>OX419693.1:5000000-10000000 GCA_948474745.1 Oligia latruncula | reverse complement strand
AATATAAAAAAATAATTGTAAATTGGCATGTCGGACTACCAATGGGCCAAACTCACGAGTCACGTCCCAATGGGTCCCTCTCAATGGGAAGCGACATCGCGGTAGGCCCAGACGGAGATGGCGGAATGAGCTGGACTTCTCTAACAACCCTTAGCACCTGTAAATAGAGAGAGAAGTGGAAAAAGAGGAGAATTCTTTTAATAATATTAAAATAATTCCAGATGTGTAATTTATCTATATATGTATGTATTTAGAAATATATAAGTATGTTTATCAGTTGTCTAGTACTCATAACACAAGCTCTGCTTAGCTTGAGACTAGACGGCGTTGTGTGATAGTTGTGGAATATTATATATTATTATATTATATATATATATTATATTATATTATATATATATATATGTACTTAGTTGGCAAGATGTTTTATTTGGCACAGCCGATGATGTAATCGGTGATGTTGAGTTTGAGTCTCGTGATGGTTCATCGTCCTATGCGGTATGGAGTTTACTAGTTTATTATCCATCAATATTTACATATTGATGGAAAAACATGTAGGTACATATTTAGGTATAATGAGGGTCAACGTATTCAAAAGAAGAACTTAGAATACTATTGACTGAATCCTCGCCACAAAGGTGTGTATATGATATCATGGGAAAAACATAAGTATCGTTTTTTTTAATGTTTTAAACACGTTTACCTTCTGGTAGCGAATAGATAAATCAACAAAGTTTCTAGCTAATAATGTTCCTCACTTTAGAATTTAGGTGATGATAATACACCCTATACTTAGAAATTGCAAACATTTTATTAAAGTTTAGAAAACCCGAGAACTTTAGATATTAAACCATTATTTACAAACTTTATCAGTGCCATGTGCCAATACAATGACACTGATAACAAGGGAGATAAAGAGATTATGCTGTTAAGATAACAATTCCTTTAATGATTGTGTCATTAGATAAGATAAAATCTAGAAAACAACATTTGTGGGTAACTTCCACCACATCTTAGACTGGAATGTTCAGTTTTTATGTTTGTTACTCAATTATGCAATAACGGCTAAATGGATTTGGATGAATTTTGGTTCACAGATACTTTCTGTGAACCAAGGTATCTGGAAACAGTGGTTTCTATGAATAAAGTTTACGGCAAGAAGTGCTAGCTAGAGGTCTTTGTCAACAGTACTTCAGGACCGATATCTACAATGTTTTCCATCAACAAAGTTTTTGGCGAAACGTGCTGTCTAAGTCTAAGAATAGAGATTTCTATTAGCTTTGCTTTCTGTATGTAGTCGTATCGTAGAAGCGTGTTTCTATCTTAGGTTCCACACCGGATAGTACCATTACCATACCTACTTTCGATTTTAGTTTCATTGACCTCGCTACCTGATTAAAATAGATTCTTAATTATTTTAGTTTTGTTTTTCGTTTAGCTAAGGCGATGACTTGAACTTGTTATTTAATTATTCATCAAATTTGTCATTGCAAAAACAGCTCTAACCTCTTCACCTCTTTCTAGAACATTCATGAATTTTTGATACAGATATTGATACCTATTGATATGATTAATTTTATAATAGGTCATAGGCCCAGTTTGGGTCTTATTACGTAAGTAATAAGACCCAAACTGGGTCAACTTAGGTAATAGTTAGGTAAATATTGATTACCTACTGATTATAATGAAAACAAATGACTCACGAAATGTTTTTTTTTATGAATCTTAGCTAATATTATAAATGCGAAAGTTTGTTTGTTTCCTTTTCACGCCTAATCCACTGAACCCATCATCATGAAATTTCACATATACGTTGTCAGGGGTATAGAAAAGGACATAGGATACCTTCCATCCAGAAAAAAATACTGTTCCCGAGGAAAAGAACAATAACTTTCGACGGTCAGAATTGCTTTAGGACGCTAGATGGCGCTACGTGTTTTTCGAATCATGATTGAAATATGACCCGACTTTCTCAAGATTTACTAGGCTTGCATGAATTCACGATAGTATTTCAATCATTAGTACCTACATATTATGCTTTTAATAGAATTTGGATGAAGTTTTGCACGCAGATAGTTTATTATAACCTTGATTAACACAGGATACTTTTATCCCAGTAATACCTAGTAATACATTTCCCTGGAGGTAATTTCCGGCTTCCACGCCCGCGACGCCGCGGGCAAAAGTTAGTAGGTAATACCTACTGTAATAATGAGAAAGTCAGTTTGTTCGTTTGTTACGATTTCACGCTTAAACAGCTGAACGGGTTTGGATGAAATTTGGCACACAGATAGACCATGACCTGAGGACATAGACTACTTTTCATCCTGGATCGCAAATGAAGTCGCCGCAACAGCTAGTACTTTAATAAATCGTAAAATAAAGACATGACTCAAAGACACTCATATATGACTATACTGAAGAGACCCATGACTAGCATATTCTACGAATATTCTATTCTCACATGACTGCCTGTCTTTTAAAAATTTCCAAGCCTCTACCAAATTACTGATTGTATGTTTCTTTTTGTCTCCAGGTGATGCCCGTGCCAACACCCACCCCTGGTTGACCAGTATGTACTCCGTTTGGGTGAGGGAACACAACCGCATCGCTCGCTCCCTGGCTACCCTCAACCCCGGCTGGAATTCCGATAGACTGTACCACGAAGCAAGAAGGATTGTCGTCGCTGAAATTCAGCATATCACCTACAAGACCTGGTTACCTGCATTGACTGGTAAGGATTTTGCTTTAACATTTTCTAACCATTATTTATTATTTTGTATTACTTTAGTCTTTTTTCTCCTTTGTTAATCTTATTGCATGAGTTTTCAACACTATTTTCTCTCGGGAGAGGAACGGGCTCTTGAACCATTTAGCACAAGTGTCTTCACACAAATTTGGAAAGAAAACCACTTGAATTTGTAACCACTTTCTTATATACAGTCAGCAACAAAAGTCGATTAACACTTCAGTATTTTTATTCTTAGTTATTGAGCAAAATATTTGTTAAAAATTGCAGCAGAAGTCCAATTTTTAGAATAAACTCTTTGCTATTATGTGAAAAGGTAAAAAGCAGTTTATTGAAAAAAATTGTAAAATAGACATAAATGGACTTTTTTCTATAAAAAAACGTACAAACTACTTTGTTTGAAAACAAAACAGTTGATTACGTAAAAGCTAGCTACAAACTAACAAAACGCATTGTAGCCTACATGAAACATGTTTTTCCATAAATCTTTTATGTTGTTGCAAGTAGCAACACAAACATGGCTTTGATTTACTTACAGATTTTTTATAGGCACAATAAAATGTTAGATAATAGTAAAAAAAAAATATGTTAAACAAATTCATTTGAAGTCACAATAATGTAAATTTTCACAGGAAAAGCATTCGATGAGCTGTACGACAGCTACGACACTGGGTACAACTCAGACGTTGACCCCACCATCACGAACTCCTTCGCCACAGCCGGTTTCCACTTCGTCAACAGTCTCTTGGACCAAGACATCGAGCTGGTTGATGAGAACAAAAAACTGGCGTCACACCGTCTCATGAACAACTACTTCAAACCTGAGCTGGTCTCACAGAAGGGAGGATTGGAAAAGATCTTGAGAGGAATGATCAGCCAGAAGAGCCAGGGATTGGACTTGAACTATGATGACGATGTAAGTTTTCTTGAGATTTCTGTTATAGGAAAAGGGAAGACTGAAACTTAGAATAAGAACTTTGAGGTGAAAACCCAACGTCAAGGATACAATAGTCAGTCGAATTTCAGTTTAGGGTTGCAGTGTCCCAGATGATGAATGAATGACGAACTGGGGGCCTTAAAAGGCCACTTTGGCAGAATCATAGAAGTATACCTAACATTATGAATCATAATAGACAGTTAACTGTTGAGTTAATTGTATCAAATCCCATTGGTGAAGGATTTTTCAGTTATTTTTTTTTGTCTGTGCTAAAATACCAATCAATCCAATCTAAATCCAATCCCAATCTCTTTGATTATACCTACGTAGTGCAGCGAAAACAAGAAAAACACGGACTGTCTTCGCCATATTATGATTCATAATGTTATCCTTTTATGATACTGCCAAAGTGGCCTTTTTAGGCCCCCAGGATCTTCCTTATCTACCATAAGGAAGGTTAACCTTTGAATGTCGAAGGTTTTAAGTACGTAGTAGTGACGTAAGCAGACGTTAATCGGTAGGCTGAAGATACTCGTATAATGGGTCTGAGTCAATGTCAAATAACATATAAATGTCGTAATGTCAATGCTAAAGTAGGTAGATCGTATTGACTGGGATTTCCAGTAATGAGTCCAAAAGGTACTTTAATATGGTACCTAACGTTGTGTGAAGTACATATATACATTCAGCTTCCGCCCGCGACTTCGTCCGGGTGAAATTTCACCGTCCCCCCATTCACCCTCTTAGGGGTGGAATTTCGAAAAATCCTTTCTTAGTGGATACCTACTCTTCACAAAGAACACACCCTCCAAATTTCATGTCTATAGGACCAGCGGTTTAGGCTGTGCGTTGATATATCAGTCAGTCAGTCAGGACTTTGAATTTTATATGTAGGTATAGATTAATTCGCACAGGTATGCTAACAAAACTCGTGCCTAACGATCTGAGTGATCAAAATATTTACTTTTCCTAACCTCCCGTTGCAGACACTTCACCTTGGAAACGTACCAGAGTAGAGATAAACTACGATAACATGGCGCGCCCGTCCAAAATTCAAAACGTTTGAAAGTATTTGTGAAAGTATTTACAATGCACCACCAAGATTCACAACGCATGTGTGCGTAATGAGACGGCCGTCAACAAAAACAAATCCACGGATTTGTTGCTCGACTAGTCACGTCATTAATCGTACAGTACACAGTAATTTGGAGGGGCGCGCCATGTTGTCGTAGTTTATCTCTATATTGACAAAGTACAGACGCCGCCAGCACATCAAGCTACCCGAAACTGTCAAATTTTCCCAAACAACTTTAAACCTTATGCTTTAGCGATAAAGTTGAAAATCTATTAAAGAAATTTGACAGATTGTAGTAGCTTGACGTGCTGGCGTCTGTACTTAAATTATGTACGTAGGGTGTGTATATATGCAGGCAGAGCATAAAGCATTTTTTATATATTTGAATGTTAAAAGAAATGATTTATGGTTTCTTACAGCACTCCCATAAAAAAAACAATAAAAATCCAAAATAATGTTTGGAAATTCAATTCAAATTACTTCCCGAATATGAGTAAAGCGTAGCCGAGAAAAATAACAAAGCGAAGAGTTATAATATATTATGACTTATGAATTTTCATCTTACGTTTGTTCTCGCCTTGAACAATGGTTGAATGTCACATTGAACGTGTTTGCCTTAAGTAAATAATGTATAGTACTGGTTAAACGCAGACACATATATTTATTTTGTATATCATGTGATATGGCTGATGAGCATTGGTAATGAAAGGGTTAAGCGGTGTTATAATCATTCTATATCCAGATACGAATAAAATTAAATATATTATTATTTATTTATTAGTGCGCAATACTACTCTTGTTGTCATTATGGCTCAATAATATATCTATGGGGTCAAATTAAACTATCTAGCGAAACTCCGCAGACGTGATGGAGGTGATGGAAGACATAAAAAAAAAAACATTTCTTTAGCAGCGGTCGGTAGGTACCCTAAATAAAATATCATGAAATCATATTTTCATGATTCGCGTCTGGTGTAATAACAATCTAAAAAATCTGATGCATTCCGATTTTCTCTATATTTCTCTAGTCTACTAATTTAAGAGCAAAGTGGCTTCTATATGCACTTTTGGGCGGCGACAAAGTGTTCTATATGACTACTAACCGCAGCAAAACATTCTGTTCAATTTGTTCTGTGGTAATTCATTAACACTAATTGATTCTTTTGTATTAACTTAACCACCTGAACATATTAGAAAAAAATCGCTTTGTCTATGTACTAGTAGAATGACCTAGCAATACTTTGTAACATTGACAGTGACTGCAGAGAATAAATTGCGCGTTTAGGTGACTGCTTGAAAACGGATTTAATATTGATTTAGAAATGAGGCCATGAGAACCGTAGCCTACCTACGAATAATGAATACTGAGATTTTAAAGGAAAACTGAAAGCTATTATTTTGTTCTAACTTTATTTACGTTTTCAATAAGTATATTCTAAGTTTAGGTGGTTATTTTTTCAAATTATTTAGTGAACAAGTCATTTACTCTATATTTTAGGTATTTTTTTTACAGTTAGGCCACTGTGGCTTTTTGGGATTATCTAATAAACTAGCTTATGCCCGCGACTTCGTTCGCGTGAAATTTCACCCTCTTAGAGGTGGAATTTCGAAAACCCTTTCTTATTGGGTACCTACTCTTCACAAAGAACACACCCTCCAAATTTCATGTCTCTAGGACCAGCGGTTTAGGCTGTGCGTTGTTATATCAGTCAGTCAGTCAGGACTTTGAATTTTATATATTTAGATAGATGAATTAAAGTGCTAGTTAGTCCAAAAATGTCTCTTTTAATTTAATATATGGCTATAATTGGCCTTATCATCAATAACGTGCTATTTGCGTTAGTTATCAGCATGAAACATGCAAGTAGAATCGGTAGAACCAAAAATAATTGCATATGTTTATGCTTAGTATCGCTCTTCTCCGCATTTTAACTTCATTAGCTGTATATAATTAATCCATCAAGTTCCTTTATGCAAATTAAAATATTTATATGGCAATTAAATTAATACTGCTGAATTTTATCGACTACGAAACTCAATTTCCTCTTTCAATTTGTAATTTATGGGCAACTAGCAGCGCCCCATGGTTTCACCCGCGTAAGTTTCGATCCCGTGGGAATCCATAGATACTATTATTATAAATTCGAAAGTAACTCTGTCTGTCTGCCTGTGTGTACCTGTGTTACCTTTTCACGCCACTGAACGGGTTTCGATAAAATTTGGAAGAGAGATAGATTGCATCCCGGGGAAGGACATAGGATAGTTTTTATCCCGATATTCCCACGGGATTGACACTTACGCGGGGGAAACCGCGGGGCGCTGCGATAAAAACTATCCTATGTCCTTTCCCGGGACTCAAACTATCTCTATACCAAATTTCATCTAAATCTGTTCAACGGTATACGCGTGATTGAGTAACAAACATCCAAAGTTTCAAAAATCTTCACAAACTTTCACATAATTTATAATACGAGTATTACTAGCTGACCCGACAGACGTTGTCCTCGTTTTGATTCGAAAGACACGTGGCGCCATCTATTATCATAATAAGGTTATTGTTGTTTTCCTCGGGAATAGCACTTTTTTTCGGGATAGAAGGTACCCTATATCTGTTTCTGTACACCTGGTAACGTATATGCAAAATTTTAGGATGATCGGTTCAGTGGTTTAGGTGTGAAAAGGTAACAAACAAACTTACTTTCGCATTTATAATATTAATTAGGATAGCACTAGAGCAGCGCTCCGCGGTTTCATCCGCGTAAGTTTCGATCCCGTGGGAATATCGAGATAAAAAGTATTCTATGTGTTCATCCAGGAAATGGTCTATCTATGAGCCAATTTTCATCCAAATCTGTTAAACGGTTTACGCGTGATTGAGTAACAAACATCCAAACATCTTCACAAACTTTCACATTTATAATATTATAGTAGGATAGTAGCATTCTCGTAATTTTAAGAACATTCATAGTCTGATCTCAGTCTCAATCTGTTAAAAATACCCCTAATTTTCCTAAATTTTTGACAAGCTTTTGACATTGATTGTCGCTGAGATGAGACTTGACTTTGAACATTTTAATTTCGGGAATTGGCCTTCTGATCAAGAGAGTTTATTTTGTAGCAACAGTTTTTTTCTCAGGTTATCACCATACATCATAGTTTGATTAAGATGTAGGACTTCCAGTATCAAGTTTATCCCTTTAACTTTATTTTATGTTTTATCACTCGATTTCTGAAGTCTAATTTCCTTCAACAGCTGCGTCATCAATGGCTGGGTGGTCTTGACGTGTTAGCAGTGGATGTTCAGCGTGGTCGTGACCATGGTCTGCCTGGATACACCCAGTATCGTACTCTCTGTGGATTGCCTGCTGCTACCGGCTTCCAACAACTTACTGATGTTATTCCGGAAGAGGTATGTGTCTATTTTGAAATTGAACTCTCCTCCCACATCAGCAGGTCAAAAATTTAAAAATTTAACTCTTGGTTTACCTCTAGCTCTTGGTGGCGCAACATGAAAATTATTTGGTTAACCCTGAATTAGCTGTTAACTTCGAGTTATTTAGGATACCTCATAAACGTGCAAGTGGACCTTACTTTACACAATGATTTGTTTTCGACATTCCCGAAGAAGCAGTTTTATTTTGCTCAAATTCTGTTAGACTTTGTTAGTTAAAGTCAGTTCGCACAAGGGCGCGTCAGAGAAGAAATTGCAATCATAACATGACAGTAATGTATATATGGCTCCAGGTTTCTACAAACCTATTATTACCTATTGAATATTGATTTTAATTTAAATAAAATCAATATTCATTACGATGTAAAGAATTTTACAAACAATTTTCTTTTATTCCCAAGATGGTTGCGAAACTATCAAAACTGTACGAGCAGCCTGGTGACATCGACCTGGTGATCGGTCTGATGGCGGAGACGCCTGTCCCCGGATCACTGCTTGGACCCACAGCTATTTGTGTTATAAGTAAGTATCACCATTACCTATATTTGAATTGAGAATTTCAGATAATTTTCAAGTTATGGAACAACAAGCTGAATGTTATAAGTTCATAACTTAACAAACTTCAAATGCCATTGCAACCAAAAACTTATTTACTTAACAAACATACAACGTACCTACCAGTAAAATTAATTAATTACTTTCTTCTAATCTTACCTGAGCTGAAGTTAATAAAAAATACCCTTATCGATAAATTAATGATTTTCTCTCCCTACCCACAGAGGAACAGCTATGGCGCACAAAGGCAGGCGACAGGTACTTCTACAGCCACCAAGACGAGTCTGGTAGATTCACCAAGAGGCAGCTCGCTGAAATAAGACGTACATCCCTTGCGAGAGTGCTGTGTGACAACACACCCTTTGACAGAATACAGAAGGATGTGTTCCAGCCAGCTTCTGAAAAGTAATTTATAATTTTACAGCATATTTATCATAATTTTAAGTACGACGGAAACAATTATCCCGTAGGGGGGTAATTGCGTAATTCACTAACAGTAGGAATGGCTTTCATTTTGACAGTTCAAAAACATTCATTGCATTATTTACGTTGTTGAGCAGACAATGACCACTGTGTCAAAATAGGCTGTTACAGAACACAATCAAGTCTTAATTAGGTTGAAAGAAGATTTACCGTATCTTTGTAGGACCGATGCTTGAACACTATAGATCAAAGAATGCCACAAGGTACACTCTTGAGCCATGGTGGCGTAATTTGAAGTGGAATGTGATTGGTGATTACAGTATGAAATTATTTTCGAACTAAAATATGCTTGACCATTGTTTAAGGCAGTCACTGAACGTTGTGGGTTTTGTGGTGGATGACAACATTGACATTTTAGTGTTAACGATTCAATTCCTGATGGAAAGGAGGATACAGGTGGACGCAGAATCATTACAGACAATAAAAGCCTTTATTGTGACGCTTCCTGCTCCAGTTGTTTATTTGTAAATAATTTCATCATCACTTTATTGAAAGTGGTTTTCCTTCTTATTTTGACATTTGCCTTCATTATGGCATTTGCATATAATATAACTGACTTAGTATGTTTTGTCTTTGCAGCAATCCTATCATACCGTGCGAAGAAATCAAGAAGGTGAATTTGGAAGCGTGGCAGGTTTCAGCACAACAGCCTGACATTCTGACCCGCACCAACAACTGGCTCAAAAACAAAGTCGGCAGCTCGGGAAACTCCACCAAGTAGATTCTCGCCCTTAGCATAAGTATTTTCTGTTAATCTGCAGTGCAAGTTAGGCCCATGTAATTAGTTTTTAGTGTTAGTTTTTACGTTATTTTGGACCATCGAGTACTTAAAAAAAAAACTTGATGTACGGAACTCACTTGTATTTACTATACCACAAAGTTCTAAGTATGAAACTGAACACCTACGTAGTTAAGTAATAGAGAATGTATTAAGACTGTTCCTGCTTGCATTGTAGACGTTAAGTAAATAATTGTAGTCGAGAGATTCAGTATTTTGTTTGATTGTGACAGTGTGCTTATTTAGTTAGTCGTAGTTATAACCACGTTCCTCGATGCTTCAGCGAAAGTGAACTTTAAGTCGTACGACTTTAGTGTGTAGACCATTCGAGTCTTCTGAGAATTTGAGAGTTTTGATGAAGACAGGTTTGGTCGTATCTGCCTGTCGTGTGATTGTACCGTGTCGTACAGTGGCTGTGATATGTGGACGTTAAGTCCACTGCATAGAGAGAAAAGTCTCGAGTTCGGGACGTGAGTTTATGATTCTTGTGATCCATATGTTAAAAGATCCGAGGATTGTTACTAAAAAAAAAAAACAAAAAAAAAAACAAATCTAAATAACTCTATGTATTAAGAGGAATTTGATAATGTTTAACGTACTTAGACTGCAAAGCCAGGGTATTTTCCAGTGGAAGAAAAAATATAGAATATATGTTAAAAAAAGTAATCATCAAAGTATCTAGCCTGCCCTGGCGAAGGGTTGTAAGTGGGTTGTGGTTTTATACTGTTTTATCTGTAGACTTTAGATTGTTCAAAACATCTACACACACATCATGTACACTACGCTGTTGAGGAAATACTCATGACAAGAGATTTCTTTCGTGACGCACGGTGCGATCCGAATAAGGATTCTTGCTTTTGCTGACATAACGAGGCTAACCAGTTTTCACTGAAATTTATGATATCTTGAGCAACATGGTCATTATTTTGATCGTAATCGTGTGTAATACTTATGATGCATCCAAGTGAGGACAGTCTAGATGTAGAAACTCAAACATATTGGTCCCAGTATTTTTTGCATCTCAGCGCATTTTTTTCATTGTTTCCTGTTGTTATCTCGTCTTGTTTTCGAGTTCTTTCTTTTCTCTTATGAATTCTTTATAATAATAATAATAAGACATTTATTTCAGACGTAGTCCTTTATCGCCTCTTTGCTTCAATAATGTGTTATCTTGAAAATTTAAATTGTCGGACTTATCACGTTATTGAAGCAAAGAGGCGATATATTGTTAGTAACACATGAAACCATATAAAGCTATTGTTAGTATATACAAAAACAAAGCCACAGAAAGAAATAAAATCACAAAGTGGCACCGTACAGGAGTGCCAGTTTATGCCAAGCCCTGGACGCGACCGCCGTGTTTAGTCGCATCCAGTGCCGCTAAATCAGCGAGACCCACGCCCACGGCGTCACAGGCCCACGAACACGCTCAGAAGGCTGTTCGAGCTGGCCCGCATGCGCTTCATAAGAGAAGCATCCACAAAAACCATCCACGCTTTTCAGCGCAAACATTGCTGAAGCGCTGCAGTGGCGCGGCAGCCCGAACAGCACCCTGAACGCGTTATTATACTGTACTCGCAGAGCACTGTATGTACGCTGCGTGTACTTAGTCCACTGGCTGCAGGGGTAAAAAGATTGACAGAAAGCTCTAAATAATGTCACGTTGACTTGCTCGGTACACCGTGCAAACCTGCGGGCCAGAATGTTACAGCGCACATACAGCGCCCTGCGCTCCCTTGAAGTTGATAGTTTTAAGTTTACGGGCATGTATTGTTCTAAATAGGTATTTTTGTTTCTTATTGACAACGAGATTTAGAAATTATGGCGAATATTAATGTCAAAGATTGGACAGCAACTGAAAGCGGCTAGCGATTTAAAAAAAATTGTTATTTGTTTTGTTAAACTTAAATCGACATTATCTAAATTATTACATTATATTGTGAATGCTAGCTTCACTGACTACGATTTTATTACTTTTAAAAGTTTAGGAACTGTCAAGTATAATGCAAAAACATGTCAATAAGTTCGTTATATTTTTAATATTAATACTTTTGTGTCTTGATTATATTTCTCGAAAATATTATGCCCTAATTCTGCTACTTTTATAAATTTATTTTCTGCTCAAAAGATATCATACAAGACCGAATCGATAGATCTTTTTGAATTTAACGAATAATTTTCGAAATATTTTATTGCACACTGATCTAGCACAAAGTGTTTTGCTTTTACAAAAATATAGGTATATTAGAATCAGCTGGATTTAATAATTATGTTTTTGTCACAAAAAATATTGACATTTATAAAACTGCCAAAACAATAATATCAGCATGCCTGCCTTTTTGTATTTAATATGATGTTACTTACTATGTTAAAGAATTTATTGTTAATTTAATTGACATCAGCGAACAAAATAAGTGTATTGAAATTAATTTAATTTTTAAATCCGAATGACTTATTCTTATCCCTAAGTTCTTTAAATACGTCAATAAATCTATCTACTATGTATATATGACTTTCATTTGATGATTTTTCGTCGATGCTTCCTTTTGTAACATAGGTTCTACCTACTGGCTAGCCTGAATTAAGATTTACGAGCTTCAGGGTAGGTAGCGGATTCCATAAGGGGTGTTGTTAATCATAGTGAAACAAAATGCATTAATATCTATACTCAACAATAAATTACATTTAAGTTACATTAAGAAAAAAATATTCAAAATTTTCCTTTTGTACGTGCTCTCACAATTACTTAGGTACCTACGGTGCGTTTGTAAAGTAGCTAAGTACCTACTTATTTATTGAACATTTATTTGCCCCTTTCATTTATAAACGTTACTTAAAGTTAACAGACGTTTTTAACTTTATCGGCCGCATTGCGAATGTAAAGCGCTGCCGTTGAATATGATGGTGCGCGCGAGTACGATAATAACGCTTACCTAGATGTACGCCCCGACCAGCATTAGCACAGCTAGGGATTTTGTGTCAATGACTCTGGCAGGGCCACCATCAGGGATTTTAATTTTGATAACACAAAATTTGTCGCTAATTAGTTGAAATTTGTCGCTAAATATCAGAATTTGTCGGTCACTGGTTCAAAAAATATGGCCACTTCTGTGGCCGTATTTTTTTATTGCGTTACGGCAAACGAAGTAATTCTATAAGGGTTCCGTTTTTTCCTTTTGAGGTACGGAACCCTTATAAAAAGCGTTTACACAGAGTAATTCTTCAGTACTGTACATTTTTCTAGGAAGGGCAAAGAAGTTTCTAGAGTGGGCATTGCCTACCCTTGTCCCCCCTATCTATGCCCACCCATGTTCGACAGCCAGCGTAACTTATGTTGCAGCGTTCATCTACGTTTCGGCATACTTACTATAAAGGTTAAACGTCAAAAATGTGTCGCTAATGATTACTTAACTTTAAGCAACGTTTATAAATAAACCCCTAAATAGTTAAGAATTTTAGTAGAAGGAACAATGCCGTTTTAATATTCTTTAGTTTTAATATTGTTAGGTATTATTTTTTAATTTTATTTTACATATCTCGGGACCATGGGGTCCCGGTCCTTTGGAAGGCGTACGAGGGGCCGAAGCCAACTCGCAGGGGCCCCTTAGGAAATGTTAATGAAATGCGGCACCAACCGAAGATTATCCCTGCATGCAAGTGCACCCAAGGATAACCCTCGGTTGGTGTAGGACTATTGCAGGATATGGAAAAATAAAAAGTTGGACTAGGTGACTGGTTACCAAGAACTATGGAAGAACTATGACCCCTTATTATTATCCATTTATTTCAGGCATCAAGGCCCATATAAAGCACATACAATACAATATGAATATAACTTAAAAATACTATAAATACATACAACATTATATTACACTAACAAACTAAAGCACACGAAGTGTCTGCGTCGTGTTTCGTTGACTGGTGTCATGTAACCTACCTATGCGTTTAAAGAGCGGTAGTAGGTAAACTACACCCCGGGTAAACGTTATTACCCGGGGTGTAGTTTACTACCGCTCTTTGTTCATTATTTTATTTCTTGCAACGTTACTTACCCAAAACACTTCACAATGTAGATTGTAAGTATAGGTACGAGTATGTAGGTATCAGAGGGGCAATTTTGTTCTCGTAATTTTAAGATTGTTCACAGTCGGAACTGAGATGAGATTGCGATTAGATTTTGAAGGTTTTTTATTACGGGAATTGGTCTTCTGAAAGGCAAGTTTCGTATTTTTAAGATCATTCGCATTAAAACCAGCCGGTTATCTTTTAAAATAAAGTCACGTTGACATATTTGTCAGAAGTTGGCAGAAACATCCCAGCAATGTTTTGCTGGATTCGTTTCCTACTCTAGGTACCGATTGTTATTTGTCCTGATAAAGTTTATTTTGTTGGTATGTATGTATCTATGTATTAATATTTATTCTTGTATTTTATAGTTATTTTAGACTATCCCGTATGTTGCACCTACCATGTTTTGTCTGCATCACCCTAAGGTTGACTGGTAGAAAAGGCCTCAGGCATTAAGTCTGCCTTTGTACAGTATTTTTTACTAGGTAGGTAGTGCATATTATAAAGTTTTAATAAATAAAAATAAATAATTTCAGTCTCAATCTGTCATCAAATTTGACATTGTTTGTTGCTGAGATGACAGATGATGAGAGATTATGAACGTTTTTAGAGTTCCGTACCAAAATGGTAAAAAAGAACCCTTATATGGTGCGACTCTGTCTGTCAGAGCTGGATATCTCAAGAACTAAGTACTAATGCTATCAACTTGAAATTTGGAATAGTTTTAGATGACGTTTGCCCAACTATTTTAAAATAAGAAAGAAATAAAGATATATTTTTTTTGCAACAGGGACTGATAGGGGTTCTGAAAAATTCAAAGTGGGGGCATGTGGGGTATCGTATATGAAAGAGAGCAGCTTGCACATTCTCAAACATTTTTCCTTTTTTTAGGCCGCATGGTTTTCGAGTTTTGATGTGAATAATTTAAAAACATGATGGTACGGAACCCTCGGTGCGCGAGTCTGACTCGCTCTTGACCGGTTTTTAATTACCTACGGGAATTGCCCTTCTGATCATACATATTTTTTTGACAAGGACATAATGACCTTCATGTTGATTTTTAATTTAGGTAGGTAAATGAAAAATACATAATTTATGCCTACCATAAGTGGGTGGACAAGATGTGCCAAGATGTGTTATCAAGTAATAAATCAAGTTTCACAAACAACTTAAAACTGCAAATTTCCTATCACATCTTTACATCTTAAATGTGGAACTGTGGACAGGTAATATTTTGTCTGTAAACAAGATATGTCAGGAAAAGGTTGTCTGTCTTTTTTTTCGGAATTGCTCAGTAGGTACCTACGTGAATTTACGTTACGTTATCCAAACCGACGAAAAATTTTAACTTATTGGTGTTCATAATCATGTAGGTACTCCATACTACCACTACACTACCTACTACTACTACTACTCCATGATACCAGGGTGTCGTCGATGTCCCTGCCACTCCGTATACCAGACACCAGGGGGCCTAAAAAGGCCACTTTGGCAGAATCATAAAAGGATAACATTATGAATCATAATATTGCGAAGAAAGTCCGTGTTTTTCTTTTTTTCGCTGCACTACGTAGGTATAATCAAAGCGATTGGGATTGGATTTGGATTGGATTGATTGGTATTTTAGCACAGGCATAAATGATAAATCCTTCACCAATGGGATTTGATACGATTAGGTAACTTAACAGTTAACTGTCCATTATGATTCATAATGTTATCCTTTTATGATTCTGCCAAAGTGGCCTTTTTGGGCCCCGAGAGATACCTATTCTTAAATCGAAACGCAAGTAGGTATCACCATACACGCGCGAGCATGGAAGTGGAAAGAATTTTGGTATGCAAAGAGCAAAATGCTAATTCAATACATCCTTCCTTTTAGCCGTTTCGTCGTCCTGGGTCCGTATATCAAGATTTCACTTCTCGCTTTAATTAAATTCCAAAAGCTCTTTTTACATCGGCACCTACTTCCAATATTTTTTACTTTAAACGAAAAAAGTTTAGCATAGACTTTGATGTTATTATCGTTGGATCTTTTGGAATTGGAATTTATTTATTTAGGTACTTACCGACACTTTATTAAAGTATTTGACTCAGTCTCAAAGAAGTAAAGTTAAAATGAGCAGGAGTGGTCGCTTTTTATCGAAAAACAGCTAGCCTTACTAGTGCCTACTATACTTTTATAGGCACAAAAAATCGGTTTTTCACTTATAAAGTAGACGCCATTATCCTCAAAGGCGCAAAGATCAAGATATCCTAAAATACCAATGAATTTATTAAACTTGGGACGTTCTCACGCTTAACCACGACATAATAAGTTACGAAATTAATTCTCGCAGTTTTGGTACGTTAACTTACGCACTTTACCAATAAATTGTTCAACTTACGCACTTTTACCAATAAATTGGTCAACTTACGCAATATAAGTAAGGTCGCCCCGGGCCAATACACGATTTGTTCAAGGCGAAACGAGACGAAACAAAAGAATGTATACCTAATAATCACCATAGGCTCGGGGGTTATGTGCCTCTAACAATGTAATGGCATGACTTCCGTTTCTATCGATTTATGATTGTTTTATTGAACTGATTTAATTGAGGCAGCATGTTTCAATGTTTTCAAGGATCAATATTTCAATCAAGTGTAATTTAACCACTGATGGCCCATTTATCGTTGTACAGCCGGTCGATTCTGTAAAAATCTCACCGTGAAAACTTAGGTGAAGTGAGTTTGTTTTTGCTAGGAATTGACACTATTGACAGCTCACTCCACGCTCACTTCACCTAAGTTTTCACCGTGAGATTTTTACAGAATAGCACCGCTGGTGGGTAACACTGAACTGGCGCTGGCCTAGCGTAGTAGGTACGGAGTTTCAAAAGAATGCGAGGTTAAGTTTTACTGAGGCCTTAGTGTGAGTTTTTTCGACTCACGTTCGATTACGAGGGGGTTAGAATTTTTTATGGGTAATTAGGTTTCTCCTAATGACCACCAGGTGGCGCTATAACTTTTTCTATGTAAAATTCGAACGCGCTCGCAATCGAACGTAAGTGAAAAAACTCACACTTATAATTATTATAAGCGTCTGGTTTTGTTACCACAGACATGCTGCCGCGGTAATTACTATGTTTACCTATTATGCTCGGTCCCTACACTTAAAAACAAAATCAGCCAAGGGCGTGTCGGACTAGGCACAATTAAGGGTTCCGTAGATGGGATGAATTTATCCCAAGACCAAACTTAACATTGTAGTTGAAAAACATGTTCTCCCATACATTCCAACTGCAATTGTAAGTTTGTACGCCCAATATTGAAAGATTTACCATGTTATTTTAAGACTATGGAGTTCTTATAGGTTTCCTGTAATCTGTAAGCAAAGACTAATTTCTGTATTTTTAAGCCGTTGGTCCCGGCTGTCATTCTCGGATCTTTGACAGTCGTTACAGGTTGTCAGAAACCCGAAAGTCTGACAACCAGTCTTGCCAAGGGGTATCGTATTACCCAGTAACTGGGTTGTGGAGGTAGGCAGATAGGGAGTCGCTTCTTGTAAAATACTGGTATTCAGCTGCATCCGGTTAGACTGGAAGCCGACCCCAACATAGTTGAGAAAAGGCTAGGCAGATGATGGTGGTATATCCTCTGCCTAAATTTTCATTAGATTTAGGATCAGACATGAACTGATGCGGTTTATTCTCAGCATTCAACATGGTATCCAACTGCAGTAGGTATTATAATATTGCGAAATAGTTGACTACGTAGATGTAGATGCTGCGGAGTTTTCCCTTATTTCGTAGTCACAGCTGCAGCATGTAGGTAACTACATTAGGAAATCACGATGTGTGTAAATGGTAATTTTTAGTGTTATAATCATACAATAGAAGAGTCATTTCAAGTTGTCAAGCTTTGTAGCGGTATCTATAACGCAACATGCGAACAACGCGTAGGTAATACTGACGCACGCAAATCCTGCATCGCGCAAGCAAAGTTTACTGCGCAACTAGCATAGATACAACGGCCCGACATGAATCATCGGGCAGTTGCCCGCCAGACACCACACCCGTCTGGTCGGAGGATCCTCCCTTTTCTATAGAGTATGAGTGAACTTTACACCCTTTTCCTCATACCTCTATATCTTTCTCTGGAAAAAACCTCTTTGAAGAGTAAAGTTTGCAATGCCTTTACTCTTTGAAAGGGGTTTAGTCACTAGGCTAGGTATGAATGCATACGTCACAGGTACCGATATTGGACCTTGCTCTTGAATTTCCTAACATATGCATAACGTCATAGCGTTTTCCGAGCTGCAAGGTTGACCGCAAGCGATGCCGTCAATGTTTAGGGAAATTAGAAGTTGTGCAATTTCTTCTTTTCCGCTTTAACTGCAATGGTTTTATTTTTCTAGGTATCTCTCTATTTTTCTAGGTAGGTAGGTATCCGCAGTGAGAACGCGTGTTTGCTTATGCTATATGTATATAGCATAAACAAATACGCGGACTCAGTACGGGTTGTTAAATTCACGTCTTCGAATTTTTAGTTCTAGGACATCCCGTTTTCATCACGATGTTTTTCCTTTATCGTTTCGAGAGCAGTGGTGATGAAATAGTTTGTAAAAAGTAAAGCACCTGTCAGGGTTCAAACTTTCGACCTACAACTAAGGTAGGTACTTACATGATAACAAGTAAAAACATCTCCGTAGAACATGAAATTATAGTCTTAACGCAGCAAAATTCGGTACAAGGTTTGAAGAATTGCGTCTAAATCTAGAGCATCATGAGACTCTCTTAATTTGTCCAAAACGATGGACGTCCTCCATCGTGAGGATGACAGAGGGGCATCTTACCGGTTAAAACCACCGCGGTGTTCCACCTCTGCCTATGGCCCGGGGTGCGGGATTCGCATAAGCATTCACCGCTCCCCCGACAGGCCTCGACCCGCCTGTTCCTCAGCGGGTCCCACCTATGCCGCCGTTCCCATAATGGTTAATGGCCGTACCCACTCTCGAGTGGCGCGCGTGGAACACTGACTAGTCGCTCCCTGGACATAGGCTTCTCCCGAGCACCGTCACTTCGATCGTTTCTGTGATTCTCGCATCCAGCGGATTCCTGCGGCCTTCACCAGGTAATTGCGTAACACAATTACAATGACAACGCTTCTCATTTTGACAATTCAATAATATTATAATATTCAATAATTCATTGCGTAGTTTGTGTTGTCAGCAGTCGAATTTTTCAAACATGTATGAAGCAATGGATTAGGAATTTCCTTCAAAATCTTTCGGCTTGTAATTGAAAGTGTGTAACGTAATTGGAGTGCATTCCAAATTGCAGTAACTAATTAACAATGAAGATCCACCATCTCAACATACAACTATTTATCTTCCTACAATGCAAACTGCTTAGCCCAGAGAAACAGTTACATATTATTTGCAGTCCTTTAAAATGTCATGTTGCATTAGAACAATAATTGCGAGCAGATCATTACTCTTACACTACACGAGTGTAAACGTTAGGAAGTACTTATTGTTAATAACGTATCTCTGCTTACGAGTTATTGTTGGCTGTGTAAGTGTGTAAAGGATATACGCTTTGGGACCGTATTGATTCAGACATGACGCCATCCGCAGCGGGATTGTTCGAAAGGGTTACCGCTACCCCGGAACATAAAGGGCTAAGGAAGGAACACGGGTGGGTTTTAGTCAGTAAGAGCCTGACACTCCCTTCCGCTCCACCCAGGTCATTTGATGATTTCCCACCCTCGAAAAACAAAAAAAAAGACATGACGCCATGTTGGTAGAAATACGGATTGACGAGCTGTGATGGACTGTCGTTATCTAAATTAAGTTCTTGTAGAGCAGACGGCGATAACAATGTCAGAAGCCTTTACCTACATTATTCAGAGGTCTGAACTTCTGAATAACGTCCACTTATTCAAAACTTGTACAGACGTCAGCACATCAGCTACTACAATCTGTCAAATTTCTTTAATATATTTTCAACTTTATCGCTAAAGCATTAGGTTCAAAGTTAATTGGGATTTGACAGTTTTGGGTAGCTTGATGTGCTGCCGTCTGTAAATACGAATTGACATTTAAAAGTGTTCTATCTCTCTGGTAATGACTCTATTCACCCCAATAGAATATTGGGTACTAAGAAGAACAATACACTATCAGCAGTAATTTAATTTTGTTACTAATCCCTTTTTACAAGCAAATCTATTCTATTTACTTTTTCATTCATCAGACCGCGCGCGCAGTTCTATTGGGATGATTGGGGTCATGCGCTTGCTTGGTAAAAAAAATCTTTTCTTTTTGAAAGTTGTTTGTTATGAAAAGTACAATCATGTGTTTAAGTATCCGTCACAATCACCCTATATTTTCGTTGGAATCAAGTCATAATATCATCCAGTGAATGTCTAGTACTCAGCATGGCCTGAATGACTGCCAAATTGAATGCTCGTAATGGAAATTACCGTAATCAACGTGCTGTGTAGACGAATTGAAGATCGCATTTCATTTGTTATTTGAATATGAAGAGAGGGTGCTGCCCCATACTTATGCAATTTTATGTAGCCCATCAAAGTCACCTATTCATTAGATACAAGAGAAAGAAAGGAAAGAAAGAAAAATACGTTTATTTGTCACAGAAACACGTGCATACAAATATATAATTAACTCTAATAATAAACAAAGACAAAATAGATCTATAATCACGAGCACAAAACAGCTGCACGTCACGACTGTCAAGGCAAAAAAGCTTCCACTCAGCATGATGCTGTGCTATAGGGATCCACAGCGCTGATTTTCAGTGGTTATAGGTACCCGAAAAGGACGTACGAAAACCAAGTCAGTCAAGTTTAACAATCAATTTTATTAATCACGAAAAAGAAGTCCGGAGACGAAAGACAGGTGAAAGCCTATAATTTAGCTAAAACCAAATTAAAGGAAGCTTCACAAGTTCACAATCCAGCCTACAAAGATGGAAATTTTATTCCTTTAGGCAAGACGTAATTTCCTAGAAATGTAGAAACGATAAAACCCAATTTCCAAATCAGCACCTAGAAAGCGAGTTTCGCCGTATCATTAAACGTATAAAGTTTGCTACTTCCACGGAATTTGGTTTCAGTTTTGCCGAGGTTTTTTTTCTTTTGTTTCCTTTGAACTACCTCGAATACGTTTCCATCGTGAAATCTTTATCGTTTCAGTGACCGTATTAGTCGTATCGACTAGTTTTTTTTTTCAATATTTTTAGTACTTATATGCGAAAACTGAATATAGTTTGTTCAGAATTAGTAACTGAATCGATTCCAATAATTTTTACCCCATGTTATATTTTGTCCCAAAAATATTTAAAAAAGGTTAAAAGTTGGACACCGAGCGACACTAAGTAGGTTATCCAATCTCCGCGCCGAATGGTTAGGTACCTAGGTACTATTATCAATGAGCGCAAGACGGAGCGGCGCGGGTGAGCATGTTTTTGGTAACTTAACAAGCTTATAACTTTGTGATTTTTCACGATACAGTTTTGAAATTTTGTACATAGATTCTTTACATAGGCAGATGATGATTTTTTTATATTATAAATGCAAAAGTAAGTTTGTTTGTTTGTTACCTTTTCACGTCTAAACTACTGAACCGATCATCCTGAAATTTTGCATATAACGTATAATAATATGCAAAATTTCAGGATAATCGGTTGGGTGTACAGAAACGGACGTAGGGCACCTTTCATCCCGAAAAAAGTACTGTTCCCGAGGAAAACAACAATAAATTTGTAAACCGCGGGGCGCTGCTAGTATTTTTATACATTTGCCACGATTGTCAAGGTATTATCATTATAGTTAGGGAAATTAATAATTAATAAAATTGACTATACCAACATAAATTGTCCGTATTCACATTGCAACTGTCATCATCATCATTCTCCTGCCCTCATCCAAATTTATTTGTGGTCGGCGCAAGTTGCCTTTTTCTTCCATACTTCTCTATTAGTCGTCATCTCGGTAGTCACCCATCTAACCCTATCATCATTCACACATTCCATCTTCCATCCATCGTTTCTTTGGTCTTCCCCTACTCTTATAACCATCGACATTCATACGCAAATCTATCCTCACGACACTTTCCTCATTCTTATCACATACCCTGACAACCGATTTCCACACAACTGTCATTCTTTGAAAATTACAAGAAATGGCTATAACATGTAAAAATTACGTAGTATGTCAATTTGCAATAACTAACTGTAGGTACAGTCAACAGCAAAAGTAGATGATCAAAATCAGAACTTCAATACTAATGAACGGAGTTCGCGTCAGAACTGTGTGGCGTCGAAGTGATTCAAAGTATGTGATGGTAAATTATGTCAAACATTTACTACTAGTACAGCTGCCATATATTCGTGATCAGTTTTGACTCCTATTGAATTTCTGATTTTGATCATCTACTTTTGCTGTTGACTGTACCATCCTAAAATATTGACTATTCCAATTTATTGATCACAGTTTGTTGTGAGCACGACATGATGTATATTTATGGATAAGAAATATCATTTGCCATCCACTATAACTCACTTAGTGGTACCTACTTTTAGCTTACACTTTCACAAAACGTTAAAACAGGTCGTATATATACTATAGTCGTTTCAGCTCACGAAAGCCATACATCTTTCACGAGCTCCTTCGCAACATTTTCTCGACAATTTGTTCACAAGATAAGTGGTAGATATATTTTACGTATAACCAATGTGACTTTTTTAATTCATGTAATTTCTGAGTTTATCTTGGACATGACTGTCATCGGTGAAGGAAAACATTGTGAGGAAACCTGAACTTATAGTTTTTATACCTTAGTGTGAAATAGAGGGGCCCGTGGTTAAATAATAACAGCTGCACAGGTCGTTCGATCAGGTTAAGTTACTCTTGCCGCGGTTGGTCTGTGGATGGGTCACCACCTTTACGTACAGAGACGGAAACTGCAAAGTGGTCACAGGTACAGTCACGAGCACTAATATGTCAACACTTGGCAACTTTCAATTGTGATTTTTTCATGAAATAACGAATGCAACGTTGAAATACGACACTTTACATAAACCTATGGGTTCGAAAATACTATGTTCGTAATAACATACAATTTCATTGAAAAATAAAGGAGAAAATCGCCTTTGAATAAAGCCAAGTGTATACATACTTATGCTCGTGACTGTACAGGTAGTCAGGACTTCAGAAGCCCGAAAGTCTAACAACTGTTCGTTGATGTCCCTGCCAACTTGTATATTGGGTATAATTTAACGGTTATTTTAGTTTTCTTTCCTAACATTAAAAGAAACAAGTCGACCCTTCAAAGGTTGCGTAAGCAATTTACTTAATGTTCCATTAACTTCACTAAGTTTGAGTTTATGGTATATAACTTTGTTTATAATCTATTGGAAGTTTTGGATTCGAAGGGTCTTACCACAAAAACTTAAACACTTGTTCAACGTGTGTCTAATGTCAGTGTTACGTCAAAGTCCATATAAATATGTCGTGTTTAAAAGGTATTTAGCCTAAACAACTGATAAACACTGTTTTGTGGTAGGAAGGTAAATGTTTAAAGCAAATTTGTTTGTTTGTGAGGTTGAAGATTTGTGACTATTGTTTAATTTTTAAGTAACTATCTCCGTTTGAAATAAGATTAGATTAAACATTTAAATAATCCTTTTTTTACAGTCCATTTAACTGATTTTGACTTAGTCACCTCGGTACGCGAGTCCGACTCGCTCTTTACCGGTTTTTAGGGTTCCGTACCAAAATGGGTAAAAACGGAACCCTTATGGTTAGACTAAGTCTGTCTGTCTGTCACAGCTAGATATCTCAACAACTACTAATGCTATCAACTTGAATAGTTTTAGATGACGTTTGCCCAACTATTTTGCAAATAAGAAAGAAATAAAAATATATGTATATTTTTTGCAACAAGGACTGAAAGGGTGTCTGAAAAATTCGAAGTGGGGCTACTAGGGCATGTGGGGTATCATATAAAAGAGCGCAGTTTGCACATTCTCAAACATTTTTTCTTTTTTTTTTTAGGCTTCATTGTTTTCGACTTTTGATGAAAAATTTAAAAATACCGTTCCCCCCCATATCTCCGAACTTTGCAAAGAGAAAAATCTGAAATGATTCTATGTGATAGAAGTTTATGTAAAGATTACAGGAAAAAATAAAACGAAGTCTCCAAATAGCACCCTTTTTCAGAGATCATCAATAAAAGTTACATTAGTTCCACTATCGGTCAAGAGATGGCTCTGACATAAAACTTCAATATTCTACACCACAGTACACATTGATAAAATTCTCCGTCGAATATAGGCCTCGCCGATAAAAATTTAACAACATAATATGATGGTACGGAACCCTCGGTGCGCGAGTCCAACTCGCTCTTGCCCGGTTTTTTTTTATCTCGGTTAAGTATTGAGCAAAATACGCACTTCAGTTTTTTTTTAATAAATTGAGATTAAAAATACTGAAGTGTTAATCGACTTTTTTTGCTGACCGTACGTATACTCAGGTTCTACATGAGAATTTATAGCTTCTGATTCGAGGTTTGTTTATTCTGCCAGATATTGAGGACCTGCCTAAAAAGTACTTATAATATGCTTATTACCTACATAATAATAGCATACTCAGCCTATTATGTTCCCACTTCTGGGACACAGGCCTCCTCTCGAGAGGGAGCGGGCTACAATCCACCACGCGGGCCCAGTGCGGGTTGGTAATAATATGAACCTAGTAAAATTAGAAAAATATCATCTAGCTTAGAAATTTGATGATTTTTTTACATAAAAAATCGTTTGATATTTTAGTCGTGCTAAATAATTACTGTCGCATGAAGTGTAGGTATCTACTACAATAAAAACGCTATTTCCTGTCGTTGGCAACACAGATAAAAATCATTTACCTCCTTGCACAGTTCATAGTGAGCAAATGCACTTAATTACATCCTGTTACTCTAAATACCAAATTCTTTGAAGAACGTTAATAATGATAATGACTATGTAATACCTATATATCATTAGATGAGTAGGTACCTGCTACATGTTCCCACTGCTGGGACACAGGCCTCCTCGCTTTGAGAGTTAGTGGCCTGCAATCTACCATGCTGGCCCTGGGCAGGTGCCAGGTTGGTAGATGTCACATGTCTTAGAATATTTTATTCTTGGCCATGCCGGTTTCCTCACGCTGATTTCCTTCACCGTTTTGAAAGCAGTGGCGCTGAAGTAATTTACACAAAGTAAAGCGCCTATCTGGGTTCAGACGTGCGACCCACAACTCGTAAGTCGCGGCCATTACCACTGGGTTGCCCTGAAGATGGTTGACTCTGCCCTAATATAAATTTGACGAAACCAGACTAGAGGATTTAGGATGCTGCCCAACGTTGATCGATAGAAAACATTTGTGTATATGTTAAACTAGCTTCTGCCCGCGACTTCTTCCCCTAGAATATTTTGTTCCCCCGACCCACCCCGTCGCATCGCATCACCTGCCCGCCCCAACACTCCATTTTCGCGTACCGTAATCTGGCCCTACTTTGCTCCTAAGGTGGTAAAAATGCTCCACTTCCGAAAATTATTAAATCTGATTTTACGTACACTACTATTTACTATTTATTTATTTATTTCCGTCTTCCCAGAGACAGTGGGATGAGCCGCTCTGCAGGTTGGT
Organism: Oligia latruncula; assembly: GCA_948474745.1. Lineage (NCBI taxonomy): Eukaryota > Metazoa > Arthropoda > Insecta > Lepidoptera > Noctuidae > Oligia > Oligia latruncula. Next base: position 9,974,222 of record OX419693.1, on the reverse strand, counting down.
ACGGAATAAACTTATTAATACGTCCACCAATACTGCTGAGCGAGCCCGCCTGCTGGCTGTGGGTGAATGGGAGTCGGGCCTCTGGCTTCAGGCGCTACCGTCACCCAACATAGGCACTATGCTGGGTGACACCACATTCCGGCTCGCTACATGTTTGCGTCTGGGTGCTCCTTGCGAAGCTCCACATCGCTGTCAATGCGGTGAAGCAGTCGACTGCCTCGGACACCATGGCCTATCCTGCAGCAAGAGCGCTGGTCGGATGGCACGGCACGCCAGCATTAACGACATCATCCGTCGGGCTCTTGTCACCGCCGGGGTGCCAGCTGTTTTAGAACCCAATGGCTTGGCACGCGACGATGGGAAGAGGCCAGATGGAATGACCATAATGCCTTGGAAGTTGGGTAGGCCTTTGGTGTGGGATGCTACCTGTGTCGACACCCTCGCGCCATCCCATCTTCCTAGCACGGTGGGCTGTGCTGGGGCGGCTGCTGCAGGAGCAGAAAACCTCAAACGGCGCAAATATAACAACCTTATTGGGAGCTATATGTTTGAGCCGTTTGGGGTTGAAACACTAGGGCCTTGGGGTCCGAGTGCTCATCAAATATATCGGGACATCGCCAAGCGGTTGGTTGACTCATCACGTGACCAGAGGGCTGGCCTATTTTTAGCCCAAAGAATAAGCATTGCCATCCAACGTGGTAATGCTGCCAGCCTTTTGGGCACTTATGCCATTGACAGCGATGCGGACGAATTTTTTGATGCCCAATGAGCTCCTCTCTTTTTCTTTTCCCTTCTTTTTTTTATATACTTGTATATACTATATAATATGTATATTTTAGAGTTAAATTGTAAGATAATTAACTATTTAGTAGAATCCAATATTTTTATCTGAAAATATTGTTCTTAATCTAGCAACACCAGAGTTGACAGATGTCAAAGTCTGCCATTATTTTTTTCTGTGTGTGATAGAAATGCATCGCTCTTCGAGGTGAAAATTTTGGAGCAAATAAAAATGACTAAGTATAACTATGCATTGAAAAATAAATGACAAACCTGTGAAGAGAACTTACGGTGCAAAGTTACCCCCTGCATAAGAACTACTTTGCTCCAAAAGAAATAAAAAAAATAAAAAACTTGGTCACTAAATACAATAATGTATTTAATGTCAGGTTAAACTTTAATAGTACTATTATATACACAATACATCACATTACTGATTTAGGCAAGATTTAAAAAGATATGGATTAAAAAAAAAAGTTGGAGCAAATTTTGGTGCAAAGTAGGACCAGTTTACGGTAGCGTTCTTTCTGAGTTGATTTATTTTTGCTCGGCTCCTAAGGGCCATAGCGTAATGTTGGATAGCCTATAGCCTTCCTCAAGAACTGGGCTATCAAATGCAAAAATATTTTTTCAAATCCGACTGGTATTTCCAAAGATTAGCACGTTCAAACAAACTCTTCAGCTTTATTAATATTACTAGCTGACCCGGCAAACGTTGTTTTGCCATATAAATTATTTCTAGCTGCCCGGCGCTACTTCGTTTGCGTGGTGTCCTACCCCTTACAGAGTAACAGGTACAGGGTAAGGGCTACTTCTAACCTACTCCTATCCTACTCCTAACCTACTCCTATACTACTCCTACCATACTCCTACCCTACTCCTACTCGACTCCTACACTACTCCTACCCTACTTCTACTCTACTCCCATAGACTAAATTTTTCTCTGCGTAAGAAAAATAGTGAATTCGGTTCAGCTGTTCTCAAGATTTGCGCTTAGCATTTTTATATTATAGAAGATAATGTAGATTAGTATAGATTTCGTTTTTATCATACTTCCAACCATTATAAACGAGGCAGATATAAAATACGAGAAAATTCCCGAAAGCCGTTATATCATGAAGGTTCTTGAGATTGCTACCGAGAATTTGTCGTTATTTCTCAGAAACATAAATTATTCATGAGTTTATTGACCCCCATTTTTTCTTGACTGCACCTGCTTCCAAAGTTTTCGATTATCTGGGATAAAAAAATGCCTTTATTATTCTTTATACATTTACCGAAATACTGTTCTGCCTTTTAGTAAAATTGTCTCAAAGGATCCGTCGCAAAAACTCATCAATTAAAAGAATAGAGATATAATTTCACGATTATCATACGACTGTCCTTTACAAATAATCTATCTATTTCTATACTAATAGTAAAAAAGCTGAAGAATTTGTTTGTTTTTATTTTTGTGAAGGCGCTGATCTCTAGAACTACCTGTAGAATTAAAAAAAATATTTTTGCATTTGATTGGTTTGAGCCCAATTCTAGAGGAAGGCTATACTCTAGGCTACAGGTTCAGCATGAATCCGTTAATATCACGCTATGACTCTTAGGGGCCGAGCGAAAACTAAACAAGCTACAAAGAATGCTAATCGGAAACGAAGTAATAGCACGGCAGGTGATGCGATGCGACGCGGTGGGTTGGGGGCCGAAATTTGACGCTGACGAAGTCGCAGAAGCTAGTCGGGAATAAAAGGACAATGCAATCAAGAAGGTAGTAGATAACGTATGTGGATTTCTAAAATAATTTCCGTAAAGTATATCATCCTATGAGTAGTTGATGTTAAGATAAACTCAGAGAAACTAATTTCCTTTAGTTGATACAGCCGCTGGGTAGAATTCAATCGGTTTTGTGGTCTATTCATTTTCGCGACCGTTGAATATCTAGTCGGCAGATATTAGGAATCTTGCGGTTAGGTGTGGTCTGGTAATCATGACAAAGGCACCAAAGTGGCTGACGTTTACCAGGCAACACTGGGTTTAAATACTATAGACCCGGCACTTTAATTGCGTAACACAATATCAATCACAATCTGAATAATTTTGAATGATATTGCTAATCCATTGCTTTATATCGCTCGAAAAATTTGCCTGATCAACAACGTAAATAACGCAATGAATGTTGTTGAACTGTCAAAATGAAAGACATTCCTACTGTTAACGTGTTATGCAATTAGGGGCAGGACCAAGACTAAAGGGATTCTGCCTGAAATTAATCATTTTAAGGGAACATTTTCCTTTGCATGTTTTTCCATTACGAATTTCTCAGTAGCAGTCCGTACTCTGGATTTGTATTCTCAAATGTGGGTACATTTCTACATAAACCTTCGGGGAAAACAGACTTGACGTATGTATGACGTGTGTTGTGACGTGGCTTGTGTATGTTAATGTGTTTGTGTTATTTTACAGTTTGTTCCGCCAGTTACCTACTCAACTGAACCGAGTGCTCGGGGCATCTTGGACAGTCACACCCAACACCTTATTTGACTGGCTAATTCTTCCCTTGCAGTGGACGCCGGCCTGGTTTGCGACTACCCTCCCATCGGAGTCCGCCGTCAAGCAGCCTGCTGTGGTTCGTCGAACGTGGGTGGGAGTTCCAGTGCCTTAGGCATCTTCTGGGCAGGCTCGTTCCATGATAGACCAAGAGATCAAGAGAAAAAAAAAGTCCTACTAAGGTATGGGATAACGCAGGAACGTTATTTGAGCCTTATTTGAAACGATGTGAGCTGATAGTATCTTATTTTATTCATGGCCTTATATAAATTTATTGGAGACTGCGTATTGACAAGAAAATCACCCTAACTTCGCGTAGTAATAATGCTTGTACATAAACATGAAAAGGGTAACATAACGTAAAGCTCTGCTTCCTTTAGCCCAGACATGCGCGGGTGTGTTTACCCCGCGGCGATTTTTTTTTCGCGCACTCGATTTTCAAAGAACTGCTTAGGGCCGAGAGTTGAAAATCAAACAGTGTTTTTTGACGCGCTGGGATGTGCTCTGTTGGATTATCAACGCTCGGGTCAACACAGAGAGTTAAAAATCCAATACGCCATAAAATCCCGCCGCGATATTTTTACGTCCGTGCGAACATGGGCTTAATGTTAGGTTTCTTCTCGTAACTTCGTGTTTTTCATACTTTATTGGACATTACAGGCTTGCGAGCGATGGGAATGGTTTTTATGTTTATAGGATCTCTGCGCCTTCGAAGAGTTTATACTTATCTAAGTTCCTGAAGTACTTAAACGAAAAATATGTTTTATCAAAGCACATATTTATGTAAATGGAGGCCTCTAGAGAATTCTTGACTAATGGAATATTACTGAGATATTATTGGATTTTATTTATTTTCAGATTTAGATATCTAGGTCATCCCCTCCCCCCAACCCAGGCCAGGCTCAGGCAGGGGGTCTAGACTTTCCTGCTGTGGAAAGTAATATTAGCTAAAGTCTTCTTCTTCGTGTCGCTGGCACGACTATATTTTAGAGTGCAGAGGTCACTTTAACTGCATGTTTTAGGACACAGAGGGCAGGATAGGAGGTGGAGCATGGTTTCCGACGTATCACCACAACCACACCCTATTGCCACACTTTACCAGGTTGGAGGTTCATCTTCCCACTTGTGTCCGGAGACGGTTCAGGAACTTCTAAGTGGAAGTTAGTAAGTTAGATTAGTTAAAGTATAAGTATGTTTCATCTCAGCAAAACTTCAAAATAAACTAATAACCCTCAAATTTTTCTATTCTAGTTGATGAAATCGTGCAAATTGTGCAACTAAAGCTGTGGGCTGTCAGCAAATGCAGAATTTCATTCGTTGAAACTACAAAGATCATACTTGCATTTGCATATTGATTGTTCTAGTTATCTAAATCACCGTACTCCGTGGGAAAGCTGTTAAAACTCATAAGGATATAACGTTTCGTAGGTACACCTATTCGTTGATAACATGATAACAATTAAATTCAATTTATTTATTTTTCAAGTATCAATACTCATTTGTTAGTAAAAAACTTATCCTATGTTAGTAAGTATTAACTTTTTTATGCATCCTAACCAAAAAAACAAACAAAAATTCCTGCGGCAGTATTGTCCGATGCATAACCGCGGCTGCACCATTCCATGGGAAATAGAGCGATTCACGTACGGACAGTCCAGCCTGCTCGATATTAGGGACAGGATACTGTTGTTGCTGCCACACTCCACGCATCAGGGACGCACAGCGCTTACGTAATGTGGCAAAGAAGCAGTTCACATGTGCGTCCGCGAACATCCCTGATGCGCTGCAGTAGCGGGGCAGCCTCGCAACAGCACCCTGAACGCGTTTTGCACGCAGAGGGCACTGTACGATTTTTGAATAGTTCGCACGCTCGATGTCGTCATCGTCATAACCCATAGTCCGGCGAGCTAAAACAATGCGTCTAGACTGACCTATAAAAGATAACCGTAGAATGCTGCGAAACCTACATGAAGGCGCATAATTATATAGCACGCTATTGGATTTTCGACACTCGGCTCGGCGCTAGAGAGTTAAAAATCTAACAGTGTATTTATCGTCTAGTGTTAGAGAAAAAGGGCATAAGCTTTGGAATTTAGTACGTAGAGTACCTACTTAGGAAGGGGATTTCAGTTTCTGAGCTACAGTATAATAAAGTATGCAGTATTACATCTCGGCAGTGTCCCTGAAATAATTACCTACGGCCGCTCGGTAGATAAACACGCACTAGGGTTGCCCACTGACTGTGTCTCTTGGGTTGTAACTGTACTCTATAAGTCAAATTTAATGATGGGAGAGTATTTTTATTTAAAACCTTGCGATTTGTTGAAGGTAGGTAAACTACTTTCATAAAATCCTGAACCTACATTAAAAAGTTTTTTACAAATCCAGTAGCTTGTGGAGTAATGTTTGTTTGTTAGATCATCTCGGGTTACACCCGATTTGTATGAAGACGTAATACTGCTTGCTTTATACTGTGTCTGAGCTTACTGCTCACAGTCGCGGATTAGGCTTTAGGCTTTTACACACAACACAAAGTCCTATTTCGAAATGGAAACAAGCTGCTTTTTATCTTTGTCATAGTCCTAACTAACACTGTAAGCAGGTTACTGAAGGTCTGAAGGCCGGGGAAGTAAAAACATTAGTTCCAGGTATTAGTTATCCTGCAATTTTCAGATAGAAAACTTAAAAAATAACCAGAGATCCCTAAAGAAGAAGGGAATTTTTTATCATTTGTCCTATAAGGTGCCACTAGTCGATATTTTTTCCATACAAATTACGGGAGAGTATTACTCCACTGTTTGACATTGTGCATCCAAAGTTAAACATGATATCGTTTTGACTTATTATTAATATTGTCAGTATGGAAACAGAATAATAAAATCAAAATCCATTAAAAAGTTATATTATTCTGTTTCCATACAGTTACGGTCGAATTGAGAAACCTCCTCCTTTTTTGAAGTCGGTTAAAAATCAAAAGCCATTAAGAGCCTATACTACCTCAAATGGCTTAGCATGATCCTCCGTTATGTCGAAAATACGGCAACTTTAATTTTGAAATAAATATATGCTAAAGTTGAGGATTAATCTAAGGTCTTATGTTAGACGAAAACACGATTCCGTAAAATTTTCTCGATAGAAAAAAATTCCAAAGTTACCTCCAAACCGAACAATAAACCGCTGGTATTCAAAAAATACTTCAAATTAGATCATGAAACTTTCCATACTAACTGAACTAACTATAAAGCAGGTCTTATGTTAGTTAGTTTTTTTGAATTACCTTTATTTTCACCGTAATAAGCAAATACCTAAACTATTGACGCTGCCTCCCGCCCAGCACCGCACTCTGTCTCGCTTTCACACAGTCCGCGAGCAGTATCGTGCGAGCGAGATAAAGAGTGAATTTTAGCTGACGTAGTATAGGCTCTTAAAAAGTTATGAGCCAACAAAGATTCGTTTATCTTGCTATTTTTAACGTAATTTTGGGTGTAAATAAGTAATGTGTATTAATGTGCAATAAAAGAACTGTAAAATCTTCAGAACCAAGTCCGTACCAACAAAGCTCAATTATCGAAGAGTTCAATGAACTTTATTTATAACTAGCTGCGCCCCGCGGTTTCACTCGCATAAGTTTTGATCCCGTGGGAATATCGGAATAAAAAGTACCAGGGTGTCGGCTACCTCCATACCAAATTTTATCAAAATTGGTCCAGCCGTTTGAGAGTGAAGAAGGAACAAACATATAAACACACATACACGCCCCCACACACTCACAAACTTTCGCCTTTATAATATTAGTGTGATGATTTATGTAGGGGTTTTTTCATGAAGCTCGATTTTCCAAAGTACTTTTCGATTTTTTTTACGCGCCTATCAGTTCGGAACGGTGTTTCTGTGCTTGATAATTGATAACTAGACGTTGTGCGTGTAGACTAGCGTCTATAACTGCTCATAACTGACACTAGTTTTGTCAGACACGAAGCCAGGTGAGACAGCGTGCTTTTTGCCCATGACCACCAGTGAGTTCGAGCTCGCGACTAGTTTACTCTTAATGTTTTATTAGGGAAAACTGTTCTAGTATATTTAGTATACTAAAACAGACACAGTGTGTGTTTCTTACGACTTCCACGTGAACGAAGTTGCGAGCAGAAGCTAGTTGTAAATAATCCTGATTAGGTAATACAATAACCAGGCTGTTTTCTTATTGTAGGTACTTACAACGATCAATGAACTTTTCTTTAAACAAATACCGTCTGTCTCAATGGGATTTAAATTAGATCCATTACACCAATAAGGGTTCTAAATTGCAAACCTTCGTTTCTTAAAAAGAATTTTGAACTGAGAGAAAGCACCCATAATATGTATACTTACTTTGTTCCAGAAACTACTCACGTTAAGAGGTAATAAAACATCTTCATATATTTGTTTACGAAGAGCAATGTGCCTTGAAACTATATAGTTTTTGTGCATGTGTGCAGTCTGTGAAAACACCCACCCACCCTCAAAAAGCACACCCTAAAAAATGTGAGGTGAACTTATTCTACCTAACGCTAGGGATCTAGGGGTTGACGGCTCACTTTACCTAAGCTTTCATGGTGATATTTTATTTATTTTGATAAATAAACGGTACAAATAACAGTATTACACAAAGCATGTAAACTGCAGAGTGAGTAAATGTATGACCCACGACGTTTTAAAAGTAACGCGATGTGCGCTACAAAATTATAGTTGCAATAAAATAGCATAATGTGCTAATGATAAAACTAAACAGGCATGCAAAATAAAAAGAAAAACAACAAATTATAAAGAATGCCCAAAATTAAATTAATTAATTACATTATGGTAATGCAATAAAGATATTCGGTATTAAATAGTTTCACGAACCATTTACCAGTTGGAAAAGCGAAGATGTCAATATTTTGAAAGACATTATTATATTGACCAGTAAAACGACGTAGGGGTTCTTAAGCCTGCATTCGTACGACTAGAAGATACTGTAAATAGAGGTCTGTTAGAGGAGAGGTTGTTCTAAGTACTACATAGCTGATCTTATTAGTGATATCCATACAATCACAGGCGTTGTTACATAGATCTAGTAGAAACATTGTCTCTAAAATAATACGTCTGACCTTAATATTATGCAGCTTATACCTATTCAGAATATCACTAAGATGCTTAGGTGCGAAAACAACCGAAATGCTTTCAAAAAGTTACTTTGAAGTTTTTAAATCCATCTAAGTATTTACTAAAGTATGTATATTTTTACAGAATAGCACTACTGATTAGGGTATTGCAGTAGACAGAAAATAATTTTTGCAGATGAATTTTAAGGCGTTTTATAAAGGCTCAATAGAAATGAGAGTGCATAAATCTAAGTTGTGCTAGTTTAGAAAATTAAACTGTTCATCCGCATTTCCTGCCTTGTGAAATGAATAATAAAACGCTAAGATGTGGTAGTTTACAAAACCCTAAAAACAACAATGAAGCAAAAGAGAAAAACAAAAAGCTATTAAACGGCAAATCTGCTCGGATCTTTTCAGGAACATTTTCCACCAAAAAAAGGCCATAAATCTAATAAAACATTAAGTTTAAAATGTTACTTTTAGTAGAACTGAGATACTTTACGTAACTTATGAAGATTGATTAAAGAATGGTTCCCCGTTACTCTTCCAAAAGAGCTTCACTTAAAAAGTTTCAACAAAATGTGAAAGAAATTCATGCATACTGTGATTTCATTAGATGTTATGGCCAGACAACTTCGTTAATGATAATGGATGTGGAGCAGATTTGCGTGAAACATGATTTAAAACTCTGAGAAGTCTCGAGTAGGTGCCTATTTTTGCATTTCCCGAAGTAAATAACTTTAAAAGCTTACCGAAGTTTCACTTTTTTGGTCTCCTAAAATAATAGGTTCATTCACATTCACAGGTTTTTTTTTCTTGTTCGTTTTAAATGCTCCTTTTTTGCTGTTTATATTTCCTGTGGATGTCCCAAATAAAATATTTTATTTCTTTCTTTATAAAATGTTTGGTGGGTAATTTCGGGACGAGATTCTGAATAGACCTTTCGTAATAGGTGGGTTTTCAAACATTTTACGTAAGAAGGTACTGGGTAGGGTATATCTGGTTATCAGTATAGAATAGCTTAAAATATGTGTCTTCGATGTTCACTCGTGGTCGTCCAGCTACCTGCAAAGATGGTAGGTAGCGGGCGGGCGCACGTGAGTTACTACTGATTCTCACGCTTTCGAGTTGATATCATATTTTTATAAAAAAAAAAAAAAAAAAAATACAATTGTCTCCATGAATCGGTAGCACCACTGAGTACAAATCGTTCTGCCGCGAGAAAACAACCATTAAAATTTCACGCTGTATAAATACAATAAACCATTCAAACTTTCCAAAGGGAAGACCCAAATCTTAAAAGTTACGTCAAAGATATGATATGATAAGATTGTCTCTTTTCCCTTTTTAATCTATCCAAAGGTTGTCTTTAAAAGATCTCTCAGCGACAAGACCGCCCATTGTGTCACCCTTTTTAAAATTTCTACTTTTAGATATATCTGTAATTTATATTGTGTAGTGTTCTATTCTATTCCATTCTAAAGATAATCATGCGTTATTTTGATTCAGACGGTAGTAATATTTCAACATTGGAGAGACTTACCTTGGTGACAATCACATCTTGTTGGAGCTCCAGCAGGGCAATTGCGTAACACATTATCAATCGGAATCGGTTTCATTTTGACAGTTCAACAACATTCATTGCGATTTTTACGTGTTGAGCAGACAGATTTTTCAAACTTATGAAGCAATGGATTAGCAATTTGCTTCAAAATGATTCAGATTGATAGTGTGTTAGGGTGCAGGTCACCACTGAGATGTCCTAGACGCACTACGAGTGATTTGCAATACTTAGAATGATGAGCATTATTTCGTTAGCGCGTGCGTCAATACACACTATCTTCTAGGGTTAAGCAATAGGTATAATTATAATAAACTCCATAATCAAAGATGGAAACTTACATAACCTAAATGTTGCAAAACTTCTAAATACGGAGAAATCATTAAGTGGACTCAACTAATATAATAGGTGATAAATAAAACAAAACTATCTAATAAAAAGTATCGATATTACTTAGTGTTAGTCATAGTTTCTGAGATTCCTAATAAAATACTTATTTTATGTTGGACTATAATGCTAATACCCACATAACGACATTTACCATAAAATCAAGGATTTTGATGAGGTAGGTATGGTGGTCGTAGTTTGTCTATGAAATAAATAAACATAAAAATAAACTTAAATCTATACTAATAATTAAGCTGAAGAGTTTGTTTGTTTGAACGCGGTAATCTCCGAAACTACCAGTCGGATTTGAAAAATTCTTTTTGCATTTAATAGCCCAATTCTTATTTATTTATTACTAGCTGCGCCCCGCGGTTTCACCCGCGTAAATGTCGATTCCGTGAACGAACCGGAATATCGGGATAAAAAAGTAGCCTATATGTTAATCCACGGTGTCAGCTACGTCCATACAATTTTTTTATCAAAATTGGTCCAGCCGTTTGAGCGTGAATAAGTAACAAACACACACACACACCCCCACACTCACAAACTTTCGCCTTTATATTATTAGTGTGGTTTGCCTGTACTGTCCTAGTGCAGGGCCCCTTTCCCAATTTACACTCAGGTATCCCGGTATTCTCCAGTTCTTAGTCAATCTTTTACAAAGGAGTCCTGCTCACAAGGTCTTGATTGAGGAAAAATAGGGTTGTTTCATGATGACTAACACCAAACAGTAGAATAGAAGAACACGGTATTTATTTATTAGGTAAGTAGGTACTTACATTACATAATGAATATTTTTAATTTGAAAGCCTCTTTCTTGAGAATATGTTTGTGGTGTCATCACTATCTTTAAAAACAACTGAGCTATGTCTCCGGGTATTCCGGTTATTCACAACTAGTTTCTGCCCGCAACTCCGTCCACGTGAAATTTCTTATTTTAACATAAATTAATGCCTATAATTATATCCTATACCTAGCTATATGCTACCTATAATTATATCATATTTTGTACCACAAGCAATTTGAACACTGATAGTGTTCAAATTGCTTGTGGTTAAGTAATAACAGCCGCACGGGTCGATTGATCTGATTAAACTACGCTTGCCGCGGTTGATCCGTGGATGGGTGACCATCTTTACATATCAAGACCCCTCCGTGCCTCGGAAAGCACGTTAAGCCGTTGGTCCCGGCTGTCATTCGTGGATCTTTGACAGTCGTTACGAGTCGTCCGAAGCCCGAAATTATGACAACCAGTCTTACCAAGGGGTTTCGTATTACCCAGTAACTGGGTTGTGGACGTCAGATAGGCAGTCGCTCCATGTAAAGTACTGGTACTTTGCTGCATCCGGTTAGACTGGAAGCCGACCCTAATATAGTTGGGAAAAGCTAGGCAGATGAGATATACTTACTTGTGTCCCGTTACTTCGTTTTCACTTAGCGTTCTTTCTGTCTTATTAGGGTTCCGTAGGTACCTCAAAAGGAAAAAACGGAAGCCTTATAAGATCCCTTTGTTGTCCATCTGTCTATCTGTCTGTCAAGACCCTTTATCTCGGGAACGCGTGGAGGTATCGAGTTGAAATTAAAACCACATACTCAGGTCTACAGTCCCTTGAAGCTGTGAAAAAATCAAACTTTTAAGTTAACGTAAAAAAGAAGACGGCCGTTTATGCCACAAAAAACGTAGGTACCTACCTGGTAGTCCAGCCTATATCTCGACACTCTCAAGGGAATCAAAATTTATAGGGTACTTCCCATTGACCTAGAATCATAAAATTTGGAAAGAAGCAGTAGCATAAGTAAAGGAAAAAAACCGAAAACCGTAAATTTGTAGTTACATAAAACAAAAAAATTCGGGATAAACTATTTACGTACCTCCAAATTTGTACGGAACCCTCGGTGCGCAAGTCCGACTCACACTTGACAGGTTTTTATTATTTTTGCTCAGCTCCTAAAGTTAGTAGCATGATTTCCAATAACCTCATATAACCTTCCTCAAGATTTTTTTTACTGGTTTTTTGTTTAAAACCCAGCGAAATTGTCGCTTAACATATTTATCATGTTTTTCCTTTAATAAAAGTATAAGATTTGATGTGTGGATTCTCCTATTACAAGCTGTTTCTTAATGAGATGATAAACATTGATGATTTCCTTCCCGGAACGTTTTACCCACCAAAATCATTTTCATGTAAAATGTTTCCAAGATGAGACCACATATGGCTCGCACTGCCAAAAAGTTATCAGATCTCATGTAGAGCCAAGCTTCTAACTCTACACGCCCTAACTTCACAAACTCTACACCTTAGTCAAAATATGAGGCTTGGCCGTTTTGTTACTACAAGAACAGAAAAACAATGAACAGTGAATAAATTTTTCACCTTACGCCCATGTGATGGTAGTGCCCTTGCGCTTCGCTTGGCTCGTCTTGGCGATATTGGCAGATTTCTTCGTTTTTTTTTTGTTAGGTTTTATCGGTTTTTAATTGGGACAAAACAAAATGTTACGTAACATCATATACCATCACGCCCATAATCCCCAAAGGGTTAGATAGAGGTAACTATAGTACAACTATATTTCGTCAGTTATGTTTAAGTAGGTATTGCCATCAACCGGGCACAAAAGACTCCGGGCTGCTACTGAGAAATTACTGATAGAAAAACCCAATAACACTTTTAGCCTGCCCTGGGAATCGAAACCGGGACCTCGTGCTCAGCAGTAGCGCTAGCAACCACTATAACAAGGTCTGAAAAAAAAATGTACGAATACGAAACAAATACAAAAAAAAAAAAAAAAAAATTACTAATAGAAACTATTGCTATAGCCGAATAATCATTTATCATTATAATGTCCACACTAAGTAAAATATAGCAAATATTGGCCATAATATTGCCTTTTTGTGTAGCCGTAGTGAGAATGAACAATCACTTCTCATTTCTTGAAAAATCTTTTTACATCACAAGGTCTAAATCGTTATTACATATCGTATTTTATCGTGCTCACATTTTAATTGGATCTTGCACACCGAAGCTTTTCAATACTTATTTTATGTAATTCTAATTTATATTTGCTTTTTATCTCGTCTAACTAACTATTTGCTATTTTCACAATATTGACTATTTGAATTACTAATCTAATTTCTCATGTTACCAAGTGGCCAAAAATGATTAAAGGTAATTTAGTCAACAGTGAATTTGTTGCGAGACATTTTATATGCTTATTTAAAAAAATTAAGTATTCTATTAATTATAATTATTTAGAATACTTATACAAACATAAAAAAGACAAAAATATAGCGTCGTCGTCAATCAATTGAGAGCATCAAGTTTAAAAAATAAAATTTTGAATATTATTTTGGAGATATACAAATCTAATCTTATCAATATACTTAGTCGTTATTATCCCACTGCTGCGCAAAGATCACCCTCTTTCTTATATTCATTTTAAATACTTAAACCCAAAACATAATTCTATTGACATAATAAATACTGAACATACCTTATACATATTACAATAACTTAAAAAACTAGAGCTGAATCTCAAAACTGGTACACTAAAGACTTTGTTAAAACCTTTTATTTCTGACACTATGTTATTTAGCAAAAAACAATCCTTAGGATTACGCCTTTCGATCGGTATGATAAAGCTATAGGGTATTTTTTTTCTCGTGTAGCGCGTTCGAATCCCGGTTCAACTATGTAATTATTTTAAAATCTATGAATGCAGTTTAAATTGTTTTTTAAATTAAAATAATGTCTTCTTTCAGTAAAATGTTCCATCTACAATATTCAAGGTACTTTCCCTCCATGTGGCATAGCCGTGGGACCTGTATGTATATACCTATCAATGTTTGTTGACCTGTGAATTATTAATGTAAATTTTTATTTATGAAACTCAATCGTTGTTATGTACCTACTTTCTTACCTCTCCAAAGTGAGCAGCTATTTTCAAAGCAAACGTAGTACTTAATGTACAGATTTTAATACGATTTTAATATTGTATCCCCGCTTGATGGCTGTATATATTTGCAAGTGCGCCCTTCCCGCGGCTTAGTTGTTTGAGGTTAGCGCATTGGCAGCACCGTCGACTGCCTGCGCGTGAGCACGCGCGGAAGAGTTTCACGTTCGGAAAGCTGTTACAATTAAATCGTACGTCAGTGTAAAGTGGAGTGTTTTGGAGATACCTACGTTGTTTTATGTGAACAGGTGAGTCTTATGAATATTTTAATAAAATATTTGTGGAATTGGAAAATTTAATATTACTTATTGTTTTTAAATTAATAAAAATAGCATTGTATTAATTTAACTAAAGGGGTAGTAGGTACATGCCTAGGTAATGAATCATGCCCGAGGTACTAAATAAGTACCAATGTATCATTTATTACTAACCTAAGTATCATTTATTTAAGAAAATAATTCAAGCGATAACTTTAATTAAATCTTAATTAATCTATTTAACCTAACAATAACTGAGAACTAAGAAGTTATCGCTTACAAATAAATATTGAACGCTATAATTAATTCTTCAACAGTGTTGTCTGAGGTATTTATCTGAGTGTGGGAAAAATAACTAAATACCTCTTAAGGAGTGTAGGTATTAATTACACTTTGTTTGAAAAAGCTATTTTATCTCGCATTGATTGATAAATTATTTCGGTTAATGATATAGGTAATCATTGCTATAGAATTTTTTTAATTATTAGATCGACAGTTATCGATTTGTATGTACCTATATTTATAGTTTAAGTTAAGTTAGAATATCATTTTGGTATTTTTGTTAATTTATTAGGTATTCGTTATTATTTACTCACTTACATATTATTTTGAGTAAGTACAAATAAATAAATGTAACTTAATTATTAGATTTATACGTTGAGATTAAATTACTAGTACTTAGTTATGCATGAAAGATATCGTGTTTAAGTTAATATATCATAATTGGTTCACTTTCTTCAATGATAATCAGCTCCAATCACTAATTGTAACACCATAATTAGCGCATTACGAAACGAAATAAAACTGGTCCAGATTGCACCTGGTTTAGCATGAGCAATGCGCATGGGCAATGCAACGCAATTGCGTATTGCGTACGAAACAATAAAAGATCTTAATGTGATTATAATAGCACGCGAAGTAAATCAGTGAAACAATTAAAATGGTAGTTGTAAGTTGTTCAGTTTGTGCACTTACTGCCAAAGACAATGTCAATAAGATACCTCTATTATTCCTCGGTTACAATGACTTATTATTTTTCTCTATCGCACGTTTTTCCTCGACGGCAGCGGCGGTTAGTTACGGTTAAAAACAACTGACTGTTGCGAAAGACGGTGTCTAGGTACCGCCGATCTATCATGTAAAAAAACTCTCCGTGAAAAATTCGGTAAACTGAGCTGGCAGGGAGATGGGTGGACGATATTGTTACCATCGTGGGTAGAATGCATGAAGCTGGCACAGGATCGTGGAGATTGGCACAAGAGATGAAGAGCTGTCGATTATGTCAATCCCTAGCAACAGGGTGCCTGAAAAGGCCACTGGCAGAATCATAAAAGGATAACATTAGGTATCTATCTATCTATATAAATAAAAAGAAAAGTCCTGACTGACTGATTGACTGACTCATCAACGCCCAGCCCAAACCCTTGGACCTAGAGAGCTGATATTTTGCACAGAGGTTCCCTTTATAATGTAGACAAGGAATAAGGAAGGATTTTTCGAAATTCAACCCCTAAGGGGGAGAGGGTGAAATTTCACGCGGACGAAGTCGCGGGCAGAAGCTAGTGAATCATAATTATGGCGAAGACAGTCCGTGTTTTTTTTTTGCTGCACTACGTAGGTATAATCAAAGAGATTGGGATTGGATTTGGATTGGATTGATTGGTATTTTAGCACTGACAAAAAAAAAAATAACTGAAAAATCCTACACCAATGGGATTTGATACGATTAACTTAACAGTTAACTGTCCATTATGACTCATAATGTTATCCTTTTATGATTCTGCCAAAGTGGCCTTTTTAGGGCCCCAGGTGGAATGACAGCTCACTTTAAAGAAGTTTTCACGGTGAGATATTTACAGAATAGTCTCGGTGGAGGTATGATTTTCATGGATTCGATTTAAATAAACAAAGTATATTAATAAAAATCGATTAGTTCTGTTTAGGTAATCTGAGGATTTTCAGTCGAGGTTACGTAAAAAATGTAGGTGCAGTTTTTTGTACTCTTTGACCATTTTTTTAAATCTCGATTTTAATTAACCGGTAAAGGTGAAGGACTTGAAAATGCCTTTTACGGAAAAAATAAACGATATTAAAACCCTGCTTGAATTTATATTAAATATTGTGTAAAGTGATTTAGGTATGGCCTTAATTGGTAACTTGGTTGTTTGTTCCACATGGTACCTGCGTATCCTAAACAAAATGAAAGTAAACCAATCATTGTAGATGTCAAGTTTTTTTTTTATAATACCGTATAAGTATCGAACCGTTAGTAAAGGTGATACAGGCCATAGTGTGACAAAATGCAAATTGTACTGTTTCGTAATAGCATAAATCTAAAACTCGTCAGTAAGATAACATAATTGACATAAAACCTGTATTCAAGAACAGGATATTATTTGTCTCTTATTGTTTACTGATTTGCATTCAATTCAATAAATTATTGTTTTATAGTCTATTTAACAACTGGATATATATCACTGTCTATGTACTGTGAAGGGCTAGATGAGTCATAAAAAGAATTCAGACAACGATAGGATTTCTTTAAGTTTGTATTGGCTGAATGTCTTTACATACTCCCGACTAAACTAGCGCTCTTTTTTTCCTAAACAAAAAAACTGAATAAAATATTTGACGCCCCGTTTAAACTTGCGTGAATGTTCGAATGAAACCCGCGTTCCGAAAATATGAAGCTAGTTGCCAATTCCAAAGCGTAGTAGGTACCTATGGAGAAGAACGGGCAAGAAACTCCACGGACAGTCTCTTAAATTATATTTTTACAAAAATATTACTATAATTTTTATTGTCATCAAAAATTAATGTTTTCAGATCCACAATTTGATAAACGTTTCCTTCATTAATAATTAAGCAAAGAGATTGTATTTGTAATTTATTTATCTGGCGACTAATTTGCCCATAGTTCCACTTTGTCCCCCTTGGAACCAAATATTTTTTCCCGTGGAACCGCCACGGGCAAAAGAGTACGTAAAGATCGTGGTAGGTGGCGTCGTGTAGTTTCTGCACCAACTATAGAACGCCTATACTTATAATAAATGTGTAGAAGTAAAAATTCTGTACATTAAAAATATCAAAAAAATAAATGGCAGGGGGTGTTACTAGACCGACATCGAACCCAAAAATGTGATTAAAATTTTTTTTTGTCTGTCTGTTTGTTCAGGTATGTATGACGCAAAAACTACCGGTTCGATTACGATGAAACTTGATATAAATATTCTTTAATATCCTGGACACCACGCTGGGTACTTTTTATCCCGGAAATTTTCAAAGTCCTGACTGACTGACTGATATATCAACGCACAGCCTAAACCGCGGGTCCTAGAGACATGAAATTTGGAGGGTGTGTTATTTGTGAAGAGTAGGAATCCACTAAGAAAGGGTTTTTCGAAATTCCACCCCTAAGAGGGTGAATGAGGGGAGGGTGAAATTTCACGCGGACGAAGTCGCGGGCAGAAGCTATATATAATAAACTCTTCATAACCCCGGGGGCCCTTGGGGAGAGTTTATGTATGTGTATGCAATAATATTTCCTTAGTAGATTTCGATTTTTTCCTTAGAGTTTCTTTGTAAAATTTACATCTTTAAAACATTGAAATTTTCTACGTTTTTGCTGTAACCATGAAGATAAATAAAATAACGTTTTCTTCTTTCCTTAACTTTGAACCTTTTCTCGCTTCAAGACCCGGATGTGGTTGACATTCAGAGGGATTCTTTGTGAGCAAGTGAGTAAGTTACTATTATCCCCGAAGATTTTGTTTCGCAGAAACGGGGAGTTTATTTTTATACGTACTTAGTACGCAAAGTCGTATCCTCAAGAATTCGGTTTTTGCTACGTTTCTTTTCAATAGAAGTGGATAACTTTATACGAAGTTGAAAGTAAGTAATAACATAGGTACCTAATATAAAGCGTGTATCTCCTGAAGGGCACGCCGAGGTTTAGCCGACGTTTCACCAATTGTGTTTAACTCCCAAATCCTAATAGGGGTATACGAGCCTCTTGCCGTCAAATTGGCATAAATCCGGGCTCTGGGCTGCTACTGAAAAAATCCCGTTGTCAAAACCCAATTATGTCGGACCTTGGGATCGAACCCAGGACCCCATGGTCTGCAGTCGTGCTTACAACCACTAGAACAACGAGGCGTTCGTTGCTAAATAAAATATCATGCAACACGCACGTTAGATATTTCCCACGATTTCGCACCCGATCGAGTTGGAGAACTCATTAATTAAATAAGACAGCCAGGCAGTAAAACTCTTTATGCAGATTATGTGAAAATTTGCAAGAAACCTCTTCACTTACTTTGTCGAGTCGTTTACGAGAGAGAAATGAGAAGCATGCGACAATTTTGATTGTATCTTTTTATGCAGATCTCGTTATTATTTTATTTTGTGTTAATGCTTTGGTTTTTCCTTTTTGTGTAGTAATAAACAAGTCTTGTAATGACTGTGAAGTTTATAAGTTACGTGTCGAGTGCACTTGTTGAGTCATGTTTAGTGTAAACGAAATAAAGAAGGTATGTGTACCTACCGTCCTATTTCTATTATACTTTATTAAATAAAGGGTTGATAAACTTACTTACCCTAAAGGTAAAGGTGCTAGAGGTAAAATGATTGGATTTTGCTATAGTTATAATTAATTTTAAAATTCCCAAATTAACTTTTTTCGCCTTTTTGAAGCCTTTTTCGGTGGTCTGTACCTATCACTCTTAACTTGCTCTTTTTGTACCAATTTAATTTAAGTTCCGTATCGAAAGTAATTACCAGCCAGTAGTAGGTATAAAAAAAACGAATTCAATCTCTCAGTTCACCGGTTTTTAGATTGATGCACAAATTATATACGGAATTAGACGCACGCGATATTATCAAACCGTGCATAACTTGTCCGGTTTTTTTGCGAGTAAAAAGGAAATTACTGCATGTGCTTTATAGCAGTCATTTTTGGTGGTGACACCGACCGTTGAACAAGGAGCACTTGCTTAACGGTAATCTTGCCTTTTTTTGTTAAAACATTTCCTTTGAGGGCGACGAAATGTTTTACCGTTTCTGAACAAGGTAGAACTGCCGTTTCTGAACAAGGTAGAACTGCCTTTTCTGAACAAGGTAGAACTGGAACTAGACGATTCTCCACTTACAAAGGCTTGAAAAAGTATTATTTATTATGTAATTTGAAGGAACGGTTATAAAATATTCGAATCGAATGATCGAATTTTAATATTAATAAAAGACTCAAAAAATCAATTGACAGCTTTTATTTACTTTTTAAAGAACGCTTTAATTAACGCACATTCATAAGATTTGATGGGTAGCAAAATAAATATTTACATAATTAATGTAGGGTGTCCTATGACGTAATTCTTGGGTCCATTGGGACCCAGTACCGAGCCGGCGGAGGTTCGTGTGTTCGCGGGTCCATTCGGGGGCGCTCCCGAACTATACGGTTAAACCTTTTTATTTTTTACGTATTCGATAACTGGCACAGACTCATTGTGCCGAGCAACGAGGAAATTTTCACAGGTATTTCGCTGACATACTCTGTTCCAATTAAAATATGTAGTGGCAGAGATATTCCCTGGATACCTTGATCGAATAAGCGTAAATATAAATACAAAATTGTCGATATGTCCATGAATGATTAAAAAAAAACTTGGCAAGTGACTTTTATACCTAAGCAGTGATGGCCCAGTGGTAACGGCCCCGACTTACGGGTTGTAGGTCGTAAGTTCGAACCCAGACAGGCGCGTTACTTCGTGTAACGGTGAAGGAAAACATCGTGTGGAAACCGACGTGTCCTAGAACCAAACATACGAAGACATGTGACATCTACTAACCCGTACTGGGCATGTGTGGTGGATTACGCCCCACTCCGCGAGAGCAGCAGTGGGATCATTATAGGCTGTTTATTATACACTGTTACTACTTTGATATTGCTTTACTTTGATATTGCTGTCTTGTTGACATCAACAATACTTCAATTAGCCTTTCTTGTGATCCTCAATGCAAGGGCATTGAGGATTTACATTATTACTTATCAATTAGGCTCCAGAGGCTTATGTAATATGTCATTATAGTATTGGTCCTTCGAGCCGAATAAGTATAGGTATACTTCATGTATCAGAAAGGTGTGGCCATATTTAACGGTGTGGTACATACCATCAAACTGAACAACTTTCTCCATAAGGTCGACTGTCGCATACATAACTTCAATAACAAATCGACCCAAATGTATGGGTCGGGTGATTATATCTTAATCGCGATTACGATGTTTGTCCCATGGAGAAAGTTGTTCAGTTTGATGGTCACTACCACACCCTCAAATATGAGCACACCTTTCTGATACTTGCTGTATAATGTTAATTTGACACCGCTAAATACGGCATGTAGGTACCTATACAGGGTGACTTGTAATTTGACGTACTTATTATAGGTACGTCTATTTCTTGCAGGACGTGAGATAGTGTGATCCATTTTTTTTTAGTATTTGGTACCCAATGCAATAGCAATGAAGGCAATTCAATTTCAGATTTTAGAGAAAAGAGTTATATTTACTGACGAATTTTGGGATTTTTTAAAGAATACAACAAAGTTGGGTTTTCTCGAATCCCATGATTTTTCGCCTAGGCCTTATGGAGTGCTTAATTATTGCAAATGGGCCTCACCTACACGTCCTGGAAGGAATACATCAAATTACAACATAGTATAAAACAAAGTCACTCCCGCTGTCTGTAAGCTTAGATCTTTTAAACTACACAACGGGTTATAATGCAGTTTTCAGCAATATATAGAGTGATTCAAGAGGAAGGTTTGTATGTATAATACATACATAATAAAGTAGAGAAAGGCCGAGAAATTCTCAAAGATTTGTAATGTGATGTCGTAACAAACATATTTTTGTGAGCTTACATTGCAAACGCTGGCTAAATCTTACGAGATAGATCAAATTAATGTACGGAGTTGTATATCTTAAAAAGATCGAGAAAAAAATCCGCGATGGTATATGTTTATCTCATATGGCAGGGATGGCGAACCTCTATACAACTACGTGCCATATTTTCCAAATAAATATTTCATGCGGCCATGACGTGCCAACAAACAATAATGGTTCAGTGATTATTGGAAAAAAGCTATATGCTTCCGTATTATTATTATAATTTTGAATCTCTTTTGACATTTCCTGGGTTCCATGGGGTCCCGGACCTTTGGAAGGCGTACGAGGGGCCGTAACTTAACCAAATCGCAGAGGGCCCGTTAGACGTTTTTATCAACCGACGCTGTTCGTGTTCTGTTCGCACTATGCAAGTGCGCCCAAGGACAACCCCCGGGCTGTGAAGGACTAATGTTAGGTAACAGTTTGATATTTATTCAAATGAAATGACAAATTAGTGCGACTTCTGCTGTTACAAACTAGATGACTTAGGTACCTTAAATTCCTGAAATTATGTCATGCCCAAATTATTTTGTTACGTGCCACCAATAGCACGCGTGTCATGTCTGGTTGGCCATCTCTGTCCTAAGGATAACCAACAGTAAGTAACCATTTTTATCTTTTACATACATTAGATACGTTGTGCATTTCATGTAGATCAAAATTGCCCTTTACAGCATACCTATCATTAAAATGAATATCTTAAAAGATATCAGAGTTTTAAAAAGCGGTGCCAGAGCGTCTGGCGGGGCAGTACGAAGTTCGCCGGGTCAGATAGAATACAATACAATACAATCAAGTTTCCGTAAACCACTATCGACCTTTAATCGTATCCGACGCGTGTCGCCTATATTGTGAATGTTACGCTTTTTTGGTACATTAGATACGCTTTAAAGCGTTATGCAATTTAAGCGATACAATAAAGTATCGTAGTTGATCGTCGTATCTTCGTGAAACAAACTGCAGCGACAAATTGTATCTGTCTTATGTGTCGCACCTTCCATTGTCTATCTCTATCGTAACCGGTTTATGTGATGTTATGGCAATTAGGTTATCACATTATTGAAACCACGTATCTACATTACGTATTTTATGCATACACAATTAAAATAATTAACATTCTAGCCGTGAGACCTTTTTTTTCGTTTGAGTATTTAACAACATAAAACTTAATTTGTGATTATTTGGTCACAATATCATAAAGTTTGTGTTGAATTGTTAATGCCATCGCCCCGCGTGTGTCTAGTGCCTTATCAAGGGTGGTTTGTATGGTGCCAATTTTTAAGCTAGGTACCGTATTTATTTTGTTTGAAAAATGCAGTTTTCTATGTTTAGTAAAATTGTTAATTTTAATAGACTGTTAACAACTTTAAATAACCGCTGTACTGTTTTGCCGCTCTGTATACCTTGTAAATCTATCTGCCCTAGCCTTTTCCCAACTGTGTTAGCGTCGGCTTCCAGTTTAACCGGATGCAGCTGAATACCAGTGACTGCCTGTCTGATCTCCACTACTCAGTTAATGGGTAACACGATATCCCTTGGTTGTCAGACTTTCGGGTTTTTGACTACCCGTAAAGATTGCCAAAGATTTATGAATGCCAGCCGGGACCAACGGCTTAACGTGCTTTCCAAGGCACGAATGGGTCTCGATATCTTATGAATGGTCATGGTGGATCGACCTTGGCAATCTTATTATAGCTTAATATGATAGTATTCCTATTTATATATTCTATGTCTTTATTAACGGCTTTTGTCATCATATTATCTTATACTACGGTGTAATATTGTCATATGGGTACTTTCTATTATTTATGTTACGAGAAATGTTTATAAATAAACTTTTATGGCTATAAAATATTGTTGGCAGTTACGCTTTTGGTCAGATTCTGTTATGATTTACAATACACATTACGGAAATCCGTTTCGGACAAAAACATAATAGAAACGGCAAAGGTCCTTATAAAATACACACAGAGAAAAACCGATTTTTCAGAATAGTACGAGGTAACATGAAAAACAAGAAGCTTTTAATATACATTAGCTTCTGGCCGCGACTCCACCCCCGTAAACTTTCTTGTTTCCTGACTTACCGCGTGATCTTAAATATTGAAATTGGGCTATCAAATCCAAAAAGATTTGTTCAAATGCGACCTGTAGTTCCAGAGATTAGCGCGTTCGAACAAACTCTTTAGCTTTATAGATAATAACATAGCTTTATATATAAATCATTTTTAGATAAGTATCTAAATAGGTTGAGGATACGCATGTGACTAAAAGAGTGATGAATATAATAATGTTGATGTATAGGGGTATGAGGGAGAGGACGGCCAAAGAAACGACGGATAGATTTTGTGAGGTGCTATTAAAAATAAGGGAGTGGATGATAGCGTGATGGTTGACAGGGGAGAGATAGAAGAAGAAAACGTGTTGCACCGACCCCAAGTAACATGGGACAAGGGCAGGAAGGTGATGATGATGATAGCCATTACTCATCATCTTAAAGCAATCTACTGCTGGACATATCATAGGCCCAGTTGCAATCTAATATAGATTACATTGCGACATTATACCGCGATGATATATACTAGATACCCTACTACAGGGTGAAATTGAAAACATGCCAGAAATCGAAATGGGTGATTGTACTCATCAATATGAACAACTTTTATTATGGGACCAAACCTGAAATCGCGAAAACAAAATCAGCTGTTCCCTACATTTATGTTCGCATAACTCGTCAAAATGTAGGGAACACCTGTTTTTTTTTCGTGATTGCAGCTTTGGTCCATTAGTAAAAGTTGTTTATAATGATGAGTACAATCTCTCATTTCGGTTTGTCGCATGTTTTCAATTTCAATCTGTATATTGTCGAATTAAAATGTAAATCTAAGTAGGTATCTACCTAGTTAAATTCGACAATGCCAATAACACACGTATGAACGGTTCAAACGCACTAACGACTGACTGAACGCCATAGATAGTGCTTCAATCAATCATTCGAGCTGTTTCTATTTGTTTAGTTTCACAACCGCTTGAAGCACTTTTTTGTGGCAATTTATTTTGCATGATCTTTTTGTATGGGACATCATAATATATGAAGATTAATTGAATGAAAGGCAAGCAGCGTACTCACTGATTTCTTTCATTTTTAACCACGATCTTGCGTCTGGTGTTATGCAAATGGACAGCATAAGAAATGAGTACGTATCTACATAAGAGGAAGTCTGAAAGTGAAAAGTTGTGTGGAAATAGGTTTGTCATGGCATGGTATGTAGTGCGGAGAAATATGGAAAATGTCGTGAGGACAATTTTGAGTATAAATGTGGACAAGAGTAGGGGAAGACAAAAGAAGAGATGGACGGACTGTGTGAAAGATAATATGGCTGGAAAGGCTACTGAGATGACGACTAATAAAGAAATAAGGAAGATAAAGATATGTTGCGTCGACCCCAAATTGGGATACGGGCAGGACAATGATCTTGAATGGATCGGATTTCGGCATTAGTTTTCAAACTAAGCATTCATTCTGTCTATGTACAGACGCCAGCATATCAAGCTACTACAATCTGTCAAATTTCTTTAATAGATTTTTCAACTTTATCGCTAAACCATAAGTTCAAAGTTGATTGTAAAAATTTGACAGTTTCGGGTAGTTTGATGTGCTGGCGTCTGTACATTATGTGTTGATCTCAAACACATGGAAACAGGAATCTCATCACAGTCACACAAATGTATCGAACATTGCTATCAACTCGACGAATCCTACCCTATTGCAAAGCATGCTAATGATAATGTTAATGATGGGCGTGTTTACGGCTATCATTCTTCGACTGTCTTTATTTAACAAAAATTTCAGCTATGGGCGTGTTTAAGAGACTGTAAGGTATGGCTGAATAGATTATTATGATTTATTTTATAATGCAAATAGTTCAGTTTGCATGCGAAACGTGGATTAATGTAAGAATTGAGTAAGAGGTTTTACGTCACACCATTAAGGTGAAAATGTTGAAAAAATGTGGTTTTTCTATTTCGTGTAACTTGTTAATTATGTAGAATAGGGATTTAACATTTTGGTATATGTTTTTTGACTCTTTGGTCTGGTATCATGTAAAAGGAATACACTATTCAATGATTTCTTGTCGATGCAAAAAAATGTCAATGTTATATCTATTTTTTGCTTTTTTCGACATCACGGCGTAACGCTTAAGAGATATTCAATGAAATTTACTTTAAGAGAATTATCATATCAAAGTTTACTCAAAGTAGTTTAATTCATTTATTTTACTGTACTAAATTCGTTTTGGCACATACGTCGAGCGCACGCACATTATAGCCATCACTCTTCTTTTGCGTTTCAAAAGTAATTGCATCACTTTCGCTCGCTTATTAGGTTTTCGAGGATTTTAGATTTTCGAGTAAATCGATCTTAAGTTATGTTGCCTGTAGGCTCTGTTCACCAACGTAAACTGTTTATGGACAATAAAGTCAAACGTTATTGTTTAATATAGCTCCAAGCGTTAACTCGACCATCAGTTGGTGGTCAATATTATAACCATTAAAGTTCTTTCAGATTGTTTATTTTAATGGTTTGTTATGAAAATGGCGTAACTTCCTGTTGGTTTAACTGAGTACACTGTAGATTATGGAAAACCATAGTCTAGTTTTTTAAAACGTATTTTTATTAACTGTTTAGCTACAGAATTACACTACACGGATCTTTTGGCACTCGAATGACGTTGACTAGGGGGCGCTGTAGGTAAATATTTGTGCATTTATTTTTTTTTCAAAAGATTTTGAAAAACCAAAATGGCGGCGTTAGTTCCGAATTTGGCCACGCGATAAAGGAACCTTGTAGCGCTTTGTGTCTGAGAATGAATATGAAACAGCAGTTTATATAAATATTTTCAATAGACTCATTGTATAGTCTTCCAGGTATACTTTGGGCTAACTCAATTTCTATTGTTATACAATAATAAATCATTTTTGCTCGTAAAGCAGCAGCTAAAAAGCATGTACCTACTTTATGTAATAAAAAATGTTTACACTTTGTACGAACTGGAACCAACTTTTCATTTTGTATTCTCCAATAACGTGTAGGTATGATATTAATAACAATTAAAATAACTGCGCCACTCCATTTTGCAATTCGCTTTCAGAAATCAACAATTCTTGGAGCAGGCCAAGGTTTTTGTCGCTGACATGACAAAAACAAAAAAATATAATATTTCTGTTCCCGTCGGATTGACGAAATAAAGTCTTGTTACCGATTCAAGAGACATTCGTCATTATAATTTTTTAGAAGACGCTTTCAGCTGAAACAAATGACATTCAGAATGTCAATTGGAGGATTCAAATTATCGTTCGAAACTTTCAAATGGACACTTAAATATTCAAAGCGTATTTCAATTATTGGAGCATTCTGAATATATAGTAATATTTCAATTATTGGAGCATTCTGAATATATTTTTTAATTGTTGTGTTTGCGTTATTTAGTTTCGATATTTTTGAAGTGAAACTAATTACTTCGGGAGCAGTGGTGGCCAAGTGGTAACGGCCGCGACTTACGAGTTGTAGGTCGCAGGTTCGAACCCAGACAGGCGCTTTACTTTGTGTAAATTATTTCATCACCACTGCTCTCAAAACGGTGAAGGAAAACATCGTGAGGAAACCGGCATGTCCTAGAATCAAAAAAAAATTCGAAGACATGTGACATCTGCCAATCCGCACTGGGCCCGCGTGGTGGATTACGGCCCACTCCCTCTCACCGTGAGGAGGCCTGTGTCCCAGCAGTGGGAACATTATAGGCTGCATATGTATGTATGTATGTATGTATAATTACTTCTTAGGCGATTTGATTATTGGACGAGAATTGAGAGTGAAATTTCAAGGACGCGTCACATTTAGGCCCATTTCGTTACATGAGAGAGAAGAAAGATATAACTCTCTCTCTCTCTCTCTCTTATTTTTTATATTTTACTTCTATCACTTGTACGGTGCAGCACACGCAATATTTTTTTGTAGACATTATTTTCTTATGTATTCTAAGAACTCTTAAAAATTATATGCAATCTAGATATGTTTAAATCATACACAAATTTCTGATCATAGCTTTTTTTATGAATCAATCAAGTTTTCTCGTAATTTCATTGAAATTATATTAAACGTGTTCTTAGAACTATTTTAATAGAAACTTATTACTGTGAAATTAAATACGTGACTCTAATAAGTTAGAGGTACTGCAACTTCAATGAAACCGTATAAACTAGATTGCTTTTCTTACCTGATACCTAAATAAATTTTCTTTTTAATTAAGTCGGCGAAGATTTGAGGTCTTTAGCCCTAAGCAGAGACTGAGCATAGTGCAAAAATTAGGGAAACAATTAATAATTTAAATTATGGCATAAAGCTGTGAAAACCTTTGTTTTTTCTTTTTTATGTGTAATATAAAACCTTTTTATGTGGACTATGGTGGACCGATCACCTTGTGAAGGCCGCAGGAATCCGTTGGATGCGGGAAGCACAGAACCGATCGAAGTGGAGGTGCTTGGGGAAGCCCTATGTCCAGCAGTGGACGTCTTTCGGCTGAGATGATGATGATGGTGTGTAGGTACTAATAGCGCCTCTGC
Organism: Oligia latruncula; assembly: GCA_948474745.1. Lineage (NCBI taxonomy): Eukaryota > Metazoa > Arthropoda > Insecta > Lepidoptera > Noctuidae > Oligia > Oligia latruncula. The sequence goes on along the minus strand of OX419693.1, from coordinate 9,946,064 downwards.
CCAACCCTTCGGGAAAACAAGTCGTGATATAAATGTGTGTTATATTTAATATTTATAACTACGAGAATATCGCTTTTGAATAACACTAAATGAATTAAACTTTTTGTACGTGACTTCAACAAAATTCTACCTCGTAGTCGAGTTTAGGTCAATAATTATGTTTTAACCAAACTTCCGGATCCGTGTCCAAATTATTGAATAAAAAAAACCTGAAACGAGTTTAATGTTGATATTGCGACGCCATTGATTGCTTTTATTTACTTTTATTACCATTGAAATAGGCTCGGAGTCTCAGACCACATGTGAACCTGCTTTGTGCTGAAATGCGGTCAGTTATGCAATGATTCGATTAAGTCGAGTAAGCGCAACATAAGGTAGGTACTTACTCGTAGACTACACCGTCCGTTCCGTCCGAATATTAATAACTAGCTTCTGCACGCGACTCGTAATCAGCCTATATTGTTCCCACTGCTGGGACACAGGCCTCCTCTCGATGAGAGGGAGTGGGCCGTAATCCACCACGCCGGCCCAGTGCGGATTGGCAGATGTCACATGTCTTCGAATTTTTGGTTCTAAGACATGCCGGTTTCCTCACGATGTTTTCCTTCACCGTTTTGAGAGCAGTGGTGATGAAATAATTTACACAAAGTAAAGCGCCTGTCTGGGTTCGAACCTACGACCTACAACTCGTAAGTCGCGGCCGCTACCACTTGGCCACCACTGCTCTCCGTCTGCGTGAAACATATCCTATGGCACTCGCAATAGTCAAATAGTGTAGCTTTCTATTAGTGAAAGAATTTTTGAAATTGGATGAGTTTTTTGCTTCTCTAGCTGCTACATACAAACCTACAAACTTTACCTCTTCATATTAGTGTAGACTTGTTGAATCCCACCACTTCGTTTGCATATTATGACTGACCTCGGTCCAGTTAAACCACGGTCAGGGTTGCAGTTGAAAATTCGTGTTTAGTGCATCCTCATATAGAGAGAGCGTGTTTTTTGGAAAAGCCTTAATGTGTAACTAAGCTTTGGGTTATAATCGGAACGAAACCTATAAGAATTTGAACGTAGGGATATTGTGATTGTTACCCGTTGTAGTTGCCTTGTGAATAAACGAACGCTAGACTAGAGTTGCACAAATGAAGGCATTTCTAAAGAACATTGCTCGCGGATTTCATGTTTCTTTCAGTCTGTCACTCACGGAACGGCGGGGAAATTGCGTAACACACTATCAGTAGCAATGGGTTTCATTTTGACAGTTCAGATAGTGTATTACGCAATTAGGGTGCGGTTTTGTACCAAAGAATAAAATAAAAAGGTCAGCAGTAGCAAACGTTAAGCTGTATTCTTCTCGTAAACTCGTTAACTGGGTAGTTTAACGAGTTTGTAGGTAACTTTGTTTTGAGGGATGAAACCGTTCCTTTCTTTTGTTTTACTTAGCAGTTGTCAATAGATGCTAGCTGTTTGTAATAATGACTATACATGTAGCATAAGCATAGCATAAACAGCCTATAGCATTCCCCGCACGGCTGGGACACAGGCCTCTGTCTGTGGGAGGGAGTGGGCCATAATTCATCGGGCCCAGTGCGGGTTGGTAGACGTCACATGTCTTGGAATTTTTTGTTCTAGAACATGCCGGTTTCCTTACGATGTTTTCCTTCACGGTTTTGAGAGCAGTGGTGATGATATAAATTACATAAAGTAAAGTGCCCGCCTGGGTTTGAACCCACGACCTACAATTCGTAAGTCGGGGCCGTTACCACTGGGCCGCCACTGCTTTCATCTGCTATATATGAGAAGTATGAACGCTCGACTGTAGTACAGAATGACAGAAACTTTGAGTCTACAGGGATCAAATTCGAGATTCTTCTAGAACATCGATTATGAATACTGACCTGAAAGTATTCAGAACCAGTGAAAGCATACATGGTTGTACAGGTAATCAACATAAAATATTCAACACTATTTACATTAAAGACTCGTCAAAAGGAGAGTTAATTACACTCTCCGCTCCATTCATAATTATTGCTAAATATTTTGTAAAGCACACGTTTTCAGTCGTCGAGCTGTTTCAGTACAAAAAATTATTAATGAAAAATTATTAATGGGTAATTCAAAAGAAAAGCCTTTTACCATTATCAAACTGCACATTTTACATTTTTTTTTTATAATAAACACCTGTGATGTATGTAACAATCTTGACGTTGTTTGAGTCTGTTTATAGGCATTTTATCATTATATTTGACCCGAATACCTAATAGTTTTGATCATCAATTTCTTATTCGTATTCGTATTCTTGAGATACAGGAACTCCTAGTACAGACGCCAGCTTATCAAGCTACTACAACTGTCAAATTTCTTTAATAGGTTTTCAACTTTATCTCTAACGCATAAGGTTCAGAGTTGATTGAGAAAATTTGACAGTTTCGGGAAGCTTGATGTGCTGGCGTCTGTACAAGAGCTAGGGCTACACTGATGTTTGTGTCTCGAAGTGAAAAATAATTAAATTATTATTAAATTGTTCTATATTTCAACTGCTTAATAAATAATCATAATATATCATATAAATCATTATTTATCTCAATATCATATTACTTACATGTGCTAATTAATAGAATGCATAATATGTAATCTGAAATAGAGGAAGGTGAGGTGAGATAGGAGGGTCCTGAGTTACAGATCACCCGTGTGATCTTTTAACAAGGGTTTAATCTACTTAAAGCCGATTTTTCAATCGATAGATAATTTTTATTCGAGGCATAAAATTTACGTCCGACAGTTTTTTTTTTATGGAAGAACTGTCAAATATTCAAAATTATTCGTAGGATAAAATTATCTGACGTTGGAAAAATCAGTCCTTAAATACATAACACATTAACATAGCTAGTAAATAATTACATAGCATAATAAATAAAAAACACTCCTTTTATTTTATAATGTTGTTTCGTTCGTGCTTACTAATTATCTGTCAAACTTTATTAATCATGCATCAGGGTTGCATAAACAGTAGGCGTTTAAAACAAAACACTAGCAATCGGCCTTGCACGTCATATAAACTGACCTGAGGCAAGTTAAAACGGCCGGTATGTGAGGGCTCTTAGTCATATGAGTAGGTACTCACGTTACTAGGTACTCAGGTGATTGGGTAGGTACCTTTCTTTGACCGCACTTTACCTTGGCACCACATGTTCAGTCACGTTCTTTGCTTTCGATCATACCCCAAATTATCTGTCCTTGAATGTTCTACAATCGACTTTTAGGCCTATTAGTCGTCAATAATAATTACGACACTGACTTGTTTTCAGTCCAAAAATCAAGTAGTCAATTATGATGATTGGTAGATTTATCATACGTATAATAAAGTACCTAAGCATTAACATTTCTTGTTTGTTTATGTTCAATAAACAATGTGGCAACTTTACCCGTCTTGAGGTGTGCGAAATAAAATATTTTCGTGTCCTTTTGGGCGACAAGTTCGGGCCCAATACCGCGGGGTACACTACTGACAATTGATCGCAATTTCTTTCATTTTAACAGTTCAGCCACGTTCATTGCGTTATTTACGTTGTTGAGCAGACGAATTTGTAACATATATAGCAATGAAAAAGAAATATCATTCAAAACTCTCGAATTGTGTCAAAGTAGGTACTAATTTACTAATGTTTTATATAGTAGAGTCTCTACTATCAAAACTCTGAAAACTCTATATTATTATTATAAAAGTAGGTAAATACCTAAAGAAACGAATTTGTAATCGGTCTTGTATGAAAATTGATAAGGCCTAAAAAAATATTAGCCTGTATTGGCGATACTTCCAAGTTTAATGGATATTCTTGTTGTTATAAACAGTTACTTTTTCTAACAGCCACGTGCTGAGCAGTCAGTTGTGCAATGGATCGTGGAAAGTCGAGTTTTGCAATATGTGCATACAAATTGTATTACGCACTAGGATATTTTACGATTTCCGTTCACTATCTCTAGCTTGATGTTTTTAAAGGAAATTGTATTTAACTTTGTAACGCTCATAAATACTCTTACACGATGTCTTGCTTGCGCAATGTGTCTTATTAGCTCTATAATTATTTTCAATGGAACCACTTACTATTATTTTCTCGGATTAAAAGTGGTGCCTCTACTTTCCACAGCTAAACACTGAAGTTTCTTGCATTCTTCCTGTGTTTCAGACATTGGTTTACAAAGAAACATTGATTAGGCTTTTTGTAGGCAGGTTTGCGACGTCATAAATCATTCACTATCAGATAGGATTGTGGTCAATTCACGTGTCAGATTTTCTCAATGAAACATTTTTACTCATAATATTTACGATTTTTATAATTTTCCGCACAAAATCCTCCAGGTCACCTATTCAAAAACTCGTTAAAAAACCCTAATAAACAACTATGACACTGTTTAATTAGGAGATTTCGAATTACTTTAAAAGCCTAGATGTTGATGTCCCTGACGCAGGAGTAGAATATAACAGGATAGTTACCGGTATACGCAAAGGCAGTAATAGCAAAAAAAAAAAAAAAACGGGTAGGAACAATATTAGAAAGCTCACAACATCTTCACTAAGCTTATTTGAAAACTGTACTAGATTCAAAATTGAACCAGAGAACATCGTAGGTTTATAGAAACTGGTAAAGTTATTAGAAAAAATATTAGAAAGAATATAATAGTAAAAGTTGCTATAGAAAAACACCGTTGAATATGAATTGCAAAACAAGGAATTTCTCGGAACAAACCTTGGATCAATACTTGCTGCCTTAAAGATAATACTTAATAGAACCAAACATCAAAACAGGCAAAACGTTATTGATATGTGCACTGATTTCTATGGTAGGTACCCTTTATTTGGACAGTTCTAATTCAGAAACAGAAATTTCTACCTTTTCTATTTTTATACTAGAAAATAAATAGGTTGGACTGCAACAATCAATTTCCAAATTTTGACAGTCCATTCATACAAAAAACCGGGCAAGAGCGAGTTGGACTCGCGCACCGAGGGTTTCGTACCATCATATGTTTTTAAATTTTCACCGGCGAACTACTTACTAGATCTCGTTCCAGCCAATTTTCGGTGGAAGTTTACATCATATATTTTTTTAACCCCCGACGCAAAAACGACGGGGTGTTATAATAAGTTTGACGTGTCTGTGTGTGTGTGTGTGTGTGTGTGTGTGTGTCTGTCTGTGGCATCGTAGCTCCCGAACGGATGAACCGATTTTGATTTAGTTTTTTTTGTTTGAAAGGTGTATTAGTCGGGAGTGTTCTTAGCTATGTTTGATGAAAATCGGTCCAAGATGGCCGCCGCTACAAAATGGCGGATAACATATTTTTTCACAATTCCCTCAATATGGGTATCAAATGAAAGGGCTTCAATAGTAGAATACTGTACACTATAACAAATTTCAAATCCAAGATGGCCGCCACAACAAAGGGGCGAATTACATTTTTTTTTCTCAACTCCCTCAATATGGATATCAAATGAAAGGGCTTGACTAGTAGAATACTATATACTATTAAAAATTTCAAATCCAAGATGGCCGCCACCACAAAATGGCGAATTACATTTTTTTTTTAACAACTCCTTCAATATAGGTATCAAATGCAAGGGCTTGACAAGTAGAATAATGTACACTATATTGAAAGGGAATGAGGAATATTAACTACCTAACGAAATGAAAACTAAAAACTTGAAAAATATAATAAAACAAAAAATCTGTTTAGTCTTAAAAATTATTCTTCAACTATAAATTAATCAATATTTTTTGACGTATAAAAAACCTGATTAAACACCAAATTACCAGAATCTTAAAACGGAAGAAAATAAAAGAAATGAAATACAAAAATTAAGGAGTCCCTACAAAAAGCATGAAATAAAAAATTAAATTAAAAATTTAAAAAACCCCCGACAAAAATAAAATTAAGGAATCCCTACAAAAAGCATGAAATAAAAAATAAATTTAAAAAAATCTTATGGAAGTCGGGGGACCTCAGAATAGAAGGTTTTCCACAGAACGGTCCCCCGACTTCCATAAGATTTTTTTAAATTTATTTTTTATTTCATGCTTTTTGTAGGGATTCCTTAATTTTATTTTTGTCGGGGGTTTTTTAAATTTTTAATTTAATTTTTTTTAGTTTTATCATTCTCTTATTTTAGAAGTTACAGGGTGGGGAGGGACACACATTTTACCACTTTGGAAGTGTCTCTCGCGCAAACTATTCAGTTTAGAAAAAAATATATGAGAAACCTCAATATAATTTTTACCGACTTCACAAAAAGGAGGAGGTACTATGTTCGGGTGTTTGTTTGTTCATCGAATACTCCGCCAATTACCGACAGATTTTCAAAATTATTTTTTTGTTCGAAAGTAGATAGTTCTGAGGTGGTCCCATTGTCACCAAGTTAGGATCTGATGATGGGATCTTAGAGAAATCGAGGGCAACCCTCAAATTTTATAGGCTTACTTATTGTTTTTCGCATATTTTATGAAGTATCTTGTGTATTTGTGTATGGTTGTCACCATCTCAGGTAGCTGGGCTGATGATGGAAGGTACAATTCCTTAACAGTTAGAAGTTACTCGAACAGGCAAGGACTGTTTTAGTAAATTGTTTTGATGTTTGATAGGGCATTTGCCACATTTGGTCTCATGATCATCAAGTCATGACCTAATGCTGCAGTCAGGATAGTCTGCAGAGTACCTAACTCCTCGACAACTAACAGCAGATATATCGTGTTTAGGCTCATTGAAAAGGGCTCGAAGTGTGGATAAACGTAATGTTACTGAGGAACACCGAAGACCTGATGCTGAAGCCAGGAGCATCAGAAAAAGTACAAACCTTGAAATTACAGCACCGTAGTGGTGTTTGGGCTCATTTTAAACAGGACTAATTTTAAGTTCAATGCAATGTTGACATACCTAAGTCTGGCCTGATGCTGCAAACTAATAAAAGGAGAACTCCTCAACAATTAACGGCCCTGCATCGAGAAAAGGAATATTTTAGAAAAAGGCGATGGGCAAGTTGACATTAGGCTATTGTAACTTAGATAAATTGTAAATAGACCCACTAAAAAGCGAGAAATAAAAACTTTTAACAAAAAAAAAACCGACTTCCAAAAAAACACTACAAACTGAAAAATAACTTTAATTTCGGAAGTCGGTGGCAAAAACTAAAATACTGATCCCTAAGACACCGACTTCCGAAATTAAAGTTATTTTTCAGTTTGTAGTGTTTTTTTGGAAGTCGGTTTTTTTTTTGTTAAAAAGTTTTTGAAGACCTATCCATAGATACCCCACACGTATGGGTTTGATGAAAAAAAAAATTGAGTTTCAGTTCTAAGTATGGGGAACCCCTATAATTTATTGTTTTTTTCTATTTTTTTGTGAAAATCTTAATGCGGTTCACAGAATACACCTACTTACCAAGTTTCAACAGTGTAGTTCTTATAGTTTCGGAAAAAAGTGGCTGTGACATACGGACGGACAGACAGACATGACGAATCTATAAGGGTTCCGTTTTTGCCATTTGGCTACGGAACCCTAAAAACTGTCAAACGTCAATTTTATTCCTCGAAAAAAAGTTATCTGGCGATGGAAAAATCAGCCCTTAATCGAATAAAACGAAGAAATTGAAGTTTACCAAAAATAGATCAAAGTTATTCTTAGGGCCGTAAAATCAATTGTAGTTTAAACCACGGAAGAGAGTTTAATCTCTGGACCATTTTCGAAATGTCTTATTTAAAAAAAAATTACTGCAAATCTGTTTCTATGGAAAATGAGATGTTTCTTATTTATTTCCTACGACTTTGACTTTGTATAACGGTTTTTTGTTCTGATAAACATCAATTTCTAGGTTAAGTAAACATCATTTTTACAACCTGTCATGGCTGTCATGTACCTAACTCACGACAAACGTCAAACATTATTAATTTTTATTGTGTGCATAAAAAAACATTTGATATTACTAAAAACATGTTACTTTATTCTATTCAGGGGTTAGTTTCCCAGCTTTTCTAAAAGGTATATGTTATGGCCTGAGTCCCATACAAAAATGGAACATCTTCTTTAAAATCGGTCTAATTTGGATGTAAATTTTTTTTCGAAAATGTTCTTATCTAACTTTTTAGATCTTTGTATCCTGTTTATGCGTATGAAATTTCATTAAAATCGGTTTATTCATTTCGAAAAACAAGGGCTTGAAAGTTTGTATGAAATGCCGTACGTCGTAAACGCGCTCTTAAGCGTGACACGTAACAGGCAGACACACTTTCACATTTATAATATTAGAATGGATTTCTCATCTAAATGGCTTTTCCGGAAGAATCGGTATATTACCTACCTATTGCCACAACCGGCAAGTCAGAGAAATTAAAATGTTCTTGGTGTTTTTTGGTGTTCGATTTTGAGTTTTGAGAGCAGTGATTTACACAAAGTAAAGTGTCAGGGTTCGAACCCACGACTTACAATTCGTAAGTCGCTATTACTAGGCCACCACTGCTCGTTACGTTGAATTATGAAGGGCGAATATAGTGACCCCAAAGGTATGTAATTTGAACAGTAATAATAGTGTCATCAATCAATCCTTTAGGTACAAGTATTGACATTGCTAATTAGCTTGACAACGTTATTTTGATTACCTACGTCAAAATTATCACACTAATATTATAAAGGCGAAAGTTTGTGAGTGTGTGTGTTTACATGTTTGTTACTTCTTCACGCTCAAATGGCTAGACCAATTTTGATAAAAATTTGTATGGACGTAGCTGACACCCTGGATTAACATATAGGCTACTTTTTATCCCAATATTCCCACGGGATCGACAGTTATGCGGATGAAACCGCGGGTCGCAGCTACTATGTTCTATAAGGGTAAGCTCACACGAGCCACTGACCACAACCACTGGTGGCTGTCGCCCCTTGCTGCGGTGTTGAGTACGGCTGTATCAGGTGGCCGGCACCGACCACGCGTGTGCGACGAATACATACGAAACGTATAAAAAATCATGTGAACTGCTTGTCGCTGGGCTACCGGCGGGCGGCTGTGGCCGGTGGTTCGTTTGCGCCTAGCCTAATGTTATGTACCTAAGTAATGTCGGTGCTTATGACCGTACTTAAATTAGTTAATGACATGATCTTAATCGTAAAATTCATATTATTTCACATTTTAATGGTTTTGTATAACTTCAACATATAGTATTTTATGTACATACCTACTTGGTTATAAATTTATTTAGTTTAAACACCTGTACATTGAAGGTGTTAATATCTCAGCTTTGTACGTAAGTATTTGAGCAGATTTCGTAGTAATTAATGTTTAATTATTACGTACCTGTTAACTGTGCCCGCGGTCCTGTTTGTACCCCTGATCCTAAATCCATTTCACCCCCACGCAAGATTTCACCGAAATTCATTGTTCCGTTACGGAGTGATTGAGTTACTAACTAACTAACTTCTAACAAACAATATTTAAACTAAACTATTCTAAACTCACCTCTATAATATTTGTAAGGGCAGAGAAATGTATAACTTTACTACAAAATACCTCTACTTGTGACCACTATAGTTTTCTGTCGCAGGCGAGAACGGGTGGTTCATGCTTATGTAGGTACTAGAGCAAAGTTTTTAATACGCAGGACCGTCATACCACAAGTAGAGGACACAAACATACGGGCTTTTTAATTAGGTAAAGGCCTTTTTATTAAATCTGAGCGAATTGCTTAAACTTATATAAAAGCCTTTTTGGGTTTCCTGCCCACAGAAGGGACAGTACCTTCCTACTTCCGGTATAATTTGCGCAGCCTCGTAGAACATGGACATGGATCTCCGTCTGGAGTTCGACTTATAATATCCATATAGATCGGAATTTCATTTGAATTTAGTTTAATTAGTTTTAGGACATTTGTTTTTTATTTTATTTTTTCTGTTGAAATTTTTGTCACGTCATCATTTAAACACTTATCTTTATTAAATTCCATATTCAGTTGTGACCTTATATGCGAATATTTTATTGTGATGTTTTCTGCAATGTGACGATTTTTTTATTATTTTTATTTTATCAATGTATCAATTTGATGTTACTTCTAATACTTACTAAAGTAAGTAGTAAATATTTTTAAAACATTAAAATGTTTTAAAAATTTCATCGAATATTTGTTCACCTTTAATAGGTATAAGTGTGATGTATTTACACATAATAGAAACACACTGCTGCGCAAACCTACCATTATGTCTGACAGACAATTTAGGTAAATGTAGGTATACGAAACAAGTTTATTTTTAGTATCGGATTATACAAGTAGGTATTGCTGTAGACATTGTTTTGTTTTAAATTGTGGGTTGATAATGTGTAGCAGTTGAGTTTAAAAACTTGTTTATTAAACTAATAAAACTTTATGCAAAAGTAAAAAATTCTGTACCTACAAAGGCGGACATTAGTGCCCGAGGCATTTTCTACCAGTCAACCATAAGGTGATGCAGAGACAAATCATGGTAGGTGCAACATACGGGATAACAGGTCGGAGATAACTCTGAAATACAAGAATGAATACTAATACATAGATACATATCTACATACATATAAACAAAATAAAGTTTGTCAGGAGAAATAACGATCGCGTTCAGCACATCAGCGCTGGGATGTTTCAGCCCACTTCTGGTGAAAGAGGTGGGCAAAAAAACCTATGTGGAATAATCTTTTTTGCATAATGTATACTTGTATGAAATTAAATACGTCACTTCTTAATTATTACCTACATGTTATTATTAAAACTTTAATACTTTAACAACTATCTTAATTATAAACTTTAATACTATCTTAATTAGTACCTACTGTATGTTATTATTAAAACTTTGTTTCTCATTAATTGGTTATCTAAAACTTTGAGAAATAAATGATATTTTAAACCGTAAACCGAAATCAAATACAATTACGTCACTGCTATACTTGAAAGAATATATTCCTGAATAAATTAACCCAATATCTTCAGTTTTTCCAATTTTAGGAAGCAGTTACTTTAGAAATCACTTAATATTGATCTATATTTGATGTCGTTTCTTTATTACTAGACAAAAAAAAAACAGATGGCTTCAGTTTATTTATACCTTATACGTGTCCACAGGGAAAATGTCACCAAACGAAGTTAACCAGCTGGAATACGATATTCGCAATCATAAATTTTATGTGCGCGCGCGTGGTTGCCGAACATTACGCATAATATTTTGTAAAATATGCATTACTAGCTGCGCCCCGCGGTTTCACCCGCGTAAATGTCGATCTCGTGGGAATATCGGGATAAAAAGTAGCGTATATGTTAATCCAGGTAGCTAGCTCGATACAAAATTTTATCAAAATTGGTCCAGCCGTTTGAGCGTGAAGCAGTAACAAACATATAAAAACACACACACACAAACTTTCGCATTTTTAATATTATTATTAAGTGTGATGTGATTAATTTGCCTCATTCAGTACAGCGGTGCTATTCTGTAAAAATCTCCACGTGAAAACTTAGGTGAAGTGAGCGTGGAGTGAGCTGTCAATAGTGTCAATTCCTAGCAAAAACAAACTCACTTCACCTAAGTTTTCACGGTGAGATTTTTACAGAATCGCCCGGCTGTACTTATTTTGTTACTACAAGTCTTGTTTTCCGTATGCCATGGCGTGCATTTGGAGAGGCCTATGTCCAGCAGTGGACTGCTGTAGGCTGATGATGATGGTGATGACATCGTGTTTTGTAGAGCTAAGTCAAGTTATTTGGTTGCGCTAAGTCATGCTATGAGTTTATTCGAATCATTTTCTAAATGTTATTCGCAGTATTATTTCTCAGCAATTAAAAAGCTTATACTGAATAATATTAGAAATGCGAATGTGAATTTGTTTGTTTTGTTTTGAACGGCTGAACCGATTTTGATAAAATTTTGTATTGAGGTAGCTGACACCCTGGATTAATATATTTGCTACTTTTTATCCCGATATTCCCACGAGATCGACATTTACGCGCCTGAAACCGTGTTTTCGTTTAAAATAACCTTATAACTATGCCTATTCCTAAAATAGACTCAATCGAAGAGAGATATCTAATATATGCCCAGGAGAGTTACAGAAATAAATCTAAATAGAATTGACGTCATCTCATCGCGTTTTCTTTCTGAAGACGAAAGATTTTATGAACACAGGCAAAATGAAATTGCTCCTGGCTTAGATAAACTTAAAAGGGGAAGTTATGTTACGCTCTAAAACCTGGGCTCTGTACATAATTACATGCAACGAAACTCGCACATTTGTGATCACAGTTGCATACTTACAGTTACCGATAGACAAGGATAGCGATAGGACCCTACACAGTCGTTGTAGCGCAATCGTGTTAGCAAGCAATAAATAAAATTATAATTTTAAACAAATTAACATTTTTGGCTACTTAATCGTGAAAAGTAATCCCGTGTGTCTTAATTTTCTTTCTATAGTGATTAGAACACTAATTAAATACACATGAAGGCATTTTGATGCGTATTTATATACAAAACTGATATGATTGAGCTGTTATTTAGACTTTGGTCCGCGTGTTACTGACTGTCACTGTGGCCATTGGACTTAGTTCAGTAGGACTGCGCGCTGTGACCAAGTAACGTATCTTCCGCTTTTAAGATAATCTAATGTTCCTGGTCATAAATAAATAAGTTTACTCAATTAAGAAACACATTACTGCCTGAAACTACAATTAGCAACTTTAATGCTAAAGAATTACGTTCCTTGAAGTAAGAGTACCTTGTAAGAGGCCTTTTTGTAGTCTCTACAAAACCAAACACAAACATACAATTTGTTTCTCCAGATTTTTCTTTCACCTTTGTTATTCTCCTAAAACTTATTTCGTTGTTTATTCCAACGCCAGGGTTTATTTTAATTCCATTCAACACCTGCGAGCACAAAAACATGAAACAAATTGGATGGGTAACACTTTAAGCATTAGCAAATTGAAGTGTGTTCACCGGAGCCAAACTGAGTTAATTAAAAGCTACCAATTTCGGGAACACAGCCGTGACCCCGGTGAACCAAATACTTACTGTCTTCCCCAACTATTTTAAAAGGTGACTGACTCATGCATAAATCGTCCTTTTGCCTGTTTTTCTGGGTAAGGCGTTTTGCTTGCCGTTAAAAACTACGGTGTATTCGCCGTGTGTAGCACGCTCGTCAGTGTTGTATGGATCACTGTGGAAGCTTGTTGATGGACACGTTTTTTCTACGGCGCGGTGTACGCCGTACCGCAATGAAAATGTGCCGTGTATAATGGGCCTAATAATAACAAAAACCGATCACCAATCGATCACCATCCTTCTGCCAAGTGTGACGTGTGTGACAGTATCTCTGTTTGAATATGACGGAGACGGTAAGTGTGTCTCGTTATGATCTGACATATTTTAATTACTGTGGGCGTACTATGGGTAGTGTTGGTTATTGCGCAATAGAAAAACCGTTTACAGTTCAAATCAAATTATAATTTCACGAACAAATTAATCGCACTAGCGAATCACACACTGTAGGTACACGAAACAACTAGATACGGAACGCGAGATAGTTTCTGAGTACATGTTGTCCGTACGATGTCCAATGGTCAAGAGCGCCGTCGCCGCTCCACCTCGCTGCTCGCTCTCCTCGACCCCCCACGAACTCAGGCTAGACCCTGTACAGCCGCCTGTGTCGCCGGGGGCGCTAGCGTTCCGAATAGTCAAACGAATGACTCCGACAAATATATTAATTACAGCGATGTTTCGACTAGTATAAGCATAATCACTTAATCAGCCTATAATGTTCCCACTGCTGGGACACAAGCTTTCTCTCAGTGAGAGGTAGATGTCACATGTCTTCGAATTTTTGGTTCTAGGACATGCCGGTTTCTTCACGATGTTTTCCTTCACCGTTTTGAAAGCAGTTGTGACTAAATAATTTATAAAAATTAAAGCGCCTGTCTGGGTTCGGACCTACGACCTACAACTCGTCAGTCGCGACGATCACCATCCATCTGCCAAGTTTGTTACGTGTATGACAGTATCATCATCATCTGAATACCATTATTTTACGTTGAGCGACTGTGTATGGCAGTAACTCTCTTTGAATATATTATTTTCAGCGATGTTTCGACTATCAAAGGTTACATGCCATGTGAACCATACAACATGGTTGACCCTTCCTCCAATATATTATTAGGAATCTCACTATCTTATTATTGTCCCACGCCCCACCTTCCGTTATCAAAAGGAGAAAGGTACTCCTTTTGATAACGGAAGGTGGGGGGCGTGCCAATGATAGTTGAATCCTTGAGCTTTTTCTAAGACGTTATAGGAGCCAAATCAACAAAAAAATTTACTTATAAATGTTCATGATAGAAACCTAAAGGTCATCAAAAATATTCTTCTACTTTGTATTCCATCTCTACGGCAGCAAAATACAAAGAGTCAACTGCACTTTTTATGAAATTCACATTTTTCATAATTCGACTCAAAATTCTTTTTTATCATACGTTTTTTTCTGTTTAGTTCTCATTTATAATATTAAGTCACGTAAGTATGTAAATACAACTACACCTATTTTTCACAAAGTGACGATGTAGACACGGACATATACCATTAGTCCCTGTACAGTCAACAGCAAAAGTAGATGATCAAAATCAGAAATTCAATACTAATGAACGGAGTTCGCGCAGAACTCTGCCACACAGCCACACAGTCTCTGCACACAGCTCAACAACTACAACAACAACAGCAACAGCTCTGCCATACAGTTCTGACGCGAACTCCGTTAATTAGTATTGAATTTCTGATTTTGATCATCTACTTTTGCTGTTGACTGTACCTATACCTCGGGAAATCGGCACATTTACCTGTTCCAAACAAAGATATCAGTCGGATAGCCGGTTTAACATGGGTTTTTTAAACTGGCGTTATTTTAGAATAATAAGTCACGTCTGCGTTTTAAATATTAATCAAATAAGGAAAATTATTGGATACATAACTACCTTTATTTATTATGGCAATAAATAATGTGAATTACTAAAATAATAGTAATAATAAATAAGCTTAAGAAATAAGGAAATCCCCCGTAGAAGCGGTCATGGCAGTTGACACATTTAGTTTTCTTTTTTTGTACGAAGTAGATAAATACCTACTTACATTCTACCGTATTTGGGAAAAAAATATTTCTTACAGTAATTGGCTTTAACCATTTCCTTGACAATGCTCTATTAACTAAATGTTGTAAAATAGAAGAATGTCAGCTTTGTTTATCTATTAATTATCATCATAGTTTTGCGTTCAAAACGCTCTCCTATAAAATCATGATTTTGTAGATAACCCTTTATACTTTGCGGCCGTTGACATAGATCCATTTATCAGGAACTAGCTGTTGTTCGTGACTTCATCTGCGATCCAGGATGAAGAGTAGCCAATGTACTTACTCAGGTCATGGTCTATCTGTGCGCTAAATTTACCGAAATTCATTCAACCGTTTTAGCGTGAAAGCTTAACAAACAAAGTCAAAGTCTTTCCAATCTACTTTTATGTTCTAGAGATAAAGTTGAAATTCTATTAAAGAAATTTGACAGATTAAAACAAAGTTTTTATATACCTACTTCTTAAAACACTAGGGACAATAACACAGATTGTTTAGTTCGTTAGAACTTGATTTACGATCTGGCTTAATGTAATGAGAAGAACGTGATTGGAATCTTTACAGCCTGCTACAAATCATTGTGGTTGAACCGAGCAAAAGTAATTGTAACAGTTCCATCGACCGTTGAAAAGTGAAGATGTACAGTAAAGTCTTGTGTATCATTCAATGTATTGCTAATAGACTAATTAAAGCGTTTTAGTCGCAATGATTTATTGTATTGTGTAGGTACAGGGTTCTAGAATCTGAGAACAAGCACGGTAATGTAGATAACATTACCGTGGAGCAAGTTCATTATTTGTGCGTGATAATTACATTGAGATCTGTATCTCAGTTCTAAGGCGATTAACTGAGTAAGGCATCGTCCCAATAGAACGCGAATGCGCGATCATCGTAGGTTCGCGCGAATTTTACTCGGTCGAACGTGCGACCAAACATATTGAACTCGAACACGTGTCCTAACTGACAATCGCACGACGCGGTCGCGAAAATCTATAAAATAATATACCTAAATCTATAAAATAAGTCATCCAAACATTTCCCGACAGCAAAAATTGAGCGTCTCTGAAGTCTATGGTTGTTGGTACCGACCGTGCCAGTGAAAAATTAGGTACTCTACGGGTCGCTCGCGTCGTAAATTCACGCGATGATCGCGCATTCGCGTTCTATTAGGACGGTGCCTTACTCTCTTAACAATTTTCGCTAGCACACATCACTAGTCATATAGGTAGGTACTTTCCTACTACTACCTACCGCTAACTTCTATATTTTATGGGGGATTCCTAATAGTCTGATGTTTAAACCTAGACAGAAATAATCAAGGTTTGTCGTAAAACATATACCTATATGCTGCGATGTTCCTAGTTATGCAAAGTTGGCGTAAATAAAAAACAAGTAATTAAAAAAACTAAAAAACCCGACTGCGGTAAAAAAAATTAGTTTAAAAAAACAAAAAAACTGAAAAGCTAAAAACAAGGCCATTTTAAATTAAATAAAAGTTGGAAGCAGGCGGGACCCATACCATTTTTTTATTATATTTTCAAACTCAAATGTAGCGTAGTGTGTCAATGTAGCCAGTGACACTCGCTCTACCAAGACAAATCTAAAGACGTATAATTTATCCAAATCCGTTCATTCGTTTAGAAGTTACGAGGGAACAAAGAAACGGACATACATACATACATACAGGACTAACACATAACCCTCCTTTCGGGCTTCGCCGCAGTCGGGTAAAAAGGTATGCGTTTAATTTGTAGAGCAAAAATAACAAGAGGGTTCATTATTATTAGACAACGCCTGAGATACGCGCCATAACGCGATATAACGCCTGAGGAGATTACAGATTTTTATCCATCTCAAAAGTTAGTGGACTTTATGTGACCGAGCGTAAATCCAATAAATATTATAAGTATCGACTTTAATATAAAGTAGCTATCCTATCAAGATGAAAGCGATAACTTGTTACCACAATTTATTGGACATGACTGGACACATATTTTCATTGAAATACGAATAAAAAAAGAATCCAATGCAGAAAGAAAAATAGTGTTCTTCGGTTTAGAAATGTGTGTAATTGCAAAACCACGTGTAATGTTTTTGAAGTAGACGACATTGCTTCACAGTATTATTTATTATTTTTATTCTATGTTGTTCCACAGCAGGGAAAAAGCCTTTTCTCCTTTTCACCCATCTCTGTCTTGAGCTAGTGTGGACGAATCCGGTCTGTAGGCGTTAAAAAAAAAAGTTACTGTTCCATACATTTTGACCGCGTGGATATTGCACTTTTTTTTATGAAACAGCAGTTTTATTTTATTTTGATATGATGTTTGCGTGTCGATGTCATGCCACCTGTATTTGGTTGAATTTTTGTATACAGACTGGGAACGTCATTACATATTATACGAAATTTAATTTACTGTCGTATTGTCAACTCCACATTGTGTGAACAAAATGACACATAACACAGCGTATAAAATAAAATGTATGCCCTTGAGACATAATCGAGCAATTCAGAATAAGTAATTATTTGTTGTTGTACTTAGGTAGGTACTAGAGAAAGTTTGATTAACATTGAATTGTTTGATAATATTATTATGTAATTGAAAACTTTATTATGAATATAGCAATTTTCGACAGTTTGTTCGGCGTGACTAAAATGGTTCAATTTTAATCAAACTTTCTATGTTATATTTTTTTGTGTACACTTTTTAGAGTCAACCTTGAATTTTATTTCTAAAATCGTATAATTTTTTGCATTATTTTCCCGTACCAGCTGCAGTAAAAACTCTCACATTACCGATGTCAAATAAGATACAGGTTCATATTAAAAATAATGGAATCGACAACTTGTTGTTTTCCAATGGACAATGAAGTTTTATTGTATCGGTTCGACCTGCGGAGTGACCTCTCTAGTAAACACGTGTCTTATTGGACACGATGTTTATCTGTTTGCGACTGTACCTACCTACTTGCAGAAGGCCATTTCCCGTAGTTAAAAACGTTCAAAATCTAGTCGTAATATCATCTCAGCGACAATCGATGAAAATGCGAACCCAACGACACCGACTTCCGAGTAGTGTCTTTTTTGGAAGTCGGTTGTTATTTTTTTGTAAAATAGTTTTATTGTTCCTAAGTACTTCTATGCATTAGTATTGCCAGTATTTTTTGTATAAAGCGTGTGTGGAGAACTTTGAAAAATCTATCTAAGAAATCGGGAAATTCTCAATCAGATTAATATACTAGTTAGCCTTAATCAATCCAGCACAAATACCTTACAAGATAAGCCTGTTATCTGTCAAATGGCAATCACTCACTCAATCAATCAGCTTGTTAATTATGTCTGTTGACAGACAAAATGTTTGCTCTATGGAGTTCAAGCTAACATTATTGTAATTAATAGCTACCAAACGGTCGATTTTAGCGTCACTATGCCAAAGTTAACAGACATTGAATTAATTAGAAGAACACGTATTTAATCAGTATTTTGTTTTATTTAGGAGATGTTTTAATTAGTTTTATGAGTAAGTTTAATTGGGAACCTTTTTCCCTCTTGGAGATTGGAGATCCTACTCTTGATCAATTTTATTTGTTTTTGATCGATTGGTCTGTAATTTTTTCATGATTAAGTAACTAAGAGACCTTTTTGCGGAAGCACTCGTGTCGAACACAATAAACATATTTTTTCATCAAAGAATAACTTGCAAAGTTGGTAAAATAAAAAAATAAATAAAAATACTGGTATTTATTTACTCCATGTAAAATATTGGTATTCAGCTGCATCCGGTTAGACTGGAAGCTGACACCAACACATAGTTGGGAAAAGGCTAGGCATCTTGATGATGATGATGAATAACTTGCAAAGTTATTACGCTTGACGCACGACGACGTTGTTACGCAATAATATTGCGTATGTCGTGTATTTTTATGAGCGCACTGTGTGATCCCGTTGCAGGCGCGGTGACAGTGCAGTGCTCGCCTGTACCGCCACGCTCCGCTTCCAACTTGTTCGTTCAAACGATTTTCTACGAAGAACTAAATGTACTAGACGCGCTAACTATATGTACCTACCATTTTTTGAGAAGAAGAAGATGTGACCGGAAATGTCCTGATTACTAACCTGGTTATTAACTTTTTCTTTGTAAAACCATGAGAAAGTAGACGAAATGCTAATGTAGGTAAACGAAGTCATGAAATTATTCGGAATTAAACAATTTATCCTTTATCAGTAAACACAACATAGATAATTAGCCTTTAATATTCCTGCATTTAATACCTACCTCTCTTCGAGGGGGAGTGGGTAGAAATCCACCACGCGGTCACGTCTTTGAATTTTTGGTTCTAGGACATGCCGTTTTCTCACGATAATTTTCCTTCACCGTTTTGAGAGCAGTGCTGATGAAAGTGAGTGACACAAAGTAAACCGCCTGTCTAGGTTCGAACCTACGACCTTAACAACTCGTAACCACTGAGCCACCACTACTCTCACTCAACCACACAACATGTTTGGTAATCAAAAACACTGTCATGTTAATAATTACGTAAAGAAAGCCTTTATAATTGACAACAACTTGCACAGTGATATAATGCGTGTCAATGTCAATTGAGAGTTCTTAATTTTAAACAAGTTTGCATAACTAAAAAGTTTGCCATTTTTAACCGACTTCATAAAAGGAGGAGGTTCTCTATTCGACGGTATGTTTTTTTTTTTTTTTTTTGACGAAAGATTGGCAAAGAGGGATCCGTCTCTAAATAATATCAGCCGCACAGGTCGATCGATCACGTTAAGCTACGCTTGCCGCGGTTGGTCTGTGGATGGGTGACCATCTTTACATACCGAGACCCCTCCGTGCTTCGGAAAGCACGTTCAGCCATTGGTCCCGGCTGTCATTCGTGGATCTTTGACAGTCGTTACGGGTAGGTCAAAAGCCCGAAAGTGTGACAACCAGTCTTACCAAGGGGTTATCGTATTACCCAGTAACTGGGTTGTGGAGGTCAGATAGGCAGTCGCTCCATGTAAAATACTGGTATTCAGCTGCATCCGGTTAGACTGGAAGCCGACCCCAACATAGTTGGGAAAAGGCTAGGCAGATGATGATGATTGGCAAGAAACAGTAAGAATTATATTCTGTTTATATTTACCTGTATAATTCTTTAACCCTTTAACCTTATAATTAGACTATCTCGCGAAACTCCGCAGACGTGATGGGTAGGTATCGAACTTGATAAAACGATAAAAAATATAATTTGATAATTTTAAACGACCCTTGGTAGTTGGTAGAGTAGATACCTACTAGAAGTAGTTTAGAAAATTAGTTTATTTGTTTAATCGGGTTTCGATATTGATACCTATCGTTATGTAAAGTTAACACGACAAAAACTGATTTTATAAACTCAAAGAACATTATCTAATTGCGGTTAGAAAAAAAATCATAATTCTTTTTTCCTTTTCATCGAGTTTAAATATCGATTACGTCTGCTGAGTTTCGCTGGCAAATTTAATTGGACTCTACAAAAATATTAGTCTATTTTTACAATATTTGTAAATAATTTCTAAATATGTGAGCACAATGTACCTATCTATCACATATTGATTTACCTGTCTTTGCTTAATTTTTTTTTTTTTTTACCTTTTGTGGTAGACTAATTTTATTCTAGGTGCATCGTTTTCACATATAATTATATTATGTATACAAGACCTTATAAAACATTTTAAAAGAGTAACGGTGGAGTTTCTTGCCCATTCTTCTCCATACAAAAACTACCTTTTGGAATGCCGACTAGAATGAATTCTATTTAGTTGTAATTTTTGACGTTCAAAAGTGCGTGCCTATTTGAAATGAATGATTTTACTTTGACTTTGAATAAAGTCAATGAATACGTACCTAAATGAATATTTGCAACATTTAAAAAAAATAAAAAACACTGACAGGTCTAGTATCAAAACGTCTTCATTAATATTTTCCACTTGGCATTCGCTTAATTAGCCACTTGTACTAAACAAGGTTCAGTGAAAGTGTAGCAGTCTGAACATCTGCTAAAAGTAATTAAGAAGTTTTACCTCGGCGGTCTGTACAGGGCTATAGTTTTCAACTTGGCTGCACCTAAAAGTTAAACAAGTTTTTAACTTTCTCTTCGAAACGAATGGACGTTTTAAAATATTCAATAAACTTGATGATAAATACATAATTCAGGGAAATTTGCCATTACTGCCGAGTATCGCAACAGCCTTTGAAGGGAGCTTTTAAGCTCTGGTCAAACTGAAGTGAATCATGCGCGGTATGCGGGACAAAATTCACTCGCACTGATTGTGTCAACTAACTTGTATCTATGGGGATGTCCAAACTGACACGAAAAGTCGCGTGACTTCCTAAAAATTAAAATAACTCGCGCATCCCGCTCGCGATTCGCCTCAGTTTGACCAGCACCATAATCCATCACCACTATCAATCTCAATCTGAATCATTTTGAAGGATATGGAGGGGGGTTCACGGGATCAGACCGGAATATTGCTAATCCATTGCTTCATATGTTCGAAAAATGTGTCTGCTCAACCACGTACATAACGCAATGAATGTTGTTGAACTGTCAAAAGGAAACCCATTGCTACTGATAGTGTGTTGCTACTGAAAGCAAGCAGTGGTAGCCCCGTGGAAACCCTTACGAGTTCCGAACCAAGACAGGTGCTAGAACTAAAAATTCGAAGACATTGACATCTACCAACCCGCACTGGGCCCGTGTGGTACCTACAGCCCACTCCCTCTAGAAGAGAGCAGGCCTGTGTCCCAGCAGTGGGAACATTGTAGGCTGATTATGCTTACCTGAAAGTCAAATAAACGAAATCTAAAACCTTATCGGGTTTGAAACAAAAAGGATTTAATGGTTCTTCTTGCGAGGAATATAAAGGAAACAA
The DNA here is from genome assembly GCA_948474745.1 of Oligia latruncula. Taxonomy (NCBI): domain Eukaryota; kingdom Metazoa; phylum Arthropoda; class Insecta; order Lepidoptera; family Noctuidae; genus Oligia; species Oligia latruncula. The sequence continues at coordinate 9,923,994 of OX419693.1, read as the reverse complement.
AACGTGTAAAGATAAAAAAAATCACTCTCGAACCCGGAAGCATTTTTCCTTTATACCTACCTATATGAAACAAGACTTCCTTTTTTATCTCTGCGCTCCAAAAATTGCTTTGTTTCCGCCGCGGTTCCTGTTAAAATCCCTTTTGTTACAATATTTTCATTACGTGTGTCCGGTCCGTTTCATGACTGAAAAGCTTCCGTTATTTTGTGTTTAAAAGATGACCCGAGACTACCTATGGGGGTCAGCGGGATTGTCCGAAAGGGTTACCGCCTGACCCGGAATATAAAGGGCTAAGGAAGGAACATGGATGGGTTTTAGTCAGTAAGAGTCTGACACTCCCTTCCACTCCACCCAGAGTGGGAGGGGTCATTTGATGATTTCCAATCCGCAAAAAAAAAAAAGAGAGAGAAAAGGGAGTAGTTTACTCCCTTTTCTCTTGAGGGTTGAATGCCATGTGCTACGATCCTTACTCACTCCTTTTGATTCGTTCACGTTCGTATAGGTACCTACGTCTGAGAACCTAAAAAGGCCACTTTGGCAGAATCATAGAAGGATAACTTTATGAAAAATATGGCGAAGACAGTCCGTGTTGTTCTTTTTTTCGCTGCACTACGTAGGTATAATCAAAGAGGGATTGGGTTTGAATTGGATTTATGATTCTGCTAAAGTGGCCTTTTTAGGCCATCGATATCTAATTGTAATATAACCATCTAATTTAATTTTCATTGCCTTGTTTTTTAATGGTCACAAGCGCTATTGCTACTAGAACGTGAGGTCCTGGGTCCGATTCCCAGATCGTGAATTTTGTTTGGGTTTTTCTGTCATAAATTTCTCAGTATCAGTCCGGAGTCTGGATTTGTGCCCAGTTCATGGCAATAGGCTCGCCCACTATTTACATGGGACTTAAACATAACTGGAAAAATGTGGGTGCACTACAGGTACACCCCTGCCTAACCTTCGGGAAATACAGGCGTGATGATATGTATTTAATTTTGTTTGAAATTTCAAACATCTTTATTCATCATGTCTATATTATGAAGTTTCGCTAAATAATTAAAAAAAAAGTTTGTATATTTCAAAAAATTTTTAGCATACCTACCTATCTACTTCCTAACTGTATTAGGTATTAGTGAAGATGAGTTTTTTATAGAAGTGGTACTTTTTTTTTTGGTGTTTCTAGAATGTTATATCCCTGGAATTCCCAAGCGATGAGCAGCCGTTCCTGCTAAACCTTAACTAGACCCAAATTGAGGTTGTTTGGGTCGAACTTATAATGAATGCAACATAAGCTTAACAGGCACTTTTGTATCAATCAGCTTATCGGATTTTGGTGAAATAATTATAACTGTGCAGGGTAGCCTTTACCAGATGTGGTCATCGTATTAGTGGTTTAGCAGCATGGATTTCATCAGAATTTTTTGCAGTTCGTCGTGGACTTGGTACGACAGCGGCTCTCCTGACATCATCTGACATCAAAATACAGATTCCTTTGCGATGATTCCAGTAACTTCATAACAAAGCTAGAGGGCGCCACTTGCTGCGCAGTTAAATATTTACGGACTTACTAAAAATTAAACACTTCTAAACTACTATTATAAACAGAATAGATTTGATTATATGTCTGTTTGTTACGCTTTCACCCTAAAACGGCTTTACAGATTTGGATGAAATTTAGCACATGGGTAGACAATGACCTGGATTAGGACATTAAAATACTTTTATCCCGATATTCCCACAGTATCGAGACTTTGCGGGTGAAACCGCGGGGCGCGCCTAGCCATAGAGATATATGGGAAGGATATGTAAAGAAAGTGATAAAACAAAGTTTTCTACACAAACTTTTACAGCAGGAACCACGAAAAGAGCAAATACATTTTGTTAATAAATTACTTCAGCATAAGTAATACATTTTCATTGATTTAATTACTCGATCGTTAAAGCAAAACTTCGCTCATAATTAGCCTTTATTTAATTTAGGCACTTATAATAGGCACTCAAGTACCAACCCTCAACCTGATAATGGTACCGTGATAACGTGAATTACTACTAAAAATAAAGTACAAAAGACCCTTAATACTTAATTGTACCATTCAGTATAATTTCTTTGAGAACTTTCAAACGAAAATATAGGTATTCAAAGGGATTTCCCAAAGTATTATCAAAGAACAAAACCTTGCTCGGTTTCTTCCTGCAGACTTGTGACAGTGGTTAAGATTATTGGCATGGTATTTGTGTCAACAAAATAAACTATTTCAAACATTAACAAACCAGTTTTGAGCTTAGGTGAATAAGCAATGCAATTACATTAGAGAATAGTCCTCCAGCTAGAATTTCGGCCCTGGCGACCAATCTCAGCAGAGGACTAATCTCTATTCAAGGCGCGGGAGTTATTATAGTGTACATTATGTGTATGCACACAGGTGCACTCTCTCTTATAATCCGATGGGACGGCAATCCGACACGGGGGTATCCGGGTATCACACCGCCAACATCCAAACTACAATGGAAAAATCCAATAACTTTGCCCAACCCGGGAATCAAAACCTAGGACCCCACAGCAGTCGCTTGCGACCACGAAACCAACGGGCCAGTCACTCAACAATGCACGCAATAAACACACGCAATGTCAATGTCCATTCCAAGGTTGCCTGGAAGAGATCGCAAAAAGCGATAAGTCCGCCCATTGTACTCGTATATTGATGTATTTTTTTATATTATGTATTTTTGTGGTGATAATAAAGTATATAATATAAATAAATAAATGCAACTATATAGGTAATATCTCACTGGTCCTGCGTTCGATACCTGGGGCCTGTATCTTTGTTTGGGGTCGGAATTGCGACCTGGAGTTCTGTCATACAGACCCTGTGCCCAGTATAGACTCCAGCTCTCACAAAGGTTTGAATATGCATGTGAATTATATTTTTTGTACCAATTTGTACCTTTTTGAGAGAAATAAACGTATATTATTATAAAAAAAAAAAAAAAAAATCAGAGTGATTTGCATAGTGATTATTGCAAGTCAGGAAAACATAAACTTAAATTAAACTAAAATAAAATCAATTAATATAAAACACATTAAAAAAAACACTTAAAATAAGCTTAATTTTCTTGACTGTACTTACATAAAACAAAATTTTCAATTTGATTGACAGAATAATTTAATACTGATAATAATATAATATGAAAGTTTGAATGTTTTTAAATTAGTTTTTGTTACTCAAACACGCTTTGACGGCCGAACCAATTTGGTACACTAAATAAAGGCCAGCGCATACCGGCGGCATAGCACAGCAAAGCATAGTATAATCCAAATCCATACTATAGTATTATAAAAGCGAAAGTGTGTCTGTCTGTTACCTCTTCACGCTTAAACCGCTGAACCGATTTAGATGAAATTTGGTATAGAGATAGTTTGAGTCCCGGAAAAGACAGGATAGTTTTATCCCGATATTCCCACGAGATCGACACTTATGCGGGTGAAACCGCGGGGCGGTGCTAGTCACCCTATATTTTTCCCACTGCTGGGACACAGACCTCCTCTCAGTGAGAGGAAGTGGGCCATAATCTTTCATGCGGGCTGATTTCGGGTTGGTAGATGTTACATGTCTTCGAATTTTTCGTTGTAAGACATGTCGGTTTCCTTACGATGTTTTCCTTCACCGTTTTAAAAGTATTGGTGATGAAATAATTTACACAAAGTAAAGCGCCTGACCGCGAACCTGCGACCTACAACTCGTAAGTCACCAGGCCTTCACCACTGGGCCACCACTGCTCAAGCGGACATCGAGGAGGATTTGCCGCCGGATAACACATACTGATGACTGATGATTTGCGATGCCGCCAGCGGCCATGTCGTTCGAACGTTCACCGTGTGTAGCGGGAGGCGCGGCGGCGCGGGTTGAAATGCGGAGTGCACCGACTTTCCCCCGCGATTGTATGATAACTCCCTTTGATGATAACGGACTCCGGCGCACACCGTCGTATGCCATCGCATCCCGCCGCAGTATCCCCCAGCGCGCTCTTTAATACCGCAGAGAGAAGTCCCTGAGCTTTGGAATCTATGTTTCGTTACCTTTTGATACGTACGAATTTACGTTACGAAATTTAAAATTCCGTGCCCTGCCGTCCGCCGATGTGCACTGACCTTAAACGATACTTTTCATTTAGGGAGGTGTGGTAAATTTTGGAGGCAATAGCAAACCGCAGGCAACGGCTAGCATTACAGTTTGGTTGTTTTGGTAAAACAAGAGCAGTGGTGGCCCAGCGGTAACAGAGCAGTGGTGGCCCAGTGGTAACGGCCGCGACTTACGAGTTGCAGGTCGTAGATTCGAACCCAGACAGGCGCTTTACTTTGTGTTAATTATTTCATCACCACTGCTCTCAAAACGGTGAAGGAAAACATCGTGAGGAAACCGGCATGTCCTAGAACCAAAAATTCGAAGACATGTGACATCTGGCAATCCGCACTGGGCCCGCGTGGTGGATTACGGCCCACTCCCTCTCACCGAGAGGAGGCCAGTGTCCCAGCAGTGGGAACATTATAGGCTGATTATGGTATGGTATGGTTACATGGTAAAACAAAACGGAAAACTTTCCGAGTTTACCATGTTTATGAGTTTTTATTATTCATAAATTATGTACTTATTGAAAATCAATTTATATTATGTGTTGAGCAAGCTTGGTTGGTTATGAAGTCTGAAAAGTTTCATTTTCAGAGAATCAATAGGCTATTTGACAATGTAAAAAATAAGGTCATAATTATTGACACTCGTATAGATTATCGCTTTTAAAATCGATTTGCATTATTTTACTACAAAACAATGTATTATTTAGAAAAAAAATCCCGAAAAAACTTCATCTTTTTAAATCTGGCGCCACGTAATCGAAAACGGTCTGGATTGGCTGAACTTAAGATGACGTCATGATTTAGTAAATTTCTGTCTATCGTTGACAGAACAGATGACTTTTGTCTAGTATCTCGACCGTTTCAACGTTTGTTTACGTGAATCGTGACGTCACGACGCCATATTGTTAAAGATAGCGTTTTGGCGGCTTATTTAAACAGTACATTTTTATTTACTATTAAAAAAAAAAATACATTATGCAATTTGAAGTAGGTAATAGGTTTTTGTGGGCTCGTTAGACACCATTAAATAATCTGAGATGTTTATCAGAAACCAGTCAAATAGCCTATTGTTGTTTTGGTTTTTTTGGATTAGTTTTAAATTTGGAGAATTGTAATTATTGAGGCATTTAGCTAATAAACAAAAGAAACGATGGATGGATTGTGTGAAAGGTGGTATGGTTAGAAGTAAGTAGTTTTTTTATTTGTTTAAACATGGTGTATATTGCATGCAGGATAATAATGGGATACAGAGAAGTTCTAACATGTTCAGCCGCATAATAGAAAGGGGGTGACTATTATAATGATGAGTAATAGAGATGTATGGAAGAAGAAGATATGCTGTGCCGACCACAAATAAAGATAGGGGCAGGAGAATGAAAGCTCCCCCAGACAACCGCGACGTCTCGATGCGACGCGATTCTGGTAGAACCATTTCCATGAAGTTTTCATAGAAATTGTTCTACTAGAGTTGCGTCGCGCCTTTCTGCAGGAGCCTTAATGATAACATTGAGGCATGAAATACTTGAGTGGCATCCAACTAAACCCGCTGCCTGTACACATTATTTATGATCTAACTAGATCAATTATCATACAATTAATATTTACTACGTAATATTTAACATCGTTATCCAATACCGGACAAAACGCGGCCTACCGAGGTATGAATTATAGTCAGTCAGCGTGGCTTGGAATTTTATTGAGTAGATAATTACCTGATAAATAAACAATAACATCGGAAGAGGAAGTTGGAGAGATCGCACGATACGTTCCCACGCTCGTTAATGTGTTAGTATTCATTAGTAATGGTGTAATAATATGACATGCGTTACATCATGCGTACGATACTTTCAGCTTTGTTTTCTTTTTCCGTATGGTGTCATTCTGAGTTCGACCCCAGGTAGCATAAAGTGCTTGGCCAGACTGCAACCGCGGGTGCCGGGCGGGCACGGCGTCCATAGTGGGTATGTCCTTCCCCGGGATACGATCTAAATCCGTTCAGTGGTTTATATAGGCTTGAAAAGGTAACATACAGACAGACAGAGTGATTTTCGAATTTATAATATTAGTATGGATAACCGGCGAATAATTTCTACGCAGGGGGTTCAGAATTATGTACTGAATCCATGGTGAGAGGTTGGGCGACAATATCCCTGCCACCCTGTACATTATGCTTCACTAAGGTGTAATTTTTCCAATGTCAGATAATTTTATTGGACGATAAATTTTGAATTTTTGACAGTTCTCATCATCATCATCTGCCTAGCCTTTTCCCAGCTATGTTGCGATCGGCTTCCAGTCTAACCGGATTTTTGACAGTTCTATCATACAAACATTGTCAGACGTCAAAAATCAGCCATATGTGAATTCACAATTCTTAAATTAAACAAAGTTTTCTATCAAGAAATATTAAATATTTTACCTACTTACCTGGCCAGTAATGCTGAAATATTTCAGGAGTGTGTAAGGGCGAGATCTGCAGCATTTACATAAATCACAGCGACCAGGCAGTCTTAGTCGTAGATAGACGCTTTAGGATTCTCTTCACAAGATTTATGTATTGCACAGGTTTGTACCGTAATAGAATACTGTACCGTAAGAGAATATATTGTTACGAATATAATATAGAATATATTCTATTACGGTACAAAACTGTGCACATAAATTTATGATTGCAAGAATTGCAAAATTTATGTGCAAGATTTATGTATTGCGCAGTAGATGATGGCGCCGATTCTGTTGTTCACAAACTAAGCTAAATTTAAGTTCAGGCATCTTTTTCTTTCTATTTCATTAAGAAAAGGACAGAAGATAAATATTAGTTTAGTCCTGACAAATTAGTCAGCGCCTGACGTAAATTGACGTATTTTTAGTAGCCAACTTTTTAATCTCGTCTAAATTGTCTATGGAGTATCTTAATTTGACAGGACTAAACTAATATTTATCTTCTGTCCTTTTCATAATGAAATAGAAAGAAAAAGATGCATGAACTTAAATTTAGTTTAGTTTGTGAACAACAGAATCGGCGCCGATGTTGTTGATGTGATGTGTTGTGTGATGTGATGTTGTTGTTGATGTGTTGTGGTGGTGGTTGTGTTGTAGATTTATGTATTACCTATAGGTAATGTTAATGTTCTTTGCATACTTACCGAAAGTTAAAAGGGGAGGAGGGTTTACTTATAAAACTTTTGTATATTAACGATATTTCGGAGTTGTTCCAAAAGCAAAAGTGTTTCACTTTCGTGGTTGATACTAACCCTACCTTACAATAATTTTACACAATTTTTGCTACAGGAGGAGGGTTTTTGAGACTGAGCAGTAAGGGCAGGTAACTTATATACAGGGTTATTTGTAAAACACCAGCAACCTCTTAAGAGGTCATTGTACTCATCATTATGAACAACTTTTACTATGGGACCAAACCAGAAATCGCGAAAAAAAAATCTGCTGTTCCCTACATTTATGTTCGTATAACTCGTCAAAATGTAGGGAACAGCTGATTTTTTTTTCGCGATTTCAGGTTTGGTCCCATAGTAAAAGTTGTTCATAATAATGAGTACAATGACCTCTTAAGAGGTTGCTGGTGTTTTACAAATAACCCTGTATAGAACGTCTGAATTTACATTTTCTTGCTGACTGTTATGTAGGTACGATTTTTATGCAGTTAGCAATTAATCAAAACGTTAAGGTAAGGGTTAATTAACATTCTCACACGAAAGTTTTCCTGAAGCTAAGTTAATGTTATCTGCACAGTCCGTTTTCACCTATATGCATGTTCCGATCCCCACGCACCTGGCGCATCATTCAGGTTTCGCCCGCGTGCATCTGCCCTTATTGCCCTGTCTCAAAAAAATCCAGCCAGTATTTTAGTAACAAAAACTAAAAGTATCTCTTTACTTTACACATTCCCATTCAGAAGTCTTTTTAGAGGTCCGTACCTGAAGGGTAAAAACGGGAACATATTACTAAGTGATAGCTAGACCGTTTTCCCAGATGATGTATTTCTGTTGCTATAACAACAACTACTAAAAACAGAATAAAATAAATATTTAAGGGCCTCCAATACAACAGTGTTTTTTTCGGCGTTTTTGCCTTGTGGTACGGAACCCTTCGTGTGCGAGTCCGACTCGCACAAGGTCAGTTTTTTCATTTTTGCAGCGCTCAAACATCCAACACACAAGTTTTTCTAAAGCGCTTCGCTGCACTTTAATTACCCCTTTCATCTGTTCTCACTAATTTTACAAGTTTTTAGTGCACATCAGACGAATCGGAATTAAAAGCGTAATTTTATAATAAACTAGCTTCCGCCCGCGACTTCGTCCGCGTGAAACTTCACCCTCTTAGGGGTGGAATTTCGAAAAACCCTTTCTTAGTGGATACCTACTCTTCACAAAGAACACACCCTCCAAATTTCATATCTCTAGGAGCAGCGGTCTAGACTGTGCGTTGATATATCAACAATCAGTCAGTTTACCATTTTATATATATAGATAGATAGAAGATCACGAGGAACATTAATAGCTACATTTACGTTAGGTAATTACTTTTCAATGAATAGTAAAGTCCTTGTGATTGCAATATTGTCCTTATTACTTAAGCAATTATTTGCTTCAACTGTGTACTGGTATGATTTGCGTGACACAGTACGTAGTGGCATAATTTGTTTTTGGTATAGACCTTGTTATCTGGTAGACTGATAAAATACCAGTCTGTGTAGGAACGTTATCCAAGTAGGTATATTGATATTACATAATAATAATAATATGTAGGTACAAGTATTTAAAAAGGAGGAGAAATAATCAAAGAGCATCAAAAAATTCATCCGCATCGCTGTCAACAGGAAACGTGCCCAAAAGACTGGCAGCATTGCCACGTTGTATGGCAATGAAAACTCTTTGCTTCTTTTCGAAATATAGTTTATATTTCAGAATAAATTATATTTCTAAAAGAAGCAAAGAGTATTACGGAGTTAACTATTCCGTGAGGTGTTATGGCCCAGTGGTAACGGCCCTAAATTACGAGTTGTAGGTCGTGGGTTCAAACCCAGGCAGGCACTTTACTTTGTGTGAATTATTTCATTACCAATGCGCGCAAAAGGGTATAGGAAAACATCTTGAGGGAACTGGCGTGTCCTAGAGCCAATCATTCAAAGACATGTGACATCTACCAAACCCGAACTGGGCCCGCGTGGTGGATTACGGCCCACTCCCTCTCACAGAGAGGAGGCCCGTGTCCCAGAAGTGGGAACATTGTAGGCTGATTAAAACTACTCCGTACCGGTACCACTCATTGTAGTTTGTGTAGGTTATGTAAATTCAATTACATAATAAAAAAAACTCAATAAAGCTTTCACTTAAAACACTAAAATAAAACAGTAGTTAACGTTTCAAATCAGGTCTTAAAATTAGCCACAGTACAGTCGACATTTCAAATTAGTTCTCTAAATTAGTTACAGTCATAACCACAGCACGGTACAGCTACCAAATTGCCTAACGCCAGGAAAAACAAGGAACAAAACTAAAAATGCTCTATTATCCATTGAATCATATTGCCTCACTGTTGGCCTCGTATTCTACACAACAATAGCGCAAAAACTTGACGTAGGTAAGCAGTCACTTGTAACACCTAGTGGCTTAGTTCGTTTTGCTGAAAAACTTAGCTGGCAAGGCACCACACCTTACCAACTGGTCATGTGTGACGACCTCCTTGAAGAGCTGTTTAGGGGTTACAGTAAAAAATTTATGAAATGAAATGTTTATTGATGAAAGAAGATCCTTTTTTTTTCGTATGGGAAATCATCAAATGCCCACTCCCGCTCTGGGTGGAGCGGGAGGGAGTGTCCGACTCTTACTGACTAAAACCCACCCGTATTCCTTCCTTGGCCCTTTATGTTCCGGGCCAGCGGTAACCCTTTCGGACAATCCCGCTGACCCGGCAGGAAAGAAGATCCTTTAAGACACTTTTACACGTCAATATTTTGCTGGTCAGTATTTTCAAACTAGATGACGCTGGCATCTCCTAGCTGACTGATCCCTGAGAAGAAAAACCGAAACAAAGTCAGAGGTGGTCTCTTTTAAAGTCCAACATTATATTATTAGGATTTTATGCCTGACAAACAATGCAGGACCATGTCTGGCAGCGCTTTGAAGAAAGAACCGAAAGAACCATTGCAGCTTTAAGTTGACCAGACAGGCAGGGTGCCACTCTTGCGTTACCAACGTTTATCTGTGACGACCTCATTGAAAAGCAGTTTAGAAGTTACAGTAAAAAATTGTTAACTTGTAACTTCTAGTGGCTTCGTTCGTTTTGATGAAAAACTAAGCTGGTAAAGTGCCACGCCCTTATCAACTGGTCATGTGTGACGACCTCATTGAAGAGCTGTTTAGCGGTTACATTAAAAACTAGTTGAATAGCGTTACTTTAATAAAGCAAAGTTCGATGCAAACTTGAAAATTGTTTTATCTGGGTAACTCACACATAACTTACAGCAAGCATGCTTGAGTCTATCCAGAAAAACTAACCTAACTTATTATGACTCTGTCCAGAAAAAATAACAAGGTTACAGCAACGTAGGTATGTAGAGCCAGGTTTAAACCCACGTAAAATAAATGAATAACTATTTTGATTGTTTAAAGACATGCAATTAGTGGAATGGTGTGAAAACATGAAATTGTCAAGTAAACGTTCATAATATCAAGTTCTTTTATAGATCGTCTTTACCCATATTTACTTATAAATTACTGATATTTGCTTTAATGCCATTTATCTACATGCCGTTATCCTAAATTCTTTAGTCAAATTATTTCATAAAATAATAGGGCTAAAGAATTTAGGATAACGCATACAGAGAGACTACTCGTTCTTTTATTATGAAAGTTTACATAATTTGCCTAAAACTTAAATAAAAGATAAAATTTTACACTTCGCCTAGTTGTTTTTGTTGGTCATGATAATAGAAAATTCGGATCTACTTACAACACCATCAAAAGATATAACACGTACGCACGTACCTACGTATGTGTCTAGAAGAGGAAATCATATTCTGCTCCATGTGTTCCTAAGCGCATTTATACGTGCCTTCATAAAAGATATAAATTACTATTGAAAGAGCACCTTTCTCAATCAAAAGTCGGAACGTGCTTTACGAATAGACTTTTCCAATAAGTAGGTACTTATAACTAACTCCTTTTAATACTTTTCTCGAGAAAGGTAAGAATCTTACATCTTTGTTGCTCAACATTACAGAAAACGCAAATATTAAAAATGTCTATTGTACTACCTGAAATCATTCGTAGATTCTTTTGATAGTCGTTACGGGACAGAAGCCCGAAAGTCTGATAACTCCTTACAAAGGGGAATGGTGTTACCCAGTAACTGAGTTGTGGTGGTCAGATAGGCTGTCGCTTCATGTAAAATACTCGTATTCAGCTGCATCTGGTTAGACTGGAAGCCGACCCCAACATATTTGGGAAAAGGACGGGGGTAACTACCTGCGGGGTAATTCTGTAACATGTTAACAGTCAATGAGCAATGGCTTTCATTTTGACAGCTCAACAACATTCATTGCGTTATTTACGTTGTAGAGCGTAGAGCGTTGTAAAGGAGTAGAATACCCTTCAAAATTATTCAGATCATGATTGAAGCGCAATTAGGGTGCTGAGATTTTTTTGGAAAAAAATATGTTTAAGTAATCAGTACAGCAGTAGCTGTATTACAGTACTGTATTTTAAAATTCACGTAACGGTAATTCGTAGCAGTTACATTTAAGGTAAACATCGAAGAATTGTTGAATTTATTTTAGTTTCATCTCTTGAATTTCAAGTAGTTTGCCTTATAGGAATTCTGAAAGCAGTCTACCATATACCCTGCTTTTCCGCTTCAGATATGTAAGTTTCCTATATTTTGTTAGATATGTTAAAAATCTTGTAGTATTTTGACACTATTTCACTGTAGTTTTATTAATCCCATAAAAATCTACGGCATTTTCGTCAGTCAATCTTAGGGTGGTGAACTGACAACCAACCTACTTTTATCACCTTACTTACTATTTATTATGTCAACACTAATAAATACAGGTAAATATTGTTATTTGATGTGTAGGTATACACATCAAATAAAAATATTTACCTATAAATAAAAACGTCGAACGACCCACCTGGGGGCCTAAAAAGGCCACTTTGGCAGAATCATAAAAGGATAACATTATGAACCATAATATGGCGAAGACAGTCAGTGTTTTTCTTTTTTTCGCTGCATTAAGTAGGTTAATCAAAGAGATTGGGATTGGATTTGGATTGGATTGATTGGTATTTAGCACAGACAAAACAAAATAACTGAAAAATCCTATACCAATGGGATTTGATACGATTAACTTAACAGGTACTTAGCTGTCCATTATGATTCATAATGTTATCCTTTTATGATTCGCCAATGTGGCCTTTTTAGGCCCCCTTTTAACGAGTCATCCGTTCTGAGTTTCATCTGTCATCCAGGCTTCCTAGACTATTATTTTTTTTTTTATATTTATTTAATCCTTATTGTTACAATTTTATTTTAACATAACACCTGCCAAACTGCAAAGCAATTTGTCGGCAGTAGGTTCTCGTGGATTTTGCACGACTTTATGCTTGACTAATTAATAAAATTAAATCTAAGTTAAAACTAGAACTAATACCAATATTAGAATAGTGTAGACAGCTAAGTAGGTAGTGCAGCAAGCTTGTCTAGGTGTATGATGATGATTTATAGCGGATGCATGTCCACGATTAAATTCTTCCTCGTCAATTTTGCTTGGCATGTTTCCGTTGCTAGGGAAATCCGTCATGTTCGATTCGTGACAAGGGCGAGGTACCTGTGATTACAGAAATATGAATCAAGTCACGTAACATCAGAATTCAGAATCATTCGCCTGAAAAATATCTACCCTCTTACTTTTTTATTACGATCGTAAGGTCTGTCTACGATACTGGCCGGACGTGGCCCATTTACTTGAAACCCGAAATCATAAAAAATATGTGTCACTGTAATGTAACAGGTGATATATTATTAGTGGAAGAGGTTTTTTTCGTGTGACCTTTTCTAGTTATTCCTGAAACTAACGAAATAGTAAGGTTATTCTCAGAATAATCTATTTAGTTTAATGTTTTGTTAAAAGGAGAAACCGTATTTTATGATAAGTGTATAGGGTAGGTACTTCGTTTCCTTCATTCAATGAACAATTTAATCGAGATTTTATCGATGAAATGCCGCAGCGAATCGGATCGGTATTCAAAACAAACATCGATTCTCGCTTCTGAAAATTCTATTCACCTTTGTGTAGTCGTGAAATTTATGATCCTCTATACCTTTTCAGAAAGATTTCTTTCAAGATTAAAAAAAAAATGGAGAATAATAAATGTTAAAATGGCTAACAGCAGAAGCATAAAGTTTTTACGTTTGTTTTTATTTGCTATTGTTTTCGAGCAGATTAAATTTTCTTTTTCTGACTACCTTTATTATAAAACGACCAAAATGGAAAATCCCTGAAGACTTAAAGAGACTGAAAAGCTTTGACCTTTTTTTTTGATTTGGCGATCGATCGTTAAAAGTAATTTAAATAACTTAGAAAGTTCTAGATTAAATGAATATGTTCTCAAGTCTAGACTTTAGTCTAAAAACATCTAAAAAGCAACCTGAAACCTACCAAAGTTTCTTACTTTTGCTGACAATACGATCTCTCTGTTAATACAAAAAGTTTAAATGTTTTATTTTTATTTTTCAGGTTACAACGAAAGCGACGTCTGAAAACAGGTAAGTTTGATCTCTCATATTGAAACGTCTCTCTGCAGGTAACTGTTTTACAAAGTGATTTACACTTCATCTTTAATTATATAATTGTGAAATATTGAAGCGAGAAATAAGATGAAATCCTTCAGAACAGTAAAAAACGAAAGACTATTTCATAAATATTTGCTCATTAAAGTACTACAAAATGTTTTCAATAAAAACTAATTAAAACGCGACCAAATTGCACAGAATTTTCGAAAGGAGGCAGAATATCTGCGGCCATGAATACTTATGTCCACGGGCGAGAGGAGTTTAAGGCAGTGACATACAAACGGGATGAAAGTGGTTCAAGGTCGAAGGGGAGGGTGTGGCCTTGACTTGGGGGATTGCTTCCCCCTACAACAGCTGCGAAGTATAGATAAAGAGAAAGTAGCTCTACTTTGTAACCGGGGTGTTGAACATGTTTGAGATGCAGGGTTATCTTATATGGAGCGTTTCAAGTGGAGTATTTTTACGATATGTTTAAAAGATGCTAGTATTTTGTAGGCTCTGTTTAATTACTGCTTTTGACACTTATATATATCCGGATTGTTATTTATTCTCAGATTTTTATTAAATTTAATAAGGCTGCATGAGTATTTAGTGCATTTCACAACGTAATTGTTCATGAAATAAGTATTTTGATTGATTGAGTACGGTATTTTAATCATTTAATTACCTAGGCGAAGCCACAATGTAGCCTAATTTCCTGTTAGAATTATCTAATAACGCGGTAATTTCGGTGGAAGTAATGTTTCGATTTCAACTCCGAAAGGATAAACCTATAACCACTGCTTTCAACAAGGTTATTAAGTGAAGGCATAGATGGAAGGTTGAGATTGTTTTCCTTTTTCTTGTTTAGTATTCATTAGTTTCCTTTATGCATAGATTCATCTCACATACCTACCTTTAGAACAGTCTTGTTGAAGATAAATGGTCTTTCATCTTATATTTGTTACGTTTACAGTATTATTATTATAATTTGATATCCCTACCTAACGTAATCAGTCTATATTCTATAATGTTCCCACTGCTGGGACACAGGCCTCCTCTCGGTGAGAGTGAGTGGTAATCCACCACGTGGGCCCAGTGCGGGTTGGCGAATGTCACATGTCTCCGAATTTTTGGTTTTAGGACATGCCGGTTTCCTAACGATGTTTTCCGTCACCGTTTTGAGAGCTGCGTTTCGTAAGTCGCGGCCGTTACCACTGGGCCCCTTCTCCCTTCTGTCTGTTCTACAATCTGCTCCCTTTTAATTTGATATGAACCAGGTTCACGTGAAAGGAATTGTACTTTTGGGGGTGCATCTGTTTTTCAAAAGCTGTTCATAGTTTATGCTTTCAAATAGGTACTTACCTAATAATATTTGGTACATTTCACTTTCGGCAGACACGCAAACCGCGGTGCGCTATATTGCTCTTCAAAATTAATGGACAACATGATTATAATGAAGGAATACGACAGACACTAGTCTGACACATAGTATGTTTTTTGTGCGCATCAGACTCGATCACACAAATTCTCCCGTCTATTTTATGCCTTTGTGCAACACTTTTTATAAAGCAAAGAGATTGTAAATATTTGCCTTAATTGGCAAAGCGTGGGTTTCATTACAACTTAAATTTATTACAATTTATTTTATTATAATCACCCTTGATTACATGGCATTACAATAACGGAACTCGCGCTCATTCCAGTTATGTTGCATAAATAATCTCATTACGGCGTCGATCAGTAGTGATCGCGTTGTCGTAACTAGTCGCGTGCGCAGGTCTGCGTAATGCTAATTTTGAACGTAACGGCTGTTCTTGTGACGTCAGCAAGGCCATGTTTGTTCTTATTGTGACATTGATAATGATTTGATTTGTTGGAGTTTTAGTTAATGCCACAAAGGTAATCTTCGTTTTGCACCTCCTTTTGTGGTTATTGTTAAAGACGAACATGTGGTTTTACTCAGTAGGACCGGAATACCGAAATAACCTGCCTGGAATGGTGCCTATTCATAAAAATTAAACCCAACAGTAATAGTTACAGAATAGTCACTCAGGAATATAACAAACAAATTAATTTCTATTAAACCTATAAAATTCCTTTGAAATTATAAAAGAAGAAATTGTTTGACGTTTTTCATGTCATTAAAATCGCGATTAACATTTCACAACTTTTTCCCCAATTATATTGTGATCATTAAATCTGGCTCCCTTTGCGAGATTATCCGCTTAATGAAGGCCTATTTTGATGACGGCCTATTTTGATATGACCTGGCCAGTTACAGAGGCTGATGAAAAATCTACTTACTGCGTAGTAGGTAAAACTTAGGTACTTTTAACAATGTGTTTTAAGGCTCCTTCAAACAGGCGCGATTATATCGCGTGTCGCGCCTGTTTGTAGGAGCCTTTAAACTTATTTGATGTAGGTAGCTCTTTGCTAATAGGCTCGACATGTGTACGATGAGGAAAATAATGAATAATGTGTACATAATACGAGCATAATAAGACGCAAAATGCAAAAGTGATTTTCTTATGAACGAACGAAGGCAAGTTTGAGAAAAGGTCTATTTCATAGTATGGTCTCTGAAATACTATGTTCGCAACACCATAAGCATTTCTATCAATACCGTAGGGGGGGCAAATTACTTCTAAAATTTTTGTACCCTAGTGTATTTTTTTGAGTGTCTTATAATTCTCGTCAGAATTAGAATCAGAATAAATATTTCTGAATCTGATTCGTGACCGTGGGTGGTATTGGATATCAATTGTCAAAAGGTGTAAGATTCTGCTCGCTGTTTTCATACCCTCATTCATAATAAACGCGAATTGGTTACTAGCTCGTGAAAAATCGCCAGTAGGTACAATTAGTTCGCATTAAGTTAGTCACTGAAGATGTGCTGTCACTCCAAATATCGAGAAAACTGAAGAAAAATTAAGGTCGACTCAGCGGTTCGGTAGGCCGGTAGGGGGCCGGTAGGTAGGGGGGGGTACCGCTGGCCCGGAACATAAAGGGCTAAGGAAGGAACACGGGTGGGTTTTAGTCAGTAAGAGTCTGACACTCCCTTCCGCTCCACCCAGAGCGGGAGGGGTCATTTGATGATTTCCCATCCGCAAAAAAAAAAAGGGGCCTACATGACAAAGCGCGGTCACTGTCGGACTACATAGAAAAGAAAGAGAAGCGCGATGACACAACGCTGGTAATTTGTTGCAAAATATGAAGCAATTATTTAGTAACTAAAAAATTTATTGTTTGGAATAAAAAATTAAAACACTATCTACCTAGTATATATCCTGAAGAATGTCATATATTTTTCTGAATTTGTTTACTGTAGTCGATCTTACTTTTATTGCTTCTATAATTTGCGGTTTTTGCGTTTAAGTCCTGTAATACCCTTATGCCTCTGGTGTGACAAAAGACATAATTACCGTCAACTCGTCGATCGACATCGCATTAGCCAACTTCCGTCAAATGATGACTTGCGTAAACTACCACACTACTTTTTCATTAATTTTGTAATTAACTTATTATTAGACTAACCTACAACTTTCATAATGAGTAGGCCTCATTTAATTATAGCTACACACAAAAAATGCAACTGTTATTATTTTGGTACCATATAATTAAACAATCACGTTAAAAACGGTCTAGTGACCAAAAAAGGTACTGTGTAATTGGTTCATACAATAGATCGATCAAGACTTTTTTGAACGGTGTACCTACACAAAAGCCGCGTCGAATTGAACGCCTTCCCGTCTGGCTGAAGGTTGGCGTTCGAAATGTTTGTAAACAATACCTACTGCTTTATTGTACCTAACGTTAATGATAAATATTATATTAAAGAGGTAGATATCGCACTAGCACGCGCAAATTGTTGTAGACAAATTCAGACAATTGTTGTAGTTTCATTTAGTCCGCTAATAGCAGCGAGCAACACACTACAGATAGCTATCTCTTTCTGTGTCATACGTGCCGTATTATCTATCGCAGTCGTAGTTGGAAACTACTATACACCTATATGCCCTTAAAATAATTATCATTGACCTAACGTGCATTCGCGATTTATTTGCCAAAAATGTAAGCAAATGATATAATATAATATGATATGATCTAATGGAAAAATAACTTTAATTCTTATACAATAAACTTCAGTTTACGCTACAACTTCAAACATTTTTATAACTTTGTCATAGTGCTAGTCACTGAAATCAACTTAATCGTCATTGAAATAAAATTGATATTTGTTTAACTTGAAATAGGGTAGGGGTGTGTAGCACTGCGCACTTTTACTTTAGGCATATTAGTTCTATTACTAAAAGTCTGCGTCTATTGTGCGATCACGGGATTGAGTATTGTTTTTTTGATTGGTCGAACGGAACGTCGATATAATAAGTAGGTTGTATTGAATTTGGAATCATTTGATTCCAACAAAACCTTCTTTGATTTTGTGTGAATAGTTTCAATAAGTCCGGTACCTACTACCTAATTACGTTTTGTAAAAGGACAAACATTTAAACTAACTAGCGAAACTCTGCAGACGTGATATAATATCGATATCGAAATTTGATAAAACATAAAATCTAGATATTATAAGAGAAAGTCGTGTTAGTTACACTATTTATAACTCAAGAACGGCTGAACCGATTTGGCTGAAAATTCTTGGGGAGGTAGCGGGAGACGGACGTAGGATACTTTTATCTTTTTTTATTTATAGGAGTAGGGTAGGAGTAGAGTAGGAGTATGTTAGGAGTAGGGTAGGAGTAGGTTAGGAGTAGAGTAGAAGTAGGGTAGGAGTAGGGTAGGGGTAGGGTAGGGTAAGGGGTAGGACACCATGCGAACGAAGTAGCGCCGGCAGCTAGAAATTATTTATATGGCAAAACAACGTTTGCCGGGTCAGCTAGTAATATATATTTTCTCAACTCATACTACAAGCAGCAACACTACCAGCGGTCGTTGACCCCTAAAATAAACTTTTATTTTTCTTTTTATTTTATTGTGTTTAGATATCGATACCCATCTGCAGTTTCGCTAGCTAATTTAATTTGACCCTGTATAACAAATCTAACTTTTTGTGTATTAAGGAATGTAAGTCATCATCTGCCTAACCTTTTCCCAACTATCTTGGGGTCGGCTTCCAGTCTAACCGGATGCAGGCTGAATACCAGTATTTTACATGGAGCGACTGCCTGACCTTTCTTTTTATGCTTCAGTGTAAGCACCGAAAATTAAAAATCCTTTGAGCAGAACAGAATGCGGCCTTTTTTTAAATAACAAGTAGGTACTCTTTTGTGAGGCCGTTCTCCATTAATCAACAATATTCCAGGCATCTCATTGTTACCACTTTCAAAAAAATAAGTAGGTACTATCAACACCCACACAAATCTGACACGAACTTTTTGTAAGCAATATTTCATTTCTCCAAGAACCAACTAGGTAGGTATGACCGTCAAAAACTGGCTAAGTGCGAGTCGGACTCGCACACGAACGGTTCCGTACCACAAGGCAAAAACGCCGAAAAAAACTATGTTTGTTTTATGTCACTTAAATATTTATTCTATTCTGTTTTTAGTATTTGTTGTTATAGCGGCAACAGAAATACATCATCTGTGAAAATTTCAACTGTCTAGCTGTCACGGTTCATGATATACAGCCTGGTGACAGACGGAAAGACGGACAGTGGAGTCTGAGTAATAGGGTCCCGTTTTTACCCTTTGGGAACGGAACCCTAAAAAGATAACCCTTTGACAAAAAAAAACCGGTTTTTTAAGTACCTACTCTTTTAGAGTTAATTAACCGATAGTTATTCGTTAATTAAAACCGAGACAGTTGTTAGGAGTTTTTAGGTAGATTCTGTCGTAACAAAGCTTGGGTATGTACAAACGGTTCAGTGAGCGGCGACCTTTGTTTGTCACGACAATGATCTGGCACGCCCTGCTTTGTAGGCGACAAACTTATAATAATTATGTATATGCCGTGATTATGAAACAATCAGTTCCTTATTTACTACGGAAACCTATTGGCTATTATGAGGGTTTGGCTAATTAATAACAGCTGCATCCGGTTAGACTGGAAGCCGACCCCAACATAATTGGGAAAAGGCTAGGCAGATGATGATGAATAACAGCCAGGGTCGATCTATGAGGTTAAGCAACGCTTGCCGCGGTTGGTCCGTGGATGGGTGACCATCTTTACATACCAAAACCCCTCCGTGTCTTGGAAAGCATGCTTTGCCGTGGGTCCCGGATGTCATTCCTAGATCTTTGACAGTCGTTACGGGTCGTCAGAAGCCCGAGAGTCTGAAAACCAGTCTTACCAAGGATATCGAATCGTATTACCCAGTGATTGGGTTGTGTAGGTCAGATAGGCAGTCGCTCCATGTAAAAAAATGGTATTCAGCTGCACCTGGTTAGACTGGAAACCAACCCAAACATAGTTGGGAAAAGGCTAGGCAGATGATGGATATTGCTTCGTATGTTCGAAAAATTTGTCTGCTCAACAACGTAAATAACGCAATGAATGTTGTTGAACTGTCAAAATGAAAGCCACGCAATGATCCCACTGTAATATTAGTATAATACTTAAAATGCACGTAAAATTTATCGATATTGGTGAAAGAGAGCAAACTTGCTGGCAGGATTACTCTAAGAAGTTTTCACCTTCAAACTACATACTTAGAAACGGTCATAACCCGCATTTATACGAGTATCTGAGAGACAAGAGAACTACACAAAAAACACGAACTCTTGCATGCTTTCAAGATTTACGTTCAAAAGAACTCAGCACCTCCATATTCTGCTGAGAAATAAGATTTATTTGCAGTTTCTGATATTATGATTCCTTCGAAGGATATGCTTTCGAAATGTTTTGTTATTCCCACCGTATTAGACCTTTAAAAGAAACCTTTTGTCCGCCATCTTTATTATCCATTTAGTTCCCTGTATTCTCGTGTGTGAGAAAAAAGGTTTTATCTTGAAATTTTTTAGGGTTCCGTACCCAAAGAGTGCCAACGGGACTCTATTACTGAGGCTCCGCTGTCCGTCCGTGCATCTGGTTCATCACAGGGCTGTATTTTTGAACTGTAATAAGTAGGTGTCCTCTTGTTATTTTCACAGAATGTGTGATCATATGGCCGCTATAACAACAAAGAATAAAAAGATGTACCTAGTGTTAAATATTGTACTGTGGTATAACCCTTAGTGTGTGATTCCGACTCGCACTTGGCCACTTTTTGTATTATTTTTTAAATATAAAGAGAGACGCCACGTATCGCGTTATTAAACTCGCAAGGTGACCTAATGTTTAATTTTAATGGTTATGTGTTATGGCTTTTACCTACCTTGGTTAGTTTTCGTTGAAATGGAGTAGATAAATATCTAATGGGTATACTAAATGTTACTATAACGAGGGGTTAATTATTATGTAGGTCATTGAATGTCACATAGGACAGAAAACATATTATAGGACACAAAACGATTATTGACTAATCGTCAATAATCGTTTTGTGTCCTATAATATGTGACATTCAGAAACAAATTTTAAGTATGTAGATCATGTAAACAGTTGATAGTAGTAATTGTTTAATGTTAGCTTAAGAATATATACTAATACTTATTCGTCATCATTTTAGCCGAAAGACG
Source organism: Oligia latruncula (assembly GCA_948474745.1). Taxonomy (NCBI): domain Eukaryota; kingdom Metazoa; phylum Arthropoda; class Insecta; order Lepidoptera; family Noctuidae; genus Oligia; species Oligia latruncula. The sequence goes on along the minus strand of OX419693.1, from coordinate 9,902,439 downwards.
TTGCCACTGCTGGACATAGGCTTCCCCAAGCACCTCCACTTCGACCGGTTCTGTGCTTCCCGCATCCAGCGGATTCCTGCGGCATTCACAAGGTCATCGGTCGACATACTTATTCTGTAAATGACTATAATATAGGTATAACTCTGCCCAACCTTTCGTGGAAACAAAACGTGATGTTATGTTATTCATAAATCATTTAGTTTCAAAAGTTGTTAGCAAAGCTTTAGTTCAACTTTTAGGTTCGAATAATAAAGAAGCCGTCACATCTCTTCATCATAATCAGCCTATAATGTTCCCACTGCTGGGACACAGGCCTCCTCTCTGTGAGAGGGAGTGGACCGTAATCCACCACGCGGGCCCAGTGCCAGTTGGTGAATGTCGCATGTCTTAGAATTTTTCTTAGGTTTCCTCACAATGTTTTCCTTCACCGTCTTGAAAGCAGTGTTGATGAAATTAAATACACAAAGTAAAGTGCCTGGGTTCGAACTCAAAGTAAAGTGCGGGTTGGTAGATGTCACATCTCTTACTGACTGTTAATTCAATTACACTTTAAAATAACTGAAAATGGTATCATCTTAAAAAATAGTTAATTATTGAAATACCAACTCAACTCAACCTATCGCATTGCTGGACATAGTCCTCTTCCAGGCTGCGCCACAACACTCCTGCGCCTTCCGCATCCAGTCTATTTCAGCCACCCTCTTTAGGTCGTCCGTCCATCTAGTTGGGGGGCGTCCCACACTACGCTTGCCGATACGCGGTCTTCACTCCACGACTCGTCTGCTCCACCGGCCATCGGTCCTTCGATAAACATGGCCAGCTCACTGCTACTTGTTTACTCTGCAACCTATTTAGCTAACTCCGGTTCTTTTCCAGATAATTTCATTCCTGATTTTATCCTTCAAAGAAACTCCGATGATAGCTCGCTAGGAAATACCAATCTTGAGTAAATTTATTCTCCTTGCCTTTGCTCCAATGAAGTGATTCCTTTGAACCGCGATTTCTGTTTACGTTTTTATCATTTATCAAAGCAATACGAATTCCCAACATAGGCCATGAAAAAGGAAAGCAAAAAATGAAACGATAAAAAATCATATAAATTTTACTCGGAGAGTGCGGAAAACTCTGACATAAAACTGAAAAGAGAAAAATGTCCTCTAAATGGATTTTTTATTCTTTGTGTGACAGTAAAGAGGAGTGGCTGTATCCAAGTGCTTGGCCAGACTGGCAGCGCGGGGCGGGGAGCGGCGCGGGTGCGGGGACGCGCGTGATCTGCCTGTCCGGGCGGCCCGCGCGGAGGCCGGGATTCTCAAACTAGTTTGAGCTTTTTTCTAGTAAAAATAAGTCATATTCATCCATATTATATTTTGACAAACATTGGACACGACAACACGCAGAACGCAGACGCGCTCCAGTGCGGACAGGCAGACCGCGCGCGTTCCCGCACCCGCCCTGCGCCCGCGCCCCAATCTGGCCAAACACTAAGAGTAATGTGTAATTTTTGTAACATTACTTACTGTTTTAGTCCTACCACAGATCCTTCGGACAGTTTGAGTATCTTAAAAATGTGAGCAGGTATCAAACACTGTTCAAATTGCTTGTGGCTAAGTCATAACAGCCGCACGGGTCGATTGATCAGGTTGAGCTACGCTTGCCGCGGTTAGTCTGTGGATGGGTGACCATGTTTACATACCAAGACCCTCTCCGTGCCTCGGAAAGCACCCGGGCTGTCATTTGTGGATTTCATTTTGCCTAGCCCTTACCCAATTATGTTGGAGTGGGCTTCCAGTCTAAACAGATGCAGCTAAATACCAGAATTTTACATAGAGCGACTGCCTATTGAACCTCCACAACCCAGTTACTGGGTAATACGACGCCCTTTAGTAAGACTGGTTGTCAGACTTTCGGGCTTCTGACGACCCGTAACTCATAGATCCATGCATGACAGCCGGGATCAACGCCTTATGGGGTGTCATGGTATGTAAACATGGTCACCCATCCTTGGTCCGACCGCGGCAAGCGTAGCTCAACCTGATCAACCAACCTGTGTGTTATTTATTACACAAGCCCGTCTGATTGATAAAATGTATTGGCTTATAATCCATACTAATAATTATTATAAATTCGAAAGTAACTATGTCTGTCAGTCTATCTATCTGTCTGTCTGTATGTTACCTTTTCACGCCTAAACCACTGAACGTATTTCCATAAAATTTGGCAGGAAGGACATAGGTTTTTACCGACATACCTCGCGGCGAAGCCGCAGGCGGAAGCTAGTGTAATATAATGTGTATATTTTATTTCAATTAAGCTCCTGTATCAAATAATTAATTAAAATTACGAGAATGAACAGTCATGCTGTTTACAACATTGGTTATTTAATTGGATAAAAGATTTAAATCGGTTCTAGTTATTATTTAAATGAATGCCTTTCAAACTAGTTAAAAAATATTATGTAGGTACAAAGCTATTTTTTGTGAAAGTATCATTTTGAAAATCAGAGTTATTATATTGGAGTTGGTATATTGGAGGATTATTATCTTCATTATTTCAGCCGGTAGACATCCATTGCTGGACATAGGCCTCCCCCAAACATACTCATTTCGACCGGTTCTGTGCGTCTCACATCTAACGGATTCCTGCGGCTTTCACAAGGTCATCGGTCGACCTGAATTGGAGACCTTGGCAAATATTAAACATTTCTAAATTACTAAAATCAAATCTAAAAAACAACAAAAAGAAAATCAGACTTATTAACGTTTTTATGAATCATGCACATAAGGCTCCTAACAGGCGCGACATGCAATTAAATCGCGCACGACACAAAGGCACCGCAAATCGCGCAACGAGCCTTCGCGTCGCGCGCGACAATATCGCGTGTCGCGCCCGTTTGTAGGAGCCTTTATGGATTGTTATATTGATAACCGATGCACATCTAATAGTTTCACATCATTTCACTACATAATGCTATCAATCGATTACTCGATTACATTATGGTGCGTTTATGCAAGATGTGTAATTGCTCTGTGCGTGTAGGGCTAGTTACACTGCATTGCATTCAATCAGACCCAGTGTATAACGAGCAAGATTATTGTAAACATCTTGCATAATATTTGAACCAATCAAGAAGTACAGGCGGCGATAAAAGCTGTTCGAATTATTAGGACAAAATTAGATGTACAGAGCGGCTAATGAGAGAATCCGTTCTTGACACCTGTCAGTTTCATACAAACGAATAAGTGTTTTGCGAATTTGTTCTGTATTAGCTACTAGAATTGTCGTACTGACAGGTGCCAGGAACGCATTCTCTCGACGCCGACGGTCGGACTGTAGTTGTTGTAAAAGAAATAATGCTTTGTATATGTATATGAAAATGTACTATAGTAGCCTCGCCTCTCATGCACTAGGGCAAGTAGCAATGCGACTTTGTCGTTTCGTATGTCATGTACTTTTCTGAGTTTATCTTGGACATTACTGACATCGGCGAAGGAAAACGTCGTAAGGAAACCTGAACTTATCGCACTAATATTATAAAGGCGAAAGTTTGTGAGTGTGTGGGTGTGGGGGTGTGTGTGTGGCGGTGTGTGTGTGTGTGTGTGTGTTTATATGTTTGTTACTTCTTCACTCTCAAACGGCTGGACAAATTGATAAAATTTTGTATGGAGGTAGCCGACACCCTGGATTAACATATAGGCTACTTTTTATCCCGATATTCCGCGGGGATAAACCGCGGGGCGCAGCTAGTAGTAATATAAGTCTGGAATTGCCAACCCGTCTTCAGCAAGAGTGGTGATCAATGCACGTTCCTTCTCTGTACGAGAAGAGGCCTGTGTGCCAGTGAGACAATGACAGGCAACAGCCTGTCATTGTCTCACTAGCACAGGCCTCAGTTAGGTACATAATATTGTAATAAGTAAAAAAAAACTTAATTAACTCTACCATTGAGAAGCAAATTTTGTCATAAGGCTACCAACGATCCGTTTCTTAACTATTGAATTATTATTATTATTTCAAAACTAAGAGGACATTACATTCTTCTTCTTCTTCTTCGTGTCGCTGGCACGACTGTATTTTAAATCTTGTTTTCCCAAAACTTTGCCACTTCCACGGCGTTGTCGGTGGCAGCGCAGATGTCACTTTAACTGCATGTTTTGGGACACAGAGGGCAGGATGACATTAGAGACAAAAGAGCGAAGCTTCCTATTATTAAGGAGTTAATTCAAGACATTTCAAAGCAATCAGTCATTAGTTTCAGAAATGCTTTGTCGGTAGCACTTTTGACGTCGACTGTAGATATCTACTCGACTCAATAGATCAGTTAAGAAAGTGAATGTAAGTTAAAATTATCATGCCGATGTAGGAAGCGAAGGTGTAATCAAGTTAACGATAGATAATGTTTTGTTTTTACTACTTTATCTAGCTGTGCCCGCGACATCGTTCGCATGGAAGTCGTAAGACACCACAATAAACTAAAATAACAGCCACATTAATGGCTCCTTCAAACAAGCGCGACACGCGATAAAATCGCGCGCGACGCAAAGGCACCGCGGCGCAAGTCGCGCAACGAGCGGTGCCTTTGTGTCGCGCGCGATTATATCGCGTGTTAGTGCTTTTATTTAAAACTCCTTCGGTCCCCGTCGCGCCGCATCGCCCGTCCGTGATATTAAATCGTTTTCGCTTAGCGTTCTGACTTTTTTTTAATTTTAATCGGCTCCCAAGAGTTGTAGCGTGATGTAGCATTTCTACCTAAACATTCCTTAATAAATATAAAAAAGGGCTATAAAAAACGTAAATACAAAAATATTTTTTTAAATCCGGCTGGTAGTTCTAGAGATTAGCGTGGACAAACAAACAAACTCATCAGCTTTATTATCCATACTATATAATATTATAAATGCGAAAGTGTGTCTGTCTGTTTGTTACATCTTCACGCTTAAACCGCTGAACCTATTTGTTTTAATAGTTATTCTGCTATTCGGGGCAAAGACAAATCAAATATCATAAAAATCTGTCCAGTCGTTCGTAAGTTATAAATGGTGTAAGTAACCCGACTTTGTTTTATTTATATATATTAAATACCTATTGACATTCATACTACATCAACAACTTCAGGTCTAGTTGAAAACCCTACCCCCCTACCCCAGGCCTGTCTGGAACTTTTGCTGAAACGCCTATTTGTCGCAGCCAGTGAGAAAAACATTCTATTCTTTTTTTTTTTACAATGGAATACACTTTTCTTGTTTTTTTTTTCTGCAAAATATAAAATATGGACTGCCTTTCAGTCTGTGCTAAATAAATGTATTTTCTTTCATACTTTCTTTAAAAGTTTAGACTCAACGTAACTTTTAATTTAGACCAGACTGATTTATTGAGTCGCTACATTAAACAGTCATATTTTTTCAATTTTCAACTCAGCTCAAAATTATTTTGAATAAAAGTTAAAGGCAAAAACCAAACGGGTGTTAAATAAATTATACTTAGCCACATTTTCCTTACCATTTACCCTAAATTAAGTTGATAATAATGGTTTCTTTGAACTCTAAATAATTGGCGGATGTCGATTTATCACGTGGTTGGTCCCTATGCATTCGTTAGGTATGTACATTGTACAATAACGCTATTATGGAAGTTACAGCTTACATAAAGTAAAGTCAGGAAATGCATCTCACAAATAAATAAAATTGAAGTGTTTGTTTGTAATGTCAAAAAAACTGCTTTTTACGAAATGTATAATAAAACGATAGATACGTATAAACAAAAAATCAATTTTTAAAATTTTAACTGTCTATCTGTTTATACCGGCTCTATCTCCGAAACGGCTGGACCGATGTGACGGGACTTTCACTGGCAGATAGCTGATATTATAAGGAATAACTTAGGTTAATTTTATTTTAGAGAAGGAAAAAAAATAAAAAGGAATATTGGGTTATTTTTGTACCTACGATAATTAATTTATCATTGAAATTTCAATTTTATTGTTATACTATTAAGTAATATTACTATTAGACGCATAAACAAACACATAACCCTCCTTTTGGGCTTCGCCGCAGTCGGGTAAAAAAAAACTTGCTGTGCCACCAGTGCGCACAGGCCCTTATTCCCCTAATGTGGTTGGTTTTTGTTGCAATTAATTAAAGCGACTCATTGAACATTAATCCCGCTTAGTGTCTCTAAAGCCTTGTACCTACTTAAGAAACCTTATTAAGATTTCAGAGAGTGAGAATTAATTTTTCAGAGTACAGTTTATTGTTTCAATTACTTAGGTTAGTCTCCAATTATAGTTTGAATAAAAAGTTAATTGACTTCTAAATGTCTTGAATTTCGAACATTAATTCATTTCTTATGCATAAACTGACGTAAAGCCGTCGCATTAGATATAAATTAATTAGTCAAAGATATCATAAAGTTGTTACCGTGCCACTTTTTACTAATAAAGATTAACTTTTCTAACAAAAACACTGATTGCCTTCGACCAGCCTTGATCTCAATCGCTTAAAAACTTAAGATTAAAACTATTGTAACGTTACGACCATCAAACTTCATCAACATTAGAATAAAAGATTGTTTTAATTATTATTTCGTGTTGGTACAGTACAACACTGCCGATGAATTATGGCCGGTCCGAACTTTGCGCAGAAGGCTGCACAATGACCTTTTTTGGAGCCAAATGGTGACATGGTGGTGCTGATTTTTTTTTTGTGGGATCATCGCCCGCTATTTGTGCATTTACTTGAAATATTAGCTAGAGAACCAGTTTATTTATGTAAACTTTACAGTACTTATACAGGATGAATTTTTCAATTAAATCTGAAACTATGAGGAATAGCGTAAAGTACTCAAAGAAGTCGCGGGCTCGATTTTGATGAAAATTAAAACTGCATCATTGGATTTTTGAAAATTCAATATTTCTAGACAGGAATCGAACCCGTTGATTTTGATAAAAAAAAACACACTGTATTATTACACCATTCGATAGTATCGCTGATAAGGATCGAATACTGGGAAGTAATGACATAGGTACGGGAGGGATTTTGGAGAGGCCTTTGCCTAGGCAAAGTTTTTTCTTCAAAGGTTTTTCTTGTTAGGTAGCTTGACAGTACAAGCTAACAAGAAAAACAAGTTAAGAGATTTTTAAACGTCAACATGCAAAACATGGGCACTTACAAAACATTACAGAAATAAACTACAACACTGCCAAAGATCTATGGAACGAAGTAAGTATGACAGGAATACGTAAAATGGATCGAATATGACATGAAATGTTCCTTTGTACTCAAATTATAATAATGTCGTATCGTATCCCTATGTATTGTACTATGTCTTCATAAATAATAAAATAGATAAAACATCTAAGAGACAAAACAAAAGTAACAGACATCTTGACCAGCATAATGGAGGTCTCTGGACACCATGGTGATAGCAAAACAGGAAAAATGGTGTAAATTAATAACAGATTGGTATCCCAGAAATAGTAAATGTAAAGAGGAAAACAACAAAGGAGATGGGAGGTCGAGAATTCGAGATAAAACTAACAGAGAGCCCTCGTGATTGAATTCATGGAAACAGCTAGAGGAGGCTTTTGCCAAGAGGCATGCTGAATTGAGAGACATACTTTTGCCGGGTCAGCGGGATTGTCCGAAAGGGTTACCGCTGGCCCGGATCATAAAGGGCTAAGGAAGGAACACGGGTGGGTTTTAGTCAGTAAGAGTCTGACACTCCCTTCCGCTCCACCCAGAGCGGGAGGGGTCATTTGATGATTTCCCATCCGAAAAAAAAAAAAAAAAAAAGAGACATACTTTAACAATGTCCAACAGAGTAAAAACAATTCAGAATAAAGAAACTTATAAATAAAGAAAAAAAAAAACAGTGGCACTCCGGGAGTGCCGACAGAAGTGAAAACAAAACACAAACAGAATACTTTGCCATCATTCACTGACATACCGGATAACATCCCGAAGACACCCGAACACATCCGAAGCGGATATTTTTTTAATCGTCTTATATGTCCAACAGAGTAAAAACAATTCAGAATAAAGAAACTTATAAATACAGGAAAAAAAACAGTGGCACTCCGGGAGTGCCGACAGAAGTGAAAACAAAACACAAACGGAATACTTTGCCATCACTCCACTCACTGACATATCGGATAACATCCCGAGGACAGCCGAACACATCCGAAGCGGGTATTTTTTTATCGACTTATAAACAAAACACGCGCGGGGTCGCTTACGGTAACAGTGGCGCGAGTTCAATGGTTTTTCCCATCACAAAAAAATGCCCAATGCGCCTAAACAAGTTTTCACTTCAAAAACGTCAAAAATATACGGTTAAACAGTTGCTAATTAATCATTACTTAACTTTTAGCAACGTTTATAACCCCGTTCTAGTATTTTTGTAGTAGTTCATAAATAAGGTTAGCCAATCATTTTGACCTTTGATATACTGTGGGAAATATCACGGTGACATATTGACCTGTAACTATCTAATGATTTACATAGAATTAAGTTCAACGAGACTGTTTTCTAACAGATACGGATTGGGTTACGGATTAATTTTAGATTTTAGGTACTTACAACTATTATTAATAGGCTCTTAAAACTCGGCCTTAACAGGTACAGCTTAATTATTAATAGGCTCTTAAAACTCGGCCTTAACAAGTAGGTAAGAACTTTGGTTTCATTATAATTTTGTTTTATATTATAAAGTTATAATGACTAATACCTTGAAATGAGTCCCAGTGGAAATCAAAGAGTGAAATCAGAGAAGGATTAGAAAGAAGCCTTCAACGCAGAACCGAGGCTTGCTCTCGATGAATAAACCTAATTTAATATTAAAATTTTAGCTTCGAACACTCAGGCAATTTCTCGTATTATGTGTGCATACACAAGAGCAGAACGTGTTACGGCTGCAGTTCCATCTGCCGTAGACGCATGTCGCTCGTGCGTATGAGTACTTTTTTTATTTTTTTTTTGCGGATTAAAAATCATCAAATGACCCGTCCCGCTCTGGGTGGAGCGGAAGGGAGTGTCAGACTCTTACTGACTAAAACCCACCCGTGTTCCTTCCTTAGCCCCTTATGTTCCGGGCCAGCGGTAACCCTTTCGGACAATCCCGCTGAACGCGTATGAAGTGTAATTGTGTTCCTAAGTTGTTTATACAGAAGTTGTTTATATTTTAGTTTAGCTCAGCGTTATCTTGGTCTTTTGTCACCCGAATATCTACGTATTCTTATGACGAAGGACCAACAAATAAGCTTAATATCCTGTTGAATCTCGCCACATATCTCGCTCTGTGGGCATCACACATAGGCAAGCGAGGTAGTGTAGCAATGTGTGACGTACGAAAGCTGTGCAGCGAAGCAAGGGAGATGTGTCTGCACGTAACTGGAGTACTAAACTTGTGGAACACAATGTGAAGCGATATGCTTTTGTCTACAAGAGCTAAGCGGTTTAGCAAAGCCTGTAAGACGTTTTCAACGTAAGACGTATGACGTCACGTAGTCACCCTCAACTTTTGCAATCAGAGTATCTCATTGCTATTTAACTACGGGCCCTTCAAATAAAATATGTGTGCCTGGGTGTTAAGGGGGACGAGCTATAGGCTAGTCCGCGAGATTAAAATTTCATACACATAATCAGTCTATAATGTTCCCACTGCTGGGACACAGGCCTCCTCTCGGTGAGAGGGAGCGGGCCGTAATCCACCACGCGGGCCAAGTGCGGGTTGGCAGATGCCACATGTCTTCGAATTTTTGGTTCTAGGACATGCCGTGTTCCTCACGATGTTTTCCTTCACCGTTTTGAGAGCAGTGGTGATGAAATAATTTACACAAAGTAAAGCGCCTGTCTGGGTTCGAACCTACGACCTACAACTCGTAAGTCGCGGCCGTTAGGTACCACTGGGCCACCACTGCTCTCTTCTTACGTTGTTATGCAATTGGCAGGTCAATGTCAAGTTGTAATGTTGATCAAAATATGATTCGCGACCGTAACAGTGTAGATTATAATCGTTAGAATCCTCAGTACAACTCTCTAGGTTATAATAGCCGCTGCATTTAATTGGGTAATTTGAACTTAAGTATAGAGTTGTAATGATGTACCTACATTGATTATAATTCTGTTTATAGGTACATATTTGTTACGGTCACGAATTATATTTTGATCAACATACAACCAGAAGCTAATTCTGGTCGCAATCTTATCTCAGCAACAATTTTATTAGTGTCAAAAAACTTGTCAAAAATTAGAGGTATTTTTGACAGATTGAGACAGATTAGACTGTGAACGTTCTAAAAATCATGAGAATTGTCCCTCTGTTAATAAACTGTAAATTTTGAAAAACTAAGAAGACTTGAATTTTGCGGGTGACCCTGATGCTTTCGCCTTAAATGCTAAAGTACTTTTATACGACGTCCCTCACATGATCGTCTGTCGTGTCGTTAATCTTTCACACTTCCTTGTGGATGTACATTTTGATGGCTCTCAGTACAAGTGGCTTTCCAAGGGTTTTGTGGTTATGACGAAGATTATGAACGTTAGGTTTCTTTATAATAAACTAGCTGCGCCCCGCGGTTTTACCCGCGTAAATGTCGATCTCGTGGGAATATCGGGATAAAAATGTAGTAGTAGTAGCCTATATGTTAATCCAGGGTGTCAGCTACCTCCATACCAAATTTTAGCAAAATTGGTCCAGCTGTTTGAGCGTGAAGAAGTAACAAACATATAAACACACCCCCACACACCCCCCCACACACACTCACAAACTTTCGCCTTTATAATATTAGTGTGATAAACTCTTCTATCTATGATTTTAAATTTATTCAAGGCATGTCCTACTGATAATACGTTTTGAAAAATGTTTTTACTGGCTTAAGCGATCGTAGATAACGTCGATTTGAAATATCTAGAGGACTGGTTAGGTTAGCTAGCTATCTATAAATTGGTCCTACGATCCGTGTGCCCTTTGTTTTCAATGACACTTTCACTCAGAGCGGTTGACAATATCTTCAACACAAATATTTATTTTCGATATTTATAATAATCGCTTTTCACAAAGCGAGGTCGAGGTCAAGAGCTGGCCCCCATTTCGCAATAAAAAAAAGATATAAAAAAAACAAACCAACAAACAATGTACCTACGTTGTTATTAGAATCCCAAGGTGTTGTACAGAGCAATTTATAAACTAAAATCACACACATACCTACTCATGCAGGTTAGGTAAATTACAATTTAAAAAATGTAAACATTAGAAATTAACAAACAAAACACAAAACAAAATGGAATCAAGTGAAAAAAAACCGGCCAAGTGCGAGTCGGACTCGCACACGAAGGGTTCCGTACCACAAGGCAAAAACACCGAAAAAAAAACGTTTGTTGTATGGGAGCCCCCCTTAAATATTTATTTTATTTTGTTTTTAGTATTTGTTGTTATAGCGGCAACAGAAATACATAATCTGTGAAAATTTCAACTGTCTAGCTACCGCGGTTCTTGAGATACAGCCTGGTGACAGACAGACGGACGGACGGACGGACAGCGATGTCTTAGTAATAGGGTTCCGTTTTTACCCTTTGGGTACGGAACCCTAAAAACAACATCATTTAAAGGTAGGTACTTATCTAATTATTATCTTTGATCCATCTTCTCACGAGACACATCTGTTCACCTCCCGCTGATGTATGCGTCTTATCTTAGTACTAGGTATATACCTACATGTTTTCTCCACCGCAGTTATCCTAAGGGCCTGCGCACAATGTGAGCAGTGCCGGCCAGTATCTGACTCGCGTGCGTATCGCGTCTGTATCGCTACAAACGCGCGTCAACGACGCGTTTAAAAAACGTGGCTCCAAATGAGCTTAAGGGCCTGTGCCCTTAAGCTCATTTGGAGCTCATTTACCTCTGTTAGAAGAATTGTGAACACTTACACGTATTGCAAGTTATACTGAAAAACAAAATTATATTAGGTACAAAACTAAACAGAACTACACTAATTTCATACGAAGAAACAGCCTTGTTTTAAATCTCATTACAGGCTGTATTGATAAATAATTCAGTGTAGAACTTAATTAACTTTAGAGTTACATTTAACTCATATATCACTAGCCCCGACTTCGTCTGCATGAAATTTCACCCTCCCGCCATTCACCTTCAGGGGTGGAATTTCGAAAAAGTGGATACCTACTCTTCACAAACGCACCCTTCATAGATTATTAATTTTGCAATTCCAACATAACATAGTTGGGAAAAGGTTGGCTCACTATAATACTATAACGAACTTAATAGTACCAAAGGAATTTTTATTATTATGAGCGTTTACGACGTACGGCATTTCATACAAACTTTCAAGCCCTTGTTTTGCGAAATGAACGAACTGATTATAATGAAACTTCATACGCATAGGCTGTATGCGTATGAAGTTTAATTAAAATCGGTTCATTCAAGGTCTAAAAAGTTACCTGTGAACATTTTCGCAAAATAGTGTGGCAGCCAAATTAAACCGATCCATAGACACAGAGATTACCAGTTATCTTTTTTTAAATAAGACATTTCGAAAATGTTTTAAAGTAACTTTTTAGACCTTTGTATCCTGCTTATGCGTATGAAGTTTCATTAAAAACGGTTCATTCATTTCGAAAAACAAGGGCTTGAAAGTTTGTATGAACTGCCTTAAGTACGTCGTAAATTGATCTGTGTCTAAAATTGGTTTTGAAACCACAGTTGGTCCCTAATACGGAAGTTTCTGTCTATCCGACACATAAAGTTTCTTAACAGGCAAAGTAAGTAGGTAACTGTCCAGCAAACGTAAGATATTGCACCAATAATAATAAATGCATAAAACTAAATTACCTTGTTAGAACACAATCTAGAGATAGCATACCGGTGCGTTACGACTACCGACTGCAATGGTTACAAGAAAATAACTAGATAATAATATGATTGCTTAAAACAGTGTTTACAAAAAAGTCCAACGTGATTTCTCAGTAGGTACCTACTTAACTGTTCTTAATTTTCGTAATACTATAAGTATATGTACACGAAAATGTACGACGCCAGCACATCAAGCTACTGTTCTGTCAAATTTATTTAATAGATTTTCAACTTTATAGCTTAAGCATAAGGTTCAAAGTTGATTGAGAAAATTTTACAGTTTCGGGTAGCTTGATGTGCAGGCGTCTGTACATGATTATGTAATTTTTAACAGACTTCAAAAAAAGGAGGAGGTTCTCAATTCGGTTGTATTTAAAAAAAAAAATTGTTACCTACTTTAGAACTCTGTCATTTAAAAACCGAATAATTCTTCTTTTGTTTGAAAGGGTATACCTATAGAGTGACCACTCCATAAGTATAAAAATATGTATTATTTGAGTTAGCTTCACTAATACTTTATTTTTCCACTTAGTCTATGTTGATGACGTTATAATAACTTACCTACTGTCACTGTTAATTACTTAACAAGTGATTTATGTGGGGGAAGTACCACAATAAAAAGTGAAAAATAAAAACGATCTTGATCTTATAACTCGAGGCTTTAGGTCTCATAAATTATGGAACCCAAACCTCTTATTTCCCAGAGGTCTTATTTGTGCAAAATAAACAGTTTTTCTTTCTTTTTTTTAAGATATTTTGGAGGATGAAGTAGGTACTTATCATTAACTTATAAGATATTATGTACAGTCAACAAAACAGATAAGTATGCAGGATCGTCCAATATAGTTGAAGTTCAATAAGAAACCGATGAATGAGCTCTTGCTCTTTAAAATTAAATTTGATAAATGAGCTCTTTATTTTCTATTAATAAAATTAAATTTTATTCGAGAACATCCATTGGTTTCCAACTAAACTTCAACTATATCCGACGACCCTGCATACTTATCTCCTTTGTTGACTGTACCTACATATATTCTTGTTCGAGTTCGCTTGTAGACATAGGTACTACAACCAAATATATGTTCCTACCTGAAATGTTGGTCAGTTTTCGCGGCTCTTTCGCAATGCCCGACTTGTCAGCACCGTTTGCAATACAAGTTTCACCAAGATACGAATCTATGACCGTGTTCCCTTTCGCGGGGAATTACATGCAAATTAATATTTTATTGGAAATGTATCAAAATGTCAACGAAGTGTGTCATTAAAGGTTTATCGAAAATTTGAAAGGGACGGCTTAAAACTAGATTGGCGTGGAATCTGTATTGTATTGAATTGGTATAAATCTGCGTTTCAATGTGCACATTGAACAAAACTTACGCTTAGGTATCTTGTTTTTATAGATTCTTGTCATTTGTTAGCATATAAGTAGGTACTTGTGCTTTTGTGTTTTGTGTTATGTCTTTTGTGCGCGCCAGGGCACATTCAAGTCAATGAAAGACATTTTACCCGGTAAATGGTAAATAAGGTATAGTACTTACATAGAACTCACATCTGTGCTATGCACGGATATCTATGGTGCTATGCAATTATACAATACAAATGAAATTGAGTTTATTATACAATGCAAAGATAGTCTTACAATCTTCAGCAGCTCCAACAGTATTTTCAGGTGTTAATCAATTAGTTGTGGTTGTGGAGCAGGACCAGCATTTGGATATTATATCGACCATCATTACAGAACGAACTGTACAAACTCCAAATTCAATCGTGTATTAAGAGGATGACAAGTGAGTGAAAAAATTCGTTGACCTGAATCCATGCCAGTTGTCAGCCAGGCGTTTGAAATTGAATAAAACAGTTTACAATTGCGTATTCGACTTTTTTCCTGTTACCTTTTCCTTAAAGAGATTGTTATAAATACCTTACCTTTTATTCTACCAACTTTACCAAATGTTTTTGTCAATCAATGTTCTAGCTATACCCGAGTCGCTTTAGCGTCGCAATTACTGTCATTGATTCACCTACATTTTGCTACAATTTCAACCAATATTCATTTCAGAAACTGAAATAATGTCCGTTAACGTCCTGAATCAATATCTATTGCGATCTTTAACATGTTCCAATAAAGAAAAGCCATACATAGTTTATTGTTTAGGTTCCTACGGAGAGATAATAGGGAAAGGTCAATGACCGCTATTGTCAGTCTAAAGTGATTCGGGTCTAATTGATTTACTACGGATTTGTGAGAATCACACACTCACACGGGTGGTTTTTTTAAGGTTAAGACACAATACTACGAAGAGTTCTTGTATAAAAGATAGATAGAAATATCTTCCTACGCAAACTTCTTCCTACGAACAATGAACATTGATAAAACAATTCCACTTAATAAGTCTTTTTGTGAAACATTTAGACTTGAGACATGAAACAATATTCATGTCCCATTTCTTAAGAATTTGGCCAAAAGTAAAAACAAACTTCGAACTTTTATTAGGTTTTATTTCTTACAATTTGTACTACCTAGGTACTTATGTTTTCCCCAATTGATATAAACGGTCCTAAAGGAAATTATACTTACATTAGCATTATTAACCTGTAATGTTCTCACTGCTCTGAAACAGGCCTCCTTTCTGCGAGATGGAGTGGGCTGGAAATCTACCACGCGGGCCCAGTGCGGGTTGGTAGATGTCACAAGTCTTCGAATTTTTGGTTATTTAAACAATGTTTGGACATGCCTCTTTTTGAGACTTGTGTTACCAAGCAATAAGTAATAAGGCAATGATCTGCGATGCCTCTGATATTTCAGATGTCCATCGGTGGCGATGACCACTTAACGAAATCTGGTGGGTCACCAGCAAATTTTTACAACCAGAAGGTATAAAGGGTGACAGGGACATCAACGCGCAAGCTGTGACCATGAATTCAGCACATGATTCTAAACACCTAGCGTAGAAGATTTTCGTCAGTTATCAAAAAACACAAATGTGCTGTTTCATAGAAAAGTGTATTACCTACGCGGTCAAAATGTATGGAACAGCAATTTTTTTAATTACCGATGAAAAATTTCAACGCATGGTAATAATAATAAACATTTATTTAGAGAAAATATCCATATTTCAACACACACATTTAAAAAAACTAAGTAATTCACATCAAAATAAAAGAAACGAAACATAAACAACACACACAAAATAAAGGCAGGTTAAAACCAGTTAAAGACACAGTTGCACACATTGGGACCGGGAGGAACTATGAATAATAATGTCCATGGTAACAGGTTACTTACTGCCACCCTGTGTACAAAAACGTTTTCATATGGTTACTGTAATCTATCATTCTGGAATGTCGTCAGTCAGTTCATTTAATTTGTAAAAGTTAGCTAACGAACGATTTAGGTCACTGTGGCCAATCTCAACGGAGATTAGCTAGGTACGCAGGAGATATTATACTGCACAAGTGTGTGCGTTAACACAGATGCACTCTTTGTTCCTTTACTCTCATAGTCCGATGGGACGGCGGCAATCCGACACGATCGGGCAGAGATCGGGCGCAGGACCAACGGCTTTACGTGCTTTCCGAAGCACGGGGGTATTAAACCACCAACTTCCAAACTCCCGACTGCTACTAAGAAATTGCTAATGGTAAACCCAATAACACACACTCGGGAATCGAACCCTGCAGGACCCCATGCTCAGCAGTCGCGCTTGCAACCACGAGACCAGCGGGGCAGTTAATTCAGAAGGTATCTTACAAAAACCGAGAATAAACGTTATAAAAACAATCTTCAAACCTCAAATTTCTTTTGTATGATACCGACTTGTTGCGAATACTTTTTAGGCGTTTTAGTAGCTCAATCTTTTACTTTACTTTTTATAAGAATTCTCTTGGGGATGAAACAATGTGTTTTGTATTTGTAAAAATGTGCTTTTCTTTTATTTTTAGATGTACATTATATATGTATAGGCCTTATAAACTGTTTATTAAAGTAGAATAGGCTATATCTTCCAGCCATATCGCTTTTCAAAATGACAGCTAAATTGTTGCGGGAGGAAATATTTTCTTTTGCTCATTACTTATATTATAGAAAATTGACCGATTTTCAACGCCCAAAGATTTTTGCTTTTGTTTTTACCTTAAGCCCCATTTTTTTTTTTTTTTTGCCTGGGAAATCATCAAATGACCCCTCCCGCTCTGGGCGGAGCGGAAGGGAGTGTCAGACTCTTACTGACTAAAACCCACCCGTGTTCCTTCACTTGCCTGTGCCAGGGGCCACGGTATCTCTTTCGAACAACCCGCGACCCTGGCGGACCTTAAGCCCCCTTACATAACCTAAACGCGGTCACTGTCGGACTGCATAGAAAAAAGAAAGAGAAGCGCGATGACACAACGCTGGTATAATTTATTGCAAAATACGAAGTCATTATTTAATTACAAAAAATCTAATGTTTGGACTAAAAAACTAAAACACTAGGTACTTTAGTATGTTGCTTGTAGAATAATCTGACAAAAAATCAGAATGATTGTATGTATATCAGTGGCGAAAGTTCCATACAACTCGATTCCTACCGGCTTCCCTTTGAAAAATATGGCACAATCAGTATTCTATAGACAAATAATATAATCATATTAAAGATATCTACTCCGGCTTACCTCTTACAAAAATTGACCCTTCGCTACTGATGTAGTACCTATGGTTTTTATTGTAGAAAGAAAGTTTTTAGAGGTATCATCATGATTTTTTTCAAATTGGTTGTATTATGTTATAATTATATCGTGAAGAATATCATATATATTTCTGATTTTGTTTGCTGTAGTCGATCATATTACTATATATAATGCAAGAAGTGAAAGGGTAGCTATCTACCTCTTACCTTACCCTACTTAATACTCGTATTGCTCCCTACGGATGTATTGGAGGGGCTAGTGGCTAAGTAATAACACTTGCAAGGGTCCATCGATTAGGTTAAGCTACGCTTGCCGCGGTTTGTCCCTGTATGGGACCATCTTGACATACCAAGACCCCTCTGTGCCTCGGAAAGCACGTTATGCCGTTGGGCCCAGCTGTCATTCGTAGATCTTTGTCAGTCGTTACGAGTCGTCAGAAGCCCGAAAACCTGACAATCAGTCTTACCAAGGGGTATCGTATAACCCAGTAACTGGGTTGTGGAGGTCAGATAGGCACTCGTCTGGTTAGACTGGACGCCGACCCCAACATAAATGGGAAAAGGTTAGGCAGATGTCCGTCCATCTTCATGTATTGGATGTAAGGTATGTTATGTACCCTTTGCATAAGGTAGGTCATATTAATGGTATCTGATTGTTAGGAAAGTTGCACCTCGTTGCACTGATATCGAAATGTCAAAACGCCTTATTCGAAAGGTCATTGTCTAAACAAGTGATACGTCACACTCGTATCGCCACATATGAAACTAGCTTCTGCCCGCGACTTCGTCCGCGTGAAATTCGTACTTTCGTCTAAATATTTCGAAAATATGTAATACGTTTATGATCTTATCATTTATTTAGATAAATAAGTATTCGAGCCAAGTTTATAGATCAAAGGGTTTTTGTATTTTTCAAATAAACTGTATCCCCGATTTTCACCCCCCCCACGGGGGTGGAATTTTGAAAAATTGTTTGGGATGTGTTCATAACTTGACCCATACTCATTTTCGAGTAAGTAAATGGAAGCAAGCTGTAAAATCCAACCCTTAAACTTTATTACCCTTTTCCACCTTGGTAGGAGTCGATTTTTGAAAAATCCTAAAACACACTTTTTTATTTTTAACCGACTTCAAAAAAGGAGGAGGTTCTCAGTTCATCGGAATCTCTTTTTTTAATATAAAATTCTGATTAGGTACTCGAAGACGGCTAGACCGATTTGAAAAAATATTTTTTTGTTTGAATGGGTATACTTTGCAGGTGGCTGGAGAAATCGAAGGAACTCTTCAAATATTATAGGCGCACCGATTTGGGTATTTTTTATAGTAACTCGTGCATTTGCTCTCGAAAAGCACTATTTGGTGAAGTGGAACTGATGATGAAGACCACAAATGGCCACCGGAACTACTCAATAATAAGTATTTCACGGGTTGCGATTCGATTACTTTAATATGGTTGCTAAGCAATTTATGCTCGTCACAATGCAAAGGGTGAATTGGAGCTGATGGTGAAATACCAGGAGAACTCCTAAACAATTAATGCCCCTGCATCGGGAAAAGCAATATTTTGGTAAAGGCGATGAGCAAGTTGAAATTAGGCTATTGTAACTTAGATAAATCATAAACAGACCCACTAACTAATTCACCTTTCAAACAAAAAAACAAAATCAAATTCGGTTCATCCGTTCGGGAGCTACGATGCCACAGACACACACACACACACACACAGACACGTCAAAGTTATAACACCCCGCAAGTCGGTGGAAAAAAACTAAAATACAGATCTAAAGACACCGATTTCCGAAATTAAAGTTATTTTTCACTTTGCAGTATTTTTTTTGGAAGTCTACAAAGTTTATAACCCAAATAAATAAGATTTTTCATATAAACTGTAGGTATCCCCTTTTTTATCCCCATACGGATGGAATTTTGAAAAATCGTCTGGGATGTTTCTATGACTTAAGGATTATTTATACCAATTGTCCAGTTAATCAAGCCACGTAATTAAGTACTCTCCTGTGAAATTGACTACCCCTCTTCACCCTGTTAGGGGTAGATTATCGAAAAACCCTGATACGTTATTCTTTATTTTTGGTCATGAGTAGGTATAAATACAGAGTTTAAAATTAATCGAATTGCACGTTAAAATTCTTCCTTACAAATTTTTGACACTCCCCTTATAGGGGGTAGTTTAGAAAAACAAAAAATTACAAACTTCACAATTTAGGTACTTAGATAGTATTCTTGCCAAGGTTTCAGTTTATTTTTATTTTATCTGTATCCCCGCAGTTCGCCCTTATAGGGGTGGAATTTTGAAAAATCGTTTTTAAGATTGTTCATAACTTGACTCAAAGATTATTTATACCAATTTTCGAGCTAATCAAGGCACGCAGTAAAATCCTCCCCAGTAAAATTAACTACTATTTTTCATGCAGTTAGGGGTAGATTTTCGAAAAACCCTGATAGGTACACATTATTCTTTATTTTTAGTTTTAAGTTTACATACTCAGTTTCGAGTTAATCGGACAGTGTGATAAAATTCTTTCATACAAATTTTGACACCCCCCAATCCCCCTTTAGAGGGTAGTTTAGAAAAACGAAAAATGCCAAACTTCATAATTTACTTAGATAAGTATCCGTGCCAAGTTTCAAGGTTATAAACTCAAGGAATAAGATTTTTCATACAAACAAAATCCCCCCTTTTCACCTCCATAAAGGTTGAATTCCCAAAATTCCTTTCTTAATGGATACTTACTCTTCACAAAGAACACATCACCCTCCAAGTTTCATGTCTCTAGGACCAGCGGTTTGGGCTGTGTGTTGATAGATTAAATAATTAAAAACAAAATTTCATCCCCCTTTTCACCCCCTTAAGGGTTGAAATTCTAACAACACTGTTGCGTTACCTTCCAACCATAAGCCTAGATAATTAATTTAGTAATTTTTCCTTCGAAAATTAAGGA
This sequence comes from Oligia latruncula, assembly GCA_948474745.1. Lineage (NCBI taxonomy): Eukaryota > Metazoa > Arthropoda > Insecta > Lepidoptera > Noctuidae > Oligia > Oligia latruncula. The sequence continues at coordinate 9,881,951 of OX419693.1, read as the reverse complement.
CTTTCCATACACAACTTCATCCCCCTTTTTAACCCTTCGGGGGTAGAATTGTCAAAAACTCTGAGATACGTGTAAATTAATTTTCAACCCTCAGCTTAAAAACAAAATTTGAAGATCCTAACTTCAAAACTGACGGACTTTCATATAAACTTCCATCCCCTATTTCATCCCTTTAGGGGTAGAATTCCCGAAAATCCTTTCTTAGTGGATACTTACTCTTCACAAAGAACACACCCTCCAAGTTTCATGTCTCTAGGATCAGCGGTTTGGGCTGTGCGTTGATATATCAACAATCAGTCAGTCAGTCAGTTTACCATTTTATATATATAGATAAGGAAATGTGAGACACTTTTTTTCCCTTGAGACAGAATACTTTTATTACTGGCCATTTTTATTTTATACACAAACGTAATTTGCTCTTACGTAGACGTATTCATTTGTTTTTGTGCAAAGTTTTTTTATTAGTGTGCGTGAACTTGCATACCTACGCATATACTCATATGAGGCAACATGTACATAATAAGGTTACAAGCATTGTTGTAATTTAATTGCGAACAATTATTTTGTGTGAAAATCGAAGTGTGGATTGCAGGTAGGTATAGGTCCGTGGGAAGTTGGATTGGAACGTTCGTTGATAAGTTAAATGGACGGAAAGCGGCGACCGAATTGCGGGAAACGACTCGTTCTCTCATAAACCAATTGACCTGTCAATTAATGAGAGAAAATCCACCTAAGTTAATGAAAGAACAAAAAGTACCTACGCCTGGTAAATGATACGACTGGACGAATGGACTAGTGTAGTTTTATTGTCTCACGAAACGAAGCGCGTTTTACTTGTGGTTACCAAGTGTACAATACGCTGTGAATGTGTGTGTAAGCGCAGGAGCTCTCGTTACCGTCCGAGACAATGAGGAAGTCGGAGGTATGTGTGTTATGTCCTGACGCTATTCGTGTTCACGCTATCATTCACATCGTAATTGTGCACTTGGTTACCACAAGTAAAGCGCGCGTCGGTTCGTCGAAGTCAAAGTCAAATCATTTATTTCAAATAGGCACATTAAAGGCACTTTTGAACGTCATCGTGAGATAAAAGTACTGTAGCTGAACCGGTGCGGTTGTGAAAGACATTCGAAAAGGTTTAGGTATGTGGATCAAGAAAAAGGGCTTTAAAAGCTGGGAGTCAACTGCCTATAAATCAGACCCGATGTAGCTAATTGATTTGATTAAGTATTTAACGTTGAAGTAGAGTTCATTAATTCATACTCGTAATACCATGAATCAATATATTATTCAATTCTTAATTCATATGTACAGACGCCAGCACATCAAGCTACCCGAAACTGTCAAATTTTCCCAATTAACTTTGAACCTTATGCTTTAGCGATAAAGTTGAAAATCTATTAAAGACATTTGACAGATTGTAGTAACTTGATATTCTGGCGTCTGTACGTAGGTGTGATAATTAATGCACTATTACGAATAAATGTTTACTAATGTAGTTTCTAAGTAAGTTATAATCACACATGCTACTTATGTGGAATCATATTATATAAATGCTAGGTCGATGAACTTTATTTTACATATTTAAATTCAACTTATTCATGATTATTGTGAAAAGCTGAATCGAATTCAATAAAATATTCTTTAAACTTGCTTGGTTGATGAACTTTATTAAAGCTATGTTAAGTAATATGTACAGGGTTGGTTAACCGATAAAACTTCATTAAGATCGCAAGGTGACTAATGATAGCTTTAGGTACATATTTAAATTAAACTTATTCATGATTATTGTGAAAAGCTCAATCGAATTCAATAAAATATTCTTTAAACTTGATTTTTATTAGCATTTAAAAAAGTTGTTTTGCAGTAAACACAACACCTTGTTGCATCAGAAAAATCACGGATATTATTTTATGGTATTGAGAATTGCATAAAAAACAGCCAAAGTATGGAACTCTGCCAGCGTCTGTGTTCTCTTCCGCGTATTTTTGATGGGCATTTTTTGGGCACACTCGTTCCATCATACAATACCTTATAGAGGTATGAGGAACAGGGTGTAAAGCTCACTCATATTCTATAGAAAAGGGAGGATCTTCCGATCAGACTGGTGTTGTGTCTGGCGGGCAACTGCCCGATGATTCATGTCGGGCCGTTGTATCTATGCTAGTTGCGCGGTAAACTCTGCTTGCGCGATGCAGGATTTGCGTGATGTCAGTATGACGCGTTGTTCGCATTTGGCGTTGTAGATACCGCTAAAACCTCATCAATTGGATTCCACTACGCGAGATCGAGGTCAAGAGATGGCCCATTTCGCAATAACTAAATAAAAAAATATGAATATACTCAAGTCTCGCTTCTTCTTCTGGTAGCATCGCTAACTACTAATGCTCGGTTCCTATAAACAAAAACGAATCGTTTTGCTTACCAATCGTAGCATTTTTTATTGGGGCTGCAAACTAGATACTTATGCTAATTTTACCTGTGATGGCCACTTCTATATGCGAGGGTCTACTGCAAAGCTATGAGGTCTTTGCTTTATTATTGGTAAAGATAAAATAACGGTCCGTAAATTATAGGAATCGGCCATTAGAGGACTACTAAGAGACAAGTGACAATCGTTTTTAAAGTGTTTCGTATCTCTACAACGACTTTCAACTGTATATAGCTTATGTTAATCAAATTTTTGACTTTTTCGACATTTTTTTTGACATTTGTTATCGCTGATACAATGTTGCTTTATCTAGGCCCTTGGGGTAAACTGAAAATATAATTAACTAGCTGCGCCCCGCGGTTTTACCCGCGTAAATGTCGATCCCGTGGGAATATCGGGATAAAAAGTAGCCTATATGTTAATCCAGGGTGCCAGCTACCTCCATACAAATATTCATCAAAATTGGTCCAGCCGTTTGAGCGTGAAGAAGTAACAAACATATAAACACACTCACAAACTTTCGCCTTTATAATATTAGTGTGATTAGGTTTGTATCGTAACTATGTATCGGAAAGTTTTATCGATACTTCTTCGATAAACCTTTCGGTACCTATCGATACTTTTCACCTCTAGTTCTATTATCTCACTTGTATTATGTATGAACAACGCCGTACTCAGCATTCGCTTACAAAACAAGCCCTAGATATTTTAACGAGGTCATTTAACGTGAATATAGGGGAATGTTCGTTATACTTACAAAACTTAAAAGGATAACGTCGAAACCTTTTCGGTAATCGGACGGCGATCTGTAATTAATAAGACTGTGTTACTTAATGTTCGGAATCTTAACCAACACTATCAAATGCTTTAAAACGTTTTAAGGCTCCCGCAGACCGGCAAGACGCGATAGCACGACGCGACTCTAATAGAACAATTTCTTTGCAGACTTCATGGAAAACGCAGACCGGCAAGACGCGACAGCGCGACGCAACTCTAGTAGAACAATTTCTATGCATGGCAGACTTCATGGAAATTATTCTACCAGAATCACGTCGCACCATCGCCTCGCGCCTGTCTGCCGGAGTCTTTAAACGTTTTATATCATCCTATTACCTACCATACAAGTAACGTTACGACGTTACTTTATTTTACGATTTCCGCACTCTGCTATTTCGGAAACAACATTAAGATATATCCTACATAAACTTTACATTTAACCATTTTCTTTTGATTACGATAACGGAATCGTAAACCTACGATTCAAGTTCAGTTGTTCTTGAAAGTAAATGTTGTTAAAATTTTATTTGGTTCTTTAGCGTGATAAAATGGTTTTATTGTGCAACTAATGGGCCCGCCGAAATTTTCTTTCATACAAACCTTTTCCTGGTAATACCGAACATAATAAAAACACTGGCCAAGTGCGAGTCGGACTCGCACACGACGGGTTCAGTCCCACAAGGCAAAAACGCCGAAAAAAACATGTTTGTTGTATGTGAGCCCCCTTAAATATTGATTTTATTCGGTTTTTAGTATTTGTTGTCATAGCAGCAACAGAAATACATCATCTGTGAAAATTTCAACTGTCTAGCTACCGCGGTTCTTGAGATACAGCCTGGTGACAGACAGACGGACGGACAGCGAAGTCTTAGTAATAGGGTTCCGTTTTTACCCTTTGGGTACGGAACCCTAAAAAGCACCAATATAACAATAAATCTATTTTGCGTGACTTCACATTGATATTCCATTACTAAATTTTTTGTGCTCTATGTCACAATATGGTCACAATAGTGTATTTTATAACAGTATACCGTACTATAACTGTTTGTTTGTGCAGTAATTGTGCTGTGACACAACTTCAAGGCTGTCCCACATAGTTTCATGCCCTACTGACTCTTGACGATGCAGACTGGCGTTCGAAACGCTGCGTTTTAAACACCAGCACCCTAATATTGTGTAACACACTTTCAATCTGAATAATTTTGAAGGATATTGCTAATCCGTTGCTTCATATGTTCGTAAAATTTGTCTGCTCAACAATGACAATAACGCAATGAATGTTGTTGAACTGTCAAAATGAAAGCCATTGCTACTGTTAGTGTGTTACGCAATTATCCTGCAGATGTTGAGTTTATCGGAAGGTTTCGTAGAAAGTGAAGAGAATAATAGAATATTATTTATTTTGCGGCAGGTGGCCAACAAATAATGTTGATCAAAAAGTATATTTACAACATCTATGTACTTCTAGTTTATGGTGTACTATAATAAGAAAATAAATAAAAAAACAGTGGCACTCCGGGAGTGCCGATAGAAGTGAAAACTTGAACAATTACGTGTGTATTTTTTTAATAAAAAAATATAAATCAATAAGCAAAACACAAACAGAATACTTTGCCATCACTCACTGACATTAAAACCGAGTAGGTACATCCCGAGGACAGCCGAACACATCCGAATATAGCGCGGTGTCGGTAACGGTAACAGTGTCACGAGTTCAATGGTTTTTTCCTATCTAAAAAAATGACCAACGCGAGAAGTTTTCACTTCAATAGATAGAAAAACTGACAAGCGCAAAACAACAGAGCATCTTCTGTTCATAGAAAAAAGCTTAAAATGTTGATAAATGATGGATTCAAGTGCGTCCGGTCAGAATACACAACAAAAAGTATGGCTTGGAAAACTGCTGATCGTTAAACAATATTTGAGTTTTTGCGGTTGCGTTTTAACAGTTCGTGTGCTCAATTTGTCGGAGGGAATTCTACCTCAGTAACTGTATCGATGTCGATTTAAAGGTTTGTTCATATCCTTCTGTCAGCAAATCAGGCATGAAGGAGGCTAATGGGAATTTTTAATTCGTGTTTTAGTACACAATTACCTTATCAGTATCATGAAACAGCAGAAAGATGTCCACTGCTGGACATAGACCCCCCATGCACCGCCACTTGCTACTCGCATCCAGCGGATTCCTGAGGCCATCACCAGCACCTAATTACTTATTGAAAAGTTATCTTATGTTCTTGCCTATTTTACTCTATAAAAGACGTGTCATCCAAATCTTCAGTTTCACAAACTAAAAATTATGCGTCTCTTATAGAAAGGAAAAAGACACTGTGTACGTGTGACCTCTGAGTTTGTTTCGGTCTTTCTTCTCAGAGTAGTCGGATGGGATCTAGTTTCTGAAATATCATTGACGTGTAAAACTGTACTAAAGGCTGCTTTTACTAAAGTCAGTTAGTTATCTTTTATTCGTGGAATAAAATTGACTGTCAAAAATTCAAAAGTTATTCTCAGGTTTAGATTTAATTTAGGTATAAAAGTTTATTGGAATTCACCCTTGCAGAAATAAAATCATTTACCTAACATTTAAAGAGTATCAGTATATTAATATGGCTAGCACCCGTGCAGTAGGCTGGAAAAGTAAAAACGCTCGAGCAGCTCTTAAAGTGAAAATTACACTGAATGTTAATTAGTTCAAGTTGCATATTTGCCAACAGGGTCGCCATTAATTGCACGTGTATTAGTATCGGTTCGTGGAACTACTTCTCAACTGCTCAAACCACGTTAGTATGGTCCACCACACCAACCACACGCGCTACAAATTGTTTCTATAATTAAATACCAATATCCATGTTCAATCAGTAAACTGAATAAATAATCGAGATTGCTTCTTCGAAATTGCAAGCTTCAGTTCTATAGAAAATCTATACTAATATAATAAAGCTGAAGTGTTTTTTTTTTTGTTTGAACGCGCTAATCTCTGGAACTCTTGGAATGGAGAAAATATTTTTGTACTTGATAGCCCAATTCTTGAGGAAGTTTAAGGCGTAATTGACATCACGCTACGATTCTTAGGAGCCGAGCATAAAGAACAAAAAGTCAGAAAGAACGCTAAGCGAGAACGAAGTAGTAGCGAGGGCGAGTGATAATTTCACGGAGACGAAGTCGCGGGCAGAAGCTAGTGACTGATAAACATCTAACAGAAAATAGGTCTAGTTATTACTATTGATTGATATCGAATAACTGGCAACACCGACGTATGACATTTACGAGCGTGTATATTGAAGAGACAAGTTTCTATGTATATTAAGAAAAATTGAAAGTGATGAGGGTCGAGTGCGCATTGAGTACAATGGGTAGCGTTAACGGGAAGCGATGGTAAAAAGGACGAGCGTGAACAATGAGGCTCTCCAAAAGGAAAATATTATAGACAGTGCCTTTCAAGTATGTACATACGTGACAACCATACGATATGGCCATCTAACGATACGTGAATTAAGATTAATGAAAGCTGAATAAAAATGAAGGTTGTTGAGTTGCCTTTGTCAATAGCAATCGTCCATGGAAAAATAAGTAACGAAGCGGCTCGCTTCAAATCATTGGTTTTGATTATTTACGGGTATACAGGTTAGACGCTCTGAATACTAACCAAACAAAATTAGAAGCATTACATTTAATATAGGACAAACTTGTTTAAGTAGGTTTGTAGCGGTATCTACAACGCCACCTGAGAACAACGCGTCATACTGGCGCCACACAAATCCTGCATCTCGCAAGCAGAGTTTACCGCGCAACTAGCATATAATACAACGGCCCGACATGAATCATTGGGCAGTTGCCCGCCAGACACAACACACGTCTGGTCGGAGGTTCCTACCTTTTCTATAGAGTATGAGTGAACTTTACACCCTGTTACGGTTTTTTTGTGGGGTCACCAACCGCAATTAGTGTAGTCACTTGAGATAGCGGTTAAAAAAAAGCAGCTTTTTATTGTGTAAACTTCACAGATGTGATGGGTATCGATACCTCAACATGACAAAACTAAAGAAAATAGATTTTTTCAACTCATATTTTAAGTAACAACACAACCAGAGGTCGACTTATTTTTTTTTTTTTTATCGTATTTAGATATCGATACCCATCACGTCTGCGAAGTTTCGCTAACTAATTCAATTTGACCCTGTATATTAAAAATTGTTGGAGTAGCTTAAAAATCACACTAATATTATAAAGGCGAAAGTTTGTGGAGGTAGCTGACGCCCTGGATTAACATAAAGGCTACTTTTTATCCCGAGATTCCCACAGGATCGAAACTTAAGCGGGTGAAACCGCGGGGCGCAGCTAGTATTCTTCATGAAGCATTTCCATACGGAAAATGTTTTATACATTAGGTACTCGTAATGTATGTAGGTGGAATAGAATAATGCCTTTAACAGGTGTTGTATGAACTTGAACTATAACTTACGAGTGGCAGCTGGCAGGTTACTTACGGCATTTATGGGCAAGTGTCTTGAAAATGCCGTCAATAGCTTACGTCATAACTTCCTAAGTCTTAGGGCCTGTGCAAACAACGTTTTTTAAACGCGCCGTTGACGGCGCGCTTTTATCCTGCAGAAGGTCTACAGGATGCGTCTGACTCGTGTGCGTATCGCGTCTCTATCGCTAAAAACGTGCGTCAACGGCGCGTTTAAAAAACGTGGTGTGCACAGGCCCTTATGGGGGTGGGAACTTTAATTATCCGTTGTTAGAAATTAAAGTCTATAAAATTAGACACTTAAAAGTAACACTAGAATTCTATGTAATGGGAAATTCCCACGATAGGACAGAAGGATATAGAGTCGACAAAATTATCTTGATGTAAAGTTCTGGTCAAACTGAGACATATCGTGCGGGATGCGGGATGAAATCCACACGCGCCGATTGTGCCAACTAACTTGTATAGTGGTTTTCAAACTGGTGACGTGACTTCTTATCTTTAAAACAATCCCGCATCCCGCGCAGGATTCGCTTCACTGCACAGCCAGAGCTTAGAATGGAATAGATGACTTTTATTTCAGACAGGAGTCCATAGGATTAGCAACAGTTTTATAGTTTTGTTAGTCCAGCCATATATTAACATATACAATTAAAATTCAGTGTGGAAGTGCATCCACCTGCACAACATCGGGGAATCCCACAGATCTGCGAATACACTGAGAATACTGTAGTGTCTGTACTGTACTAAATACTGGCGAACAAATTAATGATTTACTTTTATTAGCATTGAACCTGCACCCTAAATGCGTAACACACTTTCAATCTGAATCATTTTGAAGGATATTGCTAATCCATTGCTGCATATATTATGTTCGAACAATTTGCCTGCTCAACAACGTCAATACCGCAATGAATGTTGTTGAACTGTCAAAATCAAAGCCATCGCTACTGATATTAGTGTGTTACGAAACTACCCCGCTAGGTACTTAAAAGCCTTGAGTGGGCAATCAATTTTATTATCTAAACTGTGATAAGAGAAATCCTAAAGTCACTAAATAAAAAGAATACTTTAATACTGTTTTCTATCTGTTAGGCCATTATCCCTTGTCCAAAGTTTTGATAGCCTTTCAAGGAAGTTGCGAGGATAGTTTTACCTTTAGGTTTCTGCGCTCGGTAAAAGTTCTTAACGATGAATAAAAGCACTGGAAATAGAGCACTTGACATAATCAGCCTATAATGTTCCCACTGCTGGGACACAGGCCTCCTCTCTGCGAGATGGAGTGGGCCGTAATCCACCACGCGGGCCCAGTGCGGGTTGGTAGATGTCACATGTCTTCGAATTTTTGGTTCTAGGACATGCCGGTTTCCTCACGATGTTTTCCTTCACCGTTTTGGGAGCAGTGGTGATGAAATAATTTACACAAAGTAAAGCGCCTGTCTGGGTTCGAACCTACGACCTACAACTCGTAAGTCGCGGATGTTACCACTGGGTCACCACTGCTCACTTAATTCATTGTTGACCCGAGGAACTACGTAACAACGATGGTAGGCAACGAGTCCTTGTTTGGTTGTACCTCTGTCCCGGTTTATTATCATTAGGTTCTATTTAATTAATTCGTTCTTAAATTAGTTTGGTTTCAGTTTCTTTTTAACAATGTTAGTAATTGGTAATGACTGTTTTTTCGCCATTACATTAGATCATGGCCAGTCGAAGTAGCGATGTAGCAATGGGCGTCTTTTGGCTAAAGTGATGATGATTGTGCAAGCCTTTTCTTCCTTTTGATATTTTACCTTTTTATTAATTTTGTCTATGCTTTTTCTACCTTTTGGTTTCTACTTCTGATTGACATTATACTTTTGTTTTACCACTACGAACCAGCGCATTTTTATTAAGTAGTTAATAATGATAATTTGATCGTGGTTCGTAAATAATTTATTTATTTAATTATCCTCCTACTGGTACGCCTTACAGCAATTACACCAGGCAGAGCGAAAAATTACTTCATGTGCTGCTTTAATATATAAGTCAATGGCTGCTTTCCATCCATCCTGTGCGCGGTGGACATCGAACGGGCGGCGATGGAACACGCATGCTCACACAGCGTTAACTCCACAGTTCCATTACTCCATCCCAATTGGGCACATTCTTTGCGATTTTTTGAGACATGATTTAAATGATGCCTACTTAAGATTGATGCATGAATAGGATTACCCGTGTTGTTGCTATTCAGGGTGGTATAAGGACATTGATTGACGCGCAAACTGTAATCATGAATTCAGCACATGATTCCTGACGTAGCTCTAGACCGAGGAGTTGTTTGATGACATCAAATAAGTTATCAAAAAAAAAAAAACTGCTGTTTCATAAAAAAAATGCAATACCTACCTACGCGGTCAAAATTTATGGAACAGCTACTAACGGGATGCAGCAGAATACCAGCGTCAGGTATTGTACCTGGCATATGCTGAGCTGGACTCCCATTTGGTGCAACGATGACACACACCGCCCAGTACCTAGTGATCGACCGTTATAGATGTAAGTATATGAGCTAGGTGTCTATGGGTCAATTTATCTTTTTAATCTTTGTTATTTTTTTTCACCTTTTTTATGTTTTTTAATACCTGCCTATTGTGTCTTTTGTTGCACTAAATAAACGTTTTATTTATCTATCTAATATTTTTTTTTAATAACCAACGAGACATTTCAACGCAACCTGTTAGTTACCTTTGAGTAATGATTCTGAACCGCTTTGGTTCAGAATCATTACTTGTTGGTATAATCATAACTTGTGGTTGCGCGTCTATGCCACCCTATTTCTGCCTGACCCTTCGGGGATTATAGGCGTGATGATAACATAACATAACATAATCAGCCTATAATGTTCCCACTGCTGGGACACGGGCTTCCTCTCCTCTCACGGGCTTGCCGAGGTTGGTCTGTGGATGGGTGACCATCTTTACATACCGAGACCCCTCCGTGCCTCGGAAAGCACGTTAAGCCGTTGGTCCCGGCTGTCATTCGTGGATCTTTGACATCCGTTACACATAGTCAGAAGCCCGAAAGTCTGACGACCAGTCTTACCAAGGGGTATCGTATTACCCAGTAACTGGGTTGTTGAGGTCAGATAGGCAGTCGCTCCATGTAACATACTGGTATTCAGCTGCTTCCGGTTAGACTGGAAGCCGACCACAACATAACAGAACCGCTTTGGTTCAGAATCATTACTGAAAGGTAACAGATTGCGCGTCTATGCCACCCTTATACAACTCTCAAAAAGGGACAATTCTGATTTGAATATACGAGCAAAACGTAGATTCAAACCAGACCCCTATTGTAGATAAAAAGTTTGTTGCCAAAGTTAAATTGTTGACAATATAGCACACCTGGCGCCTAGGTTGGGGAAATTTCTTGTTAGCTTCGGGCTATTTCGGTCTGTTCTTATTGCTTTACGAAATTCCCGTACAAACTTCATACTGAACATGGGGGCGTGATATTTTGGAGGGCGACGTAGTAATTTAAATTTTATGGTAGCCCGTCAGAGGGCGTGGGCGGTGATGTTTTGAGGAGAAAATTACGCTGGAACAGAATTGTGTGGGTGGATAAATACGTTAAGGTATTTCTTCCATTATGATGAATGATGATTCATTATATTTGACTAGCCATGTTTGATTGATCTTTTGCAAAAATTTCAATTACCTTCGTCTTATTTAGCAAATGCAAGCCCCGCCTCATGGCTTCGTCTTATTTGGCTGTAAGTGTTCACACACACGAACTACACGCGGCAGAAGTAACTGCAGCCGTCAAAGTAATTGATGAGGGTTTACATATTTTTGTAACGGTACTTGTCCGTGGTCCCCCAGTCTAGTCCCCCTTGGGGTACCACGATCAAATATTTTTGCCCGTGGTGCTAAGGTGCCGTTTATTAATCTTAAAAACCTATAAATCCACTCTAGGCTTTTAGGATAATATTGTAAGGAACCCCTTTATATACCTAACCACATGCGTTAATCAGGGCTTTCGTGAATGGCTATAAAATCTACCACCTACTGTTCCAGTTCCTAGATTTATAGACTGGGTTCTATAAATCTAGGGCTATTAATGTTCCTTGTTACTGCGTTTTACACCTAGTGCTCTGATTTATCGAGTACCCCTGAAACCGTCTATGACCCATTTATGTGGGGTGAAAAGCATTATTAAGTAAGTAAGCAGCTTTAAGTAAGTAAGTAGCTTTTAAGTTCACAAGTCAAGAAACTCGAACTTTCTGAGCTATCACAGTTATTGGCGGCTACTCGAGCGGAAATTAAAAAAAGTTAAGAGTATTTTAAATCAAATTCTATCTTACGGGAATATTGATCTTAGCCGTACACGGCTAAGATTGTTTTGCACAAAAAGAGCTCTGCAGAGCTCTTTTAACAAGAACAAGTACTTATTGTAAGCTGTGTAGAGCTCTTTTTGTGCAAAACACACAAGTATTTATTGTATATAAATAACATCCCATTTACTTCATATTGGGCTGATTCCAACCGTCTTCCAAGCCATTAGTTCGGGCGTCACGTGCGAAGTACTTCGTCGCTGAGTCCTGAAATATTCTTTTGAAAATGTTTATTTATTTTTGGCTACAAGTGAAAACTTTGTTATCACTGTTAAGTATCACTTATTTATTTCTTCAAGTATCAGCACGGATACGGCGGATTTGCATGAAATATTACACACATACAGTTTATATCCTGGATTAACATGTAAGATACTTTTAACCGTATTAAATGTATTGTACTTACTCATGTTTTTACAAAATAAAAATTCTTTAGCTTATCTATCTTATCTTTATCTTAATCCCGGTAGTACCATCGACATGTCGACACGAAAAGAAGAAGATCCCGGTTCTCGTTCCCGTGGGGTATTTTTCGATGCAGGTGAAGTCGCGGGCAAAAACAGAAAACCAGTGTTAAATAATATTGACTAATTTATTAATGTGGCTGCGATGGTCAGGTTTTAATCCATAATTTCGCACAACACGGAAAGGCCGCGCCGCCGGCAGCAGCCACCGAGACGCTCTGTGCATAAATTAATGCCTGTCATAAATTATCATTGTAATGATGTTTTGTTGCTGAAAATAATATTAAATTATTATCATTCTGATAAAGCATAATCAGCTTATAATTTTCCCACTTCTGGGACACCGGCCTTCTCTCTGAGGGAGGGGGAATAGGTAGACGTGTATCAACCACGCGGGTTCAGTGCGGGTTGGTAGATGTCATAGTCAAAGCCAAGTCAGTTTGGGAGTCATTTTAGATCATAAACCTTAATATAAAATTATAAAAAATAATTAGCACAAATAAATTCTATTAATTGTACCCTGAACATCATTAAATCCTACTTGTTTACGATATTTAATATTAACTATTTATGCATCAATACTTCTCTAATTGACCGTTATTTGAACATATTTATGTGAATGTGTATCAGGTAGCCATTAATATTATAATACGTTTCCAAAGACATTAAATATTATTTACCTATCTTAAATCTCTTTGTACGTTTCGGATCAACGAATAATTTACTAGCTAACTTAACCATCCATCAATTTGATTCGGTTCCATGTTTTTTCACGCGTCAACGGCAGAGCCGCCGACATCCATCGACGCCCGCCGCCGCCGTCGACAACTGGCAGCTCGTGTATTTGAGTACGGTGCTCAAATAAATCGACGATCGAATCGATGTTGACGGCTGTAGTTATCTCTGTCGTTGAAGAATGCCGCTGGTGTGTATGCACACTAGGTCATACTTCAATGATAACTTGTTTTTTCTAACTCACTGGTTCACACAAAACCGGCCGGTTTTATTAAAAAAAAACATGTAAAAGAAAACAATTGCAATCAACACCGATTTTAAAATTCGAATAATTATTTAATGGTCATGAAAGTCTTTAGAGCGAGAGATTTTTTTATTTGATATCACTAGCTCTGTATTGTTATTGTTTATTCGTTTGCACTATTTGAATTTATATTAAATGTAATAATAATAATTGTACTTCATTCATGTACATATTAAGGTCATTATTTACAATTTAAAACAAGTAATTAATTGGTATAAGGAATTCTAAGGACACGTTTAACACGATAAACGTAAGTACCAAATACATTAACTAAACTTTACATAATTTTGAATAATTTATTTACTAACTTGAATATAGGCCTCCATTTTAAATTTCATGAGACAGAAAAAGGAATTAAGTATAATCAAGTGGATGGTAAGCTCAACCACCTAACAATATTATAAACACGAAAGTTTGTGAAGATGTTTGGACGTTTGTTACTCAATCACGCATAAACCGCTGAACAGATTTGGATGAAAATTAGCACCTATATAGACCATTTCCTGGATTAACACGTAGGATACTTTTTATCTTGATATTTCCACGGGATCGAAACTTACGCGGGTGTCAGCTATCAGCTTCTGTCCGCGACTTCGTCCTCGTGGATATCGTAAGATACACATTATCCTAAAAAAACAGCCATATTTTTATAAAACTCCCTCGGCCTAGTTTTATCCCATCGCTCATCCATACGATTACCTACTTCGTTTTTTCTCAGCATTCTTTAGAACTTCTTTTTTTGTTTTTGCTCGGCACCTAAAGGTCGTAGACTGGTGTTAAATAGCCTATAACCTTCCGCAAGAAATGGGCTAACAAATGCAAAAATATATTTTCAAATTCAACTGGTAGTTCCAGAGATTGGCGCGTTCAAACAAACAAACCGGTTCATATTTCCCTAGTATTAGAGTTTCATAAGGGAAGGTGAAAAGCTATCCTCACACCTTCCTCGCTTCATTTCCGCAATGTCTATCGCTTGAAGAAAATGTTTAATTTCTTGCCCGTACTTCTCCATAGGTTACACTTTGGAATGGGCAACAAGCTTGATCTTTCTGACTGTCCGACCCCTTGACAACTCAAAAGTGCCTGTAATTGGTTTATTTGAAATAAATGCTTTGAGTTTGAATTTTATTTGGCCATAGAAGGGTTAGTTTTTGTAATTTTTAAAAAATGTAATGTTAAACTATTCAAGGCCGCTGCTTCCTTTGGCCTTCAAATGATAAACGCAGCCTATAGTCATTATAATGTCAATCTTCATGTCTACTATTTCGTTACGAAGGCAGCAAGACCAAGTTTTATACAAATGTCGCTGTTATTTTAGCATATTGTAATGTCTTACGACTTTCACACGAACGAAGTCGCGGGGAGGAAGTTAGTTGTTAATAAATAGGTATCTACTTACCTAGTATAGTCAGGGAAATTCATTGTTAAGCAAATTGACACCCTACATCACTTTGCCGTATTATTATAACCAGTTCATACAACTTTTGAATACACTGACAATTTATGTTGGTAATCAATCATTGGTCCCAGCCGTCATTCATGGATCTTTGACAGTCCTTATGGGTCGTCAGAAGCCCGAAAGCCTGACAGCCAGTCTTACCAAGGGGTATCGTATAACCCACTGGGTTGTGGAGGTCAGATAGGCAGTCGCTCTATGTACAATACTGCTATTCATCTGCATCCGGTGAGACTGGAAGCCAACCCCAACATAGTTGCGAAAAAGGCTAGACAGATTGATTGAATAAATTTTCCTGATACCCACTTTAAATTATATCAAAATCAAAACGTTAACATCAACTGTTGCACGAAATAATTCACTTGTAATTTCGACAGTCAAACATCAATCAAATATAATGTTATAACAAATTATCGTGTCAGTTGTACACGCTTAACACTTAGGCTGCATGTAATTATGGATATCAACTAGCAGCATAGTAGTTTATTAGGCAAGTATGTACCGTGAAATATTTTATTATATGAGTTGCGTGTCAAGTATTTACCTACTCATTTCCGTCACGCTATTCTAACATTGAAAGAGGTAGGCTGAGATACTTTTGAACTTATTTATTTTCATTCGCGCTCTTTCTGAACAGTGAACGAAACGTCACGCTCAGGTCGGTGGTGCTAAATCGCGTATACCTAATCGGCTCCAGTCGGTCGGTGACGCTGAAGCGCGTAAATGAAATGAAATGAAATGAAATAATGATGAAATGAAATGAAATGATTTTATTTTTTGTAAGTAGGTTTGTACAAACACTTTTACACGTCAATCATGTTTTTTTAAAACTAGATGAAGTCGGCGTTTCCTATCTGACTACTCTGAGAAGAAAGGCCGAAACAAACTCAGAGGTCACAGTCTCTTTTAAAGTCCAGACATAATCTTGGTCAGGTTATATGAAGACCATGTAGATCGATGTCTGAGGTGGTCTTTTGAGGAAAGAACCACACAAATTGAGAGGACCTGTCCAGTCAGTGCACGCATTTGTCAAAAATCATGCAGCTCAACTCAACCTAACCTATACTCCTTACTGAATCGCGTATAGGTACTCAGATCCAGTCGTACCTAAGTTTCCATTGCTATCGTATGGTCATGCACACGCCACCAATATTGGTTAATATTGGTAAAAAAGTAAGAATGTGGAGATCGGAGTATGAGGCTTAAATTGTCTCTAGTTATACCATTTTTGTCCCTTGGGATATAAGAAAACAACTTAAAAAAAAACTACTACTAATATTTCCAGGAATGAATCCAGTTTTGCTAAACTTTAGGCTCAAGAAACTTAACCGAATAAGAACAGGACTACTAAAAATTTTCCGACAGAGAAAAGGACTTCATCTTTGAGAGTCGTTGTCTATCACCAATAAGCCAGTATGGGGTAGTTACATTTGTACCTACCTACATTCCTATGAATTCTCCTATAGTCAAATACTTGATTACCTCGCGTGTTAAGTACCAGTAATTTCTTTTGCTCATAATAATTGAGGCTAAACGAAAAAGTCATTGACATTCAGTTATTAATCTGTATATTGAACCCGCCTTTGAGTTTTATGAATGGAATTAAGTAATTAATGCCAAAGATTACATTTCCATCAAAGGAAATGAAAACCAATTAATTTTGGATGTTCTTCTGTTTCCAAAATAACATCGTTTCTTAATTTTAAAACATTTTAATAGGACCATTATGTTTTGAACTTAACTTTATGTAACTTAAACAATCACTACTTACTAACCGTGGTGCACTCCCTCTCATTTTTGGGATGCATGAAGAAGCTTCCTCGTGTAGCGCAATTAATTCCGCCTGTTGTTCAACTAAACGGAGCGCTCAGCGCATCCTAAACGGTCACACCCACATCTTATTTGACTGGCTAATTCTTTCCTTGCGGTGGTAGGGCTAACGCCGGCCTGGTTTGCGACCACCCTCCCATCGGAGTCCGGCTTCAAGCAGCCTGCTGTGTTTCGTCGATGCGTGGGAGTTCCAGTGCCTTAGGCATCTTCTGGGCACGCTCGTTCCATCATAGACCTCATCCATCGCTTTCTATCAGGCGTGATCGAGGTCAAGAGCGCCCATTCAGAAATAAAAAAAATAAAAAAATAGAGAGGAGGCCTGTGTCCCAGCAGTGGGAACATTATAGACTGATTATTAATATAATCAGTATCAATAATATAATCAGTTACTGACCGACTACAACATCACGCCTGTAATCCCCCAAGGGTAAGGCAGAGGTGTAGGTACCTATAGAAACATCCACATTTCCCCATTTATGTTTAAATCCCGTGTAATAGGAGGCGAGCCTATTGCCATCAACCGGGCACACATCCTCGGGGCTGCTATAATAAAAACCCATTAACACTTTCGTGGATGTGGAAATCAAACTCAGGAACCCATGCTCCGTAAGTAGTAGCTCTTGCGACCGCTAGACGAACGGGCGGACAAAATTGTCGGTCGTAAAACAATGGCATCAGGAACTTCTAAGAAATACCTATAATTAAACTGTTAAACCGTTGGCACTGACTTTGATTGGTGAGCATAATTTCATTGAACTAACGACTTGAACATTTCGGAAACTTCCTGAATGACTCAATATGTTTCCCCTTTACTAATAAACGTATTAAATCAGATGAATAGTTACACACCGTTTTGTCTCTCAGTCGTCAGTAATTTGACTTTCTAATGAAGAAGACAAAGCGTTGTGTAACTATACAGACGCTCATCATCTGCCTAGCCTTTTCCCAACTATGTTGGGGTCGGCTTCCAGTCTAACCGGATGCAGCTGAATACCAGTATTTTACATGGAGCGACTGCCTATCTGACCTCCACAACCCAGTTACTGGGTAATACGATACTCCTTGGTAAGACTGGTTGTCCGACTTTCAGGCTTGTGACTACCCGTAATGACTGTCAAAGATCCATGTATGACAGCCGGGACCAACAGCTTAGCGTGCTTTCCGAGGCACGGAGGGGTCTCGGTATGTAAAGATGGTCACCCATCCACAGACCAACTGCGGCAAGCGTAGCTTAACCTGATCGATCGACCTGTGCGGCTGTTATTATTTAGCCACGGGCCCCTATACAAACTCTATACAACGTTTACAGACAACGTTTAACTATACAGACGCTATATAACTTTTATTAGTACTTACCTAAGGGCGTTATGCTCAAAATAATGGACCGAATTAAATTTGGGTTCGGTTTATCGTCTTTACCACTTTGTGTACAGGGGTGTCCGATAATTAATCGATGACCTGGAAGGGATAGAACTTATGGACGTAAAAAAAGTACGGCCGTTCTGTTTTTTATCTGCTATTTCAGCGTCGCTCTATGTCGGATAAAGGAGACTTCTGATACCTATAGAGGAGCAAAATGAGCTTGCAGTGGCAAAAAATGTTTGAAGGTTTTAAAACGTTTAAGTCAAATAATGTTATGATGGCCCAGTGTTTAAGGCCTCGTCTCTCTTGCACGAGGTTGTGGGTTCAAATACGGGCAATAACAACTTGACTTTTCAATTTATGAGTACCTACTTTCTGAGTTTATCTTGGACATTACCGACATCAGTGAAGATAAAACATCGTGAGGAAACCTGGACTTGCAGTAGTGAAGTTAACCATAAGTCTGAAATGGCCAACCCTTCTTGAGCAAACATGGTGTTCAATGCTCGTGCCTTCTTTGTATAAGAAGATGCCTTTACCCTGGAGTGGGACAATGATAAGCTGGTATTTTTTATAATTTACTGTCAGCGCCCCGCCATTTCACCCTGCATAAGTGTCGATCCCGTAAGAATGTCGGGATAAAATCTATCCTATATAATTTCCCAGGACTCAAACTATCTCTATACCAAATTTCATATAAATCGCTTCAGCGGTTTAAGCGTGAAGAGGTAACAGACAGACAGAAACACTTAGATACGCATTTATAATATTAAGTATGGATTTATTGTGCGTTAAACTTTAGGAGATTCAGTTGCTGCTTTTAAAACGGTGAAGGAAGTTCACTCCCTCTCGAAGAGAGGTGGCCTGTATCCCAGCAGTGGGAACATTAGAGGCTGATTATGTTATAACAGTAGTAGTGTTCATGCCACACTTGTATTACGAAATTAATATTTTCAGTATTGTTGAAAACGGTTTCAACAAATTATTTGCGCTAATATCTAATGATGAATGAATTACAGGGAGGATTAAATATACCACGTCAGTAAATATGTAAAGAGTTATGTAAAATATTCTGCTGTGAATATATAACAATATCCTATTACAAAGCAGAATACACAGCAGAATACACAGCAGAATACACACAAGACATAATAATATTATAAATTAATATAATGTAGTCTGTGGTTTTAATTAGTTATATCTACCGATCCTTTATTATGTAGACTTCTTCAAAATTATTGAATAATTTGTATTACCACTATAGTATTTTATTAAATAGCTGTTCATAATAATTATTTATAATTATTATCGTAGGTAATAAATAATAGGTTAAATAAGCAGTCAGTAAATATCGCTGTTATTCCTTATTATGATAAAATTACTAGGATGGAAAAATTATAAATTGGTAATTACAAGTCGAAACGAAGTTAACATAATAGATAATATCTATTAAGTTTATTTTTTTACAAAGATTGTTATGAAAAACTGAGGGGCAATTCTCGTAATTTTAAGAACGTTCAATCTGTCAGTCTCATTTCAATTTCCCTACAATTTCGAAACGTTTTTGACATTGGTTGTCATTGAGATGAGATTGCGACTAGATTTTTAACGTTTTTAATTATGGGAATTGACCTACTGAAATGCGGTAATAATTATGGTCATATCATTATCATTGTTGATAGTGGTTGATTTTGCCCCTGAGTAGGATTAACAATCTCCCAATTCCGCTTTGCAGATGCCTTCTACCTTATCTTTTGCAGCAGAAAAAGGCTACGACAATCCTAGCCGACCATAAAACACCCCGACAAAACTAAGGAGCTTAGTAAAGCACGAGTGCCTGACATGGATATCGTAGCAACATGTCTCATATCGCCAATATAAACTACTTAGGTATTGGCGAATTGCGGTATGAGACCTATCAAACAGCCAAAGAAGAATCCAATCAAACGGAGAACTATAGTAACTGAAATTCAACACGAAACGATATGTAGATGTAGAAGTCTGGTGCTAGTCATTGTTGAAAGTCCTAAACTGCACGCTACTTCGATTTTTTTTTTTTTATAATTAATATGGCTTCGTTTAAAGTTTTTTTTAATAACATTTATTAAAAATTCCGAAATTATTACAACGTTAGGAAATTAGCATCACCTCCTATAATGATCTTTAGGTCCTTGATGTTCGTGAGAACCATGCGAGAACCCTTTTTTTTTTTTTCGGATGGTAAATCATCAAATGACCCCTCTCGCTCGGAAGGGATTGTCAGACTCTTACTGACTAAAACTCACCCATGTTCCTTCCTTAGCCCTTTATGTTCCGGGCCAGCGGTAACCCTTTCGGACAGTCCCAGCATCTAATTGCCTCTCTGCGTTTGCCTCATTTACCTATTTTATTTAGTATCTAGAATTCGATTTTGCACTAAAATGAACGCATTTCCCTTAATCCATAATGTAGGCAAATAAACATTGGAACGTCTTCCGGGAAACCGTAGGAGTTTAGTATTATTATAATGGATTTGGATGTTAATCGGAATGTTGAACTTGTTAATTATCATTACTTTGCCAACGAAACCTGCTTTTTTTTTATGGCAAAGAGTGGATTTAATAAGGGCTGTTTTTTTCCAAAGCCAAATCTTTATGCGAGAAATAATTTTTAATTTTATTTTGGAAAACTGTTACGATGTCAATTTTATTCCACTGATAAAACATAATTTATCTGTCAAATCTAATCATTTATTTCTTTGCAAACATGGGTAGATAATTGGTAGATACATAGATGTTGTCATAGAAGTTAGATCTCCATGTTCTGCCGTCACATGGGCATGCAAATCATAATCAATTAATATAATTTAAAATGACAGAGTAATAATATAATTCCATTTTACAAATAAATGTCAAATCATTGGAATCACAACAAATAAAAATAAAAAAAGTCATAATATTACATCAAATGTCACTGGCTACAATATTAAGTATGTCAATGGATACAATACAAGCATGTCAATCTAAATAAGTAAAAAATAACAAAAAGAAATAATTTATTTTATAAATAAAGTCCAATCATATTTTAATTGCATCGTACTCAGTGTAGTGACGTTGAGTGTATTGGGGGACAACTCGGCACCGAATGAAACCAATACGGTTTCATTCGGTGCCGAGTTGTCCCCCACGAATCAAATTCCCGGCTTATTTGGCAATATTTTTTATGCTGAGAACATTATGAACATTATAAAATGGCGCAGTATTTGATTCGTACGGTGTTATCCCAGCGCCGAACATAACCCAACATACCTTACCTTGCTGATTTCCCATAATTTCTTATGGTTCCGGCAGAATAATCGAAGCATACTTTAAGGAGTTATTAAAGTTACGCAATTCTCTTTCTTTGCAGATACAATGGCCACGGTGACAATATACCTGGCGTTGGCATTGTGTTGTGCCATAGAGGGCATTCACCTCAACTACCAAACGAACCCAACGCAATATTTCCTGGATAACCCAAGTCTGCATCTCTCTGGCCCTGGAGCTGCCTTCGCAAGAGTTACTGCTTTTAGACCAACACCTGACAGATTACCTGTCAATGGATTTGGGTGAGAAAAATAAAAAAATTACAAGACTTTCAAAGACATAAATTATGAAAACTTTTTTGATTTGTTACAGTTTTCGCAATGTAAATTAAAATGTAGCTCAGGTAAACAGTTGTTTTGAAATTGTAACTAAGTTACAAGCACTTGCTATTTCATTGTGTTAGTAGTAAATAAACTACTTGAATGTAGCTTGGAACACAAATTAAAGTGAAACGTGAAATGTGTTGAATTATTTTCTTGTTTAATGTAATTGAAATTCACTGTTCTAAATAATGCGGTACGAGAATACGGAGTATGAGTTTATGATTTTCATTTCACAATATAATGCAGGGATTCTTGCATTGTTTCTTCGTGGTATTTTTATGCAACTTAATAATCTGCAAGTAATGAAATTATACACCCAGTAAATATAGTATAGTATACAGTCGCGCAACGAAAATATTATTAATTTTTGAAAAATACCTTGTAAACTGTCTTTTTCATTCATGACATTGAGTGTGAGGTTGAAAATGTAACGAGATAAGGCTCCTACAAACAGGCGCGACACGCGAGGCGAATCGCGCTTGTTTATAGGAGGGAGGGGGAGGGGTTTGTTTAAGTGTTTAAATTAATTAACGGTGCGTTATATTCATCCGGCAACTGTACGTAATTCATACTTCGTATTATAGTACCCTGTTTATCGTCTGCACCATTTATGTACCTAGTAGCAACTGTGAATAATTCTCACTTGACTGTAACAGGTACAAATTTCGGACAAACGTCTGTGCTCCTGTCCGAAATTTGCACCTACAATTCTCTGTTTGCACATTAAGAACTGGTTGCTAATATGTCTCTGTGTCGCATGTACCTGTTGTAAAATGCACTGATTCTGTCTACAGCCCGACGCTTGACCCCGCCCACCTTGGACCCACGATAAGGTTACTTGTTATTTATGTGATTGACTAACACTATTAACTAAATAACGATTAATTAACAATATTATTAGATTAGTTAGTTTAACCTTTGTTAACCAAACTAATAATTAACGAGACTTTTAATTAATAAGAACACAGTACTTACTATAGGCCGACCGCTTAACTGAGACGCTGCCTGAGGTAGCAGCGCGGTGTGGGAGGGGTGTGGTGACGTGATGCGAGAGCTCAGTGATTCGCCAAGTTGTGATAACTATCATCCCTCCCGCCCCGCCACCGCCGTAGCTACCTCAGGCAATGTCACAGTTAAGTGGTCGGCCTATACTTAATATTTATATCGTTTTGAGATGGTGGGTAAATATTTTAGACCCTAAACTATACTATATAATATGCAAAAAATCACGTCAATTCGTTGCCCCGTTGCTACGAGAAATATAGACAAACCAACAAACAAACATTCGCATTTATGTATAATAAAATAAAAATAGTAAGGTATAATTCATCTATCCAAATATTTTTAGGTACGATTGGTTTAAATAAGGTTTCAGAAAAAAATACTATATTCATTTTATAGATTTTAAACCTACATTAATTTTATCGTGACACGTCTAAGCCTCACACAAAATAAATAATGTAGTGGTTTAGTAATATTGCTAGAGCTAAAAAATTCGCTCTGTGAAAATGATTGCCTGTGAGAAAAAGTTGTGTTCATACATCACCTTGTTTTATTTAACAGACTTTTTACCTCCACACTATTTTCATATCGTAAATATTGAATGCTTACGTATGAATCCTTTAAGTCGGATGCGCCAGCAGGGTAGCCCACGAAATTATAATTTTCTTACGTCATTTTTACAATTTGCAGGTGAGTGTCAGGTTGTATGATGAACAAAATATGATTCATGACCGTAACAAGTATGTATTTACAGAATTATGTTAGTTAAAATCAACAATACAACCATCTAAGTTCATATCCTATTGATTTATAATTTACTAGCAGCGCCCCGCGGTTTCAGCCGCATAAGTTACGACCCCGTGGGAATATGACGGCACGGTTGGCGCAGTGGTTAAGCGATTGACTGCTGGGCTGCGTGTCGCGGGTTCGATTCCCGCACGGAACAAATATTTGTATGACCTACAAGTAGTTGTTCCGGGTCTGGCTGTTTGTGTATGTGAGTTTAAATGTTTGTAAACGCACCCACAATACAGGAGAAATTCCTAGTGTGGGGCAACGTTTTATTTAAAGAAGAAGAAGAATATCGGGATAAAAAGTAACCAGTTAATCCAGGGTGTCAGCTACCTCCATACCAAATTTTATCAAAATTGGTGCAGCCGTTTGTGCGTGAAGAAGTAACAAACATACAAACACACTCACAAACTTTCGCCTTTATAATATTAGTGTGATGAAATAGTTATTCAATATAGGATTACTTATATGAACTTATAGGGTTGTATTGATGATTTCAATGGTTATAATTCTATAAATACAGACTTGTTACGGTCGCGAAAAATATTTTGTCCACCATAAAAGGCTAGGCAGATGATGATAATGGTACAACCTGACACTGACCTGCAAATTGCAAAAACCGTAAAAAAATATTTCGCAGGCTACCCAGACGCTTCCCCCTTAAGTGAGAGTGTGTTTACCTTTTTATATACAATTAAGCCTTGAAATAAAGTAATGAGAAATTTCACTTTATGAGACGGTAGCTACTCTCACGTCTTGAGAAGTACCTACAGTAGGTACTTGTATACATGTGTTATTTAGAATTCGTTCTCGGAAAAGTGAAAGAGTTAAGACATTTTTCAGTGTCGTATGGGCACATTTACAACCACGTACGTTCCTATATTAAAATGCTGAATAATGGAGTTCGGGCGACAAACTCCTAGCATGTCTGTACGATGTGACGGGTTTTAATACGATCGGAAAATATCCAGATAGGCATCTCTTTGTCGTTCTTTTCAGTTGCGCTTTTTTTAACCTGTTTTGTCCCACTGCTGGGGAAAGGTCTTTCCCACAGCTTTCCACCCTTCATTGTGTATTTCCTTCTCTGGCCGATCTCCCATCTACGGCTCTCATTCATCACGCCAGCTTTTCCTATGCCTCTTTGGCAACGACGTCCGTTTTCTGGCACCCACTGCGTGACGACTGTGGCCCATCTGTCCTTAATATTGTATTCAGTCATTGTCAGACAGGAAATTTCGAATTCATTTGATTAATTTTTTTATATTAGGACGTGTAAAAGTGATTCTGGTATCCTATTTGCAGAATAAAAAATTTCATTTCATTTCGTACCTACCTACATAGTTATAGACATTCTAAATGTCCTAATCGACATGTTTCAAATGTGACAACAGTATGATAAAGGTTGCATGTAGTTATACGCTATTAAATTTATAAAATATTTTAATCTAGCTTCTGCCCGGTACTTCGTCCGCATGAAATGTCCTGTTTTAACATAAAATACGTATATCCCATTGCTGAGTATCATAATACTCGGCAATACCGCAGCTGTAGCATTAGTGAAAGAATTTCGGAATCGGATCAGTAGTTCCGAAGATTACCCCCTATATACAAACTCACAAATTTTACCTCTTTATCAGGTGTAGATAGAGGTAAATAAGCATCCCCGCAAACCTGAACGCTACAAAACATTCTATAAATAATTTATTGATGTCACGAACACGAACACGTGTTTCCACACGTATTTACAAGCGCCAAGAGTCCCCATGGAATTTCGTTTGAACGATTTTAGAGTTGTAAATGGACAAACTTGACTCCGTGTCAAGGTTATCGCACACGTATAAGCACTGCACCTGTTCGGAAACTCCTCACCTCATCAGGTCGTCATCAACCAGATGTAAGGACGGAACCGGATCGGTTGGCACTTTGCCATGCCGATGTCACGCTGCTTGCCAGGGTTTTGCTTACGGTTGGGTGAAGGGGCGACGATCCTAAGCAAGGCGTCACTGATGCCTCGAAGCAAGCTCCGTTTACCAGCTGATCCCGATCTGAGGCGATGCCGTTACGATGTTTATAAGTGAACGTAGCAGTAAGGAGTTTCTTAAAGAGAATACTAATCGGCTGGAGTTGAGGCGATGCTGATCCGCAGTGCTTATATTTGTGTTCTCCCGCTGGGTATAGGTAACTAGAAACAAATGAATGAAACGCGGTACATTTTCCAGGAAAAGCGAACGTGGAAATAGTTAAATGCATGATAAAGTTGTAGTAGGTAATGTGTATGTCGCAGCCAACAGCTGTTAACTGAAAGGCTATAATAAGCTAGATTACTAGTTTAATTTGCCGTTCAGTTAACAGGCTAGCCTTTTTACTAAACAGCGCCGATCAACTAGCGACCTCACTGATATTCATCATAGGTTAGGGTGGAACTGTGGCGAACCACACGTGAGCAGAATTGTCCAATAAGCCAGGGCACCCGGACCAAATGGGCTAAATTAGAACTGTGACACGAGCGCTCATGTTGAGCGAGCGCTACTTCCAAAGGCTGGCTGTTAACTGAAATGCTAATTATGCTAGTTGGCTGCGACATGTACAGTCAACCAAAGAGATGAGTATGCAGGATCGTCGGATATAGTTTAAGTTTAGTAGGAAACCGATGGATATTCTCGAATAAAATTTAATTTTATTAATAGCAAACAAACAGCTCATTTATCAAATTAAATTTCAGTCGACAACATCCATCGGTTTCTTATTAAACTTCAACTATATCCGACGATCTTGCATACTTATCTATTTTGTTGACTGTACATGATATTAAAATAAATAAATTGTAGAAATGGTATTGCTTCTGTACAAAAGTTTACTTCTATGAGTTAGCTACTATACATTTTACATATGTGAATATTGCCTGTTTTTCTAACTACCTACCTATCGACAAAAAAAATATCTTTACTGTACATAATTATTTAGTCACCCAAGTATGCATGCAAATTACTTTTTATTTATTTACCTACCAATGACTAAAATGCTTCTTATTGTATAGTTTCAGCAACCCACCACCTCCATTAGGATCTGGAGTGGACCCGGCCGCACAAACTTGTGGTCTTTCGCCCCCATTCTGTGCCAAGTCTCGGTATAGGACTATCGATGGCTCATGCAACAACCTCCAGAGACCAGCGTGGGGCATGCCCCAGACGCCTTACGGACGGTTGGCACCCTATAATTATGCTGATGGTAAGTACAAAAAATTTGGCTGGTTACTGTAATAGATCGTCAATTATTTTTTTATGCGGGTCTGTTATTTCTGACCTTTCTACAGTAGGTGGGCTCCACCTGGAGTGGGTGGAGCTGATCAGTTAAAAAATACGGAACTATTTTCTGAACTCATACATCAAGTAATTACGCCATGAGGGGTCGTTGACCCCACAAAAATAACATCAAATCATGTTAACCCATCTTGTCCACAGAGTTTCGCTAGCTTATTTAATATGACCCTGTATAGTTAATACTATAAACCCTACCTGTATAAGAAATATAGAAAGAAAGAAACATAATTTATTTGTCAAACATGCAACAATACGTATGATAGTTAATTATAATAGATATTATAATTAACATCTGTAAAATTCAGTTGAGACAGGTTGTTTCCACCGACAAAATGTACCCAGACAATAACAAAAATATTGTGACAAGAAAATAGGCTCACTATGCGAATGGATATTCAACGTCGGCTAAATGTAACAAATGATTTACGAATGTACGAGAACGGGCTCCGGGTCGGTGCTCGGTTTATGCAAATATCTAAAATGCCCACGTTTCAGGCATTTGCATGCCATTCCACTCATCACTGACGTAACTGCATTTTATAGATGTTTGCCCACTTAATCTACAAATTGAGTGCAGGAATCATTTTAAGGAGGATTGAGTCGTGAATTGTTCAGGATCTTTTATTGGAAATGCTCCCCAAGTTCTTTAGCTTTTTTATTGTCTGAATCAAATTAATATAGGACATTTTGCATTCGGGACAAATAGTCTCATTTAAATCGTTGCAGTGCTTTGTCCCGGTCTATTGCCAATGTTTAAGCCTTTATTACTAGCTTCGAGATTTAATCTATTAGTAGAATCGTGTAGCTATTTTAATATAGATTTACTTGTTTACAATAAACAATATACCTATATTGTCATATCGAGTAGTAAATCAATTACACAATTTTGAAGAGAAATCGTTTTTAATAACGACGAAAAGTATGAGCTGTCTTTGAAGTTGAGTTAATTGAAACTGTTTATCAAAGCAAAAATCAAGCTGCAGAAATAAAGGAATTTTCTATTATACGCAACATCTTTTTTTATTCTGACGTAACGTCAGATTCAGATTACATAAATATTGTTTACCTATAATCTATAGATTCACCATGGGTTTTTGTAGTCGGCACACGCAATCAAAATGACACGAGCGTAGATAATACGCGCGTATGAAAATGCTTCGTATTAGTGACGGTTCGTAGCGTACTACGCGTGTAGCGTTCGTGCGTTGTAATAGATAAGCGTAGCACACATGATCCAAAAAGTGTTTATGGTTTTACTTAGATTATGTGTGCATTTTTTCTGTTGAATAATACTAAACTCTCAAGATACTGACTGCAATTCTATCAACCATTGTATTCCGTGTTTATCTCAGTATTGTAATTCCCTTCCCTTCACAATCAATCATTTCCGCTGGTTTCATTTCCAATAAGATAACTTCCTCCTATTTATCATTTACTTTCATTCGAAGGGGACTGCCGCCATTCCCGTTTACTTGGCGACGTTTTGATGAATGGTTGTGATTCTTAGCAATTAATGATTCTTAGAGATAATGGCGGAACAGGGTGAAGGGATGTAGGGATTTATGGGGGTGAGATATTCCCATAAGGATTTCCATAAGTGGAGCGAGATAGATTATGTTTGCAATATTTGTGACGCTTTTGGAGAAGTTATGTAAGATGCTCTATTCCTAATTGTGATTAATAGTTATTTGTTATACAAGAGTGCAAAGTTGCTTTTTAACCGCGTGCTCAATTTTGATGACCGAGCAAGCGAAGGATTCTAAAAAATTAGAATCCTGAGCGTTAGCGAGGGAATCAAAAGAGCACGAGGTGATAAATCTTTGCACTCGAGTGCAACACGTAACTTTTCATCCCACCTCAGCGAGGAAATGACTAAATGCAAAAAAAAACATTTACAATCACAAGATACTTTTATTTCACTTTAGGTATTAACTACTATATTATGATAGGTAAGTATTACAGAATAATCTTTAAATTATAACCAATAATACTTAGGTATAATTAAGAAAAATTTAAAGTAACGTTGCTACAGTTACTTAAGTTGAGTATAATATTTTTGTTAGGTAGGTACTGTAATGTTAGTGTTGGTGACTTGTGTACTGTTTTTCGGTAAACTATCTGTCATACTTAATAGTTGTACCGATTCATCGGATTCCCTTGGCGTAAATGTTTGCGAGAGAGGGCGATGGTTAGGTGTTTCGTAACGGCTCATTTTTGATGTAGAAGGGCCAGTCCAAGGATCTGACTGAAGCTCTTTCAGTGTAATGGCTCCTACGATGCCTTTACATATTTTAGACTTATTTTGGATGGAATCCTCTATGTATCCCTCTACAACCGCATTGGACTTCCAGCCTCCATGGCGCTTAAGGGACAGGAGATCAGCTCCTGAATCGGCCAAAAGTGTGGCTGAAGTTCGTCGGAAACAATGACCCGTGTACAAAAGGGGTTCTGGAAGTTCAAGAAATGTTGCTATTTCTCGTGGGATACTGCCAATTTTATTAGCACCCATAGGCTGTCTAACACACTTTCCGTTGCGATATTGTAGAAAAAATCGATTGATTGGAGTGTTAGGCGGGCGTAAGGCTTGATATTTCTCAACAATTGTTAGGTATTCCTTGCGAATGACGAAGTTGCGGTCTCTTTTTGTCTTTGTATTGGGTAAATTAATTAATAGTAAGTCATCTGAATGTTTCTCAATGTTTTTGACATTAAGTTGTGTTAGTTCATTAGTTCGACATGCTCCGTTTATTCCAATAATAAGAACAACCTGTAACGTAAAGAGTATTGTAGTAGATAAATTAATAAAATTGATATGCATGCATAATTATGCCTATCAAAATCTACTAAGTACGTATTAGATTATGTTAAGTAGTTGATTAATATAGGTACTTAAGTAGATACTGAATGTCCAACTGACTTACTTTTGTCGCCAAATATACGGAATCAGGTGCTTCGTTAAGAAACTTTTCAATTTCAGATGCTGTTAAAACCTTCGATTTTTTTGGTTGATGACCTGATGAGGCTCTTTTTAAAAATGCCACTAATTTAGGATAGGTGTCGATATGTATGTCTTTTTTCATCTTTATTGTTGCTTTTAGCATTGAATACGTACTCCATAGAGTGCTTGATTTCTTGGTTTCGGATAATTCAATAAAATATGCCAGCAAAACGTTTTCTGAGAAAGTTTTGGCTCCTAGCTTGTCGCCACGTGTTAAACATATCGTACTGTTTCAAATACTTCTCGCGTGATTGTTGAGGGAGAAAGCTCATTTGCGCATTATTAACAGTTTCAGTTAATTCTGTTGGCGTCAAATAAACTTCCTCGTCACTAGAACCACTCATATTAGGTACTTATTTTAGGTTTTTCACTTGTTTTCAAGTTTCTTGTTTTTAACCGGTTATAACAATATGTCGTGAAAAGAAAATGAAGCGCGCAAAGCAAATTAGAAAAAAAGTACACCAAGAAGTCTGAGTTTTTAACAAATTAAAAAAGGTTGTATGATAAATTCGGCACCATGGAGGGAGAAGTAAATAGGTTTAATGATGTTTTGAATTCACTAACTTAGTGCACACGATGTTCTAAATTCAATTTACTTTATCCTCTAGCGGATAAAAACGGCTTTTGCACTCAGATATCGAAGAGCAAAAATACTCTTTCCGAGATGGGGGGATGAAAAATGTTTTGTTTTGTTTATCTGCCACTATGAGAACGATATAGTTTCATAATTCATCGCGTATAACATCATCCATTAGAAACTTTTAGTCGTAGCATGTTTTACAGAGTTTTTTTGCAAAGGCCCAGCCAGTTTAAAAAGTTACGATTGGAAAGCAAAATAAAACATCTGAAAATCCTAGGAATATGAGAGTCCCAAATCTAGGTTTTATTTATAAAAATCCCGATGCTAAGGTAGTATTAGTTCTATTTTCATGAGATTTCATAACGTTTTCGTTTCCAGGTGTAAGCGCCATGACACTATCAATCTCCGGCCGTCCACTCCCGAACCCCCGAGAGATCAGTCTTCGGCTGTTCCCCGACCGACAACTAGTCGACCCTGTTTGGACCCTCAACACGCAACAGTGGGGACAAATTATAACCCACGACATGTCACTCACAGCTGGCGTAGTACAGTCCCGTAAGTTCTTACCTTAATTTCTAGGAAATTTTGTTTCGTGGGAAGAAAAACTTTTATTTGTTACCTACTTTGTTACCATTTTTTTTACTTAACGAAAGACTTTGGTATGCAGGCTAGGAAGAAGCGTATGTGTACTGCACATACCTACATTTCTTCCAATATAATTTTAGGCACAGGTTATTACTACAAGGCATAAAATTACTAGTACGAATAATTCCAGGGTGATCAATTTCACCTACCTCACCTACGTCTCATTTGTTATCAATTAGATTTTTTTTTCTGGTAAGTTTTGGTACCTATCAATAAAGCTGTCAATGCTTTACTTTTTTTTACTATTATGAAAAAATGAATTCTCATTGCTTGCGTAATGTTTGTCACTTACACAGTTAAATACACACCCCAACGCGACAATGACAGGTTTGTTTACGACTTGATTTCTCATCACTTGCACAAAATGCGTTCGAGGGAAATGCGTTCATGATACCTGTCAGTTTCATACAAACAAATACGTCATTTGCGAATTTTATCTATATTAGCTACTAGAATCGTCGCACTGACAGGTGTCAGGAAAGCATTCTCTCGACGGCCGCACTGTAGTTGTCTATCTGCCCGCATACTTATCTCTTTTGTTGACTGTACATTTGGGCATACAAAATGGGTAGGTACGTGTCAATTTACGCTAGGATTATCGAATTTCGTTCAAACAGTGTTTCTTGCCGTGAACTTTGAGACAATAATAAACGTTGCTGAACGAATAATAAAATGTATAAAATAAATAAGAAACGTACCTACCTAATGGAACTTTTTGTGGATAATTTTGTCATTTTTGTATTGAGAAGAAAATACAATGACTCTTACCATCTTTCTTCTATGTTTGTTTAAGAGATCTTAATCTCTATTCAGTTAAATTTGTTGTCGAATATTATGTGAACTTATAACTGGAAGATGTTGTTTCGGTCAACCAGTCGCAATACCCAAAGGTTGACTGGTAGAAAATGCCTATGGCATTAAGTCCGCCTCTGTACATTTATCTGCTTGAAGTAAATAAATAAATAAATACGCTAACCTAAAATTTGACCGCAAATTTTTTGATCGAAGACATTATCAATATTTCAGAATGTTATGAATATACATGGTGGCAGGGATCGAATATACAGGGTGCAAATTGTAACCAGCACATGATTCCAGACCCCTAGTGTAGAAATTTTTAGTCAGTTACCAAAAAAATCTGCTGTTTAATAGAAAAAACCGGCCAAGGGTGAAGGCTTCCGTACCACAAGTCATAAAACGCCGAAAAAAAGTGTCTTTTATACCCCTTTAAATTTTAACTTTATTTTATTTTTATTTTTTGCTGTAGCGGCAACAGAAATACATCATCTGTGAAAATTTCAACTGTCTAGCTATCACGGTTTATGAGATACAGATATTTGGGTACGGAACTCTAAAAAGTGCCAACGCTGCAACCTACGCAGTCAAAATGTATGGACCAGCTTTTTTTTTTAAATAACCGACTAAAATTTTCAGCGCTGGGGCATCAGGTTGAGTGAGTGACGATGTCTTTGCCAGCCTGTATAAATAGATCGTTACCAAACGTTTAAAGTTTGGTTTTAGAAGTCTTCTATTCTAATTTAGTAAAGCAAAAAATTATTTAATCTTATTCACTAATTATAATAATTATTGTTTTTCTGCAGCGTTTGCTACTGAAGCTGAGAGTAAGTTTGTGTGTAAATGTGTTACTAAAAATGTCATCTTTTTGTTTCAATTTCATCAGTCTTTAACATTACCTGTGTGTCTCAATTTTTTTTACAGTGTCCCCATTATGTTAGCTGACATTTTTCCACTTCAACTGAGATGCCACATTATGACTTATAAAAATAAAATTATAATCACCTGAAATTTTATTTTGAAACTTATACATTACCTAATCCTAAGTTATAAGTTTTTATATAAAAAATCATAGGTAGTTGAATTAGTCAATAAAAACGTTATAGTGTACAGTTCGAACTTTTGAAACTAGGATTTCAAATCATAATCATCCATCTCTGTTGAAGTGGAAAAATGTCAGCTAACTTTTTGCGGGCACTGTAAGTACAGACGCCAGCACATCAAGCTACCCGAAACTGTCAAATTTTCCCAATCAATTTTGAACCTAATGCTGTAGTGATAAAGTTGAAAATCTATTAAAGAAATTTGACAGATTGTAGTAGCTTGATGTGCTTGATGGCGTCTGTACAATAATAATACCATGTATGTGATCACAGTTGCATAATTTTTAGAATGTCATAGCCCATAATTGGCTTATGTAAAACCCTGAAGATGTATGTATAGATTGTGTGTGTAGTTTTGTAATCATAAGTTGGAGTAAACTTGAATAAATAAGTGAGACATCAAGTAAAGGGTTTACGCCGCCGTGCCAACATTTGTAAACATATAGTTCATTGTAGTTTTATATTCTAAAAGAATGCAATGACTCATTTTGAAATCGAGGAACAAAGAAATCGGTACAAAAAAAAGTAGGAACTAGTGTTACGACTGCTCTCGACAGCCAAACAACAAACAAAGCCGTTCGAATATCGATAAAAATGTTTCGACATTTCTTCGATTTTAATTGGCAATTTTCTGTAGGTATTCAAGCAAGTCTTTTACGATTGACTGTTCAAATAGACGTTGTTGACAACGATCATAGTTAATCTTAGAGAAAATGGTGTATCAACAATTTCCGGAAAGGAAAATCGTTTCACAAAAATATTTCAGACAATGTCCTTTGCCAAAAGAAAGCCAGTTTGTTCAGAAGAATTTTCGTTGCCAAAATGCCGTGTGCTTCATTTTGTCTTCAAAATACAAGAGGACACAAGAGGTTATTTTAGGCGGAAGGCTGCATTAAAATTTTATTTATCGTTTGAATAATTTGTCTGCATTTAAGATATAATTATGCTTCTTTAAACGAGGTTCTAACGATTTATGACAGATCACCTATTTTTACATTTTTCCACTAGTTTAGTAATTTATTTGTGTTTAAATTGGTAACGCAACACCTCATTACATTGTAAAGTAACACCAAACGTGCCTTATGAAAAGTGCACGGTTGTAGAAAAAGCTTGAAAATCGTTCCGACCGATTCAAGCTCTAGCTATTCCCAACACTAGTATATCATCTACTTCAATTTATAAATATTTTTTTACAGATAAAGAATTGGTGACGTGCTGCGACGACAATGGCCGACTTGCTCGCGACGTGACTTCGAACCCTGTATGTGCGCCCCTGCTGATCCCACCCAATGACCCTGTCCACTCCCCACAAGGAACCCAGTGTATGAACTTTGTGAGGACTGGCACAACCAGGGATAGAGGATGCACGGCTCCTAATGCTCCCGCTGAACCGGTAAGGAATAAGTACATATTATAAACTAGCTTCCGCCCGCGGATAAAAATTATCTGATATCCTTCCCCGGGATGCAATCTATCTCTCTGCAAAATTTTATCGAAATCCGTTTAGTGGTTTAGGCGTGAAAAGGTAACATACCTACAGACAGACAGAGTTACTTTCGAATTTATAATATTAGTGTGGATTTAACTCGCTTTTCCTGTATACAGGGTGTCTGGTAATTAATGGATAACCTCTTAAGGGGTCATTGTACTTATTATTATGAACACCTTTTACTACGGGACTAAACACAAAATCTGCTGTTCCCTACATTTATGTTCGCATAACTCGTCAAAATGTAGGGAACAGCTGATTATATTTTCGCGTTTTCAGGTTATAATATGTGTAACCGCGTTGTTCTTCTAAAATTGCGAAACGGATTCTGATCGGTTTTCGCCATCATTTAGAACATTCATTCCAAAAGGTTTATGTCCAAGTGAATTAATTTAAACTCAAACATAATAAAGAAATCCCGATGTTTGAGTTAGCTAATAAAAAGAGATCACTTAGGACCAGATGTGTCATAGGCGCGTAAACGTAAAATGGCGGCGGTGCTAACAGACAATAGAACATTTATTCCGGAAGGTTTATGTCCAAGTACATTAATATTAAACTCAAACATAATAAAGAAATCGGCCAATGTTTGAGTACTTAGGTAAGCTTATAAAAAAAGATCACTTAGGACCAGGTGGGTCATTATTAATGTTATAGGCGCGTAAACGTAAAATGGCGGCGGAGCTAACAGACCAGGATGCGAAAAAAAGCGTTGCTTCATGAATATCTACCAACCTTTAAAAGTTAAGAAGCCAATCGGAAGTCAATAATTTCAGATATAGGTAGCTAGCATAATCAGCTTATAAATGTTCCCACTGCTGGGACACATGCCTCCTCTCTGTAGGAGGTAGTGGGCCGTTAACTACCAAGCGAGCCCAGTGCGGGTTACTAGATGTCACATGTCCCCGAATTTTTCGTTCTAGGATAAACCGGTTTCTTCACGATGTTTCGTTTTGCGAGCAGTGGTGATGAAATTATTTACACAAAGTAAAGCGCCTGTCCGGGTTCAAACCCGTCGACCTACAACTCGTAAGTCGGGAACGTTACCACCGTCAACCATTGCTCTCAAAACATAGCTATGAGTATTGCAATCTATAGGCATTGGATCATTAGTTCTTCATCATTAGTTTCAAGCTTCATAGTTTATTTTTTACTTAGGGCCTCTTAAAATTCCGTCTGGAATCTTCGTTTGTTTTGCCCTTTTGTGTAATATGATTTTGTTGACGTAACGGGAAAATATAGAGTGGCATTTTTGGCTAAGGGTCAGATGGCAAATATTTACTCATTATATGATATAGAGGCCAAAAATAAAATACGCTTTGTATTCTTGTTTGATAGGGCTTAGGATAAATTCTTATCATGCGCAAAACGTACTGTCTCTTCTTGCTAGCCTTTCTAGGGTCAGCAATTAATGTAACTAAATTGTGGTCGAATAAAAAAAATAGTTATAAATATTGCCCACGACCTCGCACGCGACAAGGTCGGAAATTATCTCACGGGGACGTACTACTAGGATAGAAAATATCCTATGTCCTAAGTCCTAACCAAGGTCATAGTCTACACGGTGTGCCTTTCATCGAAATCCATTTAGCTGTTAAGACATGAACAGGTAACAGATAGACAAACTCAGAGATATACTATTAAAACGTCAACGTTAGAGTCTGAAAAATTCAATAAAAATAAATAAATTCTTTGAAAATTGATTTTACTTTATATATAGCAAATTCAATAACGTCTCTATCAATTACTTACAATTTTACGTCAAGTATTTCACAGACAATTTATTATATTATATCTATCTACCCCTTTTATTTATCGGGTTGTATTAAATGACTTTGAAGGTCCGTGGCATACCTACTGACCGCCATTTTGTTTTTTTCTCAAAATGCCACGCATGGAACTAAAATAAATCGATAGCTAACATCAATGCAAACAGAAAAAATAATAAGACGAAACCCCGTAAATCAACACGTTTCCGCCTGGCCTTTGGAAGTAGTGCTCGCCTCGCTTCGCTCTCTTGGCACGCACCCCGAACAAACCCCGGAAATTAATTTATGTAGGTAGTGAGAGATTAAAATAATTTCATAAAATTTTGACCGCATGATATTTAATTCCGAGAGAAATATACAGTAAACTGATTATGAGGCCCCGGAGGCTGCAGTTCCCGTCAAAAAGTAATGTTAAACATAGGGGAATCATGAACAAATATTTTGTGCCAAATATCACGTTTTATGAGACAAAAATTGATACCTAATGTACCTAATGTACGTAATGTACAGACACCACCACATCCAGATACTACAATCTGTCAAATTTCTTTAATAGATTTGCAACTTTATAGCTAAATCATAAGGTTCAAAGTTGATTGGGAAAATTTTACAGTTTCGGGTAGCTTGATGTGTGGCATCTGTACCTAATTAGCTGTTCTAATAGGCTATTTGACAATGTAAAAAATAAGGTCATAATTATTGACACTCGTATAGATTATCGCTTTTAAAATCGATTTGCATTAATTTTACTACAAAACAATGTATTATTTATAAAAAAAAAACAAAAAAAACTTCATCTTTTTAAATCTGGCGCCACGTAATCGAAAACGGTCTGGATTGGCTGAACTTAAGATGACGTCATGATTTAGTAAATTTCTGTCTATCGTTGACAGAACAGATGACTTTTGTCTAGTATCTCTTCCGTTTCAACGTTTGTTAACGTGAATCGTGACGTCATGACGCCATATTGTTAAAGATAGCGTTTTGGCGGCTTATTTAAACAGTACATTTTTATTTACTATTTTTTAAAATAAATACATTATGCAATTTGAAGTAATAGGTTTTTGTGGGCTCATTAGACACCATTAAATAATCTGAGATGTTTATCAGAAACCAGTCTAATAGCCTATTAGATTACCAGCGCTTGTGTCGGTGTATTTTAAAAGAAGATACGCAATTTATATTTTATTATTTTAATTATTGTAAATGTGAGGACTATTGTCGGTCATTGTTTTTTCCTCAGTTAATTTTAGTGATGGTCTAGCAGTTTGAGTATGCGGCCTACCCAAATGTCCTCTCTTTGTTCGTCGAATTGTGAGCTCCTTAAGTTTTGAGTTGAGGTGTCACTTCTGAGTTTGTTTTAGCCAATCTTTTCATAGTAGTTGGATAGGAAACACCGACCTTATCACACTAATATTACAAAGGCGAAAGTTTGTGAGTGTGTGAGGGGGTGAGTGTGTGTGTATCTGTGTGTGTTTATATGTTTGTTACTTCTTCACGCTCAAACGGCTGGACCAATTTTGATAAAATTTTGTATGGAGGTAGCTGACATCCTGGATTAACATATAGGCTACTTTTATCCCGATATTCCCCGGGATCGACACTTACGCGGGTGAAACCGCGGGGCGCAGCTAGTCTAGTTTATAAAATACTAGCTGCGCCCCGCGGTTTCACCCACATAAGTTTCCTAAAAACCTTAGAACCCTAAAAAGACTAAAACGTTAAAAAAATATGACAGTATAAGATTTCAATGTAAGGAGAGCGAATCAAATTCTTTGCTCCATTTATTCCGAATAGCCCTCCACTCTACGCTTGAAAACTTTTACAAATAACTAAGTTAGGTTGAACATTACTTGACCTGAGAATTGGATTCCGAAACTTGGAAATACCTGCTACTTATACGGACTTTTTTTTCAGTATTTGAGAAGAAATAAGCCAATTTGACTTAAACTAGTAAGCGGTCTTATCTATTTAATAACAAAACTGGCATTATTCTGCTTAGAATCTAGAGTAATGTTCGAGGTGTGCTATTGATTAAAAAAAAATGAGTGCGATTCTTCTTGAATTAGTAGAGTCACTTCAGTGCGCCTCGAATATAATAATGTATTACAGAATAAGGCCGCGTTCACACCAAACGTATTGTCAGCCGCCGACTGTGAGTGAGGGTAACGCAGGTTTTTACATACGTATTCAACTTATTGTTCCGAAAAGACGCTATCGCAGATATCCCCTGTATCACTGGGCCTTACAGGGAACTGCTCCCAATCAGCGGCTGACTATACCTACTCTTGATGTGAACGAGGCCTAACACTACTGATCCAGGTATTCCACTCCCAAAAGCTCACGTAAAATACTTTTATTTTGTTACCAGATAACAACAGTCACAGCCTACATGGACTTATCGCTGGTTTACGGTAGCAGCGTTGGTCAGGCCAACCCGCTCCGAGCTCGTCAAGGTGGCCGCCTGCTGACCAACCTGAGGAGCAATCGGGAGTGGCCCCCACAAGACCCCAATGTCACCATTACCTGCGAGTCTGCGCAATCTCCCAATGAACCTTGCTACTTGACTGGTAAGTTAAACTTATCACTTTTTTTTTTGTGGAAACTTTTCTTCCTTACATCTCAATGTCATTGGATGTCGTAACCATATGAAAAATATTGGATGCGGGATCCAATACTGGTGTTATTTTGCTGGACGGCAATCCGACACGACCGGACAGAGATCAGGCGCAGGACCAACGGCTTGACGTGCTTTCGGAGGCACGGGGGTATAACAGCGTCTACTTCCAAACTCCGGGCTGGGAGAGAGTGAGGGAAGAGGGAGTGCACCTGTGTCTGCACACACACTTGTTGCACTATAATATCTCCCGCGCCGAAGGCTGGGCTGAGCTGAGATTGATCGCCATGGCCGAAATTCTGTCTGGAGGACTTTATTTTTCTGGAACATGGCCAAGCTTCAGTACTTTTTGCGGTACGCCGCGCCGCCTTCTTTGTCGGCCCTTTTGCATAGATTATTATCATTACAGACCACTGGAAACGATTAATCCGTTGACACGTGGTAACCGTGATAATAATTTCCGCCAGATAATACTTCCATTACAAGATCACACATGAATATTGCAAAATATTGCGATACCTAAGTACTTTTTAACCACTCACCTAAATCATTTTTTGTTGATACTGAGAATAACGTAGCCTCGAATATTTTTCGGGAAGCTAAGCCAATATTTTCTGCGCTAAGAGGGTTCGCAATAATCCACTTTAGTATATTGACAGAGTTTAAGGCACTAAGGAAACAGATCATTCTTAGTGAATGCTTACACAACCGAAGCCTCCGAATACCGATGGGAATCGATATCCGTGGATGGGAAGATCCTCTTGATCTTTGCTTATTGCCCTTGAGGGCAATCGAGTAGCGCTGTAAAGGTTGTTCCAATTGAAGTCGGCCTCCCATAAGTATAGTACAAGAAGTTTGCAGTTCTAGGAAGGACGTTATCTTCTGTACATATAACTAAATAAAATTGTCTGTTTGCAATATCTAAATACTAGCTTTTTATAAAATGCATATGAAAGTAGCTACTAGGTACCATATATACTTTCATACGCATATTTATAAAAAGTTTGAAAAAAAAATATGTCTGACTGTCTGGTTAATCTGATGATCTTGATAAAATTTGGTATGGGAATACTTTGAACCCTGGGGGACATAGGCTACTTGTTATCGACATTCGACGCGGGCGAAGCAGTGGGCGGAAACTAGACGTTCATTTATACCACTTTCAGGTCAGTTGGTAATACACGAGTGATGTTTGTGTTGTTTTCAAATTGTTTCGCACGTGTCGCATCACAGAGAGCGAGTGACCTTATTGTAGGTACTTGCAGCGAAGTTGTGATATAGCTGGGAACACATTGAAGGATAGATCCAATAAATTAGTTTATTGTTAACTGGATTTTCAAGATAAACTCAAAAATATTATGTTTAGTACTAGGTAATTTTATTTTGTGAGTTCTTATACAGCCTCCATCTCATTGAGAGGAGGCCTGTATCCCAGCAGTGGGAACATTATAGGCTAAATATGGTATGGTATGGTCTTATACAGCACGATTTGGTGCCAATTTTTGCAGTTGTTTGATAATATCTATTATATCTACCTATATATTATATAACACAAAGTCGGGTTTCACACCATTTATAACTCAGGAACGGCTGAACTGATTTTTATGATCTTTAATTTGTTGGATTTGTCTTCGCCCCGAATAGCAAAATCATTATTAAAACATTGGAAAAAATAATCTGAGGCGGTACAAAGATCGCCGGGTAAGCTAGTTTAGTAATAAAAACACGACTCACAGTTTAAAAGACCATGACCACCGTAATACCTAATTTTATCCTGAGAGTCATATACGACCCAATTTTTCTAACAAAACATTACGAGTAACGAATACCAATTTGGTCACTGAGGTTTTTGCGACAGTCGTCTTGAGTTTTTTCTGCGAAAAGCAGAGTATTTGCGAATTTGTTAGTGGGATTCCTAATAAAATATGCGAAAATTTTATGAAAAGTGATAATTTTTGTATCTAAACGGTGGAGATAATTGAGCAGATGTTATTTAAAGTACCTATATACGATACCTCCATATTATAATTTTGAATGAAGAAATAAACGATTTATTTATTTATATAAGTAAAATTACTAAGTCTGAATAATATATTTATGAAAAAATATCTGGAAGATTTCGTTTGTAATAAAATAATCTTAAATTAAAGTTGTATAGGTACTTACTTCCGAGTTCGCGACCCTATTCAAGCAAGATTAAACACCAACCGCCAACTAAAATGGGCAACCATAACCATAATCAGCCTATAATGTTCCCACTGCTGGGACACTAGCCTCCTCTCAGTGAGAGGGAGCAAAAAGGGAGGGGAAAAAGGGCAATGACATAATTATTGAATTTAAAATATTCTTTATTCCAACAGGTGACATCCGTGTGAACCAAAACCCTCAGCTGACGGTCCTCCAAGTTATCCTGATGCGTGAACACAACCGCATTGCCGACGAGCTGGCTGAACTCAACCCTCATTGGAATGACGAGACTATCTACCAGGAAGCGAGACGCATCCACATCGCTGAAATACAACACATCAACTACTATGAATATCTTCCAATTCTATTAGGTGAGAATCTTAAAACACTAGAGTTTTCAAATGAATGTTGGTGATAAATAGCTGCATTAATTGGATACTCCCTCTTTACTTCGTGAAAGTTATAATGGCAATTGTAAGCGCTAATTGTACATTATTTACCTAGTTATTAGACTGTTAGCTTTTTGAATAATAAATAAATAAATACAACAACAATACAACACACAACACAATACAAACAACACAACAACAACAACAATACAATACAATTTTAACGGTGAAGGAAAACATCGTGAGGAAACCGGCATAAAAAAATCGAAGACGTGTGACATCTACCAACCCGCACTGGACCCGCGTGGGGGACAGTGAGGAGGCTTGTGTCCCAGCAGTGGGAATCATGCTAATACATATTTTGAACCTCTTCATGGTTACGACCTTAAAGTGTGGCTGCAGGAAAATGTTTTTAGTTGATTTCTCTCATCTGATAAAAAATAACCTTTTAAAATTCTGCCTGTTATCATTCACCTTACAATAAGGGTCTTTTAATTAATCCATGGGGGACTATTGCGTTAATCGTCACGCCAGTCTAAGGGATCATGGGTCATCAATCAATCCATTAGGTATACCGTCTTTATAATCCCAATGCAAACAGAAGGGATTTTCTATTGGCAAAATTACTTGCCGAAAAACTTACGAACATTAGGTAGGTACTTAAACAGGCTTTCGCGTCTAAAAATATACACAAAAGGGAAAATCGCCATCGCAACCTTGGTCAAATAAAGAAACAACGCACGTGCGTTAACGCGACGTTTCCGCTACGCTACCTACGCTGAACTTACACTCTATGCAAAGGCATCTAATTTGCCACATGACAGATTTACATATTAGTCTGAGAGGATAAGAATAAGAACCCTTTTAAATGCAGCGTATTACAACCCTTTAACCTATTTATTTCACATCCAGGCTATGATAACATGGTGAAGAACAAGCTGATCTACCCGGATGCTCATGGCTACGTGAATGACTACAATCCCGGAGTGGACCCTTCAGTACTTGATGAGCATGCCACAGCGGCCTTCAGACACTTCCACACCTTGATCAGGGGTTACTTGAAGTACGTATTGCAGCCACAAAATTATAAACTGTCTCCTTACTTCTGTGCATTCTTAACCACGAATCCTAAAAGCACAGCAGTTTATTGTGCTACAAGTAATGATCATCATCATCTGCCTAGCCTTTTCCCAACCATGTTGGAGTCGGCTTCTAGTCTAATCGGATGCAGCTGAATACCAGTATTTTACATAGAGCGACTGCCTATCGGACCTCCACAACCCAGTTACTGGGTAATACGATACCCCTTGGTAAGAAGGTAAGGTTGTCAGACTTTCGGGCTTCTGACGTCCCGTAACGACTGCCAATGGACAAAAACAAACAAAATGACATTTTTAAGGGGCGTTGTTGGTAAACATTTGTCAAATGGGGATTGTCAGCCAAAGCTAATTATAGATGGCGTGACTATAGCTAGGTACACCAATTCTTTTTTATTGTTTCTGTAATTACGGCATTCAACCGGTTAAGAGGGGACGGGGCTTGCGAGGAATTTGAAAAATAGGTATTTGAAGAAACTATTGCCGTCGCCTTACCTCAAGTCTGCCCCCGTAGTGTGTGATAGGGACAGCTGCAGCTCAGACCGAAATAATCACAAAATTTTTTACAAAATCGACGTTTCCTATTCCTCTTTTTTCTCCTCGAAAACTGAGCCGATTCAATATTCATTGTACGTTAACATATTAAGAAAGAGTATGTTTAGGCTCCTATAAGTTTTTTTTATGTTAATAACTTTTCAAATTTTTCTGGTACTGCTCTAATCACGGCGGTAAAAATAGGGCATTTTTTGTAATTTTTAGAGGGTCATATTTTCTTTACTAAGTAATTAGTTGCTGAAAAAAAGATAATGACAGGGACGTGTTTACAGCAGACATTAAAGAAAAAAAAAATTGCTCGAGGCATTACTCAGGAAGAAAAAAGGGGAATACATTTGTATGGAGAATCGCACGTCCCGTTCCCTCTTAATGTTTAGTTGTCTAAATTTAACGCTTGTAATGTTATGTTTTTCACCTTCTCACTAAATTCGATACTACAATATGGTAATTATAACAGTAGTAGTAGTTATTAGGGTCAACACTGTGCTCTATGTCAATTCACAATGTTTTACTAGATTGGCACTAGTGCAATCATGCCATACGTTTATTGACTATCAATATTAATGGGATAGGAAATTGCACTTCAGATCCCATCTGGGTTTATTATGACAAACTTAACACAATATTACCAATATTTTTATATAACATGGTTGTTGTCTATCTTATATATTCTCTAGAACAAAACCGAATTTTTGTAGGTACTTTATTCGTAAGGAAATAAAAACTATTTTTTTTTTATTCTTCACAGACTTATCTCAGAGAGCCGTCGTGTAGCTGGCACCGTGCGTATGAGTGACTGGTTCAACAGACCTCTACTTCTAGAACTTGATAACGCCTTTGATCACTTGGCGAGAGGACTCGCAACGCAGGAACAAGACTTCAGCGACCAGTACTGGGACTCGGAAATTACCCAATTCCTTTTCAAGTAAGCTATTCCTACTTTGAAAACTAATAAAAACTTTGAGCTTCAAACTAATGCAACGGGAATCTACGACTTTCAATATCGAAAGTACAGACGCCAGCAGGTCAACCTACCCGAAACTGTCAGATTTTCCCAATCAACCTTGAACCTTATGCTTTAGCAATAAAGTCGAAAATCTATTAAAGAAATCTGACAGATTGTAGTAACTTGATGTGCTGGCGTCTGTACGTCACATAGGATGCAGAG
Source organism: Oligia latruncula (assembly GCA_948474745.1). Taxonomy (NCBI): domain Eukaryota; kingdom Metazoa; phylum Arthropoda; class Insecta; order Lepidoptera; family Noctuidae; genus Oligia; species Oligia latruncula. Next base: position 9,837,573 of record OX419693.1, on the reverse strand, counting down.
GAGACCAAACTGTTGCTAACTTTCAGAATAAATTTTCAAAATAAACTTCAGCAATCAGAAAAGAATGGTTATTGATGGTCGAAATGATGTTGATTTACGACGAAAACAGTCGTCATAATTGTGCTAAAGTTTTACTGTATGGTAGATTTATTGGCTCATTAATATTAAAACCAATCTGAATTATTATTACGCCTTCAAATTGATAGGTCTATAAACTTGAAGTTAGACGTTGCTATCACGGATGAACTGTTATGTCTGTGAATAATGATTAGATTATTCTAATAATAGTTGGTTTGGCAATCGAGGTATTATGACGTCACACCAAACTAAAGGCAGTTCAGTGCTTAGATAATTTTCAGTTGTTTACATACATATGTGACAGAAATACACACGGATGTGTAACTGACTTCAAAGTTCCTATTGTCATGTGTTTGATGTCACAATTTCAGGAAGTAGTCTCGTAGTCGACGTAATTTTGTGCTGATTTGATTTAACTGTTATTTCCTATAATAGAGAGAAGCAAATTATACGAAGTTAGCAGTTGTAAATAAGGGAGCGTATTTGTTAGACAATGGTGCCGATTCTGTTGTTCACAAACTAAATTAAAGTTCAATGCATCTTTTTCTTTCTATTTCATTAAGAAAAGGACAGAAGATAAATTTTAGTTTAGTCCTGTCAAATAATTCAGTGCGTGACGTAAATTAACATAATTTTAGTAGACAAGTTTTTAATCACGTCTAAATTTGTATGGAGTAGTGTCAGGCGCTGATTAATTTGACAGGATTTTGACAACTGAACTAAAATTTATCTTCTGTCCTTTTCTTAATGAAAAAGAAATAAAGATGCACTGAACTTAAATTTAGTCTAGTTTGTGAACAAGGGAAGCGGCACCAATGGCTCTCTGTTGTTCGCGTAGGTAGCTGTTGATGTTAATTAATGAATGATCAATCAAACTTTTTCTTCAATAGCCTTTTGATCCGCGCTTGCGTTGTACGCAAGCCAATATTAATGAGTTTTGCATGTAGATCAATTTAATTAAAAGCTATTTATAAACTTACAAAGGCTGTGCTCCTTTTATGCCTGACTGAAGATTGATGTCGGGATGTTGTATACAGGGTGGCGTGGACATTGACGCGCAAACTGTAACCATGAATTCAGCAGATGTTCCTAGACCCCGCAGAGTGAAAACTTTTCTTCGGTTATGAAAAAAAAAAAACTGCTGTTTCATACAAAAGTGTACACGCGGACAAAATATATATGGAACAGCAAATTCTTTTTTAATAACAGAAAATTCAACGTAGGGGGTTCAGAATCATGTCCTACATCCATTGTAGCAGGATGCGCGTCGATGTCCCTGCCACTCTGTATATGCTAGTTACGCGGTAAACTCTTCTTGCGCGATGCAGGATTTTGTGTGACGTCAGTATGACACGTATTTCGCATGTGGCGATGTAGATACCGTCACACACTTATACCACAGTAATGATATGAACAGTATAGAAACTACGTACTAACGTTCGAAACGGCACACTCACACAGACGCGCGCATCTGCGGTACTATTCTGTAAAATGATCACCGTGATAATTTAGGTGAAGTGAGCTTAAAGTGAGCTGTCATTCCACCTGATGCTAGGGATTGATACTGTAGCGGTATCTACAACGCCACATGCGAACAACGCGTCATACTGACGTCACGCAAATCCTGCATCGCGCAAGCAGAGTTTACCGCGCAACTAGCATAGATACAACGGCCCGACATGAATCATCGGGCAGTTGCCCGCCAGACACAACACCCGTCTGGTTGGAGGACCCTCCCTTTTCTATAGAGTATGAGTGAACTTTACACCCTGTTCCTCATACCTCTTTAACACTATTTGACAGCTCACTTCACCTAAATTTTCACGGTGAGATTTTAACAGAAAAGCATTACTGTTCATATCTATACTGTGCTTATACGACGCATAATACCTTTATTTATGGATTATTCAAAAGGTTAATTATTTCGTCCTCAATTTTATTATCTAGAATTCTAGAAGTTATCAAATCAATTTTGTTAAACAATGAAAGCAACATTTGAGGCCTGAAAAGTTTTTGTTATTTTCGTCTTAGTTAATTGATTGTTCTACAAGTTTATTAACAAAATTAAGATATCGAACATTTCATATTATATTAGGTTTGTCTTGCGCGGATCGTATAATTATTATTCAAAAGGTCAATTGGATTTATCTCTAGGAAGTAATTATAACTTCTAATCAGACTATGAAGTTACTTTTTAACTCTTCAGTTTATTCTTTCGCTGTCATTGTCACTGGTGATATAATTTAATTTAAAACGTAACACCAGATTTGGATCTTTTTAGGGTTCCGTACCCAAAGGGTAAAAACAGGACCCTATTACTAAGACTCCAAATGTCCGTCTGACTGTCTGTCACCAGGCTGTATCTCATGAACCGTGATAGCTAGACAGTTTAAATTTATATACCGCCGCTATAACAACAAATACTAAAAACAGAATAAAATAAATATTTAGGGGGGGCTCCCATACAACAAACGTGTTGTTTTCTTGTACGGAACCCTTCGTGTGCGAGTCCGACTTTCACTCGGCCAGTTTTGTTTGCTTCAACAACGTTTGCAAAACGCTGAAAAATTAAATAAAAAAGCTTTGTGGCCTGCTTAATTCGTTCTTAAATATATTAAGATATAGAGGTATAGGCAAATAGATGGTTCAGTGTTTTAGGCGTGAAAAGGTAACATACAGACAGACAGAGTTACTTTCGAATTTATAATATAAGTATGGATATAGAGGTATAGGCAAATACATGTCTATGTATCTACCTAGTAATATTGAATATACTTGTAAAAGACATGACGACTGACAGCTCCTATATTATGAACGAGCCGAAAAGCAGTTTAATTGATTGTCTAATCCAGATTTTAGTGAAACTACATAGATAACCAAGGTCACATCTTGAACTTGCTTATTTACATTAATCTGGATGTCAAAAGTTTTGCAAAAACATGTGGTTTGATGTCTTAATTCAAATAAAAATATCAAATATTTTTAATCACATGAACTTACACCGGTACGTATTTATGAAACATCAAGAATTACCTTTATTAAACACTAATCTTTATTTCTTCAGGCGCAACAATACTTTCGGAGGTGACCTGCGAGCTACGGACATCCAAAGAGGTCGTGACCACGGCCTGGGGTCTTATATTGCCACACGAGCTGCTTGCGGCCTTTCCGTGCCCAAGACCTTCCATGATATGCTGGACTTTATCTCTGAAGAGGTATGTTTATCTTATTCCTAGCTGTTACCCGCGATTTTGTCTGCAATCCAGGAAAACAAGCCTATGTCCTTCTACAGGTCTCAGGCTACATGTGAAATTTCATAACGGTCCACTCAGCCGTTTTTGCGGGACTGAGTAACAAACATACAAACTTTTACATTTATATTATTAGTAGGATTATACTAAGTTTATTGAATGGTATACTTCGGAAAAGAACTGCGGTCACCGACTTAAGGAATGACCACACTTACCGACGCGGAATCAGCTTGAGCCAGTCACAAAGAGTTTATTAACCATGCAATAAAAGCGAAAAAGGTGTCGTTTCGGTTTTCGGACGACGCGATCCGTCACCGCGGCCGTGTCGATAAAAGTGATCACTTCCATAGCCTGCATAGTTAGCAAACTGAAGTGGCAATGGACTAAAGCCTTGTTGGAAAAGGACCAATGACCGTTGAAGCAGATCAATCCTTGAGTTGAAACCGCGATCTAAAAAACGAACGTGGGACGCTCCTTGTTAAGACGGTCCGACGACCTCGAAAGGTTGGCTGGAACAGACTTAATGCGGACTTCTTGTCTAAGGCTATATTAAGAATACCTACGACATGCCACTGACTTTGTTCGTGAACCCTAATGGCGTAACACACTATCAATCTTAATCTGAATCATTTGGAAAGATATTGCTAATCCCTTGCTTCATATGTACGAAAAATTTGTTTGCTCAATAACGCAATGAATGTGGTTGAATTGTCAAAATGAAAACCATTGCTACTGATACTTAGTGTGTTTCGCAACTAGACCACGAAGTTCGCTACATATGAAATGTGACATGTACAGTCACAAGCACAAATATGTACCTAACTGTATACTTTTTAAAAGTGGAGTACCTGGCTAAGTAATAACAGCCGCACGGGTCGATCGATCACGGTAAGCTTGCCGCGGTCGGTTCGTGGATGGGTGACAATCTTTACATACCGAGACGCCTCCATGCCTCGGAAAGTACGTTAAGCTGTTGGTCCCGGTTATCATTCTTGTATTTTTGACAGTCGTTACAGGTCGTCAGAAGCTCGAAAGTCTGACAACCAGTTTTACCAAGGAGTGTAGTGTTACCCAGTAACTGGGCTGTGGAGGTCAGATAGGCATTCGCTCCACGTAAAATACTGGTATTCAGCTGCATTCGGTTAGACAGGTTGCCGACCCCAAAAATAGTTGGGGGAGGCTACCTATTTTTTTAAAGTGATTTTCTGGTGGAATAGCTATTGCAACTTTGATATGAGACCATTTTTTTACCTATAGGTACTATTTTAATAGTCATCTTCATTATTTTACCCGTATCCAATTTAAAACCATACTATCGCCACGCCATACTACTAATATAATAGTATGGTTTCAAAAATATGCTACAGTGCGGCTGACGAGAGAATGCGTTCTTGACACCTGTCAGTTTCATACAAACGAAGACGTGTTTTGCGTATTTGATCTTTATTAGCCACTTGAATTTTAATGTCGCACTGACAATGTTCGTAACAAAACAAAACCACAATCGATACCAACAGCAGAAAAAAATCACTTTTAGTATCTGTAAAGTTGCTAAGTGTATACATGTAAGTGCTTGTGACTGTACCTACTAGGTACTTGATGCCAGGCGGTACCAAAAACTTTATCAAGCTATATCCGTCATGCCCTGGATTATATTTAGGCAACCAAAAAAGGACTAAGGAACAACAATAAATCACACTAATATTATAATAATATTAGTGTGATTTATTGTTGTTCCTTAGTCCTTTTTTGCTTTATACAAACTTTCGCCGTTATAAAGGCGCAAGTTTGTGTGTGTGTGTGTTTGTATGTTTGTTACTTCTTCACGTTCAAACGGCTGGACCAATTTTGATAAAATTTTGTATGAAGGTAGCCGACACCCTGGATAAACATATAGGCTACTTTTATTATCTCGATAGGAATATCGAGATAATAAAAGTAGCCTATATGTTTATACCCGCGGTTTTACCCGCGTAAATGTCGATCCCGTGAGAACACGGGATCGACATTTACGCGGGTAAAACCGCGGGGCGCAACGAGTTCTAAATAAAAATAATAAGAATGTGCCCCTTGCTATACAGTGTGTCTTCATAATGTGCACATATCGAAATGAGGGAAACTAAGCTTAATTTTATCGACAGAAAAAATATATAAAAAAATCTAAAAAAAAAATTTGTACCATTTTTTAAATTATTTTTCGCTGCTGTGACCCCTGTGTAAACAATCGCCCCTCAATTGAGAATTATGTTTTTTTTTAACAAAAATCTGATATTTTTTCATCAATTTTTACAATAATTGTAAAATTACTCAATAAAAGCCCCGATTACCTATCCTTTTTGATTACTTTAACGTGATGGGTATCGATATCTAAACACGATACAATATAACAGTTGATGTTCTTTTTTGGGGGTCAACGACCGCTGGGAGTAAATTATTCTCCATCGTATCAGATTTTTAAACGTAAAAATACCATGTTTATAACTCAATCACAACATTTCCTATCAACTGTTAAAGAAAGGCCTTGCAATCACCATACTTTAGCAGGTAAAGATCCTTTTAAATATTTTTTTATTTTTTCAAATATTTTTTCCGTCGATAAAATTAAGCTATGTTTATGTTTGTGTATTTAGATATAACGTCACATTACACCCGTAGGTAGGTACGTAGGTACCTACGTGATATCAAAATCAAAAAGAAACATACAGGGTAGCACTGGTGGGAGGGACATAACGCGCAACATGTTTCCGTGGATTCTGAAAATTATTCTGACTTCCCTGCGTTGAAATTTTTAGTAGATTATGAAAAAAATATTGCGTTTCCATAGATTTTAACCGCGCAGGTATTGCACTTTTCTATGAAGCAGCTGATATGTTTATATAATATCTCTTTGTGTGTATTTTTTTTAAATATTGATGCCCACATAGTAAAAAACATAGCGAAACAACATTTTTTGTTTATTACAGCTGAAATTCAGCTGACGGGTGATTTATTTCGTGGAAGAGAAACCTACCTTAGTACAGTCAGGAACAAAAGTCGATTAACACTTCAGTTTTTTTAATCTCAGTTATTGAGGAAAATATTAACACTTCAATTTTATTAATCTCAGTTAATGAGCAAAATATTTGTTGAAAATTGCATTGTACTTCTGCTGCAATTTTGAACAAATATTTTGCTCAATAACTGAGATTAAAAAAACTGAAGTGTTAATCGACTTTTGTTGCTGACCGTGCAACAGTCGCGTTTATTTATGTTTAATGGTGGTTACACATGAAATGAGAACAAAGGTGGCTTGTTTTTCCCTCCCTTTGTTTTTTTTGGTTATGTTAATTAGGGGTTTATTCGAAAATAGCCACAAAGGCTATTATTATAGTGGGCTTTATTTATTTGTGTGTGAGTTTTTGTAGTTGCTTTTGGCTCTGTGCTTAGATAGAGGTTATAATACGTGACTCAATGACCGTCTTCACTAAAACTTTATTATCTAATAATAATAAAGCGTTTTATTCGGACCATAGATATACAATTATGTTTCTTACACTACTACACTGTTACACATATATATTTTTACATAATTAATTCGCGTATTTGGTGCTTCTTTACTCTCATAGTTTTTTTTTCACAATAAAAAAAAATCGTTTATAGATTCCACATATTGATTGAAGCCGGCCGACGTAGCCGATGTCGCAACAAATTCATTGATAACTTCCACGCATTAAGTGGCCTATAAGTAGATAGGTATTCATATTATTTGATGATTTATTTGGTTTTTTATTAATAATAGTAATAGTATGTAGCTAAATGAAAAAAAAACCCCATAAGTACTTAAATAAACATACGTTAATAATTACTTACGCGGCCGAAGAGAATGCGTTCGTACTATTACTAAAATAAAAAAAAAAACAAATAAATTGGCGAATAATACAAAAAGTAGTGGTTTCACAAATAAGCTTTTCTTTATACTTTAGAAAAAAGCAAATCTTAAAAACTAAAAAAGAAAACAAGCATCCCGAGCTGCACTCTTGCGATAGGCTATATTTGTTCTAATATCATTTGCATAATAAAATTACTTCTATAAGTTACCTCACCGTTGAACATTTCCAGAATGCGGAAGATTTCTTCTGCAGGACTAACTGCTAAGAGTTATTATAATGTTACCGCTATGTTAGCTTTGTTTTCTTACTTTTCTATAAATCTTGTAATAAACTCAGGGATTTTTTTTTTGTTGTAAAATGTCACCTTGTTTGTTTTCTACATATCCATGTAATTTGTTATCATTTAACTGTGATTTTATGTGTTGTGCTATTTCTTTTGTGTGTACTGAAAACGTGGTTTATCATTCTATCTATCTATGCAAATCGACTTGGTAGCTTACTTGTTAGCAGTAAGTAATGGTACGCTTTATAACAACAATCCCTTCCCGTAAATAAGCGTAGAAACACTTAAGGCTAAAATAACTCAGTCGAAGTTTGTGTCAGGATATAAATTATTAACTCTGCTGTTATTGTTAAGAATAGAGGCTATTGAAATGGTACAGTAAGGTATAAAGGTACCCGCAACCCATATATTGGTACACAAAGATTCTATTGTGTCTATACTTGGTTACTTTCCTAATGATGCTTATTATTATTATTTTTGCACGGAAGCATGAAAATTGAAGGAGCAAATTTATTAGTCGTCGTTGTACAAAAACTGTTTTGTTTTCCTACGAAAATTTTGGTATTTTTCCATATAAACAGGAAGATTTTTATTATTTAGAAACATTGATCCTAATTTGAATTGAAAGAAAAATAAGGATAATATATATTTTTTTCAAGTCCACGTAGCTGTTACTAGGCAGCCAAGACAATACTGCGTCTTTCTATTTTAGTAGAGTGGGCCTACCAGCAATTAGTGCTTGCTGTGATCACCACCACATAATAACATCTGCAGCATATTCTGCGACCTATAAGAGACCCTCGTATAGTCGATCTCATAATTGCTTTGCCAACAATTCCTAGTAAATTGAAATTTTACTAAGGTTGCATAAATTCTAACTGTTACATATAAAAATAAACCTGAAGGCCCAAGTGGCAATTGCATTCAAAGCGTTTCGTATTTCTAAGATCAACAGGATTGTTATACCTACTCGTAGCTTTCGGTAGCATATTATGTCAATAGAATACATTTTTGATTTTTCCATCATCGTTACTGCTGATAGGATGTCACTTTGTCTAGTCGTTTTATGGTGTGCAAGTGACATTGCACCTTACAGTGGTAAATAAATTACGAGGTCGAATGTTTCATTCCCATGTCAGAATTGTTGGACAATATCGAAACAACACAAGATCCGACCATGGATACCATTTCTCAATCATTATCTTTCTCCACCAGAATGTGAATGTCCTTCGAAACTTGTATGAGACTCCTCAAGACGTCGAGCTGGTGGTAGCAGGCTCTCTGGAGCGCAACGTACCGGGGGCTCAATCCGGGCCTACGTACCTGTGCATCCTGACTGAGCAGTTCTACAGGACCCGAGTGGGAGACAGATACTTCTATGAAAATGGAGCTGATCCTGACACTGCTTTTACGTTTAGTAAGTATAATTTTCACGTTTCATGTCCTATCCTAAACAAACATAAATCTGTATCGAAAATACCTACAAAATAAAGGTAAGGACAAAACTGCGAAAATTAAATAAAAGACAGAAATTGTTTTTAAATAGAAAACATGACTTCATGAAGTTCATTTTGTTTATATGTATGTATCTATCTATGTATTAGTATTTATTCTTGTATTTTATAAGTAGTCATTTCCTAGCTATTTATCCCGTATGTTGCACCTGCCATGTTTTGTCTCTGCACCACCCTAAGGTTAAATTAATGCCTTAGGCATTTTCTACCAGTCAGGTAGAAAATGCCTAAGGCATTAATTTTATTTTATTTTATTTATTTGGGACAAAAAAAACAGTTATGCAATACAATATTATTGGTTAGCTTAAGTATAATATTAAGTCCGCCTTTGTACAGTATTTCTTTTACTTGTGCATAAAGTTTTAATAAATAAATGACTGCCTGTAAGAATGCATCGTCTCTGTCTCCCGGCACAAATATTTGTGTGGCCTTCAAAACTAAAAACTAGGTTTGTATTAAAATATAACCTGGAAAAACTGTGATATTTCAAGCAGTAGGTATTTGAACACCACTTGAAACTGTGCAGGGATAGTTGCGTTCATCTACATGTTCCAAAGCCAATTTGTCTGGTAGAAAAGGCAGGCGAAACAATATTCTATCCAGAATAATTACCCACGATTTATTACCCCATTGACAATATAGACAAAATTTAGACTATCGGGTTGTTGATGGATTTGTGCCAATCAGTCTAGTTTGTTGTTTGCCTGAATTCCTAGCAAACAAATATGTCATACTAGCAGCGCCCCGCGGTTTCACCCGCGTAAGTTTTCATCCCGTGAGAAAATCGGGATAAAAAGTATCATATGTGTTAATCCAGGAAATGGTCTATCTATGTGCCAATTTTCATCCAAATCTGTTCAACGGTTTACGCGTGATTGAGTAACAAATATCCAAACATCTTCACACACTTTCGCATTTATAATATTAGTAGGCTATTAGTAGGATAGGATTTATTTAATGTGATGTGAGTATAAATAAAACGGAATAGTGAGTCAATATTTATCCCATTATTTTATGCTGTTGAATGAATATACGTTTACAAAACGAATATTCTGATAATATTTATATTGGGTTATGTGAAATTGCGTGATTGTTAATCATTCAATAAGAATAAAAAAAATGATGTAAGCCAAAACATTTGGAACATAAAGGGCTAAGGAAGGAACATGGGTCGGTTTTAGTCAGTAAGAGTCTGACACTCCCTTCCGCTCCACCCAGAGCGGGACCCCTCATTTGATGAAGTCCCATCCGAAAAAAAAAAGCCAAAACATTCAAACAACTATCTCTCTCTCTTTCTTTTTGCTGTAAACCCATGTTCAGCCTTTATTACGCAATGTATTTCACAAATAGGTAATGCTTAGGTATTTGAATGAATAACACTCTTCCGTTATATTTTCCACCAAAGCACACAATAAAATGGGGATAAAGGCAATTAATTATTCACGATTGCAAGAGCACGTAGCTCAAGGTTATCAAAACACTTTCCGTGCACACACAGAACCTCATTTTCCTCAACAAATATGTTAACATAAATTTAGTATTTTATTGCTTGTTTTAATGTGTATGTTTAGTGCTGATCAAATCACACAAACAACGTTAGTTAAGCTAATCTCCTTAATTATGGCAGAAGGAAAAATAACAAAAATTTTCCTTGACTTTTGAAATCCTTTTATTAATAAAAATGCGAAAGTGTGTCTGTCTGTCTGTCTGTTACCTTTTCACGCTTAAACCGCTGAACCGATTTAGATGATGATTGGTATAGAGATAGTTTGAGTCCTGGGACATAATTATGATAGTTTTTATTCCGATATTCCCACGGGATCGACACTTATGCGGGTGAAACCGCGGGGCGCTGTTAGTTATGAATAAATAGGTACTAACTGTCCCCGTCGCTTGTTCTCATGATTTTTTCAGCCCTGTAGGAAGGGCTACGACTTGAAATATCCTTTCTTAGATCAATAAAAAAAAAATTAAGCATAATTATTTTAACTCGTTACTCGCTAGAGTCGTTTTGATTCAAGTCAGCTTCTAGTTTAGCTCGCATTTCCGTAGATTTTATGATAAGCGGGTTGTGTGTCTTTTATAGATAGACTATAATGTACTTTTATAAACAGGTCAGCTTGATGAGATACGACAAGGCGCATCTATGGCTCGTCTGCTCTGCGATAACGGTGATAACATTCGAGTAATGCAGCCTAGAGCTTTCCAGCAGATATCGCACGGGTAAGTACTGTCATTACTTACAATCCCGTCTTTTACAGCTAATATGCCATGGAACCGAGTTATGGAGTATGTTCCCATCGAATTATAGGTACTTGCGATAAAGAGTTATTGTGATAATGTATTCAGTGTTCGCTAGCGGATGTTGGGTTGATGGTTCTTTTATGGAACAATTATCACAACACTGTCTTATAGTCAATCCTGCTTCGGGCTGATTTTTCCACATCCGAGGAATAATTTTAAAAATTTGACAGTTCTTCCTTAAAAAAACTGTCTGACGTTAATTTATTTGTCGAATAAAAAATATCTGTCGATTGAAAAATCAGCCCTTCGTTGCATAAAAATTAATTAAGAAAAGATTACCTACGTGATTGAGAAAAGTTACTGCATGGTAAGGTAAATGTACCAATACTCGTCGGGTTTTGAAATTCACTGACTTTGAAGAACTGCTGCGTGAAAAATATTTAATTTAGAACGAAACTTTTTGCATGACGAAATAGAAAATTTATCCGTTATTCTAAATAAGTTTTAATGTTTATAATTTTTAGTGATAATAAATACTTATTAAAGCAAATATGAAAAAGGGGCGATTTGTACCAGTACTCGCCAGATTTGTACTATTAATCATCAAAAAGACCCAGTAGTCGTCAATTTTTGATGCTAATATGAACTCTCAGGCCTTTAACATAGGGTTCAAAATGATTACACATTAAAACAAATTGTGTTTGTCTTTCATAATTATGAGTGGCAACTGTGGCAAGTCTAAGAAACAGAAGGTAGGTGAAGACCAAATCGCAAGAAATTACTAAAGGTTGTGAGGTATTAGCAGAGTAGGTAGGTAAATTCTCAAAATCTGTTTTTATCAGAATAAATTTTGACGTGAAAACGTCGTTTCAGTCTCTGGTAAATTCAACATTTTTGACCGACAAAAGCATGAAACATTTCAATCCTTAATAACTAAGAGAATTTGAATGCTAGGGTAATGATTGAGCATTCAAAATATTCTGCCCAGAAATGAAAAATCAAAGTAAGCTTGCATCATAAGGAATGCAATGAATCTAAAAAGCCCAGTGCCGAGCAAATCCAAAGCTACGGCAGTATCAGAAAACGAAAGAAAATCTGCAGCAAAAAAGATAAAGATATCGTCTCATACAGACCGTAAATCTGCTTAGGAAAATATCACATACGGTGAAAGGTTTTTTATAAGGAGTGCAATGCAACTAAGTCCAGTCTCGGGCAAATACAATGGTTAAGGCAGTATCTGAAATCGTATGATTTTTTTACAAAAGCCTTTGAGTAAAATATAATTCGCTTCATAACGACTGTAAATCTGCTCGAAATTATAAAAAAGCCAACCAAAGAAAGTTTTAAATCGTATGTAACACAATAAGCCTAAAAATATAGTTATAAGCTAATTCAAAAGCTAGGCTAGCTAGGGGGCAGATTTAAAAAAATATTCAGGTATTAACCTGAAAACTTAAAAAAATCATCGACAATCGTCAAGTTATTAATCGGCGGCACCGTGTCATAGTGCAAGTGTGTGCATGGGTCAAGATTACGAGAACATTAGGAAGTTTCAACGGCAGAAGACTTAGTAAGGAGACACCTCTATAAAGGAGAGGATTTTATTGGAACTGTACCAACCGCGCTCAATCTGAGTGAATTACTGTTGGAAAACTAGCATCAATTAGCGAGAGGTTAATTACAACTTATTATTATACCTTTCTCATTATGGCAGTTTAGGTACCTGAGTACCTGATACTTTTTACGGGCCGAGTGAGTAGAGCGTGCTTACGATAGGTACAGCGAGCGAAGCGAGCCCTTTCTAGACACGAATAAACAGAGCGCGCTTACTCAAGCAATAAGTGAACGAAGCGAAAACAGTTTAAGAGTAACCCATTTTTACTGTCAAAAGTAACCCAAACCTTATACAATGTGTAACACCATTAACGCAAGACCTCATACCCCCAATTAGAGTATTGAGTTAAAAGCTTAATACAATAGCCAAAACTTAATTTTTTTAAAGCTATTATTATTAATAAAATCGTGTTGACCCTAACATTATTTTATGCATTTAAAATTGAGTCTTATGGCTTTGAAATAAGATTTAATTTTTTTTGGCTCAATCACTGGTCAGTATGGCAAAATACATAATTTTTGAAAAAATACCTTTATTAAAAGTTACTGATATCGATTCAGTAGTCAATTATGAACAAACTACTTTCAGGACTTGCGTTTATTCTGTTACACCTTGTATATGTTTGTACAGACGCCAAGCACATCAAGCTATTACAATCTGTCCAATTAATTTAATAGATTTTCAACTTTATCGCTAAAGCATAAGGTTCAAATGACGAGTTTAAAGACAACTAATTGAGCGGGTCCCAGTAATCGTCAAAATAGCACTTAAAATGACGAGTTCTGGGTCAAGTAGGAATTTTTAGGTACCAATAGATGTCACGTTCGAAAAAAAATACTTTTATGATAAAACTGTTCCAAACTTCCAGTTACATCATTAGCAAATTAACTTAACTAATTCATCAAACGATCAGACTTACCGTAGACCCCACTAAAGGTTCGTAAATCAAAAAGCAAAACTGCGCGCTGAGTTTGACATTTAGCAGTTAAACTTGCAAAAAAATTAAAACATTGTGGGAGACACTTTTCAAGTAAGATATCTCAGCCACCATTACAGTTAAAACTCAGTGTTGTTATTTTAATTGTGCAATATGTAACCAAAAATAGGTTGCCATAAAAATTGGCCAATTAAATATTTACTAGAAAAAGATATTGAAGTTTTTAGACAATTTGACGACTTCTGGGTCACTGTCGACTTCACCCGCGTTTACCTTAACTTTAAGTGATCCATTTAAACGATTTATTCCGGTCTGATCCCCTCCACTCCACCCCCCCCCTTTCTGGATCTCCTGCAAGTTCTATTGTCTTTCTTCCATAAAACAAAACAAGAAATGTTTGAGATAGTTTTTGGAAAGTTACGCCTTACTAGTCTGTACTGTTTTTTTTTGTATGTACACTAATAGTACAGACGCCAGCACATCAAGCTACCAGAAAATGTAAAATTTTCCCAATCAACTTTGAACCTCGCGCTTTAACGATATAGTTGAAAATCTATTAAAGAAATTTGACAGAGTGAAGTAGGTTGATGTGCAGGCGTCAGTACATTATTCGTATGTTCCCAGTCGCCCCCGCGGGGATTGCCACCGGAGGCAAATGGGAATAAAAATTCCCAGTCGCCACCGGCGGCGACTGGGAAGTCATTGCCCCCACTTCAGTTTCGCTGTACATTGCTTTCTCCATCGTAGAGAATAAAAGGATGAAACCACTTATCGTAAACCTGCCTCTAATCTTTTTATCTTTTCTTTTTTTTTGTTTTTTTTTTTCTTTTCTTCTTTTTTTTTTTTTTTTTTTTCTTTTAGTCCGCCTCTGTACATTTATGTGCTTGAAGTATTAAATAAATAAATAATAATAATCTTTAAAAAAAAGACTAAGTGCATTGAAATATTTTTTTATTTTGATTTCGATATCAATAAACTTGTTAAAATGGTATTTTGTATCACAGATAATCAGACTCTTAAAGACAGTAATTAAATTAGAAACTCGTACATAGTAATAATTTCTTCGTATTATAAACAAGGCTGTAAATATTCATAGATAACAGACTTTTTTTTATATTATGGTCAATTATAAAAATAAATAATAAAAATATTATAACAAAAATATTCAAGTACCTACCTACACCATTAAATCACAGATAAAATCAGACTTTTATTCCGATACGTTACTATCATCGAGCGAATGATCGATGATAGTAACGTAACGGAATAAAAGTCTGATTTTATCTGTGATTTAATGATGTAGGTACTTGAATATTTTTGTTACTGTTGTTATTTTGATTACTATGTTTTACTTTCCTAATTTAAATACTGTCTTTAAGAGTCTGATTATCTGTGATACAAAATACCAGTTTAAATGTTTAATTTTAACAAGTTTATTGATATCGAAATCAAAATAAAAAAATATTTCAATGCACTTAGTCTTTTTTTTGACGTGACAACGTCTTAAATTAGGTTGCGGCTGGGAGTCACTTATGAAAAAGTGTAACGCTCGGTAACGTTACGTTCTTATTTTCATTTAATTCCTTGTTCCTATTGTGCAATTTAATTATATTCATATCAATAAATATTCTACCGAGAAAAAGACGTTGTCACGTAAAATCTTCGCCCGTAAAACCGACTTTACAGGCAACCATTTTTTTAAGATTATTATTATTTATTTATTTAATACTTCAAGCACATAAATGTACAGAGGCGGACTAAAAGAAAAAAAAAAAAGAAAAAAAAAACGAAAAAGAAAAGAAAAAAAAAGAAAGAAAAAAAAAAAAGATAAAAAGATTAGAGGCAGGTTTACGATAAGTTGTCTCATCCTTTTATTCTCTACTATGGAGAAAGCAATGTACAGCGAAACTGAAGTGGGGGCAATGACTTCCCGGTCGCCGCCGATGGCGACTGGGAATTTTTATTCCCATTTGCCTCCGGTGGCAATCCCCGCGGGGGCGACTGGGAACATACGACATTATTGGTATACAGTGCTAACGCCGTGCATTAATAAACTAAATAAGTCACACGTATACCTACTATTTTATAGCTCGTTTGACCTAAACCACGCTTTTCTGCGTACAAATGGACGAATGAAGTGCGGGTTTAGGTCACATAGTGCTATAAACACTTATTTCAGAATCTTGTATGTACTCATTTTATATATTTTTACAGGAACAAGGTTGTACCGTGCGACGAACTACCGTCTGTGGATCTAACATTATGGCAGGATGCAAGAGGCCATTTCTAATTCAATCTGAGAAATAGTTAAGAGAACATAAGTAAAATTTATGACAAATAAAAAGTTACCGCCAACTATCAATAGGTTTATTTTTGTGAAAAAAAAAAACTTTACAACTTGGAAAAGGAGAATTTCCGGGAATCAGGAGGACTGTATTTTCCATTACAAAATAGAGTGCCAGGTGTCTTAACAAAGTTATATAAGTTATCAGATTTAAGTTACTTTCATAAGTTTTGTATTAACTTGACTGATCCAATAATACCTAGGTATTATTAGATCAGTCAGGTTAATTATTGGATCAGTTAACTTAATATGTTTGAACTTTACCCGAAAACTTTTTTTTATTTGTTAATCTGTTATTCAACTTGAGTGTAAAAATTTGAAGATAGGTACATCTTTTTTATTTATTTGTACAGATTAAGATGCTAAGTTGTAAATGTGTGATTACGGCCATTTTTATAAATGTTTGTATATATTTTATGTTCTATTTTAGAAGTTACAAAAGTATTTGTTTTGATAATACTGACTGTATAAATAAACTTTATACATACTTTATTTGAAATGAATGTTACGTAAGAAAGTTGTGTGTTTGTAAGTAAAAGTAATAATAAAGTATTTGTTTATAATTTTTAATTCTTATTTTATTTATTTACCAGAAAAGTAAACAAGATATCAAAGACTAGCTTCTGCCCGCGACTTCGTCCGCGTCTTTCGGCTCCCGACCCACCGCGCTGCATCTCATGGCCCGCAATTTTACTTCGTTTTCGCTTAGCGTTCTTTCGGATTACGGTTTTTTTACTCGGTTCGAGAACTGGGCTATCAAATGCAAAAATATTTTTTCAAAACCGACTAGTAGTTCTAGAGATGAGTGCGTTCAAACGAACAAACAAACTCTTCAGTTTTTATTATTATAGATAGATAAGTTTAGTATATCGTAAATCCTTTTTTGTGTTGGACCTTTATAATTTTTATACCAATACTAGCTTCTGCCTGCAACTTCATCCGCGTAAAATTTCACCCGGATGGATTCATCAGGCTGAATGGGGGGGGACATTCACCATCTTAGGGGTGGAATTTCGAAAAACCTTTTCTAAGTGGATACCTAAAATACTCTTCAAAAATAAAACACCCTCCAATTTCATGTAAGTATAGGTTTAGGCTGTCTCGACCTAATTTTAAGTCCGCTCCTGAAGTTAAAGTTCTTACTTTGCGGAAATAGAAAATATGCAGACATCATTTTCCAAAAGCACGTGTTTGAATACTCCTAGAATTGCTATGAAAAAAGTGAGTTAGATACTGCAGATGACGTTACTAACCTAAATATAAATACTCGTTTCAAATATTTCCTACAATGGGATTTCAGCCCTGAGTGCCCACTTCTATGCAGTTGCTTGGAATATTGTAATTTGGGCTAAGAGCCATCTGCGCTTGCCGCTGACGTGGCAGTTAAGGGCGACAGAAGCCAACTGTGTGCTGGTGTGCATGTAGCTTAGTGGCCACTCAATACAGTTACGACATTTGAAGGGAGTAAGTGCTGCTGCAGACTAGGCGACTATGCTTCAGTAACAGCTCATGCAATCAGAAAGTTGGCAACGTCGCAAATACCTTTCAAATTTAACGATCGGAACACTGAATCCTAATATGCAGTGTTACAATATTAATTCATAATCGATATTTAAAAGCACTACAGAGCGATATTTAACGATTATTTCGGTAATATTGACAAATTGATCAAAATAGCGAATTACTTGACATGTATTTGTGACGTCGCCAGTGTTCTGGTTTCTACAAGCAGTGGTCGAAAGGGCTTTGAAGATTTTATATGGAGCCTGGCATAACACTGTCGCGCCATTTTGAAAATGGCGGTCAGAAAACCAAATAATACCAAACCCTGTAAAGCGTCATGTTTCCGAGATATTAACGTTCGAAGTTGATCACATGACTCTAACATTATTTTCTGTTTGCTTGATGTCAGCTATCGATATATATAAGTAGGTTGGATTACTAGCATTCTTATCCGTGGGAGGCCACGGATTTCAAAATGGCGGGAGCGTAGGTATGCCACGGATCTTCAAAGCCCTTTGTAAAGTTTCTACGAATTTACCAGTTTACCACACACGTCACAGATAAAGGTCGCTGTGTCCAAGTTACAAGCTAGAGAAATATCTGAATAGCTACTTTAGCTCACAGCTTGCATTCACTTGACCTTTCTGAGAGGAAATTAAATAAGAAATGACGATCGTCAGATATCGCTTCTAGTTATTTACGCCCAGTTGTAGATGATATAACAGCAGTCTAAACCCGCAGTGTCTGAAGACAAGACGACATAATTCAGACATGTCACATACACGTCGCGTCTGTGGTTAGTGGCATGTCTGACTTGTCGTATCTCGTGTCGTATTTAATGAAATAGTGTAGGAGGATAGGATAACTTAGTTTGTAAATTATTCGGTCAAATGGGAAGTGTGATCGATTGATCTAATTCTTCCTTACTAGGAAAAAAAATTACTACACGCTGGAATTTTAAATTTTTTGGTATTGCTTTTTTCGCTCATTCAAATTGTAGCGAAATAAAAGAGGCACTTCATTGCATAAAAAAAAGGAAAAAATAGAAACTTTATGTGTTATACAGGGCGTCCCACGGCTATGCCACATGGAGGGAAAGTACCTTGAATATTGTAGATGGAACATTTTACTGAAAGAAAACATTATTTTAATTTAAAAAACAATTTAAACTGCATTCATAGAGTTTTAAATAATTACATGGTTGAACCGGGAATCGAACCCGCTACACGAGAAAAAAAAATACCCTTTAGCTTTATCATACCGATCGAAAGGCTTCATCATAAGGATTGTTTTTTGCTAAATAACATAGTGAATGAAATAAAAGGAAGACCATTTTTATCCGTTTTTTTTATCCCGTTTTTTTGTGTTTTACTTTTATTTACTTATAGGAGTGGGGTAGGAGTAGTGTAGGAGTAGGTTAGGAGTAGGGCAGGAGTAGGGTAGGAGTAGTGTAGGAGTAGGTTAGGAGTAGGGCAGGAGTAGGGTAGGAGTAGTGTAGGGGTAGGGTAGAAGTAGTGTAGGAGTAGGGTAGGAGTAGGGTAGGGTAAGGGGTAAGACACCACGCGAACGAAGTAGCGACGGCCAGCTAGAAATAATTTATATGGCAAAACAATGTTTGCCGGGTCAGCTAGTTTGGAAATACATTTGTACTAGCATTCCATTAATATTAAAATTATTCGTATAATAAAGTCGCTAGTAATATATAAGTCAATGTATAAAGTCTAGAGCTCGATTGTTCACTAACTAAAGAATTTTTTTATCTATCAAATATTTTTCATGTCAAAATTTGAATTCCGTTTATGACCAGACATTAATTGGAAAAGAAGGTTTTAACCTGCAAAATGTAGAAGAATTTTTCGATGTCATATTTTGTTTGTTGTTAGTTTTAGTTAGGTACCACGGGGGGAAGCCAGAAACTACAGAACGCCACCTGCTACGATCCTAACATACCTAATCCTTTTGCTTCGTTTACGTTCATAGGTACAGTCAACAAAAGAGATAAGTATAGGTACAGGATTGTCGGATATAGTTGAAGTTTAGTAAGAAAACGATGGATGTTCTCGATTAAAATTTAATTTTATGAATAGAAAAATAGAAAACAAACAGCTTATTTGTCAAATACAAAATACTAATTAGAAAGCTATAGTAGCGAGTTTTACCAAGAAAATCTTTTTTCTATTAATTAATTGAATCTAAAAACTCTTTCACCAAGATGCAACATACTTAATGTCCAATACCGCGTTGCCATTTATAAAAATACCATCGTCTCTTTTATCAAAGCTTAGCTAAATATTGTCCTTACAAATGTAAAGTTTTTATTCAAAACAAAAGTTACTCAATTTGACGCCTTTGATGGTAACACTGAAAACTTTATTTAGTTTGTTCAGTATCAACTTAAATAAAGCGCAAAAATAAAAGTTAGTATTTCTCAGCTATTTGATGAATTAAATTCCATTGAGTTTTTATCAAAGCTTTTCTAAAAATTTCCGCTTTTTTTTTATTCGCTTCGCTTTAATTGAGCCTATACTGGAATAACTTGCTTTAGTTATTATTATAAATGAAATAACCAGACTTAGGTTTTCACCAAAGTGCAATTTATGGAAATAATATAACGGAAAAATTGTGCAACATATAAATATTATGGTTGGAAGTAAGGACGGCCATCTGACCTCCACAAACCAATTACTGGATAATATCGACATATTTCTAAAACTAGACTAGTTATTATCTAGTCTTTCGAACTTCAGATTGCCTGGATTGACATTTATAGATATTGGTATGAAAACTAGGAGTAACGAACGTGCTCGCCAGGGACAGAAATTCAGCGAAATGTATATAAGTAGGTATAATATGTATTTGGAAATTGTGAGCCACAACACTCGTAAGATAAATCATTAATTTTCCTCATAATACGATTTACATAGGTATTTAATTTCTGTATAGGATCAAGATAACTTTCGCTTCATAATCTTGACGCCTCAAGAAATTATTAGAACAAGTGTTTACCTAACTCATTCGTGTGATCGTATTTAGATACGTACTTAGGTACAAATCGTTAAGTGCGGCCACTGCTGTTCTAGGGCCCGTATTAATAAACGTCACTCAGCCCAAGAGCTCCCACTTGATATCGATCTTGAGGTCATGAACGTATTAATAAACATAATAATTGACGTATTCAAGCTACGGTTTGGGTTTACGATATCAGCCGAGTGATGGACTGATTAATAAATCAAACTCGACACTTAAGTATACAATAGGTGCGTGTACTCAATATGCTCAAACCTGAGTGTAGGCGGTCCGTGACTTGAGGTCGTGATTAGTACCGCGAAACACGGAGTTTGAAAATATTTTGGATGAAATTAATTATTATGATGAAATAGAGTTCTGTGTGTGTGTATTTTATGGTCTTTGCGATATCATTTACCAAATATCTGTAATTTATTTATGTTGAGGTCGGACAAACTGCGTTATAAGTCTACTGCGAAAGTTGTATAAAATTGGTATTACTACACACCTATCCGAAAAGTAGACAAATTCAATTCAGTGAAAATTTGACACATAAACAACCTACTCTCTTGCTGAAAATATGCAAAAGGAAAAAATTATGATATTATTATCATTCTGTCTGCATTCCTACTTTTACCATTTTTCATACATAAACTACATAAAAAACACGATCAAAAATCTTGATAAGAATCACTAAAAATTGTGTTGCGACGTAATACTTTTTAGTGCTGACCGTCCACCCAACTTTCTTATTTCGATTCAAAACTTGCATACAGCCTAATCGATATTGGCAATAAAAAACTTTTAAAAAAATAATAGAAACTGAATAAAAACTCTTTTAACTAACAAAAAGTATTGAAAGTGTTTGCAGAATACCCAATATAGAATTAATTTATCATCATTCTCAAACAAAATTTTACTAAGCCTACCTAAAAAATAAATATATACTGGGAATTCTGTAGAAAACTATTAGAAAGTATCAAAAATAAAATCCACAATAAATAAGTAATAGGCGTCCAATAAATTAAAATAATTTTAAACAGCGAGGCATTCCGAATATAAATTCAAATATAGAAACATTTCGGCGCGAAATTCAATAAATGAGGTACCTAAGGCCTGTCTGTTATTGACTCTGTTTCACTAAAATATCCAAAAAACGATTGAAATTACATTAGAAAAGCTTAAATAATTAATATAAACAATGCTTATTGTATTTACTGCTTAAAATAATTTTATTTAATTTCCAAGTATCGATTACATTCGTCATATTTATCACTCGAAATTTAAAAAAAAATAATCGTTTGGAATAATCGCTATCGCACATCATTGCAATAAAAAAAAACAATAAATGGTCGGCGATTTTGAACACAAATTGAGTAGTGGTAATAATGAATACGTGCTATTGGACCTGTGTTTGAATATTACGTTAAGACCTGGGCATTTTCGTGTTGTTCACAATATTTTCAATAATATTTGTCACACTTTAAATCTTATCTATAACTGTGTACTTATGTGAAAAGTAAAAATGTAGTAAACACGCACGATTGGCGCGAAACTTCGACATTAGATAGCCAAAAACTTCATTACCACTGCTTATTTACCTTAAACTAGGATAAATACGTCAAATAATTAAATGATGTATTATTCACAGCCCCTGTGGTGGAGTTAGGATGTTCAAAATCCCCAATTTTTATGTTTTTTAGCCTCGACCACCACTGTCATCAAAATGGCGAGTATCGTATGTACCTATTTACGAACTTGAATTTATTCAAGGTAAATGAAAATAAACTTGTGCGAAAAATATGAACATATGGTGAGGTTTTTATCCAGCTCTCCTAGTTAACGCATATTCATAAGATTTGATGGGTAGCATAATAAATATTTACATAATCAAATAAGGGTGTCGTATGTCGTCATTCTTGGGTACGATGGGACCCTGTACCGAGCCGGCGGAGGTTTGTATGTTTGGGGAGCTTCCGAACTATACGGTTATGGCTTTCTTGAGTAGAAAACATCTTTATAACGTGATACAGCGCTATTCATTAAACATTTTACAAAATAAAAGTATTTCAATAAATCTTACGACATAGCAAGAACGAAATGTGATGAATGATATTCTAAACTTCGGTCAATGTGACGTAAACGTTCACCAGATCAAGCCCTCAAGTACAGCGTCTTGAGGAGCTGAGCTTGATAACTGAGATACTGTTTTCATGTGTTTATTAATTAGCAATGATCTTGAGATGCTGATATCGTAATAATGGCGTATCAAATGATATCGCCCTTGAGTACGTCTTTGAGGAACGTTTATTAATACGGGCCTAGGAACCTGTAGTTTAGAGATACCTACTCGAGAACGTTTCAATGACGTCATTCACCAGCAAATTTCGGACGCTATGTGGGCGGTCACCGGTCTTCTAGGAAACGGTAGCTTGTTTTAACGTCTGCCGAGAAATCGATTGAGGGGGTTGGAACCAATGTGGTTTACAAAATGGTGTTATGGTTGACTCGAGCTTTTCTGTACAGGATAAGATCATTACCAACAACCGCAACTTTTGTAAACAAAAATAACTCGACGACCAAACAGTAGAATCAGCAAGATATCATCTGCCTAGCCTTTTCCCAACTATGTTGGGGTCGGCTTCCAGTCTAACCGGTGCATCCGGTTAGACTGGAAGCTGAATACCAGTATTTCACATGGACCGATTGTTTATCTGACCTCCACAACCCAGTTACTGCAATGGGTAATACGATACCCCTTGGTAAGACTGGTTGTCAGACTTTCGGGCTTCTGACGACCCGTAACGACTGTCAAAGATCCACGAATGACAGCCGAGACCAACGGCTTAACGTGCTTTCCGAGGCACGGAGGGGTCTTGTTATGTAAAGATGGTCACCCATCCACGGACTAACCGCGGAAAGCGTCGCTTAAATTGATCGATCGATCCATGCGGCTGTTATTACTTCTTAGCCACAAGCCCCTTCAAGATAAGAATCAGCAAGATAATGATCACGAATCCTATAAGGAAATGATTCAATCAACAGTCTTGAAGTAAAGTCTGCATTGTTTATGTCGATTGCTTATGTTATGGCGCAATTACACTTGGTCGTTTACCCGAATTCGGATGTCTATGGAATCGGTGTTAATGACTATACCTACTCCATTTGAAATAAGATTAGACATTTAAATAAACCTTTTTTACAGTCCGTTCAACCGATTTTTACTTCTATTTCGTAAGCATAAGGATGGTATTAAAAGCAAAAAAGTGGTTACAATACAACTGTTTACTGCAGCTGCCATAAATTATCATGCCACCAACGTAATAGAATTCAAAATCGGTTGAACGTACTTACTGTAAAAAAGGTTTATTTAAATGTCTAATCAATCTTATTTCAAATGGAGTATAGGTAGGTACGTGTAACTCATAGTCGAGTGTGGCCATCTTCGGGCATGTACCTTAGTCGCGTATTACGATGCCTTTTTAGAAATAGGGTACCTACATCATCATCATCTGCCTAGCCTTTTCCCAACTATGTTAGGGTCGGCTTCCAGTCTAACCGGATGCAGCTGAATACCAGTATTTTACATGGAGCGACTGCCTATCTGACCTCCACAACCCAGTTACTGGGTAATACGATACCAAATAGGGTACCTACATAAGGAAGTATAAAGTCAGGTCACAAGATTTAGATACCTACATAAAATTAGAAACTTAAGTATTCTATCTATTCCGTATGTAAAGAAAAAAAAATCCTACGCTGATTCCAAAACCATTTTGAGCTTTTACCTTATTTTTCTATTTTTAGCGCTTATAAGATGGAGTTTATTTTAACATAAACACATAATACCACTCGACTTTCATTTGACCTCCAAATGACGTCAAAGGTAAGCAGATTGGGAATACTTTCTGCCGTTTATACGAAAATACTCATAATTCTCCTGCCCTTATCCCAATTTATTTGGGGTCGGCGCAACATGTCTTTTTCTTCCATACTTCCCTATTAGTCGTCATGTCGGCAGTCAATCTAACCCTATCATCATTCACACATTCCATCCATCGTTTCTCTGGTCTTCCCCTACTCATAAAGCCATCGACATCCATACTCAAAACTCTCCTCACGACATTTTCCTCATTTCTTCGTAACACATGCCCATACCATGACAACCGATTCCCACCCAACTTTTCAGTTACCGGTGCCACTTTCAAACTTCCTCTTATGTACTCATTTCTTATTCTATTAATTCGTGTAACACCACACATCCCTCTTAGCATTCTCATCTCTGCTGCATGCAATTGCCTTTCATTCATCCCTTTTGTGGCCCAACATTCTGATCCATACAAGACAGCAGGTCTAATCATGGTTTTATATATCTTCCCCTTAAGTTTAAGGGGAATGCGGGAGTCGCAGATTGTTCCCGTGACCATACGAAAATACTATGATAAAAAATTCAAGTCATATAATGTCAACTATAGGGATGACCATAATAATAATTATAATGCAGTCATGCGAAAATTTCGGCCTTTGAATTGAAAATTGAAAAAATATTAAAAAAAATACCTGAAAAAAACTATACATTCCACAAAATGAAGGTAATTCGCCTGTGAAATTGTGTTTATTCCCTCGAGCTATAACAATTTATGCGTTAAAACAGAACATAATGGAAAACTTCAGCTGTTCAAAATGTAAATTAAGAATCTGAAATCGAACTTATCGTATTTTCTACAGCTGTAGTTTAGGTATTTGCAGTTAAATTGAATTGTAATAGATGGGTACTTAAATAGTCTCTTGAGTCTTACGAAACTGCACATTAAAATAGAAATAATAATTACGACAGGTAAAAGAACTTGTAGCAATAACCCAACTGTTAAAACTTAGACGTAGGCGAGGGGTCCTGAGTTCAAACTGCAACCGCTTGCAGCAGGCACCTACACAGTATTAGCGTATGTCTATATTTAGCTTATATGGATGTTAGAGAGAACATTATAGAAGCAACCCACATAACTATGTGGGTAGCACTTCTTTAATGCTTTTAGGGTTCCGTACCCAAAGGGTAAAAACGGGACCCTATTACTAAGACTTCGCTGTCTGTCTGTCCGTCCGTCCGTCTGTCTGTCACCAGGCTGTATCTCAAGAACCGCGATAGCTAGACAGTTGACATTTTCACAAATTATGTATTTCTAATGCCTCCATAACAACAAATAATAAAAACATAATAAATTAAATATTTAAGGGGGGCTCCCATACAACAAACGTGTTTTTTTTCGGTGTTTTTGCCTTGCGGTACGGAACCCTTGGCCAGTTTTTTAAGTCTTTTAACTAAAAGATTTAAAAAAACATGTAAAGGTCACATCACATCTAATGGACATAGCGGTTTTCTTTTAGAAGTTGATTCAATTTACACAAAGATCTTTCGTTGAAAGCAAGCATCACAGGGTCGGTTTGCCTTGTACCGTTTATATTATGCTATTGATGTGTAAATGTGAATGAGCTGGCTGTATTTCAGCAACTTCTTTTCAGTTACTGCAGCGCCGCCGTCAGGAAAAGTTTTCCGGTGTAAATCTTTCACTAGCTAGCGCGGAGTTTGCGGTTTGTAAGTACCCTATTTGCCCGACTGCGGCAAAGTTAAAGAGGGTTATAATTTAAACAGACTAAGTGTAATGTATGTTCATCTTTTCCCTCATAACTCCTGAACTGTTCGTCGTATTTTGACAAACGCCAACTAAAAAGGTATAAACAAGAAATCAATGTCGATTTTATTAGGTGTTCGTATGTGGAGTCACACGTAATCTGTACGATGTATGCCTTTACTGTATGACTTAGTTGGTAATAACATGTAACGCCGTTTTACGAAAATCCTTTTAGTTGGAGTTTTTGTCGTAGTTGTTTTTTTTTTACAAGCTTTTATTATTGAAGAGACGTCTATGAGTATTTTGCACCACAGAGGGATATTTCATAATTTCATTTAGTAGGTAATATTGATATAGGTATTACTCAAAACTGCGAAATATTTTTGAGCTATTGGCGATGTTGCCAACTTTCAGAATGCACACTTATTACAGTTTTATGGAACACGACATGGAAGCATTGATTTAAACAGTAGTAATATATAAGTCAATGCATGCCAGGCAACGTGCATTGTAGAGCAAGATTTTGCATACTCTGTTCGCGAACAGTGTACCTAGGTAACTAAAACCGTCGCGCGTGTATCTATGTTAAAATGTACCTATACAAGTTGGCTGCAAAATAATATTTGTGCGCAGCTTTATAGAAACAGAATGTATGACACCAAAACAAGATGTCGAACTGAAATAAACTCCATCATATTCAATGGCACGGAAAGTTTGCAGCGTTCACCGCTTTGACGCCAAAGTTGTACAAAACGCAGACAACTTACAGACTCCGCTTCGTTATACACTGAAAAAAATAAAACGTGACTTTTTACTGTTGTTGTACAGTAAAAAAAAAAACGGTACAGGAAACTTATTTTTATGTTAAAATAATTGATTACTGACCGTGCACTGAAATGGGCAAAAACAGTAAAGAGCTAAACAGTTATTTCAATTGGATGAACATTAAAGTTTACTGAAACAAACAGTTCCTTTCACGTATTGCCATTTTCAGAGCTTTACTGATATCGTAGCAGTTATTTTTACTGCTTCGGAACAGTTATTGTAGCATACAGTAAAAGAGCTAAACAGTTATTTCAATTGTTTAAACATTAACGGTAACTAAAACAAGCAGTTTCTTTTAAGTATTGCCGTTTTCAGGCTTTACTGATATCGTAGGCAGTTATTTTTACTGGTTCTGAACAGTTTCTGTAGCATACAGTAAGGAGCTAAACAGTTAATATCAACTGTTTCAACATTAACGTCTACTGATACAAGCAGTTTCTTTTAAGTATTGCCGTGTTCAGACTTTACTGATATCGTAGCAGTTATATTTACTGCTTCTAAACAGTTTCTGTAGCATACAGTAAGAAGCTAAACAGTTAAAATTAACTGTTTGAACATTTAACTGTTACTGATACAAGCAGTTTTTTTAAGTATTGCCGTGTTCAGGCTTTACTGATATCGTAGCAGTTATTTTTACTGCTTCTGAACAGTTCCTGTAGCATACAGTAAGGAGCTAAACAGTTAAAATTAACTGTTTGAACATTTAACTGTTACTGATACAAGCAGTTTTTTTAAGTATTGCCGTGTTCAGACTTTACTGATATCGTAGCAGTTATTTTTACTGCTTCTGAACAGTTTCTGTAGCATACAGTAAGGAGCTAAACAGTTAAAATTAACTGTTTGAACATTTAACTGTTACTGATACAAGCAGTTTTTTTAAGTATTGCCGTGTTCAGGCTTTACTGATATCGTAGCAGTTATTTTTACTGCTTCTGAACAGTTTCTGTAGCATACAGTAAGGAGCTAAACAGTTAAAATTAACTGTTTGAACATTTAACTGTTACTGATACAAGCAGTTTTTTTAAGTATTGCCGTGTTCAGGCTTTACTGATATCGTAGCAGTTATTTTTACTGCTTCTGAACAGTTCCTGTAGCATACAGTAAAGAGTTAAACAGTTAAAATCAACTGTTTGAAAATTTAACTGTTACTGATACAAGCAGTTTCTTTTAAGTATTGCCGTGTTGAAGCTTTACTGATATTGTAGCAGTTATTTTTACTGCGTCTGAACAGTTCCTGTAGCATACAGTAAGGAGCTAAACAGTTAATATCAATTGTTTGATCATTTAACAGTTACTGAAACAAGCAGTTTCTTTTAAGTATTGCCGTTTTCTGGCTTAACTGATATCGTAGCAGTTATTTTTACTGCTTCTGAACAGATTTTATAGCTTACAGTAAGGAGCTAAACAGTTAATAGGTACTATCAAACTCAAACTCAAAAGTATTTAGTTCCATTTGACCATTACCTACGGCACTTTTGAATGTTAAAAAATACAATAAAACAAAGCTACAGTCACAGTCACAACACAAGGCATAATAACTTGAGAAAGTACTGTAGTTGCCCTGGTTGCCCATTCCCTAGCGTAGATCTCTATGGAGAAGGAGAAACTCAATGGACACTCTTTTAAATCAAAATATTGTTACAAAACCAATACCTAATATAACCATACCTATTATATTAAAGAAAATATTCTTACTTCTTGTTTATGTATTAGAAATCCCACCAAAAACATTTTCATGTAAAATGTTGCCAAGACGAGACCACTTAAGGCTCGCACTGTCAAAAAGTTATAAGATCTCATGTAGAGCCAAGCTTCTGACTCTACACGCCCTAACTTCACAAACTCTACACCTTAGTCAAAATATGAGGCGAAACGGCCAAGCCACATATTTTGACTAAGGTATACAGTTTGTGAAGTTAGGGCGTGTAGAGTCACAAGCTTGGCTCTACATGAGATCTGATAACTTTTTGACAGTGCGAGCCATATGTGGTCTCGTCTTGGCAACATTTTATATGAAAATGTTTTTGGTGGGATTTCACATCTTTTTGAAAGTTGCTTATGAAAAAAAAAATTTTTTGGGGGCTTTAGGTATTTACTGAAAATCCTGAAATACGTATTTTATTATTTATAACAAGGAGTCCCTATATCAGTTTTCAGAACTCTAGCATCAAAATTTGCGGAAATCTCGTACAAACTTCCATCCCTTAAAATAGGTAAGGGGTTGGAGGGTAAAAGTTCCAAGTTTCAGAGTTTTTTTGTTGTTTGTGTGCTATTACTAGCTTACATACCAAATTTTAGCTTTCTAGGACTTCAGGAAGACCCTTAGAATATTGATGATCATCAGTGAGTCAGTGAGTCAGTGAATCAGTGAGTCAGTGACGAAATCGGGGTATTTAGATATCAATAAAATCTAAAGTATAAGAGCTATGCAACTGAAACTTTATAGGTTTAATAAGTCAACCACTGACATCATATCCTGAAAATTTTGTTTATCTGGTATAATCCAAACCCAAGTTATGAAGGTTCAAAAATACGACGAAGTGCTTCGAGAAAAGGTAGGTAGTGCCCTTGCGCTTCGCTTGGCTCGTCTTGGCGGGGCACTCCCGTGCCCCCAGACCCCCAGACCCCAGATATACCTTTTCATTAGGTAAGTACCTACCATAGGTAGGTACATGTACCTAGGTTACTAATACGCTGTAAATAGTTTTTATATTTTTAAGTACCTACCTACTGCAGCATAAAAATCCACTAGGTAGGTAGCTGTTGTCAGCTTGCAAATTGGGGGTAAGAAAACTGTACGTAACTATGTACCTACCTAACTATATGTAAGTAGGTACCTATGTAATAGGTATTACCTCGTACCTAACTTAAAAGTGAGCGCGAGTGACGGCGGAGCACTGATATTACTTACCTGCCTACCCGATGCATCTCTAGATTTATCAGACTCTGCTAGGTTAGTACATATTTGGCATTTTAGGTAGGTGCCTCTAAAGGCTATATACTTACTTAGATATCAGACCCTACTCTTTCTTATACCTACCTATGTAACAAGAGCAATTTCGCATCTCTGCCTAATTAAAGTACCTAAACAAAAGAAAAGTATTTTTATGGCCTTTCGCCTTAAATGTTTAAAACATTAGCATTAAATCATATTCATAGCAAAACATTTAAAATAACTGTCTACGTGATTGGGAAGGGAGCGGGGCGCGGGGCGTGGAAGCACGTTGCATCGTGATTTAGTGATGTAGGTACTCACCTCACCTCATCACGAGTTTCGATGTCGATTACAGCTTTATCATATTAGTGTGATTGAAATAACAACTGTTATATCTATTTAACAGTCCATAGTACTAAGTCCTATTTAATTAACCAACTTTAAAAAAGAAAGCGGTTCTATGTTCGGCTGTATGTATTTTTTATAGATGTTCATCGGTTTCTCCGTCAATTAAAGACCAATTATGAAAATTCTATCAATATTGTACCTATAAATAATGAATAGATAATAAATCTTCGCCAATTCTCAATAGATTTTGATGATTCTTCTGTTGTTGTCTAAAAGTTGATTTTGAGGAATTTATACGTGTGCCGTAATACGTATCTCAAATATCATCTACACAATCATGATAATTTTCACAATCACTGGTGGTAACTAATGGTTTCCGTGGCAACATGCGTAAGCAAGAGGTACCATGTGTGATCAAACTAAATTAGACGCGAATTTTAACTAGATATCGTGCAATAGAAATTTGAATTCAGTTTTTATGTAAGTTACACGATCTGACCAAGATTTTGTCTGGACTTTAAAAGAGACTGTGACTTCTGAGTTTGTTTCGGCCTTTCTTCTCAGAATAGTCAGTTAGGAAACGCCGACCTCATCTAGTTTAAAAAAAAAATATGATTGACGTGTAAAAGTGTTTGTACAAACCTACTTACAGAAATAAAATCATATGTAATGTAGTTGTTTTAAAACACGCCAAATTTTTACCTTGCTCTTATAATTATAGAATCGATAATGTTTAGAAAATACACATCCCTAGCGCGACATGCGAAGGTCATGCGACGCGCGCGCGTCGGCGACTGCCGCGCCACCAAACCAACAGTCAGTTGATCAGTTCGCTTCCGTCGTGTGACTTGTGTGGCGTAGCGTAGCCGTGATTCGCATGATCGTGTAAAAATCACAAAAATATTAAACAAACAAATAGTGACAACGCAGTTTACCAAGTCTGTGCGTGCTCCATGAACGATATGGAACGTTTATTAAAGGAGTGGGGCTTTGAGAAATATCTCGACAAATTTATTGGTAAGTAACTAAGTTTTATGTACCTACCTACTTTGAAACTACGTTCCTACCAATTTTAGGGCCAAATTGAATAAGATTTTATGTTTCAGTGATGACTTGTTGGAGTCCATTCACGTCTAAGAGAGTTTAATGGTAATAATAATAACCTACACACTATGGAATGCTCTGTTATTTTTCACCTTGTGAAGATTCACGTTACGCCGTGTCGGGGCAGGATTAGTCAGATAATTTAATTAACCCTAGTACCTAGGTACCTACGCTTTTTGTTTGAAGTAGGATCTACTTGATTGATAGGATGTGTGTCCCGTGGACACGGTATTACATGAATATGTTTGCTATGTATGTTATGTACCTATGGCTTTATGGTTTATACTTTACCTAGGTACTTACATTTAAGTACGCTACGCAGTCGTGTTAGAACTGCTTGCATCGTGTACCTACCTAGGTATAGCTACCTACTCGTGCAGGTCGGTAGCTTGACTGGCATAAACTGTTTACATGTGTTGCGAGCTACTGACTGCACAGTAGGTAGACTGTCGAGTGCGTAACGTAAAATAAAGTACACTAATAAATTTTGCTAATGAAAATCTGTGTTAAGAATGCTGTCTGTGCTGCTGTCTGTATCTGTATGCAAGACTGTAATTAATTAAATAATTATAAATCTTTGTTATTTCAGAACATGAAGTTGACTTAGAGGCGCTTTCTTTGCTCGATGATGAGCAAATCCGGGAGCTAATACCAGCTATTGGCCCACAAGCCAAATTTAAAAGAGCGCTTCTGAAGTGGAATGCTTCCAAGCTAAATTCCTATGTAACTGAGTGGTGTAGTAAAGTAAGCACACAATAATTTATATATAAAAATATAGTCACGCCTTGGCATCTATTTTTTGTGAACATAAATGTTTTTTTTACAGATTTATGACAATCTTGAGAACCTTGTGGAAGTGTACGGAGAGAATGTTGGTGGACTTACAAATTCACCAATCAGTTCGGCATAATCATCACCAAGCACCTCATTGTCATGCAAATCCATGTCCCCTATGTCTTGATGTAAGTTATCTATCAATTAACACTATTCATAGTGGCCCTGTACCAACCTAATATTTTTCGTGTTTGGGCGGAGCTTTAGGTCAAACGCCTTTCAAACTCATAACTCCCAACTGGGATATAATTTTATTTAATTACTAGCTGCGTTATCAATAAATACACTAAACTAAACACTAGGCAAATGAGGCGGTCTATTAACAATCTTCCCTGTTTTCAGAGTCTCACAACGCTGCTTGAAAAGACTCCTGATGGCCTGCAGTTTCTAAAAGAAAGGCGACGACACTAGCCAGGAGATACAGGAAATGATAGAATGGCTAAAAAGCAATGTTCATGATTACAGTTCATGTGCAGAAAAATGGGACAAAACTAACAAGGAACGACTAAAACGCATTTTATCAAATGAAAGAGAATCATACATCCATTCGACGCTTTCGGGGCTATACCTTGGTATGTATTATTATCATATTAATTAATATTATAAAAGCAAAAGTTTGTGTCTGCTTATGTTTTTATGTTAATGAGGTGACTCATTAAACCAAATCGGCCAAACAAATTAAGATTAAGTTAATCAAGATCCCCGATAGCCATGAACTACATAAAATTATACATTAGTATAGGTAATTTGAAAAACTTAGTACAATATTAACATAGGTTCCTATTATCACAGTATTTTGGTTTCAGCTAATTGCCGACTTTCATGCTTGGTACCCAGGAAACGAAACCGCATTCGATGACAAATTCCCTCTGCTCAAAGTAAAGTTGCTTGCGGCATTTGACAAGATCTCAAGAAAGAACACATACCTGGCAGAGTTGAAACAACTCTCTCGTGGTGAGTTGTTTTTGTGTAATTTTTATTTTATTACTAGACTACCTGCGCCCCGCGGTGTTAATCGAGCTTACTGGGAATAAAAGTAGCCTGTGTCAATCCAACAGGTCTAAATTGTGTCCATATCAAATTCTATCAAAATTCGTTACATATAATATTATAACAATAAGTTACAAATATACATGCACACACAAACATTTTACATTAATATTTTCTATTGTAGAATTGACAGCTTGTTTATTACTTTTCAGTTACTACATATTTTAAAATGCAGTCGGGTATAATGTAATTTGTTTTAAAATAGTCTAAAATTTATTTATTAAATATACAGAGCGTTAGGTCAAACGAGGGACATACTTTGAGGGGAGTTAGTACTCATGAAAATGAACAACTTTTAATATGGGAACAAACATGAAATCGCGAAAAAAAAATCAGCCGTTTCCTACATTTATGTTTGCATAGCTCGTCAAAATGTACTGAACAGCTGATTTTATTTTTGCGATTTCAGGTTCGGCCCCATAGTAAAAGTTGCTCATTTTCATGAGTACTAACTCCCCTCAAAGTGTGTCCCTCGTTTAGTACATTACAAATATGAAAACTACACCTTTATCTTTTAGGTTATACATCATGTCACTTTCATTTTCTATTCAGCGGGGTTTTTTCGATTTGTTAAATTGGAAGTGCCTACTCGTATTTGTAACCATACATACATTTTATTACTCCAGCTATTTTCGTATCACAGTTAGAGTCAATCAAGTACAAAATAATACTTAAAACTATTTTTCGAACATATTTTTTAATTACTTTAGGTACTAAATGATTTCTTTTATTTTTCAGACCCAGATTCTGAGACGAGCAATCTTGTGGTTCTTCTGCTAATTCCGCATCTGCTCGGACCTATTAACATAAAGAAAAAGAAAAGGTCAGCGGTAGAACTGCGCGAGAACTTCATCCTTCATATTAAAGAAGAGCAAGAGCTTCAAGAACAGCAGCAAGCACGCCAGGAAAAGTACTTACATCTAGGATTAACAATTCAGCCATACATAATAGTTGCAGGCCCTCTGAAAAAAATTTCAGCCAGGTATGTGATTGTCGACAATATTGTTTATGAAATGCCAAACATTATCAAGGCTGTGGATATATGTATAATTTAAGTTTAAATATTAAATACATTTTAAGTAGGAAGTAAGTTAAAATGTGATACTCATACTTTTTTGTCAAAAGGCACTAATGTATTTTAAGCATACTTACATATTTAGTTGGTAAATATTGAAATTATGAATATTATTATCATGTAGCATATCATAATATTATCTGTCAAATTAAGAGAGAAAAACAGTATTTTGGTTTTTAGGTGTGGTGTGTTCCTCCTCACCACCACCACACCTCTCTTCATTCTTCCTCTTTCTTTTGCTTTGATACTTTTTTTTTTATAGTACCTACCTACATATTTTTTAATATAGGTAATTGTAATCTAATATAATAATCTTAAAAAATAAATATAATTCTTACGAGTTTTTGCATTTTTACTGAAATTCCACACTGCTACTAAAATAATGCTATACATTGGATATTGTTTAATAATATCGATATACAGTAGTAATTACTACTTTGTATCGTAATATTAAATATTACGACATTGGGAACTGTTCATTCGCAATTACAGGTAGTAATTACTGGGTACCCAACCCAGTAATTACTGTCATGAATAGTACCTGTCACTGCGAATGAGTACTGTAAGCGAACTTTATCCGTAACTGTTCATTCGCAGTGACAGGTACCTGTTACATCACAGTAATTACTGGGTACTCAACCCAGTAATTACTACTGTCTAGCTTAATGTTTGAACATTACGATATACAGTAGTAATTACTGGGTTGAGTACCCAGTAATTACTGTGATGTAACAGGTACCTGTCACTGCGAATGAACAGTTCCGGATAAAGTTCGCTTACAGTACTTACAACTTAGCTTCTATAGTACCCGTTCCTGTGACAATACGTTATGGTAACTGAGTCTCACAGTACTAGGTAATGCGCGGTCACTGCATGTTACTGTGGAAATATGTACCTAAACCTGTAAGGCACAGTTACTTTTAATGGAGACACAGTTGTTATAACTGATAATCACGGTATACCTTAATGTGCCCACATTTCCTACTAGCAAACCTCACAGTATCGTTTAAAGTATTCTCACAGTATCTGATACCTGACAGTCAGTATTAGTTACTGTTTTCGCACAGTAACTAGTAACGTATCTCAACTGTACAAATAACAGAGGAAACGGTTGTTATTAATGTGTACTATCAATTATTATAACTGATATCTAAGGTACTGCCAACTGGACAGCAAGGTATATTTTAATGAGCAACCAAAGTATACCTTACTGTGAATTTACATGCCTGTTACTGTGAGGAAACAGTCACTACTAATGCATACTTACAATGAACAGAACTGGTCGCTTACAGTTCGTTCTACTGGATCGCACAGTAACTGCTAACGTCCTGCACAAATTACCCGCTACTGTTGCTTACAGTACTTATAACTGGCCTTCCATGGTTACTACTACGTTGATCCCACAGTACTCATTCATGTTGTCCTACGTAGTATGTACTGTGTGAACACAGTAAAATCAACTGTTTGCATGACGATTATAGGTACTATCATGATTCAGTTAAACCTACTGTTAGAAACAGTAAAAAAAAAACAGTAAAGAAGACACTCTTTACTGTTTTTCTTTACTGTCTGTTCTGATTTTCCTTTACTGTTTTTTCTTACTGTCTTATCATTTACTGTCTTACAAACAATAAGAATAGCCGACCAAAAAACAGTTGCAGATGCACAGTAAAATCTACTGTTATAACTCAACTGTTTTTTTTCAGTTAGTTATACTTCTTTGGACAATAGGCTCTATTTTTACTGACCAAAGCGGTGAATATTACCGAAAAATCGATTGGTATTACCGATTTTTTTTTTCAGTGTAGAGCATGTTTCCTATGCAATGTCAACGCACACGTACAAGCTCTGCACAGGATCGGCATTACCTCACCGTGTCGGCTCGTCGTCACCTTGGTGTCAACACAACGTAAGCAAGCACGTACCCGGATTGGCTCAGTACCTCCGAGGCGTCACCTGGCCTGCCGTTAGCCGACCATTACTGGCCCACCACCGTGAAGGTAGCGACGACCAGCCCTACGTAAGAGAGGCGACCGGCTCGCCGTAAGCGGAACGTCCGCCCGCCGTAAGCTCGGCGACTGCTGTTTACTAGCTGATCCCGATTTATAAAACTAACTTAACTCCATACTAATTGCAGTATGGAGTTTCATTGAACGGCTCGAGTTAAGGCGATGCAGATCCCGTGCAATGCTTAGGTGTAGGTGCGCGTTGACCTTTATTAACGAGATCCGGTTCGCGCAAGAGTTCCTTGTCGACGAAATGGCAATTTACACTCCATCCTATAAGCAAATAAGTTAGGGAAAATTTCAAGGTGCTAAGTTATCTATGGACGGTTTAAGTAATGTAGTTTATTGTAGTCCTTATTTGCACATTTTAATTAGTAGCGCTTCAGAAAAGCCAACTACTTGTACATATTTAATTAGGTATCTTAAAACTTGATGATTTGTCTTCGTTTATCTGTGAATGTGTCCATGCTAGGAACTTTCGTCGCTAGAATTTTTGTTCCGTGAACTCTTGGGAATAAGAAATCTAATTACTTGGCTAATGAGATCTAGATCTCATAATTATTTTTAAGGTTAATGTTAAAAGTTGTAACATTAAAAAGTTTTGATTTGTAGTTTTCCGAAGAGAAGTTTGGAAACTTATTCGTTTTAGCTTATTATATGAAGAAGGTTATAAAAATAAGAAATACTCCGCGGAGTATTTCTTTCTTTATTACCTAAGTAAAAAAAATCGTGAACTTTTACAAAAGGAATAAATTACCCATTTTACACCCGACTGACTAACAATTGGATCTTGTAGTCAAGTTTTTGTCCACATGTTACATATAGTCGGTATGTTACACACGTGTAGTTTCAACTACAAAAGTAGGTACAAAAGGGACTAGCTAGGTACCTAAAATGCTATAAGAACGTGTATGAGGGAAATTGTCCATGAAAAACTTGAGGCCATCGTTGCATCCATGTGTAACAAACATGTGGAATAACTTGATTCCTATATACTAAGGTTAGACTCCGATAATGGAGGTCAAAGTCAGATAAAGGTATTACAAATAAATGAATGACAAGACGCCAACCATCCGTCTGAATATCTTGCTGTTGTAAATAATTTATATTGTAGAAATAAATGTGGGTACACATTATTCTAAACAAATAAAAAATGACTCGAACTTCAATGGTTACAGCTCAATCCTATTTTTTATAATTCTACAACTATTTCTTCTATATTTTACACTAGGTATATTGGTAGGTTTAGACTAATTATATTTCCAGATTTTCAACGACAATACAATGTTTTACTCAATAAAAAGTTAATTCTATCATAAATCTTATTACTTAGAATTAGATGATGTTTAAAACTTACTTAACGGAATTAGAAGCTAAAAAGACCAAAGTCTTATAAATTCGTGAGGACAAAAAAGAAGTATGAAACGATATCAAGAGATCGAGAGGTGAGATATTCATTTG
Source organism: Oligia latruncula (assembly GCA_948474745.1). NCBI lineage: Eukaryota > Metazoa > Arthropoda > Insecta > Lepidoptera > Noctuidae > Oligia > Oligia latruncula. The sequence goes on along the minus strand of OX419693.1, from coordinate 9,799,661 downwards.
TGTACACCCATAGGCATTCACTAAACCTGCAGAATTATTCTGAAACACAATGCTATTCGGAATTTCATGCGGTTTCGATGCGAAAGTGAACGTAAAGACTCCTAGAAACAGGCGTGACACGCGACGCGAATCGCGCGCGACACAAAGGCACCGCTCGTTGCGCGACTTGCGGTGCCTTTGTATCGCGCGCGATTCGCGTCACGTGTCGCGCCTGTTTGTAGGAGCCTTAATACGGTAGACGAACAAGAGAGCATGACAACAAATATCTTAACAATGGAGGCGAAGAAACTAAAACTTAAGAGTACACTAGTCGCGAGCTCGAACTCACTGGTGGTCATGGCCAAAAAGCACGCTTTCTCACCTGACTTCATGTTTGACAGAGCTAGTATCAGTGATGAGCAGTTAGACGCTAGTTTACAGGCACAACGTCTATTTCTCACGCACAGAAACACCGTTCCGAACTGATAGGCGCGTAAAAAAAATCGAAAAGTACTTTGGAAAATCGAATTTTATGAAAAACCCACTGCATGAATCAATTATACATAAAGATTATTGAACTCTTCGATAACTGATCTTTGTCGGTACGGACTTGGATTTTAAGATTTTACAGTTCTTTTATTACTTATTTACACCCAAAGTTACATTAAAAATAGCATCTTTGTGGGCTCATAACTTTTTAATGGTTTTTTATTTTACTATTCTGTTTCCGTACGGACACAATTAATAATAAGTTAAAACGATAACATGCTTAACTTTGGGTGCTCAATGTCAAACAGTGGAGACCCGAAATTTGTATGGGAAAAATATCGACTAGTGGCACCTTAACTGCCGAATGAAACAGTCTTGTTATTAATTGTTTATTAGCGTAACACAACAGAAACGAAAAAATATCTCTTAATTGTGATGGCCATCCGATGGTAAATTCTAGCTAAATCGGCATCCTATTCAGAAAACAACTGTGTTACGCATTTAGCCTGCTATTCAAATTTCAAAGTCAGAACGCCTAGATAACGTAAATTCCCAAAGTAATTAAAACTCGAAGGAAACTTGAACTTTTTGTTCCTCTCGCGTCACAGCCACAAAAACCTTCTAAATGTGCGTCTGAAAAGAGGAACAGGTATTTTCTATTTATAAACCACAAGTCACTCGCTTGTTTTGTGTGTTTTTGTTAGGTAAACAAAACTTACAAGTATTATAGAAGCTTTAGACAGAGGTACTTTGCATGATCTAATTAATAAAAATCCTTTTATTTTTCTAAGGTAAGTATTTTCTTGAGGAAAAAATACAAGATGCATATATCTATCTATTTACACTATACGAATGTCTACGTGTGGAAATAGTGAGCGCATCTCGCAGTTCAACCTATGAGGTTATCGTCTGCTTAACCGGGCTTGCCTGTGGTTGCCTCAATAAATTAAGACCTCCAGGCAGGTCTTAAAAAACTTAAAAACTAAGCGACTACACGCTAAGGGCACCCCCTGTGGGGTACAGACCTCGGCTTAGGGCGTCGCTGGGAGAAGGTAGTAAGGGACATGCTGGATCGGAATTATTTAGGGATGAATTTAAAACGACAGGCTCAGCGGCGCGGGCTGGCTCGAGCAAGGGTCGGGGCGGACATGGTATCGTGACGCGAGCACAGAAGGACGGCTGTCGGGACTTGTACATTCTGAGAGTACTGGCGGCCTTACTATTCGCCTGTAGGAGGGTCGTGGCGTCGTCTGGGATGGTAAGTGTATGCCTGGGTCGGCGAATACTACTTATGCGGGAGTGTTGTTAGAAATCCGTATCCTAGGCAACCCGTAAAACATCCCTAAATATTACACATCAGCGAATCGGTGTCGTCGCCCTTAATGTTGGTGAAGTGTTAAATTAGTTTACGCTAAATAATTGCTTATTGAAGTTGTGGGTTATAATCCGGGCAAGTACCAATGGGAATTTTCATTAATCTATATATATAAAATGGTAAACTGACTGACTGACTGATTGTTGATATATCAACGCACAGTCTAAACCGCTGCTCCTAGAGACATGAAATTTGGAGGGTGTGTTCTTTGTGAAGATTAGGTATCCACTAAGAAAGTTTTTCGAAATTCCACCCCTAAGAGGGTGAAATTTCACGCGGACGAAGTCGCGGGCAGAAGCTAGTATCATATATACTTTCTGAGTTTAATTAGAACATTACTGATTGATATAGGTGAAGCAAACACATAACGAGTATTCTTTATTATTAAGCTAAAAATATTACGCATAAACTATTCGGAATAAATGGTCTAAGCGATGATGAAACTGCACTAAAACACATAGGATATTTCTAATCCCGGCGCGGTAGTACGTTCCCGTGGGATACTTTCCTGCATCCATGCGGGCGAAGCCGCGGATAGAAGCTAGTTATACATATATGATGAAAACCACACTTAGGACTTTGTTTTCGATAAAACAATGTTTCATTATTCATTCGACAAGGGGCATCAAGAAGGTATGGAAAGCCAGACTAGTACAGTATTCATTACACATTGCTATCTTTAGAGGGTTGTACTAGGTGGACGAACTGACGTAATATTGAAATGCCTCTTCAATCCCTGAATCGGCTCATGTGGAGAGTTAGGTATCATTGTTTGTTTTATGTGAACAAGGGTTCAAAAGATTGTATTTATTTTCTTCTTTAAGTATAATATCGTGATGGCGCAGTGGTTAATAACACCTCACCTCTCATACACGCGTTTGGGGGTTAACCTAGGCAAGTAACAGTGTGACCTATATGTACTTCATGAGTTTATTTTGGATATTACTGAGATCGGTGAAGAAAATATATCGTGCAATGGGGAAACCTGGACTTATAGTATGTTGACCATCATCTGCCTAGCCTTTTCCTAACTATGTTAGGGTCGGCTTCCAGTCTAACCGGATGCAGCTGAGTGTCAGTATTTTAGGAGTGACAATGATTATGAAAGATAAAGACGGTGCTGCCATTACATACCTACTTTTAAGACTGGACTTATAATATATTTGTTTAAATATGAAATTGATATATTAATCAATTATCTTATAATTTAAAATATTTTCAGCAAATATTTGCCAAGTAACGAAAGCTGTGGTGGGATTTAAAATATTATCAGTTATTTTTTTAATATTATTAACTTTTTGTCCGTACCAGGCCACAGAAAATCCATGTCCTTTCATCATCATCTGCCTAGCCTTTTCCCAACTATGTTGGGGTCGGCTTCCAGTCTAACCGGATGCAGCTGAATACCAGTATTTAACATGGAGCGACTGTCTATCTGACCTCCACAACCCAGTTACTGGGTAAAACGATAACCCTTGGTAAAACTGGTTGTCAGACTTTCGGGCTTCTGACTACCCGTAACTATAATCCATGTCCTTTCATATTAAAATAAAAACATAGCGTAGGTACCAAATTACAATAAACAAAACCGCTAAATTCGCTAATCGCCATCCGCACTGAAGTGTAAAAAGTGAATTAGTGTCTATTTTTTTGTTTGCACTCGATTTTGCGACACGTTTTCCTCTTGTCAAAGGCTCGCCCTTCGCCCACGGAGAGCAAATTGTTTTCAATTTAGTTCGCATGAGTTCAGCTCCTAAAGTGAGGACGATACGGGCGTATAAAAGAAACGAACTATGTTGCCTTTTGTACAGTAAATTAATTAGGAAATGTATCTACTTGTTTTAGGTAAGTTACAAAGTTACAAGTGCTATGTGCAAAACATGGTGGATTTTATAGATAGTAGAAAGACTATACTTTCGTTTGTTTTGTTTACCTTATTAATGGTAATTGAAAGCCCTTGCTTTTGTAACATAATTTATGGATATTCTTTCTTCCTCCCGAACATTGTTTTGTCTCACTTTCCAAAAAATTCTGGTTGGCCAAAACAATATGCTTCCTTCGTCCCAAAATATAATTTTTATTATTTATTCCCGCTTCGTCCTATTCTGTATTCTTCTACGGTCCATATTTTTTTTGTATATGACAAACTTACTTTTTTGTACAATCGGCAACAAAAGGGTTATGTATTATTACGCGCCCTCTTACATTTCGGATTATACGATTTTCCACATTAATGAACATGCAACTGCTAAGTTTGAGGTCTTGATTTTGGTCCAAGTTAACGCGATAGGTATTAAGTAAACTTTTTTTTTTCTTTTTAATTTTTAAACAGAAAACTGTATTATAAAGTTTCTTTAAAGCTCTGAAATATTGTTAGGCAAGTTCAATCAATACCTTTTGCCTGATTTGATACCATTGAGGTATTAGGTACCTACAGGCAATACCTACTTACGGAAACAAAGCCTCGATATGATAATTATGTAATCAACAGTCAAATTAACATTTAGGTATGCTGTTAAAGATCAAATAAAACCAGCAAGTATTAAGTCTACATTTTCAGTAATTTGTTTAGATACTCATCATTTATTCAACGAATATAAATTATAATGTATTTTTTTATTTACTTATTGGAAATTTCTTAAAAGGGCGTTGATCGTAAACAATCTGGAAAGTCATGTATCAAGCTGAAACATTTTTTTATTTAATTTAAGAGTCACATCACAAGTCACTGCATCTTATTAAGTGCCTACATTATCAAAGGGTTTTTGGGTTCAAAGGTTAGGCATGAATTGTGTACTAAGTATTTTTATTTCTTAATGGTTTACAAAAAAAAAACAATCTTCTCACATAGCCTTTTGACAGTCGTTACACCCCCCGTAACGACTGTCAAAGGTCTATGTGAGATTTTCGGGCTTCTGACTGTCTGACAGTCAGAAGCCCGAAAATCTCACATAGGCTCTCACTATAAAATCTGATAGCCTGCCTCAACATAGTTGGGATAAGACTAAGTTTTGTTGGGATAAGACTAAGTTTTTAATAAATGCGCACTCAACAAATACAAAAACAGTCTTCCCAGGAATATTAAGGCATTCCACTTAGTAGGGATTTATTGGCCCCAATTTTGGCGTCTGTGAACTTTAAAAACATTTTCATAAAAAATAAAATAATAAAGCTTCTATTAAGAAAGGTAACTGTATTTTAAGCGACACGATCAACTCAATCATTGTCTGAAGATAATGACCCTCGCACCATTTAAATACAAAGCCTGGGTAACAAGTACCTACCTACCTAACCTAGCATGAAATGCTGAATTTCATTGACGCGCAATTTTTATTTTATTTTATGTCATCAAACAAAATGAGAGAAAAGATGATACTATAAAGATGCTATTAATATTTCATATCTACGCGGCGCGGCGGCTTTAAAACAACGATGAAATATTTTGAGAAACTTAGACATTCTCAATAAAACCCGAAAATAAGGAAAGCGAAATTATTCATGCTACGTTAGCATGAATAATTCTCTGGTTAAGTACTGTCTATCTTTTCAACTGAGCCGAGTCAATTTGACCCGATTTCTAAAAAAAATTGAGGAAGAAAGTGTTGAACAGGTAATTCTAAATTTAGGACGAATTTTTTAGGACTTTTATTAATTGTCTAGTTTCTAATTAAAGCTTCTGTAGAGAACTTGTGCGTCGTGGGCTCGGCCGCACTTAGCTATTGGACCCGCTAGGCATGGCGGGCTGTTACCAGTCGGGGCTGCGGCAAATGAGCCAGTATCTCCCGCCCCCCCCCCCCTCCCCCCCCGACATATGATAGTAGAAGGAACGGTTTAAGTCGGTAGGAGTCCGAAATAACCTTCCGTTCTCCCCAGACGGACCATCCATTTAATAAGGATTTCCCCAGGGAAAAAAGAGCCCTGATGATTACCTATAGCTTTATCCTCAACAGTCGATAGCAGCCATTGGAAGGACCTTGGGCTTGTAAGTGTAGCGGTATCTACAACGCTACATGTGAACAACGCGTCATGCTGGCGTCACGCAAAATCGTGCATCTCGCAAGCAGAGTTTACCGCGCAACTAGCACAGATACAACGGCCTGACATGAATCATCTGGCAGTTGCCCGCCAGACACAACACCCGTCTGGTCGGAGGATCCTCCCTTTTCTATAGAGAATGAGTGAACTTTACACACTTTTCCTCATACCTCTATAGAAGAATAATGATTAATGGAAGTAGTAATTAGAAGAAGATTAACGAGTATGAACGCAAGAAAATATAAAGACAGTCCTACAGATCGTATTTCGGCCACGGCGGCCAATATCAACGGAGACTAGCCTTCGGCACGGGAGATATTATAGTGCACAAGTGTGCGCGTAGACACAGGTGCACTCCCTCTTCCCTCACTCTCATAGTCCGATATTGGGACGGCAATGCGACACGATCGGAGAGAGATCAGGTGCAGGACCAATGGCTTAACGTGCTTTCCGAGGCACGGGGGTATTAAAACGCCAACTTCCAAACTCCGGGCTGTTACTAAGAAATTCCTAATGGAAAAGCTCAATAACACTTTGCCCGACCCGGGAATCGAGACCAGGACCCTACGCTCAGCAGTTGCGCTTGCGACCACGAGACCAACAGGGGAAGGTAATATATGTAGGTAGGTACTGTAGAGGCTATAGCCCTACCTTTAGGTAGTAGGTACAGGCTGGTTATAATTGCCGGTGTGTTCCATTCGAACGTTCAAACAAGTGTCAAATATTTTATTAAGTTATTTTTGTTTCGTAGTCAGTGCTCGAAATAACATGATATTGTAAAGTCGTAAATAAATATATTTTATCCAAGTCAAAGCTTTTTAATTATATTGTGAAGGTCCCATCTGGAGGTCTACAGTACCAAAGTAATCCATTAGAGTATCTGTATCGTTTGTTCTGTAATAACAACTTACTGTAAGTAATCATCAATTTATCGGAAAGACTGTGCTAAAAAGAGGGGTCGTAAATACTTACGACAATAATGATGAATGGAAGATACCTACCAGAAGATTTACGAGTACCTATAATGTACGCAAGGAAATGTAATATGTACTTAAGTACCTAATCCATCACTTGTCTCAATTTACCGAAACATGTGTATTTCAAGTGTATAAACGTGTATCCTTCTGGGTTTATAAAAGATTAGATACCTACATTTGTATCTTTAAAGGGAAAGTAGTTTAAAGAACTGATCAACCGTACCTATTATCGCAATTTCCTTCGCTATTGATATTAAAGTACCTACATTGTAAGGTTATTATGTATTGAAGAGGAACATTGATTTTGTATTATAGATTTCAGTACCTACCCTAATTGCGTAACACGCTTTCAAATGGCTTATTCCCATGCGCTCCATAATTTTATTCCCGGCAAATTAAAAAAGCAATAGGAACAATTTTAGTAATATTTTACATAACTCGGGACCATGCGGTCCCGGTCCTTTGGAAGGCGTACGAGGGGCCGAATCCAACTCGCAGAGGCCCCTTACGAAATTTTAAAGAAATGCGGCACCAACCGACGATTATCCCTGTATGCACTATGCAAGCGCACCCAAGGATAACCCCCGGTTGGTGTAGGACTACTGCAGGATATGGAAAAATAAAAAGTTGGACTATTGGTTTGGGTGGCTAAAGTGGACCGGTTTCCAGGAACTATGGTAAAACTGGTCATAGTTTTACCATAGTTCCTGGAAACCGGCCTGATCAATGCTTTATATATACTTACTTAGTAATATATTATTTTAATTAATAAAATTTTAGATCTCTTGGGAATCAATGTATAGACTATAGAGTGAAATAGAATTGGAGCTCCTGGAAATAAGCCTTTCAATCACAATCCAAATAATTTTGAAGGAGCTAATCCATTGCTTCAAATGTTCGAATTAGCCTGGGCAACAAGAACAACGCAAATAACGCAATGAATGTTGTTGAACGCAGAACTGATCAACCGTATTACCGCAATTGCCTTCGAGTACTTTGTAAGATGTAAAGAGAACATTACGTTACAGAGGACTTTTGGGTGAGGTTTCAGATTTTAGTAGTCGCTAGTTGCTTTTGTTATTTTTCTTTAATTTAGGTAAATTTTTTTCAGATTTCTTTTTATTTTGCCCTAAAAGGCAATGTACTTTACATTGCCATCCACTAGGTCATTTAAAGTTTCAAACATATAAAGTATTTTCGCAATTTCAAAGCTGTTTAAAATGTTTCACTTCAACAGTTTTTCTGGTTGTAAAAGCAAAAGAAAACCGAACTAGGGCAAACCTTTGTGGGTGGCAAAGTTTAAATGAAGATAAATATTTCAGATTTCAAGTAAGAGAAAAACTAAGCGGCTTTATAGCATCCATAGTATTCTACTGAAGAATAAAATAGTTTCTGTAAGGAAGCTTTTTGAAAATATCGAGTGTCACAAAGCTAATGTACTGAAAAATGATATGGGGTTGTAAAAGACCCTTCTCCAACTATCTGTTAAGTTGTAACATTTCTTTTACCTATTTGATATATAAGTTGTGATACTCGTTTTCAAGAAGACTTTTCAGAAACGTGTCGTATCAAATGTATCAAAACATGTGTTTATAAAAACATGGATGAACGTTATTTCAGACATATTTTGTTAACTTTTTCAAGTTTTGAATACACAACTTGTTTTAAGTGGAAACGATAAAAGAAAAAAAGTAATTAAAAAAAAAAACGACTTCAAAAAGAAATTAAATCAACATTATGAAATAACTTTAATTTCGGAAGTCGGTGGCAAAAAACTAAAACTAACTAAAATACAGATCCCAAAACATCGACTTCCGAAATTAAAGTTATTTCATAATATTGAGTTAATTATTTTTTGAATTCGATTTTTTTTTAAAATACTTTTTTCCGTTTATCGTGTACCTCTTGTACTGTTTTTGCAATAATACTCTTACTCGTTCATACTCGTAAATCTTCTTCTAATTGCTACATTCTTCAATAGAGGTATGAGGAACAGGGTGTAAAGCTCACTCATTGGGTGTTGTGTCTGGCGGGTCGTTGTATAATTATTATGCTAGTTGCGCGGTAAACTCTGCTTGCGAGATGCAGGATTTTGCGTGACGTCAGTACTTATGACGCGTAGTTCGCATATGGCGTTGTAGATGTCGCAGCCAACTGGTTCTATTTGCCGTTTAGTTAACCGCCTAGCCTTTTAATTAAACGGCGACCGTTCTACTAACGGCCTGAATGATATTCAATATTATATTTTAGGTTGGAACTGTAACCAATAACGCGAGAGCCGAATTGGTCGCAGTAACTAAGCCAGGGCACCCCGACCAAATGGGTTAGGTTAGAACTGTGATTAACCGCGTGCGAGCCGAGAGAGCGAAGCGAAGCGAGCACTACTTCCAAAGGCCAGGCAGTTAACTAAACGGCTAATTTAACCAGTTGGCTACGACATAGATACCCGGTACATGTGTTTATTTTCATAATTTTAAAGATAGGTACCATTCATATTCCCATAACTCGAAAAATCGGTAGCGCCAAAATAAACGAAACACATTAACACTGTTCAACATATTAATAATAGGTATTATGTTAAATCTTCCTGACAGCATACATTGTAAATATTTCAGTTATCAAGCTCAAAACGACGCGGTGTCTACTTACTGTCAACAAAATTGTTCTATGCTAACAACAATCACCGTAGTCCCGTCTGTTCAATTTCACTTGAATGAAATGCAAATACACTCGAAAAGTCAGAAAGCAATTTGAAGGCAAATAGCATGAATAATATAAAGTCCTCCAAACCGTATTTCGGCTTTCGGCGCGGGAGATAGCGCACAAGTGTGCGCGCAGACACAGGTGCACTCCCTCTTCCGTCAATCTCATAGTCCGATGGGACGGCAATCCGACACGACCGGAGAGAGATCAGGCGCAGGACCAACGGCTCGACGTGCTTTCCGAGGCACAGGGGTATCACACCGCCAACTTCCAAACTCCGGGCTGTTACTAATAAATTCCTAATGGAATAATAACACTTTGCCCGACCCGAGAATCGAACCCAGGATCCCACGCTCAGCAGTTGCACCTGCTATCACGAGACCAACGGGACAGAGTGTGTGATCCGCCTACATACTGTTTCAGGCTGTTTGATAAGTTTGATTTATAACCTCAAAAAAAAAATCAAGTTAATCACGAAACATTCTTGAATTATGATACGCTGATAATTTCTTTTTTTTTTTTACTTTTCATATTTATGTTAGTGGCCAGTGAGGCCACTTTGAGTTGAGAATGTATACAAACAAAGAGATCTTATTGTACTTGAAGTAAAGGCTGGAATTAAATAAAAAATGCGGGTGACGACGTCCACACAACTGCGACGAATGTTCTTTTGTTTTGTTTAGTATGTTTATAGTGACCACAACTCACAAAAGCGTGTACTAAACAACAGTCTCCCACAATAATTCAGAATTAAGTAAGTACTTAGGTACTATGTTTTGGCTAGTTCAGATTTTTTGTGACGATCTGAATTCGACCTTTTATGAAAGAATGTAGTACCTGCTCTTTATTTTTGTGGAGGTAATAACTAGAGCAGTTTAGCTGAATAGGTACCCTAGGTACTTAAAAATCTGTGGAGTAATTGCGTAACACACTAACAATGGCTTTTATTTTGACAGTTCAACAACATTCATTGCGTTATTGCATGCATGCATGCAGTGCATTAGGGTGCGGGTCAGTGACGCGACTATATTTTCTACTTTCTCAGTTAAAGGCATCGGACTACTCGTAACCACTTTTTCACATTCTCTGGGTATATGATAGTCAATAATAATGGCGAAGTGGATAGATACTACTTAATTGATGGATAAGTATAAAACCTTCACATGCATCCGCACAATTCACTTGGTTTACCCGGGTACTTGGCGCCGGCAATCTGCCAGTCAATACATATGAAAAGGGGCTTACAAGATTGAATGAAGATGATTGTAGGTACTAGGGATCCCAACCAAATAGCATTTTCTCAGCCAACAATATAAAAACAACTTTTATTTTTTATTTATCACGATCTACTTCAGATTTATCTCTTGCTACAGATCTTTTGATTCTATAGAGTCTTTTAGGGTATTTCTTTTCAAAGTTTCAAATAAGTGAAACGTTCTTGCAATGTTCGAGTTGTTTGGTTTTACGTTTCTATATTTGGTTTCAGGGTGGGTTGTTCGTTCATTGTTCATAAAAGAGTCGGTTACCTTTGTTTATTATTCTGCAGGGTTCATTTGAAAGAGGTTGTAATTTATGAAAGTTTAACACAAGAAATGTTTTGAGGCTAACATTTCCTGATAAATTAAATATACAGGGTGTGTCGTAAATAGTGGTCCAGAGTAAAGGAGTCGATCGATACACTGTATTCTTATGTATCACATACCGAAATATTAACCATTTTCTTTAAGGGTCTCCGAAAAAAAAAGTTGTTTTTAAAATTTCTGTACCTTGCTTCACGAATTTGGCTGTAATTTGTTAAAAAAGTAAATAAAATAGTTACAAGACATGTCTGAAGCAACGTTTAAAATTTTTTCACAGATTACGGGGACAACGGGAATACACGGCCAAGACTTGCTGAAAACAAGTATCACAACTTGTATATGCGTGTAAGAAAGAACCGCTGAGATTTAATGATACGCAGACAGGCGCTTTTTTTCAGTGGACCATTTGCATAATTTTTATTATTTCCGGTCAACAAGTTTATCATTTATATCATGAAGCTCAATATTATTGAAACGGACAATAGAATCACTTTAAAGAGAAGGAAAGTCCAAAAACCTCGCTCTATCGCGATCCAAGCTTCATAGGCTTTTGTAAATTGTAATGCAAACTGTGCTTACATCCACTATTCCAGCGCCCACTTGTATGAATTGTTCTTTTGAAAACGTAGGTTCAACTAAGGCTGATAATGCTTATGCATTGTGCTGTATTTAACGTAAAGAAAACGTAACATAGCGTGTATGTACGTTATTTCGTCATTCTGTCACTGTCATCTTCAAACTATTGATAGAATTATTAGAACGATGTTTTGAATTCGTTTTACGCTAAATGCATTTAGTGATTTGTGGTGCAAGGAGGCCCAAAGCTTTTCATACCACATTGTGATATTTCGCGTGATTTATTAATATTGGAGATTTTATTGTTATCAAACGATAATGCTATCGTATACCGTTTAGTAAAGTAATGATGGGTTTGGTTGGAGTTTTAAATAAAAGCTTTGTTGCGTTGCCTCTCTTGGTCAGTCCGTTGATGGGTGTACATTCCTGACACGTTGAGAGTTTGAGACACTTGCCAGTCGGTCCTAAACTAATGTCAGTCGTTAAAAGCATGAAAATCTTGTTATTATCCCGGCACGGTAATGGCGGAACACATATACAATGCCAAATGATGGCATTACCTCTCATCTTGTGTGTTCAGCAATGTTCATTGCGTTATTCACGTTGTTGAGCAGACGAATTTTCCAAACCTATGACGCAATGGATTAGGAATTTCCTTTAAGCCCTCGGATGTGACTTAAAGTGTGTTACGCAAATTAGGGTGTAGAATATTATAAGTATCATGAACTTTGCATTGTTACTTTAGTCCCTGTAAGTATTACACAAAGTATAAAGTTAATGTGACAAAATTAGGAAGTTGAGCAAGAATTGAGAACTTGCAAACATTGTTAGAGTTCGAAATAGGTATTCCTGAAACATAAATCAAGCGTGTTTAACTAAGAGAAACTAAGCACGTATTTTATAACAGGTCTCAAAGGGTTCACGGGACTTCTTTGAGAATGTGTTTTAAAGTACTTTATTGATAGGTTCTGACTACCTACAGAAGTACTATTGAAAGTACTATTGTACACTTTCAAGATCTAAGCCTTAATAAATTCAAATCTTTCATTAAACGTAAGTTGTGCCAGAAAGCCTTTTATACCGTTAAAGATTATATTGAGGACAAAAAGGCTTGGGATTGAGCTGCTTCCAAATTCTGCATTTTGAATGATTTTTTTCTTTTTTATATACACATTGACATTGATGTTTTTTTTTTTTTTTAAACAATGACATTTGCTTACTTTGTAAAGTATTATATTATTTTTTCATTGTGAATGTGAAGACGATGTGGGTCATTTTACATATATATATATATATTTTTTTTTATTCTCTCTGTTCTGTTTTTTTTTTCATGGTCTGGCAGTTTGAGTTATTTATGTGGCCTACCCAAATGTCCTTTCTTTGGTATTGTTCGTCGAATCGTTGAGCTCCTTAAGTCTTGAGTTGAGCTGCACGATTTTTGACAAATGCGTGCACTGACTGGACAGGTCCTCTCAATCTGTGTGGTTCTTTCCTCAAAAGACCACCTCAGACATCGATCTACATGGTCTTCATATAACCTGACCAAGATTATGTCTGGACTTTAAAAGAGACTGTGACCTCTGAGTTTGTTTCGGCCTTTCTTCTCAGAGTAGTCAGATAGGAAACGCCGACTTCATCTAGTTTAAAAAAAACATGATTGACGTGTAAAAGTGTTTGTACAAACCTACTTACAAAAATAAAAAATCATTTCAAATCATTTCAAAATCATTTCATTTCAATGTAGAAGGTTAAGGAATCCTTACGAATGTGAAACCTTTTTTGATTTGAATATGTTACTTAGGGCTTAGTCGGATAACTTTTATCTGAAGAATAATTATGACAGTTTCACAAACATGCTTTCTATATAAAAACACTGTCAAACCGTAATATTTATTCCTGAAATAAAAATCATCTGAGTATTGAAAAATCAGCCCTAAGAATACATAAATCCACAAAAATGTTCTACGAATTTACTTACCTGAAGTTTAAAAACTTACAAAAGTGAAGCATTGAATAAATATTAATATTCTAAACGAAATATAAACATTAAGTAATTTTGTAAAGTGTCTAGACGCTTATTGTGTGGTTTGAAACTATTGTTTTAAACTAATACCTAAATAGTAAGTATTAAAACAATAGTATAATTTAACTGCCTCGTTGGTCTCGTGGTTGCACGATTAAATACTTACCTACATAACACACATAATCGGCCTATAATGTTGCCACTGCTGCTATACAGACCTCCTCTCTGTGAGAGAGCGAGTGGCCCATATTCCACCACGCGGGTCCAGTGCGGGTTGGTAGATGTTACATGTCTTCGAATTGTTGGTTTTAGGACATGTCAGTTTTCTCACGATGTTTTTCTTCACCGTTTTGAGAGCTGTGGTCATGAATAATTTACACTAAGTACAACTTGTAAGTCAAGGCCGTTACCACTGGGCCACCATTGCTTGCTCCGCTTATATACTCACCTACTTACTAACTACTATTTACGAAATTGTACCTACTAAGTAAATAGCTACTATGTATACAACAATCTGAAAGCTCCAAAATGTTGAAAAATAATTAATCATCATGTGTCAGTCGCTTCCACACCTCTACGTTCATTTTCCTAGAGTTAACTCAGTATTGGTGACGCGACGAAAATCCAATGACACGTCGAACCGACATTACAGCTCACCTGGTACAGTCACGTGCAAAAAAAATACGGTACAGCTAACATTTTCTTGTGTAGGTAAAAATAGAAATAAATGTTGAAATCTGATACAATTTGCAGTATGATGTTCTTCGCTTTAAGCTGCGGTCCCACAGCCCGCTTTCTCACAGGCCAGATCGCGCTTAGCTAGCCCGTCAGGCCGTGAGAACTGTCGCATTCGATAAAGCCTCTGGCGGCCTGTGGTCGCCCATCCGGTCCATCGAGAATCGGTAATTTCAAAGGTCATTTAATTCGCAAGGGCGCCGTCGCAGCGCTCCGTATAACTTGACATGTATCAGCCAACACAAGCCGAGATAATGGCCGGTACGGCCCGTTAACTAGACAGGCCGCGCCAGACCTCAGCACGCCTGTGGAGGCCCGACACGGGCCGTGCTGAGTATTTCCACGGCGTGTGTAGGCCTGTTGTGGCCGCTATTCGAACATTTCAAGTGATACCACATGGCCTGTCAGTTAGCGGGCCGTGGGACCGCAGCTTAAGATACCACGTCATGGATCGTTGATGGATAGTCGTTTGACAATCGTCATCAATTTTGATCAAGGCATGCATTGATGTGACATTGATTGACCGGGTGTTATATAGCTCCAAATGTCTACATAATATATTTTTGCACGTTACTGTACGATGTGAAGTAATGGAACCATTACATCGTTCCCGGAATACCTTAATCGTACATTCCGACATGACACTTTAGAGACCCAATTTTACGATAGACATGTTTCTGAAGGTAATGGTAACATTCGTGTTTATGTGAGTTATTTGCATGGGACTCGTTGAAGAAATACAAAATTTTAGGGAGTTAATGATGAAGATAATATGATCATGTTTTGTGTTGAAGTATGTAGTTATTGGACGGGGCCGAAAGGCTCTGGAGTGGTGACCCGTACCGGAAGACGTAGCGTTGGAAGGCCTCCCACAAGGTGAACCGATGACCTTGTGAAAGCCGCAGGAATTCGCTGGATGCGGGAAGCACAGATCCGATCGAAGTGGATATGCTTGGGGGAGGCCTATGTCCAGCAGTGGACGTCTTTCGGCTAAAATGATGATGTAGTAAATGTGCAGTTTCATACAAACGAATATGTGTTTTGCGAAGTTGATCTTTATGCTACGAGAGTTGTCGCGCTGACAGGTGTCACGAACGTTTTTCAAGCATAACTATCTTTACGCACAAAAACCCTGTCATACATTCATTGCAAAGTATTAGAATAATACTATAACTAAATATACTCGAACTACGATAGTACACAAAAGCAATTTCCAAGTAAAAGTCAAACAACTCAGCATCTAAATAATAACTGTTTTCGTAAGCAGTAGTAACTCTAACAACACAACACACAACTGCTGTAAATGAAACAAATATTACATAATAACCGAAATAAACTAATTTTATGATAGGTATTTTGGCAACGAACTCAGGTTTATGACAGGGTTGTGTCTGTGTGGACGTGACCTTATTTTGAATTTAAGAAGGTTATGTGCACTCGTGGAACAAAAAGTTTAGCTATTTACCTTTTTGAACTGTCCTTTTCACTAATTTGTTGAATATTTCAACAAATTACAGTATCTAACCATATTTTTTAAAACCTGTCTTAAAAATAGTAATTAAATATGTAGGTACCTAAATTGTAACAGAATTAAATGGAAATAAAATGCTGATGAAATGTTAATGTATTTTAAAGCCCCAGTTGCAGGGCGGGATGAATAGAATAGAATAGAATAGGTACTCTTTAATAAATACACCAAAAAAGGATGATGAAAGGGGAATTGTTATGTAGGTTAAATCATAAACACACGGATGCGACGAGACTTGCAAGTTATTCCTCGTACATCTATACTAATATTATAAAGAGGTAAAATTTGTAAGTTTGTAAGTTTGTATGTAGGGGGTAATCTCTGGAACTAATGATCCAATTAAAAAAAAAAATTCATTGGTAGAAAGCTACATTATTCCTGAGTGCTATAGTTTTTTATAAAGTCGTCCGCGATAGGACCAACATTAATTATTTATTCATGTATTTTATATTGGAAGACCAACATTTACATCATCAGCATTATTTTAATTTTACTATTAAAAAAATAAAAATATTTATTTGACACTAAGATTTACATGTTACAAACCAGTCATCATAAAATAAACACGAAATGTATTGCCACAAAACTGATCCTAACCCCCAAACTAGGCCTGGACCTGTATTTTGGGGGTCAGCGTTCAGCCATGGGTTCTATTACCAGTCTAAAAGCTTAAAAAGGAGTGTCACTCTAAAATTGACAGCCAAGGTTATTGCCATTTGGTAACACATATAGGTCAATCAAAAAATAAATACTATTAAATATGTATAGAGTCATGTGTCGCGATAATTCGTAGGTACCTATCTATATGTGTTAGAAGAGTGGTGTAACCTATACCTATAGAGATAATCTGTCTTACTACAAAACGAGTTCTAGCTTTAGATCTCGCCTAAACCTTCGAGCTAGTTACTGTATTTTAAACGTTATTCTGATAAACATAAAGTTCTTAATGCAAAATTGACAACTTAGACTCGGATTTAACATCAGTTTTTGTAATAAAAACTGGCTCGATGGTTCAAATCTGGGTCTAAAGATAAACCTTGTCTTGTAATAACGTCGTATGTACATGTTTACCACTGTTGCTGAAGTTGGCCAGACATCGAATTTTGTAAAGGCAATTCAATTCCAATTCGCCGTTAAGTATGCTGGGTCACATTAAGGTATAGGTACTGTAGCGTTAGAAAGACTTTCTAAGAAGGTTTTATGTTAAGTCTCATCTGAAACTGGGGGGGACTACAGTCAACCTCCAAAAACATGTACCGCCAGCACATCAAGCTACCCGAAACTGTCAAATTTTCCCAAACAACTTTGAACCATAATTTACCTTATGCTTTAGCGATAATGTTGAAAATATATTAAAGTTTGACAGATTGTAGTTAGCTTGATGTGTTGGTGTCTGCATCGACAAAAAATCATTTGATTGTCTACAATTTGTGTTCCATAACAGTCATCATCTGCCTAGCCTTTTCCCAACTATGTTGGGGTCGGCTTTCAGTCTAGCCGGATGCAGCTGAATACCAGTTTTTTACATGGAGCGACTTCCTATAATGACCTCCACAACCCAGTTACTGGGTAATACGATACCCCTTGGTAAGACTGGTTGTCAGACTCGTATCTTCGTTGACGGATTTCGAGAGTAGACCCTCAAGTGTACCTACAGCACAATGCTTAACTAAACCGCTATTGTGCGTATCTACGCAATAACAACGGAAATATTGTACATTACTTATGCCGGAGCAATTACTAAGATAGCGAGAACATTAGGTATAATGTTTGTACTGCGGTGAAACTATTTCGGGAATATTAACATTCCTACTATAATGGGCGACGGAAAATGCCATTATTGGCTACGGAATACGAATCTACAATGTGCCGTCAGGGAAAGTAATTGTTAAGCAAATTGATATAGAGGTATGATGAACAGGGTGTAAAGTTCACCAAACATCCAAAGAAAAGGGAGGATCTTCCGACCAGACGGGTGTCGTGTCTGGCGGGGCAACTGCCCGATGATTCATGTCGAGCCGTTGTTTAAGCTAGTTGCGTGGTAAACTCTGCTTGCGAGTTGCAGGATTTTGTTTGACGTTAGTATGATGCGTAGTTCGCATGGGGCGTTTGTAGACACCCACGTTAATTTGCCGAGTTCTATGTGTTTTATGCCGTGTCATTGCATAAGGACAATTTAAAATATTATAAGGACAATAAGCTGGTAGTATATTTGTTTAACAAATCATTTCCCTGACTAATTGCATAATACCTTATAGCAGGTACATCAATTCAATTCAATTTATTGACACACACAAGTTAATAAACATACAAACAGTAACATGATTGTTAAAAGAGTGCTTATGTAGAACTAGCCGTGGGCCCCAAACTAGGCACAGCCTGTATCTTGGTAGCCCAGATGACATCAGCCAGCCCAGATGACCCAGATGACACCTAAACATCCAACAATCATTTTTAAATCGCCTTTGCCCCCTTATGAGATGCAGTGTAGGTTAATTCTAAACGGGACTGCTTAGAGTACACCCGTCGAAGTTTAATAGGTATGTATTGCCACTCGGAAAAGCTTAGTGGCACTTACTACCCCACTTAGTTAGGGCCAATTAGTATACTTCTTCTGCCATGTAAACTGTACCTATCACACATAGAATAGGATACGAATAAGCACAAACGCATGTACTCGTGAAAACATCGCTCCACAAGTATTTTTGGCCAACTAATATGCAGGCTTCAAAACAAAAGTTGGAACTCTTTGTGTAACCAATACAACATGCTGAAAAAATACTTTATAAGCGTAATTACTGTGCAAGACTGTGTTTGGGAGTCGTATGTGACTAGGGATCTAAGAGGAAAAAAGCGGATTTCATACTGAAGTAGATCTAATGTTCCGAAAGCGCCTCATTTAGGTGAACAAAACGTGTTAGTGTCATTTCCACTATCAGCTAAATTACACGCGGAAAATTCTGCCGCGTTTTTCACTCAGTTCCCGTTCACGGCCTTTAACATGGGCTTGAAAGTTTGTATGAAATGCCGTACGAGAGGCTGGGTTGGTCTTCTCATCTGCCAAATACGAATGATAAGTACCAATATTTTACATACACCGCTCCTTAATTATGAAAGTTCGGTATTTAGTTAGTGAGAGTGTCACCTAAGTGGGTGCACTTGTGTGTGTGTAGGTGACCTTTGGTGATATTTAGGTACCTACTAGATTGACAACGTTCATAAAAATATTCATGTCAAATAGAAAGCGCCAGCATCGGGTTTTCTGGGAATTCAAATACCTAGATAAATAGAATTCTAATCTATATTTGACAAAGAGGCTGAATTTAATAATGGGCCTAAGATTATAGCGTGATCTGGATCGTTGGATAGCAAATAAAAGAAGACCTATATAAGCCGTAGTAAGTCCACTTACATGAAATGTATACCTAAGTACCCCTAAAATAACCTTTTAGGAAAAAGACAAACTCAAATTATTCCCCAATAGTTGTCGAACTTCTGCAACAAGTTATCAAACATTCGTCGTCATTCGACGTTCAGGCGTTCCAATTGGATGTTTGCCAACCCAATAAGGCGTGAAATTTCTGGATATCCCTGCATATATCCGTAAATGTACCGTAAACATCAACCAAAGAATGAGTTACGTACGACATTTGTATCCGTAATATAACATACTAGGGAAACTATCCATCACATGCGTTATAGATATCATTGAAGGTTGAATCCGGTTTTGATACCTGTGCTATATCCCTTAGGCCCGGCGCCCACTATCGGCATCGGCACGGCTGAAGATTTTTATGCGACGAATAAAAATGTAACTTAATTGTATGACGATAAAATTGAAATTTTAACCTAATAGTCATCGTAGGTGCAAAAATAAAGATCTTCCTATTTGTAACAGCGTATGCTTACAATAATAATTTATATATTTTTTTTATATTAAATTTTCAGTTGTTCTAGGCTTCGTGCAACTTGCTTGAGTTTGATTTGCAAATTACTGCATAGGTTTCCTATCCTGTATACCTGTAGGTCGTTTCGAATACACGACCTTTGATCAGAATTACAACATCTTAGCCTTTGTGCTGATGCTGCTTAAAGGGTTCTAAGTGTTCATGAGGTAATTAAAAACTTTACCGATATCACATTATGCTCTTAGATGATTATATAATTCGTGATCGTGAATCATTCAATTTCATGGCATTAATTTTACGACGCGTTTGTACTTTATAACCAACTGTAATATTATCGATATGTTTCTTTTCTGTTGTTTCCAGATTGCTCCAAAATGAAACTCCTTTTGTGTTTTGCCTGTAAGTAACAAAATGTAATACAAAAATTATAATTACATACAATTATATATTTATACATTACATTTGATTTTGTTTATTTTCAGTGGGTTCGTTAGCATTCTTAGTTACAAACAGTAAGAAAATAAAAATACAAATAGAATCAGAGGATTTGATAAACATTTTTGAAGGCGTGATGTATTCAGATGTCATACAAAAGTTGGCAAGTCAACTAGTTCAAAGAAGTTCAAAGGACAGCACTCTTGATAACCCTTATCATCCGGAGGATGAACTATTGAACAGTTTTAAAACTGATGTTGGCAAACAAATTAAATCCGTGAGTTCGAGTCTTAAATCGACAACCGATGCTTTAGAAGAACAAAATAATGAATTTCTTAATGGAAATGACGTTGATATTGATATTCTAACCGACGCCGAAGACATGAAAACGATAAACGAATTAGTGGAAAACCATAAGATAATGAAAATGGCTTCAAATTCAACAAGTAATTCTACAAATGAAAAGATTGAAATAAAGAAAAAGATCGACAATGCTGTTAATAATAGCTTGTCATCCAAAAAGGATATGAAGATATCTGATGATACGAAAACATTTGGCGATGATAGAGCTCATTTTAAGCCGGTACAAAGAAGATTTGTTTTAAAAGGCTCCAATGACACACCTATTACTTTAATACTTTAAGTTAAATTCGTATACAAAAGTGTATAGGAAAATTGCTTATAATTAAATGTATAAAATGTGGAAAGCTCTTTTTTCTGAAACTTTGGATAGGTAACCGCAGTACTCTCTTGGTTCATTGCTGTAACTCTTCTAGTAAAATATTTTTTTCACCTTACATAGCATTCGATCTCCCGCTTTGGTCTAGTCCTAGGTTCGATTCCCAGATCGAATTCAGTGTTATTGGGGTTTTCCAATAGAAATTTTCCAGGAACATCCCGGAGTCTGACAATAGGCTCGGGCGATGGCGATGACGTGGTGAAATATTACAACTCCTATTACTTCGGTAAATATAGGCGTTATAAATGTCATGTCCTATAATTATACTTTCCTTATCATGTGGTTTTCAAAACACATATATTTTTTTGTTTGTTATACCGCTAATGTTTTTTTAACTCTCGGATATTGTTTATCACAAAAATGGTGTTCTAACACATCCTTAGTCAACAACGTTTAGTCTATCATAAATTGTTCAATACGATGTAAACGAGTCCGTGGGTCTGGGGAAAGTTATTTTAATGTAATACACTCATAAAATTTATGGTAATCACTTTGATGTTATCGTGGCGAAAATGTACCTACGTTATTTGGATTTCCAATATGTTTCTTATCGACTGTGAATTATTTATTACTTTAAAATGTTGAATGTCTTACGCGATGTGAGCAATACGCGTAGAATAGCTATATAGCTCTTTGTATAAAAAGTGTCATTATTTAATTGTTTTTTTTTTATTTATTTTTTGTTGCTTAATTGACCCCGCTCTTAACATCATTATCATCATTATTTTTAACATCGCGCAGAAGAAATCTTTTTACGATTCGTCATGCTATGCGTGGTAAAGAGTGATGTCATTGGTTTAGGTGGATATAGTATCTAAATCAGTTTGTCTACTGCTATAGATGCTATAGATGAAGAGGGAGAAGACAAAAGAAATGAGCTACTCGGAAAATTAGTGGCGGAGGAATTTAAGTATATTTAGCCATGTGTGCACCTAATGTTATGAACAAATCTTAAAGTATTTACAGGAAACTAGGGGTATCATGTGGAAGAAAGTGACTACTAACACGCTAACGCTCGAGTCTTCTTGTGTTTACACAAGCTATTCAAAAGTAATAATAATAGAAAATGTGATTTTTCAAAGTTCCGTTTTATCTCATACCATTTTATTTTACCCTCCCTGATCCCACTAATATTGTTTTTTTTGTTTTTATTTTATTTTTGTTTTTTTTTTAACCTGTTTTTTTTTTTGCATTTAAATAAATTGAAACATGACACTGGATAAACAAGGCTTTTAAACTCAAAGATGTCTTGTCAAGGATAGCTGCTGAAGACACTTTATTAGATTTAACTTGCATTAGATATTCCTTTCTCTTCGAAATATAATCTTCTTGGTGATTAGATGAAATATAAATACTTAGTAAACAATTTATAAATCTTTAAAGTCTAACCCTTTGATAATTTAGGCACTTAAAAAATAGTAGTAGTTAAATACCTCCTAATAAGGTGTTGTGACTTGTGATGTGAATCTTCAATGAAAGAAAAAATTGTTTCAGCTTGATAAATTACTTTCCATATTTTTATACGATCAATACCCTTTAAAGCAATCACACTAATATTATAAAGGCGAAAGTTAGTGGGGGTATGTGTGTGTGTTTATATGTTTGTTACTTCTTCACGCTCAAACGGCTGGATCAATTTTGATAAAATTTGGTATGGAAATAGCTGACACTCTAGATTAACATATAGGCTATAAAAAGCCTATATTAACATATAGGCTATATTAACATAAAGGCTTTTTATCCCGATATTCCCACGGGATCGACATTTACGCGGGTGAAACCGCGGGGCGCAGCTAGTTTAAAATAAAAGTACAAAAAAAAAGACATTAAACAATATTATAATTTTTATATTCGTTGAATAAATTATGAGTGTGTAAACAAAATAATGAAAATGTTAACTTAATATTAGCTGGTTTTATTAATTGATCTGTAAAACAATGTTGATAAAGATCAAATTAAATGATAGTTTAAAACAAGTATTTAATCATACCTACCGTATTTTCGTTAAAGTTAGATACGTAAAACTCCGAAATAAACATTGTGACAAATTTCACAAACTGGCACCGAGGTACCTTGAAAATTGTTTCACCCCCGTATAAAATATTTTTTTCACGTCGTATTTATATTAAAATGAGAATGAAAATGTGGATGAAATACACCAAGGGCATAGTGAATACGCAGAAATGTTAATTTGGGTGTTGATTACATATTATTATCATAACGAGGCTTTGTTTCCATAAGTATTGCCTGTAATACCTCAATGGTATTAAATCACGCTAAAGGTATTGATTGAACTTTCCTATCAATATTTCAGTGCTCTAAAGAAACTTTCTAAACAGAAGAACTCAATACCATCGCGTTAACTGTGACCAAAGTCATGACCTCAAACTTAGCAGATCCATGTTTATTAACGAGGAAAATCATACGATCATTAATTATGTTACAAAAGGAAAAGCTTTCAATGACCAATAAGGTGAACAAAACAAACTAAAGCATAGTCTTTCTACTATTTATAAAATCCACCGTGTTTTGCACATAGCACTTGTAACCTAAACCTAAAACCAAAAAGATACATTTCCTAATTAATTTACTGTAATAAAGGCAACACAGTTCGTTTCTTTTTCGTTTGTAAACCCTGCTTGCAAGATGCAGGAATCTGCGTGACGTCAGTATGACGTGTTGTTCTCATGTGGCGCTGTAGATACCGCTACAAATCTACCTCTTATAATAAATGTATGATCTGCAAAAGTACGTATATTTGAGCTTTTGAACAAGAGTGCGCTGCGTAGTAAATTGTTTTACATCACTATCAATTAATTGACAGAGTGATGTAAAAAAAAATAGTATGAAATAAGCATTACAGTTATCAAGCAAAAAATTAAAACGAATATTGGCAGTGTAAGTAGTGGAAAGATGAATATTTTTTGTTAGAACAGTTTTGAGTATGAATGCGGGGGGGCTATAAGAGTAGGGGAAGACCAAAGAGGAGGACGATATATGTACTGTGAGAAAGATGATATGGCTAGAAAGGGGGTGACTACTGAGATGACGACTAATAGAGAATATAAGTATGGCAGAAAGAGGCATCTTGCGCCGAACCCAAATAAATTGGATAAGAGCAAGAGATTGATGATGTGGTTGAATTTGATAAATATTTTTTCCTTATACATATAACAAATAGCATACGACTGTACACTTTCTCACCTTTAATGCTGCTGCCAATAAATAGATAGAGAGAATATGTGAGAAATATAAATAAGAGTACCTATTTCCCTGACACGTAATGACGTAACGTTCTTTCGATATTGCGAAAATGCAAACAAAAGCTTAGCTAAAGGCCTTGTTTTCTATGTAATGTAACTTGCCATTAAAACTTTTTTCGTGTCTGTGGTTTCGTATTTTCGGGTTTCTGCCACCGACTTCCGAAAAGTTATTTTTCACTTTGTATTGTTTATTTTGGATGTCGGTTGTTTTTTGCAAAAAAGGTTTTTATTTCTTAGTTGTTTTACTTATCCCACAATAATTCGTATACCGCTACTTGCTATGTAAACAACTTTGACAGGAAGTTTAATAACATCATTAACATACACAAAGGGGAATTAGATACGCATTATTAAAGTCAGTCAGAAGTAGTCGAACGCAGTCATAGCAGACGCGAGTTGGAAGAAGCTGAATGTCCGTCTATTAAAAAATAAATTAAAGATACTCCTTCAAGGGAAAGCATATTACTGTATTCTAGAATTTCTTAACGACAACATTTAATATCATGTCACAAAATATATTATCAATGCATCTTTGACATAATCATAATAATAAACCTACATATTAATAATATAACTAATGGATAAATTAAAAATGAGAAATGAATGCAGTCATAATTATGCCATCAGACATTGCCAGAGCGGTCCGTCCTTTACCGAATTGGAAATCACCGGGACCGGACGGACTGCACAACTTCTGGTTGAAATGGCTAATTAGTTCACACATTTGCCTGGCATCTCAGTTCCAGTCATCCTTAGAGTCTGGGTCGCTACCGCAGTTTCTAACAACAGGCGTTACCCACCTGCTCCATAAATCAGGTAGTTCCGCGGAACCCAGGAATTATAGACCGATCACGTGTTTGTCGACGGTTTATAATAATAATAAATACATAATAAAATACATTTATTTCGAGCAACCATAACTCATATGTAGAGTGCACACACGCAATAAAACATAATAAAAAGGATAATAAAAATAAAGTACCTAATAATAAAACAACAAATAATTTATCCGCTATAACAAAAATAATAAAAATAAAATAAAGTTAAAATTTAAAGGGGTATAAAAGAAACGATTTTTTTTGGCGTTTTAAGCCCTGTGGTACGAAACCCTTCATGTGCGAGTCGGACTCGCACTTGACCGGTTTTTAAGTTTTTTTTACTATCGCTGTTTATCATGTCTATCTCCGGTACCAAATATAACTTTAAATACCTATTAAGTGCGCACAGAACGTTGTGTGATCCCTCTTATAATAATAATTACCACGAAAATCATTATTCAGTAAACCAGACACTGAAACCTCACTAAGAGCTAAAACTTACTCGCGAAGTTAAGGAAGTTTATCAATTCTTGTGAACTTGCTCATACGATAACGCTTCAATTTTCATTATATCCCGGCTATTATTGGCTCGGTGAACAATGGTCCTTATGGCTGAACATTGCATGTCGTTTTATATAAGTTCGTGGACCCCTCGCTTTATGGGGTTTTGCAAATGAGGTTAGGTTTGATATCGGAAATATTTCCGGATGTGAATGTTTGTTTGTGGTGTTATCTTCCGCTCATTACACCTTTAATACATAGTTAGTTATTTGGGTTGCTTAAGTATAGGTAGGTAGGTGCTTTGGCTAGGTGTGGGTTCACGTCAAAGTAGTGAAACTAGTAGACATCAAACCCTCAAGCTTTCGCACCAGTCTGCGCTTTTACCGTTGGGCCATTGTAGCTTCATATTCCACATAATTATTCTATTCTTTTTACTGTAAAACTATAAGTGCTCACCAGGCTAATACTATATTATTGCTAGCTGTTGCCTACGAATTCGTCTGCGATCCAGGATGAAAAGTAACTTATGTCCTAACCCCGATTATGGTCTATCTGTGCCAATTTTCATTGTAATACTTTGAGCCGTTTTAGCGTCAAAGTGTAACAAACAAACTCACTTTCGCATTTATAATATTAGTTAGGATGTAAGCTTAAGATAGTTCTCCCTTTGTGTCGGTCGCCATTAATACCACCTTCTTCGAGGTACTGTTAGATTAATTTAATTTGTAATACAATGATCGCCCGTGTATTCCTACATTTAAAACATCGCAATAGCTATAGGAAAAATATTTCAACATAATGAAATTACGAATTGGCTACAAATATTCGATGCCAATAAATATTTCATTTTCTTTTCGTTTGAGTGGAAAGTATTACTGTTAAACTTGAAAGACTTTTCAGTTTAAAAAAAACAACATTTCGTAGAATTGTAAAACTCTCTAAGTAATAACCAGTGATCGGAATAGGCACACTATATTTACTTACCTAAACTTCGGAGAACAGAGACAGAAAGAGACTGGAGACTTCCTTACGACGACATTTTTTATTCCCGGAATTCGGGAAAAATCTCCACTTTCTGTCTCTGTTCTCCGAAGTTTAGGTAAATATAGTCTGCCTATTCCGATCACTGGTAATAACTAATAACAGACGACATTAGATAAAATACTAGTTAAATTAAACATACTTATACTCACGCTTTCCTCTTTTGGGGGAAGGCAGAAACAACGGAACACCTGCTACGATCCCTTTACTTCGTTGGCGATCATACATCTGTTCATACACGCCCGTTGCGAGTTGAAAATTCATCAAAAAAGCTACATCTTCATCAAAAACACTAACAAACTTTTTGCTATGCAACTGTAACCTAGCTTTTATACCGTGCCTTTTGGTTTTGTCTGTATAGTTATCCTTAATACCTTCTACAAACTTCCGAAAAATCAGAATAAACCTAACGCCTTTAGAGACAAGAGAACGTGCTCTTCTCTTAACGAAATAAATATTGATTTAAAAAGGTTCAAAAGAGCCCTCGAGACAGCTGTACAAGTAGTTTCTTAGCTATAAAGACTAATAACAGAATCCAGATTCAATACACTTGAGCTAATCTATATTGTACCATTTCTAGTGGAGAAACATTCAAGCTCCCAAGCACGTTATGAAGCTCTGTAACTTTCCTGAAGCATTTTAAAACTCGATTTTAAAACGAATTTAAGGTTTTTGATATGAATTCTCATAAATTATGTGTTAAAACTTACCTATCCTTGACAATCCTTGTGAAAATTACTTATTATGATTAGATACAGTCGACTGCACGTCTGTCGTACCGCTTTAACCTTGAGCATAGGGAAGTACGGAGTTTCAATAGAATTCTCTTTCTATTGTCTGCATTTTCTGTTTTTTTTTACCACTGTCATCCGGCCTACTGTACTCCGTCCATTTATTTCCATTTAAATTAATTTGTATTTAGTTACTAGCTGACCCGGCAAACGTTGTTTCGCCATATAAATTATTTCTAGCTGCCCGGGCTGCGCTACTTCGTTTGCGTGGTGTCCTACCCCTTACCCTACCCTACCCCTACCCTACACCTACCCCTACTCCTACAGTACTCCTACCCTACTCCTACCCTACTCCTACCCTACTCCCACACTACTACTACCCCACTCCTACTCTACTTCTACCCTACTCCCATAGATATATTAAATTGTTCTCGCGTAAGAACCATCCTCTTACTTCAAGGAATATTCTAAAAAAAGAATTAGCGAAATCGGTTCAGCTGTTCTCGAGATTTGCACTTAGCAACACATTCAGCGATTCATTTTTATATTATAGATTAACCTCAGGAATAAGAGTTATATAACATAGTCACATATATTCTCTGAATTGACGGAGATATTATTTTAATATTAAGTCAAAAATAATAATGAAAAAAGAAAAAAAAAGTCTTTGGATCTGTATTTTAGTTTTTTGCCACCGACTTCCGAAATTAAAGTTATTTTTCACATTGTAGTATTTTTTGGAACTCGGTTGTTTTTTTTTTTGTAAAAAAGTTTTTATTTTTCACTTGGGTCTGTTATATTATATATTTTTTAATGTATGTACTTACATAAAAAAATATATAGTATATACGCGACGAATTGATAATCTCCTCCTTTTTTTGAAGTCGGTTAATAAAAGGCTTGTTTGTGTCCTAGTACGAAGGTTATCTATCACCACAATAAAGTTATGCTGACCCAAATTCCAACATAAAAACATCCCGAAGAGACATCTTTCTACTCTCTACTCATATTAAACAGGTTTTTATTAATTTTCATCTTTCTTTCTCTACAATATATTTGTTTAATATTTCGCAGAGATAATTTATATTGAAAACTTAAACATAGGTACCTACCTACTACTCAAACCCCAAAGATTATGAAAGTAAACAAGGCAAGCGGATTAGAAGAGGCTGCATGCCTTGATATCATAGCGTACTTACCATAAATACACGAAGTAAAGAAACCTGCACAACATGTTTATATTATCTGCACACTTTCCTTGCAAGCTTGCATTTTCGACTAAACAGGACTTAAACAATAATATCGAGAAGAAAAACATCGTGAGGAAACCGGTATCACGGTATGTCCTATAACCAATAATTCGAAGATATGTGCCTTCCATCAGCCTGCACTGGGCCCGCGTGGTGGATGATGGCCTGTGTCCCAGCAGTGGGATCGTTATAGGCTGATTATGCATAATGTGAAGGTGCTCAAACTAGGCAGGACATTATCCTTATAATAACACTTGGTTGGTCAGTGTAATGATTGTAGATAGACCATAAATACCTAAATACCAGCATTTTATAGTTCCACTGCAGGGCCTTCACTGTGCCTTCACTGTGCAAGAAGAGACCTTCTCTTCTTGCACAGTGAAGGCACGATTATTCGCCACCATGCTTGCTCAAGACGGGTTGGCAATTTGAGACTTATAATAACTATACGATCAGGTTTCCTCACGATGTTTTTCTTCTCCGATGTCAGTAATGTCCACGTGCATAATAAGAAATTACGAACTTATGTATTTCAATAAACCCTGTACTTATTTTTGTTGCTGACAATCCTTCAGGATAAAAAACAAACGAAAAAGCGGATCAAACCGGTATGAGACAGTTTATATTGGATAAGACAAAGATTAAAACAGAATACGATCAAGCAGGGGATCGAGATGGGGGGGGTTCAGGGGATCAGACCGGAATAACTCATAAATTCAGATAGTACAGACGGGCGCACATCAAGCTACCCGAAACTGTAAAATTTTCCCAATCAACTTTGAACCTTAGCTTTAGCGATAAAGTTGAAAATCTATTAAATAAATTTGACAGATTGTAGTAGCTTGATGTGCTGGCGCCTGTACAGTACATATAAATCGAAAAAGCCATATTGGTACTTGCCCAGATTTTAACCCCCAACCTCGTGGTTTCAACTACTGGGCCATTAAGAAATTATGATTATGCAGAAATTAATTCTGCGTAGTACAGTGATAAAGGTGAAAAGAAGTACAATCTTTTGAACCCTTGTTTACATAAAACCAGGAAAAATAACACTCCACATGATCCGAATAAGGGATTGAAGAGGTATTTTGATATCGTCTATCTACAACCCCCTAGAGATAGCAATGTGTAAGGAATACTGAACTAGTCTAGCTTTCAATACATTCTATAATTCCCTTGTCTAATGAATAATGATCAAACATTGCATATACCTATGTATTATGCTTATGTTATGCAGTATAATGTTTTTATCTCACGAAGGGACACGTGCTTTACTTGTGGTAACCGAGTAGTGTCAGGACGTAACACACACACGCACACACACTTCCCACTTCACTATTGTGACAAACATTTGTGAAACTGTTCTAGTTCGTTGTATTGAAAAATAAGATGGCAGCATTCAGCAGCCAAAAGATCCTTGTGTAGCTAACTAAACGTTGCTTAATTAACTTATGTCAACATTCAAATACAAATTGTGTATTCGGTCAGGATCCAATCATCTGTCCCCTTTGTGTCAAAGGAGCTACAACCAGTACAACCGTTTTGTAAAATGTGTCGTCGAGCAAAATACAATGAATGGATCGAATACTAGCTATTCAAGCAGAAAGTAATTTGGGGCGTCAATAAGCATCCATAAAATTCGCGAAGTCATGGTTTTATGTAAGATAGAAGGATAATTTTATTGACAGTAATATCATAGAAAAGTCAAATTGTGTTGAGCCTGCTTTAATTACTGACTTTGAAACAATTATTATCTTTTGGGTGTTTTTTACTGACATACACTTTACAGCGGCCGGCGCAGTTCGGTCCTCATTGGATTTAACGGTGTGTTAAAGGAAATTGAAGCGTTTGTGAAATACATACTTGTACATAGTTAAGTGTCGTATTTGCATGGAATTTACACAGTTTGGAGCCCGGTTGAATTCGCGCATGCAGCGGTAGCCGGTCGGCTGCTCGCGTACGTGGACGGTTGCGTTTAGCTGCCGTCGCGTTTGATCGGCTCCGTTCGGCAATGGCCACGTGCGCTGGGGTGTCATCGCCAGCCGGCAAGTTGAATGAGTTGAATCATTTTAACGTCATCAAGTCATGGTAGCGTACGTACGTGCCCAGGTTCAAGCCGATGTTAGCAATCGGGCGGAGGCAGTCGGCTGCCGCCGTATGTGCGCACATCCGCTACGACGCGCTGCCCCGCGCTCCAACGAGGCCCGGTCGGTGTAAATCGTACTTTATTCAAAGTATCTATTATTTTTTTTACAAACCAAAAAAGAGTTTAGTACCTACAACTTAGGTGGTCTTTTAACAAAATGACGGCAAAAGCTTTTAAAAGAAATAAAATTGAATGTATTACGAAATGCTGAGAACGTATATAAAAGAAACCCTTTCCAATTTTTATTCACATTTGTATGCGAACTGAAAGTCTAATAAATTATGCACATTATTTCAACGTAGAAATTCATATAATGTAAGTAGATAGCGGCGATCTGCATCTTGTGGTTTTTCCTCAAGAGAATTATAAATACTTTCCTCAGAAAAATAAAAGGATTTTTATTATTTAGATAATGTAAAGCCAAGATAATGTAGGTAACCTCTGTTGTAGAAAGCCTCTTATTACGGTGGAATACAATACTTGTAAGTTTTGTCCGTCAGAAAGCCTCTTATTACGGTGGAATACAATACTTGTAAGTTTTGTCCGTCAGAAAGCCTCTTATTACGGTGGAATACAATACTTGTAAGTTTTGTCCGTCAGAAAGCCTCTTATTACGGTGGAATACAATACTTGTAAGTTTTGTCCGTCAGAAAGCCTCTTATTACGGTGGAATACAATACTTGTAAGTTTTGTCCGTCAAATAGCCCGTAGTTTTAATTAATATTTATTTAGGCAGGTATTACCTAGATATTATAATGAAGTAGGTACAAATGCTTATCCAAAAAATTACAGAATCCTAGCCCTTCTTTTTTTTGCGTATGGGAAATCATCAAATGACCCCTCCCGCTCTGGGTGGAGCGGAAGGGAGTGTCAGACTCTTACTGACTAAAACCCACCCGTGTTCCTTCCTTAGCCCTTTATGTTCCGGGCCAGCGGCAACCCTTTCGGACAATCCCGCTGACCCGGCAGTCTTCGGTCCTAAGGGACCCCTACCTTGATGCTGACATCTCTTTGAGGCGCGCGTGGAACACGTACGCGCCGTCCGGCACAGGCCTAGTCCTGATCGGACGGTGAGTTACCCATTACTCTCCATCTGCAGGCCCGCGCCTATGGTGGCCGGGTTAGATATTATAATGAAGTAGGTACAAATGCTTATCCAAAAAATTACAGAATCCTAGCTCTCGGCTAACAAAAATCGATTTTAAATTGAAAGGGCAAGTTGGAAACCGAATTCTACCTGAAAAACTACAGACAGATAAATAATGTAAAGCTAAAAGTAGTGATCTTACACGATCCAAGGGAACACAATAAAAAACGAGGGTCTTGTGATTTATAAATAGAAAAAAACCTGTTCCTCTTATCAAACGCACATTTAGAGGTCTTTTGTGACTGCGATGCGAGAGGAACACAAAGTAAGTTCAAAGATTCCGTCAAGTTTTAATTACTTTGGGAATTTACGTTATATAGGCATTCTGACTTTGAAATGTTGTTGTTGACACAGTTTTTTTATAAATAGGATGCGGATTTAGCTAAAATTTACCTTCGGATGGTCATCAATTACCTACGTCATATTTTTCGTTACATTTGATATACAAATAATATAGATAGGTAAGAAGACTGTTTCATTCGGTAGTTTAGTTTTAGTTTCCTCGCCTCTAATGTCATGTTTATTGCTCTCTTGTTCGTGTTTAGTAGTACGCTCGCTTTCGCATCGAAACCGCATGACATTCCGAACATTGTATAGATTCGTACTTCTTTCGTGTTCTCACGAACTTATAGGTATATTATTTTTAAAGTAATTTAATTTTTTGAGAACTTAGTCTTTATAGCTTCTAATTTAGGTAAGTCTCAATTTACTAGCTAACACAAAAATATATGTATTTTAAACAAGTGTAGGTACTTGTTTAAAATACATATATTTTTGTGTTTAATAATTAAATAAAAACCGGTCAAGAGCGAGTCGGACTCGCGCACCGAGGGTTCCGTATTGTGAAAAGTGTAATGTTTTTAAATTTTCTTCGGCGAGGCCTATAATGTTCAAAGAATTTTAACACTGCGGTGTAGAATATTGCAGTTTTTGGTCAGCGTCATCTCTTGATCGATAATGCAACTAATCTAATTTTTGTTGATGATTTCTGAAAAAGTGTGGTATTTAGAGACTTCGTTTTATTTTTCCTGTAATCTTTACATATACTTCTATCACATAGAATAATTTCATTTTTCTCTATGCAAACTTCGGAGATAAGGACGGGACGGTATTTTTTTACATTTTTCATTTAAAGTCGAAAACTATGCGGCCTAAATAAAAAAGAAAAAAATGTTTGAGAATGTGCAAACAGCGCTCTTTCATATGATACCCCACATGCCCTAGTAGCCCCACTTCGAATTTTTAAGATCCCTTTCAGTCACTGATCAGAAAAAAAAAGATCTTTCTTATTTGCAAAATAGTTGGGCAAACGTCATCTAAAACTATTCTAAATTTCTAGTTGGTAGCATTAGTAGTTCTTGAGATATCCAGCTGTGACAGACGGACATAGAGACAGACAGACATACTGAGTCGCACCATAAGGATTCCTTTTTACCATTTTGGTACGGAACCCTAATAAAAGAAAAAGGGAGGAGCTCATTCCCACATCAAAAAATTCATCCGCATCGCTGCCAACGGGATAAGTTCCCAAAAGGCTGGCAGCATTACCACGTTGGATTACAATGCTGATTCTTTAGGCTAAAAATAGGCCAGCCCTCTGGTCATGTGAACAGTCAACCAACCACTTGGCGATATCCCGAAATATTCAATGAGCACTCAGACCCCAAATGCCCTGGTGTTTCAACCCCAAACGGCTCATACACATAGCTCCCAATAAGGTGTTATATTTGCGCCGATTGAGGTTTTTTCTCCTACAGCAGCCGCCCCACCACAGCCCACCGTGCCAGGATGATGGGATGGTGCGAAGGGGTGGGGCGCTGATTGGGGGGAGGGTTAGTTGTATCCCACACCAACGGTCTACCCAACTTCCAAGGCTAGGTTATAAAAGTCCGAGTCCTGGAGTGGAGACCACGTATCGGCAAGCGTAGTGTGGGACGCCCCCCAGGTAGATGGACGGACGTACCTAAAGAAGGGGGCTGGGGTAGACTGGATGCGGAAGGCGGAGGACAGGGTGTTGTGGCACAGTCTGGGAGAGGCCTATGTCCAGCAGTGGACTGCGATAGGCTGATTTGAGGTTATAAAAGTGGAATTATAAAAGTTTCAGTCTGTTTTATATGTTTAAAATATGTGTAACCTACATTTATTGCAAAATTAGCTACGTATAACAGCAACTTATGGATAAGGTAAGGTTTTTGTATTGAAAAAACTTCATTGTGGGCGAAAACTTCATTACAAGATTCAATTTTAAGTTAGTCCGGTGTGAAATGGGATAAAATGAGTAATGTATTCCTTGCATACAACGTTTTGTTGTACACGATTTTTTTTTAAAGTAATGTCAATTTATAAATCCAAAGTCTTTCTTATTTTATCACCTTCTTCATATGTCTAAGACGAAGAAGTTTCCTAACTTCTCTTTGGAAAACTACAAATCGCAACTTTATAATCTAACAACTTTTAGCTTCTAGAGCTTAAAGATAATTATGAGCTGTATTTTATTACATAATTTGCCAAGTAATTGGATTTCTTAATCACAAGTTAAGAGTTCACGGAACAACAATTCTAGCGACGAAAGTTTTTAGGGTGAAACATTCACAGATAAACGAAGACAAATGCTCAAGTTTTAAGATAATTAAATATGTACGAGTAGTTGGCTTTTGGATTAAAAACTTACAAGTTCTATAAACTATTATGCATTACTTAAACCGTTCATATAAATCTCAGTACCTTGGAATTTTCCTTAACTTGCTTATTACCAACAAACGGATTGTAAATTATCATAAATTAGGTATCTCGTCGACAAGAAACTCTTCCGCGAAGCGAAGCGCGTCAAGTAAGGTCAACGCACACGTGTAAAAACTGCACAGGCGCAGCAGCGGCAGCGCCTCAACTTGAGCCGTTCAGGATAATTTTTATGAAACTTCATATTGCAACCCACATTAGGCATCGTAACGGCAACGCCTTGGCTCGGGGTCGGCTAGTAAACAGCAGTCACCGAGCTCAAGGCGGGCCAACCTTCCCATAGCCGTTATTTACTCATTCTCTATATCAAACGTTGAGCAAAAATTATAGCAGGAAACGAGTTTTATTTTTGGTTTGAAAAATCTCTGTTTGCGGCAGCGTGCAATGTAACGCACGCAAAAACATTGTGCTTATGGGGGCCTGCGGCGTTCCAGGAATTGTGGAGGTATTTGGTTTTTGTGAAAAAAAAAGTAAAACAAAAGGGCCTTTTGAGGTATGGTCCAGTACAAAAAATATCCCAATGACGAGAGTACCTATAAGTGACTCAGTTAAGCGTCTTTTTACACCCATTAGGTATATACGTGTGCGGACTGTTTTCATGAAGCACACGCTGTAAAATGAAGCGAAGACTAAGTCTGTAAGCTGCATTTAAAGGCTTGCGTCAATTTGGCGTCTATTCAGTGCACGTTGCAAACTTTCCTTGTCATTGAATATGACAGAGTTTATTTCAGTTCTTCTTGTTTTGGTGTCATGAATTATCTGTTTGTATAAAGCTGCGAACAAATATTATGTTGCAGCCAACGTGTAAACCAACTATCCATACTAATATTATAAATTCGAAAGTAACTCTGTCTGTATGTTACCTTTTCATGCCTAAACCCTATGCCTAAACCACTGAACGGATTTCGATAAAATTTAGCAGAGATAGATTGCAACCCGGGGAAGGACATAGGATAGTTTTTATCGAGATACCTCGCGGTCGAAGCAGCGGGCGGAAGCTAGTTCATAGATACCTACAACATGAGCAACGGCTCTTAGTTACTGTGCTTGCAAAATCTTGCTCTGCAACTCACGTTGCCTGGCATGCATTGGCTAAGATACTTATTACTGTTGTTTAAATCAAATGTTTGAATGTTATATTAGGTACTACATGAAATTATGAAATAGCTCTCTGTGGTGCAAAATATTGATTGACGTTGACTACTTTCTGAACGCAGCGTGCATTAAAAAAAGCGTTAGTTAAAAAACAAAGAAAATTAAAAGTCTGGCCAAGTGCGAGTCGCACTCGCACACGAAGGGTTCCGTACCACAAGGCAAAAACGCTGAAAAAAACACGTTTGTTGTATGGGAGCCCCCCTTAAATATTTATTTTATTCTGTTTTTAGTATAAATTGTTGATAAAGCGGTAACAGAAATAGATCACCTGTGAAAATTTCAACCGTCTAGCTTTATCGGTTCAAAAAATACAGCCTGCTGACAGATGGACAGACGGATGGTGGTCTCAGTAATAGGGTCCCTTTGAGTACGGAACCTTAAAAACTAAACCGAATCACGACAATTACTATCTCTGCGAACTTGGCTAATTTCCGTTGAGATTGGCCAACGTGACCGAAATCAGTCGGGAGGCTATTATCATAGCAATTAGTAGCTAAAAACCCTATTGTCTGCGTGTAGAGGCAATATCAACGGAAATAATTGTATCTACATTACTTATGCCGAGCAATTACCACAATAAGGAGAACATTATAATGTTTGTGTTGCTGTGAAACAATTTCGGGATAATTAACATTCCTATTAGAATAACGCGACGGTAAATGTCATTATTGGCTACGAAATACATACAAATATTACTTAACGTTATTTGCAAAAAATACCAATCTATAGTAGATGATATCTATAGTAGAGCAGTGGTGGCCCAGTGAGAGCAGTGGTGGCCCAGTGGTGACGGCCGCGACTTACGAGTTGTAGGTCGTAGGTTCAAACCCAGACAGGCGCTTTACTTTGTGTAAATTATATCATCACCACTGCTCTCAAAACGGTGAAGGGAAACATCGTGAGGAAACCGGCATGTCCTAGAACCAAAATTCGAAGACATGTGACATCTACCAACCCGCACTGGGCCCGCGTGGTGGATTACGTCCCACTCCCTCTGACAGAGAGGAGGCCTGTGTCCCAGCAGTGGGAACATTATAGGCTGATTATGTTATAGTAGATGCCATAAACAACCAAGCACCAACACTTTTAAATCGCCATTACCGGGGGACCTTATGACATGCAATTTAGGTTAATTCTTAGTCAAGTCTTTCAAAGATGAGCCACTTAGCATGGCTGGTAGCGGAGCTCACTGCCTGGGGCCCCGTCTGTCGTACTTAGTTCAGTAGATATTGCCACTCGGGAAAGCTTAGTGGCACTTAGCTGAACCTTACGTCCGGTTTCTGGAACGAAAATTCTCAACGCGTACCTAAATATAAATTAAACGCAAGTCAAGTGATGCGATTGGCTCTTGATCATTCAGTCAATATATATATATAGGTTACTTGCGGTTGACAATTTGTTAGTTAATTTTTATGATGATTTTCATTACGGAAGTTATTTAGATTAGATGAAGTTATTTTAAATAGTGTTACTTGCGGTTGACAATTCGTTAGTTAATTTTTATGACGATTTTCATGTCAGGTCAGTAAATAATAGGCCATATAATAGATAAGTTATTTTGGGATTTAAAGATGCCTTCTTCTTTAGAATATTGCTGTAGTACCAATTTTTGGCAACTTATAGTGATAGCAGATTTATTCGATTATTTTTACACGTGAACGCCAAAATTGTTCTCAGGATACTTTTTATCCTGATATTCCCACGGAATCGAAACATATGCAGGGCACTGCTAGTTAATTATAGATAAGTGCGCTCCACGCTTTTTGAATTCAATTTAATTATTTTATAATTTTTAGTGCGTGATAAAAGCGTTTTTTTTTGTTTTTGTTAAACTACATATTTTTATTTGTACCGTCTAGTATATTCTTTATAAGTTAATAAGTAGGTATAAGAACGCCGACGAAGTTATGACGACTAGGGCCTACTAGGAAACTTGAGGGGCTTACAATTCGCCCATAAAGAGTTCCAATATCCACCTCCTGGCTCCATCATCAGATCAGCTATAAGGTAACAAATTATAGTTTTGTCTTCCAAACTACATATACATACAAAATTTCATTTCGATACGACAATTAGAATTAGGTTAAAATTAATTTCTAAGATTTTTTACATTGTTAGTTAGTTAAGCGAAGCTAATAAAAGCGTTTTAACAATTTTTGGAAACGGGAACAGAGCAATTTATCTGCTGTCATGAAAAATTGTAGAAACATAAGCTGTGTAAAAAACACAAATAGAAGGAAAACCACCACATCCAAAAAAGGTTTGTTTATGTCCTTGTACGAATACGAGCCGAACCAGGGATTGAATAGGAATGTCTATCTACAATCCTCCAGAGATATCAAAGTGTAACGAATCCTGAACTAGTCTGGCTTTCAATACCTTCTACAATTCCCTTGTCGAATGAATAATGACCAAACATTGTTTTATCGAAAACAAAGTCATAATAGTGGTTTTCATCATATTATTTGTATAAAGATATGATACAATGCCCGTTTTCACTAACAATAGACGACCCTTTCATATAAGGCTAATGTAAATAAAGCAGCTGTTGATTATTGTAGTTGTGGTAAACTAAAAATTACATAAAAATACATGTTTTTCAACAAGTTCGCCAGTTAGAACTGAGCAGTAAGCTAAATAAAAATGAATCATCACAAATATTTAAATGGGTGATTAAATAAATAATTGAGCAGTCAAATGACTAAACGGGCAGTTACGTGTTGGCAGTTTACAAATCGGAATAAGTCTGTAAAAAATCTAACTTGGAAGTACCTACCGGCTCGCTTAGCTCGACGTGCGTGGTTGGTCACAGTTCTAACGGGTTAGTACTTATTCCCCCAGCAAGTTAAAATGAAAAACATCGTTTAATTACATTCTCGATTCCCCTCAAAATTTTAAAATAAAGTAAGCGAGAAACTGCAACTACCGAAATATTATTTTTAGGAAACAATTTTGTACAGATTATCAAATTTGTACATCTAGCTCGTCGCAACCACTTTCAACTCACATAATTATTTTTTTATGGTAAATTTTTTGTAGGTCTATGTAAGTAAGCAGTAATTTTTCTAAGATTTTTTTTTTTAATTGTGAAGAAACTTATTGTTAAATTGACAAAATCTGTGATTTGTTTTATTATAATGTACAATAATTTGATTTGAAATAAACATACTTATTAATAATCGCCGAGTACGGTAGTAGTTTTATTTGATTGTAGGTACCAACTCAATTTCGTCTGGTAAAACGGGATTATAAAGTAT
The DNA here is from genome assembly GCA_948474745.1 of Oligia latruncula. Taxonomy (NCBI): domain Eukaryota; kingdom Metazoa; phylum Arthropoda; class Insecta; order Lepidoptera; family Noctuidae; genus Oligia; species Oligia latruncula. The sequence continues at coordinate 9,760,531 of OX419693.1, read as the reverse complement.
ATTACTTTTCGGGTGGAAACACGAAAGGGGGAATCAGTACTAACCCCCAATGAAAACGCTTTCTGTTTGACATGAATATTTTTAGAACTTGTTAATAGTTCAAATGCATCTTTAACAGGTTGGGGTGTCTCTTGCAATGGCGAAAACACAAATGGGTTTTAGAGTTTATCGGAATCCCAAGATCATATTAATTTATTGGAGTTACGAGCAGCTTTCATGGGAATTAAATGTTTTGCAAATAGTCTAACTAATACAGCAATTCTCCTACGGATAGATAACATGACCGCGATTTCCTACATAAATAGAATGGGGTGCGGAGTATTTGGTCAACTGGACCCACTCGGAACTGGACCCGCGGGTCCAGTTGACGTAAGTACTCGTCACGCAGCAACATCGGCGGCGGCCAATCGTAGAGGTGTTTCTATAGAGATAATTAAAAAAGCCGCCGGCTGGTCAGGAAGTTAAAATATTTTTGGAAAATTTTATAATAGATCTCTTACTCAAAATTATTGTAATACATTTGCCAATTCAATTCTAGATGATGATAATAATGTTGTTGGTTAGATAAATTGCCAAAGCAATTCTAGATGATGATGACAATATTCTTGAATTTTGATTATTAACTCTAGTTTGGTTTCCTAAGAATATAAGAATCTTAGATGGCGATTTTACTAAAGCGCTTAAGGTTTATAAAACTGCATATAGGTATGAATACTTGAAAAGATTGTAATAATTTATGAATTCGTTTTTAATTATGACATTGATATTGGTATTGACATTGGTATTTTTGAATTTTAATTAGTTTGACTAACATAGTTTTTAAGTTCCATAATACTAACCTCATAAGGACATGCAAAAATAGTCTGAATTAAATGTTTTTTTTTTTAATAAGCAGAAACTTACAGGAGGGGGCGACCGAAAACTCTTAGGATGCAGCGACTCGTATAATTACAGTCAAACTTCACTTCAGGTAAGTTTGTTTAACCTTCAATTATTAACTAGATATTATCCTGTGAGAATTTCTCGTTTCGTCCAAACAAGGTTGTTTATGTAAACAGTCGCTCACGTAACTAAAGTTTGAGATTAACGTGAACAAAACACGCGAGTGCTTCCGGGTAAAAAACTTTCAAATTAGGTAATGTGTGTTGTATGGCTCGCTGAAATAGTTTGAGAACATCTTCATAATGTTTGTTCATGTGTTCATAGGATCATAATTATGACGTAGACACACAAGGCGATTTACGATTATGACGTCATAATCGTAAACGCCTTGCAGGTTAGACGTTTCAAAGTCAATATCAATAATAGGAACTTAATTAGGAGTATTTGATAAAAAAAAAATGACTGCCAAGGTAAAAGTTTATGAGGAAATGCTAAGAAAAGGACACAAATAAAACAAAATGTATTATGAAGCAATAATAGTGTTTCGAAACCCTGTATATTTTTGTTCGTCGTAAAACTTGGTTGGTGAAGGGCCATAAGACCCTTCCCAAATCTAATGAAGTCAAACCTGTCAAAAAAAATTAATTCAAACCTGTCGATGACGGAGTAATCCAATGTCTTCCAACAGATTGAATTTTACTCAAATCTAACGACTTTATCACAAATCATTCATTCGCTATGCCCCAGTTTATAGAACGTTGGATCTCCGTTGGAAACCAGGCAAAATCAGAGTTTTTCCGAGATGCGAGTTAAATGTATTATTCGCTATTCGCTTTCGCCACTCCAGAAACTTTCGGCCCCATCCAATTACTACACAAAACATGATTATAATTATTATCCTCATCATTACCTTCCCAAAATGTTGTATTTCCTCGACGAGTCCCAATCAGAAACATGTCTATCGTAAAATTGGGTCTCTAAAACTGTCATATCGGAAAGTACGATTAGGGATTCCGGGAACGATGTAATGGTTCCATTACCTCATATCGTACAGTCACATGCAAAAATATGTAGACATTTGGGGTTATATAACACCCGAACGATCAATGTCACATCGATGCTGATGCCTTGATCAAAGTCGATGACGATTGTCGAACGACTATCGATCAACGATCCATGACGTGGTACCTTACACGTAACGGTAACTTACACGCAATGCAAGCAGAAGTAACGCGTCCGCACAGGCCGCGATAGCCGGCCTTGCGCCGCATCTTTGAAATAATATATCTTTGGAAATAACCGACTCCCGATGGCTCGGACAGGCGACGGCAGGCCGCCGCGCGCCGGAGGCCTTATCGAATGCGATGGTTTCCACGATCTGTCGGGCTGGCTTGGCGCGATCTGGCCCCTGTGTAAAAATGGGTCGTGGGACCACAGTTTTAAGCGAAGAACATCATACTGCAAATTACATCAGACTTAAACATTTCTTTCATATTTTACCTACACGAAAAAATCTTTGCTGAATTGTATTTCTTTTTGCACGTGACTGTGAGCTGTAATGTCGGTTCGAGGTGTCATGGGATTTTTGCCGCATCATCGATACTGAGTGAGGAAAATGGACGTAGAGGTGTGGCAGTGACTAACACATAAATATTCATATTTTTTTCCAAAATTTTTGAGTTTTCAGATTGCTGTAGTCTAGAATTCCTGACATAAACAGGTAGTACCTACTTGGTACAATTTCCTATCCAGTAGTTAGTAGGTAGGTAAGTATTTACGAAGAGCAGTGGTGACGCAGTGGTAACGGCCATATTGTTTGGTTTGTACAAACACTTTTACACGTCAGTCATATTTTTTTAAACTAGATGAGGTCGGCGTTTCCTATCTGACTATTCTGAGAAGAAAGGCCGAAACAAACTCAGAGGTCACAGTCTTCTTTAAAGTCCAGACAAAATCTTGGTCAGATCATGTGAAGACCATGTAGATTGGTGTCTGAAGTGGTATTTTGAGGAAAGAACCACACAGATTGAGCGGACCTGTCCAGTCAGTGCACGCATTTGTCAAAAATCGTGCAGCTCAACTCAGAACTTGAGGAGCTCAAAGATTCGACGTACATACCAGGACATTTGGGTAGGCTGCGTAAATTACTCAAACTTTACTTACTTTGTGTAAGTAAAGCCGTTTCGTTGCTATAAGAACTATTGTATAACAGAAAAGTAATGAACAGTGAATAAATTTTTCACATTACGCGCCCATGTGATGGTAGCGAAACGGCCAAGCCACATATTTTGACTAAGGTGTAGAGTTTGTGAAGTTAGGGCGTGTAGAGTTAGAAGCTTGGCTCTACATGAGATCTGATAACTTTTTGGCAGTGCGAGCCATATGTGGTCGTCTTGGCAACGTTTTACATGAAAATTTTTTTGGTGGGATTTCACATATTTTTGAAAGTTGCTTATGAAATAAAAAAAATATTTTTTGGGGGCTTCTTTACTAAAATTCCAGAAATATGTATTTTATTATTTATAACAAGGAGTCCCTATATCAATTTTCAGAACTAGAGTTCTGAGCATCAAAATTTGCGGAAATCTCGTACAAACTTCCATCCCCTAGTTTAAGGGGTTGGAGGGTAAAAGTTTCAAGTTTTAGAATTTTTTTGTTGTTTGTGTACTATTACTAGCTTACATACCAAATTTCAGCTTTCTAGGACTTCAGGAAGAACCTTAGAATATGGATGATCATCAATGAGTCAGTGAATCAGTGACGAAATCGGGGTATTTTAGATATCAATAAAATCTAAAGTATAAGAGCAATGCAATTGAAACTTTATAGGTTTAATAAGTCAACTACTGACATCATATTCCGAAAATTTTGTTTATCTGGTATAAACCAAACCCAAGTTAAGAAGGTTCAAAAATACGACGAAGTGCTTCGAGAAAAAGTAGGTAGTGCCCTTGCTCTTCGCTTGGCTCGTCTTAGCGGGGGCACTCCCGTGCCCCCAGATTTACTCAATGCTTTACTTTTGCGACTTTCAAAACTTTAGATTTCGAATTTCGAATTCGTAGAACATTTTTGTGGATTTAGGTCTTCTTAGTATTTAAATCAAAAAAGGTTCCACACACAGGGTTTCTTGATTAAGGGGCTTACATGACCTAAAGCGCGGTTATTGTCGGACTGAAAAGAAAGAGAAGCGCGATGACATAGCGCCTGGTAATTTATTGCAAAATATGAAGCAATTATTTAATTACAAAAAATCTATTGTTTGAACAAAAAAATTATAACACTAGTATTTTAGTATGTTGCTTGTAGAATAATCTGACAAAAAATCAGAATGATTGTAGGTATGTTAGTATGGTTTTTATTGTAAAAAGAAATTTTTTAGAGGTATCTTCATGTTTTTTTTTTCTATCGTATCAAATTAGTTATATTATGTTTTCAATACACTATCTACTTAGCATATATCCTGAAGAATATCATATATTTTTCTGATTTTGTTTACTGTAGTCGATCATTATACTTTTATTGTTTCTAAAACTTGCGTTTTTTGGGTTTAGGTCCTGTAAACCCATAGATATCCGATATCCGTGTGTAAACCTCTTAAGGCGTTCATCGTAATCATATTTTAATCAACGTACAACTTAATACTGACCAGCAAGTTGCCAAAAACGTAAGAAAATTTGAATTTCGCGGGCCACCTTAGAGCTTCCCCCTTAAGGGGGAATTGAACATATGATTAGCGAGCGTAACAAGTATGTATTTACAGAATTATTATCATTACAATCATCAAACAACCCTCTAATTTCATATAATCCATTGATTCATATTTCATGAAATAGTAATTCTGTAAATACATACTTGTTACTGTCGCGAATCATATTTTGTTCAACATACAACCTGACACTGACCTGCGAATTACAAATAACGTAAGAAAATTTGAATTTAACGGGATACCCTGGTACTTCCCCCTGGAATCCTCATGAATGAGAAACCTTTTTCGATTTGAATATATTATACTAAGAATAGATACTTATATAAATCCAAAATATGAATCTGAATTTTGCGGACTACCTTAGCGCATCGTTAAGGCCTGCGCAAACGAGGAACTTTTGTCCACAGAGGACAAAAATCCCTGAATCGTGAATAAAATGTCCTCCAAGAACTTGCCATGGCCACAACGCACACGGGGCGCCGGCGTGCGATCATTTGTTGCTCGGAATGTCCCTCGGTTGTTCGGGGGACTTTGCGTACGCGACACTTTTAATCCATTGTGTGCGTTATTCAATACAGTTGTAAGGGAGCCATTTGAAGGACGAAAAAGTACGACGGGGATTGTCCCTCGTTTGCGCAGGCCTAATCCTTCTACATTATTTTACGCCAGAATTCAGCAGGTAGTAAGAACCTATCAATAAGGTAGGTACTTTAGAACAAATTCTCAAAGACGTCCCATGATCCCTTTGAGCCCTGTTAAAATACGGGCTTAGTTTCTCTTATTTAAACACGCTTAATTTAAGTATCAGGAATCTTTCGAACTCTAACAATGTTTGCAAGATCTCAATCTTGGGGCTCAAATTCCTAATTTTGTTACAATAACTTCATACTTTGCGTATATATAATACTAACAGAGATTAAAGTGACTAATAGCATGCAAAGTTCAAGATATAATATCCAAACACCCTTTGCGTAACAAACTTTAAATCTTCCCACAATTACCCTGCTGGTCATCTTTAAATGGAATCATAACAAGATTTTCCGGCATAACGATTTCGATTCGATTAGGATCGACCGGCAAGGGTTTCATTGTATCAGGAATGTAAACAACGAACGGACACAACTGAACCTACGGACTGACCACGAGAGGCAATGCTTATAACTCACAAATGACGAAATAAATAACGTACAAAAACGTTACGTTATGTTTTCGTCACAAACCACAGGAAGAATTGTAGGGTGGTGACGAACGAACACCCACCCTGAAACCAAATATAGAAACGTAAAACCATCAAAACTCAACTCGAAAATTTCAAGAATGTTTCATATATAAAATTTAAACTTTGAAAAGAAACACCCTTAAAGACGACAGAATCAACAGATCTGTGGTAAGATATAAAACTGAGGTAGATCAAGATAAATAACCAAGTAAAAGTGGTTCATAAATTGTTGGCTGAGAATAAATTGCTGGCATTCAATTGCGTAAGCACCTTCTCACACGTATTGACTGGCAGATTGTCGGCGTCGGGTACCCGGGTAAACTGAGTGAATTGTGCGAATACATGTGAAGCTTTTATACTTATCCATCAATTAGAATCCACTTCGCCGTCAGGTTGAGTATCACGTAGCCAGAGAACGTGAAAAAGTAGAAATATATTCGCGTCACTAAACAGTTTTTTTTCTATACTTAGAAGTATGTACCTACTGTACTAAACTGTTCTAGTTATTTACTACACAAAAATAACGAGCAGCCGGTAGGTAGGTAGGTACATTCTTCTAAAAAAGGTCTATTTCAGACCGTCACAAAAAATCAGAACTAGCAAAAACATAGTACTTAATTCTAAATTATTGTGGCAGACCGTTGTTTAGTACACCCTTTTAAATATACACTGCTCAAAACATAAGAACATTCATCGCAGTTGTGGACGTCGTAACCCGCATTTTTATTTAATTCAAGCAAAATAAGACCTCGTATATTCAACTCAAAGTGGCCTCACTGGCCACTAACATAAATATGAAAAGTTTCTAAAAAAAAAATGCTAACTTTTTTTTACAAACATGAGGTCTGCTTGTTAAGAGGGCTATTTTATACTTTTTGCGGAATAAAGTTAACTTTGAACCTTTGAATTGAAAAAAATTACATAATGTAGGTAGTTCATATTTTATTAAGAGATAATAAAATAATAATTTATCTACAAATTGACTGACTGTTAGAAAATGTCCATGGCATTAAGTTCGCCTCTGTTTTGAGCATTAAATAAAAAAAATGTCTGTTTAGTTCTATATAAATGATACCTACAATCTAGGTACACATATCAAGTTAATTGCGAAACAATCTAGATTTTTACTATAAGTACAACAAAAAAAATAAGATTGTAAATAAAAACCAAACAGCTTGAAACAACATGTACTGGCGGATAATGCACACCCCCACCTGTGTTTTTTACATTCAAATTAAATAACAAATTGTCTCCGTCATAGACATATAATTATGCTTATATCTATGAGCTCCGTTTTCCATGCCCCGTCGCATGGCGCGTTTTAGTGTGTGATCCGCCTTATGTACATATATCGCTTTGAATATGAGTTTTTCCCTGTTTTTCATGCTATGTTGATCCTACAGTTCATTTGCTGTCTGTCTTTTGGAGTGTATTTGCATTTCATTCAAGTGAAATTGAACAGACGGGTGATTGTTATTTGTTTAGAATAATTTTGTTGACCAGTATAAACCGCGTCGTTCGAGCTTGTTAACTTAAATATTGTACTTTCTATACTGTCACTCAGATTTAACATAATACTATTAATATTTTGACCAGTGTTATAAATGAATGCTTTCGTTTATTTTGACGAAATCAAATGTCATCACCATTACCAATTTTCACGTTACTAGATATAGGAATAATAATTTATAATAATTTGTTTATTTTCACTTCAAGACACAAACATCAGTGTGGCCCTGGCTCTTGTACTAGGAGGTCCTGTATCACAAGAGCCAAATACCAAGGAATACGAATGGTATCTTTAAAACTATGAAGATAAATACCTAATTTTGGAAACACAGTATATTAAGTATATAGCCACGGAGTAGAAAAATTTATCCGCAATGCACATGGCAGATTCATCTACGAGTACACTCCACGAAATCTTTTTCCACTTAGAAGCTTAGCAGACAAACTCAGTGTCAATGATCCATACTACAAATAAATAAACTACGATATTCGAGGTTACTAACAGCTGTTCATCTGAAGAAATATGACTCCTATGGAACTTTATTCTGTTTCCCCGGAGAACGATAAAATATTAGGGAACTGACAGTGAACTTGGCGACCCGTGTTTACACCAAACTATAAAATATGTTTTCTATATGCTGTGTCTACCGTTTTCGTTTATCGTTTACCCCTAAAACAAGTTGTAAAGACTAGTTGTATCCAAAACTTGGAAAAGAGTTGCATAAATAGTTAACAAAACATGTCTAAAACAACAAATTTGTTGATGGATTTGATTAGACCAGAGAATTATTCATGCAACGTTTATTTCTGTATAAATTAACATTCTATGTTTGCTTCCCCTATTTTCGGGTTTTATATTTTTCTTTGATGTTGTTCCTTTTTATCTATTCTTGTTTTAAGACAATGTCTAAGTTTCTCAAAATATTTCATCGCCGCGTAGTTATGAAATATTCATTTTATTGTCGGTAGCATCTTTTCTGTTATTTCATTTAATGACCTAAATTAAGAAAAAATTGCTGGTAAAAGAAACTCAGTATTTCATGCTAGGATTATTTCTTACCGAAGCTTTGTGTTTTAATGACTGAGCTTTTAGCATCATTATCTTCAGATTCGAGCAAAATAATTACCTTTCATAACATACAGGCTTTATTATTTTATTCGTAATGAAAATATTTTTGAAGTGTACCGACGCTAAAATTAGTATTATTAAATCCTTACCTTAATTGATGCCTTAAAACTCCTGGGGAAGACTGTTTTTTCTGATTATCAAGTGAGCAATAGTTAAAAAGTTAGGCTTTTCCCAACTACATATGTTCAGGTAGAAACCAGATCTTAGCCGGGGATCGTGAAAGGCGTACAAGTTCCCATGATCTCCGGTCCAAGTGTGGGAAGGGAACAGCGGGGTGGTTTTAAGTCAGTAATAGTCTGACAGACCCCAGGGCGGCGGACATCCATGAGGATTTTCCACCCCGGAATAAAAATATAAAAAAGGGTACCAGATCTTCGGGCTTCTGATTAACTGTAACAACGGCTTAATTTTATTGACGTGCTTTCCGTGGCACGGAGGGTCTCGGGATGTAATGGACGGCCACCCATCCTCGGACCGACCTCGGCAAGCGTTTCTTAACTGTTATTACTATTTAGCCGCAAGTCCCTCCGAGTGAGTTTAAGTTCCTCCCCACGAGTATAAAATCGAGATTCTGGACTGAATATCGTTCTAGAACACGAAGTTTAGGTGTCAGACACGATTGTGGTATATCATCACACGTCTTTACGATGTATTCAGACGACCTTCAAACATACTTTTTTTTTTTTTTTAATTCTTTATTTATTTAACGAGGGTTTTTTCAAACATACTTAGAGCATAGTTTGAATATCAAATGTGTACCTAGGCTGGAATAGTTGCTAAAGACAAGGGGGCCTAGAAAGGCCACTTTGGCAGAATCATAAAATGATAACATAATGGACAGTTAACTGTTAAGTTAATCGTATCAAATCCCATTGGTGAAGCATTTTTCAGTTATTTTTTTTGTCTGTGCTAAAATACCAATCTCTTTGATTGTACCTACGTAGTGCAGAGAAAAAAAGAAAAACACGCACTGTCTTCTCCAAATTATAATTCATAATGTTATCCTTTTATGATTCTGCCAAAGTGCCCTTTTTAGGCCCCCTGATCCTTGCGCGGTTAATAAGGATGAGGTTTGAACACGTACCTACCTATAAAATTACTTATGTTTTTGTATATTCTTGGTTAACACGGAACTGTTACAAGACCTGTGAACATAGAATCATATTGAGAGGCACTAGAGAGCAAGAGGTCAATGAACTCATCAGAAACCAATTAGAACACTATAACCTTTTAAAAGACTTAATTTTCCTTTTTTGGTAATGAAGTCTTTTCGTGTCTGAGTTAGCATATTAAGTATCATTAAACAAACACCCAACGTCTCAATTTAATAAAATTTTCCTTTAAGGACAGTTAAATATAAATAATTCCATAAATAAGAATGAGTTTCATTTTTAGCTCCTCATTTTGCCTAATAGGAATCACGCTGAATTTTGTTTGAAAGGAACTCTCAGATGTTTTATTAAAATTTTCCTCTTTCGCACAATCTTTCAATGTAGATATATAATCGCTAAAACACTCCAATGGTCAAAATGTAGTGCTTCGAAGTTCAAAATCAAACGTCGCAACAACTGCTCGCTTACCGTTACCCGGTTACCCGGAAAAGGAAGCCTGATTTATAAGTGTTTCTAGCATTGTTTTGCAGATCCCTAAATTATACTTATTGTATGTGCTGCAATGCAGGTGTGAGCTTCATATGATCTCGTATCAAATTCACACTGTAGGTTTTAATATTCACTCTTACTGGGCATTGTATGGAGATTGAAGTTCTAGAACAAAGAATTTAGCAGCATACATGGAACTAGGAGCTTTTGAACACTGATTTTTATCACCCATTTCTGCAAAAGTGGGCAACAGTAACAAAAATTAGAAACCAAGATGATGATTGATGCTAGACTCTAGCATCAAAATCTGCGGAAGTCTCGTACAAACTTCCATCCCCTATTTTAAGGGGTTGGAGGGTAAAATTTCCAAATTTTAGAGTTTTTTTGTTGTTTGTGTACTATTATTAGCTTACATACCAAATTTCAGCTTTCTAGGACTTCAGGAAGACCCTTAGAATATTGATGATCATCAGTGAGTCAGTGAATCAGTGAATCAGTGAGTCAGTGACGAAATCGGGGTATTTTAGATATCAATAAAATCTAAAGTATAAGAGCTATGCAATTGAAATTTTATAGGTTTAATAAGTCAACCACTGACATCATATCCCGAAAATTTTGTTTATCTGGTATAATCCAAACCCAAGTTATGAAGGTTCAAAAATACGACGAAGTGCTTAGAGAAAAGGTAGGTAGTGCCCTTGCGCTTCGCTTGGCTTGTCTTGGCGGGGGACTCCCGTGCCCCCAGATATTGCAGTGCAAGCTGCAATCTACGATTCGGAGTGCATTAAATAATGAGTGAATGTGACTTTCGTTCATTCATTTAGTGTCAATATCAGCTTTCAACCGCTATTTTCCCTTCATAAGGTGTTTAAGGAGTGAAAAAAGTGGTTGTAAGAAATTACAAGCGCTAATATGCAACTTTACTGGATCTAATTAAATAGGGTCTAATAAGGCACCCCAAGCTATAGTAGCTGCAGAAGGGTTTCATAGCGCGCTATGAAGCTGACTCTTGCAGCTTTTATCTATAGTTATATACATATACTCTACATAGCTCATAAGCAACCTTTTGTGCTAGTTGGGTGGCCACCAGGAACTATTTTAATAACCGCATAAATTTGAAGGGTCAGAGCCGAGCCTGCAGTGTAATATTAAGTCCTTAGAAAGCCAGTTATTACATAACTTTCATTGTCTAACTTACATTACTATCGTAGTAATAAGTTTATTACCCGCCAATGCTGCACGTTAGGTTGGGTCTAACTTATTTCTAAATCGGACAGAGCTTGGTTGGAGTTTAGACTAGTTACTAAAGAAATAGGGAGGACATCTGAAAGCACGTTGGACTCTTGCGTGACTACATCGTCTGCAAATTTGCGGAAAAACACCTGGACGAGAGACATTAAAAATCGAGTTTAGTTAAAGTTTAGAATGCTGGTCAGGTCAGAAAGCACGTTGAACTGAATACATCCTCAGCTTTGCAGAAAAAACACTTGCTGAGGGATGCAGAAAATTGTGAACAAATCGAAAACGAAAGTGGGTGTTCTCAGCAATAGAGAATTCTAGGCTTAGGTAAATGTAAGAACAGTCAGCTTACGTTAAGTTAGTTTCAGCATAAGCGCCCGCTATCTGTTACAAGTTATGTATAACTTAGTGAGCTTCTGATAGGCACAATCTAATTGTTCAATGAGCAGCCACATGTTCAGTGAGGGAAATAATTCATTTGACTAAATAAATTAACTAAATGCCTTTTATCTTTACCACGAATCCTAGGAATCCTTTTTAAGCAGAATCGCAAAATGGACCTTAATGAGTAATAAATTATTAGAATTATCTGCATGGAAAATAAGGAGACCAAGATCCTAAATGAATATAACTGATGCTGATGATATTTACTGTCAGTATTAATTAAAACCATCCCCAAGAATGACTATTTCATGAAATCTTGACATTTGGGGATTATACTAACTTAACAAGTTGTATTACTGATTGTAATGATTATAATTCTGTAAATACGTATTTGATACGACCGCGAATCATATTTGAATCAACGTACAACAGCAAATTGCAAAAAACGTAAGAAAATTTGAATTTCGCGGGCTACCTTAGCGCTTCCCCATTAAATGACAAATAAAAATAATTAAGAAATAATTAAGTATGGACATAGAGTAGGTACATACTTAGGTGGCTGTTATAGCTTTGGCTATCGTTTGATCATATCAGGCCCAAAAAACTAAGCTGTTTATACTAAGGCCCGCTTGAAGGACAAAAAATTACCTCACTTACCTATTGCGTTTAGCGCTAAACTTATTTAAAACTCGTACTGTCACTGTCAACTTTAAACGATTGACAGAAACAAAACGACGTTTTAAATTCAACTAGCGCTACAGTCCAGCCGTCGAGAGAATGCCTTCCTGACAGATTTGGATTACCTATTTGAACACTGAAAGTATAATCACTATTGGCTGAATCAAAACACACATAAACACATCATAACACATTACCTGTCAGTGCGACAATTCTAGTAGCTAATAAAGATCAAATTCGCAAAACATGTATTCGTTTATATTAAACCGACAGGTGTCGAGAACGCATTATCTTGTCTTCTGAAATGTAAACGTATTTACTGATATATGGTGCAAGAGGGTCATACATAATAACTAACTTAAAGCCAAGTCATTAAGCCAAGAGCCAAGAGAGCCTAGCCAAGCCAAGTTATGGCTGGCTGGTTATGGTTGGTTTGAGCCAAGTTATAAAGTCTTATTTACTAACAAAATTGTTACTACATAAATATCATTAAGTATTCTATGGGTCTTTGTTACTTGAAAATAAATGGTTTATTATTATTAAAGCGATATGATATTATCTATAACAATTGAATACAAACCATAAACAACTACCTATATTCTGGAACATGCTTCAGAATAAACTGTAAAATAATTTGCATTTGCCTTTCAAGATAATCCCTTAGAATAAATTGTTACCAGTAACGACAGACGCATTTACTAGGCAAATTAACAGGACTCCCAGAAGATTTCAACCAAGAGGAGAGTTAGAGAATTGAGAGTTTGTAATAAAATCCGGTCCATAATAAATTGAAACCTGGACGAGTACTCGGATATTAATTTGTTTTTATTGAAGCAGTTGTTGAACAAAATGTAGGTACCTAAGATCAAGATTATTATTAAGATATTATTCACGATATTATATTTAAAATATTATATTATACGAACTTCGTGAAGTTTCGTTATCTTTATTAAAACTTTTTATTTTTAAATCTAGAAAAGACCTGATTTTTTTACGCTACGAGGTCTAGAATCATGTGCCGAATTCATGATTACAGTTTGCGGGTCGATGTACAGACGCCAGGCGCCAGCACATCAAACTACCCGAAACTGTCAAATTTTCCCAATCAACTTACTATGCTTTAGCGTTAAAGTTAAAAATCTATTAAATAAATTTGACAGATTTTATTATATTGATGTGCTGGCAGACTGCCAGCACATCAATACCTACCTACCAGCGTATACAAGTGACCTTAATTATTTTATAGTAGGTGTCGTCGATATCCTACCTCACAACTTAGAAGAAACGACTAGACACAGCTTAAAAAAAAACAAAACCAAAAAAACGAGGGCTCAAAATGGAAAACACAGGTAAAGGCAAAGAACGTAAAGTAAGTTAACTACCAACTTTAAATGTCCGATTATTTAAATCACAAAGTTTGTCATTCTTGGACAGATTTATGAAATAGCTAGAACTCGTAGTAAGGTGTCAATTCATTTAACAATTAATTTCGCTGACTGCACAATGAATCCTCTCCATGCGGAAACTGACTGAAGCGTGTCATCCAATCTGTGTTTGAGTATTAGAACTATTACAACGAAAACCAACACTAATTATGTCGTAGGTCAGTTCCACCCAAAAATTAAAATCGTAAGATTAGCCCTCAACTTACTTGGGTCACAAGAAAAAGGGTCCATACTGACAAGAATGAGCTCGCACGTCCCGCGTATAACGATTGATACGATTTTCAAAATGATTGAGCAATAGTATACAAATGCCATTGTGAATGAAATAGATACATCTTCTTTTGACTCGATCGGGCGAATCTAAGGGTATAAATCATTGATTCCACCTGGCTAAGACATGCGTACTTGCACCTTTAATAAGTTGAAGAGCGATGTGCCCTGCCTGTAATTTCAATGAAGCAAATGACTGAAACTCTGTAATATTTGGTGGCGCACTAAATAAATAAGGTGGTCTTATTTCTAGGTTGTTCTCTCGAGCGAATGCAATCGAATAAGTCAGGACATGCCGAATGTCAAAATTTATTGGAATTTCTTGTTTCAAAAACATTCCTCTCAAGTTTCGATTATGTTATGTGCTGCATGATTTCTGGCTTCAGCTTATTGGAACCACGAAATTTCCTAAATTTGTAACTGTATAGAAATTTCAAAAATTTACTCATACGGGAATTTTAGAGAAGACTAGCTTCTGCCCGCGACTTCGTCCGCGTGAAATTTCACCCTAACCTCATTCACCCTCTTAGGGGTGGAATTTCGAAAAACCCTTTCTTAGTGGATACCTACTCTTCACAAAGAACACACCCTCCAAGTTTCATGTCTCTAGGACCAGCGGTTTGGGCTGTGTTGATATATCAACAATCAGTCAGTCTGTCAGTTTACCATTTTATATATATATATAAGATATTATAATTATGTTACTTACCTCGGAGTTTAGGTATAAATATAGTCTATAAGTCCGCGCGGAACTAGTTGGCCGCGCCTTGGGTGGGGACGGGGGCGAGGGCGGGGTTAATGACAAAGCGCCCCCGCCCCTCCATCCCACCGCTCACTTACCTAAGGCGCGGCCAACTAGTTCCGCGCGGACTATACCTATTCCGATCTCTACTCATAAGGTAAATTAAAAACCGAATAAAACAAAAGACAAGCTATTTAACTATAGAGGTATGAGTAAACTAACCAGTGTTATCAAAGATCAAAGTAAACTCAAATATAAAATAAAGAACCCCACGCGTGTTCTTTACTAAATATTTGAGTTTACTTTAAGAAAAATAAAGAACACGCGTGTCAAATTAATCATTACATTTTATCCACAGACTTCAATATAAGTCTGTGATTTTATCTCAGTTTTGTTTATCGGATAAAATTAAGCTTTGGTTTTTATTGGACAATAAAAGAAAGAAAGAAATAAAAAGTATTTATTGCGACTCGTACCTACAGGAAACTAAACACAGTACACACAAACTAAACACAGTCAAAAATAAAAAACCAAATTATATTTAAAAAAAGTAACAAAAATAAAAATTAAACAAAGTCCTATACGAGGCCAAAAGGCAATCTCAGCATGCAATCAAAATAAAACAATAACACAGACAAAATAGTTCAGAGGGAGATTTCGGTTCAGTTCAGTTTCTCAATATACATAGTTGTTTATTTGGCAAACTATGTCGCTGTTTGTCTCATTCCCTGTATTATTAGGTACTATTGATACTTTGTCAAATGACATCGGCGAGGGGTAAGTGAACTTTACGCAACCTACGTAGGAAAAATAAGGGTAACCTTTGATCTTTCTATTCAGTGAACCAAGCAACAACAATGGTGGGTATCATAAATATAAAAAATAATCTCTGCTCAACTGGGTCAAAGGAGAAAAATAAAGCCTCTTATAAATCCTACGAAATATCATTGTCTTGAACAAGATCAGGTAATACTTTTACTGGTTTTGGTACTTGATTTAATATCATTCGTTTATTTGTACAAAATATAATGCTCAAAATCACGATTTTGTAATAAACTTTGGAGTGGTTGAAATATTTAAAACGAGTTTTTGTAATTATCCTCTTGGGTCCGTCTGTAAAGTACTGTGAAGATCCAGCCGGCATCTCCACAGTTTATATAGAAAGACGTTAGACTTAGAAATTAATATATTGTTTCAAGGAAATGTTACAGCTTCGCGGTCAATATAAAAGTTATTTCATCTTAAGAAAATCCTTCTATCATTATATATGACGTTCGTCCGAACTTTCGAATGTCAACCATCAACAAATATTACCAGCCTGCATTACTTTAAGGTCGTATTACATAACAAGCCTCTACAGTACCTACCTCTTTAATAAAAGCTTAATATACTGCAGCTTACTTAAAATTTTAATTACACACCTTTGTAGATTCAGACAAATTGTTCAGCCTAAAAAAATTACCCCCCCGTACTAAAAGCTCATGATGATCAGGAATCAGGATATTACTGTTCACTGGCTCGGACTGAAGGTTTAAAATCGATTAAGCGCCCATGAGCTTGTATCAGGAGTATTCAGTTCAAACAAAGACTTAATACCAAGTTGCTCGTGCAACTCGTAGTCGATACAATACATGTTGAGGTAATACTGCAAGATGCAAGACGTAGTTGCTAGAAGTAGTTCCACAATTTTCCATTCAAGTTTAAATTTTAGACTAGACATCGTACTGCACACACCTACTGGACAATGCCGGATGTTTATTATCAACGTCATAAAATACAATACATGGCTTATTAAGCCTATAATGTTCCCACTGCTGTGTGAGCAGTAATCTAAAACGCGGGCTCAGTGCGGGTTGGTAGATGTTAAGTAACCATATCTTTGAATTTTTGGTTCTAGGACTTGTCGGCTTCCTCACGATGTTTTACTTCACCGTTTTGAGAGCAGTGGTGATGAAATAATTTGCACAAAGTAAAGCGCCTGACTGGGTTCGAACCTACGACCTACAAACTCGGGAGTCGCGGTTGTTATTACTGGTCCACTACTGCTCATAACCACTAATGTAGGTACATTACCTATGTCATACTGCGGCGCCATATTACATGGGAGAGGTGCTGACATCAACCGAAATGAGAGCACCACTGGTGGTCGCATTTCGGTTGATTTCAGCGCCTCGGCAGCCAGGCACCAGTCATTGATGATAGTAACTTACTATAAGGCTGATGCAAGCAAGCAAGCAACTGCTGTATGCATATATCATAGGAATATGGTACATAGAGGGGCGCCACGTTAAGATTTTGCACCACCTAAAAAAAATTCTAGAGCCGCCGCCGCTGTGTCGAAGCGGAAGAGGCGTGCCTATCATTATTAACAATGAATAATTATGGCACCACAAGATAGCCCGCCCAGTTAGGCAGCTGACAAACTCAGGTGCTGCGAGATGCCAAGCAGAAATAAAATAGAACTGGTTACTATAGCATATCGAGTTATAGTAACAGACTGTCGTCTTATACGGTTAACACTGTAATGTGAAAACATTGCAATTATTTTATTATTCCAATTATTTCTAAACGAGTAATCGTGGAGTTTCTTGCCGGATCTCCTCTCAATAGGAACCAACCAATTGGAACCGTGCTTCTGACGTTTCACAAGTACCCATGTAGCTCTAAGTACCCGCTACAGGGTTTTTAGTCTGAACGGCCCAAACCGAACGGCCCGCGGACCATTCGACCGTAAACAAAAATCGTCTACGTTCCAAAGGACCGGTGATAAAAATTTGTAAACAAATTCAATGTCATAAACTACATCAAGTACATTCGGGTGCAAAACCTACATACTTGAAATAACATATTTTGATTTTGACACAAGTATGGATTAAAAAAGACGACTCTCTCCAAAACAGAACTTTTTGTAAAAGTAAAACTTGGCTACATACTTGCTATAGTATCTTATCATCATCATTATTTCAGCCGAAAGACGTCCACCGGTAAACATAGTCCCCTAAGCTTTGCCACATCAGCCGGTCCTACTACGTTTCTCGCATCCAGCGGATTCAGAAGATTCGACATAACGAGAATTGATATAGAGGAACTAACTCGTAAAAATACTGCTGTCTTACAGAAAATCAAAAGTAAAGCTGCGACATTCTAACAAGAATCATTATGGAAACAGAGAAACGTAAGCAAACATTTTAATGGAAGAAGCCCATTCAGCGTGTCAAATGTCTAAGACGTAATTAGGGATGAAATAAGACGAGCACCGCCCACCACAAATGAGACAAGGGCGGGCTAGATTACAGGGAGGAAAATACGGAAAAATATCCGTGTTCTTGAAGATCGAAGAAGGTAATATTATATTTTAATAGCTGCGTCTTGTTTTGATAAGACAGGATTCAAAAGTCAAAGTGCTTGTAGTGATAAATATTATTTAAAACTAAATATAAGATTTATAAACGACATTCATACAGTGAGAAAACGGTAAAAACCATCAGACCAGCATTATGCTGAGCAATTTCCGTTTTACGTGGATGTGACGCATATTTTCCGACTTTTTCTTTTTTGTGTTTGTGTTCTTTTTAGGCGTCATATTTACCGCAAATAAACGTACCTATTATCTTGCTTTTCTTTCTATCAACATCCCATTTAGCTGAAAAATTATTAATTAACTAATAATTAAAGAGCAATAAACTCAAAGTAATTGCAATGGTTCCAAAGTAATCAAACTCTTACAGATACTTTGCGAGGAGTTAATGACATACAAGTTAAAACAAGCCCTGGTAATAAGAATGTTCTTATTCATAATTTTTTTTTTATTTACATCTCACACGATACAAAAATTTACTTAGTTATCTACCTGCCTAATCATGCAGGATTAGTTACTGTAGGTAAGGACCTACTTGATTTACGCTCCTAATATTCATCATTGTCATACTGCACCCTAATTGCGTAAAACACTATTAATGTCAATCTGAATCATTTTGAAGGATATTGCTAAACCATTGCTCCATATGTTCGAAAAATTTATCTGCTCAACAACGTAAATATCGCAATGAATGTTGTTGAACTGTCAAAATCAAACACATTGCTACTTACAGTCATCATCTGCCTAGCCTTTTCTCAACTATGTTGGGGTCGGGTTCCAGTCTAACCGGATGCAGCTGAACACCAGTGTTTTACATGGAGCGACTGCCTATCTCCACAACCCAGTTACTGGGTAATACGATACCCCTTGGTAAGACTGGTTGTCAGACTTTCGGGCTTCTGACTACCCGTAACGACTGTCAAAGATCCGTGAATCCCGGGACCAACGGCTTAACGTGCTTTCCGAGGCACGGAGGGGTCATGTAACGTCGGTATGCAAAGATGGTCACCCATCCACAGACCAACTGCGGCAAGCGAAGCTACCATCCACTACCCACCCCACCCATACCCACATTACCCACCCATTACTACTGATAGTGTGTTACGCAAGTACCCCGCTGGTTGCTATACAAATGAGCATCTAGCCAGCCCCTTGATCAAAGTGTGCCATGGCTCCTAGTTACCTACACCTACACCTAACTTCAAAACCTAAAAGAATTCGGTATTATACTTCTTGGAAAAATTTACCAATAGACGCCTATAATCTTCAAGTATTTCTTCAGTGTTCAAGAGTTTAACTGTTCAATAGAACGGAGAAAGAATTCAGTGAATACGTAAATTGATTCCGTCTACCTCTAAACTATTAATAATATTTTACAGAACTGTTAGAGTCTGTGGTTCTTATTAATTATGCTAGAAATTTAATTTAATGCTAATAAATTATTAAGAGCAACAGGTGAAAAGCGTACCTAAATCTGATAAGCCTGAATTTATTTTGGTAGGCGAACTCTGAAACTTTAGTCGTAAATTAATTAAATTACTACGAGTGAAAAATAGAAAGCAAAAACAATATGAAAACCAGATTTCAAGAGCTTATTTTTTGCAATTAATTTCGACAAAGCCTTCGGAGTTCGGATACACCAACGCAGTTTATTTATTGTATTTATTTCCTAACTTACATCTATTATTACAGGGTAACCTAGTGCGATAGTGTAGATACTTATATAAACTCTTATCCTAACTTATTTTAACAACAAGAATTCGAGGTTTTGAAGACTCTTTATAACTGGATAATTCAGGTTTGATATTTTGATATATAAAAAATTTTCAAAGATTCCAATCGAAAACTATTAACAAAGCTTGCAGAGTCATGGCTGATGAAAATCGACTGTAATGATCATACGGTACAAAAAATACACGTAAACTTATTTCGTTCCCACGAAAAAACGCTTTGGTTTTTATTTTTGACACTTCATTGTAAATAAACTTAAAAAGCATGAGTAAGCAGACATTGAGAATCGATTTATACTCTCTGTAATGATTTTTCAGTGCTCACTTGAGTAAGTGCTTAAACTATAAAAACATGATAAGCAAAAAGTTAAAAACTTGAGGCAACATTTTCTTAGACATTTTGAAAAGAAACTTAAAGCCTAAAGATACCATTATTTTTATTACTTCACATCCAAGGCTGTTAGTACTTATTTATTCATAAAGTTAAAGTATTCGGTTATTTATATATAAGTATTAACTAGTTATGAATAAACTAAACTGTCCTTAGTAAATTGTGGCAGAAGCATACCAAGTAGATTGTAAAGAATAATTAAAGGATGAACAGTAAAGTGCTCAATCAAAACTCAATCGATAACGTACTCGTATAATAGAAAAGTTAAATTTACAAAAAGTACTAAAGTAATAAAAAAAAATCATAACGGTACGTACCTATGTATAGCAACCATCATCATCTGCCTAGCCTTTTCGCAACTGTGGGGTCGGCTTCCAGTCGGATGCAGCTGAATACCAGTATTTCCTACACCATGTATTATTATGTAGTCAAACGTCCTTCCCCTTTTTAATCCATCCAAAGGTTGTCTTTAAAAGATCGCTTTTAGCGATAAGACCGCCCATTGTGTCACCCTTTGTACAGTTTCTATAATTATGTCTGTAATTTATATGGTGTACATAATAAAGAGTATTCTATTCTATTCTATTCTATTCTATTCTAATATACGTAAATAAAATAAATACGTACGCAAAATACGCGCATTGACGACGTATTACCTATGACATGTGTATGTCAAACGTCACAACAAATTAAGGCACATTCACCTGAAGGCAAATTCCCGTAATTTAAAACGTTAAAAATCTAGTCGCAGCCTCATCTCGGCGACAAACAAATGTCAAAAACTTGTCAAAAATGTATGGAAATTAGAGGATTTTTTGACAGATTGAGACTGAGATCAGACTGTGAACGATCTTAAAATTACGAGAAGTGACCCTCAATAGCTTTCAGGACTCCTCTATCTTGCCTTACAGCGCCAACGTCATGTAACTGGTAGTACCCATCTAGCAAATCTCCGAACAGTTTTTTTCAGTAGGTTAAACTCTGATGCTTTTTTAGTAAGAAGTAAGTAAGATTTTAGATTATTTTCTCTTAAATTATAACGTACTACTGATGTAGAACAAACTAGCAGAATCTCATTCAGGAAGCTCTGAAAGCATGTAAACCTTCACGTAAGAGTGATTATGTAAATAACTTTCCAACTTAGAGATAGAAGAATTATTAAAAAATTGTCAATATTAAATTAATGATGACGCAGTACCGATTGTAACCAGATTTTGGGCTCTCACAAAACGATACCTACTCTGAAAGTCGATGCTAATTTTAAAATTTAACGATACGTCATTTATAAATTAATTATCAAGTTACGTCATATATTAGTCATATTATTATATGACGTATATAAACTGTAATATAATATTACAGTTTACCTATATATTAAGTACAGCAACTACGATGAATATTTTACTGTTAATATTAAACTTTTCATATTATTCGGTAATTCAACAGACAACGTTGAAAATAAGTACCGAATAAACTACTGTATTGCCTCGTGCCATACAGTTTTGACTTTGACTTTGACCCATTAATCATTTGTACCTATCATTTTCTAACTAAACCATCAATTACAAATTCGTGGAAGGTTTTCCTGCTTGCTTCCACACGTCATATCCATTAAAGATTAATTCCGATATGTCGTGTGTACCCTACGTTATATTTATACAGGGTAAATAACTTTTTTAATACGAGGTTTAATAATAACGGAATATGGTTGTAGCCTACAATAAAAATAACTTATTTAAACAGTAATTCATTATTTTCGTCGAAATGTATTTACTTTGTTTCGAATTTTCTATCATTTCACTGTGTTCTATAAAACACATTTTTCGTCAGTACTCAAGACTGTTATTTAAAAAATATAATACTCCCTGCTAAGGCCACTTAGATTCTAGTGGTTGCAAATGTGGAGCAAACTGGCCTAATGGAAAATCATCAACCTAGTTCGACTCGAAAGGCGAAAGTTTGTGAATGAAAGGGTGTGTGCGTGTTTATATGTTTGTTACTTCTTCACGCTCAAACGGCAGGACCAATTTTGATAACATTTTGTATGGAGGTAGGTGACACCCTGGATTAACATATAGGCTACTTTTTATCCCGATATTCCCACGGGATCGACATTTACGCGGGTGAAACCGCGGGGCGCAGTTAGTGTTTAATAAACCGGGCGCGGCTTTGCTTTGTTTGTTGTTTAGTAGGTAAACTCAGGGAAATTAATTACTTATTGTTACACCGATTGACGTAGGGTGTCGTATTTCTTAACAATTAGCTTACCTGACTAAGGGCTGATTTTTCCAACGCCAGATAATTTTATTGGAGGAATAATTTTGAATTTTTGACAGTTCTTCCATACAAAAACTGTCAGACGTCAATTTTATTCTAAGAATAAAAATTATCTGTAGATTGAAAAGTCAGCGCTTAACTAAACAAAAAATACTACTCTTGTTGAGTATAGCTCCTAATAGGGATATACCGATACATATCAATAATTCCTATGGGTATACTTTTTTTTTTTTGCGGTTGGGAAATCATCAAATGACCCCTCCTGCTGTGGGAGGAGCGGAAGGGCGATTGTGTGGTATACTTAATAACGTCTTTAGTGATCGGAGTTACCTATATGAATGTAAAACAATCATGTTTCAAGGATACGTTATACAAGGTGTTGATTTGCATCCTAGTCAAATTCAAGGACGTAATTATGCTAATGATTCTCGACCCAAATCAACAATAAAATGGGTAGATTTTTTTTTTCTTATTTACGGAAAGCCGTAAGTGTGAACCAGCCGTAATAAACGCGGCCCGTCTGTTAAAAGCCTTTAACCGCGCTTTCTCACACAAACAAACGCCTTTTACTTTAGTAAGTACTAAAATACTAAAGTACTAAAATGTCTTTTATGACAACCTCCTGAAATTTGACAAGGATGCAAATCAACACCTTGTATATTTTGAACTGTTTTTTTTTTAAATAAAAGTAGGTATACTTCTAATCCATTTACTAAACCCATAACTCTGGAAAAAAGATAACGGTTAAACGGCCTGGAATTGTGATAGAACCGCAATCCTTAACCCTATTTTCAAGTAACACTTTCCAAGCGATGAAAATGTTATTGCAAAGAACCTTTTCTTGATCTTATCGGGGCTTACTACATATATTTTATCTTATAGTAACAAAGTAAGAACTTCTGACCTTTTCTGAAAAAATCTCAACGGGATAACTTAGGTTATGTGAGCTTGAAATGAGCTGATAATAGTCTCAATCTGTAGCATAGTGCAGGAATGGCAGCTCACTTGGAGCTCTCTTAACCTAAGTTCTCATTGTGATTTCTTTTACAGACCGCCTGGTTTCTCGTCTCGTCATGATCACGTCACAAAAAGAGAGTGACTCAGAAAGTTTTATCTACCGTCATTTCTCATCAATGTAGAACTGTCGAACATTTTTTACCAAAATATCATCGGTATTTTATCTTTTCACGTCAAAATCACCTGCATTTTATTAGGCTACAACAATGTCTAGATTTTCTTTTCATCTTCCATACAGTTATTTGGAAATCTTGGTTCCCAACAGGCGTTAGAACTTTTCTTACAGCAAGTATCGACCTGTTATAAAATGCCTCTCTAGCGAATTATTACTCTGACAGAATACTTAATAACTCTAAACCATTTTCGGACTCTACAATAGGCCTCCGGGGAAATTATAGGTCGATATTTTACTTTTATAGGCATGCTTTAAGCTGTAATAGCACCGCGCGTTTAAGGTGCGTTAGATTGGCCAGAAAAAGGTCGCACTTATGACTTGACTATCTTTTCATATTAAGCATAGTTACAGAAAGGGTTTACAGCAATCCACAGGACATCGTTTTAAGGTAAAGAAATATCTGGGAGAACCTGGCCTCTTGAAATACTGTATCTAGTATTTTTGTGGTAAACTGTTATTGCTGAATTTACCAAAAGTTATTTTAAGCAAATTAAAGCACATTTCAGACAATAACAAGCGAAAAAATCGCCATCATTTTTTTTTCTTGCCACCAGGCATGTTTTCAGAGGCCATTTTCTCACTGTGTATAATTTTTATTTTAATGTACATTTTGTATTGTATGTTATTGAATAATTATAATTTTGCAAATACATTCTACAACATACTTATTGAAATCATTATGTGGATGGTAGAATAATTTCGGGAATAGGTAAATAGTTTTAGAGATTCTCTTAGAGATCTGGCTCTATTTCAATGGAAACAAGATCCTACAAATAATACCAATAACCAGGTTATGTTATGGTTCGAGACACTTATGCAACAAATTATTGGTATTTACCTACCGTCAACAAATTAAAAGCCCTGAAATTATAATACATTTTCAAAAATTTCTTGTAGGTATGTTTTTTGGTATGCTAGTCTGGTGGACCTTGCGTGCGTCATTTCAAACTCATAGCAACTGGGTGCAGTGAAGAGCCTTACTAGTGACTATACGTGAATGATTTTCTAGAGCAGCCTGGGCGATCAGCCCCGGTTCCAACCTGCTAACTGCCAAATCTTCAACCACGACATTAACTATCATTGTTTAGCTCATCGACTTACTCGACTCAACAGATTAGGATAGCTGCAATATGTACAGACGCCAGCACATCAAGCTATCCGAAACTGTCAAATTTATCCAATCAGCTTTGAACCTTATGCTTTAGCGATAAAGTTGAAAATCTCTTAAAGAAATTTGACACATTGTAGTAGCTTGATGTGCTGGCGTCTGTACATTGTTCACTTTGAAATTCTGGTTGGTAACCATTGTTAAACCAAAACTTCAAAGTGATTATATTGTAGCATTAATTGTAATAATCTTGTTGTTGTTTATTGTTGTAATTGTTGTTTTGTAGTGCTTAATGGGCCATGTCCACTGCCACTGCCACTGAAAATTCCAGTATCCATTTAGTTTATGTAATTAATTAACAGCCCGTAACACTCTAGATTATGCGCGAAAGCCAAATTAATTTAAACTTGTTGGCCTAGTAAGAAATTAATCCCAGACTTATAACTTGATCAAGACGGCACAGTACTGTAGCTTTAATGTGGTTTACGGTTGTCGCAAATTGTCCCCTGTAATTGCTTAACGAAAGTGGGAAAATTCCTGCTGACCTTGAGTGTCCTTGTCCGAATTTTCCTTTATTTCTTTTTGCGTACACAGATGTTTGCTTATTTTTTTATTAATCGTGGTTATTACCGACTTCTTTCAAACGACTTTATGAAATTTCATCACTAGCTAGATACCTACGATTCGTAAGTACGAGCATGTTTGCTTCAAAATTTTTATATTTAAGTACGATAGAATGTCGGGTATCCGTAGATTAATCACACTAATATTATTAAAGGCGAAAGTTTGTGAGTGTGTGTGTTTATATGTTTGTTACTTCTTTACGCTCAAACGGCTGGACTAATTTTGTATGGAGGTAGCTGACATCCTGGGTTAACATATATTTTTATCCCGATATTCCTACGGGATCGAAACTTATGCGGGTGAAACCGCGGGGTGCAGCTAGTTTACTAATACTCATAAATTAATATCAAGTCCCATGGTGATTTAATTTCACAACTAGCAACCCTATGCTGTTCAGTTTTCCTATAATTATGTTACACGTAAAGCTTGGGTTCAAACCCACGACCTTTGTGTAAAATTATTGTATTGCCATTGCTCTCAAAAACGGTGAAGGAAAACATCGTCAGGAAACCGGTACCTATGTGACTGGTCACGTGTCGGCACGAACCAAAAATTCGAAGACATACGACATCCACCAACCCGCACTGAGCCCGCGTGGTGGATTATGGCCCACTCCCTCTCTCACAGAGGAAGCCTGTGTCGTGGGAACATTATAGGCGGATTATGCTAATTGTGACGATGTTCACAAAAAAAACTAGGTTTCCTATGTTAGACTGTGGTCAATTTATTTTCTAGATTGGAAAATCCACTGACTCACGAACTTGATGGAAAACTTTCTAATACTGTTATCGATTAGAATTTTAGATTCGTTACTAGCCTTGTTAGAAATCCTTGTAAACAATCTAGTTTGTATAAGGTACGAAGGAAAAATAAAACGAGAATTGTAAACAACAACATTTTAATTGAAAAAAGAAATGAAAGTTCTTAATATTATAGCGTTATATCTATTAATAAAGATAAATATTATTCCATAAATAACAAAATGATTAGATTTACAAAAATATTTTACAGTATTGTCTTTAATCTAGGTGCCTAAGGATCACGCGTATAAAAATATCATTATGGTATGCTGTTACGTGTAAAGCTAAGGATACACATGCCAAGTAGCTTGCATGCCGTGTGTCATAACAACTTCTGATTGGTGAATACCATAATGACATGCAAGCTACTTGCATACTTTTGTGCCAGCTACTGGCATGTGTATCTTTAGCTTTACTGACGGTACAACATAAAAATTACAGTAGGTACAGACGCCAGCACATCAAGCTACTACAATCTGTCAAATTTATTTAATAGATTTTCAACTTTATCGCTAAAGCATAAGGTTCAAAGTTGATTGGGAAAATTTTACAGTTTCGGGTAGGTTGATGTGCTGGCGTCTGTACAGTGCGGCCGACGAAAGAATGCTTTATTGACACCTGTCAGTTTCATACAAACGAATACGTGTTCTTTAAGCCTGGGGTACACTAGGGGGCAAATGAAGAAACATGTTGCGGAAAATGTCCCTCAACGACTACGTGAAGTGTCCCAAGACAAATTGTCGCGGAACATTTTGCCGGCAACACTAGTCAATACTCATAGAAATGTCGCCCGAGGAGGTTGTGGCTATTAGTGCTGCGTACCTTAATTATATCGAGTGTGTTGAAAGGTAAGAAAAAGAGAAGGTGGTGAATGCGCTTTGAACGATGAACTTTGGTTTCTATATCTTTTTAGGCAATTCAAGCGCCTTGGCTATATCCTCCCACGCGTAATTTTCTGACAGTCTGTTGACACAGGTGACACTACACTAAAAGAAACTCATCATGCGGTTCCTTTATTTTATTTCATGGTGTGAAGTTTAGTATCCCATAACAATCCACGACTTTCGTAAAGCTCCAGAAGTGACAGCACGGTATCATTTCCCCACACTACAGACATACTAAGAGGCACGTTGCGTACGCGACTACACTCGGTGACAAATGGCGCGACACTGACGCTGGACACGTGCGCTCACTCTCGAGGCGGGAGCAAGCAACATGCCCCGCGCCACGTACAATGTTGCAGGGCATGTTGCGAGACACTATGCAACGTTGCAGCTTCACGTATATTGAGTGTTGCGCGTCATGTTGCGGGACAAAATGTTCCCTAGTGTATTCGGCGCTTTATTAGCGGCTTGGATTGTCACACTGACAGGTATCAGGAATGCATTCTCCCGACGGCCAGACTGACTGTACTCAAAGAATCATTCAGTTCAATAGTTTAGTCACTGGAATTTGCTGACAAAATCTCTATCTAAAGCTAGGTACCTATAGTGGCCTTCGTAATTGCTTTCCCCACCCATTGGTTTAATGACTCTGGCATTGTACGTCATTAAACGACAAGGTCTATTTGTCTATGTGACAATAAGGGGCCGTCTCCACGAGCGAGAGAATCGCGGCGATATTATCGTCGTGCCACGTATTTCTATACACTCTCTTAGAACGTGTCTCCACACGGCGATTTCATCGCGGCGAAAATTTGATAGCACGGCGAGACTATCAAGGCGATTCTCTCGCTCGGCCCCTAAGATAATTTCAATCTTAGTGAAGTTTTAATTCACTGTGGATTGTCAAAAGTGAAAGCAATTACGAGATAGAAATGTTCACATGTAAAACAGATGGGCAAATCTAGTAATTTTAAGAACGTTCACAGTTTGATCTCAGTCTCAATCTGTCAAAAATACATCTACTATCCCCACATTTTTGACAAGTTTTTGACATTGATTTTCGCTGGATTGCGACAAGAATTTAAACGTTTTTAATCACAGGAATTGGCCTCCTGATGACCGACAAAAATTATCAATGCGACGTGACTTTCATCTAAAGGAAATTTTTGGGTTCGTTGGTAAAACAATGCTTGAAAAACCTTGTTTTGTAGTGTAGGTAAGGTCAGGGAAATTAATGGTTTATAAAATTGACTACGAAATTAAATAGTCGGTTTATTTGAATCACTAATGTCATTCTCTGACAGTTGTTTGAAATAGCTATACTTAACACGGCAAATTGACGTAACGGATCAATTTGATAAACAATTATTTTTCCCAACTGTACTTTCAGTGCCACCTAATATAATTCTTATTACATGAACAACTTCACCTTTGCCCAAAGTGGGACAATACAGGTTCAAACAAAAAAAAAGGAACAAAAATAGCATCTGCTTTATTGACATACTAATAGCATTGGTAACAGTTTTCTAGGAAAACTCTATCGTATTCTATATTATCAAGTAGGTAGGTACACATGACGTCATATCAAGCTATAATATCCAGTTTTATCTGACCTCGCATTCAATAGTCTTTTCGTACAATGAGAAGTCAGCTTCAATTCAATTCAATTCAATCTTTATTGCATCCATAATGTACAAATACAGGTGGTAAGTATAAAACAATAGAATCAATTATGGACCCTGTCGGAAAGCTTATACCGGAAATGTACAGCTTGATATGTCGCCGTGGGTACTTTAAAGTTATTCTATTATCAAATGACCTTATCAGAAATGAGGTTTCATGAATGACCCTGACTGTTTCAAAGTTTATTCAAATTTCAAAGCATTTAATACAAATAAATAACAAGGAAATGATGTAAATTAGGCATATTAGGCTAATGTAAAAACACCTTGACAAGAACAGGCAGAGAAAAAACTTAATTTGACAATATTATTTATAAAGAGCAGTAGATAAGATTAGTAGGAAATACTTGGAAAAATGCTTTCATAATGAAGCATCTCCACGCAACAAAACATCCACAACATCATCATCTGCCTAGCTTTTTCAAAGTTGAGGTTTGGATTCCAGTATAAAGGGATGCAGCCGCGCACCAGTATTTTATATGAAGCGACTGCCTATTTGACTTGTGTTGTGGCAAGTTAATTACTGGGTTACACAATAGGTACTCCATGATAAGACTGGATGTTAGAGTATCTGGCAGTGGGCAGTTAGATTGACAGTCATTACGGGTGTAACGATTGTCAAAAATCTGCGAATGGCAGCCGGGACCAACGGTGACCATCTTAGCATGCTTGCTGAGGCATGAAGGGGTCTCAGGGAGGGGGTAATGGATGGTCACCTATCCACGGACCGACCTCGGTAAGCTTTGCTTAACCATGATGATCGCCCCGTGCAGCCACGAGCGCCTCGTAAAATAGTATCTACGAACAATAAAGAACAAGCAAACAATGGATCCTTTGTACAATACGTTAGGTACCCAAATAAGTTCCCCGAAAATATGATTAATTTCGATGTATTGATTACAGCGCTAATTAAGAGATTCAATAGGTATCGTATTTAGA
Source organism: Oligia latruncula (assembly GCA_948474745.1). NCBI lineage: Eukaryota > Metazoa > Arthropoda > Insecta > Lepidoptera > Noctuidae > Oligia > Oligia latruncula. The sequence continues at coordinate 9,730,742 of OX419693.1, read as the reverse complement.
ATGGAAACGATATGATCATATATTATCATCAAAGTTCAATATAAAATCTAGCGTCTTAACTAAACTCTCGTACAAACTAACTACGAGATCATTGTAATTTACAATCAATTGAGTAGGTATTTGTAGAAAACTAGTCCAAATTTTACACTTATTTTATAGTTTATCGTCGCACATATAAAAGTGTCTCTCATCGGGTTCTCCCCTCGGATTCATTCGCACCGCGTTGCCGTTCGTTATCAGTTCTGTAGCATTCGAGTGATCTGTCAACAAAAAGAAAATCGATTACCATCGTCATCGCCGAATTAAAGAAAGAAAAGAAAGAAAGAAAGAAAATACATTTATTTAGCACAGACTAAAAGACACAATTCACAAGCCCTTTGTTTGGGAATCAAATCGCTTGGGATGTTAAGCCTATCAACGTTTTATCGTCATGGCCGAATATAATCTATCAATTTGATAGGCTTTGATTTATCTATGAACGGATTACAAATTCCGATATCAAAATTCTAGAGGGCACAATTTTCAGCTGTATTTCGTGAAGACCAATTAAATAATGGGTTCAGTAAGAGGTTTTAAGACTTTCAAGACGTTCTCCTCTAGTTTATGAGTAAAATAATTCATTTCAATTTACGTCTACCGGGAAATCAATATAAAGTCATTAATATTCGTTATGTATTTTGAATAAACAGCTCCTTCCTTGTAATTCTGGCCCCCTTACTAATAAACGTTGTATAGCGTATAACTATACGCAACACAACGCTTTGTCTTCTTCTTTCGAAAGTCAAATTACTGCCAACTGAAAGAGAGAAATCGGTGTGTGCCTAACTGTTCATTTGAGAGAATACGATTATTATTAAGGGGGTGAAAGTAAAAGTCTGACAGTTTTAATTTGACAAGGCTAGTTAGCCTCAGTTTGTTTAGGTACTATCTACCTTTTTAGAAGGCTTTAACCGAGTCAGGAAATAAGAAATATAAAGGTAAGTAATTATAAGTAATAAAAGGCATGCATCTACATTTTGTGAAGCCGAAATTACAAAAAAGAAAAATATAAACTTTTAAAATTGCTGTTTACTAAATTAATAACCCTAAACTTTACCATCTTGACAAAAGTGTTGTAAATTTACACTTTACTGCTCTGGTTTACACTTCTCTCGTTGCAATATTTTAGAGTTAATTTTTTTAATCGGCAGGGAAATTCATATAATTTGCTTCCTCTCATTTATTGTAATAAAAAACCAATGCACCATTCATTGGAGACTCCTGATCTCAAATGATTGAACTATTTAATCAAATTACGAATATGGAAAAAACATTTTTTTTGCACTAATTAATGGAATGGAATATATGAAATCTTGAATCTTTTAATGTATACTCACAAAGTCATTACTTAATTGAATTACTTATAGTGAATGAACTTAGTTAAAAATTGTAGAAAAATACCACAACTTCACGCAAGAGGTACCTAACCGACCTATGTAGGTGCCTTTATGTATCGTGAATAGGTATCTCTCGGGGCTGGTTAGGTACCAACTTGACTTGCAAATTAGGTTTACCAATTATCTAACACTACAGACTAAGTATACCGTTCAGGACCTGCTTCAGCTCTTAACGCAAATTGTCTGTACTTTTGTTGGGTCTAAGTACCTAATACACACCGACCAATATGGAAAAAAACACTTAAAATACATGTTTCAGGCACTGCTTTATAAGGGTTTTATTATTTTCTTATTCAAATTCTGTGTATAGGTCAATGATATTATAAGTGTAATACTTATAATATCATTGGTATAGGTAGTGAAACCTTACACGACTTTTTTTGTATTGATGTTATCGTTTACAATAATGCTTAGGTACCGAGGCGTATCTACTCATAAAGGTAACCCGTAGGCCCAAGTTGATAAAATCTTTTTACATAAGTAAATATGTCCCAGCAGATATATTATAGTCTGATTATGCTAAATAATAGGCTGGACATGTGGGTAGAGAAATGAATGCCTAAATAAAACGGGCAACAGAGGGATGTAAAGAGCTAAGGGTAAGACACAAATTAAGTAATTAATAAGATATAAATAGAATAACGGCTGACGCCGCACCACATTGCAAAAATCCTCCTACATTACTTTCGTAGATTTTTTTATGAACCATCACACACTACAGGCGGGTCGCAACGCACTTTTTAGGGTTCCGTACCTCAAAAAGAATGGAGCTCGAAAAATCAAGCTTCTAAGTCAACGCAATAAAAAATATGGTCATTTATGCAACATATTTTTATACTCACATATAAATCAAAACCCAGGGTACTTCCCGGTGACCTATAATCATGAAATTATTCATGTATTTTATAATTATTTTTTTTTGCGATTACTTACTTACAGTTGGAGAATTATTGTTAGTGACATGTATCGATGTATGGGAGAATGTAAAGTTAGTTTTTGGGATAAATTCATCCCAAATACGGGATCCTTCATTGTGCGTGGTCCGACACGTACTTGGCCGGTTTTTTTGTATTGTAAGGCGTTGCGTTGCGGCTCGATGCGGTTGTAATGTGCGAAACAACTTTACCTGACAGCAATTCGTTGCAACACACGTTTGCAGCACTGCGTTGGTGTAGTACCATCGAAAAAGGCTGCAAAAATTTTGCGGTAGCAGAACAAAATGTATGAAAAAGTATTTAATTTCACAGAACAGGCACTGTAGTACCTAAACATCATTGGAGGTATTAATTAAATAAAACTGTAAATATTGACACTGGTTCTGTGAATGACATGCTCATAGTATTGGCATGCCAATTACTTATCAATGGCTGAATGTAAAAACAAAACCTACTATTGACATTAAAATTCACGCTTGAATAATTTCAGTTGTTAAAGTTGTTAATCATGCTGTCATGGTGGCTTTCGGGTGGATGAATTTCAACCGATTTCCACAGAGTTGTATGAAATGTGTTGCCAGTGATGACTTATGGCACTGAAACGTGGTCGCTCACAATCGGCCTTATAAGAAGGCTAAAAGTAACCCAAAGGGCAATGGAGAGGGCTATGCTTGGAGTTTCCCTGCGTGATCGAATCAGGAATGAGGAGATCCGCAGGAGAACCAAGGTAACCGACATAGCCCGACGAATTGCCAAACTTAAGTGGCAGTGGGCAGGGCACATTGCTCGCAGAACAGATGGCCGATGGGGCCGAAAGGTTCTGGAGTGGCGACCGCGTACCGGAAGACGTAGCGTTGGAAGGCCTCCCACAAGGTGGACCGACGACCTTGTGAATGATGATGATGGTGTATGAAATGTTGCGATGATTAATCATAAGCTTGCACAAAACTGTTAAGGCTCAGACAGGCGAAAGGTGACTCTGGTGGAACAATTCCTATGAAAACTTCATGGAAATTATAAAACGTTAGTTAACGTTATCCTTTTATGATTCTGCCAAAGTGGCCTTTTTAGGCCCCCTGGTTATAAATCAAAGATGGTTTTACAAATGCTTCTGCCCTAGATACACTGAAACTCGTAATATATTTAATAAATCTTTTTATGACATGAATACCTAACTACCCGCTCTACCACAAAATTCGCTATTAGACGTTTATGTTATGTCATCTCGTGATATCTATAAATTTTAGGCTACAGACAGATTTTATAGGCGCAAAATATTATAAGGGTAAATAAATAAATCATATAATAAATTTATTTTTCAGAAAAACCACATCTAAGGTTCACAAAAACAATTTTCCAACTAAAATGAACATTAAAGAAAAAAGTGTATCGTTGGTGCCTGTACTAATGAATGAGAATCATTGTATCACATACACCAGCGCCTTCCAAGATAGCTTACAAAATAAATTGAAAATTCGAACGTGCTTTATAGTGAACTCGTAAAAAATATATGGTAATAAAATAAACAGTAAAAATAATTAAAAAATAGGGTAAGGTAAGTCCCTTATAATATTTTGCGCCTATAAATCTGACTGAAATCTGACTGTTCTGTCTGCTATTTAACGCAACGTAATTTCGGCTTAATGTGCCGTCAGTAATTCAAATTGCATTACAGGCGTACCTAATCATTCCGAACTTTGGTTGTGCTACATCGGCATAGTGTGTTTAGACACTTAGAGTACCAGAAACGTTTATCCTTGGGTACCCCATCACTAAGTATGCAAGTTAATGTTTTGCCTCCGTAACTAAATACCTAAACATAGTATTTTAGACCCAGTTTCAGGCATATGTTAGCTCACATACGCACGAAAATAAACATATGGCGGCGGGATTTTATCACACACTGGATTTTCACATCCCAGCGCGCATTAAAACATACTGTTGGATTTTCAACTCTCGGCGCTAAGCAGAGCGTTGAAAATCCAGTGCGCGAAAAAAAATCGCCGCAGGAAATAGGCACACGTGCGTACCTGGGCCTAATGTGACCCTGCACGTCAACGAGTAATGGCCATTATTTCTTCACGGACTACCGGTACTCTCACGAGTATGACATGTAGGTAAGTATTTTCCTATTCTCTAGAGCTTGAAATACACTCCCTAACAAATAGGTAGGTATAGGTAAACCTTGACCCATCACAAAACCATGTCATATTACCTCATGTTTACACCAAGGTATATAATATAACATATATTCTACATGCCCACTGTTCGTTTCTATAGTAAAGAAGCATTTCTTGAACTTTGTAAATGTAAGAACCATGTATCCGTTTATCATTGTGTTGGATCATTCGGTTTCCTACAAAATGGTTGAGCTGGATGGTGCTTATCCACGCGTCATGTTCGTGAACGGGCACCGTATTTTTAATCTTATATTTTGAATTGTTTCTTCAATTGATTTTTTTTTAAACTGTTTTCACATAAAGAGGCAACATAAATAATGTGATTTTGTAATATCTTGATCCTTGGAGTTTCTTGCTCGTTCTTCTCCATAAAGATCTGCGTTTTGGAATGGGCAACTAGCTTCAAATTTCTGACTAACTGATCGACTATTTGACAATAGGCTATTTGACTGGTTTCTGATAAATATCTCAGATTATTTAATGGTGTCTAACGAGCCCACAAAAACCTATTACTTCAAATTGCATAATGTATTTCTTTTAGAAAATAGTAAATAAAAATGTACTGTTTAAATAAGCCGCCAAAACGCTATCTTTAACAATATGGCGTCGTGACGTCACAATACACGTAAACAAACGTTGAAACGGTCGAGATACTAGACAAAAGTCATCTGTTCTGTCAACGATAGACAGAAATTGACTATATCATGACGTCATCATAAGTTCAGCCAATCCAGACCGTTTTCGATTACGTGGCGCCAGATTTAAAAAGATGAAGTTTTTTCGGGATTTTTTTAATAAATAATACATTGTTTTGTAGTAAAATTAATGCAAATCGATTTTAAAAGCGATAATCTATACGAGTGTCAATAATTATGACCTTATTTTTTACATTGTCAAATAGCCTATTCAAAAGTGCGTGTAAATGATTTAACTGAAATAAATGCTTTGAGTTTAGGTATCGTTTATGCCAACAATTTGCTAAGACTAGTTTTATATAAAACTTGCCACAAATGTGAACACAATAGTTAACAAGTTCTACCCGCGACTTCGTCCACGTGAAATTTGTTGTTCCCTCATCGCATCGCATCGCCTGCCCACGCTATTTCACTTACCATTTTTTCTGATTGTTTCTGTTTGCCCGGCTCCTAAGGGCCATAGCGTGATGTTATATAGCCTATAGCCTTCCTCAAGAATTGGGCTATCATATACAAAATATTTTTTTCAAATCCGATCGGTGTTCCAACAAACGCTTTATTATTAGTAGGTACCTATAGCTACACGACATGGTTTCGTCACAACTTGTAGGTATTAGACGGACCCTGGCACTTGCTAAGAAAACTCATCATCATCTGCCTAGCCTTTTCCCAACTATTTCCAGTCTAACCGGATGCAGCTGAATACCAGTATTATACATGGAGCGACTGCCTATCTGACCTCCACAACCCAGTTACTGGGTAATACGATACCCCTTGCTGGTAGTCAGACAGAGAAAACTAAGAACCCAAAAGTAAAAAGCAGATTTCAAGTAATTTTCCTACCATGGATATACCTACTTAGAAAACAAACCATTATCTATTGTTCTAGTTTTATATAAACCCATAGTTTTATACAAATATTTGTTACGGCCGCGAATCATATTTTAATCTACGTACAACTTAATACTGACCTGCAAATTGCAAAAAACGTAAAAAAATTGAATTTCGCGGGCTACGCTTTATTTTTTTTTTATTTTTTTTCGCCATTAGTGTTTAGATATCGATTACCCATCACGCCTGTAGTTTCGCTAGCTAATTTAATTTGACCCTGGGTAGCAACATTTTATTTTAGCCTTACTTTCTAAGAATTTTGAATGTTGTTATTTAAAATAAGTATCTACAGCTGTTCTAAAAAAAAAACTGATTCATCTTAAATTACACAGTTGACTCTCTGAGATAAAATTTACTTTAAAACGGAAAACATCGCGAGGAAACCTGAACTATGGCCTGAAATCACCGGCACGCAATGATCAATCAAAATCAAAGTCAAAAGTCATTTATTCAAACTAGGCTGAGAATCAGTACTTTTCGAACGTCAAAATTATAAAAGACAGTCCCCCAAAACGCTCACCCTTCACCAATTCCTAGTTACTCGTTAAGAGCCTTTACTCGTTACACCATACCTACTTACTCGTTTCTTTTTTATGGGTTGGCACGAGCATTGAGTTATTTGAACTGCGGTAGGACAAGAACAGACTGAGGTCTGATTCCGTATGCCCCGAGGAGAAGGCAGAGTAAAAGACAGAAGTAAATTGTACGCCCACTTATATTTAGGCATATTTAAGCACATGTACGGTCACCAATTAAGGAGATAAGTAACCAGGGTCGTCGGATATAGTTGCAGTTTAGTAAGATATCTATGGATGTTTTTTGAATAAAGTTTAATTTAATTAATAGAAAACAAACAGTTCATATATCAAATTAAATTTCATTCGAAAACATCCATCGGTTTCCTATTAAACTTCAACTATATCCGACGACCCTGATCTCGAAAACATCCATCGGTTTCCTATTAAACTTCAACTATATCCGACGACCCTGATCTCTTTTGGTGACTGTACATAATACTGGTATTCAGCTGATCCGGTTAGATTGGAAGCCGACCCCAATGGCTAGGTAGATGATGATGATGAGCATAGGGAGCTAGACTATTGCCATTAACGACGCACAAATCTCGACTCGTGCTATTGAGAAATTCCACAAGAAAAAACTTATAACGAATTAAACCCCGAATAATACTCAGCAGAGCCACTGATCAACGGTGGAGACTTGGGAAACATAGAAAGCAAGGGCATAACATATTATGCCCCATTGGACAAAACTCATTTCGTTCATAACAGCTGTTGAAAGCATAAATGACAATCACTTCAAGCTGGCGTCCAGGAAAACTATATACTTATATTTATTACAAATAAAATAGATAATATCGCGTGTCCCTTCAACTTATTGGTTCGTGTAACAACTGCACATATGTTTGGTAAACAGGCCATTAAGATAACAACGAATTTGAACGAGCTGCCGGGTAATTGCGTAACACAGGATTGGCTTTCATTTTGACAGTTCAACAACATTCATTGCGTTATTTACGTTGTTGGGCAGACAAATTTTTGAACATATGAAGAATGAAGAAGAATGTATTAAAATCCTTCAAAATGATTCAGATTGAGATTGATAGTGTGTTACGCAATTAAGGTGCAGGTGAGCAGTAGTGACATAGTGGTATAGGCCCCGACTGACGAGTTGTAGGTCGTGAGTTCGAACCCAGGCAGGCACTTTACTTCGTGTACTTAATTTCATCACCACTGCTCTCAAAACGGTGAAGGAAAACCTTGTGAGGAAACCGACATGTCCTAGAACCAAAAATGAGAAGACATGTGACAACCAACCTGCGCTGGGCCCGCGTGGTGGCCTACTTTAGAGGAGGCCTGAGTCCTAGCAGTGGGAACATTGAACGATGTCAATTAGAAAAACGACGAGAAATGCCACTAAACATTTCCGAGCCTTTTATAAGACATTTTATTGTGTATTCATATGGAAAGTTTTCTACTTCTACGTGTTAACGTCGGATGAAAAGAATTTATATTTCTGTGAGGACAGCAGTGGCGTAACTATAGGGTGGCATTGGGGCAAAATGCCACTGGCTCCCTGCCAGAGGGGGGGCCCGAGAGGGCCATGAGCACAGAAGGATCCTAACATTTTATAAATGCAAACTTTTTTTTTTAAATGTGCAACAAGGACATCATTCAGGTTTCGAACATTTTGTACTTTTTCCCATTGTTTGTCTAATTTTTTTGGACAGGACCTCATGCTCAGCAGTAGTTTTGCGACCACTAGACCAACGAAGCAGTCGGGTGTTAAATGTTGTAGGGGAAAATATGAAATCTACGCGGAAGAAGTCGAAGAAAAGTGCTAGTAAAAAAAACTGTAACGTTTGTTGAGCTTCTGTACATTGAGGGAGAGCCCCATCCCTTAAATTTGCCACGGGCCCCAAACGGTATATAATTACGCCACTGGCAGACAGAATGAAATGTGTTGAAAATTGCTTTTATACATAGGCACGCTTTCATGGGAGGAGCGCAGGCAAAGTTAAAATAGAAAATAAATTGCGACACCACAGAAATACAGATTCTCATTTGACGGGAGCAGAAGTCTTTTAACTTTTACTTAAATCTATGATTATTTCGTTCGGGGTTGATTTACGGTAACCAGTTTTAGGAAATAAACCCATTTCAAAGACAGCGTGGATCATCAGAAAGGTTTGGTCTAACTTAGGGCCTGTGCACACCACGTTTTTTAAACGCGCCGGTGACGCGCGTTTGTAGCGATACAGACGCGATACGCAAGCGAGTCAGACGCAGACTATAGACCTTCGCTGTAGGATAAAAGCGCGCAAAACCCTTTACCACTTTATTATTATATTTACCTAATTGGAGGTCTAGTATTCATTGACGAGCCCTTTAAGGTTCCTTCAAACTGGCGCGATACGCGATAAAATCGCGCGCGACATAAAAGCACCGCAAGTCGCGCAACGAGCGGTGCCTTCGTTTCGCCTGTTTGTAGGAAAGCCTTTATGCTATGAAAGAGAATAGTAGGGGTTTCCTTATCCAAAATATATCAAGGCAAGCATTAATATTATGATGTCTTGTTAATTAGTGCAGGCTGTCGTCTTACATAAATAAAAAAATATTAAAGAATCCACTCATTCGTCACTGCTGTCACACTGACAATTGCGACGTTTGTATGTATTTTTTTTAAATATAGAAACGCGAATTGATCGATTGCGTGTACGTCATATTCATATAAAAGAGCGCAACGATCGCGTAATCGCGCGACGATTGCTTTCGGTTAGGACAAGGCCTTTGGGTTCGTATAAACGCCACAAAGGTCGCGTGTTCGCGCGATGATCGCTTTGGTTAGGAGAGTCGACTACTATAATTTATTGATGAAAACTTTTCTTCATATTTGTTTTAATTTAAATGTTTTATTTACCATGCTGCGGCGTCGAGCGCGAAGTGTTGCTCCGTCTCTTTGAATGTCATGCTCTGCTAAAAGACGATATGTCCCGATAGTTTCTCTGGCTTACTGCAACAAAAACAACAAATAATAAAATAACTTTTTTAGTACACACGCAAGAACACTTTACTACAGTCGCGTGTAATTTAATCAAAAATACACGTAGCCTAAGAACTGAAGGCCAATCCATTAAAAAGCGCTCAAAATCAAGTCGTAATCTCATCTCTGCCATAATAAACGACAAAAACTTCGACAAAAATGTAGGTAGATTAAAGGTATTTTTGACAGATTGAGACCGAAATTAGAATACGAACGTTCTTAAAAGACGAGAATTGAAAATCACCGCACATATTTTTAACGCAGGGCTGCGCTAAAATTAAATCATGTCAAGCGTTATCGGCTAGTCATAAATCACACCATTTGTGACATTCTTAAAGGTGACAGAGGGAGAGACAGCCGTGTTCATCAATACCTAATATTGTCACACTCCGACTACAACTCAATAAGCACTCGAGGGACGGAAGCTTGCGAGGTGTCCATTTATGAATTTACTAGCTGCGCCCCGCGGTTTTACCCGCGTAAATGTCGATCCCGTGGGAATATCGGGATAAAAAGTATCCTATGTGTTAATCCAGGAAATCTATGTGCCAATTCTCAACCAAATCTGTTCAACGTTTACGCGTAATTAAGTAACAAACATCCATGTGGCTTGGCCGTTTCGCTACCATCACATGGGCGTAAGGTGAAAAATGTATTCACTGTTCATTACTTTTCTGTTATACCTACAATAGTTCTTGTAGTAACGAAACGGCCAAGCCTCATACTCGTATTTTGACTAAGGTGTAGAGTTTGTGAAGTTAGGGCATGTAGAGTCAGAAGCTTGGCTCTACATGAGATCTGATAACTTTTTGACAGTGCGAGCCATATGTGGTCTCGTCTTGGCAACATTTTACATGAAAATGTTTTTGGTGGGATTATGTTTCTGAGACTTTTCCTAATAGTATTATTGAAATTTGAGAAAGCCAACCTCAGATTAAGCTTTCGTCTGCTTAAGCACACTAGACGCAACAGTGTTTTAGGTATAGTCAGGGAAATTCATTGATAAACTTAGCACCCTTCGTCAATTTTCCCTGTTATAGCCATTTCAAAGTATATCAGTTGTGATTTGAGATTAAATATACGGACAGTTTATGCTGGTGGTCAATATGCTTAACAATTGATTTACCTGACTTTATATAAACACTTTTGTAGGTTAAAATATTGCTACAGTCCTCGATGCATGTCACCTTTGTTAAAAGGTGACATGCATCATTGAGTATTGGTGGTCTGACAACGGTATCTCTCTTTTACAGAGAAGTAAATGATTTCTATTTCAGGGGACCCTTATTATTTTGGACCCTGTTAGGTACTTTAGCTCGTGGCATTTTGGCGATTTCAGCCCATGTTTCCACATCCCCATAGATAAGATTTCATTTGACAAAGTAAGATATAAAAGGTTTTTCTTCTTTATTATTCACAACGACTCATTAGTTCCCATTATCTACGTGATTCCCTCACCAACCTCCTTCGCAAAATATTTCATAATTCCGGAAAACACCGAACGTTCGATAAAAGTTGGCATTTTAATGGCAGGCAATTAATTAACAGTAAAAGCTTTCCAATTGTAACATATGTTACGAGTGAGAATGATTAACATTCCGTTTCTATCGCTTTCATTTCGAGTTTAGCTTTTAAACAATTTTAATCACAAGGAAAATATTAAGCTTCGTTCTGAACTCCTAACCTTATTATGGAGAGAAGTTTAACAATTAGAACATCATGTATAATTATGTGATAAACATAATTAAATGTCAGACACATAATTTTAATGAGTCTGTTAAGTAAAATATAAGTTTGAATGTTATTCCAAGAAGATTGATGAGAATAATATCACTTCCGTAAACAACATGATTATCGTCACAAGATATTGTAGCTTTACGAAAGCTTTAGCTACGTTTCACGATTTCAGATTTTACACAAAGGTCACCTTGTATCTTGGGTTTTGAAGTTATCATTATCGAGCTCGAAACTGTTAAAGCCTCTTTGGCATGCTATAGCTGCAGTGACATAAAAAAACATTGCGTCAGTGGTGTGTGTCAAGCTTAGTAAATGCTCTAAGGTGTCAAGTGAAACCGTCAAGTGGTTTTTTCTAATCTGTTCCTACTCTCTTTACGACTTTCATACTATTCCATTTTAAAAGTATTTCACTGAAAAAGGTACCTGCATTGGAAACTTGGTAACAAGTGGATTCATTTAAAACTATGAAGATAAAGCTAAACCAATGAAAAATAATTACTTTATCTTTCTATGTATGTGAAATATCTATGAAAATAACAACGAACACGACATAAGACAACAAAGGTTCCAAAAAAAACATTCTCGTCGTTTCATTGATAAGGAAATAAAATAAAACAGTAGGTATGCTAAAATTAGGTCTTTTTTTTTTGGGTGGGAAATCATCAAATGACCCGCTCTGGGCGGAGCGGAAGGGAGTGTCAGACTCTTACTGACTAAAACCCACCCGTGTTCCTTCAGTTGCCTGTGCCAGGGGCCACGGTATCTCTTTCGAACAACCCGCGACCCTGGCGGGCATCGGCCCTAGTGGACCCCGTCAGTTGGTGCTGACATCTCCTTGAGGCGCGCATGGAACACAACGCGCCGTAAATTAGGTCTTACATTTAAATGAGTCGAGTTGTTAACGATAATACTTTAGGCATGTTAATAATGTAGCGGTATCTACAATGCCACAGTGGCCACATGCGATCTACGCGTCATACTGACGTCACGCAAAATCCTGCAACTCGCAAGCAGAGTTTACCGCGCAACTAGCATACATACAACGGCCCTACATTAATCATTGGGCAGTTGCCCGCCAGGCACAACACCCGTCTGGTCTGGATTCTCCCTTTTCTATGGAGGATGAGTGAACTTTACACCCTGTTCCTCATCCCTCTATAGTTAGTTATGTTAAAGCTGTTCTGTTGTTTGTCTTTTAAGTAAAAGAGAATTATTCGTTGGAATTAAAGAGCTGTCTCACAGAAACCTCTCCAAAGTGCATAATTTAACGTAGAAATGGGTCCATTAGAATATAACAAACGTTATAATGACCGGCCAGTGTCACCAAACCTAACTAGACTTTAGTGTATCAGATTATCACATTAACAAACTTTGCTAAAAGGACAAACTCGACCACATTAATTATAAGGGACCTACATGTGAGGTTTGTTTATTCTTGCCAGCCCAAAATTCTAGTCTGTGTACTTATGCTTAATGCCTTACTAGCTCAAGCCCGCGGCTTCGCCCTCGTGGAGGTCGGAAAAAATCCCATGGGAAAATTACTACTGTTATAAAAAGTAAACTATGTGTAATTCAGATTATAAACTATATCTGTGTGCCAAATTTCATCCGAATCCGTTCAGCCGTTCTTGTGTGATTGACTAGCAAACATACAAAGTTTCACTTTTAAAATATGATGAGTAGGATTAGGCTAACTTAGGAGAGATCCCGTATAATGACTTTGTTGTTTTATAAAGAAAGCCGAAGATACAACTTTTACAGTAAAAAAGTTGCAAAATATGACAAGTATCCAAATTAAAAATGAAATTAGGAAAGCCAATGACATGCCAATTACGTACTCTGTAAGTCATTTTATTTTTCAGTGATACTCGAAATACGAAAAAGGATCAAAAGATTATCACTGATTTAAGCTATCAAGTTATTTCGCGGTTGTGTTAACTTAAACACTTGAAATGACGAATCCGATTTTTTTCATTAGTTCTTTAACTTATTCGGTGTTTCGTTTTTTACTTCAAAGACTGCTATAGAGCAAAAATTTAAGAGAAACTGCCACTCACCGGGGATCTTAACTAAATCAGTTTCCTTTCATATTTGTGTTTTTATACAAATTCTAGCTCCTGTCCGCGACATCGACCGCGTGAAATTTCTTGTTCCCCCAACCCATCATATCCCATCACCCGCCCACGCTGTTACTACGTTTTTGCTTAGCGTTCTTTCTGACTTTTTGCTCGGCTCCGTGATGCTAATATAGCAATCCTCAAGAATTGGGTTATCAAATGCAAAAATATTTTTTCAAATTCGACGGGTAATTCCAGAGATTAGCGCGTTCAAACATACAAACTCTTTAGTCTTAATAATATATAGAAGTAGGTATCGATCAGTAATCGCTGCAATCAAATTTAAGACGGACCTTGAATTTATTTCGGTCCAAATCCTTTCGAATTTAGCGAACAACATCGGGATTAACTTTTAATCAATGAGGCTCATGGGATTTGTTGATCCCCGAAGGAATAAATCCCGGAAGCTCTCAATTTATCGGAAACATTCGAATTTCAGTGAAAGTGTCATATTTGTTTCACAAAAGTATGTGATCGTCAAATTGAGTTGACTAATATAAGTAGGTATGTAGGTACGGATTCTGAAGGAATGAATAAATGTGGTCAGGCGTTATTGATCGAAAGGTATGGCTGCTAATAATGGGGGATTTACAATAGGTCGATTTTCGCCAAGCGGCTGGTCGCTTACCTACCAAATCGCCACCCCATTTATACGGTTCGATAAAAATTGCAGGTGACTAGTTAATTTTCCATCGAAATTTCGACCTTCATGCGGCGCGTGATCAGCTGCGACTTAGCATTTTCACGACAAAAGTCGTAACCTACTCTACTTAGGAACTTGCGATTTAAGTCACATGCGGCCTACCTGAATTGCCATTTAAGCTGTCGATTTTCGCCGTGCAACTATAGTGACCTGTGTAAAGCCAGAATAAACTGTCGTATGCGGTATTCATTTACCGACTTTATTTATACTGGCAGAAATTTTGATGTTTCTCATTAAATTGTGATTATATTCTCTCTTTATCACATTGTTGACGGTTGAAGTTTACAGCGTATATCAGAAAGGTGTGGTCATATTTAAGGGTGTGGTACAGACCATCAAACTGTACAGACGTCAGCACATCAAGCTTCTACAATCTGTCAAATTTCTTTAATAGATTTTGTACTTTACTGCCAAAGCATATGGTTCAAAGTTGATTGCGAAAATTTTACAGTTTTGGGTAGCTTCATGTGCTGGCGTCTGTACATTATGAAACGAACCTCATAATCGCGAAAAAAATTAACTATCCTAGGTATTTGAAGTTTTGTTTTGGGAAAGCTGATATTTTTTCGCGATTGCGATGTTGGTCACATGGAGAAAACTCTTCACCTTTCTGATATAGGCTGTATGTATATAATATACACAAGGTCAATATTGTAGACACACAAGGACTTTTCCATATTATCTCCTCAGCTAGATTCACAGAAAAGCAATCAGAATACAGAACTTATGTCAAACGCAACCGCTGTCATTTGCAGCGAGAAAAAAAAACAAAACACCGTCAGGCAGAAACCAAAGGAAAGCACACAAACAACGAAAGAAAAGAGATAAATATAATCATGTCCTTTTCTGTCTTCAGAATGCCGTGTCAAGTTAAAGCCGTCTTTGAAATACTAAGCTTGAAATATACTCGAGCGAGTTACTCGACTTGATAGTAAGAAACTAATTATACTACACACTTAAATCTTCCGTGGTTTTGTGCCCTTGACGTACCAAACCAAACCAAGGAAGCGTTGGCAAAATTAATTATTCTACTCTCTGTTTGTTTTCTACGTGGTATTATCATGCAAATGGCTAAATATTTTAATTACAGGAAGTGCTTACCAGAAAAGGATTTGTTCATTTCTAACTTCTTCAAGTCGGTGGATGTTGCTGTTTTTGGTGTCCAACACCAACATAATACCAGTTGGAAGTAGATCCGAAATCTGTGAACAAAGAAAATTAATAAAAATCCATTGTTACTGTTGTATATTATATTTAGCGAGAGGGCAACACTGTCTGTCGGGAAGTGTTCGGTGCGCGGTGGTAAAACGCCACCGTTATTGTATTTATGGTTCAGAAATAAACGTGTGTTTATCAAAGTAATAACGAGCGTATTAATTAATTACACTTAAGAAAACAATAATAACAATTACTATTATAAAGTCAAAGTCAAAGATCTTTATTGTGAGACAGTGGTTAGAAAGTTGTTATTGAGTTATTTTGGTGTGCGTTTGCAGTGCCCCACCATGTTAGGTATACAATAGTTTGAACAATTTTTCTTACTTAAGTTTATGTTAGTATATTAATTCAAATAGACATTTTAATTGAAATAGAAAAAATTGAATTTGATTTGGATTGAACAGTCATTTCGATTAAATATTTTGCATCAAAACATTAAAAAAAAACAGTTTGGCACTAACTCATCACGAATCTGTCGGACAAAAATTCATGTACTATATATCACAAATCAAGTCAAGAAGTCATTTAATTTTTTTCTTAAAAAATGTACTTAATGTTTTCAATTTCTCTTATTTGTTTAGGAAGCTTATTATAAATTCGTGAAGACATTCCGAAGAAACTTTTAGAAAGTAAGGCTGTTTTTGAGGGCATATTTGCTATTTACAACCTGCAGGTTACCAAACTTTTCCTTATTGGTTTTTATAAATGTAGCGACCTCATAGATATAGAGGACAGGAAAGGTTAAAATCAAGCTTTATAATATATGGCATACAGCTATTTGGGGTAAGTATGCCACAAACAGCTCTAAGACACTTCTTTTGTGCGCCCTAAAAGCGAGTTCCCTGTCTGTAGCATTCCCCCAATAAATTAGTCCATATATCTAAGAGTAGACGTTATACATAGTCATGATAGGCGGTTAGTACTGCTGCTTGATTTACAATCTTAGATAGTCTGTATAAAGCGTAGGAAAATTTATTTAGTTTTTTACACACATTATCAATTTGCGTTTTCCATGACTACTCAAATTGCGAAAGTAACTCTGTACATCTGTATATCTGCCTGCAACCTTTTTACATCTTAACGGTTGATGAATTTGGCGAGTTATTTCGTTCTGATTCCCTGAACCTCCCTCCACCCCCCCTCCTCGATCCTCTGCTTGTTCGTCTTCTGTTTTAATCTCTGTCTTATCCACTATAAACTTTCTCATTCCGGTTTGATCCGCTTTTTCTTTTGTTTTTGATAGGTTAGAAACAGGTGGACCATGCCCTGGGTAAAGGACAGGACATATTACTTAATAATAGAATCAGCCCACGACTTCGTCCGAGTGATATTTCTTGTTCCCCCGACCCACATCGCATCGCCTTCCCGCGCTATTACTTCGTTTTCGCTCAGCGTTCTTTCTGACTTTTTTGTTTCGAATCAGGGGCCCATGTCTGCTATTTTTATAAATTCGTCATTCCAACACGATCGCATTGTCATTATGCTAAAAGTTCGTAATCTGATAAATTCATAATGGTCGATCATTGGTCGGTCAATGGCACAGAACATATACGATACTCGTAACGAATTAAAAGCAATGACTGCACAATGACGTTCTAATGGTAGGTCACTGATCAAAGGAACTGTCAAAATTTTAACAGATTACCGCCTAAGTCAGTAATTCATTTGTTATTATGTACGAGATTACCATTCTATGCCATTTCTTTCAATGGAGTGTCATTACCATTGGAAAGTCATAATGACGCCATTATATTAGTAGATTACCAAACTTGTCAAAATCAACAATTATGAAATCAATGATAGAACATTCTGACACTATTGTAATAGCAGACTTGAGGCCCTTGTAGTTCCAGATTTAGCGCGTTCAAACAAACAAACTCTTCAGCTTTATTATTAGCATAAATTAAGTACTTTTACTTATAAAGCTTCTATATTAGTATGCATTGATCATTACAAGATATTAAGTGAAATAAATGGTTTCATTTAGAAATAACTTTATGCATTACTATCTAATTGCTTTTAGTATCGAACTTTCAAAGTTCTTCAGACTATCTTCAAATAAAATTTAGTTGGTTAGAAACTTATTTATCTATCATAATATTTTCAAGTCGCCGCCGGCTAGAGCGATGAACTTTCGAAGATACATTAGTCTGTTAGGATTTAAACTATGTAGACATTTTATAGCTTTTTAAGGATCCGAAACATACCGTTCAGGTAATTAATATGTTTTTTTTTTTTGTTGGAACTCGTCCGTTCCTATGTTTCTTTGTTTATATAAAGTTAACAGTAGTCTTCTATTTTTAAAACTATATGCTCCTCAAAACCGTTTTGGCAGTTTACCTGTGGGAACACTCCAATTAGTTATACCCATGTACCTGTATCTGGATAATGGAGTTTTAGAGAATTATTTCGGTGGTTTTCATAGTCAAATTAAGTGTTGTAGTTTGAAAAAGCATCTAGCTGGACCTCGACGCGCAAACTGAAACCATGAATTCAGCACATGATTCTTGGACCCAAGCGGAAAAGTTTTTTGTCGATTATCAAAAAAAATTGCTGCTGTTTCAATAGGTGGCGCGTCCAAGTCCTTGCCAATCCTCTTACTGTACCTACCTATGGATTGTCTACTTATGGCAAATCCTTCCCAACTATTCACTTGCCCAAAGAAAACGTTCAAAGTAAGACCTTAATTTATTTGTACGTAGATATTTCACCACGTCGCGCGTCGCCTTGGCTGAAAGTTACAGGCAGAAGAGGAAAGTGCCTGAATTAGTGTGTAAATAAGTAAAGTGTAAGAAAGAAGTAAGCACATTAAGAAAGATTAAATTGAGTTTGTTAATCATCAATTATTTTATTATACTTATAAGTTTTTTTCCAAATGCGATTGTTTGTGGAGACGTTTGTTCACTTCACATAAACAACTGAGCAGATTTTGATCAACTTTTGCACACAGATAGAGTTATCCCGGGTTAACACCAAGTTCTTGTCCTAAATCACACTAATATTATAAAGGGGAAAGTTTGTGAGTGGGGGTGTGTTTATATGTTTGTTACTTCTTCACACTTAAACGGCTGGACCAATTTTGATAAAATTTTGTATGGAGGTAGCTGACACCCTGGATTAACATATTTATAGGCTACTTTTTATCCCGATATTCCCACGGGATCGACATTTACTCGGGTGAAACTGCGGGGCGCAGCTAGTATTTAAAAAGCGACGATCGCTTTTAAATAAGACGCAGGGTTACACTGAGTATCTATACATTTTTTTCCGGGTAAGTACCTACATGAAATAGTCAAGTTAGCTTTAATTTTTAATCTGTTTTGATTAGCTGTTGGTCTTCAGAGAAAATAAATAAACTAGTGTCTCAAGGATACGAGTGAAACCGAGGTTAAGAGCTAGTTCCTTATAAATCACACAATTTCGCACCTCTAAAGATGAGAACAGTTGAAACATTGGAAACATTCCAAGCAGATTGTTTACAGAAGCGCTCCAAAGTTTCAGTAGATTTATTAAGATTTCAAAGCTCTTATGAGATTTCAGTATTCTGTGTAGTCACGAATGTATATTCTATCCTGTTTATTCTATCCTGTTTTCATTTGGTAGTGTTAGGTAAACAAAAGACAACCGTAAGGGGTAGGTTAATGTTCTTTGTCGAGTGTTGATGTGTAGTTTTCCTAAACTTATCTACAACATCTTTGCCTTCTGTCGTTTGCTTACTTTTATATTTTTTCGTTTCTTTTTCAATCATGACAGCACAAGCTATACTAACTACGATGATGTAGTAAGACAATGGAGTCATTGCAGCATTTTTGGCAACTTTTGAACATGAAATTCAGCACAGTTGCAGTCGATAAATAAAAAAAACCGTGATGAATAAAATTGTAAGCATCAATCCGCAATTTAATTAATATTGTCAGCGTTGGTAACGAATACATTCAACACTGTATTGCGAGCTCCAAAAAATATTAAATTCGTTTGTTTATTGAGAGTACCATTACGCCAAAATCTACGCAGACCAAAGCGTTGTTCACGTTCACGGGCGTAACTGCGATTTACGTAGTGAGTTAAAATGATTATAAAGTGGTATATCTAGACAAACAAGGTTTTCAAGATTATAAGTGGCCAGCTTGCTCTTGAAATCTATGAACAAAAATCATATCTACCAATGTGTATAATACCAATGTGTGTAATCATATCTACCATTCGAACTACATATTATGTTCGGAACTGGGTCGTAGAATGTCTGTCCCGATATTCTTAAGAGCGTTTACGCCGAACGGCATTTCATTACAAACTTTCGAGCCCTTGTTTTTCGAAATGAATGAACCGATTTTAATGAAACTTCATACGCATAAGCAGGATACAAAGGTCTTAAGGACGCGTTTACGAATTGACGCGCTTCAATTTTAGGTATTGAGTCTCACTACTACACGTGCACGGCTCACACACACAGCGACATGCGCGAAGCGGTGAAATTATGAGTAAACTGACACGACTTGATACTTGAGCCTAATTTTATTTAATTTTTGCCATGTATATTTTTTAAAGCTTACGTTGATTTGTTTTCAAATAGTTTGTAGGTAATGTGAAGTGTTCATAAAAGTAGATGCTATTTACTTAATTTCACTGGACAGTGATTAATCAAGTACTTGCCAAAGTACGTACCTATGTATTAATTGCGAACGAGCATATTGAAAACAAGCTTAGAAAATATGTTTATTTGACACATACCCTTCAAGGCACACACTACCAATGCTACAATATTCATCACACTAATATTATAAAGGCGAAAGTTTGTGGGGGTGTGTGTGTGTGTTTATATGTTTGTTACTTCTTCACGCTCAAACGGCTGGACCAATTTTGATATAAAATTTGGTATGGAGGTAGCTGACACACTGGATTAACATATAGGCTACATGTTTAAAAAAATCGTTAAAAATTCGTAAAACAAATACAACGCAATGGATATTGTTGTACTGTCAAATTGGAATGGATTGCCATTCCAAGTTACGCAATTATGATAGCGTACTATGCAGTGGCGTGCATTGCATATAAGCAGTGCCTACCTCGATAAATCACCATAAGCCTGTCAATTACATTTTAGTGTATGTAAAGAAACTCACTAAATTATTATACCTAACAAAAAACTAAATCTTCATACATTTACGCGCGGCAGTAGGCAGTCGCCAGACGGCCTGCCTACTTGATAAATAAATAGGGTGATAAATTGCGAAGGTCGAATAACCAACCGAGTATGAATGTTAAAATCGTTCGTAATTTAGCCGTGCGAAGAAAGAAAGTGACGGATATTGAGATCGCCGATAGTGAGATAAAAATGAAAATCCAAGATGGCGGCTGTAATTTTTTTTGTTCATCATGGGTATCGTTTTTATGGTTTTTAAGCGCGCTTAAGCCGATAGTGAGGTCAAAATGAAAATCCAAGATGGCGGCTGTAATTTTTTTATATTTTTTATCAACTAGTTTCTTACCAGAGCCTTTCCCAAACGTCTTAGGTCTTGGCCTAAAATCACAATCGAGTTAAAGAGTTAAAAACTATACACATTCTTATCAGCTAGTTCTACTCGTGTATCAGTTCTAGAAGCAGTCTTCAAAGTTTACCTTCAGGTCACTCCATCCAGTCCGGAGGTAAGGTTGAGACCTTTAATGACCTTGAATGAATGGTTGAGACCGGCCCTTTTTGGTAGTTATGTTGAGACATAACTACCAAAAAGGGCCGAAACTCGGCACACCTAGCTCAGCTCGGCTATTAGTTCCAGTAGCAGTCTTCCAAGTACACCTGCAGATCACTCCATCAAGTCCGGAGGTAAGGTCTCAACATAACCAACGAAATGAGCCCAAACTCGGCACACCTAGCTCAGCTCGGCTATTAGTTCCAGTAGCAGTCTTTGAATTACACCTGCAGGTCACTCCATCAAGTCCGGAGGTAAGGTCTCAACATAACTAACGAAATGAACCCAAACTCGGCACATCTAGCTCAGCTCGGCTATTAGTTCCAGTAGCAGTCTTCGAAGTACACCTGCAGGTCACTCCATCAAGTCCGGAGGTAAGGTCTCAACATAACTAACGAAATGAGCCCAAACTCGGCACACCTAGCTCAGCTCGGCTATTAGTTCCAGTAGCAGTCTTCGAAGTACACCTGCAGGTCACGCGATCTAGTCCGTAGGTAAGGTCTCAACATAACTTCAAAAAAGGGCCGAAACTCGGCACACCTAGCTCAGCTCGGCTATTAGTTCCAGTAGCAGTCTTCGAAGTACACCTGCAGATCACTCCATCAAGTCCGGAGGTAAGGTCTCAACATAACTAACGAAATGAGCCCAAACTCGGCACACCTAGCTCAGCTCGGCTATTAGTTCCAGTAGCAGTCTTCGAAGTACACCTGCAGGTCACTCCATCAAGTCCGGAGGTAAGGTCTCAACATAACTAACGAAATGAGCCCAAACTCGGCACATCTAGCTCAGCTCGGCTATTAGTTCCAGTAGCAGTCTTCGAAGTACACCTGCAGGTCACTCCATCAAGTCCGGAGGTAAGGTCTCAACATAACTAACGAAATGAGCCCAAACTCGGCACACCTAGCTCAGCTCGGCTATTAGTTCCAGTAGCAGTCTTCGAAGTACACCTGCAGGTCACGCGATCTAGTCCGGAGGTAAGGGCTCAACATAACTACAAAAAAGGGCCGAAACTCGGCACACCTAGCTCAGCTCGGCTATTAGTTCCAGTAGCAGTCTTCGAAGTACACCTGCAGATCACTCCATCAAGTCCGGAGGTAAGGTCTCAACATAACTAATGAAATGAGCCCAAACTCGGAACACCTAGCTCAGCTCGGCTATTAGTTCCAGTAGCAGTCTTCGAATTACACCTGCAGGTCACTCCATCAAGTCCGGAGGTAAGATCTCAACATAACTAACGAAATGAGCCCAAACTCGGCACATCTAGCTCAGCTCGGCTATTAGTTCCAGTAGCAGTCTTCGAAGTACACCTGCAGGTCACTCCATCAAGTCCGGAGGTAAGGTCTCAACATAACTAACGAAATGAGCCCAAACTCGGCACACCTAGCTCAGCTCGGCTATTAGTTCCAGTAGCAGTCTTCGAAGTACACCTGCAGGTCACGCGATCTAGTCCGGAGGTAAGGGCTCAACATAACTACAAAAAAGGGCCGAAACTCGGCACACCTAGCTCAGCTCGGCTATTAGTTCCAGTAGCAGTCTTCGAAGTACACCTGCAGATCACTCCATCAAGTCCGGAGGTAAGGTCTCAACATAACTAACGAAATGAGCCCAAACTCGGCACACCTAGCTCAGCTCGGCTATTAGTTCCAGTAGTAGTCTTCGAAGTACACCTGCAGGTCACTCCATCAAGTCCGAAACGAAATAATAATATTATGAATTTATAATCCCTACTTCTAGAAAAATTATAAGACTGTGAATAAAATCTCTCCTTGGGTAGTAGGTACATTATAGAATGCGTGAAGTATCATGTTTGGTATGTCAAATATTTTGTATCCGTACAGCGATCTTTTTCAGCACAAGCTGCTGCTTACAAGCGACACAGAGTCCACTCACGACGGCGGCCGAGCGCAGACTAATATTTCATTACAAATTTTTGTGCAATAAACCAAGACAGTGACCAGTAAAATAACCCTTATTTCAATCCAATAAGATTCACGCGTTACAGCGAAATATGTGAAAAAATAGACTCCGATTTTAATTTTTTTCTGAGCCTATTTGTAACATTTTGATAGTTCTTTTTGCTACCTTTTTGAGTTGAACATGTCTGCTTACATAAAATATATTTAAATAAATAAATTTATGTTATTAAATAGAAGAAAAATGTCTCCAAAGTCAGCACGATATCGTCGATTTTGTGTGAAGAGGCAACGGAAATTATTTTTTACTATATTAAAAACCAACATTTTTTAATGAAAAATAGCTACCATTTGAAGATGAAGGAGTAACCTATCTGTGGTAATTATTAGTTACATTTGGTTTAGTCTCATTTTGCTGCAAAATGCCTGTAAAACTACTTATTTTTGTCAGATTCGTAAACGCGTCCTTAAAAGTTACTTAAGAACATTTTCGAAAAATAGTGTTGCAGCCAAATTAGACCGATTTTAAATTTCCCATAGAAACAGAGATTTCCAGTTATCTTTTTAGGGTTCCGTACCAAAATGGTAAAAACGGAACCCTTATGGTGAGACTAAGTCTGTCTGTCTGTCTGTCACAGCTGAATATCTCAAGAACTACTAATGTTATCAATTTGGAATAGTTTTAGATGACATTTGCCCAACTATTTTGCAAATAAGAAAGAAATAAAAATATATGTGTATTTTTTGCAACAGGGACTGAAAGGGGGTCTGAAAAATTCGAAGTAAGGCTACTAGGGCGTGTGGTGTGGTATCATATGAAAGAGCGCAGTTTGCACATTCTCCGATATATATTTTTTTTTAGGCCGCATAGTTTTCCACATTTGATGAAAAATTAAAAAAAATACCGTTCCCTTATCTCCGAAGTTTGCAAAGAAAAAAATCTGAAAATAATCTATGTACGTAATAGAAGTTTATGTAAAGATTACAGGAAAAATAAAACGGATTATCTATTTAGATACTTTTTCAGAAATCATCAACAAAAGTTACATTAGTTCCACTATCGGTCAAGAGATGGCGCTGATGTAAAACTGCAATATTCTACACCGCAGTGCACAGTGTTAAAATTCTCTGATGAATATAGGCCTCGCCGATGAAAATTTAAAAACATAAATGATGGTACGGAACCCTCGGTGCGCGAGTCCGACTCGCTCTTACCCGGTTTTTGTAATAAAACATTTCCAAAATGTTCTCAAGTAACTTTTTAGACCTATGTACCTGTATGTATGTATGACCTTTTGCGTTATGAAGTTTCATTAAAATCGGTTCATGCATTTCGAAAAACAAGGGCTTGAAAATTTGTATGAAATGCCGTACGGGACTTCATCATCATCATCATAATAAGCCTATAATGTTCCCACTGCTGGGACACAGGCCTCCTCTCTGTGAGAGGAACGTAACGGAACTACGGAACGGAACTTACGTGTCCTAAACTCCTGACTATAAGTTTCAAGTTTATTACTGACAAATATTCTACACCAACAAAGAGATTTATTTTGTTGGCCTTGGCACAGTCCCTAGGCTATTCATTCTATTTAGCCAGTATTGTTCTTTATTCCATAACCAAAACAGGTTTCATAATTATAATCAAATTGAACCGAACAATTTATATGCAGTTGTTTCCAATTAATTGTTCTATTGTTTACAAATCTGCTATGAAGCCAGATAATTCAATGTAAACAATACGATTGTTTCTTTGACATTTCTCTTTTCTCTAAACAAATAATGGTCAGGAGCTTTATAATCAAATACAATAAAGAAGAAAATATTATAGTTGGCTTGTCATTTTAAATTGACAGACTTTTATGAAAGATTATTTTTTACTGTTAAAAGACAAGCCAATGTAGTATATGAAAGCGTGGCACAGGAATGCGTGCTTAAATTATGTTCTATTGAAACCCTAGACGAAATAAGATAGAATACTCTTTATTATGTAAGTACACGATAAAAATTACGGATAAAAATAAAAATAAAATCAACAAATTTTAATACAACAACAATTTTAACGATGTCAATTACCGGTAACTAATTGAGTTTGCCACCCACTCAAAGTGAAGTTTTCAAGTGGGCCGCAAAGTAAAAAATCTTGAAATGATGCTTCATTATTAAGTAATACTAGAGTTGAACGATATTCGAACACCAATAGATAAAGGAACATTTAATCAGCGATAACGATGATGTAAAACTCAAAAATGTATGGGACTGAAATAAGCTACCCAAAAGCTTAAGGGGGAAGCGCTAAAGTAGCCCGCGAAAATAAAATTTTCTTACGTTTTTTTTTAAATTTGCTGGTCAGTAATAAGTTGTACGTTGATTAAAATATGATTCGCGACCGTAACAAATATGTATTTACAAAATTATAATCATTAGAATCAGTAATACAAGTTGTTAAGTTAGTATAATCGTAAAATGTCAAAATTTCATGAAATAAGTAGTAATTCAGTAGGATTACTTGATCTTAGAGAGTTGTGTTGATGACTTTATTAATTATTGTGTAAAGACACAACGGTCGCGAATCATATTTTATTCAACGTACAACTTAATACCTACTGACCAGCAAATTGCAAAAAACGTAAAATAAATTGAATTTCGCTGAAACGAAACGCTTTGAAAGTGATTGCCACTTGTCAAGGCCCTCAACTGTATTCGCAACGTGTCGACGCAGACGATGTGAATAGTTAAATTTCCGAGATATAAAGCTAACTGAGCGGGAAGCGTTTTGTACAGTATTTAAAATGGATTCAAAACTGAAAGAACCTGTTAATATACTTGCCTATTGACATACTTTTTGTTGGTTATATGTCAAATAATAGAATCAACATCAACTTTAATTTATGATACTTATTATTTATGAGTTTGTTTCAACATATATATATTCAAAATGCCTGGTAACCAGCAATTAGTTGAAAACTATATATAACAACAAAGGAAAACTGGGCAAGACAGACATGGGAATGTCACAGACCTTCATCATACTAACTATTGTACACAAACCGACCTAAATGTTTTGCGATGAGGAAAGACGTCACCCTTCCTTTATAAACGTTTGCCCTAAATTATTATAACCGTCTCTAATCTATGCATCATAAAAGCGCTAACCCTTCCTGTTTTTTTATAGTTATTGCGGTTAGACTAACCTCTGTTAGTAATAAAAAAGAGGCTCAGAGATTTCCAGATATTATCACTAAATTAAATTGTTATCATATATAGGTAGGTACTTGCGATCGAAATGCGATTTTAACACCAACGCTCGGATTCCGCGAAACAATAAAAGGGGATAGTAGCCACTAATTAACCGCGACCTTGAAACTTTTAATTATATTTTCAGACTGAATATTGATTCATCGATCGCTTTCCCACTGTTGAAGTGAAATATCAGCACGCGTAGCATGAGCACCGGTTTGTCGACGGAAGAGTAGACAAAGATGACGTTCCGTGTAGACAGTACGACGGCAGCAAAGTAGAAAGAGTCAACTGCACTTTTTACGAAATTCACTCTTTTACATAATAATAATAATAATATTCCACAACTATCACACAACGCCGTCTAGTCTCAAGCTAAGCAGAGCTTGTGTTATGAGTACTAGACAACTGATAAACATACTTATATATTTCTAAATACATACATATATAGATAAATTACACCCAGACACAGAACAAATGATCATGCTCATCACACAAACATTTGTCCTGGGTGGGAATCGAACCCACGACCTCCGGCATAGCAGTCATAGTCACTGACCACTAGACCAACAGGCCAGAATATAATTCGACTCAGAATTTCTTTGTTTTGTCATAGGATTTTTTTTCTTTTTGATTCTTAATTTTTACAGATATTAAGTCACACTATAAGGAGGGGTCCGTGGCTAAATAATAACAGCCGCACAGGTTGATCGATCACGTTAAGCTACGCTTGTCTCGGTTGGTCCATGGATGGGTGACCGTCTTTACCGAGACCCCTCCGTGCCTCGGAAAGCACTTTAAGTCATTGGCCCAGGCTGTGATTCGTGGATCTGTGACAGTCGTTACGAGATTTTGTAAATAACTGTATAAACTTTGGCCGTCGAGTAGAAAGTTGTCTACTGTCTTTAGCGATTACAAAATCACTTTACTACCTTAGACAACTGTCAGTTGTCAGTGTGATTTTGACAGTTTGGGAAAGAAAACTTTCTTCTGAAATAGTCTACAAATAAAAAAGGACCTAGACAAAGATTGTTAGAAACGGAAGACAAAATGACAGATTGTAAAAGATTTCTAAGGCGGTATGTCAAAAATGAAGAAAAGAAATGTCACTTTGTATTTCTAAGCAATGTGTCTACTCTTCGTAGAGATAGAAGTAGCAAGTAATCATTGATAAAACAAACACACGCTTTTGTTGGCAACAAGAAAAACTGCGTTCTAGGTAAATAGACATAAGTTTCAATATAAAGGATAGTATTAGTAGTCTTTATACAAGGTCAAATTAAATTAACTACTATCGAAACTCCGCAAACGTGATCGGTATCGATATCTAAACACAATAAAACAAAAGAAAGTTTTTCTCTACTCATACTTCAGGTAACAATAATACTGCTAGGTCATTGACCCCCTATAAAATATTAAATCTTTTGATTTTTATTTTATTGTGATACCAATCACGTCTGGAGAGTTTCAGTAGCAAAGAGTACGTAAACTGAGCTCTCATTAGATCCAATAAATTCTACACGACTGTCTGCTTGTATTGTTTACTAAGACAAAAAGACTTATCCTAAGTATAAAATTCTTACAGGCAGACTGCAGAATTTTAGGAAAGCGCCATTTTACGCCACATTATGAAGCCATTCATGCATAGAAAACGAACTTGTGTGTAAACCGACCCATTTCAAAACACATTACGCCCGCATACTTAGTGCTCAAGCTATTTACATTGGGCGCTTGAATTGCACATTGTAAGAATAACATTTACATCAGAATGTTTTTACATTTCTATTAATGGCAACAACCACATGTGCGGCGAGCCAATACAGAATGTACGAAAAGTGATAAAAAGTGACTGTCGCTGTCGCTTCGAGCGCTTTTATACACTTTTCATAAGCGGGCTTGAGATAAAATCGCTTCGAGGCCCGCATGCGGGTACATGACCGCAAGTCCCATGGAATGTAAATGTAAGGAGTTATAACAAGTTTTGTTTCTCAGCGCGGTTGCTGCTGTAAATGGCCCAAATTACAGCAACGTCACCGTGAGGTATTTCACGCGGACACTGAAATATACGGGGTTATTGGTAAAACACTAACAACCTCTCAGGACTTTAGTACTAGAACATCTTTAGCAACAACTTTTGTTCTTTAGCTTTTTATTAATTCATCAGATTTTAATTCATCAGACTTTCATACAAAAATAAAAATATTTCGATCCAACGCTCTAAATGTTACGAACTCCACGCGAAGCAAAAGAAATCGTTAGTTAGGTGTTTACCTAACTAGCGCTTTCTTTTGCTTCAGTAGGCAGTTTGTTTAAACTGCCATCCATGTCTAGTGCAAAATGCAGCGGAGGAGAGCAGAAGTTAGATAGAAAAACGGAATCTTGAAGGTTTGTTTTTGGTAAATGTATTATATAGTTAATTTTCACAATGTTAACACTAGAAATAAGACAAACTACGTGCTCCCATTTAACCGGCTTATTAAGGTTCATCACTCCTTTTATAACAAGCTACCTTTAGATTTGCTTTTTAATACGTTTAAAGCCTTTGTTCGAAGGCGTACTATTCCATCAACGACTACTTATAGGTACGATAAGAATAGTTGATCGCCGTGATTAATTCAAGACAATGTTTTGTTCTTTCTCTAGAATTAACTTACTGACAGGTTCATTATGAGTTCATTTAATTGGTTTTTTTTATATTTTTTTAGTTGACGTATAAGGAGTCTTTGGTCAACTGGATCCACTCGGAACTGGACCCGCGGGTCCAGTTGACATAATTAATTTCAGTTTAATTTATTATTGACATAATCTACTCATTTCAATGTCTAACTAATCAACTCAGATTGCAATATGTGGTTAGCTAGCGACCTCTACGATTGATCGTATTATTCTTGAGCAACCGGCAGCAAGTTCGTCATGCTCCCTTAGATGTCACTGCTTGCGGTAGCGTCGGGGGTCAGGTTGCCTCCTTCCCTCAAATATGGTGAGGGGGGTAATGGCTGATCTTTGCGTTATGCTCATGAACGGGTGCTGCTTGTGGTGACTGGCCGTCTTGCTGACCATGGTTTTATTGTTGTTATTAGTAATAACTAGTTTATTTATTATACTTCGATGTTCCTAGATTATCATTTGTGACTTCAAGTGACAGGATTGCATAAATATGTAAGCTGTCACGCCCTTTATACCTGGAGGTTTTTATTTAGGTAAGTACCTAGTAAGTTTTTGTTTACATTTTTAATTTTGATTTATAATTTTTTTGCATGAGTAAGTATATATTTTATTGTATTTGTTGATATATTGGCGTGGCTAGCTAACATATGTTTCTGACAGCTCTCGCAGTCGAAACTATTCTACTTTATCCGTGCACTGCACATTACTTGAAAGTTTATTTAAGTCGTGTCTGCCAGTCTTGATGTGAATTTTAAAGAACTAGATTAGATAGTGGTGCTCGTTAGAAACGAAGATATTTCAGCTCAAGTGAAATATTTTATGTCGCAACTTTCTCGTTAAAATCTTTTACTATAAAACTCCAAATATATTTCAAGTATTAGAAAGTGGCTAAACTATGCAAATAGTTTGCGGAACGCTTTATTTAAAGAATTGGGAGCTAGTTGAAGGTAAACAGTCCGCCACACACTGTACACACAGTGGCACCGGTTATAATGACCAAAAGTACGGGCTATGGAGAAAAAAACTGGCAACAGAGAACATTTGTGAAATATCTTATTAAAAAAAAGATAACTGGAAATCTGTGTATCGAAAATTTAAAATCGATCTAATTTGGCTGTAACACGATTTTTCGAAAATGTTCTGTACTAACTTTTTAGACCTTTGTATCCTGCTTATGCATGTAAAGTTTCATTAAAACCGGTTCATTCGTTTCGAATAATAAGGGCTTTAAAGTTTGTAATGAAATGCC
The DNA here is from genome assembly GCA_948474745.1 of Oligia latruncula. Taxonomy (NCBI): domain Eukaryota; kingdom Metazoa; phylum Arthropoda; class Insecta; order Lepidoptera; family Noctuidae; genus Oligia; species Oligia latruncula. Next base: position 9,700,510 of record OX419693.1, on the reverse strand, counting down.
GTACGGCGTAAACGCTCACACACATGTTTAGTTTAATAATTACTTTATGATGTTATTTTGTAAGGTATAATATGTATATGGGCCATTGTAGCCTGAAATTAATGTTTTTTTTTATATTAAAAAACTCTAATTAGTCAAGCCCATGGTTCCTTTCAACGTTTTTCTCTAGGACCTTTCTTTCTGTTAAAAATCTACACCCTATGCTTGAAAAAAGAATTACGCGTAAATGGTAAATGTAAGTAAATATATTACGTAAAAAATCGTTTTCTATCTTCACGCCTTAATTTCCCGATGGACCGTAGCCAAATGTTACACAGGAGAGTTCGCATGTACTTATGTACCTACACGTGGTTTGCCGATGGCGGTATCAAATTTCATGGAAAGGCAAACTTTACTATGTTATTTATTTGCAAAAATCCCAAATCCAAGGCCGAGCCTTTGTGTAAATTTCTAACCGGAAAATCCAGGAAAATCCAATAACCCTTTCCTTACGCACGATCGCTGCACTTGACTACAAGAGCCAAACGATAACAATCAAATTAAATAATTTAAATAACTGTATCGTTGGTTGGTGATCGCTAGTGCTGAGCATGAGGTCCTGCACACTACCAGTAGCAATGGGTTTCATTTTGACAGTTCAACAACACTCAATGCGTTATTTACGTCGTCGTTCAGCAGTCACATTTTTCGAACATAGGTATCAAGCAATGGATTAGCAATATCGTTCAAAATGATTCAGATTGAGATTGATAGTGTGTCACGCAATTATTTATTTATTTATCCATTTATTTCAGGCTTCAAGGCCCATAGAAACACATACAATACAATATTAATATAACTTAAAAATACTATAAATAAATACAACATTATATTTACACTAAAAACTAACGCACACGAAGTGTCTGCGTCATGTTTCGCTGACTGGTGTCATGTAGCCGGCCACGAAACCGGCGGTACACAGCACCCTTCGGCCAGAACTCTTCCTTGAGGAAATTAGGGTGCTGGTATCGACTCCCAGGTCGGGTAGAATGTCAATAGATTTTTCTATTAGGAATTTCTCAGTAGCAGCCCTGAAGTTTGGATCTGTGCCCTGTTGATGGCGATAAGCTCGTCCCCTTTTACGTGGAACATAAACAAATCTAGCGAAATGTGGATGTACAGACGCCAGCACATCAAGCTATCCGAAATTGTCAAATTTTCCCAATCAACTTTGAACCTTATACTTCGGCGATAAAGTTGAAAATCTAGTAAAGAAATTTGACAGATTGTAGTAGCTTGATGTACTGGCGTCTGTACAAAGGTCTAATTACTGCGTAATTCTTGTGGAAAAAAGCGCAATGTTATGTACTTACTTATTGCTCATCCAGTAATATATTAAGGGGTTGAACATGGAATTAGCCATGGCCAGCCAATAGAAGAAGAGGTATATGTGCTGCGCGAATGGCGCGGAGGCTAGCGACTGGTAGTGGTACGTCAGCACGAAGTATGCGTGGTATGGCAGCCAGCACAGCGCGAATACCATCACCACCAGGACGAACATCCTCACCACCTGTGAAGACACAATAACCTGGTTATTTTCATATGGCGATGACCGCCGTAAAGGTTAGGTTAGATGAAATATTTGGCAGTGCACATGAGCGCAATTTTTGAATCAACGCGTCATAAAATGGTACAAGTACGTACAACTTGGCCAAACTTAAATGCAATAATCGCCATGCAATAAAGGCTTTGGTATAAATAGAAGCCGCATTCAATTATTGAATGGTGAATCTTGCGTTCAATTATTGTATGACATTTTATGGAAATTGCACGCGTGTAAACGCTTGCATGCGTATTTTGAAAGCCAATAATGTAACGTGCTTTAAGTTATGCGATTATTACTCTTGAATGTTCCAGTAACTTCAAGTACGTAGTCAGTCACAGTAGTAAGTAGTCACTCTTTAGTCCGGTGATAAAAGATCATTATACAGGGGGACATCGACGGGCAAACGGGTAACCACGAACTCAGCGCATGATACTAGATCCGCTAGCGTATAAATTTTTCGACGGTAATAAAAAGCCGTTTCATAGAAAAGTGCAACACCTAAGTACGTGGGCAAAATGTATGGAACAGCAATTTTTTTTTAATATCCAGCCATTTTCAAGCATGGTTCAGAATCATATACTGAAAACATGTGCGTCGATATTCCTGCCACCCTCTATTTATGGAACAAAGGATAGATTGTAAGACTCGCATATGAAGTTAGATAGTAGGTACAAGTTAGGTAATCTGCATTCGCGATTTATTTGCCAAAAATGTAAACAAACATGTTCCATGGAAAAATAACTTTAATTCCTACACAATAAAGTTCAGTTTAGGCTACAACTTCAAACGCTTTTATAACTTTTTCAATAGTGCTAGTCACTCTGAAATCAACTTTATTACCATTACATTAAAGTTGATATTTATACTTGAAATAACATCAATTTGAAACATAAAGGATAGGTAGTTGACGGCTATGTGATAGGTAGTAGTTAGGTGGATAGTCAGTAGCGCGCGTCGTGCGGAATGAAATGGCATGAGAATTTCTTTTTTCTATTTTCGTTGTAGAGGGCAAAAATGCTCGTTGCCTCGTGTAAACTATTGATATTCAACTGGAGTCATGCTGTAGTTGCTTCCGGTTAGACTGGAGGGCGACTCCAACGTAGTTGGAAAAAGGCTAGGCAGATGAACTAGTGGTTTGACGTAAATCCGACACGAACCAGGCTGGAGGCTAAACCGACGGATGATAAGCCACATGAAAAGTTTTTTTTAAAAGCCAAGTAATTGATTCTAACACGCAAGCCCACTGGCTTCTATTCTTATTTTCATAATCTGGTCCCGTGAGAGAGGTGGTATAGTATGACTAAAGGATCAATAACATATTATAGACTGAGAGCCACCTAATATGAAGTACGAAAAACCTACCCGTTTTTTCGTTACCAAGTTTTTAGAATTTACCGTTATCAGGGGAAACTACTCTTGGGATTTGATTCAATACCTATATATCATGCTTATGTCAGTTCCAAAAAATACCCATTATTCGGATACTGAAAGCCAATATTTCATTTGGTATACAGTAACGAGATTTTACATTGAAATATTATTCTATATTACGTATTTTCAACAGACAATTAAATTAATTAATAACAATTATATTTTCAACATACGCTATTAAAATAATTAATAGCAATTAACATTCTAGCCGCGTAAATAACTGAACTTAATTTGTGATTATTTGGTAACCATACCATAAAGTTTGTGTTGAATTGTTGATTCGCCCAACGCATGTCTATTATCAAGGGTGGTTTATGTCATGCCAATTTTTAAGCTATGTAGGTATTTTGTTTGAAAATTAGTGTCAGTTTTCTATTCTTAGGGCAGATTTTTCCAACGCCAGATAACTTTTATTCGAGGAATAAAATTGACGTTTGACAGTTTTTATATGGAAGAACTGTCAAAATTTCAAAATTATTCCTCCGTAAAAATTATCTGCCGTTGAAAAAATCAGCCCTTAGTAAAATTTTATTATTTTAACAGACTGATAACTACTTGTAATAACCGCTGTACCGCCGTGTGTGTGTGTGTGTAATAACCTAATTGCCACTCTATAGACCAAATTGCATCCTTGTATTCCTTGTATCCAGGTTCTTAAAAATTAAAAAAATAAATCATACAGCACACGGCAATAGTCCATCTTTATATCAGTGCAAGAATTCTTGTAATCGGATAAGCAGTTCCAAAGATTACCTAATTACCTCTTACCGATGAAAACTAATGTTTGAGTCATGGATTGACTAGATTATGTAAGAGAAAGATTTAGGTAAATAATAAAGCTGAACTATCGCTGCAAAGCGTATATTTCAGAGCAGACAGGAGACACACAGATAAATAAAACACAAAATTAATTTTGACACTGAGGTAGAACGTCGCGTTCGTCAACATGACATGAAAGTTGCGTTCATATATATTCACTTACAATAGTTTGGATTTTGTGGTTTTTTTTTGTGTTTGATTTTGTTTTGTTTTTATATTTATAATTGTATTTTGTGTAGCTACATAATAAAGAGTATTCTATTCTTTGTTGTAGTTCACTAGTTTAGAAAGTAAAGAGACATAAACAGCGTGTGCAACAACGACGATATAATGTTATATTCTCTTTGGTGTGCAACAACACGGCGAATACAGTTCATGAATCAATCAAGGCTATACAACGCGACGCGACGTAGGTATATTATAGCATTCACAAATGCGAGATGCCGCAGAGGCTGTGCTAATTAATACGCCTACTACAGCCCGGCCCACAGTCTGAGCAAGTTCGTAACGAATATCGGGTAGATACACATGTTATTACCATTGTGCATTGGACGCATGCGGATATTGATGTCTGTTGTTCTAAATTGAATACATTTGGAACCCCATACCAAAACAAATGACGACCTAAAATGTTTCCTCACACTCAACAAAAAGGAACATGTTCTATCTATGTTGGACTGCAAAATGTAGCTCGGAAATGACGTGTCAGGGAATCAAAGGGGATCGTGACAAAATCACTGAGAACGCTTTGTGTAGGCGGCATTTTTTATTTGCTCTACTGCTTTTTATTCGCCTATGAATGATAGCGGAAATAATACGAACGTCACAGTTTGTTCATTCCGACCCGCAAAGGAAATCAGATGATATTCTCAAAAGGGTTGGTAATTTATAAGGCTATTTTTTTTCACGTCACGTCTTTAATGTTTGCTTATCGTGATTTTAATAATGGAAACAATAAACGCAAGGTATTTAATTCGATCCAGGATTTTTTTAATGTCGTTGCTATGATATTTTGCAGGCGGATATTACGATCTGGGGGCCTAAAAAGGCCACTTTGGCAGAATAATAAAAATATAACATTAAGAAGCATAATGGACAGTTAACTGTCCATTATGAATCATAACTGACAGTTAACTGTCAAGTTAATCGTATCAAATCCCATTTGTGAAGGATTTTTCAGTTATTTGTCTGTGCTAAAATACCAATCAATCCAATCCAAATCTCTTTGATTATACATACGTAGTGCAACGAAAAAAAGAAAAACACGGACTGTCTTCGCCATACTATGAATCATAATGTTATCCTTTTATGATTCTGTCAAAGTGACCTTTTTAGGCCCCCTGCATTGGGCATTGGTTAAAATAGAGAATGTAATATGGTTAATGAGTTATGATTAATTCTCAATTTATTTGCCAGTACTGAATAGATTCCCAGCTGTTTCCGGGAGAAACAACTGTTCGGGAACATCAATCATGCGAAGTTTAGAATAATTAATAGCTAGCTTAATTGGACTCAAGCGAAGCCGTCTGTTATTAAAAGATGAGTACCACCGTCGAACCATACGACTAAGTTTTATTTGTACTAACATTTCACCGGTTCTATGTTAGTTATACGCATCAATAATAGGATATGTGCTTTTTTATTTAAACCTATGAGGTACCAGCTTGCTAGTTTTTCTTTAAAAACAATAATTCAAAGTTAATAGTAAACAAGTAAGCTGGTAGTATCATCATAATGGTAATGTTTTCTGATGGTATACGTCATAATGGTGTTTATTAGTACATTCATTATAATTATATAATTAGGTATAATTATATATTTTATTATTTATGTACGCACAGTAAAATTTATACAGATACGACATAATAGTATTGAGTACAAAGGTACTGCTTGCTTTTATTTATAGTTTTAATAGGTATAAGCCATAACCATACCATAATTTAGCCTATAATGTTCCCACTGTTGGGACACAGGCCTCCTCTCGGTGAGAGGGATATATATATATATCTTTATAATTTATAGTAGATTGTTGCATCGAGCGCAAAGTGAGTTATTAATGCGCGAGAGTTATGTTGGTGCACAAGCGCATGCGAGGGTACTAAATTAACACGAGTGCATTAATTACTCACTTGCGTAATCTACTTTTCTTTCAACTACCAATCTACCTACCGTGATAAAATAAACCTACTGAAAATAAAAACTCAAGTTAATGAAAACAAAGTTTTCCTAAGCTTTTAAATATTTATCCCGCGACTTTTGCGGCTGTTTTTATACTTTCTGGAGTTGCATTCATATCGCTATTTCCATATAGAATTTCGTCATGTCCGTCTGTCTGTCCGAGGTTTTTAATCTTTTCTTGCTAATTATGAAGTATCAAAGTTTTACAATGGTACAAAATGCGCATCTGTTTTTTTTTCACCAAGTCGGTTTTATTCAGCCGGTTTTTTATTTTCAGCCAGTATCTTTTTGATCTAAGCATACATTTTATATTAAACTTAATGGGAGACATTAAACCTCTGTGGTAAATTTATATCTAAATAAAAAATAAAAAACAGTGCATTAATGAAAAACTGTGCAACAATGAGATTTCAAACCACATTTCTGCACTGTTTTGGTTCTAAGCAAAAAATACGTCCTTTGTGATCGGTTTTGTAGTGATTATTGATAACATTACTACATATTTGAAAGAAAAAATATTTATTCCTCAATTTTCATTATTGCACCTGCAACTGTTTGTCTCTGCCTCACCCAAAAGTTGACTGGTAGAATATGCGTATGGCATTAAATTCACCTCTGTACATTTGTGTGATTAAAGTATTAAATAAATAAAAACAGCAATTTTCAACTGAAAGCAATATTTCAATAAACTTCAAGGTAGGTGATATAATTTGAATACCAGAAAGACAATGTCTTTTTGTATGTTCAACAAAACTTCATAATGTTTGGCTTAACTCCAACTGCGGGACATTTTCCAACAAACACAGATATGACAAGCAAGTTTGCCAGTAAAAGTAAATATTGGTGTTTGCTTTTCATATGAAAGTTTTATCAGTAGTTAAAGCAAATACATTTAATGATCGGTAGTCAAACAAGTCAAAAGTCGAGGGGCCCGTGGCTAAATAATAACAGCCGCACAGGTTGATCGATCAGGTTAAAGCTACGCTTGCCACGGTCGGTCCGTGGACGGATGACCATCTTTACATACCGAAACCCCTCCATGCCTCGGAAAGCACGTTAAGGCGTTGGTCCCGGCTGTCATTCTTGATTCTTTGACAGTCGTTACAGAAGACCGAAAGTCTGACAACCGTGTCGTGCCGTGACTATCGTGTTATCCAATAACTGGGTTGTGGAGGTCAGATAGGCAGTCGCTCCATGTAAAATACTAGTATTCAGCTGCATCCGGTTAAACTGGGAGCCGACCCCATGACCTAGTTGAGAAAAGGCTAGTTAGATTGCAGTCAAACGTTATAATACCGACATGTCGACAATTTTGTTCATTCTAAGCTATAAATTGTGGTGAACGAAGGTTGGAGTTGAATGGGCCAAAAATAAACTGAATGTAATCCTTTTTTCATGTTCTTTTTTACTCGTAATCTTTGAAATGTGGTTCCGAATGCAAAACAGCAGAAAATGTGACGAGAAAATGTATGAACCTTATTTTTAACGTCGTGTTAGCTCTTAGAATAACTTCAAAACTTCGTCAATTTCGCTCTGGTGGAGAAGCACAATACGAGTATATGCGGGATATAAATGGCACAGCAGCTATATTGCCTCATGTATATAGGCTCTATTATTACTGGAATACGGGCCATCATAAATCGATCATCAACAATGCCTGTACCACCTATTGTGAGCCCATCAAAGAAGGCACTCACTATTACTCGTATAAAATAAGTGCGTTATTAGGAAGGAAATTCCGGATTCATATTTTTTCAGCTGTAGGCAATTAACCTACTTCATATAATATAATAGGATAACACTCGTAGAAGACAGAGATAAAAACAGAAGCCGAACTAGCAGGGGATCGAGGAGGGGGGGTGGAGCAGGGGATCAGAACGGAATAGGTAACTCTGTGAATGAGTGCGTGAATTCTCTACTAATATTTATTATAAGAGATAAAAACGTGTTTGCAGGAGTGATATTTTTACTTTTTAGGGTTCCGTACCCAAAGGGTAAAAACGGAACCCTATTACTAAGACTTCGCTGTCCGTCCGTCCGTCTGTCTGTCACCAGGCTGTATCTCAAGAACCGCGGTAGCTAGATAGTTGAAATTTTCACAGATGATGTATTTATGTTGCCGCTGTAACAACAAATACTAAAAACAAAATAAAATAAATATTTAAGGGGGGCTCCCATACAAAAAACCTGTTTTTTTCGGCGTTTTTGCCGTCTGTCTGTCACCAGGCTGTATCTCAAGAACCGCGGTAGCTAGACAGTTGAAATTTTCACAGATGATGTATTTCTGTTGCCGCTATAACCACAAATACTAAAAACAAAATAAAATAAATATTTAAGGGGGGCTCCCATACAACAAACGTGTTTTTATCGGCGTTTTTGCCGTCTGTCTGTCACCAGGCTGTATCTCAAGAACCGCGGTAGCTAGACAGTTGAAATTTTCACAGATGATGTATTTCTGTTGCCGCTATAACCACAAATACTAAAAACAAAATAAAATAAATATTTAAGGGGGCTCCCATACAACAAACGTGTTTTTATCGGCGTTTTTGCCGTCTGTCTGTCACCAGGCTGTATCTCAAGAACCGCGGTAGCTAGACAGTTGAAATTTTCACAGATGATGTATTTCTGTTGCCGCTATAACAACAAATACTAAAAACAAAATAAAATAAATATTTAAGGGGGGCTCCCATACAACAAACGTGTTTTTTTCGGCGTTTTTGCCTTGTGGTACGGAACCCTTCGTGTGCGAGTCCGACTCGCACTTGGCCAGTTTTTATTCTGACAGTTCAACAATGTTCTCGAGATATCGTCAAAAAGCAGTTCCTTAAACAAAAAATTGATTTTTTTTTTTTTTTTCGTGAATTTTCCCTATGTTTTTATTATTATTCTGCTATTCGGGGTGGAGATATAATATTCAACAAATCAAAGATCATAAAAATCGGTCCAGCCGTTCTCACCATGCGTTATTTACGTGTTGAACGTACACATTTTTCGAACTTATGAAGCAATGGATGAGCAATTTGCTTCAAAATGATTCAGATTCCGATTGATAGTATGTTACGCAATTAGGTTGCTGATTTGTCTTGCCCCCGACAGCAATAAATTTACTGTCGGAAGAATAACGGTCGTCTATTTAAGGCGAAAGCGCCAGGGTAGCCCGCGAAATTCAATTGTTTTTACGTTTTTTGCAATTTGCTGGTCAGTATTAAGTTGTACTTTGAATATAGTAGGAATGATTCGCGACCGTAAAAAGTTTTCTTTACAGAATTATTATCATTAAAGTCATCAACACAACTCTCTAAGACCAAGTAATCCTACTGAATGAATATTTCATGAAATCTTAATCTTATCATTTTAGGATTACCTATACTAACTAAACAAGTTGTAAGTATTACTGATTCTAATGATAATAATTTTTTTAATACATATTTGTTACGGTCGAGAATCATATTTTAAACAACGTAGGTACAACTTAACACTGACCAGCAAATTGCAAAAAACGTGAGAAAATTTAAATTTCGCGGGCTACCTTAGCACTTCCCCCTTAATTAAAATTGTTAAATTTTCGGGTTTTGGATTTATGAACAGCATTTAGAGGATTGATTTTGATTGACATTGATTGATGTTCGACTCGACACGGAAAGGTATCGAATGGATCTGAATGAGATCCGTACGAAGATTATGCAATGAAAGGGATGCATTCCTGATTAAACAGAACGCACACTGCCAACATTTTTATTTTTTTATTTATTTATTTATAACAGCTTAAACTACCATTACAGGGTTTTACCCTAATGCGACAGTTAAGAACTTAAACTAATAACCTAAGCTACATACTTACAATAATTAAATTATAAAAAATTAAAACTAACAACATTATTAAATTATTACACCATTAAAATCACAAAAACATAGTATACACATACATATAAACACAAACATACTTTGCTTACAGTTTGAAGAAAAAATTAAGTATTATTTTGCTTGTAGCATACCTAATATAAATAGTAGGTAATACCCTTGCAAATTCACTCACACAACATGTAAACACATCAATCTGAGTTTGAAGGTCGTTGATGGTACGATCTGTAACTGTCATTCCAAAAAAATCCCGATAAAAAATATGTATGCTAATCTTCATTAGGAAGTATTTAATTATCGATGAAATAACTGTGGCAAGTGCCGTCTTTGTAGCAATTAGAACCAATTTCTCCTTTCCTATAAATCGCGGGAACCCGTAAAATATGACCATTCCAAATGCTTTATAATCTTTATAGATAACCTAAAAACATTAATTACAAAGGTACTAATAACTGTTGAGTTATTTTTTGCAATTATTAATGCCTGTAATAATTTTCACGGCATTTTAACCGTAAAATACGAATACGCGAACGAGCGCGTCGCGTATTTGTATGGCCAAGGTCAAGGCCAGCATTATGTAGGCCCACCCTTACGGAATGTTCCAATGAGCCCATTGTTTACCCACAGACGCTAATTTATTTTAATTGTTTTCCAGGCTAATTTGCTTGCCTCCATTACTTTTCATTCTTGGGTATGTTTACAATTTTAATTGCGACCTGCTTCTGTCTGAAAAGTTAATTATTTAAGGCATGTTTTAATTAAATTTTTAATTCAGAAAATACTTAGCAGCAATGAATTTGTTAAAGTCAAACACGACCCCATTACATACGTAGCGTTTGTTCTTCGAGAAAATTAATTGTCACAATTAATTTTCTTTTCAAATAGAAATTACCTAAGCATGAATGGACGGTATGGGGGTGGACAATGGACATTAATAATTGTCTTGCGGAGAGTTAATTTAATTTATTTTTTCTCACTACTCGTACCATAACGAACTTCAACAGGACTCTAAGTTACCTACCTAGGTCAATTTGTTTTTTTTTTCAATCGTAGGTAGTGTGTTGACATTACCTACTATTGAAAACGAACGAATCGTCGATCAATCAAATCATCGTCGATCAATTTATATTTTGGACGGATATGTTGATATCCGTCCAAAATATAAATTGATCTCTCTCTCTTTCAATTTTTTCAATAGGTATAGGTACAATGCACATACATTACACAATAGGCTATTTGACTGGTTTCTGATAAACATCTCAGATTATTTAATGGTGTCTAACGAGCCCACAAAAACCTATTACTTCAAATTGCATAATGTGTTTCTTTTAGAAAATAGTAAATAAAAATGAACTGTTTAAATAAGCCGCCAAAACGCTATCTTTAACAATATGGCGTCGTGACGTCACAATACACGTAAACAAACGTTGAAACGGTCGAGACACTAGACAAAAGTCATCTGTTCTGTCAACGATAGACAGAAATTGACTATATCATGACGTCATCATAAGTTCAGCCAATCCAGACCGTTTTCGATTACGTGGCGCCAGATTTAAAAAGATGAAGTTTTTTCGGGATTTTTTTAATAAATAATACATTGTTTTGTAGTAAAATTAATGCAAATCGATTTTAAAAGCGATAATCTATACGAGTGTCAATAATTATGACCTTATTTTTTACATTGTCAAATAGCCTATTGAAAATTATGAACTGTTTTAATTACTATTAATAAAAAATAAAAACTTTTTAATTCAGACTTTTAAATCCACTTATGAAACTAGTGGTAGTAGTAAAAAAATATATAATTATATTTATAATAAATATAATTAATCAGTGCTGTAATGTTATTAAGTATTAAAATTTTATTCCGATAATATGGGCTATCTGAAATAAAGGATTTATAATTATTATTAATGAGAAAGAACGAATTTCAGTTTCTTGAAGTAGGTAGGTAGGTCTTACAGGCGTTTTGAAAAGATAGATTTAAATTTTTATAATAATAAATAAATAAATAGATTTCGAATTAGAGAGGGATATTTATTTTTCACAATATTGTTTTAAGATATCAATGAATTTTATTCCTTCAACTAATTTTGAGACCCTTTATTCACCGTAAGAAATCCTGAAATACCTACATAATTACAGTGACCCCTTCGCACAACCTTAACTAAATTAAATTAAAACGTTACATTATGCACACAGAAAACTAACATTTTGCCTTCATTTCTCTGACTAAAGAGATCGGGTGTGGTTTCCCTACTAAGGACGTTCCTACCCTACTTTAATTCCCAGCTATATATTTATAAGCAATTAAGTATAAAACATGTTCCCAGAGTTTTGGGTTGACTATTTAATTCAAAAAGGCTGAATCTCCAATTGGGTAAATTAATGGAACTCTCTGTGCTTGGCCAGACTGGCAACGCGAGGCGGGGAGCGGCGCGGGTGCGGGAACGTGCGCGATTTGCCTGTCCGCAGTGGAGCGCGGCTTCGTTCTGAGTGGTTTCGTGTCCAGTGTTTGTCAAAATATAATAATATAGATGAACCACACTTATTTTTATAAAAAAGCTCGAACTAGTTTGAGAACCCCGGTCGCTGTGCGGGCCGCCCGCGCCCTCACTGCGGCCACTTGTATAAACGAGCTATGGCATGAGCTGCCCGCGCGCTCCCCGTGCGCTCCCGGCGCCGAGCAGCCCGCGCCGCTTATGTTTGAGTACGCTGCGCCGCACCCGCCCGCCCCGCGCTAGCGTTTGCGTCTGGCCAAGCACTCTGTTTCCAAGTTTTTGCACTCCTGATTATTTTACGTGTAGGCTGAGTAATCGTTGCATACATAAGTAGGTAGGTACTACATACTATACTACAAATAAATATAATTTGTCTGTTTGTAATGTCAAAATAACAGTTTTTTACTAAATGCATATGATAGTAAGTAGATACGTTTATTTATAATAAAATCTTTTTTTTTTGTCTGTTTATTCCAGCTAATCTCCACGGCTGCATCGATTTTGACGGGACTTTCACTGGCAGATAGCTGATGTTATAAAGAGTAACATAGGCAAGTACTTTTTTTCTGATAATTTCCGACATCCAGAAGACTACAGAAGCTAGTGGAAAATAATATTACTGTCCACTAACTTCTGCCCCCGGTATTTATAATACCTAAATGCCTGCAGCTTGTTATTAACCCAACAACAAGTTTATCCTGCCCACAAAAAGCAAATAACATTAGTACCTATCATTTTCACTTTACACTCCTCTTTCATAACGCGTGGCTGCGTCGGACAAAAAATAAAATCTACAAAATATGGGGTCATGGAATTCTATCGCTCATAAAATGCAATATTTGGAGTTCTTCAAATATTTTCGCCTGTTTTTAAATTGAACGGAAAAACACCGTTTGCAAACCCAGCTAACCTTGAGCTATATTTTGGATAGAGGAATAACAACTATTCAGGTACGGAAAGGTTTGTCAAGCAGAAGTCTATCGAAAAAGGTAGCCTAGGAACACATTTAACGACTTTTGTGCGGTGTTACCTGTTCTTAAAATGTACCTACGTCTCACGTGCGAGCGTGAGAAGAATGAAAATCATAAAAGAGGAATAAAATCAAATCGATTTTACAATTTAAGAGCGACGCATCTTCTCGACATTTCACCATTTTACCGTTTTCACACGCTGACGAACCAACTTTCAAACGCAGATTTCCCAAACTATGTTGGTATATAATAGGTAGGTAGGTATACCTTTGTATGTAAAACAATTTCCTGTTCCCGGTAGAAATGAGGCTCGGATGGCAGAAGGCTGCTTAGTAAATGTTATGTCATGTACGTGTCACATAAGCACCTACTTCCGTTCAATATTTCCTTTGAAATATAATAGACTTGCAACCTCCTCTGGTTCTCACAGGTGCAATCAACTGATATGGCGGCGTTGTTAAAATATTAAGATGATTGTACTATATCTACGTCAAATATCTTGTCTAAATAAAACAAAGTCGTGTTAGTTACACCATTTATAACTCAAGAACGGCTAGACTGATTTTTATCATCTTTGATTTGTTGGATTTGTCTCCGTCCCGAATAGCAGAATAACTAATTTAAGGGAAAAATTCACGAAAAAAAAATCTGAGGCGGTACGAAGTTCGCCGGGTCAGCTAGTTTCTGTATAATACCTACACAAAACCTTTCCTGAATCAATCTTCCTTATCCCAATCCCAACTATGTATATTGGGGACGGCTTCCAGTCTAATCAGATCTATAACTGATTAGACTGGAGGACTGTCTGATGAACTGAATATCAGTATAATATAACTTCGGGAATAAAATCTCTGAATAATGCAAATGAAATGTTTGTAGTAGAATAACTAAAAACACGCAGACGCGAAAAGGGACTTTGTTTTAAGTGTTTATATCCTGAAAATAATCATTAATATAATTATGTACGCTTTAACACCTAAAACTCACCTTTCTCTTAGCCCTGACCACCTGCATCTGATGATGCGTGCACTCGCCAATAGCTCGCCCTCTTAGAGCCGCACTCATGCGCACATACGCCCAGACCATGACCGACATAGGCACCACGTAGGTCACAGCCAGGAACACCAAGTTATAGCTGCAAAGAAAATGAAAATTTAAAATACGGAGGAATAAAGGAATATTGTGAGGAAAGTTTTAAGTATGAACAAAGATGGCGATAAGATTAGGGAAGACAAAGAAACGATGGATGGACTGTGTGAAAGATAATATGGCTAGAAAGGGGGCGACTACCGAGATGGCGACTAATATGGAAGAAAAGGACACGATGTGCCGACCCCAAATAAATTTGGATAAAGGTAAGAAAATGATGATAATGAAATACATAAGGTTCATACCTTGAGAAAAGCCTAGGGAGGTGATCCTGCCTAGGCTTTTCTCAAGAATGTTGGGGTCGGCTCCCAACCATATAACCGGATGCAGCTCAGTAGCAGTATTAAACATGGAGCGACTGCCTATCTGATCTCCAAAAACCAGTTACTGAGTAACCCTCTAGTTAAGACTGGTTCATCATTTCAGCCGAAAGATTGTCCACTGCTTGTAATAAGACTCCCCGGGGACTGGTCGTCTATATTTAAATTTACAGATGCATAAAACATTTTTTTTTAACATAAATATTTCAGCTTGTATATCGGGTGCTTGGAACCGAGATAATTCGAAAAGAGAAAATAGGTCGTTCTCATCCAGACATATCAGTTAACAAAGGAGAATTATTTTCAGTCCAACAGACGGCAGCGATTAGATCTTTATGATAAGTTGCAATAAGAGCTATTATGAATCGCTGTTTAGTGTTAAACCAATCTTTTACGTTATGAATACATCGTGGGAAGAAATAACCTGAAACTATTGAAACAAAAACAAACTTGAAGAAGTGAAACTGTGGAGTTTTATCCGCTGCTTACTGGGTAACACAAAATCGATTAAAACTTTGTACCTAGATGCGGATGAACTATTAGACTTGCTAATTAAACATCAAGGTTAATAATAACAAGATACAAAAATAACTCTTTAATGTAGCTTTTAGGTAGTAAAAGCCATAATTTATTTTTAAATGTTATACCTACCTACCTAACATAATTTGCTGTATGTTGAACCTTTTTCTTACAAAAATAAAATCTCGCTCTCGTCTGGATTACAAACGTGTAAATTAGACATAAAACAGTTTCTCTGAATTAAATTTTGTTTACAGAACAGCTAAATTAGTTAAAATTTAAATTTACGGTAAGTTGTATTTTTCGAAAAAGGTTTTCTGTGTTTCTAGAGAAAAACACACACGGTGTCTAATAAATGCAGGTTGTGCAATGCAAAGTAACAATCGATGAAGGTCCAATATACATTCTTTAAAAGAAAACGTGATTTCATGTAGCACTCAAGAATTCCAACAATATATTAGAATATATTGGCGCCTAGACACGATTTTTAATTCAGTGAATATTTCCCAACGCGCCTCCCCCAGTTTCGGGTTTAAAAAGGTCTATTTATTGGTTTTTCTAAGATATTCTTACAGGCTAGATCTATTTATTGTTCGGTCAAAGCTCAAATCTGTGTGACCGAACCAGTGACCTTCACGAGGTTAACAAAATCTTCACGAGTATTTTTGGATTAATTAAAAGAATATTATATTTTCTCAGAGGAGATTTAGACATTGATAGCACACAGCGCATTAATTTTGAGTTTGGAAAAAGCGTTTCGTTCACTGTTGGAGAACTATTTTTTCCGATGCATTTAATTAACGAAGGAACCAGCAGACGAGTCCTGGAGTGGAGACAGCGTATTGGCAAGCATAATTTGGGACCCAGCTAGATGGACCCATGGCGACGACTTCAAAAAGGTGGCTGGGACTGACTGGATGCGGAAGGCGGAGGACAGGGTGTTTTGGCCCAGAGGACTGCCATAGGCTGAGTTGATTGATTGATTGATTAAATTGACGTTTATCTTAATTACTCGTTACTATTTTAGACCATGTTAGCTCTATGGTAACATAAACCGAATTGACCAATAGGTAATTTGGAATTCATTAGCAAGATACTACGGACTGTCGGTGTTTCAGTTTCAGTACAGAATACATGTACTAGATTCTGATGTAAATATATTGCATCTAAGGGCTGATTTTAATTTTTTTTTTATTCTACGAAAAAAAATGTTCTATCGATTGACACATCAGCCCTTAGTGAATTAAATTTCAAATATCACCATATAACAACTATAAGTAAGTATATAAATATAATAAAACCATTAATAAAAAAAAAAAAAAAAATAATTCATTCATTATTTATTTTTGGAATTTGGATTAAGGTACCTTAATCATAACATCACAACTGTAATCCCAGAAGGGTTGGTAGAGTTATTGTATGTTGGCAGTTTTTTATAAGTCCCATACAATTACCTACTTAGTTTATAATACTCACACATAATCAGTCCTTGATGAGGGGTAACTGCCATCAGGCCATTTAATAAAACATATTTCTCTGTAACCATTCACGTACCTGAAACAAACAAAACACAATTTAGGATAAGTACATAATTTTAATAAGAATGAAATAAGTACAACAGTGATTGGCAAAAATAAATTCGAACTTTGTACTTAAAGGTCGTCCTATGAAATACCAGAGAACAGAACAAACTTTTCTAAAAGTAGAATAAAAACAACTAAATTCAAATGACATCTCGAATTACGTGGATAGCACATTAAACATCCTAGGGATACATATAAAACCGTAATAACTTCTAACGTAATAAAACGTTAAATGACACGAACAGTAATAACTCTGTTAGAACCCAGCTTTGTTTACAATTCAAACTTTTAATGGATAGTTACGCCTTAAATTGTGCCGTCTAAAATGTGCTGTTTTATGGGGGATTTACACTAGATCGATTTTCGACTCACAAGCCGAATCACCACCCACCCCATTTACACAGGTCGATAAAAATTGCAGGTGTCTAGATAATTTTGCACCAAAATGTCGACGACGACCTTCATGTGGCGGGCGATCACCTGCGACTGTGCATTTACACGGGCGATTTTAGTCACCCGCCGCATGCGACCTTTCGCCGCACGACAGAAGTCGAGACCTACTCTACTTTGGAACTTGCGATTTTAGTGACCTGCGGCCTAGCCGAATTGCCATTCAGACAGTCGATTTTCGCCGCAGGGTGAAAATCGTGCGACTATAGTCACCTGTTTAAAGCCCGCATTATCATGGTTTTATGATGCAACTTCAACTATTTTTCGTAAATTTATGTCCCATGCCGACTGTTGCTTAGCTATTATAGGGCAAATTAAGGGTGCATAAAACTGGCCTCTACGAGTAGCGATTCAATTAACCTAAATGTAAAGTCAGGGAAAATAATTTCTAAGCCTTGACTACCAACTTACATTGTCCGTATATTCAAACCATAACTGTCATTCTCTGACAGTTGCATGAAATGGCTATAACACGGCAAATTGACGGTTGATAAACAATTCATTTCCCTGACAGTACATCCGTCCATCACACTGAGTAACCATGCTACCATCTTGCCAATTGTCTTAGAGCGGGCATTCGCTATTCTCATCATCATCATTTCGGCCAAAAACGTCCACTACTGGACATAAGCCTCCTCCAAGCACCGCCACTTCGACCAGTTCGGTGCTTCTCGCATCCAGCGTACTGAAGACGTCGCGTTGGGAGGCCTCCCAAAAGGACCGATGACCAGGGTGAAGGCCGTAGGAATCCGCTATCCATACTTATTAATATTATAAATGCGAAAGTGTGTCTGTCTGTCTATTACCTCTTCAGGCTTAAACCGCTGAACCGATTTAGATGAAATTTGGATAGAGATAGTTTGAGTCCCGGGAAAGGACATAGGGTACATTTTATCCCGATATTCCCTCGGGATCGAAACTTATGCGGGTGAAAGAAACCGCGGGGCGCAGCTAGTTCTCTTATAAAATTAAAATTCGTGCCGATACGAGAGGATGATATTGTTTACATTCCCTTTTCAATTATTTGGTATGCCTTTAACTTTCGATTGTATAACGTAAACCCGCTGTAAATTGACGATAAAATAAAAGGCTTTGGCACAACGTAAAATAAATTGAAAGTTAACGACGGCCGGCGTTGCAATAGTTTTATACTTCGGATAACGAGTTTGATGGCATGGGGAGTTATAGAGGGACGGTGTTTGTTTACAAAGAAAGAGTTTTTGCTCTAAAGTTCAGTCAGTTTTTAGTTGTGAAAGGAAACTGAAGTTCATTGAATCAGAGCAGAGTTCGTTTCTTATTGAATTTAGAAATGGATACAATAAAGGAATGGAAATAATTCTAAAAATACCTCAGGTCAGTTATTTGTCACAACTTTTTAATTTGTTGCGTATTTATTTAGTGACTAGCTTCTGCCCGCGATTTCAACCGCGTTAAATTTCTTGTTACCCCGACCCACCCCGTCGCATCGCATCGCCTACACGTGCCATTACTTCGCTTTCGCTTAGAGTTCATTTCGACTTTATTACAGAAAAAAAATGCATTTGATAGTCCAATTCTTGAGGAGCTGAGAAGGCTTAGTCAGTCGTCAGTTTATTCACCGACTTCAAAAAATGAGGAGGTTCTATGTTAGTCTGTATGTATATATCATGTATAATAACAACGTTTTGTTGTTACAGGTTTTCTCATAGTATCCTGTATAAGATGATTATTGAGAGTCTCCTATCAAGAATTGGAATATTAAATGCAAAGTTGATTTTTCATATCCGACTGGTAGTACCAAAGATTAGCGCATTCAATCAAACAAAAAACACAATCCAAGTTTTCAGCTTTATTAATAGTTTAGATGTAAGAAAAAGACATACATTACAATTTTGTTTGATCTTAATTATTGAGAAAAATATTCTAAAAAAAAGAATGTGAACTAATTTGAAAAGCCAATGACCAAAAATGGTGCATTTCTTCTTCGTAGCCATCAATCAAACGTTATTAATTAGATGGAGAATAATATAACGAACAAAAGTTAATATGCGGTAACATAACCTAACATCAGTCTGAACCGAGTTACATAGATCTTTTTATTTTATTTTCAAATTTTTTTATTTTTGTGATTATGATCCTGTGTTGGTCGAAATAAACGATTATTATTATTATTATATTATAGATAAATTGCAACGCCCCGCGGCTTCACCCGCATGGCGATCGCGATCGAAAGACACGTGGCGCCATTTAATATAATAGTAACGTTATTGTTGTTTTCCTCGGGAACAGCACTTTTTTCGGGATGAAAGGTTATGTCTGTTTCTGTACACCTGACAACGTATATGCAAAATTTAAGGATGATCAGTTCAGTGGTTTAGGCGTGAAAAGGTAACAAACAAATGAACTTACTTTCGCATTTATACCTAATATTAGGTAGGATTAAAAAAAAAATTACTAAGTTAACTTTATTACAAGAGTCACAATGGGTAGTCTTATTGCTTAAAGCGATCTCCTCCAGACAACCGTGGATGGAGAAGTATAACACACAATAACATAGATGGTGGCTTATCTCTTTCATCTGTTTATCTAGATGACTTTATAATTTCTTACATAAAAATTCAAGTTCAAATAGATCATCTCGGACTGCATTTGTAGAAAAATCGTTTATCAATTCATTTTTGTTTTAGGCTTATCATATACCGACTAATGTTTCAACGATGGCCACGGTATAAAGCCAAATGCACCACTACCCATAGTAATTTGGTCATTGTCCTTTAAAGCATTTAGGTTCGTGAAATGGTGAAAAGCAATGTATCAAATAACTCATAACATAACATCAGGCCTGTAATCCCCGATGGGTTAGGCAGAGGTGTAATTATAGTACACCCACATTTCGTCAGTTATGTAATAGAGGGCAAGCCTGTTGCCGTCAACCGGGCAAAAATGCAGACTCCGGGCTACTACTGAGAAATAATCAAAATAAAAAAAAAAAACAATGTTGTTTGAATTTTGATAAATGTATACGTAACAGTATACATTTATCAAAATTCAAACAACATTGTTTTTTTTTTTATTTTGATTATGTCTCAGTAAAAGTGTAAATCCACTTTTGTTGGCAATTGTACATATAGGTGAAATTCTAAATGTATTCACCCAATGTTTGTTGTATTTAAACAGCAATTAACTATTAACAAGATATTTATCATCGTACAACAACGAGGTAACTCCAATATATTACAACTTCATACAACGGAAAGGGTAAAGAACTTATAACTTTGTCAGAGTCAGGGCAATTAATTGTCAAGCTAATGGGCTACCAACTAATAATTTACCTGTTAAACAATTAATTTACCTGTCTGTGCTTTCCTCAGACGCTATTAAATGATTTTGTTGTAATGGTATTTTTTTGGCTTTGCATCGTTAAATTGGATTTTTCGTTTGTTTGTGTAATCGGTTATATGAGCGATCGCTTTTTTCGAATTAAGACTCCTTCAAACAGGCGCGACACGCGATAAAATCGCGCGTGACACAAAGGCACCGCAAGTCGCACAACGGGCGGTGCCTTTGTGTAGCGCGCGATTATATCGCGTGTCGCGCCTGTTTGTAGGAGCCTTTAGACTAAAGGCGGTTATTGGTCGGTGGTTGGCGGTCACACGTCCTCCTCCTCCACAGGCTCCTTTACAGGGCAAATAGTAAATTCTGTTCGTCTTTGTAAATTAGCTGCGCCCCACGGTTTCACCCGCATAAGTGTTGATCCCGTGGGAATATCGGGATAAAAAGTAGCCTACATGTTAATCCAGAGTGTCAGCTACCGCCATACAAAATTTTATCGAAATTGGTCCAGCCGTTTGAGCGTGAAGAAGTAACAAACATAATTATTTATAAGCACACACAGTCACAAACTTTCGCCTTTATAATATTTAGTACTTTAGTTTTAGTACTTACTCATATCTGATTTTACAGACTTTATAACAAAAACTACAAATTGTTTATCAGACTGATCTTAAAAGCTTTAAAAGCTTTATTTGTACTTAAATAAGATTATAAAACAAAGTTAAGCATAGTTCAAAGTACTTAATTATTATAATTTAGTATACTTTCAAACCTAAAGTATTAAAAAACCTTGTAAATTGCTTAAAACTGAACTGAATGAACTTTCTATTCCAGTAGTTACATTTGAAAGCAACTTTATGTTTAAGCAATCTGAAACTTCCCGAGTTTTAACTTAGGTCAGTTCACACCGTGACGCGACGCGACGCGCAGTTTTCAAGATAGAAATACAATTACAGACCTTATCTACTACACAAAAAGGTACACGATTCAGTGAGCTACGCCGCGCGGCGGCGGCGCCGCGCTGCGTAGCTCGACGTAGTAGGCAGACACTGAATTGTGTACCTTTTATTGTAGTAGATAAGGTCTATAATTGTATTTACCCTTAGCCTGCTTTTATAATCTTCTGTGAAATACAAGCAATTCGCTGTGAAATACAAGTTGGTATGATAACAACTTTTTTGTTAATTGAAAATTCAAACAGTCGAATCCAATTTGAAAATTTCGGAACTCCATAAACAAAAACTTTATAGGTGAAGTTAAAGACATCATAATAATTTTTTTTTCTTATCAAATTATTTATATTTATTTTGTGTTCTATAAATGGGGCGGCAGGGACATAGACACGCAGCCTTTTGCCATGGATTCAGTAAGTAGGTACATGATTCTGAACCCCCTGCGTTGAAATCATTCGTCGGTTATGAAAAAAAAAACGGGCAAGAGCGAGTCGAACTCGCGCACCGAGTGTTCCGTACCATCATAAAATATGTTTTAAAATTTTCATTGGCGAGGCCTATATTCGTTAGAGAATTTTAACACTGCGCACTGCGGTGTAAAATATTGCAGTTTTAGGTCAGCGCCATCTCTTGACCGATAGTGGAACTAGTGTAACTTTTATTGATGATTTCTGAAAAAGTGTGCTATTTAGAGACATCGTTTTATTTTTCCTGTAATCTTTACATAAACTTCTATCACATAGAATTATTTCAGAGTTTTCTCTTAGCAAACTTCGGAGATAGAACGGTATTTTTTTTTTAATTTTTCATCAAAAGTCGAAAACTATGCGGCCTAAAAAAAAGACAAAATGTTTGAGAATGTGCAAACTGCGCTCTTTCATATGATAGGACATGCCCTAGTAGCCCCATTTTGAATTTTTCAGTCGCTGTTGCAAAAATTATATGTAGATATATTTTTATTTATTTCATATTTGCAAAATAGTTGGGCAAACGTCATCTATAACTATTCTAAATTTCAAGTTGAAACAGACAGACAGACTGAGTCTCACCATAAGGGTTCTGTTTTACCATTTTGGTACGGAACCCTAAAAATTAGCTCTGCAATACATTTTGACCGCGTAGGTACTACACTTGTCTGTGAAACAAGTTTTTTTATATAACCGATGAAATCATTTTATTTTATTTTAGATCACCCATTTTATTTGAATGATCGCAGTAGTGGAAACATCTAACTGTATGGCGACAACGCTGTAATGAATTTTAGAACAAAGATTATACAACGATCTTATATTTTGATCCACCTCCAAATACCTATATAATAATATAATATATCTCCGAATCCAAATTGTTCTCGACTTTGACGCCTTAGTAAAACATAACGAGTTTTAGGTGTACTTTAAAAATATGTAATTATTACTGATGACCGCCAAAAAAAAAACAGTGGCACTCCGGGAGTGCCGACAAAAGTGAAAACAAAACACAAACAGAATATTTTGCTATCACTCACTGACATATCGGATATACCTACATTAAAACCGAGTACATCCCGAGGACAGCCGAACACATCCGAAGTGGGTATTTTTTGAATCGTCGTAAAAACAAAACACGCGCGGTGTCGCTTACGGTAACAGTGGCGCGAGTTCAATGGTTTTTTCCCATCTCAAAGAATGCCCTACGCGCCTAAAGAAGCTTTCACTTCAAAAAAATATCCGCGAATGGGTGATGTCCTTTCTACGCTAGGATGTCTAGAATCATGTGCTGAATTAATGGCTTCAGTTTACGTGTCGAAGTCCCTGCCACCCTGTATACTAATAATAATTCCATCAGCTTCTATTTTTTTAACAGCTGATCAAAAGCACCTTCTCATGCAAAGAGGCAAGCCAATCAGCGTGGTTATCGTTCGTCGTATCATCGTTGATTGCAGATTTCCCCACACGTATTGTAGCTCAACTGCAGCTCAATAGATACGTTGGTCGGGGAGGCTCCTTTCATGGACTTCAATTTACATTACAATCGACACGCTATGAAGAAGGCTATACAGTGTATAGTACTGTAGAGGTCCAGAGGGGACCTATAAATTGCCTATAGGTGGAATCCAATTGAAAAGCCTTTGACTTGGAACTAAATATTCAAAAGACGACTTAACAATTCAACGATAATTCTAGCACTAACTCTATAGAACAAAAACACCATATTAAATTATTTGACACTCGTTTTGATGTTCGAATGGAACATCGATACAATTATGACCAGCCTGCATTATCTAAAGCTAAAGGCAGGTCTCCAAGGACCTCTATACTACACACATAGTTTTCCTCTAGCTGCGAGGTAATTGCATGACACACTAAGGGCCCTCGCGCACTAGGCAGCCTGGCTGCGACAGCCTGGCTGCAACAGCCTGTCGAACATATGACGGTGTATGGGAGCCCGCGCACTAAGCAGCCACGAACTCCGCAATTTCCCATACACCGTCATAATTATGTTCGACTGGCTGCCGCAGCCAGGCTGCCTAGTGCGCGGGAGCCCTTACAGTAGTAATGGCTTTCATTGACAGTTCAACAACATTCATTGCGTTACCTACATTGTTGATCAGACAAATTTTTCGACCGTATGAAGGAATCGATTAGCAATATCCTTCAAAATGATTCAGATTGTGATTTATAGTGTGTTACGCAATTAGGGTGCTGTTTTCCCTCACTAGAGGTGGGGTAGTAAGGTTTTTTAATAAAACCACAATATGACAGTTCTTGGAAGTACAACCACGTACTTAATAAACGTGTTCATTAAGCTCTCTCATCATATTCCTGCCTAATTTACTTGAAAAAACATAAAAGTAAACCGTACAATTTTTTTTCTAAAATTTCGTTCAATATCCAGTCTGCTACGAAATCTATTTTTCAGACCGCCGCTGCTTTTAAGACTTTAATTCAATGAATCAACTGAGATAATCCGATAACTTCGACTCTGCAGTCACTAAATGGAAACTCGTCGAACACTATAAATTACGTCACACGAATTTCATGATTTTTAGAGCTTCCTCTGTTCTTGTCACAGGTTATTTGTATGACTTTAGAAATTAAATTAAAATGTTCCAAAATTATTCATGTAGATATAAAATTAAAATCAACGACAAATCAAATATTTTCTCCTTTTATAAAACATAACAATTCAAATGAACCATACATTTAGTCATCCATGTCCATGCTTTTAATAATAGTGATTGAGTTGGTAATATTTTAAAGATTTTCGTTACAGTTGGAGTTTAGAGTTTTAATTCTTTAGATTAATACCTACATGTGACTTCACGAAGCTTATGACTCGTCTCAGCCCTAGTCACACGATGTCACACTTTGTTAACCCATCCCTCCCTCTTAAAGTGTGACGTAAGTTATGAATGGCCCCTAATAACTTCTGTAGTATTGCGATCAGGTCTTTCTGCTCAGCTCAGCGTTTGAGTGGTGGATTTAGCACCAGTTTTTGAGTGCAACCACAGAATAGATACGAATAATATGTTCCTACTGCGATGCTTCCACTTTTCCACCTCGGATATCTATGGTTCCACCGCATCGTAAAACTATTCCAATAGTTTTAATATTAGTGCTTTGAAAGCATTAAAAGTTCTATTGTTTAGATTAGCATCTTTATTAGCTTCACTAGCTTCTGCCCACGACTTCGTCCGCCTGAAATTTCTTGTTCCCCCGACCCACCGCGTCGCATCGCATTGCCCGCCCACGCTGTTACTTCGTTTTCGCTTAGCGTTCTTTCAGACTTGTTCTTTTCCTCTTGCTCGTCTCATAGAGTGTTGTTAAATAGCCTACAAACTTCCTCAAGAATTGGGCTCTTAAAAACAAAATGTCTTTTTTTAATCAGACCGACTGTTCTAGAGATTAGAGCGTTCAAACAAACAAACTCTTTAGCTGTATCATATAGATTTAGAGTTTTCAATAGATTTAATCAGTTTAAGTACATAATAACGCCTTTATTAAGTTACAGGTATTTCAATTTAAGCTAAACTACCTGTTAAACGAATAACCTAATTTATAAATAAAAAAAAAGTTTTACAATAGCCCGTAACACAATAATTTTAAATAGTTTTGTTATAATTATTTCCACAGTGTTAAAATAAACAAACTTTTATTAAAATGTCATGTTGGTTGGAGAATGCTGCAGTGTATCATGAGTAGGTAATACTTTTGGATATATCTCACAGACTGAGATTAAAAACGTTACTTGGTTAGGCGTTATTCTTGTCACTGTCACATAACTGACAAACCAGAAGTGCTAGATGGAGACAGGAAGATATCTTACGCTACGGTTTCCTAGAAAAGCGGTGTCCGCATATAACGACCGCAGTGACGGCTGTCATGATTCATGAAAATGATGACAGCGGCAAAGATTTAAATCGTTGGATACGCCCTACGGCGTCAAAAGATAATCGCGTTTATGATTTGTTCTGACACACAATGACGCAGTGACTTGATTTGATTGTCATGGATACGCTAAACTAAAACTGCATCAATAGATTTTTGAAAAATCTGTATTTCTAGCCAGGTATCGAACCCGTTGATTTTGATAAAAAAACACACACTGTATTATTTTTTTAAATCCAATGATGCAGTTTTAGTTTTCATCCTCATAGTTTCGGATTTGGCCATCCACGCCCACTTGGAAAATTCACCCTGGTTACCGGAGGAATTTTTGACAGTTCATACAAAAACTGTCAGACGTCAATTTTATTCCACGAACAAAAATTATCGGTCGATTGAAAAATCAGCCCTAATCTAATCTGAAAATACAACAAAAGTCCATTAGGTTCCCAATTTTAATATTGAATGTATCCGTACACTATAGAAGTTTATTTACCTACTACCTAGTTACACGGAACACATTTTAAAGCTTCCGGTCACTAAGTAAACCTTAACCGTGATTTAGATGGCAGGTAACTGGCCCTTGAGACTTCCCGCCGGCCGACGGACAAAATTATAGTTAAGGCTCCTCGACTACACACATGTTTTGTAGGCCAGGAGATTCTAAAATATTCAGTGTAGTCTGTATAATATAGGATTACGACGTATGGTACCTAATTGTATAGCGCAATCTAAATAATGTTCCCACTGCTGGAACACAGGACTCCTCTCTGTGAGAGGGAGTGGGCCGTAATCCACCTTGCGGGCCCAGTACGTGTTGGAAAATGTCACATATCTTCGATTTTTTTGTTCTAGTACATGCCCTGCAACTCGTAAGTTTTATTTTAAAAGTAATTTGGATACAGTAACGAATCTAGTTGTCTCCTAATTAACAACTACACGATAACTCATTTTGGGGTTTGATTAGCTTAGAACCGTCTGCGTACAATTCGGTACGTTTAGGAAATTTTCAGAATCAGGGGGACAAATTCGGTTGAGTTGGTAGGAACGCCAAAAAGGGTAGTAGGGGTTTCGAAATATTTTATCGACTAGTTGCTATCCGGAGTTTGAGCGTGTTACCGAGTCAATCCGAAAATGTTTGCAATTCAGCTGACTGAACAAATACAAACGGTACCGGGCTGGTTGACCGCGACAAGCTGGTAGGTAATCTACACGGAAAGTGAGCTTCAAGTATATTACTATATTTATTCATCATCAAGTAACAATAGACAGGGGTCTATTGGGGTATATAATAAGGGTATTAGGCACACAATTTAAATAATAATACACAGACAAATGAAAAAACAAATAAAACACATTATTTGTAATTTTCTTATTGGAACAGCAACATAGGGCAACAACATAGGGTAGTCCAACCTGTCGGCGATCATTGCCAGGATGACATTGGGGCTGGCCCGTACCCGGCGTACCAGAGACGCACACCACTTGCACATAGCAGCTTGGAAACAGTCAGTGCGTGCCATTGCGAACATCCCTGATGCGCTACAGAAACGGGGCAGCCCCAACACCGCCCGAAACGCAATGTCAACTGAGCTGTCAATAGTGTCAATCTCTAGTATTAGGTGGCATGACAGCTCTACTTGATCTAAGTTTCCACGGACGATGTTTGCAGAATAGAAAGGCTGTTCTCAGTCTTTAAAAAACCAGCCAACCCGGACAAAGCGGACTCGCACACGAAGGGTTCTACGCCACAAGGCTAAAAACACCATTAAAAACATGTTACTTTTATGGAGATAATTAATTTTTATTAATTAACATTTAATTTTTATTAACTTGATTTAATTTTTATAATTTGTTGATAAAGTGGCAATAGAAATACACACTCTGTGAAAATTTCAACTGTCTACCTATTACGGTTTATGAGATACAGACCGCTGCAAAACACACTAAAAAAATCACGTTTCTTGTATTGCCGTTATAACAACAAATAATTAAAATAAAATAAAGTAAAAAATTAAAGGGGATCTCCCCTCTAATTAAATACAATACGCAATAGAAATATAAACTTTGTAAAAAAAATGGGTACAGAACCCTAAAAAGAACATTATGGACCTGACCTATCCCTCAAAATGGAGATTATAACATAATCTAGTTCAAGGTCGCCTGCGCAGAGATAGTGTTGTAATTAAATAATTTAGTGGAGTAAAGTTAGCGTATTATGTCACACTATGAAAGTTTAGTCCCTAATGTATACAGTAACTCTGTTCAATTTATCACACTAAAGGATGATTTCCACCAAACGGCTCGCATCGCATCGGTTCGGAGCGGATTTTACAATCTTTAAACGATATTAAATCGTGTACACAGTATTTAAAGTCTATATTACCAAGCCGTGCACAGCAGCTTGACCGCAGGATCTCATCACGAGGTTGTGGATTAAAATCCGGGCAAGTACCAATGTAAAAAAAAAAATTGACTTTTTTAATTTATAATTATTACTTAACAAAATATGTACTTACTGCTTCTTATAAGTGTCAGAGTAGAGGAGACTGGGCAGCGCAAGCAAAGCACTTGCGCACCATACGGTGAAGAGCGCCGCGCGCGCAACCCGGCGACTCAGTCTATGTTGTAGAGGCTTCACTATCGCCACGTACCTGCACATACAAAGAATATTGAGGTTAATAAAAATAAAAAGTTGAGTTGTTTTAAGTATGAATATTGATGGCTATACGAGTAGGGGAAGATCTGTAGCGGTATCTACAACGCCACATGAGAACAACGCGTCATACTGACGTTGAATCCTGCATCTCGCAGGCAGAGTTTACCGCGCAACTAGCATAGATACAACGGCCCGACATGAATCATCGGAAGTTGCCCGCCAGACATAATACCTGTCTGGTCGGAGGATCCTCCCTTTTCTATAGTGAACTTTACACCCTGTTCCTCATACCTCTATAGACCAAAGACACGATGGATTGGCTGTGTGAATGATGCTAATGGTTAGAAAGGGGGTGACTAACGAGACAACGACTAATAGAGAAGTAAGTATGGAAGGAAAGGAAACACATATTGCGCCGACCCCAAATTGGGATAAGGATGATAAAAAAGTTGAATTAAAGAAAATAGTCACGTTGCAAAACCGTTTTCATTCAATTGTACAGACATTATTTTGTGGAATTTCGTTAAATCCTGAGTAGTAGTAGATAATGAGTAGTAGTAGTAGATAATGTATGTGTACAAGTATCTGAAGGCGAATAAAACTTTTATACCTAGTTCACGAATTACTACATATCCTGCGAATATTTTTTTTGCGTCAGACACTGTTTGTATGGAAGAACTGTCAAATTTATTCGCATTATAAGACTTCTACTAGTTATAAAAGATTGACCTAATTCTTATTTTTTTGGCGTCAGACACTTTTTGTATGAAAAAACTGTTAAATTTATTCACATTGTAAGTATTCTGAAGTTATAAAAGATTGATCAAATTCCGCCTTACAAAGGCAGCGGTCGGTATCCAATTGAATACAGATATGGCGTGAATAAATAAAAGCGTTACTTATTTCATAAGTAGTAAAGCCTCGGAGGAGAGCAGACATCACGAGCACTCTCCTGTACAAACTTTGATACTCGTAGGTAATAAAACGAACTATTTGAAATTTCTTGTTTTTGATTTAAATTTTCTCAAAAGCACAAAAGTTTTCTAGGTGGATGAAATTGGCTAAGAACCAAAAAGCTTGGCATACAAATGACCTGCACTTAGCATTATTGGGCTCATCATCATCATCCTTTCAGCCGAAAGGCGTCCACTGCTGGACATAGGCCTCCTCCAAGCACCTCCACTTCGACCGGTTTTGTGCTTCTCGTATCCAACGAGTTCCTGCGGCTTATACAAGGTCGCCGGTCCACCTTGTACGCTACACGGTATTGGGCTAATAGAGTTTTATCTTGAACTTGTAATTAATTGCCACGAGCGTTAAGACAGAATAACTAACGTTGGAAACTAGAGTCTGTCTACACAATGTAGATTTATCTCATTAGATTAATGTTTGGTTTATGTAGCGTGCAGTTCTGTAGCTATCTTGCTATGCGTCACCCCTTTCCCACCTCAGGTAGTAAATCGACTAAGGGATTACTTAGAGGTTGGCCAGTTCTGATAACAACTCTACTACGATCACGCAAAGAGTGGTGATTCTGACACTCCTTGATCACTGTAATGATCATTAAAAAAGCCTCAGCGATAAAGTTGAAAATCTATTAAAGAATTTTGACAGATTGTATTAGCTTTATGTGCTGGTGTCTGTACATCCATACTAATATTATAAATTCGAAAGTAACTCTGTCTGTCTGTCTGTATGTTACCTTTTTACGCCTAAACTACTGAACGGATTTCGATAAAATTTGGCAGAGATATAGATTGCATCCGGTCCCGGGGAAGAACATAGCATAAGAACAAAGGGGTTTTTACGTCCTGACCCAGGTCATGGTCTACCTGCGTGCAAAATCATCGCAATTCCTTAAGGCGTAAAAATGTAACAGACAGACAGACTGATAGACAAACAGACAGACAAACCAATAGACTGACAGATAGAGTTACTTTCTCATTTATAATATTAGTATGGCAGTATTAGTTCGCTTAGTCCGTGGATGGGTGACCATTTTTACCCACCAAGACGCCTCCGAGCCTCGGAAAGCACGTTAAGAAGTTCGTCCTGGCTGTCATTCAAGTCTTTGGTCAACTGGACCCACTCGAACTGGACCCGCGGGTTCAGTTGACGTAATCACATTTTGAATACTTTGACAATCGTTACGGATCGTCAGAAGCCCGAAAGTCTGACGACCAGTCTTACCAAGGGTGATCGCACTACCTAACCGGGTTGTGAATGTCAGATAAGCAGTCGCTCAATGTAAAATCAATATTTATATCGGTTAGACTGGAAGTCGAGCCCAGCATAGTTGAGAAAAGGCTAGGCAGATAATAATGATAGACTCCTGTCAGGCTTATCTTTTTACCACGACTCACGAAATGTATAAGTGTAAAATTTTACTTATAATATCATTGGCTATCACAGTTAAAATTTATACACTTAGTTCTGCTCAGTTCTATTTATACATTAATGTAAGCAAAACGATTCAATAATGCATATAACTAGACTTTAACAGTCAATTATGCATATAACTAGACTTTAACAGTCAATTATGTCAGCTTGAAGTTCCCAGAAACAAAGCAATGAAGACCGGAATATATCGATTACTTATTCAGCCAATCTGCGCTACGTTTGATAATTATACCGAAAGCAATTACGTTTATACCATAACAAAAATTACCAAATAAATTCTATTAAATTCTTCACAGAAAGTCACTTGAGGAACTTCTTAAAAGGCTATTTTTCATCCTGTAAATCTGGGTACAAAGAAAAAAAACCGGCCAAGTGCGAGTCGGACTCGGACACGAAGGGTTCCGTACCACAAGGCATAAAACGCCGAAAAAAGCTTTTCTTTTAAACCCCTTTAAATTTTAACTTTATTTTATTTTTATTATTTTTTGTTATAGCGGCAACAAAAATACATCATCTGTGATAATTTCAACTGTCTAGCTATCACGGTTCATGAGATACAGCCTGGTGACAGACAGACAGACGGACAGTGGAGTCTACTAAGACTTCACTATCCGTCTGTCTGTCTATAGGGTCCCGTTTTTACAGTTTGGGTACGGAACCCTAAAAAGCCAGATTAGTGTGTCAAAAGAAGGACGATATCGATATTATCAGGACATTCTGATAGATTAAGTTGACAGAGACAGATAAGTAGGTACATTTAAGGAAGGAAGACGAATTGAACAACGATAAGAATAGGGGGGGGCTATTACGGGTCTTTGGTCAATTGGACCTTGTCAAATCTTTTTTTGCATCAATAGATTGATTTCTTTTTTATACAGCCTTTTCTTTACCAGATTCGTGCCCTTGCAATGTGTCTGACTGTATCCACGGGTAGCTTTAAACAATAGATGTTCTTCAATTGTTTGAATGTGGGTCCAGTTAACCAATAAAAATACAGAAAATAAATTATTACGTCATCTGGACCCGCGGGTCCAGTTCCGAGTGGGTCCAGTTGACCAAAGACTTATATTACGTCGCAAGGATTGACGTCATAATGTTGCAAATGAAACCTATCAGGCTTTACGCCTATGATGATAATGATGCTATTGCTAATTACTAATGAGCCATTTAGTAATGAACATTGGCGTACAGCCTGCCATAAGGCTGGAACAGAAGTTTACGTGGACGGAAAGCCATAATTATTAGCTTTGGACTTAGGCTTTATTAGGTTGGGCTTAGGACTGAAATTTGCGTTTTTAAACGAATGTCCAAAATATTGTTGACAAAAATATGATTTTTGGTACTTTCTACTCAAATAGCGGGCGGGGTTGATTGTAGACTTTCGTTGTATAGTAAAAAATGCTCAGGATGTCATGTGATAAGAAAATAGTCCTTTTTTTTCTGGCCAGCACTTCAATTTTAGATGGATGAAGTCCTTTTGCAAAATCCTCGTTGAATTTCATCATATTTCCCGATGGGAAAACCCAAATGCCACACAGTTTATATTATGATAAACTTTTGATTACATGACGTTATTATTTGTTGTAACAGTGCTGTTTGATACCAGAATCGTTATTTATTTCAGATATAAAGTGGTTGGTTTCCGGTGAAATTACAACCGCATGAGAAAACCCCTTCGGTTTTGCACGTGTACATGAAGATGACGTGAAACTGTTTGGAATCGATGTACGGTTACCGCGTCCCGATCTGTTTACCAACCGTTTATATCAAATATCCGTAACCCGTAATATCCGTGTACGGTGCAACCGCACATTCTGCAATTCAGCAGTTCACGCCACACATTCATTTCAACTCATAATAATTAGTTCAGTTCGCGTTGCGCTATCAAGTCAGCCAGGCGTTCTCGTTACAGCCAACAAGGGCCGCGTCACTCACTTCATTTCCACACCATCAGTCCATTAAGCTCATTTTACCTATAAGTACCTTTGGGACAATACAGTAGTGTTTCAGTACTTACCTTCTTTTATTCCATTCATCCCTCATCGTAATGTCTGGTCTAACAAGAGATCATACAATCCGTTTATAACATCTTTGAAAAAAAAAGAAAAGTCTTTGAAAAGGTCAACTAGATAAATAACTGGTACCGGGTCTGCTTGATTGGTAAAAAATGCCTATGGCATTAAGTCCGCCTCTGTACATTTATGTGCTTGAAGTATTAAATAAATAATAAGAATAAATCACGTTTTCGACAAAATGTGATTTATCAATTCAGTATGGTATGGCAAAGTAAAGTCATAGTGTGAATTGACTGCCATTTGGTTGGAACTAAAAAAAGCTGGGCTTTGTTTTCACGGAAAGTTTATTTAAAGGTGTAAAATTTATGACATTAAGTCTAAAAAAATATAGCGGTTATAGCATACGACCACCTCCTGAGTTGATTTGCATTTGGCCATTTTGAATGGTTGCTCGTAAAACATCCTCCAAATTGGTGATTTCCTCTTAGTTTGGCGCCGTCAGATCTGGCGACCAGTTCAAATCGCCGAAACGAGAGAACACACGGCCCCGAAATTGGTGTTTCAAAATCTCCGTCATCATTGCATGAGCTGTGTGGCTGTGTGTATCGCTCCATTGCATTGTCAACGAATTCTCTATCTTTCTACAACATTATGTATCAAATTACAATGACATAATAACGCCATTAGCAAAAATAATGGCAAATTGACATTATGACATTACTTTTGTCCCATCTTGTAGTTTAAGATTGTAGGTATTCATGTAGGTATATCAACTAGGTATATTGTGAAAATTGAAGGAATGATCTACCAAAGCTTTCAAACCTATATTTATCAACAGTTTGGAATCAATAATGAAGTAAGTATTTATATTAACCAAAATATTCATAATCAATTTATTTACATTTACCCTATTATCTATCAACCAATTCAACCCTTGCGTGCTAAAGAAATAAATTAACCTTACAATATTATTGTTATTTTCTTTGTTCAAATAAAACCTATTTTAATAGGTTTTATTACATAGGTGGTCTTACCTACATATTTATATGTACAGTCAGCAACAAAAGTCGATTAACACTTCAGTTTTTTAATCTCAGTTATTGAGCAAAATATTAACACTTCAGTTTTTTTAATCTCAGTTATTGAGAAAAATATTTGTTCAAAATTGCATTGTATTTCTGCTGCAATTTTGTATAAATATTTTGCTCAATAACTGAGATTAAAAAAACTGAAGTGTTAATCGACTTTTGTTGCTGACCGTTCGAAAGACTCAGATCATTCATCATGTAGGTTAATTTATGAATAAATTTACATCGAATCAGATTAAGCAAGAAAAGGCACACCTCTATCTCTTCAATTAATCCCTAATTACTGAGGATCGGAGTCACTGGACCCTTTTAAACGGACAATCTGCCTCTATCGACTCCAGTCCAAGTCGTAAGTACACCTATGATTACGTTTAAGTATAAATATTATAGTTCCAGAGCTCGTGAAATATTTGGGAGCGGAATAAAATCCAAAATTTAGTGGGTACTGGGCCTCCACTCCGCCTAGTGAAGGCCGTACTCCGTAATTAATGACTGCTTTGCGGTTTAAAATATAAAATGTTAGGTATTATTAATTACTTAGGTACAAATATTTATTTTTCGTTTTAACCTTGAGGTAGTTATTATAGATTCAGCGATGGTGTGCCCTTAAAAATATCAAACTGATAGGTACCTAAATTAAACTGATACTGATAATAATAAAAGTCTTTTCTACAATAAGTACAACGAGTACAACTGACGCAACACATCGGAAAGCAATGTAGCACGTCAAAAACGGACAGACTATTGCGTCCGCGTGTATCCGCAAGCAGTTTGATGACGTGGCAAACAATATTATGCATTATGCAGTACCGTGGCTCTCACATAGTTACTGGTATATTCTCACTAGAGACAGCAAGACCAAAGTATTCTGACAAGTTTACAATCCTTATGCTGTACAAAAATCCGATTCTACAACTACCGAAAATTTAAGTAGGTAAGTTTATTAGACAGAATAGGTATTGCCGTTGTTGTAAACTCGAGATTTCTTTGTAACACTTATCTAAATATATAAAATTCAAAGTTCTGTTTGACTGACTGATATATCAACGCACAGCCTAAACCGCTGGTCCTAGAGACATGCAATTTGGAGGGTGTGTTCTTTGTGAAGAGTAGGTATCCACTAAGAAAGGGTTTTTCGAAATTCCATCCGTAAGAGGGTGAAATTTCACGCGAACGAAATCGCGGGCATAAGCTAGTATACGATAAACGATAAACCTTCCAGAATCAATTTTCTTAATTGTGGTGAAATCCGCATCAAAATCCATTGTGCAGTTTAGGTTCAGTAGAGGAGCATGAAACCACGGTCACGGGGACGAAGTCGTGGGCAGAAGTTAGTCCTTAAAATAAATGCAGGGCAACGAGATTGTAGCTATACTGTACTGCTGAACGGAAATGGCTGTGGCTTTGTAGAGTGCATTAGGTCAGTGACCTCGACAGGAGCGCAGGATAGCTTGCAATATTATTGGTGCAGAACGTAAAGTAATGGAACAAGAAGGTATTAAAGGGATAAGGAATAAATATTATAGGAATAAATAATATAGGAATAATATTACCTTTTCACGCCTAAACCACTGAACCGATCATCCCTACTTTGACACGATTGACCAACGACCGGAAGTGTTAAATAGGGCAATAAACGATTGAGTTTCTTGAATAAATCGGCTCTTAATTCCGGAGGTTTCAATACAAATAAGTAATACTTAGCTATATTTTAGTTACTAAATGGGCATTTTTTCACATTGATGGAATGGGCATTTTCCTTTTGCATATACGTTGTCAGGTGTACAGAAACGGACCTAAGGTAGCTTTCATCCCGAAAAAAAGTGCTGATCCCGAGGAAAAAATAACATTATTATGATAATAGGACAATGTCTGTCTGGTCAGCTAGTTTTCTATATAAAGTCAGAGAAATTCATTATTTATCAAATTAACTACCAACGTAAATTGTTCGTATTTTCAAATCATAGCAGTTGTATGAAATGGCTAACACGGCAAATTGAAATACGTAAGTAGTACCTATGTCAATTTGATAAATAATTCCTATACCTCCGATTATATTTTCTGATAAAATATTTCGTTGCGAATTCCAAAGCAATCGAATAATTTCTCTTTGATGCGCCGAACTTCATTGTAAGAGCGATTTTCTGGTTTATCGGCACAACTGCTTCTGAGTTGCAGAAATTGCAGTAGTTTAGAATTTTTAGGTCGGTTTGTCCAAATAAAATAACAATAACTGTTTTTACAACTTGACAAAACTTCCAGATTTATTTATTAATTAAGTATACTAGCAGCGCCCCGCGGTTGTACCAGCACAAGTGTCGAACCCGTGGGAATATCGGGATACAAACTATCCTATGTCCTTTCCCGAGACTCAAACTATCTCTATACCAAATTTCATCTAAACCGGTTCAAAGGTAACAGACAGACAGATAGACACACTTTCGCATTTATAATATTAGTATATGGATTTTTACTGTTAATGCATTAGTACACATTTAACCTTCTAGCTAGAATATATTTTCTAAATTGTGTAGTAGTAAGCGGTGACACAGACAGACACGAAAAGTGGCTTTATTTTATATTATTTACAAATATCTATGGGTTTATTACGTCATGTATTCTTGTCTACATAATTTATGGCCAAATTGGTAAGATATATACTGTTGTCAACAGTGTAGACAAAACAACAGCAATAATGATGACATAATAAGGGTTAGGTGTCATTAAATAAATAAGCAATAGGCTTATTTTATTGCAGGCTGGAGTCTAGATTATCGGGTTCTAACCCGCAATAATTACCTATGGGGGTAATTAATGCGGGTTAGAACCACATACGAAATTAAAATTTGCCATTGCCATTTCATTAGTTTGGTAGCCTATGGGAATTTTTTCAAGCTTACCAGCGGAATAATAAAACTGTCTAAAAATAAATTATGAAACTTCATAATTTAATAAAAAAAATCTTGATTAATATTATAAGTTATTGCTCGATAAATTATTCATATGGTTTTAATGATACGAGCAGGAAGAATTTTAGTAAGAGCTCTAATGAAATTCCTCTGTGTATTCAGAGCTTTAATTAAAATGCTTCATTTTATTAAATGTTTTCTCTGTCTACACACGACAGTGTCTACCATGATATCATCCTTAGGTTTTATATGAAACGTTTTGTTTGTCCGTTTGTTAATTATTGTTTCTAATTAAATGATTTTTTTTCCGTTTTTGATACGTTATTTTTATTTCACTAAGCGACGTTCAAGTGTTGAAGTGGAAGTGCTTGGGGGAGGCCTATGTCCAGCAGTGGACGTCTTTCGGCTAAAATGATGATGATGATGATGAAGCGACGTTCGCTTTACTTGTGGTAACGGTGCGAGAAGACGTGTAGCGTCACCACATAACACGCACACATACACTTCCGACTCCGCCATTGTCTCGGACGGTACCGAGGCTCCTGCGCTTTTTTTTCTTTTTTTTTTCGGATGGGAAATCATCAAATGACCCCTCTCGCTCTGGGTGGAGCGGAAGGGAGTGTCAGACTCTTACTGACTAAAACCCACCCGTGTTCCTTCCTTAGCCCTTTATGTTCCGGGCCAGCGGTACCCCTTTCGGACAATCCCGCTGACCCACCAGACTCGAAAACAATTTCGTATTCATCGTTTATTGTCGTCATAGCAGGACTTCACAGGATGAAATCAATCAAGCCTATCAAACGGCCGAGGTCAACACAGTTCATCATTTGCTGTTTAGCTCGAATCACTCGGAATGGGTGACGACCTCACAATTTTATTGTTATTCTACTGTTTCGTTTTGGAAAAACACAGGATTATACAGTAAAAAATGTATTAAAAGCCTTTTGGGCTTTGGATATCTTTTTGGGTCCGTTGGGGTTAATTTGGGTTCGAGATTAAGGTAATTGAAACAATATTTTTAGTCAAAGTAATACGTGACCAAAATTACGTAGAACCCAAAAATGTATGCATAATCAGCCTTTAATATTCCAACTGCTTGGACAAAGGCCTCCTCTCTTCGATAGGGAGTGGGCTAATATTTTCCACGCGGACCCAGTGCGGGTTGATAGATGTCAGATGTCTACGAATTTTTGGTTTTGAGGACATGCCGGTTTCCTCACGATGTTTTCCTTCACCGTTATGAGAGCAGTGGTGATGAAATTTTTGGCGCCTGCCTGGGTTCAAACTCACGACCTACAACTCATAAGTCAGAGCCGTTACAACTAGGCCACCACTGCTCTAAAATGATTTATATTATGCTTTTCACAACAGCATAATTTATTCCCATATTATTTTAGTTTTTGCTAGAGCTAGACTGTTAGAGTGGAATTGATCGTATTGCTTTTAAAAACCATTTCAAGCTATCCATTAAAAACGATTCTACCAAGAGCATTCCTTTTAAAGCCTTATAAATCGACTGTCTAGATACCCGGAACCACTTCGAAAGGAGCCAAAAAGAAAAAGTCAATAACGTCCATTTCATTAGGTAGTCCATTTCTCATTGAATTTCTTTAATCTTTTTCGATTTAAACTGTTTAAAGGGAAATCCAATATTACTTGACCAGTCCTGTCACAAAGAATAATTAGTTTTCGGAATGTTTGTTAGGTAGAAGACGGTCCGACTTATACAAGAGATTTCTGCGACTGTATAAATACAATCTCAGAAATATAGGCTCTTGGGTATAAACCCAAGACAATTATTATAAGCCTATATTTCTGAGAGGCTTCCTTTATTTTCCTAGGAAATAAGTTCAGATTTATATTCACATAATAATGAACCAGTTACAAGAAAGAAAAGGTGGTTAGATAGTGTGAAGGATTATTATAATGGCTTTGAAGGAGGAGAGCATTGAAACGACGCAAAGTTACGAAAGGAATGTTCTTGAAACATGACTGTTTCAAGAACATTCCTTTCATAACTTTGCGTCTCTTGTACTATTTATTCTGTGTCTGAGGCTTTAAAGATTATTTTTTAACAATTTGAAACACAATCGTCTGCAATAATGGCTTGTCGGGCTCCGATTCGCGTTCAAAGTGTCGTGACTCGTGACTCAATTAAAATTTAAAAGCCTTATTACACTACGCGATATTCAGGGACCGTTTCCCTAAATCGTGACCGTTTCCCCAAACAGTGTTGACACACTGATTGGTAATGTGTCCCTCTTGCACAATGTGGCAGTGTTCATAATTCTTCTACTAAATTAGTAGTATTTGTTTATGTAGGCACCTTAAAAGTTATGAAATAAAAATCGCCTACCTGCGATTGTCATTAACACTAGTAATAAAATTATTTGATCGCTTTGACTGAATATTATTTTTTAAATGTTTAAAAACATTGTTTAATAAGACAAATATTATAATATTCGGGCAGAAGTATGTAATATATAAAGTCTTTGTGCGAGCAACACTGTTGACAGAATGCAGTCAGAAGTCACTGGAGCCGCCATCCCAGATTTTTTATAATCAAAATCTAATTAGGTATGCATAGTATACGTTATGAAAATAAAACATTAGTTCTGTTGATATTTCACTGAATTATTCATATTTTTAGGTAAATAAACCACAAGGAATATTACTAAGAACTCAACTGGCACTAATGAGACACAATTACTTATTCTATTGTTACCGAACTTAATAGGCTTGCCTACGTAACAGACGGAATACCTACCAGACAAGGGGATAATTGGTTTCTCAAAAACTCGTCAACTAGCCTATTTTGTGATGACGGCTAATAGAAATGTATATGTCGCAGCCACCTAGCTTACTTAGCCTTTCACTTAACAGCCTAGCCTTTGGAAGTAGCCGCGGTTGGTCGTAGTTCTAACCAAAGCTAATAATGAATATCATTCAGGTCACTAGTTAAACGGCGCCGTTTAGTAAGAAGGCTGTTAACTCAAAGGCTAACTAAGCTAGTTGGCTAAGAAAAAGACGTGTTGCGTCGACCCCGAAATCATTGAGATCAGGGCAGGAGAATGATAAATGCACCAGCCAAAACTATTTTAAAGTATCTAAAAGTCAAACCATTTTAATATCTGAAATTCTGGATACTCCGTTCATAATCTTAGACCTACACGTTTAAATAAATTATATTAATTTATTTGTACGTGTTGGTTCACTTAATGTGTAGGTGTTGTACCACATTTTTCAAACTGAACTCTCTCGTCCCAAGTTGTGAAAATCTCACAATTCATAAAACTTACAATCGTGATGTGATATCTTTTAAACGAAGGAGGCAATGGAATATATATTATTTTATTATTATTAACCTGTGATAGCCCACCGCAGGGCAAAGGCGTCCCTACCCTTTCTCCACTTCTCTCTGTTCAAAGCTGCTAAGGACCAGTTCTTGTTGAAGGAGTCCAGTTCACCCCGCCATCTCCATCTGGGCCTGCCATGATGTCGTTTGCCATTAAGAGGGACCCATTGGGTCGTAAGTTTGGCCCATTGTTCGTCTGACATGAGACAGATGTGTCCAGCCCAGTTCTATTTTAGCAGCTTTCCAAGTGACATCAGTTATCTTTGTGATGTTCGTATTCCTAACCCGGTCTGTTTGGGTCTGTCTGGGTTTGATAACCAGAATACTCCGTTCCATAGCCCTCTGGCAAACTTCGAGCTTGGACCTCTGCTGAAATCTCACAGACCCTGTTTGACCACATGTTGACCACCATATGCGAGGATGGGAAGTATGCACACGTCAATGAGTCTTCTCTTAAGGGACAAAGGAAGAGGATGGAAGGAGAAAGGGGAATGGAATACAATATATGCGACAAAAATTACACCACAAAGTGAAGTGTAACTCTGTAGCTCTTAGAAATATGT
Source organism: Oligia latruncula (assembly GCA_948474745.1). NCBI lineage: Eukaryota > Metazoa > Arthropoda > Insecta > Lepidoptera > Noctuidae > Oligia > Oligia latruncula. The sequence continues at coordinate 9,659,522 of OX419693.1, read as the reverse complement.
ATATATAAACTAGCTGCGCCCCGCGGTTTTACCCGCGTAAATGTCGATCCCGTGGGAATATCGGGATAAAAACCTATATGTTAATCCAGGATGTCAGCTATCTCCATCAAAATTGGTAGAGCCGTTTGAGCGTGAAGAAGTAACAAACATATAAACACACCCCCACACACACACACTCACAAACTTTCGCCTTTATAATATTAGTGTGAAGTGTGTTAATAAAGAATACTTTTTAAAGTGTTTAAGTCTAAAACGTTTTATTTAAATTGTTTGACATCTATTTTTTTGTGTGTTTTATTTAATTTGTCTGCAAAAGATAAAGTTCTGAGAAAAATGTTTATCAAACATTCTGTGTACACCTTCGTGGAATATTAAACATTTTTAGTTATGAGTGAGCTTAAACCACAGAGCAGGGAGACGCTTTGGCAGTTCTGCTATAGGCGACATTGTAAACATTTTCCATACATTCCAAGCGTATTACCGTTTTTTCGCAATACGACACAAATTATGTATAGAAACTGACGGCTATAAATGGCGTCCGCGACAGAAGTTATGCGCACAACACACTTTTGGTGCAACGAATTTTATGAGTATAGTTCGATCACAGTTATTAATCTTACCTCTGATTTTACATCACTGTCCAAATCACTATGATCTTTATTTTCATTCTAATATGGTTGTTGTCGGATTGCTGTCATTGACAAGCCTGTCAAAATCATTGTGATCTTTATTCTCATCAAAATAAGGTTGCGGTTGCTGTTACAGGTAAAATAACTGTGAACGGACTGTACTGCCGTCTCTAGACCGATATGGCGATTCCGTGCTCTGTGACTTGACCGTGACAGATCATAGACCCCAAATAATTGAATAATGCAATGTCATAAATTGAATAATGGCTCTTTAGTCAACTGAGGCCACTCGAACTTATCCCGCGGAATAAGTTGACTAAATAATTAATTTGATTATTTTTCCTTTGTCAACTGATCCCTCATTTAAAAAATTATCCATACTAATATTATAAATTCGAAAGTAACTCTGTCTGTATGTTACCTTTTCACGCCTAAACCATTGAACGGATTTCGATAAAATTTGGCAGAGAGATAGATTGCATCCTGGGGAAGGACATAGGATAGTTTTTATCCCGATATTCTTACGGGATCAACACTTATGCGGGTGAAACCGCGGGGCGCTGTTAGTTATTTATATATAAATACTAGCTTCCGCCCGCGGCTTCACCCGCGAGGTAAAAACCCCTTTGTTCTTATGCTATGTTCTTCCCCGGGACCGGATGCAATCTATATCTCTGCCAAATTTTATCGAAATCGGTTCAGTAGTTTAGGCGTAAACAGGTAACATACAGACAGACAGACAGAGTTACTTTTGAATTTATAATATTAGTATGGATGTACAGACGCCAGCACATCAAGCTACTACAATCTGTCAAATTTCTTTAATAAATTTTCAACTTTATCGCTAAAGCATGAGAGTCAAAGTTGATTGGGAAAATTTGACAGTTTCGGGTAGCTTGACGTGCTAGCGTCTGTACATACGTAAACAAAATTATTTGGGGAAAAAAAATTACACACCATGGCTTGGTTAAACTAATATATTAAAAAATCACAGTCGTTTTTTGACTGTGATTTTTTGTAATGTAATTTTCTGGTAATGTAAATTAGTAGTTACAAAATTTGAAGCGGCAGTAGTCTAATACCTAATCTAACCTAAAGGTATCAGACTTTCGATTGAGAAGTCGCGAGTTCGATTCCCACCCATTACTGACTTGAACCCACTCCTAATAAAAAAAAACCATTTTTGATTATTATTTAGGTACCCTAACACTTCTTTCGTGTCTGTACAAATCATAAAATGTATCAATGGGATCGGTTGCCCGATTCAAAACATTCATTAGGTCAACTCATCCCGCGGGATAATTTCAAGCGGCCTCAAGTTGACTAAAGAGCCAATGTAAGTGCAATAAACTTGACGCTTTCTGACGAACTGTTATTGTATCATCTCTAGATTCACAGTTAAGGATGTTTTTGTGTTTCACTTTTCAATCAGTTCCCTTCAAAATATCCATAAGCTGCATCTGTTACAATGATTGATTGGTATATCAATGTATTATTCACGACATTATCAGGCTTCAGTTCAAAATCACATCAATCATTCCATAAGACTTTTATATGACTACGTCAAAACCCAAAACCGCAAACTATTCAATAATAAATCGGTCGTTTCGTAAAGCTATGTAAGCATATTGATGCTGACATAGCTTTACGAAACGAGCGATTTCATATATTGATATATTGACTTCGAAATGGAAGAGATAAATCGGTTTCCGAGTCCCTCTTTTACAAGGTTTTATATTACCCGAATTTACAAGTCAATTTTATTGCAGATGGACGTTTCTATAAGATGAATTTAACTTTACATTGCTTTTGAGCCACAGATCTTTGGAAAGAGCGTCTCCATTCGATTCGAATGCCTCACAATTTATACAATTTATTCTTATTGGCAGTACTTGACTCGTTTTGCTGAACTGTAGGCCTAACTCGACCCAATGGCTTTCATTTGGTCAGTTCAACAACATTCATTGCGTTATTTACGTTTTTGAACAGACAAAAATGTTTGTATCATAATTATGAAGCATTAATGGATTAGTAACATCCCTCATAATGATTCAAATTGTGATTGAAAGTGTTACGCAATTCCAACAATATTTGAAGCAAAAATAAATCTATCGCATACTTTTTTTATGCAACAAGAACAATTATTATCACCATAGTTATTAATAGAGTCTGCAAACTAAATTAACATTATGTGCAAAACGAGTATTTCTAATTCAAATATCGTTCGAATTTACGTAACGTTTAATTACTGCGCGCGTTCGTGTAGGTATAGATAAAGAAAAGTATTGAAAGGTGTGAGTTCCGTTTCGGAGAATTATAAAACGATTTATTGGTTTTTGAAAAGAACATTGGTAGATACGGAGAAGTTCGGTTATTGGCAAAAGGTTTGCCAACTTATATAACGTAGGCATCAGTGGTGGAATGTTAGTATTTGTATACCTCCTTCTATCCTTTCAGAGATGCTTCTATGGAGACTTCTGTGAAGACGTCTAATGATACTATACAAGGCTATTTAAAATTGGTTAGCTAAACTCCGCGGACGCGACAGGTATCGATACCCATCGCGCCTGTGAAGGTTACACAAAAAAAAAAACTGATTTTCTAAGCTGATATTTCAAGTGACTACACTGCGGTCGGTGACTCCACAAAAAATCATCAAATGAATTTATTTTTTGTTTTATCATGTTTCCAAATCGATGCCCATCGCGTCTGCGTAGTTTAGCTAGCCAATTTAAAATAACCCTATATTTTACCTGATATTAAGAAAAACATGCTGCTTTATCGGAGTAGAGGTGTAAAGAATCCTTATTTTATTTTGCTACGAATTTCACCCTTCATGAACATTATCGACCTTTGAACCATATAAAGTAGGTAAATTGTATACCTAGCAATTTAGTTCCATTAAATATTTATATTATTTCTAGCAAATTACTCTCATAAATGCAGTTTCATAATGTACACTTTATTTTTATGGGCTGCGTATAAAAAGCATTATGGGTTTTATTGTTTTTACTCTAAAAGTACATTAGTTTTAAAGTCGTAACTATACTGTTTGAAAGCGGTAGGTATGGTTTCATTGTTTCACAAAATAATATTAGAGGTACATAGACCTTTTTTTATTTTGTTGCTTTATTTTCTTTTGTACTCAACGATAACTACTTACGCAATGTAACTCCGTACTAATTAGTATAAATTAGAATATGAGAGCCCTGGCACCCATATCACAAGTTTAATCTTAGCTTGGGCGCCAGTGGAGACAGTTAGTGATTTATGCAATTTAAAAACAATAGTGTCATAGTATTATCCTATCGCCTAGATAAGTTAATTGGAAATAAAGCTTCAAAGAATTCATCTCGAAACCTACACACACACTGTACAGTTAGCAATGCTTAGATGGTGCTAGCAGTTCACTTCATTCTGTACGTTTGTTTCTGCTGCATTTATTGTATAGCTATCAAATTGTAAATCCGTAATTGGCTGTAAGACTAGCTTATATATTTTAAGATTAAATTTCAAGAGCAGTGGATTTTGTGAATAATAAGTAAACATATTCCAGGAATCCAAAAGAATTCCATTTTAAGTAATTAGCTGTTAGTAGAGTCAAATGAAGATCCTAAATTAGCTCGCTACACGTGCTACCCTACGATGTAGCATGTATATGTCGCAGTCGGATTGTATAATCCGCCATATTACATTACGGCTAGCCGTTATCAAAAACAGGGCTGTTTTGAAATGCGGCGGTTCAACGATTAGCCGTAAAGTCCAGCCGTCACTGCGGTCGTTATGTGGCGGCCTCCGCTGTCGAAGGAAACCGAAACATAATTTTTTTTATATTTTTTTTTTTGTATGCAATGTGCGTTTTGTTTATGCAGAATAAACAGTTTTTCTTTCTTTCTTCTTATAAAAGTGCAAAATAACTTTAAAGTTTAGAAGTATAAGTATTGTAGGTAATAATAATAATAATAATTTTTATTCATCAAAAACTAAAAATACAATGACACGGATTCGGTGAGCCACAAACCATCGCTTGTACCTTGTGGCTCTGATCTATCTTATATATTATAATTTATCTTATATCTTATCTCTCTATATCCTATCTTTAGGTCTATAACTATTATCCTAAGTTTATGTTACAATCAACCCAATTACTATACTCAAATCAAATAGTAACTAATCTGTTCTCACTTCCAAACCTAGTTTGTTTGTGTTAATTCGGGAAATTAATCAGAACAGCAAACAACAGATTTGACTCGGTATATAGGTAATTAAGCTTTCATCAGAATACGGGTAACGATTTGTATTATGGTTACATTTAACTAACCATGAATGGCCATGGCAGGTAATCTATCTTCTATCCATACTAATATTATAAATTCGAAAGTAACTCTGTCTGTCTGTCTGTATGTTACCTTTTCACGCCCAAACCCCTGAACGGATTTCGATCAAATTTGGCAGAGAGATAGATTGCATCCCGGGGAAGTGCATAGGACGCGCTAATCTCTGAAACTACCAGTTGGATTTGACAAATTATTTATGGATTTGATAGCCTAATTCTTGAGGAAGGCTATAGACTATTTAACATCACGCTAAGATCAATAGGAGCCGAGCAAAAGCCAGAAAGAATGCTAAGCGAAAACGAAATAATAGCGACGGGGAGTTTTATAACAATGTGGCTGTTATTTTAGTATCGGCATTGGCGCCGATTCCCTTGTTCACAAACTGAACTAAATTTAAGTTCAGTGCATCTTTTTCTTTCTATTTCATTAGGAAAAGGACAAAAGATTTAAATTAGTTTAGTCCTGTCAAATTAAGACACTCCATAGACAAGTTTAGACGAGATTAAAAAATTGGCTACTAAAAATACGTTAATGAAATTAAAAGAAAAAGATGCACTGAACTTAAATTTAGTTTAGTTTGTGAACAAAGGAATCCGCCGACTGAAAACCGATAAATTCAAATGGCAGTCGGGGGCCTCTTAGAATAGAAGGTCTTCCACAGAACGGCCCCCCGACTTCCATATGAATTTATCTGTTTTAGTCTCGTTTCATAAATTCTTTAAGTCTTTAAATTATTTTATCCTTTTCCAATTACATTTACCGTCGTGGGTATTTTCAAAATTTTTAATTTTTACTTTTTAAACTTAAATGTAGATAGATTATTATGTCCTTTATTTCATTAAATATCACATATAAATTATATTTTTAAATATTAGAATATAAAAACATTTAAAAATAGTAGCCCACCGGTATCGGGAACAGGGTCCAAGCTACCGGCGGTCAGGGCTCCAGAGAGAGGAACCTCCTAACAATGCGGGCCGTGTCCAGAAGTACCGCTTTCTGAATCAAGCCCTTGATCCAGCTGCCCAACGAGAGCCTCCTTAGGTGTTGGTCGAGGCTCTTGGCTATTAACCCATTGGCTGTCACGACTATCGGCACAATGATTGCTGAGTCCACATCCCACATCGACAACCTCACGAGCCAAGTCAAGATACTTGATCTGTTTAGTATATAGATAGATTATTATTATACAGGGTGGTAGACATCGACGCGCGAACTGAAACCATGAATTCAGCACTGAGTCCAGACCGACGAAAAATTTCTACGCTAGGGGAACGGGAGCGTACAAATCGTCGGTTATCAAAAATTAAATCCGTTATTTTATAGAAACGTGCAATATCTACGCGGCCAAAATGTACGGATGTAGGTATCATACGAATGTATTATAATGAACAATTTTATAACTGTCCTTGTAGTCGACAAACTACATTTCAACGTTAAAATACCTTTGAGAGTTTCGTGCCGATTCACTCATGCATCCCTCCCTATTCACCCCGTTACATGATACCTACAGAATTGACGCCATATTTCTCTCCATATTTAAACTTTAACATTCACCAAGTTGTGATAATATATTTGTATCAGTACCTAGGTACCTAAATAACTAATTAATGCGTATCAAATGTAATATAAATTAGCTAATGGCGATGCGATTCACATCGACTCACTGCACGTTAGATTCTATTGACTAAAGATTGACTAATGACAAGTGAATTAGTTTAATTATCACCCAACTTACCGCTATTTTTAGTGCACGTCATGAATCATACGCGTGAATAATAATAGTATGAAAAGCTTTTGAAATTGGTTTGAAATTAAACTAGAATTATCTAAAAGTATGAATAACAGTTAAATAATTATTGCTACTTCTCACTAACGTCAAGTTAAACAACGGCTAATCAAGTAATGCCGAACGCAAGCAGACCCATAAGTAACCATAGCCGTTTCATCTTTCGTTCCTCCGTAAGCTTCGTATAATTGTTTACATTAATTGTTTGGAGTTTTTTTAAGGCAAGTTCGATTCTGTTAAGTGTTAAAAATCTGTTGCTAGTCAACCCATAATAGTTGACCATCGCCTAGTGGTTGCTCAACAGTTTTTTTGCGATTAGTAATAGTTAGTAAATGTATTCTACAATAATAATTAGGTCAAATATTTTAGCAACGAATATCTAAGGAACAGAGTGCTGCTCTCCAAAACACAAATCGCTGACGTCCACCATAATTTCCTACAAAGCAGCCAAGCTTAAGTGGCACTTGGCCGGACATGTTTGCCGCTTGTCTGTCGCACGTTTACCACAATGGTTGCAAGAAAGCGTACAACGGTACGAAAATCTAAGCGAAAATGGCGGGACTAGCGAGATCTAAGTAAAGACAAAATTGAGAGGAGTGGAAAAAATATTTTTACACAAAAAACCATTGTCTTCACGTACACGATTAATTAGGGTTCTCTCTTAGCTATATTTTATTTTATTCTGTTCGGGAAACTAACAGCTAAATTAAACAATGCTCTTTAACAATATGCATCTGAATGCCATTTACAAGTTTCCACTAATAAACACTTGAAACAAAAAAGACAACAAAAAAGGTCGGTACAAAATACCTCTAACATAAATTAGGAGACAAAGTAACAAAAATAACACGATCGATTAATAGGTACAAACTAGAACAATCGTAACTAACATATCGTAACTACTTACCAATATGCCGATTTTGTTCCACTTTTTCAAAAACGGCATTGACTTTTTCCGTAACAGGGCGACCAGACCGAGCTGCATCTTTGACATCAAAATTTCCGGACTGAAAACGCTTGAACCAACTTTATAAACGTTAAGTATATATTTTTTTCGCGGCTTGTGTCGCATATTTCCCTTTTTTGTAATAAAACTTCAAAATGTATTGAATTTCTTCGTTAGATTCCTTCGATCAATAGTACTATTGATCGAAGTTAAATTCACTCATTTTAGCGGATAGAAAAACAATTGAAATGTGGTGGGAAAACTTTTTTAAATGTCATCTATTTAATGGTATCAAAACCAGCCAGATACAAACAGCTAGTACAGCCAAAGAGATATTTATACGATATATCTTTTAATATAGGTACCTCTTGGTAAGGCTGGGTTGTCAAAATAGCAACATAACACCTTTCAGGTTTATTGCAAGGACACAAAACGTCCTGGCATTGTTGGTCCTGTAATCAGGAAAGTTTTCAATCAAAAAGTATTTCAAGGCCTGCCTGTCTTGTGTACATAGGATTTCTGAGTACCTACTCGATCTGGCAGTATTGGTCAAACATTTGGTGAAAACTTATTTTCATGGAACTTTGGATATGTCAATTTGTATATCAGAGGCTTGTTTATGCCTCACGCACAGGCAAAAACGGACAAAGAAAAAACACATAATCACAATCACAAGGACATTTTTATGACGAACGTAACATTACGCCTATACTGTGCCCAAAGGGTTAGGCAGATGTGTACAATCGAGGAAACTTACATCTGCCCAATTTGAAAACAAAGTCCCGTGCACACGATGAACACGTCTATTAGCAAGCGTTACTATAGCGGCCTAGCAATGCAAGCAAGAATAGCCCTTACGGTGTAAAGATGTAAGTTTCTTCGATAGTACCTATACACCCACATTTCGCCAGTTATGTTTCGTCCGACGAAGTCTGATGTAGTAAGGGGCGGAATATTGCCATAAACCGGGCCCATTTCAGCCTCCGATCTGCTACTGAGAAATTCCAGATGGCAAAAACCCCTCATGTTCAGCAGTAGCGCTTGCGATCACTAGGCCAACGGGGCAGTTGAAAAAAAATTGGAAAATCCAAAAGTGCACGACTTATTACTCATTTGAACGTATAAAAAACCATAAATATACTCGTAGATATTATATTAGTTAGTTTTTTTATTTTATTAATTATAATTAAACTACTTTGAATAAAAGAGCCATTTTCAATAGGGTTCCTCCTATGGGTGAAACGAATCCATTATTCCGTGTATACGTTGGACAATCAGCGCGTTTACCTGTTGTAAACAAAGATATTATAATAATTTATAATAACAAATTATAATAATAAATTTATAATAATAAGAAATTAATAATAACCTATCAGTTTACATGTCGTTTTAAAGTTGGTTTTTAAACTTGCGGTATTTTGGGGAAACAACAATAATAACTAACAATAAGTCACGTTGGCGTTACTAATAACAGGTAGTTAAATATTATTACGTACCTACCTATATTTATTATAACAATCAACAGTGTAACATACCTACACAAGAATAGTAATATCTGTTTTAATAATTAAAATTATATAAGCCTAAGCAATTAGGTAGTACCGCATAGAAGCTGATACTTTATGGCGGTTGACTAATTTAGTTAACGTTTTTTTTACGTTACCGTATTTTGGAAAAAAAATACAGTTATTATAGTCCGCGCGGAACTTGTTGACTGCGCCTTAGGTGGGGACCGGTGTGAGGCGGCGCGGGAAGCCTAGTGTTCGCAACGCACATGAGATTAATGACAGGAAGCGCCCCCGCCCTTCCGTCCCACCGCTCACATACCTAAGGCGCGGCCATCTAGTTCCGCGCGGACTATAAGCCTTAACCATTTCCTAAGTAATGCCCTATTAACTAAATGTTGTAAAAACTGTGGAAGATAGCTTTGTTCTTCTATTAATAATTATCACAGTTTCCTCCTGCAAAATCATGATTTTTATATTCTTTGCGGCCATCAATATAATTTTAATATATAATTATCAGAAACCATAGGTAATCAAGCTTTTGTTTTGTTTAACTCTTTGCTTTAATATCTAAAATGTACCTACCTACTGTTAAAATACCTAACAAAATGAATAATTGCACATCCTATGAAAATTTGTAAAACGATATATTTCCGAAACAGAGTGCCAACTTAACCTAGAAAGCCAATCAATAAATAGCAAGAGCTCTAAACAAATATTTAATAAAAAAAACTTCAAAATCAAAAGTCGTTTATTCAAATTAGGCTGAGAATCAGCACTTTTCGAACATCAAAATTATATGAAGCCAGTCCCCTAAATACCCGCCCTTCACATTCCTAGTGTTTTAGCTGGGAAGACGTGGCGCAACCAACTCTCCAGCAGCACTTGGTAAATTACCCTCATAAAACAAATTTAAATGTGGCATAATTTTATAATAAAGCTTCGGCTAAACCAGCGCGACCAAAGTGCAAATTAAATACTGTTCGTGTTTTTCTATGGCACCTTGCACAACTACGCGACCGCTGTAGTCGCGCAGGTGTTCACGTTTAGTTTCGCGTTAAGGCTCCTACAAACAGGCGCGACACGCGATAAAATCGTGCGCGACTCAAAGGCACCGCAAGTCGCGTAACGGGGGCGTGCCTTAGTCTCGCGCGCGATTATATTGCGTGTCGCGCCTGTTTGTAGGAGCCTTTATTGACGCTCCCGCTTCGCGTCCCAAGTCCCGTTTACTCGACGCGCAGGTTTGGTGCCCACTTACACCACCACAAAAGAATACCTACCGTGATTGGCCACACAATAAGTCCTTTAGTTTTGACAGGTAATTAAAATAATGACATCCGTTTAAAAAGCGACTACGTAAATTAATTTACGACACACGTTAACGGGTTTAAATCGTCCTGAAATGGAATTATTAATTTACTCTGTAACTTCTTTTCATAATTTATCGCGTAGAATGTAGGTACAGACGAGACGATAAATAAATTGTTCGAAAGTTTATTTCCTTTGTAATTTATTCAGTCCACATGTGCCGATGATGTATTTTTTGCGCTCATTTGTATCGATATTATTACAAGCCGAATGGGTAACAAAGGGTTAACTTTTCAATTGACTCCCAATTTCCTTTGTTTTCATTTTATTAGATCTGTAGCGGTATCTACAACTTAACATGCGAACAACGCATCATACTGTCGTCACGCAAAATCCTGCATCTCGCAAGCTCAGTTTACCGCGCAACTAGCATAGGTACAAACGGCCCGACATGAATCATTGGACAGTTGCCCGCCAGACACAACACCCGTCTGATCGGATAATCCTCCCTTTTCTATGGAGGTTGAGTGAACTTTACATCCTATTCCTTATACCTCCATAGATCAGCTAGCAAGTCTTGGATTTGATCAAGAATATATTTGTGTAGTCGAAATTTAATTTTTTGGCATTCCTACAGCAATTGTTCATGATGAATGTTGGATTGTCTAATATTTTATATATTTATATAAAATTAGTATGTACCCTAAATTCAGTTTCATGAAAACACTTGTAAGTATTATGGTGTAATTGTCAGCGTCGGCTTACACTAAGTAGATAGTTTTGTTATACTTAGTTTGTTCACGAACAAAGTTAGTAGCTGTATATACCTAGATTTGTATTTCTAATAGCTTGATTATTTAGCGTAAATCAGTGTCTAGACGTTTACCTTGTGATCCCACAAGGTGACAGTAATCAATTGTTTTGGTAAATTCGTGGTATTCATGAATGTATTTATTATATTACAACAGCCCATCTTAAACGCAGTCACAAAACACGAAATCGTAGGTAGGCAGTATGAAAGGTTATTTTTCAGTAAAATCGTAGACAGTGAAAGATTCTATAAAACTCCCACATTTATTTCTATTTTATTTCTAGCCTATGTTGTCCCACTGCAGGGCAACGCCTTTCTCATTTCCACTCCTCTCTGTCTTGAGCTAGTAAGTGTGGACCAATCCTGTCTGTAGGCGTCAACCGTCAAGCTCGTCCCGACATCTTCTGGCTTCGTGTTCTGGGACCCACATAGTGGTAGATTTGGTCCATGACTCGTTCGAAATGCGGCAAACGTGTCCGGCCCAGTATTGCTAGTCATAACCAGTCGATACGCTTCCGTATCGTATCGAACACCAATCAATGTTATCGTAGGAATGCTCTAAACGCTGTTCACAAGTCCAAAACCCAAAAATGTTGTCAGTTTAAATCAAATATACGACCGCTATTCTTATAACAGCTGTTTGCTGTGGGGGGCAAGGCAAATCAGGTTATCGAAATGTGTCATTTTCGATACGATAGTCAGTCGGATGGTTGTGAATTGCTATGCAGTTCCACTTAAGCTTGGGTGACGCCGTGGTGGTGCTTTTTGGGTGACGCCAGCGATTTGCGTTTAGGAGCGCAGCACTGTTTTCAGCGCTCCAATGGTCGCTGACAAACCTTGAGGTTGAAAACTCTGCTGAAACTCTGCTGAGCTGTCAAAGACCAGGTTTGAGATATGAGGACACAGAGTATATACATGTCTATTAATTTACGTTTATAGCAAATTGGTAGGTCTCCTTTCAACTGAAACTGCGATAGAGTCTAGAATTTTTTTTTTATACCTTGCCCCACACTAGGAATTTCTCCTGTATTGTGGGTGCGTTTACAAACATTTAAACTCACATACACAAACAGCCAGACCCGGAACAACTACTTGTAGGTCATACAAATATTTGTTCCGTGCGGGAATCGAACCCGCGACACGCAGCGCAGCAGTCAATCGCTTAACCACTGCGCCAACCGTGTCAATTGTTCCCGATATGCAATACACACTTGAATGCTGGACTTCAAATGGACCTCAGCCGTCATACAATAGGGCTGCAATATGAACTCTACAAGCGCTGTCTATTTATAGATACTCATGTGTATTATGAAACGATTGAAACTATTTTAAACTGTGTAATATACGAGTAACTACGGCTTTAGACTAGAAACTAAGTTAAGTATCTAACACCTACACCTGTGTCTAACCTTTCAGGGTAACTTTGAAAGGTCACATGTGGTATTACACATTATCTGCCGACAGGTAAACGTCCATTCGATACATAGATAATAATAATAAACCTAACGGTCTAAGCGACCGCAAAACGTCCACAGTTACGTTACGTTACGGTTACGTTAACGAAACAGTGGCTATACCTACGTCTCATATTATAATGGCACAGCAGTGGATGCCAATTGCTGACAATTTATCAATGGTAAGACAAATTAGTGATCGTAATATGATATCACTGAACAAACATTAATTTCTTTACAAATAAATTCAATTGAAGTGTCTGTTTGTAATGTCCGTTTCTAACCTAACAGCTTTTTATTAAATGTATATGAAAGTATATACGGAACGGCTGGGCCGCTTTTGATTGGACTTTCACTGGCAGATAGCTGATGTTATAAAGAGCGCATAAGCTTCTTTTTGTCCCGGTACCACGTTCTCGTGGGATAATTTCGGGCATCTAGAAGAAGCTAGTTATATAATAAGTAGGTCAGCAGCAAAGAGAATTACACATGCAACACCAAGGTGTTTGTTGAAGCATTAACTAAATATTAAAATGTCTCAATCACGACATGAGAATACAGAATGCTCAATATCCTGATTGACATAGACTTCTAAATGTTGATTCGCGTCAGGCAACAACAAACTCCTTCCAATCACTCCACGTTTAGTATGTAGGACATCCTGTAGTTTATGTATTGATCAGACCAGAATAAATCTATTTATCTTGCAAAGGACACGACGTAAAGACTTGATTGATGAAACTCGCACCCAAAAGTAACTTCTTCAACTCTTCTTCTTCTTCTCTTTCAATAAGTAGTCGTCATCAAAGTTAGGGTAAAAAAGCGGCTAAGTGCGAGTCGGACTCGCACACGAAAGGTTCCGTACCACCGTACAATATTTAACAATACTTTTTTATACTTATGTAAAAACCCCTTTCATTGGGTTATAGTAATTTTATTCTAGGTGCGTCTTCACATATAATTAATGTAAACATAATATTGTAAATATTTTTTAAAAGAGTAACGGTAGAGTTTCTCGCTATTCTTCTCCATACGAAACAACGTTCAAAAGTGCCTTTTATGTCCCTGTTTGAAAAAAAACTAATCGCAGTGTAAACTAACCCAAAACTAATTTTGAAAGTTATCACTAATACGGCTATATCATCGATCATATTACCTCCACAGCGAAACTTACCTGAAAGGTAACTTAGGGTCAAGACTTAACTTCAACCTAGACTAAGTTTGTTCAAACTTGTGTACTCTCATAGTGGTCCGATTTGTATGGTGTTTACCAACAGTTCTCGCGTATAAATTGTGACGGTCAAAAGCAAGAAAATGCCAAGTTTTCACTTGTAACAGGGGTGCCATTTTTTTTAGTCTATTTTCATGAGATGTTTGCAATGATCGAGTCGATAACTCCAATAAGCCTGTGTTTATTAAATTCTTTTTAGGGTTCTGTACCTCAAAAGAAGAAAACAGAACACTTATAGGATCACTTCGTGAAGGAAAAAGTCGGAAAATTGGTCATTTGTAGTTTTATCACATTTTTATTGTGATTACAAACTCACATTTGAATTTCGTAGAATTGACCGTGACTTAATCGATGTACTTAAGGGAGAAAATATTTTTCATCTTCAATGTTAAGTTTATTTTTGGGACACGTTCATCATAACTACGGAGTAGAATAGAATAGAAATTATATGTATACCTACCTATATTACCTATACATATAATATGGTTATTTTGTGGAAAGTCCCAATACATTTTACCTTACGGCATGCAAAATTGTTTAACACACACGAACAGAAGAGAGCAAAAATAATGAAAAAACATAACACAATAAACAATTTCAAATTTAACAAAAAGAAAAATTATTATTTAACACCAATCACTATTAAACTTCATTACTGTCCATAATACGAAGATCTCAAAAATATAGAGATGCCAATAATGAGAATATCGACAGTAAAAAAGTCAATAATAGAGCAGAAACCTTCGGAATTACAAATTAATATGTCAACAAAATTGAATCTATGAAACATTTTTACTGAAAGTTTTGTCCTCTAAAAAATCTTTCATTGTGTATTAGCACTTACCCAGTAACAATTTTGTTAACTGCTTTCTAAACATTTTAGTGGGTAATTCTTTGAGATTTTTGGGTAGTTTGTTATAAAGAAGAGGACTCTTGAACAAAATGTTTTTCTTTGGATAAGGCTGTTTTATGACCACCTGTGTAAAGTTGGTTTTTATATTGGGTCCTTATTGGCCTTGAATGTTGTCTTATATCAACCATAGACGTAAACAGGTGTTTGGTCGCTCTTACGAATAAGGCTACTTCTAGTATGTACAAACATGGAAATGTAAGAATTTTTAGGGTTTTGAATAATGGTTGACAGCTTTCTGTACTTTAAGACCTGTCATTGATCTAAGGAGCGTTTTTGGGCCTAAAATATGTTTTCTCTCTCACTACAGTTACCCCAAAATATGACAGCGAATCTCAATAGTGAAGCAACCAGACCATGATATGCTGTTACTAGTGTAATTATATTTACCTTTTTAGAAAGGTTATATAGTAGATAGGCTGTTTTACTTAATTTTTGGCAAACATTTTCAACCTGTCGTTTCCATGTCAGTTTGCTGTCAATAAGTAGGTACTCCTAAGAATTTAGACACTGAGGTTGAATCTACATTTTGGTCTTTATATTTAGTCATAATATCTGGCTTTAGACGCTGGTAATAATGCACGATTTTGGTTTTTTGTAAATTAATAACAACATTATTTTTATTAAGCCAATCTATCATTATTTTAAGTGTGCTGTTTAAATCTTTATCGTATTTCGTTTTATCTAAGTATTCGATTATGGCTGTGCTGTCGTCCGCAAATAATGCCATTGGATGATGGATATGGCGAGGTAGCTCGTTGATATAAAGTAAAAATAATAAAGGTCCAAGGACACTACCTTGCGGAATCCCAAATTTTGTTATTCTGCAAGAGGATAGATATTTAAATTCGCGTTTTGTTTTGGAACCCTTCATTGTGCGTGGTCCGACACGCACTTGGCTGGGCTTAACCAAAATCCATTCGGGTGAAACACGGTTCGCATGAAAATAATGAGAGAATAACCATTTCTGTGAAAATTACCGAGTGACGCCTAACTGAACTACAGCAAAAATGAACATCGAAATTAGATTTTTCATCAAAACACGAAATATGGAATTTCGTTTGATATTTTCATTAAGTCGTTCTCGGAAATGTTGTATGAAAGCTAGTTTATTACTCGATCGCTATGGCTATAAAGTCTCGGTCGAATACCTACGTGACGTTGATAATAATCGATTAAGCGGATACCAGACATTTTTAGTGTGGGCTGATCATGTTATTCGGAAAAAAACATAGTAATATTCTAACATTGAGCGGAATATTTAACAAGTACAAAATGCGATAGTGTCGACCTTAAGGCGGAGATTCCTTGAAAACGGTCAAAAAGTTGGTTTTTTAAAGCAGTGTATCTCTTAAACAGTAAATAATTTTAACCAAAAAAAAAAACATGATATTTTCAAGACTTATTTTAATACAGTGATGTAACTCAAATCATAATTAAACATACATTAATGCATGAAAAAAATCTTCAAACACACCTCTAAATTCTCTTTAAAAGCAGTTTATCTCTTCATTCTCAATTATAATTACAATTAAAAATATACCATAAAATTTCTAACGCCAAACTGCATCCAGTGATGTATTGTTTATTTTGAAATAGTTATTATCTAATTTTATACGATTTTATTTACATTTTTACGATATACGCTTGCTCATTTCCTTGCCGCCCGCACCGCGCCAGTGTTCTTCGGAACGTTGTTGAGAACAGACCTGTGTCGCTTTGCTCCGCAGTGAAATTTTTACTTTATAATACATAGTTGAAAGAGATGGAAAGCTGCTCGCCGAAAGCATTTACTCCATAATGTGCAGAATATAGCACGAAGACGGTAAGAAACTTTATTATAAGTACCTAAATAAAGAATGATAATAATAAATATATTTCTCGTGAATTTAATATTTATAACTTAGTAACAATGCCTATAGATATAGAGTACACCCTAGTATAGGCATTGTTACTAAGTTGAAATTGATTTACCGAATCATATCATCACCTGAGGCTCACCGAAGGCCACAGAGTAATTAAAGTACCTACAGTAGGATCAGCTGTGCTGCCAATTGTATTTCAATGATTTTATTATTTTAGATTGGCGAACAAGCAAATTACTACTCAAGAACTGGATGATACTGCTTCTCGATTGGATGTCGAGTAAGTACCTACCTACTTATCAAAATCGACTGCCTCCATGGTCTAGTGATGAGAGCGCTATCTTCTCGATCTGGAGGTCGTGGGTTCGATTCCCTTGGGAAACAGCAGCTTTAGTTGTTGTGGGCTAGGACATTGCAGGCTGATCACCTGATTGTCTGACAAGACAGATGATGAGATGATCCGTACTGTCGGAGGATCACGTAAAATAGTCGGTCCTGCGCCTAATCTCCCGTCGCGCCGGTCGTGTCCGTACCGTCTCATCGGGATACGAAAGTGATGGAATAGTGAGTGCACTTTTGTATTGCGTTTGCGTGCATAGGTACTTGAGCGCTATACCGGGTCAAATTAAATTAGCTAGCGAAACTCCGCAGACGTGATGGGTTTCTAAACATGATAAAACAAACGACAAATTAAGATGATAATGATTTTTTTGGGGTCATCCACTGTCGGTAGTTTCACTCACTTAAAATATCAGTCTAAAAATATATTTTTTTGTAAATTTCACAGACGTGATGGTATCGATATCTGAACACGATAAAACAGATTTTATCAACTCACACTTCAAGTACCTAACAACAATACCAGCGGTCATTGACCCCAAAAATCATTTTTTATTATTATTTTATAGTGTTTAGTAGCTATCGATACCCATCACGTCTGCGGAGTTTCGCTAGCTAATTTAATTTCATCCTGTATTATTATTTATTACTCATCTCAACCAGACTGCTAAATACAGGGTAATAATATTAGGCCGGCCACATACAGTCGGAATTCCGTTACGGAAATCCGTTTCGAAATATCGGTTCGGAATTGAATTTTTTTTTTTGACCGACGTGTTCCTTTACGATTACGTTCACGTGGATGGATTCGCGGGCATAAGCTAGTGTTTATTTAATAAATATTGTATTTTTCCAGTTCTACTATTGAAAAGCGATCATCATCCATTGTTCACAAAATTCTACAAGCAAATCAAAAGGCATTTCAAAAAGAAGACAGGTAATTTTGCGAATTCCGTATATTCTTCTAATCCTGTGGGATTTAGTGATCTATCACAACATCTTGATTTAGACATCTAAAGTATTTAATTAAATATTTAGTGATCAATCTATTGAACAAAATCTGAACTTAGTATCCAACAACAAATGAGGGCGATATTATGTCAATGTTTTCTGAAATAATGAATGATAAAATAATAGTTAAAAACATAAGTACCTATCACAGAATACATTGTATTATTTTCAAAAGTAATTGTTGTGTTTTTGCAGTCCTACTACTGAAACGCTGAAATGGCTCACTTTATTATTTTGAAATCAAACTAATATTTATTATATCAATGATTGAGGTAATTGCATTAGAAAACTAAAACCGTAATATAGGTTTCGTATATTGGAAGCTACAATATTAAACTTTTTGTTTTTGTTTATAGGACCATCTACCGGCATGGAGTCAACGATTATTGTCGAGGGTTTTAAGAAAAGCATAGAAATGCATAATTTGTTATATGGCAGAATTATATCAGATGATGACGTCAACACATATTCAAAGCTTTTGCAAGAAAGGCCGTATGAATTTTTACAATAGAAAAAATTTAATGCCGAAACCACTTGCTGAGGGATTTGTGCAACAAGCTGCAAAGTCTTATAACAGACACGAAATTTCTTATACGGTTCAGAAAACTCCTAACAAAGAAAATAATATTAACCTTTCGAAAAGTAGTAGTAACTGCAATGGGCATTGTTCATATTTTTTTAAATGTTGTAATTGAAAAACCATTTCGAAGAATAGCGTTACTGATCATTACGGACTAATTAATTACGAAAAATATTCATATTTTATTGATATTTTTGATAAAATACGATTGACCTTGTTTGCCCTTTGGTTTGGCTGTACAGTTTTGTATCGTTACCTCGTTATCGTTAAAAAGTAAGAGGCAAGTATTGTCTACAATCTGTCAAGTGTCAAATTATATTTATTATATTATTATTTTTGCTCCCCTTATTTCAGCTACGCTATGATGGCTGCTAGTAGAAATATACTCTAATATCATAACGGTCTCAACTTTAGGCAGGTTTCGCGAGTCAGCTTTAACAAAAGTATCGCTCATTGTGGTCATTTGTGGTTCAGGAAAACGAACAATAAAATTATGTCGCCGCGTGCGTTATTATTCTATTTCTAAGTCGCCGCGTAGATTGTTCTAGTGCAGCCAGCCGCGCACTCGCGCAGCTTGTTGCACGATGTCGATAGCAACTCTGTAAAAAGATATCATAGCATTATTGCTAAATTCGTAGGTGGCAAAAGAATAAACTTTCTCAAAAATATCTATATCAAATGAGATGTAATACTGCGGCTCTATCTTTCTACACAAGAAAACCTTTGAGTATCTTGCATAAATCAAAACGCCCATAATTGATGGAAGAGGCGTTTTGATTTTCCAATGTTCTTTTTTTCTTCTTTGCATATTTCTTAGATCTTTTTAGTCGCTTTATTTTGTTCATTTCAAATTTATGTATTTGTCCTCTTGGACTTCAACCTACAATAGATTTATGCAAGATACTCACTCATTTGATATTGATATTTTTGAGAAAAGTTTATTCTTTTGCCACCTACGAATTTAGCAACAATGCTATGATATCCCTCTACAGAGTTGCTATCGACATCGTGCAACAAGCTGCGCGAGTGTGCGGCTAGCTGTGCTAATAATATTTTTTTTTTGCCAAAGTGTGTTTGTGTAAAAGTCTTTATCAATATCTTCTACTTCGCCTAGTTTGTCACAAAAGTATCGTTTGCGGGTGGTATGTTGTCCAAAAGCATGTTCTGCAGCAAGCGTTATATCAGCATGGAGTTGCATTGCATTATCAGTATGCTTGTATTTTGCAATTGCAGTTACTACTACTTTTCGCATGGTTGGTAGTTTCTTTTATTTGTTAGGAGTTTTCTGAACCGTATAAGAAATTTTGTGTCTGTTGTAAGACTTTGCAGCTTGTTGCAAAAATTCCTCAGCAAGTGGTTTTGGAATTAAATTTTTCTATTGTAAAATTTTCATGTGTGTGTTTTCAATTTATAATGTGTGTTTTTATTTTGCTTTTGTCAATTTTCAAAATAAATCTGACATTCAATACACTTTCTCTCTCACTCTCGCACTCTATATTTCCCTTTTTCTTTTTTTACACAAAAAAAATTGGACCTATAAATGGACCAACCTTTATAGTATGTCTTGATTAGGCCGGCAAAATCGGAATTCCGTTTCGAAATATCGATTCGGAATTTCGAAGGCAGCAAATGGGTAATTCTTCAGGGACAAAATTTTCGATGTCTGTGGGTATATTTCTGTAACCAACTAAAAAAACGGCATGTAATATTTTTTTTTGTACAGTTTAGCTTTATCCCTTACTGGGACAAATGATTTTTTTTTAATAATTGCTGTCTAGGTACAAAATAAAAATATTTGAAGGTCGTTCTTCTGATTCATATAGCGCGTCCGTTTGCCATTTTCCGTAACAAAATGGTCGATGTCGCATTTTCCCTTTGATACATCAATATAAATTTTAATTATATCGAAAGGAAATGAATTGTCCTCTTACAAAAAAAATGTGTATTAGTTATAACTACGTCAGTCTGTTTATAAATAAGTAAAAAAGAAGTGTCCGGCGTATAATACTGATTAATGTGGCGTAAGCTGCGCTTGACCGTACTTGGTCGGGTAATAATAATGAGAGTCTGGCTTCCAGCGCGGGGGGAAGCCAGTCGTGCAACGGACGACCTAGAAGGTGGACGTGCGGCTGGTTGGCTTAGATCCGGTGTTACGAAGGAAAATACCTGATTCATCTGTGTTTGGTTCAGGTGGCATCCTGATTACAATGCCTACTTTATAAAATTTATTTTATTGTTTTAAAACTTCAATCTTCAATCTGTGTTTCGTGTGATGCTTTTGGGTTATAGATTCGTGTAGAAAAATGAAAATAATGAAGTCTGTATGTACGATGAGTTATTCATGATTGTAGGCAAAAGCCTGATTCATCTGTGCCTGATTCGTATGGTCAAAACCCCATATGAATAATAAAATAAATTAGTTTTTCCCCTCTCCAGCACGATAGGAGCGCTTTTGTTGCGTAATTCTCCTTGTCCAATTTTTGACCGTGTACAAGTCAGTAGTTTTAATCTTATTTATTATTATTTACTTAGCTATAACCTTTTGAATAATAAAAAAATGACAGGAGTATAATCTTGTTCTAAATATGATACTTTTGATATGTCTTAGTCCTATTTAAGAATTAATAATTATTGTTTAGAATTTACATTCATAACTAACGGTGTATTTATTAGGTACTTTTTATTTCTGTTTCTGATTAATATGTAACACATTCTGATTCATCTGGGCACAAAATTAATATCTTGAAAACTACTTTATAAAAACGAGTCCCTAATTCAAATATATGTTATTTGGTATACCTATTTTCATATGAACATGTGTTACAGAGCTGAAAGTGAAATTAAATTTTGGCCATATGGATCAGTCAAAGAATCAAATTTCGAAGAACTACCCAAATCGAATTCGAAGGCAGAAAATTTCGAACGGAAAACTACTACAGTACGTGTGCGATAGATCCTTGATTTTGTATGGATTTGTTGCCTTCGAAAATGCCAAATCAATATTTTGAAACGGAATTCCGCAACGGAATTCCGTCCGTATGTGGCCGGCCTTATTAAACCAAAAAGTTCCGAGCCCACGACCGCTTGTGGCTTCTAGATAAACTTCTGGATAATAAATTGAACTGGGGGTCACGGGTCATACGGGGCCCATAAACCATCATTCGATACCTTGGGGCTCAAAGGGTGTATAGCATTTTGGCCAATTAGAGTTATTTACACCATCTTGAAACACACACCCCACCCACACCTTTAAACTCGAATCTATCGAGTTTTTGGATTTCCTGAAAAGTCGTGTTCATCTTTTGAACCCCGAGGTATCGATATGGGGCGCATTGGGGTTAGGGCTCCATGAACCCCATTTTGAGCTTCGCGTAAACGGTACAGATATGGCCGGCAGATTTGATATTGGTCAGATTTTCCACTCGATTTATTCTGCGTTAAAAAAAAAAGTAGGTAAGTACCTACTAACTCATTCACTTTTATTTGTGAGCGAAATCGCGGGGAAAAGCTAATAATAACTGTCTACATTCCGCCGCCCGGTTTCATTGATAATACATAATTATATTCTATTTTATTAATATTACAACGAGTTCTTATTTGTAAAAAAAATAATTATACACCACTGCTCTGAAATATGCTACTGGCTACCTATATGCGAGCATCGCGCGTCATGACACTGGCAGCCAGCCCTACAAAATATAAACTTCGTGAGCGCTTCGCGCGTAAGTATGATGAGGGGGTGCGCGGGGCATTCTCAGCGGTAACGCCCATTTGAGCAAGGTCAACGGCATAATACTGGGCCTTAACTTTGTGTCGGCATGAGATAAAATATGACAATATGGCGGACACGATTTTTCTACGACACATTGTTGTTAAGAAATAGATGATAACACCTGAGGGGCAATTCTCGTAATTTTAAGAACGTCCACAGTCTGAACTCAGTCTCAATCTGACAAAAATACCTCTTATTTCCCTACATTTTTGACATTTTTTTGTCACCGAAATGAGACTGAGACTAGATTTTGAACGTTTTGAATTACGAGAATTGGCCTTCAGGTCTCTTAAACTCCATCAGACGCCGGGATGAGTTGCACAGTAAAGCCAGACAAAATCGTATTAATATATTACAGCAACAAAAAGAACAATACGATCAAAAACTCATAACAGAAAACTAAAATAATATTGCGTGATATTGACAATCGATTAAGCTGGATACCAGACAGTTTTAGTGTAGACTGTTCCATGTTATTCGGAAACAACATGATAATGACAGCTTTACGTTCTAACATTGAGTGGAATATTTAACAAGTACAAAATAATATTTTTTGCGATAGTGTACGTTCTTAATTTGTGTCGGCACGAGCTGTATAAGTTGGTCATACTCGTATTGTGTTAAAAACATAAGCCAGAATGCGCTGGATGTAAATAGTACATTACGATACGTGTGACTTAGTAGTCCATTATTGCACGGCGTGAGTTTAGCGCCCGATCGTAGCGAGGCCGAGGGTGCTAACGTCACACATCACACGTTTCATTTACTATTTTAGGTATAGCTCGTGTGACCTAAACGTGTGACTAAATTATTTCATCACCACTGCTCTCAAATGGTGAAATGTTCTAGAACCAGAAATTCGAAGACATGCGACATCTACCAACCCGCACTGGGCCCGCGTGGTTGATTACGGATTTACGGCCCACTCCCTCTCATTGAGAGGAGGCCTGTGTCCCAGCCGTGAGAACATTATAGGCTGATTATGTAATCTAAACCTGCACACAATTCACGCTCGGGTTTAGGTCACATAGTGCCATAATAAGACTTTTGTGCACGCTTTGCTTAATATGCGCACCAATATTATTTACCCAGTAGTGTTCAACTGCTGGGTAAAGCCCTTTGTACAAACACGTTTTCCTTGCCGTGAAAAACTACGGTTTATTCGCCGTGTGTAGGCACCGTCGTCAGTGTTGTATAGATAACTATTGACGATTGTTGATGGACACGTTTTTTCTATGGCGCGGTTTATACGCCATGTAGGCACCGTTCGTCAGTATTGTATGGATCACTATGGAAGCTTGTTGACGGGCACATTTTTTCTAGGGTGCAGTTTATACTTACGCTGTACCATAAAGAAACCGTGCCGTGCACAAAGGGCCTTAGGGCCCTTTTTCACAAACTTTTGTTTTTGCCAATCCTTTCGACGGCTAACACCAATGTCATATTGCTGGCTCGTAATAAAACAAAAGTAACTTACCTATCGACAGTGATAGCGACTAATGTGAATACTCCAGCGGACACGGTAAGGTTTGCAGTGAAGTTGCTTGCTGTACAAGTGACTGCCCCGAATGGCCAGTCAGCAGTCACCAGGAATATGAAGTTCGGAGCCCCGTTCAAGGTCGCCATCAGCAGGTCTGCGACGGCGAGGTTTACGAGGAAGCAGTTGGTTACTGTCCTCATGCGACGGTGGGCTGTAGACAACAAAAACAAGATATTACAAAAGTTGTTTATAAAACATACATACATTCACTTCCAGCACCCTTATTGCGTTAAAGATTACCAATCACAACCTGAATAATTTTAAAGGATATTGCTAACCAATTGTTTGAAAAATTTGTCTTCTCAACAACGTAAATACCGCAATCAATGTTGTTGGCAGGGGCGTAGCTACCGCCGTATCAGCCGAATCAATAAGATATGGGGCCCTCGGGCTACAGAGGCCCCTAACGTGTGTAAGCAAAAATTAGTAAAATTTATCCACATGCTTCCCGGGAAAGTTTTTAAAATTAAAACTGATAAAAAAATTACCTAAGGACTTCAATGGGGCAGGAACAGCTATCAGACTTGTCACTATTGTCTATATAAGCAGAAGTTTTAGAAAAACTGAAATCGTCTTCAGCTATAGATGATTTAATAAATCAATTTACCGAAAAAAAGGCAAGAAATGTATATATTTAATTTAAATTGTTTGGCTATCTCAATTTCTAGGAAGAAGCGATAACTTATAGTGAATAAATATTTATTTTAATTTAATATTTTTTTTCTTTTGTGGGAAATCTTTACCCTTCATTTGGGCCCCCCAACTAATTTTGATCCAAGACACGCTACGCCACTGGTTGTTGGACTGTCAAAACAAAAGTCATTTCTACTGTTAGAGTGTTACGCAATTACCCCCTGGTTCTAGAAGTCTCTTTCTGATCAGTAATGGATTTTGTTGTCAACATGTTCGCTGTTATGATTGGCAGGCGGATCAAAACGGCCAAACCAACTGACGTCAACTTAGTCAGCTAATCTATTATTAATAATAAAGCTGAAGAGTTTGTTTGTTTTTTGTTTGTTTGAACGCGTTAATCTCTAAAACTACAAGTTGGATTAGAATTTGTTGGCCCAATCTATTATGTATTACTAATAATAAAGCTGAAGAGGTTGTTTGTTTTTTCCTTTGTTTGAACGCTAGAGGGGATCGAGGAGGGGGGGGGGGTTAAGGGGATCAGACCGGAATAACTCGTTGAATTTGAAAAATAACTTTTGCATTTGATAGCTCAATCCTTGAGAAAGATTATAGGCTATTTAACAACACGCTACAACCCTTAGGAGCAGACCAAAAAGAAAAAAAGTGAGAAAGAACACTAAATGAAAACGAAGCGCGGGCGGGCGATGCGATGCGACGGAGTGGGATGGTCCTTTGTCATATCCTATCCTCCATCATATCTTGCAGCATATCCCACACCAGGGTTGATTTTTTTATTTCGTATTATAATATTAAATACTGCGCATTTTGATATAAGTATATTAAGGTATACGATTTCCTAAGTAATTTCTTTTAAATACATGAATATCTAAATATTCCTAGTTTGTGTAGATGTGTGTATGAGATATAAGACGACTGATAGTAGATTAGATAATACTGGCTGACTTTTTTTACAGTCTGGACAAAAACAGGGTATAAAAGATAAACGGAGTAGAAGCCACACACAAAAACACACAAATCACAGCAGCACAGAAATCTCTTTTTTTCCACATAAACTCTGCTTGCGAGATGCAGGATTTTGCGTGACACGTTGTTCGCATGCGGCGTTGTAGATACCGCTACAACCCTGTTTTTGTCCAGATGCGTAGATGGTAAAAAATGTCAGTCGGTATACAAATCAAAACTAAAATAGAGTTAGGGTATGATTTGTTACTCAAACTGGATTATTGATTTCTCATTAGTAGTTGAAGACTCATTTGCCCACTAATCCTTGACGCATGAACACCCACATGAAGCAAACATGTATTAAACCGAACCAGAATCAAAATTTGCCACTGCCGCTTAGCATAATGTACGCATCATTTTATAGGTCAGCATATCTGCGCAAACAACGGATTAATAAATAAATTAGACTAGAATAGAATAACGTTTATCGTCTCCGGTAGGTATTACCGCTAGTAGTAATAAGGACATGCATAAAACTAAAATACCGGAAGCAATGGTTTAAGCGTCAGCATTATGCTTGGGTCCCCCTAGCGGGTTGCTAAGAACTGCTTGGCTCCTGTTGAATGACGATGAAGATCTTACAATAATATGACTAAATTAGAAAAAAAAGAGTTTTTTTTGTGGAGACGACTGGCTATTTTTATTAATAATAAAAACGACTGAACGACGATTGGCATCTTTTATAGTAATATTGTGCAATTTTTTTTAGAGGTCAAAGACTAACACTGGCTGTGTGACTGACTGTGTTTTTACTGTTGAGAACCTTAATTTTCGCTCATCGCTAATGTGACCTTAATTCCTTCACCCCTTTCAATTTGCAAATAATTTTATAGCCAGATAAGTAAATGGCCCACCTGGGCCGTAATTCTCTATGACACAATGAGATTGGCGGGATTAGCTAAAGAATTGACGTGGTTTCGAAGAAAGGAATCATTAAGTGGCCATAGTGAATTAGGGGCCCTAATAGTAAGTGGTCACGTCGGCCAATGGATATTTTCCAAACCAAAGGCAAACCAGAAGAAATCCATAACAGGTGCGTTGCCAATCCAGAGACAAAGCTAAATGAAATAGTCGAGGGAAATATTTACTACCATCTTAAATTGTCCGTATATTTAAACCAAAACTGTCATTCTTTGACAGTTGTATGAACTGCCATTAACACGGCAAATTGATGTAGGGTGTTCATTTACTTAACCACTAACTTGCCTGGCTTCCCCGGGATTTTCCTCAATTAGGAGGAACATGGAAATATATGGATTCTGTATTCTGAGCAGGGACAATCACGGCTTATAAAGACATTCTCCTTCCTAATCAAAGATAAGGTTGCCAAGGTTGAGGTTGTAGAATGCGATCCGAATGTGAATGTGTCAATAAGAGGGAAGGATGACAACGAAGGGCCGACTTGTATGTGAAGGTAATTGAAATCAGGTGGAATATTGTGTTTTTCCTTGTATAGCTCCCGAATAAAGGCCCGTGCACGATGCTACTCTAGTAGAATCATTTCTATGGAAACATGGAAATTGTTCTACGAGAATCGCGTCGCAGGGTCGCGTGTGCGTTTAGTCGGGTTACAATTGCAACGCGTAACGCGTTGCGCCACTAAAAAGCATCACCCTTTTTGAGTTGGTAACATTGTAGTTCAATCGACGAAACATAAAATAGAATGGCAATGTCTGAGCCCTAATATGTAATCCGACCAAAAATTAATGAACGCACAAAGAACGGAAATTGTATACCTACGCATCACTTTTACACTACATTACGATACGTCATACTTTCTTGTCTTTGAATTTTATACCAAGACTTTAATCTTATTGTATGTGGTTTCCATGGAGATTTAGTTCATTGATACGGTTCGTTTTGCATTTGTTTTAGGTCTTTTAAAATTTGTATTTATTCTTATTTGGGTTTATAAATATATTGCCTGTTGATATAGTACCGAGTTTTCAATTACTACAACGTTGAACAATATCAAAATACAAAATAAGTTGTCATA
Source organism: Oligia latruncula (assembly GCA_948474745.1). Classification (NCBI taxonomy): domain Eukaryota; kingdom Metazoa; phylum Arthropoda; class Insecta; order Lepidoptera; family Noctuidae; genus Oligia; species Oligia latruncula. Next base: position 9,631,843 of record OX419693.1, on the reverse strand, counting down.
ACGTCTGATTTATTTTGACATTACTAACACTAACCCAGTATTTAAAAGTTTAACTCTAGGTTTACCTCTAACTCTGGGTGGGGCAAGATTAATTATTTGGTTAACCCTGAATTAGCTGTTAACTCCCGAGTTATCTAGGATAACCCATGAACCTGCAAGTAGGCGAAGGTGATCAGCCAGGCTTGCAGCGCCAGCTTGGAATTATGTAACACCAAAACGAGATAATTTTTAATTAGTAAGTAATATGTCGCGGGTTCAAAAAAAATAGCCCGGCAGGTAATTGGATCAGGAAGGTAGTGTTTGTGGAAAATTCCGAGTCGGTAAGTCATGCCATCTCACGTATCACTGAACGAACATATTACTTATTACTAGGTACCTCAGTAACCTCTGAATATAAATTCAAATCATCGAAGTCGCAATGTAGGTATTGCGCTAATGGATGTTTGTTCTATAAAGCGGAATGCAATTTATGGAGCTAACTGTATAGCTACTAGTGCAATAACGTAGCCTTTCAAAGGCAATGCTTGCCGCACCCTAATTGCGTAACATAATATTATTAACAATCTGAAATAAATTGATAATGTGAAGATTAGCAATATCCTTCATTTTGAAGGATATTGCAAATCCATTGCTTCATATTATGATCGAAACATTTGTCTGCTCAACAACGTAAATAATGCAATGAATGTTATTGAACTGTCAAAAAGAAAGCTATTGGTACTGATAGTGTGTTACGCCATAACCCTGCTTATTTCGATATAGCATACCTACTAAATATATACCTAGGTCGTATGGAACGTTATTGGTTCCACAGTAAATTGAACTTCGTATATTTAACTAATTTATGATGCTCCCAGTCTACAAACAGAAATTCAATCAAATGCATAATATCCAATTAGTCACTGTAGGTGGTCCGCTGATTGCAAAACCCATAGTCAGCTCATCACTACTTTATAAATAAAGATAATTTTATTTCATTTAGATTTTTGGATTAAGATATTTTATGATTTTGAAAAGTCACCCAAAGGGCAATGGAGAGGGCTATGCTTGGAGTTTCCCTGCATGATCGAATCAGAAATGAGGAGATCTGCAGAAGAACTAACCTAACCTTGTGAAGGCCGCAGGCCTTCACAAGGTCATCGGACCACCTTGTGGGAGGCCTTCCAGCGCTACGTATTCCGGTACGCGGTCGCCACTTCAGAACCTTTCGGCCCCATCGGTATTCTGTTCTGCGAGCAACGTGCCCTGCCCACTGCCACTTAAGTTTGGCAATTCTTCGGGCTATGTCGGTTACCTTGGTTCTCCTGCGGATCTCCTCATTCCTGATTTGATTGATTTTTTAAGGCTGATAAAATATGCAAAACTAGCTTTTTCTCGCGGCTTCGCTCACGTGTAAGAATTATTTTGTCTTGTGTACTAACCCTAAGGGGCAATTCTCATAATTTAAGGAATGTTTACAGTGTCAAAAACACCTTTAATTTCCCTACATTTTTGACAACTTTTTGACATTGATTTTCGCTGAGATGAGATTGCGAATAGATTTTGAACCCGATAGCGTATCTATCGGGGTCGAGAAGCACAGAACCGGTCGAAGTGGAGGTGCTTGGAGGAGGCCTATGTCCAACATCATTTCAGTCTTTCGGCTGAAATGATGTTTTGAAATACCTATGCACTAATAAAGAAAGTGTTTTAATTTTTTGTCATATCGACCTCAATATGACACTATGACATAGATAATAAAGTCATTTTGTTGCCTTTTTTTAATAACTCGTAAATTCAGTCCTTGCTTAGATATGGTTTTCCTATGAGGAATACTTGTGAGACACTTTAAGTCACAAAAAGGCCGGACGGTCATCCTGATATATTTATGATGTTTAGGGTGAAACAAAACCCTCATAGGAGGAAGTCATGTAACACAAACGAGCTTTTTCTTCATTTTTATGTGGACTACGTTCGAGTTGTTTCGCCCAAAATCCGGATATTCCGTGAAGAAAACTAAGACTAGTGTAGTTTGCTATGATAGCGAAGCATTGACAATTTAATTTTTTATACTGAGATATAGGGTCAAAGAAGAAAAAAGAAGAAAAGGAACGTGGAAATGAACAATAAAACCAAGTATTTTACTAAGTTGAATAGGTATTTAGATAATATCTAATATTTGGATGAACAGACTGCAACCACTACGTGTTAAAATTAAAAAATTGTTTATATAGACAGCTCACTTCACCTAAGTTTTCTCGGTGAGATTTTTACAAAATAGACCGGCTCGAATGTGTTAATCCAATAGGTATCACAAGCAGCGAATCAATATTACCATACACTTTATAATAAATCATGATTAAACCTATAGAAAAAAACACAAATCAAATAAATATTGGCACACGATAAAATAAAAACGATCCTGTTGTTCACACTGGTTCACACATTGGATACTTGTTATTGGCTTGGCATTGGCTCACACACTTGTTAAAGTTCAACTACTTTTGCATTTTTTTTTTTTTTAAATAACTTGTAAATATGTGAGTACCATGTATCTATCACTTATTTGATTTACCTGTCATTGCTTAATTTTTAATTCTTTTTACCTTTTGTGGTAGACTAATTTTATTATGGGTGCATCGTGTTCACATATAATTTTTATTATGTATACAAGACCTTGTAAAACATTTTTAAAAGAGTAACGGTGGAGTTTCTTGCCCATTCTTCTCCATACGAAAACTACCTTTTCGAATGGGCGACTAGAATCATTTCTATTTAGTTTTTTTTTTGACGTTCAAAAGTGCCTTTAATGTGCCTATTTGAAATAAATGATTTGACTTTGACTTTGACTTTTACTGAAGTTCCGAAAAATATCTAATATATTTTTAGTCTCGCTAAAGCCCTTATCATAAACAACGTTACATTTTCAAAAGCCCCAGATTTATTTAAAACGAACGTTTACAATCACAATTGTTTAGAAACGTCAATTTGAAAATCATTTCTGAATAATAACCGTTTCTCGTTCACAAATTCAATTTTTATTGTGACGAATGGGAAGTAGCTGAAATAGCGTAGGTTCCTTAATGTATTCTTAACGATATGCATTATGTAGAGAATAAAAATGTACAGGGTTTTTGCAGCTTCAATCTGCGGTGAAAACATAGCAATAAGAAAGCTCGTTAAATCTTACGACCTAGGAGTTCGAAAAAATTGTGTGGTTGTGTGTTGGTATGGAAATAAGTAATTAATAATATAAAAATAAATTTATTAAGGTACATAAAGGTTTTGCCATTTTGTAGTACATGAGGGACCTAGAACGTATGCATTATTAATTAAATGGTGTAGGTACAAGGAATTGTTGGGTTAATCGCTGATTTACTAGCATCCAGCTAGTACTGAGTAATCTGTATTTAGGAGAGACAGTTTCAAAGTACCCTATCAAACTGCGAGAAAGTGTGAATACACACGATCGCCACACGAGCGACACGCGTCAATGACAGAGGCAACTGCCAACGTGCCGCTCGAGTACGGTGCTCTAATACACAAGCGCCATGTTGTGGACGGCAGCCGCCGACACTCGTCGACAGTTGCAGTTGTCTCTATAGTTGACGCGTGTCGATCGTGTGTATGAGCACTCAAATTCTGACATTTCCTATTTGGAAAGCATAGACGTAACCCCCACCCCCCACCCTCTCTACCACACCCTCTCACATAATTTATGAGAGCTTATGGAAAACTCTTTTTCATCAAGCTGCGTCAATCCAGTCTACAATATCATCGTGCTTTTTTATTTATTCTTTAACTATTTGCGGGTAAAAAGTAACTTCATAGTCAGGTTTAAATGATTTTTTTATATTAAGTATGTTATAAAGTTATAACGTAATACCGTCCGATAAAAAATATCCATTAGGTACGTGCCATACGTACCTAATGGAATATTTTTTATCACAAACTACAACGCGTCACGCGACGGGGCGCAGAAAACACACCCCCGCGCGTAATTGTTTTCATACAAAGGCGATGGCCCAAAAAGTTTTGTACCTCAGTTTTAAGAGGATATTTAAAAATCATTTAAAATCATTGTCACCCTGGCTAACATAATATTTTTTTTTTGTTCAAGAAGTTTTGTAGGCGTTCTTATTATAAACACATTCATCGACCAAAATATTTTTTTTAAAGTCTGAGAATACAAAACTTTTGCGCCAGGCCTGAGTTTTTGGAACGAAGTTCTAAGGAGCTTGCGGTATGACTCGAGTAGATTTCTCCAAGTGGAGAAATCGTCACGTAACGATAAAGCGTTATGCCCCTTTCTATGCGACTTTTTAATACATGTAATAGTGAGAGAGTCAGAGAGAGAGAGAGATAGTTTCATGGTTTTCGAGGGTGCTGAAGCCGATAGTGAGGTCAAAATAGAAATCCAAGATGGCGGCTGCAAAAAAAAACAAATTTTTCGTCATGGGTGTCATTTTTATGGTTTTCGAGGGCTCTGAAGCCGAAATGTATTGTAAAAAATCATAGAGGCAAAGTTGTTGTTTATGATGTTAGTAATCCAGTCCTGGAAGGTTGTTAGTGTTTTGCCAATAACCCTGTATAAGACTACTTTTTGCTTAGTTAAAAGTACAGATTTTCTACCTCATTATAACTCAGGGTATCGTAAAGATTATTAATTACCACACAGTAGCGCGGAAATCTTTGGCGCTTCGTCGCGTCGCTACTGTGCAGCATCGCCTGCTGAAGTAATTAAAGTTACTCTTCCACTATAAATCAAGCGTGTAGGTACGTGGAACTAACGTTCAAATAACATAGTGTCTTTTCTTGTTACCATAAATAAATTATAAAGGGAAAATGTTCTATAAACTAACGCTCTGAAGCGCTGTAAAGTATGTCACACACTCGTTAGAAGTAACCATAGTCCACTGAAGTAACTGAAAGGATAGTTTCTTGTTATAAATCCTATTTATAAAATAGAGAAGAAATATAGAGAACACCTACATAGTGTGTAATTTTATCTGTGAATGGAAATAATTCAATAGAAGATTTGCAACCCATTTCAGCAATGATGTTAATGCTGTACAGGGACTCAAACTGTAACCGTATTAAGTGTTTTTAACACTGTTTTTTAAAACTGTTATAAAAGACACATTTATAAATGTAACATGTACAATAATATTACTGAATTAAAGTGTAACCTTTTATATGTGTAAGGGCGCATTTCATCAAACTTTTATACATAGAATAAGTCTTATACTGAGAATAAATTTTGATATTTTGACAGTTTTTCCATACTAGAACTGTCAGACGTCAATTTTACTATCTTAAGATATCTTTTATCCGTGGAGTATCCAGACTTTGGTAAAATCATCTTCAATTCAATACGTGTAACAGAAATAAACATTTGTAGGTATCATTGCACGGTACCGCAAAAATGCTCGACGGACAGACAGACAGGGCGATGGCAAAATAGCCTCAATCCCGTCAGGATTGCGACTATTGCATTGCGAATATTATAATATAATTTTTAAAAGTCCTACCTATTGTATTCTTTGCAAAGAGTATCGGTAGGTTTATGGGTTATGACGTGCCACACTTATGATGTTACTCGGCTTTCTGTCTGTCCTTCACATGCGTTTTCTCTAAAACTGTCTGACATACCTATTTAAAATTTACATGGATAGACTGTACTAAATACTACTATAATACTACTACTTTTGCTGTGCTCGACAGGGTCCACAATAATCATATTCTGTAAAACCCACCACCTAAGTTCACATGTGGAAGGTTCCATACAACTCGATTCCTACCAGCTTCCCTTTGAAAAATGGCACAGTCAGTATTCTATAGACAAATAATATAATCATATTAAAGATAGCTTCTGCCCGCGACTACGTCCGCGTGAAATTTCACCCTCCCCTCATTCACCCTCTTAGGGGTGGAATTTCAAAAACCCTTTCTTAGTGGATACCTACTCTTCACAAATAACACACCCTCCAAATTTCATGTCTCTAGGACCCGCGGTTTAGGCTATGCGTTGATATATCAGTCAGTCAGTCAGGACTTTGAATTATATTATATATAGATACTTTTGCGGGATAAAAAGTACCCAGTGTGGTGCCCAGGATATTAAAAAATAATTATACCAAGTTTCATTGTAATCGAACCGGTAGTTTTTGCGTGATGCCTGAACAAACAGACAGACAGACAAAAAAAATTTTAATCACATTTTTGGGTTCGGTGTCGGTCTAGTAACACCCCCTGCCATTTTATTTTTTTGATATTTTCAATGTACAGAATTTTCACTTCTACAGATTTATTATAAGTATAGATATCTACTCCGGCTTACCTCTTAGAAAAATTTACCCTCTTCTACTGGGAAGCAATAAATATATTAAGTAAAAATAGTTGAATTTTGATTTTGGAATATTATTACAAAAACTTGATATAACATCATGTCTGTAATCCCGGGTTATACAGAAGTGTATCTATAGTACACCGACATAAAGCAAATTATGTTTAAGTCCCATGTAATAGAGGACGAACCTATTGCCATCAACCGGGCACAAATACCGGGCCCCGGGCTGTTACTGAGAAATTCCAGTGGGAAAAACCTAATAACACTTTGCCCCACCCGGGAATCGTACCCAGGACCTCATGCTCAGCAGCAGCGCTTGCAACCACTAGGACAGCGAGGTTCTTTTGCTGCACTGGGCCTTTTTGGCGCAGCCGTGAGGCACATCTGCTAATTTCTTACGTTTTATTTGATTTTTTTTATCTGTTGTAAGTATGTTCAAAATCTGACAACCAGTCTTACTAAGGGGTATTGTATTACCCAGTAACTGAGCTCTGGAGGTCAGATAGGCTGTCCCTGTATTCAGCTGTATCCGGTTAGACTGGAAGCCGACCCCAACATAGTTGGGAAAAGGCTAGGCAGATGATGATAATGATCTGATGTATATTATACTAGCTTCAGCCCGCGACTTCGTCCGCGGGAAATTTCACCCTCCCCCGATACAATCGCGCGCGACTCAAAGGCACCGCTCCTTGCGCGACTTGCGGTGCCTTTGTGTCGCGCGAGATTTTATCGTTGTCGCGCCTGTTTGAAGGAGCCTTTACTTTGTGTTAATTATTTCATCACCACTGCTCTCAAAACGGTGAAGGGAAATATCGTGAGGAAAATGGCATGTCCCAAAACCAAAAATTCGAAGACATGTGACATCTACCAACCCGCACTGGGCACGCGTGGTGGACTACGGCCTACTTACTCCCTCTCACCGAGGAGGCCTATGTCCCAGCAGTGGGAACATTATGGGCTTTCCTAAACTTGTCCAAACTCATAACTCAACTTTCTCAGCAAAAAAACAATTATAGAATACTAGGTGTTGCCCGCAACTTCGTCTGCATGTATTTCATCATTTTTTTATATAAATATACAAGATAAAAAGTAGCCTTTTTCAGGTCCCAGGGTACCTGTGTCAAATTTCATAACGACTGGTTCAGTGGTTTAGGCCTAAAAGATAACAGACAGATAGACAGAATAATGATCATTTTCACTAACTCTATCCGACATCAAAATAAATAAAAGCGCTTTGTTGGACTTTCATCGTTCGGTTCGGCGCCGAGGATTGAAAATCCAACAGGGCAATAATATTTAGGTAATAATTTAGGTGTCATGTTGGCATTAGGCTTTCTCGCGTTTATAATATTAGTATGGATATAACTTACCCAAAACGATCCATATGACCAGAGTATTGCCCAGTACAGCAAGAAGCAGCATGATGGCGAAGACCATGAACCAGGCAAGTTGACCCCACCATGGTGGGCTGAATGGCCTCTCTCCAAGCCCCATGCAGTTTCCAAGAGTGATTCTGTAAAAAGAAGACACATTATAGGTAAATAAATATAAAAGCGAGGTATTAAAACTACGAAATATGGGAGTTACTGTTCATCTCTACCTAACCGTTTGGGGAATACAGGCGTCATGTTATATGTATAATGTGTTATATTTTTGTTTTATTTATTTACTAGCAGCGCCCCGCGGTTTCACCCGCATAAGTGTCGATCCCGTTGGAATATCGGGATGAAAAGTATCCTATGTGTTATTCTGACGTATAAGCTATTATGCTGTAAAGTTTCATCAAAATCTGTTTAGTAGTTTTTGCGTGAAAGTGTAATAAACATCCATCCATCCATCCTCACAAACTTTCGCGTTTATAATATTAGTAGGATTTATTTATTTTAGGATCTCCAACAAAAGATATACACTAAACATTTTTTTTTTTTTAAAGTTGCCCCATACTAGAAATTTCTCCTGTATTGTGGGTGCGTTTACAAACATTTAAATTCACGTACACAAACAGCCAGACCCGGAACAACTACTTGTAGGTCATACAAATATTTGTTCCGTGCGGGAATCGAACCCGCGACACGCAGCGCAGCACAGTCAATCGCGAACCATGCCGTCAACAATAAAACTATGTCAATATTAAAACTATGGGGTAGGTACATTTGTACCAATAGGCACAATGTCATTTACATGGCAGAAGTCTAATAATAGTAATGATAACGTGATATTATGGGTATATACCGAGAATGCCCACAATGTCCGGGTACCCGGAAATGGGTACCCGCCATACAGAAAAACCGTTCGCCGTTCGTCTGTTTTGAAAGCCATTAGTAGTAAATATTTCGCACAATGCATGCTGATCTCTCTGAAAGTTCCATTGAACGTTCATCAAAATAGTAGAAATGAAATAAATTTCACCGTAAAATACAGAACATATCGTACATATCATATGAGCTTTATTAAACATTGCATCCGTCACTTCAATACACCCACGCCTTGATCGAACAAAAATAATCAAAATACTCATTCAGTAAAGTGTTGACTTCAACCATTAATTTGTATCGATAATAATTAATCTACAATAACCTGAATGGACATGAAACTTTGATTGCAAAATAATTTAATTATTTGTGTAATGTAAAACTGTAAAGATAAATAAATTGAATCCATGATCAGCCTATGATGTTCCCACTGCTGGGACACAGGCCTCGTCATTGTAAGAGAGAGTGGGCCCAGTGCGAGTTGGTGCACAAATGCATGCACAAATTCAATGCTCAATTATTATTATTTACTCATTATTTTAAGTACCGTCTGACATTAAAATTGAATCAGTCATTATCATGTCTTTATATCACTTAAGGAGCAGTGGTGGCCCAGGTTGTCACGGACACGATTTACGAGTTGTAGGTCGTAGGTTCGAATCCAGACAGGCGCTTTACTATGTGTAAATTATTTCATCACCACTGCTCTCAAAACGGTGAAGGAAAACATCGTAAGGAAACCGGCATGTCCTAGAACCAAAAGTTCGAAGACATGTGACATCCACCAACCCGCGCTGGGCCCGCGTGGTGGATTACGGCCCACTCCCTCTCATTGAGAGAAGGCCTGTGTCCCAGCAGTGGGAACATTATAGGCTGGTTACGGTTATATCACATAATAATTTTCGGATTCAGTTTTTACTAAATTATGATAGTACCTACTACAAAAGCTCTGAATTTATTGACTACACTGACGGACAACGCACAGTCTAAGCTGGGTCTAGGTCTAGAAGCATAAATTTTCATGTTTGAAATTGCTTAGGCGAGATCGCAATAAGCGATAAGGCCACCCGTTGCCTATTTTGTAGCTTATATTTTTTATGCTGTATAATCTGGTGTACAATGAAGTATATGTATGTATGTATCTAATCTAACCAGCCTGTATGTACTGTCCCACTGCAGGTCAAAGGCCTTCCTCTCCCTTTTCCGCACAATTCTATCTTTTGCGAGTGCCGGCCAGTCCCTACGTTAGGAGTCAAGCTCGTCCCGCCATCTTCGTCTTGGCCTGCCGCGATGGCGTCGGTCGTGCGTTTAGTGGGACCCAATCGGTGGTTCTCTTAGCCCAATTGTCATCTGACATGCGGCAAACATGTCCGGCCCAGACCCTCTTAAGTTTAGCGACTGTTTGGATAACGTCTGTTATCTTAGTTTTGGGGCGCGGTATTGTGTTCCTTATACGATCAGAAATTCGAACCCCCAGGATACCATATCCATGACTCGCTATAAATAATTTATTTATTTATTTCGATATGAATCATTTATATAAAATAATAATTAATGATTTATTTAAATTAAATAAGAGTTCCATAAACAAGGTGGAGAAGAAAATACGACAATACCTAAATAAACTGCATTTATATCTAATGCCGTTCCTAGTCTGCATACGAAAATTTAATTAAAATATCCAATCCAAAAGTCACTATAGCTAGTCAAATATTCGCAAAACCTTTGAAAAAACCTTTTTTTATTTGATAGTTCCCAAATACTCTTATTTATATTATTCATTACTATTGCCAGTGCTTCCATTTATTGTTATATTTTGTCTCCACATTGTAAAAAGAAAGTTTACTAAAGAAGGATTTTTGAAAATTCAGCCCCACCGGGATTTTATACGGACGGGATTTAATTTGCCGACGGGAAATCTCATGTGTGTTGAGTACACGAGCAACTGGTAAGTTCTATTTTAGTATCCTACGACCTTGTCTATTTGTCCTAGACATTCTGGGTATTCCAGCATTCATTGATCGTCACTCGGTCAAGGCTGGGCTCTACCTGCCACCACCTTATACAGTCTAATATTTATTTTGCACGCAATGATAATAATCAAAAGCAGTTAAAAAGCCATCAAACAAAGTACACTCGTCATTTGTGTATGTTATTTTCTACAACAAGTTTTCATCGTAAATTATATACTGGAACCACTAATCATAACAAAATTTTTGTATAACGTGCAGCCCCATGGATGCCTCATCTAGTCATTACTTTCTGAGAGGGTGTTTTGTATGGAGGTAATGTGTTGGTCGAAGAGATGCTCAAAATCATTTATAGAAATCTTTTGTGGGAAAAATAAACTAAGGTCTTTATATCTTCAACATAATCCATGGAGGGCCAAGTGTCCTATTTGGTGGTCGAGCTCACGTAAACGCAAGATAACAGGTAGGTATGTGATAAGTTCTTTTCGAAGAATTTATTGTATGTGGTTTTTATGCGAACCGAAAGATATTGTTATAGCGGAATTTTTGTCAAGTTTTATATTAAGTCCACAGGTTATTCCGCAAGCAATTCGTATTCCATTTCATACAAATAGCAAGCTGGTACAAATATAACATATTAAAATGAGAAACTCCAGCTCATATTAAAAAAAAATACGGCTTTGGGGATATATGAAAAGAATATCTGTATCTAGTTGCTTATAAATCATAGAGAATCAAAATACTTTATTGAATAGTCTGAGAATAGAACTTTCGTTAGAGTTTGGGAATCCTTCAGGAGTAAGACCACCCCTCGTCGGCGACTGGCGAAGAGTTATGTGCTTCTTATCGACTGAAACATAAAAGCTTTTCTCAAACTACCTACAACTATAGATAGGAGCATAGGTATAATATTTCTATGGGTAGGAGTATATAGGATAAAATTGAAAACTTGCGCCAAATCGAAATAAGAGGTGCAATAACTGTTACATAATCATTATAAATTGTCATTTCCCAAATCTAAATTCTTGAAAAATATCGTGTAATCGTCTTACAGTTATTACTGAAAAAACAAAAAAAAAATTAAAACCACAATTATTACTGTAATGTACCTAAGTAAATTTCAATGGTTTGAACGATATCACCAAATGAATAAAAGAGTTAATTTTGTGACCTTTTAGCTACTTAAAACGTTAAAGTTCACCGTCAAATTCAAAATATAAAATGGTTTCGAGATCGCGTTCCAAACGTTACACAAAAAAAGTAAAAAAATAAAATAAATAAACCGACTTCAAAAATAAATTAACGGTAGTCGGTATAATTTTTTTTAAACTGGAATATTTGTTTGCTAAAAGTAGGTAATAGTTTTTTTGTAAATATTGCACTAGAATTTGACCAAGGTTTTGAGATGTTTTCCCTTTGCACCCGAAGCTCGTATCAATAAGCCAGGCCGTCACACTTACACGTATTATTAGTCCATATCTTGAAAATTCCTAAATCGATTTGGATGAAACTTTCACTGTTCCCTACGTTGAAGTAAATGTAAGCAAATAAAAAAAATGGTCAGGATCCGATTAATAGTTGCGGAGAAATGCGTGGACAAACATACATACATCTATAAAATGTTGTGTATTTGTTTGGAAGCCCTAATAGATTGTCATATAGATATGAATATAATGCAGTTCCAATAATATTACATACACAAGTGTCGAATTGATAACCTCCTTTTTTGAAGTCGGTGATAAGTAAAAAAGTACGTTGACTTTTCATAATTGTATTTTGAACATTTTACAGGTGACGGTTGGATCAATGATAACAGCGGAGTTAAAAATTTAATAAACAGATAATACTGGATAACAATCTACGCTAATGATCCTCTTGAGAGTTCGGCGAATTACAGTGAAAGTAAATTACAGACAGTAAAGAGCCAGAACAAAAGGTTTGACGATTTTTTATTGTAGTCAAGCAAAATGCAATTTAGAATGATTATATTAGACTGTAATCATTTTGATAACGATGTACCCTTGATGGAACATTATTTACTGATCCAAAAAAACTTGTTAGCTATAGGAATGACATCAGGGATATTGTTGTTTTTATCAAATTGACACATTACGCCAATTTGTGGTGTTATAGCCATTTCATACAACTGTTAAAACATGACATCATTTTCCCTGACTTTCCTTTAGTGATTTTATGCAACTCAAGCGCTTATTAGGAAAAAGTAAAGCTAGGTATACGGGCTAAAGTTAATCCGGCCTTACTGCACTGTAAATCCTTAATTTTCTCTGTAGACGTGCAGGGATAAAGACGGATTACATCTAGTGTTCCTGACTTTTACTGCGAAACTATCTTTGTCGTAAAAAGGATTATACAGGTTCAAATTAAATTAGCTAGAGAAACTTCGCAGACTTGATAGGCATCAATATCTAAATATTATTGATTTGATGTTTTTTATTGGGGTTATCAACTGTAGTAGGTACTTACTTGAAACATCCGTAAAAAGAAATTAACTCAAAATTATGAAATAACTTTAATTTTGGAAGTCGGTGTCTTGGGATCTGTATTTTAGTTTTAGTTTTTTGCCACCGACGTTTCGTTTTATTATATTTAGAAACTGAAACCCATCACGTCTGTCAAGTTTCGCTAGATGTTTTAATTTGACCCTGTATAGTAAGTAGACTTTCGTAAATTTCCGTCTATAAGCTTCCGTTGAAAAGGGAAAGGCAAAGGTCACCTTTCATTACTTATGGTGCTTACAAACATTATAAAATGTTTACAAACATTTTCTAACATTGTGATCCAATACATTTAATCAAAAAGCTTTTCAGAAATCAGAAAAGTTTTCATGTTAAGTAATGTTAGTAAACATTTTTAAACAGCAGTGTGGCAGCACCTTTACAGTCCGCGCTGGAGCTAAGAGGAATGATAAGCTATAGATAATGATGAGCTAGAGTTGTGATTTAGTCGATATTGTACTGTCGATACTAACAGATCTTGACCCTCCGCGATTATGAAATCATTCTATAAGGGTATTATGTACTTGAAATAAAAAAAAGCTTCCTTCCTCAGCCACCGATTCCTCGGAGCTCACGCGCGGACTATAGGTATTGAATGGATTGAACTTCTTTATGTTAACTTTCTTTTTCGAATTGTTTTTACTACCTTATTAATTTAGTGGTATGGCTTCGAACTTTGTCCTCGAGTTCTGTACAGCGTGTATCGGAAAGCTGTGGTCAAATTTAAGGGTCCACACCCTTTAATTAGCAAAAAAATCTTGTGTAAATAATGATTAGGTATTAAAATTTAGACAACTTCTTAAATTTCATGACAATTTCTCGATAAAATCTGGGTCATGATGGCCCGGGGTTATCGTCGGCGTACCTAATTATATTTACGTCATTTGCCCCGGGGTTAACGGATTCCGACAAGGATCCTGACACAGGGTGAATGCCATCAATATTGAAAATGTCATTCCACTTTGGACAAATTAAAGTCACATTCAATATTAATTTCTCAGTTAGAGATGAGAACTGCTCTTCATACATGGATATTGGTGGTAGCATAATCAGCCTATAGTGTTCCCACTGCTGGGACACAGGAGTGGTCGTATCTTAATGGCGATAGACTTGTCCTATAATTTTTAGGACTGGGAGAATTTAATTTGCCGAGAACTATGCGCCAATTAGGTCTCAAAGGTCGATCCAACTTATTATTGAATTTATTAAAGATGTCTAACTTTGAAGAGTATATTTAGCGCAAGCGGAAAGAAGAACGGCAGATTTGGTGTCGCTTAATTTTAAAAGCGTTCATAATTGAAAGTATGCACATTACGAGTTTATGAAACAAATATTTTATTCAGATTACACGAAATCTTGCTATTCTTCTTTAGAACAGTTTAAGGGGGTTACAGGACCTAAACGTAAAAAACGCAAGTTTTAGAAGCAATAAAAGTATATGATTGACTACAGTAAACAAAATCAGAAAAAATATATGATATTCTTCAGGATATATGCTAGGTAGATAGTGTGTTGAAAATATAATACAACTAATTTGATACGATAGAACAAAAGTCATGAACATACCTCCAAAAACTTTCTTTTTACAATAAAAACCATACTAATATACATACAATCATTCTATAAGTAACTTACTAAAACACTAGTGTTTTAATTTTTTAGTCCAAATAATAGATTTTTTGTAAATAGACAATTGCTTCATATTTTGCAATAAATTACCAGCGTTGTGTCATCACGCTTCTTTTTTTTTCTATGCAGTCCGACAGTGACCGCGCTTTAGGTCATTTATTTATTTATTTAAGCCCCTGACGTTAATAATTGGAAATACGTTTACAAAAATAGGTTCCGGGCGAACCTTCTATTCTATTCTTGTTGGCATATAAGTACATACTTATTACTAAACGCGTTGGAAACCTTTCACTTTGTTTTCTTCTGGGGTCGTAGTAGGTACTTATTTATTCCTTTTACAATTTAATTTAACTCCCACGTAACAAGTAAACCTTTTTGTATATCCAATGCCAACAAAGCTGATTAGCAAGATTTCTTCACTACGTTTATTTATAGCAATTTTGTATAATTAATAGGAGCTATTTGTTAGGAAAACATTTCGTGTCTTTTCGGGAAAATAACAACTTTATACCTACTAATATTTCTTTAATAGTCAGTTAAAGAAACACATTCCATTTTATTACCGTAGGTTGTAGCCTACCGGAAATAAATTATCATAATATTATTTGCTTGTATAAAAGTAACAAATGAGGAAAATGTCGTGAGGAAAGTTTTAAGTATGAATGTCGATGGCTATAAGAGTAGGGGAAGACCAAAGAAACGATGGATGGACTGTGTGAATAATGATGACTGGGTGAAAGGGGGTGACTGTTGAGGTGGCAGCTAATAGAGAAGTATGGAAGAAAAAGACAGATAAAAGTAACCAGTTCTAACATCATGCAAATTATCCTTTTCTTAAACTACGTATTCTACCCTCCTACTTTATACACAAAGGCTTTTAACATAATCAGGCATCTGCTTCCGGATATATGTTTGATCAAGTTAAAAGCCTGTTAAAGGTCAATTCGTTTAATACAAGTTAACGTCGATGTTCGTGCTTCATTAACCTAACTGGGGAAGGGAACTTAATTTCTATTTAAAAGCTTGTGTATACTAACTCCGGATACACCCACAACACAATAACATCGTTATTTGGGTGTATTTTCTAACCTTCATTAACCGAATGACCAGCTTGAATTCTTCACAGATGTAGATGTTCCTAATTACTTTGCCCGACTCAAAACTCTTAGGACCTCATGTTCTCGTCTCGCTCGCTGTCTTTCTTCATGTGGTTTTACTTTCCAGGCAATTTTCGGACTCAAAGCGTCATTGTAGCTCGTTGTGGTTACATGTTTTGGTGTTGGCAAGTCAATCTCCCCCAGATACATTATTAGGCTTTGAACAGGATTGACATTATGCCTGAACTTGTATTTTGCAATGCTTTATGCGGAATACTGCCTTTGTTCTCCCTGATTTATTGTTGTTACATCCCACCCCGATCTTCATCCCATAAAATTGGATAAAACCTTTAGAATGATATATCACCGAGTCGCAATGGGACTGCTAAAAAAGGATAATATTCCAGATGTATTCAAGTGACATATTTTATTCCGTAGTTGTCGAAGAAACGTGACAATCCCACGGGAACTGCAATAAATGTCCGACATTGTTGAATGTTCCATTGAGATTGAGAAGGGATTCGGAAGATTCGTCTTGTTCATTGTTTAAACAATACTTGTTGGGAACATAGCCTTTGTGCCCCACTATTTTGTTTTGTGAAGTAGCTAACCACTTCACAAACAAAATAAAATGGTGGAGCATAGGCAGTAGATAGTTGAGATGCTCACTTGTTTTTTTTCCCTGCTTTAACTCCGGCTTTGTTTAGTGATTGACTTTTTGATACAGTTTTTAAACAATAAGTTAATGTAATGACGGTATGTATAATCAGCCTAAAATGTTGTAGACTGATTGTAGCCTAAAATGTTCGCACTGCTGGGACACAGACCTCCTTTCTTCGAGAGGGAGTTGGCTGTAATATACCACGCGGGCCCAGAGCGTGTTGGCAGCTATGTGATTCACCGTTTCGACCGTTCCGTTCCGTTCCCCACCTACAGCTCAACTCGTAAGTCGGGGGGCAGTTACCACTTGGCCACCATTGCTCAATGTAATGATGGTTTGAGTTTGAATTGAATTTACCTACGCGCGGATTTCCCAGATGTTGAATATCCTATATATATTGGCACCAATAAAATAACATTCCGTGTAGAAGATGCCTTTGGTTAACTACCTAAAATAGTTAGTTATATCCCTAATTTCGATATAAAATTAGGCAAAGTGGTTGTAACTTTAGAAAGTCGATAGCCCGTCAACATGTAATTGAAACCTAAATTGAGAACTAAATTCCGTTTAATAATTGTTTTCGCAAATTAATCAAATGGAAACTCTATCAAATTGTGTTTGATTGCTTGTATTTGTCGGCAGACACATTGATTAGCAGCTGTGAGAGACGGCGACTAGATGGCGCTAGTGGAACGTGCACCAGACGCAAATCATTCACTCTATCGATCATTTGGCCTAAAGGACTTGGTATCCAATCCAGTAAAATATTGTAACGGTTTCCCCCCCACTAGCGATCGCCTTTATAAGGAGCTGCGCTGTTTGATCGGTACGCATTTCCAACGGTTGCGTCGTGGTGCACGGACCACTGTCTCTCGACAGTCAGTACTGCCCGATTATTGGATGTGGAACGCTGTCTCTGACAATTAGTACTATCCTTATTGCGGTGGGTGCATGGACCACTGTCCCTGACAGTCAGTACTGCCCTATGTGACCGCCTTTTGCCGTTATTAGTTTTAGTATTTCATTTCTGTATTTTCTAGATTTAAGATAACTGATTGTTCAATTGAATAAACTTGTGTTTTACTTCTGATGTCTGGGCCAATCCGACATATTCATTTATTTGTTTACAACTATCTACCTATTAATAATAATAATAGATTTTAAGGGACGTTAAACTCTAATCTCGACCCAGGGTTGGCCTTTGATGGCACATTATTTACTTACTAGCTTTTGCCCGCAGGTTTGCCCGCGTGAAGGACGGAAGTTATCCCACGGAAACGTATTACCGGGATGAAAAATATCCTATGTGTTAATCCAGGTTATAATAAACTATCTGTGTGCATCCAGATTCTGTTAAAAGCATAATATTATGGATTGAAATACTATCGTGACTTCATGCAAGAATTGAAGATTTGAGCAAAAGCCTCAACGCTTCAGTTGAGGCTTTTTTGTTAGAATACAGCGGTGCTATTCTGTAAAAATATCACCGTGATAACTTAGGTGAAGTGAGCTTAGTGACTGTCATTCCACCTGATGCTAGGGATTGACATTATTGACAGCTCACTTTAACCTCACTTCACCTAAGTTATCACGGTGAGATTTTTACAGAATAGCATTACTGCTCAGAAAGTCGGGTCATATTTCAATCATGATTCGAAAGACACGTAGCGCCATCTAGCGTACTAAAGCAATTGTGACTGTCGAAAGTTATTGTTCTTTACCTCGGGAACATTATTTTTTTCGGGTGAAAGGTACCCTATGTCTTTTTCTATACCCCTGACAACGTATAGGTATGTAAATTTCGTGATAATCGGTTCAGTGGATTAGGCGTGAGAAGGTAACAAACAAACTTACTTTCGATTTTGTAATATAGGTCACACTATAAGTTTTGCGTAACTTAAAAAAACAACATGTTATAACCAAAATGTTATTTTTATTGCTTTTCAAAATACTCTCCATTACATTTTAAAAAAATTTTTATGCGATCGAACCATTTTTGAAACAGGAGGACCACAGATCTGAAGGCATGTTTTCTACGTGTTGATTGAACGCTATCACTGCCTCTTCGGAGTTGGTAAAAGTGAAACCTCTCATCAAATCTTTGATTTTGGGGAAAATACAAAAATCACGGGGTGCTAGGTCGGGGCTATGCGCAGGATGGGTGACGAGTTGTACTTTTTCGGAAGCTAAAATGACTTTGTTTTGTTGGCTGTGTGTGAAGAAGCGTTGTCATGATGTAGGAGAACGCGGCTTTTGGATCTTCTTTCGCGAACTTTTTCTAACACCCTGGGTAAACAAATGGTAGAATACCACTCGGCATTAACACTATTTTGATCTTCAAGTGGAATTGCACAGATAGGACCCGTAGCTGAGAAAAAAAACGCGATCATTTTTTACCAACGTTTCTCGCCTGCCTTACTTTTGTTGGCCTGTTCTCATTTTCAAACACCCATTCACAAGATTGCTGTTTCTTTTCGGGTACAAAACAATAAATCCACGTTTCGTCTCCTGTGACAATGTCATAAACAGCATTAGAATGTCCGTGGTCGTACGTCAGTAGCATCTGTGAGCACCATTCCACGCGAGCCTGCTTCTGCTCCGCTGTCAGTTTATGAGGGATCCAACGACAACAAAGTTTCCGAGCTTTCAATTCTTCGTGTAAAATTTTCTGAATTTGGCTCATACCAATCCCCAATAGTCCTCGAATTGTCTCATAGGAAATCCGAGGGTTTTCTTCAATTAGCCGCTTAACAGTAGCCACATTATTTTCGTTGACGGCAGTTGAAGGCCGCCCTTCACGAAATTCGTCATGTAAAGAAACTCGACCTCTCTCAAATTCAGCAAACCATCGCCTCACGGTGCTCAAACAAGGTGCTTCTCTCCCAAAAGCATTTTGAAGACGAGCGGCACAGTCTTGCGGAGAGAGAGAACTTTTAAAATCATAAAAAATCATCGCTCTAAAATCTTTTCGACTTAATTCCATTTTCGTTGCGTTCGTAGAACTTTCATGTGTGATAAAAAACAATTGACAAATGATTTCCCGCAAATTGTTTTTTTTTTATTACTAAGAAGGTTGCAACGTTTAAAAAAATATAACATTCGAAATTAAAATAGTTCCGATTAGTTAGAAGTGCAAAACTTTTAGTGTGCCCCATGTAGTAGTTAGGATATTTGATTTACGTAGGTATCTAATTGGGACCTTGAGAATATATAAGTGGTTAATATATAACCACTGATTTGAGGCATACGATAAGTCAAAGGAAAAGTAAAAAAAATAGGTATTTAGAATGTTATACCAAAGTAGGTAAGAAACGTAAAATGTCGCAGTATAATTTAGATTCAGTTTTAAAAACTTACCTCTGAAACAGCAAACTCACAAGTCAAACTCAAAGCCTTTATTTCAAATGAACCATTTACAGGCACTTTTGAACTGTCAGCCCCGTCCAATCGTAAAAACAAAAAAAAAATGAGATTTTCAGCAAAATCCAGCCTTAAATCATGACAAGACAGCAAGAAAAATACCACGAAATTATAACAAAGAAGAATTGAAACATAAAATAATTATTTCCCAAAGGAACCCAACAAAGAGCCATCCTCCAATTTAATGAACATTTCGGAGACCGGCAGTCGTATTCATTTGTAGTTTATTATTACATCTGCCATCGCGGAAAAAAGTCTCTGACCTATGTTGAACTCTGTCCATTTCCTTTTCAAAGACAGGCGACGCACCCTTATTAAAGTCAAAGGAAAATTCCTTTAGTACCTACATAAAGCTTCTAGACAGAATGTCCAAATATATTGGCGTATATTACGTGTATATAAGAACATAAATACTTACGGACGCAAAATTCAAAAGCAATTTTCACGTGGATAGGTACAGACAACGTCACCACATGTGACCCCTCATTTTTAGGGTTCCGTACCCAAAGGGTAAAAACGGGACCCTATTAATAAGAATCCACTGTCAGTCTCTCTGTCTGTCTGTCACCAGGCTGTATCTCATGAACCGTGATAGCTAGACAGTTGAAATTTTCACAGATGATGTATTTCTGTTGCCGGTATAACAACAAATACTAAAAACAGAATAAAATAAATATTTAAGGGGGTTCCCATACAAGAAACGTGTTTTTTTCGGCGTTTTTGCCTTGTGGTACGGAACCCTTCGTGTGCGAGTCCGACTCGCACTTGGCCAGTTTTTAATTTAACTCTGATTTTCCATCACTGTCCAAATCACAGTGATCTTTATTCTCATAATAATAAAGTTGCTGTTGGGTTGCTGCCACTGACAAGTCTATGAAAAGCACCGACTACCGAAATTAAAGTTATTTTTCACTATGTAGTGTTTTTTTTTTGGAAGTCGGTATTTTTTTTTTTGGTAAAACCTTTTAATTTTTACTTTTTAGTTGTGGTAGTAAGTAGTACTCCACACAAATTCGTAAACTTTCACTTGCTAAGTAAATAACAGTAACAGGAAGTTAACAGAACATCGACATACATACACTTAGGGCTGTTTTTTCCATCGCCAGACAACTTTTTTCCAGAAATAATTGACAGTTTTTGTATGAAATAACTGTCAAAATTTCAAAATTATTCCTCGAATAAAGTTATCAGATGATTAGTTTAGTTAGACAACGCTTTGGCTTCTTCTTTCGAAAGTCAAATTACTGATGATTGAAAGAGAGAAATCGGTGTGTAACTATTCATCTGATATAATACGTTTATTAGTAGTACACTTTGAAACAAAAGAAGAATTTTTTCAAACGGTTTTTATATGACGGAGGTCTGGGGGCCTAAAAAGGCCACTTTGGAGACTCATAAAAGGATAAAATTATGAATCGTAATATGGCGAAGAGTTCTCGAATAAAATTTTATTTTATTAATAGAAAACAAACAGCTCATTTATCAAATTAAATTTCATCGATCAACATCCATCGGTTTCTTACTGAACTTCAACTATATCCGACGATCCTGCATACTTATCTCTTTTGTTGACTGTACAATAGTATTGTTTTGAAAATACTATGAATGTTCGTAACATCATACTCTATCAATACTCTAGGAGACCAGTGGCAAAGCAGTGGTTACGGCCGCGACTTACGAGTTGTAGATCGTAGTTTCGAACCCATCCAGGTGTTTCACTTTGTGTAAATTATTTCATCACTACTGCTCTCAAATCGGCGAAGGAAAGCATCGTGAGGAAACCGGCATGACCTAGAATAAAAAAATCGAAGACATGTGACATCCACCAACCCGCATTGGGCCCGCGTGGTGGATTAGAGTGGGTTCCTGCGGCCTTCACAAGGTCGGTCCACCTTTGGGAGGCCTTCCAACACTACGTCTTCCGGTACGTGGTCACCACTCCAGAACCTTTCGGCCACATCGGCCGTCTGTTCTGCGAGCAATGTGCCCTGCCCACTGGCAATTCTTCGGGCTATATCGGTTACCTTGGTTCTCCTGCGGATCTCTTCATTTTTGATTGGATCACGTAGGGAAACTCAACATAGCCCTCTCCATTTCCCTTTAAGTGTCTTTTAGAATTCTAATAAGGCTAATTGTGAGCGACCACGTTTCAGTGCCATGTACTGGCAACACGCACTGGTCAAGGACTTACGTCTTGCATTGTATGTGAACTACGTACACGTCCGTACGTAGCTTACAAGTTATGTACAAGTGCATTAGGTAATATGTTACAAGTTACAAGACTCAAAAGCACCACCGAGACTCGTTTAGTTGTAAAGCAATTACCTAAACCTAACATGAGAACATGCTCATAATAGGACTTAAAATAACATCAAGGATTTATATAGTCTACGTGGCCCACTTTAGCAAGACCTAGGCCCGTATTACAGAACGCCACTCAATAAACAAGCATTACTTAAAACTAGATTCAATACATTTGATTGGTTGAAACTAGTTTTAAGTAATGCTTGAGTTACGGGACCTAGACTGCTATAATATACATGGTGATTTTCCTTTGCAATATTTCATTCTATGAGCAGAGATATGACTCGTTGAACAAAACAGATTGGTTCATTTATACAGAGATATTTCCTCAAAAATTGACCTCATTTCTTCTAGAATCAATTTCTTTTCTTAAATTCTATGTAAATAACCCAGCATATTTGTCTATAAAAATACTTATAGTAGTTTTCAAATCAAACCAAGCAAATTCGAAGTGATGTAACTTTAAATCCAAATAAATAAGGACCCTTTTTAATTAAACCCATTAATTTGCTGTTGACATTTATTTTTAGAGACACGAGGGTACCCCGGCACGTGAAACTGAAGGACAGAAGTTTCAGTTACAGGAGTTCGTAAACAACTCTTCTGTTACCATCGATTATTGATTTTCATTAGCAATTGTTTGCTAGCTGTGGTATCTCTAATAACGCACACGATATTCATTTGCTGGTACTGATTTATATTCGTTTACCAGCGCCATTCAACTAGCGGCCTGAATGATAATCAGCCAATGTGTATAATACAACATTTAGTGAACTGGCTGGCTGATGCTTAGACCATTTATATAATAGGGGGAAAATGAAACAAAAACACTAAATTTAAATGGGTCATACATACGTCAAATAATAATACTGTTATTTAGACATTGTATTATTATGATCAGATGAAAAAAATAACGGGTTTTCATTTTATTTTTCTGCGGTTGGTAAATTAGTGTGACAGTAAAACATGAACATTAATAAAAAGAAAATTGGTTACAATAACAGTACAGACGCCAGTACATCAAGCAACCCGAAACTGTCAAATTTTCCCAATCAACTTTCAACCTTATGATTTAGCGATAAAGTTGAAAATCTATTAAAGAAATTTTACAGATTGTAGTAGCGTCTGTACAAAAAATACTAAAGGTCGTGTGATGGCCCGTAAAAATAGCTTATTAGTCTATTCGCACGAATTTACTCACTCACTCACTTTTAAATAATATTATATCTTCTATAGGCGACTCGCACGAATTTATTTATTTGTGAGCGAGTTGACAAATCCAGAAATATGTACTTACCTGTTATTACAATGTAGTTAATAATAAAGTTCATGTTTTATAATATTTAACTTTTATCACTGACTTGCGCTAGTCTCCTTTTTAGGACTCCGTACCTACCCAAAGGGTAAAAACGGGACCCTATTACTAAGACTCCACTGTCCGTCTGTCCGTCTGTCACCAGGCTGTATCTCATTAACCGTGATAGCTAGACAGTTGAAATTTTCACAGATGATGTATTTCTGTTGCCCGTATAACAACAAATACTAAAAACAGAATAAAATAAATATTTAAGGGGGCTCCCATACAACAAACGTGTTTTTTTCGGCGTTTTTGCCTTGTGGTACAGAACCGTTCGTGTGCGAGTCCGACTCGCACTTGTCCAGTTTTTCTATTTTTGCATAAAATCGCGGTGTTGCGTTTTTGGCCAGTGAGCGCCACTTCAATGTTGGATTTCTCACTTACTTCTCACGATTAATTCCGATTTGTTAACTGCCCATAACCCCGACTCGTTAAGCCATTTTACTCCAAAATATTTATTTAATTAAGTACGTGCCCATTTAAATACCTATTTGTTATGTTATGACTCATTTTTATTTCGTTTAAACATGCATTTTGTAATTTTTATTTACCAAAACTACAATAAACAACTGCCGCTTTTCAAGTCAGTGCCAATTTAAATGTCTGGGCTTGGCAAGTAGTTAAACATTATCGATCTAAGTCATTTGCCGAGCTGTTTGATTCAATAGCTGAATATCATTCAGGCCGCAACGCGCTAGTTGAAAGACACCGCCGCCGTTTAGTTAACTGAAACACTAATTAAGCTAGTTGGCTGCGACATACAAATTGATAAAAAAACAAATATATTCAGTGGAAAACAAAACCAATAATACGAGTATTTATAGAAATATTATTGTTGAACAAATAAAACTGCTCATGTAAGTATCTTAAGGACAGATGAGTACGAAAAGGCTTCTTAATTAACATACATGCTTGGGCCGGTTTACTGATAGGTTTCTAAGTAAAGGTACTTGAACAAGAAGGCTTCGTCCTAACGTAATGAAAAAATAAGAACTCATATTTCAGGGAGCTGGTTCAAAATTGGGAGTCAATACTCTAAACAGACAACAAAGTAACTTGAAACAAAACTGTAATATCAAAACGTCACTTTGATAAGAAGAAAAAGTATTAGGGGGTTTAGGGGGGTATTAGGGGTATTAGGGGGGGATTAGGGGTTGGGGGGTGGTATTATGGGAGTCAAGGTGCATAGTTTTAACGTACCTACTTATTTTTAGCACAACACTAACTTCGTAATAAATTCCATCCTACACATCACGAAGTTTTTGAAAAAAACACTACACTATCGGAAAATACAGTGTATTTCTTAACTCGTGTTGAAAGTATTTTCAAGCACTCACTCCACAGCAGTCTAGAGAACTCTATTTATAGAGTTGCCGCGAAAACCGGAGCAAACGGATTCAATTTCCGCGAAATTATTCCGGCTTGGCATTGCAGTGAAACAACAACGCGGTAAGGGAAAGTAAATAAAAGTAAGGAATTTCTTATTATCTCTGACAAATATTTGACAGTTCATAATCACACTAATACGAGTATTATAAAGGCGAAAGTTTGTGAGTGTGGGGGGGTGTGTGTGTGTGTTTATATGTTTTTTACTTCTTCACGCTCAAACGGCTAAACCAATTATGATAAAATTTTGTATGGAGGTAGCTGACAACCTGGATTATCATATAGGCTACTTTTTATCCCGATATTCCCACGGGATCGACATTTACGCGGGGTTACAGGAAGTTAAAAATCTTTCTTGTCTATTAACCGGAAAAAAGTCTTGTAACACATCTACGAGTACTTTATATCACTAATGTGCTGACCTTTGATTTATTACGATAAAGTAATATATTGAACACCTAAGGTACAAAAAAGTACATGCTCAATATTTTAAGCCAGCTTTCAATAAAACGCAAACGAACAATGAATCCTGAAATATACTCGTAGCAAATGTAAAGTAGCTTATAGCAAAGCAAAGGAATCTGCAAAAAACAAGTCGCACGACATCAAAAGTCACTGAGATATTAAATCGTGCTTCTCGGAACTGAAAATATTATTCCAATTAACTTGTCACTTGAGGTACTGAAACTCAATTCTGAGAAGAGACTGGTGTCTGCGGGATAATTGCGCAACACACTAACAGTAGCAATACTTTTAATTTTGACAGTGTAACAACATTCATTGCGTTATTTACGTTGTAGAGCAGACAGATTTTTCGAACATATGAAGCAATGGATTAGCAATTTAATATCCTTCAAAATGATTCTGATTGTGATTCAAAGAGTGTTGCGCATTTAGGGTGCTGGATGTATACGGAATAATACGGATGTAGATTGTTTGACGTGTGTGAGAATAAAAACGTACCTAATAAAGTAAGACCATAACATAATATTACCTTTTGTCATAATCGACTGACCAGTTTTGATCTATTTCATAACATCCAATATCACATTGTTTAAAGTTTCGGGACCAATAACCATCGATATTTATTTTGTAATGTTATTTGAATTTCATGCTTTCCCGTCCGACTTTCACCTACCAAACTAGTAACAATTCCACAAATAAAGTTGGAAGGGAAACTTCTACAAATTCAACACACAATGTATGAATCGACTAAATCAATGCAAGCGTAATGCAGTGCAGTTCACTTCGCTAGAACATTTTGATAAAGCTTTATTAGCTCGTGATTCTTTCAAGATATAGTTACTAGTTTCACCACTTGTTGAATTTCTTCAGGGAATTTAAACTTGTTGAACAAACTTCTAATTTTAAACCAAGTTATACACAATTTATGTTATTCACACTGTTTTATTTTACAAGTGATATAAAGGGTTGAGTTGAAGAAATTTTCGAGGATTTCCGGATCCGGATTGCCCTGTTAAATATATCTGAAACGACGAGTTTTACTCAAAACAAGAGGGCGGTTGTATAAGTGTTTTCCTCTCTAGGGACTTACGATTTGTTGAGGGTTGTTCTTATATTTTTCGAGTGTGCTTGAGAATTAATAAAAACGAAACTCAGGCTCCATTTTGTGGACTGTTTTTAAATTTTTTCCTTCCGTTGTTATTGTTAATAGATCAGCCACAGACTTAGAACTGCTACTGATAATTGCATAACAGAAAATGCAATATAGTTATAGCAGTGTACCTGATCTTGGAATCAAACCTAGGAACTCACGATCATGGGCAAAGCGAGCGATAGTTTTACTATTGCGATAGCTGCAAGCTCCTGAGAACGTTGTGTAGAAAACATAATTTGAATAAATGTTAATGATGTCAACTCGTGGCAGAAGTTTGCATTCCATTAGAACCAAAAAAATTAAATGCATGTGAAATGAGACGTAGAAGTAGAGAGAAAGTGGTAGCCTAGTGGTAACGGTCGCGACTTACGAATTATAGTTCGGGGGTTTGAACCCAAGCAGGCACTTTATGTAAACTATTTCATCACCACTGCTCTCGAAACATCGTGAGAAAACCCGCATTTCCTTGAACCAAAAATTCGAAGACATGTGACATCTACCAACCCGTATTGGGCCTGCGTGGTGGATTACGGCTCATTCCCTCTCATCGAGAGGAGACCTGTGTCCCAGCAGTGGGAATTTTATAGGCTGATTATGAAATGAGACATTTCTTACTCAGAATCGGTATCAGGGTATGCAGTAGCTATTCATTATTATCTATACTCACTTAAGATTGATGTCCTCAAGGATCCTCGTCGGGAGCAAGTCCAGGATCTGGGTGACATTGAGGTGATCCCAGGACTGCTGATGGCCCAGTATCTGCTGGGTGCAGTTGATGAACAATAGGACATCTATTTCGGAGTCCATGGCAACATATTTCACTTACACTTCACTAAGAATCATTTCATTACGACGCATAGAGAGAAGTAAACAACACTGAATCAGTTCAAATTGCAAGTCACTTAATTACTCCACTTGACTGTCCTTGTCTTTAGGTTTAGGTTCCCTTCAGGAGGTTCAATTATCTCTTTAACACGTAATTGTTATTATCACAACACATTTTGGTTCATCGATTTAATTGGGTCAAGGAAAAACCTTCCACTGAAAATAAATTACGTATGTTCAATATGTCTTTATTACTTGACACCAGATATTAATATCAATTATCCCTCAGAACTTTCCCGACACTTAATCAAGTAACGCTTAATTAAGATCTCTTTTATATTCCCCAATTTTAATGGCATGGTCAACAATGAATCCGGTAATTTGGGAGCCATTATCATAGAGCGGCCACTTATTTTTGAATTGGCAATGAATTTTCATATAAATGCTCCATCTATATTTAATGTTCCGGAAAACTTTGGGAGTGGGAAAAAAAGAAATATCGTATTTCACAAGATCGTCCTTTAACACAAAGGCGACGCCATTCAAATTGCGATAAAGAAATGTATTATTGCCGAATTTCTGGTAAGTTTCGGTTCAAGTGTGACAATCCTCTGAGACTGAAATGTAATACTATACAGCATTTTTTGTTACTGTTTTATCCTTTGCCAACCGAATCGTGTTACTATGTCATTTCAAACATTTGACTTTGAAATATCAGAATTTACGATGCGGTATGAGAGTGCTGGCTCGTGCAATGACAATAATGAAATTAAAAAATGTACGTATCCTTTACATTGAAATTACGACCAAAATTCATTCAGGCAACCTAACTTAACCTGGGTCAAATAAACTTATTTTCTTTCTTTTTCTTTCAACCATTATAGACTAACAAAAACCGCTTGCCAGTTTCAAATGTTTTAGCCTGCTGAAATAAACGGCAAACATCGCAAAATATCGACTACAATCATATTTTGGAATTCTTAAACAAACGTGGTTCCACATCAATTTGCTTTTATTGAATTGAAAATTAAATTAAATTCAATAGCCAAAGCTACCACGTCACATGAAAGTAATATTGGATAAAATAGCATAGCATAGCTCTCTGTTTATTTGTCCGCAAATACTCGAGCGAGAGAGCAACCCTGGCATTTTACCTTGCATGAAAATTCGAATCGTATGTATTTCTACAACTTAAAATGCCCGTAAAAATCAGACATAATATTATCCCAGTCTTTCATTATTTTGATTGGCAAACTGGTTTGCTTGCAGCTGAGATTAGAATGCTAAGACGGATATGTGCTGTTACACGAATGGATAGAAAAAGAAATGAATACTTAAGAGGAAGTCTGAAAGTGGCACCGGTAATTGAAAATTTATGTAGAAATCGGTTGTGTGTTGTATGGGGCATGTGTTACGGAGAAATGAAGAAAACGTCCGTCGTGAGGAGAGTTTTGAGTATGAATTTCGATGGCTATAAGAGTAGGGGAAGACCTAAGAAGCGATGGATGGAATGTGTGAATGATGATATGGTTAGAAAGCGGGTGACTACCGAGATGACGACTAATAGAGAAGTATGGAAGAAAAAGACATATTGCGCCGACACCAAATAATTTGGGATAAGAGCAGGAGAATGATGATGAGTGGCAAACTAGCACGCACTAGTTTCGGCTGAAGTTACAGGCGCTTCCTACTCTTTGACTCCCTCCGCGACGTCTAAGAGGGGCGCGCGTGAAACACTACGCGCCGCCACCTCGGGTCCTGATGTGACCTCACTCCCCCCTGACCTAAGAAGGCCTGCAGTGGCGGGCCGGCACAATTCGGGGATTGCGGAAGGATCGTACGTTCCCGCGACCCCCGCCGTAGGTGTGAGATGGAACACCGGGTGGTTTTTAGTCAGTAAGAGTCTGACAGATCCAGAGCCCCAGGGCGGAGGACATCCATGAGAATTTTCCACCACGAAAACAAAAAAAAAATAAAAATGGTGGACAACCTTTACATGAGCTACGCCCGTCCATTAATATGGGCGTAGCTAAACAAACGCGTTTCAAAAAAACGTATGAAAATACGTTTTTTTGAAACGCGTTTGTTTCTTCAATTGTGACTACCCATGTGGTTTTGCGTGTCCGAATTTTTTTTTTTTGGCACTTTTTTTTTGGATCAACTAGTTTCAGACGGGTCCGTATTTTCGTTTATTTATTCATATTAGTTTGGGACCCGAACTAAGAATGAATGACATAAAGATTATTTGAAAGTTGTTCCTACTCCCGAAGTGTTTTTGTCCGTCCAAAAAAGTTAGTTAATTGGGTTTTACTCCAAAGTTCAGACCTACTTTCGGACGAGTCCGTATACTTAATCATTGATAGACTTAGAGAATAGACCCTCTGAGCATATTAAATGCAGCTTAGCGGCAGAAATAAATAAAACAACAATGACTGCAACATTACTACCTAAACTTTTGTTAACCTTGTGTATTATATATGTTGCAGTTGTTTATTATCCCTTATTGAATTAAACAAAATAGCTATAGTGGTGGCTGGCATCCCCAGACGAGCAGCTAAAACCGAATATTACCGCCTCATATAACAATTTTTGCTGACCGTTACAAAAATGCCCTTAGTAAGAAAGAGACGGGTATAAATAAACTCAAACAAGCAACACTGAAGGAAGATTCGAAGAAAAGTCGCATTGATAAATTTTATTAAAGAGACATCTGAAGAATTCAAAAACAGCCTAATTATAGACTGCTTACGTAAAGAAACAGGTTTCCGGCGGAGGCGAGTCTGTGCGGGTCGGTACCGATAAGTGCGGGTATAATATTCCCGTGTTATCCTATGAGCTCACTTATAAGGAAACAGGTAAAATATGTAACCGTTTCCTTCCGAAGATCAACCTGCAGAGACCTGTACCGGGAGTCGGGACCGAAAACCCGCTTCTTTATTTGTAAGCACCTATACACGCGTCGACTAAGGGTGCTACATTGAAGTGATTATAAAGAACAGTCATAAAAGAATTACCCGACATAATTGTAATTGTACCGTAATGTAATTGCCTAGACATTAACTGAGGAATAAGACTATCATTCTGTATCGTTACATCTAGTTTGGCTTGGAAAAAATACGAGTTATTACCTACTAGTATATGACTTTTTGAGAAGGCTTAACACAAAACAAAGAAAACCATATGGAAATTGGGGTGGAGCAGAGAAAGAAAATATACCTACAATTATTTGGAATGTGAAACCCAAATTGGACAGCGAGCCGGCGTCATAATAAATAAAATTTAAATGAATTGGAAAACCTAATGGCACCAATTAATTTTCTTAAATTAGACTCAACTCAGTTATGATTTCATTTGAATGAAATTACATCGTAATTTTTTATTTGATTGATCGGACAATCCTTTTACTTAATTGGCCGAATTTATTACCGATCGTCAGGCTTTTTCCTAATGTATTTGGGGTCGACATAGCGTGTCATTTTGTTCCATACTTCTTTATCAGTTATCTACTCGATGCTCACCACTTTCTAGCAATTTTATTTTTCACACAATCCATCCATCTTTCTTTTCTACTTCGGTCTTTCCTTAAAATGATGGCCTATATGAACACCATACAGTTTTATGACCTGGACACATGAATTTTGTATGATATTCGATAACCGGAGGATAATAAAAGTTCAGGACAACACCAGCTCCTGCCATGCCACGAAAGTAACTAATCTAATAGTATAATAAGTAGAGATAAAACACTTTGAGTGGAAAGACCAAAGAACGATGAATGGATTGTGTGAAAAATAAACACACAATTTTCCTCGAGACATATCTTTCATTCCTCCGCAGCACATACTCTAATTGCCAGTACAATGCCCAACATTTTATTATAATTCATTACATAATATAAATTACACCTACATAAATTCCGAAAAAACAAAACAAAACAAATCAAATGCTATCACGTCCGACAAACGCAATCAAATTAGATACCGCAGGGGCGTGAAAAGGAGGCAGCCGGATTTCCAAGCACGAAATTGTATTACAATTATAATACAATATATATGTAATAGGTACTATATTGTGGCAGCATCCGGGATGCGAATAGGATTGCCCAATTCAAATTTAATCCGTGGAAAACGTATTCGATAATAGGAATAATAGAAATATGATAAGGGTTTGAATTGCGTGAGAGCACTTTCGGTTCATAAAATGTGATCATAATCATCATCATCAATCACAACAAATGGACCGAATCTTGCGCACGCCATCTTTAATTCTTAAGTGAGGCGTTTTGCCACACGCGGATATGAACCTTGACCCTTCTGAGTGGTTCGGCGCCAAATGACTGAGGTCCGGATAAAAGGGTTTTATTTGCAGTTTTATGCCAAAGGGGTTTCATAAGGATTAGGTAACATTTATAATATTTCCATATTAATAAATTAGAGGATTTGGGGAAGGCCTTTGCTCATAGTAGAATAATGTAGGCAAACTTAAAAAAAAACAGGGTTAATGGACATCCCTGGGTTTTTTTTTTACGTACTGGTATTAGTTAGTAAGTTGAAGTTAAAAAAAACTCTTTTTATAATTCAGATTCAGTTTTTTTAGTAACAATCTAGATTAACAATTAAAAAGTTAAAAAAAACGGGGTGAATGGCCATCCCTGTTTTTTTTTAATTACTAGTATTAAAAGTTGAAGTTTAAAAAAAACTCATTTTAGATTCCGTTTTTTTTTTAGTAACAATCTAGATTTCACAATTAAAAAGTTAAAAAATCGGCTGTTATCGCCAGTCCGCCTTGAGCAAGCTTGGTGATCATTGCTCATGCCCTCTCTGTATGAGAAGAGGAATTTGCCCTGTGATTTCACATTTGCTTACCTACTAATCATAATCTTATGTAAAACTAAATATATTGTACAGTTAATTATTTAATATTTAAGCACACAAATGTAGGTACAGGCACGTCTGTAATAATATAACATTTTAGTTTAAGTTTATTTTTAGACACTATAATTGTGTACACTTTTTTAATCGTTTTATTAAATAAATTATTAATTTATTTTTATATACGAAAAGAAGATTTATTTATTTATTTATTTATTTATTTGATTTAAAGCTATCCTCACAGAATATCACAAGCAGCCAAATAACTGAACTAAAATAAGTTACAATCTGAATTACTTACATATGTATGTTTGGATAGAATCATAGGAATGTAAAAATCTAGGTGCCTATGAAATTGCACGTGTAAATAATTAGATATGTTTAGGTCTAGAAATATACACCAGTGACGTAGGGTGAAAAACTTGTAACGGATTTCTTTGTAGCACCTTCGTTCCCAAAAAAACTTCTGTCAGTCACACGATCACAAGGCACCCAAAAAATGTTTGATTATTTTTATTATTTCAAAAGAATTATTATGGATAAAAGTCGCAACATTTTAATTGAATTTTTTGATCCTTCTAACAACCACCTAATATATTTTAAATTACCAAAAGCCTATTAAGGAGCCATTCCTTGCATCCCTTTCAAAGCCAGCGAATAAAAACTCGTTTCATTTTCCTCCTTTTCCATACAGATATTGCCTTACCGTTTCTGATTAGAATTATCCACAATAGAAAATAAAAAAATGTACTTTACTCGTCCTCACTGAACAAACGTGATCTGGTTTGTAAAGTACTTATTAATCGCTAAAAAAAAATATTTGAGATCGCAAAAACTTTGGTTAAACTTTCTAGAACAACTTTTTTACAACACTAAAATTCGAAAATAAAATAAAGTTAAAATATTAGATGGTATTAACTGTTTATGTCCTAGAATTAAATTATTTATTAGTTTTGTTAGTCACTATGATCATGTTTAGTTTGGTCGCGTTATCACTCGCGTCGTACGGCGCGTGCAAACGGAATCGCGGTCGGGACTCGACTGAACTCGACCACCCTTAAAAGTTTAAGCATGTTTTCCACCAAACAAAATTGACTAAACTGCATCAAACAGGTGTTAAGATCCGTTGATTACACATTGCTGCCGAGATCACGAACTAACGACCGATGGAAATCTTTCAGGGAGTTGCGATCTCGTTTTTAATTTACGAAAGCTCGATAAAGGGGCGCGCATTTTTTCCAAAGCTGGAAAACTTTTTTTTCTCGAAGAAATAAATATCTATCTGTATTGCCATAAATCTGTGGCTGGCCGTGCCGCTGTCAATATTTACGGGTGAATAATTTCAGCGTTCGTATTTTCGGGTGTAGGTCAAAATATCACATAGGTACATTTCGTCAGTTCGTTAGAGTTTATATTCCCTACTACCCTTATTAATCATCAGCTTTTTAGTACATAGTTTCATCACGCAATGTTTTTTTACGCTATGAATATGTTGAGTGAAATGTGCCATAAAACTTTTATGTACCAATTATAACCTAATGCGGTTGATGACGTGAAGAAAACTGATAAAAATTAATAAAAAAATATACTCGTCATAATATTATGTAGTAATTATTACGTATCCTATATATACAAAATTCAAAGTCCTGACTGACTGACTGATATATCAACGCACAGCCTAAACCGCTGGTCCTAGAGACATCAAATTTGGAGGGTGTGGTCTTTGTGAAGAGTAGGTATCCATTAAGATAGGGTTTTTCGAAATTCCACCCCTAAGAGGGGAATGGGGGAGGGTGAAATTTCACACGGACGAAGTCGCGGGCAGAAGCTAGTTAAAATATAAAATATACGTGTGGGTACGTTGCAAATACTGCCCAGTAACATGCTATCTGGGAATCAAACTCAGTACCTCCGCGAATGCTGAGCGTAGACAAACCAGTACACCAATCACGCAGTCATTTATTATATTTTATTAGACTGATGTAGTCTATCATCGACCTCATCTAATTTTTTTTAAATATGATTGAAGTGTTTGTTTCGTGTTTGTGCAAACCTACTTACAAAAATATATTTTCAACACCATACATAATAATGGCTAAGTAATAACAGCCGCACGGGTCGATCGATCAGGTTAAGCTACGCCTGCCGCGTGGATGGGTGACCATCTTTACATACCGAGACCCCTCCGTGCCTCGGAAAGCACGTTAATCCGGTCCCCGTTGTCATTCGTGGATCTTTGACAGTCATTACGGGCAGTAGCCCGAAGGTCTGACAACCAGTCTTATCAAGGGGTATCGTATTACCCAGTAACCTACCTAACCTACCTTTTCGAGACATTGCTAAGCGGTTGGTCGACTCTTCACGTAACCAGAAGGCTGGCCTATTTTTTGTCCAAAGAATCAGCATTGCCATACAACGTGATAATGCTGCTAGCCTTTTGGCACTTTTCCTGTTGACAACGTTACGGACGAATTCTTTGATACCCTAGATCCTTTTTTATATACATTATATACAATTATTATGTCAGTACTTATTTAAATTATCTAAATATTTTAATATATACAAATAAAGGAAATCTTGGTGAGTACCTACTTAGGAAATGTTTTGTATGTAAAGTTTTAACAACGCAGTTTGTATCAATGTCCAAACAGCGGATGTATCAAATGTAAGAACGGTTCATCTAATTTAAACAACTAAGGGTCCCAAATATTCTTGCTGATAGAATACTCTCTGTATGATATTCTAAGAAATTGTACTCTGTAAGTACCATTATTTTGTATTATATAAAGCAATGCTTTTCTCTGCTCAATTAACGTCAGTCAGTAAATCTTGAAATATTATGATGAATTATATTTAGTAAATGAAGCTGCTCTTAAATTTATTTAGGGCTAATGAGCAGCATTTATTTTTATATACCATAAAGAATAAAAACCCTTTTTAGAGAATTATTCATTTTAAAAGTTTATTTTTCTTAGAGTAAAAAATTTAGAAAGAGTGGCTTTATTGTTAATGGCCCTTCTAATAAATATTAAAGACTAAAGATTATTATATTTTCCTTGAATAGAAAATATTTGATTAGGATAATAATGATGATATGATGATTTGATGATGTTTGTGAAAATCTGCTCGAATAAAGATGGATTTGTCTACCCAATATTTTTCAGTGTCCAGTTCATCCATGTTGTGTGCCCTAACGAGTGCAAACATAATTATTTCAATCAAGCAAAGACGAATCTACAGAAATACAGTCAGTGGCAGAAAATGTGGAAAAATGCTGATTTGTAAAAAAACTAAACTGATTCTATGGGATTTTTAAATGAGAATGGATGCCATGTAGCTTTTGTAGTTAGTTATAGTGAATAATATCGCATTAGGAAAGTTTAAGAGTTGTTTTTAACGTTCCCCAGTAATTTACATTTAAAGATTTTATTTGAATTTCAAACTGTAAGATTTTCTTGAAGTAAAAGGCAAGAAGTAAGAGAAGTGTAAGGCCTCCGTTGAGCCGTCAGGGGCTGCAAATGGAACGAGGTGGCAATTTTACAAGCAGCCAGGCGAAAGATAGAGAAACGAGTTTTAGGTATGCACCCTGCGATCAGCACGAGGACCAGACCAAAAAGAAATCTTAAATTGTATGTGCATAGGAAATTTTTAGTCCAGGAACTTAAATAATTTATTTTTAATACTTTCAAGGAACCGGAAAATACGGCAGAAGAAAGGGGAGGCACTACAAATATTTTTAACTATTTCATTAATACTCACTTACAGGCCGGTAGTTGTGTATATTGCATTAATTGTGCCCTTTGATATAGAGAAGAATAACGTTAGAGTGACACATCTGAATTGGAAGTTTTCCTGTTTGTAAAATCAAAAAGTTTCAGTTGTAACGTACCATCCTCGCCGGGTACCAAATTGTACATTTGTAACAGTATTTTCTATTTTTGAATGAGAACTGTTCGAATAAAGAGTTATACAGTAGAAATCATTGCAAGGTTTTTCCGAGAAATTCCGTGTTTTGCAAATCTAAATATACTCTGAGTAGGGTTGAGCTAACAGCCATTGTTTTATATATTTTTTTACTGGTTGGTCCAGCAATTTATATTTTAATGTTGGGACATTAAAATATAAATTGCTGAACCAATTTTAACAATTTTGATTCTATATGAAACAGTATAAAATCTTGGATATGTTGCGGATGTTGCGCTTGATAAAGCGGTTTTTACTAGTGTGAGTGGACATTTATTTTAATAGTTGGTGATATTCTGTGGATTGGATTGTTGTTTTAATACTAATTTAATGATGTATTTCTAACTCTTCTTTATATAGGTGATCTGTGGGATATCGAAAGTGTTTTCAATACATAACCTAATGATTAATGACACTGACGTATTTAATATCTGCTTGTCGGAATCTTATCTGTTTAAGTTTGGTCCTATAATTATGAAGGCTTATGTTTCTATTTTACCACTATATTTATGTTAACAATATAATTATGGTCCGTCCAAATGCATTACAAAACCCTGAAATGTATGAGAATGTAGCTAAGTACCTACTTATTACTTACAAGACGTATTCTCGAACATTTTTTTAAAGTAGGTCTACTTATATGTTCGGTTGGTTATTACCGAAGTTTTGATCCGTGAAAGCTTTCCAACATTCTTCATGAACCAAGAATATTATCCCATATGCTAATGGAGTTTTATTTCACCAAAGGGTGCTACTTAGGATTACTGCCTCCCCGACTTTTATAGGCATTATAATAGCCGATAATGTTCCTCACTGAGTCCTACTTTAATATCTAAAAGCATTCTAATGGTTGTAAATGTAACTTTTGTAGCTTCAATTCAACCGTTGTTTTTTTTTATGTTATTAGAATTTTTCATATGTTTTATTAACTTACTGTTTTTTATTGTTCAACAGCAGCCGTAAAACGACGAAACATGCAGTTTTCTTCATATATGTATATATTTCTATACATATCTGTCCGTTAACTCTGCATTCGCGATTTATTTGCCAAAAATGTAAACAAATATGAATTTATAAAGCTCAGTTTACGCTACAACTGCAAACATTCTTTTAACTTGTTCAATAGTGCTAATCACTCTGAAATCAACTTAATTACCGTTAAACTAAAGTTGATATTTAACTGGAAATAATATTAACTTGAAACATAAGTTTGAATAGACTCTAAATATTAATGTATTATACACATAAACCTTCCAGAATAAAATCTTTAATGTTGTTGAAAACCACATTAAAATTCATTACATAGTTTTAAAAAAAACCCGGTCGCACAGACACTAAAAAAAACTTCAATTTATATTATGTACAGATTCAGACATTTCTCTTAACTATCTAAGCATACCTACCAATGATTTGCGTTAGTTCAAATTGAGTTTAATTAAATTCAAACTTTATGTTACTGAATATATGGATATGAGAAATCTATCTGGCCTTGCTCAATAACAGAAATAATAGCCTTTAATAATTACTTCACAAACCAATCCTCTTTTGTCAAATATCTGGTAGTAAATCGTTACATTATAACAACTATAGAGCCCATCAGAGAGCTATAAATTATAGCCATCCCAAACAGAGAATTGAAAGACAATCTCGTCGTTAAGGGGCTTACAGGACCTAAACGCAAAAACGCAAGTTTTAGAAACAATAAAAGCATATGATCGACTACAGTAAACAAAATCAGAAAAAATATATGATATTCTTCAGGATTTAAGCTAGGTAGATAGTGTGTTGAAAACTTAATACAACTAATTTGATACGATAGAAAAAAATCATGAAGATACCTCTAAAAACTTCCTTTTTACAATAAAAACCATACTAATAACATACCTACAATCATTATGATTTTTTGTCAGATTATTCTACAAGCAACATACTAAAGCACCTAGTGTTTTAATTTTTTGGTTCAAACAATACATTACCAGCGTTGTGTCATCGCGCTTCTCTTTCTTTTCTATGCAGTCCGACCGCGCTTTAGACCTAAAGCGCGGTATGTAATCGCCTCAAACCCATTAAATCACTGAATCTGTAATGTACGCTCTTCGCTACGATTTGAACAATTATACAGATGGGTTGTTTTGATTGAAAACCACATCAAACTTTATAATGCTAGAGCTTACAGGGCCAGGCTGAAATAGTAATCTGTAACACACATACATTTACACATTATATTACACACATACATACACATACTTGGAACAAGAGACCACAAAATGAGTTCAGCAATGCTTTGTGAATTGGCCAATTATTGTTACATACATCGTTTTATTTATTTCTATTGCAAAGATAAAAATCCAATTTTGGAATCAGCTCTGGTCGGCTTCCTCTTGTTACCCGACTGCGCCAGAAGGAGGTTTATGTTTTTTGAGTGTATGTATGTAGGTATCTATTTATTGAAACTTATATGGCATGAAAATAGGGGCCTTATTCAATAGACCTTTTGGCCTAACTGATGAAATTATCAAAGTTTTGATTGTTTGATTTGATATAAGATTTATGTGAACCCTGCTTTAGACATTATTTACGTACAGTCTAACAAACTCGCCACAATATTCCCCGCGTATGTGTGGGCACGCCTCACCCGGCTTTGTATAAAAAGACAAATATTTGCTCAGAATGTAAGCCTGCAATTTTCTGTAGAAGGGCCGCAATCCCTGGGCACGCCACAATTGCGGCGATAAGTGGGGTCTTTGATGAGTGGCTGTAGAGGCGTCACAGCGTCCTCACCTTCCGCCTGACACAAGTCCTCACTGGATACGGTTGCTTCGAGGGGTTCATGTTCCGGACATGGCGGGAGGAAACGCCCAGGTGTTACCATTGTTGCGTGAGGGAAAGGCAATCTTTGCGCCCTCACGCCCCTATAGTCGGCACAGGAGACGCCCGGGGCGTCGAGAATCGAGAGCTGATTCGCGGCCACCGTAGGCGCGGGCTTGCGGACGGCGAACAATGGGTAGCTCGCCGTCCGGTAAGGACCAGGCCTGAGTCGACGGCGAGTTGCGTTCCACGCGCGCCTCAAAAAGATGTAATCAATAACCTAACTGATGGGGTCCGCTAAGGCCGATGCCTGCCAGGATCGCGGCTTGTTCGAAAAAGTTACGACGAGACGAGACGACCGACGAGAAGTTATTTAATGATATCCCACCAAAAAAAAAAGGGCCGCAATCCCGGAGTGAGAGTCTAGAATCTAAATTAGGACTATTCAGGCGTCGAGAAGCGAGTTATTTGGAAAGTTTGGAATTTACAGCACTTGCTCAGTAGTCTTGCGGTAATGTATTATGGGCAACCAGACGCTCGGGTCTCCGAATGGAAAATATCTTGGCACGCCTTAGCGCTACACATTACAGTTATCCCCAAATTTCCACTTCGCAGCCCTACGATGGTAACTTTATTTCAAAGCCTTAATCAACTCGAAACAAGGAAAAGCTTAGTCCGAGATGTTTTTCAAAATGGTGCGCTGCGGACTAATTACGTTAATATATCGTGACACGGCGTTTGTCTTGCAATTCAACTGGCTGGGATTAGATCACAGTTGATCATTTGTTTTAACTTTCAAGTTCCGACACAAAGGGGATGAGCCCTATAGGTACTTAATAAGTTAGATGATTTTTGTTTTGTTGTGAATTTGTTGATAGATACTCTTATAACCAGACCTTGAGAAAGTTATGATGATAGTGCTATCGAGAAAATAATATTTAAAACTAGCTGTTCCCCGCGGTGTCACACGCTGCGCGGCTCCTAAGGGTCGTAGCGTGATGTTATATAGCCTATAGCCTTCCTCGATAAATGGACTACCCAACACTAAAAGAATCATTCAAATCGGACCAGTAGTTCCAGAGATTAGCGCGTTCAAACAAACAAACAAACTCTGCAGCTTTATAATATTAGTATAGATAACGGTTATTTTAAATATTATTTGAGAGTCAAATTAACTAGAAGTAAAACAAACATTTTAGGTAATCTAAGTTTTAACATTTTCCAAAAACTCTTTCTTTATCTTGTTTTGTCAGTGTTGACGGGCTCTCATTTTTATCTGACACTCCTTAATTATGTTGCTACGAAAATTTCTAAAAAGCTTTAAGTTTTCACGGTAAATACAAGAGCAGAGCACAGAAAAGGATTAGACAGTAGATATTTCTCTAGGTACAGTCTCCCCAGACATGTGCCCTAAACAGGTGTTGCACAAAAGGGGTTTCGGATCGGTCTTTTGAGAGGTAACGGTGCTCCCTTCCATGTGCAGATAGTGGCGCCGATTCTGTTGTTCACAAACTAAACTAAATTT
This sequence comes from Oligia latruncula, assembly GCA_948474745.1. Taxonomy (NCBI): domain Eukaryota; kingdom Metazoa; phylum Arthropoda; class Insecta; order Lepidoptera; family Noctuidae; genus Oligia; species Oligia latruncula. The sequence goes on along the minus strand of OX419693.1, from coordinate 9,591,313 downwards.
AAGTTCATGAATCTTTTTCTTTCTGTTTCATTATGAAAAGGACAGAAGATAAATATTAGTTTAGTCCTGTCAAATTAAGATACTCCATAGACAATTTAGACGAGATTAAAAAAATGGCTATTAAAAATACGTCAATTTACGTCAGGCGCCGACTAATTTGACAGGACTAAACTAATATTTATCTTCTGTCCTTTTCTTAATGAAATAGAAAGAAAAAGATGCCTGAACTTAAATTTAGTTTAGTTTGTGACACAACAGAATCGGCGCCAGTGACCGCCAGGTTGGTTTTAGTGAAGTAAAAATCTTACACTCTCCGATGATCGGAGAGTGTGAGATTTTTACTTCACTGAGATGATTCACTGAGACGATGAGATCGGAGTCCGATCTCATCCCCAAAGCCCGGGCGCCTTTTGAAGGTTTCCCTCCGAAAACAAATAATAAAAAACAGATATTTCTCTAAGGGCTGACTTCTCGGGTGCACGTTGGGCCCGTGCCGGACGGCCCGTGCGTGTTCCACGCGCGCCTCAAAGAGATGTCAGCATCGAGGAGGGGCCCCATAGGGCCGAAGCCTGCCGGGTCAGCGGGATTGTCCGAAAGGGTTACCGCTGGCCTGGAACATAAAGGGCTAAGGAAGGAACATGGGTGGGTTTTAGTCAGTAAGAATCTGACACTCCCTTCCGCTCCACCCAGAGCGGGAGGGGTCATTTGGCTGACTTCTCAATCTACCGATAAATTTATTCGTTGAATAACATTAACGTCTGACAGTTTTTTTATGGAAGAACTGTCAAAAATTCAAAATTATTAAGATAAAGTTATCTGGCATTGGAAAAATTTATCTTTAGAGTCAAGGCATACCTACTAATTAGTGTCTTTAGCCCATGGACACAGGAGCGTTAAAACTCGAAAAATGCGAAAATTGCTTACAGCCTATAGTTTTATTAATATCTGACAGATGTATGCTCCGCTGGAATCTCTGTCGACTGTAATTTGTCCAATATCAATATTATTAAACAGAACTAATTCTATTGGAATTGGGGCAATTATTACCCACGAGATTGTTCAATCCGTTACGGACTGAAACTGGCTCACGCATCGCACAGGATATAGGTATGCAAGATAATCCAGACACTTGCAAGCGTGTTAAATCGTGGTGAGTAATTTCAATAACACTTGCGTGACAAAGGTTATACTCGTAGGTATGATATCTAATCCAAAATCGAGACCAACAACATAAGTAGCCCTTACAAGGCAATATATACTTTGTAATGAAGGCATATGATGTAATTCTCTTCACTCTTCAAACAAAATATACTTACTATTTTTCCAGGACTCACTTTAAATAATTATCCTGAAACAACAAGGCTTTCAACAATGCTTTTAATGAGACAAGGCAATATCTATGGATGGAAATATTAGATACCAACAAAATAAGTAAGTATAACAAAAATCTAAGTAAGAAGACTAAGAAGTAATTAATACGGTCAAGTAAGAGGCATACACGTAGACTGAGGGTTCCGTACCAAACTAACTTATGGTCGCTTTTGATACAAATAATCTATTTAAATAATAAAAATGAAATGCTGTTCATTGGCAAGCGCATCGATTTGTCTATCTTTTTACCGATTTTTAGTGAAGAAAAAAATGGAAAAGTTGCCCGGAAAATTGGAAAATGCTTTTTATATTGGATTTTTGTATGATCTTTTTGGACAGGATAACGTCTGTCCGGTCAGTTAGTTCTTAATATAAACCAACTACTTCTTTATGCAAGTTAGGTACCATTACCTCTAGCTGTCAAAAGATGTGTAGACACAAACTGACTCCTTTACAAAATTTTCCTGCCATTGTTATTGTTCCTAAACACTTCTGCTCTTGGAATTTTCCTCTAACCGAGTCCCGAACATAATCAAAGCTGGTAAATGAAGTGTAACAGACGTCACCTTCTATCATCTTTGTAATAGATACTAATGGCCTTATTCAGTAGCAGTAAACAACGTGCATAGGTAATCATCTGTTTTTATTTAGCCCCTTAAAGGCACTGATGTGAGTATTTTCCACGATCTCGTTTTCGCTACAAACGCGCTTGATCTAAACAAGATAAAAGCGTATCACTAAGGCTTCTTACCCAAGGCTCTCAACAAAAATGTACCAATTACTATTATACTTCTGAAGCAGTCTTAAAAGCAAAACTGAGAGCTCATACTTGTACAAAAATATACTTTGTCTCAAAGAATTGTTAAAGCTTTTTTTCTAGGAAAGGGAAGTTAAATTTTTGACCTCGCCCGCGATTCAAGTATGACATGTGTTGGTTATTAAAGAAATCACAAAACTTTGAAAAATATTGTTCCTAGGTTTTTCCGAAGGAAAAACGCAATTTTTAAATAATAAATAAGTAATCAAAATGTATTTCAAAAATTTTACCCCATTTATGTTCGACAATATTCTGCAATTTTCTTAATTCTGCGATTTTGTTTTGAAGTTTTAGGGACTTGGTATATTATTTACTTCTAAACCTCTTGAAAATTTTAAGATGGGAAGAGAGATGACTGAGTAGACATAGTTATAGGTAAATATTACTGAATAAAAAATCATCAGAAACTCCATGAAAAGGAAAACGATACCATAAATCCGATTGGAACAAGTATCCCTTTTCAACTTAGGAAAAGGGCAGAATATGTATTACGCAGCTTATAGAGGCACTCTGCACTCGAGGGAACAATATTGAACTAGATTTCTCTGTCGACTCCAATTTTGTTCGATACGAGCCCCTTTGTTGCGACGAATATAAATCACCCAGAGACTGATTGACTATATTGTCTGTGGTGAATGAGGACACTATGATTTTAAACAGGACTTATTTATCTTCCTTTATATAGAAGAGCATCCATAGTTGAGTTTTGGACCAGGCAAATAGCAATGCCACTATAATTATACTATACTACTACTATACGTATACCTACTACGCTTTACTTACTTAGATATGACCGACCTGAAATTGAAAAATATTATTCATATTTTTTTTTAATTTATGACATTGACTTTTACAACCTGTGACTACAGTAACTCACACACTTGTTAAAATTCTAGGAAAATCGTCTACTTTTACAATATTTGTAAATAATTTGTAAATATGTGAGTAATATTAGGGGAGGCCTATGTCCAGCGGTGGACTGCTATAGGCTGATGATGATGATGTGAGCACCATGTATCTATCACATAATTGATTTACCTGTCGTTGCTTCATTTTTAATTCTTTTTACCTTTTGTGGTAGACTAATTTTATTCTAGGTGCATCGTCTTCACATATAATTATATTATGTACCTATACAAGACCTTGTAAAACATTTAAAGAGTAACGGTAGTTTCTTGCCCATTCTTCTCCATACGAAAACTACCTTTTGGAATGGGCGACTAGAATCAATTCTAACTAGTTGTAATTTATGTTCAAATGTGCCTATTTGAAATAAATGATTTGACTTTGACTTTATTGTGAGAAGAACTGTAATTTTCACTATCTGAAAGATACCCGCAATGAAAAAGTATGGTTGAACAATGCTCGTTCTTTCGCTTTGAGAAAACGCCTTGTACAGTCAACAGCAAAAGTAGATGATCAAAATCAGAAATTCAATACTAATGAACGGAGTTCGCGTCAGAACTGTGTGGCGTCGAAGTACTACTACTTAGAATACTTGCTACGTAGAATACCTACTTTTGAATCACTTCGACGCACTTTATTTTAAATTGGTCCAATATTGGAGGAGGAAATAGGCGAGAGTCAGACCTCGAATTACGACATTTTACTTAGAATTTTTCAAAATTCTATCCGACCGCATTTCCTCTTAATCAAGCCGAGAGGTTTCTTCCTGTCGTTACGAACATTTTTTTATACTCGACCATACCTTCTGGTTATGGAGATATTGAAAGTTAAGCTTCTGTTTTCGATGTTTTTTTTTCGACGAAAATCAGTTTTAAATGTTATAACTTAACTTTAAATATTCCCCGATCCCTTTACCCTTGCATGCATTTATTACCACAATGTTTTGCAGGCAGATACCTTGCGCATTACCGTAAATAGAGAATTTTCTTACCAAAAATAAAAGTACTTTCCCAGCAATTATTTTTCCACAATCTACAGAATGCGTAGATGTCAGCTTCGTGAAGGGTCTTATTACACCCTGTATTTTTCGGTCGTCTTTAGAATCGAAATGAAAATCTCTGGTTTTTCTTTAAATAAAGTTTATGGCATTTAATAAGAAGGTTGGTAGCATAATCGCTTGTTATAAAAAAAAAAAGATGCCCGTTATGATTACCGACAGAAAGATTTACGACAGTTTTATGGCTTGTGCTATTGTTAGCTTGTGCTTATAGTATGACTACTCTTACTTGTAGTGAACATTAGGTCTGTTTGACCTAACATCTGCTAAATCACAGCATACAGCATGCACACATACACAGCACAGTACAGTCAATACATACTGTTAACAGTCGTATGTTTTGTAGTGATAATAGTATTTTATGTTATGTACTTTCTGGTGTACAATAAAGTGTATATAAATAAATAAATACAGTATCTCAAATAAAGAATATTAGCAACAAAACTTATTTAAAAATATAACGATTTGACAATCTTTTGTCGTAGGTACTTTGCCGCATACCCTTAAAAAGTAAGTGGGTTGGTTTCATATAATACATCGCATAAATCTGAAAACGTGCCTTTGCACGTTTGTACTATTACAAAGCTTAGTGTTGACGTCACAGGCATCGTAGCATACCTAAGTACAGGCATAAGCCAAGTCTGCATGTCTAATTGGTAAGATGACCAGCGAAAGGTTACACTCAGTCGTAAATCCAAGGGCTAACTGAGCTTACTCAGATATTGATTTACCTACCCAAGTATTTTTTATTGAGTCTAGAGAGACTGGTTGATGCAGTTAGAGTTAATAAACCTAGACGGTCTGGTTTTCGATTACATAAGTTGTTATTATGTAGGTATATGGTGTCGCGGCATCTACATTGCCACTTGCGAACTACGAATCACACTGACGTCACGCATCGCGCAAGCAGAGGCTATTGCGCAACTATCCTACAACATCCCAACATCAATAGACACCCGTTTGGTCGGAGGATCCTCCCTTTTCTATGGATGATGAGTTAACTTTATACCCTGCACACTAATTGCGTAACACACTATCAATCTCCACCTGAATAATTTTGAAGGATATTGTTATTCAATTGCTTTGTATGTTCGAATAATGAATGTTGATGAACTGTCAAAATGAAACTCATTTTTACTGGCAGTGTGTTACGCAATTACCCTGCTGTTCCTAATACCTCTTTAATGGTGTATGTAAACAAACAAACATATTTTGAAAAGTCGACTTCCGATAAAGAAAAAGTATCAAAGTAAAGTATTAAAAATACTCGAAAGAAAATACCACGAAAACTTCGGTGATCGTCATGTTGTTACTTATTTGAACCGTCAATCTTCGTAACGAGTGACAGTTTCATTGATTCGGCTAAATTCCTGATATTGGTTTAATGTGAATTATTATTCAAGATATTCTCAAGAAAATAAAACATGGCACCATCGTTACGTCAAATATAGAATAGTTTGACCTTTACTTGTTTGTTAAATCGACAAATTCTATAAGTTTATGGAATGCTAGCTTTTGCTTGCGGCTTCGCCATTATGGATGTCGGAAAATATCCCACGGGAACGTACTACCAGGATTAGAAGTAAGTAGGTAACCCAAGTTATAAACTATCTATGTGCCAAATTTCATGCAAATTCGTTCAGCCGTTTTTGCGTCAATCCGGAACATACAAATGCACAAATATTTAAATAGCTATATTTTCGGCATCAGATTCGTTCCCACAGCTCACAGCATTTTTTTTAAATAAAGACTATGTATATTTTTAACTTCGTTATTATTTTTACCGACTTCAAAAAAAAGGAGGTTATCAATTCGACACGTACATATGTATGTAATATTATTGGAATTGCATTATATTCACTTAAGACAAGCTATTAGGGCTTCCAAACAATTAGACAGAATTTTATAGACGTATTTATGTATGTTTGTCCACGCATTTCTCCGCAACTATTAATCGAATCGTGACAATTTTTTTTTATTGACGTACACTTACTTCAACTTAGGGAATAGTGCAAGTTTCATCAAAATCATTTTAGTAATTTTAGGCCAGGCCGTCACACTTACACGTATTAGTCCATACCTACTAATACGTGTAAGTGTGACGGCCTGGCTTATTGATACGAGCTACGGGTGTAGTGTCAAAGGGAAAACATCTCAAAACCTTGGTCAAATTCTAGTGCAATATTTATAACAAAACTATTACCTACTTATTACAAACGAATATTCCAGTTTTTACTTCAAATTAAAAATTACGAAATAAAAACTGGCCAAGTGCGAGTCGGACTCGCACACGAAGGGTTCCGTACCACAAGGCAAAAACGCAGAAAAAAACACGTTTGTTGTATGGGAGCCCCCCTTAAATATTTATTTTATTTGGTTTTTAGTATTTGTTGTTATAGCGGCAACAGAAATACATCATCTGTAAAAATTCAACTGTCTAGCTATCACGGTTCATGAGATACAGCCTGGTGACAGACAGACGGACGGACGGATGAACGGACGGACGGACGGACAGCGAAGTCTTAGTAATAGGGTTCCGTTTTTACCCTTTGATTACGGAACCCTAAAAAAAGTAATTAAAAAAAATTAAACCGACTTCAAAAGATATTAACTCAAAGTTATGAAATAGCTTTAATTTCGGAAGTCGGTGGCAAAAAACTAAAACTAAAATATAGATCCAAAGACACCGACTTCCGAAATTAAAGCTATTTCATAATTTTGAGTTAATTTCTTTTTTTTGTGAAGTCGGTTTAATTTTTTTAGACTATTTTTTTTAATTTATATGTACCTATAGAATAAGAAAAGATATAGAAGATTTACTACAAGGAACTAACTACCTACAACCAAACCACAATAAATAAAAAATTAAATAATAATAATGTTTTGGCCCCACAATTTAATTACCTTTGTTTTGCTCAAATCCCGGATGCCGCCACAACATAACTTGATTCATGCAGAATCAAATTATGTTGTTATGAATGGGGACAGATGGGAATTTTCGTGTTAAGTATTTGTCCCAGAAGTTATAAATGGGGACGGATGGCAATTAAAAGTTTTATCTGCCCCTTAAATTAGTTGATAATCAAAGTGTCTGCCACCGAATGGGGGCAGATAGGAATTTTCGTTAAAAGTTTTATCTGCCCCCGAAATATTTTTTAAATTATATTTTACTAGCTGCGCCCCGCGGTTTCACCCGCGTAAGTGTTCACCCGCGATCCCGTGGGAATATCGGGATCTAACACCAAAATTTGAATGTCACCAAATATAGAATAATGCCGAATATTTTTTTTTATAACTAGATACTAAAATGTTTTCTACTAATATATTTCCGGCCTGATCAAGATATTTAGGTACGTCAACTTTCTTTTAAAAAAAAAATATTGTTCGTTTGGCGTTTCTCAAGGTTAATTTTTAAGCGGCGCCGGCGCGACTGGAAATCGTATCTTAGAGATACAATTTTAGATCTTAGAGATACGATTTTCAGTCGCGCCGCTTAAAAATTACACTTGAGAAATTAAAAATTAGTTACTTTACACACTTTTTTATTACTTTTGTTGAGGGTTGTGTAGTTATTATTAAGTAACATGAAATTGTTGTTTTTAAAATCAGTCGTCATAAGCATTTAAACAATTTTTAGGAATTTCAGTGTAACTTGGTTCAGTGGGCCCTATAGATATATTGTGAGGAACCTCTACTACTGATAATTTTAATGAGGTCCCACCACTTTTGCATTGAAATACCTCTGTTACTGGGAATAATTAAAACTTTAAAACTGAGAATGCATTTGTTGGAATTTTTCGATTTTTACCTATACCTACCGCCAGATTTTTTTTACCGCCTGGACAAAAACAAGGTTTTTAATGTGAACACAGTAGGAAATCTCCTTTGTTTTCAAAAACCTAAATGAAATTACCTATCAATAAATATTATTACTTATTTGATCTAAACTTTTCATACTGAAAATAAAAGTGGTTTTTTTAAACAAATAAATCGACAAATAATTAGTTGTATTATTATTTGTCGATTTATTTGAATGGCACTCTCTCTACGCGTGGAAATTATCAATGAATTCGGAGCGATATTCAATCCTTTGATTGAAGCCATTGGCCGGCTTGAATCAAAGGATTATGTTTTGTTATGTTTGTTGTTGTATGTTGTTTTTTTTTTTGTTGTGAATAATAAAAGACTCACATCTGAATCATATCTCAATAACATTGTTTTCGGGGTATTTAGTTTCCTATTTTCGTTTTTACCACCGACTTCCAAAATTAAAGTTCTTTTTGTTTACTTCATTCAATATTCAATTCATCGATAACCAAACGCAAAGTTACTATTTTCTGAAAATATAAAATATGATAATATTTTAATAAAATTGATAACAGTAATTTTACGAGATTATAATTTTAATTTGCAAATTATAACTGACCCTTGCGGCCTTGTGAACAACGTTTTTCTCTACAAAACCTGCTTCACGTTCAAACTTTATTAAGTCGACAAAGTGACATTTTTTCACCAGATTTTCCCGTTTTTAATTCCGTTTTCCCAAACCGGCAAAAAGCGACGTATCTTCAGATTTATGCCAGTCATGCGTGGCCGCAAAAGCTGACTGTTTAAGTGGTTCAACATGGGTCAACTTGTTTACTCAATAAACTGAACAAGCTTGTCTGATAAGTCAAAAAATGCTCTAAGTTTTATGAACATAAGTATCTTAAAAAATATATAAAAACCTGACTTGAATGTTCGTTGAAAAAATAGTGGAGTAACAGTGGAATTAACGAACTGACTGCAGTTATTTTGTCTCGATATTCAAAAGCGGAATCAAAATCAAAAGTCATTTATTCAAATTAGGCTGAGAATAAGCAAAATTACATAAGACAGTCCCCCAAGACGCCCACCCTCCACCACTTCCTAGTGCTTTAGCTGTCAAGAAGAAGTGGCGCAACTAACTCCCCAGCAGAACAGCTGTCTGTTCAGTTAGAAAAACTTGATTCTATACAATAGTAGGTATGCAAAGTAATTAACATTACGAGACACAGAACATAAAATTAAATTATTTGCCATATAATAACAATAGCCACGAATGTAGGGAAAGCTTCACTTCTTTGGAGCAATCTACTTCTTGTGAGCATTTTTAAAGTAAAAAATTTCTTTAAGCGCGCTGGGCATTTTTTGATATGGGAAAAAACCTTTGAACTCGCACCACTGTTACCGTAAGCGACACCACGCGTGTTTTGTTTATAAGACGATTATAAAAATACCCGCTTCGGATGTGTTCGGCTGTCCTCGGGGTGTACTCGGTTTTAATGTATACTTATCCGATATGTCAATGAGTGATGGCAAAGTGTTCTGTTTGTGTTTTATTTTCACTTCTGTCGGCACTCCCGGAGTGCCACTGCTTTTTATTTTTATAACGCTCGCTCGACCAGTACTAAGTAATTGTAAGATTATTATCTGTGTAAAAGCCGAACGACACGCGCCTTGGTATAATTACATTCCAATCACTTTTTCCCCTACCCAACTTTTTATGAATTAACGTATTCATTCCTTTCCAATCACTCGATCCGCTGCTTACGCCCCTCTTTTATATGTCAGTCATTATGACGCTCACAATCTAGTCTTTAACTTCGGCTTTCTTATTCACTTCACCAATGGCCGAAGTCATAACGACTTATTTCCGATGTATAACTTTTTTACATGTAATTTTGGTTAATTGTCCCAGTGCTGGGAAATTTCCCCAAAATATCCTTCCACGTTCTACATTATTCTCATTTATAACTTTCAATCAATCAACTCACCCTATCGCAGTCCACTGCTGGACATAGGCCACTCCCAGGCTGCGCCACAACACCCTTTCCTCCGCCTCCCGCAATCTGTTCCAGTCACCTTCAACTAACAACTTACTAATAACTAATTTATAACTAGATACTGGTTTTATAACTTTAAATATTTTCTCCTGTTTTCTTTCTGGTTAATGACCATAAAGAAATGTTTTTTTATAGAATAATAAATATTAGGTAACTACTTGTTTTTCTTTTTATTGATGATACATTATTTTTATAAGTACTAGAACCCTCAAAAAATGCCAATTTAAACCGCTGTCAATAGAGGCCTAGTGTATAAATTTGAGAACTATTAATGAAAAAATAAAAACATTTTGACAAAGTATATAACCTTCTTATTCAGTTTATGAAATATCTTTTAAATTGGTCCAATATTAGAGGAAGAAATAGGCGAGAGCCAAACTTCGAAATACGACTTTTTACTTAGGATTTTTCAAAAGTCTCTCCGAACGCATTTCCTCTTATTTATTACACGGGAGTTTTGAACATCACAGGTGAGATGTGGGTGTAGGTGCCTACCTACTAAACAGCTGTGCATAAGCCTTCGGTGAATGCAGTTGCTGTTATGTAAGGTTATTATTATTGTTTTTTAAATATGAAAACTTCTTTAGACGCGTTGGGCATTTTTTGAGATGGGAAAAACCATTGAACTTGCGACACTGTTACCGTAACCGACACCACGCGTATTTTGTTTATAGTGAAATTATTAATTCACTGGAGTAAACTGACAGATGCTAAGCCATATTTATTGTAATAGTGATGAGTTCCGTTCGTTGTGATTCAGTTCATCACACAAAGTCAATGTTTCTATTGACTTTGTGTGAATGAACTGAATCACAACGCATCAACAAACATCGCATCGCATCAACGCATGGCTTAGCATCTGTCAGTTTACTCCAGTGAATTAATAATTAGACTAAAGACGATTAAAAAAATACACACGTAATTGTTCTAGTTTTCACTTCTGTCAGCACTCCCGGAGTGCCACTGTTTTCTTCATTTCACAGGTAGGAGCTTATGTCTAGACTCATTGTTATTATGTTTGCGTAATAATAATCATACACGTCTTATTATTATTATTATTATTTATTACTGGGTAACAGCACAGCTGCTAATGAGCTATCAAGCCTGTATGTTGTTTGTGTATCTAGTAATAGATAACAGTTATTTCGAGAGTCTGTAATTACACGAAACGGAACAATTCACAGCTATCTATGCTAACAACTTATGGCACCTGAGTAAGGAAGTTGTCGTAATGTACTACATATATAGGTAAGAGGGTTATTTTCTACGTGTTGGTATACTATCCCTACAATTTGGATGTTGGTAACTTGGTTTAATTATTACATTTGTGTTTGTTTGTGTATTTATAATACACACTGACAAAGTTTTGTCGCTTACTGTTGAAGCTAAGCTTACTAAGCACCAAGATTTATTTTTTAGGGATTTTGTGAACAATAAAACTTCGTGTAATATTTTACCATCATACCGGAGTGTTTTAATTGTGTTTTAATTGACTGGATATAATTATGAATAGGTAATTAAAATTCGTAAAAATGAGCTACTAGCAGTAGGAAACAGTTAATCTTATAGCTAGCAACTAAAATTCCAAGTGTCCGAATTAAATACTGCATTGGGCGAAAAAAATAGTAAGTGGGCGGGCGGTTCGTGCGTAGGTACCTACTTCGGGTGACATTGGTTGCATGGTTGCGGTCGGAGCGAAGCGAAGGGCACCCCGAGGTTAGGTTTGGTAAGGTTACTTTAAACCCTTTACACAGAAATAGCTCCGTCGACATAGGATTCAAGAACGAACGAATGAGAATACAAATACATTTACCTAGGTATACAACGTTATTTTTAGTATATGCGAAACCTGAATATAGTTTGTTCAGAATAAGTAACTGAATCGATTCCAATAATTTTTACCCCATGTTATATTTTGTCCCAAAAATATTTAAAAAAGGTTAAAAGTTGGACACCGAACGACACTAAGGAGGTTATCCAATCTCCGCGCCAAACGGTTAGGTACTTAGGTACTATTATCAATGAGCGCAAGACGGCGCGGCGTGGGTGAGCATGTTTTTGTACGGACAAACAGGTAACTTAACAAGTTTATAACTTTGTGATTTTTCATGATACTTACAGTTTTGAAATTTTGTACATAGATTCTTTACATAAAAATAACTGTTTCGGATTTCACACATACTAAAAATAATGTTGTATTTAATTGATTAGAGTGGCAGTAAGTAATGAATGATATTGATTACAAACACATTTTAATATTTTTTAAATTTATAACAGGTGAGTTACGAATAAAATGACTAACTGTAGTTTGTAAAATTATACTGATCGTTCTGAATAACTCGCATTTCAAATTCGAATTTTTAAGTCGCCCTTAGTTGGAACTTATATTCGATCGTTTAAATACTACCCAATTAACAATTCGATGTGATAGAGGTGCAATATCTACTTTTTTGACATGTTTAGGAGACGCTAAAAAACTTCTAAAACATATTTTTTACGATCTAAAGGTTTTTGCAAACACCACAGCTCAAATAAAATAATGAATCCATGAAAAGAAACATTTGGTTTTAGTACCTGAAATTAAAATATAAAATGAATATCAAGTTTCGTAGCAAATGCTACGCCGCGTCTACGGCGTCATAACAGACATATTATGTATTACGGTCGTGAGGGCAAACTGAGGCAGCAACAATGATGTTTCTCATAAAATACACAGATGTTACACAATTTTAAACTAAATGCCCAGTCGGCCCCAAGATTTTGTAGCTCTTGATAAAATTAGGTAGGTACAATAACATTAATATTATTCTGTTGGGTGGCTATACTTTTCATTTAGAATGGGTATATTAAACGAAAAGTATAATAAATTGATGCGTAAAATATAATTTACAAAACACTCGCCCTGTTCTTGAAATTCCATCGCACACAAACAACAAAATAATTAGCAATTCTAAGACAAACACCGCGGGGGGGAGTCAACGATAAGCAGCGAGCTACAACCTACAACAATGAGATGCATTTCACTTCCGAGGTCGAATAATAATGATAACTGAAGTTTTTTTTATGCCATCTCGCAGTTCAACCTAGGAGGTTGTCATCTGCTTAACCGGACTTCTGTAGATGCCTTAACAAATTAAGACGTCCAGCCAGGGCTCCTGCTGCCGCCGCAATCAGGGGATTGGGGTGCTTTATAGCGGTAACTCTTTCGAACAACCCGCGACCCTGACAGTAGGCTTATATATCTTACGACTTGATAAAATACTTACTTTATTTCTCACAACAACTTGGAGTGAAAAATAAGAATTCCGGAGAAAGGCAGCTCCCAAGGCGTTTATAAGCCATAAATTCAACGTTGTGAAGGTACTTACTTGGGTATACTAAATAACTGCATAATAGATGCGGAAATTGATTAAGACATGATAAGGCTGGAAAGGCCTGTTTTGCCGTAAAATTATTTATTACCATTTCAACCTTACAAGGATCTTTCGTTTATAGAGTCGGATGCAAATATATTCGTTTTTAATGCTTTATTTTTATCTTTAACAAATGGCCAGAGATTGCACAAGACAGAGGGGTTTGGAAGGTAAAAAGGCCTTTGGCCAGCAGTGGGACACATTATAGGCTAACAAAGAAAAATAACAAGCAATTTGTTTTATTTTTTTGAAGGTGTCGTCACACGTCACTAAACACTAGCCAATATTCATATTCCCGCGCGATTACTTCACTCAATTTCAAGCCTCATTAATCAGTAAGTGATCCGTTAAAGTATCATTATTTTGAGACGTTGGTACCTACATGAAATATGTAAATACGAGAAATTGAATGGAAAATCGCAAGCAAAGTCGGGGAGTGAAAAAGTTAAGCAACTTTTGGTTATCTTTTACTAGCACCGTGCATCAGGCTAATTATTATATATCTGTCTTCGTACCTAGATTAGGTGCCGATTCCCTTGTTCACAAACTAAACTAAAAATAAGTTCAGTGCATCTTTTTCTTTCTATTTCATATATTCATATTTTGTAAAAAGTGTCAATCCCTTAAAGGTACACTGTCCTTCAAGATACAGGATTTTCCTAGTTTGAAGGGCAGGGATCTTCTCAAATGTAATAGCCATTCCCATCCCTTATTGAATTAACACTGATGTTACCTAGGCTAAGTCTTTTAGTAAAATAAATAATTACTTACTTACTTATATATTTATATTTATTTGCATTCCATAATGTTGTAGAGGTGTTACAATGGCTTAAAGCTAAGGTACAATTATGGACCCAATTTCATTAAAGGACAGAAGATAAATTTTAGTTTAGTCCTGTCAAAACGGTCGGGCCGTGGAAACTGGCTTCTCTCCAAACATGCGCTTAAGTCGGATACACTTAGAAGCTTAAGTCGGATACACTTAGAAATTCTTTGTCGTCTCGCCCAAACTCATTACTCCCAAATGTCGTTACCATATTGTACCTAAATTTCAAAATGACATAGAGAACCCCTACATATCAAATGGAAGTCATTAAAGTTTATAAATCTACTTATAATCCAGGTCAGTAGTAATGGCCTTCCACCCTCTAGCCACAATTACCGACCCAGGAAGGTTTCATGATAGAAATAGATTGCAATTTGCCGAAAGTGGATTGTGAGAACAAAATATTTCATTTGCGTTTATGTCTTAGTCATCATATTCAGCCTATAGGTAATGTTCCCACTGCTGGGACACAGGCCTCCTCGCTGTGAGAGGGAGTGGGCCGTAATCTACCACGCGGGCCCAGTGCGGATTGGTAGATGTCAGATGTCTTCGAATTTTCGGTTTTAGGATATGTCGGTTTCCTCACGACGTTTTCCTTCACCGTTTTGAGAGTAGTGGTGATTAAATAATTTACACAAAGTAAAGCGCCTGTCTGGATTTGAACCTATGACTCGTAAGTCGGGGCCGATACCACTGGGCTACCACTGCTCTCGTACCTTAGCACCCGGAAGGTCTAATGTCTTGAGCTTGGCACCTTGTTTTTGCATATTAAACTTAGGTACCCAACCAAGTTAACCCTTGCGGGTTGTATCCGACTATGTTACAATATGATTCTGAAACAATGATCAAAATGAATCAGTAAGATCCTGTGGTCGCAAGCAGGTACCTACGACTACTGAGCGAGTGGTTCGATCGCGGATCGGACAGTAAAATTGGGTTCTTGGTAATAGGCTCGCCCCTTTATTACCACCCAACGAACTGAAGGTACTACCACTGCCTACCCTTTTGGGAAATACTTACAGGAATGAAGAGGTACTAGGTAACCAATCCATCATTTATATACCAAAGTCACCGTGTCGTGAGAAGACGACGTTACGTGTAATGAAGGTGACCCTACTCCAGTTTGGTCATCATTGGTCATGTTATTAGTAGGCAAGTGTGTCTAATGTCGACATCCCTAAGGTATATGAGAGGTTACTGACTGGTCAAGGGCAATAGTTTTCAACATCTATCAAATTTCGCACCTCGTACATACTTGATTAAGTAAATTTTGTGCATTTGTACTCGGATTTAATTGAATATAAAATTATTTTACTTGATTTGTAAAAAGGCTTGCGAGGTGTAATTAGGATCAAGAGAAAATTAGGATAATCCATACTAATATTATAAATTCAAAAGTAACTCTGTTACCTTTTCACGCCTAAACCACTGAACGGATTTCGATAAAATTTGGCAGAGAGATAGATTGCATCCCGAGGAAGGACATAGGATAGTTTTTATCCCGATATTCCCACGAGATCGACCCTTATGCGGGTGAAAACGCGGGGCGCTGCTAGTGATAATATAAAATTATTGTACTAAATTTGTAAAAAAAAATAAACCGACTTCCAAAAAAAACACTACAAACTGGAAAATAACTTTAATTTCGGAAGTCGGTGTCTTAAGGATCAGTATTTTAGTTTTTGCCACCGACTTCCGAAATTAAAGTTATTTTTCAGTTTGTAGTGTTTTTTTTGGAAGTCGGTTTATTTTTTTGGTAAAAAGTTTTTATTTCTCGCTTTTTAGTGGGTCTATTTATAATTTATCTAAGTTACAATAGCCTAATGACAACTTACCCATCGCCTTTTTATAAAATATTCCTTTTCTCGATGCAGGGACGTTAATTGTTGAAGAGTTCTCCTTTTATTAGTTTTTAGATTAGATGCTGATAATCCTGGCTGCAGCATCAGGCCAGACTTATGTCAACATTGCATTGAACTTAAAATTAGTCCTGTTTAAAATGAGCCCAAACACGACTACGGTGCTGTAATTTCAAGGTTTGTACTTTTTCTGATGCTCCTGGCTTCAGCATCAGGTCTCTATGTACTTCGGTGTTCCTCAGTAACATTACGTTTATCCACACATCGAGCCCTTTTCAATGAGCCTAAACACGATATATCTGCTGTTAGTTGTCGAGGAGTTAGGTACTCTGCAGACTATCCTGACTGCAGCATCAGGTCAT
Source organism: Oligia latruncula (assembly GCA_948474745.1). NCBI lineage: Eukaryota > Metazoa > Arthropoda > Insecta > Lepidoptera > Noctuidae > Oligia > Oligia latruncula. Next base: position 9,574,838 of record OX419693.1, on the reverse strand, counting down.
GACTTGATGATCATGAGACCAAATGTGGCAAATGCCCTATCAAACATCAAAACAATTTACTAAAACAGTCCTTGCCTGTTCGAGTAACTTCTTACTGTTAAGGAGTTGTACCTTCCATCATCAGCCCAGCTACCTGAGATGGTGACAACCATACACAAATACACAAGATAATTCATAAAATATGCGAAAAACAATAAGTGAGCCTATAAAATTTTAGGGTTGCCCTCGATTTCTCTAAGATCCCATCATCAGATCCTTACTTGGTGACAATGGGACCACCTCAGAACTATCTACTTTCGAACAAAAAAAGAATTTTGAAAATCCGTCGACAATTGGCGGAGTATTCGATGAACAAATATACAAAAAAAAAAAACATACAAACACCCGAACATAGTACCTCCTCCTTTTTGTGAAGTCGGTAAAAAGGCTTAAGAGGTGTAATTAGGATCAAGAGAAAATTAGGAGAAGATTAGGATAATGTAGACCAACAGTTCGTAATAAATTAATACGAATTTTTGCTCTCACTACATAAGTTCAACTTTAATCAAAATGTATTGAACAACCCAACGTACTTAGATTACTAGTAGGTAGGTATGACCTAATACATTTTATTAAGTATCCGTTTAAAATTTTGTAATTAATTTGTGTATTTTATCTTTGGGCCTTAGTTGCCTGACAATTAATAATGTAAGGTATCTACTTCTGTAGAATGAGCCTGAAAGTTTATCATTTTTATTATCTCGCCCTAAGATCACAAACACTCACATTTCTATACCACCCCTATACTATAAAAAAGCTGTAATAATTGTAGGATCATCCCAGTTTATGTGCGACTGTTATGAGCAAGCCGATAACCGCCTTTTAGCCGCTATATGAATGGATATAAATTTCCGCTAACTCACGGCTCTACGTCACTTAGTGGGATGTATGTGTCGCCTCCCTGTCTTTGTTTACTAGCAATTAACTCTTTTGTACAGTTTCTATAATTATGTCTGTAATTTATATGATGTACCTACATAATAAAGAGTATTCTATTCTATTCTAAGGTTACCTACATGCTCTGTGGCTGCTAGTTTCTTACTTCCAGGAATACGCCGTCTACAGTAGTGTGCCAACTAATATAAGCTTTTAGAATGGAGAGTTCAGAAACTGGCACATGGAACGTGGAAACTCCACGCCCATGCATTCATTTAACTTTCGCATGGATATGATATTCATATCCATGCGAAAGGTAAAAGAAGGGCACAAATAGGTAGGTACCTAAAGGTATCTAAATATCTATATGAAACCGATCACAACAGAAGTACCTATAACTTACTCTATCCATCATTCCAACCGTATATGGTGACAAAAACATACCTAATCTTACATTAGGTAAAAGATCGAATGCAGTGTTAAGATGCCTACCAACGCATCAGCCTTCAAAAACGCGTTGTGTTGTGTGTGACGCTAAATTCCCCTTTAGCACTAAACGCGTTTTATAAATTAGAATGAGTCTTTGAAGGTATGTGAAGCTCTCTACGAGCTTCAGGGTACCGGGAGGATTCATTATTTATTAAACCACAGTTTATCACGGTAATTATATTATCATTTTACGTTCCTATTTTACACCTTTTTTAACCGACTTCAAAAAAAAGGAGGAGGTTCTCAATTCGGTTGTATTTTTTTTTATGTTTGTTACCTCAGTACGCCGTCATTTATAAACCGATTTGGAAAATTCTTTTTTTATTTAAAAGGATTTTACTTCCAGATTGGTCCCATTTTTATCAAAATCCAGTTCTGATGATGGGATCTACGAGGAATTGAGGGAACTCCTCAAATATTATAGGGACACCTATAGCGATTTGGGTATTTTTTACAGTAGCTCATGCATTTGCTCTCGGAAACCACCATTTGGTGAAGTGGAACTGATGAAGAAGACCACAGATGGCCAACGTAACTACTTAATAATAAGTATTTCACGGGTTGCGATTCGATTACTTTAATATGGTTGCTAAGCAATTTATGCTCGTCACAATGCGAATGGTGAAATGGAGCTGATGGTGGAATACTAGGAGAAGTCCTCAACAATTAACGTCCCTGCATCGGGAAAAGCAATATTTTGTAAAAGGCGCAGGGCAAGTTGACATTAGGCTATTGTAACTTAGACACATTATAAACAGACCCACTTAAAAGCGAGAAATAAAAACTTTTTAACAAAAAAAAAACCGACTTCCAAAAAAACACTACAAAGTGAAAAATAACTTTTTTTTTTGTTAAAAAGTTTTCATTTAGCTTCTCAGCCCAATCTAATTCTAATTTTAAACTAACTTCATGTTTGTACCCACTGACCTCTCGTATCATACAGGTCAGTGTTTGTCCCGTAGGTATTTCATGCTAATAACTTTTAACTGACTTGCGAAGGTTGCATTAAAAGCCCCAAATAGATTATCGTCTTTACAGTACCTACAAACCTTCAAAAACTTATTCTATCTGTGCCTAGATAATCTTCGACAAGAATTAGCTTCTGACTGCTATAGGTTTTTGACTAAGTACTGCTATAAATACTAGGTTTTGAGATTTTGCTCATCAACCAAAGCAGTTTTCACGCTTCGCCAAACAAAACAAGCCGCAGAATAGCAATTCCGGTTGTACAGACGCCAGCACATCAAGCTACCCGATACTATCAAAATTTCCCAATGAACTTTGAACCCTATTCTTTAGCGATAAAGTTGAAAATCTATTAAAGAAATTTGACAGATTGTAGTAGCTTGATGTGGTGGCGTCTGTACCTACCCATATTAACACGACACCCCTAGAATCACTGTGGTTATGGTTCCCGTAACTCTTGACGGGTGCGGTCGTTTGTAATGCCCTATAATAGGTAGATAATACGGGCTGGAGTCAGGCGCGGTCGCAGCCTGAAATTTTGGAGGTGGTCACTCATTACACTAATAAAAAATAGGTATCTGGAATAAAATAAACATTATAACACAAGACACAATTTTATTACCTATTATAAATTTATCGCTGTTATTATATAGGATTTATTGCTTGAAATTTCCTTTTATTATTTGGTAAATTTTTGAGATTTTTCAATTTGACCTTAGATTTTGGGGGGGGGTCATGTCCCCTGTGCCCCCCCCCCCCCTTCGGACCGCGCCTGGTTGGAGTCTGCAATTCCACGTCAATGCGCGTATTTTGCGTACGGGTAATGCCTTATGTATCATATAATAAACAAAACCAACAATCAAATGACACGCAAAATGACGTGACTGTGGACTTGACTGTATCCCGACAGCCACAAAGAATAATCTGATTTCAGCAGTGTTATCTTCTGAAAATGTCAAGTCCGTGTTATGCTTAATTCTCCGGAATTTTATTAAATAGTTAGGTAATAATTACAGAATTTGGTCGACGACGACATATTAAGCTAAGAGAAAATGCAAGCCCACTTTTCCCGCCGTTTTTCATCAAAAATCATCTATGGGATGCTAACTCAAAAGCATAAAACTGTTTAAAAATGACAATATTGCAACCCAGAAATAATATTAGTTAAATACTCGATTATTGTGTACGCTAACAGTAGGTATGTACTTACGCACGACGACATACATCTTATCAGCCAATAGCCATTTTCCTACATAAATCCTTATGTGGCTATTTTCTTTGACCTCCTTACCTACCTACACGGTAGTTAACTGCATCTTGATCTTGGAAAGATTTTAAACTGATAGGTAAATAGTTTAATTTCAGTGTGTAGGTAGTAAAGACAAATAGTAACAAGTCTGTAGGTAGTCTAAAGGTACATATCTCGATAATTTAAGGGCGCTTTCCGAATTAGCTATAATCGCTCACAGCGCTCACATCATCTCACATCCGTTCCGATTTAGATATCACATTGAGTAAGCACTGTGAGCGCGCTCACAGTGCTTACTCAATGTAAAAACGATATTATTACAGTATTTCTTTGTATAAACACCACATTTCTTCTTCTTTGGTTAGGTGGCGACTATCAGCCAGAAGCACAATTTCGAAAATGCCACTTTAGTTTAATTTTATGATAAGATGCAAATCAAAATAAAACACACACTGACACATCCTCACACACACACTGTCATTTTTGACAGCGCTCACGGTGATATTATTCTAGGGCATGGTCGGCGTTATCGCAAGATGGCGCATGTCATGACGTCATCTATGACGATTCACGGAACGTCGTTATCGCGCTCACGCTAATTCGGTACGGGTTTAAGCACGCTCACATCGATTATTTCCCATCTCGGAACGCAGGGTAAATCGGAACGAATGTGAGATGATGTGAGCGCTGTGAGCGATTATAGCTAATTCGGAAAGCGCCCTAAGTTGGTACCATAATCCGTTCTACACGTTAAGCTAAAACCCAATCACTTAGTGTCAAGTCCACCAATGAAATTGAACGCTCAGTGCATCTAAACCGCGTTCAAGAGCTGTCAGTGTAATTTGTTAGGGAATATTGACACTGACAGCTATTGAACGCGGTATCAGAGTGGCAATTCTCATAATTTAAAAAAATGTTTACAGTCTGTTCTCAGTCTCAGTCAAAAATACCACTAATTTCCCTACATTTTTGACATTGATTGTCGCTGACACCTTTTTACACTTATAATACCTATCATGGTCGTTGACATGAGATTACGACTAGATTTTGAAAGTTTTTAATCACGGAAATTGGCATTCTGGTCGCGTTGAGTTAGGTACATTAGTGAAATCCACCCCTATTCAATCGTGCCAATGAAGTTGTAGCGGTATCTATAAAACCACATGTGAACATCGCGTCATACTGACGTCACGCAAAATCCTGCATCTCGCAAGCAGAGTTTACCGCGCAACTAGCATAGACACAACGACCCGACATGAATCATTGGACAGTTGCCCGCCAGACACAACACCCGTCTGGTCGGAGGGTTCTCCCTTTTTTATGGAGGATGAGTGAACTTTACACCCTGTTCCTCATACCTCTATAATGTTATTGTGGTACCTAAACTTGACGAAAATATTATTTTATAGGAAGCATGAGGGTAGGTAACAACATAAATACTTACCTACATCAACACAAATAATGGCCAGACACCACTAATCATGATGATAAATGTACCTATTCGATGACCCAATTTAGGCCGGATATGGAAATACCCATCTATCCTAACTAAACCAAAGGGACACAAATTAATATTGTTCTAATCTCCTCGTATTAACAGCTCCCGGCATAACAGATATTTATTATGCTACTTTACCTATATATTTTCTTCAACCTAGGAATGACTTTGTTGCGATTTTTAACAACAATTGTTTGAGAACTCTGGAATTGTTTGGGTTTTCATAACCTCTTTATTTATGTTCCTTTGATAAATTAGAATGAAGTTAGTAGGTTAGGTTCACCGCTCGGCTAGACTCTTGTATATTAATTAATTTCAGTGAGTTTCTTTGCTTCCCATAATTGAAGCGGAACTTTGCCTTTGTACTAAGATAAGTTGCTAAAGGTTATTCTGTTATTTAATCAAATAATAAATGGAAGTAAATTACTTCTAGGAATGACTATCAAAGACTGGGTCTCAGGGCTTTCGTGAAACAAAGCGCTTGAATGAAAAGTGGGCATAGTATACCTACATATTAATGTAGGCAGTATTACGTGTCGGCATTTTCCTTGAAGTAATTAGGTAGGTACCTACGACCGCTGGGTAGATAGACACCCACTAGGGTTGCCCACTGACTGTATCTCTTGAATAGTAACAGAACTTTATAAGTCCTCCCTTTGGATGTCCCTGCCACCCTTTTAAAATTGCATTTTACACTAAATCATTTCGATGAATAGATTCGATTTTACGAACGTGTTTTGATAGCGGGGCGCACGATGCAGACTTTAAAGGCCGAAATCCAAGAGGGCCAGCTGCGAGCAAAAGCTAGGTATAATTTGATCTTTCTCTCGGGCAACGATCGCATGGAAAAGGACAGATACTCACCTACTAATAGGGTTCGCGTCAAATAACTTTATGGATACGTGGATTAACTACTGCGCAGTGATTTGCTGCCTACTTCAGAGCGGCAAAGTTATTTGACGCGAACTGTACCTACCTGCCATGGAAGTTATGCTCGCTACACTAGGTACAATAAATATACAAATTACCTGCAAAACAGCCTCTTTAGCCTCCATATTCTCTTACCGTCTTCTTCTTTGTGTTTCTGTAACTTGAATATTGTGTCTTCACTGTATCATTAACCTAGGTAGGTAATCTGTGGAAACGTTGTGGATTGTACATTTACCCACCTACAATGTAATCTTAGATGTAATATACCTACAGTGTGAGTCTTCATAATGTGCACATAACGAAATGAGGGAAACATAGCTTAATTTTATCGACGGAAAATATATTTGAAAAAATAAAAAAATAGGTAGGTATGTAAAAGTATCTTTACCTGCTAAAGGATGGTGATTGCAAGGTAGGAAATGTTGTGATTGAGTTATAAACATGGTATTTTTACGTTTAGAAATCTAATACGATGGAGAATAATTTAAAATAATAAAAAAGGGTAGGTAATCGGGCTTTTATTGAGTAATTTTACAATTATTGTAAAAATTTATGAAAAAATATCAGTTTTTTGTTAAAAAATAATCATAATTCTCAATTGAGGGCGATTGTTTACACAGGGGTCACAGCAGTGAACAAGAATTTAAAAAATGCTACAATTTTTTTTTTTTTTAGATTTTTTTAAATATTTTTCCGTCGATAAAATTAAGCTTAGTTTCCCTCATTTCGATATGTGCACTTTATGAAGACTCACACTGTATAATGTAAAATAATTGTTTGTTTTCCCTAACAAAATAAATAAAACAGAAATACACAAAAAACTAAAAAATGTTATTTTCATAGGTTTACCTCGCCGATTAAGTTAGTATTTTTTTTCTGGTATCGATTTTGATGAATTGAATCACCCCTACAATGAACAAAACAATCGATATCAATAAAAAAAACAATCGATAACAATCGTTTTAAAGAAAATAGACCGGTAGGTTTTCAAAATTGTACTCGACATGAAGCAAACATTTTAGAAGACAACACGAATACATACAGGATGCCTTCTCTTTGGCAGAAGGAACAGAACTTTAGTAATTCATTTAAATAGGTACCTACCTAATTGTAGGAAACTGACATTATTTGCAGAAAATCGCCAATTTTACTTAAAAGTTCCCATCCTAGCATAATTTATTTTAGTAGGACAAGAGATAATATATGGTAATTTAACACTAGCGCCATCTAACACTGTTAAATTTAACAACTTTTTCAAATTGCGGACTACGGAGGCATAGACGGAGGGCACAACAGAGAGGAACCTGGAACATCGCCATACTTCCACCAAGATCTTAATACTTCCGAAAATGATGGGTAGAGGGCGTGGAACGATGGGTAAGTGCAAAACTTTGGGAAGGGACGACTCAACGACCTCTACCGATGGCCCTTTGAACACACGCGTTTTTCTAGCCGTGAAAAACTTGTACATTTAGTATTTTATCTATGGTGAAAAACTACGGCTGATTCGCCGTATGTAGGGCGTTAGTGGTGTATGGATCTCTATGGAAGCTTGTTGACGGACACGTTTTTTCTTCGGTGCGGTGTACAAAAGGCCCTATTGTAGTACTTTCGTATCCAAAACGAATTATTCCTCGTAGATACACTTACCTTGTAGAGACACTACCAAGTTGGTAACATGCGTGGCTGAGTCATGTAGATATGTGTGAATGTTTGAATTTAAATAAAAAACATAAACTGTGTTTTTCGAACTTTATTATAAATACAAAGTGAAATCAATTAAGTCTAATCTTAAACTAGTCCTTAGAGGACACGATTTGTAAGAACATTAATTAATTACATCATAAAATAAAATGATATCGCGTTGCTTCAAACTACAAATGAAAGTTCAAACTGATACTAATACTCATTATATTAATAGATAATACTTAAATTCTATATTGCTACTATTCACAACCGGAACCAAAACGAAAATCGAAATGTAGGTAATTGAGAATTCTACGCTATCACGAGTTATAACGTGATTAAAAAGCGAAATAAATATTGCTCAAGATTGTTGCAGTAACGTGGTTTTGTGTTGTTAGAAACATGTTGCACACAGTGTTGCCAGCAACACGTTTTATGCAACAATAAAAAGTTTCGCCAACAATGTTGAGCAACTCAGTTTAAGTAAGTACCATAAATACAAGACTTTAGCATACGACATTTATTTACACAATTTACACAAATTTTATTGTTTTCGAACATCGAGTGCATAAGTAGCTTAATATAACATCTATTTTCCCGGAGTTTATTACATGACATAATTATGTTTACAATATAGGCGATTGCTTAGGCCTAAACGCCTCGTATATATAAATAATATAAATCGCCTAGTCGCCTCGTATTTTTCAAAACATCGACAAGCGATTTGTAAAGATTGGCGCACATCTCTAGATTGACTTTTGTAATCTTGCTGATAAACAGCCTTGCCATTCATGTGCTAGCAAATACTTTTTTGGTGCTGTTTCTGCCTTATGGTGCCCCCCGAGACGTGATGCCCTAAGCAATTGCTTAATTTGCTTATGGGCTAATCCGGAACTGACTGTACCAAATTCTAACCGTGCGCTGAAAGAAGTAAGAAATTGTCGTCCGAATCGGACTGCGCAGATTATATACCAAACAGCCTCAATACTATTAAGATATTATAAACATATTGAGATCTAATACCAACCGTTTGACATTTATGCTTAGCAACCTTTAAATTAATGTCCTCTATCCACCATCTTAAATATAAGGAACTAACTAAAAAACTTAAGTAAAAAAAAGAAAAATAATTTAATTTTTAACGTTTATAATTTTCGGAATAGAAGAAACCCTAATCGTTTTAATAATTAAATAATTCTCAATTACAGTTTACATAAAATCATAATTATTATAATGGTTACGACATTTTATTAGTAAGTATTTTGTATGTAATAATATTGTTTTTTTTTTTCTTCTATTAACCTAGCGTTGTACTTGTCACCTTTACCGAAGCTGCTTAGAAGATATAAAAATGCCTTTATATAAGACAGGCACTTGGTGCACATTTTGTTAGCGTAGGTAGGTACTAATAAAAGGACATTGCAACGATGTCATGACCACATCTCTTGGAGCGTACGCTCTTCGTAGTCGCTTTCATAGTTAGTGATAGATAAAATCGTTCTACTCAATCAATGTAAATAAAACGGTACTTCGAAGCTCTAAGTGCCGCGGTCGTGATAACGTAGCCTAATTTTTCATAGCGTAAAATCTATACTAATATTATAAAGCTGCAGAGTTTGTTTGTTTGTTTGTTTGAACGCGCTAATCTCTGGAACTACTGGTCCGATTTGAATGATTCTTTTAGTGTTGGGTAGTCCATTTATCGAGGAAGGCTATAGGCTATATAACATCACGCTACGACCCTTAGGAGCCGCGCAGCGTGTGACACCGCGGGGAACAGCTAGTATTAAATTAAAAGGTGCGAGTGATTGTCAAGACGAAATAACTTTTGAGAGCATTATTATTATAGCTCTGCCTCTACACACAATGATGCTAAAATGGGAATGTACAGTCAGGGAATTTTATTGTTAAGCAAATAGACCCTACGGCAATTTGCCGTGTTATATAGCCATTTGATACAACTGTCAAAGAACGACGGTTATGATTTGAATATAATTATGGACAATTTAAGTTGGAAGTCAATTTGCTTAAGAATAAATTTCCCCAACTTTACCTACCTAAGTGGTGTAGTTACTACGTGGATGTACTAAAGAAGTAACTTTCAAGAAAAATAAAAACAAACCGAGCAACTTTATGGCCTTATTTGATTTATGGGAACATAAATAAAAAAGACGAAATTGTTTTTTGGAAATAATTTACAAGACATTCTTATTACCTGTGTCTCACTTCCTAATTTGTTGCATACTCCTTACTATTATTATTGAATAATTCACTGGTTAAATACATGATTAGTCAATAAAATGAATCAGTGTCAAATAAATGTAACCTTTATTACCTGTCATCTGTCAAATACAGGCAATGCCCAAGACTGGTGGTCCAAGACTTTTAAATTAATTATTATTATTAAGAATTTGTTGACACTGGCGCAATAGGCTATTTGACTGGTTTCTGATAAACATCTCAGATTATTTAATGGTGTCTAACGAGCCCACAAAAACCTATTACTTCAAATTGCATAATGTATTTCTTTTAGAAAATAGTAAATAAAAATGTACTGTTTAAATAAGCCGCCAAAACGCTATCTTTAACAATATGGCGTCGTGACGTCACAATACACGTAAACAAACGTTGAAACGGTCGAGATACTAGACAAAAGTCATCTGTTCTGTCACCGATAGACAGAAATTGACTATATCATGACGTCATCATAAGTTCAGCCAATCCAGACCGTTTTCGATTACGTGGCGCCAGATTTAAAAAGATGAAGTTTTTTCGGGATTTTTTTAATAAATAATACATTGTTTTGTAGTAAAATTAATGCAAATCGATTTTAAAAGCGATAATCTATACGAGTGTCAATAATTATGACCTTGTTTTTTACATTGTCAAATAGCCTATTATTGGACCAATTGCACGTTTTTCCTAATCCTTTACTTTAGGAGACGAATAGTATAGTACTGGCCATTCCTCTATCTTCTAAAATAAGGCACGAAAATTAAAGAAACGAAATTTAGAATATAAAAGTAACCGTCCCTCATAGGCAACACAAAGACTAGAAAAAATTATTAAAGGCTATGGAATACATTAAATGGTGCATGGAAATGTGAAACTACACCACTATAAGACAAAATCCTGTAATTGCCTCTAAATGCACGTGTGTTAAAATTTTACATAAGATAGACTGAAAATGAAAGATGCAAAAACGACTAAATAGCGAAACAACCAGCGCAGTAATTATGTAATGCACTATCAGTAGTACTCGCCTTGATTTTGACAGTTCAACAATATTCATTGCGTTATTTACATTGTTGAGCGGATAAATTTTTCGAACATATGCAGCAATGGATTAGCAATATCCTTCAAAACTGATTAAGTGAATTAATGTGTTACGCAATTAGGGCGCTGGCTATAAAAAACTTATTTTCAATTAAGTTCACTGGATCGTCGTGTGATTGTTTGATAGCGAAGGTTCAGTGCCTATCACAATCTTTCTTCCGCGAACATGCTAGCATGTGGCATATTTGTCCAAACATTCGCGCTATTAGAGTAATACAAAATATACGCTATGGCTTTTGAAATAAGGTTAATTTTGTATTAGCGAAGGAACGCGAATAGTTATACAAAAATATGTCAAGGTGTAGCCAGAAAATTAGAATGCAAATCGTAGATGGCGCCACCAGCGTTGATCATAAGCATTCAATTCTTGATTTTATTAAGAAGTGAGTAAAGTTATTTTTCCTCGCGCATTGTCGGGTACTTATGACGTAAAACGCAGTTCGCTCGATCGCAGTCAGACTTCTTCCTAAGCGGATGTACTGAATGATTATTTTACCTAAGTGTTAAGCAGCGTTTTAGTATATTATCTTGCTTGGTGGCGCAGCTGTGTTAGCGTTCATGGCTTGTTCTAGCGTGTCCAGGCGACGGTAGGCGTGGCCCCGGCTGTTGCGACGGCGACCGCTTTGACGTCCTTCAAGTACTAAGCCGAAGAACTGGAAACAAAAAAGAATATGGATATTATGTTCTCGCAGTGGGTCATCTTTGTATTTTGTATGAGTAAGACGCCAAGACGCCGCTCTTTAATATGAATTTCTACACTAGTTGGTTTATACTTTTATGCGTTTGTCCAGCACAATGTTTTTTTCTTAAATTAATAAATAAGTATGGCACTGTCCAGCTGTCCATCTTCATCACGTAGTTACTCTGCCGAATAATGGGCGGTATCTTTAGGAAGAAAGTTCATTGATAGATTTTGGTGTAAAAACAAGTGGTACTCGCCACTCCACCTTTCCGCCCCATCGGCCATCCGCTCTACGAGCAATGTGCCCTGCCCACTGCCACTTAAGTTTGACAATTCTTCGGGTTATGCTTGAGGGAGGCCTATGTCCAGCAGTGGACGTCTTGAAATGATGATGATGATGAACTGGCACTCACCACTTTGCTGACTTTGCTCTTGTTATGATAGAGGACGTACAGCAACACCATCAGGATCACAGACGTCATGAAGAACGGGAAGAAGTGGTCGTTGTCCTGATCAGAGAAGTCGTCGGGCATCGAGTTCGGGAAAAATTCTGTAAATTATAAACAGTTTTTTATGTTAAAGTGTAAAAGGCTTTGCGATAAAATACCAATTACGTGAACTCAAGATTGAAATTGCCTATTACTGCAGACTAGATTGTAAATACAGACAGAATTTTCAATTTTCCACAAATTTAATCAATAACAATTTGTGAAGTTTCTTTACTAAAAAGGTGACGTTAAAAATTGATTTCAATTTCCATTAAGTATTAAATTCAGTCAGTTTCAGTTTTATTCAATTGGAAATTGAAAGACGAGTTGAAAAGATAAGTTCCTCAACAAGGAAAAAATGGCACATTCAAACAATTTTAATTTTAAATAGTTTCTAAGTAGGTATATCATATTAAAATATTTTCAGTATTATTTCATTTTCATGAACTACATAACATTTTTAAAATATTCAAATACAAAATAAATAAAGTCCTACAGACCGTATTTCGGCCACGGCGGCCAATCTCAACGGAGACTAGCCTTCGGCGCGGGAGATATTATAGTGCACAAGTGTGCGCGCAGACACAGGTGCACTCCCTCTTCCCTCACTCTCATAGTCCAATGGGACGGCAATCCGACAAGACTGGCGAGAGATCAGGCGCAGGACTAACGGCTTAACGTGCTTTCCGAGGCACGGGGGTATCACACCGCCAACTTCCAAACTCCGGGCTGTTACTAAGAAATTCCTAATGGAAAAACTCAAGTACCTTTGTACTCAAATTATAATCATGTCATATCCCTATGTATTTTACTGAGTGTACATAAATAATAAAATTTTGCCCGACCCGGGAATCGAACCCAGGACCGGGCTCAGCAGTCGCGCTTGTGACCACGAGACCAACAGGGCAATTTCAAATATAGAGAGGCCAAGACCTAAGTTAGACTGGGTTGAACATAATGATGCAAAGAAATCTATTTGAGTATGTTGTTCACACCTGAATAAAAAAATTAACATGATCGAGTAAAAAAATAAACCTTACGCAAGATAAAAGTTCAACACAATATGATGAAAATAGACACAATAATTATCGAATGAAAACGAAGATTTTAGATCTAAGTTCTTTGCAGCTCTTCCAGAATAGGGATATCTAGGTAGTAGGTATTATGAAAAATTAGGGGCCCCTGGCTAAAGAGGGGCCCGTGGCTAAAGAGGGGACCGTGGCTAAATAATAACAGCCGCACAGGTCGATCGATCAGGTTAAGCTACGCTTGCCGCGGTTGGTCTGTGGATGGGTCACCATCTTTATATACCGTGACCCCTCCGTGCCTCGGAAAGCACGTTAAGCCGTTGGTCCCGGCTGTCATTCGTGGATCTTTGACAGTCGTTACGGGTAGTGGGAAGCCCGAAAGTCTGACAACCAGTCTTACCAAGGGGTATTGTATTACCCAGTAACTGGGTTGTGGACGTCAGATAGGCACTCGGTCCATGTACAATACTGGTATTCAGCTGCATCCGGTTAGACTGGAAACCGATCCCAACATAGTTGGGAAAAGGCTAGGCAGATGATGATGATGAAGCATGAATATTATTATTCTTAATAAAATAGCACGCTCTTTTTATCAGATCAGCCATAGTGAGTTTGACTCTCTAAAATAAAGTGAGTTTAATTTTAATTTAATACCAAAATTAATTTTGGTATGAAATTAAAATGTATTTTTTAAATAAAGAATTCTTAAAAAAAACGGAATATTTTGTTTTTGACTATGCCATATTTATTTCCCTTAAAAAGCATCCTTTCTTGCATATTTTTATACGTCAATAATACAAGCGTTGTTGTTGTGTTGTCCACTGAAATAGCAGATCAACTTTGTCTTTAACAAACATACATCATGATGATAGGATGACATAATTGCACAAAAAGTTGTTTGTTCTTAATGGCAATAAACGCATTTTTAGGGTTCCGTACCAAAATGGTAAAAACGGAACCCTTATGGTGAGACTAAGTCTGTCTGTCTGTCACAGCTGGATATCTTCAAAAACTGCTAATGCTATCAACTTGAAATTTGGAATAGTTTTAGATGACTTTTGCCCAAATATTTTGCAAATAAGAAAGAAATAAAAATATGTGTATATTTTTTGCAACAGGGACTGAAAGGGGGTCTGAAAAATTCGAAGTGGGGCTACTAGGGCTTGTGGGATATCGTATGAAAGAGGGCTGTTTGCACTATCTCAAACACTTTTTTCTTTTTTTTTAGGTTGCATAGTTTTCGACTTTTATGAAAAATGGAAAAAAATACCGTAACCCCCTTTTTCTCTGAAGTTTGCAAAGAGAAAAATCTGAAATAATTCTGTCATAGAAGTTTACGTAAAGATTACAGGAAACCTAAAACTGCAATATTCTACACCGCAGTGTTCAAGTTCTCTAACGAATATATACCTCGCCGATGAAAATTTAAAAACATGATGGTACGGAACCCTCGGTGCGCGAGTCCGACTCGCTCTTGTCCGGTTTTTTTTTAAATCAAATAAGTGAGGAAGATTTTTTTATTCTATACATTCATGCTTTAAAGTGCCTTCACATCTGACCTCTATAAGGTAGTAACTCTTAGCAGTTATGTATACAAGGTTGCTTGTTTTGAATTTATAGATACAATATTTATTTATTTATTTATATATACTTTATTGTACACCACAAAAATACATAACATTAAAAAAGATACATCAACATTACAAAATATACAATGGGCGGACAATATTTAGTTTTAATTTAGCAAGTAAGTAGGTACAGTCACGAGCACTAATATGTCAACACTTGGCAACTTTCAATTGCGATTTTTTCACAAAATAACGAATGCAACGTTAAAATACGACACTTTACATAAACCTATGGGTTCGAAAATACTATGTTCTTAATAATATAAAATTTCATCCAAAAATAAAGGAGAAAATCGCCTCTGAATAAAGCCAAGTGTATACATACTTATGCTCGTGACTGTACCTAAAAGTTGTTTTTTACCTTCACCTATGCCACATCTGAATTATGAATACTTTTAATTTACTGGTTAAATTTCGAGGCCTTGCTATTGACTTGAGGCCATAAAGTTTAATGTGTTGATGTTAATGAATGTTGCACTCTGTTTTCAAGGTAATAAGGTACTTAAATGAATGGCAGAACTAGCTGCAATTCTGGAATTCACACTACCTTTTGTATAGACAATATAGATATTTTTAGTATGTTATGTTACCTTTTTGTGAAACCTCTGCTTCATGAGCGACTGGCACCACCAATTTGTTCCTAGTAAAAGTTGGTTGGTTTGCTGGTTCTATGTCTGGTTTGTTCTCCGGTCCAGTTTCTTCATTTTCTTCATCAGGTTCGTTGCCCTCTGAGTCTGAAATATTATGAATTTGTTTTATTATGAACAGATTGTTACAGAAATAAACAGCAAATGTGATAAGCAAAGTCCAATCATAACTTGGATAAACCCGTTATGTAATGGGATTTTTATAAGTTATCATTGGAGTTTTGCTGGCTGGATCAAAATACTTTTTCTTTGTTTTTTTTTTCGGTTTTATCTTGTGCTCAGTCGTTTAGACTTTGAGCAGATGAGATGGTTCTGTGGGCATGTGAGGTGCTACTCACAGTGGAGTTTGCCCTATCTTTTTTTCATTCTTCGGGCTGACTGTTCTGGACGAAAATCTCCCGGCGCTTTTTAATTGGCCGATGCTTTCTGGGATAGTAAGCTGCCCCGCAAGCTTATTCGGATGCTTAAAATAATATTTAATCAAAGCAACTTGATAAAATTTTCTCAAACAACACAAATGATGTAGGTAATCACTATTAGTAAAACCCATCATATTGATAAAATACAACTTTGATGATAAATTAATAACCGGGATCAAGGAAATCTATTTTGTTGTTATCTTATCTGTATGAGTAGTTAATTAAGAATTTAATGGCTAATAAAAGATAAAAAAATATAGAAGCATTGTAGTGGTTGAAAGTGCTTCATAATTTTATTTTATTTTAAGTATTTTACTGGAAAAAAAAAACGATATTACATTAAATAAAACACTTATCAGAAAGGTACCAAAACAAAATCAATGTAAATGATTTTGTTTAAGTTTAAGCGTCAAATAATAAAGCTGAAGAGTTTGTTAGTTTACTTGTTTGAACATGCTAATCTCTGGAACTATCCGTCAGATTTGAAAAAAATAGTTTTACATTTGATAGCCCAATTCATAAGGAAGGCTATAGGCTATTTAACATCTCGCTACGACTCTTAGGAGCCGACAGCAAAAACAAAGTGATAGCACGGGCAGGTGATGTGAATGAGGTGGGTAGGGGGAACAAGAAATTTCAGACGGACGAAGTTGCAGGGTAAAGCTAGTTATAAATAAACATGGGTATGTTTGATCTAGAAACATAATGACTTTCAAGTCTTCCTGTAAATCAAGCAGCCAATCAGTAAGGTAATAAGTAACACTGACAAGTAGACTAGTATGTCAATACAGCAAAGGAAGTAGAATATGTATATGAGGAGTAAATAATTTATTTACATTAATTAAATGGCTACTGCTTTCTTCAAGACAATAGCTATTCTAGTTTAGCTTAATGCAACAGCTCACTGTTAGTATAATAATAGTAAATACAGTGTGGCCGAAGAGAACATGCATTCAAGACGTTCTTGTCAGTTTCATACAAATGAATATGTGTTTGGGAACTTGATCTTTATTAACTACTAGAAATGTTGCACAGTGAGGTGTTAGGAACGCATTCTCTCGATGGCCGGACTGTAGAAGCAATTTAACAGTGCAACAATTTATTACTTAAGGAGAAAGTGCCAGGGCAGGTTGTGAAATTGAAATTTTCTTAAGTTTCTTGCAATTTGCAGGTCAGTCAGGTTGTATATTCTGCCGTACGTTACTTAAAACACGGTTAAGCCTCAAACTGCCATTTTTTAGTTTTGAATCACACATTACGTTTTGAAAAATTCTCTATCTTTTGTGCTGGGTCCCATTACTGTACGACTTTTACTTTCCGAGTTAGAAAGATTTTTATATCTTTATTCGTTTGGAAGAGACATCATTTCGCAGGTTTTTGTCCGATATCTCTGAAACTACTTTATGGGTTTAACCGTATTTTAAACAATGTACGGCAGTATTGAACAAAATATGAGAGAGTTGAGCGTAACAAGCATGTTTTCAAATCCTATTGATTGATATTTCATGAAATAGTCATTCAAAAGGATTATATGAACTTAGTGGGTTGTATTGATGATTTTTATGATTTTATTTCTATAAAGTCTTATTTGTAATGATGCGATTTATATTTCAATCAACATACAACCTGTCACTGACCTGCAAATTGTAAAAAACATTAAGAACATTTGAATTTCACAGGCTACCTAGCGCATCTAAATAAAAGTTCACAATTATAAAGAATGAGTTCAATGAAGAGTAGTGTAAATACAGCATGCTCTACACTGAGTGAATAATCCGGATCATGGTTTTGATAAGGAAATATAATCATTTTCCCCACATCTAATATACTTATAATTAGATTTTCCCATATTGATCATTTTAATTGTAAGTAAACATCTGTAATAAAAATATTGTAAGTATAGAAAGCAGAAATTACCGTAATCTTCAGCATCACCAATAGCTTTTGGTTTGGGGTTTTCTATGACAGCCACCGGTTTCTGATCACTGTTAGCTAGCACCGGCATGTCAGGAGCTGCCACCTCATCCACAACTGCTGGTTTCTCTGCCTGGACCATGCCTGTCTTGTTGAACTGATCATTACGAGGAATGACATTTTCTGGTGCAGGTACTACAGCAGGATCTTCCGGTTTATTCACATTGATATCTGAATCTTCAATGTTATCAAGATTGTCTGCTTCGTCACCACTTGGAGTTTGTTTAGACGTTGCTTGTGCCACTGTCTCAGACTTCACCACTACATCCTCAACAGCATCTTCAACCTTCTGAGGAGTTGTTTTAGCAACAGCAGGCTGTGTTTGCTTAATTTGACCATTTGGTTTAACCGGATCACTATTGCCGGGTGAAGGGTCACCTACCTTAGCACTGGAGTCAGGCTCTGGTATCACAGGTGCTGCTACTGCATTGTTGTTAGCATTATTAGCCATTGTAGAAGCAAGTTGAATCTTCAATAGTTCTAGGCCCATCTTGTAGTATTTGCAATAGTAATTAGCCTCATTCATGGTATCCTCAACCCCACATACTTCCCCACAAGTGGCTGGCCGTTTCAAGACGTTTTCGGCAGACTCTTTGTAATGCAAGAAGGCCGAAATATTGGTGAAAACCCACTCCTTAGCCAGAGTGCAAACAGCGTTGACATCCTGTTTCTCTTCTACTTTTACAAAAGGATCGTCGCTTATAGTTATTTTAGATGTAGCCACAGCTGAGCACAACTGCATATTTATGTCATAGAATATCAGACATTGAAATTGCTTTTTACTATAAGGCGGTACAGATACGGCGCAATCGGATATTTTTTCTGAAAGATGTTTTTTCAAAACATCACTTTTGCATTGATCTGCTAGTGTCGCGAGTGAGTTTGATAATAATTGATTTGGGAGTCTGGGTTGGATGGGATTCCCCAAACTTTGGTAACACGTATTTATCAACAGAAAAGCAAGAAAATAGCGAAACATATTAAATGGTGAATACTTTAGAACTCCCACAATATAATAGAAACTAATAAAATATCACACACGCGCTGTCGACAGAACAGAATAGATGGCAGGATCAACAATGTCAAGTCAACCGAGTCAACGTCAACTTCAAGTTGTTGAAACCAGTAATGCAGTCACAGAGTACATTAGAGTACACAGAGTACATTATAGTATACTGAAAAATGCAGTAATGTCAAAGTCAAACAGAAAACTAAATTGTTGGAAAAAGATGATCGAATATCGATTATGCCATTTGCAAACTATTGAAAATATTCTAACTGTTAACTAAAACACGGAATAGTTTAGGCAAAAAATGTGTAAACGCAAAACTTCTACACTGTTGTAGTCAAACATTAAGATTTCTGAGCTAAATTGTTGTTATTTACTTATATATTTTTAAATAGTACTAAGTAATGCAATGTAAGTAATTAATTTAGTTTAAGAAGTTTATCTTATAATAAAAAGTATACCAGGTAGAATAGAGAGAATATTTTTATAATGGGATTCGTGCAGGAAGATACAAGTTAGATGATAATATTAAGGATGAAGCGCTAAGGTGGCCCGCGAAATTCAAATTTTCTTACGTTTTTTGCAATTTGCTGGTCAGTATTAAGTTGTACGTTGATTAAAATATAATTCGCGGTCGTAACAAATATGTATTTACAGAATCAAAACAATCAGTAATACAACTTGTTAAGTTATTATAATCCCCGAATGTCAAGATTTCATGAAATAGTCATTCTTGGGGATTACTTGGTCTTAGAGAGTTGTGTTAATGACTTTAATGATTATAATTCTGTAAATACATATTTGTTATGGCCGCGAATCATATTTTAATCAACGTATAACTTAATACTGACCAGCAAATTGCAAAAAACGTAAAAAAAATTATTTCGCGGGCTACCCTGGCGCTTTCGCCTTAAGAGCGTTTACGCCGTACGGCATTTCTTACAAACTTTCAAGCCCTTATTTCTCGAAATGAATAAACCGATTTTAATGAAACTTCATACACATAAGCAGGATACAAAGGTCTAAAAAGTTAGTAGAGAACATTTTCGAAATGTCTTATTTAAAAAAAGATAACTGGAAATCTCTGTTTCTATGGAAAATTTAAAACCGGTCTAATTTGGCTGTAACACTATTTTTCGAAAAAGTTCTCTACTAACTTTTTAGACCTTTGTATCCTGCTTAAGTGTATGAAGTTTCAATAAAATCGGTTCATTAATTTCGAAAATTAAGGGCTTGAAAGTTTGTATGAAATGCCGTACAGCGTAAACGCTCTTAACAATCGTAAAAAAAAATAACTGTAAAAAAACAACAACACAAATTTATTGATATTGTTTTAGTCTAAGCCAGACTGCTACAGCATAATTATGTATTTAGTCAGCTGCTCATTTTCACTCTCAGCTTTCAATAGACAGACTCTAGTAGGACGTTAAAATTGGGTATCGATATTTTAATTTTGGGACATAGATGAACAACACTAATACGTCACGACTTTGTCTATGGCCACGTCGCCATCGCGAGTACTCGCGACACAGAACACTATTACTCATAGTGTTGTATTCGTAAGATTAACATTACTTTACTCTATGGGATTAGGTAACTACTGCGCTGTGGCTGTGAGGCTGTGAGTGACTTGTTGTCTACTTCAGAGCGGCAAAGTTATTTGTCGCGAACTGTATGTAGGTAGTTCAAAATCAAAATCAAATCGATCAAAATCATCGGGTAGGTACCTACCTGCTTGTACCCGATGATTTCAATTAGAATATTAATTCTCGAAGAACGTTCACAGTCTGGTCTGTTTCAATCTGTCAAAAAAAACCTCTAATTTGCACATTTTCACAAGTTTTTGACATCGCTGTGATGAGATTGCGATTAGATTTTGATCGTTTTTATTATTTACGGGAATTGGTCGTCAGAACTCAGCCACATCGACAGCGTTAGCACATGTCGACTAGTGACCATATTACCTATTTAAGTTACAGGTAGATTTTGTGGTGCACATCGTAGATTTTCGTATTTAGTCGATTGTATAAATAGGATAGATAATACACGGAGTGTAGTGAGTGTGAGTGAGTCGGAATTCTGGTAAATTGGTAGGTACTAGGTATCTAAGTATTGTGGTTCTAAAGGAAGGTGTCGGCAACTGGAAAGCTAGCAAACAATGATCCCGAACATCGCCTTTTTAATTGGTGTTCTTCAAAAATGCAAAAAATGTGTAGGAACTCCGTACAACCTGGAAATTATAATTTGAAGCTGTTAGAAGCCGTTAGATTAAGCAGAAAAAAGTATTGGGTTGCACATTATTAAGATTAGAGGTCACCTTCACGTTCTACAAAGTCAAGCAACTTTAACCTTAGCCTGAGCCTATACGAATAATGTAGGTACAGTTAACAAAAGAGATATGTATGTCATAAGTAAGTTGAAATTTAGTCAGAAACCGATCGATGTTGTCGACTGATATTTAATTTGATAAATTAGCTGTTTGTTTTCTATTAATAAAGTTAAATTTTATTCGAGAACATCCATCAGTTGCTTACTAAACTTCAACTATATCCGACGATCCTGCATAGGTACCTACCTATACTTATCTCTTTTGTTGAGTGTAGGTACCTACGTAACCATCGATAACTAATTAGTGATCGATGTACGTAACTTTGTTAGGTAATATAACATTAGTAAGTTATAGGAGATAGGTCCCTAATAAACAGTAGGTACCTACAAACTTACCGAAACAAAGGTACCGTTTGAAAGTGGTACCAGACTTCCTGAAACTAGGTTTATGGTGCGTTTGATTCTTTCCATAAAAATTATAATCGCACGTTTATATTTCATAGGTATTTCCAGCCACTCCAAAGCATATGCGGAATCTATTAGTTTTTCACTCTGCAAACAAATAATTATACTGTAAGTATCTACAGGGATCTATTGGCGCGTGGCAAAAATCTGAACTAACGCCGCCATCTTGTTTTTTCAATAGAATAGAAGTACCTAAACACTATAATTCCATGTCAATTTTATACAAACACTGACTTTTATCATACTGTTTAATACAGGTCAGTGTACACAAATAAATTATTACAAAACATCGCACCCCTAGCACTCCTAGCATGTGTCAAACTCAAACTCTTTATTGCATTCATGTGTCCAGTGTAATTCTAGCGCCAAGAGATACTGTAGCACTCGGTAGGTAGGCAGGGGGAACGGAGCATGTTGTATCAAATTTTGTATTTTATTTTAGACAGGATGTATTTTTGAGATGGGGTAGTAAGTACAGGTATACACGGCAACATTATCAATCTATACATTTCCAGTTTTAGCGGACCTCGCATTGCATAGGTTTTTCTTACAATGAAAAGTCGGTTTATATACTGGAAATGTCGTCGTGGGTACAGTTGCGTTGTCGCGTAGTCTCATTTCCTACGAAATGTATGTACCTCCTACCTACTTATGATTTTTTTTTGCGATTTCTGATTTTTCTAGCACTCTGATCTCAGTTGGTCAGATAGAGTGTGTTGATCCTTAGAAAAAGGAACGATTGCCATCTCAAAAAAATATTGTGGAAACTGCCCACCCACTTTCTTGCTGACTGTACATTTTTTTCAAAAATACTCAAAAAGCTAAGGACAGTCTATTAAGACCGTTTTCCTGTAGCTATAACAATTAAGGTAGGTTCCTGCCCGTACTGCACCATCTCATGCATTATTGCGTACCTACTTAGCTAATGAATGAGTCATTTATATGCGAGGTAACTGTGTATCATTTTCTGTCCGTCTACCAACCGTCTAGGATCTTCATCAGCACAGCACTACGTTCACTTCATACAGTGGTATCGTTTAACTTTAAAAACCCACCGTACCTCCAGGGGTACGGTGGGTCTGCAGTGGTAGGTACGGAGTTTCAATAGAGAGGCCAGCTTATACTGGATTTGTTAACAGTGAGGTGCAGCCTGCTGTACCTGCAAAACCTCAAAGGGTTCGTCGATGCGTTGTGTTGTATGTTACAGCCCGATTGAAACTTGATGGCGGCTAAAGTGCGGTACTCGCTGCGTAGTACCTCACCTCTCACCCCAGCTGACAGGTGAATTTGTTACTGTGCAGCGACTCGCCCCATGTTCCGAGCCGCCATAAAGTTTAAATCAGACTGTATTTATGTTACGTAGAGAGTATAGCATGTGCTAACAGCTTCTCATTACCTAAAGAAAAGATTTATTGTATCATACAGTAAAGTTTTTCTTAAGTTAGGTAGCTATCTAGATCTACATACATTATTACCTACGTAACCTATAACTTACCTCATGAGTGACCTCGCTGCCATAATAGCAATACATGAACACTTGAATGAGTATACAGAATATGTACATCACCATTGACGCGAAATCCACTGACATTGGATCAGTCTGCAACAGAAAATGTAAAACATGTCCAAAACATGAAAATGGAAACCTAGGTTTTATTTGAGGAATGAATCTTTAGAAAATGCTGTAACCAGGGCCGTCTTTAAACTATTGGAGGCCCTGGGCACATAAGGATCACGGGGCCCCTGTAAGTAGTAGTGTAGTGTGTGTATAAGAGTAGCTAAGTAATATGTACCTAATTCATTTTCACTATGATCAGTTTTCAAATATTCTTCTACAAAACTAATTAAAAGAAACATAATACTTATTAATATTTTATACATTTGCATGTTGGTACAAGAATAGTAGATTATGCACCGAGGGGCTAAAGTTGTGTCTTATGTCACGGGCGTCATATTGAATCTCGAGCGCAATGAAGGATTCGGGATTTAACTCACGAGCGAAGCGAGGGAGTTAATACAAGAATCCTGAATGCCGCGAGGGATTCAAGCTAGCCCAAGGCAAAGACACCTTTAGCCCAGAGGAGGATACTCTACTTTTTACACCTACTGTGAGAAAATAATAGCCATAGTACGAAAAACAAAGTATTTAATAAATAAACAAACAGTAAGAATAACATAGGAACTTCATTTAAAAAAGTTTCAACATTCATAGGTGTGAAAACTTTCGATTTCTTTGATTGGTGGCCTTCCGATTTCCTCTTTAGAAATGCTAATAGCTTAGCGTATGTCTTGATGTCTATATTGTGTTTCATGCTTATTGTTGACCTAAGCATTGAATAAGTACACCATTAGGCTACTTAACTTCTGAGTACAAGATAAATGCTGAAAATACACTAATAGAACTGGTTCCCAAATGGACTCGACGCCTTTCGTACTTTTCCATTTTTGGAAATCGTCGTAGGCTTATATATAAGTTTCCTTTGACTTTTCCAGCAGTAAAGCATTGGAAATATTATTAGCTTCGGTTGTAAATGAATTCAGGAGTACAATCACTTTCATCACTCGACATTTTATAATACTTTGTTGATAAATTTAAAGTTTAAATGCCAAAAGTTCGCGCCTTTATTGCGTCTACCAATAAGTAGCCAAGACACGATAAATTCGATTTTCAAAAAAAAAGTCTCATCTACGGTTTTTTCGTGTGTGTCTATTGATACCATTCTCATGGAAGTGGCGTTTGTGTAAACTAAGCTTTATACAGGGCTGGTAGAATAGTTTTGGATGATTGGCTGTATGCATTTTGAATTTAGAACGTCATTGGAGACGCTCGTGAAAATAGAGTATTTTTTATAAAATATGATAAATCGACTGTAGGTTTTACTATTTATTTATTTATTCACAAAATCCACAGCAATCTTTGCGCAGTTTACTTAAAATAAATTAACTAATGTTACAGCCAATTACTATTAGGTACGGTATTACGGCGCGGTACGGTATTTGTTATTATTAATGCCAGTTTTAATGTTATTCCATTCCTTTTAAAAAATGGTTCGTAGTTATCTAATCATTCTTACAATATTATGTCTTCGAAAACATGGCAACGGTATGAAGAAGCAGTCATTATGATTTTGTAGGAAATCGAGAATATCATCCACGCGTAGTAAGGGTATCGAGAATAGCTTTCCTCTTTCTGGCACCAAAGCAAAGTGTAAAGTAACTATGTATATAGGAACCAAAGAGTGTTTGTTAGTACTATACTGCCAATTTAGCTGAGCATGTGAGATTCCAAATTCAAATCACATTATTGACCAGCGGGTCATAATGAAATCCAGTACAACATTATTGACCGGCTGTGCCCCCGGCCACTAATGACTCACTTTAGGTTAAGGTTGCTTGACATATAATTTGACATTTTCGAGCAGGTGGTGTGAAAACTTATTTTTTCGAGGGCAGGCCGGGGCCCCCGTCGATAGTGGGGCCCTGAGCACCTGCCCAGAGTGCCCAATGGATAAGAGGGGCCTGCGGGCCTGGCTGTAACTGCAACGCTGTAACGTTTTCGTCGTATTTAGGTACGGTCAGTGTTCTGCATTACCTGACCCCCTCTTACAACAAGAAGAGGGGAAGAGGGGTCGGGTTAAAATTATGCAGGTCACTGATTGCAATTATAAAAAGTTTGTCTTTGCAAAGCTTCGTCTCTATCACTCTACGGTTATGGTCTCTTTTTAAAGCTGGTTTTGTCTATTATTATTATTTTGGTAGGTACGCAAAGTCAGTGTGACCACTGAAAATCTTTTCTACAACCTCGTACGTTTTTGGACTAGGTAACATTATGAAATTGAACTACCTGATTTTGGGATACATGAAGAAGCCTCCTCGTGTTTAACGCAGGCGCATCCTTTAGTAACACCCAACACCTTATTTGACTGGCCAATTCTTCTCTTGCGGTGGTAGGGCTAACGCCCGCCTGGTTTGCGACCACCCTCCCACCGGAGTCTGGCGTCAAGCAACCTACTGTGTTTCGTCGATGCGTGGGAGTTCCAGTGCCTTAGGCATCTTCTGGGCACGCTCGTTCCCTCATAGACCTCATCCATCGCTTTCCATCAGGCGTGATCAAGGTCAAGACAAGAGAGGTCCCATTCAGCATTAAAGAAAAAAAGAAAAAAAAGAACTACCTACATCTGGCTACGTATAATGGACGTTCGATGAGGCTGGACCATCGCATTGCCGAATTTGGATAGAGTCAGGCAATGTACTGGGGTTATCTAAAGTCTAAAGACAGGGGAGGATATGGAAACCCTGGAGTCAGGCCGCCTACTCGACTTCCACGAAGGTGATTAGATCTCCCAAGGTGGTGTCGGCTTTCTGGTTAACAAGGAACTCCCTAGCAGCGTTGTGGAAATCAGTAGTGTGTCGACACGGCTGCATGGGTAGCGTACCTTGTACTGAAACTCACTGACAGGTACTACCTGAAAGTGATACAGGTATATGCGCTGACTTCGACATGCTCTGACGAGACGGACGTGACCATGCACGAGGATGTTGTCAAGGCAACATGCACAGTAGGTACGATACAGGCCCACTATAACGCGGCTAAGCGAAAGTCGCAGGAATTACAGGGGGCAAATGCTGGTACCTAGTTAACCTCTTGATTGATGAATTCGTTGAAACTATCCCTGACTTGTCCGAGGTCGAAGCACTACGCGACGTGTCTTGCAGACTTGTCCCGTCGCAGCAAAAAAGTAAGGTGGCCAAACTTTCCTCGGAGACTCTCGGACTTAAGAGGGAAAGACGACAGTTGCTATCCACGCAGCCGTTCGCCTGATAAGAGGGCCTTAAACCTAAAGATCAGAAAGCTGACGCTTGACATCTGTATTGTACCTACATTGACATTAGTGTTGTGTATTGACATAGGTAGTCGTTTAATGGTTTCCTTATAATTTGTATTTTATTTCTTTCTGTTTTATTGGCATTGCTATTTATTATTAATTAATTTGTATTCAGAAATGTGTCATTCTTTATAATTATTTTTTAAGGGTTCCGTTTTTTCATTCGGACGTACAACGGGACCCTAAAAATAAATAAAATAACTTCTTCTGTACCTATATTACATTTAGTTATTTTATGATTTCCACAAAAAAATTCAGTGACTGAAATGGTAAGTTTTTAATGTGTACCTGAATTAACTTACGTTAACAGCTTTGTAAGCTGAAGTGCATATTATCCAACCGCTCACTAGAAACTGACAAAAGACTGCACCGCCAAATATGTCCTGAATCTCACCTGAAAATCTTAAAAGAGTATTTTTTTAATTTAAAGCTTTCTTACACCTCTTAAATATTCATAATTCATCAGAAGGACTCTTACTTGATAATCTCCTCATAATGCAATAAAATTATTTTCAATCGTCGATCCAAAATATTGATAAAATCCTCCGAGGTATTTATATGTTCCTCCTTACTCTTTTCAACAATATGTTCTAAATCCAGTCTGAAAAATTTAAACATCCGCTCTTATTAACATTTATCTGCAGCTATTGCCTATAAAACAAGTCTTGGAAAATCGTTCACCTGAGGATAGAGAGCTGTGTCTTGCACTGTAGGAGAAAAAAAACTATAAAAGTGTCCATTGAAGTGTTGCTGAAGGCAAGCCAAGAAGTTTGCACCCACACGTAAAATGCTGTGAAGTAAAATCTGTGGGAAAATAACTGTTAATTAAGTAGGTAAAATCTTAAAAAAAAAATATTTTGAGGATTTTTGTCTACAATCGGTAAGTTAACAAAAGGCATTTAGACAAGGCAGATATTAAGTGAATGGAAACGCCGGGAGGGGACGCCCTAGGATCTAGAAGGACATAGTGACCTTATTGGTAATGCACATCAAGCTACTACAATCTGTCAAATTTCTATAGTTAATAGATTTTCAACTTTATCGCTAAATTATAAGGTTCCTTCTAATTTGATTGGGAAAGTTTTACAGTTTCGGGTAGCTTGACGTGCTGTCGTCTGTACTTCAGAAAGATCAGGTGCGTAGCACTCAACCGGCGTGCGTGTAAAACCAGATGTATGAACGTACCTACACGAAGCAAAATGAGTACGTAAAGATCTTAGCAGGTAGCGTTCTAGTTCTAACTTTTGCCTAGCCCCATGGCGTGAGTTGGTGTATCGCTAAGTTAATGCAGGTTAGGGTAAGTACGAAGGCTATAGAAGTTTGAGCGAAATTTCCACTAACCACAGCTCTATACTAGCCTATGCATGTTCCAAACAGGGCATTAGATTACGTAGACCGCATCAATGAACGGACATAACGCTGTAGATACCTCGACTGAAGAGCACTTCGTTGATCGCATTACGACGATAAGGCCGAATACTGCACCCTGCTAAAATCATTATTAGCTCGTACTCAGGCGTAATAATAATAAGTAATATGGTTTGGTAGTAAGTAGTGTTAGTACTAACGTTCCGCCAGAAGAATATATCGACCCCCCCAAGCAATAAGTCGGTCTTAAATAATCACATAAATCAGAATTGTATATTTTCATACGAATGTAGTACTTTATTATCTTAATATAAAAAAAAAACAGTTTTAGGGAGGGTTCACATCTGACTGAAAATACGTCGGGCGTAACTGCGATTGTTCCCTCGACGCACTAACGCATCATCGGTTGAGTGTGAACGGTCAAGTGTTTTTCTATACATTTGGTCTGTTCTGGCGTTACGCGACCGATAATACGCGACGCATGTTCCGTCAGATATGAACCTTCCCTTACAGTTACTGCCAAGGCAGAGATAATGGGACCTCTACTTGGAGCGATTCAAGGGCTTGTCTGTTTACTTTGTCCACTATACACTAGTATTTTAAATTATATAAATTTGCTATATAAACATATAAGTTTATACAGCAAAAGCGACCTATTAGGAATCGATGTAAAGGTTTGCTTCGCGACTTTGTAATAGCTGTTATAGTCAGGCGTTATAGCAACCTCTAATGTGACTAGTAGGTATACAACGATAGAACTTTATAACAGTGTTTACTGTCGCCCTAATGCGCCTGATTTACGCAGTAAAGGTCCTGGACGAACTATAATGGGTCTTTCGTTATAGTAGAGATGAAAACTCAAGAATAGGGCGATGATATTGTGATATGGTGGGTTTTTTTAAAAAAATATTTTAGTTTTTTTTTTAAATAGAATATTTTATTTTGTAACTATAATATTTACATAATTTATGCTAATACCTATTTAAAATATTAATAATATGTACAATTATATGAAAAAAAAAATAAGCAAAATTATCATAGGGCATCAAAAAATTCGTCCGCATCGCTTTTAGTTTTAGTTTATTTTTAGGCACTATAATTTTATGGAAAATTTTCTACTCTTGGATTAATGTACACCTTTTGTAAACGTTTTTATTAAATAAATTATTATTATTATTATTTTAGATCGCCGTTATAGTACATAGCACTCTAATAGGCACAAAAAGTCTACAAAATAGAGTGATTTGGTGATATAGCTGAGTTTTAAATTACATATTTTTATGTAGCTTAAATTGTCCTATAAAGGTTTAATAACGCTAAAGTTTAACGATAGAGTTGTTTTTTTATAACTGTTAAATAGTCCCTATAATACACAATAGTGCCTACTATAACGGAAATCCTTTTTCTATTAAAACATAATTACTGTAATAATTATATTGACTACCTAAATAGTAGTTTTGTTCCCAAAGCTCAATTATTCCATTAAGGAAAATCAGCAACTTTATCACAAAAACTCAGAGTATTAATAAAATATAACTAGCTGCGCCACGCGGTTTCACCCGCGTAAATGTCGATCCCGTTGGAATATCGGGATAAAAAGTAGCCTATATATTAATCCAGGGTGCCAGCTACCTCCATAGAAAATTTTATCATAATTGGTCCAGCCGTTTGCGCGTGAAGAAGTAACAAACATATAAACACACACACACACCCCCACTCACACACTCACAAACATTATAATATAAGTGTAATGTGATGTGATAAGTATGACTCTGACGTCGTAGTACTCTTAGTAGAGCTGATTTATTAACCTATGTTTTCTGACGTGGTATTATTATAAGTTTAATAAAAAATATTCATCACATTTATGGCACAAGGACAAGCTCAAAAGGAACCCTCATTTCATATAATAATGGTGGTTGTAATCTGCCATAATGAGTGTTATACTAGAGTTTAGGAAGCTGGAAGTATGTTTATGACTTAAAATGCGAAACTGCTTTAGTAAAAGCTCAATAATTCGAGGGGGGCATTCAAATATTGTCGTAAACCCGTGCATATATCAGTAAAATTACAGTCGCACGTCATTTTCCCCGTAAGAGACGAATAATTTAATTACAAAATAATATCTAACTCGTCACGATATCCTCGTATTCTCTTTTTTACCCGACTGCGCGACGCAAAGGAGTGGTAATGTGTTTATCAGCCTATGTATGTATGTTTGTATGTTCTTTTGAAGCACTATACAGACCAAACGCCTCGGCCGATTTTTATGATTCACACGTCAATCGATTCCTCTTAGTCCGGCGAGTGTCACTAAAGACATGACGTTAGTGAAAATTCAATATGGCGACTACTATGTGTGTATGTATGTATATCTGTTTGGCACGATCTATAGCCTAAACGGCTTGATCGATTTCAGCTTGAGAGGTGTCGTTAGATTCGTCTTAATTGTGCGAGTGACACTGGGTATATCAAAATAGAAAAAAATAAAAATAAAATTTTTTTTCTCAAACCCTATCGAGTGGGATATCAAAATAAAGGGCTTTAAAAGATGATTACAAAAATATAAACAACTTATATGGTTAAAAGTAATTCGAAGTGACAAATCGTAAAAAACTCGTACCAAGAACTAAATCGTCAGCGAAATCTTTCACATTTGTAAACTAAAAAGCTGAAAATAAAAAAAGTTAAAAAAAAAATAAAAAACCCGACTGCGGTAAAAAATTTAAGTTAAAAGAACTGAAAAGCTAAAAACAAGCCCATTTTAAATTAAATAAAAGTTGGAACCAGGCGGGACCCATTTGAATTTGAAAATATAATAAAAATGGTATGGGTTCCGCCTGCTGCCAACTTTTATTTAATTTAAAATGGGCTTGTTTTTATTAGCTTTTCAGTTCTTTTCACGAAACATCTGCCATCTGGGCACCCCAGATGGTAATGTTTCGTGGGCATGATAAATAAATTCATGGGTGCCGAGATGGGACTAAACCCATAATTCAATGTTGACATCTTAATTGAATTACACAAAAAAATAGCTTTCATTTGATGTAGGTAATCAATGGCCTCAATGCTCCGACTCGTTGAAAAGATATTCATCAAAAACAGAAAAAAATTTGTCGTGTAAAATTTGAGTTTTACGTTTACCGACTTATTGCTTGGGGGCGTCGATATTTAGTTAGACAGTTATCTTACAACAAGGTAGGTACAGTCAGGAAAAATAATTGTTAAGCAAATTGACACCCTGTGTCAATTTCTCGTTGCACGCAGCAGCAGCAGCTTCCGCACGCGGCTTCACCCGCGAGGTATGTCGATAAAAACTATCCTATGTCCTTCCCCGAGATGCAATCTATCTCTCTACCAAATTTTATCGAAATCCGTTCACTGATTTAGACGTGAAAACGTAACATACAGACAGACAAAGTTACTTTCGAATTTATAATATTAATATGGATGGTAGTCAATTAATTCCCCTAACTTTACATAATACATATTAAGTTTCCCTGAAATAGCAATCTTTTGTAACAGTCCCAAATTATGTACTTAGATAAGTAAAATACTAGTCCACGTTATTATGCTAGTGGACAAAATTATGATAATCTTAATCTGTCCACGTAGTTTTGGTCGGCATTACGTAATGAGTAGGTATAAGATGTACGTTTTACGTGGAAATTCGAACTCACTGCGGACTTAGGTTGGCGTCAAAGGGTAGCCATATTGCAAATTCAACGGGTTTTCTCTGCACGTATAGTATGACTGGGTACAGGGACCACAGCAAGCAGGTGAATAGGGCTGCGATATTGAATCCACGTAGCAGTAATCTTGCTTGTCGGCCGGTTGCTAACAGAAATTCTCGATGCTCTGGCTTTTTCTGATTAAATATTGAACCTGGAGGAAAAGTATTGCTGGCTTATAAATTAAAGTAGTATCTTGTAGGTATCATTTTCAAACAGGACTAGGTACTGATGATTGAAGTTTTCTGTACATAAATAATAGCTAGATAAGTAGGTAAGTGCTACAGATAGGTTGACCGACTTTTCGATAACAGTTGCTACGGTCACATTATCTGTCTAGCCTTTCCCAAGTTCTATGTTGGAGTCGGCTTCCAGTCCAACCGGATGCAGCTGTACCAGTAATTACCACCAGTATTTTACATGGAGTGACTGCCTCTCTGAACTCCATAACCCAGTTACTGGGTGACAGTTACCAGTTATTGGAATTGGCCTCAAATGTTATGATTTCATGAAATAGTAATTTAATAGGGTAGGTAAT
The DNA here is from genome assembly GCA_948474745.1 of Oligia latruncula. Classification (NCBI taxonomy): domain Eukaryota; kingdom Metazoa; phylum Arthropoda; class Insecta; order Lepidoptera; family Noctuidae; genus Oligia; species Oligia latruncula. The sequence continues at coordinate 9,542,578 of OX419693.1, read as the reverse complement.
TGATTTTAATGATGAATCATATTATGATCAGCATATAACCTTTGAAAATTTGAATTTCGTGGGCTACCATGGCCATAGTGTAGTCTCTGAATCTAAATAAACCACAAAAGACAGCCTACAGAAAATCATCAAATCAAAAACATAATTGGATGATTTTGTGTAGGTGTTGTGCTCTAATTAAAACCAATATTTCTTAACAACCAGCATTACGGAACAATTTTAGATCTAAAATTTAATAAAATGTGAAGGAGTTACCTCTCGTTGTATTAAGAAGAACTTCTATACGATCAGCTTTCTTCCAAAAAACAATTTGTTTGTAAAGAGAATCACAATTCGTGAGCAGCAGGAGCATCGGAGCCATCACTTTATTAAGATCAGCTCGATCCTGAAAAGAATTTTCCTAGCTTTACAATGTTTCTGTTGAAGTTCGGCCTTGCTTCAGACTTGAAAGAAGATTGGAAAGAAAAACATTGGTAGGTAAACAGTCAGGAGAACGTTATTAGCACAATGTTTCTCGGTAGATAGAGAAAGTTGTTGAGAAGTGTAAAAGCATTTTCACGTCATTTAACACCAATTTTACTTTATTCTAAAAATATCAAGTAGTGACACAGGTATATTATTACTTACCTACTTACCCCACAATAGTAAGTAGGTAACTATATTGTGTTCCACAACAAATTTTAATGATTTTTCGAGCATCAACTGCAAATAACCACCACGACCAACATTTCACGATTTCGTTACGAAATCCAAACTTGGAGCTACAAAACTGAAAAATATGTCTAGAGGTTCCACCCAATCGGTACTTACTTGGTAAACTTTCATAATTTGCTGGAAAGTATACAGCATTACAAGTGATAAAAAACACCGCATGTAGACTGTGTGTAGGATTCTTCTCGTCTTCGACGAATTGGGATCTAATTGATAGGAGCCGCAACTACGTAAACTCTTTAGGTGTGGTATTACGCCCAAATACGATAAATTGTCTGCCATTTTTTTGTAATTCAAAAAATTATATAGAGAGAAGGTTTACCTCTGTTTACGCTTTGTGAAACACTTCTGTGGGCCGGCTTTTATGTACCTATTTATTATAGGCATCGAAGCCTTACAACGAAATTCACTGGGCCGCAAAGAAAGCGGGTCGGTTATAGAAAATGCGATAACTTTTAAAATAAAAACGAAATTAAAGTTTATTTCATTACAAATACAGGACGAAGTAAAACCTTTTTCTTTTTGATGATTGTATTAAAAATCATAAATAAAATATAGAGACGATTTTTAAATTTGAAGAACTTTGAAACCATTCGTTTTACTTTTGTTTCTGTTTATAAATATGGCATTCTTCTGCAGAAATTCAATATTCTGATGAACATGCCACTAATCCCTGAAGACTGTACCAGAATTCTGACAATGCTTCAAGACGGGCACAGTCAGCGTTATACAGGGAGAACTGTTGGTGTCTCGCTATCAACCGTTCAAAGAGTACTCCAGCGATCTGAAGAGACTGGACCCAATATTCGCAGACCAGGAACAGGACGAACAAGGTGCACAACAGCGCGGGAGGCGCGCATGAAGTGGCCAGCACACAGCCCAGACTTGAACTCCATCGAGCATGCCTGGGACGAACTGGGACGACGTGTGCGCCAGCGAAATTCCCCTCTAATCACGTTTCGTGAACTGAAAGAAGCACTGATAGAGGAATGGTAGAATATTCCTCAGCATCGGCTCAGAAAGCTGGTGGAAAGCATGCCAAACCGTATAACAGCTGTATTAACAGCTCGTGGTGGCAATACAAAATACTAAAATGTGTCAAAATTGCATATTTGACAACGTGGCACATTTTTCGAAATCTACTGAAAATGGTTATTTTTACTTAACTTACTTTTTATTCAAAATAAAATTCATAATCTTGATCTTTTATGGCATTAATTTAGGCATTATAAAATTGTCTATAATACAGTCTTTATTTCATAAAGCTGGCTCCAACATTTTGTAAGTAATTGAGGTTTTTGTTACCGACCCGCTTTCTTTGCGGCCCAGTGTATTAATTGATATTTGAAAGTTTTCGTCTGCAAGCTACCTATACTTACATAAATAACATATTATTTCAAACACATGGCGTTCCGCCAGCAAAGGTGTTGCCACCAGGTATGATTAACTTTACCTAAACGTTAGGTCTTCCAAGACGAATTTCTGGATAAGCGGTTCTATTTACTTCCTTTATTTGTGCATTCCCATTCAGGCAGGTATAAATTGGGATCCGTACCGAAAAGGTAGAGAAACTTAAGAGGTAAGAATTGGAATCCCATCGTAAACTTTTTAATACAATTACCTAAGTACATTTTTAATTTTTCTTCTCCCAGGTAGCCATAGATTTGCATTATGCAAAGATCTTTCATTAACGCGCCAGATAATATCAGTCGAAGTTACATAGCCGTAGAAGCTTTGTGAATTCATGAAATGAAAAGGAAAAATGATATTAAAAGGGTTGAAAATACCCATACATATTATAAAAAATCCTCATCATATTCTGCCTAGCCTTTTCCCAACTATGTTGAGGTCGGCTTCCAGTCTAATTGGATGCAGCTGAATACCAGTATTTTACATGGAGCGACTGCCTATCTGACCTACACAACCCAGTGACTGGGTAATCGATACCCCTTGGTAAGATTGGTTGTCAGACTTTCGGGCTTCTGACCACCCGTAACGACTGTCAAAGATCTACGGATGAGAGTCGGGACCAACGGCTTTACGTGCTTTCCGAAGCATGGAGTGGTCTTGGTATGTATTGATGGTCACCCATCCACGGACCAACCGTGGCAACCGTAGCTTAACCTGATCGATCGAACCGTGCGGCTGTTATTACTTATCCAGCAGCCCCTCTCTCAATATTATAAAAAAATCCTATGGGATACGTTTATATTTTAACCGAAATTACTTTATAGGTTAACCGAAGATTTCAGTCAATCAAAATTTTGCTACGGATCGTCTTTTACAATTTTCTACCAACATTTATCCGTGTCCCTGCCTTCTCTGGAAAATTGTTCTGTTACTAAGTATTTCATGTCCAACATTGTTTTACCCTAAATTTTGGATCCATAAATTATAATTATAAGTAAACAATCCGCCCAAAACTGGACAGTATATGGATTATATATTAATTTTTAATTAGCCAGGTAATTGTATTGTGTTTGTGTTACAGCGTGAAAATAATGTTATATCACGTTTTAATATAGTCAAACAGCACGTGTAACGTAAATACCTACCTGATATTTGGTCCTGAAAATGTGAGAGAATTTAAGAGGTACAGAGAGTAGTATGATAAGAAGGAAATAGGTATGCAGATGCTGAAGGATTTCATGCTGATTTTGAACAGTACCTACTATTTTCCGGCATGTATTAATTGAACCTCAAATAATTTCTATTTTGCTTTCTTAAAAATATTGAACACCTTTAGGAGGGAAAGGAGAGGATTACATCCAGGATAAGAACTCTTGGAAACATGCTGGTCCTGCTCTACAGGACAATCTAGAGTCTTGAAATCAAATATTAAAAAAAATGTTATTTTTTTGACATTGATTTAATTCTGTAATAACTTTGACTCACACGTTAACTTATTACTTGTTTTCTTTATGAAATCGTCTACTTTTACAATGTTTATAAATATCTGAGTACCATGTATCTATCACATAATTAATTTAGACGGCACGGTCGGCGCAGTGGTTAAGCGATTGACTGCTGCGTTGCATGTCGCGGGTTCGATTCCCGCACGGAACAAATATTTGTATGACCTACAAGTAGTTGTTCCGGATCTGGCTGTTTGTGTACGTGAATTTAAATGTTTGTAAACGCACCCACAATACAGGAGAAATTCCTAGTGTGGGGCAACGTTTAAAAAAAAAATTTTTTCTTCATGACTTAATTTTAAGGGAAAAGGAAAAACGGAACATTTATAAGATCACTTCATTGTCTGTCTGTCTGTCTGTCAAGATCCTTTTTCTGAGGTACACGTGGAATTATCAAGTTGAAATTAATATCAAATACTCATGGCTGCAACCCCTTGAAGCAGTGGAAGAATCAAACTTCTAAATCAACGCAATCAAAAGTAAGGGCGTTTATGTTCCGTTTATGCCGCATATTTTGACACTCTCAAAGGAATCAAGACCTATAGGGTACTTTCCCGTTGACCTAGAATCATAAAATCTGGCAAGAAGCAATGTCATGTAGAACAAGTAACGAAAAAAAAAATCCGAAAACCGTAAATTTGTAGTTACATTATAATTTTTTTTTTTATTGATGATTAAAAACTTACTTGCAGTTGGTAAACTAACCGCGACCTATGTCGATATATGCGGACAATAGTTTACTCACGGCAAAGTTAAGTTTGTCCCTAAATCCAGTTTATCTTTTCGTTAGAGCAATATTCAGTGCTTTCATAGTTTATGAACTTCAGTAATGTTACACCTAATTATTTTGGTGAATGTAGCTGTCCATTATTTTGGTGAATGTTGCTGTACATTGCCTAACTGCTTACACTGTCATAAGTAGGTACTTGTTATTATATAAGTACATACATTTTACAAAAGAAAAATCGGGAAAAATATTCGAGACACGATTCCCGTGATAAACTATTCTTAGATACTCCTTCTTCCAACCTACACGGTCCGAGTGACCGTTTATAAGAAAAAGGCATGGTGGCACTGACCTGTATAATACAAGTTATAGAGGTCAGTGCATGGTGCGCTATCATAGGATGAACTGCAAGGTGCCATAATCAAAAAAAAAAGACTCGGTCATATTGTCAGCTGACATAGACCTGTCAACATTGTTCCTCTGTACATTTCGTGCTTGATTTAATTGTTATTTTGTTTTCCATGTAGGTACTTAATTTTTGCAGTTTTCTATGATTTTTTTTTTAGTGAAAACATTTAAGCGTTTAGTAATTTTATTCTAGGTGCACCGTCTTCACATGTACTGATCTATTTAATGTTTACAAAATATTGTATAACATTTTAAAAGAGTTACGGTGAAATTTCTTACCCATTTTTCTCCACCTTTTGGAAGAGGCGACTAGAATCAATTCTATTTTATTATTGTAAATTTTGACATTCTTAAGTACGTTTTATCTGCCGCCTTATCAACCCCCTTATCTGCCTATCCATACTTTAGACATATATATATCCATACTAATATTATAAATGCGAAAATGTGTCTGTCTGTCTGTTACCTCTTCACGCTTAAACCTCTGAACCGACTTAGATGAAATTTGGTATAGAGATAATTTGAGTCCCGGGAAAGGACAGGATACGTTTTATCCCGATATTCCCACGGGATCGAAACTTATGAGGGTGAAACGAAGGGGCGCTGTTAGTTTGAAATAAATGCTTTGACATTATTATAATTGCTTTGATTGCGCCTCTTTTGGTGACCAACATTGCAGCGCTCAATTCGCTCGCTCGGGCGTCACAGTTCTAACCTAACCCATTTGGTCGGGATGCCCTAGCTTAGTTACTGCAACCAATCGACTCGCACACGGTTGGTCACACCTCCAACCTAACCTAACCCGTATGGTCGGGGTACCCTAGCTTAGATACTGCGACCAACCGAAAAGGCTGAAAAGGTAAAATTAAAAAGAGGCTCAATTATTTAAAAAAAGTGTCAATAAGTTTTTAGAGTATCTATCACTTAAACAATTCCCCTATTGTTCACACCAAACTATTAACCATCGAATTAATTTTTCGGCATGCATTTCCTGTGCAATCAAAATGGTTATCTAATCTAAATTGAACAATTTATTAAGACCAGCCAAATGGTACATTGATAAAACAGTTTTCAGCGACAATACATGGAACAACTATTAATTTGTGTCCCGAGCCGGCGCAGTTGCCCCAAACTTCGCGTAAGAACTTGAAAGTCCTAAGACCGCCTCAAGCTCCGTTTATAAATAAATATTAGATAAGTACTGCGAAAGTTTTAAATGCTTAATGTTATTTATACTCGTGTACTATTATTATTTGTATAAAAACTCGTAGAGTACTTACCTATTAAGTATTTGTATAATAATTAGAAATTACTTCAGGAAACAGTGTGACCGAGTTTATTTCAGAGAAAAGGATCTGGCTTTTGATTAAATGGTGAAATATGGCTGAGCTTTAATGATTATAACACCTATTATGTATTACCCATATTTGCAAAATAACTGTCTACTCTATTATCTAAAGATGCCATATAAACTTATCATGTATCTGCAAAGGTAGGTACGCACATAGGTACAAAAATAGCTTATACTGTAGCAGAAAGATAAGCCATTTAATACTATTTATAGTTCAACTATAGAGCGGAAAGAAAAGTTACGCGTTTAATTAGTAACACAGTAAGTATAAGCATTTTCTTGGGTCGGAAAATTTTGGAAAATTACAGTGTAATGTAACAAAGCAGTTGGCTGAAACATCTTCAAACTCCATATGTATACGATTGCGATGTTTTCAGTGATTTTAGTAACTTGCTCACGTAGATCCATAAAAAAAACTGTGTACACGCTAACCGAGTTGAAGAGCTTAGGACTAAATTACTTAATTTAAGAGTTTGTCTTTTTAAGCTGAGTAGGTATATTTTTCAACTCTACGTTTTGTGCAGCTGCCTTTTTAGGGTTACGTAGTTAACAAGGAACCCTTATAGTTTCGCTATTTCGGTCTGTCTGTCCGCGGCTTAGCTTTGAGACTCGCAGACACGCTTGGTATGGGTGTACTTACATGTTAATTACGCCGACAAAAGGTAACATAATTATAATCTTGTAAAAAACAAGTTTTCAGGAAGTAGGGATGATTTTTTTCACTCGTATATCATTGGATAGGCCATTCAAAAATATTGCGGGTGTGTGAAAAAAATTTTTCGGTTTAGGGATCCTTTTGCAAATATTTAGCTTAAAAGTGCTAGTTTTTGTAAGAGTCTTGGTGTCCCCCACCCCCTTGTTTGCTAAATGGTTGTTTCTGGCTATATAAAAAAATCACGGCAGTATTATGACTTTTTTACCGCCTGGACAAAAACGGGGTATAAAAGGTGAACGGAGTAGAAGCCTATGGCACAGATTTTATTTTTAATATCTTTATTTTTTAAATTACTTTTTTTAAGTACCTTCAATATTTTCATTGAAGCCTGCCGATGACTTCAATCAAAAGATTGAATGTCGCTACGAATTCATTGATAATTTCCGCCCTTAGAGTGGGTGCCTCTAAGTTCAATTTTAATATTATTTGTCGATATGATTAACACACACACTAACATAGCATATAAGCACAATCTGTTACTAACAACTAATAACCTATGGACTTTCAGGTCTGAAATAAAGATACATTTTTTTTTTATTAATCTTTTATTGTTTTAGTCAGTCAGTCAGTAATAGTATTTATTGATAGGTTACAAAATGTTACGATTTCTGTGCCATAGACTTTTATACCCCATTTTTGTCCAGACGGTAAAATAGTCAGCCAGTATATAACGAATTTAAAGGGAAAACTATCACAGCTAGAAGGCTTTATTAGTCGACCAACCGTGCACCTAGCTTCTGACGTTTCATAAGTGCCCATGTAGGCTTATGTGAAATAAAATATTTTGATTTTTAACTTACATTTGCAGTTGGAATGTATGGGAGAACATGTTTTTCAACTACTGTTAATATTGTTCTTGAGATAAATACATCTCTACTACGGAACCCTTCATAGTGCGTGGTCCGACACGCACTTGACCGGTTTTATTACAATGTAACTAAAGACAAATGCTGGCGGAAAACAGAGATTTGCTCAGAAAAAAAAGTCATCAAAATTATGTAAAGCTTCTAAATAACCTGAAAATACGTTTTTAACACAGTTGCTCAAAAAGTGGTGTATTGCAGGGACGTATAGCGTTCGGGATGTGGGCTATTACATAATAGTGCTTTTTTTTTACCTTTCCCGAACTCGTGCGTTCTCTTTCCCAACTGTCAAAATAATGTCTATTAAAAAGAAAAACCAACCATGAAGTTTTTACTAAAGAGTTTTTGTGATTCATACAAATACGTATATTTCTAAAAAGAAGCTACTAATTTATTTCAATATCAGATTTAATGATTTAATTGAATGAGTTAGGTTAGGTTTCATTTCATTTCATCTCATTAAATTTCATTTTCATTTCATATCAATAAAAAAAATATACTGAAGACTAAGCTGTATGGATAGTTCCCTTTGCCTACCAAAATGGGTGAAGAAAAAAAAACTCTGCTTATATTGTACGGCTGGCGCCATTTTCCAGAAAAAATGATTGGTTAGTTGAGTTTATTGTGTTTTTATTATTTTATTAAATTGCTTAATTTTTTCGCAACTGTATTAAAAATAGTCGTTCAGTACACCTGCGGAACCGTCATTGCAACTTGTTCCGACTGTCAACCCTCGCCTTCGGCTGCGCCTCGGCTCGAGTAGACATTTGTCGGAACTCTTTGCAATGACAGCCTTTCCGCACTTGTAATGAAATATACTAATCTGCACGTGCGACTCCCGGAAGCAACGTAACAATCGGTAATTGATTATGTCTGAATAGGTACTCAATACTTGCCAGGTTAAAAATTAGACATGTTTTAATATTAAAACTCGAAAATAGTATGTTAAAGTTATTATTATTAAATATCCATACGAATATTATAAATGCGAAAGTGTGTCTGTCTGTTACTTCTTCACGCTTAAGCCTCTGAACCGATTTAGATGAAATTTGGTATAGAAACAGATTGAGTCCCGGGAAAGGACATAGGATAGTTTTTATCCCGATATTCCCACGGGATCGACACTTATGCGGGTGAAACCGTGGGGCGCTGCTAGTTATTCAATACAATAAAATAATTTAAAACAATTTTTATCAAACAACATTGATACGGGGAATAATTATGTATTCATAAACGCTCACGGTTTAAGAGTCAGTGCGGCCCTTTGTCACGTTGAGTCCGTACTCCTTTGAGTACTGAGCATCGTTAGCAATGTGTTATTGCTCACTTAATTCTTACAAGTACCTACTTAACGAGTAGGTACTGTAATTTGCTACGAGCATTACGTAGGTATAAACATGCTTCAGAGCATGTGTTCTATAGATGTGAAAAAACAAAGTGGTTACGAATGTGGAAGTGGCTTTATGCTTTTCATTCCCTATTTAGTTGGATTTTGGGGATATTGAAATTGAAATATGTTAATTGAATAAAGGAGGAAAATTCTAATTTAAGTATTGTTTTTGTTTCAGGTGCCTGCTGCTAAAAATAGATTATTTAATCGGTATCTACTCGGAAAAACCTTGAGGAAATAGTAACGATAACTTAGTAGGTATAATAAATAATATAAAACTTCATTAATATACTGAGAACTACAATATTGAATTTCTTGTTTATTTGCGAATTCCTCATTTCATTAATCATACGTACATCAATATAATACCTAAATTCATACATATGATACATAATGATAAAGGCTAACAATAAAAATATCAACTAAGAGCAAATACAAGTTCTCAAACAGCTAAATTATGTTTCAAGTTTGCCCCACTTATGCCATTTTATGGAGACCCGTGTCTCCGTCGGCCGTATTTTTTCCATATTATTGCTCCCGACTTTCAGATTAGCATAAATAAGCGAAAATATTAAAAAGCTTTTAAAGAAACATTAAGACGTAAATGCGATAATCGCTATTCGTATTTCATGCTATCTGTGTGAAGCAATCTTATTTTTGGAAATATAATTTAATTTAGATATTTTTTCTCAAAAAATAATCGGCTTTTAACGCAGATTTACTTCTTCTGTTACGCTCATTGTCATTAATTACATAATTGATATAAATATTATATGATTTTCCCGACCTCTATTTTTATGGCAAATGGATTGAAAATATTTTTATAGTCCCTTGTTTTAGTACCTACTCATAACTATGCTAGTTTATATGCATGTTAAACTTATAGATCCTTTCATGTTTCGCGAAAGAAGGGTATAATATAAAGATACATAAGGAAAAACGACCCATTAGCACACATCTGTGAACCAGTGGCGGTACCTTCATAGAAGCAGAAAAGCCCGGCTTGCCCTAATAAAATCATAATTCACAACAACAAAATCAATAAAAAATATATTCAAAAAATTCCAGCCAATTAACTCGAACTCAAACATTCATGACATATAATACAATTTCGAAATCCGAACTAGCGCTAACTTTGGGATAGGTTCGCGCCAAATTCGGAATTCGGCTCTAAACGCTATACAATGCGTTCAAATGCGCCATCTCGCTCACACTTAGTCTGGCTTTTTACCTGGCTTGCCTTTCCTTTCTCTGTCTCGCAGTTTTCGCATACAAATTGCTATAGAAACGTTTACATTTGTTGATATATTGGTAAGTACTTATACACAGAGTTCTATGAAATGAAAAGCCAGGCTTTTGAGAGGCATGAAGTTCGCGCAAATGCACTATCCGCGCGTTGCGTTGACCCGCGTAAAGTTAGTTGCGAAAGCACGTGTGGCGGGCGCGATGAGTCGATGACACGACGCGACTCAAACAAATTGTTATTGTTTTGAAGTTTTGAATACTTACTTTGAGAATTAGTTTTATTATTTGAAAAAAATATTGATTGTGGTGATTGGTGATGTCATTCCCTATGATTTTGTAAATGGTTAATGAATATAGTGTTCTTTTATCATTATGTGTTCGGAATCTGTCATCGAAAAGGTATGTAGATACATTGAGTTTTCTGCAATTTTCTGCCAATAAATAACTCTTTACTTCACCGTAGCCAATCTTAAATTACTGTCGGACTGTCGGTACTTCTCGGAAATAAAAACAAGTATTTTTGTCAGTCAAGAAGACAGAATAAATAAAATAGGTACCTACTCATTCGATCGTTTATTAGGTATGATTATGATATGACAAACCTATGTAGTGGCTCATGTTAAAATTATCAATTGACTTTAAAAATGTAAGTACCTAATTCATAAAATAATGCGTACGAGAAAATAACAATAAATCGATAATATTTGGAGGCCATCTAGTGCATTTTGATTGAACAAATTTTGCAAGTGACAAGCAAAATGAAAAAAGGTCCGGCTAAGCGTTGTGGTTCATTTATTTTACGCATTCATTAGTATAGATGGCGCTTATGACAATTACGTACTGATGCTTGAAATAAGTTTTTCTTACCAAAATTATAATAATGATGTTAGTACTACTAACAACCATTAACAACAAGAAAATCAGCCAATCCCTCAGTTGGGCGTTTTTTTTATACCTTGAAAATCTGTGGGCTTGCCCTAATTTTGACCCCTAGGCACGCCACTGCTGTGAACACCCTAGAATTTTCCCAATGACTGCTAAAAGCCAATTTGTAAAGTGGTATTTAGTTTTTATTACATTCACTGCCATCTTGAACACTTTCCATCAATGTTTTCTACGAAACTATTAAGTACTGGCTATTCATAATGTTACTTTTAATTCAATAGATACCTTTCAAACAGAGGCCTCATTTAATTTGAATAGAAGTTATTTTCCGAAAAATAAGGAAGAGCGTTCATTGTCGTGACGTTCGGTGTCGTCGAGGAGGCGTCTCAAGACCCGCGTCTTTGTTATCATTGCGTGAATTACGCAGGTAATGGGCCGCATTTACAGCGTACGTGCCTCGACATTCATTAAAACGGCTAATTAAACCAGCCGTCGAGATTCCAACGACGAATTCGCCTTTTGAGACGACAGAACTCTACATATTTCTTTGGGGAAAATTTTAAGTGGGGTTCCCTGGCATTCATTGTTTCTCCGGGCGAAGTTTTAAAAAAGACTTTTGAAGTTATTAGGAGTGTAAATTATTTCAGAGCAGATATTTAGCCGCGTATTTATATAGCCTATGTGCTAGGAAATGCAGTTTCGCGGATGTTGTGTCCAAATTTATTAGCTATTATGCAAAGTTTAGTGGCGTAATTACTGGGGGAGTGTTGATTAGTTTTGCGTGGTGTTTATCCTATAATTGGGGAGTTAGGCACGTTTGCTGACGCAGCATTGAATATTTTACTTAGTATCGGCCTAAATTCGGATAGTCTGTTAGATTTTAATCTAAAACAATCGGTACATTTACGGTTTATTTATTTATTTAGATAAGTATATATTTTTTGTATTTATTGTATATATGTAAATGTTACACCACAGACTACCTACATTATTGTCTCCCCTTTCTGCCTTAATCCATCCTAAGATTTTTTTAAACGGTTTTATTTAACTTGCTTGGGTCAAATTTAATTTCCTGTTAGCAGATTGATCTGATATCCCATACACACCTTTAGTTTTGATGACAACACATTTTAATTTAATCAGTATCATTGTAAATCCAAGATAGACGCCGCTACAAATGGCGGATTACCTACATATTTTTTCACAACCCCCTCAATATGGGTATCAAATGAAAGGGCTTGACTAGTAAAAAAACTAAACACTATGAAAAATTACAAATCTAAGATGGACGTCGGCCCAAAATGCACGATTTCATATTTGTTTTAATATTTCTAATTTCGTATTTGTTTCAAAAAGTGTAAAGGCTAATTAAAAATAATTGGGTAGGTCCTAGGTACCAGTCATCTCACCACTTTCCGTATGAATCTAGGGTATTCCTCAGACAAAAAAATTAAATCGTGGGGCGTAGCGTAACCTGAGTAAATAAGTAAATAGCATTTATATGAGCGGTTGACTATTGATAGAAATTTCACGCGCCTCATGATTTAATTTTTTTGTCTGATCAATGCCTTAGATTGATGAGAAAAGTGGTGTGATGATTGGTACCTAGGACCTACCGAATAGTTTTTAGTACATTATCTACATCTTTATTTCCTTAAAAACCGTTTAACTAAAAATATTTTTTTACTTATTTTTAATAGATCGCTTTTAGCGATAAGACCTTGTGTCACCTTTTGTCTACATTCATATCTGTAATATTTATGGTGTGCTTATTAAAGAGTATTCTATTATATTCTACATTTAGTACCTCTATGTAATACCAAAAAAAAATTTTATATTGTTTCACCGGATAAAAATACCAAAACAATGTACGAGTATTACGAGTATTATACGAGTCTAATACATAAAATATGAAAATGAAGTAAACAGAGAAGCCTCGTAAAAGTGTTTCATACTTCAAATAAAATCAAACAATCACGTTTCTTCCTCAAGTAAACATGATTGGTTTAATCCCGAACGCAGAACTCTTGAAGACGTTTCAAGTAACGTGCTCCATACGTAATGCTGAAGCCGTGTCGGTTTTATCCAAGCTTGGCCGTATGGTGCCTAGTAATTAACAAAGCTGGCAACTCCCAAAGGGATCGGATGTACCTACATCGAAAACCAAAGCATTGCCTTTCATTTGGGTCCCAAATTAACACTAGTCGAAATCAGAGTTGCGTAGCGACGTGTGTTCGGTTACATCACGAGTGCTATTCTGTTAAATCTGAACACGAAATAGAGAATATACTTTTTACACAACAAAACATCGCCTTTGTATTCCCGGAAGGATGGGCAGGTGTGCACCCGCCCACATCTCGCCAGTTTTGTTAAAGTGTTATTATTAATTGAGTCTAAAATACTTTTTTTCTTCTGTGGGTTGTCAACTAATAATGGTTCGTCTGTGTTAACAGGAAACCATGTTACAGGAAAATACTGCTATGGGCTGAAGGTTCCTGAAGTAGATTGATATTTTCCGGCTTCTTTGCTACTTTACTTTTTAATAAATTAGATTTAATTTTTTTTTTCCTGATTTTATTCGGAGCCTGAAGCCAGATGAAAATTTTCCTTAAGAACCATTAAATTATACGAGTATTATGTATTTATAAACTTAATCGTTATCAAAGCTTTTAATCGGACTTTATTATTATTTTTTTTTTTTTTTTTGCTAGCCTATGCTGTCCCACTGCTTTATTATTAAGGTACGGTTTTGCTATCCAACTTCAACTTGCAGAGATTCCTTTAACCCTTCATACTACGCGTGACACAATGACTTTTTAATGGTTTCTGTAATTATGGCATTGAACCAGTTAGACAGCACCACTTTAAAAAGTTCCTTGATGAGGTGAAGATCCTGGCTGCATCATCAGGTCATCTCTTCCAAATTAATGAACAAAAGGGTCATCGAAATGGGACACTTACACAAAATTTAAATTTAATATGCCAAGAGAAAGTTGCACAAAATTAGCTCGCAAGAATTCATCTAAACAAAAATAAAAGCTATATTTAATACAGAATAGACCTTTTGGTTTTGCGGAAACACTTTAGGTGTAACAGGATTTATTATATGCAACGTTTGTCCGGGATATATTCGCGTCAGTGACGCTTTTATCAGCATAGGATAAGCCTAGCTGCAAGCCATATCGATATATCTCTTGAATGGCAAACAGGTAGCTACTATGTTATGCATAGTGATGGTGATGCGGGCAGCTCGTGTAGTCAAGTCGACGTTTGTGGTAGATTTAGAATTAATTTAAAAAGATACATAACTAACTTTACCTTCACTTATGTATTTATTTACTTATATTTCTTCTACATGTATTTACGCCTTAACTGTCCCGTTGGATTCGTGGTTGCAAGCGCGACTGCTGAGCGTGGGGGGCCTGGGTTCAATTCCTGGGTCGGAAAAAGTGTTATTGGGTTTTCCATTAGGAATTTCTTAGTAACAGTCCGGAGTTTGGAAATGGGCGATTTAATACTCCCGTTCTGCGCCTGATCTCTTCCCGGTCGTATCAGATTGCAGTCCCATCGGCCTATGAGAGTAAGGAACAAAGATTGCACCTGTGTTTGCGCACACACTTGTGCACTATTATACGTCTCACGTGCGCGTGCGCGTGTGTGCGTAATCTCCCTTGAGATTAGCCAACATGACCAAAATCGACCGGGTGGCTCTTAGATTTACGCCTAAAAAGGTTCTAATGCAGGTTTTGTAAAACAACTAAAAAAGCTATTTTAAAATCAAACTTAGACTAAACGTTTGAGTTTGCGTACTTACCATATTTTATTATCGTAGGTAAAGCATTATCGTGTGTTTAAGTTACCAGTCAGCTCGATACAAATAAGTAAAAATCTAATTATTTCTTTGGAAACAAAATATCTATTTTTAGGATGGTTATTGAATTGATTTAGGTACTTATAACATACCTACGAGTTATCCTTTATTAACACAAATACATGGCAATGGCATGGTTTCTATTCCCCTAACCGCGTATCTATTTAAATTTAACCTGATTGCTACGTAGGTTTTAATGACAAAGTTTCATCGGAAAGTTACCTATAGGTACATGTGAAATTGTAACTAGAGCATTTAAATAAATATGCGTATTTTTGTATCGTTTGTCAGTAGTTCCAATAGTCCGAAACCTCAATAAAATAAAGCTGTAAGGCACACAAACCCTTATGACACTTGATTCCGTTGTTTGTTTTCGAAACAGTTAAAAATAACACTTCATGCAAAGCAAATATACGCAACGGGGAGATAAACAGCCGAGGTCGTGGCAAGCCTGTTTTCAACTTCAGTAAGTTCGTTATTTTATTATAGTTGTGTTTATTCAGCTTCCGAGTTGAACTGAAACCTATACGGTAGGTATATGTCACGGGAATTTAGATAAATCGTCTTTGAGCTAAAATACTAATTGTCAAGTAATTTGTGAAATACGGACTTCCTTGAATCTGAGGTTTAGCATACGTCTGAAATAAATCCATCGTTTTAATGAAATACTAGTTTTTTGGAACTTTTATTATTTTCATTGAAGATGTGACTGGGAGCTGGCTGGCTGGCTGAATAATAACAGCCATACAGGTTAAGCTACGCTTGCGCGGTTGGTCTGTGGATGGGTGACCATCTTTACATACCGAGGCCCCTACGTACCTGGTCCCGGCTATCATTCGTGGATCTTTGACAGTCGTTACATAGTCAGAAGCCCGAAAGTCTGAAAACCAGTCTTACCAAGGGGTATCGTATTCTGAGTTGTGTGTATGTCCTTTCTCGGGAGTCAAATTATCTCTATACCACACAGACAGCCGGACACACTTTCGCATTTATAATAGGTATTACATAATCAGCCTGTAGTGTTCCCACTGTTTATAATATTAGTATGGATTTAATTGCATTATAAGTATAGTCAGCATATAATGTTCCACTGCTGGGGCACAGGCCTCCTCTTCTGGGAGACTTGTGAGCCGTAATCCACCACGCGGGCCCAGTGCGGGTTGGTAGATGTTACATGTCTTCGAATTTTTTGTTCTATGACATGCCGGTTTCCTCACGATGTTTTCCTTCACAGTTTTGAGAGCTGTGGTGATGAAATAATTTACACAAAGTAAAGCGCCTATCTGGGTTCGAACCTACGACCTACAACTCGTAAATCGCGGCCGATACCACTGGTCCACAACTGCTCTCCATTTTATTCCATTACGACACTTCTATTTTTCCAACATTATCTTTAATGACTGGTCTTTAAGCATAAAGGCAAATTATTCTAAAGGCTTGCGACACGTGTACCAGCTGATGTTTTAATATAGTCAACTAAAACGTAGGTCGTGTATTTGCTCATTTTTGTTTCAAACACTCTGTGCTGTTTTCATAATTTTTTGTTAAACTTTTTTAAATCCTCAGCTCGAAAAGTTAGAGAGATAGGGCCTGGGTTTTTCAGTCTACTTTCATTTCTAGAAACATAATATAAACTAATATTATAATGGGAAAATATTTGATTATTTGTATGCTTGTTTGTGAAAACTGAAACGTGGTCGCTCACAGTGGGCTTTATAAGGAGGCTAAAAGTCACCCGAAGGGCAATGGAGAGGGCTATACTTGGAGTTTCCCTGCGTGATCGAATCAGGAATGAAGAACCAAGGTAACCGACATAGCCCGAAGAATTGCCAAACTTAAGTGGCAGTGGGCAGGGCACATTGCTCGCCGAACAGATGGCCGATGGGGCCGAAAGGTTCTGGAGTGGCGACCGCGTACCGGAAGACGTATCGTTGGAAGGCCTCTCACAAGGTCGTCCGACGACCTTTTGAAGGCCGCAGGAACCCGTTGGATGCGAGAAGAACAGAACCCTATGTCCAGGACGTCTTTCGGCTGAAATGATGATGATAAAGACAATTTCGTAGTAGGACAATACAGATAGCGCCATCCACGAAGACGCGCCCCATTCTTCTTCATAATCGCTTGCAATATTCCGCTAGTGTTACAGTTTTGTCACTACACAGTAATTACTTATTAGTGGGTAATTAGTGTGTATCAAAAAAATAAAGCACTAGCGGAATTAACTAGCGATTAGTAAGAAGAATGGGGCGCGTCTTCGTGGATGGCACTATCTATATAAGTAAACAAGTAAGTATGTATCCGTACACCAATTGGGCACTTTCACGGATAAACTTTTCAAACTAGATCAAAGTCTTACAATTTTCATAGCAATTCTATTCCTGTAAACAGAACCCGTATCCCTACAACAATGACTATTGTGGTCGCAATCCTAGTTAGAAATTTCCATATGTCCTAAGAGCTCTAGGATTTCTTAGCGAAGATTTGTTGCAGTTCATCTGGGTAACATAAGTGCTTCCCCAGATGCACATTCTGTTTATGCATCGGTGGGTCCCATTCACACAAGATATGTAGGGTCGGTGCTTCTCACATGTGTACCTACTTACACTCAAATATATTAGGACCTTAATAAATATAAAAGAGTAATGTGGAGTTCCTTGCCTTTTCTTTTTCTTCTTCATGGAAAAGACATTTTGCAAGACGAAAAGTGCTACTTGATTATTTGCAATGCCTGTGGTTTACATGAATAAAACCAATAGTCAATTCCCGTAATTAAAAACGTTCAAAATCTAGTCGCAATCTCATCTCAGCGTCAATTAATGTAAAAAATGTATAAAAAATGTAGGGAAATTAGAGGTATTTTTGACAGATTGAGACTGAGATCAGCCTGTGAACGTTCTTAAAATTATGAGAATAGCCCGTCTGGTATTTGATATAATATATTTGAAGAATATAATCAACCTGATGACGTGAACTTCACAGGTATAAAGGGAGAATTAGCATTGGTCTCTGTAGACATGCCGAGACGCCAGCTAATACCGTTATTGCGGTAACGTAAGCTAAAGCGTTATGCATTTACTGAACCGAAACCGGCCGAAACGTCAACCGCATGCTAGAGATGTTCAACGTTGACAACCGAACGACGATTCAAACTCTAATATAGTTGGACTTGGCAATCAAGGTCTACATTATAGAGTTCAACAATAAAACTTATACCAAAATAATATTATTCGTTCACAGTTTTCAGTCCGAAATATTGGGAATAAAATTAGAATCAGAAAAGTTAGGAGATCAAAGAAACAAGTTTCGAGTTCATGCGTCGTTAATGAAAATGAAGCTCTATTATATTGGCTGGTGTAAAATTAAATGCGACCAGCCAAACGTGTTATTCAGTGTGGTGACATCAGTACACACTCAGTTAGATCGTCCATATGTAAACCTCTCTTTATTTATGTAGGCTTGTTGAACGAGCTGCGGTTCGAGTGGCGAATAATACCTAATTAAATGCAATTTTGTGTGGCTGACAGAAATCGTATGTGATTAATTTATTTGCAGGTATTCATTTTAAATATTCAGCTAAGCGGAAAGCCGACTTTAATTAACATCTGAAGCAATCAAGCTACGCTTTGTGACGAAAGTAAATATCTGTTAATTTTGTCCTAAATCTCATTCAAAGCTTTCGTATCGACTTTAACTTTAATTTTCAGTTTAACCTAAAGTTTTAAAGATAAACGGCCACGTTATTGAAAAAATGTCGGGTGTGAGGATTTAACGGAAAGATTAAAGTGTGACATTCATTAGCAGCAATCAGTCAAGCGAACTAAGCAGGGTGGCCTTCCGACAGCTGACTGCTACTTATCTAAATAAGATCGGCGTCGTGCGTGATGGATTTTAAGACCCTCGTCCCACTTGCCTGCCACCGTTCAGTAATTTAAAATCAGCTTTCGCTTTCAGATCGTTCACAGGGCTTAAACATTTTAACGTGATTTAAATACAGATACGCTTCACGCTTGCAACGTTCGACGTGTAAAACAATGAACAATACCAGCCAGTTGTCGGGCTGCAACCGTCATACCTGTTCCGGCCGTCAGGTTTAAAATTCTTGTTGTAATATGACAGTCGATGAAATTTATATCATATAAAATATGTGCATTTATATGTTGTAGGCAAATCTTTTACATATGTTAGTCGAATGAGCACAGCTTTTACATTCGACTATTGCCCGAAACGTTTTGAATTTATTAGAGTAATTTAATTCTGCATATGTAAGCCGCTTTAGAGCTTTTCCGTGAAATCTCGCATGTACAGCACAAAGTAGCTATAGTATAAGGAAAATTCAGATTAAACGTGACTGCCAGAGTCCCGGGCGCCGAGTCTTAGGGGTAATTCGCAATAACATAGCGCTAATGACCCAGCATTCACAAGGGAGAATTCTCAGCTAACTGCGACATTAAGACCTTCTTATTTGGCTATTTCACTTCGTTATGGGGCCTTTGTGGGAGCTTGTGGAAAAATATCAAGTTTACAGTTCTGAAATGATTATAGATATGACCAGCACGTTCGAGCATTTCAATTGAAAATCAATCGTTCATTATTTTCGTGTAGCCTCGAACGCCTGATGTAGTTATGATGCGAACTTATGTGCTGATTTATTTACGGAATCTATTGAAAGAATATAATGGATGCCTAATGCGAATAAATATAATAGTCATAATTTTTGAAGTGAAAACTTCTTTAGCGGCGTTGTACACTTTTTTTGTAATGGGTAAAAAATGTTAAACTCGCGTCAGGACACGTGACCTGATCGAAAATTCGTAAGACGGATGGAGAGTGCTACGGCGTAGGTCAAACTGTGCTACGGCGTAGCTCACACTATGCTACGGCGTAGTTCACCATACCAGCATACCAGCGAATATGGCTGTTTTTTTAATAAAATATTTCGTTTGACATTTTGAAGCTTTTTTTAGATTCTATAATTAGACTCAAACTATTTAAAATATAAAGAAAAAAAATATAAAAAAATATTTAGTTAAGAGCGTTTACGCCGTGCGGCATTTTATACAAACTTTCAAGCCCTTATTTTTCGAAATGAATGAACCGATTTTAATGAAACTTCATACGCATAAGCAGGATACAAAGGTCTAAAAATACTAACTTTTTAGACTTTTGTATCCTGCCTAACTCGCGTCACTGTTAACGTAAGCGACACCACGCGTGTTTTGTTTATAAGACGATTAAAAAAAATACCCGCTTCGGATGTGTTCGGCTGTCCTCGGGATGTACTCTGTTTTAATGTATATCCGATATGTCAGTGAATGATGGCAAAGTATTCTTTTTGTGTTTTGTTTTCACTTCTGTCGGCACTCCCGGAGTGCCACTGTTTTTTACTATTTTTATTTTTTTCATATTTTTCATTCATTGGTAGGTAATAATCTAATTGTTTTATTTAATCTAATTTAATTTTGATGTTTTGATATTTGGTTAAAATTATTTTTATTAATTAAAAAAAAAAACTATGCATTGTCTTTTTTTTATTTGAATTGTTATAATTTAATCCTTTTATTATTTTTACCAATTATAAATTATTATTAGAATATTTGTACGCCGTTGACAGCAAGACATAGCGTTCATTTTATTAATATTGACATCTCTGTACCTTTTGTTTATCTATGTTCTACAAACAAAAATATTTGAATTTGAATTTATTGTTGAAGCTTTGTGAACTTTTTTTACTGCGAAACCATATTTACTCTCTTCACATTTCCCCAGACAAGGATATTTTTCTGCCAGCTGTAATTCTATCAGTTCATCCAACTGCTCTTTCCTAGCATCAAGCTTTTCAATTCCCTGGGAAACAGAGCAGTTTCTATCGAAGTGCATTTAATATAAAGGAAAGTTTTACTTACAATAACCCACTACATTACAGCTTAATTAATCGTTGCCTTGATAAATAGTGGTTAAATACAGAGAAGTATTTAGACGAATGATAAATACTCTAGCGTCGGTTACTTTGAACGTGAGTAATGAAGTTGATACTGTAGATTAGACGGTTTAATCAATATCGATAATGTATTCATCGGCTGTTTCAATGCTCACCTCGGGAACCTTCTCATTGCTGCTGGCATGGAATAAAAGCCACCCATTACGAGATGAACAGAAAATTGAATTCGCTGAATGTGGTTGAGAACATTTTGATTACATAGCGACTCGCAAACACTCCACCTGTGTTTTCATACAGGTAAATAATTGGATATACAGAGATCTGATTGCATCATCTCGTTTTGTGCCGATTTTTTCCATGTATCCATGTATCTAAGACTTCAAAGAAAAATAATTAGGTAAATATATCATAATATATTTACCTAATTATTTTTCTTTGAAGTCTGGACTACTGGTGAGATCAAGTTACTAATTTTAAATGTTTTATTATAAGAAGAAGGTACGCAATAGCTGTAACTTGTAGGAACAGACCTCTGAGACTTGTAACCATTAAAATTGCAAGCACTGTAGGACTCCCCCACAATGAGTTTGCTGTCTTTATTTTTTCACAGAGAAAGAAAATATACAAATCATACTCGCAAAGAAATAGTGGGATTCAATGTTAGGTTTCTGTTTATACCCGTCTTGTTTTTAGAAGTTCTCAGCACAATGGAATACTTTGAAACTTCGAACAGTAAACTGACACGGCTGATTTTCTGGAATTCCATATCTGGTTTATTGAAATACCTGACAACACGCAACCTTTTTAGGTATCTTTCGTTCGGTGCGGGTCAAACGGTGGTTTCTTCCGTGGCGAACTTACTTTGTGGCGAATGTACAGACGTCAGCACATCAAGCTACTACAATCTGTCAAATTTCTAGATTTTCAAATTTATCGCTAAAGTATAAGATTCAAAGTTGATTGGAAAAATTTTACAGTTTCGGATAGCTTGATGTGCTGGCGTCTGAAGTAAGACTTTTATATAACGTACTTACTGAACAAAGTGGAAGGTGACGTTTTCCACCGTCTTAATGAGTGGTAAAGCTAACTAGCTTCTGCCAGGGTCGCGGGTTGTTCGAAAGGGTTACCGTGGCCCCTGCTAAAAAGCTAACTAGCTTACATATAGTTAGTATGTGTAGGTAAGACAGTCATGTGATTGACTGACAGACAAAGCACACTGCACAATCTGTTCACCAAAATCTTTTTCTGAGGGGTGCGCTGAAAGTATATTGTTCATAACTCCACTTTTATGCGGGTCAAACGGTGTACCTATTGAAGAAAGTCGCCGACAATAGCTATACTTTTTAACCGACTTCAAAAAGGAGGAGGTTTTCAATTTGACT
Organism: Oligia latruncula; assembly: GCA_948474745.1. Lineage (NCBI taxonomy): Eukaryota > Metazoa > Arthropoda > Insecta > Lepidoptera > Noctuidae > Oligia > Oligia latruncula. The sequence goes on along the minus strand of OX419693.1, from coordinate 9,520,177 downwards.
GTATGGTTTTTTTTTTATATGTTTGTTACGCGATATAATCTCCGGCAATTGTAAATCGATTTCAAAAAATCTTTTTGTAATGGATAGGGTTATTATGCCTCAGGGGTAGTTTCATATTAAATTTTATTAACTTTGCTTAAATAATACCTACATACTTTTGCCATTTAGTTTATAGATGATGTTATAATGACTTCCTGTCAGTGATATTTACATACCAAGTAGTGTTATACGAATTTGTGTGGGGTAAGTAGGTACAGCATAAAAGTGAAAAATAAAAACATTTTTACAAAATAAAACAACCGACATCCAAAAAAGACACTACAAAGTAAAAAAATAACTTTAATTTCGGAAGTCGGTGGCAAACAATGAAAATGCGAACCCAGCGAAAGTTATTTTTCACTTTGTAGTGTCTTTTTTGGAAGTCTGTTGTTTTTTTATTTATTTTTTAAGTTTTTTTATCAAACGGACTTTTTACCATACAGAACACAGCTTATTGCGACTTTTTGCACCATCTTAACGAGATGTCAGGATAACTAGCCTACATAAGAAAGAGTGACTACGTTAGTGTGAGACGTTTTACCGTATTACCTATTAGGTGTGCACTAAAACGGATTTGTAAAACCTTACCTTACGGTCAGATCAGAGAAGCGAAGTCTTGCAAACACTTTATCAAACGTCATTACGGAACACAGTGTCAGGATAACTATATAGCCTATACAAAAGTTAGCGAGTAGGTGTACATTAAAACACTTTGACTTTGATTGTTCAAGACTTCTCTATTGTACGGGTCGAACGGTGTACCTTTTGAAGAAAGTCGCCAACAATAGCTACCTATACTTTTTATCAAACATCATCACAGTACGCAGTAGAAGGTGACCTTTTCCACCGTCTTAACGAGAGGTCAGGCTAACTAGCCCACACAAGAGATAGCGAGTGGGTGAAGGTTGCACGGCACCACATCGCAGTAGACACGGATTCAATTACCGCGGAGGTGTGCGCAGCATGTAACACGCTACGGTACATGATGTCGTGCCGAAGCGCCTGCGGCTTCCTGCGCCCGCAGCACTTAGGACGCGTCGCTGTGAGGAATAAGATGAAGCGATTTGTTAAAGAAGGAAAAGAAGGTTCGTGTTTCTTTAGGTACTTGGTTCAATAGCGGCTACGCCCTAGTTTCTCCAAATTAATAACCGAATTATATGTAGGTAATAGGTAATACGGGCTGATGTCCGCAACTACACGTCAATGCGCGTATTTTGCGTAAGTGCGGGAATTATATATAATAAATATGAATTATAATAATAATTTAATTATAATTTACTACATTATGAATTATTTATGTAATAAATATTGTAGTAAACCAAGGTTTTCAATGGTTACCTATAACTACAGCATCTTTTCTTTCATTTCTATCGAATTTTGATGTTTAATTGAGCGTGTGATAGGATCTTTTCTGCCTTATTAATTTATATATCCGTGGTACACATAAACAGCCTTTATGCATAATAAGGGTACTTACAAAGAGGCACTTACAAAATAACAATGTAATAATAAATTAATTCTTACTTAGAATTCGGATTGGGCCTGGAAATTATATCTACATATTTACCTGATTTACCTTGAAACCTGTTCAATAATTTATTTGGTATAAATAGGTACGTCGAATGCCTTCCGAAATGTGATGCCGTCTGGAGAAATGTGATATTCATCTACCTATGTCGCATTAATTACCTGGTGTTTTTGTTGTATCACCATACTGTACCTACCTTTGTATTTGCTAATCTCTTTGAACGAGGCTAGGCATATAATTACGATAAAACTTCACTTACAGGCAAGTTCGTTTAATCACTAATTCTATCTAAAGAAAACGTTTATATACGAGTATATGTTATGTTTATAACGAATTTAAAATTTCCGTAGTGTTGAACATAATTAGAACATGATTGAATTAATGAAAGAGCAAGGTCTACGGACTTTATTTACGACCATCCATTTCTAAAATTAAGTAAAATAAAACTAATTAGTAACAAACAATTTTGTTTAATTCAAAAGTTATAACAGAATCTCGGAAATGAGTGGAAAGTACAGTACGCGAAAGAGATGAGTATGCGGATGAAAAACTTAGTCTACTTTTCATTTATTTGTTTGCTTGTGTGAGTTTGTCAATTCTCACCTACTAGCCTCTAGTTATTCCAGAAAATAAAGCACTTATATGAAAAACTAGCTGCGCCTCACGGTTTTACCCGCATAAGTCCCGTAGTAATATCGGGATAAAAAGCCTATATGTTAATCCAGGATGTCAGCTACCTCCATACCAAATTTTATCAAAATTGGTCCAGCGATTTGAGCGTGAAGAAGTAACAAACATATAAACACACACACACACAAACTTAATAATAATAATAATATTGGTGTGATATAACCTGTTTATAAAGTCAGCAATAGTACATAAATAAATAATTAGGTAGTAGCTAATGCATCAAAACCATGACAACTTCGTCTCACAAAGTCGAAATATTCGTAATCAGAAGTTGGACTCGCCTTATCTCGATTACATTAAACGATCAGTGTTGCTGAATATTATAACCTAGTTTAACAAGATTATTTTATTGAGTTAGTTAGGTAGATACCATATTATATTTTGTGCCTTAATTAATCAATCAGGCTTTTTAGTACACGTTCGCACAGACGTAAAAATATCGGTGGCGGGATTTATTGCGCACTGGAATTTCAACTCTCGGTGTTGAGCCGAGGATTGAGAATCTAACAGAGCGCATCCCAGCGCATCAAAAACACACTGTTGGATTTTCAACTCTCGGCGCTAAGGGGTGCGATGAAAATCCAGTGCGCAAAAAAAAATACAGTGGTTGAAACACCATACGTCTTTGGGCTTAGGCCGTTCCATAAACCAGAGTGTGTCCAAAAGAGATATTTGCTTAGTGTACTTTTACATTTACAGTCAAATGCTGATTGCACATAGGTACTAAGTACTGTAGAGTCTGTGTAGACCTACCTTTAGCAATAGATGCAGGCTGGTCATAATTGTATAGGTGTTCCATTCGAACGTTCAAGCAAGTGTCAAATATTTAAATAAGGTATTTTTGTTTAGTAGATGCGAGTGCTAGAAATAACGTGAATCTGTAAAGTCTTTTTATAAATATAATAGTTTCAAGTCTTCATTATTTTAATTAAACTGTACCTACATGTCTTTCGGCAGCTCGAACCTTGTCACTTGTACCACACAATCGGAACCGCCTCCAAATTACCTGACTGACATTTCTCTACTTCCATTCTAATACTAGTTAGTGTACTTGCCACCAGCATTAGTATCACGTTTTATACTATCACGTAGGTAACTCCTAATCTTATTAATTTACTAATGTTCCTTTAAGATCTCCTCCTTAGTTGAAGTTAATGGGGGCTCTTACTTAAATTATATTGTGGTGGCAGTGTCAAGTGTTGAAACTTTCGTTATGAAGCCATATTGTGTTTGACCTTTCATTAGTAAGATGGATAATATGCATATAGCATAAGCATAGTCAGCCTGTAATGTTTCCCCTGCTGACATCAGTCGCTTAAGATACTATTTTCGAGTTTCTTTTAGCCTATAGGAGCCCCGAAGGAATTATAAGAGGGTAAATACTACCTACTTTTTAAATTAGAATAAAAAGTTAATTTCCAACCAATCACAGTAAAAGTCGTTCCATCAGAAATATATAAGACATTTTTCTATGAATCATGGAAAAGTTCGATCGAGACTTCTAAAGGCTTCTCTGGGAGGTATTGCCAAGATCTTAAATACACTTATTGCAAAGTAGACCGAAGTTCGCTTCGCAATTTATAAGCCTCAAACGAAATCAAATTACATTACACAAAATTAATTTTCCATGGCTTCTTACTAATAGAACGTAATTCACAAATTTCTGGTTGCTAGCAATTTAAATGGTATTGCAGTGTATCGACAAATATTAACGGTTCAGGCCCATTGCTAGCTAAGTAGATACTAAAATATGTATTTCCAATTCGCTGTGGAACTGTAATATCTATTCTGTGGTTCATTATTGCATTCAATTATTATCCTGTAGAATAAAAGTGTGGTTTTGTCGTGTTAATTTATTGTTGCTTAGCTCTGTGATTTATTTATTTACTTTAGGATGTTTTCGTGCCTTTGAAATTCTGATCATAAACTAATTTAAATTTTAAAAATCTTGTAGAAGTCCGAAGGTAACCTGGTACTGGAGATCATTGCCTAGTAGTTTTGCGGTCCGAATTTTTGTAATTTCAACGTCGTCTTTGATTTAGTTGTTACTAAGGGTCAGTTCACACCGAGACGCGACGCGACGCGCAGTTTTCAAAATAGAAATACAATTACAGACCTTATCTACTACACAAAAAGGTACAAGATTCAGTGAGCTACACCGCGCGGCGTAGCTCGACGTAGCAAACCCTACATTGTCTGTAATTGTATTTCTATCTTGAAAACTGCACGTCGCGTCGCGTCTTGGTGTGAGCTGACTCTAAGAGAATGTTGCAAAAATTCTTTGTTTTAATGATTTAGTTTTTTAAAGTAATATAATAACAACAATTTTATTAATACTTAATTAATTAATAAAAATAACAACATTATATTGCGTAAAATAAAGCGTCGAAACATTCATCTGCATCGCTGTCAACTGGTAATGTACCCAAGAGACTGGCGGCATTACCTCGTTGTATGGCAATGCTTAGCCTCTGGCCAAGGTATAGCCAGGTCACGGGAAGTGTCAACCAGCCACTTCGAAATGTCCTTAAAAAGACCATGAGCACTCGATCGAACCCCACGGCCCGAGGGTTTCAACCCCAAATGAAAAAATACGTTTTTTGAAAAAGAACAAAACGATATTGGGTATCCAATTTGTACCAAACAAGAAACCAAAATGGTGGTACGAATTTAATTAATATTCTTAGGAACCAAGAGTTTACTGGTAAATACAGAATCGACGACGCGACGTGCACTGACTTGTTATGTAACACTCAAAGGGATTCGCGAAAAAACCGACAGTCGCGTGGAGCACGCGGAGCCCGCCGCGAATGATACATTACAAACTAACGTTACAAGTCAGTCTTTGGTTTCTGTTACACGAACGCGATACATTACACCAAAATGTTACAAGTCAATCTCCACCTAGGTTTCTCTATAAGCGTAAACACGGCTATTATCCATACCTCTATCCCACTAAATTTCTACTAGGATGCCTCGGATATAACTCGTTAGAGGTAAGGCGAGCAAAAGACCAGCTCACCATAGCCTGTAAGACGCTCCGTGGCACTATTGACGCGCCTGATCTACATGCTGAAAGACCAGCTCACCATAGCCTGTAAGACGCTCCGTGGCACTATTGACGCACCTGGTCTATATGCTGTGCTGGCTCGCTTCTTTGTGCCAGACAACTACTGCCGCGGCAGAAAGCACAGGCTGTTTGCTATGCCTCCATGTCGCACAGTTGCGCGTGCTAAGTCCCCAGGACCACGTGCTCTGGCCGCACTTAATGATCTCTTGGACTCTAATCCAACAAACGATCTGTTTGCGGACGAATGGACGAAGATTTTGCCGGCATCTCAGAAGTACTGTGAGAGGGATGTATGAATGTGTTGTGAACTTTTTACTTGATTTTATATTTAATGTTTTATGTGTATGTGTAAACTGTCTTTCATTTCTGTAATTGGTTGTAAACCGTTTTAATTAAAGAACAAATAAATCAGGACATGAGATATTATGGGCTTGTAAAAGTATATTATGTATGCGGTGAACATCGCTCAATTCAACTCATCAAACATACCTAGGCACATGGGTGACTTCGATATACCAACATTTATAAAACATCAAAAGCCGTCCCAACATATTTATACGACTTTGCTGGCAGCACATAAATATTTATTTACTTTTAGCATGACAATATTTGTCTACAGTAACGAATATAACTGCAATCACACTTATTTACATAAAGGTCGGTTGATGTAGACCTTTATGTGCTTTCTTGATGGTTTATATTAAATCAGGATCATGTGTTCATCGACCTTATTCATGGGCATCGTCGTTGGGTTGATCTAACAATGTTCGAAGATCGGAAGATAAGGTGATAGGTTAGTGCTACGCCGCCCGCTACGGTTTACTACGCTCGTAGCAAAAGCGTAGGCCAAAGATAAACCGGTTACAATCTCGTGTACAGTAAGAGTAACAGTCTGTTCATTTTTAAAAGAATTTTAACTCTCAAAGTTGTCTGTTTAAATGCGAAATGCATATGGATGCAATACAAATCGTGCATGATACCAGTCAATTCCTTCGATCAAAATAGTTTCAAACTAAAACTCGTTTTATTTATGTGAGAACTAACACCACCCGGCGTTACCCATTTGTTTTATTTAGATCAAAAATGTTCAAAACTCAGCTTAAAAATTTTACACCATGTGTTTTACAAAACTTTTTTTTCTGAAAGGGGGAGAAAAATTCAAAGCACCCCATCACGTTTGTCAGAGAGTGCCAAGTTAAAGTTCAACGTTAAAAAGAAAAGTAGCGACTAATGGATTACATGAAGTACACTGCATGTTACGTCACACTGCCAAGAAAACAAAGGATGAGGAAGATTGTGCTTTTTAATCACCGATAACTTGTGAGTACGGTGATTAGGAACTGCTTATAGGGTGGGTAAAATTAACGATAATGTAGGTAAAGGATGAGTTTTCAAAAGATGAGCCAGTATTTTCTTGAAGCAAAACCGTGTTAGAAAAAATAGTCGTTGAAGGACGCTAAAGAAAATCATGTTATGGGGCCATTCCTCCTGGTATCCATATTTTCTCACGGCTGCTTAAAAAACAAAACTCGTAAGTAAATGGAATGATAATAACTGAATAAATATGAACTGAAATGGACTTAATGTATATAGAATTCAATTATTCTACTGTCTCCTTAATTTGCCTCCATTTTACTAACTGGAACAACACGCTTAAGAAACAAGCAATTACAGATGTAGCGCGTAGCAATTCCATTACCGCGTCATTCTTCGCCTGTATTCTTAAAACAAGTAAGCATTATTCCCTCTAAGAATGTTTGCTACATACATTAGATCCTCGAATCGAATTTTCTGGCTCCTCAGCCGTGTGGCAGGCGTATTCAATTAACTGGAAGTGGGAGAGAGTAACAGAATTACATGACGCCTCGGCTCCCACCGTCGGGTTCAATACACAGCTTGAGACTGACGAATGACTCTAACAATTTCTCCTACCTCATAGATTAATTACTTGAAACTAAACTTGGGTATGCACTTGATTCCTAAGTTTAGCTCAGAAGCAATTACTCTATTCTGTTCGGGAAGTTGCAAGGTATGAATTCGGGGCTGAAATATCTACGTTTGAGTTGCCAACTAAATCTTAAGTGATGTTTACTACGTCACTACGTGTGCTTACTCCGAAGTTCATTGCATTTAAGGAATCTAACTTGTAAGTGCAATAAGCATGTGGAATGAGCAACTGATGAGATACACAAATAAACTCAAAATGGCGTACATGTACGCAGGGCTATACCTACATCAAACAATACATAACGAGTATAAACGAAAATTTTTTTTTTTGGGAATTTTTGCCATGTTTTAACAGTTATTCTGCTATTCGGGGCGGAAACAAATCCCACAAATCAAAGACCATAAAAATCGGTCCAGCCGTACTTGAGTTATAAATGGTGTAACTAACCCGACTTTGATTTATTTATACAGAAGAATTGGGACAACCATCCAACCAATCTAAAAAAAATCAATCTGCCTAGCCTTTTCCCAACTATGTTGGGGTCGGCTTCCAGAGTAACCGGATGCAGCTGAATACCTGTCTTTTATATGGAGCGATTGCCTATCTGACCTCCACAACCCAGTTACTAGGTAATACGATACCCCTTGGTAAGACTGGTTGTCAGACTTTCGGGATTTTGACGACCCGTAATGACTGTCAAAGATCTACGACTGACAGCGGGGACCAACGGCTTAACGTGCTTTCCGAGGCACGGAGGGGTCTCGGTATGTAAAGATGGTCACCCATCCACAGACCGACCGCGACAAGCGTAGCTTAGGCTGATCGATCGACCTGTGCGGCTGTTATTATTTAGCCACGGGCCCCTCAATCATCCAACCAAAATAATGATGCTAAATTTTTTGAAGTACCACTGGGTGCTGCAAAAGAACGACACCTACTATTTGTTGGTTGTGGCAGGTAGGCGCTTCACCCCCGGTGGGTTCCCGCATTGTCGAGGTGGGGGACTCAGTAGCCGTGGCTTGGACACCCACGATGAAGCGAAGAGGAACCCGAGGAGGGGCCGCTCGTCAGGGCTTTTGCCGACAAGCCGACGACGTAGCGGCCAACAAGTAGGTTGTGGTGCCGCTTCGGCGACATCGCAACTGAGGCGGGCCGCGATGTCGTATCTGAGGCATCGCGGCTGAGGGTTGGAGGCCGCGGCGGGAGAGGAGTGCCGGTATTGCGGTACGCCGCTCTCTTTACCTTCCGCGGCCTTGACGGGGTCGCCACCGTCTGATGGCGGACGCGGTGGGGCCGCAGGGGAGGAGGAGTGATGGTATTACGTTGGCAGCTCTCCCTATCCTCAGCGGCCGAAAATTGGCAGGCGGCGGGGCCAATGATCTGACCCGTCGAAGGGGGACCAAGGGTGCCCAGACACGAGGTCGTCTGGCGCCCATGTGCTGGTTTGGTCCTTGGGGTGGTCACGGCGTGCTATGTGTTCTGGTGCGCCGGTGATGGGGACTACTCCCCGGAGGAGGGTCCGGTGACGCGTGCTAACGCGTGCCCGTGTTCCCGCCATAAGTGGCAGAGGAGGACATCGTGGAGTTTTAGTGGGTTAGAGTCCCACATAACTGCACTATCTCCCCGTAGTAGTGCAGAATGCATGAGCATTTCTCCACGTTAAAAAAAAAAAAAAGGTAGGCGCTTCACGTTGTGTCATTTATTTTATTACTACTGCTCTCGAAATGGTGAAGGAAAACAACGTGAGGAAACCGGTATGTTCCGGTTCCAGGAAAATATCCACCAACCCGCACTGAGCCCACGTGGTGGATTACGGCCCACTCCCTCTCACAGAGAACAGGCCTGTGTCCCAGCAGTGGAAACGTTATTAGACTGATTATGAGTGTAGCTAACTTGTATAAAATTATTAAAACGGTAAAATTGTTATACCTACCTACTAATTTATAGAAAGTAAAGAAGATGAACGATAAAATGTTATTTCACTCCAAAAAATGAAATAGTTCCCAAAGGATTCGCCCATGCATAATACTGAAGCCAGACTTCCATAAATAAAAAGCTATTTGACTTCAAAAGTAAATTATTTATTTGCCCAATCTAATTTTAATATTTCTACTTGTTTACTCAAAAAGATTGGAATTGATATACCTAATACACTCAACTTTTGTCAACTTTTAGGGAAAAATAATAACTGTAATGTTTTCATAAAGAATAAATAATAGCTAAACCTAGTACTCGTAAACAAGGTATACTATTAGCAATTCATTTCAAACGTTCTTCTATACGTTGCAGTATAGCACAGTTTTAAGGTAATGTCACTGAAATGCATAATCTACCCATAATGTTCACATGCACTGCTGGGACACAGGCAGATAGTTATTTACTCCCTCTTGAAGACAAGAAGAGGGAACTAAAACGCGGGCCCAGTGCGGGTTGGTAGATGTCACATGTCTTCGAATTTTTGGTTATAGGACATGTCGGTTTCCACACGATGTTTTCCTTCACCGTTTTGAGAGCAGTGGTGAAGAACTTATTTACACAAAGTAAGGCCTGATTGGATTCGAACCCACGACTTACAACTCATAAGTTGGGGCTGATACTACTGGGCCATAACTGCTCCTCACTTAAATGCTACTCGGTAAACAATTAATGGTGATCTTAGCTACCTTCTTTACAGCTTAGCGTTGGCAAAAACTATCAAACACTGCAAGTTTTCAACATTCATCCTAAACGCTTGTTCAAAATAAAACAAGACTCAAAGCAAATCCTATCGACTCGTACAATACACATATTTCAGCGCGAATTAGAAGTACGAGTATCATTGGAGCCATCGACACCGTTATGTCGTAAGCCGAATATAGGCTCGGCCAAACCGCCACCCTGGCCGCCGCCGTGTAAACGCGCCGAAGCTTTCAACGAGTTAAGCGCTTTGTGTTTTATAACAATTGCGAAGATAAAGGCGGATCTAGTTTTAGTTACAACGTCCATTGTTCACTAATGTAACGTCAAAACACACCACCTTCCTTAAAGGTCATTAACCGTTCTAAAGTCAGGGAGCCACCCGTCTCGTTTCGTTTGTACGCGTGATATCCATTTGTATAGCTTTTCCCTGTTGATATAAATTGATGTGCCAGATTCTTTTGTTTTACAAAGTATTGTTGCCACAACAATTGGTGTTATAAGTACAAAAGCATGTTGTGTAATAAGAAAGTTGAAAGTCATCTTTTTCTTGAAAAACAAAGGCGAAAACTTCGCTTGTTTTTATTTCTATTGTCTAGTTTCAAATTGCGACAGTGAAATAGATCCGATTCTAATGATTTTGAGAGGAATTTGGCCCACCGAGCAGACAACCCGATTCCAAGTTTGAGCACACAAGTCCTAACAGAATAATCTCCTTGTTTGAGTTACATCTAATTGAACATGTTACGTAGGTTGGTCCGTGATTTTATCTGAGTAATGAATGAAATATTTCGAGTCGGTGTGGGGCACACGAGTGCTGCTAATTGTTTTCTGTGTTGGCCTACAATTAACAAGGGCCTAGTTTAGTGGGCGGTGCGGTCGGAGCGAGCCAAGTCTCCCTCCGCCGCGGCGACGAGACCGACCGACGGCAATTTCCGCTGCAACGCCGCCTGTTAACGCCACCTGGTGCCTACTTAAAATAACGAACAAAGTTACATACAAAAAAGAAATACTCTTACACAAAATGATTTCATAAACGACGTTTTTCGAGTCCGCAGCGGCAGGTGTAAGTGGGACGCGGCAGAACGCTGGCTTTAAAGGAATTACGCTGAGCCGCCTGCGGTACAGAATTACAGCTGCTTCAGTCAAGTCTGGATTATCAGCAAAAAACTAGTTTATTGAAGATTAGTCCAGTATTTTTCCACTTTTACGTAGAAAGGAATTTCCATTCTCTGTTTCAACTAGGTATCTTTAAACAGATTATCAGACAAAATGTATAAATCAACTGTAGGACGATGTATATTCTGTGGTCTTACATAAACTGAGCATACCCGTTGGCATCGTGTTAACATTCACACCGAGACAAATCTGTGCAACAGCTGGCGTGTATTAACTAGAAAACAGTAACTCTAGCCAACCGCCCGCCTGACTATAAGTCAAAACAAACTTATATACAATCTTACTAAGGCTGCCTTATTAAAATATACCACTAACTACTAAGATATTTCTTATTATGGCTTCAAGATTATAAATTCTAATACAGTAATAACGGGTAATTACCATCGAATCATGCACGGTAGTATTTCAGTTAATAGAATTACTTGGCACCGCAACCATGATCGTATCAGACAACAGTATGGTTGTAAATTTCTATGAATTCCGGAACAGCACGAATTACAATAAAACCTAACAACCTAACTAAAAATAAAGGAAAATGCTACATTACTTGGAAAGTAAAACAGTGGTTGTGTTCAAGAATCATATTCTTGGTACAATATACATGAGTACTTGGTACATGCTGGCGATTTATTATTTATGTTCAGTGCCTGCTACAACATTATTGAGACTTTAGGGTAGAACGAAGCCACGTATCTCAGTAAGTTATAAATCATGTAGCCGTGACACGAAAAAGCCTAAGAATGAGGTAGAAAGGGGCTATTGGACGTGGCTTCCAACGAAATGTAAACAGTGGAAACAAAATTATACCAAACTCTTGCAGGCAATGTTTGGACGAGGAATATAGTGCCTTCATATTTCAAGAAATTTTGAAGAAGCCTCAACCTAGTTAATATCAATGTTTCTCTTCTTTAAACAACCTTTGAACTTTCCACCCTGAACATCATTGTTAAAAGCCTTAAAACCACTTTACAGGATGGTTTGCTATCATTACAAAGGTTGGCAGATATTGAATGAATGAATGATATATTTATTTGAGAGAATATATATATAGAGCTAACAATTATAAGATTTATGGGTTCACTATCAGCCGTGCAAATATTTAGATTTTACATCTTGGTTATACCTATAGCATAGCATGCAGTACGCATTTAGTAATTAGCAATATCATAAAAATACTAATAATAATTTCATAATTTTAATTTTAATTACAATGCAATTAATAAAATTAAATTAAATACAATTCTATTCATTTAAAATAATAATTTAGGCATATTATAAATAGCGATCAATAATAATCATGTCGTGTCAATAAAAAATAGCAAGAATAATGAAAATGTTTCTATATTATTTAGGTAATGTAAATATGTAGATGTCATAATAATTATAATAAATAGGTTTTTACATTTTACACTCAAAATATTCATGGATGGAATAAAAACATCTCACACAACCAGTTATATAGCTTTCTATTAAATTCTAAATCTGTAGCACTTCTAAATTCTTCGGCTAAGTGGTTATATATAGGGTTATTGGAAAAACACCAACAACCTTTTAAGAGGTCAATGCGAAAAAAAAATCAGCTTAGCCCTACATTTTGACGAGTTATACGAACATAAATGTAGGGAACAGCTGATTTTTTTTTCGCGACTTCATGTTAGGTCCCATAGTAAAAGTTGTTCATAATGATTAGTGCAATGACCCCTTAAGAGGTTGTTGGTATTTTTTCAATAACTCTGTATTTAACACCGCCTTGGTATAACAATTTTGTTGCATACTTTTAGTCTATTACTGTTTTTCACATACTGTTTCTCATTATTAATAATTTCACCATCTGCCTTTTGCAAAACCTTAAGGAAGAGAGGAAAGCTGGATCTATGCAAGGTTGTACGTATGTACATGGCTTCTATTAGAAGTCTCAAGTTGGTATTGCTTATGATCATCATCGGCATAATTTTATAATGTGAAACCACTACTAGAACAGTCAACATTACCACTTAAAATTACCAATTTACAGTGAAATAAAAAACAACATTCTGAAACATCTCTTCACATCAATCTAGACGGTTCAGTGTGACCCTTGTAACCCTCAAGCAAGCTAGGCTTTCACGGTGCGATGTTATCAGTGTACCTACAGGTGGAAGCTTCCCATTCACTTGCCTAATCCCTTAATCGCCTGCTACGACACTCAAGGAAGACGTTAGGTGGCATATTCTAAGCGAGACCACACCGCATGACATGTCATTTCCATTTCAACACGAAGACGTTAGTAAAAAAAAAACAAAGTTACGTTAGTCTTTCTTCAAGGTAAAAAGGCAAATGTAAAAAAGTACAAAATAAACACTTGAATTCAAAGTAACGATAGTGTGTGAAAATGAGACGGTGTTCCCAAGTACCAACTTAAAATTCAGTTTACTCGAGTAAAAGCTTCTAACTTGCGCATCAGCAAACCGTGAAACATAACAATGTATGGTGTGTAGATACATCCGTGTCTCGAGTTGTCGTAGTGTCGACAGTTTCCACTACACTGCCGGTAGTTAGCGCCACCTGCGTTGTGCGAGATACATGGCTCGCTTTATGCCATCATAATAATAACATCGTACCGCTTTACCGCCTTCCGCCCGTAATACAACGAGCAGGCCACGGCTAATAGGATTACCTAATATGAACACCTCGTCATTTCTCGAAACGTTCTAATTAAAAGTTTAACTTTAACTCACGACTTCCTCAATGAAACAGTGTTACGATTCAGAAATGGCGATGGCCTGATTTTTTCCAATACATTAAATCGATATAAAATGGCAAAAGTACGTCAGGAGGGAAAATTTATTCAATAATACAGAAGACAGGATTAACTGGGCTTGATAACGCTCCGCTTGAGCCGAACTCATCTGCGGCGCTATAGCATTTTTTGAGCCTCTGAATTTCATATACACACAGACTTACCGCGTCGATTGGCTTCTAAATCTTTTTTATATAAAATGTTGTGTTTGTTTTATAGATGACGTTATTAATTTTGACCCTGAGTAAAGTGACAAAGCTTACACTGAAATACGAAACCCTTGTAAGTCTTAAGTAGTAGTACGAAAGTATACGTAGGTACAAGTGATAGTAAGCGACAAATGAGTAAGTTAAAGCGACGACGCAGAGTTTGTTGCAGTCGAGGTAAACCCAGTTGCGAGTCTTGTTTGTTCTTTAAATTACGTAGGGCTCTACGTCGGTAGACCGCTGTATGTACTGTTGTTCCCGTTAGATTGCTTCCCGTCCAAGTTTCAATCCTGTTTAGGATTCGACGTTGCGGACGGCATACGATTTGTTTTGACGTTGACGTTTCCGAATGCTCTATCTAGTATAACATTTAGATAGTACCTACTCATACCGAAATCTGTTTAAAGTGAGCTTCATTACCCTTCAGATTCGCTTACATTACATGCTTAACAACCTTTGTGAAATTAAAACTCTGTGAGCACGTTTCGGGCGTACATGTACGTTCAATTGAATAGAACCGTTCATCGGGCACGATCCGTTAAATAAACAACGAGCAAGCGCAGTACATACACGTATACCTCATACCTATGTATATACAAAGTAAAGAAATAAAGTGCCCAGTGATGGCGTCGAAAGTATAAAATGCAGATAGCCGCTCCACTGAACGATAGCTGTTGCACTGAACAGAATTTTATTAGCCTCTTTATTTTGTGAACAGAAACGAAACGTCGCGCGGTCCTCTGCTCATTTTGTTTACTCACTCCTCTCTATAATGATAGCGGTTAGAACAATGTTTTGGTTTACGAACCCTCTTCCTAGGAACTTTATTTGATACCGATGTATTCGTTGTTTAGACTGGGAATGAGCAAATGTTGCTATTAACCAACTGTTTCTGGTAAAATAGAATAATTAAAAAGATATTTATTATTAAATATCTACCTAAACAAGACTGTTTCAAACAATGATGAGTCATCGACACAATCACACATGCATAAACAAAAGCGATAAAACAAAACAAGGTTTTGATAGCAGATTTGTTTCATGAAACAGCCACTTTTGTGACCAATTGAACGGCACTTGCAACGAAACAAAGAACACTGACCCGTTCAAGTTTGAAAAGTAATATTACCATAATAATACGTTCCCGGCAACGCCAGCTAGCCTGGGGTTAGCTGCATGCAATTATATTTCAATATTAATTCACCCTCGCATTATTTACAAGAAAGCAGGCAATTAGAAAAAGTAAAAAGCACTATGAACCTTATTTCGCTGCGTTATTACTTTGCTATCTTCACTGAAGGAGTAGCTGGTCACATTTACATAAAATGATAGTAAAAGAATGCATATTGCGAGTGACCATAAATAACAGGTGCGGACAGGATACGGTGTAGTTACCTTTTCTCACGTTCCCGCAATATTCAAGAGGTTTTATTTTATACATACCTACTCGCACGATTTTCATTTACATGCGTGCTTGCTACCATATTGTTTCAATTTAGATTTTTTTTTAAATCAATTACCAAATGATAGGGCTTTATTTTCAGTATTAATTACCAAACTTTATCTGTGAATGGCACGTCTCTCACTACCAAAACCATTGTTATTTTACAATTAATAATATGTTTGTATTGTTGTTGTATGATTTAATGTGTATGTTTATTTACGGGCCTGCGTCGCCTGAAATAAATAAATTATATGATTGTAAAATGTACAACCTAATAACATATAGGAAAAGTAAAACACTCGCACTCAAAGTAATTCTTTGTAACATTATTACCCCTTTCATCATATTGTATTTGTAGCCCGTCCATGGGTTACGTACCATTGAAATGAAAGGAAAATAATGTTGGTTTCTTCGTATCGCGAATATTTACCTGCAGATGTTTTGTTAAGGGGGGCGTGCGGGCCTCGGCTCTCTATTTGGCTAATGGATATATCAACGAGATTGGTTCCTAACACAAACGAACCGGTCGTCTAGTTAAAAATACCGTGTGTATTTCCACGGTCGCTAAATTCAAAGCGGTATCCGAAGTTAAATATTTGTACCGTGTTTGGAAACAAGATAGGTATCGGTCCCACATACCTGAAACTAAATGGAGAATTTCAAGCAGGCTCGACGTTCGATAAATTAAAGTGTCAAATAAAATCTGAACATCACGTTTAGAATGACAAATCACTGCCGGATTTATGTTTTATGAATATTACATGAATATTTTGTTTAGTTACAATACAAGAGAACCTATTCTGTATAAATTCAATTTTGAAGGTAATTCTTTATGAACGTAGGAACGGTTCTGTAAATTAGGATGTCTACTTACGTAGGTACTCTCATCACCATAAACTTTCTAAATATGTATCTTTAAAAACGTAATAGCCAACCCGGTGAAGATATTTCAGATAAAACAGTTCCTTATCTACCTATATAATGCAGTTTTTAATTGGTCATAACTTGAAAAAATGCCTTTTGAACAGACCTTGAGCTAAAGGTCAAAATAGCAATTATAAAAAAAAAAAATATACGGTCGAATTGAGAAACCTCCTTCTTTTTTGAAGTCGGTTAAAAAGGAAAAGCATAATAAAGTTCTGTTGCACAAACTAATTAATGTCACAGAACAAATAAAGAGTTTAATATCCGCACAAACGACACTCGACAAACATTCCACAGCAACATTTGTCATTTATTACTCGAGTAAATAATATACCAAGTCGCTACGAGGAATTACTGCCTATGTTAAAGTACCATGATTAAAGTACCCTACTTCCAACGATAGGTATTTGATTGATATGAAACTTTTGTGAGGATTTCGAGCAATCGGATTAAAGCACAGCTGCGTAGGCCCAATATGGGCACGCTCGTTCCATCATAGACCTCATCTATCGCTTACCATCAGGCGTGATCGGGGTCAAGAGCGGGCTCATTTAGTAATAAAAAAAAAAAAAAAAAAAAAATATTTTGCGGCTCACTCACGCCAATGAAAAGCACATCTCATTGTTTCCTTGCGAAAACTGTACAATAAAAAAAATACAGAATTTCTTAAGAAATAAACAGTACATTTTTACTCAAATTATAATTATGTCGGATACCTATGTATTTTATTGTATGTACATAAATAATAAAAAACATAAGGGTTTCGTTTTTACCATTTTGGTACGGAACACTAAAACGTGTGGCGTCGGAGGACGGCAGGAACTAAGTTCAAAATAAAAATTCAAGATGGCGAAAATTTGTTCAATTTTGCAGCCAATCTTGGATTTTCATTTTGACCACAATATCGACTTGAGCACCCTCGAAAACCATGAAATCGACAACTGTGAAGAAAAAAAAAATTTGCAGCCGTCGTCGTCTTGGAATTTCATTTTGACCTCATTATCGACTTCAGCACCCTCGAAAACCATGTAAACCAACTCTCTCTCTCTGTCTCTTTCTATTACATAAATGAAAAGTCGCATGTAGTCGTATAACGCTTTTTCGTTACGTGACGATATCTCCCATTTTACTCCTACCGCAAGCTCCGTAAAAGAACTTCGTTCCAATAATAAATACCCTCATAATTCTTTTTGCATGGTTATACATCGTCATCTAAAAACCTGCACAAAAGTTTTAGTTCCGCGCCTCCATCCCCGCGACTTCTTTATCCTGTCTACTTTCTTACGTCACTATTGTCATATATATTGACATGATATCCATTATTATCAATTCCAATGGTTTTAAGAGGAAATGCGGGTGATCGTTTCTCCAAAGATTTTTTTCTCGGTTTATACCGCTATCAACAGAGGCCTAGTATACAAGACAACTATTAATGAAAAAAGAAAACATAGGGACACAGTATATATCTTCTTCTTAATCAGTTTATGAAATATCTTTTAAATTGGTTCAAGATT
The DNA here is from genome assembly GCA_948474745.1 of Oligia latruncula. NCBI lineage: Eukaryota > Metazoa > Arthropoda > Insecta > Lepidoptera > Noctuidae > Oligia > Oligia latruncula. Next base: position 9,502,180 of record OX419693.1, on the reverse strand, counting down.
GGAGGAGGAAATAGCGCGAGAGCCAAACCTCGAATTACGACTTTTTACTTACGATTTTTCAAAAGTCTCTCCGATCATATTTCCTCACAAAAAAAAAGCGAAACGGAATAAAAGGGTCCCACTCAATTCAGATCAACAATACCATTATACCATGGTTTTCCCGTCTATAGAAATGCATTAATTCACTAACATCCAACATATGGATATAATTATAGTCGATTTACGAAGACGATCGAGATTTGATCCTTTGATACTAGTATTACTGGTGTACAAGTATCATAACATAAACGGAATAAATTAAGCTATTCGGTCAATGTTTTATTCTAGTTGCTAAAGCCGGTTACAGAGTAAATCCCTAACATAAATAAATAAGCGCTTCAGCTTCACAATCACAGCGTAACATTTAGGAGTCCCATGTTGTTAGATGGTCGCGCCCACGCTAAAATTACATCCCTACAGAAATAGTGTACCTGCCTACATGCGAACTTTGCAATTTGTTCCAAAAACACAATTTAACCTGTAATATTTCAGGCATAAAATATCGCATAAATCTAGATTCATAAGCTGTTCTCATGTTAATAATACGAAACAAAGAGAATGACAAATATTAATACAGAGTACCTATTCGTAGATGTAACGTCGGGTGCTCGATTTACAAAACGTTTATTAGTACAGGGCTAAACTGCGATAGGGATGTGAACGGGTGAACGTGACGAATTCAGCTGAAAACGCACGTAGACAATTAACCCAGGGCTGACGTCTGCAGTGATACATGAAGCGAGCCCCCAAAGGACGATGGAAATAAAGCGGACCCGAATAAACACGGAGTTCATACATTTTCTTACCTTTTTCCCCTCGCTTAACGAAATTGGACGGAGATAATGTTCGTATTTGTATCAGAAGTTGTCTTAAGTAAGTTGTCGTTGATCTAGAAGCTTAAGCTCCCGGTTTAAACACAGATGTTCGGGAACTACGCTGAAGATATGCGGGATTCGTTATAAGAGTTTAGTATACTACCCATAACCTTATAAAATGCCATTTCCGTTTTAAAAACGTCCTAATTTAGACTTAATTGAAACACTCAACAACATGTAAAAGACATTAAACTGTAAAATATCTGCTACTTAAACTTATTAAAGCAATAAGTTTTTGCCGAGGAAAAGTGTTTTAAGAAGAAGCACGTGTCGCAGCCAAAATTTTTAAAGAATTTGGGAATTTCCGTAACATAAATCTTCGTAGCGTCTAATTACATGGATCCAGCTCTCTCCGCTCTTTTCTGGGCAAACTTATGGCAGCCATGCGTCATGACGTTTTTATGAAAAAATAGCGGCGCATCCCTAAAAACCTCTATTAGAAATTATGAAATAGGTTACTCGAAAATCTTATACGTATTAGATTAATTTTCCAAGAGACGTGAGCTTATAAGAATAGAGCGATGAAGTGAAGAGATATTGGTTCAATTTAATGTTTTATCCAGTCGAAATAAATCCTTTTACATTTAGCAAAGCTGTGCAGTTATTGCTAGCGTTATGGTTGAAAGAATACAGTCCGTCACATACAGTTTATATTAGCTTTGGTACACGGGGGCTGCGCAGCGAAGCGGCTCACTTGAACACAGACTGTGTGTTCAACTCTAGGGCTCTCATACTTGGAGAAAAATAAACTGGGCAAATAATAGCCGCCAACTTCAACGTAGAAAAATTATTTCGAGTGCAAAGTTGCGAATAGAATTTCAGTTAACAAAAATTAATAGATGCAGCTCTCTATAGGATAAACTTTGCTCTCTCTGCACGGCTGAAACAAAGCTTTTCAGTCAGTGTTATAATGAAGTTAACGGATTTTTTTTTATTTTATGAGGGTTATGGTAGCCTCTGAAAGTTTAACGGAGAATTTTCGGGTTACATCAAAAGAAATTTGCATAAATATACAATCCAATTTACATTAATTTATTCGTAAGTTAAAATGAAGTATCGCATTAATATAAAAAAATAAGTAAAGTAGTTAGGTTAGGTATCTAAAAAAATTGGTTATTAAAAAGATTACTAGCGAGTTAATTTCATTACAGATGACAAAATAAATACGATTTAGCTCTTCATATTTAATTAACAAAAAAATATTTTCCTCCTTTAGCATTTGTGGTATCCGCGGTTGTCGTTAACCGCAGTCGATATTGAAACTGAAACTTTAATGCGGGATCCTCCTTTAGGTACTTCAAAATACTCGAAATTAATTTAAATAGAGGCCGTACAGTTACCAACATAAATGCCTTAGTTTTTCGCCTTTAATTTCTATTTTGAATCGCTCATTGCGTTCTGAGCAGTAATACTTAAAGCTCACTGATTTAATTTTCACGAGTACCTACTTGTGGCTGGGTTCCCGGTAGCAAGTTATTTTTAATTTCACTGCTCTTTTGAGTCCATTTAATATCATAGACAGAAAGAAGCATTTTATCTGCGCACTAGCTTGATTGGTTCGAAAGTCACTCGAATATTATATGAGTTTTATGTAAATGTAGTTGATACCTATATAGGTAAGGGTTTTGTATAATTGTATGGTTTATTTTGCAAACTAACATGAACGTTCTGCGGCACACATTACATTACAACGTCGCATGTTAGCGAAACACGTCTTCACAAAGGTAGCCTTTTCGCCGTGTGTGAGAGAACGCCAGCTCTTTCATTCACTTACAAAAGCAGATTCAGAAATAGAAACAAAAGTTTTAAAACACTGGCTGGAAGACAGTTTTGAGCGCGGGCGCGGTGCGATAGTCAGCGAATGGTACCGCGACGCCACGCGGTCTGACGTCATACGGGGCGCAAAACGACTCGCGTCTTTGACTGAGCTCACTTTTGTCACGTTACCGTATGAAGAGTTGTACAGTTTCCAATCTGAATTCAAAAGTATGAACATGCAACGGGACGAATAGAATCAAAAAATCAAAGGAGTGTTATATTGTGTAAACAGAAATGCGAGCAATCTTGCACAATTCCAATAACATTGCCAACATGTAAGTTTACTTTCGTTCAATTCTCTTTGAGTTATGTAAAGTTTGGAACTGCTTTTTAAAGTTAGGATCAATATTGTCGTAATCGTTATGGGTAGGTATTGGCATGATTTAAAAACAGGAAATAAATGCATTTGTTACCAATTAAAAATCGCATAGATACCTAATCAAAATATTATAAGTAAGTATTAGTTTTATATTCCACTTGACTAACTACATAATTAACTCCTTACTTGATCAATTACCTAATAGTATTCTTTGTTCTAAAATCACACATCACAATAATATTTTATTCACTGAACAAGTAATAAAAATATCGTTTATAAAATATTCATTCATGCAAAGCGTCCTATTAATTCTTTACTGAATAGAATTCGTTAGCAACGAATGCAAGGTAACATTGCGATTGGCCTATGCAAGTACGGCGGGCCACTTGACCTCCCACAACCAGCACTACTTGCACTACCGTACGTGATTGGCTCTGTTAGCAGTATAAGTTCACGGGAGCTTTAAAGCACACACTCTTTTGTCACAAGAATGTATAAATATTTTTCGTAAACTTTGGAAATGGAAAAGCGGTTTTCAAGTCCCCTTTACTGCCAGTATAAGAATTCAGCTTTTGCTGTTCGAAGCAAAACAAATGTTCGGAACACATTTTTCTTAGTTGTATTGTGGTGTTCCTGTATTGTAGGAAATATTGACAGCGGATTTAAAGGAATTTTAGAGGTTTGGAAGTTTATTAAATAGTTATTGGTACCTACCTAATATACCTATGTGTTCTTTATTTCTGTTTTATATTGTGACTATACTTATCTAGGTTATTCTTCTGCCATAAAAAATAAATAAATCTCATAAATATTAATGAAATATAGCTTTACATCATCCGTGATACAACATAAAATTTCTCCCTCCCTCCAATCTTTAACTACAAAGCCCAAAAAGCGGTCAAACATCCAATATGAAGATCTCTCGAGAAAACGGTTGAATAAGAAACCCGAAAGCATTCGAAACGTCAGTTACAATAACTATTGTCACATTCAATCAAACCATTCAAACAATGTGTGCCCTCGACAAAATAAAACGCGGGAAAGTTGGTACGTAACAATTCCCGGGATCCATACAGTAAAAACAGTGGGATCTCATCCAATTTTGCATTCAATCTACGACCACGAGAATTGCTTCCTCCGAGATGACCCGCCACTTCCACTCGCCGTAAAGCGATGACCTAATCCGGTTTATTTGATTTGGGTTCCTGACTTCAGCCTTCTTTACCAATTTGTAAGAATAATGTCAGATATGGGAACTCACAGCCACTTTGTATTAATTCAAGCGATTAAGTAAAGCGCGCTCCAAGTACCCGCAGGCATGCTATTCTGCACCCGCGTCAGCCATAGAGGTCCGAACTCCTAGAGAGACTTCCAAACAATTAAACTTTTCACCAGCATCTGTCGTCTATTTGTCGTAGTCTCACAGGCTGACTTTTTTATTTTGTTTTGTGATCATTTACACTGATTTTGCATCCCGACGACAAACTTGAATTAAATACGTGACTTAGAAGTGCCGACAAAATATCAAAGAGAAATTTCACAAGTCAGAGTTTAAAGTCTCAATCTGATCCACGACGCTACTGAAACGCCGTGTGCCTGACACAAGTTGCTTTGATTCGACAAATTTTACGTCTCGCTGAATTAACTGTGAGATTCAGGTACAAAGAACAATGAAATCTTCAATTTGAGAATCTTAATTAGCACGTTTAAATTGCCTTGGATGAAGCGACAGAAACTTCATAACTACATAGACGTGTTCTAGGATTCTGGTTTTAAAACGGCGAGCGCCAACGACATCCATTAATTCACAAGTGAAATAAAGAAGTTATCAAGAGTCGCGAGGGTAGGAGTAAACAAGGCCTGTTGTGGGTCATGTGATTAATTTCAGCGAACACTTTCCGGCCACAAATGGCTTGTCAGAAAGTTTATTGCAGTAAAAAGCTTGAGTTTGTACGAGGAGAATGACGCGAGGCTTTACACTAATGGCCCTTGAAGTTTCACCCATTAAAACCGAGTTTTTTTACCGAGCATTTGGGTATCTATGAAATGTGATATTATGCCGCAGATGTTATAAATTTTACTCATAAACTTCTTACATAATGTTTTACATTGTATCTCGTACGATATCTTCTGTAACGTTATGACTTGCGTTATCTTTGCGAATGATCTAGCTTTTGAATTCATCTGAATCCAAAATGGACTTAATGAAGAAGCGTTTTCAGGTCACTTTATAGAGGGGACTAATTTGCATATTATCGGGGTGTGGACAGAAGGTCGCGTGTCAGTGAGGTCGAATTACCATAAGAATGGGCCAACGAGGTGAACGTTTTGTTAAGGCTTCAACCAATGTCCCATTGTGACACAAGTTTTCTTAACAATTACGCGAAGAAAAGGTCCGCTCTAATTGGGACGATTCTCTTAACACGGAATTGGAACAAACCTTCAGAGGCTAATGTTTACAAAGTATATATCTAGTTTCATTTCAAGTTACATTAGCCTGGTTTAAAGTTTCCCAGATATAAAATAAAATTATCACATAAAGAATTATTGTTATGCTTAAGTAACGTACTTACACTACAACATGACAGTGTGTGTTTATTCAACATAAAAGCCAGTTGCATGTTTTCTTAATTAAATAGAACGAAGCAATTATCAAATGAACAAAAGAAAACAAATGAATAGTCGTTTCGCTTGTTTTCTTCATTTATTTCTATTAGGTGTGTAGCTATCAGTAGGTATTGTCCTTCATTGTCGCGGTGTCACCAGACAGCCAGGTTTATAGTCGCATGCCTCGAGGCAGTTTCCTACCATCAGAAATTTAGGGTCCATAAAATTGATGAACAGTTTCTTAATAGCGTCGACAGACTTCTTACGATTTTTAATTCCCGATTTCTTGAAATATACACGAATATATAAACAGTGAATGAGGTCACACTGGCGTTATTTGGTTTCAGAAAATCAATTTAGTCAAAAACCATTTTTGCTTGGGTCGTCTAAGTGTGGTACGAACAATATTTGCAGCCGAGACGCTATATTCGGAGCTACGAGTGGTGCTGTCGGCATTATTGGAATTTGCGGTACCACCTAAAGGCGGAAGAAACGAATAGATAGCTTCGTCGACACTAAAATAATAATATCTTTTGAGAGTCCGCTATTTCGTTTAGTATCGACACAAACTTAATTAAAATTAAGCTGATTTTGATGAAATTAAGGGGCCCCAACAGGCTTATGATATCTAAGATATTACATCGATACACAGAACGAGCTCATTGGTATTGATCGTGATAATACGGGATGTTATAATTAGCCAAAAACAGATTATTTTACGAACAGAACTACAATCAAAACAGAGCATGCGCGATTCAGCCTTTTTCTCATTTTGCATAGTTTTTGTTTACATTTTCGTCCTACTTAGAAGCTTACCCTATATTTTATCAACAGTTTACGAGTACCTATCAATGACTTATGAATACTGATAATTCCGCGTCCTTGTCTTCGCGTGACGCTTTCCGTCGCGTTATCGCCGCTCTTAGATCGCTCAACGGGTAAATTTACTGGAGTAGACTTCGTAACGGAGGTGTTTTATCATCGCAGTGCTTGAATATGCAAGTGAGGAACTAATATAGCACGCTAATAGCATTAATTTTAGCCGATATGGGGAGTTCTTGTCCTGGTCGCCGGTTTTGAGCTGGAGGTCTCTGGGTCAATCCAGACGATCAAAGCATTATTTTTCTTTGTTAGCCTAAATTATAAAATAATCTCAGTAACCACAATGCTTAATGTAATGCTACTGGGAAGTTTGTTGCGCCACTTCACCTTCCCAGCTAAACTGAACTGGTACCCGGTAATCGGTGGTAAAGGGCGGGCGTTTTAGGGGACTGCCTTATGTAATTTTGATATTTGAAAAGTGCTGATTCTCGGCCTTATTTGACTTTTGATTTTTATTTAAGTTAAATTTTATATCTACTTCAATTTTGGAGCACCAATTTGAATGTAACTCCTGTTGAGTCAGATATCTTCTTCGAGTGTATCAGCTATTAGCGCAATTTAATTCCAATAAATCTAGCTGTTAGTACTTACCTACATCTTCAGTACCGATACAATTTATTTTATAGTTTCTGACTACTAAACCTACCTAACTAAAAGCGAACACTATGATTATTAAGCCATTAATTCGTCAATCAGTACTTTAGTCATTACACCACAAAAGATACAAAGTAAAACTGTTTTATTTATCATTGTTTCGTAATGGAGGCGATACTTAATCGTGGAAAGCTCAACTACTATAGTATATATATACAAAGTGAGTCACGCGATGCCTTTAGATACCTTTATTATGAAGGTAGGCACATCATTGTGTCCTATCTAGGGTTCGTTGGAATTTTGTTCAATATCCATGATATCAACCCTGAAAGGTCCACTGTTGAATGATGACCTAGGAGTTCAGTAATCAGTACCTACAGGAGATTTTCTTTTTTATTTTCTTTTTTACTTTGTGACCATAATATTATTATTTTTAGTATACACAAGAATATTGGCGACCATTCTCTTGATTTCATTTCTTGAGGGTCGTCACTCTGTGTATTAGCCGCACAAAATCTATTACTTACGTAACCATCTCTTGTAAGGTTGCGTAATACTGAATTATTGTACCAAATCAAAAGCAGAACAATTTCGGTGACTCATTATGAGCGACGTTAACTGCCCCGTAGGTCTTGTAGTTGCAAGCGCGACTGCTGAGTGTGGGTCCTGGGTTCGAATCCCAGGTCGGGGAAAGTGTTATTGGGTTTTTCCATTAGGAATTTCTTAGTAACAGCCTTCGATCAAATTATTGATCGAAGGTAACAGCCCGTAGTTTGGAAGTTGTCGGTTGATACCCCCGTGCTTCGGAAAGCACATTAAGCCGTTGGTCCTGCGATTGTTCTCTCTCCGATCTTGTCGGATTGCTGTCCCATGGGACTATGAAAGAGAAGGAAGAGAGCACCTGTGTCTGCACATACACTTGTGTACTACAATATCTCCTGCGCCGTAGGTTAGTTTCCGAAATACGGTCTGGAGGACTACATTACGCTACTTTACGCTAGATTTGGCTCGCCCTAATGGCATATTTTACGTCACTCCGGAAGACCACAAGTGACTAACCATAAGTACCATCTTCGTCAGTAAACTCATGGTACTTTACGAACAAGGTACGTTCAATATTAACTTTCAAAATAGCGAAGCGGAGCCAGTGTAAAATCAAAGACGTGCAGTGTGAACAAGGAAAACATTTTACTCACATAGTGCCGTTGTCTCGCACAACTTGCCGAAGGAGATATCTGTGTACAAAATTATGCAATACAAATCTGTAACGTATCTCTCACACTTTGCAGACTTTGTTTACATGCAAGGTCTTAGTAAACTGATGACTGATACATGTTTTAATATTTGACGATTTGGAGAAAATAAACTCCTTGAAAAGGTCGAGAAAGGTACGAAATCATTAACTAGGTATGCGAACAAAGTCGCAAGTTCACGTTGGTACCGCATATTTGAAATGAAAATGTTCCAAATCCTAAAATACAATTTGTCTAAGCGATGAAATGCTTGAGTGAATTTCTCATTCATTTTTCTATTTTATAAAAATAGTTCAATCATACCGAAATTTCTAGAAATTTAAGCAAGTAGATAGAGTGAAGTACCTTTATAACTTTAATCAAAATAATATTTAAGAATCTAAAGAGAAATTAAAAATAAGAATCGGGGAATTTTGCAGGTGTTTAGGCGATCAATACAAATAAAAATGATTAGTTCAATTTATATTCGGAACACTCACTACCCTCCAATACCCCCACATCTAATTCATTCCTTTAGTTAAGACCCATCTGACTTACGATTAAAAGCTACATTTAATTCCCAGTATCCTAAATCCAAATCCAATATTTCCTATTTATTTTGAGATTATTATTAACAACGTCTTAACTTTATCAAGCCCACGCAGCAACAAGGAATAACATAATTATCGAGTGGAAACAAACCACAAACACAAGCAGCTTATATAAATACAATCGTAGTCGTAGTACCTAATTATATTCAAAGGAAAATCGCACCAGAACATATAGACCCACTCATTTCTATCGGGGGTAAAAAGTGCTCAAGGATTCAATGGTGCGAAATAGCGGGCGGCGCGGTTGGCGCAGTAAGCGTTATTAAAATTTGCCTACAGTAGCACAACGAGTGCCAACCGACGAATGAGAAAGAAAGACGAAATTAGCCAATTTTATGAGGTTGCAGACTCGTCAACTTGTGCCTTTGAACGTTTTCAAACTTAATTTTTGTTTAAGCCGAACGATTTACCCGATCCGAATCCCATGTTCTGTACATGACTGTAATATTAATTAAAACGTCGTGTGTATTAAGCTTCACTCTTTAATGAGAAGCTTAATGTTCAATTAGTATGCATATTTTCGCGGGGAACATGGTAGCCTAAGCGAACATTTCAGAATATTATTGCATATTATATATCCAGTCTATCCCGTAGTGTACGTTAGCTTGCCATATCCTCGTGGGGCAAAGAAAGGGTTAATACGTTCTGGTGGACCGCGTTGTTAACCCGTATGACCGCCATTCCGCCCAAGGCTGCGTCCGAAGGAAAATAAAAAGGTTATCGAAATAATTTTTGATGTCCGCCAATTGTCATTTACTACTGCGGGGCAACACTGAAAATGATAGGGTGGCCCAGAACACTCGCTAAGCGGCCAACTTCAATTATATTTCGTTTAGAGTTTGTGTAATAAAGCGGACCAACCAACTGTTTTTATGACCGCATACAATATTGTAATGTTTTCATCTTTCCAACTAGGTATAACCCAAATTGAAACTTATTTGTTTTAGTACGATGCGGAGGAATTTTTCGATGCCATATTTTAGTTTGATAGTGGTTTTAGTTAGGTAAAATTATTATATTTTATTTTTAATAGTTTGTTAGTTAATTTAGAATAAGAAGTTTATCCAGTGTATCTATTTTATTAAAAACACAATAAAAGATTACCTTTTAGAATAAACTGATGTAGGTAACACAATATTTGCTCAGGAACCCATAATTCGATTATATAGAATAAAAGAACGTTCCCGTATATTTTTTATTTAATTAAGAAGCCCGACAGAAAACGTTTTATGTTTTATTTTTCTAGTTACCTGAAAGCATAATTTTATTTTTCCATTACCGCTGTCCTTTTAATTGCCGTTATTAAAAGATATTGAGTCAAAATGACGTTAAAGCTTTATTTAAAGCATGAATATTACTAATGGATCACTAATTACAGATACCAGTAGGTATGTACTCTAAAAATGCTTTTTATTCACGTTTTAGGTTTAATTATATTGTCTTGTAACTATTCTCACTCACACACATTAATTTAAAGCTGGAATGATAGATGGAACGAGTTTAAAAAAGAATAAATTATTTAAATTGTAAAGTTCGTCCGTATTTTAGAAAAGTGTTAACCCTTACAATGACGCAGCTTTCGGGCTACGGAATATCTTTTTAAAATTTAACAACCACAGTTGGGTCTTCTATTTCCTAAATTAGCATAAGAAAAATTAAATTTAGAAATTATGGTACTGAGTTGGAAACGTGGCTTTATCTTGTACTTATGTACTTCGTACTTTCTTCCTTAAGTAGATAGGAAAATTCAAGGAAAGTATGGTTTAGTGTCTCAAAAACATATTTGCCTAACAATCGTATAATGAGCAAAATAATAAATCTTATTTGAACTGTTCAAAGTACAACATAAACTGCTTACAAGAGCTTAAGTCGAAACAGGCAGTATTGTAGTAATGGACGCAATATGAGAGACGAGTATTGTACGTGTTTCGGTAAATAGGTGAAGGCATACAATCGGTAGCCAGTTAGCAACCCCTCATGGAACAATCTCGACATGAACGACTATATCGCGGGGTGGCCGTCCCAGTGATTTGTACACTGCTTCCTATTTATTCATGCAGGTTCTCGAGACGATTACCTACTCCCGCGGCTCATGAATAAATTTGAATAATTTCCCGCTGAGGTGTAAATGATGCAAGTTTTTGCATTTAAAACTGTTATTAATCACTTTACTTTTTCTGTTGACAAATTGCGGAGTCGTTGTGTTCGTAGTTCTAGTATTAACATTTTTAAATTCTTAAGAAATGTTGTTTTGTAACAAATGATTGTGGCTGGAGCGGTTGATAAATGTTAGCTACCACGATCGCCATAATAAACGTCACAGTACAATGTATAACTTACTTGTAGTGTTACGACACGCCATTCGTAAAATGCAAATATGAAACTGCATTCAAAAAGCAACTATTCGAAATGCTCTAATAAAATTATGAACGATTGGCTAGCCTCGTAAAATATAAAGGCTAGATATTTTTTGTGGGTGTGGATATTGTAACTGCATTTTTCAGTTTGCAAGCCTTTACTTCTACTGAATATTTATAAGTAAATAATTTATTATAACGTAGTCATGTCGTTCTTTATTCATTGATTTTCTTGAGCTTTGCAAAACTATATATTTTCCTTGGGTACGTATTGTAATATCTAAAATTAAAATAACTAACGTAAATAACCTACGTTCAAAATCCCTAAAATCTAAATACCTAATGTTTTTAAATACCTTAGCAACTAACACCTACCTACGAATTACCTAAGTTTAAAATACTGATTGGACTAAATATCTAATGTTTAAAATATGAACAGTTATTACACCTAAGTTTGATACACCAACAACTGAAATACCAGATGGTCAAAATACCTAAAATGATGCATCACTTTCGACTTTGCGAGCTATTTGTATGAAGTAGTAGATCAGGTTCATGCATGCGATTCGTGTGTACTTCGGGATGCAAGAGCGAGCGAAGGGCACTCCGAGGTTAGGTTTGGTTAGGTTACACAGAAATAGGAGCCCGAGGTTAAGTTTGGTTAAAACTAGGTGTAGCCGCACTTCGGCTATTACCTATTTGAATTTTGAACTTTACATAGGTACTTAGATCGGTATTTTTCATTTTGGTCAATAAACGGTGTGGTAAACCAATATAGGGAATTTTGTACATGGGAATTTCAAGTTTTAGCTTTATGAACTTCAGCAACATATCCATTTGACATTTTAAGCTTTCGGTATTTTGAATATAAGTGAAACAAACATTAGGTATTCAGATTTTAGGGATTTTGAACGTAGGTTATTTTACGTTCGTTCTTTTAATTTTCGATATTGCAATACGTACCCATTTTCCTTAGGTAGGTAAGTAGATACCTTCTCGTTTCACACTTTTACAAACTTTGCAAATGGGAAAAAATTATACAGATTTTATGTTGTCGCGTAGCTCGCAAAGCCCTTACAAATAGACTTATTTGTCAGTCTAGTGTCAGTTCAACTAACAACAGAACCAAGAACAATGGATAACGAATTGACGAATAACCTTGAATAGAAAAAGCTTGCGTCAAAAGGGACACAGCCCACTTCTAATCCCAACTATATAAGTACTTCCCTAGAGACACAGAACATTTTATTTTCTCTTGCCAATCACATTTCAGCAGTATCGAAATACGTGAAATCTATGAGAATGAAGCAACCAATAAAATACTGCTAATTACCTTTTTAAAGGCTTGGGTATAATGGATCGCTGCGTTTCGAATTTCATTTAAAATTCGGGTGGAATTGGGAAGGACCGAATCTCGGATTATAGTTCTAAATTGGAATTGGATCCGATACATGTGGATGTTCGGCCCTTATCACATTAGAGTTACTGTCGTCATGGCGATATTTGCGTTTACCCTACACCTCTGCTTATCTTCTTTTATCTTGCTAAAATCTATTTTGAGAACTGAAGGTTTAGCCAATTTAAATACAAGGAAGTTTCTGTGTTTTTCTTGTAAGTACCTATTTAGACATGTCAGGATGACCGTTATGTTTTTTTTTAAACACATCGCTCTATCTGTAGGTGTTTTTCGAAAGAAAACGTGGAATTAGTATGTACTGTTGATGTAATGAGCCATAAAGCCAACCAGACTATGAAATCGGAAAATATATTTAAAAAAATGTATTTATTGCGATTGTACCAGCGAGTCCTTTCCAAACTTCAACCTAGTTTCCTATTTACTTGTTATTTAGTAGAAAAACAATTATCATTTCAGTGCACCGTACAGCAGTTGACTGGTAAGCGTGTTGCAAGATTGATCGCTACCCTGTGACGTCACTACTTCACCCACGCTAATCACCCAAACGTCCACAACCACATGAAGTAAATGTAACCAGAAATAGTTACATGTACAGTCACGAGCACTAATATGTCAACACTTGGCAAATTTCAATTGCGATTTTTTTGTGAAATAACGAAAGCAACGTTGAAATACGACACTTTACGCAAACCTATGGGTTCCAAAATACTTTGTTCGTAGTAACATAAAATTTTATTCAAAACTGAAAGAGAAAATCGTCTTTGAATAAAGCCAAGTGTATACATACTTATGCTCGTGACTGTACGTATAATTACTATCTAATTTCAGATAATTTATCTTACAGATACATTCTAGAGGTATTTTTAATCTTCGACTCTTGATCAGTGGTTTCCGTGTTTAAAGTCGCGGAATTGTTAAGGATTTTGATCACAAACTTAAAGTGCCACACGGCAAATATCTATGCACTGTGCAATCTGACAGTTGAAGTTCACTTCGCTTGGAAAAAGAGCGATAATCACAGCTTTTAAGATATATTTCTTCTCTACAACACCCAAGAGAGCTACAATGACATATATTTTCGAACAGCACGCAGCTTTTAACAAACAAATTAAATTAAAACACATTAGCACGCTAAAGGCAATTGCCTCCGTTTTAGTTCTAACTCTTGACCGCGGTTTCGCTCGCGTGGACGTCGGAAAATATCCTACGGGAATATACTTCCGGGATTAAAAGTACCCTATATCATCCAAATCCGTTCAGCCGTTTTTGCGCCAGTCGGGAATATATTCAGACAAACGGACAAAAATTCTTCGTTAGGTACTATTTTATTATATGTACTAGATGTGCCCGCGACTTCGTTCAAGTGCATGTTGGAAAACTAATTGGATTTCGTGGGTTTTAATGTTTTTGCGCGGAACCCTGATTCCTTTTTGTAAAATAAAAGTTACTCGTTGTAACATCAGCATCTGCCAGTGAAAGTCCTGTCAAAATCAGTCAAGCCGTTTCGGAGATTAGCCGGAACAGACAGACAGACAGTGCCTCGCAAAGCACGGTAAGCCGTTGGTCCCGACTGTCATTCGTGGATCTTTGACCGCCGTTACGGGTCGTCAGTAGCCCGAAAGTCTGACAACCAATCTTACCAAGGGGTATCGTATTACCCAGTAATTGAGTTGTGGAGGTCAGATAGGAAGTCGCTCCATGTAAAATACTGGTATTCAGCCGCATCCGGTTAGACTGAAAGCCGACTCCAACATAGTTGGGAAAAAGCTAGGCAGATGATGAAACAGACAGACAAACAAAAATTTAAAGAAATGTATTTTTGTTAGTTACCTTTTATACTTTTATATTATTATGCATATACCCCCTTACTAATAAATAAACGTCGTATAGCGTCTGTATACGACGCTTTATCTTCTTCTTTCGAAATTCAAATTACTGACGACTGAAAGAAAGAAATTGGTGTGTTCATCTGTTATAATACGTTTATTAGTAAGGAGGTTAGTAAAAAGCTCTTATTTTGACATTACAAACAGACACTTGAATTATATTTAATTGTATAGATTCCGATTATAATCTCTGCCTACTCCCTAGACACCGACACTTTAGTTCATTGTAATCCCAATCTATGTAGATAGCAAATCAATAATTTATACACAATCGCTTCGCTGTTGTAGTTAAAAGCCATCATAATACGATTTAAACGTGTTTTCGTATGCGTAAAGCGTGCCGTGATGTGGATATTCGATATTTCGCTGATAGCGGCGGTTGACAATGAGAGATGAATTTATAGTGGCAGGTAATGCTTGTTCAACGTCATCCTTTCACGAGCCAGACTTTGTTGGTGAATTTCGTTGATTGCCCCATTTAATCGCGCTGATTCACTTAGCTTTTTGTCCATCAAGTTGTACTCTAAAATCTAATATATGTATTTTAGTTGTAACCCAACCAAAGGTGACTTTCGCGTACCCTTTTTATTCACTTCTGACTTATGATTTTGAGCCATTAATTTCAATGGCATCTTGATCGTTTATTTGGTCATGCAACCACAATTACGCGCAAAACTTTTATAAAAATAAGTGAGCTTATATTTTAGTAAACAAAACATAACTAGGTACTACATTAACATCGATCAGGTTTCAGTAATAAAGAATACAGTGATTTTCCGCCACCTCATTAATAATAAATTAAACATATAACAGCAGTTCGCTGGTGCGTAAAGCAGTAACATGCATACAGTGAATGGACACGCGACACTCCACCGGACAGAACATGTCACGACTGGATTTATGGACACCACTTAGTTGCACGTCATATGCTACTGCACCACTATCGAAAAAGTGATTTCAAACAGTTCTACGGCAATTATTATTATTCTCGGTCCTGTTATACCAGCACGACACGCACGTACGACAAACGTTCCTTGTCTTTTTAATGAAAGTTCAGTCGCCAGCGTCCCACAGGATTAGTTCATTTGGACATGGAGTAAATTTACTCAGGCCAATCTAATATGGGTACACGCACGAGATAGCTGTGATCTTATTTAATCTATGGCTTTAATTTCGACCTGGGACCTACGATAATATCTGATAGAACAAGAAAAATAACTAATAAAACGCCTGGAATGGTTTCATTGTTTTCCTTCAAGAATTAATTTGGGGATGTTGAGTTTTCGACCCTTATCAATAGTGGATATTATAAGTAATTGCCCAATTTCCGGAACGTTTATGGGGTTTTAGTATCGGTTAATGTCGGTAGTATATCTATGTGTGTTGTTAGGAACATCTGCTACAAAACTCCCCAATAAGGACGACCATATTGTTTATACGACAACATTTAGTTAGTTTCTGATCTTTCGCATAGCATATTATCATCTTCAAAGGCATGTAGATGTTTTACCGTTACTTCAAACAGAGTAAAAGTAAATACATAAAATGATTCCAAGAATCTATTATAATCACATAAATCTTTTCAAAGAAAAACCTATTTGATAAAATAAATAACATCTACTTGGGTTTCGTTTAATCTACATTTCTATTGAGCTGTCCATTAGAGCAATTGAAACAAGAGACGACTTTCAACGAGAAAATTATAAAAGTTTCAGAACAAAATATTTAGGTAAACCTTTTTTTCTTAAACGATATTTAAAAAAACGTGGCACCATTTTCCAAGTTTTATTTTATACAAAAACAGTTAATCTGAAGCTCAGTAAAAAGTGTTTTTTGGTATCAATAACAGTTTTTTGTATCAAAAAGCAAGACCGAATATCGAGATAAAGCCGTAATATTTGTGCTATCGTGGCACTGGATCACAAAGCAAGTAATTTTTGACATAGTATGAACAAAATGGGATATCGTGTGCCCCAGAGGCCGGATGAGCGGAGATATTGAACTGGTCAAGCAAAACGAATAGGTTCGGGGAGCGGACCAAGTACCGCTATCGACAAAATCCACCTTCCGCTGAATTTAACCTTTCAAGTGTTTATACATCAACGTTTATTGAGTTACGCTCGTATATCGGTAAGTAAATCGTGTATTATGATATTGAATTGCTGAAAATCATTCGGAAATGGAGTAGAATGTAATGATAGCGAACATTTCAGTTGTTGGCCATTGCAATAAAATCCTCTACCAAGCGTATCTGATATTTGATTCAGGGAAACAATACAAATGATTTAAGCAATTATTCCATAAAAAATAAAGGTTCGTTCAGTGAGGTTTTGAAATACAAGTACCTACCTAGATTATTTCAGCAAAGAACAATAAAAAATTGACCACAGAAAAACGGGCTATGAATACATTTTCACACTGTTTTTATATTTAGAAATAGCAGTGCCCCGCGGTTTCACCCGCGTTAATTTAGGGAAAAAACCTTCTAAAATATATTCTATTACTTTAAGAGTATTACCTACTTAGTATATTACTTTAAGAAGCTATTTTAGGTATGTACATCACGCTATGATCAGTATGAGTGGAACTATAGTAAACCTCGTAGAGCTACCGGCGGCGCGGGCGGCCGTGCGGATTTATTTTAAAACTATGATATCTCTGATATTCATTGAAATCAAATGATGTCAAGTGCAATTTTGTTCTAAATTAAATACTTGTGATAAATAACGTATTTATTTGAATACGGAATAATATCATGTTTATAAAAACACCTTCGCAAATAATGCATTATATTTTAGAACTATTAAGTACCATGAAAATTAAAAAAATTGAAAAATCCCACGGCGCCGACGGTTAAATGTAATTGGAAATGGATACAATAATTTAAAAACCCCCGACTTATAGAATTTATGTAACGAGACTAAAACAGATAAATTCATATGGAAGTCGGGGGACCTCTTAGGTGTTCCACAGAACGGTCCCCTGACTTCCTTTTTATTTCAAAATGTTGCTTTTTATTTCAAACTTTTTAAAGAGCATTGGTTCATTATTCATATTATGTAGAAGCTAAAATAAAATATAATACTGCAACGCCTCCTAGTGATTTTCCACCATAAAACCTATTTAAGAATCCTCACTAATCAACCACAAACCCATTATTGATGATGAAAACCGCATCCAACAAATCGGACTGGTAGTTTTGGTTTTGCACAAACAAATGTTTACTTCAGCGCCCCCTGGTGAGTTGTCACCGTAACACCTATCTAAGAACATGCACCAATGAAATCCAAACCCATTACTGAAAACCGCATCAAAATCTGACTAGTAGTTTTGAAGATAAATGGCAATGGACTATCCAATACAAAAAAAAAATCAAATTGGTCGAGTAGTTTCGGAGCCTATTCAATTCAAACAAATCTTTTCTCTTTTTATTAGTGAAGATTTATAATAATAATTTAGATTACACGATAATAATGATAGCTGATATCGTGAAACAAAACAAAACAATCAATGGCTTTTTGTATTATTACCACCATTCTATCTATTTATAAGTTTTCAATTGAATTGTTGTTTGCAAAAATAAAGGCCGTAATTAAATTAATTAAAAGCTGTAAACGGGTAATAATAAATAAATTAAAATAAGTAGGTACTTTTTTTTCTTTTTTTTTTTTTTTTGCGGATGGGAATTCATCAAATGACCCCTCCCGCTCTGGGTGGAGCGGAAGGGAGTGTCAGACTCTTACTGACTAAAACCCACCCGTGTTCCTTCCTTAGCCCTATAAGTTCCGGGCCAGCGGTAACCCTTTCGGACAATCCCGCTGACCCGGCAGGCTTCGGCCCTATGGGGCCCCTCCTCGATGCTGACATCTCTTTGAGGTAAGTAGATAAGTAGGTACTTAACAATATATTTTTATCTCTGGCGTAAACCCATCTGCAAGGCTGAGGTCCTGAATTCGATCTCCAGCTCACACAACATTATTGAAATTCTCAATCAGCTGCCCGGAGTTTGGAATTCTGCCCGATAAACGTCATTAGGTGTTCAGCTACTTACATAGGATTGAATACTGTGGCCTACACATAATCAAGTCTAATCTTAATCCCATGAAGAAGAAATCATGATCTCTTAAGACCACATAAATGTTAGCCAACATTTATTTACATCTATCAAAAGAAAGAAAAAGTATTTATTGCGACTCGTTCAGGAAGATCACAAACTAAACTAAACACAGTAAAACACGAATAATTTTGAGGAGTAAATGAATTTAATTCGGAAATGCTCGATTGAAACCGATATTTAGTACCTACACTAGCTGCGCTCCGCGGTTTCACCCGCGTAAATATCAGTCCCGTGGGAATAACGGGATAAAAATTAGCCTATATGTTAATCCAGGGTGTCAGCTACCTCCATACAAAATTTTATCAAAATTGGTCCCGCCGTTTGAGCGTGAAGAAGTAACAAACATATAAACACACACACACACACCTACTCACAAACTTTCGCCTTTAAAACATGTGAAGTGTGATAATATCACACCTTTTTTTTCCAAATGGTTAGGCAGAGGTGTATCCACTGTACTCCCATATTTTACCGGCTATGATTAAGTCTCATTTATTACAGGGCGAGGCTATTGCCAACAACAAATCCAGAATCCGGGCTACTACTGATTTAGAAACGACATTTATATTCGTTGGTTGGACCAAAGTCTTTTACATTTTTTATATACTCGATGTTAACGATACAATGCCTCAAAATTATTCGTGATAGGCCCGATGATCTCATCACTGTCAACCGAGGTCAGGTATAAAATAAGCAAAAGTCCTAAAAACGAATTTGTCGATTCAATTATCTTCACCGAGATAAAATAATTACTTCGAATAATGTCCCAGGCCACAGTGAGATACTGAAAGCAGCCATTAAAGCCAGTTAAGAGATTATTATCAGGCGTATTAGGCACTTGGTAACGTCACTAAGGCGCGAATAGAGCACGTTAAAGACTTGGTTCTGTGATAATTGTGACTAACGGAAAACGATGAAAGTTTGGAATACTGTTCCCACTGCTGGGACGAAGGCCTCCTCTCGCTAAGAGGGAGTGGGCCGTAATCTAGCACTCGGGCCCAGTACGAATTGGTAGATGTCACATATCTTCGAAGTTTTGGTCCTACAACATGCTGGTTTCTTCACTGTTTTTGTTCAACGTTTTGAGAGCAGTGGTGCTGAAATAATAATACTAGAGGACAGGTAAGATATTCTTCCTATTGTGTTAACCTGTTCCAATCTGTAAGGATATATAGGTCTCCTAAATAAGCTTATTTGCTCAACAGGAGCCCCCAATGACTTGTTGTTAAGGTATGCACTTGTTAAAAATATTAATCCATTGTTTCATTATGATTTCATTGATGATTTATGAAAACCTTTTACAGTTTATTAAACAACTAGCTGTGCCCGCGACTTCGTTCGCGTGGATGTCGGAACACAATAATGTGTGGCTTAGGAAAGGTGTAAAAGGAAAAATCTTCCGATCTTGTCTGGCAACGCTTCCCTTGCCTGGGGTTCTCAACCATAGCCCTTTCGACTGCACAGCAGTCACTGCGTCTTCAGGGTTCATAATGACAATGCGACGAAGTGTCACTTTGATTTTTGAGGATAAATAAAAATGAAAGCGTCTGCTCGAGGCTGATTGTCTGACCAAATAGCCAAATTATGTCCATTTTATTTTGCATTTGTTTTAGAATACTAAGTTAGACCGGAGTAAATCGTAAAATCATACCACCATTTTATCTAAAGTATATCTGAGATTAGTAGGTGAAGTTTGAAGTTAGTTTTTATAAGTCTTGTCTTCTTCTCTGCCGCTCTGCGATAAATTAAGAAATTCTTAACTTGGTATTGTAGATATCTTACATACCAATATTAAGACTTTATCATAGCGTCGAGATATCTAGAAGATAAAAAGAAGAATACATCATTGGTGTTACTCTTAAATCGTACCTACTGAAGTTTATCTGAAAAGTAGTTTGAAGTCTTTCTTAACTTATTCTGTAAACCTGTGCCCACATTTGCTAACTCTCTCTTGGTGGATAGCCACAAGATACCTTGAGGGTCGATATGGTGCATTTCCGACGTTTGGCCCCCAAACTGGAACGGGCCGGGGCCGGCATGGGATCTGGAGGCGATAGTCCTCGCGCGCCTGTATGAGTGGCGCGCGGAGGCACTACGCCGGGGGGAAGTTGTACTATTGCATGCTAAATATTGGCCAAATGTGTGTTACTTAATATTTTTTTATAAGAACTTAATGTACCTACCATATTTGATGCAATAAATGAATTGAATTGAATTGAAGATCCGCTTCCGCAGCAAATCGGTGCGAAGCGGACAGATCTCCGGCGCGATCTCATGGCGGCATGGAAAGAGCGACTATCGTTACCCAGCGCAGGGCACGCCGCGATAGCGGCGATAAGACCCCTCTTTAAGGAGTGCCTACCGCCTGACGCAGGTCCTCACCGGACACGGAAGTTTCGGGAGGTTTGCACATCATCAGGCGGGAGGAAACGCCCGGGTGTCACCATTGCTAGGATCGCCCAGAGGACACGGTGGAGCACACGGTGGAGGTCTGCCCCGCTTGTGCGGAGCACCGCCGTGTCCTCGTAGAGGCGATCGGCAGCGGCGGCGACCTCTCGCGTCCGGCCCTGGTGCAAGCCATGGTCCGGGGCGAGAGGGAGGGAGGCAGTCACCTCCTTCTGCGAAGCAGTCATGCTAGCAAAGGAGGTGGCGGGATGGCTCAGGGAGAGAGCCTCCCGTCCCAGCCACCGTGGGAGACGCTCCGGGCGTCGGGAGCCGCGTGACGACTCCCGGCCACCGAAGGCGCGGGCCTGCGGGCGGAGAGTAATGGGTAGCTGGGTTTTAGTCAGTAAGAGTCTGACACTCCCTTCCGCTACACCCAGAGCGGGAGGGGTCATTTGATGATTACCCATCCGAAAAAAAAAGGGTCGATATGGTTGTAACCAAGACAATGGCTAAAAATTTGGTTATTGTCTCGAAGACATAATTTACAATACCTTTTTACGACATGGCAGTGCTACTTGTATTGGGTGTGCACCTTGACGTATCGCTGCCGGCCGTAGTCGAGTCGACGGCAGCGTAAGAGTCCTGGGACGCGGTGGTTTCCTTCTGCTAAACGGTCGTCTCGCAGAAGGAGGCTGTGGAAAGGGAGAGGGAGATCTCATCCACTCACCCGGCCCGCAGTAGGCGCATCGGGCGTCGGCGGAGGGCGTACAACGCCCTCTTCCAGCCCCCCTAAATGGGTCCAGGGGCGACGAATTCGGGGACGTCTGTCACCGCCAACACATCAAGACTTGAGCTGGCGGCGTGTAGTGTTCCACGCGCGCCCCTCTTTGACGTCACCAGTCGGGGGTTGCGGAAGGATCGTACGGTCCCGCAACCGCCGGCGTAGGTGTGAGATGGAACACTGGGGTGATTTTTAGTCAGTAAGAGCCTGACAGACCTCGCCGCCCGTCCCAGGGCGGCGGACATCCATGAAGATTTTCCACCCCGGAAACAAAAAAAAAGGGTATGCACCTGCCGAACCTATACTCAATAAATCAACAGCCCGTCTTGAGGTGTGCGTTGAAGCGTTATCATGGTAAAGAAATAAAAAAAAATCGAGAAAAAAGGCAAAAAACTATGAAAGTATGATAATTATGATCTTAAAACCTTATGTCACTAAGAAAATGCTTCTCTGTTAACAATGTTTGAAAGGTTGCTTGCCCCTCGAAAGAGCTCCTACATAAAGTTGTGTGTGTTTGTTTCGGCCTTTCTTCTCAGAGTAGTCAGATAGGAAACGCCGACTTCATCTAGTTTAAAAAATAAAAACATGATTGACGTGTAAAAGTGTTTGTACAAACCTACTTACAAAAATAAAATCATTTATCATTGCAATCTCTAACACTCAGAACACTACATCACATAATATTATCTTACATTATCCTTACTTTTTATTTGAAATTCTTTTAGCGCCACTAATCAATCAACAATCGAAAGCGGTTAACATTATGTTATGTAATCATTATCATTACTTTTTAAAATAACATGCAGAAGTGACTGTGATAGTCATATTATAGGTAAGCCTGCATGACGTGATTATTCACATAATAATGTTATAAACACAATAATTATGTTTTCGTTAGTACTATAAAGCGCCAATAGATGTCATTACGTGTATCCAACTTACGTAATGAAAGTTGTTGTAGAATACATTAAATTGATTATATCTTTTGATACAGTGAAGCGATTGCGATGAAACCAAAACTAAACACTACTCCGAGTTCTACACTATATTTGAGTATAAAAATTAACCATATTGGTTTGGTACTTTTTACGTTGAACGTGTTCAAATCAAATTTTGTCACATCCAAACAGACAAACAGACAAACCGACAAACAGACAAAAATTCTAAAAATTGATGAAATGGCATCTGTTGGTTATCCTATAACACCCCAACTATTTTTTTTTTTAATATTTTCAATGTACAGAAACGCCTCGTCTACAGATTTATTATATGTACAGAAAAAAAATATTGCCCTCAATTCTTATTCATCGACGTGTCGCGACATGGTCAGAAAAGTTAATTGAAATGCCTAGTGTGATTGTGACAAACATCGTTCCTTCATTGTACATTGTACAGTTATGCATGGTCAGTGTAAATATAATTATGCAGCTCAATCCTGGACAGCGGGAATATATCAGGGTATAGGTACGGAGTTGGGATCGGCCGGAGTTCCCATCACGTAGAATAATTAAACGCAAACAAACTGCCGTGTCCACGGGCGATCCCGATAGTTAAGTTTATTTTCGATATCTGCTGTGACCCGAAATCGATTTCATTTATTAGATTTTTGTAAGCGAACATCATGGAATGATTGTTTTACGATTGCATGACGATTTGCAGACAGATTACCTCAAACAAATGGAACCTTGGTTTTAGCCAGAATAATATTGGGATTGTCGATAGTGTGGTTTTAAAAAGTATATTGAGGATCTATAATTCATATTTAAACGCGGATGCTACCAAAATATAATATGGCTCCTCTATCCACAGCATCCTTAAAAACGAGGTATGGCTTTAAATCGAAACAACCAAAGTTTGTTTTGGGGCTTGGGATTATACCCTTGCCCAGTTGATCCTTTTGTTCGCTCTTCATAAACTTCTATATGTTTGGAAGCTGCAGATGGGCTCACCAGCAATATTCTGAGTTGCCACCACACAAGCGGCTAGTTATCCATATATGACCTAGTCTAAAGTGCATCTCCGTTGGCACCATGTCACTTAATTAAATGAGCATTTGGCACTCAAGCTGCGATAGACGCGTTACCGTTATGGCTAACAGCACATTGTCACCACTTGCCGCCGACCTCACCACTTATTAGATTTCACACTGGAACTGACATTAACTCTATATGAGCCTGACTGTACCAGTCTACGTATAAACTATTAAGGAAGTCTTTCTTTAAGTTAATAACATAAACTTTTGTATTAACACTTCTCTAAGTTTGCATTTACTTTTACATTAATAGTTTTTAGTTTAAAAATACTGGAGGCAGGGACATCGACGCGCAACCTATTCCATGGCTGCGTTGAAAGTATTCGTCAAATATTAAAAAAAAATCAACTGTTTCATAAAAGAGTGCAGTACTGCGGTCAAAATGTATGGAGCAGATTTTTTTATTAATAACAGACGCTTTTGGATGCATGAAGAAGCCTCCTCGTGTAGCGCAGTTTGTTCCGCCAGTTGCTCAACTGAACCGAGCGCTTGGCACATCCTGGACAGTCACACCCAACACCTTATTTGACTAGCCAATTCTTCCCTTGCGGTGGTAGGGCTATCGCCCGCCTGGTTTGCGACCACCCTCCGACCGGAGTCCGCCGTCAAGCAGCCTGCTGTACTGATGATTGATTGATTGATGAGGTATCTTCTGGGCACGCTCGTTCCATCATAGACCTCATCCGTCGCTTTCCATCAGGCGTAATGGAGGTCAAGAGCGGGCACATTCAGCAATAAAAAAAATGTAAAAAAGACGTAAAATTTCTGCACTAGGGTGTTTAGAATTACACATTAAAGAGTCTCTTTTTTATTGAACTATTTACTATATTTTGTTACTGTCTAAAAGAGACTCTATAATGTGGTTATTTTATGTAAAGCAATATTAAAAAAGCATGCTCTTCGAAATTTAAATAAAAAAATTAGGCATGAGGTGATAGTGGCATGCTTTTAAAATTTACATTTTCAATATCAAAGCCTTTTTTAAATATTTTATGTATCTTTACTCCTATTATTACATAAGTCCTAGAGCATATATTTTAAACTTTTATCTAGATATCATAAATTAGTCTGAGAGAAGATACTTATAACTTCTTTGCCACCGTTATCGTTTATCTACCTCTATCTGTTAAAGGCCAGTCTGGTGTGAAAGTCGTTAGATTTTTTAAAATATTATTACTGTTTTCATTGTAGCCACGTATAGGTATGTTAATTATTTTGTTTAAAAATTATTTAAAAAGGCTGGGTCGTGGCAATGCTGCCAGTCTTCTGCCATGGGCACGTTTCAGGATGACAGAGATGCGGACGTGTACCTCCTAATAGGCTATTTGACAATGTAAAAAATAAGGTCATAATTATTGACACTCGTATAGATTATCGCTTTTAAAATCGATTTGCATTAATTTTACTACAAAACAATGTATAATTTATAAAAAAAATCCCGAAAAAACTTCATCTTTTTAAATCTGGCGTCACGTAATCGAAAACGGTCTGGATTGGCTGAACTTAAGATGACGTCATGATTTAGTAAATTTCTGTCTATCGTTGACAGAACAGATGACTTTTGTCTAGTATCTCGACCGTTTCAACGTTTGTTTACGTGAATCGTGACGTCACGACGCCATATTGTTAAAAATAGCGTTTTGGCGGCTTATTTAAACAGTACATTTTTATTTACTATTTTTTAAAAGAAATACATTATGCAATTTGAAGTAATAGGTTTTTGTGGGCTCGTTAGACACCATTAAATAATCTGAGATGTTTATCAGAAACCAGTCAAATAGCCTATTGTCCTTTTGTTTAAAAGTAACTGTGGAGTTTCTTGCCGGTTCTTCTCCATAGAAAACGACTAATTGGAACCGTGCACCTAGCTTCTGACGTTTCATGAGTGCCCATGTAGGTTTATGTGTAATAAAATATTTTGATTTGATTTGTTTTTGTGTTTAATTGTGTAGTTAGTCATTTAATTTAGTACCTAGTGTAAATAGTTAGTTATCTATACATACAATAACGAGATTTAAAAAGCATAATGTAGATCATTAAAACCCTCAAAATGGTTTTTGTAACTAATTGTGTCATATTATGAGGTACCCATAGAGACGCTTTATATGATTCAAATATACGTTTCATAGGTACATTTTTGCTATGCAAGCTGCTCACAATAATGTAAACAAGCAATAATGTAATTCTGCGCGGTAAATATTTAGGCTCAATCTGCAAGCACACTCGAATGAAGCTCCCACCAAAAACTAACTTAACTAAAAATAATATAGGTATGAAAAGATCCTCACTTACAATTGCAGGTACTTCATTTTGTTACAATCTTAGTGTCGGAATATTTTTCCGCTTCTCAATTATTTATGTGTACGCAGTTATTACGAGGTAAAAAGCACAACCTTCCTCAGATCATTAGGAGCAAGGAAAAACAGAAAATGAGAGAAACCTTTTGGGTGTTACGTTCCCGGCATACAACACTTAATTCGTGATTGAGGTACAGGTTTCTATGGCCCTTTCTGACTTTTGTAAAAACTTCCCTTGCAATCATTGTAGATAAGAACCTCTTTTTACAAAAAATACCTTCCCGCCACACATCTCAAGTTCAAACAGCGCGCCGCGATATTAAAATGGCTAAGCGCTCATTTAGAAACAGGTTCACCACGAGAATATTCAGAATCTAACCGAGTTTAAAAGCTACGCTATGAATTTTAAACTGAAAACTACATTGGATATGAGCAGAAAGGCGAGCGTTGTGTAAACAGTACGCTGTTTCCGCGAGTAATATTTGAAAAAAGTGCCTCTGAAAGGATGCTGCACCGACAGTGGAAATAAAATATTCGTATACAAGGACGGTGCTGAAAGTTTTAGGAATGTTTCATGGAATTTAGAAGCCGAACGTACCTAATCATTGCGATGAGAGGAGTTGAGCAGTCGACTATATGCTCATACATGTGTAGATCGAGGGTCTCGCCACTGATAAGAAAACCCCCAAAGGCCCGTAGGACCTCTCAGACAAAGGACTTAGTTTGTTTTCGACAAAACACAAAAGAGAACCCTAAGCAAGCACAAACAACATGTAACGTTACAAATTACGTGGAGCATTTCCAATTTATCTTTGCAACTGAATCCATTACCTTAATTTCTCCTACATTGATACAATAAAAATAACAGAGATTTTCTTACAAATAAAAAATGGCGGCTCTTATGCTGAGTAATAACGTAAGGAAAATATTTGGATAGGTTTCCAGTTGTAGAGTTACAGGCTCATACATAAATGTATTGAAACGGATGTAATATTTTGCGGTCGGAATTTGTAAATACGGTTAAATATTCGTGGCGAAAATCATAACAATGGTCAGTTGTAGTTTAAAATATCGACCATTGGCGTGGAAGTGGGGGTGCCGCACTGGCCACCGTATCCTGGCTAAACTGTAACTCGAAACAAGCCAGCTGACGGTCTGTGTCTCTAACAAACAATCGGCACTTACTGCGACTAAAGTACCTACTGAACTAAAGCAAAACGGACTGCTCCAAATGTCTGTTGACAAATGTACCGCTATTCAGGAATGAAAATTCTGCATAACCTATTAATAACTATCGATCGCTTGTGTAATTATTCCTTTAGCTTGTTGCCGAATGAGTACAAAATTGTGCCGACATAAGTATATAGAACCCGGTAAAGTACTGAACTGTAATTTGTAACCGAAATTAGCTACAAATTTTACAGCTTACAGTTCAGTACTTACAGAATTTGATGTATACGGAACTGCAGGACTTAGTAAAGAGTCGAATAATTTCGTGGAGAATATGACTATTTGAGGGTAATTCAGGAAACGTGCACCCAGGCATTTGGTTACAGAGTAACAATGTTTCTCTCACTGATTAATCAGATGCGGAGGTTGGACTATTAGTTAAGTTCCTCGCGGTTCCCTTAGAATTCGCGGCAGCTAGACAATGTTAGGAATGCGTGCTCGGTATATCGATACAAAGTTTTTTACCAGCTTTGTTACAGTTCATTACCGCGTGAAAGGTTTCGGGAAAAAGAGTGCTCTGGTTGATGCCCATTTTTTTAGAATACGTTTTTCACGTGATCGGCGTTCGTTGTAACGTTATTATTGGCGTAAAAATAAATTAAATCAACTGGCAACTGGCGTAAAGAATAATAAATAACGTTTAATAAATAGTTGAAAAAGCAATTTGTATAGAGTGCCCGCGATTTTACATAGGTACCAGTTTGATATTTATTACGACGAGAAGTTTCAGAATTCGCATTTTACCATAAAAAATAATACACCTTTATATTCATTCAAATATGAATTACGGTTAAATCAGTTCTCTAAGTATTAACAGAGGCTACCCCATTGCATAGAACATTCCGGTTGCATCATGCGAAGTGTTGCGTAATAAATATAACCTAATTATACCTTTCTGTGCTTTTAAAAACGACCCTCAGTAGCTATATCTGTTTACATAACCAGTTTTTGAATTTTCGGTAAGTACGTAATGTAATAATATAGAGAAAGCGCGCGTGTGTGTGTGTTGTGTTTCGTAAAACACAATTACGACGAAATAAAAGTGACATTTTACGCAGCCTTGTATAGCCGTGTTTTTTGCAAAGCAAATAACGTTTGGATGATGTTTATTCAAGTAGCTCGTTGTCAAATGTAATTAACGAATGGCATCGATATAAGGTTTGTTAATCTATTCCTCTTTTTGTTACTGAATACGTTTTTGAGGTTTTGTATATTAAAACAATTTATACGTGGTGAATAAATAATATACGTCACATAATCGTAATTTTACAGAACTACACTGTTATCCAAAATATTGCACCATTTTGCAAAAAGACGTTCTGTACACGGAAATCAAATCCAAGTCTTTCCCAGACGATTGATAAGTGAAGTGGAAAGGAAGGAATTATTATTAAGTTTGATTCAACTCGTGTGGAATGCGTTCGGTAGCGCATGTGCACCGTAGCGACGAACTTAGCGCTTAGCGAGCAAAGCCGCGCGTAGCAAGCCTACAGTCGCGCCTCGACTCGCTACGCGGACGCACGTAGCACGCCTACGCCGCTACGGGCTACGAACTTCTACATAGTCGATCTCGCGTAGTATGCCGCGCAAACAGTGAAGTTTTTTTCGCTAACATACAATGTGTTTTGAATGATGTTGTTGGGAAAACTCTTGTTCTATATACACTTCGGACTTGTCTTCCATGTTGTGATTTGTTTTAAGGATTCCGTCGGTAAGTTACAAAATAATAATAATAAAAAAATCGAGGGCAAAGTGGGACGTTATAAAATAGCTGCTGACACTTACTTCAATCCAATTTGGTTCTAAAACAAAATATCAAACAAATGGCTAGTAAAAACAAAACACTAAAACCTACTTCATTATGAATAAAACACATCCACATAATGTGGGTTTCATTACGGCTAGCAAAGGTCTGCGCTGGTTATATGAAAAACACTTTGAACCGTTATTAAAAGTACTTCGTCGTCAAATAACAAACAAAACGAGTAAGGTCGGGTACAAAACTCCATCAATACTGTAATTTTTACATGTTATTGAATAGCTACCTTTTTTTTCAATAAACTGCTTTTTAGCTTTTCACATAATAGCAAAAAAATTATATCCTAAAAATTTTACTTCTGCTGCACTTTTGAACAAATATTTTGATCAATAACTAAGATTAAAAAAGTAATTTAAAAAAATTAAACCGACTTCAAAAAGAAATGAACTCAAAATTATGAAATAACTTTAATTTCGGAAGTCGGTGTCTTGGGATCTGTATTTTAGTTTTAGTTTTTTGCCACCGACTTCCGAAATTAAAGTTATTTCATAATTTTGAGTTCATTTCTTTTTGAAGTCGGTTTAATTTTTTTAAATTACTTTTTATTTGGTAATTTTTAGTTGTTGCACTAGAATTTGACCAAGGTTTTGAGATGTTTACCCTTTGACACTACACCTGTAGCTCGTATCAATAAGCCAGGCCGTCACACTTTCACGTCTTAGTCCATATCTTGAAAATTACTGAATCGATTTTGATGAAACTTGCACTGTTCCCTAAGTTGAAGTAAATGTAAGCCAATAAAAAAAGAATGGTCACGATCCGATTAATAGTTACGGAGATATGCGTGGACAAACATACATACATACATACGTCTATAAAATTTTGTATATTTGTTTGGAAGCCCTAATAGATTGTCATATGTGAATATAATGCAATTCTAATAATATTACATACATACGTGTCGAATTGATAACCTCCTTTTTTTTGAAGTCGGTGAAAATACTGAAGTGTTAATCGACTTTTGTTGCTGACTATACATTACGGTAGTTATAGGTTAGTGTCAATAAAACGTCTGGCGCGACAAAGTGATCTTTACTTGTCGTGACTACAAGATATAAAAATAGTTTTTTTTTAATATCCAGACCTTG
Source organism: Oligia latruncula (assembly GCA_948474745.1). Lineage (NCBI taxonomy): Eukaryota > Metazoa > Arthropoda > Insecta > Lepidoptera > Noctuidae > Oligia > Oligia latruncula. Next base: position 9,471,794 of record OX419693.1, on the reverse strand, counting down.
TACGAAAGTAAATCTATAACGGATATCCCGTTATTCAAATTATTGTGATTAACTGCCGTAGAAACTTGTTAATAAAATTTAAATAAAAAAGTAATAAACGTTGGAAATAATTGAAAAATCGTTGTTAAGCAAAAAAATTCATTGTGGTTATTTAGGCTGGGTGCAGGCTTGTGTAAAATGTTATGAAAACAGTGATACCTAACTGAAATCAACTATGCATATAATTTAGCGAACCTGCATAACTGGAATGTGTGGTTTTATAATTAATCTGTATTCGTAATACCTCTCATTAAATTTCGATTTAATTTACCCATCATCGAACTATAAATTATTCTATACTAGCAGCGCCCCGCGGTTTCACCTGCGTAAGTTTAGATTCCGTGGGAATAACGGAATAAAAGGTATTATATGTGTTAATCAGGGAAATGTTCTTTCTAAGTGCCAATTTTCATCCAAATCTATTCAACGGTTTACGCGTGACTGAGTAACAAACATCCAAACATCTTCACAAACTTTCACATTTATAATATTAGTAAGATATTAGGATTCATATTCTAAATATTTTCAGTAGTAGGTTTCGCTATATCAAATTCCAGTTGCTAAAAAACTGCGACAAATCCATATAGTTTCCTAATAAAACCTGAGAAAAACCTTCCTGACTCATGGGATTACGTCCATAGAAAGTGCAGCAAGCGCACTCGTCGGTACTAACAAACTGCGGTCACCAATCCGACTGCCGCCGAGGTGATTTGGTCCATATCTCCCTTTTGGCCATTTCTTTATAACGGTACTAAGTCGAAGAGAACGTTTGCGTTACAGATGAATGGCGGGGGTGTTACCTTAGTAGCTCTTTTAAAAAGGCTGATAAAGAAGAAAATAAACAATATTAGGTATTTCATCATTCATCAACATTCGCTTGTCCTTACTCCAATTTATTTGGGGTCGGCGCAACGTATCTTCTTCTTCTATGCTTCTCTATTAGTCATCATCTCGGTAATATTTGTTTACTAAATATACCTATGCGTTTAATATTACGTAGATAGGTCACGATGAACGACGAACCATAAAACAAAACAAAACAACAAACATGTTAGTGGTAAAAACTATATTCCACACTGAATTTTGTCAAATTAATTCCGCACTAATAATTTTTATCTAAATATGAATCAAATTCTCCCTTCTGCAGTATTGACATTATTGACATTGAGCCACATGATACAAGCGAACCTTAGTTTGTGGCTCACCGAATTTGGCTAAATTGTATTGTTTATTTATGATTAATAAACTTTATTATTATTAATTTTAAAATGTCTGTGATAGATCTCGAGACCCTCGAGTCCCAGACGTTTGGAAGGTGTACGAGGGGCCAAAACCAACTCACAAAGGCCCGTTTGACGCTTTTAATTTTAATGAAATGAGGCACCTATTATTATTTAAATGGCTTTGACCTACCTTATTATTATTGTAAACAGATACTATTTTTAAATCCAACGTATTATAGCTCAGACTGAAGTTTAATTGAACACACATTTTACTTTTGGACATAATACAATCGTTATTATACAATACAGCATGTCTCAGTGATAAATAACAAAGTTTTGATTAGAAGGTTGCCCTTCATTAAGGACTTCGTAGAACAATAGATTTTCTATTTCAAGTCATTCTTGGTCCTTTCTCGGTCTTCCCTGTGATCAAAATAAGAATTCTAAGCGCCGTTAGTAAGGATTAAAAATGTTTTATCCTTAGTATGCGTAGAATTACACCGGTTCTACTGAATAGATAGTATTAAAAGTGTAAAAACACAACGTTAGTTAGTATTTAACGTTTATTTAAGAGCAGATTTTCAATTTTAATGTAAATCTTCTTCTCTTCTTCTTTCTATTAAGCGAAAGCGCGAAATTCTGAATTTCGCGGGCTACATAAGCGCATTCCCCTTAAGTTAAATAATCTATAACTGCTCCCCTGTAAAGTTACATATTAGCACTTGCTTTAGTATGCTTAAGACTCATTGACTTGGTCTTTGACGTTCAACCAAAATGCCAAGTCCTGACTCAAGGTTCGCCACCGACCCATTAAGCGCAGTATGCTAGATTTGAAACTAACTAATAGGGTTAGCAACTCTACACTGCGCTCCAAAACGCAATTTACCGATGTAGCTGGACCCAATTTAAATGGCAGAGGGGTCTGCCGCATGCGGACGACTTAATATCTAAAACAGCGGTAGGTACACTGGAGTCTCAACACAATTGACGATACCAGTCACGAAGAACTTAACTCCATCAGTTTTGCGGAGTACTACAAACGGGAAATCGAGATTTGTAAAAGAACAAGGAAGACTGCTGTTTATCGGGTCACAGTGTAAAAATAGCCATTTAATTAATGTCATTCCAGCTGAGTCATATTTATCATGCGATCAACATACTGGTATTCCGCGTTAAGAGAAGAAAGCTTGATGCTCACACTACACAAATATATCGCCTCTGAACCTGAGGGTTGTTTACCTGATCGCTTTTCTCGTGACTGATAAATGATCCTAACTCATAATAAATTTACGTTAAATTTAATAAATTCACTGAAAAATATATAAAGCAGGCAAGTAATTTAATTTATCCGTATGATTACTTTACGTCAACAGACTCTTACTTATTGGATGGAATGTTATTTTATTTTCTGAAATTGTTTAATAACTTATAATGAGAAATTCGCTTATGTAAATACCTATCCACCTACCGGAAAATTGGCGTGTTTTTGCGTAGATACCTAGAGGTAAGTTATGATTAAGGTAAATATATTATAGGCACAGCAAATTGGGTAAACCGAGTTCACAAATAATATGTAAGTTGTCCTTCGCCTACGATATTATTAGGTAACTGGGTTTCCCTTAGTGGAAACTTGCGCAAAACGACAAGCAGATGTTACAGCCCGCTTTTTTAAATTTAATCAAATCTTTGTATGAAAAAAAAGGGACTGCCGTGTGAAATCTTTGCGTTTATTTCTTTTTCTTTTAAGAAAGAAAATACGTTTTCAAACTGTTTTTTTGTGTTTTATATTATTGGAGGTTAACCAGCCTTTAAAATCCCAGTAAGTAGGTACTCAGCAAAAACCGATTTACATTTTGCATTGAAAATATTATAATACAAGTAATTTAATAAATACCTTACCTAATTTAATCATTTGTAAGATATTGGTACCATTAACCAAGACTTAATTAATATGCTTGATTGGCTCTAATTACTCACACAATATAAGTTACGTGAAGCCCGGGTTGATAACTAATTACTTTCACGTACTTAATATGCAACAAGAGAAATACGACGATCAAAATTTGTGGAAATGATCACGTAGGTGAAATTTTTCAGAGAGGGAAAACATTTTTTCATTCATATTTTAATAAGTTCCAGAATAATAACAAACTAAATTTAGTTGCCCAACCAACATTCAAGTTATTCACTTTAGTGCGTGAATAACTTGAATGTTGGTTGAGCAACAACATATTAGTTAGAAGGACAGTCCACAGAGATGTTGTAACAGCAAGGCTCCGGACGAAAGCCGGCTTAGCGGCATGAGGCGCGACGCACAACAACCTACGGAATGTACAGGATTCAAGAATGCCTCCAGGGCTCACCGACAGTCGTGTGAACATGATCAGGGGTCGCACACATATATTATTCAGTTAATTTTCCTAGTTTCTACCTTTTTATCATATACCCACGATAGGGTTGAATTTGCGCCTAAAGTTTCCCCCGGGGTAATTGATAGACATGTGTTCGTGAATTATTAAAATGACGATTAACCGGTAGAATTCCCTGAGCCATAACAAGGTTTCGTTGAGGCTAATAAGAATGCATTTTTTATCAAAACGCGGTCAGGGGCCGGATAATGATTATGTCCTTCAAATAACGTTAGCGTCACAACTATGGTTCCTGAGGGGGTTTACAAAGATGTGACATCCCTTCAGTAGACGCGCTCCGCACGGGTCGATCAATCGTTGTTCCGTGGATGGTTGACCATCTTTACATACCAAGACCCCTCCATGCCTGGAAAAGCACGTTAAGGCGTTAGTCCCGGCTGTCATTCGAGGATCTTTGACAGTCGTTACAGGTCGTCAGAAGCCCGAAAGACTGAAAACCAGTTTTACCAAGGGGTTTCGTATTACCCAGTAACTGGGTTGTGGAGGTCAGATAGGCAGTCGCTTCATGTAAAATACTAGTACTCAGCTGCATCCGGTAAGACTGGAAGCTGACCACAACATAATTGAGAAAAGGGTAGGCAGATGATGATGATGAGTAGACGCGATGATGAGTTATCGCCAATAACAAGGTAATATACATGATTATAGAAATACGGCGCCACTAAGAAGATTTTGTCCACAACATACCCAGATATTTTTACTCGGCCTGAAAGTATACCTACAAAGTCAACAAAACAAAACATCATGAACACTTTTTTCCTCTATACTAAGTATATTCCTGCCCTTTGTTCCTCCCAATTTGTCTATAAATATCTGGAGTAGGTACCTATCCCGACCTTCCGTCATAGCACAAAATACAGATAGTACAGAAGTCAATCTACATACAAAGTGCGCTCGAGCAACGCACACATAGACACCGCTTACGGACACGTTATCTCGGAGTGGTTGGGAGTAGTGCGAGCGCGAGTGTCATCCGCTTGAGAAACGCGTCTGTGAAGTGCAAAAATGGAGCAACAAACAAATGGCTATCTAAACTCGATTTATATAATAGTTTCCTATTTTGAATCAGTTTAAACGAAGTAACTTTTTTGTAAGGTAAATTCACGCCACCAACTATTACGTAAGTTAAAAACATGATTTTTTGTTTGTGTAGATATTGTGTTATTTTTAGTGTCATTTCTTAGGTTTAGGTCTAAAACGGATAGGGCAAAATAAATTGTGTAAATAGGGTAATCCGTTTTGAAGTTATTAGGGATTTTCGATAGTTAAAATTGACAAATTTTTATGTTTTTGTTCTGTAAACTGTTTGTATTGTAATACTATGTTTATTGTTTTGGTTTAATATTGTAGAATAAACTCAACAATAAATCAAACAACTAGATACGAGTGTCACTACCACGATAGTTTTTTGTGCATAAGCCAAAGTTGACAACCCTAGCGCGACCGCAGAGCGTAGGTATGAAAAGTGAAGTACATACATGTGATTGTCTTCTGTACTATCTGTATTTTGTGATCATAGCTTCAAAATAACACTCGCATCAATAATTAATTAACAACAGCAAAACAGATTCTCAGATTTCATCAATCTGCCTTACGTCTTAGACAATGTATGCGATTTAATACTGCAAACTGAAACTCTGACACAGAATCTGCGGGTTAAAATTGCTGTCTATATTTAGCGTCGGAAGTTCGGAACTGCACTAGGTGTACACGATTTTAGGAACAGTGAATACCATTACATATAATTGTACTTTTTCCGTCTTATTTCAAAAATATAGAAAAGTAGTAGCTATCCCAACTACATATGTTGGGTCGGCTTCCAGTCTCACGGGATGCAGCTGAATACAAGTATTTTACATGGAGCGACTGCCTATCCGACCTTCACAACCCAGGAACTCCTTACTGAGCACACCGTATCGTATCCAGGAGTACTGCTTACTGCATCACGACCTTTGGTCCACCCTTTCCTGAGGTGTTGATCGACATTTTATCAAGCTTTGGTTTCTTAAGAAAGCGGCGAACGGTCACATAATAACAACTGTCCAAATACAGTGCGTTTTTTGACACTTTAATGTCAAATACTGGTGAAAATGACAGATTTTCATGACACCCCTTTTATGACGGAACCGCTTTCCTAGGAAACCAAAGATAATAGGCCAAACTCAAAGCATTAGTATATTAGTATGTTGCGTGTAGAACAATCTGACAAAAAATCATAATGATTGTATGTTTATTAGTATTGATAATATTGTAAAAAGAAAGTTTTTAGAGGTATCTTCATGATTTTTTTCTATCGTATCAAATTAGTTATATTATGTTTTCAACACACAACACACAAACATACAACTCCTGAAGAATATCATATATTTTCTGATTTTGTTTACTGTAGTCGATCATATACTTTTATTGTTTCTAAAACTTGCGTTTTTTGTGTTTAGGTCCTGTAAGCCCCTTAATCAATTAGTTGTGGTTGTGGAGCAGGACCAACATTGAGCCAGGCATTATCAGTCATTCAGCGTAACGACTATCGGTACAATCACTCAGTTTAAATTATATTATTATGGTTAGCTTTGATAGAACTCTAAAATACAAACTGTGAATAGTCACGTTGATTTCATATTGGTATTCACGTCAGGATCGACATCAATGTTAAATTCGCATTCGCATTATCGGTCAGTTTTGATTTGGATTTCAACGTAAATCATACTAAATTGTGCATTAGATCCTAATGCAAAAACGTTATAAATAAATCATAACAAATACCGTTATAGTCACTGTAAGGTTTGGATTTTAATATAATGCTTTGCCATTATTTTTATAATTTTTTTTTGAGCATATATGAGAAGTTCCGCCCTAAAAGAAACAACCAATTTTTTAAGAAACATTTTCATTAAATTTAGGTTTTGCCTCTAAATCCGGGAGAAATCTGCGAGAGCAGCCGTGGTCCAGTGGTAACGGCACCGACTTACAAGCTGCACGTCGAGGATTCGAACACAGGCAGGCGCTTTACTTTGTGTAATTTATTTCGTCATCACTGCTCTCGAAACCGGTGAAGGAAAACATCTAGAAGTAACCGGCATTTCCTAGAACTAATAACAAAAAAAAAACCGACTTCCAAAAAAAACACTACAAATTGAAAAATAACTAATTTCGGAAGTCGGTGTCTTAGGTATCAGTATTTTAGTTTTTGCCACCGACTTCCGAAATTAGTTATTTTTCCATTTGTAGTGTTTTTTTTGGAAGTCGGTTTTTTTTTTTTGTTAAAAAGTTTTTATTTCTCGCTTTTTAGTGGGTCTATTTATAATTTATCCAAGTTACAATAGCCTAATGTCAACTTGCCCATCGCCTTTTTATAAAATATTCCTTTTCTCGATGCAGGGACGTTACTTGTTGAGGAGTTCTCCTTTTATTAGTTTTTAGATTAGATGCTGATAATCCTGGCTGCAGCATCAGGCCAGACTTATGTCAACATTGCATTGAACTTAAAATTAGTCCTGTTTAAAATGAGCCCAAACACGACTACGGTGCTGTAATTTCAAGGTTTGTACTTTTTCTGATGCTCCTGGCTTCAGCATCAGGTCTTCGGTGTTCCTCAGTAACAGTACGTTTATCCACACATCGAGCCCTTTTCAATGAGCCTAAACACGATATATCTGCTGTTAGTTGTCGAGGAGTTAGGTACTCTGCAGACTATCCTGACTGCAGCATCAGGTCATGACTTGATGATCATGAGACCAAATGTGGCAAATGCCCTATCAAACATCAAAACAATTTACTAAAACAGTCCTTGCCTGTTCGAGTAACTTCTTACTGTTAAGGAGTTGTACCTTCCATCATCAGCCCAGCTACCTGAGATGGTGACAACCATACACAAATACACAAGATACTTCATAAAATATGCGAAAAACAATAAGTGAGCCTATAAAATTTGAGGGTTGCCCTCGATTTCTCTAAGATCCCATCATCAGATCCTAACTTGGTGACAATGGGACCACCTCAGAACTATCTACTTTCGAACAAAAAATCCGTCGACAAGTGACGGAGTATTCGATGAACAAACATACAAAAAAAAAAAAAAAAAAACATACAAATACCCGAACATAGTACCTCCTCCTTTTTGTGAAGTCGGTAAAAATTTGAAGACATGTGACATCTACCAACCAGCACTGGGCACGCGTGGTGGATTACTCATTCCCTCTCACAGAGAGCCCCCTCTCTGTGAGAGGGAATGGGTAATCCACCACGCGACAACACTCTGTGTCCCAACAGTGGGAACATTAGGTATAGGCATAAGCCTGAATTTCTCATGCTCAAGACTCGGGATTTACTTATGCTTCTAAATCCCGAGTCTTGAGCATGAGAAATTCAGCGAGCTGACAGAACCAATGAACTCAGGAAGCAAGACGTTCATTTCTACCCTAAACTGCTGCATCAATTATTATTTGAAGCCCAATCTACATAAACACAAGTAAATTTTGACAAGAAACCGCTGATTTTCCCAAATCGTTTCCTCGTATAAAAAGCAATAATGTTTAATTTATAACTGATTAACTAATTAGGGGATTAGCTGTAGCAGTGATTCTGTTACAATTTGTCCCTCAATAAATCTTAGTACCCGCTTTAGCCCGTCGTACCCCGGTAGGACTTTGCCTCCCCGATTCCTCCGTTCCTCTTGTTCTTGTGTCATCTCCGATAAATCCTTTAAGAAAGCGTTTAAATCGTTCGCCATTTGCTCAGTTGCGGTGTTCGAGGGACTTGGAAGACATTTACCGTAGTTACGTCGACCCGCAACTCGTTCGGCACACTTTAATTGTGAGCAACTTCTTATTTTTCTCAAGTAAATAATGATGTTGTTTGTTTTGCTACTGTTTTGATGCTATAAGTCACTCCTAATTTGTTCCAACCTAATTGTTTTAGTGAATTTGCTAAATAAAGTTTCCGAGTGTTATGAAGGGTGCTAACAATCCTATCAATACAATGTCTTATTAATTAGGCGAATAATTGGTAGGAAAGAGGCTTCCCTTCCATCCGGTCACGTCGCCCAAACTTCCGGCCAGCCATTAAATTAAGAGCAACTAAACTTCATTTATCTCGGCTTGTTACTTCCACGGACGATAAGGTTCAGAAACACGGCTGGAAACTTCCACAAACTTACAGCTAACTTCGGTGAAAAGTTATCGAATCACGCCGATCGTTCGAAAATTTGTTACTTACTCAATATTTTAAATAATCTTCTTTGCAACACATCTTATCTGCAAAGTTTTCACTCCCTTTAACTCGATTCGATTATGTAGTGATAATAATTTACCTGGGTAGACTAAAGTTGCTTAATTTTGTTAATTAATTCTTGTAAGAACATTTATTACGTTCGTAATTTCGTTACGAATGCCACTAATGAAGTTAAGTAGTACTAAGGTTGTGTGTTCCTGTAATTACCCACTAATTTAACTGTAGCAGAAAGTTTATTTTCACATAAAATCTTTACGTTAAAGCTACAAATCTTAATTTGAAAATCTCACACGTACGTTTCTAGTATTCCAGGACTATGATAATTCATATAAACTCCCCCCTTAGGTGGGCCGGACTAGTTTTTACCTTTTCTTTTAGTGAGTTCTAGACAGAACAGTGGTATGGCGTAATAACCGACCTTAATTTGAAGAACATATCGATTCACGTAGGATATTTAAAGTGGAATAAACTTCTTACGTTGAGGCAGCGGCAGTCGCGTGACGAGCCACGTTTGGAGCAGCAGGCAGCGGGCGCGGGCGCGGGGAAGCACGCCAGCCGCCAGGCGGCGATGCGATACGCAAATATTTATATCGCCCCCCACGGCACAAGTCATTGCCTGAAAGCGTTGTCTTGTACCAACCAAACTCGTTGTAAAGAGAAAATATTACCTGTCGATGCCATTCACAACTAAGTCACGGCACAAATAAGTCGCGTTGCATAGCGCCCACACAAAGACATCGCCCCAAATTAAGATTAAGTGAGGTTTTACACAATATTGTGATTTATCGACAATTTCTTTTTAAATGCTCGCACTTTTAAAGGACCCGTTCTCGTTTATTATTCAGTGTCCATAATATTGACGTTAAAGTTGTAAGTTTCAACAGTCTCTTTAGATCAAAAACGCGACCATGGTAAAATAAGGCTAGACATTTTATTGTTTGCATTCATGTCTAGGCTTAATGAGGCCTTGTTTATAAAACTTAGATATTTTTTTCTTTTATACAAATGGAAAAGTCTTGTAAAACGATCGTGTAGGTTCGGTTTAATAGCTAACTGTTTTTATTAGTTTGTTGGTTTAAAAGCAGCCTAACTGAAAGTATGAAAGCTTTTGCTGTTTTGCGCAACGTAAGTCGTGATCGTAAAAAAAACTAAAAATGACTAGTGTGCGTGATCACACTTCACGCATTAAGGGTGAATAGCGTTCTTTAGCGTTTCTTTAATTTCAACTTACGACTTAAATATCGTTTAGATTACGCAACATCAACTAATGGCATGCTAGAATATCATATTTATAAACGCTGCCAAACCAACCGACGTAGCAGAATATAAATATCTAATGAATAATTTCCACTTTTGTCTCTATAACAAAGAAATCTGCATAAAAGGTTTTCCCGGTAAGCACTATCAGCAAGTCTGACAAATAGACGTAAAGGAGTTTAAATATCTGCGAGTCTGGGATAGCAGAGAGTTGTTGGCTATAAGATACCGAGGTACAGTTAGTAGCTGAAATTGAGGTATCATATTAATTTTTTAATTAGTCTGTAAAACACAGCCATCAAATATACAGGGATATGTTGGCGAATGATGTTGACAGGTGTACAATTGTTTTGTGAAATGTCACTCGAAATTTATTCAAAAAACAAGATGGCGGTTTTAGTTCCGATTTTGGCGTCGCGCCAAAAGAACCTCTTAGTGCTGTACAACAAAATCATGTTTGACCGTGTTGTATAATAAAGATTACAGGAAAAATAAAACGAAGTCTCTAAATAGCACACTTTTACAGAAATCATCAAAAAAGTTACATTAGTTCCACTATCGGCGCGCGAGATGGCGCTGACATAAAACTGCAATATTCTACACCGCAGTGCTTTTAATATATTACGTCCATGGGCCGACGAGAGAAGGCTTTCTTCACACCTGTCAGTTTCATACAAACGAATACGTGTTTTGGGAATTTGATCTTTATTAGCTACTGCAGAATTGTCACACTGACAAGTGTCAGAAACGCATTGACAGACCGCCGGGACTGTAAGCACCACTGAAAGCAACTTTTAGTTAATAAAAGTGTCGTTAAACAATTTTTTAAGCACTTACTTTCTTAATTATTATTTGTACCTAAGTTTTAAGTTTTGTAACAAAGACTAAACTTTAGTAAATGTAAATAAAATCTTGGTACATATTTACAAACCGCTGAACTTGAACATGTAAGCACTTAACAAACGATCAAACTTCATTGTTAACTAACTAAAACTTAGTTGAAGATGAAACGCAATAAGCAGTGCTTATTGGAATGTTTTGACATAACCTACATTCCACAAGCGCTATATTAAAATGATTTTAAATTAAGTACCTACTAAATCTTTATCTATGTACCTATATAAAAGAAAGTCGTGTTAGTAACACTATTTATGACTCAAGAATGGCTGAACCGATTTAGCAAATAAATTGGTGGGGAGGTAGCTTAGAACCAGGAGACGGACATAGGATACTTTTTTTTTTAGGTAGGAGTTGGGTAGAAGTAGTGTAGGAGTAGGTTAGGAGTAGGGTAGGGTAAGGGGTAGGACACCACGCGAATGAAGTAGCGCCGGGCAGCTAGAAATAATTTATATGGCTAAACCACGTTTGCCGGGACAGCTAGTAGGTATACATAAAAGTATGTATAAAACAAAGTCGGGTTAGTCACCATTTATAACTCAAGAACGGCTAGACCGATTTTTATGATCTTTTATTTGTTGGATTTGTCTTCGCCCCGAATAGCAGAATAATTATTAAAAGATGGGAAAAAATAACAAAAAAAATCTGAGGCGGTACGAAGTTCACTGGGTGCTACCTAGTTAATATTAAAGCTATTCTAAACATAATTATCGTTATCCAGAATTCCGAACTATTCACACATCCGGTACAATATCAAATTTAAATAATTTAATATTTATTAATAATTTTTTGTATTTTGGAGAGTAAAAGAAAATACTGTACAGACGCCAGTACATCAAGCTACTACAATCTGTCAAATTTCTTTAATAGATTTTCAACTTTATCGCCAGAACATAAGGTTCAAAGTTGATTGGGAAAATTTAACAGTTTCGGGTAGCTTGATGTGCTGGCGTCTGTACATAATTTAAAGGTAAACAACGGATACTTATTACTGAATTATAAGAAGGTAAGTATAACATCTGAGTTTGTTTCGGCCTTTCTTCTCAGAATAGTCAGATAGGAAACGCCGATCTAGTTTTATATTTATTTAAAAAAATGATTGACGTGTAAAAGTCGACAGCAAAAAATGCTGTTATAATAAATGATTTTATTTCTGTAAGTACAAACATACAGAAATAGAATCATTTATCATAACAGCATTTTTTGCTGTCGACTTTACTCACCTATTATTAAGTAAAACTGATTTAAAGTTATGCATAATGAATGCAAACCGAGCGAAATGGTGAACGAATGAAAACTATTTTTGTAAAACTAATCATTTCATGATAAGTTTCACAGATTGAAATTCAGTATTCTGATTGTAAATTGAATTTTCTATTAACACTTTGGATTTTTCCGTTGGCATTTTATTACGATGAAGCACGCTACTGTTATAGCATCGGCGTTTTGTAAGCGTTTCTTGAGCGTGTGCGGTGCGATTCGCAGGTGACGTTTTTCTCACGTCAATGGTAATTTATCACCGACTTAAGCATGTTGTATTAATTAGACAATTGACGCCTCGAAGACACAACAACAATAAATATTTTGCTCTTAAGACAAAGGGTGCCTAGAAAACAGATAATATGAGCAATGAATACTAAATTGTATACTACAGTCTATCTAACGGCTGATAATTATAATTTAAAGCACTAAATTGGACCTCCTGAAGAAATGTTAATTCCATTGTGCGATTGTGTGATGAATGTAATCAAACATTTTATTATTAATGATATTTAATTCCAAACATGAGACTATTTACCTACTTACAGAGCGGTAACCTTTACCACAATTTGATACCTTTATAGAGTATCTAGAATAGTAGGTGCTTGTGGCTAAGCAATAACCACCGCACGGTTCGATCGATCAGCTATACGGTTGATGGTCACCCACGTACGGTTGGTACGAAGGTGGATGACCAACTTTACATACCAAGACCACTCCGTGCCTCTGAAAGCACGTTAATCCGTTGGTCCAGGTTGCCCTTCGTGGATCTTTGATAGTCACTATGGTTCGTCAGAAGCCCGGAAGTCTGACAACCAAGAGCTTTTATATTTTCTTTCTTTACAATATCTTTTTTGAGTAAAGCTGGGCAGAAGACCGTTAATTACCAAAGTTAACATTTTCGACTAACGGATTAACTTGGAAGTTAAATTTAAAAATTACTAACGGATTCATTAACTTTCCATAGGTCCGTAAATCGTTAATTAAGTAGGTACCTACTATTTGCCTAAAAACACCGTGCGGACCGCATCGTGCCGCGAAAAACAGGTTCTGACAATATTTTAATAATTATTATTACAAACTCTAATGATTCACCCTTCATTTATTAATTACATGTTCTGCCTAAACTTTCAAAGCTCATACCAATGTTTTTAATAAATATATCACTAACGCAACGACATATATAAAGCATTCCATCACGAGTTAACGATTAACGTTAAGGGGACTACATGACCTAAAGCTCGGTCACTGTCGGACCGCATAGAAAAGAAAGAGAAGCGCGATGACACAATGCTGGTAATTTATTGCAAAATATGAAGCAATTATCTATTTACAAAAAATCTATTGTTTGGACTAAAAAATTAAAACACTAGTGCAAACCAACATTAAACATTAGTATGTCGTTTGTAGAATAATCTGACAAAAAATCAGAATGATTATACGTATTTAGTATGGTTTTTATTATAAAAAGAAAGGTTTTAGAGGTATCTTCATGATTTTTTTCTATCGTATCAAATTAGTTGTATTGTATTTTCAACACACTATCTACCTAGCATATATCCTGAAGAATATCATATATTTTTCTGATTTTGTTTACTGTAGTCGATCATATACTTTTATTGCTTCTAAAACTTGCGTTTTTTGCGTTTAGGTCCTGTAATCCCCTTAACTTCCGTTAAATCTTCCGAAATGTAACGGTTTAACGTTTAAAGTCGAAGTTAACTTTTTAGGGACGGATTAGTGATTAACGAAGTTAATATTTAATTATGGGTGCCAGCTACTTATATCTACTTTAAAGAGGTGACTTATAGGTACGTGACGCTTCTACACATTCTTCTGCACACGCTTCTAAAAAGTAAAGAGAAAGCAACGTACCTACAATGGAAAAAAATTTCGACTACGTAATTATTATTAATTCATTTATTTCAGATAACAATAATCCATATATACATTAAATTAAAATCAATTGGCACAAAAACACTGACATTACACAAAATTAAATTAAAATCAATTTACAAAATATTAACATTACCTTAAATGAAATAATTTACAATAAAAACAAAATCGAAATTGAGAGTAGTAAAAAATAATATTTAATCAATGTGTCAGTGATCGCCCAAAACAATGCGCATCCATTTGTTTTGGATAGGGCAATCCGCACGCGATACAATCATCTGCAGGTTGCCATTGCTACTGCCTCGCACACGCTGTGACACTGAAGCTACCTTTTTGCGCACAATCGCATGGAAGCCGTCCGTTCGCGCCTCCGCAAACATTTCGGACGCACTACAATAGCGAGGCAATCGCATCAGCATCCTGAAAATGTTGTTATATTGGTAATACTATTTCATGATTTATTCTTACAGGGTTTTATTCCGCTTCATATTTTCACATCTTAAGCATAGTATTTGAAAAATAGAAACTGATACGTGATGCCCCCGCAGTTCTAATCCGCTCTGGTCCGTAAAACATGTTCACACGTTTGATGTCGCAAAAGCTTCGTGCTATAAAGATCTGTCTTTACTACTACAGTCCGTTGTATAATATAACTTTAAAGGTATAAGAAACATACCTACACTACCTACGTATACCTATGTATGCACCAACTGGGCTTTGAATCCCCTCAGCGAGACGGACGTGCTGATATGAATGCATGGATTGAAGTTTTAAAAAGTAAAAACTGGGCAAACGTGATAAAATATTATTTCCTTTGTACTTCGCTACAATGGATTTTATGCATGGTTGTTCGTGATATTTGCTTTATAAGGCAGGTACAAGGCAATGAACTGGTAGTGAATAAATGAACTGCAACAATTTGGCAATATTACCTAAATAATTATTATGTAGGTACCTTTGCATGATATTTCTTGTTCATCATTCTTTCAGACATGTTACTCCATAGTACGGAGTCTGACAAATTCATTAAACAAAACTTAATGGTCATTTTTCTATAGACAAATTAGTTCTGGACGATTATTTTGCCTGGTCTGACTGGCCGTTGGGTCACGGACTCTAATTCCGAATTCCGCGTGGGTCGTAGATATTTTCTGTGCGTGCTCTCAGACTCTGTACCGGTTACATTAATTTGTGCTGAATAAATGTGGCCGACATCCTAGAAAAATATTCCATTAAAAAACATGTTATTCTTCTGTCTAATAGAACCTATAATATCATTTATAAGGCTGGTTTATGTATATAGTGTGGCCAACCCGGAATGGACCAATTAGAACGACAGTAGGTAGCTATGAAGTCCACAATGAGTCTTTGCTCACTGTGCTATCAGTATTAATTCAACAAGCGGGACAAGTGAATTCCAACTGCAGCACTGAGACACTAAGTTAATCGAACGCGCTTATATTATATACTGCAGTTCTATCCTCTAGGGCCACATTGCTACACGACCTAATGTTAAGCGATAGTAAGCGCTAATTTCACATTTATAAGGAGAAAATATTACAACGTTAAAAACACAGTTCTTTCCCAGATTTTACACAAAACGCAAGTATATTTAAGCGGCTATCGTCACGTATAAACACAATCTCAAACAAGGCTCGACAAATTGTGTACGGTCTACGGGCGAATAGAGCCAATTGCGGTCCGATAAAAAAAAAACAATAGGGAGTGCTTGCCTTTCTGTCATGCGGAATACAATGGTATTCTTCCTGAGCGATAAACCAGTCGCCCCGTCGCCCGCAGACATCGGCAAACGTGAATGACAGTTTACGATGTAAAAATACATACTACATTACAGAATTTAACGTCCGCAACATCGTATGTGCAAGTACCGACATAAAGCATTTAAAACTTTCTTTTAGAGTCTCTAAGGAGGGGTAATATTCTGACATAAATTCTCCCCGGGGGTTCACCCAACTCCTTGAACCCATAAAACGATAAAGATCATCTTTTGTAGCTTCTGAAGGGAACAGCTAAGTAGGTACCTCCTTGTGTCTTAAACAATTCGTTCATTTTGAAGAAATACATCGAGACAAATCCGCTCATTAATATGCGGAGTTTAAGCTTTGTTTCGAGTTTGTTATCTGGGAATTGTCTGAAATGTACATAGGTATTTGAAAGGACTCCATCTCATAAGTTATAAAAGATACCTTTTCTGATAATAGGTCGCTGCAAGGAATTTTATAAAATATCTGCGAAAGGTACAGGACAATAATTAGAATTCTTTATATGAATTTGTTAATCTGAGATATTTAAAGGGTTATATTACATTTCGTGTGGACCATGAATAAGGAATATGTTGGTGAATTCTGTTTGATTTAATATTCATTAGAAAATATCACAAATGCGTTATATCTCTAAACATACTATCATTCATTTGTAAACATTTCTTTACTCGTGTACGCGCAGAATTGAGCCCGCTTTATATTCAGTAAGCTAACCGGCTGTTGGGGCGAGCTTCAGGTTTTCACGGAGTACAAAGCTCAATTGGGTACATAGGTTCCACCATGATGTTATCAGCGTATAGTGCTGGCTATTCGTTTCTACAAACTTCTCAAAAGGTCTATCTTCTAAGGAACTATATTGACTACTAACATTCTACACAACAAAAGATTTTAAACCACGATAAGATACTGGCCACAAAATGGAAGAGCTATAAAACTTTGCCCATTTTATTGCCGATCAAATATAGGTACGTATCTATTGTTTTTATTTGCCTAATCTTTTAGAATACTAAATCATTCTGAACCTTAAATTGATAGTATTAAAGCATATTTTAAACATCGTACACTGTTCCTAACATCTAAAATTTGATTATATTATACGACAATAAAATTTCAGTGGCAAGAGGAAGGAGAGGACTACTAATATGTTACCCTTTATTACACCTTTAGTATATTGAATGCTGAGAATAGATACGGAAAAAAACGTTCATTATCGGCTTTGGCGCGCAAATAAAACAAGATAGCACCCCAGGGCCCGCTCACTTGGATATTGCGACCCGCAAGCAAATTTGCTCTAGGCACAATAAATGCTTAGGACTGTACGTGAGAGAACACACTGCAGGCAACAATAACATTTATATATACATACTGATACATTAGTGGGGAGATAAAGCTCAGTGATATATGGACGACTATAAACATGTCGCCTTCATACCAACGACTAGATACTTTGTTCAAATTGATCACTTTATCTGTCAGAAATACAAACGGCTCAAAGCGTTTCTCATTATCCCAGTAAAATATAAAAGCTAATATCTAATTAATCGTTATTTCAATCTAATAACTTAAATTGAGTTTAACGAAATGCTATGTAAAGAGGTCGAGATAATAATATAAGATTTTGACGAAATAATTACGATAACTTTGTAAGTAGGTACATCAATAGAATTCTAATAAATTTGCGCAGCTTGTATTTGAGATTGGAATTTTGACAAGATTACAGCCGTTTAAGTATAATTTTAAACGTGCAATGGAATTTCTAAGAAGCGCGTCTAAGAATTTTGTAAACAATTTAGAGTATTTAAAGGTCTTATCTAATTTATAAACGGCAAGAACCTAACGATTAAAGGCGCGGCGAGTACCTATAATTTTAAATTTGGGACCCACCCTTTGCGAGCATTATCATTTATAACTAGACAAATACAATAGGCTATTTGACTGGTTTCTGATAAACATCTCAGATTATTTAATGGTGTCTAACGAGCCCACAAAAACCTATTACTTCAAATTGCATAATGTATTTCTTTTAAAAAATAGTAAATAAAAATGTACTGTTTAAATAAGCCGCCAAAACGCTATCTTTAACAATATGGCGTCGTGACGTCACTATTCACGTAAACAAACGTTGAAACGGTCGAGATACTAGACAAAAGTCATCTGTTCTGTCAACGATAGACAGAAATTTACTAAATCATGACGTCATCTTAATTAAGTTCAGCCAATCCAGACCGTTTTCGATTACGTGGCGCCAGATTTAAAAAGATGAAGTTTTTTCGGGATTTTTTTTTATAAATAATACATTGTTTTGTAGTAAAATTAATGCAAATCGATTTTAAAAGCGATAATCTATACGAGTGCCAATAATTATGACCTTATTTTTTACATTGTCAAATAGCCTATTGCAACACATATTTCAAGTTGCCATGACGGTACCATACCCACTTCTGCCCAAATAGGAGTAGGTGCTAGTGTAATAAAATCATAAGCAATTGGATGTTTCAATTTTATCTCTCGGATAACAAAGCATCTACGATGCCCACTCTGATGTATTGCACATATCCGATGACCAGTCACCAGATGGACGGTCCGCTTGTTTGTCACCCAATAATGAAAAAGCGGCTAAGAGGTCCCCTTGGCACCCTTTGCGTACGGAACCCTAAAAACGTGGTTCATTAAAATACGTTGCTGAGGTCAGCAGACCTATTAATACTGGATGGAAACAAACCTTTTGTAAATATTTCTACAGTTCGTAATTAGTTTACAAGCCGGCTATTTACCGTTTATCATCTTCAATTTTATTTTTTAATGCTAGCTTCGCTGTTACTATTTATTTTGTTTAGGTTTTCATAGCCTCTCTATAATTTATTATTTGTTCATTTTTATAAGCCAGCAGCAGTTTCTGAGGATTTAGTATTCTCATTCATAATTGTCTTCGATCTGAAAGCGAAAAAAAATCTCTCATGGAAAGTTGTGGCCTGTCGGATAAAAATTAATAAAATTATAGTCTCAATTACTCCAATGATGTTTGATGTTCCAAATAATCCATAATATACTTAGAATCCAATTCAAAATTTTAATTTCAAGCCTGCCGTTCAGATTTTAAAACAAACCATTTTTAACCTGTTCTAATGTATCCTGCTGGGTCACACAATATACCGACAATTAAACATTTAATTTAATAACGGTAGCTCAGAACGATCGATCATGTTAATCTACCGTTGCCGCGGTTAGTCCGTGGAAGGGTAACAATCTTTACATACCAAGACCCCTCCGTGCCTCGGAAAGCACGTTAAGCCCTTAGTCCCGGCTGTCATTCGTGGATCTTTGACAGTCGTTACGGGTAGTCAGAAGCCCGAAATTCTGACAACCAGTCTTACGAAGGGGTATCTTAATAACTAGTAACTGGGTAGTCGTCGTCAGATAGGATAGGCAGTCTCTCTTTGTAAAATACTGGTATTCAGCTGCAATAGACTGAAAGCCTATCCCAACATACCTATATAGTTGGAAATGGCTAGGCAGACGAGTCTCAAACTCAATTATACCAAAGTAGACATTTGTTGTCCTAAATAAGCATAATATAACTATTTAAAAACCAGTTCTGATTTTAAAACAAATCATTTTTGATCGGTTCGAATGTATCCTGCTGGGTCACACAATATACCACAATATTAAACATTTCATCTCATTATTATAATTAGCCGAATTTAAAAGCCGATGGTTTATATAACCAATTGAAACCGATACAACTCATTAGCAGAACAATTAGATGCTCAACAAAGCAGCTCAACCAACCGTCAGCTGAAGCTCTTAATTTACTATTGATGTTCAATTAGATAACAGTTGCCTTCAGGCAGTATATGTACATTCCTAGTATTGTTAGGGAAAGCCTATCTTGTATGGAATTACACAAGGGAAATGGAATATATCTACGTGTTACATAGTTACATGGTAACATTAATTACCCACGGTTGTGGTTTATATTATTATTTTATTTAAGTAGATAGGCAGTTAGGCACATATTAAAAATGTTATAAACAACAAAATTTATAAAGTTGTGTAACGTTTCGTTACAATAACTATAGGGATTTCAGTAAGCTATTCTGTGTTTTTATTAAATTGAAAATGGTAGATCATTTAAATCAGAGTACACAAATTGATGTTGTTTGATCGACAGCTTAATAAATTAAAAACGTTTAATATTTTCTTGCTTCTAGCGATTTGAAAATTAATTTTCTATTGCAATTATTAACGTTTAACTGGTTTCTGATAGCCTGCTCCATCCCACTGCTGGGCAAAGGCCTGCCTCAATAGCTTGCAGATATTTCGGTCCAGGGTTAAAGCTCTGCCTATTGTCTAGTCTCAGCTGTTCCTTCTATAATTGATTCCTTCCTTTCTTTAATAAAGCAAATAAATTCAGATTTCTTTGGACTAAAATTTGGCCAAAGTGAATGGGATGTAGATACTGGTAAATCCCATTCACGTTGTTGGAAGAGATCACAGAAAGCGATAAGGCCGCCAATTGTATATTTTGTAGTGTTCGATAATTTTTTTGGCACGTATTTCAGTGGTGTAGAATAAAGTATATATAAATAAATACTGACACAGTTTTTGTTTTGTTTTGTTTTAAAAAAAAAAAAACGTTGCCCCACACTAGGAATTTCTCCTGTATCGTGGGTGCGTTTACAAACATTTAAATTCACGTACCTACACAAACAGCCAGACCCGGAACAACTACTTGTAGGTCATACAAATATTTGTTCCGTGCGGGAATCGAACCCGCGACACGCAGCGCAGCAGTCAATCGCTTAACCGCTGCGCCAACCGTGCCACTACTGACACAGTCATTAGTTCAGTGTAAGTACCTACAAAGGAAGACTAAAGTCGCTTCTCCTAAGATTCCTCATAGAAAGAAGATTGAATTATGAACATAACTAGTCCCATGTGAAAACATAATACTATATTTTAATTTATACAACATAATTGCCTTCAGAAAATATTTAAACAAAAAACTGACTCCCACAATTACCGCGAAAGTATAGTTAGCTTTTAAAATTAATTATAAGAATTGATAACAATAACAGCCTAATGAAATAATATTATTGTTGTTCTAGAAGTGCCACGTTTTGAAGATAGCCTAAACAACTTGACTGTGTCTTTGGGAAGAGAGGCTGTTTTCACGTGCGTCGTCAATGACCTCGGCTCATACAGGGTAAGTAACCTACTTTTAAACTAGACTTAGTTTGTTGCCACGAAGCAATCAACGAAAATAAATTACGAAGGGCACTCCTCTAGTTTTCGTGATAGGTAGCTACAATTAAGACTCACAATAAAGCACTCCAGTTTATTCGTCCACGTCACGGCCACTTACACATAGTTTAAATCTGAGAATATATTATCTACTTAATAAAATATTGAATTCACTCATAGAATGAAAGACAACGCACAGCCTAAATAATGATTTCCACCAAACGGCTCGCATCGCATCGGATCGGAACGATTTTACAATCTTTAAACGATATTAAATCGTGTACACAGTATTTAAAGACTATATTACCAAGTCGCGCACAGCAGCTTGACCGCGTCTTCCGCGACACGCGATCGTAGCCGAAAGTATGCTACGACGCGCGATCGGCTCCGTTCGCTTGTCGTCGTATCCGATCGAATACTTTCGCGTGTCGTCGGGTGCGCTCAAAGCCGTGGGCGGGCGACAGACACCACTCATTCTCGAAAGTGCACGCACTGCAGTTCTGTGTTTTATGATTATTTTCTTCTTCTAATGCAATAGCCAACAATACTACGTCAACTTCAACCATTTTCAAAAATTAAAACACGTCAACACGGTAGCTGAAACTATTTGACTAGGCGCAGAAACGCTGAACGGATACGTTATACAAGCGACGCGACGGTGCGGAGCCGATCGTATGCGCGCGATCGGCTGTCGCCGCATCCATTCGTATCCTTTCCGATCCGATACGATGCGAGCCGTTTTGTGATAGGTCTAGAAGCATGAAATTTTGCACAAGTGTTCCTTTTATAAACAAGGTGAGCACAAAAGAAGGCTTTTCGAAAAGAGAGTAGGAGATGAAAGTTTGTATGCAAGTTCGTCTTTGAGTAGGTACTATTGTGCTTTAATTTTTTGTCTAAATATTTGGTAATAACTAGAGCAGGTAAAGCCGTCCTGTTTTATAAATCAATTGCACTCCTGTGCTGTGAAGCACTGTCGCTTGAAAAACTTCCCTTTGATTAAAAGAGATCTAACACAACACTTCCTTTTGCGATTTCTTCAAAGACATTTGGAAACTCAACCCAACAGGATTTGACTGCTGTCAGACGGCTGTAAATTTAATTAAATCTTGCCCAGCGATAAAAAAAAATGGTAAAATGCGGCAAAAAAATAATCAATGTGAAAAGAATAAATTAAGCACAAGTTTTTATTACAAATCAAATAACTCTTCTGCCTTTAAATATAGCCAATATTATTTAACCTACTTTATTAATTTTCATTTTCATAAGTCTGAAATTATTGCAAATTACAGAATACTCGAATGGAATCAGTCTCTACAAGTATCATAATTTTAATTGACATAAAGCCGCATTATTTTCATGAAGTATGAAGTTTTTAATGTGTGTGAATATTGTCACCACACTGGCACTGGACTACCACACCACACCACATTCGAATATTATAATTATAACGACATTTTAAAAATTAATTAAAATTCTGTAGGCAAATTAAAAATTTGTAAAAAATAGATAGGGATGTGAAGAAAAGGGAAAAGTGTAGGCCTTTGCCCAGCAGCGGGACACAACATAGGCTAGTAAAATAAAAAAAGTTAAATTAAAATCTTTCACTGTCTGATTCTGGGTCCACCGGTCCTTTCATGACAGTAAGTAAGATTTATTTTATTTGGTATATTTGGTATACTATTAGATTGGTATGATTGAAAAAGTCTAGTCAAAGAAAACGGGACTTTTGGATTTTACATTCTCTTGGATAGCGTGGTTGACTGCCTCGTTGGTCTACTGGACGCAACCGAGGCTGGTGAACATGGCCTAGGCTAGATCTCACATTTGGGCTAAGTGTTTTTTCATAAGGAATGTATACAGTAACAGTTCTGAGTCTTCAACTGTCCGGTTGTTGGCAATTAAACTAGCTGGCCCTATTTCATGAAAAATATACATAACTGGCGAAGGCTTTACACCTCTGTTCACCTTCCAGGGTATAGAGCAATTATTTATAAGGCTATGTTTCTGAAGGTGGCGTGGCTACGCGTGGACACGCAGACGATCCTGACGATCGCCACCCACGTGATCACAAAGAACCACCGCATCGCCGTCAACCACAGTGACCGCAGGGTGTGGTTCCTTCACATACACGACGTCCGGCAGTCGGACCGGGGCTGGTATATGTGCCAGCTCAACACTGACCCCATGAAGAGCCAGACGGCTTATTTAGATGTAGTAGGTAAGTATCTACATCCTTATGTGCACTTAGTGGCAAAACTCCTAAATGTTGATGTTGCAAAACTGTTATGTGTTGATAGTACAGTCAGAGAAAGTTATTGTTTAGTAGATATGACATACACTGCTACAAGGATCTTTCGGCGCTCAAATGACATTTGGTGTAGAGCTGTGGTGGCCTAGTGGTATCGACCCCAGGTCGCGGGTTCGAACCCAGAGAGGCGCTTTACTTTGTGTAAATAATTTCATCACCACTGCTCTCAAACCGATGAAGGAAAACATAGCGATGTATTTTGCCTATTGTTCACAACGCACGTAATGAGTAATGACAAAGCGCCCCCGCCCCTCCGTCGCACTGCTCATATACCTAAGGCGCGGACAACTAGTTCCGCGCGGACTATAGAACCAAATATTCGAAGACATGTGACATGTAGGTCCCAACACTGGGCCCGCATGGTAGATTATAGCCCACTCTTGTGGCTGATTATGCTGATGGTAAACATTTGTGCAATTGTTTTGTTAAATGTCACTTGAAATACAATGTACTTATTCAAATAACAAGATAGCGTCGTTAGTTCCGATTTCAAAATAACCTTGAAACGCTATAGTTTAGCCTGACAGTACAGTAGCCTGATAGTATAATATAGACTGATGAAGAATGACGGCTGTCATTGTAATATACGAACAATTTCGGAAGTCAACTTCAAAAATAATCTGTTTCACTGACTGAACAAGGAAATGTTTGGAGGTACAAAAAAATATTTTCGCCTGTAGCTTTATTTGATGTCGAAGTAATGCTTAGAATTATAGCTAGGCCATACCACGAAGGAAATTTTATTTGAAGTTATTTTGTTAGTTTACACAGGCAGCCAAGCGTGTAGTACATACAACCAATTTGTGTACCAAACCGTATAGCAGAATCAGCCTATAATGTTCCCACTGCAGGGACACGGCCTCCTCTCTGTGAGAGGAAGTGGGCCGTAATCCAACACGCGGGCCCAGAACGGGTTGGTAGATGTCACATGTCTTCGAATTTTTGATTCTAGGACATGCCGGTTTCCTCACGATGTTTTTCTTCACCGTTTTGAGAGCAGTGGTGATGAAATAATTTACACAAAGTAAAACGCCTGTCTGGGTTCGAACCTACGACCTATAAGTTGTAGGTCGCGGCCGATACCACTGGGCCACCAATGCTCACTCACTTGTAATGTTCATAATTAATTCATATCGGTTAAGGTAA
The DNA here is from genome assembly GCA_948474745.1 of Oligia latruncula. Lineage (NCBI taxonomy): Eukaryota > Metazoa > Arthropoda > Insecta > Lepidoptera > Noctuidae > Oligia > Oligia latruncula. The sequence continues at coordinate 9,447,082 of OX419693.1, read as the reverse complement.
ATTTTAAATTAAGTTTACACAACGTCTACTTACCAATTCAGAAATGATTCTCAATTTAGACCCTTGTTCCTTAAAATTATTATAAAACAATAACAATTTCGTTCAGTATTTTGCTTGTAATGTTGATTCAATTCGAATCTGGTCTTACGAATCATATTTTTAACCATTTTGGTCGAAGACTCCAGTCGTGACCAAGGATAAAAACAAAGCGTTAATTCATTAAAATCTAAAGCATTCGTAATACAAGATTCTATTTAATAAAATATTCGCGTAGATATCAAAAACCGCTACGGATTTGCGCAGTTCCTCCGGACATTCTGGACTACCCGACGAGTAGTGACCAGGTGGCCAGGGAAGGGGCCAACGTGACCCTGAGGTGTGCGGCCCACGGTGTGCCCACCCCGACCGTCGTGTGGAGGAAGGAGGCCGGCGACTTGTTGCCTACCACCAACTTCAGCGACACACATAGTAAGCATAGTAAGATATTTGCTTTCATTAATTTATATTACCTACCTTATTAAGAGCTGCCAAGTATAGTCGACCTCGTTATTGCTTTGCACCCTAAGGCTGAAAGTCACTTGCACTTCATAAAACGACAAGGCCTACTTGTCTACGTGAAAGTTAGATAGTTTCAATCCTAATGAAGTTTCAATTTAATGACAATTTCTCTCAAAAGTGATAAAGCAATTACGAAATCGACTATACAGGAAAAGACTTCGCTGGGGTCTTTTTTACGACATATGGGTATTTGCACCCATGTTCAAAAATCACAGTCCCATGTAGAGGAACAAAAAATTCACTCAAAATAAAAGCTCCCCATGAGTTGTGAGCTTAACGTAAAAGTTTGCAGCACATATATACTTCAAAATCCGATTCTTGTGAAAGGACGATGACTAGTTACTTGCCGCTAACTTCAGTGTAACAGAAAGTACCTACCAATAGCAAACTATAAAAGCCACTTTGTATTAAACTAGCTTATAATAAACTTGAGTAGATTCATAGTGTACATTCAGGGAAAATAATTGTTAAGCAACTAGCGCCCTACATAAATTTTATTTGCCGTATGTCATTTTAAACAACTGTCAATGAATGACAGTTGTGATTTGACTAAACGGATGATTTAAGTTGTTGGTCAATAAGCTTTTGGTGCGGATAAAATAAAAGAATCCAGACTGAGTTGGTACGGACATGTACCTCGACGAACAGATGATTTTTGTCGTGACAAAGTGTCTTTCCATGGCTTCAAAGCAAAGGGAAAGAGGAAGACCTCAAACAACATGGAAGATGAAAGTCTAAAAGGACATGAGGGATATGGCACGCACAAGACCGAAATAAATGGCGTCCCATGATTGGGAAAACCAACCCCGCGTTACGGGAAAAGGCGAGTCCAAAAAAAAAGAAGTTCAATATGCTTAACAATTAATTTTCGTGACTTAACATAAATGCCAGCCGACCGCACCTCTTGCGGACATAGAAATTTTCCATAGGAAATGTTGCTTTGATCAAATCTTCGCCTCCCTGGGGTTAAACATTTTCACAGTAAACACTTAAAGTTGCAGCCTCTGAAACTATAGATAAATAATAGTTCCTTGGAAAAACGTTTACATGGCTTATAAAAACAAATAGTGAAGGCACGATGGAGTCGAATATCGATACATTCTCTTAACGATAATAATTATAATTTTTGGATTTGACTTGAATTCAGCAGCAGGTATGCTGAAGGCTCCTTCAGTTCAATCGATTTATGCCTCCTGAAGAAAACAGTACAAATGCGTCATTAAAGAGAACAACAGAATAGGTCCAACAAAAATAAATGACTTCACTTCGTTCCTTTGATTTCGTCGTTTTCTAAATAATCCAAACCATTATTTGTCTCCTTTGTTTTGTTTTAATAAATTATTGTTCTTTCTTGTTGATTCATCTTTCTTATTATTTAGATTCGTCAGTGAATGGCGCAGTGCTACAGCTGGTCAAAGTGTCAAGACTACACATGGGTGCATACTTATGTATCGCCAGCAATGGAGTGCCACCGTCTGTCAGCAAACGGGTCATGCTGGTCGTGCATTGTAAGTCACCTTTCTGTTTGTTTTTAGTCAATACCTTATCACTGCAATGCAATCTGCTATTTTCAACGCACGGCGTAGCGCCCAAAGTATAGCATTAGTTGCATAGCATAAGTAGGGCATTAGTTGCATAGCATAAGTAGGGCATTAGTTGCTTACCAGGTTGTGCCATTATTATATTGCCCGTATCGGGATAATTACATCTCGAATCTTAATAATCCCGATAATTAAACTTCAAAAGTTTCGTACATCGTCTTTGAACCATTTTTTTATCTATTTTAATCAAAGGATTCACTGTTGTAAGACACAGTATTATGATTACCATGAAATGCCCAATTAGGTTCGGCACTGACTTACAAAATCTCCTCATAATAGAAAACTATTTACTAAACTATTTATGTCAATGAATGACATAAATAGTTCAGGAACGCTGCCGGCCCATATCGCCACGGGGCAGCTTTTGTCTGTCGCGCGCTTTAAGCCAACTTCAGTCGCTTTATAAAATGCCTTTGAGATTGGAAAACTTGATATTGCGACCGCAACCAAAATCTACATCATTTCAGAGAGTACATCCGATTCTAAAGAGATTAAATGCTCAATGTAGATAAATATATAAGCTATCTCTATCTCACTTGCGGTTGCCTCGCAAAGAGCGAAAACGTGTGTCGCCAGCATTAGAGCTGAATCCTAAACCGCAACTAAGCTAATTTGAACTAAATTACGTCAACCGACTTACGCGAGCCTCTTACATTAACTAGCTCGCTCCATACCGATGTGGCGGGACTCAAGACTCTCCATTTGATGAGTTTAAGAAATTATTCCCTTTGTGTTACAGTTCCGCCGATAATGACTATACAAAACCAATTAGTGGGAGCAAAAGAAGGCGATACTGTACATTTGGACTGCCATTCAGAAGCTTTCCCTAGATCAATTAATTATTGGACGATAAATGATCAAATCATATCACAGTGTAAGTATTATACCTACATAATCCGAGCTTGACGCGGAACTATTAATAACGTGTATTAAAATATCCTCATTCTCACTTTGTAGCGGACAAGAGGTTCGAGATCACGGCCATAGAGAGGGGCTACGAAGTGGATATGAGGCTGAAGATTAAAAAAGTTGGTAGAAACACTTTTGGCACATACAGTTGCATATCAAAGAATTCCCTCGGAGACACGGACGGGACAATAAAATTGTATTGTAAGTATCGAAGTACGGACTTTTGTTTTTGTTGTTATGATAGATAAGAAATACTTAGAAAAGGGTTTAGAGGCAAAAGTTAATGGTCATGTCGAGTAACTTGATATTTTGGAAAATGGCGTCGGATTTGGCCCCGAAGGATTTCAGGAGTGTTTCTGAGCGAGTGTTTTGTTTCAGCTTTGTCCGGCAAGTTTGAAGAGATGCAGTACAACGAGGTGGGCGACTCCGACGAGAGCCCTGACGTCAGCGAGCTCGAGGCGCTCAAACGCAGCGCCGGGGTCCGCTCGTACCCCGCACTGACTGGGCTCTTCGTAGTTATTTACGTTGTATTATAAAGCTACTTTGTATATAAAATATATTGTTACAATAATATTTTATTCGTCGTTTCATTACCCATGCATTGGCATAATTATCGTTTTATCATTTGGTTGATAAAATCAATCGTTTCAGATTATTTGCGAAACTGTTTAAACAAGCATCAATCAAGCAGAGTGTTTATTTACACAGGCGTATTACAATAAAACAACATAATTCAAGAGTAAAGCATCAAATAAATATAAAATGTTAAAAGAATAGTAAAGCATGTTTAGGAATTGTTTGAACGTAGCCGTCACTAGTGTCATATATCATGCACGAGGTGTCCTGGAAGTTCTATATTTCATGTTTGTCGTCGGTCCGAGCCTGGGGAGGGACGCGACACCTGCGCTCCGGGGCGAGGCGCCAAGGCGAAGCGGCGCGGCGGAGTCAGGCCCCTCTCTACAAGCGACGACATCTCACTACTATAACAGTTTTCCTGACACTTCGCGACAAGAATGTAAATTTGTCACCCGAGACGTCCGAAGGTGTCATACAGCGACTGTTATCTGACGAATGAACAATTTTCTAGAGCTCGAAATTGTACCCTTACACTGCCACAAACAGGTATCATTAGAATTCATTTCGCATACACGATACTTATCGCTGCTGTGTGTGGTGTACCTACTTTGTTTATGTAACTACGTGGATTCATGTACCGCGGTTACGTTATGATTATGATCAATATCATGGATATTAAAGCGTTATTTATTAAACTTCCAGCTCTTTTCTACTCGAATTTATCTTGGCTTAAGAACTGGGCAACTTTTGGGTGTTTCAAGTCGAACATAAAATAAGTTCCTACTAACATATTCCGAGGTTAGCGAATTCCTGGGTAAGGGATTTTAATGATAGCTCTCGTAACCGTAATTTTTTATTTCGTCTTCCCTTTTCGGTTGGTCATTAACCTTATAAGGGCCGTTCTAGTGAAGTGCTGTACAGCCAATATGAATTGTTAACGACTGAAAGAGGTCTACGTGCCTAATGCCTATTACATATTCAAACATGTGTTACTAGGAACAAAAGTTTTATCACCTAAGGATCAATTCAAATTAACCTGTCATTTCTTTAACGTTTTGATGTATAAAACATTTATGTTTTCGTTGCTCAAACAGCATTAGCAGAACTTTCCATTCAGTTTATTTCGACGGGAAGATTAATTGAAAGTTATATTTAATAGAAAGTGCCTACAAAAATGTACAGCACGTTCTTAATAGCTTTCAATAATTTTAATGTCACCTTCGCTATTTCTTGTGGAGCTCATTAAAACTGAAACGATACGTACACGCGACCTGCTACATTTAAAAAAATATTTTGACTTAAAACCACTTTTGTACCTAAAATTCATGTTTAGCCTTCTATTTCTACGTTGTAGTGGCCTTGAGCGTAAAGTCAGTCCTGTATCCTGTAACCCCTTGATTCGATCAACTTCAGAGGATTAATTTAGGGTTTCATCAAACTCATAAATATCTAAAGTGAGTATTTTAAACGCTGTATAAATATGCTCTATGATCAAACCTTTATGCATAATCACCCTACAATGTTCCCACTGCTGGGACATAAGCCTCCTCTGGGTCAGACCGTAACCCACCACACGGGCCCAGTGCGGGTTGGTAGATGTCACATGTCTCTGAGTGTTTGGTTCTAGGATATACCGGTTTCCTTCACCTTTCTGAGGGCAGTGGTGATGAAATAATTTACAGAAAGTAAAGCGCCTGTCTAGGTTCGAACCTACGATCTACAACTCGTAATTCGCTGCGATTACCACTGGGCCACCACTGTTCAAACCTCTATGTTATGAAGACTACGAAAAAATGTCAAATACGTAGTAAAGAGTCTTCTACTCTTCTACTACCAAAGACATTTTGTTGTACAGACGCCAGCACATCAAGCTATCCGAAACTGTCAAATTTTCCCAATCAACTTTGAACCTTATACTTTAGAGATTAAGTTGAAAATCTATTAAAGAAATTTGACAGATTGTAGAAGCTTCATATGCTGGCGTCGGTACAAAAACACACCTCTACCGCATCTTTTATAGAATTCAACCTTAATGTTATAAATGTTTGATATTACTTAAAAATACATTAGGAAGCAACTATAAATATTTATTACATAAAAACATCTTTTATATTTGAACCTGTAATATAAAAATATCAACGTAATATTCGAAATGCTTGCACGACAAACTTGATTTATACAAACCAATAAAGCATATCGAGTTCTAACATCTCGAATAAATATTTGTCGGCACATTACGTAATTTGGAATAGATTAAGATTACTTTCTTACTTGTTCACTCTTTTTGGCTTCCTGGCATGAGGAAGGAATATCAAGTAATTTATGTATTGCTGAGTTCGTTTATAATCGATGAAATGTGCTTTATTTTATTCCAAATGAAATTGGAGATGCTTTCTTTACCACGACAGTGTTTTGTAGTCGATCTTGTAATTATCCAATAATTTCCAGGAAAAACACTCTTCTCAGCTGTCAGGAATTTTTAAACAATCATATTGCCATTTTTTCTTTCCCTCGCACCCTTCTGGCAGTTTCCATTACTACTGAAACAACTGCGAGCAATTCCGAGAATTAATTACCGCGCACATTATACAGCAATAACATTGCGCGCAAAGATTAGTCGCTAAGTTTCGTTTTGTTACTTAGTCTATCCGCTCAAATAGTGGCGGAATTCCAAACGCCGTGCAATGTAAGTAATGTACCTAATAAAATATTTAATGATTGCAATATAAACCTCTCACTTGAATGTTTCAACAAGAAAAATTGCAATATTTCGTCGGTTTATTTACGAGTATCTTCGTCGGTGGCTGTATTTGCGACAGCACGGGCTTCGCGGTAGCTTTTAAGGCTCAACTCACACCAAAAGAGCGTCGAAGCGCGGCGAAGCGGAACGCAGTTTCAGTGTCATATGAATTTTAACTTTATTTTCATTACTATAATACTTATTATCGCATGAGAAACTGGAACGAGTCGCGCGGATGCCAGCGGCGCCGCTGGAATTCCGGCGAATTGCCTTCTCTACCAAGCGGTTGCGATAATAAGTATGTATGTAGTAATGAAAATAAAGTTAAAATTCATATGACACTGAAACTGCGCTCCGCTTCGACGCTCTTTTGGTGTGATTTGAACCTTAGGGGCGTCACTATTTAAGCGGATGGACTTTAGTGAGTGACAACTCCTCCCTCCCACACACAGCCCTACTCATAAAGACTACTCACATAAAGAAAACCTTTATTTGAATTCGTTTAAGGTTTTCCATCACGTCGTCACCAATCCCAAATTGGAAGCTCAGGTAACACCGCTCCAATGGCGATAGTCACGATTCCGAAGGGTCCGGATGCATTCAGGAGGGCACAAATGGAGCTATTCACTTTGAATCAGATACAGGATTACGTCGTTCGTGATCTGAAACTTTCACTAGACACAACTGTTAAATAGAGCTATAAAAGTTTAATATACCAACCTTTGATTACGTTTGTGTTGTCCATTGAAAATGGGATACCCCGTCGAATTTTCGGCACACTTAACTTTTGGTAAACAAATAGGTATAAACATTACCACAGTTTCATCTTACACTATAAGTCCGTTTATAAGCTGATTGAGAATAAAATTACCTGCCGTCTACAGATTTATGTCGGAGTAAGTTAAAAGTTCAGTGCTCCAAAGAACTAAGTAGTTTAACCTATCTACTAACTTTCAGCGTCCCTGAACTACTCCCTAATAACTTTAGAGAGTTACGCAGTTAATATTTTATCCTAAGTTCAATAACAGTTTAAAATTGGAGTGGAATAGAAAAACCTCCACAAGTTTTGCTTACCAATAATGGTAGCATCTTTTATTGCCAAACTGGTACATAAATAGATTCGTAGGGTAACAAAATTTTACCTGTGATAGCTACTTCTATATGGTAGGATATTTATTTATTATTTGTAAAGATACAAGTCTTAATTTTAACTAATATTGGTCCGTAAACTATAGGAATCAGCCATCTCGCTGACTAGTTAATCTTTTAACCATGGCTTTATATAAGCTAATAATCTCGTGAAGACGTTACAGAACATGAAGTTGAACAATGTTCCAATCACTATAATCACTTCAAAATACTACCAACGTCAAAGTTGATTAAATAAGATTACCAAATTAACCGTAGAGAAATAATAAAACCTCTACCCGCTGTTAAGATTACATCACAGTCCGACACGATATTTTTGTAACTCGTTAACAACACGATTTCAATTTCATACAACCACGAGCAGTGTGAAAATGAAGGCAACACGTTGGTTAATTTCACTAAATCGTTACAATTTGTGGGCGAAATGAACCCCTGAACACTTTACGGAATTATATTGGACACGCACTCGCGACGGCGACGGAACGGTTGAAAAATGTGAATGTTCATAGTTCTTTATGTTTATGAGGAAATTAAAACTTTGATGTCAATTAGGAGCAAGGTCCATCAAGCTGTTGTTAGATTTAAGGGCGAAAATTACATAATTGGGCGGTTCAAAAACTCGTAACTAAGTGTAACAATATGACTTTTCAACGGTTGAAAAATTAAAATGTTCATACTTCTTTATGCTTAAGAGGAAATTAAAACTTTGATGTCAATTAGTTACAAGGTCCATCAAACTCGTAACTAAGTATAACAATATGACTTTTTTTAAATCGTAGCATGCAATACAAAAGTTTATCTTTTACACCACTAAAAGTGAAAGAAAGGTTCGTGAGGAAACCGGGACTTTATTGTCTGAAATCGCCAACACACACGGAGCAAGCGAGGTGATTTATGGTCATTCCTTCACTAAGAAGCGGCTTTATATAAAGAGGCCCCTTACCCCACACTGCGTTTATACTCGTACATACAGACTAATAATATTAAAGTTAGGCATAGGTTGGTGAGGCAGAAGATGTAACAATGTTGAGCCAATCAACTCTCTCTGTGAAGGTTCGCGCTTTGTTCTCAAAGTCTATTTTGCTCTGGCAGCCGACAGGCTGTAACTAATATTGTTAAATTAGTTGACGGACACTGTTCCTGGATAACATTCATTATTTCAGAAGTGAATTTGCTACTGCTTCGTTGGTCTAGTGGTCGAAAATGCAACTGCTGATCATGAGGTCCTGGGTTAGATTCCCGTGTCTGGAATTTAACTATGGTAGGAAAAATATACTATATGAGGGAGCAAAACTTTATAATGAAATATACCTGATGATGTGTTTAACGTTAACAGATGTGATACATATAAAAAGCCTTAGAAAAATACATTAGAACGAAGTAGGTACTAACACCGAATGTCACCTATTAAATCTTTTAATTATGTTGTTTTGTATAACTGTATGTGATCACAGAGACTGTGTCTACTTTTATTATATATTTTCTATACAATATGTAAGTGAACCGTAATGTTCTTGTTTTTTGAGAAATAAATGTCTTTAAACCGAATTTCTCACTAGTAGCCCGGAGTCATGTTTTGCCCGGTTGATGGAAATATGTTGGCCCCCAATTACGTGGAACTTAAAGATAACTGGCGAAATGTGGGTCTACTAAAGGTACGCCTCTGCCTAACCCTTTGGGAAATACGGGCGTGATGTTATTATGATTTTTCTGCAAAAAACAGGCCGCTCCAACTACAACTGTAGCTATCTTAAAAAGCAACTGAAACTTTATTTTGTCCAGAGGTTGAAATATTCTAGTGATTGCTTCGGATTGGATTGGCAATTGCAGCTTGCAGGGGTCTGCAATCACAACACAAATCCATCTACCAAATGAAATACTACCTCTACAATCGTTCATTGAACTTCGAAAGACCGCAGTAGGTGGATGTTTACAGGAAACTCATACAACTACACGAAGAAACTTGGAAAGTGGGGTGGGTAATAAAGTTCTCTGTATAAAATTGAGTCCTGCGCTTTATTTTTTCACGGAACATGCACTTTTGGTGGGAAAATATCGTCTTTCATGTTCTTTCTAGTAAGTAATCGTATCGTGTATCGTGCTTTTAAGGTGCCTTGCTCTATGTTAGATCATCATCATCATTTCAGCCGAAAGACGCCCACTGCTGGATATAGGCCTCCCCCAAGCACCTCCCCTTCGACCAGTTCTATGCTTCTCGCATCCAACGGGTTTCTGCGGCTTGCACAAGGTCGTCGGACCACCTTGTGGGAGGCCTTCCAACGCTACGTCTGCCGGTACGTTACGCTATGTTAGTTGGTTCCAAGAAAATCAATAGAACTAGTTTCCACAAATTAGGCAAATATTTTAGGGACCTACCTCGTGCGACAGTCAGGGGAGTTAATTGTTAAGTAAAGTGACACCCTACGTCAATTTGCCGAGTTAGAGCCATTTCACAAAATCGTCAAAGAATTACTTGACTTCAATTACAGACAGTATAAGTTGGTACTCAATTTGTTCAACAATTAATTTCTGTGACTTTACCTACAATATCACTATCGATACCCATAACAAGTATACAAGAAAAACTGGGAAATGAGTACCTAAATACTACTGTATTATACAGGAAGATTTTTTTATCACCATCCAAATTTTTACAGGGTGTTCTACCCATGAATATGAACAACTTTCACTATAAGACCAACTGATGATCGACGGCACGGTTGGCGCAGTGGTTAAGCGATTGACTGCTGCGCTGCGTGTCGCGGGTTCGATTCCCGCACGGAACAAATATTTGTATGACCTACAACTAGTTGTTCCGGGTCTGGCTGTTTGTGTATGTGAGTTTAAATGTTTGTAAACGCACCCACAATACAGGAGAAATTCCTAGTGTGCGGCAACGTTTTAAAAAAAAAAAAAAAACTCTGAAATCACGAAAAAAAAATCAGCAGTTTAAACAAAACTTCAATACCTACGTGACCAAAATAAAATATATGAAACAGCTGATTTTTTTTTTCGTGATTTCAGCGTTGGTCCCATAGTGAAAGTTGTTCATATTCATGGGTAGAACATCCCGTAAAAATTTGGATGGTGATAATAAAATATTCCTGTATAAAAGAAGAAAATACAATATTATTACAAATTAAAATTACCCCTTAAAAACAATCTTGTCGTAATCGGTTAAGACTTAAAGCAAACAGCTCCAAGCGCCATAAAGTACCGGAAACTTTCTGTTTACTTTCAAATTGTTAAGGCTCTTTAAATCCTTCCCCATTTTTGGGAGAACGCAACACAACATGGTTATTAGATTATTTGTTCTTTAAAACTCAACATTATCAAATTAGGTAGGTAAACAAGAACACATACATACATATACATATATATCGACAAGAATTCATTCGATTGTTTACAATTTGTGTTCTATACAGGGTGGCAGGAACCTGTTACTGTGGATTCAAGTACATGATTGCGAACCCTCCTGGGTAGAAATCTTTAGTAAGTAATTTTTAAAAAATTGCTGTTCCATAACAAACAGCTGCGAAAAATGTCGACGCTAGCGTCGCTGTCCCAGCCACCCTGGATACTGTATAAATGATTAGCTACAATCAAGTAAGTACCCGATATGTAATAAGCCTACCCAGCGTAGCTTTATGCTAAATGTAATAATAAAAAATGTAATGCCCTGCGTGTGCAATACATCATTCTCCTGCTCTTATCCCAATTTATTTGGGGTCGGCGCAACATGTCTTTTTCTTCCATACTTCTCTATTAGTCGTCATCTCCGTAGTCACCCCCTTTCTAACTATATCATCATTCACACATTCCATCCATCGTTTCTTTGGTCTTCCCCTACTCATAGCCATCGACATCCATACTCAAAACTCTCCTCACGACATTTTCCTCATTTCTCCGTAACACATGCCCATACCATGACAGCCGATTTCCACACAACTTTTCAGTTACCGGTGCCACTTTCAAACTTCCTCTTATGTACTGTAACTTCCTCTTGTGCCCTGCGTGTGCAAAACAAGAATGCTTTTAGGATACTGCTGTCGCTGCCACGATTCTGGAGCACATAAGGGGTGTTTGCAGCAACCCATACAGATAACTGTTTAACGAACATGCGTTAAAGATCAGCATCATTACTGCGTCGAATGCGGGACAGCGACAACAGTCTCCTGAGCATTGTTGCGAGTGAAGACCACCTGATGAGGCACCTGTGCGCAGGCATGTATTGTTGCCGGGTGTCTCCAGAAGATGGCTTTATATTTATAACTAGTACTTCTTACTTAGTACTTTCTTCTACTTAAGGTATATTTATTGTTCCTTATTTGTTTATGCGTAAGTCTTAGATAATTATACTAACATAGTGAAATAATACAAAAAAAAAATATGTGTAATGTGCCTGAATTCATCATTATCATCATTTCAGCCGAAAGACGTCCACTGCTGGACATAGGCCTCCCCCAAGCACGTCCACTTCGACCGGTTCTATGCTTCTCGCATCCAACGGGTTCCTGCGGCCTTTACAAGGTCGTTGGTCCACCTTGTGGGAGGCCTTCCAACGCTACGTCTTCCAGTCGCCTCGGCCAGTATGTGCCTGAATTAAAGATAAATAAATAATACTTGCTGCACCCTAACAATGTTGGGTACTCTTAAGTTTTAGCCTAGTCATTGCCTGTAACTGTACAATATATTTTGTGGCTACACATAGATATGATATTATGGAACAGAGATTGCAGACAAATTAAATTAATTCTTGTTTTTACATCTTTTTGAGGCTCACTGTTCATGTACGAGATCCACGTTAGTTCGTTTTGTTGGTGTGTAAAAATACAATTTGCTGCAAATATTGTTGTGATCCAATGAGTAAAGTATGACAGACGGTGGAAGTACAGGCACATGAGACCCGAACGAGTTGCAGCTAGGTATGTATGGGCCATAGAAGCCAGTTTTCATGAACCATTCACACTCATATTATAAAGGCGAAAGTTTGTGAGTGTGTGTGTGTGTGTGTTTATATGTTTGTTACTTCTTCACACTCAAACGGCTGGACCAATTTTGATAAAATTTTGTGTGAAGGTAGCTGACATCCTGGATTAACATATAGGCTACTTTTTATCTCGATATTCCCACAGGTTCGACACTTACGCGGGTGAAACCGCGGGGCGCAGCTAGTATAAAAAATAAAAATACAGGGTCAAATTAAATTAGCTAGCAAAATTTCATAGATGTGATGGGTATTGATATATTATCACGATAAAAAAAAATGATATCGATAAACCGCTACTGAATTTTGTTTTAATATTGGTACCCAATTTGACCCTGCTTAACTGAAAACCACGACAAGCTAATAATAAACTATGGGTAATTTCCCGATGATATCTAAAAGAAAGCAGTACTGAACTAATATCATGATTGTAACTTGTTCTAAGTTGTATTACGTTAGGTTGTAAGCGCTGCTTACGGCCTAACGTAATACAGGCGTGAAGATTCTTACATTTTGCATAAGTGCCAGTTTGCATAAGTAGCCCTCCCTCCTGGAGCGGGATTATAATCGCATGCGACGCTTTAATTTATAGCTACTGAAAAGTTTCTAGATTAAACTGGAATTACTAATTCGAAAGTACAAAGAAATGTCCAAAAATATATTAATTTGTAGGTTTGGTAGTGTGAAATATACATATGCCTAAACATACCTTTTAACCGGCTCTGTTATTATTTTTGACCTTTCAATTTGTATAAAAGGTCTAAAGTTGGCTGTCAGCTGGAAAAGGCGTAGGGTGTGGACTATATTTCTAATCAAGAAACGTATCTTTGGTTTATTATTATAGGTACCTACATGTTTTGATCACTTGCAATTTTATGTAACTTCCGATACTTCTTGAAGCGTAATGCATCACTAAGGAACTACCTAACTTACATAACATAACATAATCAGCCTATAATATTCCCACTGCTGGGACACAGGCCTCCTCGAGAGGGAGTCACGCGGGCCCAGTGAAAATTCGAAGATATGTGACATCTACCAACCTGGTAGATGTCACATATCTTCGAACTTTTGGTTTTAGGACATGCCGGTTTCCTCACGATGTTTTCCTTGACCGTTTTGAGAGCAGTGGTGGTGAAATAATAATACCTAACTTACTCTCTTACTAGGAAACCGGCATGTCCTAAAACCAAAAATTCGAAGATATGTGACATCTACCAACCTGGTAGATGTCACATATCTTCGAACTTTTGGTTTTAGGACATGCCGGTTTCCTCACGATGTTTTCCTTGACCGTTTTGAGAGCAGTGGTGGTGAAATAATAATACCTAACTTACTCTAAATTAAAAGTCCAAACACTAAAAGAATTCTTAAGAAAATGCACTGACACGGAAAATACAAGATTGAATGAACTCGCATGCCGTCTATTTCATAACACAGCTCCGACTGTAATAAGATAAACGTTTTATTGCCTCCTCACACTCAGATATTGTGCGAGTCAGCGAATAAGTCGTTAGTACGTATTTAGCTAATAAACTCCATTTCCAATTAGTTGAAATCGCTTTTTCACGACTTTTCCACTGATCAGCCTTTATGAAAGCTCCGTTAAAAACGATCGTAGGAAATGTCCGATTCCACCTTACTAAGTACCCGCGCAATCTTTATTGGAAATAAATTAAAGCCAGCGGAAGAGAATTCAGCCCCTTTGTTTGTTTCGATAAGGGACTAGATATTAAATAAAAAATGGAAAGCTGTGAATCTCCATAGAATTCTTCATGACAACGGGTGGCATTACGAGTAGAAAACACATACGTTTTATTAGGTTATATTTGAGACAATGGCCTTTTTTATTCACCTTATATTGTTGTGATTTCACGTAGAAAAAGTTCTGCCATTCTGCCTCTATTTATGCTTTTTAGTCGCTGAGCAACCAGCGCCGTTTACATACAAAAGGCTGCGCTTTTATTTTAGGGGATATGCGATATGGAACCAAGTGGAACAGATTCGGGTGAGATATTTAAATGAAAAATTAAATGTAGCATGAGGATCCTGATAAATCATGCCATTTTTGCTTCCTTCGAGGGTTGTAACAGATGACTTCCTGATCATTCGAAGTGGCGGTAGCAGCAACAATGAATATTAGTAAACTTCCCTGTTAACTATACCTAGGTAGTACCTACCTTTAACCTTATTCTTTTGCCAATATTTTTAATTGGAGGTTTTTCATGACCTTTCATTAAATATGGTGCTTCACCTACTGCAACTGAAGACAAAGTATGAGCTGAAGTAAAGCTGAAAGTAAATAATTACTGCGTAGATGAAAACCACTTCACACTTTATACGAAGAACTGGCCGTGTATCCATGTAATAAACAACGTTATAGGAAACTAAACTTTCTTATACAGCCATAGAAATACTGACGAAGAAACAACAATAAACAAGTAATTAAAACTTATTTACCTATACGGCTACTTCGCGTGCAGTACGAACTAAATGAGGCTCCGCGTTTAGCAAACATAAATATGTGCCCGTATCTAGCGGCAACATAAGCGCCTTAAGGCTTAATCTTTATGAAGACTATTCTAACATTCCATTTTAATAGTCGGCTGTTAAGCTACAAATTTTACTTTGTAACTTCTTTATTTAATTGTGCCTTTCAGGATTTATAATCAACTTTGTATTATTTTGAAGTGACCCACGGTTTTTACGACTTGAGAGAACATCGAGATTTCTTTAATAAATGAAAGTCTAATATTAATGTATTAGCCACATAAACCGTCGAAAATAAATTCTCTAAAACAACATCAAAATCCATTGCGTAGTTTAGAAGAACAACGCGGTCACGCATAGCCATACACAAAAAGCGACTTTAATTTTAAATATGTCATAATTAGATGAGCCCCGAAAAAGGTTCAACAAGCTTCATTTTTTTCGCCAAATGTTACTAGGGGATCACGTCAATGTACGCGGTAGCAGCATGCATAGGCTGCTAATAACAACAAACTGCTACAACCATTCCGTTTTATTGCGATTTCCCCTTTGGCCGTTCATAGGGTGGGCTTATTTAGCAATGGATTTCACGGGTCGGTATTATGATAAATAATTACCAGTGATCATAATTATCATCGGCCATATACGTCCTATGCTGAAATTGGCTAATATTTACATCTATGTATATAGCAATACTCTACAACTCATTTAATTTCTCTATTTTAATTTTAAAAAACTGTATATGTGTAACTGTGTATATTCTGTTAGCAAACATTTATCAAATGTAAATGTTGGCTAAAAATTTCCCAGTCTATTATAAGAGAGGTATGGCGGTGTATGCCGAGATACTATACAGGTTTTTTACCTAGTTCGGCTGCAGATACTCCATGTTGAATTATTTTCATTAAAGCCTACAATTTTATAATAAATTAATTAAATGAATAGTAACTTGTTATTAATAATTCTATTCCAATGTATCCTAATTCTATCTAATTTTGTCTAATTTTATTTAATACTGTCTAATTTTTATCTAATGTTGACCAATTTTGGTTTAATTTCATCTTTTGTCCAGTTTTTATTATGTGATTTAGCCTAATTTTATGATTGTATGACATGTGTAATTACTAATATTGACTAATAACTTGTAGGTATGTGTCGTGCAAACTGTTAATATAAGTTGGTTATTAATAAATTAATTAATTAATAAATTAATATTTTTTTACGCAATTATGGTTGTTGTCATGATAATATTTTTGGTGTCGATAAATAAAATCTATTAATATTTTATCATTCGAATGACTATTATGTAATTTGCTCACACGACAAATTCGACCTGACAAAAAAAATATATATGAAAATAAACTTATTTATACAACGAACGAGGACGTTTTACGTGAATACCGTTCCCTAATTGTCATCATGTCACTATGACAGTTAAATATTCTATTCTGAAAGCTTGTACCGTTTGTACACGCAAATTGACTCTAGCACAAATGTATGTGGCACATAGTGTACTTGTGGTTTACTTACATTCACGCAGACTGATTCACCAGCCATAAGACTGATTAATGATTACACTGGGGCACAATACTGTAATGTTTGATTGCTCATAAAGTTTCGTAATTATCGTCATAATTTTTCTTAGTAAGCAGGTACATAAACTCAATACTTTGTGTTTGGGACCGCTCGGGATGGATACACCAATGAACACCACGTTTCAGGCTGTAAGAATCTGACACAACTTTTCCTCGGTCCCAGGGTGGAGAACGCCCAAGAGGACGTCCACAGGACAAATAAAGCTGTCAGCTATAATTTAACCCATAATAAGCATATAATTTTCCCCTGCTGGGACACAGGCCCCCTCTCTTCAAGAGGGGGAGTGGGCAGTAGTCCACGACACAAGCCCAGTGCGGGTTGGTAGATGTCATATGTCTTTGTATTTTTTGGTTTATGGATACGATGTTTTCCTTCACCGTTTTGAGAGCAGTGGTGATGAAATTATTTACACAAAGTAGGTAAAGCGTCTGCCTGTATTCGAACCCATAACCTACGACTCATAAGTCGGGACCGTTACCACTGCGCCACCACTGCTCCCCTAGTACAATCCATTTCAAGGAACTCGCCCACTTACCAATCAGTCTGTAAATAATGATGTAAATTTATTGCCATACTCCTTAAGTCTTGAGTTGAGCTGCACGATTTCTGACAAATGCCTGCACTGACTGGACAGGTCCTCTCAATCTGTGTGGTTCTTTCCTCAAAATTATTATGTCTGGACTTTAAAAGAGACTGTGACCTCTGAGTTTGTTTCGGCCTTTCTTCTCAGAGTAGTCAGATAGGAAACGCCGACCTCATCTAGTTTAAAAAAATATGATTGACATGTAAAAGTGTTCGTGCAAACCTACTTACAAAAATCAAATCATTTAGTGAAGCCCGAACTCCTGCGCTAGGTAACAACACCTGTGTTACAGGAGCCAGATATACACTCTGCTATATACTCGTCACTTCGGTAAAATCAAACTAACGAAAGCACTTAGGCTTTCTTACCATCTATTCTTCGAGGACCATGTTCAGTAAAGAAAATTAACTCAAAAAGGAAGACCAACTATTCTCTAACCAATACAAGCACCGAAACATTATGTAAAGTTCACAAACATGCCGTTACTAACTCATCGATGCCAGTAAAACCCAGTCTGGCTTCTCCTTGCAAACATGAAACATTTTCAAATATTATGCACCCGTCTGATTTATAGGAGACAGCAGGCTAATCTTGCCACGCTATCGCAAGCACAGCTGTACAAAAAACAAATTCTGAACGGCGACTTTTATGGTAGAGCCTTTATACTGTCTAGCCAAAAGTGAAACCTTATCTGGTGGACTATAAATAAATAAAACTTGACGGTTCAACCTAACATTGATAGCATCACACTTTGTTCCTTTATTAAGTGTATATACCTACCTACGTAAGCTTTGGGTGGTGTTTCGAAATGTGGTGTTTGAAATTATGATTTGTCGTCACCACGATTATAATGTATAGGTACTAGGTTCAGACTGCGACTACAGTGAATGTTACTCCTTATTATATTAATTATCTGCCAGTGAAAGTCCTGTCAAAATCTGTCCAGCCCTTTCAGAGATTAGCCGGAACAAACAGAAAGACAGACAAAAAAAACAAAACTGTGTTTTTTTTTTCATAAAAGTACCTTATACATACAGGGTGAATTTTTTAAGTGGGCGTGGATGGCCAAAGTCGAAATTATGAGAAATGGCGAAAAGTACTCAAAGGAGTCGTGCTCGATTTTGATGAAAACTAAAATACTAGATTGAGCCCCGTGTATAATGTACATAGTTACATAACTCTAAGTTATTACTGTAACGGTAGGTAAGTGAGAATAAAGGCTCCCACAAACAGGCGCGACGCGACAGCGCAACGCGACTCTAGTAGAACAATTTCAATGAAAACAACACGGAAATTGTCCTACCACAATCGCGTCGCACCGTCGCTTCGCAACTGTTTGCGGGAAGGAGTCTTTACAAAATACCCGGAACTGAAACAATAATTACACCACAAAACATGACAGAAGTACGCGCTACACATAACATCAATCTGATAAGTTCTCTAACAAGACAGAATCCACAAACAGACAGATAAGCTGATTTCAGAATCTTTAATTACATCATCTCGGTATCGTTACTGAATGAAAAAAAAGAAAAAGAAGATTTTATCGAAAACGATCCCCTTAAAGAGGATTTACGCAATTAAAACGAAGAAGGGAAGCCTGATAAAGGAAAAATATTTATTCTTGCCTTTTAAGTAAACTTTCAGAAATAATATCTTCTATATTAATATTTTGAGTTCATCTGAATAAACTTTATCATTTTAGGTTATGATAATATATGTATTTATCCTAGTTATTTATAGATTCAGATTTGCTCAAGATTTCATTCGTTAGAATAATAATACCCGTAGACGTGCAGAGGTAGAGGTAAACATGTCAGTCATTCACATTTCACAAACATTACTTGATCCGATTCCGACGATTATATCCACTATTGTCATTTTTTCGACCACAATATGCGATCAGGAAAATAAAGCAACACATAGTTTTAATCTAGGAAAGTTTGTTTGAGTCAAACTTCTAAGTCAACGCAATTAAAAGATACGGGCGTTTTTGTTCCGAAATCAAAACCTAGGGTACTTTCCGTTGAGCTAGAATCATGTTTGGCAAGAAGCAATGTCATGTAGCTCAAGTAAAGGAAAAAAATCCGAAAACCGCAAATTTGTAGTCACATTACAAGATAAAATTAAAACTATTTACATACCTACAAATTTATACGGAGCCCTGGGTGCGCGAGTCCGACTCGCACTTGACCGGTCCTAATTTTCTGGAAGAGTTAGGCAGAGCTGACGAAAACAAGTTTTAAATGTTATGATTACTCCCAGAACTCCTGTATGTACCCATAAACACAATATTTTGCGTGCGTTACATTGCGCGCTGCCGAAAACAACGATTTTTCACACCAAAAATAAGACTCGTTTACCAGCAATAATTTTTGCTCAGTTTTTAATTTTTTTGTTTGGCTATGTGATGGGTCTTTTTACACCCTGTATTTATTTATACACAATATGCTTCGATTAAATTAACCGAAAAACGAAAGGATCTCTCTCTTGGAGTGAATAATAACATGAGCCACTTTCTTCATCTTCAATCAGCCGCGTGTAGGGGTAAACTGTGCGACTTGGGAACGTGATACGCATTCAGATACAAAGGGGTATCGGACCATTGAAATATGAGGAGCCGATTCTTGCTCTGGGTCCGGGAATAGACAAAATGGCCATGCGCTATGAGGTAGTTCTTTTGATACCTAATTAGTTTAGTTAGCTGCTTATGGGAATTTGCTGCTTTATTGTAACCTAGTCAAAGCTTTGCTTCGTTATAAACTGTTTATGCTCAGAGAAAAATATAGGTACAGTGCGACGAGAAAATGCGTTCTTTACACCTGTCAGATTCATACAAACAGGGGGTCTACTCCGAAGCGGTTAACCACTGTAGGTATCGGCCGAATGTTCGGTCATTTTCTACTACCATTAATTTCCTATATTGACTATTGGTCCCGACCAAACTGTGCCAATCCGAACCTTTTTTTACCTTTTTTTTTAAATTCGTAGTAGGACAACAATATTCGAATCAGAAAATGACCGAACATTCGGCCGATACAGTGGTTAACCGCTTCGGAGTAGACCCCCAGGCGTGACACGCGATATAATCGCGCACGACACAAAGGCACCGCTCGTTGCGCGACGTGCGGTACCTTTGTGTCGCGTGTCGTGTCGCGCCTTAAGTGTTTTGCGAATTTGATCTTTATTAGCAACTAGAATTGACGCACTGATAGGTGTCTAAACTACTAATTTATATCTAAACTAATCAAATACATAATAATATATAAGAGAAAAGATTGAATTTTTTGTATGTTTATTTGTTAGTCTTCCACGCTAAAACAGCTGAATGAATTTGGATGCAATTGGGAAATTTTCACATGGGTAGACCATGACATTGATTGGAATATAGGATACTTTTTATCCCGATATTTCCAGAGGATCGAGACTTATGCGGGTGAAACCGCGGGGCTCAGCTAGTTATTTACATAATTACTCATTAAATAATAAGTAGTTAAGTAAAATAAAAAGAAAGTTCAGTAAATAGTAAGTAAGTAATCGATAGAATTTTAAAATTCCTTTAGGTATATTTTATTTATTTGAGCAAAGTAAATAAAATATAAAAGAATAATAAAATTCTTTCGATTCGTATTCTAAAAAATCTCAATCATTTATGCAAAGGTGGGTCAGCTAATTGCTATAACTCACTGTACTCTAAAAGCTACAGTTTCGGCCAATTAATTATTTTGTACTAAAATAAAGTGTAACGTAATGGAATTAATTACAAAGTATTCTCTTTGATTTCAAAAGGTAATTGCTACGAACTGACAAACTTCTTCATTATATTATGTCCGTAAATTGAAAATAATACTTTAAAAGGACGGTTTGCGTCTAAATGTGAAAATATAAATTTGTTATCAAAGTTTAATCACCTCCTTGTGAATTACGGAGGACGATCAAATTTGATCAACGTCCAATTAATTTGTTACGTCAGCTATATAGACAATTGTAGGTATACAAAGCCCTACAAACACACAGCTACAAACTATACGTAAGTAGATATACCTTGATTAATATGAGCATGTATTGAATTTCGACATATCCGCGTAAGTTGAGCGGCGTACAGTCACGAGCAAAAGTATGTATACACTTGGCTTTATTCAAAGGCGATTTTCTCATTTATTTTTGAATTAAATTTTCTAATAATAGAAACATAGTATTTTCGAACCCATAGGTATATGTAAAGTGTCGTATTTCATTCGTTGTTCGTTGTATTCGTTATTTCGTGAAAAAATCTCAATTTAAAGTTGCCAAATGTTGACATATCTACTGGTGCTCGTGACTGTACGTTTTATTTCATTCATATGCAGAAAAATCGTTCACACGTTTTTATTGGTATCTACCAATTAAAAAAAGAATGTGGAGTGCATTGGTGGGATGCAGCGGCATTCACGAGGACTCTAGCCGGCAATAAAGTAGGCATCAAGCGAGCTACGTGCCTTACGATAAGACGAGTGTACGTGCTAACTCCTTATTTGTGCATGAAGCTCAGCCACCGAGCAAACTGGGACGTTAAAAAAAACGAAAAGAAAATTTACATTATCACATTCCTCTGGAGAGTTATTTTACTATTCTCCGTTTAAATATTTCATTGTAGAAAATTTACTTCGTGGAAGTTCATCTGAAAAAACATTTTATAATAAAGATACCTATCGAGATACTGCAGTATAACTTAAAGAGGATTGCATCAGCCTCAAGTCTGACGCTCTTTGCAATTCTTTGGGAATAACTTTTTTATAAGAACTGGCGATTTCATCTAGGTATATTAAAGTCCGCTTACACAGAATGTGCGACTGCAGACAGTCGAACACACTTTACATTATAAAATAACCAGGAGTTACTTAGATTTTCAGTTATTTTGTCAAATCCCATTATTTGCCCAGTACAAAAAAAAAATACAAAGAAATAAATAAAAATCGAATAACATCCTGCGGCATTAAATAATGTTTCTCGCGTTGTATATCCTAGCCCAGTCGTGCGTTACGTGGGCAGCTACCACGGGTGACAAACGCGCCCCGGAGTCGCATCGCACGTAGGGTATAAAAATAAGGGGGATCTTTAAAGTGAAAAGTAAAGCGAGTTTGGCTTTTATGGTAGTTACCCTGAGTTATCCAATCAGTCGGTGCCGGGGAAGCAATAAACTGGACATCACGTCCGAACGTGTCCTCCCAGTGACAAACTACTAACGCCTCGCGCCAACCAGCGCACTGAACGCTTGCCTGCACTCACTGATAGACGAATTTAGATTTATTACTCACCCCGCGTGTTTACTTTTCCTCACATGGTGAGGGCTGCGACGAGATTCATTAGTTAGGGGTTAGTTGCCGATGTAGCCGTGTCTGGACAATGCAAGGGACAGTCGTATATGAGACGATACGGCGGACTAGAACAACAGTTTGACAAGATAGCGAGTTTCGATTGATTCTCTTTTATTTTCAAAAATGGGCAATGGGGAACAAAACCTAAACATATCAAATACATGATCGATAAACTAACTTAACTTATTTGTGGAAGAAAAGTTTATATTTTCAAGAAGTAGGTAGTTATGTAGGTACCTACGATACAGGAAGATTAGAGTTTATTGTATCCATTTATCATGCAGCATCTAAATGCAAAAGCTTTTACAAAACCATAATCTAAAAGTTACGAACGCATTTGTATCAGAGAATTTCCTCAGAGGAATGATGCAGGAAAATTGGGTGTCCAATCATCAAATATTACTGAGTGCTTCCCGCACCGTTGTTTTTATAAATGAATACAATCAATCATATTTCTTTTTATATTAAGACAAGACAATCATACAATGTTTATTATACTCTGCCTGTACAGATAAATACGTCTGGCATTATTAAGATACACAAAGAGCAAGACGTTTCTCTGTCAACTGTTCTACATTTGATATGCCAAGATATTACTGTAGCGTCAACATTCTGAATAGGCGTGTATTTGACAATGTAGCTACTACTATTGAAGATGGGGCCATTGACGACAGGTTCTCCACAGCTAATTGCAGATTATTCGTCATATTTATTGATATAATCAATCACGATTCAATCACATTTGAAACATAATCTGCCGTATTATCAGCCTAGCTAGCTGTTAATCCCCGAAAGTACCTAGACAATAGACAATGGACTAGTGACAAGATAATATCGTCTTCTCAAGTAAATTGTTTCGATAATTATCTGACAAATGGGACTATTTACGGATGAATTCACTAAATAAACAAGTATTACTTTTAGCTAGCGTTCAGATTCTCAACTAAAATAAATAGATGAGTATCAACGAAACGCTTAAGAACGTTTACGCCGTACGGCATTTCATACAAACTTTCAAGCCCTTGTTTTTCGAAATGAGTGGACCGATTTTAATGAAACTTCATACGCATAAGCAGGATACAAAGGTCTAAAATGTATTTAAGAACATTTTCGAAATGTCTTATTTAAAAAAGATAACTGAAAATCCGCAATGTGAAGGCCGCAGGAACCCGTTGGATTCAAGAAGCATAGAACCGGTCGAAGTGGAGGTGCTTGGGGAAGGCCTATGTCCAGCAGTGGACGTCTTTCGGCTGAAATGATGATGATGATGATGAACTGGAAATCTCTGTTTCTATGGAGAATTGAAAATCGGTCTAATTTGGCTGTAACACTATTTTTCGAAAATGTTCTTAAGTACCTAACTTTTTAGATCTTTGTATCCTGCTTTTGCGTATGAAGTTTAAATAAAATCTGTTCATTCCATTGACATATATATATTACTAGCGTAAGGACCGGGCTAACGGCGCGACTAAATGGCACCAACGCGCTGGCCCTAAAATGACGGTTTTAGGGCCAACGCGACTCAGTTGACAGTGGTGCGCGCGAACTTCGAACTTCGAACGAAGAACTTCTATGTAAAATGTTCAGACGGGCGTATCCTTACTTTTGAAATCATTGGTTCATTCATTTCGAAAAAAATGGGCTTGAAAGTTTGTATGAAATGCCGTATGGCGTAAACGCTCTTGAGAGCAGTGGTGCCCCGGTGGAAACGGCCACGAGTTGTAGGCTCAAACCACGACAGGCGCTTTACTTTGTGTAAATTATTTCATCACCACTGCTGCTCTCAAAATGGTGAAGGAAAACATTGTGAGATAAACCGGCAAGTCCTAGAACCAAAGATTCGAAGACGTGACATCTACCAAGCCGCACTGGGCCTGCGTGGTAGATTACGGCCCGCTCCCTCTCACTGAGAGAAGGCCTGTGTCCCAGCAGTGGGAACAATATAAGCTGATTATGCTATCAACTAAACTAAAATAAAATTACAGCTATCTTTTTACTTGTAATTATAAAAAAGATGAACAGAAATTAAAATATCAAAAGACGCTGAATTAAACTTGAACAAATAGTTTTAAACGACACTTCAGAAGGATAAGCCACTTAAATACACTAAAGTTTAACATTTCGGCTAATTTGTTAGCCTAATACTTGCTTCTCATTTAGGGGAACTTTACTTTAGTTAAAGGTATAATATTTTTAGTTGGTTTATTAAACACTAGGCATTGCCACTGGGTCGCCAAAACAAATGACGACAATTTAAATGTACTAACGCAAAATGGGCGAGTTAAAAGCGTTTTTCCATTAATCCTCGATGTTTTAATGAACAAATAGGTAATTTGAGCATTAAAATATACTGTTCGTACACTTGTTCGTAATTACAGAGGATTAATAATTATGATACGAATCGTATATTATTTAAAATGATTGCTGTCCCGCGATGTCCTTTGATGCGGCTTTCATTAATTATATATATTTATATCTTCGTTCTTTTAATCCTTTCAGGGCTATTTTTTTAAGTCTAGAATCAAATTATATTAAAGCTGACTCATTGTGCCATTGGACTCAGCTGCTGATGTAAGATACTGGGTTTCCAGGTAGCTCAAAGTGTAAATTGGATGGCTTTGTTAAGACATTCTCAGTTACAGTTCCAGTTCTAGGATAGGAATTGTGACTGGCAAAAGATGATAAGTTACCTTAGGACCTTTTTCTATCGGTGCGAACTATCATAACTCTTCACAATAACTATCTACACATTGTTTTGTTAATCTCATTTGTTTTCCACCACTGTGAAAACTCCTTCAATTACTTCTTCGAATCATCTCGATTATTTGCGATTACATACCATGTATGTATAGTAATTATAAAGTCAACTATAAAGCAGTAAACATACACATATGTATTATCACGCCTTCTTCCCATGAGGGTAGGCAGAACTACAACACGCCAGCTGCTACGATCCTTAGGTACATACATATCTATCTTATCTATATATATAAAAGAAAGTCTTGTTAGTTACACTATTTATAACTCAAGAACGGCTGAACCGATTTGGCTGAAAATTGGTGGGGAGGTAGCTTAGAACCAGGAGACGGACATATATTACTTTTTTTATGTAGTGTAGGAATAGGTTAGGAGTAGGGTAGGGGTAGGCCACCACGCGAACGAAGTAGCGCCGGGCAGCTAGTAATAAATAAAACAAAGTTGGGTTAGTTGCACCATTTATAACTCAAGAACGGGTGGACCGATTTTTATGATCTCTGATTTGTTGGATTTGTCTCCGCCCCGAATAGCAGAATAACTATTAAAACACGGGTTTTATTCACGAAAAAAAAAAATATAAAGATATTCCTTTTGTCATAGATTTTCCTATTTATTGATTCTGAGGTGGTACGAAGTTCGGAGCTAGTTTTACATAAAAATCCAACAGTTACAATAAAGAAAAGATTGAGAGATAACAAAGTCAGTTTAAATAACAATAAATTGCTAGACCTTTTTCTTAAACTAGTGAGTTAAGGATTTTATTCCTTGACTAATATAAAAATATATTGAAGACTGCCAAAGCGGTTCTTGGGGATACCGAACCCTTCCGAGACCGTTTCGTAAAGCGGGATTTGACTAAATCGCTGATTCAAAAAATAATAAGTACTGTCAAGGTATTGTAGATTCGGGAAAATTTCAGATATTTCCCACATCATTCAATAGAATACGAGGCCGGATATATTGGTTTTGTTACCACAGACATGCTGGCTACTGTACATGCTTATAACTTTCTATCTCGTGTGGAAATGAAAATACATCAATATTTTCAATTGAGTTTTTTTTAATTACCTACGCCTTATCTTTTTTCAAAGTTCATGCTATTTCTGCCTCGAAATCGATTGAGCGGTTTAGCCATAAAGACTATCTTGTATTTAATTAATACGTGTGCGGATATTATAATTATACTCTTGTATTATGTTATTTTCGAAAATATGTTAAATATTTTCTTTAATTATTATGTTTTACGAGTAGAGAAGTAATTATATCTTGTCATAAACACTTTACATGGTGCTATACAAACCTTTGATTTTTAATTATCATTTTTATTATGCTTTTGTTTGTGTAGGTATATAAAATGTTTGTGTAATAAAAAAAAAAATTGACTCCTCATACCTAGGGGTATCCGGTTAACTTTTAATGTAAATTCCTCACTTTGGTTAAAAAAAAATGGTGTCTATTGTTAGGAAGATATTTTTTTTAATACATAAAAGGGTATCATGATATTCCCATGGCAAAAAAATAAATAAAACAGGTTGTCGAAAAAAGTTATAAATTTTTAAAGATGTCCCCGAAGAATTTTCCCAAAAATTAAAAAAAATATATTTATGTCTCCTAAACTATCAAAAATCGCAGAACATATACCTGTGGGGTATTTTCGGATACCCCTAGTTATGGTGAATGGATAGTGGTAGACCGCGAAATTCAAATTTGAATTTCACGGTCTCACCTACCCATTCACCTTAAGATAAGATGGTATAAAGGTAGGTATGAGGAATCTTTTTTTTTTTTTTACGTCACTGTTTGGACCAACCTGTACGTACAGGGTCAAATTAAATTAGATAGCGCAACTCCACAGACGTGATGGGTTTCGCTATCTAAATAAAATGAAACAAAGAAAACAGATTCTCTCAACTCAATCTTCAAGTAACAAAATTACTAGCGGTCGTTGACCCCCAAATTATTTTATCGTGTTTAAATATCGATACCCATCACGTTTGGAAAGTTTCGCTAACTAATTTAATTTCACCCTGTAAATCCGAAATACAAAATAATTCGTTAACTAATTATTTTTAATTAGATCTAATCTATATCAAAGAATCTATATCAAAAACCAACCCGGGCTTACGTCAACAAAGTCCTCTTAACATAATCCAACCGAACAACATGGACATCTAATTAAATAGACTTAGCGAATCGCTCCCTAAGTACCAAACTAATTTCCAGAAGTAGGCAATATAATTCTCTGTTCTGAGTGTAGCAGGCAGTTAATAATCGACATTAGTAAAGTGGCTCGGTAAGGGGAGCCTCCCCTAAGGTATCAGTACTCAGTAGCCGGCGGTGGAAACCGTAGGAACCGTACTGCGATACCATCTACCACTTCCATAGAAATTGCACGGAGGTAATTCCTCAATTTACTGCAATTTGCTTTTAGAGAATCGAAATATCAAAGTACCACTATCGTTAGATTTACAAACAGACTGCGTTTTAATTGACCCTGTAAGTGCACTATGTCGATTCCATTATCAAATTGGAAAAAAAAGTGGCAACAAAAAATAGAATTTACAAAAGGTTAGGAATTTTTTGCGAGCTGTGGTGGCCCCTGTGGTAACGGTCTCAACTGGTCGTGGGTTTAAACCCTAATGCTTTACTTTGTGTAAATAATTTCATCACCACTGCTCTCAAAACGGTGAACGTGAGGACACCGGCATGTCCTAATACCAAAAATTCGAAGACATGTGACATCTCTACCAACCCGCACTGAGCCCGCATGGTAGATTACAGCCCACTCCCTCTCGAAGAGTAGAGGCATGTGTCCCAGCAGTGGAAACATTATAGCATGATTATGCTTAGGAATGTTTGGTCTACGGTGCGTTAATTACTAAATTAAACCGTCAGAAACAACTGTCCAAATATCTGTAAACGAATCCGTTTTTATAGCCGAAAAACCGTATTGTATTGTTTAACTTATAAATAACCTCGTAAACGTCATGTAAAAATGAAGCTCTCTAAAAAATACACAAGAAGTTACACCCCAGGCGGTCGTATTTCATATTGATAAGACGATAAGCTAACAACATGCAGGCCTTTTTATAGCCAATAAATAAGGGTTTAAACATATATGCATAACTCTAAATTAAGCGAATATACCTATAGGTTAAATAAGACATGTAACGTTGAAGTAATGGCAACACTAGCCCGGAAGCGGAAAAACGAAACGGACTAGTATTTACGAGCAGTACATCCGCCCAGTGGGCTTCATTAGCACACGCTCTGGACAAAAATATATTGTTTTACATGCATTCATTGAACTTTAGTGCTTTGTACCTACGTTGTGAATGAATTATTCCGTATTGCAAACAGTTTTATATTTAAACAAGAACATTGTTTTAATGAGAACGTTTATACATTTTCAAATACGTTCTGTTTAACCTATTGCATGATTAAAAGCACAATGGGTTAATAATTAATCTTAGCTTTTGTAGTACAAAAGTTTTGCCAAATATACTAAAATATGCGTACAGTTGGCTTATCAGTGGGGTGAAGTAGCCCATTGTGGTTAGACTCAGTTCAGTGGCGCACGCTGCTAATTAGCCAGCCACAAGATAAATGTCAGCAATCACGAACCCCCGCGAGGCGCCGCCACACGCTACCCGCCGTCGCCGCCGCCCGCGATCAACAGATTACTTACAAACTAGCATCTCTCCTTTCAGACTACCAATCCTCCATATTACACCGTTTTTGTACACGACTGCCCAACGGAACCCCTGCTACTGATTTATATTAATAGACCGCAATCAATAATCCACTATCTTGACATCCAGGCTGATAGCTCAATAATAAGCTTGAATTGCCCTCATAATAGTGTCTTCGTCGCAAATGTCAATTGTTGAACTTTTAAAGGGCTGTTGGTAATAATAGGGGTGGTCTTGTTGAACCATGTCGTTGTAAATCATTGGTTCACTTTATATTGAAGGTAAATCACTTTGTTGAAAGTTCAGGCGGCTGTCGGGGGATGTTAGTCGTGTCGTTGTAATACGTGCTGTCATTCAGTGTGTGCCATCTTTGTTCCTTATTCGTTTATGAATAAACTTTCCAACTATTCGGTACTAAGTTCCGCGTTTAACTCGTGCCTGTAATTGTCAACAGATTTCCAACTGAAAGTTTCTGTTATAATAATGGGTCTGGATTTTTAGCTAAGTATTTAATATTCATAAAGAAGTTCTGAATACGGAGCATGTGCAAGTTCTAAATATCTTAATTACCTGTTACCGCGAGTTCGCCGCGCGAACTTTCCGCGTTATACTCGTGCCGTTTTGAATATAGTTCCCTTACATGACGTCACGCCTCACAACATTGTACCTACTTACGGGATTATTTCAGCAAAGCCTTTGATACCTCAATAGGAAAATGTGTTTAAATTCGAACTTAGTAGGACAGGTCCTAGATAATCTTCTTGAAGAAAACTAGAACTTCACACGCGGGCAAAGGATAGCTGAAACCTTTTTTTATGTTTTACTGCACCTAAATGAGGCCTTTGCCCAACAGTGCGATTATGCAGGCTAACAAAAACCTTTTGACTTAGCTATCGACCAAACTAACAACAGAGAGTTAAAAATGCAGTGACGGCTACCACACTACTCAGACATTAATTCGGGCGTTGAATCGATACTCAACTCGACTAAACTTCTCAATCTAGAAATTTTAGAAAGCTAGGAGGCAAAAGTCCTCGCACCACTTATGGGAGTGGCGCGAGGAGGCAAAACGCCGGAGCGTAACTCCGCTGCCGTGAGAAATCACGGCATAGCGGACAGAGCTCCGGCGCGATCTCTTGGCGATATGGAGAGTGCGTTTGTCGCAACGCAGTGCTGGGCACGCCACAATTTGCGGCGATAAGTCCCCTCTTTAAAGAGTGGCTATAGAGGCGCCACGTCGTCCTTACCCACCGCCTGACGTAGGTCCTCACCGGACACGGTTGCTTCGAGAGGTTCCTGATCCGTATAAGGCGAGAGAAAATGCCCGGGTATCACCATGTGGATCGCCCGGAGGACACTGTGGAGCATACGATGGACTTCTGCCCGGCTTGGGCGGAGCACCCCCGCGTCCTCACAGCGGCGATCGGCGGCGGTGATATCTCGCGTCCGGCCCTGGTCCAAGCTATGGTATGGAGATAGTGTGCATGGGAAGCCGTCACCTCCTTCTGCGAAGCAGCAATGCTTGCGAAGGAGGTGGCAAAACGCGTGAGGGAGAGGCAATCTTTGCGCCCTCACGCCCCTAGTCGACGCAGGAGACGTGACGCCCTAGGCGTCGGGAGTCGAGAGCCGATTCCCGGCCACCGTAGGCGCGAGCTTACGGACGGCGAACTGCCCATTGCTCGCTGTCTGGTAAGGACCAGACCCGGGTCGACGCGACGCCGACGGCGCGTTGTGTTCCACGCGCGCCTCAACAAGATGTCAGCACTAACTGACGCGGTCCGCTAGGGCCGAATGCCTGCCAGAGTCGCGGGTTGTTCGAAAGAGTTACCGTGGCCCCTGGCACAGGGAACTGAAGGAACACGGGTGGGTTTTAGTCAGTAAAAGTCTGACACGCCCTCCCGCTCCGCCCAGAGCGGGAGAAGTTATTTGATAATTTTTCATCCAAAAGAATAAAAAGGGCTTTGGATTTACCTTGGATTCATTAGATGGTACCTACCTAATATATAAGCGGTATTATATACCTAATATAAACAAATAAAATTAAACTAATTGAAAACATACATTTTACAGATGGAAGAAAATTATAACTTTCAGAATTAGTTGGGAAACATAAACATACACAGGTTAGACACACTACTTACTTAGATTGACTAATTACTTCAGCAGCTCTAAATGATCTCTTCTGTCATTGAGGAAAATATGGCGATATTTTAAATTTATTTTAGTCTATCCCCCTAAGAATCCGCGCCATTACTTGGCCCGATAAATCTGAAAGAGAAAGTAAATAATCTTATTTATTTCTATGTAAGATGTAGTTATATAATTTATTTCTGTCTGGTACACATCGAAGTTATGTATATCCAATTTGTTACTCATGATATTTTTGGACCCGCTTACAGAAACAATTCTCCAAATACCGTTAAAAATCTCGTAATTATTACATTATTCTGTAACTGGGTTGTGGAGGTCAGAATATATAGGCAGTCGCTAAATGTGAAATACTGGTATTCTGCTGGTATGCTGCATCCGGTTAGACTGGAAGCCAACCCCAACATAGTTGGGAAAAATCTAGGCAGATAATGATGATTCTGTCACCGTCACCTCAAATGAAGAAATAAATAAATAAACAGTTATATAATAATTATTTATAGAAATAATATAACTGAAGTGATTTTCAAATTAAAAAAGAGAGAGAAGGAAGAGAAAAATTGTGTAAAAATGTTAATGTGAAATGTATATAAATTATTATTTACATATAAAATACTATGTAAGAGAACTATGTCGGTCAAACATTGTACAGGACAGAACACAGACAGTCGACATTATATTAAGTAGGCACTACAATGAAAACTTGGTATCCCAACGGGTTACATGGGTCGACGGCAGTCACTTCACTTAAAACTATCCTTACTTTAGATAATCGTGTATTTTACAGCTCGTACATTTTCTTTGTACGATCCGACTGTCCTGTCAATAGCACCGAGGCAGCGTTAGGTCCAGTTTATTTTACCATTAAAATCGATAGCGCACAGATATTATATGATATGATAGATACGATATGATATGATAGTAAAACTACTCGTGCTTATGAACATAACGTAAAATATTGCCAGTTTGATTGGTTTTTGGGCTACGTATGACTGTGAAACTTTTTATTTCGGTTTACAGAGCAACAAAAAGAACTGTAATTTAGATTTTTCACGCAGTTGGCTTTCCAATAACTAAATTAAAAAGACACATTCATATTCCTATGCCTTCATATGATTTGTTATGTAGTAGATAATCCAACAAGCAAAAATTTATTTATTTATGACAATTACTGAAATTACCCTTGATAAGTACCTAACCCTTTCACCCATATTCTTTAAAAGCAGGTTTGTATAAAAAATAGAACCGAACACTCTATTTGAACAGCTGACGCTCATTGTTACCCGAACATAATACAGAAACCATCGATTAAACCACCCCAAGGGTTACTAATACGATACTTTCGTCAGCGCTAAGTAACTACTAACAACTAACAAGTACTCATTAAATTACAAAATCGAATGTAAAATTACAAGAAAATTAAATAAAACTTTTTGTTTTTATTAAATGAGTCAGCTCGGTAGCTAATGTTAGATTTGTAGACCACATCGATTCCGTCGACCTGCTAATTTTATCTAATCAATACCTACGTGGTAGTTCGCAACTTTGCTTTTAAGCACCAAGTGGAAAGTTGTTCGTAAAACAATTAACTTTTACATATACATTACATAGGTGGTAAGGTGTTGATTTGCATCCTCGTCAAATTTCAGGAGGTTGTCATAAAAGACATTTTAGTATTTTAGTACTTAGTAAAGTAAAAGGCGTTTGTTTGTGTGTGAAAGCGCGGTTATAGGGCTAGTAACAAACAGGCCTCGTTTAAATACGGCTGGTTCACACTTACGGATTTCCGTAAATAAGAAAAAAAAACCTACCCATTTTATTATTGTTGATTTGGGTCGAGAATCATTATCATAATTACGTCCTTGAATTTGACTAGGATGCATTTGCTTGGATTTGTTTGTAGGTGGGTTGGTGGATGGTTGATTTGGATCCTAGTCAAATTCAAGGACGTAATTATGCTAATGATTCTCGAGCGGCGTATAAACCGCGCCGTAGAAAAAACGTCTCCGTCAATAAGCTTCCATAGTGATCCATACAACACTGACAACCGTGCCTACAAACCGTAGTTTTCACGGGAAGAAAAAACGAATGTGTACAAAGGGCCTAAGGACCATTTGACTCCTACTTTTTAAAGTTTTTTATACGTTAATTTTGTAAGAATAATATGACTTTTATGCCGAATTAGAGTTAGACAGTTTTGGAGGTTTATTTGTAACGAAAAGATATTTTACTTTGTCACAGTGTTTATCTAGTTTTTATTTCAATTGCTTTTGAAACAAGTAGCCTAAGTTAAGTGCCTTTTATAATATGTTTGACAGTTTATACTCACAAATCCTATTTGCAAAGGATGTAGGTAGGAGAGTCCTACCAATGATTTTACTATTTTCAAATAGAAACTTAACGAAGTTTACTGTTAAAATGCTCCATCCACAATTCCCTATTTTAACAAAGAAAAACCTTCTTAAAAGGAGAAACTCAACTGGACGAAGACTTAATACTTAAAAGAAATCAGATTCATAATTTATGCATTTAAAAGTTGAGGAGTTTTCATAGCTCGGGGATATTATATCGCTGTGCATATTAGTGCAATAGCACCGTACAAACTTGGAGGGCGGATATGTACCGAGTTGTGCAACAATTTCTCGTGGCTGGCTTGAAAACTTTCTAGCTTCATTAATACTACACTCTTACCACTGTTCATTTTAGTTCCTTTTACAAAATTACTACACTCTCAGACTCCATAATCGAGCCACGCTGCTTTTTTAGAGTTCCGTACCTCAACAGGAAAAAACGGAACCCTTATTATACATTACACTTCGGTGTCCGTCTTTCTGTCTGGCAGTCTGTCAAGACCCGTTTTCTCAGGACGTGTGGAGGTATCAGTTTCAATTGTTATCAAATACGTAGGTCTAAGGTCCCTTGGAACTCAAAAAAATCAAGCTTCGAAGTCAACGCAATGAAAAATACGGCCATTTATGCGACATATTTTGATACTCGCAAATAAATCAAAACCCAAAATTCATGATTCTATGTCAACGGAAAGTACCCTATACTTTCCGTTGACATATAATCATAAATTTTGGCAAGAAGCACGGTCTCATAGCACAAGTAAAGGAAAAAGTCTAGTCTCTAATTCTTTAATGTGTAGTTTTACCAGATATTTTTTTTGTGATTTTGTTACATTTGCAGATGGAGAATTGGCCGTGACGTATATCGATGGATGTGAGAACATGCTTTTCAACCAGAATGTTAAGTTTGTTTTTGGGATAAATTCATCCCAGCTACGGAACCCTTTATTGTGCGTAGTGCGACACCCACTTGGGCGATTTTTTTTTGTTTTATGGTCTATGACTATTAAATGGTTTTTGGATCAATAATCAGCCTATAACCTTCCAACTACTAGAACACAGGGCTCCTCTCTTCAAGAGGGAGTGGGCTGTAATCTACCACAGATCCAGTGCGGGTTGGTAGATGTCACATGTTTTCAAATTTTTGGTTCTAGGCTACGAATATGTACATGACGGCTTCCTCACGATGTTTACCTTCACCGTTTTGGGAACAGTGATGATGAAATTTGGAACACTGATGCCACCAAAATGATCGCCAGTATGTCTGGGTCTGCTTCTGTGTGACCTAAATCCGCACTTAAGTCACGCTTTTCTGTGACTTAAGTAGGTAGTCCATTTTTACACAGAAAAGCGTGACATAAGTGCGGGCTTAGGTCACACGAGTTATAAAATAGTAACGATACGTGGGACTTAAGTAGCCTATTATATATGCACGGCGTTTACCACCCTAGCGTAGACTATTTTAGTCACAAGTATCGTAATGTACCATTATTTGACTCGTCTTTATTTTGGATGTTTTAGGCCTTGGTAATCTTGCAAGGCATGTATGTCCTGATCTTATGAAAAACAGTAAAATAATACCGTTGTTTAAATCGGGTAGTACATCAGACCCTACTAATTATAGACCTATTTCAGTACTACCTACCTTTAGTAAAATTTTTGAAAAACTTATTTTAAATCAATTGCAAAGATTTTTTAATAATAATAAATTACTACATAACAAACAGTTCGGATTTACAAGGGGTCGTTCGACTACCGATGCAGGAGTTGAACTTTTAGGACATATTTATAATGCATGGGAGGACAAATGCGATGCTTTGGGCATCTTTTGCGATTTGTCCAAGGCATTCGATTGTGTTCTTCATGAAATATTAATCAGGAAACTGCACCACTACGGAATCCGGAACGCCTCTCTGGATCTTCTTACTTCTTACTTAAGTGATAGGATTCAGAGAGTTGATGTTAACGGAAAAAGGTCACCCGGATCTGTAGTAAGAATGGGGGTCCCCCAGGGCTCAATTCTCGGCCCATTTTTATTTATTATTTATATAAATGACTTGTCTTACCTCATAAGGGATGAACATGATATAGTGTTGTTTGCAGATGACACTTCACTTTTATTTAAACTCAAACGTCAGCAGCTGGTTACTGACAATGTAAATAACGCCCTTGCAAAAGTAGTTAACTGGTTTAATGTCAATAACCTACTTCTTAACGGAAAAAAAACTAAATGTATTAAGTTTACCATACCCCACGTTAGACAAGTAGAAACTAGTGTTCTCATTAAGGATGAAGAGTTGAAACCTGAAGATACCACAGTATTCCTAGGCATAACGTTGGATGCCAAGCTTCAATGGGGCCCCCATATAGATAAATTGTCAAAAAAGCTTAGCTCTGCAGCATACGCCGTTAGGAAAATTCGTGATTTAACTGATTTAGAGACAGCCCGTTTAGTATACTTTAGTTATTTTCATAGTGTGATGTCGTACGGTATTCTGTTGTGGGGAAATGCCGCCGATATTCAGACAATTTTTATTTTACAAAAAAGGGCAATTCGTTCCATTTATAAATTAAGTCCCAGACACTCCCTCAGAGACAAATTTAAAGAGATTAATATAATGACTGTGCCTTCTCAGTACATTTATGATAATCTTTTGTATGCACATAAAAATATTAATCTGTTTAAAAAATACAGTGATATCCATAACATAAATACTAGGAACAAACACAAATTTGTTGTTCCTACAACAAGGCTCAAAAAAATAGGTGGCTCGTTTAGATGCCAATGTATACGTTTTTATAATAAACTTCCTAGCCACATTCAAGAACTAAGCTTTAATAAATTCAAATCTTTTATAAAGCGAAAACTATGTCAGAAAGCCTATTATACTGTAAAAGACTATATTGAGGACAAAAAGGCTTGGGATTGAGCTGCTCCAATAGGTTTAGAATGTTGTTTTTATTTTTGCTATTTTACACTTTAATAATTTTCTTTTTTTTTTTTTTTTAAGTATCTATTTACTTAAATAATGAAATGTACATTTACTGTATAAAGTATTATATGATTTTAATTATTGTGAATGTGAGGACTACGTGGGTAATTTTTTGTTTTTTCTCTCTTCGTTTTAATCATGATCTGGCAGTTTGAGTAGTTTATGCGGCCTACCCAAATGTCCTGTCTTTGGTATTGTTCGTCGAATCGTTGAGCTCCTTAAGTTCTGAGTTGAGCTGCACGGTTACTGACAAATGCGTGCACTGACTGGACAGGTCCGCTCAATCTGTGTGGTTCTTTCCTCAAAAGACCATTTCAGACACTAATCTACATGGTCCTCAAAGATTATGTCCGGATTTTTTATATACACATTGACATTGATGAATTTTATTTAGACAATGACATGAATATTTACTTTGTAAGTAATTTTTATTATTATTTTTTATTTAATTATTGTGAATGTGAGGACTATGTGGGTCATTTCTTTTTTCCTTCTTAGTTTTAATAATGATCTGGCAGTTTGAGTAGTTTATGCGGCCTACCCAAATGTCCTGTCTTTGGTATTGTTTGTCGAATCGTTGAGCTCCTCAAGTTCTGAGTTGAGCTGCATGATTTTTGACAAATGCGTGCACTGATTGGACAGGTCCGCTCAATCTGTGTGGTTCTTTCCTCAAAAGACCATTTCAGACACCAATCTACATGGTCTTCACACGATCTGACCAAGATTTTGTCTGGACTTTAAAAGAGACTGTGACTTCTGAGTTTGTTTCGGCCTTTCTTCTCAGAATAGTCAGTTAGGAAACGCCGACCTCATCTAGTTTAAAAAATAATATGATTGACGTGTAAAAGTGTTTGTACAAACCTACTTACAGAAATAAAAATCATTTATCATTTAACTGTAATTTATATGGTGTACATAATAAAGGGTATTTATTGTATTACTAGCTGCGCCCCGCGGTTTCACCCGCATAAGTTTCGATCCCATCGAAATATCGGGTTAAAAAGTAGCCTATATGTTAATCCAGACTGTCAACTACCACCATGCAAAATTTTATCACAATTAGTCCAGCCGTTTGAGCGTGAAGAATTAACAAACATATAAACACACACACACGCACACTTTCGCCTTTATAATATTATAATACATGGAAATGCACGGTGGCTTGATTTAGGAGTCCGGGAGTGTGTTTTAAATTTTAAATATTCTTTTAAGGGTGACGTGTACTGATAAAGTAACTTTAGAACACTGGTTTAATCTTGGCAAGATTACTTTGGGAACGACGTATTGATTTGGTCAAAGCTAAGTTCGTCTGCGGTTGTGTTTATTAATAGGCCTTCCTAATTCCTGACCTAATCTTTCTGTATATGTAGCAGTAAATAAGCAACTGAAAATGTTTTTTTTTAGTATGCTCCTTCTAGCTCACCCAAGAAAGGTTTTGATTTTTATTCTCAACCTGCGGGGTTTGCGTAACACACATATAAGTAGCAAAGGCTTTCGTTTTGACAGTTTAACAACATGCATTGCGTTATTTACGTTGTTGAGCAGACAGTGGTGGATTACAGCCCACTCCCTCTCACTGAGAGCAGGCCGGCGTCCCAGCACTGGCAACATTAGTCATAATATGAGTGCAAATTATAATACAAATAGGAACAAAATTATCATGTCACCTTCATCTTGACTTTGCACATACAACATAGATTGTTAAGAGTCATCAATCACTGTCGATAAATGCAACAGCAACAGCAACATTGTTGTACACTAGGGTTAAAAAGTTATCAGTGAAGTCATAACTCATTCATTGATTTATATTTTATCTCGTGGAGCATTCGCCACCGTATTTATTAATATTGTGTATTGTGTGTGTTGTGTATCGCTATCTGCGTTGTTTATGTAAGAGTCATGCTAGATAGTGTTACAAGACTACACTGCCGAGCAATATAAAAAGCCATTTTCAAATGTCTATAGAAATCTAATTTAGCAGAATAACTATAAAAACATGAGAAAAATTCACGAAAAAAATAATAGGTGAAGTTTTCATTTTCTCATACATCCGTTTTGAGGGTTCCGTACCAAAATGGTAAAACGGAACCCTTATGGTGAGACTCAGTCTGTCTGTCTGACTGTCTGTCTGTTAACTCCTAAACCACTCAAGTTAGCTTTATGAAATAATTTTATTAAAGTGAAAAGCAACATTCAAATATATTAAATAACGCGTTAAAAAAAACACCAAAATGAACAAAAGAAAATTAGACTTAGATTTCTTTAGGCACTTTGCAAGAGGCTTTTTTACATTGCTCGGCAGTGTATTTTTACTTTAGCTCTAGGTTTCTGTGTAAGCTATAGTAGGCATCAAAGTAAGTAGGTAAAGAATCCAAATCATCTGCCTAGCTTTTTCCCAACTATGTTGGGGTCGGCTTCCAGTCTAACCGGATGCAGCTGAATACCAGTATTTTACATGGAGCGACTGCACTATCTGACCTCCACAACTCAGTTACTGGGTAATACGATACCCCTTGGTAAGACTGGTTGTCAGACTACCCGTAACGACTGTCAAAGATCCACGAATGACAGCCGGGACCAACGGCTTAACGTGCTTTCCGAGACACGAAGGGGTCACGATATGTAAAGATGGTCACCCATCCACAGACCAACCGCGGCTAGCGTAGCTTAACCCTAACTTAAAGAATCCAAATATTGACTTGATTTAACCAAATAGTACCTACCTCTTGTTTTCTAGGTTGATAATACCGCAAGAGAATCTAAATTTCATGCTGATTTATCTATGAGAAAGCAATGCTCTTTGTTCACAGTAACATCGATATCACGCGTCGCCTGCGCGTGATATTTATTACCGCTTTGCATCGCACCAATTTCATCCAACAACAGATACACTTTACGACCGACCCGCAAACAGATGCACAATTTTATCCCAACCTACCCTAATTTTTGCTGTCGTTAAAATCTCAAGTCGCTTGCCTACACTCGGTATCTGACATTAACTCGTTCAGAATGATAAAGCTCTTCGCTTTCACAATGGCATTATTAATCTAACAGTGCTTGAACAAATCACGCGAGCTCTAGAAATAATAACTTGCTCCATACGAGACTGAAAGCGACTGCACAAATGGTCTCGAGATACACGTCTCGAGATACTCGTCTCGTGTCTATAGGCTTGTATTCCCATACCATATCTATACTACACGTATCCATATAATAATACCTACATGTGCGTACGCCTTCTGCTTTCTTATGAGATATCCTCCTATGATATGAAAACCTCTATTAATATCTTTCTCTATTTTGTATTGTTGAATAAGAGGAAAATCTATATTCAAACGGTTTCATTCAATATTCTAATATTATTTATAGGCGTTGAATAAAAAAATCGAACGTTTGGTAATTAATCAGTGGTTTTGTGATAAATCGACGCGTCAAAAAAGCTTTTACTTACATAGCCGAATGTGGATATCGTAATAGTCGATGAAGGTAGAAACGTTTTAGTCATAAATAATCATGAATGGTATCTACATGAAGAATTAGGAATTATGTTCATTGTCAGAAAAGATGGATGTGATATCAGTATTTTCTCTTTTATTGTCAATTTGGCCAATTACCTACTTCTTCTTTTAAATGTTATATTAAGATCGGGCGTCCGTTTTTATAACAAGTTGCCAAAGTCGGTTACAGAACTTAGCGATGGAAAATTCAAAACCTTCATCAAACGTGTCCTTATCAAAAAAGCATATTATAAGATTAAAGACTATGTTGAAGACAAGGTAGTTTGGCAATAATTCTTCTGCACATGTGGCTTCCCTGGCTACTCATTAACGGCTTAACTATTTAAATGTCTATTAACTGCTCTCAAATTACGATGTTCATTTTTTATTTACTTTACTTTATTTACTTTTTTGACATAATCTCTTTATTACTTGACATTATATACAGACAATTCAAATTTTTCATCTCTTTATTAGTGGTTGTAATGGGAATCATATCACTAGGTTTTATTAGGTTTTTATTTTTTATTTATCCTTTTGATAGATTCTTATTTTGTAAATGTGAGGACTTTGTAGGCCTTGTAGACTTTAGATCTGTAGACCATTTTTTATTTTATCAAGTACCTGATACTTGTTGACAGGCCTACGCCCTACGATAGCGATATCGCCCATACCTACTGTAATTTGAAAATATTGTAAAAGCCAATTATTTTTAAAAAGAGTAACCGTGGAGTTTCTTGCCAGTTCTTCTCCATAGGAAACGACCAATTGGAACCGTGCACCTAGCTTCTGACGTTTCACAAGTGCCCATGTAGGCTTATGTGAAATAAAATATTTTGATTTTGATAAGTGGTATTTTAATGCTTATTTTAGCGTACCTATATGAAACAAAATAATAATAAAATAAAATAGAACTAGAATAGAAATAAATATATAATAGAACTTGATAAGTAACAACCTATATGACGATACGATAACTAAAGCCAATACTGCATATGCCAAAGCTTTATAAAAATACCCATAGCACATATACGTACAAAACCGAAACTTAATTTCACCAAAAACCGGACTAAACATCCTCCGTCGTACATCAACAGAATTGACCCGAACATTGGCGCCAGAAGGAGCAAGATTAAATTTTAAGTACAATAATAAATTTATGGAAGGTTTGTGGAACGTCGCCGTCGCAGCTTAGCTTGGTGCATAATGGCAAAGATAATGATGTCACGAGGCGGAAGAAGCAATTACGACCTCGAGCCGTTTGCAATCACGTCGAGATATTTCTGAGAAAACAACACTGCTTCCAGACAATTCCAAGATTATATTTCTTCTGAATATTATTGCGGTAAGTATCTCCCGTCTCCAAGAAGGAAAATCTGTTATCATACACTGTTTTGTGAACAGGCGATAAATGCCCGGGCAAAGAAGATAGACACAATACAAAGCTATTATTAGCTGTACGCAATCCTAGACTTCAATCACGTTGGTATTATAGAGCTTCTGTTATACCTCCTACTGATCGCTTCAATATTGAGCTTCGGAGAAATATTCCGCGAGTGCTGCTTTATGTTTAGCTCACAAAATAGTTTTACTTTTCCTCGAAATTAGAGGGACTCAATTCCATTCGATAACAAATAAAAGAGTAGTAGCTGTCTGCCAGTAGCTTAGCACGTATAGAATTGTTACTCCGAAACTTTTGGAATGGTAGTAAGAGTCGGTAAAAATCGAAGCAAAATCCACCCAGTATTTTTGAAGATATAGCTTCTGTTCTAGTTTTTGAGTTATTTCTTTTACTTCCCTTTCCCAAACGTATGTAACTACTGCTGCATCAGCGATGCTGTTGGTAGGTATTTTAAATGAGAAACAAATATGAAGACGCTACCAAAATGTAAGGTAGTACTAATGTATTTATTTACACTAAATAATTCTGTAGGAAAACGGTAGTCTACGTTTAAACGTATGTTCTTTAAGCGCTGGAAAAAGCGCTTTAGAAACCACTTCCATAGAAGTTTAACCTAAATTATGTTACGTTATGCGCTCTCGCTGCACGATAGCCAAATGTTGCAGGCACTTGACCCATCCTCTAACTACGCGACGGCACACACTACGCTCCTACAAACTTGGAAAATTTATACCCCGCTGCCTTCTTAGTTGCATAACAAAAACGTGAGGAAGGCTTCGAAAAGTCTTTAATGAAATAAAAAAAAAATATGTTTGAATACGTTTCTTAAAATAACACCAGTCAAAACTATACAATCAAACAGAATGTATAAAAACAACTAAACGTTAACAAGAATTACCCGCCTTTGTTTATTCCTTTGCTTTTATTTGCCAAATAAAATTCTGCTGTACTCACAATAAAGTTTTCAATCAAACCTTTATTACATTCCATTCACCACGTATGCAATCATTCAAAATCCGAACCGTCAAAATTCCCAGAACCTCCATGTTCATAACTGCAAAATTTCACACTCGCGCACGACGAAACAAA
This sequence comes from Oligia latruncula, assembly GCA_948474745.1. Classification (NCBI taxonomy): domain Eukaryota; kingdom Metazoa; phylum Arthropoda; class Insecta; order Lepidoptera; family Noctuidae; genus Oligia; species Oligia latruncula. Next base: position 9,404,610 of record OX419693.1, on the reverse strand, counting down.
ACACAGCCCAAGTATTAATTTACGCCTGAGTAATAGTATGTCAAGATTGTCAAGTAATCCGCTTAGAGTAGATAATGTATTCTCGCAAAATAAAGTCGAGTTAAGTCTCAAAGTAATTTGTATTATTTCGCTTCATGTTTTGCTTAATTATTCGCTACATCTAGACAGGCAGGTGCGACGAATCTGTATTTATTTGCATTAAAAATAAATTTGCCGAGCGACTTGCGTAATTCAGGATTATCATCCGACAGCTGTGTCAGACAAATTCGAATTTGCGGATTAAGTCTTAATTTTGCTATCAACATGATTAATAGCTTCAAGCGGAGGCATGTGTGGGCGATGAAAAATCCTGAAGGAGGTACGGACTTGTTTATATTAACTGTGTGGAGTCCCTTTATATATTCTACGTTGTAATTAAGAAGTGACCCATGTCTTCCTGTGTGAATAGTAGGTAAGGGGTAGGTAACTAATGAGTTAACACACGTAGTTGGACAACATGCAATTTGTATGTTTGCACTTAGTCTTGTTAAAATTAGATTATTAAGTGTGGGACAAGAACTAATATCAATTGTTCTGTGCTATAGAGATGAATGGACAGTATGGACACAAAGGTGTATGTAACTGGCTGGTTTCGGCAGAAAGTAGATAAGCAGAAAGGGGTCAAAATCTCATACTAAACCATATCAAATACCGTATAGCCAGCATAAAACCAACTAACCAAGGACGAAAGGAAGAACATATTTCAGTGGCAATGGAATGATGAACCGTTGCTGATCCACGCCAATTTGTACAAGCTTTTTTAAAAGTGGCTTAAGGTGAATGCGCAGTTGTAGCCCGCGATATTTAATTTTTCTTACGTTTTTAGCAATTTTCAGGTGAGTGTCAGGTTGTATCTTGATCAAAATATGATTCACGTCACGACTATAACAGGTACCTACGTATTTGCAGAATTAGAATCATTAGAATCATTAATACATCTTTCTAAGTTAGATTTGAGAACAAATCTCTTAAGGAAAAGTGCTTATTGAACAAATTTTACTTATAGAGATATATTAATGATTCTAATGCCTATAATCATTGAGCTAATTAACTAGAGAAGCAAACCTCATTAAAATGTGTCAAAAAAATGTAACCACTATTTAAACGCGACGATGTAGCTTTGAAACCACTACACATTTAAAAGTAAACATATATCTGTCTCACTTACACAAGTCGCAAGAATAATACCGTCGCTTAGATTAGACAAAGACCGCAATATAAACATGCAATGGCGGGAGGGTGTTGCCTAGCCATGCGAAATTTTACCCAACTTTTTAAGCCATAAAAAACGCAAAAAAAACATTAAACGTTATGAACGTTATTTTTGAATTATGTATTTAAATATTTAAAAACAATTATTTTTATGTTACAATGTTATTTTTTTATTACACATTGTCACACATTTAGTTTTATAAAATATTTTAAATCACATACTTACTCTTTAAATTAAAAACTCCCACATAATGTGGGAAACTAAAACTAAGTTTTTAGTGGCAACATTGAACCTAATTTACAAAATTCTACATTTTATTTATTTTTATTGCGTTTTTACGTTGATATAAACACAGAAACAATAAACTTACGCGTGGAAAGTAATTCCGGTTAATTTATTGTGTTTTTGTGACCTCGAATCGCACTCTTTCACTACGCATTTTCCCATTTTGGCGGTAATTTTCACTCGGCCTTCTTCGGTTGGCGTCACACAAAGCACTGAACTGACAAAAGCTACGATTGAGGCTGTGGCCTTGATCCCAGTGGCAACGCCTTGGCGCGGTAATTGCTAATCTAGTGTATGTATATCAATGCCTATAATTCTGTAAATACATAGGTATCTATTATAGTCGCGTAGCAAATTGCAAAAAACGTGAGCAAATTTGAATTTCGCGGTCTACCACTGCGCATTCACCTTAAGTACTTCAAAGTAAGTATTCACAAGAAATGTGGATAAATATAGGTACCTACTTCCAGGACAACTAAAGAAATGTTACTCGTTTAAAAATAGATACAGTTTTGAAACGTACGTAGCCTGAAGGTAAGTCGGTCGTCTTCTTAACCGCTTGGCACTACGTATCGCAGTTTTCAGGGCATTAGCGACACACGGCTGGAGTTCATTATGAACGTAGGCACGTGGTATAAAAGTAAAATACTACCCACTTTTTCTTTTGCCATTTATTTTTGTGGAAATTGTGGGTACTTTATTATTTTGGTCTTAGGCTCTGCTTTAGTTTCAGCTCTGCTACAAAATGGTCAACATGCTTTAAATTTTTAATGAAACTGAACACAATATAATTGTGTCTTTAACTTCGCTTGGAGTGGAGTTGCGAACACCATCCCGTTATACAATACAATATGTCTATAACTAAATAATAACAGCCTGTGGGTATGTGGACGTGACTTCCGATATAAGGAGCTCCCCATAGACCACTCTAACAGCCTTGAGTGGAGCGCTATTCAACTCAAACTCATACCATATAACAAACGATACAAATAAATATAATCGCCAAACGCCGCAAAACACATTGTGCAAAGTAAAATAAAATGTATAAATTTTATTCAAACTGACACCATTTCGGCTTCTCCGTAGTAGTTTTAAAGTAAAATACCATCTAATTTCCTCGGAAAATGGAACAATGCCCGTAGACTATAACCTTACATTCCTACGTGGATTGTTTAATCATATCAACATGACCATAGAACACTCTTTACAACAACCACCATTGATGCCAACAGTGTCATTAAGTGGCGATGTGTAATAACGTGCTACCATACAATTTAAATGAAGCTCACATAGCCGTATGTGTATTTGAAATAATAGACAAATATCTACATAGACACCGCCCCGGCTATTTCTCGTCCAAAACAAAGGACTGCCACCGACAAACAAAAACGTGATTTACGGGAGTGTGAAATGAAGGTACCCTTACGAACCTCTAAATTATTATGATAGGGCGATAATAAAGTACTATTTTTGGCTTTGAGAACAAACAACTCGATAATAAATTCTGTCACTCTCTCATTCAGTATTAACTCGACTAATTTGGCCTACTTTATGTTGTTTAAGTTTGTTCCAGTAAATAAGATTATCAGATCGAAATGCCTTTAAAACTTAGCAAGCGAAGTAATCAATACCGCAGAAAGTATGTGTCGATAAACCTTAGCAGGCTGTTCACGTACGTTCCACCTTCCACATCATTTACCTGCGAGCCTACACCTGCTGACAGATAAACAAACGATTCGATAACTGATTTTATTTTGTTTGAGAAAATACGATTTATGTGCCAATAAAATACATTCGGCGTCGCGTTCTGTTAGTTGTATATAGCTTTTTCATTAGAGGACATTAATCAACCTGACAGTGGGAAAATGTTGTGTAGCTTCAGTAGTTTACTTTACTTTTTTCAGTACCTAGCTAGTTTAGAGAAATAAAAGCCTGCGAATAACAATCACTTAATTATAATGGCATTTCCTGTTTCTAAGGATATCTCGTTACACTTCCTCGCTAATTGTCTTAAAAGGGTTCTAGGAAAGTAATGTTGCGCTCGAAATACGTTCGGTCAGAGGAGCGTCCGTGAGAGCGTAACAAGGTGCACACGACGACGTTCGTAGGATGGCTCACGTAATGACCCATTACCTTTTACTTTTATTTCTTTATTATCCCGATCTAACTGCTGTTATCAACATTTATGTCACCCGCAGGCGTCCAGAACAGTAAATACTTGCGCATCGCTCACCAGTTTAACGTGCGTCAGTCAAAAGAGAATATCTATAATATTTTTACTCGCTGCGTACGTTATTGATGTACCTGCAATAAAGTTTTATGGATGGACTAAGTTGCTATTTTTTAACAGAATAATGTATTCTTCTAGCTATCTGCAAAGCTCAACGATTCATTGGCGACTGTTCTACTTTCTAAATGAAATAAATTGAATTTATAATTGATATAGAACGAGTCGCTTCTAATGTAAGAGTTTGTAGCTTGATCCTTTCCTGGAGGGTGTATTACTTTCGAGAAGTGGACGCCAAGACAGGTCGACGACAACAATTGCGGTCTTCACTCAGATAAGGGCCACAATGACTGCCAAAGAAAACCTTGGAAATTGGTTCGGCTCTTTTGCTTTTATTTTTCGCTTACCTTTGTATACAATTTCGTCGACCCATCGCTTTGAATTAATTTCACGCCAGGGCGGTCGTTTGTATTTCTTTTGTTTCCAAGGTGGGGATGCTTTTGGTCCCAGTTAAAGATATATTTGGCCCGTTAGCACATTGCGACAACTTTGAAGCCGGCTATTTATTTACTTGTCTCAATAGATGCCGCCGCGGCCGTATTTCAGATTTAATCAAGTCTGACAGCATGATTAACGTCACCTTTCCCATTCGTTGAGCTATCAATGAAAATGCCGAGGCCTCGATTTTTGCTTTTTACTTAGTTAAATAACTGTTGTTAGCGAAAGCTTATTTTGTTGCTTTTATTCCGTCCCAGAAGACTAACACGTTGATTAATGTAGCAAATTGGAATAGTAAGTTGCAAACTATGTTCAAACACAGTAATAATAAGAAGCATCTGGTTTAATTGCGCACTTGTGTGAATAATTACGTGGTTCGTTCATCTCGATCGTGGCTGACTTATGGGGTAAAGTTGTTCAGGCATTGCGGCTTGCCTCTGACACCTGGCAGTAATTAGGTTCAAATTTATTGCTTTTCCTTGCACCTTCCGTCGTCACACAATATAAATCATTTTCGTTAGTTCCCTGACAGTGGTGTGGCAACGTGTATTTAATGAAAATTTAATTTCAGCCAGTTTGAAATAATCCTTTTCGAACAGTTACGGGTTTGTACATGAATTCTGTGATTTATTTTAGAATAAATAAACAATGCTGTTTAAATTTTATTCATGTCGCTTACCAACAAGCCACGTGCCCGTCTACAATTTTGTGACTAAAATGTAACAGAAAAGTAACTCCATTACGGTAATGGAAAACAGTGGGCTCTCACGTTGCTAGATTTTTTTTTGCTTTAGACCGATGCCGCAGTGCAGTTACAGGAATACATGTATCAAAGCTCTCTTTCATTTGGATACGCGCTACTCCCAGCTGCTGCATCCCAGGAAATATTGGCTTTTATTAACATTACATCGTACCACAAATTATGAATTGAAACCGACTGCTCGCTAGCTTTTACAGTAATCACGCTTAAGATAATATTTATGAGATGGCTACTCTGATACCGGCTCTCCGATTAGTGAGAAGGTAATGTTCATTTGCTATAAGTACCTACTAACTAACCTTTAAAAGTAGCCCTGTACAGGTAGAAAGGGTGAGCAATTTAGCAATTTATTTTAGATAGAATGCCCAACTAATGCACTTTTCCGTGTTACCCGCGCAATAAAAACCTTTCTTTTATTACGTGTTTACAAACATATGCAGTGTTCCGACACGACCGCGTGAAAATTAAGTTTCACCCTGGAAACGAGCCGGCGTTGTATTCTATACGGGTACATACTACCCGTGTGTTTCACTTCACAGTTTAATATGAAAATATTAAGTGAAAATTTTCATTTGCAACCAGTCGGGTAGGCCGGTTTTTCGATTTTTCACTGAGAATTTTATTTTTCTGCTTAAATTAAAACTGACATCACGTTGAAGTATTAAAACACCACCAAAGTACAGTTTTCATCGAACGTAGGTAATAATACTATAAGAGCTTTTCGTGTGTTTGATACATGTTATTACGTTTTACAAAGGCACAATAATAATCCACGTCGCCGTAATTTGATTTGTGTATAATCAATAAGTGATTCATAGGATTAGGTAAGACTTGTCCTTCTATAATTAATTAATAACTCCGTTTTCATTTAATCTAATCAATGAAATATTGTGCGCAGGTATTAGATTAATTAAATCCTACTAATATCACACTAATATTATTAAGGCGAAAGTTTATGAGTGTGTTTGTATGTTTGTTACTTCTTCACGCACAAACGGCTGAACGGATTTGGATGAAGTTTGGCACACAGATAGTTTATATAACCAGGATTGACATATAGGATACTTTTTATCCCGATATTCCCACGGGATCGAAACTTATGCTGGTGTAACCGCGGAGCGCTGCTAGTGTTTCATAAAATTGTTTGGTATACTTTCATAGGACGTCGAGCTTCATTCCACGTAGAGAGTGATTGGCAGTGCTTCGTACGAAACTTATTGCATTGACTCCGACTGTTTCGAATACCCGGGCAATCACTTTTGTTATCCTTTTTACAGCGAACCTATGTGCTGCAAATGACTATTTGCAGGACATAGGTTCGCTGTGAGTGTTGTGTGTTGTGAGTTACTCTCATACTAGCCTACAAACGTTGGTGACCGCAGTTTTTTTTCTTACATTCAGGAAAGGAACACGCTGCTACTCTCGATATTAGTTATGAATCGTTTTTCAAAAACCACACGAACGTGCGGTCACTCGAATACACGTGTAACGAAATACCTCGGGCCACCTCTAGCTGAGTGATACAAGAAAACCAAAAAGGTTGTAACCGAGAGTGGATGTTGTTCATCTTTATAAGTAAACGCCCACCCACACTTGAGCCTACAGTAACATAAAAAGGCCACGCAATTTTGATTTAATTTGAGAATAATCTTTTGGGATTATTTCAGGATGTAGTTGGAATTTTGACACCCACATAAACAGTGTGGGAGGTCTAGTTTTCCCTAGATCATAGCAACCAAACAGAAAGGTGAATTTACACCAGAGCATTCCCTCGACCATTTCCATGTTATCTAACGCTCTTAAAAAACCCCCTACAATACAAGCAAAAGCTTAATTTAAAAAAGCGTTTCCATGTTATGTAAAGTGCTTGCGAATGGTCAACACGGTATTCCAAGTAATGCTCACGGCAAGTAAACACTTACCTGTAACACTCCTTTCTATTTTTTTCACCTGTCCAGGTATGTGTAATCAAATCTTGCAAGATAAATTTGACTCACTTCCCGGTTTCCGATTGAGCTGAAATTTAGAATGCATAAGTAAATGGAATGACAATGCAATATTATTATGACATGGAGCTGATCTAGTGATGGAGCTGGAAGGTGGCCATGGGTATTCTGTAATAAAACGACGCAACCCCATCGAGTTTGGGCTCGTTTGATTCGTCTTAACAAGGGCTCTGGCTCTAAATAATAATAAAAAATGTATACTACTTAGATATAAATAACTCAACCAGTTGGGTATTTGACATGATAAATAGGTACTAAAATAAAAATAAAAAAACGATTTTATTTAAATACGCTTTAAATTAACTAAAACGTACCTACTAAATAAAACATAAACATAGAACTTTAATATTTTCTTAAAAAATTGGGGCGTGAACGTCCTTCTTACACTTTAAGATAAGCCTCAAGCTTTTAAGAAAATATTAAAGTTCTATGTTTACCGTATTTAAAAACGTATTATTTACGTTCATTAAAAACTTGATTTCAAAGTTAAAGTCAAATCATTTATTTCAAATAGGCACATTAAAGGCACTTTTGAACGTCAAAAATTACAACTAAATAGAATTGATTCTAGTCGCCCATTCCAAAAGGTATTTTTACTACGGAGAACAATGGGCAAGAAATTCCACCGTTACTGTTTTAAAAAAAACCTTTATTTTTGCGTTCACTCTTCGTCGAAATGTTGGATCTGAATGTCGCGTCGTTCGCTCGATGAAATGTTATACAAAATCGCGGTTTTGTTTGCAAAATCAAGGTTGTAACAAATCAAGTTTTAACAATGACGTGTTCATTGTTCAGTACGTGAAAGGGTGACACATAAGAGCGGCTCCATGTTTTGTTACAAGTAAATGCTCTAGTCAATACTCACTCGCCTTATTTAGTGGTTGCACGTCTGACGGAAGATGCGTCGCATATCGTCGGTCGCGAAACGCCAGAATGGACATGTAAATAATAAAACATTCAACGGTACACACTCAACCGTTGATGCGTTAATGCGTCGAGCGTACTAACTGGAAGGTAACGAAGAAATCCTACGCATCTTCTTTGAAAGTTAACGAAGAAAGCCTACGCATCTTCCGTCAGATGTGCGACCACCCAGTGAACGTACCGGTCCCGTTTCTCCCCCGCTCTACTCACAAGTCACAAGGCAACGCGAGCTTCAATAAAAAAATTCCCGCTTTATTGTAGAATTTCAACAACACGCTATAAATAATTTACGTTGGAAATTTAATTACAATGTAGGTGAGTTATGCTATTTATTATTTCAACACTTATTTACCTGTAAACTGTAAAAATGTTGAACGGCGTACCAATTATGTGGGTGAAAAATGTTAAGTATGAGGAAATTACTTTAAAATATTTATACAAGCGATCTTTTTTATTATTTTGAACTAGTTCAAATTGTAGGTAGGCATCATGCTTAATTTTTTTATCAAATCAACTAAGACATAACTCCACAAAACAGAAAATAGTGGACCTAACTATAATTAATTAAATCAACAATTAATAAAATCAACTAAGACATAAATAAAATTAATAAAATCAACTAATTAATAAAATTACATTAATAAAATCAACATTAATAAAAATATAATCATTACATTAATAAAATCAACTAAGACATAACTCCACAAAACAGAAAATAGTGGACCTAACTATAATTAATTCTTGAATAATAATGTAACGGCGTACCCTAAGTCCTAACTGAGATCAAATATTCAATAGATTAATATTACCAGCGTGAACTTATCTAGAGCCTGTAGGTACAATATTACTCATTCAAAATGTTTAAGCTTTCCGTTGAAGAATTTTTAAGTTAATAAATATGCTACCTAGGAACACGGAGGAATCTTATCGGCAGCGTGTCTAGAATATTCGGCATCTGTTTCAGCCTTTAATCCGACTACTGAGTGAGAGCTTCATGGATATTGATCAAAGCTCTTCGCTATTAAGCCGTTTACCGACGAGGCTATCAATACAATGACTGTTGAAAACGCGTTCTTTGAGGAAACTCTTGTGTGGAGTAAACAGCGGAAATTAAAAATGTAGGTTTATATATTTCTTACGGTCTGGAATTTATTCAATGTGCTTATTATTTTTTTTTAAACTTATTATATTGAATCAATCGCTATTCTATGCAATATATTATTATGGTGATGATATCCATTCTAGTCATACAAAAATTGAATAGAACCATTACCCCGTGTTCTAACTAAAGCGATCGGTCACGCGACTATTATGTCACTCATTTGTTTGGAAAACCGGAAGGCACCCTCGGTTGGCGCGCCGACGCGACGCGTTCGGTTTCGCCAAACAAATGAACGCGACGGTCGCTTTGCTTAGAGCACTGCCTAGCCTCTCGCAAATTGTTATTCACAATTTCATGAAATCTTTTACTAAGAATTCAAAAGTCAGTGTACTCTAGTGATAAAAGAAAAAAAAACCCAACTGTAGGTTTTTTTTTCTTTTATCCCTAATTATACTATTCAGTATACCTATAATTATAGTTCGGATATTAACACGAAATGTCACTAATTTTAAAAGTCATTACCCTCTTAAACATTAAAATAATTGAAAAACATACAGCTCAATACAATGTAACTTTTATTTATCGTCAAACACACACATTTTTGTGTAATTTAGCAGTTTCGTGGATCTATGATAGTCGTTACGGGTCGTCAGTAGCCCGAAAGTCTCACAAGCAGTCTTACCAAGAGGTATCGTGTTACCCAGTAACTGGGTTGTGAAGGTCAGATAGGCACACGATGTAGGGATGTAGGTAACACGATGCCTCTTGGTAAAACTGACTCTCAGAATTTCTGGCTTCTGACTACCCATAAGGAAATTCAAAGGTGATTGGAATGGAAGTGAAGGGCGTGAAAATGTACTAATCCTCAGCCTAATTTGATTAAATGAATTTTGATTTTGAATGACCGCCGAGACCAACGGTTTAACTTGCTTTTCGAGGTACGGAGCAATCTCGGTATGTAATGGATGGTCACTCATCCACGGACTGACCTCAGCAAGCGTAGCTTAACCTTCGACCGACCTGTGCGGCTGTTATTATTTAGCCCGGAGCTCCTCTTTTTATTTTGAATCCATGGAAACAATTAACGAAAAGTATATACCTACCTCTTGCTTTAATGCAATAATCTTCCAGTTACAAGCATACTTCTGAGAAAATCTTATTAGTTATTAATCAGAGGCTATTGTGAAGATATTAGAGAAGGTACGGAACAAGGAGCAAGTATTTCATTTTATAAAATGACTTGAGGGAATCTTTTCAACAATTTCCAGTTTAAATCCTTATTTTATTTTACAATTGCTTTGATTATTTACATTAAAGTTTGGTGAATTTTGTTTCTTTAAGATTAGGGTCTTTGATCTCAATTATTTAAATAGATGTAATGCGTAATAATTTGGAAGTTGTTTACTTTAGAATTATTTGAATGTTTTTATAATCATACCGTTACTTAGTCATCCAGCTACGGTCGTTGCCCCTTCTGCCCAGTGCCCAACACTATCAAACTATTATATTTTAATTAATTTTCAGTTCATGGAATGGTATGAAACCTCGTCATTTTCCGTCAAGTGCCGTTTACCTCTAATTTTAGATAATTATTTACCTAGAAAGTTGTTCCTGAATGTTTGATGTAAACCAAATTTGATACTCATCGTTTACTTGGTATTTTTACAAGAAATTTTGGTAAACAATCTAAAATTAAACTGTGTAGCCACACGTAACCTCCACCACAGACAATTCCCACTCAGCATCTCCAAAAGATAATACGAGAAATCGATTGGAAACCCATACCGGAATATTCCATTACCTAGCAGGCAACAGCGGTCCTTTTACATTTCCAATCAGCACTCCTGTGTGCACTACACGAAATCGGGTGCTAATAGGTCGGTTGTCTAGGAACCACGGCACGCCAGAGATTTACTGGTGAATTTTACGCGGCCATTTGCATAGTTGTAAATAACGTAGTGTCGGCCCCCGCCGCTTATTTAGACGTTATAAACTGATTATTTACTCGATAACGCCACGCCACATGTAAATGTATGACTGTAACGTCTATAACTCTGACATAAATGGGCAATAATTTATTATTAGACGCTTATTTGGAATATGCTTTAATTATAGTGATTGAGGTCTTTTTATTTTTTGAAGTAAGGACGATAAGTGGCCTGTTTCCTGCATGTGTACTGCTTTGCATTAGGTTTTATAATGCTTAATGTGGCCACATAAATGACCTAAAAAGATTTTTTAAATGCGTACAGTCAACCGCATTTTTTCATAAGTATAAGAATACCTTTTCAGGTAAGTACCATTTTGTTAACATGGCTGCAACTACACATAGCCGCGACGCGCTTGCAAATATTTCATTTTGTAGCAAACATACTATGTTTACTGCAATATAAAACACATATTTCTATACGTTCACCTGAAAATATTGAAATATGTGTGCTCCAGGTATGTTTTAGACAAATGTAAAGGTGCTTGCTTTATAACATATTATTGCGGATACGTATTGTAATATTCGTGGAAACACCAGTGTCCAGTATTTTTGTAAAATGATTACGTTCTGTTTTCATTAACGGGAGCATTTTTATTTTTTTATTTGTGTGCTCGGCAGTTGTTTACTCTGCCTCTCGACCTATAAAATGGAGAGAATCGAGTGAATGTGCAATTTTCCATGATTGAGAATTTAAATTTGTTATGGCATGCTGATGAATTGGTTTCACAATGATTGTGTGCAGACCGGTCACCGCGTTGTTTTGGGCTGCAATCTGATAACTGGAGCTGATGACTTTGTGCGGCCGTTTAGTCTAGTCAATGATGTGTGATTTGGAAACTAATCAATCTTGAACATTGGTTGGGTTCTAGGTACAAAGCTTTAATGACAAATCATTAATCTAGTACACACACATTGCTTAGCTACTGAAATAATCACAGTTTATGCTTGTAATTTATGGGTTAAATCGCAAAAATAAATACAGACTTTGTAACCTAATTAGGCATCTACCTAATCGATAGGTTGGTAATATTTTGCAACATTACTTTTTATTCAGTGAGAATTCTTTTAATTAGTGGTTACATTACAACAAACTGTATCTGAAATGGATATTTGATTACCGCAACATTTTACAGGTCGATCATTTTATTGAACAGTGTAACGATTGTAGATGGGTCATATTCAAAATAATTGTAAGTTACGGATAGGAAACAGATATGAATATTATTTGATTGTAACAGAAAAATAACAGAAAGGAATTATTAGGGCAAGTTTAAATAGCACACGTTTATAACAGGCTACGAGTGCGAAGTCGGTGTGGGTCGCTAGGTGGGTACATAATGAAATAACATTTTGGTGATCGTATTTTAGTTGGTATAATTGCCATAAATTCATCATCATCATTGCCATAATGCCTTATCTCCGAAACTACCGAGCCTAAAGTTTTGATATTAATATTAAGGCAAAAGGATTCTAATGATTAGAATTATGTATAGCCATATTTGTTACGGTCGTGAATCATATTTTAATCAACATACAACTTTACACTGACCTGTAAATTGCAAAAAACCTGAGTCAATTTGAATTTCGCGGGCTACCTTGGCGCATCCCCCTTAACTGATACTGAGACGGCCGACGAGAGGCTGGGTACGCCTCGGCGAGGCTGCGCGGTTAGTATAAAAGGCTCAAGCAGTGAGGACTGGGGATACGCAGTAAAACATGCACACACAGACAATACATGGCACAGCAATGCAATACATGGCACAATATACGCAAACTTTACATACTTCAAATAAATTTAAGTAAGTAAAAAAAAATGTTTTGGCTAACCTGCGGTGCACTAAGTACCTATTAATATTTTATTTTCATTAATTCATACATGAGACAATGTGAAAAACGCCTAATCATTCATATCTGTTACGTAACGGAAAAAAGTGACAGATAAAATAACGTATATGAATTAATTGCACGTGTCTATCCTACAAATCTATTTATTTCCATACCAATTCACATGATTATACGAATATTTTATAGTTATAACAAATATCACAATACAGCCCTTTCCTAGTATGAGTAATAAAACAGTAAGTACTTACCGCTACTGTAAACGACTCACATTGAATATTTACTTTTAAAAGTCTAATTTTCTTCGACAACGAAACGAGCTGAAAAACTATATTGAACAAAATGGCAAAGCGTTTATTCTTACGCGTCGTGTAGTAACAGCTAGTGAACTAATTTTGCCAGTATTTCAAATTTCTTTATTGCCATGGAAATAATGTTAAAATAGCATAACAGAGAAGAATAACAGATATGTGCAAAATCAGGACACTCATTAATAAATTAAATTTGGAGTACACTAAATAGTATTTTGTTTAGTAAAGTGTTGAAAGTTTAAAGAATATTCTCTGAATATATTTTTTTTTTTAACTTTTGTGTAGGAATGGTTAATTAAATTATTTTTTTTAGTTTACCGTTAAAGACGTGGACATAGAATACTTGTATGAAACGGATCCTACGCAATGTCTGGTTTAATTTTTTTAAATGAATTGTTTAGGTTTACCAAATGTTTCGTTGTTTTTTATTAAGCTCAAATAAATATTTTATCTGTTTGTTTATGAAATTCTAGTCAGTTGCATCTCGTTATGAAAATAATTGTGTTGGACATTAAGACAGTAGTAAATATACAATTATTTTGAATATGACCCAGATACTTAGACCATTAAATAAATAAAATCCCAACAAAATATCGTGTAAACATCCCGATACTTTTTCATCAAAAACCAAACACCGCTGACCAAATGATTATAGTGAGTGCCCACTGAAATAGCTAATGTTATTCCGTATCAAGTCAGTGACAATCGGAAAGTGATCGATATTAGGAACTAGGTAAGTCGGTGTTCGTGGATTCACGGCTTAGGGTGTATTCACGTAGAAAGCTGGCCACCTGCCCCGATATGCCGTTTGTCAGGGCTGATAAGCGTTGGTCGGCGCATGCAGATTTCATACTTTTTGCCAAATCAGCATGAACCCTCGCCGATAAGCGCCGACAAATTCCTATCTGAATTAGTCGGCGCCGGTTCGCACTGGCAGGCTGACCAGCGTTTGTCAGCGCCAAAGAGAATATAACCGTCGTTGGTCAGCGCCGACAAACGCTGGCATATCGGTGCCGGTTACCAGCTTTCTACGTGAACATGCCCTTAGTCTGACAAGCCAACGGGCGGGGGTCGCCAAGTCGACGAGATCTCATCAATAAATCACAGGAACCCTTAAACTGAGAGTCTTTGGCTGCATTTTATCTGTCACGTGTCACAGGCGACTAACTCGACAAATTGATGATAACGGATTCGCTGGCGCATCGTTAGAGAGTTGTAAATGTTCGGAATACTACAGTTTGTAAAGGTGGTTACAATATCTTGTGTTACTAGCCCAAACTTTATCAGTAGTCTGTGCTGGACAATGGACATAGGTTTTTCCAATTGAACACCACTGCTCGCTTCTCGGCAACTCTCATGGAAATTAAATGTTAATCAATTTAACTACCAACTTAAATTGTCCGTAGATACTCGTATATTACATTCAAATCACAACTGTCATTCTTTGACAGTTCTATGAAATGGATATTGGTATATACACAGCAAATTGACGTACTATATCAATATGATAACAATTAAATTCTTAAAAACCTAAGGGGATACTGCGAACTCGTCCGTATCTTTTTGCAAAGCATAGTCATAAAAACAATAAAAGACGATAAAAGTTTAATGAAAAAGATGGACGATGTAATGAGTAAGAATTCCTGTAAAACTCCAGAAACATCCACAAAAATTTGTAACAAAAATGTTTCTGTGTTGAACAGAGTGTGAAAGGAAACTCGAGTAGCAACGAGTGTCTTCCGCCCAAGTTATGTAGTGTTTATGTCGCTTCCTACATTTATCTCGCAACTTTACAATCTTTCAACACTTTAGTTTACTGCTAGGTATATTTAAACTTAGACGGTGTTAAGATCTTTTGTTAGTAAGTCTTCTTACTATCGGAGAGCAATTTGAAAAAGCCTAAGAAAAAAGTCATAATTTGAGGTTTGGCTCTCGCCTATTTTCTCCTCCAATATTGGACCAATTTAAAAGATATTTCATAAACAGAATAAGAAGGATATATACTGTGTCCCTATGTTTTTCTTTTTTCATTAATAGTTTTCAAAGTTGTACACTAAGCCTCTGTTGACAGCGGTTTAAATCGACATTTTTGAGGCTTCTAGTGCTTATGAAAATAATGTATCATCAAGAAGGAAAACATAGGGACACAGTATATATCCTTCTAATTCTGCTTATGAAATATCTTTTAAATTGGTCTAGTAGATATTGGAGGAGAAAATAGGCGAGACCCAAACCTCGAATTATGACGTTGTATTGTACTTAGGCTTTTTCAAAAAGTCTCTCTGACCGCATTAAAGTAAAACTCCGATTACTTTACCATCAATGAATTGATGTGAATTCAAACAATTATATTCATCGCATGACATCAACAACAACATTGCTTTCATTTTATAATAGGTATGACAAGCCGTATCATCATCAGCCTGCAGCAGTCCACTGCTGGAAATAGGCCCTCCAATTGCACGCCCTTTAAGGTCGATTCTCGGAAACTGTCATCCAGCTGCTACCAGCCAGCCTGCGAAGACCGTCTGAGGGCGTCCTACCTTACGTTTGCCGATTTGCGGTCTCTACTCAAGAACACGTCTACCCCAACGGTCTTTGGTCGACAAGATTTCATTGGCAAAAATTACGAACTTCCATACAAGCTTTCATAAATTTATAAAATATAATTAACTGTTTCTTTAAAAAATCTTTTCTTAGTACTCGCTTACGTTGATTAAGAAACTTGTGTGCAATATTTCATGATTCTAGACTAGACCAAATGGTTGAGACTATGCATTGTCTGTCTGTGAATGACATGACATGAATTAATTTAATATTTTTATTAAATAGGTAGGTACTAGCTTCTGCCCGCGACTTCGTCCGCGTGTTTCGGTAACCGAACCACGGCGTACCTGCGCATCGCCTGCCCGCGCTATTACTTCATTTTCACTTAGCGTTCTTTTTAAATTTTTGTTTTTCTCGGCTCATACCCGGTACTCCTATGGTGCTCCTACTCCTTTCCATGGTCATAGCGTGATGTTAAATAGCCTATACTCTTCCTCAAGAATTGGGCTATCAAACGCAAAAATATTTTTTCAAATCAAACACAAACTCAAAGCATTTAAAAATCAAATAAACCAATTACAGGCACTTTTGAATTGTCAATCCCACTGGTAGTTCCAGAGATTACCCTCTACATACAAACAAACTTTTACCTCTTTATAATATTAGTATAGACTTAGATTAAAATAAAAAAATATTAGTATAAGCTTAGATTAAAATAAAAATAAATCGTCATGTTTTTCATAAGAATCACACAAGAAAAGAGGAAGATACGGTTAAAAGATTCTTGCAAATATTTGTTTTTCTTAACATTCAAGGCTGTAACTGATAAATTCAGTTTGATAAATATTAGCTCAGTCATACGTAAACGAAAGTTTTAAGATTAATCACGCTGTCTTTTATCAATATTTTAATAGTCACGCATCAACACTTTTGAAGCATGATCTGATTTTAGATGCTCTTTCAAAGTTCTTGTTTTATGCGCACTCTCGTATTTTTCGTTTCAATCATGGGTTTGGATAGAAAAAAACCGGGCAAGAGCGAGTCGGACTCGCGCACCGAGGGTTCCGTACCATCATATGTTTTTACATTTTCATCGGGGAGGCCTATATTCGTCAGAGAATTTTAACACCATGCTCTGCGGTGTGTAGAATATTACAGTTTTATGTCAGTGCCATCTCTTGACCGAAAGTGGAACTAATGAAACTTTTGTTGATGATTTCTGAAAAAGAGTGCTATTTAGAGACTTCTTTTTATTTTTCCTGTAATGTTTACATACATTTCTATCACATAGAATAATTTCAGATTTGCTTTACAAACTTCGGAGGAACGGTATTTTTTATAAATTTTTCATTAAAAGTCGAAAACTATGCCGTCTAAAAAAAAAAGAAAAAATGTTTCAGAACTGCGCTCTTTCATATGATACCCCACATGCCCTAGTAGCCCCACTTCGAATTTTTCAGACCCCCTTTCAGTCCCTGTTGCAAGAAATATACATATATTTTTATTTATTTCTTACTGCTTATGCTGTGACAGACAGACAGACTTAGTCTCACCATATGGGTTCCGTTTTTACCATTTTGGTACGGAACCCTAAAAACTAAAGATAGTAACTATACGAAACTTTTTTTCTATACCATTTTAGCTACTTGCGTCTTAGTTTTTCACGCAATTTGCAAATGTCATGTACTGACTATTGCAACACGTGGAGTGCGGACTTTCACAAAATACCTAAGCTCAAGTAGATTCATTGGGAGACACATTACGTATTGTGCTGAGGAATACCTACTTATTATGAAAGAATGAAATACTAGTGATAGCAAGCGAGGAGCAAGCCTCCACACTAAAACGCTTTCGCAATATTGTTTCCCCGACACTCCTTAACTGACATCTGTATGAACTTTCTTTGCTTTGAGCATATACCTATTCGACGATATTCCTTTCGCGATCTCATAAGATGTGCGAGTTCACTCTCTTTTTAGAATCCTTTCAAAAAGTGATGCGATGCACTTATCGAAAGAATCGGAACGTCATTTCCTAACCAACCAAGAGGGTGAATCGGGCCAAACAAACGCGATAATGCTTATGTTCTTCACTTAGAAGGTACCGGTAACTATCCATACTTCCTTATGAAAATGGCCGACCCGATAGCCTGAGACACTCCTCGATACTGCGGTGAAGTGTACTGGGTAACGATAATGACAACAGTAATAGTGCAAGTGAACAGCATGCCCTGCATTATTTAGCTTATTAGCAACTGAATTGCATTAGTGCTATAGGAAAACAGTATGAAGCCGACTCTAGTGTTACAGCATACAATTAAGAACGGAATTTTTCTTCCCACAAGCCGCGAAACTACTGCTATAATGAGGACCCAAGTAACGCGGTAAACGTGCACGGAAGCTGAGAAGGAAATAAGTTTATTTAAGTACAAACGCCATCAAGCTACCCGAAACTGTCAAATTTTCCCAATCAATTTTGAACCTTATGCTTTAGCGATAAAGTTGAAAATCTATTAAAGAAATTTGACAGATTGTAGTAGCTTGATGTGCTGGCGTCAGTACAATTTGCATTTTATTTACGTCTACTTTTCGTCATGTACCAAACAAACTCTTTACTATAAAAAAAACCGACTTCCAAAAAAAACACTACAAAGTGAAAAATAACTTTTATTTCGGAAATCGGTGTCTTTGCATCTGTATTTTAGTTTTTTGCCACCGACTTCCGAAATAAAAGTTATTTTTCACTTTGTAGTGTTTTTTTTGGAAGTCGGTTTTTTTTTTTGTTAAAAAGTTTTTATTTCTCGCTTTTTAGTGTGTCTGTTTATAATGTAGGTATCTAAATTACAATAGCCTAATGCCAACTTGCTTATCGCCTTTTACAAAATATTGCTTTTCCCGATGCAGGGACGTTAATTGTTGAGGAGTTCTCCTGGTATTCCGCCATCAGCTCCATTTCACCATTCGCATTCGTGACGATCATAACTTGCTTAGCAACCATATTAAAGTAAGTAATCGAATCGCAAACCGGGAAATACTTATTATTGAGTAGTTCCGGTGGCCATTTGTGGTCTTCAACATCAGTTCCACTTCACCAAATGATGCTTTCAGAGAGCAAATGCACGAGTTACTATAAAAAATACCCAAATCGCTATAGGTGTGCCTATAATACTTGAAGAGTTCCTTCGATTTCTCCAGGATCCCATCATCAGATCCTGACCTGATGACAATGGGACCACCTGGAAAGTATACCCTTTCAAACAAAAAAATAATTTTTGAAATCGGTCAAGCCGTCTTCGAGAAATTGGGGAACATACATAAAAAAAAAAAAAAAAAAAAAAAAAAAAAAGGTTCCGACGAATTGAGAACCTCCTCCTTTTTGAAGTCGGTTAAAAAGAAAGAACGTAGAAGGGTGAAGGTGTTAGAAAATGTACTGGAATGTCGTCGTGCCTATTATTTTGTCTAATTGTGTCTCCCTAAGCGGCAATGTGGTAAATTACTGGGAACAGCTGCTGTTTCAAATCACCCCATTTCATTGTACGGTTACAATTTAATAACACAATTGCATTTACCTACAAGTTATCTTAATAGTTTAGACTATTTAGGTACAGTCAACAAAAGAGATAAGTATGCAGGATCGTCGGATATAGTTGAAGTGTAGTAAGAAACCGATGGAAGTTCTCGAATAAAAATTAATTTTGTTAATAGAAAACAATCAGCTCATTTATCAAATTAAATTTCAGTCGACAACATCCACCGGTTTCTTACTAAACTTTAACTATATCCGACGATCCTGCATACTTATCTCTTTTGTTGACTGTACATAGATAGAAATCCTAGTTAATTAAATACTTACAGTGCGGCCGACGAGAGAATGCGGTCTTGGCTCCTGTCAGTTTCATACAAACGAATACGTGTTTTTCGATTTTGATCTTTATTAGCTTAAAAGTGCTTATAATGGTCGCAATCACAGGTGTCACGAACGTATTCTCTCGACGGCCGTACACTAAAGAAAATGGTTGCTGATAAGCTATAATATACACATGGAGACAAATATACAGACCAGCACATCAAGCTACTACAAATCTGTCAAATTTTTTTAATAGATTTTCAACTTTATCGCTAAAGCTTATGGTTCAACGTTGATTGGGAAAATTTGACAGTTTCGGGTAGCTTGATGTGCTGGCGTCTGTACTTTGTGAATAGATCTTGTTAAAGCATTGTTTTCTTGAAAATAATCGATGAGGTTGTCACAATACTGAAAATTAAAAAATACAGTTTTCAGAGAAAATAAAAAGTATCAAAATTGGCACGAAATAAACGACCCTTGATAATATCAGTTCAGTAAACTGATATTATCAAGGGTCGTTTATTTCGTGCCAATTTTAAGTATTTCCCGGTTTGCGATTCGATTACTTACTTTAATATGGTTGCTAAGCAAGTTATGATCGTCACGAATGCGAATGGTGAAATGGAGCTGATGGCGGAATACCAGGAGAACTCCTCAACAATTAACGTCCCTGCATCGGGAAAAGCAATATTTTGTAAAAGGCGATAAGCAAGTTGGCATTAGGCTATTGTAATTTAGATACCTACATTATAAACAGACACACTAAAAAGCGAGAAATAAAAACTTTTTAACAAAAAAAAAAACCGACTTCCAAAAAAAACACTACAAAGTGAAAAATAACTTTTATTTCGGAAGTCGGTGGCAAAAAACTAAAATACAGATGCAAAGACACCGATTTCCGGAATAAAAGTTATTTTTCACTTTGTAGTGTTTTTTTTGGAAGTCGGTTTTTTTTATAGTAAAGAGTTTGTTTGGTACATGACGAAAAGTAGACGTAAATAAAATGCAAATTGTACTGACGCCAGCACATCAAGCTACTACAATCTGTCAAATTTCTTTAATAGATTTTCAACTTTATCGCTAAAGCATAAGGTTCAAAATTGATTGGGAAAATTTGACAGTTTCGGGTAGCTTGATGTGCTGGCGTCTGTACTTTGTGAATAGATCTTGTTAAAGCATTGTTTTCTTGAAAATAATCGATGAGGTTGTCACAATACTGAAAATTAAAAAATACAGTTTTCAGAGAAAATAAAAAGTATCAAAATTGGCACGAAATAAACGACCCTTGATAATATCAGTTTACTGTATTGATGATTCTAATTAAATTACCTATAGTTCTGTAAATACCTGACACTGACCTAGGAAGAGTGAACAGGCATCTTCTGGGCACGCTCGTTCCATCATAGACCTCATCTATCGCTTACCATCAGGCGTGATCGGGGTCAAGAGCGGGCCCATTTAGTAATAAAAAAAATAAAAAAAAGAATTGGAAAAACTTGAAATTCGCGGGCTACCTTAGCGCAATTAAATAAATAACTTTGACTGTGTCGATTTTTAACCGACTTCAAGAAAAGGAGGGGGTTTTCAATTTGTTTTTTTTTATTAGGTAATATTTTTTACCTCAGAACTCCGTTATTTATAAGCCGATTTGCAAAATTCTTGTTTTATTTGAAACGATAAACTTTCAGATTAGTCCCACATCAAAATCTGTTCAGTAGTTTGGTTTAACTAAAATTACTGGTAAAAATTCAAATAAACGAAATTGCGTCGTCTGCTTTCCTATGACTTTTCAGTGGTGGCTTTGTGGAATTGTCATGGGATGCATTGTAGCTATAAGTGCCGTATCTTTACATAATTAACCGACTTCAAAAAGGAGGAGGCTCTCAATTCGACTGCATTTTTTTTTGTAAATTTTTACAAAAAAAAACAACCGACTTCCAAAATAGACTTTAGAACTTTAACTTCGGAAGTCGATGGCAAACAACGAAAATGCGAACCCAAGGATACCGACTTCCGAAATTAAAGCTATTTTTCACTTTGTAGTATCTTTTTTGGAAGTCGGTTGTTTTTTATTATAAAAAAGTGGTCGCTTGAATTTTTTTACGTTATTTGAGTACCTACTCGTACCTAGATAATTCGGAATAGCAACGTTTGAACTGTCTTGGCCGGCCACGAGTCGTTGACCTTCTAGTACCTACCTATAATGTATTTTGTTAGGTGATATCTCTATTCATTTACTTGATGTTGTTTTTAAAACAGTAGATAGCGATGAGGTTATCACATTAAATTAAAAGATACCCGGTCCTCCACGACGTTGTTTGAACCCAACAATAAATAAATAAACTAGTCCCGGTAGATTTTTTGTTTAAGTATTTAAGTATTTCATTAAAAAAAATTCATTACATTTTTGACAGTTCTTCCATACAAAATCTGTCAGATGTCAATTTTATTTCACGAATAGAATTATCTGTCAATTGAAAAATGTGAACCTCATCGCTACTCTGTGTCATTTTAGCCAACGATGTAGGTAATAAACACACAGAAATATTACTTAACCAAGACGCCAAACTTCGCTGAGGTCAACCGTAACATTCGAGCTACCCTCTCCTAATTTGCCGAATGAACACTGTAGGCGCACCGAAACATAATCCAAGCACAAAATATATTGAGCGGACGGAGGCCACAGCACACAAATAGTTGCAACACAAACATAAACAGAACTATAATTAGGACATCGCATGTGGTTTGCGAAAGGAATACTTATGGCGTTCAAGTATTAAGTAACCGCAACAAAAGATACTTTTAGTCACAAAGGAAAATATTGGTAGACCACTTTAGTAGAATTATCATTTGAAGCTTCTAATATCCAAAGAAGAAACGCTATTTACTTGTCAGTCAAAAGGATTTTAGATACAATTATTATTTATTGGCGAAATAGGCACATTATGGGAAGCTTTGTGTTTGTCTTGCTCTAATCAAAATCGGAAATACATTATTTTAATATCTATTAGATCGCTATGATTTCTCCTTCAAATTCAAATATTTTATTTCAGATGAAAATCCATAGGTATAATGTTAGTAGTAGTATAACTTAGCCTAATGTTAGTACCTATTAATTTAAATTAATAATAATAAACAACTAATGAACCATAGAACTGTTCGTTCAATGGTACACCAGTTTATTTGGATAAGTGTGTCTGGACTCTTACCCACCTTCGTAAGAGGGGAGAGTCCCACCGTTCTGAAAACACATTCAGGATGCCATTGGAGGAGGAGCGCAAGCGCGCCATCATGGAAGCGTATCGCTTCGATATCGGAGGCGTCACAAGTCTTATTCTTTATTACTGACACAACAATCGTATTAGTAAGTTCGACAGGTAAGTAACTATGACTTAGACATAGGTCAAAAACATAGCAAGTAAGTGTACCCCAGCGTATTTAAGATGTTCGACGCTGAGGCCGTCGTGACCGGGGGACTTTCCCCTCACCATGTTCTGTATACTCCTCGCGACTTCTTTAGCGGAGAACCTAACAGGGGGAGCCCCGGTCACGGCCGCGCCCGCGCCTTTATTTGTCGGCTCTCTATAGCCACACAAACGCGAATTTACATTTTCCTTCCTACCTATAATCTCAGAATCTTTATAAATTGTAACAAGAGCCGCTATGGTATGAAACGCTAATAATAGACCACTTCCCGTGGGCGTGGTTTTGTTAGAGGGATCTCGAAAACGACTAGGAAAATTTGAATAAGTAGGTACCTGTCATTTAAAACATAAATAATTGGTCATCAATATTACGGGTCATTATTATCTACACCCGCACTGGGCCCGCGTGGTGGATTACGGCGCACTCCCTCTCACCGAGAGGAGGCCTGTGTTCCAGGAGTGGGAGCATTATAGGCTGGTTATGCTAATAAACATCTCCAATTCACTGACATACAACGCACAGCCTAAACCGCTGGGACTACAAGTATGAAATTTTGCAAACGTTTCCTTTTGATAACGAAGGAGAGCACTTAGGAAGGATTTATGAAAATCCATCCCATAACGGAGTTAAACAGAGAATAAAAGTTTCTATGTAAGTCCGTCAGCTGGTCGATTCTGTAAAAATCTCACCGTGACAACTTGGGTGAAGTGAGTTTGTTGTTGCTAGGAATTGACACTATTGACAACTCACTCCACGCTCACTTCACCTAAGTTGTCACGGTGAGATTTTTACAGAATAGCCCCACAGTTTTGGCCGATTTTAATGATATTTTTTAGGGTTTCGTACCCAAAGGGTTAAAACGGGACCCTATTACTAAGTCTGTCTGTCACCAGGCTGTATCTCAAGAACCACGATAGCTTGAAACTTGAAATTTTCACAGATGATGTATTTCTGTTGCCGCTATAACAAGAAATACACATATACACAAAAAGGTACACGATTCAGTGAGCTACGCCGCGCGGCGCCGCGCTGCGCCGTGCTGCGTAGCTCGACGTAGTAGACACTGAATAGTTTACTTTTTAGTGTAGTAGATAAGGTCTGTAATTGTATTTCTATCTTGAAAACTGCGCGTCGCGTCGCGTCTCGGTGTGAACTGACCCTAAGGCGGCCGCGTCCGGCGAGCGCTGTAGTTGGCTGCGACATTTAAACCAAGGTATAGACAAAATATATATTCCACATGTTGTGTTACTGTTTTCATATATTTGTAAAGAGTAGTTAGAAAGAAAGCAAAAATATTTACTTAGGATGGGCCTAGAAAGACCACAAACTAAACGAAACAAAATCTTAGAAACAAAAAAGTTACACAGGTACAAAACTAGTCAAAAATGACAAAATGTTGAACAAAATAGTTACGAAAACAAGTCTGAAACACCGTCAATACATGTATGATACATGTTGTAGACACAACACATGATTTGATAAATCTTTTACAAGATTCCTTGAAAACAAGTATCCCAACTTGTCAAAGCGTGTACCTAAAAGCGAGGTTATTTATAGTCTTACCGCTTGATTGATGAAGAAGAAAAGAATACACGATAAAATCTTCATTCCGTGAGATATTAATAAATAGTTCCATGTTCCATAATAGCGTTTAAAAAACTCTTTAATTTCGCTGAAATGGTAGGTGCTAATAACAAACAAACCTGTCTCATTAGAGGCGTTCACGAAGACGCATTGTTCCATTCGTCAGCTTCATCAGCGTTGACTCCATTATATTCATACGTGTCCATAGTACACACAACGACATATTAAGCTACACATATACAATTTTAGCTGTCCTCATATTGTATAGGCTTTTCGTACAATGAGAAGTCAGGTAATACTGGAAATTATAGCTTGATAATATCGTCATGCGTACAATCACATCACAATAGAATCAATCATCTGTCAAATTTCTTTAATAAATTTTCAACTATACCTAGCGCTAAAGCATAAGGTCCAAAGTTAATTGGGAAAATTTGACAGCTTCGGGTAGCTTGATGTGCTGGCGTCTGTACATGCAGCTCACTTCACCTAACTAAGTTATCACTGTGAGATTTTTAGAATAGACTGGCAGGTATTCAATTTATAACAGAACTTAAAGCACGGAATACAAAACAAAGTTCATAAAGGTTCACAGTAATTAGCGGAAATTTCCGGTTACCAGAACCTATTACAAAATTCAATTAAACCTTTAAGGGCTAATATTTCAATACACTAATAACTTTATTCGAGGAATAATTTTGAAATTTTGACAGTGTTTTCTAAAAACAAAAACTGTCAAACGTCAATTTTATTCCTCAAACAAAAGTTATCTGGCGATGGAAAATCAGCCCTTAGAGCAGTACAAATTAATAATAATCTTTATTTTAGCCGTGGAATACCTCTCCACTCCTCATAAGCACCTCAGGACGTGTTGCCCCCTTGTCGCTACGTCACTATGTGCTAGCGGCCGTTTTCGGGGGCTCATTATTGAGTGTGCTGTGCAAGTCACCCCCTGCTATTTTATCTGTGTATATATAAAGCATTGATCAGGCAGGGGTCATAGTTTTACCATAGTTCCTGGAAACCGGTCCACTTTAGCCACCCAAACCAATAGTCCAACTTTTTATTTTCCATATCCTGAAATAGTCCTACACCAACCGGGGGTTATCCTTGGGTGCACTTGCATAGTGCATACAGGGATAATCGTCGGTTGGTGCCGCATTTCTTTAAAATTTCGTAAGGGGCCTCTGCGAGTTGGCTTCGGCCCCTCGTACGCCTTCCAAAGGACCGGGAACGCATGGTCCCGAGTTATGTAAAATCTTTATTTATATAAAACAGAATGTAATACATGTAACAGTTTTAACAAAGTGGGTAGTTTTAATTAAGTTAAGTAACTAACACAAAAGAAAATTTAGTAAGTCCCATAATTCTATAACCAATTTTAGGAATCTGTGGAAACTGGCTTAACGAGACACAATAGAAATTTTATTGTTATTACGTCGAGAGGCGTTTAGTACCCCGAAGTGGTAAACTACTAATAGGTAGTCGTATATCGAAAGGTAAACTTTTGTAAGCGCAATTCAGCAATGAAGCTCCATAAACTACAAATTGGCAAATAGGTATTGATTTGGATTATTACGACTCATTGGAACAACGATGGACATAATGAACGTATGAAATGTATGCATTTATTTTGGCGAATAATGTATTATCAATGTTATCATTAACAACAAACAACAGATTTAAGTGGTTAACCGTTTAATTAACATGGATATTATATTCTGTATTTTGTAAAGATTTTAATTCAAAAATAATGTGTATGTTATTGGTTAATTTATTAATGTAACATATTAAAATTATGTATAAACATAAATGTCACAGGGACAATTCTCGTAATTTTAAGAACGTTCACAGACTGATCTCAATCTGTCAAAAATACCTCTAGTTTCCTTACATTTTTGACATTGATTGTCGCTGAGATGAGATTGCGACTAGATTTTGAAAGACTAGATTTTTTTAATTAGGTACGGGAATTGGACTTCAGGTTTTCGTCGTTCACTCCTAATAATTATACAAGGCTTCTACATTTCTAAGCAATTTGTAACCGAATCTTTAAAATCTTAGAACAATATAACAATAGCAAGATACTGAAAGTAAACAAAGATAACTGTTTGCGTCGAAGCTACGGAACCTCACAACAAAGCGGCTTCCACACTTTTCAAACATTGTTATTGAAGTTAAAATGGTCCATAATAACACGTGTTTTCTGAATTAAATAGTTGTGGTAGTTTTTTATTTTGTAAATAGCCTGGCTCACATTGTATGGATGAAAAGATATATCAGAGCAATTATAAACAAACACAGATAAAATACATTTCGTTGAAATACACTCACGTAGGTATTTCAACCACTACCTACTTACATAATAATATGTAAAACTCCGTGCCTCGGAAAGCACGTTAAGCCATTGGTCTCGGCTGTCATTCATGGATCTTTGAGAGTCGTTACGGGTCGTCAGAAGCCCGAAAGTCTGACAACCAGTCTAACCAACGGGTTATCGTATTACCCAATAACTTGGTTATGGAGGTCAGATAGGCAGTCGCTCCATGTAAAATACTAGTATTCAGCTGCATCCGGTTAGACTGGAAGCCAAACCCATTATAGTTGGGAAAAGGCTAGGCAGATAATGATGATGTACCTACGTTAATTTGTTTTTTATTGAATAAAAATTATTGATCGAAGAATAAAAATAAGGAATATTCAGACATTTGACAGACTCCTAATCTTTATATCAAAAGTAAGAGTAGACTCACATAACATAACAGATTATGGACGACTTACCCACGTATTTAATGGTGTTTTTTGCACAGATCGAAGATACCATTTTTGTTTTTGAGGACGAAATAAAAGACCACTATTTTTTATACAGCGTGTTACGGAAAGGGTATATCCATAAAAACGGGTTGAAGAGTGTATCTGGTCCAGAATCTCTGTACAAAGTTTCAGCTCAAAAGCAATAACTTTGAAAATGCTTAATATTTTTTTTATTACGATAGTTTATAAAATTAAAATCATAACAAACGTGTCACAACACTACGAGGGTAATTAACATTATCCATTACGTGTCTGTGCGCCTAGCACACACGCACATCACGGCGCTGCAACGGCGGCGGGAAACAAATCTTTTACCGAGTTGTTCTTTTGTGTGTAGTTTATTGACACCGATCAGCTGACTTGGTCTAGTGATGTGTAGAATTCAATTGGAAGCATAATTGATTTTTAGTTAAATGTTTCTTAACTTTATAATTATGTAGGTATAGGTATTAAAAAATGTTGCCATGTAGTTCATTATCACCAAAAGAATCAGTGTGTTTGATATGTCCATACCCTTTAAGTAACACGCTGTATATAGCACTCGCATCTCTGCTTTTAATTTTCTTGTTGTAGATTCCAGTCTGAGAATGGCAAGCTGTTCGTTACTGAGAAGATCATCATGCCCATCAGTCTTCCATGGAAGATGCACCTCATACCTGGCTTCAGAGTTGACTTGGATATTTTCTTCAAAATTTGTTATCACTTCCTCTTCGCTTTGCTGCTTAGACTGCACAGATAATATAAAAATAAGGTGGCCTTCCCTATTCCCTGACTGGTGAGGCAGAGGTATCTGCCAAACCCTTCGGGAAAGACAATCGTGATGATATGGTATATGTGTTGTAGATTCCAGTCTGAGAATGGCAAGCTGTTCGTTACTGAGAAGATCATCATGCCCCCTCTCTTTCTTAGAAGATGCACCTCATACCTGGCTCCAGAGTTGACTTGGATATTTTCTTCAAAATTTGTTATCACCTCCTCTTGTCTTTGCTGCTTGAACTGCACAGATAATATAAATAAAAATAAGGTGGCCTTCCCTATTCCCTGTCTGGTGAGGCAGAGGTATCTGCCAAACCCTTCGGGAAAGACAATCGTGATGATATGGTATATGTGTCAATACGGTGCAGATGTAGACTTCCACTAATTAACTACATTCGTACCTTATTGTAGTAGTGTACGAGTAGTGCTTTCCTAACAAGGAAAGCACGACCGACACACACAACTTCGGGATAAGTAATATAAAATATAGTTTTATTTTTCATTTAATATTTACATAATTTATGCTAATACCTATTTAAAATAATAATAATATGTACATTTATATGAAAAAAAATTAGCAAAATGATCATAGGGCATCAAAAAATTCGTCCGCATCGCTGTCAACAGGAACAGTGCCCAAAAGGCTGGCAGCATTGCCACGTTGTATGGCAATGCTAATTCTTTGGCCAAGAAATAGGCCAGCCCTCTGGTCACGTGAAGAGTCGACTAACCGCTTGGCGATATCTCGAAAAACCAAGTGGGCACTCGGACCCCATGGCCCTAGTGTTTCAACCCCAAACGGCTCGAACATATAACTCCCAATCAGGTTGGAATATTTTCGCCGTTTGTTTAAATATAGTTATCTATATCGGCCTATAATGTTTCTACTAGTTGGACACAGGCCTCCTCTCTTTTCAGAGGGAGTGGGCTATAGTCTACCACGCGAGCCCAGTGCGGGTTGATTGATATCATACGTCTTCGAAAGGTTCTAGGACATCCTCACGATGTTTTCCTTCACCGTGTTTGAGAGCAGTGGTGATGAAATTATTTACACAAAGTAAAGCGCTGGCTGGGTTCGGACTCACGACCTGTCAATTCGTAAGTTGAAGCCGTTACCAATAGGCCACCAATACTCTCTTCCTCTCTATAGGTACCTTTATATTAAAATCAGACCCATCACCCACAAATACCACGGAGTGTTTTAAAAATCCGCAGATTTCGTCTTTTCCGTAAATTAAAGTCGGCGCGCTGATTGAACGAGATAAGAAACTTTTTTGGCTGAACGAGAAGCTAATCATTCAAGATTAGCAATGAAGCTGAAATGTGGCGAGGATAAGCGGCCTTATCTACTTTAAACTGCGGAACTATTAAGTTGATATTACTCACACCTTTAATGTAATTATCGAGGCCTTATTTCAATAAAGTAGAAAGAAAAGAACAAAATTCATTTAGGTAAGTAGTTAGCACAGACTAAAAGACACAAAATACACCAGATAGTCAGATAATAGTCGTACGTCAGATAAAAACAAAATCAAAAGATAAAAAGTGCAAAGTCGGATGTAAGAAATTAGCAGGAATGTGTGCCTCACGGCTGCGCCAAAAAGGCCCAGTTCAGCAAAAATGCCAGACAACTGGCGCCTGACGCTGGTTTTCAACTGGACCTGATGTGTGAGGTGGCGGATGTAAATCAGTTTTAAATAAATTTGTGTCACATAAAAACAATATTGAGTAACATTGCAAAAATAAAAAGAAATAAAAATGCTGATAAATAAATATGTGAGATGGCCGCATGATAGACCTTCTTAGGCAAATAAAGAAATTTTACGAAATGAGTCGGAATAAAAAGGTATGTTTTAATTTATACGATGCCTGACTTCCATGCTCCAACACATTGTGATAATAATTTATTATTAATCCGTGCAAGTATTGAATTGTAAAATACAAGGCACTCGTGCATGAGGGGCTCGGGGCTAAGTACCTAATCAAAGCCGCATGGGTCGATCTATCAGGGATTACTGGGGTTGGTCCGTGGATGCCGAGACTCCTCTGTGCCTCGAAAGGCGTTGTCATTCGTGGAAATTAGTTGATCCGTCAAAACAAGTGTCAAATTCAATTTTTCGGATGGGCTAAAACACATCGGGTGTAGGGACTAGGGACAAACGTCAAAACGTGTCGTCATTAATTATGAGTTCGCGCCCCGAACTAACCTTATGTCCGTATGTACGGAGCATAAAACGCCCATAAGTTCAGCTGAAACTACGGTTCGTGCTTAGGGAGTAGACCCTCTGATATCGGGAAACATATAGCATGTCGCCTACATTTTATCGAGTTATGCGAACATAAATGTACCTTGAGTACGTTTCTACTCAAATACTCTTCAGAAAGAACATTCGTAATTAATTTGCTGACTCATTTCTATTAAAATGTTAATAAATAGCGACCTTGTACTTTTGCAATATACAGTTGAAATTAATTTAATTATGCACCGTTATACGGAATCGGTTCAGATTAAAATACTGATAGGATTACACGCTACGTGCAATTTTGATAACAAAGTCACGCCAATCTGTGAGTAGCATGAAATCTTTATTTATACCGTTCTTCTAATTTTTGATATTGTGATCGCAACCACCTTTGTCAAGGACCAGTGGGGTGATTGCGTAACACACTAATGTTAGTGTAAGTAGCAATGGCTTTCATTTTGACAGTTCAACAACATTCATTGCGTTATACGTGGTTGAGTAGATTTTTTTTTCGAACATATGAACCAATGGATTAGCAATATCCTTCAAATAATTCAGATTGTGATTGAAAGTGTGTTACATTTAGGGTTCTGGGTAGGTACTATTTAGTTACCTACAGTGAACGTATAGACTCGAACAGATTTTTTTGTTAGAAAATGTTAGCTAATGGACAAGTACTTAAGGGCAAAAGTCTGACTTATCCAATCAGATTTGCTAAAAACTTCCAGTAGCAATTCCCCTCAATCTGCACTGCAGAATTCGTCAGCAAATACAGCGGATGCCCCTTTATTAAAATCGTTGCACTAGTTGTGTCTTCTTCGAAGCGCTTTTCCAGAAGTATGTTGGTAATAGGTACACTAGTCTCGCCGCAGCTGTGCGAATAAAAGACAAACACAACATCCCGCACAAAGAAGAGTCAATTGAACAGTCGACAGACTTGCCAACTATTTTACTATTTATGTACTGTCGCCATTTTGTATCGTATACTCTTTAGTTATTGTCTATTGGGTAGTAGAGATGCACTTCTTCAATTCTCTGCGGTACTAAACTGCTTGGAATTCCGGAACAGGAAACAATCACGGCAAAAAAAAAATACACATATATATGTGGAAGCTTGTAATTAGCAACTGTCAGTAGTTTACTATTTCGTTACCATTTACGTGTATTAGTCTGTAAAATTGTGAAATATTAAAAATTAAAAAAATGTAAAATAAAATAAAATATTACCCTTTATTCATAAACGTTGCTTAAACTTAAGTATTGATTAGCGACGTTTAAATATAATTTTAACTTTAATCATCGTTTATAAATAAACCCCTTATTGTACCAATATACAGTCAGCCTCAAAAAGATGTGTACCTACTTACTATTTTTGATACATATAATCATCATCATCATCATAATCAGCCTAGAATGATCCCCCTGCTGGGACACAGGCCTCCTCTCTGTGAAAGGGAGTTTTTGATACAATAATAAATAAAGTGCAGTTTACGCTACAACTTCAAACATTTTTATAACTTTTTCAATATTGTGTCTCTGAAATCAATATGATTACCATTACAATAAAGTTGATATTTGTTTAACTTGAAATAACATCAATTTGAAACGTAAATTGGTATTAGATTCGACAGAAAGCCGTACGTGGAATACATCGTTTTGAGGCTGACTATACGTATGAAGATGCTGTTTTTTTTCCCCAAATTTTCGTAAATATTGGATCAAAGGTGAACAATAAACACGTAATTCGGATCAAAGGAGCTGTACAGGCAAAGATGCAATTGAGTATTCAGCGTCAGTGAATCTCTGAACTTCGGTCATTGCTCAGTCAACCCATGCTGTCGACAAGGGGCTGTGCGGCAAAAGGTACTTAATTGTGGCTTTGGTGAATCAGTTATCTTCACTGTACTCCAACTTAAAACTATGGCTCAGGTCCCAGCTTGAC
Organism: Oligia latruncula; assembly: GCA_948474745.1. Classification (NCBI taxonomy): domain Eukaryota; kingdom Metazoa; phylum Arthropoda; class Insecta; order Lepidoptera; family Noctuidae; genus Oligia; species Oligia latruncula. The sequence goes on along the minus strand of OX419693.1, from coordinate 9,372,255 downwards.
CTATTTAAGTCGACAGACGAAACTTTACGAGAGTTTATTGGACAATTCAAAATTGTAGGAACAGACGTAATTGTGATTTAAACAATGTTACTCTAGATTTTGTATAGATATCCATTCAGAAAAAAAACTTAGATAAAAAAGGAAGGGATATGGAAATTAATTACTATTAACTACATAAAGTTATTTCACTTGCAAATAAAAATGTTTAACAAGTTCTTAACTCAAAGGACATCAAAGAAGTTCTGCAAATTAATTAAATCTAAACATAGGAAAAAATCAAAACAAAGAAACATTTTAAACACTTTAATTATACTTAAATTACGTTCTATTATTTACACGGTAAATGCCATTAAATATAATTACAAAAACATAAAAATCTTCTAACATTTCTGAGTGTCATAATTATCCGGCTGCTCATTAATAAACGCTTTAGCGGCATCCTCTTCCATTTCATGGGACTCTTTGAAATAATTCTCTATTTCTTGCAGGGTTTTATCTTTGGTTTCTGGTAAATATTTGTACAAAATAAATGCAAAAATGGAAGCTGATATACCGTAGAACAAGAAAGCGCCTGGCAATGTGAGTGCTTTAAATAAATACGGCGACAGTTTGAGTACAGTTGCCATTAACAGTTCGGAAAACAGTGTGAGAATAAGTAGCGAAGAACTTTTGTACCTTAAAAATATTAATTCACCGAAGATGGTGGAGGGCATTATCATCGGACCACATGTTATGGCAACTGAAAAGGAAGTCAGCAAGACAATAGAAATAATTTTATTTTCTAATATGACTTGCAAATGAATTAGATACAGATATAGTGATATTATGAACAAAAACGTGATTCCTAGAGCTGACGACGATAACAACAAAGTTCTTCTGTTTATTAACTTTGATAAAACACAACCGATCTGCATACCAAGTATAGTAACAGCGTCTAAGATAAGCATACCAGTATAAGCAGCTGACTCGCTAGCAGTTATTTGACTGATCAAATCTACAGCATACATAGAACACACTAACTTTCCGGAGAAATTATATAATGCCATAACAGCCATAGAGAGCAACAGGGGTTGATAGAAACCCTTAGCAGAAACAGTTTCTTTGACGATCCGAAGTTTATACCACGAAGTGGATTTTACTCGTGCTGCGCACTTTCTAAGATATTCTTTCTGAGATTTTATTAAGCTCTCGAGTTCTTCTTCTGAGTCTTTGTCATACCCTTTCAACCAGTGATGTGCTTTGGCACATTCCTCGAATCGTCCATTCATTGCTAGCCATGACGGAGATTCAGGCATGATGACGGCAGTCAATGAATAAAGGCAGCACGCAATCGCGATTATAGCAATGTTCCTCCAGTGACTAAAGGTTCCTGTCACATTAGCGATCCACACGCCCCAGAAGAATATTGAAGACTCGATCATCATGAACACGCCTCGGTAACGCGGCGATGAGTATTCCACAATGATGACGATGAGAACTGTCATGTTACTGGCAAGAGTTACACCTTGGAGTATTTCACTGATGAGGATGTGTAGTGCACTGGTACTGCAGTAGAAAACGATGAAGCTTACTATCGTCAATACTGTTACAATTAGAAACGGAATTTTCCTTCCTATGTATTGTGTGAGTATTGGTAGAATGATGACCCACGGCATGGAGCAGTACCCGAGAATGGAAGCTGAAAAGAAAATAAAGCTTACGTTAGATGACTGAAATTGTGACTTAAATCTTCATCGAAATTAAATGTTTTGAATTGAAATGCCAATGCTTTGTTTGTCTTTCCTACTATTGAAATTATTGTACAGACGCCAGCACATCAAACTACTACAATCTGTCAAATTTCTTTAATAGATTTTCAACTTTATCGCTAAAGCATAAGGTTCAAAGTTGATTGGGAAAATTTGACAGTTTCGGTTAGCTTAATGTGCTGGTGTCTGTACATATTATTGTGTTTATCAACAGACAATTAAATTGTTTACACTAGTTAATTTAGTAAATATAAACAATTAAACATGAATATTATTACACAACCAAGATGCCATGTCGTCAGTCAGTGGTTCAGTTGCATTTGCTTCTTTCCTCAGTTGTGGTATGAGGACTGTAGGTGCTCCGAAACATAGCCCAAGCACGAAATATATCGACGTGCATACTGTGCAAACGTATAACTGGAAAAACAAACATTTTATGATTACTCTAAAGTAAATTGTCAATCACTTCAGATAAAATTTGAACCCTATAAATATAGATATACCAAAACAAATTGTTTTCTACTGAGCAATGGTTCAGTGGACTAGTTTAATTTGAAACTAATGGAACTTTGATAAACGCATTCTTTTTTCATGTCCATTTGCGTAAGCAAATTTATTTCGTCAATGTATTTCGTCAATGTCAACATTTCTTCGTAACAGTGTTACGACATATGAAATACACTATTATAAGTTCCTCAGACTAAGCAGTGTAGGTACTAGATTACTTATTCAATGATAACAGCTTCCGCTCTAGTTACATTGTCCTAGAAATTCTAACTGGAAAACATTATGATATTTACTAACCTGTCTTAAGAATGGCTGCCACAAGAACTTCGCATGTCTTGGACATTCTTCATTGTCGTCTTTTTCGGCACCCTCCCGGGCACCCTTTTCCATTTTTAATAAAAACGTGCAATTGCTACACTATAAAACAGCACTTCAGCAATTGCGAAGTGACTTCTGAAATAAATAATTGAAATTAAATATATTATAAATAAAAAATAATATAATATTATGTACTTATAAATAAATATTGACGAATGTAATTTACATGTAAATTCAATAAAAGGTTCAAAAACATTCAAAGACTTGCTATTGTTACGATACTGTACAAATACAGATGTTATTTACACATTTTTGTTGTTTTTATGACAGTTAACATATGAACGAATTTGTCCCATATCAAGTCTTGTTTGTACAGAATAAATTAAAGGTTTTGTGTAAAACAATGAACAGCAGGATACGGTAATTGAAATATTACCATTACATATTTTGAGTCAATGCTAAATTATATTAGTTCAGGTAGGCAGTCGCTCTATGTACCTACAATACTGGTGTTCAGCCGCACTCGGTTAGACTGGAAGCCGACCAACATAGATGGAAAATGATTAGGCAGATGACGAAGATTTGAAGCCAAGTACATATCTCCATTAATATTTTTACCGACTTCAAAAAAAAGGAGGTTATCAATTCGATACGTATGTATGTAATATTATTGGAATTGCATTATATTCACATATGACAATCTATTAGGGCTTCCAAACAAATATACAAAATTTTATATATGTATGTATGTTTGTCCACGCATATCTCCGTAACTATTAATCGGATCGTAACCATTATTTTTTTATTGGCTTACATTTACTTCAACTTAGGGAACAGTGCAAGTTTCATCAAAATCGATTCAGTAATTTTCAAGATATGGACTAAAACGTGAAAGTGTGACGTCCTGGCTTATTGATACGAGCTACGGGTGTAGTGTCAAAGCGAAAACATCTCAAAACCTTGGTCAAATTCTAGTGCAACAACTAAAAAGTAATTTAAAAAAATTAAACCGACTTCAAAAAGAAATGAACTCAAAGTTATGAAATAACTTTAATTTCGGAAGTCGGTGGCAAAAAACTAAAACTAAAATACAGATCCCAAGACACCGACTTCCGAAATTAAAGTTATTTCATAATTTTGAGTTCATTTCTTTTTGAAGTCGGTTTAATTTTTTTAAATTACTTTTTTATTATTTTCACTGCAGATCAACCTTGCACTCAGTAGGGAATACTTTAAATTGCATGATTTTTAAAACACCCACAACACACGAATAAATTCTCACCATGTTTTCCTTTCAAGCCAAGAACCAGTAAACTATTTAGGTAGAAACCACATTTTAAAAGTCATGGTTATAAATTTAATGAGAAACACTGATCACAGGTAGACGCAGACAGAAACAATCGATGTCTTTAGTGCACTCACACTGAATCGGATGACTTCACTAATTAGGGTGCCAACACATTGGCGCGACAATGCCGCCGTGCAGCGGTGTTTGACCGAGTGCGCGCCTCTGCATGAGCAAGTGCATCCCAGCACCAATAAATTGCTTTATCAGTGTGTTATTTACGCCTATTTATTTCATACACGATATTATTTATTATGTGTACTACTGGAACAGGGTTAGGTAGCTACCACGATTACAGCAATTTGCTTCGCAAACGTATTTACCTATACAGTTACAGTAGGTATCTACCTACTTATCAGCCAATCACCCTCTAAGGTTAGGTACAGTTTTTTTTGCAATTCAACTTAATACGAGTTAAGTCCATTGATACAATTTACCGTAAATAAGTATGTAGAAAAATTGGTACATTACAATTTTTTTTTTTATTACTATTTAATATATCTACCTACATATCCTCAACAAAATGAAGATGAAACTACATGTGTGCCGAATATTTTTATAAGTACCTATCTAACTAGGAGACATTGGAACATCACGTGAATGAAATTACACCTTTATGCTCACGCGCATTCGAGTCGGGCACGGCAAATGATTGTTGTGGAAAGATTCGTCAGAACGGTCGACACAATAACACGAAAGTACGTACCTAGGTACGACGCGTAACTGTATATAGGTACCTACCTTAACACTGCTTCTAATTAGCCAGTTAGAAATGCCAACAACATTGTGACAACTATACTGATACATGTAACTGCAATTAAGTAACGACTTCTATTTATTTTAATCCCAATTAGTAATTACCGTACAAAATATTTACACGAATATCTCACCAATATGTCATCCTGATATTAATGCTACCTATAGCTACACGATTTTGAGCCTTGTGTTCTTATTTTATTTAATAAAAACAAATTTCTCACCTGGTTTACCACTATTTCCTTCAAACTGCAAGTAAACTGGAAACACACACATTTGTTTATTCCCCGGAAATTATAAGCGTGAGAGTTTTAACTGACGGTAAAGCAAAATATGGAAGTTATTAAACACACGGTTGACTGAAACACTGGCTTCCGCGGTTGTGTCAAAAATCTTGGTTTTTATAAAGAGGTCAGAGTATTTAGGTTATAAGTAAACATGAGATAAGAGAAAAAAAATTATAATAAATCACGTTAGTAATCGTCAATGGGGGTTTGTCTTATGAAACACAGCTTGTTTGGGCCATTCCAGATTTTCCAGAATCGTTAATTAAAGATGTCAAAGGTTATTTATAACGTGGACTTCGTCTCTTGATCTCGAAGCTATTTGTCGATGTCGAGAATGGGCTTAATCACACAATGTCTATATTTAGTGGTAACAGGAAGATCGTAATAGACACTAACGAATGCCCGATGAGTTAACAACTGACACTGTCAGCTGTCTTGATTCACTTTAGTTTTTGAGTTGAAAATACCTAAGTATATAGCTGTGCTAACTGTGCGTCTACGCGTGTTCACAGAATAGATGCGTATTTTTAATACGTCTACATTCCGTGGTAGCCATGTGTATGTTATGTATATACGCGTAGCAAAGATATATATACAGGTATAGGTAGGTATAGGCTTACATTGTAATATTGCCTAATTCTAAGGACAAAATTTTCTGTTTTTACAATTTATTGTAGTTATTTTGAAAAATTCATTGAGTCTCAAAAATTCGCATAGAATGTGCGCAATATAGATGAAGTAATGGAACTAGCGAGTTGAAGCTGCGTGAGCATGCGTGTTCCATCGCCGCCCGTTCGATGTCCACCACGCACAGCATGGACGGAAAGCAGCACATGCAAGTAATTTTTTGCTTTGTGTAATTGCTGTATGGCGTTTTGGCGTTCCAGCAGGAATATAAATAAATAAATAAGTATCCAAATCTCCTGATTTATATTCTAGAATTTAAAGGGCTACTTACTTACAAACTTCTGCTCGATTTAACACTACTATACACATCTCACACTTATTATATTAAGCCGAATTTACATTACGAAACTATTTACGCAAACTTAGTTTTTAAACAGATAACTATTTAGGTACACGTGAAACTGAGTGAGTTATTCATGTACTTACAGTTTCACTTATAAATAATTATCTATTTGCACGTGAAACGATCAATGAATAACTCACTCAGTTTCACGTGTACCTAAATAGTTATCTGTTTACACATGAAACCATCAATAAATGACTAAGTTTGCGCATCTAGTTTCGTAGTGTAAATTCGGCTTTATATAAATTTTATGTAGTTTCACGACTCGTTCATTAAAACTTCCGTATGTGGGGCACCCTCACATTTTTCTCCACGTCAAAGACCGACCGTTTCAAACGTAGACAGAGTAAACTATAGACTGCTGCATATCTTCTTTTTCATTCGCACAAGAAAAAGAGAAATATATTAACGTCACTAGCAAAGAAAAGAGACAGAGTAAGAATATTTCTGTCCCTTACTGCGTGTCGGCTAAGCACATCAATGTGCACAACAAGTTTGACGTTTATGAATGAAATAGTAAAAATGATGAATGAAATAATAAAATTATAAATAGTTTTTAATAAACTGTTGTTGGTTTACTACATACGAAAAAGATTTATTGTTGGCGATCTAACAACAAAACCTATTCATATGCAGATGTTGATCACAATGAAAAGACCTTAATTAGTCATCGCTGGTAAATTGAAAATATTTATAATAGCCGCTAGTTAAGTGTGACCGTACGTGGCTTACTTAGTAGGTAGGTAGATAATATTTGTGTAGTGTCTAACGGAGAGTCAGTCGTTTGATCTAGAAACAATCTATTAAGTGTTGCATTTCAAACCAGTAACCCCTTTATTTATAAACGTTAAATTTTCTTGCCTTTAGCAACAGCTAATCATTACTTAACTTTAAACAACGTTTAAAAATAAGCCCTATGACTAAAATCGGGACTTCCCAAACTGTACTAGTGTGCTTTCGTCTGGATATCAGACACCAGAGTCCTCGACAAATGAGCTGAAAGCGGCCACCAATAGGAGTTTAACATAACCCTCCATGGAGAAAAATATTTCCATGAAGTCATCCACACAAAGCAAACAGCGTACCAATATTTTGCAAAACACGAATGTTTTGGTGTAAACACTTTATTTAATCAACTAAGATCCATATCTGTGACAACATCGTTCATACTACAACAATGACAGCCATTTGGTCGAGTAGCATCGTCATTATCATCGTATCAGTCGAAGAAAGGCGACTACTGCTGGACACAGCTTTATAATCGTCATCATCATTTTATCCGAAAGACGTCCACTGCTAGACAGGCCTGCCCTAAGCATCGCTACTTCGGCCGGTTCTGCTGTTCTCGCATCCAGCAGATTCCTGCGGCCTTCACAAGGTCATCGGTACCTACGTCTTCCGGTACGCGGCCACCACTCCAGAATCTTTGCTATAATAGTATGGAATCCAAAAATTGGTTTTGCAGCTACCAGTGATCTTATAGTGGTACAGAGGTATGAGGAACAGGGTGTAAAGTTCACTCATACTCTATAGAAAAGGGAGGATCCTCCGACCAGACGGGTGTTGTGTCTGGCGGACAACTGCCCGATGATTCATGTCGGGCGGTTGTATCTATACTAGTTGCGCGGTAAACTCTGCTTGCGCGATGCAGGATTAGCGTTATGTCAGTATGACGCGTTGTTTGCATGTGGCGTTGTAGATACCGCTACAGTGGTAATTATCTAATTAGGTGATGACATGGTGAAGCAGTGTCTCACAATCGTTAGTCATAACAAAACCAGAGTTTAGCATTAAGGATTACCTTTGTAAGGATCGTAGCAGGTGGTGCTCCTTAGTTTCTGCCTGCCCCCATGGGAAGAAGGCGTGAGTTTATGTATGCACATATAGTCTATTCAAACTTATGTTTTTAATATTATTTCAAGATAAACAAATATCAACTTTACTTGAATGGTCATTATTATTGTGTTCTTTGTGCTTACTAGTTCCTTTAGCAGTTCCTATGAAGGAATTACTGTCAATTTTTGGATCAGTAGTTCCTTTGAAGGAAACAAACATAATTAATTATATAATTCTGCCCGCTGCTGCCGCATGCTGGCCCAGAGCAGAGTGACTAGCACTACTGAAAAAGTTATAAAAATGTGGGAAGTTGTAGCGTAAACTGAACTTTATTGTGCAGGATTTAAAGCTATTTTTCCATAAACTCATATTTGTTTACATTTTTGGCAAATAAATCGCGAATGTAGTTTAGTTTAACATTTGTGCAAAACAGGAACCCATATCAAAGAAACACATCGTACAGAAATAAATAAAATGCCTATTTTGAACAGGTTACAAATAAACAGTTCTGTCTAACCGGATGCAACTGTATTCTAACAACCCAAGAAAAAGAATGACAAAAATAAAAATAGGAACCCAATCTTTTTTTTTTTTTTTGTGGATTGGAAATCGGTGAGCGGAAGGGAGTGTCAGACTCTTACTGACTAAAACCCACCCGTGTTCCTTCCTTAGCCCTTTATGTTCCGGGCCAGCGGTAACACTTTCGGACAATCCCGCTGACCCGGCAGAGCAACCCAGTCTCATATTAGAATTTGCTTTGATGAAGTCTATAAGCAGCTTACTTACGTGCTGCACAAGTTTCCCGGAATAAAAGGAAATCGTCGCCGCATAACGTCATCAGGTATCTAGTAAAATCCACTAACAATTTACTTTCTCTGTGACATAACTAAGTTGACTACCTACGGATATTTTGTTGAAAAAGCAGCGTCAATTAGGTACTGGACATTTTGAGGTTTTCGAGTTTCAAATCTCAGTCGAACCAAGTATGTGACGCTGCACATTTTTTTAAAGAAAGAAAGAAGAAGTATTTATTGCGACTCGTACAGGAAGATCACAAACTATACTAAACACAGTAAAATAAAAATCCAAGTTATATAAAAAAAAGTAACAAAAGGAAAATGAAACAAAGTCCTATACGAGGCCAAAAGGCTCCTATCTCAGCATGATGCTGCGACATTTAAAAAAAAAATAAAGGTCGCAGCGCTGGTATTCTGATAGGGCCCGCTGTGATGTCACGGGCAGTTACAGATATAAATAAATATGTAAAATATTAGCAAATAAAAACAAAAATTAAATAAATAAAACTTTTCATTTTTCAAAATGCCCAGTCATTACCAAACAGAAAAGCAACTCGGGCCAAACAAAGCATTTTTAAGGAGCATGTCGAAAACACGATATTTTTTGTTTTATTGTTATTCAGCATGGCAATTTGATAGTAGGTTGTAATTTATGTGTAAATTTTGCATGCCCAAGTGACGGAAGAGCATGGAGGAAATTATCAAAACATGTATAATATCTACCTATACCTACCCCTACCCATGTTGGCAAAAATAAATGATTTGATTTGATAATACTCATGTTTATCCAATGGAAAAATGCTTTTATCACATTTGCTATCCATTTGACTAAAGAATCACATAACATGACATAGCATCTCGCCTGTTTTTCTCGAAGGGGTTAGCCAGAGGTGTACAGTGACGAGCAATAATATGTCAACACTTGGCAACTTTCAATTGCGATTTTTTCACGAAATAACGAATGCAAAGTTGAAATACGACACTTTACTTATACCTATGGGTTCGAAAATACTATGTTCGTAATAATATAAAATGTCATTAAAAAATAAAGGAGTAAATCGCCTTTGAATAAAGCCAAGTGTGAATACTTATGCTCGTGACTGTACTGTAGAGACCATGGCCTATATTTGGTGCTTAGATGCAACCTCGGCGAGTCAGTTGAAAGTTTTTGGCATGAAATAAGAGACAAACAGGAAAATTTATAATAAGAAGAGATTAGGCTGACAAGCATAAATATTAAGCTGTAAAATACGTAATAGTTTACAGGAATAATTATTGAAGATACCTACGAGATAAACCGTAGTTTGATTTTATTCCTACCGTTACCGTGAAGTTCATGGAGAGTTTCACAGTACCTACCTATAGTACACCCACGTTTCGCCCATTTCGTCCCATATCCAGGCTCCGGACTGCGGCTGAGAAATTCCAGTTGGAAAAACCCGATAACACTTTGCCCGACCCGGGATCGAAACCAGGACCACTAGCACTTGTGACCACTAGACCAACGAGGTCACCAAAAGAAAAGATTCACTTTCACTTTTTTTTTAACATGAACATAATGTTCATGTTTAAAGTAGGTATTTATTTTATTGTGTGTATATTATTTTTGTATTTATTATTAAGTACAATAATTTTTTATTTTTCATATTTTCGTCCAGAAGCATATTCAGTAACTATTATTAGTAAGTGTTATGCTGGTTGCCAGCAGCATTCCCCACATTATTCCCCTAATTAATAGTTGGATTGCGTTAATGCTGCAATAGAAAACAATAAACCCGACCAATGTATTTATGCAAATGATTATGAAGGGTACTTTTCGTCCATAAAAACTTGTTACCATGGGTATTGCGAACACCCGCTGTAGCCTGTAATGCACTGTAGCCGTGAACGATACTGGAAAGAAAAAGTCTTAAGGGGACTACAGGACCTAAACGCAAAAAATGCAAGTTTTATAATGAATAGAATAGAATACTCTTACTCTTTCTCTCTCTCTGTTTTCTTCTCTTCTTTTTTCTTTCTTCTCTTATTCTTCTCTCTCTTCTTCTTCTCTTCTTTTCTCTCTTTTTCTCTCTCTTATTCTCTTCTTCTCTCTCTCTCTCTTCTTCTCTCTCTTTTCTCTTCTTTCTCTCTAATGCCTAAAAGTAAATGATCAACTACAGTAAACAAAATCAGAAAAATATATGATATTTTTCAGGGTATATGCTAGTTAGATAGTGTGTTGAAACATAATACAACTAATTTGGTACGATAGAACCAAATCACGAAGATTTATCGATTAAAAGCCATACCAATAAACATGCAATCATTCTGATTGTTTGTCAGATTATTCTACAAGCAACATAACAACGTAACAGTGTTTTAATTTTTTTTTCTAATCAATAGATTTTTTGTAAATAGATATTGCTTCATATTTTGTAATAATTTACCAGGGTTGTGTCATCGCGCTTCTCTTTATTTTCTATGCAGTCCCCTTAACGTGTATGTATTTTAAAAGCAAATATTTACATGCAACATGGTTTGCTACATTCCTTTTTTTTACTGGCCTACGCTGTGCCACTCCTGAGCAAAGCCCTCCCTTCATGAAGCGAAAATGGGTGAGATCACTTGTGATCCTTTAGTTTTCTTTGGAGTTAATGTCAAGAAGTCATTATGGCTTCGACCCGCACCTTAACGGGTAATTCTGTCCCAAGCAGGAGGTTTACGATGACAGGCACTCCGGCCACTTCCGGGCAGTTCCTTGATGATTAATGATGAATGGCAATGGTAAACACCATTGCCATTCATCATTACATCATCAAGGAACTTGTTCTTGTAAACACAAGAACAAGACAGAAATCGGCTTGGTTATCGAGAATATAAAATGATAAATGGTTTTATTTCTGTAATTTGTTTTGAAGGAAGGTTTGGAAGGAAAAAGGGGAGGCCTTTGCCCAGCAGTGGGACACAAACTAGGCTATCAAAAAAAAAAAACATTGTTTTGTACCAAACGCTTTTACTCGTCAATCATATATATTTTTTTAAACCTAGGTCGGCGTATAAAATAAAATAAATAAATAAGAATAATACGTAGTTATTACAAAAATCAGAACAACAACGATCAATACTTATTGTTCTTCACAAATTTGTTAAATATTTCAAACTAACAGACGAACATTATACAGTCAGGGAAGTTAATTATTAAACAAATTGACACCCTACATAAATTTTCCGTGTTATAAACATTTCTAAAACTGTCAAAGAATGTCAGATGTGATTTAAATATACGGACAATTTAAATTGGTAGTAGATAACTTTGCTTAACAATAATTTTCCCTAACTTTACAAATACCTTCTAGTACTAGATAGGTATATTCTAATGAATAGCTTGTATTATAAACTTGAAGTTCTTTCGGGGAAAATCGGCTTGACCCTCTAGCCTGACTCAGGACAGAGGTTCAAGCCGAATTTCCCCGAAAGTCCTGAGTAAACCAAAGCTCTAACTTTCCTAGAAAGGACTAATTGGTACCAGTAATTTAAACTACACCACCAAGACGCTATTTGATTGCTGATTCAGGTATTAACCGAAGTGACCTTTACCCTGGTCATAGGTTGAAAGCGGCAGGCGCTCCGAAATATAAACCTAACTAGAAATATGCTGACGTACAGACGCCAGCACAACAAGCTACTACAATCTGTAAAATTTTCAACTTTATCGCTAAAACTTAAGGTTCAAATTTGATTGGGAAAATTTGACAGTGTCGGGTAGCTTGGGCGTCTGTACAGTCAACAGCAAAAGTAGATGATCAAAATCAGAAATTCAATAGGAGTCAAAACTGATCACGAATATATGGCAGCTGTACTAGTAGTAAATGTTTGGTATAAGTACCTAATTTACAATCATATACTTTTGAATCACTTCGTCGCCACACAGTTCTGACGCGAACTCCGTTCATTAGTATTGCATTTCTGATTTTGATCATCTACTTTTGCTGTTGACTGTACATAGCTATTCACAACCATTCGACAGGCTGTATGTTCGAAAATGACACGGTCTTAATCACCTGATGCATGAGCTACCTTGGGTAACCTTTAAACAGACTCCGGACCTAGGTTGGCCGAAGCAAGGAAAACCTGTTCAGTTGCAGATTCATAGACGAATCCGCCTTGGAGTGTAAATGTGACACATAATATCGTGTCCTGCGTGTCCTGTCAGCTGCATGTTACAGGAACTGATGGACGCTGGTGAAGGCGCCAAAAAAGTAGCCGAATTCTGGGCCGAGTACATTTAGATTGCTATCGACACGCTAAGAAGAAGAAGAATCACCTGATTTGCCTTACCCCCGACGGCAAATAGCTATGTCGTAAGAATAGCGGTCGTCTTTTTCATTGAAACTGACAACATCTTGGGTTTCGGATTTGTGAACAGAGTTTAGAGGACTCCTTCGATAACGTTGATCGATGTTCCATACGGTTCGGAAGCGTATCGAGCGGTTGTGAATAGCTGTGCAGAGGAATAGCTAAAATAAGTATATGGCAGTTTTTAATAAAGAAAAAGCACAGACTTTTTCAGAATTTACACTTCTACGTATTTGTTAGGATCTGTAGAAGTAAGTACCTACATTATTTTTAGCAGAAAAAAGTTATGACGTGTTGTTGACAACATTTAATACAATAATAATAATATAAGTTGTATTTCATATAATCTTTGGATTGACGAAAAGGAAAGGTATCAACACCAATTAATTCTTATTGTTTGATAACATGTTGCATAAGTAGTATTTCCATTTAGATACATGCATTGAATAAATTAAACATAAAATTCAAGCAAGGCGAATATGTTAATGTATCTTGGTAATTACTACTAATAATTAACGACATTTTATAAACAAAAAAAGTTGTCCAAGATAGGTATGACTTATGGCTTAGCTGGGATAAGGATCAAGCGATTGGCAGCAATAAAACACATACACAATAAATTAATCATAATTATTTTAATAACATTATTCATATAAATGCTCTTCGTATACCTTGTTGACTATTTACTATCTGAACTTTATTTATCTATGGGTTTTCGTCTATTACTAACTTATCTTTTTTCTTTTTGTTCCATCAAGTCTTGTGAAACCTCTTCAGACTTGTGTGATTCTTTGAAATAGTTCTCTATTTCTTGTAAAGTTTTGTCTTTGCTCTCGGGTAAATATTTATACAATAAAAATGCAAAAATAGACGCTGAGAGACCATAAAAAAGGAAGGCGCCGTGCAGATCAAACAATTTAAAAATGTACGGCGACACTTTCAAAACAGACGCCATCAATATTTCAGAAAATATAGCAAGTGTTGGCAATGACGAGTTTCGATATCTTAATGGCGTTAATTCTCCATACACAGAACATGCTAGTATCATTGGTCCACAACTTATAGTCATCGAAAATAAAGTAAGCAACAACAAAGATATAATCTTATTTTCAGCTATCACAGACAATCTAATCAGGTACAAATAAAGTGATATTAAAAACAGAAACATTATACCAATCGAAGACGATGACAGTAATAATGTTCTCCTTTTGAGATATTTTGATAAAACACAGCCAATTAGCATGCTGCATATAGTGACAGCTTCCAATATGAGCATGCCTGTATACGCTGTAGACTCACTGTTAGTTATTTTCTTAATTAACTCAATAGAATACATGCTACAAACAAACTTCCCCGAAAAATTATAAAGGGACATGACTGTCATAGACAACAAAAGAGGTTTATAGAATGCCTTTGTAGTAATCGTTTCCAGGATGTATTTGAGTCGACTCCACGTAGCTTCTTTCCGCTTAGAACGTGTCAGATATTCCTTTTGTGACTGTATTAAACTCTCTAGCTCGTTTTCAGCATCTTTGTCATATCCTTTCAGCCAGTGGTGAGACGCCGCACATTCCTCGAAACGTCCATTCATTGCCAACCAAGACGGGGACTCGGGCCATAGGAAGGCAGTCAGAGATAATATAGAACACACAAAAGCTATAAAAGCAATATTCTTCCAATGGCTGAATGTTCCAGTTGCATTGGCGACCCATACTCCCCAGAAGAATATAGTTGACTTTACTGTCATAAATATGCCTCGGTAGCGCGGGGAAGTGCATTCGGTGACAATTACAATCAGAAGTGTCATGTTGCTGCCGACAAGCATGCCTTGCATTATTTCACTAATTAGAAGAACAGTAGTTGAAGTACTGCAATAAAATACGATGTATCCAATTAGCGTGTTGACACACAATATAACGAACGGCATTTTTCTTCCGAACCGCCGCGTGACTACTGGTAGTATTAGTATCCATGGTAACGCGCCGTAACCGTGGATTGATGCTGAAAAGGGAATAGATATTTATAAAGTTAACGATATCATTAGAAATCTATATAAATAAAAACCGGTGAAGTGCGAGTCGGACTCACCGAGGCGAGGGTTCCGTACAAATTTGTAGGTATGTAACTACAAATTTACGGTTTACGGATTTTTTCCTATACTTGTGCTACATGACATTGCTTCTTGCTTTTCATGATTTTAGGTCAACGGGAAGTACCCTATAGGTTTTGATTCCCTTGCGAGTGTCAAAATATGCGGCATAAACGGAACATAAACGCCCGTATCTTTTGATTGCGTTGACTTAGAAGTTTGATTTCTTCATTTCTTCAAGGGATTGCAGCCTTGAGTATTTGATATTAATTTAAACTTGATAACTCAACGCGTTCCTGAGAAAAAGGGTTTTGACAGACGGGCATACAGACGGACAACGAAGTGATCTTAGGGTTCCGTTTTTCCTTTTGAGGTACGGAACCCTAAAAATGAATAAATCGTTGGTAAGATCACTTGAGATCATCGGCTGGACCAATTTGGCTAATGGAAAATTGGAAAAAAATCCCGGAAAATTTTAAAACTCTGGTACAACTGAACGTCCTTTTTCTATAGGATTTTTGGATGAACTATTATTTGGAAAGGACAACCTTTTTCGGGTCACTTAATAATAATGAATATAAAACAATTATCTTTTTTCCAGCAGCACAAAATTAAATGTGTAAAAAGAATCGCTTTCAATATTGATATTTGAACAATGTTAATTATGTCAGTCTACAAGGTCAAATTAAATTATCTAGTGAAACTCCGCGCATATGACGGTTATATCTAAACAAGATAAAACAAAATCAACAATTAATCACGATTTTTTTTATTTGGGTCAATGACCGTTAATGTGTAGTTCTATCGTGTTTAGATATTGATTGCCATTCCCAAAAAAAAACAGATTTTTAAACTGACATTTCAAGTAGGTACATAAATTACTATAACTGCGGTCATTGACCCCCAAAACAAACTTCAAATATTTTTTTTTTTATATCGATACCCATTGCAACACGTGTGGAATTTGAACTGAGCGCTCAGTTTTTAGTGCAATTAGGTAGCTAGGTTTCTCATTTACATACACAACCACGATGCCATATCTTCGCTGACCGCTTCCGTAGAGTTAGCATCCCTCCTTAATTGCGGTATGAACACGTTGGGGGCTCCGTAACATAATCCGAGCACGAAGTATATCGTCCAAACTCCTCCGACCACGAACAGCTGGAAGATGGATAACAATTATTAATATTACCTACAAGCCTGTATTCCTGAGGTCGGCAGAGGTTGTTATGCCCTGATACCTCATTTCGCTCGTTAAGAGCCTATACTACCTCAGCTAAAATTCACTCTTTATCTCGCTCGCACGATACTGCTCGCGGACTGTGTGAAAGCGAGACAGAGTGCGGTGCTGGGCGGGAGGCAGCGCCAATAGTTTAGGTATTTGCTTTTTACGGTGAAAATAAAGGTAATTCAAAAAAACTAACTAACATAAGACCTACTTTATAGTTAGTTCAGTTAGTATGCAACGTTTCATGATCTAATTTGAAGTATTTTTTGAATACCAGCGGTTTATTGTTCGGTTTGGAGGTAACTTTGGATTTTTTTTCTATCGAGAAAATTTTATGGAATCGTGTTTTCGTCTAACATAAGACCTTACATTAATCCTCAACTTAAGCATATATTTATTTCAAAATTAATGCTGCGGAATTTTCGACATAACGGAGGATCATGCTAAGCCATTTGAGGTAGTATAGGCTCTTAAAGTGTATTGTTTTTAAAGTGGAAACAGTTTTAATTTAATCAAAATTCTAAATTTGAATATGTCTGTACAGGTACTGCGTTGCGGTACGGCCTGCCGCGACTTCTAAAGTGCGTTGGCGCATTTTTGCATTGCGGCGCGCTGCGGCTTTAATGTGCGCTTAAGCTTTACAGTTACATTGAAGTTAGTAGGTACCTACATCATTAAACACAAGCGTTTTATTTTGACGAGTTCGCGACAATCTTATACACCCGTGTTTTACCAGTGTGATTGGGGTCTTAATAACCCAAATAATTAAATAATTAAATCTCGAGTTCTAATTATAAAACACCAAATTATGGCGTTATTTATAGGCCCATGTTCAGCAGCAGCGGACGAATCGTAACACCGCCGATAAACAAATCTACAAATAAATTCATTTAGGTACATATGAAATTGGCGTTTTATATGGAAAAAGCAAAACGAAAATAAATGACTATCGCTAAATTCGAAACACAAATACACAACCGAAAATTTGAAAAAAAAAATTGGAATTCCTAACCAAACGCCAGATATTTGAGATCAAAGTGGCCAGTTCGACAAAACGCCAATTTCATTATGTTTTTAAGGACCTAACACACACTCACTGACACTCATGGAAGTTTTTGGTCTTGTTGTAGAATTATAATTATGTAATTGCATTTTCGACTAAAATTTATATATGTATAGACCAGTTAAACTAAATTTTGCTAGTACTTGCTTTTGTGTCATTGAATTTTAATGAAGAATCTATTATTAATATAAAATTAGTAACTTCAGCGTGTGCGATACACTCTGAAGTTACTACTTTATTTGTTTTGATAAGTATAATAAATAAAATAGTAACGAAGTCAAAACTGTGCATTAAATATTTAAAAAAAAGGAATTGATGCAAGGTTTGGGGACGTAATAACGAGTGTAGTCGAGAAAATATGTTTTTTTGAATTTTAGTCCGTTTGTCTTGTTTGTCTATGTTCCGGATTGGCACAAAAATGGCTCAACAAATTTTAATGAAATTCGACACACAGATAGTTTATAACTTAGATCAACTCATAGGGTACCTTTAATCCTGGTAGTACCTTACCGTGGGATATTTTCTTTGCCCGGCGTTGCCCGCGTGGATGTCGTCCACGCGGGCAACGCCGCGGACAAAGCTAGTTTAACTGTATTACTATAAAATTATGAAATATCTCTCTGACGTGCACTAAAATATTGAACAACATTCATTTAAAATTTAAACCAATCTATTCCTTTATGGGCTAACGAGAAATCAATCAGAAGATCGGTCTTTAATTTAGCAGAATACAAGCCGAGCGCCCGATGGCATTTCCCATCGGCTTAAATTACGAACTTCCATACAAACTTTCATCCCCTATTTAAACCCTTTTAGGGGACGAATTTTCAAAAAACCTACCTTAGTGACATTTGGTGTACTAAGTATGAAGAAATCTTGTGCGAAATCATACCTATGCTTCTGAACACAGTAGTTTAGGCTGAAGGTCGTAAAACTCAAACTCAACTCAAACCATTTATTTCAATTAAACCATTTACAGGCACTTTTGAATTTTCAAGAAGTCGGTCAGTCAGAAAATATGAAGCTAGTTGCCCATTCCAAAGCGTAGGTACCTATGGAGAAGAACGGGCAAGAAACTCCATGGACACTCTTTTAAATTATATTTTTACAAAAATATTAGTTACACCATTCATGTTGAATTTACAATTATGTGAGTACGATGTAAAAAAGACGTACCTACGCGTTAAAAGCGTCCAGCGTACAACAAATAGTAAGAAAACAACAATTCAAAAATAAAATAATTTAAAATAAGCCGAGGCAACTAAGTGATGTTACTACCATTGTCTGTCAGTGAGTGAATAAAAGTTGGTTTTTATTTTAAATACCTGTCTTAAAAATGGTGTCCATGTAATTTTCACATCACTAGAGGTATCCTCGATGTCTTCTGTTTTAATGCCACTATAGTTGCTTGCTGCCATCGTATTACTATCACATTTAGTTCACTTTCAGTCTTCACAGGTAACAGTTTGCTAAAATGTTAGAAAATGGAACGGTTAAAAGCAAAAGGTAATAATTAAAATATATGTTTACTGTTAGGTAAGTACCACTTGTTCCATTGGAAACGTTTGCCGTAGTGAAAACTGAAAACATCATTACTATGGTATAAATAAAAGTTACAAGTATATCTCAAATAAATTAAGACTTCATTTTTCAATACAATGAAAAAAACAATGTCTTTCTGATATATTCGTAACTTGCTCCATACATTCGTGCCACTTTTCCAGCTCAAAATATTTATTCAGTCTTTAATTTGCACTTGCACTCTTTTTTGTCATCGATAAATAACTTACGTATTCCATTATTAATAAATAAAGGTAGTTTATATACAACATGTCCTAGAATTGACCCACACCATCCAAATTAGAATATCGTGTTATTCATAAAATGTTTTTTTTACTATTATAATATAATAGCTCAACTGTCACTAATGAGACAATTATTTTTTCTATTGCAACTGATCTTTAGGAAATTTCGCGACATAACAAAACACATTGTATATTTATTAAATTGATTGTACTGGTAGTGGGAGACAATTATAGTCATTATTACAAAAATTACGCACGCACACTGTTGCACACGTTCAGGGGTCTAGCGTAGTAGGTACCTACTCCGTTGATTTTGATTGGTTTTGACTGTACAGTGGAAGTGTGACTGTAATTTACGTAGTTTGAATTTTTTATATAAAAAATGCGTATATTATTGAAAGACATCGATCTGAACGAACTACTTTCATAATGTGCATTAATTCAGTTACACATTGTATTTAAGGTTTATTCTTAGTGTGTCCCATTAATTAGTCTAATCTCTGTCCTAAATCTTCTGTCTAAATACAATATTACTTATTTATATATATAAATAATTATTTCAACACAAAAGACCACTCGAAAGAACAAATAAGAATGCACCTTTTTTCTACAAAGCCACAGCATGACTAAAAAACTGGCCAAGTGCGAGTTGGACTCGCACACGAAGGGTTCCGTACCACAAGGCAAAAATGCCGAAAAAAACACGTTTGTTGTATGGGAGCCCCCCTTAAATATTAATTTTATTTTAATTTTATTATTTATTATTAAAGTAAAAATACATTGAGTATTTTGTGAATATTTCAAGTGCCTACCTGTAGCCATTATTGATATCGAGCAAAAAAGGGCAAAAAATTCGCGTTTGTTGTATGGGAGCCCCCCTTAAATATTTATTTTATTTTGTTTTTAGTATTTGTTGTTATAGCGGCAACAAAAATACATAATTTGTGAAAATTTCAACTGTCTAGCTACCGCGGTTCTTGAGATACAGCCTGGTGACAGACAGACGGACGGACGGACGGACGGACGGACGGATGGACGGACGGACGGACAGACAGCGAAGTCTTAGTAATAGGGTTCCGTTTTTACCCTTTGGGTACGGAACCCTAAAAAAATTAATATTTTTAGTCATATAAAATTAACACTTTCAAGGACACATGCATAATCAAGCTATACTGTTCCCACTGCTGGGACACAGGCCTCCTCTCTGTGAGAGGGAGTGAGCCATAATCCACCACGCGGGCCCAGTGCCAGTTGGTGAATGTCGCATGTCTTAGAATTTTTGGTTCTAGGATATGCCGGTTTCCTCACTATGTTTTCCTTCACCGTCTTGAAAGCAGTGGTGATGAAATTAAATACACAAAGTAAAGTGCCTGAGTTCGAACTCACGACCACTGGCCTACCACTGCTCTATATAAATATAAGTACCTTCCGTCTTAGTTAATGTAATACAATGGAGCTACAAATTAAAATTAGTAAAATATGACGTATTAAAATATAGATATCTTACGAAAATTGTGCCAGTGAATGAATATGGCGTCTAAATAAAAATATTATACATTCCACTGCAATTCTGTCGCAGTAATCAAACCACGAACCTCCGCAAAAAGTTGACATTTGCAGGCGTCAGCGACATATATCCAAATGAAGTCACTAGGTAGGTATAGCAGAAACTTTATGAGCAATATTTTATTCAGGCCAAGTGTATTTTGATGGTTTCTCATTCAAATCTATCTCGATTTACGTGATATTTTTGGACATCTTGTATATTATCACTTGTATATAACACTATACCACCTGTATATACACCCTGTATTTAACATTATACTTTCACTTTTTTGCAGTAAGGACTGTCTATAAATATTTATACCCAACTGCACGACATCTAAGACAGGGTTATATTTTACAAGCGATTTTGTCACTACTTTTAATTGTAACTTAACCAATACTATCAACACTATTAGTTATCAGTTTCATGGCCTTTTATTATATTATGTAAATACTGGCCGGTATTAGATACGAATTAATTCGTCTATATAACTACACACGCAAACACAGAATGAGTTCTTGTTTACGAAAACGATAACTTTTATCTACATCGAAAACGTACTGTGTTGTGTAGTTGAGTTATTGGGGATTTGCCAAAAAGCCGGTGTCATCGTCATCTCAACTATAAACTTTACAATTTAGTTCTACGTTTACCTTCTATTAATAAACAGTAGGATAGGGGATAGGGATAGGGGAGATAGGGGTAGTAGGTAGGGTATTTACTAAGGATGGTTTAAGAGTCGCGCTGACCGCACGCTGATCGTCGGCGCTGACAGCCGAAACGTATGTAACTTCTGACGGCCGTCAGCGCTGAGCGGTCAGCATTACTCAGAAACGCTACCTTACTACATAGCATATTGACCCATCAGCGCTGACCATCCACGTGCGGTCAGCGTGACAGGACAACCAGCCTTAAGCTCTGTCCAAGCTGAAGCGAATCCTGCGCTGGGACCTAATTCTCTATGACCAATCAATGATTCCTTATACTTCGAAACCACGTCAATTCCTGCTAATCACGCCAACCTCGCGTTCATTTCGCGCGGTTTCGTTCATTGTGTTATAAAGAATACGGCCCCTGAACGTGAGATGAAATTCAGTCGCGCCCAAAGAGTATAATAATAATAAGATGTTCAAGCAGCGGTGTAACACACTAACAGTAGGAATGGCTGTCATTTTGACAGTCCAACAATATTCATTGCGTTATTTACTTATTTTATTTATTTTATTTTATTGTGTTTCGGTCGCTTACAGCTATCAAATACAGAAGTAGTAGTGAGGTAATTGACGACAAGCTATTTACAAGCCTCCACAGTTAACAAGAGAGTATTGTTGTACACATTTTCAAATTGACTTACTATTCATTAACTAACACTAAGTATAACATTATTACTTAACTAATAAAATAAGTACCTGCAGGCAGATTCATGCGCAGCCGCCATTAGAGTGTATCAGTAGCAATATTAAACTGTTTTGATAAAACAGTAGTGATAGACGCTAAGCTGCTTGCAAACACATCAATTGAAGGGTGTTTTGGTAATACCAACCAAACCAACCAAAACCACCAAAAACCACCAATACCAACCAATACCAATTTTTCGAACAAATGAAGTAGGTAATGGATTAGTAATATCCTTCAAAATGATCCAGATTGAAGTTGATAGTGTGTTACGCAATTAGTGTGCCGTTCATAAAATATCTTGTCAAAAAACAACTAACTAAGTGGCCAATTTCATTTAAAAAATGCCATGAAAAACATTTTTTAACGGGCAAAATATTCACTATCATTTTTGGCATTTGTCGATAGAAACAGCCAAACTTGTCGAGGTTTTTTATCAATACCTACATGTCCGTCGTTTGTAGTCAGTATTTACATATTTTTGACTAAACCTAAAAACGTGTGGTGCTTTTTGCAATGTACCTAATGGATTTTGACTGTATTCGCGAGAACTGTGCAAACGACGATGTGCCGGGATTTTTTTATGGGTTTATTCATTTTGTATGTAAGTACTTCAGTTTTACTTGAAATAAACTACTGTGAAAGTCGAATGTAGTTTGTTCGAAAAATTTGTCTGCTCAACAACGTAAATATCGCAATGAATGTTGATACTGATATTGTGTTACGCAATTACTGCACTAATTTTGTTGCGAACAAACAGAATTGTTACGTTTTACTAACAACAATCAATTTAATGGTCACCTCAACGTGCTATTGAAGAAAAACAACACAAGCAACCCTTAATTACGCGATGTGCATCAATTTTATAACAAACAGTATCCTGTTGAATTTAAAACCGATTAATTACGGCAAATATATCACAACTTATGGCCACATATTAATAAACAGGTCGCATTCTACCCTCACATTATCGAGAATATCACAATGACATTTAATGAAGCTCCACTATTTGTTTCTGCCACATTCAATATTAGAGATAGGCTTAAAATGGAGCCTAGTTCGAGCTGATAGTGTTTGTTTTCATTTAGTACCTAAACATAATTACCCTTTTGCTGTGCGGCTCCTGGTCACGTATAAATGCACCATAGATAACTGCGAATGGTGTGGAATGGTCAGTGCGAGATGGTATGAGACTAGGATCAAGAGATCAACTCGTTGCATTGAAATTGTATTCTGCTAATGGCAGTTAAGAAGGATAAGACCTAGAGTCCTAGACCCTGTGGCACGTACACTATATGATAGCTCAACTGCCACTAATGAGACACAATTACTTAACGAAGGGAGTATCGTACTTTGTGAGATGTGAACGATTGTGAATGTTCATTTTGTGATGTTTCTTGCCAAATAAACAAAACTTGCAACATGTTGGATAATTTAGTTTATAGGGATGTGCTCCATGATAAGATGTTTATGACCAAAACAATATTTTATTTATTTAACATACATTTCGTTTTATTTAAATAAGCTGTTTATCTAGTTAACACATATACTTCACGCCTGTATTCCCTGAAGGATTAGGCAAAAGTGCATCTATAGTACACCCACATTTTACCAGTTATCGTTGTCGTCATAGATGTTGTCATAGTGCTGTGGTTTCAATAAAAACATCAACTCGCGCAAGGCTCACATTCAGATGGCAAAGGTAACATTTTCCGTACACTGTTTTCAAGTTAAACCTAGCATTTAAGTACCAGGAATTCGTACGTTTGAAACCGAAAACAAATTTCAAAGAAATGTTCCTTCGGGTGAAAATGTTTTGAATTCGGCCCAGGCAGATTGGATTGACTTTGTACATACATTTGGGTGCTATGTAAAATATTTCATTTTACCTTGAAGGGAAATAAGTATTAGAAAAGGAAATCCAAATAAAATTAAAATTCATTTTTTTTCCTTACCATAGGAAATTGCCGTTTTACATAGAAAAAATCAAATATTTTTTTTTTACGGATTTTGTGTTTCGTTAATCCAAGTATTGGTCATTAATTAAGATGTACTTTTGCCAAGATGTACTTTTGGAAGTTCGTTGATGGCTCTGCTATAAAAATCCTAGCAACGGGAATCGATGAACTCTTCAGAGGCGGTTTTAAGCGCCATCTTGGATTTTCATTTTGACACAAATATTGGATTCAGCGCCCTTAAAAAAAACATCAAAACTATCTCTTTCTTTCTCTCTCTGTCTCTCCCTGTCTCTATTATATATAATAAAAAGAAGAAGAAGAGAGGGAATAACGCTTTTTCGTTGCAAGACTATTTCTACCAGTTTCCTACCGCGAGCTTCGTTACAGAACTTCCTTCCAAAAATAACATAGACTAAACATACAAAAACAGTTAGGGTGAGTAAGTGTAAGGTATATGGATGTAAGTGTCCAATAATAAATTAAATTGCCCAGAACCGATTTGTTCCTTAAGAACAAATCACTTATGGAAAAGTGCTTATGGAACAAATCTAACATAAAGATATATTAATGATTCGAATGACTATAATTCTGTAAATACATATCTGTCACAGTCGCGAATTATATTTTGATCAAGATACAAGCTGACACTGGCCTGCAAATTGAAAAAAAACGTAATAAAATTAGAATTTCGCGGTCTACCACACGGAAATCACTTATGGGCTTAAAATCTGGAGAGCTCAGACTACAATCAAGGAATTATTAAGTAACAAACTCTGTCTGCAAAAACATCTTTCACTCGCGTGCCTCAGGATAAAGTTTCTGAATTAATTTGCCAAATAACGTCGAAACACGAGATTTAAACTTGCCGTCCAACTTTGCTTGTTAAATGTTAATTGTTATCAAACGGAATACCTTATTAGACTTTCTTGTGAGATAAGAATATTGATCACTTATGATTTATATTAATAACGAGCCGCACCCCGCGGTTTCACCCGCAGAAGGTTCGATTCCGTAAAAATATCGGGATAAAAAGTATCATAAGTGTTAATCCAGGTTAAAAACTATCTTTGCGCAAAATTTCATTTAAATCCGTTCAGTCATTTTTGCGTGATTGCATCCATACATCCAAACATACAAACGTTTACTCAAATCCTAACTATATCTATATATATAAAAGAAAGTCTGTTAGTTACACCACTTATAACTCGAGAACGGCTGAACCGATTTGGCTGAAAATTGGTGGGGAGGTAGCTTAGAACCAGGAGACGGACATAGGATACTTTTTTTTTTTTTTTTTATAGTAGGAGTAGGGTAGGAGTAGGGTAGAAGTAAGGTAGGAGTAGTGTAGGAGTAGGGTAGGAGTAGTGTAGGAGTAGGGTAGGAGTAGTGTAGGAGTAGGGTAGGAGTAGAGTAGGGTAGGGGTAGGGTAGAAGTAGGGTAGGAGTAGTGTAGGAGTAGGGTAGGAGTAGTGTAGGAGTAGGGTAGGAGTAGGGTAGGGTAGGGGTAGGGTAGAAGTAGGGTAGGAGTAGTGTAGGAGTAGTGTAGGAGTAGGGTAGGAGTAGTGTAGGAGTAGGGTAGGAGTAGTGTAGGAGTAGGGTAGGAGTAGGGTAGGAGTAGGGTAGAAGTAGGGTAGGAGTAGTGTAGGAGTAGGGTAGGAGTAGTGTGGGAGTAGGGTAGGAGTTGGGTAGGAGTAGTGTAGGAACAAAACAACGTTTGCCGGGTCAGCTAGTAATATAATAAATGCGAAAGTGAGTTTGTTTGTTTGTTACGCTTCCACGCTAAAACGGCTAAACGAATTTGGACGGAATTTGGCATATGGGTAGACCATGTCCTGAAGGACATAGGATACTTTTTATCCTGAATCGCAGACGAAAACGCGTGAAACAGTTAGTTTAAAATATCAGTAGGATTTCCTCCGGTGAAAGCGTCAGGATAGCCTGCGAAATTCAAATTTTCTTATGTTTATTGTAGAGATATTATTATGTATTTGAAATGAAATTTGTAGGTCAGTAATGTGTAATTTGCAGGATATATATATCTGTATCAGGTTGTATGTTGCTATTGATGATTTTTATTGTGATTATAAATAAACATTATGTTAAGGCCGCGAATCATATTTTATTTAACATACAACTTATCAATTACCTGCAAATTGCGAAAAACGTAAGTAAATTTGAATTTCGCGGGCTGCCTTAGCGCACCACTTATGCCAAACATTACCATTCCTATGTCAAACCAATCCAATGTGTTTCTATGTCTGAAGTGCTAACAAAATTCCCCCAGTTAAGACTCAGATAAACTTGATAACGTGAAATTCAATTTTTAAAACGGAATCATGAGGTCGCATTACTTACTGCAGGAAATGGAATGTCGCCGATTTATTTAAACCACCTCGACTTGTTCCAAGCCATTAGCTTTTTCAATCCAAAGATGAGTGTAAAGTGGTAATGATAACGTGAGAATTATTTGCTAGATATTGTTCGTCCCTTATACATTATTCAATTATAATTGATTATACATTTTAATAGATAGCACATGTAATGATGTAACAAGTTTGATTTATTAAATGGATAAGAGCATTTAGAGCTAATGGTGCTTCATTAAGTAATATTCAACCTTAAACATAACTTTATTAATTTAATTGCTTTTGAGAATTTCCACAGATTAATAATAAACGTTTCCAAACACAAATGGACGATCATTTAGCAAATATCTATGCTCATAATTTTACCCATTAAAACAAATATTCCGTTCAAAGACGATACAAAAGAGGGTTCTTTTCAATTGATGTGTTTTATTGTCAGCAGATACAAAGGCGTACTCAAAAAAACGAAAATAAATAAAAGGATAAAAATGACCTGAATAAATTACGTCACATAAAACATATAGGTCTCATGCCCAATAAACATACCTGCCAATACATTCAAAAGGGTAAGACTCAGACGAATAGTTTCAGCGTATTGAGAAGGGATGTGAAAACAGTTTAAGTAAAAAGGATAAGTGTGTTTTCGTAGCATGTGTAGAGAAATTCGACACCCACTCGGCTATTTACGGGCGATGGTGCGATAAGCATTTTCTCTTTCAATACCATCAAAGAGACTGGCCGCCTATTCAGGGCTTCACCCGACAAAATGTAACACATAAAGGGTATACGAAGATTGCAACGCTGTTTCTGACTCGCCTCGCAAAAAACAGTGTTAAAATCCATTTCTATCGGAGGTACTACATCATCGGACGTACATTTTGTTTCGAGAACTTTTTCATTTATAGGTCGCGGAACGAAACATTATCCGACCGTAGTCGAGTGCTGATGAAGCCCATCAAATCATTTGTCGGCATGGCGACGCCAAACTTCAGCTATTATTCCGGTCGGTTTACTAAAACAAAAGTGCTCTTAATTCTTGATCTGGGATTTCATGTGATCATTACTTTCCTCGGTTCGTTTGGTTGACTCGCGGCTGGATGGAGGACTCGCTCCTTGTGACAAATTAAATTTTATCAAGCTACAACAATGGTCCTTGGGCATTATGAAGCGTAATCCCTTAAGCGAGGAGACGTCTAAATATCTGAAAAGCAAATTAGGCGATCGCGCTTTCGAGGGCTATTTATAAATTATACTCGAGGAAATTTTGTGCTCCGGTTGTTAAATAACTTGTACTAGATAAATGTCTGGAATGGAAGCCAACGGTCTGGCAAACAATAAAAATATTTTGTATAATGTAAGGAGTTTTTCACTTTCGCTGACTGTTGTGTAAACGTCTGCGTCGCCTGTCGACGTGTGCATTACAAGTTGACCGTTTTCCTCTTTCTGTGTAGATTGTGGAATGCAAACCATTTTCACTGCATTCACATTTGTATATCCTCCTGCATGTTTGGTTTCACTTTACCTGTAAAATATGTTTGTAAAGGATGCTCGAAAGTTCGAAACAAATTGCCTTGGCAGTCTTATCAACGATATGCATGTTATTGATGAAAAACACTGAACTGTAGACATACAGGGCAACTCTACAAAATTACGAAAAATCCCAAACTACCGGAAAATTTTAAATAAGAAAAAATTGCCTAACATCACCATTAACTTCAGACACCTCAACTTACCATCACCATAATTTAATATAAACTAGTTATTTAAATTGTTATGTACAAAAATGCCTGTAGTTCCGCGTGAACGTCGAAAGCGGCGGAAGCTTTTTCGCTCGTAAATCCAACGAACGAAGCTCTTCCGTTCCCAGCGCCCGCTCCCCGATTAAATTCTCCAACATTAGCGCATTCATGGCAACAGATAATATATTCAATCGCCTCGGCTGGATCTCTGTTCAATTCATTGATTTATTCGTTTGACACTTTATTTAGTTGGATTATGAAGTTTTGTCTTCGTATTCAATTACGCTGAACATCGAAGCCCATACTCCAGTACTCAATTTGAAATAGAGAAACGGTTAGTTTATTATAAAATCTGTCTGTGTTGAACTGACATTAGGAAGAATTTAGGAAAATGAATTAAATTATGAAGAATAAATGCGGATTCATAGCAGCACATAATACATTCATTCGGCTGGATCTCTGTTCAATTCATTGATTTTTTTGACACTATATTGAGTTAGGTTATAACGTTCTTTCTTTGTATTCAATTACGCTGAGCCTTGAGGACTGTACTCTGGAACAGTCCGCTAATAATGTTTACACCATGAATTTCAATTTGAAAATAGACTTGAGTAGATATCTATAAACACTTATCTTCTATATGATTTGAGCAACGAATACCTATTGTTTATTTGTTCTTTATTGCGTCATGTTTACCACAAATAAACGTGTTTTCTTTCTTTCTTTTAGCAGTGTTGAATTGAAATTCATTCTTGAGCATCGATTTGGAAAACCTGCCCCTTTGATTATACAAATTTTCATCATCACTGCTCTCAAAACGGTAAAGGAAACATCGTGAGGAAACCGGCATGTCCTAGAACCGAAATTTCGAAGACAAGTGACATTTACAGCTGTCGTCACGTAAAAAGAACGCTCAGCGACACTGGAGGGGGATGTGTCCGTGTCTGCGCACGGACATACAGTCGTGTCCTAAAGTACTAGGCTATTGTTTTATTATATAAGTGTAATTGTTTAATTGTAGAATCAAAATATGTAGTTACCTTACTAGCGTCGCGCTCCCTTCATACCACTAATTTGATCGTTAAATCGCTCACTGCGCAGGTAAACGTTTTACATGACGGGACCAATACCAACCTGCACTGGGGCCGCGTGGTGGATTACAGCCCGCTCCATCTCAAAAAGATGGGAGGCCTATCCAGCCTCCCGGCCTATTCCAGCAGTGGGAACATTACGAGTACCTATAGGCTGGTTATGTAATTATGTATTCTGTAGACGTACCAACTCATCTTTAAATTTCCATATTAGTCTTGTCAGTTACGTTAAACACCTAATAATAAAACACATATCGTCCCCTCAAATAATGGTATTGTGAGGTAAACACAACAGTCGCCTGCGATGATACAACACGGAAGTTTGCGCGCGAGTTACAGGCAGCCGCAAATCAGAGGTAAATCGGATTCGGCAGCCATTGCCAATACATTTGTGATAGCAATCAAAATGCTGGATGTAACCTTATGTGCCCCTTAAACGCTTTTATAAGGAATAACGGCCATCGGTTGTAATTTGGATTTTATGGGAAACGTATAAAAATGATGTTGGTAAATTTTTACCCGTAAATATACTTACATATATATCCTAACCTATATATTTTTTAAATAAAGGGCTCATCACGGAATAAAACTAAATATTTAAAACTTGGATTCCATCCAAAAAGCGTAAAACAAAAAGCGACTATAAACATGTGGTTTACACTGCAGGCTCCACACGAACTAAACGTAAAATTAATTCAATGTGAACTAATTATTTTACTAAGAAACCAAAAATAGCATTAGCAATAAGTCGCATACGTGCTGGGTTGTTCCTTCCTCATACCTCGACGTTTGTGAACAAGTTTTCGATTCCTAAACTTAGAAAATAAGATTGGGCCGCGCGTCTACTGGTAATGGCTTTGTTGTGTACCGGCTCCAGTTTGACGTGTAACTCGAATTCTCTGCTAGGATATTCCCGTGGTACTCCCCAAAGCACTACACATGTCCCACTTCTAATAGTTTAAAGCAATTTCATCTCCAATAAAAAGAACATCTGTAAGGAATACTCATTCATCGAAACACAATAAAAGTCTGTTCATAATAATTCCCTCGCCTATTATCATGAGTCGAACAAAGAAAGTTTTGCGCAATAACCAATAATCGTTCCTTAATATCTTTCGCGTAAATGTTTTCCAAGTTCGATCATTATTTTCACCTCAGTTCACCGTTGGACAAAGATTTTTCGATAATTTATTGTCAAAGTGATTTTTTCGTTTTACAAAATGGGACTGTATTGTTTATTCATCACAGTTTGGGAACATTTAAGTAGGCGTGTTAAAGTTACATTTAGGTAAAGTTCTACAATACAAAGTACTCTATGATTTACGCGTAAAGTTAGGTCGGTGTGACTGAGAAGTCCTTAAAAGTACATAATATGTACTGCACCGGTATCTATCTCCGCCGTCGGCAAATTTAGACATAAATAAGGAGGTGCGCGTCGTAAATGAAGCTTTGACAGTTTGCCGAGATTCAACCCAACTTCGACGTTCTCATTTCTGTCTATAACACAATCCGGACAGGTGCATGTAACTAGATCCGACGTGGAAACTGCTACCTTCCCTTTTTCTTGTTTACAGCGTTAGACTTCAATTTGTATAATTTTATAGAAGATTCGAGAAGCACAAAACCGGTCGAAGTGGAGGTGCTTGGGGTGCTTGCTTGCTATGTCCAGCAGTGGACGTCTTTTGGCTGAAATGATGATGATGATAGACGATTCTGTTTTTAAACCCCATCGCAAAATGTTTGAACACTGTCTCTGACTTCGTATTCTCTCGAACTGATGAATTGCGTGTTTTGCTGTATAGGTATTTTCTTAAAATGGTTTTAATATTTTTCCATAGTAAAAGTTCTTCATAATGATAAGTACAACGACCTCTTAAGAGGTTATTAATGTTTTACCAATAACTCTGTATAAATAAATAAAGCATAACCAATTGTAAATATTTAACGTAATTTCCTGCTACATCCATAAAACTAGATTTTTTATACGACCGTTTTTCATGACCGACAGTTCAGTATTGAAAAACAGTCAGGCTTCACTTAATGACTTTCACATTCTCTGTTAGAATTCCGATGATAAAATAACGGGCAGAAGAATATTGTGTTTCAAAGCCACGTGTAGGTGTTCGATTTTATTTTTTTCAAAGTTTATTCTATGTTCGTCGTTCATATTACCTGGGGGCCTAAAAAGGCCACTTTGGAGAATCATAAAAGGATAACATTATGAATTATAATATGGCGAAGACAATCCGTGTTTTTTTTTTTTCGCTGCACTACGTAGGTACTATCAAAGAGTTTGGGATTGGATTTGGATTGGATTGATTGGTATTTTAGCACAGACCAAAAAAAAATAACTGAAAAATGGTTCACCAATGGGACTTGATACGATTAATTTAACAGTTAACTGTCCATTATGTTATCCTTTTATGATTCTACCAAAGTAGCCTTCTTAGGCCCCCTGAGCTTGTTAATTGTTTTGCTATGTCAACTAACGAATATTAATTTAAAATTATGCTTTTAAATTAATGATGATGAAAAATGCAAACTCTGCGAATTTAGATGCGACTGTTTTTAACAAAAATACATATACACATACATTACACACATTATACATATACATTATACATACAATATATTGTATTTTTGTTATGTATTCTCTGGTGCACAATAAAGTATACATTATTAATAAATAAAGCATAACTTATTGTAAATAATTAACGTAATTACCTGCTACAGCCATAAAAATAGATTTTCATACGACAGTTTTTCATGACTTTTCACTTTTGACAGTTCAGTATTGAAAAACAGTCGCAGAGTTTACATTTTTCAGCCTTTTCCCAACTATGTTGGGGTCGGCTTCCAGACTAACCGGATGCAGCTGAATACCAGTATTTTAAATGGAGCGACTGTCTATCTGACCTCCACAACCCAGTTACTGAGTAATACGATACCCCTGGGTAAGACTGGTTGTCAGACTTTCGAGCTTCTGACTACCCGTAACGACTGCCAAAGATCCACGAATGACAGCCGGGACCAACGGCTTAACGTGCTTTCCGAGGCACGGAGGGGTATGTAAAGATGATCACAGACCAACCGCGGCAATTACATTTTTCATCATCATTCATTTAAAAGCATAAGTTTAAATTAATATTCGTTAGTGGACATAGCAAAACAACTAACAAGCCCAGGTAATATGAACGACGAACATAGAATAAACTTTGAAAAAAATAAAATCGAACACCTACACGTGGCTTTGAAACCCAATATTCTTCTGCCCGTTATTTTATCATCGGAATTCTAACAGAGAATGTGAAAGTCGTTAAGTGAAGCCTGACAATTTTCAGGGTTTTAAAGGACAAACTTTGGTAATGTATTCAACAATAAAGGATACATCATTGTGTGTGATAAAATCGTTCCGCGACGATATTTCAGGCGGGAGGACGGGTGATATGAGTTATATTTGGGACATAACTTGGTTTACGTAGTAGGTACGTACATACATAGGTGTGGGTAGGCAGTGCGCATGGTAGGTACATGTACGCGGCCGCACCTGACCACAAATCAGCGGTAAATCAGATTTCGAACGTCCACGTCCGTGATTGCAGAAACGAATTTGTGTTGTGTTGTGTTATGCCGACAACCACTAACAATGTAACCGCTCACGTCATTCCGACTGCACGGTTTAAATGCTTGTTAACTGATAGTAACTAACTCTGACTTCTAGTTCATTTTCCGTGTGTAAATGTGGTCGTAATGAAATATGATCGAATGAAATCATTCGGAAATAAAAATATCAAATTCAATAATCCCTTCTATGGGAAAAAGTACCCCGCGTCAGCTAAACGCAGAGCTAAGTAATTAATTCATTCACTTCTAATTCCGCATTGAAACTGTACAAAAGAAGCACATCAAAGAGTGTGCACAGTACACGAATACAACAACTTGTAGCGGGTTTGCATCGCAGAATTTACTCAGGGATTGTTTGCGTTTCATTAACGCCGGTCAACAACAAACCTTATTTATCTGCTTGTACTTTTCAGACTTTTGTATAAAACTAAATCTTCCTAGGTTTAATACCTACATTAAGAATTGCCAATGTAATTAGAATCTTGGTAGAGTTTGCAAACTTGCAGCTCTTGGTAACCCAAATAAATATGTAGGTCATTTGTTTGCACTGAACTTTATGTAGGTACTGAACAACGGAGACATTTAATTAAATTACTTATTAAAACGAGTAGTTCTCTAATAGTTTGGTCAACAAAGTGTGATATAAATAATTTAATAATGTACTATCAGGAAAGTTGTACGAATGTACATAAATCCTTATTACTAAGAGATAAACTAACTAGAGCTAGCTAATTGCTAGTTACGTAAGATAATTCGAGGAAAGTTAGCCAATTAAGGGGGAGCTAATATTTTGTAAATGAGCAACGATCTGTCTCTCAAGTACCGTTAACGTCACGCCGACACTTGCATACGTCGGGAATAGTGGAGAGACAGATGGGTTCGAGTCGAGGCAGTGGCGGGCTCGACGGAGCGAATCTGTTCACGGTAATATTTCAAAGCCTAGTTAGTGCCTGTATCTATACAGGAATGCAAAGACAAAGGTAGGTACTGTGTTACACGTGGTACGTTAGTTGTTCACGCTACTATCGGGAGTTGTTATACGACGCCTTGTGCCTTTAACGAACTACAACATTGCGGTTGCGTATGATTGCGTTTGGCTTAGAATGTTACCAGAATTTTGATGCTTACACCGAAAACTCTAACATGTACCTCAAGTGGGACCATCGATATATTGCTTTCTGGAAATGTTACTTCTAATACAATTTCTCATTAGTGCAGTCCTCATGTAGGTGGGTAACTAATATGCTTAGTAACAAAAAAGAACAGCTGATGTTTCATCATCATCTTCATTCAAACTCCTTGTGTAGACATCTAGGTCCAATTACACATACTTCCTTAAGCAATGCACAAATGTGGCACATATGTAGTGCACGCAAGGACCTAATGCCTAGCCTAGTCAGATTTCGCTGCGACAAAACTTCTCTCCCATTGCAGTATTTGCGGGAACCATGTACGCGAATGGAATACAAAAAGGTATAGATTGTACTTACAGCTGCAATTTCTTCCCGACGCTGTTTCACCCAAGTGATAACCATTCAAATCGACAAACGAGGAAAGCGCCAATAAATTATATAAACCAGTCATGTTGTTGTTGAATGTAAACAGAATATTTAATTTTGATTGACATTGGTGCCGATTCTGTTGTTGTGTGAAACTAAATTTAAGCTCAATGCATCTCTTTCCTTCTATTTCATTAAGAAAAGTACTTACAGAAGATAAATTTTAGTTTAAATTAATCATACCCTGACGTAAATTGACGTAATTTTAGTAGGCAAGTTTTTAATCACGTCTAATGGAATGGTGGAGTAATATCAGGCGCTGATTAATTTGACAGGACTAAACTAAAATTAATCTTCTGTCTTTTTCTTAATGAAATAGAAAGAAAAAGATGCATTGAACTTATATTTAGTTTAGTTTGTGAACAACAGAATCGTCACCAAAAATGGTTACTAATTAACATTAGAGTAACCGCCAATCTATTGCACAGTTCGTGATGTAGTACGTATTTGCATTTGTAGTAGAGCTGTCATTAGCCATAAAACAAAATCACAAAAGACAGGGGTCAAAAAGTACATAATCATTTGATGAACGCTAATGAAATACGGACTATTTACATAAAATAAAACCCGATTAATGAGAAGACAAAAACTTTGTATTAAATTATAAACAATACTAAGTGCTACACAAATGAAGCGAACCATTGTGGCGTACTTCGTTTAAAAGTGCCGCGATATTAAGAACTCCGTACAATGAACGCAATAAGCAAGAAATCTCAACAAAATGATGATTGAAAATGAAAGCAAGGGCGAGTCTTTGTGCCGTCGGGGCGAGACTACCGGGAGAGGACTAACGTAATTGCACCGCTTCACTCCGTTCAATAGAAGTGTACTTACCAGCTTGAGTTTTTGCCCCTAGTTTTTAGTCGGTCTCCAGCTAAGCGCCCAAGCAAGGCAATAAGTCTATTCAAAAGCTCTATTTAAAGTTTACTCACGACTAATTGTCTCACACAAATGCTAATCTCGAAAATTAACTGCACTTATGCTGGGGTAACTAGGTTAGCTCGGTACTTCACTAAATTAAACCGACTTTGTATACAATCAACCTGAATGTAAGGGACGCGCCACAGGTTTGTCTGGTTCCAGCTTTATGTAGGTAATTGGATTTGGTGATATGCTTGATAATCGTAGGAATCCATTACTTCGAAAAAGATCGAACATAAATGAAAAGCTATAAGAAAATTCCCAGTGTGGAACAATGCATGCCGCCGGAATGCGGCTTTTTTTGTCACGTTTGCTAGACTAGGGATGGGAAACCTTCGGTGCGCGTGCCTTATGTGGCACGTGAGAGAATATTGTCGACCAGGATTGACTGTGGTAGTATTTTTTTTTCAGTTTTCATTCTTATTTTTTTTTTATCTGGGTTGAACTTAGTCAGAGGGGAAATTCTTGTAATTTTAAGAACGTTCACAGTCTGATCTCAGTCGCAATCTGTCAAAAGGTCCTCTAATTTCCCTACATTTTTGTTTGATATAGATTGCGACGGATTACAAGCATGTCGTCAGAAACGCAAGTGGTCAAATACGCATTTCGTCATCTCTCAGGATAGACTCGCAACTTGTCAGAAACGGAACTCGACAGACAAGCAGTTCGGCAGACACGCAACACGACAGATACGCATTTCGTCAGATATTTGAAACCATCAACCCAGATTGATGTAGGTAAGCAAAAGAATTAGGAACGTTTTTAATTAAGGGAATTGGCTTTTTCTGGTCACATGTAAGTTTGAAAAGAGATACAAAAAGTATTTTTACGAAAAAAAAACAACTGACTTCCAAAAAAACAATACAAAGTGATAAGTAACTTAAATTTTGAAAGTCAGTGTCTTTGATTTTGTATTTTCGTTGTTTTTGTAACCGATTTCTGAAGTTAAAGTTAGTTTTCACATTATACATAGTGTTTTTTTGGAAGTCGGTTTTTTTTTAAGTTTTTATTTTTCACTTTTCAGTTGTGGTACCAGACCCCAACCAAATTCGTATACCACTACTTGCTATGTAAATATCAGTGACAGGAAGCTATTATTACATCATCAATCCTACTATCCTACTTAATATTATTATACCTGTAGATGTGAAAATAGGTTTATAAACAGGTTTTCCGATAACAGAGTAGGATTACAATTAAAACAAACGATTATAGCGGATTAAGAATCTATTCTGAAACTGTTATTATTTTGAATATTTTATTTCGGTACTGTTTTATTTTGCTACGTCAATCATCGTAACAATATATTACCTATAACAGACAAAGTGTTGAACAATTGTGGCTGACAGTTGTTTACCGTAAAATTAGAGGCAAAGTGTCGATCAATGAGTTTGAAGAGTTAAGCATAAAGTTTTGACCGTCGGGAGTACCCTTGGAATAATGTCCTGTCATATTCTCATGAGTAACAAACACATCCTATAAAGTTTATTGGGTAGTCACGTATAGGTACTTTATATTTTGTATGAAGAAGGATAAAGAGCTGAACGTAACATAATTATGATATACTCCAGGGTAATGTCATTTGAGAGGTGAAGTAAAAATAAATGTTTACGTACTACATAGACCAATTTAAATATGCATGTATTGAATATCTCATGTAGAAGTGTTTTTGACTACACGATAAATGACGTAGATAAGTACAGTTTCATGTAAATTTACTAAAAATAAAATGTAGGTTTCATTCATACTTATCTATTCACTCACGTCTGTAAACATTGTTCACATACATCAACTTAATGCGTCTTTCTTTACACAGTACAGAAAGAGATAGACGACCTCATGTTTACACGACACTCGTTTGCTAATACAAGTAAAAACGAACAACTTTAATAATTACCGAGCTTATATTAAGGGTTGTCTCAGAGCTGTCTTAGGCACTTGTCCCACTACCGGCGACTAATGAGAAGCGAGTAGAGCTAGCAACTAAAAACGAATTGGCGAGCAGCGATTACTCGCTGCTATGCGTGTATACCAAGCGTGAGGCCCACCAAAGCGGAGAGGAGAGGAGACTAGAAGAGATGTGCAGCCAAGCTGGCAGGTTATTTCTACCAAAGCGGAGAGGAGATGCATAGCGGAGAGGAGATGCGTAGCGGAGAGGAGATGCGTAGCGGAGAGGAAATGTGAGCTGGGCGTAGCGGAGAGGAAATGTGAGCTGTGCGTAGCGGAGATGTGTAAGGCCCGTAATCCACCAAAGCGGAGAGGAGAGGAGATGTCTCATTTTTCTATAGAATTTCGTGCCGTTTGCCCGCTCGCTGCACAAAATTCTATAGGAAAATGACACCTTCTCTCCTCTCCGCTTGATCCATTTCCACCGAAGCTAAGCGGAGAGGAGATGTGGAAATAACGAAATCTGATTGGTTATTCAAAACACATCTCCTCTCGTCTCCTCTCCTCTCCGCTTTGGTAGTGACCGGGCCTGAGTCTCTCAGTGAATGTTTTGCCCGCCAAGCGAGTGTCGCTGAGCGAGTAACTTCCTACTCTTTGTGTTAGCTCTTGTCGCTGCGACAAACGAGCACTCGCCGGCGGTGTGAACAATCAGCGAACAACTATATGTATCTCTTTTACTTACACGGGACCTTATCTTTTGTAGACCTACGTTTCTTGAGCGAAAAAATCGTTAATACCTCGTCGGCGGTGGGACATGTACCTCAGACGGGCCACCCGCCGCTTTCTTACCTGATTACGGTATACTCGCCTCCGCCGGGCAATTTAACGTCATAATACCTTAAATAATTCAATTGTATGCACCCTGCTGGGC
Organism: Oligia latruncula; assembly: GCA_948474745.1. Classification (NCBI taxonomy): domain Eukaryota; kingdom Metazoa; phylum Arthropoda; class Insecta; order Lepidoptera; family Noctuidae; genus Oligia; species Oligia latruncula. Next base: position 9,334,095 of record OX419693.1, on the reverse strand, counting down.
CCGAAAGCCGACGGATTTTACTCACAGCATAATGTAATTTTCTCGTATGAAACTTCACACAAACTGGCGTGGATTTCATGGCTTGTAATTAAACTACAGTGTAAAGGAATTGAAAGCATGCAGTGTTAACATTAAAGTCCCAGAATAATAGAATTTTTTAATTTGCCTGCTATGTAAAAGTAGGTAACTAATTGAAATTATATAATTTATATATACAAGAATTCCTTTTCGGAATTTTCATGAGAAAATTCGATTTATAAAATTCGCTCATGCGAACTTTAAAAACCGAATTTTAACGTAAAATGTTTATATAATAGGTACCATATGTGAAATCAGCTAAAATTTTAAACATTCCTGTTACAAAAAATGAAAGTACCTATAGGACCCCGACAACCTCTATGTAATTTAAAACGTAAAATTACCCTAAATTAATCATTCCCTCGGCACTTATCATTATAACGACAATCACTTTTATCAAAACATTGACAAAACAAACTCAAAACTCGTTGAAATCTGAACTTTAAATTAATAAACATAGGCCCATTGCAGACAATAGAGACAGCTGTTGTCATTGTCGCAAAAGTATTTGCTTTTGTTCTTAAGGTGACTATTCAAGCAGGGAAAGATAAAAATTACGAACTCCGAGGTGCTTCGAGGCGTTTTTATCAAAGAAGAAAACAAAGGGTTGTTTAATGACGGTATTAGTGGAAAGTTCACGATAAATTCGGGGTCGTTAGGGGTTCTTTGTCACTGTTGTATTGTGTCCTGAGTCAAATACTTGCGACCGTTTCATTGAAAAACCTAATTAAATGTGAATTAAAAAATTGAGTTAACCCCGGTTACCTAGATCTAAATGTATTTTTCTTTCAACTACGTAGTAATGTTATCATTAATCACTACAAAACCGATCACAGAGGACGTATTTTTTGCTTAGAACCAAAACAGTGCAGAAATGTTATATGAAGTCTCATTGTTGCACAGTTTTTCATTAATGCACTGTTTTTTATTTTTTATTTAGATGTAAATTTACCACAGAGGTTTAATGTCTCCCATTAAGTTTAATATAAAATGTATGCATTAGATCAAAAAGATACCTACTGGCTGAAAATACAAATCGGCTGAATAAAACCGACTTGGTGAAAAAAAAAAAACAAATGGCGCGCATTTTGTACAGTCAACAGCAAAAGTAGATGATAAAAATCAGAAATTCAATAGGAGTCAAAACTGATCACGAATATATGGCAGCAGTACTAGTAATAAATGTTTGGTATAATTAAAATCACATACTTTTGAATCACTTCGACGCCACACAGTTCTGACGCGAACTCCGTTCATTAGTATTGAATTTCTGATTTTGATCATCTACTTTTGCTGTTGACTGTACCATTGTAAAACTTTGATACTTTATATTTAGCAAGTTTAAAAAAGTGGAAATAGACAGCGATAACGATATGAATTCAACTCCAGAAAGCATAAAAACAGCTGCAAATGAAATTGTTAATAAACCTTTTGCCGCAAAAGTCGCGGGATAAATATTTAAAAGCTTATGAAAACTTTCTTTTCATTAATTAGATTTTTATATTTTGAGTAGGTAGGTATATTTTATCACGGTAGCTAGTTGAAAGAAAAGTAGATTACGCACCTTGCTAAAGTGAGTAATTAATGCACTCGTGTTAATTTAGTGCCCTCGCTTGCCGGGCACCAACATAGCACTCGTGCATTAATAACTCACTTTGCGCTCGATGCAACAATCTACTATAAAGGTTTTTTTTTCACTTTTCGGGCCGCTTTAAATTAATAATTCACTTGTCTTTTTAAATTAGGTAATGTAATGAAAATTAAAAGTCTGTGGAAAAGGTAGGTCGTTAATTCGACAAATTAGGCTATAAATTTTGTTAATATTTGCTATATTCACAGTATTTAACCAGAGAGTAATCCCTAAGCTTTAAAATATAAAATGTTTAAAACGTTTAGATACCTTTCAAAACTGCTACAAAACACATCATCAATATGAAATCTCCAAATGAAATGAAATGCACTGATGTTTTGAAAAATAGTGGGTTATTGAAATAGATTCGTCTTAGGAAACGTGCCAAATAAACAAGGAAACTGAAAATCATTTTCACGTTTATACATAATATTAATGTGTATAAGACGCCCACGCAAGTCATTAATGGAACATTGACACAAACGCAGACGCTTTAAAACGCCGAATATTGTATCAGAGTTAGGTAATGTACAACAGAATTCTATTTACAGAGTCGATTTCAAAAGTACTTACCAAGCAGCAGAATTTAGTTAAAACAAGCATAGTAGGCAGATCCTTTGAAACTATTAATGAAAGCCAAAGGTAATAATAGGTACCAGGACCCCAAAATTGAGCTAACTATATAATATCCATACGAATATTTTAAATGCGAGAGTGTGTCTGTCTGTTACCTCTTCACGCTTAAACCGCTGAACCGATTTAGATGAAATTTGGTATAGAGATAGTTTGAGTCCCGGGAAAGGACATACGATAGTTCTTATCCCGTAATTCCTAGGGGATCGACACTTATGCGGGAGAAACCGCGTGGCGCTGCTAGTATGTAAATAAATGAGACTTAGCCTTAACATGTTGGATGACAACTAAAACAATACCACAATCAATTTTACATGAATTAAGATCATCAACAACAAATAAGTATTGATATTTCATGAAATAGTCATTCAATAGAGTTATATTAGAGGGCTGTAATAGGACGATTTACCTACCGATGTATACTGTAAATACATACTTTTTCCGATTGCGAGTCATAGTTGGTTCAACATATTACCTGACATTGTTTTTATAAAGGCTACCCTGGCGCTTACCCCATAAGAATAGGTCGTAAATCCTCAAAAACAACTTACAAAAGCCACCGCAAAAAGACCAGGAGCCCAAAACTGTGTGAGAGGTACACGAAGTCATAGATAAAATAAGGCTAATGCTTAAACATGTACGAAGGCAGCTACCTAAATACCACAATCCATTAGCAGAGACTGTTATTACTTTGCGGCGCGGCCGTCCGACAAGACTGACGTTTGCACCGCCATCCTGCTAAAGGCATCCTCGTGAATGTAGTTCATGTACCTACAGCTGGCCTTTTTTGTGCTTCGTAAATGGAATTAAACTCGAAAATGGACGTGATTATATTTGATTTCCAATTAGCGAGAGTTTCTTGGAAATGTTTTTATAAATAGGTACAGCAGTAAAAAAACCTTTTGGAGCCTGTAAATGTATTTGCTGCTTATTAAGCTAGTAACACTTTGCTAATTGGTCCAGGTCCAGTTGAAAACCAGCTTCAGGCACTAGTTGTCTGGCATTTTTGCTGAACTGGGCCTTCTTGGCGCAGCCGTGAGGCACATATTCCTGCTAATTTCTTACATCGGACTTTACACTTTTTTGTTAGACATTTATTTTTTGTTTTTATCTGATGTACGTATCTGGTGTATTGTGTGTCATTTAGTCAGTGCTAAATAAATGTATTTTCTTTCTTTCTTTCTTCTAATTGCTACGATACGCTGCTTTAAAAATACTTCGGTAGATATGTCTCAATCAATCAAGTCAATCTTTATTGCATCCATAGGTAATGTACACATATAGGTGGTAAATATAAAATAATAGAATCAATTATGGACCCTGTCGGGCACAACAAAATCTATACTAATATTATAAAGCTGCAGAGTTTGTTTGTTTGTTTGAACGCGCTAATCTCTGGAACTACTGGTCCGATTTGAATGATTCTTTTAGTGTTGGGTAGTCCATTTATCGAGGAAGGCTATAGGAATATATAACATCACGCTACGACCCTTAGGAGCCGCGCAGCGTGTGACACCGCGGGGAACAGCTAGTGTTAAATAAGTAGGAGAGAGGAAGAGCGCTTTTATGGTTTTCCATATTATTAAATATTTAATATATTTATTTGTCTCAGCAGAATATATAAGGGCCATACTACACGGGTGGTTTTCCCGCCGCGGGACTCCCCTTCTGAACCGCACTAGACACAATTTAATATGGAAGTTGTACCTATGCTGCATACTACACTGCGCGGTTTCTCACTTCCATATTAAATTGTGTCTAGTGCGGTTCACAAGCGGATTCCCGCGGCGGGATAACCGCCCGTGTAGTATAGCCCTTAGTAAATAAGTAATATACAACAATTTGCCTTTACCTAAGCACAGTTAAATTCAAAACGTAAACAGCACCCAAGTAACAATTACGGGAAATTGGCCCACTTTAGGTTAGAGCAAAGAGTTCAAAATACTTATTAAGGTTGTAAGTAGCGATTACGGTACCCGGTGAACATCCCAAGTATATTAAGCACAAGAACAAATAGGTACCTTTGTTGTTTTACTTAATTTGCGCTTACTATGTTGAACGGGTGGTCCTGAAGTTAATCTATACTATTGTAAAGCCTGGAACCAAATTGCGGCTTATTTGCACGTCTCCTTTTACAGTAACACAGCACCTTTTTCTCGGGAAAATTTCCATTTTCATTGTTTTACAAAAAATATTATTTATAGTTGAAACAGAAAGGATCTACAGTCAATTAACTCTAACATTATTTTTTTATTTATTACCAAACTAGCTGTTATCCGCGACTTCGTTTACGAGTCAGGATAAAAAGAAGCCTACATCCTTCATGTCAGGTCATGGTTACCCCATGTTCCAAATTTCATCCAAATCCGTTCAGCCGTTTCAGCGTGAAAGCCTAACAAACAAACTCAGTTTCGCATTTATATTAAGTTAGAATGTATTGCATCATTACGCTGCTAAATACACACGGATGGCGCGATCAGTAGCGAGCAAGGCAGGCACTAAGTGGCGGTGGGCCTTTGTTTGTCTATGGCTCTCCGAATAAAACGAGGCTCTTGTTTTTCTAAGCCCTGGCAAATTGTTAAAACAAAATCTCTCATAAAGTTAATTAGCTAGGAATTTCATAACTCAAAGGCCGGTACGTCAATCCTGATATTTCGTTCAAAAACATGTTTTTAGGGTTCGTACCAAAATGGTAAAACGGAACCCTTATGGTGAAACTCAGTCTGTCTGTCTGCCTGTCTGTCACAGCTGGATATCTCAAGAACTACTAATGCTATCAATTTTAAATTTGGAGTAGTTTTAGATGACATTTGGCCAACTATTAGATGGCGCTGACATAAAACTGCAATATTCTACACCGCAATGCAGTGTTAAAATTCTCTGACGAATATAGGCCTCGCCGATGAAAAATTTAAATACATATGATGGTACGGAACCCTCGGTGCGCGAGTCCGACTCGCTCTTGTCCGGTTTTTTTTTTTACAAAGAAATGAACAATCTGTATAGGTAAACTAGCTGACTTAACACACTTCTTCTTCCCGAGTGTTGTAATAGACAAACGTACTTACATTTTGGGGTTCATGAAACACCCTCTAAATACGAAACCTTAGCAACTAAACATCAATAAATTGATGAAGGCCACGCGAGAAAATGCCCGGGTTAAAAGTTCAGAACTGGCACAATATGCAAATTACTTCTGAATTATGTGAAATAATCCATTTAGTTTCAAACTACGAAATCCCATCAAAATATTCTCTTGTAAAATTTTAGTCAACTGTGATATAGTGACTGATGAAAGCCCCCAAACACCTACTATGTGTACATAATTTATATGTTGACTAAAGTTGATGTAAGCAAACAAGTGTGTTATCCAATTAACTATGCAACCACATTGCTCGAGATTGTCACACCTTGTACTATTAACTGGGGTTGCTAGATCAAATAATTGCCATGGCGACAAGTTCAGATTTTGAATAATTATGTTAGTATTTTCCACGATAATTGTAAAGCATGAGAAGCAAATATTAGACTATTCCAGGAATCATTTAAATAGAAAAACGTGTCGCGTTAGAAATTTTCTCAGAATTGTGTTCCCCTTATGGTACCTTATTGTGAAATATTCTAATGTTTAATAAGTTACCAGAGGAAGCGGGATGTTGTAGAAAGTCCTAACATAAAGGAATTTCGCGAAAAACATGCAGCGTTTGACGTTATAGATACTGTTACGCTGAAAAAGAAACTACTAAAAAACTTCAAAAAGATAAAAACAAAATTTTGTAATTAGTACCTATATTCGCAACATATTTGCCAAACAGGAAAAGACGTCCTTTCAGCGTGCCTATTTTCTTAACGAGCAGTTTCATGAATGCCCCTTTGTCACAGTTTTTTATAATATTCTCTTCATTAGCAACCTCGGTGCTGCGCTTAATAGGACCAGCATGCAATGTGTAACCGATATTCCCGAAGCTTTGCACCTTGCAGCTTGCTCGACCGGTCGGCACTTATAACCTACATTACTACGCTAAATAATAACATACAGTTTTTATCAGTTATAATAACGAGATGATTCAGGCTGCATTTTAAAATAATAACTAGATATGGAACGTAGGTAATCAAACGGGCTCTTGAGCTACATACAATTAAATCTGATTAGGACTAATCAGGTGCACGCTTTGGAATTGATTTTCCCAACGGTTGTTAGCAGTTATTATACTTATAACATGAATTGTTTCCGAGTAAAATTTATTTACTTTTCATATGCCACATATGTTTTGTTTACATTGGCGTTCATAAAAATACGCATTTCTTTAGTAACCTTTTAATAGATTGTAGTTTGTAGTTTTTACACATTACCAATAGTGTCTGTCGATGTAATTTGCACTTGTATAAAATTAAATAATGTGGTCAGCATTGATGCCATTTCACTGTAGGTAATTAAAATTGATGAATGCAATTTTAATACAATTGTATTGCGAATAATGATATGCTGAGTTGAGAGCCGCTTTTCCAAGCTTTTATTATAATCTCCAGCATTGCGGTGTCAGTGAAAATTTAGGTAAGGCCTAATTACTTAGTAATCGTGGGTGTAAAAACGTTTCATTGTTTCTTTAAACATGATAACTTTATTTTACGCGTAAGTGTCCTTTTGTGTTTGTATTTATTTGTATAGTTAGATAATCATTTAATTTAGTACCAGCAGTGGCAAAGGTTCCATACAACTCGATTCCTACCGGCTTCCCTTTGAAAAATGGCACAGTCAGTATTCTATAGACAAATAATATAATCATATTAAGGATATCTGTTCTGGCTTACCTCTTACAAAAATTAACCCTTCGTTACTGGTACCTAGTATAAATTGTTAATCCTAACTAATATTATAAATGCGAAAGTAATTTTGTTTGTTTGTTTGTTACCTTTTCACGCCTAAACCACTGAACCGATCATCCTGAAATTTTGCATATACGTTGTCAGGTGTACAGAAACGGACATAACCTTTAATCCCGAAAAAAAGTGCTGTTCCCAAGGAAAACAACAATAACGTTATTATGATAATACATTGTCTTTCGAAAGGGATCGACACTTATGCGGATGAAACCGCGGGGCGCTGCTAGTTATCTATACATACAATAAAATGAAACTTTAATCATGTTTTGACAGAATTGTGTGGAAAAGGGAGAGGGTGGCCTTGGCCCTACAGAGGGACAGTACAGGCTAGTTATGTAGATTAGATTCATGTTTTATATATTTTCCGTCAGTTTGGTTACATGACAAAAATGATACCCTTAGATCACACTAATATTATAAAGGCAAAAGTTTGTGAGTGTGTGTGTGAGTGTTTATATGTTTGTTACTTCTTCATGCTCAAAGTCAAAGTCAAAGTCAAATCATTTATTTCAAATTAAAGGCACTTTTGAACGTAAAAAAAAAACTAAATAGAAATGATTCTAGTCGCCCATTCCAAAAGGTAGTTTTCGTATGGAGAAGAATGGGCAAGAAACTCCACCGTCACTCTTTTAAAATGTTTTACAAGGTCTTGCATACATAATATAATTATATGTGAACACGATGCACCCATAATAAAATTAGTCTACCACAAAAGGTAAAAATAATTAAAAATTAAGCAATGACAGGTAAATCAAATAAGTGATAGATACATGGTGCTCACATATTTACAAATTATTTTTTTTTTAAATGCAAAGGTAGTTGATTTTTCTAGAATTTTAACAAGTGTGTGAGCCACTGTCGTCGCAAATTGTAAAAATGAAATAAAATAAGATGTCATAATTAAAAAAAAATATATATATACTTATATATAAATTAAATTAGGAACAAGTTTGATTTTGTCTAGACTTTTAGATTGTCCTATGGAGCAGGACCAGCATGTTTCCAAACATTCTTATCTTGGATATAATCCTCTAATTTGTAATATCCTTGTTTACAAAGTGTACTTTTAATATGAGTTTTAAATTTTCTTTCATTTAATTGCAATAAATTTTCTTTCATTTAATTGCTCAAACGGCTGGACTAATTTCGATAAAGTTTTGTATGGAGATAGCTGACACCCTGGATTAACATAATATGAAGTAACAATCATATAAACACACACACACACTCACAAACTTTCGCCTTTATAATATTAGTGTGATGTGGTGCCGGATTCCAAGTAGGCATAACCAACGCGTCGTTTAGAACTGAAATATTTTCGATCATCTGAATTTAATCGAAGATTTGAACAAACATTATACGTTTGAGCGTTAGTACCCACCTGAAGTAGGTAGTCAAACCGTAAGCGAGTACAAGGAAATGAGATAAAAAAATGATGGAATCCGTACAATTTATTCAATGAAATTAATATGTGCGTGCGTAGGTACATCTTCCTCAATTTTCATAACGACAGTAAAAACATTTGCAGGCGCCTTAAGTAGATAGAGGCGGGTATAATGAAAAGCTATTCATTTATTCATAACTCTCAATGTCGTAACTTGTTTAAACGAGGAACAAAAAGCCGTTTTGTAGGTAAATGAAAACAATGGGAGCTAGTGGTTACTCTTGCAAATCAAATTACAACTTTTACATTACGAAGCTGGTTCCTAGATTCATTCAACACATAAACTTGTGAGGCCTTTTGCACTTAAAACTTCCTCCGGGGAAAACTGTGCGGTCACATTATATCGTTGAACGAATTGTTATTGTTTCTGAAGGGAACTTTAACCGCTGCGGATTAAATTCAGCCGAAGTGGCTCGTCGGGTTTCATTGTCATAAACTGCGCCGACATGTCATCTCAATGTGTCCTATATTTTTTTGTTAGACTATTTCAATTTACGTGTTTTATTCGTACGAAATAAAATTCTCGTTGGAGTCGTGAAGCGTGAGCTTTATAGTTATTTTTATTTGTTTTATTAAATTAATAATCCTATAAGGTATACCTACTCTATTCTTTATTGGTACTTATAATAATACTTATTTTACTTCAAAGTCCATTGATTGTGTTAAAAATGCATAGACGTGAATGGTTAAATGTATGAAATGTATCTTCCTCTGTGTGAATATTAAAATTCAATAACACAGATTTATTTATCTGTGTGTGCCAAGAGTCGGGTAGTTGCCAACAAAAGTTCTTTGTCTCACGGAAATCCATTTTCCTTCAGTTTCCGCACCCTCTCTTTTTGTTTATATTACCCGTACATTTACAAAAATACTGGTATCATGACCTCAAAGTACCTACACGTCTTACGTTAGGTACAGTCAACAAAAGAGATAAGTATGCAGGATCGTCGGATATAGTTGAAGTTTAGTAAGAAACCGATGGATGTTCTCAACTGAAATTTAATTTGATAAATGAACTGTTTGTTTTATATTAATAAAGTACAATTCTATTCGAGAACGTAAATCAGTTTCTTACTAAACTTTAACTATATCCGACGATCCTGCATACTTATCTCTTTTGTTGACTGTACATATATACCTATGTAGTTCTTTCATTAAATCCTATTTAATTTTCAGAGGCTGCGTGTTATAAATTATTCATCACATCTATATGAAATGCAAATTTTTAAGCAATGCTCGAAGCCAATTTTGAAGATAAGCTCGTGGAAAACATATCCCACGTGACTATGTTTCTTTTCACATGAGGGAATTCAAAACAACCATTAATGTAACTCAGGGTAATCATGAATATTCCATTGGAAACCCTTTTACGAGATAGCCTTACACGAATCGCTTTTAAAAAATAATTCTAAATAATTATTTAAGGTTTCACAGGAATTTTATAATAGGTAGTTTACGATAACAGCGGTCGTATTAAAAGTTACAAAGAGGTCTCTTACCTACTTTATGATTTGTTTGATAATTATAATCAAGATGGGCACAGTGAAATATCCCACTGTGATATCGCCTTACAAAACAAAAAGAAAGTCAAAAGTGGAAAATAAAACGTGAGCCTTTATAGAAGTTGTGGAAACGGAAAGTTTTCCAATTGATAATAATTTCCATTGTGATGCAACACAAAGGGGAACAGGAAAGTATGAAGTTCTGAAATAAATTCTTAATTTAAGAGCTGACTGAACGCTATCTGAAAGGAAAGTCGGGATTAGAAGAACAAAGACTACGGCTCAGCTCACTGTGGAGCTTAATTTTTTGTTGACTTCTGTTTCGCTCTTTGCTGTTTGCATAAATTGGAGTCGCAAACTTCGTTAAAGAACTGTAGGCCGATAGGAACCTACTACAACCGCAAAGAAACGACCCCTAAACGCGCAAATAAATTATTACCAATATAAGTTCATGACAAAATCACTCCAAATAACCCGGAAAAGCGTTGGAAATATGCAGTAAACGTGCAAATGTTCACATCAAATAAATCGTAAATCCTTAACAGTCCATTCATAAATCACAACCAAACGCTTCGACTTTAATTGGACATGAATAAATCAAGAAACACTTAATTACGTTTACGAACTTAACTGTAGAAGGAAGAACTTGAAAATAACATGAAACAGGTAAATCACGAGACCGTCGAGCACTTTGCATACAAGTCTCGCCGTCCGACGATACATAAGCGAGTAGCGAGAGACGAAGAAAAACCAACACGACTGGACAAATTGGTTGGACGTCCGCAATTTATTCCACTTATCATAAAAAAAGCTATTCACAGCACAAAAAGGTAAGGGGTGTAGTTTTTGAGTGTTTGGGGGTGCATGGTGCGGAAGCGGCTGTGCTCGTAAATCCTTGTTGTTCCGTTCTGCCGCGCCGGTACCCGATTACATTCTAATTCCGACGTACAACGTACAACTACTTGCAGATCGCGGCCCGCCTATAAATACGACCAATTAATACTCGTAATGACGTCGTGTAGGGATTTGTATTTAAACCTAGTGTGAAGTTAGAATTTCTGTTGTTTACAGTTTCGGTTGTCGTCGTGCACAGTCACTTTATCTTCATCGTACGTCTAACATACTTTAACTCACCATCACGAGATTCGATAAACTCTCTTGCTAAAACTTCCTATGCATTATATCCATTTCAAGATTCAATTCTTTTTGAAAAATATACTGAGCTAGCTCTATGAAAGAAGAACAAGCATTTCTACTAACAGAATGATATCTTAATAGCCATAGTAGTTTTAGTACGTTCACTTCCTCAGCACCCTAAACCAGTTTCTGAAGGAATCGCTTAGGTCCCTACTCACGCACTCTACACCCCCTTCTGGGCCATTCGTTGCCTGAACTATAATTACTTTTTGGAATATAATGCTACTGCAATTAAAAAGATTAATGCATAAGAGGTAGGTAATGTGAACTATACGATAGCAAAATAATGAAATTTAATCCTTCGAAAAGTCTCGCTGGTTATAGTAGAACATAATGGAGCACACATATTTATTCAACAATATTATCCGCTGCCTGAATGAGTATTTAAACAGGATTACATTTTAAATCTCCCTCATTATGTTTTTATTTCTCATTGTGTATTAAAAGTAGATTTAAATGTAAATATGAATCATATTTCAGGCTGTTAACATCGCACCAAGTTAGGATTTATGCAGTTTCGGGATCCACTGTCAGTAAGTGTAGAATAGAGTATATAATAGAATACTCTTTATTATGTACGCCATAAATATTACAGACATAGGTAAATGTAGAAATTTTACAAAGGGTGACACAATGGGCAGTCTTATCGATTAAAGCGATATTTTAAAGACATAAAAAGTAATTTAAAAAAATTAAACAGACTTCAAAAATAAATGAACTCAAAATTATGAAATAACTTTAATTTCGGAAGTCGGTGTCTTGGGATCTGTATTTTAGTTTTAGTTTTTTGCCACCGACTTCCGAAATTAAAGTTATTTCATAATTTTGAGTTCATTTATTTTTGAAGTCGGTTTAATTTTTTTAAATTACTTTTTATTTGGTAATTTTTAGTTGTTGCACTAGAATTTGACCAAGGTTTTGAGATGTTTTCGCTTTGACACTACACCCGTAGCTCGTATCAATAAGCCAGGCCGTCACACTTTCACGTCTTAGTCCATATCTTGAAAATTACTGAATCGATTTTGATGAAACTTGCACTGTTCCCTAAGTTGAAGTAAATGTAAGCCAATAAAAAAAGAATGGTCACGATCCGATTAATAGTTACGGAGATATGCGTGGACAAACATACATACATACATACATACGTCTATAAAATTTTGTATATTTGTTTGGAAGCCCTAATAGATTGTCATATGTGAATATAATGCAATTCCAATAATAATACATACATACGTATCGAATTGATAACCTCCTTTTTTTTGAAGTCGGTAAAAAGATAGAAGGGAGAGACAATACAGCAGGTAGTCTGTAGGGTACCATTTACATATATACTAATAATCAGAATCTACCTAATAATCATAAAACAAGTGCAAAGAACATAAAAATTACGTTTAAGAAGAGAGATGGTGTTTTTACCATAATTTTAAAAATGGACAATTATTGAGAACCCCTTAACGACACGGATAAGATTTATCATAGAAACTGGTGGAATGAACCCGGCATCTCTAATCGCACGGCATAGGTACGGAGTTTTGTTTTGAAGGTGCTGCACAATCCACACTGTACCCTTTTTTTTTTGCGGATGGGAAATCATCAAATGACCCCTCCCGCTCTGGGTGGAGCGGAAGGGAGTGTCAGACTCTTACTGACTAAAACCCACCCGTGTTCCTTCCTTAGCCCTTTATGTTCCGGCCCAGCGGTAACCCTTTCGGACAATCCCGCTGACCCTTTCGGACAATCCCGCTGACCCATCGCTGGCATCTCTAATCGCACGGCATAGGTACGGAGTTTTGTTTTGAAGGTGCTGCACAATCCACACTGTACCCTCAGCCTAATATCATTCAAAATAACATACCTACCTACCTAGTCGCCGCTATCCACAAATTGTGAGAGTGACATGAGAACGTATTTGGACGTAAACAAGTGTCTGACAAATAAATGTGGGAATTTCTAGCGAGAAACACGTTACCCTGCTTCGTAGATCTCCATGTTCGTGTTGGGTATCTTCAGCACTTTACCAAAAGCTAAACGAAATGACAAATTGTTTCCTATTTGGGAGCCTCACAAAACAGGTGCAATAATATTATTTACCAGTATTCTGACTGGGTTGTGGAGGTCAGATAGGCAGTCGCTCCATGTAAAATACTGGTATTCAGCTGCATCCGGTTGGACTGGAAGCCGACCCCAACATAGTTGGGAAAAGGCTAGGCAGATGATGACCAGTATTCTGACTACTTAACTACTCGACCTAAGGCCTTTATTTAAAAAAAAGTTAATGCCGTTGGTGGCCGCTCTTATTGGTAAAAGTTTTGGCGATTTTATTATTGCTCTACAAAAATTTTGTAGTAGCCTTTGTGCATGAATTGTAAGAGACTTATGTCAAAATATTGAAGGTAATGCCAAAAGAAACTGTATTTTCGTTACAGGAGCAAGCTAACACATACAAACAAAAACTTGCCCTTAATTCACAAATAACTCGACAAAGCAATGAAGACATTTAATTAATCTTCAAACTTAAGCGAATGAAATTCAAAACTTACCTACTACATAATTCATATTCGTGTTAATATGCTATATTAATTTCAAAATACATATACTTCAATGTTCATCAAAGTACGTACAATTTATCACGGCCTGATAGATATTACAATAATCTTATAAAGTCAAACTGACAACCTTACTCGAGTCATTAACATTACAACATTGAGGCAGTCAGATTTGCACCTAATTTGTAAAGGTCAGCGGACCGTTCGGTCATCTTAATAATTTATAGCCATGCAAATTACACATCCGTCCTGTGGGCCATACAAACATCCTACATCTCGGTATAACTGAGTACTAAGTGCTATACAACCTGCATGTAGGACTATTTTGCTACGGCGTCGTGTGCTACGGCGTAGCTTTACCGTAGCGGCTACGCTAAGCTGTCGCTACGAACTTCTCGCAAAGAATTTCCGTAAGTTTGTAACCCCTTACCGAAGTCTAATGGTGTTGTTAAAGGTGCTTAATGAGGATCTAAATTGAGTAGCAGTCTTTGACAGTGCTGTGATGGTAATGTGTTCCAATCAAAATAGTCAAACAAAAAAAATAATTTTGTATTTAATCGTTTAAAGTGTGTAACTTATTAAAAACCTCCTAATCAGTAGTTAATCATGTTTTATTACTTACACAAATCCTCGAAATGGCTGAATGACGGTAGCGCTTACGCTCCACACAGGTTATAATGTCACCGCTTAAAACTTTGCTCATCCCATAGAGAAAGACGATAAAGGAACGTGAATGACACACGTACATACACAAGTACTTATTACTGGAATTAAGTACACCGGTACCAAAGAGCCTCGTTTACACGAATTAAAATAATGCTCTCGACAAATCACGAGCACATTCAAAGAGTAGGTACAGTTAACGTACAGAAATGGACGGCACTAAAAGGGTGTATTCTGGTTTCTGTAATTAACATACCGCTGACAAAAACCCTTTTTCTTTCGATTGAAGAGGTGGGTGGATTAAATTCGAGAAACGTTTTTAATAAAGATTTTCGAAGGCCGTGTTTATATTTAGAACAATTCAATAGGTCCTCTCTAAATTGTCTTTTACGGATACTTTAGCAATCAAATTAATGAGAAACTTTGATTAATTTCAATGTCACTGGATATTCAGTATTACGTATTTTTGGTGGCCGTTGTTTCAAATAAACCACAGAGTTTCTTTGTAATGACATCTAGGCACCATTTTAATACAATAATATTAAAATTTTATTATCCCTTCAATTTCGATAAAAACGCATCGTTATCATTGTCCATACAAAAAACATAGTTTGTTATAGGAACAAAGTATCTTTCACACTCGTATGGCTACACAAAGTTACCTCGCCAATGGTTCAGTACCTAAAAAGCGACAAGTGTGAAATCGCCTTACAAGCATGATCGCATTTCCATATAATCACTATTGGACTATCACAACCCTCGATTTTCCCAGCCAGCTGTTACATTTTCTCATTTCCTACTTTCCACATGGAGTAGATTAGCTGGGATAACGGCACTAACTACTTATTCGAGTACCTACAACTATACTGTATTCACTGAAGCATGACTCGAAATGTAAACAAAAAAACTTCCTGCCTTTATTTTTTTATTTTCTTCGTTGTTTCATATAATTTTAGTAGCAATACCCCAATGATTAAGCTGCCGTAATAGTAAACGAGGGGTCGTGAGTTCGAATCCCACCTGAAGCGGTTTTGACTTGTACTTACTCATAATGCAAGCATAATCGGCTTAGTCAGAAGGGTTGGTCCACTAACGTGTACTGGGTCCGCTTGGTAGATTACAGTATTGGCCCCAACACAGAAGGGAGTCCCAGCTGTAGGAACAGTAGAAAGGTGTAATACCTAAGCTTATTGTTTATGTATAAAGGCGTTAGTTATTAAAATTTGCTTTTTGCAACGTGACAATTACATAGGCATCCATATAAGCTTACATATGCAGGGTCATATAAATTAGTTAGCGAAACTCCGGAGACGTAATGGGTATCGATATCTAAACATGACAAATAAAACAATAAAATTACCTAATTTATTTTGAACCTGCCGGTGGATTCTGTAAAAATCTCACCGTGAAAACTTAGGTGAAGTGAGTTTGTTTTTGCTAGGAATTTAAACTATTGACAGCTCACTCCACGCTCACTTCACCTAAGTTTTCACGGTGAGATTTCTACAGAATAGCACCGCTGTAGTAGTCCTATGGTACGTGGGTATTAGTAAAAATTTGCATATCCCAACGACTTAATAATATGCCTCCTACAAGAAGCAGGGGATCGAGGAGGGGGGAGGGGGGTTCAGGGGATCAGACCGGAATAAATCGAAACTAATTAGGTAAGATAACGTAATATGAGATTTGTATCACCACTCAATTGAATCTGATCTAATTATCTCCTTATATCCATGTAATAGGCATTGTTATCTGATAATAAATGTATAAAGCATCAATTACACGTGTCTATAAACTGATTAATTACTGCCCGGTGTATAATGTACCTACATGTGTCCCGTGATACGGTAATTTAACCCATTGTGTGGTCAACGCCGTACGTTGATACATCGAATATTATCTACGGACCTACCTGTCCGCAAATAGGTCTCAGATTCGCAACGGGTGTTTTACAGTAACTTTATATATAATTCAGAATACCTCTCCATTCAGATTCAATATTAGATAACTATCATTAGGTACCATTTTACGATTTTAAAAGTGAAAATTGCATTTTCGCTATCGCATACCCGTCAATCCTTCCGATTCGCTTAACTAACCACGACTGACTGCGCACTGTGAAGTTCTTTTTCTGTGATTTAAGTAGATTATATTAATGCAAAAAAGTGCCAATGGTTGACTGACAATATTAATTCTGCTTAGATAGCGCAAACTCTTCCCACACAGTCTCAGCTTGACATGTATGTGTAGATCAAAATGTAGTGAACTACTTTATTTTAATAAGTTACATAAACTCAGATTTTTTATTTGCTAGACTAAAATGACAGCTGAGATCGACCTTTTTAACCGACTTCAAAAAAGGAGGAGGTTTCTCAATTCGACCGTATATATATTTTTTTTCTTGTCGACATAATATTATTTAGTTTATATTATGTCATTTTGGTCTGGCAAGTTAAAAATCAGAGTTCACACAATTTAGTAAATACCTAAGTACTAACATTAGGTAGGCAACAAACAGGTAGGTATGTATGTAGGTATGTTCATCCTCTTACAGACAACCTTGGTTCCACTAACGTGGACCTTCGGCATTTAGATATAACTACCTAGGCGTTTACGAGTAAATTGAATATACGATTCAATCGTTTGTGCACAAGTCAATTAATACTGAACTCAATTTAACTCGTAGACTAGTCATTAGATAGGTAGGAAACTAGCTTTTTGATTAAATAATATTAGATATATACCTAATGAAGATATTGGTATTACATTGACTTCTCAAATATTCCAAAGTCAATCTAAAACCGAAGATGGATATTAAACCTGAAAGCAAAACAAAGGAAGTATTTGCTGAGAGCAAAATAAACCTATGCAAAAATAAACCGAAAGTAACGCCATCGCCAGACCAATATACATAGACGATAAAGATGAAAGCAAAGAGTTAGGTAGGTACCTAAATAGAGCCACACAAATACCTATCTATCGAACAGACACAAACATCCAATGACTAAGCGTAACCGTAATAATGGAGCGAAACCAAAAAGAATCCTGAACATAATATTTGCATTAGCACTTATTCAAAGTCGTTCGCCGCTCAACCCTGTTACCCGCACAACCGACGGCACAATAAAAGTTACGAGTACCCGCGACCGTACGATATCTCGTAGGCTGTTCAGAAAACGGATATCGGAGTGGTACACCATGGACAAAGTAAACTCTCCCACACTGTTTGCTTTTAATTAACCAATAGTCAACAAACGGCTTTGCCCCATACACTTTTCATGAAACAATTTTGCTGCACTTTATAACGGCTGTTTGCTTAATGTAACACGCGTAAATTAGTAACGGTACTTGCCAGTCTGAAAGTATCGATTAAAACTCTCGATGATACAGCAAAGGGTCGTTTGACGGACGTTAATAATTGCGTCTTCAATCTATTCGATTCACTGCGAATGATGAATCGATGTTATTACATTGCGAAAAGGCCTATTGGAAGCACTTTAATGTAATTACGCAAAACAGGTGAGAAGCTACATGCTCTTGAACTCATTAAGCTTAATAAGATTGCTTAGTTTAATTAATGCGTAGGTAAGCATCTCTAGGTATACAATTTCCTCAGGGGACTCAGGAAAAGTGAACGTTTATTTATTTTTTTAATACGCATGAAGGGTCTGTTTTCCTTGCGTCTTTTTGAACCTTTATAATAAATACATATCCTACATCATGTTTGATCTTTTTTGCTGTAATATCGAAGCGTTATATGAACGGGTAACACAGACTATCTAAATGTATCTATCCCAGCTAAATAAAGTGCTGGGTGTAAAAAGTGCGTGCGTAATAATAGTTCCTAGCCCATCACGCGAACCGTTCAAAGTTTTACGACTGGCGCAGGTTTTTCTTCTACTTCCTCGTACATACTTTATGACTTTCCTTTCATTCCCAAAATTATTAACATGGAAGTTCATGAATATACCTACCGTCGAAGGGCATCCCCGAAGAAATATTAGACAGAGGAAGGAGAGATCGTTCACCGATATCGGGTAGGTCGATAGCGACGGTAACTGACGTTCCTACATCCAGAGTGCATAAATCTGAACTTTGACTTTTCCATGTGTTTCCAACGGTTTTTATGAAAAGGGAGACATTTGAGCCCTCCTTGGTAATACTCTCGAAGTCCTGAAAAGTGTAGAAAGAAGTAGAAGTTCCGCAGCAAGGCACTACAAGACTTGTCGATATATTCTGTATCACACAGGGACTCAAACTGAGGGGCCCGTGGCTAAATAATAACAACCGCAAAGGTCGATCGATCAGGTTAAGCTACGCTTGCCGCGGTTGGTCTGTAGATGGGTGACTATCTATACATACCGAGACCCCTCCGTGCCTCGGAAAGCACGATAAGCCGTTGTTGGTCTCGGCTGTCATTCGTGGAACTTTGACAGTCGTTACGGGTAGTCAGAAGTCCGAAAGTCTGACAACCAGTCTTACGAAGTGATATCATATTACCCAGTAGCTGGGTTGTGGAGGTCAGATTGGCAGTCGCTCCATGTAAAATACTGGTATTCAGCTGCATCCGATTAGACTGGAAGCCGACACCAACATAGTTGGGAAAAGGGTAGGCAGATGACACGGACTCAAACTGTAACCATAAAGGCCAACGCAGACCGGGACGGCATGGCAAGGGTACTCGGACTCCTCAGTAGGTACCAATAAGGTAGGTACAGAAAATGAATCATCATCTACCTAGCCTTTTCCTCACTATGTTAGGGTCGGTTTCCAGTCCAACCGGATGCAGCTGAATATCAGTATTTTACATGGAGTGACTGCCTATCTGACCTCCACAACCCAGTTACTGGGTAATACGATACCCCTTGGTAAGACTGGTTGTCAGACTTTCGGGCTTCTGACTACCCGTAACGACTGTCAAAGATTCACGAATGACAGGCAGGACCAACGGCTTAACGTGCTTTCCGAGGCACAGAGGGGTCTCTGTATGTAAAGATGGTCACCCATCCACAGACCAACCGCGGCAAGCGTAGCTAAACCTGATCGATCGACCTGTGCGGCTGTTATTATTTAGCCACGCAGAAAATGAATATTAAAATCAAATCCGCAGAATTTAATCAAAGAACCACAAAAACTAACTCCCTCTTTTCAGAATGAAACTTTTAATATAAGAACCCATTCAAATGTGTTTTATAATCTGCATCAATAGTTAATTTACTAGATATTGAGTTTAATGCCCAGTGGACGCTGTGAAGAGCTCGCTGGCAAGTGGCGCTCCGTCCGCCCACAGTCGCCGCATTATGAAGATTCAACTTTCAACTGAAAAAGTTTAATGGCGCGGAATAAAGCATCGGTAATAGAAAATGGACGACAATCCTCATTTCCTTGTTCTATATTCTGATTAAAGAACTTTTATTTAATATTCAAGAATTATGTGTCTGCAACTCGTGTGTAAAGTCAGAGAAATTATTTGTTAAACGAATTGACACCCTACGTCAATTTACCGTCTTGTAGGTAGCCATGTCTACAACAGTTACAACTGTCAAACAATGACAGTTGTGATTTGAATATAGGTACAGATAGGTAAGTTAAGATGTAGTCAAATTTCTAAACAATTAATTTTCCTGACTATAGGTACCCAAGTGGATTTTTTCAATATGTACCTACTTAGAGGCTGATTTTGATATTTCCGAATATTTTTCATGAAATGTATTAGCCCTTAAAGGCCTTTAGGCCAAATATCTACCTATTACACATCCCAATTTGCAAGCCAGCGAGCCGTGAGGTCCGAATTTGTTAATTTAATTTGGTTATGAATTTCCATTAGGTACTAAGCGACTCAGGGCAGGTATTTAATATTTTTGTAAAAAAAAAACCCCACGTGTTCTAATATTTTTTTACAAAAATATGAAACCTTCCTATCTATTAAGTGGTAATTTGACTGCACTAAATACAAAGTATCAACACCTTTGGATCATCAGCATCATACGTTCCTATAAGTCGCGATATGTTATGTAGATAAGCAGAACTCTATGCTCACGCGGTGACTAAGAAAACGTGGGTTAGTGGGTCGCTCATGCATAATAGTGAATGCAGGTGACGATACGATATGTTATGTTATGATATGTGTATGTACACAGGTACCGAACTCGTTCCCAATACATACCTCCATGGTTACACGTCTTATGAATTTCCTTTCATCGCGACTACGGAAAAACCCGATGTCTAAGTGTAAAGGGTCTTAAATCTAATGAGGAATGCGTGTGTACATATCTTTGTAATTAATTACAAGTACATGTCTCAGACGGAAATACCTATACACGTATTTCCATAATAATTGTACCCATGGCTTGTTTGAAACCGTACCTACATTATAACACGTGTACCGCTACGCGCTCCGAACGCCCTCCGGAAATTAACATTTTCTAAAGCGCTTGCAAATGAAGGCGCATACACATCGAAATGACTTTTCAAAGCCTTTGTAACATCTACACATTCCTCATGAATTTACGTCGTCAAAGTAGACGAAAAAATAAATTAAACACATTAATGAAACGTTCCCGCTATTTGCTTAACACTCGATTCGTCGCAATAAAGGAATCGCTAAGACGCGAAGGAATTTGATAGATATTCATAATGCAAAGGAAAGGAAGCACAATCAGATTTTCATTGGAGATTCACGGCGGCGGTCGTGGGCCGCGAAGGGGGGGTGGAGAAATGAATACTTATTGCGAAAATGAAGCGGGCCATTAATGAGCGTCGGCTCCGGTGAACCGATCGCCCGCGATTTAATTCCCTTCGAAAAATATTCAATAAACGCCGCAAAGACCCCCGCGCGGGATCATCCGCAAACAGGCGGAATCCAATGGAGTAGAAAAATTGCATAGACAGGGGAAAATTCATATTTTATCAAAAGAGAATAATCCTCATAAATCTTTCGTTGCTATTGAACGGTTGTTGCTTAGAACAGCTTTATATTACTTCGGAGAGAGTGGGCATTAGTAAGATATTACGTGGGCACTTAAAAGATAAGTAAAATTGTGATATATCAGGGGTATTTATAAATCATTTCTAAAAGGTCTATTTTATAAGAGGCTCCTCTGATACAGCTACAAGATTATTCGCTTCGACTTTTACAAAAACCCACTTTTTCAATGTTCACAATAAGAAAGAATCATCTATTACGTTCCATTGTTGGGCGTGCTCCCGCACTTGTACATTTGGGTTTTTCTCTTTGTATGGACGAACAGCTTTAGTTTGAAGTTTTTTCATCTTTTTTTAGGGTTCCGTGCCTCAAAAGGAAAAAACGGAACCCATATAGGATCACTTTGTTGTCCGTCCGTCCGTCTGTGTGTCAAGACCCTTTATCTCGGGAACGCGTGGAGGTATCGAGTTGAAATTACAACCATATACTCAGGTCTGCGGTCACTTGAAGCTGTGAAAAAATCAAACTTCCAAGTTAACGTAAAAAAAAGATACGGCCGTTTATGCTGCAAAAAACGTATATTTCGACACTCTCAAGGGAATCAAAATGTATATGTATGTATCCCGTTGACCTAGAATCATGAAATTTGGTAAGAAGCAAGAACAAATAGCACAAGTAGAGGAAAAAATCCGAAAACCGTAAATTTGTAGTTACCTATATTAAAAGAAACCCATGATAAACTATTTACATACCTACAAATTTGTACGGAACCCTCGGTGCGCGAGTCCGACTCGCTCTTGACCGGTTTTTTTTATCTTTTAGGTTTACCTACCCTCATATTTCATGCCGCTGCAATGCGAATGTGTGAATGAATTGAATGTTTTACAATAGCATTATTCTTTTACACAAATTGAAAGATTAAATTTAGTGAAACACAAAAAAGGTATAGGTACTTAAAATATTTTATTAATTATTTACATATCTTTCAACGCTTTGACAACACAGATATTATAAAGCAATTCGTTTTGTAACTTGGACCACGCTTTCGTCGCGGTCTCCTCAACCGACACCAGAGCGTCTCGAAGATCCTCATTTTGCGAAATAACTTTAGTATGCATTTTGAGGAACAAACTCATGTATGACTGGGCTAATTCGAAATCCCTATTACTCTTTAACATAACGTCTAACATTTTCAGGAATTGCTTCATGACGTTTATGCTCCCGCCTGCATCGGGCGCCATACTTGTAACCTCAGCTTCAATGGCCGCCGGCGGCAAAGTTTTCAATTTCTCTATACACTTCTCGTAATTCTCTTCCGTCTCACATACTATCAATTTCTTTCCGAATACTGTTAGTGTTGATAAAGAATCGGGCATTAACAATTGCGTCTCTCTATTGCCGTTTTTGCCTTTCTCCAAGTCAAATTCGAGTTCGAGGCTTGGTATGGTTGGTAAGAAGAATGGTGCTGATTTTGGGACTGTTAATGGAGTCTTAGGCTTGTTCCGTTTCTTGACAATATCTAGATGTAGTAAGTTCAACCATCTTGAGGTCGGTTGATCTGATAAGGTTATCAGTTCTTCACTTATTTGTATTGGGGATCTATATTCTGGCTCTTCTCCTAAGTCTATCGTTCCTAGGTCGTCTATTTCTGGCTTCTCAGGTGCTGTGCTTGGCAACCCTAGAAAATTTATAAATCATTGTAATCATCGACGAGACTAAAAAAAGAAATCGGAACAGAAAAGGTCAAGGAACACTTACTCAATTTAGGTATATTAATTTCTTTCTTGTCTATCGGCTTGAGGAATATTCTCTCGTACAGCAATCTGTTCGCCCATAGAAACACGCCCACTTCTCCTACGTGGGTTGTTGCTAGGAAGTCACCCGTCGGGGACATACTGAGAGAGGTGCATGGCTGCTCCACCTAATAACGACGATCATAAGTAAAATTTATTTATTTATTTACCAACACAAACTATCATTACAGGATATCCCAAATTGAAATATATTATCAATGTTGACTTTCATCGCAAGCTTGATTTATGTTCTTTTATGTCAAAAAAATTTTGCATCTGTCTGAAAAAAAAACCTGCAATTCCCGCACCCCGAATCAAATACACAAAAAATTTAGGTACTGAAAATTTAACTTACCGAGAAAATATCTACTAATTTGGCACTTGGTATATCCCACGTACAAATAGTGCAATCCATAGAGGAGCTGATCAACCATCTACAACAAAACATGATTTTCAAAAATATTCTTAGCGAAATAAAAGTACTCGAAACACAAAAGAAAGTTCGAATAGAAAGGAAACCAAGTACGTAAGTAAATAAATATATTAATATTATCTCACCGGCTCTGAGTATCAAATTCAATATCAGTTATCCTCCCTTCGTGGCCGTCGAACTTTCTTACAATATTCATGGTGTCGATATCAATAAATGTTATAGAAAAGTCTTCGTTTGCCAGAGCTAGTAGCCCGCTGTCCCTGTGGCATTTTGTACTGGACACCGATTCTTCTAATCTTATTACGTGGTAAGGGGTTGTTGCTGAAAGAATATTTTAAACTTAGTGGCTTTGTTCGCGAAGAATGAATATGGAACGATTATCGAAGAGATTTATAACGCGGATAATGTAAGAAGGTAGTAAGAAAGTATGCAAAAGTTAAGTGTAAGAACTTCTATATGCATCTATCAAAAGATGCATGCGCGTGACAGCGCGTGAAAGGACATTAGCAACCTTATGAGTTGTCTACGGGTTTTTGACCTGTTTGTACCCGATTTCATAAGAAAATAACTGGATTTTTAAGTTATTTTTCTATTTTACCTTTTACATATGTACGTTTCCACTATTTTACTAATCTTTTTTTGAACACTGCAAAAAAAAGACACTGGACATCCAATTTTAGCATTTTTATTTTGCTAAAAACTCCAATTAAACGAGTGCAGGAAGGTGAATTCACCAAAACAACTCAAATGAAACGAGATTAGAAACCACAAACTAGGTACTGTTATTTTCGAAATACGAGTTACAGTACAAAAATACGCTCTCCGATTTTAAACTAAAATAATAAAACAAAAATAAATTGAGCAAAATTAAATAGGTTAAATGGTTTTGCAAATGGTTAAAACTACTTGTATCCGGCCAACTTAAGGTATTTGTTTACATAGGGTAATTAAACTATCAACATTGTACAATATTATACTAAACTACAATACAACAGAAGCAATTTTTAACACGGAGTAATATGCAAATGGCGTACTCATACCCGATAGGTACATTCTTTTCTTTTGACGAATACCTTACACCGAATGTTGCGGTTTATTTATTATAGATGTGCAAGGAAAAACTAATCCCCCGCAGTGTCGCATTTTGACGACGCATTACAAACTAGACTTTTTTTACAAATTTTTTTTTATTACTCTTTATACACCTGTTTTTTATTTTTTTCGGATGGGAAATCATCAAATGACCACTCCCGCTCTGGGTGGAGCGGAAGGGAGTGTCATACACCTGCCCTTCATTGAATAAATTCTACTTAACCTCAAACCCACCATAAATTCGTACTTACCAGATTTGAAATGCCACAATTTCAGTTGATCATCAGCTCCAACTGTGATGACCCTCTGGTTGCACAAGTCTGTCTCCACCCCTCTGACTGCACCCTTGTGTGCTAATTTATTCTCTTTACCATAGTATCCACGATGCAAACCAGATTGCATGTTGAATTTGTGTACTTGACCATTGGTATAGCCTGGGTGGTAAGACCATAGTGGAATAAATAAAACTTTTTTTTTTATAAAAACTTTGCCCCACACTAGGAATTTCTCCTGTATTGTGGGTGCGTTTACAAACATTTAAACTCATGAACACAAACAGCCAGACCCGGAACAACTACTTGTAGGTCATACAAATATTTGTTCCGTGCAGGAATCGAACCCGCGACACGCAGCGCAGCAGTCAATCGCTTAACCACTGTGCCAACCGTGCCGTCTTTTTGCTTCTGGGCATCCGAAAAATCGTCAAAAAAGATTAATTAACTATTTTTTTTATGTATCGACATCGACGCGCAATTCGAAACCATGAATTCAGCACATGATTCTAGACCCCGTAGCGTAGAAATTTTACGTTGGTTATTAGAACAAAAAATTCGATGTTTCATAGAAAAGTACAATACCAACGCGGTCTAAAGGTACAGACGCCAGCACATCAAGCTACCCGAAACTGTCAAATTTTTCCAATCAACTTTGAACCTTATGCTTTAGCGATAAAGTTGAAAATATATTAAAGAAATTTGAAAGATTGTAGTAGCTTCATGTGCTCCAGTCTTTACGAAGCAGCAAAATGTTCAACGCAGTCAATAACCGACGAAAATTTTCAACGCAGGGGGATTTAGAATCATATGCTGAATCCATGGTGACAGGCTGCGCGTCGGTGTCCCTGCCACCCTGTATACCATATCTTGAACATTGGAATACCATATCTTGAACATTGGAATACCATATCTTGAACATTGGAATACCCCAAGGTAAAAATTTTAGGCCCATAGTAGTTTTTCATTATTATTTCATTCTAGGTAGTTTTCACAGTTAGAACTCACCAATAACAACAAAGTTTCCACAGTGTGTAACAGTCAGACATGTAGCCACAACTCCTTTATCTGTTTCCGGCGGTTTCAATTTATGGTCACCCATTCGCATTTTATTGTAAGACCATGTCGTGGCCATGAAGAATCCTTCATGTAGTGACGCAACGCTGTCCCATTGCTTGTCGCGTTGCATGCACGAACTTATCTTTGTGATCGGTGGCAGTACTAGGTTATCAATTTGTGTCCTTTCTGAAAGGGAAAGTATGTTAATACATAAACATAGACAAAGTCCCCCCGCCGCATCTGTCTGTCTGTCTGGACGCGCTCTGGAAATACATTTCGGATTTGAAAAATTCTTCTCTTGAAGGTTATAGGCTATTTAACATCACGCTACGCCCCTTAGGAGCCGAGCAAAAAGGAAAAAAGCCAGAAAGAACGCTACTACTTACACTTCGTCGTAACTATACAAAAAACGTTGTTGATCAATATTTACGTTTATGCCAAAACGCGAGAAAGGCCGCATTCAAGCCATGCGTATAATCGGAAACTGGTTGTTTATTCATACATTTCGTACTGGACGCTCACAGTCGGCGGTAGGCTTCACACTTTGGTGTGAACGCGGCCTTATGTCAACCTCATATGTGGCCGGTAATTTAAAAAGAACTGCAGGTGTTAACTTCCGTCGTCGTTCGTAAATGTTGGAAATTATACCACGGGAATGTGCTACCGGGATAAAAAGTAGCGTATGTCCTTCCCCAGGATACCATCTATCTCCTTGTCAAATTTTATCGAAATCCGTTCAGTGGTTTAGGCGTGAAAAGGTAACATACAAAGTTACAAACACACTTTGAGTTACTTTCGAATTTATGTGGATTTTAGTATGGATGTACCTATTATCCAATATCTTACTGGTTTAGAAATAATTTTGTCCTGAACTTGGTTCTAAAATTCAATCATATGAAAAATATGTACTACACTTACTTTTCTTCTTTGAAGCTTTTCTGTTATGTGAGGCTTTTCCAAGGCTTTTGTTGAATGTTTCTGACACTGTATTCATGATATGCAGACTACTGTCACTGCCTGCTGCTAGAAGGTTGTTACCACTTGGCTCGCAGTGACAAACCATGGTAGGTGGCTGCGAATGACCTTCCCTACAAAATAAATAATGATTATTTATTTTTGGATTATAGAAATAAAACTGATCAAGCTAAGTCTATTCAAATCCTCATTTCTAATTGATGTAATTTCCACATAATCAAATATCAACTTTAAGCTGTGACTTCAGAATGAATATTGCCATTGAAAAAGTCATAAAAATTATTAAGTTGTACTGCAAACTGAACTTTGTTTACATGTTTGGAAACTTAATCGCGAATGCAATTTACCTAAACTTCAAATGGACAGCAACAAAAAAAAAACATACAAACACCCGAACATAGTACCTCCTCCTTTTTGTGAAGTCGGTAAAAAAAGATAAGTACTTTAAATAGATAGTATCCAGTTAGACAACTTACAAAATGTGTGATAGCAATAAATTAATAAATTACTTAATATAATTGCAAATCAATTTAAGACTTCTCACCTTTTCCTCAAAAGCCTTGCACCACCATCAGGCATATCAAATATCCATAGCTTCAATGAATTATCTTCAGAATTTGTCACCATCAATGGCTCTGACATCAAACATTTCAGCCCAGATATTTTAGAGAAATGGGCAGACTGTACCTGAGACAGCACTCTCTTCTCTTCCAAGTCCCACATTACTATGTGACCCTCTGAGCTGCCTGTCACCATAACTGGGGCACCGTCAAGCCTGAACGACAATGCACTAACCATTCCCCAGTCATGAACAAATTCCATTACAGATTGGTCAAATTTTAAATTGTGTAGGATTATTTTGCCATTGGCCAAGCCCACTGCCACCACATCTACGGCAGGCGCTGGCTCCGTGACAGTTATGGCTGACTCCCATCCTTGGAAAGTAAACACCAATTTGGAAGTGCGGACATTCCATAGCTGCAACTGACCTTGCTGACTTCCAAGCAGTATCTTATTCAAATACGTTGGTGGATGGCATAAAGTGGTTATCTTGAAACTATCCTCATCAAAACCAAGTTCAAGGAACTCTGATTCGTCCTTTATATCAAATATTTTCAATACATTGTCTTCATCAACCGAAATGAGATGAATACCAAAGGGAAACATTAAATGCACTGGCGCATTGTGGCCTTTGTAAACATGCTTAAGTTCGCAACCTCGTCTCCATGCGTAAATGTTATTCTCACTAGCAGTATAGACGTGGTAGCTGTCCCCAGTCATATAAGTAATAGGACCGGGATGCTCACCGCTGACGCTTAGCAAACGGAATTTATCACATCCATATGTATGAAACCACTTGCCCACACTCGTACATAGCAGTGTTTCTCCTCGTCTTTTGATAAATCTAGCAACAAAGGGCACATGTGTACTAACATAACCTAAAACCCTGGAGCCGGTATAAATTCGGCTGCTTGAACTCTCCGGCATTGTTAAGCACTATCTTAAGAAGTCGCCTTTATTGTTACTATACGATAGTTCACAAAAAATATTATCATTCCCTATGAAATTATTTCTCAAAAAAACAACACGCGTGCGTTTGTTATTGACTTGCTGACACCTGTTTGACATTGACAGATTGATTGTGATCATTGTCAAACTGTCAAACTCAAGCCACAGATAATGAAAGTGCTGCATTCTACACTACTGTACCAATAATGCGTTGTTCAGACGTGTGATTAAATAGCTCCACACTCCCCCTTACTAATAAACGTTGTATAGGGTCTGACACAACGCTTTGTAAATGATTTGCATGAGAATGAGCAGCATTTTTTGTAGGCCTACCCATGTTGGTAGTGTCACTGACTCTGGCAGAGCCACCATCAGGGATTTTAATCTTGATAACACAAAAAAATTGTCGCTAATTAGTCTAAATTTGTCGCCAAATATCAGTTTGTCGGTCACTGGTTCAAAAGATATAAGGGTTTATAGGTGGCCGATCTGGAGTCTCCCCATCAGGGCCACATTTATATCTCAAAAGCTAGGGCACCTAGCGAAGATCTGTTTTCTCCCATATTTTGTCGCCAATTAGTCGGAATCAGTCGCCAAGTCACAGATTTAATCGGGTCTTAGTTTAGGAGATATAATGCGTTCAATTAGTAAGGTATAGTCCAAGAGCTAGTCGAAGAGTTTTTTCGTGAACTCTTCGATCTAGCTCTTGGACTATACCTACACCTATAAACCCTTATATCTTTTGAACCAGTGACCGACAAATTCTGATATTTGGCGACTGATTCAGACTAATTGGCGACAAAATATGGAAGAAAACAGATCTTCGCTAGATGGCCTAGTTTTTGAGATATAAATGTGGCACTGCTGAGGAGACTCTCTCCAGATCGGCCACCCATAAACCCTTATATCTTTTGAACCAGTGACCGTCAAATTCTGATATTTGGCGACAAATTTCGACTAATATTATTAGCGGCTCATTTTTTGTTATCAAAATTAAAATCCCTGATGGTGGCTCTGCCAGTCAGTGACATGTTGGTATATGTTGAGCCTGTTTTTTTTTAAAGCACCGATTATAAATAACATTACCCCAAAACTCAACGAATAACTTTCCCTGTATTTGCATTTAGCACAAGTTTATGAGAAAAACAATACACGTTTTATCATTCAGTTTATTTCTTATTATTATAAAAAATAACTTGCGATAATCTTGTCTATTACTTTATTTTAAAATACAAGTGTGTAATATTATATTTATAGTAGTCCTTGTCGCTTCAAATCTTCGTACGTTTTGCGATTAACGACGTTTCCTTGCGAATCTTCAAACTCCTCATCATTTTCTGCTACGAATCTCTCGTTCTCTTTCTGATGTTTAATTTTCTCCCACACTACAAACAAAACAAAGGGTTAGTAATTATTGGAGCCATAGATTTGTATTCTATTATATATACATTTTAGACTTCTACTTCGAGTAGTCTTTGATGTAGTCAACAAAAACTTGCTCAATATTACTCATCATTATAATTCTCTTGCCCTTATTCCAATTTATTTGGGATCAGCGCAAAATATTTTTTCTTCCATACATCTCTATTAGTCGTCATCACGTTAGTCACACCTCTTTCTAGCCATATCATCTTTCACACAGTCCATCCATTGTTTCTAATTATAACTATTAATAACAAATACTTACAAGCAAGCGCATCTTCAATCTGCGTAACATTAGCAAAATGGGCCGTGTTGGGTATACCCAGACACCGCATGCCGTGAGCGTGGCGCCATTCAGCGAAGTGCCGCTGGAACGCTTTCGGTCCCTTGTATGTGTAGTTACCGCAGATCTCGCATGTGTAGCTGATATTAAGACCATGCAGCTTGTAGAGCCAGTATGGGATTGGCTGTAAAAAACAAGTAAAATATTTTATTGAAATTGTACATTAGGTACTTAAACCAAAACACGTAAACGCGCGCTCGCACCTGCACACTCACAAGTGTAGAGACTAGTAATCATTTACGTCACGAATTACGTTGACATGATTTTCTAGTCTAGCTCCACTTCTGAGGACTGACTCCCAAAATACAAGCCCTGGCTTAGTTTGGGAATCAGTTTCAGTACCTTCAGTAAAAATAAATAAATACTGTATCTATGTACCAAATTCTTGTGAATACTCTCATTTGTGGTAGTAAACTTTTTACTATTATCATTTGATTTTACGAGTACTTGAGATGAGATTAAACTGTGGAAGATAAAATATGACATTTTATTTATGACAAACCTTTCCATCCCAGCCAAGAGGTAAGTTCTTAGGGTTGTACGGCACTTCATCATCATCAGAGTCAACATCCGGTGCTGCAGAGGCATCACTCTCGTCTCCGCTATCGTCACGGCGTTCACCAGCCGCACGGGCCGCACGACGGGTGACATTCTCGATAGTCGAGGAACGCGTTCCACTAACGATGTTGGCAAACCTGAAAATTAAACATTATATTTAATTAAGGTGTTTATTTTCTTAAAGTAGGTACTTTTTTCAAAGAATGATGGAGTCAAAGGTTCTTTACCTGTAAACTTGAGCTTCAATAGCACCAATATCTTTGTGCCTTTGCTGGGTTGATGCCTTTGCTTTATTGCCGCCCTTCTTTGCGACTAGAGACTTGTCTAGGGATGTTTGACCCTTAGTACTGAACAATCTAAAAATAGAATATAATATTTAGAAATCATAACTTGAGACAATGATAAACCAGACAGGTCATTAAGTTTGTTTCATACCTTTGTGCCCTCTCTTCCAAAGTTCCACCACACTTCAACCCAAGAGCCATCAGGGCAGATTTCAATCTGTCCAATCCAAGGGAGGCAAGTTCCTCCCATGAAGAGAAAGCTGATAGATCCAAATGAGCTCCCACATTTGTTAGGGCACCACCAGTTTCTTTCTAGAAAACAATACTAAATTAATACAGGCATACAACCAAGCGAAAAAATGTAGAAGGCATAAAGTAACAGGACCTTTTTGGTGCAAACCAAAAAGTACCTATAAGTTTTTTTTTCTATTTTAAAGATATCTTACAGGCCATCCAGGAAAGTTTCCAGACTCCCATTGTTTCACAAACTCCTGATGAGCAGCAGCCATCTCCTGCGCTTGATCCTGCAGAGGTTTTACTCTATTGACAAAGTCTTTCAAGTATGTTAGTAGAACTCTGATATAGTTTCTATATTCACTGTTCTTACGCTCACGGGGAATGTCGAAGAGGTGGTCAAAGATGCTCAAGTATGTGATGTAGTCCACTTTCTGCAAAGAACAAAAAAATATGCAAGTTGTAAAAGAAGACCTAAGTTAAAATGGTAACCCTAATTGCGTAACACACTATCAATCAGAATCTGAATCATTTTGAAGGATATTGCAAATCCACTGCTTCATATGTTCGAAATATTTGTCTGCTCAACGTCGTAAATAACGCAATAAATGTTGTTGTACTGTCAAAATGAAAGTCATCAGTTACTGTCAGTGTGTTACGCAATTACCCTGCTGGAATAGAGATGAATTTACATTCAAAGACCATTAAAAAGTAAAACATAACGAGGTTACCTCTATGCCTTTTAAGTTGATATACTTCTCATAGCACTCGTGCAGATCCAAATATTTGCCATAACCTTCTTCATCAGTGAACTCAACAGGAGCTAAAATAAAATGCAATAAAAAAATATTACAGTTTATTAATTTTTGTATTTAGTGAGACTATTTCTTAATATAAAACCATCAAACTTACTTGTGTAGTCCTCAGCTGGGTTCTCTCTTATTTTTGCCAACTCCTCGAATTCAACTGACATTGGCACGCAAATCTACAACATTTCAAATTATAAGCAAATCAAAGAGCAAGTAAATGTTTCATCAACCATTAACCTTTTGACCGCCACAGACGTGTATAGACGTCAAACCAAAATGTGCCCAGCACGCCACGGTTCGACTACATGACAGATTTGGATGCTGAGGGCACGTTTTTGATTTTTTGACGTGTGGCGGTCAATAGGTTAATAAATATAAAATTTTCATAGTGTTCAACAATCTATCTGCCTAGCGTTTTCTCTCAACTATGTTGTGTTTGACTTCCAGTCTACCTGGATGCAACTGGGTTTTGACTATATTCCCAACAAAAAAAAAACTGAATAAAAATAGCAGTATTACTAATATTATAAATGCGAAAATGTGTCTGTCTGTCTGTCTGTTACCTCTTCACGTTTAAACCGCTGAACCGATTTAGATGAAATTTGGTATAGAGATAGTTTGAGTCCCGGGAAAGGACATAGGAAAGTTTTCATCCCAATATTCCCATGGGATCGAGACTTCTGCGGGTGAAACCGCGGGGCGGGCTGCTAGTATAAAATAATTTACATTCCATCGCCATTTAATCAGTTATCTTATTTAGTAAAATGCATTGCAAGTTGATTTTTGAGTGACCATTGGAAACAAAAAGTCTATTATATCTATCTAACTAGCCTGTATTGTCCCACTGCAGGGCAAAGACCTCCCTCTCCCTTTTCCGCAAAATTCTGTTTATTGCGAGTGCCCGCCAGTCCAACAAAAGTTGTAATATGTTTTTGGTTGCAATGGAACATGAATTTGAACTTTGTTAAGTGTGTTTGAAAATTATCTCAAATTCTTAATTCAAATACTTATACATAGGTGATAGGACAAGGACATAATCCTAGCTTCACAAATTGATACTTACATAAACATACACTTCATTGAATAGTAACAAAAAAAAACTAAATAGAATAAATTAATCACCTCATTAGGATGTTTTCTGTGGAACTCTTTGATCTGCTTGAGTCTAGCATAGAACTCGTTGAACTCACTGGGTCCAGACAATGCTGCAATCTCTTCCTTACGAAGGCCATCCTTGTCTTCATATAGCTCCTTAAGCCTTATGGTTGATTCAACATATCTCTGGAGCAAGAGAATAGTCAGTAAAACTAAGAGATAAGAATGTTACTGCATCTACATGTCAATGGCACTACAGATTTTCAAATCTTAGTGACCCAAAACTTCACAACCACAGTGAATACTGAGTACTAGGAAAAGTTAAGGTACTAAGGGCCAGTCAGACAAAATATGTTAAGAATTGGAATTGACCTAATTTTAATACTCTAAATATTTAGGTTTTGTAATGTAAGGGAAAACACAAAAAATACTCACATCGTGCAGATTCTTCAAACGGTGATCAGCATTTATAGTTTCCCGATGCTGAAAATAAACTCGAGCCAGTTAATTTAGCAATTTTATCTGTATTTCGATATATAAGAAAAGTTATACATATTATTCTGCTGCTAAGCTATAATATAATAGTGCAAGTGCAAAACGAGTGGCTATACTTAAAAGTATGCCAAACAGCACAAGCTATTCGCCTTTCAACACTAAGCAAAAATACCAAAATACAATATCACTAACCAATCAGAGAAGATACAACTGTAAAAATCTAAATTATTTCATTAGCTTTTTAAATAAATTAAACATAACGTTTAAAGAGTTAGACAATAGTGAATCGTGCTTTAAATGTCTCACCCCGGTCTTTTTATGAAGTATTTCTTTGACCATTGCGTCCATCGTTCTCTCCCTCTCTTCATGATAGCTTCTTTGCTGTTCTAATATAGTTTCCATGCTGATATTGTACTTTCACTTATACCAAACCTCTTCTAGTTCTTGCACACATACAGTCAAAATAAGGGGAAAATTAGATTTCGTCAATCAAAATGAAAAATACACAATTTAATATAACCACAACATTCAACAAGCGCTGACGTTTGACCACACTACCACAGACTAAAAGAAGAGAAGTTTGACATGACAAAAGGTTTGTTACATGCTCTGTGGTTTGACTTTTTTTTTATATTCGCTCAAATGGCAGGCTATAGTCTTTTGACCATACCGCCTCGTCTTCCGTGCACAGAGCATGTAACCTTTCTTCCGTGTAGAATTTCTAACTTGGTAAGTTTAGAAAAAATCGTAGATAGAGTAATCTATAGACTCATGGTATCCGTGTCACCGAAAGGGACAACAAATTCCGGCAATCTTCATCATACTATCATTTTTACAGTTAATTATACTACACCTTACCATTTTCACAGTTGCGCAAATGTATACAAATGAATTATGTACGAAAAAGATCTTATTTTCCGTTTAATCGCGGTGTAGTTTTTATTATTTCATTCATAATTTTTATTATTTAATTCATAAACGTCAAACTTGTTGTGCACATTGATGTGCTTAGCCGACACGCAGTACAGCAGAAATATTCTTACTCTGTCTCTTTTCTTTGCTAGTGACGTTAATATATTTATCTTTTTCTTGTGCGAATGAAAAATGAGATATACTGCAGTTTACTTTGTCTACGGAAAAAATATTGTCTTTCGTTTATGTTTGACATTTGGGGTGCGTCCCGAATTGCGATTTAATCGATTTGACTGATTTGAGCGTGCTTAAAATCTTGTATTTTCGAGTCTCGTAATGGTTATTGGACTTGACCTTGCCATTTCTAAAAATCCTGTTTATTATTCAAGAAAGAGCACTGACCTCTATCATACAAGGATAAAATGTCAGTGTTCAAGAGTATTTGCAAAAAAATGTTATGGAATTAAATTGAAAATTTAAAAAACCCACGCCTCAAACAATAAACTCTAAAAACTAAAATAATAATATATATTGGCCCTATAAAATACTTACTGTCTGAAGAAAATTACCGACACATTATCGACATGGAACATTCACAACTTTATTTGCATTTTAGTTTCTGAGAACCTCGAGCGGGGCGCTTCGAATCGGCACAAAAAAAACTGTCATTTCGTATATTATATTTAATCCAACGTATGTACAGACGCCAGCACATCAAGTTACTACAATCTGTCAGATTTCTTTAATAGATTTTCGACTTTATTGCTAAAGCATAAGGTTCAAGGTTGATTGGGAAAATTTGACAGTTTCGGGTAGGTTGACCTGCTGGCGTCTGTACATGTTTATTAGATTTTTTTAAATGTATGTTTAATGTAATTGTGTAATATTGTAGGGCTATAGTATTGAGTTATTAAAAGTAATAGAAAAGGATAAAGCTATACTATTTCCGTCTCTCAGTGCGTGCCCGTTTTTTCAAGGCAGTTAAATAAGTAGCCAATGTTATTTAAGTTAGTTTTTTGTCTCATGTGTGGCCACGCTACCCGATGCTCTATAGCTTTCTTACTCTAAGTACTATATCCCTAATATTAGTTCCACGGTATCTCACGAGTCACGTTGCTATCAGCGCCAAAATGGCGAAAATCAAATGTCTTCATTTTGTCATTGTTAATATGAAGTCCAGCGTACTTGTATAAACACACTGACCTGTATTATACAAGTTGTATGATAGAGGTCAGGGTTTAAACAGGTCAGTGATGATTACCATGCACTATGGATCTAGTATATTGTTTTAGAAAGTTGTAGGGTCCCGTGGCTAAATAATAACAGCCGCACAGGTCGATCGATCAAGTTAAGCTACGCTTGCCGCGGTTGGTCTGTGGATGGCTGATCATCTTTACGTACAGTGACCCCTCCGTGCCTCGGAAAGCACGTTAAAGGCCTGCGCAGACGCCGGCCGGACTTTTGTCTCCGGAATTTTTTGTCCGCTAAAATAGATCGCTTACAACTGTATCGAGTAACGCAAACGAGGGTTAACGAAAAGTCCGACGTCTGCGCAGGCCATAAGCCGGTTGTCATTCGTGGATCTTTGACAGTTGTTACGGGTAGTGTAGTCAGAAGCCCGAAATTCTGACATCCAGTCTTACCAAGGGGTATCGTATTACCCAGTAACTGGGTTGTGGAGGTCAGATAGGTAGTCGCTTCATGTAAAAAACTGGTATTCAGCTGCATCCGGTTAGACTGGAAGCCAACCCCAACATAGTTGGGGGAAAAGGCTAGGCAGATGATGATTCGATCTCAATATAATGGAAATAGTAAGTTCTGCATGGTGGGTACGATTGTGGACTTATAATCTGTATCAAACAAAGAGAATAATTTTATTTTTTGTTTGTGGCGGATTTTGGTTGGGTAACGTCAGCGCTGTCATTTCTGTTTCTGCTACACGTTCTCTATTTATCTATTGCAATTTCGCAAGTGGCCGGTGTTTAGAAATAAAAGTGTAATTTTAAAATAATCATGATCTATTCTACATGGATCAGTCAATTTCATTCAGTATTTTTAATCGTTTGTTCCCTAGTCACATATGTTCAGTCTGATGTGCCGAGACCCCGCGGTGTCTCTTTATCTAAAGCACCGCTATATTCGCCGACAAAAGATTTCACCTGTTTCGACGGAACGATTTCGATACCGTTTAGCTATGTAAACGACGATTACTGCGATTGCTTCGATGGCAGTGATGAGCCTGGCACTTCAGCATGTCTGAATGGCTTTTTCCATTGCACAAACGCCGGTCATCGACCGCTAAACATACCCAGTTCGAGGGTGAACGACGGAGTTTGCGATTGTTGTGACGGTACCGACGAGTACGCCTCAGATGAAACATGTGTTAACACCTGTGAAGAACTCGGCCGAGAGGCCAGGGCTGAAGCTCAACGTGTGGCTGAGCTGTACAAAGCAGGTAGTCACCTGAGATTAGAACTTATAGAAAAAGGAAATACTAAACGAAATGAAATGGCAGAACAACTTCAACAGCTAGAAAAAGACAAATCAGAGGCTGTTCAGATTAAGGATGAGAAAGAAAACCTCAAAAATGAGTTGGAAGCTAAAGAGAATGAGGCCCTGAAGGTATACAGAGAAGCTGAGGAGCAGGAAAAACAAAAAAAAGCAGAGGAAGAGAAACAAAACTCAATTAAAGAAGCTTTGGAACACTTCAATAATTATGATGCTAATCATGATGAAGTGTTGTCAATGGATGAAATAATACTGGCTAGAGTATTTGATAAAGATCAAAATGGAGAGCTTGATGAAGAAGAAATTAAATACTTCTTTGGTGAGAGTGACAGTGTAGACAAAGACACTTTTGTTACAACTACTTGGCCATTATTGAAACCACTATTGATGGTAAAGGATGGGTTGTTCAAGCCAGCTGAAGAACAAGAAGATATTGAACCAGACCAAGATGTTGATGAGGCTGGTGACCTTGACACCGAATATGCTGGACATGATGATGAGGCCAGTGACTTAGATCTACCTCAAGATGAACAAGAAGAACAGGAAGTAGAAGCAGAACAAACTAATGTTTATGATGAAGAAACACAAAAGTTAGTTGATGAGGCTACTGAGGCTCGCAGATTACATACTGATGCCGAACGTACAGTTAGAGAAATAGAAGCTAACATTAGAAAAATTCAACAAAGTCTTGAGAAAGATTATGGCCTGCAACAAGAGTATGCCACTTTGGATGGTGAATGTTGGGAATATGAAGACAAAGAGTATGTGTACAGATTATGTGTTTTCCAGAAAGTAACACAAAAATCCAAGAATGGTGGTGCAGAGGTTGGGCTCGGAAACTGGGGAGAATGGGCTGGTGTAGATCACAACAAATATTCAATTATGAAGTATACAAATGGCGTAGCCTGCTGGAACGGGCCTAGCAGGATGACAACAGTACATATCAGTTGTGGGTTGGAGACTAAACTCCTATCTGTCACAGAACCTTACCGCTGTGAATATAAGATGGAGTTTAGCACACCTGCAGCATGTGATGAATCCCATCCAACTGCACAGCACTCATCCCACGATGAACTTTAATAATTCCAGTGTTGAAATTTTCACACTCTTATGTGATGTGTTAACACCTAAGTTACAAATGTAAATCAGTCATCATCCATTATCATGTTTTTCTAAGGACAAGTCTCAAATCATGTTCTGAATAAACAAGAATTTCATAAGTGTACTGGAAATCTATTGGAATTTAATGTAGCATGTGTTAGTAGAAGAGTATCAAGTAGTAAAATTATTTTTGTCTAAGTGGAAGTGTTAATATTTTGAAATATTTTTTGGTAACTTCAAGAATTATTTTTCACCAGTGCAGTGGTTTGATGTAAAGACTGAAATATTTAACATCATACATTATTTTTTCTCTCACATTCCTCAAATGCAAGGCTGTTTTAGTTCAAGTAGAAAATAAAATTTTAATGAAGTGAACAAAACATTGTGAGTGATCAATAAAATTATTGTTTTAATACCCTCTTGTTTCATTTTACCTGATCATATTTTTATTTTATGTGATTGTTTTTAACTAATGCTACTCTTATCACGTGAGAGTAGGTATAACAGAATCATAGCGCAGATTACGTTGTACTGTACGCAATTGAGGTTGAATGCACAGAGCACTTTTAGTTGAATGCTGTGGAAAAAATCATAAAAAACTGGCCAAGTGCGAGTTGGACTCGCACACGAAGGGTTCCGTACCACGAGGCAAAAACGCCAAAAAAATCGCGTTTGTTGTACGGGAGCCCCCCTTAAATATTTATTTTATTTTGTTTTTAGTATTTGTTGATAAAGCGGCAACAGAAATACATAATTTGTGAAAATTTCAACTGTCTAGCTACCGCGGTTCTTGAGATACAACCTGGTGACAGACAGACAGCGAAGTCTTAGTAATAGGGTTCCGTTTTTACCCTTTGGGTACGGAACCCTAAAACAACAATGAAATGGCAGGTCGAATTTGGCCAGTAATGCAAGTCAGCTTTATTATGAAAGATATATGAATTGAATTTACGTGAATTGTTGTAGGGGTTATGGATTGACCTAGTTTCAATAGGTACTGCTTACACCCCTTTCACGTCTGCTCGTTTTCCATAAAATAAAGATAACGAGAATGTAATTCTTCATACATTTTTTGATATTTATTACCGTATAGTGAGAAGATCAAGGATTTTCCATTATGCAAATAAATATTAGTGCATGAGTAATAAGAAGGAAAATCAATTTGTATTCGTCCGCGCCGCTAGGATTGCACGATTCGCATAAACTCCATAAACTACGCGAATCCGTAGAATCGATTATTTCTGTGTCAACAGCTGTCCAAAAGAGTTGTGTCATTCTGTCAAAAAAGTGTCAAATGAATCTACTCAAAAACGTAAACAAAGGCACATGTTGGTAAATTTTTCACTTTATTTGTAAATGAAAACTCTTTAATTTGAATGCAAGTGTAACTAGTAATTAGTATACTTACAAATTCCTTCAGTGCTCAGTTTCTGTTAACCAGAACAAAACATGGAAGTAGATCAAATTGTTTCGCGGTCTTGTTTTTCAATGTTAGAAGGAAAGGTTGACGATAGAATTTTGAAGGCGTTGAATTCCATGGGTCTTGAGAAGCCTACGCGTATACAAGCCGAGGTTTTGCCATATTTGCTACAAGGGAAGGACTTGATCGGTGCGGCGAAGACGGGCAGTGGAAAAACATTAGCGTTTCTCATACCGGTTGTTGATAATTTAGTCAAGTTGGGATGGTCTGCAAAGGGAGGTATGATAAATTTACTCATTCACTTCGTATTCGTAGATAAACCTAAGACAACCCACTGACCAAACAATTACTATCAGAAAACAGTAATCATAACCTTTTTCTTTGTTCTGGTTAGTGTTCTTGTCTTGCCTATGAAAAACTAGTTTTTAAATGACTAAGTATACAAGTCTAAAACATGATTAAGAAACTTTGTAATGTTATCCCTTTTATTTTGTGTTCAGGTACTGGATGTATAATATTATCACCTACAAGAGAGCTGGCACTGCAAACTTCTGATGTATTAAAGAAACTACTAGTTCACATTAATTTATCTCATTGTCTTATTGTGGGAGGAGAAAAGAAGGCTAAAGATGTTATAAAATTGAAGAAAGGTAAGTGTTTTTCTGAAATTAAGGTAAATAAACAAAGTTTTCTTTTTAATTTGAACAATTTAAATCTATCAAGGTCTGTGGAATTGTATTTAAAAGAAAAAAAATAAGAAAGATAATTTGTATTGTAAATAAAATTTGGCACATATTCTTTAATGAAAGTAACATTTCAGTAAATAACTACAATGTTGGCTAATAAGTATGGTGGAAACAAGACATCTTTGTCTAGCCAGTCAAATAACTTGAGAATTTTAGGACTACTAAAATCAAGAATTAAATCTAATAGGAATCCACAGCAGTCATTTATACAATTAAAAAAAAACATTACAGGTGCAAACATTATAGTCAGTACACCAGGCCGGCTATTAGATCACCTTCAAAATACAGATAAGTTTAACTGTGACAAACTAAAGTGTTTAGTACTAGATGAGGCAGATAAACTCCTGGAAGCAGGCTTTCAGAAGCATATTACTGGTATCATCAATTTATTGCCAAGTAAGTTTTTGTTGCATTTTTTCTGCTGTACTATAATTTACTTTTCCTGTTGGGCATCTTTCATTTGCACAAACTGTTGAAGAACAGGACCAAAATACCAGCCTTTTATTGTTCCACTGCAGGGCAAAGCATACAAATTCAAACTCTTCTCATACAAAGAAGTGTAAGAAGGCATGAGCATTGATCACTATACTTGCTCAAGGTGGATTGGCAGTTACATACTTGCTGTGAAAAACTATTGGCCATTCATCTATCTAGAATCTAGATGAATCGCCTATAGTTTTATGCACTTTGATTTCTCAGCACCCCTACTACCACCTGGTAGAGGTGCCGTGCTGACAACTCAGGGTGCATTGGCTAACATTTGAATATTATGTTTTATATTAGAGCTATTGAATTAACTTGACACAAACTGAGCGTCCTTCTAGTTTTCATCGAAAATTAAAATGCAAAATATGTATGAGTTATTTCACAGTTTGATCAGGAGGCCAATTCCCGCAATTAAAAACTTTTAAAATCTAGTCGTAATCTCATCTCAGCGACAACAATATAAAAAACTTGTCAAAAATGTAGGGACATTTTAAGTATTTTTGACAGATTGAGACTGAGATCTGGGGGCCTAAAAAGGCCACTTTATCAGAATCATAAAAGGATAACATTATGAATCATAATGGATAGTTAACTGTTAAGTTAATCATTATTAAATCCTAATGGTGAAGGATTTTTCAGTTATTTTTTTTGTCTGTGCTAAAATACCAATTGATCCAATCCAAATCCAATCTCTTTGATTATACCTATGTAGTGCAGCAAAAAAAAAAGAAAAACACGGACTGTCTTCGCCATATTATAATTCATAATGTGATCCTTTTATGATTCTGCCAAAGTGGCCTTTTTAGGCCCCCAGCCTGTGAACATTCTTACAATTACGAGAATTGCCCCTCAGGTTGTTAACAATTGTGAAAATACCTAGTTGTTTTTGTGTAAAGATAACACAAGTTGAACAACTGTTCAAATAAAGAACATAATTTTTGTAATAACTTGTAAATATTTTTTTGTAGCAAAAAGGCAAACAGTATTATTCAGTGCTACTATAGGCGAAAATGTCAAGAATCTAGCTAGATTAGCATTGAGAACTGATCCAGTTTTGATATCTGTAACTGATAACAAAATGTCTACAGTCTCAGGACTTCAGCAAGGGTAAATATAAACATGTTCATAAATAAATAAGACTGTCTTGTTGGTCCAGTGGTTGTAAGTGCTACTGCTGAGATTGACCTCCTGGGTTCGATCCCCAGGTGGGACAAAGTGTTATTGGGTTTTCCATCTGGAATTTCTCATTAGGAGCCTGGAGTTTGGATTTGTACCCGGTTGATGGCAATAGGCTCGCCCCTTATTACATGGGACTTAAACATAACTAGCTAAAAGCAGGTTTACTGTGGACATCTGCCTAAGTTGCCTAACCTTTCGGGGAAGACAGGAGTGAGTGTATGTTATGTTATGTAAATAAATAAGAATATGCAGTGACACTTCTAGCTCTGACCTTAGAGGGGCTCGTGGCTAAATAATAACAGCCGCACAAGCCGATCGATCAGGTTAAGCTACGCTTGCCGCGGTTGGTCTGTGGATGGGTGACCATTTTTACATACCGAGACCCCTCCGTGCCTCGGAAAGCACGTTAAGCCGTTGGTCTCGGCTGTCATTCGTAAATCT
The DNA here is from genome assembly GCA_948474745.1 of Oligia latruncula. Classification (NCBI taxonomy): domain Eukaryota; kingdom Metazoa; phylum Arthropoda; class Insecta; order Lepidoptera; family Noctuidae; genus Oligia; species Oligia latruncula. The sequence continues at coordinate 9,291,427 of OX419693.1, read as the reverse complement.
TTGACAGTCGTTATGGGTAGTCAGAAGCCCAAAAGTTTGACAACCAGTCTTACTACTCGTAAGGAGTAACGTATAACTGCTATACTGTCTCTGATCTTGATTACTAGCTTATTATTTGATCTTGACCAGGCAAAAAATTCCACCCTTTATCTCTAAGGGTTAGAGTGGAGGTATTGTTCAGTCCAGTACTGGATACCTATCTACCTCATTCCTGGTTTCCGAATCCAGTTTACCTGTAGCTGTAAAATGAACTGCATTCCATCGATCCATTTAGTTGCAGTAGCATTCACTCCAATACACAGCGTTTTCGAAATCCTTCCTGTTACAAGATAACTATTCAAGTGTCTCCAGAAGAATAACCGGGTTTTCCGATGATGTTTAAAAACTCGTCACTTCTTTTCACAGATATTACATCTGCCCAGTAGAGAAAAGGATCTCATGGTTGTACAAAATGCTGAAGAAAAGTAAAAAACTAAAAGTGATGGTATTTTTCTCATCATGCAGATCAGTGGATTTTCATCACGATTTATTCGGAGTACATTGTAAAGCTACTGTTTTGAGTATACATGTGAGTATGGAGTTTTATTTGATGGCTTCGCTTTATTTACTTCAAACTGCCAGCCTTTTCATCAACCGCCATTAGCAGTCCACTGCTAGACATAGGTAGACCTCTCCAATCGCGCGCCATTACTTCGTTCCTCGACTACTCTCGTCTACTCTCATCCATTTGCTACCAGCAATCCTGCGAAGATTATCACTCCACTTAGCCAACAACAACCTACTTGTGCTTATCGTCACAAGATTAGTATATTCCCATTTTTAGGGTTCCATATCTCAAAAGGAAAAACGGAACCCTTATAAGATCACTTCGTTGGCCGTCTGTCCGTCGGTCAAGACCCTTTTCCTCAGGAACGCGTGGAATAATCAAGTTGAAATTAATATCGAATACTCAATGCTGCAATCTCTTGAAGGAGTGAAAAAAAAATGGTTGCCTGTAAAGTCGGTTTTACGGGCGAAGATTTTACGTGACAACGTCTTTCTCTCTCTCGTTCGGTGACTCATCGTAACGTTACCGAGCGTTACACTTTTTCATAAGTGACTCCCAGCCGCAACCTAATTTAAGACGTTGTCACGTCAAAATTCAAACTTTTAAGTCAACGCAATCAAAAGATATTGAGCGTTAATGTTCCGGAATCAAAACCTATAGGGTACTTCCCGTTGACCTAGAATCATGAAATTTGGCAAGAAGCAATGTCATGTAGCACAAGTAAAGGAAAAAATTCGAAAACCGTAAATTTGTAGTACATTAAAAAAAAACCCGTGATAAACTATTTACGTAGGTACCTACTACGGAATCCTCGTTGCGTGAGTCCGACTCACACTTGACCTTTTTTTTATATCCTATGTAATACGATACAATAGAAAATCAATTGTGTCTCATTAGCGGAGCTTGAGAGGTCATACAGTCACTAATCATTATTAAGTTTAAGCATTTATAAATAAACCCCTTAATGCATGCAAGAAATCTCGACTTCCTATGCCCTCTGTCTGACTGACCATGTAGAACCTCAGCAGACCAAATGCCATATTTTCACTTGCAAGACCGAGTTACCAATAGCTAACTATTATTCTGATAAATGGCTCGGAATGAATCACCTTTCTGTCGATATCGAGTTGTAACTAAGTAACAACTCAAATGATAAGTTGTGTGAAATATGCGATATGATGAGATAAATTGCAACGTACAAGTTTTCTGCCTCGGAATATGCTGATCTTAGAAACTGTTCTACATCAATAATTCATTACTTGCTCTACTTGATTAGTCAAGGCTTTTAACCTTATTACTTACGCGTCTAATTGAATTGAGGGGCTTGTGGCTAAGAAATAACAGCCGCACGGTTCGATCGAACAGGTTAAGCCATGCTTGCCGCGGTTGGTCCGTGGATGGGTGACCATTTTTACATACCAAGACCCCTCCGTGCCTCGGAAAGCACGTTAAGCCGTAGGTCCTAGCTGACATTCATGAATCTTTGACAGTTGCTACGGGTCGTCAGAAGCCCAAAAGTCTGACATCCAGTCTTACCAAGGGGTATCGCATTACCCAATAACTGGGTTGTGGAGGTCAGACAGGCAGTGGCTCCATGTAAATCACTGGTATTCTGCATCTGGTTAGACTAGAAGCCGACCCCAACATAGTTGGAAAAAGGCTAGGCAGATGATGACTTACCTACGCGTCTAATTATGTTATTATTTATGTATAGTCGACCGTAAAAATTGCTTTAAGTACCAGCTTAAATTTAAATATCACTTCATCATCAGCCGCGTCCTACCTTTCGTTTGCCGAAATATAACTTGCACGTCAATGTGACAGATAGACCATACTGAAGTTCTAAACTTCTAATTTACAGGCAGTTCTTGTCAAAAGTGGTAAAGGAATTACGATGTCGAATTACATACCTACAATAAAGATATTATCTACTTATGCAGTTTATTTATATATTATCATGATAATTTTTAAATAATCTTTATTAGGGTCAACAAAGTCAAGCTAGGAGGAAAGAAGCATATCATAACTTTATTGAGGCGCAAAACGGGGTTTTGTTTTGCACTGACGTCGCAGCTCGGGGATTGGATATTCCCAGTGTTGATTGGATTGTACAGTACGACCCACCATCGGATCCAAAGGTATGTTTTGGTTATTTACAGATTGCTATAGATACTGCAATTCACGATCGCGCGTCATGTAACTTTTATGAAGTTATAATCCTAATCCTAACTTCCTAACTAATATTATAAATGCGAATGTAAGCTTGTTACGCTTTCACGCTAAAACAGCTGAACCGATTTGGATGAAATTTGGCACACAGATAGACCTGGGTCAGGACGGACTACTTTTTATCCTGGATCGCAGACGAAGTCGCGGGCGGGCAGCAGCTAGTAAGATATAAATTGGAATGAGTGACGCGCGTTTGTGAAACGTAACTTCTGTAATAATTTTCTTTGTGCCTTCAAGGGCTTCAAGCCAAATTGGCGTTGACTACTCGTTTGGTTGGGTAGAAAATGTGTACACTGACTTAAATCCTTAAATCTGCGTGTCTGAACTGATTATTCGCGGAGAAATATAGAGATAAGTACAGAAGTGTTCCAAGTTCTAAAAATAAGCAGACTTGGAACACTTCTGTACTTATCTCTATTACAAAAGTGCAACTGATATCGTGCGAACTCTCGGACTCAGCGTGTGTCGCTTCAAAAAGATTGACAGCTTCGCATTTATTTATCTACATATTTATAAATTCCGATTGGACATGTTTACTATTTCATCATTATCTTTTAGGAGTACATTCATCGAGTCGGTCGCACGGCCAGGGGACTCAACAATAAAGGGAATGCAGTCATCTTGTTGAGGCCCGAAGAAGAGAATTTTATAAAGTTTTTAGAAAAAGAAAAGGTGTTTTTAGATAAATACACTTTTGGTGATCCTCCTGATGAGGTTCAAGATATGGTAAGCATTAAGTAGTGATGGACGGTCACCTGCACGTCACAAGTAATACTTGAACTAGGAAAAGTTCCCTTATGTAAGTTCCCTTATTCGAAGACATGTGACATCTACCAACCCGCTCTAGGCCCGCGTGGTGGATTACGGCCCACTCCCTCTCAGAGAGAGGAGGCCTGTGTTCCAGCAGTGGGAACATTATAGGCTGATTATGATGCTACGATGTAAATGCACTGTTGTGATAGGCCATAAGATACGATAAATCCATAATCTTACATTGATATCATGAAACAAAATATTATCACGAATCATCTACAATGTAGTATCTATTCTGAAATATCATTTATTACTACAAATAGAGCAAGTTACGTAACAATTATTTTCAGCCATGTTTTTTTAAAGATTTTGTAGCGCAATTTTGCAGTCAAGGTAAATTATGTCGCCCATCAATCACATATCCACCTTTTTTTCAGCTAGAAGATCTTATAACGAATAATGGTGTAATGAAGACGCTGGCAAGAAAGGCGTATCTATCGTTTCTTAGATGCTACAAAACACATCCGCTCAAAAAGATATTTGATATCAATTCGTTGGATTTAAAACTAGCAGCAAAAGCCTTTGGGTTCTTAGAACAGCCTCACGTCGATTTTCGTATCCTTTTTATAATAACTTAATGATTTTATGTTTCGAAGACGTAGTGAAGTGTAGTTCCCGGGAATTAGCTGGATGCAGGCGGCACAGGACCAGTCGTAGCTATGTTTGGGGTAGGCATATGTCCAGCAACATTTCGGCTGATAATATATGATGATGATTGATGATGAATAGAATACTATTACGAAAATAGTTAGGCGTTATGACTACAGCAGAAATGTTTCCTTTTTAACTGTCCCAATTGAATGGAAACTAAATCCAGGCTCATGAGTTTATCGCATAACCGCGCAACTGCCAAAAAGTAATCTGCATGTATGCAGCAAAAAACGCGTCGCTTTACACCGGCGCGGCGTGAAAGCATCAATTAAACGCTGTTTAGTAATCGACTAGCCTTGTTTTGTTTTTACAACACAACAGTTTACGATTTGTCTAATGGTACCCGTTTGAACGGATGAATTTAATTGACCTTGACCGTGACCTTTGTCTAATGTTGGATTGATATTGCATGAAGGTATCATATAGGCAAGTCATAATGTTAACGCAGCTTCATGACAACATTATCACTGTTGTAAATTCATTCAGAAACTGAATTTTGCAAAATTTCATGAGAATCTCTAAAGCGCTTTTCCACTAAGCTGAATATTGTCGTCTGTGAATTCAACAAGTTCGTAAGTAACGTCAAAATGCATACCTACCTAACTTTTTAAATACCCTTTTTGGGTTTTTCGCAAATATCTCAAAAAGACGTTTATAGGTCAAAAATAATGAGATTTTAATCAACCCTTTTTATGACACCGGGATATTTGACTACATGTTAGTGGGTGACCTTTAACTGACCTTGACCGTGACCTTTATGCTAATATTGTTGGATTGATATATTGCATATATGAAGCTGTGGAGGCCTATGTCCAGCAGTGGACGTCTTTCGGCTGAAATGATGATGATGATATGAAGCTGTTGGTAACTGAATTTTGCAAAATATAAAGGGGTTGCTTCACCGGGAGCATTCGCATGTACAGACGCCAGCACATCAAGCTACCCGAAACTGTCAAATTTTCCCAATCAACTTTAAACGTTATGCTTTAGCGATAAAGTTGAAAATCATTTAAGAAATTTGACAGATTGTAGTAGCTTGATGTGCTTGGCATCCTGTACATTTACTAGCAAATTTAGTCGTGTTACTTCTACCTATTTATGCACATGTAAGTAATTAAATAGCTGTAGAAGTAGGTGAGTACCTACCTATCTTGCTGGTTTCAATTATCTCTCTATACCACCTTGTGGTGTGAAGGCACGTACATCACGTATAGCACATAGTTAAGATAGAGATGCTGTGTTAGTAGTCTTAGTATCTGCATATTGTCACATACAAGCTATGTATATATACGTTACCAATTAAAGGTACAAGGGCAGTCAGTTGTGAGTTGACTCTTGGAGTACTACACATCATGTTGTTTACTTAACCCCTTCCCCCTACATCGCATGGCGACCCTGCCAGTCGGCTGGAAGGCGTTATAGTTGCCAGTGGGGGCAAGTCAAAATCGCGGGTATAGTCGGTTTCGCACGTCACGTCGGGTCACGGGCCATGGGGAGCACAACGTCGAAGGAAGAGGTCGTTATCGCTCAGACGGCGGCTGGTGGTTCAAATGCCGCAGCGGTTACGCAGGAGCAGGTAGCAGCTATCAACACGGTGCTGTTGTTCATTGCTGTGTGTTTGACGGTTGTCATCGTTGGCGTGGCAGTCCGGTTGTATAGAAGGTGTCACCAGAGCTGGATCGAAGAGAAGATGAATCAGCGGGAGGTGCAGAAAGCTGTGCAGATGGCTTGACCGGGAGCAGACGGAGCGACGAGGGACGTAAGTGGTTTCAATGTGAAATTAAGTGTTGTGGCGAGTGCAAGTGCTTGCAGTCATCGGTAAATTTAGAGACAATAGTTTTAAATGGAAGTAGAATTAACGTCACTGTTTGTGCAACTTAAAGTGTTAAGGGAATCTATTGTTAAGTTAGGTCCTAGTAGGCGGATAGGCAAAAATTTTGATGGGAAAATAAGCGAGGCGAAAGCCTTATACGGTAAATTTAAGTGTATAGTTGCAAGGTCGAGCAAATTTTCGGAAGAGTTAACGCAGTTGGTAGATAAGATAGAACATTTGTACGTAGAAACTATAAAGTTTGAGAACGAGAGCAGAGTCGAACAAAAAATGGCGGCGGAAAGGTTTTCTTTGAGAACGGCGGTTAGCTTGTTACCGAAAATGAATGGGGATGAGCAAGTAACCCAAGATTTGATTGATGCCATAGGTTTATATAGTTCGATGCTAGAAGGGGCTGATAGTGCTCTTTTAATTAAATTCGTATTGACTACACGGCTTACCCAGGGGGCTAGGATTCGGTTGTCCTCCAATTACGCGACGGTAGACAGTTTGTTGGCTGACATGAAGAGACATTTGTTGACGGTGGAGTCGGACGTAGCTGTACAAGCCAAACTTTCTCGCGCTAGGCAGAATAATAAATCGGTCGCGGAGTTCGGTGCTGAGATAGAGAAGTTGATGGTCAATTTGACTATTTCTCAAGCCGGGGAAAGCTCCGAAGCTTATAAGATTTTGCAGCCGTTGAATGAAAAGTATGCGATTAGGAAGTTTGCTGACGGACTTCGTAATCAGCGTCTTGGTACGATTGTTACGGCGCGGAATTTAACTTGTTTAAAAGATGCTATCAGGGTAGCAGAGGACGAAGATTGTGCTTCGTCGGCGCAAGTCATGACGTACCAGCGTTGGCCCACAAGGGGTGGCTTTTCTACGGGCGATAGGTGTCGTGGAAATGGTTATAGGCGGCACGCTGTAGGAAATGGACGCGCGCAGCAAAGAACAGCTGTTGGGCGTACGCACAAAAATGTCAGCGTATGGCATAGCGGTGGAATGCGCGGTCGCAGCAATAATGCTAGTCGTGGACGCCAGACTCAGCAAGGTCGGCGGCGTGTAGCGTGTTTTGAGCATGTGCGCGGCGATGCTGACTCAGGCGCAGTGTCAATGTCACGGAGTAGCGAAGGCGAACAGTCGAGTGAGACTCAGTTTTTTCGAGGCTAAGCATATTTTAGCTTGTGATAGTATTAACTGGGTTAATTTACTAGTGGATAGTGTAGATACGGAATGGTTAGTAGATACGGGTGCGTCGATATCAGCCGTAAAGAGCAGTTTCTTGAGCAATAACGCTTTGTGCTGTAAAATAGTTAAGGAAGACTTAGTGATTAATGGTGTAGGAGGTAGTTTGCGAGCTGTAGGTTATGTGTTTTTGAAGTTGAGATGCGGACGGTGTTCGTTCGTGCATAAGTTTTATGTATTTGATGATTTGCCATGTAAGTCGGTTGGAATATTGGGGCAGGATTTCTTGCAGAAGTATAGTGGTATTATAGATTTTTCGGTAAACAAGTTGTCTCTTAAGGATCGTGAACGGCGGACGATTTCGATACCGCTTAAGTCCTATGATTACTTGTTGACTATTCCTCCGCGATGTGAAGTGATTAGGTATTACCCCGTTAACAGAGCAGAAGATTGTGTAGTGGTTAGGAAAGAATTGCGTGAAGGAGTTTTCTTAGCTAGTGTGATGGCGAGGCCTAGGGATGGGATGATACCCATTAGGATTTTGAACACAAACTCTGAGGAAGTTGTGTGTAGTATGTCCGGTGTTGAAGTTTATCCATTAAGTGATTTCGATTGTTGTAATTTTGCAGAGTCAGGGATGGACGTTGAGCGTGTTAAGAAAATATTTTCTTTGCTTAAACTTGACTATTTGAGTGCTGGAGAGCGATTGTCAATTGAGCAAATTTGCGCGAAATATTCAGATATATTTCATGTTCCGGGAGATAAGTTAGATGTCACGAATGTGTATGAGCAGTCGATACGGTTGAAGGAGAATGTAACTCCAGTTTATAGGAAACAATATAGGATACCTTATGTGCAGAAAAAGGAGGTTGATAGGCAAGTGCAGGAGATGCTGGATAGTAATATTATTGAAGAGGCGGTTAGTGAGTGGTCTAGTCCTGTTTTAGTTGTACCCAAAAAAGCAGATCGTAGTGGGGAGAAGAAATGGCGCGTGGTGATAGATTACAGGCAGTTGAACGAAAGGATACAGGATGATAAATTTCCATTGCCGAATATAAATGAAATTTTAGATTCAATGTCGGGTGCTGTTTACTTTAGTCACTGTGATTTGTCGCAGTCTTATTATCAGTGTGCTTTGGAAGAGAGTAGTAGGAAGTACACTGCTTTCACAACAGATAAGGGGCAGTATCAGATGTGTAGGTTACCAATGGGGTTGAAAATAAGTCCGAGTTCTTTTAGCAGGTTAATGACTGTGGCCATGTCTGGATTGAATTATGACAGGTGTCTAATTTATTTGGATGATCTAATTATTTTTGGACGGAATTTGGATGAGCATAATCGAAACCTTGTGTCAGTTTTTTCACGACTGAGGGAAGTGAATCTTAAGCTAAATCCATCTAAATGTGAATTTTTGAAGAAGCAAGTACTTTATTTGGGTTGTTACGTTACAGGCGAGTGCTTTCGGCGAGAGAGCGCCTTTATGAGAGAATCTTATTTCGCTTGGCTGAATCGTCTATGAATTCAGACAAGTGTGTGTCTTTAGTGTTCATGTAAATCATCTGCCTAGCCTTTTCCCAAATATTTTGCGGTCGGCTTCCAGTCTAACCGGTTGCAGCTGAATACCAGTATTTTATACATAGAGCGACTGCCTATCTGACTTCCACAAACCAGTTTCTCGGTAATACGATACCCCTTGGTAAGACTGCTTGTCAGACTTTCGGGCTTTTGACGACCCGTAACGACTTTCAAAGATCAACGAATGACAGCCGGGACCAACGGCGTAACGTGCTTTCCGAGACGGACCAACCGTGGCAAAGCGTAGCTTAACCTGATCGATCAACCCGTGCGGTGCGGCTGTTATTACTTAGCCACAAGCCACTCTTTAATGTTCATCTAAATGTCATCCATTAATCTGTACACAAACCGTAAACTATAGACAAACTGTAAACTGTTTTGTAAACAAAACAAGGTTATTATATTGCTAAACAGTGTCTAATTGACGCAAATTGAACATTACTTTTGCGCAGTGTTTTCCTACAATCTACATGCATACAACAAAAAATACGCCGCGTGCAACCCAGTTAATCTCAATGCCAGCCACATGCTCAGTTCAGATAAGCTCTCGCCCAAACATAAGTGCGTGATAAGAACCCTATGCATCAATATTTTCTTAGCTATAACATTTCAGTTCCGAAGAAGAGATGACATTGCAAGATCTTGAAAAACGAAGACTTATCTTGAAGAATATAAGAGTATACTTTTTGAAACTATTGTCTAACAACAACATGCAATCTGACTGTTAGATTATTATTATGTCAAGATAAAGACATTCGCAAATGGCGCATTGAAGTGTGATATGTAGTAAATATTTTATCATGTAAAGGTTATGTAATTTATCACAATAAAACGACTATTTATAAAATAAAACGTGATTTATTTCATTTTATTCTACATAGCTTACACTAGCTACTTTTCCTGTTGTTGCCTTTCTGCCTGTAGATTTTTGTTTTCTCAGCTTTCTGCTTGAAGTTTGTTGGCGCGTTCAAGGACTTGAAGTATCCATATCCGCCGCCTCCTTTTCTCTTTTGTGGAGGTCCTTTGTTGGCCACCTTAAGTTCTACGGCAGGTGGAACCGTGAAACCGAAGGATTTGGAGACCTTGGCCATATCTATAGTGTCGATGTCGAATATAGTCTTGAGGTGATGAGAGTCGTAAGCCCTCAAGTAACTCTTGAACGCTTCTTTAGCCGATTGGTTCAGGAAGTAGTTTCTTGATATTAGTTTTTCCAGCTGAAACAAGGATTTTGAATGTTTATGATAATGTTTTAAACATTTTAACATTTGCTAGCCGATATCTAGTTTAAACATCTGCGCCATTTTGGATTTAAGGTTCGCATAGCTAAGATAATTATCTTAGCTATGCGAACCCTAAATCTAAGACTAATAACAAATCAAGCGAAACGCGTACATCTGTACCGAATATGTTCGCTCCTATTATAATAGGAGTTATACGCGTTTCGCTTGAAAAAGTACGCGCTGCTCCAAATCGTGGGGACGCCTTTTTTGGCACGATATACATACCCGCGCATAAAACTATCGGGACATGCTGTGCACGTTAAAAGGGTTATAACTAAATGATTTCGCATATTTACAAACCTGCATTTGAATATCTGAAATCTTATTCCAAGAGAATTCAAACTCGTTGAGCGCGACCCTGGACTGTTTCAAGAATCTGAGGAAGCCAAGTTCTTCAGGACGAAGGAACAGCAACGCATGCCCACTTGTTCCGAGACCTCGGGCAGTTCTGCCTACGCGATGGATGTATTCCTATAACAATAGAACAAAATATGATTGATTTTAACACATTGAAGGACACTGAAATTAGTCAGCGCCTGACGTAAATTGACGTATTTTTAGTAGCCAATTTTTTAATCTTTTCTAAACTTGTCTATGGAGTATCTTAATTTGACAGGACTAAACTAATATTTATCTTCTGTCCTTTTCTTAATGAAATAGAAAGAAAAAGATGCACTGAACTTATATTTAGTTTAGTTTGTGAATAACAGAATCGTCACCAATCAGAACCGTCAAGAGTATGTAGAAATCGTAGCAACTAGCATTCTGTAGTTTCTGCCTACCGACTTGGGGTCAAGGCGTGAGTTTATGTTTATTGTGGTAAGTAAATAATGTAATTGTATATGTATGTATCTTACCTTGGGATCATCAGGCGGGTCATATTGCACGATCCAGTCAACGGCGGGTATGTCCAGACCTCTGGCCGCGACATCCGTGCATAACAGTATTCCGGTCTCGGCGTTGCAGAATTGGAAGAAGGTCGTCGTACGTTTTGTTTGTTGTTGCTTTCCCTGGCGAATAAGATGATATTTCAATATATCTGATAGAGATACTATAGAAAAAAATGTTGCTAATGGGACATTGTCAAAACATCAAATAAAAATAATAAAAAATTGGATGATATGTATGTGTAAGTGTCTTTCAGAATATGATGGGCAGTAATGGGCACTAAAACCAGATTTTGTAACATTTGCCTTTATAGTCTTAGAACGTAACGCGAGTACATCCCGTTCAAACTTTATGGCGGCTCGGAACATGATGCAAAGTAACAATTTCACGTGTCAGCGGGGGTGAGGGGTGAGGTACTGTGCAGCGAGTAGCGCACCTCAGAGCCGCCATAAAGTTTGGTGTTGCTAGCAACAATTCTTAGTTTAAGCAAATGTGGCTTAACTTTTGATTACCAAGAAAATGAACACAAGGTTGCACTTTGAAGATTTTTGTAAGTTGAAATAATTATGATAATAAAATAATAATGATAATACATTTTGTAAGTACTTACGTGTATAGACATGACAGGTAGATCGATATAGTTGAAGAGTTCATGGTGATACTTCACAGACATGCAAGTGGAGAAGAACACCATCACCTTTTTCTTTCTATTCTTCTTGAGGAATGTGAATAGGACCATCATGCGTTTCTCTGAAGGGCATACAATGTATCTGAAAAAAAAGGTCATAAATTCAGAGTAAGGGAAAAGGAATGTCAATTATAAAGTAGTTTAACAGATTTCTATTGTTATTTTCTGATTAATATTTCACTGCAATGTTAGAAGATCTGTATCTGTTGCATAAGCATTATTGCAATATTTTTTCCCTAACTAATTAAATATACAAATAAATATGCCATCTAAATGGACAAGGCATAACAGCACCAATATTTAATTCTTGAGTGGTTTTTAGGGTTCCGTACCAAAATGGTAAAACGGAACCCTGGTGAGACTCTATGTGATAGAAAATTATGTAAAGATGACAGGAAAAATAAAACAATGTCTTTAAATAAAAGTAAAAGCAAAAGTTACATTAGTTCCACTAGCTGTCAAGAGATGGCGCTGACATAAAACTGCAATATTATATTCTACACCACAGTGCAGTGTTAAAATTTAAAAACATGATGGTACGGAACCTTCGGTGCGCGAGTCCGACTCGCTCTTGACCGGTTTTCTTTTTTTCTAACATCAATCCATAGTCTCGCTCCCTGATACATGAGACTCAAACACAACATAACTGGCGAAATGTAACAAACAATACATACCCTTGTTCTAGAGAGTCGACAGTGGCCTGTTCTCTGTGGTCATCCACTCCTACATACACAGGTTCGTGTTTCACAGCGAGGGCCGTCAGCGACTCTGTTTTTTTAGTTTGAGTGGCACTGAACAACATTGTTTGACGACGTTCTGAAAGAAAGTGACATGATTTAATTTCATTGTCAAAGATGCATGGCTACAGTGGGTTGATGGGGTATGCAACATGAAAGTTTAATATATCTGTACAAACAAGAATGAGAATTAAATTCGTAAATAGAAAGACAAAGATGGTTGGAGGATGCCATAACTGTACCATAAATAAGAAAAACTAAATACAAGCTTGTAAAAAGGTTTGAGTTTACAGCTATGTTATTAAAGAGAGGCCTAAGACACTACACACGTTTTTCTTGCCGTGAAAAACTACGACTTATTGGCCGTGTGTAGGCACGGTCGTCGAGTTGTATGGATCACTATGGAAGCTTGTTGACAGACACGTTTGTTTATACGCCGTATCGTAAAGAACCCGTGCCGTGTACAAAGGGCCTAAGCCTTGTAGTATATGAAGTCAGGCAATGGAGGAAAATTAGGGTGATAATCATTTGTATAGTCACTTACTAGGCAGCAGTTTGATGATCTGTTTAACTTCTTCTTCGAAACCAATCTCCAGTATTCTGTCAGCCTCATCAATGACGAGACATTGCAGGTTTTTGTACAAGAAGTCTGGTGTGTTTTGCAAATGATCCAGCAGACGACCTGGTGTTGCCACTAGTATATTAATACCTGCCATAGACAAAAAATTAATTAGTCTTGATCAAAATTGAAAAGGAAGTTTCTACAAATCGGAAAAAAAATTGCGATTTATAATAATGATGTCATAAAGTTACCTTTAGACAGCTTTTGAGCTTCAGTACTTCTGTTAGCTCCTCCCATTACCAAACCGTAAGTATGATGATGATACTTCATCAATTCCATCAAAACTCCAAATGTTTGCATAGCCAACTCTCTTGTAGGAGACAGAATAATTACACCAGTACCTTAAATAAAATATTAAAACGCTATGTAAAAATGGAATAAGGATCAACATAAAAGGTTGTATGGATATACAAAGTTCAGATATCCATTCTGTGTTCACAAAACGACTGTTCTCAAACTCTACAGTAAATGGGACTTCAACACAAAATGTGCCTCAACAGTTTTCACTGGAGACTCGATTTTATGTTGATGTATACATAAACTGGTCATGGAGTTACGGCAGTCAAGTTTTCACATTCGCCTTTTTATCATCATTACAATATGGTAGTTTTTTTTTTCAATGAAATTATTATTACTAATAGCTTCTGCCTACGAATTCGTCCGGGTGAAGTTTCTTGTTCCCCCGACCCACCCCGTCGCATCATCACATCACCTGCCCGCACTATTACTTCATTTACACTTAGCATTCTTTCAATTTTTTTTTTTGCTGGACTCCTAAGAGTTGTTTTGTGATGTTAAATAGCCTTCCTCAAGAATTGGGCTATCAAATGCAAAAAGATTTTTTAAAATCTGACTGGTAGTTCCAGAGCAGAATTAGCGCGTTCAAACAAACAAACTCTTCAGCAGAAATTAAAACCATTTTGTAAGAAAAACCAATGATAATCAAACTCACCATTTCTAGGCTTGAATTTCAGCTTATAGATCAGATCAATAGCTGGTATAAGGAAAGCAAGAGTCTTTCCAGATCCTGTCCTGGCTGCACCAACAAGATCCCTTCCTTCAAGGAGTGGGGGAATAGCTTTAGACTGTATTTCTGTCATAGTAGTGAAGCCCATGTCTTTGATGCCCATCAAAGTTGATTCACAGACTGTTCCTTCTAGCGCTGTGAACTTTTGATCTGATAATATGCCAAGGCATAAGCTGGAACCTGGCACTAAAAAAAAAAGAATAATCAAAATCGGTTCATAAACGACGAAGTTATCCGCGAACACACATAAAAAAAAAAACATATATGGTCGAATTGAGAAACCTCCTCCTTTTTTGAAGTCGGTTAAAAAGGGATGTATTAGAAGATTAGTATTTTTGTAATACTCATTTATTTCAGCTACTAAACGCTGATTTTTCCATCGCCAGATAACTTTTATTCGAAGAATAAAATTGACTTTTGACACTTATATATGTATGAAATACTGCCGCCGTGAAAGGGGCGCATCTGAGGAAAGGGAACAGAAAAATGAGCCTTAATGGATGCGCCTTTTTTGTCTATGGTCTGAGATTACCAACATGCAATAAGCAAGCTTGGTTAACAATGTTTTTTTTTTCAATGTGATAAAGGGCCTTTGGCTTGAAGAGGGATCATTTTAATATTACAGGCTATAAAGCTGTGAGAATAACAACAAAAAAAGTGAAAAGTGTCACTTACATTCACTTTCTGTATTAGTAGCATCTTCAGCATCATTCTCCGTGTCACTGTCATCTTCAGTATCAGATCCACTGTTTTCTGACTCACTCTCCTCTTTCACTGCTACTGGCTCTGGTTTTATTTCTTGCTTTACTTTCTTTTGTTTTTCTGTAAAACAATGACAATGATTAGAAAATTTTATAGTTCTACAAAGGATATAATTTTTTTATAATCTCTGTCTGTTTCTTTCAAATGGAAGCATTCTGTTTATATTATTTGACATGACAGATATGTAATATGTTGACACTTAAAATTATAATAATATGAGGATTTAAATAATTAGGATATATTAATAATCACTCAGCAATGAAACAATTTGGTCAGAGTCATCTTAGTTTTTGTTTTAGCTATGGATTTTAATTGTATTAAATACATACTTTTGGGCACTGCCTTTTCGTTTTCCTCACGTGGTCTTTTTTTGACTTCTTTCGCTGTATTGGTCTCAGCTTCTGTAAAAGTGCAAAAGGAAATTGTAACATGGTAAATACAATGCTTACTTTCAGCTACTTTTGGATAACACTGTTAAAACTGTATTATTTTTCTAAAATTAACAGCCATGTATAATATTGCCTGTTTATTTAATTGTTGATTACATGAAAATAAAGGCATTGTATGATCCCAAGAGGTTATGTTACCTGCATTGTCCTCAGAAACTCCGTTACTCTTCTGATTGATGAGCTTTAGCTTCTTCTTCTCTCGCTTTTTTATTTTCCTCATGAGGATTTTGTCAGGGGTAGGCATATTGAACTTTATTAATTATTTATTTCACACGAACACACATGTCTCACTTCCCAAATAGTGATGTGAACCGGTTTCATAAAAACCTAAATAAAACCGGTTTTAGTAAAAACCGATAATCACCGGTTCTCATTGAAAAACCGATTACAATCACAAAACATGTATCCGAGTCTTTGATATGTATCCGAACATGAGTCTTTTCCGTTAAAAATATTGTCTATGGTACGGGAATCCCCCGATATACCATTTTAATATGCGACTAACTTCACTATACTAAAATATTCCAGTAATACTATTCAGTAAAAATCTCACCGTGAAAATACTTAGGTAAAGTGAGCTACTGAGCTGTCAATAGTGTCAATCCTTAGTATCAGGTGGAATGACAGCTCACTAAGCTCACTTCACAGTTATGACGGTGATCTTTTTACAGAATAGCACCGAATTTTGCTTGCGAATTATTTGGAGTTGACATGTTTGTTTGCGAAAATGCCTAAAGTAAAAGGTAAAATCAAGTACAAGAAATTATTTTGAGAAGATTGATAATCTTATTGCAAAGTGTAAGATAAGCGCTAAAGTGATCAAAGTTGGATGAGGAACCTCGAATTTATGTTGGCACATATTAAGAGAAACCATCCCCAGGCTACAGTGGAGGTGGATCGAGGTGAAGTGGGTGATCAGCCAGGTGACACACAGGCACAGGGAACGTCTACTGGCACAACACAAGAAAAACCAACGGAGACTCCACGCGCACGCCCCATATTTCATACTACTCTGAAAATGACCGCAGCAAGTAACAAAAAGAAAATTGATAAATATTTGACTGTGATGATCGGACGGACGTACGGACGACTGACCACGGACTTTTTAGGAAAAACCTAAAAAAAACCTTAAAAAACCGGTTTTAATAATTAACTAATCGGTATAAACCGGTGTTGAAAATTGTAATCGGTTCACATCACTATTCCCAAAATGTGCAATTTTAAATGACAGATGTCACACAATATGTATACGTTGTGTTCCGAGTTGGGAAATAATCGATTTGAGCGTGCTTAAACCCGTACCAAATTAAGCGTGAGCGCGATAACGATGTCCCGTGAATCGTCATAGATGACGTCATGACCACAGAACACTATTACTCCTAGCGGTCATGACCACAGAACACTATTACTCCTAGCGGAGGTCATGACATGCGCCATCTTGCGATAACGCCGACCATGCCCTAAAATAATATCACCGTGAGCGCTGTCAAAAATGACAATGCGTGTGTGAGGATGTGTCATGTCAGTGTGTATTTTGTTTTGAGTTGCATCTTTAAATTCTCCCACAAGGTGGTCCGACGACCTTGTGAAGGCCGCAGGAACCCGTTGGATGCGAGAAGCACAGAACCGGTTGAAGTGGAGGTGCTTGGGGGAGGCCTATGTCCAATAGTGGACGTTTTTCGGCTGAAATGATGATGATGATGATGATCTTCTTTTGTTTGGCTGTCAGCCAGAAGCACAATTTCGAAAATGTCAGGATATTTTAACTTTAAGTTAAGATGCAACTCAAAACAAAACACACACTAACACATCCTCACACACGCACTGTCATTTTTGACAGCGCTCACGGTGATAATATTCTCGGGCATGGTCGGCGTTATCGCAAGACGTCGCATGTCATGACGTCACCTATGACGATTCACGGGATATCGTTATCGCGCTCACGCTAATTCGGTACGGGTTTAAGCACGCTCACATCGATTATTTCCCAACTCGGAACGCATGTGAGATGATGATTGTGTGTGAGAGCGCTGCACGCTGTGAGCGATAAAGGATACATGCACAGTCCTGTGTATTATTGCTAATTCGGAATGCGGCCTAAGTGAAGTTTACTTTTTGGTTATGTTGATGTTGATAATTCATAATTTTTAAGGTTTTCTGCACAATTGCAGATTGCTCATTACCACATTTAAGTTTTGTATTTGGACACGCAGATACTGCACATTTGTTAAACCCAGAAACAGCCATGGACGAGGAAAGAGTAAATCCCAGGAAGAAATTTAAATTTTTAGAAGATCAAGTTTCTGCTGCAACTTTAGAAGCTGTAAAGGCAATGGGATTTAAAATAATGACTGATATCCAGGCTGAGGTATTGCCGGCAGCTTTAGATGGTTTGGATGTGGTTGCAACTGCTAAAACAGGTTCTGGCAAGACATTGGCCTTTCTTATACCAGCCGTAGAAACTGTTATCAAATGTATGGAAAAACAGATTCAAGGTAATGTAAAATGTATTAAAGATGTTTCCTTTTCTCTCCTTTCTGTTTTCTTGACAATAATGTTTCAGCACTGTACTGTTACAGTATTATTTTACTTGTAAACATAACTACTGTAATAATTGATGATTTCAAACTCTGACTACAAAAGAATTCTTATTTTATGGGACTTAAACCCTAGTTTACTATTATGGGCAAAAAACCCTAGTGTCATAACTGACCTAATAGTTAAATTCAGTAAAGGACAACATGGGGTCTCTTAAACAGCCAGGGCCTGTATTACGAAGTAGTAATGCCATCATGATTTCAGTGCGAAAGAAGGATGGTGCTATTAGTCATGGATAGCTCCGTCTCTCTCTTAAACTGGAATCATGGCAGCCATAAACCCTCATACTACGGTACCTGACTAACAAAAACATTGGGTTTATTTCAGGCACATGTTGCATAATCATATCACCAACCAGGGAACTAGCAATACAAACATACAGTGTGCTCCAAGACCTTGTTGCAAATCATGGGACCATCACATCAGCTTTGGTCATTGGAGGAGAAAGTCGGAAGAAACAGAGTGCGGAGCTTTCTACAGGTCAGTAGTACACAGTTGTAATTTGGTCCTTTTCTATCAGAATAAGTGACTGCAATACAGACTACCATTCTATTACATTTGTAAATATACAGATTTTATGTAATATGGTTTTCACAAAAAAAATACTAAAGAAAAGATGTTCTTTGTAATTTTTTGTGAAAGCTGCCTGTGCTATTACTTTGTTTTCGCTTACAGTTCTTTTTGACTTTTAGATTTTGCATGGCTCCTAAGATGTTAAGTAGCCTACAGCCTTCCTCAGGAATTAGGCTATCAAATGCAAAACAAATTTTTCAAATCTGACTGGTAGTTCCAGAGAGGATTACATTCAAACAAACAAACTCTTCAGCACTATTATGAGTAATTACACTTTTGAATATAGATATAGATTTTTTTTTAATTTCAGGAGTTCACATAGTAGTGTCAACACCTGGGCGGTTATTTGATCATATGAGAACAAAAGAATTTGATTACAGAAATGTCTGTTGTCTAGTATTAGATGAAGCTGATAAAATATTTCAGTATGGGTTTGAAGAAGACTTGAAACAAATTATCAACCGCTTGCCAAGTAAGTTTCACCTTCCTTACTTAGTCAGAAAATTTTGTATATGGCACCTGTCTCACCGCTGAAGAGGAAGCGACTAGCTATCAACGATTTACTTGCTCAAAAAACATACAAAAAATTGTAGGTCCTGTGTAATGTAAGTACAAGATATAGGTAGACATATTAATAGTTGATCACTGACTGTTCGCACCGCCGGCGAGTACCTACTCGTTTGTTGCAGTGACAAGAGCAATCAAAGAGAGGACCTACTCGCTCAGCGATACTCGTTTGGCGGGAAGAACACTCGCTTACACTCATGCTTGGTACATACGGATACCAGCAAGTAATCGCTCTCGCCATCGCACACTCGTTACTGTTTTATAGTTGCTAGCTCTAGGTACTCGCTTTTCGTTAATCACCGGTGGTTGGACAGGTCCCTAAATAACCTACTAAATAAGAATGTTACTTAATAAGAAGATTTTTGTTTTTGGAGTAAGAACTTACGAGTTATGAAGATGAGATTTAATATGATTCTTAAATGAACATAAGTACCCACAACTACAACCCAATTCAAACTTTATGGCGGGCGGCTCGGAACATGAGGCGAGTCGCTGCGCTTCACATGTCAGCAGGAGTGAGGGGTGCGGAACTGCGCAGTGAATAGCGTACTTCAGAGCAGTGCCGGATTAGCCCATAAGCAAATTAAGCAATTG
This sequence comes from Oligia latruncula, assembly GCA_948474745.1. Taxonomy (NCBI): domain Eukaryota; kingdom Metazoa; phylum Arthropoda; class Insecta; order Lepidoptera; family Noctuidae; genus Oligia; species Oligia latruncula. The sequence goes on along the minus strand of OX419693.1, from coordinate 9,271,829 downwards.
CTTAGGGCATCACGTCTCGGGGGGCACCATGAGGCAGAAACAAGACCGAAACAGTATTTGCTAGCACATGAAAGGCAAGGCTGTTTTATCAGCAAGATATTTTATAACAAGATCCAAAAGTCACTCTAGCGAGAGATGTGCGCCAATCTTTACAAATCGCTTGTCGATGTTTTGGAAAAATACGAGGCGACTAGTGGATAGGAGGGCCTACTAACAGGCTTAGATTGCTTAGGGCATCAATTAGTCTTAATCCGACACTGCTTCAGAGCCGCCATAAAGTTTGAATTGAACTGTAAATCAAAATCAAAATATTTTATCAAAATCAAAAATTGTGTTTTTATATTACGTTTGCAGAACATAGACAAACCATGCTATTTAGTGCTACACAATCCGAAAGAACTGATGCTTTGATTAAATCAGCAATGAAGGAAAAGGTTCACAACATAAACACTGATGAAGATAATCTCATGGCTACTGTTGAAGGACTGAAACAAGGGTAAGTAAATAATTAATTACATTCCTGAATCTTTATGTCAGATATAATAGAAAAAGATGTTCAAGAGATCAATCAAAAGAGACAGAAGTTGCTAATTGAAAGAAGGTCCTTATGCGATATTCGCACGTACACACACACTCGTTTATTATAATAGAAAGAGAGAGAGAGAGAGAAAGTCGCATCACATGAAGGGGGCATAACGCTTTTTCCTTGTGTGACGATTTCTACCAGTCAACTCCTAACTTCGTGCCAAAAAATCTCGCCAAATACATAACCTCCTCTTTTATTAGAAGACGGTTAAAAAAAAACGATGTGTCTTTTTGAACCGATCAAGATTTGTAGGGTCATCATAAAAACTGTTCAAGTTTTCAACCAGTTTATAACTATAATTTAATTTTTCAATCCAGATATGCAGTATGTGAAACAGAATACAGAATGTGGTGGCTACACAAGCTACTAAAGAAAACGAAAAACTTCAAGATAATGGTGTTTTTCTCAAGTTGTAAGTCAGTAGAATTTCACCATGAATTCTTTAGCACGTTTTGTCAAGCTGCAGTGTTATGTATTCATGTAAGTAAATAAGTTGATATCTCATGGCTTTTTATTTATTTATAACAGCTTAAATTACCTTTACAGGGTTTACCCTACTGCGACAGTTAAGAACTTAAACTAATAACCTAAGCTATATACTTACAATAACCAAATTAGAAAAATTAAAAGTAGGTAACAACATTATTAAATTATTACATCACTAAAAGCACAAAACATAGTATAACTATAACATAGTTACTTACGTCACCTAGTACAAATATAACAGTAGGTACCTACAGCATAAATACAAACATACTTTACTTACATTTTTATACTTAAATATAAATAGTAATACCTACCTTTGCGAATTCATTCACACAACATGTAAACACATCAATCTATTTTAAGCCGATCGGACTTTTATATCATACTTTTTGCCTTTGGCTATGTGGCAGATAAGGCTTTTTGTACATTACCCTAATGTGCCCTATTAAAATTTCTAACGTGACGATATTATCGTGGACGTCTACGTCGCGCCACCACGAATAGGGAAGTAAAATGTATGGAAATATAATAAGACGCTTTTAAATTTCCGTCCATGATAACTCGCACGTATTTCCATACATTTTATGGACGTGGACGGCGACGATAACATTCGTGACGTTAAAAATGATAAAAGCGCACATTGGCTATGAAATTGTATACAGAAGTAATCTTAATACTTAATCCTATAACTTTAATATCTTATTTTTTTGCAGGGTAAAATGAGCCAAGTAGACAGAACCGATGTTATAACAAACTTTTACAATGCGGAAAAAGTAGCATTGTTTTGTACAGACTTAGCAGCAAGAGGGTTAGATATACCGGCAGTGGATTGGATAGTGCAATTTGATCCACCATCTGATGCCAACGTAAGTTCGAATGAACGCATCCTCTAGATTTAGTAAATACCTACCCCTATGAACATGAACTATAGTATAGTGTAGTGTATTTTTATCTCACGAAGCGACACGCGCTTTATTTGTGGTTACCAAGTGTACAAACAAGCTGTGAATATGTGTGTAAGCGCAGCTATCGGAGTCGTAAGTGTGTGTTGTAGGTTGACGCTACTCGTCTTCACGTACACATCACAGCGTGTTTTTACACTTGATTAAAAAAATTGTTGCCTCGATTGGTGCAGTAGCCAAATGAATAGCTACCGCACTTCGGGTTGCGGGTTCAAATCTATGTCTTGAATATTTTATTTTTTCAGGAATACATCCATAGGGTGGGCAGAACTGCAAGGGGCATGGGCGCAGAAGGAAATGCTGTGATATTATTACGACCAGATGAGATAGAATTCGTTTCATATTTGAAAGAATCCAAAATATATTTAGACAAATATGAAGCATGGGAAAAATTCTCTAATTTACAACCTAAGGTAAAATTTGAACCTCTTCACGAAAACTAGCCGTTTAGTATTTTTTTGACGAAAAGATGACGTGATTTCAAAGACCTAATCCTAAGGCTCAACTCACACCAAAAGAGCGGCGAAGGGCAGCGAAGCGCCGCTACCCGCTTGGTAGAGAAGGCGCGCGGATTCCAGCGACTGCCCGAGAAGTCGCTGGAATGCTCGAGAAGTCGTGGGAATCCGCGCGCCTTCTCTTCTCCTTTCATGTGTTTATCGCTGTAATGCCTTGATTTGATATTGTATAGGAAGTCGTACATTTGCACCAAATAAATAAGCTTTTCTTCATACATTTCCATCACTTTTGTATTCGTTGCACTGCAAGGAATGAATGCGAATGCTCGCGCGCAACAGACGCGCGCGGGGAGCGGGCGCGAGGGTCGGGATATTGCCAGCGGCCGCTCGCGACTGCTCGAGCATTCTCGGGACTTCCCGCGACTTCTCGCGCAGTCGCACGGCTAATTCGCTGGAATTCCAGCGGCGCCGCTGGCATCCGCGCGACTCGTTCGAGTTTCTCATGCGATAACAAGTATTATAGTAATGAAAATAAAGTTAAAATTCATATGACACTGAAACTGCGTTCCGCTTCGCCGCGTTTCGACGCTCTTTTGGTGTGTGTTGAGCCTAAGAGAAAGCGTCTGTTGCGATCATTTCTTCGACTAACCCGAAAACGTCTGTCGTCGCGCTGCCAGAGGGCGCGTTCGGGTTTTCCAAACAAATGAGTGACAATTCGTGATCAAGTGATCACTAGGACATTGCCTGATAGCAAGTTTTCACAATTTCCAGCTAGATGCTGCTATGTCAGATCCACAATTTCACCAGTTGGCAGTTGAAGCTTTTCAAGGGTACATGCGAGCTTTTGAAGTAAAGAAATTGAAGCAAATTTTCAATTTGATAACAATGGATGTCGATGCCGTAGCCAGATCTTTTGGTCTAAAAGAAAGACCTGATGTTGACGTTCGTAAGTAAAATGATTATGTTAAAGCCAAATCCAATAAACTAGTAAAATATTTTTTCGTACAGTATTTTTATCTCACGAAGCGACGCATGATTTACTTCTGGTAACCAAAGTGTACGAACAAGCTGTGAATGTGTGCGTCAATTCGAGTATCGTCAGCACATGACACACACACACTTCAGACTTCGCCCGTGTCTACGACGGTACGGAGAGATCCTGCGCTTACGCACACATTCACAGCGTGTTGGGACACTTGGTAACCACAAGTAAAGCGCGCGTCGAACATGCCGAACTATCCAGTCCAAAGCGCATTAGAAAGTTTTAGCTGTTGCAGGTGCGGTCTAGAGTTTTGCACTTACTTTTTATTTTTCTGTTTCAGGCATTGGATTCAGTAAAAAACACAGACCTAGAAAAAGAATGGCAGCAATGCTTGCAGAACAAACAACTGGAAGTATAAAACGAGTTAAATAATAAGTTTACTGACAATTTGAAAGAAAATGTATTTAAAGGTACAAGTAGGACCTACGTACTTGTTTACAAACTATTTATTTTTGTTGTTGAATAAAACAAATATGAAGTAAATAAACATTTTTTATTAATTATTCCTTATAGGGACAGAAATATGTTTTTAAAAGATGAAAATAATCTATCTTCTGACTAGACGAGTCTAAAGGTATATTTACGTATAAAAACCATCCCGAAATTTATACATACACAAATTATGAGAGATAAAGACCAAGTAATCGTTAAATTAAACATAGGAACTTTTTAGACCTCGGTAATGAGGCTTATTCATTTTGAAGACCATTCCTAGCTTAGCTATAGTCTCAATAAAGTATTTTTTTCTTACAGTCCATTCAATTATTTTAACCCCTGATTTTGCATCACTGTCAATACTACAGTGATCTCGTGACAAAGGTTGCTGCAACTGTCAAGTCTGTCAAAATCACAATGATTTTTTTATTGTTGTTGTCACAAGGTTGCTGCAACTGTCAAGTCTGTCATAATCAGTGATTTTTTATAATGTTTTTGTCACAAGGTTGCTGCAACTGTCTGTCAAGTCTGTCAAAATCACAGTGATTTTTATGGTTGTTGTATCAAGGTTGCTGTTGGGTTGCAGCTGTCATGGGTAAAATAACTGCTAAAGGACTATGTGTAGTCCAAAGAGTATAATAATATGGTGTAGTCATGAGCCACGAATCAATGAGGCTATAATAAAATCTCTTGGACTCTGATAAGCTAGAAAGGCTTCATTATGCTTACGTTTGAGGTCCACTTACATTAATAATACTATGTACATGAAACCTAGTTTCTATTTGGGCGAAACGCACATTTCGTAGATATTATTTCTTGATAATTTCTCGTAGCAATCTTCATGGTTGTGTTGGTGATTGATGGCATAGATCATGGAGTCAATAGTTTCAACAGTGGCCGGACATCGGTTTAACGAGAAATACTGTACACACCGCCACGAAGTCTTGCCATGGGTTGTTGAATGTTTGGTATAGACAAAGTTCATATGCACTAATTGTTTGTGGCCCTTCCTACTATAAATATATTTGTAGCGAACTGGTAGCTGCTGGTTTTCATTAGATCCATTCACAACAAGTGATAGAGCACCTGCAAGTAAAGAAAGCATTTAGATCCAGCTTGTTCAATTGTTATTAATTGTTGTTATCAAATTCATGGGTTATGGATGGCTCATGAATTTCATAACAATAATGACTATAAACTAGAGAATCTCTCTTCAAAACAATCATATTATAATACTACAGAATAAAATAAAGTTTCTGTTTATAAGGTCATTTAATCAAATATGGATATAAAAATACATTTGCTTATAATTATCATTCAAAACACATTATTAAGTAACATCACACATTAAAAATAGCACTTGTTCTTCTGTTTCATTAAAAAATTAAGTTATTATTCCACACAGAGGCCCTATATGTATTAAAAAAATACGAATGTAAAATAATCAGGAATGTAAATCTCAATTTGGTTCCTATACAAAAAAGTGTAAAACTGATGTAAAATACGTGTAATAGAGATCATTTTGATATCAAAATTGTTTCATGTCAAAATACTAGTCCAAACACTATTCTAATTAATATAAAGTAGTATCAGAAATTAATTGTTCGATACCTTAGATTAGTACAATAAATAGACTAGAATATGAGCAATAAAGTCTTTATAAAAATTTATGGCGAAACACGATGGCACTAATGGAGAGTGTGAAATATGTTTATTCTCTAATTGAATGTAATTTTATAAAAATAGCTTTAGTGTTTTATTTAATAATTAATTGGCACTTGAGAGCATAGTCCCACTATCACAGTTTATTTGTTTATTGTGCTTTATGATCTTTATTACTCCAAAATGTAACTGGTACTTATTATTAATAGCCTACACTACACTATTTATGCAACTTTTTAAGGTGTTCTTGTCACAATCATCCAGTTTATAGATTTGGTCCCAAATCTTTTCCGAATCTATGATTCAGCTTTGTGTCTTAAAAATATAAATAGCAGGCTTTATTACTAGCCCTATAATAGATCTTTTTTCTACCAATATGTACCTATATTATTTTTACTTATAAATAGTTGAATGTTGCCTCTATAGAGGGGTGAAGCATACTATGTATAAAAATATTAATTTGCGTAATAGTCTCCTTGCAATTGAGATACTTTGATTATATCATTAAAATGGATTCCGAAGCAAGGAGTTTTGCAGAATGGCAGTTCACATGCGCTGCACATAAATCTAGTATCTCGTCTTCGTCCTATTTTCCAGCAGAGGCGGCATGAACGTTGCGGATATTTCTTCTTTCCATCTTCCTTTTGTGGAATAGTTACAAGGCGGTGCTCCATTGTCGGTCTAGGATAGTCTTCACTTGTGTTAGTTCTCAGTGCATTGTTAGTCACCTTACCATTCACTAAGTTTTTAAGGTCGATGAATAACGAACTCAAGCTGGTATCTGAAATCACGATGGGCATTTTCATTGCACTGTTTGCAGAATAAAAGGCACAAAAGTTGTTCATAAGATTGTAAATTGTTGAAAATGCCATCGTGTTTTCATAACAAAAAGCTTTATGCAAAAGAAAACAGGAAAATTACTGAGTGAAAAATAAAATGATTGCATTTTCAACACAATCTCTAATCTTATTGATCAGGATGATTCTATGAGAGGAAGCATTAGTAAGCAGAGATAATAATGGATGTAAAGATTTGAACAAATTTTGAATGGAGGTAGAGATTATGTCACAGTGCTGAATTTTAGAGATTGTTATAAGATTTTCCATTAACAAAATATACTTACTGTCTTGTGGTGATGGATAGTCCATGGGAATGGACAGATCTTTTTTCCCTTCTCTTGAAGATTCATAATTTTTTGGATTGGAACATACTGCTGGGTCTGTTACTATGATATCACTATCATCACATTCTGTCTTCAAATCCAATCCATTATCAGACAGAGATTGATCCTTACTTTTCTCATTGAAATCTTGGGGGTTTGATTTCTGTAAATGTGTGTTGTATGTAGGAGAAATATCTACAGGATTATCATCATATAAATTTTTCATGTTCTCATAATTATTTGTTTGATATATCTGATTATTTTGTGTGTAAATAGATTTTTCTTTAGTTTTTGGTCTCTTTTCAGGGTTTACTATGTCTGAGAAGTAGTTTTTTTGTAGAAATTCAGTAGATTTCCTTTTAAGGTTGCTGATTCTATGTAGTTTTTCTATTAGTTGCCTTTGTTTTAGCAGCTCTAGTTCATTGTTTGTTGTTTCATCATTCACGCCAGTGTCATAGTTGTCCGACACACATGATTCAGCATCAGGTGTATTGTTCTGAGTTTCTGTTCTGTGTTTCGGTAAATCTTGCTCTCTTTCACTGTCGTCATCTTCTTCAGTCTGGAAATAGAATGATCAATTAGTTTATGATTTATGTTGATACTTATTTAGGACTTTTTTTTTTTGAGAAAATGGGCAATAATAATTTTACTCTGTTTGTCACTAAACATACTGAGTTGAGTTAACATTTTCAGGGCAGTAATGTTACCCAAACTTACCTCTTTGTTTGTCAATCCTTTGATTTGCAACACTTCTGCTGTTCCTATAAAACTAGTGAGATCTTCCCGTTTCACACTCACTTCTCCATGGTACATAAATTGTAGCAAGTCTTTCATTGCTTTGTGAGTCACATCCCTTAGTACAACTGGAAAATTAATGTCAAAAGTTATAAGAACAACTAGACAAATAGAAAAAAATGGTTACATGAATAACTTGATTCCAATAAAACAGTTATTAGTTACCAATTGGATGTTGACATGGATTCATTTGAAACATTTTCTTGAAATAAGGTGAACATATTGACAGTATCACTTTATGTGCTTGCAACAAATGGCCTTCGACTGCAATAGTAACATCGACAAATTCGCCATTTCCTAATAAACCGGCGAATCCTTTAGTCAGGTTCCCGTGAAAATTATTCCAGGACAATGAGAATTGTTGGTCCATTTCTAACCACTGTTAGGTTGCATCTAAAAAGGAAAATACGGTTGATTGCTTCATTAAACACTTCCTACATTCATATAGCCTATTTAAAGTAATACTAACAATTTACAGCTGTATTAAGTGAAATAAAATTGATAAATATTTTGTGTGTCGTGAGAAACGTGACAGATGTGAACGGCGCGTCGCGTATGCCGTAGTGTTGTGATTTTAGTAATATTTTAGTTGATGCAATAGCTAGGGATGCGACGTGACTTAAGGTTTAGTAAATCAACTAAGGAGGATTAATATTAATCTTTCTTTAATAAAAAAACGTCAAATATTTATAGCAGTATGTTTTTCTTTTGGAAATTAGCTACTTCGTTTTTTTTTCTTTCAATGTTCAGTGCCTAATTTTATTTTATTTAGACAATGACATGAATATTTACTTTGTAAGTAATTTTTATTATTATTTTTTTATTTAATTATTGTGAATGTGAGGACTATGTGGGTCATTTCTTATTTTTTTTTCCTTCTTAGTTTTAATCATGATCTGGCAGTTTGAGTAGTTTATAAATGCGGCCTACCCAAATGTCCTGTCTTTGGTATTGTTCGTCGAATCGTTGAGCTCCTCAAGTTCTGAGTTGAGCTGCACGATTTTTGACAAATGCGTGCACTGACTGGACAGGTCCGCTCAATCTGTGTGGTTCTTTCCTCAAAAGACCATTTCAGACACCAATCTACATGGTCTTCACACGATCTGACCAAGATTTTGTCTGGACTTTAAAAGAGACTGTGACTTCTGAGTTTGTTTCGGCCTTTCTTCTCAGAATAGTCAGTTAGGAAACGCCGACCTCATCTAGTTAAAAAAAAAAAATATGATTGACGTGTAAAAGTGTTTGTACAAACCTACTTACAGAAATAAATATCATTTATCATTTATCATTTAAGCTGTTTGATCAATAGAAATAGAATTATAGGCTGCCCAGTATATCTTGGCAGAATAATAATAATAATAATAAGTCGGTTGGTGCCTCATTTCATTGAAAATCTCTAACGGGCCTCTGCGAGTTGGCTTCGGCCCCTCGTACGCCTTCCAAAGGACCGGGACCCCATGGTCCCGAGATATGTTAAAATATAAAATAATAATAATAATAATAATTTATTGAATATTACAAACCAATGTTACATGTATTGTCTTAAAATTAATTAACTTAACGGTGGTCTGTAATTGTAAAATAATAAAAAATAATAAAAAATGGGAATTTTCTTTTTGAATTTGAACACGTTTTACGAAGTATGTTTTTTAACCTTCCTATCCTGTAGGTGTAAAATCTACCTAACTACCTATCTGATATTATATTAATGCTCTGCTGATGCGAATACCACGCGGGATGCTGGACGAAATTCGCTCGCACCCAGGGTTAGATTTAGGTACGTTCAAAAAGATAGCACAAAAAAATTAAAATGATAGTATTTATAAAAAAATTATAGTACACTTTCATTATTTTTAAAATAAAAATCAACACAACTCTACTCAGACGTTTTTTCTTTGGGGTGGATACTTCCGGTCTATCTTCATTTTCATGACCATCACTGCCACTTTCCTTAAATAAAACAATAAAAACGTATTATTTTACACAAAAAATCGCAAGCGATTGTTGTCACTTTGATTGAATTTCGAATGGAATGGAAGGAAAGGAACGAGATTAGTGGAAAGAGAGAAGTGTACTGCGGAGGATAATCAGGGAATCCCCGGCCATCGACCCAGAAAACATCGCAAGATCAGAATTCGATTAGATACAAGCACGGTCGAAATAATCATAAGACGTAAAATTAAGCATTTGGGAGCAAACTTAAAATTATAGTATATGAACGTACTATCCTTAGATGTGGATAGTATATAGTACAAAGGGCGACCTGCTCGCGCCGATTGCGTCAACGCACTTGTGCCCACTAGTGATGTGAACCGGTTTCATAAAAACCTAAATAAAACCGGTTTTAGTAAAAACCGATAATCACCGGTTCTCATTGAAAAACCGATTACAATCACAAAACATGTATCCGAGTCTTTGATATGTATCCGAACATGAGTCTTTTCCGTTAAAAATATTGTCTATGGTACGGGAATCCCCCGATATACCATTTTAATATGCGACTAACTTCACTATACTAAAATATTCCAGTAATACTATTCAGTAAAAATCTCACCGTGAAAATACTTAGGTAAAGTGAGCTACTGAGCTGTCAATAGTGTCAATCCTTAGTATCAGGTGGAATGACAGCTCACTAAGCTCACTTCACAGTTATGACGGTGATCTTTTTACAGAATAGCACCGAATTTTGCTTGCGAATTATTTGGAGTTGACATGTTTGTTTGCGAAAATGCCTAAAGTAAAAGGTAAAATCAAGTACAAGAAATTATTTTGAGAAGATTGATAATCTTATTGCAAAGTGTAAGATAAGCGCTAAAGTGATCAAAGTTGGATGAGGAACCTCGAATTTATGTTGGCACATATTAAGAGAAACCATCCCCAGGCTACAGTGGAGGTGGATCGAGGTGAAGTGGGTGATCAGCCAGGTGACACACAGGCACAGGGAACGTCTACTGGCACAACACAAGAAAAACCAACGGAGACTCCACGCGCACGCCCCATATTTCATACTACTCTGAAAATGACCGCAGCAAGTAACAAAAAGAAAATTGATAAATATTTGACTGTGATGATCGGACGGACGTACGGACGACTGACCACGGACTTTTTAGGAAAAACCTAAAAAAAACCTTAAAAAACCGGTTTTAATAATTAACTAATCGGTATAAACCGGTGTTGAAAATTGTAATCGGTTCACATCACTAGTGCCCACAGACTACTTAGAGATACTACGTATCTTGTACCTATGAAGGTGTTCAAAATGGCGCGAATGCGAATAGCGTGACTTCCTAAACATTCACGTCCCGCGTCCCACGCTGGATTTGCCTCAGTTTAAAGAATCCTTAAAATTGTGCCTTAAAACATGCAATGTAGGTACTTTCCTGTCATTTGGTACTGTGCATTAGGTAATTTGCATCCTATCCATTATACGTTGCACGGGGGGTTCCGGAATTGGTCTTTTAAGAGGAACTGGGACCACCCCTATATGTGCTGATGGTGATCACCGGGGTGGTTTTAGTGAGGTACAAATCCCACACTTTCAGACCATCCCCAGGTCAGGTGCCTTTTGAAGGTTTCCCACAGAATAAAAAAAAAAAATTGCATCATGAAGCACGTAGCAAAATTCTAACGACTAACGAAGTTAGAAGTTTTGTTCACGTTGCCCCAGAGAAGGACAAAAGAAACGTCAAAAATACAACTGGAAGCCATTCCAGAACTAGGTTGAAAAAGCTCTATGTACCTACCTACGTACCAAAATACTCGTAATTATCTGCACTGATTGTTTTAAGTAGGTATGAAGTATATAAGTAATGCCTATTGCAGTCTATCGGAAACTTTTCAAGTGCAAACTTTAAGGTGCTGGTTTATAATACCTACGGTCACACAACAGATTTTCCTGCACCCTGCTACATACCTGCTATATACCTACCTGCATAGATATATATAACATTACGTTTCACTCAGTTGGTAGATGGCTTCCAGTTATTTAGTTCGCCTTCCATTAGTACAGAGCTTTGCTAAAACTTTCCATCAGCGGTCGTGGACTAGTCCAGCTAAATTAAGTTTCAACCAAACTTTTAGGAGTTTGTCGACGCAGTGGAATCCCAACGAAGATGTTAGTTACACTCACTAAGTTTTGTTTGTTATAGCTCTCTACGTGCGACTTTCTATATTTTAGTGAAATATGCTTTCGTTATCTTTGGCATGTCTAATTTACTTACCTAGGTATATACTTACTTAATTATTGTTCTTGATCCTCGAGGTCTTGATCAGGGGTTTGCTCTGGGTTAGTCTATAAACCTACTAATATTCTATATGTAGAGGTAAAATTTATGAGTTTGTAACTCGGTTTGTAAAGTTTGTAACTGGTCTTCGGAACTACGGAACTGCGGGGAGAAGCTAGTTTATTTATAAAGCGAAGCGAAGTGTCATCTCCATATACAGAGTAGTTTACTCTGTCTACGGTCATCTCGCAAAACTCCTGTAATACCTGCGGGTAGGTGTGTTTAGTTGTTACAGGTACTTAGTTCAGACGTATCTGCCTACACATAATTATAACTAATATCAATTTTGGGTATTATTATCCTACAAGCTATATAAATTGGTTGCAGGGTCGAATTTTTATTCAAGTTTGATTCTTGCGCAGAAATAAAACTCCTAAGTCAAAGCCGACTCCAAACTACTGCGCCAATCTAGCCTTCAAATAGTCTTCTCACGTAAAAGCTAATGAAGTCGAGCAGGTGAAGTTGTGACTGTAGTCTTGCTTGGAGTTCAAGGAAGTACTTGCTGTCGAGGTGTTACGGTGTATCTACAGCTACACCGTGTACCTCTGTACCTACATCTTATGTTCCAGATATGAGCAAGGTGTTTCAATTTCAAGGCATTGTAATGTGCTGCAACTGTATCTCCAGTAATTTATTTTTATGATAGTTTGTGAAAATGGTTGTAACATATAGGTACAGACGCCAGCACATCAAGTTACTACAATCTGTCAGATTTCTTTAATAGATTTTCGACTTTAATGCTAAAGCATAAGGTTCAAGGTTGATTGGGAAAATCTGACAGTTTCGGGTAGGTTTACCTGCTGGCGTCTGTACCTAAGTACTCAAGTACGAATAATGGCGGTCGCCCACGGCAACTTTTTGCAGCAATTCAGCGTCTGCAATCTGCAACCCTACTTTTGGCTGTTTGTCGCATTTGCAACACACGATAGAAGCGATTCAGTAGCGATACAATCGCATTCTATCGATTCAGCATTGCTTCTGCTTCTGCATCGATGGCAACATAATCAGACTAATTGTTACCACTGCTGGGACACAGGCCTCCTCTCTTTGAGAGGGAGTGGGCTATTAATTATAGATGTCATAATATGTCTTCGAATTTTTGGTTCTGGGACATGCTGTTTTCCTCACGATGTTTTCCTTCACCGTTTTGAGAGAAGTGGTGATGAAATTATTTAGACAAAGTAAAGCGCCTGTGGGTTCGAACCCACGATCTACAACTCGTATGTCAGGCCATTACCACTGGGCCACCACTGCATCGATGGCAACGCGCTACTGTGTTAATTCAGCATCGCTACTAAAGACTGTTTCTGGCGACATCGGGTAAATAAAGACTGGGGATTCCTACGGCTGTGAAGACACAGACCGGCAGATGATGTGCATTCAAGTAGACACTACAGCTTACCATTATGTAGATATTGCACCGCGTCTGTATCAATTCTGTATCGCGACGCCAGTATCGCGATAGTTGCAAAATTATGAGGCTTGGATGTAAAGTGAAAAATTTATTCATTGTTCATTACTTTTCTGATAAACAATAGTTTTTGTGTAGTAACGAAACAGCCAAGCTTCATATTTTGACTAAGGTGTGGCTTGTGGAGTTAGGGCATGTAGAGTTAGAAACTGGGTTCTACGTGAGATCTGATAACTTTTTGACAGTGCGAGAATTAAGGTCTCGTCTTGTCAACATATTACATGAAAATGTTTTTGGTGGATAAGATAATACTCATTAAACAAAGCTGATTTCTATAACTGGCAAGAGGCAAGAGAGACAAGTTTCAATGTATACCTACCTAATGCTTTTTACCTACTTAATAGTAGTTATTACACCAGACTAGTAGAAATAGATTTCGACTGAGTTGTTTATAATTGCAATTAATCAATCAAATACACGGCTAGAGATCGGTCATAGAACTATCAAAGAAGTTGTGATTTGAACTTACGGACAATTCAAGTTGGTAGTCAACTTCATAAACAATTTTTTTCCCTGAATACATAAAGTTCAAAAATCTCTTCTGCTTTTGACATTTCAATTGTGTGTTGTTTATTGATTCTTATCAATGCCATTAAACCAGTGCTAAGCCCACACGTCTCGTGCACTATCGATTATGTGTCAGTAACAGTCGTGAGAGGGCGCACCACCAATGCTTGAACATCTAAAGGGCCCTGTCTACGGCGAGGGGCCGCATTAGAGTTGTAGTTATAAGCCTGGCTGTTAATAACAATACCTACGCGTATTTTCAACGACAAAGGGGCTGTTGATATTTTAGGCTGAGAAAATGAGAACATACCTACTTTGAAAAGTAAAACTAGGAACCCAGTTTCTTTTTTCCAGACCCTTTTGTATTTTTAAACAAGTCATAAATACTGCTTAGTTCTTTCGGCCTAGTTCAAATGTTGTTCCTACTCGTATTTATTTCTGTCCTGAAGTAGACGAAGCCTGTGTCTCTCTCGATATCGATTGTAGGACATGTCCACCGAGCGGCTCAAGCGTCGATTAATTAAGTTCTGTAAGAGCACAGTCACCCTATTTTCTAAGATAGCCCAACCATGACTCCGCACTTTTAATTTTCTGGTGTCACGAGTTACTGCGATAAAGCCATCCCCCTTCTTCACCAGTTCCCCACTAATGAAAAGTATGCGATGAATGGGCTTCTTATTAAAAGTGTAGAAAAGTTTCGTGAAGACAAAGTTCTCTCTATTGTGATGTTAACACCATAAAATAATGAAATTGCTGTGCAGATTCTTGTCTTTTTGTTGCGTTGTATGAATTCTGAATGTTAGTTACATTTTGGCCGGAGGCGAGGAATATTCTTGATAATTTTAGTCCACTCGTGGACCGGTAAGAGATAGTATTTTGTCGAAATATAATATTTATTACGTAGGTACTTTTCACCGTACTCAAAAGTTTCAAATAGAGGAAAGTATTCCGTAATTAAAGCGCTGGTCGTACCTCCATTATCAGGACGGTCTCTGTTGGTCCGGCGACGCGGTCACTCCACTGGAGGCTGCCATTGACAGGTAATCGATGCGGTTTGCTAGTTTATTTGGCTATCGGTTCCGCTCTCAGCATGTGTATCTACTCGATATAATCGATACAGACCCCCAGCTTAATACGATTATGAATCGGAGCGTATTCGATTATAGCGATTCCGATATGACTGCGCGTTTAATAACGTGCGGGGAAACTTGGATATCTACTTACCTGTTTACGTTTCAGGTAGTTATTGTTTTAGGTATGGGATCCCTTGGGGTTCTTAATCCTCTTGAGGAGATGACAATTTAGCATTTAGATTAGTGAAGGGAGGCGTTATTGCTGCTGGATTATTTAACTTCATTAACTTTTCTAGATTACACTTTTAAAACTTTCATTTAAACATGTCTCTGTGGTTGAGAGTTCTAACTGGTAGGTACTTATTCTGCAAAAGAAAAACCGAAAGTTTATAAAATTATGGTCAGAATGAAGTCCATGTCAATAACAACGTACCTACCTAATCTTTTTGTCACTCAAAAATACTATCAAAAACTCATTTGTAATCAAAATCATGAAATCAAAATTGCTTTCGCTACATTAAACCAAAACCGTTAAATCTGTGGATTTAGCAACTAGATCTATTGGAACTATGATCGTAATGCGTAACCTACTAAAGTTTAATAAATACTCTCCGCGAGGCTTAGGTACCTACTATCTCGTCTAGTTTGTGGCATGTAAGAGTTTGCACGAAAACCGATGTTGAAATTGATGAATGAAAGTTATTTCATAAATTTATTGTAGAATGCAGGCTGTATTAATAGTTAGAACATTTACGCAGATTCCTTTGTCCGGTCGTAATAAAAACGGTTGGTAGAATGTAGACTAGTTTCTTGTCGTAGATATCTAGAAGCATCGAGCCAGCTGCGTCGGACGTCTGTAAGTTCGGTTCGGCTCCGGCACGCGCGAGATGGGACAACTTTTAGCCGACCTATTTACTGCACAACACCGGATTGGACTTGTACCGTGGTACCTGTAACTTTGAGTGCCGTATCTGATGGATTCAGCTGATGTAGGTTGACAATCTTGCGTGTGTAACGTAAAGTTTTGTAGGTTTGCATCGCTTCGAACACTGTGTTCTATTTTAGTTTCCTCTTGTGCATCGTCTTCTAAAACACATTTTCGGTAATCGTGTAGGTACACGATTTTTAAATAAGTAGGTTTAGATAATGTAAGTATAAAGTTCAACGGAGAACCTACGTAGATATGTCCAACGGAGAAATTTTTCATTTTAAATTGATAAGTAGGTACGTTTCAGAAGAATGAGAAAAATTTATCAAGCTCGTCTATAAGATTCACAAGAGGAATCATCAACAAATACGTAAAATCAGCTAACAACTCCACAAATGAATTTAGTGAGAAAAAATTATTCGGCGCGAACACGCTTCGAATAAATTGATGTCAGAGACGATATCATTAACTTTATCATGATTCTTCAATTGATTGGGGATTTTTCGTCTGTGGCTGAGTTAGTTCGCGAAGTATCCGCAAGTCGGAAGTGCGAGGACGTGCTCTCCAGTGGGGTTGGAAGTTGGCGCGTGATTGGCCCCATTGTTAAACCTCAATAGTCCGTCTTGAGACCGCTAACTGAACCGTTTCATGCTCCATCCGTTGTGATAATTCTGACTTATCAGTTTGATTTTTGTAGGTTAGTTGGTATAGTGTGATTTCGCATCTTCAGATTATTATCCCATAGCTTATTAACTCCATCTTTTGTCCATAGATAAATATTAGAGGGAAATTTTAGTAGGCTGTCTCAGTTTCTTTTTGCTTTAACATTGTAAATATTTTTTTAACAACTCTATTGCGTTAAAAAAAGGAAACATCATGAAAATAACAACTTAATTAAGATGCAACGGCGCAATTTAAAATTAAATTTCAGAGCATGCAGCAAAATATTTTAAATTTAAAAATAAATACAATACCTACAAAATAAGTAATTGATTTCGCCAATACCGTGATTATTCTCACAATAACACAAGAAAGAGTTCAATCAGGCGCCGCGCCCGCCGCCATCGGCTGACCGTTTACCAATATCTCAGCTGAATGGACCTCAATTAAGCCTCAGACTAACCTAGAATAAATTTCTTGCCCTAAAAATTCAATTCCTTAGAATAACGCAGATATGACAATCGAAATGTAGATTACATTCTGTCGCGAGATGAATTTTTATGAATTATAATTTTGCAATCACCTCGCACTGTCGAGTCACGTTTGGGAGTTTGAATTGTCCCTCTACGTGATGCTGCCTCAATCATTATCCCAGCTACTTATCGAGAGTACTGCACTTGCATGGTTATGAATCTTTTGTCCAAAGACCCGCGATTTCTGTTTGTATTCCGAAATATAAAAGAGCTGGTGCTTTATGGGTCCATTTATTTTCAATATGCATATTATGCCATCAGTGTGTAGTGGCTTTTTGTCTTCGTATCGGACGGTCCGCTCGGTATTTGGGAAAGATCCAAAGAGACAATGGCCGGCTTTTACTAAAATGACTGTGAAAGCGTCAGTGGCCAGCGCATTTACTGATCAACCACAATGCGAATGCGACAGTGAAATATGATGACGTAAAAAATACTCGGAAATATTTTCGATACTTTTCTTCCTGCAGTCCCTGTCTTTTGCATCAGAATGGATGAGTTTTTAAAATGTACAGAATAAAAAAAACATATCCATCTACTCATAGTCCTCCAGTCCGTATTTCGGACATGGCGGAGTCCTTCGGCGCGGAACTGCGGAAGATAGGTAGGTATATTGTACAAGTGTGTGCGGCGCAGACACAAGTGCACTATCTCTTCCCTCACTCGCATTGTCCGATGGGACGGCAATCTCACATAATTATGACCGGAGCGAGATCAGGCGCAGGACTCCGGGCTGTTACTGAGAAATTCTCAATGGAAAAACCCAAAAACAGTGTCTGACCTGGGAATCGATCCCAGGACCCAACACTCAGCAGAACACCCAGCACTCATAGACACCATAGGTACAGACGCCAGCACATCAAGCTACTCGAAACTGTCAAATTTTCCCAATCAACTTTGAACCTTAGGCTTTAGCGATAAAGTTGAAAATCTATTAAAGAAATTTGACAGATTGTAGTAGCTTGATCTCGTAATTTTCCCAGTGTAAAATGCTTTGTGATCTGACCGGATTCTTAAATAAGGCGTCTGTGTTGGACATTTCTAAAGAGGTTTTAGGCAAAGGCTCTTGGCGGAAAATCTTTTACTAAAAGTTACAGGACGCAATGACCGGAAAACAGATGTCACAACAACGTGCTATTTAAAAAGCTTTTGTTAATGTTTTAAGAAATGTGTGAGTTACCTGCGTCACTCCTGTTTGGTGTGTTTTCGACAAAGAAAATATTATTATCATGTTTTCACTTTTAGTGACTGTTGGAGTTGTACCAAAAATGTACTCTATAGTTGTATCATGTCAAGTCAAGACTCACCTATGGCTATATACCGTACCGTTAGATATTTTGGAATAGTCTATAGAGGGTCGTCATTTTCAGCGGTGAAGACAGCTGATTGATAAATCGTACCTGCTATTATATTGAATTGTAATATGACCCAACATGTGAAATTGTGAATATTGCTATGCAATAACAGCCGCACGGGTCGATCGATCAGGCTAAGCTACGCTTGCCGCGGTTGGTTCGTGGATGGATGACCATCTATACATACCAAGACCCCTCCGTGCCTCGGAAAGCACGTTAAGCTGTTGGTCCCGGCTGTCATTCGTGGATCTTTGATAGTCGTTACGGGTCGTCAGAAGCCCGAAAGTCTGACAACCAATCTTACCAAGGGGTATCGTATTACTCAGTAACTGGGTTGTGGAGGTCAGATAGGCAGTCGCTCCATGTAAAATACTGGTATTCAGCTGCATCCGGTTAGACTGAAAGCCGACCCGAACATAGTTGGAAAAAGGCTAGATAGAGAGGTGAAAGTAGAATCATGCCCTGCATTCGTCACAAAGCACGTCCCACGCTCTTCCCCCGCTAAGTCTTGGCACAAGAAGGCGCACGTCAAAACGCCAACACTTACAACACAATGCAGTGCTTATCCCTAGTCAGGCGGAGTTCACAGTACGATAATACCTCTTCAGTGAGAGGATTATGCCGTGAAACGATTCTACTTATCGTCGCCTACCGTCTCTGGCGCTGCACTACCAAGTAAACAGCGCCCAGATAGTTCGCTGCCGGCTTATGCTGCAATGCAAAATTGTTTCATATTTATAATCTGTGCCTTTAATTCTTTTTTTCCGACACAATTAA
This sequence comes from Oligia latruncula, assembly GCA_948474745.1. Lineage (NCBI taxonomy): Eukaryota > Metazoa > Arthropoda > Insecta > Lepidoptera > Noctuidae > Oligia > Oligia latruncula. The sequence goes on along the minus strand of OX419693.1, from coordinate 9,252,660 downwards.
ATAATGTATCATTTATGTGGACATAAACATTGATAGGTAATAAATATTTAAGTCTATTTTAAATAAAGCTTAGAGAGACAAAGTTACAATAAAAGTATAAAAATGCACCGTCAGGGTGTTGTAGGAGGAAGCTGGGCGAGGGAGCCGCTAATGCCTCTCGGAGTGCGGATTACTTCATGAAATGGTCGCGCTTAGCGCCACTCCAGCGTGAAAGCTGCCTGGCGATCTGTTTGCGCCACCCACTTCACAATACAACCAAGTGTCAGTCAAAAGATACCGCTTTACGAATAATACTGTAACCTAGAAAACGGACGGATGTAAAATACGAAATTGACCTTTTCATAAAACAACGTGCAGATAATACAAGGAGGGTTCATTTCTACGGGAGTTACTTTTATTGTCGTCAACGGATATCTACAAACTGGGGCAAATCCAGGGGGGTCCCCAGGGGCAAGCAACCTTTTATGCAAATTGTAGTAGCTACCTTAAAAGACCATGATTATTGTCATCTTGTTTGAAAAAAATGCAGACCTAGGTATCTTGAAGGTGTTCCAGGAAACATTTCCTTACTCTCGCACGTCGATTGTTGAACTTCAGTTGACACTTCGAGCGGAGTTGGGAACGAACTTTTTATTTTCCTTCCCTCTATTGGCTTCCTTCAGTGAAACTTTGTCTAGTGGCAATGGAAACCAACATTGATTTAAAACAGATGAAACTTGTCAGCGAGTTACTGTTACTTCACGAGTTTCATTGACAAGTTGAAAAACGAAAAAATATATGACTTCTTATGTAAGTAGGATCCTTCTACGTTTTTGCTGTAAACATTCATTGTTGAAACAGAAACGAGTGAAAAGTTATTTGATTGGTTAATCTGAACAATGTTAAGATTATATTGGTGGCTATACGTGCTTTTACATATATACCTACCTACAAGGAATATTTCGCTGTTTTGATGTTCATAGAGGGCTGATTTAACGATTACTGACAGAAAGCTTTAAACCAGTATTTTTCATTTCTACGGCCCTTGCTGATTAGATTAAACTAAGCAAGTTCATACCGTAAACAAGCCGTAGTTTTTTTCCGCGTTTCCCCGAAAAGTTTAGGCATATTATTATCATTTTTACCATAAATTCTCCGCTGCTTAGAAATATTCTCCCAAGTTCTCGTTCCAATGCACGGTTAGACACACCCAAGCCGTCTTTACTGCAATAAAGGATCAATAAATCCAAAACAAAACCCCGGTACGTAACGGCTCAACAGGAAATGTCCCTGTACCTATATTTCACGCGGGTTTTTGTTTATTTTTTCTTTATTGCGTAAAGTACGAATCGCCATTTCCATTGACTTTACCCAGATAAAGTTGTTTGCCTTCGTTTCTATATAAAATGTAGTTTTGCTTATGGAAAGCTTATTTCTTCATCTAGTCGTTAGATACAGGCGGGGTGACTGCGAAGCCTGGATTTGTTTTGCGCTGCTGCAATTACCTTTTGTTTCTGTTGGATTTTCTCAACAGTTTCTGAAATAGGAAATGTTAAAATCATAATTTCATGTTTCTGTCGAAGTTAAGCTTTTAGAATAAGAAAGTTCGTTGAACAAACTAATGCATTGTAGAGTATTGTTGTAAGTTTAATCCGTAGCAAAGTGTTTTTTTAAAGTTTACATTTAATTACGTTATGATAATAATTATATGGTAATTAAAAAAATTTATTACATAGTTAGAGGTTTGGCTACTTATGGCACGCAGTCTGATTCTTTTCTCAACTAAAATTAGTCAAACTAAGTACCTAACTTATTTTGATCCCATCGCCCAATAAATATAATACATTACTGCCCTCGAAGATTAAGAATTCTTGGTATGTTACAAGCATGTCGTTATTAAAATAATTAAAAATATCACATTATTTATTACAAAACTTAGGTTGTTACGTATAGTAAACATTAAACGATGTTTATTATTCATCATAAAACTCGCGAAGCATCTCGCTTGGAGCCATCGAGTAGAAAAGTTGCTTCCGTTTAGTTTGTTCTCAGCGCCGACCGAATGGAAAATTGCATTGTTTATATAAAGGTTAGTATAAAATAGGTAAGTCTTTTTTATTTGTATTTGGACTTTATAGCTAACAAGAAACTGTATTCTGTTTACTTTACAGGGACATTTTTCGCTGTATAGGCGTATAGCTTCGCTTTGACTAGATTGTGAGTAGAATGACCTGCGGGGTGATTGCATAACACTATCAGTACTATCAGTAGTAATGGCTTTTATTTTGACAGTTCAACAACATTTGCTTTAATTACGTTGTTGAGCAGACAAAATTTTTCGATCATATGAAACAACTAGCTGCGTCCCGCGGTTTCACCCACGTAAATGTCGATTTCGTGGGATTATCGGTATAAAAAGTAGCCTTTATGTTAATCCAGGGTGACAGCTACCTCCATACAAAATTTTATCAAAATTGGTCCAGCCGTTTGAGCGTGAAGAATTAACAAACATATAAACACACACACGCACAAACTTTCGCCTTTATAATATTAGTGTGATGGATTAGCAAAATCCTTCAAAATGATTCAGATGAGCTGGCTAAAAAAACACCTTGCTCTCTAAATGTGCCACGTCCTATTGGCGTCGATTCTGTATGAATATCATAATAACAGGAGAACAAGCAAGAAGTAATACCTATCTAGCAGGCTAATTAGTTTGCAGATCTCGTGCTCAGTTCTCATGCATGTTAAGGCGGCATATTCTGAAGTGTCGTCACCGTCACCTGTTATGAAGTTTTAAGTCGACCCAAATTGTAAGCTCATCTTCCGTCTCTTTCTTATTTTATGTGGAAGTAAAAGATAGCCATTCTTTGAGCACGCTGTAAATCGGTGCTAAAATATCTCTACGTTTTCCCTTTTCAAACTTTAAACTGGTCGCACCAACGAAACTAAAGCTTTTGTTCGAGGAAAGAGTAAATTATAGATAAGGGATGAGTGATCTTTATGCCGTTATTGTAGTAATAATGCAGAAGGGTAGCAGAAAGAACATTGATTTTACACTAGTTTGTGCCATCGACTTCATCAGCGTGAAATTTCACCCTTCCCTCATTCACCCTCTTAGGGGTGGAATTTCGAAAAACCCTTTCTTAGTGGATACCTACTCTTCACAAATAACACACCGTTTAGGCTGTGCGTTGATATATCAGCCAGGCAGGACTTTCATTTTTTTAAATATAGATGAACTTTCCAAGTTCAACTGTTTTCTCGACGAGGTATCGATAAATCATGTCAGTTGGCTTCTCCAGACTGAGATTTGGCACGACGCGAACATGACATGTTTTCTATGCCTACGTGGGTGTACGAGCTTGGCTATGTTTAGTTTTCCAACAAAAACTTAAAAAACCCAATGGTTGTTAGTCACTGTCTACGTTCTGACTCCTACCGTTGAAGATCGATTAAATATATCCGCACATTCTCACGTATTGGCTTTCCTGATATTTTTAGTATAAACATATCAAATTTTTGTATTGTAGCAAATGGAAAACGTTATCACGGCGACGGTAACGTTTCCTGTGATCTCCTGTAAGCCGAGATTAGGTCGGATTGAGTCGAACCGTGCCACCGAACCGGTTATATTGAAGACGTATGTAGAACGTCTGAATACTCTCTTAATACCTATTAACTTGTCAAGTTCATTAATGAGAATTTCTTTAAATGATTCCTTGATAACTACATGGTTAAAAGGTTGTCTCATTTTAAGTGACTTTTTGAACAGTGAATATATTTGTACATGGTTATGAGGTTGTCTCATTCTATGTGACTTTTTGAACAGTGAATACCTATATTCGAGGTGTTTTCAGAAACCGACATAATTTTTTAATGCACAATGATTTTCTTCGTTTTTTTTATCATCATTGGTATTATTTACGCACACAGGTGCTTTTACCAACAAAGTGTGGCTAAATATTAGTATAGTTAAGTAAAGTTCAACATGAATAATGCTCGCCAGTGCGAAAATTAGTAGGTGAGCCACACTAAAATATTCCTGCACCATAATACTGAGTGGCGTGCAATTTCGACGGAATAATCTCCACATTTAGAATTAGAGGTTCGCTTTAAGTCGTCGTAAATATAGCGCAACATAGTTATTTTGAAAAGGCTTGCACGCCGTGCCCGCGGCGGTGCGCTTGGCGGAATATAATAATAGTCGTCGGGCCACCGCGGAATATCATCTCGGTACATTGTGAGAGGCAGGATGCTCATTAGATGAACGCCCCGGGCCGCGCCGGCACCGCCCCGCTTAGTGCCTACCTTCAGACACACTGCCTGCATGCTGCCACTGCACTTCTTATTCTAATTAGTTTTACTTTTTACCCTCTCCCTAACATTAACTGCTGGCCAAAAGCTACAAATTGGTGCCTCCGTGGCCTACTTTTTCCGTCCACTGCACCAATAATATAAATTTCAGGATCCTTCCCAACGACGTTCTGATAAGGCCGAAACGAGTAACTGAAACGGAAAGTGTTCATTCTGAAGTAATATCTTACGATAAAGTTTTAGTTAGAACCTGTTATAGGATATATGGCTCACGGATCTAATAGGCTTTAACCTCTTTATGTTATCGCCTAAGTTGAGTGCGGTGTTAACATTATAATTATAACGACTACTGTAACTCAACACTGGAATAATGTCTGAGTGAGTTTGCGGAGCCGATGTAATATTTTAATCTTATCATTCGAGTCAAGTTTCATGTCTCGCGAGGAAAGTTTGATCCGTGGTTCAAGTTTCAAGACGAACGACGAGCTTACAACTGTGACTGTGGGCTCTCTCAGATCGCTGTACTTTAATGGGGCCAACACCATTATTGATGTTTCTAACAGTTCTCATACGTCATCGAATATCCTACTACTTATATTCCAGGCTCTTTTTTATAAAATAGTAAAAGTGCTATAGTGGGCACTGTAAAAATAATTCCTTACTACACCACATTAAAGCAATTTCATTAAGACTTACTGACTTAATACAGTAAGAAGAAATGTTTGTAAACCAGTAAAAGACAAAACAGTAACGTTTAATGATTGAACATACTATTTACTGAAAAAAACAAAAAAAAAGGAAAACCACCGTTACTGTAATGTAAGTAAATTTCAATGATTTGAACGATATCACCAAATGAATAAAGCATTTAATTTTGTGATCTTTTAGCTACTTAAAACGTTAAAGTGTAGTCTAGTGACGTAGTGAGTCATGACGGTAACATTTTGCTTCAAGCTTTAACTGTTTTCGGATCAGTAAAAAATACTGTTTCGAACGTTAGGCTCATATGGAACTGTTTAAAGCAGTTCAGATCAATGTTTTTTCATTTTTATTTAATGCTCATTTCTTTCAGTGTAATTTTATTTAGAACTAGCTGTGCCCGCTGTTCGCATAAATACCGGAAAACAAATTGGATTTCATAGGTTTTTCTAAAATAAAAGTACCTAGTCTAAGTTTCCTTATAACATCAGCAATCTACCAGTGAATATCCCGTCAAAATGGATCCAGAGTTAAGCCGGAACAAACAGACGCAGACAGACAAATTTTGAAAAAAGATTTTATTTTTGTTATAATTAGATAAAGTAATACACATTTACTGTGCTGTCATATCCATTTACTGTGCTGTCATATCCATTTAGTAAAAAGCTAATATTTAGACATTAAAACATATACTTACCTACACTTTTTTTTTTTTGCGGATTGGAAATCTTCAAATGACCCCTCCCGCCTTCCGGAAAAATATACACTTCTATTTTATTTATTTGTGTAGATATGTACATTTGGGCAAAAAGAGAGAAGAAGTAAAGAAGTAGGTACTTATTTTCATGTTTTGTATGTTCAGCAAAATTGTTTATCTACTCTGTGGAGTGCCGTTGTTTTGAGAAACAATCTCTTTCGCACAAGCTCGGCGGTGACTAAGCATTTTCAAAGTTAAGAAGCCTTGTTTGGCCGCTTCCGATATTTGTTAAGCCCGTGTCGGTTTTACAAGATGCCAGTTTGAGATAATTAATGTGTAGCCTCGTAAAACCCTTCTTAGTAATTTAACAACTTCTAATTGAATAAAACTTAGCAACCTTTGTCCTGCTACATAATAATTGAACTATAGACTGTCGGCTGACATTTTTTCATTGTTAACGACTACGGCTGCCTGGTAAATGGATTGGTGATAGCCATTTACTGTTAGTAGCTCAATATATGATTCTGGTAATCATTTTCTGAATCAAATCTTTTGTTTGAGTTTATGGCACTCATGAGAAAGGTCAAAGTGGCGATTTATTGTCAAGATCTGAAGGCCAATTTCCATAATTAAAAACGTTCAAAATCTAGGCGCAATCTCCTCTCAGTGACAATCAATGTCAAAAACTTGTCTAAAATTTAGGGAAATCAGGTAAGATATTTGACCGACTGACACAGATCAGACTGTGAACGTTCTTAAAATTACAAGAATTGCCCCTCCTGGTTTAAAATGATTTTATTTTATAAATTGGTGAAAATTTACTCTTTTACACGTAATTTATTTTATTAAAACTAGATGAGGTCGGTGTCCCCGCCGGCTTACCTGAGAAGAAGCACCGAAACAAACTCAGAGGGCTGCAAAGTTTCTTTTTCATGTCGTGTCTTTTCCAGTCCATAGAATTACCTACCTACTTTATAGGTAGATAATGATCAGATCATATCCAAACGACAAAGCAGATTATAATTACAACATTAAAATTTATTGACAGTAAACTCAAACTATAATTCACTCTGTGCAGTTAAACTTGATGGACGGAAATAGCGCTAGGAGTAAATAACACAAGAACGGTATTGCGGACTACGACCGAAACGTTAGTCACCGATTTTCATTTCAAATCAGTTTAAAACAACTTGTTCGAACTGGGTTCAAAATGTTTCGGCATTTTGAATCCCTGCTGGATTTTACCCGTTTCTAATACCGGGAAATAAACTCTTGCCTATGGTTGTAAAAACCGGCCCAGTGCGAGTCGGACTCGCACATGAAGGGTTCCGTACCACAAGGCATAAAACTCCGAAAAAATCGTTTCTTTTATACCCCTTTAAATTTTAACTTTATTTTATTTTTATTTGTTGTTATAGCGGCAACAAAAACACATCATCTGTGAAAATTTCAACTGTGTAGCTATCACGGTTCATAAGATACAGCCTGGTAACAGACAGACAGACAGACGGACAGTGGAGTTTTAGTAATAAGGCCCCGTTTTTACTCTTTGGGTACGGAACCCTAAAAATGGTGAACAAATCGATTTCAAGTGGTTTTTTTCCCTAACTTGCTTTCGCATAAGACTTAGCGTAGTTTGTGGTTTCGCCTCTCTTTCTTTCGTTCTTAAGTCAGTTGAATTTCGCCTTCCTTTCATGGTATCACATGGCAGCTATAGAACTTGCATACCTACTTTCTATGTTTGAAACAAAGATGTAGGTACCGCTACATCTAAGAAAACTTTATTTTTAAACATATTTGTTTGAATTCTCTTTCACGTGTTGCTAAAGTGCAGTCTGCCGAGAGAAGAGATTGATATTGTTAAGAGGTTAAGTAACGGATGCGCTTGCTCGCTTACGCCATCAAGATGACATAATAAATGGAGGAGGGCGGCACAATTAATTGCTTCTAAGGAATGTGCCCAGCTGCAGCAGTGATAACATACATATAAGATGAATAGTTTACACCCAACTCACTACCGATTATAATATTACTAGCTGCGCCCCGCGATTTCACCCGCGTAAGTGTCGAACCCGTAGGAATATAGAGATAAAAAGTAGCCTATATGTTAATCCAGGGTGTCAGCTACTTCCATACAAAATGTTATCAAAATTGGTCCAGTCGTTTGAGCGTGAAGAAGTAACAAACATATAAACACACACACACACACCCCCACACACTCACACACTCACAAACTTTCGCCTTTGTAATATTTTAATTTATTTTTTAACTGGTTCTGAACAGCACATTATCCCCAGTTCAAGGTTAAAACGTTTCTTAGTAAGGCCTTTAATTAAACTAGAAATTTCGGTAACGTCATTGATTCTAGCTAAACGAATATTTGGGACGCCTTTTACCATTATCAGAACATTGTAATGAGCGTTCAATATTGCTCCGTCGCACAAACTACAGACTCCGTAATCTTAAAACGCCACTTTACTCAGAGTCATTCGAGGTAACGAGACCATAACTCCGTCTTGTCTGGATACGGACTAATCCGGAGCTCACGAAACTCCGCAGATCCAGATAGAGAATAGAAATACGATTAGTGGGGTTTGTTTAGTTTGATTGGAGCCCACTAAGCCTGCATTACTTGGAGATAGCACGATTTCTTCGCGTCCGTGGTTGATAACTTCAATTCTGTGTAACAGCGGGATCAGTGACGGTTAATCTGTAAGCCGAGGTTCACACGATACACATCTAAGTCAGATGTTGTCTATCTAGCTTAGGACGGGTGGGAGTAGGTTAATGACTCGGAAATCATTCGGGTTAAGTTCCTTTGGGTTCGGATTGGAAGATAAGGGACCAACAGATTTGTTGGTGTCGTGTCTCCATCAGGATTCAGTGAAAGATTTGGGGGCAACATTCACTTTGACTACTATTTCTTTCTCTTAATTGAATTTAAGTAAGGTTACAATATCTACAAATTCCCAATTTCATGTATGTATTTGTTTATTGTATACACATACATAATGGTACACCACTGCAGTATTGTCCCTCCTTATATTAATATCTTTTAGCGATAAGACTGCCCATTGTGTTACCTTATGTAAAATGTCTACATGTATATGTGTAATTTTTAAGGTGTACATAATAAAGCGTATTCTATCCAGATACATCGGGCGTTAGAGTAACTAAGTTTAGATATTAAATTGTTTGATTAACAACATTGTGGTCGAAACAAATAGGTTTTGTTGTGGAACCGATATTATGGCGGGAGTAGTTTACAATTCGTTTGATTCTGTGGTATTAGATTTGTCAATAACAGTTAAGCTTTGAAGGTGACGATAATTGATAACAATTAACAATGGACCTTTATCTGAATTATATTTAGTCTCACAAAGCGAAAATAGTGTTCGCAAAATCATAAACGTTAGGCTGGGTGTGAGTGGCTACAAAGGGTTACAAGTTAGTTTTTATTAATGTAGTAAAATGTCAGAGCAATATGTGTCTAGTGAGGTCACAACTACCTTGATGTGTTAAACGTGTCATTGCATTTCGAGTTAAAGTTTGTCCTAACGGCATCGGCACACAAAACATCATACTACGGTGTGCTGGAAATAGATTTAATGGTCAAATCAAATCAAAAGTGATTTATTCAAATTAGGCTCGTAATTGGAAACGTCAAAATTACATAAGAGAGTTCCCCAAAACGCCCGCCCTTCACCACTTCCTAGTGCTTACGGTGGGAAGAAGAAGTGGTGCAAGAAAATCCCCATCGTATAAAAACTTGCTTCTATACCTACCATAGTAGGTATGCAAGTACATACATATGGTATGGTAGTAAGTACTCCTCTAATTGCACGTCAAACCACAAAATGATCTCTTCTACAATTAAAAAACAGCCTTGTCAACAATAAAACTGAACTAAGCAACATCCAGTCTACCCAATACAAGCCACTCCTGTCTTAACCCGCTAGTGCATATACAGACCGCTGTGTAACTAAGTGAGGCCAGATTTCCGGTTCATTTATCTGGTGTCTCATCATAGTTCCGTTGCAGCCGGATGCAGGCGGTCAACGGTTAATTGATTACCCGGTAGTTACCCGGTTAACTACGTAAAGCGCTGCCTTTTACACATCAAATACAATTATGTTTGTAAAGCTCAAAGCAAATTATTTAAACTGGTTATGTGCCAGTGAATTGGATCGATCGGATGGCAATTTGTTCGAGGGTGTAGGACTTTGAGGTTGTTATTCTTCATTAACGTACGTATTGAATGTTCAAGAAAGTTTCTATGTATTTTTAGTATTTTTATTTGAAAGGCATTTAAATTAGGAGTGAGTTAAAAGCAGCAACTCAAATATAGTCTGCGTTTGACAGCCAATATTTTTTGAAATACCTTTTTTTTATTTTTTTATCAATTTCGCTCTACACAATTGCTTAACTAACACAATAGACCTTTTATTTAAACAAAAATATATAAAAACTCGGCGCATGAGTGAAGACAAATACCAACATGATACAAATGCAAACTAAATAAACTGAAATATACAACACACACGACTTTGACAGATGTTGTAGTTTGCATACACAAGCGTTTGCTTAACTAAGTCAATTTCAGTTAATAAGTCGGGATCGCTGGTCCAAATAGAAGTGGAATAGCTACAATGAACCCGTTTCGTTTGATTTGTATAGTATTAGCAGTACAATTTGTAATACGAGGAGGTATCGTATAAATTACGAGCGATTAGGGAAATAGGCGTGAAGTGATTTAGTCGTAATAGGTCGTATTATGGACCGGATTACTTTATTTTAAGTGTTTTGTTGTTCGGGTGTTCTTGGTATTATCGGTTTACTGTTTTATTATATTAACATCAATTCGTAAGACAAATGTTAAGAATTATTTTAGGCATGTGATTGCATTGAGTAGTCGACTAGCGTGGCAATTTAATGTTTTGCCAAATGTTTACGGTACATTTTGAAGTGTTATGAATATGATGGATTACGTGCAATTCGTGCTATGGAGATTAAGCTACACAGTAACTATGACTACGCTAAGCATATTACGCAACGAAAAATTGCGATGCAGTACTTGGTTGGAAACAGTCTACTACGCAGGCCATGCTGCGCCGATTGTGCTACGCCGACTGCTACGCAGACTGTGCTACGAAGACTATGCTACGAAGACTGCTACGCTGAATACGCTACAAACTACAGTTTAAAGATTCATTACTGACAACAGATGCACAAGTGACAGTTTAAACTGATTGCATGGACAGAGGTTAGTGTTTTGCGTAGTGATCTTGCATGGTCGGGAAAATGTACAGAACTGCAGAGTTAATAAATACACAACTTAAATATTAACATGAAGATTCAACATCGTCATGTGGTGTGTGGGTGTGTGTATGTGTGTGTACGCAAATAAAAAAAATATTTAATCAAAATTCAACTTATTCATTTCTAATCATTTCCGAAGTTCAAAAACGTCAACAACTGCGTTATTACGTAGCGAAGCTTATAATAAGGTGTTATCAAATGTCGTGACAGAAGCCCTCGACCGAGTCGCGTCTCTGATAATTGACGCCCGGGAAATTACATGTCGGCCCGCAGACAGTTGTTGATGACGTCACAGCACTTGATTATAAACGATTTATTTCACAAATGACGCCCCGCGATACTGTCGCGAGCTAGTAATATATAAGTCAATGGTCGCGAGTGTGCGTACTGTGCGTAATATGGTTAGTTAATAAAAGTTATGTGCGTACGGCTTTATGTTGTACCTACTTATTAATATGTGTACATAAAAGTTGTTTCATTCTAAATGATGCTTGTAAACCTGTAAATGTTCGTCTCGGTGTTTTCATTTGTTAAGTCACGTTTTCTTTTTGTAGAGAACGCTTTTTAAACTATTGCATTGAAAACGTAGTCATTTCATATGCTTTTTGAAGTTACGTAGGGTAGCTTTTAACACAGAGTTTTCTATGCAACTGACTGGAGTTCCTGAAAACCTTTTAGTGCCATAATTTATATTTAATTTTAGAGTGAACATAGAGTGAAGGAATTATTGTTAGTCGAATGTATAGTCGGTGCGTGATGTCGTCACCTATGTGAATACTTTGCTTTCGAAAACTCTTTTTTAAAACTATTACAACCCATCTGCAATGGTCTTAAAGGGCTCAAGCTGCAAGAAAATAGCGAATTTACAACGTAAACGAATAAAAAATTACAGAAAAAATTGTACAATCGTTTTTATCGACATTGACAGACAAATATATAAAATAAAACAATTATAGTGTAGTCTGTGATATAAAATTAATATAGTCAATGATAAACGTAAGAAAACAAAAAGTATTTTGACCTTTTGTAAAAAGTCTATAACAAGAAGTAGGTAGGTACCTACTTATGCGAGTTGCGTCGCTTACACCATCCATTGCCAAATTCATCGTGGCATTATTCACGTTACTTATTATTCACGTTGTGGTCGTGCCACACACCATTCCCTCACCAACGCACTTCAATTTAATATTTATTATATAAAAACGATAAAAACAAATGACAACTATCGGTGCCGGTTATACCTACTTATCATAAAACAGTGGGGCCGCATGGCACACCCGGTTAAGTGGCTGGGTAATTAATGTCCCGCCAAACGACTGCCCCGGAATATCCGGATGCACCCGGGCCGGGTATGGTAAAATTCCCGACTATCATGCTAGTGCAATAACACTGAATGTTCTCGTCGGCGCCATGTTTGGAACACAATTGTGTCAAGAATATTGTTGTTCTACGTTGTATTTAGCGTGTTTAAATGTAAGTTATCTTTCTATCTGCAAATATTATAGTTTCAATGGCTGCTTTTCTAATTTTAAATGGAAAAAGGGCAACGTATCCATTTCCATAGAGAATGTCGCGCTATTTTTTTCTTGAAGATTTTCGATTTAATGGCCGCTGTGTTTAAATAAGTAGGTATCTGGTATAGCGTTAGCTGATTGACATTTATATTGTTTTGCTGTATTGAACAGTATTTATTTTTCATGTTGTCTCAATATTCAATTTTTATTTCCGTGAATTGATAGTACCAATCAATCCGTGAGTAGGTTATGAGTAGTAGCAATCAATTAATCAGGGATTGTTTGTGCGAAGAAAACTCCTAATTTGGTCCTCAAGCACAATTTTATAAAATAGGAATCCGCGTGCCCAAGCGTCTAAACGCATGTGCTAAGTAAAAGTTTAACTTTGAAAGCACAGTTTCATTGTACACAATATAATAACGCTATGCACCTAAATAGCTATAGTTACATACCAACTACAAACGCTGCATGCATGTACCGAGTGCAGTGTCGGACACGGAAACGGAACAGCGAAATTCAATAGCGCGCGTGAGTAATAAAACGTGGCCTGTTGACAACGGTCCGTTGCACCATAGTTGAGACTTCATTTCAGTTGGTAAATTTGTCGAGCGTCCGTCCGAAATTGCGAGCTTATTGCGTCCACGGCTTGTTTGTTTGGACGGTCAAAGCTTTGTAAGCTACAAGGTGCGCCCACAATCAAATAAATGACGCAAAATAATGACGTTTCACTGCCGCTCTGTAACCCGCAGTTGTTGATGCAACAGATGCAATTTCGCCGGCAGCTAATGAATGACGTAATTCGTACTTTGTAGCTCTTTTTAAGTTCATTCGGCCGTCACAGAACGAATATGAAATTCGCATGAGCAAAGAGTCGGAAACGAAATAAACTGAGCAGGTAAGAGTAGCTTTAATGTTCATTTTAGCTTTTTACCGTCCACCCGATATGATTCAAAATGAAGCCAAGGTAGGTACCTACTTTTAATTAAAATTTAAATGAGTACTTTTCATAGGTATTAAATATTTACTGGCAGCTTCGCAGATGTTAATTAGTTATTTCAACAACAATCTTACATAGTACTTAGATTGTTATTTGTATGTTCTACGAAGTGTTTACCTACAACTGGTAGGTAATAAACTTATTATTTGGGACTTTGTAGGTAAGGCACGTCTGCTATACTTACATTATAATTTTCTTCATTCATGCTATCAGAGTATTCTATTCTATTTAGTCGAAAAATATTTTGATAAAAAAGGAACTATGACTAGTTACATTATTTTCCCGGAAAATATATTTTTTTGTATTTTAAATAATAGAATCGCAGCGCACTGTTAAATTACGATTCGCAGAATGACAGCGTAAATGTTGAAACTTTATGGCTTTCATTACACATAAAATACTGGAAAGCTGTCTTTAATATAAAACTTTTAGAAAGCTAACTGTACTTTCAAAAACCTTTTAACTGCGAGCAGTTACTATGATTCTATTTTTTATAGAATAGAAACCGATCGACTAGTCCAGTGGTCCTAGTATTTATCACACAAACAGCATGCAGTTACATCTAGTCGCTTCTTAGGTTGAATTTCACCAATGAAACTAGACGTGATCAGCATAATATTAGAAACTATACTGCGATCAACAGCTGTCAGTGTCAGCATTATTGTGGAATATTGATGCTGATAGCTTACAACTCTTGGCGGTTAGATCTCTTGGTTTTACGGTTAAAGGTCATAGCACACGTATCAAATCGGAAAGGGATCAGCACCGTATCGCCTTTCGCATCGCAGTCAAACAGGCGTCAACCTAACGTAAGCACGTAACCAAAGCGGCTCAGAAGCTCCGATACGTCGACTCGGCTACGGCTAGGCGACTTCGCGCTTACGGCTCGCTGATCGCTGGTTGATGGTGCAGGCAGGCCGCGGGAGGGGTGAGAGGGGAAAGGGTGGACGAAGAGGTGTAAGCTCGGGTACGGAAAGACGTAAGCGCGGGGACGACGACGAGCCTTAACGCAATGCACCGCGGTTCGTGAGCTTGTCCCGAGGCGAGGCGATTACGTTACGATTCCAACACTGCGTTGCAGTATGGAGTTTCATACAAAGAATACTGAACGGCTCGAGTTGATACGGTACCGATCCCTTTCCGGTTTGATACGTGTACCTTTAGATGTGCTGATTTTTTCAGTCTCGCTGGTAAAATTCGCCCATACAGTTTGAAAGCAAAATGTATTTCATTGCCTTCACGAAACAAAACAAGTTTTTCATCCAAACTGTCATTATATACAAGCGACCATAACTAATATTTATCCACATTACCGACCGATCGGCTCTAGTCCGCAGTCACGGCACTTGGCACAAGTTAAATGTAGTGTAAACAGAGGTAGTTATCGCGGGCGCGCGGCACTAAATCTTGCACTACCGACTACCGCCGGTTTGCCCGCGCCCGTTTGTCATGTCACCTACCGTCGCTCATGCTATACTGTGTACTTCGAGCGTGATTATGATGAGCGTTTATCAATTATGATTGTGAAACTGAGTTTTGGTTGTTGAGTCTTTTAGCGTCCAATTGTTCTTCAACATTCACTAAATTTTTTATAGGTACACGCCTACTTTGCGAGTTTGGTCTTTTCGCATTCTAATTCTGCAGCAATTCCAAGATTACTAACTTGAGGTTATTTTTTTCAAACCTGCTATTTTCAATCCATACTATATCCATACTAATATGTATTATAAATGTGAAAGTGTGTCTGTCTGTTACCTCTTCACGTTTATACCGCTAAACCGATAAAGACGAAATTTGGTATAGAGATAGTTTGAGTCCCGGGAACTTAGGATAGTTCTTATCCCGATATTCCCACGGGATCGAAAGTTAAGCGGATGAAACCGCGGGGCGCTGCCAGTACTTTATAAAATGGTTAGAGCACTCGACCACCACGGTCGAGTGCTATCGGCCCCGGCTTACGAGTTGTAGAACGTAGGTTCGAACGAAGACAGGCACTTTGCTTTGTGTAAATTATTTCATCACCACTACTCTCAAAACGGTGAAGGAAAACCTCGTGAGGAAACCGGCATGTCCTAGAACCAAAAATTCGAAGACATGTGTTGTTTGTGGATTATGGCCCACTCCCTCTCATGAAGAGGAGGCCTATGTCCCTGTAATAGGCTGATTATACATTCTTATTCTGCAGCTTACCCACACAGCAAGGAGACGCCTTGGCGGCAGCTGCTAGAGGTGGCATTGTCTACACATTCACAGCTCCCACTACGACAAAAATTATGTAAAGAAACTGACGGCTTTGAATGGCGCTCCGTGACAGAAGTTGTGCGCGTCACGAATTTTATGAGTACTGCCGTCTCTAGACGCTGCTGGGCGATATGGTGGTCCCAAACTCTGTGCGCTTAGGCTCAACTCACACCGAAAGAGCGGCGAAGGGCAGCGAAGCGCAGCGACCCGCTCGGTAGAGAAGGCGCGCGGAGTCCCGTGACTTCTCGGCAGTCGCGAGACTCCGCGCGCCTTCTCGAGCACTGCAAGGAATGAATGCGAAGGCTTGCGCGCAACAGACGCGCGCGGGGCGGGATATTGCCAGCGGCCGCTCGCGACTGCTCGAGCATTCTCGGGACTTCCCGCGACTTCTCGCGCAGTCGAACGGCTATTCGCCGGAATTCCCGCGGCGCCGCGGGCATCCGCGCGTCTCGTTCGAGTTTTTCATGCGATAATAAGTACCTATTATAGTAATGAAAATAAAGTTAAAATTCATATGACACTGAAACTGCGCTCCGCTTCGCTGCGCTTCGACGCTCTTTTGGTGTGAGTTGAGCCTTACTCAAGTTCGAAATATGGTTTACTATTTTAAGGTTGTTTTATTTCCAGACCCTAGCTAACATGTGATAAAATGGATAGTTAATACGAAAATTTGAAATCGTTTGGCTTTGAATTAATTACCCCTAGAGCTTTTTATTACACACGCTTTTACCAATCTACTTCCCATAATCAATTACGATTCGATTGAAAAACAATATATCCACATTTGTGGAGCTGTAGTCGAGCTGTTGCAAACGCGTTATGTTTCGTATAAAGGTTTACTTTGAACAAAGGAAAGCTGATCTAAAAGCAAATATTGCCGCGATATTGCGTCGCTTTCAAAAATTGAAACGTTCCAAGCGTTGGTTTGTGTTCGACCACGAAATCTGATTGGCATCAAAAGCGTGATGACTATGCCTGAGATGTTACCCGCACATTTGCCAATATTACGCGACGAAACATTCGGCGTGTTTACGCCTGTAATGTTTTTTCGGGTTCCGTTCCAAAGGGTAAAAATGGGAGCCTATTGATAAGACTCCACTGTCCGTCTGTCTGTCTGTCTGTCACCAGGCTGTATCTCATGAACCGGGATAGCTAGACAGTTGAAATTTTCACAGATGATGTATTTCTGTTGCCGCTATAACAAAAAATAGGTAGGTACTAAAAACAGAATAAAATAAATATTTAATGGGGGCTCCCATATAACAAACGTGTTTTTTTCGGCGTTTTTGCCTTGTAGTATGGAACCCTTCGTGTGCGAATCCGACTCGTACTTGGCCAGTTTTTTAAAATTACATACCATACCATACCATAATCAGTCTATAATGTTCCCACTGCTGGGACACTGGCCTCCTCTCGGTGAGAGGGAGGGGGCCGTAATCCACCACGCGGGCCCAGTGCGGATTGGCAGATGTCACATGTCTTCGAATTTTTGGTTCTAGGACATGCCGGTTTCCTCACGATGTTTTCCTTCACCGTTTTGAGAGCAGTGGTGATGAAATAATTTACACAAAGTAAAGCACCTGTCTGGGTTCGAACCTACGACCTACAACTCGTAAGTCGCGGCCGTTACCACTTGGCCAAATTACATAATATCCTATAATTACACATCAGAGCCGAAATTACAACGCATTATTTTCATAGAAAACTGCAAGCGGAATTTCTGTCGTGTATTTTTGGCAGGTGTCGCTACGCTCAGGAGGGCAATTCCCGTTATTTTAAGAAAGTTCACAGTCTATCTCAATCTGTCAAAAATACCTCTAATTTCCCTACATTTCTGACAAGTCTTTGACACTGATTGTCGCTGAGATGAAATTACTTGAATTTAAACGTTTTTTAACTCTTTGATTGTCGTAATTAGAGACACAATAGAAAGACAATTGCTTATGTCGGACTGTGTAACATAAGACATTCGAGAGGTTAAGTACAGTAATTCGTAAGTAAGTCTTTAGTTTTGACGTCGGGATCATGGGATAACGCGATATTAGGTTCAATACAAATCAATGTTTTAATTTTTTACCGTATTTATTGACGATTGAACTACTTATCACATTATTGAGTCGAACAACCAATAACTCACGCCATCTCACTGCGTGGTCAGACCATGTACTAAAAGGCCTCGGATCCAGCTCGAAACTTTTAGGGTTATCCTAAAACATTGTTTGTAAAACCTTAAACAACCCCAAACAAAACAGAATTTCCTACCAAGGGCTGTCCGGTCAGGAAATCTAGAGCTATGACAGCCATATCAAAGAAGAATCACACTAATATTATAAAGCCGAAAGTTGGTGAGTGTGTGTGTGTTTTTATATGTTTGTTACTTCTTCACGCTCAAACGGCTCGACCAATTTCGATAAAATTATATGATGGTAGCTAAAACCCTGGATTAACATATAGGCTACTTTTCATCCCGATATTCCCACGGGATCGAAACTTACGCGGGTGAAACCGCGAGGCGCAGCTAGTTGTATAATATACTCAGGAACTACATCTACAGCTAATGAGCGTTTTAATGTTAAAATCAGTTTTTAGTTTACATTTTTTAATAAGTTTTATGACGGTGGAAGTGAAGCAAACATTTTCATGACATTTGGGCGGGATCGGTTGACGACCTTCTAATGATTCAGCTGACAGCTATTGCCGAATAAAATTCCCTAACTAAATGTTGTTGCGAGGTCCTTCGGAAATCTACTTAGGAATTTCTTGGAAAACGCCTGAGGCGTCCGAAAAATGTTAAAATCCGCGTTGAAAGCTGTTCAACATCCGTTCATATTACTATTACGATGTAGAACCTTTTTCTTCGATAAATACCTCTTAGGGATCCTGTAACTATGAAAATTCAGTACCTACTAAACAGCCATTATACGCAGTACGCAATGCTATCAAGATTGTACGCTTTGAAACCACGTTCAATATTAACGATTTCGTCGGGTTGAATAACCTCAATTATTGTATGAATAGTTTTAAATACCTAGTTTAGTCTAACTAAACACGTAAAGCTACATTACCTATTTCCTTTAAAAGCTCTTAACTGCCATTGTATGAAGAGGGTCAATAATGAGATGTATTCTGACATCAACTGGCATTTAAATCACATTACACCGAACCAGGGTCTCAGGACCTCTTAGTAGACAACCTAGCTAGTAATAGTTGAGGGGAAACATTGCCACATACTGCAGCAAGTTGAATAGAGAGAGTAAGGAGTACCGACACATTCACGCACAATGGTCCACTGAAGGACTAAGTACGGAAACCAAACCCATAACATAGAAGAGGTGAAAGACACAATTATATCACTAGAAATAGGGACCAATTAGTTCAACCAGGTTTCAGGCTGGCTAAAGTAGACTCGTCTTTCATGGGCTACTGTTTAAAATGTTACAATAAAATACCTACCCACATACTTCAACTGAATGAAACGAAATTTAAATCTTGTATAAAACGCACACTATGCAGCCAGGCATATTATAAATTGAGGGACTACATCGCCGATAAAAGTGCTTGGCTAAACGCTGGTCCTGCTCCATAAGGACGCACAAATAAATTGATTAGCATTGGAAAATACTGTTGAAGCTGCTGAAGATTTTAAAATACACTTTTTGCATTATATAAATTCAATCTCCTAGTATTGTATAATTGCATAGCACATGTGTGAGTACTATGTACATACTATAAAGCTTCCATTTACTGGTTACGCCTTTCATTAACTTGAATGTGCCCTGGCGGCTGAGAGTATGTCATGCTCACTCAAATGTCTCGCTGATGGTGGCGCGTGTGTTGGATCATTTAGCTCCCTATAAAATGGTTGAGCTGAATGGTGCTAATACATGCGTCATGTTCGTGAACGGGCGCCGTCAGTAGGGACTGGTCATCTCTTTGCTGCCATGGCTTATTTTAATTTAATATTTGAATTGTTTTTTTTTTTCATTACGGATGCTTTTAACGTTCTGCATTGTTCTCACATGCATAATTTTTAACATGAATGATGTAAACAAGACTTTGTAACCATATTATTTTGATTTAAAAGAGTGTCCATGGAGTTTCTTGCCCGTTCTTCTCCATAGGTACGAGTACCTACGCTTTGGAATGGGCAACTAGCTTCATCTTTCTGACTGACCGACCCCTTGACAATTCAAAAGTGCCTGTAATTGGTTTAATTGAAATATATACTTTGAGTTTGAGAACATAGGAGTACCGACATAATTTGCAGCGACCGTACTACATAGCGTTTGATAAAATCCACCACATATAGGTACTATTCACCAAAACCACACAGCATTAAAAGAAATATGACTTCCTCATCCTATTTCTCCGAACCCATATTTATGACAAAATATTTGCCTCAAACTCACCTTGCGCAAACATTTTCGCCTCATCATAGACGTTAAGACCTCAATAGGGTAATATTTCCAATGCAAAGAAGTGCAGTGAGCGGTGTGCGCCTCGGAAAAGGCAAGAGATTGGTACATAATATTGCAATCTCCGTCGGCAAACACTTGCTATATGCGTTAGGAAGCAATACTTATCCGCGTCGAGCGCCGTGGTTAAATTTCCCAACGTACAGCGATTCGCTCTTTCGTATTTAACCACTGGTGGTTAAATTGTCTTGTATTGTATGTGTCTGTGTATGTGTACACATTGCCACGTTGTAACACTTGATTGCTGGTTCTATTTATCATAAGGCTTCGGGATCTTTTGTTCTGTTTTCAGATTATATTATTGAATATTACATTGTTTAATTAATTAAATTGGGAATAGTATTAGTAAACTTCAAACAGCTCTTGAATGCCTTAGAGAGTTGAGTAAATATTTCCTCTTTATATAGAGTTAATAACTTGAAACTCACTAAGTTAATAAAGATAGGGACTATAGTACTAAGTTAATAAAGACAAGAACATTCCCTAAATAGTATTTCATAAATCTTTTTACTCTTCAAATTCATACATACAACATTTGAAAGCCCGATAAAATTCCTTCATAATTCTGTGAAGACCCATTCCACTCTATTTTGAAAGACAAAATTTTAATACCCTAACTTATAGTTAAAACTGGAAGGTCCCGATTCACGCGAGCTAACATCCTAGGATATTACTGGGCTTAGTACAGTTAAATCCTGGAGTATATATTTTATCTTAACCATATTCTGTTTAAAACGTCTCTCAGTGATTACGAAATGGAAAATACAGAAATTAAGGCAAAGTTTCGGCGGGTGCCTCTTTTATGACGTGTTCTTATCTCCCGGGAACGGCGCGTGTGGCGCGAGTGTGGAGTTACAACATTAAGTTTGCCACTCTAAACTTTCATTCTCTGTTCCCTTACACAGTATTGCCACTGCATAAGGAATAAAATGCTTTATTTCCACTTTCTCAGTTGCATTGATAAAGTGGCTGTTGTTGTACAAGTGGTACCTATTGTGGCAGTGCCGCTTTGTTTGCGAGTGTCGCCGATATATCTCGAAAGTTTTGCGTTGCAGCAACGCATCTCTACAAGCCCTGGCTATATTAACTCATATCACAAACAATTAAGATTTATACTTCTTAGTTACGAGTAACAACACATTACAAAAAAAAACGAAGGCACTTAATTAAAAAAAAAAACCCAATTTAAATAATAAGCAATCTCAATAAAAAATTCTACTAAAAGTCAATTTGTATTCTGTGAAATATTCAATCGATTTAAGTGTAATCGAATTCGAATGGAATTGTCGACGAATGATTTAAAAAATATCGCGATTCTTATCTGGCAATACCGCACAGCTTTTAATGTATACATATGGAGTGTTCGATAGAAGGGATTGCAATGTTTGTTTCAATTTCCCGAGGTGTGAGAGCAGCCGCGCCTCGCATCTCATGGATCCTCCATGTTGTGAAGAGGTGTATTCATTCATCAATGTTAACTCAAAACGGTAATGCTTCTTGTTTCAAGCGAAATTGAAAAGATTTTTTCTTCAAATAATTTTCATCTTTCACTAATTATATTTACTTGGAATTATTTGTCTTTCAGCCTCCCCGACTGTTATCGAAATGACCTTACAATGTCAGAGTTAATGGCATTGTACCTTTTGGCAGACGTTTTTAAGATCACAATATGTCGAAACAGTACAAAGCCTGATACATCACACATAACTCTGACTATATTGTGACACAATTCTTTGTCCTTCTTTTAAATTACAAGAATAGAATAGAATAGAATACTCTTTATTATGTACACCATATAAATTACAGACATAATTATAGAAACTGTACAAAGGGTGACACAATGTGCGGTCTTATCGCTTAAGAATAATAAGTGGGTACCTAAATTTTTCAGTACCTAAATAAATCGTTATTTTTGCCTATTCCTAATAGCTATCCGTTTCTGATGGATTACGATTTCTGCACCGGCTAGTACTTATGGAAAAATAAGGAAAAACTACATGATACGATTTCGATGAGTAATTGGATCGGTGGCAGAAGTAATGTTCATGTTACATTTTTTATAGAGGATCCGGATTAAGCGATGCGTTCTATTTATTTATCGATATTGGTTTCCCGATTTCCTTTTAGTTTTTTTGAGTTCTTGTATCAATAATTTAGATTGACGGTTAGACCTGCATTTTGAATAGTTGAGGAGTAGATTAAGAAGTTCTCGTTAATACTGTTTTGTGGGTAAGTGATAATGGCTATGGCCATAGCATAATCAGCCTATAATGTTCCTACTGCTGGGACACAGGAGGCCTGTGTCTCGGTGAGAGGGAGTGGGCCGTTATCCACCACGCGGGCCTAATGCTGGTTGGTAGATTTCACACGATTATTTAGTTTTGTTTCTTCACGATGTTTTCCTTCGCCGTTTTGAGAGCCCACTGCTCTCAAAACGGCGAAGGAAAACATGTTGAATTAATGTATACAAAGTAAAGCACCTGTCAGGGTTCGTACCTACGACCTACAAAACCCCAAGGAAATTGTAGAAATCACTACCAGAAACAATAATTTTAATACAAACATATTAGTTATTTTGAGTTTAATAGTTGAATCAGCATTGGGCCAGTTTATAATTAAAAAACTTTT
Source organism: Oligia latruncula (assembly GCA_948474745.1). NCBI lineage: Eukaryota > Metazoa > Arthropoda > Insecta > Lepidoptera > Noctuidae > Oligia > Oligia latruncula. The sequence continues at coordinate 9,229,794 of OX419693.1, read as the reverse complement.
TTACAAAAATAACAACCGAATTCCAAAAAAAAAAAACACTACAAAGTGAAAAATACCTTTAATTTCGGAAGTCGGTGTCGTTGGTTCCTCATTTTCGTTTTTTGACACCGACTTCCGAAATTATAGTTATTTTTCACTTTGTAGTGCTTTTTTTGGAAAACGGTTGTTTTTTTTTTGCAAAAAAGTTTTTATTTACTTTTTAGTTGTACCCTATCCCACACAAATTCATATAACACTACCTGCTATTTAAATATCTGTGACAGGAAGCTATTAAAACATTATCAATAGAAACTAAGTGGAGAAATTCCTATTATTGAAGCTAACTCAAAAACTACCCAAGTAAAGTTAATAAAATTAATATGGGACCCACCCCTGAGGCATACCTTATCCATTAGAATATGAGAGAATTTTGCAAATCCGTAATACATAAATTAAGGAAATAAAATTTATTCTGTCATATCCGTACATGAGGGAGTTATGCCCGAACATACATAAAAAAAAATATATATATGTAAACATCCGAATTAACAAACTGCTGTTTTTTCGGTCGTCGGTTAAAAATGTGTTCAACTAGCAGTGCTCTACACATTTTTGAAAACGCACGAAAAGATCGTATTTTATTAAACGTGTGTTGACAAGTGCTGCAGGGCATTTAGTTATTGGTACAGCTAGTTCGTGTTCCGGGAGTAGTTCACAGACTCTCCACACTGCAACTATTTCCATCAGGCTTTGTGCCCAATTGTTCGTAGCATAGCATTCTGAATAATGCATGAACATGTTAACTTTTCGAAAAGGAACCTACATTTTGGAAGTTATTGCTAGGCACAAATTAAACCCAACACAACATTTAGAAGTAACTATCAAAATTGATATAATTTCGTCGAATGTCCCTTCGAATAAAATTTTTGTGCGTAAGAAATAGGTACACAAAATATCTTAAAATTCGCCGAAACAAACGAAAACACGACTTCAAACATTGAAAATTTTACATCAAAATGAACTCTGAATTAATCAAAACATTCTCATGAACGAATTCCTAATAAACGGTTTAACTGTGAATTTCGCCAGACAATCAGGCGTTAACGGGCTGTTCATCGGGTGACAATGAAAGTGTTTCATTGAGCTGTCCATTTGCGAGGGGTGGTGTGGTAGGCACGTCGTGTCGCGTGAACGCAGTGACGCAGGCGGCGCGGAAGGCGCGTTAATGGGTCCTTCGCCCGCCACCTGTCAGATGACTGTCTGCCTGCGCCTGCTTCGGATCGGGCGGACACCGAGTAAAGTTTCGCTCTTTACACTTGGATGTTTGAACGGCGAAGGGACGTTCTGCGAAGCGTGACTGGGGATGACGCGGTGGAGAAGGGTTAACAAACATGAATATATTATTGGAGTTTGAAGTAAAACATGAGGACTAGAAATTAATTATTTAAAAGAATTAGGTTAATTATTTAATTTAGCTGACATACAAGATAAGAAGAATATAAAAATAATAAACACAACTTCTCTACTTTTACGAAAAAATAAGCACAGGTGTTCTCAATCAATTTGATAGATGGCGTGTCCTTTATGGAACAAAATAACGAACGGACTTTATTTCTTTTCAGAACCCTGCAGTTGTTCTTTGCCGAACTGCGCAAAACAATGAAGTTATTCAGGCCAATTCATTTGTGGATTATAGGCAAAGGAACACAGAAAATCGAGTGTCACTCACGATGACATATGTTTGATGTTCGTTCGATGTATTCAAGTCATGTTTGTTGCTCATAATGTACAAACGAGGTCAGATTACTGCGTTCAGAATAGTACCTACCTATTTTAAGTATACAACGGTTAGTGTTGACTGAAGCTTGATTTGATTTAAAAACGTAGGCATTCGTTTAGTTTGCCAACTCACGCAGTACATTCATATTCTTGTAAAGATTGACATTTCATTTTAAACGTTCGCAAACTAATTTAAAACAATTCACATTCTTTCAGCACTACACATTCCCGTTGCTGGTTAAAAAAAAGACATTTAAAAATTTAAAAACAAATCAGAAAACCTGCGTTGCGCGGAGCAACTCTGGTCTAACAAGCAAAAAACCATTTCCATCCAACTTTTCAGCTAGATTTCCAACGTAGCTCGCTCGTCCACAGTTCAATGGAATTCAGAATTCTATTCCGATGCAGTGTTAATGAATTCGCATAATGAAAACTGTATGTAACTAGTTTGATTTGTTCAAAATCAAATGTCGCTATTACCGATGAACCGATGGGTCGGTTACTCGGGTACCCGGGTGTTAGGGTAACAAAACGGATGCTTATTTCGTAAAACTTTGCTAAACTGTCCCGTCCACGAGTCGTGTAGCAAGTTTTCGACATGTTACTGAGATCGCATTTCGTATTCATCAAACATCCATTCTAGTCTCAATATACGTGCCGAAACTTGGTATCGCCCTGGGGTTCATCTTGGTTCCCGCAATGAGTACAACTTGTGAACTCGCGCCGCCGAACTTACAGACCGCGTGTTTACAGCTGCGAGCAAGGTCAACTTTAATAATATTACGAATTACACTTTCCCATGATGGTTACTAACTTACTATTGTTAATTCATGACATTATTTGCAAGACAGAATGAAAAATGGTCAGACCCAAAAACTTTATACGAAATAAAAGGATTTTTGACAAAGTAAACGTGATACAATAAATAAGAAACCCATAAATAATACACCTAACATGTTATTATATAGTAAACCAAGTCAGTGAATATCGTAAGAGTATAAACACAGATTCGCGGCCGGTCGTTCTAGTGAGAAGGGTATGAAAGGAAACACGGTATTACAAATATAATCGAATAATTCTATATCAAGCAATACTCAGCTTTTGTCTGTAATAATATGAAACAACCGATGAAGTGTGAAGCAATTTGGCGCAATATCTGGAGTTTTTTTTGAGACCGCAGGTGTATTTTATAGATCATTTTGGTCCCTTTTAATGCTGGCTAACACTTTGCTTTTTTGTATTTGGGTAGACTCTTCGCACATCAAACGAGTGTTGCAATACTTAAGTATTTAGGTACGTAAATATATTTTAATATTGCAGCCTAAGTTTCATGAAAATGACATATTCATTTTAGAAACATTTACTTGTACTTCACTCCCACACAACAAAACAATCTTTTAGTAAACAATTTACAACTAAGTGTGTTAAATCCAACAATTGGTGACTTTAGAGTTCGCACAAAATCATTCTAAACTTAAATTATTTGCAATATTTGAATAAAGTTGCGCACAATCGACACTTAATTCAATTAAAATGAAACTTTCAGAATTGTAAATTATTTTGAAGCGTGTTAATTAAAAGGTTTATATTTTGAAGTTGTAAATATTGAATTATGAAAAGTTGATTGCACATAATAACTTGTGCATTATACTTTAAGTATTTCTTCAGAGTGTATTTGATGACCATTATCCATGGAGTCAGCCTAAAATTTTACGCGAACAAGTAATTCGGCCCCGCCCCGAGGCATTCGTGGCATTTTCGCTGGCTGGAATAAAACATTTCGATTTCGATTTAAAGTGAGTGGAAGGAACTCAAAGAGCTCGTAACTTTGAATTTCCAAAAGGTATTTGTAATTCTATGAGTACAGTTAGCTTATGATTTGTGTCATTTTTAAAATGTATTAATATTTTAATTATAAAGTACTTTGATCTATTTTACATACCCTTCCCTCTGACATAATTAATGCAAAGAAAACAACCCAATCTATGGTAACAAAATCAAAAGAATTGTAAATGGTTTTTGTCTTCTCTGTTCATACAACATAAATTTTGTTCGGTTTATCTTCAAGACAATTTATAGTTCTCAAATATTTGATCCACAAAATAAAGGAATTATCAAGATCAAAAGGCTAGAAAGGTGAGTAGAAAAAAAAGAAATGCTAACAGCCGACCTTTTCATAACCCTCAAAGTGATCTGTCATAAAAATATATGCATACTTGACCTATTTAGTACTTGCACTGATTTTAAAGGGCAATAAAAAGAGTGTCACATCCAGCTGTAGGTCCAGGTCAATGTGATTCCGGGCAGCGTCGCTCGGTCACGTCGCAGAGTGCCGACCGATGTACCGCGGACCGCCACTCCACAGTAAAAAGACCCGCGCCATTCTCTATTTAAATAATATATAGCTACTGTTTGATTCGACGCTCTATATTGTCTGAATATAGCCACGATATATGGACCGAAGCCTTTAATAGCTTCATACATTTCAATTGTTATCTACTTCCAAAGATTTACTTGACTCTTTGAACTTTGAAAGATACTGCGGGTTTTTTATTCAGTAACAGCAAAGGTTTACTTAAAGCAGTGGTGGCCCAGTGGCAACGGCCGCGACTTACGAGTTGTAGGTCGTAGGCTCGAACCCAGACAGGCGCTTTACTTGGTGTAATGTACTGGGCCTGCGTAGGCGTACTCACCGAGAGGCCTGTGTCCCAGCAGTGGGAACGTTATAGGCTTATCATGCTAAAGGTTTCCTTCATAATAGAATATCTGTTACCTCATTTATTTATTTACAATTCGCATTTTCAATATTGAATAACGAAATTCAATCACTACATCGTATAAAGCTACAATAAATAAATATCATGATTCCTATTCACATCGTTGAGACTCAAAATACAATCGAATGATTAAATTGGAAATTCAATAATACGTCTACTATATCAGACAATAAAACGAAACCAAAGATGTGAAAGGGCATCATAAATAAAAGGCTTGAGTATAAAAGTGTTCTTTATGAAGTGTCGCCGCAGAGAGTGGAGGCCACGCGCCGCCCGCGCCGCCACCCGACCGGCTGTCGTTGATACCTATTTGAAAGTCCTGTAATATTAACTGGGGCGCTCCTTACTACATCACCATTATCGATAGATTCTAGAATTGAAAAAAAAAAGAGTAGCTTTTTGTTGTCTTCCTTTCTCCCTTTAATCCATCCAAAGGTGGACTTATAAAAATCGCTTTTAGCGATAAGACAGTCCGTTCTGTTACCCTATGTTAAATGTCTATATTTATGTCTTTAATTCATTTAAGGTGTTCATAATAAAGAATATTCTATTAAACTCTATTCTTACGGCAGGCAAAAACTTCTTATTATTTTTTCACAAAGATTTCAGTTGAATTCAAACGTCCTTTCTTCGCATGTTTCCCCGGAAAACGAGTATGTGACTTATATAACAAAATGTAACAATTCTTCAGCTAGGAAATACAATAAAGATTGTTGGATATAAATATTTTATTGGATAACCCCCGCTTAGTATAAATATAGACCGAGTTTTTCGCAAATGTTTTCTTTACACTTAACGTAAACATACTATATCTTAATCCCACAAAAATACAAATAATATGTTGGTACTAGTAGAAAGTATTTTTCTTAAGATTTATCCTTTTATCAGTGTTATATAATAGATACTAGCTTCTGCCCGCGACTTCGTCCGCGTGAAATTTCTTGTACCTCCACTCCGTCGCAACACTTCGTATTCGCTTAGTGTTCATTCTGACTTTTTTTCTTTTTGCTCGGCTCCTAAGGGTCATAGCGTGATATTAAATAGCCTATAGCCTTCCTCAAGAATTGGGCTATCAAATGCAAGAACAACACGACAACCTAGTCAAATAACCCGCCCCTAACTGTTCTCGGCGCAAAGGTGCCCCAAATATTTAAAAAAATATTATTAATTCCTGTTAAACAAAGGGCCACAATTCTCGTAATTTTAAGAACGTTCACAGTCTGATCTCAGTCTCAATCTTTCAAAAATACCTCTAATTTCTCTAAATTTTTTACAAGTTTTGACATTTGTTTGTTGCCGAGATTTTGAAGGTTTTAAATTACGAGAATTGGCCTTATAAGCACCAGCCATCTTATCTCTACACCACTCTTGGTTGACTGCTAGAGAATGCCTAAGGCATTAAGCCCACTTTTGTACATACTTATTTGAGTTGCGAAAAGTTTAAATAAATTAATCAGTATTAAACAATATTTTGTGCGGTAGTGATTTGATTTTTGCACAATATTTTTGTACGAATAAATTAATTGACCAATGTGCAAATGGATATGAAAAGCAAAAATATTAAATTAAGATTAAACTAGATATTCATTTTTCCAACGCATAGGCACCGACCGTTTTTGGGTATTATTTTTTGTCATAGAGAGTAACGACAGCATATATTCCCAAATCGGTGAAGCCGTTTAGGCTCGTGTAATATTTTTTTGGGTTTTCATCCATCATTTCTGGTTTCAGCAACTTTTATGCGGTGTAAAATGTTGAAAATATCATGTATACAATAGTCCTCTATGTTATCTTTTAATACAGAAATAAAACTCATTTGAATTTGGCTGACCTGACCCTTATCAGAAAATTGAAAGAATTTTTTGACAGATAGATGTGTCTAAGAATAACATCGATAAGTCTTCCACGACAAGAAAGTGCATCACTAGCACAGAACGGTCCCGACCGACAGAGGGTCACAGTCGGGAGGGAGACTCTAATAAAATATGTAGATTTGATGACTTGTCACATTTTTTGTTACAAATCTGAGATTCAAAGTTTTTTAGTCACTTTACCAGACCCTTCGGTTCTTTTCATTAAGACTTTAATAATGTGGAATTGGGTACTTAATCTTTCTCATCGAGGATGTGTCGTTGAACTCGATTCTTCAGCTTTTAATTAACTTACAAGCATTTCTTATACTCCTTTGGAACGAAGTATAATGGAGCTTGATGAGGTTTGATACTTGCAGTTTAAAGGCTTCGTTTCTTAATCCTCATTGTGTTCAAGAATTTTATTATTAGAACTTTTTTATTTACTATTAATATTTGTAGCAACTTGCTTTGAGCAATAGATGAAATTAACTTTTTACATCACGGTAAAAGCAAGTTACTAGTTAAGTGAGGAAACCATGCTCAATATTACCTACAAGTGAGTGGCGTTTAAGGGTATTGTTTAGTATTTTACATCTACATGCAAAGTACAAGTTGAATATCAGTATCTAAATACTGGCCGCAAGAACACGACTAGGGTTAAGATTACTAAGCCTATGATTAGTTACTGGCGTAGCGCGGCTTTGGCCGACGCTATCTTGGTCTACGAGATTTTGGAGCTAACGCCTACGGCTACGCGCTACGGGCTACGCGCTACGGGCTACGCACTACGAGCTACGACTGGGATTTTTTTTCGCTTGTTCGGTTTCATGTTTGGGTTTGCAGTTTATTATATTGTTAGTTATTTGATACTGGCAGCCAAATTATGTCGGTTTGGTGGGTACAAGGCATGTGAATATTTTATTGAGGTATATAAAATGAAAAAACCGGTCTAGCGCGAGTCGGACTCGTGCACCGACGGTTCCGTACAAATTTGTAGGTATGTAACTATAAATTTAAGGTTTTCGGATTTTTCCTTTACTTGTGCTACATGACATGTTTTATGAAATAAATATTTTTTATTATTATTATTTATTATTATTATGACATTGCTTCTTGCCAAATTTCATGATTCTAGGTCAACGGGAAGTATCCTATAGGTTTTGATTCCCTTGCGAGTGTCAAAATAAGCGGCCTAAACGGAACATAAACGGCCGTATCTTTTGATTGCTTTGACTAAGAAGTTTAATTTTTTCACTACTTCAAGGGATTGCAGCCCTGAGTATTTGATATAAATTTGAACTTGATAACTTTACGCGTTCCTAAGATAAAGGTCTTGAAAGACGGACAATGAAGTAATCTTATAAGGGTTTTTCCTTTTGAGGTACGGAACCCTAAAAACTCCCAAATACCCGATTATTGACTTGAATCCAATATAATGGTGCTAGTGTTAAGAAAATAATATGAAAATTATTTATATTCTCAAAATCCGTAGATTAGTGCGTGCAAATAGGCATAATATACCTAAACAATATATTCGTTGATGCTACGTATACATAATAATGTATAATTCGTTTATTGGTAACGGGAGGGGTATGGGATGTGACTAGCATAGCATCCGTATTATCCGTATTACAGGAAGTTGGATCAATAAAGCAACGAGTAAGTTTACTGATTAAAAATATGTACAATAATTTAATAGTTGGTACTATTTGAATTTAGTAAATACTAGCTGCGCTCCGCGGTTTCACCCGCGTAAATATCGATCCCGTGGGAATGTCGAGATAAAAAGTAGCCTATATGTTAATCCAGGGTGTCAGCTACCTCCATACAAAATGTTATCAAAATCGGTCCAGCCGTTTGAGCGTGAAGAAGTAAAAAACATATACACACACACACACACACTCACAAACTTTCGCCTTTATAATATTAGTGTGATTTTACGTAGGTACCTAATCAATTAATACTAAAACAAGTTTATTAAGACTTAACGCAGGCATATAATGGAATGGTTTTCAGACACCTAGGAAAAGGTCAATTGTGTATTGTGTAGGCGTGAAGTGCGTTAACAATCGCTTGACTTGAAATATTGAAACGCAAACCGTCACCCTACTGTACAGTCACGAGCATAAGTATGTCTACACTTGGCTTTATTCAAAGGCGATTTTCTCCTTTATTTGTGAATGAAATTGTATGTTATTACGAACATAGTATTTCCGAACCTATAGGTGTATGTAAAGTGTCGTATTTCAACTTTGCATTCATTATTTCGTGAAAAAATCGCAATTGAAAGTTGCCAAGTGTTGACATATTAGTGCTCGTGACTGTACACCAACTCATTCTTGATTGTAGGCGTTTTCTTAGAACTTGCAACTTGTGATTTTGTGTGACGATAATATCAATTCGAGTTAATCAAACATAGCATAATGGTTTGCTCTAATTGATGCTTTTGATTACCTGGAGAGAGTACGTTTGATCAGGATGTGGTCGGATGAAACAAATTAAAGGGATTCTATGAAATCTTTGAATGTGTATCAACACCTATGTTTATCCACATCAGTTTTGTAATTACTGTGTGTAGGTTTATTGTATTATTGAACCTGAATATGAAATGTTATATTGAGGATTGCGGTTAAGGCCAAATTGTCGTGTGGTTTTTTTTAAAGCTGTTATTTGGCAGCATAGGTTTTGTAAATAATCGTCAGAAAGGTAAGTAAAAAAAACGTTGTCATATAAAATCTTTGAAGCAAACGCATTCACAATGAACGCCATCTCAAGCGAACGAAGCTAAAAATATTGTGAAGGTGGGTATTTTCCTGTTTGCGAACCACATGTGGCCGGACAAAGTCGTTTAACAATCTTGAATAAACTCTATTCATTGTAAACCATTTGTCAGACTGATGGATCGGTCAATTTACCAATCAGTGAGTGTTACAATACCTACATTGTTAGTCGGCAGTTCGTACTATAAATTGCCTAACAAAACGTATAGGATTTGCCAAGATTTACAACGTACTTATTTGTGGACTTCGGATCTTTGAACTGGGCTCTTTATTGTTATTTGTGACTTTGAGTTGAACAGCTGTGAGTCTTGTAAGCTTGGATAGGGCTCTAAAGTCTCTAAAGTAATGGTCTAATCGGCGCTTGATTGTAAGGAATGCTTCTGAGTTGGGAGTAGTCTGATTTAATGGGATTGGTTGTCCAATTAGTGAAGGAACGCATACAGATTGCAGTAGGTAGGAAAAGTACTTTTATATTGAAGTCATCTTATAAAATTATAACCAAGTTAATAGAGAAACCTCAACCCATGCCGTCTGCATGCAGTGATTAATAGTGGAACGCACGTGCTACGCATTGTTATTAGATTGAACCACACTAAAAGCTGTAATTTTTCACGCCTGCCAAAAGAGAAAGCTGCACCGAGATTGTGGTCGATCGATGACATCGACCGTTCAGATCGATGATCTTTCAACGTTCGTTGATCAGCCATCGATAATGTTTTGTATGTAGGTTCGTACAAATATCACGTCAATCATATTTTAAAAACTAGACGAGGTCGGCGTTTCCGATCTGATTACTCTGAGACGAAAGGCCGAAAGAAAGTCAGAGATCACAGTCACTGTTAAAGTCCAGACATAATTTTGGTCAGATCATCTGAAGACTACGTAGATTGGTGTTTTGAGGAAGAAACCACACAAATTGAGTGCACCTGTCCAGCCCGTGCATTTGTCAGTAATTGTGCAGCTCAACTCAGAACTTAAGGAACTCAACGATTCGACGAACAATACCACAGAAAGGACATTTGGGGAGGCCGCATAAAGTACTCAAACTGCCTCATTATTCATCAATCATCATCACTCTACATCATTGAAACAAATTGAGAGAAAAACATCGTTTCTAGTTACACTAAAAAGCGAGTTCACAAAACCTTCAATAAACGAACCCTAAGGAGTAATGCACACACAACATCGCGACGTAAAATTACAAGGGAGATGTGTGTACTGTGTACACATGGGCTTAGCTATGCGAAGGGTGTCCACAGACGTCATAAATCGCTTCGTGCCGTGCCGTTGCACGAGTCATCGACGATTAGTGTGACCTCCGACTGCCCTTCTAATAAAGCGGACCTTGAGGGAGGTTATGATATAAAATATTGGCCGGGGGAGTTAGCGTTGCATTGTGTTTTGATGTGAATGGAGGGTGAAAGTTTTGTATAGAATATTACATGATCTTTCATGCAATATTCTATACAAAACTGAGAGTGCTAAATCAATATTTATTCAAACAAGCAACTTTCATAAGAAAACTGTAGGTACCAGTTATAAGTCATTAGAGCTTGATGTTGAAAGTATTTATGCAAAACATAAGAACAATAATAAATTTGACGTAGTGTCGATTATTAGGTAAGTACGTGAAAAACTTTTTCTTCATTCTACACTGGGTCCATTAGCAACTTAGCTAACTCGCTGAACTTTTCACCACGGTATGAACTATTTTCATATGGCTTAATTATATATTATTATTAATAATACTCCTGGGGCCTATTTAATATAACATATAACTGACAATGCGAAATATTTATCAAAAAATGACATAATTGACACATTTTCACGACAAGTGCTGTTTAATGAAAACTTACTAAACCGAAACAAAAAAATGGAAGCCATGGAAAACTTGTAAAATTGTCGAATTGTCTAGTTGTCGCCAGTCAACTGTCGCCTGTCGGTTTTATTAAAGAGGCACCAGGTATTATTAAAACCAAACATACAACCAGCACAAACATGTGCCCTATACAGCCAAGTATACAAATTAAACCATCAATTTATGGCGTACTGCCATATGCTACCTACATATTTACGTCGGCCGGTAGATGGTAGCGAATCAATAGTCCAATCGTTGGCAAGCGCGTACTCTATCAGCGATTAGTTTTGGTCTAGTGGACACTCGGCCGTTCCTTGCCGTTGGAACACGGAGCTTGTCCATGGGTAAATGACTACTTACGTCGGTAAAGCTTTTACCGTGAAACATGTTCGAACGTAGATACATTCACGAGCATAAATACCTCACACTTCTTAAATTCAAAAGCGATTTTCGACCTATTTCATAATAGTATGGTTTCGAAAAGGCTATTTTCGTAACACTGATATGTCTATGAATATTTTTATGGAAAATCGGTTTTGAATCTAGCGTAATTGTAAGGTATTTATGCTCGTGACTGTACTTCTTTGGGGAAGTCCGATTAATTATTTGCATGAAAGCGAATTGATGTCCTATTGAAGTGGTAATGAGAATTCTGTTTGGGGGATTCTGTCTGCATACGGGTTTCTATTATGCTGCTGTACGCGACACGAGACAGGTCAGCTATTGACCCAAATATAGATAGTATACATTTCATAATATGTCGGTACTGCATTGGATTTTGGTTAGTTTTATTTACTGTTGTACAAAGTTGTTATTATTGGCAATCATGTTTGAATACGGGAATGATACTTTGCAGACTGATTTTAATTACAAAATCCAACATAAGAGAGCAAAAAACATCGATGAAAGAGAAAGTAATTAAAATAAATTGGCGCTACAAATGCTGAGAAGTACAATTACATTTATCTGCCTCAACATCGTCACAACAAGAAAGCATGTCACCGTGTTCTTATATTATTAGTTAATAAAGAAAGTTCGCGAAAGGAATAAACAAAACCCAGGTATAAAAGATAAAAGAACGTCTCGTAAAACGTCAACTAGAAACCATCCTCGGCTCACCAACAAAGAATCGGCCGAGGTCCATTATGATAATGAAAGTGACTCCCGTTTGTCTTAAAGTCGTAGCTCAATTTGCAAGGCGAGAGATAAACGCTGTTAAACTGTCGAAGTTCGTGACAAAGCCTGAATAATGCAGATTACACCGAGAAAAATACGGTCGCAGTCAAATCTGCATATTTTATTGGTCCCTTTCCGATGTCCGCTCTCGCATTCCAGTAAAAAATTATATCTAAACGTACCTCGGCTATCGCGCTCAAACGACTTTCTACACATTGAGCGTTTCTTAATCGCTTTAGTTTGTATCCACAAACCGGTGTCTTTGTAAAGTCAAAGTCGTTTACCGAAACCTCTTCGAACTGTTTCTCGTACAATCAGGATGAGGTGAATTAATTTCTCCACGGGGTTTAGTGTTTCACTATTTGCAGAGAGATTCAATTCCTGAAGTCACGGTACAAATTACCGCAAGTACAGGTGACGTGCTTCAGCGGAACTCTCTTCGTGGCTTTGTATGTAGGACGAGTTGCCGAAGCTCTGCACCACGCTAAATATTTGACGGCCTACGTTTAAAGCATTCGCCGGCTTAGGAACAAATTTACGTTTACGAGTTCCAGCCTCGTATTTCCAAAATACACGGAGATTTCGAAGAAAATCTTTGTTATAGAGAAGCCTGAACGAACTCTGCGGAATCTGGAAATTCCACATTATCTCTGAGATTATAAGATTAATTTAATTACCTAAATATATTATCTACATGCGGGTTGACTATAGCACATGCAGTACACAGGATTAAGTAAATGTGTTTCGACCCAATAGTTATTTAGATGTCTACATTTGGTTTTCCACACCTGTGCTTACAGCCGACCCTTTTAATGTCTTTAGTTCGGTTCATTCACTGCAAGAGTGAAAGTGGTAAACAGATATTTATGTAAGTAAACAATTCGGTGCCAATTAGGTAGAAACTGGATTTATTTGTTTTTGCATACACGTTTCTACTTTCAAGTTGTGTGTAGGCATACTAAATATAACGTTCTCGCACGGTTACGTGATTTCATTTCGCGTAATATGCGGGTAACCACATTGGTACCTTATTGGTATAATGTTTGGCAAATATTATATTGAACATGAGAATTGCTTTTCAAGATGAATGTGGAACAGTACATATTGAAAATGATGGGCTTCTGAATTACGTACCTACAAAGCCTTTAGATTTAAAGACAGAAATAATTAACTAGTTGCGATAGCGATTTGAAATAACTCCGTGTGGTTGGGAACAAGACATTTATTGCTCCAAAACTGGTTTTACTAAATCTGTCTTTTTTATTCTTGAGTTCATTGTCTTACGTCTGCTTGCTAATTATAATACAAGAACCAATCTCCACAAATCCGACATTGAAATAAATTAGGAATATTCTGACGAAATCATGGATAGAAATGGGTAGTATGCGAAATAATGATTAATTAATCAATTATGAAGACACTGGAAATAATTTACTAAAGGTAATGGTTTCCAATTTGTAAAGTTTTGACAAAGATTAATGGAGAAAGGCGTACATGCTACAATTTGGATTTCGTTTCTGAACATTAATTTTTACTCTATGTATAATGTCTAACCGATGGATGTTCTCGAATAAAATTTTATTTTATTAATAGAAAACAAACAGCTCATTTATCAAATCAAATTTCAGTAGACAACATCCATCGGTTTCTTATTAAACTTCAACTATATCCGACGATCCTACATACTTATCTCTTCTGTTGACTGTACCTACTATTTAAAAATGTTTAGTTTCAATCAAAATGTGTGCGTCATAAATATAAAGGAGTTAAAATTTATGTGATGGTTTTTTTGTACATAGATACTACAAAGTTCTACAGCGCGACTGTAGGTACAAAATCATTTGTTTATAAAAGGAATATTCTTAGATCCTGACATACCATTTATTGAGCAATTACGGACGACAGGTCTAATATGTAGAGAAGATAGCCTTATTTACCAGCTTATCCGATACGAGTACGTTACAAAACTGAAACAATGCTGAAATGTCATTAATGTTAGATACATGTATTTTGAACTAATTAAACATGTCTGACATGACACACGTATGGAAGCTATGCCCAAATTACAGTTGTGTTAAATGAAAAGTTAAATTGAATTCACAGCGAACCGTGTCATATTTTATTTATGATGTCACCCTTGTTGGTAGGTCTAACAAAAAGACAACAGTACCTAAATTTTGAGTTTGTTTGAACGCGAGCGCGTTCTATCAAACAAACGTATAAACAACCAGACGGTTTTTTTTTTTTTTTTTGCAATTTATTGCCCAGTTCTTGTGGAAGGCTATTTTACATCACGTACAACCATAAGGAGCCCAGCTGAAAGAACACTAAGCTAAAACGAAGTATTAGCGCGGACGGGCAATGCGATGCGACCGAGGCAGTTTTATAAAAATGTGCTGTAATTTTTGTATCTTGCGGCTTCCACGAACTAGTAAATATTAATTATCACAAGTTATTAATCTCCTTAAAAAATTTTGAGCCCGACAAGACTTTCTGAATTATACCTATGTAGGCTCAGATAATTTTATTCCAATTATAAAGAGCAGAGATTTAATTCGTCCTTCAGCTTTCACCTTGTCTGCTAACAATGTCAATTGCCTAAAAATAAATATATTTTTTTTGTAAATATTTTATGTTTTGTGTTTAATGGTAACGGACAAGAAATAAAATATTTGGCTATTTTCATGACAATATCATAATTACTATGATTCGTACACATTTTCTGTAGTTTGATGATTTTTTTTCGAGAATGTGAAATAATATATGTACAAGTATATAAAATGGAGGGGAAATAATCATAGGGCATCAAATTCGTCCGCATCGCTTTCAACAGGAAACGTGCCCATAAGGCTGGCAGCATTGCCACGTTCTATGGCCAAAAATAGGCCAGCCCTCTGGTCACGTGAAGAGTCGACTAACGTCTTGGCGATGCCGATGTCTCGAAATACTAAGTGGGCACTCGGGCCCCTGGGCCCTGGTGTTTCAACCCCGAACGGCTCAAACATATAAGACCCAAAGAGATTGGAGTATTTGCGCCGTTTGAGGTTTTCCGCACCTGCAGCAGCCGCCCCAGCACAGCTCACCGTGTTTGGAAGATGGGATGGCGCAAGGGTGTCGACACACGTTGCATCCCACACCAAAGGCCTACCAACCTTCCAAGGCATTAAGGTCATTCAGTCTGGTCACTTCCCATCGTCGTGCGCCAAGCCATTGGGTTCTAAAACAGCTGGCACCCTGGTGACAAGAGCACGACAGACGATGTCATTGGTGCTGGCATGCGGCTATCCGGCCTGCGCTTTTACTGCAGGATAAGCCATGGTGACCGAGGCACTCGATACCTTCACCGCATTGCCAGCGATGCGGAGCTACGCAAGGGGTGCCCAGACGCAAACAAGTAGCGATCCGGAAGGTGGTGTCACCCAGAAAAGTACCTATGTTGGGTGACGGTAGCGCCTGAAGCCAGGGGCCCGACTTCCACTCACCCACAGCCAGTAGGCGGGCAAGCTCAGCAGTATTGGTGGACGTATTAATAAGATTATTCCGTACCAACCTGCAGAGCGGCTCATCCCACTGCCTCTAGGAAGATGGGTTCGCGGGCCGATCTGTATCCGGGCCAGCCATTTTCCAGGCGTTCACCGTGCGGCCAAGCACAGCACTTCAGAGTCAACCAGGCACGGGGCTAAAATCTTCCCGGTCAACTTTTCTGTGTTGTGGACAGAGGACAGGAAGCTAATACTGGTAATTTTGCGGAAAACGTTTTTTTTTGTTTTTTGGTTTAGTTAGGTATTTAGATAAATGTTTTTTTCTCATATGTTCATATTGTATTGTATATATATATTTATAGTATGTTTGTAGTATCATATTGTATACTATTATCATAATAGAGATACATATTTAATTTTTTTCTAGTTTTGTATTTATAAGTGATGTTTAAATAATTCTTTTGAATTGTTTTGTTCGGCGTCGTACTTTTTGTGAAGGTACACGTTTCTCTTTATCCGAGAAATCTTTTCTCAAAGGACGACGAGTCTGGAATGCTCAAGGGTATTCATTCATCTGATTATTTTTTTTAAAGAAAAGACATCGGGGTCTTATAATTAAGGCGAACTAAGAAAATGATCAAAAAAATATTTAGCCAATACACCACCCGCATTTAAATTAATTTTTGTGAAACTTATTCAAACCAAACTTTGTAGGCTTGGAAATCTGTCGTTTCATTTGTCAATTACTTCTAATTATGAGGGATTAGGTACTTTTGAAGAAACAGAGCCGTTTTGCATTTATCTTTAAAAATATCGTTGGTACGCCTGGTCTTCGGCTTAACTGGCGCTATTAGCCCTACCATAAATATCTGGGTAACGTATTTAAGGGATTTAGATTTAGCTTGTTCGGCCCTGATGGAGGTTCAGCGGGTTACAGTCAGCCAATGAGCGGGTTTTATGTTTTTTATGTAGCCCGAGCTTAGATATACCTACTTTGCCAGATTTCAAATGACTTCGAAACGGCCGTTTGAACTTACCCACACTTGCACGAAAATTGAATTGAATAAAATGGGGACAGGAAATACTTTTTAGTAGGTAGGAACAGAAACAAAATATTTAAAGAAATCAGTAGTCATACTATTAAAAAAAAAATCTGTCTTATAAATTGCAAAGTCATATTATTATCTCAATTGTGCGCCAACGTCTTGGCCAGTCGAGCGGAGTCGCGTCTCGCGGGCACAATGCATCTGTCGCTTCCCGCAAAAGTTGTCCTAATCTAAACGTAGATCATCGCGATTGTCGGAAGATTCAGCGGCGATTAAACGTATTCATAGCGTTTACGTTTTGACGTTGTGCGGCCGTCAGAAGCAACAGGGCCCCGATTGGAGGGCAGCGGGGCGCATGCGCGGTGGGGCCCCGAGGGTCGGGGCGCGGGGGGTGGTCGCCATCGCAGCCTCCACGCTCGCTCTTAATGAATCGCCGGTACCCGCGGCTTGCGCTGCGCTCGCTCCATCCGAGTGCTCCCTTTAAAAAGTTGTTAAGGAGCTTTTCTCGCCGTCTCCCTCGCGCCCTCTCGTGTTGCAACAAAATAATATCCGCGGGTGGTGGCTTCCGGCGCTGCAACCGTCACGAGGTAATGCATGCAATCGTGCTTAAATACACTTTTGTTTTATAATAACTTTTCATTAGTTTAAGCAAACCAAAGCACAACTTTATTTTTTTGTAAAAATGTTTTAAGTTGCAAGTTCAGTGTTTTTATTATTATAGTTCTTTTTCTTTTCGGTGCACTCTTTTCTAAAAGTTTTCAACAGTGTCACTAGTTAAAAGCGGGTTTTACATGGCTATTAATTTCAATCAATATTTACAATATAACTTTGATATAAGTATGTTTTGAAAGTGAACCATGTTGTAGAAGAACATTTACTTCAATTATAATCTGGGATGTAAATAACGAAAGGGTCGAAAGAGGTCGGTCTCGTGACGATATTAAATTGCGTTGTGGATTATTTCGTTTTCATATCGGTGACACTGTTTATATAATATTTTATGTACGTTACGTTAATACCTACTCGTGTATTTAAAGCCAGGAAATATATGTTCGTTATTTATAACAATGGAATGAAGATTAATTAAAAGCGATTTCATTTAAGGACTGGAATGACAAATAGGTACAGTTAAATCACGCGACGTTTATTAAGATTTTCTGCGTCAGAGTAAATGCTATCAAACGTTGAATACAATTCGGTAACAACAGAATGCTGTATTATCGCAGCTATTCGCCACTTTAGCGTCGTATTATGAAAAACGGTCCTTACAAATTTGTATGGTGCCGCTACCATTGTTCGTAGTTATAATGGATTTGTCAATGTTTCACTGGAGATGAATGAACTGTCGATGAATAGGTAACAAAAATGACGCTTTGCCATTTTCTCTGCCATTTTACATTTACGCCTAGGGCCTGTCTGCCACTTTTTGATATATTATGGCAACAATTTTACAAAATAAAAAACAACAAGGTAACATTACATTCTTATTCATATGTTAAATCTATACAAAGGACTATGGTAGATTCTTGTTGTTTATACTGGTACTTCATTTCACAAGGGCATTCAACTGAATACTTCAATTAAAACTTAAACTTAAGCCTTACATTGACTTGGCACGTGCCTAGAGGGCTTGATGAGTCTATAAAACGACGTCACATAATATTCTCTAGAAAATATATCTACCTACTATTATGACAATCCAAACAAAATCTGAAGAACATGAGTCGCAATTTACGGAATATCTTTACCATTTAGAATTAGACAAAACCTAGATAAACACCTCATTTACTCGCCTACGTGTTTGGCAGATAATATTAAATGCCTAGGTCAACTTAATATGTTCAAAGATCCTTCTATTTAGCGATATATCGATATCTTACATACTCGCGCTACATCCTCCTCCACATTCCAATTCTTCATTCTACGTTCTCCCGGAATATTTAAATACAGAAACATTCCTTTCTATTGGAATCCATGAATCTTTTAAGGCAACACGCCCCATCCAATAAGGGTTCCGTCGAGCATGTGGTACCCATATGTAACGCTCCCTATATTTTCCTTATCAATTCCTTTCGGCAGTTATCGTGAGTTCGTTATTGCGGTATCATTACGATTTTTATTGCGATTCCTCTCTCTTACTTACATTATGTGTGTAAGTAATGAAGATAGGGGATAGGGTATTAGGTATCTTGTACGTTACTTTGTCCTGTAATGATTTCGTGCTTTGGAAATGTCTACTTGTTCGGTAGAACATGATTGATTCTAGCCCCTGATGAGGATCGGATTTGAGCCCAGTAGTCTATACTATTCCAAGTTTTTTGTAATAGAAAATTGTTTACAGTAAGTAGATACACAGGTTAAGCACAGTTTGAGATGTGATGGGTGGCTAAAATATGACCTACTGCTAGTTTACATAGCTTTGTTTGTCAGTGAGCCCCTATATAGGTCGCTATGTCTTTTTTTACTTCTTTCTAGTCGTCTCAAAGGATATCATCGAAAACAGAATCCTATTACCCATCGACATTATACATCTAGAATCAATCTGCTATCAATACGGCGGCATCGAACGCAATCTAATGTAACCGACGATGCGAGCGTGATCCATGCAATACCGGCCCTGCATGACGGCCATCGATCATAGCTTAGCTAGCGCGGCTACAGTATTTTCATTATACTTCCTATAACGTCGGTCGAGTTTGAAAGTGACTCCTTTACATCGCGAGTCTCTTTTCTTGGAAATATTTTTAATAAAATAGTTTGCACTATCTTTAACAAAATTGCGGCGTAGAGCGAGCGTTAGATTCTTTTGGTAGTTTAGTAAACTGCTCATATTTACCAAGGCATTTTTATACACACAACATCATTATCAACTGGCATAGACTAAAAACGTGCAAATGTGTGTGCTATCACGAAATATTATGCTTTAATTCATATCTAATATCAAAATTTTTCAACAAAAGCGTCAGGAACTTTACGAACTTATCCAAAATATTTCATCAAAACAACATCAGTACCTATATCCCGGCCCCGACATGTTTGTGACCCCTGAAATATGTGGCAAGAATGGCCTGCGGTACAACCCTAGTTCACCGATGACGTTATTAGGTGCCATGTAATAGGCGGCGAACTTATCGCCATTTATCGGGCACAGTTCCAATCCCGCTATAACTGGGCATCTTTCTAACGGGAAAATTCAATTACACTTTTTGTTCGACCTGAGAATCAAATATGAGAGTTTAAGGCGCAGTGTGCAACACTAATAAACTGGAAGAGTTACTAGAATAACTATTTCTATTTTTTGACTTAACTTTTTGTTCGTGGTATTAAGGAAATTTCTAGGATGACTATAAAAATTGGTCCAGCCGTTTGAGCGTGAAGAAGTAACAAACATATAAACACACACACACACCCCACTCACAAACTTTCGCCTTTATAATATTATTGGGATGAATAAAACACGAAATCAGGGGGCCTAAAAAGGCCACTTTGGCAGAATCATGAAAGGAAAACATTATGAATCATAATATGGCGAAGACAGTCCGTGTTTTTCTTTTTTTCGCTGCACTACGTTGGTATAATTAAAGAGATTGAGATTGGATTGTATTTTAGCACAGACAAAAAAAATAACTGAAAAATGCCTCACCAATGGGATTTGATACGATTAACTTAACAGTTAACTGTCCATTATGATTCATAATGTTATCATTTTATGAATCTGCGAAAGTGGCCTTTTTAGGCCCCCAGATATTATTGCCGAACGTATTTAGTCGCGAGCATAAATTACTATGGACACTAATATAGTTATGCTCGTGGCTGTAGCTATGACAATATAATTGCAAATCTTTCCAACTAAGTGAAGATAAAGTATATTCCTGAAGATAATTGATTATTGTATTGAAGGAGCAACTTATTGTATACTTACCTAGTAATCTGTTTGACATTTTCAATTTGCTATTGGCAGGATACGCCGCATGAGCAACAGTTTTTTAAAACTATATCACCGGGCGCGGCTTGTTCATAGCATACAGCGACAAAGAACAGTGCTCTAATCGTCCTAAGAATCAACCCGTACGAAATCTGTTTGATAATTCCTTATTTATTTTATGCTTTAGATTATATCAATTACTAGCTTCTGCCCGCGTCTTCGTCCGCGTGAAATTTACCACCCCGTCGCAACACTTTTTGCTCGGCTCCTAAGGGTCATAGCGTGATATTAAATAACCTATAGCCTTCCTCAAGAATTGGGCTATCAAATGCAAAAAGATTTTTTCAAATCTGACCGGTAGTTCCAAACAAACTCTTCAGCTTTATTATTGGTATAGATTATAATCGCCTGTTTTCCCGGTGCCACACCTTTTTGGAGTTTGGAAAAAAGGACGAATCACAGGATGATTAAAAAAAGTAATAAAGTCTATGTAATCATACGTACATACAAAGATTATCACATACTCTTGCAGCACCTACATCGCACAGATACACGCACGCGCACATTATAAATATTAATAATTATGTCGCTCTCTGTATTTCTTATTTTTCTGTCATCTTCGTAATTGGCGTAATGTTAAGATTAATAGTTATGTGATACTTTCTGTCAGTTGTGAAGCTACCTTATATAAAATAAATTAAAAATAAATAAATAACACATAAATTATTTTTATGACCGTATGTTCTTAGGGCAACAATGTATGGTACCAGAGCAATGACCTTTCTCAAAAGATACTATTATACAAATAAATAAGCATTCTAGTCAACGTGCAACGTATAGAATAATAGGTCAACCCACTAGTATATAAAAATAAGACATTATATCAGATAGAGGGAAGCACGCACGCCTTTAGAGATAACATCATATTGGGTCTCCAAAGGTTGTGGAGGTCAGTCGGCAGTCACTTCACGTAACACTAAAAAATAACACAGATGGATATTATATCCTCGAAAGTGAGGAAGAATGTAATCTTACTACTTTTACTTTTTGATAGTAAAAAGTCAAAAGTCAAAGCATTTATTAAAGGCACTAACGTCAAAATTTACAATAAAATGGATTCTAGTCGCGTAAAGGTACTTTTCGTATGGAGAAGAATAGGCAAGAAACTCTATCGTTACTATTTTAAAATGTTTTAAAAATATTTTGTTTACATTAATTATAATAATATGTGATGACGATGCACCTAGAATAAAATTACTGTACCTTATTAGGTAAAAGTATTAAAAATGAAGCCATGACAGATAGTAGATAGATAGTGCTCCTTTTAAAAAGAAAACCGGTAATTACTGATAATGATTAAACCCTTTAAACACGCGTTTTAAATCGATAACTGATCAGAAAATGAATGTATGGAAACTCGTTTCAATTATATCCCGAATATGGAACGAAGTTACAATCCCATTATAGATGCATAACTACGCAGTAGGTTGTTACCACGATACAAATAAAATTTATGCATCTGCAGTAATTGAAATTGCACTACAGAAATAACTAGGGAGCGCTTCGCAATACGGTCAGCGATGGTTTAACGCACAGATAACTTTAAATGCCGCAAAAATGAATTGGAACTGTAATAATGATTAATTTGGGCATCGTTTTTACTGATTAAACCTTCGGTGTCATTGTGAAATGTATCAAGCTCTCTGAGCAAAATATTGTGTATTATTTATCCACTTTCTGTATTTAACAGCTGTGCCCACGAATTCGCATTCGTTAATAATTTGTTGTTTTCGAGTTAAAAATGATCTATTTTTTTTTTATTTGGATAGACTACCTGTCTGTATGATTTGGTACGATTTAAAGTCAAATTATCAAACTGATTTCGTTACAAACATTTTGAGAAAGTCGGTGAGTAGTCATTTTCATATTCTTTTTTATTTTTATTCAAAAAGAACAACAAACAGCTACAATATAAAACATAGAAATAAGAAATAAATAATTAATAGAATTTTTTTTATTTTTTTTTTTACAAGACTTATAGGCAATATTTCAGCGAACAATGCTGTTTACAGATTAACTATAGGATATTTATCGTGAAACAGTAAAAATAGCTATGGATTACAAATATTTGTTTCTAACTAATAAATTAATTATCGTGTTTAAGATACAAAGTTTTTTAAATAATACTCAAGAAATGGCACATAAGTAAAAATATATAATAAATATTCAAGAAAGCTCGTCGTATCGCAGCTCACAACTACTATAATAAAAGTAGCCAAAAGCGACATCCTTAGAGCACCGTAGCCATAGCAACAACTAAGCATCGACGTTTACGAACTCTGCACACCCCATTAGCTTCCTCTTTCGTATTCTACATCCATTCATTGCCATAGCAATGCTGTTAAATATATTTATCTACTCTACACCCATATATGGTGGTATTCAATCGTTACTGGTTGCGGGAAAAACATGAGTGCACAATATGCGAAACGTTCAGGGAATTGTAAAAAAGTTAAATAAACCACAATACAATCAGTAAAATTGGTTTCGTTTCAGCGAATGAAAGTGCAAATATCAGAAATCAATAACATGGTTTCACTTAGCTTAGCACATACAACTGACGATTGCTAAATCTGGCTTTGTAAAATCGTTAGATATATTGGGGATAATATTTGGATTTATTTTTAAGCACATTTGTTTTTCAACCTCCGACCTATTAAAGGACGTCATTGATTTAATTTAAACAGGTAAATGACAACATCCTACCTACTTATTGCAAATAAAACTAAACTTCGCTAGTTAGTAGTTGCCTTTTACACTTGGGTAGTTCACGAAAAGTAAAAATTTCCGCGTTTTGCTACGCTTCGAGCTACGAGTTACGGCGTAGCAGTGACTGCTACGACCGCGTAGTCTTCGCGCCTTTGAACGGTATATAGAAGACTTCTATTTTCAGTATATTCGTTCCCAGCAAGTGGTTTTCACAATTTACTTGACTTTTAGTACACACTTAAATTGATAATGTGCTTTAGCAGGTACAGACGATCATAATTATTAATTGTGCTAGGAACGGTCACTTATCAAGAACTGAATGCGCGACAGTGTTTGTTTACTCCGAATAAATCTTCATTATAGCCATTAACCAACGCGCCTTGACTTTGATAAAAGAGGCATTTTTTTACGGAGCCAATAAAATATTTTATATGGACCGCAGGCATAAACGGCTTTCATGAAATAATTTTGGAAATCCAATAATTGCCCCGACGAGCTTTTGATTTGTGACCAGAGGGGAGTTGTTAAATTTTAGGTACCCGCAGTCTGTTTCCAATATAATTCGTAAAAGTTTGACTTTTAATATTGCAATCTTAAATTATTAATCCGAAACTTGATTGACAGACTAGTGAGAAGAATTAAAATTTAGAAACTAGTTTAAATTGCTGAAGTCTAAAGATAATAAAAGTCTGCAAAAACTTTCAAATTTAACATTTTTATAGATAGTAAAATAAAGCAAAGAGTACCGACCTGTCAGACATGTAATATAGTGCGGTCGTCGATAACCGAGCTAATAAAAATCTTCGCTGACTGCTGACAATGTGGCACTTTCTCGGAACGCTCGACATACCAGAGTGGTGAGCCTAAGGTTGAATCCGCCCTTTCTTTTCGGTTCATGTAGCAAGGTCGGAGTTAGCGGGGCATAGCTATAATAGCAAGCGGTTGCGGCAAAGCGCACAGATGCAAACATCGGTATTGCCGAGCGCGGTCGGGCGGCGGAAGCATTTTGATAAAACGTTGCACAATTTCCGTCTGCTGCGGTATCGCCCCACGGCCGTTGATTACAAAATAGGCTTTAATAAACTAGGATTTGACTGTGTTGACGATTCACTTAGAGAGGATTTACTTAAATAAAGAGAAAATTCCTAACCAGGAATTCGACGACAATCGTTCAAAGGTCAACACGTTTATAAAGTTCGGGTGTCGCTGGAATTATGTCGGATTCAAAACCGGCAGGGTTCCAGGATTAATGGATAAATATTTGTTTGGATCAATTTCATCATATTAAATTTTAAATGCGACAGGAACATGATATATCGTCGCTCGTATGACTAAAAGTCCTATCTCATTTTTCAAATTTTTTGGCTTATCTGAGTCAGGACGACTCCGTTCTTCTATTCGTGATTCTTTACACTTTTCACTAACCGTCGTACCTTTATGTTATTTGGATCTCAAATTATAAACATTTTGAAATGCAACAAAATGTAAAGAATCACTAATAGAGGACTGTAGCCGTCCCAACCCAAATCAGCTAAATAATGAGAAAGAACTTATGGTCATGCGAGCGACGATATTTAATGAGATTTCCGAATACCAACGTCCTCGTGTAAAGGGAACAAGACACCCTAGTAGGCATTAATAAGTCAAGTTCCTTGGCGAACGACACCAAGTATGAATGGTATTTTCTAATAAAAACTTCAATAAAATGTACAAAACGACGGGTATTAGCGTCGCGAAATTCCTCGCCGCGTAAATAATAACATAAAGATTTTCCAATACCTACATGTAGCAATAGGAACCCGACGGGGACCGACGTCACCCCACGCATTAGCTAACTGTCGCTGATACACCCCGTGTCTCCCCGGGAAGTTGCCTGTAAAGATAATCATAATTTACCAAAGTTGTATTCTTTACCTTTGTTCTCCTTTAAGCCTTAACTTATGAACCCACCAGCCTTGGCTGATATTTTAAACATTGTTAACATTTTTCGCTTTAGGAAGAAATTAAGGAATGTTAAACTTTCTTAATAAATATTAAACTCGTATTTACTTTTATAAAAGCAATAATAAATACCAAGAAATTCCTTGTACAAAAGAAAACGTAAGAACGAGTACAAGATATAAAATATGATTAGGAGTACGAGAAGTTGTTTTAAAGTAAACTCGGTTTTGCACAAGATGTGAAAGGATGGAAATAATAAAATAAGGTCCCGACAAACGAGAGAACAATAATTTAGTCGGTCGTGTCGGAGAACAAATACAGTGTCAACAGATAATAAAGGCCTGGCCGGTACCCGCCGCGAACCCAATAACACAGATCCGTCGGCCGTATAATAACCTATATACTGCGGACCTGTATAAGGAAAGGATGTTGCCGCCGAACTTATTGCTCAAGCTTGGGACCGACCAGATTTGAGCCGAATGCGCTCATATGAAATATCGAAAGCAAAATATGGGTAAACAAGCGCGTTTATTGAAAATAATATTGAGATATTCTATCGCAGACCGCTACAAAAACTGAATAAAACCGGAATGGTGGACCGTTACGGTTAATCAACCGTGAAAATCCGCACTCTTAACAGCTGTATTCAAGGACTCAGGAATTTGTCTTAGTTGCCGACTACCTAACGGTTCGGTACATACTTGAATCCCTTTTCGAGATTCTCGGAATTCCACGGTAACCTCACTCAAATTAACTCATTATTTCCTAAAATAGTTTTGGTAACAGAAATACCTATATTTTTAATTATGTGATAATTCCCTGACACTTAAGGACTTATTTCTTGAAAAAGATTAATTCGAGGAAGTTATAATCGTACATGGTTCGACGATCTTGTTTGAAAGGAAGAATTGATAAAGTACATACGTTGTCATGTACACTCGTCTAGTCGTTTGTTCACACGCACAAACATTATTGACTTCACATTTACCGTATAACCATATTTGAATGTGAAATAACGTCGATCCCACAAAGAGAATAAAAATAACTTGAGAGGAAAATTTGGTAAATCTCATTGACGCTGTCTCGGAGAAAATCACAAGAACTCGTCGTGATGTCGTGCCGTCGAGCACAAACAAATAATATACAGGAATTCTTAAAAGATTCGTGAACTTGCACGAAAAACAAAAGATTTAATGGAAATACTGACAGCCTGTGTATACTTAAGGTAATATTTATTGCCATTTTCAGAGATTACACTCATTGTGTTCATTACGTACATTACGTTTATCTGACAATGAATAAGATGTTAAATTAAATGTAGTATGCTGGAAGGAATTAGAAGTATGCTGGAAGAGATTTCTTATGAAATAAGCTTCACCGTAGTACCTATTTTTCTGTTCTGTTTTTTTCTTGTCTGTTTATATAATATGTGTGTACATAAATGGCAAAATAAAATAAATGATTAAGTTGGTTTAAGGATTTGAAATGTTATTGCTATTGCAGCATACATTCTGAACAAAATAAATATTTACAAAGAACAGGAAAGAATGAAGTAAGATTAGAGTTAGCGATAATTCTTAGATATATATTTTTTTATAGTTATTTTCCTTAGTGAGGTGTTTGTATTCGTGTCACATTTTCAACTAATTTTCCTCTCCTATTCCTAAACAGATATTTATGTTTCTAAAGAACGTGCCTGGTATTATTTTAATATCACCGTTTTGCTCATATAATAATGTCATGGTAATGGCTCTTCCTTGTCGATTATTCGTATATGAATTTATAAACTCCTCATTAAATAAAATTATCGTTCAAAAACCCAGGCCCTTCGGAAGGAAAATAATTATTTCCTGAAATATGCCAAGATTGGTTGGGTACCATGTCTAAATATTCAAGGATTCCTTAATCAAGTTTAACCGAAATATTGAACTGACAGATAAATGAAACGAGGGTTCTCTTAAAGACAACGGGCTCGATCTGTAATCGATACTGGGCACGAATACTCAACCCTTTAGCCCAATAAGACCCTGGCTTTGGAGCAGGCTATTAACGACCGATATTATCGGTACAATAATCATTTCCACGGTATTTATTTCGATAATCCCGTCCTTAACAAAATTTAAATCAACGAATATTCTGATTGGTAATATCGATTTTGACGAAACCTTTAATATCCGCACTATGTGTACTGTGTAGTGTGTAGGTATATTGAAGATCATGTTATTGGATCACGAGCAAAAACATGACTAAACATTTTCGAACATTTGAACAAGAGTTAAGTTACTTTGGTCAGTTAATATTTAAAAGATAGTTCTTTAACAAGCAGTGAAGTAGGTTCAATTTTTTTTGATTTATTGGTTTTACAAATTGAACGCACGCTGGAATAGAATTTGATTGTGATGGTATTTGGAATCAAAACGCATACCACGGATTCATATTTTTCAACAATCGGTAGCTAAATCTATATGGTTGATTGTTATGCAGTTAGTAACAGTTTTACCTCGAACGCGGATCACATGGCCCAGTTCAAGTGCCGTTCCAATATTTGGGATGCACTTGGTCCACTGACGGACCAAACATTTCGATAAATGGAATTTGGTAATACCTTTACTGGTTCCGATTTGTACCGTAAATAGTTAACGGTTGCTAATTGTTTTTTGTTATTTGATTCATGAACTTAACATAGTCAATTATAGGTAGGTTACCTATCTATCTCTCTTTTTTACATTATTATTATAAAATTAAATTATATACGAGTACAACATAACTATTGTCAAAAAATAATGGTTCCTATCTTAATTAATATATTTGGTGCTGTACAGTTTTAATTAACTATGTTTTATGCCGCGTATCGGCAAGCGTAGTGTGGGACGCCCCCCAGCTAGATGGACGGACGACCTAAAGAAGGTGGCTGGGGTAGACTGGATGCGGAAGGCGGAGGACAGGGTGCTGTGGCGCAGTCTGGGAGAGGCCTATGTCCAGCAGTGGACTGCGATAGGCTGAGTTGATTGATTGATTGATGTTTTAAATAATTATATAATCTTATATATTCGTTTACTGAAATAAAAGTAGCTTCGTTAAAATTAAAATTGAAATGGTTTAATTCAAAAGATAAGCAGAAATTGTAAATAACAGGAAAATCTTCATATATTTATTAATTGCCATGGTTCCCTATTTTGTATAGGAGTAGATATACTGAAAATCAGCTTAAGAATCTTAATTTATGATAAGACTCGGTGAAAAATCATCCTTTCATGACTACCAAAAGATACCTTTGCATTTTAAACGTGAAAACTTTGAGAATTATGTAAATTATCAACCATTTACAGAAGTACTGCCTTATATTGGGTTCTTCTCTTGAAATAATGTTACAATTTTAAAATTCTACAGAAAACTCTCTTATGAAACAGCACACCATATTTTGAATGAGGTTACTCGAAAGTTTTTGAATGCTCCTAAACAAAAAAACTAAAATATTGTAAACTTATTCAAAAACTTTGTGGTATATCTGACAGACTGTGTTTAATATATCCAATTTAAACACTGCTTAGTTATAAAGCCTCTCAAATATTCTTCGCATTTAGTTAGTTGAATCTTATTTTAGTTGCAATTCACTTATTTGAATGAAAGTCAATGATATAAAGTTTCAATTGACTCAGAGGTAAACGGACGACGTGCTAGTGACAGATCAATACTTCTTTTGAAAACTTCCAAAAGGGATTTAGTACTAAGTCAAACCTGAATTTAAGAGAATCCCCGGTAACGAGCGAAGTTTTTGGCCACAATGAATGTAATTAATCGAAAATTTAATTTTTAACTTTATCTTCTTTAGTTTGGTGCTTGTCTTGGGTTGACACATTTTCGAGCAATTTGTATTTGAAAAAGGTTTTGAAACTGAGCTGTAATGAAATTAAGTTGAAGGACAGATTTTGAATATTATATTTAGTTACGACTGGACCACTTTTCAAGATTAATGTTATTAATCTCATCAACATATTTTATGAAAATCCCTTTTCCTTCGTAATTTTTAACGTAAGAAGATTTCAGAAAAGAAATATTGTTATGTTTACGCAACAGAATTTTTATAAAAGGAGATAGATGCATTAGGTACGTACCTACCTCAAAAACTTTCTTCGTTGATATTATTAGCGATCATAGGGACCTATTTTATTTATAGGTGTCGTTAACAAGTTTTTTTTAACTAAAATGTAAGAGATAGAAACTTGGTTGGTTTTTACTTGGTTTATGTAAAAATGGATGTCGGTATATATGAAATTGATAAACTCCAACACCGTTTGATTGATTGGTCACCAAGTTAGCATATATATGTATTTTTTCTTATATGTTTTTTATATTCTGACCTCCACGCGGGGAAAGCAGAAGTTGGTGTTTTATGTTAAAATGAGTTTCTTTTTTTTTCGGGGTTGACTGATGCTCAAACTTAAAAAAAACTGTATCTATGATAAATGATTTCTAGACCAAGTATAGGCAGGGAAAATAATTCTTTCTAATTGTCCGTACATTCGAATAACAATTGCCATTCTTTGACAGTTGTATGAAATTATTATAGCACGACAAATTGTCGTAGTGTTCGCTTCCGCCCGCGAGGTATCTCGATAAAAACTATCCTATGTCCTTCTCCGGGATGCAATCTATCTCTCTGCCAAATTTTATCAAAATCCGTTCAGTGGTTTAGGCGTGAAAAGATAACATACAGACAGACAGACAGACCGACGGACAGACAGAGTTATGTTATGATTCAATAGCAGATTTGCAGGCAATAGATTAAATCGAACAGGGTTTCAGATTCCGGAGGTTACTGTTACAATACAAACATGCAAAACATTAATTACTGAGCGGCCAGACGGCGTAGGTTTGAACGGAGATGCATATCAAGCAAATACCTTGAA
Source organism: Oligia latruncula (assembly GCA_948474745.1). Taxonomy (NCBI): domain Eukaryota; kingdom Metazoa; phylum Arthropoda; class Insecta; order Lepidoptera; family Noctuidae; genus Oligia; species Oligia latruncula. The sequence goes on along the minus strand of OX419693.1, from coordinate 9,199,519 downwards.
TGTTGATCGCTTAGCCACTCTTTACATATACTATAGTTATCAACGATGAAAGCGTGTTATGTGCGTACATATACTGTGGTAAGATGTTACTTTAAGATTATCAGATCTCGTAGAAAGGTGTTTTGGGTAAGGTATGAAAATAGCTATAGCGCTATTTTTAGAGGTGGGATTTTTTATCGGAAGTAAACGGATAGTTTCTCAGAAAAGAAGGTCAGCAGCAAAATACCGAGGTAGAAGGTAATAATACTACGAAATAGTTTTGTTACAACAACAAAACAATTAAAATGTAGGAAGAATTAATTTGTATTACCAGCAACATAAAAAAAAAAAAAAAAAATGTTTATTGAAGAAAAGCCTAGGTAGGTACATTCCAAAGCAATGTTATACAACTGAGTGGCTATGCTAAGCACAATACATTGAAACCCTGATCTCTAAACTAGGGGTGACCCTGTATCTTAGAGATCAGTGTCCCTCCGCAGCAAAGTCACCAGCCAATATTTGTGACTCAATGGCACTTAACAAAGTATTTCTTTACATATTTAAATAACAAGAGAAATTAAAAAAAAAAAAAAAAAAAAATATAAAAAAAATAAAACTTGAAATAAAATAAATATATTATACATAGATCGCACAGTCGCGTATCTACAATATACGTGCACCTCAAGTCGAGCATGCCAACTCAAACATCGGTTACAAAGTCAACCAAGAATTCGGATACTGTGATTTATTTAATCCAAGTTATTCACTTCGTTTATTAAGCAGAGTCGAGATTAATACTGAGAGCTTAACGTAAGACGTGAACTCGCCACCCCGCACCCCGCGAGCTTCCCCGCCCCGAGAGACTCCGGCGCCCCGCGTGACGCCGACAGATAAGCTAATTACTTATTGTGATTTAGCAACCGGTTCTCGGCAAATTTTTCATCAAATTTTCAGAGAGCAATTCTGAATAATAAGTAGACGTCGTCCACCACAATGGCAGCAATTAACCGGACAATTTAACTATTTAATTGTGAATTAAGAAACTGGGGAGTGCAAAGGTTGAACACGGCACGTGGAATTAATTGTGAAGAAAGGTTTTACTGTCCAGGCGGGCCATTCTACATAATATGTCCACACATTGCTCCACGTTATGAATCTGGAAGAGAAAATATTAAAACTCGTTTACTGCGATTAATCTACGTGAAGCTATTAACCAGATAAATTACATGAGAAATATTTAATATATATTTCCAAGGTTCCATAACACCGCAGTTTTAAAACTTGTACCGAGTACTTTTTTATCGGGTTCTTTGTTTTCACCCATAATCCTAGTTTTTCTTAGTGTCCGTACCAAGCAGAGGGAAAGTTTCCGAAACTTGAATTCATAAAGAAAGTTTAAAGTTTGAACAAAGTTAAATAAAAACAGAAAAGCTTCATTGTGTAGTCAAAGCGCAGGCGGCATTACCTAATTGTGTTCGTTATCTGCGTAACTTGTGTCTGCCCGAGAAACACTGTATTAATATGAAAGCGATTTTAGCTCTGCGTTAATCGGAATTCGGGAATGAGCATAGACAATGTAAACATGACAATAGGAGCAGAGTAAGGGGCTGGTTGGCACTCGTATCGGTGGCGTGCCACTCGTGAGATAACACAGCGCGGCGTCTTTGTGGACGGATGTAAAATTATTAAGCAACGGAATGCTGTAAATGGGGTTTGCTTCTGTAATATCAAGGGTTAGAGGCGACTGGCTCCTAACATGGGGTTTCATACGATTAAGTTTATCGAATTCCGGGCGTAGGTAAGTACCTAATTATGTTTCATGATATCGCCCGCCAGCTACATTGTGATTTTTTTCCTTATCCACCGAAAATTATAATGTATTTTAACGGCGCTGTGAGATGGTTCCCCTCGCTCACTTTTAGCTCAGACACATTTTTTCGTGCATATTTCAAGCGGGATTAAATTGTTTCAAACTTTGTCGGACAGTCTGTCGAATGCGAGAAGGCTGGAATCGATTGACAGTCGGATGATTCTGTCATTATGAAACCTCACAGATATTGAAAGTCGATCGTTTAAAAATGGCGTCCGTGTCAAATTGGCAACGAGAATAAAGCCGCCACAAAGTAAACACCATTCAATTTTATTACGGAGAACAGTCTCCTTTGAAAATCCCTCGGTAGCAATCCCGTAAATCTCTATTTGTCGCAACTAAAACAGGTCACGGCGGAAGGCTATTACGTTCCCTAAATGCTGCCGAACTCCCTGTAGAGCGCTCTAATCCACTCCGAACGGGCTGGTGTCAAACGCAGGCCAGGGTTGTTTGTATTGTTTATTGTCGCGACGCTCGTTCGTACGGCAAAGACGCCGCCGCCGTCGCCGGCACGGGAGAGCATGTTTCAATTGATGGAGCCGAACAGTCCCCGGAGTGAACTATTATATTCCTGCCCACGAACGATACTTATCCTCACTTAATGTCCCCTTTACCTTACTTTGAAATCTCAGAGAGCTTTATAGTATTTCGAATGTGGAACAAAATCTCAAGTATTTACCTACACACTTACTATTGAACTGGCATTTCTGTCGAGATATTTGTTAAGTAATTTCAATTGTTTTATCGAATTTCAAACAAAATGCCTACTAAGAAAACTCACATACGTACTCTAATAAAAGTAAAGCGAAAGGTTTCACCAATTGGGACCTATTAGACGAATGCGTAGTCACACATTAGTACGAACCGCCTCGTCAGGCGGCCGTGTTTATGCGACACTTCGGCGTTCGGGTGTGGATGAATAAAAAGCACTGAAGAGCCAGCAGAATGGAACAAAACACTTGAAACAATATCGCGACAGAGCGGCAATCATTCCTGTTTTATCTCAGTTTGTGCACGCTGCGCCGCGGAAACTGCTCTAATAAAAAACTACCATGTGTTTCTACGTACATACCTACACGTAGTGCACGGTACACACGTATAGGTTACTGCAGTGCTGCACCTGCGTTGTTCCTTGCAGATATGAAGTAAAAAATATTACGCTTTCCTTTTTGTTCACAGGTTTTGAAATACCTTTTCTATTTTGACAAACCGATACGTGGTCGATTTTAGGTTTTACAGATAAAATATGTTTTAATTCTAGCCTGTGAAACCAAATATCTATATTTTACTATAGTGCTGTACCTGCTTTACTTTTATATCCTTCGTATATGTTTATTTTCTAAAGCCAATTGAATACAAACTGAAAAATATCGAACATTAGGTATTTTATTTCACGCATCCCTCACAGGAGTAGGTAAATATTTGGAGTCATATTTTAGATTTATACAGGTAGTTAGTTTATTTTAGCGCCATATTTTTTTTATACTAGGTCCCTATATATGAAAGTTATTTTTGAAACATGCTACCTTTTAACTTATAAAATAGTTTTTAACAAAACATAAAAGTATTTTTAAAATATATACTTATAGGCAAAGATTTTTATGAATAAAACGAAACGATAAATAAGGTAGAGAGTGCACTATATGTAACAGTAACAATCCATCCCATCTTCTGCCGGCAACACAACAAACTTTTTGCCCCAGTTAAAAACGTAAATCAGGCCATTAGATACCCACTCGGCGATTATAACAATTGCCATCCACAGTGGAAATTATATTAAAAATCCTAGACACATGAGCGTATGAAAAAATAAATCAGGCTTTATTTAATGCCATTCTTTTGACCGTAAAGCTGCGGTCTGACTGCGGGCGACGACGGGTTACCTCTGAGACTCGGGTTCAAGTTAGTTTACTTAGAAACTTTTTCACGGTCAAGTGTGCTTTAGAAGCTGTGTTTACAACTCCGTTAAGTAGAGACCCAAGTCGTGGTTGGAGATTAAGTGTTGGCAAGGTATTGGGCAGATGGCTCTTAATGAAATAGTATATGACGTAACTATTTCATTTATGAGTCTAATACAGTAAAGCTGAAGTTTTGTTTGTTTTTTTTTAATGTGCTATTCTCTGGAACTACCTGTCGGATTTGAAAATATATAAAAAAAATCTAAATATTTTATTGCACATAAACCTACATGGGCACTTATGCAACGTCAGAAGCTAGGTGCACGGTTCCAATTGGTCGTTTCCTATGGAGAAGAGCCGGCAAGAAACTCCATTTTACATTTGATAGCCTAATTCATGAGAAAGGTTATGAGCTATAACATCACGCTACGACCCAGAGAAGCCGAGAAAAAGTAAAAAAGTTCGAAAGAACGCTAAGCAAAAACGAAGTAATTGCGCGGGCGGGGATGCGTTGCGACATCACCAATCGAAAGGCGTTTTATAAAAATATGGCTGTAGTTATTTTACTAGATAAATTGTGATGTCTTAAGATTTCCACGCGAACGAAGTCGCGGGCAGAAGCTAGTTATGTTATGACGCTCGATCCATTTTTAATAATAATATAAATAGTTATAGGAAGTTGGTAATTAATAAAAAATGTAAAGTGACGTTACGCGCTGCTTAATGCCAAAAGATCCATTCTCATTGTAACGCACTTCGCATTCACGAGGCTTTGAATCCTGTTCTCTCGAAAGGGAAAAAATAAATATCCTTTATATACTCATTTGATTTCTGTTTTTTGTTCCAGATTCACCGAGCGTGGCTGAAATGAAACCACAATAACATTGTAATTTTACGAGACAATAAATAACTGTTTTAAATATACTCAACATAGGATAAATAATGCTCTTAATATATGTATTGTATTTGAACTTTTGAGATAATATACCTCAGAAGGAGGGTTGTTATGACAATAACGCGATGTGAAGCACGACCAAAGAGCTTATTGATATCAAATGTCTTTTGACGTCATGACGGCGGAATCATCGCGGCGTTCAAGATCCGTTTCCATGGAAACCGGCGGCCTACCACTGGTTTCGACGTTTGCGCTCCTCACTATTGTTGCAGGTAAGATAATGAATACCTCCCTTACATAACACGACAATATTCGATCGCCAACGAGTGAAATAATTAAAATGTAGATACAATATTTCCGAATGACGCAAGGCAATTACAGAGCCATTATTTTCAAGCTTGGTTATCGGATATTGTCAATTTGTCCAATCGGACGTTTCTCTCTTTGATAACTTGTGACCCCGTGACCAAATCATCAAACAAGTACGCTTTATATTTTTAAAATTATAAAGGTTTTATGAATAAAATAATGCGTTGCCGTAACAACTTCTAATTGGTAAATACCATAATGGCGTGCAAGCTACTTGCATACGTAAACTTTGTGCTAGTTACAGGCATGTGTATTCCGGGCTGTAAAGCATGTATCAGACAGGTGTGACTATTCGCGAAAAAAATATCAGCCGTTGTAATTATTGTAAGTTTTATAAGGGACAGTTGATGATTTTGACTGAACTATATTTTCCATGAGACCATGGAAAAAGTAGTTCAGTTTGATGGCCTGTACGACACCCCTAAATATGACCAGACCTTTCTGATACATGCTGGATATTTAAAATGGTGAAGCTTGAAATATCAAACTTCAGATGTTCTAGTTTCAAGGCATAGACATAAGGTTCGAGAGAGAGCGAGAGGGCCTCGCATTTGACTGTTTCACGAAGCTATTTCCCTTTATGTTCGCCTCTGACTTTAATTACTAATAAACATTGTTAAACTTCAAGGCGGACAGTTAACGCCCATTTTGAATAAAATTACCTTAATGTGCCTAACGAACCTTGTTCCAGCGTAGAATATTATGCCCTTTACCTTGTAGGACCGAATAATGGTGCTTATTGGCCCATTGGCTTACTTCGGGACTGGTGGGTCCCTAGTCTAATCTTGAGTTTGATGATAAGGAAGAACAAAATTCACAACTATTTCTTTTAGGAAATTTCTAGAGCAATTGTTTGAATGTAAGGAATATTAATACCGTCATCTGTTAAATATGGAGAAACATTTGTAGGTTTATCCCCACGTAAATCTCTGTGAAATACAGGCGCACTTACAAAAAAAGCCTTGTTATTTACAAGCGAAGTTGACTAGCACACTAGCACATAGTTGAGAGTAGTACATCTCGCAGTAACAATAATTACTACTTCGTCCAGAGCTTTTTGCATACAGTTCGCAAATTGGTGTAGGTAAGTTTACAACTATTGGACAGCGCGAGCAACCGAACACACTAATGGAAAACCTGATGAAAAGCTTAATATCCTGTCGACCATCTCTGCCCGCGTTGAAAACATTAATTTTGTCTTCCTATTACAGTAGACTAATGTTAAAACTGGTGCCCCAAAGAACGCTTCAAATGCTCCCCGAATATTCCGGAAAATATATTCGTCATGATTTTGTACGAAATTTTGTTGAAAATTGTGTGTCGAAGATAGAAAGCTTTATCATTTTCACTGAGTTTCAGACACACGTTTACTTCACACTTTAGTTACGTTTGTTTTGTAGTAAATTGATACCTACTTCATTAAAATGTGTCAATATTAGGTATGCGTGTGAACGATAATGTTAAAAGCCCTTTGACGTTATATTGACGATATATTCCGTTTTTTTTCTTGATTCAGTTTTTTGGCAACGCTGGACAAATTAACTAAAACTAAAGGAAATTAAATTCAATACTTTAAACAAACTAACATCTCGAAAAGTATTACTAAAATAAATAGGAAAGTTTTGGTAGCTGGGATTCCTGCAGCAAATGTTTGAATTCTGTAAGCTCGTGGACTTTTGTATTGTCATCGATTTTATACAGGAATGCAAATTTTCAGTTACAAAATTTAAATAAGCGTTTAAAACGAACTGGGGACCTAAAAAGGCCACTTTGGCAGAATCATAAAAGGATAACATTATGAATCATAATATGGCGAAGACAGTCCGTGTTTTTCTTTTTTCGCTGAACTACGTAAGTATAATCAAAAAGATTTGGATTGGATTTGGATTGGATTGATTGGTATTTTAGCACAGACAAAAAAAAAATAACTGAAAAATCCTTTACCAATGGGATATGATACAATTAACTTATCATTTAACTGTCCATTATGATTCATAATGTTATCCTTTTATGATTCTGCCAAAGTGGCCTTTTTAGGCCCCCTGAATATTTACAAAGGTTGAAAATGAAACAAGCTCAAAAACCGCAGCATGTAAAATTACGTCGGCATGTAAGAACAACATGTCAAGTCACAGTACCATGCACGTTTAGCTTTGTTTCTTTCTGTACGTGTTTGTTCGGAACGTGAGTTAAAACTAGACCGCACTTCACGTGATGTAGCAAATTGTTGCACTTTAACGACTGTCTACAGTGGCGGGCTACAGTTTAGAAGCAATACCGCCCCAGATTCCCTCACGTACCGCGACGCGCCTCCGACGCGGCAGACGTAAGGAACCCGCACTGAACGCTGCCCTACCGGATTCCAAGTTTAATTGAAAACGCTTTATATAACCTTTTCTTTTAATTGTATAAGGCTTTCACTTCATCCCAGTCCCGTGCTCTGTGAAATGTTTAATTATAGTTCCTAATGAAAACTCCACAATTTAAATAAACACGTACAATATAAATAATGATGTTTGTGTGCAATGCGAACGATATGCGTTAAACCCACATCGGATTACAGCTAATCATTGGATTAATTGTATGGAAATTAGTGATCGTACGCGTGGTGAATTTAACGCAATTCTATCAGAATGTAATTATAGACGTCGACGAGCGCGAAATACTGAATAATTGGAACACGTAATCGAATATGGAGGGCTTGACCGGTGAAGTTCGCAATAATTGATATAATTATTAAATTTCATATTCGCTGATAAGTTATTAAGTAAGTTGGGATTGGGACACAGCAGCATGTGAATATTTATTGAATTTTATTCAATGTTGTTAACAGTATTTTTACGTGGTGAACGTGTAGGTGATTTATTACTCTAGATATAATTTTATCCATCGCTCGGGTGGTGGATATCAAGATAAAGGGGTCGTCGGTCGACAAAGTTCCCCGTTTGGCTGGCGGCTACTGGCCACGAGTTATTAATTTTCATTTGACTCGGATAAAAGCCTTACTTATTGCCATTAAACGTCTTTGAGTAATTTGTTTTGTGACATCTTTGGGTTATAATCCTTATGTGGACATTTTCAGGTTCAAATATATTGCATTTATGCCATATTTAAGCTTTGTACGCATTATCTACTAATTGAAGTGATCATAATTATGTGACATGTCGTTCACTGAAATATTCCATTAAAAATGAAATACATTTTTCGCTTTAGTGTTTCAATTTCAACTTAAATTTTTGGCTTCATAAATATTTACTTGGTTTTAACTCGATAAAGGGATGATGTGTGGCCGGAGACGAGTGACGAATGTTCCGTATCGGGGTGTTATTAATTTTCATTTGACAGTTACGCCGCTTCACTCGGCAAGGCTGCCTCGCGATGCGACGTGACAAAGCCCTCGCCTCTACTATAAACACTGCCTCGTTTTGTTCCATTATCGGCTCACTGTGGACTGTGATTCGGAGAATAGTGTAGCTCTTGTAACTCAGTAGGAAACAGTAGGTGTTATTTCTGTTTTTCGTGGAATAGGAATTTCAGGAATAGTGTAAAAACATTTCATATATGCTCCTTGAATTATTGACAAAAGCAGATGCAAATTTTAAGATGATGTAAAAAGAAAGAAAGGAATAAAATATTTTGTTGAATGAAATGTGTGTGAATGTAGCTGTAACTTAATTACGCTTTTAATAATCTAAAAGAGAAAGTTATAAATAAAATCTGTAATGTTCAACAATTTTTATTAAAATGTGGCTTTCCATGTTAGAAAAGTAAGTTAGACAAAACTCAACTTCCAAGAAAAACTGACGATGTGAAGATTACGTAGTTAACAGGAAAATTATATATACACAACTATTAAAATTTAAACGCGCTTTAGTTATGAAGGGAATACAGCAGTCAATAATTTCCCCACATATATTACTTAAGGGGCTTATATGACCTAAAGCGCGGTCACTGTCAGACTGCATAGAAAAGAAAGAGAAGCGCGATGACACAACACTGGTAATTTATTGCAAAATATGAAGCAAATAACTATTTTCAAAAGCTTTTTAATAATAAATAATCCATCACTGAATGCAGTTTGGCATTAGAATGGTATATTTTTAATTATAATTAAAATCAGTAATGAAGGGATAAACTGCTTTTAAATACAATTAAGAGGTACCTATTAGAAGATTTTTTGATGTATTAATGTATTTTCAATTATGATTTGAGTTCCATCACTGTGTTTATTAAAATAAGACTTGATAATATGTTTTTTTTTTAGTCAAAATTATTTACGGTATGAGATACACTGCTTTAAAAAACCAACTTTTTGACCGTTTTCAAGTAATCTCCGCCTTAACTTCGTAGCATAGATAAAGTTTAACAATAGAATTCACAACGGGCAAGTTGTGAGAGTGGTGAGATAGAAAATCTTAAGTACTGAGCGAGTGAACACGTAAACAGTCAAGTTAGGAACGTATTACTGAAGCTTCGGGTGAATCAAGTCCATTCCCGATTAATATACAAGGGTCATATTATTACCAGCATTGATCCGGAAATCAATTACCCGGCCGTGCGACGAAAATAATTATTTTTATTTTCTCTACGTCTTAACTTTTCGATACACTGCTGCACTCTGTAAAACTTTTGTTCGAAATAACACCGAGAAATTTATATTTCGTATTAATGTAATGTATAATATATATTCATATACGAGTATTATAGCTCTTAACACCATACAGCATGTATCAGACCATCATTTTACCAGATCATTATTAATTTTTCGCGATTACGATGTCGGTCCCATGGAGAAAATTGTTCAGTTTGGAGGTCCCACACCCTTAATTATGGCCACACTTTTACCAGACATAAGTTCCGTTGTTACTTTACAAATATTGCACGAGTGCATAAGAATACTCGCAAGGCATGATGGGAATATCTAATCCGGACTGGTAGAAGAAATAGAAAAGGTAGAATTAGAATTTAGTACACTCACCTTAGACTATTGCATTCCACAACTAGAAAGACTCTTGTCCCTACCGGGTTATTTAAGGTTTAATACTTATTACCGGATCCTATCGGATACCGTCCATACCATTCTGGACATTCAGAAAGTTCTATTCAGTTCCGTTCTCATATTCGGGGAAACGACTAATGCGAATGTGGGTTGTACCGATAACTCGAACAATTGGTGACAAGTAAACGTTCCGTAGTGAATATATTATGGGGTCAGTAACAGCTAGTGTAAGCTCAGAACTCCGGGAACTGTGCACCTACTGATAAATTTCAGCTCGAGACTAGTCCAGTTCCACACATTTCTGTGTCACAAGATATGAAGAAGGACTATAAGAAGTTATGAAATACCCTTAATAAAATTTTAAAGTTTTTCACAAACATTGTATACAGAAAACAAAACATTTTATATTCTGTGCACAGTGTTTATGTTAATTCTTTGACCTTAAGCTTTGAACTGCTAACCTTACTTTGCAGTTTATAAAGCCGAGGTATTTTCCAACCGCAGTGTTTGTAGGGGACGCTAATATACTGGTGCTATATAAGCCCTGATATAGGACACTACACGGTATTTCCACCGATCAACCGTATTTGGTCAATAACCAAAATCACTATCTATTTCTGATAGAAACGAAAATACTTGGAAATGCAGATTACAGTTTAGAAACAAGATCACCCTGTTCAGTTCTCTGTTCTGTGTGTGTGATTTCCAAGTATTTTAGAATCCCCATATAGGTATGTAAATAAAATACCATTATCAGTAGATACAACAAACTATAATAACAGTCAAAATTCATGCAAACTCGATCAAAATACGTTCAATTCATGAATAGAATTTTCATGTTTGGAAAGTCAATGATCACGTCCAGCATTTCAAAGACATTTCAGTATTGTACCTACCTTAATAATTGTGAATAATAGGCAAATATACTTTTGTTTTAATTAATATACACTGTTTATATTACCTTGTTACGCCACTCAACTTTTTACGGTCATTTATGCTGACAAACAAATATTTAGAAAGCTTTGACGAATAATGATATGAAAATACATTTTACTGTTTGTGCTTCTTTTCTTAAATATCTAATTAGATAATCATAGTTAGTACACACAGTTAGCAATTTATACATGACAAGTTTCTGCCCGCGACTTCGCCGGTGTGAAATATATCCTATGGCACTCGGCAATACTGTAGGAGCTCCCCATTAGTTAATGAATTTTCGGAATCGGGTTAGTAGTTGCGAAGATTACCCCTAGATATAAACTAATAAATTTTACCTCTTTATAATATTAGTATAATTATGAATTGGCGCTATGACATGGGTACAAAAACCTTAAAAACAAAATCGGTTTACAGCTTGCATAACCATCCATAGTAATAGCAAAGTTATCTATTCATAAAATAAACATTTCCACAAATATGAGCAATTGAAAATTAATCAAATCCAATGAATTATTCTCACGAAGGTAAACAAATCTATCCAACAATCAAAAACTTGTTTAATATTTAATTACATTTTCAGTTTACAATTAATTTTACTTCTGGAACATTTGTGTATTTACACTACTGTCAATAATAATCACCAACAGTTTTTGCGCCAGTTCTATGAAATATTTACACCTGAATAGTCACTTTATTATTTATGTACTTATTAACGTTATTGGAAATTCTAGTTTTCATTTGTTTTCAACGCTACGAAGCATTTATACTTTTTGTAAAAAAAATTGGGAAGCGTTTTTTTTCATTACCTATCTGTTTCGGTAAAAGTGGATGGATTAAAAAATCCATTATTCCTGGTAAATCCCTCAAAAGAGATAAGTATGCTTATTATGAGAGTAGGTTAAAAAGAATAACGGGTTCAAATTCCCGACCCCTCAAACTCCAGTGGCGGATACGCGAATGTGCTTTTTTGTATTGGTGAGAAAAAATATAAATTGAATCTAGAACAAGTTGATTATCTAGATTCTAACCGAACGATCGTCTCGAGAGATGATATAGGAAAGTAAGTGGAAGTGGAAAGTAGACAGAACGATTTTATTGCGGCAAATCGACGAATACAGAGAACGCTGTGTAGGCAAGGAATATGCGGAGCGGGTGGGCATTACTTTTCGTCTACATGAAAGCGAGTGAAGTCACGGGCTTTAGAAATTCTACTGCATAAAACCATTTGATTTGACTTTTCACAGATATCTCTGTCGTTACAAATGAATGGGAAAAAATAATGAAAGCGCCTCCATTTTTTTAATTGAATCGTTTTGTGGTTCGAGCTAAAAAGTGAAAAATTTATTTAATCTCAGCCCCGCATTAGCCGAATTGAACGAAAATATTCGGCGTTCCGAAATCCCGCACGAAGCCATTAATCGTTTTGATGTCACAGTATGGGACATTTAGTGTGACCCTTTTTATGCGCCAACCTTTCCCGATTTACGTCCCTAATCGCCGAATACCGAACGCCGAAAACTGAAACTCAGGCGTTCATATGTTGGTCGAGTTAAAACTCCGGCTACTGAGCGCTGCCGGTTCATTGTGAAGGATTACATAAATGATGTTTTGGAACATGAGCTACTGTACTTGTTTCGCAAATCGGCACTTCGCCGCTTCCATGCTCTGGAGGTTCTCGCGTTCTCTTAGACTCGCGTACACTATGCATATCTTTTGTTCGCTATACGTACGAATGCTATTTACTTGAATGTAAAAACGTACTCACAGGAATTCATTTATTCTCAGCTTTTCAGAGTGAACGTTGCCAATATTGGAAAAATGCTGATATTATTCGATACGTACTCTTGTTCAATGTATGATGTAAATTAAAGGGTGGGTATTACTTTCCGGTAAACAAAGTAGTTCGCTTCGATTTTTGGTTACGGGTGCAGAGATTTATTTAATGAAAGTAGATCAATTACTATAGAATTCAGTAGCATCAGCAATTTCCCCACTTTTGTTTGTGCAAGCCTGACCCAATTTAAACCGATTTGAAAGGCCAATTCGACCTGTATTTCTTCTGATTGTATTTGGCTATCGTTGAATATAAAGCTGATCCAACTGTTCGCTGTATTGTTTATCAAGAGAGCCCCTGCAAAGTGTCAGTTAATTTATTCTAGTAATTGTGAGCTGGGAGCGGATTAGCTTTTGTTTGAGAAGTAAATGGCTAGTTAATGGCGTATCTACCTACCTAAATGTACACAAGCCGTTTTACCAAAGCTTTTCTTTCACCGGTTTCAATGAAGTTTTATTTTGTTTTTAGTGTTTATGACGGTGTTTTGAAGGTGAATGTTGTTTGCAGGTCAGCTGCAAGGGTCGGGCTACAGTGAGCAGGAGCCTGAGTTCTTGTCTCCGCTGGAGAACCTGACGGTGGCTCAGGGCAGGGATGTGCACTTCACGTGTACTGTCAACCATCTTGGCACTTACAAGGTAAGATGTTACATGTTTGGTATATTTACGCCATGAAATGTCGAATCATCATCTGCCTAGCCTTTCCCTTATAGGTTAGACTGGGAGCCGACCAGCCAACAGAAACCAGTCCCAGTCTGACCGAATGCAAGCTGATTACCAGTATTTTACTACTGTTGCTGTTGGGCTGTTTATCTGACCTCCACAACCCAGTTACTGAGTAATATCCCTTTGTAAGACTGGTTGTCAGACTTTCGAGCTTCCGGCTTCTGACTACCCGTAATTATTGAAAAATTAATATAGAATACCGATTCAAATAACTATGTAGCTCATAGAATACAACAATAGATAAACACGGCCATAAACCAATTTCAGAACTATTCTAGGGAACAGAGAATAGTACAATTATTCTGTGTTCACTTCCCATTCCCAGTTGTGAAGAAACTTATTCCCTTTCAAAACTAATAATATACGGCCATACATATATTAAAGTATCGTGTTAATGTGAATTGTCATTGCTGTTTATCAGACCACGAAGTTTAATAACTCGAGCCGTAAACTGAAAACTAAATACATATTTACTAACTTGTAGTTTAAAGTAGTTTGTCCCATTTCATATCAACTTGAGTCAATATTTTGTAGTGGTAACAAGCTCTTGCTCTATATAATGCTAAGTAGGTATTATAAATCAAAGAAAATAAATTGTGATTCTTTCTTTAAATGTAATGGGTTTAAAACGTGAATTCCTTTGCCAGACATACAGTTTTTAAGGCTTGTGTGAGTTCCTTTAGGTACAACATCTTAAAAATGCAGTTTTGTAAAAAAAATGGCTGATGTTACTTAACTACTTAACTTTGCTAACCTTTGGCCATTATTTTATTATGTACTTAAGCAAGGGCTTAAAGCTGTTTTGATTGCAGCAGTTCAGTTAAAAATGCGACATCTTCTCCACTGACTGTACTTCTTTCAGTGATGCAAGGAGGCGAATGAGAGCTATGAAACCAATATAATTTGTTTATTTATTTTAACTTTTCGCACACAATAAGGTACAAAGGCGGACTTAATGCCTTAGGCATTCTCTACCCGTCAACCAAGGGTGGTGTGTGTTTATTTATTTAAATTTTAACTCACTTCAGAAGTAAAAAGATTTTTACTTCTGGTACCTAATGAGTAAAGTCTAAACGAAATTAAATAGAATACTCTTTTTTGTACTCTTTTGCTTTAACTACAACTGGAGACTTAAATAAAATACATAGTGAATCACAATTCTAAAAATTATATTTTTGGCATTAGTATCTTTCCTAGAACTAATATAAAAATGTATTTAACACATTTACATATATGTATATTTATATAACATAATATAAACATATTTATAAACGCTAACAGACTTAAAATAATAATATATACATGTATACGAGGGGCACATAGCAAGGGCAGTCTTATCTTAGAAGCTATCTTTTATAGAGAAACTTCGCATTTAAGAGAGCAAGACAAAGCGTTTGATCACAAAAGTTCGAATAGTAATTTCAGTATATTTCCATTTCCCAGGTGGCCTGGATAAAATCAGATACGAAGACGATCCTGGCGATTCACACACACATGGTGACGCTGAACCCTCGACTGTCCGTGACGCATAATGGACACAACACCTGGAAGCTGTACATCAGCAATGTGGAGCCGAAAGACTCTGGCACCTACATGTGCCAGATTAATACTGATCCGATGATGAGTCAGGTTAGTTACTGTCGCTCGGAAACGTATATTTCTAAGAGAGTCGTTATATTTACTATGTAAACATCTACTGTGTGAGTGTTATTGGGGTTTTCCATTGGGAAATTTTTAGTAGCAGCCCGGAGTTTGGAGGTTGGTTTTGTGATACCCCGTGCCTCGGAGAGCATGTTAAGCCGTTGGTCCTGCACCTGATCTCTCTCCGATCGTGTCAGATTGCCGTCCTATCGGAATATGAAAGTGAGGGAAGAGAGAGTGCACCTGTGTCTGCGCGCACACTTGTGCACTATAATATCTCCCGCGCCGAAGCCTAGTCTCCTTTGAGATTAGCCGCCGTGGCCGAAATACGGTCTGGAGGCCTATTAAAACTGTACTATGCTAAGTTGCTGATTTAATTATAATGTTGGGGAATTTAGGGCCGTCTCATATTAAAGTTATCTGGAAATATTAATAGTCTTACCTCGCTTAACCTGTATCGATTACTAAGTAAACAGTTTTCCATTACCAACAAACAACTGTTATCAAATAATTTATCTTTTGATTAAATACCTTTATAAGTAGTACGTATTCCCGGAAAACAACTAGACTAACTCAAGCATCATTAATTACAGAGCAAACGTGAGCCATTGAACTCAATAATAATGTTATTTGAATGTGAAATCATGAGTAAATAATTGGAGCGTTGAGTGCTATTATACCTTTGTCACATAGCAGTAAATCATTTACATTAATATAGTTTAATTAGAGCGCCGTTGCTTATGGGTGGTAATTGTTTCCATCTGAGTGGTCTGTGCAGCCGGTTAATATTAAAATGTATGCAATCGATAGCGATCGTCAGCTTGCACCGAGCTCCGAGACTATGTCACGTGCCGAACGTTTCATCTGATAAATTAAATCCGTATGCTTTGTATTTCGCTTCTACATTTTTCACATATTCTGTTCTAGAACGGAACGCGTGTCTGTTCTGTTCTGTTGCATGTTATACTATTAAACTCGCTGACTTTTAGTGATCTCGCAAACGTGGGAGCTTGCTTTTGTATTATGGATATTTTTCGCTTGTTGCTGCCTTCGGCTTTGACCGCATTTACCGGGATGAAAATTATTCGTTGTGCTAATCTGGGATACTTTTTAGGTCTGCACAAATATTAATGAGGACGTGGTTGAGAAACAGCCATTCGTTCCCATCTGTATGTGGAAACCTCTTTTTAATAGATTGCTGTGTCAATTGATATTGTTTTTCCCACTTATTTGATTAGCTTTTTTATTTCGGGCGTTAGATTTCTGTATTGAATACACCTCACTTTAGCTACTAATTCATCAAACTTACAGAGTAAGCGCGCACCGTTTATCAAACTATTAAAGTGTCATGGCGTATAAAATAGCATTTTCAGTAGAGTTCAGTTGCGTCCGGTCAAGTGTATCGGAAGTATTGACTAAATTGACAGATTAATGATCTATCAATTCCAAGATAAGAATCTCGGACGTTTCTGCTTGGCTAGACATGCCGATATATCTAGATGAAACATCGATACGTGATTCCGTTCAACATGTAGGTTCGGTAGTTTGGAGAAGGAAAGTCATATTGAGAAGTGAATTGTTAAGATAATATTATGGCTAAAGTTGCGATACATTTTGTATTACATAAGTCATCTTAGCGTAGTAATCGGTAGCATTTTTTAAGTTTCATAATTTTCCTAAATTGTAGTTACACCATATAGAACTTAAGAACGACTGGACTGATTTTTATTATCTTTGATTGGTTGGAGATGTATCCCCAAGGGGCTTAAAACATAGGAAAATTTCACGAAATAAAAGAGAAATAGATATTAGAATCGATTCTCGGTACAATATTACCTCATACATTCGATATTATTGGAGGGGCCCGTGGCTAAATAATAACAGCCGCATAGGTCGATCGATCAGGTTAAGCTACGCTTGCCGCGGTTTGTCTGTGGATGGGTGACCATCTTTACATACCAAGACCCCTCCGTGCCTCGAAAAGCACGTTAAGCCGTTGGTCCCGGCTGTCATTCGTGGATCTTTGACAGTCGTTACGGGTAGTTAAAAGCCCGAAAGTCTGACAACCTTACCAAGGGGTATCGTATTACCCAGTAACTGGGTTGTGGAGGTCAGATAGGCAGTCGCTCCATGTAAAATACTGGTATTCAGCTGCATCCGGTTAGACTGGAAGTCGACCCCAACATAGTTGGGAAAAGGCTAGGCAGATGATGACATTCGTTCTTATTGATTCCGAGGCGCCGGGTGAGTTAGTTGTTATTATACATATTTAACTTGGCACTCTTGAATCTTCTGTACCTACCGTATATGCTTAAATAAGAATCCTGTCATCAGGTCCCATTAAAATAATTGTACCATACAAGAATCGCTTCTAAAACCTCTCATCAACAAAATCAGTCAATTTTATCAACGCCTTTGCACCTTTGAAACATTTTTAATCACCACCAACTCAACATAAAATTTAAAACACCATGAAACGAGTCCATATTCCTGAACACGTCATGTCAAAGTGTAGACAAAATTGTTACGGCGAGGCGTCGCGTCGTGCCTCGCATGCCGTGACGGAGTAACTTTCATACAATATTATTATAACCGGAGGACGCGGCTTACCTGAGCCGGTGATATGCTGCGATATTTTACTGCTAAGGGCTGTATTGGATATGTTGGTGTATTTTTAAATCTTGAGTTTTGTGGATAGTGCTGGTTCCTTTTGTTGATTGGTTAAACATAACTGGTGAAATGTGGGTGTATTATAGCTACAACACTGCCTAACCATTCTGGGAAAACAACCGTGATGACATATTGTTGTTGCTGGGGAATTTGTGCCGCCAGTTCTCCTTCAACAATAGGAAGTGGTGAAAGGCGGGCGTTTTTGGGGGACTGTGTTATGTATTTTTTGACGTTCAAAAAGGGCTGATTCGCAGCTCACTTTGAATGACAAGATTTTTGTTTTAACTTACATAATTATGCAGGTAGAAATTAAAAGGTGCAAATAAATAGAAATGAAGTTACAAGAATGCTTGCGTAGACCTAACGGTATACGCACTTGAAGCATCTTAGAGCATCTTATTGTCCCACAAAGGCATCTTCTAAAACAGAGAAGGCATGCCCAATACATGTTGACTAACATATTTTCAAGTTCAGGGGGCCTACAATGGCCACTTTGGCAGAATCATAAAAGGATAACATTATGAATCATAATGGACAGTTAACTGTTAAGTTAATCGTAGATATCAAATCCTATTGGTGAAGGAATTTTCAGTAGGTATTTTTTTTTGTCTGTGCTAAAATACCAATCAATCCAATCCAAATCCAATCCCAATCTCTTTGATTAATTATACATACGTGTTGCAGCGAAAAAAATAACACGGCCTGTCTTCGCCTTATTATGATTCATAATGTTATCCTTATATGATTCTGCCAAAGTGGCCTTTTTAGGTCCCCAGGTTTCCTCACAATACTTTTCTCTCACAATATTATTGTGATATAGTAAAGTCAAAGATAAACACAGAAAGTAAATAATATGAATTTGAAAAGGTCACGTTCCGAACCCAAACTATTAATGCACAAGCATAAAAATGACAGTTGCGTGCAATGAAATGTTAAATTTCATTTTTATGTTATCGAAACTTCTGTTATATTATTATATCAAGATTCTCGGTACAATATGGTTAATACTTAAAGTCATGGCTAACTTATCTCATATTGCAACGGTTTAAAGTACCTCTGCCTTATTTACTGCAAAGGGTTCTACAGAAACCTGTATTTTTAAGTTTCTATTTTATTTTCATGAAGTAAGTCTGTTATTATTACGTCAACTTTCGCACAGAACGGTGTTACTTTGGCACAATATTATGATAACGGAGCGGCTCCGCCTCACATGCTTGTACGGAAGGTTATTTACAGCATAGTGTCACTTAAGTATGCATAGTGTTTATTAAAATGGTATTGTGGTAGCATTTTCAATTTCTCTTATGATGCATTAGCGATCCACTCCTGCTTCTCACGGTTTTTACGATTTGAGAAAACATCGATATTTATGTATATGTAAGTTTCGATATTAATTTATACACACAACCTTCCGGAATACATTTTCGATGCGTAGTACATAGGATACCGTTAATAATAAAGGAAAATAATTAACCAACTAAAGCAAATTCCTAAAAAATATTCCACTGCGCCGTGCATTTATTTTTTAATACTGCAAAATTACTTTTATTTTAGTGGTCCTTCGATTCAACTATTATCAAACGCATCGCTGTTTTGAACCTTATTCGTTGCCGCGATGCGCTACGCTTCGTACTGCGTCTTTTAAGGAGGGTACTGACCGGTGTTACGGGCCGTAATGTACCATTCGCAGCGAGCATGTTACGTTACCTACGCCGTGTGCAAAAATCCGTGTACATGCTCGTATCGAACTTTTTGCTCGCCCGTGCTCCAGATTCGTTACCACTCGCACTCAAAAAGACGCATGTGTCACGTGCGCTCGTGACGACTCGCTGCAACGTACTGACTGAAGCGCGTAACACTAAAAGGATACGCCTAAAAACCGACCACGGGGTGGATCACTCGCAGCGAGCCGCTCGTTGCTCGTTGCGAGCGCCTTGTTTCCCCGTACTGACTGCACGAACGCTCGCTGTGTTGGTACACAGCGAGCGTTCGTGCAGTCAGTTCGTACATTACAACCCATAACGCCGGTAAGAACCCGCCTGTCCATGTGTAGGTTGTGACATCTCCTAGGTAGAATCTGCAAAGAAACAAAGCAAACAGTAAAATAAAAAAAAAAAACAAACGTATATTTTTTATACAAATCAACATCATTATTGACAGCTTTGTTCCACCCATTTCTGAATATTCGGTGTCCTCCCTTTTGTACGATATTCATTACAACATCATACAATAGTAGAATAACGTATGAACTTCTCCATAGAATAGGGGATCTCAAATACCAAGAAGGTTTCACAGAACCCTCACAATAGGTGTCATGGAGTACTGTTCTCTACATTAAGTGCTTGACCCAATCACTTAACGAGAGCCTCTCAAGGCGTTTATCGACCCTCGTCGCTAATAGGGTATCACACCTTATAAGATTGTATTATGCACAATAATGGTAATAGGTATTTGTCTCGAATTAGATCCGTTTTTCTTTTATTTACATTGAACTTGTTAACCTAAAGGCTCAGAGTTGAAGAAAGAAAATGTATAATTTGACACAATCTTTATTCAAACAAAGTTTCAAGGTGAGTTTAGGCTTCAGCATCATTCTAAAAGCGATGAGAGATGAAATGAGAGCAATGGTGGCCAAGTGGTAACGGCCGCGACTTACGAGCTGTAGGTCGTAGGTTCGAACCCAGACAGGCGCTTTACTTTGTGTAAATTATTTCATCACCACTGCTCTCAAAACGGTGAAGGAAAACATCGTGAGGAAACCGGCATGTCCTAGAACCAAAAATTCGAAGACATGTGACATCTACCAACCCGCACTGGGCCCTCGTGGTGGATTACGGCCCACTCCCTCTTACCGAGAGGAGGTCTGTGTCCCAGCAGTGGGAACATTATAGGCTGATTATGTATCATTCTAAAATACGGGTCTAAAACCTCAAACATGCCAAATTTAGCAAGAATGCGATTGGTTTCCCGAACGTAAAGCAGTGTCTAATAAGTATTTTTTCGTAGCCTAATTAATTAGCTCACACTATCATCCGGATTCTCTAACACCAAAGCATTTGACCAACGTTCTTAAGCCGTATTTCTCTAAGGCTTTACCACGTTATCACGAGCCATTTTCCCTAACCTTTCGAGAATCGCAGGCTGGTTATGTAAATGACAAAACATTTTACGTGAGTCAAAGCCTTGTATGTTATTTTGGGTGGAACAGAGTGTCTTTCATAGTCATGCGGGCATTAAACGTAAACATTTTGCTTGCCCGCGCTATAAGTAGATACTTCCAATTTATTACGCTTATAAGTTGTAGCGGAAAACTTTAGTTGTACGAGGTAACCCTTAGCGTAGTTTCGTATTGTTTGCTCTCGTTATCTTCGCGATGAGATAAACAAGTACATGTAACAGGGTTGTACAAAACATTGTGTTGTTACAGCTTATGTGGAGGAAAAGTTCAAGGAATTGTCGGAACTATTAAAGAATGTTAGATGTTTTTATTTGTTGTATAAATTGTTCATAGTGACTTACTCATTGAGTAATGTAGAAACAATGGAAAGCTATTTGTAGGTTTATATCTTAAGTTTCTTCCCTTCACTTCCTTCTTATTACAAAAAAGGGTTTTACTTTAGATGTTCAAACCACAGAGCCAGATTTTATGAACTTTGCCTAAATCAATATAAAGCTAGAAAAACAAAATCTGGCCTAAAGGTTTAGGTTAGAACTTATGTTAGATTTAGTTTTGTAATAAGACGGACTTTGTTTTCATGTAAAATGTGGTTTTCGTTTCTTTCACGTATTACGTCATGCAAGTACAGATCGACAATAATGTTTTTGAAAGTAAAAGGAAGATGATAAAAGCCTTTCAAATCTGATCCGTTTCATGTTAGTTCTCTATTTTGGTCTATAAATGCAGAAGATATATCGCTAAAACCACTAGCCTTTATCCAGCAGTGGTTCGATTTATAGGAGCATCATCTATGTGCGCTTTAATTGAGTTTAGGTTCACTCCCCTTTGTTACAACCTCTAGAGTTTTGTTGCAGTACAAAGCGAGCTAGATATAGGTCAGGAATATAGTATTATAAAGAACAGCCATCACTCTTGGTAGATGAATCTGTGATCACAATTTTTATGTTGGTAGGTAGGTTTACTATATTCACGGATGATTTATATATTTAGGATTTAAGTTGATAATTAGTGACCTTACAAACATGCAGGCAACACTATTATCCACCAACAAACACACACACACACACACAAAATGGACTCTTATTAAGTTATTTACCTTTTGCCATAACATCGCCGACGCGCAGGGTACCGGTGGAATTTTGTAAAGTCGTGCGCGGAATGCACGCGCTTGCCAAAGGGAGGCGCGGAATGTCACCGAGACATCTTCATGAGGAGACAACTTTCAAACGTTCCACGTTGCTGTTTATGTTGCTGTAAAGCGTTTAACAACTACATAGTTGCCTTGAGCGCGATACTTGCTTGAATATGCTTTGGCCTGAAATTCCGTGTGTCAGGTTTTGTGTTTGGGGTAGTTGTTAGAAGACAGGTGCTTAGTTGACAATAGCAACACAATTAGGTCAATTGAATTGTGAAAATTTCCATGGCAGCTTACAGTATCAATTTTCAAATGAATATTTTTAAAGCTGGACACATACGCTAACACGCTAAGTTAAATATTTAAAGCTGGTTCTTTGTTGTCAAATTATCACCTGAGTTACAACTTAGGTAATAATTTGACATCAAAGAATCCATTTGAAATCACTGCATAAACTATGACTGTAGTAATATATTTTGCAATTTGAGGAAATGGAAAATCAGAGGCCTCCATGCTCATTTAAACTGAAATAATTCCATAGCTCTCAACAACTAACACATTTACCAACTGAAAATATAATGGAATATTCTGAAAAAAAAAACAGTTTTATACTTTGACTCGTGGCTCCGTCTGCTTTGCTCTTTACATTCATTACTTTAAATTGCGATTCTTTGCCCAACACGTATTCGAGTTTTTGTTTTAATGTTTAATGGCTTCTTAGTTAAATTAATGGTTAGTTTCGTGCATAATTAGGCGAGTCGTTTGAGGTTTCTTTAGGAATTTCTTCAAGGTTCTATAAGCTGTGTTCTAAGCTTTTTAACACGAAATCTTAAACCTAATTAATAATGCTTGTAGATATCACAAATTAAAATTATGTAGTAGACAGTCATTTTCCCTGTAAACTTCTCATTATCTACGACAACAACAGAGCATTTCAAAAATTCTTTTCACCATTTTTATACTTTGATATCTCCGTACAAAAGAGACTGCTCATTTTACGTCTCCACGTATTTGCTTAGGGTCGCTATTACTCAAGCAAAAAGGATTTTTATTTACACAAACTGCTACTAACACCTTCTAAGAGTTAAAGTAAAGAATCCAGTTACAAGCGCATCTCTTAACGTTGTAAATGTTGACGTAGTTGACACTATGCACGCTCTAATGCGCAAACAAACTGCTCTAGTTGACTTTCAATTAGTGAGAAAATGTATCTCAAATAGTGCGATATAAATAATAAATATATTTATGTTTATTTTATGTCTTATAAACCAGTGCATATTAGACACTGCTTTTATTACATTCATAAATATTTTATTGGCTACTTACTTTTCACGCTGAAGCCACATTAGTAGTCTCACCACAGTTCGTCATATCATTACAATATAACAGCCAATGACTTACATTGTTCGTGTGACCATTACGTTTAATTTATTGGGTAATTATAATATTTCCATCAATACAACAAAATACACACAACGGCTTTACCGGTCATCATTCATGGCCGGTCGGTTTCAGGCAATTAAATAAATATTGACCTACTAATTGTTTTTGCGGCATTGATGGGAAGCTGTGTTGACAGAGGTTGTGATGGACGACCGTGTTTTTTTGTAATCCTACCCCTTTTTCGCCCCTCACAAAGATCACATTTCAACACAGTCAAGTGGCCCACTATACGAAAATAAAGCGTTTTCCTATCAATCAAACAAATTAACAACTTCCAAACTTTGCTGTTCAAATAAAATTCAGTCGCTATTTAAATCCGTTTTAATAGCAAATACTTTGCATAACTTAAACAAAAGCAATTTCGTAATTACAAATCAATACGCAGCAGTTCATAAGTCCGTCGGGTTGTATTAAATTGCGAGTATTTAACGATTCCGAGAGGTTCTAAATTTAATGTGGGTACCTAGGCAGTAGGCAGTTACGTACCTACTCCGAGGGGAAGTCTATACACGAGCGTATAAATAAGCCTTCAGCCGGCTGTTAGCGACGAAGGGTATTTTCAATATGGGTAATTTCGCCTGGAACACAAATACTTTAGCAGCTTTATTGCATACTCGAGGATTAACTCGGTATATGAGCGTTGAAAAACGAGAGCTTCTGGCTTCCAGTTACATACAAAAACTCCTGGTATTTTATCTTAATTACTTAGAAATCTTTGTGCGAGAAAATCCCTACCCTTATGTTGTCCATCGTCGCGTAACTTTATGAGCGGATTACTTTTATGACCGGGATTAAAGTCCCGTTTGCGAAATGTTTACAGCGCTGAACTCCGTGCCCAGTTGGACGATAGATGCTCTCTTACTATATACCGCGATTTTAAAACGACCGGTATAAAATATAAAGAAATCCTTTGAGGTTAACAAAAGGTCGAAGAGTTTCGGGCGATGCAAAATAATAATGAAATTCGTGAAGTGGAAGAATCTTCACAATTAGAAAGTTTATAATAAATCGTTCCTCCACCTCATAGGATAATATTTAAGGAATTTTCATAACGAAAGCTTTGCAATTTAACAGGTAGGTAAAAGGCTTTTTGGTATTTGTAAAGGTCAGAGGCGGAATTACGATGGATTTGTAAAGTAAATCAGGAAAAAAGGTTTGATACCGCAAGAGGAATAAAAATGGTTCGAGTGTTGTTTGTTGTTCATTTGGGTGCTTTTATTTGCGTAATGTTTATTTATTATGTAACCGCAAAATTTTATCATTATCGTTTCTCTTGCAGATGGGACACGTATTTCATTTCGATTCTGTAGTAGTGTTTACAAAAATATGTAAGGGGTAAATGAAAAGGTCCGGAACACAAATTAAGCCGTTACCTCAGTACTCGGTAGGTAGACCCGACGACAGCACAGAATCCCGCCGCTGCTAAGGAGCTTCATTCTTGGCACCATAAACACATTCTTCGACACATAGTTGCCTCGTGATGTCGCAACTAAGGCCTGCCGTAACAAACACTTAGTAATACGCCGACTGAGGAATTTGAGACGCTCCGAGGAATCCTTCCTTGTAAAATGTGAACCTATTGTGCATGTTATACAATTATTTCACCTTCAGCATAAAGCCGAAGCTTTAAAGCGACCGCCTAAAATTCAAGCGCTTCTAAATATTGTGGCAAAGCTTAGCTTCCTATGCGGGATTTACGATGCTTACAGGATTATACGTAAGCTCGTTGAAATATTATCTCGAACCATGTTTACTGCGAATAGGCATAGTTGTTCTAGTTTGTGATATTTCAGTACATACAGATATTGTTGTTGGAATCTGGCGTCGGCTCTGTAACTCTTGCTAACCGGATAACGTGCCAAAGCTCGTTGGAAGTAAAATAAATAATACGTAAAAGGAAAGTAAGTAGAAAGCTAGAGACAAGAATCAACAAGTGAATTATTTCTTAGCCGAAAAATCGGCAGGCGTTACTCAGCATTCTTTTGTTGTGTCGGGCTACAGGTGCGAGCTCAACCAAAGTATTTGCTTTTTCATAAGGGTTTGCCACTCCACACTCCACAACTGAATATGGTGAAAGCCGTCTTGAGAATACATCAATATTTATAGTGTCTAAAGGGATTTTTCTCTTATCATACAAAGTTTTCCCTTTCACGTTTATTCTAACGTTGCGGATTTGGTAACACAATACGTGAAAAGGTTGTCTCTTCGAAAAGAGATTTATATTTGTGGTAGCTACTTACGCATTAAGTCGTAAATGCAGCGGTATAAAAGCAAAGCGGGTCAAGAGGGGGTGAAAAAATAGGCGATAAAGTGACGGCTGCCGTCCATCACGGCGAGTGCCAGGCGGGGCGGCTTTAGCTTCAAATAATTGGTTGGACGCATCGAGTTTCCGCGAGCTAATCGTCGCTGGCCGGAAAAACAGCCTCCGTCCGGCGCAAGGCTTCACGTGCAAATGTTTGCTCAGCCAATCTCGTGTAGCCTTAAATCCGGAAGAACTATAAAGACCGTGTGTTCGTACGACGTTTATGAACTTAGCACTTTATGATGCTGTTCGAAGTCGGTTTATGGCATCATAAATAAAATAACAATATATTATTAATCTGCTTTTAACCCAATTACCTAGAGCCAAGAACTAATTTGTAATATACAGTTGCAAAAGCCTTAAATAGGTCAGTAGTTTCAATAGCTGTCATACGCTCTGCATACCAATTAAGCTTCAATTAACTAACCGAATTATAATGGTAATCAATCAGGTGTACTCACGTACCTAGATAATATAACCCATAGATATCCGGTGTATTTGTGTATACGATACGAGGCCCTTCGAAACTGTTGTTTTTTTATTTAGAAGGAAACAACCAGGTAAACAGACGGGGAAAATAACGAACGCCGTCAACATTGACCCAGGGTGACGTGTAAAAATGGGCAACAATTCGAGCACGTGCAAGTTGCTTGTCCGTCTTCCTGATCGCATCCCGGCTCGCGGCACACGTCAAGACCTCACTCAGCTGAGATGTTTCACCGAGGAAACAAATGACTCACTTACCTGTTGATGCCCAACCTACGGAGTGGAACGAGCTTTTGAATCTATAACTTGGAACGATACTACGTGACTTGCGTAGTTCACTCTAGTGACAATGTATTTTTATTCCCGTTATAAGAATAGAATGGAAATGCTTTTAGACACATTTAGCGCTAACAGATTTGCATATTCTAGTTAATCTGCCAATAAATAGTGGTGTTCGCTGCGATAACAATAGAATACGCACACTGCTTTCAAATCTACGTTATTAGGATTAATGCACGAATAACAATTGTAGCCAGAATTTTTCCAGGATTGATTTTGGGAATAGTTACAGTTATGAAAATTTTTATAGACCAGTATTTCTTGGTTTCGGACATTATGTAAGATATGACTAGAAACTCAGACTATTCTTTATGCACAACAATATGGTCAAACCATTGGTGAACCCTTGAATTCTGCATTGGTAGCATGAAAACCCTAGGAAAATCAAACAGCCGAGTTTCAAAATCATAAATCAGGCACGTTTATACACAGACTGATGCTAGAAGCCTACAACACATTGTATATTCAGCGACAATAGTATTACATACACTTATATTTATTTATAATGTGAGGTCGCGAGCTTCCCGGATGTAAATCTCGCAGCCACTCGGTTTGCGGGCTGCACCACGAATTTACATAATTCATGTGACACGAAACTGTCTCCAAGAATTTACACTGCAGAGAAAAGAGATAGAAAATGTACATACCTTCTTTACCTTCTTTGAAAGCCGGACATTAGAATGTGTTGGAAATATCAGCAGGAATATAACGAGAATTCATTGTGAGTTTAAAATGGCAGGATGTTGAAATTATATCTGTGAATATTCGCGAGAGGAATGCGTCTCATTCAGTGGCGCTCAGTCGTGCAACTCTAGAGGAATTCTTTCAAAGTCCGTGGGTCGCTGGTTTTGTGTAAGAAGATGCAGACAAAGGTGTATCGCATTCTTCTCTAAACCTTATACTTCTCAGAAATAAAAGTCATTGTTTTGCATTAAACGTAGCTTCAATTGTTTACTGAAATAAGTATATACCAACAAGCCTCTTACAACCAAATTTCGATTATATTTTACGCCTCCAAAACATCCTTTTTCAACAAAACTCAGCGTCATCCTCACATCAGCGTAAAAGTCCAGTGCCGCGTAAAAAATAAACAAAAAAATATAAAAAAGTGAAATTGCTCTTTGTCTTTTACCATCAAAGGGGTGTTGTTTAAGGTACAAAAATATCCAAGTGGCGATTTTCGGCTTGTACCTGGCCCCCGAATACCGAGGTCGGGGTAACGCGGGGAATTTTGTCAAAGTCAGTCCGCCGAGCTCAGGAATGGGGACAATACGTCTTCATGCAACATTCACGGACCTCTGACCTTACATTATTAGAATCGGGGATAGAACTATAGGAATACAAACTATGGGATTCCTATTCTAAATTCCAAAAGACCTAATCGTTCCTTACTTTCCGTCCAGTTGTAAATTGTAGTCAGTTAATCTGTTAGACAAAGGACTTGCGTAAATGGTATCTTAGGTGCTATTGTGCTTAACGCTGAAGATAAACGATGCAATATGATGTTACACTGCAGTGGTGTTCTCTATTAAGTAATGTTCAGGGGTTTAGCTGTTTAAGATAGCATCTGTTTTGCGGTTCATGAACAGCAAAGTGCAATATAAAAGATTAAACAAAAGCAAAACGACTAAGAAATTACGTAAATGAAGACTTGAATTTTAATAAGAATGTGTACCGTTTTCCTTAAATTTTGCCACAGCATAGCAATTAAACAATAACAATTCGTGTATGAAACTAGTATAATAGTCGATTTTCCTCCACCAGGGACGTTCTACGTTAAGTTAGTTGTTTTCTCGTGGCAGCGAGCGCCGTAATGACTGTGTTTTCCTTTGTCTGCAACGCGGACCAACTACGAGCATGTCAGTAATGTCCCCGATTAATATCTGTGTGTGTTGCGTGCGACTCGAATACGTTCAAGTTTTTACAGCTCAGTAGCCAGCTTAATTGACCTCAACAAATGGGTAGCATGTACCAATTTGTAGCTTGTAGCAGTGCTACGTGTTCGTAGCATTGGTCGTAGCGTGGCCGCTACGCTTCCATAGCCATCGCTTAGCCGTCTTGCTACGGACGGCTACGGTGCATTTAATTCAGTTTAACGAGTTTTACTTCATCTCATTCCATTAACAACACACTTTATTCCTACACGGGTTGAAATGTTATGGGAGTTTGTTAGTTTTAATGGGGCTATGTCATTTAGTTAAATGGGTGATTTCACGAATCAGAATTTTACTGAAAACTGAATTAATTGTGTGGGAAAAACATTTAGCTTGATTAACAATAACTATGAAATAGTTTTTATTGAACAGTACGAGAAAGATTTATGTTAAAATAATTTTAGGTTTTACAAGTAAACTATAATAATTTCCTCACAAATAATTAATTTAAGAAAAATTAACCCTCCGATGACTTTATGAAAGCCGTGTGTGCTTTATTATGGTAATTAATTGTTATTCTCACAGGAAAATGAACGAGTATATTTTGCGTCGTTAATTTATATTTTAATGAAATTAAAACATAAAGTGGCAGGCTGTTAAAGTCCTCTGAAGTGTGTGTGATTAGAATAAAATAAAACGAAAGGTACAAGGACGTATAGAGATACACAACTCGGGCAATACAATATAACTAACTATTTACACTAGATACTAAATTAAATGACTAACTAACTTAATATACAAATAAATACAAAAACAAAA
The DNA here is from genome assembly GCA_948474745.1 of Oligia latruncula. NCBI lineage: Eukaryota > Metazoa > Arthropoda > Insecta > Lepidoptera > Noctuidae > Oligia > Oligia latruncula. The sequence continues at coordinate 9,170,127 of OX419693.1, read as the reverse complement.
GGACTCTTAGGCGTCGAAGTACTCGTCCGCATCGCTGTCATCCGGAATTGTGCCCAGAAGACTGGCAGCATTGCCACGTTGAATGGCAATGCTAATCTAATCTTTGGTCAAAGAACGACCCAGCCCTCGAGAAGACACGTGAAGTGTCGACCAGCCGGCGAGAAATTTGTTTAAAAAGAAGACGCGCACACGGGCCCCATGACCCGAGCGTCTCGACCCCAAACGGCTCAAAGCTGTAGTTGCCCATAAAGATACAGTATTTGCGCCGCTTTACAGTCTTAGCAGCCGCAGCAGCAGCGCCATATAACTTACATACTAGGTAAACTTACAGAAACACTTAACACTGTATGCCCTAAAATAGTAAACACAGCAATCACAGTGTATGAGCTATATAAAATTACTAGATTCTGCCAGTGTCTTCGTCTGCGTGAAATTTCATCCTCCCCCTATTCACCCTCTTAGGGGTGGAATTTCGAAAAAAACTTTCTTAGTGGAAACCCACTAAGAAAGTATTTCTCTCTCTTCACAAGGGACACACCATCCGAATTTAATTTATTTATTTATCCTCCTACTGGTACTCGTACGCCATACAGCAATTATACCAACGGAGCAAAAAAATATTTCATGTGCTGCTTTCCATCCATCCTGTGCGCGGTGGACATCGAACGGGCGGATATGTCTTCATGTAGAGACATGAGGACCGGCGGTTTAGGCTGTGCGTTGATATATCAGTCAGTTAAGACTTTGAATTTTATATTTATAATAGATTATAAATTTTATACATAATATGCTGCAATTGGACTAATTATTATTAGTCGAATGGTTGCACAGGCTTATCTTAATCCTAATTTTGGCCGATACTAAGGTCCGGGAGAAAATATATATTATTTAAATATGAATGGGTGGCTATAAGATCAGAGGAAGACTGAAGCGACCATGGATGTGGTGTGTGAAAGGTGATATGGCTTGAAAGAGGATAAATATTCAGATGACAGGTAATTAAGAGCAGTATCTATAATATAATAGTTCTCTTCGAGAAGGAGTGGGCTGTAATCAGAAAGAAAGAAATAATAAAGTGTATTCGGACACAGTTCGTGAAACAAAATACAAATAACAAAATAAAATTATGTTTTAATAACAATAGTGTGTGCCTCACGGCTGCGTCAAAAAGGGTCCATTTCAACATTAATGCCAGACAGATGCTGTCAGGCGCTGGTTAAACAAAAAGTTTAACAAGATGAAACAACGAACGTCACTTACGTCACTATTATGTTATATATGACGTTCGCCCATTGTGTCACACAATGGAAATTTCTACATTTATATCTGGGGGCCTTAAAAGGCCACTTTGGCAGAATCATAAAAGGATAACATTATGAATCAGAATATGGCGAAGACAGTCCGTGTTTTTCTTTTTTTCGCTGCTCCTACGTAGTATAATCAAAGAGATTGGTATAATAGCACAGACAAAAAAAAATAACTGAAAAATCCTTTACCGATGGGATTTGATACGATTAACTTAACAGTTAACTGTCCATTATGATTCATAATATTATCCTTTTACGATTCTGCCAAAGTGGCCTTTTTATTCGTATGGTTTACATAATACAGAGTATTGAATTCTATTCTATGACGTCAGCTTTCCAATGCAGATGGATTATCAATTGATCATTGACAATAAAATTAATAACAACAAATGTATTTTGATATTGCGCAACAATTTGAAATCGTTTTGAATGTATTTTGTAACTGAATTAGTGTTAGTTTTGTTTATCAAGTCTATTTTATTAGATAACCGTTCACTGCGAATAGCAATAGCGGTTATTTTGGCTATGTATGTAGAACGGAATGTGAGTAATTTACACATTGTTGTGCGTAGTTTAGAAAGGTCATTTTAAGTTGAACTAGATAGATACGGTATTGATCTTATATAAACAAAACAGTACGATCGGAGTGTGATAAAAAAGCAATTTCTAAAGATGCGTCCAGACAGAGCGAGGCATGTACTTTGAATGGTAAGCCACGCATGTGACACATGCCCCAAGCTGAGGCATATGACTTTTTATAAAAAAATGTATTTGCGGCGCATGGCTCGCACTGTCTGGACGCACCTTTAGAGAGAAATAAAACAAAAAAAAAATTCTGATAACCGTTTTCACTAACACTCTTCTAGTGAAAACGTCTAGATGTATGCTTAAATAAAATTGCGCTGTTGGATTTTCAACTTTCGGTGCTGAACCGGACGTTGAGAATTCAACGGTGCGATTTCATCATGCCTGACATTTAAGTGACGTGTAGTGTTATTGAAAATTTCCATATATACCAAGAATTAGGTTATGAAAGAAATTATACTAAACAAAATCTTCCGTAAATAGCTTTATTTTTATTGAATGTTAATAAACAGTAGAAAACTTTTAGTATGTAGACTTTTGTGGTTTGCGTATTTATTGAGGTTATAGAAGTATTTACTTGCTTCGGGGTTATTGGTTTGTGTGTGTGCCTACGTAATGGGATAAGCAATCCCAGGGGATACACTGTGTGGGTTTAATGTAAGTAACGTTATATGAGATTTTTTTTTGTGGTTTTATATTTTATTTTACAAATGGGTAGGCAGAAGTAAACACATAATTTTGTCGATATTCAGTTCTATTATTATTTATTTATTAATTAGATAACATGATCCATTATGGTTAGTAACAATAGGACCTTATAAACTATGTTAGTAGGTACAGAATTTAATTAAAAATAACATTTACAATTAAATAAAAATTAAAAATTAAATAGAAATCAAAATAATAAAATAAAATAAAATATTCTATGCACAGGATGGTAAGCCTAAATCCGTTGGCCGGGCAGAATTCCAAGCTTTAAACTGCCAAAATGGCTAAATAATACTTTCTACGAACCAGGGCTCAAACCGAGATCACTAACGACAGACTTACGCCATATCTTCTCGTCCCACTTACCGCAGTGTCTATAGACGAAAGTCTTTGACCAGTGCGTGTTGCCAGTGATGACCTATGGCACTGAAACGTGGTCGCTCACAATGGGCCTTATTAGAAGGCTAGAAGTCATCCAAAGGACAATGGAGAGGGCTATGCTTGGAGTTTTCCTACGTGATCGAATCAGACATGAAGAGACCCGCAGGAGAACGAAGGTAACCGACATAGCCCGAAGCATTGCCAAACTTAAGTGGCAGTGGGTCGCAGAACAGATGGCCGATGGAGCCGTAAGGTTCTGGAGTGGCAACCGCGTACAGGATGGCCTCAAGGTTGACCGATGACCTTGTGAAGGCCGCAGGAATCCGCTAGATGCGGGAAGCACAAAATCAGTTGAAGTGGCGATGCTTAGGGGAGGCCTATGTGGATATAGGCCTCCCCCAAGCATCGAAAGACATCCACTGCTGGAGCACTGGACGTCTTTCGGCTGAAATGAATCAATGAAATGAAATGAACATGAACATAGGTGAGTGCCTAGTGTTCTTTCTGAAGTTAGCAGATTAAATAGGAGTAAGGCCTACTCGTGCGGTGAATTTATCAGTAGTTACTCAATAATTTATAAATTTTCTCGAAACATCTCTAAAATACTGGTTGGTAGCGATAGAGTTAAGAGTTAGTAATTTATTTTCAAAATTTATAATTGTTATCATCACACTTGATCACTGCGTTTTGGCGGTTCCAATTATTCAGCCAATATTAACACACAATAACAACAAAAAAATTATATAAGTTGACGTAAGTATTAAAAAGATGACGAAGTATTAAAAAGCTTTTTTTATAAGAATGATACATAAACTAACTACTAGGTAATACTAATATGTCGTATCTGTATTTATTTTACTGTGTGTACATAAAGGTAATATTATAATAAAGGTAATTAATATCGACTTGAGCCATTCAGTATTCTTTGTATGAAACTCCCTACTGCAACGCACACTAATTGGAATCCTAACGTAATCGCCTCGCCTCGGGACAAGCTCACGAACCGCGGTGCGGGTCGTCGTCCCCGCGTTTACGTCTCTCCGTACCCGAGCTTACGTCTCTTCGTCCACCCTTGCCCCTCTCTCCACCCCGTGGCGCCTGCCTGCACCATCAACCAGCGGTCGGCGAGCCGTAAGCGCGGCGTCGCCTAGCCGTAGCCTAGTCGACGTATCGGAGCTTTTTTTTTTTTTTTTTTTTTTGCGGATGGGAAATCATCAAATGACCCCTCCCGCTCTGGGTGGAGCGGAAGGGAGTGTCAGACTCTTACTGACTAAAACCCACCCGTGTTCCTTCCTTAGCCCATTATGTTCCGGGCCAGCGGTAACCCTTTCGGACAATCCCGCTGACCCGGCAGGCTTCGGCCCTATGGGGCCCCTCCTCGATGCTGACATCTCTTTGAGGCGCGCGTGGAACACGTACGCGCCGTCCGGCACGGGCCTGGTCCTGATCGGACGGTGAGCTACCCATTACTCTCCGCCCGCAGGCCCGCGCCTACGGTGGCCGGGAGTCGTCGCGCGGCTCCCGACGCCCGGAGCGTCTCCCGCGGCGGCTGGGACGGGAGGCTCTCTCCCTGAGCCGTCCCGCCACCTCCTTCGCTAGCATGACTGCTTCGCAGAAGGAGGTGACTGCCTCCCACTCCCTCTCGCCCCGGACCATGGCTTGCACCAGGGCCGGGCGCGAGAGGTCGCCGCCGCTGCCGATCGCCTCTACGAGGACACGGCGGTGCTCCGCCCAAGCGGGGCAGACCTCCACCGTGTCCTCTGGGCGATCCTGGCAATGGTGACACCCGGGCGTTTCCTCCCGCCTGATGATGTGCAGGAACCTCCCGAAACTTCCGTGTCCGGTGAGGACCTGCGTCAGGCGGTAGGTGAGGGCGCCGTGGCGCCTCTCTAGCCACTCCTCAAAGAGGGGTCTTATCGCCGCTATCGCGGCGTGCCCTGCGCTGGGTTGCGACAGTCGCTCCTTCCATGTCGCCATGAGATCGCGCCGGAGATCCGTCCGCTCCGCAGCAATTTGCCGCGGAAGCGGAACTTCCCCCCGGCGTAGTGCCTCCGCGCGCCACTCATACAGGCGCGCGAGGACTATCGCCTCCAGATCCCATGGCGGCAGTCCGGCAATGAGGCTTGCCGCCTCGCCAGAGATCGTGCGGTAGCCCCGGATGATCCTTACGGCTTCAGGTAGTGGGCGGCTCGCCGCCGCAGTGAACGCGCCCACACCGGGGCCCCGTATAGGGCCGTGGACCGCACGACCCCCGCGTAAAGCCTCCGGCAGGAGGCGTTTGGCCCCCTCAGGTTGGGCAAGAGCCGCTTGAAGGCGGCCCCGGCCCGTTCCAGTTTGGGGGCCAAACGTCGGTTACGTGCTTACGTTAGGTTGACGCCTGTTTGACGCCGAGGCAAACGGCGATACGGTGACGATCCCTTTCCGAGTTGATATGTGTGCTATGACCTTAAACCACCACCAGTGTAAAGCCCTTGTACCTATTTTTCTGTTCTGTTTTTTTGAAGTGAAAACTTCTTAAGGCGCGTTGGCCACTTTTTGAGATGGGGAAAAAAGCATTGAACTCGCGACACTGTTACCGTAACCGACACCTCTGTTTTAAGTTTTGGCTATTATAAAGACATTAACGCGCGGTAGATTTTCTTCGGGAAGAATGACTTTCAAACATATTGCTAAAATTACTACGCTTTTTCAAGTTTTCACTTCTGTCGGCACTCCTGGAGTGACACTGTTTTTTTTTCTTTTGTATTTATATACGGTGGATCTCTACATAATTATCTAACTCAGAAATAGCCTCATCAGTGCCGTGTCTACTCTATACCCTTTATTTAACCAATAACCCAAGGATCTTAATTACAAACGTGACAGTTATTAAATAGAAGTTGTAGTGTCGCTCACCCCATAATTAATAACGGGTAGAAGTTACACATACCTACGCACATAAACCCGGTGACTTTGAATGCTAACGCAGGCCTCCCCTATAGAACACTATATATAATGAAATATTTTGGGTGGATAATTAACACTAAGCTGGCCTGATGAGAGATGCCGAAAATCGAGTTGCATAATTAGCCTAAAATGTTCCCACTGCTGGGACACAGGCCTCATCTCTTCGAGAGGGAGTGTGGGCTGTAGTCTACCACGCTGACCCAGTGGGGGTTGGTAGATGTCACATGTCTTCGAATGTTTGGTTTTAGGACATGCCGGATTCCTCACGATGTTTTCCTTCACCGTTTTGAGAGCAGTAGTGATGAAATTATTTACACAAAGTAAAGCCCCTGTCTGGGTTGGAACCCACGACCTCCAATTCGTAAGTCGGAGCAGTTACCACTGGGCTTCCACTGCTCTCGAAAATCGAGTTGAATGGCGTGCAATAGGAGAGGCTTATGTCTAGCTGTGGACTGCTCTAGGCTGATGATAATGACGGCCGAATGACTAAGAAAACATGCTGGACAGTATATGGTTATGCTTTCGGAACACAGTTTTTGTCAAAGATTTAAGTTTTCTTTTACTTTACTTCACTTCAAAATCATCATCTGAAAACTTTGTATACAACACCTCTGTTTCCTCAAATGTCGGCTTAAACCTCCAAACATACTAACTAACAAATTCTCCACAGATGGGCCACCTCTCAGTGGTGATACCACCAGACATTGCCGACGAAGACGGCTCCGAAGCCAGCGCCCCTGAAGGGGGCTCGGTGGAACTGCGCTGCACAGCCGCTGGAGTACCAGCCCCTATAATATCCTGGAAGAGGACGGGGGGCCGGAACATTGTGTTCCGAGATGATAATGGGAAGGAGGTCAAAGGTGAGAACCATTTTGTTTTAGTAGGTGACGTAAAGGCATGTGGTGATGACATAATGAACCAAAAAACTAATGCGCCCTCATCATAGAAGATTTAGGGGGTGATTGTAGATTGTTTTGTGAGACCACCTAGGTCTGTATATATTTTTGTCATATAAAAAGTGGATTTACGCATATCGGTCTAACTAAAATGTCACAGTCATGCAGTCTGAAAAAGGGGTGGTGCTATCGGACATGTATAGCTCCGTCTGTCTCTTACACTGGAATCAAGATGAACGAACATGACATTTCTCAAAATGTCATTATGGTTTATTCTCGTAATGGTAGATTTACAAATGGTATATATGTCATGAAAAGCCTTAGATTTATTAGTCATAAATGCATTATATAGAAGCACTAAGAATCTGTATAAAAATCGGTTTAATTAAATCTGGAAAAGCTACATTCACTTCACAAAAGAAAACAGAGCTAACAATGTATTTAACACAAAGATTATTATCCTTAAAGCCGAGAGAATTAAGTGAAAGAAATGCTGGCATGCAGTCAACTTGACGCAACAGGATTATATATTTTTTCTTATTCTAGACTGGTTCATATTCAAAAACAGTAAAAAAAGTAGGCTGCCAAGACTTATATAACGCTTTCACTGTTATAAATCATCAGATCTAATGTAGAGCTAAGCTCCTAACTCTACAAGACTTAACTCTACAAAAGAACACAAATAATCTGCAATAATCTCTTAATTACATAAAAATATATTTGAAATACTCACAACGTTAAGTTAGACGAAGAAGAAGAAGTTAGACAGATTGCAAAACATTTGTTTTTAATTTTCTAGTTTGCCCTCCAAATACACGTCTGCGTTTGGGTCACAGAAATTCATGTAAATTTTAGTTTAATCAGTCCAGTAGATTCGAAACTAATTGGCTGTGACAGATGGACAGTCTGACACACGAGTGATCTTGAGGGTTCCGTTTTTTCATTAGGACGTACGCGACCCTAAAAACAAAAGCATTTCATACTTTTTGAAATAAATCGCTGTAAAAGCTCTTAAAAATATAACGTGTTCTTAAAATGCAAACTCAAAAAGATAAATGTTGTCCTATTGACTTGAGCAGAAGAATTTAGATATATGATCTAAATCCTTCCAATTGAGAGAGTTTTAATTTCTTGATAGGCTTACTTGCGACAGTGATTGATTGAGGGAATTCCTTATTTTTTTGAGTGGAAATAAAATGAGGGTCTTCTTGCATTATCATGGGGTAGGTAAGTGAATTTAAGTACTCTGAGGATAATCGATTGTTTAATGACGGTTGGATAAAAAGTTCTTAAAAAAATTGCACAGAGTTATTCACTGCAGTAGGTATTATTGTAGTAAAGACAACAAACAGATTTTCCGATTCAAAATAAAAAGTCGTCTGTGTCTTTCAAGTAGCAATTGTTTCAAATAAAAGATAATAATCAACGTACCTTCCAAAGGCAAAAAATAAACCGTCAATTTTCCGTTGAATTTTATTCGCATCAGTGAGATCCGGCTAAGTGGTAAAAAAGAAACAAGACTAATTTTGCATTCAAAGCCCGCCCGGAGCGGGCGCAGGTGCTAGAGCGGTTAAAACATTGGAGTTTTATGGGATTTATTAAGATATTGCTCTAAGGATATTGGAAAGAAAATTCCAATTCGATATAAATGTACAACGTGCTCGCAGAATGACATCTAAATAATAATGGAACGACAGGATAGCGCACACATAATCATGCAATATTTATTTATCGTCTCTTACGGGTAGATAAACAATTTATTCACATCGACAGGCGGGACGAGGCGAGGCTACGTTAAATAAGAAACGCCCACTCAAATTGCCTGTAAAACAGATTTATTTTATACCATCAATACATTTTTTTTGTTCAAAGCTTTAATTAAAACCTATGATTCCATACAATAAATCATTTTATAAAATGTTCACGTAATATTTAAATTCAATGAGAACATTTTTTTCTGCGATAAAAGCACAGGGCTGTCAACATTAAACAAAAGAAAGCGACGTCTGATGCTCACGGCCGGAATTCATTTCCGCGGAAAAAACGTGTTCAAAGAACTCAATTACTACTTAAACAAAATATTGTAGCAATCCGGGGTCCGCTGAGGAAATTAAACGAACGGCTTAGTGACCGGCCTGACAAAAGGTTGTTATCTCTTATAGTTATAATGACGTACCCTTTACAGCGCAACGCAACACTAGGTGAAAAGGCATCGGAGTTAAAGCAATTATAGGGCTAGTCATTTTAACACATACGCACACGTATTTCTAATGGTGTCTAATCCCGTGTTGTAATTTATACCTTAATGTAAATGTATTAGGACCAAAATTGCCGGTCCCCGCTGGGCTATTTAAAACCTTTTCGGTACAGTGTTTTACGAATTTGACCCGTTTTATTTAAGCCATTAAGCGTAAACAAAAGACTGGCGTCCCTCAGTAAACGGAGGGTGGATGTAATAGTTAACAGAGTGGTGGAACTGGCTCTGCCTTTGTATTAATTGGACATGTTAAACACGCTTCACTAAATATGTAAGAATTGCCTTCGCTGTAGCTAACCACGTTTTCTTTTTTCCACTTTTCTCGTTTTCCTCTTTTGCGGCGAACGCGATTCGGAATGGAATTATTGAGAATTTGTTTCTGAGCGCATTAGTAACAGTAAATCATTGATTCTGTCGTGATAGCAGCGCCGTTAATTAACAATTTGTACACTTTTTTCTGCATTTGCAAAATAAAAACAAGAAAAGGAATAATTTGAAGGTTTTAGGAAAATAAAGTAATGCAAATAGACAATGAAATGGTGTAATTACGCTTTGGCGAGTAAATTGGTCTTCGTAATTAGTTGTAATGATAAGGAAGCTACTCCTGACGCAATCTATTCACTGTCTTCTATGGATAAGGAAAGGAACACAAGCCCTCAGACGAAATATATCACTTGCCACGTAGTCACTGAATTAACAGAACAACAAGGAAATAATATATAAGATCCAACAACAAAATGGAACACAATATTGTTCTCAACATAGCCCTGAAACAATAATATCTAGTTATGAAACGAAGTGAACCATATCGCTAGATATAAACGATAACTTATATCTTGAAAGCAAACTTAATTAACTTTGTTATAATAAAGCAACAAATAAAACACCAAAAATGTATCGTTGAATTGATTAACGAAGTATTTAAGTCCTTTAGATTGTCTTTGAGATTATTTTATTTGAAACATTGTGAGGTGCTGTAAAGGGCGAGTGAATGGAGTTTGAGTATTTTAGGGTGCGTAAGATCCGAGACGATTAATTACGAAGATAAATATGCTTATTAGAGCAAAATAAAACCAAATGTGTTTCCGAAATCACAGAAATGAAAAATCGTTCCCAGAAATAATAAACCATTATTAATTTCTGTAACTAGAACGACTTCATATCTTTTCACATGAATTACAGCCTAATTACATTATAATTAACGTCCCTCAACAATGGAGCAATATCATCATTTAAAATACGTTCAGTTGCAGAAAATATTTCAGCCAGAATGAAATCGGAAAACAATTAGTCTCGGCGCAATAATAACGGGGAATTGCTGAATCAGAGCCGACGTCTAGAGTAACAAGTTGGCTACGACATGTCGCAACCCAACTTTATAACCCGTTAATAAAACACAATTTCATACAAACACCCGCTTTTGATATTGTACGCGTTACGTAGAAACAGTATTTTATGTGCCCCTAGTATAGCGGGGGTCGTATGCTATAATAAAGCGATAAATTATTGGCATTTAAATTTAATTTGACAGCCATCGTCAAACGAATAGGTCTCGCTGCTATATTTTGATTAAAGTGAGGATATGATTTGAAATTTGTATACGATTATCGGAGTTTTGCAATTTGTATGAATATGAATACAGCATACAGAATACAGCAGCAGCAACATTGATATGTCAACCTTTTCTTTTGTGGTGTTCTCTTCAAACAGATTTTTATATAGGTAGAATTATTTAGGTAGGTAGGTACCTACCTAAATTATTCTTAGCTTCTTCAATATATTTCAGTACCTTTGCTATATTTAGGTATATGCCAATGTAAAGTTCGTAAAATTCTTTTCCATTACGGAATTTTAATTAGTACTAATGAAAACAGAACTTGATACGGCCATAAAGATTGCACTAGAGCTCAAGTTATCATACCGTCCTAATTAATTCTCTAGTAGCTCGTTTGCAATTCTTATTACGCCATTGATACTTGAGACCCTGCCAAAGAATTCTAATAGCATTTATTCATTTGTTCTCTTGCTAAGGACTCCGTAACGTATCTAGTGGATGAAAAAGAGACTAAAGTATCTGAATATGGTTTCCTAGAAGAGCGAGCGGTGGCTGTCGTATTATAACGGACGTCATGAAAATCTGTCATTTTCACCAGTAAAACGTTCTGTTGTGTTACCGTTCACCGCTTTCTTAGTAAACCAAAGATTTAGGCAGGCGGTGTTTGGTTTTACTCATACATTGTCATCTGGTAGGTATTCTTTTAATTCATACTAATATTATAAATGCGAAAGTGTATCTCTATGTCTGTTACCTCTTCATGCTTAAACCGCTGAACCGATTTAAATGAAATTTTGTATAGGTATAGTTTGAATCCCGGGAAAGGAAATAGGATAGTTTTTTTCCCGATATTCCCACGGGATTGACACTTATGCGGGTGAAACAGCGGGGTGCTACTACTTTTCTATAAATATTAAAATATATTTTTTTGTTATAGAAGTCTGTTTTCAATTAAGATTTACTTAATCTTCAGACTTAACATGTGCCTTCTCTAAAAAAATTTGCTGTTACTCTGAAGTAAAAAACAATTTCTCTCAAGATCATCGTTGGCTGTAGCAATTGTGTAAGTAAGTACATTTCAGTGTAAAAGTAAGGCATAATTTAAGACCGAAATGTATCTCCTGGGCGTTGCGCACTCAGTTTTCGAAATTGTTGTAATAAATATGGACCAAGATTTTACCGCTTTTCTAAATTTATTCATGTAAGACGCGTTTAGCTTTATTCATAAGTTGTGAAGTGCTAGTTTGTTTGATGTGCCATATTATGAACGTGTTGAAGTCACGTCTTCTGTGGAATGATATACAAAAATAATATATAGAGACGTCATTGCCCTCAGTTTGTATGTGACAGCTTCTTCTTTACAAATTATTAGAATTTTTCTTATTTGTTTTCAAATGCAGATACATTACCTTATTATGTAGGATTTATGAGTAGAAGTTAAATATTTAAAAATTAACTAACAGTTGACAAGTCAAATGAAACTAAAAGACTTTTCCTTTCGAAAGTTTTATCGAAGCAGACTTACAAATTAGTACCTAAATACCGCAGTACTTAGTACATTTTATCAGAAATCTTATCGCCTTTTCGCCAAAAATGTCTGTAAAACATTTTATCTTCACTTATGTCTGGTACATTACAAATTTTATGACTATAAGTTTTTTTTAAACGGCCGTTCAACGCGCTTGTTAAACTGATTTATGTTCTGCAATAAATGGGCCGTCTTTCATTGATGTGAGACCTAGATCATAACTGTTAACGGTGCTTACTGATACTGGCTTGAAGTAAAGGTAATAAACACTCTTTTGGGTCGCTGTCACTTAGGCTATGTGACCTCAAAGTTGGGCTAAAGTAGTTCAATGTTCGGCTTATAACTCATGGTACGAACTATGGTCGTTGAAACCAACGCCTTGTCAATTTGGAGGACATATTGTTCACGTGTTGATATTTTTGTGTGTGTTTATTAGATACGTTACTTGTATTCATTTTGTTGAGCAGCGTCATTCATTTGAATCAGCTGGTTTTGCGGTAACTAACCGCCACTGATCCAGCCAGCTGTTTTAATACATTAATTCATGCTGTGAAGAGGCATGTATCCAGTAATGCTCTAATAGGCTCACGATAAAAAGACAATAACTTTGCATAACCGACTGGTATTTATATTGTGATGTTGTGAATAATAGTAAGATGTTTTTTTTTGTTTTGTTCAACAGTGGTAGAGAGCTACGTAGGCTCGATTTTGGCGCTGAAGGGCCTTCAACGTTCTGACATGGGGACGTATTTGTGCATCGCAGCAAACGGCATCCCGCCGACCAAGAGTCGCCGGTACGAAGTCTCTGTGTTGTGTAAGTATACAACGCTTTATATTAAACCCTTTTCCCTTTACCTAAGACGCCGGGAGTGAAGAAAGTGTATTTGCATTTTTTGTGAAGTTGCAACAAGGGTTCAGAGTTTTCGCCGACGTCATTAGAACTAAATTTAAAAGCCATTGGAGAACCCCTCTACCTACCTTTTGAATAATACAAGGGTGGTGTGACTCGCAAAGAAGTTTTGCATTATTGTAAGAACAAAAAGAACACAAACTTACGTAAAAATATAGAGATTCAAGAATATAAAGTGTGTAACTTATCTCTTTAACAAAACTGGCTGACTTTAAAGGCTAAAAACCTAATTGAGTGGACTTAATTTCGTCCTAGTTAAACTTTGTTGATCATTTCTTTTGTATGGATAATTAGGTTTATTTACTGGATATAAAGTTGCGAGGTAATGTTGTATTGTATGCTTAATGTTTTTTAAAAGGCCGTGAGTTGAAAGCATTTTCTTTTACGTTGCAATAGATTCACGTTGAATTGGTTTCCTTGAGTTTAGTGTCATTTTTTGCCTCTTTCGCCTCGTCTTAGTGTACTAACTATAAATACGTTTTTGGTTCGATTTCTAGAATAGGGTAAACATTAATTATGTTATTCTTAAAAAAACCCTAACTACAGCCTGCTTGTCGTTCACTTCTATTGTAGATATTAAAATATGTATCTCAAACTTTTTTACCAGTTGTGAGTTACTGAACCGTACTAATGTGACTCGAGGGGTGCCAAAATAACAAATGTACTACTTAGAATTATTTTATCACTTAAGGAAAACGTCCATTATTCTGCCACTCCGTCCGTTCTTTCAATCTAACCCCTCCATTATTTGTGTCCAGTCGAGCCGATCGTACGAGTGGGGAGTCCAGTGGTTCTTCGAGCGGCTGACATGCAAGTCACCCTCCAGTGCTACGTTGAGGCCTCGCCTAAATCACTAAACACCTGGCAGCGAGGAAAATCGCAAGCTGGTAAGGAATACGTCTGAAAAAATCTGTATAATTATTTCGAATTTTATTTATTTGTATAGATGAAGGTCCCATGCTGGGCGCCAACGTCAAATGATTAATTACGCTATCGAAATGAGAGCATAGTTTTTATTATTTTCGGGAAAAATGATTGGGCGCCAATTTTAAATGTTGTTGATTCTATCGAAATGAGGGTTTTGTTTGCAGATTTTTATTAGATTGAGTAAAAATTATTTTACCGATATAATACAATTGCCAAAACTAACCCACCCTGGGCGCTAAAAGTTTGATGGATTATTGATTTTTGAATATGCAAGTCGAGTGTTATTATTTTTTTTTGAATTAACATTAGAATAATTTAATAATCTCACTCATCTAATTCAAAAAATCACGATTTGGAAAGCCTATTGATGAAAATTGTTTTTGTACTAGGTGGCAAGCTGCTTAACAGTTCAAAGTACGTGATATCAGAAGAGACACTGAACGAATATGCACTACGAATGAACCTGACTATTAATCGACTAAAGAAGAACGATTTTGGCGAATACACATGCTCGGCGGCTAACGGTTACGGCAAAGCCGAGGGCATCATCACTTTGAAAGGTAAATTTATTTTCTAGTACGGTCATATTAAAGTCATGAATAGTTAATATCTGTAATAGGTTTTGCAGGTCAGAGTTTTGCTTTTGCATCTAAGGGGGTTAAGGAACATGCGTGGGGTAATTTGTAATGTAAATGTTGCATTAGAAATTCTGTAGGCCTTTAGTTTGATAAGATAAGTTGTTTGACGAACGCATTTAATTATTCCGCATATACGAGTAAATTCATAAAGACCTCTACGGCGGTGCCAACTGAGATTGGGTTCTTCTTTGTCTTGGGTTCTTCTTTGTCTTTGGGTTTTTATATTTAAAAATAATCACTAATCAAAATCTTCTGCTCTTCAACAGAGACACCTCAAAGGACCACAACCACAACAACAACCACTACTACAACAACAACGACGCCTCGTCCAACGACGACAACTCTTGCAACAACGCGGCCCCCGAAGCGTCACCTCAAGAAACCACACGACCGCGGCAACCAGAACACGCTCGACGCCGACATGCGACAAGCGGAGCTCAACAACGCTTTCAACTTCTACAACACCGCGTTCACACCACCCAACAACACCATCAACGAATACGCCCAAAGAACCGAACGCCAGAAACTACGCCCCACGGGGTCACCACGACAATACATCGTATACAATAATGCCTACAAAACTGGCAATAAAGCCTCCACATTCTTTTCCATGTTCATATTGCTACTAAAATTTGTTGTATAGAAAGAAATTAGATTTCTGAATTATTTAAAAGAGATAGCATTAACATGTAGTGATAAAAACATGGCTGTTGAATTTTATATATGTAAGTACGTATTTTGAGGTTGTTGTAAACGTTTTAGTGGATCTCGATGTTAATATTGTTATGTAAAAACATTATCGGCAGTTAATAAATAAAAATAATGAGTTTCAGCCTTAATATGTAAATTGAGACAATAAATACGAACTTCTTAAGAGTAAGGCTCGACTGTCTTTAAGGCCTGTTTAGGTATACCTTGATTAATGCAAGTGATTCATTGAAAGTAATTAAATTGAGCGTGCTGACAAATCACAAAACATTTATTTGAGATGACATAATAACCGACTCACTTTTAATAATCACTCGCACTACTCATTATGAACGAGTATTTTTCTGGAATTGATGATGAATTGATTGTTGATAATAAAAATTACGTAATAACAACTAAAATTTTTGAAAATATCATTATTATCATATCAGACGGCTATTTATTAAAAATGGAAGAAGAATTTGATAGACTTGAAGAGGATCGAACGTGTCTGAAGAGGTTTAAACTCCGTTTAGCTAACATTTATATTATTCTCGTATAATTATTCTATACAATTCTATACATTATTAATAGCATGATGAGTTAGCATGGTAACTTGTATTTATAAAAGGAAAATATGATAATAATAAAGCTAGTGCGTACCTATATAATAATTTGTATAATGACAATACGATTGTAAAGAATAGAATAGTAATTAGTGATAAGATATAATAGAAAATAGAGACCATTGTTTAAATATAGCCAATAGTCGATTTATATAATTTGCACAGAGTAGTCATTTTTCGTTATGATATAATACAGCTTGTTTTTTTTTTCTAAAAAGGGTATTCTGTATACATACAGATACCCAGAACAACGAAATAAATGACCAAAATTACAATAAATTTAGAAAATGTCATGTACCTACCTAATTTCACAATTTTTTTACATAAATGCCTTGATTTCTATTTTGTTATCAAAATTTATTATTTTTTAATAAACTAGTAAAATAAGTCGCTTTATAAATGTTAAGAATGTATAATTTTGTGTATTTTTATAATTGTTTATCTGCTTAGAGAATTTTCTTTTTCGTAGCAATTTCAATATTAAGTTCTAAATAACGGTCTAAGAATAAATTAGTTATTTTTTAAACAAAAAAGTGTTAGACGATAAAATTGGATATTCGATAATAATAAATTTATGTCTTCCGGATAGTATATTAAAATAATGTATTCGGCTCATTCGTGTTTATGAGTTAATAAAATATTAGACGAAGTTCCTTTTGGACTTCAGAATAACGTAGTCTTATGTAAGTGACGAGAAAGAATTTATTGTAGGGATAGTGTTACGATGAATATAAAAACATGAATTTTGATAAGAATCGATTCTACTGTAAAAATTAATGAACGTGTATTTAGTAATAATTATAAAATTGAATATTTAAAGTTGTATCATTATTCGGCTCGATTTAGTATCTTAATATGAACTGTTACAAACCTACTTGTTTTAATTTTACAAGTTTAATATTAAAAATCTGGCAATTTTTACAAAAGAATACTAAGATGTTTAATTTCATACAATATATACAACGTAGGTACTATTTACTTTATACAAAATATATCAGTTATACAATAATAGTAGGTATTCACTAAGTTATATTTTTTTACAGTTAATCAATACTTTTAACGGTTAACATGGAATTAAAATAATTGAATCAGTTTTTAATAATATAGAATCGTTGAATTTCAGTTATTGCTATGTAAATATAATTTTATTTCTGTGTGTTTGTATTCTAAACTATAAAGTCGACTAATTGAAACATTTTTTCAAATAATAAAATGACAATAAATACGACAATCATTGTAAATAATTGAATTCACGTTAAACCAATTTATTAGTACGAAATGCGACTATTTATCAATGTTAACTTTAAGATGTTGATATCATTTTATGACATTTTAAAATAAAAAATATAATCAAAGTAATCATATTGGCTAATGTTATCTATTTATTTCTTTACCTGGTTCGTTTTTACAGATTTATAAAAATATGACACTGAAAGTAAGTAGGTTAGTCTCTTGGACTTGGAAATATTAAATTACAAATGCATACGGTAATGAGCAGTGTGAATGTGGACTGAATTCTGAATTCAGTAATATTAATTGAAATGACAAGGTCCACCTTATGGGAGGCTGATGACCGATGACCTTGTGAAGGCCGCCGGTATCCACTGGATGCTAGAAACGCAGAATCAGTTGAAGTGGCGGTACTTGGGGGAGGCCTGTGTCTTTCGGCTGAAATGATGATGATATATTGAAATAAAATAATTGCAATACAATGTCATCATCCTACAAATCTGCTCATAATGCAGTTGCTATTAACAACAAAACCTGTCAAATACAATACGGATGCTACTGACATTACCTGTAGGTATAAGCTAATCGTTTCTCAGAAGGGGAGAGAAAAAGAGAAGATATGTGATTTATCCTTATCTTTACCTAGTAGGTATACGCGTACCTATATTCCCAAATAACAAGGAAGGTAAGGAGTTTATATATATCCACTTGTCTCGTGAGACATAATTTACCATTTGGAATATTGATGTCAATCCATCACTACGTGACACAAGATAAAGTATTGACACGAGTTTACTTTCCGGATTTTTTTGCGGTTTATCCATATTATTCGAGCATATTCATACATATATTTTACACCTACAGTAGAGAGCTTGGGACCTATTCACATTATGTAGGCATAAGGTACAAGAATCGTGTATGAGGCTAAGTAATAACAGCCGCACGGGTCGATCGATCAGGTTATGCTACGCTTGCCGCGGTTGGTCCGTGGATGGGTGACCATCTTTACATAATATAAAAACCCTTCCGTGTCTCGTAAAGCACGTTAAGCAGTTGGTCCCGGCTGTCATTCGTGGATTTTTGCAGTTGTTACGGGTCGTCAGAAGCCCGATAGTATGACAACCAGTCTTACCAAGGGTATCGTATTATTACCCAGTAACTGGGTTGTGGAGGCCAGATAGGCAGTCGTGCTATGTAAAAACTGGTAATCAGCTGCACCCGGATAGAATGGAAGCCGACCCCCAACATAATTGAGGAACAGCTAGAAGATGAAGGATGTCTGCCTATCGCCTTCGGTACATAGCTAGATGTTCTACGCTCATGTTTAAGCACTGTTTATTCCAAAATTAAATTCTCTTCTCAAACACTTTTAAACCCTACAAAAACAGGGAGATCTTGTATAAAACATAAAGGAATTGAATGTAAAGTAGATCATTGTTGAAGAACACAATGGTACCTACAACAAGAAGTAAAAACTGTACTCGTTTTCTCTTTATATTTTACAAGAAACATTACAAGTGTCGTTGTGAGACAGAAGACGACAATAGGTATCTCGTTACTATTGTATTTTATGAATTACATAGTTATCACGTGTATTTTTATATTATTTGCAATAAGCCAAGCAAAATGGCTGCTCTCCTAGTCAGGAGAGCAGCCATTTTGCTTGGCTTATTGAAGCCTTCTTTCTTTCATCGCTGTCAGTCGACAGCGATGAAAGAAAGAAGGCTTCGACTGATGGGCGATGGAAGGATCGCTCATACAACATCACAGTAGACGCATTACTTTGTAGCATTGTCTTTATAGAAACTATTGGAAAGGTTACGGTCACTCTCTATGAAACAAGTATAATTATAATATCTTGACTTAGCACACGAGGTTGTTGACATGTGGAATGTGAGCTCGACTGTCATTGTGTGTCACTGTCATCGGCCAATGGTCTGATGGCAAAAAGCCTCTATTAAGTATTAACATCTATCGAGGATCTCGTTAGGCGGTTGGATCAAAGGCCTGATTCAGAAGGCAGTACTCTCGATACCAAGTCAGGTTTAATTTTGTGTCGTGCAATAATTAAAAGCCAGATGAATAGTTTCCGTACAGAAAGTACATTATTTTCTTTATATAAGAGATCAGTAGGATACCTGTAGTTTTTAAAACACATTACCCGTTGAGCTTTTTCTACCACCAACAATGTAGTTTTTGATGTACACCCCAGATTATGTAGTTAGTACTACTTACAATAGACTGAAAAAATGAGTAATACGTGGTAATACACAGTTTTGCGTAATTGTATTGAACAAGAAATTCTAAGTATTTTATTTAGAGATACTTATATTAGTTTTCGTTTAAGGGCACTTAGTTTTTTGTTCTTTCCAGTTAAGATGCTGATCAACAACGACATCGAGATATTTAGTGGAGGTGGCATTGATAATACCGTAACAGTTACGTGTTAGTTGATGTACGTTCTCACATTTAAGTACTTTTATATTTTGCTAGAGGCTGAGTTTTAATTGACGTGCTGACGGCGATGTTCATGTTTTTTGGGCATTCAACGTTTGCAAATTGTTCTCAAGCCATGTTGCCACTGAGCGCATTCCTTGATTTGCTATATTATTTATATTAACCCATGATTTTGCTCTAAATAATAAAACCCTGTCATCGGAAAATGGTCACCTAGATCATTAATGTAGATCAAAAAGAGCGTTGGAACTAGCACGCTTCCCTGTGGGACTCCGTATACCTACATATCGACCATATTAACCATATCGACCTCTTAGTGTAGTGTTTGCATTATTGTGTCTGAATGTCTACTAGAAGTCGTTTTTATGTAAGCGCTCAAAGGTTTTCACGATTACTTATATTAATTGTCGTTTTGACTGTATTTTTCTTATGAATCAGTGGGGTTTATACCACATTTTAGTAGTTCATAGTGAGCTATTAGCTTCTTTAGGCAAAGACTTGGTTAACATGGTTTTATAGACCGTCGATGTTTAGAAATTCCTACAGAAAATCCCTAAAAGCTGGTCTAGAATGGGAAAGTTAGCTACATATTTACATCTGCCTAGTCTTTTCCCAACTATGTTGGGGTCGGCTTATAGTCTAACCGGATGCAGCTGAGTATCAGTATTTTACATAAAGTGACTGCCTATCTGACCTCCACAACCCAGTTATTGGGTATGGGTAATACGATACCCCTTGGTAAGACTGGTTGTCAGACTTTCGGGCTTCTGATGACATGTAACGACTGCCAAAGATCCACGATTGACAGGCTGGACCAACGGCTTAACGTCGCACGGAGAGTTCTTGATATGTAAAGATGGTGAGCCATCCATGGACCAACCGCGGCAAGCATAGCTTAATCTGATCAATCGACCTGCGCGGATGTTGTTACAAGGCTATAAGTTAGCTACAAACCTGTAAACATATAATCTAATTTCTACATGGAAGACTCAAGGAGTTTCAGCAATGATCAGCTTTAGCAAAACGGCTATTACCTTATGAACTAAGTACTGGATCTAGGAACAGGTAGATATACAAAACTTATTATTTAGACTCGATATTGGATGCGTCGGTTGACAGACATTCATCAAACTGATGGACAAGCCATTATATATGCATTGCACAGCCTACAAGATACAACAAAGGCATCGAAGTTTTACTTTGATTATAATTTTTTTAACGTTAAACGTGTAGGTAATTTTATGCCGTCTAATTAAAATGGTGTTGGGCCTGAAAAGAGGCCAACATTTCGTCTAGTTATGGAACATTAACGTAGTGAACAGTTTTTTTTTCGCGATTTCACTACTTGTCCCTTATTAAAAGTTCATTGACCCATTTTCAGGTCCAATACTATTATTGCTATATCTTGTATACAACGTTCAGACAAAGAAAAAACATTAGGTGCTCAATTTTCCACGAAAAACGACGATTTTTCGTGTAAAAACTGTCTCGTGAATGTGTATTTGGTTCATAAAAGTACCTATCATTGGTACTTATTTTTACTTTCTTGATCCTAAATGTGAGATATAAAATCGTAAGAAGGCTTCTATTAGGTTCAGAAATCGATAAGTTTCTTTGAAATCTGCCAGTTAATAAAAAAAAAGCAAACATAACTTGCTCGCTAGGAGCTGTGTCAAGACTTGGCTTTTTTCTTATAATGGATTTTATTCAACAAGTACTGAATACGATTCTTTAATATTTATCGCCTTTAATTTAACTTGTGCTAGGTAGACTGTTTTATTAGAAATCTTTTTCTATCTCTTTTTACAAGCTTTTATTTTTTCGGAAAGCTTTAGAAATCGAATAGTCCTCAATCATGACGGATAGTCTCTCATCTCATCCAAACTATATATTATTGCTGTATTTTTTTTTTAAACCTATAGTGGGATTTATAAATGTCCATAAGTAGGTATATTCATTACAGCGGGCCCTATCAGAGTACCAGCGCTTTGGAATTTATTTTATAAATATCGCAGCATTATGTTGAGTTATGAGCCTTTTTGGCCTCGCAGAGGTCTTTTTTGGTTCTTTTTAATGTAACTTTGTTAGTTTTAATTGCTCCTTTTTTATTATTTGTATTTTCTGTGTGTGTCCCAAATTAAATATTTTTCTTTCTTTTCATAATGGGCCCGAATAACTAACAATACTCTTTCGAAAACAACCCATTTACACACCACATTTACTCTCCCCAAATAAATCGATAAACTTAATCATTTTAACTCAGCACGCAGTCAACCCGCTAAATTATAATACGCCGCCGTTATCACAATAAACAAGGACAGAGACGTCTCAACTTATAACTCAATTATAATTTCCATTGTGATTCAACACGTTATCGCGTCAGACTTGGTACCTACTCTCAGTAGGTACATCGACCACGTCACGACTGTAACAAGTTCACCAGATTTATTTGAAAGTAATTTTCAGTGAGCATCTGGCAGCGCGGTATGAGAGATTCAGCTGATCAATATTCTGGAAGTCACTTCGAAGAACTGAGAAATATGTCAGTCTCTCAATCCGAATGCAAGTTATTTGTAAGCTGACTGTATTATGGAACGTACGGATGGATGATAAATTTGAAATCGATGCGTACGAAATCTGAAGCGGTTCGGGTTAAAATGAATTGGGAATTAGATTGGAGATTTTTATTGCTCCGTTTTTATTATACTTGCGAAATATGAGCTTAAATTCTGGGATGTCTGTTAACTTAAACATGAATGTTTTGCAAGATATGTGTGTAATTTTTTATTGGTTTTCGTTTGGGACCAGCTGATTGTCTGAAATAATAAATGATGTTTTTAGCAAATTACTTAAATTGGATACATTGAGGTCGACCCCAACGTAATTGGGAAAAGGCTACGCAGATGATGATGATGACTTAAATTGGACACATTATGATTAGGTATCTCTATCTTCAAGCTTACACAATGAGCTATTAAATAAACCGGTTCGGAAATTACGTCAGTAAAACGAAGGAGAAGCTTGTAACAAGATCCAAACAGGTTACTATTAATCGAAACCGAGCCCTCACAGCCTCAAACGTAACTTAACTGAGTTAAAACGTTATTATAACAACCCCGACCTCTTACACTTAGTCCACGACAGCCTGCAACGACTTAATACTGTTAGTCGGACTATGATTACGTGCAGGGCTCTTATCAAATTATCTCCCTGCCTTCCGCCCATGGCCCTTGAATATACAACCTAAGGCTGGGCACAGACCGTCTACTCTGTAAAAATATCACCGTGAAAACTTAAGGGAAGTGAGCTTGAAGTGAGCTGTCATTCCATCTGATGCTAGGGATCGCTTGGTAATTGACACTATTGACAGCTCACTTCACCTATGTTATCACGGGGAGAAAACATCGGCTGTAGTGTTTATCTGTAAAGTTCAATTCGAACCTCCATCAAGTGACCACTCACAATTCGGAAGCGTAGTTACTCAAGAAGAAAAATATATGTTGTGCCTACCCTAAATATAAAAAAATATAAATTCTATTTGTTTAATTTACGTTAGTCAATACGTTAGTCATCATTGACTCATTTGTTTTTAACGTAAATTCGACTGGATTGAAAATTCGAATGCGTTAAAATTTTGGAGTGATGCTTAGAGTATAAATAACACTACAGACTTACTCTCACTATCACTCTATGGAAAATGTACGAACGATTTTTCAGTAGATTTATAAGTAGCACAAATCTCGGTACTGGAAAACTGTTTTGACACACGACAAAACCGTTCTGTGTAGGACGACAAATTGTTTTTATCTGGTGTGAGCTCTACCTATGTAATGCTTGCCAAGACGCATGCCACTATTACTCACATATGAAAATTTATAGCTGTCTCTAGTAATTAAAGGTCGCAACTAGAAGTCAAAGTTTCTTAAGCAATTAAGTGTCCCTTTACAAATATTGTGTGTTAGTTTTGGTTCCCATCCCAAGTTGTTCACTTGCGGATTGTTTTATTAGCTTTGCACATAAATAGGACAGAATAACAAATAGCCCCTCAATGTATTGAACTTATCATTTACGGTCTAATTCACTTTAGATTTGTTGAATGTTGGTCTATTATGCTGTTATATCAATACTGTTTTGTATACAGAGGTTTGAAATGGTAAGCGGAGTCAGATAGGAATATGGACAATAGTTAATTTTGTAAACGTATTCAAATGTTTTGGAATGGAAGATTGGCATTGTTGTGTTGAAACAGTAACATGATTTTCAGCGAATTTGTCCAGAGGGTTTGTACAGTCGGTGGCCAACATTATCTAACCCACTTCTAGTGGGTCAGGCAATGTTGGGTGGGTCAGGCAATGTTGGGTGGGTCAGGCAATGTTGGGTGGGTCAGACAATGTTGGTCACCGACTGTACTAAGGAATAATATACGGGGTGTTTGGAAGCTGAGTGCAATGCTATAAGAGAGTGATAGTTGACACCATTTTGAGCAATGCATGTCTTAGACGATATAGGTTTTTTATTTTTAACTACAAACTTTTAGTCAAAAATAAAATACTTACCAACTTTAACTGGCAAAAAATAAAAAAAAACATTACATATTTCGTCTAAGACATGTATGGCTCAAAATTATCTAAATGGTGTCAACTAACACCCCCTTAAGGCTTTGTATCCAGCTTCTAAATAGCCTATATATTTTTTAATAATAATAATTTAAGGCATTAAATCTAGAGCAGTAGTGGCCCAGTGGTAACGGCCGCGACTTACGATTGTACTCGTAGGTTCGAACTCAGATGTGCGCTTTACTTTGTGTACCTAAATTATTTCATCACCACTGCTCTCAAAACGGTGAAGGAAAACATCGTGAGGAAACCGGCTTGTCCTAGAAACAAAAACTTCACAGACATACGCGTGGTGTATTACGGCCCACTCCCTCTCACCAAGAAAACGCCTGTGTCCCAGCAGTGGGAACATTATAGGCTGATTATGTAACGCATTAAAAACTATTCAAGTTTGGGTATTATTTAAGGTTAGCGATAAGACCGCCCATTGTGTCACCCTTTGTACAGTTTCTATATTTAAGTCTGTAATTTATATGGTGTAAATAATAAAGAGTATTCTATTCTATTATATTATTAAAAACGCCGAAATTTTACAAGCACAGCCATCAACTACCACCTCCTACTAAAATCTTTCATCATATCCGAACCAATTTACTCCCATCCACCCCACGTGCACACTCTGACTATAAATAATGCCTAGTGATCAGAATCAGGAAGTGAAACACAACAGAGCATCAGGCAGTTTATCTTCCCCTACTAATCGGACCTCAAGTTCGGGACACAAGTCACTCTGATGTTTATAAGGGACGGCCTAATCCACGTGTCACCTCAAATTAAATCTGACGCTACATTTTCGAAGCTTTAAGCCGTCTCGCGTCTATACACCTACGGCCGTTGCTGTGTTGTTCGAAATTTATTTGATTATGTAATAAAACGCCGTTTTAGTACTCCTATGTTATGACTTTTGATAGATGCACACTCAATTATTAAACCAGTCAATGTATTCAGTAAAAAACAACGTGAAAAATTTGGTGAAGTGAGCCGTCAATAGAGTGCGCGCAAAATAAATCTGCGTGCGCCCGAAATCAAAAGTAGGCGTTTGCCGCCATCTGGACGTTTATTTCAGGTTTCAAGAGAGTGTGTTGTGTTCCGTGCTTTTTAAAGTAAATAATTGCCATCATTATTCAGAATGTGATTAAAAGTGCTAGCATGGGATATCATCTTGAAGTTAATAATATAATAATAATAATAATCATTTTATTTCAGAATAATAAATCCATAATTTGTTAGTAAAACATCAAAAAAAAAAAAAAAAAAGTTAAACGTCACGCGCAGACTTATCTTGCGCGCACTCTATTATAGTTTCAATCCCTAGCATCAAGTCGAATGACAGCTCACTTCATGCTAACATAAACAGAACAGCATATCTATTCTATAAAAATTTCACCGTGAAAACTTAGGTGAAGTAAGCTTGAAGTGTCAGCATCGAGGAGGGGCCCCATAGGGCCGAAGCCTGCCGGGTCAGCGGGATTGTCCGAAAGGGTTACCGCTGGCCCGGAACATAAAGGGCTAAGGAAGGAACACGGGTGGGTTTTAGTCAGTAAGAGTCTGACACTCCCTTCCGCTCCACCCAGAGCGGGAGGGGTCATTTGATGATTTCACATCCGCAAAAAAAAAAAAAAAATGTCAATAGTGTCCATCCCTAGTATCAGGTGGAATGGCAGCTCACATTACCCAAGTTTTCACGGTGAGATTTTAACAGTATAGACAAGCAGATCAGCTGGTTGACATTGTCAAAATCTAAAAAGGTTTTATGATTTGTTAATTATTACAATAGTAACAGAGACAGTACACTTCGTTGACAGTTATTTTACCTCTAACATAAACCTTATGCTGAAGAGAATAAAGGTCACTGTGATTCAAAATCAGAGGTAAAATAACTGTGAACGGAGAGTAGCAATCTTGACTTGTTTAAAAAGATTGGGAGGCCTAAATAAATTTCCGGTCTGATCCCCTGAACCCCCTCCACCCCCCCCTCCTCGATCCCCTGCTAGTTCGTCTTCTGTTTTAATCTGTCTTATCCACATTATCTAGGTTTACTCTTTTTGACAGGTAAGTACAGTCAAAAGAAAATGCAAAAATTTCCTGCCTGATACCAAATCGAATCGAACATTCAAATGTTCGTTGCACTAACATGCTTCAATTCTATTGTGCTTCTCAAAATCTCCCATCTGATATAGTTAAAGAATGATCAGGTTACCGTATAAAGACAATATCGCAATAGGTACGTGGAATAACTGTATTATCAAGTAGGCAGAGCGAGCGCGGCCGCAGACATGAAATATAACGCACTTACCGTACCTCGTAATATTGCGTTCTCTTGCAATATGAAAATTTATTGCAACGTATGTGTTAGTATAGAAATAGATGGCTAACTAAGAAAAATGTGTAGCGCTCTAATAACTCATGTACTTATGCTGCCCCATTTTCGATTTTATGTACGCGTTTGGAATATCAAAGTTAGGCGTGCGAAAGCCTATGGGTAGGTACTTATGACATTTTAGTGGTCTGGTAAATGGTACCTACTTGCTGCGGTTGAAAGTGTAATATACCTATCAGATTTCATATTTATTAGGGCCATAAATATTAACACTTAACAGAGGAGAGTACCAGCAGATTAAGCTACGCTTGCGGCGGTTGGTCCGTGGATGGGTGACCATCTTCACATTTCAAGACCCCTCCATGCCTCGGAAAGCACGTCAAGCCGTTCGTCTCGGCTGTTATTCGTGAATCTTTGACAGTTGTTACGGGTCGTCAGTAGCCCGAAAGTCTGACAACCAGTCTTACCAAGAGGTAATAGTTGTTTCCCAATTATGTTGGAGTTAACTTCCAGTCTAACCAGATGCAGCTAAATACCAGTATTTTACATGGAGCGACTGACTATCTGACCTCCATAACCCGTTACTCGGTATTGTAGTGTTCTGTGTGTTCTCGCCTTTAGCAAAAGGCACTGGCTGGAGATGATATTCGAATAAAAGGTTTAAACGCATGTCAAATAATTTAATATGTTATTTTGTTCTAGAGTTTTCATTCATATAATTATCGCGAAGCTGTAACGTACAATTTTTACAATATAGTAATTTTTCCAAGTCTAAAGTTGTATCATTTGTATACCTCCCAGAGGTACTCTAGAGGATACCTCCGAACCTCTACAGTATTATGATACCCCTTCCCTTGGTAAGACTGGTTGTCAGACTTTCGGGCTTCTGACTACCCGTAACGACTGTCAAAGATCCACGAGTGACAGCCGGGACCAACGGGCTTAACGTGCTTTCCGAGGCACCGAGTGATCTCGTTATGTAAAGATGGTCACCCATCCACAGACCAACCGCGGCAAGCGTAGCTTAACCGGCTCGATTGACCTGTGCGGCTGTTGTTATTTGGTCACGGGCCCCTATCGGTATAGAGCACGTTAAAAAAACACTGACAAAAAAACAACTGTTTTTTGTTCCTGTTTTTATCATAGGTACATGAATATAATATATTGTATTGTATCATGTCTGTCGAGTTTCTTGTTAAAATTAATATTATAAAAGCTTCATGAAGAATCCTATCCAATAAAAACATAAGTATTCTAAAGAACCTATCGATTCTACAATTTTATGAAGGTACAGCAAAGGTGTTATATAAACGGTAGGATATTAAATATTTATTAGGTATCTCGCTTAGAAACTTCGCTCATAAATAATGGCGCCGATTCTGTTGTGTCACAAAATAAACTAAATTTAAGTTCAGGCATCTTTTTCTTTCTATTTCATTAAGAAAAGGACAGAAGATAAATATTAGTTTAGTCCTGTCAAATTAGTCAGCGCCTGACGTAAATTGACGTATGTTTAATAGGCATTTTTTTAATCTCGTCTAAATTGTCTATGGAGTATCTTAATTTGACAGGACTAAACTAATATTTATCTTCTGTCCTTTTCATAATGAAATAGAAAGAAAAAGATGCATGAACTTAAATTTAGTTTAGTTTGTGAACAACAGAATCGGCGCCAATGTCTTGAAGATCTAAACTTAATATTATAAAGAGAAAGGATTTGATTTTTTGTATGTTTGTATACTTTCACTCTAAAACGGCTGAACGGATTTGAATAAAATTTGCCACACGGGTAGGTGATGACCTGTATTAGGACACAGGAAACTTTTTATCCCGATTTTCTTACTGGGTCGAGATTTATGCGGGTGCAACCGCGGAGCGCAATAGTTTCATATAAAATCTTATTTGCATAAAGCACATAACACAAGATTTAAAACAGAAGATACGAAAGACGATGCAAACAACTGTTTTAAACGCGAGAGTGTTAAGAAAGTGTAAGTACATCACTCGAGCTTAAAATAGTGTTGCTCCCGAGGTGAACACTCTACTTTTTATCACCCTCTGTGAAAAAATAAGTATAAACGTACTATTCTTACTCATATGTTGCACTCAACATATGAGTAAGAATAGTACGTTTTTTATTTACATACAATTACTTGAGGAAGACATACTTATTTTTTATAAAACTAAGTAAAATAATAATTTGAGTAAACGATTACAAAGTTTTTAATTTTTTCACAATTTTTTTTTTTATTTGTCTCGCGCGTTTTTCTTTATTATACAGCCTGTTACTTGTTCATACAATGTTCGTGATTGATCTCTCTGGTGATTGGAACTTTTTCTACTTAACACTTTCCACATTCCAAATTCAAATCACTTTTAGTCCCTAGGAATTAAAGAGCTATTTTAGTACCTGTTTAAGAAGAATACACTACCTCTTTTTGAATAGATGTGATAAAAAAGTCTTTTTAGATAAAAGACCTAACCGGAGGTAGTGGAGGTAGCTACTGAAATTGGAATCGAATTACCATCCAGCCAGAACCCCCATTTTTATACATATGGCAGTCTCTACACATGCGAACTACGTCACACTATCACACTGACGTCACGCAAACTCCTGCATCGCGAAAGCAGAGTTTACCGCGCGACTAGCTTATAAACAACGTCCCGACAGCAACTGTCGAGCAGTAGCCCACCAGACACAATACCCATCTGGTCAATGGGCCCTTTTCTATGGAGCATGAGTGAAGTTTAAAAATAGGTATTTAAAGGTATGAGGAACAGGGGTCTCTAAATACCGATTTTTTAATAACAGACCTAACTGCAGGTATTAAAATTCCATTTCACACTTAAAGAGAAGCGTATGCACTAACAACGTGCGGTCACATGCGCGTCTAAAGTCACACAACACTGCAAAACAAACTCGTCTTCGAAGTTCCCTCTCAAAGTAATTCTCTTCGGCTCTGGAGTGCAAAAGTCGAGCTTTATGAACCTAATTAAGTGTCGCATAATAAGCTTCAATTAGAGCGATGCTTATTTTATGACTTATCCCTAGTCTTTGTTTACGTTGTGTCTACAGGGTTAGCGTACGGTTTTCCTTGCCTTGAGTAAATGTGGCTTGAAGATTAACTTTTGTGTTGTGAATATTTTTTGAAAAATGTTAAGCAGCACACGGAAATAATATTTTATCATTTACCATACCTAAAACGCCTGCTTATAATGTTCCCACTGGTGGACAAAGGCCTTGTTCCTACTGCTAGGGCACACCTCTCTGTGAGAGGGAGTGGGCCGTAATCTACCACGTTGGCCCCGAGTGGGTTGTTGGATATCACGTGTTTTCGAATTATTGGTTCTCGGGCAGGTAGACTAAAGACGGCATCATTTATTTAATCTTGAGGCCACCGATATCTCATAAGTATCTGTTACCAATGAAAAGCATAATTTATGATATCATTTCAACTAAGAGCTCAATTTATGACACCTGTATCTGTATATACATTCAGATGTGAAGACAGTCTTCATTTTAGTAAGAAATAATTAATAGCACTCTTACGCACTTGACATTGATAATGTCAGGCATTACGATGTGGTGATAAATCTTAATAAAGTAGTTGTTTATTTTAATTTTGATATATAAGCCGTGAGAGCAAATTATCAAAGGATAAAATAGTAGATAAAATTTAAACGTAAATCATGGTGAATTTATGAAAATATACTAAATATCTAATGAAAAACTAATAAGTACAAGAGTAATCTGCAAAGTTTTGGCGGGTGATGGCATGATATGGGAATTTGAGTTTAATGTGTTGTTTAAAGATTATAATAATGCTGTCATCCCGTAAGCTGTGAGAGTGATAATTTTATGCCCTCGGGAATATGACAAATTTCTAGGATACGCGAGGTTTTGTTATTTTCTGTGTTTTGAACAGATAATGAAAATTGGTGTTAGTAATTTCAAGAGATAAAGTGTACCCACGTAGGTTGTTTCACTAAATCCTGAAAAAACTACCCCAACATAGCAAACAGGGTAGGTATAGGGTGTTGTTTAGGGTTCAACCCTAAACTTACCCGAACAATATAAACGCCCGAAATGAAACTAAAATGTTATTGTGTTACAAATACAGTCGTAGTACGTTAGAGAAAATCAGATCGGGTGGCAGTAATACAGGGTGTTAGATAATGTTTCCTCCCGGGAGGAATCCGACGGTCACAGATAACAGTGGCCGCGACGCCTGCGACCTCGGATTTGTCTCTCGTTGTTACGCTCCGTAATAATATTACGAGCGGTTATTCAGACCTTTGTCTACCGTTCGTGACGTTACTACTATGATGTTTACACATCGAGTTTATGTTACCGTGATAGCTTGATTTATGGTGCGGTCAAATTTAGTGCGGATTAGTGTGAGTTGTGTCGAGGTCTCTATTTTTATTGTAAAGGGAGAAGTTCAGATTGTTTACGCTGTATAAAACAATAAGATAAGAAAGAGGAAACGTCGGGTTTCCATGTTTTACAAATTCTTAATCTGATGTTTTCTTGTCGACTTACGAGTTACTTTGGCATTCAATCTCTTAAATTAAATTACCACGCTACATTTCGTTTTACAAAGATTTTACCCGTATAGATATGTTTGAATCTGCGTAACTAAACAGCATATTACGATGCTCGTAACATATAAAATAAGGATCCTCTCGAATCGTAGCAGCGGAGCTCCATCCAAGGTTCGTATTTTTCTGTTAAGAGCTTATACGGAATCCTTCTTTTTTCCATAAGAACAACTCATAAACTCAAGAGCATCCATGTCGTATTTCCTCAATATAGTATTATGGTATGATAATACAGCGAGTCAGTCACATGAATCACAGGGCTCTTCCCAGGCGAGTCTTTGTATTCAGTTTGGCGGATGACGATAACCTTAATGTAAGCGCCGTCACGGCTGGTGGTCCGAAGAAGGATCGCTTTTGTCGTGGTCCCTTCCGCGCGCCTCATTCTTTTCTCTTTATACCGTTTCTTACTTGAGTAATTCGAGGACAATAAACATTTATTGTGCTCGTTTATTTGACAGACGATGAAGAAATATCGAATGAGTGAGTTTGTTTTATTTAGCCGCCGGACATCCTCCGCAAGTTGTTTAACGTACTACAAAGAGCGCTGGCATTTTTTGGCGAGTTTTTCTCCAGAAGTAAAGGATTAGAAAATTATCCGGTCACTTTAAAGCCCGAACGTGAATCTGCGAAATGTGTAAGGAACCCGGCCGCTCTCGGGGGAACGCTCTCGACGGGAGACATCCGCATTCGTTTTTGTGCGTTTCATTTTCTTGCGAAGAATGGATTTTACGACTTCCTCTTTTAATAATTAACTGTTAGCTTGGTTTATTTAAATACGAAAATCCCGAGTGACGTTTTAAATTATGTCGCTACTTATCCACGAAGATTTATAAAACTTAGAAACGATAAAAGTATATTTCAAGCAAAAAATATTCCTAAATCAAAATTCAATCACTCCAACACAAAGCCCAGTAAAAGCCGTGGCCATAAAATCAGTCCTCGCAGTTCCATTCTTAACACCAGCTAATCATCTTAACAACGCACATAGGAGCGAACAACACGGGCCCGGCGCCCCTGCATTTGTATTCAGTTTGGCAGACTACGATAACTTTAATCCGGGTAAAGTGTCACCTTGAGTGGCTTACACAGAAAGAACCTTTGTCTGGGAGTAGGGTACTCTGACCTTCTTATTTTTTCCGTCAGGTTTTCCTCCATTGTCACGGGGTAATGTAAAATCCTGCCACTTAAAAGGCGAGCTTTTCGTCGGATTGCGGGACCTAGACTATTGCGGCGCGCTGTACAGCGACTCAACTTGATGGATTGTGATGGAGAGCCTCGTTGATCATATTACACGTACTTGGTCATTTAACGTTGCGATATATCGGCGTGGTCAGGAGATTGAAAAATACTATTTATTTTCTTATTGGCACTGCGGACTGGAAACGTGACTCAGCGAAAAAATATGGATGGGACCTCTTAAAATTGAATTCCGTAGGAAGCTTTTTGCTATATGCGTTTTATTCAGCGTTGAACCTATGCACGAAGTATGTTGTTTATATATGAAGTGTTTTGTAATGGAGTTTTGACACTAGGTGGCGGTCGTTTTGGGTGCTATTTATTCACAGATGATTAAGTCGTAATTGCGGAGACAAATTTTCAACAAAAGGTGAGGAAATGATACGGTTCCTTTGTCAAAGTTGCAATGTACGTGACAAATCTTCTAGTTTCGACTTCGGATTGAAAACTGCGATAGAGTCGGCCCCGACGTGCCTCGAATCTGCTATTAGCCCTCCATTTAGAAATAGGTGCACAGACTTATAGGTATTATATTAGAAATGTTAGAGTTGGTGAAGTAATGTAACTTTGTTACATTGTAGTCACGTTTCATGCTCTTCGTCTTGCGGAGTCCCGTCACAATGCAATTACATAAGCAAGTGCTTATCTGTATTAAACCAATTAGATCAGCCAGTGAGGCGAAAACTAACTGAACTGAAAGCTAGTGAAATGAACACAATCGGAATCAAAATCGGTTAGTCTTGTACACAGTGTTGGTACAATCTCTCACGGAATTATAAACACGCGTAGATTATTATAGATGAAGCGTGCCGCTCCATCAACTCTATTTTATAGGGGTCCACTGCATTGACATGGCTTAATTATTCCTCGTAGGATCTCGTAAGTGAGGTAATAGAAGATTAAGACGCAACGCGACGATATTAGACGCGGTCGACGCGGAGCTATTCGAAATTCACGTTGTTAGTTTGTTTTTAACCCGTTGTAATCCCATTTCAAATTAGATAACAACGTGTATGCCAACGTTAATATCTACAAAATGAAATTATCAAAATGTAGAAATCATTTTTGTCCGCGTCAGTACTAGAATTTCAAAGTTATCCAACTGAGTCAACTCTTATTGGAACTAAATTCGACTATTGTTTACATCGACTCAAGTGTAAAGATATGTTGTCCGACTTGTTTATCTACTTATACGGAATTAGCGAACATGTTAGAGTACAAATGAAAAGGTTTTTACGCCAGTGATGCGAGGACCGCCAAACACAGAAAACCTTTGAAAAAAATGTAAGCTGATTTACCGTGGCTGGCCAGGGGCCTCTTGTGCTCGCTCGACCGGCAAATAAAGGCGACCAGACAAATGCTCGCAAATTGACTCGGCGTTTTTCACTGTATTCCATATTTTTTACGCAAGGAGAGCATCTACGTAGTTGCTGAAACTCAAAATGACCGGCCTGAAGATAATTAAAAACATTCTATGTTTACCAACGTTAATGAAATTTTATTGTTGAAATATGCCTTTTTTGTAAAAGTGTCTCTTTGTTTGCCCTTCTCTTGTTATCTAAAAATGATCCGTTCTTAATTTTTCCCATTTCTGCGAAACCGTATACACGTATACAGGCTACGACTATTACATTGAAATCCGTAGTTAGGCTGAACCGTAAACAATTGAAATAAAGGAGTAACAAAGCGACCATTGAGCGAGCATTATGATGAAAATCAAATAAGGAAAGGGTCTTCATAAAAACCGCTTCATTACCGAGCTTGAAGGTATTAAGTCGCTACAACGACCAAATAAAGCTAAGATTACAAGTTAACCTCATGTTAGTCGGAAACCCCAATGATAAAGCATCTCAGGAAAATCGAGCTCGAGGAGGGTACACTAATCCCTCTTTAGCAAAAACGCTTCGTTCCAAAAAGTGATGGGCGGCTCACGAGGGATGGATCTTCATTACCCAGCCGTGTTGTCAGTTAAGCCAAAGGGTCTCAGGATTACATACTACTTAATAAAACTTAAAAAATGAGGTCGTAATGGCCTAGAGCCTTCGGGATTTTAGTGAGAATTTTTCACATTTTAGTTCAAAGAAAGTCTTAGAATAAAGAGGAATGCTGTTAAATACACGCTTGTTGTGGCTGAAGAGAATATTCTTAAATCAAAGGCTGCTATTGCTAGAAAAAAAAATTGGGTTATTCTGTTATTACGTTATTCGGCCCGGGCCAATGGTAGCGCTGGAATCAAGGGCCACGTCACTACTGAATTCAGTGCGGAGAAAAAATCTCAGCTCTCGATAAAGTCACCATGACTGGCCTCTAGGGTATGTTCGTTTAGATTTTTGTACTGGTGAAAATTATGTTGGTGATTACCTAATCTTCTTTTTAAGGACCATTTTTAAGAGATGGTATACTTACATATTTGTGGTTTTCTTTGACATCTACCAAAGTCATCCACATTTATTTTTGTACGAAACAAATATGTTGTATGTGGGATCTATTGAGTTTTTCCAGTCTGGGTAAGGCTGTGAACGTGTGTTCGTTTATTTTAATTACTTTGTAATAGAGATAAAATGTCTGACGAAGAAAGTCGTAAGTACTCCCTTGAAGTTTTTTGTACTACGAGCTCATTTTCTCTTTTAGAGCAAGTTAAATTTATAGGGAAACTAAGATTAAGTACACATGACGCGCCACATGTAGTAGTAAGGCTTGGATTAACTAGAATTCGGAGGAAATGGTGAAAGCGACGTGGTAGTTTACCAGTCTCTCTCTTGCGAGGGAACAATAACCCGCCTAGCAACATAAAACAGTTATTTCCCAAAACAAGTAATGAGGATATTAATGTCCCACAATTGTTTTCCTTTGTTCCTAGAAACAGAACATCAACGTTTCCATGTGATTAACAAGGACCCACAACAATTTACCTACATCTACCAGCAGAATTTATCCATTGAAAACAAGTCACCAGAGGTTTACAATGACGCCCACGTAAAATCTCATTACTGCAAATGAAACATTATTTGGTCGTCACGGCAAGTACCTACATCCTGATGGCAAATTACTAAAGTTTCCACTGATGTACAGACCTGACCCACATAGTACGTTCCATCACAATGGGAACCCTTTGTTTCAAATTAAGTGCACATAACCAGATTTTACGGCAAAATCGAAACCGTAATGGCTTCGAGAATATATTATGAGTATAACAGCACAGGTGAAAATTTACGCTTACGATTCTCTTCAATAACGAGAGCATATCATTTTTCCATACAATAGCGCCATAAAAGATTCACGGCAGTGCCTTTTTCGTATTTACCTTTGAAAATTTATATTCCCACTGGGTTCAAGACCGCGGCCGACCGCAATAATACACAATGGGCAATCGAATTATCATATCATTATAGGCAAGAGAAAAATCCTAAAACTTGCTATTTTCACGTCACCTACACTATGGTGTATTTTTGTTGAAATGGGAACCGATACTTTTTGTTACTGTTACTGGTGTAGTTTTGTGTGATAGGATTTTTGGGGTTATGGCTCTGAATTGCTTATACATACGTGTGAAACTTTATTCTTATGTTTCCATCTGGAACACCAACCATTTCCCTGTCATAGTTAAAGCCCTCATCAAAGGGTCCCGAATGCTCTTACAGTTCTAGAGCAGTGGTGGCTCAGCGGTTACGGCCGCGACTTATAAGTTGTAGGTCGTGGGTTCGAACCCAAGCCCGGCACTTTACATTGTGTGAATTATTTCATCACCATCCATGCTCTCAAAACGGTGAAAGTAAATATCGTGAGGAAACCGGCATGTCCTAGAACCAAAAATTCGAAGACGAGTGACATCCGCCACTGGGCCCGTGTGGTGGTTTATGGTTCTCTCACAGAGAGGAGGCCTGTGTCCCAGCAGTGGAAACATAATTAGCCTATATTGTATATTGTCAAAAAAGTTCGAAAGGCCCATCTCTTCCATTCTTGATGACAGCTTTGCCCAGTTTTGTTCTCGGGGTCTCCCTATAAAATTGTTGAGCTGGATGGTGCTAATCAACGCGTCATGTTCGTGAACGGGAGCCGTCAGTTGAGACTGGTCATCTCTTATCTGCCAGGGCATATTTTTAATGTTAGGTATATTTTGGATTGGTTCTTCATTTTATTTTTTTACATTGCTCACACATATAGAAGCAACACAAAAAATGTATCCCGGATTTCATTATATCTTGATCTAAAAGAGTGTCCTTGGAGTTTCTTTCCTGTTCTTCTCCAAAGAGATCAACGTTTTGGAATGGGCAGCTATCTTCAACTCTGACTAACTGATCGACTCTTTGATAATTCAAAAGTGCCTGTAAATGGTTTAATTTAAATAAATGCTTTGAGTTTGAGTTCGGTAACCAGTTTATCTAACATCTGAAAAGCTGTAACTCGTCCCACTGTTACTTTCAGTCTTCTACGGCACTTTGTCATTAGCCATAAGTATTATGTACAAGCTTCGATGTAAAACAGCACGCCGTTTAAGCAGATCGCCTATTTCCTCCGAGCTCCTATCACACTGCGTCGCTTGACACATTTCAGTTTCAGTAAGGGTCCTACAGCTTGTCATCAGCCGTTGATGGCTCAGTTACTTTAAAAACATCGACGTCTATGTATTTTTTGTTAAAAGTTTACACACTGAACTAAAAATTGATTATGTTCCAACACTGTGTGCCTATTATTTTTTTAATACCAGAACAATGAATACAAAAGTTTGGAGCAAGGAGTGTAGTTTAAAATATGCCTAAAATGGAGTTCAAAACACCAAAACTTCGAACTTTTAAAATCGTGTCGTGTGCGATACACTAATACATTAATAAATCTAATGTAATGTAATTATAATTTATGCAGTAAGTTTGCTGGGAGCGCGCTAAAATATTTTTATAGCGAACAGAATTAATATTATTAATGGATTGAAATAGATAGCGGTTTTACTATTAAATATGAAAATACGTTAATTTTAGAGAGCTCGGTATTTTTTATGTAAAAGTAAAGTACCTACCTACTGCAGAAACAAAAGACAAAATCTATTCTTTTGATAAGCAAGAAATTCCAAAAAATAAAAGAACTGCTCATTTGAAAACGAAGTGTCCGGTCCGTAATGTAATAAGTTGTATATTTAATTAAATAACTGCTGGTTCGTTTTTCTAGTTTATTTAATTAATTAAGCGTTATATCTTTTCCTTTTGAGACAAGCACCCTAATTGCGTAACACACTATCAGTCGGAATCTGAACCATTTTGAAGCAAATTGCTAATCCATTGCTTCATAAGTTCGAAAAATTTGTCTGCTCAACACGTAAATAACGCAATAAATGTGGTTGAACTAATGTGCTAAATAATGTGTTACGCAATTGCCCCCGCAGCTTATAATTATGATACGTAGGTAGTTTACAATAATTTCGACTACATTTTAGTTTGACGCAAGAGTTTTTGGTCGTATTTCTACAAGGTTATTTTAAATTGGCTAGCTAAACTCCGCAGACGTCATGGGTCGTCTAAATATGACCAAAAAAAGAAATTGATGATTTTTTTGTGGGGTTGTCTATCGCATTTCCTAAAGTAACATGAATATCAGTTTAAAAATCAGATTTTTTTGTAAACCTTACAGACGTGTTGGGTATCAATATCTAAACACGATAAAACATTATTTTTCTCAACTTATACTTTAAGTAGGTAACAACACTAACAGTGGTCGTTGACCTCCCAAAAACAAAACCAAATCTTTTTATTTTAGCGTGTTTAGATATCGATAAACATAGCGTTGGCGGAGTTTAGCTAGTTAATTTAAAATAATCCTGTATATATATATATATTTCTATTTTGTTGTTGTTTAAACATGTCAGCAATATCTTATAATGTGATAATGATCCGTCCACAAAATAATCCAGCGAGTGAATGAAGGCATGCTCCTGACAACGAGTAATGAAGATTTCATTTATTATAGCCATTTAATTCAGACGATTCCATTTATCTTCATCTCGAATAAATAAATCATAAGATGACTTTTATAACTAATGCTTCAGAAAGTCTTTACACGGATTTAATAGGGATTCAATTGGGGGTGGAATATAAGGATTTCTCGGATGTGAATTTTTAGGTGATTTTCTATTTTTCATAACTGGCCAAAGTGTTTTTTTTATGTCCATGTTTGTTAAGTTGTAAAATATACGAAACTCACAATAAAGCTGAAGAGTTTGTATACATATATGTTTTTTGGTTCTTTGAATACCCCATAGATATCCGGAATACCCTAATCTCTGGAACTACCAGTCGGATTTGAAAAATATTGTTGCATTTGATAGCTCAATTCTTGAGAAAAGCTGTGACCCTTAGGAGCCGAGCATATAGACCAAGGCAGGGCGTGGGCGTATGATGCGATGCGACGGTGTGGGTCGGAGGAACAAGAAATTTCACGCACACGAAGTCTTGGGCAGTAGCTAGTTATGTATGACGGAGAAGGTATAGTGTGTCTCGTTATCATCAGCCATATTTTAACAACTGTGGGCGTACAGTGGGTATGTGTTAGTTATTGCGCAATAGAAAAACAGTTTGTAATTTCACGAACAATTTAATCACACTAGCAAATTACACACTGTAGGTACACGACGCAACCAGATACGGAACGCGGGACAGTTTCTGCGCGTTCCGAATTATCAAACGAATGACTCCGTCGAAGCTTGTCGTCACAGCGCTTCCGCCTCGTAGTCAAGTCAGCTCCCGTACTGATGATGTCTCCGACATGTACTATAACAGTCAGAAGTCGACTGGCAATCTCACAAAACTATGGCATAAGAATATTAGTTGTACTTATGACCTTCTTCTATAAGAACGTTTGACAACACTACACATTGGCAACTCGTTGCCCGCTTATGATTGTTATTACAAATTTCAATAAGTTAAGTGAGCGTTACGGTGGCCAAAGTAGTTAGCATCGTGCCTCGCATGGCGAACGTTCGGGTTCGAGTCTCACATCAAACATGAATAATATTTTTTAAGTATTACAATCATGTGAAATAAGAATGCCGAGTTGCTAACAAATATTTTAAATATTCCACAACTAAACGAATATTCTTTCGTTTTACAATTATAATCTTAGCGTCGTTATTAAAATATGAGGGTAGATTTGAAACAAAGTGATAAGTTCACTTTGTAAATCTACCCTCATATTTTAACTACTTTACTAGTTTACCTAAATTATTCCACTATTCGCTATTGTTGGTTGGTGAACATAGTTACGAACGTTTGTGTTATCTTGTTGTTGCTATTTTAGTATTCTTCTGAATTCAATATGCAGGCTAATATTAGTATTGAAGCCAAGGCAAATATTGTGGCCCTATAATAACATAAATAAGTGTAAAGGATTTCTTTTGTTAAAAAATATTACAATGTTACCATATCAAAATTTGTTTCATTTATTATCATATTATAATAATAAATTACCTTTATTGTAATATCTATTTGTTCAAAGTAATTTACTAAAATAAATTACTAAAACATACAAATAATAATAATGATATAAAACATCAAAAAAAACTGGCCCAACTCGGATTCGATCCTACACCTATGCCGTTCACATTAGCAAGTGCAGCTTCGTTACCGATCTAGCTAATGTTAACTTATATTCACTTGTTGAAATTTTGCATTACTATGAAAAAAATAAGCAGACTGCGATAAAGAAACAAGTTACTGATATTGTCATCCTTGTCTAGCATTGACCACATCTATCACTACTCGTAGCGCGATGCTACACGACATGTTAGTTTGTTAGCGTTGGAACATCACTCACACGGATAAAAATGCGTATGTGTGTATAGGCGCCGCAGCCCGCATAGCGCAGGCGATAATGATCATTGCGGTGTAAGTGGACTTCTGGCCGTGACTGTACATATAATAATAAAGTAACCTTCCTCCAAAGTTCCTTGTTATTGTAACGTAACTGTGTAGTTGCCAGTTTATAACTTGAATTATTTGGAACTCTAACGAATAGTAAGGATCGTAGAACTGACTATTAAGTCCAGCTAGAATAAAATAAACGTAAAACTATTTCATCTACTAGTTCGCAAAACCCCGATTTTCACAGAGGTCCTCAACATTTTATTATCCACCGTACATCAAATGCTTCGCTTGAAATGATGTAGTTAACACTCATGTGGAGAGCATATAAATAAAGAAGGCTTATAAAAACCTAAATAAATGGCCACCGCTGTGACTGACGATATTATAAATTTGTTCAGATAACATTGTGGGTGACATTAAAGCACCTCTGTCTGCCCCTAGGCGGATTTTGTGTTCCTAGCGTGAAAATAACGCGTGGGAACCATTTTTGGCTTTCATCTCAGGTAAACCAACCATCAGATTATTTTTAGGTGATGTGTTTTTGGGAGTACCAATATGACTTTTTCATTCATATTTTATGTACAGTCAACAAAAGAGATAAGTATGCAGGATCGTCGGATATAGTTGAAGTTTAGTAAGAAACCGATGGATGTTCTCGAATAAAATTTTATTACATTAATAGAAAACAAACAGCTCATTTATCATACAGTCGATAACATCCATCGGTTTCTTAATAAACTTCAACTATATCCGACGATCCTGCAAACCTATCTCTTTTTTTTTTTTAAATCTTTATTTTATTTAGGAACTTTTGAACGCAGTTTATGCCAGTTCCATCATAACTTAATCTATGACTTATACAAAGTAATCAATACCTAAGTCTATAATAATACTAAAGAAACTTATACTAAGTACCACTGTTGTTATTATTAACTAAAGTGTAAATCATTTTTGCCTCCTGTGACGAAGGTTGAGCCAATATGTTGGTGAATATGCCTACATTTAGTTTATTTAATTTTAATTTCCTTAATAATCTACATCTTTCGGGTTCATTCCTACCACACTCCATTAAGACGTGTTGCACATCTTCTGTTTTACCATCACAAAATTCGCAATTAGGTGAACTGACTTTTTTCATTAGAAATGCAAAACCTCTCAACGGCATGTGGCCGGAGCGAATCCTGTGTGCTGTGTATATGTCATTTCGTGTCAACGCACCGCTGCTAAACCATGGGATACGAGGAGGTTCTTTTTGTATGATTTTATACCAAATACCTTTAGATTTTGACCTCTCATCAAAGTGATTTTTTCACTCTTCATGGCAATAGTTTTTGAATTTTGATATTATTTCGGAATACATTGGTCTAATATAAATTTCTACCCCGGAAGTTCCTGCTAGTTTAGCCAATCTATCTGCCTCCTCGTTTCCCCGCAGACCAATATGGGACGGTATCCATTGCAACACTACATTAATGTTATCATTCATAAATTGATAAATTTTACCTAACACGACGTAGGCTATCGGTACACCTCTGTGTCCGTAGGCGCATCGAGCCACATGCTGAAGAGCGCTCTTGCTATCTGTGAGAATAACAATATTTGTACGAAACAGTGTTGCTGCATACGACAGTGCTTTAGATATTGCCAATAACTCTGCAGTCATAATGGACACCTTAGATACAAACCTACTATCTCTTTTGTTGACTGTACTTTCTGAGTTGATCTTGGATATTACTGTCATGGGTGAAGGGAAACATCCTGAGCAAACTTGGGTTAATATATGTATGTCAGAAATCGCCAACCCGTTTTGAGCAAGCGTGGTGATCGATGCTCGTGGCTTCTCTGTTTGAGAAGATGACTTGGCCCTTCAGTGGGACAGTAATAAACTGGTATTATTATTTGTTGGCTTGTGGCTAAGTAATAACAGCCGCACGGGTCGATTGATCAGGTTAAGCTACGCTTGGCGCGGTTGGTTCGTGGATGGGTGACCATCTGTACATATCAAGACCTCTCCGTGCCTCCGGAAAGCACGTTAAGCCGTCGGTGGTCCCGGCTGTCATTCGTGAATCTTTGACAGTCGTTAAGGGTCGCCAGAAACCCGAAAGTCTGACAACCAGTCTTACTAAGGGGTATCGTATTACATAGTAATTGGGTTGTGGAGGTCATATAGGCAGTCGGTTAGACTGGAAGCCGACCCCAACATAGTTGGGAAAAGGCTAAGCAGATGATGATGTGTTGGCACATGCCCAGAATTTAGATGTTTTTATCAAAATGTTTACGCTAAACGTTAGATACATAAAACGCGGTCAACTAGGTACTCACATTGCAAAGGTTGCTTAAATCCATCATGGCTTAACATGGCTTAAAGTTAAATATTTTATGTGCGAATATACCGACGAAAATCCTTATGCTCTTTCCCGAAAATACACGCATGAGTACTTTATACCATTTATTTGTTGAAGGTTGAGTGTAGTTATGTATAGAAAATATAAATAAAACGGGGCAGTGGTTTCTGAAAGGCTAGGGTATTGGTTCGCTTGAGTGATCAAAACTGTGAGATCTGTCAAACACAGATTGCTTCGGAAAGGAGTTGGACAGGCGAGCAATATCCGTTACCAACCGCGAAATGCGATCATAATACGTGAACAAGTGAGTGCTTGCACAAAGCCGAACTAATATGAAAGTTTGTTATGTATTAAAATTGTTATGTGTTGTTGATAGAAGGAAGGAATCATCGCATCAGAAGAATCAGAATCAGAAGGAAGTTCGGACTAGGTGATTTGAATTTGTGAGAATGAAGGAAGATGGACTAGGTAGGTTATGACCTTATTACTTACATTTATTAGTAGGTACATAATTAGCAATAATTTCGTACCTTAGAAAAACAGACCAATGAAAATGTC
This sequence comes from Oligia latruncula, assembly GCA_948474745.1. Taxonomy (NCBI): domain Eukaryota; kingdom Metazoa; phylum Arthropoda; class Insecta; order Lepidoptera; family Noctuidae; genus Oligia; species Oligia latruncula. The sequence goes on along the minus strand of OX419693.1, from coordinate 9,126,962 downwards.
GTTCGTGCATCCCATTGTAAAACAAACGTAGGTAGGGTTATAATAAAGACAACACTTTGGTGAAATGCAAAATGGTATCCGGTTGTAAAAAAAACCAGGCAAGAGCGAGTCGGACGCGCGCACCGCGCGCGCGGTCGTGTTCCGTACCATCATAAATGTGTTTAAATTTTCATCGGGGAGGCCTATATTCGTCAGAGAATTTTGACACAGTGCAGTGCGGTGTAGAATATTACAGTTTTATGTCAGCGCCATCTCTTGACCGATAGTGGAACTAATGTAACTTTTGTTGATGATTTCTGAAAAGTGTGCTATTTAGAGACTTCTTTTTAATTTTCCTGACATTTTTCATCAAAGTCGAAAACTGTGCGGTCTAAAAAAAACGAAAAAATGTTTGAGAATGTGCAAACTGCGCTCTTTCATATGATTCCCCACATGCGCTAGTAGACCCACTTCGAATTTTACAGACCCCACTTCAGTCCCTGTTGCAAGAAATATACATATATTTTTATTTATTTCTTATTTGCTAAATAGTTGGGCAAACGTCATCTAAAACTATTCCAAATTTCAAGTTGATAGCATTAGTAGGTAGTTCTTGAGATATCCAGCTGTGACAGACAGACAGACATAGTCTCACCATAAGGGTTCCGTTTTTACCATTTTGGTACGGAACCCTAATAAGCAAATAATGTGAAGATGATAGTAAATTCACAGAGTTCCATAGATACAGAACTTGGGGCTGATAAAAACAAAAAGTTTTTTAATAAAAGTTCGTTGAGGAAATGCCCGCGAAATATTCGAGTTTCTTGTGCTGATTGTTTTATAGTTATGGCTCGTAGGGACGAGATATGACCCTCATAAAATACACTTTAGAATATTTTAACGCGACCCTGCAGAATAGAGGGTTTTATTACTTTAAAAATTGTCAATTTGCCTTAAAATAACGCATTATCTCGGCTCAAAATAAACACGATACAAGTTTAATACTTTTCAGAATCATTAAGTTCTTTTGCTCCATAATCTCTAAGATTATTGCGGCTTACATTAAATTTTTATTCTCACGCCATTTAATATTGAAAAAATAAAATACATTTCATCTTATTGTAACTTGAAAAATGCGTTTTTTCACGATCCTTTATTATAAAAACATTCGAAGTCGCTTGTCAGAGTTGTCACATCACAACAGAATTAAATGAAATAAGCTTCGCATTTTCAATAGCGGCATTTTCTCCGTGTAGTCATTGTCAGCTATTCTCATGCCTTGTTTGGCGTGTAATTGAATAAGACGATTGCCATCACCAGTCGCGAGGAAAAGAATTTAATAACATGCGATATAAACGTGCCCTCGAATACATCGCACTCTGCCATTTAAGCGACACTTCTCCGCGACGGGAACTCGCTTGCCGAACGCCGTATTTCCCGAGCTATTCAATAGTTTTTTTATTTAAATAAAATTCCAATAATTTTAACGCTTACTGTTCAGTGCGTCGACAGAGGGAGAATTCATTGTGTGAATCCCGAACACGGCAGATATGCATGACCAACAGTGAGCAATTCTAAAAATAAAGGCAGTCATTCGGCCGAATTATTTTTAAAGCTGATAAAGGAAATATGCAATCAAAACGAATAATTTGAATTAACGTCATAACATGCATATTTTCGTTAAATGTATTGACTTGGTATTTTATTTGGTGAGTGAGCGCCTTTATTCCGGCCCATTGGTTTTTTAACGCCTTTAAACGGTCCATAAATCGTCTGATATTACACTTTTACTGTCACATCTTCAGATGTGCCCGTTTCCCTTATAAAGTGATGTTTATATATCTACTTATCGATATACATAATGAATGTGTCCTTTTTTATGTAGCTTTTGAAGGAAATTAATAAACGGTGACCGAACAACACAATGCAATGAAAAGGGTAAATAAACAATGCGAAAAAACCCCATTGCGGAGTAATTTGTAAAGATAATAAAAAATCTCTATAGACATTTACGAGCAACGAGGTGGACGTAATTTGTTTTACGGACCAATTAAATGTATAACCTGAGTGCTGGAGATTGCATATTTTTAGGTAGGTGCTTTAATTGATTGTGATTGAAGATTATTTATAGATAGACCGACTGTCCAAAGGAGATAGTTGCCATCATGAGGAGAGTGGAGGATCTAGTGCCGAACTCAGCTTCGACTTGGCATAAGACCATGATGTTTTTGCAGATATATTTACCACGGAATAGATAAATTTATCTGTTCCGTGATATTTACTAACAAAAGTTTGGAGAAAGAGATTTTATATCAAAACTAGATTTCATTAATAATAGTTTATTACTAGTTGAAGTTTAAGAGCACAAATGGCTACTTCTAGATTGGGGTTTAAATCATAATTTTTATACTTAGGGCTAATTGTTCATTCAATTGTTATTCGTGTAATAAAATTGACGTTTGACAGATTTTGTTTAAAAGAACTGTCAAAAATTCAAAATTATTCCTCGGATAAAATTATCAGGCGTTGGAAAAATCGGCCCTGAGTTGTAGTACCTACCTATTCGAAAAGTATTAGGTACATGAAAAATATGAAGTAAAAATTCGTTACCCTACTGTAATACAGTATCAACTAGTACAGGGTGTATTGTGACTGTTACTCATCATCTGCCTAGCCTTTTCCCAACTATGTTGGGGTCGGTTTCCAGTCTAACCGGATGCAGCTGAATAACAGTATTTTACATGGAGCGACTGCCGGTCGAAGTGGAAGTGCTTGGGGGAGGCCTATGTCCAGCAGTGGACGTCTTTTGGCTGAAATGATGATGATGATGATGACTGCCTATCTGACCTCCACAACCCAGTTACTGGGTAATACGACACCCCTTGGTAAGACTGGTTGTCAGACTTTCGGGCTTCTGACTACCCGTAACTATTGTGACTGTTACTGGCGGCCTTATATATTGTAATGTCAAGCGTATACTTAAGGTAACAAATTGTGCAAAATAAATAAATAAATTACTGTTTCCAGAGACGCGTTTCATTTCAATAAATTACGTCATCATAAGTCTTTCGATACTCGTGAAGTATGGAATAGCACATTTTCTATAAACGTTTTTATATTTAACAGGAGTGCGTTTGGTTGGGTCAAATGGAACGGCCAATAAATCTGTTAAAGTGACAGTGTGGGCGATAACACGCGATCGTTGGTGTGTGTATTTGATAATGGCTGCCCGACACCTGCCGTTGAAACCGCAAAAATGTATCTAGCGATACCGCTTCAACTGTTTCGGATATTCACTGAGATTCAGTTAGTTCGATATTCAGTCCTATAGATTTTTTTTATAGATAGGTACCAGTCTATGTCGTTTTCAATTCAGGTTCAGCCGAAAGCATCGGTTTTCCTGGATATTGTAATGCATGGTTCAATATTTCGAAGCTTTTTGATTTTCTCCCAAACCGTAACCGCTGATTAGTGTACGAAGCTCGGAAAATGCATGTAAAGCTAAATAAATCAACTGAAAAATGCATAAAAGTAATTTTCATTCCAAGGTTTCATTGCGCTCTATTCAGTTGTTCTTACTTTCCAATTATATTCTTGTACAATCAGAATATAAATGCAAACTTTCTGCAGAAGTTTTATCATATTTAAGTACTTTTTGGTGTAAGGTCATGAACATGCAATATTTTCTTTTTTTGGTTGGCTTCAGTTGGAAAAATAGCTCCCATGTGATTTTAAACCTCTTATAGGTTATTTCAGTCACTGCATTCTTGCCAATCGCTAAAAGGCTTTACACTAAAGTCCATTTTTGAATACCATCTACATGCTGGCAGTCGAACTGACTAATCCGAATGCGGAACGTTCTCGGCCATTCACATCTAAAAGCACCCGTGTCTACGCTCACATGTACCAGCAATAGCACCTAATCCAGTTTATTTTTCAGCTTTTAGATCGTCGTTCCTATAAAACCGTAAAAAATACAAAACGCCTACATTTCCTACAATCGAAGCTAGATTTGCTACAATCGGCTCTCTTGTTCCTTAGATTCATTCAGCCCAGAATGAATGAAAGTATAGCACTGATTGAGCGACATAGACAAAAGACTTGCATTATCCTGTAAGTGGGGTGATCCGCTGAACGCCTATTCGGATCTCTTTATATCGGGAGACTATCCGAGAACGCCGATTTTTCACGAACGTGGGATAGGATCGTATAAAGCAGTCACGTATTTTTTAGTGTCAGTGGCTTCGCTAGGACTCGATCCTTAACAATATCATAACCAGGGTAAAGAACATCGTGAGAGCCGGGCGTACACCGGCTTATTGAATTTCTCAGTGAAAAGGGTTCAGTGACTGTAAATTCTTAGTTTCATTGCGACTTTCCCTGTAATCGACTTTTTATTATCTGTTGAAAGAGAAATTTACATGAGAATTGCTTTGTTGCCTTTTTAGTCCCTATATGATAAGCAGTTAAGAAACTTGCTTATAATAAATAGAATAATCGTAAACTTAGCTCAAGGGTCTTTTGTCTAGGTACTCGTTTTCTTGTCCTATTATAGATTAGAATTTGCTAGCAAATTAAACTAGCATTCGAGCATAGAAAAAACTGAAAACTCGCTTTGGATATTGAAAAATGGATTCCGAATATTCAACAAAATGCCATTATTCGCTTAGCAAATCGAATGAATTTGGACCGAACAGTTAAACCATAGGAGTCGTTAAACGAATTTCGTGGAAAACGCTATAAACTGGAGCGACGCGACGGGAGAATTTTCTAGAACTCTGTTTTGTTCTAACGGAACTAAGTAATTGATTTTAATTCCACTGGCAGTACGTTGAAACGCAACCGAGCGTTAATGAAAAATAATTTTCTCATCTAAAGTTGCAAGTTAAAGAGTAAAGCGAACTAAGCGAACCGGGCGCACTAGTTTACAACAGAAATATTGTCCATAAAAATTCTCCATTGCTAAAGGAATATAATAGACTTGTAAATGAGTATTTTCTTAGTAATTTGTCACTCGTAAGACTAGCATGCCCCTGCACTTTGATAGTTCGTGCTCGTTTTGATGAAACGGGAATCTTAGGGGTTTTCTGACGCTTTATTACGTTTAAATTTCCATGCTAATGATACAATGGAGGGGAAACTTAGAGGCTATCAGCTGCTGTCATCCGATGCAAATAGCTGGTCCCGTGGGTGTCGTAAATGGCGATGCAGAGAGACTTGGCATCAATTCTGCAGGTCACTATTATAGCTATAAAATTACAATTGGTATATACGTTTGACAAGAGTGATTTCGGCGATTGCGTTCTGCACAATATACAAAACTAGCTTTTGCCCGCGGCTTCATTCGCGTTAATTTAGAATTTGACAATCAAATGATTCGAAAGACACGTGGCGCCATCTATTATCATAATAACGTTATTGTTGTTTTTCTCGGGAACAGCACTTTTTTTTGAGATGAAAGGTACCAGTCCGTTTCTGTAATTTCAGGATGATCGGTTCAGTGGTTGAGGCGCAGGTAACAAACAAACTTACTTTCTCATTTATAATATTAGTTAGGATAAATTAATGTTTTTCCTTCATTGATATCGGTAATGTCCATGATAATCTCAGAAAGTATACGAATTGAAAAAATCACATTAGTACTTGCCCGGAATAGAACCCACAACCTCGTGCATGAGAGACGAGTCCTTAACCAATGGGACATCACTTTTGAACGATTGTTGTGCCATTTTAAGTAATAATTAATCTTAAATGGTCAGTTGTCGGGAGAACGAACCCAGGAGACATTTGACCGCAGAGCGTCATAACTTAACTGGTTAGACTGTCCATTTCTCGATAAAGCACTGAAGTAGTTCAAAAGTAGCTTAACCTTCGTCCTTCATTGCCTAAGTTTCTTCATTCCATCCTTGAAACTACCAAGAGTCAAGACAGCCTAATACGTAAACACTAAAAGTTCCCATTAGGTCTTCAGGTCTCCGAAATAGATTGATGAGTCCGTTTGACGTCGTCATTAGGGCTCGGTCAGACCCGAGCGTTTTTCGTGCGGACCGCTCGGCCCGGATAATTGGACCGAATGTTTTCGTTCGCTCAGTCTAATGACTGGCAGTTTTGTTTACCAACGGGACACGCTGGCTTTTATTGAGCCGTTTGCGTTTAGCCCCCGAACAATTGGTGACTGGTTTTATACATTTTAAACTTTCGGCTCTGGAACATGTTTGGACTATTTTTGATGTTGGTTGGGGTTAATTGAATAAAAGTTGTTGGCTTCCGACGTTATTTAATGCAACATATCCTGTGTTATTTTATATTTTTAACCCCCGACGCAAAAACGACGGGGTGTTATAAGTTTGACGTGTCTGTGTGTGTGTGTGTGTGTGTATGTGTGTGTGTGTGTGTGTGTCTGTCTGTGGCATCGTAGCTCCCGAACGGATGAACCGATTTTGATTTAGTTTTTTTTGTTTGAAAGGTGTATTAGTCGGGAGTGTTCTTAGCTATGTTTGATGAAAATCGGTCCAAGATGGCCGCCGCTACAAAATGGCGGATAACATATTTTTTCACAATTCCCTCAATATGGGTATCAAATGAAAGGGCTTCAATAGTAGAATACTATACACTATTAAAAATTTCAAATCAAAGATGGCCGCCACCACAAAATGGCGAATTACATTTTTTTTTTCACAACTCCTTCAATATAGGTATCAAATGCAAGGGCTTGACAAGTAGAATAATGTACACTATACTTATTGAAAGGGAATGAGAAATATTAACTACATCGAAATGAAAACTAAAAACTTGAAAAATATAATCAAACAAAAAAAATCTGTTTAGTCTTAAAAATTATTCTTCAACTATAAATTACTTAATCAATATTTTTTGACGGATAAAAAACCTGATTAAACACCAAATTACCAGAATCTTAAAACGGAAGAAAATAAAAGAAATGAAATACAAAAATTAAGGAGTCCCTACAAAAAGCATGAAATAAAAAATTAAATTAAAAATTTAAAAAACCCCCGACAAAAATAAAATTAAGGAATCCCTACAAAAAGCATGAAATAAAAAAATCTTATGGAAGTCGGGGGACCACAGAATAGAAGCTGTTCCACATGCAGAACGGTCCCCCGACTTCCATAAGATTTTTTTATTTCATGCTTTTTGTAGGGATTCCTTAATTTTATTTTTGTCGGGGGTTTTTTAAATTTTTAATTTAATTTTTTATTTTAATTGACTCATCTAAGAGGGATTCGTTTCGGTTTTGCAAATCTAGGAGTAATAGAATTCAAGAGACAGGGACAAATCAAGTCCATCATACCTATTCTTGCGATGTAGGTAAACCTACATATTGTGATAACTTATTTAGTCCATATTTTTTATGTGAACGTGATATGTAATGGATGTAGTCTCCATAACAAAATCCTTTTTAATTAAAATGTACAGACGCCAGCACATCAAGTTACTACAATCTGTCAGATTTCTTTAATAGATTTTCGACTTTATTGCTAAAGCATAAGGTTCAAGGTTGATTGGGAAAATCTGACAGTTTCGGGTAGGTTGACCTGCTGGCGTCTGTACATGAGCAAACACCTGCAGAGTCTATCAAGGGGCTCTTGGCTACTAACCTAACTATACCTTAGCCTAAGTTAATTGTTGTACTATAATGGTACCCATAATGTTATCCTCTGACAATAAACAACCTTTTTTTCTATAATATTCAACCCTAATTTCAAGCCTAAAAGCATTACCTATAGGTATCAGTTTTCTTTTTTATCTCAGATTCCAAACACCACTTTCCATTATGTGTTAACCAAGCCAATCTCAAAGCCTAAAACTACTCTGCAAAGACACTCTCAATATCGCTATAGGACACTCCGAGCGACAATAAGTACTAGCGGGGAGTATGTAAAATCCTAAAAAAGGATCTCTTCTCGACTGTAGCAATCTAAGTAATTGAGCGATACTAAAATATGTACGCGTCTATACTCACGTGTTTTTGCGTAGGGTCGCGCAGGTCTCGGTATCGATATATTTCGCTGTCCATCGATGCGTCACTTCGGCGAGACCGATAGATTGATCACCGCAATGAATGACGTCCTCATTCCGGCCCACTGTACCCAGGGTCCGGCCGCCATTTTATACATAATATATTTTATACAAATGTGAATATTTTAGGCTTTATCATCTTTCGTACCTACACTAATTTATAGGTGCTTAAACATATTATACTCGTTGTGTACGAAAGTTAGATATATCAGCAAATAATGGAAAGTATGTATGATTAAAAACACTTTTTTTATTGTAAAGCTAAGCAGGCACTACATATTCCAATAAAAGGAATTTTCAAGCGATTTCTGTCGCGTTAGTGAATTAGCTTTCTTTGTGCTACATGAATACAGAACAGTTTTTCTCCCTTGAAACATAAATGTAAAAGTAGTAGCTGAGTAACTTATTGACTTCCTGTTCCTTGAAGAGCTTTTTAATCTAATAACCTGGTTGCATTTACGAACTTGCTCTATTTTTTAACTCCGTGATGCTTACAAAGCAATATCTTAATTGATTTATCGACTAGACCTGCTACGTTTTCGATACTTATCAAGTTTAACTTTTTGTCGTCTGACTTGTGCAATTATTCTAACAAATCCGACACCGCATAAGGCTTTTCCAAACAGAATTTTTGGCTAAAGAAATCGGTTTTATTTAAGATCAAGATAACACGACGACGACTTACCTTGTTTGTTTTTGTTTCTATTGCGTCGTGACGCCCGCCTTCCCTATTCATCTGGATTTTAAGATTATTTTTGATGTTTATTGTTTGGTTTGTAAATTGCGAGTTACAAAAAGCCTCGATCTCGTTTTGCCTACAAACAACGGGAGACGAGCCTGAAGCCGGTATACAACATTGAGCTATAAATGTCCGTTTAGCTAGCTAGCATCGGTTTTGTTTGAATGGCTTTTGTGAAAAATTTCTCGTCGACCGCTAACGTTTCGTATGACATAGTAAATCCCATTCTAGTGCAGAGGCGTCGCTTGCGGCAAAACTGTCAGGAGCGTTTTCAAAGAATTATTGTCGCATGACAGCATTGCCCGCGCGGACGAATGTAACAAAATGCCGCAAATCACAATGGCCGCGTTTGTTTATCAGCGCTGTATGCGATTTATTGGTAACAGTGCAAACAATCGTGACTCTGTGCAGTTTTGCGAATATTTATCGATTCCTTGCTAAAGCGTTATGAGGAATGCGGGGAGTAAGCGAGGGCAACGTTTTCAGGAACCGATAAATTAACTTCACTATGTCTGGTAGTGTAAACGAGTAGCTTCGAGCATTCAATATTCAATGTCCCATTCAATAGGTAAGAACCATTTACTGCTCTTAAATCGATATAAACAACTTACTCCATTCGATTCCACACCTATTCATACCTCGGTGTATATAAAGTCACGTTGTTGGTGGCTATCAGCATCCGGCCGCGGCGCACATAAGCACTCCGAGGGCTGCCTATGACATTATTAAACTCAGGCGCATGTCTGCTCGAGTGACGCTAAAAAACTACGTGACCGCGTTGCACAATTGAAGTTCCCTCTGAAAAATCGTCTGCCCAAAATTCAGAGCGTATCCTGAACGAATAAAGAAAAAAATATCTGCGGCCGCGTGGGCCACTCGGCCGAGTGTCCCGAATAAATTATGTTGATGAAACTTTTAGTTTGAGTGTTTTACCGCACCCGACGTTCGTTTTAATAATCATTAGAAGATATGCATTGACATATACAATTACAAGATATGAATCCTAAACTCTAGTGGGTAGTTGACCACTTAACTCGAGCTAATAAGTCTTATGGCTGTTGCTTCTCATCTCAGTTTGTTAAAGTTTTGTAACTAGTTTACGTTAGTGCTGATAGTCAAACTTTTTTTTCATAAAGCCATTATTTTATGTATTCCGGGACAATTGTTTTCCATTCAAAGACTAAAACATAATTTCTACCTTCCAATTTGAAATCTACACTAAAAGGTTTTCTTAAAAAGCGGGAGTCGGGATACTGAAAGAATTTTAATAAGTTTCCAACTTGTATAATCGGGAACAGGGATTCAGGGTCTATTAGACATTTAAAAGTAACTGAACAATATTTTCACGTAATTTGGAGGCCATTTCAAACGAGTTTTCGGGTCACAGCTTGTCATTTATGATTTTGCGGTCTACAAATTATTAAGTAGATTTGAAGTTGTTTTACTTTGCGGAATATTTATTTGAAATAATCATTAGACGTAATACTTCTTCAATATGAACAAGAAAGTAAGGAATACCGAATTACTTAAGTCTTTCACAGCACCTCAAACACCTACTAACCATTAATTCAAGCGTTTACGAGAAGCTCTAAACTGGTTTAAGAAATACTTATCTAAAATAATTTAAAGTCAGTCACTGTATCGCAGCTTAAAATTCACATATACTGTGACGTTATCGTAAAGTGGCGTATTTCAGTGGCAGGTTGAATCAACGTATCGGATTCGGGACGAGATAACAAAATGGCCAGTAAAGTCCACGTCAAATAAAATGATTAACTTTATACGACCTTTTCACGGTTATTAAACCCGCCCATTGCCGGCGCTCCCCATGAAATGAAACTGGAGACACATTAATTCAAGTGCAACACGAAAAATGCATTAGCGGCTCCGATCGACCATTCGTCATTGTCCTGCAATACCTATCTATTTGAGATAGGTCAATGGAATCTCTGGATATTGAATTAGCTTTAAGAGTAAAGTCGATAGCTTTTTGAATGTGGATTGATTCTTTTAAAGCGGTTTGCATAGGTTTTTTTTACTTTATTGCTTTCAGCTTTAATGTAATAGAGTGGATAGAGTTTAAACGTTTATAAACGGGGATAGATCTGAAATAAGTTCGAGTTGTACCTACATCAATTTATACACAATATTTTTATCGTTAGCATATTCACAGGGATGGTTACCATAAATGTTTTTATCACAACTCTTTAGTATTTTACGAACCTCATTTATTCAGCGCAGCCTTTTGAAGTCGGTGTTTGCATACAAAAAAGTTTCAGCTCAAAATCAACACATGCGAGTAGGGTTTCATAAGGACATTTATTTCAATATTATATTTCATAAATTACACATTTATTGTCAAAGTCAACGTAACGTTAGTATAAGATTTCGAGATAGGTTTAAAAACAATATGAATATCGATTGATAATTTGAAATGTTCCTAATGATGTAACTAGATGCTTACATTGTAACTTATACTAATCAGTTAAATATTTTAATCGATTAATACATATTATCATTTTACATATTATAGATTTTACATTAAACCCGGCTATTACAATTGATATTTTAATATTAGTTCCTATTGAATTTCTTACACATTCTTAATTAGTAAAGTTTGTAATTCTATCTGACTATTTCTCATAGAAGACATGGTTCTATTTTTGAGGTCCAGTAAAAACAGAATTAATTACAGAAATTGAAAAAAAAGGATATCATTTGCAAATGAATATTGTTTGGAATTTCCCGATTTTCCATCTTTTATGGGAAATGCATATTAAAAACCAGTAAATTAAATGTATGTAATAATTAATCATAACACGTATTCAAATTTCTATTAAAAAATAAGTAGGTACAAGTTTAATCTTGGTAAACAATTTATAAAGGTACCTACTTTTTGTCTTTCATGGATAAATATGTACATCATCAGCTCGCACCACGGTCTTTCTCAAGTTTACAGTTTCAAAAAGAAGGGGTTTTCTATGTACGATTGATTTAAGAAAGATGTTACGATAATATTGTTAACAGTTCATTTACATATCTTTGAATATCTGTACAATAATATGGCACACACTGCTCATAGTTTGGCACAATTTATATAGAATAGAAGTCGGCTGACGTAGCGTATAATAATATATTTTTTTAAAGATTCGTTTTGGGGATGATTTCTTTTGTTTTTGTCATGCTACGGCCGCATCCTCACAAAAAGCGATTTTCGGATGAGTACACGATTGTCGCCATCGTTTACATAAAAGTTTACATCAATCAAGTCTAGTATGTCATGTATGTACGTCATTATTTAGGTAAACGATCGCGCAATCGCGTATTCGCGCGACAGTCACTTTCGGTTAGGACGCAAGGTACGTCAACTCTATACAAATTCTACTTTCATTTAACAGTACCAACATTTAAAAAGTATGTATATATCGCAGCACGGTGAGTAGCAAAGCGTACAGCTGTGGCGGCAGATGTTGTGCGAGGAAGTATTGGTGCGCGTGAGACGCAGCCGGGCGCGCGCGGTGGGACGGCAAGTTGCGTGCGCGCTGCCACGCCGCGCCCGACACCATTGGCTCCTCGGCACCGAACCCGTTCATGCTTAGTTCTAGTCCTGTGAACATTTTGAAGTTAAGTTTTGGTGATATTTTTGCAACGGACCCAATCCAATCTACCTAGCTTTTTCTTCACTACGTTTGGGTCAGCTTCCAGTTTAACCGGATGCTTCTGAATACCAATAATTTACAGTAAGTGACTACCTATCTGACCTCCACAACTTAGCAACTGCTGGGTAACATGATACCCCTTGGTAGGTAAGACTCAGATTCAGACTTTTCGGCTTCAGCCATGACCAACGGTTTAACGTGCGTTCCGAAGCATGGAAGGGTCTCGATATGTCATGTAATGAATGGTCAACACGTATCTATGGATCGACCATTTTTACTTATCAAAACGTTGGTGATGCTTCTGGGAATTAAATTATATCTAAAATACAAATAATTTTTCGTTGATATTCAAAAAATTTGGAAAATCCAAAAGTGCACTACTCATAATGCTCATTAATTGATCGTATAAAAATCCATAGATATTATATTAGTTAGTTTTTTATTAACTATTATTAACTACTTTGAATTAAAAAGCCATTTTCAATAGGGTTTCTCTTATGGGTGAAACGAATCAATTAAAAAAAAATACTCAATTAATTGATTTTTTAGCAAGCTACAATGTTTTCAGGTTTCACACTTAATTCACGGGACATTTTTTAGAAATACTTTGAGGTTTTCTTTCGTTTCTACTGCACTAAATCAATTTTTGAAAAGTACAGAATTAATCTCCATTAAATTATCTATACAATCTATATATATAAAAGAAAGTCTGTTAGTTACACCACTTATAACTCGAGAACGGCTGAACCGATTTGGCTGAAAATTGGTGGGGAGGTAGCTTAGGACCAGGAGACGGACATAGGATACTTTTTTTTTTTTTTTTATAGTAGGAGTTGGGTAGGAGTAGGGTAGGAGTAGTGTAGGAGTAGTGTAGGAGTAGGGTAGGAGTAGTGTAGGAGTAGGGTAGGAGTAGTGTAGGAGTAGGGTAGGAGTAGGGTAGGGTAGGGGTAGGGTAGAAGTAGGGTAGGAGTAGTGTAGGAGTAGGGTAGGAGTAGTGTGGGACTACTACACTACTCCTACCCAACTCCTACCCTACGGTAGGAGTTGGGTAGGAGTAGTGTAGGAGCAAAACAACGTTTGCCGGGTCAGCTAGTAGTATATAAATTAAGTAGGTTCTGTGTACTAAGTTAGCAGAAGTATAACGATAGAAACAGTTGCAGAAAGATGGCAAAAAAATGTTTCGATCGTAAAGCACTCTAACGCTTCGCATCGTGCAATACGATACTGGTCAAACTTCGTGATAACTCCCAGCGTTCCATATGATACAAGGACGTTGATTAAATCTCGGACATGAGTTCAATTCCGATGAGTATCCAGTTCAGTCTCTTGAATGTTCCTTAGCTACATTACCGAACTAAGTCTACGTGTGTGTTCTAAGCTGCAACAGCTACACGAACTAAGACGTATAATGATATTGGCCACTTACTATGCAAACTGACTTGGCTCTCCATCTTTCCGAGCGCATTGACAGAGGCGCACACGTAAGTTCCGTAGTCCGCCGGCGCTAGAGACTTTATCGTCAAGTTTATCCATAGCGAGTACTCGTTCATTATAGTTTCTGATACACGGAGCTTCGGGTTCTCGGTCAATTTGTCGCTTAATAGCGCTGTGGAACGAAATATCTGTTAGTGAGTGAACTTAATGTATAGGTACAGTCAACAAAAGAGATAAGTATGCAGGACCGTCGGATATAGTTGAAGTTTAGTAAGAAACAATGGATGTTGTCGACTGAAATTTATTTTACTTTTATTTATTTTTTTTTATATTTGATAAAAGAGCTGTTGGTTTTCTATTAATAAAATAATATTTTATTCGAGAACATCCATCGGTTTCTTACTAAACTTCAACTGTATCCGACGATCCTGCATACCTACTTTTCTCTTTTGTTGACTGTACATAATATCGATGCATATTTGGTAAACTATTTTAACTTTAGGTCTAGCCAACTTTTTTGTTTTTCTTTACAAAAAAAAAAAAAGTTTATTTGACCCAGGTAAGTAATTTACATTGTAGTGGCTGAAAAAATTGTTCAATTATCAATGAAAACAGATAAAGAAATGAGGAAGAGAAGAGAGACAGAGAAAGTAAAAATAATATTAGGTATATTAATAACTTGGTGTTGCCAGTTAACCTCTTGTCTAGCCTAAAGATAAAATATCACGTAAGTAAAAAGAAAAAATAGTTACGAGAGCGTCTTCAAAGCTTGGCAAAGGAAAACATAGTTCCACGTGTTTTCCTAAGGGTGGGTATATACTAGAGCATTTTCTCGAGCATTTCCATGTAACGTTCTTATGAATGGATACAAAACAAGAAAAAGCTAAATTTCAATAAATACTTCAATGTAATGTAACGTTTCTGCGAATGCTCGACACGGTGTTCAAACTACTGCTCATGGCGAGTGAAAATGTACCTCTAACATTCCTTTCTATTATGCGTTTACTCTTCATTAAATTGTCAAATTGCACGTTTTGTCCGTGCTTGTGTCTTTGCACCATGAAATGTTACACAAATTCGCTCGTTTGTTTGCAATGCATCTTGTTACAAAGCGTCGAGAGTCGTGCTCATTGTTCGGTTCGTGAAAGGGTGGCACATTAAGGTGAATGTAGACTAGAGCATTTATTTGTAACAGAATATAGAACCATTACCGTTTTTAAATTTTATCGAAACGGATTACGAACACGACCCCGACGTTATGTTACAACCTGATTTTAAAAACCAACGACCGTATTGGTGTCACATTCTATCGAGGAAAGGTACGAGCGCAACCTGTAGGTCTGACATTTCAACAATGAACGCAACAAGGTAGAAAGAAATGTTACAGGTAAATAAATGCTCACTCGCCATGAGTATTACGACGAACGCAGCGTCGAGCATTCGCAGAAACGTTGCATTATATGGAAATGCTCGAGAAAATGCTCTAGTGTATGCCTACCCACAAGAGCGGTTGGATGTTTAGTTACAAGTAAATGCTCTAGTGTGGGTAGGTGTGTGTATTTTACCCTGATGTTTCTCAAGCATTTTGTTTCGTAAAGCTGAAACCGTCTTTTTGACTTTTACGAAAAAGAAGAGATAAGACCTTGTTCGCTGTAAACACGGTTTTAAGGCGGCACTTTCAACGGATTATTATTTACTTAGCGATATTTTTGTAGAAGAAACACCAAAATAAATTCAAAGTCTTTCAGGATTACATTTTTAAAATGTCAGTAGAATATAGTAGAGAACAAAAAGCCCTGTTAGTTGTAGTCTGTTTTTAAGAATATAACGATTATTTTCCTCGCAGGGTAGGTAGGTGTATAGTACACCCTCTCACATTTCGTTTGTTAGGTATGTTTAAGTCTCATAATAATAGGGGGCAAACTATTGTCATTAAACAGGCACAAATCCAGACTCCAGGCTGCTACTGAGATATACCAGATAGAAAAACCCAATAACACTTTGTCCGACCTGGGAATCGAGACCATGACGTTACGATTTGCAGTCTCTTGTGGCCAGAGAGAGTACTAACTCCATACTATACTAATAATAAAAATGCGAAATGGTTATATATTCTATGGCTGCCCATGACCTGGGTTAGGACATAGGCTTATATATTTTATCCCGATAGAACATTCTATAACCACTCACGCGTACGCCGTCATAAACTTATTGTTTTTATAAACTTTGAAACTACAATGGTATGTATTATATGTCATTCGATTCGGTATGAATGGGGCTATTTTTTAGGTAAATAAAAAAATAGGGTCATCGCTTTCGATTTTGAATGAAAATTACTTTAATTTTTAATTTTCGTAATGTAAACAAACATTAAAAATAAGCAATTATTAAAAAAAATCAAAGTCTCTTAAAGTTACGAAACAAGTTTTGTAATCTACCCTGGTCTATCCACTTGAAGAAACAGCCATTAGTTTAACAGCGGTCCATAGATTTTTTTTCTGTACGAGTCGTGTATAAGTGGCGCGGCCCAAAATAAAAAATGTATGGGCATAACAATGCCCCTCGCGCGGGAAATGTTTATGTGAGTGGCTAGGAATAATTTCCGACGTCCACGCGAGCGAAACTGCGGCAAAAGCTAGTTAAAAGATTAACAAAACCATTGGGATAATTACAGTTACCGTCCTCTCGATACCAGGAGTTCATAGCTTTGGGAGAGGCTTCGATGAAGCACTGCAGTTCCACGTCACTGCCGAGCGGGGCTCCTACTAGTTGATTGGTCACCTTCACTTGTGGTATGACTGTTGAACAGATAAAAATACATAAAATTAAAGTGTTTGTAATTTGTATTCGCGATTTATTTGCCAAAAAATGTAAATATGAGTTTATGGAAAAATAACTTTAAATTCTACGCAATAAAGTTCAGGTTACGCTACAACTTTAAACATTTTTATAACTTTTTCAATATTGTTAGTCACTCTGAAATCAACTTATTTAACATTAAAATGAAGTTTTTTTTTTACCGACTTCAAAAAAAAGGAGGTTATCAATTCGATACGTATGTATGTAATATTATTGGAATTGCATTATATTCACATATGACAATCTATTAGGGCTTCCAAACAAATATACAAAATTTTATAGACGTATGTATGTTTGTCCACGCATATCTCCGTAACTATTAATCGGATCGTGACCATTCTTTTTATTGGCTTACATTTACTTCAACTTAGGGAACAGTGCAAGTTTCATCAAAATCGATTCAGTAATTTTCAAGATATGGACTAAGACGTGAAAGTGTGACGGCCTGGCTTATTGATACGAGCTACGGGTGTAGTGTCAAAGCGAAAACATCTCAAAACCTTGGTCAAATTCTAGTGCAACAACTAAAAATTACCAAATAAAAAGTAATTTAAAAAAATTAAACCGACTTCAAAAAGAAATGAACTCAAAATTATGAAATAACTTTAATTTCGGAAGTCGGTGGCAAAAAACTAAAACTAAAATACAGATCCCAAGACACCGACTTCCGAAATTAAAGTTATTTCATAATTTTGAGTTCATTTCTTTTTGAAGTCGGTTTAATTTTTTTAAATTACTTTTTTTTAACTTGAAATAATATTAATTTAAAACATAAGTTTGAATAAACTTTAGATATTTAGTTAAATCAATAATGGTTAACAAAAGGTATTTACATAGTGACCTTGTTGGTGATGATTTTCAGAAAGGTGTGGTGCGTAGTACTCGCAACCGCGTGAATAACCAGATGAATTAACGTAAAAGAGGCAAAACGAGCAGGATCGGAGCAGGCGTTCTGTAGTTTCTGCCTACCCCCATGGGAAGGAGGTGTAAGTTTATGTATGTAAAGTCTATTCAAACTTATGTTTCACATGAATATTATTTCAAGTTCAACAAATATCAACTTTATTTTAGTGGCAATTAAGTTGATTTCAAAATGACTTGCACTATTGAAAAAAATATAAGAATGTTTGAAGTTGTAACGTAAACTGAACTTCATAGTGTAGGATTTAATGTTATTTTTCCATAAACTACATTTTTGGCAAAAAATCGCGAAAGCAGATTATGTAATAATGGCTGACTGGTGAATATAAAGTAGTCCTAGGTTCCGTGGTAAGTAAAGTTTTGCCTCTCTAGCAAAACATAATTATTTGCAACTAGCAGTGCCCCGTGGTTTCACCCGCATAAGTCTCGATCCAGTGAGAATATCGGGATAAAACCTATGTGTTAATCCTGGATATAAACTATATGTGTGCCAAATTTCATCCAAATCCATTCAGCCGTTTGTGCGTGAAGAAGTAACAAACATACAAACACACTCACAAACTTTTGCCGTTATAATATTAGTGTGAAGAATTTCTGGACATAATTAAAACGCGTAAATTAATGTCCCGTTTTGGTTACACATATCTCTCGCAATCTAATCTATCCTTTTGAATAATTTATCATAAAACCTATTACTATTCAAATTACAATGTCCTAACATACAAAGTTTTTGTTCGTACTTGTTAAAATTTCACGAAGTACAAAACGAGAGTAAAGTTTACTGAAAACGATTAAGTTTTTATTAAGTACGTTTCCAACGAAAATTGGTTTTCAAATACTTTTGTTTTAAACTCGCATACTTTAGCCACCAATTTATTGAAAAAAAGAAATTTCATTCGTTCAACGTGTGTGCCTGATAAACAAGCTTTTAGTTCAATTTAACAGACTCGTGGATAGAGACTTAAAGAAACGGTGAAAAGGGTGAACAGTCAATTCCATTAGAACTGTTTATCGAAATGTATTCTTTTAACTAAATGTGAAATAAAAAAGAATGTATCTTTGACTTGAACTCTTTGAAACTTAAATGAGACATACCGAAGCACTTAATTTATCATCAGGCAAGATATCTTTTTCTTGAAAAACTTCGACTTTTGAATGATTCATGTATCTGAAAGTTTGTGAGTGTGTGTGTGTGTTTATATGTTTGTTACTTCTTCACGCTCAAACGGCTAGACCAATTTTGATCAAATGTGGTATGGAGGTAGCTGACACCCTGGATTAACTTAAAGGCTACTTTTCATCCCGATATTCCCACGGGATCGAAACTTATGCGGGTGAAACCGCGGGGCGCAGCTAGTAATATTATAAATGCGAAAGTTTGTGAGGATGGATGGATGTTTGTAACTCTTTCACGCAAAAACTACTAAACGGATTTTATAGCCAGGATTAACACATTTTTATCCCGATATTCCCATGGGATCGACACTGCGGGTGCAACCGCGGGGTGCTGCTAGTATTGATACAAATCTAAAATGCTTTAGCATCTGCTAAGGTTCACCGGCCTCACTGTAATTTCCATAAACTTCTGCTTATTTAAAAGCAAATGAAACTAGACAGACAAGGCGAACAAAACTGCAACTTTTTAGCATTTGCCATCCTTCATTCAGTCCCGGTAATGTCTTAATGGTGTTTCGACTTTCCTAGACGATCATTAACTTTAATTAAAGTTTATTTTGAAGGAAGCATTTAATCCTTTCAATCAGTAAGTATCTGAGGAACAGGAGAGTTATTTTTTATCATTCTATTTTGTGAATTCAAACTGCGGTAAATAAAGACCCTTAAGTCCAAAGTAAAACATTTAAACGGAATAATAACTTCGGTAAAACTTGGGCGGTTGAGTTTCTTGCCCTTCTCCTCGACGCGAAGTAATCGAAAGGGCGGATCTTTTGACATTCATAAAATGTAGGTACCCATTTTGAAGAAAAGAAATAAGTTATCCTTAAGATACAATACTTTCTTGAAATTCTTGACTGTTGTTGGGCAGTTCACGAATTTGGAGTGAAAACAAGAGCAAATTGGATATTATCGACAGACGACTGAAAAGTTGCGAGGTCGGGCCCTACGCACTCAATTGATCCTTTGTATAAAACACAATTGCCTGCTCTTTTGTACCACTATTTCACGCACGCGTATGTTTAACTTCGTTGAAATTCAATATGTTGTTTCCTTTTTAATGAAAAATCTGCCATTTCGATTTACCCATTCCTCATGTGCAGGGAACACTTTATTTAGATCATCATTTTGAGCATAAACATCTTCGGCCAAACATAGTCTCAATAAATCCTTCAAAAACACAGTATTATATTTCTCATTGGCTGAGTTAATTTTCGTTACTTACAATGTACTTCGACGTGATACCGCCGGCTGACGGTGGGCGGGATGCCGTTGCTAGCGATGCAGTAATAGGCCCCCATGTCTGTCCTCTGAACGTGGGCCAGCTCCAGGGTCTCGCCTTTGTGGATGTCCACCACTGAAACAGAAGGTATTATTAACATTTTTTCACTGCACAAGAATATCAGATGATATTCTTGTAGATGGTATTCTCTTCCATTTTCATCTACGGCTACACAGTCATGGAACCTTTTAGTTAAATTATCTCTTTTAGTACATTTATGTATAAAAGGGTTATAATGTTATGGGTTAGATCATCGCTTAAAACGTTCTCGCGCCAAGCCGAGCCAGAAAAATAACCAGCTAATGCATTTTATACATTTATCTCATTTCCACGTAAAAACGAGAAAAACGTAGCCAAGTAGGACGCTTTAAAAACCTTTTTATTTTAGCTCCAGTAAACAAAACGATCTTACATTAAATGATAAAATACGTAATCAATGCAAAAGGTTAAAACACACCAACAAAAATAAATCACACACGGGAATATTTTATGCGGTAAAAAGCTTTTAGGATTGTGATAGGGCTCTACAGAGGAATTCACTTACATGGATTTATTTTAAGAAATAGGAGAGCGCCATTTCATGTATTCGCAAAAAGAAATATATTGTATGCAGGAAACTATTGTATAAATAAAAATTGGATCACAAATAAATACTGAAATAGAATGCTCTGTAACACGAGGCTTAATTAAATTTTGTTTTTAACAGGAAAACAGGGGTTTATTTTGTTTTTGGGTTCCTTTTGGCTTGTCTATGATTCAAAGCCAGTAAAAGGCAAACAAATTTTCGAATAAAAACGGAATTCTCTTTAACCAACGAAACCGCGATGAAACCCGAACTATGCGAACCTTTGATGATGAGCCTAGCATGACATGCCCATAAAAAAATGAAGTAGACTTTTTCATATCGCTTTTTGGGCAGTAATTAGCCACTTTTAGCTAGCCTGGCGTACCTAGAAAGGGTAATGTTTATTTCGTGTTTTCTTTATTAACTTTAGACGATCATCACGGATTATGAAATGTTTCGCACAGACTTAGGCAAACTTAATATTGTGACAGAAAAAATAAAGGTTCACGGGACTTTTTAATAAACGAATAAATTATCCGTAAAAGAGCGAGCTCACTTTACAGGAGTATTTAAAGTAATCTGAGCGTTATTTGTATGTGGTGTTCTCTTAACTTTATTTCCTCGGAATTTGGAGTCGTTCGAGCGCGAAAAAAATATTCCGACGGTACCAGAGACGAGATGAAGCGTCGACGTGGAGTGCGGCATTTTCTCGTTTCACGGAAATATCGTCCATTCTGAAATCGCTTTTGAGTATAAAATCTTTTATTATGCGAGCACGGTTCATTTAACGCGGCATTAAGTGAATTTGTCGAACATCGTATTTTAAAAATGAACGGGTAAAAGAGCTGTAAAATATGGACGTAGCGGGAGGAGGGGAAATTACGAGTCCGTGCCGAGGTATTGTGCTTAAGTTCCTTTTAGCGCAGTTTACCGATGATTTATTAAGCCTTCGTTTATTGCGGGAACTACAATGTGCAAGCTTACCTGTGCCTAACAGTCGGCAGATATTATACCGAGGCTACATTTTCTTGGTAAGCAATACGCATGCTAATCATAATTAATCGAACATGCAAGTACAATATTGATGGCATCATCATCAGCCGAAAGACGTCCACTGCTGGACATAGGCTGACCAAGCACTTCCACTTCGACCGGTTCTCTGCTTCTCGCATCCAACGGGTTCCTGCGGCCTTCACAAGTCGTCGGACCACCTTGTGGGAGGCCTTCCAACGCTACGTCTTCCGGTTCGCGGTCGCCACTCCAGAACCTTTCGGCCCCATCGGCCATCTGTTCTGCAGTTCTCATATTGATGTATTTATTCATAATTTTCCAATGCAAACGTGTTTCAATACGGTAAAACAAAGTGAATATAAATTAATATTTTCTCAGTGAAAAGCACTTCCGGGAAACGCTCTTTATTTAACGTATAATTCTTTAAACATTAATTAAATACACAGTGCAGCTTTAATGAAGAGACCGATTAACTGAAATAGCTTAATATAATGTCTGTTACACACAAGCTAGTTGAAATTTAACTGCAAACACTCTGTTTTCATTGAGAATTTTAGCTAAATGGGTTCAAAAACTATTTCGCTAATTCGCGGTGGACCGACAAGTCAGTGTAATTAAGAGATTGTACGGCAAAAGCGGACAGTAACGAACTGTGCGTTATGTCAGACGTGACACATAGAGAAGGGGGCAAGGGGGGATGAATTAGTAGCAGTCGATGCGTGAAACCGGACATTAGCGTTCACCACGGTATTAATGACGACCGAACATTCATTAGGCACACATCATCATTAGCAGCTTGTAAAATATGTATCAATATAATAATAGGTATAAAGGTTGTCCACTAAAGTCTGTGACTAAAGTTAACCTTATGTAGTGCATGCTGGCTATAATTTAGCGCGGGTTCTACTCGAACATTCAAGCAAGTTTAGAATGGGGTGTCAAATATTTATTAGGTTTTTTTTAAAAAAACAATGCTAGTTTAGTCGGGAATATGTAAAGACGTTCAGTCAATATAAACTTTAAGAAACCCTATCCTATTGTTTAAATTCTTTGATGGGCTATTTAGCCCTTCCAGTACCGACCATATACGTACCCTCCGAAATGAACGATGATATTTGGTTATATTCGCGCCAAATTCCTAACGGTATTCCTGCTCTATTTTGTGCCGCCACTCTTGTCATCTCTAAATTCTGCTGTGTAGAATTTGACACTAATATTGGTATAACTCTGCCTGTCGCAGTCACATGCTTGGCACAGATGTCTCGCGAATGGGAGGGCACTTTATTTTTTATTGGAGTTTTTGAAGTGAAAACTTCTTTAGGCGCGTTGGAAATTTTTTGAGATGGGAAAAAACCATTGAACTCGCGCCAATGTTGCCGTAAGCGACACCGCGCGTGTTTTGTTTATAAGACGATTCAAAAAATACCCGCTTCGGATGTGTTCGGCTGTCCTCGGGATGTACTCGGTTTTAATGTATATCCGATATGTTAGTGAGTGATGGCAAAGTATTCTGTTTGTGTTTTGTTTTCACTCCCAGTGCCAGTTTTTTTTTCAGATCTCCCTAGCTCAGAATAGAGGCTCTGTCTTTTGCATGCTTTCGATGCTTGGGCGCTTGGGTTTGGCGAAGCTTCAGGATATGTCCATTGTACAGCATAGGTCGTCATATAACTAAAATGTTGATAATGGTGTTGTTCATTTGTTAACGACAAAACATAATGCATGCATTCCTATTTACAGAAAACTATCCCCCTTACTTAAAAACGTATTATATCATATGAATAATTACACACCGATTTCTCTCTTTCAGTCGTCAGTAATTTGACTTTTGAAAGAAGAAGACAAAGCGTTGTATAACTATACAGACGCTATTTAACGTTTATTAGTAAGGGGCATGAGTTTATCGGTAAACTAAGTTATATCCATATTTAATATTATAAGTGCGACAGTAGCTCTGTCTATCTGTTACCTTTGCATGCCTAAACGGCTGAATGGATTTGGATGAAATTTGGAACACGGATAGACCATGACCCGGGTTAGGATATAACATTTTTGTCATTGACATTTTGTCTCAGTAGTACGTTTCCGTGTGATAATTACCGACCTCTAAGCGGGCGATACCGCTAGAAAAAGTTAGTGTACCATAATGAAAGCTTTATATTTGCAGTGCAATTCTGGTCAGCAGTGAGTTAAATCTTCTATTATCCAACTTAGCAGTCAGGTATTAATCCAATCACTATTCTTATAAAATTGCAATTCAACCGTTCTAATATTTTAAACTACGAGTAAAATAATAGCAAGAGACTATTCTCTACTTTATGAAAGTAATTTCGATTGCACTTAAGATATCAATGCAATCGGAAATGTTACGATGTTGAACCATAGTATTAAAATAATGATTGTAACTTCGAATAAATGTTTTGAATTAAAACCCTAATTTAATAATTTTATTCAACTACCTAGTGAAGGGGAGCGTAACATGAAAACTCCTTCTTCTTGAATCAACTATTTTATTATTGCGTACATTTATGCGCGTGAGTACAATTTAGTAGTGGTCGCTTGCGCGACCGGATGTGCACTAGTGTAGCGGCGCGGCGCTCCGTCGCGGGCGGCGATGTTGCCCGCGCACCGCACCTTCGCTGCCGTCGTAATGGTGTGCCCACACGTCGTCACACGCGTCGTAACAGTGTGCCCACACGTAGTCGCACGCGAATTATAATATTGGTGCACACGATGGCGTGCACACCTAGTTTCACTAGTTGTAGCCAAGCTAAATTGAATTCGGTATTCTAAACTGGTTATAAACAACGATATACCTATAAGTTAGGGAAACATTTTAGTGAGGGTTATAATTCTAGACCACGTTAACACAGCACAGTTTTATGTTTTATCTTTCAGACACTAAACTAAGGAATAAAGAGCACTGTATGAAAAAACCTTGCTTATTCATGAATTTTATAAATCAATTGGTTTTGTTTACCTCAAAATGGCATAGCATTGCTCTTTTATTAATGTTACGGCGTAGCGTACGTAGCTACGTAGGCAACGCGATGACGTCACGGCTATGCAAGCTACGCCGTAGGCCGTGGCGGCTAATGGCTAAGTCACGTAATAACTACCGCAGTTTTAATTGTTGAACTTGATACCAGTTCTTGAACAAAAAGGCGTTCATGTTATAAAATAGCGGTTTAATTTGAAGAATATCGGCTATTTTCATAATAAACAGAGTTCACAGTCGGAAGGCCAATTTCCGTAATTAATTACGGGAATTGGCCTTCTGTCTGTGAACGTTCAAAATCTAGTCGCAATCTCATCTCAGCGACAATCAATGTCAAAAATGTAGGGTAATTTGTGGTACTTTTGTTTTTATTGAGACTGAGATCAAACTGTGAACGTTCTTATAATTACGAGAATTGCCTCTCTGATCTCAGTCTCAATCTGTCAAAAATACTTCTAATTTCCCTGTTCCCAGTTTTTGACATTGTCACTGAGTTGAGATTGAGACTAGATTATGAACGGGAATTGGCCTCCCAATTATCTTTTATCTTGGGTATAAATCCTACAGGTAATTTATTAAACAGGTGAATAATTTACAAATCATCAAAACGAATAATTCGTTACATTAGGTACTCCAAATCTAGAATTTTAAGCTTTGTTATGTTTTGTGGGTCTCGTTGAAATTCATCTGCAAGTGACGTTTTAATCTAAAAAAGGAGGTTGCCTCTGTCGACTATAAAATTCCGAACGTGACCAAAATAAAAATGCTATATTAAGTCAATCCTGTAATTTTCATAAAAAATCAGACAGCGAGATAATGCTAAACATCTATTTTTTTTATTTTAAAAAGGGTATTTCTATTTTGGGTTTAGTTAAAAATTCTTTCCGGTGTTTTGCATAATAACTCTTAGTTTATATTGATGATGTTTTAATAGCTTCCTGTCACTGATATTTACATAGCAAGTCTTATATGAATTTGTGTGGGGTAGGTACAACTAAAAAGTAAAAAATAAAATCTTTTTTACAAAACAAAAAACAACCGACTTCCAAAAAAAAACATTACAAAGTGAAAAATAACTTTAATTTCGAAAGTCGGTGTCAAAAAACGAAAATGCGGAACCAACGACACCGATTTCCGAAATTAAAGTTATTTTTCACTTTGTACTGTTTTTTTTTTGGAAGTCGGTTGTTTTATTTTGTAAAAAAATTTTTACGATTAGTTTTGATTTAAAAATCAATATTGAACTTAGATAACCATTTTTGAATGATATTTAATAATATAATACCTACTGTTCTACTGCAGGGCAAAGGCATCTTCTCAAACAGCGAATGCACGAGCATTGATCACCGCGCTTGCTCAACACAGGTTGACGATTTCAGACTTGTTTTCCTTCACCAATGTTACTAGTGTCCAAGACAAGCTCAGAAAGCACATATACCTAATATGAATTGAAAAAAAAAAACAGTGGCACTCCGGGAGTGCCGATAGAAGTGAAAACAAAACATAAACAGAATACTTTTTTTTTATCGTCTTATAAACAAAAGTCGCTTTCGTTAACAGTGGCGCGAGTTCAATGGTTTTTTCCCATCTCAAAAATGCCCAACGCGCCTTAAGAAGTTTTCACTTCAAAAAGTCACATTTGTAGAGACGCCAGCAGGTCAACCTACCCGAAACTGTCAGATTTTCCCAATCAACCTTGAACCTTATGCTTTAGCATTAAAGTCGAAAATCTATTAAAGAAATCTGACAGATTGTAGTAACTTGATGTGCTGGCGTCTGTACTTGCCCGGTACCCACAAACCTTGTGCATGAGAGGCGAGGCCTTAACTACTAGGCCATCACGTCATTTAAATCTGACAAACTAATAAACTCGTCCGGGGTCCTTTACTATGACCACTTAAGGTGAATGGATAGTGGTAGACCGCGAAATTCAAATTTTCTTACGTTTTTTGCAATTTGCAGGTCAGTGTCAGATTGTATCTTGATCAAAATATGATTCGCGACAATAACAGGTACATATTTATAGAATTATAATCATTAGAATCATTAATATATCTTTCTAACTTAGATTTCTACCACCAACCACCAATCTCTTATGGAAAAGTGTTAGGGGTAGAAATCTAAGTTAGAAAGATGTATTAATGATTCTAATGATTATAATTCTCTAAATATGTATCTGTTACTGTCGCGAATCATATTTTGATCAAGATACAACCTGACACTGACCTGCAAATTGCAAAAAACGTAAGAAAATTTGAATTTCGCGGTATCAACTACCCATTCACCTTAATGATTCCTTACTTCGAAGCCATGTCAACTCCTTACCTAATCACATCTGCTAATAACGTATTCTCTAAGACACAATGAACGAGTCCGCGCGAAGAAACGCAAAGTTGGCGTGGTGTGAACTTTGCGCAGAAGGCTGCGCAGTAAGATTTTTTAGGAACCAAATGGTGACATGAGGCGAGTGCGAGTGAGAGAACATGCGCTAAAGTTCTTAGTGCCTATGTTCAGGCCCGCCAAGTTACGTCGGTCGTGTTGTACGTGGTTCGAACATGGTAAGATTACGGGGAATAATAATTACCAAACAGAATTGGGTCCCAGCTAATAAAATGATAATACGATAATGAGTTTTAATTTTTAACAACACTAATTATATTATACTTTGGCCCTATAAAAAGGTAATTAAAATCGTTTTGTTGGACAATAAATAAATCGCAATGATGGCACAGTGAAAATGGTTTGTTATCTAATATTCATTAACACTGGCGTCTGTTTACAAACGTCATTTATTACGAATTCATTGTTTGGATAACATACATAATGTCTACAAATGGTATTACAATTACATTGCGTTAATGGACACGGAAAAAAAAGGGTGGACACGGACGAGCGCTTTCAATCGGTCGGTTACTTGATTTTCGTCTGTCAATCGCTAAAGCCGCAATTATATTTAGCCCGCGCCGCGTGTCGCCACGCGTGGGTAAGCTATCGGTTACATACATTTAGTGCGTGGCGTGGCGACACGCGGGGCGGGACTAATGTAATCAATCCTATACTAAATGTATGTAACCGATAGCTTACCCACGCGTGGCGACACGCGGCGCGGGCTAAATATAATTGCGGTTTTACTCAATAAACTTAGCCTGTCGCAGTCCACTGCTGGACATAGTCCAGACCCTGTACTCCGCCTTCCGCATCCAGTCGGTCCCGGCCAGCTTTTTAAGGTCGTCGGTCTATCTAACTGAGGGGCGTCCCACACTACGCTTTTTGATATGCGGTTTCCACTCCAGGACTCGTCTGCTCGACCAGCCACCGGCCCTTCGGCAATCATTTCTCCAACCCACTGCCATTTCAGCATCTAAAGTCGGCAGATGTTGGTGTCCGATTTTTCACTTAGGCACTTATGCACACATTCATTTTGTATGACGCGTGTTTGATCGTATATTTTCTATGAATCTTTGACAGAAGAAGAAAGAAAATAAATTTATTTGAAAAAAAAATAGTATTGTGTGCCTAAGGCCAGTTCCGCATGAATGCCAGTCAACTAGTGCCTGACGCTGGTTTTCAACTGGATCTCTCTGGTCTGGTCTGGTCTCTCTTTCTCCGGAGAAATAGACTGTGAAACCATGTTAATCGTAAAGTAATACCTAAGCGTTAATTATACCTTTTACAATGAGTGTGATTATAATGGTGGGTCGCAAATACATAACCATGCTTCATTGGCTCTTATACTATACATAAAGACGCGATTAAATAGGCTTCCAGCACTATACTGATAGATAATTTGTTATGGGTTATAATACCCATAAAGTAAGTGGGTGAGTTATGGGCGTATCTCGACATAACTCATGTTGTTTACGGATGCTTTTAGTATCCCCCATAATAATTGGAACGTGGTTATAAAGCGATAATCAAAATATAATAAAACTACGGGTTTTAGATGGACGTGTATCCCTTATATTTTATTATTTATGTATAGTGACATACGCCATCCCCGATCATCTTTACCTAGACGGTCAGGGGTGGTCTATGTACATTTTCCAGCTGAAAATCATTTCAGCATCATCGGATGACAATGATGATAGATATGATAGGTCACCGTATGCTTACAGCATTATAAATTATTGATGCAATAAATATTCATACAGTTATTTAAGAGAGCAACAAGACACACAAGAGCAACAACAGCACAAGAACACAAGAAAGAGCACAAGAGCTTATTTTATGTAAGTAGGTACTAGTTTATTAATTATTTTTAAACCCCGACGGAAAAATAAGCCGTCCCCTGACGCGACGCGGCGACGCTTGGATCAAAATATTACCTGTAAAATTTCAAGTATTTCAATATGTTGGTTGTCGCTTGGTTCCATTATGCATTTTGCGCGCCCTCCATAGTCATATCATACGAATGAGCGTACTTAGATCATTATGTTTCGTTCCATAATTATGTAACACACTATCAATCACCATCTGAATCATTTTGAAGAATATTGCCAATCCATTGCTTCATATGTTCAAAAAATTTGTCTGCTCAACAACGTAAATAGTGCAATGAATGTTGTTGAACTGTCAAAATGAAGCCATTGCTACTGTTAGTGTTACGCAATTACTCGCTGATAATCAAGAACCAGCTGCCAACGATTCAATATTTTGACCACTAATACTTAGTATTGTATCTTCATTCAGTCAAAAATAGTCACAAAAAGCCTCAATGACCATAAGACAACCCGACTTCAACAAAAGAAAAACGTTTTCAAATCAAATACACAAAAAAAGCAATGCAAGAAATATAAAAGGTGATCTTTATTCGTTTCCCGTTTTATTGCTAATTTTTATTTTTCGTCCCCCCTTATCAGATATCGTCAGGTTTCGTAAAGGCACTTAAGTATTATGACCAAAGATATACGATCACTTTTACCCTCCTATGATATTAGCATGAAATGTCTATGAACATTTTACCCCTGACCAGGAATGAAAATTGAATGGTGCGTACTTATCTTCTATGAGATCGTATGTATGGAGATTTTGGATGCATAAATTCTTTAATTTGATCACTTTGGTACCTGGTATTTTAATAGAATTATGTAGGTGTTCTCTAAATTCATAGTCTGTATTGGTATTTTAAATAGCCTACGAGTATTATTGTAAAGACCTATAAACGACCCCTTAGCGTAGACATTTCTCGTCGGGTATAAAAAATGATCAGCTGTTTCATAGAAAAGTGCAAAATGTCATCATCATCATTTCAGCCGAAAGACGTCCACTGCTGGACATAGGCCTCCCCCAAGCACCTCCACTTCGACCGGTTCTGTGCTTCTCGCATTCAACGAGTTCCTGTCGCCTTCACAAGGTCGTCGGACTACCTTGTGGGAGGCCTTCCAACGCTACGTCTTCCGGTACGCGGTCGCCACTTCAGAACCTTTCAGCCCCATCGGCCATCTGTTCTGCGAGCAATGTGCCCTGTCCACTGCCACCTAAGTTTGGCAATTCTTCAGGCTATGACGGTTACCTTGGATCTCCTGCGGATCTCCTCATTCCTGATTCGATCACGCAGGGAAACTCCAAGCATAGCCCTCTCCACTGCCCTTTGAGTGACTTTTAGCCTTCTTATTAGGCCCATTGTGAGCGACCACGTTTCAGAATCGGTCAAAATGTATGGAACAGCAACCTACGCAATATTTTAACGCAGTACCGAGTCCATTGTGACAGGTTGCACGTGGATGTCCCTAACACCCTGTATTTTGGAAATCATCACAACCACTGCAATCACAAAATTGTTTTTTTATTTTTATTGCTCTTGACCTCAATCGCGCCTGATGGAAAGCGATGGATGAAGTCTATGATGGAACGAGCGTGCCCAGAAGATGCCTAAGGCACTGGACCTCCCACACATCGACGAAACACAGCAGGCTGCTTGACGCCGGTCTCCAGTGGGTGGGTCGCAAACCAGGCGGGCGTTAGCCCTACTACCGCACGGGAAGAATTGTTTCCAAAGTTTTGTGATTATGAAAATGTTCGCTTAAAACCGTTCTAATGTCGTTATGTAATTAATAATTAGGATTCAAAAGTTTAAATTAACACTTCAGTGATTAGATAATAACTAACTAACTAATAAACTTTAAGTATTCCCAACATGTGAAACTTGATAACATAACATAATTAGTTCGGAGAGCATGTAGCAAGATACTAACAACCACACAAATAACTAAAATTTAATACGGAAACAAACATGGCTGTAAAGAAAGAAAGTAAGAAATAAAATCCATCTATTTGCGGTAAACATAACGCAAAAAAAAAATACAAAAAATAATCTTAGTTTACTTCGACCGCACTGAAACGTTGCCTGAGGTAGCTGCGCGGTGTGGGAGGGGTGATAGTTGTCACAAGTTGACGAATCACTGAGCTTTCGCATCACGTCACCACACCCCTCCCGCACCACGCTGCTACCTCAGGCAACGTCTCAGCTAAGCGGTCGGCCTATATATAATATTGTAAACGCTGGTCTGTTAGATCATGGCCTGGATTAGGACAAATCATACATTTTATCCCGGTAGCACGTTCCTGTGGGGTTATTTTCGACATCCACGCAGGTGAAACCGCGGACAAAAGCTTGTAGATCCTAATTAGGTATTATTTTTAATCTTTTGACGTAAGGTTTAATGAAGGTTTTCTGTCTGAAATATGGTTACATTTCACTAATAAGTAACAAGTAAACGACAGGCCGCACGCGCGATATTCTGGACGGGTCCCTGAAATAAGGCACCAAGAAACCCTTTGACACAAATTCTTGTCACATTGTTCGACTCATTACGGAAAGCAACGTAGTTTGTTGTGAAATATTTGAGGTATTAAGGTATATCATACCGCACAAAACCCGGTTTTCCCAAATGTCAGACTAATTAATTGTTTGTTTATTTTGCTACCCACGGAGGAAGAATGTGATGTTAATTTTATATTATAACTAGCAGCGCCCCGCGGTTTCATCCGCATAAGTGTCGATCCTGGGGGAATATCGGGATAAAAACTATCATAATGTCCTTCCCCGGGATGCAATCTATCTCTCTGTCAAATTGTATCGAAATCCGTTCAGTGGTTTAGGCGTACTGAAAAGGTAACATACAGGCAGACAGACAGAGTTACTTTCGAATTTATAATATTAGTATGGATTAATTAAATACATAAAGACATGTATTAATTTGAAAACGTTTCAGGAAATAAATGTTTTATTGTTTTATTAATTAATTACTGGAAAGTGGCGACGACTTTGCTGGTGATTACCAATTAAGTCTGGTTAGTGACAAAAAAGAACAGGGTTTTTGGTTAGGTTAGCAACCTTTAAGATGGTCAGTTCAATTCAGCCAAGTTTACGTTGTTAAAGACTATAGCATTCATTTCAATGTGCTTTGACATATTTATTTTGCTGGTTGGTTTGGCTATCTATTTTATTATTATAACTTTTCACGAGGAAGGATTATACCAGGAAAATTTATAGTATCGTTTAATTCAAGTGGCTATTCGCCTTTTCCCACTTCTGAGATTGTTTGTTTTAACGCTTACAAGATCAATTAATTAAAATATTTCCAGAAAATGCGAATATTCGGAAAATTTCCTGACAGGCTGAGACGCGCATTTTCTTTGATCATATAACTTTATCGTTTTTATCGCGCTTCAAGAGGTTTGATGCCAAATATTGAATACAAGATATGGCTTTTATAACATAAGCATTGATTTATATGTAGTTTATTCCACCGATTGCTACGAAACCGTGCGTAAGTTTAAACACAGAAAGTACTTTATTTTTATTACTTCTACATTATAAAGTGAATTGAAATCTAAACGATCTCTCCGCTAGATGCAATAGTACTGCTCGAAGCCAAAAGAGATTAAAGTGACAACTTTAAGCGGTTCCCGAATAACCGTTTGGCTAAACTAGGAGCAGGCTATTAATACTTAAGAATCTTGTAATCCCGTGAATTATTACATTAGTCTCTACGGAGAACTTTACACTGAAATCATATTTAATTTTGCCTAAAAGACCTTCAAGCGAGCCTTTAACATAGTAAAGAAGTCACTGTTACTGTGAGCCTGCATCATCCCACAGCTGGCCAAAGTTAGTAATATAAATATCTAATCTATACATATAATAAATCTGTAGACGAGGCGTTTCTGTACAATGAAAATGTTAAAAAAAAAAATAGTTGGGGTGTTATAGGATAACCAACAGATGCCATTTCATCAATTTTTAGAATTTTTGTCTGTTTGTCTGTTTGTCGGTTTGTCGGTTTGTCTGTTTGTCTGTTTGGATGTGACAAAATTTGATTTGAACACGTTCAACGTAAAAAGTACCAAACCAATATGGTAAATTTTTATACTCAAATATAGTGTAGAACTCGGAGTAGTAGTTAGTTTTGGTTTCATCGCAATCGCTTCACTGTATCAAAAGATATAATCAATTTAATGTATTCTACAACAACTTTCATTACGTAAGTTGGATACACGTAATGACATCTATTGGCGCTTTATAGTACTAACGAAAACATAATTATTGTGTTTATAACATTATTATGTGAATAATCACGTCATGCAGGCTTACCTATAAGATGACTATCACAGTCACTTCTGCCTGTGTTATTTGAAAAAGTAATGATAATGATTACATAATGTTGGTGGCGCTAAAAGAATTTCAAATAAAAAGTGAGGATAATGTAAGATAATATTATGTGATGTAGTGTTCTGAGTGATAAAGATTGCAATGATAAATGATAAATGATTTTATTTTTGTAAGTAGGTTTGTACAAACACTTTTACACGTCAATCATGTTTTTTTTTTAAACTAGATGAAGTCGGCGTTTCCTATCTGACTACTCTGAGAAGAAAGGCCGAAACAAACACACACACGGGCAACTTTATTTAAGAGCTCTTTCGAGGGGCAAGCAACCTTTCTAACATTGTTAACAGAGAAGCATTTCTTAGTGACATAAGGTTTTAAGATCATATCATACTTTCATAGTTTTTGCCTTTTTTCTCGAATTTTTTAAAATTTCTTTACCATGATAATGCTTCAACGCACACCTCCAGACGGGCTGTTGATTTATTGAGTATAGGTTCGGCAGATGCACACCCTTTTTTTTTGTTTCCGGGGTGGAAAATCTTCATGGATGTTCGCCGCCCTGGGGCGGGCGGCGAGGTCTGTCAGGCTCTTACTGACTAAAAATCACCCCAGTGTTCCGTCTCACACCTACGCCGGGGGTTGCGGGACCGTACGATCCTTCCGCAACCCCCGACTGGTGACGTCAAAGAGGGGCGCGCGTGGAACACTACGCGCCGCCAGCTCAAGTCCTGATGTGTTGGCGGTGACAGACGTCCCCGAATTCGTCGCCCCTGGACCCGTTTAGGGGGGCTGGAAGAGGGCGTTGTACGCCCTCCGCCGACGCCCGATGCGCCTACTGCGGGCCGGGTGAGTGGATGAGATCTCCCTCTCCCTTTCCACAGCCTCCTTCTGCGAGACGACCGTTTCGCAGAAGGAAACCACCGCGTCCCAGGACTCTTCGCTGCCGTCGACTCGACTACGGCCGGCAGCGATACGTCAAGGTGCACACCCAATACAAGTAGCACTGCCATGTCGTAAAAAGGTATTGTAAATTATGTTTTCGAGACAATAACTAAATTTTTAGCCATTGTCTTGGTTAAAACCATATCGACCCTTTTTTTTTTCGGATGGGAAATCATCAAATGACCCCTCCCGCTCTGGGTGGAGCGGAAGGGAGTGTCAGACTCTTACTGACTAAAACCCAGCTACCCATTACTCTCCGCCCGCAGGC
The DNA here is from genome assembly GCA_948474745.1 of Oligia latruncula. NCBI lineage: Eukaryota > Metazoa > Arthropoda > Insecta > Lepidoptera > Noctuidae > Oligia > Oligia latruncula. The sequence continues at coordinate 9,092,481 of OX419693.1, read as the reverse complement.
CCGCGCCTACGGTGGCCGGGAGTCGTCACGCGGCTCCCGACACCCGGAGCGTCTCCCACGGTGGCTGGGACGGGAGGCACTCTCCATGAGCCATCCCGCCACCTCCTTTGCTAGCATGACTGCTTCGCAGAAGGAGGTGACTGCCTACCACTCCCTCTCGCCCCGGACCATGGCTTGCACCAGGGCCGGACGCGAGAGGTCGCCGCCGCTGCCAATCGCCTCTACGAGGACACGGCGGTGCTCCGCACAAGCGGGGCAGACCTCCACCGTGTGCTCCACCGTGTCCTCTGAGCGATCCTAGCAATGGTGACACCCGGGCGTTTCCTCCCGCCTGATGATGTGCAGGAACCTCCCGAAACTTCCGTGTCCGGTGAGGACCTGCGTCAGGCGGTAGGTGAGGGCGCCGTGGCGCCTCTCTAGCCACTCCTTAAAGAGGGGTCTTATCGCCGCTATCGCGGCGTACCCTGCGCTGGGTAGCGACAGTCGCTCTTTCCATGCCGCCATGAGATCGCGCCGGAGATCTGTCCGCTCCGCACCGATTTGCCGCGGAAGCGGATCTTCCCCCCGGCGTAGTGCCTCCGCGCGCCACTCATACAGGCGCGCGAGGACTATCGCCTCCAGATCCCATGGCGGCCCCGACACGTTCCAGTTTGGGGGCCAAACGTCGGAAATGCACCATATCGACCCTCAAAGTATCTTATGGTAAATAGACATAATATGGCTATTTGGTCAGACAATCAGCCTCGAGCAGGCGCTTTCATTTTTATTTATCCTCAAAAATCAAAGTGACACTTCGTCGCATTGTCATTATGAACCCTGAAGACGCAGTGACTGCTGTGCAGTCGAAAGGGCTATGGTTGAGAACCCCAGGCAAGGAAAGCGTTACCAGACAAGATCGGAAGATTTTTCCTTTTACACCTTTCCTAAGCGACACATTATTGTGTTCCGACATCCACGCGAACGAAGTCGCGGGCACAGCTAGTTTTATAATAAATATAATAAGGTGAAAACATTTTGGTATTCATTCGACGTTTGTGCATAAAACATCCATCCCGGTAACCGAGACCTCACGCATAAAATAAATTATTGTTGGAAATCCGAGCACCGCGATGTATCTTCGATGTTATCGCGGGGCTCTCACTCGTCCCTGGTTATGACATTATTAAACTACACCGTACGGATCCTCTGACGCTAAAAAATACGTGACCGCTTTACACAATTTTTCCACGTTGAAAAATAACCTTCCACAAATTTAAGACCGGCACTGACAGGCGCGAATAAATTATGTTAATGAACACTTTGGAAGCGCATTCGTTGATTCGCCCGATTGGGCAGGGGCTTTTTCTTTAATTTACATAATAACCGGGCGAGGGCATGGCGCTGCGGTACCATGCAACCGTAACCGATAGTTACTTGAATTACTCAGCAACTTTCAGGAAACTAAAACTAAAAACTTTCTTGTAATGGCGTTAATGTCTGTTTTCATATAAAACAGAAAGAAAACGTCTGTATTTACACAACTTTGCTGTAAAACATGTGCATTGAAACTTTTGCTCATGATCATCATGAATAGAATCATTAACTGAGTGGCGACGTTGATCCAGCACCGCGTAATCAAATTAATTTAGTTAGTTATACCACTGCTACTTGTTGAATCAAGTTAAGGCGAGTTTCGTGTACACTACCGAGTTAATTAAGACATCCAACAGTTCATTTGCTTTCATAAAGGAAATTAAATGAAGAAAAAAGAAGTTTATTTAAGCCAGTTGCATGAGAACGTGTTAGTAGGGAGCTAGTGCGATTATTTTGCATGAGCTAAGTCCCCTAAATGCAACTTACACGCTAAATCCATTAGGCTTATGTTCGCATTGTACTCGGCGCGTGTGGCTGGGTAAAAATAACGGTTTATGTACTGAGCTAACGCTTTCTAGGAAATTAAACTGTATGCGGAACCCCCATAACCGATTTATAAGCGTTTTCATAACGTTGGCAACGCATCCTATTACGTTATACGTGCCTTATAAATTGAAGTACGGCTATGAGCTCATTTCTGTAAAATAAAGTGAATAATTTCCATTTAACGGGTTTTTGAAGTTGTAGCGTGTTCCTATATACAACATTATTTTTAGTATATGCGAAACCCGAAACACGTGTCTAGTATTTTTATGTAAAGAATCTATGTACAAAATTTCAAAACTGTATCATGAAAAATCACAAAGTTATAAGCTTGTTAAGTTACCTGTTTGTCCCTACAAAAACATGCTCACCCGCGCCGCGCCGTCTTGCACTCATTGATAATTAGTGTCCGACCGAAGCTTCGGCTTCGGCTTCGGCTTCGGCCACCTTCGGCCAAAAAAGCACCTTCGGCCAAATCTTCGGCTTCGGCCAAAAATTTGCCGAAGGTTTGGCCGAAGCCGAAGGTTTGCTAGTTGTCAAAATTTGAAATTTACTGAACGATGCTAGAGCGAGACGGAGAGTGTGCAGAGCAGCAGAGTTTCGCCGCGCCGCCGCACCGGACCAAACGAATCACAGTTAGTAAACTAAACGAGTCAAAACAAGTTTGAGAGCGCGTCTTAAAATTCTAATAAGTGTTTTGTTTTTAAATATTTCATATTTGAAACTTTTATTTTAGACAATATTTTATTACCTACTTGTATATGTTGGTCACTCGGCTCGTTATTGGGCTAAATCTCTAAAGTTCTCACAATATGTATCTAGTATATTCTGAGATCAAAGTAACTATCGTATTTCTCAAGGTCAATGACACCTTCGGCTTCGGCTTCGGCTTCGGCCGAAGGTTTTGGTGAATACCGATTAATCGGCTTCGGCTTCGGCTTCGGCCAGAATTGCACCTTCGGTCGGACACTATTGATAATAGTACCTAGGTACCTAACCAAACCGGGCGGCACGGAGATTGGATAACATACTTAGTGTCGCTCGGTGTCCAACTTTTAACCTTTTTAAAATATTTTGGGACAAAATTTATCATGAGTTAAAAAAATTTTGAATCGATTCAGTTACTTATTCTGAACAAACTATATTCAGGTTTCGCATATACTAAAAATAACGTTGTATACGTAATTATTATGTCTAGAAAACTTAAGCATTATCTCGTGACGGTTATTTGAATAACAGTTTAGTTTGTATGTTCAAGATCATTTTTGAGATTCTTGTGAGTAACTCTATCGTAACAAAGGGACTCTCTAAGTCATAAATATTAGGAAAATCAACCACTTTCATCGAAAATCTTTCTTTGCTTTTACTACAGTATACCTTTACCATAAACGAAAGGATCACCGTAATAGACAGGTACAATGTCATGGGGTAGGAGTGAAGCTGATGTGTTTTTCTTTCATCTGAGGTCAAACTAAATGATAGTTTAATGGAGATAACAATTTTACCTTTCCTTAGCCTGGAACTATGGAAGTTTTAAAGGGTTGAAAATGGAAAATGATAAACATGTGTTAATTATGTTTCCACAAAATATATTATTTTGAATTTGAAGAATTTTATCATTGATATTATAGAACACGATAATTTTTTCAATTATTTTAGTATTTGTGCTGACTTCAAATCGAAATTATTTATTCTTTTCTGTAACCCATTTTCGCCCATCACTATCGATTTCCTTGTGGAACTTACATTTGTAATAAGCTGCCTGCTCATTCATGCTATTCAAAGACGTTTGATGAAGTCAAAAACTCATCGCCAAAATCAAGATTCAAATAACTAATACCCACAAGCAGACGAACGCAAATCCATAACAAAACAATATACGATACACTTGGTCGTAGGAATTCGCTCAATTTAGCAATTCACAAACGCGTACACCAAAGTTCTGAGATTACATTCGGAAACCTCGTTCCCAATCTGATGTACAGTCAGCAAAAGAGATAAGTATGCAGGACCGTCGGATATAGTTGAAGTTTAGTAAGAAACCGATGGATGTTGTCGATTGAAATTTAATTTGATAAATGAGCTGTTTGTTTCCTATTAACTAAATTGAATTATATTCGAGAACATCCATCGGTTTCTTAATAAACTTCAACTATATCCTACGATCCTGCATACTTATCTCTTTTGTTGACTGTACGTAGAATAAGGAACTAATTTAGGAAGTCCTAAGCCGACGTGATTAAACGTTGTAACATCGTGTTAATTTAATACGTTGACAACGTCTAGTTGTAGCGCATATTAAACGTATGGCCATGATTGGCGGTGCTACTCGTATTATACCCACATTACATTCCTGACACGTTCAGCGTACGCTTTTATCAAATAAATGTATACGATACATTCGTAATGTCACGTGATTTATCCAATTTGGGCTTGATAGGACTTTGGTTTGAGTCAGCTATTTTAGTCGCAAATTCAGCGTGAATCTTTCAACCCGTCCGACCTTAATGTAGGGAGGAATTCGATGGGATTTGTGGACATATGTTATGATATAAGTTGTAACAGAATGATAATGTTGCTGTTTGTATTGTTTAGGCTGATCGGTGGTTTTGGTCAGGGGTATCGCGTGACGTTCCTTTGTTGCAATCCTTTGATACGTGTGGTGTGACCTTTAGATTCTAGACCCCCAGCGTAGAAATTTTTCATAGGTTATAAGTGCAATACCTACGCGATCAAAATTTATGGAACAACATTTTTTTTATATTTGTCGAACTACGCTAGTCGCTAGTCTAGCACTATATTATGCTAAATTCATGGTTACAATTTGCGCACTGGTTAATTTATGTATTATTTTTTTCTTGTATTATCAGCCAAAATTAACTGATTATTAAATTGACTAACAACTTTAATTGTTCAGAAATTCAAATCACAATCAACTGTCATTAGTTGACAGTTGTCTGTGATTTGAAAATGTGTGTTTGTGAAATGTGTCGAAACGTCATTTTAATAAACAATTAACTTTCCCGAGTGTACCTCATTGATACCTAAGCGTCAATCAGTGTAATACCTACATAGGTAATTATTTATTCTAATGAATACGAACTGTTACGGCCACAAGGTCGATTTAAGCTAATCCTAAGCACAGTTAAGTGCCGTAGGCTTGTCGGATTAACTAATAACAGCCTGACTGCGGTCACGTTGGCAAACGCAGCTGTATGCAGCTGTTCTATTTAATTGTCAAGTGCGTTATTTGTTTAAATAAGACGGTATAAGGCTTGTGTTACACGTATAACAACCACACCACAACCACAACACGTGGGCTAACTTGTATGAAAATTAATAGTTAAATTCACACGGACCACATTTTTGCCGTCATTATCGATCGCGAGTGTGATACCGACCACATCGCAGCATCGTCACAACCACAACGCAACCATTAGCGACACCGCGAACTAGCAGCCGGCCACATCGCAACGTTGACACAACATTTTGTAGGGACCACAACGCAACCGCAAGAAGCCGCAGCGACACTATTCACACAACCATAGCTTGACCACTTTTTATCGCTGCGATGTGGTGTGGTTGTGGTACCTACGTGTGAATGGGCCCTTAGACTCGATACATTGCATAAGCATCATCTACTTATACCGTTCCTACTGCTAGGACACAAGCCCCTCTGGTAAGTAGGCTTAAATCCGACCCAGTGCGGGTTGATGGATGTCTTCGAATTTTTGGTTCTAGGGCATGTCAGTTTCCTCACGAAATTTTTCTTCGTCGTTTTGAGAGCAGAGATGAGGAAATAAATGAAGTACACAAAGTAAAGTGCCTGCCTCGGTTCGAACCACCCACGACATTACGACACAGACGTTATCTCCCACTGGGCCATCACAGTTCGAGACTCAGTACATAGCATAATCATAATCAGCCTATAAATATTCCCACTGCTGGAACACAGGCCCGATAAGCACTCAGACTCGATATATAATGCATAATTATTAAGTAATTGTAAATTAGATTGTTACCTACCTGCTAAAGGATTGAGTCTTCACGACTGACTAGACATTTGTGTACGGACAGAACCCCCGCAGAAAGGAGCCGAACAACCCACTTCACTAATTGGGAAAAAACTTTACAATACCGAATAATGGCTCATAACGATTTAACCAATTTAATTCAAGTAATCTCCCAGGCTTAAAGCCTCCGAGATTAATTGGCATTCGGTAGATCTAGAGAATTTTAGCTACAAACGAAGCTCCACATTTCTAATCCAGGTCTAATAAAAAAAACAATCAAACATACAATTTACCTACATAAAGAACTGTCAAGTTTGACAAGAGGCCACTTAATGAATAGTTACAAACTCCAGCATCAAATTAGTAAACAAAAATTTAAAAGCGTGTACTATATTTTTAAAGTCAACTGTGTAGGGTCTGAAGCGGATATTTCAGTTAATTCGTAAACTTCATACTACTTTGCTCGCTGGCACCGAGTTAAGACGATAATTAAAACACTTTGCTCAACTTTTAGTACTGAATTTCTAAAGTACAGCAATCAAGTTAATGGTTCAATCAAAGATCAAAACAACCCTATCACAATAAATATATTATTCCGTCCATTTGTTGAAGCCAGATGCTGTGGATTGCTTCGATATTGTTTTAAATATGTTTGCTAAGTTGATTGAAATTGTATTGTTGATTGGAATCATGTTGGAATATTGTTAGTAATTAATAATTACTAACAATCACGGAATGCTAACAATATTCCAAAATACGTTTCTCCATTTATTTTGATCAACGTTTAAGGTAAGATATATTGTAAACGTCTTTTAGCCATGAAGGTTATTTCTTCCTGAATAGGAACCTACTTTCCTCTTGGGTTAGGAGTACTACATTTCTGTTTAAACTGTATGAAAATACTTATCCCGTTTATGACGGACGTGGTAACTGGGGACTTAGTAGGTATAAACCCAAATAGATGATCAATAGCAGCACCCACCCGATCATTTTCTTAATGAGCGTAACTTTTCCTTCTTTCATAGCAAGTAAGGAAATGTTTGATAAAAAAATATAGTACATAATACTTTCTTCGTGTATTTATTTGTTCAAAGAATAAAAGATAGGTATATTCGGTCAATGGCACTTGATTTGGGGGCACGAACAATTTACTCGAATTTTGCTCCGGCTCGAGTTATGGCTGCGAATACCTACATAGTGAAACACTGGCGCCTAATTAATACGATTAATCTTGTTTTTCTTCTGTACTGGCTTGTATCTTATAGGCGTATACAAAGATTACGCTGTTTTTATACCAATAGTTCATAAAACGATGTTGCTTTGGGCAGAATTTTTGCCCACATTGCAACAAGCTTTTTGAGGTAGGATTTTTTGTTAGAATAAAGCCTGTAAATCGACCTAGCTCAGAGTTTTAAATTTCACGGCCTGTCGGCAACAATTATTTGCACGACCGAACAAAAAAAACCTAAACCTATAATTTTACTCTAACAGCTACTAGTTTGGAACTAAAAACTATTTGTATGCGCCCTTTGTAATCAATTTGTCGCACATATGGACATATAAACGAGGTTTGTGTATGAGTAAATAATACAGCATTGACAACAAAGCGCACGTGTTGTGTAACACTGCGTCAGGACGTTTTTAATATAAATTTAACGCTCTGCCAGCAGTAGTTATGCGCCAAGCCATTATTACTGCAACCACCATTCTCTATTTGTACTTGGTGAAGCTTACAGCGCCGGTCAAACCGAGGGATGTGACATCTTGACGTTATATCGATATTTAAAATTGAAATTAAAATTAAACGTTGCGGTTTTCTGTTGAAAATTTCTCCATTATGGCCCGGGATTGGAACCGTGCCCGGTAAATGGCGATAAGCTCGCCCAATATCAGATTGGGACTGACCTAATACCGTATTGGCAAACGGCGTATGTACGTTTCTGTCTGCCCTTTGGGAATTACCTACTGAACTGTGGTTGAAATAATTCATTCTGTGTATTCTGTCTACTTTGCAGATTATAATTAAAAACACTTTGACAAACTTAAATCTCAAGAACTTTTAATTATAAAGGAATCACACCAAACGAAAAGTTACCTAATTTGAGGTTTATTTATGATACTAGATATCTGTACCTACCTTTAATGTAAACGAAATCGGCTCACAATAACGCTTCATTTAGCAAAATTAATTAATGAATGGGACCAAGTATTACGATGAATCTTCTAAAACCTAATTAACAGGAAAGGTCATCTGTCTGGAAAAAGTCTGTCTATGGCTTATCGAGACTTAAGCTGTGATAGTGGGCTTAATTATAGTCACGCCGCGCTGTATAGAAAATCAATGGTCGTGTCATTAGTATACAGATGGACGTGTAGCTTTAATGTAATAATGTCAGCCCTATTGAGCCCTTGTGAGCCAAAAGCTTCTCCTGATACTGAAATAAAACAACTATTTATCTTTTTATAATCTTAACTCTTGAACAGTTTGTTTTGGCTAATAAATAAAACTGTTATAAAGTTATGTCTAGGTTTGCTACAAGTAATTTGTTAATTTTGAAAGATTTGCAGGACTTCACACGGTTGCTTATTTCCAGCCTTGTAGGTACTTGCTCCTATCTGATACGGTGAATAGAAACCCACTCAATGTCACAGGTACACATTATACCTTCGAATATCTGCAAGAAAAGGTCTAGGTGACTTGCGGTCAAAAGGTCTAGAATTCTAAAGTCTTTCTGTGGAGCTTGTAGTATTACTTAGTGGTTACAAGGGTTTAATCCGTAAGTGACCTAAGTCGGGTTTCTCCGTTGCCTTTGGTCTCGAATGACCCGATAAGCGGTTTTTAAATGAAGCAGCGAATTAGTTAGAGGTCGGACAGAAAGAGGTTGCGTATTCGATTTAATATTCGAAATAGGCTATATATGTTAAGCAGTGGTTACTTGGTTACTCCAAGGTATTTTTAAATGGAGTTTAAGTTTAGGAATTATTTCGAAGAGCGTGCCAACGTAAGCCTTTTTTTGTTAAAATACCTGTATTTTCAAAGATTGTGATTTTGATTGATTGTGAAGATTGAAGTGTTGTCTAGGTAAACATCTTAATCCAAAGTCTCGAGAACATTTAAGTTGAAATCTCAGTAAGTTGCCTAGGTTTCATGTGAAATTATAGAAATATAATATTTCAGTCATTTTTATCTATCGTTAGATTTACATTTCAACTTCGCTCGCCACTTTCTCAGCGCTAACAATTTATCGATACAAATAAAAGTAAAACATCGACATCTAATTGTCCAGCCACATCTAAACGGTTCAGCTGTCTTTAATATATAGCGATATTTTTCTGCCATGTCTGTAGTAATAGAAGGCTGTGTCAGCTAACTTCCACATTATTCTCGCAATTATTGCTATGACTTTGTCTACCCTTTTTATTGTTAGCTTTGAAGACAAACAAGTGGCTCTCCTAACGTTCACAAGTATTATGGAAGGATGGCATTATTAGTTTCCTTTATATTATTGCGTTTCAATATCGTAACAAGGCGAGAAGGTATTTTTTGTTTCGTCTCAGTAACTTGTAGAATAGTAGGTATTTGTTGAAGCATGAGGATGACGTCATAAAGTTAATAGTCACGGATATTGTCGTGAGGGTAAGTGGTGGAAGACTGTTTCGTCATTAAGAGCGGTCATTGCGGTTTATGCTTGAACTTGTAAGCTCTGGTCAACTCATGTGCCGTTGCTGGACAAAGATGATGCCAGTTAAAGTAGTTCTGCTGTTTACATCACTGGAAAAGTATTGAAATATTTTTATTACGACTTTAATACAGTAAAGTAGCATAATCAGCCCATAATATTCCCACTGCTGGGACACAGGCGCACGCCACCACGCCTAGTGCGACTTGGTAGATTTCACATGTCTTTGAATTTTTGGTTCTAGGACCTGCCGGTTTCCTCACGATGTTTACCTTTACCGTTTTGAGAGCAGTAGTGATTAAATAATTTACAAAAAGTAAAGCGCCTGACTGGGTTCGAACCTACGACCTACATCTCGTCAGTCGAGGCTGGTACAATTGTGCCACCAATGCTCTAAGAAATAAATATACAGCACATAAAAAATAATATATGTATAAATACAATAATTATTTTGATTTAGCTTTATAACCTTACTTTTACAAAATTATTCCACGGCTTACAATAACCCTTAACTGTTACAGCATTTGGAGAGTTAATAACTATGCCAGACGAGATTATGTACAAAAGTAATAAACATTCTGGCATTTTAAGACGCAACATTCACTTACCAGACGGATCGTAATAATCTTAACTGAACTGAACAATGGAAGGAGTAAACGTTAAACACTGTACAATTATCAAGTTAATGTTTTTCGTCGCGTTTTTATGCAAAATGTGTTTGAAATTTTTTAAAACACATATTTGAAAAGTGTTTTCTATTACATTTTCTTTTATATATTTTTTTTTTGATAATCGTCGACATGTATAAATTTAAATAAATGTCCTGTGAATTACAATTAAACAGATATTACGTATTTTTACTCTATTTTTATACTTGAGAATAGAATAAACCAAACCTGAAGAAGTGAATAAAACACATTTTACTTTAACCTATGAGTAAGTATCGTACTCAATGTAAGACACGCAATGAGCTTCAATTCCAATATAGCTCCTAACGAAAATGAAGTATTTCCAGAAATTTCAAATGAGATACCTATTACCAGCACTCAAATTAATTAAACGGTGTCTTATGGCTTTATTTAGGAAAACACTCTCAATCAAATCTCACATTATCGTTACGAAATTAAGAACACGAAACACTGAATTTTGTAAAGAATAACATCGAAGTACCATGGATGTTTCACGTTAAAGGCGCATTTACACCAGCAGAGTAATACTCGCCCATCGAGAGGCGAGAATATCCATGCAAGTTGTGTAGAATCAGACTCGCCAATGGTTATGTATGAGATATTTCATGCTATTTTTTGTAACTGCGATTTGAAAACTTGTTTACAAGGACGCTACCAATTTCCAAAGGCATGGCGAACTTGTCTTTGGGTATGCAAATGTCATAGTGCTGTTCACACGAGTCAATCGGCCTAGCCTGTTCTCAACTATGTTTGCGTCGGCTTCCAGTCTAACCGGATTCAGCTGAATGCCAATATTATACATGGAGCGACTGCCTATCTGATGTCCACAACCCAGTTAATGGGTAACACGATACCCCTTGGTAAGACTGGTTGTCAAACTTATGGGCTTCTGACTACCCGTACCGACTGCCAATGATCTACACATGACAGCCGGGACCAACGGCTTGACGTGCTTTCCGAGGCACGGAGGGGTCTCAATATGTAATGGAACCGCGGAAAGCGTAGCTAAACCATGATCGACCGGCTGTTTTCACGAGTCATTATCATCTGATGACTCATCTGCCTAGCCTTTTCCTAACTATGTTGGGGTCGGCTTCATGAGTATTTTTTTAAATTCCCATCCCATAATCGTTGCAGGCTAGAAACTCGTCTCTTATAAACGATCCTTTACGCGAAGGAAGTAAAGGAACAACATGAAATATTAGTGGTGTTGCTGACTCTTACGGGAACAAAGTGGTGGGGCTGACAAATGTGGCAGTACTTTAGTAATAATAGCTGGCTAACCGTCGCCCACGGCCACTGTAGGCGACTTGTATTCGCTTCCATTAAGTCTTATGGTCGCTGTACGTTGTACCGCTTTTCAACGACCATGGTTGCCGTGGAAAAAAAATTAAATTACTAATTTAATTGACATTAGTTACTCAAAAATTACCAAGGGATATCGTATTACCCAGTAACTGGATTTTGGAGGTCAGATAGGCAGTCGCTCCATGTAAAGAACTGGTATTCAGCTGCATCCGGTTAAATTGGAAGCCGACCCCAATATAGTTGGGAAAAGGCTAGGCAGATGATAGTTACTCAAAAATTAGTATTTGTTTTGTTAGCCCAAGTTATTTAACCCAAGTTTTGTCGATAATTGAACTTAGAGGAAGTCATAACTGTATCAAAAGATGGGAAAAATAGCGCATGACCACGAAGTAGGTAATTTTTATATGAATGGTATGAACGTAAACGACGCAAAGGGAATACGTAAGGTGGCGTTCTGCAGCTTCTGCCTACCCCATAGGAACAAGGCGCGACTATATGAAGCTATGTATGTGTATAGGCATGCAAACGTAGCATATCGTCAACTACTTTAACAAAACATTCTTGAGATACATTATATTATTCCTTGTTAGCACCGAATAAATGGAAGCCTTATTCAATATAACAAAAGCACCAGTAGTTATTACCTTCTGAAACTTGTTCAGAATAATAAATAGACAATAGATATATTTATGCCCAATCAGCGAGAAAACAAAGGCATCATTTACTACATAGGTGTTTGTAACGAAGCGATCTTTCATCTATGTATCTTGAACATTATACACATCTTGAAATGTAAATATCGGCAGCAGTAGTTCTTTGTGCAGATGTTATACAGTAGACAAAATCAATACATATAGCTTACTAGGTACATTATTATTCTGTCTATTAAATATTTTAAGTGCACTCAGTTTTGAAGTCCTTGTCGTCGTTCGTCTATATGTGTCTAGCATTTTCCACAATAAATAATAATGCAAGTTACCTTCCTTGTTTTCCTGCATAAATTTATTGTTTGCTTGCCTGTCTACGTGTTTACTTAAGTGTCTCGTGTCAAAAACCTTCAAGATTGCGGTATCTACAACGCCACATGCGAACAACGCGTCATGCTGACGTCACGCAAAATCCTGCATCGCGCAAGCAGAGTTTACTGCGCAACTAGCATAGATACAACGGCCCGACATGAATCATCGGCATCGGGCAGTTGCCCGCCAGACACAACAACCGTCTGGTCGGAGGATCCTCCCTTTTCTATGGAGGTTGAGTGAACTTTACACCCTGTTCCCCAAACCTCTATACGGGTCCGAAATATTTAATAAATTTCTCTCAATCCATTCATTTTGTAAACACAGTACGTCGAGGTCATAATATTTTAACATCGATAAGTAACTCCAAGAAAAACTTGGAGCTTGATTTCTCTGCGACTGAGACATTTTACTACACAAACTTAAACTTTTATCTCCAATTTGAATTTAATATAAATATCAACTTCTATTTTCTTCGGCGTATCTATTTTCCTCGTCCTTGGATGCACTCAAACGATTTACGTAGTTCACATCTAAAGTAATTTTATTTCAAATGATTGGTTAACAAGAATAGACAAGAGTTGCTCTGAATGTAGTTTCCTTGCGAGGAACCACTCAACAATAAATGTAGTGATGCTTTCTAAAGTGCTTACATTACCTCATAAGCGTGGAAGAAGATTTATCTCTGCTTTTACGGGAACATTAGTTTTACTAACATACATAGCGAAGTTGTTAGCACCTAGCTTTAAAAGTGATGACAGTCTTGACCAAGTGAAACCGTTGACTAGCTTCAAAGTAAGCAACTAATTATTTTATGTATTCGATAAACACGGTTATTTTTCGTAAATTAATAATCTCGAATTCTCGATACTTTTATCTTCATTATGGATCTTCGTTTTATCACGTAAAAACGAGCTCATAAAACAGAATTACTCCATTGTTTTTTGATCAAAAGTTCAACTCCGGTATATCTTACCAAAATCGGGGATAAGAAAACTTGCAGCCGAACGCTCAACCAAAAACACCAATTGGCTTCCTTATAGGGTCAACTCGAACGAAGCCTGTAAAATATTTAAACAGCTCTAAAGCCAAGCATTCAGGTGCTCCGATTAATGCAAACTTTAACTCACACCTACAATTCGTATACAAAGCAATGCTACTTTATCAACATTAGAACGGAAGAGAATGAAGACAGTGGGTAGTTTCAGCAGCAAATTGCAATTACCGTTATTGCGGTAATTTGGAGGCCCCGACCCGGCCCGGCCGCCCGGCGCGGCGCAAAACTACTAACATCTTGGAACGGTTACCGCTTACAATTTATAATAGAACATCGCTGTTCACTTTGGAGCAACACAAGTATTAATACTATGTTTTTTAAAATAGAATATTGTTTGTCCAGACCTGTAGTTAAACAACATTTGGTTGATATTTTGCGAAAATGTCCAAAAAGGGCAGTTGGCTTGTTTGCCGTTATAAAAAAAAGCCTCTTGAGACCGGGATAACTCGGGAGGGAATGCTACAACATCATAGTCATCCTCCTGCCCGTAGCCCCATTTATTATGAAAACTATAATCGAATAGACTAAAATGAATCTACATAAACTGACATAAGTAATGTCAGATAAATTCGAACCATTCAATCACATTGCGTTGATTGCTAGTGTGCACCGTTAATTTCACATTTTAATAGGTCTGTTATTAATGTATCTGCACGATAATGATTACACGTAATTAATCGTGTATATGAAAATAATTTAAATGTACCTTACGCGTGAACTAACATTATAACATCGATATAGACGCTTCTAATAAAATTTAGACAAGAAAATTACATGTTAATTTTCTCGTTTAATTTGTGTACCGAAAGGATTTACATTACCTACACGTTTTTAGGGAAGTATTTTGTAATAATTAAATCTTACAAACCCATGAAACTGTGTTTTACGCGAGCCGAGTAATGGGTAAAGTTTCATTGCGAGCTTTTATCTAATTTATTTTTATTGTTATATGAGCCAGTTTATGTCCCATTTTATATCCTTTGCAGTAGTTACAATCAAGAGTACTGAGCGTGATATGTTTTGTTAATACGTCACTTTACTTTGGTTTATCTATCTGCCTGTAATGGCTTTTTCTATTTTCTCTTTCACTTTGTTCTGAGTCATTGAAGTAAATAAAAATACCTTTTGCACCCTAATAAGAAACATACTTTCAATCACAATCTGAACCATTGTAAGGGATATAATTACTTCTTATGTTTGAAAACATGGTCTGCTCATCAATGTAAATAACGCAATTAATGTTGTTGAACTGTAAAAATGAAACCTATTGCTACTGATAGTGTGTTACGCAATTACCCCGCTGTTTGTAAAACCGTGCAAATGGAAAAGTCAGTTAAATGATAAAGTACATACTAACTAGCATGATAAAGTGTTGATATTTATGTTATTTATCACCATAAAGTAGATAAATTATGGCCCCCTTCAGTGAACCTATAGATACATTCAATAAAATTAGGGAAAGCTAAGCTACAAAAGCGGCACTGATCCAACATTGCCATTGATTTACCGCGACAACTATACCTACATATGTATGTTCTAGGCAGACCATTTCGAGCGTAGTTTGGACGAAAGTGGATAAAACTAGAGTGAAGCCCGAGCAGCTGAATCTGAAGTAACAATAAAACAAGGTGGTAGGATTTAGCTTATGTAGATGCTATTGAATTTTACCAGCGATAGTACCCGAGCCACGTCAGAAATGTACTGGATAAATGCAACTGAGTCCAATAATATATGTGACACTTACAGATTTATACTGGCTTTTGCCAACGGTTTCGTCCGTGTATGTGACTATTTATTACGCAACCCCCTTTGGAATTTATGTTATGATGTATTCGGTAAATGAAAATTGAGAACATAAACGTAATATTATAGATAGTTTACGATGCATTGAAGACTTTAAGTGAAAACTGTAAACAAAACAGTCGTTTCGATACAATATATTCACTCAGATACGTCCAAATTGAACACAGTTAAAAATATGCAGTTCAATTAATGGTAACATGCACTACAATTTCCTTGCATTTTTCATGAAAAAAAGACAAAGGACTAAATATTTTATTTCATTGTGATTCCCTCACACTGGGATTGTGTTGCAGTGTCGAGGGAATTGGTGAATTAACGATGCTCTCAGTAGCGATCCATCACTATTGGCGCATTTTTCAGACTTTCAATCCAATGTTTTATCACTCCGGTACAATTTATATTAGAACGTATTCAAGTTCAGACAATCATTTCCGATATCTGTATGTTCCGCATCAATGCACCTCGTATATTATTCGGAACTGCTTGAGGAAAACGTGTTCCGTTCAAGACGTCCTTTACAAATGATTAGAGAACAGCATCTGAGTGACGATAAGACAATGTAGGTAATAACTTGGAAGGAACCATCAACACAACAATAAAATTGTTTAAAGCAATTTAATTTTTAAAATTGAAAATTCCTAGCCTTCCCATTCGCCTAGCTCTTGGCTGTGAAAAACTATATTGCTTTTTTTATTAAAAATACGAAGTGTTCCAACGAGGGGCAAACTGCCACTAAAACGTTATGGTTACTGCGGTGACATTCGCACGAATACCTAACTTATAAAATTGGTAATCCCCTACGCAATAGCCACCCTCCTTGGGTTCCCGATAAAGTATTACCTACGATGTATTAAGGATTATTTCGTTCCTACGCCGATATTGTTTAACGTTACTCCGACTCGTTTTTTGCTTTGTATTTCTTTTATTTCGCCCTGTTTGGGTGTCTCTACGTGGACTTTTATCGTTGTCTAGTATTAGTGGGGACTGACCGAACTGATGAAATACGCCTACTTATAGCAGCTACTTGGCACAAAGTAAAAAACTTGATAATAAAGTTTTCTCGTTATCTCGTGAAGTACAATGCGTAAGTACCTACTTAGAAGAGATATTGATATTGCGTTCCTAAGTACCAATTGTAGGGAAATGGAGTTGGAAAGCGATTGGCCAAACTGCGATATCATTACGTAAAACAATAATGTAATATGATTTACGTATGATTTCTCAACGATAACTCATAAAATAACTTATTTACTTTTCAATAATGTTGTTCTCTGACATATTTCTGACTAGCTGCGCCCAGCGGTTTCACCCGCGCAAATGTCAATCCCTTGGGAATATCGGGATAAAAGCCTATAGGTATGTTAATCCAGGGTGTCAGCTACCTCCATACAAAATTTTA
The DNA here is from genome assembly GCA_948474745.1 of Oligia latruncula. NCBI lineage: Eukaryota > Metazoa > Arthropoda > Insecta > Lepidoptera > Noctuidae > Oligia > Oligia latruncula. The sequence continues at coordinate 9,075,617 of OX419693.1, read as the reverse complement.
TCAAAATTGGTCCAGCTAATTGAGCGTGGAGAAGTAACAAACATATACCTAAACACACACACACACAAACTTTCGCCTCTATAATATTAGTGTGATTCACGGAATAGTTCTACGTACGTACCTCTAATGTAGGTTTATTGTTGATCATAATGACATAAATAATGGTTACGATTCGCGCAGTGGCGTCGATCGTTGAACAACACATTTACATTAAGAGAGCCAATAGCTGCACTGAACGTTACGCGAAATTTCCATTTGGTATGTAACAGTTTGCCGAGCGGAATTATTAGTCAATTGTTTGGAAACCACGCTATTGTTACAGCATAAACGTAACGTTTGTGTTCATTGTCTGTAAACGACTTTTGTATGTCCTACGTTTAGGGTTGAGGTACTTACGGCCTGAAGGGTAAGGGTAAGGGGTATGTTTGCCTGTAACTCAATAATTAAGTAGGTATAGGTAGAAGTTTGGCGACCGGAATCGTTTTTGAACGTTTTTTTTATGTAATGGTTATTTCATTTTAATTATTAGTATTAAATACACATGAACTTTCCGGAATAAATTCTGTAAAAGATGAGGAAACCCGCATCTAAATCCGTTCTGTGGTTAAGGAGAACAACGTTGTAACGCAGACAGACATGAAAACGACTTTAATTTATAATTTGTATGTACCTTTATAGGGTGGTCAAAAGGTCGTGGATCAAACGAAATTGGGAGATATAGGAGGCCATTTCCAAAACTTTTAAAGTGAGAATTAATTTTTTATCACATCTATTCAAAAAGAGCTAGTGTATTTTTCGTAAACAGGGACTAAAATAGCTTTTTAATCCCTAGGGACTAAAACTGATTTGAATTTGTAATGTGGATATTGTTAGTAAAAGTACCAATCACCAAAGACATCAATCACGAACATTGTATGAACAAGTAACAGGCTGTATGATAAAGAAAAACGCGAGAGCCAAATTAAAAAAAAAGTTTTTTTAACGCGTCAAAATAAAAAACGCGCGAAAAGCATTCTGCTTTCGTTCGTAATTGTTTACTCAAATTAGGACTTTACTTAGTTTTATAAAAAAATACCGAGTTCTTTTACAAGTGTAAAAGAACTCGGTATACAAAAATATTCGTAACTTTCAGGGCAATTAAATTATGGCAACGCTGTAGAAAGATTTTTTGTTGGAAATGACCTCCTCCATCTTCCTATTTCGTTTAATCCACGACTTTTTGATCACCCTGTACAGATAATGTTGTATTACCTAATCATGTTTGTGGTATTTGTGCGTATTCATTAATAACTAACCCAGCTTGTGGCTGCCTTTTTACAGAATAAACTGCCTACTACTCTTGCTATTCTTTGATTTATTTTTGTGCCTAAACAACCACAAAGAAAAAGTGGTCCTTTTTCTATGTAACAAATTATTATAATGTAAAATAAGTGCCATTGTAGACACGTCCTAAGACAACAACAGAGAAAAAGTAAGTTACGAAGTATCTTCAGTATAAGCAACAGTAATAAACAACTTCACAATATGAGTCATAACGTAAACGCAAACGAAACAGAAAAAAAGCGACGATTCAAAAAGGAACTTAATTTACAGTTTCCTTTAAGATGCAGAGCCCTTTCAAAAACCGGCCCGCGGTGATGTTACTTTACATTTCGTCTTAAAAAAGCAAACAAAAAGTTCATAAAAATTCAGTCGAGAGAGGCGGTTGTCCTTTTTTGGTTGAAGCTCCGCCAACGGGACGATGTAAAAGAGCCCGACAGAACTTGTTTGAAGAAGTCGATTTAAGTTACGAAAGGAGAGTACCTAAATTACATTTTTATCACAAATTTCCTTAAAACAATAAGGATATGGTGCGTTAAATTATTTAGGTATTGGGACGGCTTGGAGAGGCAATTTGGCTGTGTAGATTAATCAATCTGCCTGGCCTTTTCCCAACTACATATGTTGGGGTCAGCTTCCAGTCTAACCGGATGTAGCTGAATACCAGTATTTTACATGGAGCGACTACCTATCTGACCCCCGCAACCCAGTAGGTAACTGGGTAATAATAAACCCTTTGGTTGTCAGACTTTCGGGCTACTGATGACCCGTAACGACTGTTAAAGATCTACAAATGACAAACTCAAAGCATTTGTTTCAAATAAACCAATTACAGGCACTTTTGAATTTTCAAGGGGTCGGTCAGTCAGAAAGATGAAGCTAGTAGTTCTTATAAGCGTATTACGCCCTATGGAGAAGAACGGGCAAGAAACTCCACGGACACTCTTTTAAATCACAAAATTGTTACAAAATAATTGGTTATATCATTCATATTGAAATTATACATGTCAGAATGATGTAGACAGGCGGGATGAACTGCTTAACGTGCTTTCCGAGGCATGGAGGTGTCTCGGTATGTTATAGATGGTCACCCATCCACGGACCAACCTCGGCAAGAGTTGCTTAACCTTGAAGATTGACCCGTGCGAATGTTTTATTTAGCCACGAGCCCCTTCTATTACAATTTGGCTGAGTACATACCTACCTACATTAAATAAATTAATGTCGTCAATAATGCAACTGGCTTTTAGAAACATGGAAGATAAATAAGTCTCTTATTTGGTCAGGTAAGGAACTACCAAATACCTCCACTGAAGTTCGGGCTCGGGTCCCGAGCGAAGACAAACAAAACTTCAGAAGTCTTATCAACTTTCGCTTCAGTGATTAGTATATAACAGATGGATACATGTGTATATAGGCCGGGCTGGATATCAAATTATATCCGTCCCATTGAAATTTGAGACCCTATTATTGTCATAACAACGATCCCAGTCCGCAAGCGACAATCATTATTTTCACACTTAACAAAGTACTCCTAACATAAAAAAGCGTCCATAAGCATAAACCCCGCGAATTATTCGATTCATTTCAAAGGAATCCTACTAAAAGGAACGCGAGACTAACTCAAAGCTTTTATATCTCGTTTGGAGGCGCCTTATTGTCTTCAGCGGTATATGTATTAAAGCTTGCTTTCTCTTGCGTAAATAAAATCCATTGGAAAGAGAAGTGCTTGGGAGCAAGTGCAAGGGTAGGGGGCGTCTAGGTGTAATGCCTCATGCGAGTGTCGGGGACAATGCAAAGTAGATTGAATTGGAAAAAAGACTTGAACAGAATGGCGGCTTTCGGCACCCCGGGGAAAAGGAAAACTCGCTCTGAAGGGTTAACAATGAGAGCGGTGTCCATAGATGTTGCCGCTTTGAAGTGTTGTGGAGTATAGCTCACGGATTCATTTTCCCATTACGAAAGAGTATCGAGAAAAAATTTGCTTATTTTCGTCTAAAATACTTAAAAGTTTTATGAAAACGTCTTAATACGTGGACTTTTACTTTGTAAAACAAAGTAGGTACGTGTACTTGTGTACTTCCTTAGTAATAGGTTTGTATTGTATTTTATTTAAATCTTTAAAAGTGAATTATTTTCGTGGACACCGTTTTCATTTTCATATTAGCAACCAGCCGTAAATTGGACAAGAGCCATTTTGAATTGCATTACCATATTTTAATTTAACTAATCAATTTAGATGCGCACGCAATACTGGCTTAACTTTTTTATTGAACCTTTTATATTTTAAGTTTATGAACATTTTGGGAATCCCCAAAAGGGAAACCTAAAGCCTCTGTTGTAAAAAGCATACAGCATTAAAATAACCTCAACGAGTGGAGATCTTTAGACGTACACTAAACAGTCAGTCCTGCCACCACATATACAGGGTGGTCAAAAAGTCGTGGATCAAACGAAATAGGGAGATAAAGAAGTTTCATTTCCAACGCTTTTAAAGTGAGAAATAATATTTGATAACGCTTCAAAATTTTTGGAAAAAAATGAATTGCTTTTGAAAGGTACCCAGAGCCGCAATAGAACTTTTGTAGTGCTGATACATTATCTAGTAATAATACAACACCGTTTGTTTTATTGTTTTATATCACTTTTTTAATGAGTCTAATTGTAAAAGAACTCCGTATACATAAATATTCATAACTTTAAGGGCCTTTAATTATGGCCATGCTGTAGAAAGATTTTTTGTTGGAAATGACCTCCTTTATCTCCATTTTTCGTTTGATCCACGACTTTTTGACCAACCTGTATAGGATTCGATACTTGTCTTTATATATTATAATTCTTCTATACGTGTGTATGTCACTGAACTCCTCCTAAACGGCGGAACCGATTTTGATGAAATTTTTTATGCATAGATTCAAAATTGGACCCGGTAGTCCGCTAGTATATTATAAAATTATAATTGCGAAAGTGTCTCTTTCTGACTGTTTGTTACCTTTTTTACGCCTAAACGGTTGAATCGAATTGGATGAAATTTGGCACACGAATAGACCATGACATCGGTTGGGACGGAGGATACTTTTTATCCCGGTAGTATAATCCCGTGGGATAATTTCCGACCTCCACGCAGAGGAAGCCGCAGGAAAAAGCTACTTAATAAGTTAACCCCCTGGTTTGCGACCACCCTCCCACCGGAGTCCCGCGTCAATCTGCTGTGTTTCGTCGATGCGCGGGAGTTCCAGTGCCTTAGGCATCTTGTGGGCACGCTTGTTCCATCATAGACCTCATCCATCGCTTTCCATCAGGCGTGATGTGTTTTTTCGCAATACATGTAGTTCATTCATGAGCAGAAGTTCTACTAAACAATGGTAGCGTATGTATGAAGTTACTAAGAATTTGTTACAGAAAGGCATTCTTCTAATAAAATTATGTGGAACTGAATAACTCAAATAAGTGAATAAAATATATAGAATTTTTCTATCACAAATTTCCTTTGCTCTTATTACGTTCGCGTTGTGTACTGAAAAGGGCTCAATTACACTTTAAAAAAAAATGGCGGAATGGAACGAAATGAGAAATTCTTTCCTTGAAATAACTAGTAGCAAAACACAACAACTTACGAGAGGTGCTTCAAGTATTTAGCAGTTGCGGGGTTTCTGCTTTGGCCGAGTTTTATTTAGAATACACTCGACGAATGCCAATAAATGTTTCGCAATTAACTTTTTCTGAACGCATCTCTGTTTCATGGTAAATTATTACAGCTTGTTTTTAGACTATATTTTAATTAACTAGGTACATTTTTTTATTATTTTACACTAGCTGCGCCCCGCGGTTTTACCCGCGTAAATGTCGATCCCGTGGGAATATCGGGATAAAAGTAGCCTATATGTTAATCCAGGGTAGCAGCTACCTCCATACAAAATTTTATCAAAATTGGTCCAGCCAATTGAGCGTGGAGAAGTAACAAACATATACCTAAACACACACACACACACACACACTCACAAACTTTCGCTTATATAATATTAGTGTGATTAAAAATTTATGTGACTCTAACATCGGTTAAGGGTATTAAGATGCGCTAAGATAGCGCGGAAATTTCAAATTTACTTACGTTTTTTTGCAATTCGCAGGTCAGTGCAAAGTTGTAGGTATGTTGATTAAAATATGATTGGTAACCATAACAAATCTGGCTTTACAGAATTATAATCAGCAATACAACTCCTTAAGTTACAATTGGACTCAAATATCGTGATTTCTTGTAATTCAATTTCATCCAATAGGGTAATATGAACTTGAGAGAGATTGATTATTATTTATTAAGTACTTGATTTTTTGAGAGTTGTATTAATGATTTTTATGATCATAATTCTATAAATAAATATGTGATAAGGCCGCTAATCATATTTAGATCAATATACCAACAGCCTGATTCTGACCTGCAAAATGCAAAAAACTTAAAAAAAAAAACTAGCCAAATGCGAGTAGGACTTGGACACGAAAGGTTCCGTACCACAAGGCAAAAACGCCGAAAAAAACACGTTTGTTGTATGGGAGCCCCCCTTAAATATTTATTTTATTCTGTTTTTATTATTTTGTGTTATAGCGGCAACAGAAACACATTATCTGTGAAAATGTCAACTGTCTAGCTACACGGTTCATGAGATACAGCCTGGTTACAGACGGACAGTGGAGTCTTAGTAATAGGGTCCCGTTTTTAGCCTTTGGGTACGGAACCCTACAAAAATGTCCGCCAGTTTAGCAACAGAAAACTAACAGCACGCTACAAAGTAGCAGCTGAAAAGGTACAAATATGACTGAATTAGAGCGCAGCATTCTGAGAAGGCAGATTATAAAGGTCTTCAGGATTATAACACAGGGATTAAATTTTCCTCACTATTTCTAAACAAAAAGCACTTTAAATAAGCTGCTTAACATCTACCGTTAGTAGTGCTCGACGAATGCTTTATAAACTAAAGCTTCACTGTTATACTTGACACCAAACAATAGTGTTGTGCACAGAGTCACAAACTACATGTAAGGGCCTGTACACAAGCCAGGGCGCCCTGCGGACTCTCCGTCCGCATACCGGCCCATCGTGCTGCTCGACGAGGTCGGCAAGCTCTTTGAGAGAGTGATTGTGGGCCGCCTCGTCGGGCACCTGGTGAGGACGGGGCCGGATCTTGCGGACAGCCAGTTTGGTTTCCGCAAGGGGCGCTCGACGGTGGACGCCATCATGCGCGTGAGAGCCCTCACGACGGGGGACGCGGTGTCCCAGGGTGGGGTCGTCGTGGCGGTGTCACTCGACATCGCCAACGCGTTCAACACCCTGCCCTGGAGCTGCATTGTGGAGGCACTCCGGTATCACCGGGTGCCGCCCTACCTCCGTCGAATAGTCGAGGCGTATCTGACGGACAGAGCCGTCAGCTACCCCGGTCGCGATGGGGAGTGGAACCGGCGAGAGATGTCGTGCGGTGTCCCACAGGGATCGGTCGTGGGGCCGTTCCTGTGGGACATCGGTTACGACTGGGTGCTGCGGGCCGACCTCCCTGATGGCGTCAGCGTGGTTTGCTACGCTGACGACACGCTGGTCCTGGCGCAGGGGAGGTCGCATCAGGCGGCGGCCGACGCGATGACACGCGGGGTTGCGATAGTCGTGGAGAGGATCCGGCAGTTGGGTCTCGAGGTGGCATTGCACAAGTCCGAGGCCATGGCGTTTCATGGGCCCCGGAACGCGCCACCATCGGGATCCCAACTAACGGTAGGAGGGGTTCACATCGGCGTCGAGACAACGATGAGGTACCTGGGTCTCGTCCTCGACAGCCGGTGGAACTTCGTCGAGCATTTCCGACGTTTGGCCCCCAAACTGGAACGGGCCGGGGCCGCCTTCAAGCGGCTCTTGCCCAACCTGAGGGGGCCAAACGCCTCCTGCCGGGGGCTTTACGCGGGGGTCGTGCGGTCCATGGCCCTATACGGGGCCCCGGTGTGGGCGCGTTCACTGCGGCGGCGAGCCGCCCACTACCTGAACGCGCCCCAGAAGGTGGTAGCCATAAGGCTTATCCGGGGCTACCGCACGATCTCTGGCGAGGCGGCAAGCCTCATTGCCGGACTGCCGCCATGGGATCTGGAGGCGATAGTCCTCGCGCGCGTTTATGAGTGGCGCGCGGAGGCACTAAGCCGGGGGGAAGTTCCGCTTCCGCGGCAAATCGCTGCGGAGCGGACTGAGCTCCGGCGCGATCTCATGGCGACATGGAAGGAACGACTGTCGCAACCCAGCGCAGGGCACGCCGCGATAGCGGCGATAAGACCCCTCTTTGAGGAGTGGCTAGAGAGGCGCCACGGCACCCTCACCTACCGCCTGACGCAGGTCCTCACCGGACACGGAAGTTTCGGGAGGTTCCTGCACATCATCAGGCGGGAGGAAACGCCCGGGTGTCACCATTGCCAGGATCGCCCAGAGGACACGGTGGAGCACACGGTGGAGGTCTGCCCCGCTTGGGCGGAGCACCGCCGTGTCCTCGTAGAGGCGATCGGCAGCGGCGGCGACCTCTCGCGCCCGGCCCTGGTGCAAGCCATGGTCCGGGGCGAGAGGGAGTGGGAGGCAGTCACCTCCTTCTGCGAAGCAGTCATGCTAGCGAAGGAGGTGGCGGGACGGCTCAGGGAGAGAGCCTCCCGTCCCAGCCGCCGCGGGAGACGCTCCGGGCGTCGGGAGCCGCGCGACGACTCCCGGCCACCGTAGGCGCGGGCCTGCGGGCGGAGAGTAATGGGTAGCTCACCGTCCGATCCCGGCGCGTACGTGTTCCACGCGCGCCTCAAAGAGATGTCAGCATCGAGGAGGGGCCCCATAGGGCCGAAGCCTGCCGGGTCAGCGGGATTGTCCGAAAGGGTTACCGCTGGCCCGGAACATAAAGGGCTAAGGAAGGAACACGGGTGGGTTTTAGTCAGTAAGAGTCTGACACTCCCTTCCGCTCCACCCAGAGCGGGAGGGGTCATTTGATGATTTCCCATCCGCAAAAAAAAAAAAAAAAAAAAAAAAGGGCCTGTACACACTAAGTTTTTTAAACGCGCCGTTGACGCGCGTTTGTAGCGATCGATACAGACGCGATACGCACGCGAGTCAGACGCAGCCTGTAAAAGTGTTGCTTTCTGTTGTATTACTACTTAGGAATTTTTAATGCAAGGTGAGGCAATTAGCAGGGTGAGGCAACCAGTCTTATGGATAGTCAGGGGAAAAATTACACCCCACGTGAATTTGCTGTGTTATAGCCATTTCATACATTTGGTCAAGGAATGACAGCTGTAATTTGAATGTACAGACCATTAAAGTCGGTACCTAGTCAATTTGCTTAAAAATTAATTTCCCTGACTTTACTTTTTTTTCCTTTTTTTTTTTTCTTTACTTTTTTTTTGAGTATTTCTATTCTATTCTTTACTTGATAATTTCAAGTACAGGTACCGATGTAAATAAAACTTTTAAGAAGATCACCCAATAAACAAAAAGTTTTATCTAACGGCGCGGAATAGTACCTAGAGAGTAGTGCCTAGCCTTTTAATAATAATAATACCTTTATTTTCAGGCTACTTTGGCCCATAGATAAATACCTTACAGACTAACATATATATATTATAATAATACAATGTGTGTGTGTTCTTTTCCCAACTATGTTGGGGTAGGCTTCCAGTCTTACCGGTTTCAGCTGAATACCAGTATTTTACATGGAACTACTGCCTATCTGACGTCCTGACCTTACAACCAGTCTTACCCTTTGGTAGAACTGGTTGTCAGACTTTCGAACTTTTGACGACCCGTAACGACTATCTAAGATCCTCGAATGACAGGCAGGACCAAGGGCTTAACGGGCTCTCCGAGGCATGGAGGGTTCGTGGTATATGAACATGATCTCCCATCCTCGGACCAACCGCGGTAAGCGTAGCTTAACCTGATCGATAGACCCATGCGGCTGTTATTACTTAGCCACAAGCCCCTCAAAATTAGTCTCACAACACCTAAATCAAAGGGACCATGCCCATGAATTATGTCAGAGGAAAGATAATTATTTATTTATACCATCTCTAGTTCCTTACAAAGTGATAATAAATTCATTACGGTGCGGCCGACGAGGGAATGCGTTCTTGACACCTGTCAGTTTCTTACAAACGAATAGGTACGTGTTTTGCAAATTTGATGTTTATTAGTTTGGTACTAGAATTTACTGTCGCACTGACAGTTCACTCGTCGGCAGTACTGTAATCAAACCAACTTACCTGAGTTGTCATTGTAACTTGCAATAATCTCACCCTTTCTCACATTATAGTAAAAAATGCAGGAAGGGAACAAAATCTGTGGCACGTTGTTTAGACACGTTAAGGCTAGATCTATGCAGTTTGAGGATTCAGGTCAAGCAGAAAGAGCGTTAGCCTAGTTTAAAGAACGACTTGACAGTTCAAACAGATAAAATAGCAGTGATCTTTATTATCGCATAAGTAAGGTTGATGTGGGATTGCTGCTACTCACAAGTCTGTCAAAGTGACAGTGATCTTTGTTTTCCTTACAATAGGGTTGCTATTGGATCACTGCTGTCAGAGGTAATACAACTGTGTATATGTTAGCGATATAAAGCACTGTCGTCTAATGTTTTGTGGTACTGGAACGCGTCTGACTCATGGAACGTAAACATTTGGGCCACCATTTTGAAGCAAGTTCACGCTGACGCTGTCAATGCTGCAGAATGCAGATGTAGAATACTCGGAATCGCCCGACGACAGTATCATCATCATCATTTCAGCCGAAAGACGTCCACTGCTGGACATAGGCCTCCCCCAAGCACTTCCACTTCGACCGGTTTTGTGCTTCTCGCATCCAACGGGTTCCTAGGACGACAGTAATTAGACGATAATTGAATAAAATATTTGGATCAAATATAAAACTGTTTTTTTTTAATTTGATCCAAAGGTTGTGAACCCCTGAATTTATAGCTTCTCGTGACGGATACTATAAAGCACTACAAGGATTTTTTGGCGCCTAAATGATATTGACACCCTGTCAAAGGGCGTTGTTGGTACAATAAACATTTGTGACGAAACAAGATGGTGACGTTGGCTTTATTTTAGCCACGTATGTTTATCACTTGTAGCGTTGTAATATCACTTTTTATGTATTAACCTTATCTGAAAATAAATCCACTGTTTCATTGATTTCAATCCCTGTCTGTTATGACGTAAATCTGATTTAAAATTGCCGGCATTAAGTAAGGAAAAAGGAAGCGTACAAATCAGGATATTTTCCGAGCTATTACAGCCGCTGGATGCGCTCGTCTGCGTCTCACCGGCACTTTGCACAATGAAGCTAATAGTTAACGATTATATCTCTTTAACTTAAATTTTATTGGATAGTTGTTTTAGTTGTAAATATAATATTAAAACTTTATTTCTTTGGTAACGGAGCAGAGGTGGCACAGTGATATCGGCCCCGACTTACGAGTTGAAGGTCGTGAGTGCGAACCCAGGCAAGCACTTTACTTTGTGTATTTAATTTCACTGCTCTCAAAACGGTAAAGGAAAACATCGTGAGGAAACAGGCATGTCCTAGAACCAAAAATCCGAAGACATGTGACGCCCAATCCGCTCTGGGACGGCGTGGTAGATTATGGCCGACTCCCTCTCACAGAGAGGAGGCCTGTGTCCCAGAAGTGGGAACAATAGGCTGATTATGCTTTAGTGACACTGCAGTCGCCCAATGTCCTGGAATGCAAAAAGTTGTCGCAGCTCAAAGTAGGAGTTACGTAAAAATCCTAGTAAACTGTAGTTGGTTCGTTCAAACAGAACTTTTGCATGATAAATGAATAAAAAGTAGCTTGAAAATTCAAAGCTCTGAAATTATAAATGTAAGCAACTAACGGAGCTAAATTAACGACTGCTACTAACTTTGGAGTGGCTTATTTTTATCAAAGACTGGTTTCAGCGTTATTATTTAATTTGCTAATTGAAATACAAACTGTTTAGTATAATTATGAATATTTAACAAAGAACTAGACAATGTTTTCGTCGCGCTGTCACACTAAAAAGAATTCCAGACAAAGCTGTGAACACTTTTAGCCAACCAGTACCCTAATTGCGTAACATAGTTCTTCATTTTGAAGTATATTGCTAATTCATTGCTTCATATGTTCTAAAAATTGGTCGGCTCAACAACGTAAATAACGCAATGAATGTTGTTCAACTGTCAAAATGAAATAGCCATTCCTACTGTCAGTGTGTTACGCAATTACCCCGCTGGTAATTTAATCTAGAACTTATATTTCCGTGTTTGCCTTTAGACCAAAAGGGAGACAAACTCTGAGGTAATGTTCATTCTCTTCTCCGTTTACTTAATAGAGTTGATTATGTGAAGTGCCTTTATGTTTTACGTTACGATTAACATTTTGGTCGTTCTGTTTGTGCACATAACCAAGAGTTGAAGGTCGGGCATCTTTTATGAATGTAAGTACCAAGGAGGCATAATGCATACAAGAAATTACAAAGCCTGCATGGGCTTTTGGACAATGCACTACGCTGCCTGTGAATCTGTTTTAATTTAAAATACTGACCCCACCCCTGGTTCACACGGATTTTACGACTTGACAGAGTATCGAAATTTCGAATCATTCTACTTTACCGGTTCTAAAAAAAAAAAATAGATTAATAAAAAAATATGAATCATAAATCTTCACAAACTGGGACTAAGGGCCGGTTTTTGATCCGTAGTTAACTCAACCAATTGTTAAAAATAGTAACTAATGGTTAAATTTTGGCAAAATGTGTTTTTTGATCAATTGTTTGTCTTTGAAATGTCAAGTAATTAACTATTAGTTAACCCAGTTGATCATTAGTTACTATTTTTAACAACGGGTTTTAGTTAACTACGGATCAAAGAACCAGCCCTTAGTGCCAAAGAGATGTCAGCATCGAGGAGGGGCCCCATAGGGCCGAAGCCTGGTCAGCGGGATTGTCCGAAAGGGTTACCGCTGGCCCGGAACATAAAGGGCTAAGGAAAGAACACGGGTGGGTTTTAGTCAGTAAGAGTCTGACACTCCCTTCCACTCCACCCAGAGCGGGAGGGGTCATTTGATGATTTCCCATCCGAAAAAAAAAAAGCCCTTAGTGCCGATGAGTGTTATGACTGGTTTTTAGTACATTGTAAGTATTCGCGTGTTAATTTTTCCATGGAATTATACGATTTGTGTTGATTTTTATGATAAGAATATTTTTGTACGTTTGTTAAAGGCACTCATAGCCGCTGCCTCAAAATCCGATTGAAAAGTATGTGATTCCCATTCAGGAATCTGTGATTTTACTATAGAAAAGAAAGCGGTGTAAGCTTCGGTTGACTTTGTACTCATAACAGCGTACACTAATGGCACAATATTTGTTGTGCGTAAGGGCAGGAAGATGATGTTGAGAGCTACCCAAATCACCATGCAACGTATACAATTGAATGAACAGATGTGGGCAACTTTTAAAAGTGCCATCGCCAAAAATTTTTTGCAGGTTTTTATCAAATTTTTACCTTCCTCTGAACAAAATATTAAAATAATGTATAAGTTTCATAATTATACGGTAATCATAAGACAGTGTGGTAGTGGGGCAGAATCCAACAAGATTTTATAGTAGTGGAATCTGCCCTACCAAATCGAATTAGTGGGGCGGATTCCACTGCAAAATTTTAGGCATTACATTTTTCCCCATCAGTGGGGCGGCCGGTGGGGCAAAGTGGAATAATTTGAGATACTTAAGTAGGTTTTATAATAATGTACAACATTATACATAAAAAGATTCCGGAATAAATTCTCTAGATGATGGTGATAACCGCAACAAAATCCCGAACAGCAACTTTAATTTATAATAAGTATAGATGTAGGTACTTGGCAGGTAATAACTGCATCTTTTAACTAAAGAAAAAATATTTTCATATTGGTAGGTCTTATTTAAACCAAAGTTTTTCAAAAACACATCTTTAACTAAAGCCCCAAACACGATCCAAGTTTCTTGGATTTATTATACAATTTTGAAGAAACAAATTACTGGCATCATCTAATACACTGTTAAAAGAAATACAGAAAACGAAAAATTGTTTGTCCTTGTCACAGAAACACGTGCATACAAAAAAATTATTAACTCGAATAATAAAGAAAATAAAAACGAAATACATCTATAATCACGAGCACAAAACAGAAATAGTTGACGGCTTCACGACATGGCTGTGACAAGAAGGCTTCCATTCAGCATGATGCAGTGCTATGAACCTACAACACAGCGCTCATTTTCAGTGATTACTAATGCCATGCCACAGGCAATTAAATCAGACCGCATAAAGACTTCTTCAAACAGGCGCGATAAAATCGCGCGCGTCACAAAGGCACCGCAAGTCGCGCAACGAGGGGTGCCTTTGTATCGATTATATCGCGTGTCGCGCCTGTTTGTACGAGCCTTAAATCAGGCTTTATTTAGTATGAATATCAATCTGATTCCACCAAGAAGTTATTAGCCCGAAGATATGTAGATATGATACAGAAGTAGCGAGAGGAACCATGAACCGGCACAGTTCATTATGCACCACAATACCGACTGTTGATTACTTCCGACCAGACATGCCGTTATGGCGTCTGCGCTGCCTTTAATAAGGCGAAACTTGTGTTCGGTTTGATTGAATGTGTTTTGTAATCTTCAAGAAGACAGTATGATATTGCAGAGTACTAGGATTTTAATTATGTAAGGATAATGTTAGTCACTAACTTACATTACGAGTCATGACACGAGATTTACGAGAGTCACGAGATTTAAGTTTGTAGTCAATTTGCAAAATAATTTATTTTCGTGACTTTAGATACCTACTATCTAAAGTCACGAAAATAAATAATTGAGCAAATTGACAACAAACTTAAATTCTCCATATATTTTAATCATCACTATCATCCTTTGACAGTTTTATGAAATGACTTTTTCTTCTTCAATCGGTCCCTCATTACTGAGGATCGTGGTCACTGGACCCTTTTAAGCGGACAATCTGAAGAAGAAGAAATCAATTAATTTTCGAAGTGCAAAGTAAAAATGAAGATATGACCTATTCTGGATACTCACACAAGAACAAAAAATAGATATATTGTCGTCTAAGGAAATGTCCATGTAGACCTTTATATCGATGTTGTTTAACATAGAAAAGTAATTAAATCATGGTTACTTGGAGCGTAGGGGATAGCACAAGTCGATGATGGTGATGAACGGTCTATTTATAATTAAAATAATACATAATCAGCCTATAATGTTCCTACTGCTGGGACCATAGATATCCGTGGCTGGGACGCAGGCCTCCTCTCGGTGAGAGGGAGTGGGCCGTAATCCATCAAGCAAGTGCGGGTTGGATGTCACATATCTTCGAATTTTTGGTTCTAGGACATGCTGGTTTCCTCACGATGTTTTCCTTCACCGTTTAGAGAGCAGTGGTGATGAAATAAATTACACAAAGTAAACCGACTATCAGGGTTCGAACCTACGACCTAGAACCCGTAAGTCGTGGCCGTTACCACTGGGCTAACACTGTCACGTATTGAAATAGTAATGTGGTTTTAATGTCAGAATTAAGATAATTTGTTTAAGGGCTGATTGTTCAATCATTTGATAACTTTATTCGAGGAATAATTTTGAAATTTTGACAGTTATTTCATACAGAAACTGTCAAATGTCAATGTTATTCCTCGAATAAAAGTTATCAGGCGATGGAATAACAGCCCTAATTCAAGTTGAAATTGATGGTATGACGTTCCAATCCTATATAAAATAAAAAAAAAAACATTCTAGCATCAACATATATTTCGTACTATTAATAAGTACCCACATCATCATCTGCCTAGCCTTTTCCCAACTATGTTGGAGCTTTCCCAACTATGTTGGGGTCGGCTTCCAGTCTAACCGGATGCAGCTGAATACCAGTATTTTACATGGAGCGACTGCCTATCTGACCTCCACAACCCAGTTACTGGGTAATACGATACCCCTTGGTAGGACTGGTTGTCAGACTTTCAGGCTTCTGACTACCCGTAACGACTGTCAAAGATCCACGAATGACAGCCGGGACCAACGGTTTAACGTGCTTTCCGAGGCACGGAGGGGTCTCGGTATGTAAAGATGGTCACCCATCCACAGACCAACCGCGGCAAGCGTAGCTTAACCTGATCGATCGACCTGTGCGGCTGTTATTATTTAGCCACGGGCCCCTCCCCCCCTAATAAGTACCCACATAACACTACGTTATAGTGGCAGGCTGTATTATACACGTATTATAATAACACATAACGAATAATTACGGCTTTCGTAACTAAAGCGCCATACATTATGTTTCCTGTTCCATGATACATTATATTTGTACACTTATAATAACGATATGTACACTACGGCTTATCATTATTTTGATATCAATATAGATATTTCATGAAATCAATGTTTATTCCGCTGATTAATTAATCGTATCAAATCCCATTGGTGAAGGAATTTTCAGTTATTTTTTTTGTATGTGCTAAAATACCAATCAATCCAATCCAAATCCAATCCCGATCTCTTTGATTGTACCTACGTAGTGTAGCGAAAAAAAGAAAAACACAGCCTGTCTTCGTCATTTTATAATTCATAATGTTATCCTTTTATGATTCTCCAAAGTGGCCTTTTTAGGCCCCCTGTACTCGTATTACAATAATTCCAAAAATCACTACTTTTAGAAGAATTCTGTTTACAGCTTTGACAAACAAATTTTTTGGTGTACAAAAACTAAAAAAACAAGTTCACTCACCTTTCCTCTCCCTGCCACCGTCATGTCTAAACACTATAGGTCGGTTGTGTTCCCGCCGCCACAACACGGTCGGCGGCGGCACCCCGGTTGCGGTGCACGTCAATCTTATGCTGCCGCCCTCTTGCGCCGAGCTGCCCTCCGTCACGCTGTCCACTATGTCCGGCGGGATCACCACGGATAAATGACCCATCTGACAAAAATAATTGTGCTTGTTAGGCTTTATTAGTGGCGTCTTTTGTTTAGTAGTAGTGGAGTGAGGAGTGAGAATGATGGATTAGGGTACAGCTACAGTGTGCGCTACGTGAATTATTTCGTTTTGTAGGAATAAAAAATAAACAAAATGATCCAGGTTTTCTTTTTCATAATAGAAAGGTGCGGTCCGATGGTGTAATTAGAGGGCCGCGCCGCAACGCAATGCATTTCAAAAATCCATCTTCATCACTTTCGTTCATTTTCTATGCTTAGTTGCATAATGAGCATATAATATTCCTACTGCTGGGACACAGGCCTCCTTTCTTCGAGAGGGAGTGGGCTGTAATTTGCCAGCGTGGGTTGGTAGATGTCACATGTTTCCTTAGGCATATTTTTACCGTTTTGAGAGCAGTGATGAAATAATTTACACAAAGTAAAGCTCCTGTCTGGGTTCGAACCCACGACCAACTCGTAAGTCGTAGCTGTTACCACTCGTCCACCACTGTTAAATAAACTATTAAAAAAAACAGTTGCACTCCAGGAGTGCCGACAGAACTGAAAATTTGAAAAAGCATAGTAAGTTTATAAATATGTTTGAAGGTCATTCTTTCCAAAGAAAATTTACCGCGCGTTGATGTCTTTATAATGCCCAAAACTTAAAGCAGAGGTGTCGGTTACGGTAATAGTGTCGCGAGTTCAATAGTTATTTCCCATCTCAAAAAATGCGCGCCTAAAGAAGTTTTCACTTAAAAAAAAAGTTTTTCTTTTCGATAAGAGACAGACGACGATCCCATGGTGTAATAAGAGGGCCGCGCCGCAACACAAAGCATGGCAAAAATCATCCTATCCATCCACCAACCAACGCTAACTACGTAACGGGCGGGCTGCACCGCACTTTTTTGTATGAAAATGCGTTACGCACTTACGCTGCGGCCCGTAATGAAAATGAAATAAGATTTTTTATTCTGTAAAAAGGGTATTGCAATCACTTTTACACGTCATGTTATAAAAAAAAAATAATAAGCTAGGTCGGCGTTTCCTGTCTGACTACTCTGAAAAGAAAGGCCGAAAGCTTTGAGGTCCCAGTCTCTGTTAAAGTTCAGAGTCCAGACATAATCTTGGTCAGATCATGTGAAGTGATGATGATGTCATGACGTGTGTTGCGGCTCTTCTGTGCGCTTGGTTCCTATCGGTATTTATATTATTCATGTTAACCTTTCCACAATAAGGTTGTATTAATTATATCCCGGAAACGAACTCACGACCATCTTTCGCCAATCAGAAGTTGGGCAATTGCAGCTTATTTTAATTAATCGCCACATCCATAGTTAATATACCGTATCAAAACGACGGCTAATTTCATAAATCTAAATGATACTGAGTTTGCGATGAAAATTAATTTCAGAGTAATTTGATAAACACCTAAATTCATCACCTAGATTCTGTATATTACATACTTAAATAATTGGATAGGATTATGTAGGATTTAATATAAAATGTATGAACCTCGTCCGTGAGTTGGAAAAGTAAAATAAAGCGCTGTATAATCCGTGACGCCGCAGCCGTAGGTATCTAGTTAGTTACCTACACTTAATTCTTACTCAGTGTTTTTTTAGGAGGCTATTTTAATGCCTATCTTTTACTTATGTCATCACTTCTGCATATCCAGAAAAAAAGAAAATAATTTCCTCTTTCCAACATTTTCACAGACAGTCTTCAGATAAAAACTTAATGAACAGAGCCCACACATTCCTCTGGAGGAACGGAAGTCTTATAAAATACCAAGCTCTATAATCATCATCTGCCTAGCCTTTTCCCAATTATGTTGGGTTCGGCTTCCAGTCTAACCGTATGCAGCTGAATACCAGTATTGTACATACCAAGCTCTATTGTAGAAAGATTTTTAAAATTCTTAGCCCTATTCCTGTACAATAGATTAAATAGAAAACTAAGTATCTATAAACTAAATTACTATAGCTGTAAAAAAAATATACTTAAATATTTACTAACCAGAGACTATGCACAGACAGAAGACCTAATTATTGTCTGCAAATAGAAATGCTAACATGGTATTTTATTTACCTAAGTTTTTACGGTATATTCATTGTTAATTTATTATATTAAGGGCTGATTTTACCCAAGCCAGATACCTTTTATCCGTGGAATCTAGTATGAAAAAACTGTCAAAACTTCAAAATTTATTCTCAGTCTAAGACTTACTCTATGTATAAAAGTTTGGTGGAATGCGACCTTAGTATTTATGCACTTTCTAGACTGAAGCCCAGGTTCAACCTAGTTCAAACAAATTAGCAAATATGCGCTATTTTAATTGTTAAGAAGGTATTCATTGTAAATGTATCCCCTTTTTATAAATAAACGATTTATTATTATTTATTTATTGTATAATATAACTTCTTATTGTAACTTCACTATTATCGATTTTTGTACTGCACTTAATCTGGAGTCCACTCGGCCTTGCAGAGTGTTCCATTTTAATTTATTGGAAAATGAAATAAGTGCTTGTAGCACTCGTTGCTTGATTGAACACTTCTTGTTGTTGAACAACTTCACAAGTATTGCAATGTTCACAATGTTCGCTTTAAAAAGGAAACAAATGCTATCTTGTTGACAAATGTTACATTTAAGTTTTAGACCGTTCTCTACGAAATAACTTGTTACTTTGTAAACTCAGGTACGTAAGCTTAGTGGGTGATAAAGTGTGGCTTACCTGACTCTTCATAGGGTCTGTGTTGACTTGGCACATGTAGGTGCCAGAGTCGTTGGCTTGCACGTTGCTGACGTGCAACTTCCACGTGTTGTGGTTATTGTAGGTGACGCTCAGCCGCGGGTTTAGCGCCACCATATTTGTGTGTATCGCCAGAATCGCCTTCGAGTCTGACTTAATCCACGCCACCTAAAATAATATTGCCATTATTTCGCAGTTCTATCAAAGCCTTATTGGATTCCTTATAATCTGTAGCGGCAGTATAAATATTGACTACGAGACAATACAGACAGAATTGGCTTCATATTGACACAAACACAGTACACATTTATAAAACAGACGCGCCATATGAAGTTTAATCAAAGTCAAGAATATTTGAAACACCCGGAAGCTAAATTTAACAATGCAATTAGAGCGGGTGTCTACGAAACAAAACGCTTCTGTACTGTTGCATACGAGCGTGAAATTTCATTTTATATCTAGGATTAATGTCATAAATCGCTCGCATTTCCCCGGAGCTCTCGCGAGTTTTAAATCGTTTGTATTGTTCACAGTGAAGACGAAACTTAATGTGACTTAAACGCTGTGGCAAATGTAAAACTGAGGGTGCGACACGTGAAATTGTGGAGAGTTCCGCGGGAGGAATGCACGGTGTCTCATCCGCGCCGCTCCCGAGCATTTTTCATGTGACATCTCGCTTTGTTGCGGTTGGAAAATAAATTAGTAACAATTTCATTGTTTGTGAGAATTATTTCCGTAGAGTTTCAGCGCAAGCACGGCTAGTGCTGCCGGCTGAATGCGAGCACTTGTCGCAACTACCACTTTTTGTTACCGTGCAAGCTTTCATAGTTAGATGTTTACATACTGTTTCATTTGAGTTATAGACACGATTTATGTTTTGCAGTTCTTGTGTGTAAGTTAATTCTTGTAATTAGCTCTAGCAGTAAAGTTAATTTATTCTTTCGGTTTCGTGTAAATTAATGCACATTACCCACATGACTTATAAACCTAATTTTAGTGTTTAATAGTAAACATTAAATCGCATCGGTCTTTCGTCGCGAGATAAAGAAGTGTCAAAGTGCCTTTTACGAGTTTACTCGAGCTTAACGGTCATGTTAGGCATTAGAATGACGTCAGAATCGTAGACTAATTTTGACAAAACGAGAAAAAGAGTATTCTCGCGCTTGTCATGTTAAACAATTCTGCGTCTATAAAGGGATTAGCTGGTCTAGGATTTATGGTTGGTGGAGAAAATCGAGAAAGAAGTAAGGTTTTGTGCCTATGTGCTATTATATTAATCAAGATTTAACATAGGTGCAGGTGGTAAATTGTTAGAAAGAAATAGAAAGAAAGAAAGTACGTTTATTTGCGGCAAACAATACGCAATAAAAACAAAAAAAAAATGGGAGAAAACATGCGTCACCTCCACACAAAACGGCCATCGCTCAGCATAATGCTAAGACCCTATACGAGACCGAGCCCCAGCGCTGGTTTTCAGCGGCAGCCGTTGTTCAAAATTAATACGATGTAGGGTAAATACGTTGTTACGAAATTGAACAGAATTATAGTCTTACAAATATATAGAGTTCCAACTTCTCAAGGATGTGGAACAACAGAATTAGTGTAACTTCGTGACTAATTACGAGTTAGTTATAATTCTTGTAAATTGAATTGAGCAAGAAATTACCTTTATGGGTATGAATTTGACCAAACTTTTGTACCCAGTAGGTAATAATAATAATTATCATCATTTCAGCCGAAAGAAGTCCACTGCCAGACATAGGCTTCCCTCAAGCATCGGCAGCTCGGCCGGTTCTGTGCTTCTCTAATCCACCGAGAAAATTCTTTCACTAATTAAAATGAAATAAAATAAAGTATGAATTTAAAAATAATTATTTTGAGATGGTGCCTTGTTGGGTATCAAATGAAAGGGCTTAATTAGCATATTTCAAAAGTATAAATATTACTGAAATAATCCCCAAAATATTTAAATAAAAAAAATATTTTTTTATTTTAAATCACACCAACACGTTTCAAGTTCAATAAAATGGTGTTATTCCGAAGTGCCTTCTTTACAATTTTATATTTGTTTTAAAAGGAACGGAAATATTTGGTTTTTCAGTCTATCATATTGTTAACACAAATGATGTTTTTGTATGGGTTAGGAAAGGCAGTGGGTGCGAAGAATGAAGATGCCCATTGTGTTAATAATTGGGAGTGTTTAGAAATTCGTTTTACGTCACTTAAGGTTGTAAGCAAGAGAAAAACTAAAGCTGTCAAAGGAAGACAAATTGTTCTAAGAACCCTCTTCGAAGAAGTGAATTTAGTAGGAAAAGATCAATTACGTTGAATTTTGCTATAAAAGTGATTTATCAAATGGGCAAAAAATCACCTGCGTGTCCCAAATCAAATATTTTTCTTTCTCTCTAAGTATACGCTGAGGGCATACAACGCCCTGCGTGTCCAGTATAACAATGTGTTCAGGATGCTGTTGGGGCTACCACGATTTTGTAGCGCTTCCGGGATGTTCATCGAGGCCAGGGTTGATGGTTTTCATGCCATTATACGGAAACGGTGCGCTTCTACACTCGGTAGAATGCGAGCTAGCTCCCACAGCATTCTGAGTGTGTTGTGGGACAGCCCCATGCTGGCTCATTGGATTCGGCTGCACACGTAAGTGTCAGTCATTTCAATTTTGTGTTTTTTTACTAACATTAGGTTAATATTTTTTACTAACAGCTTATTATTATTGTTATTATGGATTTTTAATCTGAAATAAATTTATTATTATTATTATTTATTATTATAAGTAAATTAATTGTTAAGCAGATTGACTACCAACTTAAATTGTTCGTATATTTAAACTGTCATTCTTGACAGTTGTAACACGTCAAATTGACTTAAAATCAAA
This sequence comes from Oligia latruncula, assembly GCA_948474745.1. Lineage (NCBI taxonomy): Eukaryota > Metazoa > Arthropoda > Insecta > Lepidoptera > Noctuidae > Oligia > Oligia latruncula. The sequence continues at coordinate 9,053,654 of OX419693.1, read as the reverse complement.
TCAATTTTCATTTCCCTGCCCATACCGACAAAAGAAAAAAAAACTTGCTACCAATAAATTCGCGACACACAACAATCAGTTTTTATAACTAACAACTACGTTATCCTTACATGCTCTGATTTGCATTGTAATCAAATAAAGTATGCTTCGTTTATTACAGTCGATGCTTACACGCCGACTTGTAGTCGTAAAATACGAGATTTTTTTACTGTTTTTGTATGACTAGTACATAGTTGTTTTTCAACATAAAATTGCTGCATTTATGAAGTTGAGTATATACTTGAAAAGAAGCGTTTATTCACATGGCCTTACGAAACCTCATGACGGATGGAGTCAAATCGGAAATACAACAACGGGATAGTTTAACGTTGTTTTAATTTTTATTATAGTATAACTAAAATAAAAGAAATAACCAAACAAACGATGAGGGCGCCACTGTACGGTCGGCGTTTGGTCGGCGCCCTCTTAAGAAAATACATAAATGAACAGAATCAACTTCCGTTTCCGAGACCACTAAAGAGTAACCATTTATAATATTTATGTTACCAATTTTACAGGTAACTGGAGCAAGTTAACTGTGGCACTTAATCATTCGTCTATTAAGATGAATGTTGGCATTCGATGTACTCTACTTGTGCTTATAGTTCATGCTGTGTGGCAGATAACGTTACATGACACTGTTTTAACATTATAGTTTAATTACAACATATTACGGCCAGAGTCGGACAGTGGACATTTATGTCAAAAGAGACTGAAATTATGTGGTCAACTGGACCCGCGGATCCAGAAGCGACCGGGTCCAGCTGGCCAAAGACTCTATCTAAGTTTAATTCGGTCTGTCTTCTTAAAGTAGTCGGAAAGAAAACACCGAATTCGTCTATTTCTAAAACATAATTATAATTCTCCTTTATTTCAATAAATACATATAAATTATATTTTTAAATTAGAATGTACAAAATATTAAAACATTTAAAAATATAACAATTAGTAGCCCACCGGTATCAGGAACAGGGTCCAAGCTACCCGCGGCAGTCAGGGCTCTAGAGAGCGGAACCTCAAAATAATGCGAGCCGTGTCCAGAAGTACTGCTTTCTGAATCAAGGCCTTGATCCAGCTGCCCAACGAGAGCCTCCTCAGGTGTTGGTTGAGGCTCTTGGCTGTAATCCATTGGCTGTCACGACTATCAGCACAATGATTGCTAAGTCCACATCCCACATGTCGACAACCTCGCGAGCCATGTATCTTGTACTTGATTAAAAAAATTATTATTAAAACATATTTTTTTTATTTTTTTTTATTACATAATTAATTATTAACATGTAAAGGTGTTTTTTTTATCATTTATGTAAGTTTCGTAAAGAGGAGTCTAGAGTTAATAACGTTGATTTATCAAATACCAACCTTACAGAAAAATTAAACAGTTTTTAATTTAATATTTAATCAAGAAAAATGCGTGTAGAGTTCGTCCCACTGCCGTCGTCCCACAGATGAGACGAACGGGAATGATTTAGTAATTTTATTTTTAAGTCCCATTGGTCCCACTTAATAATTCGAGTCTTGTTGGTCAATGGTAAAAAACACTTATTTATCTTATCTAATATCACACTAATATTATAAAGGCGAAAGTTTGTGAGTGTGTGTGTTTATATGTTTGTTACTTCTTCACGCTCAAACGGCTCCACCAATTTTGATAAAATTTGGTATGGAGGTAGCTGACACCCTGGATTCCCACGGGATCGAAACTTATGCGGGTGAAACCGCGGGGCGCAGCTAATAATATTATAGATGCGAAAGTGAGTTTGTTTGTTACACTTTCACGCTAAAATGTGCTGAAAGGATTTTGATGAAATTTGACACATGGGTAGACCATGGCCTGGGTTAGGACATATCAAACTATCTGTGTGACGAATTTCATTCAAATCCTATTAGCAGCACAACACTACTGACTGAAATGCTATCGTGAATTCATGCAAGCCTATTTAGTCCTTTTTACCAACTGGCAAAAAACTAAAACTAAAACACGTACACCGACTTCCGAAATTAAAGTTATTTCATCATTTTGAGTTAATTTCTTTTTGAAGTCGGTTTAATTTTTTAAATTACTTTTTTATTGTTAGGTTACTGCTCAGAGATTGTGCACAACATAACAATTATCTTAAATTAGATTGTATTGTTTGAACATTCCCCCGCAGTGAGGTAGAACCGCAACTATAATGTCAAAGGAACAAAATGAATGTGTTAAGTTTAAAGCAGGAAGTTTTTGTTTTAAAAAAGTAAACATATTTACGGGTAGCGCAAAGCTTTTTTATCTGTGTAACCATTTATTAGCGTCTTACTTTGAAAAATGCATCAGCCAAAGTGTGCACTATTAAAAAAAATGTGCAAAAGTAACCTTAGAAACAATTATTTTATAATAAGTAATCACTTTATCTTTTCTCTTGTCAAAAACAGTTATTTCAGTCTTTTTTCTACTGCCAAAGAACATGATTTCTCCGAGTGAAGAGAGCAAAATCCTTCATAGATTACAAACTTTATGATGGATGAAGTGTAGGTACATTTCAGTAGGATGCAGCGGAGTGTGGACCACTTATTTCATGCTCGACTTGTCATCTGGTGCACGTGGGTTTTTGTTAGAAATATGCCTTTTATAAACCTATTGAGGCTCTTCTCTTTATTATTCAAAGCACTTACACTTAGGTATACTGATAAAATGTTTATTTTATTTTAATTAGTGCAACAATGTAATGCTGCTGCTAATTTACCAAAAGTTCTCCAAATCTTAAGAAGTTGTTACTTTTGTCTTTTATAAAGTTTAATAGTACCTAAGCTTTTAGAGAGATAGACATCTGTGACGAATGAACAAACAGACGTCTGAGTCTGCTATGTTCGAATGGTATGATTCCGTAAAATTAAGTAAATAACTTTTCAGACATTCGTTACTATTATTTGTTCAGTAACTTCTAGACAAGAGTATATATCTATTCAATTTGAATTACAAACCAGCCTGTAATTTGATAAGAAATTTAATAAATATCAAGAATAAAACATATCAGCCAATGAACGACAATCGATCAGTTGTATTAGCTGAGAAAACATCAAACATAGGTACGCGCCAGAAATACAGTTATATCTTGCAATATTCGTATGTGCGTAGAGTAATCTTTTTTCTAATTGAATTGTTTTCAATGCACGCTAACTTTCTCTAAACGTTACAAAATCTTCAGCAGAGTAACATTGCCTTATAAAACTGTACAACGAAGTGGTCCTGAAACTTCGGAAACAATTCCATCAAACAGTCGTCTTGTACTCCGCTTTCCTTTCAAGATAATCCTTCAGAGATTTTATAAGATATTCGAGTTTCTCCTCTGAATCCGTGTCAAATCCTTTCAACCAACGATATGCCACAATGCACTCTTCGAAACGTTCTTTTGTAGCCAACAAGTAAGGAGATTTGAAGCGTACATCCAGCGCTATAGTGTAAACGGGACAAATACATATGCAAAAGAGCCGATATTTTTCCTACGGAAAATGTTCTAAGCCTGTGCTCTAAAAATTCAAAGAATATTTTTCTCGATATGAAAAAACAGCAAAAGAGAACTTACTCGAAGTAAAAATATTTATGTTGGCGGGCTCTTTATCAATAGGAACACTCGACAACAGGCACATAAATACATAATTTTGGTAACATTTTTAATGTTATAAGTATAACGTAACTTGTAGGTACTAGGTAAATGACTTTTCGACCCCTAAGTACCTCATATACTTACATATTGTTTAGTTAGCTATACCACAAGTCTGCACCACAGAGTACTTGATGTTAATATTGTATCTTCAGATTTGTGTTTGATTGAAGCGCTGGGATTGGTTAAACCATGTTCAAAGTAAATGCTGCTATTTCAAATTTTGATTTAACTCGTCCTAGGATAACTTTCATCGTGCTCAAATCTAAATGTATCCTCGTAAAGCTTGTCATAATAAATAGGTACTTTGGGATCGTATTAATAGAATACGAATTGAGTTATAATTATCTTGTAATAATGCCTAGAAATTAAATTACTTAATTTCTTCAAGACGGGGGCTGTCAGCTAACCGAGCTGAATTGTCGAATCTTTTCCTATTCTAAATATGAATTACTGTTTAACTCTAAATAACTAAAATATTCGTGTAGGTTAGATGAACAAGTCATCCAACGGGGTGATTGCGTAACATATTGTTAGTGGGAATAGCTTTCATTTTGATAGTTCAACAACATTCATTGCGTTATTTACGTTGTTGAGCAGACACATATTTTCAACATATGAATGCATATGCAATGCATAGCAATGGATTAGCAATATCTTTCGAAATTATTCAGATTGAAATTGATAGTGTGTTACACAATTAGGGCTGGTTAAACCCGCTACAGTACTTATGGTGTAAAATGTAGTGAATCCGAGTTTGCTTAACACACCATTTTAAATTTTGTCACTATGGAAGATGATTGATTAGAGCAGAACTCTGAAAAGTCTGACAACTAGTCTTGCGAAGGGATAACGTGTTACCCAGTAACAGGATTGTGGGTCAGATAGGCAATGTCTCCATATAAAATACTGGCAATCAGCTCGATTTTTTAATCAGGAACCCAGATTTGTGAAAACCTTTTTACTCACCCTATAATTAGATAGATGATTGACGACACACGTAAAGTGTACGTCTCGTCCTTGTGTGACTGTATGGTTCTCCAGAGCTTGAAGAAACTCAGGTTCCGGCTCCGACTGGATCGGCATCTCACCTGCAATTATTGAAATATTGGGACTTTAGAAGCAAAGAATAAAAATTACAGCATAAAACCTATTTCGACATATTACAAATAATAAAATAGTAACGAAGAATTATTGTCCGTTTGTCTGGATTTATGTTCCGGATTTGCGCAATACGGCTGAACGGATTTGGATGAAATCTGGCACACGGATAGACCATGACCTAATATGTTCCCGTGCGATTTCCGAACAAGAAGTGGTGAGTGGTAGTAAGTGGTGCTGTACAGTCTCCCCAGGCAGGGATGTGCCTTACACGCGTTGCACGGGGGGGTTCCGGAACTGGTATTTTAAGAGGAACCGGGACCACCCCTATGTGCTGATGGTGATCACCGGGGTGGTTTTAGTGAGGTAAAAATCCCACACTCCCCGACCTTCCTCCCCGGAGGTCGGGCGCCTTTTGAAGGATTCCCGCTGACAAAAAAAGAAAAAGAAAATAATGGTGGTTGTGAAAAGTGATGAAATTGTGGTAAGTGCTGGATATCAACCGATGTAAGTACGCATGTTTCGGGGCACGTTTCCGGATGACAGTGATGCAGACGAGTACTTCGACGCCTAAATATCCTTTTGTTTTATGTATTTATTTATATAGTTAGTAGCCTTTTAATGTACCTAGTGTAAATAGTAATGCAATTATCGAACTATTGGCTAATTAACTTTTTGAGAAGTTTCGAGTCTAAATCCCATTTTATTAGGTATTAATTTTACCAAGACCTGTCTGGTTACAACTAGGTACTTAATCTACCTCAAGCAGTTTTCTAATAAATTATTATTCAATTAATTATGAAGGCACGAGCATTAAATTGTCGATGTTGCGAAACGAAAAATAATTTTGGTTAAAGTGCTCTGAGCACCCTCTAGCGTTTTCAATGTTAGTTATTACCTACAGTTTGACACTGGGATTAATGTTATTGTTGAAAGTTTAGAAGGCAATTTCAAAATGAATAGTCTTACCAATTGAAACATTATTTCATATACCTACGTACTATTTCAAATATCTTTTACGAATCAGACAATATTGTTTTCCTTTTTTTTTAATTTTTTCTATACAAGGTGGGACTCGGGAGATCCCTCCCGAGTGTAACTGTAACCATGAAGTCACAACTAGATTGTAGACCCCCAGCGTAGAATTTTTTTCATTTTATCTATACAAGGTGGGACTTGGGAGGGATTTCGATGCGCAAACTGTAACCATGAAGTCACCACTAGATTGTAGACCCCCAGCGTAGAATTTTTTTCATTTTATCTATACAAGGTGGGACTTGGGAGGGATTTCGATGCGCAAACTGTAACCATGAAGTCACCACTAGATTGTAGACCCCCAGCGTAGAATTTTTTTCATTTTATCTATACAAGGTGGGACTTGGGAGGGATTTCGATGCGCAAACTGTAACCATGAAGTCACCACTAGATTGTAGACCCCCAGCGTAGAAATTTTTAGTCGGTTTAGAAATAAAAACCCGACGAAAAATTTTTATCATGCCAGTTGATGTCCCTGCCTGCTTTTGTCAAGCAGTGAAACAATACAGGGTATATTGTTCCACTGCTTGACAAAACACACCCTTTTACCAAATTTTCTTTAAGTTGTGCGTTCTCCATGTATTTTCGTTTACTATGTGAAGAAATTAAATACATCTTCTCAGTTCTTCCTATTATTTCCTTTAACCAAGGATTGTCATGAAGATGGTATAAAGCGTTTGTGCAGTTAAGTTCTACGTCTTAGTTTTGACAACTTTTTAAGTATCTTGTAAGTATACTTTAATTATCAAGTTAACAAGTTGTTAACAACTCTTTTACTATCTTCCTCTCAAACTCCTTGCAAGTTTGAATCTTAGGTTTTTGCATAGCACTTTTTATTAATTACCCTCTTATCTGTATTTTAACAAACTAGTTTTCTTAACGCCCATCTCTCAGCGCTTTCGAACGCTTTAGCATTTGCAACAAAAAATCTAAGTCATAAAACAAGCGCTGCAAGTGCTGTGTTTTAATTTTTGTAATCATTCCTTATTTCGTCCAAATATGTTCGGTGTAAGTACCCTACCACTCTTTAAAATAATTTTGTAATTTTGTAGTTCCTGTGCGATTATTATTATTGATATTTAAAGCATAAATTAAATTTGGATTTGTCGCACAGGTTTCGTACGTCATCTTTTGATTCATAGGAATGAATTACCACGTATAAAATACCATTAAAGCTAAGTTGTTTGCTTTAGTCTAAAATAATATATTTCATCTACTTTAATTCAAACAAAAACCATTACCGTGGTCATAACTAAGCACCCAGTTATTTAGGGTACAGTCACCGAGTATTAGCTGCGCACTCTAAATAAGGGTAGGCTTTAAACCGAACAGTGGAGCAGTGTGGATAAAATGTAACAGAGCACCGGTTGGATTTAGCTGAACAAGTAAACTCTACTAATAGGGGTTAATACCTAAGTGTTGTGCGAAACAGGTGCGGGTCGGGGGAGGTTTCTTACGAAAGCAAATTATTTATTTAAAGAGTAGACGTGATTTTTGGTTATGAAATGACTTCGTAAAGTTTGGATTTTATTTTGATGGGTGAAGCAGGATCGCGTAAGTAGGCTGTAAAGGTGCCCGCTACTTTGAAGATAATGGTGAACTAAGTTTTTGGGAAAGCGTTTTTGAGTTTATTTATATTATAATTTTTTCCTTTATCATTTTTCTTATATATATTTATATTATGTTATATTATTATTTTGTATATATTTATATTTTGCCTGCGTGAGTACGTAGCTGAAATGCGTAAGGTTAATAGTAGGATAATATTCTTATTCTTTGGTAGTTATTTTTTATTATTTTTAGTTATTAAGTATATGAGTTTGAGACGACAATACGATAGAAATTAAATTTCGTATATCTAATGACGGTCAATGCTGCATACAAAAATTCAATCAAATGTATCGAATAGTTTAATCAAAGATGGCACCCATAGGCGGCCCATCACTACTATTTAGTTTGAAAAAATCACATTTTCTGAACTGTCTTCGCCATAATATGATTCATAATGTTATCCTTTTATGATTCTCCAAAATGGCCTTTTTAGGCCCCCTGGTCATACACGAACGTCGGTAGCGAGTACTACGCACCTGACCTTTCTGAAGAACATCACCAATAAGGTGATATGTCCTCCTAGGGCGTCCCCTCCCAGCTTTTCCAATCATAACTGCCTTATCAATACCGATAATAATGTAATGCAAAAAAGAAAATATAGTAAAGGCTAACGCAAATTAGGTCGGGCCGCAACGCAACGCATTGCAAAAAACCCTCATTCATCACTTTCGACATTTACTCTGAACCAACGCACACTACAAAAAACACTACAATATTTTCTTGGAAATAATTTTCTTGGCCCTGAGTTCTTATTTTCTGTCTCTCACCGGAGGTTAACTTCCGCCAACCGTTCCTTATACCTATACTCATTCATTTTTCGGAAATGGCAAAAACTTATACATAATATTGATGTATACACGCACGTTGCCCCTACAATGCCGACATTAATTTAACACACGGGTAAGGCTAGTGGCCAGTAATGATAAAACCAACATAAAATAATTCGTAATGCACCGCTCACCGACATAGGGCAGTCTTTCTTTCAGTTCGCCTACTCTTTGCACGTTGTTTGTTTCAATTTCATTGATGCGATGATATGATCCGTGATTCCGGCAAATGACCCCAATAATGCGCTACAGTTCTTTAAGTAAAGGTTGCTCCAAGAAGCTATTTTAGAAAATAAATAATAACGTTAAACTGAAATTAAAATCCATACTATCACAATAATATTAGAAAGGCGAAACGCTCAAACGGCTTGACCAATTTTGATAAAATTTGTATGGAGGTAGCTGACACCTTAGATTAACATATCGGCTACTTTTTATCCCGATATTCCCACGGGATCGACATTTACGCGGGTGAAACCGCGGGGCGCAGCTAGTATTATAAATGCGAAAGTGTGTCTGTCTATCTGTTACTTCTTCACGCTTAAACCGCTGAATCGATTTCGATAAAAATTGGTATAGAGATAGTTTGAGTCCCGGGAAAGGACATAGGATACATTTTATCCCGATATTCCCTCGGGATCGAAACTTATACGGATGAAACCGCGGGGCGCTGCTAGTATGTTCATAAAATGAAAACGCGAAACCGTTTAAGTGAATGTGCTTAATTAATGTCGCCATCTTCGATCAATTGATCGAAGGTCGCCATTAAAGCGCCATTGTTGTATACTCATACATGGTTCGGAACCGGCAAAATGGGTGAATATAATACATATACATTATGCGTACCTGTTACAAATACACTAAAAAATGTGGCCAGCCACCAGGCCGCTTTCGTCGACGACGGCGAAAACATGTGTCCGTCGATGATTAGTCTGAAACAAATACAAACAAAGATGAGTTTCGAAGATATTAATGAAAATTCCCATTATTAAAATATTTCTACATTTCTTCATTTAATGTTGCGCCTACCATTATTATATAGCATAGTTATATTAGAAAGTTTGACAAGGTACTGGAAGAAAGATTTAGGGTCCTCATTTATTATATAGCATAGTAGTATAGTATAGCATTTTGTTTATTATATAGCATAGTTACCTATATTAGAAAGTTTGACTAGGTATTGGAAGAAAGATTTAGAGTCAGGATCATGATGAGAGAAAGATTTAGGATCTCCAGTTCGGGCAAAGTGTTATTGCGTTTCATCAGGAATTTCTCAGTAACAGCCCAAAGTCTGGATTTGTGGTAATAGGCTCGTCCCTTTACATCGGACTTAAGGGAGGACTTACTGGGAGGTATGAGGAACAGGGTGTAACGTTCACTCATACTCTATAGAAAAATGGAGGATCTTTCGACCAGACGGGTGTTGTGTCTGGCGGGCAACTGCCCGAAGATTCATGTCGGGCCGTTGTAGCTATGCTAGTTGCGCGGTAACTCGGTATGACGCGTTGTTCTCATATGGCGTTGTAGATACCGCTACATTCTATTAGGTACACCTCTGCGAAACCCTTCGAGGAGACAAGACAAGGTGTGATGTTATGTCATGTTTTGTACTTTTCTGGCGAAAAGTTAGAGCTTCCAAACACATGAATATAATGCACGTGCATTTTCTACGAAAATAAAGACACAAAGCATATTCCAGGCACCTGCCTATTTACTTAACGCTTTACATACGAATGTTGATTTATTTTTGTATCCATGTTTACTTATGTTTCGGTGTTGATCTCGAATAGAATGAAAAGAAGGCTTACGAATTTGTCATTTCAACGTGTAAGTCGATTGCGGAAAGGTGTTCGACATTGTTTGTGTGTGCTACAAAGATAATATTTACGTTGGTGTACGGTAAAGTACCTACTCGGCCGTAAATGTGGTACATTGTGTTTTCAAAAAAAGTGGGGTCTTGTAGAGCGTCATCTCTGTTACTCTTTTTATACTCGTCTATCTTTGTCAGTTTTCAAATTCTTTCCTTTTTCAATTCAGAACACATAAATTACCTATCTACTTTTTGAAGCTACGGCACTGAGTTGACTATCGCACAGAAAAATTTTGTTAGATACTGGATAACAAATATCAAAAAGGTCCAAAAAGGTGGTTGGGACAGACTGGATGCGGAAGGCGGAGAACAGGGTGTGGTGGCGCAGCCTGGGAAACGCCTAAGGCACAGAACTGCAATAGGCTGAGTTCATTGATTGTTTGAAATATCAAAACAGCATACATGCTTGACGCAGTATAATGCCGAGTCGGTAAAACAGATTCAATCGTGAAATGACCAGACAAAAATAGCCCTAAAGGTAACGAACATATTTTGTGACACTACATGAAGTGTGCCTCTCGAGAAACAGGATGTGTCATATCTATGCTCGGGTACTGTATGTTTACGAGGGACAACTTAGATCTATAATTATAATCCAAACTACGCGTTACAGCTTCTAGTTTAAACAGCAGGAATTGCTGAAGACTACTGGGAAAATACACGTAGGTAGATAGACATGCATATCTATACTAATAATATTATAAAGAGGTAATTTGTTTGCTTGTTTGTTTGTAGGACCTACATACAACCTCTGGAACTACCAGTCGGATTTAATAAATTCTTTTTGTATTTTATAGCCCAATTCTTGAGGAGGGCTACCTCGGAAATCTAAAATCCTCGAAAACCTACTAAGCGACCGAAAGTGATGCAATTATTTTTGAAACGCAATAGAAGAGTGATGGCTATAGTGTGCCTCGGAATAAAACGACGTATGTTCCAAAACGAATTTACTCCTTTTTTAACAAAATAAGTGATTTACCTAAATTTAAATCTAGTTTACGTCACCGTGATGTTGAAAAAAGTAAAAAAATAGATATAACTTTGCAATTTTTTTTGTATCGAGAAAAATTCAATGAATTGTGTATTCCTTGTACATGATACTAGACCAAAGAGTCAAACAACATAAAATATACCAAAATGTTAAACCTATTCCACATACTTAACAAGTTACACGAAAAAGAAAAACCACATTTTTTTCAACATATCACCTTAATATCACCAGAGAAAAACAAAAAAAGTCAGATATAAAGCACTAAACGAAAAGGAAGTGATAGCGTGGGCAGGTGGTGTATTAAACAATAATAATATGCGACGGGGTGGGTCGAACAAGAAATTTCACGCGGCTAGTCTCAGTATAAGATACGAACATTAAATCCCTGTTCACTTGAATAAGTCGGATGGTTCAACTAGGTAAGTACTTTTAACAAGGTACGATGTAACCTCAAGATCCCTCGAACCAAGCCAGAAAGCCTGGGGAGTTGGACGGCGCTTGTTTCAAAATTATAGGTGCAAGAACAGCGGTCTGGAGCAAGTTATCGCAGCACGTGACTCACGCGGTCCCGTTGAATTTTGCGCTCAATCCGGTAGGATATCCTTTCTTGAAGACAAGTTGAGCTGGGCTTGAATATATGATGAACTTTCTTGTGTTTTTATGAGGGTATGTGGTTGTGCTTCTAATATGTGTAGCATAACATACACGTATCCGTTACAATAAGAATTACGAACTTATGTATTTTAATAAACCCTGTACTTATTTTTGTTGCTGACGATCATTCAGGAATAAAAACAAAAGAAAAAGCGGATCAAACCGGAATGAGAAATTTTATAGTGGATAAGACAGAGTTGAAAACAGAAGACAACCAATCAGGGGATCGAGGGGGGGGTGGAGGGGGGGGTTCAGATCAGAGAATAATTCAAAAACAGTAACTACCTATTTAATAAAAGCATCATAGGTATGAAACAATCATTTAGTTTTACACCCGCAAAATGCTAAATATTTGCTTTGTTGTTAACTCTATTTTGTTTTGTTTGTGCACGCAATTCAATTTAATTTAAAATGATAATTAATTTTAATTTGCCTTTTACAATTTGGTTTGTTGCGTTCATTTAACAATTTATCAAAATTATGAAGTACCCAACGTAACAAATTAAGTATACTGTTATTACTTCCAATGTTCATCGTTACAAGATCTGAAGATATTACAATATTCCTGCAATCACTCAGAATATTACGCGAAATAATAGGAAACGGATCAACAGCCCTCAAAGGAGATGAGTTGATCCCAGGTTGATAATTTGAATTTTATTGAAATAGATGGCTTGAAAAATTGTACTTTCAAGAAAATAATACTTTGTAACCAGGCAAAACAGGTACTCTTTGTAGTCTTCAACTGTTAATGTACCTGGTTGATGTATTTTCTTTAGATTCTCTTCACCCTGCCAATCTCTAATGGTGTCGTTACTGGCAGCATTAAGCAGATACAAAGTTTTTAAACATCCAGTCCTGGCTTTTAAGACAGTCAGTCCTGGACTAATGGAATTAAAACTTTTAAAGTTCGACGCTTTAGTTTTAGTTTATCGTTTGAAACAGTAGCTGAATTTAATAGTGTACATTGGAAAAAGTCTACGTAAGCAATTTTATTTATTTTTTTAAATAAATATATAAAGTAAGCAATTTTGTACAGAAATTTAATTATTGTGTCTGAAAATGTCTTAGACACAAGAATTCCACTTTAATTAATGAATTAAAAACTTTTTATGAGTTAGATATTAGGTTGGTATAAAGAAACTTCTTATTTTAGACTTAGCACTTAGTTATTCAAAACCGGTCGAAGTGGAGGTGCTTGAGGCCTATGTCCAGCAGTGGACGTCTTTCGGCTGTAATTATGATATTATGATGATGACTTAGTTATTGTTTTTTTTGTTATGAGAAATGTTGGTTTTCAGTATATTTTACTATACATATAGTTGCATGCTGAACTGGATGCAGTTTATTCACGAGTTTTAACGTGGCAAGGTTGTTTGTTAACTGTAGTTAGAATCCAACAAAAGTTACCATTTGTATTTTTAAATAATTAAACGGTTAAGTCGGTGTGAGTTCCATTGTAGAATCAAATTTTTTCTTCTCTTTATTATACTTACGAATAATGTTGTGCGTGTGTAAGCGTAGACTTACCATTGAAATATAAGTTACTAGGTATATAATATATGTACCTGTCGGTGAAATGTCAAGTTCTGCACCTCTTGATATTAAAACTCGTTGGAGAAACACTGGAATTTGAGTTTGTAAAATAATTCCAAAGTACACCCCTGTCAAGACAGAGATTAAAACCGACTTCCAAAAAAAACACTACAAACTGAAAAATAACTTTAATTTCGGAAGTCGGTGTCTTAGGGATCAGTATTTTAGTTTTTGCCACCGACTTCCGAAATTAAAGTTATTTTTCAGTTTGTAGTGTTTTTTTAGAAGTCGGTTTTTTTTTTCGTTAAAAAGTTTTTATTTCTCGCTTTTTAGTGGGTCTATTTATAATTTATCTAAGTTACAATAGCCTAATGTCAACTTGCCCATCGCCTTTTTATAAAATATTCCTTTTCTCGATGCAGGGACGTTAATTGTTGAGGAGTTCTCCTTTTATTAGTTTTTAGATTAGATGCTGATAATCCTGGCTGCAGCATTAGGCCAGACTTATGTCAACATTGCATTGAACTTAAAATTAGTCCTGTTTAAAATGAGCCCAAACACGACTACGGTGCTGTAATTTCAAGGTTTGTACTTTTTCTGATGCTCCTGGCTTCAGCATCAGGTCTTCGGTGTTCCTCAGTAACAGTACGTTTATCCACACATCGAGCCCTTTTCAATGAGCCTAAACACGATATATCTGCTGTTAGTTGCCGAGGAGTTACTCTGCAGACTATCCTAACTGCAGCATCAGGTCATGACTTGATGATCATGAGACCAAATGTGGCAAATGCCCTATCAAACATCAAAACAATTTACTAAAACAGTCCTTGCCTGTTCGAGTAACTTCTTACTGTTAAGGAGTTGTACCTTCCATCATCAGCCCAGCTACCTGAGATGGTGACAGCCATACACAAATACACAAGATACTTCATAAAATATGCGAAAAAAAACAATAAGTGAGCCTATAAAATTTGAGGGTTGCCCTCGATTTCTCTAAGATCCCATCATCAGACCCTAACTTGGTGACAATGGGACCACCTCAGAACTATCTACTTTCGAACAAAAAAATAATTTTGAAAATCCGTCGACAATTGGCGGAGTATTCGATGAACAAACATACAAAAAAAAAAAAACATACAAACACCCGAACATTACTATGTCCTCCTCCTTTTTGTGAAGTCGGTAAAAACAGAAAAAGAACTGGTAGGGGATCGAGGAGGGGAGGTTCAGGGGATCAGACCGGAATAACTCGTCTTCTCTGAGCTCCCAGATACTAGCACGAAAAAAAAATCCTATTCACTTGTAAAAACGCATTTTTGGGGTTTCGTACCCAAAGGTTGCCAACGGGACCCTTTTACTAAGCCTCCGCTATCCGTCCGTCCATCCCTCCGTTTGTCCGTCCATCTGTTTGTCAGCGGGCTACATGTCATGAACCGTAATAGGTAGACAGTTGAAATTTTCACAGAGTATATATGTGTTTCTATTACCGTAACAAATAATAAATATAAAGGGACGGATTCAGTTAGTCAACCCACACGTTTCCTACGTCGTAATTTTTCATGTTTCACAAGGGAAAAAATGCCGAAAAAACACGGAAACTCTTTCTTTTATGGAAATTAAAGGGGGGGGAGGGGGCTCCTATAATTTCCATACTACGCTTAAATATTTAAAGGTGAATTCCATAAGGATGTATTTCCGTAAGTGTAGGTACATAACACTCTTTCTTTACATACAGAATAGACACTCTCACGAATGCTGAGGTAATCCATTCCCCTTGGTAGACGGTTTCAACTGGCGAAAGATAAGCACCATGTATAATATATTCTGTTTTCCTTTAACATGTGAACCTAACCTGCACTTTGTAAGGTTTTATTTTGTATTAGAGTGTTATCTAGGTGTTTTCTTTAAAGTGGTGAGCTTAAAGACTTATTTAGACGCTTGTTGTCTACAAATACTAGCCTTTTACCAACTATGTTGGGGCCGGCTTCCAGTCTAAACGGATGCGGATGTAGTTGAGTATCAGTATTTTACACGGAGCAACTGCCTATGTGACCTCCACAGCCCAGTAACCGGGTAATACGATACCCCTTAGTGAGGCTGGGCTTCTTACGATCCGTGACGAATGTCATAGATCCACGACAAAAAGGTGGGACCTACGGGTTCCCACCTCTGGGAAATATTGAGAGGGAATGGGCCGTAATCCACCACGCGGGCCCAGTGCGAGTTGGTAAATGTCACATGTCTTCGAATGTTTGGTTCTGGGACATGTCGGTTTCCTCACGATGTTTTCCTTCACCGTTTTGAGAGTACTGATGATAAAATGAATTTAAACAAAGTAAAGCGCCTGTCTGGGTTCGAACCAATGACCAACAACTCCTAAGTCGCGCCATTACGGCTGGGCTACCACTGCGCACAAAAGTCAATGTCAAGGTCAGAAAAGTCTTCAAACACGTGTTCAAATCTTTGAACACGTGCCGCTTGCACGCCGTGCTTTATTGGTGCCGGAAGAAATACTAAAAGTTCCCAACTACAAAAAACATACTAAAATATAATATAGAAAAACAGTTTTTATTTAAGTCAACATTCCCCTTGTTTGATATGCAGTATAGTACTGATATTTAGATATTGTAGGTAAATTTCCACTCCCCTTCGTAGTTACGTTCCGAAGGGGAGTGGAGGTATCATTTATCCGGAGACTGATTGGCAGTATGTTGTTAGTTACATACAAGTAGGTAAGTACGGCTACTTACTCATAGGATAGTCGGCACTATCTATACTAAGGGTAATTCATTATTAGATTTATTTAGTTGTATCATACAAATGTTGTTATTGTTGTGTTTTTATTTTATATTGTGTAATAAAAATATAAGAAGAAGAAAGAAGGCAGTACTCTTCGATACGGCTCGCATTGTGAGGAGGTTCTTGTCTCTGGAGCCCTAACCACCCACGTAGCTTGGGCCCTGCTCCCGACACCGGCGGACCACTATTTTTTTTATATTTTTAAATGTTTTTTATACTTATTAAAATGTAATAAAATAAGATAACAGAATAAACAAACGAAATAATAACAAAATTTATTCGAAAATATAAGGACTAACGTTAAATACAGTTTTTCTTAAATCTATGTCAAGTTCACCCATGATTTGTGCCTGAACTAGGTAATCCTGTGGTTCAGGCGATTGGAGGTAACATTAATTGATTAAATAATCACATACTTATCATATTTATCTTATTGCTACCTACATATGTATGTTTGTATAAACTGTAAAAATAATATTGTAATAAATGTATTCCGCACAATTTTCGTGACTAGAACCGAATTGTTCAATCTCAGCATTGACTATTGATGTAATCAAGTGACATTAATGACGAATAGGTATGTATAATTAATAATAATCTTGTAACATTTATGTATTAAAACTGTGACCTTATCAATCTATCAATTCAATTCAATTCAATTAATTTATTTATAATTTATAATTATAATTGTAATACTTATTTATTTAACACATGTAGTCACTATGGGTGAAATGTATGTATGTACACAATGCCTGAAATAAAATGATTTATTATTATTATTATATGTAAAAAGGTGTATAAAATTATATAATACGAACAATATTTACTTTAGCACAAGTAATAATTTCTCTGTATCTTCATAGGACATAGTATACTGCAGAGATAGCAAAAGGCATGTTAACTTCATCGGAATATCGATTAAAAAGTCGATTTTGGTAAATAGATACATATAACTTTAGGAAATAATGCTAAGTTCTAAGTCCTCGCGTATTGTTTTGATATTATTGTCAACAAACAATAGCTCTTATAATGATCTTTTAGGTTATGATCGCATTTCTTAGTATTAGGTACCGTTAGATGAAGTATAATTATTACCACTGTTATCTAGAGATCATAAGGAAAAAATCAACATGCATTTCACACTTTTGGTGGGCCTAATCGTCGAACAAAAAAGCTTTCTCTTTCCCTTAATTTCAGTGGCAAGGATAAAGGATTGTCCGAAAGGGTTAGCGCTGGCCCGGAACATAAAGGGCTAAGGAAGGAACATGGGTGGGTTTAAGTCAGTAAGAGTCCGACACTCCTTTCCGCTCCGCCCAGAGCGGGAGGGGTCATTTGATGATTTGCCACCAAAAAAATAAATAAAAAGGATAAAGAAAACGAGTTTTTGAAATGGAATTGGACTGTTTCTCAAAACAGAGTTGCGTGTTAAAAAGTACATTTTTGCTTTAAGCTACGGAAGTAAAGCTAGGGTGTCCTAAAACTGCGGTTTCCCGTGGCCGCCACATAGCGTCCGCAATTCACCGGCGAATGACTTCACTGAAACGTTATTTATTAAAGTAAGTTGGTCTGTTTTCCAAGACTAGGTTTTTTTACACCGTAAAATCATACCCCGCGGTCATAATTTAACCACAGTATAAAAAGATATATAACCTTCAAGCAGGCGCGTGGCGTCAAATCGACCGCACTCGATACATTTTCGTTCTTAATATCGTTATTTCTTGTCGCATGACAAGCTATTAGGGTAGCTTGTCATTGTTTCACTGTGCACGAAATAAACTATTACCTAACTAGTACCTCCCCTCCCCGCACCCTCCGGAGTGCATAGAACGCATTTGTTTCAGACGCGGCGCAGGCGTTGAAAGCACGCGAAAGTTAGAGGTATAAGAAAATGTATGATGCCAAATTGCTTATTAATCCAAAGAAAATTAGAATATTATTTTGATTTTATAGTTTTATTTTATATCCTAACGTAATGATAATATTGTGATAAATACAAAAAAAAAAATATTATTAAATAAGTAATTAGTGTTTTTAATCCCTGAAATATTCCATAGGTCTTTAGGTTACGCGCGACCGCTGCACTGGCGTTACAAATGACCGCGCGCCCGCTTATGCGACGGTCATCGCACTTGCAGGGAACCGAAGCTTTAAATAATAATAAACCATTTATTTTCAAGTACCAAAGACCCATAGAAACATACCTTAACCAAAGTATACATAATAATATAGTAACAATTTTGTTAGTAAATAAAACTTAATTACTATGTTAGTATCACTTAGTTGCATTATGTCTTTGTGCGTTCTGGTGGCTCTTGTCCGCGAAAGCGTCGGAATACCACATCCTGCGGCCTAAAGCTTTGTTCCATCACCAGGTGCAGGTAGCATGTTGGTATGCGCACCACGAACGCCTTGAAGTTGACGTTGCGGTGCGACTCCAGTAACTGCACCCTCGGCGCGTACCTCGTCTTCTGGTTTCTAAAGAGTCATAGCGACTGCGATGGCTGATGATTTAGATCTATAAAACGATTTCCTATAGGTACATTCTTCATCAAGATCGCGGTAACCGTGACCACGCCTTTAATCACACAATAGCGATAGACGGAATCAAAAGAATTTCTCGAGCTGCATTTCCAAAGTAGCCATTGCTCTAAGTTGAAATGCGTTTGTTTACGTCTTGTAGTCACAATGCTGCATTGCTGTAGTTGAAATTGCAGTAATATCAAATGTCGTCGTTCCTCGCTATCAATTCCTTGTGGACACGTTAATGGTCCATAGGACTGAGGATTCGTAGCTTAATGGCTGTTGTATCTTTTCAATCTGCGAAGTTAAGCTGCGATTGCAGCGCTTCGTGATAGGATGGGTGACTATTCTTTATTCTGTTTTTTTACGGCTTATGGCAGCGAGATATTTTAAAGTGATCAAATGGTGGCATGTAAAAATGAGTAGCGTGGATAAAAGAAAAGGACCTACTGTATTTCTCAATCTGTTCCCATTCCTATATAGAAACTGAGAAAACGATTTTGTGGGGCTTTGATAGTCAACAAATAAATAAAATCGAAGTGTCCGTTTATAATGTCAACAACAGCACAACAGCCTTATGCTAAATGCATATGAAAGTATAATAACATGATACTTATAACAAAAATACAATTTTTTAATTTTTTTGTCTGTCTGTCTGTTTGTTCCAGCTAATCTCCGAAATGGCTAGACCGATTTGGATGGGACTTTCACTGGCAGATAGCTGATGTTATAAGGAGTAACTGTTAAAAGGATTTTTATTTTAGAAAAATAATTAGGATTCCGTACAAAAAAATTTAAACCCATGAAATCCAATTATTTGTTTTCCGACATACTCACAAATGAAGTCGCGGGCACAGCTAGTTTAATAAGAAAACATACCTACATGCCTTCATACAAGATACAATGGGTCAATAATTACATAATCTTATTAGTGCCTCCGTAGAACCCCTTCACTATAATTTGTGACAAACTGTAATAATATTGGCTGGAGCAAAATAAGAAATAAAAAATAGCAGAAATCAGTTTTAATAACATTATAGAAATAATAAAGCATCTACAATAAAGAAAACAAAGGTGCAAAGTTATTAATATTGCTGAAAAAACTCGTCATGTTTGTGCTCGTCTAGATAACGTTGCAAACGCAGTCAACGTGTATTTCAAGTAATAGTTGTGTTACGCCCGAAGGCATTGATTCAATCCAAACTATAATATGTCTCGTTTTGTAAGTAAGTAATTAAGAAATTTATAGAAATTTTCAAAATGCAACACAGTATCAATATTACGCCATAATTGTGAAGGATATAGGTAATAACAGTCGCTCTGTCAATTTTGTAACGTAGGGGTGCTCGTGGCTAAATAAGAACAGCCGCACGGGTCGATCAAAGATTAAGCTACGCTAGCCTTGGTCCGTTCGTGGATGGGTGACCATTCATTACATATTGAGACCCCTCCGTGCCTCGGAAAGCACGTTAAGCCATTGGTCGCGGTTATCATTAGTATCTAGATCTTAGACAGTCGTTACGGGTAGTCAGAAGCCGAAAAGTCTGACCACCAGTCTTACCAACGGATATCGTGTTACCCAGTAAATGGGTTATGGAGGTCAGACAGGCAGTCGCTATGTGTAAGATACTGGTGTTCGGCCGCATCCGTCTAGATTGGAAGCTGACCCCAACATAGTTGGGCAAAGGCTAAGCAGATGATGATTTCATTAAACCGTAAAGCATCAAGGAATAAGCAATATTTAGTTTTCCAGAAAGTTAGAAGTAAAGTTAGTAGGTACCTACAGACAATCAAACAAAAATGGACAGTAACGCCAGTAAAGGCCTCAAGGCGAATAGTAACTATCAGTGATGGAATAAACTCGATAAAAAAATTTGAGAGACAGACAGACACATTCCCTCTATTCCGAACTTCACTCAATTCAAAAATCAATCCGTGAACACATAGAAACTTTAATCTCGCTGTTTCAATATTGTACGTAGGAATGAAAGAGAATATAGATTGTAGCAGGTGCATATTCCGGTGTTACGTGTGAGTCGAACGACATATGTGGGTTACTGTGACGTTATAGGTACTGGGCTGTGCAATCGTTTTTATATATATATTTATGGGATTTATGACTGTTTTTTCAGTATTTTTTTTTTAAGATTATTTTCATTTGTATAATATTCGATGAGTATCCCTATGTGTAATGGAAAATTGCTGTAATAAAAAAAAACATTTGGTGGAATCTTTTCTGGTCACCGATCCGTCTACCAAGCGAGGTGATTAAGGCAATTGCCCCTTTTAATGTTCACTGAAGCTACAGGCCGTCGAGAGAATGCGTTGCTGACATCTGTCATTGCGACAATTCTAGTAGCTAATAAATGTCAAATTCACAAAACACAATACGTGTTTTGTGAATTTGACGTTTGTATGAAATTGACAGGTGTCCAGGAACGCATTCAAACTCAAACTCAAAGCATATATTTCAATTAAACCATTTACAGGCACTTTTGAATTGTCAAGAAGTCGGTCAGTCAGAAAATATGAAGCTAGTTACCCATTCCAAAGTGTAGGTACCATTTTCTCGACGGTCGGACTGTAGTAGTTATTGTGTGGCCTATGGATGTTTATGCTGTGCAAATTTTTTTTTATTATATTTTTGCAAGCATGGTCAGAGATTGCATAGAGCAGACAGGTTTGGACGGAGAAAAACCTTTACCCAGAAGTGGGACATAATAGAGAATAAGAAAAAAAAAACATGGTAATGATCATAATATTTTTACTCACACAACATACCGATACGGGATGGTCCAAATAGTGACGTCAAAAATATATTATATTCCTAATGCCCAGGGGTATCCGAAAATACCCCATGCATATTCCGCGATTCTTTATACTTTTCGAGTTATCATTATTAACATGCTTTTATTAGGTCGACCTGTATGTAAAGAACTATGTAATGGAATCTAAGGTAACTAATTTAACCATCTTCTAAGGGTCGTAGCGTAATGAAAATTGGCAGCTGTATGTAGTTCTGATGACAATACAATAATATGGTACTGTCGAACTGATGATGGAGCCGGAAGATATGAACTGGAACTTTATGATGGAAAATCGTATCATAGCTGTTTTGGATTTCTTAGAAAAGTCTTGTAATGAACTTTGACCACGATTAGGTTTCAAGGTCTGATGATGAAGCCGGAAGATAGGCACTGGCATTCCTTGATAGAATATCGTATCATAATCGTGTTTGCAATTGTAGAATTTTTTGGTTTTTACGTGCATTTATAAAAGCGTGTTTTTCTAGTGTTTTTTAAACTATTAATTATTTTTATATTATATTTATTAACCAGTGAAATAGCCTGTATTCCTCTCCTTACTAATTTACTTTGAATAAACATGCAGTGTCTTCAAAGCAAACACCAAAGCGCATTCCAGGTCAAGTAATCATTCTTCTAGACTTGTGGTTTACTGCTCACTTTAAACTCACTAACGTTAGTGGTGTACGTGACTACAGGCTTCTAGCTCAAGTTTTCCTTAAACTTTTACTTGTCCATTTATTGTTTGGATACCTAGTGTTTCTGTTAGCATTCCCAGCCGAGTTTCCAATAACATTGTTAACTGTGGTTTGTATTTGGAGAATCAATAAACAAACAGGAGTGATTGATGATGATTTTAACTTATTTTTAGGTAATCAAGAACCGTATGTCAGAAGAAAATTGTGGCTACCTATATAAATTAGGTTATTGTAGATCAATACTCGTGTCTTACGATGTTTATATTTCATTTTAATGGCAATGTGACATATGTATGAATAGACATAAAATTTCCGTAACCTTCAGGCGTATCTAATTGAAATGGATTTTTTTTCCGCCTATTACAGACTTTGATGTTCATAGTGTTGTTCGCATAGAAGACTAATAAGTACCTATTCAATTCATAACCCGACGGTGTAACAAAAACTGAATGAATGATGTATTGGCGCAGAAAGCTTTCTAATCAATTGGACTCTTTACACCCCACCTCATAAGACACACATGCTAACACAGTTGACACAGAACTCCGCCATCAAAATCGGCCCTCACCAAAAACACGCACCAACCAATAATCCTATTCATTCTCACGATAAAGTCGGAGCGAGCAGTTTTCATAAGCAATCGTCGCGTTGGGCCGCTCGTCGGACCCACAAGATTCAATTACGCGGGCGCTGACGTAGCAAGAGTAGTGTCAGAAGTTTAACCAGAGCCCGTCCGCGCCTGCAATCGAAGGGAAATACGACCGGGGACCTCCAGAATAAGGATGGGAACTCTTTGAGTTATTGTAATATGGGCCAGGTGGGAACTTGGATAAGGAGTGATTCGATTTGGCAACTTTTTTCTGGGTGTGAATCGATATTATGTTTAAGAACTTTAGGTTTTACTAACTTAGAAATGACGGAAACACTTATTTCTGGAACTTAAATAAATTATCATTATTTTCATCATAATTTATTATGACAAGCAGCTACATTGACCAACCTACCACTAATCAGAGGGCCAATTCCCATAATTTTAAGAACGTTCCCACGAACGTTTTTAATTACGAGAATAGTTCTTCAGATCGTGAACAGCCTATAAATTTTTACCATAACCTCTATAGTAAGTGTCTCTAATAAGCATTTATTACGGAGAAAATTATCTCTTGTTTCAACACTGTAACACTTTTTGGCTCGTAGTTCTTTAAACGCTCCTCTTATAATAATTTAGATAAACCTACTTATTTAGAGTTTAATTTAAAGACAGCACCATATAAAATCAAGTGATATCGCAAATAACAAAGTCGACATATCTCTTGTATATAGAGTCTACCAGACTCTACCTATATTTGTGTGATGCTGAAAGTTTTGCAATTACTGTCTATATGCAACTTGAAGCCGTTTCAGGACTACCGCATCTCGTATTGCTCGCTTTGAGTTCCTTTCCACTTATAGGTACGTTTGTATGGTTCATAATATATGCAGGCGTATGTATGTTTCAGATCTTTAAATTCTGCAATTAAAACTGCATTCAGCCGACATAGAATGAAAATAACGCAGAACCATTTCTAAAATAAGAAAACTGGCCAAGTGCGAGTCGGAC
This sequence comes from Oligia latruncula, assembly GCA_948474745.1. Lineage (NCBI taxonomy): Eukaryota > Metazoa > Arthropoda > Insecta > Lepidoptera > Noctuidae > Oligia > Oligia latruncula. The sequence goes on along the minus strand of OX419693.1, from coordinate 9,029,928 downwards.
TCGCACACGAAGGGTTCCGTACCACAAGGCAAAAACGCCGAAAAAAACACGTTTGTTGTATGGGAGCCCTCCTTAAATATTTATTTTATTTTGTTTTTAGTATTTTTTGTTAAAGCGGCAACAGAAATATATCATCTGTGAAAATTTCAACTGTCTAGCTACCGCGGGTCTTGAGATACAGCCTGGTGACAGACAGACGGACGGACGGACGGACGGACGGACGGACGGACGGACGGACAGCGAAGTCTTAGTAATAGGGTTCCGTTTTTACCCTTTGGGTACGGAACCCTGAAAAGAAAACTAGAGAACAATTTAAACAACGAAACACAATTTCCCCGCTGAATTTCACGCTTCAAAAATATTTCAACTCGATTAATTCTTTAACCGCAAGTCGATGCAGGAATGTAGTTTCATTTGATCTGAACAGCAATCAGTAAACATGGGCCAAGAAATAAATATCCCGTGTGGGAGAATCCCGGGGGAACTAATTGCAGCCCTAGCTGTATTGATGGCACACTACCTACACCCCGGGATCAATGTAAATTACCTATCCCGGATCCACAAAATGCGATAATCGTCCATTATTCTTGTTTTATTTCGTTATATTTTTGTAATGGTCTAAGCATATTGGAAGGAGAATAATTACGTCACATATTTCATCAGTAAGTAATCATAAATGACCTTGACTCTACTTCTATTAACAGAATAAAGGCTTAATAAATTGTTAACTCAGTAACTGAGTGAAGCACGAAAAACCCAGGTTCATCTGGAAAACCCTGAACCAATTATAAATAATATCCATCAACAAATAGCAATAAGGAAAAACCATTCGTGTCTAACAGACGAACAAAAAATAAATGCCCTCTTTAATCATTACAAAATTGTTACGGACGAAAATCCTACAAAGGATTACAAAACAGAATGCGAAAAGGATCTTACAATAATTGTAAAGAAAAAAACTGAGTAGAATTATTATAGCTAACGAAGGTCTCCAATTAAAGGATTTAAACCTTCGAAGCGATCGCCACGCGAGAACAGAACTGTAATTAAAACTTTGTTCCATAAACTATGATTAAAAACTCCAAGGGTTCGTGTACGATCCATTTTTATTTTTTGTCTGAAACTTATGACTTCGAACTTCATCGTTTTATATTGTTGGAGTGTAATGTATTATTAACGGCGAACAGGTGACGATAAGTTATCCGCTCTCTGTGATATTATCTTATTATCTTCTGTTCTTTTCCGCTACTTTCTGTTTTAAGTGTTCATAAAAGTCTCTGGTAATGTTGGGTAGGTAACTAATATAAAGTTATAGGTAACCCTCGGGCCGTGGGGTCCGAGTGCTCATGGTCTTTATAAGGAAATTTTGAAACAGCTGTTTGACACTTCCCGTGACCCAAGGTTGCCATACAACGAGGTAATGCCGCCAGTATCTTGGGTACAAACCATGCAGTCGACAGCGATGCGGATGAATTTTATTCGACACTATTTATTTTAGTTTGTGTATAGTTTTAGCACGTTTTAGTTAAGTTAGGATTTAATTTTGTTATTTTTATTAATTAATTAGGTGTTAGTTGTTATTTGCTTACTTATTATTTTAATTTACCCAAAAATATAAAGTTTCGGTACAAGAACTATTGAGGGCATAGAATGATGAATTTTTATGATGATAATGAATAACAATGTTTAACGAATTCTATTTATGTATAAATATAAGGCCAGAGGTCACGAATACTTTATTAAGCATCTGTCGTTAATAACAACCTTATTAAGTTAGCAAAATAAGTCTAATGATGACGTCAAAAGGCTCTCACTCATAAGGTTTTTCATAATTGCCTTTCCTCGAGAAAATTGTCAAAGTTCCGATATAAGATTTATATAATTATTATTAAACAGTTTGTTAGGAGCAACGAGCCGTTTTAACGAGTCCATTAAATTTGTTGTTCAAACACGGCTTCTTTCATTCGATGTTTAAGAGCATAACGGCGTAATAAATTCTTGCGTGGCTTACCTTAATAAATCCAGTTCGACTCAGATTCTCTAGCCGCCATAAATTGTTAAATAAATCGTTCGAACAACACGGAACGGATCGCCTGTGGACGATATCAAGTTGTAATTTGGGGACCAATTTTAACGTCCGAGTACTTTTAAATAAGGTTTAATGAGGCTTGAATGAAAATCCTCGGGAAAAATACGAACGATGGTAAAGGAAAAATTGTTGCTAGAGATGTTCCAATGCAATTTTGTCTACCTGAATGGGTTTATCCATAATCCTTTTATGATTAGTTCTATACCTGAGTTCACTTACACTTTTAAGTTTTCCCGCCTAGCTAATAATTTTGTTCTCTATCTCATTCCGAGTTTCCTTGGTCCTGAAGCGTGAATCGAAAGAATTAATAATAACAACGCATGAATGCTATATGACCTCTTGGGTTATCGTGCTGGAGTAGGTTTGTATTAATGATATTTATTCTAAAAAAGACACCAAGTCACATTAGCCGTGCATCCAATGTTTTCGAAAGGATGTTTATTGCGATTAAATATCAAACAAATCGAGTCTTGCATGCATTGGATTAGTGTATTTTTTTTATAAATGAGGGTATTTTCTTGGGAAACTTAGTTCTCAACTTTGGTAAAATCAGAAAAGTAACTCAGCGACTGCTTCATTGGGTAACTTATTATACGTTAGTAACCGATTGTATACACTTGGCTTTATTTAACCTTTTGACCGCCACAGTCATGTATAGATGACAAACCAAAATGTGCCCAGCACGCCACGGTTCGACTACATGACAGACTTTGACGCCGAGGGCACGTTTTTGATTTTGTGACGTGTGGCGGTCAAAAGGTTAAAGACGATTTCCTCCTTTAGTTTTGAATGAAATTTTATGTTATTACGAACAAAGTATTTTCGAACCCATAGGTTTGTGTAAAGTGTCGTATTTCAACGTTGCATTCGTTATTTCACGAAAAAATCGCAATTGAATGTTGCTAAGTGTTGACATATTAGTGCTCGTGACTGTACGAATAAAAAGTACATGTGTGGCAAATTAAGATAATTGCCGCACATGTACTTTTTATCCAATCATTATTTTGGTTTCGTCAAATAAATTTGTGCGTTATTTTGTTAAATTTGGGTAGTTCAAAAACATTTTTATTATTTTGTTTTGTGCAACTTGGAGAATTGCTTACTTTGTCTTGGCCGCACTGTCCCCAAGCAGATATTAATGTAGGTGAGAATGGCGCAAAATATGTGGGCTACATAAAACTATGTTTTGGAAGGATTCAAGTAGTGACGTAAGCTTTGTTTTTATATGATCCAAGTGTGCTCATTTGGATCATAAAAACACAAAGCTTACGTCCACGATAGAAAACCATCCAAAGCGCTAAGGTAGCCCGCGATATTCAAATTTTCTTACGTTTTTTGCAATTTTCTGGTCAGTATTAAGTTGCACGTTGATTAAAATACAACGACGAGAAAAACGAGGCAGTTAGTTGTGGAGGTTTGACTCCAATATTTGTATGTGGGTTGCCTTAGCGCATCCATCAAATAGGAACTGCTTTACTCACGTGGAGGTGACGCACAGTCGAGCGGGCACGTCTTTACGAGGCCTGTTGTTCCTGGGGCGTAGGACACAGAGACGAAATGGCGCAATTACAAGTTAATTGTTTTCGCAGTTTGAATTCTATTTTTGTATAACTATTTATTATATTTGAAGAGCACTTATTTTAATACACGACTGCTCTGGACGGAGGTACGACGACGTTTTAGGTTATCTTGTGAGGTTATCGTTGTCGGCCTCGTCATATCTTGTTTATTACGGAAATATGAAAAATGCGAGCAGTTACAAAAAATCACAACAAAATATCAAACAAAAACAGAAGAAAAAAAAACAAAGTTATGAACCAAAACCGACTCATATCGAATCTAGCATAATCCTGTTGCAACCGCGTCCGTAACTCGTTGCTATAGCATAGTTTATGTGACACAGAATCGACTATACACTCACATTAAGAGACAGCGCACATATTTAAACGTAGTGTCGGGTCAGTGAAGCTTAGGCCGACAGTCCGTTGACAAGTTGTCGGCTAACCATTATTCATGACGACAATTTTCCCACGTGTCACCAGCAGCCTACCATAAATGATAAATACTTTTTTGTTTTAGCACACGCTGTATATAAAGTCGCGCTAAAAATGGTGTAGTATTTTTTGACAAAAATAAATTGTAGTTAAAAATAAATGTGCTGGGTTTTTGTCGGTTGACAAAGGTTAATCGTAATTTGCTGTTTAGATGCCTGTCTGGCTGTGGTTTATTAATACTCTTTCTATAAAGGAATTGTCGTATTTTAAGATAGTTCTAAATATCCAAAAGACGCGATGGCTTACTGATACTAAAACAAAATAAACTAAACCTAGTATCATTACTGAGGGAACACAGAAACAAACTAACTTCTAAATAACATGTCTACGTAGAAGTTAAATTCATCAACTCCTAGTTACAAACTGTAATTTAACCTAGACAGCTATACAGGAAGCGCTTTGATCAACTACCTAGTGACGTGTCATTCAAGTTCATTTGGTGACGAAGCACTTAAGATTTGTTCACTAAGAAACTGTACCTGTCACATTAACAACAACAAGAAACTCCTCAGTGATAATGAACTAGGTAAGTTTCAGGTCGTTACGGAATAAAATGCGCCATTCTTTACAACCATTAATTTATATTATCATAGAAGAACTCAATGGAAATGAAAATTGAATTTCCGTGTTTAGCACTTCCATGGTAGACCCCCAGCTGTTTCCTTCCAGTTATCAGTATAAATGGCAGCTATATCATATTATTACTCGCTCACCGTCGTCGTATTTGCAATATCCGACCTGAGGTAGGATTCAGGATATTCTAACATAATATTTTCTTAGCACGAAATGACCTATAAATCAGTGCAAAGCAAGACCGTCAGATATTAACAAGTTCGTCTGACAACTAAACACTGCAAGAACAATGGTTCAGAATGGCTTTAACTCTTTGTCTTGAACATTCAGTAGCTTGTCATGAAACAAAATATATTTGTGTAAGCTAGATACGAAGCTCATCCGACAAGTCTATATCGCCATAGATGAAAAACAAACTTCACTAGATGAAGCTAAATTGGAAATTGCTCCTAAAATACACATCGGTGTACATGAAGAGATCGAGAGGCGTAGAAGCTGCGATCTTGGCTTTTACGTTAAAAACCCACCTGTTCGTTCAAAGATAGTAAAAGATATTGGAATTTTTTTCAGGGTTCCCCAAAACATATTTGCAAACGAATAAAGTGCGTACATAACAGCGCTCGGTGGAAGGGTACATAAATCGGACTGGCCGTCTATTAAATAAGCCACAATTCTGCATGGACACTCCCCATTATTACACACCGCACCGTTCGACAACGTCTATTGTGTCGGTCAGAAAATCCATACTGAATCAATGCCACAGAAATGAAGGTTTTATTGGTATTTTTGTACCGCTACTATTATTCTTTCGGCTTATGCTTACAGCTTTCATTGAGGTCAAAGAATTCGATATTATTTGCAAAAAGCGAAGTTTTTGACTTCTGGGAAAAATATGTAAAAAAAAATGTTCAGTGATTTTCCAGCGTTAAAAAATACCACAAAAACTTCGTCGTCCATTAACAAAGCCTCAAAAATGTTGTAATTACTTATTTCTTTCGGAACCAAAAATAGTCTAGCTCTTTCATCGTCCATTAACAAGCAAAAATCCGAACTGACATCAGTGAGTAGAACTTACAAAAAATGTATCGTTTCATGAACGAAAAATTCTTCCCCCTAAGCGTTGTTACTTTATTACCAAGTTTCAACATGGATAGACATTACTTAAGAACTTTTGATACTTTCCAAAGACCTGAAATTAATTTAAAAGTTCATTCTTTATGCTCAATTATTCTTCGGTTTTATGTGATGCCAATTAATTGTTTGTACAAAGGAATTTAAATTGGCTTATTATAATTATTTTGGACATGTTTTTTTGTAAAATTCCTTTAAAAGTCATCTTTGTCAATATTTCTTAAGATCTTTTTCTTTGTCTAATACGTGTATGGACAAGTAAAAAAAAATAGAAATGCATTTGCGTTTAACAGTCTTATAGTACCTAATAATAGCTAAGGTGAAATCTTTACACCCAAAATTAATAAAGATATAGATGATGACAGAGTAGGTACTTAATGAAGAGAATCAGAGGATATACTTGTAAAAAGGCGGTATCGGGCTTTAAAAAAAAATCATACCTACAAACTGTCAATGTCAGATTACCAATAATGACAGCTCACTTCACCTCAAGTATTCACGGTGAGATTTTTACAGAATAGATCTAACGGTCGTAGGTACTTACTTACCTCCTGCTTTTGGGAAAGGTAATGTCACCAAAAGTACCAATCAATGTGTGCAATCCGCTACAAAACCGGTGTCAAAACCGCCGTCCATTCTTCCCAAGCTAATTACCAAATACCAATGTAATTAGGGACCGTATCTAATCAGCACGTAACTATTTAATCTGTGGTTCTACTGTGGTCGGTACAAATACTAGAATACTACACCACTGTTGTAATGTTAAACATGTTAGATATCAACCTACTTATTTAGCGATTTTTCTAATAGATTACGATGTCTTTTCCTGAATCGTGAGGGTTGAATTGTTATTTTCCATACCTCACGTGCAATAAGTAGTAGGTAGCTAAAGGTGTTTTTTTTTTGTATTTTTTTTTTTTATTATTTCATATTGGATTTATTGTAAACAAACCTTAAAAAACCTTAAAATATAGAATTAAGAGTGACATTTGAATATTTGTATACCTTATTTATGTTGCGGTAGACTGTAGTATTAAACTTTAAAAAATATTCACATCATACTATGTACAACTACGTTCTTACAAATAAATAAATTCTGAAATAGGTATAACTACCATACATTGTACGAGTAAAAACGGACTTAAAGGTGCTCAAACCTCTAATTCCCTGCATGTTCATAAATTAATATTATAATGTTAAGATATTATTTTTCCTGACGCATTCCTTCAATACCGCTAAGAGTATTCTTATAAACTATTAAAAGGATGTGAAGGGGCTTACCATGAGAGGGTTAAGACGAAAATTTCTTTGCATTTTTGTATCCTTGTGATCTCATTTTCCGTAAAAGTGTATATACTTTTTTATCTGGTAAAATTTTACCTCCAAATTTTGTCTCATAGGTACACGAAATAGCTGTGCAGCAGTCGTCTTCTATACTTCGATGAATAGGTATAATAACACCCGAGTTTGGTATATATGTCGCAGCCAACTGGTTAAATTAGCCGTTTAGTTAACCGCCTGGCCTTTGGAAGTAGTGCTCGCTTCGCTTCGCTCACTCGGCTCGCACGCAGTTGATCACAGTTCTAACCTAACCTAACCCATTTGGTCGGGGTGCCCTGGCTTAGTTACTGCGACCAATTTGGCTCGCGCATGATTGGTTACAGACTTCCAACCAAAACTGTAATTGAATAGCATTCAGGTCGTTAGTTGAACTGCCGCCGTTTAGTTAAAAGGCTAAACTATGTAATAAAAATATAAAAAAACAATAAACCGTGGCAGCTGAGATGACCAGTCCCTACTGACGGCGCCTGTTCACGAATATCAGGCATGACGCATGGATAAGCACCATTCAGCTCACTCACTCACACTCACACTCACTCACACTGAAGGGTTCACTTTGAAGGGAGCTAAATGATCCAACACACTCGTCAAGATCAGCGAGATATTAGAGTTAGCGCATGACATAGTCTCATCCGCCAAGGCACGTTCAACTAAATATCCCACCAAAAATATTGTCCCCCCATAACTATAAAAATCCCTCAAATTTGGGGGATTCCCCCCAATCTGGCATCACTGTTCAACTCAATGAAAGAAATACCCAGTAAATGAGAGCCTTATAGTAGATACATAGGTACTCGTAGAAATCACATTACGTGTGCTTTAACGGAATTTAAAAAAGGTTGGTACTGTAACATAAGATCAAACAGCAATGATGAGTCAACGTTAAAACCTTACACGTAAAAGAAAATACGTTGTAAATTAATTGATAAGCATATTGACACCCTACGTCAATTTTCCGTGTTATAACCCTTTCATACAACTGTCAAAGATTGACAGTTGTGATTTGAATATACGAACAATTTAAGCTGTTGTAGCATTTTGCTTAACAATTAATTTTCCAGACTTTATCTACTTGAAAGTTTGAATTATCTGTTCCGATTACACTGCTTTGATGCAAATGGTCTAAATTCCCATCTGCATGTAATTACCGATCGCTAAGTATTCGATTATCTATCCTGAATGAGAGCTCCAGATATGTCGGCGCTATTACACAAACAAACTATTTGGATTATCTATTTATTACCTACCGCAATATTATATTAAATTAAATGAGCTTTTGGGCTAATGTTGTTACCTGTACAGTAAATTGATATATGTAAATGCTGTGCAATGTAAGGATTATTATATTGTGATATTTAAATTCATTTGGATATTTAAACGGAATTTACCCCTTGTAAAATTTCTACACTTTATAATGTATATTTTTTCTTTTTTTTTGTACGGTTGTTTCCAGTGAATTTTAAAAGCATCAAATAAAATACTTAGGCGTTGCCTAAGTATTATTTGATGCTTTTAAAGTTGCCCTGTATGCGTCTACATAGACTTTTATGGCGGTTCAGCAAAACACATGTTTGTAGCGGTATCTACAAACGCCACATGCGATCTACGCGTCATACTGACGTCACACAAAATCCTGCATCTCGCAAGCAGAGTTTACCGTGCAACTAGCATATACATATACAGCGGCCCGACATGAATCATCGGGCAGTTGCCCGCCAGATATGACACCCGTCTGGTCGGAGGATCCTCGCTTTTCTATGGAGTATGAGTGAACTTTACACCCTGTTCCTCATACCTCTATATGTTTATATCAAATTGTAGGTATGACTAAAAACAACTTGTGGTGCGAAATTAAATGATGCAAAAAAGAACGGGTTCAAAAAGACCGTCATAACAAGTCGTCTACGCACAAAAACTGTTATGAATAACTGGAATATATTTTTTCGTTTTATATTTAATAATAAAATACCTGCATTCTGAACTAAAAATTTAATAAGCTCTGCCAAGGCTCTATGCAGCGGCCTAATGTAGTTTACCTCGTTCTGAAATATTTCTCGCCTTGAAGGGTAAAAGTACTTACGCCTTTTTGAATTAAAAAAAAAACCGGGCAAGTGCGTGTCGGACCAAGCACAATGAAGGGTTCCGTAGTTGGAATGAATTTATCCCAAGAACCTAGAAAAGCCTAGTTTACTTAGCTGTGATCATTTTTCTTTTAACTTCGTTATATACAAGTATATTATACTACTACCGTTAATTTTTTCACATGATCAAAATACAACCATTTAGCTAGCAGGGGGTGTCCCCCACACTTGACTCTAACAAAAATTATTTGTCCGGCATGATTAATATATAATATGGTGAAACTATATGGGTTCCTTGCCGACTACGGAACCCTAAAAAACAAGCAGTATCATAATTTTGCTTGTTTTTTCTTGTACTACCCATAGGTAGTGCCTAAAAATATGCAAGTAGGTACCTGCTACCTACATAATATATCAAGAAGTCATAAATCGCATGTTTTTGACTTGTTCCAACCTAAAATTTGATTTCAGACAACCTAAATATTTTTAGGCATACCTGATTTTACCTGTTTTGAACTGACTAGCTACGTTTCCTAGCCGGAAACCAAATGTGTTATTCTTGACATTATTTTAGAAAATTAACAAATCAGCACCGAAATTACGACACCTCTGTGGGGAGGACTTAATTAACCGAGCAGCAAATAAGATAAATGAACTGTCAGAGTCGCTAATGCGCCCACTGGATAACGGACACACGGTCACACCGGTCGGCACACATATCATGTTTAGGGAGGCGCACGTGTTTCAGTGACGCGTCATTAATTTTGAGCTCACGTTACAAATATTTTCACTTTTGTGATCCTGGAAGTCGGCAAGTATTGACTATGTTATGAAAAAATCTTATGTTAATCTCGTGGTTCTTTGACAGTCGTTACGGGTAGTCAGAAGCCCGAAAGTCTGACAACCAGTCTTACCAAGGGGTATCGTATTACCCAGTAACTGGGTTGTGGAGGTCAGATAGGCAGTCGCAATATTATGTTAGAACCGCATAATTCTAATCCTAAGAATCATCATCATCATCATCAAAAATAGAAGAGAAGAGTCATTCTTCAAATTAAAATGTACGAGTAGTTCCAAAAAATATGCTGTTGATAAAGGAGCCTCCGTCTGTAAAAGTTTTACACTACAGTTCCAAAATCGACAACAACGATGAATAAACCTATTTTTGATGGAAAGCGATCCGAAATACGATTTCTATTTTTTTCCAGTACCTGTCGATTGCAAAGTGCAAACGAATCAAATTCGCAGCATAGCTATAAAAGCGTTGAAAAAAGGTCTATGACACAATTTTTATTTTTATTTTCAATTTAAAAAGACGTGTGCTCTGTTTCAGGACTATTACATTCAATGATGGACATGTAAAACACGTTTGATGTTCACTTTCGAAATAAAGAGAAAAAGGTTTTTATTCCGATTTCCACCATTGTCTTCAGTCCGTCGATTCACAAAGCTAGAGGATATTGGGAGAACTGTTAGTCCGTAATGGAAGCTCAAACTGATGGACATGGTTGATGAAATTGTAGCTGTCTATTGAACTATGAAACTGATAAGATAATTTCCACCGATATAGAGTTTAAAGATATTCCCTATTGAAGGCGAATAGAAAGGCCTGCTTAGTGGTGTCGACTGCCTTTACAGGGCGTTATCGTTTTGAGGTTTCCCTGGTTCGAAAATTATAATCAAACCTTTCAAGTGGCAAATATTATGGTGATAATAATCATTGGAAACAATCGAATCGTCGTAACTAGATTGAATCTTTAGTTTAATACTTGTGATCGAGTTATGTATATATACTTTATTGTTCACCACAAAAATACATAGCAAAAAAATACATCAAACACTACAAAATATCCAATGGGCGGCCTTTTCGCTTTCTGCGAGTCTGTTCTTTGTTGTGCTAACACTCATATTTTAATGTTTTTTCAAGTCACAATCCCCTGTTTTAAAAGCACGTGTGTGTTACGTGTGTGGGTCACGTCATGTGATGATGACGAATGCTAAGCTATCTCATTGGTCAGAAACGTTATTGCAACGTGTTTCACTCCGAGTTAACACCATCCATTTTTCACACTGAAGGCACATGTCGATGAAAACGTTCGGAACATGCCGCAAAATATTTCGTGAAAAGATTTATTACGTTATTAATTGCAGTAAAAGCTGTAATTGTTGTGGTTTCAGTGAAAGGATTTTTAACGAACCTAATAGATTAAAAAGTGCTGATGCCTAATATGATTCTTTCCCCTCCATTTTGCCCTCCAACATGTGCCGGAATTAACACACACCACCAACACCCCAATTAGAATATTATGCTAGATAATTATGCAGTATTATGATTATCATAATGCTCACACTGAATTTTTGCTATTATGTAGATATAAAAATATTATTCATTTGTTAAATAAGTTATAAGTACTGACTGTGGAAGAAAATTGTAGTCACATTACAAGTCTGTCCACACTCGCAGTATAAGGAGCTAGCATAGTAGGATAACAACATTGTTTTGCTAATATCTTAAATAAATACATAATAGATTTTTAAAGTATCTATCTAATAAAGTGATGTGACGTGATAAATCGAGCGTCCAGATACTTGATTAAGTATCGCAGTATCCCTGTTTTATCCGGAAGGACGGATAATATTAAACGGATACACTTTCATATAGATTATAAATTGAGTTAAATATTCTACGTTGTGTTTACCACTAGGTAATAAATATGTACCTAAGTATAATAAGTGAAAATTAATTCAAAAATGTTAGTATTAGGTCGGTAGTACCTACATTGAATCTAGCATTAGCTCAGCCTATAATGTTTCCACTGCTGGGGACACATAGGCCTCCTCTCTTCGACATATAAGTAATCTACCACCGGCAATAATACACCATGCGGGCCCAATGCGGGTTGATAGATTTTACGTCTTCGAATTTTTAGTTCTAGAACACCGTTTTGAGAACAGTGGTGATCGAAATATTTTCACAAAGTAAAGCGCCTGGCTGGGCTGAATGTAGTATAGAGGTATGAGGAACAAGGTGTAAAGTTCACTCGTACTCCATACTCCATACAAAAGGGAGGATCTTCCGACCAGACGGGTGTCGTGTCTGGCGGGCAACTGTCCGATGATTCATGTCGGGCCGTTGTATATATGCTAGTTGCGCGGTAAACTCTGCTTGCGAGATGCAGGATTTCGTGTGACGTCAGTATGACCCGTAGTTTGCAAGTGGCGTTTGTAGATACCGCTACAGCTTAGCATGTTTTATCGAAAAAAATACTCTTGTTGTACCCAATTGTACAACAAATATCTCATTTACTTTCACTATTTAAAATCATAACATCTCGCCTGTATTTCCCGAAGAGTTAGGCAGAGGTGTACAGTCACGAGCAATAATATGTCAACACTTGGCAACTTTCAATTGCGATTTTCTCACGAAATAACGAATGCAACGTTGAAATACGACACTTTACATAAACCTATGGGTTCGAAAATACTATGTTCGTAATAATATAAAATTTCATTCAAAAATAAAGGAGAAAATCGCCTTTTAATAAAGCCAAGTATACATACTTATGCTCGTGACTGTACCTATACAGTAGGTACAACCACATCTCGTCAGATAAGTTTAAATCCCATGTTCATTTTAAAACTTTTCCGATATACAGTGCCTTCCAAAAGTTAGTTGACATTTTTCCATTTCGGTTGTAATGCCACATTATAATTTAAAATAAAAAAAAATATTAGGTAATCCTAAGCGATTACTTGATTATATTTTTTGATAAATCATCACACTAATATTATAAAGGCGAAAGTTTGCGAGTGCGTGTGTTTCTGTTTGTTACTTCTTCACGCACAAACGGCTGGACCAATTCTAATAAAATTTTGTGTGGAGGTAGCTGACACCCGGGATTAGCATATAAGCTACTTTTTGTCTCGATATTCCCACGGAAACGATACTTATGCGGGTTAAACCGCGGTTCGCAGCTAGTAGTCAATAAAAAGGTTATGAGTGGAGTGTCACGGCTGAAGTAGAAAAACGCCAACTAGCTTCTGGAGGCCACTGTATCTACGAAGCAGATTATTATCCCAACGCATCACGTTTCACGTATCCCTTATTCCACGTCGAGCATAGAGATGAGATAGTCAACCATTTTCTTCATTAATTACGTCACAGGCTGAAAGACGTTTTAATGAGCCTCTTGTCTATGTTATTAATGTTGTTGCTAACTAGAAAACCAAAGCAGAACTTGTATTACTTTAATATAATTTATCGTTTTACCTTGTAGGCATAACATTCATAATAATACACGTGCTTGAAATAATGTTTTATCAAAATATTTGAATTGTGGTTTTCTGAATTTCTAAATCCAAGTACCTATCTAATAATAGTCATCACTTTGTTGGAAACAATTCTATATTAATGAAGGTCTAGATAATTAAGAACAAAACCATGTTTTCCCTGTATCCTTTTCACGCACACAGGTATAAAGGGTACGGGTACCTAACAAATATACCTATCAATTACATAATAAAACTCAAATAGGACTATTTCTGAACATTTACTCCTATAATCATAAACTTTGCTTTTAAAGATAAGCGATTAGCGACTGTTTAGCACTATATTTTTGACTTTTAAACGTCACTCAACTTTAATCTTCGTTTATAGATAAACGATGATTAAATTAGGTACCCTCCTGTATTTATGATTCAGCACTTTCAAGTAGGCAACGAAGAATTAGATCAAGCCAGCGTAGTAGCTCAACTGTCACTAATGAGACACGATTACTTTTTCTATTGTTACCGATCTCTAGGAGTTTTTTAGCATTTGAGGGAAGGGATATGGTTCAATTCGCCGATTGCCAAATACCTTTAGTTTTAAGGTGACCCAAGTCGGATCGATCCAATGTGGCAGCCGAAAAACATTAATCGATTGACCCTCAACAGGCATGAGAAAGTTTATAGTGGATAAGACAGATTAAAACAGAAGAAGAACTAGCAGGGGATCGAGGAGGGGGGTGGAGGGGGGTTCAGACGGGGATCAGACCGAAATAACTCATTATGTTGTGACCTCTCAAGCTCCGCTAATGAGACACAATTGATTTTCTACTGTTTCTTATTACATAGGATACGCGCGGAGCTTGACAGGTTAAAGCGATCAATAATCAAACTGGTCGACGTCGATCGAACGTAGTCTTGTTGCACCTTTATAGGTATAAATATATAGTCTTCCAGACCCAATTTCGGCCATATCGGCCAACCTCAGCGGAGACTAGCCATCAATGCGGAAGATATTATTAAAGTGCACTAAAGTGTGTGCGCTGACACAGGTGCGCTCTCTCTTCTTTCACTGACAGTCCGATGGGACGGCAATCCGACACGACCCGAGTAAGATCAAGCGCAGGACCAACGGCTTAACGTGTTTTCCGAGGCACGGGGATATCACACCGCCAACTGAAATTCCTGACGGAAAACCCAATGACACTATCCCAGGACCCTACGCTCAGTAATCGCGCTTTCGACTACGAGACTAATGGGCAAGTTATCTTTATAGGATACTTAGCAACTCAATGTCTGACATTCACGCAGGCGGAATCATAGGAACTGCTAGTTTAAATATAAATTAATGAAACTGTTAATAGGACTTGGTAATTTCGCTTATTTGAGCAGAGAATATATACCACGATGTGGTCTGAGGCAATGGGGATTGTCCAAAAATTCTAACCATTAGATTTTATTTTATTTTTTGAAAATTTAGAGCATTTTGAGAAACTAATTTGAATATTTTGATGATTGGTTCAATAGTTATTTTTAAAAAATTTTTTTAATTATTTTAAGTTTTTAAGGTAGGTGACGTCATCTTTGGCTTAAATAGATTAAGTGCCGTTGCTTCACTAGTACATAATTAAAAATTTAAATCTGTCAACACAACGTCATCCATATCACATCTGTCAAAGTGTCAATACTGAATACTCAAATACTGTCTTATATAATCGAATTCGAATCCTATCCTATTATCGTATTTGTTTACAAATGGTTTTTTTTATGAGTAAGTGTCGTCCAAGGAATATACTACTCTCTGTCGTCACTAGAACAATCTACGCGGCGACTTAGAAATAGAATAATAACGCACGCGGCGACATAATTTTATTGTTCGTTTTCCTGAACCACAAATGACCACAATGAGCGATACTTTTGTTAAAGCTGACTCGCGAAACCTGCCTAAAGTTGAGACCGTTATGATATTAGAGTATATTTCTACTAGCAGCCATCATAGCGTAGCTGAAATAAGGGGAGCAAAAATAATAATATAATAAATATAATTTGACACTTGACAGATTGTAGACAATACTTGCCTCTTACTTTTTAACGATAACGAGGTAACGATACAAAACTGTATAGCCAAACCAAAGGGCAAACAAGGTCAATCGTATTTTATCAAAAATATCAATAAAATATGAATATTTTTCGTAATTAATTAGTCCGTAATGATCAGTAACGCTATTCTTCGAAATGGTTTTTCAATTACAACATTTAAAAAAATATGAACAATGCCCATTGTGGCCTCGTCGGTATACATAATAGGGATTACTGTCTGTCATTGCTAGTGGAAAATTTTGGTTTATAAATTCAACACTGTGAAATTGTATCTTTGTGTGAAAAACTGGTTAGAGGTTTAACGTAAAGTATTTTCATTCATTTTCGTTTTTTTGCCTGAAAATGTAATAAATATGTAAAAAAATTTATAATAATGTTTCCAAATGATAGCTACCTAACAAAACTCGTTAAACTTTGAAGTAAAGCAGTAAATAAACATATACCTTACTACCACAAAACAGTGTTTAACAGTTGTTTAGGCTAAACACCTTTTAAACACGACATATTTATATGGACTTTGACGTAACACTGACATTAGACACACGTTGAACAAGTGTTTAAGTTTTTGTGGTAAGACCCTATACGTCTTCATTTCAACATTTAAATAAGGCTACAATCGTCAACAAAGAATAATATCAAACAATAGGCTATTTGACTGGTTTCTGATAAACATCTCAGATTATTTAATGGTGTCTAACGAGCCCACAAAAACCTATTACTTCAAATTGCATAATGTATTTCTTTTAAAAAATAGTAAATAAAAATGTACTGTTTAAATAAGCCGCCAAAACGCTATCTTTAACAATATGGCGTCGTGACGTCACGATTCACGTAAACAAACGTTGAAACGGTCGAGATACTAGACAAAAGTCATCTGTTCTGTCAACGATAGACAGAAATTTACTAAATCATGACGTCATCTTAAGTTCAGCCAATCCAGACCGTTTTCGATTACGTGGCGCCAGATTTAAAAAGATGAAGTTTTTTCGGGATTTTTTTTATAAATAATACATTGTTTTGTAGTAAAATTAATGCAAATCGATTTTAAAAGCGATAATCTATACGAGTGTCAATAATTATGACCTTATTTTTCACATTGTCAAATAGCCTATTGCGATCAACGTTCCAACGTTTAGTTTTCCATAGACCATTTCTATGAACGTCCCACGACGCGACATAGCAACGCAGGATTGTTTGCGTGCAAAACTTCGTGGACGTTGCAATTGAGAGCGCGACAGGTGACGACAATGGGTGTCGCTCCCCTACTGCCCACTGTCACATTCACACGTCCTTTTTGTTCGGTTTTACCCGCAAACTGCCAATTCCTTGGGTTCTATGACTGTTTCATTGCGTCGTGCGTGGGATAATTCGGTTGTAGAGCGTTTAAAAGACAGTGTTTGTGTTTTTTATTTGTCAGTGGTACAGTACGACGTGACCCTTAACATTGGGTTCCACAGAAAGGAGTATTTTATTTTATAAAGGGTTTTTTGTAGTTTTATGCTCTCTTACTTGTAAAACATTTAAGGAAATATTTGGATCCCTTCTAAATGCCACGTAATTCATTTTATTTTCCATCATACGTGTTTAACAAGTTGGAGAAAACTTAATACATGCTAGAGTTCAGTAAATTAAGCAGTATTAAATTATAGACTTTAACCCAAAAATATACTTCCGAGAATCTAGCCAGCTATAATTTCAACGAACATAAGTAAACTTTTAACAAAATCTTTTAACCGTAAGCTCTCATAATATTATTATGTAAGTTGAAAGAACTGAAAGAAAAGAACACTGATTTTGACACTTTTCCGGAACTTCATATTTTTCCTGTAAATCTGCAGACTGTAGGTACTGCTTTTTTTTTTGGTTGGGAAATTATCAATTAACTTCTCCGTTCTCTCTGGGCGGAGCGGGAGGGCGTGTCAGACTTTTACTGACTAAAACCCACCCGTGTTCCTTCAGTTGCCAGTGCCAGGGGCCACGGTATCTCTTTTGAACAACCCGCGACCCTGGCAGGCATCGGCCCTAGCGGACCCAGTCAGTTAGTTAGTGCTGACATCTCTTTGAGGCGCGCGTGGAACACAACGCGCCGTCGACCCGGGACCCGGCCCATTGCTCGCCATCCGCAAGCCCGCGCCTGCGGTGGCCCTGTTTATAATTTTCTCTACTGAAAGGTATCTCAAATAAATCAAAAGATAAGTAACAGTTTCAAAGAGACAAAATTGTTATAAAGTTGATGAAATTCAAATGATGTAACGTTAGCAAATCATTTGGATAATTAAACTAGTAACACCAACTTGACGTTAACAAAACACGCTAGTAGGTCCGCAGTATGTATCCAGAAACACACACTAATGAAATAATTAGAAAAGTTTTACTCCCGAAACATTAACGAGGATTGAAAACGTACCTATATCTTCATTAAAGAAGTAATTAATCTACCCACTTGCAACGTTGAAAAACTAACAATTGTTCGAAATTACCCATTTCAGAAATAAATTACAATAATTAAAAATTACCCATTTCAGGGATAATTAATTTTACGTGTTGGTACACTGCAGGTACATAAAATAGGATCAAAAGCTTGACCAAACATTTACATGTTTGCGTTTATAATCATACTAGCAGCGCCACGCGGTTTCACCCGCATAAGTGTCGATCCCGTGGGAATATCGGGATTAAAACTAACCTATGTCCTTCTCCGGGATGCAATCTATCTCTCTGCCAAATTTTATCGAAATTCATTCAATGGTTTAGGCGTGAAAAGGTGACATATCTACAGACAGACAGAGTTACTTTCGAATTTATAGTATGGATACGGATGTTGTGGTTGCCATCAAACGCAAATCGGCTTTTTGGGTAGGGTACTTAGCAATGTCGGGTGTGAACCTGTAAGTTGTATACCATTTTTGGTAAACGAAAATACTGTTTACATTTTGATAAGTAGCTGGTCTATTTCGCTTGAGTAGCCAGAAAATGTTTTATAAATAAGACTGTGTATTCGATAAAGATTTTGGACAAAAATGGTTATTTCTTCGAAAATGGTGCGCGTCGAGTGCGCGTGAGGTATCATAGTTTCCAATTAGAATAAATTGATAAAATATTTCCAATTGGAATTGGATCAATCTATACATAGTGAGTTAGCTTATTACATAAGATTCCAACGATTTAACTTTAAATAGATCCACAGATAGTTTAGGAGATATTGTAATTTTAATGTGACCACGCACTTTAGCAGCAGTATTACCGCGATTGTCCGCGCAGGCGCGACAGACGACGCGGACCGAAAAAAATTACTTCTGTGGCTGAAGGGATAATAAAAGAGACACAAAATCAAATCAAATTACGTTACGAATTGATAAAATCAGCTGATCGTTCACGTTCTTTTTATATCGAATTCCGTAACATAAACATACCTTTTTCAAGAAACCCATCTCAAGTGGAAACAAAATACGAAAGCTAGTAAAGATCTGGGTTCGATCCCTTATTCGGACAAAGTGATAATGTGATTTTCCTGTTGGAAAATTCTCAATTGACCTGGGCTTGGACTGGTGTCCGATAAATGGCGATAGGCTCACCCTTTATCACATCGAACATTAATACTGTCATCGGTGAACCACTACCCTTTTGCCGGCTAGAAATGTGACTCTGTATTTTTAAAAGTGTGAGGGAGACCTTAATGTTGAATTTAATTGAAGGGTTTCATCGCCTCAAGCATAAGCTGGGGCTAAGATAAATGAATTTGATAATTATGGCTAAGCTATCAATAAATTACATTATGAAATGAAATTAAACGTTTATTTCTGTAAGTAGATCTTTTAAGACACTTTTAGGTACACGTCAATATTTTAAAACTACATGGCATTGACTTTTCCTAGCTGACTGATTCCTGAGAACAAATCCCGAAACAAAGTCAGAGGTCATGATCTCATCTAAAGTCCAAACATTATAATAATAAAGGATTTTAATTACCGATGTGACTAAAAAGTAGGTATTATTCATCTAAAGATAATAATAAAAAATAAAAAAAATAATAATAATCAATAATAATAATAAAGATTATTATTATTTTTTTTATTATTATCTTTTGTGTGTTGTGCTGTCTTCTGTGTGCATTTATCTATCTATCTGTTCTGACACACCATGGGTATTTTTTTTATATGTTGAGAACTAAATACTTATGTGTTTTTTATTCCAATAGTGTGAAAAAGGTAAAATAAATATAATAACATTAAGTACATATTTGTTTATTTTTGGAAATATTGTTATTGAAGTCTAGACATGGTAGGTATTGTACGAGTATATATACATATATATTGTATTCTTGTACGAGTACATCACATTGCTTGTCATTTATTAAAAAAGAAAGGATAACTTTATTGTTACATTTTCATTTTTATATTGGAATCTCAGAAAACTACAATAGAAATGTCAAATAGGTAGGTATATAAAATCCCAAACCTGCTTTTGTCCATGTACCCCTTTTGAATAAATCATTCATCGTTCTATATCATCTTTACTTCATATCTTTGAACAGATAAATGATAAAAATACTTACCATAGAGCTATGAGGTCATTGTACTCATCATTATGAACAACTTTTACTAAGGGACCAAACCTGAAATCGCGAAAAAAAAATCTGTTGTGCTGTGTGTAAAAAGTTATACGAACATAATTGTAGGGAACAGCTGATTTTTTTTTCGCGATTACAGGTTTGTGTTCCTTTAGTAAAAGTTGTTCATAATTATGAGTACAATGACTTCTTAAGATGTTGTTAATGTTTTACCAATAACCCTATAAATCGAATTGTAATAAATCTAAAATGAGGTCACGACACGTCACTCCCAAAACAAGCTTCGACTTAAGACTGCACCGAGCGCACAGTGGCGCCCTCATCGTTTGTTTGGTTATTTCTTTTATTTTAGAATGAAAATGCAGAAAATATTATTATTATATATTATTATTTATTATTTTCTGCATTTTCATTCTAAAATAAAAGAAATAACCAAACAAACGATGAGGGCGCCACTGTGCGCTCGGTGCAGTCGAATTAATAATTCTGATACTCAATTATATTCGGCCGTACTTCTCTGTATGAAAACTTCTGTTTATCCTCGTTAAATACATCCGAATACGTTTTCTCGTGTGCCGTTTATTTGAATTTCCCTTTGAAATTTACTTTCTGGTTGTATCAGCGCTCGCAGCTTCACCTCAGGCTTATCGTTTTACGCAAAGCCACCATACCTAGCCTCAGTAATGGCATTATAGTTTACATAATCATCTTACAGCACCATAGTGGTGGTATCTAAACCGAATCTCATTTGAGCTCTTAATGAAAATGAAGATTCGTAATTGCAGTCTGTGTGAGCGGTTGGGTGGGAATTAACTGGAACTGGAAAGCGGAAACTTAAATGTGAGGTAGGTTATTTCGAATCAGAATTAACAAACAATTGGATATTTTCGTAAGAAATAATGGGACAAAGCGATCGTTGGCATAACAGAGAAGACGATTTGTATTTACAAACTAGCTGCGCCCCGCGGCGATCCCGTGGGAATATCGGGATAAACAGTATCACATGTGTTAATTCTGGTTATAAACTATCTGTGTACAAAATTGTATTCAAATTCGTACAGCCGTTTGTGCGGGAAGAAGTAACAAACATATAAACACAGTCTCAAACTTTCGCCATTATAATATTAGTGTGAAGTGTGATTGCAACGTTTTATTGAAACTGTTGGATTTGGTTACTAATAATGTCATTTAAGTATCCAACACTAATTTATAGTTTAGTAATTACTGCACCACAATGCAGGCATTAAACTAATCACGTATTTGATGCATAGGTATATAATTTATTGTAATCCTGTAATCTCCTATCAATTTTGGATGCCGTATAAATTGCGGCACGCCGAACTGTTTACAAATCCGACCACAACCATACGCAGGGATTGTGCATAGATTGTATTCGGTCGTAATGCTTGAAATACTGACTAGACACCATAATAATATCTCCTCTAGATCTTAAAATAATCACAGTCCTCATCATCAGCCTACAGCAGTCCACTGCTGGACATAGGCCTCTCCTATTGCAGGCCATTCAACTCAACAATGCGACAATGTTCGCATGTGAACATTGTCGCTCCACCTAGCCTGAGGACGCCCTAACTTACCTTTGCGCATTCGCGGTCTCCACTCAAGAACACGTCTACCCCAGCGGTCATCGGTTCTACGGGTAATGTGGCCATTTCAGCTTGCTTGTTCTTCGAGCTACATAGTTATATCGACAACTTTGGTTCTCTGCTGGATCACCTGCACCTGCAGTATCCCAGTTGGTAAACAAAATTCAACGCCTTATTTGACTTGCTCAGGCATGGAGGTTCGAATAAACCCTTACTTAATCCACCTCTTTACCTTAGGTATATGTCATGTCATCCCAAGTACCTAACTATTAAATTGTCCGTCAGTTAGCTACATAACTGTTTTATATGTATGGACTTCACTAATCTAACTAGGGATGTAACTGAACCTCGCCTCAACTTTCTCAAATGCGGACCTTCGGCATGAAATTATACCTCCGCATCCGCCTCCGCGGAGTTGTAAAGGAGGTCTTATATAGAATATCAGCTCCAACTAAACGAATACTCTTTAATGTGGTGGAGATATTATTATAACACAAAGTTTTAAGGTTTTGCTCCAATGTCCCCACCGGTTCAGTACCAACTGAACAACTGTTTAGTGGAGCCTGTTTATTTTATGAACCACAAAAAACGCCTAGAAGGTGACAAAGTCGCAAAACTGTTTTATGTGTAATATACTTTGATCCTTCTTAATTTTGATTAGATTTTATTACGTAGAATTTTTATATTTTAAATGTTAAATTAATCTTTTTTTTTCGCCGGTGCGCGGTGTCACGCACCTCTACCTCCACTTTCTCCGCTAAGATGGTCTCCGTTACATCCCTTAATCAAACACACCAAAATTTAAACTAGTTTACACAGGTTGCAGGATATCGTTCTACGTTCCGTGTGTTGATTGGTTCGCAACGCTGCGCAAGTCAATTCAAACATAGAACGCTTGACCGCAGCTTACGTGCGCACTGCAAAACAGCCTTGTTTGTTATGCCTAACGGAGTCGGCAATTATAGGTGGCCGTTATCGCGAGAGAGTGTCCCCAGTGTGTCTTGGCAACAGATAGTCACCCTGTTTAAAGAGCAAGAGCTGTGAGCTGTGAGCCAGGAACCAAGAGCTGTAGTACTTAAATGCGCGATCATACAGTGCGTTTCATCATATTGCCTAGAGTAAAGCCAAAGGAACTTTATGTTACGACGAATAACTTAAGAGCTGATTACGAAATAGGGGACTTTAGTACTTGAATGTTCAATGAAGCTGAAATGTTTACAGTCTCAGTGTTCCCTTGCCGTACTAAAGTTCAAATAACTCAATCGAGCTAGAGGCCTAAATGTAAGTGAATAGAAGTCTAATACTGACTTATGCTTAGTGACTGAAAGTACAAGACTGACTTTAAGTGTTTCTGAGAATAGGCTTCGTACACCACGCGCCAACAATACATATGGCGAACGAACTACCGGTTATATTATACCGAGACTTATTAATAGTCTACCCTCAGAAATTAACAAACGTATCACACAGAAAAATATTAAATGTAAACTTAAACAATATTACTTAAGTATTTTGTAGGAATGATTGTAACTATCCAAAGATGTTATTAACTGTATCGACTATAACGCATACATATAAAATGCTTCATTGTATACTTAGTTCGATATTGAGATAGACGCATGATAGCACAAGTTTAAACCTCTGTGGTTTTTGGTTGCTATTTTATATGAATAGTCCTGTATTCTTTTATAAAAATGATAAATAAAAAAGTCTAAATGGGACTACAAATGTTTTTGTCCTCTGCCCAACAAGAGAGTGGCCTTTGGCCGTTTATAAATTTTCGGAAACAGCCAAAAGCCGCTCTAAGAACTGTGGGAGAAACTTTAGTAAGTTGCACTTTGGATTTCTGATATAGAATCGAAACAAACTTCACGTAGACGCAGCGTTAGTGCATTGCGCCACAATTATTGTTGCCTTGTCAAGACATACGTTACGGATACCAATTGCAGCTTATTTTTCTTTTCTTTCGACGGTACATCTATGTTGCTTATAGTGTTTGGCCCCAGTAGGTGGGCACGTTCATTGCAACTGCATTGATACTCTTTGTTTTTGTCTTGTCTTTATTTATTTATTTTTTATTTATTAAACTTTATGCACAAGTAAAAACTGTACAAAGGCGGACTTAATGCCTTGGGCATTTTCTACCAGTCTACCTTAGGGTGATGCAGAGACAATACACAGTAGGTGCAATTACAGAAAACAACTTAGAAAATAACTAGAATATAAAAACAAATACTTAGATACATACATACAACAAAATATAAAAAAATAAAATAAAAAAGTTATGAGAGATAAACAAGAAAACCTGCAACAACTTAATCTTGAGACGAATCTGGCAACTTCTTGTGAATGTGTTCTCGAGCTTTCATTTTAAATTTTCCCTTTATGTGTGTTATTATTGTATTATTACATGGTACACCATAGATTACCTACAGTATTGTCTCTCCTTCCCCTTTTTAATCCATCCAAAGGTTGTCTTTAAAAGATCGCTCTTAGCGATAAGACCGCCCATTGTGTCAGCCTTTGTAAAATTTCTATATTTATAACTGTAATTTATATGGTGTACATAATAATAAGTATTCTATTCTATGTATTCAACTTAGTAGGTATATGAAAACCAATAACCTATCATAATGGTACCCAATACAAAGTGCAGTGAGTTCTTTGCAGACCTGAAATTGAACGAATGTCTCTACAAACCCTATAAACACAATTTTGTAGCAAGGCATTCGGTGAGTTGCTTGCTTTGTTCGTGTGGCTGTGTCAACTGTCAACGGTCCACGTCAGCACTGTCCTTACTTGTGCCCAATTCACGAAACAGCTCTCTCATGCTCGGCTGGCATAGATACTAGTCTAATGAACCAGTTGTAAAGAAACAAAATCGAAGCGAATTTTTCTTTTCTTTTAGATTATTTTACACTGTAAAGTTCGTTTTTTAAATCCAGATACCAATTTGACAGGTGTGATGTCAAACTTCTATACTAAAAAAACGCAACCACAAAAGTCTTAAATGTCAGATTAGTATCTGGGATAAAAAAACTGGCCAAGTGCGAGTTGGACTCGCACACGAAGGATTCTGTACCACAAGGCAAAAACGCCGAAAAAAACACGTTTGTTGTATGGAAGCTCCTCTTTTTTTATTTTATTCTGTTTTTAGTATTTGTTGTTATAGCGGCAACAGAAATACATCATCCGTGAAAATTTCAACTGTCTAGCTATCACGGTTCATGAGATACAGCCTGGTGACAGACGGTCAGACAGTGATGTCTTAGTAATAGGGTCCCGTTTTTACCCTTTGGATACGTAATCCTAAAAATGAACTGAGTGGTGTAGATAAGTTATCATCATTCTCCTGCCTATAAACCAATTTACTTAGGATCGGCGCAACATTTCTTATCTTCCATATTTCTTTATTAGTCGTCATCTCGGTAGTCACTCCCCTTTCTAGCCATATAATCTTTCACACAGTCCATCCATCGTTTCATTGGTCTTCCTCTACTCTTATAGCCATCGACTTTTATACTCAAAACTCTCCTCAATACCTACATTTTCCTCATTCCTCCTCATCACATACCCATACCATGACTTCCACACAACTTTTGAGACTGTACAAGTCTGCATAAGTTAGGTAAATAAGTTATAGGTAAGTAAACCAGCGTATTATTTTCCCACTGCAGGACAAACACCTCTTCTCATATACAGAAGGCACGAGCATTGACCAGAGATCAAATAAAATAAGTGTAAATTATCTACCTAAAACAACAACCAAATTTCGTAACACGTATCAATCGGAATCTGAATCATTTTGAAGCAAATTGCTAAGCCATTGCTTCATAAGTTCGAAAAATTTGTCTGCTCAACACGTAAATAAAGCAGTGTATGTTGTTGAACTGTCAAAATGAAACCGATTCCAATTGATAATGTGTTACGCAATTGTCCCACAGGATGACTCCCGCATGAAATCACTCATTTTGATAAATCATTCAATATTACGTTTGACAGGACCAATTAGATACATTGAGAAAACTTTTAATTCCCCATTCCCCCTATTAATATTAATTGGAGATACACCAGGATAACGAGAGATCGAAAGTTTAAATTGGGGATGACACGGATGTGAAGGCGTTGACCACAGAAAATTCGCTTTCATCTAAAATGGAAGACGAAAAGAACGGTACAATTAATTTTTACGGGAAAATAAATAATTAAGGGAGTTTGGATTTGTCTAAAACACATTCCATTCCTGATGAGTAGATATGTATAAAAGGTCACACCTAAAATATAAAGACTTTTTAAACTAATGTGTTAGTAAGGTTGAAAAAAAAATGGTTTTTCTATTTTGTGTAACTTGTTAAGTATGTGGAATAGGGATTTAACATTTTGGTATATGTTTTTTGACTCTTTGGTCTAGTATCATGTAAAAGGAATACACGATTTAGTGATTTTTTCTCGATACAAAAAATGTGCAAAGTTATATCTATTTTTTTACTTTGTTCGACATCACGGCGTAAAGCTTAAGAGTTATACAATGGAATTTACTTTATATTTATGTAAAAAAATAGGTAACTATTTATTTTTAAGACTCCTTTGTGACCTCACAAAGTGGTTTCAAAATCAATTGTGGTTTTATAAATTCTATTTAAGTCTATTTTCCATATTATCCTAGTTTATTTGGAGTCGGCGCAGTATGTCTACATCTTCCGTCATTAGTCGTCATCTCAGAAGTCACCCCCTTTAGCCATAGCCATATCATCATGCACACAGTCCATTCACATTCGTATTCGAAACTTTCCTCACGACATTGTTGTGACCTACCCATTTTTAATATCTTTAGATAAAGCTCTCCTTTCTGCTTAGTGTTCAAACCACAATGGGAATGGCGACAAGTGTGCGACACTTATGTCGCAATGTGTTTCGCTTTGCTCGAACAGGAACAGGAGTAAGATCGAAGACACTGCAAATAAAATGCGAGACGCTTTCTTTCTCTTAGTGCACATTGAGTGCATGGTTTACACATATGTAATGTATACCGTAGTAAGGCTTATTATAGTAATTCGTTCAGAAGCCCAAGCACGAACACGTCAAGTAAACGTAAAGTACATTTGAATGATTTTTGAAGTAAAAACTTCCTCTTCCTGAACAGTGGACGAAACTGAACCGTCACGCTCGGGTCGGTGACGCTGAATCGGGTATAAGTACTCGGCTCCAGTCGGTCGGTGACGCTGAATCGCGTTATCTCGGCGCTGAATCGCGTTATCTCGGCGCTGAATCGTGTATACTCGGGTTCAGTCGTAAGCTTTCACATTCTATCGTGGGGTCATAAGAAAACACCCTCTCTGAAATTATCAAAAATAAGACTATTTTACAGCAGTTTGTTTAAATTTTTTTGCGATAAGCACAATCAATATCAACCATAGATGTGAATAACGTCTTAAAACTAAATAAATAATATGTGTGAAACGGGTATTTACAATCCCAAATTAGTTTGATATTACGTTACGCTTACTCCGCTAGGCCCACTCGTATTCTTTACCTACCGCAGTCTTTAGATGAATTCACCGTAATAATGTTTAAGTACCCTTACTCGAGGCCATTTTTAACCAGGAAAAAAAACTGTCATGACTTTAATCTTGCCACTCTGAGATTAGTCTGGACGAATAGGCAAATAAAAAATATAATAAAAACACCAGGATTTTTACCATGTTAAAGTTTACCTCTTTTGCAGAGATTAATCTTATTTGCCAGTTTTTATAATTAACTACGTACATTACTTATTTAATAATACTTTTTAGTGAAATATCCTGTGTTATAAAAGGAACTCAATCTAACGTTAGTAGATACTAAACCTCCACGTTTTCCGTTTGTTTCAGTAGAAAAGGTAAAATATAAGGAGCCATTCCATAAAAGCGTAAAATGTTTGAATATACTTTTAGAACATCTACTTAATTTTACTTCAAATAAAACATGTTATATGGAATTTTATGAAAGCCACCAAGGAGACAATGGAATATAAAACAAAGCTTGAACTTTTATGCTCTCATGACACTGCCCGGGTATTAGAACTTTCTATTCTATTCTTCAGAGCAGCTTAAGATAAGATGGTAAGGGTGGCGTAGAAACTGTTGAGCACCAACTAAACTAAAATATTGTTAGGTATATGCCGTTAACACGTAAAAGCAAGACAGAGATGACAGACATTAAAATGCCTGTAAGCTAAACTAAAAGTTAGTTTTGTTGGCATAATTCTGAACATTTTTATTTTTATTAAGTCAGGGGTAATTATCCTCCAAGAATTTCTTTTATTAAAATACAACAATATTTCCAGTTGAATTCCGTCGCTGCCCAACAAAATGGCCAATGTATACAGTTGTTAGCAAAAATGAAAGGGGGCAAAGTTTTCCACGAATCTATTTGAATTCCACTAGTACGGTGTCAAGTGCGCTCACCCACAATTTTGCCTGACGAGAAGCAAATATTGACCCTTCCCTGTTCACTTCCAACCTTTCTGTTACCTTTATTTGAGCTTCCTATAAATAATATTGACCATTTTCCTTGTGTCACACAGATTTTCACGATAAACTGTTATTTAGTTGAATACGTGGGATATGCTCGTGCTAAACGCTTTTATATTTTTCCCGTTACACGCTCTTCCTTTAGTAAAGGCGTGGAGGGCGTAGAGGAAAATATAAACTATATGAATTGCTTATCTACCCACTTAGGTTTAAAAGCCCGTTGAGGAAGCGTGTCGAGTAATGTATTGTTAGGTTCGTTACGGCTTACTCATACATTCGATGTTAGACTTTGCAAAGATGGCAAAATCGAGACGGTGAGGCATACATTTCTTCTCAGCTTATTATCGAGTTTATTATAGTTCTGAGTGAGAAATGATTTCTAACTTATTTATATTTTAATTTGCCATTCTTGAATTAGTTCTTCTTCTTCTTCTTAGCGTGTCGATAGCAATCTAAAAAGACTCGGCCCAGAATTCGGCTACTTGTTTGGCGCCATCACCAGCGTCCACCAGTTCCTGTAACGTGCAGCTGACAGGACACGCATATCCTGTCAGTTTGAATTAGTTTATTCACACGTTTATTGGATGCAATTGGTACCTGGATGGCAATTGGTACCTTGATACCGTTTATGGTATCAAGGTACCAATTGCCATCCAGGTTTATTTTCCTTCATTCACTATGAAGCAAGGTACTTGAAGGAGCGAGTATTAATGGAATTTTGGATGTATCAATATTAATATTAAGATTGGCGAAGCGAGTAATTCAATCAAGGTGAACAAATAGACGCAGGACTAAGTGATTTGTTAGGTAAAACGTCCTTCTTTTCAGATAAAATGATAACGGTATTTCATGAAGCTGTTTCACGGTTCTAAAAATGGATCCTGCGGAATATTATTTCATGTAGAAGAATTGTATTGTTTTGTATTATTTTTGGGTGGTACGCTTAAATTGGATTCCAAGTGAGTAAATTAGTCATATCTTCGATCTATCAGCCAGCTTATTCTTTGTAATATAAGATCTGATGAAACCAAATATAAAAAAAGAAAATTATGTTTCCTCCTCGTTAAAGTTAAGTATTCTTGTACGTTTATTCTTATAATCTTCAAATAACAGTCTGAATATTCGATTTATATATATTCTGTACACTAGTGTACACAACAGTCAATCAGTCTGCCGAGCCTTCTCCCAACTATGTTGGGGTCGGCTTTCAGTCTAACCGGATGCAGCTGAGTACCTGTATTTTACATGGAGCGACAGCCTTTTTTTTTTTTTTTTTTTTTTTTTTCGCTGAGAAATGACGTTACGCATCTCCGCTCGTCGGGGGAAGAGACGGAGTATGTGGGACTCCCTGCCAGGGTGGCAGTATACCCACTAAAACTCAGCGGTGTTCCCTCATCGCCTTGATGGGGAGGTCATGGGAATCCGGCTCAGCCTTTGCATCCACAACCCCCCGGCGCATGCCCGCCTAGCTGGCGGGCCCCGCATGTCCCCCCGTCTGGGGGGCTACGGGAATGGCCGGGAACACCTGGCCATTCCCGTCCGGCACTGGTGGAAGCCTGTGCAATACAGGCGAGGGTGCCCCCGCACCCGTCGCCTGCTGGCTTCCACCTGGGAGGAGTCGGAGATGACTGTCATACTGACGTCTTCTTCGACCCCTCCTCCGCCTTCGGAGCGGCGCCGCGAGAGGGTCTTCCTCCCGCACGCGCTCCGCCGCCTCCTTCTGGGACATGACGTGTTCGCAGAAGGAGGCGACTGCCGCCCAGGACCCCTCATCCCCTAGCATGGCGTTGACCAAGCCGGGGAGCGAGAGGTCCGTTCCGATCGCCGCGGTGAGACTGCGGCGCGGCCCGGACCACGACGGGCACACCTCGAGAGTGTGCTGCGCCGTGTCCTCCGCCGCGCCACAGTCGTGACACGACGGCGTCTCCTCCCGCCCGATACGGTGCAGGTACGATCCGAAGCAACCGTGTCCGGACAGCACCTGCACCAGACGGAAGGAGAGGAACCCGTGCGACCGCTCGAGCCAGTCTCGCAGGACCGGCCCAATCGCGTCGAGGGTTCGGCGGCCGAAGACTGCGGCGGCGAGGTCCCGCGTCCAGTGGACGACTATTGCGTCCTTCGCCTCCCGCCGGACGGCCTCCCGCTCTTGCGGGGCTGGGCGTTCTCCTCTCGCCCTCCGCCCCGCCGTCCATTCATACACTCTGGCGAGCACCCACGCCTCGAGTTCCCAAGGCGGAGTGCCCGCCAGAGCACATGCCGCGGAGAAGCCGACCGTGCGGTAGGCCCTCGCCACCCGCTGGGCTATGGCCCTTTGGGGGGCCCGCAATGCGGCGGCGTTCTCCCTCCTGTGGAGGGAGTCTTCCCAAATAGGGGCCCCGTAAAGGGCCATGCTCCTCACGATGCCGGCGTAGAGTTGCCGGCATCTCGCGCTGGGCCTCCCCAAGTTGGGGAGCAGCCACGAGAGGGCGCCCGCAGTCTTCAGCAGGCGCGTCGACAGCCCGCTAAAATGCGGGCCGAAACGCCACCTGCTGTCGAGTACAAGGCCCAGATATTTCATCTGGGCCTTCACCTCGATTCGGACGCCCTCCACAAAGATGTGGGCGTCTGGTGGTTGGCGCTGCCGAGGCCCGTGGAAGAACACGGCCTCGGTCTTGTGCAGCGCCACCGTCAATCCTAGGCGGCGGATCCTCCCTGCGACCAAGGATCCACCCGCCGAGGCCAAGTTGGCCGCCTCCCTGAAACTCTCCCCCCGGGCGGTGAGGAGAGTGTCATCCGCGTAGCAGACCACACTCGTGCCTCGGAGGAGAGTTCCCCGCAAGAGCCAGTCGGGGGGGGGTCTGTATGTATGCTTTTGCGGTTGCACAACGACATGCTTTGCTTTGCTTTGCTTGGTAGTATAGATGCAGGCCTACCCTGCCGCCTCCTTCAGAGGCGGTAGGGTGGCGGGGTCTTGAGGGAGAGCGCAACGGTCGTGTAGATCCTCAAGGCAAGTCTGGCGGATGCACCTTCCCGAGGTTGCCACCCCGTTCTTGGTCTGATTCCCTATGAAACAGACGTAACAAAAACCACCAGGCGCCAGTACATCCTTAGTCCAGTTCCCTTTACCCCATTATTTCCCGTCTTTCATCTTCCTGCCCCAACTCTCACAATCCTCCTATACTCCATCCCACCTACATCCTCATTCCTTCCACCTCCAATATCCCATACTCCACTCCTAACCGCGACCCCCTGTGACTGGGTGGTGGCGGGCTCGCCCATCACTAAAATCAGCTGGTGGAGAGTAGGAGTAAACAGTCACCTGCGCTAGGACCTGCGCAGTTGAGCGCCGTAAGCGGGGATGAAGGAGTCCTGGGGGGTTGAGCCGAGCGGCTCTGGGTGTAATGTGCCCGTAAGGCAACACGCCCCCTTTGGTCTGGATTTCAAGCGAAACGGTGGCCCTACCCATTAGCCAGGGGTAGGGAAATGGTCACGGTGTCCCGTCAGAGGGCCACAGGCGAGGTGCGTGAGGTCCGCTGAGGTCGTTCTTGGACGGCCGAAGCGGTAGGTAAAGGTCATGCTGACGGTGTAAGTGAGGGTTGATCAGTTCGTAGGGGGTTTGGCCCTTTGAACCTTCCACGCCAACCCGATCGAGCACCCGATGTCGCACTGTAAACCAGCCTTGCGCACCTATATCTCTCTGGTAGTCCTAACGTTCGAGCTTTTTTGTAGTGAGACGTTCCCAGGTGCGGGCTCCATGGAGGGTGGGAAGCCAGAGAGATGAATTTCAAAAACTTTTTAATATGGACAATTTAAGGCCAATTAAAACCCAAACCGGAGTGGAGGCGAAAGCCAATGAGACTCCCAAGGGAGGTGCTTGCACTTCCCTCGCCCCTGGTGGCCTTGCAGTTAACGCTGCGGGTACCAGCGCGGGTGCAGGTCCGGCTGTGGCGAAAACCGCAGCCAAGACCAAACAAAAAAAGTCCCAAAATATACGAAGGACGTCGGCGCTGACTGGGACCAGTACCGACCCTTCTAAAACTAAGGTGAAGGCCAAGGCGACGACTAATACCACTGCCGGTCTGACCCTCACCACACAGATCCCGGAGCTGGGTAACACCAGCGCCGGGCATCCCGCCAAACACCCTCCTTCTTCCTCAACCCCTCAATCCTCCTCTCAAGAGGCGGCCGTCACCGGTCAAACGGAGACGGTCGGATGCACTGAGGACACGTTCTCACGTGCCTGGCAAGTCCAGAAACGCAAGGGCAAGGGTAAAGGCATTCAACAAGCCCGAGGCCCCCGCACTGACCCTTCAGGTCCAACAGCTTCCTCAACACAGAGCAAGCAGAGGGAGAGAATGACGAGGAAGGAGCGACGTCAGGAACGCCGGCTGCCAGGTAAAGGTAGTCGACACAAACAGGCCACTGCCGCTAGGTCGGCCAAACCGACCAGCGGCCAGCTGAACTTCGCCGCCGGGAAGCAGTCGCTGCCGGAGGCCGGTACAAGCCAACCTTCGTCCGGCCAACAGCCGACCGGCGTACCGGAGAAACAGGCTGAAGGTAACTCCACCACACAGCGACCCGATTGGAAGGATCAGGCCGCGGCCAAGCGAGCTCTCAACGAGACTTTAACACCTCGGGGAGAGCATAAGCGGCCGCGTCTTGATCAATCCAAACGGGTCCCTCATAAAAGCTACGCCCAAGCTGCAAGCGCAACCCTAGACGTCGCGATCACCTGCGAGCGCACGGGAATCCTCAGCAGGGAGGTATCGGACCAGGTACTCGCTGCCATCCAGAGGCAGATCATTCTCGAGGCCTGCTCCCCCAAACAAGACACCCCGGGGCCGACGTTTAACGCCAAGCCGATGTTCGCCGGAGGAGTCCTGAAACTGTGGTGCGGAAACGACCACACCTTAGCCTGGTTAAGGAAGACAGTCTCCGAGCTTTCTCTTCCTACTAGTATTTCGTTAGTAGTGAAGAGTCAGGCGGAAATACAAAAGCGAGCAAGATGTGGCATCGTGATCCCAGACGAGCAGGGGGTCTATGGAGAGTCGTCCAACATTGGGCGCGCTCTCAGCTATCAGAACCCCTGGGTGGACATCAAGAGGTGGGTGCTTCACTTTGCTGACAAACAAGCCGAGCAATGGTTCGTGGTGGTTGGCGTCCCTGTCGACCAGATCCCGACCCTGATGGAGGCCGAACGCCGTCTCTCAATTGGATTGGGGGCGGTGTACGTTAAGTTTCAGGGTCGAAACGGCAGGTTCACCGACGTCCCACAGGGATGGGACCCTGCCACGGGCACCATCGGCGAGGTAACAGACCAGCCACTACCATCGGCGGGGGAGTCATCTCCCATAGCAGACAACCCGGAGGCATCTGAGACTGAACCTGCTCCGGCAGGGTCGGCCGCCCCTGATGCTGCCACCGTGGGCGCCGTCCCTTCATCGGGCGAGGAGCTGGACGACATGATCCTGTCCCCGGCTTCGAGCCAGGTGGGGGACGGCTTCGACGAGGGCGACCTGTTTGCCGGGCTCAAACTGGGGGGGGACGAGGAGGGGTTGGCCAGCGATGGCGTCCCTTTCGTCGGCCTGTAAGATCCTCCAGGCAAACCTCCACCACAGTCAGACCGCGACGGCTCAACTGCGCAAGTGGCTGGAGGTTCAACACACGGCCATAGCCTTGATCCAGGAGCCGTGGATAAGGGCGGGCCGCATACAAGGACTCTCCAATCTTGGTGGTAAGCTCCTGGTTACCACAGATCACGAACATCCCAGATCGTGCATCTATATCACAGGTAACCTCAAAACACAGCTCTTAACTGACTTCTGTTGCAGAGATGTCTCTGCAGCTAAGCTGATAATACAGCGTGACGACGCCATGGAGATGGTGATTGTCCTCGCCTCGGTCTACATGCCCGAGGCGGAAGCGCCGCCCCCGCACGACTTCGCTCGCCTGGTGAGCCACAGTGAGAGGTGCGGGCTCGAGGTCGTCGTCGGGGCTGATGCCAACGCTCACCATCAACTGTGGGGTATGGACACGCAGAACGAGAGGGGTAAGGCCTTGGTTGACTACTTATTCTCGACTAACCTATCTCTACTAAACACGGGTTCCGAACCAACGTTCGTGACCAGGCGAAGCCGCACTATCATAGATCTCACTCTAGCAACAGAGGGAGTGGCGGAAGCTATCACAGGGTGGCATGTCTCCAATGAGGCGTCCTGCTCTGATCATAGGTGGATCCGCTTTGACATCCAGGTCTGTGTTCCACCCACACAACCTCGGCGTAACCCGCGCAATACGGATCGGGCCACCTACACACGCAGTCTTGAATCAAAGTTAGCGACATCAAACGATCCGACAACATTTGAGGATCCAACACAGATTGAAGTACAAGTAAGGCATCTTACTAAATCAATGATAGACAGCTACCAAACCGCATGCCCAGTGACCACCCCGCGCAGCACACCGGGCAAACAACCCTGGTGGGGCGCTGAGCTGGAACGCAAGCGCGGTAAGGTAAGAAAAGCTCTGAATAGAGCAATGAATACATGTGCGGATGAGGACTGGGACAACTATTACGCAGCCAAATCCAGCTACAAAAAATGCATCAGGTTCAGGAGCACCACGGGATGGCGCAAGTTCTGTGGCAGCATTGAATCTTGTCAGCAGGCTAACAGGGTAAGGAAAGTTCTAGCACAACAGCTGACACCTGGGCCCGCCACCCTCCGGAAACCTGACAACACACTAACATCCTCGCCAGAAGAAACGAGACGCGTCCTTATTGAAACTCACTTCCCAGGATGCACTTTCGCACAGGTAGTTGACTGGCAGGATATAATTCAGACACCATCAGACAATGATTGGCTCTACGCCAGCAGGGTGATCACGTTGGAGAAACTCCAATGGGCCATCCGGAGCTTCCATCCTTTTAAGGCAGCTGGTCATGATGGAGTGTTCCCCGCCTTACTGCAGTGGGGGGGCACCACCATCACCACTAAACTGCTGCCTTTATTGAGAGCGTGCCTGGCCTTTAGATACGTTCCTAAGGGATGGAGGGAGGTGAAGGTAATATTCATCCCTAAGCCAGGTAAGGGTGACTACACAAACGCCAAATCCCATCGACCAATCAGCCTGACCTCCTTTCTACTGAAGACTTTGGAAAGGCTGTGCGATAGGGAACTGAGGGATGGCGCTCTAAAGACTATACCGTTACACGGTAACCAACACGCATATAGCTCAGGTAAGTCGACTGAATCTGCCCTTCACCTGGTAGTCAGCCAGATAG
This sequence comes from Oligia latruncula, assembly GCA_948474745.1. NCBI lineage: Eukaryota > Metazoa > Arthropoda > Insecta > Lepidoptera > Noctuidae > Oligia > Oligia latruncula. The sequence continues at coordinate 8,994,343 of OX419693.1, read as the reverse complement.
AGGAAGCGATTCATCAGAAAGGCACTTGTTTGGGTACTTTCATAGACATCGAAGGAGCCTTCGACAAAACCAGCTTCTCCAGTATCAACAGCGCCCTCTCCAGACACGGAGTGGAACAGGTACTAACGGACTGGATCACAAACATGCTAAGTAAACGAGTGGTTCGACTTGAAGGAGAGCAGCAGCTGGCTATGATAGCCAGAGGCTGCCCCCAGGGGGGGGTCGTGTCCCCCCTTCTATGGAATCTGGTGATTAATGACCTCATCACCAAACTCAACGCCAACCGCTATTACACAGTAGGTTATGCTGACGACCTCGCCATCCTGGTTTCGGGGAAGGTAACGGGCACGGTATGCAACCTCACTCAGCAAGCGCTACGTATCGTGGAGAGATGGTGCAGGGACTTTGACCTTTCAGTGAACCCAGCTAAAACTGAACTGGTCATGTTTACCCACAAACGAGCTCTAGGCCCTTTTCGCCTACCTAAACTGTTCGATACTGAACTCCAGCTGGCCAACGAAGTCAAGTACCTTGGTGTAAAACTAGACAGTAAGTTAAACTGGAGTAGTCATCTGGACAACATACTAAATAGAGCTTGCATAACCTTTTGGCAGTGCAGGAGAATGATAGGTAAGAAGTGGGGCCTATCCCCAAAAATTATACATTGGCTGTACACGGCAGTGGTCCGCCCCATGATCAGCTATGGAGCTGTGGTTTGGTGGCCCCGTACCAAGTTAGTGACAGCCTCCAACAAACTGCAACGCATGCAAAGACTAGCCTGCATGGCGACGACGGGCTGCATGAGGACTACTCCGACTGCAGCAGTTGAAGCCATCCTGGGAATCCCACCGCTCCACCTGTTCATACAGCAGGAAGCGACGATGGCGGCAGTACGTCTTAACACACTAAATCTCTGGGGTAAGAGTAATACACCACACACCACGCTGCTTGAGGGACTACATAAGGAGTTCCCCATCACGAAAGCTATAAACGACCGTGTTCCTAAACAATTTATGTTTAATAAAAAATACAAGATCCAGCTTCACGAGGATCGCCGATGTGAGGGGCTGCGCCCTACAGAGCTGCGTATCTTTACGGACGGATCCAAAACAGATAGTGGCACAGGTGCTGGAATCTTCTCGGAGGATTTCAACATACATATAGCCACACCACTGGGGGTCCATAACACAGTGTTCCAGGCCGAATGCTTGGGCATCTCTTTAGCCGCTTCAGCCATTATGGCCAGGGAAGTAAAGGAACACTCAATCCGCATACTCTCAGACAGCATGGCTGTTCTGCAAGCGCTGAACAGTTACACTGCTGACTCTGGGCTAATATACGAGTGTCACCAGCGCCTCAACCAGGTGGGTAACCTCAATAATATAACCATTCAATGGATCAAAGGACACAGCGGTTCGCTAGGCAACGATGCAGCCGACGAACTAGCCAGAAGAGGGTCGAGCATGGCACCAGTGGGACCAGAGCCCATCGCGCCACTCCCCTTCGGGTACATACGCACTCTGGTAAGGAAACGCACCAGAGACCAACATAGCAAACTATGGACGGACCAAGGCGAATGCAGGCAGGCTAGGGAAGCACTTCCCACACTGGATGGCCGCCTCACGAAACAGGTTCTCCGTCTAACAAAGCAAAAGCTGCGTATAGTTACCGCAGCTTTAACTGGCCACGGGTCATTCAATAAACACCTCTTTGTCATAGGAGTAACAGACAGTCCGCTGTGCAGGGCCTGTATGGAGGACGACGAGACAGCGGCACATGTGCTTCTAAACTGCCCGGTGGTCGCCACGTACAGGGCAAAGTACTTCGGTAACCCAGGTACCCTACGTGAGACGGTCAGTAACATAAAGGCGTTGCTGGCCTTCCTTGAGGAGCTGGGGTGGATCGAATAATCGATTTTCCCACCCGTACGCAAAATACGCGCATTGACGTGGAGTTGCGGATACCAGCCCGTAGTACCTATTACCTATTACCTATAAGAGCCAGTCGTAGCCGACGTTCCAGAGGAGAGGTCCCACGACTGACCCCTGTGGAACGCCGGCCTTGACTGCGTACCGCCGGACTTGGCCAGCCCTGTTCACGAGGACGATTGCCCGATCCTCCAGGTAGCTGGCCAGTAGACGCCGCATGTATTGAGGCACCCCGTGGAATCGGAGCGCCTCTAGGATGGTGCTGTGGGGAACAGAATTGAAGGCGTTGGCTATGTCGAATGACACCGCCAACAATCCGTCCCCCGCCTGCATCGCATCCTTCACCTGGCCCTTAAGGCGGGCCAGCGCGTCCACTGTGGAACGCTCAGCCCGAAAACCGAACTGAGCGTCCGACAAGTCCGGCCCCACATTCCGCAGGTGGCTCTTTAGGCGGGCAGCGATTATCCCCTCGAACATTTTGCCGACCTCATCGAGCAGGACGATGGGTCGGTATGCCGAGGGCGAGTCTGCAGGGCGGCCCTCCTTGCGAAGGAGGCACAACTGCCCCTCCTTCCACGGCTTCGGGAACCTCCCAGACGCAAGACATGCGCTAAAGAGGTCCCGAAACCGCTCCTCCATTTGGGTGGCGGCAATTGCCACTACCCTCGCCGGGACACCGTCGGGGCCCGGAGCCGTCTTCTTGGCGCGGATGTGCACAATCGCCGCGCTAAGTTCCGACTCCGTGACAGGAGGGGCCTCCTCTTCCTCCTCTTCCTCCTCAGCTGGCGGAGCCATCCCCCGCGGAGGGTCCATCACTGGTGGGGTGAAGTTGTCCCTGCATGGGAACAGGGACTGAACCACCCCATCCAGGAATGAGGGCTCCAGGGTCTCGGCCACCGGGGGACCAAAGGGGCGCAGCTTGTTGCGCGCCGCCCTGTATGGCCTCCCGTAGGGATCCCTGTCGAGACCCTCCAGCATCTCCGCTCTCGCCGAGTCCTTGGCGTCGGCGATGGCCCGCTCGAGGACCAGTTTTGCCTCTATGTACACCTCATAGAGGTGGTCCTCGTGGGCGTGGTCTCGTCGACGCCGCCGCCGGCTCCGCGCGTAGGCCCTCCTGGCCCCCACACACGCCGCTCGAAGCCCCTCCAGCTCCACCGACCACCAGTACACCGCCCGATTGGGCAGCGGTCGGCCTGACCGAGGCATGCTAGAATTGCACACCTCGGTCAGAGACTCCCTCAGGTGTCCCGCCACGGTGTCCACGTCCAGGCCAGCGGAAGGCAGCGAAAGCCAGTCCTGAATGAACGCCGCCTCCGCCGCCGCCTCCCTGTCCAGGCGGGTGAGAGCCCACCGTGGAAACGCTGACCGCCCCGAGGGGGGCCGCGTCTCTCCGGGGCCACCGGTGGAGATATCGAACCGCACGTAGCGGTGGTCCGACATGGTCTCCACCAGATCCACCCGCCAGTTCAGCACGCGCGCGGCCAACGCAGGGGTGGCAAAAGTGACGTCCACTATCGAGCCACCCTGCCGCCGCACGCATGTCTGGACGTTCCCTCTGTTGAGGAGGGAGAGCCCAGAGAAGGCTGCCCACAACTCCACCGCCCGCCCGCGAGGGTCGGTGGCCGGGTTGCCCCAGGTCACCGACTTGGCATTCAGGTCTCCCAATACGGAGACCTGACGCGGCGCCGCCCTGCCGACCACGGCGGCCAGGACTCCGAGATAGTTCTCGAAGTCCTGAAGAGGGCGGTTTGGGGAGAAATAGATGCCCACGAGGGCTACCTCTCCCCACGCGGCGGCCACGTATCCCGGTCCCCTCTCTAATAGCGAGAGGGGAGGAGAGTCTGTGGAGGACCGCGCCGCTAGTGCCATCAAGCCGTCCTCGTCACCCAGCCAACTGCCAGGGATCGAGTAGGGCTCGGCGACCACCGCTACGTTCACCGACCACTCAGCCATGGCCTGCACCAGCAGGTCCTGGGCCGCTCTGCAGTGGTTGGTGTTCGCCTGGAGGATGCGATGATTGGAAACCATTATTCCGACATCGCACCCCCCTCCTCAGTTACCGCCGCTGGAGCTGGAGTTACAGCGGCGGCGACAGCGGCGGTGGCGGCGACAGGGCGAACCTGCGCCGGCACTATGCCCTTCCTCGTGGGCGGCTGGCAACTCCTGCCCCCCATCCTGTGCCCCGCGGGGCGGCTACTGGCAGCACACGCCGGGCAGTGTGGCGTGGTGGCGCTGCAAGTGGCACTCCTATGTCCCTCCTGTCCGCACCGGAAGCAAGACTCTCCCCAGTCGGACTTGGAGGGACACGTAGATCGGGTGTGACCCGGCGCGAAGCACTTGAAGCACCGCGCAGGCTTGTCCTCAAGCGGCCGGACCACAGCCGAGCTGAAGCCCACGAGCAGCCGTCCCTTGGTCGCTTTAAGGGCGGCCACCGCCGCGGCGACTGGGCACTCGACGCGGATGGCGCGCATGCCGCGGCGACCGGGCCTGATGGCTCCCCCCTTCACCGCGCCAGCGCTGCAGCCTCCCGCAGCGGCAACGGCCGCCACCACATCCTCTTTGGTGACCGAATCGTCCATATCGATCACGTCCAAGGATGCGGTCTTGACAGGTCTGGCGACCGTCGCCACATCCGCGATGACCTCTTGCAACTTTGTTGCAAAGAGGTCCGCGTTTGCGCCGCGCTGCTCCCCCCCGAACTCAAAAATTCGAGCTCCGGCCTGGGTGCGGCGGCACGTAATGTTGCCGATCCCCAGCCGCGAGGGATCCGCGTTAGCACGAGCCCGTCTTAGGACGGACTCGTACGTCTCGCCCCGCTCCGCGGCCTCCGGGGTGATGGTCACCACGACCGCCGCAGTTTTGGGAGGAACCAACTTCCTCCCGCCCGCCGGAGCCTTCTGGGCTGCCGAAGCAGTCGCAGCGGGCTTGGGCTTTTTGGCCTTTCCCCTCCTGCCCACTTCCGTCCACACCTGGTTGGACGGGGTGGTGGAGGGAAGCATGGCGTCCTCCCGCTGCGTGTTCTGGGGGGCTGCCGGAGTGGCAGACGCTCCCTCCGCGCTTGTGGTAGGGGTTTGATGGGCCACAGTGCTCCTCTTGCCCTTCCCTTTGCCCTTGGAGGGCTTCGGGGCCTGGATCTGCGCACCCGATCGCGGGTCTCCCGCAGGCTGCGCAGGTACAGGCACCGGCTCCGTCGGTGGCGGACTCTTATCCGCCGCTAACGGCGGTCGGAGCCGCTTTTCCGGCAAGAGCCGGTCCTCAATGCCCGCGAAGCAGCCCCTGATGAAGGCCCTCTCCTCCATGACAACCCTGCGGATTATTTCCACAAGGTTGCCAGGGGGGGAGGAGCCTCCATCTACCGGACCAGGGGCAGGGGCAGGCGCAGGTTGGGCTTGCCGGGCCGTGGCCTCAGCCAGCTTCTGGTGCAGCTGGCTGACCTCCAGCTGCAGGCGATCCACCTTCGCCTGCAGCTGCCGCGTTTCGTCTGTGGCCGTGCGCTGCACCAGCTCGGTGACAATGCCGTGCATGCTCACGGCCCGGCATTTGAGGGCCTTCTGGAAGGTCCCCTTCAGGTTCGAGGACTTGGAGGCGACCTCCAGCACCTCCTCCTTGTCCTGGAGCGCCATGCGCTCCAGCTCCGCCAGGGAGTGGTCGGCGTACAGCACTGTGGATGTGCCATATCCAGCCCTCGACCTGGCGGCCCGCGCCTGCTGCTCCCTGGCAGCGACCTTTGGAGCGACAGCCTATCTGACCTCCTCAACCCAGTTAGAAAGAAAGAAAGAAAAAAGTTTATTTGGACACAGTTCGTGAAACACAAAATACAAAATTAACAAAAAAAAAAAACTATGTTACAACAACAATAGTGTGTGCCTCACGGCTGCGCCAAAAAGGTTCATTAAGGTTCAGTTACTGGGTAATACGATACCCCTTGTTAAGACTGGTTGTCAGACTTTCGGGCTTCTGACGACCCGTAACGACTGTCAAAGATCTACGAATGACAGCCGGGTCCAACGGCTTAACGAACTTTCCGAGGCATGGAGGAATCTTGGTGTATGTGATGTAAACATGGTCACCCATCCACAGACCAACCGCGGCAAGCGTAGCTTAACCTGATCGATCGACCCGTGCGGCTGTTATTACTTAGCCACAAGCCCCACATAGTGTACACAACAGTATAACAATATTTTTTTATTCCCACTTCACTTCATCCTGAGCGGACCCAATGGTCCGCTCATAACGAAGTGAAGTGGGGCTATGTGCCCTGGGTACTCCAGCAACTTTTTAAAGCTGCTAGAAGTATCATCACTAGAGGATCACATCAACATACTTTGATGAATTTGTCTGTGGTGTAAACCCAATACTCGTAATCGATTGAATACCGTATCTATTTCAAGACATGACTGGTGTTAAAGCGTGGGAGCACTACACTTTCACCACAGTCTGACATTTAATTGAGTACTTCAGCCATTGATATACATACACACTTCAGCCCACACATAAACCAGAGCTGGTCAAATCTATTTGAATCCCTTCTCAGTTTTATGGGTCACTTATTTTCTACTTAGCATGTGTAGGTATTAGGTGAAGACGCAGACAAATACGAGCTGGTCTGTCCATTTTTAGGCTGGTAATATATATTAGGTGAGTATAGAAGCTGGTTGTACATTGAATCAGAGGATCGTGGAATGATCAGGACAGAAAATTTATAGTGGATCTAAGTTGTTTTTATTGCCCAGTTACCTATTTTATAGTACAGATTATGACGTTTTAATTCCAGTGCGAGATACCACATAGCTATATCTGACCGATAGCACCACCTCTTTCTTGGAATAATATAATATATAATATAATATTCCACAACTATCACACAACGCCGTCTAGTCTCAAGCTAAGCAGAGCTTGTGTTATGAGTACTAGACAACTGATAAACATACTTATATATTTCTAAATACATACATATATAGATAAATTACACCCAGACACAGAACAAATGATCATGCTCATCACACAAACATTTGTCCTGGGTGGGAATCGAACCCACGACCTCCGGCATAGCAGTCATAGTCACTGACCACTAGACCAACAGGCCAGTCAATGATAGTATTAATATTTCATAATACGGCCATATCCATGATGAAAGAGAGACATAATTTTACTTTTCGATCGGTACCAAAATGATTACGCTTCTCTTTTGGTAACCGTAAATAATTTCCATTTTGGGGTCCTAAAAATAGTTAATAGACAAGTAACTGCGACCAACTTGGATGTATCGCTCGCTGGCCACTGCTCCCTTCACCGCACTGCTCGCTTAGCTCACTCTGCTCGCGTGCTGTTGGTGACAGTTCTAATGTAACCTAAGCCATTTGTTCGGGTTGCCCCAGCTTAGTTACATCGTCCAATTCGGCTCACGCGTGGTTGGTAACAGTTCAATCCTTTTTATTTTCCGGTGTGAGAAATGCTTATGGATGTCCGCCGCCCTGAGGCGGGCGGCGGGGTCTGTCAGACTCTTGCTGGCTAAAAACCACCCCGGTGTTCAATCTCACACCTACGCGGTCGCGGGAACGTACGATCCTTCCGCCGCTGCGGGCCTCCTTGGGTCAGTGGGGGAGTAAGGTGTTGACTCCGCCCGTGACGTCTAAGAGGGGCGCGCGTGGAAAACTACGCGTCGTCACCTGTGGTTCTGAAGTGTGGAGGGAAACGGACGTCTGGTCGGGGTACCCTAGCTTAGTTATTGCGACCAACTGTGAGAAAAGGCCTCAAAGTTATTAGTTCGTTCATTATTTAAAAAAAAAACACATGCTTAGAAGGTCAATAAGTTTTAAGCAGTCAGTTAAATATTTCCTTTTTAAAATAGGGGTATAGTTCATACCAAGTTTAAATATCACATTTATTTCTCGAATGCGTTTTATAAGTTTCAAATGCAGAACGTATTCAGCATCATGTGCTGTCGACCGGTACTCGGATCGTGCAAACATTTATTATTTGCGACTCGATACGAGCTTTGCAAGCTGTTATAAGATGTGTGAATTTGTGTTTAAATTTCCTTTACTGACTTACTTGTAAAGGTGAGATGGGGATGTGGAAGTCGGGTGCTCGGTGTTGAATCATTCGGTTTTTAAATGTCATCGTTCCCATGCGCCGAATTTTCGCCCATTCACCCGAAATTTTGGCGTTCACGAGTCTTGGTTTTACTAGAGCAATTTCAAATTAGCTCTTGGAGTTATGGAGTTGTAGGTACACTGTTTGCTAATCATTCATTATGTTCAAGACTTACTTAGCATTCCTTTCATGTGACATTATTAAAAACTCGTTTTACGTTAGATTTACTTTTTACCGACTTCACAAAAAGGAGGAGGTACTATGTTCGGATGTTTGTATGTTTTTTTTGTATGTTTGTTCATCGAATACTCCGCCAATTGTCGACGGATTTTCAAAATTCTTTTTTATTACTTGCTTACTACACAGAAGTTTTTTTTTTTTGCATTACAAATGTGCAACCTCGGCAGAAGCATATTGTGAAAAGTTAGACTAATTATTAATCGATTAAATTTAACCAACCCCAAATTACAAACGACAAAATTCACAAACCAAACCGAATCAACACATAAAACTAAAAACCACATCATTAGCTCCACTATAACAAAACGGTCTAAATCACGATAAACATGTAAAGAGAAATGTCGTCAGTCCATCCGTCCGTCCGTCCGTATCGCAAGTTGATGCGTCACGCAATATCAGCATGATTGATGACATTCGTCCCCAAGTCCCGGATGACCGCAGCTTTGTGCCCCGTATCATACAGTCTGTTTACGCCCTGAATTAGTTTGTGAGTGACCAGTCGCCTGGCAAAAATGGACGCTAAATATCACGCTGATATATCGGGACTATATTTCATATTATTTAGTTTTGTGGATGTCCACTGAGAAGTCATTTAGAGGATTTTTTTTCGAACATAGAAATAAAAGCGTAGTCACTATGGTTTACATTATTTACACGGCAAAATTGTATGGTGAATGGTCGCACGGCGAGCAACGGGCAGCTCGCCGTCCGGTAAGGACCAGGGGTCGACGGCGCGTTGTGTTCAACGTGCGCCTCAAAGAGATGTCAGCACTAACTGACGGGGTCCGCTAGGGCCGATGCCTGCCAGGGTCGCGGGTTGTTTGAAAGAGATACCGGGGCCCCTGGCAAAGGCAACTGAAGGAACACGGGTGGGTTTTAGTCAGTAAAAGTCTGACACGCCCTCCCGCTCCGCCCAGAGCGGGAGAAGTTATTTGATAATTTCCCGCCCAAAAAAAAGGTTCTTTTTTTGGAACATAGAAATAAAAGCGTAGTCACTACTATGGTATGATGGTTTACATTATTTACACGGCAAATTGTACGGTGAATGGTCACAGTAGTGCCAAGGGAAATAACAGCGAAATTACTTTTGGTATGACGTCAAAAATAATTTTAAGCGATTGCATTACGTAGCTATTTGGCGAAGCTAATTAAAATATCGAAATGGCAAAGCATTCCAAACCGTTGTGAATCTTTCTTTTATTAGCAAAAAGCGAGCCCCTCCGAGCTTGCCAAAATACGGTCACTTGCCGTCAGTTTACCAAGTTTAGAACCAAATTACCATTTAAGTTCGTTATCGATTATGCTGGGTTACCAGCTATTAGCTGGTAGGTACCTAGCTCTTTTATTACCCTGATATTACTGACTCTATTGAATGAACATATACAGGGTTATTGGTAAAAAATTAACAACCTCTTAAGAGGTCATTGTACTCATCATTATGAACAACTTTTACTATGGGACCAAACCTGAAATAGAGAAAAAAAAATAGCTGTTCCCTACATTTTTGTTCGTATAACTCGTCAAAATCTAGGGAACAACTGATATTTTTTTTCGCGATTTCATCTGGTAAAAACTGGTAATGTAGGCGATACCTAAACACGATACATTACCAATTTTTTAAGTTCATTTGGGTTTGGGTTTAAAGATTCTTTATTTATTCTAAAAGAACATACATTGTTCACTTAGCGAATAAATACATAATTAAGGTAAGGTAAGGTAGTCCAGTAGCTAATAGTTTTGTTTTTTTTTTTTTTTTTGTAGGTTGGTGTGATGTCGCATTTCAGTTCTGTAAGTGTTTTTCAGTAAAACTGACACATAGAGAGATAAAAGAGCTTCGTTAACAGGATTTCGTTTCTGACTGAATCCTAAAAACCAAAATGGTACGTACGTCAGATCTGTCAAGCATACGCAATATCTGAGTGATAGATGGGCAGATGCCCCAGCCACACATCCGGGCTGGAACACTTGCATTTACACATATCTGACGTTTTACGGACACGAAAAATAGCCACGGACATTGTGAGTTTAGTTTGAAAATGATTTGTGTAAAATTAGTGGTTGCTTTTTGATGACTTCGGATAAGCTTTATTTCGAACGTTATCAAGAACAATAAGAACTCTTTTTGGGAGAAATAAATGTGTTTCAAAGTCAAAAGTTTATTCATTAGAATAAAAATTATATGCAAGATGTGACTTTTGATTACCTACTTGACCTTTGAGTAAGTACCTACCGTTTAGTCTCTTCATGGCATTTAGTGAAGAAAAGAGATTTAAGCAGTATTTTGTGGGTGTAAGCTTCACCTATTTTAGGTACAGTACCTGATACAAAATGGCGAGAACCAAACGTGATGTAGTACCTACATCAAGTTGTTAAACTCAATTGAGAAGAACGGCTTATTACCTCACTAGCTGTTCACATGACTTCAATCTCCACTATGCTTCGGCTTTAAAACTGAAAATGACCCTTACTGCTCCGAAGAACTTGGCAGTTATAGTTACTTACTTAGGATAGCAGTTGCACTAACAGTCACCTAGGGGTGTCGTGAAAAGCGTCTTAGGGATTTTGGTACCAGATTTTTAACAGAATTAAAAAATATTGGTTTTCCAATTTTAAATAGGTATTATTAAATAAAAATTTCGAGTTGTCATTTAGTTAGAAAGTCAAATTGTGGTTTGTATATTTTTAAACCATGACAGTGGGTATTAACTAATGTCGTACGCGCCAAAAATAGGTACTTAAAGCTAATAATGTGACAGAAAAATTAAAGCAATTTTTCTTAAAACATATTCATAGGAAGAAATGGGCAGGACACATTGCTCGCAAAACTGATGGCTGATGGAGCCAAAAGGTTCTGGAGTAGCGACCGCGTACCGGAAGATATAGCGTTGGAAGGCTTCTCATAGGTGGACCGATGGATTTATTCCGGTCTGATCCCCTGAACCCCCCCCCCCCCTCCTCGATCCCCTGCAAGTTGGACTTGTGAAAACTTCAAGAATCCGCTGGAGGCGAGAGGCACATGAACCGGCCGAAATGACGATGTTGCAGTGGCCTTTCGCCTTAAATGATGATGATGATATTTATAAGTAGCTTAGCGCGGATGTATAATTACGTGCTCATATTTTATTAAAACCTTTTAATAATACACCTCCCGGAACTATAGACAGTAATTATCGGAGTTCTTAATTACAGTTCTGGTTGATTGTTTGTTCTGAGTGATGACCATTAAATGTGTTCCTGTAAAAAGTTCTTGTTCAAATTCACAATAATTAATTATCCTACAAATAGATTTAACATTGAGAAGTGTCAAGTGGGTAAGACTCGTAACAGGAGTCTGTGTGTATATGACCAAATGTATGAACGTAAACGAAGCAAAAAGTCTATGTAAGTAACGTAGCAGTTGGCGCTCCGTGGTTTCCGCCTAGCCTAACCATCGGAAAAGGACGTCAGTTTATGTTTGTACGCAGCTTCAGATTTTCTATTAAAATAAATGAAACATTAAACCAGAAAGCACTCGCTAACGTATGAAAATCCTCAACACAACACATATTCGGTTGTAATCTAGAAAGGGAAAGCTGTCCTCGGTGAATAGCTATGAATAAATGAAACGGGACAATGCCACGTAATACAATTGCAGTGAAAAGACGCTCGCGCTGTGTGGCCTAGTTCCAAACAAGAGGAACGGTGGCTCAGGTGCAACATCGCACAATAAGCGCTGCACGGGGCGGCAACAATGCGCGGCGTGATTGTAGTGTGCGCGCGATTGCTCTGCGGCCGCCATGCTACTTGACTGACAGTTGTTTGGGCGGGAAAATGTTTTGTGGATCTGATTAAATGTTTAATTGGGCTAAAAGAAGCGTACACATCTAGTGCTTAACAAGAAGCGAATGAAAATTACGAGTATGGTTTCCAAGCAAAAACGCCAAAAACAGAAACAGCGTGTAGTTTTAAACTTCCAACTAAACAAATTAAGTTAACATTACGGTACTTAGTTGAGAAATTTCCCTTATGTAGATGGAATGATACTTGTTTCATACCTAGATTTGATACCTTAATCTAGAGGTGTTCATCTACTTTTCCAAAGAACACATTAACGAAAGTATCATAGAACGTTTTTCACAAAGGAAACATTTTTCCTGCTCTCTCTGCAAAGAGCGTTGTAAGGCAAAAGTTGTTAAGGTCATGACCTAAAGCGCGGTCACTGTCGGACTGTACAGAAAAGAAAGAGAACTGCGATGACACAACGCTGGTAATTTATTGCAAAACATGAAGCAATTATCTATTTACAAAAAATCTATTGTTTGGACTAAAAAATAAACCACTAGTGCTTTAGTTGGTTGCTTGTAGAATAATCTGACAAAAAATCGGAATGATTGTATGTATATTTAGTATGGTTTTTATTGTAAAAAGAAAGTTTTTAGAGGTATCTTCACGATTTTTTTCTATCGTATCAAATTAGTTGTATTATGTTTTCAACACAGTATCTAACTAGCATATATCCTGAAGAATATCATATATTTTTTTGATTTCATTTACTGTAGTCGATCATATACTTTTAAGCATTATAAAACTTGCGTTTCTTGCGTTTAGGTCCTGCAGTCCCCTTAATTAAGCCACAAAACAGAAAAATCCAGACAGTTACGGTCTAATGAAGACTGAATGCCTAAAACAAAAACATTTCGTTGATTGGCACTGGCAGCCCCTGGCATCTGAGTTTTGGAGTCAATTAAGGATGGCAATGACTTTTTGGTAAACATATCGCATAGTAAGAATATGCGGTTTTATACATTTGTTTGAATTATATAGGACTGTTGTAAGAATAACTTGACAGATAGTTATGAAAACACATTCAGATTTTTTTCTGAATTTGTGTGTAACAAACTCTGTTCTAGGTTACAATCGTGATGTTTCATGTCAACATTTAAATGTTTTTGTTTGGACTGCATGCAAATACTTTAATGGAATGTGTACCAGTGTATAATATACGCTCAAACGATAGTAGGTTTTCTGTCACGTGTCAAAAATCCAATTTATTTCAGTTGTTCCACAAATTCATAGAAGCTCTGAAATATACCTACTGACTCAAATAACAAAGGCAACTAAACAAACTATTTAAAAGCCTGTTAAACTGATCACAGGTGAATTACGTTCGCATAACTTTCCTACACTGAAAGAAATAAGCAGTAAATAAAAATTAAAAACGATGAACGAGAATGATGAACGATCAGTGGTCGTCTTAGAGGCGGATTTTTAAACAGTTCCATATGAGCCTAACGTTCAAAACAGTATTTTTTACTGATCCGAAAACTGTTATAGCTTGAGGCAAAATGCTACCGTCATGACAGTAAACTTTAACATTTTAAGTAGCTAAAAGGTCACAAATTAACAGTTTTATTCATTTGGTGATATCGTTCAAACCATTGAAATTTACTTACATTACAGTAGTTTTCCTTTTTTTTTTTTTTTTCGTTTTTTCAATAAATAGTATGTTCAATCATTAAAAGTTACTATTTTGTCTTTTACTGTTTTACAAACATTGCTTCTTACTCATAGATATCCGTGTTCTTACTGTATAAAGTCAGTAAGTCTTAATGAAATCGCTTTAATCTCAAATAACAAACTGTATTTCAAACTCTGTATGTTTTTGGATAAATAAAGATTTATTATTATTATTAATCTGATGTAGCAAGAAATTATTTTTTTCAGTATAGTAAGCCATTGAATGATTAGGTACCTAATAAACTTTAAAATTATAAACCCCTACCGTTTCATTATTTATACGTCATCTCAGAGATGAGACTTCCTCTTACTAATCTCAGCTCTCAATCCCACATTCGCAATACATTGACCAACAAACAATCAATACAGCTTCTGCATCTGCACTGTACACCCAATCTCCGTCCGAAACCAAGGTGTTGCATAAATAGGACTAAATTGGAATCCCCAAAATTCAGCCACATATTAGCTGGACGTATCCTCAGGGCATAAGGAGGCGAATGGGGCGAGCGGGCAAAGTTACAAACTTCAGAGTAAGCACTGTCGGTCTCGACCACTGTGACTTGAACCGAATTCACATTGGGATTAAATCGGACACTACTGGTACATATGAATTAAATTTTGCCTTCTATTACGTGTGCATAATTAAGGAGCATTTACCGATATTGATTAACTAGTAAATGGGGACGTTTTTGATTGGTAGGTAGATCTCTGTTTGACTAAGGTTTAGTTGATTTATTATTGACACAGGCTCTGGTACGGTTACTAGGTATCTGATATTTTCGATTTAGCTATAAATCTGCCATCATTCATTCATTCATTTTATAAGTTTATAGCTTTAAAACTTTTAAATTACCGATGTTATCAAACTCTACAAACAAGATATGAAAGAACACAAGATGCATCTCATGTTTTCTTTAGAAAAAACTTGTATACTTACGCAAAAATAACTGGACCACGAAGTTCTTTAGGAAAATTTCCACATCCAAATAGTATAAGAAGTTTAAGAACTTCGTGAGACCGGGACTTAAATCTCCAAGTTTATAATACTTATTTGCTTAATACATACCTACTTGAATATTTTTAAAAAGTTCCTCCTTTCGAAGTAAAACACGTGGATACAGTTTTAAAACTGTTCGCCAATTCTAGATTGCGCGCTCCGCCAACTCGAACTTTATCTAACAGCTGATTGCGACTCTTTTCTTCAGAAAAGTATCGTTAGAATCGTTCCTTTACTTTTCCTTTATTTTTATTGTGACTGCAGCTAACTAACTCTATGTTGTACATAACCGATCAAGTTTTTGTTTCGCGCTTAGAAAGGAACTTAAGTTGCACATCGACTCAGTGTCGACTTCAATTTTATTTCAAAGTATCTCCTTTAGTTTTGTCAACTTCTCATTATACATCAACACGATGACTTTTTACTAATGTAAGTACCTAACTACGAATTTACGGTTTTCGGTTTTTTTCCTTTACTTGTGCTACATGAAATTGCTTTTTGTCAAATTTCATGATTCTAGGTCACTATAGGTTTTGATTTCGGAACATATACACCCGTATCTTTTAATTATATCGTTCCGTATCGTTGACTCAGAAGTTTGATTTTTTCACTGCTTCAAGGAATTGCAGCCTTGAGCACTTCATATTAATTTCAACTTGATAACTCCACGCGTTCCTGAGAAAAATGGGTCTTGACTGACGGACAGACAGACGGACAACGAAGTGATCTTACAAGGGTTCCGTTTGTCCTTTTGAGGTACCTACGCAACCCCAAAAAACATTAAATTATGGTTTCTACAACAATAGGTTCTTCTTAACATAACTTCCACATAACTTCATTGTACATTACAGTATGCCTTTTTAAAATGAATAGAACTTTATTGAACGTTACTTCAGCCGCTGAAGCCGTGTGTAGTTCTTTGTTCCCCATTCCGGTTCACGGACAAAAGCATTCGTGTTCAAATGCAGCTCAAAATTTCACATACACGAAACGGCTGGTGAGGTGACGTTCTATTTACAAAGACGACGGGTTCCGTAATAATTGTAGGACCGTTTAACTTTACTCCCTCGTATTATACTTCGTGTTTATTTTGTTTGAGTTCAAGTCCTTGATGGGATTTGCATAGATAGTCCGTGAACAGTTTCTTGAAAGGCGCTTATATTTAGTACTAGACAAACAAAGGAAGCTCGAGGAGGTGACGAAGTTACTGGCAGGGGTTTTACATTTATAGTGTAGAACAATTTATAATTAACAGTCATTTGGTATTGAAAAGTAGAACGTTCTAGGTCCTTTTGTTGTCCTAGGTTTGTTACAGCGAACATTTGGCATAAATGTTAAGAGTTAATTGAGTCGGCTTTTGTGTAACATAGACATATTGAGGTTGACGAAATCGTAGTAATGACTCTTACAATACTGATAAAAGATAGGTATCCCAGTAAGTAAATATGGCAAATAGAATTTAAGCTTTTGTTAAATCTGGGTTAATGTTCGTTTATGTTAGTTGAAGATAAAAAAAATCCAGAGAGGCACGTTTCATATAACGTGAAATTGAGGGTTTTATTCCTACGTTAGCAAGTTCAATGTCCCTTTCAGAAAATTATTAGAAACAGTTCCTACCTTGTCCCGGTAAATAGTAATTGGGTCGCCTTAATTATATGGGATCTTTTGACGTCACCACCACCCATCATTACTTTGGGAAATGTAGACGTTACATTGTGTAGATATTTATATCTATTTCTGAATTTATCTTGGACATTTCTTACTTCGGTGAAAGAAAAACTTCGGGAGGAAACCTGGAATTACAGTTAATGTAAGTCTGAAATCGTCAACCCGTTTCGAGCAAGCGCAGTGATCAATGCTCGTGCTTTCTCTGTTTGAGAAAATGCCTTTGCCCTGCAGTGGGACATTAATAGGCTGGTACATCTACTTATCATAACAACATAACAAGGGTTAGCGTCAATCAAAGTAAGTTACAGAATCAGTAACAGCCCGGTACGTCGCATAGTTACGAAAACAAGCTATTACCTAAATATCCCTGCGGCGACATATTAATTGCTACCTGCATGATGCAGTTGTAACACGGATGTAACTAGTTATCATTTTAACTCAATCTAACGCAAACCACAGCTAGTTGTAGATGTCGCTCAGGTTTGTATACAGTACAATAATTTCCACTCAACTGTTGAAAAATTAAAATTTTATTTATAACAATAAAAATTAAATTAACCACAGTTGAGCTACTATAATTTCGAAAACAGATAGCCAGAGTTCTACGTGTCAATTTTACAGTAGCTCATTTCAACCCCATTGAGAAAAGCCATGTTTTAAATTACGCATACCTAATGGAAAATTTTAAGCTATATTTGTCACCCAGAGTCTAGAACTTAAAACTGGCACTAAAATCCAAAGAACCGAACTTTAGAGTGCAAGAATTTTGAACTCAAAACAGCCACTTGAACTAAAATAAAACGAAAATATAGTACTAGATATATCTAACGATTACACGTTTATGAGAGAGCAGTACCAAGATTTTACAATATTTATTTGACATTTGGCCCAGCATGTGGTGTCGGCGTAGACTACGAAATATGAGATTCTGCGGTGTATATTATTACCTGAAATGTGTGGAATGACATTATTGCTGTATATGTATACATATATCTGTACCGTATAGTCGTAAAGATATGTCACAGTCAAAATATTGCTACCGGGACACGTCATGTTAGAATTGCGAGCCTCTACACCTGTGTTATATCTATGTATAGTGATGTACATATACATTATGCATAGAACAGTTCTTGGTTATAACATCTGTGTTTTATTGTTGTTGACTTGTGAGTTGTTTTACTAAGTTGCTGTAATAATATAAGCTTTAGTATCAGAAATGGAGACTAGGGTTAAGTTCTACTCGCTGATCGGTAAACCAAATTGTTACAGCTAACTTTTACCTACCTAATAACTCTTTCACAATTTGCTAGTTTAAGATGCACCGAGTGGCTTTGGTCGACTTCAGATCAGAAACTATCGAAGTTTTATTAAATATAATTGAGTTGTGTCAAGTGCACGCTAAACTATTAAACTTGGCCACTACAGGCCGTATCGAGCAATGGAAAAGAAAACAAATATTTCGACCACACTTTTCGCAAACAACTATCTTACAGCTGTGGCTGACGCAAGTTGCCTAGTATTTAACGGCCTTAACTAAGTTCCTCATTATCATAATCATTATTTATCACAATTTATTTGGGATCACCGCAACATGTCTTTTTCTTCCATACTTCTCTATTAGTCGTCACCTTGGAAGTCACGCTCATTCTAACCATATTATTCACACAGTCCATCCATCGTCTCTTTGGTCTTCTTCTACTTTTAGAACACATTCATAATCAAAACTCTTCTCACATTTTCCTTATTCTTCCGCAGCACATTCCTATACAACCAATATCTACAAAAATTTTCAGTCACCGGTGCCACTTTTAGATTTTCTCTAACATTAACTAAGTTGATTTGTTCAAATAAATATTCATTTATTTTTACAAATTTTCTACTATAAACTATCATCACACTAATATTATAAAGGCGAAAATTTGTGAGTGTGTTTGTATGTTTGTTACTTCTTCACGCACAAACGGCTAATATTGATAAAAATGGTTACGGAGGTAGCTGACACTCTGGATTAACACGTAAGCTACTTTTTATCCCGATATTCCCACGGGATCGAAACTTATGCGGGTGAAACCGCAGGGCACGGCTAGTAATATTATAAACGCGAACGTTTGTGAGGATGGATAGATGGATGGATGTGTGTTACTCTTTCACGCAAAACCTACTGAGAGGATTAGGATAAAATTTGGCACACAGATAGTTTATAACCTGGATAAACACATAATAGTATCTAGATTGTTTGCCAAGGGAGCAAACAACAATTTTGAAGGCGAGAGTGTTTCTTTGAATCCTGAGCGCAGTGAGGGATTCAAAGTACGTCACTCGATATATTCAAATATTCAATGTCATTTCATATAACTAAGTACAATTATTAATTATAAGATTTAATGATTAAAAATAAATGTCCAATATGAATTATACTTGGAATACTTTGACTCCCACGCAGGCGAAGCCGCTGGTAAAAGCTAGTAAATGAACATGTTAAAGTATGTCGTGCATTTAGCGTTTAGTTTGACTTCCATCCGTCAATACATTGCCAGTCATATCAGTAATTGAAGCGAAACAACATGTGTTTGACAGTACCTTTTGGCTACTACCGTAATGAGCAGCTAATTGTTTGCGATCAGTACCGTTACTGTTGCGTTAACACGTAATCTACACGTGTAAACAGTCCCGCCGACATTAGGCAGTCCATTGACCGTAGCGTTAATATAATTGAATTAGGGAATTAGGAGGAATATTTTTTTATGTGAAAGTGAGATGAGATAAATGTTTTCTTACATGCAAGGGGATGTGTGTTGAACCATATCGCATTAAGATAATACCAAAACGTTGTGTTTTGGAAAACTACCAAGCAAAAGACGTTTTATAATCAGGACTTTTCGCAACTGGAAAAAAAAATCTGTATCCGATAGTTTTCTTAACGATACTCGCGGATATCAAAACAGGTGTTTATTTAAGTACCGCTTTATATTTTGTTATTAAAGAAAAAAGCCGTTAAAATCAGCTCGCATTTCAGAAATATTAAATTTAAATTGATAAAGTTGAAAATACTTAACTTGTCCGATTTTAAAACCTGCATACAGCGCTATTCCGTACCGAAAGCTAATAAATCCTTTAATTTTACACCTGACATAAAATGGAGGTTCTGGCATGTAAACTAAAAATATGATCGCGTTGAACCACTGTACAGTGCACAGCGTCATATTTTCATCGGCAAATGAAAAGCGACTGCAATGTAATAACAGCCACAAAGGAAAGGGCAGTGTTTTTTTGGGTCTCCGTGCAAGCCAATTTAAATATGTACGAATGTATGCGTTTGATAACGCAGTACGATCTTTACCGGCTTTTGATAAGTATTTTGATAAAAAAAGCTCGTGTGCAAGCTCATGTGTGTTTGTCGTAGGGCAATTCGCTTTATCATAATGGTATTTGAAAAACCGACTTCCAAAAAAAACACTACAAACTGAAAAATAACTTTAATTTCGGAAGTCGGTGTCTTAGGGATCAGTATTTTAGTTTTTGCCACCGACTTCCGAAATTAAAGTTATTTTTCAGTTTGTAGTGTTTTTTTTGGAAGTCGGTTTTTTTTTTTGTTAAAAAGTTTTTATTTCTCGCTTTTTAGTGGGTCTGTTTATAATTTATCTAAATTACAATAGCCTAATGTCAACTTGCCCATCGCCTTTTTATAAAATATTCCTTTTCTCGATGCAGGGACGTTAATTGTTGAGGAGTTCTCCTTTTATTAGTTTTTAGATTAGATGCTGATAATCCTGGCTGCAGCATCAGGCCAGACTTATGTCAACATTGCATTGAACTTAAAATTAGTCCTGTTTAAAATGAGCCCAAACACGACTACGGTGCTGTAATTTCAAGGTTTGTACTTTTTCTGATGCTCCTGGCTTCAGCATCAGGTCTTCGGTGTTCCTCAGTAACAGTACGTTTATCCACACATCGAGCCCTTTTCAATGAGCCTAAACACGATATATCTGCTGTTAGTTGTAGAGGAGTTAGGTAGCATCAGGTCATGACTTGATGATCATGAGACCAAATGTGGCAAATGCCCTATCAAACATCAAAACAATTTACTAAAACAGTCCTTGCCTGTTCGAGTAACTTCTTACTGTTAAGGAGTTGTACCTTCCATCATCAGCCCAGCTACCTGAGATGGTGACAACCATACACAAATACACAAGATACTTCATAAAATATGCGAAAAACAATAAGTGAGCCTATAAAATTTGAGGGTTGCCCTCGATTTCTCTAAGATCCCATCATCAGATCCTAACTTGGTGACAATGGGACCACCTCAGAACTATCTACTTTCGAACAAAAAAAGAATTTTGAAAATCCGTCGACAATTGGCGGAGTATTCGATGAACAAACATACAAAAAAAAAAAAAAAAAAAAAAAAAAAAAAAAACATACAAACAGCCGAACATAGTACCTCCTCCTTTTTGTAAAGTCGGTAAAAAGTACCAAAATTATATTTGACGCCATTATTGATGATGGCTTCAAAGCTTTTTAAATGTGGTATAGTACCTACAAATGGGACAGGATAGAATTCTGCCTCTAGATGAATGTATGTGTAAACTTTAGTTGATGTTAATTACTATAATTATAGCAATGTTAATTTGAGATAGTAGCTAAATTATATTTGCAGCAAATTTAGATTAATTGGGCTATTACAAACATACTGATATGGTACAAATACATATGCAACTGAGCAATATGAGATATAAAAACACGATGTTTTTCATTTGACAAAAGAGGTTAATTTTAAAACCGCAATTTTCGTCGATGTTTTTGTCAATTACAATTTATTAACAATTATTCTTGGAAATTTAAAGTTGAAACCTTCTTCATAAAGATAAATGTTTTACTATTTCTCTGACTGAGTGAATGCGTAAGAATTTAAACTGATCAGACTTTGTTGACACATTCATCACATACTTTTGGAACAGACTATATATAAGTATATCTGTTTTAACAACATACAACTTAAAATTAAAAACATTATTCCCGCATAGGTTTTTTTAAACAAAGAAACCGAATGTTTGTATTCAGCGCAACATTTTCAGTACTGAATGTAATCTAAACGCAAAACGAAATAAGTGGCCACTTGTCTCCGTGAAACAAATGACTGTTTCCTAGAAGTTGTAGGAGTAAAACCATTTACGATTGGAAGATAAAAACTTCGCTGTGACTAACGAAATATACCCACTATCAATAGTGAACTTATCTAATGTTACTCATTAGACGGCTTCCGATGGACGATGGACAGCATTAAGGGGAACTTTGGTTCTTAAAGCTTGTATTATTTTTCAATATTGTTTTTGTGTTTCAGTAAGATTTTGCGACTGATTTGAAAGAAACTTTCCTGTGGTGAATTCTGTCTGTCCATCATTATGTGACAGTAGTCCTAATCCATGGGCTCGCAACGTGGGCGTTTGAGACTTTCAGAGGGCAGTAGAAGACCCAGAGAATATTAAATATCCTATCTTACGACTATCCATACTAATATTATAAATTCGAAAGTAACTCAGTCTGTCTGTATGTTACCTTTTCACGCCTAAACGAGTGAACGGATTTCGATAAAATTTGGCAGAGATATAGATTGCATCCCGGAGAAGGACATAGGATAGTTTTTATCCCGATATTCCCACGGGATCTACACTTATGCGGGTGAAACCGCGGGGCGGTGCTAGTATAATATAAACGTGGCTATAGCTGTTTCAAATTCGCAACAGATGGTTAGTAAAAAAAATTGAGAGTTCTAGAAAAAAATAATTGAATAGATCTTGACATAGAATGTCAAATTCCAAAAAAATATCGCCTGTCCACAAAACAAACACACCGAAATGTTTCAAATAATAAATACGATAATTGAATACAATGTGATGAATACACATCAAAGCAGACTCATTTTGATAAAGAAGCAAAATATTATCAGTAAACACATTTAAACATTATCTATCGTATTTTTCTACCACAATGATAACACTGTAGTACGTTTTATAATGAACTTACGTAGTATCTAATCTTTATTTGTACTGCGGACGCAATCATACCTACGTGCTACGACGTAGCGGTCGCTACGTGACGCGCTACGGATATCGTAGCATTTTATTTCAATTACTGTGTGACTGTGGATTACCGTTATTAATATAATAACTATGCGTTTGTAACAGTATTATTATCTCTAAATATATACATATAAGCAATTGAATATACGAGTAATGAATAATATATTATTCTTAATTAATTGAATATATTAATAATGTATGCTAATCTAACAGTATGGTGCCAAGCTTATGTCACCCCATCTCTTACAATGTGATGTATGGATTTAATCAGTGGATGTGTTGCTTTCCTTAGGTGATGTTGTCATACTGCGTAAAATTATGAACTCGCTATAGCATGCATCAGGAAACTTAGTCTTACTACTAGATAGTTTAATATGAAAAATAAAGATGACAAAAAAGTATTCTACAATGGAAAGATCCTGTTATGTTGATTGTACCTACTGCCATAAAAAATATCTTCTTGTGAAATTGCATGTGAGACATTGGAAGGTCAGGGTAAAACAAATGAGTGCGCTGAACAAACTTATGACCGGATTCGTCGTATAGTTGCCGCGGTGTCAGAGGTCATACCCATCATCATCTGCCTAGCCTTTTCCCAACTATGTTGGGGTCGGCTTCCGGTCTAACCAAATGCAGCTGAATACCAATATTTTACATGGAGCCACTGCCTATCTGATCTCCATAATCCAGTTACTGGGTAATACGATACCCCTTGGTAAGACTCGTTGTCAGACTTTCGGGCTACTGACGACCCGTAACGACTATCAAAGCCAATTATTAAAAAATAAAAATAGTAACCGTGGAGTTCCTTGCCGGTTCTTCTCCATAGGAAACGACCAATTGGAACCGTGCACCTAGCTTCTGACGTTTCATAAGTGCCCATGTAGGTTTATGTGAAATAAAATATTTTGATTTTGATGAAAGATCCACGAATGACAGACGGGACCAAGAGGCACGGAGGGGTCGATGTGAAGATGATCACCCATTCACGGACCAACCGCGGCAAGCGTAGCTTAACCTGGTCGATCGACCCGTGCGGCTGTTATTACTTAGCCACAAGACCAGAGCTCAGAGGTCATACCCATAGAAAGTAAATATTTGTTATCGTTGCGTCCTTGTCATACTTAATTTTTTTTACTACATCGTTGGTCTAGTGGTTGCAAATGCTACTGCTAAGCATGAGTCTTCGGTCAGCTGGACCCGGTCGCTTCTGGACCCGCGGGTCCAGTTGACCACATCATTTATTTTCTGTATTTTTATTGGTTAACTTGACCCATGAGGTCCTGGATTTCATTCCCAGGTCGGACAAAGTGCTATTGGGTTTTTCCATATGGAATTTCTCAGTAGCAGCCCGGAGTCCCCGGATTTGTGCCCAAATGATGACAATAGGCTCGCCCCCTATTACGTGAGACTTGAACATAACTGGTGAAATGTGGGTGTACTATTATATAGATGCACCTCTGCTTAACCTTTCGGGGAATACACGCTTGATATTTTGATATGTAAGGTGTTAAAAAAAGTAATTTAAAAAAATTAAACCGACTTCAAAAAGAAATTCACTCAAAATTATGAAATAACTTTAATTTTAATTTATTTCATAATTTTGAGTGAATTTCTTTTTGAAGTCGGTTTAATTTTTTTAAATTACTTTTTATTTCGTAATTTTTAGTTTTTGCACTAGAATTTGACCAAGGTTTTGAGATGTTTTCCCTTTGACACTACACCCGTAGCTCGTATCAATAAGCCAGGCCGTCACACTTTCACGTCTTAGTCCATATCTTGAAAATTACTGAATCGATTTTGATGAAACTTGCACTGTTCCCTAAGTTGAAGTAAATGTAAGCCAATAAAAAAAGAATGGTCAGGATCCGATTAATAGTTACGGAGATATGCGTCGACAAACATACATACATACGTCTATAACATTTTGTATATTTGTTTGGAAGCCCTAATAGATTGTCATAATTATGTGAATATAATGCAATTCCAATAATATTACATACATACGTATCGAATTGATAACCTCCTTTTTTTTGAACTCGGTAAAAATTAAACCGACAAACTCTAAGAGGTGCTTTAGACCATCGCACTGAACAACTTTCGCTATGGGACCAATAGATTTGGTCCCATAGCGAAAGTTGTTCAGTGCGATAGTCTAAAGCACCTCTTAAAGTTTGTCGGGTTAATTTTTTAACACTTTGTTATGAAGGAAAATGTCTGCATAACAATATGACAGCTTTTTCTTTATATTCATAAAGGGAGGGAGAGGCCCGTGACTAAATAATAACAGCCGCAGATGTCGATCGATCAGGTTAAGCTACACTTGACGCGGTTGGTCTGTGGATGGGTGACCATCTTTAGATACCGCGACCCCTCAGTGCCTCGGAAAGCACGTTAAGCCGTTGGTCCCGGCTGTCGTTCGTGGACCGTGAACTAACCGTATTACCCAATAATTGGGTTGTGCAGGTCACATAGTCAGTTGCCCCATGTATAGTACTGGTATTCAGTTGCATCCGCATCTGGTTAGGCTGGAAGCCGACACCAACATAGTTGGGAAAAGGCTACGCAGATGATGATGATTCTTAAAGAGAAAACCAGATGTCAAATGCATCAGTCGCTAGGATTATCATTAATTAGTTACAAAACTATTCCATATTAATAACTCAGTACGACAGTGAACTTTGAGTATGTGGGTAAGGGTGGGTGTATTTATTTAAATCCTCTAGTGATAACATCAAACACCTCGTGGGCACATACATGTAGTATGTTTGCGTTAGATATCTTATAATGTCTAAAAGTATTTTGGTTGGGTTTCGGAATTATATTCTATTAAGTATATATTTTTAAATACTTATAAATATGTTTAAATACTTTTTATCTTTATAAATAGAAAAATATTTAAAAATGTAATATAAAAGTATTTAAATGAAATAATATCAAACACCTCTTGGGCACATATAATTATGTAGTATGTTTACGTTAGATAACCTATATTTGAAGGCGTTATTATTTGCTTAAGGGGTTAACGTTGAGCCATAAATTAACCTTCTAAGTCTAAAAGTATTTTGGTTGGGTTTCGGAATTATATTCTATTTTATATTTTTAAATAGGTACTTATAAATTATAATTTTTAAATATTTTTATCTTTTTGTTTATAAAAATATTTAAAAACGTAATTTATAAGTATTTAAATGAACCCCTCGTGGGCACATAAATGTAGTATGTTTACATTAGATACCTTATATTTGAAGGCGTTATTATTTGCTTATGGGGTTAATGTCGAGCAGGAAATTAACGTTCTAATGTCTAAATGTATTTTGGTAGGGTTTACAGAATCTTCATCTATTTTATATTTTTATCTTTACCTTTTTAGCGGTGGGTACAGTTAGAATTAAAATGAAAAAATAAATCTTCTAATTAAAATAACTGTGTTACCGATATTCCTGTATCAAATACTGCGACCTATTTTTATTTTGTATTTTAACAAAATGTCGTTTGGTATTAGGTCACATTATATTTACTTAGGACTGATTTTTCAACAGTCAAATAACTTATAACTAAGGAATAATGATTGACGTTTAACAGCTTTTGTATAGAAACTATGGCAAACTGTCATATTTATTGTTCAGATAAAAGTTATCTGATTATTGAAAAATTTTCCCTTAGAGAAATAATATGTTTGACGTAAAGTCCGTATAAAATAAAATTAAAATAACATAATAATAAGTGTACGTAGGTACCTACGCCTATACCACATATGTATTTGGAGGCTGCATGTTAATCTTTGTCCATTTAAGAAGGTTGTATGTAAGAAATAGCCATAGTTTAATGCGATAAGACTGGCTATTGTTCACTAGTTTCAAAACTGTTTGTCCTATTTTGCTCTAGGTGGTATACAATAAAGTGTATAATAAATAATTGATTAAAGGATCATGCATCAATTGATTATTTTTGTACGTGGGTTACGTACAAAAATAATCAATTGATGCATGATCACGATATTATAAAGATGTTTAAAATTCTGACACATAGAATGCATCGCGTGGCTCCAGAGAGTAAACTCTGGCTCATTTTCCCAGACCGTGAATAAATGGCGGAATAACCAACCAAGTTAATCAGCCAATGAATTCCGTGCGGCAGTGCAGATTATCATGATTGTAAATTGAAATTAAACTTTAACGACGATAGGAAATTGGTAGTTCGTAATTATCGTACTGATCAAACAAACGAGCCTATTTTATTAATGCTTTTATCAAGTTTTTTTCTCTATGCCTTCTATTGCTCAAAATTGTGATTAAAAATTTGGCTCGTTGCCTTAAATATCCAATTTACTCCTCTAAAAATTGGCTATAGAATAGCGACCGGACCCTCGCACGGTTTTTACGACTTGACAAAATATTTTGATTTCTTTATAATATGTTAGTTTAATATTAGTGTCATAATTCACACAAACCTTACGGAATAAATTGTCTAAATGACAGTAACAATCGCACTAAAATCATTTGTGTAAATATAAAACAACGATGTCACACAGACAGACACGAAACTCTACTTTATTTTAGAGTATATTATTAATAACCGTTTAATTTGTACCACTACAGTAAACATAACAATACCAAGAACTAATCTCCCAACAAACATTCAAAATGTTGGATCCAACGCGACATTAATGTTTCAAGCTTCATCTATCGTTCGAAGTAGATACTCGTATGTAAATCCTCATATCTATTGACGTGTAACCCCCCGGGTGAACTCTGGCTCATTTGACTTCTCTATGGAAGTTGCTAGTGCTGCCAATCGCTTACTGGGATCTGGGAAATCACGTTTTCATTTCCGTATTTATATCTCGGGTTCGAATGTGGTAAATACATTTTTCCAGGGTATTTTGAGGGTAGTTAAATGGCTGGCTTTGCAATTGTAATGACGATAGTGTGCATAATCCTTGTGTCAGATTCTTATCCTTCCTACTTATCCTTGATAATCCTTCTAAAATAATTCCAATAGAGGACATTTCACAGAAATCGTAGGTTACTAAAACTTTTTCAGTCTGTAAAACTAAAAATACCTTCTATTTTTGTCGGTAATTAAAAATATTAACAGTGTCAACGAACAACGTTGCTGCAACAAACTAATCATTTCTGGACACATAAACATTTAAAATTAATGACTACGTGGCTCTAAAGTTCGGAGCTTCATCTGGCATACAATGTAGATGTTTAAATCCTAACATGTCCTGTGTCGCGGCTCCCGAGGGTAAAGTCTGGCTCATTTAGCAAGACCACAGATAATTAATGCACATCAACCCATCAGGGTGCAACAGTCTGGGTTGTTTATGCTCAGTTTCTTCTTTATTGTATTTTTTTTTACTCTGAGTTTTTCATTTTGTTTTTGGAACAATGTATTATTAAATCAACGACAGTATTTTTTTATTTGAATAATTCTTGTTGTATATAAAATGTAGTTACTTAATCTTAATAATATTTTTTTTTTGTTGTAGTTAGGTACAGAAAGAACGTATTCATATTATTATTTTTCATATTTCATAGAATCTTGTAACGTGTAAAAAATATAATAATAAATATTTCTTTAAAAAAAACCCATTTCAAAATCCTGTCTAATGTTAAAAGCTTGTAAGGACTGATTTTTCCAACGACAAATAATTTTAGCCGGGGAAACATTTTGAAATTTTGACAGTTCTTCCATTTAAAATCTGTCAGACGTGAATTTTATTCTACGAATAAAAAATATCTGTTGATTGAAAAGTCCGCCCTAAATAAAAATACTTACTTGTTTTATTTATTACGCTTTTGTTCATTAGTGTCACTAATAAACAAAAGCGTTACTAAAAGTAAATGAAACACAGAACATCACACGAAAGTTTTCAACTGCGGGAATTATGAATGAAGACAATAAGATATAATTTGATAATAGCTGTCCCAAAGGGTGTTGTGCGTGACGCTTTCAGTTC
Source organism: Oligia latruncula (assembly GCA_948474745.1). Lineage (NCBI taxonomy): Eukaryota > Metazoa > Arthropoda > Insecta > Lepidoptera > Noctuidae > Oligia > Oligia latruncula. The sequence goes on along the minus strand of OX419693.1, from coordinate 8,965,867 downwards.
ATACTAAAAGTTAAGTTAATTATGTTTATTGGTAAAGTTGAGCGGAAGCTGTAAAACAAATTAAGCCATTTTGCTTAGAAAACAAAATTCTTGCAAAACTCTTTTCTTGACGAAAACATTTTAAAAGTTTACCAAGAATCAATGTTTATCAGAAATATTACTTAAAAGTTTCGTAAACTGTACTTGTTTTGCTTTTATTTTGTCCAATAGCTTTATTTTTTTTTACATTGATAAAATAAATAAATGCTGCAATAATTTCACAGGACAGATTTATGTTATTTATGTTAAATAAATCATGGTTTGCAGAAACAACAATTAAAACCAGTGCAGACACATAAAACAAATTGTATTTTCAATTCGTTCTGCGCCATTAAGCACTAAAATTAATTTCTACGATTATTCATGTTCCAATATAAACTAATCTGCAATCAAAACATCGTCTGAAATATTCGTTTTGCTCACAATTTGTGAATAAAATAATTTTCACAAGAACTGCAACTTGAATTAAACTTCAGCAATATTGATAATGATGAAATAATATTTAAAATACTTACATGCTCATACGATCGAAGATAATTACCAATATGGCACGACACAATCATGAGTTCAAAGTTACTCTTCTTATAAAACTACACGAGTTCATTTCGACGTCACAATATTTCAATGAGTGATCAAAGTGTTCTATGACAGCCCGTCATTATAAAGTTAATTAATAGTACAATCCACGTGGGCGATAAAGCGCGGGAAATCGAGGAGTTTAGCGCCAAAACCGACCTCCCCCGAGACCACCATCCCTTACCGTGCTCCACAACATACTGACAACTGTCACCGGCCGCCCGGCCGCCGCCGTTTTGCTCGCTTTTACTACGGGCGCTTTTCCTCTTTTGCCCTATCTTGCTTTAACGAAAATTTATATACACAGAGAAATGTACGTACACACATGGACAACAACTTAGTTCGAGTCGTCGAGATTCTCTACAATGTATGGCTGTGTGCACTAATAGCAATATGTGAGTGTAGCTCGTTCAAGACGCATCTTCACGGTAACGTGCCAATGCGTTGGTGCACACAATCACAGGGTAACTAAAGGAATATATAACATAATTGAATGGTTTAAGGTTGCATTTTGTTCGTTTGAAACAAAGTAGTGTTCATTCAAAGACGCTAAAGCAGAATTGCGCATGTCCGTTATCAATCTTATGATCGTGAAACTACGAAAACTATTGCTATCCTTATTTTTCTTTAAGTTTCGGTTTGAATTTCTAAAGATACTGTTCGGAGCCGCGCATAATATCTTGGTGGCTTTTTATAATTAATCAAATTGTTTGGTAACTAAGTTATTTTTCAACTTGGTACTAGCAATTCTTTGTATATTTTTTCTTTGGGGCGAACGCTGGGATATTTTACGAGCAATAAAGTCGGGTGCCTTAATAAGAGCTGAGCAACTTATAAATAAAGTAGGAATTAAATTCTAAGATCAGGTGTGTTTATTTCATAACATTTTACACTGTATTGTATATATTGAGGACATACGAGTTTTATGGCTACTTTAGCAATTAATACTTGAGTAGAATATCGTCTATTATATTGATAGGATATTATATTATATTATAATCTATGTCTTGTTTGTGACTATCCGAGTCTGCTAGTACGCTCATAAATTGTTCGTCCACTATTTATGCGAAGACACTGCCTCCTAAGATACAGGATCTTCCTAGTTTAGGAGTCAGGGCTCTAATTCTGTGTTGACTGTACCTGTCTCTTGTATGTACACTATTCCTGTTTTTCATGACTACTATGTGTATTTTAATATGTGTCAAACTTGTATTGTGCTAATAAAAACTTATTATTATTATATTTAATAATAAATTATTTAAAAAATATTGTAACAATTATAATAGCGTACACATTGTTATCTTTACAGAAACATACTTTTGATGACAAAATCAGAATCAAAGCGAAACGTCGCACCAACTTGCAATCTCCAACTAGTCACAAAGGAAACAAAGGACTTGGGAAAAATAACTTCCTTACAGCTGGGGATGATATTAACTGGGAGATAAGAGCGTAAGAGTATGAGTGAAGTACTCTTTCCGAGAGGGCGGCGTTTATACAAAGCTATGAATAACAATTTACTAAAGAGCCAGGAACGCAAACACTTGAGCATAGAAGTTTGTTTCGAAGTGCCCAAACTCACGAACAATACCGACACGACGAGCTACGAATGATGAATTAAACCGAATGTAATGAAACGTAGCCACTTCCGTAGAGAAGCCGTGGATTTTTTTTAAATGTTTTTCTCTTACTTTGGAGGTGGTTATCTTTTTGGAGTACGCGGACATGTTTAGCCCAAGTATTAGAATTAAGTACAGACGGCACATCAAACTACTACAATCTGTCAAATTTCTATAATAGAATTTCAACTTTATCGCTAAAGTATAAGGTTCAAAGAAGATTGGGTAAATTTGACAGTTTCGGGTAACTTGATGTGCTGGCGTCTGTACAAACATAATTTGACACTAACTAATGATTGCACTTGTTTCATGCAAGAGTACTTTATATCTCGAACTAAACCGTCTCCACCCAACCCCACCACAACCAACATTGTCACCCAATATATCAAAGGTTTCTTTACAACGGAACTTCAATTTTATCCATTCAATTCAACCGATGCAAATATAAGATCCTGTGCACCTATCGTATGACATAGCCGCCGGGCGTCCACAATCCTTTGTTCAAATGGGTGCAACTTTACAGACTGATATGCCCAACTGCGTCCTAAGATTTTAATCTTGAATACTAGGTACATCGATTTACTTGATTTAATTTATTCTTAACTAATGCATTCTGCAAAATTCGAGTGACAAAAAATATTTAACATTAATTTACCCCCAAGATGAATGCCTAGTTTGGGAGTCACCATCCAATCTATTCTTGTACAATATGATTATTAATAAATAATAAATGAAATTTTTAAATCACCAGGTAAGTATGTTTGCTTACCTACTTATTGTCCTAGTTTGAAAACTTTCCCCCTCCAACCCACCTATAGGGGGTAAGTCTGTATTTCTTATGGATAAAAGGTACTCTACAAAAATGAAATCCCACCAAAAACCTTTCAGGTAAAGTAGATTGCTCACATAACGCTTTCACTGTTAAAAAAATATCAGATCTAATGTAGAGCCAAACCTCTAACTCTACAAGGCCCAACTCTACAAACCTTACATCTTGGTCAAAATGCATGGCTAGGCCGTTTCATTGAACTATTGCATGACATAACATTAAAGACTAGTGACTTAATTTCTTGCCGCCCATAGGAATATATGTGCGAAGGCCGGGAAACGGCCAAGCCATACAGTAAATATTTTAGGGCTGATTTTTCCAACGCCAGATAATTTTATCCGAGGAATAATTTTGAATTTTTGACATTTCTTTCATGCAAAAACTGTCAGATGTCTATTTTATTCCACAGTTAAAAGTTATCTGTCGATTGAAAAATCAGCCCTTAGTGGGATAAATGTTTCATTAAGGACTGATTTTTCAATCATCTGATACAATTTTATTCGAGGAATTATTTTGAAATTTTGACAGTTATTTCATGCAAAAACTGACAAACGTCATTTTATTCTTCGAATAAAAGTTATCTGAGTATGGAGAAATCAGCCCTTAATAAACAACTACGAAAGTTTAAATTAACTGATCATAGTGATCATGCATTTTTGACGATGTGATACGATCCATTCATTCCGATACCGGTCCATTGGTATCGATTGAAGCAAGTATAGATCCAAAATATCGGAGTATCGTTTCATGTAGTATCGTTTCTGTAAAGATGATCGGATCGTGCATCACTACTTCCCTCACATCTGATACCTAAAATCGCGGTATATCAGACTGGAAATGATTTTTTTACCATCGGAAAATGCAGGGGTTAAAAATACCCTCTGTGACTCCAGCACAAAAATTACATCAATTTAACATGAATCCACTTCTTAACCCCTAATACCGCATCTTCTAATTCAATTTGCGTGTTTCATGGCTCTTTGGGGTCGATATTCAAGTGTTTTGCCGCTTCAACCGCCTTTATAGATGTCACTTCGTCACATTCGCGAGTTCAACCCCAGATAACGACTTCATATCTAAATATTATTTTGTTTACTGACTGTCGCCACGAAACACACCCAATAATATGTTGGAAGGATAAAAGTGCGGAGGAGAATTAAGGTCTAACTAAAAACGATTTTGATGGCGATTTTTTTTTGGAAACCTGTCATAAAAGTCAAGAGATGGTACTATTGTTAAAACAATTTATTAATTTCGTCTTGTTAATTTTAGTAACAATGAACAGGATTGTCAAAAAGTTGTAAAGCTTTGGATTGTTTTTACCGACTTCAAAAAAAAGGAGGTTATCAATTCGACACGTATGTATGTAATATTATTGGAATTGCATCATATTCACATATGACAATGTGTCAGGGCTTCCAAACAAATATACAAAATTTTATAGACGTATGTATGTATGTATGTTTGTTTGTATGTATGTATGTATGTATGTTTGTCCACGCATATCTTCGTAACTGTTAATCGGATCGTGACCATTCTTTTTTTATTGGCTTACATTTACTTCAACTTAGGGAACAGTGCAAGTTTCATCAAAATCGATTCAGTAATTTTCAAGATATGGACTAAGACGTGAAAGTGTGACGGCCTGGCTTATTGATACGAGCTACGGGTGTAGTGTCAAAGGGAAAACATCTCAAAACCTTGGTCAAATTCTAGTGCAACAACTAAAAATTACCAAATAAAAAGTAATTTAAAATTTCGGAAATCGGTGTCTTGGGATCTGTATTTTAGTTTTAGTTTTTTGCCACCGACTTCCGAAATTAAAGTTATTTCATATTTTTGAAGTCGGTTTAATTTTTTAAAATTACTTTTTATTAATGTATAAGGTAACAATAATTTTGGATTTCTCTTATCAGATAAAGTATTTGAATTGTCATAAATTCAAATAAACTATTAATACAATATAATAACACAACAATATAACAATAATAAATTTAGTATTGCATAGGATTCTCACTTGCACAAGCAAATAGACACCAAATTAGCTTTGAACATTTTCATTCGTGTAAAAAGCTTTTTTAATTTCAACGAATGAATATAAATTCATCATCGGCCTAGCCTTTTCCCAACTATGTTGGGGTCTAACCGGATGCAGCTGAATATCAGTATTTTACATGGAGCGACTGCCTATCTGATCTCCACAACCCAGTTACTGGGTAATACGATACCCCTTGGTAAGACTGGTTGTCAGACTTTCGGGCTTCTGACTACCCGTAACGACTGTCAAAGATCCACGAATGACAGCCGGGACCAACGGTTTAACGTGCTTTCCGAGGCACGGAGGGGTATGTAAATATGGTCACCCCATCCACAGACCAACCGCGGGAAGCGTAGCTTAACATGATCGATCGACCTGTGCGGCTGTTATTATTTAGTAGTTAACGAATGAATATAAATTATGTCATAGCATTATGAAGTCTAGCAAGTACTAAAATAAATTCAATGTTGAAGACACTAACGTCAGTGCAGACCATAATAAAAATGTAGCAACTTTATTTTCGGCCATTACACTTTTTTTACCATTCAGCAAAGCTCGTAAATCAAAGCATACTTGGTAAGCTAGAAAATCTTAAATATCTTTATTGTGAACATATTTCTCAAATAGAAGGTTTTCTAAACCGTTTACATTCTATTTATCGTCCCCAAAAGCGACTAGAGGGGATGTTGTGTCAGCGGAAAACTTGTTAAAGTCCTTCCACCAAAGAAAGAGTTATGAAAACGCCAACTTTGGGGTCCTCACAAAAAAGTGAAGACAGTTTGCACAACTCCGGTCCTCAACGGGATTTTATAAATATTAAAATCTAAGGGACTCACTTTGAAAGCGGAAACTAATTTTTTTCTTTATTCACGAGGTATTCATTGCTTTCGTTAAGAAAGACTTCCTTATCTTTTGTAATGTTTTATAGAAATACCCTCTTTATAAATAACTTTATCGCTGAACAATATTCGAGTACCTACATATTATTTGGTATCCGATTCCTTGGAAAACATTTTAAGTCCTCATGGAAATTTAATTAAGATTGGGAACTCACATACAAATGAAGGTTTTTGTCTAGTATTTTAATGCGTAGGTATGTCAGTACATTCAGTTTTTAATTAACTTTTTCCAGTGAATATGGAATCCGTTTTTAATGGAAAATTATTATTGAAAGTTGTGACAATTATAAGCAATGGTAAATCAATTATTGTCAATTAATAGAACCTCTATTAACTCGAGAGAGACGAAAGCTCTTGTAAAGTTATGCATAATAATTGCTTGCTCTTCAGTTCCAATTAAAGGCACTTCAATAATGACGAACTCCTTGCGGTTAGTCTTGGACTGTGCCTGAACCAAGTTCTAACGTCTACTGAACCATGCCACTCGATACAACTTACTTAGTAAATGTTTTAGTTTAGATGTTCATTCGTTACTTCAGTTTATGAGACAGTTCGGTATATTTAAACAGAACCAAGGTAAATAATAATTTCTCGATTGACTTTCGTAGTTTACTTAGTAATTAAATTTAATTTTGCATAGTGTAATTTTCCCGCTTAGAGAATTTGTTTTCATGGGTTCCTTTGCTGGAAAAATGGGTACAGATTTTTATTTAAAAATCCGTCAGCTTAGGGAAAATACCTACTGAAGAAAGAAAAATGTGGGAGCAAGTCTTAAAACAGGGAAATATAATAAACATTTATTTTATCGCCTGTGTACTACCTGGTACCAGTAACTGGGTTGTGGAGGTCAAATAGGCAGTCGCTCCATGTAAAATACTGGTATTCAGCTGCATCCGGTTAGACTAGAAGCCGACCCCAACATAGTTGCGAAAAGGCTAAAGGCAGATAATGATGATGATACTACTCGATACTTGACTCGAAATACTCGTATCCAAATATAAATCTGCCAACGCAACTTAGTACTGCCCACGCGATTTTCAAGGAGTTTGTAATAATAATGAAGGGCATGTTATTGAGACCTCATATTACTGACAGACGAGTCTAAAAGTCACCTGTTATTTTTGGTATATTTATTTAGTACATCTTTTAAGAGGCTTCTTTTTACAGGTTTTTATTAACTTGCTTCTTTCTGATAAGTAATTAATTACTCTGTTTGTAATAGATTTTTCAAGTACTTCCTGGTTTTTGTAACAACGTATCTTTAAAATTACAACACTAGTGTTCTTGAGAGAGGTATCAAATTACTTTACGTATAACCGTACCTAAGTAAAATTTCGGTAAAATTAAATAGGTAAGATTAGGATCGATTTTTGTGTGTATAAACTGTAACTTACCTATAACCTAATACCTAAACTATGTGAAGTTGATGTTATTATGTTAGACTTTTTGAAGCAGCCCTCGTGCCTATAGGTAATCATCTCTTTGAAGAGAGAGCACCAAAGAAATATCAAACGTTGCTCACGGCAAGTTTAGATTAGTGTCTTTATGTTTTTTTTTTTTGTTTGTTGTGTTGTTTTAGTTTTGATCATTCTTCTACCCTTATCCCAATTTATTTAGGGTAGGCGCAACATGTCTTTTTCTTCCATACTGCTTACTCTGTTAGTCGTCATCTCGGTAGTCATCCCCTTTCTAACGATATCATCATTCACACAGTCCATCCATTTTTCTCATTCCTCCTTATCACATGCACCATATATTAAAAGTTAAAAGCAGTTGCTTCAATTATCTGGCTCGTTTAAGCTATTTTAGTTTATTTTTGGTATTTATTAACCTTAAGGGCGCGTACACACGAATGCGATTTTTTTCGCGCGCGCTTCTCGTACGCATCGCTCCCTCAAAAGAGAAGCATTTAATTCCGATGTGCGCGCGTAAAAATCGCGCTCGTGTGTACGCGCCCTAAGTGTTTATAAAGTTACTGATAACTCTGTCTAAACATGTCTAAAAGGAGTGTTTTTATTTCAAGTAAATTCGTTATACTGATTATAATTGATCACAAGAAGATTATATCCCTGCGCAGTTCTAAAAACATCCAGTCAAATTGGCTATTAGTACTCATACACATACTCATACACCTCTAGTCTTTCCATGCCTTTTCTTTTATTAAAGAAGGGCAACATTGCCCTTCTTAAGAGTTATAGGCCCATCACACTTTTAAGCCATGTCTACAAGCTGTTTTGAAGAGTCATCACAAACCGACTCGCGCGCAGGTTTCACGACTTCCAGCCTCCTGAACAACCCGGGTTCCATAAAGGCTTTAGCACCGGCTTTAGGCCACATACAAATGCTGCAGCAAAGTATTCAATAGACCGAAGAGTGTAACCTGCCCCTCTACTTAGCGTTTGTGGACTACGAGAAACCCTTCAAGACATAGGTGTAAAACCCACTCTCATGAAGATCGGAGACGCTACACTCGAAGGTGTGGACGAGTATCTTTACCTAGGACAAACTGTCCAGTTAGGTATGTCCAACTTCTTGAAAGAGGATTTGTCGAATCAAACTCTGTTGGGCAGCGTTCTGGAAGCTACGCAATATTATCTTCTCGTCCCACTTAACGCAGTGTCTCAAGACGAAGGTCTTTGGCCAGTTCGTGTTGCTGATCGTCGTTCGTGTTCGTGTTGAACCTATGGCACTGTGACGTGGCCGCTCACAGTGGACCTTATTAGAAGGTTAAAAGTCACCCAAAGGGCAATGGAGAGGACTATGCTTGCAGTTTACCTACGTGATTGAATCAGATATTAAGAGATCCGCAGGAGAACCAAGGTAACTGACATAGCCCAAAGGCACATTGCTCACAGAATAGATGGCCGATGGGGCCGAAGGGTTACCACGCGAAATGGCGACCGCGCACCGGAAGATGTAGCGTAGGAAGGCCTTCCCACGCTGTGTTTTCGATCCACCTTCTGGGCGTGGTGGACCGATGACTTTGTGAAGACCGCAGGAATCCGCTGCATGCGGAAAGCACAAAACCGGTCGAAGTGGCGGTGCTTGGGGAATGTCTATATCCAGTAGTGGACGTCTTTCGGCTGAAATTATAATGATAATTCATAGTTTAAAATTAACTTCCATTTCGGAACATGTTTTTATTTAATAGTTTAGGTAAGTAACTTTTTGTAATCTCTTTTAGATTAGTATCTAAATATTAATTTATTATGAAAATAAAATTTTATTCGGAAGAATTATAGGATCACTAGCTGTACAAAAAGTAGCTTTAGCTACAATGATAAAAATAAATAATTGAATGCGTCGGCCAAGCCTCATAATTACAATTTGTTAAAAATCGCAATGATTAAATCTGCCTTGCAAACAAGGGTCAAAATTTCATGAACATAATTAATTTTAGCTAATGTGAACTGAATCAAAATGAAATAACAAAAGGTAATACATATTAAATAAAGAAAAAAAGTATGTTAACATTGTAAGTTATATAAGTACTTATTTTGTATGAATAGTTCAACAGTTACACCCGGTTTCTGAATTGAGAATTAGAAGTTGAGAACTTGTCAACTTGTCAACTACTTTATCATAACTTTGCGTAAAAAAATTGAAAAGTTCAGTAGTGCTAGAGCATCTTGCAATTCGCCATTCAGAAACGTAATTGCGTAACACACTATAAATCACAATCTGAATCATTTTAAAGGATATCGAATTCATTGCTTTATATAAGTTCGAAAGTCTGCTCAACAACGTAAATAACGCAATGAATGTTGTTGAACTGTCAAAATAAAAGCCATTGATAGTGTTACCGTGTTACGCAGTTACCCGGCAGGTGTTAGACAGTCTATCGCTATAAGAAAACAATAATGGCGCGCACACTGACAGCAGAACATGTTAGTCGGAAATAATAACAGAGGCCTAAGAATTTAGCAGAATCTCTAACGAAATCTGAAAGCTACTAAGACCTTGTAAGTTAATTTGTTACACTAGTTTTAATCTAAATAGGTTTATTAGTAAGAGCGAGCGTGTTGCCAGTGTATGTGACCGCACTTCGCGACAGTGCGAGCTCGTTTACACATGCTAGTGGAAAATATTACTACGTCGTAATTACTTGTCTTATTCATTATTACATCATTAGTTTGGAGGGCAGATAAATAACGGTAATTTTGCGGTTTAGATTGGGTTATGTGTCTTTGGGATGTAGTTTATTTTGCGAACCTAAGCAAGTTCTTATTTAATTTATACAACGAACTCTCGAAAACAAAGAAGAAAACTTTAGGAATACGCTTATAACATGCGTGCGCTTGCAAACACAAAAACGAACGTATATGTCTGACATGCTAGATGGTCAAAAAATGGTAAGTTAGAAGGGAAAAAGAAAGATAGAAAGAAGAGAAGGGAGGGAAGGTATGTTGTTATTGCAATAGGTACGTAAATAAGTTGTAGTACAAGCAGGCTGTTTTATATTTACGTTAGTACATACGTGCTTTACTTGTGGTTACCAAGTGTACAAACATGCTGAAAATGTTTGTGTAAGTGCAGGAGCTCTTGGTACAGACGCCAGCACATCAAGCTACTACAATCTGTCAAATTTCTTCTATAGATTTTCAACTTTATCGCAAAATTATTAGGTTCAAAGTTGATTGGGAAAATTTGACAGTTCGGGTAGTTTGATGTGCTGGCGTCTGCACATAAAAGCTAGCTAACCAGCACCCTAATTGCGTAACACACTTCTGAATCATATTGCTAATCCATTGCTTCTTAATTGTGTCGGCTCAATAACCTAAATAAACCAATGAATGTTGTTGAACTGTCAAAATGAAAGACATTGCATCTGTTAGGGCTGATTTTTCAATCGACACATAAATGATTTTTACTCGTGGAATAAAATTGACGTCTGACAGATTTTATATTGAAGAACTGTCAAAAATTCAAAATCATTGCTCGGATAAAATTATCTGGCGTTGGAAAAATCAGCCCTCAGTGTGTTACGCAATTACTCCACTGGTTTATGGAGAATTTTTGACATAGAAATAGAGGTCCTTTTAATGCACCGTGACAAATACCTGACTTATTATGCTTTACAATTATCCTCAGCAAACGTACCTACCCAAAACGTTTTACACTCAACAAACAATGTGAACAAACACTTCTATCACAATACCTAACTCGCTCGAGTAGCGTAATATTTCCAACGATCCTTTTTATAGTACACCTCCTCTCGGTTGTATTATGAGGAGTTATTTGCTCGCTGCTCGTTAGCATCACGACATCCTGCATGTAATGACAAGCCGGGTTACTCATGAATCTCACCAGATTATTACGTCAAAATTCTACCAGCATTTTTATAAGAAACTCGACGAAAACTTACGGAGGATGCAGTTTGTGTTATATTTTTCTTGGAGAAGTCTCTGGTTTATGTTTCGTTTGGTGCGTTTGAATATTTGAACGTGTTTTAGTAGATAGTAAGTGGGTAGGTAGAGTGACTGATTTAGTATTTTCATAGAACATTAAATAAATATGAAGAAACCATATCTGATAAATCCTTTGTGAGACTGGTATCTGCACTAGGAAAAACCTGTCACACGGATTACCAGCCCCCCAAAAATGATTGAGTATTAAATCTTAAGATAAACAAATTATTTTAATCTTTATAGCTACATATAGGTATACCTACCTATCATTTTTTTTATTTACCTACAAAATAAAAAAGGACTGGCCCGTGGCTAAATAATAACAGTCGCACAGGTCGATCGATCGCGTTAAGCTTCGCTTGCCGCGGTTGGTCTGTTGATGGGTAAACATCTTTACACACCGAGACCCCTCCGTGCCTCAGAAAGCACGTTAAGCCGTTAGTCCCGGCTGTCATTTGTGGATCTTTAACAGTCGTTACGCGTAGTCAGAAGCCCGACAGTAACAACCAGTCTTACCAAGGGGTATCGTATTACCCAGTGTAACTGGGTTGTGGAGGTCAGATAGGCAGTCGCTCCATGTAAAATACTGGTATTCAGCTGCATCCAGTTAGACTGGAAAGCGACCCTAACATGGTTGGGAAAAGGCAAGGCAGATGATTACCTCTTATCTACAAAATAAAGAGTGCCTTGAAAAAAAACTCAGTTTCATAATGATTGGATGACCACTTTTCACAGTCATAAGAATCATACTAAACCCCAGAGGTATAATTTTGATGCATTTAAGAATGGTTTTAAATATTTCAAATTATACGAATGCAAACTTTTGTGAACTGTAGATGATAACAAAGCCAAGCGAAACGTGGAGTAGCACAAACACTCGCCATTAAAGTCACACACAAACACAGATGACAAAATATACGATTAAATAAGACTCGGCACTTTTGTTACTCGGACAAAAGTTGAGCATTTATCTTTATTAACGTTTAGTTGCCATTATATTCCTAGTCTTTGTTTCACTATTTAAGCTAAGCTCTACTTCATATTTATTGTGGAATGGTAATATAAATAAATGAACGATAATTAACATTAACTTTAACTACAGTTAAGCCCGTGCAGTTAATTTTATTTGCATTTCAATGCAATTATAAATAGTCGTTTTTACTGCAAACTTTATGATAGATCATGGTTTAATCGCTCTGACATAATATTGATATTAAAATAACAATTATTATTATTGATACTGACTTATTAAAATAAACGTCAAATATCAAATTTAATTTTAAAGAACATTGAAATCGTTCAGTTGAACTGTGCGCCGTAATAATCCGCCTTTGTTTGCATTTCTACGTATTCCAAAATTCAATTTAAATATGATGGCGAGGCGTACAAACATGAGATCGGCAGAATTAAATGACGTGCGCCATTTGTCGGGGATCCACGCGCGTTGCCGCACCGCAGCCGCGGAGCTGGCCAATTCCCTAATTAATTGCTTTCCAATAGTATTTTTTCACACAGAATTTGCTCTAAAGAGTGCTGTCGAGTTGCCCGGTGTGAGCTTTGATTAATAGACTTTACCTTTAAGGTTGGTAAGCGCTAATTGTCTCTATACTGGGCGTACAAACGTGCACGAGAACACTGTAATGCAACCAAATTGATTCATTCAACACTGATTGGGTCTTGATTGGGATTATTCTGTTTTGTCTTTGAATCAGCTCTTATACAGCACTGGTTATAGGACAACACTTCGTCGTTATTGCTTCAACCTGAACATTATTGTATAAATTATAGGATTCAAATTCACTTGTAATAAAATAAGCAGATCGGCTTTTTCTTAAAAAAAATACATACAGCTATTAGAAGGCACAAGGCACTCTGTGAAAACATTTTCAAGTGTGTAACAAATCTCTAGCTGAATTTCTAAATCTGATGTTTTCAGCTTTACTGCCACGATAAATATATTCTCTGGCAGGCAATATACATTTTTCACTTTTACAACATAGACATAAGGTAGTGTTGCCATAAAGCTGACAAGTTTGGCAGTGTAACCTACTGCGGTCATCGAATATTGAAATGTAAATATTATCCAGATTTTTTATTTTACAATCCTGAGTTTTATCTTTTTGAATAGGTAATATCTCGTCTTAAACATAATTAGTTAATTAAAAACCTGAGACTAGAGATGGTTTCCACTAGTTTCTATGACAATTTTTTTACTGTTCAAGCAGTTTGGTTAGAATAACTTGCCCGTGTCGGTAAGGCGTAGGTAACCTTTGTCCACTTTTCAAATTATGATAAAAAAGCACTTCCTCTCTCCTTATACATCATCAATATATTTTCTTTGCTCATGTTTTGTGTTTATTATTATTTATATATTTATTTAAACTAGTATATTATATAATTTAAGATACTTATTTTAATATGTAAATGGTACACCAGACTACCTGAGTATTTCTCTCTCCTTCCCCTTTGAAATCCATCCAAAGGTTGTATTTAAAAGATCGCTCTTAGCGATAAGAATTACAGCCTGCTACAGCTGGGCTAATAAAGATTTTTAAGTAATCAAAGCGGCCATATTAAACAATAATCTGTTGAATTGAAACCATCTGAGGATCTGTTCATCCAATAGTTGATAGAGAGCAGTGGTGGCCTATTGGTAACGGCTTTGATTTACTTTGTTATGGTTAACCAGACAGGTATGCACTTTACATTTTGCGTTTTTTTCAGGAGCGCTGTTCTGGAAAGGTTGAAGGAAAACATTGTGCTGAGGAAACCAGCACGTCTTTAAACCAAAAGTCGAAGACTTGTGACACCCACCAACCCGCATCGGGCCCGCTTGGTGGATTATGGCGCATTTGAAAGTTACCCAGAGAGGAGACCTGTGTCCTTGTAGTGGGAACATTATAGGCCCATTATGAATCAGCACTATACTTGCGTAGCACACTAACAATCTCAATCTGAATCATTTTGAAGGATCCTTCAAAATGATTGAATAAGTATGAACATAACATGTTCGAAAAAGTCTGCTCAGCAAAATAACGCAATGAATGTTGTGGAACTGTCAAAATGAAATCCATTGCTACTGATAGTGTGTTACGTTACGTAATTACCCCGCTGTTGTTTGAATGATCTATTCCCACAGAAAAATAGACCTTATAAATAAGTATTATTTGGCAGCTTTTGTTAATAAAGTACCATACATAATCTAAGCTACAAGAGGCAATTAGTTCGTAATTCGCCACTTTACGGGACACGTCCACAATAGGCAAGTGGGTACAATTCCTATCCGAGCGATTAATATGTCGGAACGTGAGCACCGCTCTATTAGCCGAACTGTTGGGTTGCCAATGAAAACTTACTTCAATTGCGTAACTCATTAGAATAACGACCCAAGTACAATTGGCGATAGTTCCGGAGGCAAGTAAGTATTGCTTTTGTTAGGATTTGGATTGAGTTGGACGTAACAAAATAATAGGTAGAGTATTATATTTTTCTATAACTTCTCTTTACTCTGGACTGGTCTTTGCTGTGTCTACGGTGTTGTTAAAATCAGACAAAGAAAGAATACGGCTTTGGAACCAAAATTTAGGTATTTTTTTTTAATTAAACAGCCAAATAACAGAATAGAGAAATACATAGTACCTAAAAGATGAATGCAAAATACAAAATACCAGAATTAGGTAGTGAGTGTATGAAAGACAAATCCAATCTAAGTAAACCGAGACGGGGAAGCGGGAGGGGTTCCGTGCAGCGAAACTGAAACAATGAATAAAGTTTGAAAGGATCCAGTTGCGATGGGGCACGGATTAATGGCGCCGACTCAGGTGCCGCTAGGTGGCGCTCGGTACGGCACGACAATTGCTTTCTTGTGTCCATTGTTGTACGAGAATTTCCTTATTGGAAGTCAGATGTTGTTTTTGTACCTTGTAGGTTAAAAGCCCTCTTACATTTTGGTACTGAGCGCAGAGCGCGCGTTATAAATGGCATCTCGCAGTTCAACCTACGAGGTTGTCGTCTGCTTAACCGGGATTGCCTGTGGATGCCTCAATAAATTAAGGCCTCCAGCTAGGGCGAGCGCACAGAGCTGGCGCTGTGAATTTTTACTTTATTTATTAAAAAATCAAAGTTATATATTTTTATTATTGATATTATTTAAGCAATTATTGGAGACTATTTTGGTATAACTACTACGTGAAAATGATGTAGAAGTTCGGAGATATTGAGACTTGTTTCCAGTAGAACATTGAATTAGGTCCAGTCATTTTTTATTTATTTATAAGGCATATAACAAAAATGTATTTTATTAATATAAAAGTATATGATATTTGTGATATAAAAAAAATGTTTTGATGGATTATATTCAACAAAATCTGCAAATTAGAGCTCTCAAGTCAGCTCTCCATGACTTTTTGCCTAAACATGCATCAGGAGAACGATTATTGCTAAATAAACAGACAAATAATAAAAAAAATCGCGTTTTTATTGTAGAAAAGAAAACGAACTATCTTTACCAATTCATTGTTATTTATACCAACGCATAGTATTCAATTTCAACAAAGAAATAGGCCTCTTAAGATGAACAGTTGGTTGGTTGGTTGGCAGTTGGTTGTTTATATTTAGTATGGTTGTCTATGACTTCTCGTTTATATCAAATAATAATTATAGTCTTAATCCCATCTGTATTGGTTTTTGTTTTTTCAGTAAAAACTTTAACCACCAGCCATTGTAGCTTCAGCGGACAGTATCCCGTTTATTACCTACAGTCCTTTCACATTCACAGTTATTTTTTTACTTCTGATTTAGCATCGTGTCATGTCCAAATCACAGTGATCTTTATTCTCATTCTAATAAGGTTGCTGTTGGGTTGCTGACACTGACAAGTCTGTCAAAATCATTGTCATCTTTATTCTCATCATAATAACTGTGAACAGACTGTAGATGCACTAAGGAGTCCCTTTACACATTTTCTTTCTTTTTTATTTTTTTGTTAAATATTCAACAGAAAAGGTTCCATTACTGCATCAAACTAATTCAATCGCCTCAACAGTATAATTTTAATCAGTACATTGATCTCAATATCCAATCGTACTTCTGGTTACAAGGTCATACATTTCCAAATCAATGTCCCACTAATTATGCATTAGCAACGCACTGTGAGCCGTTCCACCTGCTGCTTGACAACGCGAAGGTGGCACCTACGTACGTACAGACGCCAGCACATCAAGCTACTACAATCTGTCAAATTTCTTTAATAGATTTTCAACTTTATTGCTAAATCATAAGGTTCAAAGTTGATTGGGAAAATTAGACAGTTTCGGATAGCTTGATGTGCTGGCGTCTGTACCTACCTACCTACAAATAGGTACTTAATGTAGGTGACGTCTGATGTCGGCTGACCGACGACTTGTCCGCATTGCTACAGGACAATGTTGCTGTGCGGTATTCCCTTGATGGGTAATAGATTTTGGAGGCTTATTGATTAGATGGTACGCGTATGTGTAGAGATATGGCCTATTACCATAATATCTCTCTACATACGCATACTATCTCAGGCATCCAGCGCAGGAATTACCTATCTACATTGATGACCTGATATTTCAGTACCTTAGGAGCAATTCTCGTAATTTTAAGAACGTTGAGTGAGTTGCATCAGCTAACTATAGAGTCTGATCTCAGTCTCAATCTGTCAAAAATATTTCCAAAAACCCTACATTTTGACAAGTTTTTGACATTGATTTTCACTGACATGAGATTGCGACTAGATTTTGAATGTTTTTAATTACCTATGGGAGTTGGCCTTCTGTCTAAAGTTGAAATTGAAAATCCACATTAAGCAAAACTAAAATGAGTTTTAATAAGCTGGTGATAACGTACCTTATTGCTTCTGGTTTTTTGGTCAGAGTTTTTTTTTTTAATTATTGCCTTTAAAAAAATATATCTGAAGACATTGTTGAATGGAAACAAATCATAAATATAAACGGTCTGCGTTTGAGAAGATACTCCCACAGTGAAGGATAAAAGTTGGATTGTAAGCAAAAAACTTTTTTACTTTACTATAGTAAAAAATCTAAAAAGAGAGAGTAATGTTTTTCTGATGCACATCCTTATTTTTCCTGATAGTCTTTTTACTTGAGAAGCAGAATAAAAAGTGGTCCTTTTAGCTGAGCTCGCTTTGCTGAAGTAGTTAGTTTGTCGTTTAATTGTTAAGCACAATATTTTTTACTCGTAATTCTTAAGCACAATATTTTTTACTCGTAATTCTTTTACTTCTCTTGACAATATTGTCACTTGACTACCTCGTTGGTCTAGTAGTCGCATGCGCTACTGAGCATGAGATCCTGGGTTCGATTCCTAGGTCGGGAAAAGTGTTATCGAGTTTTTGCATGAGGGATTTCTCAGTAGCAGCCCGCAGTTTGGATTTGTGCCCGGTTGATGGCAATAGGCTCGCCCCCTATTATATGGTACTTAAACATAACTGGCGAGTGTGGCTGTACTATAGGTACACCCTGCCTAACCCTTTGGGATTACAGGCGTAATGATCATCAGAATTATTTCGAGTTATTCCGGTCTGATCCCCTGAACGCCCCTCCACCCTCCCCCTCCTCGATCCCCTGCTAGTTCGTCTTCTGTTTTAATCTCTGTCTTATCCACATTCAGGCAAAAAACGTCCACTGCTGGACAAAGGCCTCCCCCAGGCACCGCCACTTCGACCGGTTCTGTGCTTCTTGCATCCAGCGAAATCCTGCGCCCTTCACCAGGTCATAGGTCCACCTTGTGGATGGCCTTCCAAAGCTATGTCAGCGTGATGTTATGTTTATTATATTCCTTTAATTTTTATTTTGTTCAAAAGCCAAAAATATATTTCGTACAAAAGTGTAATACGAAGCGTATGTCGCGGTTTCATAAGAAAAGCTAAGTATGTGTTGTATGGAGATTAAGTGTGATAGTCCTTCAAGAGACACGTTTCTACAGCACGCAAATGTCTGCTTGGGACACATTTAATTAATTTGAAGGCGCTACCTACACACAACGTTTATGTAAACAGCACTTCTGTATGTTGTTATAAATATAAAATGTATGCTGCTTTTATGTATCTTTCCAGAGGATACAATCGGTAGGTGTCGTTCTCCACCAATTATTTTAGCAATCAGAAAAATCATACGACTTTATGTCTTACGCAAAAGGAACAGGTATGAAAATTTTACAGAAATAATATTGTTGTACCGTGCTTTTTGATAGTCTGTGACCCCTAATGGAAGAAAAGGGATGCTTGCATTGGAAACTTGTATAACAGCTAGTGACCTACTTTTAGTCTGTAACTTAGAATCAGTGTCCGATAATTGGGCCTGCAGGCTACAATAAATTCCTTTGATGTATACAAATCGTATGAGCAAGTTTTCCAGTGTTATGTAAAAATCGATTTGTTGGAAACAAAGCATAGAGGAGACACTTTAGTATGCAGCTTAGTGCAATTTTATTTTTATTTACTTTGATACAACTTTACTCGAACAGGGTTAAACCTAAGATAAAACTTCTTTTATTAAAACTATTTTTTCTATACTTTAAACTACCTGTGCCCCGCGGTTTCAACCACATAAGTCTCAATTACGTGGGAATATCAAGATGTATTTTTTTCTGAATTGTCCCGTTCTTGACCTCGACCGCGCCTGATGGAAAACGATGGATGAGGTCTATGATGGAACGAGCGTGCCCAGAAGATGCCTGAGGCACTGGAACTCCCACCCATCGACGAAATACAGCAGGCTGCTTGATACCGGACTTCCATCACAAACCAGGCAGGCGTTAGCCCTACCACTGCAAGGGAAGAATTAGCCAGTCAAATAAGGTGTTGGATGTGACTATGCAGGATGCGGCGAGCACTCGGTTCAGTTGAGTAACTGGCGGAACAAACTGCGGTACACCGGTACACGAGGAGGCTACTTCATGCATTCCAAAAAAATATTATTGTTATAAGCTAGGTACTTTATGCAAATACATCATCTTCATTGGCAGTCTTCCTTCACCCACTGTTGAGTATAATAGGTCTCCTGCCTTTGAATACCTACATGTCATGCATAATCAGCCTATAAGCCTATAGGCCTCCTCTCTGTGAAAGTCGCCGTAATCCACCATGCTGGCCCAGTGCGGGTTGATAGATGTCACATGTCTTCGAATTTTGGTTCTACAGGCTGACTGCTTAACTGACACGTTGCCTGAGGTAGCTGCGCGGTGCGGGAGGGGTGATAGGTCACAAGTTGACGAATCACTGAGCTCTTGTATTTGTATCACGTCACCGCACCCCTCCCGCACCGCGGTGCTACCTCAGGCAACGTCTCAGTTTCCACACGATGTTTTCCTTCTCCAAGAGCAGTGGTAATGAAACAATTTATTAAAGTAAAACGCCTGTCTGGTTTCTGTTATAAATAATTTCCATCACTACTTTAAAATTGCTGATTTGAAAATTCATGTAGGTACTATATTAAACTGCTCGCCATGCAAGCAGCGCAGTCAACCCTCAAATTTTGTCCAATACATAATTTATTATTGTAATATTTCGTGTACAGTTGTTTTTATTAAATTAGTTACTGTGGTAGCAAATAAAGTGTTTCAATTAAAAAGGACCCACGGAGCGCCATCCTAACAGTTTGAATCTACGACTTTTTTTTTTTATCTTTTATTTAGGGACATTTTTTTTTTTTTTTTTTTTCGGATGGGAAATCATCAAATGACCCCTCCCGCTCTGGGTGGAGCGGAAGGGAGTGTCAGACTCTTACTGACTAAAACCCACCCGTGTTCCTTCCTTAGCCCTTTATGTTCCGGGCCAGCGGTAACCCTTTCGGACAATCCCGCTGACCCGGCAGGCTTCGGCCCTATGGGGCCCCTCCTCGATGCTGACATCTCTTTGAGGCGCGCGTGGAACACGTACGCGCCGTCCGGCACGGGCCTGGTCCTGATCGGACGGTGAGCTACCCATTACTCTCCGCCCGCAGGCCCGCGCCTACGGTGGCCGGGAGTCGTCGCGCGGCTCCCGACGCCCGGAGCGTCTCCCGCGGCGGCTGGGACGGGAGGCTCTCTCCCTGAGCCGTCCCGCCACCTCCTTCGCTAGCATGACTGCTTTGCAGAAGGAGGTGACTGCCTCCCACTCCCTCTCGCCCCGGACCATGGCTTGCACCAGGGCCGGGCGCGAGAGGTCGCCGCCGCTGCCGATCGCCTCTACGAGGACACGGCGGTGCTCCGCCCAAGCGGGGCAGACCTCCACCGTGTGCTCCACCGTGTTCTCTGGGCGATATTTAGGGACATTTATAATCGCAATGCGTATGTCAGTCCCAAAATTAATCTACGACTTACAAATCGAAAGTCGCGGCCGTTGCCACTGGGCCACCACTCTGCTCTATGCCTACTTTCTGTTATTGTTAAGGCATATCTTCCTTCACAGGCTTTGATTATTAAAAGTCTTATTACTTTTTTTATTACGAGACGATACAAAGATTTATGACCCCTATCAGACCCACGGTTTTGCGTGACTGAAACAGTTATAAATAACATCCTACAAAAATTGGATGAAAATGTTGCAAAAAAATGTGGAGATAAAATTATATTCTGTTATGTTACAACAACAAATACTAAAGGGTACTTGTTAGACAGTGGTTTTAGCGCCGATTTGCTTGTTATGTGTCCTGTCGCTGTGTCCTTACAGGAATTATATATCTGTTACTGTTACTGGTAGCCAGTCCAGTGCCTGTGTTTGGCACCCCTATAACGCGACCCAAACATTGATGCTGGAAAAGGTACAGAAAACTTTCCTTAGATGTATCCTCCAAAGGTATACCATTTCTTTATAGTACCTACCTACATAATTATGGTACACCTATTTAAATTTTCATATCTATACAACCGTACTACGACTTTTTTAAATGTAACTGGAAATATTCAAATTTGAATCTATCATGTTGGCATACCTACCACCAACATTGCATGCCATATTATTCGCATGTCAAATACCTGAAAGGGAATCCATATAAGGACTGTTCTGCCAATATTGATGAGAAACTAGGATTCGGTCAGGTGTAGCACTCGCAAACTGCTCCATGTATGAAAGGATTCATGACTATGGAAAAGCGGGTATAGCCAGTGGCTTTACGTAAAGTTTCT
Source organism: Oligia latruncula (assembly GCA_948474745.1). Lineage (NCBI taxonomy): Eukaryota > Metazoa > Arthropoda > Insecta > Lepidoptera > Noctuidae > Oligia > Oligia latruncula. The sequence continues at coordinate 8,944,310 of OX419693.1, read as the reverse complement.
GTGCAAATATAGGTAATACGGGCTGGTTTCCGCAACTCCACATCAATGCGCGTATTTTGCGTACAGCTGGAAAAATCGATTTTATTCGATCCACCCCAGCTCTTCAAGGAAGGCCAGCAATGCCTTGATGTTACTGACCGTCTCACGTAGGGTACCTGGGTTACCGAAGTAGTTTGCCCTGTTCGTAGCTACCACCAGGCAGTTAAAAAGCATGTGTGCCGCTGTCTCGTCATCCTCCATGCAGGCCCTGCACAGCGGACTGTCTGTTACTCCTATGACATAGAGGTGTTTATTAAATGACCTACTAGCCAAAAAGCAAATATAGGTACAATGATATAGAGCGTATGTAGTGAAAGACGAGTCTGACAGCCAACGATTTTATTTGATACGTTCTAAGATCGATGAGTTCAGATAGCTGTAACACTGCTATGAATATTGAACACTACATTCAGCTCTTATTCATAAAGTAAAAAAAAAAGATATGAGAACAAATAAAAGTCTGATAACCGAAATAGCGATGCTTGATCAGGCCTATATCCAGCAGTTTACGTGTTTCGACAGGAATGATGAACATAGGTAATGAGTCTATAATGTTCCCGCTGCTAGGACTCGGACCGGATCTGAGCCAACAAGACATTAACCTTTTGACCGCCACAGTCATGTATAGATGGCAAACCAAAATATGCCCAGAACGCCACGGTTCGACTACATGACAGACTTTGACGCCGAGGGCACGTTTTTGATTTTTTGACGTGTGGCGGTCAAAAGGTTAAGAAGGAAAACTTCTTGAGGACACCCGGCATCTAGAAACAAACATTCCATTGACTTCCACACACAACTCGTAAGCCAATAAAATTTATTTCCAAATGCCGGTTTCCTCGGGAAGTGTTCCTTACAGAGAAAGTGGTGATGAAATAAATTGCACAGTTTTTCTGTATAAATGGCCAATTCTAAGATACGACCCCGTTTTGTGCTATTTCTCGAGTTTCACAACTTTAAGTCCTACTTTTAAATATTGTTGTTTCCTAACTTGGACTTTAAGCGGGGAAATTTAAAATGGTATTTCTTTTAAACACAGTTATTGTGCTAAATGTTGCATTTATTTTTTTATTGTGCCGTTTTCAAATTGGTAAAGTGGGTAATTTTTATGATGATTTCAACGTCTTGCTCTGAAACTGGTTTATGTTTTGGCTATGAGGAAAAAAATAATACAAATATAAATTTCATTATATTTAAATAAATAAAAAAATATGTAATTGGAAACTTTTAATAAATGAAGCTTTTGCTTTGATTGATGAATTTTAATTACCGGTTGAATTTTAATATTTTTTTTTGCCTGTTCAAACTAAAGTATATTCGAAATCGAATATTAATAGACTTACAGTCTCTTCCATTCAAAGATTTCATACACTTTCCCAATCCCATTTATGACACAGAACAAATTCCTGTAACAAGTAGGTCAACTCGGCTCCAAACTTCGCCACACGCATGTAAATTCCTCGTTGAACTTAAGGAGTATGTTTCCACTGGGTTCGATAGGTTTCGACAAAGTTCACATGCAAAGAACTTTGAACTTGCGAGGCTAGTTGTTGGACGCTTGGGAAGCTTGACCAGTTCCATGAGACTTCTGTTCAAACTTTACTAGGTGCTTATTAGTCACTGATTTTGATTTTTTTACTTTGGCAGGTTTAAATACATATACCTGTACATAGTGTGGCAGGAACATCGACGCTGAAACTGTAACCATGAATTCAGCCCATGATTCTGAACCCTGCCTTAGAATTAATAATGAGTTATTAAAAACAAATGTTTGTTCCATAAATTTTGACCGCGTAGATATTACCTATACTTTAATATGAAACAGCAGATTTTTTTTGATACCCGACTAAAAATTTCAACGATAGGGGAATCATGTGCTGATGTTGCCACCCTGTGTGTTTAATTATTATTAATGTTTAAAGGATTATGAACATCTATAGGAACATTTTCGTTTTGTTCGTCGTACCCCGTTTAGAACTGACATCTAACTTGAAATAAATTCACAACTGTGCATATAAAGACTATAGGAACATTTCAGTAAAGCTCATGTTCTTCAGTTAAATTCAAAACTTTGAAAAGGTTTCGCGAATTAAGTTAATCCCAAGTAAACGACACGTAACTTGCAAGACAAAGCAAAATTCACATTACTAATGTGACATCCAAATGCGCCCCAATCTTAATAATGTGGCTCATTAATTACAATTTCACAGAGACATTCCATTAAAATTTTGCTCCCCACAAAGAATCTTCGTTCACAAGACAATTTACGTTAACATGTTGGTAGGTACTCAAAAACTTATGAAAGTGGGAATAAATGATGGCAGTATAAATGCATTAATGAGACAGCTATTGTCAGTATAAATATGACACGGGAGGAGGCGAGCGTTGCATTTACCCGCTGCCGTTCTGGCCCAACACGTAGGTACTGTCGATTTAACGTCCATAAATAATGAATCACTTCGTTTTTTACGACAGCATTGATTTATTTTTGGGATAATTGGTTAACAGTTTTTATGGTAGGGAAAATAAATTACTTCGATTTTTCTTCTTGGAACATTAACAGCTAAAATTATACTCAAAAAGGTTTGTAATATTGTACGTCATTTGCCAGTATTAAAACGAAAAATTTCTTGGAACCGTCTTCGGTCATACTTTAGATCTATTCTCTCTATCTATTTCGGGGTTTAATAATATAACAATAATTATTATTAATAATACCCTTGTTATGGGGGAAGCGCTAAGGTAGCCCGCGAAATTCAATTTTTCTTACGTTTTTTGCAATTTGCTGTTCAGTAATAAGTTGTACATTGATTATATGATTCGGGACCACAACAAATATGTATTTACAGAATTATAATCATTAGAATCAGTAATACAACTTATTGAGTTAGTATAATCCCCAAATGTCAAGATTTCATGAAATAGTCATTCAGTGGGTCTTGGTCTGAGAGAGTTGTGTTGATGACTTTAATGATAATAATTCTGAATTTCGCGGGCTACCCTGGCGCTTTCGCCTTAATGAGATATTTCAATTCCAAGAATCTTTTAAAATTACACCTAAAACAATTTGCAAGAAACAAGCAAACTACAAGCCTAGTAATACCTACAGATAATTTCCATATTAACATTCACCCCGTCAATTGAAATCATTCCAATAAAATGACCGCGGCGACAAATACAAAATGGCGGTAGCGTCGGACATTCCATATTTATTTTCCATTGAAGCGTTGTAACCATAATTCATGCAGTCTGTTTCGTTGCATTTTTGATGACGCTGTATATTTTATATTAGTGACAGTGGTGACTGCGCCCGCGGCTCTGCGACAGATAACAGATTGTGGGTTTACACACTTGCATATGGGAATACATGTGGGTTTGTCATTGGCTAAATGAAAATGTTATTGTTGCTTTCCGGTTGATTTGTTAAGCTTACTTTGCTTGTTTATGTGTGCAGTTTGCTTGCTATATTTGTAAAATTTATATATATAGTTAGGTAATTTATATGGTGTACAAACGCCAGGACATCAAGCTACTACAATCTGTCAAATTTCTCTAATAGATTTTCAACTTTATCGCTAATGCCTAAGGTTCAAAGTTGATTGAGAAAATTTGACAGTTTCGGGTAGCTTGATGTGCTGGCGTCTGTACATAATAAAGAGTATTATTCGTCCATATCTATAATAATATTATAAATATGTAGCTCTGTCAGTTTATTACTTACTAAGCCTTAACGGCTGAATGGATTTCTATGAAATTTGGCACATAGGTAAACCATGACGTAGGTTAGGACAAAGGTTACTTGTCGTCCTGGAAGTGCGTTCCCGTGAGATAATTTTCGACCACCACGCGGGTGAAATAGCGGGCAAAAGCAATTTTTACAATAACTATAATAATATCCTAACAGGTATCACACGAGATGGCCAATCTTTACATTTAAAAAATCCTTTTCGTTTAACATCCAAAATGGATTTTTCCGATTGTTTCCTCATGCAGCTTCATGTAGATTCGATCGGTGTTAGCCTGGACATAGCTTTCCGTAATATAAAAGGAACAAAGCAGAATACGTTTGCAATAGCGGGCCTAATCTCGTTCTGCGAGCCGGTTTTTTAGGCCTGGACGAACCTCAGGCTTGATGTAAACTATTGCTAGTCTTTTAGAAAAACCACAAAAGTTATGGCCATTTTTTTATTCAAAGAGTTATACCAAGTAGGTACGTGATAGGATAATGGTAGAAATATACTAAGCACCATTAGCACAATCAGCCTATAACGTTCCCACTGCTGGAATACAGGCCTCCTCTCTGTGAGAGGGAGTGGGCCATAATCCACCACGCGAGCCCAGTGTGAGTTAATGTAAGCACCATTGTTGTTTTTGATTTGATTTGATTGAATCCATTGACTGGCAGTGGAAGAAAACATTGTATTGAAACCTGAAGTTATAGTACAGACGCCAGCACATCAAGCTACTACAATCTGTCAAATTTATTTAATAGATTTTCAACTTTATTGCTAAAAAATAAAGTTCAAAGTTGATTGAGAAAATTTGACAGTTTCGGGTAGCTTAATGTGCTGGCGTCTGTACCTACAAGCGTGTTGATAACTGGTCGCTCTCCGTCTGCATGAGAACAGGCCTTTGTCCGTGGGATAGGTCGGTAAGCTAAAAGCTGGTTAGACTTCGATGTTTCATTCGAACATTCCTTCACTTAAAAGATAATTTACCATGGCGAACATCAGTATCATTGCTCTTATGGAATGTTAGCTAATGCAATTTTCTCGGAATATAACAGTTGGAGCTCTCCGTTACACTCTTTGTTTTCCTTTCATTCCCAGAACGGTGTGAAAATATTGTTTTTAGAATGTAAAAAAAAGGTACGTCAATGCGTTTATTTGCTGTAAACATGGCATGACGCAGAAAAAGAATACAAATACAAAATAATAACTTGGGGGAAAATATGCGTCACATCCACGCAAAACGGCCATCGCTCAGCATAATGCTACGACCCTATGCGAGATAGAGCCCCAGCGTTGGTTTTCAGCGACAGCCAGCACTGACGTGAAGACGTGAAACCGGAGCAGTATACGCAAAAAAAAATACACAATACCTAGTTCTTTAAACCTATCTGTACCTGTTTATATAAACATAATATTTATAAAATGGTAACATTACGGGCAACGACGAATCTGTTCACGTAGCTGTCATAAAACAATGTTTGACGTTTTGACATACTAATTACTTATTAGCACAGACTACACTATAATATTTAGCATGGCGCATAGTGATATGATGGAATTAAAAAACAAATTACGTATTGGGTGATTGTAGGTGTGGTTTTTGTAAACAATGTTTGTATAATTTGTGTTAGAAGGTGTAGATGTTAACAAAATGTATTGAAAATTATTATTACTGCATAAAATAGGTTTCATTTATGAGCTCGATTTACGGAAACCTAGCCAACCATTCAAAAATTCTCAAAGATACGAATAGAATTCCTTGTACACGGACATTCCGGGGGCCATGAAATGTTGCATTCAATTTAAAAAATTCCTTACAGGTATATTTTCAGTGCTCGCATATGACGTTATCTGCGAATATAACTGCCAGCAATCAAGTACCGTACGATGTAATATCGTAGTAGTGCTTCAGTTAACAGAAAAAGTTTTGATCAAATCGTCGTCTTTTGTTTTCTCTTTCGTCTACTTCTCTTTTCGATGGATTAGTTTTATCTTTTATAGTTACTTCAATATTTTTAAAAATATCAGACAGAAAATTTCTCCGATTTTAAGAACATGGATTGCAACTACTGCTGGGTCCATTGAACTAGCTGGCTTCCTAAAACATCACGCACCCATGACCCACGCGTTCTTAACGTCACGGGTAATTTTTACGAACCGTTGAACCTTCTGGCTCAATTTTTTTTTTGTGAGTAAATTGGCATTCAACAACAGCAACAACTTGAGCCCGACAACAACTCTCGAAGACATATGGAAGAAAACGTGTTGTGTATACAAATCCCAAAAAGGACAACTGGTGACAGATTGTTAGCCAGTTCAACCTTGTCTACAAGCAAAACAACTCAGGCCCTAAAATAGCTCTAAGTCTCGAATTACTAATTCTTAGCGCATCTTATTTCTTGACAGCGCCAGACGCTGTGTTAAGCAAACTATTCCGAATCAAACATTTATTTAATCAAATGAACATAACAGGCTACGTGTTTTGCGTGCCGGTCTAATCAAATCTGGAGACTTCGACAGTGCGTTTCTCGGTTTCATTAAGCCTTAGCAAATTTAAAGGGGTGGCAAACACTTTGTATGCCACGCGTGTGCCGCTCAATGATATCATTAGTAGAGTACGGACAACATTATGGGGTGCACAACATTTTATGGTTCATATTGTTTTGTTACGCACATAATTGAAATTAAAGGTAGGGGATACTCTTTTGGGTTTCGTTTAATTTTAGAGGTGCAAAGGGCCGTTTGATGTGTGCTTTGTGGTTGGAATGCCCTTTGTTATGGTAATTGGATGGCTAATTATGTTTTTATATATGTAGTTTGCGTTATAGGTGTGCTGATAATAATGGTCATTCTGCTGAAGTTGTTTCTATGCAGGATTCATTTTCTGTGCTTCATTCAGTAAGCGTCATTATATCACCAATCTGCAAAGAATATAAATAATTATTTCTACATTCTGCCTTATTTATTTGGACTTCAGTGAACCATCTATTGATTAAAGTTTTATCATTGAATCTTATTGTCATAGTTTGAATATTCATCAAAAGCTTATATCGTGGGTATTTTGTGGAGACAGTTTAATAATACATGCAAAAGAAAATGCAAATGTTCAGCCCACACTTCAAATATGCAAGGGTGTGCATTTAAAGATAAACATAGTATTTATGAATTAGGAGATGTTTGTATAGGTACAATTATATTCAAACACATGGAGGGGTTTACGCTAAAATATTCATGTCACGAAACGTCCATTGACGCTTTGAATTAATAAAAATAAATATAAACAAAATCTTTCTCAAAGGGATCCTATTCAGATATTCAAATAACAGTTAAAACGATATCTTTGATGTACTTTATAAGAACTTAAGGATCTTTTTCTTTTCATACGCATGACAAATGACACTGGTGAACAAAACATAATACAAAAATTCATTTAATTTCTCTTTACGAAAGCCACATTTTCAAAGAAACACTTCAAACGTATGAAAATTTTTCGCATATTATTATTCAAAGTTCAAAAGACGTATTTAGAGACACGTCAAAGTCTACAATCATTGGGAAACAAACTCTTGTCTCAGTTTAATAAGATGCATGTTGGTTTGGCACATATTTTTGTTTATATTTTTATTTTATCTTATTTTTATCTACGCAGGAAAAGACAGCCGACATTTTAAACGACTTAATGGCGTTTGTGTTTGGCTTTGTGAATATTCATATGTGTATGCTAATAGACCTTTCACGGTTCTTTACACAAGAACAGTGACCTAACCAAAACTGTTTTAAGATGCATGAAAAATAATAACATGCACGTTTACATAAATCCCGTTTTTAGTTTTACCTTCACGGCCTTAGACGCTTTTTAATGGGAACACTGACCTTCTTTATTATAACCGCAGAGTTTGTTTTTAGGCTTTATACAAGATTTCAACAAAGTTCATTTGTTTTAATATGCGAAAAGGTAAGATAAATTATTTCTCTATGTAGGTTCAAGTACAAACAGTTTTACACGTCAATCATATTAAAAACTATTATGAGGTAGGCGTTTCCTGTCTGACTACTCTGAGAAGAAAGGCCGGAACAAACTCAGGGATCACAGTCTCTTTCAAAGTCCAGACATAATCTTGATCGTGAATACTACTTATGTAGATTGGCGTCTGAAATGATTTTATGACGAAAGAACAACGCAGATTACTCAATCTGCGTGGTTCTTTCGTCAAAATATTCAGCTGGACTGGACAGGCTGAACACAGAACTTAAGGCGCAAGAGTATTTAGGTATAGGTACAAAAAAAACTGTAGGCTAATGACATACGGTGCCGAGACATGAACACTCACAAAGGAGACTATCCACCGCATACAAGTAGCACAAAGGGCCATGGAGCAAGCCATGCTTGGCATAACTCTACTATTATAGACCGAGTGCGTAACACCGAAATCCGTCGTCGGTCGAAAGTCTACGTCGTCGGTGACAGAGCGATGCGCCTCAAGTGGAGTTGGGCAAGACATGTAACTACACGAAGAGATGGCCGATGGAATAAAGCTGTTACCGAAAGGTGGCCAAGGTTCGGCCAAAGATACCAGGGTCTTCCAAAACCGCGCTGGTTTGACGATATAGTCAAAGTCGCAGGAAACACCTGGATGAGAGACCCACAGAACCGGGAAGTAGGGTAGGGCCTATACCCAGACGTGTGGGTGATTCCGGGCTGAAATGAATCTTCATTTTTTTTATGTCGATATTTAATTAATTTTTAAATTTAAAATTTTTGTCATCACCATCAGCTGATGATGATAAAAAAATTACGTTTTCCAAATTATGCGAAAATTATATCCCTAACATACTTACACATTAAAGAAAACCCAATGGAGCAATCAATTACATCGGGGATTAGCAGAACCGCATTAAGCTATATTATTACTACAACGAGGCTTACTTATACAACGCTAAACCCTAATTAGACCCGAATTCGAGAACCAGCTTGTATTTAATCGAAAATCTACTAATCCCCATTTTGGGTTTCTAAAAATACTGAATAGCCAAGTAACTGGATGTAGCAGCGCGGTTGGTCACAATACTGACCTAATCCATTTGGTCGGAATGCCCTAACTTGGTTACTGCGACCAATTTGGCTAGCGCGTCTTTGATCACGATTTCAACCTAACATAACCCGTTTGGTCGGAGTACCCTAGCTTAGTTACTGCTACCAACTGTGATAAAAGCCAAAAAGTTAAAAAGAGGCTCTTTATTTAAAAAAGTGTCCATCATTAGAAGGTCAATTTTAAACACAATCAGTTAAATATTTCCGTTCTAGAATACACAAACAAACGTTTAACACTAGTGGCACCACTTGGACTCAATACGCTAATCCAATTAGGGAAAATTCATTATCTAACATCGGGACGTGTTTCTCTGGCAATAGTGATCCGTCGAAAGAACACTTGGAATCTTCTAAAGGGGCACTTGTAGGCGATTAGTGCTGTAGCACACTTAACCCCCCTTGTGCGGGCTATGTCGGGTTAGTGCCGCTCTTTGTTCGTGCGTACCCCTCGATTCCCAGTGTATTATTGGCTGGTAACAGCGAGTTATTACATTTGCTTTTCGATCGTGATTATGAATAAAAGGAAAGAGGACACGATTATTTTTGTGAGGGATGGTTTTAGTTCGTGTTTCTTTGAGTACTGGTGCATTGGAAGATTGTATTAAGGTTGAGTGAGTTTAATATTTGTGTTCATAATAAAATTAATCAAAAGGTACTTATTTAAATATTTTTTTAGTCCAACTTTTTTAACAGGTGATATTTTTTGAAGTGAAAACTTCTTTAGGCGTGTTGGGCATTTTTGAGATGGGGAAAAACCATTGAACTTGCAACACTGTTACCGTAACCTACACCTCTGTTTTAAGTTTTGGCCATTTATAAAGACATCAACGCGCGGTACTTTTCTTTGGGAAGAATGACCTTCAAACATATTTATAAAATACTATGATTTTTCAAGTTTTCACTTCTGTCGGCACTCCTGGAGTGCCACTGTTTTTTTTTACTTTTAACTAGTAATAAATATAGCTGGGAACTATAAAACAGTAACAAAGATAAATTGTATGACCTTTATAAATTACGCACATTTACTTATAATAATTTCCTAGAAATAACCGTCTACTCCATCCAAAAATTAATGTACCAATTAAAATAATTAATGTAACCACTGATTTCTGCTTCATTAGTTTTGCCAACAAAACCCATTACTTAATGAACCTCAGAATTTCTCAAGTAGGGACAAAGTAATTACTATTCCTATTTTAATCTACTGTTCAGGAGACTATTAATAGGACCAACTCTTGTCTCACTCAACTAATACACTTTTAATAGGCTGTATTTTGAAATATTCGTCAAAATATAGGGTTTATTGTTTTGTTGGTTGGTGGTGGCGGTCTATCCGTCTTTATTCTATAATCTGAGTACCGTGGTTACTTGAGTGATTGCGTGTGTATAAGTGTGCGAGCGAATGTGTAAGACTATTCATAGTAATAGTTTATAATAGTCCATGGTGCTCCAACGAACTAACTTTATACTCAAAATTTTAGAGGTAAAGTAGGATATGTTAGTTATGAAAAAACAAATGAGATACCAATACATCAACGCTCTCAACCAGCACGACAGGAAGCCATAGAATGCAATGACTGTGGCCGAAGTCGGCTAGATGGAATCATCATCAAGATGTCGTTGTTAATTCAATTCAAAGTTTATGCGAGATTTTTATACAAAGTTATAATGAAAATGATAGGCTTTTTTCCTGCACATGGCCAGCAGTGTCACGAAAAACTACGTGGCCTACGCTACGGCTGCTACGACGGCTGGCTACGACTGGACGACTACGTCAGCAGTAGGCGAGTGCCGCGCTGCTACGGAGGCAATCTGTATGTTTTGATAGCGGTTTTTGATAATAATATAGTCGTTATACGTAAAAGTAATCAGGTTGGACATTCGGTTTAACATTCTATGAAAAGCATTCACAATGGAAATTATTTGGCTGTTGATAAAACATCATTTAACCCGGCAGTCAGATGTGACTCTCATTAAATGGTGTAATTTGTGTAGTAGCGACACAGGTAGGCGTGGATGCGGGGGCCGAATGAACCGGCACGATTTTATACGTTGCATTCATAGGGTTGCTTCACTACTCTACTATTAAAATTAACTTTACAAGCACAAGCGGTATTTACAAAGTAGCGGTGGCAACGCCGCGCCGGGACCATAGTGACCTTTAGGGTAATTGCGTAACACACTATCAGTAGCAATGGGTTTCATTTTGACAGATCAACAACATTCATTGCGTTATTTACGTTGTTGAGCAGAAACATTTTTCTAACATATGAAACAATGGATTAGCAATATCCTTCAAAATGATTCAGATTGAGATTGATAGTGTGTTCCGATATTAGGGTGCTGGTTGATCAAGTTCTTGAGAAAACTCAGGTTCGTATTACGAGTACATTATGTATGAAAGTAAACGAAGCAATAGGAATATGTAAGGATCGTAGCAGGTAACGTTCTGCCTACAACCAAACCCAGACCATAAAAAAAGTCAAGACATAGCGCTGCGAACAATACAGTGAAGCATGCAAAAACTACACCACCGCTCTGTGCATACACGCTCACACGCACACGTTTACAACCATTTACAATCAAACTACACCTCACTGTGCACACATGTTTACGAAACCGGCCTCACTTTACTGTTGACAGCCCTCTGTCTTTGTTTTTTATTTGGTCTGAGCACCCAAGGGCGTGACTGTATGTATTCTCTTATTATCTAGAAAGAGTATTTTTTACCGACTTCAAAAAAAGGAGGTTATCAATTCGATACGTATGTATGTAATATTATTAGATTTGCATTATATTCACATATGATGATCTATTAGGGCTTCCAAACAAATATACAAAATTTCATAGACGTATGTATGTATGTATGTATGTATGAATGTTTGTCCACGCATATCTCCGGAACTATTAATCGGATCGTGACCATTTTTTTTTTATTGGCTTACATTTTCTTCAACTTAGGGAACAGTGCAAGTTTCATCAAGATCGATTCAGTAATTTTCAAGATATGGACTAATACGTGTAAGTATGACGGCCTGGCTTATTGATAAGAGCCACGGGTGTAGTGTCAAAGGGAAAACATCTCAAAACCTTGGTCAAATACTAGTGCAAAAACTAAAAATTACGAAATAAAAAGTAATTTAAAAAAATTAAACCGACTTCAAAAAGAAATTAACTCAAAATTATGAAATAACTTTAATTTCGGAAGTCGGTGGCATAAAACTAAAATACAGATCCCAAGACACCGACTTCCGAAATTAAAGTTATTTCATAATTTTGAGTTAATTTCTTTTTGAAGTCGGTTTAATTTTTTTAAATTACTTTTTTTGACCATTATTGTACTTTTTTTCACCTACTATCAAACCTCGTCATGAAATGCTTACCTAACTACAGTCTGGCCGTCAAGAGAAAGCGTTCCTGACAGTGCGACAGTTCTAGCTTGTACTATTTATGCTGTGATTCTAGTAGCTAATAAAGGTCAAATTCGCAAAACACGTATTTGTTTATATGAAACTGACGGGTGTCAAGATCGCATTCTCTCGTCGGCCGCGTTGTAAGCAGTAATTTTCTGCTTTTGAAAACAATTTCCAGTTTTAAATTTCACTCCACAAGGTTCAAAATATCTTACTGTCACGTTTAATAAACAAATATAGGTACCTTGTTGTTTCATGACGTGCAAGTGACATTCAATTTTAGAGAGGTAAAGCAATTACGGGGTCGACTGCTTAAGCATAATCAGGCTAAAATGTTCCCACTGCTGGGACTCAGGCCTCCTCTCGGTGAGAGGGAGTGGGCTGTAATCGTCCACGCGGGCCACCTACGGGTTGGTAGATGTAACATGTTTTGTGCATGTGGTTCTATGGATATGCCGGTTTCCTCACTCACTCACTATTGGTGATAAAATGATTCACTGAAAGTTTTTACTTCGCCTGTCTGGGTTCGAACCCAAGCACTGCTCTCAAAACTGTCGACTGTGCCTACGTTAAAATCTTTGTATCAACCCTATATGCAGATAACGTAAAAAAGTTCATGGCATTGGTGGCGATACGTCCACCGTACAGCCGATACATTTGCATGGTGTTTTAATTAAAAATCAATGAGTAATAATATCACCGTATTATTGTTCAATAAAGTTTTATTTGGCTTGAAAATGCTATTGAAAACGAAGCGGATCAATAACGCTCGTGAATGCGTTTTGTGTGCGGGAATTATAAATTGGGTATGCATGATCTTTAAAGAGGTATTGTTGGTAGAAAAATAAGTAAATCGTTAAAAACTTTTTGATAACAACCCAAAAAAAAAAACAACTTCTCAAAGTAGGTTAAGTACTTACATACAAAACTGAACATTACCATTTTACTTAATGCAACCATAGCCTCCTAAGCTTCATATTCATATCTTAAATCTATAAAACCTTGGCATTCGTCATTCAAAAACCCTAAATTAACCTTACGAGTACACATGCACAGCATGCAAAATATAACATAAAACCGTCCTTCCATATCTACAAACTAAAATATGTGGCCATAATGCACAATTGCATGCCATTATGTCTCCCGAGGCTCCCCATCGTGCGTAGATGCTTTTAAGCGCAACCGTCGCTCATACTATGCAAAATTACAAGCAAAGAAGTAATTCGAATGCAGCTCACGACTTGCTAGCATAATGGGGCAATTTCCTAGTAATTTCCTTGGTGGCTGCAAGCAATCCGACGTCTTGTGGCGGTGCCTGGGTGTTTGATGGTTGAACACCGTGTTTCGTCAATGTCCATTGTCTTTTGGAAACAGAATGCCTATTTATCATTAGAATATTGTTCCGAGTTGTCAACCCGGAACACGGAGCAATATTCTAATTATCTATCTCTCTATATCTATCAAAACAAAATGTTGTTTGTTTTGAGGGATTCCCGTATTTTATTTAAGTATGTTGTCATTCTAATCACAAGTCGTTTTCATTTTGACAGTTTAACAACATGCATTGCGTTATTTGCGTTGTTGAGCAGACAAATTTTTCGAAAATATGAAGCAATGGATTAGCAATATCCTTCAAAATTATTCAGATTGTAGTTGAAAGTGTGTTACTCAACTAGGGTACTGATTTGAAATAATTATTAGACCGTCCATTGAGACCCTTTGTTACTCTCGTTTGCAAATAATATTTCTGCAATGAAAAAGGCAACAACGATAAATCAAACCATTCAAAATATAATTTATTCGTTCGATATGTTATAGGTATTGCCAACAATTTCGTTTCCACTTTATCCAATAATTGTGATCATATTAAACGGATAAGGAAAGTGATCAAGAATTGATTTACTATAACATTTGGGAATCGTTAACAAAGGGTCGTTCATAACAGTCAAGCGCTTCCTTATTAAGTGCTCCGATGATAAAGATCAGTACAATCCTCGTTGGAATATGTTATCTCTAATTATGACCCAATATATTGGCATATTAATGTTACCAATAATATTGCTAGTTCGGCCTGCGACACGTTAAGTTTCTAATATTCGAAGATGAATATCCTTGTATCGTTTTTTCCAGGGAAAAGGATACCATTGCCAAGCTTCACTAGTGTCGGTGGATTCTTGAAACATCGACTAACCTTGGAAAACATATATACCAACGTAACAAACAAAACAATACATGAATAACCTGCATAGTTACCTATCTATACCCTACCAATCCATACTAATATTATAAATTCGAAAGTAACTCTTGTCTTTCCGTCTGTTTGTCTGTATGTTACCTTTTCTCACCTACAACATTGAACGGATTTCGATAAAATTGGCAGAGAGATAGATTGCATCCCGGGGAAGGACATAGGATAGTTTTTATACCGATATTCCCACGGGATCGACACATATGCGGGTGAAACCGTGGGGCGCTGCTAGTTTTATATAATCGTTGTGTCTATCTATTGAGAAGAACACAAAATTCATAAGTAGATCTACCGTAATTTAGAAATACATTTTAGTTGTAGTAGTTTTTGACGTACCTACTTCAAGAAAGCGTCTTGCCTTATGACAGTTTGTAACACAATGCCTTAAAATCTGAACAGTCTCACCTATAATAATATACTTGCCAAATGCACTTAGTTGTACCACTATCAAAATGTACAGACGCCAGCACATAAAGCTACCCAAAACTGTCAAATTTTCCTAATCAACTTTGAACCTTATACTTTAGCGATAAAGTTGAAAATCTATTAAAGAAATTTCACAGATTGTAGTAGCTTGATGTGCTGGCGTCTGTACACCTATATCATTCTGCACCGCAGAGCAACTTTGCAATTTACCTACATTCGGAAATTCTCAGTAAAACAAGGCAAACGATATAAACAAAGGAAGTCTGAACTAAGTTATATTGACCAACTTTGCACCTTACGACGTTCCGCACTGGTAGTTGCAATGAATTTTGAATATCTAATTGTGTACCTATAATTTTAGTTCACGTATAGTTGAAAAGACTTGAAGAGCTTTGTTATTGTGTATCGCGATTTCATATGATTTCACACATACCGATCTGCCGATGAATTCTGTAAGAATCTCACAATCTCACATTGGGTGAAGTGAGCTTGAAGTGAGCTGTCTTACACTATTGACATCCCACTTCACCCATGTATAGAGGGTGAGCTTTTTACCGAATAAACCGCCAGTTCTGTAAAAATCGCGCCGCAATAAATTAGGTGAAGTGAGCTTGAAGACTGTCAATCTCTAGCATCAATGGGCCTAAAAAGGCCACTTTGGAGAATCATAAAAGGATAACATTATGAATCGTAATATGGCGAAGACAGTCCGTGTTTTTCTTTTTTTCGCTGCACCACGTAGGTATAATTTAAAGAGATTGGAATTGGATCGGAATGATTGGTATTTTAGCACAGCCCAAAAAAAAATAACTGAAAAATGCATAACCAATGGGATTTGATACGATTGACTTAACGGTTAACTGTCCATTATGTTATCCTTTTATGATTCTGCCAAAGTGGCATTTTTAGGCCCCCAGGTGGAATGACAGCTCACTTCAAGCTCAGTTTAGTTAAGTTTTCAAGGCAAGATGTTTAAAGGACAGACCGGCTGCTAATAAACGGCAAATAGTCTTCCATTTTAACTTATATAGAAACTCAGGGTCACTTTTCCTTCAGTTAAATATTCAACGGACACATTTTACATTTTCATTCGAAAGTTCCGAAGAACAAAATTTAATGAGGTAACATGTAAAAGTAGGTACCTATTTAAGCGGTGTCCCCCTGATTGATTTAATAGAGTGGTCAAAATTTATTCGCTGGTACCGACAATAACTTCCCGGGAACATTGTTGCCGAAGAACATTGAAAAGTTTTCTTGTTAAAAGTTCTCTATTGCGGAATGAGAATAATAATTCTGGAAATCACTTGCGTATTTAAGCGAATATTTTATCTATTTTATCTATTAAATGAGGAGAACGTTTTAAACAACAGTGTTCGTTCTGCAAATAAGTACAGCGACGCTTGTTTTCTTTCTTTATTTCTATAACATGTATTGTTTATTTTGTACTGCTTAAAAGAAAATGCTTGCATGCGTTCTGTTTGAAGATTGTAATAGTTCCCGTTGGCTTTTACAGCTTGCTCGGAGCGAAGAAACTATTCTTGGTTTTATTTTCATTTTTAAACTTGTTACGCTTCGTACCATAAGTAGATATTTGTATGGGATTGTTGCGTATGCATAGTGTATATTGATCGGCGCTACAATGCGGAGAGATGAACGTCGAACGCTGAACAACGTGGATTTTGCATCACATAACTTTGTTTCGATCATCGATTGTCTTCACAGGACCGTGCAACCATTGCATGATCATCTTGAACATGCAACGATTGCTGGGAATTACCAAAAATATTTCTGTGTAACGCTTTGATTCAAGCAGTCACAAAAAGCGACCTCGCCAAATATTTTAAAAATAACGTTTTAATTTTTTGTAAAACATGCTAAGTAGCTAATGAACATAAAACAATTTAGCCGAAAGTCGTCAAAACATTTCTCGGGCCTGATATTTCAAATTCATGAAAAGTACTCTGATTCAAACATTTTCATACTCATTGAACAGTAAAGAGTCTGTAAAAGAATAAAATGATAATAAATTGAAGAAATTAGGCAAACTTTTAGAACTTAATCATCGCTTCACGCTACCAGGGCTTTTGAAAGACATCTAAAATTGGCGAGTAATCCTTTTCTTTGCGGTAATTTATTTCCGAATGGACCCGCTTAAGTTTTTTTTAATCCACCACCCTTGTTTTTAATTGGAGAACAGTTTGTTGGAGAGTTCGCTGTGTCCTTAAATTAGCAGCAATATCTATACAGGATGGCATCGACGCGCGACGCGCAAACTATAACTAATAATTTAGCACATGACTCATGTAGCGTAGAAATTTTTGGTCGGTTATCAAATAAAAATCTGCCTTTTCATAGATAATTGCAATACCTATGCAGTCAAAATGTAGTGAACTGACTAAACATTTTAATGCAGGGGATTCACTATCTACTAAATCCATGGGCCGATGTCTGCCACTATATATCTTATTTTCTGCCGATTTTTGTAATCCAGTAGCGATGTAAACTTTAAAGACCTTTTAATGCTTATCAGGCTATCCTTATTAAAGGCTTAAAACACATGAATCTATAGGCTTATATAACAAATCTATGGAGCGTAATATCAAGAGTTATTCCACAATTAAGTAGAGGATTTCGTATCTTCTCTTAATGACCACTCGTACCGATAATAAGCAATTTATATGACCCATTATAGGATCAGTCAGTCGTTAAGATAAACTTAAGGAAATTCTCTTACTAGGTAATTTAAGTACTTGTTCGCCTAATAGGAACACGGTACAAAAGGTTATTTTTTTGATTACATTGAGCTTTCCCTCTTTATACAAATACCATCTATCAGCAGGGTTTTGTAATACTCCTGTCACATATAACATGCCTGGCATCGCCCGTCTGCCTCCAGACCTCGTGAAGACAACCGGAAAATTAGAAAGTAAACACTGACTTCCTACACTGTGATTTTACAGCAAAGCTTTATGGGAAAAATAAAATCAAGTCAAGTCGGCGTCTCGCGGAAATACGGATACAGAGTAGGTAATATACGTAGATAATTACACAATAAGGAATAAAGAGGTCTTTATTCAATTAAAAGAAACAAAGTACCGCAACCGTTCCCAGGATATACTCCCGAGGCTTAGGAGACAAATTTCCCTGGAAACAAATGCGATTCAAATTCAGACAAATAGTCCCGGCGCGGAAGAAGCCGTTTTCCAGGAAATTTGTCCATCACTCTTGGGCCAAGCAAATTTTGTTTTTTCTTTTCCTTATGCTAGCCCCTATTACCGAATATCGTGTACACAACATTATTAAATTAAGCGATTTATTAAGAATATCTGGTTATTTATATCTTCAACTTTTTATCTGTATTTGGGGAGACTGAGATTGACTAGTCTCATAAAGTTTCAAAGTTTATCTTTTGTCACTCAGTCCTTGTCTAGCGACATGTGATACGGTTTGTGCTCTCAATCGCGTTTGGCTGTTTTGTTTTTCACAGTATCGTGTTCGGAAAACATATTCTGTCTCGTGCTGTATCTATTTGCAACTTTGTGCATGTATTGTGTAAGTATTAAACATTCTTGTCTGGGGAGGTATGCACTTGAACAATGTATTTCTCTGTAGCGGTGTACGTGTAGCCAATCACTCTAGAGTACTATACTAATACTCTAGAGTCTATTTCTAAACTTTTTGGAAAAGTTTAGAAATATTGTTACAGCGGCTTGTTGCTAATTTGGCTAGAGACAAGGTCTCACAGCCAAAGTAAAGGAAAAAGTCCAAAAAACGTTAATTTATAGTTTTACCACATGAAAAGAAAGTGCGATTATAAGCTTACGTTTGCAGTTGGAGAATTGACCGTGACGTAAATCGATGTATGGCAGAACAATTTTTCAACTACAAAGTTAAGTTTGTTCTTGGAATAAATTCATCCTAACTACCAAATTCTTCATTGTCCGACATGCACTTGGCCGGTTTATTATAACTTGTAAGCCCTAAATTATTACACAAACGCTTTTCTCAACTCAGTATTAAAAATATATCTTCAAAATCATCAGCCGCGCTCGCTATCCCAAATCAATGCCGCAAATTACTTTTAACATTAAAATATTAATTTCCATTTGATGAACAACGAGAGAGTATGACGGAGCCGTAGGTACTAATAATGTAATTTTAATCCGCAACCGGTAAATACGACCACGTGAAAATTCAGCCATCCATAATTTGTATTGACACAAGTTGATTGATATTGATTGAATGCGGCTCGAGTACGGTTGCATGATATTTGTATGAGTTTTCTGTTTTCCCTTTTCGGAGGACAACTGGTTCTAAAATCAGTATTGCTTTTGAGAGATACCTATTGCAATCGTTGATGCGTGAAGAGTACTTCTAAGGAACGCTGTTTTTATTTGTGAAGGAGGAAAAAGGAAAATTTAACCATTTTCGACGTTTAAACGGTTACAACGGGTACAATAAATGAATTAGTGAATTCTAGCATAAATGGTAATATTACATTTATTTTGCATGTATATTCATTTTTTTTTTGGGGATTCATTTTATTCGATCCGGTCCGACTAATTTTCTAGCCCTAAGAGGTTGTATTGACTGGTTTAACGTTTGACCATTAGAATAATCACGTCTGATGCTAAGCATGATTTCAAATTAATTTACTAATGCTGCTAGCCCGATACGTTAGTTAATTAACACATTGCTGCAATGCAATATAGCTCACCCATTCTTAAGTTAATAAACGTTAAAATAAATAAATCAATAATTAAAAAATGCAGGCCCATCGCGGAACTTATAACAAGACCACCTCAACAGGTTGAAACCAATTTAGCGTCATAAAGATTGGATGTTCCAACAAGCGGATCATTTTCTGCTCCATCATTCTGGAGCATCAAAGGCTCTCAAATTAAGCTCGTCGGGAATATAAGTGTCTACTTTGGAGCGAAGAAGTTTTAATATTTTCAACGATCTGAGACAACTAGGTAATGATGAGGATTTCGAATTTGATGAACACTTCTATAAGATGTATTTTTAGTAGTCAAACGGGAGTTTAGGTCAACAGGGACAGGGAGTACCCTTTCATATATTTGCGAGTATCAAAATGTGTAGCATAAATGACCGTATTTTTTATGGCGTTGATGTCGGAACTTGATTTTTTTAACCGACGTAAAAACGGAGGAGGTTCTCAAGTCGACGTGTACCTTTATACAACATTAGTTTTTGTTTATACTAAACCCGAAAAGGGGTTGTATGGAACGGCTGATTTTTTGGGTTTAGTATAGACAAATACTACCTAATGTTGTATTGTATATATTGTATTTTTTTTATGTATGACGCATAACTTTTTTAGCTCCAAGGGACCGTATTCTTACATATTTGATATAAATTTCAACTTGATACTGTTATTTCTTTTTGAGGTAGTAATCCTAAAAATGTTCTAAAACTTATGCCATTAAGATTAGCTTAGATTATTGAGATTGATGTAGCGTCCTGTCTTGCTTTTCAGATAAGACAGTCTATAAAAGAATGATAAAATTTTACCTCCCACAAAATGAACTGTGACTTCTCACAAAAATTTTAAACAGCGCTTAGGAAATAAGATGCCGTAGCTAAGCAATAAATTGTCGATTCGAAACTTATCCATTATTGCGATCTAACGTGTAATTTCTGTATGGTAAAGCGCTATCCAATAATATTCGATTCAAATCTATCACGTAGCGAGACGGTTGAAACTCGGGGAATTCCCTAATGAAATGCATGCGAGTATATTACGTAGTATGCTGATGAGAACACTAAGCATTTATTGTACTCTCGATAGATATCATATGAATATCAATATGATATCTTTATGTTCTTTAGAAAAATATAGTAGAGACGCCTCTACTATATTTTTCTTCATTGAATATTTTTACAATAGACTAAAAGGCCTTTGGCATATACGGCAATACAAAAAACAATAAATAAAAACCTCTGAACCAACTGAGTATTTGAAGTAGGTCCTACACGATAAAACTGTTCAGGATTTAGGTAGGTACTTACCTACAGGTCGACGAACCTTTTCATAACTTAACCTTGAACAGAAACTATTCGACACGCTTGAACATGTCAGCTACCACAAATCTGGCGAAAACATTCGCACAACATATTTCATAACTAAAATTCTTTCTTTCCCAACCAGATGAGGCGGACGTCGATTCCCGCAAATCATTTCTCAGGCCTGCAATAAATAGCTACAATTGTATACGAGTTTCGTTACAATCCAAGCGTGAAAGGAACCGACGCGAGTCACCATCAGTCAAACGTCAAGATGTGTCGCGACTACATACCATTTTCCAAGCGCCTGGGTTTTGGGCCCAACAAATAGATCACGGTGCCGATACTCGGTGCGGGATGAAAGAGCGATCGTTTTTCTATGTGACTACAAAATATTGAGGGACAAGCAAATGACTGCACGAAATGGGAATAAATGTCTTCGACATGTGGAGGTTTTTAGTTTATTTCTTTGTCAAAAGGTTGCACTGAGAGTAGGTATAAGTAATGGCTGTGTTCACAAGGCTTACCGTAACACGTACGGGTCCCGTTTTTACCCTTTGGGTACTGAAACCTAAAAAAGGGCCTATTTATAGCTGGTGATACAAGCTTTAGGTATAAGTCAATATTCTTTACTTCGAATGATTTTATTTGTTTAGCAACTCATAATACTTACTTAAAAAGTTTCAAGAGTTATTTAAAGATATTTTTTTATCTTCAAAAGAAATTCTTGCTAGTCAGAAAATAATTTGAAATACTAACATTAAGTTCGCAACCCAATATCAAAGTTCCAAAGAAGTGTTAATGTAATAAAAGTGGACAAGAATAAGCTGTAAGTTAATTATAATGGAATTAACTAACTTAGGCCTGATATTTCCATCGCCAGATAACTTTTATTCGAGGAATAAAATTGACGTTTGACAGTTTTTGTATGTAATACCTAACTGTCAAAATTTCAAAATTATTCCTCGAATAAAGTTATCAGATGATTGAAAAATCAGCCCTTAGGGCTCATTCCACCAAACTTTTAAACATAGAATAAGTCTTAAACTAAGAATAAATTTTGAATTTTTGACAGCTTTTCCATACTAGAACTGTCAGACGTCAATTTTATTCCACGGTTAAAAGATATCTGAATTTGGTAAAATCATCCCTTAATCGTATAAAATAAAGTCTATGTAAGCCTCTCGACCTGATTAGTTTAGTATTTTATCTTCTAGAATGGATGAGTTACAAAGTCATTAAGGACATTGGCCCGAAATGTATGGGGCTTGGCCCAAATGTCCACCACTACCGAGACCTAGAGATAGTTACTAAGACCTGCATAAGAAAATCTGTTTTTGAAAAGTTACAATTTATTCAATACTAGCAGCGCCCCGCGGTTTCACCCGCATAAGTGTCAATCCCGTGGGAACATCGGGATAAAAATTATCCTATGTCCTTCCCCGGGATGCAATCTATCTCTGTGCCAAAATTTTATCTAAATCCGTTCAGTGGTTTGGGCGTGAAAAGGTAACATACAGACAGACAGACAGAGTTACTTTCGAATTTATAATATTAGTATAGATATATTATAACACATTTATATTATATTTATATATTATTTATATTGTTATTTTTTTTATATTATTATTTTTTTATATTCTTTTCTCAGCCTTGTTTTGTGTTCTTTTACAGCTAAAGCAAAATAAACAGTAATGGGTAAGTGTTCATAACCTACTGCAGCTGTTTCTATTTCTTGCTGAGAGGTTGAAGCGCCTACTTTGTCAACGGAAATGTATATCAGATTGATCATAAACCCAAATTAGTTCAGGTTTTTGATAAAAAATCTGGATTGTTACAGGTTTATGATGAAATTGAGTTTAAAATATGTCATCTTCCGGTTTTTCATCAAAAACCTAATTTTATAAAAAACCTGCGACAGATATATACCTATTTACTTTTAAACAAAGATTTACATTTAAACAAATAAAAGTTACATTGAATTTAACAAGTACAAAAAATAATGTAATGTAAACTCTCGCAGTGCTAACCCAGCGTATGATGAGCTTTTTCGCGCATCGTGACACGAATTAATTGTTTTACATAAAGCAACCGCACCGTACGTATTCCGCATGAGTGCATATTATTATGCACTATATCCAAGTGAATTTTTTTGTCCAACCACTTAACTCATTTACTTTGACAGTAAAAAAAAAGCAAAAATTAAAGATAGTTCTAATTGCTGTCGATTAAAGATTAGAAGGAGAAAGAAAATTTAGTTTATTTGACACAAAAACACGTGCGTAAATGAAAAAGAGAACTCTAAATAATGATACTTAGTACCTAAAACAAAAAGGGGCTATGACGGATAGATAAATACTCTTTATTATATACAGACACCAGCACATCAAGGTACTACAATTTGTCAAATTTCTTTAATAGATTTTCAGCTTTATCGCTGAATCATAAGGTTCAAAGTTGATTGAGAAAATTTGACAGTTTCGGGTAGCTTGATGTGCTGGCCTCTGTACATCATAAAAGTTAGAGATATAAATGCAGAAATTTTACAAGGGGTGACACAATTATTGCTAAAAGCGATCTTTTCAAGACGACCTCTGGAGGACCAGAACAGAACACAAATAGTCGGCAGCTGCACGTCCTGACTGTGACAAGAAGCTTCCACTCAGCAAGATTCACTCAGCGTGATGCTATGCTAGAAGGCGCACACCACAGCACTGATTTTCAGAGAGCGATGTTATTTGAGAAACCATTTCTATGCTCTCAAGCACAATGCCGAAATTGGTTTGTGTATATAGGCCTTAAAGAACCCTTGAAACAATCTAAATCACTAACAATAAATAAGTACTAATTACGATTAATCACGAACCTGTCAAATCTCGATCACAATCACGGTGTAGTCTCCACGGTACGCGTCATCGGATAGCTCGGACGGATTATCCCGAGTAATATGCCATCGTTTGGACACGCTATCGGTATCGCCCACGCCCGACAACCGTGTATTTATACAGGCCGATTATTATTTGAAACCGAAGAGGGTGGTTATTATTCTTTGTTTGTATTGATGTGAATGAATGATTAGTGGGTGGTGATAATTGGATATATTTTTGGGTATGCTGATTTAGTTATAGTAGGTTGGTGTAATTTTAGTGCGTCTTCATTGTCATCTACTGTCGAAATACCACGTTATTTAGAGTCGCTGCAATTCCAGCCTTTAAATTTTTACCTATTGTGCCATTATTCTTTTTATTAACCGACTTTATCTAATATTTAGTTGTTAGACAAATGCTGCACTAATAAGTAGGTAGGTAGGATCACGAAGGAAATATCCTGGTGGGTCCACGATTCAGTTAGTTAAACATTTTTTTTTTAGTTTCATTATTAACTGAAACAAAAATATTTCAATCATTCAAAGCACTTTATTTTACTTACAAAAGCCACGAAGTGGCCACCAAATGATAAATAAATATTAATTACCAACTAGATATAACACAGAAACCTGCCCCATAAAAGAAACTTTACTTTAATTGTAGTTTTCCAATATTTTTATTGAAAAACTTCTTTGATGACCGTGTCCGAAGTAGTTATTAAATAATTATCGAATCGTTACCTAATCGTACGATATGAAACAATTGTTTTTTCCATATGGAATTTCTCAGTAGCAATAGGCTCGCCCCCTATTACATGGGATGGAAATTTTAGGTATTGGCGGAATAGAAAGAAGGAAAAGAGAGAATAACCTTTATTTGGCAATAGTTCGTGAAACACAACATACAAACAAAAAAAAAAATTAAATGTTTTAACAACAACAGTGTGTCTGTATGGAATGAGGGTTCACTAAACAGGATTTTTGGTAAAACATTAACAAACTCTGAAGAGGTCATTGTACTCGTAATTATGAATAAGTTTTACTATGGGACCAAAGCTGAAATCGCGAAAAAAAATCCGCTGTTCCCTACATTTATGTTCGTATAACTCGTCTAAATGTAAGAACAGCTGATTTTTGTTTCGCGGTTTCCGGTTTGGTCCCATAGTAAAAGTTGTTCATAATGATGAGTAAAGTGACCTCTTAAGAGGTTGTTAATATTTTTTTACCAATAACCCTGTTTAGATACGTCTGCTAACGCTCCGGAGATAGGCGTGATGTTACTAACAATTGTGTTTAATTGTATCTGGAAGACGCTATTGATTTCCCATGATAATGGTCTCGCGGCAAATGTAATGTGTCCATATGTGTCATTGCAAATAAGCATTGCAAATTGCCAACGTCCCAGCAATAGTGTTGTACGAGTACCATTACTTATTGTGTAATCAGTGCAACTGTTAGTTCTAATTAGTTGAATTAGCTATCTGTGAAACGGATTGTAGCAAGAGTAACAACTGTGTTTTGTTGAACAAAGTTTTCGCCCGATTCTCTTGTATGTTTGGAGTTGTCTTGTTGAAACTTTTGGGCGGTTTCCGGTAAGTTTTTACACTGACATCTGACATGTTTTGTTTCGAATAGGTACGTTTTCATTATCATTTACAGACTTCAACAAAAAAAGGAGGTTATCAATTCGACACGTATGTATGTAATATTATTGGATTTGTTTAGGTATGTTTGTCCACGCATTTCTCCGCAACTATTAATCGGATCGTGACCATTTTTTTATTGGCTTACATTTACTTAAACTTAGAGAACAGTGCAAGTTTCATCAAAATCAATTCAGTAATTTTCAAGATATGGACTAATACGTGTAAGTGTGACGTCCTGGCTTATTGATACGAGCTACGGGTGTAGTGTCAAAGAGAAAACATCTCAAACAAAACTATTAGGTACCTACTTATTACAAACAAATATTCCAGTTTTTACTTTTAAAACTACAAAACACGAAATAAAAAAGTAATTTAAAAAATTAAATCTATTTCAAATAGAAATTAACTAAAAATTATGAAATAACTTTAATTTCGGAAGTCGGTGGCAAAAAGCTAAAATTAAAATACAGATCCTAAGCTAACCGAATGCTATTTAACGCAGCATAATTTCGGCATAATCATGTGTCGTCAGTAATTCAAATAGCATTGCAGGCGTAATCATGCCGAACTTCGGTCGCGTACCTTCGGCATAGTGTGTTTAGACACTAAGGCTCTAGATAACCCAGACAGCAAGTAGTATCTTGTAAACAGTAGTATCAAAATAAAAAATCTCTTCTGATTGTTTTATTTCATAAGTTTGATCTCTGAAAGAAAACATCGTGAAAAAACCTTGATATAATAAATGTCCGACACGCAGTGACCATGCGTGGTGAATCCTACTTTCTATAAAAGCCTTAGCCCTGTAGTGGCACAATAACAGGCTGATATTATAGGCAGTTTACGTAACTATTATTGTGACCAAAATAACGCTTGAATCAACAGTAATTCTTTTCGTCACATTGTGCATTGTGTTCAGTCTCTTTTGTCGTTTATTCGACGGAAAATGACCATTGACAAAAGATAGGTAACACTGATATTATTGTGTGTCGAGTGGGTGGACGAAATTAGTTTTAATACCTTTATCACGGTGTAATAATCTATACAGTATTCTATCTTCATACAAACGGTCGGAAGTAGTCGGAACGCGAGTCATAGGTACCTACGCACCTCGAGTTCAGAAACACAACATGTATTTTTATTGAACTCTTCTTATTTAATTCACGTATTTCTTTTTTAAATAAAAAATATTTAAGTACCTTTACAATGATAAAACTAGAAAGAAACTCAAGTAGGTTGATGAAGTTAAAATACTGTAGACCCTAGCGCGTGTTTACGTACCACGCGCTGGAGGTAATAATTTCTAGAACAGGGCCGAGTCACCATACTGTATAGATAATTATACCGTGGCTTTATTATAAGGAAGAAACTTGGTCAGTGTAGTGTGATAACGTATTTAATGTTGTCATTATATCGCCTTTTTTATGATGTTCTATTGTTTATGGAAACAGGTTTCATAAGGCCTGTTGTACAATTTTTTTTTTGCTGTGAAAAACTACGGTTGATTCGCCGTTTAGGCATGGTCGTCAGTGTTGTATGGATCACTATGAAAACAAGGCAAAAAAAACTGGCCAAGTGCGAGTCGGACTCGCACACGAAGGGTTCCGTACCACAAGGCAAAAACGCAGAAAAAAACACGTTTGTTGTATGGGAGCCCCCCTTAAATATTTATTTTATTTTGTTTTTAGTATTTTTTGTTATAGCGGCAACAGAAATACATAATTTGTGAAAATTTCAACTGTCTAGCTATCGCGGTTCTTGAGATACAGCCTGGTGACAGACAGACCGACGGACGGACAGCGAAGTCTTAGTAATAGGGTTCCGTTTTTATCCTTTGGGTACGGAACCCTAAAAAACGTGTGTGTGGCTTTATAATTAATGAAAATACATGAATCATGGCTCTGTGTCTGTCCGTGTTCGAAGATATGTACGGCAAAGAAAAATGTCACTCTTTATTTTGTGGGTGTGAAAAAAAAAAGTAAAGACTGTAAATTGGGGACGCTGCTACCACATCATTCATCAAGTTATGGAAACATTTTGCTACTTTGTAATACCAGTTACTTATCTAATAAAAATCCTGGATTATCTGATGTCTATCTACATATCATTCACTATGAATACGTCGATTGAACTAACTAATGATTATGAAACTAGAAGTATTCATAACATTAGTTAACACTATCCATTTTAATCGCAAGAAGTCATACCAATATTAATAACAGATGTTTAACAACACAAAATATTGACTAATTTTGCGTTCAATACAATTTTAGCACCGTCCAATACCGCGTGGTCGAATGTTAGCTTACATGTTATTAGATACTAATCATATGAAATGATACCAACATATTGCTTACTGTACGTACCAATATTGTTTCAATTCGACACGAATGGACAATAATATGATTCATTTTCGTGTGCCAAAATGCAACAACATTCCAGACTGTTAACGCGGGCGCGGGGCGGGCGCGGCGCGGCGTACTCAAACATATTATTATAAGAACTTCATATGAGTGTCCATAGTGGGCACGCGGGTGCGTTGAGCAGCGCGGGGAGCGCGCGGACAACTCACGCCATAGCACTTTCATACAAGTGGCCGCAGTGAGGGCGCGGGCGACCCGCGCGTGGACCGGGGTTTTCAAACTAGTTCCAACATGTTTTCTAGTAAAAATAAGTCTTCTTCATCCATATTATATTTTGACAAACACTGGACACGACAACACTCAGAACGAAGCCGCGCTCCACTGCGGACAGGCAGATCGCGAGCGTTCTCGCACCCGCGCCGCTCCCCGCCCCGCACTGCCAGTCTGGCTAAGCACTAATACTATTATGTATGTACAGTCAGCCAAAAAACGGCTGATCATTACGGAATTTTGCTAATGAAAATCTTTCTACCTATATTCAAATTTATTTTTATTAATTTAGTAACCTGCTAGCATAATCAGCCCATAATGTTCCTACTGCTGGGACACAGGCCTCTTCTCTGTGAGAGTGAGTGGGCCGTAATCCACCACGCGAGCCCAGTGCGGGTTGGTATTGGTAGGTCATGTGTCTTCTAATAACCTGCAATTTTTTTTATGTACTCAACTGCATGAACTACACACAATTTTTTTTATTGTTTCCTTGTGTTATTTATCTAATATTACATCACGCCATGTATTCCCCGAAGGTGTGGGCAATACATGGTGTAACATCGACGCGCAAACTGTTAACATGAATTCAGTAGGTACATTACACCCAGTTTTAGTACGGCCTTTGTTTATTACCAAAATAACTAAACAACAACAACAATAATTGCTTCTGGCCGTTCATGCTCTGCCTTTTCTATAAATGAAGAGCACTTTAAACATAACCTAAACAGAACTTCAGACACTCGAATAAAGGCTTATCAATGCAAAGAACCACTGAGTTCACGCCTCCATTCTCCCAAATCCCCATGATTTCGACCATTGAGGACAAAGCTGTGGGCAGTCCCAGTTTATTCTATAAAAGCAATTGTATTGTCACCTCGATAGCACTTTGAAGACAAGGCGACCCCGGACATTTTGATAACCACAAATACGTGTTTCGCGTTACAAGGGTACAGCCCTAAGACCGCAAAACAATGATAGCAATATACCAAGTTTGAATAGTTAGTGTCTGTTTGTACCTTCGTCATGGCCTTTTAAAGTGTGCGGTTGCGATATCGGCACTCTTAGTTTGCTTTATCAACCTGATACTGTTGGTTAATAGAAATATTTGGTTAAACAACCGCCAACACATTTCAGAGTAAGTATAGATTTGTAGACTTACTTCGTCTTTTAGCAAATTCACAATGATTTTCCGAGTCGATGAAAATGTTATAGTTATTATGAGATTTTGTACGCAACTAGCTACATAGACGGTTTTAAGTTACTAGCTCTATTAGGTATATGAATATGTCGGAAATACGTTAGTTCATTTTACTATTCGCACGATCGACAGAGTCTAGCGTGTGAGTCGACGAGAGTGAGCAGCGAGGTGGAGCAGCCTCTCTTGATCATCGGACATCGTACGGACATGTGCTCAGAACCTGTCTCGCGTTCCATATAGTTGTGTCGTGTACCTAGTGTGCGATTCGCTAGTTTAATTATTTTTGTTCGTAAAATTATAATTTCATTTGAACCGCAAACGGTTTTTCTATTTCACAATAACCAGCACTACCCATAGTCCACCCACAGTAATTAAAATATGGCTGAGAGATACGTACCTTCTCCGTCATATATAAGATAAACTAAAACGCTGCTCGACAACCATAAAACTCTTTAAGCGATCAAGAAAAATATGACCCCGACCTATTCTGTAAAAAACTCACTGTGAAAACTTAGGTGAAGTGCGCTTTAAGTGAGCTGTCAGTTGTGTCAGTCCGTAGCATACCTACTTATATCAGGTGGAATGACAGCTAACTTCAAGCTCACTTCAATAATGTTTTACAGAATAGACGGGCTCTATATTCGAAATACCAACTCGAAAATATGATAGAGTAAAATCAATATTACTTCCAATTAAACATTTGATTGTCATTCAATTAAGTTAAATTAAACGCGTAATCCGCGAGCAAGTTGCTGATACCAAAAATTTTCCGTCCACCGCTCAACGGTACATATTTAGCTTATATATTGTGTGTGAGGAAATTATAAATTTGCACAAGCTGTGCCATGAAAATCATTATTGAGCAATTTGTCCCTCTCGCCCATAAATGCACCAGTTGATTAATTTATTAAAGGGACCACAGTTTTACATAAATGATGGCAGTGACACAACCATTGCACACCTCCGGTGAAACTGGAATGAAGCTGTGGTAATCGCATTGTTTATTTATATAGGTCTTTAATATTAATAAATACTGGCATACGGTGTTTACTGGAAATATTACAACAAAGGTTCTTTTGTCAATTTAATACGCGCCATGTAGTGTTTTTAGTTTATTACTTAGACTTCATTACAAGGTACGTTTTCCTTGATCTGAAAGAAGTGGAAAAGAGAGAGCAAGTTCCACTACATGCCTGGTCAATCAATCAACTTAGCTTATCGCTGACCACTGCTGGACAAGTGGTAATAGTAGGCCTCGCTTCATCCAAATGTAGTCTTTTAAAAGATCGCTTTTAAGAAGGCCGCTCATTGTTTCACCCTATGTAAAATGTCTACATTCGTATCTGTATTTTGTATGGTGTACATAATAAAGAGTGTTTTATTTTAGTCTCGCTGGCGGTGGCGTGTGTGTTGGATCATTTAGCTCCCTTCAAAATGGTTGAGCTGAATGGTGCTGATCCATGCGTCATGTTCGTGAAGGGGCGCCGTCAGTTGGGTCTGGTCATCACTTAGCTGCCTCGGCTTATTTTTAATTATCTTATTTTTGGATTGTTGTTTTGTTACCATTTGTTGTATTCTGGACGCTTTTGACGCGTACGTCTTTTTTTTACATCGTTCTCACATATTCAACATTTATGATGTAAGTAATGTTTTTGTACAAATGTAATTTAAAAGACTGCATGGAGTTTCTCGCCCGTTCTTCTCCATAGGTTTCTACTACGCTTTAGAATAGGCAACTAGCTTCATATTTTCTGACTGACCGATTTCTTGACAGTTCAAAAGTGCATGTAAATGGATTACCTAATTGAAATAAATGCTTTGAGTTGGAGCTTGATTCTCTCAGCTGCCACCACACTCTGTCATCCGCCCTCCGCATCAAGTCTGTTCCAGTCCATACCTTGTAGTATTCTGTTATACCTACAGAATACCACAAGCTGTTCTAATACTACTTTCGACCGGATACGCCTATTCTATTCCTTCTGTATTTATTTTTCATTAATTTTCTAATCAAATTATCACATTCAAATATATGAGATTCTCCCAAGTTCATTAACAAAATCAACTGGGTAACTACACCTATTTATACCTGACAGAAGCGTTCGTCCTATTAAGAGCCCGTTACAAAATGGTGTGGGGAATGGAAAGGGCCTGTTTAAATTTTCACACCGTAATTGGAAAAAATGTTTTGCACGCAGAGTAAGGCGACGCCTCAGTAGCCGCTGCTAGAGGTGGCATTGTCAAAAGTTTTCATACAAACAGCGTGTCACCTTTTAGTCGCACTATGACACAAATTAAATGTACAAACTGACAGCTTTGAAGGCGGTCCGTGACAGAAGTTGTGCGCTCAACACACTATCGGCGCCACGATTTTTATTAGTACTTACTACCGTCACTAGGAGCTGCTGGCATGGCGATTCCGTGGTCTATGGTTCACATACACCACGTCTAAATGAGTGTGGCGCAAGCCCATAGGGGTTGGGCAAACTGAATCAATTTGCGAGCACCGCCTACACCCTTTGCACTAATTGATTTACTTTGAAACGAGATACTGACTTCAATTAAAAATCGTTAGGTACCTTTAATTGACAATACCCGGAGCCAATAAAGTGAGTAGGGTAATAAATAAACAATCAATCAGATTGGTTTGGGTTTCGTAAAAAAAATCGCAGATTATTATTGTGTAGGTACACAACCTAAATTATAAAATTCAAAGTCCTGACGGACTGACTGATATATCAACGCACAGCCTAAACCGCTGGTCCTAGAGACATGAAATTTGGAGGGTGTGTTCTTTGTGAAGAGTACTTAGGTATCCACTAAGAAAAGGTTTTTCGAAATTCCACCCCTAAGAGGGTGAAAATTCACGCGAACGAAGTCGCGGGCATAAGCTAGTAATAAATATACCTCGTAGGTTGACCTTAAATGTACTATAATAATTATATAGTACATCGTATTACTAATGTACAGACATCAAGCTACTACGATCCGTCAAATGTATTTAATAAATTTTCAACTCTATCTCTAAAGCATAAGGTTCAAAGTTTATTGGGAAAATTTGACAGTTTCGGGTATGTTGATGTGCTGGCGTCTGTACTATGCAGGGAAATTTTTAAACCAGTGCACAAACTGTAACCTTGAATTCAGCGTATGATTCTATAGACTCTAGCGTAGAAATTTTCGTAGGTTATAAAAAAATATATATTCAATACATTTTTACCGAGTAGGTATTGCACTTTTCTTTGAAACAGCTGATTTTTATTGATAACCAACGAACAATTTCTGCGCCATATCATAAGCTGAATTCATGGTTACAGTTTGCGCACTGGTTAATTTTTTTTCCTGTATCCATTTTTTTTTTTTTTTGCGGATGGGAAATCATCAAATGACCCCTCCCACTCTGGGTGGAGCGGAAGGGAGTGTCAGACTCTTACTGACTAAAACCCACCCGTGTTCCTTCCTTAGCCCTTTATGTTCCGGGCCAGCGGTAACCCTTTCGAACAATCCCGCTGACCCGGCAGGTTTCGGCCCTATGGAGCCCCTCTTCGATGCTGACATCTCTTTGAGGCGCGCGTGGAACACGTACGCGCCGTCCGGCACGGGCCTGGTCCTGATCGGACGGTGAGCTACCCATTACTCTCCGCCCGCAGGCCCGCGCCTACGGTGGCCGGGAGTCGTCGCGCGGCTCCCGACGCCCGGAGCGTCTCCCGCGGCGGCTGGGATGGGAGGCTCTCTCCCTGAGCCGTCCCGCCACCTCCTTCGCTAGCATGACTGCTTCGCAGAAGGAGGTGACTGCCTCCCACTCCCTCTCGCCCCGGACCATGGCTTGCATCAGGGCCGGGCGCGAGAGGTCGCCGCCGCTGCCGCTGTCGGAAATGCTCGACGAAGTTCCACCGGCCTGTGTCATCCATGAGGTAGACTTTGTCACTCGTCATTACAATTTCATAATGATAAATATACTATATACTATTATTACTGACAAGACTATTGTCGCCAGTAAGCCTGATATAGTGGTGATAGATAGATTAGCGCACCGCACAATAATTGTTGATGTTACCATTCCACACGGACGGGAACCTCGTGAAAGCTGAGAAAGAGAAACAAATTAAATATCTCGACTTAACATACGAGGTTGTTGACATGTCCCCCCCGGTGGGTTCCCGCATTGTCGAGGCGGGGGGGCTCAGTAGCCGTGGCTTGGTCACCCACGGTGAAGCGAAGAGGAACCCGAGGAGGGGCCGCACGTCAGGGCTTTTGCCTGTAAGCCGACGGATGCGGCGGGAGAGGACTGCCGGTATTGCGGTGCGCCGCTCTCCCTACCTTCCGCGGCCTCGACGAGGTCGCCACCGTCTGATGGCGGCTCTCGTTAGGCGGTTGGATTAAGGGTATGATTCAGAAGGCAGTACCTACTCCTCGATACGGCTCCACCGGTAGCTTGGACCCTGCTCCCGACACCGGCGCGGCGGCGGATCACTATTTTTTTATATTTTTAAATGTTTTTATACTTATTTTATATCTTAAGAAATATTTAAAAATGTAAAATAATTAGGTAAGTAAATAGATGACTAAATGAAAGATATTACTATTATTGAAAAATCTATTTTTATTCATGAATTCTGTGACCTACCTATATATTTGTTTGTACTGGAATACTTTTGAAGTTATCAGTTGTACCAATACCGATATGTATTTACAATATCATTAAACTGACTTTGTAAAATAATCCTGTTGTGAACGTGTTCAGTAATTCCAGTGTGAACCTATTTGATTTTGATGTAGTTGATGAAATTCATTATGATATAAAATAAAAAGAGAATGAAAATACCTTTAACAACGTTTGCTGCCATTAAAAAAACAAGGCCGTTTTTTCACAAAACTAAACAAACAAAATCCTAGTTATTATTTACAAGTTGCCGACTTATCAAATTGACAAAGTATATTTTTTGTCCGGACCGAGTGCCATATTTCACAGAAACTAAAATAGCGCTCAACTACCCACCCAAAATATAGACTAGAGCTATATATTTTACGAGTAAACCGAGCTTTGATTTTCGCTGGCTCTCTTTCAAAGTCGGCGTGAAATTAGTTTCGCCACATTCGCTCCAAATCCGTACAAAATAAACTGTGGCAAAACTCCTGCTCCTGTAAATATTGGTAATGTCTACTAACATATTTTTTTAAGTTTTTATGTTACTAACATCTTGGTACCTTTTGTAACTATGTAGGTATATTATGTAATTGTATTCTGAAATAAAAAGCTTATTATTATTAAAACGAAAACTTGGTCCGGAATTGCAACAAAAATATTTATACGAATTACCTAATCAATTACTTGCAAAAGGCTAAGCGTTGAATTGGAATCAATCCTCACTATGGGAATTGATTGGAATCCTTAGAGATAACCGAGATAACTAAAAGACAATGATAATACCTACTCTCCCGGACTCCCAAATCGAGCCACCCTGCACTTGTTGTGTCTTTATCTATTTAAATCTTATAAATGGTCGTGAATTCAAATTAGGAACAATGACGACACCAAAATGATGGCCAGTACCTAAGACGGCTTCAAAACTACATGACACCTTTTTCTTTGAATCCGCATTATTTTGATATTTTAGGCCTTTAGTCCTCACATAGAATTGCACGGATGCTCGATTTAGGAGTCCAGAAGTGTTTGGTTAGTAAGAAAAGCATCCACGACCTCAGATTCTGAAGTACAATAATTAGGACGGCAAATCAGTGGTAACAGTTGCATTATGAAAATCACTTTTACTGCTCCGACATAAAGGCGCTGTCAATGCCAAATTGTTACCAATGATTTGCGGTTGACTGTACCTACTACAATACCAACTTGTCGTTCTCTGGCAGTTATCCGGACTTGCATCGTTGCTGACTGTCTTATTCTACATCTTCTCAACTGACCATACACAACTTCAAGCTGAAAGGAGAGAAGAAGAAGAATTTAAAGACACGTGACGAACATCACGCCTGCAGGATAATTGCGTAACACACTATCAGTAGCAACGGGTTTCATGTTGACAGTTCAACAACATTCATTGCGTTATTTACGTTGTTGAGCAGACACATTTTTCGAACATATGGTGCAATGGATTAGCACTCTGCTTCAAAATTATTCAAATTGAGAGTGATAGTGTGTTACGCAATTAGGGTGCTGTTTTCCCTAACGGTTAGACAGAGAATTAGTAAAGATGAAGTACCCTCCATTTCGCCAGTTATATTTAAGTTATAAGTAATAGAGGGCGAGCCTATTGCCATCAACTGGGCATAAATCCAGACTCCAGGCATGATGCTGAGAAATTATTGATGGAAAAACCCAATAACACTTTGCCCGACCTGGGAACCGAACCCAGGACCTCAAGGTCAGCAGTAGCTCTTGTGACCACCAGCCAACGATTCAAACGAGGTCTAGTGATCCCCAATGGTAAATAACCTGAGAACAATAAAGTTATCTTGAAACTTTGAAAGGATCCGAGAGAGGTCAATGACCAAAATTAATTGATATAGAAAAAAATATCTAAGTAAATAAAAGTAATTCTGCAAATAGTGACATCCATTTTTATCAATGTTTTTATTTTCATACAGACTAATGGAACGCACATTTCGTTAGTAAAAATGTACTTAATAGAAATAACATGTACCTATAATATTTTATATTCTCGTTTGAAATATAAAAAACTTTTCAGTTTTAATTGCTGACTTGTATGTAATTTAACGGTTGTTTTGAAAACATCAATTTCAATTACTGCTGACAACTCGTAATTATTTTTGTTTGTTGATTTCAGAGTAGTATTTATTCCTTTTAGTACCAAAATATCATTTCGTTACTTTTGTTAGATTAAAAAAAACTTATGTACAGTCAACAAAAGAGTTAGGTATGCAGGATCGTTGGATATAGTTAAAGTTTAGTAAGAAACCGATGAATGATCTCGAATAAAATGTAATTTTAATAATAGAAACCCAACAGCTTATTTATCAAATTAAATTTCATTCGACAACATCTATCGGTTTCTTAATAAACTTCAACTATATTCGACGATCCTGCATACTTATCTCTTTTGTTGACTGTACATTAACGGCCCCGACTTACGAGAGTCGTGGGTTCGAATCCTGGCAGGGGCTTTACTTTGTGCAGATAATTTCATCACCGCTGCTCTAAAACGGTGAAGGTAAACATCATGCGATAACCGGCATTCCAGAATCAAAAATTTGAAGTCATGTGACATCTACTAACCCGCACTGAGCCCGCGTGGTAGATTACAGCCCACTCCCTCTCGCAGAGAGAAGGCCAGCATTGGGAACCATTATAAGCTGATTATGATGATGACATAAAATGTGTGAATTAATTTTCATTCAGTCATACTACACATTTTTTAAATGTCTTCAACATATAGAAAAAACATGAAAATAAAAACGCAATGCATGAGTTCAATCGTCAAAGTGAACGACATTCAAGTGCGAATCGATAGCTAAGAGAGTCGACTCATACGGCTTAACCGTTTACAGCTTATAGATTTTCGAGCTATCCATAAAATTTTATTTGCTGTTTCAAACCATTAGCAATATAGAACAATGAAAAAAACAAACCTAAAAGAACTAACTAGACTAACTAGAACCTATCTTGCTTGGAAAATCACGGACTTAGAAATCCGCGCGAAAAGTCTAATCGAGTAATATTTTACAGAACCTTAGTTAAAACTGCAACTATCCAGCTCATTCCATTCTCCAAACCGTTATTTGTTGGAATGGAAGGCGTTTTAAGTAAAATAAATTACCTGTTACAAGATGAGAGTTTGTGACCGAGCGGGGATCAGCGACGGGCGAACGTTACGGAAATGAGAAATGAATTGTGGGGTGATCGGGCCGTGTGTTCCTCGCCTTAAGCGGCGCTACCCGGTAAAACTATCGTGTTTCTGAAAGTATGAACATTATCTGGGATAGCAGGAATATTTTTAATAGCGCTGCAATATCTTTTAAATCGTTCATTACCGTTTACTCGGCGGTAATGACGGGAAACGTTTTGCGGTGGCCGCGCTGAAGGCAAAATGTTTGTTTTATTACTTTAAATGTTGTTTAACTGACATGAGTTTCGATTACATTTATGTAGGTAGGGTATGTAGGCTTTTTGTTTATTTAAGCTTTAATCGTATTGGTGTATATATCTGTAATCTGTCGGTACCACTATCATAGCTATGTGGATCCAAAAGTCGCTCCTTTACTCCTTTTACGAGTATTTAGTGACATCACAAATCATTTGTGTTTCATTTATTTTGATTCGTTACTGTTTTTTTGTATGAAACTTCAGATTTTTATTTCAATATTACTGAATCTAGAATTTTCACCTCCTGAAATTATGCTAATGAACGTAAGACTTTCCATGGAGAGCTTTACCGATACGTAAAGGGGGTTCCTTTATCTAGATCAAAAAACCCATTACCATAAAAACCATAATCAGCCTATAATGTTCCCACTGCTGGGACACAGGCCTCCTCTCAATGAGAGGGAGTGGGCCGTAATCCACCACGCGGGCCCAGTGCGGGTTGGTGGATGTCACATGTCTTCGAATTTTTGGTTCTAGGACATGCCGGTTTCCTCACGATGTTTTCCTTCACCGTTTTGAGAACAGTGGTGATGAAATAATTTACACAAAGTAAAGCGCCTGTCTGGGTTCGAACCTACGACCTACAACTCGTAAGTCGTGTCCGTGACCACTGGGCCACCACTGCTCTACCATCCATCACTACTAGATATTAGTCAATTCAAATTCACCAGCCCATCGATTTATCTTCACAACATTTGTATATACTTCAGCGTCTTTAGATTCACTTTGAATAAATGTCAATGTTAACTTCTAGATACTCCAAAAGTCAGAAGAGTTGTGTTAATAACTTAACAAACTTGCTCGGTGTTTGATGTGGGAACGACGACGGTGAAGTTTCAATGAAAGTCCCGACTAACTTCTGTACGAAAATAAAGGTTACATTTTCTTAAACACAAAACAAATAATGTTTCGGTTTATTTGCTGCAAATGTTTTAGTATCTCGAGTTTTGTTACTTTTTGATAGTTGTTGTGGATCTTGTTTATACCTGTAGATATGGAAAGGAAAAAAAATCTTTCAAATGGATAGAAAGGTGACCAAAAATATTAAGCTAATGGTGAAGACTTTCGGGCTGAAGTTGATTGTAAAGGTTTATTCTTCCTTTATCGTAATATCAATAATAATGCGAAATATACATCTAGTCTGTCGTTCAGTAGGCGCTCCTTATTACCACAGGTTTAGGGCTTGGAATAGCGCTATCTTCATCGTTAATTAGATCTTTCCTTGTAAACTTAAAGGTAGTGGCACGCAGCGCCGTGTCCGAACTTGGCGCAACTGTGCGCAAACTAGGTGTCATAAGCCATTCTTAGAATTTTCAAAGGCCGTCAGTTTCTATAAGTAAACGGTGACGTTTAGACGGACCACACTCTACAACGCGCCACTCGACGAGGCGCGGGAAACGAAGCCAACTTCCCCTCCAATTTTATTGTATTTGTAGGTATGTAAAAAATCACGCGCTGGGACGCATTATCTGCGCCCCGCGTCACGTGGCGCATTGTAGTGTGTGATCCGCCTTACTGACATGCTTGGTTTGTATGTGTAGCGGCATCTACACCACCACATGCGAACTACGCATCATACTGACGTCACGCAAAATCCTGCATCGCGCAAGCACAGTTTACCACGCAACCAGCCACGGATATCGAATATACAACGTCCCGATATCAATGGTCGGGTAGTTACCCACCAGACACGACACCCGTCTGATCTGAGAATCCTTCCCCTTTTCTATAGTGTATGAGTGAACTTTACACCCTGTTCCTTATATTTTATATTTCTTTTATTAGGTTCACCAACAATTGATTACACTAAATACAACCACATAATACATTTTTAAAAGTAAAATAACAGTGCATTTGTGCTTATGCATCTAAATATGAAAAATGACAGTACCGACTCTACCAACAGCTGCCGAGATATATCCGTACTCTGTGAACTGGTACCTGCCATGTCATCTCTCCAACACCCTTGGCCGACTGGTAGAGGATGCCTAAGGCATTAAGTCTACCTTTGAACCGATAATGTGCTGAAATAATAAATAAATATTTAATTTTACAGTAGGTATAAGTACATAACGGTTAACCCATTTTAAGAAATGACTTATAAGTAAGTATTTACGTCGATATTATGTAAACACGTCATCGTCATCGCCGAGTGACTTTATATTGTAACCCCGTAGCGTGTGGTCCAACTTTTTAATGATATGCATACTTCATTCTCGCCTTATGAATTCTTGTTCCCGAATAATTAAATATGTGTTCCTGAAAACCGGAGTTAGTAGAACGTAATAACAGGAAAGCGGTTTGCTGGATGAAATTGTCTCGTTGGATTTAATAATCTTAATTAATTTAATAAAAAAGTATATTTTCTCTAGCTGAAAACGTTGAAATAACTTTTATTTTTTGTTAGTAGGCGTAACTATGTCACTTATATAAAATTTATTTGACCTGTTAGTTATATAAGAAATTAATGAAACCAAGGCCAAGAAAGAGATGGCGGGATGAGCTAGACTCCTTCTCAAAGGATTGAACCACAATCACATGACAGTAGACCGGGAAAGTGGAAAGAGGTAAGGGAGGCCTTTGAGTCCTGCAAAATCAGAATCAAAAGTCTTGTATTCAAATTAGGCTGAGAATCAGCACTTTTCGAACTTCAAAATTAGATAAGACAATATCCCAAAAACACCTCCTCCACTAGTGCCTAGTGCCCAACTGCTTTCGCTGGGAAGAAGTGGCGCAACAAACTCCCTAGCAGCACAGCCAAAGTAAAAATATGTTTTTACTATGGCACAGCTGTCTGTTCAGTGAGAAAATACTTGATATGTATACAATAGTAGGTATGCAAAGTAATTTACAATAAGTTCGAGATTGACTTATTTGTCATATATGTCAGTGCAACATCTGGAGTGGGACCACACAGGCATAGAATAAAAAAAATATAATAATACGACCTCCAATGAAAATTACTAATACCTATCCACTAGTCGATATTTTTTCCATACAAATTTAGGGAGAGTACCTATTACTCCACTGTTTGACATTGTGCACCCAAAGTTAAACATGATATCGTTTTGACTTATTATTAATTGTGTCTGTACGTATCAGAATAGTAAAATAAAAAACCATTAGAAAGTTATGACCCAACAAAGATTCGTTTTTCTTTCTTTTTTAACGTAACTTTGGAGTAATAGAAGAACTGTAAAATCTTCAAATCCAAGTCCTTACCGACAAATCTCAGTTATCGAAGAGTTCAATAAACTTTATTTATAATTTGATTTATGCAGTGGTTTTTTCACAAAACTCTATTTTCCAAAGCACTTTTCGAATTTTTTTACGCGCCTATCAGTTCGGAACGGTGTTTCTGTGCGTGAGAACTCGACGTTGTGCGTGTAGACTTATATATCCTTCTTATTCAGTTTATGAAATATCTTTTAAATTGGTCCAATATTGGAGGAGGTAATAGGCGATAGCCAAAGCTCGAATTACGACTTTTTACTTATAATTTTTCAAGTCTCTCCGACCACATTTGCTACGTAATATACCGTTACAAAAATAAGTCTCAGTAACTTCATCGATTGTGTACCAGATATCGAACGGAAGCAGCACATCGAAGCAAAATTGATGGCCCATGATTCGGTCGGGAGCTGGCTTGAATTTTTATTGAATTTGAGCTGGCTGGCATCAGCTCAAACACTACGTTAGCAGAATTAAATTATGGTAGCGCCAATTACAGCCGTTTTTGAACCGCACGGTGGCTGATCGCCAATTTATGCGCTTATAAAGCCCGTTTCAGTTATAACATGATTTCGGTGCCCTGTTGTCGAGAACGTGAGAATGCAGCGTGTTACATTCTTGTGTTAATGCTAGTATCGATAACGATGAAATTGTGTATATATTTTAAATTACCTATTTTTAGTTAATCAGCATCTCTTAGCAATGTGGTTCATAATCAGCCTATAGCGATT
This sequence comes from Oligia latruncula, assembly GCA_948474745.1. Lineage (NCBI taxonomy): Eukaryota > Metazoa > Arthropoda > Insecta > Lepidoptera > Noctuidae > Oligia > Oligia latruncula. Next base: position 8,902,916 of record OX419693.1, on the reverse strand, counting down.
TATTTATTTATTTATTGCTGAATACCAGTATTTTACATGGAGCGACTGCCTGTGTGACCTCCACAGCCCAGACTGGGTAATACGATACCCCTTGGTAAGACTGGTTGTCAGACTTTCGGGCTTCTGACTTCTAGTAACGACTGTCAAAGATCTACGAATGACAGATGGGACCAACGGCTTTACGTGCTTTCCGAGGCACGGAGGGGTTATCGAACTGTGCGGCTGTTACTATTTAGCCACTGGCCCCTCACAACTACGAAATAAAAACATTTAGGTCTAGTGAAAAAACGATAAGTTCTAAATACCTAAACAATACTTGAAATGTAACGTGCACAACGTTCAGTTTGCTTTGTCGAACAAAATAATAGGGTGGCGCTGCATTCGTTTTAGAACAAAGCGGAAAATGTTATCGAATTTTCTCTCATTTCCATGAACAAAATAATGACCGTTTCGATACTTACATATGATATAGGTATTCGTGCAGATTTGTAATCATCAAATTGATATAAAATTACAGTTTATTTTGATGCCGTTTATATTGACAACTTAACTTGTTTCGTGGAATGCAAACCTAATTCAGAAAACAGTAAACTTTAATCCAAAGGTACTTAATATTATTGAAAAACTTTTCATTGTGTTTTTTATTTATATTATCAGTTCATGCTGTCCTTCTGCTGGAGAAAGGCGTTCCACCTTTATTTTCTTTTCTTGCGAATGTATGCTGTAGTGGTCTAACTTTTAATTAGCAGTTTAGTTCATTTTGCCATCTTAGTCTGGACCTGTGACGACCTCATTTTCTCTATAATCCAATAATTTACCTTTTTGTTTTGTTAATTACCTAGGGTGCGTCTCATAATTATCATATTAAGTTGTTTTATCTATAATCCAATAATTTACCTTTTTGTTGTTAATTACCTAGGGTGGGTATCATAATAATATAAAGTTGTTTGGTATATTTTCATTTCAATAACGTTGACAAGATGTAATAAATCTTCTAAGATATTCATTTGATATTATATTCATAATGATATGCTGTAAAGAGCAATTTTGATCTACCTACATGAAATTCACAACGTATCTAATGTATTTAATTGGATAAGGAATAATACTTTATTGTTTTTAACTAGCTCGATAAATAACCCATATTTTTATTGTAATAAAATGTAAATAATAAAAATGGTTACTGTGGGTTATGGAGATAAACATATATCATCGTGGACTTTTTTGTCGATTTTTACATTAATTTAATCTATCTCGTAAGGTTTAGCCAGCATTTAATTTTGCAATGTAGGCGCACAAAAATATGTTTGTTACAACATCACATTACAAATCTGTGAATTTTTCGGCTTATCTCTAATAGTAGAGAAAAGCAGAAAAATTCAAAGATAGAGTGATTCAAGAGGAAGGTTTATATGTATAATACATGCATACTCTATTTTCGTAGTTTAAAAGAGCTTACAGACAGCGGGAGTGACTTTGTTTTATACTGTGTAAATTAGATATTACATACCCGTATTTTTCAATTACCTACATTGAAACATGGCAGGTGATGAGAGCATCGGTGGCCCAGTGTAAACGGCCGCAACTTACGAGTTGTAGGTCGTGGGTTCAAACCCAGACAGGCATTTTTTTTTTTGTGTAAATTATTTCATCATCACGGCTCTCAAAACGGAGAAGGAAAACATCGTGAATAAACCGGCATGTCCTAGAACCAAAAATTCGAAGACGTGACAGACATATATACCAACCCGCACTAGGCCCGTGTGGTGGATTACGGTCCACTCCTCACAGAGAGGAGGCCTGTGTCCCAACACTGGGGACATTATAGGCTGATTGTGAGGTGATGAGAAGTAACTTGAAAGGAAGCTTATAGGTATCCAGCAGTGGACATTCGGCTGAGCTGAAACACAAAAAGAAGTTCATAATAACGACACTCCTTCATCACCATCGTTACGCTATCAATGGAGAAAATGCAAAACAGTTACTTTAGCTTTCCAGTTTTTAGGTCACCAAGATCTTTGATGTGGCGAAGTCTTCGAGACACCGAAACTTTTTCTTAGGCAATCCGTTTAGCAAAGTTTGTTTTATAGATAAGACGGGCTTCCGTCCTGTCATGAATAGCTCGTTTGCTTGATATAAAAACTTGTAAAAATAAATTGCTCTAGAAACAACGACACAAGACTTAAGCAGTTTGCTGTTGTACTTACAAATTAGGTTTTTGTGTAGGTTGATCTTAATAATAACGCTGGTCTCCCTTGATGGTGGACCACTCTGAAACATAAGTCTTGCTAGGGGCCCACCCCAAGAGTCCCGATACCTTAAAACCAGCATTGTTGCTATTACTATAATATAGATTTTAGATAATTGGGTGTTAGATAATAGGGTGCGATCACACACTAAAACGCGCCACGCGACGGAGCGCGGAAACGCATTTTTATTGAATTTGTATGTAAAAAATCGCGTTAACTGCGCCCCGTCACATGGCGCGTTGTAGTGTGTGATCCGCCTTAGATTCTTGGAGAAGCATATTATAATTAAGTCCTTCTAAATATTCTAAAGGAATAACGTAAAATTTGGTGGGTAACGTATTACAGGCTAACTAGGTTTTGTTGACAAAGTGAAAATATTCAACAAACTAATAGTTCATCGATAAAGATATCCATTCTCATGTAATAGAAGTTTTTTTGACTCAATAAGTGTGCATACACGAGCGACACGCATCGACGACAGAGGCAACTACAACTGTCGACGCGTGTCGGCGGCAGCCTCGATACGTGACGATCGTGTGTATGAGCCCTAAGTTTCTGCAGTAGCCCTTAAGACGAGAAATGAAGACAGTTTTGACGAAGAAAAGCTGGATTTAAATTAGAATTGCTTTGCGAATGCTTTTCGTGGAATTTGCATTCCTTAGTAAGTACCTACTTACAAGACTAGGAAATTATGACAAAGGTGGAAGTGTGGGTCGCTTCCCATTGTGTTAAAAGCAAAGATGTTAAGTAGCTACTTACTCAGTATTACAAAAACGGAGACGAAGCGGATTTTGTTCTCGTTGCATTTCAAAGCCTTTGAGCCCTTTAATGCACAGTAAAGTTGTACTAATACATTTTTAGACACTTGGTTGTTGTTGTGGTCGGTGTTGAATTTTTATTTTGATTGAATTATTATTTTTTATAGGATAAATGTTTTAATTTGCTGAACACTCGTAGGGCATATAAAAAATAGTGGTTTTAACTTTCATAAAACCGCATGTTTTAGGAACTTACGCACAAACAGAATAATAGTTAAGAACTGTTAATTACAATGATACCATAAATAACAAAACTATCTCCAAAAACTTAAACAAAAACACCTAATCCGTTTTATCAACATAGAACACCCTTTATTTAACCTTTCCATTTGTTTATTTTGATAGATGACTGAAATTAATGAGTAAAACAAAAGCAACAATAACTTTATCAGCGTGCATGTTGCTCCGAGCATTTATATCGTTAATCAAATCAAGTGCTAAATGATCCGTCGAAAGGGAGGCCCACAAGTACCTACCAAGACCAAATATTTCCTGTTCCGACTTCCTGATGATTTTCCTGAGCAATATTTTTTCTTTAAGAACCAATGGAGTTGCTAACACGAGCAATTTGTCAGAAGTCTTCTTTGTCTGTTCAGATTCGGGCTGTTTATCTTTCACTTTGAATTGGCTTCGAACTTGTCACTTACCATTTGCGAGTTCGTACGTCACGCGTGCTTTGTCGGTGTTACCAACCTTTGTTTTGTAATGTTGTTGGGTTAAATTCCGGGATACAACGCCTAAATTAATAATGGCACCTCTCTCTCATTTAATGAATTTTCGAAAGGGGAAAGCGAAAGGCTCAAACCATAGACTTTTCAATTTGGATGTTTTTGTTAGAATCCACTCACGCAGAAAAAAGATCATATTGAATTATTTTCATTACTATTCGGTTGTGTTTCAAGCTGGTTAATTGTGTTACATTTAATAACATAATTCCTGAATTCTCCGAAGGCGTAACAGGTGTGTATAGTAGGTTCTGTCACTTTTCGCCAGTTATTTTTAAGTCCCTGTTTTATATGGGGCGGGTTTTTGTTACAGTTCCAATACAGTAACCTCTTTTAGAGGAAAGAAAGACAATTTTGTTTGACGCAGACTAAGGCTGCGTTTCCACCAGAGATGTCCGAGGATGCGTAGCGAGGGATGTGTGTGAAACAAACCAATAACATCGCTTAGTTTTCATAGTTTGAACTAAGTGAGCGTTGTTATTGGTTAGTTTTACACACATTCCTCGCTACGCATCCTTGCACATCTCTGGTTGAAACGCAGCCTAAAGCTACGGTTTCCTAGAAGAGCGGTGACAGCGACACCTTAATGTGAAGTCCCATACATAGTCTTCACATGAACCAAGATTATGTCAGGTCTTTAAAAGAGACTGTGATCCCTGAGCTTGTTTCGACCTTTCTTCTCAGAGATACCTATGAAACGCAGAACTCATCTAGTTTATTTTTTTTTTTTGTAAGTAATATGACGTATAAAAGTGATTACGATGTCCTATTTACATAACAAACCATTTTATTTTGAATACTGGTGAAAGTGACAGATTTTCATGACGTAGCTTTTGGCACACAATTAAGACCACAAGAAAACCATAAAACAGCCATAAACACCTCCAAAAAAACAAAACACGTACCTATAGACACTTCCGCACGACAAAAACTTCAAAGCACTAACCACGATTATCAAGTAAATACGTGGCATGCCGTCCAACTGAAACGCTTACAGAAAGGTGGTGGTAAATGCCAAGTGCCAGGAACGCTGGCTACAAATACTTGCATAACCTGTATAGCCTATATACCCCGACATCGAAACCGCAGCCTTCTAGTTGACAATGTTAGTCTTGCGCAGACATTCAGACTATGTGAGTTATCCCTAAACCGCGGCTATGGAGGATGAATTTATTGACACCGCGTGCTCGAGAGGAATTCGATGGTACGTGTCGCGAGAACTGAACTATTTGACGTGTTTATTATGGGCTCCATTATTTTAATTTTGCGTGGAAAATTATTTTGTTGGCGGCCTTTGTTTAAAACGTTTATTTTTGTTCTGTTGCCTCGTTGGTTTCCAGGTCGCAAGCGCTACTGTAGCATGAGGTCCTGGGTTCCATTCTCAGGTTGGGCACAGTGTAATGGATTTTTCTATTTGGAATTTCTGTTTTCTTTTTTTTAAACAAACAAAACAAAACATTAGCAGCCCGGAGTTTGAAATTGAGCCCGATTGATGGCAATAGGCTGGCTCTCTATTACATGGGACTTGAACATAACTGGCGAAATATGGATGTATTATAGGTATTCCTCTGCCCAACCCCTTGGGGAAACAAGGCATGATGGTGTGTTATGTTTACATTAACTTAGGTATTGATAGCATTGCATGGTACTAAAGATTGCCCTGAGCTGTTAGGCAGTTTAGGGTTAGTTACACACTGCAAAATATTTCGCAAACCAAGCTTGTTGCATGTCCCTCATTCCAAGTCCGCGTACAGGCAGAATTCGTATCTAATTCGTGCGAGCAGAAGTTTTAATGAACTAATTAGTGAACATGATTTAGACATTTCCAATACCAGTGTTTCTTGACTTAAGCATTTGTTGGTGAAAAGCTTTTTTAGCGTCTAAGTGCTTTCTAGTTTGTACCTATTAATCGATCGTGTTATTTTGTTTCCTAATTTATGTTAGAGGTATTTTGTACCGACCTTTTTTGTTGTCTTTTTTGTTTCAAGTGTTTATTAGTGGAAACTTGTAAATGGCCTTCAGATGCATATTGTTTAAGAGCACTGTTTAATTTAGCTGTAATTTGCCCGAACAGAATAAAATAAATAAATTAATTAATTACAGGCTACGAAGTGACAGCGTGACGCGACTCTAATAGAAAAATATCAATTAAGTTTTCATAGAAATTCGCATCGCACCGCGCCTGTCTGCGGGAGCCTTAACCATCTTGCCTTTGCTAATTGAATAAGAAAACCCAAGTAAAACCACCCAAGAATAAAACTAAACAAATTCTTACGGAACCAAGCTTAAGACAAAACGGCTGTTTAAAGAAAGGGTTGACCAAAAGAAATTAAACATCAAATTTCACTAAAAAAGCCCTCACCACTTAGCGGTAAAGCCGTAAGACCATGTTTAATGCACTGTACAAAGTACATTAGTATTCCGTATATTGTCTTCTTTTTTTAGAATGGACAGATGCTGTTGGCCTCTTCCGGCCTTTATAGCATCAACTGGGCTTAAGCAGGCGAGGCACTTAAGGCGCTCAGCCTGTAAAAAGCAAGGGGGGGTTACAAGTTGTCTAATGGTACCTTATGGAGGGAGGAAAGCTCACTTCTACGGTGAAATAAGTGTGAGATGCTATCTTTTTTATTACTTTTTTTTTGACATGAACGGTTTTTCTCAGTGTCGAAATTAAAAGTTGTGGCTCAAAAAAAGAGTTACTGAGATTTCCTAAAGATTTTTTCACTGGATTCTATACTAATCTAGCTCCTAATTTAGGACTCATAGTGAAATGTTGCGTCTTAAAACCAGTAAGCAGTATACATACCTACAACTCTACGTAGCCCACAAGTAAATTACCGCAATTTTTCTACATAATACCTATCATTAAAAAAGGCTACATTAAGATCCTCCTGATAATTACAAAACTTAAGGTAATCAGTGACTACATAATGGACTTATGGCTTATACATTACAAAAATGAATTTGATTTTAATAAAATTTCACAGTATCAGGCGTCGGCATCGTGCATTTATGCAGTATCATAAATATCGCCGCTCACAGTGGCTTTTAATAGCACGTATACAAACTTTTATTGAATTCGCTCAATATATTTTGGCATTGGCGCAAATACGATGGTTGTTGAATTAAATAATGAAAAGGCAGTTTCCCACAGGTTTTAAACGGCTGAATGGCAAAGAGCCAACGTTTGTGTGCCTCCTATCTACACATCTACAACCAATAGACATATTTTTAGTCAGTACCAGATGTGTGATTCTGGTTCAGACAGTGCTGCTGTTACATTTATTCGCAATAGATTTCCAATAAGGAGAAGTACCTAGCAGTTACGACAGTTACACTAACATTACTTTACATTCCTTTTCCATGAAGAAAATCAAACACAACGTTTGTATTTAGGTGCAAGATGTTTTACAGATAAATAACTGTTGCAGACTTATTACAAAACAAGGTTTTTCTTTAGACTCAGGTTTAAACCATCGAGCCATTTTTAAATTTCGAATTATAATTCGACAAAGTGAAAGTTCTTATCACAAAAAGTCTCAGTTGTCAATTTTGCATTACGAACTTTACGTTTGTCGGAATAAATTTCAAAAGGTCTAAAGTTGGAACTCGTTTTGTAATAAGACAGGGTGTGATGCAAGTTCTTTTGTAAGTATTTATAACACTTAATAAAATTGTTTCGTCTATTAATATTCAAGTCCAACACTTCGTTATCCGGACTCAACAAAAAACAAACAGTATGGTAATCATGGACAAACCAATCCCTAAAAAATCCGCATTAATTTTTCACGTCCAACATTTTGACGGAGCGACCACATTCTAATAATCCATTATACAGCTAAACAAACAGCTTGGCAAACTGTACACAACACACTACATTGTGCCATTTATTAGCCGTCATAAATTGCTTCTGTGGGTTTACTCAGTTTCAATTAACGTAACAGACTATTGGGGCTTCGCTCGCATTAGCTTTGGTACTCGATTATCGTTGTCAAACGTGGTATCAACGAGTTTATTAGGTTCTTGAAAGTTATGATAGATTTTAATGACCTTGTTTTATGCTCCAGCAAAGGAAATGAGTTGAAGTTCTCTTCACCGTACCTATCCGGTGACAGCAGCGACTCAGACTAATTGTCATTCCTTTTGTGAGCTTTCTGATGACTAGCAAAGCCAAAAAATAACCGGGGAGCTAGTGCAAGAGCTGTCGCATTGTGAGATAAAAATACTATAGTTGATAGTCCTCCCCCGAATTATAATGACTCTCTGAATTTGATGTCTACCGTAGACATAATTATACAAAATATTTTCTCAACAGTCATTTCTCACAGGCATTCAAATGATTTAGTAGTAGTAATTGTTCCAAAAGCAGGTTGCCGTGGAGCCAGTTCTTTAAAAATCGACGCAGGTACGACACTACGTGGAACACTCTATACCGCTAAGAAACATGTAACAACTACCACTAGTGCAAGCACACATACTTCACCGTCACTTGACAAGTTGCGCCGGGTGGAAACAGCTTATACCAAGGTTTTTGCATCACTCCCGGACTAGGAATGGTAATTAAATTGAATACAAAGGTCTTACTTGCTAAGAACAAGGGAAACAACCTACAAAACGAATCAAATTACACTGAAATGCCTATTAATATGACGTATTTACGTTAAACTTTTAATTGATACAGACATAAATGTTCATGCTAGAGTGTGATAAACGTTTTCACAGAAGACTTTACAAGTTAATTAAAAGGTTTTTGTATAATTACAGTACGCGACAGTTACACAAGAAATTATTAACGGGCTTATAGATTAAATAAGTAGGGAGTTTGTAGAATTCTTTTTATGTGTAAATTATAATACAAACGGTATAGATATTAAAATAATAAAGCTTTTACTTACTGACAGACTTAAACTAGTTGCAATATAAATAAATTAAGCAAAACATAACTATTCAAAGTCAAAGTCAAATCATTTATTTCAAATAGGCACATTAAAGGCACTTTTGAACGTCAAAAAAAAACTAAATAGAAATGATTCTAGTCGCCCATTCCAAAAGGTAGTTTTCGTATGGAGAAGAATGGGCAAGAAACTCCACCGTTACTCTTTTTAAATGTTTTACAAGGTCTTGTATACATAATAAAAATTATATGTGAACACGATGCACCCATAATAAAATTAGTCTACCACAAAAGGTAAAAAGAATTAAAAATTAAGCAATGACAGGTAAATCAAATAAGTGATAGATACATGGTGCTCACATATTTACAAGTTATTAAAAAAAAAAAAATGCAAAAGTAGTTGAACTTTAACAAGTGTGTGAGCCACAGTATTGCACTTCGGTGTCTTGGTCAAGCAGCGCGTCCTTTGACTCCATTGCCTTCAGTGCCTCCATCGCCTCCCCCAAGCTCCTTTTGTCATAATCTCGTGCGTCCCTAGCCCACAGGGCATCAGTCTATCTCAAGTATGTCGTCGTCCCAGAGCGTTTAAGTTGTTCTCCTCTACTTCTTTTAGATCCATCTCTAGTTTGCCATTCCGTTATAGCTTTAGAGTACTTGCTGTTCCTATTCGCGGAGCTTATGACCAGCCCATCTTCATATCAGTATTTTTGTATGGAAGGTAGGATCCTTTAGTTTGATAATTTTCCTCAGATCTTTAGCTGCCTTTTTTGTCTTTTAGGTTGAAGTTCAGTAGGTTGCGTTCCATGCCTCTTTGGCAAGGAGTAATTTTTTAAGGGTTTTTAGAGTTAATACTCGTGCTTGACAGCCGTAAGTGAGAGAAAGAATGCATGTATTAAGAAGTTTTCATTTGGAGGGTATAGGATATTAGGCATTCTTCATCACTTCTTTGAGAGACCAGTACCCTAATTGCGTAACACACTATCAATCGGAATCTGAACCATTTTGAAGCAAATTGCTAATCCATTGCTTCATAAGTTCGAAAAAAAAATCTGCTCAACACGTAAATAACGCAATTAATGTTGTTGAACTGTCAAAATGAAACCGATTCCAATTGATAATGTGTTACGCAATTGCCCCGCTGTACCAGTTCCTGTTCGTATATGCGTTTTTCTATTTCTTGTTCCATTTGCCTGGTGAACGGAATCAGTTGTCCAAGGTAGATATACGAGTTCACATACTCTATATTTTCGCCGTGTATACTGATTACTTCAATGCTGTTTGTCATCAGTTTTGTTTTCTTATTGTTCATTCCGAGTCCCAATTAAATGCTTCATTTTGCAAGCTTTTGCAAATCGTAATCATTTTCCATTAATATTAATGCCGTATTCCAGCCCATGCTTCTATATAAATACCTCTTCCAAGGCTGCCGAGATCTTCAAGAACTTCGAGAAGACCTTCTCTTTAAGTTTCGAGTTTTATTCGAGCTGTAGAATTTGTGTAGGTACTCGCGTACTGTTTTATATCCCTTGGCTTTCCAAATGCTGTAAGTTGTGGTCGAATAAGTGATAAAGAAATCTTGATGTTTTATCAAGTCGTAAAAACCGTGCGAAGCAGGGACGGGTCGCTAGTATTAAGCATAATTTTTCAGGGTCATATAAAATTATCTAACGAAACTCTGCAGAAGTGATGGGAATGGATGTATAATAAACATGATAAAACGAAAAAAAATTGATTTGATGATAATGTATTTTCAGGTCAACGACCGTATGTAGTAAGTACGTGTTTGAAACATATTAGTACAAAAATCTGTTTTTGTTTCTATACACGTCACAGACATCCTAACACAAATTACTGTTTTTTATTAACCGAACTTCACGTAGATCACTACCAGCAGTCGTTGACGCCAAAATAAATTATCATATTTTTTTTTTGTTTTATCATGTTTAGACATCGATTCCTATCACGTCTTCCTAGTTTCGCTAGCTAATTTAATTCGACTCTGTATAATAATAACTGGCAACTAACAGAACACTTAGAAGGATTTGACCGCAAAATTGGATCTGTGGTATTTATGTACACACGCCAGCACATCAAGCTACTATAATCTGTCAAATTTCTTTTATAGATTTTCAACTTTACTGCTAAAGCATAAGGTTCAAAGTTGATTGGAAAAAATTGCAAATTTCGGGTAGCTGGATGTGCTGGCGTCTGTACACCGTGCCTTCCTACTGTATCTACAAAGGCCGTAACATATTAGTGCGCACGCCTCGAGAGTTCATGACAGGAGCTGTCAAGACGACGCCACTGACGCGCGTGATTGACGAATGGCCTTGTGTTGATATCGCCTTAAATTACTACACAATAACGTCGGGATATAGCCTATCAAACGGCCATTTTGAATGACAATGAGTTCAGCTCATTTTTGGATCACATTTTCGTTAAAGAGATTTCGTCGTAGTTATAGAATTTTGAGTGTAGATATTTAGACAGAGTGTAGCAAAAGACAAGTCACTAAAAATAATAATAATGAGACCAGCGGTGCTATTCTGTAAAAATCTCACCGTGACAACTTAGGTGAAGTGAGCGTGGAGTGAGCTGTTAATAGTGTCAATTCCTAGCAAAACAAACTCACTTCACCTAAGTTTTCACGGTGAGATTTTTACAGAATCTATCGACTGCAGGGTAATTGCGTAACACTAGCAGAAGCAGTTTGTCAGTTTCATTTTGACAGTTCAACAACATTCATTACGTTACTTATAATACGTTGTTGAGCAGACAATTTTTTCAAATATATGAATTAATGGATTAGCAATATTCTAATCCATTTTATCATAAACGTTCCTAAAAAATGATTCAGATTGTGATTGATAGTGTGTTAGAAAGAAAGAAAGAAAAATGTTTATTTGGACACAGTTCGTGAAACACAAAATACAAAATAAAAGATTATGTTTTAACAACAATAGATAGTGTGTGCCTCACGGCTGCGCCAAAAAGGTTCATTTCAGCACATTAATGTCTGACGCTGGTTTTCTAATGAACCTGTGTGTTAGGCAATTAGGGTGAAGGATACGCTTATTAGATCCAATAGTAAGAGTAAACTAGATGGAATGATATTTTCTTTACCTCCTTCGCATAAGCGAACTATTTTTCTGACCTCAGTAATTATCCATAGACTGAAGCCCAACCGCGGCACAATCTATCCAATAATCTATACGTACCTACATATATGTTTAGATCTCCACTTTTCTTTATAAGCACCTATTATAGGTGTACTTATATTGTATTTCTTTAAAGCTATTTAACGATTTTATAACCAGTGCGACTTTGCTATGCTTAAAGCTTTAAAGTCGTAAAAATAGCAATTCCGATTGTATAGCAAAGTTGCTAAAGTCTGGCTATTGGAGTAACATAGTCAGCCATACTAAAGTTATAATTAAATCAAACAATATAATTTTCGTATTTTTAAACTTTTTAGGGAAAGCAGTAAAAACTAGAATTAATTTACTAATTGCAAAACTAAAGGCTGAGTCCATATAATAAAGACATAAAGCTAGTATCGACATATTAATTGTATCAACATAAAATACCTACATCTGTTTGTTTTGACGAATGATAAATGACCATATCTGTGTAAGCAGGTTTGTACAAACACTTTTACACGTCAATCATATTTCAAAAACTAGATGAGCTCGGCTCTTCCCGACTACCCTGAGAAGAAAGGCCGAAATAAACTCAGAGGTCACAGCCTCTTTTAAAGTCCAGATAAATAATCTTGGTCACATAATAAAACAATTACACTTGCGTGCAAAAAAAAAACGATCCACCCCATGCTCTTCGATTTAAAACAATATACCTAATTCAACAAGTTTTAGTAACAATAACCTAATAAATTGTATATTAAAACCTTAATGAAAGTATGTAGATTACATTAAATAAAGAATTATCAAAATGATTGAGATGATTTTTGAGTTTTTGAGAAAATAGCGAACTTACAAATTGAATAAAGAACCTCTTTGTTTTTTTTTGAAGTCCGTTAACAAAATCAAGTTCAATTTTGATTAAACAAACAGAAATAAACAAAATTTTACGTTTGTGAATTTTTTGACAAAAAAAGTCACGCACAAAGTAGGTGACGAAGCTTACATCTGAAGAATCGAGTCGATCTTGCGAGCTTTTATCAAAATATAGTGTATGTTCAAATAAATTGTACCTTACACACAATAATAAATTATATTTATTACGACTTTTGAGATAACATGTCTCAAATGGAGAACATGGGGTGGTCCAATTTTTTTGCACGCAAGTGTAAATGTTCAGCAATGAAAACCAGTAGGTAAGTATCCTCAGTAAACAGATTGCATCACTTAAAAATAAAAGTAAATTGTTTTAATTTGCGGAAGCACCAAATTAAAATATCCGTTTAATTTAATTCAAAAGCTTTTTTAACGTTAACTAGAGATAAAACAGTGAAGACCTACATGAAACGTTTCCTTTGAGCAAATAGAACAAAAGGTAGTGGAAACCACTAAACTGAGCGAGCATGTGAAGAACACAAACAAAATTAAAGACAAACTAAACAGCAAGTAAACATCGACGAAGCATGTCCGGTTCGGGAAGCTAAGCTAATACTTGCCGGGAGAAGTTAAAGCCTCGGTGGATCCGTTTCTATCTATATTCAGTGCGTAAACAAAAACGTTAAAAATTTTATAAAGACTAGAAAAACATGTTTTGAATGATGCATTGTAATGGGCAACTAATTATGCTGTTGCTTATTATGGTTTTCACACTAATACTTATTATAAAGGCGAAAGTTTGTGTGTGGGGGGGTGTTTATATGTTTGTTACCTACTTCTTCACGTTCAAACGGCTGGATGGAGGTAGCTGACACTCTGGATTAACACATTTTTTTTTTTTTTTTTATATAAAACGTTGCCCACACTAGGAATTTCTCCTGTATTGTGGGTGCGTTTACAAATATTTAAAGTCACATACACAAACAGCCAGACCCGGAACAACTACTTGTAGGTCATACAAATATTTGTTCCGTGCGGGAATCGAACCCGCGACACGCAGCGCAGCAGTCAATCGCTTAACCAATGCGCCAACCGTGCCGTCGAACATATACTTAGGCTTTTATCACGATATTCCCACGGGATCGACACTTATGCGGGTGAAACCGCGGGGCGCTGCTAGTCTTTCCATATTTTCGAAATTTAGTTTAGCTGTGTACGACAGCCGTTTCATTCTCTAAAGATCAAAGCTCGCCATCAAAATGGCCAAATTACTATGAACATTGCCAAAGACATTACAGAAACAATATTAAAATGAAATCCAAAATATATCGTAGTACACGATATTCAAACGACAAAATCGGCCTACGGCAGATTTGGAGCAAAGTTAATATAAACACACGAAAAACTAGATCGGGCCACAGGGCGTCACATCAGACCAAAAAAATTACGAGAAAAAACCGGCAAAACCCGAACATAACGAGTAACCGATAGGAACAGCAAAACCCTGCACCGAGCCTGAAAGAAACTTAACTGCGAAATAATAGAGCAGTTAGGGGAGCCGTTCAAAACTACCCGCCAATGTTCAGCCGATTTAAATTCATACTTTATTGTACTGTGCAGCGAACCATCTAGCACCTTTTTAAACGTTGCCTTTTTTAACCCCCGACGCAAAAACGACGGGGTGTTATAAGTTTGACGTGTCTGTGTGTGTGTGTGTGTGTGTGTGTGTGTGTGTGTGTGTGTGTGTGTGTGTGTGTCTGTCTGTGGCATCGTAGCTCCCGAACGGATGAACCGATTTTGATTTAATTTTTTTTGTTTGAAAGGTGTATTAGTCGGGAGTGTTCTTAGCTATGTTTGATGAAAATCGGTCCAAGATGGCCGCCGCTACAAAATGGCGGATAACATATTTTTTCACAATTCCCTCAATATGGGTATCAAATGAAAGGGCTTCAATAGTAGAATACTATACACTACAACAAATTTCAAATCCAAGATGGCCGCCACAACAAAGTGGCGAATTAATTTTTTTTTTCTCAACTCCCTCAATATGGGTATCAAATGAAAGGGCTTGACTAGTAGAATACTATGCACTATTAAAAATTTCAAATCCAAGATGGCCGCCACCACAAAATGGCGAATTACATTTTTTATCACAACTCCTTCAATATAGGTATCAAATGCAAGGGCTTGACAAGTAGAATAATTTACACTATATTGAAAGGGAATGAGGAATATTAACTACCTAACGAAATGAAAACTAAAAACTTGAAAAATATAATAAAACAAAAAAATCTGTTTAGTCTTAAAAATTAATCTTCAACTATAAATTAATCAATATTTTTTGACGGATAAAAAACCTGATTAAACACCAAATTACCAGAAAACAAAAAAATCTGTTTAGTCTTAAAAATTAATCTTCAACTATAAATTAATCAATATTTTTTGACGGATAAAAAACCTGATTAAACACCAAATTACCAGAATCTTAAAACAGAAGAAAATAAAAGAAATGAAATACAAAAATTAAGGTGTCCCTACAAAAAGCATGAAATAAAAAATTAAATTAAAAATTTAAAAAACCCCCGACAAAAATAAAATTAAGGAATCCCTACAAAAAGCATGAAATAAATTTGAAAAAATCTTATGGAAGTCGGGGGACCTCAGAATAGAAGGTGTTCCACAGAGCGGTCCCCCGACTTCCATAAGATTTTTTCAAATTTATTTCATGCTTTTTGTAGGGATTCCTTAATTTTATTTTTGTCGGGGGTTTTTTAAATTTTACACATTTGCAAATGGGAGGATTTCATTAAAGTGCTTTTTGTAGGGTATCATTATTTAGTCAGTATTATAGAAACTTAGATGAAGATGATTACACACTGTAATCAATTATGTGTCAGTACGGGACACCTTGTATAACCTCAGTCGCTGCACGTAAAATACTGGATTCAGCTGCATCCGGTTAGACTGGAAGCCGACCCCAACATAGTTGGGAAAAGGCTAGGCAGATGATGATGATGATATAACCTTATTTCGGAAATTTCTTACAGCAGACCTGCGAAATAGAAATGTACACAATAGTGTGTGAGAACAAGAAGAGAAGAATATGATTTTTGACTTATAGATTTGTATTTTATAGCCTACGCAGTGATTACTTACATGATACTTAGATGCAAATTAAGTTAGATACTATCTAACATAAGCGACAAATGTTCGGATTATACTTTCCCATAAAAAACTTTTATTATGAAAGTAATTAATTTCAAAGAATGCTAATTTTTCTTTTAATCGCTTCTTTAGCGCCGCAACTTTTATCTACTTTGTTTGAATTACTTTCGGCCGAGCAGTTCGCGGCAAGTTTCGTAACATTTTTATACTAAGTTATAACACTTTTATTATAATACAAAGCCATTGTTCCAAAAATAAATTTATAAATGAAGTTAAAGTAGGTAAACGTAAATATTTCTTTTTTAGGGAGATGTTTTTCAAAGTTGTTATGTTGTTATACCTTTATTTTTTTCTCACAAAGGGAAAATAGCCTGTGACAATCAAACTCAAACTCAAAGCATTTATTTCAATTAAACCTTGTACAGGCACTTTTGAATTGTCAAAATTAAATAGTCTGTCAATTAGTCAGAAAGTTGAAGCTAGTCCTAGTAGCTAATGCTTTCAAATCAACATGCAATATTGACGCTTAGGTATAATGCCAAACATATGACATCATGAGTAGGTACCTGCTCTTAGTTTTAAAAGCTACTATATAAAGTATCACACAATGAGCTTAAAAAAATTCATACCGATTTCCATTTACCTACTGCCAGCCGTATTTATTGTTGACATTCCCAAAAATAAACACTAGTACATTTTCCCTTTAAAACACTACTGCGTTTCGATTCTGAAACAGAATCTGTAATGTATTCGATCGGCGAATTCGTGACTACTCAATGCAGATCAAATATGAGCCAAAATTGGATCCGCACACACGACGGACCCCTGAAAAAAGGTTTGCAGCTCCGTAACTAGGCATTTCATTCGATACACTTTCAAAAAAGAACGAAGCGATCGAGACAAACCGTTTCTGTTCGGTACCATGAAATTACCAAATCGCTTGTAGGTACTAAACAAAGAAACCACTTCGGCCTGAATTGATTTGATTCTAGATGGTTCATTCTTGGGTTTATTTTGAGGTGTCGTATAAATAGCAAACCTGTGCTCAGACAAACGTTTTCGTAACGTTTGTTTTGTTTCGTTCAAAACTTTCAATGATGTGATAACTGATGATGTTTTTTTAAAGCCAATGCTGTTTCTTTCGTTCAGCTTTAAGCATGTGCGCTATAGATACATGCATCATGTAGGTAGGTAATAGGTACAGATATAGTGACCAAAGTCAGTTTCCAAACACATCTTATCGTAATTGATTAAGCTCATTAATTATTGTAGATACAATCGTAATGATGATCAGCTAATCAGCCACTCTAGCTTAGTACCTATCGTTTAAGAAAGCTTCAATAATAGCTTCAATATTATGATAAGATTTTCATACTAACAGCTTATTAAAATTAAGATTACCTACCTAAATCTAGTTTTTTTACGTTTAAACTGAAACCCAGTGTGTGTGTGTCTATCTACACACACACAGGGTTCCTATCCTGTAGTGTACTGAAATTCATTTCAGTACACTACAGGATAGGAACCCTGTATTACGAAATAATAATTGAGTTAGGTAGGTACAGTAAACAGCAAAAGTAGATGATCAAAATCAGAAATTCAATAGGAGTCAAAACTATTGGAGCGTTTTATGTAAACGAATACAATATGTCAAATGTCAAGTTTGTCAGTTGAGTTTGAAGTTTGAGACAGAACTATCTCTCTCTCTCTCTGCTAATGGCTGTCGATGTGAAACCTATGTATCTGGCTCTCTGAGATTACAATCATATTTAATCTAAGTATTGAGTTTACTTTTCGCTATAAAACCATCAGGTTATGGGCCCAGGGTGTTTGCTGCACCCTGCAAAATAATTATTTCGCGAGAAAAACAAAAATTCAATATAAGTCAGTTTTTTCACGACACGTCATCGTTCGGCACAATGACCATGTCTTCTATGGGACTGCAGATTGAAAAGCTGCGAGGCATTGAAGACTATAACCAGTGGAAATTCATTCTGAAAAACGTTCTTATGCACGAAGATCTATACGATTGCATAGAAACCGAAAAAGGGAACGAAGACCCTAAGAAGAATCAAAAGGCGTTGGCAAAAATTTGCTTATCGGTCGGTCCATCCGCGTTGCCACATATTCGTAACGCGAAGACGGCATATGAAGCGTGGAATAGCTTGCAACGCGCTTATGAGGATAAAGGTTTGTGCAGGAGACTTGGATTGCTAAGAGCGCTGTTTGGTGTGAGGCTGAGCGAGGCGGAGAGCATGCAGAGCTACCTAGCTAAAATAACTGAGCTTGGGCAGCAGCTTACAGATATTGGGAATGCATTTGATGACGAGTTTTTAGCTGTAATCATGTTGAGCGGTTTGACCCCGGACTTTGACCCCCTTATCATGGCTTTGGAGAATGCTAATACAAAGTTGACTAGTGATATGGTTAAGTCTAAGCTTTTACAGGAACAGCAGCGACGCGATGGTAAGCGTGATGATCATCAGGAGCTCAATGCGTTGGCGGCAAAGAAACCTCCAAAGTGTTTTCGCTGCAAGAAAATTGGTCATATACAGAAAGATTGCCCAAAGAAAGCTGAAAGTAAACCGAAGTCAACTCCCAAGGCGGAAAAGTCATGGTTAACAGCGTTATCTGTGAAACTGCAGAGTGATATCTGGTATGTGGATAGTGGTGCGACCAACCACATGACCAATAACAAGGAGATCATGCAGGATTTTCAGTGTACTAAATCGCTTGAAGTTAACGTGGCAAATGGAGAAAAAGTCAAGACTGAAGGACTTGGTAATGTGCAAGTACAGTTAAAGAAGGGTTTAAAGACAATAAGTAATGTATACTATATTCCTAAACTTTCTGCAAATTTATTATCAGTTAGTGAGTTAATTAGGAAAGGTTTTAGTGTAATTTTTAATGAACAAGGTTGCAAAATCTTGGATGATGATGAGGTCATAGCTACTAGTACATGCTATAGCGGTGTTTATCAACTAGACACTGTACAAAATGTGAGTTCTAAGGTAAGATCAGAGAATGCCATGAACTCAGTCTGTGAGCAGGTTCAACCTGAGGAGCTGACAGTACATGGTGAAGACATGACTGCTTTAGTGTCTGTCGGGGGTTCCGTGTCACATGAGGTTTGGCATAAGAGGTTAGGTCACCTGAACTCGAGGAGCATGAATGTTATGAAAAATGGAATGGTTAAAGGTATGAATTTTGATAATTCTTTGTTTAGTCCTTGTGTAGCTTGCATAGAAGGAAAGCAAACTAGATTGCCATTTCCTAAGAAAAGTCACAGTAGGTCTACTAAAATATTAGGGCTGGTGCATACTGACGTGTGTGGTCCTATGCAGGTTCCATCATACAGTGGATCACGTTATTTTGTAACATTCATTGACGACTTCAGTAGAAAAACATTTATTTATTTCTTAAAGAAAAAGGATGAAGTGTTTGAAAAATTTAAAATATTCAAAGCACTAGTTGAAAATTTTACTACCAAGAAAATAAAAACTTTAAGAAGTGACAATGGCGGTGAATACATAAATATGTCTTTTCAGGAGTACTTAAGAAGCTGTGGGATTAGACATGAAACTACTGTCCCACACTGCAGTGAACAGAATGGTGTAGCGGAGAGGGCTAACCGGACGATTATGGATAAAACCCGTTGTATGCTGCAAGATGCTGGACTGGGAAAACAGTATTGGGCTGAAGCGGCTAATACAGCGGTTTACCTAAAAAACCGTTCTCCCACCAAGGCTGTCATGGGTACAACACCTGAAGAAAAGTGGACTTCTAAAAAGGTGAATGTTGCACATTTACGTATTTTTGGATGCATAGCATATGCAGTTGATGAAAATGCCAGGAAGCTGGATCCTAGAAGTAAGAGATTTATCTTTGTAGGATACTGTGAAGAAAGTAAAGGCTACAGGCTCATAGATCCATCTTATCCTAGGAAGATCCATAAAGCAAGGCATGTCACTTTCGTGGAAAATATGTTTTTATGTAGTAAAATTGTGTCACATGATGATAATAAAAATACTGATGTTCAAGTATTGGATACATCTGTGTTATTGAGTGAAGATAGTACTGTACAACCAACTAAAGTACAACTATCACCAAAAGTAGTATCTGAGCCTACTCAGACTGTCCAGAGCGAACAGTCTCCACAAGTAAATACCTCTATAGGTGACAATTTACTTTCTGATGGCACAAGAAATCCTCGCAGACAAACTATGTTTAGTTTAGATGGGGAAGAGGATTCTGAAAGTGCAGATAGTTTTTCGTCCGATGTAACTTACTTGCCAGGGAGGTCGAGCTTTGACTCTGAGGACAGTGAGCAGTCATCGTATCAAGATGTACTAGAAGCAGAGTATGCTGGGCTGACAGAGATAATGGTAGAGGAGCTGCCGACTAAACTGGAGGAGGCATTGAGTAGCAGTGAGGCTAAACACTGGAGTGATGCTATAGAAGATGAGTATAACTCTTTCATAAAAAATAAATGCTGGACTCTAGTTGACTTACCTGTGGGGCATAAGCCAGTAAAATGCAAGTGGGTTTTTAGCAAAAAGAGAGGATTGAATGGAGAGTTACTCAAGTATAAGGCTCGCTTGGTGGCGAAAGGATACACACAGAAGTATGGAGTAGATTACTACGAAACATTCTCTCCAGTTGTAAGGTACTCAAGTATTAGAATACTACTGACCCTGGCTGCTCAGTATGACATGGTGGTTGAGCATCTTGATGTAAAGACTGCATTTCTCAATGGAGACCTAGAAGAGTCTGTCTACATGGAACAACCAGTAGGTTATGTGGTAAAAGGATGTGAGAAGAAAGTTTATAAGCTAAATAAAGCAATATATGGCTTAAAACAGTCGGCGAAAGCATGGAATAAGAAAATTAATGATGTTTTAACCCAAAAATTGAAGTTTAACAGGTTATCTTCGGAACCATGTGTTTATGTATATAGTCATGATGGTGAAATAATGATTATTGCTCTATATGTTGATGATATAATGTTGTTTACATTAAAAACATCACAACAAAGGAATATTATAAAGAAGAGACTGATGGATGAATTTGACATGAAAGATTTAGGTATAGCCCATCATGTTTTAGGCATGAAAATAGAAAAAACAGCTGATGGGAGCTTTATCTTGGATCAGTCGAGTTACATAAAGAAAATATTAGATAAATTCAATATGGCGGATTGCAAACCAATGAAAACTCCTATGGAGGTTGGAATAAAGTTACAGAAGGAAAATAATTCGAAATGTAACTTTGATTATAGAAGCCTTATTGGTTATTTAATGTATTTATCTGTATGTTCCAGCGTAATTAGCCTTTTATGCGCCCGGTGCGAGCTGCTATATCCGCGCCCTTTTTTTTTCGGATGGGATATCATCAAATGACCCGCTCTGGGTGGAGCGGAACATAGTGTCAGACTCTTACTGACTAAAACCCACCCGAGTTCCTTCCTTAGCCCTTTATGTTCCGGGCCAGCGGCAACCCTTTGGGACAATATAGACGGCACGGTTGGCGCAGTGGTTAAGCGATTGACTGCTGCGCTGCGTGTCGCGGGTTCGATTCCCGCACGGAACAAATATTTGTATGACCTACAAGTAGTTGTTCCGGGTCTGGCTGTTTGTGTATGTGAGTTTAAATGTTTGTAAACGCACCCATGATACAGGAGAAAATTCCTAGTGTGGGGCAACGTTTTATAAAAAAAAAAAAAAAAAATATCCCGCTGACCCGGCAGGCTTCGGTCCTAAGGGGCCCATTCCTCGATGCTGACATCTCTTTAAGGCGCGCGTGGAACACGTATGCGCCGTCCGGCACGGGCCTGGTCCTGATCGGACGGTGAGCTACCCATTACTCTCCGCCCGCAGGTCCACGCCTACGGAGGCCGGGAGTCGTTACGCGGCTCCCGTAGCCCGGAGCTTCTCCCGCGGCGGCTGGGACGGGAGGCTCTCTCCCTGAGCCGTCCCGCCACCACCTTTGCTAGCATGACTGCTTCGCAGAAGAAGGTGACTGCCTCCCACTCCCTCTCGCCCCGGACCATGGCTTACACCAGGGCCGGACGCGAGAGGTCGCCGCCGCTGCCGATCGCCTCTACAAGGAAACGGCGGTGCTCCGCCCAAGCGGGGCAGAACTCCACCGTGTCCTCTGGGCGATCCTGGCAATGGTGACACCCGGGCGTTTCTTCCCGCCTGATGATGTGCAGGAACCTCCCAAAACTTCCGTGTCAGGCGGATCTGCGTCAGGTGGTAGGTGAGGGCGCCGTGGTGCCTCTCTAGCCACTCCTCAAAGAGGGGTCTTATCGCCACTGTCGTGGCGTGCCCTGCGCTGGGTTGCGACAGTCGCTCTTTCCATGTCGCCATGAGGTCACGCCGGAGATCCGTCCGCTCCGCCGCGATTTGCCGCGGAAGCGGATTTTCCCCCCGGCGTAGTGCCTCCGCGCGCCACTAAACCGCTTCTCGCCATCAAACTCGAAAGTTTGGCGAGTAAAATTGTAAAAACAACAAAAAAATTATAATAAATAAAAAAAAACTAATACAGGCGCGCGAGGACTATCTAGATCCCATGGCGGCAGTCCGGCAAGGAGGCTTGCCACCTCGCCCGAGATCGTGCGGTAGCCCCGGATAAGCCTTCTGGGGCGCGTTCAGGTAGTGGGCGGCTCGCCGCCGCAGTGAACGCGCCCACACCGGGGCCCCGTATAGGGCCAAGGACTTCACGACCCCCGCGTAAAGCCTCTGGCAGGAGGCGTTTGGCCCCCTCAGGTTGGGCAAGAGCCGCTTGAAGGCGGTCCCGGCCCGTTCTAGTTTGGGGGCCAAACGTCGGAAGTGCTCGACGAAGTTCCACCGGCTGTCGAGGACGAGACCCAGGTACCTCATCGTTGTCTCGACGCCGATGTGAACCCCTCCTACCGTTAGTTGGGATCCCGATAGTGGCGCCTTCCGGGGCCCATGAAACGACATGGCCTCGGACTTATGCAATGCCAACTCGAGGCCCAACTGCCGGATCCTCTCCACGACTATCGCAACCCCGCGTGTCATCGTGTCGGCCGCGCCTGATGCGACCTCCCCTGCGCCAGGACCAGCGGGTCATCAGCGTAGCAAACCACGTTGACGCCATCAGGGAGGTCGGCCCACAGCACCCAGTCGTAGCCGATGTCCCACAGGAACGACCCCAGAACCGATCCCTGCGGTACACCGCACGACATCTCTCGCCGGTTCCACTCCCCGTCGCGACCGGGGTAGATGACGGCTCTGTCCGTCAAATACGCCTCGACTATTCGACGGAGGTAGGTCGGCACCCGGTGATACCGGAGTGCTTCCACAATGCAGCTCCAGGGCAGGGTGTTAAACGCGATGGCGATGTCGAGTGACACCGCCACGACGACCCCACCGCGGGACACCGCTTCCCCCGTCGTGAGGGCTCTCACGCGCATGATGACGTCCACCGTCGAGCGCCCCTTGCGGAAGCCAAACTGGCTGTCCGCCAGATCCGGCCCCGTCCTCACCAGGTGCCCGACGAGGTGGCCCGCAATCAATCTCTCAAAGAGCTTGCCGACCTCTTTACGCGAGTAAAGACGCTTTTTACGCTTTTCAGGAAAATCGTCTTTGATATCACATTCTTCACAAACTTTTACGATTATTATTTATTTGTAAGAAGAATATACGCGGACGACGCGAATGCGAATCCACACGTATAAATAAATAAATAATAGGTATTGTTAGTGACCCAGGTCTGGTCATTTCTGCGCCCCTCCAGGGTCTGCGCCCTGTGCCTGGGCACCGCTGGCACCGCCCTATTTACGGCACTGGTTCCAGGCCTGATATCTCTCACAGTGTGAGTTTCCTTAGCCAGTTCAACTGTTCACGAATATAATATGGCAGCTGTACTAGTAGTAAATGTTTGGAATAATTTACAATCGCATACTTTTGAATCACTTCGATGCCGTTCTGACGCGAACTCCGTTCATTAGTATTGAATTTCTGATTTTGATCATCTACTTTGGCTGTTGACTGCACCTACACTACATTAATGTAAAAGCGCGAACACATTTTCGTTTAATACAATAATTTTCACCTCCATAAACTTAGTAAGTACCTATTATAAAGTCAAAAAACACTCAAGTGAATAATTCCATACATCACTGTCGTCGGGTAGTCGGTAAAGCATCCGTGAAATTATGCTGTACTCGGCCTTACGCCAGTCGGCGGTCGGCATTCGGTAGACTGACATGCGAGAAATTAAATCGTATGGAAACTAAAGTCGCGACGAGGTTGAACATTTTAATATACGACCTTTATGCTCACGTTTGATATACTTATTAGTCTTAGAACTGTTTATATTTTGATGATTGCACCTACCACTGTTTGTCTCTGCATCACCCAAAGGTTGACTGGTAGAAAATGCATATGGCATTAAGTCCGCCTCTGTACATTTATGTGCTTGAAGTATTATATAAATAAATAAATATATTCATTAAAAAAAATTAGGGAGATTTTTAGATTGTTCATTTAATATACCTACTTATGTAAGAAACGTTTTATTCTGTCTATAACACTGTCAGTAATAAACTGCACCACATATTTTGTGAAAATGGGCATTGGGAATGCTGTAAGAACTCCCAAATCAAGGAACCTGCCACACTTACTTATTACTCTGAAAAACACATCTTTTCAGTTTTTCACAACTTTTGTAAGTCATCAAAACTTCCGCAGCGCCCAAAGAATAGTGATCAGTAACTCCATCTGTTACGTTTTGTATGAAGTATCAAGATTGCAGACGGACGGAGCTTCCTACATAGTTACGAGTACTTTACTCTTTGGACGGAGCTCTATCACAAGCTTTACAACGGAATTGCGTAATCTAAACCTCCTACAAACCTACTGAAAAAACTTTGTCGCAATTAATGATATGATGCAATAATGGAATGAATTCATTAATAAGTCTCCTCTTATTAACGGTTGAAGACAATGCAAACAATCGCAGATTGTGAGTATATTAAAAAGCCAACCAACCATGAATATATATATGACCACCGTTTTTTAAAAACCTCAAAACTTAACAAATACGGATAGCAAAACTATCGTCCGACATTACCTATTATGAAACTGTTGCTTTATATCATAAATATCTGAAGGCAAACTGTTAGTTAAGACCAAATTTCGAGAACCGAGTTAGGAATGTTGCTAGAACTTTTAATGGACTGCATTCAGTTAGCTCCGTGCGACTGCGTCATTATATGCAGAAATACAATATTAAATCTTAGCACACATCGTATTCGTAGTTTGCGTTTATCTAGGGAATTATGTGAAGTAATTTTGAAACGTTATAATTTAGCAAGTTAACGCAAGTTGTTAGTGAAAATTCCCTCGTCGTTGAGTCGTTGACAGTTTATGTGTCCGGCCGTTAGAGTTATATTTACAGTTAGGATTTGATATTAACTATTTCAATTAATAAACTATTGCCCCTTGATTAATTATTTAGAGATTTAGTTTACTGTTGAATTCATTTATAATAAATACAAAACTAAAGACGTAACTTCCTTTGGTTTATACCCACGTGGTTTATCCTTAGGTTTTATTCCCTCGTGTACCTAATATTGTAAATATTCCCTAACTTAATAAATCCAACTTTGTACCTACCATATCCGACGAATGTCTATGTCTTTTAACATCAATTAATTGATTGCTTACTTGAAAAGACAACAAAATAATTTGTAAACAAAATGTTTAATAGTTATTACACAAAGTAAACGCATAATGCAGTTTAACGCCATTGTGAAACCGCAATGGCGGCTCTATTACTTTAAAGTACAGCATCATTTAATCCCAACATCGTGGCCAACGATATACCTAGCAACAATGCAAAAATTACACTAAAAACAAGGTGAAACTGGGAAATTAGAATTGGTTTTCTTAATCGGCTGAGGTGGAGCTCGCTTGGTTCAATTCTGTCGCTTCCGAGAGCCGGTTGTTTTCAATACACCTCCAAATTGCTCCATTAAAACTTCTCTAACTGCCTTCAAACCGAATTGTTAACGCTTCGCCTACTACTGAATGTTGGACAATGACAGGATAGTCATTGAACATCGCATTATTGTCTCTTGGAAAAACCTTTAGACTTACCTCTGTATTGCTCTTTGAGTGACGTTTTTTCGTTTTTCTATCTTGTATTTTTATGACACCACCCGTAAAGACCCTTATTACTTAGGTTCAGATTTATTTTTGTATTTGATATTAAAGCATCATTATATTAATATTGTTTTAAATATTCCTCAAATACTAAAAACTCTGTTGGTTTAGCTGTCATTATTTACACCCTCGGGTACCTACTTATCTAGTAAATGGCTTTATATTTTCAGAGGCAACCATGAAAACTTTTTAAAGCAGTCTAATCATCCACTAGATACACACTAGAAGTGGTAAACTTTAACTACTATTTGGCATACTTTCAAACTTCCAGCGTGTCTGCCACGGATCGTGTCTATTTTCCACTTTTTGTAGTTCGATTAAAACATGCAGTCGCTCTTTCCGTTCTAGTCATGTATGCGATGCACTTGAACGAATTTCACAGAAAGGTGTGTGGCAAATAGCACCCGGTAGCGAGCGTCATCCCGCTTAAAATAGAGGAATACTACGTTTTGTAAGTATCGGCCGTACCACCAAGGAGACTGTTCAATAAAGAGAATACTACCTTGGAAATAATGTAAGTGTAAACCTGAATTTTGGTTGCATGCCCCTAGTGTGTTGCTCCCCGGAAATGAAATTCTTTGACTGTGCCATCCCGCTATTCAAAAAGCATGAAAATTCTAAGAAAAGTTGGCTCTCGTATAAAAGGCTCGGCACTAATGTTTGTATAAATCGTACTTACCTGGCCTGGCTCGGCATCCAGTACGTTAGGTGTTTTGAATGCGAGGCCAAATTGACTCCATTAAAAGTTTTGAAAGCGCTCGTAGCTTAGATAATTTACTGAGAGAGTTATGCCGTCTATAAAAGCATACGTGGGTACTGAAAACTAATGAATTTATGTTTGTGTTAATATTTTCGTACTTAACTTTGTTAAGTCGAAGCTTAATGTTTTAGGTGGTTGAAGTTGTTACCCAAATACATATTTAGGCACAGATCTACCTATGTCTCTTTAGTATCTATAGATCATCATCATCATCTGCCTAGCCTTTTCCTAACTATGTAGGGGTCGGCTTCCAGTCTAACCGGGTGCAGCTCAATACCAGTATTTTACATGGAGCAACTGCCTATCTGACCTCCAAAACCCGGTTACTGGGTAATACGATACCCCTTGGTAAGACTGGTTATCAGACTTTCGGGCTACTAACGACTCGTAACGACTGTCAAAGATCCACGAATGACAGCCGAGAGCAACGGCTTAACGTGCTTTCCGAGGCACGGAGGAGATACTCTTCCGTATCTATATGTCGCATCCGGTCATTCGTTGACTATTCGGAACGCGAGAGCTATCTGGTGGCGCTGACAGAGTCTAGCCAGAGTTCGTGGGGGGTCGAGGACAGCGCAACTGAACGATGCGGAGCTCGCTTGGACATTGGACATCGTACGGACAACACGTGCTCAGAAACTGTCCGCGTTCCGTATCTGGTTGTGTCATGTACAGACGCCAGCACATCAAGTTACTACAATCTGTCAGATTTCTTTAATAGATTTTCGACTTTATTACTAAAGCATAAGGTTCAAGGTTGATTGGGAAAATCTGACATTTTCGGGTAGGTTGACCTGCTGGCGTCTGTACCTACAGTGCGTGATTTGCTGGTGGGATTAAATTGTTTGTGAAATTATAATCTGATTTGAACTGCAAAACGGTTTTTCCATTGCGCAATAACCAACACTACCCACAGTATGCCCACAGTAATTAAAATATGGCTGATGATAACGAGACACAGATACCTTCTCCGTCAATACAGATCATCATCTGCTTAGCCATTTCTCAACTATGTTGGGGTCGGCTTTCAGTCTAACCGGATGCAGCTGAATACCAGTATTTTACATGGAGCGACTGCCTATCTGACCTCCACACTCCACAATCCAGTTACTGGGTGGGTCTCCGTCAATATAGATATCAACCTAAAATAATATACCTATGGGCGTTTATACGACTTAAATAATGTGACTACCCAAATGATTGTCGTAGAGAAAGCTAATGGGTACTCAAACTTTATACTACCAATCGATTAAATGGTGCTTGTGTCGGCATCGCTACTCAACGGATATCTTTCGAACAGTAGATATCGCCAGACTCTATAAAAGAATACGCTCCTGCAACGTTAGTTTAAAGCTTCATAATGTTTCATCAAGTTAAATAAAAGTAACTTTCTTTGAGAAGAAACTGGTTTATCGTAACCGTCGCGCGTCGTAGCAGTAGTTGACGGTCATGATAGAACACCAATTTCTATTCTCAAGTTTAGTTCCCAACCAAACACGAAACAAGAAATTGGCTTATAGATTAGAGTGCCTATATGCACGTATCTGTTTCTATTATATCGTGTGGAAACTTTTCCTTTGAAATTGTGGTGACCTCACAGGGGACGGGACCCCATAATTGATAAGAGAGCGTGGGGACACAGGACGCAGTAATTAGGGAACGGTGAAGCAATTACGACTTTAATAGGAGCACGATGCTCGCGGCCCGTACGTTTGCTCCTTAATAATGTTATGTCTTGCTTTGTTGGACGCTAAAATTTGATAAGGGAACCGTTATAAACCAACAATCAACTTTATTAACCCGTCAAACGTTCACCTACTAGAAGCCGTTTGCATGTATCTAAGCGCTCAACGATTTTCACGATTATGTGATTATTGTGGCTTCGAGTGTATTTTTTTATGAATAATTGCTGGGTTCATGAATGAGACATTCTACAAGGTAAAATGCTGACTCTTCAGGATCACTGTGAAAACATGTTTTTTTCCTGTCTGCGACTTTTACGAAACTTACCTACTTGATGACTGCCTCTATAATAAGCGCAACCGTTTGGTCTTGGGTCTGAGTTATATTCTCGAATCGGACAGTGTTGAGATATTAGTATAGGTAAAAAAAAAAAAATTGTAGCAGCTCGCTCTTTGGATCTTAGTACTCAAATATATTATGGGACTTAAACAGAACTTGCAAAAAATAGGTACCTAGGTTTCTGTCGAATAATGGCGTTATGGGGAGACCCTACGATCCTACTTTTTCCCAATACAAAGAAACGTGCTTTCCACTAACAAAGAGATGATAATTTAACTTTGGAGACGCTCAAAAAGGCACGATCGTGATTGATCCTTTTTGAGCGTTTCGTAATCAGTAGGACCTACCTACCTACATAATTATTACATATCTATAATATCTACCTAAATAATCCAAAATAAAAGAACATTGGTAAATAAAGGAAGCGATCACGAACACGATAGCAATTAACCACTGTAAGTAATTGAACGCCGCACTCGATCGCAAGTGACATTTGAAAAGCTGTGGTTTAGCCCGCTCGGTTAAACGGGGTTAAGTTTGTTATGAAATATATTTTTTTACTTATTTTTCAAAAAATAATTGTACTTTGTAAAGAACAGGTTTTTTAATACAGTTGCTCAAAAAGTGGTGTATTGCAGGGACGTATAGCGTTCGGGATGTGGGCTATTACATAATAGTGCTTTTTTTTTACCTTTCCCGAACTCGTGCGTCTCTTTCCCAAAAACTGTCAAAATAATGTCTATTAAAAAGAAAAACCAACCATGAAGTTTTTACTAAAGAGTTTTTGTGATTCATACAAATACGTATATTTCTAAAAAGAAGCTACTAATTTATTTCAATATCAGATTTAATGATTTAATTTCATTTCATCTCATCAAATTTAGACATTTGTCGGAACTCTTTGCAATGACAGCCTTTCCGCACTTGTAATGAAATATAGGTACTATTATTTGTGCCTGGTCAATGGCTAGAGGCTTGCACCATACCTTACAATGAACCTGACGAAATGTAGGGAAGGTACCTACTCTACAGGGTCAAATTGAATTAACTAGCGAAACTTCGCAGACGTGATGGGTATCGATAACTAAACATGATCAAATAAAAATAAATTAATTTGTTGAGTTATTTTTGGGGTCAACCGCAGGGTGGTCACTTGAAATACTAGTTTAAAAAATATTTTCGTTGTGCATACTTCACAGACATGATTCGATATCTAATCACGATAAAACAAACAAACTGATTTGCTCAACTCATACTTCTAGTACCTAACAACACCAAAAGCAGCCCCCAAAAAACCATACTTTTATTAACTTCACATTTATGTAACTAATTATTTTGTCGCTTTTAAATATCGATACCCATCACGTCTGCGGAGTTCCGCTAGCTAGTTAAATTTGACCTAGCTAGAAATAGCTAATTAATGTAATAATATTTATAACTCTGTCAAACTCAAAACGCAAGAAATATTTGTAATAGTTTATGGAACTCTAGAACTCAGCTGCATATGAACAGGGAGCCTAAAAAGGCCACTTTGGCAGAATCTTAGAAGGATAACATAATGGACAGTTAACCGTTAAGTTAATCGTATCAAATCCCATTGGTGTACTTAGCTTTTCAGTTTTTGAAAAATATTGGTTTTTCTATTTCGTATAATCAACACAACTCTCTAAGACCAAGTAATCCCCAAGAATTACTGAAAATCTTGACATTTGGGGACTATACTAACTTAACAAGTTGTATTACTGATTGTAATGATTATAATTCTGTAAATACATATTTGTTACGACCGCGAATCAAAAAAATTGCAAAAAACGTAAGAAAATTTGAATTTCGCGGGCCATCTTTGCGCTTCCCTCATAATATTACGAACATGGGACACCACCGCTTCCGATCATGAACTAATCCATGGCGGGAAGCGAGAGATCACCCGACGCGGACTATCACTGACGAGGGCACAGCGCTGTTGGGCCCAATCTGAACACTTCTCCAACACAAATTGCGCCTTGTCGTCGGAGTACCTAAATCCTAATTAAAAAAACCGGGCAAGAGCGAGTCGGACTCGCGCACCGAGGATTCCGTACCATCATGTTTTTAAATTTTCATCGGCGAGGCCTATATTCATCAGGGAATATTAACACTGTGCACTGCGGTGTTGAATATTGTAATTTTATGTCAGCGCCATCTCTTGACTGATAGTGGAACTAATGTAACTTATGTTGATGATTTCTGAAAAAGTGTGGTATTTAGAGACTGCGTTTTATTTTTCCTGTAATCTTTACATAAACTTCTATCACATAGAATCATTTGAGATTTTTCTCTTTGCAATCTTCGGAGATAAGATATTTTGCCTAAAAAAAAATGTTTGAGAATGTGCATACTGCGCTCATTCATATGATACCCCACATGCCCTAGTAGCCCCACTTCGAATTTTTCAGACCCCCTTTCAGTCCCTGTTGCAAAAAATATACATATATTTTTATTTATTTCTTATTTGCAAAATAGTTGGGCAAACGTCATTTAGAACTATTCCAAATTTCAAGTTGATAGCGTTAGTAGTTCTTGAGATATCCGGTTCCGTTTTTACCATTTTGGTACGGAACCCTAAAAAATGACGACCCGCTCCCGACCTATGCGACGCAGGTACTTCCCGTCTCCAGTAAGCACAAACATCAGGCCATTCGATGGCCCTAGGTTGCCAAATCGTGGCCCCCTCACTGACCGATACAGCTATGTTGTACAGACGAGACGCCAGCACATCAAGCTACTACAATCTGTCAAACTTTAATAGATTTTCAACTTTATCGCTAAAACATAAGGTTCAAAGTTGATTGGGAAAATTTGACAGTTTCGGGTAGCTTAATGTGCTGGCGTCTACGTCTATACCTACAGTCATGTCCATGGTATTCGAATTTGCTACTAAACAACCGGTTGGTGTTTTTCATTCATGGATCTGTTTGCTAGTCAACGCTGAGCTGTTAGCTCTGTTGATGAAGCGATGAAAATCTGATAAAACTGTATAATCGAATAGTAAAAGTATTATGATTCCTTTAAAATTGACTTGCCAAAAAGACCAGTGTGCAAAGAGATACCGGATTTAAAAATCTACTTTGCTCTGTGCCAAAACTTCAAAGTTTTGACTTTGACAATTTGTGGCAAAACTTCAATCAAAGTTTTGACTTTGACATTGACATCTCAAAATTCTCAAATCGCGCTCGGTGCTATTGTTTGATGTTTGTTGTTCCTATCCTCTATATTATTATACCATTATACTCTTTGCTACTCAGCTTTATATCTACTCGATAATGCCCGATTGCCACCAGAACCAGTTATTATTTTAATTGTTTATCAACGACAAATTGAATAGATAATTGTTTCTTTAAGAAAAGGAGTATATTGCAGTATCAACCATGACGTACGGTAAAATTCATAGATTCTTTCTAAGAACAGTGGCCAGTCAAGGAGTTATATCAATAACCGACGCACAGGCAGCTTTGGAAAAGTTTAACGGTAAGAAACTACAAAAACTACGTAACTAATAGAATACCGTGGCGTTTCATCATGTATGAAACATAATATGCTACTAGTTATGCGCTAAGGTAACTACGTTATCTACAGAATATAGGTAATTCTATTGAATAATTGTGTATGTGATAGTGGGATGATCCCCTTCTTTGGCTGCCTGAATAGTGTTAAATATTCTTGTATCAGGCAGAGACAAGGTGCGTGCCTTTAGCAGTTGAGTTATCCTGGTTTTGATGTATTCTTTCAGCATACTCAAATGGAACTTTATTCTCTGGAAAGGAAAGTCCGTACATTACTAGTTAGATTAGATTCAATAGGTATATATGAAAAGAAATAAACAAAAACTAAAAAAAAATACTTTAATTTCAGATGAAGAGCAATTACTGTCTGTGACTGATTTAGTGAAGGCTATCAATGACGAAATACGACCGTATTACCAGGAAATAAAGATAACCCAAGATGAAATCACAAATGAGGATGTTGTTGTATTTATATCTCTGGCCGATGATGCTGCAACTAAAGCACAGAACATATTTTCTTCTACTGAACTGGAATATTTCAGGGTGCTTATTGAACACATAATGAGTACTGAATCAAGGCAGATTACAGGAATCAATGCGATGAATTTAGTTAGTAGTATGAAATCAAATTTCACTAAAACTGATGCACAAGTGAGTATTGTTTTTAATTTTAAGATTTTAGAGCCAAATATTGTTCAACTATGGGCACAATGGGCAAAGGCATGCATTGAATAATTTCAATGAAATATTTGGGGTGTTTCAAAAACCCACCACATGTGACTATACATAAATACACATCTGCCAGAACTTGGGCAGTGAGCTTGTTACCACCCTGCAGACTGTTTTTTTTTTTATCACACCATACATTATTCGCATTTGTATTGTGTGGTTTGTGGTGATCCAAGAGCAGAATATAGAAATAACATTACAATTATAACATTTCAGAAAGTGCTGAACACTTGGTGTAGAATGCGGTACTTTGATAAGGTACAGGATAACTATGCCTTAGGAGTGAGGGCCATCCATGAGTTTGAAGGATATTTTCAACAGAACATGCCACATGCTGTGGAGGAATGTTTCCTTTGTAAACATATTGTTTTTAGAGTATGTGAATTTTTTTTTTTAAATTAGATTTTTTTATTTTTTATTTAGAAATTCACCCGTATAAGTGACAATCCCGTGGGAACATCGGGATAAAAACTATCCTATGTCCTTTCCTGGGACCCAAACTATCTCTATACCAAATTTCATCCAAATCGGTTCAGCGGTTTAAGCGTGTAGAGATAACAGACAGACACACTTTCGCATTTATAATATTAGTATGGATGCCACCACATCAAGCTACCTGAAACTGTCAAATTTTCCCAATCAACATTGAACCTAACGGTGCGTCCTCACTGTGTAACATAACATGTTATTAAACATGTTCTATAACATGTTTCTATAGAGAAGTTAGCAATGTTAAATTATTTGGGCGTGTTATATAACATAATGTAGACACACCATAATACTTTAGCGATAAAGTTGAAAATCTATTAAAGAAATTTAACAGATTATAGTAGCTTGATGTGCTGGCGTCTGTACAAGCATGGAAACAAGCTTGATACTTGAAATTATCTACATAGTTGAAACTAGACTACATACAGCTGTGTATCATCAATGGTAAAACCATGCCAGCATCAATGATATAAATTGAATGATTTGCTCTGAAGAATTGGCAGGTCCCAGCTTGTAGTAATATTTCTTAAAATCTTAAATTATGTTATTTTAGGGCTACAACTGTCCAGGATGTGCTCATGCTGTCCATACAAAATGCCTGTTGCGGTATATAGAGAGGGTTCAGAAGTGGCCGTGTTGTAAAATTTATTTTGAGCAAGAACAACTGGAGCGCTTGGATGCTGAAGGGTTAGTTTCATATTACTTGAACAACCTGGGTTGACTACCTAGGTCGGGCGTTATTGGGTTTTCCAATACGGATTTCTCAGTAGCAGCCTGAGGGTTTGCTCGTATGCATTTTATACACCTGTGTTCAGATATTTTTAGTGTTCCGTAGTTCCTACAAGGAACCCTTACAGTTTCGTCATTTCCGTCCGTCTGTCCCTTACCTACATGTGAAGTGGGGATGAATATTTTTTTCGTCGTCTACCCCATCGTGTGGGTTATCGTTGAATAGGTCTTCTAAAATGACTTGGGGGTTGCTAAAATTATTTTTCGATTTAATGCTCCATTTACGAAATATTAAACTTTAAAATGCAAATTCTTGTTCAAGTAGGGCGTCCCCCCCCTCTAAAAGCTAAACTGCGTGCTTGAAAAATCTGGAAAAATTCACGATGATAGTGCGTTTTAGGAACTTTAAAGGAAAATAATAGCGGATAAGGGGGAAGCGCTAAGGTGGCTCGCGAAATTCAAATTTTCTTACGTTTTTTGCAATTTGCTGGTCAGTATTAAGTTGTACGTTGATTAAAATATGATTCGCGGCCGTAACAAATATGTATTTAAAGAATTATTATCATTAAAGTCATCAACAGAACTCTCTAAGACCATGTATCCCCAATAATGACTATTTCATGAAATCTTGACATTTGGGGATTTTTTATTGCAAAAAACCTAAAAAAAAAATAATTTCGCGGGCTACCCTGGCGCTTTCGCCTTAAGATAACTTTATTAGTTTAGCAGTAATATTCGTTGAACTTGGGTGTTGGATAATTTTGTACCAAATACAAAATCCTTAGCATTAATCCTTTAAAGTTAGAGATGAAGTAGTTGCTTGTTTATAACGGGTACCTAAAGACTTGCAATGAAAAAAAAAATATATTTTCAGGATAAAGAACTACAGAATCGTACTACATTGTGATAACGGGCTACTACGGAACCCTACACTGTGCGTGGCCCGACACGCACTTGGCCGGTTTTTTTTATTACTTACGCAAAACTATGCAGCTTAATTTTGCTATGAATATTTTCAGTACTGATAAAGTGGTTACTTGGTCCACATTTCTTTCCTTGTTATCAAATATAATAAAAAAAATATAGTGTAAGTAGTAATATTTCATAATATTTTTTTCAGTGCCAGATTACCATCGACGCAAGCTCTAGATACTACACGACAGTCTGAAGAAAACAATACTTTAGCAGAGCCTACACAGCAAGAATCATCTGAATTGATGGATGAGACCCAAGAAGTCATCCCCGAGATCTCGCAGAGATTAACTAGGAAGCGAAAGCGGCAAATGTAAAATAATAATAATAATGCTACGTTGCTAATGCTAATTCATTACTATTTGGTAAGGTCACCCATTTGTCATTAAATGCATCCTGTAGAAGTAGCAGTATTGTTTTTAGATGAAAATTAAACCCACTTTTGGTTTGTAGTTTGAACTAGCATAAATCAATCATCATCACCATCATCATTTCAGCCGAAAGACGTCCACTGCTGGACATAGGCCTCCCCCAAGCACGTCCACTTCGACCGGTTCTGTGCTTCTCGCATCCAACGGGTTCCTGCGGCCTTCACAAGGTCGTCGGACCACCTTGTGGGAGGCCACGAGGCATTAATCAATACAACAGTATAATATAGCGTTGTATTGATTTATGCCTCGTGCATATTATGCTTTTGTATCTAACCTAACTAATTAAGAATATGCACAACATTACTGAATAACATCCAAGTCATTATACTGTTCATCCATCAATATTTTTACTATACATAATGTCTGTCTTAATGTGCTTTATGGTGATATTTTGTTCTACTTCTTAATAATAATAACAAT
This sequence comes from Oligia latruncula, assembly GCA_948474745.1. Classification (NCBI taxonomy): domain Eukaryota; kingdom Metazoa; phylum Arthropoda; class Insecta; order Lepidoptera; family Noctuidae; genus Oligia; species Oligia latruncula. Next base: position 8,866,765 of record OX419693.1, on the reverse strand, counting down.
CTTAATCAATTCCAGATCACCACAAATACAAGTTCCAAGTACACATTCTACAAGTAACGATACTGTAGCGAAGCCTATACGAGTGCCTACTACCCACCGTTCTACAAGGGACAATATTGTCGAAGAGCCATCACAAGTTCCAACTAGACGTCGCTCTACAAAGGGCAATATTGGCGAAGAGCCGTCACAAGTATCTAATAAACCTCGATCTACAAAGGAAAATATTGACGAAGAGCCATCACAAGTTCCAACTAGACGTCGCTCTACAAAGGGCAATATTGGCGAAGAGCCGTCACAAATCTCTAATAAACCTCGTTCTACAAAGAAAAATATTGACGAAGAGCCATCACAAGTTCCAACTACACGTCGCTCTACAAAGGGCAATATTGGCGAAGAGCCGTCACAAGTCTCTAATAAACCTCGTTCTAAAAAGAAAAATATTGTCGAAGAGCCAACACAAGTTCCAACTACACGTCGCTCTACAAAGGGCAATATTAGCGAAGAGCCGTCACAGGTATCTAATAAACCTCGTTCTACAAAGGACAATATTGTCGAAGAGCCATCACAAGTAGGAGCTACAAGTCATTCTAAAAGAAACAATACTGTAGCCAAGCCTACTGAAGTTCCGATTACACGTCGTTCTACAAGGAATAATACTGTACCAGAGTCAGTAACAGAAGTTCAAGAGTCATTTAAAAGCTTAGATATGACCGAGGAAGTCACACTTGAGACCACGCAGAGAGTAACTAGGAAGAGAAAACAACAAATGTAACTTGCTACTAATTGATGAATGATTTCTCTCTTTGGTAAGGTTACTTAATTGTCTATGTTTGATTAGTTTTTTTTTTATAAAGTGTAGAATTTCACTTTAGTTTTTTTTTTAATTGTTTTGTAGATTTTTTGTAAGTAGTATTTTGTTATTAGTAATTACTTTGTCGAAATATCTGTTGATCTCGAACTTTCTTGTACCTTTTTTAAAAGCCATGTTATATGATTCAAGAGTTTTTGATTGTGTACACAGCTTTCGAGTAGTCAGCAGATATTTAAAACGAAACTTTTTATTACATGGATAGATTATTTTGCAATGGCTCATTTCACAAGTGATTTAAAAACTCACTTTTCAACACTTTGGGCTTATGGCGATCTCATTGACATTCCAGTCTTTTTTGTATTTGTTTGCCCTTGCTAAGTAATTTATCACTATTTAAATATAATCACTATTTTAATGAATAGACTTTAAACTATTTTTAAAATTTTCGTACCAAAAATGTTAGTTGTCGATTTCAAATAAACGCAATATTAAAACGGAAAACTAATTTAATTATTCTAATTAACAGTTAATTAATCTAAAACATACCATCTTAATTAAATAGCTAAATAAACATTCTCGACTTTCCTCTGAACGAGTTTAGCGGATTTCGGGTAATAGTCCATTAGGTACTTCCATTGGTCCAACTTTAAATAAACGATGTCGACGACAGTGCGCGCTCGGAAAGAAAAATGGTGCACCATTCCCACGAACAAACCCTACAAAATAATATATTTTATTAGATGCACGGCATACAACAGGTTAAAAATACAATAACCAAGCATTTTTTTTAAATTGTTGAATTTTCTATCAACATTTTCGTTTGAAAAACTCGTTTTCTTTCGATTGCTTATTTAAATAATATCAAAATCATAGAACCTGGGCGATCCCAAAGCTGTCTTCCGGTCCCAACACATCATAGATTGACTCCGTCAAGTTCGGGTGCACTGTTAGCACTTCAACCTGAAAGTAACAATTACTCATGACTCGTTCGGTTACATTTGAATTAAGAGCTCTATGTCATATAAGACAAAGTTCAATTTCCATTGAAACCGTTTAGTTATGACCTTTTTATTACAAACTGTCAATTACATAAGGCTAAAGTAAATAGTTGATTAAGTAGCATATACCGATCATATACGTGTAAATTATCTAAGATTCGGTATTCAAGCATACATAATAATTATTAATATAAGTGACATATTGTCGATGATGTCATGAGTGAGATAACCTCACATACTTACCTGTCCTCTATGTATGAAGTAGATGCATTGGTCTGAGTCACCGCATTGAACGATATAGTTGCCAGGGAAGAACACACAGTGTTTCATCCACATAGCCAGCATTCTTTGGAAATCGTCGTCAGTTTTGCTGAATATGACAGATTCCCGAATGTGCGATCCGTATACGGCCTGCATAACTTGGCAACGCAGACGAAATGGTAGCTTGTAGACTAAGGCTGGCATCTGTAGTAAGTATTTATAAAAGATACAGTGTTGGATATGGGTTGTTACGTAGACAGAGTAATCTATAGACTCATGGTATCCGTGTCACCGAAAGAGACAAAAAATTTCGGCAATCTTCACATACTATCATTTTTACAGCTTATTACACTGCACCTTACCATTTTCACAGTTGCGCAAATGTACTATTATTGAATTATGCACGAAAAAGATCTTATTTTCCGTTTAATCGCGATGTAGTTTTTATTATTTTATTCATAATTTTTATTATTTCATTCATAAACGTCAAACTTGATGTGCTTAGCCGACACGCAGTAAGGGACAGAAATATTCTTACTCTGTCTCTTTTCTTTGCTAGTGACGTTAATATATTTCTCTTTTTCTTGTGCGAATGAAAAGGAAGATATGCAGCAGTCTATAGTTTACTCTGTCTACGGGTTGTTAGGATCTATAACTACATCTATTGGGTGAAGTTTAGCGAAATACTGTAAAATATCTATAAACTTCAACAGTATTGACAAAACTTGATCAATGATGATGATGTTATTGGCTGTTAAAAAATAATTTAAATAATTCCAATGTTTATGTACGGTCATTTAAATCTGTTTTGAATTGACTACACGTATTGGGATGTCACATTATAAATTGGCATTTGCCAATTTGGCAAGGAGACAGGTGGGCGTCGTAAAGGCTAAACAAATGAGGATCATGCCAAAATATCTGTTTTGTTATTGGCTATGTTGGCCCTTCCCCTAAAATTCCGATGTGTTATTTTGTAGTGTAGACAATCATATTTTATTTTCAACGAAAGTTAATACTTCTTTTGGCGGTCTTAGTAGTTATGTTTTTTGAAAGAATTCATGGACACCTGTTTTCCTTGTTGTCTATTCCACAGCTCGCGTACGTAGTCCCACATTTTACTCATTTGATGGACACTCAAATCCATATCTCGCAGTCCGTCTCTCAATTCGTTGATGTCGTAATCGTATGCTATGCGAGATGACGAATGAGCCGTGATCATTGCTGACATTTCTGATATAAGAAGCCCTGAGAAAATAAAAAGGTCTTCACTTATACAAAGTTTGCTTAGCAGTAAACGTAATCTAATGAAACTTTTTTGATATAAATTAAGTATGCCAGACACGAACTCTTAAAGTCACCCGCACGTCAGCCTATCGCATACTACGCTTGCCGATATGAGGTCTCCACTGCAGGACTCGTGTGCTCCCCCGGCCATCGGTCCTTCGACAAATATGGCAAGCCCACTGCCATTTCATCTCGCTTACTCTACAAGCTGTGTTGCTAACTCCAGTTCTTTTCCGGATAACTTCATTTCTGATTTTATCCTTCAAAAAACTCTGAGCAAAGCCCGTTCCATAGCGCGCTGAGCGACCTTGAATTTGTGGACCAACCCGACTTTCAGTGTCCACGTTTCGGTACCACATGACATAACGGGCAGGACGCGGGGGTAATAGGTGACGAGTAGACTTGACGTAGTTTTCCAAACGGTTGCCAACCCAGCTGGATCCTTCTGCTCAAAGTTGTTTCTACCGAGCTGGATGACTTGTCCTAGCCAGATATACTCCTTTTTTTTTTTTTTTTTTTTTTTTTTTTTTCGCTGAGAAATGACTTTACGCATCTCCGCTCGTCGGGGGAAGAGACGGAGTATGTGGGACTCCCTGCCAGGGTGGCAGTATACCCACTAAAACTCAGCGGTGTTCCCTCATCGCCTTGATGGGGAGGTCATGGGAATCCGGCTCAGCCTTTGCATCCACAACCCCCCCGGCGCATGCCCGCCTAGCTGGCGGGCCCCGCATGTCCCCCCGTCTGGGGGGCTACGGGAATGGCCGGGAACACCTGGCCATTCCCGTCCGGCACTGGTGGAAGCCTGTGCAATACAGGTGAGGGTGCCCCCGCACCCGTCGCCTGCTGGCTTCCACCTGGGAGGAGTCGGAGATGACTGTCATACTGACGTCTTCTTCGACCCCTCCTCCGCCTTCGGAGCGGCGCCGCGAGAGGGTCTTCCTCCCGCACGCGCTCCGCCGCCTCCTTCTGGGACATGACGTGTTCGCAGAAGGAGGCGACTGCCGCCCAGGACCCCTCATCCCCTAGCATGGCGTTGACCAAGCCGGGGAGCGAGAGGTCCGTTCCGATCGCCGCGGTGAGACTGCGGCGCGGCTCGGACCACGACGGGCACACCTCGAGAGTGTGCTGCGCCGTGTCCTCCGCCGCGCCACAGTCGTGACACGACGGCGTCTCCTCCCGCCCGATACGGTGCAGGTACCATCCGAAGCAACCGTGTCCGGACAGCACCTGCACCAGACGGAAGGAGAGGAATCCGTGCGACCGCTCGAGCCAGTCTCGCAGGACCGGCCCAATCGCGTCGAGGGTTCGGCGGCCGAAGGCTGCGGCGGCGAGGTCCAGCGTCCAGTGGACGACTATGGCGTCCTTTGCCTCCCGCCGGACGGCCTCCCGCTCTTCCGGGGCTGGGCGTTCTCCTCTCGCCCTTCGCCCCGCCGTCCATTCATATACTCTGGCGAGCACCCACGCCTCGAGTTCCCAAGGCGGGGTGCCGGCCAGAGCACATGCCGCGGAGAAGCCGACCGTGCGGTAGGCCCTCGCCGCCCGCTGGGCTATGACCCTTTGGGGGGCCCGCAATGCGGCGGCGTTCTCCCTCCTGTGGAGGGAGTCCTCCCAAATAGGGGCCCCGTAAAGGGCCATACTCCTCAAGATGCCGGCGTAGAGTTGCCGGCATCTCACGCTGGGCCCCCCCAAGTTGGGGAGCAGCCACGAGAGGGCGCCCGCAGTCTTCAGCAGGCGCGTCGATAGCCCGCTAAAATGCGGGCCGAAACGCCACCTGCTGTCGAGTACAAGGCCCAGATATTTCATCTGGGCCTTCACCTCGATTCGGACGCCCTCCACGAAGATGTGGGCGTCTGGTGGTTGGCGCTGCCGAGGCCCGTGGAAGAACACGGCCTCGGTCTTGTGCAGCGCCACCGTCAATCCTAGGCGGTGGATCCTCCCTGCGACCAAAGATCCGCCCGCCGAGGCCAAGTTGGCCGCCTCCCTGAAACTCTCCCCCCGGGCAGTGAGGAGAGTGTCATCCGCGTAGCAGACGACACTCGTGCCTCGGAGGAGAGTTCCCCGCAAGAGCCAGTCGTAGCCGACGTTCCAGAGGAGAGGTCCCACGACTGACCCCTGTGGAACGCCGGCCTCGACTGCGTACCGCCGGACTTGGCCAGCCCTGTTCACGAGGACGATCGCCCGATCCTCCAGGTAGCTGGCCAGTAGACGCCGCATGTATAGAGGCACCCCGTGGAATCGGAGCGCCTCTAGGATGGTGCTGTGGGGAACAGAGTTGAAGGCGTTGGCTATGTCGAATGACACCGCCAACAATCCGTCCCCCACCTCCATCGCCTCCTTCACCTGGCCCTTAAGGCGGGCCAGCGCGTCCACTGTGGAACGCTCAGCCCGAAAACCAAACTGAGCGTCCGACAAATCCGGCCCCACATTCCGCAGGTGGCTCTTTAGGCGGGCAGCGATTATCCCCTCGAACATTTTGCCGACCTCATCGAGCAGGACGATGGGTCGGTATGCCGAGGGCGAGTCTGCAGGGCGGCCCTCCTTGCGAAGAAGGCACAACTGCCCCTCCTTCCACGGCTTCGGGAACCTCCCAGACGCAAGACATGCGCTAAAGAGGTCCCGAAACCGCTCCTCCATTTGGGTGGCGGCAATTGCCACCACCCTCGCCGGGACACCGTCGGGGCCCGGAGCCGTCTTCTTGGCGCGGATGTGCACAATCGCTGCGCTGAGTTCCGACTCCGTGACAGGAGGGGCCTCCTCTTCCTCCTCAGCTGGCGGAGCCATCCCCCGCGGAGGGTCCATCACTGGTGGGGTGAAGTTGTCCCTGCACGGGAACAGGGACTGAACCACCCCATCCAGGAAAGAGGGCTCCAGGGTCTCGGCCACCGGGGGACCAAAGGGGCGCAGCTTGTTGCGCGCCACCCTGTATGGCCTCCCGTAGGGATCGTTGTCGAGACCCTCCAGCATCTCCGCTCTCGCCGAGTCCCTGGCGTCGGCGATGGCCCGCTCGAGGACCAGTTTTGCCTCTATGTACACCTCATAGAGGTGGTCCTCGTGGGCGTGGTCTCGTAGACGCCGCCGCCGGCTCCGCGCGTAGGCCCTCCTGGCCCCCACGCACGCCGCTCGAAGCCCCTCCAGCTCCACCGACCACCAGTACACTGCCCGATTGGGCAGCGGTCGGCCTGACCGAGGCATGCTAGAATTGCACACCTCGGTCAGAGACTCCCTCAGGTGTCCCGCCACGGTGTCCACGTCCAGACCAGCGGAAGGCGGCGAAAGCCAGTCCTGGATAAACGCCGCCTCCGCCGCCGCCTCCCTGTCCAGGCGGGTGAGAGCCCACCGTGGAAACGCTGACCGCCCCGAGGGGGGCCGCGTCTCTCCGGGGCCACCAGTGGAGATGTCGAACCGCACGTAGCGGTGGTCCGACATGGTCTCCACCAGATCCACCCGCCAGTTCAGCACGCGCGCGGCCAACGCAGGGGTGGCAAAAGTGACGTCCACTATCGAGCCACCCCGCCGCCGCACGCATGTCTGGACGTTCCCTCTGTTGAGGAGGGAGAGCCCAGAGAAGGCTGCCCACATCTCCACCGCCCGCCCGCGAGGGTCGGTGACTGGGTTGCCCCAGGTCACCGACTTGGCATTCAGGTCTCCCAATACGGAGACCTGACGCGGCGCCGCCCTGCCGACCACTGCGGCCAGGACTCCGAGATAGTTCTCGAAGTCCTGGAGAGGGCGGTTTGGGGAGAAATAGACGCCCACGAGGGCTACCTCTCCCCACGCGGCGGCCACGTATCCCGGCCCCCTCTCTAATAGCGAGAGGGGAGGGGAGTCTGTGGAGGACCGCGCCGCTAGTGCCACCAAGCCGTCCTCGTCACCCAGCCAACTGCCGGGGATCGAGTAGGGCTCGGCGACCACCGCTACGTTCACCGACCACTCAGCCATGGCCTGCACCAGCAGGTCCTGGGCCGCTCTGCAGTGGTTGGTGTTCGCCTGGAGGATGCGATGATTAGAAACCATTATTCTGACATCGCACCCCCCTCCTCAGTTACCGCCGCTGGAGCTGGAGTTACAGCGGCGGTGACAGGGGCGGTGGCGGCGACAGGGCGAACCTGCGCCGGCACTATGCCCTTCCTCGTGGGCGGCTGGCAACTCCTGCCCCCCATTCTGTGCCCCGCGGGGCGGCCACTGGCAGCACACGCCGGGCAGTGTGGCGTGGCGGCGCTACAAGTGGCACTCCTGTGTCCCTCCTGTCCGCACTGGAAGCAAGACTCTCCCCAGTCGGACTTGGAGGGACACGTAGATCGGGTGTGGCCCGGCGCGAAGCACTTGAAGCACCGCGCAGGCTTGTCCTCAAGCGGCCGGACCACAGCCGAGCTGAAGCCCACGAGCAGCCGTCCCTTGGTCGCTTTAAGGGCGGCCGCCGCCGCGGCGACTGGGCACTCGACGCGGATGACGCCCATGCCGCGGCGACCGGGCCTGATGGCTCCCCCCTTCACCGCGCTAGCGCTGCAGCCTCCCGCAGCGGCGACGGCCGCCACCACATCCTCTTTGGTGACCGAATCGTCCATATCGATCACCTCCAAGGATGCGGTCTTGACTGGTCTGGCGACCGTCGCCACATCCGCGATGACCTCTTCCAACTTTTTTGCAAAGAGGTCCGCGTTTGCACCGCGCTGCTCCCCCCCGAACTCAAAAATTCTGGCTCCGGCCTGGGTGCGGCGGCACGTAATGTTGCCGATCCCCAGCCGGGAGGGGTCCGCGTTAGCACGAGCCAGTCTTAGGACGGACTCGTACGTTTCGCCCCGCTCCGCGGCCTCCGGGGTGATGGTCACCACTACCGCCGCAGTTTTGGGAGGAACCAACTTCCTCCCTCCCGCCGGAGCCTTCTGGGCTGCCGAAGCAGTCGCAGCGGGCTTGGGCTTTTTGGCCTTTCTCCTCCTGCCCACCTCCGTCCACGCCTGGTTGGACGGCGTGGTAGAGGGAAGCATGGCGTCCTCCCGCTGCGTGTTCTGGGGGGCTGCCGGAGTGGCAGACGCTCCCTCCGCGCTTGTGGTGGGGGTTTGAGGGGCCACAGTGCTCCTCTTGCCCTTCCCTTTGCCCTTGGAGGGCTTCGAGGCCTGGGTCTGCGCACCCGATCGCAGGTCTCCCGCAGGCTGCGCAGGCACAGGCACCGGCTCCGTCGGTGGCGGACTCTTATCCGCCGCTAACGGCGGGCGGAGCCGCTTTTCCGGCAAGAGCCGGTCCTCAATGCCCGCGAAGCAGCCCCTGATGAAGGCCCTCTCCTCCATGACAACCCCGCGGATTATTTCCACGAGGCTGCCAGGGGAGGAGGAGCCTCCGTCTGCCAGACCAGGGGCAGGGGCAGGCGCAGGTTGGGCGTGCCGGGCCGTGGCCTCAGCCAGCTTCTGGTGCAGCTGGCTGACCTCCAGCTGCAGGCGATCTACCTTCGCCTGCAGCTGCCGCGTCTCGTCCGTGGCTGTGCGCTGCATCAGCTCCAGGACAATGCCGTGCATGCTCACAGCCCGGCATTTGAGGGCCTTCTGGAAGGTCCCCTTCAAGTTCGAGGACTTGGAGGCGACCTCCAGTACCTCCTCCTTGTCCTGGAGCGCCATGCGCTCCAGCTCCGCCAGGGAGTGGTCGGCGTACAGCACTGTAGACGTGCCATAGCCAGCCCTCGACCTGGCGGCCCGCGCCTGCCGCTCCCTGGCAGCGACCTTCTCCTCCAGGTCCTGCTGGAGCTGCTCCCTCCTTGCCAAGCCTAACTGACGCTCGGCGTCCACCAGGCCCACATCGTGGGTGGGAGTCGAAGCAGGACTCGAAGCCTTTTTTGACTTCGCCTTCCTCCCCGACTTGCCCACCGACTCCGAGGAGCCCCCGGACCCGAGCCTCAGGTAGGCCCGCTTCCGCTGGAGGCGGTCGTTTTCGGCCGCCGACGTGTCCATGACGGACTCGTCGGAGTCCGAAAACTCCGCCCGCAGGCTGGATAAGCTGGCCGCAGATGGTGCGCGGTCAGCTTCGGCGTGGCCCTTAGAGGGGCCGGTGGATTGGCCCTGGTAAGGGCCACTGCGTTGGCCCTGAGAAGGGCCGTTTGGATCGTCCTGGGAGGGACTTTCAGATAAAAACCGCCCGGAGGCGTCTCGCCTTAGTTTCTTCGGCATCCTTGCAGTCATCCGCCTTTTGTCTGCAAGTCACAGCACACTTTTGCCGCCGGTCTGCCACTCCGTTACGGTGGTCAGACACGGCGTTGCCCGGGGATCACGACGAGGACGTAAGTGCTGTGGGGGGACCCCCAGCCAGATATACTCCTGCACAACTTCGGCAACTTTCGGCAAGTGACCCTTCGATGTGGATTGGGTTCGACAAGACGTGTGAATTGTATATGACTTTCGTCTTGCTCAAATTCATGCCGAGGCCAACCCGCCGAGAGGCTCCATTTAGGCTGTGATGCAGCATCTAGTCTCTATTCCAGCGTCTCTGCCATTATAACGATGTCATCGGCAAAGTGAAGGTGTGACATGTACCATCGAGGAAACTTACATCTGCCCAATTTGAAAACAAAATCCCGTGAACAAGATGACCACATCTGTTAGCAAACGTTACGATAGCGGCCAAGCGCTGCAAGCAAGAATAGCCCTTACGGTGTATACAGGGTTATTTGTAAAACACCAGCAACCTCTTAAGAGGTCATTGTACTCATCATTATGAACAACTTTTACTATGGGACCAAACCTGAAATCGCGAAAATAAAATCAGCGGTTTCCTACATGTTGACGAGTTATACGAACATAAATGTAGGGAACAGCTGATTTTTTTTTCGCGATTTCAGGGTTGGTCCCATAGTAAAAGTTGTTCATAATGATGAGTACAATGACCTCTTAAGAGGTTGCTGGTGTTTTACAAATAACCCTGTAGATGTAAGTTTCCTCGATAGTACAACGTGCGAAGTGCGACGTGCGGTTGTAGTCTAAAATATTTCTTAGCGTTTAACATGCACACAATAATGTAATATACACAACTATTATTTATATAATTGTACACTTTTGGGTGCGCAACCCACACAGTAGACCCACCCGCAGTTGACGGACGTCACACGGCTGACGTCAAAAAGGGGTGCGCGTCGAATGTTTTTAAAGGAAACTTCTAGAATGTTCTAAGCTTCGATTCGCTCTCATTGGTCGAGCGGGAACGAGAGGCGTTTCCGCCAGAAGCGCGCGGATTGTGGCGGGAGCAGTTAGAAATAGCTTCGCGTTATAAGCACATGTTTAATCTTTATCACATACCTGTACAAAACTTAATAACGATAATAATTATGATAGTCTCAATAACTTCGAAACTGTTTTGTGAAGACACATCTCCGGTGCCGGTTATTGTTAGTAAGTTGATCATGTACCACAGCGCTGCGACGTATAGGGCAAAGTAATTGCCCTGTGAACACAAAAAAAGATTATTCGTGGTTTTGTAAGTTAGCTGCAACTTTTTCCCTGATACTTAAGCTACACCGAAAACAGTTCTTCGCTTTTCGGGTGCCTGGATTATTTTATTCTAACTTATACTATCACCCTACTGTGAAAACCATCCCCCACATCTTCTATGTATAGACACCAGCACATCAAGTTACTACAATCTGTCAAATTTCTTTAATAGATTTTCAACTTTATCGCTAAAGCATAAGGTTCAATGTTGATTGGGAAAATTTGACAGTTTTGGGTAGTTTGATGTGTGCCAATTTCGGTCCGGTTCGGGTTCTTGTGGCAGTAGTGTGGGACCACTGCCACAAAGGGGAATCGCCGGGGTTCTTTGTCTTCAGCTACTCGTTCAGTCCGCAAGATTACCGCGCACCTTCAAAGACCAACTGTTCGATAAAATGCGTCAATAATAACCTCAGAATATTTAGCCCTCAAATTGAGTGCTTCCTTGGACATCCAGTTAGCTGAAGTGCATTGCACGGGAGTTATGCACGACAACTTGAAGAAAAGGCAAGCGTTCACATGCGATAATATCGATGCCCATATGGCTATTGTTCTGAAAAAAATTCAAAACTGTTATAGGAAGGTCAAACGCTAGCTTTAGTTTTAAGCAGGCTCACTGTGAGCCTCCATGGAAACGTGAAGTCGTTATGGCATATTGTGAGTAGAGCGGTTATGTGACGTAGGTAAGTTGAAAACACAAGTATAGATACACCTAGATAACGCAAGAGCAACTACTTCTAGCTGACGTAGAAAAATCGTAAGCCGCCACTTTCGCGCTCAGTCCTGTGTACTGCTGGCTGGGTGAGCGTGAGCGCTGGCGCTAGGCCCCGCGGGTGAGACGAGACGGGTGCCGCACGCGGCGGCGGCGTCTTTGAATCGATTTGATTTTCCCATCACTAAATAGTCCTTGTGACGTCATAGTAGGTAGTCAAAAAATGGCACGCTTGGTTTTCAAACAGATCGTGATACTTCAAAAATGATTCTAGGTCAACGGGAATTTACCCTATAGGTTTTGATTCCTTTGCGAGTGTTAAAATATGCGGCATAAACGGAACATAAACGCCCGTATCTTTTGATTGCGTTGACTTAGAAGTTTGATTTTTTTCACTGCTTCAATGGATTGCACCCAATTGTATTCGATATTAATTTCAACTTGATAACTCCACGCGTTCCTGGGAAAAAGGGTCTTGACAGACGGACGGACAGACAGGCGGACAGCGAAGTGATCTTATAAGTGTTCCGTTTTTCCTTTTGAGGTACGGAACCCTAATAAATGATAAAACAGCGTACCTAACGCTGGCTCACATTCGGTGTCTGTCAGTGAGCAAGCGTTACTTTATGTGTAAACTGTCTCCGGACTTTTTGTGGACTAAGCTAGCCCACTATATTCTTGGTAGAAGTAGCCGTATTAAAAAAATATATTGATACTTACGTCAGTTTAAACAATAAATTCGCTGAACCAATACTCGATTTCCTATGCGTTCGATACGTAAATAAGTACGAAATTCTAGTTAGTTGAGGCGTGCGCGTATAGCAGAACAAATTCATTTTCATAGGTGTTGCCAAAGACAAGGCGAACACGAAGTAGCATACCAGAAAGTTTGCTAGAAAGTCCCTTCTTCGAAGATACACTTTGGAGAAATACCTGGAAGGCATCAAAATCGTGTTCAATCCCAAGCTTGCCTAAATTGGTATAAAGGCGATTTCAGAAGTCTGTTTAAGGTGAATGGGTAGGTAGTTGAGACCGCGAAATTCAAATTATCTTACGTTTTTTGCAATTTGCAGGTCAGTGTCAGGTTGTATCTTGATCAAAATATGATTCGCGACAATAACAGGTACATATTTGGAGAATTATAATCAGTAGAATCATTAATACATCTTTCTAAGTTAGATTTCTACCATTAACACTTTTCCATAAGAGATTGGTGGTTGGTGGTAGAAATCTAACTTTCGCGGTCTACTACTATCCATTCACCTTAACTCAGCTCTATGATGATGATGCCTTCTAGTCGATTTCGGCCACTGCGACTGCATTCGATGGTGGATGCATGGGATCAGGGAAGTTGAGTGCTTAGATGTGCTGCCCTTTCATGTGCTCTCATGTGACTAGCATAATTATCCTACTTTGGACGCGAAACACCGAGCACAAAGCGGACATGTCAGAACACAGTTGACGACATGATAAATTGCTAAGCTGTCAGGTCATCACGTTCTTTATCCAGTTTGGTGTTCCTTCCTTCAAAGGCACTGCAACATTACTTCATTACAACATCAAGGCATTCAAGTGCCTGACGCCTAAGACATTTGTCAAGTTGTGCAAGACCTACATAAGACCACTCTTGGAATACGCTAATGTCACCTGGGTTATTTAAAAAAAAAACCGGTCAAGTCCCGGACTCGCACACACAAAGGGTCCGTACCACTAGGCAAAAAAACGCCGAAAAAATCACGTTTGTTGTATGGGAAAATATTTATTTTATTCTATTTTTAGTATGAGTTGTTATAGCGGCAGAACAGAAGTACATCATCTGTGAAAATTTCAACTGTCTAGCTATCACGGTTCATAAGATACAGCCTGGTGACAGACAGACAGACGGACAGTGGAGTCTTAGTAATAGGGTCCCGTTTTTACCCTTTGGGTACGGAACCCTAAAAAGACATCACTCTACTTGATAATGTGCAAAGATGGGCAACCAAGATGGTTCGCACTATGCGTAATCTACCTTACGAACAACACCTCAAAGACCTTGGCCTTATCACACTGGAACAGCGCAGACAAAGGGGTAGGCTCATTGAGACGTACAAGAACACTACGAAGTGCCCAGCCTTCAAGATCTTTACACATTGAATGCGAACACACATTTGCGTGGGCATTCCTTAAAGCTATGGGAAAATTCATAAAAAAAATCCCCTTGAAGTAATTCTTGTCTAACCGAGTTGTAACAGTATGGAATAGGCTCCCGGAAAGTGTTGTGACGGCTCCCACACTAAACAGCTTCAGAATAAATATCTCCAAGCTCGCATCAGCTAATTAGCTGCTAGCGTGTCTCATCATCATTTCAGCCGAAAGACGTCCACTGATGGACATAGGCCTCCCCCAAGCACCTCCGCTTCGACCGGTTTTGTGCTTCTCGCATCCAACGGGTTCCTGCGGCCTTCACAAGGTCGTCGGTCCACCTTGTGGGAGGCCTTCTATTATCTGGGAGGGTTCTAGTATGTCTAACCAAATAATAATAATGAAGAGATAGCTCAAAAAGACTCACATTTTCCTGACTTTCTTTGGGTTCAAAACATAGTCTCCATATCTATTCATGTAACCGCTATGGACGTCCAGAAACAGTTTAAATAGAAACACGATGTCGAATATGACGCAAGCGTGGAAGAAATATGGTACTGAGAGAAACGCCATTTGGTATACAAGCAACATGAAATCGCAGTAAGATATGATAAGAATAAGATACTCTGAAAATAAACAATCGAAATTACCGTTAACATCAATAATAATAATAATTTATTTCATAAGCCTAATACAATAAGAAGTGAGAAAAGGGTCAACAATGCAGCATTATATACTTAAATATCTTATAATCCTTATATTAATAGGCTAAGTATTTGCACGTTGTGTGAAACTCCCGACACCCAAATTAGGACATGTCCTGTATCTTAGGTGTCAGCGTTCCTCCCTGTCCTTCACATTTGTGAAGCCCAACTTTCTATTAACATTGCACAAATAAGAATACTAGTGTCAACTTGTGAGTTTCATATAGGAATAAAGCGATTCGCTTACCCATAAATGTGACTAATTTGCTATCCGGTATGATACTGCTACGGAACCATCTGGAATATAAATATAATGATTTAGCTATTTTTAATGAAACAGTCCTCATAGGTAATTTGGGCTGGTGTCCGCAACTCCACATCAGAGCGCGTATTTTAACAGTCCTCATACTTTAACCTTAATGATTAAATAAAATATTCGCGTTCTCAGACATTTATAATAATGACCTGTGTGGCTTGAAAAAAATAAGTGCTGCCCGAGTATATTCAACGTTTCCTGCCGATGTGATAGACTTGGATCCGTGCGATTCTGCAATGCTTTTGTCTGGACTCTGAAAAGTTGAACAAAGAATTTATTTCAAGGAGTTTTCTAACTATATTTCTCATATTATAATCCTTTAGAAGCTAATCACAGAGCATCAAGCTTTAAGGGGCAGTATATGCGAATCTGGGTGCATAGATGACGCTATTACCACAAGCAACATAAAGTCAAATGTTTTTTGTGTGTTTGAACACAGCGTTAATGCGGTAACTAATCGTTAGGCTTACTCACATCTATTTATTAGATAAGCTATGGGAAAATATTGTTTACTCTTTGTGCTGCTAGCGCCACTAGTGGTGAAAGTTGGCGGCTTTCTCTCCCAATAAATCAAAACTTTACCTCTACATATACATTTGCATCTATTTCAACATCTTCTTCTTCCTCTTCGTCTCCAGTTTCGTACGACAGCGGAAAATTCGTTAACTGCTAAATAAACATACAAACGCATGAATTGAAATACGTAAGAAATATAAAACAAACATTAAAAATGTTAATTAAAACATTTAAGTACTTCGATGCTGTTCCTTTCGGATGCTATCGTCGGCAGAACGTAGTCTTTCGCCGCAGATTCAACTGAATGCTTTACTTTTTTTAGAACTGATGGATAGCTCTGCAATGTAAGATTTTTCCATTATTTTATCTATAGAGCGAACTTAGGGCCTGTGCACACCACGTTTTTTAAACGCGCCGTTGACGCGCGTTTGTAGCGATACAGACGCGATACGCACGCGAGTCAGATACTGGCAGGCACTGCTCTGTAGGATAAAAGTGCGCCGTCGCCGCACGTTTCTAAAACGCGCATCTACGGCGCGTTTAAAAATCGTGGTGTGCACAAGCCCTTAGAATTTACTCAAGCTACCTAGTACGAATATACAACTTATTTGTATAATGTTAATGTTAATATTTGTAAGGAACTATTAATCACAATCACTTATATGAAAATGCAAATTAATTTAAGAAGAATAAAGTTCATAGATACTTGTATGAAGATTGAATGAAGATATTAAGATTGATGTATGAAGATATTAAGATTGCGGTCTTTTTTTTTTTTTTGGGTGGGAATTTATCAAATGACCCACTGGGCGGAAAGGAGTGTCAGACTTACTGACTAAAACCCACCCGTGTTCCTTCCTTAGCCCTCTATGTTCCGGGGTGGCGGTAACCCTTTCGGAAAATCCCGCTGCCCCGGCAGGCTTTGGCCCTAGCGGGCCCCTTCTCTGTTGCTGACATCTCTTTGGGGCGCGCGTGGAACACGTACGCGCCGTCCGGCACGGGTCTGGTCCTGATCGGACGGTGAGCTACCCATTACTCTCCGTCCGCAGGCCCGCGCCTACGGTGGCAGGGAGTCGTCCCGTGGCTCCCGACGCCCGGAGCGTCTCCCGCGGCGGCTGGGACGAGATTGTGGTCTTAGGCGCGTTCTGGTAGTCCAAAGTTTCGATGAAATACCTTCAATAGTGCGTAGAAATCCCTCCCTTGAATACAAAGCAGGTCAATGTTACGACTTGCAATAACATTTGACATGGTCAGATATTTTGTGGCCCCTCTTATGTTTCCGAATATTCCTCCTGGCCCCATACATGCCTCCACTTCATTTATATTTGACGTTATATCCACCTAGTAAAAAAATACAACAATATAAATAGATACTCGGATAGGCAGTATCCATCAGAGAAATTACAAAGTTAAGCAGAATTGGTTTAAAAATATCTGCCAGGTAATTTATCGGAAACTCATCCAGTGAAAACAAGCCATAATTCTGCAATAATATAAAAAATCGTTTATTTATAAATGACTTAATGTAATAAATTAACAAGGAGTTTAAAGTAAAAACTAAATCAATGGTTAGTAAATACGAAGAAGTTTGAAAGTATAATGTTTTTACTGCTCCAGAAATAAGAAGAGCCTAAGAATGTAAAAAAACTTTCTACAAAAACTTTTTTTGAGATTGCATTAGTTATATGCATCCTATATACTATTCATCTTCAGCTTATAACTCACCTTTCCTCTATAAATGATATACATTGTATCGATAACTTCGTTCGATTTCATAACCATGTATCCCTTCTGGAAGTAAAATTCCTTTAGTTTCTTGGCAAAAGCCCTGAAGAAGGAATACTCGACGTCTTCGAACAATGGGATTTCTCTTAACGTTTTTTCGTACATGTATAATACTGCGTCTTCATTCAAATTTGCATGTAGTTTACCGAGGATAGATTGGTGCTGCACAGAAAATTACCTCTTTTTACCGACTTCAAAAAAAAGGAGGTTATCAATTCGATACGTATGTTTGTAATATTATTGGAATTGCATTATATTCACATATGATGATCTATTAGGGCTTCCAAACAAATATACAAAATTTCATAGACGTATGTATGTATGTATGTATGTATGCATGTATGTATGTATGTATGTTTGTCCACGCATATCTCCGGAACTATTAATCGGATCGTGACCATTTTTTTTTATTGGCTTACATTTTCTTCAACTTAGGGAACAGTGCAAGTTTCATCAAGATTGATCCAGTAATTTTCAAGATATGGACTAATACGTGTAAGTGTGACGGCCTGGCTTATTGATAAGAGCTACGGGTGTAGTGTCAAAGGGAAAACATCTCAAAACCTTGGTCAAATACTAGTGCAAAAACTAAAAATTACGAAATAAAAAGTAATTTAAAAAAATTAAACCGACTTCAAAAAGAAATTAACTCAAAAATAATGAAATAACTTAAATTTCGGAAGTCGGTGGCATAAAACTAAAATACAGATCCCAAGACACCGACTTCCGAAATTAAAGTTATTTCATAATTTTGAGTTAATTTCTTTTTGAAGTCGGTTTAATTTTTTTAAATTACTTTTTTTGGCAAGTCATTATTATTTGATTATTATATATAGGTACCTACTTAATTTTGTATACTTGTAGGTATATACTTTATAATTTTAGTGTTAAATTGTAAAATAGTTAATTTCTACTGGATGTTATTATGAATTTATTATTATATACCTAAATAATTGAATACTAAACGTGCATAACTTCCAAAAAGTGGTTTACTAGCTTGTTTTCTGTTTATTGTTACGATGATAAATGATTTTTATTTCTTTAAGCAGGTTGGTTCAAACACTTTTTTACAAGTGAATCATATTTTTAAAACTAGATGAGGTCGGCGTTTCCTATCTGACTACTCTGAGAAAGGCCGAAATTTTTAAAATCCAGACATAATCTTGGTCACATCATGCAGATGTTTGTCTGAAATGGTCCTTTGAGTTATTATCTATCGATGTCTATAAGTTACTGTGTTTATGGAGTTTGGCATGCCTGTATTTTGTAAAAGAGTGGAAATGTTTTCTTGATGGTCGTGTTTGAATTTGTAGTTTTTTTTTCATGTTTGTATATTTACATATATTGTTTTGTGCCTGTTTTCTATGAACAGTATTGTGCTATGCGAACAATGATCGCAACTGCATTTTCGAAGCAACAAACCCTCTGATTGCCTCATGTTATAAAAAACACATACCGACCATCCACCTGTTCTCTTCCACTGGTACTTCCAGTATTCTATGACCGTCTTCTTTAATGTAAACGGTACCTTCTCTCTATTCAGAAACATTTCTAAATGTTTCAGATCTTCTTGAAACTTCGTCACCACTTGATCTGCCATGGCTTTCAGTGATGCTATTCTTGCGTACACATATCTAAAAGAAAATAAAATACCGACTTGTTCAAAGCAATTGCGATTATCGTCATTGCTGAATTCGCACTAAAATCTAAATTATTTCAGGAACTACTAGTATGCGAACAGTACAAACACACTTTTTAACACAAAAAAAAATTAAATATAGCTTTTTAAATATAGTGATGAACTCACCCAAAAAATAGGACACCATGTATATTGACGCAAATGCACAATATCATGTGGATTATATTCTGAGGAACAATATCGCCGAAGCCAGCACCACTGAAGCTCGCCGCTGTCCAATAGTAAGCCAGCAGGAATACTTTAGTCGGTGACATATGGTTGCCTTTTATTATTACTACTCCGTCTATCCAAGACCCTATAACAAAACTGTTGATAAAAAAATTGATCGGGCCTTCTTCTAAAGACACGTTTGTGCAGCAAAATGTGATTTAAATTCTTCTTCTTTTCGGGTCCATGGTACTATTCAGGTTTGCTGGGTCTAGTAGGTGGCCGCGTTAATAGCAGAGTCAGTGGTGTGCATTAGATCCTCAAACGTGCAGGTTTATGGTCACTTGGGACATTCCAGCATGTGGGTCATGTTCTGGACAGCACTACATACACATTGGGTATCGAAAGGGTCTATAAAACTCCATTTAGCCAAGTTGTAGTTGCAGCCTGGAAATTGTTTAATATTCATACTCGCCTTCCTGACAAACCATATTGCCATTAGGATGATAATTAGTCTTCATATAAGGTATTTTCTGCGGTAGTTTTGATATTTTATATTCGAAATCTTCCGGATCAGTGGCCTTGACGTATCTACAGGATAATTGGATCAACAGCGAAGTATAGAGGTTTAAGAAGAATAATGTTAGGAGAAAAAAGTGGACCACACTCATAAAGTATGCCTGAAAAGAAATGGTAAGATCACAATAAAGAGGAATCTGAGGATATAGTGACAGATTAACATGAGAGAGACTAGTATGCGTAAGCATTTTCTTCCTTTTATAATCGAAGTTGTGGACTCAAAATCATATTAGATTGACTCGAATACTCATAAATTTTATCATAATCATCATTCACCCTAAGAAATACGTCCACTGCAAGACACAGGCTTCCCCCACACATCGCCACATCGACCGATTCTTCCATCCAGCAGATTCTTGCGACCTTCACCACGTCATGGTTCCACCTTGAACACTCAAAACGAGAGTTAAGAGCGGTATAAAGTACTTAAAGTAATTACCCGTCTTAAAGCACCAATAGATTCAGCCCAAGACGCAGCATGCAGTTTAATGATTTGTGAAACGTTAATCATTCTTAACGCACAATGGAACATGTGGTGGTTGTACTCGTGTTCTTCGTCGGAATGATCCTCGTTATGTTTGGGGACAAATAGTTTCCAGATAGCGTACCAAGGGAAACATGTTATGAAGTCTACTACGAATTGCCCCTGAAATTAGAATTGAATTGTTAATATTATCGCATGACTTTCTATTGGGTTCTTTTTCTTCTCATTCCTTACCATGCCACCTTGTAAAAGGTAAGCCACCAGTTACCCAGAACGCCCTCTATCGCATTGAAGGTAAACTAAATTTCCGCCGTTCTCAATTTTTTCCAACATTGAAGTATTAAACAAATTTTAGGCCTCACCTGTAGATAGTGCTTTGCTGTCATATAAGGATGGTATATCAACTGGTTTTTGGAGCCGTAATACGCCACATGTAGCATCAAATACATATCTATGTAGCAGATGGTTTCCAAGATCACAAGTGTCACGTTAAATGATCCAAACTGTGGCGCCATAGATACTATCACCTTGAAGTTTCAAGAAAAGTAAGTTGTTTATGAGCATAAGTATGCGTTAAGTTTTATTGTGTCGAAATAGACACCCACCTAGGTTTTTATGATACGGATCTTCAGATTGCGTAGGTGCCTAATTTGTTTAATTGGCGGAAGTAACTAGGTAGGTACCTACTATTGCATTATTCAATACCATATTTAAAATACCGCTTCTGTTGCGTTTCACCTTAACAGATCTGTCGTCAACTTTTCTGTCTTACCGAAAGCGCAAGGATGACTCAGTGTAAAATGAATAACATGACATATTATAAAAAAAAAAACAATCTTGCGTATTCGAACAACTCCATTTTCACGCGAAATAAATAACAATAGATTTGATAAACACGTCTAGACGTTCCAAATCTAGACGATTAGTTGATCATATAAGTGTCATAAAACATATGAAAATAGAAACTCACGGGTATGAGAAGACACAATAGAAATGCAGTGGTTACTCGCATAATCGCCCACGTTTTCAAAAATATACCGTCTGGTCTTATAGCAATAGGCATGAGCAAGTATCGTGCTACGTTATTTAGTACATGAAATTCTTTGAACGATTTCCAATAATTATCCTTGGATTTCTTGTATTCTACTGAGAGGTCTATGAAGGAGTCTGCATTGAGAAGAAAGAGTAGCTGTAAGTTTGAGAACACATGAGAAACAATTGAAAGTCTCTCCTCTTCCTGAATCAGTCCCAACAATGTTGAAGAATGTTAATCCTTCACAATATTTGTGAACATTGGTTCTTCATCTGCTGAATTTTATTGCTGAATGGAGTCCGATCTTCATCGATACTTCCATTTAATCCAAAAAGTAAAACACCTAATAAAACTTAGCAATGTCTAAAGACTTTCATGATTACTTACTGTTGAAAAAATCTTGTAGAAGACTAGTGATCTTGACTTTCTGTTTCTTCTCTGTCAATCGATTATAATGCTGTAAATAAGAATCAGTGCTCTGCGCTTGAGCTTGCTCCTCTATGGTTCGTAGTTCTTCTGATTTCATTACGCCTTCGTGTTCCTTCATGTCTGGGAAAAGACTTAGTGCCGACGTGTATGCGTAGTGGCTTACACTTACTAGCTGGAAAAGGGAAAATATAAATCGCTATAGGTAGCTTGTTTTCAAATTTTTCTTATAGTACACCAACGGTCTTGTGGAATGTTATGCAATGGAATCGCTTGTATTTTTTAATCATCATTAACTAATTTCCCGTTAAATCATTTTATTTGTTGAAATTCTAAGATAATTCTTAAGCGTTTTTTTTTTTTTCAATCCTTAGTTAATCTTGTGGGAAGACAATTTATAGGTACACCTAATTTGATTAACTTGGTATTGAATGATATTAATCAACCAGTACTTCCTTAATTTCCATTTTAATATGGTCTTCTACTATTTATAATTCCGTGCAAGTCTTAAAAGGCGATTCAGGAAAATGAATTGCTGTACCTATCAATCTTTTCTAGTTAAGTCTGTCTCAATATGAAGAAAATAAAAACTTGGTTAACAATTTTATATAGATACCAAGAAAGAAATATGTTTGACCTATTTTGGTATTATCTAATACTTTACACTCCACATTGTGTTAGTACCTACCCCTCAAAGGTTCAAGACAGATTCAGAGCCCCTTGTATTACTTAGTAATCGCTAGATCCTTACGAGCATACCGATTCTACCCGATAACGGTCACCTTTGTCGCAACAACGATCCAATAGTATACATACAGAATAACCTTAAAGAAGGTCGAATGGCAGAAAGCGAGCGTAGGACGACTACCCACTATACCAACCCACCTGTAAAAGGTCGAGGGGACAGTTTAGCTTACCTTACAATGAGTCAATGTAACCACGGTGCTAAGAGTGGGGATTCCGTACAAAAGGACCAGTAACCCTACATGATTGCCCGGCCCTATGATGCGCTCAGTTTTGGTCTCCCTCCTTTTATTGGACGTCACTAAGCAGTAACCGCTCTCTATTATGTATAGCTCCCTAGTGACTGTGCCCCCGTAGAATACAATTTCGCCAGGTGGTAAAATTATGTCTCTTGCCGCTGCAAAAAATAAATCATCGGTATTCTAATCACCTAACATAATATAAATACATTTACATAAGTAGGTTTTTTTTTCTGAACATGATAGCTTTTTCCATAGCTTCCGAAAATTCCCGATAGCAAATCATTTTAACCTTGCATGACTTCTAAACTGATTAACTCATGTCTTGCCCAGTTCCTTCCGAGCCATTTGTAGTTAAGATGATTACTATCAATTATTGATACCTACCAACTTGGGATTGAAAGAATGTTCCATCGAATCAGTTTTAGATGTCGTCAAAAGTCAAAAAGTCATTCTGTTTTTAGAGTCCCCTTATTTGAACAAGAGTTCTAACCTTCAGTCAGTGTATGAATATAAGCTTTATTTTTCACTTGAAATAACTTGATAGACGTGAGTGCTTTGAACCTAGCTTGATGCAAGACTTTCTTCCTCAGTTCTGAAGGAACTACTGTCTTCTCCAACCAGTTGTCATCGGTTAATTCTACGCCCTGAAATAATTGTAAGGAATTCATTAGTTACCAAGTGCTTTTTACTTGTTGAGAATTTGTTTTAGAATGTTTTACCGAGTTGTATTGCCACTGCAGTTCGTAGAAAGCCATTATCCTTGATTTTATTGCTGGGTGCATATTGTTTTCTTTCATAAATTTATCTATCGTTATGATCACTTCCAGAAAAGCTGTTTTTGTTCTGCAGTCAAAGAATTGATTAAGTAATTTTAAGTAGGTACCTATCCATATTTCAATTACTGTCCAAAATTCCGAATTCACAATAAGTACAGTCATTCATCAACAAACCTATTCAAAACTTTTTTTTTATGTGTTTGCAAATTACAATCACATGTGGGTAAGTTACCTTGACCAATGTGTGACAACAGCAGAGAATTCGGACACACAATACCCGGTGAGTAGAACTCCATAGAGGCTAAGAAAAGCTATGAATGCCATGTCGTAGAAGTCTCCGGGCGTGTAGTCCCCGTAGCCGACAGAAAGCAGGATGGTCGTGGCAAAGTATACAGACGTTACTATTGGGTATTTTGTTCTGGGGACAAAGATATATGATGTAGTATAACCTAAGGCTTCTGTGATACCAGAGCATATCGGAAACAAACCCCTATGAGGAGGAATACGATTGCTAACGATTGCAGAACTGGGCAATAACGAGGTGGCACATTGGGCAGTCGCTGCCATACCTAGCCTACCTATTCGATGACAGGAAAGCTCGATGTCATAGGTACCTATGTTCCTTGCTAAATATTTGACTATATGAATTCACGGCGATACGTGTATGCAACATAGGTTTTGCGGGTAATTTGAAAATATAAACGGTACACCCGTCACTCTGAAACCATACATACCTACGCGGTAACGAAGGTCATCATAATTTATAATGACTGCTGTCTTTAAAATGAGTCATAAAAATAAATCATTCAGCGGAAAAGTTTAATAGAGTAGGTACCTATGCAATATGAATCATGAATCCCCAGATGAAAATAATGTATTGCGTAATTTAAGTATTTCATGCAATAATTTTACATTTTGTACCCCAATGTTTTAGGCGGCTTACGTAATGCTTCTATTGAAACAATTCTATTCGTAATAGTAGAAATCGTGAAAGCACGATTACATCCGTACCTACCACGCATATTAAAGTAGACCCACACCTACGATAACTACTAATAGGGAACAGATTAGGTATAGTATGTATTATTTCCATATGATCAAACAAACATCAATATGTAGGCAGACGCACTTACTTGGTAGATCTGTATCCGCTTTTTTGGTCGTCCCAAATCAAAGCTCTACTAAACCATGAGTTTTCCGAGCATCTGTTTACGAAACAAGATTCCATGAAAAGTATGACGCCTGACCAGTAGCACAGTAAACATATGTATACGCAATACTTCACTATCTGCAATATGAAATTATCTTTAGTGTGTGAAATAGGTAGGTAATGCACTTAAGTAGGAAATCAAAGGGTAAGAATAAAATGAGTGCAGTCACCTTAACGAGAATCGAATTCATTAGCAATTTTCTTTCCAAACTCTCAAAGAAACTTGACAGCCTCCAAACTAAACAAAGCTTTACTCCTTTACATAAATAAAATAAGTGATCCCTGTAGTTATCAAGATATTTCACAGTTGGATGTATCGTGACAATGTATTCGAACGGTATAATTGCTACAACGTCAAGATAGAAGCCAAGAGTGTTCATTCTGTAGCCTATTATGCTTTTAAAGTCCTTTATGTACTTCTTTTTCGTCTTAACTGCAGTTACAGATGTCATGAAAAGATTTAGTACCAGCGAAATGGTTATAATTATCTGGGCATAGAAGTAAAATCCATTGGGAAAATTGCGGTTAAATCCTATGAAATAAGGATAGACGAGGCAAATGTAGAATACGATTAAAAGCATAAATATTTCCCAATATTTGACGAGCGGACAGTCGGCTTCTAATATCCAGGGAAATCTGGACTTGATGCAAGTGAACATTGTCATTTTCTTTTTGACGTGTTCAGACATTATGTAAAGGTCCAAGCAACTTTCATCAAGGTGATCGTCTTTTGTCAAAGTGTCGACGTCCGATGCACCTGTGGATGTGATAAATTCCGATTAAAGGTTCTGTATTCTTTGTATGAAACTCCCTACTGCAACGCACACTAATCGGAATCGTAACGTAATCGCCTCGCCTCGGAACAAGCTCACGAACCGCGGTGCGGTGCGTTACGGCTCGTCGTTAGGTTGACGCCTGTTTGATGGCGAGGCGAAAGGCAATACGGTGCCGATCCCTTTCCGATTTGAAACCTACGTGTGCTATGACCTTAACTCATCTGGGAGATCATTTCAAACGAATTCTGTTCCATTTTAGATTTTTTTTGCCAAATTTCTATCCGGACAACGTGAACGGTTGTTTTTTTTTGTAAAAAGTTTATATTTTTCACTTTTTAGTTTCTGAATTGGTGACAGTGGGATGATGATGATGATGACAGTGAAGAAAAGATGGATGGATTGTGTGAGGAATGATATGAAAGAGAAGGGAGTGAATGATAGTGTGACGGTTGACAGGGGAGAATGGAAGAAGAAAACGTGTTGCCGACCCCAAGTAACATGGGATAAGGGCAGGAAGATGATGATGATGATGAATTGGTGACAGTGGGACCACCTCGAAAGCATACCCTTTCAAACCCTAATGTCAACTGCTCATCACATGTTACAAAATATTGCTTTTCCCGATGCTGGGACGTTAATTGTTGAAGAGTTCTCCTTGTAAGAACCAGGAGAACTCCTCAACAACCACTCACCGGACGCATTATGACGAGCATAAATTGCTTAGCAACCATATTAAAGTAATCGAATCGCAACCCGTGAAATATTTAGGTATCATTGTGTAATTCCGATGGCCATCTGTCTTCATCATCAGCTCCACTTTACCAAATGATGATTTCCGAGAGCAAATGCTCAAGTTACTTTAAAAAATACCTAAATTGCTATAGGTTTGCCTATAAAAAATGAGGGCTTCCCTCGATTTCCATGGGACCCTCTCATCAGATTCCAACTTGACGACGTTTTTTTTTTTTTTCAAACAAAAAAAAATATTTTAAAATAGGTCCACAATTGATGGAGAAATCGGTGAACAAACATAAAAAAAATAAAAACAAAGTTGAACATAACCTCCTCCTTTTTGGAAGTCGGTTAAAAAAGGCCTTGTTAGATTCGAAACGAATAGGTACCTACACAAATTGCAGGTTCATTCGAAATACCTTGAATATATCTCAATTTATCTTTCAAACATTTGATACTGCTTTTCTTTCGATCCTTAGACGCATAAATATTTAACGAGAATTCATTTCCTTCTCCTTGCTTCATTTTCCTTAGCCGACTCCTGTTGATTCGCTCTTGTATCTCAGTGCGCATTGAATTAACAAGGTCTGGATATGTGATCATCAGTTTTATGAATTTCGTTTTTTCTAAGACTTGGCATTCGACGTAGGTTGCCGCTTTGACTGTGCAACGGGCTAAAAGCGTAAAAAAATAGATATTTAGATTTGTATCTTTCTAAATTTTGAACATTTTGTTGGTTAGTAAAACATTGACGTACCCGGTATATTGTAGACTAAAGAAATTTCACCAAAACAAGTTCCCTTTGCAAACGAAATCATTGGGCTTTCATCATCTTCGTCTGATAATAATTCTAATACGCCACTAGTGATACATACCTACAACAGTAATGCACTAATAAATAATCTTAATGAAACACAGATATCTAATTAATATTTTAAACAGATAATATACATGCAAGCTTACCATAATAGTCTTGTTCTGGTTATGGCTATATACAACGTCTCCTGGTAGATAAAACTGGTGCGTCATATCTAAAGATAGTCTCCTAAGGAATGCTTCTGGTAACTTCCTAAAGATCAGGGAGCTATAAAGCGGAACGGCATTCAGGTCGTAACAGATTTCCATTTGTAAAGGATATGGTAGGAGTCCGAGGAGCTTAGGTTTGAAAACTCCTGATTTTTGGTACCACAGATCTTCGTAATACCTGCAAAGGAAGACGTATAAACGCAAGACTTACTTTCTTAATAATATAAGGTTCCAATAGATGAACAGTTGCCTACCCTATTATACGCTTTGAAGTGTCCGAATCCATTTGAATCAATCGGAGATGGTTTTGAATTTTCTTTAGTTGCCTTACGTATTTGGAACGTCTAGTTGTTATAGTAATGAATTGTGATGTTAACGAACCCACAAACACAACAGTTGTTAGCAGAAAACCGAGTAATGTCGCCAATATTGCTATGACTCTTTCAGATGTGGTCACTGGATACAAATCCCCGAGGGCGTTCGTAGTTAGAAACATGACTGACCAATATGTGCAGACATAGTACCAATCAAGTGTTTCCTCTGTCGGTAAGTATATTGCTGCAAGCGACCATGAAGCGCGAATTTTATGTATGTCAAAGCTTCTGTTCGCAAACAAATACCACACGCATGCCCAGGTATGAACAGATAAGAAGAAAAGTATCAAATACTGCGACAAAAACGTAGTCCACTGATTGCTGCCTGCTTGCGAAGATCTGTTGTAGAAATATTCTATGATCCTATAGACTCGTATTGTTGCTATTAAAGGTGCAATCGCATGAAAATTGAACTGTAGCATATTATCGTCCATTAAATACAAAAATGAGTACGGGATTGCTAGTATAATGTTGAGATATACTATAAATGTATCTGGTTCTACAAGGTTTAGAGTTTTCCTCCATTTTTTAAAGAATTTCAGTCCTACAATGACGAAGACGTCAAAAGTAAATATGAAATTGAAACACAATAAAATAACAATGGCCCAAAACGGTCTTGTGCTTGATTCGCAGAATGTATAAACACAAGAGTCCAGAATGTATGCAATGAACAGTGTTGTGAGTATGAATATTTTCCAAGCTGGGTTTGAATAAATTAGCAGGATTGTCCGCAGTTTGCTGTTTGTAGAAAATTCATATCGTCCTTCTTGTAATATTGCGTAAGTTTTTTGTCGATGGGCCTGTAGGCCTTTACTGGAGATTCCAGACGCAATTCTGGGTGGAGCTTGAGATATGCGTAGGTCAGATTTATTTGCTCCACGCCTATACTTGTAGATATCCAAGCTCTCTTCCTTTGCATCGTCTTTGTCGGCTAACCAAAATATCAAAATTGTTAAAAACATAGATTTTTATCAAATCTTCAGGATAAATCAAATGCAAAACTCACACATCTTCAGTCCAATTAATTAACTTTACCCAACTGGAAAATTACATTCAGGATTATTCATATTATCACCAATTCAATATTTTAGGTATAACTTGTCAATAAGTACCTATAAAATATCTTTATCGTCTAGATGGTTTCAAAAGTTTTTATGAACTAGTAGGCACATTTTGTCTCATGGGACGTTGATTTACTTACGAATAATACAGGAAACGGGGATCTTTGGGTGTTAAAAAGAATAAATAAATATGAAACTTGGTAGTCCGAGAGCCCAACAGAGCATTTTTGTGTTTTGTTTATTAAAATCAAAGATGGGAAGCTTGTTGTAGTAAATGGTCACACGATGGTAGGGTGACGCAATCACGCAATGTTTTGTGTTTTTCCTCGCCGCACAAATCGTAGGCCGAAAGCCGGACATGTAGATATCCAAGACGCAAAGCTGTGCGCACGGCACTCCAACCTACATACATGAACATAAAAATTGTTGCGGACTTGACGTTATTTTAATTTCATATTGTACACCACATGCTGTTTATTGAAAATAAAGACAATGTTGGTAATGTCTGTAATCTGCTATAGCGACGTTTTAACGATGCGTTGTCGATAATATTTATTACTCGCCTTTGTATGTGTTACTGTTGTAAACGGCTGTTTTGATAGATTTTTATGGAGATACGATAAAAAATGTCTGATGTTTGTACATTCTAATCCCCTCGCGTGTAAAATTAGGTACGACAATAATAATATAATATCTAAAGTTATGCTTTGAAAACAAAGCAATATGCCATGTTCCTAAATATATTATATTATTATATTCAAGAAGTTGAAATTGCTGGTAACTACCATTTGCAATCTAATGTTTTTATTATTGGCAGAGAGTTAGCGGCATTAGTTCTTCGTATATCCAAGTTCCATAGCACCTAGATAATTAGAGTCCGAACGAGCTGCCATAGTCGGAGCGGCCGCATAATCACGATGCTTTTATGGTAGTCAAGCCCGTGTATCGGTGAAAAATGTTGTCATAAAACGATTTTAAATACTTTTAGCATTTTGCAGCACATTTAATTCACTCTAAGCAACCTCCTTGTTAGTTTATTCTGTGGTAGGTATTACTTATTTAAGGAAAATGTCTTCTAATTAAGAAGGTGCAACCATCTTCAGTATGACGTAAACGTTGCAGCAATGAGTAAGTAGGTAATTATTGGATAATTAATCCCAAGTACTTACCGCTAATAAATACCTACATGAATATGGTCTTCTTAGATTTATTTTATGGGAAACAATAGATTCTTAGACAGGATTAATGTTAACATAATATATATTGTTAGTGTGATTTGTTTATAATAGGATTGTTCAGTTGCTTCAACGGTACATACCTATAGGCAATAACTTTGATTGAACTAGTAGGTAATTAAAGTAAAATATCAGGTAATATTAATTACAAACTATGTAGCTATTGGATGCGAGAAGCAAAGAACCGGTCGAAGTGGAAGTGCTTGGGGGAGGCCTATGTCCAGCAGTGGACGTCTTTTGGCTGAAATGATGATGATGATGTAGCTATCGTAAATATTGAGGCATAACAGATGACCCTTCTATTTGAGATGTAGGTTCGTAATAAAGCTTTCAATTCAGAAATAATAGCGGAATATGGAGCGTGGAACTTGTGTGCTTAATCCATTTAATTCAATAGATCCACGAGAACATCGGATAGGGGTCAATTATCCATTTATCCTTTTAACGGAATTGATAAAACGTAACTAACTTGGGTGATTTTAATTGATCGAATGTGCTGGCTTTGTTAAAAAGGAATTTTGACGGTGATATAAAGTTTAATTTTTATTAGGCCAATTGCTTTTTAGAAGATAATTAGAGCGTTTCAAAAATATCTGTCTTTCTTTTGCCAAATGTTTGATACAATTATTATTTCAAAATTCCTTTTAGGTTAGGATAGGTACTAAAACTATTTTCAGGGAAGTCTAGTTCTTATTCAAATATTTACCTACCTACATATTTTGTCTTAAATATTCAGAATGTAGTCCAAATGTGGAACAAAATAATTTCAGGGCGATTATGGTACTAAAATAAGAATTAAAGTCGCCATTAGTGACAAAGACTGCACAAGATAAGTAAGAAATGAGCAT
This sequence comes from Oligia latruncula, assembly GCA_948474745.1. Classification (NCBI taxonomy): domain Eukaryota; kingdom Metazoa; phylum Arthropoda; class Insecta; order Lepidoptera; family Noctuidae; genus Oligia; species Oligia latruncula. The sequence goes on along the minus strand of OX419693.1, from coordinate 8,836,393 downwards.
GGTTTGCATGGCACCGTTAAATTCTTCTGTCTGTACATAGAAAAATAAGAGATTGTGAATATTTAGAACGGAACAGTTCGGTGCGTTCAATAAATTCGCTTCAAGACTTGAAGATCCTAGCGAGTCTGTAGACACAGTTTTCAAAATCAGCTGTTGCTAAATGAATAAGGAAATTCAACTCTTTTTATAGTGGTGGAAGGACAGTAGAACAGTTAGCAAAGCTATCGATGTCGTGGGTATTTTTTTTTTTTATTAATTAATTAATGACATTATCTAAAGGTATAGGTCAAAGCGCAGAACCGGTCCAAGTGGAGGTGCTTGGGGAGGCCTATGTCCTGCAGTGGACGTCTTTCGGCTAAAATGATGATGATGATAGGTCAGATAGGCAGTCGTTCCATGTAAAATACTGGTATTCAGCTGCATCCGGTTAGACTGGAAGCCGACCCCAACATAGTTGGGAAAAGGCTAGGCAGATGATGATGATTATCTAAAGGTAGGTACCTATAATAGTAAAATCCATAGATACTAATATTATAAATGCGAAAGTGTGTCTGTCTGTTACCTCTTCACGCTTAAACCGCTGAACCGATTTACATGAAATTTTGTATTGAGATAGGTAGTTTGGAGTCCCGGAAAAGGACAGATAGTTTTTATCCCGATATTCCCACGGCATCGACACTTATGCGGGTGAAACCTCGGGGCGCGGCTAGTTTCATATAATTGTGACCATTATTTTGCTACTTAGTTATCCTTAGTCAACGACAACTGGAATGGCTAACGTGACAATTTTGAAGAAAATCGAGCATCGCGCAGTTATTAAATTCCTTATCAAACAAGGAAAAAGTAAAAAAAAAACTATTCACGAAGAGATGGTGGCTGTTAACCAAGATTATCTGCATCTTCGTTATCTACGGTTCAAAAGCGGTCAAGTGAATTTAAAAGGGGAGACTACACTCGCTCGGACGGCCCGATTACTGCATCTACGGAAGAAAACGTGAACAAAGTTGAGAAGCTTATACCTACTGGAGGATGCCCGAATGAAGATCAAAATGATAGCAGAGATGACCCACCTCTCTGTTGGTTCCGTGCACATTATTTTTCATGACCTTCTTTTTTTTTTTGTGGATGAGAAATCATCAAATGACCCCCCCTCACGCTCTGGGTGGAGCGGAAGCGAGTGACAGACTTTTACTGACTAAAACCCACCCGTGTTCCTTCCTTAGCCCTTTATGTTCCGGGCCAGCGGTAACCCTTTCGGACAATCCCGCTGACCCGGCAGGCTTCGGCCCTATGGGCCCTCCTCGATGCTGACATCTCTTTGAGGCGCGCGTGGAACACGTACGCGCCGTCCGGCTCGGGTCTGGTCCTGATTGGACGGTGATCTACCCATAGAGATGACCCACCTCTCTGTTGGTTCCGTGCACATTATTTTTCATGACCTTCTTTACCTTTCGAAAGTCAGTGCAAGATGGCAAGATGGCACAGCGCGTCAAAAGCAGCGAATTGTTACTGGAGATGAAACGTGGGTTCATGATTATGCCCCTGAAAGTAAGCAAGTGTTCATGCAGTGGCACAAGAAAGGTACTGTGCCCCTAAGAAATTCAAAATTGTTGTGTCTGCCGGAAAAATCATGGCTACAGTGTTTTCGGACTCAAAGGGAATTTTACTGATTGAGTACACAAAAAAAGGTGAAACCTTAGACGCAGCATCCTACGCATCCAATTTACGAAATTTACGGAAAGCAATTAAAGAAAAAAGACGGGGTAAACTGATCACCGGTGTGTTGCTTCTTCACGACAGCGCCCCGGTCCACACGGCGCGTGTATCCAAGCCTGCGGTGCTAGAATGTGGTTTCGAAGAAATTAACCACCCAGTCCACCCACCCTATAGCCCGGACCAAGCCCCGAGTGATTGTTATTTGTTCCCTTGAAATAAGACCTTCGTGGGAAACTATTTTCCAACGATGAAGAGTCAAGGCGGCAATAAATCCGCATTTTTCAGAGAAAGAGGATAGTAATTTTTAACAGGGTATTGAAAAGTTGATTTCGAGATACATGTACTTAATAAATGCATTGGGGTAATGGGGGATTTCATTGAAAAATAAAAAATCATTTAATTGAATTTACGTCTTTTTTCATGCCGATACGCCCGATACCGAGAAAACATTGAACGCCATACACTCTCTTAGAACTTGTCGCCACTCGGTGATATCATCGCGGCGAAATTTTGATGACACTGCGCGACTATCGCCGCGATTCTCTCGACACGGCCCCTTATGGTGAGACTCAGTCTGTCTGTTCGTCTGCCACAACTGGATACCTATCTCAAGAACTACTAATGCTATCAACTTGAAATGTGGTTTTAGATGACGTTTGCCCAACTATTGCAAATAAGAAGGAAATATTTTTTTTATTTATTTTTTGCAACAGGGTCGGGTCTGAAAGGGGGTTTGAAAAATTCGAACTTCGGGCATGTGGGGTATCATATGAAAGAGCGTACATTCTCAAACATTTTTTAGGCCGCATAGTTTTCGAATTTTGATGAAAAAAATACCCCCCCCCCCCCTCTTATCTCCGAAGCTTGCAAAGAGAAAAATCTTAAATAATTCTATTTGATAGAAATTTATGTAAAGATTACAGGAAAAATTAAACAATGTCTCCAAATAGCACACTTTTTAGAAATCATCAACAAAAGTTACATTCGTTTCACTATCGATCAAGAGATGGCGCTGACCTAAAACTGCAATATTCTACACCGCACTCTGACGAATATAGGCCTCGCCGATTAAATTTATAAACATATCTATTATTATGATGGTACTGAAAATATACTCAGCAAACGATACTTCCTATATCTATCATAATTATGACATTGTTGTAATCGATGTTATATTATTACCACCAGCTTCTCTTACGTGCTCAGGGGGCCTAAAAAGGCCACTTTGCAGAATCATAAAAGGATAACATTATTAATCATAATGGACAGATATCTGTTAAGTTAATCGTATCAAATCCCATTGGTGAAGGATTTTTCAGTTATTTTTTATTGTCTGTGCTAAAATACCAATCAATCCAATCCAAATCCAACCCCAATGTCTTTGATTATACCTACCTACGTAGTGCAGCAAAAAAAAAGAAAAACACGGACTGTCTTCGCCATAATATGATTCATAATGCTATCCTTTTATCATTTTGCCAAAGTGGCCTTTTTAGGCCCCTGAAATATATTGCTTCCTCACAAGTACCTACATATATACCTACTGATATGTACCTACACAGTTTAAGTCAATAAACTAAAACCATAAGAAATAAAACATAATGAATTATTGGCTAATCACACTCCATTTATGTTCCTAACACGTTGCGTAACTTAAGTCTTTAATAATATGAAAAACAATTCTCCATTCGCCCACAGTTTTCCTTTTATGTAAAAAAGAGAAAAAAATCTCTAACTTGATGAAATACAAGAAATATTAATTGTGTGTGGGTGTTTGAGGAGGAGCTGTTATTACTTTGCCACGCCATTCAGGTGCACTTTGGTAAATTAAATCGTTTGAGTTTCTTCTAAGATTGGGTTGCGAAATGCGAAGGTCAAAATGCAGTCGCGAAGTGTCAGATCTGATATTTACCTGCATTAGCTATTCAGAAAGGAAGCTAAAGCTTTGGTTTCTTTAGAAAGCGGTGAACGGTTAAACAGTAACGGCTGTCCAAATACAGAGCGCTTTTTTGCAACTTAAGGTGAATGGGTAGTGGTAGACCGCGAAATTCAAATTTTCTTACATTTTTTTTACAATTTGCAGACAAGTGTCAGTTTGTATCTTGATCAAAATATGATTCGCGACAATAACAGGTACATATTTAAAGAATTATAATTGACACTGACCTGCAAATTGCAAAAAACGTGAGCTAATTTGAATTTCGCGGTCTCAACTACCCATTCACCTTAAAGGCTCCTACAAACAGGCGCGACACGCTACGCGAATCGCTCGCGACACAAAGGCACCGCAAGTCGCGCAACCGCGAGCAGTGCCTTTGTGTCGCGCGCGATTCGCGTCGCGTGTCGCGCCTGTTTGTAGGAGCCCTAGCCCGCGAAATTCAAATGACTATTTCATGAAATACCTACCAATCAATAGGGTTACCTATATGAACTCAGAGGGTTGTAGGTATTGATAATTTTATTGATTATAATTCTGTAAATACATACTTGTTACGGTCGCGAATCATATTTAGTTCAACTGCATGCAACCTGACACATAGGTACCTGCAAATTGCAAAAAACGTAACAAAATTTGAATGGCTCTCCACTCCCACTCTACCCTGCACGACAAGGCGCTCAATAGAGTCTCCCTCCCTCACTCCTCGAGACATGCCCGAAGTATTTGAGAATGCGCGTTTGGACCATAAGTCCATAACAGATAGACGCTTTTTGATGTTGAGCTCTTGACGTATAGAGGTGTTGGTGCGAAACTCAATCCACGACACCCCAAGCATTCTTCTCCAGCACCAAATTTCAAGAACGTCTATTTTCTTCTTCTCGATGTCTCGCAGCGTCCACGTCTCAGCAGCGTAAAGGAAGATAGGGAAAACCAGTGATTGAACAAGCCGGATCTTGGTGGCCTTTGTAAGATCTCTGTTCCTCCAGACTTTTTTCAGCTTGTCCATGGCGATGCTTTAGTTATTGCCATACGTCTCTTGAGAGCAGTGGTGGCCAAGTGGTAACGGTCGCGACTTATGAGTTGTAGGTCGTAGGTTCGAACCCAGACAGGCGCTTTACTTTGTGTAAATTATTTCATCACCACTGCTCTCAAAACGGTGAAGGAAAACATCGTGAGAAAACCGGCATGCCAATCCGCACTGGGCCCGCGTGGTGGATTACGGCCCACTCCCTCTCACCGAGAGGAGGCCAGTGTCCCAGCAGTGGGAACATTATAGGCTGATTATGGTATGGTTATGGTATACATCTCTTGATTTCATCTATGCATCCACCCTCGTTTGAGATTAACGCTCCAAGATAAATGTAGGACTGGACCACGTCGCAGTTCGCAATTTTAAAGACGTCGGGCGAGTTGTTGTTACCGCGGTCCACGATTATCACCTTAGTTTTTTTGCGGTTAATCTGTAGTCCGAATTCGAGGCTCACAGTCTCCATCCTACGAAGTAATTCCTCTAGATGACTTGCGCTAGTAGCAAATAGCGTGGTATCATCAGCGTATCGCAGATTTGCAATGTTGTAGCCACCGATTGAGACACCGTCTGTTCAATCCTCCAGAGTAATGCGCATGATGAGCTCGGTGTAAGCATTGAAGAGGAGCGGCGATATTATGCAACCTTGGCGGACACCTGCACTAGGATGGAAACAGTTTGAAAAGATTTCATCGGTTCAAACGGAAGCTGTGCCTGCCTCGTATAACTTTCTCAACAGATGCACTAGGTGTTTCGGATAAAATAAGACATTCATTTATTTCAGGTAAATAACACGCATTACCTACTAAATATGATGGAACCGCTCTTCTAGGAAAAAAACTTAGAGACAGGTCCATTATGTAGATCTATCCATGGATTTCTTCTAAACATTAAAAAAAATATACTTATTTAAAATTAATCGTAGTAGGTACTTACTATAGTACCTACCTACCTATTAGAAAGGTGAATCGTCGCTTTACCAAATTCATGAAGAACTATCTTGATTTGCAATAGGCTTAATAGGTCCTTGAGCCTAATTACTCGTGACAAACCAACTACCGGAGCCACAAAATACAGAGAGTACCTACAGAAGGCAATCACATGTAGTACGTACTTAACTTTTCATACTTACGCTCTCGGCGGTCGCGCTAGGGTTGTCAACTTTAGATTATGCACAAAAAACTATCGTGGAAGTGGCACTCGTATCTAGTTGTTTGATTTATTGTTGAGCTTATTCTAAAATATTAAAACAAAACAATAAACACATTATTACAATAAAAAAAGTTTATAAGTAGAACAAAAACATATAAAATTTTACATTTGTCAATTTTCACTATCGAAAATCCCTAATAACTTCAAAACGGATTACCCTATTTACACAATTTATTTTGCCCTAAGTATTCGTTTTAGACCTAAACCTATCAAATGACAATAAACAACACAATATCTACACGAATAAAAAATCATGTTTTCAACTTAAGTACCTACCTATATCTACGTAATAGTTGGTGGCGTGAATTTACCTTACAAAAAAGTTACTTCGTTTAAACTGATTCAAATTAAGAAACTACTAAATAAATCAAGCTTAGATACCCATTTTTTTGTTGCTCCATTTTTGAACTTCACAGACGCGTGTCTCAAGCGGATGGCACTCGCGCTCAATACTCAATACTCCCAACCAGTCCGAGATAACGTGTTCGTGAGCGGTGTCTATGTGTGCGTTGCTCGAGCGCACTTTGTATGTAGATTGCCTTCTGTACTCTCTGTATTTTGTGCCGGAGCTATGCAAACGATTGAAAATGATGAATGTCAGCTGTACCCTACCTAGATAGTTTCGCTAACAAACCTGTTGTTTTAGTTGTACCTACGGTAACCTACCTAACTAAAGGTTTTGCAAAAAGTGTTTTTGTCTTCATTTTGCATTGCAATTCTAAAAGTTCTGAAGTTGCTTCTAGCTGCTTACCTACATACATACTTATATACCTACCTAACTGTTGCTAAGATTTGCATTTTGATTCAGCTGTCTTTTATCTTATTTCTACTCCTTTTCTATTTGCTTTTGCTCTTTTAAGTTTCCATACCTTTACTTAGGTACCTGATCTTGAATTATTAAAGCAACATTAGGATTAAGTATTACCTATATTACATTACTTAGATTACTACTTAAAGTTAATTAACAAATCTAGGTACCTAGTTAAGTAAACTACCTACTTACTTCAATCTTTTAAAAGGCATTGTTCTGTTTTGTCAGAACAATTCACTTTCAAATGGCAATACGCGAAAAATGCAAAGGTGCCAAATTAAATTATTTTGAAAATGTTACTGGATACCTATACTTATTCGTTTGTTAAACAACGAGTTCAACTTCAAAGGACTAGTGTCGTGGCCGTGGCCCTTGTATGGTGAACTAAAAAGACGCATTCTGTCACGCCTTCGGCCCTTATTTTAGGCCATCTTTCTTGAGAATTAATCGGACTGACGTTGGCTAATTTAAAGTATTTTGAGGAATTAATACTAGGTACCTACAGTAAGCGTTAAACATTGTATACCATAAAATTGGTGAAATATTGTATATATATACCTACATACTTATGTGAAGTAAATATGTAGGTACCTACCTATAATAAGTAGGCACGTCTCCCTATTGTAGGTACCTACCGATTTTTATTTTATTGTGTGGAATGTTGGTTTCTTTGAAAACATACATAAACGCGTTTAAAAATATTAAAACAATACCTTTGTTGCTTCGTCATACATAATTGGAAATAACGTAGTGAATAGTTACGGTCATGTCAACTCATATCATTATAGTTTTAACTGGGTTGGCTAGATGGCGACTGATTCGCATTTATTTTCTGTGGTGCGAGAGCGAGATATATATAGAGTGGAGTGTAGCGAGTGCGAGCGAGAGCAGCGTATGTTATTATTACGCCTACACTGTGGACAGAAGTCGCACGCGCTCACAAAAAATCCATTCGACAAGAGCGCAGGCGCAGCGCTATTCACCCACAACTTCACTCCGGTCAACTTCAACTAGTGGTGATCGAAACTTCGATGTGTGTGGAAGTGAATTTAACTTTTCTAACATAATCTCACAAAAATAACAATAATCAGTAACTAAAGTACAATATCTTAATTGATCGTGTTGGGATAAACTTTTAACGTGTCATTAGTTATATAAATAGTACTCATGATGTGTGATAATAACAATCCTTCGACGCAGAGTATAGCGGACTACTTAGCTCAGTTGCTCAAAGACAGGAAGCAACTGGCTGCGTTCCCGAATGTTTTCATGCACATGGAGCGACTTCTGGATGAAGGTAGGTCAAAATCGTGTCGAACTATTTATAATACATCGGCAGCCGACAGTACTAGTTCCTATCGTCGATGCTTGTCACCGAGGCGATCATAAATCGGATGCGTCGACAAATGTTACAACGCAAACGATATTAAGTTTATTTTTGTCTTCGCCCCGCCGAGTTATGGTCCAGTGGTGTTTGTAATGCGATCCTTCATTTCGAAAAGCGAAGTAAAGCAGACCGTCTGTGCCGATTTGCGGTCAGCGGTCGTTAGATTGTCGCCGACGAAAGAGATCGGTGAAATGAAATGTACATGTAGTAAACGAGTTTGGTGCCTACGCTTATGAATGTGTTTCATTTCGCTGTCCACGCAGCTGTTGTAAATAAATCTATTATTAGTCGATTTATGATTTTGAGGTTATATTTTAAATGGGGACGCGCGAAATGAAGGATCACGAGCCCTGAGGGTAACCTGTTCGCAGGGCCGTATTCTTGCATTCCGCGCGAGTTGGTGGAATGTCGCCACTCTGTGTAGGTACCGTACGTCCACCATTCTGATTCTCAGTCATACGAGATTTGTACGTAGCGCGGCGCAGGCGCACCGCTCCTTGTGCGATGTATAGCCTCGTTTTATTACCACACGTAACCAGTCCATGGATACTATGTAGCCCTTATCTTTGCTACTGAGCGCCTGCCGACTACACTCACTTGAAGTTTGCAAAATGAGTCCTGTCCTGTAGCGATTTGAATATAGAATGTATTTTGATGTAAGTAAGCATAATCATTTGTACCCTAAGGTACCTACCTATGTATTTAGTAAATAATGAATAATTTGAATAAAGTATTAGTTATTATGAAAATTAGATATATTTATGTATTTTTAGATTGTTTAACAATACGACAAGCTTAGTTTAGCTCATTACATAGATCAGTACTACTTCATGGCAGGTAAATAGGTACCTAGCTACTGATTCAGTTAATTTATTTAGTCACCATTTGTTTGTAATGATTTGTGAAGCTTTGTTTCCGTTTTCCTTGATTATAATGGGAAGAGACTACAATCCTGAACTAATACCATCAACCTTCATAGTTTCTCTGTGATAGATAATCCTAAGGTAGATATTTCAATAACAAACAGGTATATGTCACTTTGTCACCTTATAAGTGAATGCTGCTTCGTACCTAACTACTTGGGTAGCATGCCTGTTCGCTACACAAGCCCTAATTGATATTATGAGGCGGCTGATCAGCAGAACACGATAATAATGTCTGCGCTAGATTGTTGTAATATGAACTCTTCTGCCGGTCATTTTATTACTGTAGGATTCTTAAATGATATTGACACAAGTACCTACCAATAGTTAGAATTGGTAAGAATATACTTACTTAAGGATAAAACAGAAAAGAAACATTCATATAAGTATAAACCCCATAGATCAAGTAGGTACGATCTAAAACAGGTCAGAAGACTCAGAAGTAACACTGAGCAACGAAAACCGCCCTTACTGCTACGAAATAAAGGCGTTGTCAAAGTCAGTGTTTGGTATGTATGTGTGATTGACTGCACGAAACCTCTTTCATTTCTAAACATGGTTCAAATAAATACATAACACGTTAAAGTTAAAATTACCATTGGGGCGAAGTTTCAGTAAAGTCAGGCCAAAAAGTGTAGCCATTTTCTCTAAGACAAAACAATTTTCATAATTAAACCAATAAACATTCTAAGACGTAGATACAGAAACAGAATTCAATGAAAAGACGACGTGTTACTTTAAAACACATTAGCAACTCGAGTCACGTATCGCTGCAAAGCAAGGTCTATTCGACCGATACCTCTACATGTCATAATGTCGTACCCATAACCATTTACTGTTGCGTTGCCCTCTGGGATTAAAGGGTATGCATATATATTAAGTTGTACGCAATCCGCTAATCATAAGCTATATATGTATCTACGTGTAGCTTATCGTGGAGGCGGCGTAGTTTTGTCCCAACAAGATCTGAAATACAGTCATACCAATCGATCTAATTATGTATCAATAGCTGTAGGTACTGGTGGTTAGCCTGTATCCCTTTTTAATGTGGTAGTGAAATTTCTCCTTTTTAAGTCAATTAAGATATCGTATCTAATTTTCAAATTGTGATAAGTATGTATATTAAAGCAGGTATGTACTACATAATAACTTGTATTCATTATAATATCTATCGTGGCTACTAACTGGCACAAATTGTCAGTTCTATTTCGAAGAGGTAATGTTTTGAATATAGACGCAAATAAAAAGTAGACAAACAGTTTCTGTTATATTGAACCGTCAGCAGATGTCCTCATGGTCTCGTTGGTCTCATATTGTCCAATGTTTACTCGCATTTAAATGAGCACTTACGAAATAATGTTAGTGGCACATGAATCTAATAAGATTGGTCTCGGTATAGCCCAAGTGGATTGAAATGTTCCATATCCAATGCTTTGTGCTAAAAAGTTTTAATAAAAGTGGCAACAACCGTCATTGCGTGGATGTTTTTAAGACTCGTGGCTCAGGTAATATTCCGCTTGCATCATTCTCGAAAACTTGTTGATTTAACATTTGCCTTAAAAAGCAAGAGCTCTCGACTCGAGGGCTGACTCTTTAATTTCATTTTGATAAGATTGGTAAGGTTTGACTCACCCGCCGCAGATTGAGAAATGTTGAGTTTTATTCGTTGGTCTTAGCAAGTTTCATATTTTTCATGTTAGTGTCCACGTAAACTTACGATCAGCGTGGTCCACTACAGCGATGTTGTTGAAATTTTATGGTTTATTTGACATGTCACGCCGGTCCACGGGCACTGACGACTTGACGAAAATATCGACGGCAAGCTGACAGCCGACAGGCCTGGCGTATCGCATTACGCCGAACTAAGAAATTACGACGGCTATTTTCGTTAGACGCTGGAATATTAGGCATACGAGAAAAATAATGTAGTTCACCACAATTTCAACATTTTATGTAGCCAAATAAATAAATATTTCAACGCATCTTCTAACCAGCCACAAGCTCAACGAACACTCACTTTAACATATTATGCAGAAGAGTACATATAAAATACCATGTTCAGAATGTTAAATGCTATTAAAGACCATGTTTCGGAATTTAAAGTTCATCTATAATAAATAGACATGAGTTATCCAGATGTGATGGCTGACATTTTAAAACACGGAATATTTGATACTTAGTTAAAACAATAACGACCGATCAATGTTTACATATCGAATCAACTATTTGGCTGTTTGCATTCCAAGAAGAACAGTAAGCATCGCTAGATAACAATGCGCTAACCAAAGTAAACATACAAATTCGTCAATCAAAACATTCAATAGGTACAGTACCTATTGATAAAAACATAGATTGGACATGTATTACAAGATAAAAAGACATCAATGGATCGTCGTCGGTTCAAAATTTTATCATTCCTGATATGAACAATATAAGTGGATAATAAAAAGAACAGATTTATAGATTAGTTTTTATCAAATATGTTACACACACTTGATTTGCAGATTAAACCACGATAAAAATAAGTTTAATAGCCTTTAAGCATTGTTCTTATCGGAAAAATATCAGAGACTTTGTGAAAAAGTGATAATTTTATGTAGGTATACTTAGTAGTACCTACTCGTCACATTATCTTGAAGGCTTGCAAATTAATCTGAAGCTGCTGCTGTCGTAAAACTCAATACAAGTTCTAGTGACCCTGTTTAAATTAAATGGAATTACACCGAGCAAGTAATACCTACTTAATATTGCAATTATTGCGTTTTGATGCGTAGGCGCCACCTACCTTTGATGCCGAGGTTCTGTTCCGCAACCCTGTAGCAAAAGTGAGTCTTAGTTGGATCATTATAAGGTTGCTTAGTATGCGATTAGGCGGGTGCGCCTACGTCGATGACCAAATGAGGGTAGCCGTGGGTAGCGTGGAGGTGTAGAAGCCAAGGTTGTTCCAGTCGCTTTCTGACACGTTGTAACTTGCTGTGGGTTGCTTAATTGCAGATTCAGAACAGTCATCGATGTATATTGTATAATCAATTTTGACTGTCAACCAACCTTACCGGAAGGCTCCTTATAGGGATCCACCAAACCCACCCAATCTTCAAAACAAGACAACATCATCATCTTAATCTTTTTGAAAACACTTTGGAAACTGCTTCCAGACTAACCAAAATTACTTATTTAGAGATGAAACTGCTGCCACCCAATATGGGAACAAAGGCTCTGGTTAGGCTATGAAATGCAAGCTTTACGGCCTGGGCTGCTATTTTGTTCTCGGGGAACTTAGACAGTTACTTGCTAAAGTTATCAAAAAACTTGACATTGATTGATAGGGCTGCGCGGGAGCCACTAACAACCATTACAAAGAATCTGAGGATCCAATCCACTCTCCCACCACACACTGGCATGACGTATCAATTAAAATCCTACACTGTAGGATTTAGTTACGATTTAGTTAGGACCTACAGACTTCGTGGAACTAAATGTGACATGCAATGAAGACGGAAAGGCCATACACAATATTTTATTCGTAGTTGAATTACGGAGAAGGGAAAGCCTACGTGAACAACGAGTACCTACGCGGAGTGTGTGGAAACACTTGCTTTCTTCTACTTCCTTTGTATGAGGTACTTCAGAAAATGTTACAGAGAGCAAATATTGACACGCGACTCATTATCGCGTCGACCTCGATAAGGCTACACTGCATCTCTGTAGGAAACTGGATCATACGAGACATCTATTCTTCGTTCGTTCCCACGACACTGCCGCTGTAGCATCTACGCTTTATCTACAGCAACGTGATCGTTCTACTAATGAGAGATATTTTTCTAAGGCCGTGAAAATGTATGTACTAGTACTACATAATCGTAACCAAGTTTTGGGCAAATATTACAAAATTCCGCTTCTGAAACGCTGGATTAGGTTTGACAAATTTTGGATACTTAGAAAAGTGGCACCTTTGAGTCAAGTGTGACGTCTACATGGAATGTTAATGAAAACTAGATGGCCATCATACTTAGTGTACTTGAACGCACAAAGTACTCGTTCGGGAAGAATGTGTGGGCTGTGCGTGAGCATTGTAATTTGAAATGAAAATCGATCGGTTCAGAATGTCTCGGGAACCAGTCCCGTGGGCGGGACGCCGAGGCCTACGCGCCGAACAATCCTTCTAATATCGCTGTAACATTTCGGTTCCATAATATCACCATCGGCATCGCACTATTTCGGCTCACCTACGCGGGTCATATGATTTATTGAATCTACGTACGTATTAGAAATTTTATTTCAGCTTATTATTCGAAATAGAAAATAGAAAGCAGGCTTATTTGGAAACGAGATCATAAATCAGAATAGTTGTTATCATTTTTCATAAATCAATTAGTTCAGCCATGTAGACAAGTTCTGTATCAACCTGAGATACGAACAAAGCTGGCTCACCTTCCGAGTTGCACGAGAACTCTATTTGAACATAATTTAAGTTTATGTGCTCTCTAAGACTACTTAGCATACGTGAATATTCAGCAACTTTGTAACACGAATAGAAATAAGACGGATTGCTAACTGGTACCTAAACAAAAAGGTCGGAGTCAAGCGTGGGAGCTGACAGCCCACGACAGAGGTAACTTGGGTGGACCTGCTTTGTTTAATTGTGGCCCTCAACGCCTACAGTATTACTAGATGCTTGACAATCAGGCGTAGGTCAACATATTGCTTATTTCAAAAACGTGATGTGATTTCGACTGCAATTGCCTAATTTGATGTTGCAGGCTGTTCGATTTGTGTACCTACAGTTTGGGACTGGTTCTTATACCTTACTTAAATATGTTAAGTCTAAATAAATACCAGCCATTTTGCAAAAATAACTTCCCTGAACCTTCACACAATCCGGCGGATGTCTTCTTTATCTCTTTTAAACATATTTGGGTGTGTTATGAGAACTGGTCCTCACCGCTCGTGACTTCGATTTCTAAAAGACTCTTTTGAAGTAATCGGTAGATGACATTTTGTAGAACGTTACATAATAATTTGTTTTGCGGTTTTGAATAGGGGATTGCCCAAAATTTTAAGGCTTACTCATCGTTGTATTCTAAACAATTAAAAAAGATAACATGTGCAAAGCGTCAAAATATACAAACAGGTCTACATCAAATGTCAGATAGTTACTTAGATTCTGGGTAATTTATAATACCAACAAATATTTTGCTAAACTTCCTGGTGAGTTATCATTAATTAATCAATAAATTATTAGAACTAGAATTTTGACGGGATTGACCACTTGACTTGCAAAAGCTCGACGATCTACGAATTTAGATAACCTTGCAAATTAATTTGACGAAAAATGTTGTTTCTTTTTTTTTTTTTACCAAAAGTCCTACACCTTTCTTAGCAAAAATGTGTAGAAGCTCATTATTTCCTGTGTGAAACTAACCGAAACTGACAGTAATGTTTGATTGGACTTTAGAAGCTTTTACTGGTTTTATGCATTAGCAGTTACAACGTACCTACTTTGTTAGTGGGAAACGTAAATACTGCATGGACAGATGGAAAATCGTTGACCCACTTAGAACAATAGGCCTATAAATCTTCTTGGTTTGACAAAAAAGGTTTTTGTTGTAGGTTAGCCGACTTGACTATTGATTCTCGGTTAAATCCACATACAATTCCTATTGGCGTAACGTGAACAGTAGTTACAGTAGCTATTCAATTTTATTGAATATTTTAGTAACGTTTATTCTCTTTTCATTTATTTAGGCTTGTTTTGCCTCATTTAATGGTTGTGTGGTCAAAGGCATAATAATATAGACTTGGTTAGGTGGCTACTTAGTTTTTGTATGCCAGAAATCATGGTCTGGATTTAAGACAGGTCGAAACTTTCGGAAAAAAATTTTTATGCGAGTGAGCTCTCAACTTCAGTCTGTATATTTAAAAACAGCAGCTAACACCGCATGATCCAAATAACCACCAAAGAGATAAAAAAAACAACATTTCCTCTCAACATCAAATGAGATTAGAATTCATGGTTAATGAAACTAAGACAAGTAAACTACAAATAGTTTTGCATAATCTGGAAAATCCCATTAGATATCTGGTCCGTGGAATAGGATTGTTGTAAGAAATGTTGCTCGGACACCAGTTAGTTACTTATCTACTTTGTATTAACTACAACGAATGAATGTAAATCTTGTGTAATGCTTATGAATCCTATTGAATAAGGCAATAAAAATAAAATATTTATTATAATAAATTACTGCTGCAGACAAAGTACAAAGGCACGTCAGTTGATGCGATTAATTTATAGTCGTGCACTTACATCTTGTTTGGCACACGTCTAATATTTTTTCTTCTTTACATTTAGACGTTAGGATTACTGCTCTTTTCATTTGTGAATATAATTTTCCGAAAAACATAATTATTGTTTTGTGATTTATTAGTAAAGCAGTTAATTAACTGCTTTTCTAACTGCTGCTCAAGAATTCTTGAGCGACTTGCTTTGGATCATTGACTGTTTCTTAACATTGGCACTCTTCTTTATATACAAAAGCTAGTGCTTAGGTATAATTTTGTTAAAAATCTTTAAAAATGCTTACCTACTTACTTTCCCAGGTGATAAAACTTATTAAAGATAATTTCAGACCAGCTACAAATTTTTTGATACTTTGTTAACCTGTATTTCAACAGCAATTGCTGCACTACATTGCGTTAATTTTCCAGTCTAGCTCCACAAGTCCGCAACCCAAATGTAGATTACACGTTGTTAGTTTCATTAAAAAAATGTGAAATTTATTGTTTACCCTATTACTGTGGTTACGATAACGCTTGCCCGGCCTTCACGCTCCATACTAATCGCGATCCATGTAGCGCAAGCGCACGCTGTCTGACCTGTTATTTAATGTTTACATTGACGACAGTTTCCAATTATAATTAGTTTTTTTTAAAATCGATGTTAGTGTTCATTTTTATTGTAATTAATGCAAATGAAGTGAAATAAGGTGTCACGTTTCAAATTTAAAACGCGGATATGGAACGGAAAGAAATAGAATTAGTCATTCTCTGAATACAGGGTTAGTTTTCAAAGACCAGCCAAATTTAAGGGTGTGGTACAGACCATCTAACTGAACAATTTTGTCCATGGGACCAACATCGTAATCGCGAATACAAATTCAGCCGTCCCACTCCCATACGTTTAGGTCGAGTAGGTATTGAAGTTTTCTATGGGACAGTTGATACATTTTTCGCGATTACGATATTGGTCCCACGGAGAAAGTTGTTCAGTTTGATGGTCTGTACCACACCCTTATATTTGGCTGGTCTTTGAAAACTAAAAAAAAAAGAGGAAGAAGGGTTAAGTTTATTTCTACCAGTGGATCAGATCAAGTTCAGAATAACAATTCTGAAGTTGATCTGATCTACTGGTAGAAATTAATTAGCGGTGGATCCAATTTGGAGTCCTGCAGGGTAATTGCGTAACACACTATCAGTAGCAATGGGTTTCATTTTGACAGTTCAACAACGTTCATTGCGTGATTTACGTTGTCGAGCAGACTCACTTTTCGAACTTACGGAGCAATGGATTAGCAATATGCTTCAAAATGATCCAAATTGAGCGTAAACGTGTGTTACGCAATTAGGGTGCGGAATCCTGTAATACATGCTTATTCTGATGACTTTCCGGTTATCCAAACAAGTATTAAAGGCCTATCAAAACATACTCAATATAATCTATTTCAAATTGCGTAGAGATCGTAGTAACGCAGCGTAATTTCTTATAAACTTCGTAATTCGTCCAAACTGGACTGGTCTAGTTCTTCAACTTTCTACAGAAGTACGTAGGTGGCGCCCGACTGTCGACATTTAGAGACTTGTCGATCGGCGACAGTTTAATGCTGTTACGCAGTTCTGAGGCATAAGCTCTGCGAAATGTCTTAACAGAAATGTATTCAAAGTAAGATGCTAATGACTATTTGTTAGTCAAACCTAAAAAAAGGCTATGACTTCAACATTGAGTATGACCAGTTGTTTCACATGGACTTTTCTGAGATTCGCTTTCTATAATCGATAGGCAAGGCGATACTAACAAGTAACACAAACATGATGAAAGTGCCTCCGTTGCGCCACACGTGTGGGATGCGCAGGCGCCGTTCTGCCGACGGTTCTAGTGTAGCCGGCTTAAGGGTCCCATTCATTTCGCATTAAGCAATTTGGTGAACGCACAGCGTTTACCGGTTCATTCATGCGATTGTGCAATTGTTGATATGGATTTATACTGCACACATCAAACTCTGAAGATAACTGAACAAAATATATCCGATTACTGTTGGATACTGTATTTTTATTTTATTTTAGCTGTGACGACATTCTCTGTTGGTACTTTTGGTTCATTGATACAAGGCCAGAGGAAATCCACACTGAGTTAAATTAAGATATACCTACCTATTATTATAGCATTATAATTATTGCAGGAAATAGAGATATCAGCTGAATCTATTAAATGTTCTGTTTTAGATCATTTTAAAAAGGTCGTGATGCCATGACTCAGCGGCGAGAAGTCGTCTGCTTATGTCTTTACCTACTTTCAGATGCTGATAGATTATTACGATCTCACTCCTACTCGCCTATTACAGATATATCTGTCACTCTCTAGCTCAACTAACACTTCACGTGTTTGCTGTCTCGCCTACGCGACGTCATCTGTTAATTTAATTACTTCTACTTTATGCCATTTATAAATGTTCATGATTTTTCTTTATAAATATTGCTCACTTTTGCTTTCCAAAATGATGATCTGGGAGTTTTTGTAACACGTAAAAAGCGGTTCTGAGTAAAAGAAATGCCTCCCCCGCAGAAATAAATAGTTAAATTCCTATAAACACTTGTGTAAAACAAAGTTGATCTCTTATTTATAGACTATGCCGTAGAGCGACGAAATGTTATCTTATTTGAATATTTCGAATAACAGAACGTTTTAATTCATAGAATATTTGCAATGTGGAATGTCTACCCAAGTACAATGAATTCCTTGAGCGACATTGGATGTAGGTTAGGATGATTGTAATAACACTTGTATGCATATAACTTACTGTTTATGTTATTAACGAACCTGCTTTTATATGAGAAGATTGTGGTGTTAATCTAAGGTCAGTCGGTAGTCTCCGAGTATGTTTAATGTCAACTGTATTATTCGTAATTTACGTAATTCTGTACTAATGATGATAATGGTCCTGTTCATAATGTCGTTTCTCCAGGTTCTGAACAACAGGTTGTTAAAGAGACTTAATATGAATATTAAAGTACTGCGTGTAACTATGATTCAAAGCGAGAGCTACAAAACGGAGAAGTAGGCACATTATGTAAGTAAACTGGACATTTAAATAGAGGGAACTGCATGCAGTCTTGTTCTCTGGATGCTGGCCAACTTCATCTAATTGGGTCATTTATATGCATTACAGAATTACTCGAATACTTTCCGTAGACTTTAATATAAAATATGAGGGATTATCTGACTTGAGATAATACCAAATTACACCGTTAATCCTAGTTTTACTGGTCCAAAAAGCCGTCGTCGTAGTTTATTCTTCTCATCGGTATTTAATTAAATCTCACATTTTAGTTCTCTTAACTATTTTTGCCTTAGGAAAATCTTTGTCAAAAGGTTTATTTACTACAAAGAAGAACAATTTGTAACATAAAAATGCGATATACCTGTTTTCTTCGGTGTGCCTTTAGGAAAGGCCTCCTCCAACTCTTCCCATTATGTGCCATCCCACGTATTTTTCGTATTTCCATCTACAGATCTATCTACCTCTTTTATGAATCTTTAGGGCATCTGTTATGTTGTGGATGCTCCAGTTGCCCTGCACTCTCCATTATCCCAAATGTCTTGTCGATCTTCATTTTTGGTCCGTTCCAGTGAATTTTGACATGCATGCATTTTCGTTTCGTGTTACATTAGAACAGAATTCATTTTCTCTATTATTTCGATATTTCGTGATCTGTGAATCAACTATATAGTGAGAATATGCACATGACATTAAAAAAGAAATCCCCATTGAATAATAACAAAAATTAACTGCTATAGCTATTAATTTTCGCTTCCTACCCGCATGTGTCCTCATCGATCTATCCTGCATTCCATTATGTTTTAACGGTGACTTTATAATTTGTGCTTTGTGATAAAACTCTCCCCTTTGAATGACAAATAATTTTGTGTTAGTTATTATTCCTCGCTACATCCATGTTATGCTATTTTAATGAAGCGTAGTAACTGTGCTGTGCTAACATTTTTATCTAAGAATATATATATATAGGAACTTAGAGCTAGGTACTTGCAAAATTTTCCGCCTACAATATAACTAGGCTGTTGAATCGTAAAAGTAAATTTTAGTTTCATGCTCTAAATAAAAATATTCTTAGAGCAAAAATATCAAACGCTAGCCCGGAACCCTGTAACGACTTACACAGCCGCCTTATTGATATCTCTGAAAGCATCGTCCGACAAACACGACTTATGAACCTTGCCCGTCTACTATTAAAGCCTAAATTCGCTTGAAAATGTTCTTCAAATAGGACTTAATACGAATTAATTGGATATTTTTAATGTCATGGCGTTGTGTATTTATAAACCATCTGGAGGCGGTTTGGTTCACGGATGCGTTATTTGGAACTGTACTAATACTGTTGCGATCCGCATGGTAATAATACAATTTTATGTCTTTTTGTTTCAGGTATGTTGCCGTGTACAATTTGAGGTTATAGTTACCATCAGTCCCTGCAACTGTAAGTCATGAAATAAATCTATGATATATGCGTATCGCTTCATATGACGGAACTTCATAAGCGGAAATTCAAATGTTTCAAAGTAGGTACCTAATACGTAACCAGAGCTTACAAAGCGTAACAAAGACTTTCTCAATGTCCTTCAATCATAGACATATCTACAAATTGTACGTCACCCGCTATCTGCCTCTGCATGCTGAAATTAGACAAAATGGCGCGGGTTTCGTTGTTTAGGCTTAAAATAGAAACGAATTCTCAAAAGTGTCCGTTTTATATCCCGTAAAGTAAGATTATTGTAGCATAAAAAGACATTAATAAAATGTGATTAATTCCTCTTTGCATCGGGCAAGTAAAAAAAAAATAATTCAGAAAATAAAGTCTGCCGTATCCAATAATATTTTATACTCGCTAGCACAACAGGAACATAGCCGGCACGAGCGTACGCTCATTAAACCCCACAACAATGCGGGGCGGGGTTGCCTGCGTAATAAAAATTACAAGACGCTCAGGATGGGAGTGCCTAAATGGTTCCATACTTGTCTCCGGTCCCGATAAATCTGGTCGACTCATTAAATCTAAAGCATTCGATAAAAGAATGGTGTTTGTTTTAAGATACGAATCGGATCAAGAGTTCTCTTGAATTGAACAGTTTAGGAAATATCAGACATATCTGACTGGTCGATTGCAGTCGAAATTTTGTTGCAGTGTATTTACGTTCGCTATTGATTGCAATTTCCATTATGATTGTTATCTTGAATGTGACGTATGATGCAGTGGTTGATGAGATGTGCCATGAATGAAGTGTGGCATGGCGATGGTGGCCAAGTTTTGGGCCAGCAGTCGCGACACGCGAGCCAATGACGCGAGGTTCCGCCAAGCTTCCGCCGCGCCCGTCCCGTCGCACTCGCGCGTAAACAATCGTCAGATTCGTTTGTTGTTCATCGCCCCCACTGATTTGTATTACTAGAGCAATATATAAAATGTTATTAGTCACTGCCTATAATGCTACTGCAACGTAAGTACAGTTATTCTGGTAAGGATTCAGATTTGGACTTTTACCATATTTCAATGTTTTGAATATTTGACCAGGAAACCTCGCTTAGCAGGATTCATTTTCCCTCATTGATAAAAAAAAATATTATGGAAACTTATAATTTGATTAGACCCATATGGGTTCCATTGTGGGTTCACTTAGGCTACCGATGAAATTAAATTATTTTGACCTTACACAGTTTTCTCTTGCACAGATCGCGTTTCAAGTTACGTAATGAGAATGCGTCGGCGCAGATTTCGTCACCGCGGAAAGCGCGCTGGCCCATTAAATTGTTTTATTATGAACTCGACGCCATCTTGTGTATTTTTGGCTGAGGTTTAGGTGTTTATCTGGTTGGGAATCCGTCCAAGCAGTAATTAGTCAGTGTAACTTTATTTTCGCTGTCCACGAATATGTTTGAAAAGAATAACGTGAGTTTTAACCATCATGAACAGCTAATGTCACTTATGTCTGGTGTATAATAAAACGATGATAAGAAAACATCCCAGACATCCAAGCCGATGTACCCTTTTTTCGAGAATCTGAAGCTGTAACATAAACATTCGTGTATTAAATTCAGCCGCCAGAAAACATATTCTTCCTGTAGAGTTGAATGACCGAGGTTTGTTTGTCATCCCACATCGTATCTTCACAACTCCTCGCATCACCTGTCTCATTTTTCACTATCGTCGTAGACGTAAACGATCGTTATTTTAATCCTCGCCCTAAAATTATGAATGGGACGTTACAATTACAAACGCCACTGGATCCGCATTCTATCGTTTTAAATATATTTCAATAAATCTATTCATTGTCGGGTACGTCTGGAGAGTTATTGAAACATTCTCGGAATATCTATTAAGTGTGTCACTTCGTATATTTAACTGAACATACTACTTAATTCATTAGCACGCAAAGCTATAATACCTATTCTCGTGACCAAATTATTCAAAATTCGTCTTATGTACTGTTGTTTAATTGCTCTTGCAATATTCTACTCAGTACGGCGTTATTTCACCTATTCTGTCATCGAAACATTGTAATTTGCATATTCATTTTTTATTTCATGACTCAGTGCTTGGAGTTGGACGTCCACACTGTCCGTACAAATGATGTAATCTACATTTTGGGGCTATTGGACATAGAGAGTCATAAAGTACCTCCAAGTACTGGGCACCGTAATAGGCAAAGCACGAACTGTAGTTGCATTAACGAACAACCCAGTTCTTACGACTTTCCAGTTTCGCACCATCAACAGACTTGTTATTGTGTTTACATGAATCAAATTATACACCGCTTCTCACATGTTTTCATCTGCTAAGTGCGAGTAGATTTTTTGTTCCAAAGTTAAGCAGAACCGAAGTGGAGTTAGGCTAAGAATAATCAGGATTCTGTAGAAACGTAGAATGACCCAGTTAGTGGTTGTCTGTGAGTCATGATGAGGGATACATTTTATCCATCTTCCTCAAATATGTTTCCTAGGCATTTGGTATATTTATTATTCTTTAAATAAATACTCAAATACGTCGTATTTAAGTCATTGGTTCCACGTTTTAGTTGCTGTCAAACAAATTTTCTTGTTTACAATAACAAATATCTTTTAATTTATTCTGACAGCTAAAAGTTATGCGCTCCACTTTGTGAGCAACTGGTATCATAAACCCCTATGTCGGAATAATTTTCATTTTCAAGTAATCTAATAAGATATATCATTCTTAACCGATATGCCAAATAAGCTTTTATGTAGGTACACAAACGACCTATTTGTTTTCGGTGCCATATTTAGCTATCAATCAGATCTGATTTATTTGGACAAATCTTGAGCTTAATTGCAATGACAAATTGGAATTCAAATAGGCTTAATCAATTGTGTGACCTTACTTCACATTTATGATGAATTACCATCTATGAAGCATCAACATTATTTATTATTTTTTCGATTGTGGAAAAATTTAGGCTCTACACAAGAATTTGTGGTATTTTTCAGTTGCCTGCGAATAAAGAGTGTTTCATCGTGTAACTGATTTGTAGATCCCATCGCACCGGGCAAGCGCGGCGTGGGAGACGCACGAGGAACGTCGACCCCGCGTGCAACTATAAATATACAACACACTCCTTATCCATGCATCAGAACATCCTTGATACACCTCTTACATGAAATACGTTCAATTTTCTCAAATAATCTATCGTTCAATTCATTTAATTTGGCCTCTGGAACTGGTTTTTAGGATTTGTGTATGCTTTAAGGATTTGTGTATGCCTTTTCCTGGTAGAGAAAGTTGTCTGTCGATCAATCTACTGTTTTTATCCTGTGGTTTTACTAAAATAATATCCTCTGTAAAATTTTGGAAGCCATCAAAATATGTTCCGGTTTGAATCTTTTCCGTTAGGTATAACTGGCTGAACTCACCGTCTCAACATGCCACACACTTACGAGTTGTTTCGACAAAGTTCAATGCCACCTCTACATGGGTGATAGCAATTGAATCAGTTCCACTTGCAACGAATTAATGTTCATTAACAGAGAATCATATGACACCGTTGGTCGTTTTATAACTAATAATGAAAATAATGAAACTAGCGTCTCGGGTTGATCTACTAAAATTACCATTAGAACGTCCTGTTGCATGACATCAGCGATTTGATTTCTGACGTTATTATCTCGAACCGATGACCTAGTGTTCCTTCCGAGAATTGCTAAAAAAGTTGGGGTAATGCGAAGTAGTCTTGATTGATCTGAATGCTGGGCTCGGTTTGGGTCGTGAAACGGAACACGCTCGTCCCTGATAACTTTCCCGGCACTAGGTCAGTTTTGCGCGGCTCGCTTAACGGTACAATCAGGTTGTTGCCGTCCGTCGACACGTAACAATGTGATTGCAGTTTTGAAACGTTCATCGTAAGCGATTCGTTACGTTTGTGACCGATGTAAACTCTATTGCATTGATATAAGAACGCAGTGAATTACTGTGTCCGCTTCCAAAAGCCTTGAACTTGCCGATCGCGTCGACATTCGTTTGCATATATCGCTAATGCTTCATTCAGTTATAATTTTAGACTGAGTTAGTGAAGTAGAAATTGATCTCCTCGTATTAAATTCATTTTCCCCCGTCATCGGTTACCGTTGCCTTTGTTTATTTAATTAATCTATGTTAATTGGTATCGCTTATAATGTAAACTCGGCTATCACGTTTGATTGTCACATTGGGTGCTGCAGTTTCTAAACGTGACGTCGGAACATGACGTGGTAAAGGATCTTGGTTTTAGTTCGCGCTGTATACTATCGTTGACTTAATTAATAAGGAGTAAAACAAGGATCATTCCTCCACTCCTAATATTTAAAAAATAATTAATTTTATGGCTATATGCCAAAATGATTTTGCTTTTCAACAAATTAATCGGCGTACAAATGTCATTTGTACAATGCAATGAATTGGGAGTCTTGATTGATTATTATGCATGTTTCGACTAAAGTAGACAACAAGACATTGAATTATTACGAAGTACATAATTTGTTTCGATCCGAAAGATTCAGATTATTTGATTCCGTAATAAATCTTGTAAATGCGGAATCTGCTCCACGACGACCGCGCATAAAATATAGTATTTTGTGCTCAAGCGCAGATGCCGCAAATTTTGCGGTAAGTCAGAATTACGTTTAATGAATGTTCAATTCTCATAAGTTTTTTTTTTACTTCTACGTCATCTTATTGCTAAAGCCCGGTTTCCACCGCGAGCGGACCGGACCCATTAATGACTTCGTTAAACTCGCAAACACAAACTACATACTTGTATTTCCACCAACGGTGCAAATACAAGTATGCGCAAGTGGAAATACATGTAACGCAAACTGCATACTTGTACTTCCACCGTTGGTGGAAATATAAGTATGTAGTTTGTGTTTGCGAGTTTAACGAAGTCATTAATGGGTCCGTTCCGCTCGCGGTGGAAACCGGGCTTTAGTCTTGGACGAATAGACGCTTGCGGTCGTCGGAGGATGATATCACTTTTCGGACGCTAAAAAGATTAGTAATAATGTAAACAAACGCAGTGTGTCTTACCTTACGTTTTATAAGCAGTATTAGTACGTGTTTATTTTATAATCGAAAGGAGATCCAAAATATCTAGTGAGTAATAAATTTAAATAATCTATGACCGGAAACCAATGCGAAGACTGTCTGGATAAACGTTGTAATGCAGAGAGAACGCAGATAAGGTGCTTGAACTAATCACAGCTTTGCGTATATAAATACTAGTTTCTCCCATGTTCAGATGTGATTTTCAAGATTCACCATTTTAATTAATGTTAATAAAACTCATCACAGTGTGAGACAGTAGTATGCTAATTTAAGAAATCTCTGAAATGCAATTTGTATATGAAAAAAATCGTAAGTTGTGCAAATAGAGATAAAATATTCTAAGATATTAACTAATATAAAGAAGAACAAGTTGCACCTGTACGCTTATACCGTACTTACATGTGCGCAGGTTCTCTTTTGTGTTTATCAAAGGGACCCCTATTATTCAATCGCTGTTCTTTTGTTGATGACGTCAGCTCTCACGAGGGGCGCCCGCGCCGCTGTTTGTATGAGGTAATCTTCAAACGTCCTTATAAAAAGTATTAGGTTGGTAACATTCGTTTTTGCCTTGTTAATATGTAGAATTACGGAATCGTATTGCTCATTGGATTTTTTAAATTCGGTTAACGTCTTTGTCAATTCTAAGATCTACTGATGTCACGGCTTTTTACGACTGTTCGAACCCTATCCAATCTATTAATTGAAATTCTGATTAACGGCGTAGTCGACGATCGTTATTAGGTGCACACAGAATATTTAATTTGTAGGGCACTGGCAATGCTACCAAAGCGATAATATAATGGAATGCTAAGAAAGTATTCCGTTTTAATTTAAGTCTTGCTTATTTTTTTTTTTACATATCATCCTGCTTAAAGTTAGAATACTTATGTAAAATTACCATCAGTGAACATTTTTTACTAATGTATTATTAAAACTATTTATGGCTAACTAAACCTATAGTCGCATCAAATCGGAAGTCAATAGAGTTTAGGTTGCTTTGGAGCATGACGTGTCTATGGTGACGATTAGTTTATTTACAAATGTTTCGAGAAACGGTACATACGTAAATGCCGTGATAAATCTTCCGTTAAAATACAATTATATTACAGTACCTACTAAGTGATACCTCATAACCATGAATCCAGGAAAATGTTCACTTAACGGTAGGTGACCCAGAATCAGCTGATCACGAGAACTTGTCTTAATTAGGTTAATGTCGACCCGTTACTGTAAAAACAAGCAACAGTACAATTTTGTGTCTCTTTTCCATTCGTTTTAAACTTTTATTTTATCATCTGCCCATTTACAAAATACAATTCTGCACTTAGTTTATTTTATCGTGCTTTGCCTTTTGTATATTGATTTATATCAGATGCTTCTCTTCTCCTGGGTTGTGTTTGTGTTTCGCTCATCTCGAAATTTAGTTTTCGCATCAGTTTTAGGTAGCTGCATTTTTCGTTATTCTTATTTATCTACTATTGACATAACTTGCAGCCTCGTAAGACTTGTGATATGTATGACTCATATAAAAAAAAATATTGATCTCCTTTGTAAAAAATCGTGTGCAAATCCCACCACACCCGGCATTAAAATTCATTTCCTGACAAACGTTCTACAAAATGCATAATTATGTATGTAAGCAATCATTGAATGAGCAGGTATTTATTAACATACAATTAAGTGTAGGCAGTTTTCATTGCATTATCTTTGTAGGTACCCATACTACCTATCTTGCAAAACAATCGTCACATTGCTCAATGATTTCTTCTACTCGTAAAGACAAAGGGATGACCGTTAGTTGCCTTTTTCCCTTTTTTTGTCCGTCCCATGCGATGCGTAGTCTTAGCAAACGTTTCTCTTGTTTCCTGTCGTTGTTCCACATTTGCTACTAATGTACTGCCTATTGTTGCATACTGAAGATTTTTAATGACAATGGGCTGGTCTAAGAAACATGTTAAACACAACTTCACAGCAACAAACGTCCATTTATCTAAAGTCTTTGCTATGACAGAGTTGAGAGTATCGATCTGTTATTAAAATTTCCGGACCTTTGACATGGCGCGGCGCGAATTAGAGGTCACTAGTGATCTGGCCTTTAGTTGACTCACCGAAACATAAGTGCCACATGCATGGAAACTTATTTAGATGTAGAACAGTCTAGTGAGTGCGTGACCTAAAAACTAAATCAGTGACAATAAAATAACTGTTCTATTACGAGTATTATGACTGAACCGCAAGTCCTGTACGAGTAGAATACAAGCCCTTCGTTCTCACAGCGTATTACCAACCAACAATAAGCCTAAGTAAGCTGCTTTTAGAATCTCATACGAAGTAAAACATTCTACAATGAACAGTGTAGTATCATTTGCACCGACATTGAATTCAATTGCTCTGGCAATAAAATCTATTTTAGGTATTCGATTGTTTATAGCACGTTAAGTGTGTCGGCCGTCGGAGTGGTTGCAGACATCTCGTGTTTCAGAAGCGTGGTCGGTGTTAGCGTCAATGATCCACCTCTATGTACCAACAGCTGCAATTTGCCAAAGACGTCAACCATTGACCATTGTTGTTAGCTCTATTTGTATTCATAATTTCGAAATGTGGTGCGACTTCGCCTTTGCATATTTGTTTGTTTAGGATTATGGATGCCATCTGTAAAGTTAAATAGGACGAACTGTGTTTTGTTGTCAGTTTTCGCAACCTACGGTTTACATGCATCGAAAATGTTCTGAAAAACTCATTGCTTGAACTATGAGCAATATTTTATCAAACATTCAATGTAACTTTAAAATAAAATTATCGTTCTGGTAGACGATGTCAATCTTGTTAACACGTTCCTTCAAATTCATATATTATGCTAAAAATTTATACTATCTAAATATCGTGAACTGGCGACCATTAGGATAAAATCAGTCCACAATTTCGTGACAAGTTCTGGGCGCGTTTGAGGTTATAGTTTCCTTTCAACAAGCCACATGTATGTTTTAAACATGAATGCTTACAAACAAGAAAGGTAAATACATAGCTATTGAAATTAAAACATGCCAGGCGGTTTCGTGGCTAACATTGTGCGTAACGTTGACAATATGCGACCTTGTGTAGCTACTGATCCTTTTATCTTCGTTATGATACTTGTTTGTGACGCCATTTATTAGGTATTTTGTTTAGAACACAGAATAAAGCGTTATATTACAAAGGCGGGTCTTAAGGTTAACGGGACCGTTAAGACAAGAATCATGGCGCCCAGTGATTAATAAATAACTGAAGGAGGAATATAATGTGAGTTATCTGAAAGACCTATTTATTGTATTGACATTTCTATCAGTATAATCTTTTGAACACAATGAAATTGAAAATTGTAAATCAAACAATGATGGATAACTGTGCTTTAATAGGTGTTTGTTCCTTCATTCAATATGTTCAATAGTTTAGAATAGTGAAGCTACAAGCCATGGTTCTATTTGTAGAATAAATATTTTGCAATGTTAAAAACGCCATCGCCACCGGACTTGTAAAACACGCAATAACTGTCCCAATCAAATGCAATCTAAAGGTACGATTTCACCAAAATAGTGTGCAGCACATTTGTTCACAAACATTTCGTGCAGAACTCCAACAGTGCACGTACTGAGCTGCAGATCCGATAGTCTCTGTTTCCACCGGCAAAGCTGTGCGTAACTTTTGTACGCGCACAGTGTAGCACACTTGTGCGCGAACATGTTTCATCATGTTCGCGCACAAGTGTGCAAGGACAAAATGTTTTCACTCCGGTAGCGGAATCAAGACTGAGTTCGCGAACAACAAGTGTGTACGCGTCGACGCGAGTCCACTGCTTGCATATGTGCGCGCACAAAAGTATGCAGATGTGCGCGAACATTTCTAATGTTCGCACAAAATTTGTTATTGTTTGCTTGAGTGAGTTGACCAGAATAAACATTTGTGTCGTACACTGTGCCGCACAGTGCCGCACACTGGTGGAATCGCGCCTTAACATTAACAGTACCTGATATTCAGTTGTTTTCTGTGACCTAAATACTACAAGATCTACCATGCAAATTCCGATTTCATTGCGATATACAATATTGTCATCGAAACTTGTATGCCTAGCAGTCGTAATTTGTCACAGGGCTAGAGATACAATGGGTCATACATTGCATGAAATATGGTCTTGTGGCTACATCCATCACATCCGTTACTTGCCATCGATATTTCATATAATCCAATTCCAATCTAATATTTCAACGTTCATAATCGTGCCAAATTGAGAATATTAATTGAAGTGTCATTTTGAGATGTAAGTCGTGGCCTAACTCGTATTTGCTTAGCTGTTGGTACTGTAGATTGTTATGTATGCACAATTTAATCGATAGATATACTCGCTATATTAGTCGAATTGACTCAATAAATCTAAACTTTTACATGAAGATGTCCTTATATTTTTATGTCTGCTTATTTATAATGATTTTGCAATCAATTATGATTTATTTTTTAACTTGTAATTAGAGTTGGACAATCGTGTAACCGCTTTGGCAATATAGCTCTCTATCAACCCCGAAACGGTACTTGATTACTTTGTAACGGGAATTTTGGAACTGGCTTCTTACTAGTTATTCAAATACTTTTATTTAAACGTACCAGCTCCCAATGAGCTCTGCTACATCATTGCATTTAAACTGTTTACTTGTACCGACATTATTTGCTCCGGCAATAGTCCAGCAAGCAATTGGACTTGCTCAAACATCGCTCAGGGCGTACAATGTGTGCCTATTTAAATGCGATACCATTTCGGTAAGTACATTTGTACAAACTATGCGTGCTGAAGCTGTTCCAAAACCATTTGTTTTACCCATTTGCTCTCGACTACCTACTCAACCATCGACGGCCTTTATCGAATACCCGTTATACCATTATTCTCGGATTAAACCAAAGCGACGCGAACATAAATTCTAATAACACAACGCAGTTATGATGTGGCGATAATTAAAGCCATTTTTTTCATCTTCACGTCAATCTCAGTTTTTTCTTGATCAGAGAATTCTCGCGAAAATCGAGAAAGTTGCGGATAGAATAGACTAGCCTGTAATCACTATGACATGTAATGAAGTTTTATAATAAACACTACGGTTCTCAGCTTAGCTGTGGTCTGTCAAGTGTCTGTTTGATTAATTCGTTGTTAAGAACTACGCCATCAGCCTCAGCCTGTATTATTTTGACAGACGACAATCGTAAACCCCAAATTGGTCTCTTGCGCCGCCACCTTTGCGTATATCGATAGAACTTTTCATAGCACCTTATAAGGGCTGGGGCCGGGTTCTAAGTGCCACCTACACAGTGCTGTACAAATGTCCATATTCGTCATTATGGGCGTTCTGACTAAGACGGCCGGCGAATCGGCTACCTTTGTTAGATGTAAGCTGATGACTATTCTTTTTGCCGCTGCCGTGGGCGGCCGATTCACCTTCGATATAAAGATTATCTTATTCCATGTAGGTGGGTACTTACATCTTAACTTGAGAATACTTAGGAAGTGAGCGTTGTTTCGATTTCGTAATGATAGTTCCTATCCGACGTGGGTAGCTAATGACTGGGCATAACCTAATCCACAAATTACATATTTATTTAACCTTATTGCATTAGTTATTGTAAGTACTTGCGACATCTAAGTGACCTTCTTTTGGTCAGTGAATGGTTCCAGTTAAATGGGCAAATGCTTAAATTATACACGTTTTAAACTTGTCGGCAGATAAGTACTCATCCAAGTAAATTATTTTTCTTGCCCTATCCCAATATATTGTTCCCAGACTTAAAAAGGTATGTTGACGGTTTGGCTTCCTATAATTTGCTGAATATAGGCAAATTTTTAATCAAGATTAAGGCTAAAAATAACACCGTGTTCGCATCTTGCTTTGTATATTGTTTACTAAAAGCATATTATCAGCAAACAATGTTAATGCCTACTATTAACATTAACCAAATTAATGGCTAGAACAGTTTGAAAATATTAAATGCATAGAATTATGCTTTCATCGCGTTTGTAACCTATCATTTTGGTTCACCACCGAACAATCTTTCGGTTTGTTTCTCTCTGCTACCGCCATGAGATAAAGAAAGACTCTTCTAAGTAATGGAGTGGATTTGTGTTACTTCAGGGCTGCCCAACGATACCCCTTTGTTTTTAAAACAGCTGTCATATTTTAAAATTCATTTTTATTAACAGTATCATTGTCGCTCTCCTGGCCAGATCTTAGAATTGATCATTTCATGAAGTGTTCAGTCATTGGTCATAAAATGATCAATTCTAAGATCTGGCCACGACATAACTACTGTCGTGTGTTGTGTTATGTTACAATTAACATGTCGTTATCGATGATTATTGAAATAAAATAAATTTACATACATATAACACGTAAATAATTGTATTAGTATCAGATTTAATATATATATTTCATTGCCATGACGTGAGGTATATTCTTAGAATAAAATAATACATAGACATGAAACTCCATGAACAAGATACCCAATAACCCAACCCTATTTTGAGCGTTGCAAGGTAGGTACCGGTGCAGCTATTTTAATTACCATTAATTTAGATTTAAAGTACGTACTCGAGAGTTTTAGGCGTACCTTTAACAGTCATGGTCGAATTGTTCATAGTTATTTATAAATAGATGACATAATTGTCATGCAACATGAAGCTAAGCAATCAATCAATGTTTAAAAAATAACGCATTCGTTTTAACATAACACTATCAAATTACCAAAAACGTTTGTTAAAGAAAGTGTGAAGTTAAAAACCTGTGTTATTGATATCAGGTCGTAGAATATTTCTGGTCAAGCCAAGACGTGTGATTATTACTTAGTTTGTTAAGTTGATGGGTCAATATATTAGCAGCTCATCAGTGTCCCTTTAGGTGTGTATATCGTACCTGCGCTTGTCATATTTGTGGTGAAGAACTTTAGTTGTAATTCTGAAGTGAATTACAACTAATTAAAGTTAACTGAAGCGTTGACTTGGGTGGAGGCTAACTTGTCGTTTCTTAATCTGAACGGTTACTATCCGTCACGAACGAAACTGGGAATTAAACTACAATTTTGTTTGTAGACACTTATAAAAATTAACATTGCGAAGTAAAAGAAGCAAACTCAATCTTGTCGACTGTTTCTCACTGAACTTAAATTCGATGTACTTAATTTAATGTTTTTAAAATAGATAGGTACTTACAGGCTAATAAAACCACAGACCGTAACAAAGTATTCTTCCGACAAGAGATGACGAATTTTACAAAAAAACTCTCATTGATTGATATTTAATCTGAGGACCTTTGAACTTTCTGTCGCGTGGACAATGGGCTCGACGCTCAATTAGATGCTAGGCCTCCGTGGGTGGTCCGATGTTTTCCTTTGCCCTGTAATCAATAAAAATGCGCCTTTAGTGTTCATGTCAGTCGAAGTGACGTTTTGACGGAGTCGGTGTTAGATGGTACTGGTTTTGTAATGGATATCGATGTAGCCCGGCGCTAACTTACCTACATTGTGTTCGTCCCCGCGGATGTGACGTGAAGATCACATTCCTTCCTCTGTGGGATTATGAATGTATTGTCGTGCTGTTTCCATTTATGAGACGAACCATGTTTAGAGTAATGTTGAAACGAAGCGTGTTGACGGTTGCGGAATACCTTTTGATTTGATAAATTCAAGATTTCCGATATGGTATTCTTTCTCTATTTGCGCAACGGCTATCGATTTGCTCATATCGAAACATACATATAAACAAATAAATAAAATTGAAGTGTCTGTTTGTAATGTCAAAATAACAGCTTTATACTAAATGCATATGATGATAATATAACAATTGACGGGACTTTCACTGGCAGATAGCTGATTATAGGGAGTAACCTAGGCTACTTTTATTTAAAAAAAAAATTAGTAATTGCCGCGTAAAAATAAAAACCCAGGAAATCCACATCCACGTGGGCGACGCCGCGGGAAGAAGCTAGTTTAGAAATAAAATTAGACTACCTATTCTTGTTCCTTTCTCAATAGATCATTCTCTTTGCGTGGCTTCACTGGTTTAATAAAAACTAGTCTCCAACGGCTCGTTGAAAAATGAATGAATGCATTGCACGGTTATAAGTATTTTTGCCCATTCATCCGCGACGGACAACTTACAGTAAGACAACACCGGCGTTTTAAGTTTCTCAATCAATAATGAGTATAAATTATACCAGTATTACCATAAATTATTATTATTATTAGCTTTTTGAAGAACCCGGCGGGTAATCAATTTTTTCATTTAAATTGAGTAATAAAAAACCCATAAAAAGCTTTGTAACTTTTTATTTCGTGGAAGTTAAATCGAACCCTGACTACAGATTCTTGTTCCTATCTAATATCTAAGTTATTGATTTGTTTGTGGTCATAAAAGTCAAAAGGAAACAATAAAAAATAGTAGATTGTTTGCCAAGGAAGTAAATAACTATTTTGAAGGCGAGAGGGATTCTAAAGAAGAATCCTAAGCGCAGCGAGGAATTCAAAGTAGCTCACTCGAGCTTAAAATAGTTTTGCTCCCGAGGTCACTCTACTTTTTATCACCCTCTATGAAAAAATAAGTAAGTGCAACTTATGATATAAGAATAGTACCTACGTTTATTTATTTACGTACAATTACTTGAGGAAGACATAAGTACCTACCTACAAATTTTTTATAAAACTAAAAATAAAGTAAAAGCCTAATTTGAGTAAACAATTACGAACAAACCTTTGTTCGTAATTGTTTTGTTTTGCTTTTAGCGCGTTTTTATTTTTTCACATTTTTTTTTTATTTGGCTCGCGCCCTTTTTTTTATCATACAGCCTGTTACTTGTTCATACAATGTTCGTTATTGATCTCTTTGATAATTGGAACTTTTGCTACTTAACAATATCCACATTCCAAATTCAAATCACTTTTAGTCGCTAGGGATTAAAGAGCTATTTTAGTCCCTGTTTACGCAGAATACACTAGCTCTTTTTGAATAGATGTGATAAAAAGTAATGCAAATAGTTAGGTAGGGAGCATTGATGGCCCAGTAGCAACGGCCCAGACTTACGACTTGTAGGTCGTGGGTTCGACACCAAGCAGGCACTTTTCTAATGTAAGTTAATCATACATCACCACTGCTCTCAAAACGGTCAAGGAAAAACATCGTGAAGAAACCGGCATGTCCTAGAACCAAAAATTCGAAGATATGTGACATCTTATGACATCTAACAACCCGCACTGGGCCCGCGTGGTAGATTATAGCCCACTCCCTGTCGAAGAGAGGAGGCCTGTGTCCCAGCAGTGGGAACATTATAGACTGATTATGCTAAATATTTAGATATGTTTGTGCCTACATTCAATTTCTTGGATAATGCGGCTTGAAATAATCCTAGAGTTTTTACTACCGATAAATTGTCTGCGTCTATTTAGTTCAGCGATGACCGAATTTTTCAGCACATATTTTGCTCTTCCTATTGTATAATAGGAAGCGCAAAAAATGTGCTGAAAAATTCAACTCTCTCTAATTTGAACAATAAAGGAATGTAGTATTGAGAGTTTTAACATAATTAATTATTATAGATACCTACCTACAGTGGCCACGGCATTTTAAGATTGCAGCGATAAATATTCGTACAGTGTAATAAAGTGGAAGTGTTATTGGGTTTTTCTATCAGCAATTTCTCAGAAGCAGCCCGGAGTCTGGATTGCCCGGTTGATGGCAATAGGATCATCCCCTATTACATGGGACTCATACATAACTGTCGATGTGTGGGTGTTACTGTAGGTACACCTCTGCCTAACCCTTCGGGGATTACAACGTTGATGATGAAACCTTATTGATACTAACCTAGGTACCACTATACATACATAATTATAATAAAACTAGCTGCGCTCCGCGGTTTCACCCGCATTAGTTTCGATCCCGTGGGAATATCGGGATACAACTATCCTATGTCCTTTCCCGGGACTCAAACTATGTCTAAGTATACCAATTTCATCTAAATCGGTTCAGCCGTTTAAGCGTGAAGAGGTAACAGACAGACACACTTTCGCATTTATAATATTAGTATAGATATAGGTAATATTAGTATCATATCGATTAGTATGGATTGTATTTGTAACGAAGAATTTTTTACAGACTTCAAAAAAAGGAGGTTATCAATTCGATACGTATGTATGTAATATTATTGGAATTGCATTATATTCACATATGATGATCTATTAGGGCTTCCAAACAAATATACAAAATTTCATAGACGTATGTATGTATGTATGTATGTTTGTCCACGCATATCTCCGGAAC
The DNA here is from genome assembly GCA_948474745.1 of Oligia latruncula. Lineage (NCBI taxonomy): Eukaryota > Metazoa > Arthropoda > Insecta > Lepidoptera > Noctuidae > Oligia > Oligia latruncula. Next base: position 8,801,178 of record OX419693.1, on the reverse strand, counting down.
TATTACTCGGATCGTGACCATTTTTTTTTATTGGCTTACATTTTCGTCAACTTAGGGAACAGTGCAAGTTTCATCAAGATCGATTCAGTAATTTTCAAGATATGGACTAATACGTGTAAGTGTGACGGCCTGGCTTACGGATAAGATCTACGGGTGTAGTGTCAAAGGGAAAACATCTCAAAACCTTGGTCAAATACTAGTGCAAAAACTAAAAATTACGAAATAAAAAGTAATTTAAAAAAATTAAACCGACTTCAAAAAGAAATTAACTCAAAATTATGAAATAACTTTAATTTTGGAAGTCGGTGGCATAGAACTAAAATACAGATCCCAAGACACCGACTTCCGAAATTAAAGTTATTTCATAATTTTGAGTTAATTTCTTTTTGAAGTCGGTTTAATTTTTTTATGTCCATTACCTAATTGTCTGCATTTATATGTATATGTACCGGATTGGCACAAAAACCGCTGAATGGAGTTGGATGGGCACACAGATAGTTTATAACCTGGATTATTTTATTACATAAGACTTTTAATCCCAGTAATACATTCCTGTGGAATATTGTCCGACATCCACGTGGGCGAAGCAAAGCTAGTGTAGAATAATCCATGAACCATCTAAACGAGCACACCTAACAAATTATAATTAAACGCAGTTTTGCGTTAAAACACATCATTTGTGACATTTAGTCGCTGAAGTCATTTAATTAACTAAGTGCTGCGCTGCGACCTCTGACAATGTAGCATTAAAATGGCAAGCAGCGGATACTTTGATGTTCCTTACCTATATAATTACTTATAGTTTTATCGTCAATGATGTAAGCTTTGTCTTAACCGAACATAAAGAACACAATAGAAGTACTTATATAAACTGCATCACATAAACTTTGATGTGTCCAAGGTGATAAACCAAAAAAACTAAACTATGGGATTACTCACAATTTTAGTATAGGTACCTATTTTGATGGTATATATTGGTGGTGTAAGAGGGGCTCGTGGCTAAATAATAATAGGCGCACAGGTCGATCGATCAGGTTAAGCTACGCTTGCCGCAGTTGGTCTGTGGATGAGTGACAATCTTTACATATCGAGACCCCTCCGTGCTTGGGAAAGCACGTTAAGCCGTTGGTCCCGGCTGTCATTCGTGGATCTTTGACAGTTGTTACGGGTAGTCAGAAGCCCGAAAGTCTGACAACCAAACAGTCTTATCAAGGGGTATCTATCGTTATTACCCAGTAACTGGGTTGTGGAGGTCAGATAGGCAGTCGCTCCATGTAAAATACTGGTATTCAGCTGCATCCGGTTACACTGGAAGCCGACCCCAACATACTTGGGAAAAGGCTAGGCAGATGAGATGATTTTGGTGGTGTAAGTCCGTGTAAGCTGTACAGGTACAGGCTGACTGTGTGTTGACTTTCTGACACACTGTCTTGTAAAAAGAAAACCATTTCGAAAGCTAATTCATTAAGCTGTATTCAGGATCGTTGATATTTTTTTTAACTGATTACATTTTAATTTAGTGAATAAAATTGTTTAAATGCATGGGAAAACCTGTTTAGCAAGGTGGCTGCATAACTCTAAATGCAAACATAAATTCATTTAAATGGTTTCTAATTACACACCTGTTAATTTAATGACAACATTTAAGTATGTGCAGAATTTAACATTAAAATTAATTAATCTATTAATGCTTTATAGCAATAATTATTTAATGAATTAAAGTACGAAATTACATGATAGATACAGGTAGAAATGACCACTAAAATTATAATAACGATTGGGAGGTTGGCCAATTTCTACCAGCGTTCATCTACCTCTGTTAACAGCCAAAATAAATAAAGTTTTATACTCGAACAGTCACATGCGATTAACAAACATTTCGACACATCCAACTAGTGCAGTAGCAGGTCCAAAGTAACTCCCAAGTCTGAAGCCAAGAGTTTAATGACTTGTTATTAATTAAGTGGGTGCTACACCATATTTCTCAAGTCATTTCTAATAAAATATTTGTCGTTAAATCGACGGGGTATCATGAAGACGACTCAAAGCACATACACACTCCAATGAAGACACAAACTGTTACTGCTTTTGAATGAGACTTTTTGATTAGAATGGATGCTACTACAAGCCTGGCGAGGGTGAATAAATTCCTTGTCGCTATAAATTAGCTTGTTTTTCGGCAGTGATTAAAATCAGAAAGCGATCTGAATTAAATAGGTCTTACGAAGTATCTCACTGAAATACAACAAACGTTCTGTGCCAAGTTTTAAACTATGTTATATTAGACAAGCTTATTCAAAGAATTTTGTCATATACAACCAAACATAAAATCACGTTTTGTATAGTGAACGATGACTTAAAATATACGTGCGTGTCGTCGCCGTAGCGCCTCGTCACAAACACCGGCGGTTTAAAAAAAAACAAAGCGATTATCGAGAGTATTTTTCTTTTCAGTATTTCTAATTGCACTGTTTTCTTTTTGCGTGCAAGAGCTTGAACTCAGTGCCAAGAGTCTCACGCGTGAACGTCTACAAAGAAATAGAGACGGTTATTTCTGACTATCACCTCTAGATGCGTGTGACCGCTACACGAGTGTCGAAGCTATGAATGAGTTCTTTATTAATGTATAAACGGAATTATTTCATCTGTCATATCATATAACATTTGGTTCTCTTCTAATAAGCGCCGTTGTTCAACAAAGTCCCCTGAATCGTGCTCACGCTTAACAATGCTCGTTATTGGTTGTCTATTGGTATTAACATATTTTATTATATGTGCAAATTATCTCATTGCTATTTTCGTATGGTATTCGTGTTGTCAACTGCCTTTCTTTTGAACTGTCGTGATAATCAACTTCCAAAATAATAAGATTGCGTGTGCATAATTTTCGGAGCGGTTCGAATATATTGCTTTTATGCAACCTCGATATCCCGATTTCGTAAATTCTTTACAAAGTGCATCGAAATTGCCATGCCTAGTAAATATTGTCAGACCAGCACTAAATGGTTTTAAAAGCTGAACATGCAATTGCGTTAGGTGGCTAAACCAACACCGTGTTGCACAACGCACTGAAAACTGTTGCCTGAATAATTTGGAACCTAGAATTTGTCTTACTGATGCGTGTGAGTTCTTACTACAATGTGTGTTCACGAGTGCTTCGTCTTTGGCATTCGTGGTAGTGTTCTCTACTACTTCTATTATGTACGTTTTATATCTTATCTTTGAACCTTTTGGACCTTCAATGTTCCTTGACCACATCGATATCTGGCAATACGTCGCCAACGTTGAAAAGTTTTGCGTTCTCCTCTGGGAAATCTCGGACAAACTAGCTATAGTATAAGTAATCACTATTAAAATAGACATTGCTCAGTTTGAAATAATACTAAATATGATTAAATAAAACAGTATGATCATCTAATTTATTCTTTAGCAGGTGCTATATTTGTCGTGCAAATATAGCACTTGCTGTGGCCACGCACTCAATATATCCCTACGGAAACCTGCTCCAATGATATTGTTGAAATCAATGGCTCATTGTTATATCAGACAGCAGTAATTACATAAAATAATAAACATTAAGTCCGTGTATCAATAACTAATAAGTCCGTGTATCGACAGCTAACACAACGTTAATATTGTTTATATTTTATTTCAGGTAAGCTTCGTTAACTTGTGTCGAGACGTGAGAAATTCTATAGAGCCCCGCGAGTCGTAAGTAATAAAGATTTTCAACGTGTTTTTTACTGTCGCCTTTATAGAGAAACGTAGCTTTCTTTAGCTGTCTTCTTTATTGTTCAAGACATTACTATTCTCCGTACAGTTGGTTAGAGTTCGAAAAAAGACTCGGAAGCACTATTGTAGATTTTCTTGCGCGCATTGATTATTGGGTTTGATATGGATATTAAACTATTATATATAAAAGTTTTGTTGCCCACGCGAATTAATTTTCTGTAAGATAAACGCTTGTTTCATTTGAATTTCAATCATTCAACTCAGCCTGTCTTAGTCCGCTGCTGGACATAGACCTCTTCCAAGCTGCGCCACAACAGCCGGTCCTCCGTCTTCCATCAATTTAATTTATTCCATATAAATTCTCTTCCGTTCTTCCGTATAATTTTCTTGCCCTCGGGCATTGGTTGCTCTTACTGCATTTTCAATAAATATTGCACTGATTCTGTATGTAAAATCTGTCTAACATAACATCGTTAAAGGTTTAACCCAGTTGCTGTTTTTTTGTACCAGTTTGGTTGAATCACTTACTTTCTCATGTCAGTTAAGACAATTTAGAATTATTGTGAATGCCAATTTTTATCTAGCCAAGAAGGTGTCTATGGCATCACTTCGCCTTATATTAGGTTAGGGACACAGAATTAATTAGCAAAATTAGCCTCGCAACGACAACACGAGCTTGGCCTTACGTGTATTTGATTGCACCTACGATTATTACAAGAATTGCAATTGAATTGAGTTCAATCATTGTGCATCTGTAATTGTTTATGAATCCTTGGAAAAGGAATACATCATTCTTGACTGTCCATAAATGTTTGTACTTGGTAATAATAATCATGTTTTGTGGGCCATTAAACATTGACATATACGTTTACCTACTTGAAATATAGTTCGCGTAGGTGGTTTACACATCTGAAGTGTGTCTTACGTGTGATTGAGTGAGACGGCTCATTACAATAAGTTTTTCTAAAGCGAATTTGATACGTGTCTCACTGTAGGCGTTGCTACCAGCCGCGTTAACAATATGTTATGAATGGCAAGGTTGAGCCTGTCTGAGCTAACCACTTTGCTGCTGGCTCATAGCTTGCTATTGTCAAATATTGGTCTCAAACAATCCGTCTCGCTTGCATATTACTAACCGCTATATAACCTACACGTTCTCGAGCTACTCTTTGCAACTTAACATATTGACGAAACGGTATTTTCATTTCATAAAAGCTTGCATTAAACAATATTGTTGTTGTAAAAAGAGATCTACAATGTGTCACATTCAATGACGACATTAAATGTGTTTAAAATTGTTGTTAAAGTGTTTATTCATAGTTTGTCAGTGGTTTAATTCTGTCATTCAATGTTTATAAGCTACGCCCACGAAACATCCATTGAATACGAAGCCCATTCCTGAATGGTAGGGATCGACATTTGACACTTCGGTTTTATTGTAGTAGAAAAAATGCCAGTCAGTATGTTGAATATCAACATGTCACATTAACACACACAACTTAACACCCCGCCCAAACTGATTCATAGTTGTTTTTAATTATTTTATTATATTCATCGACTGTACTAAGAAGTTTAATGCCTTCCTTCTGACACCGATTTTTGCTTGAACGGCTTTATAAAATGGCTACACCGGAGGTTATAAACTTTCTATTGAACTAGCATAATGGTGCATTAAAGTCGCTAACTGACACGACACACTGAAACATCCACAGCTCGTTGTTTTACGATAATGTTCCACATTATATTAATGTCCGCGTCGCATCAAGTCACGTTGTTTGGCACCGACATAACACATAAAAAGGAAACCCCAGTTTCCCTACTGTAAACTCGTCCTATATTTACAAATGGGCCCCGCAAGTAAACCGTGAAAAATAAATATTAGGCGATAAATCAGCGAAAATCTCCGGTTTACTCCAATGCTTTTATAGCTATAATAAAAGAACCGTCAACTGTGGATAGTGTTCGGGGAATAAATAGTATAGGTAGATCTCGGCCACCATTCTGGAAACTCGAACGCGTAACAGTGCCCATTGGTTCAGCTTTGACACATTTAGGCGATGTTAACTAGTCAGCTTATTTACACGTGTCGAACCTGCGTAAATCCTAACGAATAGGACCGTAAATCTGTAGCTGCTTTGTATGAAAACATGCGTATTCCTTCGTACTAAGACAATTTATAGAGTTATAACTCTCGTTGCGTTAGTCTTGATGTTGTGCTCATACAATATTATTTTAACACCATCCTCTGGTACTCCTAGTAAAAGTCCGCACTTTAAAAGCTATTATATTTTTGTGAAATGGTTGTTTGTGTTGATCTTTCTCGAACATAAGTTACTTGAAAAAAATTTATGATTAGTTTTAACAAAATCATGTTATGATTACCTAGTTTTGTAATGTAAATATAGCTAACGAAAGAATATTTAATAGAAAACAAATTTGTCTGAAGCCAACATTGGTTTTTTTCCGTGTGCTTATATGCTACCACTGTATCAGCGATATCACCGCACAAACTTGTGTGTTTGGGCACATTACTTATGAGTGTCACACAAACATCAAGTCTTTCTGCTACCCTTGCGGAGTGGGATGCAAATATGAGTTTATTTTTTCATTCACACCCAATGTCTGCTAACTACCATTCATAAATATGAGTATTATTTTTTCATTGGACCATTTACGCTTGACCACCTGTTTTATGTGCACGTTCTCTGAAATTAACATAACGTGTTTCGCTGATGATATTCATATTTCTCAGTCACACTTTACACAATTAGCTGCAGTCCAAACGACTAGTTCTCGGTATGCACCGCAAATATTTAAGCTTGCTTTTATTTGTAACCGTATCTCCGTCCTCTTGTATTCCATAACATATTTATACACTTTAATAGTGGTTTCCAGCGAATTTTCAAATGTCGCATCAGTGTCCTAAACAATGTGACACGGACCCTCCGACCGTGCATAGATAAAGATATCAAGATAAAAGCATTTCAATCACAATTGTAAAGACAACCTGCGCTGGCATTTCCAACTGGTTTCCATTTTGTGCATTTCGTATTGGCCAATGTCAGTTCGTTCCTGCTGTGATTTATGCACTTATTATTTTGCAACTTCATACGTTGTTTTGCAAAGCGTCCAAATTAACTTGTATATTTACTACATCATTGTTTTCATTGATAAATGATTCACCGTCAATCTCATTTCGTCACTTTTCTACGTATAATTATTGTCATCCTCCCACGCGTTGTAGGAATGACTAATGGGAATCTTGGAAGAATCATCTATTATATTAGTGTAAGTAGTATACTGAGCTTTCAATACCGGGATCTCGGATTTTTTTTGTCATTTTTCAATACCGGTATTGAAATATCCAATACAGGGATTACGGTATTGGTGATTTTATTTTATTTTCAGTAGAAACTACAGTGTCCAAATTTCGTTCTATTGCACATTATAATATTTCCAAAAAAACATTTTACGTGCGTAAGTTTTAAAAACTGCGTATTTTAATTATCTGGTGGTTAATTTATTCAGAGTTAGTTACATTTTATTACTACTTGCGCAGGTAAAGATTGGGATTTAAGACGGTAGTCTTGTTGTTTGAAAGTGACAAAACTGATGTAAATCAGGAAGGAGCCTTAAAAGCAGCATAAACAACTTTTACTGATTTTATGTGATTTTAGTCAAAAATATTGTACGAGTAAGTATGTACCTATGTTGATTGTAAAGAGATTTATTTTATAGAAACATAAAGACATAATTATACTGATGTATCTACTTTTCTTATACTGATGTGACAGGTTAATAATAAAGAGACTTATTTTTGTAAAGAGATTTTGGTTGAAACTTAAAGTTATATTATTAGGCCGCCAGTCATTTGAGACATCGTAGGTCGCAAAAAATTGCACTGTACTTATTTTTTAGGATATTGTTAGGATAGATACCAATGTTGAAAAACCAAGCTTGCAGCTTCGAAAGACCTGTGCTAATTGCATGCTCCTCGAAGAACCTCGAAATTTCGGACTTCCTGCAGTTTTTGACTTATAACTTCACAGAAGATACAGTTTTGTATACATACTCATAGGCGTATATAGGGAGGGGGGGGGGCACGGTTGTCCCCAGTAATTTTTTAAATCTCCCAAACGTTTTGTGACAAGGTTTGTTGCAGATGGGCTCCTGACATGTTAGTGTGTCGCTCATCTCATCCAGCTCCTTCTCAGTAAGTCCTAGGCTGTTTAACTAAAGTTAACTTCTTTAAACCCAGATTATCCATAGTAATGCTTTCCTTTTATATTTGTTTTCTTGATCTAATAAAATTGCTCTATCAGATAGATTTATACCAGATTTTTTAATAAATCTTTAAACTTGTTGAAGCATTGTTTTATTGTTTTGTATTTTATTGTTTTACTATTTAGTTTTACTACAAAATAAAAACGATGAAGAAAAAAAGTAGCCTAATACCGTTGTGAAAAAATCCGGTTTTCGTAACCCCTACTGAGACCATCATTATACTCGTTTGACACACAATTTAACATAAATAGATCTCGCATCGGCTGTCACTGTCATCTCATGGGCTGCTTGTAGAAGAATTAGTGCTATTGGTTAACAAAAAGTGTAAATGAGTTATTTTGCCCTAAAATCCTGAGTTAAATTAAACTGGTTAGATTTAAATGAATTGCCATTTGCAACTGAGTTCAATACTTGAATTAATCGAGATTATTATGAGTTAGTTAAGTTTTCAACTTTTCAATTGCAAGTGGCCATACCGGTTGCATTTTCATGAATCTAGGCTCTGAAGTTATGTATGCTAAAAGCCTTATTACACTACTCGATATTCAGGGACCCTTTCCCTTAATCGGGATGGTGTAATAGGAGAAAGGGACGAAAGTTCCTATTGAAAAACACATGACCTAAATATCGTGTAGTGTAATAGGGGTTATAAATTTACAGTTAACCAGTTAGGTACCTCTAAAATTATGCTTGAACTTTTCTCTACGATTCAACAGCTGCAGCTTTTTATTGATTCTCTCTATGTTTGCATAATGCATGCGCATGACTAGACATTAGCCTATGGTACTTGACATCGAGGACAGGAAGTCGGATATTACTGAAGGAGCTCTGTTAGTTGTTAAATAAGTTGTAAAATGTCATTTAAATGTACCGTCACGCTCGTATCTTAGATAGCACGGAGTACCTACTGAAAATAATAATTCTTGATCTGGGGAATTGAGGTTCTCTTTTTCACCCTACAAGAGTTTTGAAAAGCTGCACTACTGGTAAAGAGAAAGTGGAATTTTATCCAAAAAGTCACTCTGAGTTTGTAGAAATCTTTGATAGTGAAGAAGAGAGAAGAAGAGAGCTAGCAAAACAAAACAACTGAAAATGATAAAATCTCCGCAAAAATGGATACTGATATAGACAGACATCAATTCATGTAAAGTTTTACCACATTCACTCATGAATTGAAATTGTGTAGGTAATTGGATCTTTATGTATATCACAAATTAAAGTTAGGTAATCGTTTATGCAAATGTATTCAATATTTCCAATCGGGTCGTTGTATCTTATAAGTAGGTATCTCACGCTTTTCGTGCATGAAATAGCAATCAATATTCGGTTCCAATTCGAAGGCACGGGCTTTGCGTGGATATTTATCCACGCAAAGCCCGTGCCGTCATGATGTGCTAGTACATCTGTCCGACGCTGTATATTGTCTGGAGCTACCGTACCGGCAACTTAATTCACTACTGCCTTTTGATTATCTTGTTCCCATTCATCATGCTCAAGTGCATCGCTTTCTATTAATATACACACTACTTTGTTATTGTATGATATATTGAGTGGGCTAACTTATTCACCTTCAACTTAAATACGCTTTGATGTCCAAGATCATTAGTTTTGTAACTTTGTTCCAACAAGCAAGTAAAATCCGGTTTGATTACTTAATAATCTAATTTGTCAAGCTTGATTACAAATGGCCCGTTCACAAACACAATACCACAATAGTTCTAGGACACACCGGATGCGTATGCTCTTTGTTCACAAATGTCACATTAACTTAATTCGGACGGCATTTGCTTCACGTCAGCTGCATTTGTCCAGAGATAACACGTGTCAAAGAAGTCGAAAACTGACTACAATACTTAGGTGCCGTTTGATATACGAGTAGCACATCGAGGTTTAGATTTTTTTTGCCTTTGTAGACTGTCATACCTATTGTGACAAGCTATTTCTTGATATCTCTTAATGTGCCATAGTGAACCCTCTACATCTAGGTATACCTCCACTTTTATTTTGCAGACCTTATTCTTAGATCCACGTTTCACATCATGTTTGATTTACCTTTTTTTTGTTGTTGGGGAGAAACCTTCAAAAGGCACCCGACCTCGGGGGAGGGAGGTCGGGGAGTGTGGGATTTTTACCTTACTAAAACCACCCCGGTGATCACCATCAGCACATAGGGGTGGTCACGAAGACCAATTCCGGAACCCCGTGTTTGATTTACCTACCAAAGGTGTTTATTGTTTGTTATTATTCGTGGTCAATTTACAGCCATTTTATGCCATCATCATGATTATTGATTGTTGTTATTATCCTAGCTGGCCCCCTATAAATTCTTTTAAGTTTATTCTGGTTTTCTGTTATTCTATGTTTATAAATACCTTGCTACTTTATTTCAATTTTATTATGAAAAGTAATAGGTACTTATAGGTAAAGAACGTTCACAATCTTCAAAATTATGTTCGTCCGCGTCTCGCTCGCTTCGTGCTTCTGCTGAAAGAATGATAGGGTTTTCGGGTATTTCAGCTTTCTGGCAAATCACATCAGAATTTTGGTATAAAAACCAATATCAGCATATATTCATCTGAGTTTACTTTCGTCGACTCTTCGTGGGTACCGATAACACAATCATTAGCTTTGTTGTGTTATTAAATCTTTCCCAGAGAAGTCTGATCCCGTTAATGTCACTTATGTACCGGGTAATTACACACACATTTTAATATATCAACATAATTTATTCGCGTGATTCAAGTCTCCGTGGTTGGTCGACGCAAGTGAAGCCGGTCGCTACTGACCGTGGTGCTGCGTTTACGCATCGTCGCTCAACGTGAGAAAATTCCCCTTCAATCCACATTGTTCTTAATTTGCCCTCATATATTATTATTCCGGGAACATTAATCTCAACACTAGCTGAAAACAAAGCTATTAGTGACTGCTAGTTTTCCGCTCCAAATTCTTGTTGATTCTAAAGTTACACCTTCTTGAAATTTCTCAGCGATTTACTAGTTCAACAAATGTGGGAAATGTGAAGATAGATAGTTTGTTACAGTCCTCCACACATTCAAATAAATCTAGTTCATTTATGCTCCAATTGTGACAGTCAGGTTTAATTAATGCACCACCTTGTAATTTCACTGTCTAGACCGCGCGTCCGTTTACTTACTTTGTTATTATGACGGCCGTTGCATTGGCGTTGTCGTTAGATTACAAAATACCACCACAGTTCTTGGTGATGAAAGAAATTAATTGTTTCCGCCGACCGACGTTGCTAACGAAAGTGATTTTGTGACTTAGTCTATTCTAGGAACCAATTATACCATTTGTTTCACTGGAATTGCTGTGCATGCGACTGCGCGCAGATTTCTGTTTAATGACATATTTTTCTGATTCAGCTGTTGCATTCAAAATATTAAAATGCGTTCCTTTATTGTTAAAAGAGTGCCTTCACGTAACAAGACAGGTTTCTGAAGATCTTACTAAAGTTAACCTTTGTAAGTTTCGTTAGCCGAATAAACTAGTACACGATACAGTTACCTACCACAAGCAGAAAAAAACAGTCGCTTAACTGCTTAAACTTCGGCGTTCAATTACCCAATCGGTTTTTTATTTTATAAATATGCTAAAATGAAAATTAATAGTATAGTGTATTGGTCATCTTTCTCAACGGAATCGCATTTATCTTGAAATATGTCGAAAATTGTATTATAACTGTCCAGGGGTCGAGTTCAATCCCGTCTTAACACCACACATGTTTATTTAATACATAATTCAGAAGATCGCACCGTGAGCTATAAAATGGAGTTTAAGGTTTTTAATAGAAACTATAAAACCTTGAGCGGTGTCATCACGGCAAAGTGAAAAAATCTAATCACGTAGCTAGGCGTCCAATTCCATGTGATAATATCGTTCTTGGGCTTGAAGTTACAGCGTATTAAATGCGTATTAGAATAGAATGAGCGAGAGGGATTACAGAGTGAATGCGCCGCGGTCTGCCATTGTGACCAGTGACAATGCAAGAGAGATTGCATTGCATTATCTGGAACCAGTAAGCGTAGGTACGTGTGTGAGGCTCACTGTCGCAATACTCCAGGGAGGAAATTGTACAATACTATAAAATGGTTTAGATGCTTGAAATTTTTTGTCGGTCATCCAAATAAAAAAATTGCCGCTTCATAAATTTTTTAACAGCAGATTTTTATTTTGATAACCGGCGAAAAATTCAACGCTGTGGGGTTCAGAATCATGAATTGAATCCATTAACAAACCCTGTATTTTCTCGTGTTTTCATAAAGGGTATTTTTATCCGTAACAGAAATAAAACTGCCACAGATGTTATTGAACTGTAACTAGGACAAGACAAATGACTATTTGGAGGAGTAAGTGATCAAGAATAAGTTAGGTGATTTTCTACGACTAACCTTATTCTTATTTAATAACAGTAATCAGGAATATTAACCTTGTTTTCGTGTCCGCACCTATTCATCAAGAGGAATTATCTTCAAAGCCATGATAAACAAACTACCTACATTAATTTTGGGCTCAAATCCAAGGTAATCTAACAGAGTTTGCTTATCCATAGGTGGTCTCGAAGATCGAAGCGGCAATTGACATTTGTCACTCAGTGACACACAAGTTGCTTGTTCTCCTATTATAGTGAATGCTCTTCCTACGCGAGCGTTCAAACATCATTATATTATAGAGTTATCAATAATCTACAACCCAGTTTCAATCTTAACTCAAAGACACAGAGACAGATTTCCCTTACATAATCCTAAAGGGAGTCTTGCAAGGCTAGAATTACGTACATAGAACGATCGCGATTGCGGTTGGAGTAATCTGAGTAAATGGTAAAATTAAACCTTGTTATCAAATATAACTATAGTGTGTTGTGTGGCTTTGCTACCTGTTTGTGGATCGCTCGCTCTACATTGATGCAATCAACAAACATTAACTAATCTCATAAATTGTAACTTATTACTACTCATAACTTAATTAAAATCGATTCGAATGTTAATTTCATATTTAAATTCATGGGTTTTAAGATTGATTGTATGTTCAAATTAGTAACGTGTTCGGCAGTTGTGAAAATATTGAGATAATACAAACCTCTTCCCCCGCAAGTTGAAAGAATGATCTCCAAGAAATGGGTTAATGTTATGCTCGTAGGCGATGAGCATGCAAGCTGTCATTAAACATTTTCTGTTACATCTGCAAGAATCATAAATAACTCCTGCACGTTACTTTAAACGCTGCCATTATACGTTATAATGATAGCGCTTAAAGCTGTGCTTTTTAGTGAAAAACAAAAGCTAGTGGTATAAACATACGTTAAAAAACGTTGAAACTTCAACAGGAATGCGTAAATAGCCGTCCATCACTAAAATCATCCGTCTCATAGTTCACACGAGATTGAAGTAGGTATACAAGTTTGAGGGCTTGCGCAAGAGCGACCTCCTACAGACGACAAATATGTCGTCTCGCCGTAACTCGCTCACGTCAAATCCGAGTACATTAATCAAACTCAGGCGCAGAGACGTGGAGTGACGGATGGACAGCCCCCAAAACCACCTGTGACAAAACGCAGCCTCTATTGGAACGCGATTGTTTTTGTTTAACTCTCATTTACCAGCACAAAGACTGCTGCATTGTTCTACGACCATTACAAGTGTTTCGACACCCGTCAACGTCCGTTGTGACATGTTACAAAAGGAGTTTTTTAAACGATATGCTCTTGATGCAACCTTGTATTGACCATCAGACGATTCAACTTGTCAAATACACAAACGCTGTCAGTGACGATTACTGTCCAATTAATCAACTGTACCTCTACCATGAGTTGTTATCGAAAACTTACTCGCGAGCGTAAAACTCGCTAGCGTATTAACGTCGATCGAATAGATTTCGATAATGCTTGCACCATGAGTTTCACGGAGTCTTACGCAGGCGCTAAGGTAAACTCGATAGATCGTGTCGTATGGAACGTCACTTCCTTAAGTTTTGTTTCTTTCTTTTTCAGTAATAAGGAGAGAGAACGGCATATATTATGCTCAAAATGTAGTGCTATCGCCTATGCTTAAAATTTTATGATAGGCAATAATCCGACTAAATAGAATGGTTGGCGGTTAGTGAACTTTTTAAAGGATTTAGTGGTTTTTCAATTTTTATTCCTTATATGTCACTGTTGTGTCATCGAGTGTCGTTTTCATCAATTTGTAATTTTGTTGACATTGTGTGGTTTACGGCGTTTTATGTATAATAAAATTCAGTGAAATAAGTTTACAAAAAGACAATAATACAATGTGTGTGGCATAATTTTTAGAAACTGCACCAATCCTGTCGCTTCTGCGCTAAGAATCGCCGGTTCATTTGTCGCATGGGGCAAAAAGTTGTGTGATCCAATTTTCCAAAGAAAGATACCTATTGCTCCGGGTCTGGGTGTTTGTGCATGTGAGATTTGTGTTTGTAAATGCACCCACGATACAGGGGAAATTCTAGTGTCCAATGTTTAAAGAAAAAATCGTGTATTTAGTAGGTACTAAGTATGTGTTTTTGTGTTCCTTATTTTGTTAAATATGCTGTATGTTTCCCATATACTAATACAATAAATGAAAAGGTTGTTTACGTAAAATGTCTTTTATTTAAATTTAAGTTAATATTCATCACAGAAAGCCTCCTAGGTAGCTGCGTATGCCCCGCCCATTGATAAGCTAGAATTTCATTTTCCTGTATTTTATTCACGTTGTTTATGTCGTTGGTCTTGAAATTCAGCGGCCGCCTACATATTCCATGCTAAATAAGCTCTTCCAGACATTATTTTGAATCAAAATACTCAAAAACGTATATAATTTCAATGTAAACATATGTTTCACACGTCAAAATGCTAGTGAGTAACGTAACTACTATCGTAAGCGTATTTTTCGATAGCGTCTGTCAAATTATTGACTCATGGTGCCGTTTTGTATGGCGACAGCTGGAAAACGTTAGTGACTATCGAATAGATTACGTTAGGTTTCTTACCTATCGAAATCTATAGTACTCGTGGTACGAATTTTAATTCTTTCTGTGACCGCTAGGGGCGCTGTACAATATTTCATACATATTATTTACGGAGACGCTAGCGAGTTTTGGCAGTGCAAACTCATGGTAGAGCTACAGATTCAATACATCTTGGTCACATGAGTTAGATATTTTGTAGTTCAGCTTAGAATCAGTTTTAAACAACTTACAAGATATCAATCAATAAAGCGATGCTTTTTAAATTACAAAATAAGTACCTAGGTATTACAACTGCAAAATTCAGTAGCAGGCACATGCCATCGGCTACCAATTAAGTTGTTTGGAGAGAGAAAAATACGGAGAATATAAAGCATAAACATCTCATCCTAAATGCGTTCACCATCAAATATGCAAGAAAAGGTGGCAATTAAATACATAATCCATCGGCTATCACACGGGCACCGCTGCACCGTGGCGGGTTAATGGCTTGTTTACTCACTCTGCCGCCCTTATATGGCGTGAAAGCTCCTCCGCATTGTCGCCAGCCCCTCAGCGAACTCGGTATGGTCAGGCGGATACGTGCGTCTGCGCATATGAGCCGTTTGATAGCGTGAGAGATTAACAAATTGAACAGAACTCGCATAACTGTAGTCGACGTATTTTACAGATATCAAATTTAAATGAGAATTTCCATATTTTATATTTTTTGAGTATTTTTTTAATCATCTGACAAGATATGATGACTTGAAAGTTTCGGAACATACTTTTAATTTCGGCAAGGAGATATCGCTTAGATAAGATAGTATACAAGCAGTGGCTTTCTGAGTTGATCGATTGATTGAAGATAGTAACGCTACTACAAAATAAAATGTTCAGCACGTGCGACTAGCTGATAAGTTACTTATAATCACATTACAACTTGACATATTTTAAACGGTACTTATCTCAGAAACAGATGGTTGTCTGATTGTGCGTCCGGAAATTAGCCGATGACTCATCACCTCTTTATCTGGATAAGGAAGATAAAACGAGACCCTGTTTGCACAACGATTCTTCACATACGGTGGGGAAATCG
Source organism: Oligia latruncula (assembly GCA_948474745.1). Taxonomy (NCBI): domain Eukaryota; kingdom Metazoa; phylum Arthropoda; class Insecta; order Lepidoptera; family Noctuidae; genus Oligia; species Oligia latruncula. Next base: position 8,785,100 of record OX419693.1, on the reverse strand, counting down.
CGAGCTTGTGTTATAATACATTTGCACCAACCAGCCATATGGTCTTTGAACCACATTGCATTTATAATAAATCGAATAACTACGCATCAATACGTAAATTATTCAGTACTGTATAGATATACAAATGTCTAAGGGCTGATTTTTCCATCGCCAGATAACTTTTATCTGAGGAATAAAATTGACGTTTAACAGTTTTGTATGAAATAACTGTAAAATTTTTGAATTTTTTTCTCTAATAAAGTTATCAGATGATTGAAAAATCAGCCCTTAAAGTACAAATCCTGCAAATAGTCACATAGCCTATACCCATACCAATATACCCAAGCGACTATTTGCAGGATTTCTTCACAGTCATAGTAGATTTATTACAAAATGTCATGCTTAAAATATTTGTTTGGGCCATTATCAAGAAATAATAAGTCTTTCGAATATCCTGGCCTATGAGTCATTCGTAGCTTATTAAAAATATGTCATAACTCAATTACATCATTGCGGTTGGGGTGGCCTCTGTGCGTTATGTTCGCCAGCCATATTATTAGAGGTGCAGCATCAGATCTATCAATATATCTGTCAGATGATGTCATAACAGTCAACGACTATTGTTGTAGCCTTCACACTGATTACAAATCCGATACTTAGTAAAAATATTGATTACCTACATGATGCTGCTGAAGCTGTTGAGAATGACTATGTTCCCAAATAACTATAATAATTAAAATAATGTGTGTCGCAAAACAAATTCATACCAACAAAATTAAGTATTGTAAATTTTTTCAAAAACTAGAATAAGTATTCATAAAAGCAGGAATTTTCCACGGGACATAAAATTTTATATTTACTAGTAAACGTTTGGGACGGTATTCTAAAATTAACGAGTCAATATGACATGTTTCATGTGTAAAATTTATTAGAGCAGATGTTTTCCACGTAGCTAACAAATGTATTTTTCTCTTTACAGAAATAGCAAAAGTCCGAGCAAGTTTATTCCAAATAAATGGAGTCAAGAAAGAACCACTCGTTCTACCAGAGCCTGAAGGCATGGTCACCACACTCACAGAAAAAGTTTACGTGCCAGTAAAAGAACATCCAGATGTAAGTACTGACGTAATTAGCACTGTAGTTGCGTTAGATTCTAGGGTTTATCTGAAACGCCAGGCAGCAGAGGTCAAGGGAATGAAAACGGTGATGACACATCTGTATTTAAAATATGATGGCATATTAGTAATCAATACGATCATAAGCCAGGAAGTCTTTGAATTTGTTGTTTATTTTGAGAAGTATTTCCTATTGTTCTGGAAAATTAAACCACCAATTTACTCCGTAACCACGTAAGACCAATCTGCTTTATTACAGCTCCGAGAAATTCTAATTAAAGCCGTATCGTTTCAAACTTTATGGATTTACTGAAAACACCCAACTTGTTGAATTGGCTATACCTACTAGTTCGTGACGTTAATGGGTATTCAGTACAAATTTCCTGTTGACGTAGTAGGAGGGAAGTAAAAAATAATATGCAAAGTTTTATTTGTGGCATTGTCCCTTGGTTTCCTCATCTGAGATGTATGTAGGATTTCTATATTTTGACCCTCATCATCTGCCTAACTCAACCTATTTTTGGGATTGGCTTCAAGTCTAACCGGATGTACCTGCATACCTCTACATAACCTCCACAACCCAGTGAATAGGTTACACGATTCCCCTTGGTGAGACTGGTTGTCAGACTTTCGGGCTTCTGACGAGCCGTAACGATTGTCAAAGATCCATGAATTTATATTCTGGCCCTGATAAGTAAAATATTTCTGTCATAGAAGCTGAGAAGGATTTTGCCACAATAGATAGTGTTTTAGCGTTGTAGCTTCAGAGAGTGATGAAGATAAATGTTGATGAATGGAGAGGAAGAATTACACTCAATCTTTCGGTATTTTCTTTGGTCTCAACCAAAGAAAATACCGAAGGATTGAGTGAGAGATGATATGAATGAGAGGGGAGTGAATGATAACGTAACATTCAACAGGGGAGAATAGAAGAGGAAAACTATTTGCGTCTACCCCAAGTAATAATGGGCCTAGGGCGGAAAGAAGTTGATTCGTACAAATTCCAACCAATAATTTTGATTTCAGTGTGTGGTTGCTTGTATATCATAATATTTTCGCACATTGTTTTGATCCCTTAAGCGGAAAGAGCGTACGGACACAAAAACTTAATTTGTCGTATTCATACATCTTATATTTCATTCACAAACATTTAAGCATCAGAATATGAATGAGCACTTTCTGTAAAAATACAGTAAAGTAATTGGTTCTGTCATTCATTTTCAGCTGTCAAGAGCAGTGTTTGTAATAAGTGAGTGTAAACACTCCTGCTTGGGTGCTGACGAAACTTGTATGCACATTATTCGTGAGATGTGCTCAAGCAATTATAACCATAATTAATTTGTATTGCTTTGTAAACACTCAAGTAATTAATTCATATGGCTTTTAATAGTGTATCAATAATACCCATTTCAAAATCATTCTAGAAAAACACCAGTTTGTAAGATCCTTCTGTGAAGCATTAGCATTGATTGAATTGCAAAAAGGTAATAAAGGAAGAAGCTTGTCAATTACGTCACGATACCCGTAAAGCTATCTTAAGATCCATCTTGGCTTTCTTAAGAGTTTTTTAACTGACGAGAATTCTAATAATTTCTTCGTGGATCAAGCTAATTGTTGCGAATAGCAAGTTTTACCGTAACAGTTGCGTTAGTCACACAGATAGAAACGCAAGGTAGGCAGGCTGCTACATTTGGAGACTTATGTCAGGGCTATCTCGTCTTTGGAATGATTGTTGATTCTCGGGCGACCCTCAATGCTACGGTCCATTCATTGTTACTAACTGATTCTTAGTCATTTGCAAAAGAACACGAATAGAGTGCCTTTTTGGGCAAAGAGTTCAATGAACCGAATGATTCATTATTAAAATCGGATAACACCTAGCAGTACATGTCGGTGCCAACTTCAATTGAAGCTGATGAAAATATTGTCAATGCATCAGTTACATGTCGTGCTATTTGGCTTTCAATGTACCTAATAGTTGGTTTATTTATATATTAGGCACATTCTGAACACGCAGACCGAAAAGTTCACCATACTTTATTGGGGTTTAGTTCAATAGAGTCACTATAGTTTTCTATGTAATTAGCACAGCGTGTTTCACGTTATCTGCAAACACTTGCCATATTTAAATTGGTTTTCAACATCAGAAGGAGAATTTATAGATCCAATATTTCCTTTAAAGTGTTTTAGAAACTAATCAACATTAGTGAGATGTGTGTTGACTCATAGATATATTGTTGGCGCCATCAACTCGTCTGAGGCTCCTTATAAGGTGTCATCTAACGAACCTCTGCCACTGAATTAATTTTGTTGGTTTTATTACAATTTTGAGTAGCTGAATAACAATTTCTGAATTTATCACGTGATAATGTGAGAAAGAGGAACATTAACAAACTGCTTTCATAGCTTTAGCAGTAAATCAAGTTGATGCTTTAATTCTATGCAATTAGCTTCTCTTTGGGTATCATTTACCAAGATATGAACGTAATTTCAATGATCTAAGCCAATACGATGAATATTCATGTTTGGATTAATGTTGTCATAGATCATCTGAATAATTGCGAGGAATCTAACAATATAGACGTAAATCTTAAGATAAATTGATCGTTGAATGATATTGATTGTCGATCAAAAGAACCGTTTCAAGACATCGGTCACGTACTCAGAAATAATGATGAAAACCCTTAACGATGCAGATGGTTGTCACATGATGGAGTTCTTAGAAACGCGAATAGGTTCTGACACGACGAATGATTTTATTGCTTCGACAAATCGCTGTATTTTGCCAAATCTTAAAATAATGTTTTCACAATTGGTAATCATACCATCAATGTTTTATTCGCTCGCAAAAACTGAGCTGTAAAGTAAACGTTAACTATTCCAGAAATAGAGCTAACAGTACCAATGTGATTCGTATGTTGAGCACATTGTTGAAACAATAGTTTCGGTACACCGGCGGCTGCTGTGACTAATATCTTAAAATGTTTTATTTTTGTAAATGTACCGTTCATCTTTATGGCTCAAACAAATAGCAACGTGTTCATTCTTTGATACACCATTGTGCTCACGTTAATGTGGATTTTAGGGTGTATTTCAACATCTTTATTACACTGTTTTATTTTATTAACCCAGTCTCCGTTTAGACTGTTTTGACTATTCTACTCGGCTAATAAGAATATTATAATAATTCAGTAATAAGTGTGAATTTCTCGGTTCATAGCATACAACGGATCCGCCATAGAACTTCAAGAAAAAAATATAACAAACCACATTTTTCCCACAAAGTACCTAATATTTATTCATCGAGTCATAAACAAATCACGTATTATGTTCTGTTTATAGTAATAAAATTATCCTAAAGATTGAGACGTTATGCACATATAGAAATGTAGGATAGGTAGCTACCTAATTAATTCTTTTCCTAGTCCTTTATAGAAAAAAATGCGAACCGAATACGGAACATGTTCTATTCCGCATTGTTGGTAATGGCAAATGATATGCTGAGCACATACGAACGCGCTCAAAGCTGCTCGATCATAGTCCACTAGATGGAGAGTTCCAACCTCATTCTGGTCCCACAGGTTCCCGCTTGCATTGCATAGTGATGTTAACACATCGATAAAATACGCGCATTTCCTAATGCAAATATTAATATCGATAGTCTAGCTGCATTCGAAATGTAATAAACGCATTCGCGCATATTCCTATAGATTATATTATGCGAAATTATGAGTTTTTGGTGTACAAATCACAAACACTTTTAGCGCTTACCAATACATGTGCGTCGCGGTTTCTGTTTTGGTTAATCGTGTGTTATTTCTATACAATCCTATACAGACATCTTCTGTAAACATTGTCGAAATCTTCGTAATCGCCGAATTTGGATAGGAAAAGTTTATTTCAAGTAGGTAGTCTTTTCTCTCCCACGATTGTGACTACATAATTGATATCATTTCAAATACTTAAACAGATTGTGCTCTACATCACAACTGTAAAAGTCACGATCTTGGTAAAGAATCGACATCGATACAGTCGCAGGCCCGTGCCTCGAAATCTGCCTCTCTCCATGTAGGGCCGGAGGAGTTATTAAATCCTGCCATATCGGTGGGGACCGTTACGTCGGCTTTTTGCTCCCCAAGAAGTACCAGTTGATGCGTGTCTTAATGGAGGATCTTATAGCCGAGCTCACACTGAGAGAAAGCAAGACATCTGTTATTTTATTCAAGGAAACTTAAAGGTGGACTTAGTTGAATTACATGCAGGCAATTATCCTTATCTGCTATTTGAAGTGGAAGCTTGATTACTTTCGTAAAAGAGGAAAGCCTTACGGTACATTAAGATTCTGGAGAGCATAGCTAGAGCTACTTATTCTAAACGCACAGAGAATACTTAAGGGGTAATAAGTCTTTTCATTGCGCAGCAATACAGTAGATAGATATTAGTTTCTACATAAAACTTGTTGCTCGGAGAAGTCGGAGACCTACCTTTTGTTGTACCTACTTGTTGGTTTGATGGGAAATAAGAACTGAATGGTCAGTAAAATGATAGCCCATTTTTAAAAGCCAACGACACTGACGCATTTGGAAGCGTTGGATCGGATTCGGTACTTAGTAAAATTCAGTATCACTCATTAACACTACTTATAGCTTTTCTTGCAGTTAAAATTCGTTCTTTTTGGAAACTGAAATGTTAATAGCGGGCTCAAATGTTATTTATCGCAGTGATGGACTTTTAACCATATTTGGTTAACATCTCATGAAATATACAGCCGACATAAATTTCACACTTCACTGTTTTATCGAGTAAATCTTAATTAAAATTACTTTCACTAATAATAAAGTAACTATAATTACGTAAATAAGTGTAATCTTATCGCGTTAGTTCGTACTCACCGCTATAAACCGGCTATTATAGGAAAGAACGTAAAACAGAATTACATTCGCCGACGAACCGGCCGGACGGCTGAATTGTTTTAGTGAAAACATGTCTGGCACTAGCAGCATGTGCTTTATCATTCGCGAGTGCAAACATCAGTAAAAGCTCGCGAATGTGTTTCAAAAAGATTAAACAATTCGCGCTACTACACCATCGAGAAACTTGTTTAGGTTACGACCAGTCCGGAATTTGAAATCCGAATAGATTAACGATATTCCGATCTATCCATCAATAAATTGATTGAAACGCTCAAGTTTTATATGTCCCCTTATTTCAAACAGGAATACTAGGTTTTCAAAATATTTGAACCTCAGACAAAAAGCTAAAAGATTATATCTTGCAACCATAGATATAGATACACCTAGATAACGCAAGAGCAACTACTTCGCGTGCCAAAAATCGTACCAGCTTACGATAAAAAATCATAAGCCGCCACTTTCGCGCTCAGTCCTGTGTACTGCTGGCTGCGTAAGCGTGAGCGAGAGCGCGAGCTTTTGACGTCATGGTAGGTAGTAAAAAAATGGCACGCTTGGTTTTCATACAGTTCGTGATACTTGCGTTATCTAGGTCTATCTATATCTGTGCTTGCAACTAATATTTCTATGGCGAAACCATCACAGATATGACAGCCCTTATAGTAAGTAGCACGTAAATTAATGTCGAGATTTTCACGAAGTTTCAGTGGCCTCGTATAGTTAGTTGGCTATAATAATAAAGTGCTCGGAAGCAATAACGTCAAATTGAGAAAATACGACTCCACATAATGTGTCTCCGTAAAAAAAATAACAATCATATTCGCGTTAATTTATGTATCTTTCGCCGTTTATAGGCTTTCACATCCCAACATGTTTTTCACAAACAAAAGCTGTTCGAATTGAGTCGCCTCGCTGTTTTTGAATTTCGCGCGAGTTGTAAGTTATCTGAATTTGTGGCACTGCGTGGGCGCATACGCCCTGTGTTTTTCTTTGACTTCGTTGCTTTGTATAATTTAATGAAGTTTTCTTATGGCTTAGGCTATAACGTATGCAGTAAACGCATTTGTGGGTGTGCCGCTAATATCCGTTCCATTTATCTGTTACACTGTAAATCTGGACAAATGAAGAATGGATTCATTGAACTCTATTATAGTCACTATTTTTATCGTGGAAGTTTAATATTCCAATTGATTTTCAGTGGAAACCATTGGTATTTTTCTAAACTAGACAACTTTAATGTAAAGTGTATTCAGAAACAATATGTAGTACTTAGCATCTTTGTCGGCTGATAACAAGGAGTGGTGTGTGTGTATTAATGAGGTTGATTGGATTGGTCCTACTTCACGTAAGGGTCACAGTTCAGCCGCCTTCGACACCAGCCTATAACGGACGCTTTTGTCTAGCTAACCACGAGTTACTATTTGTAGATTATCTACTATCGTTATCGATACAACGCACAAACTTATGTATGACACCATGCGAATGGCATGTGCTGCTAACAGGCTATTTAGGTAAAGCTTTAAAATTACGACACTAAATAAAAGAAGCCATATAAAATAACGCAATTTCTATTATCGAGAACGTTACTACTTCCTAATGATTGTTGCTCAACCACGTTTCAAAGGAACAATGGATGACGGTAATTTTTTACACAAAATAAGCTTACGTCATAGAATAAGCATGTGACTGTACTGTACACAACAAGCTTAGTAGTTCCTGTGGGATTTAACACCAAACATAAGGAGGAAGAAAAATAACCGGTTGAGACATTGCGTAAAGACAAAGACAGAACGACTACATTAGAATATGCAACAAACAAGAAATTCTAAATTGCATCGTCTTGCCCGTTTCACAATGACTGACTCCCACAATATAATGTACGCGAAAACAAACTCTTGAATGCAAATTGCATGATAGAGATTAATGACTTTAGCTGACATTTTCACACAGTAAGACAAGGAAAAATATAACTTTAAATGCTCGGGAACAGCTGGACATGTTTAATGAATGACCGTTTTCCATTGTGAATGAAAGTACTGAGCTGAACGCATAGAGTAAATAATGAAACTGGCGACCGCAACCGCGACGCTTTAACTTACTCTGACATTTGTTTTTGTATTTTCAGCTGAATTATTAAAATTATGCAGTATTTGAATTGATCCAACTGCATCGTAAGCTGAGCAAGTGCATTATTTTGTTTGTTGCCGATCTTTTTTTTTCAACTATCTATTTAATACACATGTAATAGACATAAATCATGCTTGTTAGATATGTGAATTCCTTTCCAAAGTTATGTAGTGAAAATCTTTAATCACCAGTACTAAAGTACTGAAGTACTATATCACCAGTTCAAACATATCAAATGGTAACGAATCCCGCGACCCTAACATTCCTCAGTTTGAAGCTATCTTCAGAACGTTTTATACCATTAGGCTTCTTCATTAGTACCTTCATACATACGAGTATGGTATGGGTAGATGCAGCAGTGCATTCGGTACCTACTCAGTAATGAGGTTGATCGGATTGGTCGCGGTCCGTCGACCACGGGTCATGGGTCGTGGCCCGCTCTAGACTTTGTCTAACAGCGGCAGCGGTATCTATTAGTACATTGTCTTCTATATTGTTTTTAGAAGTAACTGCGCCTTCCTATGTACGCACTTCGTTCCTGCTCAATGATTGTTTTGGTTATTGAATCATCGCGCATCGGTTTAGTTCAGTGTTTACCAATTGAGTAGTCGTCCATCTTCAATAGACATACAACCGGCTGCCGTATTCAGTCGGCTCTTAGTTTAATGACAATAATGGTCCCAGAAGTAATTTCCATTAAGATTTTCAGCACATTGATGGAACTGAAATCACTTGTTCTCATTAGCACATCTGGTTTCATATTATTAGTCATTAATTATTGAGTATATATACATTACAACATATGAGTTCTTAGAAATTGCTGAAAATATTGTAATATTTTACCCTGTACGACACATTTATGTAGAAATCCGTACAAATCAATGGGTAAACAGAGGTTCGTGACTAATCCCGGGTAAAGCTTGTTAAGTCATTAAAGTATGAGCTGATTTATTAATCGATATTAGGTACTGTTGCTATTGTATTTACAGTAAGTTATTGTCTGTCCCGTAAATTCGCTGTACTTATGGATTGATCATTTTATCTTTCTAACCATAATGGACTGAGAACTTATAAAGGCGTGAACAGACTCAATTTTCAAATGTATTCTTTTTTAAATTATTTATTAAAATGCAACTTACCTATTTCATAACTCGTTTCTTACGTTGTCAATTTTGACAGCTTCGCATTGCCATGGCATGCAATAGAGCGATGTCCTGTTCCAGTCTTATTCCTCAAATTTATTAATAGGATCTTGTTATTTCCAAGCTAGAAGATAAATATTTTCGCATATGCAAAAAATAATGAGTGGGATAGTCTTCTGTTGTCTGCCAGCACATAGTGACTCCCAAACTGTTTATTTTACGTTTACGTGTTGCGTGGGAACATAGCGACCCGTTCTAGTCTGAGTTCACTTGCTTTTAATATTTTTTTTATTAATATGCATCTGTCTAGCCCTGGCAACAAGCCGAGATCTCTAGAGATTATATTGCAGAAAAAGAAAACAGAAATTGTGTGTAACGATTGACACGTTTCCCCATTACGTTGGTAGCCAAAATTCCATTTCATCCACAACATTTAAAGGAGGTTAAAACCTTGGAACCTATAATATCCGTAGGAATAGACACGTGTAAGATTAACGAACTTTCCATAGGAATTTCTAGTACCGAGTATCCGAGATTTTTTGTAAAAATAACCAACGTTAAGCATTGATGGTTTTGGATATGTGTATACAGTGTGAGTCTTCATAATGTGCACATATCGAAATGAGGGAAACTAAGCTTAATTTTATCGATGGAAAAAATATTTAAAAAGTACGTAAAGTATTCCAAGTACGGGAAAAGGTTAAATGGGTTACACGCAACAATGAGTAGGATAGTTTGAGGATACCAATGTCCCCCAGTTTGGGTTGGGTTGCTGAGGATGGCAGTGATCCGTATAAAATACTGATATATTCAGTCGTGTTTGGTTGGACTGGAAACTAACCTTTAAATACTATGGGAAAAGGCATGATTCAACAGTTAATGAAAGAGTACGTTAATGAGCATGAGGATAATGATTTATCTGAACAGTAATATACACTAAGCTTTATACTGACAATCGGCGGACCAGCAGTCAGCCCCGAGGCGACTTCGTATCGCGTCGTGACCAATCGTTGTACGACAATTAAGTTAGAATTATACCATCAATCAATTGCAATATGGTACGTACACACCCACCTGCCTGCACTCATCCGGCGTACTCGCAGCCTCACTAATGATGGCCAATCACCGGCGGTCAAGAGTTCAGTTGTTTTGTTATTGTTAGTCCATTGTGCTCTTCTTTGTTAAAGTTTAATAGGGCTAATATTTTGTTTTATTATTTGTATACAAGCTGCTTCTTGTTTTTTCGATAACGTCATTGTTCTTTCATTCGCTGTAGATATCTGGAACAATAAGGAGTGGTCTGTTGTGACAACTCAGAAGCTCTCGTCCTACTAACATTGAATAGATATTGTTATTTAGGTTCTACAATTATGAATTATCGGATTAAATCGGACGGTACAGCAACAGCTGTCAATTTGTATCTCGATTTTCCTCTGAAGCAGTGACAATTCCCTTTCCTTCTTTTTAAAGAAATTTCGAAACGGTTGGTTGACACTTCCCGTGACCCAAGGGCTGGCTTTTATCTTGGCCAGAGGCTAAGCATCGCCATACAACGTGGTAATGCCGCCAGTCTCTTGGGTACATTACCAGTCGACAGCGATGCGGATGAATTTTTCGACGCTATTTTTTAGTTTCTGTATAGTTTTAGTTAAGTTAGAATTTAATTTTGTCATTTTTAGTTAATTATAAATAAACAAGAACGTACTACTATTCCCTTTTTCCCCCTATACGTAAGGTCATATACATAGGTGCGCGTATAGAGGAAAAAATACATAGCGAATTCAATGCAGGCAATGAGTCAACGACCGGCCATAGATTATACTACGATTTTTGTTAGTTTACGGTCTACTTCTGTATGTTGATAAGCTAATCTCTTACGTTAAAAAACACCTATTGTTTTGGATTTTGTCTGAGCCATGAATAGAAAAAGTATTGGATTTTGTAATCAAGTTTATGTTACCGATACTTTTGATCATTGCATAATCGAATTCCTCCTTTACTTTCGATGTCGTTTTTTTTTTCTAAATTATTGTAAGACTGTTTGATATTTAAGTAGAGGAAATTCTTTGAATTTGATCTCTCCTTCATACATATTAGTTTAAAAAGATTTAGAACAAAATTATTTATTTAAGGCGAAAATCATCAATTAAACTGACAGTGAGATGTACTTGATAGCGTTGAATTTTATTGGTGAATTGTGCCCTTAGTAGAACGTAGTCATAATCATTTCTTCAGAATGATAGATGACTTGTTCTGGAAGGGCTTGTGGCTAAGTAATAACAGCCGCACGGGTTGATCAATCAGGTTAAGTCAGGTTGGTCCGTGGACCATCTTCACATTTCAAGACCCCTTCGTGCCTCGGAAAGCACGGGCTTTCGACCCGGCTGTCGTTCGTGGATCTTTGACAGTCGTTACGGGTCATCAGAAACCCGAAAGTCTGTCAACCAGTCTTACCAAGGGGTATCGTATTACCCAGTTACTGGGTTGTGGCGGTCAGATAGGCAGTTGCTCCATGAAAAATACTGGTATTCAGCTGCATCCGGTTAGATTGGGAGACGACCCCAACATACCTACTTGGGAAAAGGCTAGGCAGATGCAGATGATAGATGAATGACGTGTTCTCTTAATAAATAATGCCCTTTTCATTCATCAATAACGAATCACCTAATGGGTATATCAAACGATAATTAATTAATTGGTAATTGATTTTGAAACGGAACATTGAACATTTGGTAGGTACTTACTCATCAAGGATTTTTTTAGGAAAACCCACGTCGCGTTGTACAGACGCCAGCACATCAAGCTACCCGAAACTGTCAAATTTTCCCAATAAACTTTGAACCTTATGCTTTATTGATAAAGTTGAAAATCTATGAATGAAATTTGACAGATTGTAGTATCTTGATGTGCGTCTGGAGTTCTGTACACTACACCATACGAGTGCGTCACGTTCCTGTGCATTACGCAACATTTACCTAAAAGATACATCAGACCATCACTCATCCTCATAAGAAAATAGTTTTTAGCATTCTACATGCATTTTGACGCGTGATAAATTTTCTGTGATTTACATACCTAATATCTATAATAACTGCTGCAAGCCTCATGCCTTCAAAAATTCCTGCAGCTGAGCTCTTCCCAGAAAATCCGAAATAACTAATATTGTCCAATGAAATAACGTGGGATTTCCTAAGAAAACTTTTGATGTGCTAATGATGCACAGCAAAGCAGTAGCTTTTATAACGGGATTTAAACAATGACACGAAACAGTGAACCACGTAAAGTTCTAATGATAATAATGAATATTTTAAAGCGATGAAACGGCATTTTGCTTGTTATCGAGTGGTCCAGGTAAAAGTATCAGCGAAAAGCGGTTTGCTGAAAGACCTAATTTTCTTCAAAAATATTTTTTTTCGCGTAAACACGTAATTTCTTGGACTTTTGACAAAAATGACTGGAAATTGCTTAGGAAATTCCGATGTACTAATAAAATTCATGAATTTAGGTATTGATATTTTTCGATAACGAGATCCGCTTACATTACCACCAAAAGAAATAATGAGAGAATGTGAATAATTGACTGATTTTGAATGATTGAATCATTGATCTGGTGATGGCTGCAGGAATCCGCTGGATGCGAGAAGCACAGAACCGGTCAATGTGCTAGTTCTTTTGGGAGGCCTATGTGGACGTCTTTCGGTTGAAATAATGATGATAAATATCAAATCAATATAGGTACTTTTTTTTTTTGTTTACTATTACCACTTAGGTACATTTCGCACACCTAGATCTAAACAGCGATTAACTCAAAAAAAACACTTTTTTCAGGAAAGGTGAAAAACTGATTATTATGTCCATATGCACTACAGGAGTTTGCTGTATTGATCAATACTTTTTAAGTTGAGTACCTACCTAATGGAACTATTTTTGAATCTGTTTTGTTGGTCGCTAGGTAGTGAGTTAGGGAATTCGATGGTATGCATACCTCAAAAATTGAGATTTTAGAGTTAGCTCTCTTTAGATCTAGGTGTGCGATTTTTTTTTATAGGTTCCCATCCAATACAACAATGTACTCGTAGTCACAATTTCCACACTCTGAGACATCACCGAACAACCAATTTCATACGACCACAAACAAAAATGTTTTTTTTAAACTGTCCTACTTTGACTTTACTGACAGGGATTTCAATTATCATTCCAATAGGAAGTGGAACATAAACAACTAAGTCAAGATAACATAGTAAATTCTAAAGCAGTTAACACTAATTGTACAATATATCATTTTATTGCACAGTTCAGTCACGTGTTGAACAAAATGAATTGTATAATTAATTAAAGGAATATCAATAAATCATGCATCTGAGGTTACCATAGTAATCATCAGGCTTGCTTTGTTTATTTAAGACTAACATGAAGATTTCTATATTATATGTAAGTTAAATATCAATACACATAAACCTTCCGTAATAAATTCTCTAAATAATCGTGAAAACCTCCGTGGTGAAAACTGCATCAAAATCCCTTGTGTAGTTTAAAAGAACAAAAAGAACAACTTGGTTACAGGCAGACACGAAAAGCGGCTTTAATTTATAATATGTAAACCTATATGCATTACAAAATCACTCATTAAATATAATGTTTATGGTCTTGTTAAAAAATAAAGTTGCCATGTATTAATGTCAAAGGTAAGTTAAATATTTTATTGACCATTTGTTAATAGAGAAACATGTGCAAGAATAATTTTCAGTTTTAATTTTGTTACCTTGGCGGTTAACGGTCAGTTCACGTTGGCCTGGTTGTAAACTTAGCTATTATATGGGCACACCTTTTTAGTTTCAGTCAGAATGATATTCTTTCTCTTGTCTACACCAAGGTTTTCTCTTTTTTAACCCATAGATGACTGAGTAGTAGGTTACTGTACTAATACATGTATGAAGCTACCTTTGCAGGAAATAGTTGAAAAATAAATTAGCAGCAGCATTTGAAAACTCAACTGTTCAAACCCAAATACTAAATTAAGTACCTATGGCATTAAACCCACCTTTGTACATTAAGTGTCCTTGAAGTATTATTATTTTATTATTAGTCATTAATGTCCAATTGCTGGGCAAAGGCCTCCCTACTCTTTTTCCACGTCTCTCTGTCCAGAGCTGCCAAAGACCAATCCATACTAATATTATAAATTCGAAAATCGAAAGTAACTGTCTGTCTGTTACCTTTTCACGCCTAAACCACTGAACGGATTTCAATAAAATTTGGCAGAGAGATAGATTGTATCCCGATAGGATAGTTTTTATCGACATACCTTGCGGGCGAAGCCGTGGGCAGAAGCTAGTCTTAAATAAAGGAGTCTAGCTCGTCCCGCTATCTTCGTCTAGGCCTGCCGCGATGTCGTTTGCTATTTGGAAGTATTAAAAAATAAATTATCGGCAAAATAATGAGTAAAATCACACTTTATTGTTTAGACATCGTATCGTACGTATCGTCTTCACATATAATTATATTATGTATACAAGACCTTGTAAAACATTTTAAAAGAGTAACGGTGGAGTTTACTGCCCATTCTTCTCCATACGAAAACTACCTTTTGGAATGCCCCTAGAATCAATGATAATTAGTTGTAATTTTTGACATTCAAAAGTGCCTATAATGTGCATATTTGAAATAAATGATTTGACTTTGACTTTGTATCTTCCCCGCTATCAAAGCGACCTCGCCCAACCATGTTTGTGGTTCCCACTGCACGTGGTTTGCGGTACTATCGGAACGCTATCATTACGGCACAAAACCACCGCCAATTACGAACGGAAAACTTGCACATTTCTACTCAATATAAACACTATTGTGTTTTCAGTTAGGGGACAACGGGACTACGTTTAAACTGCAATATAAGTATACAAACTGTTTTATATCCCTAACTGCAGGGGGCGATTCTATTCAGCCAACTGATCAATATTTTTATATTTACTGTAAGACCGAATTATGAACTTGGTGCGTTTGCCCGTCTAGGAAGAAGTTTTTTTACAAGAAAAAAGTTTTTGTTTTCACCGTTGGGATATAAGATTCATAGGAAAAGTTGTTCAGTATAAGGGGTGTGACACCCTATTTTGCGTTACATTTACGAGAAGTTTTTTTAGGCCAAGGAAACCATGGGTGGATTGTGTGAGGAATTATATGAAAGAGAATGGAGTGAATGATTGACTTGACTGAATGAAAGAGATGAATGGAAAGAGAAAACGTGTTGCGCAGACCCCAAGTAACTTCGGACAAGGGCAGGAAGATGATGATGATGAAGAAAGTAGTATTTTGTTCATGACTCTGATAGGTATAGGTTTCATAGGAAAAGTTGCGTATTACGTGGTCAAACCTCATGGATACCTACCGTCTGGGAAGAACAGAGGGTTATGTCGTACTCCTACCGACTTTTTTTTGTGAATGTCATCTCGCTCCTGTGGCTGCCTTAATAAATTAAGGCCTCCACAAGGCAGTCGATAGGACCCCTAGTACAGACTAAAGCCCACCACCAAATATTGCAGAAGACTAAGTAATATCAACCGTGTATTATATCCATTCACGTTATTGAACGCACCGTGCGTTACATAAATGGTATCGCTATCAGTTATTCTATAGGTAGGTACAGTAAATCATAGTTACGTTGCTATCGGAACTCTTCATTCGTTTCCAATTTGGTTTAGAACTTTTGATCCGATTTTTCCTTCTTCACTTTGTTATAATATCTTATTGCCTTCTGATAAGTTATCTATACTAATTATATAAATATTATAAACCTGAAGAGTTTGTTTGTTTGAACGCGCTAATCTCAGGAACCGCTGGTTCGAATTGAATTTTTTTTTTGTGTTGGATAGTCCATTTATCGAGGAAGGCTATACTTAGGCTATATAACATCACGCTACGACCCTTAGGAGCCGCGCAGCGTGTGACACCGCGGGGAACAGCTAGTTTATAATAATGATCCTTAAAATTATAATTATGTACGGTGTAATGTGTGCTTAATAATGCAATTTACAACAATAATCGTTAAAATATTCGCTCAAATGTAGGTAATCAACTGGAGACGTAAATCCTCATGACCTGTCAGATAGGATATAAAAACATGGATTATAGTTCCATAATACCGGTATTACAACACAGATAACTTTATTATTAATTCCTATTTACAGACCCTATAATGCGTTAATACAAGTAGCGTTTACTGATTTATTGTTCCACAAACAAATAACTTTATTTGCATTAATTCCGATAAACCGCCGATACTCAAACAGATAAAGTGGTGTTTGCATTAATTCTTCTAATCGTAGATACTCGTTGTATGTATCGGTATAGGTAAAGGGCGGTGCGCGCATGCGCCGCGGGCTGGAATGCAATTGGTTAATGTTTATCGATTAGATGCGCCGGCGGCGGGCTTACGTTTCCCATAGCTTTTGTTTACTGTTGCACTGTCCGATTTCCTTGTATTATTTGAACGGATTGATATGGACACGATATCAGTCATGTATTTATTTTAAATTGCTAATTGAGCTACTGGGTGTGTATTAGACAACGTGGAATTACATATTCAACCCACATTTGCGGTATAAATAATCCTAGTGACAAACTGGCGTGACAGTGAATCCGGGCACATACTCGTATGTATACACAGGTATTTCTGTAACGTAGAAAACAAAATAATTACTTTTCTCATAAAAATATTACTAACAGTGAAAAAATGCAATAAAGTAAATACGGGCGCGTCGCCAAGTATCGCGGCGCTATTTCGACGTGGCCCGACGTCCGGCGATCGGCGACCGGCGACCAAACGCCTGCGATCGAACTTTGTTTTCCGTCACGTGGGCCAAATTGTGACGTTTTCTTGACAAGAAAATGTGTCCAGACACTCCCGTATTCATTACACCCGTCTGGTTTGAGATACATAATTTGACACCCACACGAAGTCAGGAATTCATTAGTCTGGAATTCGCCCCAAGTTATGATTAGACATTTAGTAGTCAGTCGCCCGGTTACAAGAAGATAATTTCTTTCTGAGAAAAAGTAAGGCCGCCAGCTGGTCAGAGATAGGGATTCACGGCTATAACTTTATGAAACAATCCCGTGATCCTGCCATGAAATTGCCTTGCATTTAATAATGACTAATCTATTCCTTGGCGATCGCAACCGAACGAGATACGGAACCTTAAAATGCAGTTTCTCTGTTTCTAGTAGTTAAGTCTCGTAACAGTACATGTCTCGCTTCCAACGCAATATTTTACGAGGTCCTTTCTGTACAATAATGTGAAATGTAATAATATAATGGTTGACAAGCAAAGGAAGTGTTCTCAAGCGAGCAGTTTGTGGCCAACCGCTAAATAGCATCGGGACTGCCCTCCGCTTTGGAATTATGATCACTACGAGATTACGGAGGATTTTATGTTGCTTAGAAACCAAGCTCATATAAACGGGAGAGAAGGAAATTCTGCCCGCAGCCTACGTGTGTAGATCAAAGAAAATAAGCTTTCAAAACCTGTGGTTAAATGATATTTTCTACCATTTTAAATTGTGTGGTTTGAAACGATTTTGTTTTGATTTATTTTTGAAATTTTAAAAGCAGCGCGTTGAAATCACTTATGTGTTTTGAAGACGATATGAATATTGTAGCGTTAAATCGTTCACTGAGAAATAGCTAGCTTTTCAGCATAGGTTCAGTTTATTAGTTATTTCTACCGTTTTATACTGTCTTGTTTCGTACAGTTGGCTGGTTTTAAAAGATTTATTTATACGATAAAGAAATGTATTGGTTGGGATGTGTAACTTCGGTCCGTCTGTTCTTCGAGTGATTTACAATTTGTCGTCTGTCGCCGAGGCAGGCGCTGGACCGCGACGGCTAACGAATGCTGTCCCAGCTCGTTTGGGGCGCCTATTTCCGCATCTCATATTTCTCATTGAAATACATCGTCGCAATGAATATATCTAATGAACCTATTGTCACAATAAGAGCTACTGAATGTTCGCTCAGATTTACGACTTCAAAACGAGTCTACTCGGCCGGCCTAATCTTCGCTAAATGTATGTTCGCTACCGACGCGGACGTCAGTTAATTTTTCAGTCGTATAATAACATCTTCGAGCAATTTGTACGCTGTCACGCAAAACAATTTAGCATGAGACATGCGACGAATTTCTAACCTCGATTTTTATCTACTAAGCTTGTTTATTGTTATATTTTGAACCGTCGTTGGGTCCCTAAAATATCCCTTCAGAAAAAAAAAAGCGCTAGTGAGAACCGCGGCGTTTGGCGGCGTGCCAACTGGTCCATTTCTCAGCTTTGCTCGTGGACGGCAGAATGATACTGGTTCACAGTTCATATACATCGAGCTGACCGTTGCTTTGAAGCTTACGAATTGAGGTTAAACGTATGTACAGAATGCGTGTATGTGCAGGAAATATGGTTTATGTGTAATGAAGCGCGTAATTAATCCAACAGCTAATGCATTAGATGTAGTCACACACTTGAATTAGGTCTTAGCATATGGCGTCGGCGTCGCCGCGGCGTTTCGTAATCTTAAACTTTGAATGAATTACCTAACAGAAGATGAATGAAATTTCAGAATGTTGATCGGGATCGGCTTTCTTATGTGATTGAAACACATTGTAAATACTTTGTAATGTTATTTTAAATATTAAATGCCGATGAAGCTTCTAAATGAAACTTTTCAAAATTTCAAGATTTTCCAGATTTTGTCATTCTTGGTGTCAATTTAAAACTCATCTATTTTTTCTCTTCTTTTCAGTTCAACTTCGTTGGAAGGATTCTGGGGCCCAGAGGTATGACAGCCAAACAGTTAGAACAAGAGACAGGATGCAAAATCATGGTCAGAGGAAAAGGATCAATGAGGGATAAGAAAAAGGTAAAACCCAACATTTATTTACTCATACTGCTAACTTTTCCTTTTACTAAACATCGTAAAACATTTAATTAACGTTATATAAGTGAACTAGTTTATTTTAATTACTAACTTTTATATTTTCCACGCAGCTAACGATTGGAAATCAAATCAGGTTACTTTCATTTCTCAATATTTTTCTTATTCTAAATAGAACATAATTTCCTAAGACTTTCTAGACAAGTTGATACCTATTGGTCCTCAACCAATAGAGAGAAACTGATGGAGGTGTCTGTCTAGTGGTGCTCTGATCGCATCAGTTTAAGACAAGCAGTTTCTAGTTAGATCTAAAGTTCGTTTTTAATCCCAGAGACTAATCTGACATTTAAGTCTTTTCTGTTTGCGTTTTTTTTTTAGTAAGTATAGAAGTTTGACATTACACCTGTCAGATTAGTCTCTGGGGTTAAAAAACGAACTTTAGGTTAGTAGGTACTTATATTTTAAGTGCAGAAAATTGTGCTTCGAAATCCACTTGCAGGGAAGTACGTACGTAATCAGGAGAAGCAAACATAATATATTATGTCATTACATTACCTATGCATATCATTTACTAAGCGGTTCTGCAAAACGTTAGCATATTGCTCTAATCACTTCTGTCTAAGCGAGTTCAATTTAACTGTCACTTATTTCGTTATTTGCATGTTGTCAGGTTTCAGTTGGCATGCTGTCTTCTATAAATCATCCTTGCAAACTGCAATTAGTCTGCCTTTGTCCACTGGAAGAAAAGTCACGAAGCATTTACATTTAATATTCTTATTTCCTATATTAGTACGTTTAAAAACCCCTCTGTTCCTAATCTTGAGTTCAAAAGGGCATACCTACCTGTTCTCCATTTTTTTTTTTTTTCAAAATTGCAGCCACGTATTAGATTTATATAGGGTTCAAGCGAGGCCGCCATTTTGAAAAAATAAAAAATGCCAGGGTTCATACAAAAATTTCCAATCCCCTGTATGAACTAAACTGGGTGTTGTTTGGCTCGAAATAATCGAGGCGTAACTCTTCGATTCAATCCATTTCTACGAATAGTATTACCCAAACATTGGGAAATGAATATGGATCTCCCGTTTAGATTTGTATGGGCTTGTTTGAAGTGCTCAGCCATTAACGTTCATTTACGTCCTTGAGACTATAGCAATGTTCGTGGCTATTTATATTCACAACCATACTTCAACTATCAATAGTAGAATGTACCTAATATTGTAATGGGTACTTGAATGCTCCGTTCGACCTGAAAAAACATAGACTTGTGGTTCGAATTATAGTGTTATAAAATCCTAGTTCAATGCTTGAAATACAGCAACTGGGCCAACAACCTTTCAGAAAAAAACTAATAGCTTAAGGCTCAATTTACACCGCCGCGGAATGGAATGGAAGCGAATTTTCGTAATAGCAAAATGAACTTTATGTCAATTGTCTAACGTACAAACTAGATACGAGCTTGTTACTACGGGGATTCCCGAGAATGCGCGATAATTCTCCAGAAGATGCGCGACCTGTGCGTATGGGTGTATCTAATTTGTGCGTTTTTTATTTATCTATTGACAAAAGTTCATAATGCTTTGTACAAAAAAGTTCGCTTCCATTCCGTTCCGCGGCGGTGTAAATTGAGCCTAAATGACGCCATGACTAAAGCGCGAAATCCCCTATAACATAAACTGGATCTTAGCAGTACCTACGTCATTCCAATTTCCCGCTATATTGGATTTCTCATAATAGCGCCTTAATTACTGTTCTCAATAGGAGCATCATAAACATTCGTAAATGTTTCAATAGAAGGTCACTAAAGTGGATGCCTATAATGTTCGCAATGCTGGGACACAGTCCTCGCCTTTCTGTGAGAGGGAGAAATGCGTAATCTACCACACCGACCCATTATCGGACGGTGGATGTCACATGTCTTCGAATTTTTTGGACATCCTATTTTCCTTACGATGTGTTCCTTCACCGTGAAGGCAGAATCTAAAGTGTTTGGTTTTAATGAATTTCAGGAGGATGCAAACAGAGGAAAGCCCAATTGGGAGCACTTGGCTGACGACCTCCACGTCCTACTCACAGTTGAGGATACTGACAACAGGGCGAAGATCAAGTTGGCCAGGGCTGTCGATGAAGTCAAACGCCTGCTTGTACCTGTAAGTAAATGCTTTCATTTTATAATAGTAGGTGAATAATAGCCAGTCTATTACTGGCCATCTTCTTTTATTTGAATCGACAGTAGGTACACCATTTGGGCACACGTAACTGTTCACGTTAGTCATGGCACGATATCATCCTTTAGGCGCGATTGGTCCGATTCACTTTATTCGCGATTGGTCCAATTCACCTTATTCGCGATTGGTCCAATTCGCGGTTGGTCTAATTCGCGGTTGGTCCAATTCGCGGTTGGTCCAATATAAAGTAAGTAATTTCCAAAAATAAACAAAATAACACATTTTTATATACTTATTGTACTAATTATTCTTAATCATAATTTTAAATTATATCTTGTGTTACAAGCTCCTACCAATAATTAGTTTAGTTTAGTACTTTCGTAAAAAATCAACCTAACGAAATAAAAACTAAATTTCCTGTAATCGTACCTACTTGACATTATGATCTTTACCTACAGTCGACAAACGTTTGCCCTTGTGTTTGGTGTACGCCAGCCGACTTGGGACTGAGTAGCAGTCCATACAACTTTTAAACATCAATTGCGATTTAGAAACTCTGCGCAAATATCCAAGATTAAAACCGGGCAAAGCAAATTCCAGCTCGTGAAGTTGTAGAGAAACCCACGTCTAGAACAATACTGTGTTAGTGTTAGTCTGAAATGATTGATGGGAAGCAGTGTCATCGATCTTAGCGGGCCGGCTCGGCTCTGCGGTTACCTTAGGGGACACAAACTTGGTTGCTCATTGTGGTGACTCTTACTAGGTACTTCATTATGACTAGCGTTTGCCTCGTTGAGGAAAGTTTAAAACCTAGACATTGTGCAAATGCTATTACCTATGTATGCCCTTATTTTTAAAGTTAGAGTTTCTACTTTAATAGAATAGAATCCATACTATTATTCTAAATTAGAAAGTAACTTTGTCTGTCTGTATGTTACCTTTTCACGTCTAAACCACTAAATGGATTTCGATAAAATTTGGCAGAGAGATAGATTGCATCCCGGGGAAGGACACAGGATAGTTTTTATCGACATACCTCGCGGGCGGAAGCTATTATTCTATGATATGTAAATACACCATATAAATTACAGATATCTATACTAATATTATAAAGCTGCAGAGTTTGTTTGTTTGTTTGTTTGTTTGAACGCGCTAATCTCTGGAACTACTGGTCCGATTTGAATGATTCTTTTAGTGTTGGGTAGTCCATTTATCGAGGAAGGCTATAGGCTATTTAATATCACGCTATGACTTAGGAGCCGAGCAAAAAGAAAAAAAGACAATGAAATTATAAAAAGAAAAAGAACGCTAAGCGAATACGAAGTATTGCGACGGGATGGGGGTACAAGAAATTTCACGCGGACGAAGTCGCGGGCAGAAGCTAGTGTAGGTATAAATCAAAGGAAGGAGGTTTCAATTCCAGTCGCATACAATTCTTCTAAACATTCGTGTCATATCACTAAAATATAATGAATTCTTAAAATACCTTCGTGTAGGATGGAGTATGACCAACGTAATCTCCGATCTTTCTTTTATACAGCCCGTAATATTTTATTATTCCGTAATAGTAAACTATGACTAACTTAACAGTCGGTTACCACGCGAACGTTGAATTGTTCGAGTCGCTGCGAGTATTATCTGTTTAAGATAAACTCTCTAACATACTGGCAGACGGTTATGCCAAATAGAAATTTTGGCACTCACTCCAGTAGCCTCGAATGTAACTCACTCACTGCGGTGTCGTTTTTAGGGTTCTGATGTTAAAGATAGAACCTTTGTAGTCTGTAGGTAGATGCGTCACACACCCATGTCAGTCTGTCTTACCTACATCTGGTAAAATTAAAGGAACTATGAATTACGTGCTTCCGCCCGCGGCTTCGCCCGCGAGGTATGTCGATAAAAACTATCCTATGTCCTTCCCCGGGATGCAATCTATCTCTGCCAAATTGTATCGAAATCCGTTCAGTGGTTTAGGCGTGAAAAGGTAACATACAGACAGACAGAGTTACTTTCGAATTTATAATGTTAGTATGAATTTGAATAGACCTTCGATAAACATGCAAAACTTCATACAGCTCATACTTACTCTTTCTTTTTCCAAATATTTTTCTACGTTTCCAGCTTTATTTTCAACTTCTTGGATTCCTATGTGTGGTCAAATAATGACTAATGCCCACGGAATCCTACACCACGTCACTATACGTAGTTTACGTTGTTTGACACGAAACCTGGCAGCTTATCGCCTTTCCTTCCTCGAAAGATACGAAAAATATTTTCTCGTCAATATCAGTGAAATCTTCCTTGGGAAATATATAACAAAGTCTTCTACTATCTTTATACAGATCTCATTCAGTGTTACGTTCATTGCCGTGCGTTTAAAGTATGATGACGTCATCAGCAATTGTGTTGAACCGCTGCAAGGCTTGGACTCATTACTACTAATTAACGAACACTGGTTACCTTCTACCTAGATACCTTAATAATTTTGTTTTGATAGCGTGTTCTACTTTTACGAAATGATCAAGTATAGTACCTTTGGTTTCCATAAGTCTTTAGTTTATTCTTGACTAGCTTCCGCCCGCGGGGTATGTCGATAAAAACTATCCTATTTCTTTCCCCGGGATGCAATCTATGTCTCTGCCAAATTTTTATCGAAATCCGTTCAGTGGTTTAGGCGTGAAAAGGTAACACACAGACAGACAGAGTTACTTTCGAATTTATAATATTATAGTATGGATTATGATCATACTAGTCTTTTCCCAATTGACGTGACGAAATGACTAATTAACACAACGGGAGACTCCCACTAGTTAGTTTCTAACCGTCAAATGAGACCAGGGGTCGTATAGGAAAGACCCAAAATCATCATTGTTCCAGTGCCAGAAAGAGACAAAGCTATTCGTCTTGCATAGCGCCATCTCTTTCTCTCATCTGCTGTACTTTGTAAAACACATTTAATTAATCAACTCGACCTTTTGCAGTCCACTGCTGGACCAATACATCTTCCAAGTTTTATTACAGTACCTACACGGTTAACCGTCTTTTTTTTTCTTTTCTTTTTTCCCGCTCTGGGTGAAGCGAAAGGGAGTGTCAGACTCTTACTGACTAAAACCCACCCATGTTCCTTCCTTAGCCCTTTATGTTCCGGGCCAGCGGTAACCCTTTCGGACAATCCCGCTGACCCGGCAGGCTTCGGCCCTATGGGGCCCCTTCTCACGGTTAACCGTCTTCCGGCAACATTTAGTCCAAATAAATACATCAAAGGATATCTTTGGAACAGGGCAGACAAGTCTGGTAACTAATAGTATTCTGACTCATTTCCTTCATTTCTCTCAATATATATTTTTTCTAAATATTCTTGCCAAAATAATGATCTTGGCTGCGAAACTGCCATCACAGTCAAAAATGATATATGAGCTCCTACACCTAAATATAAGGCTAACGACAGTACAAATATAATGTTTTACCGACACTGACCTTATTTTCGGTCTAGAATTATGTTTAATTATCTTGACCTCTCAATTCTTAGCCATAAAGCATGTTATTGTTCGTTTTTAATTACACTGACAAGTAATTATGTATAGTTTGTGCATTATCTTTTTGGTTTATAACATATCCCGCGTTGAGCTGGGTTCTTAAAAGCTCACGTCTGTGTATCAAATAATTTATTAATAGTCATAATGCTTGTACTCGACTTAAGGCTCTCGAACAAGCGATCTCATTGCGACATATTGTTGTATGCCCGAATTTATTTCGTCCAGCAAAAGTGCACCAAAGACGGCGTCTTTAGATTCTCTAAATATGGACCTCCGACTAGAATACTTAAGCAATCGGCCGTGAAAATCTCTTGTATAGTCTTTACATGAAAGAAGTATTGGTAGTTGCATCAGGCTTTTAACCAAACCAAACGTTTCGGTCAATGTCTTCGATATCTTTGTCTTATCGCTGCAACGATGCTCGTCTGTTTATTTATGAATACCATCGTCATCGTTTGCATCCTTGTTCCACAGACTGCTGACTATAGTGCTCCTCTCTTTCGTGCCATACTTTCTTGGTATGTGCGAAACTCATCCAGGTCTTCCCCGCGAACATATTAATCAATAAAACCTTTCCCTTGTTCTACAGCAAGCCGATGGCGAAGATGAACTGAAGAAACGTCAACTGATGGAGTTGGCTATCATCAACGGCACTTACCGTGACTCTAGCACGAAGGCGGTGGTACCCGTCAACGGTCAGTGCCTCATAAGTATGGTCGCATTCATGTTTTGTCACTAAAACTACCAACTAAGAATTACTAATACAGTTACGTAGGAGTAAGAAATGGAATGCTCACTCACGGGTTCATTCATTCACCGGGTGGTGTTGTCATGGCATGTTAATAATAGGTGAATCTCACAAAGACGTGTGTTTCGCTGTCATTATCACTCCATTTCTTAGTACTTCGTGACATACAAAATCTATCTATCTAGCTCCATACAGATGCTCAAAAAGTGTTATCTCAGACCAGTCATGACGGGTTTCTGAGAAAGTGGAGGAGTACCTATGTCCTAAGCTGGCGAAACTTGTCCTGTCAATCAAGGCTACAAAGATCTGTCGATATCAAAGACAGTGGTTCTGTATGGAGTAGATAGTCATCAAATTGGCTATAGGGGTTTGAGTGAAATTTTCAAGGGTGCTTGGAAAGATCCTGGGGATCCTTTATACCTACTGTGCAAATGCCATTCAAACTTACATTTCAATGGAATTTCAATCATTTCGAGGAAATGTAGCAGGATAACGAGGTTTTTTCAAGTAATTGTGATTGTTTCCTGGATAAAACTCAATGTTGTGGGACACATAATTTTGCATGACAAATTACATAATAATCGTGGGATTATTCTTCATTGGATTGTGTTCTGACAACTGTACATATTCTGCTCTGTTTTCATTACGTTTCCTATTGTTGAAGTGAGCATAAAATGTGTCTTTTGTTTGCGGATGTGAGTCATCGAGGCGACTGCTTAGATGACTAACTTAATTGATTTGTGGCATGTTACGGTTGTTAACTATTAACATGGGTGATTTCACCGCACCAAGATTTCTTATCGTTAATTAAGGGCCATTGGAAACCGTTCGAGCTCAAGAGGAATTTGGTACGGACGACGAAATGAGTTTTTATCACGATTGCTTTCCAGTGTACAATATTGGCGTGATATTCTATGGGCATAATTCATGAAGGAGTTGTGTATTCAGTTGTAGAATATTTTGTCTCGTGCACGACGACTTAAGTTCATGCGGTCGTCGTCTCTATTTGTACAGATTTCTGTACCTTCTATTAATTCATTATTTTAATCAGCCATATTCAATTCGTGGCTGAGTTGAGACACATTGCTTGAATTCAAGGCAAAGTGCACATGCGAAATCTACTAACAAATCTGAACTGTCCATCAAGACAACTGTGCTAATGGGTTTCAAATTTTTCATCAATGGTTCACACGACCGGGAAAGAGGGAAGGAACCCGACGCGAGCTGATATAAGTACCATTGATACAACGCAGACGATCCCACAGCGGACGAGGAGTGGCGACGCGTGGCGGCGGCCGCGGCGGAGACACAGCGCCTGCTGGCGCCGGGCGGCGGCGGCGTCGGGGGCGTGGCGCTTCGCCAACAGGCGCCTCTAGGAGCGCCACTAATCCTCTCGCCACGCATGTCGCAAGGCGCGCAGGCCGGCCTACTCAACGGCTCATCTCAAGCCGCGGCAGGCCTGCTGTCGCCCGGCGAGCCTGCGCACCAGCTCATCTACGCGTCCCCCTACGACTACGCCAACTACGCCGCGCTCACCGCCGCCGCCAACCCGCTGCTGACAACGGAGTACGCCACTGCGGACCATACGGGTGGGTTGTTCGCCCGTTGATATCTTTAAACGATGTTTGATAACCGTAGGTCGCAAAATATTAGGGTTGCTTAAATTTATTTTTTTATGAATGCAATTTATTAGTGATTAAAAGTTAAATGTAGCTGAACGGCAACTATATTGACTGAACTGAATATTCGAAAGGGCTGCTAGAAAAAAATACCCTATATTATAAATGCCTGTATTGCTGGACATGAGTTTAATATCGAAAAGCAAAAAAAAACATCAAAATTATTATTTATGATGATCAATCCGTGTTTAGGTTACAAAAAGTAGTTATCAAACATCGTTTACTATCTACTAACGCTACATACACACGGTACCGGGTTTTCAGTCGTCCACTAGTATCAGAAGGAATTAAAGTAGGAAGAAAACGTATGATCAAATTAGTATTAAAAGTAAACAATTTGATAATCGCAATAATCGAACAAAATAACCGCATGTTAATTACAAATACACACAGGCTGAAGCCTCAAACAGTATATAAAATTTTTTTTTTGAAAAAGTGGCAGTAATAGTCATTATAATCATAGGTTTATAGTAGAACTTATAGGCCAGTCCACATCATTCATGGCCCGATGGGCCTTTTCATCACATTTTCCGCGACTAATAGAATCGTACCATCTTAGGTCCCCGTGTTCCAAGTACCTTCGGTTTAATTCAGCCCAAGGCCTATAGGCTATAACGCTCATCCGTATGTCGCATGCCTTATTTTCTATAAAGCTTTCAGTACAAGCTTGTTTCCAGCAACTTCATGAAGTAGCAGAATAATCTCCACAAATTGCTTCCCTGAATGGTCAATTCATGTGTCTTTGTAGCAGCGTAGTATCTTTTAAATTGGGGCCTTTGAATTGGCAACTATTTCTAAATTAAACGACATACTGAGTGCCGAATCAATAATAATGGCACGTTTATAGCCTTTTCTCATCACATAATTATTTTATGTATTCTATATTGACACAATTACTATTTATAAGGGGCTTTGTGACGGTACTGATTTTAACAACTAAAGAGTACGGACAGAATTGTAACGCCATTGTTTCTTGTCCATAGCACGTGATTTGACCGATTACATCTGGAGCCATTTTTGGAGGGATTATCCTGCTGCGCGATATTAGACTTAATAAACTCCAAAACAAAGTAAATGAGACACAGAAACTCGATAACGGTTGTAGATGCTGCTAGATCACTAAATACAGCTATTTATTTAAATCAGCTTAACAAAGATAAATCAGGCTCGTGATTACACAGCACTAACAAACTAATTACACTATTTAACGTATGGTGTCGAGCTTATGTTGAACTGTGTGTGATATAAATATTTTAATGGGGTTTGCAGCGTCGAGATATCTGCTAGCTGGCTTTTGACATTGGCCGCATCAGCCCTCAGTAAGATACGGCAGACTGCAAGCGCCGTATCGCACTACGCATCATTATTGCCGTCCTTGATATTATAATCCTCCTTCTAAACGCCTCACAGGACGTCCTTTTTACAGTCATAATAAAACGCCATGATCAATTTATATACTTTAAGATTTTATTGTTTTAAGTACGTTTAGCTTAACGACTCATTATTTTGTACCTACGATGTTATCGTCTTTAATATTTACGAACATTGTTTTTTTTTCTTCTACGGCTGTTTTGTACAGTTTCATACAAATTATAATTTTTGTTTTACTTTGCAGTCAAAGATATATTATTTATTATATAACAGAATAAGTTTGCTATTTATTCAAATTAATATAATTATCAGAATATTTATTGAAAATATATTTTCTTTTATATCAGTTGTTTCGTGTTAGGGCTGATGGCAGTTGAATAATTGTTTAAATTAGATAATATTTTAGTTAAATCTAAACTGCCAATAGAACTCTATATAAGTTACCGATGTTTAATATACAAAGACATAGAGTTTTATATATATTAATTTACCTGTCTTGTAACTGATAAACTTCACTCGAATGATGATAGTTATGAATAGAACCCATCATTTATAGTTCTTGTGATAACCCTTGCTTGTAACACAACTAATTAATTAACATTATGTTAATGTACATTCAAACTTCATTGAGTTTTGGACTAAGTTATCTAAAGTACCTATTACCATGTATTCTAAAATTCCACCATTTGCATGTGGTTTTTTTTTCATCCTTTTTTCTATATTTCCAGTTATAATACTTGTGAATAACAAAAGAAAATTTCGTATTAACAGTAGTTTATCTGAATGACGCTATGAGTTGCATAGATAATTCAGCAATTACAAGCAAAAGGGACCAAATACAAATTGATTTACGAAAACAACACATTTACATATTTAACTATATTTTAACAAAACTGACAAAATTAATAACGCGATACACACTTACATTACGAACAAAACGTGGAACATTCTAGGCGGTTTTAAATGTTTATATACGTTTAAAGTGTAGCAATAACATTTGTACCCGCATTGTGCACAGTGTTATTGTTACAATTATTATATCGTAACTTATTAATTTATTAGCCATATTATTATATTTATAAACATACCATAGGCTAAGTATTATTATTATCTTTAAAAGATTTCTAGTTAGGTTAGAAAAGAGTGAGCTTTATGAAAATATTATACACCCGTATATTATTGTTTAGGTTTATTATATCGCAGTTAACACTGTAGTCAATTTTAATTAAAACAAGAAAAAATCGAAGCCAGCCATTACCTGTACCTTGATCGGGCGTACGTAACCCGATCATTTAAATGTTTTATTTTGTTATATTTTCCAAAGCAATAAAATAGATAATAGAGTAATCTATAGGCCTAAGCATAATAATAGAAGTTAGTGTTACTGCCAAATGAAGATTTAATAATAAAAATTATATCTTAGTATTACCGAACGACAATGACGAGTATTTGGCAGTGATATCTAGGTACTTGCGATCTTTTAAGTGTAGAAAACGAAATAATTTTTCTATTTCTATTTTATATGAGATTCAATTTCTTTGCAGCATTTAGATGTAAAGCTACACCCAGTTCTATTTAGTCTGTCAACTTTAAATGTAATCAAAGTTGGTTTTCCAGAGAATTTCTTAATCCATGTTATCATTAGCAAAGGTTTGGGTTCACCGACTCGGTGTTGGAAGCTTTTGTTGTTGAGCGAAGACGCAGATGTTAAATGTGTATATGCCGCTAGGTGTGGTGAGGAGGGCGCAACGGCTCGCGCAGGTCAGGGAGCACCCTTACCAGCGCACTGCCTTACCGGCGCCTTAATTCCCGCCAAAACGCTCTCACGCCGCCATTTTGTTCACAAGGTGAGAAGCGCGTGCGCGCGCATGCAGCTAGATGAATACGTTTGCTTGTGTCTTATTGGTGTCGCACAAAGTGGAACTTGTATTTTTATATCGAATCTCACTCGAATGCAACTGAATATACTTGCAAGTTTCAACTTTTTGTATTATTATATCTATGTTCACTTCATTTTTATATTTCCGAGCAACCATATTCGTCTCGAGTATGCGTGGGTATCTTTGCTTTACTGTCTCTCTGTGTCACTATTTATATTTATTATTTGTGTACTTATTAGTTACGTTCTTGAATAGTTTGTATGAGGATAAGACGCTTTATAGCTCTTCATACCGGATCTGAGGTGACACTGCATAATTTGAAAACTGTGATTTTTATATTTCTTTTTTATAGATATTTAGATCTGTTACATGTTGTGATGCGAGGCATTAATAGAGCTCTATCTTAATTCAAAGTTGAACATCAGCGTTACCAAATTATTTGTCTGTAGTTGTTTTCAATGCTGTTGTTGCAACAATTGAAATCACAACATGTCTTCGGACACTCGTAATATTTTCAGATATAAATTATATATTTGAGGGAAGAAGGATTGATGTTACACTATTCTTTATTTGAAAGCTTGACGTAGTAGATGTTCGCGTAGATGGTAGTGTTCAATATTGCCAAATAGAATCCACGGAGGTGCTACAAGCCGGTTGTGAGATCCTTCTTTCCTGAGTCTCGCCCAGTATTAGTCAAAGGAAAGAGCATTCTCAGAATTTGTGCCATCAATCCAGTATTAAACGTAATGCCCTCCTTTGACTCGATATGTTTTTCATAATCATCACAACTTTCTATTAGTCAATATAAGATTTTTATATGATTTTTTTTAAGCTAGTTGTTTTTATTTTTGCCTTAGGTATTATATTTACTTTCTTATTTGAAAGTGGTTTATTATTAAGATAATTTGCACTTGTGTCCTTGTGGATTTAAAGCCGACATCCATTATGTCGGTTATGTATTTTCACGCTTCTTTATACGAAATGATTTTTAAGTCGAAATGCTATTCGTAATTTTATAAAATGAATGATAATATGCGATAATGTTTTGTATTGTTTCCGTTGTTGATTGTAAATAAATGCATTTTCTGAGAATATACACGCAATAAATTGTCTGAAAATTTAAATTAAGCGTTTTCTTTCTTTAGTCTCGTTAGATCCGCGGTGCTAAAGTAAATGTTCTATGTGTTACAAAAGTATATATGTCGATAAAGTTGATGACGTGCAGTCATTTGGTCAATTGTAGCCTCACACAACTAACATGCAACTCCACAAGGCCAAGTTCCCGTTTGTTGACATAATAATAATGATTAAGTGCACTATCATAACTGCTATTGTCACAACTTGCAGATTATCTGTAACTATGTATTTATATTATATGAGTCACTAACATGCAAATATGTAATGACATTGATCGTTATCACAAACTTATTAACAACTTTTTAAGTGAATGCCGCCATAAACAGTATTGAGATGTTGCAGCAATGTGTTGAATAACTTACATACTTGCATCTGGGTGCTATGGTTATACATAAGTGATAAATTTATTATGCTTGTTTGTCTGAGCAATGTTCGTCGCATCGCGGTCACCTCCGCTAGTGTTTCAAGCATTGCTCTTTTGGGAACTATTGGGCATTTAATCCTATATTTGTAGATTTATCATTTACATACTAAATTGACTTAACATTTTTCAACCATTAACTGCGTAAACTAATGAAGTACCCGTATAGTATTAACTGGGCCACAAACAGAACAAGTGTCGCGGCGCGAATGCCTGATAGCCTCCCCCTCATTTTTTATTGAAATTTCTATTTTTATGAGAAATTCCGTACACTAGTCATGTCAATCCGAGACCACGGTTTATCGCCTCTGTTGAATGGCTGCATGTTGCCGGTACCCACTGTCTGTCTTTCGCATATTGCGGTTCCATTACGCACACGCCTTACTTTCTCGCCCCTCTAACCCGCGTGACGTCACCAGTTGGGCGCCGGCAGCGCAACACAATCGGTAAAGCGTGCTAACTCGCGATTGGGGGTACTCGTGTAGTCGGACCATGACATTTTGATCGATACTAACATTCTGTTTTTCTCTCTTCTCGTTAACCCGGCTAGGTGAGTGCTAACGGCGCCGAGGAACTAACAGGAGTCGCGGCCGGCCGCTGCACGCCGGCCCCCTATGTCGCCGCGTAACATACTCATCGGAACATCGACCACCATGTAGCTATTAGCTGTTGGGCCTTTCACGTTTAACATTATACTATGTATTATAATAGTCTAACTATTAACATTTATAATTATGCCTGTTATGTTTATAACATGATGAACTTTATTAACATTTTTATATAATTTTTTTATGAAATGGCACACGCCATCGACTATATTTACTATATTGTATCTTATTGTACTTCTGTTGTCGCTTGAACGTGTTGTTGTTGAAGCACGAGTGTTGTTAGGCTACCCGGACAAATCACGGCGTTAAACGTGTCACCTATCAATAGATAATTATTTATAATTTTTTTCTTTAACATTTTTTGCATAGAGTATATTTTTTTGAAAATTTGCACCTTTAGCGCTGTCACTATAAAAAGATGGTTTGAGTTAAATATTGACTTCTAACAAAAGCTTAATTCATGCAGTAGCTAGATTAATTTAATACTGAAATATGTTAGCTAACACAACTCGCTTTTTGATCTCTTTACAAAAACATTATAAAATACCCTTCACTTGAAGCAATTGTGTGAATTAAGCTTTGTGGTGCAGTCATATTTTTCAACCAAGTTAAACTTGATGTTAGATGAAAGATCTATCAATCAAAAAATGTACTACATAAAGTACGGCGCACGCAATTTATACGTACTACACTGATCGTTGGACGCTACATGGATAGTCTGTGGCGCGACTGCGCGTCACGAGAACAAGATGGCGTCATGCAAGAGGTCAAGTAAGTACCTACGATGCTAAAATATTAAATTGCTTTTTATAGAAATAATTGGACTGACATTGGATTATAGTCTAATATAGGTTGTTTCTTCATATACTCATCGACCCGACAAACCTTCGGCAATCATTTTTACATTACTTTAAAACCAAAGACTAATATTTTATAGGAATATTTGACTACTTTTTCTGATCAAATTTTAAATCATCAATGTCTTCCTTTACAAAACGATTTTTATATTGGTCAATGAGTGTATGAATTCTCATTTGGAATAAATAATATTTATAGCATTGTATTTTACTCTTAGTGCTTAATATTTATAGATAACTTTGAATATTTGTACATCCCATGTGCCTTAATTAAATGTACAATGTTCTTACCTTTTTGGTTCTATAGAAATTGTTATAATGCTAATTAATAGCTAAGTTAGAAGAGATTAAATTATTGTTAACTTTTCTAAATGTTAATTTTTATACATTTATCGTCGTCAGTTTTGAATAATAATTGTCTAAGAATATAAATAATAATACCCAAATGTTTTAGTGTCTAGTAGATCTACTTTAGTTGTGGCAACATTATTAACTATAAGTGCCTTCGTTACAATCTCTTCGGGAATCTCTAGATTTCGTTCTATCTTATACAAATATCAGAGATCTGCAGTTAGTCTATTCAGCGAAAAGTATTTACCCAAACAATCTCAAAGATTACACAAACGTTCAAGTTTAATGTAACAAGGGCAATTATTCGTCATTACATGTATATTGTTATAAAGCTACATAATATAATTAAAAGCAATATTATAACAATAATAAATCATGATTAGTGCAATAGAGATGTTATAATACTAAATAATATGATGTTATAATACTAAATAATATTTTATTATTAAAGTAATCTCGACTAAAATAAGTTGGGAGAATATTTTTACAAGATTTTATAGAGATCTGATTTTGAGATTAATGCGGTCGGTAAAGTATATTATCACGATTGATATCTGTGAAGATACATTATTTTCTTTAAAATTAAATTGTTTATAAGTAAAATTAGAGTAGAAGAGCTAATTAGTAGGTAACAATTTTTTTATCGTTTTGCATTAATTAGGTGCTTTTATCCGAGAGTTTGGAGCCAATTTAAAATAAATTTTCCTTTGCAAAATTCTATGCAATAAAACTTTTTTATATATCTAATTAAGTAACGTTATGTTGAATACCTACATTTGTAAGTAGATATCCTCGTACAACTACATCAGTGGAAAATATCATCGAAGTTGTTAACACTCCGTCCA
Source organism: Oligia latruncula (assembly GCA_948474745.1). NCBI lineage: Eukaryota > Metazoa > Arthropoda > Insecta > Lepidoptera > Noctuidae > Oligia > Oligia latruncula. The sequence continues at coordinate 8,750,310 of OX419693.1, read as the reverse complement.
TGATTATTTCATAAAATAAGTACTTAATTTTGTTGGTCTCCCACTCATGCATAGTTAAGTACCTACGATTAATTTGAGACGTCTCCTCATTCGTAGCACGTGTTAACACTTTCAAGTAATCATAAATAAATGTTAGTTCCCCATATGTAAAAGTAAAGGGCATTGAAAATCACCTTTATAACCATGTCAACCTATTTATTACTTGGTTGCGTCTCACATTACATCATCTCATGTAATCGTACATGTTAATTTTGTTTTTATGTCGTTACAGTAAGGTCTAAAATTGCTTGTTCATAGATATTATGCTGGACAACATTTACAATGATGTTGAAAATATTATACTGTTATCCTCCTTTGAGTTCGCAGATATAAAACATTCATATGCAGAAGATTCATATCCAATCAGTTGTTCAAAAAACGGATGAAAACTGCGTTTATTCACCCTTCATATGCATCTACATAGTTCGTACAAATCATACTAATACAAAAAAAGCATTTAAAGATTTAATCATAGAATGCAAATGCCATAACAACTTGAGGAATCCGTTTCATGTTAATGTGAAAATATGTGATGAAATAGATGTGTTTAACGTACAAATAATTTTATTGTCTGCAAATAACTAGTAATTTACTGTGTTTCATAAGCAATAACATTAGCAATTTTGTTTCTTGAAACATGCTTAGTGCCATCAGCAGACGGGCTTATTACATGTCATTGTTTTTTAATATTAATTTGTACTTATTATTAGGGCAAAATATTAATCGAGTGCCTTAAAAGAACTTGTACATATTTATTATTATCTTTCATTAAAGTATTAATATAGCGGAGAATAACAAAATCTAAAATTGTTTTCCAAAAACAATATATAGAAAATAAATTTAGTTAAGTGAGATTGTGCATATTATGTATGTTTTGATGTGTGTTTAAGATTGATTTTGGTATTAGTAAATATTTAAAAACGTAACTGGGTGTTTAATTTTACTACCATTTTTGTTAATGCACATTAAATTCCTTTTTTTTTTGCTCTTCTTGTGCATAATATAATTCGCCAATAATTAATTCAACCCAACGGATCATTGAATATCGCTAGCATAATCCAGGATTGAATTAAGTAAATAAATAGACATAAGCTTATTCTAATAGAATGAATTGATATTCTACCTAATCATACCTACTATCATATTAATCAGTACAGTGTGGACCTAGTACCTATCATATGATGTTGAGATATTTATAGATTTATGATTATGATGAAAATCTTAAAAAAAAACAACAGCCTGTATTACTAAGTAGGCACACTGAGCGCTGCTCTGTTGGTAATAAAACATGTAATATAAAATTTTTTGCACAAGGGGGATTGATGGGGACTTTTCACAATTCATTTATAATAGTAGTCTGAACATTCATACCAATTTTTAGCTCTATGGGAATTTTTGTAACCTTCAAAGTCTTATTTGACTGGACTACAACCTATGTAAAATCGATGGAAATAATGAACACAAGTAGTACAATATAGGTATGTCTACTGGCGCCATCTAGTAAACTCTTACAAAATGACTTCATTCTCCATAGCGTACGTCATGAAACTGCTTTCACCGCAGTTTTGTAGATGGCGCTAGCACACTCGACTGGACTGGGCTCTAAAGAGAGCATCTGCAATCTTATGAAATTCAAAACTTCTACTGTAAGTAGGTACTGCTCGCTACAAGTAAGCAAGTACCCCGAGTGTTTGGCCCTGAATTTTACCGTTATGCTGGTTGCAGACCAAGAGCTAAGCTAATGTTCATACTATTGTGTTGTGTCGTGTTGTGACGCCTTCTGACTCATTGTTAACCAATCAAAACTCATAATGACGTAGTCCTGAACAGATTCGTTTGATTGGTGTATCCCGAGTCACGACACAACACGACACAGTAATGTGTCTGTGGCTTTAGTTATGTTAGCGTGCATAGCCGACGCAGTTTTTCATACTTGTGTGCAGACCGCAAACTATGTAGAAGTATGAAAAATTACCTCAGCTATGCGAGCTAAGCTGGACTAACTTAGCTCTTGGTCTGCAAACCGCATTAGTCCCAACACGGTAGCAGGGTAATGTCAGTTGCTGTCCTGGGCAGAGTGGGCACTCCTATGATGGGGCTTCTAATCTTCCAATGATTACTTCACTACAAGTACCTACTACAACAACGAAGAGACAAACGAAATATGCTGCTTTTAGGATTGGCGCAGATGGTGACATTACCGGACAGAGTGCAGCAGGGCAACTCATATTCTTGACGTAAAAAGACAGAACAGAATATTTTTTTGTCTAAGTACAGTAGGTATTTGGATAACTGCATGAGAAACCTCTAGATACTACTGTTACAATGAGGTCCGGACACTTTTAGATTTAAATACCTACCTCTGTTACTGGGATGCATTTGTAAATTTTTTTCGATTAGGTATTACTTCTATAATTGGGACTTTATAGTTCAAAAGCCTGTGTAGGTACCTAAACAACTAATCATCCACACTTCCATTATTATTATTATTAGCCTGTGATGTCCCGCTGCAGGGCAAAGGCCTCCCTACTCTCTTTCCACTTCTCTCTGTTCAAAGCTGTTAAGGACCAGTTCTTGTTGAAGGAGTCCAGCTCATCCACACTTCCATACTTATAATATTATAAATTCGATAGTAACTCTGTCTGTCTGTATAAACCTACTGAACGGATTTCGATAAAATTTTGCAGAGATAGATTGCATTCCGGGGAAGGACATAGGATAGTTTTTATCCCGATATTCCCATGGGATCGACACTTAGGTATGCGGGTGAAACCGCGGGGCGCTGCTAGTAATTTTGAATATTGATCTGGAAAGGTCGCGACACATTACTTTGTCCTCTCCTCTACTTATGAATGAAAAACGGGTTATTTCGGTTTTCGGTTTTTCTCTGTAATTAATGACAACTAACATTTTTAACCTGACTTTTTGGGAAAGTGAAATTTTAGGTCCCTTTTGATCCCATTATCCAGATTACACAGTACCTAGGTATAATAAATATATCACCATACCTATATATTACGGCACGGTTGGCGCAGTGGTTAAGCGATTGACTGCTGCGCTGCGTGTCGCGGGTTCGATTCCCGCACGGAACAAATATTTGTATGACCTACAAATAGTTGTTCCGGGTCTGGCTCTTTGTGTATGTGAGTTTAAATGTTTGTAAACGCACCCACAATCCAGGAGAAATTCCTAGTGTAGGGCAACGTTTTAAAAAAAAAAAATATAATCTATCCTTATCAAGCCGTCCAATTGTGAACGAACCTGCACCTTTCTTTAGATACCTACAGGATTAACAATCTATCCGATTTTATCACCCGTAAAATTGTGAACCGTCCCTGATTTGTCGGTCTTGGCGGTAGCCGAATTGGTCGCAGTAACTAAGCCAGAGCACTAACCGAAAAACTTAGGTTAGGTTAGAATTGTGACCAACCGCGTTTACGTTGGCGCGCAACAACTTCCAAGTTGACTTCTACACGATCGGAGATCGGAGAGAGATCAGGCGCAGGACCAGTCTTAACGTGCTTTCCCAGACACGGGGGCGTTATACCTACCGCCTACTTCCAAACTGCGGGCTGTTCATAGATATAGATACACTCTGTGGGACTGTTACAAAAAATTCCTAATGGAAAACCTAATAATATCCCGCTCCGTTGGTCTCGTGGTCGCAAGCGCGACTGCTGAGCGTCCTGGGTTCGATTCCCAGATCGGTTTAAGTATTTATGACTTAAGGTATCAAAAACAAGGCTAACTATAGTTAGGTAGTGCCATCCACAAAGACGCGCCCCATTCTTCTTACTAATCGCTAGTGGTTATCGCTAGTTCATTCCGCTAGTGTTTTAGTTTTTTGATACACAATAATTACCCACTAATAAGTACCTAAATACTGTGTATCGACAAAAGTAAAACACTATCGGAATGTTGCACACTTGTACTGTTAGCGATTAGGAAGAAGAGGGGGGCGCGTCTTCGTGGATGACTATTCTGTATCAGGCAAATTTTTTTTTTTTTTGGGTATGGCATCTCGCAGTTTAACCTATGAGATTGTCTACTGCTTAACCGGACTTGCCTGTGGATGCCTCAATAAGTAAGGCCCCATCCAGCCTTAAATATTTATTTTATTCTGTTTTTATTTGCAACACAAATACTTACATCATCTGTAAAAATTTCAACTGTCTAGCTATCACGGTTCATAAGATACAGCCTGGTGACAGACAGACAGACGGACAGTGCATGGAGTCTTAGTAATAGGGTCCCGTTTTTACCCTTTGGGTACGGAACCCTAAAAACTAAGCGACTGCACGCTAAGGGCACCCCTATGGAGTTCGGACCTCGGCTTAAGGCGTCGCTGGAAGAGGGTAGCAAGGGACAGGCTGGATCGGAATGTATAGGCCAAAGAGAAGAGAATATATTTAGTCTTTGGTATAGGCCGACCGCTTAACTGAGACGTTGCCTGAGGTAGCTGCGCGGTGCAGGAGGGGTGATAGTTGTCACAAGTTGACGAATCATGGAGCTCTTGCATCACGTCATCACACCCCTCCCGCACCGCGCTGCTATCTCAGGCAACGTCTTAGTTAAGCGGTCGACCTATAAATATAGACGTGATACTCTTACCCACATAATAGAAAATGGTTAGTAGGTACCTATCGAAGTAGTAGCAGGACCACATATGTATATTTTCAATAAAGGTACACCTGCATACATAGTTATGTTTAAGTGGAAGCAATTTGAACTTTTCGTAGTGTCTGGAAATGGAATTTTAAATTCGCAGTCGTGTCCGTTCCCATGGTGCTCCGGAATAAACGGCCTGCAGTTTGTCTGACTGCATTTGTCGCTTTCATGCTTCTGCGAGGGTACAAACATTGTTGACGCTCGACTTGCCTTTGAACCTAGTGGATACTTCTGAACGCGTAAATCTTTTAAATGGCTGCGGGGAAAATAGGCTTTAAAATGAAAATGCACCTGGTAAATTAAAAGTTCTGGCGGTGCGTGTTTTCTGGTTGGTTTATTCGAAAGTTTAATTCAATTAAGTCAGTGAACTGAAACATGCAGATCCCAATTCGATACGAAAGAATACAAGTAGGTACCTATTATTAATAATTACGAGTTCCTACAAAATTATTTATGAACCGAAACGATCAACTGCAATTGCCAATATTTACGTGATTGAGACATTGTTGCGCAAATTGATTATCTACCAAATGCAAATGAAGAAGCCATTGACAACATTAATAACAATTACCCTGACCGATTTCGGTCACGGTGGCCAATCTCAACGGAGATTAGCCAGGTACCTAGGCAGGAGATATTATAGTGCACAAGTGTGTGGGCAAACACAGGTGCACTCTCTGTTCCTTTACTCTCATAATCCGATGGGACGGGAATCCGACACGACCGAGGAGAGATCAGGCGCAGGAAACGGCTTTACGTGCTTTCCGAGGCACGGGAGTATCACACCACCAACTTCCAAACTCCGGGTTTTTACTGAGAAATTCCTAATGGAAAAACCCAATAACACTTTGCCAGATCTGGGAATCGAACCCAGGATCCCATGCACAGCAGTGGCGCTTGCGACCACAAGACCAACTGGGCAGTCACAACATTACCTACCTACTACAATAATAGCGATTGATTACAATATTGAACAATTGCAATTGATCGTTTCGGTTCATAAAGAAAAAGGTGCCGAGAAGGTAAGTCTATATGCAAGGTGTTACCCATAATAACATAATCAACATGACACCAAAGTTAACCTGTCTTGTCTACCTTGTAAAATAAGACCTAGATACATCCAGTATTTCAATATAACTGTAATTATTAAGCTCGCGATACGAGTGACACGTTCAGTATGACCAGCGCATAGTCAAGTCGGTTTCGCGGCCTGTGATTACCGCTGCACCGTGATTACATTGATTTATATGCATGAGTTCTTATAAATGACGCATAATTGGGCCTATAGTTTCATTTTTATCGTTATTAAGTTGCCGGTAATAAATCATCGTCAAGATGTGACGGCGATAACGCTGATCTTACACATCGATAAATTGGGAAAAGCGTGCGTGGATGCATTGATGTTTAATGTTCCGTCTTTATAATTAGATGTGGTTCAAGTGGTTTTTCCTTCTTAAAGTATTAAACAGGAATATTTTTCTTGGAAAAGGAAAAGGACAAAACTTTTTTTTGTTAGCAACAAGAAATAAAAGCCTGTGATCCCCGAAGAGTTGGAAGCAGAGATATACCCATAGTACAGACGCCAGCATATCAAGCTACTACAATCTGTCAAATTTATTTAATAGATTTTTAACTTTATCGCTACTGTATAAGGTTCAAGGTTGATTGTACAGTTTCGGGTAGCTTGATGTGCTGGCGTCTGTAGGTACATCCACATTTCGCCAGTTATGTCTAAGTCTCATGTAGGGTAGGGGTCGAGACAGGGCACAAATCCAGACTCCGGGTTGCTACCGAGTGATAGAAAAACCCAAAAACATTTTGCCCGACCTGGAAATCAAATCCATCAGGACCGCATGCTTATAGCGCTTACGACCACTAGACAGCGAGGCAGATGCACCTACCGAAAAACGTCTATTGCACTAATAGAAGTAGGTAAGGTACCTACAACACCCCACTTCTTAAATAGGCATATCTAAGTAGCCACTCGTGGTACGGCAGACTTGGTCACCAAAATACATCAATACTTATCTCCTACCATAAGTATTCTCAACTCCATCGTTTTGTAAATCGCTCTGGCACTCTGCAAGAGATTAAAAAGTTCAACTCAAATTCCTTCCTGTTCAGAGAGCCTCCAGCAATTTTCCGTCTACAAAATATTGTTGTTTGTTTCCATTATTTTCTATCGAAGTCTGCGTGCAACGCAGGGGTTCCACCGGCTTGGGGCGACCGCTCGTAAAATTGCAACTGACTTGGGGGAGACGTCTCAAGACGCTCGTGCATTCTTAGCTATACCTACAGTATATGGTGGGATATCAGAAGTAAACGGAAGCTGGAGATTATCGGATATGAGTACAATAATGTTTGGAAGGTAAGTAATTATATGTAGAGGCACGATGCTGTGGCAAGTGAACTGAAATCCTTTTGGTTTTTCTTTCAAAGTAAAAAATAAGCAATTTAAGTAATTTATGATTCGATATGCTGGTCAAGTGGTCCAATGACTTTCTTGAAACTAGCTTTTGTATGGGTAAGATTTGTGTTAGGTAACTACTATTTATCCAAATCTACATAGGTATATTGTGCCTAGGTAAGTAATGAAGAACTATAATTTAATTTCAAGTAATTCCAGGTTCTTGATCTGAAATCGTTGAACAGGTAGGTAACTCACGAAGTTTTTACTCTGGAATAATTGCGTATACTATGTGATCAAGGAATCAACCCGGACTTACAGCGCGCTGGGGTGCCAGGGTCATAAAAACTACTTCCCCCAACATTGTGAGGTTGTATGGTGCGACACCATTCACTTCCTGCACACGGGTACTACAATTGAAAAGGAAATTTTTAAACTTTGATGTTTACCCACTTTGTAGCCCTAACTTGGCAGTTGAACAATTTTCTAACACGTTCTGTGGCACTTTAAACCTAAGGTTTGAAGGGCACTTGGGGGAAAATATCACAGATATCCCCATGTTTAAGTCTAAAAGCCACAGCTGTTGCAAAATATTGTAGGTACTATACCTACCTATAGTTCGTTCGTTTTTTTAGTACCTATAGAAGTTTGACATTACATCTGTCAGATTAGTCTCTGGGATAAAAAAACTAACTATACGTACCTATAATCTACTATAGCCAGGTACTAAGTAAAAACAAAAGAAAATGTTTCAACTGTTTTCTTCCGGTATACAAGTTTCTTTTATGCCAACACAGGGAAATGGAGGATATTATGATTTTGCTACGTGGACAGCGAGTTGCTGTGACACCTGGTATTCCTGAATTGCAATACGTAGGTATCTGTTGGTTATGCACATTCTTGTTATCATATTCTTAAACTCTAATGACCCAAATTTAATCATGGATGTATAAAATCTCAAAGAAAAATCAAGCTAATCAAAACCTAACAGAAAATTAATCTGAAACTTTTCGAACAATAATAAAACGTAACTTTATACCTAATTACTTACATTTTAAGAGGCAATCTTATAATTTCCTCATCATAATTAAGTATACTGAAATACTTAAATAAAAATAGAGTAGGTTCAGTACATTGTCTGCAGTTATAATAGGAAAGTATGAAAGGTATGAACAATTCTTTTTTCCTCTTCGTTGATTAATGTCGTGCTAACTTTTTGCCTCTTCCTATTTCAATGAAAAATTTCCCCGGAGACCGGACTCGTAATTTTCAGGGAACTGAAATTACAGTTAATTGGCCAATGTTTACGCGAACCAAAGTGGCTTGGTGTTTTTTATTAATAGCAAGTCTCGTAACACAATGGAAAAATATGTTTATTAAAAAGCTGGAAATTAATAGTGGTTCTCTACGTTAGTATTTACATAACTTTATGCAGTTTTTTTGCAGTAGTCCTGAGGGAATTCATAACAGCATTTAATATAAGGGGGCCTAAAAAGGCCACTTTTGAGAATCATAAAAGGATAACATTATGAATCGTAATATGGCGAAGACAATCCGTGTTTTTCTTTTTTTCGCTGCACTACGTAGGTATAATCAAAGAGATTGGGATTGGATTTGGATCGGATTGTTTGGTATTTTAGCACAGACAAAAAAAATAACTGAAAAATGCTTCACCAATGGGATTTGATACGATTAACTTAACGGTTAACTGTCCATTATGTTATCCTTTTGTGATTTTGCCAAAGTGGCCTTTTTAGGCCCCAAGGTACAGACGCCAGCACATCAAGCTACTACAATCTGTCAAATTTCATTAATATATTTTCAACTTTATCTCTAAAGCATAAGGTTCAAAGTTGATTGGGATAATTTGACAGTTTCGGGTAACTTGATGTGCTGGCGTCTGTACAATAGGCTGCGCGTCATTGGTTACAAAACCAGTAAAAGCTGGCCTCTAACTCTGTTGAAACTCTAGACTATGCTAGACCAGCACCTTAATTGCGTATCTAACACACTATGCAATCTCAATCTGAATCATTTTGAAGGATATTGCTAATCCATTTGCTTATATGTTCGAAAAATTTGTCTGCTCAATAACGTAAATAACGCAATGAATGTTGTTGAACTGTCAGAATGATTACTACTGATAGTGCGTTACACAATTACCCCGCTATTCGAGGTCAAAGTTTTATCATCCACGTACGGTCAGCTTATCAGCTGTGCCTACGACTAGACTAGACTTCGACTGACACTACAGCGAAACCACAGTAAAGATTTGAACAGTACGGAAACTACGTACTAACGTTCGAAACGGCACACTCACACAGACACGCGCATCTACGGTGCCCCTAGCGATAGTCGCGGTGCTCTCAGTCACAGGTGCCGCTTAGGGGTACCGTAGATGCGCGCGTCTGTGTGAGTGTGCCGTTTCGAACGTTAGTACGTAGTTTCCGTACTGTTCAAATCTTTACTGTGGCGAAACGAAACATCATATTGCTATCACCAATCTACCTGCCAATCGTGGTGATTTTGACAGCGCCTCTGACTCGTGATTCAAAATCTCACGATGCCCTTTTATGTTAAATTACTTAGCTAGTATGTAGTTAATCTACTTTGATGTTCATTTTACTTTTGTTGTATGGATTATCTAACGTTTAACCATCCAAGCAAGATGGATGATTCCCATAAGAAATTCTGCGGGGTAGTTGCGTAACACTAGATATTTAACGCAAGAGCATCTACTTCGAGTGCGAAAAATCGCACCACCTTACGCATAAAACCGGTCAAGAGCGAGTCGGACTCGTGCAGCGAGGCGAGGGTTCCGTAGACACCATCATGTTTTTAATTTTTCATCGGCGAGGCCCATATTCGTCAGAGAATTTTAATATTGCAGTTTTATGTCAGCGCCATCTCTTGACCGATAGTGGAAGTAATGTAACTTTTTTTGATGATTTCTGAAAAAGTGTGCTATTTAGAGACTTCGTTTTATTTTTCCTGTAATCTTAACATAAACTTCTATCACATGGAATAATTTTGCAAACTTCGCAGATAAGGGGAGGGGAACGGTATGTTTTTTTGCATATATTTTTATTTCTTTCTTATTTGCAAAATAATTGGGCAAACGTCATCTAAAACTATTCCAAATTTCAAGTTGATAGCATTAGTAGTTCTTGAGATATCCAGCTGTGACAGACAGACAGACAGACTGAGTTTCACCATATGGGTTCCGTTTTACCATTTTGGTACGGAACCCTAAAAATCGTAAGCCGCCACTTTCGCGCTCATTTCTGTATAGGAACTTACCTACTGCTTGCTGGGGGTTGAGCGTGAGCGCTGGCGCTAGGTCCCGGGGGTGTAGCGCGTTGCACGCGGCGGCGGCGTCTTTGAATCGATTTGATTTTCCCATCACTAAATAGTGCTTGTGAGCATAGTAGGTAGTCAAAAAATTACACGTTTGGTTTTCATACAGATCGTGATACCTACTTGCGTTATCTAGGTCTATTTAGGTACCTACATCTGTGCGTAACACACATAAAGTGACAATAACCGCAATGTATTTCATTTTGACAGTTCAGCCACGTCCATTGCATTATTTACGATGTTGAGCAAACGAATTTTTCGAAACTATGAAGCAATGGTTTAGGAACATGCTTCAAAACCCTCGGATAGTGATTGAAAGTGTGTTACGTACTTAGGGTGCTGATGTTTTATCTATAGAAATGCAAATAAGGTTCACTATCGATTAATGTTGAATCGAAGACTCTTTTGTTTTTCGTTTTTAGTAGTGTGCAAGAAGGTGTGATATGAACAAAACTTACGAAGTCACAAAAGCTTATAAAAACAAGTTGAACAGCGTTACGTATACCTATGCATGCTCAACTATATAATGAATATATAATGTTTAATTTACGGCATAAGCAGTGACGTGAGTTAGTTAATTGCCAAGAAGCGTCACAGCAAGCTGTTACCTTAGTTAATGGATATCTTGCATATGCACATTAACTGTAAATATATATTCTCAAACAAGCAGTAAAATACGATACGAGTGATACGAGATGAAAATCATAAACATAGGTAATAATAGAGTGCAATAACATTAATATTCTGAATGTTAAAAGATAACCCTGGGCTATTTTAATATTATTAATAATTATTACAACAATAAATGACCTGAGAATGTAAGCCAATGACTATTAAACGCAGACCTATTACATATACAGTAGAAAGGTGTAAATGAACGGTAGGCAGAACAAGTTTCATTAATAGAGAAAATTAGATTCAACGTCAAACTCGTAATTTGGAAAATAACGATGATATGTTACAATGTTAATCAAGCGCAATAAGTGGATACCGTACACCCGACCATTATAACACAAAATAATCACATGCTGTATATGCAAAGTAATTATAAGTATGGTTTGAATTATGGTACTTATTTCTTATTATCCAGCCACTAATGAAGTGGAGAGTCTGCCTTCTTACTTCGATCTCGGGTTTAAACTCGTTTTAAAGTAAAGGTTCATGTACACGCATCAGTCACGTTACGTCACATTCAAGTCGCCGATCAACCACGTCAACCTCAGGGTTGTGACAATATACGTTTCAACGTGGACTCGATGCAGACAGCTGTGCTTCTGGAGAGTTGCGCCACTTCTTCTTCCCAGATACAGCACTAGCAAGTGGTGAAGGGCGGGCATTTTGGGGGACTGTCTCATGTAAAAACGTTCAAAAAGTGCTAATTCTCAGCCTTGTTTGATTATATGACTTTTGATTTTGTTGACTTCTAGTAAGATTATAATACCCTAATAGAGACGCTAGGGACAGGTTTTGAGTCGTAGGACATCGGCCCCACACGTCAGGCACGTCACGACCAGCGTGTCTCAGTCAACGTCACGCTTACGTCAACTTGTATTTTTGCGAACGAAACCTGCCACTATTCAAAGTCACAACGTCATATCACGTCGTTTGAAGGTGTCGTGACTGACTATGTGTGTGCATGAACCTTAAGACTCCGCTGTCCATTCAAGCGGAGAAGTTCAGAGCTTGAAAATGTTTGCACTTCTGCGCTTGTCTCTATTCCAGTGGATAAGCAGCTTTAAGAATCGATGTGAACGAAGGACCGTTGTTTAATTACATCGACGCGGTAATTAGCCAAGATTTGTATTTAATGAAGCTGCGTTAGTAAGTTTTCTAAAAGCTAATATGTGTTTAATTGTTAGTAAGATAAGATAACGTTTATTACGCGATAAATTCTGTTTTTATCCATTTAATAAGCAGTCGCTAGGTTTAGGCTCACGCCACGTGAGCGTTTATTTATTTTGATTGTGTCTTAATGGTATGCTAAGCCTACAATCGAATGGAATAGGCAATTATATATTGATTAAGATGATAATCGTTCAAAATAATCAGTTGTAGATTATTACGGAATGATAGTTTAATGGGAAATGTTTATTATGCGTGATATTAATGATGCAATAATTCTTTCTTGCACCATTTTTCTTACGCCACATGCCTAAAGTTTGACTACTTATGTTGTAGGGTTTTGAATTATATTAGCCAGCGGCCTTTTATGAACTAGATAGGGGTTTTATTCATATCTAGGTTTAATTTGGCATATATAATAAGAATATTAATTAATGCTTTGTGTAATGGACCTATAGAAATCAAACTCACCGACCAAATTCGCAACACAATAATTCGCTCCAAGACAGGTATCGCCGATGTTGGCGATAAGTCTGCGACTTTGGGGATACCTGTTCCCAGCAGTGGCATAGGCTAAATGGAAAAAAAAATAGCTTTAATTTTAATTATGGTAAAACTAAAAACATAGGTAGGTACATGGTCTCATATTGATTACAAAAGTAGCTTTCGACCCTGATTAATAAAAAAACGGAATATGTCGTCATAATTATTTTTAGATGAAACAGTTATCAACTTTATTAAAACAATTGACCTTTGAGTACCTACCTATGCGTCATCATCCGATATAAAAGCAAAATGCGATTACGTACGCATTGAACATCAAAACAAAAGAACATCACTGAATTAAATGTTGTCCTGTTAAAAATAAAGTTAGGTAGGTATACAGGGAAAAGTAAGGACGTCAATATAAGAATAAATTAAACGTGGTATCCAACTAATGATGTGTACAAAAACATCAGTCTACAAACAAACATTCAATCAAATACATAATATCCAATTAATCAAATAAATATAACTAAGTGGCTGATTGGTGAAACCCCTATTCGACCCAACGCCTACCTATTTAGATTGTTTCAAAAAATCTTTTTTATTTCGACGTTTGGTTTTTCAAAATAATCCTACATTACGCACTCGTATTGCAGTGGATTCATTTATTGTCGTCCTCGCTTGGCATATACAGGGTTATTGGAAAAACACCAACAACCTCTTAAGAGGTCATTGTAGGTACTCATCATTATGAACAACTTTTACCATGGGACTAAATACGAAATCGCGAAAAAAAAATTAGCTGTATCCGGGCTACATTTATGTTCGTTTATCTCGTCAAAATGTAGGGAACAGCTGATTTTTTTTTCGCGTTTTCAGGTTTCATCCCATAGTAAAAGTTGTTCATAACGATGACTATGAGTACAATGACCTCTTAAGAGGTTGTTGATGTTTTTCCAATAACCCTGCATAGGTAGGTATCTACAAAATAAAATGAGAATCCATTTATACCGTAAAACACATGTCATGTAATAAAAAACCCTATCAATATTGACCAAAGGAACGCCATTATTTCCCAACGAGATAAAATGATGTCGCAAGAAACTCGGTGGGCGATATTAATAGTGCCAATGTAGAATGAAAATCCACGAGATTTCCGCATTCTAAATAATTGTTGACATAAATTAAAACTATTCTGACGTTTGTGGCCCTCAATCACGCTTTTTTCTTTTTTTTTTGGGCCTACGTCGCGTCGTTGAAAGACATAAAAAGTATTTAATAGTCCCGTAGCCACCTCTCTCCCGCTATCATACTCTTCTATTCACATTCAAATAATTATAAAAGTGTCATTTTTAATTATAAACGGTTTTGTCGGTCTGTCTGTCCTGTATTTGGAGCACGTGTTTAGATGTGAAACGTTTTTTTTTAATCTTTTGAAGGGACTGTTAATTTCCATAAGTTTTTGTACGTTTTTAATATTATAGTTTCTTGTTTTATTTTTGTTTATTTTCGTGTTGATGAACGTAGAAACAAGATTTGTTGCTATAATAGAAGTTAATTATACTTAGATACAGTTACCATGAAATGTATCTAATAATAATGACAGCTTGGGACAGGTTTAACAATAATTCGATATTTTTATTTTTTAGCCGACAATCATTTGAATAAAACGTTCAAAAAGAAAAAGTATATTATGGTAATAAATAAAAAGAGGACATTTATGACTACGTTACGTTACACAACTCAGGTTTATTTTTATTTCAATAAAACGTTTTACGCACATCATAAAAACACACGAAAAAGTTATACTTACCGTAAAGTTTCTAACAAGACAACACATTCCGAAAAAAAAAATAAACGCTCGACCAAAAACAAATAAAAGAAACAAACACGACCACAAAGTTTGGCAAATAAACCAACTTTTTCTAAACCCATAAGTAGTTTATCATCAAGCAGCATCCGTACAAGGAAAACGCGAGAAAACGCTTCAGGAAAAGACCGCTCGTTACAATGATTTATGTTGCCATACAAAAAAGATGCTACAGCGAGCTAAGTGTTAAGGACCTTGTTTTAGTGGCCGGAGAACTACCTCGCTCTATGCGGCCCTGGTACATGCCAGCATTTTTTACGACCTCACAAATTTGTAGTGGTGAAACACATAAAGAACCACTTAATTCGGAACTCGTTAAAATTAGGCAAATAGGCACATGAAAGAAAATGGTAGGCGAAGACTTATGTTATTACTGTATTTTTATATAAATGTAACATTGATCTTTAGTCATAGATCAATTGTCAAATAATGAAATGAATCTATCTTCTTTTAAGAATTTGAAAGGATGACAAGGTGTTACTACATCAAGTCGATTTATATGTTGGTCACAGTGGTCGATTTGCCATAAGTTTGGACCAATTTAAAATATCTTTAATAAGCCAAAAACACGCTAGAATGATGTAGATGGACTTCTACATAAATTTAAGATCTTACTAATTAGTTAAATTCTCTTAAAACGTGAGCAACAGGTCGGAGCATGGAAAATTATACCTACAACAACAGAGTGAAGTGTAAACTTGACTTAAATTAATGCATGCTTGCATTTTCTGGACTCTTTAGGCACTGAAATAAGGGATTTATAAAATAATGTCTGTTTACGAGCAACAGGCACCACAAGTCTCTTAAGATCAGAAATCCAAATAGTCGTTGTAGAAGACGACAAACTAAGAGGGCAGCAGACCCCGGGGCCGTTCCGCCCGCCAAGGGGGGGCGCAAGACTATGCCCTCCAGGACGGAAAACCGCGCCTGGAAGGCCGCCAGCTCCTGCCGAACCAGGCTAAGGACCTGGTTCTCCACCGGGACAGGCCGGCTCGGTGGTTTCGCCTGCGCTCCCCCGGTGGCCCGCAGGCCGGCCAGGTCTGCCCGGAGCCTCCCGTTCTCCTTTTGGAGAATCTCCGTGGCGGCCGTCAGGCGGGCAACCTCCGCCCGCAATTCGGCCACTTCGCCGGCCGAAGGGCCAATGTAGTTGGCCGCCCCCGCTGCCGCCATGATGGAGGCCGTCGCCGAAATTATGGCCTTATCCTTGGAGGTCTTCACCTTTTTCAGCGACACGCTCCGGATGCATGGCTTTGATGTATTTATTTGGACTAAATGTTGCCGGAAGACGGTTAACCGTGAGAAGGGGCCCCATAGGGCCGAAGCCTGCCGGGTCAGCGGGATTGTCCGAAAGGGTTACCGCTGGCCCGGAACATAAAGGGCTAAGGAAGGAACACGGGTGGGTTTTAGTCAGTAAGAGTCTGACACTCCCTTCCGCTCCACCCAGAGCGGGAGGGGTCATTTGATGATTTCCCATCCGCAAAAAAAAAAAAAAAAAAAAAGAGGGCAGCAGACAGAACCAACATCCTAACAGTTTTCAAATATCAAGCTCACCCAAATAATAAAATTCCATCGTAGTTTTAAATCAACAACAAACAATGCAATCAAATCCCACAATCGACCTAATTTTCCTAAGCAGCCCCAAAGACCCTACCCAAAATTTGCAAGGAAGCGGAACCAACAAAGACTTCACTTCTTTCAGCAATGTCGTTAGATTATAATTCACCCTTACATTTGCCACTCCATTTGGAGTCATTTGTATGTGCGGGACACACCAGTCTCTAGCCAACTTTCCCTTACCAAAAAGCCTTCGTCAAGTTTCTCAAAGTGGTTCGTGATTGTGTTACCGATGCGAACGCAGCCTCTAATATAACCAAAGTTTCATTATATTGCTTTACACAAAACTTCCTGGACTTGTTCCCTGAATTGTTTGGAGAAGACAAAGACAATTGGGGTGTGTTACAAAAAGTTTGGTTTGTTTAAGAAAAAGAAGAAGGGCAAACGATCAATTTTTTTTGTTTAAAAGACTTTATTGTTCTGTAAAATATTTTCTTCCTTAACCAGTCCTTAGAAAAATATTCTATCTTTTTTCTTTATTTAATATTAACTTTAATAAACCACTAATGTTTATAAATCTAGGGAATAGAATAGTCATAGCTTATCCAATTCTATGAATTGTTAAAATCTGTTTCGAATAAAACTGAACCGTTGCCGCGTTGTTCGTAATAAAAATGTGGAATAACAAATGGGACATGTTTGTAAACCATTCATTTTTAGTAATAAAAGCCAATAAAGCCTTCATATGAAACATTTTTCAGTCGGAATTTATATGGTCCACCATTTCACTGAAACGAACCGGACGTAACCGTAGACGGCTACTGAAAAATTCCAGGTGCACATCCATTAAAAATCCCCTTTGATGCCACTGTGAGGTATTATTTGCAATAAAAGCTGACGCACAAAGGACAGTCTATGAAGTATTTAATCCTGGAAAAATGTGTCCAGTGGGAATTAACTTGATACTCATTCTTTGTATAATACTTGTTAGAGTTGAAATGCTTTGATTTTTGAGTTAAGACGTCTATATTAAATAGCTCCTGTCTGTGATATAAAAATAGATCACACGAGCTAACATAGATGTCCTAACTGAAAACTCAAGACTGGAACAGCGCATGAATGATTGGTTTTTGTCATAACTGGACCTAAAAAAAATCATATAATATTTTATTTTTTATTATTGTTTTAGTGTAACTTAGTGTGGAAGGCGCTGGTGTCTGTGATACAATGATTTTTTCCTTAGTACAGACAGTAACGATTCACAAAAAAAAAAAACATTATATTTAAAATTCTCCTTCGAAGCTTATCGAATACCGGAACTTGATTCAGGTTTAAAATTTGATTATATACATACAACTACTATCATAAACGACCGCTTTTGTTTTATGACTTTTATTAATTTCTCAGATTTTAATTCATCGACTTTCATACAAAAATAATAAAAGCTTCTAAAAATATGTATTTCAATTGGACCAATTGAAATATTCGATTTTCTGTTACGAACTCTACGGGAAGCAAAAGAAAGCGCTAGTTAGTTAAACAAACTGCCGTGTTTAGTGCAAAATTCAGCGGAGGGCAGCGGGGCTTAGATAGAACAATTTGGTAAGTAAATGTACAATACATTTTACAAAGTCATAGAACAAACGTTGTTGTTTAAGATGTTAGTAATCCAGTCCTGCAAGGTTGTTAGCATGTTACCAATAACCCTGTATAATATCTGATATTATATATCTACAGGGTCAGGGTCGTGATGGGTCGATACCAACCACGTCAAAAAAAAAAACTTCAATTTTTTTTTTTTTTTTCTTGGTTGATGATAATATGTATGATGATTTTTTTTTGGGTCAATGCCCGCTGGTATTGTTGTTACTTGAAGTGTGAGTTCATACATTTGTTTTATCGTGTTGGGATATTGATACCCATCACGTCTGTGAAGTTTACACAAAAAAAAAACTTTTTTTTTTTACACACTATCGGCGGTTGATGACAATACATCATCAAATTAATAAATTTTTTGTTTTATTATGTTTAGATATCGATACCCATCACGATTGCAGAGTTCCGCTAGCTAATTTAATTTGACCCCTAAAGTATAAAGTAGATTTTGTTTCGTCTTGATCGAATCACTACTCCATATCGCAAATTCCTATACCTATCTCAATGAATACCATTCCCTCCCTGCTCCCTATTCGGTTGTAACTATTTTATGGGTGCCATTTCGAAGGCTGATGCCTGCCTGCCGGGATCCCCTGCAGTTATAAAGTTCCTCTTTGTTTCATTGTGTTTTAGTACGTGATGCCGGGTAGGTGCACTGATACCGCTAACAACGGCTTTGTGATAACGGAGATAAACTCAAGCCTTTTGTGGTTTGTAATGTTTGGTTATTGGTGTCTTTATGACTGTGGTTTGGATTAAAATTTTTCGGGTTTAATGCATTTAGTTAGTTTAAGATGTTCTAGTGAGGACCATCTGTAACGAGAATCATATTTAGGTAACATCAACATTATCATGGTCTAGTCCACAGATATACCTACGAGTAGAGATATACCTAGATAACGCAAGAGCAAGACTACTTCGCCTGCCCAGCTTACGTGCAAAAATCGTAAGCTGCCACTTTCGCGCTCAGTCCTGAGACTCCTGAGTACCTACTACTGGCTGAGCGTGAGCGCTGGTGCTAGGCCCCGGGGGTGGGGCGAGACGGGTGCCGCAAGCGGCGGCGGCGTCTTTGAATCGATTTGATTTTCCCATCACTAAGTAGTGCTTGTGACGTCATAGTAGGTAGTCAAAAAATAGCACGCTTGGTTCTCATACAGATCGTGATACTTGCGTTATCTAGGTCTATCTATAGATATCTGTGATCTAGTCTAATCTATTATTCGATCCTACCGACCGATGAGTTCTTTAAGGTGATTTTTACTTGTGCAACTTTCAGCCATGTTCTTGCATTTGTATCATGAGTACCTATGTGAGAATTTGGGAACATGGAATTGTTAGAAATGTTGCAGATGTAATATTTCGTTGCAGTTATACGAGACTTATCCCCGTTTTCACACTAGCTGACACTTAAATGTAATAGGTACCTAAATAAACTTACCATTCCTATAATAATATTTATTCATAATTACATTTAGGTGTTGCCTAGTATTAGCGAAAGCGGGTGTTATGGAGAGAAACAATTCCATCCTAAATTAATTAATGCGTCTAATCAGATTATCAATTTAACAAATCTAATTACTTTCCCATTCTAACTCCAAAACCCCGCATCGACAATGCCATTACAAATCCATCTAATATTACGCCCGAGTCCGTCCGTAATCAAACATCTATCAGTGGACGGGCAAGCCGCGAGCTTACGGGCAAAACAAACGGGCAAATTAGTCTCTACCCGGTCCCCGACAGAGCCTGATTGATGGATGGCCCCCAAGTCTTATACAATTAGCTTCTCAACCAGTCCCCGCCTCTGTCAACGTTTTATTGGAAGATTAAAACCGCTTTGTAGAAGGCGCGATGGGAGTTTGATATGACATGTTACAAGAACATTGGGTAAGAACTTTGTGAAGTGGAAACTTAGCAGGAACTTCATCTGCTTGGTACTTAAAAGTAGATACCTGTGCTGCATAGTTTTTGTCTTTGTTGACATATTTATAACTAAGTTTTAAGGTACCCTGTGCTTTGGTGGTACTTGTTTAAGGGGTCGAGGGTTCGAAAATGTTCTTAAGTAACTTTTTAGAACTTTGTATCCTGCTTATGCGTATGAAGTTTAATTGAAATCGGTTCATTCATTTCGAAAAACAAGGGCTTAAAAGTTTGTATGAAATGCCGTAGGTACGTCGTAAACGCTCTTAAGAAAGTCCGTGTTCCGTGGCCTAGTAAGTGTTACACGTTTATCGATATTTTAAGAAAACGTATTTTTGACCACTCTCATGGCTTTTTTTTAAAGTATCTTATGCTACGTTGATGTAAATTATTAACCCTATTATATAAAACCAAGTAATTTGGAATTAGCAACAAACATCCACGAAAGGAAAACTTTCTAAGTTTTGAATAAAAGTTCTGAATATTCGGAGCATTCCAAAACCAATTCGCCATAGAAAATATTACTATTTTATGCTAAAAAGCTTAACGATTTCTTTGTCTCAGATCAACGCAAATACATGTTTCTTATTATCAAATACATCCCACAGAACGTCTTCCTCAAACATTGAAAATCAATAGAAAATCTAAAACAGAAAAAACATTAAAGTGGACAAAGATAATATATCATCATAAAACTTTCCAATTACAAAACTGACATTACTTTTGCAACAGAGTCAACAAATCAAACGATGCAATAAACTCTAAAGGCTATTCATCTATTACTTGAAGCAGGAAGTTCAATGTTCTGATAGCACAGTTCAGTAACAAAGCTGTGAATGGGCTAAAAATATCCACAAAGAAATGGGTTAATGACTCCCTTTTAATACAATCGACCCTCGTTGAAACGTCTTTATAAAAGCTGGTCTCACAGCCATGGATCGTGTAATACAAACATTTTTTTATGTACAGTCAGCAACAAAAGTCGATTAACAGTTTTTTTTAATCTCAGTTATTGAGCAAAATATTTGTTCAAAATTGAATTGTACTTCTGCTGCAATTTTGAACAAATATTTTGCTCAATAACTGGGATTTAAAAATGCCGAAGTGTTAATCTACTTTTGTTGCTGGCCGCACGTACCTACGTTGAAACGATGACCCGAACGATTCATACATAGGTACTAAATCTTTCAAACATTTTTGCCCTATTTTTTTTCTGGCTCAGAAACGTTTCGCAACGAAAAAAGTTTGAATAAACTTCCTTGTATGAAAGAATATCGGAAGACCGGATAACCTACATATTCGTGATGGGTACAATTTAGGTTTAATTCTTTATTGTTTTTCCTCTCCGTGACTAGGAAAGCACGTTACACCGTTGCGTCCCGCTGTCATTATGACAGTCGTTACGGGTAGTCAGAAGCCCGAAAGTCTGACAACCAGTTTTACTAAGGGGCATCGTATTACCCAGTAACTGTGTTGTGGAGGTCAGATAGGCAGTCGCTCCATGTAAAATACTGGTATTCAGCTGCATCTGGTTAGACTGGATGCCGACCCCAACATAGTTGGGCAAACGCTAGGCAGATGAGATGAATCTAAGTTTATTTTTTTTACAAGTAAAATGTTCTCAAATTATCCATGTCCATACGTCAAAACAATGCAACAGGAATAGGTTTACCTAATACAGCCATTATATAATAGTAGGTGTTTTTCTAACTAATAGATCGACATAATGTTTTCCTATGAAAGTCGCGTTTGAAGAAAATTGAAAGATTATTCGCGTTTCTTATAGCATAATTTAATTTTTTTCCGAGCGTCCTAAGAAAATAATTCCATTACTGAAGCAATTTCCTTTAACTGCCAACGATTTAACCTTACCGTTCGCGAAGTACCTAATGCTGGTAACAACATAGCTCTGAGAGCTGGAAACTCTTTCGAATTTACCTTTAGTATCGCGAAAGTCCTTTCGCAAAATTCTATTTGCTTGTCCGACATTATGGAACAAGCTATTCTGAACTCTACTCCTCTGTTATAAAGTCTATTGTGTCTGTGAATATTTTTGTGAGGTGGCAAGTGTATGTTAGTAGAAAGGTATTATTGGAAATTCCTGAACGTTCGGAACGTTCGGCTGATATGGAACGTAGACGATAGTTGGACTGCGATTGGAGGGAACTCCTGTCTCGGACGTGAAGGCTTCCCGCGGCGTGACGCTGCATTCTGTTTTGTTTCACGAAATAAACTGTATCAAGAAAATCTTCAAGCTTTTCATTCGTGGAACATTGAAGAGGAATGCTTATGTCGGGAATTTTCAACGTTTTGTTTCATGAAACTGTCGATTTGCAGTTTGAAAAAGGAACATGTTTGAACAAATAAAGCACATAAGCTCTGTCGAGTTTATACTGTAGGTACTTACAATGTGTCAGGATGTATAATCAATCAGTGTACGTCAATTTTCCATGTTATAGCCATTTATGTACTACTGCCAAGGAAATGTCTGGTTATAATAATAAAGCTGAAGAGTTTGTTTGTACACGCTAAGTAATCTCTGAAACTACCCACCTGAAAAATCTTTTTCCATTTGATAGCCTAATTCTTGAAGAAGGCTATAGGCTATTTAACATCACGCTATGCCCCTTAGAAGCTGAGTAAAACAAAAAAAAAAACCTTTCAAGAGCGAGTAGGACTCGCGCACCGAGGGTTTGTAGGTAAGTACGAGTAGGTATGTATAAATTAGTTTATCACGGTTTTTTTAATATAACTACAAATTTACGGTTTTCGGTTGTTTTCTTTTACTTGTGCTACATAACCTTGCTTCTCGCCAAATTTCATGATTCTAGGTCAACGGGAAGTACGCTAAATATTTTAATTCCTTTGAGAGTGTCGAAATATACGTTTTTTGTCGCATAAACGGCCGTATCATTTTTACGTTAACTTAGAAGTTTTATATTTTCACAGCTTCAAGGGACCGCAGACCTGAGTATACGATTTTAATTTTAACTCGATACCTCCACATAAAGAGTCTTCACAGACAGACGGACGGACGGACAACAAAGTGATCCTATAAGGGTTCCCCGTTTTTTCCTTTTGAGGTACGGAACCCTAAAAAGGCAGAAATAATGCTAAGCCAAAATGAAGTGATAGCGTGGGCAGGCGATGCGATGCGACGGGGTGGGTTGGAGCAACAAGACATTTCACGCGGCCGAAGTCGTGGGCTGAAGCTGGTTTGAATATGGTTTACCTAGAGACAGTTTGTAAAATAAATAAATAAATTAATTTACACACACACACACACACACGTACACAACACACGTACACACGTATACAATCAAATAAAATCAGATAAATTAAAAAAAAAAAAATCAATAGGTACAAATCAAATTAAATGGTAAACATAATATATAAAATTAAATGAAATCAGAATAGATCGTATAAAATTAAATTAAATGTACTAATTTATTAGTAACTTATTTCCCCGACTTTACCTTATATTCTGTTGTATCGTACACATGTTTCCATTATACCATCGATCAAGGCTGTAGGAACTTAATCCAAATGCGATAGGGTAGATCTTATCGCGATTAATCGGGTGCATTTCCACTCCCGGTCTGAAAATGAAAATATTCTAACAGAAAACCAATTACGAGGAGCTTAGGGATCTCGTTTAGATCCAGTCTTTAAGGGACTTACAGGACCTAAACGCAAAAAACGCAAGTTTTAGAAACAATAAAAGTCTAGGATCGACTACAGTAAACAAAATCAGAAAAATATATGATATTCTTCAGGATATATGCTAGGTTGATACTTCATAGTGTGTAAATTTAATACGATAGAAAAAAAAAATGGAAAATAAAAACCATACTAATATACATACCATCATTCAGATTTTTTGTCAGATTATTCAACAACAACAACAACAAGCAACATACTAAAATAGATTTCTTGTAATTAAATAATTGTTTCATATTTTGCAATAAATTACCAGCGTTGTGTCATCGCGCTTCTCTTTCTTTTCTATGCAGTCCGACAGTGACTGCGCTTTAGGTCATGTAAGCCCCTTAATACCGCTCACTCCCTTAGCTACCTTACTTTGTCTAGCATGAAACATTGACGACTAAGTTAAAGAAAATTAAGATATTATTACGTATAAATATTTTAGCTTGTTATAATAACATTTTAGTTATCATCAACCCTTAAAATCCATAAAAACTTTCAGGAAATACAGAATTAACCCACGTTCGCACGGACGGCGTAAAAATATCGCGGCGGGGTTTTATTGCGCACTGGATTTTCAGCTCTCGGTGTTGATCCGAACGTTGAGAATTCAACGGAGCGCATCCCAACGCGTCAAAAAAAGTCCTGTTGGATTTTCAACTCTCGGC
Source organism: Oligia latruncula (assembly GCA_948474745.1). Taxonomy (NCBI): domain Eukaryota; kingdom Metazoa; phylum Arthropoda; class Insecta; order Lepidoptera; family Noctuidae; genus Oligia; species Oligia latruncula. The sequence goes on along the minus strand of OX419693.1, from coordinate 8,726,138 downwards.
GCTAAGAAGTGCGTTGAAAATCCAGTGTGCAAAACAGAAACCGCCGCGCAAAAAACGTCCCCGTGCGAACCTGCGCTAACTTCTTAAAATTTACAAGACTAGCTAATGATTCCTTAACAAACTAATTTTCCGTACCTTTACCGTTTCCGCAAATTAGTAATTTTATATTCACACCGCGGCGAGCATCTCAGTAATCGTGGTCCACAAACGAACTATACATATATAGTTAAGGACTCGCATAAAACAAAGTGTCAGTTATTACATTAATAAGGGAGGGCGGGGACCTACCCTTTTTGTTTATCCCTCGTGCCAACTTCCTCTTTGTCTCTTTGATGAAATATATTAACGTAAATATTCCGGGCGTTGTCTATGCTTTTTATTTCGCGCCATGTTTGTCGTAATGCCAGTTTACATTTATGAATGTGGAACGATGGTTCTTTTTTGAACGTGTAATTTTTTTCATAAAATTCTGACTGGCTTTTCGAGTACTGAGAGTTCGTAGTACCTAATTTAGGCAAAGCTGCTACGTTGTTTGAACGTCTGGATTTGGGGCTTACCAGGTTTCACCTGCAGGGTAATTGCGTAACTCACTAACAGTAGAAACGGCTTTCATTTTGACAGTTCAACAACATTCATTGCGTTATTTACGTTATTGAGCAGGTAAACTTTTCGAACATATGAAGCAATGGATTAGCAATATCCTTCAAAATTATTCAGATTGAGATTGATAGTGTGTTACGCAATTAGGATGCAGTTTAAGCAGGGTTTTGAGGCAACACAACGAAGTATTTTGTTTTATTATACGACAAGAAAACGTGTGCTATACAGTCAAATTGAACCAAAACAATAATTTACTTCCAAAGTTGGAATTCGGAGCAAGTAGCCGCCAACCGACTAACAACACAACAGGCTGCTATTGAAACTAAACATTTGAACAAAACATTTAAACTATTACACCGTAATTTATAGTACCTACCTACAGTAAATAACGGGTTCCGAAATCACAATGTTTACTGTAAATTCAACTAATGGCATTGTTCACCTAATTTATGTTACCGATATAAATAGATGTATTTAACTAAAACTTCGTTGTCTGGCTACCTTTTAATGAGGTACACAAGTACTTAGGAATAACCGCTTAATTATTAGAAGATTATAAAAAAATGCTACTGAACTTGTTTGTTAAACTCTCATTAAAATATAATTTTTCAATGGGTTATTATTTTATTATCTTAATTAATTTACCTAACATTATTTCTTGTTTATCAAGAAAAAATGTCTGTTTGGTTATCAACTTAGAAAGAAAGTAAGAATAAAGGAAGAATAACGTTTACTTGGACACAGTTCGTGAAACACAAATACTGCATCCGGTTAGACTGGAAGCCGACCCCAACATAGTTCGGAAAAGGCTGGGATGATGAGTTCGTGAAACACAAAATACAATTTATAACAAAAGAAATTAGTGAAAAAAATAATGTTTTGAACCCAGTATACAATAGTGTGTGCCTCACACGGTCGTGTAGTGTGTGCCTCACGGCTGCGCCAAAAAGGTTCATTTCAGCATTACTGCCAGACAGATGCTGCCATGTCTGACGCTGGTTTTCTAATAAACCTTTAGGTACAAGTGACATGGAGTTCAGTTTCAACATACCAAATACTTACACATAAATAAAATTATGAAAACAAAACACAAAGTTTTTTTAACAATATTTTTAAATAAAAAGGTTGTTACAAAAAGAGGATAGAAAAGTAAGAGAAAAACGGCGGAAGAGTTACATTACCCAACCTTGTATTGAGTTGAAAAAGGCTGGGTTACGACAGTGACAACCAAAAAGTATTTAATGCAAAATGAGACACTTTACATAAAAATCTACATAATTATATCTACCGTAATTATTCCTTCTTGGATCCACGTCAGTTGACCGCTACCCTGGCAACCCTGATTTATTAGAGGCGAAACGCTCACAAAAACCGAAGCGCCGCCGTCCTAAGCCGTTTCCCTTTCATAAGGCCTCATGTATTTTCCGCACGTTTCGTCATATCAAAGAGGTTTTTATTGAAGCTTTGGATAAAACGTTTATCGTGTTATGTTATGACCTGTAAGTGTTTAAAATTATCTCAGTTCATTAAATATAATGTGGGTAGAAATAACTGCATCATCCTAATTTAATCTTATGGAAGAGAGACATGGAACAGTCCAAGTCAAAGGTCCAATCTTCTTGGCATCGAAGACACAGGAGTTGGAAAAATATATTGAGTGTCACTGAATCTTGAAGAGAACAGCAATTATTGCACTCATTCTAATTGCCGAGACAAGCATGGCAAACTCACAATTTCTCTATGATTAGTAACAGGAGTTAAAGATCAAATTAATGTTGGTTGACGTTGTACAGACGCCAGCAAATCAAGCTACTAAACTGTCAAATTTCTTTAATAGATTTTCAACTTTATTACTAAAGCTTATGGTTCAAAGTTGATTGGGGAAATTTTACAGTTTCGGGTAGCTTGATGTGCTGGCGTCTGTACGTTGCCGTTGGTGGGAATTGGGGAAATAACAGTGGAGCTAAAACTTCATAACATGAAGGGTTAAGCAGAGTCCTAGGTATCTATAGTACACCTACATTTCGCACGTTATGTTTGTGTCCCATCAACTCAACTCAACAACCCGACTGTCAACAGCCCCGTTGGACTTGTAGTCGCAAGCGCGACTGCTGAGGTGGGGTCCTGGGTTCGATTTCCGGTTCGGGCAAAGTGTTATTGAGGTTTTCCATTAGGAATTTCTTAGTTACAGCCCGGAGTTTGAAAGTTGATGGCGGTGTGATACCCCGTGACTTGGAAAGTACGTTAAGCCGTTGGTCCTGCGCCTGATCTCTCTCCGGTCGTGCCGGATTGCCGTCCCATCAGAATATGAGAGTGAGGGAAGAGGGAGTGCACCTGTGTCTGCGCGCACACTATAATATCTCCCGAGCTGAAGGGTCTGGAGGAGTTTATTTATGTCCCATGTACCTAATAGGAGGCGAACCTATTGTCATCAATCGGGCACAGATCCAGGCTGCGGTCTGCTTTTGAGAATTTCCTGATTGAAAAACCCAATATTTATTTGACCAACCTGGGCCCTGGGGAGTTAAAAATACCATAATAATAATAATACCCTGAATATCATAAGTATGATATTCACGAATAAAATAATGAATACCACACAAACGAACGACCCAACGACCCAATCTAGGTTAAAATTAAATTCCAACAAAAGCGAGAGAGAGTATAATAATGTAATTCATATAATAAACCAAATTTCTGGTAGCCAATATACGACAATGTATTCCGAGATTGACGGGCGTGAAATTAACATCAACGAAAATCTGAGCGAAAAGGACGTGATGGGAATTCTATATCGAGCTTACCATATAAGTGGCATATATGCGGGGTATATGGGATTATCAATTATGCCTTTTGCGTGTTGGTAAGGTTATTTTCGGAAAAGGGCGCTGAAAAATGTATGTATGAGTCTGAATTAGAAATTACTGTCTTCAGAATAAATAGTTCGGCTTATTTAGATTTTTTATTTTCGATACGGTTAGACAAATGATATTCTTCTTCAGTGACAAATCGTCACAAAACCATTGTTCGTTTTCTTTGACAAAGGTCTATTGTTTTGATAATTCAACAAACACTGATTTCCAAACTCATTTATTTATTTATTTTTTCTGAAGTTGACAGCTTCGTTACGTTAGTTAACTACCTGTTAATCCAGCTTCCGTTAAACACATAATCAGCCTATTATGTTCCCTCTGTTGGGATGAGGCCTCGACCTCTCTTTGAGAAGGAGTGGGCTGTAATTTACCACGCGGGCTCAGTGCGGGTTGGACGATGACACATGTCTTCGATTTTTTTAAGACATGCCGGTTTCCTCACGATGTTTTCCTTCACCGTTTTGAGAGCAGATGGTGATGAAATTATTTACATGAAGTAAAGCACCGGCTTGGTTTCGAACTAACGACCTACAACTCGTAAGTCGGGGCCACCACTGGGCCACCACTAATCGTACGTTGAAGTTACAGCCCGTTCCCACTTGTCGGCTGTCGGGCCCGGATTTTAATCGGATGTACCAGTGGCAGAGCATTTTATATGAAGCTATTCACACTTGTCTGACACCGATTTTGTGTCGGCGCTGACGAGAAATGTCGTGTGTATTGCCAGCCCTCTACGCTCGGAAAAAAATCGTGTCGGATCTCGCTCGCCTATGAGTAGGTAAGTATGACGCTGTTTAGATTTTTCGGATGTCGGGCCGACAACGCTCTCCCCGCTATCCCTTGTTCCGCCCACCCTTGCGTCGCTGCCGCAGATCGCGTATAGTGTGAACAGAAGCGCCGACACCCGATAAAGATCCTGGGGGTCTACTCCGAAGCGGTTAACCACTGTATCGGCCGAATGTTCGGTCATTTTCTGATTCGAATATTGTTGTCCTACGACGAATTAAAAAAAAAAAGGTAAAAAAAGGGTTAAGGTTTCTAAAAAGGTTCGGATTGGCACAGTTTGGTCGGGACCAATAGTCAATATAGGAAATTAATGGTAGTAGAAAATGACCGAACATTCGGCCGATACAGTGGTTAACCGCTTCGGAGTAGACCCCCTGGCTCGACAGCCGACAAGTGGGAACAGGCTCTGTCCCGACAGAACCACACAGGCGAGACAAATAAATATTCCTCAATTTTCGAATATTATTTGGACCATAGTCCATCTATCTGTCATCGTAAATACTAAATTGTATTTTAAAAAATTCGAATATCTGGCCAGAACAGGTGCAGCATGTCATCCTTTGCATATTGAAAGAGTCGGTGGCGGGAAATTGGTTATTTAATAACGTATTGGCTGGCATTGGGCCAGTTATTTGTCACTGAGAACGTTTCCTATGGTTGTAAGAGTTTCCATGAAGGCTCCTTTATTCAGTATAGTGGTTCTTGTAATACCACTTTGACTGTTTTCTTTGTCTAGTGGTCGCCAGTGCTCCTGCTGACCATGAGGTCTTAGGTACGATTTCCAGGTCGGGCAAAGTGTTATATAACTAAATTAGTAATCATTATTTTATTTGTTGATAAAATAACGGTAGTCACTTCATTTTATTTTTAAATTGTTATGTATGGATCATTTAAAACATGAAGTGTATAAAAAGAAAGTTGGTCGGTTATTTAATCCTGCGATGTCAGTCCAAAAAATACTCAAATAGGTAGTGTATATGTAATAAATGAATGGCCAGTAAAAATGTTGGAATGAGCAGTCAGGTAAATAGTTCGGCAGTACGGTTGGGACGTGATCTAAAACGCGCGAGTCTAATTGGTCGCAGTAACTAAGCCAGGCCACCCTGACTAAATGGGTTAGGTTGGGTTAGTAGAACTGTGACCAAACGCGCGCGAGCCGAGCGAGGCGTAGCGAGCGGTGCCGCGGCAGCGGGCGGCGAGCGCTAAGTAAGTACATCCAAGTTAGATTTTTCACCAACTAATTTCGATTTGTAAACTGCCCACACGTAACTGCCCGCTGCTATATATTTATTTACTCACGCATTTATATACTTGTTAAGACTCATTTTTATTTAGTTTACTGCACAGTTTTTACTGCTGAACATGTTAATAAATATGCATTTTGGAATATCATTCAGGTCGCTAGTTGAACGGCGCCGTTTAGTAAAACGACTAGGCAGTTAACTGAATGGCTAATTAAGCTAGTTGGCTGCAACAGATACACCTCTGCCAAACCCTTCAGGGATTACAGCCGGTATGTTAGGTTACTTAAATAGTCAGTAGGTTATATAAAAACAAAATAAAAACATAATATTCTATTGATTTGAATTTAATTAAACATAATGTATCATATTTATACAACTTCTTTAATTAGTTTGCGTAGGTACAGACGCCAGCACATCAAGCTACTACAATCTGTCAAATTTCTTTTATAGATTTTCAATTTTATCGCTAAAAGCATAAGGTTAAAAGTTGACTGGGAAAATTTGACAGTTTCGCTTAGCTTGATGTGCTGGCGTCTGTAGTTACTTACCTATTTACACAGCTTGTTCGACAAAATATATCAACTTACATAACTCAACGGAATATGAATAATTCATAACATCTTAGCAAACATTCCCAACAGATTATTATATCTAATGAATATATTATTAATAGGCAACCGTCAACTTAATTAGGTAGAATGAGATTACAAAATTCCCAGCACCACATTAACTACTGTTTACATAATATTCCTTAAACAGAACATTACAAAGATTGTCAAATAAAAATATTTTCAGAGCATCTAGCCCATATCCTAGTCCTTAGAAACACATTGAATATAAAATAACATGTCCCTACCTTAACTTATAATACATTCCTAATTCTTGCATAAATACAGGCTTTAAAAATATAAGCAATTACCTGCTACATTCTCATATTTTATTAAAATACAACCTCAAAAGGAAATACTTTAAAAATAAATACCTGCAAAACATTTGACCCGTGTGTACTTAGAAACATCCGTAATTTGGTAGTTTGAGTAAACGGTAAACGCCGCCGCGCCGGTGAAATATTTGTGATCTCCACTTAGGCCTGTATTACAGAACGTCACTCAATATTCAAATACTTGAGTATTGAGTGACGTTCTGTAATACGCATCACAAAGTTTATCATCTCAATGCATTTGTACGGTAAATATAAACGACAAACATTTCAAATGTACTCTAATTAATTAATAGCTAAATAAACAGGTATTGTTCACTACATAAATTGAATTTTCTACAATGCTGATAATGCTAAAACCACAATCGATGCATTGTTTCACATTATCAATGGAGTAATTTGTTGAATATTTTGTTTAACACGCAAAAACAAAGAATAACAATAGTCTGTGGCAAATTCATAATAATCGTGACCAATCCAAGTGTACATCAATTAAAACCAAATAAGGAAACAAGCTATTGTATTCGAAGACATAATTATTTTCTTGCAAGCAGATACTTTACACTTTGGCACTTGGCCCATAATAGAATCATCGTTAAAAAAGATTACAACACTAAAAGGTTCACTTTCAATACTATTTTTAGCAGTTTTAATGAATCATGTAGCATTACTCATTACATTTGCACTATAGATACAACTAATGGAGTTAACCTATAAACTAAATGACTATAACGTCAGTTTGGTACTAATAGTGACATTAAGCGAGACGGCGATACTAGTCGCTTAGTCATCCTGGTATAGGGGTTCCCCTGTCCTTTAGCACCGGTACATAAGTACATTATTGCATACAAAGGGACAATGTTTATTACTAAAATTACTAACATTAACTTTTGGTTTGCTTATATCATCTTATGTAGAGAATGTCTACAGAGATTCCCTGTATTTGAAATGTACGAAGAATATAGGTAAGATTGTGTTGTGCTTCGTAGCACGACCATGAACGCATTCATTAAAACTTTAGATGGCAATAAAATCCTTTTAATTTGTACTATTTTATACCATTGATTAGAAATTTTATACCTCTCAATTATCGTAGATATTTAGGTCGTGCTGGCTGGCGTGATTGCTTCCCAGCACGACCACGTTAAAATTCAGCTGGCATAGAAGTTGATGAACCTGGAGCACGCCTAAAAATTTGTACTCATTTTGTACTCCTATTTCATTACTGATAAATTGTCGTAATTTTCGTAAATAAATTTTCTGTCTATAAGCCTGTGTATGATTTTTATACTTGACACTAGATGGCGTTAAATGCAAAAAAAAATACACAAAATAACATACCTTAATAGCTACATTTATTTAGATAACAAACATGCACGAAAATATTTACATAAAATTATTGAAAGAACTTTCATATTTACAACAAATAATTAATCATTTTTCTTAACTAAGAAGATAACTTTTCTCGTTACACCCTCTAGTATTATCATTCGATTATAACATGTTTAGTTCATTTACTACAATGAAACGCGGAAGAGGTCTTTGGAGGAACAATTTTTTTTTTTGGCCCCATCAATTTTGACTTTTGATGAAAAATGTAAAAAAAAAATACTGTTCCCCCCCTTAACTCCGAAGTTTGCATGGAGAAAAATCTGAAATCATTCTTTGTAATAGAAGTTTATGTAAAAATACAGGAAAATTAAAACGATGTACACACTTTTTCAGAAATCATCATTTATATATACCGGCGCGGATCTTGAGCGCTCGGCGGTAGAGTGGGGATTGCTTTGTGCATCGTAAGCTTATGGCAAAATAAAACAATATTATATAATAATAATATTATTATTATCATAATCACTGTACGACAATATATATACCCCACTCCCGCTCCTCACTTCATACCACCAAAGGGACCCAATAAGGTGAAGGTCAGCGCTCAAGATCCGTGCCGATAATTTGTATGATGGTACAGAACCCTCGGTGCGCGAGTCCGACTCGCTTTTGACCGGTTTTTCTTACATTTAACGCCATCTAGTGTCAAGTATTAAATCATATACAGGCGTATAGGCAGAACATGTATTTACGACAATTTATCAATAATGAAATAGGAGTAAGTACTTAGTGAGTACAAATTAAAAGGATTTTATTACCATCTAAAGTTATACCTAATGAATGCGTTCATGGTCGTGCTACGAAGTACAATACGTAAGATTGAGAGAAGTTCTGAATAGTTTTAGTGGTTTTTAGTCAAACCCTTTATCAAAAACCCAAAAGGGTTTGAAAGGGTATTCAATGGATTTATACTTGAAATGTAGAACATAAACACAGGTGTCAGTTGAAATTACCACCGTCGTCGTCGAGTCGTCCGAAGATCATCGAAGGCGCCCGAACACTTCTTTATCAAACTGTCGACTCATTTTATCATCTCTCATTTAACATTTTAAAGCTATTCTGCAGTCTCCTACAATTAGGATATCACTTCCACCATGTAGTCTGACTAGACGTATATTTCCACTTCAAAGTTTAAGGGATGATTCCTTTGACTCTTCATTCGGACTGTGACGTGGGAGAATCCCACACCACCAGAGGTTATGTTGGCACTGGCATGGGAGAAGTCGTTGTCTATAGCTGCTACTCCCTGTAAAACAACGAAAAATAAGTCAATCTTGTCAAAAAAAACACAAACTTGGTACAAAGTTTATTTTTTTAACTTCTTAGTGCTGATTTCATCATGTGACCGCAATATTTACCAACGTACCTACTTCTAATTTTGTCTTTGTGAATATGCATTAAAATTTATTGCTAACCACATTGATAAGTGCTTAAAATAACTACAGTAGAATATCTAGAGGTATTACTAAAATCGGTTTTGTTTTTAACTCGAATGACTCTTATGTTTTGTTTTGTCATTTGGTTGTACTACCTCCAGTTTTATTACTAACGACTGCTTTTTTTTCGCGAGAAGTACCTTCTTCAGTTTTTAACCAATCATTTGCTAATTATTGTCTTGAATAATAATGGAAAATCCTATTTTTGTTGCATGATTTCATCTGTGTCAGGAAGAGACTTATGACCGATTGTAAAATTCATAATCATACCTAATCAATCATACAAAAGATTTTTTACAAAACAAGATTATCTCACATAGATTATGTAATCAGTGACCCTTGACCCACAGATCTAATAGAGGCTGCGATTAACGAAGGTATGTATTGTGAAAGAAAATTCTAGCACAAATGTGTATAAACATTAGCCAAATGAATTTTATTACATGTTTCTTAGGTTTATATATAATGGAATTCAGTGGACGAAGTAGTTTTTATACATAATGCTTAGGTATGTAGTTTTTATAGTAATAAACATTGTTCTTCAAATAGGGCAAAATTGTAAAACAAGTAGGTAGGTTTACCTACCTACCTAGTGTTAATTTATTTTATATTAATTTCACCTACCTAGTGTTAATCTTGACTGGTCAAGGTACACTATTAAAATATTACTTACGATATGACGTCTGAGAAGTGTGAAGATTGATTGATTGAGTTCATGGATTTATTCATGCTTTGAAGGTTTCAAGTAATAATATCAATAATATCTACGTGACATATTTATGTTTTTTTTAAAGAAATAAACTGCTTTTTTGTCATAATTAAACCCTCGGGTAGCTTTATTTATTTTTTTTAAATAAACTAAAGCTACCCGAATAAAACAAAATATTAATTCATTAATTTAAGAAAATTACCTTTATCGTTCTCTTTTCCGGATCAGTAAACGTTAAAGTTTTCACTCTCTTCTTGAAAGGTATCGCAAAATCTTTGACCCTTTGATGGAACACCATCTTCCGATGAACAGTGTCGCCTATGATCATGTCGGAGCACAACACACATACGCACAACAAACACGACAGCACAAATAACAAGAATACAAAACGCATTTCGATTTTATTTCACATAGTTGCACAAGTAAGTATAGCTTATGCGACTGTACGGCGGCGAATGAGATAACCTCTCATTCGATAAACGACGAATGGACGACACGACAACTTCACTCCGCTCCAAATTTAAACAGTTTTGCTAAAATGACGTATCACGTTAATGAGTAAACTCGTCTTGTCAAATGATGATTAACTGACGAACGAAGATACCGGGTCGATTAGTATTTTGTTTGTGCAGTCGTAGTCTTGAAATGGAAACAATGGACGGTTATTGTTCCTGTTCGTGAATCTAAATTATTTATTTGTTTTTGTTATTTGTTGAGACCATTTGGAATCGTAAGTTTTTCGACGTTTGGTGCTAAATCGACAGTTATCATAAAACACGCGTCAAATATAAATAAACAAATTTTATTGGATGTTTTTGTTGATACAGACTTCCATTCTTCAATTCACAATCAAAATTGAAAACATCGAACATGGAGTCGAACTCCATGAACACTCATAAGATAGGTATCTACTATTCATCAGTGATTTCGTTTGGACAAGTGTTATTGTATATGAAATGTTTTCTCTTCATCAAATAATCGGTCTCAGTTTCTCTCACTAACACATTTTCTCTTATATTAAATTCCACAAAATCTTTTCAACTAAAAACAATCCTGATTTATTTTCATGAAAACCCGCCATTGCTATTTTTCTTCCGTGACGACAGGACGATCAATCTTGTCGTCACTCCGAACTTTGACAAGAAAATTCGAAAAACTTTTCTTTATGACATGAAGGATGCAATTTTCATTATCTACCCACTTATAGTTTAAATAGGTTTGTGGAAAGTTGCGCCTTGGATTCATAATTGTATGTGTCAAGTCGAGACCTATTAAAATTGTCAGTTTGTGGTAACTGGTATAATTACTATGTTTCGCCTCGATTTAATGTTATATCGTCATTCTGTGGAATGGACAGTGCTGAAGAAATATGTTGATGCCCTTTGGAAATGTACGTACAAACTCACGTTGTAAGGATTAATTTCCTCCTGCCAAAAAAGGATCGAACTCTAGGCCTGTGCCGGAAGAATTTACTTTGCCGGAACAGGCGTAAGGTGAGGAGCCAGACCAAGAGGGATACAGAAACCAGCAAGGCAGCATGTGGCGAGCTGTTGGGCAGTAGCGATCCCACGGACCCTATCTCCGGGAGAAGTCTTATTCCTCACCTCTGGCTTGCCTTTATTGGCCGGCTGGAGTGAACAATGACGTGGAACAGAGCTCCCTCCTCATTCTTGCCTTTATTGGCCGGCTGGAGTGAACAATGACGAGGAACAGAGCTTCCACCTCATTTTTGCCTTTATTGGCCGGCTGGAGTGAACAATGACGAGGAACAGAGCTCCCACCTCATTCTTGCCTTATTGGCCGGCTTGAGTGCAGATTCGCAAGAGCAAACGTGCTCGGAGGAAGGAAGTATTCCAGTAAGATGCTGGTAAGGATCTTGGCCGTACTTCCGGGATTATCCTGATAGCCGTGGAATTCCTCTCCACTCCTCATAAGCACCTCAGGACATGTTGCCCCCATGTCGCTTCAACGTCACTGTACTGTACTAGCGACCGTTTCCAGGGGCCCATTATTATGTATGCAAGTCACCCCCTGCCATTTTATCCGTGTATATATAAAACATTGATCAGGCACAGCGGTCATAGTTCTTCCATAGTTCTTGGTAACCAGTCCACTTTAGCCACCCAAACCCATAGTCCAACTTTTTATTTTTCCATATCCTGCATTAGTCCTACACCAACTGGGGGTTGTCCTTAGGTGCACTTGCATAGTGCATATAGGGACAATCGTTGTTGGTGCCGCATTCCATTAAAATTTCCTAAGGGGCCTCTGCGAGTTGGCTTCGGCCCCTCGTACGCCTTCCAAAGGATCAGGACCCCATGGTCCCGGATATGTAAAATCAAAAATTAAAAATAATAATAATTAAGTAGGCTTAAGTGGTAATATATAATAATATATTTTATTCTTGTTGGTACAGTCAGCAACAAAAGTCGATTAACACTTCAGTTTTTTTAATCTCAGTTATTGAGTAAAATATTTGTTCAAAATTGCAGCAGAAGTACAATGCAATTTTGAACAAATATTATTATAACAAATATAATACCGTACCTATTTACGGAACAGAGAGCAGTGGTGGCCCAGTTATAGGTCCTAGGTTCGAACCCAGACAGGCACATTATTTGTGTAAGTTATTTCATTACCACAACTCTCAAAACGGTGAAGGAAAGCATCGTGAAAACCGGCATGATCTAGAAACAAAAACATAACCCTACTTCTGGCGCATTTGGGTAAAAATTGGAAGCCATGTGTGTGACATCTACCAATCCGCACTAAGCCCGCGTGGTGGATTACGGCGATTACTGTCACAGAGTGGAGGCCAGAGTCTCAACAGTGGGAACATTACAGGCTGATTATGCTATTCTAGGGGCCTAAAAAGGCCACTTTGGCGGAATTATAAACGGATAACGTTAAGAATACAGACGAAGACAGTCCCCGTTTTTCTTTTTTTCGCTGCACTACGTAGGTATAATCAAAGAGATTGGGATTGGATTGGATTGATTTGGTATTTTAGCACAGACAAAAAAAATAACCCTGATGCCCCCTGATGCCCCATGATGCCCCCTGATGCATTGTTTTTTGTTCTAGCAAAAGAAGAAATAAACGCTCTTTTTCAGCAACTCTCTGTTCACAAGCAAACAATTAGGTACTTCAGAGTTGATTTTACAAACCAAAAACTTTTATTTCTACCACGAACACAAACAAATTGTGAATAATAAAGTGTTCACCGCTCTCTGAAGCTAACGAAAGGCACCAGGCTAAAATTGATGCTCGGTTCACTCTGAATAATAACCCGTAAGGGTTAAATTATTGTTCTAATTTAGATTAATTGCTCATCTGTCCGCCCTTCCACGTGGCAGTGTAATTTTGGTGAAAATGTAAAGGTACGTTAGTTGTTTTCATAAATCAAATTTATTCACAATTTTATGGAGCATTGTGTTTAATGGAAATAACTTTTTTGGTTCGGAGATTTTGACTTGTGGTGTATGAGTGGGCGTTTTAAGAGATTACGAGTAGATGGATGTAATTTGTTAAAAGATTGAGATGTAACTGTAAAGTAACCCGGATTTTTGGATGGTTGCATCACTTTTGATTAGGCACAAACAACGGAAACCTTGCTTTCCCATGCAATGCTTTATGGCCTTGCAAATATTTTGACCTGGTTTTCAGGCCTTGAACATCGATATTTCTGTCAGGTTGAAAATGTGATTCGTGACAATAACAGGTACCTACATATTTAGAGAAATAAAATCATTAGAATCATTAAGAGTTAGATTTCTAAAAATAAGCACTTTTCCAAAAGAGATTGGTTCTTATGGTAGAAATCTAACTCTGAAAGATGTATTAATGATTCTAATAATTATAAGTCTCTAAATATGTATCTGTTATTGTCGCGAATCATATTTTGATCAAGATACAACCTGACCCTGATTGCAAATTGCAAAAAACGTAAGAAAATTTGAAATTGGCGGTCTACCACTGTACCCATTCACCTTAAAAATCAGTTTTTTTTTTGTGTAAATTTCACAGACGTTATTGGTCCATACCAATCACGTATCATATCCATAAACATATAACATATCATATCTAAACACGACAAAACATAATTATTTTCTCAACTCATACTTCAGGTAACAACACTACCAGCAGCGGTCGTTGATCCCTAAAAAAACACAAATTTTAATTTTATCGTGTTTACGCGTCTGCAGAGTTTCACTATCTGATTTAATTTGACTCTGTATAGATGAAAATAAGATAGATTTCGTTATGTTATGTTACTAGAAATAGTTTTTTTTTTCAGGATGGGAAGTTATCAATTGACCCCTCCCGCTCTGGGTGGAGCGGAAGGAAGTGTCAGACTCTTACTGATTAAAACCCCCCCGTGTTCCTTCCTTAGCTTCCGTGTTGTTCCAGGGCAGCGGGGTAACTCTTTTGGACAATCCCGCTGATCTAGAACCAAGCCTTTCATCAAACTTTTGTCGTTAATTTTATTATTAGTCTATTTAAATCTAATTAATAAGCCATTCTACCGTTAAGTATTCTTCTTGTTTATAATACCATACATAAAAGAGAAAATATTTATTTGGTTTTATAATCCCACACACACTGCAATTATGGGAGTTTGGGAACCAATATTGGTCAATGGCGCCTCCGTCTGCGATCAGTCGCAGGTTTCGTTCCCGTGTCGAGACAAATATTTGGATGGATGTTTGTGGATGTAATGGAGCATGAGACACAGGAAATTCATTGTTAGTTATAGGAGGCAGGTGTTTATTTAAAAACTTAACATTTACCTATGGTTAGATAAAAAAAATACCATTTTCTTGGATTTATTTGCTCACAATTTATAAAACAACAAGCCTGATGGGATTTCCCTTGGGTAAAAATGACGAACTTCCATACAAAATTACATCCCTTATTTAACAACTTTATTATGATTTTTTGAATCCTACTTTACACTTTCGTTCTAAAATACTAGCTGCGCCCCGCGGTTTCACTCGCATACGTGTAACTCCCGTGGGAATGTCGGGATAAAAAGTAGCATAGTTAATCCAGGGTGTCAGCTACTTCCATAGAAAATTTAATCAACCAACCAACCAGCCGTTTGGGTGTGAAGAAGTAACAAACATATAAACACACACACTCACAAACTTTCGCCTTTATAATATTAGTGTGTTATGGAAGTCGTATGCAAAATATTTTTTTTTTATAGGGTGGTAGGGGACGTCGTAGCGCACACTGTAACCATGTATTCAGTACATGATTCTAAACATTTTTATTTTAATAACTGACGAATAATATCGATGGAGGGTTCATGTACTGAATCCAAGGTAGATCGTCGATGTTGCTTCCACCCTGTATTTTAAAATAAGATTAATCAGAGTGTCTGTCAATTACAAAAGTAATCAGTTTTTAATGAGCTCTTAAGATAAAGCAGACTAGTGTTACATACACGAAATAAAAAAATAAAAATTTGGGATGCATGAAGAAACCTCCTCGTGTAGCGCAGTTTCCGCCAGTTGCTCAATGCAGAACCGAGCGCTTGGCGCATCCTGGACACACCTTATTTGACTGGCCAATTTTTTCCTTGTGGTGGTAGGGCTAACGCCCGCCTGGTTTGCGACCACCCTCCCACCGGAGTCCGGCGTCAAGCAGCCGGCTGTGTGAGTCTTAGGAATTTCTGGGCACGCTCGTTCCATCATAGACCTCATTCATGGCTTTCCATCAGGCGTCATCACAATTACTTAAAAAAAAAAAAAAATCGGCCAAGTGCATACATAAACCACAAGGCATAAAACGCCGAAAAAATTGTTTCTTTTATATTACTTTAAATTTTAAATTTATTTAATTTTTATTATTTGTTGTTATAGCGGCAACAGAAATACATGATCTGTGAAAATTTCAACTGTCAGCTACAGCGGTCCATGAGATACAGCCTGGTGGCAGACAGACAGAGAGACGGACAGTGGAGTCTTAGTAATAATAAGGTCCCGTTTTCACCCTTTGGGTACGGAACCCTAAAAACTGCCTTTTCTTATTACTTTCCTACTCTATCTTCTCGTCTCATTTTCCATCAGTATAAATAAACCAAAACTTTTCCTTTTTTATTTACCTTCAGAACTTAGGAATACCGGTTTCTTTATTACATATTCATGTAGAAACTATTATCCGTTGTCTAAGGCGATGCTGGCTTCCATTCCGTAGGTGTATAAGCGAGGGTTTACCGGGGATTTCTACCCCCATAACTGATTCTATCGATATAGCTTTCCGAGAATCGTGTGCGGTATTACTAGGATATTTATGTGTATTGTTATGGCTAGGAAACGTTCTAGTGTTGCTTACGTGTCTAGGAATTCTTTGGTGGGTTGTGTTTGAGATTGGGGTGCACAGAAATGTTCGCGTTTATTAATAGACTAGGTTCTATTGACACATTATCTGAATACGAAAAAGAACATGTCGGTTTCGTACACAAATGTCGTACCTATATTTTCAATGAAGTGAATCATAGGTAGGTAAAGAAGACATTAATGCAATGGCTATGGTCAGCTAAGTTCTGATGAGCTAACACTGACGAATTTAATATTATTTCAGTCTTCAAATAGGTCGCGTCTCTTGTTATATAAAAGCAGATACTCCATATACAAAATAGTGGTAAACCACCAGTGGGTACCAGACATAGATACATACAGCCAAACTGGTTAAAACTGTTTTAAAAATAAATTCAGAAGCAAAGACAATAATCAGTTGCCAAAACCTAAATCAAATAACAGCCTAACACACTTTTCAGTAAAGCAACAGCACACGACATCGAAAAACAACTATCACAATGTAACGATACAGATAGTGCGGGGAAAATCCCGACTAAAATCAGAAAATCCCCACTGTAAATAAAGGGGGTGAATAAACGAAGAGCCGACGCGACTGCTGGCTGAACGATTCTTTTTTCATTGCACCGTGATATATTCCGACAATCCCAAAGATTTGAATCTCTTTTTTAAATAAACTGTGGCGGTTGGTTTATGAAGTGTAGTGTGTTTTTAGGGTTAGAGTAGAAGGTTGTTGAGTTTTGGAGGCAAGATCATAATTTTGGAGATATATTTTTGCCAGGGTTTTTTTTATGTGGCTTGTCTGATTATTATTCTTAAATGCAATAATAGAGGAAAGATTTCCCAAAGGACTTGGGGTACTTTGCCCAGCATTGAGACAGTATTATACAACATTAGTTTTTGTTTATACTAAACCCGAAAAGGAGTCATTGTACAGTCACGAGCACCAATATGTCAACACTTGGCAACTTTCAATTGCGATTTTTTTACAAAATAACGAATGCAACGTTGAAATACGACACTTTACATGAACCTATGGGTGCGAAAATACTATGTTCCTAATAATATAAAATTTCATTCAAAAATAAAGGAGAAAATCGCCTTTGAATAAAGCCAAGTGTATACATACTTATGCTCGTGACTGTACTCATCATCTTAAACAACTCATTCTATGGGAACAACAAAAATTTGTGTTCACTTAAATCGACAATGTTGTAGGCTAAACAAAAAAAAATGCAATAATGGAAGTTAAGATTAAGTACATAATGTAATATTTTACGTGTAGTCGTAAATACGCGGTTTGACGTGGGGTTGCGGACATCGCCCGTATTACCTATTACCGGGCATAAACTGACACCGTTTTGTCCTACTTTAGTGGAGTTTCAATTTAGGCACTGGATTATTACAAAGTGGTAAAGCAAATATGAGGTGGACTATACCTACTCTACTGGATAATAATAAAACCCAGACACAAGTGACAAAAGCCATTTTCCATCTCATTCGCGGAATGACTGTAATATTTTACGGTTGATACGAGGCTACAAAAGTCGTTTAAAATTCATATAAAATTAAAATTTTAACACAGAAATCATGAATGAAGTTACTTATTCATTCCATTGAGCTCGAGTTTCAATTAATTCGTACAGAATACAGGACAAAATAAATGAACGTTTTCATTCGTGGAAATGAAAGGGATTATTTGGCTGTTCATAAAATTAAGAGGGCTTTACTGCTCACGTCATAGCGGCATTTCAAGATTATTTTACTCTGAAGCATCGTATGCAGACATGTATTTCCCTGCTTCAAAAATAATCCTTCAATCTTTTCTTCAAAAATTCTAGTGATGAGATGGATTGTGTCTGCAGAAAATCGTTCAAGACGGAATTATGATAAGGCTTTCGTTCCAAGTTTGCATAGCTAATGGAATCTGCAAACAGGAGCATGGTAGAATCAGCTAATGATATTCACCTTCTCGGAAAATTGCTTCCTTTATCCACACACGTCGTGCGTTTACTGGGAATTTAGGCGAGCAATCCGTGAGGGAGGGCGTTGCCATGGCAACCAGACGAAGGCTCATGTGGGCTCCAAAACTTTAAATTGTATTACCATGTGCCGAACACAATATATTTCAAGGCATGTCATGTGTGGGAGAGGCATCAATCTTGATTGGAACATTGAGACGACGATGTGTTTGTACTCGTAAAAAGTTAGTCGATCAGAACTGCATTTTAAAGGGGTTCCTGAAATATTGTGTCGATTCTGTCGTTTTAGTCAGCCGATCAGATTTTTTATTTTTTTTAGACCTTTGCCCTACAGTGGAACAATATTATATGTTAAAGAAAATGAAAAAAAATATTTGTGTTTAATCTGAATACTCTATATCTTTATTTCAGACTAGCTTCTGCCTTTCGACTTCGTCCGCGTGTTTGGCCCCCGACCCACCGCGTCGCATCCACCGCCTGCTGCTATAACTTCGTTTTCACTTAGACTACTTTCTGATTTTTTTATTATTGCTCAGCTCCTAAGGGTCAGCCTATAGCCTTCCTCAAGAATAGGGCTATCAAAAGCATAATTAATTTTACAATTGGCGCGTTCAAACAAACAAACATACTCTTTAGCTTTATTACTATGTAATTTAAATACTTATTTACTGCCGAACAACACTACTTAATAGGCTATTTGACTGGTTTCTGATAAACATCTCAGATTATTTAATGGTGTCTAACGAGCCCACAAAAACCTATTACTTCAAATTGCATAATGTATTTCTTTTAGAAAATAGTAAATAAAAATGTACTGTTTAAATAAGCCGCCAAAACGCTATCTTTAACAATATGGCGTCGTGACGTCACAATACACGTAAACAAACGTTGAAACGGTCGAGATACTAGACAAAAGTCATCTGTTCTGTCAACGATAGACAGAAATTTACTATATCATGACGTCATCATAAGGTCAGCCAATCAAGACCGTTTTCGATTACGTGGCGCCAGATTTAAAAAGATGAAGTTTTTTCGGGATTTTTTTAATAAATAATACATTGTTTTGTAGTAAAATTAATGCAAATCGATTTTAAAAGCGATAATCTATACGAGTGTCAATAATTATGATCTTATTTTTTACATTGTCAAATAGCCTATTATGAAATTATAAAATTTATCTGAACTTTATCTAAATCAAGTACAATGCGTTACTAAGTTGTGATTGCAGACCAGACTACTAAGAAACGTATGAATTAAAAAACATATTTTACTTATTTATTTTCAAAATCGTTTTTTATTTGCATACAATAAGCCGCCACGATTTTAGTAGGTACATAAGGAACCCTAGAACTTTTCATCAAAAATGAAAATAATTCGATCAATTTTTGCAGCGAGACCCTTTTTAATCTCGACGAAATGGAATTACTCTGGAATTGACTTCGAGACGAAAATCCGATACAACCGGGAACCTAAACATGAAACGAGAAAATCTCCATTTCGTTTTACGTTCCATTGCGCTTTCACAACCATTCCATCGTTAGCCTTAGACTAGAATTTGAGGAAATGGCGTATTGGACCGTATAAAATAAGATTTAAAGTTTGTTTTTAATACTTGTTGGATCCCCTTATATTCGGTTGGGACGAAATACTGCGAGTATTTTTCCTTTAAAGAGGATATCTTGAGTGGAGGGTGCTCGAGGTCCTTATAAACAAGGCCATTATTATCAGAACTATAGCTCGTAGATCGTGTTAATGTACTTTTGGAACGTTGTCCGTAAATAACGACGAAAATACTGACAGCGAAGAAAAAAAAAAACTTGCTTGCTCCACAATTTTGGAGCTGAGCTATATAAGTAAATGTTTTGGAACGGGTTCAAAACCTACACCCTGTTTCAGAATCATGAAATTTAAGTTGAGAACTTGTTAAAGGCTACTTTAGCATTATTGAAGGCAAACCCCGGAAATAGAACATTTTTTTCAAAAACTTTTTTTTTAATAACGCGGTCTACAGTGAAGGATTGATTACTTCCAATTAATACATAGACCTGACACAGAATCAAACGAAGCATAATGGAAAAAACATGCACATTTACACTTACACATACACAGACCACACGCCACACGCACACCACACAAACGCCACACACAAACAACACAAACATTACACATGCACATGTAGGTACCATACCATACCTGAAATCACCTTTAGTCTCAACTGTGGAATTCATAAGATATCCGAGATCCGAGCCCTAAGATATCTACAGACTGTCTAGTTTGGGGCTCACTAGCAAATAATATATTGTAACCTAGGTGAACCTCAACTTGCTTTTAACCAGTGAAATTGCTTATTACCTGGATAATAAATAAATATTTTCTATTTTTATTATAAATTCAAAACTCAATTAGTCGAAACAAAGAATTAATGGTGGCTCAATAATAACAGCCGCACAGGTCGATCGATCAGGTTAAGCTATGCTTGCCGCGGTTGGTCTGTGGATGGGTGACCATCTTTACATACCGTGACCCCTCCGTGCCTCGAAAAGCACGTTAAGCCGTTGGTCCCGGCTGTCATTCGTGGATCTTTGACAGTCGTTACGGTTAGTCAGAAGCCCGAAAGTCTGACAACCAGTCTCACCAAGGGGTATCGTATTACCCGGTAACTGGGCTCTGGAGGTCAGATAGGCAGTCGCTCTAGTATTTAGCTGCATCCGGCTAGACTGGAAAAAAAAAGTTTAGTGCTAAAGTAGATTTTAACAAGTTCCCAATTTCAAATTTTCAATTCAGAAACCGGGTGTAAATCTTTGAGTTTCCAAAAGAGTGAGTCTAAACTCTAGCTAGAATATTTGGAGCAAGCAAAGGCTAGCTTAGATTTATTTGGTAGGAACAAATGCTCGAGGCAAAAGACAGCATGTCTCAAGACTTGCAGCGTTCTCCGAACTTTGCATATAAGCCGTCAAGTTCATCGAGTATGCAAACTTTACGATGCTCATATGCTTTTAGTAGTTCGCTATGTTTTAAGCTTAAGTTTTTAGTTTTGGGAAATAAGTGGGTAGTTTGACAAAAACATTTTCTTATTTTCTAGGAACATTTTGTTAAAGTAAATTGATTTCACTTAGTCGAATTGGCGACTGAGTCAGAAAAGTTTAAAAGCAAATTTTGTTTTTCTTCGAAAACACATGTTTACATAGGTTTAGGAAAGATTTACTTCTTTGCAAAATTTTATCGTGTTTAAAACTAATATTTTTATTCAACATTATTTTTCTGATAAAGATCAATTTACTGTCCTGAGTAGTACTTGTGATGATCAGTTCCTCATTTCCTAAATTATGCTCTCAGATTGCTTTTCACTAACGAACCATGCTTATTGCTCACATAAGCTTATCTCCTACACTAACCAATACCGGTAATCGATCCTTAGCCTACGAATCGAAGCCCAGTAGGTATAGCCAGACATAACGCAAGGATAATTGCCGCGTGCAAATCGATAGGCGCCACGGAGAAGTTAGACAATGAAATGATCATTTTATTTTATTTATTTGGGACAAAAAACAGTTATGCAAATACAATATTAATAGTTAGCTAAGGTATAATAATAAACAAACGCATAACCCACACTATTGTCCACGCCATACGCTTGATTATAATCGTTTTTGAAATTAGGCTTCTTTACTAAAACTTTTATATTAGAAAGTTTTTAGTAATTTGCAGCTTAGTTTGCAAAAACAAAACGTTAATCGTTGTCATTTTTCAGTCTGTGCGTATAGACACCGATTTTTTTAATAAAAACGTAAAACTGTGTGAACACTCAGATTCGGATACGAATGAGCCTTCGAAATGCGGGGAAGGATTTCCAAAAGCTGAGCTTTCATCAGAATTTGTAGGTTCATTGAAATTAAAAGAACTGATTGCAAACACTTTACTGTGATTGCTAAGCTATGATTTTGCGATGCCTTTAACCCCTTTTACGTTATTTTCTCCATTTGCTCTATGCTCCGTGGCAGACGGATATCCGTGCGGGTGGCGGGCAAGCACTAATTGCCTGTTGGCCGCAGTTGAGGGGCGGCATTAGTTCCGACTATTGATTCGATGATGGAGGGACTGCGAGTGCGTTCTGATTGTGCCGTGCATAATGCTGTTTATAAATGTTGGTACCTACGGTCTTAATTAATAAACGCAGGACCTTATTTACTTCAGACTTGTACAAACTAATGATATTATGTACTACAGTAATTGAAACTTTACTTTTATTCGTTCATGAAATAGTATCCTATAGACGATTTCTTAGTGGTTCATAAACAACTCAAACTATCTCTAAACCAAATTTCGCGGCTGAAGCGTGAATAAGTAACAGACAGACAGACAGACACACTTCCGCATTTATAATATTAGTGGATATTTCCTTATATCCGTAAGAAATAAAATTATTGAACTATGGTATCTAGAATCGTCATGTTTTTTATGTCGTCGAAATTAGATGTTGTTATTGTTGTTGTTTACTACCCTACCATTAAGGTTATCGAAGCATTAGTAATGAATTGTCATAAATGTTAATGAGTTACTATTGATTGAGTCATTAAAGCTTTTATGAATGATATGAGAGTGTAAGATCAACTCATTGATGTAAATTACGTGTTTATCGTCTTTGAAGAGTTATTTTTGTGTCAATATTCTTAAGCCTGCACAATGTTTTACTAATAAAATATAATTTTAGAAACATTAGGTTTTCGGCCACCCAATGGAAAGTTAATGGCCAGCCAAAAATTTTTTTTGCAGCGTTACAATTATTTTTAACTAGTTTCCGCCCGCGGCTTCGCCCGCGATGTAAAGTCAAAGTCGAAGTCAGCGTTCGAAATCCGTTCGGCGTTCAGTGGTTTAGGCGTGAAAAGGTACATAATGGATAGTAGATTGTTGCATCGAGCGCAAAGTGATTAATTACTCACTTTAGCAAGGTGCGTAATCTACTTTTCTTTCAACTACCAATCTACTTAAAAATATACCTACTCAAAATAAAAACTCAAGTGACACAAAGTTTTCATAAGCTTTTAAATATGTATCCCGCGACTTTTGCGGCAAAAGTTTATTCACAATTTCATTTGCAGCTGTTTTTATACTTTCTGGAGTTGAATTCATATCGCTATCGCTGTCTATTTCCATTTTTTAAAACCTTTTCTTGGTAAATACTTCAGTATCAAAGTTATACAATAGTACAAAATGCGCGCCCTTCAATGATATACATATTTGTTTTTTTTTTTCACCAAGTCGATTTTATTCAGCCGATTTCTATTTTCATTATCTTTTTGATCTAATGCCATACATTTTTTATTGACCTTAATGGGAGACATTGAACCTCTGTGGTAAATTTATATCTAATTATAAAACAGTGCCTTAGTGAAAAACTGTGCAACCTTGAGATGTCATTTCTGCACTGTTTTGGTTTTTATCCAAAAATACGTCCTTTGTGATCGGTTTTGCAGTGATTAATGATAACAAATTAATAGTTGAAAGAACATAATATTTTACTTGTATCTCTAAGCTCAGTGTAGTTTTGTAATTTCTTTTTGCACCGTATGCCCCATAGATGTATTAATTGTGCCATTAGAACTACCTAAACTATAAAATCAATAACCTAAGTAGGAAAAACAAAAGGAACAGTCGTTTTTTAAGATCGTTGTTGTTAGTTTTCTAATCCTGCGCCGCACCCTTTCACCTGCGCACTTGTTGATCTTATGATTGCATTAGTGAGCGGAGTTCGCGCAGCCGAATTTTGGGCCATTATGTTTAAATTTTTTGGCATGGATACGCTAAGTTATGGAAGTTAGTTTTCTAACCCGTTTCAAGTATTTTCAACATCCTACCAACAAGCAATATCGTTCTGGGGGCCTAAAACGCCACTTTGGCAGAATCATAAAAGGATAACATTATAAATCACAATGGACAGTTAAATGTTAAGTTAATCGTATCAAATCCCATTGGTGATCGATTTTTCAGTTATTTTTTTTTTGTCTGTGCTAAAATACCAATAAATCCAATCCAAATCCAATTCCAATCTCTTTAATTATAAGTTCGTAGTGCAGCGAAAAAAAGAAAAGCACGGACTGTTTTCGCCTTAGTATGATTCATAATGTTATCCATTTATGATTCTTACAAAGTGGCCCTTTCAGGCCCCCTGATCTAAGACGGAAGGATGTGGTTAAATGCATGCAAATAGAGTTGATCTTTGAGGTTGAGTATCTACTTAGGCACGAGTAATTTACTCGTGGTTTATCCTTGGATGGAAGGGTCGCCTCCCACACTGTTTAGGTGCACTTATGTCCAGTCTGTACTTGCCTTATATGGACAATTAATGGTATTAGGAGTAGGCGATCTGAGACTTTCCTTACGAGCAATACAGCAGAAGTTTCTAGGTAATTTATTCTTTTTTGTGTTTGTGTCCTTTCTCTGCGTCATGTTTATTGTTTACCGCAAATAAACGTTTTTTCTTTCTTTCTTTCCTTTCTTTAGGTACTTTTTGATACTCAGGCTATTTTATCCAAAGGTTGATTGAATTGTTTGATAACGTTTAGAGTACAAGCATTCTTTATCATTTAAACTAAGTTTGTTGACTTTGTAATACCTGTAAGTACTCGGACTTTAAAAGATCTAAGTTCGCTTCTATTCTATTTCTTCTCAGGGCTCAGTCAGTTAGGAAATGCCGGCGCTATCTAGTCTTTAAAATACTGACCAACGAAGTATTGAAGTGTAAAAGTGTCTTAAAATATCTACTTAAAGAAATAAGAGTCATGAAACTCTGGTTCATGTTATTTCGCGTCATTGCGATAGGTCTCGTCGATGGTCTAGTGGTCGCTAACGCTACTGCTGAGCAGTATTTGATTCCCAAGCCGGGCAAAGTGTTATTGGGTTTTTCCATTACGAAATTCTCACCTTGGATTAATACATAGGCTACTTTTTATCCCGATATTTCCACGAGATTGACACTTACGCGGGTGAAACCGCAGGGCGCCGCTAGTTACATATATAAATATAAGCACAAATAAATATACATAAATACATGAATACATGGGACTTAAACATAACTGGCGAAATGTGGGTGCAGGTACTTACACCTCTGGCTAACCCAAGGGGGATTACAGGCGTAATGTTGTGACTGTGTGATTTTCCCGCAGACTGGCACCACGAGACTCTAGTAAAACCATTTCTTTAAAAACTTCAAGGAAATTGATCTACCAGAATCGCGTCGCACCGCGTCGAGTCGCGCCTGTCTGCGGGAGCCTTAAAGCGATACTCTATACTCTGAAAAGGGTTACAAACTAACATATTTACAAGTGGTAATTCAGACAGCACTTAGAAGTTAATAACTGCCTACTTGAAACAACATTGAACAAGTAAATAGGATGGACTTATAATGGATTGATCGTCGGATACGATGTCGGACGGGCTAACTCATGTTAATTGCAGGGTTACTCGTGTCAATATGATGACAAATGGTAGTATTCGTTGGCTGGGCATTTTTCTCCTTTCAAATATTTGATCGAAATGCACGTATGTTGTTGTGATGTGGGGAAATGAATGAATGTGCGGTACCTACTTTGGGTTTGATGAAAAAGTGAAGTGGTGTTTTTTGGGTTGATAATAATATCTACCAGCCTATTAGATATTATCCCTAGAGAGAAAGCACGAACATTATCACCACGCTTGCTCAAGATGGTTTGGCGATTTCAAACTTATATGACTTTACAAGAGTTTGAACAGACCAGTACAAAACAATGCTGCAATGATTGAATAAAATACTTTTTAATACAGTTGCTCAAAAAGTGGTGTATTGCAGGGACGTATAGCGTTCGGGATGTGGGCTATTACATAATAGTGCTTTTTTTTACCTTTCCCGAACTCGTGCGTTCTCTTTCCCAAGTGTCAAAATAATGTCTATTAAAAAGAAAAACCAACCATGAAGTTTTTACTAAAGAGTTTTTGTGATTCATACTAATACGTATATTTCTAAAAAGAAGCTACTAATTTATTTCAATATCAGATTTAATGATTTAATTGAATGAGTTAGGTTAGATTTCATTTCATTTTATCTCATTAAATTTCATTTTCATTTCATATCAATAAAAAAATATACTGAAGACTAAGCTGTATGGATAGTTCCCTTTGCCTACCAAAATGGGTGAAGAAAAAAAAACTCTGCTTATATTCTACGGTTGGCGCCATTTTCCAGAAAAAATTATTAGTTAGTTGAGTTTATTGTGTTTTTATTATTTTATTAAATTGCTTCATTTTTTCGCAACTGTATTAAAAATAGTCGTTCAGTACACCTGCGGAACCGTCATTGCAACTTGTTCCGACTGTCAACCCTCGCCTTCGGCTGCGCCTCGGCTCGGGTAGACTTGTCGGAACTCTTTGCAATGACAGCCTTCCCGCACTTGTAATGAAATATACTATTCTTTCATGGCTACTCCGTATCAGCACAGGTATCAGTATCTACATATTTGTGTTTTCATTTGGCACTAAAACTATGAAATATTTTCTAAATTCAGTATCTTGTTTTCTGTAAGGATCGAGATCTTTACGTGAGCGAGATTGGTCCAGTTTTACCTACATTTTATCATACGAAATGTAGAAAGCATTGAACTTTGCTTTACAAATCTATCGAAAATAGCCTGTCATATTATTTGTCAATTGTTTATTTCAATGTAAACAAACACTCACCAGTACCCCTACTCTCAACAGTAACATTTACATACTGAGGAAGAATATTTTAAATGAAATTATGTAATTTTTCTGTCCTTGTCACACCATATTTTTAACATACATATTTTGTAAATAAATTATCCTTGCAAATAAGTCGCAAGTCCTTTAATATTAAACGATGAATCTCATTTCACGTCTCACAGCATTTCTTTACATTTTGTTTTATTTTAAGGAGAATAAGACATTTTTGCAAGATGAAATTTCAAGAATGCTCTTTCATGACGTCAACTGAAAGCGTTATGAGAGCTAGCGACTTTCTTCCGTACGACGACGTGTAAAACTAGAGACACCATGATATTAAGAAAATTTTATTATTATCTGATTTATCTCATTTTACAGTTTCATGGAATAGGTTATTTTTGAAGTGGCTGTTGCTATGCTAAATAACTAGTAGGTACTGTAGAAGTTTTGTCTGGATGGGTTTGCCAACCGACCTCCACGAATGTTAGCATACTACGAAATAAACACGATTTCATATTTAGAATAGGAAAAGGTTGAATTTTTAATATTTAAAAGTGCTGTTTTTAAATAATAGACTGATTAATGATAATTATATCGCCGCGATCTCAAGGAGACTATCTACCTACCGAGATACTTTTAAAGCATTGCATTTTTATTCGAGACGAGACCCTTATGTATGGTAATTTTGTACTAACTTAGTGACGAAAACTTCGCATTCAATTAAGGATGCTTATCATCATTCCAGAGAAATAAGGTTACATAGCTACATCTACCTACGCTGAAGTTTGCCATGTAGTTTTATACCATTTTACCTGCTGCTTTTTGGTGTAGTATATCCAGGTCCACGTTACTACTGAGTTGAGCGTTTTAGCATACAGCTATTTAAACGAGTGTCAATCTCCATGGTGAGCTGGCTCGATGTTCGTCGCCCACAATTTATGGCAAACGCGATATCCGACGCTATCTAACGCTATTGTCATGCCATGCAACCCATAAAGGTTATTAAGTTATAAGGTTCATTATCCCATGCAGGTTTTGTTGCATCGTTTGAAGGTTCAAGTTTTATGCATTACGGAAATGGTTTAGATAGTTTCAGGGTACAAAAAATGTTCATAACCGTAATGGTGGTGGTATGGATAGTTTTGTGAAGAAGATAAATTGGACGTAGTTTAGCAAAAAGGACTCAACCCACAAAAAGTCATTTTTGAGTTATCGAGGTTTTAAGTTTAGGTGTGTATTGCTGCAATACCTATACCTTACCTATACCTTTACCTATGGGCTAAGAAACTAATATGTTCATGAGTCAAGTTATATTACACAGACTAACAAATTTTATTGTTTGTATTTTTTTTTTGTTGAGTCCTTTCTGCTAAACTACGTCCAATGGTCCTCGTGAGTTTTTCATTTGAAAATTTTGGAGCAGATATTGAAGTCAGTAGCCAGACTTTTTAGATTGACAGTCCATGGTCGTGGATCATCACCATCGTTTTCTTGCACTTTACCAATTTATCTGAGGTCGGCGCAGCATGTCTTCCCCATACTTACTTCTCTATTAGTCGTCATCTCAGTGGTCACCTACCCTTTCTAGTCCATGACTGGATATCTGTTATAAACGCTGTGCTATGCGCCTATATCAAGACGCTTCCAACGATACATCACTTGTCCAATTATGACAAGTAGTTTAGAAGTTATGAGGGAACAGATGATCATACATACATACTTACATCCAGGTCAAAATCATAACCCTCCTTTTTGCTTCGCCGTAGACAGGTAAAAATACATGTTGCGCCGACCCCAAATAAGTTGGCATAAGGGCAGGAGAATGATGATGCATCCGACTCTGATAGCTTGACTGCTGCCTTACCTAGTTCTATGCAAATGAAGAACGTAATCATAATCAGGCATGCACTACCGCAATAATGAATCCACGTTCATTAAAAAAACACCTTTAAAGATTAATGATGCGAAGCAGTCACGAGTCGACTTTAATACCATTGTGCATAAATATTATAATGCTAATTAAGAGGAGGATCATAAATAAATGTGATTACTTTCCTCGGCTTATTAGTCAATTCGCACGAATTTACTCGCCCGAAGCGGGTGAATCTCCACTTTTATATGGTAGGTAAATAATATTTTTTTTTACAGGTGACTCGCACGAATTGGCACATTTTGGATTTTATGCAATGAAGTTAAGAAAAAAGTACACGTTTTTGTACTTAACAGTTCTGTGCACTAGTGTATTTTTTCTATACTTTATTGCATAAAATGTGCCAGTTCGTGCGAGTCGCCTTTGCGTCTTTCCGTTCTATACAAAACCAGAAGGCAGCCATAGGAAACTGCTCGCGTATACTTTGTATTGCTATTTTTAAATATGCGATTACAATGTTTACACGAATTTTGCGTACTGCTCGTGTATATATATACGGAGGTCAACAAATCAAAATGACTGAAACTGCTCACGAATAGATTGGAATCTAGAGTTCCATGCGCTTATTCCGATTTATACACGATTAGCCCCCGTATGCATGCTGGCATTGTATATTATGGAATAAGACAGTTAGTTAGGTTACTACGAAGTATACGCTAGTATTTGCGTAGGTACTACTCTTGTATAGATTGACCTGCCTTGTACTTATAGAATTGAAATACGCGTCGCCTTTAGACAAAATAATATTATTTAAAAGTGACGATTCGCCAGGGCGCGGGCGAGTAAATTCATGTGAATCGACTAATAAGCCCTTTCCTCTCCCGTAGTCCCGTAGTTCTACCGACGTTAAGTACTATCTGAATTATGCACGATATTAATCCCGGATTTATATCAATTGGTAATGAACTGAAAGTTAAAACCTGAGCATTAAAGTTTCGCAGTAAGTGGCCTTCAAACAGAACAGTAATTTAATTTTATGTGATTTCAATTTCCTGTATTTCTAGTCAATGAATTTCTGCCGTTAATGTTAAATTCACTTGGCTAAATTAGTTTCTAGGATTTAATTATCCATAACTGCATTCGAGAAAATAATTGACAATTAATTAATAAATAATTACTTGGTTTCAGGTGATTTAAAGTCCTGCTTCCAATGTTGTTCGAACTCGACAATCACTATTTACGGCAGCTTTACTACAGGTTATAACTAATTGCTTCTAATTGGTGCAAAATCCCTTGACACTTAGCATAACACTTCACTTTTTGACAAAAAAATTGACTTGCTATGTCAGTGTATAGTAACTCCCCAGTCCCCAGTACGGCTTGGATTATTTTCAAAGTACCTTAGCTTGGGAATTGCGACTAGCAAATTGCAATGCCTTTGATTTGACATTTTGACAACATTCAATGCGTTTTTTACGTTATCGAGCACATCAATTTTCCAAAAATTGGAAGCAATGGATTAGGAATTTCCTTCAACATCGTTCAGATTGTGAAAAGAAATGTGTTACGCAAATGGAGTGCAGGTGCCGTATTATGACGGTTTAATGCTATCATAATTCCAGTGTTAGAGAGTGACGAAGAGATAGCACCATGCCTTTGTCGCAGTGGAATCACGTAAAGGCTACGATAAAGTACGCGATAAATCGCGGGCGACACAAGGGCACCGCAAGTCGCGCAACCAGCGGTGCCTTTGTGTCGCGCGCGATTATATCGCGTGTCGCGCCTGTTTGTAGGATCCTTTAGACGGACCCAGAATACAGAAAAAATCTTTTATCCTAAAACCAACAGAATCATGGACAATATAAAGCTAGCAGAGTGTAGCGTCTTGCCCCGGATGGATATATGTTTGTTCTTTGTGAAGAATAATGCTTTTGTACCAGCATCTAAAGTCACTTTCTTGAAATGACTACACAAATGTTTTTGCGCTGAGTAGACTGCTTTGAACAACCTTGTGCATGTCTAAGTTTTAACCCCTTAGGTCCTTTACGCTTCGCTACGCAAAGCATATTTTCACTTTGACGCTGTGCTGTGTGAAAACGTAATATTCGTATAGATTTATAACGTATAGATTCATAACTTAAAATGTAAAGATTAGAATTTCGTAAATCTATATAAAAATAAATGAAATCTGTCTATATTAATAATAAAGCACAAGAGTTTGTTTGACACGCTAATCTCTACAACTAGTCGAATTTGTAAATAAAAATATTTGCCCAATTCTTAAAGAATTCTAGGCTCAAAAATATGTGCCCAATTCTTAAAGAAGTCTAAGCTCAAATTTATTTCAAATAAACCAATAACAGGCACTTTTGAATTGTCAAGGGGTCGGTCAGTCTGAAAGATGAAGCTAGTTAGTAGTTAGTAGTAGTAGAGGTACCTATGGAGAAGAACGGGCAAGAAACTCCACGGACACTCTTTTAAATCAAAATAACTAATAAAAAAGCTATATATTTAACACCACGCTACGACCCTTAGGAGCTGAACATAAAGAAAATAGTCAGAAAGAAAGCTAAGCAAAAACGAAGTAATAGCGCAGCGACACGCGACGCGATGCGACGCGGTGGGTCAAGGAAGAAATTTTACGCGGACAGAGTCGCGGGCAAAGCTAGTATTTTCTAAATGTAGACGTTTTTTCATCTCCTAAAAGCTAGCTATTGTTAAAGTCAATGCTAAATAGTATATAGTCATCTACTTAATAAAAATGTTAAATTCACTGACAGTCAACGCACAGAGTAAACCGGAACAGAAGCATGAAATTTTTGCACAAGAGTTTCTTAAATAGTGGCAGGTACAGACTCCAGCACATCAAGCTACTACAATCTGTCAAATTTCTTTAATAGATTTTCAACTTTATCGCTAAATCCTAAGGTTCAAAGTTGATTGGGAAAATTTTACAGTTTCGGATAGCTTGATGAACTGGCGTCTGTAGGTACAACTGTAACCATGAATTCCAGACTCACTAGGAGAGAAAATATTAATCGGTTATAAAAAAAAAACAGCGAGATCCCGACCGCCCTGTAAAACGAACATGAGATGTAAGTAAGGATTTTTGAAAATTCATCTCTTAAAGGAGTTAAATAGTTTCGGGATGAAAGTTTGTGTAGAAGTTCGTCACGGCTTGTATTTTTTAACAAAATACCTACAAAAATCAAAATGACATCACCACTGACTTTGTCAACATCAATAACCCTTACCTGTAAGGCGAAAATACTCTGCAATATTGACTTTAACACGACAACATCCAACTTGACAAAACCTACATTCATAATTCACATCCAGATACCACAAGACCAACGAATCTATTAAACTCTATTACTACCAGCCTTATTCGTGTTTCTATTTATCAGATCGAAGTAATAGCAGTCAATTTAACAAGTCAATCGAACTTAATATCCAGCCGTATACGGAACTTGTATACAAACTTAGTGATACCGGGTAAGACCCATTTGCATATAAATTTACTGGGCTTAGTCGTTCTTTATTAGTGCAACATAGTTCCTCAGTTCGTGCATTTAGGAAGGAGAAATGAAGTGACGGATAGCTAAAGGCCGATTTTTGTAATTAAAAAGGTTGAAAATCTAGTTGCAATCTCATCTCAGCGACAATCAATGTCAAAAAGTTGTCAAACATGTAGGGAAATCAGAGGTATTTTTGACAGATTGAGACTGAGATCAGACTGTGAACTTTCTTAAAATTACGATAATCGCCCCTCTGGTAGCACACTGACGTTTATTTTTACAAGTCAAGATGACATAACGTTAATATACCATAGATGCAATCATATACCTACTATAATAACAGTTCGTAATTTGAAAAGGTAAATGTGGGCTGTAATTGTTTTGCACGAATATTGGAAAAGTTTGTGGAGATCATTCCATCTATGAATAGCTGGGGTTATAAATGAGAAATATGAAACTTATCTTCCAATCATATGCAGCCATTTGCCTTAATCAGTGTGATGAGTGCACGAAATCTTTGAAAAGGCAAAATTAAAAAAAAAAAAATAGAATGATGATTTTTTTTAAGATCCTATTTCTATTAGTGTTGTTTTTAAGACTGAAACCAATGACAGAACATAACAATCTTACCTGTTAGACTTCAAATCAAAATCCCATTGTCCTACCCCACCACACACTGCGTTAACAAGTACTATGCATCTCTCTAGGTCTATTAATCCAGCAGACACATTACATATAATTTGAATACACTGCGCATAATATAGTCAGCAGGGTATATTTAGACAAAAGGAACGTTAAAGATAACTCCTTAATTGTGTTAGATGCTTAAACTTTGGAAGTAACTCCTCGTAAACAAGATCCTTATAATAGTTACTGGCGAAGAGACTGTGATGACGCGTGGTCTAAGTGACAGATAATGTGGCAATATGCATAAATTATACCAGTCTATTAATGTTCCACTGCGGGGCAAAGGCGTCTTCTGATAGAGAGAAGGCACGAGCATTGATCACCACGCTTGCTCACCACGGGTTCCCTTTCAGACTTAACTATAAGTCCAGGTTCCTTTCGATGTTTTTCTTTTATCGATGTCAGTATTATCCAAGACAAACTCAGAACCTAAATTATTAATTTGAAAAAGTCACATTTGGTGGCAAATTCTATAATTAAAATAATTTAAGTTTCTGTACATTGTGGGTGCCGTGTGTGGCTGGTACGTTTGCCGCAGCTGATCCGTAGATGGATTACCATCCGTTTCATACCTAGACCCCTCCGTGCCTCGAAAATCGCGATTGTCTTTCATATATCTTTGACATATATCATAGATCTTTGACAGTCGTTACAGGTAGTCAGAAGCCCGAAAGTCTGACAACCAGTCTTACCAAGGGGTATCGTGTTATCCACTGAATGAATTGTGGACATCTGATAGGGAGTCGCTTCATGTATAATATTTACCTGAACCGCCCCACTGGTCTCGTCTCGAGTGCACCTGTGTCTGCGAACACACTATATCTCTACCGCGCCGAAGGCTAGTTGCTAGTCTGAAGGACTATTATAACTACCTACTGGTATGCAGCCGCATCTGGTTAGGCTTGAACCCAACCAAAGGGCTAGGCGACTTTACATGGAACATTAGTTCTGAGCATGAGTCCAAAACAAATGCGACCCGAATCCTATTCTTAACTAAAACAAAACACAATCTTAACTCAAGATCTTGTAACTTGGGCCTTGCAAAAGCTGTGATCCTATTGTACCACTATCCACAGAGGTCTGAGGCTGAGACGAGACGCTAAAAGCATGTTGTCGCCTCCAATTTGGCTCCACTGTCACAATCCACTCTAGACGCCTCGCCTCTGATACAATTTGCCCTTTTGCCGTCCTATGAAATATTAGAACAGCAACGAGTGACGTGACGGGAAAGTTTATATGTGGTCGATTGTGGGAAGTAGATAGAGGGTATAAATAACTGTGTTCTGAATTATTGTTTTGAGTGTAAGGAAATTTGTTTTACCTAGGTGATTTGTTCAGGATGGTTTCTATCAATTAGCCTGGGACACTTTTGACAATGTAAAATAGTGTTATTTAGCTGCATCCGGGTAGACTGGAAGCCGACCCCAACTTAGTTGGAACAAGGCTAGGCAGATGATGATGTCTGTGACACTTTTCTTCTGTATTTGTTATTCAATCCTTACACCTGAATTTGTATGCAGTTTTTTATAGTTAGCCTCTAGTTCACCTGGCTAAATGTCTTTGTGCTCGGGTTAGTCAACAGCAGAATCGGTACTTTTGCACTTAAAACTTATTTTCTACATGCAACGGAATTTCAGTTCTAACTAGTCTTGCATGCACGCAGGCAAGTAAAGTTAATATTTGGGAGAAACTTTCAAAACTTCTTCTTTATCAAAAGACTTAATGACGGTGACTAAGACTAGTATTATATTCTATGTATTCAATGCCGGAAAATATATAGGTACTCCATGTACAGTCAACAAAGGAGTTAAGTATACAGGAGCGTCGGATATAGTTGAAGTTTACTAAGAAACCGATGGATGTTCTGGACTGAAATTTAATTTAATAAATGAGCTGTTTGTTTTCTATTAATAAACTAAAATTTTATTCGAGAATATCCATTGGTTTCTTAGTAAACTTCAACAATATCCGACGCTCCTGTATACTTAACTCCTTTGTTGACTGTACATATGTAATAAAAAATCCTGTAATTTCCCCACTGCTTATCAAATACTTTTTAAATACACAGAACGCGCGCCGGACCATGGTCCGGCACCGGTTCCGTAGTTGGAATGAATTTACCCCAAGAACAAACTTAACTTTTTTCTTGAAAATATGTTCTCCCATACCTACATCGATATTATTACATCACGCTCATTTCTTTACCTAAAATGTAGGTTAGTAATCGCAAGCAAATGCTTTATGATGTCATAAAACTACATAATAACGATTTTCGGACTTTTCCTTTACTTGTGCTGTGAAACCTTGCTTCTTGTAAAATTTCATGATTCTAGGTCAACGGGAAGTACCCTTACGTTTGATTTATTTGCGAGAATCAAAATATGTCACATAAACAGCCGTATTCTTTATTGCGTTGACTTAAAAGCTTGATTGTTTTAGAGCTCCAAGGGGCCGTAGCGTTTGATATTAATTTCAACTTGATACCTCCATACGTCCCTCAGAAAAAGGTTCGTGACAGACAGACGGGCGGACAACGAAGTGATCCTATATGGGTTAATTATTTTCCTTTTGAGATGCGGAACCCTAAAAACACCAAAGTAGAATAATTAAATAAGTACCTAGCTTAACTATAAATAACCTTTATGTATGTGAATATCCAGACAACCGTTGCATACTTTGCGGTTTGTGTTACCTACATACCCGTATAAGTGGATAGCACAGAACTGTTATTGCACATTAAATCATAGAACGGTCGTACATTCTCTCACTTGCATTATTTCCGCCGTCTTGTAAACGAGCCATGTGTTACTACCCTTATGGTTTAAAATGACAATAAATTTCAACGATTTACGTTCAGGAACTTCCATTTGCGTTAGTTTTTTTAAAGCTGCTGCAGCTTGCTGAAACTGCATTTGCAACGAAGATTTTAAACGTACCACAAGTAACTGAATTGGTTTAAAAAAATGTTTTTATTGATTAACTAGCTTCTGCTCGCGACTTCGTCCGCGTGAAATTTCTTGTTCCCCCGACCCATCCCGTCGCATCTCATCGCCTGCCCCACCTGTGCTGCCTGCATCGTTTTTGCTTAGCGTTCTCGTGACTTTTTTCTTTTTGCCCGGTTCCTAAGAGTCATAGCGTGATGATAGCCTATAGCATTCCTCAAAAATTGGGCTATCAAATACAAAAAGATTTTTTCAAATCCGACTGGTAGTTTCAGAGATTACCCCCTACATAAAAACTTACAAATTTTACCTCTTTATAATATTAGTATAGAATCTACATAGGTAATTATTCTGATAATGCGTAGCTGATCATGTATGTTAACCAAACAAAAAACTAGGCATTTAATGTGAACATCCATTCCACAAGATAAATGGCCAAGCGATCCTAGACATTTATTAACACTATCCATAAATTTCACAAATTCATTCCATAACTCAGCCCTTTCCTTACCTCACTTATCACCGTAATAAAGACGTAGGTTCCGAACCCTCGATCATATGGCCAGAGATCTATTAGCTACGGCTTAGGATTACCTACATACTCGTAGATGAGCGTATGTTATGAAATGAAGTATGTGAACGTATGTCCTTATTAATAATACATGGTTCATATTGGATGGTCCCAATTAAGATGTTTGAAAATTATCATTAGACATGACGTGTGCTTTTTAGTCTTTTATTTTATTCTTACACAAGACGTGTGCCAGATTTAACCCCCTATAGGGGATGAATTTTCAAAAATTCTTCATTTGTCTCTTTCGTTACTTTTGGAACTGTTATGCAAGATTTTTGTTTTCAGACCCAGCGGTTTAGGATGTGCGATGACTGGCAGTAAATGATTAAGACTATTGTTAAGTAGATTGTAGCATAACCCGTTTATAATGCTCTCACTGCTGGTACACAGGCCTGCTCTCTGTGAAAGGGAGAGACCCATAATCCACCACGCGGGTCCATTGCGGGGTGGTAGATGTCACATATCTTCGTAGTGTGTATAAAGTAGATTACAGTATTTTCTATATAGCTAACATAGCTGATAACATACCTACTTCTTTACCAGTGGTTAGGTATTTATTTTCCTTATTCCTCATGACTTTTACAAATTTAGAATTAAAGTTTTTTTTTTAGTCTTCTACACCGAATTTCGGCCATAGCGGTCAATCTTAAAGATTTTTAAAGCAGCTTCCAAGTTACCTAATCGATTTACCTCAACCGCCTTAAACATAGATGACAAATAATAAACTCCCGGTGTTAATGCTCAGTGACTTAGGATATAATGAACTAACCGTTGAGAAGGGATAACAAGTTGGAGGATGATGGATGAGGCAGGTCAATAGGGGACGGCGGTTGGAACTGCCACTGAAGCAAAATATACGGGTGTAGAAAATACTGGCGATTTATTATAATTAGTTTGAAGGTTCGAACATGTTCGCAGTTGGTCATTTGATTAGTAATTTAATTTTCGTTTAGATAATATAATGTTTTTTTTAAGGCAGACACCCGGTCCCCAGTATGAGGGAGAGAGGTATCTGGAACTTGGTTTTGTTCCCCATGCTGGTGGGATATAACAATTGCCTGTTACATAAGTAGAGCATAATCAGCCTATAATTTTCCCATTGCTGGGACACGCACCTCCTAGGGAGTACGTCATAATTCACCACACAGGCCCAGTGCTGGCTGGTAGAGTTTCTAGGACATGCCGGTGTCCTCACGATGTTTTCCTTCACCGTTTTGAGAGCAGCGGTGATGAAATAATTTACGCAAAGTAAAGCGCCTGTCTGGGTTTGAACCTACGACTGTAATTGATAAGACAGAGATTAAAACAGAAGACGAACTTGCAGGGGATCGAGGGGTGGAGGGGGATTCAGGGGTTCAGACCAAAATAAATCACTCTTATGTCGCGGTGGTTACCACTGGGCCACCACGACTGCTCGATAGATAACTATTGTCAAAATAATAAATTTAGCTAATGGCATAAGTTATATAAACAAAAACCATATAAACTAATAACAAAATTCTAATACTAACCATTTTCGCCCAAGCTTTTAGTTCGGTAAAACATTAGAACATAAATAAGGCCTCGTTCAACGGTTGCGGGCGACATTGCGGTCGTAGGGATATACTCGTATATACTATATAGGTGTGGTGTACATAAGAGAAATGTTTGTAAGCAAGAGCCCCACACACCGGTCGCTCGTACGTTTTGTGACCGCAGACCAGCCGCGTACCGCCCGCCGATGTGTTCCAGCGGTGCTATTCTATAATAAAAATCTCACCGTGAAAACTTAGGTGAAGTGAGCGTGGAGTGAGCTGTCAATAGTGTCAACTCCTAGTAAAAATAAACTCACTTCACCACAGTTTTCACGATGAGATTTTTACAGAATCGACCTTCTGACTTTATAATTTAATCTTTTTATCAAAAAATTGAGGATTACTTATTACTAGCTGCGCCCCGCGGTTTCACCCGCATATGTTTCGATCCCGTGGGAATATCGGGATAAAAAGTAGCCTATATGTTAATCCAGGGTGTCAGCTACCTCCATACCAAATTTTATCAAAATTGGTCCAGCTGTTTAAGCGTGAAGAAGTAAAAAACATATAAACACACCCCCACACACACACACTCACAAACTTTCGCCTTTATAATATTAGTGTGATTTT
Organism: Oligia latruncula; assembly: GCA_948474745.1. NCBI lineage: Eukaryota > Metazoa > Arthropoda > Insecta > Lepidoptera > Noctuidae > Oligia > Oligia latruncula. The sequence goes on along the minus strand of OX419693.1, from coordinate 8,687,406 downwards.
AAGTCCGGCTACGGGGCTTTAAAAATAGTCAAGGTTTCGAATTCGTGCCAACTTCATGCTAATGTCAGTAAAAATTATCTTAAAATGCAAAGAGATGCAATTAACAATTATTATAGTTTCCATTGTTACAAAATTTTATTATACCTAGTTTATTAGAATTAAAAAATTACCTTTGTTTTATTCTAAAATAAAAGTGATATTACTTATGAATTTTATAAATAATTATTTTTAATAAGCTCAATCTTGGAACACTAAAAAGTGAGCAGTAAATAATTAGCTTAACCTACTACGTTCGATTCATGAAGGAAAATGAGGACTAGCGTGCATCAGAGACTTGTAGGTAACACACATTAACAGTAGCAATGGCTCTCATTGTGACAGTTCAACAAGATTCATTGTGTTATTTACGTTGTTGAGCAGACAAATTTTTCGATCGTATGACGCAATGGATTAGCAATATCCTTCAAAATCATTCAAATCGTTATTGATCGTGTGTTACGTAATTATGGTGGCAGTAGTTAGACAGCTATCGTTGACTGAGTTGAGTGAGTTGGTGAGTGAGTTGGTGAGTTCGTTGAGTGAGTGTGTGTTGTTGTCGTTGAGTGAGTCGTTGTGCGAGTGAGTCGTGTGTGTGTATCGTTGGTGAGTGTGTGGTTGAGTGTCGTGTGTATCGGTGAGTATCGTCGTTGAGTGAGTTTGGTGAGTGTTGTTGTCGTTGTATCGTTGGTGAGTTGAGTTGAGTGGGTTGGTGTGTGTTGAGGTGAGTAATTTAGCTCGATTTTAAACTAGCCAATTAACTTGGCAATCAAATTAAACTTCAGACTGAATGATTGTGTGACCAATCAAACTTTCACAGTTATTTTACCTCTGATTTTGCGTCACTATCCAAACCACAGTGATCTTTATTCTTATTGTAATAAGGTTGCTGTTGAGTTGCTGCCACTGACAAGTCTGTCAAAATAATTGTGATCTTTATTGTCGTTTCAATATGGTTTATGTTAGGTTGCTGCTGTCAGAGGTAACTACCTGAGAACGGACTGTACAGGCTACCTAAAAAGTGTCTATAGCACGCGTAAGGGTTCATAAAATATATTAAAAAGCCTACACGATAATAAGATGACTTTTAACTTTAGATTGATCGCCAACTGCTCTCTACATCAAATGATTAAAATTTATTAATAAATTAAATATAATTATTATTAAATTACCATTAAGGCTTTAAGTCGGAAACTAATTAATGATATACGTGACTCAATTCTCATTTCAACTGATCGTTAGAACGTACCTAGTATAGTTCGCGTCAAAGTGTATGGCGGCTCTAAAGTGCGCTACTCGCTGCCCCCTCACCCCAGCTGAAGCATGAATTCGTTACTGCGCCTGCGCAGCGACTCGCCTCATGTCCCGAGCCGCCATAAAGTTTGTATTGGGCTGGATTAAGTAAGCATATATAGACACGTCTACAGAAAATACGCGACGGATGTTTTTAAACGACCAGCAACATAATATTAGGCCGATGTTATTGTCACGATTTAGCGTAATTATAAAAATCGGATGTTTGGTAACAACATCTTGCTCTACACCCATTCCTTACATTTTGTATAGGAAAAACTACGTGTGATTTTCAACATAGTGGGTCCTGGCAACCGCATTCGTCACATTCAGCTGCCGAGTTACGGCGACGTAATATCGGCAACTATGTCGCTATTACAGACCACACAAAATCCATATAGTCTTACAGTGCGGCCGACGACGAGAGAATGCTTTCTTGACACCTGTCAGTTTCATACAAACGAATACGTGTTTAGCGAAATTGATCTTTATTAGCTACTAGAATTGTCGCACTGACGGGGTGTCAGGGACGCATTCTCTCAACGGTCGGATTGTACTAAAGATAACTTAAAACTAAACTTAGTTTTTTAACAATAATGTTATGCCATAGTCTGGAGCCAAACTACAAACTAATTAATATCCTCAGACCAAATAAAAAGTCAAGACAGCACTGCGAACAACACAGTGAAGCATGCAAAAACTACACCTCCGCTCTGTGCATAGAATAGAATAGAATAGAATAGAAATACTCTTTATTATGTACACCAAATAAATTACAGACATAAAAATAGAAACATAGGGTGACACAACACGCTCACATGCACACATTTACAACCATTTACAATCAAACTACACCTTACTATGTGCACACATGTTTACGAAACCGGCTTCACTTTACTGTTGACAGCCCTCTGTCTTGGTTTTTTATTTGGTCTGAGTTTGTATCAGGAGCAAGGTTGAAATTCTAAGAGTAAATCCCAATATCGTAATCCAGCTCTTTTCCTCTCTCGCTCTTCAGCCTAAGATTGACGTACGTGTAACCGATACCGCCTGCTGTTACCGTGGCTGTGCCGTTTGTGTGTTTGTTGTCATACGCCATGATACTCTGAAACAATGGATGGAGGATTACTCATCAACTATTCATGGGACATGTAGGGTGAACATAGGATGGAGTGTTTTAGAATGTTGCACGTCTCTGGGAGAGAGATTCATGGGATAATAAAGTAAGACACTACCGGCTTTTACTGGTTGCGAAGTAGGACACCTTGTCGGGTTTAGTTAACTTAAATTACTTTAGTTAATAAGGCTGTGCAATGATATTTACTTTGTAAACAGGATAAAAATAACACTTTTACAAGTCATGAATTTGACTCTTTCAACGTCATATGCCTAGCCTTTTCCCAACTTTGTTGGGGTCGCCTTCTAGTATTACCAGATGCAGCTGAATACCAATATTTAACGTGGAGCGACTGCCTATCTGACGTCCACAACAAAATTGAGCTAGCAAGGTTATCAAAACAACAAGCTTCTAAACTGCCCGGTGGTCGCCACGTACAGAGCAGAGTAATTCGGTAACCCAGGTACCCTACGTGAGACGGTCAGTAACATCAAGGCGTTGCTGGCCTTCCTTGAGGAGCTGGAGTGGATCGAATAACCGATTTTCCCACCCGTACGCAAAATACGCGCATAGTCGTGGAGTTGCGGACACCAGCCCGTATTACCTTTGTTTTGATTCAACTGAATTCAGTTCAGACAATCCAATGTTTTTGATGAATAAGAGAGAAAGATACTTAAATTGTTTCAAAGAGTGTTCGAAACAAAACGAATGATTTACAAACACGGTCGGTTAGTTATTCGGTAACCCATACAATCGGAGGCATGTCCGAATTCCTTGAAACATCCTGAATATTTGATGAGCGTACAAATTGTATTGACTGAACCGATGGGAAAGGAGCATTGAAAGAAAATTGAGGGAAATTCTTGGAATCAACATACCTACGCTTATATCAATTATTCAGGGTTTTGTGGCTTGCACAGAAGAAAAAGTGTAGGTATTTGTCAAAAAAATCCACTGGATCCATTCAATTTCGTGGTATATCTATAGAGTTAAAGGAGCGCTGATAGAATTATCAAAAATTAAGGTAATGCTCACAGATGAAAATATACTGATGGATTTAATTTTAAAGTTAATATGGTCACTTGGTACCTACCCCTTTAGTTACTAATAAAATCTACAGTTATATAAACTGAGAAGCAGAGGAAACAACGAATTTCTGCCAAAGGGGGAACAGTTGTTTAAGTACCTCCTTTCGTCTCACTTAAATTTTGAAAAGTTTTTTTAGCTTTTTTAAAGGTTTTGAAAACAAACCTAAAGTTTTATAACACCGGTAATATTTTAATTGTTCCCTACTAAAGTTTCCAAAGAAATTAAAGTACTTACATTAATTACAGAATGTCCACTGTAGAACACATTTTTCACTCGTTTTATGAACGGAATCGGAGAATAGTGCGCTATAGTGTGATGTATCATATGCAGATTATTATTTGTTTCGCCTAGTATCAAATGATCGCACGTGACTATCACGAATATACAGGCAAATGAAACCACTAGAACTTGAATCTTCATATTTCTGAAATTGCACTTGTAATACACGACTACGATCTACGATTCACAATGAGTTAGAACGAAATGAAATACTTGAATTGGTTCAGTTAGTATGACGTCTGACAACAATCAAAGTCAAGAAATGTGTGCCATTAGCAAAGAAGTCAGTGGCAGTAATACTAATACTTGTTGATATAACATAATCTATCTATCTATATACTAATAAAGCTGAAGAGTTTGTTTGTCTGAACGCGCTAGTATCTGGAACTACCAGTCAGTCGGATTGAAAAATTCTTTTTGCATTTGATAACCCAATTTTTTAGGAAGGCTAAAAGCTATTTTACATGAGGCTAAGACTCTTAGGAGCTGAGAAAATGGAAAAGTAAGAAAGAACTTTAAGCGTAAAAGAAGTATTAGCGCGGGCAGGCGATGCAATGCGACGGGGTGGGTTGGGTGGACGAGGGAATAAGAAAGGATCATCATTCAGGTGTCGAACATTGTATACCGAAAAATCATCTCGATGATTTTTCGTATTTTCAATCTCAAATAGCAGCCGGGGGAGGGGGGAGGGTAATGGTAGACTTTCGTTGTAATAGTAGAATATGCTCAAGATGTTATTTCCCAAAAGAAAACAGTACTTTTTTGGCCTTAATTTTTTGGTACGAAATGAATGATGTCGAAGCGGTCGAAGTTGCGGGTAGAAGCTAGTGAACTATATGAGGCTAGGAACGATTGTTGTAGTTCGATCGATTGTTTTAATAGCACGTTACCTAGATACTATTGTTACGCAGAAGTAAAAATATCGACGCAAATTTTTTACATTTTTATACACATTACGGTTTGTTTAGGTTAGCCAATTTGTTTTAGAACGTTATCCAGCATTTCATAATATCACAGGGCATAATACGCTGTTAATTACCTTTGTAATTACTTACGCAATTATTAATAAAACTATCAACCATCATAATCATCATCATCATCATCTGCCTAGCCTTTTACCAACTATGTTAGGGTCAGCTTTCAGTCTAACTGGATGGAGCTGAATACCAGTATTTTGCATGGAGCGACTGCCTATCTGACCTCCAGTACCCAGTTACTGGACAATTCGTTATCCCTTGGTAAGACTGGTTGTCAGACTTTCGGGCTTCTGGCAGCCCGTAACGACTGTCAAAGATTCACGAATGACAGCCGAGACCAACGGTTTAACGTGCTTTCCAGGCACGGGGGTCGGTGTGTAAAGATGGTCACATATCCACAGACCAACCGTGGCAAGCCTGATTGATCGGCCTGTGCGGCTGTTAGCCACGGCCCCCTCAAAAACAAACCAAAAACTATCAATAAAAGAAACAAAAAAAATATTACTACAGGTACCTAAAAGAATCCAAGAAAAATACTGTAAAGTTGAAATAACGCCCACGCTTAAAATTGGAACCAATATCAGATCAACTGAAATATTTTCAATGTCAATTCTATCGCAATAAAGATTTTCTACCGAAATTGGAGCTTTTCTCGAAACCCAATGATTTGTTAAATAAAGACGTCAATTTTCCGTCCTCTCGAGTTTTTTCCGGCTTGTCTCTTACAGATATATTCGAAAATGCTTATACATTTTCAAAAAAAAATCCCAAAGTATAGGAAAATTCGAATAAACGCTTAGCCTTAGCACTTGTTGATGATACAATATAAATGAATAAAGTATGCAAAGCTATAACAACGCCTGCAAATGAACTTTAAACCACAATTACAAGAGATTTAATGGATAACCAACTTACTAAAATAAACGCTAATTAAAGCAAACAAATTAAACAGTGAATTTAACGCAGCAAAACAAATTACGAAGGCAAATGTTTTAACTTGCGTTAAAATATTGTGTTACGAACAAAATTTAATCAAACAAACCCACACCTACGGAATAAAACTTTCGTCTGTTTAATAAGGAAGGGTTGCACGCACCGAGTTGAGTTTGACAATAGGAATCGGAGCGTCGGCATCCTCTATTTTTTAGGGATGTAACAGAGGCCATCTTAGCGGAGGTAGGGGTTAACAAAGGCGGGAGAGGCGAGAGGTAGAAAAATAAGGTTAAACAACGATGGTTAAAGAAAAAAATCGACCTAGTTATGATCAAAATTTTGAAGGGCAAGCTATATTTATTTCACACTATCTGCGCCCCGCGGTTTTACCCGCATAAATTTCGATCCCATGGTAATATCGGGATAAAAAGTATTCTATGTCCTAAGCCAGCCTAATTTCATCCAATACCGTTTAGCCGTTTTAGCGTGAAAGCGTAACTTACAAAATATACAAAAAATCAAGTCTTTTCTCTTTGTAATATGTATTAGTTTAGAAGAAATAGTTTTGCGGTTTGATCATTTTCTAGGCGATTTCTTAGTGGTTCAAAAATTAAGCCGGCTCCACTAAACAGCTGCTCACTTGGTAGGTACCAGACCTGGCGACGGCGGTGACATGTGAGCAAAAACTTGAAAGTTCGAGTTATATCTCCAGCATATCAAATGGTCCTCACTTAGTTCTGGAGTTGATATTCTTTATTAGACTCAGAGGTCTCAGATGTAACAGATTACAACTCCGTTAAAAACTTGCGGAAGCGAATGTGAAGGCAAAGGTAAGATTTCTTGCGGAAGTTCCGCATGTGCGGAGGCAGATGCGAGGTTCCATTACAACCCTACTATATTTTATGCGAGGGTCCGTGAGGAAGGGTACGTATTAGTCCGAAATCCATTCCACGTCTTCCGGCAAAATGTTGGAAACAATCTACTCCCTGTTTTATTTTATGAAAGCCGTTGTCTGTTCCACGTGGCTACCTACCAATCGATATTTCGTGAACAATGGTTTCGTTAACGGATGGGTTGAACGTCTCTGTTAGAAAGTTTCATTTGTTGAACGTTACTGATTGTTGTGGTTTGAAAATGTTCGTTTGCTTAAGAGCATTTACACCGTACGGCATTTCGTACAAACTTTCAAGCCCTTGTTTTTCGAAATGAATGAACCAATTTTAATGAAACTTCACACACATAAGCAGGATACAAAGGTCTAAAAACTTGCTTAAGAACAGTTATGAAAAATAGTGTTACCCCCAAATTAGACCGAAAATAAGACATTTCGAAAATGTTCTTATGTAAATTTTTAAACCTTTGTATCCTGCTTATGCATACGAAGTTTCATTAAAATCGGTTCATTCATTTCGAAAAACAAGGGCTCGAAAGTTTGTATGAAATGCCGTACGGCGGAAATGCTCCTAACTGATTGTAACTTTCTGTTAGTTCGATTTCAGTATTTTAATTCTGTACAGGTCGTGACAAGCTTTTGTTCGGGCTGTTTGATATTGAGGAGGAAAAAGCACGGTTTTGATTTCATCATTTTGTTCAGACATAATTTAAAGACAATTTTGACAATTCAAAAGTGCCTGTAAATGGTTTAATTGAAATAAATGCTTTGAGTTTGAGTTTTGAGTTTGAGACTTTATATTCGATGCCTCACACGCATAAGGTCGTAAGGCTAAAAAAACATTAATATCAGGAGAGCATTTTTTTTATAGGTACGTTAACGTAAAAAAAATGCTCTCCTGACATTAAAGTTTTTTCGTCGTTTTTCGTCTTTTTAAGGCCGTAAGGCTAAAAAACATTAATATCAGGAGAGCCTCTTTTTTTATACGTTAACGTAAAAAAAAATTCTCTCCTGATATTAATGTTTTTTTAGCCTTACGACCTCGATATACAGGGTGACATACATCGACGCGCAACCTCTCTCCATGGATTCAGTATATGATTCTATCTCCTATTTTATAATCCATAAACGATTTTTTTTTTTGATAATCGTCGAAAAATTTCAACACACCGGAGTTTTAGGGCACGACTACATGGCAAAAAAAAAATTACACTCTTATCTCTCTAAATACAGTGCTATAGTGGTGCATCCCGGGTGATATCAACACAGGGTTGTGTTGAAATTTTCCGTCGTCGGTTATCAAATATAAAGAAATCGGCTGTTTTGAAAAGTGCAACACCTACTACGCGTTCCAAATGTATGGAATAGCAAATTTTTTTCATAACCTTCGAAAATTTTCAAAACTAGGAGATCTAGAATCATGTGCTGAATTAATGGATACAGTTTACGTCGATGTCATTGCCACCTTGTATTTTTCATACACTTTTGAGAAAGGTTCATTCAAAATTATGTTATCTCACAAACAAGCCCATTCCCTTTTATGTACTCAATTGTAACAACTCAACTCAGGCCATAAGATAAATCTTTGATTGTAACTAATGACAATATCATTTCGTATCGTTCCAACTCATCCTATTATTTTTTATTTCATATCCGGTTATTATATTATACTTAGTAATTTGCCTTCAGTGCTGTATGGAGTTGTATGTATAGTATGTATCCTGTATAGGTTACATTGTCTTGTTCTCAAGAGACATGGAATCTGATATTGATATTTGTTTACAAATTTTATTTATTAAAACTTTATGCACTAGTAAAATAATACTGTACAAAGGCGGACTTAATGCCTGAAGCATTTTCTAACAGTCAACTTTAGGGTGATGCAGAGACAAAAAGCGGCAAGTGGGATAAGGGATAGGTAATTTGAAAATAACAATAAAATTCAGTAATAAAGACACAACAACAAAAAAAAACCTTTTTCAGGAAATATAACGATCGGTAGAGGAGAAAACGAACCTAGAAAATCAGCGCTGGGATGATTCTGCCTATTTCTTACGAATATTCTCACGTGCCTTCACTCTATAATAACTGACTGGTTGCCGTCCTAAAGTTCACAAGGAGCGCATTCCAGGGAAATACCGCCTGAACAAAGAAGGAAAAGGAATGAATGGAACCAGTTTTTATAAAATAGCATCTCCAATTTTCCGGAGGATATCGTATTAATGGCTACTTTTTTTCGACAAGAAAAAAGAAAATGAACACTAAAAGATGAAAATTAAAACTGGCCAAGTGCGAGTCGGACTCGCACACGAAGGGTTCCGTACCACAAGGCAAAAACACCGAAAAAAAAACACGTTTGTTGTATGGGAGCCCCCCTTAAATATTTATTTTATTTTGTTTTTAGTATTTTTTGTTATAGCGGCAATAGAAATACATAATTTGTGAAAATTTCAACTGTCTAGCTATCGCGGTTCTTGAGATACAGCCTGGTGACAGACAGACGGACGGACAGACAGCGAAGTCTTATTAATAGGGTCCTGTTTTTACCCTTTGGGTACGGAACCCTAAAAAGAAAACGAATACTGTAAGATGAAAATTAAAAACCACCGAAGAGTTTACGAAATATCCCACGCGTCAACAATATCGATAACAGGCGGTCGATTCTGTAACAAATCTCACCGTGAAAACTATGGTGAAGTGAGTTTGTTTTTGCTAGGAATTGACACTATTGACAGCTCACTCCACGCTCACTTCACCTAAGTTTTCACGGTGAGATTTTTACAGAATAGCACCGCTGTTACCAACTTTATCAAAACGGTTCCAACGTGCAGAAAGAACTAAGCCAATAAATACATATGTGTCCACACATAGTATTCCGGAAAATGCAGAAGTTTCAAAAGTATTATCGCTCTGTGGCGTTTGATAAAAGACTCTCGTTCCCATAACGACTGTAGGGGTGAGAGGGGTGGGATACATTTGGTGACAAGAGTTTCTAATGCCCTCATCTATCTGAAGTAATCCCATAAAATTTTGTGGCATGTTTGCATGAAGCGAGTCTGAAATAATCAAGCAAAAATATTCGCTGATATAAAATTTTAGCTCTAGATAGGTATTAGGAGCTCCCATAGCGAACGGAATCGTTTAGACTTCTAGTCTTTTTTTAGAGAATGCAGTACTATTAGTGTTTGTGGCGTCGAAAGTGCGTTGAGCACACAAAATCTGTCACGGATCTCAAAGCCTTGTCTGTTCTGTCAAAGCCATCAATTTGTGTCGTAGAAAAAAAACCGGTCAAGTGCGAGTCGGTCTCGCGCACCGAGGGTTCCGTACAAATTTGTAGGAATGTAACTGCAAATTTACGGTTTTTGGATTTTTTCCTTTACTTGTGCTACATGACATTGCTTCTTGCCACATTTCATGATTCTGGGTCAACGGGAAGTACCCTATAGCTTCTGATTTCGGAACATAAACGCCTTTATCTTTTGATTGCGTTGACTTAGAAGTTTGATTTTTTCACTGCTTCAAGGGATTGCAGCCAATGTAGGGAACAGCTGATTTTTTTTTCGCGATTTCAGGTTTGGTCCCATAGTAAAAGTTGTTCATAATGATGAGTACAATGACCTCTTAAGAGGTTGCTGGTGTATTTGATATTAATTTCAACTTGATAACTCCACGCATTCCTGAGAAAAAGGTTTTTGACTGATGGACAGACAGACGGACAACGAAGTGATCTTATAAGGGTTCCGTTTTTCCTTTTGAGGTACGGAACCCTAAAAAAATGGAAAGTGTGTGTGTCAATGTCGTGTCTCTAGCAGCGGCCGCCGCTGTGTCTCCACGCTCTCCATTTCTGTATGAGCTTTTAAATTCTGCACCATGTTGCTCTCAATATGATGCAGAATAACCCTTTCAGACTCTCTAGTCTAAAAGGGTCAATAGCAGAGGTTTTATAAAACTGTCTGTGCTTGCTTGGCTGCTGAATTAAGCTTACGGTTATCGGAGCGACATCGCTGACGCATTCATTTTGTAACTCGATTGCGCTATTGCATTTACGCAGCGCAGCAGCAAATAACCTAGTTTATCTGATTTAGAAATGTCATCTCTATTTATTTAGAAGTTCACACAACCTATTATATAAAATATCAGTAGGTACCAGTACCAGTAGTGATATTTTGAGATTGTAACAGAGCTACACTACGCTAGAATGTTGTTAATTAAATTAATAAAACACCTTTTGTCCTTTATGTTCTTTTCTAGTTTATTCTTTTTGATTTAAGTACTTATAATTGTTGGGGTTATTGGGTCGGCTTCCAGTCTAACCGGATGCAGCTGAATACCAGTATTTTACATGGAGCGACTGCCTATCTGACCTCCACAACCCAGTTACTGGGTAATACGATACCGTTGTCAAACTTTCGGGCTTCTGACTACCCGTAACGACTGTCAAAGATCCACGAATGACAGCCGGGACCAACGGCTTAACGTGTTTCCGAGGCACGGAGGGGTCTCGGTATGTAAAGATGGTCACCCATCCATAGACCAACCGCCGCAAGCGTAGCTTAACCTGATCTATCGACCTGTGCGGATGTTATTATTAAGCCACGGGCACCTCCGTTTAAGTAGGTACTTTTATTTATAATATTGTTGCGCGCCACAATTAATGCCTGGTACATGTTGACATTAGTTACCACTAGCGCCATCTAGTATCGAGTAGCAGAACTAGTCGAGTCACGATCGTTCTAGAAAATTCGATACTAGAACTTTGTAGAACTTTCTCGAACTATCGACACCTAGTCGGTCGGGGCCGGTATGTACTCGAACATTCTAGATGTTTCTACAATGGAAGGTTCTAGAACTATCTGCGGCACTATATAAGGCCGGGATGCGCGACGACCGACACAGTTTGGATAAAGCGACAAGAGCGAAAACATCTAAGCGATCTTCAAGTGCGAATTAAGAGTGATCAGTAGTGTGATTGTGTTCTTTTAATTATTGTTTTGAGTTGTAATTAGTGTTGTAAAAATAAATTGTTATTTTTGGTTATAAAATCGGCAGATTTTATTGTCACAAACCCGAAGCTCGTAACAATTGGTGTCAGAAGCAAGGATTATGCCGGTTTTACCCAAAGACGACACGGAGGGTACCCGTACCCGGAGTCAACGGCAGCAAGAGACGGACCAGAGGAGATTCGGTGGAGCAACCCCACAGAGGTCGGAAGGCCAGCTACCGACCACGGAGGTCGGCCCGTCCACAGCTGCTCCAGCATCATCAGCACCAGACTTTGCTGCCCTGATGATGATGCTGCAGGAACAGTCCCGCCGACAGGAGGAACAGGCTCGTCGGCTGGAAGAACAGCTCCAGCGTGATAAGGAGGAACAGGCTCGCCGACAGGAGGAACAAGCTCGTCGGTTGGAAGAACAGCTCCAGCGCGATAAGGAGGAACAGTCCCGCCGTCAAGAGGAACAGGCCCATCGATTGGAAGAACAGCTCAAACGGGATAAGGAGGAGCAGGTGCGCCGCCAGGAAGAGCAAATGTTCCTCATGAAGGACCTTCACGCAACCTTCGGGAAAGACATGAAGGAGGTGAAGGAGAAGGTTGCCCGGCATGACAACCGCCTGTCAGAAGCTGAAACTCAGATCAGCAAGTTTAATGACGTCATTGCTGATGTGAAGCAGGAGTTGGGTAACCTTAAACTTGGGGATGGAATCGCAGCTCCCGTAGCTACAACACCTTCGCTACGTGGATTCAAAGTGCCACCGTTCGACGGAACTTCTTCCTGGTCGGCCTACAAAATCCAGTTTGAGGCTGTCATGAAGGCGAACGGGTGGAATAAAAGTCAGGCCATGACTGCCCTCACCCTAGGCTTGCGTGACCAGGCCTTAACCGTTCTGGAAGCTCTCGGTAAGGAAGTGACTTACGAGCAGCTCCTTGAGGCATTGGAGGCTCGGTATGGCGACGCTCACCTGGAACACGTGTTTCGTGCGCAGCTCAAGGATCGCGTGCAACGCAGTAGCGAAAACCTGCAGCAGTGGGCCCTTGAAGTGGAGAAGCTGGTTCGCAAAGCTTGCCAGTCTGTACCTGCGTTTATTGATGGAAACCTGGTACAGGCATTCATCGACGGCATCCGCGACCTTGAAGTGAAAGTTGCTGTGAGGCTCGGTCACCACGGGACACTTAAGGACGCCTTGGCCCATGCACTGGAGGTGGAAGCTGTGCGGCAGGATCATCGTTCCCATCGCGTCAGGGAGGTTGCAGCGGCTACAGTTCGCGACCGCAATAAAGGATACAGCCCAAGGTGCTACGGCTGTGGGGAAAGGGGCCACCTTCGATCCAGCTGCCCTAAGCGAACTGCAGAAAGAGAAGACGGCCGATCTCCAGAGGGCAGTGTGGCTAACAGCACCGCCCAGCACCAGCAGCAGGGAAACGAGTAATAGCCAGGACTGCGGGGCGGGTGCTGGCTGAGGTTCAAAGAGCCCCAAGGGTTTCGATCACACAAACCCATGACGGGAACAGCCTAATCATCAAGGGCGAGGTCAACGGAACGCCGTGTAAGCTGACCATAGACACTGGAGCCTCTCGCACGGTTGTCAGTTCCCAACTAATAAGACGGTCCCTTGGGGACTCCGCATACAACCGAGAACGCATTAATTTGGTAACAGCCACCGGTCAGCGCATACCCGTCCATGGAGAGAAGAAGATGGAGTTGAAGCTAGGCAACAGAATCTACCTGCATAATGTCATCGTGGCCGATATAATGGACGATTGCATCCTGGGCCTTGACTTTATGAGGAAGAATTGTTGCGAGATTGACGTCAAGCAAGGCGTTTTGAAATGTGGACAAGAGGAACTTTTCGTGGAAGGGGCGTTACCAGGGAATGTGTACAGCCTTAAGAAGATTGTTCTTCCGCCGAGATCAGAAACTATTGTGCCGGTTAGTCTTCCTCGGAATCCTGGGCAGACTCATCGTTGTGTACTCGTGGAAAGGGTAGACAATGACCTTCCATGGAAAGTGGCACGAACTTTGGTCAGAGCCACCGACATCTCAGGGGTACGTGTGCTGAACCTTTGTGATCAGGAACAGACTATAGAAAAAGGCACACTAGTTGGTACTTGCGAGGAAGTGGATTGGTTGCGTCGATGCCAATATCTATCGACTGGGACCCTCAGCAAGGATGCACAAACGAAAGTGACCACACTTTTAGAAGACTGCCGCAGCGCTCTGTCCCAAAATGAAATGGTCAAGGCAAAGAAGATGTTACTCAAGTACGCCAATGTTTTCTCGTCAAACGATGCTGACATCGGGAAGACTGGTTTAGTTCAACACAAAATAAACACAGGAGAAGAATTGCCTATCCGTCAGCGGCCAAGGAGATTGCCGGTAGCACGCGAAAAGGAAGTGGAAACCATGATTGAGGGAATGGTGAAGGATGGCGTTATTGAACCTTCATCTAGTCCATGGTGTTCACCTGTAGTGCTGGTAAGAAAGAAGGACGGCAGCATGCGGTTTTGTGTTGACTATCGTCGTCTGAACGACGTTACAAAGAAGGACAGCTATCCTTTGCCAAGAATAGACGACACGCTGGACATGCTTACTGGAGTAAAGTGGTTTAGCACGCTGGACCTGAAAAGTGGCTACTGGCAAGTCGAAATTGACCCTAAGGACAAGGAGAAAACTGCATTCTCGACAGGAAAGGGTCTGTGGCAATTTAAAGTCATGCCGTTTGGATTGTGCAATGCTCCGGCAACTTTTGAAAGGTTGATGGAACTTGTACTTACTAGACTAATTGGCGATGCCTGTTTGGTCTACTTGGATGACATCATCATCGTAGGCCGCACGTTTGAAGAACATCTTCAAAACCTGGAACGCGTGCTCATGAAGATCCAGAGTGCCAACCTCAAGTTAAGTCCGAAGAAGTGTTCACTATTCAAACGACAAGTTAGCTTTTTGGGATATGTAGTGTCTGAAGAAGGTATCCGCACGGATCCAGAGAAAATCGCCGCTGTCAAGGATTGGCCAGTTCCAAAAGACAAGACGCAGGTCAGAGCATTTTTGGGTTTGTGCTCCTATTATAGGCGATTTGTCAAGAACTTTGCAGACATAGCCAAACCCCTGCATAAGCTAACCGAGGAGAAGCGACATTTCTGCTGGGATGAAAGTTGCGACATCGCATTCCAGGAGCTAAAGGACCGTCTGTGCAAAACACCTATTTTGGGGTACCCTGATGCGGGCAAGGAATTTATAATTGACACAGACGCAAGTGACATAGGACTTGGCGGTGTGTTGTCTCAACGGAATGGTGATCAAGAGGTTGTGATAGCGTACTTCAGCAAGTCGCTGTCAAAGCCGGAAAAGAACTATTGTGTCACGAGACGGGAATTGCTTGCTGTGGTAAAGTCATTGCAGCATTTTAGCAAATATCTTCTGGGGCGGAAATTCCACGTACGAACTGACCATGCTGCACTGAAATGGCTATTGCAGTTCAAAAATCCAGAAGGACAAGTTGCGAGATGGATTGAGCTACTGCAGGAATACGACTTTGTGGTCGAACATCGCAGCGGGAAATCACATGGCAACGCAGATGCATTGTCAAGAAGACCTTGTCCTGAAGACTGCAAGCATTGTACTAGGCAAGAAAGTAAAGAAGTCGTACCTGTGAGGATGCTCAAGACAGACCTCAGCAACGAGTGGAAGGAAAGCCTACAACGTGCACAGCAGGAAGATTCGGACATCAAGCCGATTCTGGAGTGGATGAAGGCCAGAGCTCCTAAGCCTAGGTGGAGTGACGTCTCAGCGATGAGTTCGATCACAAAAAGCTATTGGGCCCAATGGGACAGCTTGGTGATTCAGGATGAAGTCCTGTGCCGTAAATGGGAAAATGCTCGGGGAAACAGCTGTCATTTGCAAATGGTTGTCCCTAAAGCTCAAGTACCGGATGTTCTACGGCTGTACCATAATGGTTGTTCAGGAGGTCATCTGGGAGTAAAACGGACTCTTCTGAAGATACGAGAACGGTTTTACTGGGTCCACTGTCGGGACGATGTCGAGGACTGGTGTCGCAAATGTACAAGTTGTGCAGCTGTAAAGGGACCTCAGACTCGTAGTAGAGGTGCATTGAAATTGTACAATGTTGGTGCACCATGGGAGAGGATAGCCCTTGACGTTGCGGGGCCGTTTCCGGAAAGTGAATGTGGTAACAAGTATTTTATGGTTGTGATGGATTACTTCACTAAGTGGCCGGAAGTCTTCGCCATTCCAAATCAAGAAGCTTCGACAGTTGCAGACAGATTAGTCCATGAAGTCTTCTGCCGTTTTGGAGTACCCTTGGAGATTCACAGCGATCAGGGAAGGAATTTTGAGTCCCAAATATTTCAGGAAACTTGCCGAGTAATGGGTACTCATAAAACGAGAACAACTTCTTACCACCCACAATCGGATGGAATGGTGGAACGATTTAATCAGACATTGGAGAGGTACCTAGCCAAAGTTGTGGAAAATCGGCAACGAGATTGGGACAAGCACATACAACCGTTTTTGTTGTCATATCGAAGTGCTGTTCACGAAAGTACATCGGTGACACCAGCTTTCGCAAACTTTGGAAGGGAATTACGGCTGCCTGCAGACCTGATCACCGGAACACCACCTGATGCCCCACGCAGTATAACCGATTATGCGAATGACTTGCGGAACAAAATGAATGACATTTATGAGCACGTCAGACAATCGGGCCAGCAAATGTCTGAAAAGATGAAAACCCGTTATGACCGCAAAATGAACAATAAAGGGTTCGACGAAGGTTCACTAGTGTGGTTGCACAATCCAGTCCGCAGCAAAGGGAAATCTCCTAAGCTTCAAGCTAAATGGGACGGACCGTACCGGATTGTGACAAAGATCAATGACGTAACCTACCGGATACAGAAAGGTGCAAGAGGTACTCCTAAGATCGTCCATGTGAACCGGCTGGCGCGTTATTATGGGGCTGATAATGCTCGGGACGAGCATGTCTTAGGAGGGGGCAGTGTTGCGCGCCACAATTAATGCCTGGTACATGTTGACATTAGTTACCACTAGCGCCATCTAGTATCGAGTAGCAGAACTAGTCGAGTCACGATCGTTCTAGAAAATTCGATACTAGAACTTTGTAGAACTTTCTCGAACTATCGACACCTAGTCGGTCGGGGCCGGTATGTACTCGAACATTCTAGATGTTTCTACAATGGAAGGTTCTAGAACTATCTGCGGCACTATATAAGGCCGGGATGCGCGACGACCGACACAGTTTGGATAAAGCGACAAGAGCGAAAACATCTAAGCGATCTTCAAGTGCGAATTAAGAGTGATCAGTAGTGTGATTGTGTTCTTTTAATTATTGTTTTGAGTTGTAATTAGTGTTGTAAAAATAAATTGTTATTTTTGGTTATAAAATCGGCAGATTTTATTGTCACGAACCCGAAGCTCGTAACAATATTATTCTATACATCGGATATCAAGGAATAAATATTTTTCTACTTACATAGGTCATTACACGACTAAGGTATAATACGGATGAGTCTTTTGCAGAATGAGGTATTATGAGAACAAGTCCTTTGAAGAATAAGCCATTCCGAGAACGCGGTGCTATTCTGTAAAAATCTCACCGTGAAAACTTAGGTGAAGTGAGCGTGGAGTGAGCTGTCAATAGTGTCAATTCCTAGCAAAAACAAACTCACTTCACCTAAGTTGTCACGGTGAGATTTTTACAGGATCGACCAGACCGACTGGTCCTTTTTTTCGCCCTACTACTAAACCAAAATCTATATATATAAAATGGTAAACTGACTGATTGATTGTTGATATATCAACGCACAGTCTAAACCGCTGCTCCTAGAGACATGAAATTTGGAGGGTGTGTTCTTTGTGAAGAGTAGGTATCCACTAAGAAAGGGTTTTTCGAAATTCCACCCATAAGAGGGTGAAATCTCACGCGGACAAAGTCGCGGGCAGAAGCTAGTGTTACATATTATACAACACAAACTGTTACATTCCCTTCTAACTGAACTAAGCGAAAAAAAGTTGCCATCCGCATTTTTTTTAACTGTTTGTCACTGATAACGACAGGACAAATGTGCGAGGAGTGTGTTTAGGGGAGTCCGTTATCGTATGGAGAATCGACGGGGCTATTACATCTGGCTATTCGGTTTTATGCTCTACTTTATAGAATACGAAGTGGTATGATTTGTGGCAGTGATCGTATGAATAATAATATAGTACCTACTTATCCAAACTATACTATCCATACTTATATTATAAATGCGAAAGTGTATCTGTCTGTCTGTTACTTCTTCACGCTTAAACCGCTGAACCGATTTAGATGAAATTTGGTATAGAGATAGTTTGAGTCCCGGGGAAGGATATAGAATTGTTTTTATCCCGATATTCCCACGGGATCGAAACTGTTGCGGGTGAAACCGCGGGGCGCAAGCTAGTTTACAATAATTTCTCAATCTTAACATGTCACGCCTGTATTACTTGAAGGGTTAAGCAGAGATGTAGGTACCAAGTGGTAACGGCCGCGACTTACGAGTTGTAGGTCGTAGGTTCGAACCCAGACAGGCGCTTTACTTTGTGTAAATTATTTCATCACCACTGCTCTCAAAACGGTGAAGGAAAACATCGTGAGGAAACCGACATGTCCTAGAACCAAAAATTCGAAGACATGTGACATCTGCCAATCCGCACTGGGCCCGCGAGGTGGATTACTCTCACCGAGAGGAGGCCTGTGTCCCAGCAGTGGGAACATTATAGGCTGATTATGGTATGGTATGGTAGGTACCCATAGTTCACCCACATTTCGCCAGTTATGCTTAAGTCTCATGTAAAGGGGCTCGAGCATATTGCCAGCAGCCGGGCACAAATACAGATCCAGCTACTACTGAGATATTCCAGGTGGACAAGCCTATAACACTTTGCACTTTGCCCGACCCGGGAATCGTACCCGGGGCCTCATGCTCAGCAGTAGCACTTGCGACCATTAGACCAATGAGGTAGTCAATCAGACAACGAACGAATTTTGTAGACTTTATAATAAGCTTACGTGTAGGCTCTATGTGTGAGCATTAGGATACAAAGTATCGTCCAGTAACTGTGTAATAAGACCCACATTGCGGTGAAGACATTCAACTGTTCAACTCGATGCAACGATCATTGTCTTAATAGTTCATGCCAAACAAAACAGGTGGCATTACTAATTACGTCTGAAATGGAATGACCATAATGCTTTGGAAGTTGGTTAGGCCTTTGGTGTGGGATGCTACCTGTGTCGACACCCTCGCGCCATCCCATCTCCCCTAGCACGGTGGACTGTGCTGGGGCGGCTGCTGCAGGAGCAGAAAACCTCAAACGGCGCAAATATAACAACCTTATTGGGAGCCATATGTTTGAGCCGTTTGGGGTTGAAACACTAGGGCCTTGGGGTCCGAGTGCTCATCGAATATTTCGGGACATCGCCCAGCGGTTGGTTGACTCTTCACGTGAAAGAAAGAATAAGCATTGCCATCCAACATGGTAATGCTGCCAGCCTTTTGGGCACTTATGCCATTGACACAAATTTTTTAATGTCCAATGAGCTCCTGTCTTTTTCTTTTCCTTTTTTTTATATACTTGTATATACTATATTATGTATATTTTAGTGTTAAATTGTATTATATATATAAATAAATATATTACGTCTACCTCCCAGTAGCTATGAATGTCTCAAAATAAAATGTTAATTAACATTTAAAAGCATTGTGGAAGTCCGACTCGAGTTGCGTCCATTGTTTTGTTTCGAAACCCGATACACAATATCCCCTGAAACAGGAGAGCATCACGAAGCTACTGCAAAGATAAACGAAGCGCGGTGTATCTCTACTGCAATTTGTTACTCATTGTGCCCACTGCTCGCTAACAAATCTTGCAATTTATCTTAAAAAAGTTGTTTCATTTAAGCAGAATTTATGGTTCGTGGTTTGCGAGAAAGCTGAACAATGTATACGCGCAATGACTTTTGAATTTATATTGTTTGTCATATTACTTTTCTGAAAACAGCAATATGCACACAAATTGCGGAAAAAATAACACTTTTTCTTGCTACGTTTGCCAAAATTTACATAGTGGATCTCATCACGAAAGAAAGGGGAACTTTGATCATATTTTTTATTAGACTGAACACAACCTGCATAAATTTTCACAACTTGTAGAACAAAAGTTGTTTATTTTGTTGAGTGCAGAAACCTCATACTGGGTGAAGGGCTATAAAAAATATAGGCTGTATAAGTTGATGAGACTGGTGACCTATTTGCACCTGTGGGCTATGCCACACGTGTTGTTGGGATATTAAAATACTGGGCTTATCTCATAATATTTTTTAGAGTGTCTTTGGATAAACTTTTATGCTCAACTAACTGCGCCCCGCAGTTTCACCCGCGTAAATGTCGATCCCGTGGGAATATCGAGATAAAAAGATAGCCTATATGTTAATCCAGGGTATCAGCTACCTCCATAGAAATTTTTATCAAAATTGGTCCAGCCGTTTGAGCGTGAAGAAGTAATAAACATATAAACAAACACACACACACACACACTCACAAACTTTCGCCTTTATAATATTAGAGTGATTAACTAACGAACTATTAAAATAAAACATAATATCCTGACTTAACTAAAAACTATTAACAAACTAAAATATGGGGTCAAAAATTCATCTGCATCGCTGTCGACTGGTAATGTACCCATGAGACTGGCGGCATTGCCACTTGTATGGCAATGCTTGACCTTATGTGTATTTTAACATAGGTACCGACATAGTTGTTTAATATTATTTTTTGTCTCACCAATCAATATTTATTAATGAAGAACAGTGTCCCTTGTGGCAGCTTCGATATCTTATCAAAAAGCCATGTATTAAGCGAATGTCTAATACCGAATACTCCCCAATTGAAGTAAGATAAGCAGAGCCTACCAGCGATGGGGAGACGCAGGAGCGACGCTTCGACGCGAGATAACAACGCCCTGCGGTAGACCTCGTCTAATTTGTTACTCATTGTACGTCGCGATAGCTGTAATGTATCTAGTATTGATAACAGATCGAAAAGGTGTAAGTATCACTAGATACGGCTTCTTTGTCTTAGACATTTCAAAATTTCAACAAGGTGTTCTGACATTTTATTTATTTATTGGGGCTCCAACAGAGGCTACACAATTACTTACTTAAGACAGGGACAAATAAAAGTGTGAGATTTCAATTATAGGACCACAAAATTTACTTATAATCTAGGTAGGTACAGTTACTTTGACAAAAATATTAAAATAAATCAAAAAACATAACATGAAAATCATACAAAGGAAGCAAAGTTAATTAGCAAAGTTAATTACAAAACAAATGAATAATAAGAAATAAAGAATTATCATAAAAGACAACAGACAAAAATAGCAAAATATTACGACTTATTTAAAGTAAAAACGTGTCGTCACAATGAAAATAGCAGACATTCTTGGGATTTGTTAATTTCAAAAGATATTTTAATTTAAGATAATTCAGAATGGTCGTAATTCATTGTCAATTTACATAGTTTATTGAAATTTATAAACGCTAAATCCAAACAGGCTGGCAACAAAACAGACTAGAAGGTCTAAATTATTGCGCTCAGTTAAACTCAAAATTATTGTCATCCATTTTAGATCAAGGAACTGCCGTTCAACCAAGCGTATCCTATCTATAGACACTTCACAATAAATTATACCGAAAGTTTATAGTGTGTTTACTGATCTCCCTTTGGCTTTAGCCCAATAGTGTCAACTGTTAATAGACAGCGCACGTGGCACGATTTAGCGGCTGCTCCTTTATCCCCAACGTCCTCCCGCTTCAAGAGATTTTTCACGATTAATTTTCTACTGTAGACACTGTCACTTCCATTTGTTGGCAGGGCACCCTTAACAAAAACAAGGATTATTCCATAAGTCCCTCCAGGCTTTGGTGTCTAATTTCCTGTTTGTTTTTATTTGGATTTGTTTTGTTTATATACAACCAACGCTACTTCGCTAAGTGTTACTGTTAATAGATTAAATGGTATACGAGTATGGGCGGACAATTAATTGCTAGTGGCAATTCTCAGGAGACTATAGATAATCGTGTTTCTAGCATTAGCGTTAACACAAAATCATTTATTTTGCATTTCGCAGGATTAATGTCCGGAGTCCAGCACGTCTTAATCTTTATCGTATAATTTGCATTAGCGTATCCTGCAGACGTATCGGATAGGGTCTCATTTATTTCGAAATAAATTATTGATGCATCCTTTTTATCTCCTTGGGACTTAATTGATTTGTCGCTTGAAGCCGTCCATATTCTTGCTTCTCAATTACGTGTGGAGCGAGTATCGCGAACTGTCGGCCGTTTTATTTATGGTAGGCCAATTGATTGAATTAGTGGACCCCGAGGCGCTTGCCCGATACTGGCCTGTTTCATACCAATGAGAATTTATTTATCTAGCGCCGCCACTTTATTTTGTAAAGTTTACTTGGCCGCTTGAATTGTATTTGCATTTTTCTTTTATTTGTTGCATGCTTTTGATTGTAGGTGTGTTTTGGAATCTGCATTTATGTATATAAAATGAACAGACATAATCATAAAAATAAAATAAAAAATTATAAATGTAACGTAACTCTGTCTGTCTGTTATCTTTTGACGGGTTATTGACTAAATGATTTTTGATGAAATTAACCTGATTAGGACTTAAGATGCTTTTTTATCCAGGTAGTACGTTCCCGTGGGCTTAAACCGACCTTCGCGCGGATTAAGCCGCGGGCAAAAGCTAGTTTAATTAATATAAAACTTGCTTTTTCGTTCGAATTTTTTTTACAAAAAAAAACACAAGCTGCTTTCTTTTGCTATTAGAAGCGATTTCTTCCCACATTTATTGCAACATAATATAGCTGATAGAGACAATACATCACAATGCCTGCAAAGCCAAAGATAAGTCGTTGCAATACTTAGGGGGATAGAAAGTGCGGTGCATTTGGGGTGCGAGCCTGTGAGCCAGTTTCATGCCTTCACTTTTGTTTTCTTAATCATAATAAATTCATACGCTTCCGGATAGACTGCTTATTTAAAGTCAGCATGGGACGAAAGTGGTTCAGTTTAATATTTTAAGTTCATAGTACTGTAAGCCTGAGTCTAAACGACACTACATAAAAACTTAATTTACGCCCATAACTTTAGACCAAACCAATTATTGCATACCTATTTGCATACGTAATCTCGTAGGTATTCAAAATGTTCTAGTGCCATAAGAACAGAACAATTTTTTATGTCTAACCGATTCAAAAACACTCGGAATCACGTGCCACAACATAACGGATTCACTCCATACATGAGAGTCAGAGATAAGCGGGTGTGCAATGCATTCGGAGCCGGGGCTAAAAGCTATACAGTTTTTGCCTTCGCCCTGGCACAAGCGATCGGTCGTGACTCGTGAGCCGAGGGCACGTGTCTACGATCTGTATCGTGTGCCTCACCTGACGCACAGAGCCTGCACTACGTGACCCGCATTTGCACCGTATGGAAGTAAATATCACACTGAGGATTTATCTTTATGGTATCCGGATGGTACAATATTGGGTCTTTTGTCTTTGTGAGCATAACTTTTTGATGGTTTTTTGATGAGTGTTCTGTTTTGTGTTCTAAGGATACAATTCATTAAGTACATTATTTTTGTTGTCGTTTGTTTTGAGCTAATATTTTTCTACTTTTTTTTTAGATTCATCTGTATATTTTGTTGAATCCCTGAGAGGTAAAATCTCAGGCTTAAAGAAAGTATGTTCTGTATTTATTGATTTTCAAGTCAAACTTTCCTAGAATAAGTAATGACTAAACCACTCTTCTCTTTAGTTAAGTGCAACTAAACTAAGTCAAAAACCCATCGGGTGACCTATCTCAAATCTCAATTCTTGCCAAAACTCTTACCAAAGCCGACCTAATCCTATACTTATCAACTAACTACGGCTAATGAATATTTTAGTAGGACGGAGTTAATGAAGGACGCCTCCTTTGTCCCGGCCACGGCTTGATTACATTCAGACTGACGTAGAAAAGCACTCGGATATAAAACTGAACTGAATGAGCAAATCGGGTAGTAATAAATGTTCCGTTGATGAAGTTAATTAAGAGTGGTCTGCGCATTATTACCAATTAAAGTAATGAGGGATGTGTTTTTTGATGCAGTAATTAAGGGTTGCTTGCTAGGTTTTTGTTTTGATGTAATTTTCTGAACATTTGTACTTTTTTCGAGCCAATTTCAGGGCCTCTCAAAAAAATGTTGTCGAACGGTATAATGAGTTGAATTTGGCTGTTTTGTTTTGTAAATTCATAGGTCTTATTTTAAATCTGCAGTAAGCAGATGCACGTTTACAAAAGGAAACGGAAGCAAAGTTACACATAACTTGAACATATTTTTGTAGAGGGTAAAGCTCTACAAAAGCTTAGCAAGTTTTCTGGGGTAGGTCCGGAAGTCGTTTTATTTTTAAACTTGATCCATACAAACGTTCGACACAACATTCATTCGACAGCTTAAACAATAGAAATAAACTAAATGTTTCGTTTAATATTCAAAGACGTTAAATATCACTCATAGACCACTTTACATTTTTGCTTTACCCTATCTTCGATCTTTGACAGCTCTGCAAACACCGTCCAATCGATCATTCCCATCAAGATAAAATCAGCACCGTGACATAAAAGTTCTTATCTAGTCTAACTCAGTATCTGTGGTGTCACCGCCAAACAGTTAGGCTACATACGTGACTGGCATATGCTGGGAGTCCCAATTGACACGTTCAGGCCGTCACGTGTACAGAATCGACGCTGGCTAATCCCAGGCTACACTATTGCTAATATTTTATTTGTTTTGGGATTTGGTGGGTTAATAAAGAGAGGCAGATGCAGGAAGTATTCATTAAGAAGATTAGTTGGAAGGTTTGTTTGTTTTGTGGTTCTTAATTAAAATAATTGAATGCAAAAGATGTACTCGTACTTTTTAAAGAAACTACTCCTAATAAAAATCTTAATTTCGTTTGCCTGTAAGCATGATATTTTGCGTTAGAGTTTCTTTTATTACGAAAGTGAGCACTTAGGAAATATTTGTGTAAAATAATTGTGTAAAAGAAATAAATACGGGTCCGTCGATCAGGTTAAGGTACGGGTGCCGCGGTTGATCCGTGGATGGGTGACCATCTTTACATATCAAGACCCCTCCATGCCTCGGAAAGCACGTTAAGCCGTTGGTCTCGGCTGTCATTAGTGGATTTTAGGCAGTGGTTACGGGTCGTCAGAAGCCCGAAAGTCTGACAACCAGTTTTACCAAGGGGTATCGTATTATCCGGTTACTGGGTTGTGGAGGTTAGATAGGCAGCCGCGCCATGTAAAATACTGGTATTCAGCTGCATCCGGTTAGACTGGAAGCCGACCCCAACATAGTTGGGAAAAGGCTAAGCCGATAAAGATGATGATTAAATGTCCCACTGCTGGGGCACACGCCTCCTCTCTGGTGTGTCTCACAGGTGTGGGTTTTCTCGCGATGTTTTCCTTTACCGTTTTGAGAGCAGTGGTGATGAAATAATTTACACAAAGTAAAGCGCCTGCAGGGTTTGAACCTACGACCTACAACTCGTAAGGCACGGCTGAACGGCTGCGTCCTGCTATTTGATTTTAATTTAGGTAACCTTAAGGTAAACGATCCTCGATGTAATTGGGCGAAAGAATCTTGAATGACGCGATTGTAATTTTATGAATCCCGGCTTATCTAGAACAATGAATGCTTTGAATTAGACATGGTGACACAATGTTTATTAAAAACTAGATTTGACAAGCGATTAGTGTCAAATCTGTCAGTTTCAAATCAAGATTCATGACTGAGCGTCGTTCTAGAATCTGAGCCTAAGTGCCTATTTTTTGTCATTCAATTCTTGGTATTGTCGCTCGTAGACTTATGACGACACCAGCTGCTGAATGTGACCTACTTTTGAGCCGTAGGAACATCCATAAGCATACATCACGATGACTAACACTTTTACCAAACCTCGCATTGCACTCTTCCCTAAAGCTACAAAATCAACTTATTTATAAACATAGTAGTAAGGTATTTTTATAAATAAGTTAATTTTGTGTCATCTGGCGGGTTCCAATATATTACGGAGAGTTATAAAATGAACGACCTACCGTTTAAAATCAAATATAAAAATCTTTAATTATAAAATGCAGGAATTAATTATTATTTATTTTTATATGCGTTTATTATTATTAGTAGGTATGCTGGAAGAGATTTCTATAGAAATAAGCATCACCTTTGTACCTATTTTACTGTTCTTTTTTTTTAGCGTTCCGTACCCAAAGGGTAAAAACGGAACCCTACAAAAAAAGACTTCGCTGTCCGTCCGTCCGTCCGTCCGTCCGTCTGTCTGTCTGTCACAAGGCTGTATCTCAAGAACCGCGGTAGCTAGACAGTTGAAATTTTCACAGATGATGTATTTCTGTTGCCGCTATAACAACAAATACTAAAAACAAAATAAAATAAATATTTAAGGGGGGCTCCCATACAACAAACGTGTTTTTTTCAGCGTTTTTGCCTTGTGGTACGGAACCCTTCGTGTGCGAGTCCGACTCGCACTTGGCCAGTTTTTCTTGTCTGTTATACATATGTGTGTACAGTCAACAAAAGAGATAAGTATGCAGGAGCGTCGGATATATTTTAAGTTTACTAAGAAACCGATAGATATTGTCGACTGAAATTTAATTTAATAAATGAGCTGTTTGTTTTCTATTAATAAAATTAAATTTTATTCGAGAACATCCATCGGTTTCTTACTAAACTTAAACTGTATCCGTCGATCCTGCATACTTATCTCATTTGTTGACAGTACATAAATGGTTAAACAAATATATAAATTAAAGTCATTTTTCGTGTCTGTCTGAGTGACCGCGTTGTTCTTCCGAAGCTTTATGTGAATAATACTAAACTTACTTAAAATAAAGAAATGTCGATGTTTTGTCAAGTCGTAAAAACTATGTGATCGAAGTCGGATCGAAGTCGGTTCGTTAATAAAGTAAAGGAGATCGTAGTCTACGAAGCGTAGCGTAGTAGCTTTTTCGTAGCGAGGCGTAGTACGGTAGTAGAATATTCGTTCCGTTAGAAGCATTCAAAGGTAATCTTACTATTTTATGGAAATGGTTTGGTAGTATGTTTTAACGCAAATAATGTAGATACTATTTTCGTTGGGTATTTGATATTTGAATTTAGGTGAGTATCTATCTACTAATAACAATACTTTGCAAAGTTTATGCAATCCATTATATTTTCTAAAATCGTTGTACATATGAAATTGTGCAGTGAGTCTAGTCGACGTGTTCAAAATGTGATTACGTCAACTGGACCCGCGGGTCCAGTTCGAGTGGGTCCAGTTGACCAAAGACTCATATATTATTCATAAAGCTGCATACTATTTAAAATATTGAATTTACAAAACCATTATACCTACCACTTAACGTCCCAAGCTAATTAAGAACAACTGCAGCATTATTCCACATACCGGTGTCTGTAAGTAAGAACTCAACTAAAACAATAACATAACTTTTAAAATTAATGCCAGCAGATGCAAAACATTCGGCCATAAATGAGTTAATAAGCACAACTTTTTAATATACAAATTATTGCAGGCGTGCACTCTGCGAAAATCATTATCATCAAGCTTTTCTTGTGCTTTCGGCAGTATGCAAAAGCCGCACGTTACTGAGTCGGCGCGAAATGACAAACTAGAGTGGGGGGCAGTAACCCTCGGACCCTCGAACGGGGAGCTTGTGTCGCTACGCGCCGCAAACACATCGCGATCTCCGCAAACTATAAACATTTACCGACGATGTTATGACTGGAAATTCAAAAATGAACCAAGAACTTTTTTATCGGTTAAAGTTATAATGAGTGTATTTTCACGTGTACTTACAAATAAATTATGCGGTGTAAAGTGAGAAGTGACGTTAATCAGTAGTGTCAAGCATGACCGCGGGTCCAATTAAGAGAGATAATATCGGATGGAACCAGTTCAAGTGTGTAGTGCTTTTGCATCTTTTGTTCAGCTTCCCGTGTGCGACAAAAGGTAAGTGAAAAATAAGATAAGAGTTTGTGTAACCGTAGCTCCAGATTTCGTAGCATGATTAAAATTTTGTGATGGTTTAGAGATAAAAATTCAGTGTTTTTTTTTTCGGTTCTGTATATTTTTAAAGCTATGGTTCTTCTAATTTTAAACTAATTTGTATAGTGCAATAAAAACAGAGTGAAACACGACCAAGTTTTTTCAAACTCCGACTAGATCGTAATGTCTTAATATCGAAAACTAATTTATTTTAATTGTTTCCCATAAAAAGTTTATTGGTATTGATACAATATTTTTCTTTACGATAGATATTTAATTGACACAGACATTGATTAACATTTTATCAAAAAACAGAACTTGTTTACCAATCTTTGATATAACGTTTCAATTTGTTTTTTTTTTTGTAACATAATATTTCTAATCTCTTTACATTTATTACCAATCTTTTTTTAATAATTAGCATTTCAATATAATTTTTTTCTGATTAGAATATTTAATTTTTTTTTTCCAAAGCTCAAAGTCGGGCTCCGCGCATAAAGGAGCACCCAGCTGACACGATAGTTGGTCGCAGCGAGCCTGCTACCCTCCGCTGCGTGTCAGAGGGCAAGCCTAAGCCTAGCATCCTGTGGTACAAAGATGGCTCCCCTCTGGCCCCTACTGACCACCCACACAGAGTGCTGCTTGAAGATGGACTGCTATTTCTTAGGTAAGTCTTACTACTTTTTACACCATCTTTCCTTTGAACGTCACCGTATAAACGCAGCGGCTGCGGTGCACAAAATTTTAAGAGGTTTTGTATGCTTTTGCCCTCTTTGACGTTCATACTACTAGGTCATTTTTAATTTTATTGGCTCTAGGCAATGGTGGCGTTGGAAGCTTGATAAAGTTCCTGTGAACATTCGGCATCCGTAGTAACCAGAGGTGGTCGCCTTTCAGTATTTTACAGTCGACGGCCGTCGGCAAATATCAAAGGTGCCTGTATAAAGGTGAACACGGGCATTTTCGTTTGAATTTTTGCTTGGAGCATTTCTTTGTCCAACGGTGGACTATGATAGGCTGGGGAGACTTTGTATTGGACAATACTACGTCAATAGGATTATCACTTATCAATGCAGTAGCGTCTTCCTGTCCGTTACACGTTTAACGTGGTTATTGGTTATTGATTTACCATATGGATTTCCCCGGTGACCGTTGTTGTTGGTCATAGAGGATCATTTTCCAGCAGTGAAGACCATGTTTAGCAGATTTTATTATAATTCATAGATTAGTTATTCTAAAGTTATAAGTTACATAATATTGTTAGTTAAATGTAGGTATGTGATATTTAATTTATCATTTTAATATAATAAATAAGTTACATTGTTTTCAAACCTTTCAGACTAAGTGACTGTCATATCGATAACAGCCGCACAGGTCGTTCGATCAGGTTAAGCTACGCTTGCCGCGGTTTGTATGTAGATGGGTACCTAATCTTTACATACCGAGACCTCCCTGTGCCTCGGAAAGTACGTTAAGCCGTTGGTCCCGGCTGTCATTCGTGGATCTTTGACAGTCGTTACGGGTAGTCAGAAGCCCGAAAGTCTGACAACCAGTCTTACCAAGGGATATCGTATTACCCAGTAAATGGATTGTGGAGGTCAGAGCAGTCGCTCCATGTAAAATACTGGTATTCAGCTGCATCCGGTTAGACTGGAAGCCGACCCCAACATAGTTCGGAAAAGGCTAGGCAGATGATGACTCCTATAGGCGTGATCTGCCAAAATATTTAATTACTGCGCCTACATTGCATACTGCAGGCATTGCAGAGATTCGAATGTCTGTCTGTCGTGATAAACGTTCGAGGTTTAATTAATTCATGTTACGCTGTAATTCGAATATAACATGACAGATGGTGCCACCTATTTTATTGTTATGTCTGGCTTTACGGGTGTTAGGTTGTATGAATCATATTTTGATTTAATTTTGTTACTATGCGAATATGTTTTTAATATCTGGCCTTTAGGATAACTAACAAATTATCTATTTAATACATGAATAATTATGATAAAATCAATAACCTTAGTGCGCGTGATCAGTTTCAGTGTACAATACTGCATTGTTTTATGTGTACACAGAGCCATTATCGTTTAAATATTTAATTTAATGGACTGTCTTTCACAGTGCTGTACTGTGTAATATGCGATAATACTTATTAGGTATTTTATTAGCTGTTCAAAACAATATACCTAGTACAGATATACTAACACGAAAAGACACTTTATAAAATACCTACAGCAAAAAGCTCTAGACATCGCGGCGTCTTTATTTGTACAACATACTCGTAACAATACAAAGAAGCTTTTATTAAACAAAATAAAAAAAATACTACAAGTACTCGAGTGTAATACCGCTGAATATACCGTAACAAAGGCATGAAGCAGAATTAATATAACATACTTAGTGTAATGACGGTCGTAGATACAAGACCGCAAGCCGTCGGGCTTACACAAACTTTTCATGGTTATTGTACTATTTATATGAAAAGTTTATTGAATAAAGGTTTTGGCTCTAAGCAATATTGTTTTAAGAGGAGTTTTAAAAGGATTAATGCTAAGGATTTTGTATTTGGTACAAAATTATCCAACTCCCAAGTTCAACGACTATTACTGCTAAACTAATAAAGTTATCTTAACCGCTATAATTTTCCTTTAAAGTTTATGAAATGCACTATCATCGTGAATTTTTGCAGATTTTTCAAGCCCGCAGCTTAGCTTTTAGAGGGGGGGGGGGGACGCCCTACTGGAACAACAATTTGCTCTTTAAAGTTTAATATTTTGTAAATGGAGCATAAAATCGAAAAATAATTTAGCAAAGACCTATTCAACGATACTCCACACTGTGGGGTAGACGAAGCTAAAAAAAAATATTTTTCATAATTTTATTTTACCTCTTTGTCGGCGTAATTGATATATATAGGTACACACGGTCTCTTAGCAAAACCTCGGACAGACAGACAGACGGACATGACGAAACTATAAGGGTTCCTTGTCAGAACTACGGAACCCTAAAAAGGAACTATTTCTCTAAACGATCGTCGAATTCATGTCACTAATTTGTTAGGAAAACCGGAAGGCGCCCTCTGTCCTGCCACGCGACTACACCTTCGGGTTCGCCGAACATAATGAACGCAACGACCGCATACTCGCGCGACGTTTGTACACTTGCACGACGCGACGGTCGCGTTGGTTAGGACGCGGACTGAAACTCAAATCTTACTATGAAAAATAAAATGAGGTAAAGCCGCAAGCTGCAAGAATAACTTCACTAGCAAGCTGTAGAACACAGTCCTCGGCACGTCGTATATTCTGTTACACTATGTGTTTCGCGTGTTCCCTCATAAAAACAGCCAGACTAATTTGGCCGGAGTTTTTATTGTTGTGTTAATTAGAGGCAGAAAAAACTAAAGTACATGGTGTTTTATTACGCCTTGTCTTGACACGACATAAAAAATATAAAGCGAAAGAACTTGCGCATGGAAATAAACCCGTCCGAAAGGTTTTGTTCTTATTGTACTTTTTTAAAACGATCAGTCAGGGACTTTGCTTAGCTTTAAAGCCAGACTTACCTATGATGCATATGACTTTTAAGTTTTAACCTTCTCGAAGCGAACCGAAATACATAGTCGTCCTTGTCATTTATTTATAGAACGTACAATACAATACACAACTCACTTAGCCAGAGGCATTAAATTAGTCAAAATCGATACAGTCTAGACACCTCAGGGAAATGTACACATGCATAGGTTATAGGACCGACGACACGTATATGACATAGGTACAATCGCAGACAGCCAAATCAGCCTTTGTATTTCGAAACAACCCGTCACAAATATCAAAATCACCTGAGCACCGAACATCCGGAAAAGCAGCAGCAATTTCTCGAACAAAAATCTTTTGATCCATGTTTTATATCTCAACCTATAATTTAACGCTACTCGTACTCCATTTAAAATACTACCCGTACACTATGACCGATATTGAGTTGATCGTTAAATTGTAGGGTTATGCGAGGAAAGAAAGAAAACGACGAGGGTGTGTATTGGTGCGTTGCACGCAACTCCGTCGGTGAGGCGGTCAGTAAGAATGCCACGCTCACCATCGCTGGTAAGTACTGATTCATTGCGTGTAAGTACGTTTAAATTGCCTGTAAGTACTGCACTTGCATGTGGGGTTTGAAGAATCTATGAAAACGTAATGGTAGGGGTACTTTGTTGGTGTACATTCACAAATTGATACTGGTATTACGTAATAGGCGTTTGTGTTTGAATTTTAGGATCCAAATGTGGGTTTATAGCAAATAGCCATTAATCAAGCTCAGAAATAATATTTGAACACTCTAAACAGAATCCATATTACACAGTAGGCGTTTGATGTTAATATTATTAGAGCTCAAGTAAGGTTTGAACCGATTGCCATTTGTCAGACTCGGTAACAATCCCTAGAAAATTTAACGAGTTTGGAACATAATCTCAAGTACACTTTACCATTCAACCCTAAACTTCTGAATGGTAGCAATCTGAAACTTAATAATTAAAATGTACCTGTTTATGCTATAAGTGTTGCAAACTTCGATAGTGCCTATTATGGCTTTCTTAATGAATATATTTAATTGAACTAGCGAAATGGTACCTAATTTAACTTCAATGAATCCGTCTTTATTGCAAAACACATAATATCATAATCCTCAGATGTAAAATACAAGTTTATGTCTATAAATAAACTGAAATCGTACCCTTTCAGTTTAATGGAATCGATGTCGACAAATATATTTACCTGATTCCGATGTTTGCAAATGTAACTAGACACGGTTATGCCGCTGTGCGGTAAACCGCTAAAAGGTCGGGTGAAATCTTTATTTGCTTACTGATCTTCGTTGCGGTCTTTATGGAGTAATGCTATACTTTGCGCGTCTGCTATTTCTGTCAGGTATAACAAATTGATAACTCGTGTATAGTAGTCAGCAAGACCGTTTTTTAATAAAGAGTGGAGACCTCGTTCAAAAGAATGATCAAAATGCAAAGATATACTTACAAAATAGAATACCTATATAATTTTTTAATAAGGAACTGGGATAAGAACGTTTATCAAAACCAGAATAAAAAAAAAATAAGTTGTGTTGCTGCATAAAAAGTTTTCTTTCTAGTTCTCCGTGACGACTTCAGAGTTGAACCCCGAGACGTGAAAGTAGCCAGTGGTGAACCAGCCACGCTAGAATGCTCCGCTCCTAAAGGCGTCCCGGATCCGGGCGTGCACTGGACGAAGGACGGCCAAACTTTAGATGTAGAAGTTAACGGGAGGTAATTAATTCTGGCTTCGAACTTCGTCCACTATTTCGGTACCACATTGTTCACTTTACATAAATATTGTCTTGTCTAATGCAGTCAATATTTTAATGCTGAGAGTAACCAAACAACGTAATTTATTTTGCGTGCGAACGTTTATTGGCTTAACGATCTGCCTGAGGCATGTGTTTCATTTCGAATTTAAGTTACAATGATTCATGATTTTTGAAAATATCTGGTTATTTTCGCTCTTATTAAGTTGATAAACAAATAACAGCCGTAATTTAACTTACGTCTCCTAAATTAGCTTTTTGTTTCAGAATAATGATTGTAAATGGTGGTGATCTCAGAATATTAGAAAGTCTTCCAGCAGACAGTGGTGTATATAGGTGTGCTGCGTCAAATGTAGCCGGGGAAAGACAATCTCGTCCTGCGACATTGCTCGTGTTACGCAGACCACATTTTCTTGTGAAACCTAATAACATAACGGCATTAATAGGCCAGAATGTTGAATTTCACTGTCAGGTAATATAGTGGAAAATGAGTCTTGTTATTCATTGAACTTGTCAGCCACAGTATTGTTTTAAGGCTTTCCTTACAGTTTATAAGAAGACAAGTTAAATTCTGCTTTATATTTCGCTTCTAAATTATTTTATTTTATCATTTTAATGATATTCACATCCACTTTTGTATATTTTTGGTCTATTTCATATTTGTCTTCTAAAAATCTCATAATTTTAGGCATCACCAGAATCCGATGTGTCAGTGACGTGGTCTCGAGATAATGGCTCATTATCGCCATACGCGATCATTCGTCGAGGATCTCTTAGAATAGATCGCGTTGTTGCTACTGACGCCGGTACTTATACGTGTAGTGCTGAGAGCCAAGCGGGGAGCAGTGCGGCAGCAGCTACACTTACTCTTCATTGTAAGTTCCGGATTTAGTTACAATTTCGTTAATATTTTGTTTTGTAGCAACATCTTATCTTGTTGTGAGCGCTGCCTTTTTACTTTTTGGCAGTCCAACAACTGTGAGTGCAATTTTTTCGTTTGTTTTAACTGTTCTTATTTGCTAATGTTTGCTCGCTTAGAACACTTGAAAACGCAGTTTGAAATGGGATTAACGATTGTGTTCCAAAATAATTGAAAGATTCTCGTAAAAATTGTTTTCCTAAGAAAACAGTTTAAGCTTTTGTATGAAAATAATTATGTAAATTTGTTTTAGCACTACCTCATTTCACACGAGTGCCTTCAGACCAAACTGCATGGGAAGGTGAAGCGATATCCTTTCAGTGTGAGGCTGAGGGTACTCCGCCACCTGTAGTGTTTTGGACTATGGAGGGATCGCAGGTAAGAATGTAATAAATCTTACTAATCCAACGGGAATATTATGAAGTCCATCTAAGCTTTTCTCTATTTCTTTACGTTTTTCTTCCTCTCCTCTCTGTAATTTTTTCTCTGTCCCTTTTTTTCTCTTTCCTCCTTTGCTTGTTTTAATTTCATTGTAACTGCACAAAGGAGATTGTTGATTAGCCTCTCCTCTCTCTTTTCTTCTTTGCGTGTTTTTATTTTATAACATCGCTACAAAGTTATATGTTTTACAGGAATTAGTCTTCCCAAAATCGGCCCACGGTACTGGATCTCTGTACCTAGACAGAGTTACGACGCACCATGCTGGCAGATTGACATGTGTTGCTGTGAGTGCGGCTGGCAGTGCCTTGCATACCGCCACATTACAGGTTGGACTATTATCATCTTTAAAACTTAGAAATTCTTTGACGAACGATTTCAATGAAGTAATTTTATCATCATCTTCTGTTGTTTCTTCCTAGGTATTAAGAAGAGAAGCTAATTCGTTTAATGGAGATTTAGAATCATCGTCCCCATATCCAGAGTTGTCGAAGCATCAAAATCATCAGCCGATGACCCAATATGAGTTGATTCAGGCTCGTCGGTACTTGCAACAAGATGTTCTAGCTTTGAGGAGAGTGGAAGGAATATCTGCCACTACTGTTAAAATTGTTTGGGATGTTAGTACAATAATTGCATAGATTTAATTTTTGGATGCATGTATTGTTGATGATTACATAATTATTAATTTTTTATTTGATTTCAGGTATTAACGGATTATAATGAATATTTAGAAGGAGTTAAAATATGGTTCAACGGTACCTCCCTCAACCGACAATACGTTTTAGAAGAAGACTACCAGCATTCCAATATATCTTATAAAGAAAGTTTAGCTGATTTTAGGAAGTACGAAAATTTTTCAATGACCACAGTTCACAATAGCGGGTCTTCTAGTCATATTTTAACTGGCTTATTGCCGTATGCTCAATATGATGTATTTTTAATGCCATTTTACAAATTGCTATTGGGTAAACCTTCTAATCTGAAGAGTGGTGTCACTGAAGAAGACGGTAAGAACGATTTGAAATTGAAATGCTTACTGTTGCATGTAATTAAGGCATCACTGTATAACTACAGCGTTAGATGACTATATTGTAGTTCCGACGGAGCCACCGCAAAGCGTCACAGCGGGAGTGATAAATGTGACGTCAGCGTGGATTCGGTGGGATCCGCCGCCCCCGCATACATGGAACGGCGAGCTATCCGGTTATTTGGTCAGTAGAAAATAGGAATAAAACTTTCTATCGACAATTTTGTTTAGTTGATTATAATTTAAAGTGAGGTTACTTTTGTTTTAGATTGAGGTTCGTGTGGGCGGTAGTACTGGAGGTCGGGTAGTTGGTCAAATGTCGCTGGGCGCTCGCACGCGCGCGGCTGCGGCCAGCTCGCTGCGCGCTGGCGGGCGGTACAGTGCGCGCGCCGCCGCCGTCACACGGCGCGGACACGGCCCATTCAGCGCGCCCGCGCACATACACATGCTGCCCACGCAGTCGCAGAGACACTACGTACAGTAAGTATCATTGTTGTATAATTTGTAGACCTTCATCACGTTGCTAGCCTAATGTACCTATAGTAAACGGGGCACAAAAAGCTCAGGTTGTCTTTTTGAAGTCACAAAATGTGTTTTCTCATACTGCGGTATATTCCTAAAACCCTTTGATATGCCAATTTCTTAGGAAACCTTTTACAGACAGTAGTTGTCTCCAGCGGCGCGATGAACCAAGCAGTATGAAAATAAACACTTTGTTTCAGAACCGAACCATCGACGGACAAGGCGATAGTGTCAATGTTCCAAGAAACTTGGCTGCTGGCATTATGTCTAACTTTGTTAGTGTTAGTACTAGTCGGCACTGGAGTCATTGTTTATATAAGGCGAAAGCAGACGAAACAAAGGAAAAGCCAAAACACAACTGGTGAGATGAGTCACAACGAGATCTATTCTTGTTAAACTAAGATGTGTTTGTCTAGCTAGGACTAAAAAAAATATTTTTGGCAGGTACAGCTATTGTCAATGCTCAACAATGCCTTTTAGGCAAGGAAGCTGTTTGGCTCAGAGAAAGGCCAATGTTCGAAGGCTCAAATGAACCTAGAATAGAAATTTTAAATTGCCACCAAAGTCTTTTACATGGTAAGGAAATTCACGTATCTCATAATTATTAAATTTTTCATTGTTTCAAATATTGTTTTTATATAATCTTGGTTGGTCTCCTCTAGGTGGTCACTCAATAGGAACTATGGCTATGGAAGCCGAGTACAGTCTTCCACAACATACAAATGTTATGAATCCAATACCAGAAGAAGCTCAATTAAGGAGGCTGCAACCAGAACCTTATGCGTCCAGTGCTATTTACACCGAGTTGAACTATCAGGTTTGTATTAATTTGTA
Organism: Oligia latruncula; assembly: GCA_948474745.1. Taxonomy (NCBI): domain Eukaryota; kingdom Metazoa; phylum Arthropoda; class Insecta; order Lepidoptera; family Noctuidae; genus Oligia; species Oligia latruncula. Next base: position 8,650,522 of record OX419693.1, on the reverse strand, counting down.
TTTTTTGTCGCAGATTTTAAAGTTGTTGTGGACTTCTTTTCATGTCTCACTTTGGATATTATATGATTTATATATTTTTTTGGTATTAGATTTTTTTTTGTTTCACTTCTATTCTAAGCTCTTTATTAGTGAACTCAAATTTTAGGATCACATAGATGCAGAAGATTCATGCATGAAGTGCGCTGTAAGTCCAGGCTCATACGACAACAGCATGGTCAGGTCCTATGGAGAAAGCAACCAATACTCAAACGAGGAATGTTCCACGTGCTGTCGTAGTAGCAGTTCCACTCTCACAAAAGACTACAGCGAGATGACAAAATGTGGGAACGATGATGAAATGCAAGATATGTCAATAGAAGACTGTCCCTCTTGTAAAACAAATCACTCAAGATCTTCAAGCCATCACGATGGCAACAAAGATTGGGCCATGGCCGAAGTAGAGTATGACTACCCACAATGGCATTGGTTGGGAAGAGAAAATACTTTTAGACAGCCCAATCAAGAACAGAGGTACGCAAGTGAAGGGAGAAGCGATCAGGATTGTAGGATGAATTTATGTGATATTCTGCCACCACCGCCTTATGAAAGGTAAGGATTTGATTAACACTACGACAACAACAAATTACCCTATAAACCTTAATCTCAATATTTGCCTTTATCCATTTGCAGGGAATCGCCATATCGAGAAATGCACGCATTCACAAATCACTCAGGGACATCAGGTTGTTCAGGTCATACGTATAGAAGTTAATTGAATTGTAAATTAATATCACTAGGATGTAATACAAGCAATATTACTTTATAGTGAACTGTACAAATGTATAAAGGATTTTGCATATTATGATCGTTAAGGTAAAGTGGGATACCTGTTACACCGACGCGTAATGCAATAAAGCAATAAGAATTTTCTTCAAAGAGAATTGCACTCTTGTCTTGTAAACAAGCTTTGAAGTGGTATCGTGTACTACTCTGTTAAAATATTTAAAATTCACACCAATATAATACAATTTACGTGTGCATAGAGCTGTAGCACTAGTCTGGATAGCAATTATATACACTGTCTCTCTAGCAACGTTCTTAAAATCTTTGGGCAGGTTTATGTCTATACCTTTCCCGCCACTTCGTATTAATTGACTTCTAGCTGTAGAATGAGATTCAAAATAAGGTTTAGTTTGTACACGTAATCAAAAATTTCAATGCTCTGGTGGGTCTGTGGGTGTAGTTACGCGACGGTGTTACAGACGGCTTTCGAAGATTGTAGTTCTTGTGGATGTGTTTACAAATAGACTGCTATGTAACGTAATGTAGGCATTAGGTTTTCATCTTTCTCTAGTGACTGTGATATAGTATAATTTCGTATTCAAATTTACGTTTTATGTAAATATTTTAAAATGTTTGATATCCTTATACAATTTTATCATTGACGTATTTATTGAGTGTAGCGAGTTAGGATTTCGAATGAGAACCAAATTTTTAAAATTAATATTTTAAACAATCACAGTTGTATATTATCATTTTGTACTGAGACAGGATTCCTACACTATATCGGAAGATAATTTGTACTTTGTAAAACCAGCTTAATTAAAACTGGAAGAATTTTTTATCTGTTTGTTTTACTTTTACTTCCCTAGACAATTTATTGCTACCTGCGTCATTAAATTTCTGATGAGTTGACCTCTTGATCTTAACGAGGGACTCTGTATCTACAATGATGGTTAGCTTAATAAAATCTTTTAAATATATAAAACTCAAAGGTGACTGACTGACATAGTGATCTATCAACGCACAGCCCAAACCACTGGAGGGATCGGGCTGAAATTTGGCATGCAGGTAGATGTTATGACGTAGGCATCCGCTAAGAAAGCATTTTTCGAAATTCCACCCCTAAGAGGGTGAATGGGGGAGGGTGAAATTTCACGCGGCCGAAGTCGTGGGCGGAAGCTAGTAAATAAATAAGAATTAACGTTATTTGAACTGCTAAAAAGTTCACAAAATTTTTAGTCTACCAAACTGCGTTTAAAATGACTTTGTATGAATACATTGATGCAGAAAATGAATAACCATGTTGAAAAACCAGGTGTAAAGCCGTCGTAAATTCCGAAAAGGTATACCCAGACGTAATTACGACACCTTTAATAATATGCTGTAGGTACACCATACTTTAACAGCCAGTACGCAAGGATCTACTCACAATTAAAAATACTTTACAGTGCAATAAACCCGCGAATTGCTTGTAAATCGTCGCAAATGAATGGTAACGTTCGCACTCAAAGAACCGGATACCTACAAAGATTTAATACTCCAATAAAAGTTTAATTAATTGATACCTTTAAAGTTGCTCCTGTTAAAAGCGGTTTATTTATTGACGATGACGTGCAGAAGCCGTACTTCACCATGCAAAGCAATGGATGTGAAAGTCATGTTCAGGGTTAAAAAATTATAAAACACATCATCTGCCAAGCCTTTTCCCAACTATCAATTCAATTCAATTCAATTTATTATCAAGTATCATGACTCACTTGTTAGTAAAAACACTTATCCTATGTTAGTACTATGCTGGGATCGGCTTCCAGTCTAATCGGATTTAGCTGAATACCAGCATTCTAGAAAACAATAAAAATAAATTATACCTAATAAAAAATATATACTATTATGAAATATAGGAAAAGAAAAATGGCAAATCCACAAACAATGGGACACTTAATATCGTGTCCAACGTGTGCTGGTGTGTGCACGATACAGAAACTCTGATGGACGGTACTGAAGGTGCCCAAGTTGTAGCCAACTTCTGGGCCGACTCTGTTTAGATGCCATCGCAAAAAGAAGAAAATAAAGCTAAGAAGAAAGAAAAAGAACATATGAAGAAAATTTGTTCAGTTGGTACGAAAATCCAAAGGGAAAATATTCAAGGAGCAATTATAGGTATATGCAATTTGCGTACTCATTTTCTTTAAATAAGTTGATATTTGTATATTACTCAGTTAACATTAAAGGCCATATTCGTTTGTTACAAAAAAAAATACTGTATAATTTCGCCTGATCAATTACTAAGTAAATCAATGGCTTCATTGTAAATTATCGTAATATCGGCTTGAAATGGTAATTAATTAAAAAGTACGTCGTTGCATATGGCCATAAATCTATTAGAAACTTATTAACGTTAATTAATACTGTTTTACTGCTCTTATTAAGTAGAGGGACATAGTTATAACCCCAATTTAAACGATAAGGGTTGTGATGGCAGTGACTATGCAAGTTTGACCCCCGATATTAACCCAGCATTTTCATATTGAATTAATTTTTATTGTAAACTAAATATACTAAATGGTAATCATAAGATGGGGCTTTTGTTGGATACATATACAGAGTGTACCAGAAAGGTGTTTTCAAATTGATGGGCGTGGTTCAGTACATCACACAACATTGTAATCGCGAAGAATTTATCAAGTGTCCGATACAAAACGTCAGTACCTACTCGACCCAAATGTATCGAACGGCACAATATTTTTTCGCCATTACTTACGTGACGATGTTGGTCCCATGTAGAAAGTTGTTCAGTTTTATGGTCTACACCCTCGAATTTGACGACATCTTTCTGGTACATTCTTTATAGCATCGGTACAGATTGGTCCTTTTTATAATTATATTTTTAAATGAAAACGAATCTCTTGTCGTAAAAATCATCCAAAATGAAAAATATTGTTAGATCACAAAAAAGTCGGATTTTCACAAACAGTTGATAACTTAACTAATGTTATGAATATTTCCATGATAAATTCACGGTTACATAAAAATAAACAGAAGCAATATCATGTGAATTACCTGAAATGCGACATAACTGATTATCTTAAACCACCTAAATTAGCAACAAAATTAAGGCGATTACATGATCTAAAGCGCGGTCTTTGTCGAACTGCATAGAAAAGAAAGAGAAGCGCGATGACACAACGCTGCTATTGCAAAATATGAAGCAATTATCTATTTATAAAAAATCTGTTGTTTGGACTAAAAAATTAAAACACTAGTACTTTAGTATGTTGCTTGTAGAATAATGTGACAAAAAATAATTATGATTGTATGTATATTAGTATGTTTTTATTGTAAAAATAATGTTTTTAGAGGTATCTTCATGTTTTTTTTCTATCGTATCAAATTAGTTGTATTATATTTTCAACACACTATCTACCTAGCATACATCCTGAAGAATATCATATATTTTTCTGATTTAGTTTACTGTAGTCAATCATATACTTTTATTGTTTCTAAAACTTGCGTTTTTTGTGTTTAGGTCCTGTAAGCCCCTTATGAAGAAACAAGTTTCCACTGAAACAGTCTTATTCCTAAAACCAATCTCTTTCTGTCATCTCCAACCTTCAGATATCATTACAAGCATATGAAAAGTGGCCCCACAATTACACAAGTAATCAGCTTTTCTCGTAAATAACTAAGCACGTACCTATTTGTGCAGGCTGTGTCCAAACGGAGGGCGTTGCCATGACAACAGGTTTCATACTCACCCCAGAGTGCACCCTTGTTATTAATACCCGTAATAATTAAACTTGATTGCATTTCACACCAGGTGTTGGATGACTAGCAAACTAATAACTGTTTGAATAGACTAAAGGTATAATTTGTTTCGAAAGATTAAGACATTTGAGAGCAACAATTATATTTGTTACGAAATCTTTTAATGGGTCTTTTTCATATCAAAGTTCAATCAGTGAGAAATTAATGGTACCTAATTTATTTATTCATGATAGACATTTTTTTGATATTGCTGTTTATTATGACATGATATGAGTATGAATGATGAATTTATTTTCGCTATGAATAATGAATGTCGGTTTCTACTTTTATTTCAAGGATCACATGTAATGTTAAAGTGAAATCAAGAACTTATTGTCATAATAATATTGCCAAATTCAATCAGCAAGAAAATTCACATTCACATCCCGTCCCATACAATCACAAAAATAATACTCCTTTTCTAATAATAATACACTTTGAATAAAATGAGAAATTCAGTTCGTACAAAACGAACGTGACTTCTCCCAAATGATATCTCGAAAGCTCCACAAATTTTATTTTCTTTATTAATCAGCACTCCCCCTGTGGGGCAATTTTGTGAGTGAAGAGCTCTCTGCCGTGTCCCGAAGTCAAGAGTCAGGATGACAGAGAAAAATTGAGAGGGATACGCGTTCTCCTGGAGTGACAAGGAAAAAACAAATGAATGTCGGCGCGTTTGACGTAAATGACATTGAGGAAGGCAGTGGCCGCTACGATTAGAATCATTACTTATGCACGAACACTTATGCAAATATGTTGGAGATAAAAGTTTTGTCACGGTTGTGTGTGTAATCTTCGCAGGTAAGTAGGTTGCTTACTCTACTGTGGCTTTGAAAATAGCAAAAAGTGACAAGTATTAATTTAAAAAAATAGGTATGTAAGTACTTATTTTATATTTATGTTCACACAGTAAAAAAATTGATAAAGATACGACATATCAGTATTGGTATTGAGGTTCTGCAAACTTCTGGTTCTGTTGAACAAAGGATCTGCTTATTTCTTAAGAAATGACTGTCCAGCAGACCTGCGAAAGTAGAAATGATAAAGAAAATGTAGACAATAGCGTGTGAGAACAAGAAGAGAAGAATTTGATTTGGTGACGTACCTAAAATATTTAATATCCTACTTACATTATAATGCAAAAAATGATATATACTTAAATAGATACATAATAATGGTATATTATCTAGATAATGGTATTCATTCTTATTCTTTATTATAGGTACAGTCAACAAAAGAGATAAGTATCGGATCGTTGGATATAGTTGAAGTTTAGTAAGAAACCGATGGATGTTGTCGACTGAAAGGATGACGGGCAAAAATGTATGGGACGCGTACCCACCGACCAATAACGACCAGACGTATGTCGTTAGAAAGCTCTTTTCATGACTATCATTTGTTATTATGGGGGCTAGTCTCAATTCGTTGTGGGGAAAATGTTATAGTTACTTAAATTATATCTATTAAAATAAAAGTTGTTAGTTCCAGATATTAAAAAAAAAAAAAATGATAAAAAAAAAAATAAATAAAAAAAAAAATAATAAAAAAAAAATGTGTCAATGTAAATGATATCTGATATCATTTACATTGATATATTGCTTTCTATACAAAGTGACATTTCTTTTCTTCATTTTTGACATACCGCCTAGAAATCCTTCTACAATCTGTCATTTTGTCTTTTGATTCAAACGATCTTTGTCTAGGTCCTTTTATATGTAGACTATTTCAGAAGAAGGTTTCTATCCCAACTGTCAAAATCACATTGACAACTGACAGTTGTCTAAGAGATTTTGTAATCGCTAAAGACAGTAGAAAACTTTTTACACGACGGCCACTGTTTTTTTAGATATCTAGAATTAACAACTTTTATTTTAATAGATATAATTTAAGTAACTATAAAATTTTCCCCACAACGAATTGAGACTAGCCCCCATAATAACAAATGATAGTCATGAAAAGAGCTTTCTAACGACATACGTCTGGTCGTTATTGGTCGGTGGGTACATTCCGCCCGTCATCCTTTAATTTGATAAATGAGCTGTTTGTTTTCTATTAGTAATATTATTTTTTTTCGAGAACATTCATCTGTTTCTTACTAAACTTCAACTGTATCCGACGATCCTGCATACTTATCTCTTTTGTTGACTGTACAGTCACGAGCACTAGTATATCAACACTTGGCAACTTTGAATTGCGATTTTTTCACGAAATAACGAATGCAACGTTGAAATACTATACTTTACATAAACCTATGAGTTCGAAAATACTATGTTCCTCATAATATAAAATTTCATTCAAAAACAAAGGAGAAAATTGCCTTTGAATAAAGCCAAGTGTATACATACTTATGCTCGTGCCTGTAAATACTCATATAGATTACAAAAACAAATTATTACAATATTATAATGTCAGCTTATTACAGGCGAGTTTAACTAGTACAGCAAGCGAGTTAGTACCACCAATTCATTGGTTAACATCAAGAATAAACTTACTTAACGACGAATCAACTTCACCATCGTCATTTACTATCAAGTGTAAGACATTATCCTCTACTAAACATAATCCTCCCACATAGATTCCCACAGAAACCCTTAAAAACCTGTATCTATCAAATGCAAAACAGCAAAAAGCGCTGTATAAAGTGGACATTCAACCCGGGCGACTAAAAGCCAGACATAGATATTTCAGCTCTATCAACTACAATACAGCACGAATTAATTGACTTAGATAAAAGCTTGTCTGACAACGTTAAATATTTCACCCAGGGATATTATAATTTGTAACCATAGAGTAAATTCGAATGGAGTATCAACATGTTCAATTTTCACGATTTCAGATTTGGTAAAAGGTATTATACCACCCATTACACCATTACTATTTCCTTTATTTCATTTAAATACTTATAAATTATATTTTTAAATATTTTTATTGGCAAAAAGATAAAAAAAACATTAAAAAATATAAAAAAATAGTAGCCCACTGGTATCGGGAACAGGGTCCAAGCTACGGCGGAGGTCAGGGCTCCAGAGAGAGGAACCTCCTGATAATACGAGCCGTGTTCAGAAGTTCCGCTTTCAGAATCAAGACCTTGATCCAGCTGCCCAACGAGAGCCTCCTCAGGTGTTGGCCGAGCCTCTTGACTATTCACAAAATCACGTCATCATAGACGGTGATTGCATATCCCTAGCCATAGAGAATTGGCCTATTCTTTGCTAGGAATTATACAGTAGATGCTATGTCACTACCCTAACGTGAGCAGGTCCCTTTTACATAGTTCGTATTATCACTCCATGTACTTATCATTCTGTGGTACGACACAGCTGTCTGCTGTAATTTAGTTAACATTTTCCTTCTGAGAGATCTTAAACATTATTGAAAATTTGATTTGATGAGACACTGAATTTGCATAGTAATTATATTTGTGTTGATAAATTACCATTTAATTATATGGACATCATTAGGAAACTCATTTTGAAGTGCGTAATTACAGAAGATTTTTTTAGGGAAGAAGTATCTACCTATGTACTTACTACTTAAGTAAGATACTTAGATACAATGTAAGATTCTTATTTATAAAATAGTGTTGCCTTTTTCAACTGCAGTAAAAGATTTCAGTAAGGCAACGTGAAGGCTCGCGAGCGCGGCGGGTTCACGGATGAGTGCTAACGCTTGCACGTGTTCCCGCCGCCGCCGTAAGCGGCAGACGAGGACACCGTGGAGTTTCAGTGGGTTAGAGTCCCACATAACTGCAGTATCTCCCCGTGGTAGTGCAGAATGCATGAGCATTTTTAACGATAAAAAAAAAGGATCGCGAGTATGTAAGTCGCTGCTATAAAAAATAAGTCAAATGTAGCTACATATTATATGGATGAACATACTACACACCAAATAAATTGGGATAAGGACAGAAGAATTATTATGCCACTTAAAAAAAATTAAATTACACAACAAACTTCATACATATACAGGACCAAATTAAATTAGCTGGCGAAACTCCGCAGATGTGATGGTTGTTGTGGGGTGGTTGTCTAAACATGAAAAAAAATTTTTTTTTCTATTTATAGGAATTTTTATACATAAATTACATGTCAATTTCATCGTACCCTAACTTAAACTAAACTACATCTACCTACATACTTACAAAGTTATAACTTACGACTAAAGAACATAAACAGCGCTTTAGCGGCTTCAAACAAAGGAGAGAACAACATCTCGTGGAACATACCCACATTAGTTCTGCTCAAGTAGAAATTTAAAACTATGATTTGATGATTTTTATTGCATTTACGGTGTTTAGAAAATCAGTTTTTTTTGTGAAAACTCCATAGAAAACACGATAAAACAATTAAAAAATATTTTTTTTAACTTGTACTTCAAGTAACGAAACAACGTTAGCTCTAAAAAAAACTTCTTCTTCTTCTTAGCGTGTCGATAGCAATCTAAATATACTCGGCCCAAAATTCGGCCAAAAAAAAACTCATTAAGGGGCTTACAGGACCTAAACACAAAAAACGCAAGTTTTAGAAACAATAAAAGTATATGATCGACTACCGTAAACAAAATCAGAAAAATATATGATATTCTTCAGGATTTAAGCTAGGTAGATAGTGTATTGAAAACATACCTAATGCAAATAATTATATAGTATAGAAAAAATCATGAAGATACCTCTAAAAACTTTCTTTTTACAATAAAAACCATTCTAATATACTAATCATTCAGATTATTCTACAAACAACATACTAAAATTCTAGTGTTTTAGTTTTTTAGTCTAAATTATAGTAGATTTTTTGTAATTAAATAATTGCTTCATATTTTGCAATAAATTACCAGCGTTGTGTCATTGCGCTTCTCTTTCTTTTCAATGCAGTTCGACAGTGACCACGCTTTAGGTAATTTAAGCCCATCATTAATTTTTCGTTTCCACTTTTTATAGGTATATCGAACACACTACGTCCATCATGTCTGTGGAATTTCGCTACCTAATTTATTTTAACCCTGTGTAAAAGATTAACCAACAACTAACGTTTAAATATGGGACCCAGGCATTACCATTAGGTACAATTTCGCGTGGGTTCCTCGCGATGGTTTCTTCCAGTGTTCAGAGATAAAGCTGAACAGGTTTCCTGAATGCCCATTCGTTAAACAGGACAATATCGATATTCAATCGTGTCCGAATTAGCTTTCATTGCTTTTCTATACCAAAGACATAACTGCGAATTATCTTGAGTATAGTCATTATTCAAGGTACAGTTAGCAACGAAAATTGATAAACAGTAACTTTTACATTATCGTCTTAATTATTCGATGCAGTGCTCAAATGTTCAAAGTTTATTTAAATACTAGCTGCGCCCCGCGGTTTCACCGGCATAAGTTTCGATCCCGTGGGAATATCGGGATAAAAAGTAGCCTATATGTTAATCCAGGGTGTCAGCTACCTCCATACAAAATTTTATCAAAATTGGTCCAGCCGTTTGAGCGTGAAGAAGTAACAAACATATAAACACACACACACACACACACAAAATTTCGCCTTTATAATATTAGTGTGATAACATTAGTTTTTTTTTATACTTCAGCAACAACTTACCTAGTTGTTGCTGATTTAATATACCTAGTAAAGTAACGTAATCGACGTTCGTTGCTGGCTGTACTTGTGGTTAGTAGGTTATGACATAATCCTGGTTATTCACTCCACTCCCTGGAATTAGTTAATCCAACTAGGTACATGATTGAAGATAGGCTATATCCTATTAACGTCAGCTCCTGTAAGCAAAATTAATTATTGGAACATGTTACGAAACTCGACAGCCATAGCCATAGTTCAAAATAATAACCAGACTAACCAAGATATAATATTCTGTTTTAGCAGTGGGCCTATTAAATTGTTATACATTATTTTACTCTGTGTATTTTTTGGAAGGTTCTAGCATTCTTCAACAACAAAGAAGCGTTCAAACTTAGACGGTTTATTGCTAACGGCATCTGCATTTGGTGAAAGTCACGAACAACGGATAATAATTACAAAAAATGTCTGGAAAATTATGAAACAGTGAGCGTCGGCGAAGGGTGCATGAATTATCCATTACAACGACGACTGAAGGTACCTTTGGAGCCATAATTCGTACTCGTTTCGTACGGGGTTCCGTACGATATTTATGGCGGTAGATAAGGCCTACAGATGGCGAGTCTACGAAGTTTTTCTCCCCTAATACTTGTTGAGTTACGGGCCCAATTTCCAGTTCTGCACTTCAGGTGTACCTCCCCAATCGTTGGTTATCGGTTCTGTTAGATATAGACAAAGTTATAGCCCCACCTTTTAAGTGGAATTTCGAAAGGAGTTTTGTCACGGAAGGAGTCTTTATGCGTTTAATCTTATCCAGTAACAAATTATTGAGAAATTAGAGACTTACTTCGCCCATAAACCGGTCTCGTAAGAGGGTAACTCTTGAAGTTATGGGAGAACTAATGTTTGAGTTATTTAACGATTCACCGTGACAATCGCTCGTAATTTTGATATGTACAATGTTTGAAGACAAGTGGATTGTGGTGTCAAATAGGTTTAAGAGTTATTTATTATTTGTTATTTGACGGCACGGTTGGCGCAGTGGTTAAGCGATTGACTGCTGCGCTGCGTGTCGCGGGTTCGATTCCCGCACGGAACAAATATTTGTATGACCTACAAGTAGCTGTTCCGGGTCTGGTTGTTTGTGTACGTGAATTTAAATGTTTGTAAACGCACCCACAATACAGGAGAAATTCCTAGTGTGGGGCAAAGTTTAAAAAAAAAAAAAAAAAAACTGATTAAAATTCTTGATTTATGTCACTTTCTACTTTCATGTTCATTATATTATAGTCTTTATCTACACATACAAATACATACATCAAAATAAATTAATCTGAAGTGTCTGTTTGTAATTTTAAAATAACAGCTTTTTACTAAATGCATATGAAAGTATATGCGATACCTATAACAAAAAAACAATTTTTAAATTTTTTGTATGTCTGTCCGCTTGTTCCGGCTAATCTCCGAAACGGCTAGACCGATTTTGATGGGTTTGGCAGATAGGTGATGTTATAAGGAGTAACTTAGGCAGTTAGGCTACATTTATAAAAAAAAAAACCGAGCAAAAAAATAAAACCCATGAAATCTAATTTGTTTTCTGATTCCGACATTCATGTGAACGAAGTCGCGGGCACAGCTAGTCTCATAATAAATTATTCACACTAATCACCTTATTCTAATATTCCAAATACCAATGCCTCTTCAAAACCAATACACAAATGGTCAAACCTAATTACCACAGTGCCCACTTAGTATTTCGAGACATCGCCAAGCGGTTGGTCGACTCTTCACGTGCCAGAGGGCTGGCCTATTTTTTGGCCAAAGAATCAGCATTGCCATACAACGTGCCCATGCTGCCAGCCTTTTGGGCTCGCTTCCTGTTGACGGCGATGCGGACGAATTTTTTGATGCCCTTTGATTATTTCCCCTCCTTTTTATATACTTGTACATATTATTATTTTAAGACTGTTAGCTTTTAAAATTACCATTGTCTATAAAGTTTAATTTAAAACCAATTAAGGCCTAATATTAGTCACGCCGAAAAAAAACGAACACAGAATTATGACATCGGCGTATATCGTGACGTCACGCAATGTTGGAGGTGCCTGTTTTTCGGTGATTTATGGTACAAAGAGAACCATGACTAATACCAAGCTTAATAGGCGCTTTGTCTATGGTAGCATTGTTTTTATTTATTATTCCGAGGATTTGGTAAGGGAATTGAAACATATGAGACAGAGATAGCGAAATTGTTGTTTGTTTGTTGAATGTTGATGTTTATTGGACCCTGTTGGGCGTTTTGTCTTTTTCTTCACAAGTAGAGCATTTGATTCGGGGACACTGATTTCCCTCTTTCTGCTGTCACATAGTTCTATTTGGTAAGCGATGGCACTGTTGCTTGTGGATTCTTCAGTAAAAGTAGGTATTTACGAGTATGTTTCTCATCCTGCAACGTTTCCAGCCAAAAATCTGTGAAGCTGAAAGCCTAAGTATACTAATTTTGACTTAAGAAATTCTGCAAACACATTTTGTGATTGCATTTCTGAAATAGGTACTTACCTACAACTTGCCTCTCATAGCGGAAAGACAGGGTGGGCATTAGTATCCTACATCCTCAATGAGTTAACTACAGTTTGCATGTTAAAATAACTTGACGGCACGGTTGGCGCAGTGGTTAAGCGATTGACTGCTGCGCTGCGTGTCGCGGGTTCGATTCCCGCACGGAAAAAATATTTGTATGACCTACAAGTAGTTGTTCCGGGTCTGGCTGTTTGTGTACGTGAATTTAAATGTTTGTAAACGCACCCACAATACAGGAGAAATTCCTAGTGTGGGGCAACGTTTAAAAAAAAAACTCCTTTGCTCAAGTTATCTTTAGCAAAGCGAAACAACGGCTTTAAAGCCACAGCTCCTAAATCTCGTGATATTCCATAACATGCCGAAATACGGTAATTAAACTAATACAGCCGTTAAAATTAATCCCGGATACAATACGGGTGCAACCCAAAAGTTTTAGATATTCCCGGAACTAATTTCAAGCTGGACCCATTTGATATCCCTGGGTGGTAGTGAAGGACATCTGATTATTATACCTACCATTATTTAGTTACTGAGCAGTTTTTGAAACTCATAAAATTGAAGCATGGATAATTAAATTATAATATTTACCCATAGCACTTTTTAACCATCACGCTGTACAAAGATCATTAAATAAATTGATCGCTTAATTAGACCTTACATTTTTTTCAACTGACATCAAAGATACACATAATGAGTAATTTATCGTACACTGCTACCAGGAACTTTTGGCGCTTAAATGACGTTGACAGGGGGGCGCTGTTGGTTTGGTATTTGTGAAATGGTATTCAAAAAACAAGTTGGCGGCGTTAGTTCCGATTTTGCCCACGCGCCATAAACACCACGCTACAGCGTATCGTTATACGTACGGTACACTACCTATCTAGTGGTTTCATTACCCTACGATCCGTTCACGACAATCGACCCATTACTTGGACAGTGAAAAAGCGAGGAAAGTACGCAGGAAGTACGAAATTAAATCAATGACGCTGTATGCTAAAATTTACCAAAATTATTAATTAAGCGTGTGCGAGGAGTTTTCAACGCGTGTTCGTCGAGATGTTTAATTTGCGTTTCCGCTGTCGCTTCAATGCGACGACATCTTAAAATTAAGACAGAAGTTAATTAAGCGTATGACTAATTCAAATAATTTATTCCCTTGCTTTCTTAATTGCCTTCGTTAATGCAACAAGGATATTAATATCTTCGTTATTAAGATTAGAGCAATAAAGATGTTCTACTTAATGCAAAAAATATGAATCCATTTGATGCTTTATATTCTTTCCCTTCTTCTTCCAAGTGATTTTCCGGCAGATTTAGCATTTGAAAAGCTTTGTATAAAACAAATTATCGTGCGCTCATTACTAAGCACAGCCATTTTCTTTATCTGTACACTGAGTCTCAGTTTAAAACGAAGCAGCAATCTAATAGTCCTCCTTAGGGAAAAGTTACGTAGAAACCGTTTTTCTGAATACCTCTAAAGGAAAATTAGGAGTCGTTCCGAAACAAAAAAGGACGATTGCTAATCGGTGTGAGCTCACATTGTTCAAAACGATACGATCAGTTCGAGCGCTCAAGTCGAAACCATGTAACAAATTCTCGACGTTTTAAACAGACACGTAACAAAACAGCGGAATTAGCCGCCAAGAACCCTCTGACTTTATCTACCGCCATATTTTTAAGTAAATTACAAATAGGTATAGGGCGCACCGTGCCATCAGTTGTGCCGTGCGTGTTATCGCGACGGGGGGATCGCGAGCCGGGCACCTTACACATAAATGCTACTGCTGAGGGTCACAGAGTAGCAGGTTCAGCTGGAAATTTCTTTTTTCATAAAATTATCTTGTTTTATGGAGAGGGCTATGCTTGGAGTTTCCCTGAGTGATCGAATCCGAAATGAAGAGATCTGCAGGAGAACCAAGGTAACCGACATAGCCTGAAGATTTGCCAAACTAAAGTGTCAGTGGGCAGGGCACATTGCTCGCAGAACAGATAGTTGATGGGGCCAAGGGTTCTGGAAGAGGCGACCGCGTACCGGAAGACGTAGCGTTGGAAGGCCTCTCACAAGGTGGACCGACGATCTTGTGAAGGCCGCAGGAACCCGTTGGATGCGAGAAGCACAAAACCGGTCGAAGTGGAGGTGCTTGGGGGAGGCCTATATCCAGCAGTGGACGTCTTTCGGCTGAAATGATGATGATGATCTTGCTTTCTAGAGTAAAGCAGTGAAAAATATTTCTTTCTTGTTAGAAGGAAAACATCGTGAAGAAACCGACAGGTCCTCGAACCAAGAATTTGAATACATGTGACATAGATGTGACATCTACCAATTCGCAATGGGCCCGCTTGGTGGATTACAGCCCACTCCAGAGGAGGCCTGTGTCCCAGCAGTGGGAAGATTATAGGTTGATTATGCTAGAAATTGTGGATGTGATCATGACAATTGCACACCAGTCCTCCGCAAATAATGTTGAGATTAGTTTTGCTTAACTGTGTTACACTATAATTCTATCCAAACGGGTTTAATCTCTTCTTTTATAAATAAAACGTCTAAATGAACGAATACACACAACGATTACAATTTTCAAACTTTGCATTATTAAAGTTAAACGCTAAAAATATCCTAACATTAGACATAGTCCTTAGAATTATCGATTCGTTATTGTATGGTGCGTAATTGAGAATAATCATAGCAAAAACAGTAAACTTGTTTTTCTCGTTTTCACAATTAAAACTCAAGGTCTGGACCTTACAGTCGATGTCTATATAGTAAAATAAACAAAACTATTTTAATAGTTTTGTTAACCTGACTTTTTAATTGTTCAACTGTTTTTTTTAGTCTGCGGTTGTATTTATTACGGTTAGTGGTAGTTATAGTCTGTACGAGGAACGGTCGGAAACGTATTTTTTCGTCTAGTCTCCCCGCTGCATTTTCAGGCTTTCCAAGCTGACGGTTTTTCCTTTCCGACAATGATAACGTCGTTAGTGGGGGCTTTGAGCTCCTAAAGACGTGATAGTTTGTTGATGACTTCAAACTTCCTCGTTTATTTTTAGTTTGAAACTTTTCCACAATATTGTTCAAGGGGTGGAAAAGTTGGCAGGATTTTTTTTCGTAGTAAACTGTTGCTTGGTGTTTTCTATAGGGACTTACTCGTAGACTTGATTTCGTCTTTTTACTCTACTTTTCAAATTGAACATAAATAATGTAGCAAATATGCTAATCTACCGATATTTATAGATCGAATTAAAATTAACGTTTATTGCAAACAAAAAGAGAATGGATAATTCCAGCAAAGATAATATGAAGCACTCCCGACATTAAAAGGTGAAGAATAAAAAGGCTTGCAAAAAGGCATCGGAGAGTCTCTTTGTGTTAAATCGTTAACTGCTTTTTCCTATTGAGAGTAAAAGAAATAAAAATCAAATGCGACCGCTTTCCCCGATCGAGTGTTTGTTTGTCTTGTTCTGAGGCAAACCAACTGCTGTTGGCACAAAACGGATCCAGCGACTGTATGCCCTCATACACCGCCGGGTGGTCTTTATCATTTTTAATGTAAACACTCCGCTCAAACACTATATAATATTATACTAAATTTAAAACCAACAGCGGCTTCAAAGATGTTGAACTAAGATTTCTTCAGTTACTTGCTTGATAATTTTATTTTCGAATGGTTAAATATTTTTCTATTGTAATGTTAGGGAAAAAGTGTTAAACCAAACTGTAAATTAAGCAACTCTCTGTCCTTTTTTTGTTAATCGGTTTCCAACTCGTGTACTTTTACGTAATGTTTTTTTTATGTACAAGTAGTTGTTCAATCAGTGTGTCAGGTACTTCAACTGTGTGTAAGTCATGGCTTTGAAGTGGTATACAAAGCTGAACTATCAAACGATTGCGCACACATCAGATCAAATAAATCACAAACTTAACGAGTTTCTGGCAAACATTTGTGGACGGAGCCAACATTTTGATTATTTTACAAATACTCGACGTGTAATGGTCCATGGGAGTTCTGTTTACTGTTTTACGGTACGTCAGAATAGCTGATAGTCGATTGTTGGGCAACCATACAAGTATTTGTCTAGCGGTACGCGTGCGATGCCGTGTCACTATGGTAATAGTCATCTAAAATATGCACATCAATATTTTAGTCTATAAAAGTTGCGCTCGAATGTACCGTAACGTGTAGGTGGCAGTTTGTTTTATTGTACAATACTTTATTGAACGATGACATGCAAAATGAATTGCTTTCACGGTTTAAACACTACGCAATGAATCGGAGATTATGGTCTTTGGAGGCATAATTCAAAAGCTTATAGCTGTTTTGCTTCGGCGCGATTACGGCTGTGTTTCGTGTCAGCCACAATGAAGGGGGCAGGTTGTTCCACCAGGGGTCTGTCGGGACCTCAGAGAGACGGCGCCCCGCGGCGGCGCGAAGCGAAAACCTGCGCGTCGATATTAACCGTCGCTATTACTCGATGATGTATTGATGTATTAACTCATTAAAATACAAACCAGTTTTAGAGTTAAAGGTTAAAGACTTCATAAAAAACGCACTTACTTTCGTTCCCCGCTGTGTCAAAGAATTCTAATGAAGCGTGAACGCCTAACAACAAAGGACTTAGGTTAACTATTGTATGAAGATTTTGAGGCAGAGTTTGTTTAGTACATACACGGCCCACGTTCAACGATTACGCGATTATATCTGGTATATTCTCGAAACAAGCAAGCGCTGCTAATAGGATACGACCGTATCTTGTGGCACGGTTATCTTAGAAACAGTTAATTCGGTTAGTATAGCTAGCTTCTGTTCCAAGTTTATCTTAAGCTTTTAAACTGATAGAAACTAATTATGCACATGGCATACAGATAAGTAAATTAAGTAAATCCTAACGTTACCTGTATGGATGAAGCAATTTCTAAGTTATGGTAATTTCGATACTTGTCAGTATCATGAGTAGCTATGTTATAAATTTCTATAGCCAAGTCCCGGAGTCGGGTACCAGTTGGAATTTCTGCTACATTTCTACTGTATTTTAGACTAGCGACCCATCCCTGCTTCGCGCGGTTTTTATGACTTGACAAAACATCGAGATTTCTTTATTAGATGTAAGTTGGTTTTTAATGTATTATAAAATGTAACACAAAGCACTCGAAATATTTTTTCTAAAATTATTATGAAAAACGCATCAAAATCCATTGCGTAGTTTTGAATGATAACGTGGCCACACAAACAGACATGAAAAGCGACTCAAATTCATAATATGTATACATACATAAATTCTTAACTAGTGTCCTAATTCTAACTTAACTGCATTGGCACAACTCAAAACAATTTGTGGCTACATAAAATAAAAATCATTAAAAACTTTTGGCCACATACGCGCGACGCTTCGACAGTTGGATTCAACAAAATATGGCGCCGGTCCACAAAACTTTTTCACTCGTTGCGGCTGTATTTAATAATAGGTTGTCAAAATTGAACTTAGTTTGTCTGCTAGTACCTATGCAAAAGGCGTTTTTAAACAAAATTATGATGAGCAAGCAATGTAAAAGATGGGTGGATTACTTATTTTTTCTTACTTTACTTTACTTAAGTATTACTTATTTTACTTAGGTGTGTTTGCAAACCACTATTGTATTGGGGTCATCCAGTAAAGATAGTGTGTGTAAGTTTAATAAATAAATAAATGAAATAAATAAAATAAATAAAATGAAATAAATAAATAAAATAAAATTAATTAATTAATTTTCCCCATGTAGGTCTCCTTCTTAGATGTTGATGGCAATCTAAATAGAGTCAGCTCAGAATTCGGCTACGAGTAGGGCACTGTCAGTAGCGTTCATCAGTTCCTATACTTAACGTACACGCTGGACACGATATTAAGTGTCCCATTCTTGGTGGAACAGCAGCACATTTGCACTCTAGGGTGGAGTCATCTGTAAATCTCCACCTGACCCAAGTTGACCGAAGCAGATAACACCTGCTGCCAATGTATTAGTTCTATACCAATGGCATCCGCAAGTATAAGTTACACTTACAAGTAATCGATTTTTTATTTAGTTAATAGTATCCGGGTACCCGTGAAGTTATTATTAGTCTGTTCAAATATAAATAAAGAGTGGCCTGTTCTATTTACTATGTAACGTTGTATACAAACTTTTTGTTATGAAAATCTACGAAAGTTACGGAGGTTTCTTGCCTCATTTTTTATTATTCTTTAGAACTAGGCCAAGAGTTTTACGCACATGTTTGCAGCCTAGAATCTTATTACTTTGTTTACTTGCTTATAAAACCTCGCTAAAACTATTGCCGCCAAGCCTATTTTTATGCTGACTTCGTAGACGGCCCTTTTTAGTGGCATAAAAGGAAAGAGAAGGGGCTTTAAGTAAAGTAACAACTTATCAGTGTTTTGTTAAGAAAATAGTGTCACAAACAAGACAGTTAGGCCGTGTTTGCGTCGCCATTGGCGTTAAGTAGTCTTTATGAGAGTCAAGCCTCTTTCGGTGATAAACCCGAAGTAAAACGAGATGAGTACATAAATAGCACCTTAGTACCGGATTGTGATCAGAGGATAGACTCCTTTTGTACTAAAGCAAGTTTTACGACATCACGCCTATAAAATTTGATATTAACTTTCCGCCCTTGTTAAGTGTCCTTTGGTGAGTAGGTACATTTTTTATTTTTATGTAAATACGTGCTTAGTATGGATAATTCTCTTGAAGAAGGTGGTAATTGCTTGGTTAAGGTTGAGTGATTTAAGTGCTGTGTCAATAAATTGGAAGAATGATAAATATGTAAATGTATTTGCTTAATTCGTGTTAGTTCATGCGTGGGTAAATAAAAGGTTGGTTCAAGTGGTTAATCAATAAGTAAATATAGATTTAGCTTTCCAGTTCTAAATTACATCATACTTGAAATTAAAATTAATCGTTCAAAGATAACAGAGGGGCAATTCTCGTAATTTTAAGAACGTATTGTATAATCTGATCTCAGTCTCAATCTGTCAAAAATATTTCTAAATTCCTTACATTTTTGACAAGTTTTTGACATTGATTGTCGCTGAGATGGGATTGCAACTAGATTGTGAACGTTTTTATTTACGAGAATTGGCCTTCTGGTTCTAACAATGCTTCCAGCTTCAGCAGATAAGTAATTAAAAGTCAATTAATGAAAACGGACCCAACCATGGGTACAAATTTTAACTACCCTTTATATCAAAGATGCCATATCCATAATTTATAGCGGGAACTAAAAAAAGCACTCAAAGTCGGAATTAATTAAAATGTCCCCGAGCGAGGACCATTACCGGGGATGAAAAAGCGATTTCCCCAACAGTGGGTTTTAAAAGAATCGACGAGTCCTCAAGTCCATTCTAGTGAATAAGAGGGTGCCCGACAGTGGCTTATAGACTTTTGAAAGGTTCTTTGAGAAATGCTCCAAAGATTTTATTGACGTATTCCATCTGGTAATGCCTTTGTTTCCATTGTTGGGAAAACTTTGCCGAGTCCTTTTTGAAAACTGTATCAAAAACGTCTTCATTTTCTGCGAAATCTATTATTCTGCGCTGATTAAATTTTGTAGGAAAACGTATGTAATAAAAATGGGAATTGAATATACCATTTAGGTAAAAATACAACCTCACGTTTACGACCCCTGTCGGATTAACCTTTTCTACCGTCTTTACGATTTTCGGGATTATAAGTAGGGACAAGATTAGGCTTTGGTGGGTTACTCTTGAATACGTATTGTAGTAAAATGCTTATAAAATATATTAAGTATGCCTTCAGTGTTGTTAACGGGAGAGAAAAGGTCGCCACTTCTTGGCTCCTGTGTGTAACAAGAATAGATTAGAACCGAATAGGCATAGAGTTATTTACTTTAAAACATGGTACATTAGGGTCTTTTTAACACAATTATGATCTTACATGTACCACCATATAGAGCAGTAGTAGCCCAATGGTAACGACCACGACTTATGAGTTGTCGGTCATAGGTTCGAACCCAGACAGGCGCTTTACTTTGTGTAAATTGTTTCATCACCACATCTCTCAAAACGGTGATGGAAAACATCGTGAGGAAACCGGCATGCCCTAGAACCAAAAATTCGAAGACATGTGACAAGTATCAAGCCGTACTGGGCGCCCTTGGTGGATTACGGCCCACTCCCTCTCACAGAGAGGAGGCCTGTGTCCCAGCAGTGGGAACATTATCTATAGGCTGATTATGGTATGTACAGTCAACAAAAGAGATAAGTATGAGCTGAATGGTGCTGATCTATGCGTCATGTTCGTGAACGGGCGCCGTCAGTTGGGGCTGGTCATCACTTAGCTGCCTCGGCTTATTTTTAATTATTTTATTTTTATTTTTGGATTGTTGTTTTAGTACTATTTGTTGTACTCTGGACGCTTTTAACGCATAAGTCTTGTTTATTTTTACATCGTTCTCACATTATTTAATTATAAATTCAAAAGTAATGATGTACCTAACTAATATTTTTGTAAAATATAATTTAATAAAAAGAGTGTCCATGGAGTTTCTTGTCCGTTCTTCTCCATAGGTACCTACGCTTTGGAATGGGCAACTAGCTTCACATTTTTCTGACTGACCTACTTCTTGACAATTCAAAAGTGCCTGTAAAATGGTTTAATTGAAATAAATGCTTTGAGTTTGAGTTTGAGTTTTGAGTATGCAGGATCGTCGGATATAGTTGAAGTTTATTAAGAAACCGATGGATGTTCTCGAATAAAATTTAATTTTGTTAATAGAAAACAAACAACTCTCTTATCAAATTAAATTTCACTCGATAACATTCATCGGTTTCTTACTAAACTTCAACTATATCCGACGATCCTGCATATTTATCTCTTTCGCTGACTGTACCACCATGGGCTGGCATATAAAAAAAATAATATATTGAATGTAAACATTTAAAACGATACAATAATTTGTTAATATTCTTATTCTAAGATCGTCACGGTTCAATCAAGAAGTCGGTGTTACGCTGAGAAAAAAGACAACAGTGTTTTTTTGTATGACAACTGGTACTCTGAATAACAATGCTTATGCCAAGTTGTGTGGTAATGGCGACATTACCGATTAAGACAAAAGCAATGATTTAATTGGGGGATTTTATATTGAGCAGTGGTCATTTACAGCAGGCCCCACATTCCAGGACTGTCACTTGTCGCCGAGATCTGTCATCGGAAGCACGGTAACGCAGTGATTGCTGCGCCGGCGTAAGTATCCTCTCCACAAATTAGACTCCGTACCCAAGTAGGCCGCAGCAAGGACAACCTCCACAAATGGGTGTTCGTGGATGGCTCAGACCTCCGGTGTGTATGCTGTGTCTCCCCACAGACAATGGCTCACCTCCCATATTCCACCGCATGCTCTGTCACCTGCACACGTGAGGACCTAATGGCCGCGTCAGGGAATGGTATCCGCGTTGCTGAATTTTGGCCCAAACAAATTTAAAAAACTATGTTTATTTTTTCTATATTTGCCATCAACACGCTAAGAAGAAGACGGTCTTATTCGGTAATTGTGTACCTACTGTGTTCGAAGTTTAAGTTTTTATTTGCAGAAAAGTTGCAAATAAGTAGGGATGTGCAAACCGTATCTCAGAAAACAGACGCTTGTGAATGTTGAAGTAGGTACGTGTATTCTTGTATGTTAAACTTTATGTATTTTGTTAGCAACGCTGTGTTCCCGTAAAAGTTTATGGCAAACGTATGGGGGTTTACATTGTGTTCCACAGCTCAGTCATGTGTGTGTAGATTGTTGGTATACGGTGAATTTGCTTGAAAACAGATAATATAATCACTGCAGAACTGACATAAAGATGAGCCAAAACCACAGTAATCATGACAATTAATGAATAACGTTAACGTAGTCCTTTGACAATAATAAAATTACTCCATCGGGCAATAATCCGACAGAGATAAACAATTCAATGTGCATTGTTCGAGTAAGTTCTATTAAAATAACATCAGATTACGTCCGAAACATAAACGAAATTGGAAAGAGGTTTCGCCTTTTTCTTAATTAACGCGTATAATGAAATTTCCTTCATCAACTGGTATTAGCGGGGAAAGTTTGGGGCATTAATGCAAAATAACGAGCGGATCGGCCCAAAGCCCGGAACCCGAGGGATCCCGGGATTCCAATAAGTCCGGGATAGGTCCCTGCGCTAATCGCACTTGTAACCAGTTGCGAGATCGCCAGATTAACGTCACTATAGTTACCGTCAGATGGGTTCTGGCAAGCGATCGGCTGAACATTATGTACTGAAATAGGTAATACTCCACTGGGTTGGGTTCGTCGATCAAATTTTCGATCCAAAAGGGTTGACAAAATGGACCTCCCTTTATCTATATTATTCATACCGTGTTTCTAATTTACTAACCAAGGATTCGCATATCTAAGCATAATCAGCCTGATATGACCCTACTGATGGGACACTAGCCTCATCTCTGTGAGAGGAAGTGGATATGGCCAAGGATTAGTTACACAAAAAAATTACCTACTTACATGCATTATGTAACTTAGTATTACTAAAGAGAAAACTCAATTATAACTTCAGTGATTCAAGTACGAAGGCCGTCGTCTCAGTTCAGTTGTGTTTCAAACTCCAACGGTTTCGACATTTTATTTATTAGCTGAAAATCAGAAAGTAGGTACCTACGAGTGCCTCATGTATATTTGCATAGGCCTTTAAACACCTAAATAAAAGTTTACGTTTATCGTAAAAAACGGTTATTAGGCTACGCTTCATTACAATGTCTCCTAATTTGTTGATCTTTATTTTCTGTCTAATGCTAGGCTATTACTACCTTCATCTATTGCTATTAAGGAATCGTTAAAGGCGTTTAATTTTCTTTTTTAGCGCCTTATCTCCTAGCCTCATCTGGCTAGCCTTTTCCCGACTAGGTTGGGGTCGGCTTCCAGTCTAATCGGATGCAGCTGAATACCAGTATTTTCCATGCAGCGACTGCCTATCTGACCTGACCTCCACGACCCAATTACTAGGTAATACAATACCTCTGGGTAAGACTGTTTGTTAGACTTTCGGGCTTCTGAGGATTCACGACTTCTTCAAAGATCCACAAATGCCAGCTGGGACCAACGGCTTATCGTGCTTTCCGAGGCACGGAGAGGTCTTGATATGTAAACTTCCGAAATTAAAGTTCATAATTTCATAATTTTGAGTTAATTTCTTTTTGAAGTCGATTTAATTTTTTTAAATGTTTTTTTTGGTTCTAGGAGATGCGACTTTTCTCAAGACGTTTACCTTCACTGATGTGAGAGCAGTGGTGATGAAATTATTTACACACAGAAAAACGCTGGCCTGGGTTTGAACCCACGACATAAAGCTCGTAAGTCGGGACCGATACTATTGGGCCACCACTGCTCTTTTTAGGGTCTATATTCAATCCATACTAATATCATAAATTCGAAGTAACTCTGTCTATCTGTATGTTACCTTTTCACGCCTAAACCACTGAACGGATTTCGATAAAATTTAGCAGAGAGATAGATTGCATCCGAGGAAGGTCATAGGATAATTTTATAGCATACATCGCGGGCGAAGCCGCGGGCGGAAGCTAGTTAAAAATAAATGTAGTATTTGTTTTTAGGATGAGGTACAAAAGTACAAAGCAATCATTGTAATAATAGATACAGTTTTTATCATCAAAATCGCCATTCTTGTTTGTCCTGTAGGTAAACAGTGCAAAACGGTCGTTGTCATAATAACGTATAAAAATAATTATCTGGAATGACAAACATCCTCAACCGTAACATACCTACAAGTATAACAAACTAATCCCCGAAACGGCAGGCTGTTCCTTTAATGATAGCATTAAGTCCCGATGTGACGAGGGACAAGCTGCTCGCCTGTTATCGGATCCAATCCCGGAATGGGACAAAAAATGTCGCAAGTAGTCGACCCGAATTACGCTTGTCCGACTTGAGGACTTAACCATAGGGCGTAAAAAAACGGGCAAGTCCTGACAAAGTGAATCATAGATAGCCTCATTTGTAGTAAAACTATGAGTCTAGCGGCACATCTACAGAAAAATCGAGACTGAAAGTTCGACGCGCTTAGGCAAAACTTTTTAAATATGGTACCTATAAACACACGTGTCGCTCACTTTATGAAGCAATCGAAGGTAATGATTATTCATAAGTCTTCATCAACCCAGCCTTTTCTTAATAATGTTGAAAGCTGCTCACCACTGGCCTTTAAATATCAATATTTTACGCTAAGTTACTGCCATCTGACCTTCACGTTGTGTGGTCTTGACTTCCAATAAACCATTCCATAATTTCTATGAATATCGAGAAATGAGGGCAGAGAAAACTGCAATTGCAAGATCGTTTTCCGAATGTGACAATAACTTAAATAGTATTTTATGTTCAAGAGAATCCTCTTTACTAATATTAATATTCCACTACACAATAGGCCTAAAACGCACTGCCAAAACAGAGATTTTGCTGATCCTTAATCAGAATCCTAAAAAAATGGATGTACATCCCTTGTTTGCTGTTTTGTTTGCAATTATAATACATTTTCAGCAGTTTTTCCATCAAAAAGAAATCTGTGGGTAACCTTGAAACTAATGCAACCTTCGGAGGCCTATGTAAGATTTTTAGACGATAAGCACAATCTGACTGCATTTGAGTTTTTCGTGTTCATAAAAGATGTATTAAAATGCAAAGGCAACGCCAGCTCCTTACAATTCTACATTAGAGCCTTCAAATTCTTCCATTGAACACTTATTTATTTTTTTTACTTCAGAAAAGGTTTGTCGCGCAATGATACCATCTTTTGTTTCATCTTCTACTTAGTTCACCTCATCTTTGACATTATTGCAATGACCCGAAGCAGTTATCAGTCTACAAACGATCCTATTATTCCCATCCGTCGGGTGACACCGTCGGTCGTAATCAATTACATTCATTATGTCATCTCCTAGACACGGACGCTATCTATTGCGTACTAATTGTGTAATAATTATTCTATTTTAGTGGCTTCGTCGTAAATGGAAATTTATGATCGTTAGCTTTGACAGTTTGTGACTAGGCTTTGAAGTAGGTTATAGAATTGTTAAGATATTATGATTTGGATTGCGAATCTAATTCATTTTTATTATTTTAATCAATTCAGTCTGTCCCTGTTCTCTGATACGATGTACGTTGGTGTGTCTATCTAGCAATGATATCAGCCATAGCAACGGTTTCGGAGGACTTCAGACATAAATCTTCATCGCTAAGCATGCATTCCCTCTTAAAAGAGAGGAGGTCTGTATTCCAGCAGTGGGAAATTAATCGTATCGGGGGCGTCGGCCACAGGTGCGTCAACCACTAGGGGCCTAAGCCACGGACCCACATTATAGGCTGATTATATGCTTACATAATCAGCCTACAATGTATTAAAGTACCTACTTAGCATGCAGTGACTGTACCTATAGATAAAAAGAAATGTATAATATGACACACACTGAACGCACCATTATCCATGATATGACCCTTCAAACATTGTCAATCCATTTGCTTCAAATACATGCTCGAACATGATTGTGCTTAATTAAATCGCCGTGGCAAATGGGATTAGGACAAACCAATCAACACAACAAACATTAGTGTAATGGATAATTAATTGTTTAATGATCCTTGAATCTTATGATGGGCAAATCAAATTGAAACCATGGCAACATGTTCATAACATATCGGTATATACATATTTATTTCAAAACTTGTTCCTTTAAACTGTAATTTCCTATCAATATTGTTGTAACATGTAGGTTAGCGTCAGCTCACACCGAGACGCGACGCGACGCGCAGTTTTCAAGATAGAAATACAATTACAGACCTTATCTGCTACACAAAAAGGTACACGATTCAGTGAGCTACGCAGCGCTGCGTAACTCGACGTAGTAAACCCTGCATTGTGTACCTTTTAATGTAGTAGATAAGGTCTGTAATTGTATTTCTATTTTGAAAACTGCGCGTCGCGTCGCGTCTCGGTGTGAACTGACCCTACGGTACGGTTTCCTAGAGAAGAGTAGTCGGCGCCACATAGTGTCCGCAAGTTATCGATGAATGACGTCACTGAAACGTTATTTAGGAAAGTAAGTTGGTGTGTTTTCCTAGAGAGCGTTTTGACGTGAATACGTCTTTAAAATTGGTTCCATAGTAGGAGGCAAGTCAAAATAAAATGAAGTTAAAAACAAAATAATATCTTGGCTTTTACAGTTAAATTACATAGAAACTGAAAATCTATTAAATCAGTAATAGTTACGTATTTTTATAATGTATCTCAACCAAATCAGAATTTTTCCAGTTTATAAGATTGGATCAAACTAGTTTACTCGATTATAAATAATTATACAACTTACATATACCACCAATCTTAATTAAACTCCCACAAAGCACTCACGTCCTTACAACCACAATAAACACATCACTACAATCACACACACAACATATTATACTCACACTTTAAACACAACACTTTAATTGTGGCACACCCATACTTCATAGTATTTTTTAATTTGTACCTAGTTATTTAAATACTGATTCCCTATCAACAGGCATGCCTAATTAGGGAACTCAGTGAGTCAAGTTCTTTTATGCTGCTGTAATGGTTCATATGAGCTTGTTTTTGGTGAGAGGACGGAGCAGTGCCTAGTTCCTGTAATACAGGTTAATTCCTAGCGCGGGACGGGGTCTTGCCCTGCTCTCCACTCTAACATGCCTATGTCTCTGTTCTATGTATTGCTGTAGTATATAAGTTACTCTGTACTCAAATGTTTTGCTTAATAAATATTATTATTATTATTATTCAAAAAAAAAAAAAAAAAAAAAAAAAAAAAAAAAAAAAAAAAAAAAAAAAAAAAAAAAAATAACGAATGATAACGAAATCGGGGGATACAGTTTGGTGTTGCAGCTTCGTATCTATCATCTCCATCCTAAATTCAATTACATCATTGGATAGCTAAATGATCAAAAATTCATTACGCCAAGTGAGAATTGTGACGCATCGCGCGGGGTGGAGGGAGGAGCGCCGCCATTTTGAGGTCATTTTGCTGCTTTCTGCAATCATCTTTTGAACCTTTGAATATTGTATCCTTATACAATATTGAATCCTAATACAATATTCAAATATTCAAAAGATGATTCCGATTTAAAGGATAACCTACATGATATATTTACTCCCGGTATGGTGTACTAAATATATCATAGTGACTAGTAGCTTAATAAAAAGAAAAACAAACAACATTACAGAAAAAGCTACACACTTGAATTAAAATATATACCAAACGACCGGAACCAGTTGTTTATCTTACACCAACTAACATAAATCCAAAGTTGAAAGATAAAACATTCCAATCCCGATCCAAATTTATTGCTGAAGGAAAAAATCTGATGCATTTCATCGAGTTTCCTTGTTGAGAAAAATCGGGCCATTACAAAAAGGAACCCGAACACCGCTCGTATTTCAAAACAACACCATTAATGTTCCTCTATTGTTTTGGTAACCGGTTATTTTAAAGGAAATTGCTCTTTTTTCTTCCCTTTTTTAGTTATTGTAACATCTATTTTGGTGGAGCTTTTAATCAATTATGTGGACATGACAATAGCATTAGGTTTTGGACTAAATTAATTGGATCGTGCTGTTTGTAATAATTTATCGTAAGTAGGTACCAAGTTACAATGCTATATGTATTTTACAAAAACAATATGCCGTTTATATCTTTTAGTCATGTCATCTTTGTTTACTTTTAAGAGGGATGCGGGAAGTATGTATTTACAGAATTATA
Organism: Oligia latruncula; assembly: GCA_948474745.1. Taxonomy (NCBI): domain Eukaryota; kingdom Metazoa; phylum Arthropoda; class Insecta; order Lepidoptera; family Noctuidae; genus Oligia; species Oligia latruncula. The sequence goes on along the minus strand of OX419693.1, from coordinate 8,621,990 downwards.
ATTATTAAAATCATCAATACAACCCTCTCTAATCAGCCTATACTGTTTCCACTGCTGGGACACAGGCCTCCTCTCTGAGAGAGGGAATGGGCCATAATCCACCACCCAGGCCCAGTGGGGGTTGGTAGATGTCACGTGTCTTCCAATTTTTGGTTCTAGGACATGCCGGTTTCTTCACGATGTTTTCCTTCGCCGTTTTAGAGAGCAACCCTCTAAATTTATATAATCCTATTGAATTACTATTTCATGAAATATATAAATCAATAGGATTATACGAACTTAGAGGGTTATATTGGTGTTTTGTTGATTATAATTCTGTAAAGTCATATTTGTTACGCTCGCAAATCAATATTCAACATGACACTGACCTGCAAATTGCAAAAATCGTAAGAAAATTTGAATTTCGCGGTCTACCCTGGCGCTTCCACCTTAACAATATAAAATTAACGTTGCGTTTAACCAAACGAGACGTACAATAACAAGTTGGAAGTGGAACGATATCAATTCATATCTCGATAACTTGAAAAACAGCCTTGAAACAAATAACAAGATAATTAAAAAAAAATGGTTGCCTGTAAAGTCGGTTTTACGGGCGAAGATTTTACGTGACAACGTCTTTTTCTCGGTAGAATAGTTGAGTGGGAGAGAGACGCAAGGCATTCGGCGGGCCTCTCTCTCGTTCGGTGACTCATCGTAACGTTACCGAGCGTTACACTTTTTCATAAGTGACTCCCAGCCGCAACCTAATTTAAGACGTTGTCACGTCAATAACCTCAAATTCCAGATAACAATCAAGAACATAATAACATTAATGAACCCTCAACATTCACAAGCGAAAAAAATTTAATTACAAACAAAAAATCAGGTTAAAATATTTATAAAAAATAATTATCCTCAGCGCTGCACTTCCAAAGGAGTACCGTGATAAGTGTACCAGTTATTCGCTGGTTTAAATTCGCTTCACATTATCCGTCCTGTGTACAAAGTTTAGCAAAGTTTTTAATCCGACGTTGGACTCGGCTAATACTGAAAATGAAGCTCTCGTGGGAAATTTACCATTAGCGGTCACATTAAATTCTGTTTCATTCCTTATTCACGTCAAAATGCTTGTGCGGTGAAGAATTTCTTTGTCGTGCTCAGTTTGTATATTTTATTAGAGGGACCACAAGCGGCGTTGTTTGTCAATTAAAGTAAAATGTGTCGCTGTTTGTTTCTACCACTTTTAGGGTTCCGCACCTCAAAAAGAAAAAAGGAACCCTTATAGGATCACTTTGTGGACAACAAAGTCTGTCTGTCTGTCAAGACCCTTATCTCGGGAACGCGTGGAGGTATAGGTGAGTTGAAATTAAAACCATATACTCAGGTCTACAGTCCCTTGAAGATGTGAAAAACTCAAAATTTTAAGTTAACGTAAAAAAAAGATCGGAAGTTTATGTCGCAAAAATCGTATATTTTGACACTCTCAAGTAAAGGAAAACAATCCGAAAACCGTACAACACGAAAAACGTGTTTGTAGTTACATTAAAAATGAAACCCATGACACACTATTTACATACCTACAAATTTGTACGGAACCATGCGCGAGTCCGACTCGCACTTGACCGGTTTTTTCAGGTACAAAAAGCTCTTAAACAGAATTGCTTAAAATAAAAAAATATATTCCTAGACAAATTAATGTTTATTTAAAATTCAGTAGAATTTTTTTTCCTGAGATAGATTAAAACATGGTAGGCAAAGTAAAGGTATTTCCTAGTAATTAGAGGTAACCTACTCGTTGACTTGCAGAATATCGTGGAAAGTTTAAATATATTTCCTAATAAAATTCGCACTTCTATTATGAGTTACTCAAGTACTTATTAAATTTCTCCGGTAAAGTCTAATGATGTGTTATAAACCAGCCCACCTCTTCTAGATAGTTATAAATAAACACACTTAAGTATTCACATGAATAAGAAAATCCAACTTTACATTAGCGTAATAATACGCAACTTTCTCCACCTTCACAAAAGCTTACAATAACTCTCCAAGTAACAGAATTATTCGACGGTTAGTTTCTATCACGTCCACTATTAAGTGCCCACAACCATACTTAAACCTTATTAACACTTAACTGCTGTCGTAAATGAAAAATGTCCTTATAACCGTTATTGTGATGCGCATGACGTTGAAATAATGCATCCGTATGGTCGAGCATGCTTCGATTTCTTAAACCCTGTGACATTGACACAAAATAGATTGTTACAGAAGGTCTGCTCAATACAACGAGTGTAAACGCACGCACACTTAGGTGCGTACGTTCAGTGTTCTCTAACTCAGTCGCAGTCAACTGCTGGACATAGGCCTGGCTGCTCCACATCACTCTAACCTCCGCCTTCCGCATCTAGTCTGTCCCAGCCTCTTTTTTAAAGTCGTCTGTCCATCTAGCGGGGCGTATCTCATTACGGTTGCTGATACGCGGTTTCCACTCTAGGATTCGTCTGAAACACCGGCCATTGGTCATTCGACAAACATGGCCAGCCCACTGCCACTTCAGCTTTCTTATTTTGCAAGTTAATAACTTCGGTTCTTTTCCGGATGACTTTATTTCTGAGTTTATCCTTCAAAGAAAGTCTGAGCATAGTTCGCGCCATAATGCGCTGGGTGACCTTGAATTTTTGGACCGCCTGAATGTCAGTGTCCTCATTTTGGCACCGTATGTCATAACGGGCAAGACGCACTGGTTGATGACTGGTTCTCAAAATATCTCAAACGAATGAGAATTGTTATTTCTTATTTTGATTGTTGCTTTTATTTATATCTAATCGTATGCTGCACTGGCTGACGTCATCACGTCAACGCCGGCTGTCGTTAAAAACCAGCGCTGGGGCCCTGTCTCGTATAGGTTCTTAGCATTATGCTGAGCGATGGCCGTTTTGCGTAGATGTGACGCATACTTTCTCCCAAATTGTTATTTTGTTTGTTTATTTTTATGCGTCATGTTTGCCGCAAATAAACGTATTTTCTTTCTTTCAATTATTGCGAGTGCGCTTACTCTCCCTTTACATAATGCGTGTCTATGTGTGCGTGTGTTTTCGCTCATTATGTAGAGCCAGCTTTCTGTACTAACCTATTCTGTGCTGTGCCTGTAACTATGGTCGATGTGGCAGGCATGGTAATTATAGCAATTAAAATAACTCCGCTTGTTACGTCAACTAAGGCCTTCGCTTGATAAGGCTGTGCCTGTTAATACACGATTAGAACGATATTTCATTAATTGATTCGAATATCAGATTGTGTAAGTATTTATATTAGTTAGTGCTTGTTTATTTCTAAGTTTAGAATTTGTATTGATCAAAAGTTCTACAATAACTTTAGGTAACAGCTTTTAAAATTATGAATAACTAAGTATAGGTAGTAAATTGGAAACCGATTTAGAGATATTGCTTAATCAAATCGAATATGCATATTTAAATCAAATATCATAAAAAGCCACACTACTCTCACTCATATGCAATAGCGTCCATTATTTTATAAATTATGAGAATGAACCCATAACAATACAATAGCATGAAACCAATAAATAACAGAAGGAGACGTCAATAGTTCATAGTAGCGTAGAACTTTAAACGCAATCTCTCTAAATCAAAACAGATTTTATTACGCCTGTAGGCCTACACAGCTTATACAGATAAAGTATTACTTAATAACCAGAACTAAACGTATCATCTCCGATAACGCGCCAAAACATCCATAAAAAAAAGTTTAATCCCATTCCCGCCAAAGAGATTTAAAGTAAGTTTCAATCGTAAATTAAATTCTACGCATACGTAGGCAGTTCAATCAGCCTGCTACTACCAAAAGAAAATAAAATTAAAAGTAAAGCAGAGTGTACAAATGAGGCGGGTAAAATTATTTTTACGATTCTCTCTCTCAATTAGAAGGAGCACCGACAGTAAAGTGTCAGTGTTATTTAAATTTACTGCACCAATTAGACTCGCTATCATCACAGGAGTGATGAAACCATACCGTGTCGTGAGTAGCTTCCCTTATTAAGAGTTCTATAATTAAAATTTACAGCGCCAAGCGGACGATTCGAATAACTAAGAAAATAGTTACAAATGATTCCATTAACTAGTTTAAGGGTAGTTCTTCGAGGTCCCTCAAAACGCGGTCACACGGTCTTAATTCGTAACCTATTAAACATTCAGTGTTAGGACCAAATACAGATTAATCTTTATTTATATGTGTACATAATTTAAACATTAAACATCTAAAATTATTTATAATGTTTATTAAAAAATATATTTTATGTCGAAAACGGGAGCAAAATCGGTGTTCTTAACGCGTCACACTCTGTTCGCGCTCACGGCAAACTTTGATAACTTTTGTATTCAATTCATAAGCATATAATGTAATACATCAAATTAATTGTATTTAACTATGCATCATAATTATCAAAGAACATTAATTTTATCTCTTAAGTTACAATAGTTAATAGGCAATAAGTCTCTGTCACACGATTTTGTTAGTTTCGAGAACGCGCAACAAAACTGCACCTATCTTCCAAGAGCGCCTACTTGTCGCTACACATTTTAGCTGCGCGGACGCTCAGAGTATCCCGGCGTCAGTGAGGAAGACACGTACGTTCATCGCTTCTAAACAAAAAAAATACGAGGTGGTTTATTCTTTGAATATTTTCAAGTAGCCTTGGTCTAGAAACTTTCATGCGCATATTTTGAAGGATAATGCTTATAATTTTCCAACTCATTTTGTATTAAGGAATAAGATAGATCTTCGAGATTATTCCCAAGTACTTTTTTTGTTTATTTACCTATAAGTTTAATCGTAATTCTCAAAAATGTGAATTTTTCGTAACTTTCGTGGCACAACTTTCGTGGTTATTTGTCCACGAAAGTTAGCTAGCGCACCACGAAAGTTACATATCTCCATTGAATGATAACTTTAGATTACTTGTGACGCTGCAGATGCATTTACTCGATTATCACGAAGCTCAAAAAAGCATCAAGTCATGTATTTGTATAAGTGTTTATGCATGTATGTGTTTAAATTTTTTTCTTTTAACGACTCGTAGTAGGTATGTATTTCTGTTTATAGGTTTTCTCGTAGCCAATTTAACAATTTTTCCCACCCCAAAACTGGGCTGTTTTACCAATTGTCTGAACTCACGAAAAACTAATCAGCGGTTTCATTGAAAAGTTCAATACCTACTCGACCAAAATGTACTACTTACAAAACAGCGGTTTTTTTTTTTCGTGATTTCGGAGTTGGTCCGATAGTGAAAGTTGTTCATATTCATGGGTAGAACAGCCTGTGAAAATTTGCGCACTACTTAAAAAAATATCCCGTATAGTTTTTTTTTTAATAAAAATTAAGTTCATATTAATATTATTAATTATGTTGGGAAGTGCATGGCTTTCGTGATTTATTGACAACTTAAGACAAACATTTTGTGATTATAGACTTAAAAGAACTTCAAAGAAGAAAGACTGAAAAATAAATGAAAAAAATTATTTGCAATTATTTTTAATTATATTGATTACATAAGTATCTTAAATATTGTGATTTTTGTTATGTTTAGTGGTAATTCACAAACGAGTGATAGCCATGGAAATGTCTTTTCATAAATTCTAAATGATACGAGACTGAAAATTTATTAAAATAAAGCAGCTGGCAGAAAATGGTATGTTTTATGATTCCAAGCATTTCAAAGCACACGTTATCTGCCAGCAATAGTAGTAAGTAATAATTATGTTTATGTTGCAAATTTTAAAGTTTAATTTCCGGGAGCAAAGCAATTGTTAGCAACCTAAGTTAATAATGAGTACTAATAAGCTGATCTCAAAACAATATAATTGTTGATCTCAAATACAAGTTGATTCATATATAATAAAGTCTTTTATTTTATAAACTGGAAATTTGAGAAAAAATAAGTATTTGAAACTATATTTTGCTTGCAGAAAATACGTCTGTAACTTTCGTGCGGACTTTCGTAACTTTCGTGGGCACAGAAATTTCAAAATAGAATATCTCTGTAGTTTATGCACCGATTTACATAAAATAAAAAATTACGTATTATTTTTACAGCGTCTTAAATCTGTGTACATCTACTTGTAGATTATTAAAAAAAAAAAATTCGCCATGAAAGTTACGCGGAGAATACTTTTTGAAGAACTACCCTTAAACATGTCGGTATGAAGCTTACACTTTGTATTGGGAACAGCGGTGATGAAAAAATGCGGGTCAGTTTAGATTTTGTTATTTTGAATCTTTATTAGCGACTGGAGTTGTAAACTGAATTCTGTGTGGCGATGAATAACATGGAGATAAAAAACATGACAGCGGTCGCGAAGAATTTTAAAACAAGTTATTAATACCACCGTTACCACAGCGGCACAGCCCTTTACAACATTCTGAACAGCATAGCTATTCACAACTATTAGACAGGCTTCAGAGTCGAAAAGGACTTATTTTCGGTTTTAAAATATCAACATTTTCGAATTTCGGATTTGTAAACAGTATTTAGAGGATTTTCTTCGATAACATTGATATATGTTCAATTCGGCAAGGAAGCTTATCGAATGGTTGTGAATACTGTATACAGTACAGTAGTTGTGGCAGAACAAATAGAGACTGAACCAAATATCAAAGCTCTGATAAAAACTTTGAATGAAGTCACAATAAAAACAATATACAAGACGACAATAAAATACATTCTACTTGAGCCACAAAACAAACGGACAGCTCCAACGAAGCGGCACAATGAGCCATAACGACGCCAAGGCGACATGATGATGGAAAATAAACAATAACTCAAGCCAACAGATAGGTACCGCTGCTGTATAAAAGGATTGCACCAAAACACATATCTCATAAAGTTAGTTGGCGAGCAAAACATCCTGGCATGTACCAAGTAGCACATTTTGGCATCCAAGGCGAGAACAATCTGTATAATAGAATTTACTTGTTTCTTCCCTTCGTCGCTAACGTGATAGTTCGGGAGTCGGCGACTCTGTGGCGGATGGCGGTTGCTCTCCTGAATATAGATAGGTATTTACCTTTGTCCTAGTTGATAATTAAGGACAAACGAAGCTGGTTTATTGGCTGTGGTGAGGTTAGTTAGCTATTGAGTCGGTGTTCACCTTTAACGGTATTCTGTCTTTCGCGTGAGCAATTTACACTTCGCTTTTTTGTATAAACTGTTGAAGCTCTTAAGGTATGGTCTGTTGCTTTTTTGCCTTTATTTGTTTCTATTGAACTGTCTGTTTCAATACTGACTGACTGACTTAAAGATGCTTACTTTCATCTTTAAGTTTCTATATACAGACCACTTTATTATGTGTTTCTTCTTTCCCAGTTTTCGTCTTTTTTTTTCTACCTCAAATTACCTGCCTACTACATCTTCGGATGTTTGCCCTGGATATGAGATTAAGACATAAATATCAAGGCTAAACACATTCGCACTATTTCATCTGGTTCCTAATGTAAATCAAACATAAAATTAAATACTCTTGATTTATTACATCCATTAGCATAAAAAATAACCATAAAGGTATTGCCTAATCGAAATCAATATCCCATTACTCAAGCGAATGCCGAAATGATGAGTATAAATATTTTGCGTAGGTATAGAGATGTGTGTGTGTCATTTGTACAAATGAGAGAGATCTTAGAGGAAACAATATCATAAATAGTCCTCATTTGTTTACGTTTGGGTACGCTCGATCACAAAATCGTTTCGTCAATTTTCACCATTCACGTTAATTGACAGGTATAAATTAGAACCTTGTCAGTCAAAAATATGACAGATTAAAAAAAACATTGTTGGTGGTGGTATTTGATTGGTTTTTGTGTGACGTCTCTGAGTGTGAATATTAGAGACTACATGGTTATATTGAGCTTTTACTTGATAAACAATCAAAATATGTAAGTTATTATTTATCAAACAAACAAATACATATTTATTTGGTGTACATAATAAAGAGTATTTCTATTCTATTCTATTCTACATAAAAAAAATTGGAAAGGTTGTTTTGCCACCCCATGAACAAACTGACGATGGGTCTTTGTTATTTGAATTTATAATAATTTAATATTCACTTAGCTACATGAATTTGATATAGATTATAATATCCTGGATTACACTGCGACTTTGTGCGTTCTTAAAAGAAGAGCTTTTAGCTTAATGAATTCTAAAAGCAAGCCTATAGCGGGCCCCTTGTGGGTAGCAAGAAAGTAATATTGGAAAAGGGTTATATTATCAAACGTATTTTTTTTATAGTGGCTAATATAATAAGCCGAGCTTTGTTGCAACAAACAAAATAATCACCTAAGTCATCTTTAGCGCGTCAGCGGGATTGTCCGAAAGGGTTACCGCTGGCCCGGAGTATAAAGGGCTAAAGAAGGAACACGGGTGGGTTTTAGTCAGTAAGAGTCTGGCACTCCCTTCCGCTCCACCCAGAGCGGGAGGGATAATTTGATGAGTTCCTACCATAAAACAAAAAAAAAACATCTTTAACGCTACTATTTTCAGGTCCCTTATATAGCAATATGTGTCTCGTTTGCTTTATCTATTTGTCTTCCGTGTTTGCATCTACAAAAAATTTCTGGTTCAATCAATTATCCAAGTAAACATTCTCCCGTTTTCCTTACCACATCTACGGTTTAGTTTCTGATAAATATCCTAGCTTATGGAACTATCCTCTGTGGTCAACAGTACGTTAGTGCAACCCACTGAGCGTTCGTTATGGCGAAAGTTTGGAGAGCTCACAACTTGATGCTGTCATTGTTGAAGTTGGATTTATGCCAAACGTGCAAAGACGCATTGCAGAGTAATATTCAGGATTTTTGTACCAAAGGTTGTTTGGACGCGAGAATCTGGGATATGTCACCCGTTTGTCATTTGGAGGAAATTTAGTGTCTGAGGCAGTTGTAGCGGTATCTAAATTTAACTTATGGGACATTTGTAATAATCATTGGTTATGAATAGATTATGTTTTCTGCTGTTTATGAATGAATTATGCATTACGTTATAAAATTAGTTTTGTAGTTACAAAATTGTGACATACGAAATTTCAAACCAAAGTCATTCTTAATTTCCTGACGACCGAAAAATCTTGAACCCCCACAATGAGATCCACATATCTAAACAGTACCGTCTTTTTCAAAATGACAACATCCTTCTCAAACTATATAAAAAACTATGTCAAAACCAAGTCAGTAACTCCAATTCATGTCACGTCACATTTGCCTTGAGTTCCACCTACCCCTTAAGGCGAAGCTCTCGGCGCGTGCACTCACACACTTAAGATCACACAGCCGTGATTTGCATACTACGCTTTGACATACTTTATTCCTCACAGCTACATAACTCCACTTATCTGCGGTAATAGATCGGTGTGAGCCGTTAAACTAGAATTGCAATAGTGTTTGCGTAGCACGTCATTAAATCTTATCATGTCCGTGTCTGTTTCATCAGAGTGACACGCGACTTTATTATCGTGGTACTACATGTCTTCTAGTTGGGTTGTTTCTTTTGCTGGATTCTTGGAAACATTTTCTTGAGTATTTTTGTCCTACTTCAAAATAAGAAGGTTCTGTTTTCGACTCGTATGTATGTACCTACAAACCTCCATTTAGTTGACCTTTTTTGACTTTAGTTGTGACACGCCACATTATGATTTGAAATTCTAGTGATCCAAATGTTTGAACTGTTATAACGTTATTATTAATTCAACTACCTTTGACTTATCATAAAAAATAATCAAGTAATATCCCTTAGGAGTACCTGTTTTATTTTTATTAGTCATAATGTGGAGGCCACTGTACGTATATTTTACGACTACGATTTTTGTTACAAACTTAAATGTAAAGAGAGGCAACTCCAGCCGTCGACAATGTGCCGCTCGTGTATATGTTTGGCAAGGGTGCTATGGGGTGACGGCCGGTTAGAAAAAAAAAATGTTCCAGAACCATGTTTCTTAAGTTCGTATCTAATCGTCAAGATTTCCTTTCTGAATAAGCAAAAGCCTCAGGCGACTAAAAGCTGAACTAGTTGGTAAATTCGCTAACTAGCTGTCACTTCTGCAGCGTTTATAATATTTTACACACGCGGCGCTCTTTCCAGCAGCCCTATTAAAACTTTCTAACTGTAATAGTCATAATAGCAAACTTGGTATTTAAACGAAGGAATTCTGCGGCGAGATGAAAGACTAATACCGTATGTATTTAATTAATTTACGTCGACAATACATTGAAGACCATTTCCATTAAACGCTGGACCTTACAAAATAAACAATAACAAAACATCAACAATAAATCTTGAAGCAACAATACCGTTTCTTTGTCTCAAAACGAGCATCTTTTGTTCAGTTTTTGGTATGAAATCCGTGTTATAGCAGCACTGTTCATTTGCGCCTCGGGTAATATCATTTTCCACATTTTCCTTTCCTTTGTCGATGTAGACACAATAAAAGCAAGCCGGCTCGTTAATCGCACAGAGTAGTCCTGGCGCGTAATTAACTTTGCAGCCAGAGAGAGTAGAGATTTACGTGGACCTCGGGTACAATTAAATTTGCATAGGAAATTGCACAGAATGAGCTAAGAATAAGTTACCCGAGTATGAAACTAAATTTTATGCTTGTCGTCGGCTAGAGGAGTCTTATTTATTTACCTGGCTCTTAGCTTCGTAATTGTTAACTTCGAGCATTATGGCAATTTTTTCTTCTACATTCAGGCAAAGTTGATCGTACAATCTCCGAGAAAATTACCGAAGATTTTCATTTTCTACGACAGCATATTTTTATGCAAACGTCTACCGTATGCAATAATGAAGATTTACTTGACAGCTTACTTTTTTTTAAATATCTCCTAAAACTTATTAATTCGTAGCCCAAATTAAATGTTATGCTTGTCGTCGGCTAGAAGAGTCTTATTTATCCTCGTAATTGTTAACTCGGAGCAATATGGCGATGTTTTTGATCGGCATTCAGGCAACAAAGTTGATCGCATTATTCCCGACAGAATGTCCAAAGATTTTCATTTTCGACGACAGCATTTTATTCCTATCAAAATTTTATTCCAACCTCTGCCGCATTCAATATTCAAGATTTATTTGACAGCTTAATATCTCCTGAAACTTATTAGTTCGTAGCCCATAATATTAAAAATGTTGCCTTTTTATTTTAGTAAACCCATTTAACAGAAAAGCAATGATTCGTAAAACTGTGGCTATTTGTAGCGCAGCGATGTAATTGGCTATCAGGGCCTGTTGAAAAATGGACAGATATTTATTTTAATGCACTCCATCCATCAAGACTACTAGCGGCGCTACCTCGAAGACAGGCCATGGCGATGTAATTAAGGATATTGAAAAACAAATAATTATTTTTGAATCATGTTTCGTGTTCCAGTGAAGTACCCTATAATTTGAGTGATGAATTACTCTTAAGGGGCTTACATGACCTAAAGCGCGGTCATTGTCGGACTGCATAGAAAAGAAAGAGAAGCACGATGACACAACGCTGATAATTTATTGCAAAATATGAAGCAATTATTTAATTACAAAAAATCTATTGTTTGTACAAAAAAATTAAAGCAATAGTAATTTAGTATGTTGCTTGTAGAATAATCTGACAAAAAATCTGAATAATTGTATGTATATTAGTATGGTTTTTATTGTAAAAAGAAAGTTTTGGAGGTATCTTCATGATTTTTTTCTATACTATCAAATTAGTCGTATTATGTTTTCAACACACTTTCTACCTAGCATATATCCTGGAGAATACCATATATTTTTCTGATTTTGTTTACTGTAGTTGATCATATGCGTTTATTGTTTCTAAAACTTGCGTTTTGTGTGTTTAGATCCTGTAAGCCCCTTAAGTGCTAGAAAATACGTAAACCTTCTACATGTTAATGGGTTCTTGAGTATCCATTTCCTTTTGCTACCAAGTCATATTTTAACTAGGTAAGTAATTGATAGATATAGTTAACAAACTAAGAAAATTACAGTTGTTTGAATCGTATGATATCATAAATGGAACACCTGATTTCTATACGTTTTACGTCATCTACTTAAAAAAAAAAAACATGCATTACTGACAGACAACAAAGCATTAAATTTTGTACAAGACACCCTTCTATAATGAATGTGAGCACTAAGGAAGGATTTTTAAACATTCACCCCCTAAAGAGGTTAAATAAGGGATGAAAGTTTGTACGTACAGACGCCAGCACGTCAACCTAATACAACCTGTCAAATTTCTTTAACAGATTTTCAACTTTATCGCTAAAGTAAGTAGTAAGTTTCAAAGTTGATTTAGACAAATTTGACAGTTTCGTGTAGATTGATGTGCTGGCGTCTGTACATAAGCTCGTCATTTTTGCCGAGGGGATATCCTATCAGGCCTGACCTATAATAAATATTATGAGAACGTTTAACTTTATTCTAAGCAACTGTACCTATCATGTTATTCGCGAAAATTAACAATTTAATCAATACTAATATTATAAATGCGAAAGTGTGTCTGTCTGTCTGTTATCTCTTCACAAGAACCGATTTAGATGAAATTTGGTATACAGATATTTTGAGTCCCGGGACAGGACATAGAACTTTTTATCCCGATATTCCCACGGGATCAGGTGAAACAGGGGGCGCTACTAATTGTTTACAATACATACTAATATTAAAAAACCGAAAGCAACTCTTGCGTGAAAAGGTTAACGCTTAAACCTTTGAACGGATTTCGATACAAATGGCAAGGAGATAGATGGCTCCCTGGGAAACGACATAGGCTACTTTTTGTCCCGGTAAAATGTTCCCGTCAATTTCCGACATCGCGGTCAGAAGCTAGTTTCTAATAAAGCAGAAAGCTTAAGGGGACTACATGACCTAAAGCGCGTTCACTCTGCGGTCGGACTGGATAGAAAAGAAAAAGAAGCGCGATGACACAACGCTAGTAATTTATTGCAAAATATTAAGCAATTATCTATTTACAAAAAAATTATTGTTTGGACAAAAAAATTAAAACACTAGTATTTTAGTATGTTGCTTGTAGAATAATCTGACAAAAAATCAGAATGATTGCATGTATATTATAGTATGGTTTTATTGTGAAAATATAGTTTTTAGAGTTATCGTCATAATTTTTTTCTATCGTATCAAATTAGTTGTAATTTATGTTTTCAACACACTATGTAACTAGCATATCGCTGACTGAATTCGATAGTGGCACAAGACAAATATCCTGAAGAATATCATATATTTTTTTGATTTTGTTTACTGCAGTTCGATCATATAATTTTGGGCATAATAAAACCTGCGTTTTTTGCGTTTAGGTCCTGTAGTCCCCTTAACGGGTATATTTCATTCACCATCACATACATTTATTGCACAATACTTTGCAGTTTCCCCACAAATTGTCTGCAGTGTAACTTTTATTGCAGCATCCGTCCGAACATTTCGACGATATTTTTCATATTTACGACATTTAGAATTTACGCCTCTTGTGAGCGAAGGCAGACATTCAGACAACTCGCCTCTTCCTGACTATTCTTGTATGCACCATTCGGTTTTCATATGTCTGCCTCCAACGTGTTGTAAAAACCGGTAGGAATGGCGAATTTTATATTTTTGTTCTGAGTTACCTAGACGATAACAAAATACTAAGAAATAATTTAACTTTGAAATTAGTTTTTACATACTGTAAAATGTTCAATCCTTTAAAAACTACTTGCACAAGAGTTTATGTTGATACCTGGCAGTGGATATCTCATCATCTGCCTTGCCTTGTCCCAACTATGTTGGGGTCGGCTTCCAGTTTAACCGGATGTAGCTGAATACCAGTATTTTACATGAAGGGACTGCCTATCTGACCTCCACAACCCAGTTAATGGGTTATACGATACCTCTTGGTAAGACTGGTTATCAGAATTTCGGGCTGTAACGACTGTCAAAGATCCACGAATGACAGCCGGGACCAACGGAGGCACGGAGGGGTCTCGGTATTTAAAGATGGTCAGTATGGTCACCCATACACAGACCAACCGCGGAAAGCGTAGCTTAACCGGATCGATGGACCTGTGCGGCCACGGCATTTGGCCACGGGCCCCACTGGCAATGGATATCTACCTATCATAATCAGCCATAACATTTTCACTGCTGGGACACAGGCCTTCTTTCGGTGAGAGGGAGTGGGCCGTAATCCACGACGCGGGCCCAGTGCTGGTTAGATGTCAAAATCATGTCTTCGAATTTTTGGTTCTAGGACATGCTGGTTTCCTCACGATGTTTTCTTTCACCGTTTTGAGAACAGTGGTGACGAAATAATTTACCCAAAGTAAAGCACCTGCCTGGGTTCTAACTCACGACCTACAACTCGTAAGTGGGGGCCGATAGCCCGATACCACTGGGTGACCACTGCTCTTACTGGGCCACCACTCAAAAAATTAAGAACTAGCTATGCTTAGAAAATTATGTCTAAGCATAGATATTTTATTAACATAGGATATTTTTTTTTGCTAACAATTGAGTCGTGGTTACTTGAATAAATAAAATTGAATTGGATTGATTATAGCTAGTACTAAAATTACAATTGTTACGAATAAGCAAGCTATCAATATAACTATTTGCAACCCATAACTGCCGAATATTTCATCATATAAAGGTCCAGGCCACACCTTTTCTTCAACATCCAATCCGTGCCGTTATAATGTAGGTGTGGGACTTTCACTTCATAAACTTTACTACGAAATACCCTACTATTTTATACCTTTACGGTTGTTTTATAGATTTCTGACATAGGTACTTAACATAACATTAAACCTGGTAAAGTATTGGCTACATACTAAAGTACGTTGCAAACTTTGTTGGTGGTATGGAAATGTGGGAAAGACTGACACCTTCTCACATTTACTTCAAAAAATTATTTATTTATTTTGTCTTACTTGGTTGATTAATTTTTTATAGAATTTAATTATTTTGAATACATTTTAGGTAAATTATAAGACAGCTTCCATTTGTCCGTCGGTCTATTAGTGCGCTCATTACTCGAGAAAAACTTATCTGAATTTAATTCTGATTTTATAGATCTTTGAGTAGGTAGGTCTTCTGCCCAATCCTCGCAAACGGAGCCAGGCCAACAGCTACTCAAATAAAATATTTGGCCATAGTCTATATATGCTATAAGTACTAGGCACACATGTTGGCTTAGTAATATTATGATGAAAAAATCATATTTCACTTAGAAAGGCTTGACAAAAATTTCATAAGGCGGGGGTAGACGTGTCTGGATGAAAACTCCTTAAAAATGCTCGCAGTGGATATCCCCTTTTATCGTAAATATACTGTGATGGTATGACTCTGGCGTGAAATTGGCAAACTTTATGTCTATAAAATATTATAATGAATGTGTATTTTGTGTATTAGTTCCGGCCAATCAAATGGACTTGATTTCAAACTTGTTTTTTACATGGTGGTGAAATATTGTTAGAATCGATTTATTTAGGTATGTACCTATATCTATCTAGTCATAATATTATAATAATTCCATTAAGTATATATTTTGAGAAATAACCTTTACTTATTTACCCATTACTTTTTAAATAACGATACAAAACCGTTTCAATAATCTCAATAAAAATAATTTTAGGTACATTTCGTACAAAGTAACAAAGTAAATAAAACCTACCCCTATTTTCTAGAACATTCACCTCACACCAAACCACCCGTATATGACCAACATAACCCGGACATGACCAACATAGCCTGACCACACACGATCACAACCACAGCCACTCGAACCGTGTAATCAGTGCAAAAATTTTAAAACCGCTTTATTATACTATAAAAACAAAGTCCATTCTCTGAAGGAAGTGGTTCTTTATACCAGCTTATCAGTGGTTAAGGCAAACACCGCTTTTGTTATACAATTAACTTTTAATTTATAGCGGCGGCTTATCGCTGCTAGAGCATTTTCTTCGTTATTTTCAGGAAACGAGTCGTTAAATGGAAAATGTGGCGGTGTTAGATAGTTTCTTTCGGTTTTATTAGAAAATAGGGAGAGTAACAAAATAACATGCCTTCCGGATACTTATAAGTTCCTTGTTAAGAGCAACTTAAAGGTTTTTTTTAATCTAATTAATATTCTAAATCTTATAAGTGATTTGCGCTTTATAAAAAAAAGTATGTAGGTATATTAGGTAGGTTATTATTTATTTTACATTTTTGGACAAAGAATCAGCATTGCCATTCAACGTGGCAATGCTGCCAACCTTTTGAGGCACTTTTACTATTGACAGCGATGCGGACGAATCTTTTGATGTCCTTTGATTATTTCTCCTCCTTTTTTATATACTTAAACGTATTATTATTATTTTTTAAGACTATTAGCTTTTTAAATTATATAAATATAATTAAATAATATTTTACATTAATTATTATTTTGCATGTTCTTATTTTTATGAAGACATAGACAGTTTATTATTTCTTGGATTTTATTCATATTCATTTTTAAATACTTACGTGACAAAACTGTACTTACATGTAAATTTTCCATATTAGTATGCAAAATTAAGTAGGTAAATATGTACACATACGAGCGACGACGTCGCAGAAAATAAAACTGCTTAGCAAAGTATTATAAAAAGGTCGCTATTTTGTTTTCATTATAATATCTGATGAGACTTTTATCCTTATTGAGCGGTATTAACACTTTACCTAATTATAATTTTAATTAAAGCACTTACGTAGACACACGCGAAGTGAAGTTTGAGGCGTGGGCAATACTAACAAAATTATTACTATATTATTATGTATACTTAGGTTAAGGTATGTATCATACGGGTCTTTGTTACCTGAAAATAAATGGATTATTATTATACATCGTGGTTTAAATTTTTACAGAAAAAAAAAAAATTTTGGCGGTATTTTACAAAAATAAAATCATGCCTGTGTACACCGAAGAGTTAGGCAGAGGTGTATCTATACTATATCCCCATTTCGCCAGTTATGTTTTAGTCCCAACAAAAGTAAGTGTAACAGGAATCCATACTAATATTATAAATGCGAAAGTGTGTCTGTCTGTCTGTTACCTCTTCATGCTTAAACCGCTGAACTGATTTAGATGAAATTTGGTATATAGTTTGAGTCCCGGAAAAGGACATAGGATAGTCTTTATCCCGATATTCCAACGGGATCGACTTATGCGGGTGAAACCGCGGGGCGCTACTAGTGTTTTATAACTGATATAAAATCTACTTCATAATCAGCCTATAATGTTCCCACAGCTGGGACACACGCCTCCTCTCTGTGAGAGGGGGTAGGGTGTAATCTACCACGCGGGCCCACTACAATATAATTAGTATTAGAGTATAGATAACAGCACAGCACACATACACAACACACACAGCACAACAGCAGCGTAACACACACGCTATTTAAGTAATTTATATACATCATTTCACAGAACATTTCCCTACAAACGGCCCGCACTTCAACCAAATAGGACCATTCCTCATAAACCCAAAAACCATAATATCTAGACTACCTAAACATCGGAAGTTAAAACGCAAAATATGCCAATAACGAACCAAAGGGCTGCAATTACGGGGCTTAACGTCCGATGTGAAGATGTCATTCCACCCGTTTCACCAAATTGGAGGTCATTCAATTTGCATATAAAGCGTGCAGAGGCGTCAATAGGACGACACTTAGAGAGGGCTCGATATAAGTCCCATTCGGTTGAATTCGGCCCTGGACCGGCCATTGCCGAGTTCGGCCCTGTGTTGTTTACATTTTGTGAAATGTATTGTCGCTTTCGGGACGTGTTTCATGTTTGCCGGGCTCATAATGCTGTTCTGTATGGGATGGGATGAAAATGAAATAAAGCCGAGATCAATATTCCATCACAGACGACGCAGCAGCTTATTCAATACGGTCAGTAGGATGTATGTAGCATTGTTGACCAATTTTTATAAGCTTTGCTAGCTTCTGCCCGCGACTTCGTCTGCGTGAAATTTCTTGTTCCCCCGACCCTCCCCGTCGCTTCGCATCGCCTGCCTGCGCTATTACTTCGTTTTTGCTTAGTGTTCTTTTTGAGTTATTCCGTTCTGATTCCCTGAACCCCCCTCCTCCCCCACCCCTCCTCGATCCCCTGCTTGTTCGTCTTCTGTTTTAATCTCTGTCTTTTTTCTTTTTACTCTGCTCCTAGAGTCCTAGCGCAGCGTGATGTTACTTTACCCATAGCCTTCCTCACGAATTGGGCTCATCATCTGCCTAGCCATTTCCCAACTATGTGAAGACAAACTATGGACAAAATTCTCATGTGCCTGTAGTTTCAAAACGAGACACAGTATAGTGGTGTTTGAGTGCCTTCAAAGCGCTTCCGTCTTCGTAGTTTTATCACGCGGGTTCTAGAAATAGACACTGTTAGCTGCAAAACGACGCTTTTGTCTAGCTTTACGAGTTTACTTTAAACCTAAACAATCGTCTGCTTCCAGCTAAGGATTAGACGGTATATAACGCTGGCAAGGTAGGTTTAAACATTTATAAACCAATCTACAAACTAATAATAAAGCTGAAGAGTTTGTTTAAACGCGATAATCTCTGAAACTACCAGTCTGATTTGAGAAATTATTTTGCATATATGGTAGCCCAATTTTTGACGGCACGGTTGGCGCAGTGGTTATACGATGAGTTATACGATGAGTTAGTCTTCACATTGGAAACGTCCGTACGTAACGTAAGTATATACCAAGCAATGGCATTGGCTCACTTTAAATCAGGTGGGAAGTCACCCTGGGACGTAATTGCGTAACAAACTTATCCAATGCCCATTTTGACAAATCAACAATATCCATTGCCATATTTAAGTTGCCGAGCAGACGAACTTTTGAAACATATAGCATAATCGGTCTATAATGTTCCTAAGTACTGCACCAGCAGTAGGAACATTATAGACCCAAGCCAACACAAGCCTCCTCAATTGCAATTGAGGTACTTATAGAGGTATGAGGAACA
Organism: Oligia latruncula; assembly: GCA_948474745.1. Classification (NCBI taxonomy): domain Eukaryota; kingdom Metazoa; phylum Arthropoda; class Insecta; order Lepidoptera; family Noctuidae; genus Oligia; species Oligia latruncula. The sequence goes on along the minus strand of OX419693.1, from coordinate 8,602,975 downwards.
GGGTGTAAAGTTCACTTATACTCTATTGAAAAGGGAGGATCCTCCGACCAGACGGGTGTTATGTCTGGCGGGCAACTGCCCTATGATTCACGTCGGGCCGTTGTATCTATGCTAATTGCGCGGTAAACTCTGCTTGCGCGATGTAGGTTTTACGTGACGTAGTATGACGCGTTGTTCTCATGTGGCGTTGTGGATACCGCTACATCACTCCCCCCCGGAGACCGGAGGTCGATAGTGGGCTGAGTCTTATATCTTGCGATGCTTGCCAGGCCAGCTGAGGTTCTAGTGAGTCGGAACCGGTTGCCGCATAGTTCACGGTGAGTCGGAACTGTCTGCGAAGATGTCCCCAGTGAGTCGGGGTGGCGCTGCGTTATGCTCCAGTGCGTCGGATGTGGTACAGCGCTGGGTTGAGGCTGACTGCTGGCGTCGACCAGGAGAGCGTTTTTCAAGGGCTCTGCTTGTGGACCGGCCGAAAGTGCAGTGTGCTGTGCCAAGGTTGCTGATGAGGCTGAGGGTGATGACCAGGAATGCGCGGTCGCTACATGCTGGTGGTAAGGATACCCGTTGAAGCAGTGGAAGCTGGCTGGCTGGGTGACTCGCCGCTCTAAAGCTTGCGGGAGTGATGATGACGTCACGCTGAAGTAGGTGCACGAAGGCTGCGCTGACGTTCATGTTCGGGGTCACCAGTATAGAGGTATGAGGAACAGGGTGTAAAGTTCACTCATACTCTATAGAAAAGGGAGGATCCTCCGACCAGACGGGTGTTATGTCTGGCGGGCAACTGCCCTATGATTCATGTCGGGCCGTTGTATCTATGCTAATTGCGCGGTAAACTCTGCTTGCGCGATGTAGGATGTACGTGACGTAGTATGACGCGTTGTTCTCATGTGGCGTTGTGGATACCGCTACATACTGATTGCATACCTAGTAAAAAAAATTGAAGGCACAAAGTAACCTTGATATATGTATAACAGCATCATACAGGTACCTGCTCAAATATCTCTTATAGATAGAGTAATACGTGAGGTTCCCAAAGAGCAAAGTCATAAATCCATATGCAATAAAACAGGAACAAAGTATGGCACGTGACTTCAGTTTCACGTTGAGATGTAAATATTTACTGCTTTATTTTATACGCAGGTTTAGCTGGAGCTATAAATCTCTTGTATGATTTGGGTAGGTTTGGGGCAAAATATTTTATTCTTGGGGGCAATAAAATCGATGTGGTGGAAGCACTTGTACAGGCAAACGTAATGGGTAGGTATCGCTGTGTAAGACGTTTTTATAATTGTCGCATCCGGTCATTCGTTTGACTATTCGGAACGCTGGCGCTATCTGGTGGCGGTTGTCGCGCGAGTCTAGCCTGAGTTCGTGGGAGTCGACGACAGCTCGACAGAACGATGTGAAGCGTGGAGCTCGCTTGGACATTGGACGTCGTACGAACAACATGTGCTCAGAAACTGGCCCGCGTTCCGTATCTGGTTGTGTCGTGTACCTACAGTGTGTAATTTGCTAGTGTGATTAAATTGTTCGTGAAATTATAATCTGATTTGAACTGCAAACGGTTTTTCTATTGCGCAATAACCAACACCTACCCAACTGTAAGCCCAAAGTAGTTTAAATATGGCTGATAATAACGAGACACACTATACCTTCTCCGTCATATTTAATTATTTAATACAACTATAATTAATAGACACAAGTAAAAACTGTACAGAGGCGGACTTAACTCGGGCTCAACATATTTTCGATCGACTCAAAAAGAAGAAGAATAAATTCCGTCTTCGCTCACTTTTAAATAAGCCAACGATTCAAACTACTTGCACAATTTTCTTAATTACGACAGAAATGAAATCCACAACCATTGCAAAGAATAGTACCCACTCAAAAAGGCGGAAGGGGGACATAAAATATCTTCCTCTAATAAAAACTATAATAAAAGTTATTCATTTTAATGGACATTGTGGAAATACTAGTAATATATCAGAAAATATTAAGTAAGTAAGGGGCTGCAGAGCACTTAGTAGTTACGACAAATAAATCAAAGAAACATGGCCAGGGATTAGCTCAAATTACCGACCAAACAGTCCATTCGAACGATTCAGCGAGTTCCAATCCGATCTCTAGGAACTATTAACGTGAACCTGCTCCCAGCTTAATCGTGGTTAGGTTTACTAGCTACCTGGTATTTTAGCCAGTTAAATAGTTAATCCAGGTAGGTAACTATTCGCTATGTGAGTGCGACGCACTAACTTTTAAACAGATGTTAATTTATTTAATTTTACCTATTCTGAAAAGTAATTTTATTATTCAACTAGCAGCGCCCCGCGGTTTCACCCGCATAAGTGTTGATCCCGTGGGAATATCGGGATAAAAACTGTCCTATGTCCTTTCCCGGGACTCAAACTATCTCTATACAAAATTTTATTTAAATCGGTTCAGCGGTTTAAGCGTAAAGAAGTAACAGACAGACAGACAGACACACTTTCGCATTTATAAATAATAATATTATGTACTAGCTGCGCCCCACGGATTCACCCGCAGCGATCCCATGAGTATATCGGGATAAAAACTATCCTATGTCCTTTCCCAGGACTTTAAACTATATCTATACCAAATTTCATCTAAATCGTTTCAGCGGTTTAAGCGTAAAGAGCTAATAGACAGACAGACAGACACACATACACACTTTCGCATTAGTATGGAGTAAGGATGGATTAGTATATTATTCAATACATATTTTATTGATAAGTTTCTTAAGAGTACCATCAGTAAAAATAACCGTCATAATTGAATACGAATATTTATTTGCCTCTTAAGGTGAAACCTCTTAAAGTAAATAGGCTGGTATTATAATTCTTGAATTATAATATCAGCCTACTATTAGGCCCACTGCAGGGCAAAGGCCTCTTCTTTGGAATTATTTACCTATATACTCATAATTAAAACCTACTAGTCCACTGTATATGGGTAAAAGTCCGCGCTGTGCAGATTTTTCTTTAATTTTAAATTAAATTGAATGATTTTTTTAAAACTGATTTTTTTAAATTTGATTTTTTGTTTTGATTTTTTTAAATTTGATTCCTTCAAGAAAAAAATCCTTTCTGTCTTTCCAAAATGTCAGCCTGTCGAGTCTTGCTACATATTAGTAATCTGTGAGTCATTTTGTCACATTTTCCGTAAGACTATGCACCAACCATAACATAAATTAGTTACGCCCGCCATTTTCGCACCATATGCCTCTATGGTGCCATTTCCTATATCCACTCGCTATCAGCGGGACGCGTCAAAAATATTAGGTCTAGACTGCAGCCGTGCATGTTGGCTAAAGATGGGAAGGAAGAATGAAAGTGAATGAAGCGATCACGGACTATTTTGTACCTATATATTTACCTATACGGCACATAGGAGCATTTGGGCTTGTAATATGAACTAGGTAAGCCAACTCCTTCCTGGTTTCTGTGAGTTTGTTTGTGAGGTAATCTTCGGAACTACTGATCCGATTCAGAAAATTCTTTCACTAATGGAAAGTTACAGTAATGCAGAGTGTCATAGGTTATTTATGTAGAAACAAGAAATTTCACGCGAATGAAGTTGTAGGCAGAAGCTCAATATATTAGTAACGTAAATATGTATTAATTTTGAAGAACTTCTTTTTTTCTGTAAAATACCTACAATTATGACTTTAAAGCTCATTAATTACTTAGCTATTTATAAAGCTAATTGGAATGTTCCAAATAGCTTTATAAATAACTAAATAATTAATAAGTAATTAATGATGATTACATGTAGGGTATATGAAAAAAAAAGTTGATCAAAGCTTATTTTGCATAGGTAAGTCCAACCAAAAAGTATATAAAAAAAAAACCGCCAAAGAAATCTAATTTCTACTCGCAAGAAGAAATTAAATTAGTCCTACTATCAATTAGGGTAAATAAAAGGCTGAAAAATAAAACACAGATTCTTTAGAAGCACATTACCGCACAAACATTACCGTAATAATGAATTCACTGTTATTGCTTCCACAGGAGTCGAATTACATGAACCCACTTAAAACCTACTGAGAACCAGTTAATCTTACAGAACAAGCAGCACAGTAACAATACATTGAAATATATACCTACTAGACATTTCAACACCACAAATAAACAAGGAATCCGAGTTTAGAACAAAAAGTGAAGCAAGAAGGCACATAATTGAATGGGACCTTATTTACTTAACTAAGACTGTATAAATTTTCGTTGTACAACAAGGAACGATAAATTTTCACGAAGCTTTGCAAAGCAGCCTTATATTAACGAGACTCGGTTTCAACAAGGATTTAAGTAAGAATGGAGTGTTAACATGCATGGTCCGTAAATGAACACAATAAGAGGCAAGCGGACACTTGTTCTGAAAATCACACATATCATGTAGAATACGCAATAGACGGTAGGTAGACCGTAGAAATTGTATTTCATATGACGATCGTTGTTATTTAGTACCGCAATTGTAAGTTTTTACAATTCAAATAACTGATGATGTCTACAAAATTATGATTATCACAGAATATCTGATGGATGACCCGCTAGTCAATTACGTCAGGAACTTACAATATACATACTTTACCTAATTAGTTTTCAATAAAACGAGTCAATAATTTTTACTGGAATTTAGATTTTTCTACAATTAGATCAACCCTTTGTACCTATATTTGTTTTCTCAATGGCAAAAATAATTGCGATTGTGAAATATTAAAAAACTCACCTGTCATCAACATGACTTAGCACTCCATTTTTTAATACATCTTTGTCGCAACCTTAAATAATTAGGCAATTAATTTTGTTTATTGTATTAAAACGTTATGTTAGTTATGGTCAGGGAACACGTATTATGTTGATTACATTATTGAAATATTATTATTGTTGTGATGATTTACGTGACATGGTCTTAACTGATGAGTTTGTTTCATTAAAGTTTTTCCTATGTTAATCTTTTTGAAAATATTAGACACTATATACTTAATTTCAAATTGAGGGGCCCGTGGCTAAATAACAACAGCCGCAGAGGCCGATCGATCAGGTTAAGCTATGCTAGCCGCGGTGGGTCTGTGTATGGGTGACCATCTGTACATACCAAGACCCCTCCGTGCCTCGGAAAGCACGTTAAGCCGTTGGTCCCGGCTGTCATTCGTGGAACTTTGACAGTCGTTACGGGTAGTCAGAAGCCCGAAAGTCTGACAACCAGTCCAAGGGGTGTCGTATTACCCAGTAACTGGGTTGTGGAGGTCAGATAGGCAGTCGCTCCATGTAAAATACTGGTATTCAGCTGCATCCGATTAGACTGGAAGCCGACCCCAACAAAGTTGGGAAAAGGCTAGGCAGATAATGACTTAATATCAAATTCGAAAATAATTATTTTGTATAAATTCAGCAACTTAAATATAAAAGAATTCGTTAAATGAGTGAGAAATATGGTTAAGTTTTTCCTAGTATCCTATAACAAACCTTAGTGCTCAGGTTTAATTGGTGAACCTACCCTGATATAAATAAAATGTGAAATGCACTTTTTTAATTCAATCAATCAACACAGATACAGGATTTTTCCAATCTGCATCTGGATTCCACCTTTTTCATATTCGTAGCCAATTAAAAATTAATATACCTAACCTCTAATGAAAAACTAACTCAAAAGAAATCTCGAAGCGTTTATTCTTTTAATGATAAATAAAAAGAATAAATGAAGAGCTTTAAGTTTCTTTTTAATGGGTTTTATTTACTTATCCAACTTAAAAAGTTCTTCCCAAGTTTTGGTCAAATGTTTTGCGAATAGCCACTCGGGTCTGTTTAGCGCGTAGTTAGGGTGTAGCTTCGTTAATTCTGTGTTTGGTAGTTCTTTTTGAAACGATTTCAATTCAGTTTACTTTCCTCTATGCAATGGAGACTAGTATTTTTTTTATTAACACACGAATTGTGTCATCATCGTCATCCACAGCACAACCCAGGGGAGCCCGTAGCTAAATAATAGCAGCCGCACAGGTTGATCGATCAGGTTATGCTACGCTTTCCGCGGTGGGTCTCTGGATGGGTGACCATCTGTACATACCGTGTCCCGTCCGTGACCAAGAGATATCGTATTACACAGTAGCTGAGTTGTGGACGTCAGATAGACAGTCGCTCCATGTAAAATACTGGTATTCAGCTGCATCCGGTTAGACTGGAAGCCGACCTCAACATAGTTGGGAAAAGGCAGGCAGATGATGTGTATCGACAGACACGACTTCACCTACTGGCTGAGCATAGGTTTCTCTTTTCATGTGCCAATCTCCACGCTCCTGTGTGTCAGACTCATCCAGGTTCTAACCGCAATGGCAACAATATCGTCCGCCTATCTCTCCGCCGGACGACCGACACTTCGTCTCTCACTTCCACACATCAAATTTATTTATAAATCCCAAAATAAGTGTTATTTTACTTACAGCCACAGAGTACCTAAGAGTTCACAGTGTAACAAAATTATATGAAAATACGTCGAGCTATCGCAACACTATCTCGCTGTTACGAGCTTTTGATTGACCTGAGTGTCACTGTTACAACATCATATTGTACTACATACACCTCGTAACCGTTTAACGTTTAATATGAAGACTAAACTCTGTCGGCTTTACGAGGTCTCTTCTGTGGTCACGAAACACATCAAACAATACGATTCCTTCGAATAAACACAGTATTCCGAAATTATTGTGGCTTTTCTTTAAGTTGACTCCATTTAAACTAACAATGCGAATAAAAAATAAGGGGAGCACGCGAAGGAAAATGAATAAGAAATACAGAACAGTTGCATTCCGTTTCGCGGCTGAAAATTTATTCTGTGAAATCGTGCGGAAAATTTGCAATTTAGAAGTAAAAGGGGGAATGCCAATAAGCCATCGATTATGTAGATGCAAGGCTTTTGTGCAGAGCTGCAGAGTTATCATTGCATTCAGTACGCCGTTTCGCAACGATTTGTCAGGATATTTTCAAAAGGAATTTTCGTTTACGGTATTTTCAGCGTTGAAACTTGTGGGTTAGTTCGATTTTATGACGCTACCTATGGAATTTATTGGGCACTGGCTTCACAAAGAGCCTAACTTTTGGATACTCTCGCGGTTATTCGGACAAGCGTGGATACTTCACGGGTATACCTCTAGCTGAATCAGCACTGATTGTGGACTCTTTATGATATATATTGTAAAAAATACGGGTTATACAAAAAAAATAACCATATCATGTCGTTTTAATATTTTTTACAGTTCCAGGCATGAAAATACTTAAAATACTGACTATAAAAATGTACAAAATTCATACATTGTTCTCCACATCTAAAGTACAACTGCAATCTTGAAACTACCTATGTATGTTGTCGTTACGGATTTAAAAAGGACTCACGTATCGTATTCTATCCGCATGGCTTGTTCCATGCTGCTACAGCTCCTTCTATTGTGGAAAGGAATTAGCTACCACCGTGAGGGAAACATATTATGTACATAAAACACAATAATATGGAAGGAAGAACGCGACAGTCGTATTAAAAGAACGTGGCTTTAGGACTTTGTTTCTTTACAAACTTCAATCCTGTATCCTATTCATGGATATTCAGCTATTATTATAGACAAAGATATCACTGTATTGTTACAGCCTGCTATTGAATTGTTGAGTGAAAAACTGAAAATTCTTGCTCATTTCACCACATATGGAATATCGGGAGTATCTTCCTTTTTCACCTAACTGCGCTTGTCTTGACCGTATGTGATTCTGAACCCCCTGCGTTGAAAATTTTCGTCGGTTACCTATAAAAAAAATCTGCTGTTTCATAGAAAAATGCAATAGGAACCTACGCGGTTTTTTGGTGGTCTAGAATGAGCCTGGATTCATGGTTCCAGTTTGCGCGTCGATGTCTTCGCACCCTGTACAATACTACGTATGTTAAGCCGTTGGTCCTGCGCCTGATCTCTCTCTGGTCGTGTCGGATTGCCGTCCCATCGGACTATGAGAGTGATGGAAAAGGGAGTGCACCTGTGTCTGCGCGTATACTTCATCATCATCATCATTTCAACCGAAAGACGTCTACTGCTGGACATAGGCCTCCCCCAAGCACCTCCAGCCCGGTTTGTGCTTCTCGCATCCAACGCGTTCCTGCGGCGCGCATACTTGTGCACTATAATATCTCCCGCGTCGAGGGCTAGTCTCCGTTGAGATTGGCCGCCGTGGCCGAGATTCGGTCTAGAGGACTTTATTTATTTAATACTATCTACATATGTAATAAAACAAAAAACTTATCCTACCTATATCGGAGCAAGTTTACCACAAAAACCTTCCTAAATCTTTGTGAACACAATGTTCATTCGTGAATAAAGGAAAAAAGAAAATAACAGTTGCGGCATTGTGGGCTGAACGACGAACGTCGTAGGCGTCGACTGACGAAGATGGATTACAGTAATATGTAAAGATTTATTGGTACTCCGGATAATTCTCTGAAAGTAAGATAAATATACAAATAAAATAAGAGTTGCTAGACGCATTTGTTTAATAATTGTCTTAAAACTCTCCAATGTTTTATGATATAATGGTTTTAAAAGCAGCAATAACACACTCTGGTTTGGCGTCAGACTGGCGAGCAAAAGGTCGACAGTTGAAACCTAGTTATTGCACTACTGATGTAAACCTACTTCTATTACTAACTAAATTATTTAGCTTAGTATGTTGTAACTTAACTGAGGTGATAGTCTTAGTAGCACTGTGCATATTGCATCACACCACAAAACATTTCCTTTTCCCTTTTCATTCTTTCATAAAACAGGCGAATCCTTTCACAACATCTAATGTGTTGTTTCCTTGTAGATATATTCCTTTATATTCCAACACAAAATAAAGGAAAACCGGAAAACACCACAAAGGTAGGAAACCTACGTCGGAAAAGATAAAGCTGAAAGGGTTTAAATGCACTTGCTATTTTTTTAACAGCCAGTCCTTTCCGGGAAGACCATGGAAGCGTATCTAAAAAGGTCTTATAAAACAAGTAGGATTGTGAAAACAAGGTAAATATCACACATGGCCTTAGGTGGAATAACAAGTTTTTCCGGTCACTGACTTCCGCTAACATCGGATGCGTCGTCACGCAAAGTTTCAACGTAGGAAAAACAATTGAATTACTTAACCTAAAACGTAGGTAACTGTACTAGGTCAGATTGAGGCAGGGTTGCTTTTTTTGTAACGAAGCATTTTTGTTTAATGAATTACCTACAAGAGAAAGAGGCATTTCAACTTTGTTTCACAAACCAGTAACTTGGCGATCTGAAGTGATAGAGGACTGGAAATGTCTGGTGATCAGGCGATGTACCTTAAACCGTAAATCAGCCAAAGAAGCGTGTGACGTCCTCGGATAGATGAACTGCTGACGTCTTGAAGAACGCAGTGGGTGGAGACTGGAAGCCTAAAAACGAGTGTTAAGGTGTAACTAGGAAGAAGCCTATTCCCAACTGCTGTAGGTACCTACCAGTGGCGAAGGTTCCATACAACTCGATTCCTACGGGCTTCCCTTTGAAAAATGCCACAGTCAGTATTCTATAGACAAATAATATAATCCATATTAAAGATATCTACTCCGGCTTACCTCTTAGAAAAATTAACCCTTCGCTACTGGTACCTAAATTTTTGTCCACCAACGGGAACATACCATTTTAAATCCCTGGTCACCAAATTAACCAGTAGCCGAAATTGTTCCTAGGAGTAATTACTTGTAACAACACACAAGTAAGTTGTCCCCTAGACGTTTGACAGACAACACAAGAAAAACATCACATTTACACCAGCCACCACGTATTTTCATATCACTGCTGTCTGTACAAACACTGGTGTCTATTCATGACCTTTTGGCAGCATGTGTTCAGTAATCTGACACTAGGGCGCGCTGTTTGCGCTGCAACCCAATACGGCGCATTAAACTGGCTTGTTTTGTCTCCATTATCATAGCTTTGATGCTGCCAACTAGCCACATGTGTTGGATTAAAGTGGGACATTGTATGAAAGAATTTGTTGGAGGAATAGTATTTTTTGCTTGTTTTTTTCTTCATGAGGTATTTGATGGTAGAGCTGTCAGGCGAAGATCGTTAAACTATTCAAATAAAATAGGTATAATTAATTTGTGTAATCTCTAGAATTACCTATCCTTCATTCTGAATAATCGTTGAATTTTCAATACTATGCAAGCAACGTGAGATTTTATTGTCAGAAATTATAACAACGTTGTAACGCTATATTTTACCGGGAATGAAACTTCAAAAACACGTCCTGATATTTGATAAAGATAGGTACACTACAATAAGACGCTTTTAAAGCTTCGTTTAAATAAATTCATACGAGACAATTCCGTTAGACGTAACAAACTCATCGAAAACCGAAAAAGACGTGATTTTCAAATAAATAGCCTAATCATCATAATTAAAAAACTTTATAACCTCAAAACCTATTAAAAAGCCCATTATATACGTGACACGTAACTTTTATGAGTGCATATCTAACATTAAATAAAAAAAACCTGAGACATTTTTTACGTCGAAGAAAATTGCGTTGTAAATCATTAATCATGGCACAATGCGTGTCAGGAGTCGACGCATGGTTTAAGGGGGTCCGAAAGTCCATATAATGGGGGAAATGAAAACCTTTTTCGGGCCCGAAACTGGCTTTAGTAAACTTTGTGGTTTCATTTGTTCCGAGCCAGTTTTATGGAGATAAACCGATGAGTTGTGAACGTCCTTGGCGCTCGTTATGGAGATGTTGAGGAAGTATGCCTGAAATATGGGTACTATTGTCTGTGTTAAGTGAAAATATTGTTGGCTACGTAGCCTTTATATCGTAAGGATTTTATGTGTGTTTTATTCCACTGCCAGTTCCCGTCAAGATTTTTTGCATCACCGAAAAATTAAGTTTATTCAGGATGAATGAAGAAGGTAATGAAACGTTTTAATAACTTATTATTATTATTTTTTTATTATTATCAGCCATTTCTGTCCCACTGCAGGGCAAAGGCCTCCCTTCCCTCCTTCCACTTATCCCTATCCAGTGCTGTTAAACGCCAATCCTTCTGGAAAGAGTCGAGCTCGTCCCGCCACCTCATTCTGGGCCTGTCGTTTACTGCTGTTTGGGACCCATTGTGTGACCAGCCCAGTTCCATTTTAGCATTTCCATTTTAATAACTAATTAGGAGAAAAAAAATGAGAGTGGAGAGAGAGTAGGTGCAACCTGTCAAATGCATAAACCTATCTGTCTGTTATCACATTATCAGTATACGCAAACAAGCGTCTATAACATTACCAAGCCTAATTAACTAACAAAATTTTATGGGTTCGCATTCAAAATGACCATTCTGGGAAACATTCCCCTCGATATAGCGACATAATAAAAATAAATTACCAATATTCGCCAAAATGCAACAGAGCAGGGAACTGCTCTGGACATTGTCCGACAATTACCGGCTGTTTCCCGAATTTCCCGATATAACTTCGGTAATTGATATTTACGGTACACTAAACCCGAGGATTGGTGCTGTTACTCGATTTATTTATCAGTCAGTTAATAAATTGGAGGAATAACTTGATTAATTGATCCGTATTAGTTTAATTTCACGGTGAAATGGATAAAGAAATGGAGCACAAGTCGAAAGACAGAGATTAAAACAGAAGACGAACTAGCAGGGGATCGAGGAGTAGGTGGAGGGGGTTCAGGGGATCAGACCGGAATAAATCCCGTAAACAAAGATAAGGTAACACGTGAGTAATAAAACCAGGAATTGATATATACCGATGTGATTGTAAAGTAAAACATAATTCATTAAATATATCCAACTTAACAGGGTGGCATGGGATATCGCCGCGCAAACTGTAACCATGAATTAGTACCTGATTTTGAAATTTTCGTCGGTTATTAAAAAAACAGTGGCACTCCGAGAGTGCCGACAGAAGTGAAAACAAAACACAAACTGAATACTTTGCCATCACTCACTGACATATCGGATTTAATTAAAACCGAGTACATCCCGAGGACAGCTGAACACATCCGAAGCGGGTATTTTTTTATCGTCTTATATACAAAACACGCGGTGTCGCTTACGGTAACAGTGGCGCTCAAAAAATGCCCAACGCGCCTAAAGAAGTTTTCACTTAAAAAAATGCTGTAGGTACAAAATACATTTTGACCTCCTAGGTATTGCAATACACTTTTCTATGAATCTATGGTAACAGGTTGAGCGTCAATGTCCCTGCCACGCGCTTTAATAGATTTTGAACTTTGTCTCTAAAGTATAAGGTTCAAAGTTGATTGGGAAGATTTGACAGTATCGGGTAGCTTGATCTCCTGGCGTCTGTTCATTAAAAAATAAAGGCCTCAAGGGATCATCTAATGACAGAATGAAAATGGCTTGTTAGGTGTAGACTTAAACGTTAACAGATCCATAACTTCACCTCATCATCATCACCTGCCTAGCCTTTTCCCAACTATGTTGAGGTCGGCTTCCAGTCTAACCGGATGCAGCTGAATACCAGTATTTTACATGGAGCGACTGCCTATCTGACCTTCACAACCCAGTTATTGGGAAATACGATACCCCTTGGTAAGACAGTTGTCAGACATTTGACCACCCGTAACGACGGATCCATAACTTCACCTTCTTTTTTTTTTTTAACGTGGAGAAATGCTCATGCATTCTGCACTACCACGGGAAGATAGTGCAGTTATGTGGGACTCTAACCCACTAAAACTCCACGGTGTCCTCCTCTGCCGCTTATGGCTGGAACACGGGGCACGCGTTAGCACTCATCCGTGAACCCGCCGCGGCTGTCCGTCACCGGACCCTCCTCCGGGGAGTACTCCCCATCACCGGCGCACCAGAACACATAGCACGCCGTGACCACCCCAGGGACCAAACCAGCACATGGGCGCCAGACGACCCCGTCTCTGCCACCCTTGGTCCCCCTGCGACGGGTCAGGTCATTGGCCACGCCGCCTGCCAATTTTCGGCCGCAGAGGATAGGGAGAGCGGCCAACGTCATACCAACACTCCTCTTCCCCTGCGGCCCCACCGCGTCCGCCATCGGACGGTGGCGACCCCGTCAAGGCCGCGGAAGGTAGGGATTGCGGCCACTCCTCGGGTTCCTCTTCGCTTCACCGTGGGTGTCCAAGCCACGGCTACTGAGCCCCCCCGCCTCGACAATGCGGGAACTCACCGGGGGGGATCCATAACTTCACCAGTGTTAAAATTTTTCATGTTCATGGAAAGATAATGCTATTGGTAATCTCCAATAATACATTGAAGATTTCACAGCACCCAACCTTTTTCAATACAATCAGAAATCCGGCCAACAACCATTCCCTGTTACGTTCCACTATGACTAGACGATGAGAACCGTTTTCTTCATTTACATACGGATTGCATCTTCAGCTATAAACGATTCCGGATTAGAGCACTCACTGGTCGCGCTTAATCGACTTAAAGTCAGCGATTAGCCTTTTATGCGTAACTTTAAAGGACGTCTCACACCAACCAAACGTAACGCTCGCTCAAAGTCAGCCGCTGAATGTGAGCTAGCTTTGGTATAGAAGTTTTCCTAGAATACACGTGGGTAACGATGGATGCTATTGTAGCTAAAAAAAAACCGGCCAAGTGCGAGTCGGACTCGCACACGAAGGGTTCCGTACCACAAGGCTAAAAACGTTAAATTTTAACTTTATTTTATTATTATTATTTTTGCTATAGCGGCAACAGAAATACATCATCTATGAAAATTTCAACTGTCTAGCTATCACGGTTCATGAGATACAGCCTGGTGACAGACCGACAGACGGACATTGGAGTCTTAGTAATAGGGTCCCGTTTTTACCCTTTGGGTACGGAACCCTAAAAAAGAAGCTAGACAATTTTTTGGAACTGAAGCCTGGTGCGAATCCATTCTCACTCTGAACGTAACTCGCACAATAAACGCCACTCACTATTCTGTTGACAGTTGGCCGCTGGCTTAGTTTAGTGTGAACAGTACCTAAAGGGCTAGATTATTATTAGCTGGACTTGTGAGAAAGTCATAATCATCCAATTTATGAACTCGGCGTAAACGTAATTGGATTAATAAAGTTGTGAAGTAAGCTTCGTATTATACGGATGACGGTGTTATGAACCTTTAGCAATAATGTGGGCTTTATAAACGTCATCGTATTTTTTTTACAACTGAATGTTGATGCTGGCTCTCCAGTAGTTACTTACAAAGTTATTTAGATTTTAATGATCAAAGTTATATGGAGCCATTGAGTGTGAACACTTAGTATAAAATCTAAGTAGTTAAAAATAATACAAACCACGAGTGGTTGGTAATTGCAATTTACAATAGTCCAATAACATAATATTTTTTTTTTGAGATTTATATAAATTCAACTACTTAAATAAAATTTTTCACTACCCCAACACTATTAAATTTTTTAGTATACATATAGATAGGTACATGCATAATCAGACTATATAATGTTCCCACTGCTGGGACAGAGTCCTCTTTGTGAGAGGGAGTGGGTCGTAACCATAGAGAATATTGGTTATAATAGTCTTTGGTCGTAACCCACCACGCGGCCCCAGTGCGGGTTGGTAGATGTCACACGTCTTCGAATTTTTGGTTCTACCTAGGGCATGCCGGTTTCTTCACGATGTATTCCTTCACCGTTTTGAGAGCAGTGGTGATGAAATAATTTACACAAAGTAAAGCGCCTATCTGGGTTCGAAACTACTACCTACAGCTCGTAAGTCGCGGCCGTTACCACTGGGCCACCACTACTGCTCTAATTTTTAGTATCGTAACATTATTTTGCTATAAACTTTCAAGTCAATGATTAGATCAAGAAAATGTAGATACTGTTTTTTTGTTGATCTTTTCACTTTAGACTGGTTCTTACCCAATGATAAATAGCCGAGAAACACCGGAATGAATAGTAAACAAACAAGCTACATTCAAACCGGACATTTAGTTTAAACAATAAACGGAACATTCAAAACAACTATAGACGAAACATACTTCGCAAAGTTAACTATAATGTGAATAGTTGGCGATCCTCATTTGTTAGTCCGCAACCACAGAGCACGGAGACGTCTCGGCGACCGCTGGCGCTGTAGAGGTGGCATTGTCACCAGTTTCCATACAAACCAAGTGATAGTTGGTGATCCTCATTTGTTAGTCTGTAACCACAGAGCACGGAGACGCCTTGGCGTGCTGTAGAGGTAGCATTGTCACCAGTTTCCACACAAACCAAGCGATAGTTAGTGATCCTCATTTGTTAGTCTGTAACCACGGAGCACGGAGACGCCTCGGCGACCGCTGTAGAGGTAGCATTGTCACCAGTTCCCATACAAACCAAGCGATAGTTGGTGATCCTCATTTGTTAGTTTGTAACCACAGAGCCCGGAGACGCCAAATCACTGCTAGAGCATCGTCAACATTTTTCATACAAACAAAATCTGTCACCGTTTACTCGCACTATGACAGAAATGACACACCTTTAGAAACTGACTGATTGACGGCTTTGAATGCGGTTCGCGACAGAAGTTCAGCACCATGAACTTTATTAGTAGATTCTGCCGCCCTCTGTTGTCTGCGGTGATTCTGTTCTCTATGGTCGTAACCGACGTACCTAACTATCTCAGGACAGTAACCACTGACAAATCTGTGGCGTCCGAACGTTTTGTTTGCGATAGTTTAAGACAAGTTAGGCAACTGTGGGCATTATTCAACGATACCGTGCCCATTTAGCAGTGTCAGCCGCACATTTGTACCTATCGGCTGGTAAATTATGCACCCTCTGCGTAATGGGACGGTTTTTGATCAGTTTAAGTTGACAAAGTATTTTAGTGGGCTGGAATTGAATTACCAAACTTCGTTTGTTTACTATGGAAAGTTAGTTATGATTTCGAGAAGCTTAAAAATATCAGTGTTTATGTGTGTGGTTTCCCATATATTTTCAAGAAATAACTATTTAAGTACACTAGATACTTACTAAATTAAATGACTAACTAACTTACTTACTATACAAATAAATACAATAATAATAATAAAGTTTTATTGACATAATAAAAGGTGTTACATTTTAATTTGAAGCCCTGACTCCTGAGCTAGGTGGTACCTGTGTTACAGGAGTCAAGTGTCTTCACCCGTATATGAAACATTAACAAATTATGCCATATAATAAAATAAAAATAACACACACATACAAAAACAAAGGACACTTAGGCGTCAAAGTACTCGTCCGCATCGCTGTCATCCGGAAACGTGCCCAGAAGACTAGCAGCATTAGTTTCCCATTAGGTGGGTAATGATTGATATTAACTCAATTTTAAATTGGTACGAAATTTCATAATTTACATTGTTACAAAAAGAGCTGTGTGCAAAAATAACAACTACGTGGAGCCCCGACATAGCTAGAAGGCGTCGCGGCAGACACCGTAGAAGGTGGCGGGACGAGCTAGAGAAAACCAACGACAAGTGGTTCACTATAGCCCTGGATAGAAAAAGCTGGAAGTCAAGGGGCCTTTGCCCAGCAGTGGATGATGCAGGCTAACAGTAACAGTAGTAAAAAAAAGAGCTCCTTTTTATTAAATATTAGCAGCGCCACGCGGTTTCACCCGCATAAGTGTCGATCCCGTGGGAATATCGGGATAAAAACTATCCTATGTCCTCCCCCGGGATGCAATCTATCTCTCTGCCAAATTTTATCGAAATCCGTTCAGTGGTTTAGGCGTGAAAAGGTAACATACAGACAGACAGACAGAGTTACTTTCGAATTTATAATATGGTATGGGTTCTTATTGATTGTCATGGCGAAATGTGGATTGTGGGTGTTCCTCTGTGCTTATCAAGTAGGTACCTAAGTGAAACAAGACGATAATCCAGTAACTTGAATCCTAATGGGTTTATGTATGATAATACATATAATTTTACTAGCCTTTAACACAGTTACTGCACTAATATCTCCAGACTCATGTTACGATAATTATGTGGTGTCGTATGTCTAATTCACAGATTGTGCCAGAGTTCATTGCCCCAATGACAGTCTGGGAACACTTTCTTCACAGCTATAATAAATTAAACAAAGTTTAGGAAAGATTAATGATGGTACCAAATATTCGATTCTATTTCATTTGAACTCGATTCTAATAGTCGATGATCAATCAACAGTTCAATAGAACTTCCAACATTAAGAAACGTTATTTAAATAAATAGCGGTCAAGTGAGAGAACGATTTTGTGACGGGGTTCGGTAAAAAAGAGTAGTTTTTCTGATAGTTTTTTGTTAAATTATTTGTAAGACTATAGGTTAGGTTTTTGTTAGTTCTTTATTATACTTAATAATAAATAAATGATAAAGATAATGACAATAAGACTTTTCCGTTTTCACAATTCGTTCTTTCTATTTAGAGTAGGTAGGTAAAATAAAAACAGTAGCAAGGGTCGATCTTCAATATTAAGCAACGCTTGCCGAGGTCGGTCCGTTGATGGGTGACCATACTTATCATATCCCGCCGTGACTCGGAAAGTATGTTAGTTGTTGGTCCCGGCCGTCATTCGTAGATCATTGACAGTCGTGACGGGCAGTCAGAAGCCCGAAAGTGTGTCACTGTGACAACCAGTCTTGCCAAGGGGTATCGTGTTACCCAGTAACTGGATTGTAGAGGTCAGATAGGCATTCACTTTATATAAAATACCGATCCAGCTGCATCCGGTCAGACTGGAAGCCGACCCCAACATAGTTGGGAAAAGGCTAGGCAGTAATCAAAAAACAGAAGCGGATGCATCTTTTTGCTTTATTACTACTAACTACTTACTACTTTATTTGTATTCAAACAATAATATTAAGCTTTAATGAACAACACAGAAGTCTGTTCACTTTGTATACTCCCAACAAACCGTACATTAAGAAACAAACACTAGTATACTAACAACAACCCGTAAAAACTTGTTAATTTCGCATGCAGCCACAAATGCTACCAGCCTGCAGCCGTTACGTGCTATGCTAAGAGCACAGTAAACCGTTCGTTAACATAACTTTCTATTATGTGTGTGTTTTAACTCTATTCAATGAATGGTTAAATTGAATTTTAATCATTTCTAAAGGTGAATAGTATCACATCTGCAACGCATATGTATGAAAAGATATTATAATTTGTATGGTACTTAAACAGTCATAATTATTAAGCAATATTGCTAATCACCATAAATGGGGAGAGCAGTGGTGGACCAGTGGTGGTTACAAATGTTTATTTATTTTATTTATTTAATACTTTAAGCACATAAATGTACAGAGGCGAACTTAATGCCATAGACATTTTCTACCAGTCAACCTTTGGGTGATGCAGAGACAAACAGTGGTAGGTGCAATCATGAAAATTGAGGAATAAATATTTTAAATATAAAGATACGCATAAACCTATTAAAACTATGAATATAATATAGGTATATGTATATGTGTATATGTATGTGTGTATCAGGCGCTTTACTTTGTGTAAATAATTTAATCATCAGTGTTCTCAAAAACGGTGAAGGAAACCATCGTGAGGAAAATGTCTTCGAATTTTTGGTTCTAGAATATGTTCTATTCTAGAACCAAAAATTCAAAGACATGTGACATCTACCAAACCATACTGGGCCCGCGTGGTAGATTATAGCCTACACTGTTTCAAAGAGAGAAGACCTGAGTCCCAGTAATGGGAACATTATAGGCTGAATAATAAGTTATAATTCAAAAATAGAACACGTAAAAACGTTTTCAAATTTGAATGCCGAACCTTAAAATGGTTGTGAATCGAAGAGGCGGAAGGAACATGAACTATTGTCGGATCGACACGTGCTCTATCCGGCACACCTGTCTAGCACTCAGTGACAAATGGACGCTAATCGGGACGTTTACCTTTATGGGATGTTTGATATCAACGAGTCTTGCTTTTCTATGTATATTTTTTTTTAGAATCGTCAAGTAATTTATTAGGAAATTAAAGCAAATTTCACCAATAAAATTGAACGCGGATTAGATGTGCTGATCGTGTTTAGTTTCATTGCCCTTAGTAGGTGTTTAAATAAAAGCTACCAAAGCTTTTATCAGAAACTAGCTGCGCCCCGCGGTTTCACCTGCATAAGTTTCGATCCCGTAGGAATATCGGGATAAAAAGTATCCTATATGTTAATCCAGGGTATCAGCTACCTCCACACAAAATTTTATCAAAATTGGTCCAGCCGTTTGAGCGTGAAGACGTAACAAACATATAAACACACACACACTCACAAACTTTCGCCTTTATAATATTAGTGTGATTGTAAAATAAGTCTGTAGGTACTCTTAATTTCGTTACATAAAGAACAAATTAAAAAGATTTCTTCCGGTCTGATCCCCTGAACCTCCCCCTCCACCCCCCTCTTCGATCCCCTGCTAGTTCGTCTTATGTTTTAATCTCTGTCTTATCCACTTTATCTAGGTTACTCTCTTTTTGAAAAAAACACTCAATTGCTCAAACATCAAATATAATATCAAATTCAGTAAATCTTAATTTAGATTCGCATCTCGCTTTGAACGGCTATATTGGTCCGTTGTATAAAAGCCTAATATTAGACGAACAAAGCGTAATTACAGGCATCCATTATCATTAATGAACCCTTTACGGGCGTAGAAGAATACTTGTTTAGGCCTGTTTATTTTTCATGATTTCGACCTTACCCATAGTAAACAGAAACGGGTTCTCTTTTGTTAGTTTAATAATCATGCTTTGTCTTTGTGACTGTCTTTTTGAAAATGTGTTTTTAATGTTTAAAATAATGTTGAATAACGTGCAGAAGCCTTGTATTCAAGTTGAGTAATAGTTGCTGAACAATATTTCCCGCAACATCAAATGTGGCTGGGAAGAATTTTACACAACTTTTGTTACCCATGATTATGGGGCTTTACTTTTCCTTCTATGAGTAGAAGCAAAATTAGGCCATCACACTAATATTATAAAGGCGAAAGTTTGTGTGTGTGTGTGTTTATATGTTTGTTACTTCTTCACGCTCAAACGGCTGGACCAATTTTGATAAAATTTTGTATGGAGGTAGCTGACACCCTGGATTAATATATAGGCTACTTTTTATCCCGATATTCCTACGGGATCGAAACTTATGTGGGTAAATCCGCGGGGCGCAGCTAGTTTAAAAATAAATGGTCGAATGTATGTCATTCGCATCTCTATCATCCGTGCCCAGAAGGCTGGTAGATATATAATACATTTATTTACAGTACAGGCTAAGTACTTATATACAAATCCGTAGCATGTGTTCGTTTTTAGAAACAAAAAGTAAAGTCACATGAATCTTTCAAGGAGGTAAGTATCTCAAAGAGGAACTATGTAGTATACACCATACATTATGTAACAGCACCTAGCTATTAAACGAGTAAGATTTGCAAAAACATTGCTAAGGTTTCAGACTTTCTAGATCCTTAAAGAAGTTGTTCAAACGAATTAACTTAGTTGCCTTTTTTCAGAGACTTCATCTGTCTGTCAGCGCGCAGGAGAGCGTTTAATTAGATCCCGTGTTATAATTAAACTGGTTCTTCGGTATTACAATGTATTTTCTTACAGATGAAGAAAACAAAGATACTAAGTTGAAATTGTTTATTGAAATAATTGGAGTGTAAATCATAATTGCGAAGTTCATTACCGCGATGTACGTTACCGCGAAAGTTTACTGTTACGACGTTCGTTGTTGCGAAAGTTCTTGACTGCGATGTATGCTACTGCGAAAGTTTACCATTGCGACGTACGTTGTCGCGAAAGTTCTTTACTGCAATGTATGTTACTGCGAAAGTTTACCATTGCGACATAAGTTATCGCGAAAATACATACATCGCAGTAAAGAACTTTCGCAACAACGAACGTCGCAATAGTAAACTTTCGCGGTAACGTAGGTACATCGCGGTAATGAACTTCGCAATTATGATTTACACTCAAATAATTGATTTATATAAATATTTACAAAAATAGGGCCTTAACCTTTTGATCGCTACACGTCAAAAAATCAAAAACATGCCCTCGTCGTCAAAGTCTGTCAAATAGTCGAACCGTGGCGTGCTGGGCACTTTTTGGTTTGTCATCTATACATGACTGTGACGGTCAAAAGGTTAAACTAGAGTCTCAGTCCTCAGTAGTACCTATTAAAACAATGTTTTTAGGTATACTTTACAGTCATAACCATTCCAAAATGAATTTCAGCCCGCAAGCGTTGTTACAAGGTATCTCTTATAGGATGTTGTTTCCTTCTGATTTTCTTTCACTTTCCGCCATTAAAAATGTTCATAAAAAATAATGGCATGTATAATCTTACTTAAAACCTCAATAGCTCATTACGTCAAGGCTATATCGTTCGTTCTAGATAGTGCCCTGGATTTAATTAGATTCTTACTAAGGACTGTGCAGTTTCATTTGAATAAATTATGAAAATGTGAGCTTATTTGAATAATTTGTAACTATACCGAGTCAAATTAAAATTCTCTTCTTCGCTTCGGTAGGTACATATTTTTTATGTTGTCCATTGTCATGTAAAAATGTCCGCACTTTACTGTCGGGCCTACGGAATTAAAATACTTTTACGGACGTTGCAAATTAAAAAATAAAAAGTTATCACGGTTGATAATCTTATCTTGCTCTTTTTGACGTCGCTACATCGCCGGCCCTCATTTACAGTGCTTCTAAGGATTTCGGACGGGCCTCCATTAACTAAAGAGGATCCGGCGAGCTTAATTAAGAATTCCCTCCGAAATCTCTTCTCAGTCGCCACCCTCGGACAGAATGGCAGCGATTGATTTTAAATGAGCAGCCAACAAAGACCCGGTGAAGTGGGTACAGCTTTGAACTTGCCTATAAAAACTTTGTGGTGAAAAAAGTGTGCAACAAGAGGAATAAAGTCTAACGGTAACTGGCCGAAACAAGCCGAGTGAATATGGGAATTTAATTAAGGCCACACAGGACTGCAATAAAAGTAAAAAGGGCTAACTTTTTAATTTGTTAACCCATCAACGTTGATGTGATTTTGACTGCGAATTGGGCGGAGATTTGCATGATTATGATTATGTAGATGTAGTTTGCTCGTTAATTAATATAAAGGAGAAAGGTACGAAATAATATTACTTTTGGAGTTTTTCTTTTATAAATTATCTATTCGATAATACAGGTCCCATTTCTATAGGGTTTCTGATTTCAAAATACTAAAGTTTAAAAATATATTTCATATTATTAGCAGCGGCACTTGTGTTAAAAGCTCCAAGGTTTCGCATCCAATTTGCAGACTATAATTCCGTTCTCAAGCAATATTTAATTTTAATAGCTGACACTTACCGGCTGTGACGATGACAAAGTAAACCCTGTTTCAATCTTATCTCGACATAATTAAATTGCCTCGGTTTTACCTTAAAGGCTTGAAATTAATTAAGTCACAATTAGGTAAACAAAGTAAATGTAACTTGAACCTTTCTACGAATACTAATTATAGACTTTGTCTCTAAGATGTTTGCTAAAGATAAATATTAACTTAGTTTATCCGCGTTTACGATTCAACTTGAAACGTGAACCCGGTCTTTGCGACGTTGCTTTTATGATCGTACTAAAAATTTATTAAGATCGGAATTCAAATCGGTATTTTAAGATTAAAGACAGTTCTTGTTTTATCAAGTAGGCAGGTAAAGTGCTAGATACAAAGATATTTTGCCCAATCAATGTCATTGACAGTCCGAGGCTTTGTTAGTCAACATTAATTGTGAATTGTATTGAAACATCATGATGACGGCGTAAGTTCAAAATTTCCCCATGCGCCAAATGATCCTTGTACTTATCTAATGTTCCCACAGCTGGGACACAGGCCTCCTCTCTGTCAGAGGGAGTGGGCTGTAATCCACCACGTGGAACCAGTGATGTTTAGTAGATGTCACACGTCTTCGAATTTGTGGTTCTAGGACCTGCCGGTTTCCTCACGATGTTTTCCTTCACCGTTTTGAGAGCAGTGGTAATAAAATAATTTACATAAAGTAAAGCGCCTGTCCTTCGATAATCCTTGTAGGTACTGATGTGATTATTTTGAATATGAGGAAAAGGTTTTAGTGAAGGAACAAAGTTCAATCAATCTTGTTTTAGAACTGTTCTGTTTTTCATTCTAGCTGCTGCTATGGTAGTTAATATTATAATCTTCAAATGTCCTGGGGGCCTAAAAAGGCCAATTTGGCAGAATCATAAAAGGATAACATTATGAATTATAATATGGCGGAGACAGTCCGTGTTTTTCTTTTTTTCGCTGCACTACGTAGGTATAATCAAAGAGATTGGGAATGAATTGATTGGTATTTTAGCACAGACAAAAAAAAAACTTTAATATCCTTCACCAATGTGTTTAATACGATTAACTTAACAGTTAACTGTCCATTATGATTCATAATGTTATCCTTTTATGATTGTGCCAAAGTGGCCTTTTTAGCCTTTTTTTTGTTCTTGCTTTCACTGGTTATTTTCCTAAAATATGTAGGACTGGCAGGATCGGACACGACTACTTAATCTTGAACGAGTCGTGAAAATTAACATTATCATTTTTAGGCAATGCTTCCGATATAACCTTCTTATGAATTTATATTCCACATACATGAAGTCCACGAACTATGTAGTTAAATATTAAAATAAACCTGAAAGTACTTACACACATAGACATACTCATACGAGTCTCTAACGGTTTAATATTTACAGCAACATTATAAATTCCGCCGGCAGTCTAATGCCTAGCGCAGACGCTTGAACGCTCACTTGAAAACATCCGCGTCTCTCAAATTTTGCAGGAGTATTACTTACCGTGCAGCTTGAGACGACAGCTCGTTCTCGGGCCCCGAGTAAACTTGCCCCAACATAAATAAGAAGACAGAAAATTTTGTCGTAAGTGAGAAAATATTACAGAAGCTTAATGTTAGTAGGGGGCCCAACGTGGCCCACCTCACGGAAGGCTGGCTCGTTATGCTGATTTATGATGCACCCCCGAAAAGGTATTTCAAAGAAAGACCCACCTTATGAATTCCTTCAGCGGAATTTACGTGCAGCTTTACATTGTCTGCACAGGTTATGCCTACAACGTTTAATATTTGTGTTGTTTTAATTTATTGGTCCAGTTTTTGGGACATAATATTCTGTTTGTGCTGTCCCTTTTATGTCTTTGGATGCGTGCGTTACTGTTTTGTCACGTAAATGAGTAAATTATAAATTTACTCATAAAGTTTATTAATAAAGGAACATTCTTTTATACTGCCTCGATAGTGTAGTGGTCACAAGCGCTACTGCTGAACATGAGGTCCTGGGTTCGATTCTCAGGTCAGGCAAAGTGTTATTGGGTTTTTTCAGAAGCAGCCTGGTGTCTGGGTTTATGCACATTTGGTGGTAATAGGCGCGCACACACACACACACAACCACATCACACATGCACATGCACACATACACACACCCCCACATACACATACACACACACCCCCTTAAACATAACTGGCGAAATGTGGGTGTACTATTACATAATTTACAATTTAGGGAAAAATCTTTGAATCTGGTGTCCTAGCTAGGTAACGTGGTAACCTGTATTAAGGTTCACCAGACCAGATTCCGACAGAAGGAGTACAAAAAAATCCAATAGAGACTGCTTAGGACTATACGGTAACAACATATGAAAACTTATACTAAGTGTGAAGTGTTAGTATGTGTATGTGTTTTGTGATGAGGTGTGGTGTGTATGTAGGTGTGATGTGTGTGTGTCTAAACGGAAGAGAAGGAGGTTGAGTTTAGATACGGAGTGTTAGAGAACTCACTACGAATGTGAAGTATAGATAGTGCCGTGCCATCCACAAAGACGCGCCCCATTCTTCTTACTAATCGCTAGTGGTTATCGCTAGTTAATTCCGCTAGTGTTTTAGATTTTTACATAATCAACCTATAATGTTCCCACTGCTGGGACACAGGCCTCCTCTCGGTGAGAGGGAGTGGGCCGTAATCCACCACGCGGGCCCAGTGCGGGTTGGCAGATGTCACATGTCTTCGAATTTTTGGTTCTAGGACATGCCGGTTTCCTCACGATGTTTTCCTTCACTGTTTTGAGAGCAGTGGTGATGAAATAATTTACACAAAGTAAAGCGCCTGTCTGGGTTCGAACCTACGACCTAAGTTTTACATTTTTGATACACACTAATTACCCACTAATAAGTATTAATGTATCGACAAAACTAAAACACTAACGGAATGTTGCACCCTTGTACTGTAAGCGATTAGGAAAAAGAGTGTGGCGCGTCTTCGTGAATGGTGCTATCTGTAAGCAGGTATTCAGTGTCGTCGTAGGTTGTGAAGCATGTTATCTGTTTTTTGCACATTTCGTAAGAGGATAGATACACTTCTGCCTAACCCTCCGAGGTATACAGGCGTGATGATATTTCATGTCTTATGTTATTATTTTTCAGGAGTAGGAAACCTCCATATGTTTTCCTAAGGTGAACTACTCAAATTCAAATTAAATGAAATTCATCTTGAATTTCCGAAATAAGTGCTTATAAGTTTCCAATAACAGTCTTCACACAACTGATCAAAATCTATATAAAATTTAGATTTATTTTCCATCATTTTAAATAAGATTAACCAAACACCGGAATAGACGAACGCGTAAATACTGATCTCATACAAATTCAAGGTCAAGGCCCACCACTCCCGAATCCCCTGAATAACTTCAGAGCAATATCCTAGTGAATTATAATCAACTAGTTATTAATTACTCCGACTGTGCGAATGAGTGTTGTTTTATATGATGCTACTGCGACGGGGGACCGTTCCCCTTCGACCCCCTGCTGGTATAGTATGGAACTATAGAAAATGGATAAGATAATAACATAATAACATAATCAGCCTATAATGTTCCTACTGCTGTAGATGTCACATGTCTTAGAATTTTTGGTTCTAGGACATGCCAGTTTCTTCGCGATGTTTTCCTTCACCGTTTTGAGAGCTGTGGTGGTGAAATCATAAATACACAAAGTAAAGTGCCAGTCTGGGTTCGAACCTACGACCTACAACTTGTATGTCGCGGCCGGTACCACTGGGCCACATGATATGATAAGATACTATGAAGTTTACTTTTGGGAAACATGCTGGTGACACAACCTTTCTCAAAACAGTGTTAAAAGCTGGTACTTAAGTGCAGTACTCGTGCTCTGATGGAGCTTTTGTTGTCACTTAACTGCCCCGTAGGTCTCGTGGTCGCAATCGCGACTGCTAAGCGTAGGGTTCTGGGTTCGATTTCCAGGTCGGTCAATGTGTAATTGGGTTTTTCCATTAGGAATTTCTTAGTAACAGCCCAGAGCTTGGAGAGTTGGCGGTGTGGCCCCAGTGCCTCGGCCTGATCTCTTTCAGGTCTTATCAGATTGCGTTACGTCCCATCGAACTATGACAGTGAGTGAGTGCACCTGTGTCGGCGCACTCACTGAGCACTATAATATCTCCCGCACCGAAGGCTAGTCTCCGTTGAGATTGGCCGCCGTCGCCGAAATACGATCCGGTGGACTATTTATGTTGGTAACTAGCCTATCACTTGTAAGTAACAAAATGACTTTTATAAGAATTTTGTTGTATTAGTTTTTTTTTTCAAAAAGTTATTTTTCTATGTTTTGCACAGCATTCAAGCAACTAACATTCTTTAACCCGTCAAGCCCCGCGCGTGCCCTATACAACGTTATTTTTAGTATAATAATGCGAAACCATAGTTTGTTCAGAATAAGTAACTTCTTTCTTTTTCTTTCTTTCTTTTTTTTTAAAAAAACGTTGCCCCACACTAGGAATTTCTCCTGTATTGTGGGTGCGTTTACAAACATTTAAACTCACATACACAAACAGCCAGACCCGGAACAACTACTTGTAGGTCATACAAATATTTGTTCCGTGCAGGAATCGAACCCGCGACACGCAGCGCAGCAGTCAATCGCTTAACCACTGCGCCAACCGTGTCGTAACTGAATCGATTCCAATAATTTTTACCCCATGTTATATTTTGTCCCAAAAATATTTAAGAAAGGTTAAAACTTGGACACCGAGCGACACTAAGTAAGTTATCCAATCTCCGCGCCGAACGGTTAGGTACCTAGGTACTATAGAAAAATCAATTTTGTGTCTCATTAATGGAACTTGAGAGGTCATCAGTCGTAAGATAGCACGAAAAATTGATGGAGTATTTTGATACCCTCACCGATGAATTTTCCTGATTGTACGCTTCGCCCAAAATAAACAGTTAGGAACCAAACGTTCTGACAACATTTTATATTGATTAAAATACCTTGCTCAGTACATTAATTTCTTTAACTTCCACAGAAGGCGCAAGGTCAAAACATGTTAATATCTCTTCGGAGTAAATCAAGCGTTAATCACTGCGGTGAAAGATTAGCTTTCAACGTGTCCCTGTCCCGCTGACACTAAATATGCATACAGACAGGTTTATGAAACACGGTATGCCATATCCATAACTCGTTTATCCATGTCACATCCATCAATAAGGTAAATTAATGTTTAACCACGGTTTATGGTAATTTCCTCATGTCCTACAGCGTACTCCTGGTTTTGTACAAAAATAATAAAGTTGTCACTGCTGTGTTGAAATAATTCCACTCGCAAATGAATGCTTAATGCCGGCTGTGCAGTGTGCATTATAATAAAAGGGTGGAGTATAGTTTTCATCATTGTCATATTGGTTAATATGACACTGATGTTTGCATTGCTTTATGAAATGATAATAAGTAAGTATCGAAAGGTTCTGAAGTGGCGACCACGTACCGGAAGACGTAGCGTTGGAAGGCCTCCCACAAGGTGGACCGACGACCTTGTGAAGGCCGCAGGAACCCGTTGGATGCGAGAAGCACAGAACCGGTCGAAGTGGAAGTGCTTGGGGGAGGCCTACGTCCAGCAGTGGACGTCTTTCGGCTGAAATGATGTTGAATACCTAATGTAATTATTGTCTAGGTGACAACACCCCTGAGAAACGCATTTGTGATCATCTGTTTAGCCTTTTCCCAACTATGTTGGGGTCGGCTTCCAGTCTAACTGGATGCAGCTGAATACCAGTGTTTTAAATGGAGCGACTGCCTATCCGACCTCCACAACCCAGTTACTAGGTAATACGATAACCCTTGGTAAGACTGTTGTCAGACTTTCGGGCTTCAGCGTCTTCTTCTTTCAAAGATCCACGAATGACAGCCGGGACTAACGGCTTAACGTGCTTTCAGAGGCACGGAGGGGTCTTGGTATGTGAAGATGATCACCCATCCATGGACCAACCGCGCCAGCCATAGCTTAACCTGATCGATCGACTGTGCGGCTGTTATTAGTTAGCGACATACGCATTTGTACCTATGTTAAATAAATCCTTATGAAACATGACATTTTCATCTCATAATCCCATAATAGAAATACTTAAATGCATGACCCATTTCAACACTTATAAATTCAATTGATAAACTTTAATTGCTTTTGCTGAGTTAGTTTCTTCTGCCATATTCACTGTGTAGCCTTAAATAATTCGCAAGACTCCATGACAGCATAAACTAAAGTGAAAACTTTATCCAAATGTGAATTAATACAGGCCACTACTTTGTCTTTTAAAAATATGACCAGTTAATATTCTGTTGAAAAATAAAATGCGTTCGTGTATTAATGTCGTTTTAATATTTTATTGAGTTGACGCCGACAGCACTCATGTTCATAATAAGCATCGCGCTGCATAAATCAGATTTTTTATGAGCAATGGTGCCAAATAAATTTCGCACGAGTTTCATACATATAATCTGTTCCAAAAGTATCAGTTGAAAGTGTATACAAACCCTGTTCAAGTTAAATATATCTTACCACTTTTTCAAACAATTATTTTTTTAATAACATTATTAAACTATAATTGAAAAATAACATAAACGAAAATTGAGATTTTATAATTAAACTTAATTGTCAAATGAAAACATCTTTAAGGTGACTTAAAATTAGAATTTCAGTTAAGTATTCCAATTATCAAATCAAAGCAATAGATAAAAGATGAATGCACTCTAAGAATTTATTTGGTATTTCGTTGTCTTCTTACAAATTAATTGTTAGTGAACACTAAATAATGGCACAGGTACGTTTTCTGACTTTGTTTACATTTTCATCAAATACTTTTGGCACAGACCATAAGTAACACGGCACTGGCGAAAGCCCACGCCGTGCTATTTCAACTTTTAATTCAGCGAGTTTCTTTTTTAATTCGTCTGTAATGACTGAGTTTTTAAATGGAAAACTTCAGTCGCTCTGTAATTATAACTTACTCCGTTATGGAACCGGACAAGACTGCAAACTTAAAGTGGAAGAAAATACTTAATAACAGGAATGTTCGACGATTAAACTAATGAAATAACGATATTTTAACGTAACATTTTGCAATAATTATATCATTACAGAATCGCGTTTAAGACGACGAAGTACAAATAAATTCACAGAGTGCATTCAACTTTTTTATCTAGATTGCTGATTTTTTAATGTTCATTTAATTTAAAAAAATATGTTAAGAACTTTACATATTTAAACAGGAATCACAATATTGTAAGGTTTAATTATTATTATTTTATTATGGCACTATTAAATAATACCAATACCTATAACAAACAATTACTGAGAAAAAACTGACAGCTGTGCGAGTTGTCATTGACCCACAAAATTGAATAAACGAACTGGAAACACAAAATTTGGAAATAGACGCAAATGAAGCTAGCAAATCCTACAATTGCAACCTCAAATAGCTGCAACATTTTACCGTGAATAATCAAAAATATTCCTAGCCAACATTTCCGATTTCCCTAAACGAATCATTACGAGTACCTATTCGACAGCAATCGCGGCCCCTCGATAATAATTTGGCTTGATGTCATACTTTTTGCGGATGAGTGAAGCCGAATGGATTTTCCGATAGAATTGCTGTGTTCCATTCGGCATGTATTGTTATGAGAGTCGACGGAACAATCGGGAATCCACCCCATTTATTTCGTTTTTGTTAATATCTATGTGGAGTGCAGCATGAATTTTGAAACGTTCATCAATTTTGTTGGTAAATTGAGTTCGGATAATACGGATGCAATTACCGATGCTGTTAAGAGTAATGTACTGAAAGTACCTACAATTACAGAATATTATACAATGAAAGCTTTTGGCAATGGTGATGCGGAGAAAGTGGTATATTACGATTGGCCTACCAAAATAAAAAGAAGGATTTTTGAGCATCGGTAATATTGTGGGACAAATCCATAGTGTGAATAAAAATCTAATGCACAATATCTATAAGACCATTGACAAAATAATCATAAATACAACGTACTTATTTCAAAAAGCGTAACATGTTTAATTCCTGTGTACTTCATTATATAACAACACTTAATCCAAAGTTGGCAACATCATACATTAAATAAAAAAGAACTACGTTAAAACACCAAGTTTCGAAGCACACACGGATTTAAAATGATATAGTCCAAAATGGATCCGTAATGGAGAGGTTAAAAGTGTCGACAATAAATTTTATCCAGTGACAAATGAGATGAACGTGTCATGACTACACAGGCTCACTGCTCTAGAGATATTAAAAATTGAATTAATTTTAATGAAGATAGCGGGTATCAAAGTCTCGCATAGAATCTTTTGTTGTGACTGCTGGGGGCGGGGTGAACGGGGGTGAATTCTTAATTAAGTGTTGGCGAAGCCCTCTTCGCTTAATGCAATGACTTGACGCCTCGTTTAACTTTCATAAAATTCTCTTAGACTCAGCGATTTTTCTTAACTAGCGGAATAAAATTTCCATGTGCAAGTAACTCTTTAGGGTTGTGAAATAGAACCACCTGCTCTTACTTCATGCATCTTCATGTTGTTTTTGCTTATATTGAATATTTTCAAGTAGTGTTGAAGTTTGATGTGTCTCACACGTGAAAGTAATGAAACTAGCCTTCAAATTGATCCGTCTCTAGGTACTTGCGTATTTACTTGATATATCCGAGCATTCAGACGGAGCAGTCAAAAAAACCGAGGCGGTTTCACAACTTTTTCGTCGATTTTAAAAGAATTTTAAATAAAATATATTCTTTAATGGTAAGTTAAACTAGTCTACAAATTGGTGATCTTATATTTTATGACACATTAATATTTCTTAACATAATTAATTTAGAGTAGACCGTCAAGTAATTTTATATGATTATTATTAGATTACATTGAATATTTATAAGCGAATGAGGTAAAAATATATTTTATCGATAGCCGTTATTGCCCTATAACTCTTCCCGACTCTGCCCGTATTTTCATTATCGTTATGGCCGTTTTAACAGAATTTCGTTGCATGAAAAATCAGTAAAAATAAGCGTACGAGCTATCAATCAACATTATATACCGATTACCGTCGAGCCCAGGGCTTTTATAATAGGCGGAAATTAATATGAGGCAACGTGCTGATGTAAATTATATGTATAATTAAAAGAAATCACTGCCGTAATTGTGTAGGGCTTAATTATAATACTATACATCAATAATAATTGGGACACTATGAATATTAAACGAGTATCTAATTACATGATGCGAGATTTTTATGTAATTTTTGTGGAAAGTATTTTTATTGAGAATAAATAGTAAATTAATTAGGTAGTAAGTACCTATCTATTTATTTAATTCGATTCTATAATGGCATCAATTGACAGACGCGGTGGTCGTCATTCAAAAATAAATTCTTCCTATGCCCAATTCTATCAATTTAATCTTCGATTTTTTATTAATTCCATTGATTCCATTCCAAATTTTCTCAAGTACTTAATCGTTCCACAAAGTACATCTTCAATACTCCGATAATATGGTATCGTATTACCCAGTAACTGGGTTGTGGAGGTCAGATAGGCAGTCGCTTCATTTAAAATACTGGTATTCAGCTGCATCCGGTTAGACTGGAAGCCGACCCCAACATAGTTGGGAAAAGGCTAGGCAGATGATGATGACTTAGAACTTTAGTAAAAGTACTTGTACTATGTATGTATGTTAGGTTGGTAGCTATGTAGTTAGCTGACTGATTATGAGTATCTACTAGGCTTTTGGCTACATTATAATAGTTACCTATGTGATGAAATAAAAGAATTTCTTTACAAAAAAAAAACAGCCTATCTCCAAAAAAAACACTACAAAGTGAAAAATTACTTTAATTTCGGAAACGTGTCGTTGGTTACGCATTTTCGCTTTTTGCCACCAACTTCCGAATTTATATGGGACCACCCCTGAGACATACTCTATTCATTAAAAAAAAGAATTTGTCGGAGATAACGCGTAAAATATTTAAAAAAAAAAAACAGTCGAATTGATAACGTCCTCCTTTTTGAAGTCGGTTATAAAGAGCTTTCTGTCTTTTAAGTTAATCCCTGGTGGAATATAAAATTGAGCATTTCTATCTAGGAAAACGAATAAAACATGTCCATGATACTAAGTGTTTACTGGAAAAATTGAATTACCACGATACGTGGATACCAATTTAGAAATTGCAAAAGTGCATGAATAAAGTGAGGTCGTTACCAATTCTTTTGTCAACTGTCGGCGAATAGGTTCTCACTATTAATTTCATTGAATTGCACTGGGAATGTAAGGTTATAAATTATGCTCTTTGCAGTATGTGGTTTGCAGTACCTTAGATAGGTATATGCACTCACTGGGACCTTTTTATATTACTCGTAAGTTTGTCTGGAAACGAACAGTCAAGTTTTTAGGGATCTACAAAAAACGAGGCATTATAAAGATCACATTAACATTACTTAACGTCTTAAGTGCAAGGGCTTTTGAATTTTTATATGACTTTTTAAAAACACTGTTTGATTCCTCCATTAAAAAAATCGTGTGTATTTTTTTAAAGATTATGGCAACATAAAGTAAAAAATGAGCGTTCTGAAGCTTTACCTACTTAAGCTCAATGATAAAACGATAGATCATTTATTCATAGCGAAATCTTTATGAAGAGGGAGTTTAGGCCAAAAATTCATCTCCGATGCAACCCTCCTTTTCGGATCGATTACCATGATCTCCCTTCATAATTCACATAATCCCATAATTGATACATAAAAGTCCCGTTGGCTTTGTACAATTAGGCCCCCCTCAGATTTATCCGCGATTGTTAGATTTGAATGATTAATTTTGTGTACCTACATGGAGAATATTTCAAACGTCTAAGTTAAGACAGAACAATCTTTATTAATTACTGTTGGTTTAAATTAAAAATACAACTCTAATTGCTAGGTAATCCTGAAATATAGATCTAAAAATAAACAAATACATACTTTAAAAATACAAACAAACGAAGAGACTACTACACAAAAAGGCCTAAAATAGGAACTAGGAAAAAATAAAACCACATTATCCTCTATTTTCGTAAATTCTGGCTTAAAACACAGTTATTTAGAACCTCTTGTTGCTCCCGCGAGGCACCCTTCTTGACAATTTAGCAGCTTTAATTCCACAACCGCACTAAATGTAGCGTAAACTGATACAAGACAAACATACGCGAAGCACTCAAGACTCTGTGTTATCTAACATGAAGGAACATGGCAGAGAGAGAGGTTATAAATTATGAGTACCGTGTTCTCTTTCTCGCATAGAACAATAATGTGAAATGTAGTAGGGTGTATAGGGTGTCATCGTGTGAGGGTGGAGGGTCTAATCGACCCGCCGCCGCGCCGCGATAAACAGCCGCGGCGTGCACGCCGATTTAGTTACGCACTGTAATGAATCTGCGCGGTTGCATTTTAGGGTTAACAGTAATATTATCGCCATTAGTTAATAGTTCGTTTACTACGGAGAAGGATGAAAAATGGATGGTTGTAGTACTGGTTAAATTAGATTTAAATTAGAATAATGTAATTTTTGATGCAAAAGGACAAAATCTAGAACGAATTGTAATTTCCGTATCAACAATTTAACACTACAGCAGGTCGTCTAGAACTAACTGTTGAACTTTAACGGCCTTGTCTACATAAATGATGGACCAATGAAGTCAGTGATGTTAGAGAACAATCCAGTATACGTATACACTTAAGGACGTTTAATTTTAAAGGGATTATTTAGGAAGCTGAAGTAATCACACTAATATTTTATAGGCGAAAGTTTGTGAGTGTGTGTGTGTGTGTGTTTATATACCTATGTTTGTTACTTCTTAACGCTCAAACCGCTGGACCAATTTTGGTAAAATTTTGTATGGAGGTCGCTGACACCCTGGAATAACATATAGGCTACTTTTATCCCGATTTTCCCACGGGATCGATATTTACGCGGGTGAACCGCTAGTTTTGTTCATAAAGAGCAGCAGTTTGAAAAAAACATCTATTCAACAACGTCAAAATAAAAGGCGTAGCCATTGTAACTGTGTTACGCAATTACCCGCAGGGATCTAGTGAAATGTGGCTCTCGCAGATTATGACAGGAAATACTCATTTAGCAATACACAGCCATAAAAAAGCAAGCCAAAGTGTCATCTCAAACGCGTAAGCAAGCAAATCGATTTCACAGCTAAACCTTTTAACACCTAGATAAATTTACATAGGAACTGCTAAATACAAGTCATGATACGCATGTCGGTCGTTATTACGTACTTCCCTTCGAAAATGAAGTGTGGGCCAGGTGCTAATTAACCCAGTATGTTATTGCACGTCCAAGTAAATAAAGAGATAGATGCCACGTGACCGGGGCAGGCGTGCAGAATACCATAACCTTAAATCACAAATGGGGCACTAATTGCTTAGAAAACATTAACGCAGCCGTAAGTGACGGGGCCAAGTTATGAGATTTTGACTTAGTGAGTCATTTATTTAATTACCACTGCCCTTAAAATTTACTCACTTTCTTATTTAACTGCCTTTCTTTTTTAAAAAGGTAAATTAAAATCTGAGGAGCATGTGTCAACAACCAACTCGTACTGAGTCCGTGTGGTGAATTACGGCCCACTCTCTCTCCCAAAGAGAAGGACTGAGCGCTAGAAGTATATTTGTTTTGTGGGAATGAGTCTCAGCGGTAGGAAGATTACCATAGGATTATTTTAGAAACATTGCCTAGTCTTCGTTTTCTAACGAGTGAAAGCCTTCTAAGCTAACATTTTCTTTCTAGTTTAACGATTCCAAGGCAACTGTTAGGTATGTAGGTATTCTTTATCCTTATGCCATTACTTAAACGACTTCAAGGAACACAGGCTACAATAACTAGTTTTTCCATAGGCATATTTTTGCAATAGGATAGTTGATTATTATTTCCTTTTCACTGCTTCTGCTGCTAAAACACCTTGGGTTAATATTTAAACTTTTTAAAAAGCTATTACGAAGACTGTCAGGTATAAATTTTCACAAGAAATTGGTTTTGGTCACAGCTCAAATAAATCATCCTCAAGACGAAAAACTTTTAATAGTGTTGAAGTTGAGTGTGCCTTATAAATGGATTATTTGCGTGTTGACTTACAACTAGCTAACTAGTTAGTTTTGTAGTACCTACCTACTTTTACATAAAACTTGAATTTCTTTTTTCGTCATACATAATTTAGAATATGCCCAGTGCCCACTTGGTTTTTCGAGATATCGCCAAGCGGTTAGTCGACTCTTCACGTGACCAGAGGGCTGGCCTATTTCTTGGCCAAAGAATTAGCATTGCCATACAACGTGGCAATGCTGCCAGCCTTTTGGGCACTGTTCCTGTTGACAGCGATGCGGACGAATTTTTTGATGCCCTATGATCATTTTGCAAATTTTTTTTTCATATAAATGTACATATTATTATTTTTTTAAATAGGTATTAGCATAAATTATGTAAATATTAAAACTGTCAAACGTCAATTTTATTCCTCGAATAAAAGTTATCTATATAAAGTATAATGCCCTCCAAAAGTTTGTTCTAATATAGATAATGTTTGTTTTGAAGCCAAATTTTTCCGGATAAAGTCAAAAGCCCTGGCGATAAATAAAACTAATTTAGAATATTAAAGTAGGTTTATACCTCCTGAAACGATTCAGCTTGGTGTGACTCCTACTTCTAAATTATGTACAACTAAAACTTATATCTAAGCCAATAAATTAACATGTTTGTTCAGGCTTATAGATAAATTTATTGATATTCAACTGCATCCGGTATGTATGGCAGATGATGATGACTGGGTATTATTTATTGAAATTAATGATATATCAAATTAGCAACCGGAGTGCATGTAATGGCCGCAAATCAAGATGGCGTCATGTGCATTTGACATACGGATTGGTCGTCTGTTAGCCATCGATCCGTTTATTGGAGCTGGAGAACATTTTTTTTTTAATTTTCGTGATAATGACAGAAAGAGCAACAATCCAAAAGTCAGTCTGTTAAAAATTTGATCTTGAAGATAATTAATTTACACTTGCTCGCGCTTCCAACTTGTACCACAGCCACACAGACTTGCATTTCACAGGACTGCGTTTATGGGAAGGCTCTGATAATTTTATTCCCCTCTTGCATCCCACTAGGATCGATGGGTCGAAGCGATGTTAGGGTCATGTTTGTTGCGTAAACGATGCTTGCCCCAGACAATTTGATTCGTAATAGATTTATGTTTTATTTCAATGTCACTGTATCAGTGTTTGCCCTTTTGATGTCGCTAATTGAATTGGATTTGAGAATAGTACCTAATAGGTACGGGCTGGTGCCCACATCCACGTCAATGCGTGTATTTTAGGTAATAATGTTTTGGTTTTGGGATTGTTATTTTGTTTATGGTTATAACTGCTTCTTTTGCTGCTGCACTGATGTGTAGGTTGGCTTGTTTTATACACAAGACTTTATTTTATGCCATTATTTAGTTTCAAACAATATTCAGTTTTTTCTGGTACTAAAATATATATTTTTTCACCTGGTTATAATAAAATACAAAAATAATAATTCAACCAATTATGACCAATTAAAAAAAACTTATTTCTCCACTGAGATATGCAAAACCATCTACAATCAGACCATAATAATTATAATCGCATGGCATTACACACTAATTCAGCCACATGCCAAAAAAAAAATCGTCGAAATATTGCCATAAATCGCAATAGTAATGTGTTAACCGGCAGTTAGACTGACGCACCTAAAAATATTATTCATAGGCGTGTAAATTCACCGAAAACAAGGTGTACTTAAAACAATATTTATCTTAATAATTAGTTTAACCCGAGTAAGTTGCGGTTCATTTGATAAAGGTGCGTGTAAACGAGCGGCCGGTGGTCGCGTGATATCAGCTCGCTGTATATAAATTAAAACATAATTGTGTTATCGTGACCCCAAGGTTTTATGTTCAGTTGACGAAACGAAAGGCTGTTGGGAAATTAAATTCGATTTTTTCCATGAAGGTATTAATTTTGAAGAATAATGGGAATATGAAGGAGCCTCGTTGTGTAGAGTTATTGTTTGCATGGTAATAGTAATATTTCAAATGGCTGGTACAATACGACCGACGTAACTCGGCGGGCCTGAGTATAGCCTTTGCGAACTTTCGCGCATGTTCTCTCACTCACACTCGCCTCATGCCACCACTAGGTTCCAAAAAAACCTTCGTGCGCAGCCTTCTGCGCGAAGTTTAGGCCTGCCAAGTTACGTCGGTCGTATTGTAATTACCTACATCGATTCAATACCAAACTCAAAAGTTTCACTAATAAAATTGGCCTAAAATAAACGTATTCGTGAAACGATAGTCCTTTTTAACCATATTATAATCACAGCACTCTGTGAGGGTTGGGCCATCCATCATACAGGCCTATTGTGTTTTGGTGAATGACACGTCTTCTAATGTCTGGTTCTAAGACATGCCGCGGTTTCTTCATGGTGTTTTCCTTCACCATTTTGAACAGAGTAAAGTGCTTGCCTGGGTTCGAGCTCACGATCTACAACTTCTAAGTCCCTTTTTAACCGACTTCAAAAAAAGGAGGAGGTTCTCAATTCGGTTGAATTTTTTTTATGTGTCTTACCGAACTCCTTTACTTAAAAGACGATTTGCAAAATTAATGTGTCCTTTAAAAAAATATTTAAGGGATAATATGCCTCAAGGGTGGTCCAATATAAATGTTTTTGTTTTTTTTTTTTTTTTAGTTTTTGAGTTAGGTTCAATAATACGATTTCTTTCCACTTAGTTTATATTGATGATGTTTTAATAACTTACTGTCACTCATGTTTACATAGCAAGTAGTGTTATATGAATTTCTGAGGGGTATGTACATACAACTAAAAAGAGAAAAATAAAAACTTTTTTTCAAAAAATAACCGACTTCCAAAAAAAAACATAACTTTAATTTCGGAAGTCGGTGTCAAAAAACGAAAATGCTGAACCAACGACACCGAGTCCCGACATTAAAGTTATTTTTCACGTTGTAGTGTTTTTTTTTTTTAAAAACACTACAACGTGAAAAATAACTTTTTTTTTTAAATAACTTTTTTTTTTAAATCAGTTATTTTTTTTGTAAAAAAGTTTTTTAACTGTACATTATTACAATGGCTAGCCAGGCTAACCACCTAAGTATGTTCAATTGTATAGAAAAGAGGTCGTAGATTTCTTACCATATATACCATTACCATATCTCAGATAATATAAATCAGACCGGAAATCTACGAATAGCTGGAGCAGCGTTGTAACCACCATGCAACAATTATTACACACCATTTAAGAAAGGGCTCTATTTCATACCTCATACAATACACTTATTCATAAGTCACGTTTGTAAGTTGAAATTACAGGACTAAGTAATATTTATGCATATTCCGTACACTGACTTAGTAAATGACTGCCTTGTATACGCGAGTGCACACTGGGCTTTGGAACTGCTCGATATTTATAACAGTTGTTAAGAAATAATACCGAAATAATTCGAGGAAAATTCATAAAATAAATGAACTGATTTAGCAAATTATATTTACATAATTCCGTCATTCATGCTTACCTACACTTAAACTACACACATCAACAACATATACACGTACACACATCACACACACCACACACACATACACATCAACACATATACACCTCATACACTCTTAGCACACATACCCACCTCACATTATAATATACACACCCATTAGTATCAGCTGATATAAAGTAATTAGTCTTCTGTAATTCTCTTTTGTCTCAATTAATTTTCTCAAAATTATATAAATAGTAAATACTGTCATATTTTTTGTATAGGTATAAGAGTGTACGTTACGTAAATTTAAGTTGCGGAAGAGTGGAGTGTCCTAATACAGGCATTTAATTGCATAAAAGGACGCTTCTATCACAAGCTATGTAGTACAAAGCTTATTAAAGAAATAAACTATTTTGTATTTGTATTGTATTTACGACCCTGTACCAATAACTGACAAAAACTACTCTCACGAATTGTAATTCGTCTAAAGTATGTAGCTTACTTGCAAGATAAATTCACTTGATGAATGGCTCAATACTGTCATAGGGTCGCCTCCAACATAGATCACGAACGACCCGACATTGGCGGCGCCAGAATGGCCGCGGCAATTGCTTAAGGCAGCCAATCTGCACCTGTAATAGAGCACGACATTTCACCGCCTAGAAGGAAATGCATTCACCTCTGTCCCATATTTCACGTGCAAAATCAATATGCAAATAAGTAGCGAACGGCATGTCAGACTATTGTGCGGCACAACAACTTAGCCAACTTTAACCGGTCTAAACTGGTTACGGCTAAATTTGTGGCTTTTGCATGCTATTGAAATTTACAGCTTAAACTTCGCCGCCGGCGTTGTCTGCGCCTAGTTAGTTTTACAGACGTGTTCTTGAACTATGGAGAATTGAAAAAGTCGTTCCAAAGTTTCGAAGTTGCATGCAAATTATAATTTTGTGCCAGCATGATTTGAATTGCATGGAAGTAAGTTTGTTGGTGTTTTGCTTAGAAAATGTTTTCAAAAAAGTAAATGAGATTTTAAGTTTTCAATGACAGCATACAAATCGATTTTTTGTTTTAATTTTTTTATGCTTTTTGACTTGAAGTACCTACATAAAATTGATGGTAACATGGGGCCAAAATATGTCACCTACAAAAATAGAGACTGCATTAAAAGGTCAGAGGGGAGATGAGGAAAAAATGCACCCTCGACAATATTCCGTCTATTTTTGTGCGATACATCCCAAAAATATTAAAAACTACTTACAGTGCGGACGTCTCCATTAACGGTGTCCTCCCCTCAGCTGCCATTGATTGTTTTTGATTGGTTACATGTTTGTTACATTGTTTTTATTGCTCAGTTCCTAAAGCTTTTAAAATGAAATCAATGCGTCTTACTAAATGTCCTGTCTCTCTATTTTTGAACTCTTCATCTGTTGTAGGCTGAAAATAGAATTATTGATAATAGGTATTATCAGTTCTGATACCTTATCCTCTACAATGTTGCGTTTGCTCGTATTTTAAATACAACTTTACAATGCTCAAGACTTGTCAACCGACATTCTGAAACAATGAGCAACTTAGTAAAACAAGATAATTCAAGTCCCACATTATACAATTTTAAGTTAGTAAACGAGCCTTCACCGAGTGCACACGGGTGGCCAACATAGTCCCAAGATACTAAATTTTTGTAACTTAAAACTTGCATTTTTTTTCGCGCCAACGTACCATGTAAGTGACTTGGTTGCTTCCACAAGTTGTCACATTATTCTTGGGCGCAGCAGCGGCGACAGAGCCAAAAATAGACGCCCTAAACTTTTTAATAGATGCACCGACACTTTGAGAATGCCGAACGGGGCGGCGCCTTTTCTGTCTTCGCGACGTCTTTTATGACTTTCAGCAAATTGCTGCTCTCTCATTTGAATATAGTCTCGAATACGATATTGTGTTTTACTGTCCGGGTTGAGTCATGTGGTTCAGTCAATGTGTCAAAGAACTGTATTCTTTATTGATGTTTAATTACATTTCTGTACCTATGTTCCTTTATTTTTTTTGTTTAAAAGATTATAACCTATAGAGCCACATAGTAGAACAGGGTTACAAACATAAATGGATTATTACAGTGCGGCCGATGAGTGAATGCGCTCTTGGCAACTGTCAGTTTTAAACAAACGAATACGTGTTTTGCGAATGTGATCTTTATTAGCTACTAGAATAATTGTCGCATTGATAGGTGTCAGAAACGCATTCTCTCGACGACCAGCCTGTAGTCTTCGGTTCGAAGAACAGTCATGTTCATGACAAATTGTCAATTACCATTTTTATCGCAGTCACTTATGACAAGACCGATTTGACTTACGTTTGATGATAATGACAGGTCTACCTATTCCTTTCATTCTTTTGAACACGGAAACTATGAAGTATGTCACCATGGATAAACAAGCGACAATCGTTAAGCAATTTTAGCAGACCACTCCTTGTAGGCACGAACATATTCTATTGAAATTCATTCCCTTTCAATAAATTATAACTTTACGTGTATAGAGAATGGAAATAATTCGCTTGC
The DNA here is from genome assembly GCA_948474745.1 of Oligia latruncula. NCBI lineage: Eukaryota > Metazoa > Arthropoda > Insecta > Lepidoptera > Noctuidae > Oligia > Oligia latruncula. The sequence continues at coordinate 8,561,396 of OX419693.1, read as the reverse complement.
CTCTAGGTTTATAGGTAATAATCTCTCACATATTCAATGTGTTATATATGTACTCGTATAAGTTGGCACTGAGGGCACTAGTTTGAACTGTTCTTATAGGTACTTTATCGCTAAAGCGAAGCTAAATTCTTAAAGCATAAGGTTCAAAGTTGATTGTTAAAATTTGACAGTTTCAGGTAGCTTGATGTGCTGGCGTCTGTACATACTGACGAAGAGGTGGATTGGTCTGGTTTTTTGAAAAACTGTTAAACTTGAAAATCTATTAAAGAAATTTGACAGATTGTAGTAGCTTGATGTGCTGGCGTCTGTACTTACAACAGCGCCATCCTGTAAACATCATTCAAGCTCCAAATGATCCTAGTTACACAAGTGTATCATCATCATTATCCTCATTATCCCCTGCCCTTGTCCCAATTTATTTGGGGTCGGCGCAACATGTGTTTTTCTTCTATACCTACTTCTCTATTACTCGTTATCTCGGTAATCAACCATTTTAATTTTTTTTTGTGGATGGGAAATCATCAAATGACCCCCTCCCGCTCTGGGTGGAGCGGAAGAGAGTGTCAAACTCTTACTGACTAAAACCCACCCGTGTTCCTTCCTTAGCCCTTTATGTTCCGGGCCAGCGGTAACCCTTTCGGACAATCCCGCTGACCGGTAGTCACCCCTTTCTTACCACATTCACACAGTCTATCCATCGTTTCTTTAGTCTTCCCCTACTCTTATAGCCATCAACACGAAAAAAGAAGACAAAGAAGAACGCACATAAATTCCCATCCAACTGCACTATCAGCACCCGTCAGGGGTTGACAACATAATAATATACCATTGAACTTAAACCGCAAGTTAGCAGACGCTAACTCAGATAACTTAGCCGGCTATCGGGTGCTAAGTCAGACCAACTCCCGAACCGAACGCTTTGCGGGCATAAACTTTGTCCTCTGGTTAATCCGACGGCGCTCTCTTGTACGTGTTTCGAGTTTCTAAATATTTCGTTTATCTACTAGATTATTTTGGGGTATTTCTGAACTAAAGTGTGCATTGAAAACTTTTACGAGCGGATTATAGGAGTTAGATGGCTTTAGGTTATGGACTCCTGAGAAGTAGGTTAATTTTTCATGTTATTTTATTTTTGGAGAATGAGAAGGAATATTGCTATATGGATTGCGTGAGATGAGGTCGATACAATTCAGTAAACTGTTAATATGTTACATTATACATATAGCTTTCAAAATTAAGCTCAAAGTAAGCTAAAAAGGGGTTATAGAATAAACTATAATACCTTTGAAAATAAGAGTAGCAACCTTGATTTCTAGATTGAAGGCCAAACCCAGACAAATCTAAGTATTAGCCTATAGTAATAGCCGTAGATTATCTAGGCCTTTAGGCCATGTAGATCCCAGCCATTATGGCGTGCGACAATACAAGCAGTGGGGTTAAATGGCCATTACCACAACTATTGCACGGCTACGCGTTACGGCTCAATGGGGTATTAAGAGGAGCCATAACGATTTCCAAGGTGATCGTAATCGGTTGTGATGTCACATATTGTGACATAAAACAAGATATTGATAGTAAAAATCACAATTACATTTTAAGAAAATGTGTAGTTTTTGTCAATAACTATTTAAATATGAATATAACAATCCATAAACAACGATGAAAAATTACCATAATACACAACTAATAACAATACCATTACTCAAATTAATCCCAAAAATGATAATAGAAAACCCTTTATTGCCACACAAAATAATTTGGACACCACAAATCCTAATACACAAACAGATTATGGCAATATATCAGCAAATCTATACAGTAATACTATAATGTGATTCGGAACTAATGTCCACAAGGCTTACACAACTGTAATCCTCACTAATGGTACTGGACACAGAACAGGTAGACATAATGCATATTGATAGTCCATTAAAGCATTTCATCGATCGAATCATCTTTCATTAATATAAAAGCATGAAAGGGTCGCGGATGTTAAACGTTTTAAAATTTTCGATTTATCGACCTGAAAGATTAATGGAGAGGCCTCCGATCAGTTTAACCTTTGCGCTCTTTAAGTTGATTGTAGTATTTATGTGCGTAACTTTGTGTTTTAATTTTATCACCATCGCTGGAGTTATTTAAAAAAAAAATTACTCTCTCTCTGGAGCTTTGTACCATTACGTTTGGGGTCGGGTGTCCTCGTCATTCTTAGCCAAATATGGAAGACTAATTACTTATAGTTCTCTTAATTTTTTTTTCAAAGTCATGGTTACACTACTTTCTATAACACGGTCTAGCTCACGATCGTCAAACTATTGCAAGAGGTTACTATCTGAAACACTGAAAAGTTATGGCATAGATATCCGCCTGCGGTCTCAAAACTGCCGTCTGAATTGTTAATCATAGAACCAGTGTTCTTTCACTGGATTTGTATGACAACATTCGATTTCGACTCGCCCGTAATACCCTCATGTTGCATTTGAGATTTACAGCATCTTCAAATCTCAAAGATGTACAAGAGTAAAACGGTCGAACCAAGTCCAGATACAGTGTTATCCTTTAGCAAAATAATGAAGATATTATGCAGAAACTGCGCTCCAACTTGCTTACCCAAATATACACCTCGAACAAGACCATTATTATATCTTCATAACACAGAGCTGTTCATAAACAGACATAAACAACTTGTCAGCTTTGCAGATACAAATATTTAATTCAGGATATTATCAAAGGAAACACGAACAATATTCTAAACAGGAACTTCGTTATCCCTGCAACCGGTGTGAGCAGCATAGAACTCAAATACTCGTCTTGAATGATACGAACAGAACTCGTGTTAAAACTTCCACCATCATGTATTCAGCACGAAGTAAATATAATTTAGCCCTCGTTAAGCCACGAACCTCTCTTTCCTTCTCCTGCTGTCTCGCTCTTGACGGTGGTAACATATAGCGCGCTTAGTTTTAATTACACATACAGTAAGGAAATTACTCGCGCCAAGTTACGCTGATGGTATGCTGGTTGCTATAAAATTGTGCTGATATTGTAAAGAGGAATGGTTTGTTGTTGCTTTACAGCTGAATTTACAGTATTACTTCATTTGTTTTTACTTATTATATTATTAAACCCCTGCCAGTGGATTGAAAAAAGAAACTGCATCGTTGGGTTTTCTAATACCGTCCATGGCGTACAAGAACCATTACCCACTAAACGAAAGCCACCTGAGCAGCAGTAGGTATTCATACAATTTTCTAAAACATTTTGGGAAGCTTTTCCTGTGTTTTTTATTAAGCAATAACAATAGCACTTCTGTACAACGATCGCTACTCTCAAACATTATTATTATACTTATTGTATGCAGGTATATTCAGTGAATTTTCAAGCCAACTCAAATATTACCTACAGCTTACTTAAAGTACCCTCATTGTGGCTATAAACGCTAACAATGAACTATAAAAGAGGCAATATACGTTTTTAGTGCACTTACGGAATTAATATTCCTTGTTAATATTAACGTTTTCGTAAAGTTATTCGACATTGTGTGGTTACATTGTTGTGTGCGAAGTTGGAGGAGGTAGGTCCGTTGCCCGAAGAGACACAGGCCCGAGATAGCGGCAGCGGCGCGCCGTGTTCCATACACGTCCTCTTGGGAAGAACCGCGCGGTCTACGTCATCCTATTACGCGTAGTATGACGGAGACCACCTTTACATGGAAAAGACGCCAACAACCTGGGAGAGAAGAGAAGAGGAAGAGGAAGAAGATATAGGACGAGAAACACCGTGATGATGAACAAGAACTGAGTTCATAATCTTTCCTTTTTGTAGTAAGGTGACAGGGCGCACCTCATCATCTGGCGGGCCAGTATACTGTAGGTGAAAATAAGCGAGTGACTCTTAAACGAAAGAAAAGGAACCATTTACTTTACTCCAAGAGTAGAACACTGGAAAAAACACAGACAAGTTCTCAAAATAATGTCTTCTGTTTTTGTAACGATGGTAGTTCTTCAAATGCCCGCAAGCTTCTTGTTCCCTCAAGTCTTAGAGTCCCTAGGCGTGCATAAATAAAACAAAGTTAACGTGTCGCCTTGAAAAACTTAACACTACAAACTTGCTAGAGCTCCACATACAATATTCACGTTTCTAGCTCTATGCTGCAAAAAAGGTAGAATCTGCAAATAATTTTATTAACACGTGCTAGCTTCATCCATTTTTAAAATGGATTTCATGCAGGAATGATTTTAAGGACATGTGAATACCATAATTTCTGGTTACGACGAGAGTGCAATACGTTGTAATGAGGTAAATTGAATAAAGGCTCAACTTTCGTCAGGTCATAGCCAAATCATTCATTTAATTACAAATGGTTATTGGAAGTCAACAATTATAAAGAGGACAGAGATAACAGCTCAGTAAGTTTCTAATGGCGAAGAAATGGCAAGAAACTCCATGGTAGGTAGGCAATAAATTACAGGAAACAACATTCAGAATCTTGTTTACTTGACTTTACACAAATACCAGTGTCTAACTTGAATCGAAAGTGGTTGTCGACCTGCCCAGTTACAAAATAAATCAATCTAGTTTTAACAAAATTTCGATACAAACTGTCGCAATAATCGCCTATCCAGACGCAATAAATATCGCATTGATATCTTGATGAATTTATTCATATCTCTCGATTAGATATGCAATAAGAAATGCAGAAACGCATGATCTTACTGACGTAATCGTCCCACGCCGAATATCTACGGGTGTATTCTGTTATAGCAGATTTCTTAACTCTAGATAACGATATTCCCGGAGACCTAACATTACAGATTGTCGTCTTAATTTGTACAAGAAGTAAAGACAAATTCATTTAGCATTAGTGGTAACTGTTTGACAAAATCACCTACGAATTATTGACAGAGATTCGATGACAAATAGAAACCTCATTGTAAAAGACTTCAGGGTTAACCCATTCGCGATCGGGGAGTTCAGGCTAGCTTTATTTTAAATTATGATGTTAGCCGGGGTCAATAGACTGCTGCTGCTTCCTACTCGTATCAGAAAAGAATACACAATTTAAAAAAATTTAACGTAAAATACTTGAACCGATGTAATGCACCATCAGTTTCTATGACAAATCTTTTACTGTTCAAGCAGTACGGATATAGAATGACTTGCCCGTGTCGGTAATACCTACGTTCTCAGACTTTGCCCACTTTTAAAATTATTATAAAAAGGCACTTCCTCTCTCCTTACAAATCATCATTATATTTTCTTCGCTCCTGTTTCAATATATAATTATATATATATTTATACAGATTAGTATAATATACTTTATGTATGTATTTATTGTATTATGTAAGTGGTACAAAGTGGTGGCGAAGGAGAGACAAATACTGTAGGTAGTCTGTCTACCTACAGTATTTGTCTCTCCTTCGCCTTTTTAATCCATCCAAATGCTGTCTTTAAAAGATCGCTTACGATAAGACCATTGCCCACTGTGTCACCCTTTGTAAAATTTCTATATTTATGTCTATAATTTATATGGCGTACATAATAAAGAATATTATATTCTATTCTTAGGACGAGCGTCTCTTTGGGAAACTACACTCAAGCGTATACGACCAGTGTGTCAATAGGGGTCATATTTCGTTCACCAACGCAATGTCCTGTCATAAACATAACAGAATAACCGCTAGGCTTCGCTAGGTGACTGAGCTGCTCCACCTACTTGTGCCTCTGGGACGTTGCAAATCAGGTGCGTGGGTTCGACTCCCAGCTCAGACACTTGTATGCTGAAGATTGTGTCGGCGACTTGCGAAATATATTAATGGTGTTATGTAGATTTGACAAATCGCTTCACGTAGCTTATGGCGACAATCAAAATATTAATATTATTATACCTACATAATAAATAATTCATGGAAGCAATGCAATGATGTCAATAATAGCCATTTATTAGAAAAGCTCTAGTGAATAAAAAAAATATTGGTAAATCAAGATTGTTTAATCGAAATTGAAAATAGCAAAGGGACATATTTTATTAGCCCCTAAAACTAGATTACAATTATGACTAAAATTACTATGATCTTGTCATCATATTAATGACACACATTAATGATCGACTGCTCCAAAAAAACATATATTTTCCTAGAACTGCCAATCAATATTGTTATTTAAATGCACAACATTTTTTAGAGAATTTTATAGGTAAATAATTTAGGACTGAATTACTCAGTCCAGATATTCCTACCCATAAATGTTACTTGTAAATACAAGATTTATAATAACTAATATACAGGATTAAATGGCTACTCGTTGTCATAAATCACAATCAACAATCATGGATGGACAAAGGCGGGGCAGTATTTTATAAAGACAACGAGTTGGTATAAATTCTGCTGTAGACAATAACAATGCACCACTAGGTACAGTAAGCATAAGCATAATTAGCCTCCTGTAACATCCCCACTGTTGGGACACAGGCCTTCTCTCTGTGAGAGGGAATGGGCCGTATTTCAACACGCGGGCCCAGTGCGGGTTGGCAGATGTCATATGTCTTCGAATGTTTGGTCCTAGGACATGCTGGATTTCTCTACACTGTTTTTGAGAGCAGTGGTGATGAAATGACGGCACGATTGGCGCAGTGGTTAAGCGATTGACTGCTGCGCTGCGTGTCGCGGGTTCGATTCCCGCACGGAACAAATATTTGTATGACCTACAAGTAGTTGTTCTGGGTCTGGCTGTTTGTGTACGAGAATTTAAATGTTTGTAAACGCACCCACAATACAGGAGAAAATCCTAGTGTGGGGCAACGATTTCTTTAAAAAAAATTACACAAAGTAAAGCGCCTGCCTGGGTTGAACCCACGACCTACAACTCGGCAATCGGGGTTACCACTGGGCCACCAGTCCACCACTTTTCAGTAACGCACAATGCCCAGCCGTATTTTTCCTAATATTAAAATATTAAAAAAAAATGCCAAATCGGTCTAGACGTTCTCAAGTGATGCGCTTGATGAAGAGTCTGACACTCCCTTCCGCTCCACCCAGAGCGGGAGGAGTCATTTGATGATTTCCCATCCGCAAAAAAAAAAAAAAAGTGATGCGCTTACTAACGAACGGCATTTAAATTTTAATATATCGATAAATAATCCTCGATTGATAGTTTAACATCCCCTTAAAACTCGATGTTCTAAATAAATGTCTGAGTAGATACTGTAGTTCAATTAACTTGGTAACATGTCCGAACTAGGTTCATTAGACATGACTGTGTCCTTCGGAGGCCAATGTTGTCTAAAGTTAAATAGTTGGTCAATGAACTGGGGTCTGGCCAAACTTAGTTACCTAAACAAACAGGGACCCTCTGTGATAGTCAACAATGGTTTCTCGCAGTTCCATTACTGTTACAGTATTCGAAGCTATTGAAGCTAAAAAGTTTACGTTTGAATTTTTACTAGATATCTACACGGTTCATTTTAATATTCTTTGATTTTTTTTTTTTTATTAAAAGTTGTTTATATAGCTTTTTACAATTTACTTCAATCCTAGTTAATACAAGATTTTTTATAAAATATAATTGTAGGTAGGTATAAGATTTTTAATATTATATAATAAAAATGGAACTGATTTTTAAAAGCACAATAGAATCTCTTCCTCCAATTTTATCACAGCACTTTGTTATGACGTGTTTGCGCGAACAATTTTTCACTTCACAACAACCCGGCAGACTTGAAATTGGATTTTAAAATTAACAGTTTGGTAGACACTATTGCGGTGCAGTGGCAAACACTTTAAAATTCGATTGGACGTCGTGACAGTAACATGAGTGCGCCTCGCCCCTGAACCTACGAGGCCGAGGCTGGCAGGCACAGTGCCTCATCAAATTTTATCCTCTCTATTGACAAGCTTTTGGCGAGCGGAGTCAATTTATGGGCTAGTGAAAACTAGTTGTTTCGAACACGAAATATTTGTACGCATTAAAACGTTTATTAGTCCACTAATGCGTTTAATACCCGCTAATAACGTTCATATGAATCGTTACCATGGCTGTTTTATGGGATTTGTACACTTGAACTCAACAAAAGATACCTATTCCTCTGCTGGGTTTCTGATGTACCTAACACATCGACCGTAATAAGAAGAACAGCTATTATAAAAAAAATATAATCAAACTTAATACATGCAGCACAATAACGTTTAATTATAAATGTATGGCAACTGTGTTAATATAGACCAGATAATAAATGTGGTGTGAGGCGGGCGGTTGTTTCACTAGGTTGAAAGTTCCGTCATAAGAGAACAATCATTGACTAGGAAAACAATTATTGTTTAATTGAATAATATTAAAAGCGTGTCAAAATTACCATAACTTCTTTATTTCCACAAATTATTCAATCTGATACTTACCTGCAATCAGCCCCTTATTTTAAAAGCGCGGGAAGTGAGTTCCTGTCACTGTTAAGTGACAGCTCGTACAGCCAACAGAAAAGGACGTACGACGCCAGCACATCAAGCAAGCTACTACAATCTGTCAAATTTATTTAATACATTTTCAACTTTATAGCTAAAACATAAGGTTAAAAGTTGATTGGCAAAATTTTACAGTTTCGGGAGGCTTGATGTGCTGGCGTCTGTATTAACTATGCTGCTTGTAGGGTTGGGATTCGATATGGGATCTTTAGAATTCCGGGACCTTCTTATTTGTTAATACAGAAACAGGCTGGATTTTTGAGATGGGGCAGTAAGGACCTTAACTACAACAACACACAACGTTGTCGGTACAAAAAACGCTTTATGAAAATTGCATTCTTAGATTTTGTAAAAAATGTACAGTCAGCAAGAAAAGGGGCAGATTCACAAAAAAAAAAAATTATGCCAATCTACCCTGTTTCTTTCATGGATCAAAAAACTTTAACATAACAGTACCTACCTTAACTGTTTTCTTGTCTCTGCCATTCCAAAAATCCACTCTCTATAAACCGCGCACACAAGTAGGTGCAATGTAAGATTGATTTATATCATTTAAACATCAATATTTTAGATCATAAAACAAAATAACTATTAATTCAATGAAAATTGTTGAATAAGAAACAGTAGCAGCAATCAAAGATACAGAACAAGATTATTGGAAACTATTTATTAGTCAGTAGTCGCCTTAAGTATATGTTATCAGTAAAGCTGTTTAATCACAACATTCACAGCTAAATTAACAATACGCCCAGCGATTACAATTCTAAGATAAGTCTACTAGCCTATGAGCAAACTCATGATGCCATACTTTGTAGTGACCGCATGCGGGACTACGACCGCAACCGCTTCGCGCGTTCGCGATTCCGCAACCGCATGCGGGCACGGCAAAATATCCTACAGCCAACCGCATGTAAACACTGATCTTAAGAAGCTGACCTAGATATGAAATCATGGAGTTTCAATATCGCGTAACAACAATCTGAATCACTTTGTTTTGAAGGATATTGCTAATACATTGCTTCATAAGTTCGAAAAATTTGTCTGCTCAGCAACGTAAATAACGCAATGAATGTTGTTTAACTGTCAAAATGAAAGTCATTCATCTCAGTGTTATGCAATTACCCTACTGCATATACTAGGTAGTTCCATGAAATCTTAGCCTACATCGAGTGAAATCTGTCGGTACGTGTGAAAGCTTTCATACTGGCGCCAACCACCCGACAGCCTTAGCGTGCGAAAAGGTAACTACCTGATAAATAAAACATTTCCTCGATTTCAATTTGTATGAATAAAAGTGAAGTTAGCATTATAGCCCCTATTACCAACTTGGAATTTCACTCAAAGGGCAAACACCTCAGTGCTTTATGATACAGCATTAAACTTTATACTTACTAGGTACTTGATAGTTATTCATGCAACTCCAATAACACTATAGATCCTTTAGTTCCTCCTGCAACAGTCACAAATTCATGGCTGGTGCGGTTTATATATTAATTGATACTTGCTTATCAAATATGACTCGTAACTTGCCAAACATAGGGTTGATTATCGAGCTACTTTTTCTAATACATTTTCCTTTTCGCAGGTGGCAGTATAAGCGGTGGGCTCTGTGAAATTCCCCACTATGAGTCCCGTTCAAGATATGAAAGCGTTTATTATACAGACAAGAAGTTGTGAATCCTTAAGTAAAAGCAAAATATGAATATCAGATAAGATACGGATGAATACGGGTACTTATTCGTAAACACCTAAAACACTTCAGTGCGGCCGAGAGAGAATGCGTTCTTGACACCTGTCAGTTTTATACAAACGAATCCCTACGTGCTTTGCGAATTTGATCTTTATTAGCTACTAGAATTGTCGCAGGTGACAGGTATGGAACGCATTCTCTCGACGGCCGACTGTAGTGTAAACATTGAGTCTTAAATCGCGAATTTTGCAGTCGTTTTTTTATGTCAGAGGTAAAATAACTGTGAACGGGCAGTTCAAGGATCTTTTGGCGCGCGGCCAAAATCAGAACTAATGGCGCCATCTTGTTTTTTCAATACGATCTCCGTGAAAATTTTACAAATGTTTACCAACATGGCTCCCCTGCCAATGACATTCAGGCGCCAAAAGTTGTAACACTATAATCGATGTCAAACACAGTGACTGACATTGAGATAAAATAAATCAATCCTTGTCAAAACTTGTTTGTGATATTCAAACAAAGGACGGTGTGTCGTACGAAAGAGCTAGCCTATATTTTTCAGTTTTGTTCGTATTGCAGTGTCCTATGTTCTGACAAAATCCGACGCATCGCAGTTTTTTTTCTCATGCAGGGAGGCTGCGTCCGTCATCCGACGCCTGAATGTTTTTCTATTTTCAGAAAAAATTGGAAATTAGAATGAAGACCATTAAACTAATTTGTATGGATAGCTTTTTACTCCTTATTTTTTAAACGTAGCATAAAGATGGGCGTTTTAACTTCAATACCTAATGCATTGTTAAAATGTCGCTAATTTAAGATTATTTAACTTTAAGCCACGTTTGTAAATAAACCCTGGCTTTAGGTAAGTAGGTACCTAAGATACTTTTGCTTTCATCCAAGTAGAAAATTATATTTTTTTAATTTTAATTAAAATTATAATTATAATTTTTTGGAAATTCTTACAAAAATAGCAATCACGTTTTCGTTGTTTAATTATGTAAGAATCATTTCAGCAATAAATAAAAACTAGTTTATTTAAAAGTAAAAAAAAAGTTATGTTTGAATTAAAAAAACACTGTAAGTACATAAAAAAACGACTCACAAAACTAAAGCTACCAACAACAAACAGAAATAAAACATGAGCAAGCTACTGGCGTTATCACGGTAGCATAGTGGAACGCCCACTTGCCACTAGTCTGTCTTACGTACTCAACTGTTTTACTGACCACCGGTTTTCAAACTGGGGAATATTTGAATAGGGGGTTGGCAACCTCATAGGTATGGAAGGGTCTGATTGTTTGATTTATTTGGGGGAAAAACACTTTAGGGGTCCAGGTTCCAGAACTCCAGTTTTTGTTAGCCTTCATAAAATGTTTTTTTTCGGCTAGAACATTTATTTGCACTCATGGGCATTTTATATTTTTAACGAAAGAAATGAAATTTCTATGCCAATCTTCTAAGACAGTACCTATTAAGATATATAGATAATTATGTAGATAAATAAAACATTTTCAGTGCACACAAAAGACGGCATAACACAACAGCGCAATTATATGATAACAAATTACATGCATAATTCATTTTTGGTCGCTTTCAGCCATAATATCGCCTATTGTATCACCACTTGTACAATTTCTACCTTTATGCCTGTATTTGTGTACATAATACATAGTATTATATCTATCTATCTACATGAATATATACTTATATATATATACAAACAAGGTGCCAATATAAGTACAAAACATAAAAGTCATTGTTTTTATCAATATTTCTTAATAGCGCCGGTATTTCCTAACGGACTGATCTCTGAGATTCCTCTCAGAGATCAGAAAATCTCTTTAAATCCAATTTTGGTATAGTCTGTGAATAAAAGGTTGAGAAACCCTGCCATAGATGATAACAAAACTTGCTCATGATAGAAAACTTTACACAATATTGTAAAGATAGATGCTTGACAGTACCTACGATATGATTATTATGTCATTTTTATGAGTATTTTTTGTTTATATTGTAAAAAGGGCTTGAAATTATTTTTATAAAATTAAAAGTGTTCGAGATAACATCAAGAATATGAGTGACAGTGTGATACGATTACGTTTGATATTAATTAACTCGTGTCAGTTAATTATTGCTGTAACTTAAAACAATTCAGTAGCGGCACAATCTGAAGGATTTGCTAATCCATTGCTTCAGATGTTCGAAACAATAATTGTCTGCTGGACAACGTAATTAATGCAATGAATGTTGTTGAACTGTCACAATGAAAGTTATTCCTACTGTTAGGGTGTTACGCAATTACCCCGCAGGATATTCCTGTTTTCTTTAAAAAATACGTAAAAGTACATATAAATAAAATAATAATAATAATTTTATATATAAAGTATATATAAATAAATAAATAAGTACCTACAGCAATTAGAAATTGTGTAGTTAGTAGTAGTAGTAGGTAATTGAATAGTGTTCGCATTGTTATCTTCTTTTATAAAATTACAAAAATGTCCCAGTAATGTCAGATAAAAAGCTAGGAATTTTAATCGCAGCTATTTTACAAGAGACTCGGCAGACTTATAACCGTAATTTGAACTAGATTCTTATCTACACACTGACACTTAGAACAAGTTTCTATGTTACACAGTAAGTTCTAAGTAACGCGACAAGTGTTATTAATGCAAAAGCATTTGTCCGTTTGTTTGTTTATTCTAATTGCAGCCCGACTGCTTTGCAAATCTTGGAAATGTTTCATACTTTTAGTTTGCATCTATATGAATATTAAGATTGGTATATTTATCACCAGCAATCATTTACTTATTTTCTACTGTTATTAACATACGTGATGTATAGACGCCAGCACATCAAGCTACCCGAAACTGTAAAATTTTCCCAATCAACCTTGAGACTTTACTTTACCTATAAAGTTGAAAATCTATTAAAGATATTTGACAGATTGTAGTAGCTTTATGTGCTGGCGTCTGTACTCCAGAAAGGTCAGGGGGTCTACTCCGAAGCGGTTAACCACTGTATCGGCCGAATGTTCGGTCATTTTCTACTACCATTCATTTCCTATATTGACTTTGGTCCCGACCAAACTGTGCCAATCCGAACCTTTTTAGAACCCTTACCCTTTTTTTACCTTTTTTTTTTTAAATTCGTAGTAGGACAACAATATTCGAATCACAAAATGACCGAACATTCGGCCGATACAGTGGTTAACCGCTTCGGAGTAGACCCCCAGGTTCGTAGTTGTCCATGTATGACCTGATGTAGGTATGAACCTAAACAAAGCAAAAGTAGTATATAGGGATCGTAGCAGCATAGCTATTCATAACCATACGCGTAACGAAAATGACACTTTTCAATAACCTTTTGCCCCCAACAAATCAGAACGAAAAACGACGGAAGAATAGCGGTTGTCTATTTTGATGCAAACTGAAAAAAAAATCGTGTTTTCGATTTGTAAACAGCGTTTAGAGGACTCCTACGATAACATTGATTGATGTTCGATACGGTACGGAAGCGCATCGAGTGGTTGTGAATAGCCACAAAATACACTATCTGTATTTTGTGGAATAGATATTCAGGTGGCGCTTTCTGTAGTTTCCACCTACGTCATGGGAGGAAGACGTGAGTTGATGTATATTTGTATGTTTTAACACTTGGATAAGGTCTTAGATATGTATTACCTAGTTGTCCATGAAAGTTTTATTACCAACCCTACATCTGAACATGTTTCTTAAACAAAGAGACGATTTATTAGCAACGATCATAATTTGGTCTTCAAAAAAGGGCTGAACTAAGCATAAAAGTTTAGTGGAACATCATTAAAAATTGATATATAGATACCTAACATAGTTTACGACCTTCACTACCTAATCTGTTCCTGTCTGCCGATTTTTACAGCTTCTAAAGACTGAAAAGCAGATGCCATATTCTTTTGTGAAACTGGTGTCTATAAAAGTTAGTAAAATTACCATATCTTTATTAAAAGACATGATATTTTTTTAGCAGACTTCAATAAAGTTCAGTTAATGATATTATAAAATTATTTCCTAATAACACTTAATTTTTGTCGTAGATGTTCGGCATGCTGAAAGTACACATCGGGCAAGATCCTGCGGTACCCTGGACCGTCCTATTGTGTCGTCTTGGCTCAAACTGGAAAATAATATCACCATACAACACAATGACATAAAAGTTTCACAATTCCACAAAACACTATGAAAATGAAAAAGGAACGCTAAAAAAATACACCCCATTTATGAATATGAGACGTCACATCACATTGTTTTAGTAGACCTTCACCGTGAGTCAATTACAGTATGAAATCCAGGTGCAGCAAAACTACATAAATCCGACTGTAACTCACAGATATCTTATTCCACAAGGGGTTGCGAGCGGAAAAATGCTTTATTATTTACGCAGCTCTGCTCATCAACCGGCAGAGCACTGTGTCCACGAGCATTAAGAGCGCTGTGACAACAATTGAGGCGGGTCCGTCGATACGCGGCATCTCAGGGGAAATTACCGCTTCCTTGCCGCGCCGGTGCCGACCGTAACGTGGTTAGAGACGACCAACGTTGGTACACAATTGTGGTGGGACGAGCATTTTACGAGCATGTCATGATGTGTGACGGATTTTTGCCGTGTTTATCAATTAATATTTCGGAAATGGTAAGTTAGGCAATTTGACGATTTTTTTATTGTTCCGAGTGTCGTGGTGTTTTTAAACCACCCACAACTGCCTATAAATGTTTATCGATGAATACGGGCCCATGAATGACCGCTACCATAAACGGAACAAAAGAAATGATCATAATCCATAAATCACTTCCCTAAATGTCTATAAAAGACACAGCTCAACCAATCTGTGATAGTCATTTGTTCTACCCACGTTGTCATCAAAACATACAACAACAAAAAAAAACCTAGACCATCACACAAATCCATATACACGACACAATCACAATTAATAGGCACACAGCACCTATTACTACGCACACTGAACTAATAAATATTTCAGAATGCGAGAGTGAAAATCCACTGTACAGAACTGCAGCTAATTTTCAGGATTCCAATGAATATATTCCGTCCGTCGCGCGTAGGGGTTGGGCGTTGTAAAAAATGCAGCCAGTCGCAATCCCGGGTTTATCGAACGCAAATAAATCTGTCAATTTCACTCAGCCTCCCTTCGTGTGCCGGTGGTTTCTATATTCTTGTTATCTTTTGTATAGACTGAGTGAGGGCCTTAGGTTACATGTTGTTGTAACTATATTGTTTTTCAGCCATCCAAACAAAGCCAATTATGCATAATTCTTGACAAATAATAAAATGAAATTTAAGTAGGTAAGTACAGTCTTCAGTTTTTTTAATCTCAGTTATTGAGCAAAATATGAACACTTCAGTTTTTTTTAATCTCAGTTATTGAGCAAAACATTTGTTCAAAATTGCAGCAGAAGTACAATGCAATTTTGAACAAATATTTTGCTCAATAACTGAGATTAAAAAACTGAAGTGTTAATCGACTTTTGTTGCTGACCGTACCTATTTATTCTCAAAAGTAGGAGACAAATTAATATGTTACAGATTTAATTGTAATGTAACTCCGTGTGTAGTGTAACTCCGTGATAGAAAATTAATCGTCAACGAAAACACTACCCTAAGTGTAACACACTATCAATAACAACCTGATTAATTTTGAAGGATATTGCTAATTCATTGCGTCATATGTTCGAAAAATGTGTCTGCTCAACAACGTAAATAACGCAATGAATGTTGTGGAACCGTCAAAATGAAAGCCATTGCTACTGCTAGTGTGTTACGCAATTATACCCCACAGGTTGATGCAAAACCAATGACATTACATAGGAAACTCTGCTCTGCTTGAGACACAGCTGAATTGAGCTGGAGTCCCAATTCTGCTGAATATAGATCGTTTATGGTTCTGGAATAAGGCCTGTGCTTAAGTGCTGATTCTTTACTTGATCAGTGATTAGGTGATTGGATATCAAACAGGACTTGAGGGACTTTCTGTAATAAGCAACTAAACAGTGTTGATTTTGTAGCACGTAGGTTGTACCAGTTGCTGTAAAATGTGATAAAATCTTTATATTCTGTTAACCAGTAATCCTACTTTGCATAAGCTTTACCTCATGGAACAATCTCTGTTTACAACATAAAGCTGTTTTCACCATCAATAAAATACGATTCGCAGAAAAAGTTTCAAACAAAAAAAAACAGCAAAATGTTTTCCATCGCAGCGCTGGATGAAAATAAAAAGTTCCTACCTAGTCAATACAACGCAATGACAACATCTATTGTTCGACACAGATCAACAGATCCAATAGACATCCCCTCACGATCGAGATCGAACTCATTCATCCGTCTGTTGAATCTGTGCGGCTGAGTCATAGAATCGATAGGTACAGAAGGCCAGCTGCATACAACGAGCGAAAACGCACATACACCAATGGCTCGCGTAAAGGTAATCCGTCATCGGCTGAACTATGCTCGTATAATGTCGGCTGAACTCGGCCGATCGAACTAAACATGTCTAAAAGGAAATGAGTGCGTTCACTGGAGTGATGGCCTTAGGGGCGCTATGGAGCGAGGACTTAAAAATATCCGTTTTTTATTCGGAAATGTAGGTGTATGTATTGGTAGATTTCCGAAAAAACACCGAAAAATTGAGACCCAATTATTTTTAACAAAAAAGTGATTATTTTGTTTTCTTTGCTGCTCATAGTGCCTCTAAGCGTATACTCCAACTCCTACAACTTCGCCCCTAAGACGTCCCCCCCCCTCCGACCCCGACACCGACCCCGGTGTTCCATCTCGCACATAGGCCAGCAGTAGCGGGAACGTATGATCGTTCCGCAACCCCCGACTACTGACCCGTTCCCTACTTCAACCGAGCTGTAGGCACCTTCCTACGCACACACACTTTCTTTTACATAATGTTTGAATCGTTTACCCGAGTTCGGCCGACGACGCATTACACCTCGCGATACCTCAAAGACTATAATATTCTCTTTGCGATACCTATACTAGAACGCACGTACGGTGATCTCAAACAATTGCCAGTAGCGAGTCCGTTTATTGCACTAGCTGTACCTAGGCCCGTGTTTATGTGGGAGTAGGACTGATTTCGCTCTTTGTAAGAAGCAGGCCTTCTGTATCTATTTGTTTTGTGACGGAATTTGCCAGACTGCGAATGTACGGGGCATTTGTTTATCCGCTCCGATGGCAGTACATTGCGTCTCCTGCATGCCTGCAAATCGTATTAGAGTTAGAAATGGTTCGGTGGATTAATTGAATATGAGGATTATGGTCTGTTTTGATAACATCGATGACATCATAATCCTCCAACAATAGTAAAATTCATAGCTACCAAATTAATCAATTGTATTGTCTATTCCATTGTCGAACCTATTGACAGTTTTTCCTAGATTACAATGCTTCATAACATTTCAGAGTTAAGGGAGTTAAGCTATATTTTGCAACTTTATTTTATTAAAACTTTTAATTGATGAACATTCAGAATCCCAAAATTAATCATGCACCAATCACATGGTATGATTGGTTCATGATTTAATTTCCTACTATTTTTAAGATAAGTTATGGGTACCAAGATCAAAAGTATTTCATTCGTGAGACTCTTATGTATAAAAGCGTAACTATGTAGGAAAAGTACCTTTGTAGTTACATTATACAGACCTACCTGATGTAAATCCTATTATGAACGGATCGGTTGTCACGTTAATTAAAAGATGCCAGGATTGTAGTGGAATGACGAAATTATTGATTCAATTAATTTTGCATAATTGGAATGATATTTAGTGGTCGTGTGGATTATAGCACATAAGTCCCTATAGTATACAATAATATATGTACGTCGAAATAAATATCGCGGATAAAATTATTATCTCCCAACAACAAATAAATAAAGACCAGTCAATAAATCCAACAGTAATTCAACACTGCAACTTTGTTACTTATTACGTATGCATTAACTTATCATGTTTACCAGTAAAGATTTATGTGGGTATACCGATCCGATATTATCATAATGGAATATGAACGGCGATTCGTACTGCTATCCGAATTCATATGAGTTTTTCTAACAATTGTCCGGGATCCCGGGATTCCTCATGCTCCCGATTGCTTCCCTATTTCCTGTATCGATATTTTATTGCATGCCATATTTCCACGAGATGACTCGACTGCCTCCCATCCGATTGGATATCGAAATCCAGTATCGAATACATATATCGGTATTTGATTGGTTTTAGATATTGTGTTTTTTTTAAGATTTTTCAGTGTCGTCTCTGCTCTGTGATTGTACATTTTCGTGTTACGAACTCTTAATTTTCCTGCTGCTATAGGTACCAGGGAGTTATGGAAACAATTTACGATTCTCGACAGCCGTCTAGACTATGTACATATATATATATTAACTCTAGTTATTGAGAGCTGTAGCATTATACCATAGTTCTATAACATTTTTGTTTCAAATATCAAACTTTACATTCGTTATTCTAACTAGGTATTTGTCTTGTTTAAATATATTGCATACCTTTAAAGAGGTGTCCTGGGGGCATAAAAAGGCCACTTTGGCGGAATCATAAAAGGAAACATTATGAATCATAATATGGCGAAGACAGTCCGTGTTATCCTTTTTTTCGCTGCACTTCATAGGTATAATCAAAGAGATTGGGATTGGATTTGGATTGGATTGATTGGTATTTTAGCACAGACAAAAAAAATAACTGAAAAAATCCTTCACCAATGGGATTTGATACGATTAACTTAACAGTTAACTGTCCATTATGATACATAATGTTATCCTTTTATGATTCTGCCAAAGAGGCCTTTTTAAGATCCCTTATTCATGTCGAAATAAATGTTTGTCCAAAACTCTCGTTTATCAAAATGGAAATCAATATCTACCTACACCATATCTATGACCAAAATCAATGGATTCTGAATTAATTTTAAACATGGGTGATAAATCTTGGCAGTCATTATTAAATATTTATGGAGTAAGTAGGACCTTAAAAAGTTAGTGACAAAGAAATCAGACAAAGGTGTAGCATAGTTTGTTTTTTTTTGTCAGTAACTAAGTATAATTCTCATCTTGGCACGAGTAAGTATATAACATCATAATAGTTTATAATTGTATAAAGACAGTATGTAACGGGGAACCTATTACTCATGAGTTTGTACATCAGGTGTTTCATACTTTTGATCAAGAAGGGGTAGGTACTGCAGTTTTGTATGGAGCAGCTGGTTTGAAGTGGTTCATATTTAAGAGCAATATTCAAATATTTTATACTTTTATTGTTGGGCGTTGTATTCATAACAGTCCAACATAAGCAGTACCTACAGTTTATAAGTATGTGAAGTCGGAACATAGCAAACAGGAAATTGTCTTGAAGAATTTTCTGTTTGCCATGTTCAATAATTACAGTCGGGAATTTCCAGGTAGCAATATTCTCGTGATAAACAACAGTAATTCACACTGCAATGAACAGACACAATACACAAAAATACAATTAACCGTTTCTGTACTTGGCGAATTCGTTGATACACAAAAGAAAACAACCCTTTACATATAAAGTAGGAATCACCCTTTACCCTTTTTTACGCGAGTTACCAGGGAATAATGCAAAGTTTTCCGTATAGCCGAAAAAGTTTACGTTTTTCGTGCAAAATTTATTGGCTATAAACAGTGACGTTCGAACCACGGAAGCATAATAAAAGAAGCTCAAAGGGTCAGCACATGGTAACTTTATGGACTTAACTGGCAAACTGTGTTGCCAGTTATAATAGTTTTGTTTGGTGTAATAAAAACTTTTCTTATTATTACGTTATTATGTGACCTCCCTCTGCAGTTAAGGATGCTTAAGGTTGTAACTTAGGAAAGTTTGTATACCGGCTGGATATCTAAGGACTCCATGCTGATATTATTGGAAAAGGGAACTGCGAACATAAAAAAGAGTTGTTTTGACGTTTTGTAAGCTGTTTCCCCTAATAAGGCCTATTCAAACCTAAGCGTTATTCGCTGCCGCTGTGGGTAGAGGCACAAGTTCCGCTGCGGAGCCGCGGAACTTTATACTAAATACCTGAGCGAAACCCGCGCGGTATGTACCCTATACCCACAGAGGCAGCGAATACCGCTTAGGTTTGAATAGGCCTCCAAAGCGTTATTATTGTGGGAAAGATTGGTGCACAACCACAAAACACTTGAACCAATAAACTTAAATCTTCACGTATCTGCGTATCTGCAAAGTCCGTAATGAATACTACCGAAAACCGCCTCAGATAGTATGGACATTTTCAAAGACGCAATGAAGATCATGTGGTACAAATTGTACTAAATCTGCCAGAGCAAAAGAGAGGCAGAGGCCGCCGGCCATTGACCTGATGGTCGAATATAAAAAGAGACCTCAAAAAAGCCCAATTGCCTGAACCGACAACCCAAGACAGAATAACTTGACGTAGAAAAGTGAGGAGACCCCAAATAACGGAACCAGGGATGGAAGAAGACTTCACGTATCTACCTGTGCATTTACATAATCACCACAAACGTACATAAATCATCTAAAAAGCGATACATACTTTAAATAAACAAACAAAATTTTACGTTTATCAAATTAGAATGCAACACGAGAAATAAATTCATCTCCTCTCATGAATAAACAATTAATCTAACGAAACGCCATGTTGGCGGCAAAATTCTGTCCAATTAATATTTCCATTGCACACAATTTTACGCATTGTTAGTAAGACTTTATACAAAACAATGCATATTGTCTATACAGCGTGTATCAGAAATGTGTGGTTATATGTAAGGGTATGTGGTATGTACACGTACAGACTATCAAACTGAACAACTTTCTTTTTGGTCAAGTAGGTATTAAAGTTTTCTGTGGGACAGTTGATTATTTTTTCGCGATTACGATGTTAGTCCCATGGAGAAAGTTTTCAGTTGGATGGTCCGAATCGCACCCTTACATATAACCACACTTTTCTGATACACGCTGTATATAAAATTTACTCTGTTAACATGCAAACCAACGGACGGTAAATAGAATTGGAAGCTTTTAATTCTGTGAGCATTAAAGGTTAAATCCACCACCAGTTGCGAGTCGAGCCGTTGGCACAGAACCAAATTATTTTAAAAGAAACCCCCTAACGATCTCATTTCATAGGATCACGGCATATTACTTGTTAGCGTTTTTAGGATTTCGTACTGGAAATTGGAAAATGGATTCCTTTTGTTCCTGTTTGTCCGCGGATGGAACGAAAATATTCTAATAGTCTTCATAATGTTGAGCTCGTCTTAGCGGTTTGTTTAATGAAAAATGTGTTGATTCAACTGCTACTTTAGATTGTGATCATAATAATTAATCTATGGTAGCGTTTCAGAATCGTGCGGATTTGCAAACGCATGCGAACCCGCATGCGTAGCACCCGCAACGCATCTTTTCATGTTTACATGCTAGCAGGATGCTATATACGCATTTTTTTTGCGTAATATTTCACGCATGCGGGCTAATCCAGGGTGTGTGAGCAAATCCAATCAAATCAAAATATTTTATTTCACATAAACCTACATGGGCACTTATGAAACGTCAGAAGCTAGGTGCACGGTTCCAATTGGTCGTTTCCTATGGGGAAGAACCGGAAAGAAACTCCACGGTTACTCTTTTTAATAATAATTGGCTTTTACAATGTTTTTAAATTACAGTAGGTATGGGAGGACAGCGTAGGCCTGTCAACAAGTACCAGGTACTTGATAAAAAATGGTCTACAGATCTAAAGTCTACAAGGCCTACAAAGTCCTCACATTTACAAAATAAGAATCTATCAAAAAGGATAAATAAAAAATAAAAACCACCTAAAACCAAGTGACATGATTGCCAAATCCGCATGATAAAAAAAAACGTTCTAAACCTCATAAACAAGAACACAAGACTTAAATAAGAAAAAGATAGAAGGAACCCAGAAGAATATGGAAAGAAAATCTCACAAGTTTTTTTTTTTTAGCCTCTACGTTCTACTTTGTTGCACCCACCCGCGGTTAACTTAAGCATTAAACGCATGTGGGCCTCGTTAATAAACTCCTTGCTTTAATTAAGCCAAATTATTATCGTTCTAATTACATTTAGTTCCTATAAATATGTTCTTCTAACAGCTTTGTTAGTAGGTATTTACTGGGAAGTAGATTATTATCTTTGTCCGATGTTGTTTTGTTTCCAGATGAGTTACCGATAATGGATTTCAACACTTGGAAGGAAGTCCTTCCGATATTTGGTCGACTTCCTTGGTGTTCACTGATCATATCTAACAGAACAATAATTGATTCTTGTAATTGAATCGTCAGTGTTTGTTCCGAGAAACGAAACAAACGTTTTGCCAGCTGACAGTTACAAGTGTTTTGGATGCTTTCTCGAAAATGTTTGTGAGAATCTGTGTCATGTCATTTGATTAATGATTTTTTTCTATTCATAATTTTAAAGATGTATCTTTGTTGGTAATACTAAGAAGCAGTATGCCCTCTTTTATAAGAGTGCCAATATTGTACTATTTCATTTGTAACGAAAACCGTCTCGAATATTTTAAGGTGAGCACAATCCTATCCAAGAACTTTTTAAAGACTTCACAACAAACTAGTGCAGGTATCAAATCTAAAATGCTAGTAAGTAGTCACCACTGGTGTTTTCATTGCTACTGCAATTCGAACCGACCATTGTTCAATTACAAGAGCATGGCTATCATACACGGAATCATAATATCTATAGATGTGATTTTTCCATTTGTTTAAGAGGCATATAGCCGTCTATTTTCTTTTCATTAAAAGGTACCTTACGTACCTATGGCAGAAATTAAAAAAGTCAAACAAAGAGACATCACATTCACGATTGATGAAAAAAAAACAATGGGTGCGCTTCCAACTGAAGTGAATTGCATTTCTGTGTTCTTTTAATTCAAAAAGCTTTTATTGCTTTGTTGTAGGTACATGAATTGTTAATTAAAGCTACATGAGTTTTAACAATACCTACTGTAAGCACCCCTGAATATATATTGAACTGTGTACAAACAATGAATTGAATTTTCAGACTCGCAGTAGCGCGAAACTGTTAATATTGTATTGTGGTTCCTGTAACAAAAACGAATCGTTTACAACGTTTAAATATATCTTTTATATACAACTAGCAGACCTGACGAACGAATTAAATTAAGAACGAATGTTTAAGATGAATTATCTTCATTTATATTTTTCGTTAATTTTTCCCATATTTTAATAGTTATTCTGTTAGTCGGGGCGGAGACAAATCCAACGCATCAAAGGTCAATCGGTTCAACCGTTTTTGAGTTTTATATGGTATAACTAACCCGATTTTGTTTTATTTATATAAATTATTCGTGATGGGTAGATAAACTATCAGGTACTACCTATTGCATACAAATGCCGGTTAACTCCTATTAATGGGACTAAATTGATAGTCCTACTTTACAGTGCTAAAGATACACTAAACTTTAGTGAAGCACAAATTATATTTGGTTATACTTTAACAAAATATCAACAGTCCGCAAACAGGACGTAGGTTTTAGCAACAAAGAGAATTCGGGAGTATCACATACGCTTAATAGTAGCAAAACAAACAGCCATGCAGAACTAAACATTTAACATAGCCCCATGTCCGTCTATGCCATTTATTCAAGGTAAACGCTAGAGAAATTATACTACGTCCCACTTTATCTCACTCATTATGGTAAACACGGTCTGAGCGATATAATTACGAGTTAATTTATTATTGTTGTATCACAGAACACGCCATCCATTACAATTAAGATATTTTTTATTAACAATTTTCACGCGAGCAGTAATTTTGAAATATTATCCGGAGCTTTCAAGCGGTTTGTTTTTGTCCCAATAATTACAAACGTGTTTTTGGGACATTTGCTATGGTTTGTTTTTGTATTTTTAATTAGCTTGGCATTCAATCTACTCAGCCTATCACAGTCCACTGCTGGGTAAAGGTTCCTCTCAGGCTGCGCCACAACACCCTGTCCTTCGGCTTTCGCATCCATTACGTCCCAGCCACCTTCTTTATTTCGTCGGTTCATCTAGCTGGGGGACGTCCCACACTACGCTTGCGCATACGCGGTCTCAGGACTCGTCTGCTCCACTGGCCATCGGTCCTTCGACAAACATGGCCAGCCAACTGCCACATCAGTTTGCTTCCTCTGCAAGCTATGTCGGTAACTCTGGTTCTTTCCCGGAAAAAATAATTCCTGATTTGACGTTTGAGCTTAGCAGTACAAGAACTACAACTACAACTGAACCAAAAGCTTGCAGTTAGCGACGAGCGTAAGGGTTTATTCCACTTGGCTGAATTCAGTCGTATTTTAAGGAAGAGACGTATTAGCATAGCTTCTACTACTACTCCCTACATTGGATTAGTTATTACATCAGTTACTGAATTCGTCTCCAGATTTAGGTGCCATAGAGGCAGACGTATCCTTATCTTTCCAATTAGGTTATTTTTTAGTTATCTAACTTGCTGAATGCGATTACACTTGTTTGTATTCAGTAACTTAGCCATTTAAACAAATTTTTGCCAAGTAGAACAAGCTCCTCAAGAAGGAACTTAAGTCTTAGAAAAAGTTCGGATGTGTAGAGCGTCGTCTTTGTCGATCTACCACTGTGTGACATTCTCTTTCTAAGATCGATGTGTCATTCCTGACAAGGACTTCAATTGTTTTAATCCATTTGATTAAGAAAATTTTGGAGCGCATGGGAAGTACCAACCCATATCAACGTCCGGGTACAGTAACTACTTATAATTATTTCCTTAGTCAGCCTCTTACAACACTCTCTAGTTGTAACTGCCTTCCTAGTAACTGAAGACCACACGGCTTGCTCTAACAAACTATGTATTTAAGTAATTAGTTACGTATCATTGCGTGGCAGTAGTTAATCAATAGCAATTATAATTAAAACGGGTAATAATTAAGTAGAAACAAATTGACGGTTCGCAATATTTTAATTGTGGTATTGGCAAAATCTACCCCACCCTTATCTTGTTTTTAGTGTTGGCAGAAATCGATCATTTAAATATTCCTTTTGGTTACAAAACCACTGGAGCTAAAACATATACGTAATTATTAATCGAGTAAACAGCTATGCTATGCCAATAACATTAATATCTACTGATTTCAGGGGGAGTGTTGGCAGATATCGATAATTTACATATTCCTTTTGGTTACAAAACCACTGGAGCAAAAACATATACGTAATTATTAATCAAGTAAGTAGCTAAGCTATGCCAATAACATTAATATCTACTGATTTCAGGGGGGGTTTGGCAGATCTATATCGATAATTTACATATTCCTTTTGGTTACAAAACCACTGAAGCAAACATATATACTTACGTAATTATTAATCAAGTGGCTATGCTATGCCAATAACATTAATATCTACGGATTTCAGGGGAATTTCTTAAGGTCAAGGTCAGCACAAAAAAAAATCAATGATTAACAACAAAGAGGATTACAAATTTTTCTTAAAGTGTTCATCTTTATGCAAATTACAGACTATGAATTTTAAAAAGAGAATTACTTCCCATCTTTGATACGCTCTATTTCTTAGTTTCCTTTGAGAGCGTGTCTTTTACCAGCAAAGTAATCACTGCCTTGATAGGCTTTAATCGAGCGGGCTAACTGCAATCCTTCTAGTATTTTAATACGAAAGTGTGTTTATGAATTTCTTCTTCTTTTACGCACGCAGCACCGTGCCAATAGAAGTGACATGGTTTATGGCAGAGAGTGATTTGAATCGATCAATTCAGCCTATCACACTGTCCATTGCTGGACATAGGCCTCTCCTAGGCTGCGCCACAACACAACACTGTCCTCAGCCTTCCGCATCCAGTCTATCCCAGGAACCTTACTAAGGTCGTCGGGCCCATCTAGCTGGGGGCGTCCCATGCTACACAATGCCGAGTGACTTAGGCTACCTTTTTTTCTATGGGATAGTCCAAGGGAGCGAAGCCGCGGGCAAAAGCTAGTCTGTACTATGTCAACGTTACATAAGAATCTATCCAATGTCACATGCCTAGTTTATACAGTACATCCTCGCTCAAACTGAACCCCGACAGCCGACAGGCAATGTAAACGAGCTGAAGCGAGCAAACCGCTTCGTTTGCGGATGTCACAAGAGTGATTGACGGCAGCTCCGAATATGTGATTAATGACCAATCGTATGACGCCCAAGCTTTGTGCCGAGCGAGTGTCGTTTTACGCTTAACTTGCGATCGATAAGAGAAAGGGTTCGATTAAGGCTAAAGGCAGTTTTGTTTGGAGCTGGTGTAAGCAGAATTGGCGTAAACAGAAAGCGCACGGAGCATGAAAGCGCGGCATATTTAGCGCGGATATTATGTATACATATTTTAAAATAATCACTTCGCACCAAAAATCGAAAGTCATTTATTCAAACTAAGCTGAGAATCAGCACTTTTCGAGCGTCAAAATTACAAAAGACAGTCCCCCAAAACGCCCGCCCTTTACAACTTTCTAGTGCTTTCGCTGGGAAGAAGAAGTGGCGCAACAAACTCCCCAGCAGCACAGCTGTCTGTTCACTTAGAAAATACTTATATTTACTTAGGTATCTTTAAGACTTCATTCATATCTATATACTTTTTATGCTTGTCGCAAATATTTAACCACCCCTAATGAGACACAATTAATTTTCTATTGTAATGGTAAACCAAAATGCTATGTTATGATTGTATTTTCGATTCAAAAATCGTTCGAATTCAGGTTGCGTTTACATACGTCACGCGTTCGTACTAGGATAGAAGTTTTTGATCAGTATTAGAAATAGGATCGATTGGCATCAAAAAATGTTTTTGTGTAAAATGGCTATTTTCTTGCTAACTGTATTTTTTTTTTTATCTGTGAATGGGGATCAAAATTCCATAAAAAGTTATGGATAGTCTACTAAGACCATTTTCGCGTAGCTGCAACGGTTATGGTACTTCCCCTTACTGCCCCGCTGAAAGTTTCCACCCTGTATAGTCTTAGTGTAAGAGTCTAATGATTTGGATCTGAAGGAGGTATATAGTTATTCTGAGGACTGGAATGAAAACAGGATGATCTAATGAATCTCACAACTAAAGAAGGACAAGGCTTTACGAATTTTCGTAGGATCTTGGGAGTTCCCACGACCATAATTACTATTGCAAAA
Organism: Oligia latruncula; assembly: GCA_948474745.1. Lineage (NCBI taxonomy): Eukaryota > Metazoa > Arthropoda > Insecta > Lepidoptera > Noctuidae > Oligia > Oligia latruncula. Next base: position 8,533,993 of record OX419693.1, on the reverse strand, counting down.
ACCTTGCCAAAGATATAGATATTTGTAATGAAGCAAAAATAATTACTTAAGTAAATTACTTCATAGTGGAATGTTCAAATATTTATCATTACAAAATATATAACTATTAGCCAACTTTGGTAGAGACAACGAGGTCATATAGGACACGGCACAGCGCATTCGAATTAGCAGCGCATATACAAAAAAAATATGGGCCGTAGAAGGAATATAAAATAGGACGAAGCGGGAATAAAATAATTAAAATTATATTTTGGAACGAAGGAAGCGTATTGTTTGTAACGACCCAGGATTTTTTGGAATGTGGGACAAAACTTCAGGACGAACGAAGAATAAATCGAAACATAAAAAGTTCTTTCCAATGATAAAAGAAACCAAAGGGGCAATTCTCGTAAGTTTTATGAACGTTCACAGTCTGATCTCAGTCTCATCGTCATCATCCACATCCCGACTTCACCCACTGCAGGACATAGGCTTTTCTTTTCTAGTGCCAATCAACACACTCCTGTGCCAGCCTCATCCAGGTTTTGCCAACAATGGCAACACCATGGATCTCAGTCTCAGTGCGTCAAAAATACTTATAATTTTCCTACATTTCTGACAAGTATTTGACATTCACTGTGACCGAGATGACATTGCGACTACATTTTGGAATTGATCGAGTATGGTCGGGGAAAACCTGTCAGGAACGTCCTCACGCGATAGTGGCACGCACACATACTCGTATATAATGAAAATAGATAGAGAGAGAAAGTAGCTTATCGCTTTTTCGTTACTTGACGATTTCTACCAGTTTACTCATATGGCAAAAGCGTTAAAAAACTTCATTGCAAAAAATTGCGCGCCCACCTTCCCCAACTTTTACATAAGACCGCACTTTAGTCGAGCTTACGCATAAAGCACACCGTCCTAATACTTCCCGGATTCCATGAGCTACGCGCCGAGAACATAGCCGATATTATTATTCATATTTCACTGGTTCCTTACTTTACGCAGTCAGATCACGGATTGAACTTTTTCAATAAAACACACCCCCCGAGATAGCAGCGTTTGGAAGTGCGGTCACGCATCACGGCAAGCGATTTTATAACTTTATCACTGTTATCCAATACCTGTGCCTTTTTTTTTTTTTTTTTTGCTGATGGGAAATCATCAAATGACCCCTCCCGCTCTGGGCGGAGCGGAATGGGAGTGTCAGACTCTTACTGACTAAAACCCACCCGTGTTCCTTCCTTAGCCCTTTATGTTCCGGGCCAGCGGTAACCCTTTCGGACAATCCCGCTGACCCGGCAGGCTTCGGCCCTATGGGGCCCCTCCTCGATGCTGACATATCTTTGAGGCGCGCGTGGAGCAGCGTTTGGAAGTGCGGTCACGCATCACGGCAAGCGATTTTATAACTTTATCACTGTTATCCAATACCTGTGCCTTGAGGAACCCCAAAGATTTTACATTGAAATAGCTTCATTACTCGTTATCTTTCTCTTCGATGAGTTTCTTTTGATCTTTTGCTATATATTTGTTCTTTTATTTTAATGCAAGTGGGCTGCATTAGCATACGTGGAATGATAACAGCTTATTTTGGAAGAAATTCTTTATTGAAAACGGTTATTTGATATGCAATACTTTTGACGTAAGATAGCGTTATCGCAGACACGCGACTTAAAGAATTTTGAATACAATGTCGTTTTAAATAATGTAAACAAAAACAGATTTCGTTTAACATAATTTTAAAAGTATAAATAACTGGGCTCGTTTATATTATGCAGATGCAGATAGGTTACAAACCTGAATCTTTTCCTTCTTATACAGTACCTACCTTTACATGTCAAATGTAATCGTTACTTGATAAAACATTGCATACTAACGTTTACATAAAAAAAATATCATAAATACATCATCACATAACATTGAAATATTTCTAAAATGCCGCTCTAGGCGGCAAAGCCGGTATCGTTTATATGAACACCGTAAGTAGTCTCCATTTACCGATGTCTCACAACAAGCCCTTAATAGACGCATTTGTACAGTACAAAACGCTCATTAAAGCAGAATTTATAACTATCATTCATCATGTATTACTTCCTAGGAACAAAGTATACCGCCTGTCAGCACGCTCTGACAAGAAAATCATCTTCACAGACCCGCCCCTCCCATTCACTCGACTGAGATTAGCTGTTAATATTTATAAGTGCAATAATGCCTTAATATCTATTCATAAGTGAAAATTATTATGCAAATAGTGGCAAGAAGGCGGGTAGTAAATTCAGCGGTGTCTAGTCGGAGTCTGCTTTGCCTTAATTGCTGGTCCAGGAGCAATGAATCTAAGGAGATTTGTGGCGAATGTGGTGGCGAGTGTTTCACACACAATTATTTACATAACCAGACACCTAACACGTGTGCTGCTGGTATCAATAGTTTGTTTCGAACAAAAATATTTCTACTTTGAAAATCGTTGCCGATTACCCTATATTTTTTTTAATTTATTTATTTAACCTATTTTTCCGGTCAAAGTGGTTCTACTTAGATACCTAAGGGTGAGAGGGACATCGCCGCGCAGTCACCATAGATTCAGTACCTACATTATTCTGAAACCCCCTCGGATGAAATTTTTCGTCGCTAATTAAAAAAAAAAAAATTAAAGTGCGAGTCCGACTCACGCACCGAGGGTTCCGTACATATGTAAATAGGTTTTTTTTGTAATGTAATACAAATTTACGGTTTTCGGATTTTTTCCTTTACTTGTGCTATTGCTTCTTGCCAAATTTCATGATTCCAGAAGTCAACGGGAAGTTCCCTATAGGTTTTGATTCCGGAACATAAACGCCCGTGTCTTTTGATTGCGTTGACTTTTTTTCATTGCTTGAAGGGATTGCAGTCCTGAGTACTTGATGATAACTCCACGCGTTCCTGAGAAAAAGAGTCTTGACCGACGGACAGACAGACGGACAACGAAGTGAACTTATAAGGGTCCCGTTTTTCCTTTTGAGATACGGAACCCTAAAAATTTGCTGTTTCATACATTTTAATCACATAAGTATTGCACTTTTCTATGAAACAACAGATTGTTTTCTATACCAACCATGTGCTGAATTCATGGTAACTGGTTGCGTGTCAATGTGCCACCTTGTATGTATAACTTGTCACTGGTTCGCAAATTCGCATAAGCGTCACAACACAAACAGACAAGCAAACACACTTTCTCAGTACTGTGTTTATTTTGAGCTACATTCTCTATTAGAAACCCAACTTTCCGTCAATACTTTAGCACTATTGCGGTAAAACACGAGAGGGGCCCGTGGCTAAGTAATAACAGCCGCACAGGTCGATCGATAAGGTTAAGCTACGCTTGCCGCGGTTGGTCCGTGGATGGGTGACCATCTGTACGTACCGATACCCCTCCGTGCTTCGGAAAGCACGTTAATCCGTTGGTCCCGGTGGTCATTCGTTACGGGCCGTCAGAAGCCCGAAAGTCTGACAACCAGTTTTACCTAGGGGTACTGAATTACCCAGTAACTGGGTTGCGGAGGTCAAATAAGCAGTCGCGCCATGTAAAATACTGGTATTCATCTGCATCCGTTAAGACTGGAAGCTGACACCAACATAGTTGGGAAAAGGCTAGGCAGATGATGTAGGTATTTCGGCTCAACACAGTTTCACAGAAACTTCATTTCGAAATTCCGCTAACAACATCAGAGAAAGGGGCTTAACTTCACACATTACTCATTCTCTGTATTCGATTTAAATGAAAATCCTTCAGCATTAACACTCAGGCATACGTCATCAGACATGGTTATTAAATATTAATTTTAATAACAGAACAAAAGGTAAATGTGTGAAATACGCCTGTCGACGTTTCAATGATTTGCAACGCTCGTTGGTAACTTTTATTAAGTCCTTTTATTTTACTCGCCTAATGGAATATGGACATTATGTTACTTTCCTGGCGGATATGGAGACGTGTTAACGTGCTTTGTGGGATATAAATCTCAGTTGAAAAATGCTAGTTAATTATAACATTTTGTTAGTCTGGCTTTGGACTAAAATAAAGTTACAGTCTTTGGATTCTTACAGTGTAATGCCAAATAATGATTGGATTTTAGAACTGCTGTTCCTATTTTGCAATCTTAACGAGCAAAACACAAGATCGGAGATTGTAACAAATTAGACACACATATTTTACGACTAGATTACCCCATTCCTAAGCGATTTGACATCAAAATTCCAAACAGCAGCTTAATAAGAGGCCACTTAGCAAATAATGTCTGTCTAAACACCAGCTTTTAAGACTTATTTTATAGCACTGCTTAGTAAAACGAAGGCTGGCTGGGTTTAACTAAAAGTTGTTAAACCGTGGTCGTCAACCATTGGTCGATTTAGTAATTATTGAAATTTGCAACTCCGGCGCTACTAATCAGTGTTTCAAACTGATACCGGGCACAACACTAATACTAAGTTTGCGCTATCAAAGTCGGCTGTGGCGCCACCGCCCACGGTCGTGTCTCGACTCTCGACGGCCCGCGCAATTGCAGGCCCTATTACCGTACCTACCACTTGTACCTTGTACCTATGTACTTTATAACGCCTGGGAACAAACCCCGCAACCTGCCGCGGCGCGTGGGACGACATCTAATAGCCTTTTAATTTTCAACACGCGCCCATCAACACGAAACGATAGTAATAGCCTGTAATACTATACTTAGAGCACAGCAGCTAATCGTACAGGAAATTATATATATTAAAATTCAATAGCATTTACATGTTACTATGCAGAATGACATTAAAGCGAGCGGTAAGTGCTAGTCGCGAAATAATCTAACAGGTACATGAATACGCATGTTACCAGCTTTTATTGGCGGCGGTGCCAACGAATTTATGCTGTTTAAGTCATTGAGTATCGTAACTGGTAACGACATTCCTGGACAATACAATATCTAATTATTCTCTCAAGTGCCATTTTATGGTGGCCGTTTAATGAATTATTACCTTGACGATTGAACATTTAACCGCTTAGTGGATCGTCTAAATATAAACAGGGATCGTATTCTATCTAAATAGCGCACATTAAATATCGGTTGCTCTGCTAAATCACGTTGACGTGAGTGATTAATCTTCGGAGTAGAATGCTTGTCGTTAGAAGGGCAATAAAGAGATAACAAAATAAATCAAAGAGCTATAAATATGGGCGGGATGAGCGATCAGTCCCAGAACTCTCGGATTCGATAGAAATTTACGGAACATTTTATGGGACTTGCATGGAACTAAACGTAGTATAAATAAATATAAAAACAACGTTCCGTTGTGAATAATGTTGATTGTTTTTATGGTAACCGGTTAAAGTCGTTGTTAACTGGGTCTTGGAGAGTGTAGCTGGTTATAACGAACGCTATTATATCTTAAATTCAATTGAATGTAAAGGTCGAATCAGGTGAAATGGAAACCGATCTGTTTGTCGCTTGGGTGCATTACAAAGCAATGGAAAGCTCAAGGATGACTTAACAAAAAGTCTTCCGTGAACTCTTTCGTAACATTTGAATAAGAAACTTTTTCAGTGTCATATTCAATGTGGGAGTCGTCTTCGGTTATTATAACCCATAATTCAGGAGTGGGAATGCGGTGCAAAAGTGCAATATCCGACTCGGGCTATAACTGTCAACAGAGGAATGAATCACTGGCATATAAATCGTAGCTAGGACAGCATCGTGCGCGGCACCGTGCAATCGTAGCCCGATTTTATTTTATTACTATCACTGTGGGAGAAATGCAACTGTCGATTTGTTTAACTAAATTATTTTATGATAACTACCACGTACCTACTATTGTTTATAACAGGGTGATTTAGAACGCTGTTGGATTATGGGCCTCGTCTACAGGCAGTGCTTGTATAACACTCGATAAAGTGGTAGTTTCCTTTTTTGTTTAAAGTAAACATTAGTACCTAATATTTATTTCGATCCATAAAATAACTGGGCCATAGATAGCCCAGTTATTTTATGAAATATAAACACGCGTTTCTTGGAAGTGTCTACAAGAATTGAATAACCTATAATTATAATATTTTCAATAGAAACCTGTCATTTCTCGTGACTTGCATCAATTTGCGCGCCTATCTAAACTTTTTCAACTAAACAAACAGTTCGGAAATTAGACAAACACGTTCCGACGACAGGAAGCGCATCTTAAACAAACGCGACGCTGTCAAGCGCGCGCGCAGTCGGGAAGATGGATGAAAAATGGCGCCCGGAGATTAGCTTGACAGGAGATCACTTTCTAATATTAACATTAGCAGTTAAGCATACAAAGATAAATTATAGTATGTTAGGTCAGGTACGGTCAAATTATTTCAAAGCAGCTATTGTTGTTACCTATTTTGTTAGGCAGGTTTATTAACCAAATGAATAAGATTTTTCATATAAACGGTATTCCCGCTTTTCACCCCCCCCCCCCGGTGGAATTTCGAAAAATCGTTTGGGATATGTTCATTACTCTTAATTAAATGCATCCAAATGAAGTAGACATGAACACTTGTAACAAATACGGTTGCGACCATTAATCACAAAACTGACATCTCAGGCAGAACCATCAACGTTAAACTTCAACGGAACTACCAGGCTTCCATAAATCAAAAGAGAAAAACTGGAACACATCAATATATTAAAATTAACCAATCATCTAATGCTGGTTTCAAAAAAAGAACATAAACCGCGGAGATCCGCTTATTACAACCGTTTTTGAGCGTTCACTTGTCTATTCCGAGTGTAGGACCACCCACGGCATGGCGACTGTTATTTTAGGTGCGTAATTGAGTTGTTGCGACCGTGGCGAGCGACGACCCTGCCACGACACGCGTAATGCGATGTTTTACATGACTTCGATGCACCCTGCACGCATTCATTTAGAGTGGAGACTAGAAAAACGTTGCGTGAAATTGTGATTGACTGTGAAAGAAGTAAAATTATTTGGAGCTTTAAATTTTTAGCCGAACAGTAAATAATTTAAACAGCATGAACATTTGGCATAAAAGTATCAAAAATGAGAAGACCTGCACTATAACAAAGGTAACCGACATAGCCCGAATAATTGCCAAACATAATTATGTGGCAGTGGGCTGTGCCCTGGGCACATTTCTTGCAGAACGGAAGGCCGAAGAAGGCCGATACTTAAGCAAGGCACCCACATAAAGTGGACCTATGACTTGGCGAAGTGGGGTGTATCCGCTGGAAGCGGGAAGAGCAGGGCGATGCTTTGGCGCAAAATAAATGACCAGCAGTGGACTTCTTTCGATTTACTGATGATGATATAGGTATACCAAAAAATGTATATCCATGCGTAGAACCCCCAGAGCTATAAGGCAGGAAAATGCACAGGGGCATATATATATATATATAGTTATGTAGGTTATTTTTTAAACCTTTTTATCCCACCGCTGGCATAAGGTTTCCACTCTTACCTTATGTGGGAATCTGGTTAAAAACTACCTCTTTAAAAAACTTTCTCAAAATTCAGCCTCTGTTCTCCCAGAGCTAGGTTTACTATACTATTTTATGAAAGAGATGTAGCCGTGATGTAAAGAAAGCTTTTAAATTCTAGTAATTTAAAAACTGAACTAAACCAGAACGTCGCCTACGATTTGTTGCTAACCCATTCCCTTAAATCTATTTGCGTAGGATGGCTAAACGGTAAATAACAAGAAAGTTGATGTCTATGCGTGTATACATTATTCATTGCCTCTCTAAAATTTGCCGAATGAGCTCCTACGGACCTACCATAAATCTAAGGTTTTATATTAACAGTAACAGTAACAGTGGCAAAACGTTTTTGGGTTCTGCCCAAAACGTTATGCTAACAATTTCTACCTTTTCGAAAGCCTTTGAAAGTATTGTGGATTCTATTTACCCTCTAAAAAAAATTGCGTAACTTCGATGTTGACGAAACGCGTGTTAGATTATTGTTGATAATATCATTGGCCATCACTGGGTGTGCGATACACCTTCCATGCCCTTATGGTATGATGCACAACAAATTTGTAACGTCCTTTTCCAAAAACTGGGTTAACGTATCCTTCCAAATCGACATACGTCCTTTGCCTGCCATAAAACCAAACATTTTGCTGGTATAATAGCTCAAGCCTTCCTTTATTTTCTCCCCTAAACGAAACTGACGTGTATTGTGCGAAATGATTAATAACACGTCATAATGATATGTCGTTTTTTTGTTGTTGCGTGTGACGATATATCCTGTGACATTCTTTTGATAAGATGTGGGTCGGCTTGAAATGCCTTTAGTTTCTGATTATTTTAAATCTTTTGTAAGCAAATATTTTTTGTATAACACCATAACATAGAAAAACGCCAGCCAGAGACCTTTTATTGCTATTCTCTGGCTTTTATTTTCAGGTAGATACTAAACTATTTTAATATGGCCGTAAACTACTTATAAATACGGCAGCAAATATTTGTTTTTGCTTGCAAAACCGCTCTGGACTAACTGTGAGAGCTCCGTGTGCGTAATTCTTCGCAGAGATATTATGGTTCGCTTAAAACTATAAAATATTTGCTCACTTCAAAGAATTTTACTGCCAACCACAAAAGTTTTACTTTGATGAATTGAAACTCAACCGCTCTTTGGTTAGCGTAATAAAATTTGTTTGCAAAACGGACTTTCAATGCAACATAAACGCAACATAACACTGAAGGGTCTTGGTCTTTGTGAAACATTTGATTTCAAATACGTGGTCTTCTTAAAAATGCCCTAACAGTTGTCGGTCCGCAACAAAGTACTACGATTTGTAAAATATACTCAACACTCCCTTACACACGTACCTCCTAGTATTCGACTTTGAATACAAATGACCTGATTTTTATTTCCTGTAAATTTTAAGGCATACAAACGCTGTGCGCTGGTTTATTAAACAAACTGTCCGAATGTGTGTCATGATAATAAAAAGAAATTATTTCCTTTTGTTGCGTTGCAGCTGGAAGAAATGAGAATCTACAAATAGTAAGGTGGAAGAAAACACATTTGCTGCATGGCAAAACATTCAAGAGGATTTAGTATATCCTTTATATTGTTGCGAAAAAAAAATCTGATAAGTACGGACGTAAGCATAATAGCAGAGCCGTTTCCTTATAAAAAAACATATGTTTTTCCTGTTCCAAGTTTTCTTTTCTTTTGCTTATTCGTAAGTTCTCAGGGCAAACACAAGTGATAAATGTCTTCCAGTAAACTTACTTGTATCAGTGTTATATATTTATATGTTTCCGTAGAGATTCTAAAACTAACATAGACGGTCTAAGTGTTTACCTTATTCCACAATTACTTTTTACCAGGAACTTGTTAAACGTAAACTGAATTAGCATCGTCTGAGTACAGCAAAAAATAATGTTTATTGCACTAAAGGCTAAAGTGCTAAGCTCTTACAGATAGAACAAACTACGCTATTAAGGACCTCGTTCGATTTTCATTGGCACTTACCCCAGAGTGAGAATAGAATACCTTGTCTCGACTAACACAACCTTTTCGATAACAGTTTTTTTATCTCGTTCATTGTTTCTATGTGAGAAAAGGATGGAATATATTCGAAGTCGTGTCGGTGGGAGGAATGGAATAGGTACCAAGTTGCATTTAGCTCATGTGATCGCGTTGCTCCTCGGTGCCTCGGTGTTTTATTGACTCAATCATGGTGATACCATGAGGTTGCGGCGTCGGACCCATGGGTAAAGTGCTAAGGCTCTACTCTGTTAACGTACATGTACATTTTTCTTCCCAGTAAGTAGAGCGTGGAACGATGTGAGGGCGATATTTCAGACTGGTTTTCCTGCATAGGAGAATGTAAGTTGATTTTGTTCGAAAAATAAAAGCAACGTCTTGAAAAGACTTTTATCTTAAGAATGATCAAAAGAACAACAAAAACTTCGTGTACCATTGTTTCGGTGTTATCACAATGATTGAGATATCACTACGACATAAAATACGGTTATATGTGTATCCGAACGAATGTAACAGAGATTAAAATATTGGAAACTCAAACCAAAGTCCCTTGTTGTCCGGCCATGTTTACAATCGGAACAATACAAGACAAGATATTTCCGTCAACTTAATTGAAGTGACATGAGTTACTTTATTGATATTAAAATTTATTTATGAATACGGCGGCGAGTGATAAAACGACATTTCACCGCCGGTGTGTTTGTTTGTCGACAGATTTCTGCGAATGAGTGCAATTAATTATGACCGATGTCGGTCGTCCGTGGACGCGCGCCTGCGCTCGCCTTTTGTTTTTACACACCATTTGTAGAACAATGCAGCGCGTGCGACTTTTATCTCGCTACAAATAAACGAATACTCCTGTCGACTTTTTGCCGGTCTCGTTCGTGGCTCGCCTTGTGCCTCGAAATTTTATTAAGCCTGTACCGAAATGTTACTGGAGTTAAACGAATTTCACCGTGCGGAATATTTCGATCTGCTAAATGCGAAAGTAACAAAGTCAAAATCAAAGTTGTGACGTCTCGCGACAGTCAAGTCTTATTGAGTATATAGGCATGCAGCCTTTCTTCAAGCTGTCGAGACTATAATAAAAGATAGGTAACCTACATTGTTTCAAATATCACGTCATTTCGAACACAGCATTGACTCATTACTTTGTAGTCTTTTTATTAGTAACTTTATTTATAGTGATGCTCTAATGGAAAGATCAAACGCACTCGGCAGTTAATTTTAATGTCTCGGTGTAAACGGGCACCGAGACCCGTTAGATATAATTAGAGGGATCGGTAAAGCCTCGCTGTGCATTGCGCCGCCGCCAGTAGTATTTTGATCTCGTTGACATTTATTATGTCACCGACATCGGTACAGTACAGACGTACCTACCTACCCGGTATGAATAAGTAACTATTTTCATCTTTAACGAGTGCGTTAACATTCAACTGGAGGACGTGATATACGTACGTCAATGAGATGAAACATAACGTAATAAAATGTAAATAATTATGATTGATTGAAACGCAATTGGACATTTCGCTTTGAATTTATATGAAAGTGGTATCTTCAAGGAATATTACGGGAAATGATGTCAAAGGCGGCGTAGTGGAACCGCCAAACTTGTTTTATGTGTCAGGAAGGAAGGCGTGCTGTCAGCGGCGCCTCGCGAGGCGGCGAGGCAGCGAGGCGGGGCGAGGGCGCAAGCTCTCATCAACTTTAACGAGCCATTACCGCTGCGCCGCCACGCTCCGCTCTACAAGGGGGGATTCGTGTAATTTTCGGAACTCGCATAACGTGTAATTATTTCAGGAGGGGGCGTCAATAACGTAACCGCAACACATTTATATGCGTCCAGGACTCATAATTTCATCGCAGGTAAAAGAGAACGCTGCATGTTTATGTATGAAACCTCGTCAATTTTGATTAAGCCGAGTTTCACATAAAATCCAATTATTTGCATAAAATATACGGCTTCGAAAATGGATAATCTTGAACAACGCACCAATTTTCGTTTTGCTCAAATCGTTAACGCAGAATAAAGTCGCATAGGACGTCGTTATGAATAAGAATGGTTACTAATGAACCAATTTATGGAGACAACCGGCTGTCCGGTGAGTTATTATCGACACAAAAGCGAAGACAGTGTAAACGCTCACTGAAATGGAACGTAACAAGTCCACTGAAATAATTCACGGTGGATTCGACACGGACATTCACAGTTGCACCGCCGTGGGCGAGTGCGCGCTTGTCTTGAGACGTCGACAGTTCTTGTTGCGACTACTGTGGTTATTTCTAAACCGTATCACGTCTCCGTCGACCGGATCGCCTCAACGGCCAACGCTTTGATGTCGCATTCTCTTTTTGCAAACCACATTTTAGTACCTATAGACTGAATGCTTTCGGGAAAGATGTCTAACGACCAACGTTTCGATCGCCGCATTCTTCATTTTGATATTTCGTTTTCGTTTCACTTCAGCTAATGTAATTGCCTCTTGATGCCAACTAAGAGTTGTTGGGCGAGTTGTCAGATTTATTAGACCTTTTCTGAGCTCAACAGCTTTTATTAGGGCTTTCTATTGAAATGTCAACCCACTGTTTACAATTTGTATACAATACGCTTCACTGTTTTCATCGAATATATTTTGAACAAGCGTAACACAGTACTCGACTCAACTCCTAACCTTAAACAACTCAAAATGAACTGTTCATTTGAGAACTGGAACCCGATAAACGCAGTGAGGGGTTGTCAATGCAGTTTATTTTCAGCCTACCCAGTGGTACAGATAATAGAATGCCGTAAAACTCGGTCCTGTGTGGGCGCAGCATAGATAACAGGCGGCTGCGACGTATCTCTTAAAGCGGTAATTTGTTAGAGCTCTTGCTACGACTCACTTGTGATAAGGAATAAAAAGTGGAAGATCCCGAGAGTTCAAGGCGATGTTTCAATGCCATCGCTATGTTTAGATAGTGTGGATTTTATGACCTTCTTTCGCAAAGTAATTGGGATGATATTCGCTGTTGTGCATAGCGACAATGCAGTGAAGTGAATTCCCACGAAACGAGTCTAGCAACTTGTAGGTCCAAGGTTGAATGCTTGCACTTTACACGCATTTGATAAATGTTTAGCTAAGATTTAAGTGCAAGATTGATTAATTTAACTCGTGTTTGTACGACTATATTTTAGATCATTATAGTCAGCTTATAACGTTCCCACTGTTGGGACACAGGTCTCCACTCCGTGAGAGGGAATGGGCCGAAACACCACGCGGGCCCATAGCGGGTTGGTAGATGTCACATGTCTTCGAATTTTTGGTCCTAGGACATGCCGGTTTCCTCACGATGTTTTCCTTCACCGTTTTATTCCTTCACAGTGGTGGTGAAATTATTTACACAAAGTAAGCGCCTGTCTGGTTTGGAACTACACCTCGCCGTTACCACTGGGCCACCACTGCTATAATTTATTTTACACTAACTGCGAGCCGCGTAAATGTCGATCCCGTGGGAACATCGGTATAAAAAGTACCCTATATGTTAATTCAGGGTGTCAGCTACCTCCATACAAAACTTTATCAAAATTGATCCAGCCATTTGAGCGTGAAGAAGTAACAAACATACATATAAACACACACACACACCCCCTCACAAACTTCCGCCTTTATAATATTCGTGTGATAAAACGATCTAATAACCAATTCCAACCATTCTTCTGAGGATGATAAAAATTGTCCCGAAAATATTCGAAAAAAGTTCCAAATAATTAGAAAGAAATCCTTGAGTGAGTGCCAAAAGAAAACGAAAGGTCTTGTTACAATAACAAGGAAATATGTCACGCAAGCAAGGAACAGTGACAGAAATGGACATCACCACCAATGCTTTATGACGTCGGATGGGAATAAATGGAAATAAAAGGGGAAAAAATACTTTCAAAGCATTAAACGTAGGGCTATGAATGTCTTTAGACAAATTAAAAAGCTGTGATTTATAACGGTAGCATTTTATTGCATGCAGTAGCATTTACAAGCTTTTCGGTAGAATGTTGTCAGCCCAAAAATATACTATGTGACAAAGCGTTGAGTTTGAATTTTTTCGTCAGTTTAGTCATAAGACAGAAATACGACTATGTATGTTTGAAGTCTTGAGCATTAAAGCTTAGTTTTATTTTTTGAGATTTCCTGCTCTACTGCTATTAAAAAGCCCTTTATAATAATAATAGTATATTGTATTCTGTAATAATAAATGCTTAAAGCTAAGAACAATAAATTGCATCGGTATCATAATAAAATCGTAATCTAAATTAAACAAACGCCCGAAGCAAGAAGGTTGGTACTAGCGCTACGTGCCACCAGTGTTGCCTGTTTTATACGTGTCCCAAATAAAGGAGCATCAGTGTTGCTATTGTTTAAAATTGTAGTCCTTTTACTAAACAAAGAAATGTAATTTTGCTAAATTATACACTTTTATTTTCTCATAGTTGTGCGAAAAGTTTTAATAGCCATAAACTTTATACAGTAATCTAAAAAAATAACTTATTATGTTTTGTATTATTTAATAGGTACCTATACCCATAAAACCGAAAAAGGTAATCTATTTTATCATACGCGGCGTTTATAGATTCGATAAAATTGCGACCATTACACAGAAATGCGTCAATTTAAAGGTGTAATTTCACTTGATTATAATAACCGTATCGGGCTAAGGGTAATCCAGATAATGACGGCTTAGCAACAATTTACTATCGGAGGGTTTATTAAAAGGCAACACAGTGTTTAATCCGTCATTAATTTAGTAAAATTACAGCCCTTTAGGTACATTTAACAGCGAGCCTTGGGGAAAGTACTCTATCGGGACAGCAGACAATTTGGTTAATATTTTTTTGTAGGTTTTTATTGTGTTTTATGTCTGTGGTCTCAGCCTTAAAATAGACTAGTCGTTTCTCACCACCAGATGGCATTTAAGGGTTTGCTGATCTGGTTGGGATTCACTTGCTTTTACCTATGTGTGCCATTGCTACACGCTCCATTAGGCTGCCTTTCCAACAGAGATGAGCGAAGATGCGTAGCGAGGGATGTGTGTGAAACCAACCAATAACATCGCTTCATTTTTAAAGCTTGAACTAAATTAGCGTTGGTATTGGTTAGTTTTACACACATCCCTCGCTACGCATCCTCGTTCATCACTGGTGGAAAGGCAGCTTAGACCGGCGGCCCCCCCACATTGACTAAAAATTTTCATCGTACGTAAACAAATGAAATTGGACATACGAATAAAGCGCGTACATTAGTTGCGTTTTTCTCCGTTGTAATTCTAGTACTGACTGTGACCCGTGACCAGTGACATCAACAGCTAAAAAGTAGTCACAGTTTCTTAAAATCGACGCGACTTTGTCAGGAAACCCGGCTGACGCCCGTTGCAAACTGTGGCAGGATACTCTTCCCCCTCCTACTTACTATCTACCACCAAAGGAGCACCTCCCTGCAGGGAGAGGGGGCTCCCTTCCGTGGTCCACTTGGAAGTCTCTGAACCGTCTCCGGACACAAGTGGGTTGATGTAAGTCCAACCTGGTAAAGTGAGGCTACCTTGACGGAACGGCAGTAGGGTGTGATTGTGGAGCTATGTCGCAAACCATGCTCCACCTCCTATCCTGCCTTTTGTGTCCCAAAACATGCAGTCAAAGTGACCTATGCGCTGCCACTGACGACGCCGTGGAAGTGGCATAGTTTTGGGCCAACAAGATATAAAATTTAATCGTGACAAGGAGATAATTCTTCGCTGATTTAAAGACTGCGGTGGTGTCGCATTAGCCGTCGTTGAACCGAATGCGTGAAATATTTTTAGAAGACATGATTTTTGGTGAATTCCATTATATTATAGCTCACTTAAATAATGAACTTTGATCCCATAAACATGTCCGTACAACAAATTAATCAGTTTTGCTATATCCATATTGTATTTTTAACGTACGAACCCATAAAATATCAGACGTCGGAACTATACGCGCGTGCATGCACAGCTATCTCTCATCTAGTATGCGAGGTAGCACAGGACTCGGAGGTTCCAGATGGATCGTACGTATTCGTACGTGTTCGTACGAGCCACAGTCGTACAAACACGGCCATACCCTTTCCAAGTCAATGGTGGCCTCCCATCTGGGAAAATTAGTACTTGGCGCACTGTCTTGTCGGTACGAACAACGAGCTACACTTAAAATGGAGTAGAAACCCAACAACTAAACAGCACCTACATACAACATACTAGCATACCTACATTAAATAATTCATTCCGCTAGTCAAACACGATTCCATGTCTACAATTTCAACGTAACGTGTTATTTGCCCACCCCTTATACCTGATAGTACTTAACCTCTGCCGTGTACACTAGAGCTCTCTACGTAACAATTTAGTTTGATGATAATACTACGATCGAGTTACAGACAACCCTAGCTTCGATTAGGTAGAGGACACATTGATAAGGCAAAAGCGATTAGTCGTAACTTTTGAGCTTATGCAGGCACTGTAAAAAAAACTTTTTTACAAAAAAAGAAACAACCGACTTCCAAATAAGACAATATAAAGTGAAAAATAACTTAAATTAAGGAAGTCGGTGTTGTTGGGTTTGCATTTTCGTTGTTTGCCACCGACTTCCGAAATAATTTTTCACTTTGTAGCATATTTGTTGGAAGCCGGTTGTTTTTTTAAAATAAAAAGCTCATATATATGTTTTAGCACAAAAGGTTTTATTTTTTACATTTAAGTTGTACTTACCCCACACATATTCATGTCACACTACTTGCTACGTATTTATCAGTGACCGGAAGTTATTAAAACATCATCAATATAAACTAAGTGGCAATTATACGTATATTGAAGCCAACTCAAAAACTACTCAAGTAAAGTTATTAAAATTATACTATCGGACCACCCCTGAGGCATACCCTATTGATTATAAATATTTTTTTAAATCGATTTCCAATTACCGGAGATATCGCGTAGCATATTTACATACAAAAAGAAATATATTATATTTCTTTTATGAAATATATTATAATTCAATTTCAAAAAAGAGAAGGTTCTCAATTCGACTATATATAGAACCTCCTCTTTTTTTTTTAAGTCGGTTAAAAATAAACAGCTCCGGCGGAATGGCTTTGATTTCGACATTTCTGCCATTTTTATTGCGTTATTTATGAAGCAATGGAATTTCCTTCAAAACCCTTGGATTGTGATTGACAGTGTGTTACTCAATTAAAGGGGTGCAGGCCATGCATTTATTTAATTAAAGTACCTAGCTACTTTAGTAGGAAGGTTAAGGTTAAAAGGTAAAGGTAAAGGTTACTTCTGTAGGATTTTACTCACGTGCATATTTTTCTAGTGGTTCCATTCCAGACTCGATCGAATTCTTTATTCATAAGCACTTCGCGCGAGGTGGCTAGCCAAACTACGAACATGGTTTGCATAATGATAGCGATATTTACTTTCCAATAAATAAGACGTTGTCTCGTCAAGAACATAGCTGAAACATAAAACAATTGCAATTAATTATATCGAACTGAGGTGAAACGTGATTAGGAAGTTAAACGACCATCCATGTCAGTTTGAACGCCTTCATACACGTTATTTGGCACAATCGGCACGCACGAATTTCACGATGTCACTGACACGCTTCCCGCTATCGCTTATTCACTAACATAACATATCCCTTATAGAGGAATCCTATGAAAGACTAGGGGAGGTGAAGCCACGCTGTTACCCTGAATTCTGTAATTAAACGCCTCGTCTAATTGTGACCTTCGACCAGCTCGCTTCACACTCCGCTACACTTTCGGGATTAAGCTCTTCGTAACTAAATAGGATGCTTTAAACCTAGTTGACATGAAAGTTGAAATTCTAGTTAGAACAAATGGTCGATCTCCTTTCAGTCGTTTAGGCTTGGTTTAGGGAAAATTATAATTATCGGTAGGTATTATTTTTTTTAAGTTGCGAGCTCTTTTACAGTGAAATTATGACTCCTGGAATCTTTGAGTATTAACAGTTGTCGAAAATAAACTTGTTTATTTAAAAATTCATGGGAACTGATGCTTGAAAATGTTCAGGAGTTAGTGCATGGGACACAAGTTGACACGTGAGTACCATAGATAACTATTCGTGAGTAAGATGGTAAATTAATCAACTCAGAATATCGCAGTCCACTGCTGGACATAGGCCTCTCCCAGGCTACGCCACAACATCCTGTCCTCCGTCTTCCGCATCCAGTCTGTCCCAGCCACGGTCCATCTAGCTTGGGGCGTCCCACGCTACGCTTGCCGATAAGCGGTCTCCACTCCAGGACAAGTCTGCTCCTCCGACTATCGGTCCACTGCCACTTCAGTAAGATGATTTTTAATTATAAATGTATCAATAAATTGAAAACTGATGGAATTCCGTAGCTTAAAAACTTAGTTACATTTTTCAACCGTAACTTCTTATGTCGACTATTTTACTAACAACCCGCAGATTTATTAACTCAAACTATTTCAATAGAAAACATTATTTAAAGCTCCCTTTCTCCAATAAATAGACCAACAATAACATTTCTAAAGAGGCGAATTCCTTAAGTCGCCACTTACACATAATTACCATACAACCGGGCACGATTAAAGGATAGTATAGCCGTGGAATGACGGCGTTTATGTAAATTGCTTCCGCTAGGATTTCACCAAGATTTATGCGTTAGCGTCAAGAACAATTAAATTTAGACCACGACTCGCGCTTCTGTATAAATTAACTCATTTAAGTTAGGTGAACACAGACGGTCTCTGTTCTACTACAGATTCTTGGAACTTTGTTGTAAAGTAGATGATTATTTTGTAAGGTTGTTGGACTTTAATAGCAGTATCTATTATTTAGATTAGTGATAGGAGGTTTATTTCAAAAGTCAACTGGAACTAGATGGTGTGGATTGATTCTGAAAATGAATGCTTTAATATTTTTTTTGTTTCCTTTCCAAAAACCTTCCAATAAAACCATAATCTAATAAAATAGTCATGTAAGTTCTCACCAACAAATCCTTTGAAAGTGAATAGTGATATTTTGTGAATAGTGACAGATAGAAAAAAAATTGTGGAAAGTGCTGATTAATTCTTTTAATCAATCAATAAAACCTATCGCAGTCTAACGCTGGACATATGCCTCTCTCATGCTGCGCCACAATACCCTGTCCTCCGTCTTCCGCATCCAGTATGTTCCAGACACCTTTTTGAGGTCGTCTCGCCATCTAGCTGGCGTCGTACCAGTTCGGGTTTGTTTTGTTGAATGTTTATTGTAGTTGAGCCAATCCTTTCGCAACGATGACGCTGCTGTTCGTCATCGCTCTGGAGAATTTAGGATTCTCTTAATAATAGATCAATTATTAGAAACTAAGAAAAGTTATTGGACGCATTTTCTGAAAGTACAATTATGTTAACGTAGCAATTTGAGTTAAAAATTAATTAGGTATTACTTATTAGCCTACCTACCAGGCTAGATTGTAATTTAAATAAAATATCGTCATGGCAATTCATTGAAAAAAAAAACTCACCCATATAATAAAGTAGGTTCTTACTTACCTAAGTAACTAGTTCTACGAAATCCTGTCGTACCAATTTTCAACTATACAAGGTATAATCATCGACAACATTCAATACTCAGTTTACAGTAGTCATAATTTTACAAAATAATCTTCATAAATTCACCCTCACAGCATTCGCCATCGATAAAATACCTACATAATAACGTAGACATTTACAGTAGTCCCTGTAAAATTCAGTGGCTACTGGCTAGTGAGGTGCACGTGCACCCTAGGGCTACGAGTGTGGACGGTAATACCTGCCCGACTGTTTTTATCGGCATTTGTATTAAATTTTCATGTACGACTAATGGATTAGTGCAGTGAGATGAGGGGGGGAGTGTAGTAATAAGCTTTTTGTGGGCTCTACTGGGAGATTCGCGTTGCGATTGTTTTGATTGAGTAAATAGTATCTAGTTTTTTTTATCGGATTGAATTGAGTTATTTAGTATACTGTAGATACTGGTTCTGGATGCGAACGGCGGGAGACTGGGTGTTGTGGCGCAGCCTGGCAGAGGCCTATGTCCAGCAGAGGACTGCGATAGTCTGAGTTGATACCTACATATTTGTAGTGTCTTGAGTTTTATTAGTAGTGAAGGATATTGCTAATCCATTGCTTCATGTGTTCGAAAAATGTGTTTGCTCCACAGCGTAAACATCGCAATGGATGTTGTTGAACTGTCAAATGAAACCCATTGCTACTGATAGTGTGTTACGCAATTACCCCGCTGAATGTTTCCCGATACATATTTAATGTTTCTATCGAAATATATTCAAATCTGATATAGGCCAGCGAGACGTCGTCGTCGTCCGCCGCACATTTGCAAACTAAGCTTATTTTCGATCAACATCTCCTGATAAATGTTTCCCCCATGGAAATGTACAGACGCCAGCACATCAAGCTACCCGAAACTGTCAAATGTTCCCAATCAACTTTGAGCCTTATACTTTAGCGATAAAGTTGAAAATCTATTAAAGAAATTTGACAGATTGTAGTAGCTTGATGTGCTGGCGTCTGTACTAGAAACCGATATGTATTAACATAAATTATACTTACAGATTAATTTCAGCTCTAAACTTCCCTGGAATATTTGCATCTGTGATATATTAATAAGCAATGAGTTTGTTGGAAACAACATTATTTTGTATAATATTTTCGGTGGGTCAAGATGACGCCAGATGGCAGGTGCTGATTATCGTGGTTTTTGGGCGGTACCTACTAAGGATAAAGTTTTGGTTTTATTATATTTTTGACTTACGGCTCTGGGCAGAATTATGCAAATTCGACTACGTGGCTCGCTTTTATGCACACCTTCCACCGTAACATTTTCTCGGGGGTTTCACAAATGACTAAATTATGTAGGTACCTACTTACCTTATTTTATATTCTCTCGATGATTGATGAAGTACCTCATATGTCATTCTGATTAGCATTCTGATTAGATCACAGCGATGCGGACGAGTACCACATGAGTAGAGAAAGTAACGAGTACTTCGACGCCTATGTGTCCTTTTGTTTTTGTATTTATTTGTATAGTTAGTTATAGTCCGCGCGGAACTAGTTGGCCGCGCCTTGGGTGGGGACGAGGGTGAGGGCGAAGGGGTTGCCTATTGTTCGCAACGCACGTACTGAGTATTGACAAAGCGCCCCCGCCCCTCCGTCCCACCACTCAGATACCTAAGGCGCGGCTAACTAATTCCGCGCGGACTATAGTCAGCCATTTAATTTAGTACCTATTGTAAATAGTTAGTTATCTGAATCTATACATACAATAAAATGATTAGATCACAAACAACTCCGACGTTAAAACTAATTTCCAGTAACTTTTTGTTTACTATAGGGAAAGCTCGTTACCATAACCATACCATAATCAGCCTATAATGTTCCCACTGCTGGGACACAGGCCTCCTCTCGGTGAGAGGGAGTGGGCCGTAATCCACCACGCCGGCCCAGTGCGGGTTGGTAGATGTCACATGTCTGTGAATTTTTTGGTTCTAGGACATGCCGGTTTCCTCACGATGTTTTCCTTCACCGTTTTGAGAGCAGTGGTGATGAAATAATTTACACAAAGTAAAGAGCCTGTCTGGGTTCGAACCTAAGACCTACAACTCGTAAGTCGCGGCCGTTACCACTTGGGTCTCAAAATTCTCGAGACTAATTTTTTTTTTATAAGATTCAACACAGTGTGTTTCAGAATCATGTACACTACAAATCCATGGTCAGTTGCGCGTGGATTTCCCTGCCTGTTGATGTGCCGCCATGATTTTATAACAATTTCAATTTGACAGCGTCTTTATCTCGTAGCACTTTTCGTAGTTCAAGATTAGTGATAATACTAACCGAGGTTTAAACGGCTGGCCGTTTTTACTACACTTCCGCTACTTGCTAATATATATTTCAGGTGATGTTTCATCGTTGACAGCATCAGATAAAGTACCGTCAAAAGTGCTACACTATGCGGAATTAAAAAAAAACTTGCAATGTACATTGCAAGTTTTTTTTAAATTATATTACCTATCTAATTTCGTATTTGCCTACATTGCAAGTTTTTTTTTTGATTCCGCATAGTGTAGCACTTTTGACGGTACTTTATCTGATGCTGTTTGTATGAACTACCATATTCGGAAATAATTAGCATACTTAATTGCTAACCACATTAATGATTTGATTAATACTCTGCACTATTGTGTGTGCCTACTGAACCGTATAGCTTGAACAAAGTCATGTGCATTGTTATGCGAGCTCTCAATGCGAACACTTTATGTCCAGTTGAACTAAGTCTGACAGCTTTGGATAATAATGGCGCCGATTCTGTTGTTCACAAACTAAACTAAATTTAAGTTCATGCATCTTTTTCTTTCTATTTCATTAAGAAAAGGACAGAAGATAAATATTAGTTTAGTCCTGTCAAATTAAGATACTCCATAGACAATTTAGACGAGATTAAAAAATTGGCTATTAAAAATACGTCAATTTACGTCAGGCGCTGACTAATTTGACAGGACTAAACTAATATTTATCTTCTCTCCTTTTCCTTTTGAAATAGAAAGAAAAAGATGCACTGAACTTAAATTTAGTTTAGTTTGTGAACAACAGAATCGGCGCCATTGTCAACCTGTCCAATTTAACGGTGTACAGATTATTCTGTGGATAATGTGGCTATGAATATCTTGCTGTCTAAATTATCGCTGATGTCGACGGCTTCACAATGCTTGTGTTAAGGATTGTACTCAAAAGGACACAGCAAGCATTCGCTGTGTCCTTTTGAGTGAATGGATTTAGATTATCTCTTCTGACTGCGATTTGTCTAGTACAAAAATCAGAAATTAAAATTGAATGCTGATATCTACGACTTTTCTATTTTTGTAAAGGACTATGCCTAATTGTTTGGAGTAACTATGAAGTTTCACTTTCACTGGAGTTATTTTAAACCTGAAGAAAAAGAAAGGCTTGAAATTGAATAAAGGTTATAAGTATCTTCTTTCAATTACATAGTAGGTAAACTCTGTATAATAAAAAACTGGCCAAGTGCGAGTCGGACTCGCACACGAAGGGTTCCGTACCTACCACAAGGCAAAAACGCCGAAAAAAACACGTTTGTTGTATGGGAGCCCTCCTTAAATATTAATTTTATTCTGTTTTTAGTATTTGTTATTAAGTATAGCGGCAACAGAAATACATCATCTATGAAAATTTCAACTGTCTAGTTATCACGGTTCATGAGTTACAGCCTGGTGACAGTGACGGACAGTGGAGGGTCCCGTTTTTACCCTTTGGGTACGGAACCCTAATAGGTAGTAGGTAGGTAGGTACTCTGCTACTCTGTTATACATCCCGATCATCTGTTCCCCTTAAAGAATGCAACCGTGATGGTATTTTAAAATACACTAGGTACAGTCACGAGCACATGTCAACACTTGGCAACTTTAAAGCATATGTCAACACTTGGTAACTTTAAATTGCCATTTTTTCACGAAATAACGAATGCAACGTTGAAATACGATACTTTACATATATACCTATGTGTTCGAAAATACTATATTCCTACTAATATAAAATATCATTAAAAAATAAAGGAGAAAATCGCCTTTCAATAAAGCCAAGTGTATATTTACTTTTGCTCGTGACTGTACACTTCACATTATTCAAGCGACATTTTCATTCCCCTGCACGCATTTCTATGAAACATAAAAATAACGACAATTTTATTGTGTGCGACGGACGCACAGATCATAAACCAACACAAATACCACACACTCTTGTAAAAGTATTCTCATTAGATCCATAACGTCGTGGCTAAGTAGTAGCAGCCACACGGGTCATTCGATCAGGTTAAGCTATGCTTGCTGCGATTTGTCTGGATGGGTGACCATCTTCACTTACCAAGACGATGAGTCTTGGTAAGTGCGTGTCTCAGAAAGCATATTTAGTCGTTTGTCCCAACTGCCATTCGTGGATCTTTGGCAGTCGTTACGGGTCGTCAGAAGCCCGAAAGTCTGACCACCAGTCTTACCAAGGGGTATCGTATTACGCAGTGACTACGTTTTGGAGGTCAGAGGATTAATTAAGTCTGAGGTTTTTCACTCACGTTCGATTGCGAGCGCGTTAAAATTTTATATGGGAAAAAGTTATAGCGCCACCTGGTGGTCACTAGGAGAAACCTTATTTCCCATACAAAATTCTAACGCGCTCGCAATAGAACGTGAGTCGAAAAAACTCACACTAAGGCCTCAGATAGACACTCGCTCCATGTAAAATACTGACAATCAGCCGTATCCGGTGAGACTAGAACCGACCCTAACATAATTGGGTAAAGGCTAGACAGATGATGATTTATCGAAAACATCGTTCAAAACGTCAAAAAATCAATACCAAGATAACTTACTATCAGAGAATGACCAGACTGACCTATATTTTCCAAAGCTTTGTTTACTTACTTTATCACATTTTTGGAACGCGTGAATACAGTGACATTTACGAGAGCCAACTATTGAATATTATAGTGAATAGTTTCAGCCTTTGAGCATCAACATGCAGTTAAGTAATTCTATTTTTATATCGCTTATTTAGATCCTTGTAAGTTTACGAGCGTTCAAATTTTATTAGTCTTTTTAAATTATAGTATGTTGGCCAAACACAAAGTCACAGATTACTGAATAGTTACTACGTAAACAAAGTTCAATAGTTATAGGTGGTACTGTTTACTGTTTTGTGTGACGAACCTCCTAACAGAAATGGCGTTACATTTAATTTTAAACGATTTGTAAACTAGTAGATATGATCTAAAACCTATTCAAATGTATGTTTCCAATTGATGTTATTTCAAGTTAAACAAATATCTACTTTATTTTAGTGCTGATTAAATTGATTTCAGAGTGACTAGCACTATGGAAGAGTTATCAAAATGTTTGAAGTTGTAGCGTAAATTGAACTTTATTGTGTAGGAATTAAAGCTATTTTTCCCAAAAAACTCATATTTGGCCACTAAATCGCGAACGCAGATTAGAGTATTTAAAAACAAGTGCGAGTCGGACTCGCACACGAAGGGTTCCGTACCACAAGGCAAAAACGCCGAAAAAAAACACGTTTGTTGTATGGGAGCCCCCCTTAAATATTTATTTTATTTTAATTTTATTATTTATTATTAAAGTAAAAATACAACTGAGTATTTTGTGAATATTTCAAGTGCCTACCTGTTGCCATTATTGATATCAAGCAAAAAAGGGGCAAAAAAATCGCGTTTGTTGTATGGGAGCCCCCGTTAAATATTTATTTTATTTTGTTTTTAGTATTTTTTGTTATAGCGGCAACAGAAATACATAATTTGTGAAAATTTCAACTGTCTAGCTACCGCGGTTCTTGAGATACAGCCTGGTGACAGACAGACAGACGGACGGACGGACGGACGGACAGACAGCGAAGTCTTAGTAATAGGGTTCCGTTTTTACCCTTTGGGTACGGAACCCTAAAAAAAAAGAAGAAAATACGTTTATTTGCGGTAAACATAATTTAGGTAGGTACCTACTTACATAATTTTCAACATAATTTTTTTTTTTCATTTCATTTTCTAAGTATTTAATTCTATTTTGTCTTCGATCTCCATAGACGATATTCATACCTTGCATCCGGTTCTGTAATTACCTACATCATCACTGTAACACTCTCCAATTAAAAACATTAATGGTTAAACTATCTCCTGTAGATTTCATCTATAATATCTGTGATAACAGATATCCTAAACAAGCTAGAATTAAATTGGCCGTATAGTTAAACAAGATAGGCACTAACTTCAACATAAACAACGTTTTACTACCATACATTCCATAATACTCCGATTGCTGTTATTGAAATGGCGAATAAACCTATATTCTTAGCGCCAAAGAGAATTTCTCAGCAGAATTTCCCCTAACTAAAACGGATATCATTTAAATCGAATAGTCCTTTGTCCGTTCCGAAAATCTGCTGATAAAGGAAAGCTCTTTCGGCACCAAAAAGGTACCTACAAACGTAGCCGATACGTAAGCAAGACAGGAATAAATTGGACTCAAAGATTTATTGCCAAATGCTCTTAACCCGAAACCTTTCGCCCGGAGAATAAGTCCACGCTATTCAGTTTTTCGTGCTCGAAATGTATCACATCACATACGGTCCAGGATTGATTAATGATCCTGGTTTCTGAATGTAAGCAATTTGGTGCTGACTTAGGTAAGGTTAGGTACTGAAGAGGCTATATGTCTAGCCCTACATTTAGTAAGACAGGCTAACCATAATTGTATCGATGTTCCATTCGAACATTCAAACGAGCAAAACTTGTAATTAACATATTAGTACATACAAACAATTACAAACTTGTATTATTTAGTTCCAGGTCTAACGTCTTTTAGTTAAACTGTGTAGGTCCCGTTTGGACCTTCACTGTACCTACATGATTTTTTAAAAAAGGACCAGCTTCTTAATAATTAATTACCTACAATCTAGCCTATAAGACTAATAAGCAATTTAAATCTAACTTAATTTTTAGGCTACAATTATTTTAAAACTTCGCGTTAAATAGTGTTGATTGTACAGACGCCAGCAGGTCAACCTACCCGAAACTGTCAGATTTTCCCAATCAACCTTGAACCTTATGCTTTGGCAATAAAGTCGAAAATCTATTAAAGAAATCTGACAGATTGTAGTAACTTGATGAGCTGGTGTCTGTACTTTACACAAGTCCGTTCCAGTTTCATAGAATCTGATATAACCTAATGATATAAAAACTTGCACCGAACTTGCATATGCTCTGGCACTTTGTTCATGAGTTATTATAATTTTATTATGTTACATGATTGGCGTAGATTATTAAAAGTTATAATTAACAATCTATTAAAATAAATCTGCCGAGCCTTTTCCCAACTATGTTAGGGTCGGCTTCCAGTCTAACCGGATGCAGCTGAATACCAGTATTTTACATGAATTGTCTGCCTATCAGACCTCCACAACCCAGTGGATAACTGTGTAATACGATACCCCTTTGGAAAGACTGGTTGTTGTCAGACTTTCAAGCTTCTGACTACCCGTAACGACTGTCAAGATCTACAAATGACAGCCGGGTCCAACAGCTTAACGTGCTTTCCGAGGCACGGAGCAGTCTCGTTATATTATAGATTGTCACCCATCGACGAGCCGACCGCGGCAATCGTAGCTTATCCTTCGATCTACTCGTGTGTCTGTTGTTATTTAGCCAAGAGCTCCAAAAAAAAAAAGCTCAATTAACAATATTATAATCATAATTAATTGGATTCTGTTTCATGATTTTTTTTTCCATAATGTCATATACAAATTGTTAAAAAATGAACTCGACAAACTTTAGGAGGTGCTTTAGACCCTGGAACTGAACAATTTTCACTATGGGACCAACTCTGAAATCACAAAAAAAAAATCTGCTGTTTCATACATTTTGGTCAAGTAGGTAAGTATTGAACTTTTGTATTAAACAGCAGATTTTTTTTTCGTGAAATTTGATCAATTCGATGGTCTAAAGCACCTCTTAAAGTTTGTCGGGTTAATTTTTTAATACCTTAAATACGAGTATCAGGCGTGATCGAGGCCAAGAGCGGGCCCATTCAGGAATAATAAAAAAAAATTGTACCGACAAGTTGGTTTACAAGTCTTTGCAGTTTACGACTCGACTAGAGGCTTGTAAGCCGCAGGTAACGACGTGCTTCATTACTATAGTGTATATTATTTGTGTCGCCTTTTAGGATGTTTTATATCTCTGTTCCTACTACAAAGTTGTTGGGACACAACAGCCGAATAAGGACTAAAGGACCTCTTCCTTTCGTCCTTATTCGGTTGTCGTGTTCTCATACTTTTATTGGACGATTCTTTGAATCTATACTTAATAATAAACCTGAAGAATTTGTTTATTTGAACGCCCTAATATCTGGAACTACCTATACTAGAAAAAATCTCTTTGCGTTTGATAGCCCAATTCTTAAGGAAAATAGGATTAACATACATAACGCTAGGATCCCTAAGACCCGAGCAAAACGAAAAAAGCTAGAATGAATGCTAAGTGAAAACGAAGTAATAGGATGGGCAAGCAATGCCATGCGACAGGGTGGAACGGGGGAACAAGTCACACGGACGAAGTCGCGGGCAGAAACTAGTAAAATATATGACTCAATATAATAAAGCGACACTGACAACAGGAAATGTGGTTAACTGTCTATAAAACAATAAATAAAACGCCTTTACTTTTATAAAGTTGCTATATTTCAGATTTCTGTTTCGGGTACAAACACAACTGTTTCTGAAAATATTTTGAATACAGATCAAATTGTTGTCTCTTACGTTACATAGGTATGCGAAGTATTAAAAAATTTGAAAGTTGGGGAAAGTTAGGTAATTACACTAGGGTTACATTTATTTCTAATACACAAATTTAATATAAATATCACAGTCAAAGATTATATAACTAATATTCTAGAAAGTCCTAAAGGTATGGCAGTGAAATGCAGGGCTTCGATTTTACGTACGTTTACAGTCAAAATTGTAACAACCTCAAGTCGTGGAGTACTGTATATAGGTACCTACAAAATATTAGCTTACAAGAAAAACAGTGTTCACCAATGGCAAAACTAGTCCTATGTACTGTGACTAGAATATAGATTAGGAATAAATTACGAGATACAAATATCAAAAGTTCGGTATCTACATATAACAAGCACTACTATGGCTAATCTACAGTGGTTATGATCTTGTCTGACGAATATTACGTTATACATTATCTACCTACACCTAATACCATCAAAATTTTTTAGTTCCAAAACATGGACATCACTAACAACTGCAAAACATTTTTCACGTAACTTATCCTTAAAATTTGAAAAGATAATGTTGATTATTGCTTTGATTTCCTCTTCCAACATTGTACACGTCTAATTATTTGGAGTTCCGTACACGGTCTTGTTTTCTGGACTCTGTGAAAAATGCATTAAATCTAAATATCCGCATTGTCCATTACAATGAAAAACACTGATGGGTCATAGGGGTAAATTGTAAACAAGATCAATTTACCTCATACGGCGGTGGCGGCAGTATATCACACAGATTTATTTGACAGCCCTGCTCCGACCTCGCTACATTCGAATGTCTACTCGTCTGAATGGGAATTTTGAAACTGTTCTCCCTACCCAGCCAGTGCCACTGCGGATAGTCGTACTCTAAATCACTCGCCGGACACACTTTGCTTTTGTCTTGTCGACTTCTTGATCCGGACCTATTTGTATGACAAGAGGCGCAGTCGTCTTCCAGGACATTAATGTCATTGTGTGCGTTCTCATGCCTCGGCTCTCTATAGTCTTTAGTTGATCTGCTGGACGTGCTATGGCAACACGTCGAACATTCTCCGTTCGAGTACTGAATGCTTCCATTACACGACCTAACAATGCTATTGTTATGAGATCGTCTTTCTGGGCAATTTCTCAAGTCTCCGATGTCGTTATTGTCCTGTGTGGAAAATATTTGTTGTTACACTTATGAATATTTTGTGTGGTATTTGATATATGATAGGATTAACGTATGCAAATTCGTTGAAATCTTATCTAAAGTCAACAATGGAGTTCTCGAAAAGCTTATCAAAGCGTACCTTGAAATTGAGTTCTGTGTAAATGGCGCTGGACGCGTAAGGTTCCGGTGGTCCGCGACGCATTCTGTCAACACTCGACGCATCTAATCCTTGAATGGAATTCTGTGGCAGACTGTATTCTGGCTCCACACTTAGAATGCTCGTTGATTGCCCACCTGAGGATAACGTTAGATTCTTTATTTATGATTCAATTTAAAACGTCTTCAACTTAGTTGGCGTTTTCTTGATTACAGATTTAGACAGTTTGATAATAAATCAGTCCGAACACATAAATATTTTATCACATCACAATCGGTATCGTATTTTTTTTGTCGGTATCAATTTCAATGGAATTCATATCGTGAGAAATAAGTCAATGAAGCTCCAAAATAAACACTCGATTTTCGGAATAGATAACGAGTGATACTCACCATGTAGCAGACTTTGGTGACAGCTGCTTACGTCTAAAGTGGGATCGGTCGGGGCGGCGAACACCGGCCGGTCCCTTAACCAGATAGTGTCTTTATTCAATAGACACTGTTGAGCCGTCACAATTGACTGACCTACAAGCGGGATCAATGTTTCAATTACTTGTACTTAAGATATAACAACATAACATAACAAGAGACAGAGAGTGAGTGAGTTTTACTAACATAGTTTTAAGTTTATACACTAACACACATTGCACTATTATAATATGTATATATGCTAGTCTGCGAGGTCTATTATCTGTGGGCCAAAGTAGCCTGAAAATAAAGGTTTTTTTTTATAACATAACATCATGCCTTTATTCCCCGATAGGTAAGGCAGAAATGTACCTATAGTACAGTCAACAAAAGAGATAAGTATGCAGGATCGTCGGATAAAGTTGAAGTTTAGTAAGAAACCGATGGATGTTGTCGACTGAAATTTAATTTGCTATATGTGCAGTGTATTTCCTATTAATAAATAAAATTTTATTCGAGAACATCCATCGGTTTCTTACTAAACTTCAACTATATCCGACGATCCTGCATACTTATCCCTTTTGCTGACTGTACACCCACATTTCACCACAGTTTTGTTTAAGTTCCATGTGATAGGGGGCGAGCCTATTGCCATCGACCTGGCACAAATCCAGACACCGCGATGTTACTGAGAAATTGTAGATGGTAAAACCCAATAACACTTTGATCGACCCAGGAACCCAATCCAGAACCTCATGGCTCAGCAGTAGCGCTTGCAACTATTAAAAAAACAAGGCAGATAACAGATTGATTGTATACAAGAATGCCAATTACCAGTAGATTTCTTCCTCTGAATGTTGCTTCGTCGCTTGATGTAATACACGCTGAAAACTCCGATTGCGATTATGGAGAACAATGTTAGTCCAAGAGCTAGGAGCCATGTTTCTTGAAATATATGCGTTATATTTGAGTCTTTTGGTGGTTCAGTCCTAAGGAACAAGAAAGTCACATTGTCAATATCGCATTTCCATTGTTTAAAAGAAACTGTCAGACGAAATTGAGTATTACTACTCAATTTCGTTTGACAGTTTCTTTCTTTATCAGAAACAACTAACTGTAACTGCTAAAGAAATCGTAAAAATAACTTTTAGTGCCGCCGGAATTAGCATACAATAATGAGGAAAACGTTTCTAAGCAAGAAGTTATGCATGAAGTTAGAACACTTTTAAGTGGGATATCTATGACTACTAATATGTAAGTATAATGTATAATTATTAGTCTCGAAGGCCTCATGGCCATTGGAGCACATGGTCTATAACTATGTTAGGTTAGGTATTCTATGAATACTCGTTGAGGTTTTTTGATGACTGAGTAATGGTGGATTTGTATACGATTAGAAGACCACAAGTAGCACAAGCAATGTTTTGAGCGATTGCGCTTTCATTACATACCTACATATCCTAAACGCCAAGATTTGTAGAAAGTTGAAGATATCAACTGGATAGCCTGCCAGATGCACAGCAGCAGTAATCCTATTAATTGATCGGAAGCACCACTTACTGTACGTAGTGTCTCTGGGACTGCGTGGGCAGCATGTGTATGTGCGCGGGCGCGCTGAACGGGCCGTGTCCGCGCCGCGTGACAGCGGCGGCGCGCGCGCTGTACCGCCCGCCGGCGCGCAGCGAGCTGGCCGCGGCTGCGCGCGTGCGAGCGCCCAGCGACATCTGACCAACTACCCGACCTCCAGTACTACCACCCACGCGGATCTCGATCTGTTTTTAAAGAATTTACTTATAGTAGTGTCCTTAATGAATTTTAGCGTGAAGAGAGCAGTTGTCTTGACTTAGGGTCAGTTCACACCGAGACGCGACGCGACGCGCAGTTTTCAAGATAGAATCGTGTACCTTTTTGTGTAGTAGATAAGGTCTGTAATTGTATTTCTATCTTGAAAAATGCGCGTCGCGTCGCGTCTCGGTGTGGACTGACCCTTAGCATTGACTTCTACACTACATGGTATGTAAAGTCAGAGAAATTGGTTGATTTTGGTTTTGAATTTGGTTGGATGAAGCGGTTGCGAGGCCCAGCGTCATCTGAACCGACCCCCCCACCTAAGAACTACCTACCACGCGAATCTCGAACCAGATTTAAGAGTTCTGTTTACAAAGGTCATCAGTTTATAAGATCAAATTAAATTAGAAAGTGAAACTCCGCATACGTGATGGGTATATATATCTTAAAACGATTTAATAACAGAAATGAATTTGATGATTTTTATTTAGTGGGGTCATCGACCGCACTTAGTGTATTCACTTGAAATATTAGTGTAAAAATCAGTTTTTTATGTGTAAACTTCACAAACGTGATTAGTATCGATATCTAAACACGGTGAAACATATTTTCTCAAGTCGTAGGTACTTCAAGTAACAAAACTACCAATGGTCGTTGACCCTTAAAAAATCTAATATTTTTTTTTAACACCACACACACCATACACCATAAAAACCCTTAATTTAATTTTACCAGTATTTATTAGTATGAATATAACGCAATAATTACTTTTACACCATGACCTCATGAATACAATCTTTAACTCATAAACCAAACTGTCGTAAGTGTATTTAATAACTGAATACGACAAAACATTCAATCACAGTCGAAAACAATGAAACATTGATCGTAAATACATTTTAATCCCCATCATAAAACTTTATCGAGTAAAACAATAATCATAATTAAACCATAATTTTAAAATAAAACTTACCAAGTACCCTGTGAGTTCACCGTTCCACGTGTTCACAGGTGGCGGTTCCCAGCGTATCCACGCCGACGTTGCGTTTATTACACCGGCCGTAACGCTTTGGGGCGGCGCCGAGGGCACTAAAATATCACCAACACATAAACTATGCAACCACATCCAATAAACAAACAAAAACCGAAAAAAGAATCCTTAGTTCCTTACCATCCTCGTCCGTGAACCCAGTCATCAAATTCGAAGGCTTCCCCAGCAACATCTTGTAAAATGGCATCAAGAATATATCGTATTGTGTATATGCCATCAATCCTGTGAGTATGTAGCTCGATGATCCACTATTGTCCACGTTCATCAGAGAGCCGTTTGAGCACAGGACGTCTGGATGAGCCGGATTTAGTAACGTAATTTCTTCATCAGTTGCATTACGCCAATTTAGTGTAGTCCCATTGTACCAAATTTTAACACCTTCCAAGTATTCATTGTAGTCGGTCAATACCTAAAAATAGAAACGTTATTATAGTTTACGCCACACAATGAATGGAACGTTAAAAACTACAAAGTAATAACTTACATCCCAAACAACTTTTAAAGATGTGGAAGATAATGCCTCTACCCTTCTTAGAACTAACACATTTTGTTGCAAATATTTTCTCGCTTGAACTAGCTCATATTGCGTCATGTGCGTCTCACGTTCATAATCTACGCTGTATTCACGATCCACAGAAGGCTCTTTTAGTTGATTGTTTCCTTTTTTTAGCACTTTAAGATGTGCCTCTTGCATAATACTGCCAGCTGCGTTTACAGCTGTGCAAATCACTCTCCCACTGTGTTCAGAGCGCGCCCCATCCAAATATAATAAGCTCGAATTACTTTTCGTACACTCCGGGAAAAGTAAAGAATCTTGAATCCCCTCGAGAATCCAAAAGGTGGTCGGTGTAGGTAAGCCTTTAGCTTCACATGGGATGGAAACCACATCGCCCTCCCATGCGGTCAGATTGGACGGTATTTGCGTGAAGTGCGGTAAGGCTGAAACAGATGGCGGTATTAAAATAGAACGGGCAGTTGTTAGAATTATTATTGATGCAATAAAATCGATCTAAATAGAGACAGAGCTTACAGTAAACGGTGAGTGTTGCGCTGGTGATACTGGTGCCGGCATGGCTGTCGGCCCGGCAGGAATAGACGCCAGCGTCGGTTGCAGACACATGCTCCAGCCTTAATAGCCCTCGGATTATAGTGGCATGGGAAGGCAACGAGCCGTCCTCTTTGACCCATGTTATTTTTACGCTTGCATCATAACTCTAAAAGTAAATATGAAAGTGTTAGAACCAAAACTATTATGGCATGACATAAATTGTACCCTAAAGGCAGTACATTACATTACCTGACAGTTAAACTCGACAGTTTGCCCAACCAAGGCGGTTACGTTACTAGGTTTAACAACAAAGTGTGGTCTTCTTAAAACAATTAGTGCCGCGGCCCGCGACTGCCTTTCACCGGCTATGTTTGATGCTACACATCTAAACAGACCGCTGTCTGTCGGTAATGTTTCTAAGATCTTTAAGTTTCCTGTATCTGTTACTGTTACCCTGAAAGGAAATATCTTTATCACTAAACATTCTTATACAAAAACAACAGAATCGAACGTTTCATTAACTGGTACTAATATTCATTTATAAAATTGGATTTTCTTATTTAGATTAGTAGTATTATTATAATATTATAAGTATTATTATTTATATGGTAGTATTTAGATTTGGGCTGAAATGGGTTAAAAATGCTTTCCTCTTTCGGTTTCTTACCTGCCATTGACTTCAACGTCATACGACTGTCCATCTTTGAGCCAGTGGACCGAAGGTTCTGGAACCCCACGAGGAGACGAGCACTCCAACAAAGCTGGTTCACCAGCAGCTACGTGAACATCTCTTGGCTCTGCTCTGAATTCATCACGAAGAACTGGAAATTATATCTGTGTTACTAAGCTTGAATTTTACCTAATAAATATACGGTCAAAATGAAACAAGTAATTTTTTTTCAATTAACTGACGTAATATTTCAATGAAGGGTGTGTTAAGAATCATGTACTGAATCCATAGTAGCTGTTTGCGCGTCGATGTCCCTGCCACCCTGTATTCAGGGTGGTCAAAAAGTCGTGGATCAAACGAAATAGCTAAGAATAGTAAAGGAGGTCATTTCCAACACTTATATAGTGAGAAATCATTTTTAGTAAAGCTTCAAAATTTTTGGAAAAAAAAACTTTTGTAGTGCTGATACATTATCTAGTAATAATTCAACACCGTTTGTTTTATAACACATTTTTTTTCTCTAAAAAAAAAATCGAATCTAAAAAATCTAAGTCTAATTATTGTAAAAGACCTCGATAACCAGGTTGACATGGTAGCGTGGGGGAAAATGTCACAGTGTCTAGGCACAGATTTGACTTAACAAGGCTTCAACTCGTAAGTAGCTAGTGTTTATTTCTCCTCTCCCTTGGTAAAGCGTAGGTAGATTAGTACTACTGAAAATTGGAAACGAAAGCAGATTGATTTATAACTCTGTTTACGATAGGCAGCTTTCACTCAACTGATTGAACTAACACGAGAACGGCGGGAACTGTTGATTTGCGTTCCATTCAATTTAATGTACAGTTCTCATGTTTGTTTAATGTGGTTTTCAAGGTAATTCAAACGACTGCTTATGATTTATTTACATGACTTTCTTTACCTTTGCTACAGATAAAACTCTATTTACCGAATATGAATGTGTGCAACAATGATACCCTGCTTCGATGCCTATAGTCCAGCTAGAGATACGCATTGTAAATAATCAAGACGCAATTCACTTGACATAAAATTTCATTTAATGAATTCTTGTTTCGCACATAGGAAACTTGAAGGCTATCTTAGAACGTAAACTATACCATACTATCGTTAGCGCTATACACACCACCCATTAATCTCTCCAACAAAGGTTAAACAGTACTCCGACACACGACAAACATTTGTATGCAAATATTACCCCTCCCCCGCAACCCCGCTTCCTACTTATTGTACAGTCGAACAAAGAGATTGGTATACAGGCAGCTAACTTCCAACCACTTTTATACAATGTTGTGCTTGTGAACGTGCTGAGTAGATCAGACTTTAAACATCACTCTTATAAGAGAGACAGAATCTAACGCACCTGTCCCACCGTCTCCGACGAGGAAGCGACTAGTTAATTTTCTCGCTCACAAACGATTGGGTCCCGTATAAGTAAAAAATATACTTAG
This sequence comes from Oligia latruncula, assembly GCA_948474745.1. Taxonomy (NCBI): domain Eukaryota; kingdom Metazoa; phylum Arthropoda; class Insecta; order Lepidoptera; family Noctuidae; genus Oligia; species Oligia latruncula. The sequence goes on along the minus strand of OX419693.1, from coordinate 8,498,358 downwards.
ATTATTAGTTGATTGCTGACTCTCACTGCCATTACTCACAGAGATTACTCCTTCAACGACACTCGCTTAGTGGGAAGAACACTTGCTGACAGACTCACGCTTGGTACACACGCTTACCAGGGAGCAATCGTTTTTCGCCGTCGCTCACTCGCTGCTCATTGCTCGCCAACTCGTTTTGAGTTATAGCTCTACTCGCTTCTCGTGTATCGCCAGGCGCGGTGAGATAGGTGGCACACAATTAAAATGAATATTGGCAATCTAGTGGAAAGATTTTTGCCTGTATACAAAATAGTTTGTTCGACTGTACATGTTCTAGGACTCACCGGCGACGTTAAGCGAGGCATTGTGACTGACGGCCTCGCCAACCAGGTTGCGTGCCACGCACCAGTATACACCTTCGTCGCTCTCCTTTTTGCCCCGGTTCACCCTGGGGACATGAATCTTGTGAGTTGTCTTGATTGTACGTAAGTGGTGTTTGTTATGCCTAGATTCACGAGGAGGAAGTTTAGGATTTAAGGACTGCATTTGAGTAGATAGGAACACAACTGGCGAATTGTAGGTATTTTATAGGTATATATCTGCCTAACCTTTCGACGTCATGTATATTGGCATGTTTGAGATTTTGATGACAACAATTTAAGTTGGAGTTCTTGGCAATCGATTTTAACTGAATGGTCATCCTTCATTAGGTAGGTATGTTTAAAAATATAATATTAGTATCGATTTTTGTAATACATTCAATGTAATTCATAATTCTAATTTAGAATTTTCTCTTTGATACTCTAACTCCCCTAATATTTTCTAAATAATAACTCTCCTTGTTAAATCACAAACAAAGTTTCATAAATGATTGATTAAGACGCTAAAAATTCAGTGTAAGTACCGAAGAGACACCTTCCAAAAAGACTACGTATTTAGATCCAAAATCGTATTTCTAGTGCAAAGAAAATTGAAACTCAACCTCTTTATTCAGATTAGGAATCTTTAGGATCGTTACAAAACACTTTTTGATCACACACCGCTGCTTCAGTATGATATTACTCCGGAACTGGAGCAACGGAGGACACTTAAATACAGGAAAATGAAATTGCCAAATTTATTGACATAGTATGAGGATGTTATTTTTTAAGAAGATACCGTGAGCATACCGTTTTTATTTACATGATCTTTGTTTTCGAAAAAAAAAGGCTAACGTGTTATTAATTATTTGATCTCTATAAATTAATAGTGCAACTTGATTGAAGTCTTCTTGTCATAATTTCATTGTCGTATTTACCTTATATAAATATTATTAATTTCTGTATGCGGGATCCCGCAAATACCGGGATCCCGTGGGATTTAACATTTTCAGTCCCGCAAATACCGATATTGAAGATAGGCTGCGAGATTGGAAGCCCTAGATATTATAACAAAATAAGCATAATATAGTTCAACCTTCTGCGTTGCACTTTTACAACCGACTACTCATCTCAAGGTAACCAGAACACTTGTGGGGTGTTGTAGTGTGTATCGCTTTTTACTTTTAAACTATGCAAAAGAACAAACGTACCTTAAAAATAGCAGCCCGTCTTCCAACAGAACTCTGTGTCCATCCTCAGCTTGCGGCAGAGGAGATCCATCCTTATACCACTGAACATAAGGCTTGGGTCTGCCTTCCACCACACATCTCAAGGTTGCAGGCTCACTGCGTCCCGACACTGTGTTTGATGGGTGTTCCTTGATGCGGGGCGCTCTATTCTGTGCTGTAGAGGAGAAAGGAAAGTGATTGATCAGGTGACGGCTACCAGGGAAGAATAACAACGAAAAAATTGCGGGAAAACATTATGGGACAAGAGCAGATACAGTTCAGGTAGTAAACACGCAAAATTGGGAAACAATAAGTTTGTATAATGCCATTGTAATCCATTCGAGTTTCTATTCTGTCATAGCCATATCCCCACAGTTTAAAACTATATATTGCTATGTTGAACACTATCACAAATTCGGCAATATAGACCAAAATTGCCAACATAAATGGATTCTATATTTGGAACACCTTTGACGTATTTTATGAGCAAGTCCTCAACTCTTACAAATTTGTAAACCCAGACCGAATATTCCTACTGAAAACTGATAAAAATAATTATGTAGGTATAATCTATGACGGAGATGGCAGGATAAGCTGGACTCCTTCAACAAGAACTGGTCCTTAGCAGCTTTAAACAGAGAGAATTGGAAAAGGGAGTCCCTTGCCTTGCATTTGCATTTGGGACATCACAGGCTCATAATAATGAAGCTATGAAGTAATGACATCTGTATGAGCCATTTAGTACGTGGTTAACATGAGGTGCCCATGTTTATTTTTTTAGAAACATCTGTTTGTGTGTCTCTTGAACCATATGCAAATTATATGTTGTAAGTATCTATCAATTAAACAGCTGTTCACATCTATTGACATTTAAAAACCTCAAGGAGGTTATGCAAATCAGAAAATACTTATTAGAATTACAATTAGTTTAATTAGCAGGTCCGACGACCAATGTTGACTAAGGCCCGTCGTGTTCGACGCTACACAAGAGCAACCCAAACTCAAATTACCAATGAGTAGCCAAAATGGATCATAGATGTAAGAATTTTACATTTCTACTAGCAGTGCCCCGCGGTTTCACCCGCGTAAGTTTCGATCTCGTGGGAATGTCGGGATAAAATCTATCCTATATCCTTCCCCGGGATGCAATCTATCTCTCTGCCAAATTTTATCGAAATCCGTTCAGTGGTTTACGCGTGAAAAGGTAACACAGACAGACAGACAGAGTTACTGTCGAATTTATAATATTAGTAGGATAAAATCTATCCTATGTCCTTCCCCGGGATGCAATCTATCACTCTGCCAAATTTTATCGAAATCCGTTCAGTGGTTTAGGCGTGAAAAGATAACATACAGACAGACAGACACATTTGCTTTCGAACTTATAATATTGGTATGGATGGTCACGATACAATGCAACCTATAACAAACCAGTTAATAACGCGTTAGTAAGTCGCGTCGTGTAGGGACCACCATTGAAATACTTGCTAGTGCTGTGACATTCTGGCTACTCATTGGTGATTTGAGTTTGTAACACCTTACTTTTGAGTAGCGTCGTGGACGATGGGGGCCTAAGGCATGCAAGAACACGCGGTCATGCCAAAGATTTTAAAAGGATCATCAATAAACACGACCTATTAAGTACACTTCTCTGAAAATTTAATGTAATAAGACTGTACCCTAATTGCGTAATACTCACACACACAATCTCAATCTGAATCATTCTGAAGGATATTGCTAAACCATTGCTTCATATGTTGGAAAATCTTATGTGAACAACAACGTAAATAACGCAATGAATGTTGTTGAACTGTCAAAATTAAAGCCATTGCTACTCATAGTACCTATGTTACGCAATAATCCCGCTGATGTGTCTCATTTGATTAGAGACAAATAAGACATGAACATTGTTAGGCATTTTAAGCTTAGGTATAACAATTTTCGATATTACGAATACGATACAATCGAAATTTTAATTTTCGATGTTTTGACCCGATGATTTTACCCGTAGGTATAATGTTCGACATTCAAATATGTACCCTCCGTACTTCTTCCAAGTTTTATTAAGGTACAAATGTACCTAAAACTAATTATAATATTGTTATCTTTTAATTGAGTATGAGAGTACGTGAGTTCTTGTTTTTTCCTTATGTTTTAGTACGAGATAGGAGATTTCATTATGTAATTGTGATAATATTGGTATTTCAAGTACCTGTTTTAAATCGGTTGTAAATAAATAATAAGTAATAACATACCTTTAGGCCCTTTTAATAATATGAATTCAGAAATCATTTATTTTTGTCTCTGTCTGAAATATATAGACTTAATTATGTATACTTATTAAACAATTTAATTAATTAGAAGAAAGGGAAACAGCAAGTAAACATTCGTTTCCTATGAGCTTCATCCTCTTCTTGGACCAATTAATTAAAACATAAAGATCCGAAGATTCGCAAGTCGACAAGGAGTTAATAGCTTATTGGTTTTCCTACATTTTCCTATATAGGTAACTAAATGTTAACGGTCATATCTTATCAGCTCATAACAATCTAAATACTTGTGGATATAAAGGGGCGTCCGAATGACCTCAACGATTTGATTTCAGAAAGGATATAGCTCTGACCGATTGGTGATAGAAATATAGATATTTATCGGACAAGTTATAGTGAGCAAAGTAATAAATAGAACAAGAGAAATTTCGGTGACATGTTTATGCGATAGGTACCACAGTTTTCTTAGACAAAGTTCTACTACCTTTATATTTGGTTAAAGAAAAGCTACCTATATACCGTGTATTACGTGAATACTATTAATTCGTCGAAAACCAAGTAGAACTGTTAAATTAAATGAAGATTATTTTCAAGCATTATGGTCACAGAAACTGCAGCTGATCTAAGCTAAGCTAGGGTCTTCTAGCCTAATTTGAGCTTCTAGCTTAATTTAATTTGAGCTGTAAGCTAATCTTTAAGCTAAGCTAGGGTCTTATAGCTTAATTTGAGCATTCAGCTGTAACTTAGGATGACTTAAGTAGATTACAGCTCTAAACAGTGACTAATAAAACCATTAATAATGGATGTTATTTAACATATGTTTGAGGTTTTTAACCTTTTAAAACAAATGGTCCTTGTGTGTTTAATTTTATCACATTAAATTTTAAACACATTGTTGTAATGTAGATAACTATTAAACTTGTTGGACATGATTCACTTCAATATTTATGTCGGTTACTTAAATGTTTTCTGTGTGAGTGACTAAAAATAAATTAATTTTAACAGTTCAAGATATTATGATTACTTCTGTATATTTGATATTTTTTTTTATCCTTTGACCCATATTTCAGACAGACAAGATGACTTTTTATTTTATTAGTAAGTAATGTTACGTTAGTTAGAAATGTAACCGGATTTTATAATTCATCAATCTAATTGTCGAAATCGAATCAGGTACTTATGTGTGTAAGTACCTATGTACTTCCAACCAAATAACTGGGTACCTTAATACACATCAGAATTATAAAAAAAATTGCCTTGAAAAAATTTATTAAATATTTTTTTTTATGCGTGTTTTTTTGTGTTGTGAGTTCGAACTGCGGTCAGTACTTTTTACTTAATGCACTTGAAAGTATGATCATACTTTAAATCTCTGGCTTCAGACAAACCACTTCACTTTTCGTGGGAATCGTAAGAGACAAACAACATCAAACCATGTTATATACCATAATTATATGCCTACACACAACAAAATACATAATAATATATTCATTGACTATATATTAATAGCTTATATCTAAACTAACCTAACCTTTGATCTAAGGTTTACAGTCTTTGATAACTATATTTATTGAATTACTAGCGTCCCGTAGTTTCACTCGCATAAGTCTGGATTCCGTGGGAATATCGGGATAAAAAAAATACCTATGACCTAATTTAGGTTATGGTCTATCCATGTGCCACATTACATCCACATCCATTCAGCCGTTTTAGCGTGAAAGCGTAACAAACAAACTTACTTTCGCATTTATAATATTAGTTAGGATTTTACGCTCCTACCAACTTGTTTTTGCGATACACCAACTAAAGTTGACATAAAAAACTAGTGAAACTCACATAAAATCGTTTCTGTCCATTGATTCCGCCAATACGCAAAGAATGTGCATCACGCTCTAATTCTAGACTAAATTGATGATCAATCATTATACTCATGACTTCGTAATATAAATGTCAATGAACTGGGTGGAGCTGTCGCCATTTTTATATATGTTTATTTACCTTGAGAATAGATTTCTTTTGCATGCATGCATGTATGTATGTACAGTCAACAAAGGAGTTAAGTATACAGGAGCGTCGGATATTGTTGAAGTTTACTAAGAAACCGATGGATATTCTCGAATAAAATTTTAGTTTATTAATAGAAAACAAACAGTTCATTTATTAAATTAAATTTCAGTCCAGAACATCCATCGGTTTCTTAGTAAACTTCAACTATATCCGACGCTCCTGTATACTTAACTCCTTTGTTGACTGTACATATGTATGTATGTGTGTATGTCATACATACATGCAAAAGAAATCTATTCTCACGACTTGTTTTTGATGGATTGAATCAGTGCAAAAAACTACAATAAATATACATAGGTCCGCGTACTGCGTAGCCCGTGGCGTAGCGTGCTACAATAATTATTTTATGATCCGACATTCTGCATACTTTTTACCACCTTTTTACTTTGCGCATAAAACGATATAAAATTATAAACACAAAAATAATCCATAGAAAGTTATAATTTAAAAACCAACCCTTTTTACAAGCTTTTATTTAGCTTGCACTGTTCGTATGTATGTAAGTTGTCCGTCAAAATTTGCAAACCATTTTTGCGATCATTTGTTGGTATCCGATTGAGCTGATTTTTTTTTATAACTTACCTAGTTATTACATATTATTTAAATATTACAAACAGTTGAAATTCAAATACAGAGTTATTCCAGTCTGATCCCCTGAAACCCCTCCACCCCCCACCCCCCCTCCTCGATCCCCTGCTAGTTCTTCTTCTGTTTTAATCTCTGTCTTATCCAGTATAAACTCTCTCATTCCGGTTTGATCCGCTTTTTCTTTTGTTTTTAAATTAGGTACACTTTCTACGCATATCCTTACACGCCCAACGCATTCTATTCATGCATATAAATTGAATTAAGTTCCTAAATTTGTCACTTATTCTAATAAACCGAACGATTGACGCCTACTCCATCCGCAAAGCATTCCTCTAGTCATAGAAGAGCCGCGTCTTTATAAAAAGTAACATATGGAACTCTCAATAACGTCCGTTTGTCCGTATGTCCGTTCCACTGCATTTAGATAGACACGTAGATAAAACGACACTCGGGTATTGTAATAATTGTGATTTATTTTTGAAGTTTTATTTCTTTTGATAGGGCTAGCAGGTATGAAGTTTTCTATAACTAAATAACGCAACATCACGCCTGCATTCCCCAAAGGGTAAAACAGAGGTGTAGGTACAGACGCCCGCTGGCATATTATATTCTACCCGAAACTGTCAATTTTCCCAACAACTTTGAACCTTATACTTTAGCGATAAAGTTGAAAATATATTAAAGAAATTTGACAGATTGTAGTAGCTTGATGTGCTGGCGTCTGTATGTATAGTCCACTCACATTTCGCCAGTTATGTTTACGTCTCATGTTATAGAGGGCGAGCCTATTGCCTACTGCGGACACAAATCCAGACTCCGGGCTGCTATGCTACTGAGAAATTCCAGATGGAAAAACTCAGTACCACTTTCCCCGACCCGGGAATTGAACCTAGGTCCGCATGTTCAACAGTAGCGCGTGTGACCACTAGACCAATGAGGCAGTCTCAACTAAAACCTATAGAAATAAAAAGGAATATTGTGGTAGAAGATACTTTTGAATTACGTCAGTCTTGTTTTTATGAAAACCGTTAGACCACAATCTGTTTCAATAAAAAGTAAAGAAGAGGTCAAAGGTGGAGTGGAGTGGCTTGGAAATAATTTGCCTAGACGTTTGTCTATGATTTTTTTTGTAAATAGATGCTGTGCACACAGAGTGCCTGTCAAATAGATCCTTTAGCAAAGATAATTTATTTAAATTCCTATGATTCAAATATGTAATTGGTAATTTTGATTGTATCCTAAAAGTATACACCGCCTTAAACTTTTTATAATATTTAAATTAGCACGAAAAATTAAGAGAGTCCGATCGAATTTAGGACTTTTTTTTTTCGAAAATTTTCGGCCGTAAATGCCACTTTGGTTTTTTTTCGGTGATCGACCGACAAAAAAAAAACATGTATGGTCATACTCTACAAATTAACGAATACCTAAACAGTACAAAACCAAAACAAATGTTAAGATTTATTTGAAATATTTGATAGCTATGCATCGATCCATAAATAATTCAGTCAAAATAATATAGAACCGGCTACAACACAGCTGCATGCATAGTATAAATTAAATCTGAAATAATCACTACCCTAGCTATATTATTAACTACTTAGATAATTGCAGTCTTTATACTAATTGTAGACCTTTTATATGCAGCCAAGCGAAAAGGTGAGGGGAACCTTCTTACAAAAGGGGTTTGTTAATGAAATTACAAAACCAAAAAATAGGTGAAGTACTTACTTTCACATAAAAGATAAGCTCTTTGATTGGTACTTATAAAGCTCCAGATTATTTTGTGCAAACTTCTGTATATTTGCTTAAAGTTATACGAACACAGTTTAGTGAAATTAAGGTGAGTTGATCACAAGATTAATAATTTTTTACAGGGTTCGTATTTACAGTTGGCAGTAATTTAGGTATCAATTTCTGCAATGGGACAGTGGGACTAGTGCAAAAGACAAATTTTATGAGGGATACATCGACAACTAAGTACAGATTTCTCACTAAAGTTCGTTTTTTTAATCCTAGAGACTAATCTGACAGGTATAATGTCAAACTTCAATAGGTACTAAAACAACGCAAACACAAAAGACTTAAAATGTCAGATGACTCTTTTTTTTTTTTTTCGGATGTTAAGTCATCAAATGACCCCCCCTCCCGCTCTGGGTAAAAAAAAACCGCGCTAAAAAAACGCAAACACAAAAAACTTAAAATGTCAGATTAGTCTGGAATAAACAAACGAACTATAAAATAATATAAAAACTTTCGTAGGTGTTTGACCTACCTAGATAATTTTACAAAATAAAAATTGCTTATGGCCAGCCCTACGGCCAACTCAAGCGCAACATCGGTAGTTGTTCTTTATTAATACTTGTCACTGTCAGTGATAACGCGACACAATATAATATAACTATGACAATGTTTGTCTTTTTGTTGCAGTGTGGGTGCACCGTGCAGCCGGTGGTAATAAATCGATTAATATATTTTATACTTTTTTATCAGACAGCGTGACACAATGGATGTAATGTGATTATTTGGAACCGCTTCATTATGATGAAAAAGCACGGTTACTATGGTTACGTTATTTTTGTTTGTATTCTTATTGCCTCTTTTGATAGGGATAATCTTTATTAGAATTATTATCTAAAAAAAAAGGATATCTAAAAAACCCTAGCCTATAAAAACCAAACCTAAAATAGCCTTAAAATCTGTTAGAGTTCACAAAATATATTTATTATCATAACTTCCTTATCTTTACCTAAATAGTATAAAACAAAGTCGCCAACATTTCTGTACGCGCATAACTTCCGAACGACTGCACCAAATTGGATAATTATTTTTTTGTTGTGTTCGGTATTGCCAGGACAAAGTTTGTATGAAAGAAAATTTCGGAAATTCGAAAAAAGTATCTATTGCACCCGTGCGAAGTTGGGGCGGGCGATATGATAATAATTCTAATAAAGGTTAAATATGTTATGAATAGTTTTTATTCCTAACATAACTTAACATCATGCCTCTATTCCCAGAAGGATTAGGCAGAGAAGAAAATTTCGGAATTTCGAAAAAGTATTGCACCCATGCGAAGTTGGGGCAGGCGATATGATAATAATTATAATAAAGGATAAATAGGTTATGAATAGTTATGATTCCTAACATAACTTAACATCATGCCTCTATTCCCAGAAGGATTAGGCAGAGAAGAAAATTTCGGAATTTCGAAAAAGTATTGCACCCATGCGAAGTTGGGGCAGGCGATATGATAATAATTATAATAAAGGATAAATAGGTTATGAATAGTTATGATTCCTAACATAACTTAACATCATGCCTCTATTCCCAGAAGGGTTAGGCAGAGGTGTATCTGTAGTACTTACACCCACATTTCGCAAGCTATGTTTAAGTCCCATGTAATAGGGGGCGAGCCTATTGCCATCAACCGGGCACAAATTCAGACTCCAGGCTGCTACTGAGGCGACTTAGAAATCCAGAACCAGAACTTCATGTCCAGCAGTAGGGCTTGCGACCACTAGACGAACGAGGAAGTATTAGTAACGAATAAATAAGCATAATCTAAGTATGTCGCTCTAAAATCTGTTTCAGTACCTATTTATGACAATTTTCGTAAGTACATATCGAAGATAAGTACTTACACATAAATCTGGAGTCAAAGTATGACAAAGATAATAATCGTAAAGTCACACGGTTGTCAAATGCGTGAATTTATCGCATACAATCCAATCGCAAGAAGCCAAGGTTTTTGACCTGTATTGGTGCAAAAAGTTGACGTAAGTGGTTAACAAGTATGTATAGTTAGAGAGCTTTAAGTTCCTACTTAATCCAGTGCTTCCTTACCCGGACCGTTCGTCCCACCCGCTGAAGACCTCCCACCTGGACATGAGCTACCTTGGGTAACATGGAAGTCTTTAAACAGACTCCGGACCCAGGTTGGCCGAAGCAAGGAAAAACTGTTCAGGTGGAGATTCATAGACGACTCCGCCTTGGAGTGTAAATGTGTTTTTTTTTTTATTATTCTTTTTTAATAAGGGGTTTTTATCCACACGGATACGTCAACCCCATTGTACCTTATACTCTAAATAAATAATAATAATAGTAAATGTGGTGCTGTTCCACAAACGATGGAACACTTAATGTCGTGTCCTGCGTGTCCTGTCAGCTGCACGTTGCAGGAGCTGATGGAGGCGCCAAACAAGTGGCCGAATTCTGGGCCGAGTATATTTAGATTGCTATCGACACGCTAAGAAGAAGAAGAAGAAGATTTACGCTCTTTCACGATTTGTCAGAATCTTTAAGCGGAAGTATTCTTATTGCCCTAAGTCTGGATTTGAGCGCGGTTGATGACAATAGGCTACGCCAGCACATCAAGGTACCCGAAACTGGCAAATTTTCCCAATCAACTTCGAACTATTTCGATTCTACATCAATAGAATTACAAGTTTGCAATCGATACGTTGTATCTGTTGTGAATAGTCATTAAAACATACAGTAAGTTGCAAATCGTATGACAAATTGTTCAAAAAATGGTATCGTGAGATTCCGAATCGGAGGTTGGTCAATCCGCCTAGCCTAATGCCAACTAATGACTTGTAGCCTAAACAGATGCAGCTGAATACCAGTATTTTGATGGCGTGACTGTCTATCTGACCTCCACAACTCAATAACTGGGTAACACGATACTCCTTGGTTAAACTAGTTAGTAGTTAGTAATAGAGCAGCATAACTAAAGAGAATATAACAGAACAAACTTCGATCGACCCGTACGGCTATCATTTAGCCACGAGCCCTCTCGGAGGTTGATTCGATACATAAAAAAAAAAAAAAAAAAACCGGGCAATAGCGAGTCGGACTCGCGCACGAAGGGTTCCGTACCACAAGGCAAAAACACCGAAAAATACTCGTTTGTTGTATGGGAGCCCCCTTTAAATGTTTATTTTATTTTATTATTTATTATTAAATTAAAAATACAACTGAGTATTTTGTGAATATTTCAAGTGCCTACCTGTTGCCATTATTGATATCGAGCAAAAAAGGACAAAAAAATTGCGTTTGTTGTACGGGAGCCTCCCTTAAATATTTATTTTATTTTGTTTTTAGTATTTGTTGTTATAGCAGCAACAGAATTGTGAATTGTGAAAATTTCTACTGTCTAGTCTAGCTACCGCGGTTCTTGAGATACAGCCTGGTGACAGATAGACGGACGGACGGACGGACAGACAGCGAAGTCTTAGTAACAGGGTCCCGTTTTTACCCTTTGGGTACGGAACCCTTAAAAGCAACAAAGTTTCTTAATTCTACTAAATCGTACTAACTAAAAAACTTGTCATAATACAAAGTTAGTTGTGTAGAGTCATCTTATTATTTAGCAGGAAGCGCTTTTCAGCGAACACGACTAGGATTGTCTAAATTACCATCCTGAAAAGACAAAGGAAGCGCGCGAAACAACGTAAGCCCCGCCCAGTCAACGAATGTTTAAGGTAAAATACATTTCTGCTTACTCTACAAACAAAACACAACCTACTTCTGAATTAGTTGTAAAGTTACGTTAAGTTTTAAACGAAAATTAACCATGTTAAAATTTCCATTTTGTAGTAAAATAATTCTCCTATTTATTAGTGAAACTTTACTATTATTATTTTAATTTTAGAACTTGTTAACCCATGCATAAATTTCACCTAATAATTTTCAACAATGTTTACTTTTTCTATGAATATTAAACAGCTAATTAATGCTGGTACCTCAGAGATAATTGCTGCTTAAATTATATATATTACAATGGCTGTCTACCCATTATTTCAGGATGAGGCCAAAAAGTTCCCACTATAAACTCGTAAAGGGCCAAAGTCCACTTAACTGGCCGTTAACGTTAATTAAGGTAGCGTTAAAAAAGAGAAAAAAAAGGTTACATTGTTTTGTATCGGCTACCGAACAGCGGAACTACACTTTATTAATTGGATACTTTTTTTTTAATTACCTGATGGAGAACCGATCTGATAAAAATGTAAGTCCCGCTCAATTGAAAAAGGTTTTACGTTGCAGCACTTAGGACCAATAAAGTTCAGTTTTTTTATGCGCGTTATTGTTATTGGATTCATCAAGATCAAGATCTTTAACAGCGTTTATGTATTGTGCTAGTGGAAAGTTTATGTCTTTCTTATGTACTTACAATAATAGGTTAGGTATATCTAATTGTATACCTATCTACTCTAGTTGGTCCTTAAAATCTTTCTACACAAAACTTTATCTTAGCTATTTTAGTGTCGTAGTCTTGATATTGCGGATGTAAAGATAATAAAATTCATTATGAATAGTAACCATGGAATTGATCTTCAAGAATCACCTTTAAGTACACTTTAAATAGAGCAGTAACTTAATTTTAACTTAATATGGTATTATTAAGGTACTTTAAATTCTAAAACTCAAGTTACTCTTGCATCTATGTATCCATAATAATCTTAAACAAAGTTCAAGTCAAAACAAACAAAAAAGCAATAGTTACCATTAGTTCCATTCAGTCCAATGAGAAGTAAATGCACAAATACAAGAAACACAAATTGGTTCCTTCCATTTATGGTGTTATCGCACTCATTAACACCAGCATCCACCATACTGCCACCAAATTATGCTTAATTTTCACACCATCGATAATTTACATGTTTACAATTTCACTATTAAGGTTCCACTATTTATTTTTTTCACTAGCATACTGTAATCTCCATGCGTTTGAAATTCGAAGATTCAAAATGTCATTTTATTTGAATAAAAAGTTCGGACAAAGTCGGCATCGCGTCCGGAGCTCGGTTCCACCGTCCCACACGACCATGCGGCTTCGAGTCTTGCGTCGTACTATCGCGTCTCCCTCCCTCATCTCTGTTTACTCTGGCCCAAATGGGGGGATAGGCGAGTGCTCCAAACTTTATGTAACTCTATTATGGTGTAAAGAACCATTATCTCTTGATTTGACTGTCACAGAAGTAAAAACTTTATAAAGTATTGTGTTTTGGGCAAAGTTGCGTAAACACGTAAGTGAACAAACAAACCCAATTTGTTCTAAGCCAGTTGCGAGAATACTTAACACTCGAGAAACTTTTTTTATGATCTGTTAAACAACCTTGCCTACTTGTTGTTTTCCACAAACAGACTTTAAAAGCGTTTCTTTTGACCTTTTTGGTATTGCGAAAGAATCTTGCACTTAGTAACCATGGTGATCATTTTTAATTAACACAATTTACGGAAGTACGTACTACGTAGGTACTTTTAATGTGTCATCACTGAAGTCGGTCAACAAAATATGTTAAGAAAATATACCTTAGTGATTTTATAATTTTCCAGTTTGCTTTTCCTTGTTGACTTTGAAAGAGTACTTTTCAGTTTCAGCGCTCATCAAAAATGCACCTAACCTTAGGTACTTACCGGTTAATAATTCATTATATTGACCTAATATTTGCAGAAGTATAAATTGAAAAGGTGCCTTAAACTTTATTAGCAAAAATCGTGAGGTTTAGAATAATAACAATCCATCAGCCCACGTCAGCAGTAGGGTTGAGCTTCACAAAATGTGTGTCCAATCAATCACAAATCCCTCCGATATTAAATTTCTAAACAGAACTTCAACAAAAGCGAACCCATAATCTATACTTACTAAGTTTTTGTCCAAACAAACCCCCACGATCGAAACTTTGAAGGCCCATTCAAAAAGGAAAGGAAATAAAATACGGCTTATTTCATTTGACGCATTTGTCGAGTTAGCGCAAGCGCACCAGGCGGCCGCCGACAAAGCCAATGGGATCGTATAAAAAACGTTCTAATTTCAAACCGGTCGCCCCTCCGCCGCACGCGCTCCTGCGCATCCCTTCGCCCATTATTATGCTGAAGAGGTCATTCACAGTTCGCACAATACAACCCATACATGGGTGAGTTGCTAATAGGTGAGGCTGGTCGCTCTTCAATCCTTTTTGAACTTTTTAGTATTGAATTATGTAGTGAATGTACTATACAACGCCTTTCAATGACTGGTCCAAGGTGAAATAACTATGTAGGACGTATGAAATTGTGCCCACACAAGCAATATTAACGACGCGACGCCTGCGATTTAGTAATAAGTCATAATTATAGTTAAATTGGCAGCGGTACAAAATCCTTGATTACGAAGTCTAAACTTTAGGTTTTGGTATAATTACACGAAGCTAAATCACCAAGCAACCAACATTTAAATGTAAATAAACATTCCTGTAGTAGTCACTAATGCATTGCTGAATACAATTTGCCAATCGACATTTACAATCAACCATTTTTTTTTTTTCGAAAATATTCCGCGGCTTAATTTGATTATTGATCCAGCCCCCAAAGATAAAAAAGTATAATGTTGTGCCAACATTAAAATAAACCATGACAAGATGTGCGTAATGGCGCGCAGACTTTACAATCTCTTTAATTAAAGGGTGGCCGCTAATTGAACTGGTTCTGATACCGAAAGATATCGACACCGCCATGTGTTTAACATTTTTTTCGTCATATCCATGCAAATTGGTCATCTGAGCCAAGCACACAATTATGTTGAACGAGTACCTAAGGATTAAATTCTCGATGGCCATACTTTTGCCAAAAGTGGGGTAACGATTGGCAACCTGATAATACTAACTGGTCTACAGGCATTTAAGAAGAAAGCACAGTATTACCATGCCAACCCAAAAATTCGAAGACATGTGATGATGTGACATCTACCAACACTGGGCCTGTTGATGGATAACGGCCGACCTCATCTCACAGAGAGGACGCTGTGTCCCAGCATTGGAAAATTATAGGCTGATTATGCAATGCCAACCATAGAGTTATATAAATAAATGACAGTCATTGTATTGTAGGAAAATAAAAGCTTTTTAAAAGTCATGACCATTATATTTTAACTTATTGCCTATACAGATTCAAAGCTGATGCAACTGTTTGTAAAATAACAATAGAACACTATGTTATGATGACTATAAAAATATATTTACAAAAAGAAAACACATAAAAACTATAGTGGGCGTTACAATATTGCAACAAAGCAGTAAACAAAATGTATTTTTTATTCCAACATTGAAAACAAGAAGTAAATTCAGTGCATTTGTAATCAGTGGGGAAAACAGTAGCCATACGGATGTCGCCTACGTCGTACGTGCATGCACTGGCAATTCGAGAAAATAGCCACGCAAAACTGAGCTCTGAAACTAGAAGAAAACCTCCTATTTCCATCTAAAATAGCAAGACAAAGAGAGGTGTGAGGGGTCTTCTTATTCTGGTTACAATATTTTTATTGTCCACCAGTTCAAATCCATAAAAAGAACCATCTCAGCATATATTATAAGTAGCACCATAATAAAAATACGTTATTGTTATTTATCTGGCCTAATTCCAGTGTTGTTGGCATATAAATTGCCTTTTTGATTTAGACAGACAGCACATTTTCGGTCACTAAATCATAATTCGCACGCACGCCCAATTAAGCCAAACGTTTTAGTGAATAAAAAATGCATATTCATTTTCGACAAGATTGAAGAATATTAATATGACCTTTATACTGACAGCAATCGAATATTTTGGAGCACAGTATGACAGTAGCCTGTTACCAACTATTAAAAATTAAATACATATTTTGCGTCGTCTTGAATATTCATTCCTTGAATAAATTGTTAATGGTGTTAATATTGATATAGGTAAGCGTCTTTCTAAACGTTAAGCTTGAAACCTTATCTGACTTGTTTTTGTTTTTAACAAGTGGAATATAATATTATTTCTATTTATGAACTTCCACCGTGGTACACCGTCCATCTTCTTGACTAGCCTGTCGAATTTGCACCCTTCAATCCAGCGTACTGCACACACCCATCGCACAAATTTGCATAATTCAACATCAACCAAACATTTTCTTTAGATAAAGAAACTGAAAAAGAAAAGAATGTAAAAAGTTCCTTAGTTTTATTGTTGCTTTCCTATATAATTCGTTTAACACTGAACTATCTCTGTACTCCTTTGTAAACTATCTTTGTGTTACTTTGTTAACAGCAAAAAATATCTAAGCAATGGGATTCTGAGAACGTCTGGAGGTGGCCATTTCGTCATATGTCAATCGACCGTGGTGTGAGTGTGGACACTAAAATGATTGTTCTTAACACGACCGCTCGTCACCGATCTATATCTGTTATGATCCCGAGAAAGATAAATTATTTTTTCGCAGAATTAAAAACTCTTCAGGACAAACTTGTGGGAATAATACCACCTACTTTGGAAGTTTGCTGCATTAAAATGCACTTTGAGGGACATAAATCGTTGATGTCAATAATAAATGGTTTATAGAATAAATAGCTACTTCTACTGAGAGCAAATAAGACAAGAGCGGTTTCAGTTTACTGTTAGCTTTGTTACAAAGGGGCGATTGAAACGCTGCACGTAACTTGAGCCATGATTTTTAATAATTGACATTAGATTTTTCGATTTTTAGGGAAAATCATGTGTACCTCCTTCCATGTGTATACAGCTGAATCTGTTATACAGGATAACTTTGTAACACGTGCTACGTGGAAACCTTATTCCACAATAAGTGCACATGAGGGGCTGATAGTTGATGGTACAGCAGAGTGTAACAATTTAACCTTGGACTTTGCCTAGCGTAGCAAAAAGCCGCACAGGTCGATCGATCAGGTTAAGCTACGCTTACCGCGATTGGTCTGTGGATGGGTGACCATCTTTACATACCGTGACCACTCCGTGTCTCGGAAAGTACGTTAAGCCGTTGATCCCGGCTGCCAATCGTGGATCTTTGACAGTCGTTACGGGTAGTCAGAAGCCCGAAAGTCTGACAACCAGTCAACAAGACAACATAGTTGGGAAAAGGCTAGGCAGATGATACTGCTTAATGACCAAACATAAATGTGAATGAAACTCGTCATGAGGAAATAAATTAGAAGCAACATGTAACACACATAATCTACATCGTAATTATTTATCCAAGATTATCGTGTCATAGCTAAAACAGAGATCAAACACCGTTCATCATAAAACGCTGCGTTCGGAACGCCCAAGTGAGGTCGCCCGAGCTTTTCCTGAACGACACCCATTGATTGATGAACAGACAACTGCCGTGTTTTGCATTCAGCTATTTACGGGTATTTCCTCCGCTTAACCCGTCTAAAGACTGATTAATGGCGACCACCGCTGTCTATTACGCGAGGTGACTGGTGGATGTTTGCTTCACTGGATATGTAAGGAGTACCTGAAGGAAGTCTATTTAGGGACACCTCAGGCCAATTTAGAGGTGGACAAAAGGTGACGGTTTTTTTTATGGTTCGTGATGTAGCAACGTTTTACTATAAAGATTCGAATTTATTTGTAGGAACGTAACTTTCGTAATTGTTGAAAATATCGTGCCAATTTATCACTATTTCGAAAGCTTCACGATGTCGTGGCGGTAGATAAGGAATTATAAATGATGGCAGATTTAAACCATAAAGATAAATCATACTATCTATTTGATACACGAAATATTCTTACTTAATATCTAGGTACTGAAGATATTTGGTTGTTTTATCAACATAAGTTAACGATCTTGATATACCTACTCACAAAATCGATCATGATATTATGATCGAGTTTGTGAAGTTTTGCTAGTTAATTTAACATCACCTTGTAATTTTATGTTTATATCGATTGGTAACATATTAATTTTTATTTCTTACATAAAATATTATTGTACAGTATGGTATATAAACTTAACAAAGGTAATTTCGATTTAAGGGGTAGTAACAGACAGCTGAAGGTCAAGGTGAATGGTCGCTGAAGGTGAAGTGAAAGACCTATAAACAAGTTCAAGAAAGTGAAACGTGACGATTAAGTTATAACGATTTACAATCATGCCGATGTTGGTGAATTAATGGTAGGCCATCAATTTTGCTGTTATTAATTTCCAATTATAATTATAGTGAAGTATAGCGTAGATCTTGCCTCGGCGCCTGCGCTGCGCCTACGCTACGTTGCGCCGACGCCAACCGAACATAATTTGCAACCTGCTAATAGCTATCGTGAAACTGCACGCTCTAGGATTTGTTGGGTAAGTGAGAGACTGAAGCGTTATTCTTTTGTTTAACGAATAGTAACTTCGTTTTGTGAATTGTGAGTGGACTGCAAAATGGCTGTCTTTTTTTATCAAAATTATTGGTTGTATTTGCTAAGCGTCTCCGATACGCATTATTTTATTATTAATGTTTAACCTTACTAAGAATACATACGTTGAATTTTATAAGGGCGCTTTTGTTAAGCAACTTCTGGCTATTAATGAGTTTTGTCCAGAGCCGGGAAAAAATCTCCCTAAAAGAAAAGTTACTTTTCCCTGAGCCTTTTCCGGAATATCTCCTTGACTGAAGTTTTTTTTTAATGGTAACTGGTTGTGTCATTTTCCGTTATAAACGTTAAAAACTATAGAATTCTACCATGCTACGGTTCATTTATGCTCCTTTTGCCACGTTTAAACACATCTAGTACTGCTCATTCATCATCATCATCTGCCTAGCCTTTTTCCCAACTATGTTGGGGTCGGCTTCCAGTCTAACCGGATGCAGCTGAATACCAGTATTTTACATGGAGCGTCTGCCTATCTGACCGCCACAACCCAGTTACTGGGTAATACGATACCCCTTGGTAAGACTGGTTGTCAGACTCATCCACTAAAATATAATTATTGTGAGGGAATTCTGTGCCAGTTAAAGTTACGAGCTGCCGCTTCCTGCTTACCGTTCATAAGTTACACCACTCATCAAAAACAGCGTGGGTCGTACCTAAGCTGATACCGGCCTTTCGCATCGTAACTTAACGCGATTGTACTTTAATTTTAGTTATTTAAGCGCCAACCATCTTGCTTTTGATGTAATTGATCATTAAACTTGTTTATGATACATAATCGTCGTTGCACATAGACAATAATCGTAGAAGTGAATGTTTGTGGTGTTTATGATTTGTCATTCGTACATTTATTTGCTCGTTAATCATTTTGAGGGTTTTTACGTAGCCTAGCTATTCCGTTAGTCATTTGTTTTATTACTAGTATTGGGTAATGCGTATTAAATTCTGCCCACATGTTTGATATTTGATCGAATAAGTAGTTGGTCTGCAAATATTATGCCACAATTTTTTTCGCAATTCAATTCTCAAACATAAATTACTTATGTCAGCTGTGCCGTGGTTACTACCTATCTACTAAACATTCAACCTAGCAAATGCATTAAACTTTGCTAATTGTACTTTCAGACTTTAGACATTTGCTCAATACAAAAAATTAAATGAATTTGAAAAATAAATTCTACAAACAAAACCTACATCAAACAATAATATAAACAAAATGCAATTAATTTGAAAGCAATATTACTTACTTCAAAACTGCAATACAACAAAATTCAATAAGACCCGCGTTCGCGTCTCGCGCTTTAAACAGAACAACTTCCAACTTCCCTGCACTACCCCCGTATAATGAAAAGAAACAAAGACTATTTCAAGTACCCTCCGCTCCACTTTTTCGTTCTCGCGAATAAAAACGTCTAAAAATACGTCGACTTGTCGGAGGTACTTTTTACGAGGCTCGAGTGTTAGCAGACGTACTAAAACTTGTTCACAAGTTTAAAGCTTTATTTTAATTTTCCTTGCACACGATGCCGCCGAGTTTCCCTAAGAAAAAAAATGTTAAACTACCCTGCACGTGCGAGAAATAAAGCGCGATGTTTTATGAGAGCCTCTTACAAAATGAGGTAGCTTAAGGCTGTTATCGTAATGTAGATTGCACGGTTGATTACGAAGAAGTATTTTAGGAACTTTTGATCTTCTTTTTTTTGTGTCTTTAGTCTTAAGTTATGCTAATGACAAAGCGGGCGCGTTTCTATGTAGATAATGTGACAATTTGGATTGGACCATAAAGTGCGACAATAATGTCTTCTTAAAAAACCTAACATGAAATTCCGCATCACGCATGTCTGTCCCGAAGGATTAGGCAGAGGTGTTTTACACCCACATTTCCGGGAACAAATCCGAACCGGCTCCTATTGAGAAATTCCAGACGGAAAATACAACTTCCATCTGGAAAATACACCAATAACACCGTCCCCGACCCGGGAATCGAACCTAGGACCTTAAGCTCAGCAGTAGTTGATTAACTACGCACTAGATCAACGAGGCAGTCTGAATCAAGTCCAAGCAATGTCAATCAATTAAAAAATCAAGGCTTAGTTGGTGGATTGACTATACCTTCAAAACACACGCTATCCCCTATTATTAGTCTCTTGATGACTTTTACTTTTTGACATATTCATGCATATGTACGAACAACTCGAGTGGTTTTCAGCTACGATACATCACTCGATTTCCTCCCTCGGGGGTCGTAAGAGACGAAGAGATTATACATGAGCATGATGGGTAACATCATACTGCCGGAATTTGGGAGTCCCTTAGGATTGATAGGTCAGACAGACATCGATCCGACTGCTCAGATACCAGTAGAGAGATGTGAAACCATGTCTCAGAAATCATGAATACTGCAACCTAATTGCGTAACACACTATCATTCACAATCTGAATCATTTCGAATAATATTATTGCTAATCCATTGCTTCTTAAGTTCGTAAATTTGTCTGCTCAACAACGTAAATAACGCAATGAATGTTGTTGAACTGTCAAAATGAAGGCCATACCTCGCTGAGCTTCATCAGTACATATAAAGCTCAGTGAGGTAATTCGTGATAATAACACCGCCATACAAGAGCAAGAACAAAATGATTTTGAAAAATGCTTAAAGAATTTGAATAAGAAAACGGACGTCATCAAAAAACAAAAATAAAACTTTTACAAGATCTATCAATGTCCTGAGAATATAATCAATACGATACTTGCCTATAAGCATTGAATCTCCACGGAAAGGACATAAAACATCAAACAAGTTCCGAGAACAAAGCGAGCGCGATGATAAAATGCCTCGAATTATGCAAATTCCCTCGTTTCCTTCAATAAGGTTTCAATAAAGTAACATTGTCTAAAAATTCCACCGCTTTTTTTATGCTGTCATGAGATTAAATTGAATGTCTTGTTTTACGATTCGGCTTATCTCACATTAATGAATAAGAATTACTTTTTAGGTCTATAATAAAAAAGAATTTATTTAAATTATCTTTTATGGCTTCATTACAGAAGACTTGTCCTACTCCAGGGACAATGAAAGCTTGATAATAATAATTATTGATATACAGCGTTATTGGTACTCATCATTATGAACAACTTTTATTATGGAGCCATACCAGAAAACGCGAAAAAAAAATCAGCTGTTCCCTACATTTAGGTATGTTCGTATAACTCGTGCCTACCTACCTACCTACCTAACGCGATTTCTGGTTTGGTCCCAAAGTAAAAGTTGTTCATAATGATGAGTACAATGACCTCTTAAGGGGTTGTTAATGTTTTACCAATAACCCTGTATAAATGAGCCATCTTTGAAAGAATTTTATTATGTGTTTATGGGTTCCAACGACTAGACTACAAGACCGCTGCTGTGCTCTTACAAGACCAATAAATTCATCATCATCTGCCTAGCCTTATCCCAACTATGTTGGGGTCGGCTTCCAGTCTAACCGGATGCAGCTGAATATCAGTATTTTGCATGGAGCGACTGCCTATCTGACCTCCACAACCCAGTTACTGGGTAATACGATACCCCTTGATAAGACTGGTTGTCAGACTTTCGGGCTTTTGACGACCCGTAACGACTGTCAAAGATCCGCGAATGACAGCCGGGTCCAACAGCTTAACGTGCTTTCCAAGGCACGGAGAGGTCTTGGTATGTAAAGATGATCACCCATCCACGGACCAACCGCGGCAAGCGTAGCTTAACCTGATCGATCGTCCAGTGCGGCTGTCATTACTTAGCCACAAGCCTCTCACACTTTCACAAGACCAATAAATTATAGAGACAAATGTAAAATATTCCAAAATATCTGTAACATTGTAATACAAAGCATTCTAGCCAGCCACTGCTGCGGTGTAAATCTAATACTAACGATGTGTGACTATTCTCTCCCTTTTGTTAAGGCAGCTCCACTTCGGTACCTAAATACAAAGATTTAAATCTTTAGATTCGTCTTCACCGTACTTAGTTGCATACTGAGAAGAGTGCGCTTACACAACAATAAAGAGGGGCAATTCTCGTAATTTTAGCAACGTTTACAGTCTGATCTCAGTCTCAATCTGTCAAAAACACCTCTAATTTCCCTACATTTTGACAAGTTTTTGACATTTGTTTGTCGCTAAGATGAGACTGCGACTAAATTTTGAACGTTTTAAATTACGAGAATTGGCCATCTGGTGTTTCCGTGTCAATCAAGTCAAGTCCCTACGTCATTTTTTAAGATATTTATTTTGAACGTGCTTTTTTATAAATAACCCATTATTGTAAAAACGATTATTAAAAGTGTCAAAACGAAATAGAAACGCGGCCATCTTTTGACGTGCTAGGACGAATCTAACGATTTAAATCTTTGCCCTAAATACTTATCTATACACATGTCAGGCATTGTGCACCGTAGTTAGGAAACAATAGAGTTCCATGCGAGACAGAAAGAGTAAGCTGCTATTTATTAGCCCTGAATAAGGACTTGTATGTGGAACAACACCTCATACTTGAAATTGTAAAGTCTAACATACAACTTGGGATTTATCGCTAGGGAAATCTTGAATTGTATTGCGTAAATTGTTAGTCAAATAGCATTGAGGATACAGAGCAGAATATTACAATAATTGAAAATAAAACGCAATACACCTTTTGACCAGAACTTCTGGTGAATGAAAAACTTTAACAACCTTTGAAAGGTATATCGTCTGATGAAACAGACAAGAAACTAAACTGAGTATCATCATCATCTGCCTAGCCTTATCCCAACTATGTTGGGGTCGGCTTCCGGTCTAACCGGATGCAGCTGAATATCAGTATTCTACATGGAGCGACTGCCTATCTGACCTCCGCAACCCAGTTACTGGGTAATATGACCACACTTGTTAAGACTTGTTGAAAGAATTTTAGGCTTCTGACTAACCGGAGTGACTGTCAAAGATGTACGAATGACAGCCGCGACCAACGGCTAGTGCTTTCCGAAGTACGGAGGGGTCCTACCTACGTATAATTTCGATATTATGCAATTAAAAAAAAGGCTATCTACGCACGTCGTCCCGATTTAAAATGTTCAGATGATATCGGGTACTCCTAATGTACAGACGCCAGCACATCAAGCAACTACAATCTGTCAAATTTCTTTGATAGATTTTCCATTTAATCGCTAAAGCATAAGGTTTAAAGTTGATAGGGAAAATTTTACAGTTTCGGGTAGGTTGATGTGCTGGCGTCTGTACTACGATTTTCTTTATCAAAATTACGGCAAAGTTCGCCTTACATACGCACTTACATACTTCCAAAAGTACGATGTAAGATTTTACAGTCATTTATTCAGTGCAGACTCAAGAGCGATATTTCAAGGCAGTTAAAGAGAATTTTGTGTATCTTATCTTAATCTTAAATTGTAGGAAGTAATCGTTAAAGTTAGCTCCAATAAAATTTTATTGGACTTGCGAAGTTAAGCAGCGGTAAAAACCACGAT
This sequence comes from Oligia latruncula, assembly GCA_948474745.1. Classification (NCBI taxonomy): domain Eukaryota; kingdom Metazoa; phylum Arthropoda; class Insecta; order Lepidoptera; family Noctuidae; genus Oligia; species Oligia latruncula. The sequence continues at coordinate 8,474,206 of OX419693.1, read as the reverse complement.
TGTTCAAATGCTCATAGATATTAATACGTTTCGAAAATTATTTGAAAAGTTTAGTTCGTTTCAGTTCACGTAGGAAACTTCTTCCTTCTATTATTATCATTAACCCTCTTTTAGATTTAGGGTTGATTATACCAAAGTCAGATATCTTTTATCCTTGGAACAAAATTGACGGCTGATAGTTCTACGAGTAATAAGGAAAATCAGTCAAAAATTCAAAATTTATACTTAGGATAAGACTTATTCTAGGTATGTATAAAAGTTTGGTGAAATTCGCCCTTAGTGGACTTTTCACAGTTTAGCTAAACTGTAGTACCTTACCTGTACCTTAGTAGTAAGATCATTATCATAACTTGATATAACGTCCACTCTGTGACTGCAAATATGACTGTGATATAATTTAATGTAACATCTTTGTATACCATGTGTGTGTATCTGTATACTAATCTTTTGGACAAATAAATGATTTCGTCTCTCTTGTCTCTTTCTCAATAAGTTGTACTAGACTTAGTAATTATGCTGTAACTTAATTAAGGACCCAAATCTAACTGATTCTACTTTCTAATGAATGTTGAACTAATATAAGTGAATCTACAGCAGCCATAGCTTACTTCAGAGTCAATGTTTGTCCGTTCTTCTTCATAGAGATCTACGTTTTGGAATGGGCAACTAGCTTCAACTTTCTGACTAACTGACCGACTATTTAATTTTGACAATTCAAAAGTGCCTGTGGTTTAATTGAAATATATGCTTTGAGTTTGAGTTTGATATGCTTACAGCCAGCCACTGAGGTAGGATACTTGCTACACCATCCACGGGCTTAACTCCCAGCATCAACTTTACGAATATATAACTAGAGCCCAGTCTACTTCACTAATAGTAAGACTTCCCCCAGTGGTAACATGAAAAACGGTTTTTGCCAGCGAAAGTTTCCTCGTCCGCTATATCCCAGCTAAGCCGGATTTGCAACTCACTCCCGGCTTCTTCCTTTTCTTTTTAATTAAAACACTTTTATGGACACTGGAGAGATTTTAAAATGCAAGTTAATTGAAGTGATACGTGACTTTGAACCCGCTTCGTTCCTTCCTGGATTAATTCTGGATTACATATTTTGCTATAAAAAGTATCATAAAAGCGGAGATTAAATGTTGCGAAGTATGAAATGGATCCTTTTTTTTGTCGACGTGAATCCGATCGAGTTTCCCGTTTGTCGGTTTGGTACGGAGATTATGAGGCTGTGGAAGTGTACAAAATACACATGAAGATTTTAGATACGATTTTAAAAACAGATTTTGAACGTAATAGTTATTTTGGTGTAAGTTCTGCCGATACCAACGTGCCTACATACGTTAAAATTATGTTTTATACCAGAGTAACAGTAAGTCAATGAATAATAATAATTGCTGACAGGAAACTATTGGCAAGAGAAAAATGTATTCAAAATATTAAAATTTGCGGTCAACAAGAGCAATACAATGCATGAAAACAAAAAAGAAACATTTCGCTTCAGCCAAAAGAAGACATCCTTTTCATATTTTATATATTTTTCCTTGTTTGTTTTCATCAGTCTTCCGCGACACCTCTCAAGCGTCATACTTGACAGGACACATGTCTTGCAGGCTTTCTCGGTTTTTCTTTAAACATACGGAAATATTACGGTTGAGGCGGGTTGAGTCGGGTTATGCTTGCGATTAATCATTGAGCATTATCCCTTATTCGCCGTTTAACGCGGTAAGTACGTGCTTATAAGTTTCTCTCCCGTAATGTTCCGTCTTTATTTGACGAGCTTTATTCCCGCTTTATTTTCGTTTCGTATCTGAGGTAGGCCAAATATTGAAAGAGCTATAAATAGGAGGTTTATTATTCTAGTACGGATCATCGATAGGGATCTATCTGCCATATGTTGGCGTCCTTTTGAAGATGGATATAGAAGTGTGTTTACGTCTATAAATACCTATGTTGATAAAGCAATCATTCTGAATCGCTTCAAGAAAAGATCGGCAATCTGTATATACAAAAATTCAAAGTCCTGACTGACTCATATATCAACGCACAGCCTAAACCGCTGGTCCTAGAGACATGAAATTTGGAGGATGAGTTCTTTGTAAAGAGTAGGTATCCGTTAAGAAAGGGTTTTTCGAAATTCCATCCCTAAGAGGGTGAATGGTCCCATTGTCACCAACTCGGAATCCTATGGAAATCGAGGGAAACCCTCAAATTTTATAGGCACACCTATAGCGATTTGGGTATTTTTTATAGTAACTCGTGCATTTGCTTTCGGAAAGCACCATTTGGTGAAGTGGAACTGATGATGAAGACCACAGATGGCCACCGGAACTACGCAATAATAAGCATTTCACGGGTTACGATTCGATTAGGTACTTACTTTAATGTGGTTGCTAAGCAATTTATGCTCGTCACAATGCATAGGGTGAAGTGGAGCTGAGGGTGACTTCTCAACTCCAGTTCTCCTGGTTCTTACTAGGATAACTCCTCAACAATTAACGTCCCTGCATCGGGAAAAGCAATATTTTGTAAAAGCTATTGTAAATTAGATAAATGACAAACTGACCCACTAAAAAGTGAAAAATAAAAACTTTTTTACAAAAAAAAAACAACCGACTTCCAAAAAACACTAGGTACAAAGTGAAAAATAACTTTAATTTCGGAAGTCGGTGTCTTTGGATCTGTATTTTAGTTTTTTGCCACCGACTTCCGAAATTAAAGTTATTTTGTACTTAGTGTTTTTTGGAAGTCGGTTGTTTTTTTATGTAATAAGAGGAACCTTACTTTCTTACACAAGTTAACTCTTATCAAAGGATGGCAATATAATAAGAAAATCCAATCATTTTACTGAAATCTTTAAGATTAGTTACTTAATAGCAAATTAAAACTTTATTTATTTCTTTATTTTAGCCTTTGTTGTCGTGTCCCAAAGGCCTCCCTTTCTCCTTTCCAATCTCTCTATCGTGAGTTAGAGTGAGCCAATCCTGCCTGTCGGCGTCAAGCTCGCCCTGCCATCTTCTTCTGGGTGTGCCTCGATGTCACCGGAAATTAAAACTTTACGATTACTTTATTTCTTAATTTCCTATTTATCCGACCTTTAACCGGACGTCGAGACCTCAAAGAAAGCTTAGGGAAAATCGACAGCAATTAAAATGTCTAATTACAAAATAAAACTGTTCAATGTAACATAACCCCGAACCCACTTAAAAATATATTTCCATTCGAATAGAAATAATACGACCCCATTATAATCCCTAAAAAGACCCACATTTCTTTTTTCATTTCAAAAACCAATTTATTTCCTACAAAGACGTATTCAATAGCCCTTTGTTATTCGACGGAATTGATTCGTGGTTTATTCGATTCGTGGATTCTTATCACATAACGACGGTAATATCTGCAATGGTTTGGCAGATGGGACGTTAGCATGGTCCTTACTACCCGTAGCTCGTAACTCGGCCAGGGTACTTCCACAATGAGCGTCCACATTCGTTGAAATGGTAATGGGTTACGGTCGGTAGTTTGAGTACGTCCGGGGAATATATCGCCGATTTGGCTAGGTAAGATATTTTTAGTGCTCAGGTCCTTTGTGTTTGAAGTCTTTTTTCGTTTATTTTCTGGAACAAAAATGTATTTTAACCCGTATTTACTGAAGAGAAACTTTACCGTACTCTTTTAAATAAACAAAAAGATACAGAAAACTCAGAAAATAAAAACTATCTCAACAGAAATGAGGCAGATTGGAATCTAAAAGACTTCAGTTGCTCAACAAAGATAAAACAAAAACACCTTTTTCAACTTTGCTTAAATAGAAAACTCTAGAAGCCAAGCCAGAGCTATCTCCTCTCCTAAATCTGGCTTCCATCGACTTTATTAAGTAACGAAATAAGAATTTCTCGCACGTAGTACGAAAGTTAGGACAAGTAACAAATGAGACGTGGAAAAATCGTCGAAATATGTGAGCCGAGTTGATTTTCCCCGAGAGGTTTCTTTCTTCTTTCCTTCTGTGGGTACTTTGATCTAACATGTTTCATATTAATGGCGACGATTTATCCTCATTTGAAATATCACCTGAAATATTGATGTGAGCTTAGGGACTGGTTATTTTTGGTGTTGTTTGATCTCGAATTTTATTAGATGTCAACGTGATTTTGGAAGAGTTTCTCAGATTTGTCACCTGTTTGACTATGAATGTAACAAGACGTGACATAAATCTAGTAGGTTCGATATAGTCAGATAGGTATAATGTGTCACCACTTGTAAGTCTTGTAACTTGTACTGGGTGCAGCTCAGTAACATAAAAATAATGTATCATTAACAGATAAAGATTGGTCCTTGGCAGCTCTGGACAGAAAAAGGTGGAAAGAGAGTAGGGTGGCCTTTGTGCAGCAGTGGGACATTAAGGGATAATAAAGAATAAAAAACCATCAACAGGAAACTTTAAACTGTTCAAATTAGTACCTGAAGTAAGTAAGCTCCACTAATACTGTTACACACGCTTCACACGGAGGAAACATTTTCCTAATCAAAGAAGCATAAAAATCAATAAAACTCCTAAAATAGAATCAGATGTAGATGACCGCGGGAGTACTGTAAAATATCCTACTTATCAATACCTCATGTAATTGATAGGTCGGTTTAATATACCCTAGGGTTGTATCAATTTACTGGTAGCAGTAGGAGCGAACCGCGATCGTCCCTCGGGCTTCTAACCGTATTTATGGGACCCTGGCGACTTTAATTTCCAGTTCGGTTTTCTAATCGAAGTTTATAGTTACAACTTTAAGTCTGATCATTATTGATCGTGCAGGAAAATAATTTAAATTGTGGTTGTAGAGTACCAGGCTTAATAGATTCACATTTTCTTTCGGTAGAATTTAAATTGAAATCAATCAAGGTGGACGGGAATATTCAAGTGTCAATATTTTAGAGATAAATGCTTGATTGCAGTGCGCCCGAAACAAGCTCGAGTAATTTTGGGTCACATCCGTCCGATACCCCCAATTTGGGTGTAACCGTTTAAATAAATTAACTTATTTTTGATTTTCAACAGTATGGTAAGTTCAGTTGAATTCCTTTGAAGTCACGGTCATGCAGTTCTTTCTGCTGATATTCTAAAGCCACTCCAAATTGCTAAAGGAACATAAAAAGCTGAATATCCATATTTTATGACAGAAAATTAACATACAAGGCGTCGGATTGCAGTATGACGAGAGGAACTTTAATATATTTTTATGAAAGGCGTTTTGGCGCGAAACGTGAATGATTAATGGCCGACCCTTCACCCGGGATTCGCTTCCGTCCAAGCTAATTCCGTAAAGTTTTCGCTGAAACGCTCCGTTTTTTTCTTAATTAAGCCGTCTGCTCTATATAAAACTCAGTAAGAACGGAGTAATATTTCCAAATTGTTTTAATTAACTGTATAAACGTTAAGTTTTCTTGGAAATCCTAATTTTAGATAAGCACTTTCCACTACCCGAAAAAGAAAAAGAGACCTCTTAATTCGTGTTTCTTTTTCCTGGCGCGAAAAATGTCTCTTAATTGAAATAGTAACGAGACTAACCAGATGGAACGGAAAAGCTTCATAAATGAATGAATATGGGCAAGCCAAAGAAGTGCTATTAAAGGAATCCTGGAAGAAACTAGTTACTTATAACATTAGATCTTACTACGGGTTTTCTAGGCCGATAACATGACTTTATTGGTAGACTAAACTACTGCCAAAACTATAAAGATATGAACATTGGTGATCGAATGCCAAGCCACATTTCCATTTAGAGAGATTTACCAAAAACAACTTTCCGTTCTGTCAGAATTAAGCTGTGTCGCTTCTTTTGTGACTGTACAATATCTAATACCCTTTCTTTGCACCTAAACACACCCCATCTTTTACAAACATAGTTTATTTCCAAATACATTGTTATTCATATCATACATCGCAATCACGTCCAAATTATCATAGAAACGTTCGTTATCGAAACCGAATCGTATATTATGTCGTTTTGTATCACCACACAAATACATTCATAAACAAAATTTCAATAGGTACAGTCGCGTACATAAATTGTACAAACGCATCGTAACAAATGGGATATCCGATTTATTCCCACCGAAATCGAATCTAACACCAAATTGGATTTTGAATTACGGCAACGGATAAACAGAGATTTAATAATTTTGTGTGTAGATATGCAGGCATTGTATTAACTTTGTTTGGTTTATGTTTCGCAGTTGTTACTTTACGAAGCGGTTTGTTTTTGCATATCAATCAAGGGTTATATATGCATTGTGTTTCATTAGCTCACTTTTCGTGGGATTTCTGACTGTATTTATAAATATTTGGAGCTTGTTTATGGGTGCAAAAACAGAAGTCTCATTGATTCATATGCAATCGTGTTCTTTATGGAATTCAGCTCAGCGGTTGCAATGTGTTTTACAACAAAAAGTACCACCACACCGTCAAACGAAGAAACCTTCGTTCGTGATAAATATTTTCAAAATATTCAATTGTACTAAGTAGTCAAGTAACCAAGACAACCTCACAGCAATAACAACGGAGATATAAACAGAATGAGAGTAGCTACCAACTAGACATGTTCAACAGACAGAGTAAAATGCAAAAGGAATGTACCTACTTCCCGCTCCGTTTTTTACATTTTATATCATGCGGCGGCGTCTAGACAGCGTCAGTTAGCTCTTCAACGCTAAGTTCCCAACAAAATTAATATTTCTTTCAAAGCCGCTGGCGAGCTGATAAATGAGCTGTTTATCAAACATCTCCTTCCGAGTAATCACATTTAAATCTGCGCATAATGGGTAACTGCCGCTACCCAGCTGCTGTTTTGCTGTGAAATCGTCTAAATTGTATCCCACGGGCACAAATCTCATCTCGGTCTGAACTGGATCTTTCGAATTTCAATAATGATAAAACGCGTTTAATAGCCTTACCTGGTCTGCGTATAATTGAATAATGTCCGTTGTCTTCACTTCAATCGTTTGGAGATTAATCTGTTGGCCTGTAACAACCCTATTTCTTGTAGTGTTGATGGTCAAATTAGCAGCGTATGGTCTCACATAATTATAGGGTGTTGTGTTAAGGCCATTCACACACAATGGTTCGTGAACTTAGCTATACAAAAAGCGCCAATTTGCACGCACATAATCCTTTTCACATACACTGCCTGATTATTTAGTTACCAGTCTAAAAGGGAACTGTGAATGTGTGAAAAGGGCCTTAAGGTTTGATGTCAGACGCCAGATGGTCACCGAAGATTAGCTTTTACGATTTAGTCCTAAACCGTCCCTTAGGAAGTTTAGGCGTAAATACACATTACAGTTTCTTGGGAGCCAGTTCACACATTTTAAGTTATTGTTGAGATTATGGTGTTGATTTTACTGAGAAGTTTATGCTTGTTAATGTAAACCCATATTTAACAGTCATGACGAAATTCGATAAATGATTTATTTCTGTAAGTAGGTTTGTACAAACACTTTTACACGTCAATCATATTTTTTTAAACTAGATGAGGTCGCCGTTTCCTATCTGACTATTCTGAGAAGAAAGGCCGAAACAAACTCAGAGGTCACAGTCTCTTTTGAAGTCCAGACAAAAGCTTGGTCAGATCGTTTAAGACCATGTAGATTGGTGTCTGAAATGGTCTTTTGAGGAAAGAACCACACAGATTGAGCGGACCTGTCCAATCAGTGCACGCATTTGTCAAAAATCGTGCAGCTCAACTCAGAACTTGAGGAGCTCAACGATTCGACGAACAATACCAAAGAAAGGACATTTGGGTAGGCCGTGTAAATTACTCAAACTGCCAGATCATGGTTAAAAGTAAGAAGGAAAAAAGAAATGACCCACATAGTCCTCACATTCACAATAAAAAAAAATACTTTACAAAGTAAATTCTTCTCAGAATATTATCAATTTTTAAGTAGAAATAAAAAAAAACATTAAAGCCTACCTACCCAAAAAAGTATCGCCTAAAAAGTAACTGCCAGATCATGGTTAAAAGTAAGAAGGAAAAAAGAAATGACCCACATAGTCCTCACATTCACAATAAAAAAAAATACTTTACAAAGTGAATTCTTCTCAGAATATTATCAATTTTTAAGTAGAAATAAAAAAAAACATTAAAGCCTACCTACCCAAAAAAATATCATGAAAAAGTTTTCCAATTCCAGAAAAATCACAGCAAAACATTTAAAATTCCTTTCTTTTCTTCCAATGGCGTAATATTCCTTGAAAAGTAAATAATAGCTACTAGTTATGATAATGTTGGCGCGGAAAGAACGAGATCGGTCCGGGAAATGAACGCCATTCTTCAAGCGCTCGCCGCGGTGATTGGCGCCTCGAGTTTCCCTCCGCCTATTTACGTATTGAATGTGAAAAATTGAGTATTTATCTTGTTGGTTTTTGTAGGGAAATAACGAAGGTTTGCTGCTAAATATAGAACAGTTAACGTTAATGTTCAGGAACTGTCTTGAGAAGTTTTGATCCAGATTTATTCTTGGTGGGGCTGAAGAGACTATAGTATCCACGGATATCTGTGATAGTATCTGACATAATAAAATTATGATTATAAAACATAGGTCGTCTTTTATTATAAGAAATAATAAAGTGTGGATACCTACTTAGCCTGCTTTGAGTTAGATACAGGTCACCACACAACGTCGATAAAAGTCAGTATAAAAGTTTTGACAAAATGTAAAAACTCTGTGGTTTTACGGTAGGTCTTAAAATTCAAAAGCGGTTTTAGAAACTAAAGTTTTGCTTGAAGAGATATCGTAAAAGTCAGCATAGAACCCAGGTGCAGCGAATATCAACGGTAAAGCACGTGATGCCTTGACAGAATTGGAAATGTTAACATTGCTATAAAATGTCTAGACGTAAAAAATTGCACGCCACTCTTTTGGCGCCCACTTGCACTATCTGCGGTCGATATCGCTTCTAATAGACGATTTGCTTATAAAAAAGGCACTAGAGAGAGTAAAATAAAAAGCGCTAGGGAAGTCGATAAGACCACTGTGAGCCCTCGTTATCTTGGGTCATAAATTACCCCAACACCCTCGGGGGTTCAGGTAGGTGCCTCCCAGGCAGGATCCTTCGAAACGCTATGAGGATTCCGGGAAATGAAGTGACTACGTGATCCAATTGCGATTTTAGGTGCATTCGATTTATGTGTGTTTTTAGTAGACACGCGACTTCTTCAGACATTTGATAGGTCGTTTGTTTTGACGACTCGATAATAGAACAAAGGTGAATAAAACGTTCCTGCAAGAACAAATGGGAATCGATACTGATGGGAGAATTGGACAATTTAAAAAAGAAAAAAGGTTGTAAAAAGCGGGAACGAGTTAGAATCGATTAATCAGCGATTCAATTCCGTAACGTTCGATTCCTGTTAAAATGGTAATAGAGATCGGTTTTATAGGACTTATTTCTCGTTCTCAAATGTCAAATTAGGGCAATTTCAATGAACATTGGAGCTTCGTTATTGCACGTAGAGAAAGAGTTAAAATAGATTAATCACTGTAGATAACAGACTGCGATTTCCGAGTTTTAAACGGTAATAAAGGAACCCGATAAAGTTTTACTTTCTCTAAATCTCTAATGAACATTTAAGTTATTTAATGGCACACTAAGTCAACTGGTTACCTACATGGGAAGAAAATGTTGTAACTTCACCCCTTTTTTATCTGTCTCCAATATAAATTAGAACCGATTTATATTCTACTTAAACTTTTTGTTTCGAAAAAGCTCGCGACAACTTTTACATATAATTTTTCACAGCACGAAACAATGTGCGGAAGTAGGATGACGATTAAAGTTAGACAATAAATCCAGCAGTTTCGACATCCGCCCGCAACCGCATCTGACAGCCTAATACATATTGATACAATATTGGTGGAAGCGATCCAAACACTTTCTATTTCGACGCTTCGAAAACTGTACTCATCATCCTTCTGTTTTAGGCAGTAAGATGTATTTTCCAGTGGTAGTAGGCCCGTCTAGCTGTACCAATAAGTTTGTTTAGTTTGAGTTTTGACAAATATCTGCAGGTGACGGGTGTGCGGTTTCCCGGCACGGATGCGTTTGACATATTGCTTTTATAGCGGGTTCTGTATATACACTTACGTCATAAATTATAGGAATTGGAATGAAGAAAGAGGTCAGCTATTTATATCAGGGGTTTTTGTATAGGCAAGGGAATTTGAAGAGGACCCTTTTTATGACTTAAGTTTTTGGGTTAAAACCCGAAGCATATGGTCACACTCAGAAGGTACTTTTCCTGCATTATGTATTTCAGTCACACTGATGATTGACTTAGCCTGGATTTTCCATTTTTTAACTAATTACTTCTCTGATAAGCAATCGCTGAATGTAAAATACTGGTGTTCAGCTGCACCCGGTTAGACTGGAAGCTGACGCCAACATAGTTGGAAAAAGGCTAGGCAGATGATGTTGATGCTAGGTACGTCTCCGAGTTATATTATGTATAAAAACTGCTTACAGATAGTATTCCCGTCGCCGCCAATTCAGACAGTCATTAACATTAATAAGCCAATTACTGAAATGAGTGAGGCAAAAATTTCTCCCTTCATTTCCCTCCCTGTGAGGGCCGTCTCGTCGAGACACCATTTATTTTTACACTCCTAATGAGAACTGACAATCGATAAAAAGAATTGTCTGGTATCGATCCCATTTAGAAATTAAGCAAGCGAAAAAATATGAATTGAAAAATGAATCATGATTTAGGTATGAACTAACAGTAGAGTTACAGCTATGGTTACAGCTTTTAGCTGATCGAAATAATAAGAATATAGATGCTTTGTCTTTGTTAGTAACAAAACACTTAGTAAAATTAGAGGAGGATAGATTTTTTTCGTATAATAACAAAGTTAAATCCGAAAGTTAGACCGAGTCCGAGACCGAGAGAGTTGAATAGAATTATGAACTTCTAACTTTTATCTTAAACAAAACTAAGGAACTTTATTTCTACAAGAATATTAATTCTACTGGGTACTATAGCGGTTTACGAACGGACTGCAACCAACGTGGCAGCCTGACAGATGAACACTTATGATTTAACACCAAGAGGCCCTGACATGGGCAATGTGTGGCAAAAATATAAAAGTTTAATCCTCAATGGAAGCCTTTTAAATAATCGGACTCACCCCGACCTATTTACATTGAACCGAAAATTCAATAATAACCGACAAAAATAAAACATTTGCAACAAAACCCGATAGCCAAGCACAACCATACCAAAATATTGCCGGCCATATTCCAAGCAAAATGTCATAAATAATTTGTCACAGAGATTGCCCACGTAACCCAAGTCAACGTGTGATACCGGTCGAAAATGATTGGATTACCGCACTGATCAAATTAGGAATGTCTTGTATTTTTCGCTTCCCTACGTTGCGTATCGAATTTGAGGGCAATTTCTGGTAGCCGTCTTGATTGTTGGTAATTGAGTAATATAAGGGTAAATAGGGTAAAGTAAGAAAGGTTATTTTTCTGTTCATTGTTTTTTTTTGCAAAAAAGCTCGTGGAATAAAGGACAGAAACATAGGTATTAAGTATCTCCAATTTCATCAAAATCAAATTATTTTATTTCACATAAATCTACATGGGCACTGCACAGTTCAAATTGGTCGTTTCATATGGAGATGAGTCGGAGAGAAACTCCACGGTTACTCTTTTAAAAACAATTGGCTTTTACAATGTTTTCAAATTACAGTATGGGACATGGAGACATGAGTGTAGGCCTGTCAAGAAGGTACATAACAAAATCGTCGTCAACATTAAGTACCAATTGATTTAATTAAAGTATTCAGTGTAAAGTTCGTAGTAGTGTGAGACGCCCCCCAACTAGACCTGCGACAGACTGGATGCGAAAAACGGAGGACAGGGTGTTGTGGCGCAGTCTGGGAGAGGCCTATGTCCAGCAGTGAACTGCGATAGGCTGAGTTGATTGAGTATCGAGAGTTTATTTCACTCAGACTCATTTAAGGGGCTGCCTCCACGAGCGAGAGAATCGCGGCGATAGTCTCGCCGCGCCATCAAATTTCCGCGGCGATGAAATCGCCGTGTGGAGACACGTTCTAAGAGAGTGTATAGAAATACGTGGCACGACGATAATATCGCCGCGATTCTCTCGCTCGTGGAGGCAGCCCCTAAGATTTAAATAACGAATAGAAATCACAGAAAAGTAATAGGACCTTCAAAATATTAATATTATTTATGGAACAAACCTACCCCAAGTCGTAATAAACCCTTTGAAATTCATAGCACAGCCTCTGGACATGAAGCAACTACACTGCCTACAATCAGAGTCAAGACTAGCTTTATAACGCATAAAGTAACTATCTAATCGGCAACATAAAGACATAAATATTTAAAGACACAACTATTTAAAGCCATAATTAATTCAAGGTAGCGTGCAGACGTCCTACCTGGCGGTGGTTCCCGTACCCTCAATTTTAGTGCCCTGTAATATATGGGCCGTAAACCACACTTATCACAACGCACACAAATGCGTCCATAAAATCTGTACTATTACGCTGATACCGTTAAAGTTATGTGCAGGGAAGTTTGTACGTGTTGCTTGGAATATTAACTTGAAGTCTTTAATTTTTCGGCCCTAAAGTTTTTTTTATTTGAAAAAAATCAAACACTTTGTGACATCTACTAACCCGCACTGAGCTGCGTGGTGGACTACGGCCCACTCTCTGTCGCCGAGAGGAGGCCTGTATCTCAGTAGTGAGAACATTATAAGGCTAATTATACTTATGCTTAAAGTTTTTATAAATTGTAGCATTTATTCTTAAAAAAAACAATTGTGATTAATTTATTGACACTAGCAAACATTTCTTAGTACATGCAAAACCTTTTCAGAATGCAAATTAGTTAAATTCTTAAAGCACTTTCTAACACGACAACTCTAAACTACAACACCTACTCGAAAGTTACGACAGTATAACCCACACAGACCGGTGTGCCTAGATAAAATATCATAAGTGAAGCCGCCACAAAAAGTTAGTCCGATAATAAAATTATATTATACAGAGCGTCTTCGACTAATTTACGACTAGGTCCATGCAGCCCCACCCTCACTAATCCATACTTATTAAGGATAATGGGGAACCAATGAACAACTTTTCGTCCTCGTCCTTTATCTGGACCCATAAATATTGGCTATCACGCGTCGCCGGTAGCCAGAGGTGTCGAAAGAGCGATTTTACGGGACTTTTATTACATTTTTCGTGTAATAATTTTAATTTAAGTCACAGCAGATGTTTGATTAATCTGGGTATTTAGACATATTGAGGGTTTTCTACCCGTTTTATGGTTTTTGAGCTAAGGTTAGAATAATTTGGAAATGGTTTTTGTAGCAATGTCTGATTAAGAAGTTTAGTGATGTAACAAAAATAAATACTTATACTTGGGCGATTTTCATGGCATTATGAGTAAGAGAACAGCGTCAATAGGTAGGTAGGTCCCGCGAAAGCTCCAACAGCATCCTGAAAATATTATGAGACAAAGTGGACAGCCCCTTTATAAGGCAGTGGTACGGAGGCACGTACCAATGTGTATTGGGCTACGTCATTTTTAGGGTTTCGTACCCAAAGGGTAAAAACGGGACTCTATTACTAAGGCTCTACTGTCCGTCTGTCTGTCTGTCTGCCACTAGGCTGTATCTCATGAACCGTGATAGCTGGACAGTTGAAATGTTCACAGATGATGTATTTCTGTTGCCGCTATAACAACAATAAAAATAAAATAAAGTTAAAATTTAAAGGCGTATAAAATAATAGTTTTTTTCGGCGTTTACGGAATCCTTAGTGTACGAGTCCGACTCGCACTTAGGCGGTTTTTAGTTGTTTTACGAGTAGTTTGTAAAAGTTTACTAACAAAGTTTTTAAGTCATTGTTACTAATACTATGTGGATTGTGAGTACTTGTAGTCCGAAATAAAAAAAATTTAAATAGCATTTTTTTCGTCTTGTAATATATAGGGTAAGTAAGATCTAAGATATGTGCATACGTGTAAGGTATTGCTTGTTTTATTGGCAATAAAACAGGCAATACCTACATATTGCGAAATATTTTATGACAGAAAATATAAAGGGAGTGTCTGATGATGCGTGAATAATATGAGTTGGTTCTTGATCGGCAGGGATATAACTGGATACCCGATGTCAAACAAAATGAAAAGGATTGTCATTTCGAATGGGCTTATTAGTCGATTCGCACAAATTTACTCACCCGAAACGGGTGAAGCCTCATTTTTATTTTATTTTTTTTTTCTATGGGCGACTCGCATAAAGTTCATTTATTTGTGGGCGAGTCGACAACTCCAGAAATATGTATTAGGCAATTGGTACATTTTGAATTATATGTCGTAAAATCAAAATCGTGGTTAACAACTTCTTGGACTTTATCACAGTGTTATTTATTGTCGACGTTCTCCCAATTGTGTTGGTGTCTCTTTATTATCAAGTTAACCTTTTAGAATTGTTGCTTTATTAATTAAAGGGACTTGAGTTTACTCCTAATGCCCCTTCACAAAAAGGAATACCAGTCCACTCATTTATTGAAGAAGAAGTTGGGAACTTGTCAAACTCTAGTTTAGCATTACGTAAGGTTCTCTAATATAGGATAAAAGTCCCTAAATCAATAATGTTAATTATAAACAAAAAATACTTATGGTGACTAACTTTTAAATTTTGAGGGCGTTCACAGAAAGTAATGCTAAAGTAGAGTTTGATAAACTCTCAACTTCAAATTATCAATTCAGATATCTCCCATTCCTATCACACCTTGGTTCCCCGAAGGGTAGGGCAGAATTGTATGTACCTATAATACACACACATTACACCAGTTATAAAGTTAAGTCCTATGTTACCTATACAGGGCGAGCCTATTGCCATAGCCGGGCTCAAATCCGAACTCCGGGCTGCTCCTAAGAAATTCCAGCTAGAAAAATGCCTGACCCGGGAATCGAAACCAAGACCTCCTGCTCGTCAGTAGCGCTTACGACCACTAGTCAAAGGTGACAGGCATCTTCATCTTTTCCCTTATTCTAGTAACTATCTAAAGTCTATTGAAACTTATGTTTCAAATTAATATGATTTCGCAGGCTATTAAAAAAAAAATTGCCCCTGTCACCCTGTATACCTACACCACTATGAGACCAAAACTGATCTTAAACACTAACCTTTTCCCAAAGCCGAAGCTAGCTAAGATTACTACAATATAATAGTAGGTATCTCAATAGCGAAATCCCCTCGGACCGTTAAGGCAATCTCTAAGCAAAGTCCATGTTCGACCACCAATACCAATTCACTTCATCTTAGTAGAGCCTGGCTCTGTTCATTACACAAGGGAGATACTTGCCGCACCTACATAAAATATGTACAGTGTTCTCGGAATTTAATACTGGATTATTACATACTTCCTCCTTCCTGCAGAAAGGGGGGTAAATAAGAAGGCTAGATACATAGAATAAAGGTGATGTGGCTAACCAGAGTGCTATTCTGTAAAAATGTCTGAGATGAAGTGAGCTTGTCAATAATAGTGCCAATCCCTAACATTAGTAGTACTATGCCGTAAAAATATCCTTTGGGCGCATTATGTCCAATGCGCAAAATGTCCAACTGTCCAATTCTCAATTGGTCCAGTTCGCAATTGGTCCAGTTCGTAATTTGTCCAGTTCGCAATTGGTCTAGTTCGCAATTGGTCTAGTTCGCAATTGGTCCAGTTCGCCATTAGTCCAATTCGAAATTGGTCCAGCTCGCAATTAGGGGAGTCCTGGATTACGAGAGGCGTTTTTTGACACGACCCCTACGTGAGATTGGGTGAAATTCGGCTCGAAGTAAAAATGCGTAATTATAATTTATGATCAACTCACAGTGAGATCTTAGGGTGAAGTGACTGCTGTCAATAGTGCCAATCTCTAGTATCAGACGGATGACAGTTCACTACAAGCTCATTCCACTTAAGTTTTCAAGGTGAGATTTTAACAGAATAGACCGGCTGCAAACTTAGTCAGCCTGTTCAGAAATAGAAGAGCTTGCTAAAACTATAATGAGGATAACTCATTGTTTCTTATCTGCTGCCTATATAGTAAAAGCCTAAGGGCAAATTTTTCAATCATCTGATAACTTTATTCGAGGAATAATTTTGAAGTTTTGACAGTTTTTTCGTCAACCGTCAATTTTATTCCTCGATTAAAAGTAATTATTATTTAATTCATTATCTGTCAATGGAAAAATCAGCCCTTAGTATGTAGAAGAAAATCAAAGCTAAGTTCTGCAGCATACGCTGTTAGAAAAATTCGTAATTTAACTGATATAGATACTGCTCGTTTAGTGTACTTTAGCTATTTTCATAGTGTAATGTCGTACGGTATTCTATTGTGGGGAAATGCCGCCGATATTCAGACTATCTTTGTTTTGCAGAAGCGAGCTGTTCGATCAATTTATAAATTAAGTCCGAGACACTCTCTCAGAGACAAATTTAAAGAGATTAATGTAATGACTGTGCCTTCTCAGTACATTTATGAAAATCTTTTATATGCCCATAAAAATATAAAATTGTTTAAAAAATACAGTGATATCCATAATATAAATACTAGAAACAAACACAAATATGTTGTACCTACAACCAGGCTCAAGAAAATAGGTGGCTCGTTCAGATGCCAATGTATACGCTTTTACAATAAACTACCAAGCCACGTTCAAGATTTAAGCCTTAATAAATTCAAATCTTTCATTAAACGTAAGTTGTGCCAGAAAGCCTTTTATACCGTTAAAGATTATATTGAGGACAAAAAGGCTTGGGATTGAGCTGCTTCCAATTTCTGCATTTTGAATGATTTTTTTCTTTTTTATATACACATTGACATTGATGATTTTTTTTTTAAACAATGACATTTGCTTACTTTGTAAAGTATTATATTATTTTTTCATTGTGAATGTGAAGACGATGTGGGTCATTTTACATATATATATATATATATTTTTTTTTTTATTCTCTCTGTTCTGTTTTTTTTTTCATGGTCTGGCAGTTTGAGTTATTTATGTGGCCTACCCAAATGTCCTTTCTTTGGTATTGTTCGTCGAATCGTTGAGCTCCTTAAGTCTTGAGTTGAGCTGCACGATTTTTGACAAATGCGTGCACTGACTGGACAGGTCCTCTCAATCTGTGTGGTTCTTTCCTCAAAAGACCACCTCAGACATCGATCTACATGGTCTTCATATAACCTGACCAAGATTATGTCTGGACTTTAAAAGAGACTGTGACCTCTGAGTTTGTTTCGGCCTTTCTTCTCAGAGTAGTCAGATAGGAAACGCCGACTTCATCTAGTTTTAAAAAAACATGATTGACGTGTAAAAGTGTTTGTACAAACCTACTTACAAAAATAAAAATCATTTCAAATCATTTCATTTCATTTCATTTCAAATGCAGACAAGAAAAAGTGACAGTTAATCACTTTTGTCTAAAGAAAGTTTGATAGTGAACTGAGATTGACTGCCACAGATATTGTTAACGTAACCAATATAAATTCGCTTCCAACTTTCGATAATACAAGTAACATGATCAAAACTTACTACAATATTCCTTGTCCAATCCACCCGGCCCATCCAAGATCTTAAGCGAAAACAACATCATAACACATAGGATGAATAGCCGACGATTTTTCACCGTAGGCAGCCTGATATGAGGCTGAGTCACAAACCATATAAGTGGAGAAGGTCGGCTTCATGCAACGAGTGAAGATAAAAAAACTATTTTACAAAAAAAAAACAACCGACTTCCAAATAAGACACTACAAAGTGAAAAATAACTTTAATTTAGGAAGTCGGTATCTTGCTATGTAAATATCAGTGACAGGAAGTTATTATAACATCATCAATATAAACTAAGTGGCAATAATACGTAAATATTGAAGTTAACTCAAAAACTGCCCAAGCAAAGTTAATCAAATTTGACCCCTGAGGATACCCTATCTATTAAAAAAAAAAAATTTTGAAATCGATTTACAATTGCCAGAGATCTCGCGTAACAAACATACAAAAAAAAACATAGGTAAGTACCTACAGTCGAATTGAAACTTCCTCCTTTTTTGAAGTCGGTTAAAAACGCTCACAGTTGTGTACATGATATCCACTCATAGGTATTTGTTACAGTTGTAAACAATCATGTCATTTTCGTTTAAAAAGGTGTTTTTAAGTTCTTTCTTTTCTACTTTGATGAATGTGAGAACGTTGTAAGCCTTGTAAACTCATAGATGTTTCGATTTGTTGGCCATTTTATATTTTATTAAGTTCCTGGCACTTGTTCACACGCCTACATTGTCCTCCCATACCTATGACCACTGTAATTTGAAAACATTGTAAACGCCAATTATTTTTTAAAGTGTACCTATCTAACCGTGGAGTTTCTTGCCAGTCCATCTCCATAGGAAACGACCAATTGGAACCGTGCACCATAGATTCTGACGTTTTATAAGTACCCTATTATAGGTTTTTATGAAATACGGTAATCACATACGAATGCCAGTTAGCTTGCTGTGCGTGAAGCATGTCGAATTGCGCGTGCGTTTTCACTCGTTCTATGGAGCCGACCTTCTGTACCTATAATCTGATATAAGGCTAAGTCGCAACGAGGATACACGAGACATATTGTCACTCCCTCGCCCCGGGAGGATTGGGCGACTAATAGCAAAATAGTGTCACCCCCAAGCTTGTCACTTATCATTTGCAACGCTAATGGAATATTTATAACTAGCTTATTATAGAGTTTAGTGTTTATGCTATGAATGGAAATTTAGTAGGTATATTAACCTTGACGTTGAGCTTGAGTATAGTGCCACAAACTGGCCCGGTGGCAAAAAGAGGAACTAACGACGCCATTTTGAAATGTCAATCTGCCTGCCTGCTGAAATGCCAACCAAATGCGATATCAGCGACTCCCTCACCGGGCCAGATAAGTTTGTGGGACTGTACCTTAAATTGACACTAATTAGAATCGGTATAGCTACCTCTGAACTGTTATTATGCTAATGACATAATTAAAACATCATCATCTGCCTAGCCTTTTCCCAACTATGTTGAGGTTGGCTTCCAGTCTAACCAGATGCAGCTGAATACCAGTATTTTACATGGACCGACTGCCTATCTGACCTCCACAACCCAATTAGGTAGGTACTAGAACAGAATAGAAATACTCTTTATTATGTAGGTACACCATATAAATTACAGATATAAAAATAGAAACTGTACGTAGGGTGACACAATGGGCGGTCTTATCGCTAAAAGCGATCTTTTAAAGACAACCTTTGGCTGGATTAAAAAGGGGAAGGACAGACAAATACTGTAGGTAGTCTGTGGTGTGGTGTGGTCTGTGTGTCTGTGTGTACTAGGTAATACAATACCCCTTGGTAAGACTGGTTGTCAGACTTTAGGGCTTCTGACGACCCGTAACGAATGTCAAAGATCCACGAAAGACAACCGGGACCAACGGCTTAACGTGCTTTCCGAGACACGGAGAGTTCTTGATATGTAAAGATGGTCCCATCCACAGACCAACGGCGGTAAGCGTAGCTTAACCTGATCGATTGATCCGTGCGGCTGTTATTACTATCTACTTTTATTTTAGAAATAGATTTACTATTTCTAAAATGAAAGTAGCCTAAGTTACTTCATATAACATCAGCTATTTGCGAAAATCGCTCAAAATCCCGTCAAAATCGGTCCAGCCATTTCGGAGATTAACCGGCACAAGCAGACAGACAGACAGACAAAAATTTTAAAAATATATTTTTTTTTTATAAAAAAAAACAACGGTCCAGCTAAACTCCTTCTAAACAGAAAGAGTTTAGTGACATACACACGCACAGAAGAATATTTACATAAAGAAACGCTGGCGTGATGACTTATAAATCATGGGAGATTGGCCAGAAAAAACAGTACGCAAGAAAGAGTGGAAAGCTATGGGGGAGACTTTTATTCAGCTGTGGGCCGTAATACCACTTGATACAATTCCAGAAAACAGTATTAACATACCTAAAAGCTGTCATAGTCTTTACTATCGCAGCACGATTTACGTCAACGTGTGAACCCGGTTCCACTATTACGCTTACCTGCTCTGTACCAGAACTTACAAGCGTGATAACTTCCAGTAATAATTGTCAGCAGCTAATTAATATCTTCCACCGGCTACACGGACGTATGGAGACCACCAATTTGCGGGCCAGCACATAACGTTTTATTTGATGCGAACAAGGGTTAGTATTTATTATTGTTTACGTAGCACGATGGCCTCCGGGCACAATTCCGTTGAGTTATGGCCTGGTCACCCCCGTGCGACCGTGCGCAGGTGGGTAAACCGCAGAAGGTCTCAATTTATTGCTAATTTTATTTGTACGGTTCCTGTAAATTTTATTGTTTTTGCTCCTAAATTATTTCGGGCTGGCCAAAGGCTCTTATGGCGATAAACACGTAAACATTTTACTGCAGTAGTTAATCCAGATATTGTTGATCGATAAACTGAAACTGGGGACGCAAGATGGGCGACCGTGTTTTTAAATTTCTTGATAATGTAAATGCAAGATGACGAATAAATTGATGCCACGTCGTTTAAGGTTCCATAAGACGCGCTCATGTGGGCGGGAGAAATATTACACCAGACTCGAGAGCAGTCGTTAGCAATTTTGATGTATGGGTGAATTTTAATATGAACCACATAAGTAGGTGTACGTACTAATATTATTATCAACGTTAGGGGCAGCTTTGAGAAACATAAATAACGCAAATCATATGTTTCAGAGTTCAGCTCCCGAATTGAGCATCATCATTATCATCTGCCTAGCCTTTTCCCAACTATGTTGGGATTGGCTTCCAGTCTAACCGGATGCAGCTGAATACCAGTATTTTAGATGGAGCGACTGCCTATCTGACCTGAGTGCACAACCCAATTATTAGCAATCAACATCAAGATTACCATTAAACACACAATATTATAATATTAATAATCACGGTTTTTCCGGTTCCCAAACAGATAAACCGCGCAATAAGTTCTCCGCTCAGTGAAAGTTCGTACAAATCCTGCATTATTAACATAGCCAATAACCATCAAAGCGAACGTTCCTGAGATAACAGTCATGTCTTCACAAACATCCGCACATTATCCCAAGTCATTTGCAACACAACTCCTCACCAACAACAACTCAACTCCTCCTCGTTTTCCTCAGACGTTCCTAAAGATTCTCAGTTCACCTAAATAATGTGGATAAGACAGAGATTAAATAAAACAGAAGACGAACTAGCAGGGGATCGAGGAGGGGGCGTGGAGGGGAGGGGGTTCAGGGGATCATACCGGAATAACTCTAAATTTCGACACGAAGTAAATGTTACCAACCATTAAAACTACCAAAGAGCGATTTTTCTCTGAGACGTCATTCGTATAAAATCCATTATTGGAAATACGCGAGAGTGCTATTAAAAGAACGATATTCGCTTTTATGTTCTCCCTAATTAATTTCCTTGTCGCTGTTGTTTTGTCTCGCTCCGAAGCCTAACCTTATTGTTACTATCAGGTAATTTATACACGGGACTAATGAAAATGTATCTCCGCTATTTATCAAACGAAGTGGCGGTAGACTTTGGCCACGTTATGCCGATGGGAAAAGGTCTCATTTATGGTAACTGTTTCCAAGTTTCGCTGACAAAGGAAAAGTAAGGATCCTTTTTCTTTGTCGAAGGATTTGGGTTATTGGTTATTTCTATTGGGAAAAGCTTCAGGTGGAACGTATGTATTGTTGTTGGGATAAGTTATTTTGGTAATGTACATATGCATTACAAAGGCTTTGTTTTCAAGCTATGAGATCTCATTACCAGAATCTATTACTTATGCACGGGCGCTTTTAAAACTAGCTTATTAAATAAAAATGTGATTTGTATGATCTTTAATAAAATACCTGACCAAATTAAAAACTTACCGTTGCAAAAATTTATAAAACGTTTCACAGAATTACTTGTAGATAAATGTTATTATTCTGTGCAGAATTTCTTATATTATATTTTTTTGTAATTTCTTTAATAGCCTCTACTTTGTATTACATTTGCATGCTATATTAAGGCAGAATGTACAGACGCTAGCACAACAAGCTACTACAATCTGTCAAATTTCTATAATTGATTGTCAAAGTTATCGCTAAAGCATAAGGTTCAAAGTTGATTGGGAAAATTTTACAGTTTCGGGTAACTTGATGTGCTGCCGTCTGTACATGGATCCTATTATATAATTTAACAACTTATTTTTATGTACCTGCCTACCTACATTCTAATCAAATAAAGACCTATTTTATTCAATAACACTTTCCGGGTTTTTTTTCGGTATCCTCAATCTAATGTACCTAATCTAAAAGAAACCTTTCAAGACTTTCTGTAGCAACAATGGCAATAGGATCGTCCCCAAATACATAAGACTTAAACATAACTGGAAAATGTTGGTACACCTCTGCCTGGTACACATTACAGGCGTGATGTCATGTGTGTGTGTGTGTGTCTACCAACAAAAATCGCTTTATATTACCCACTCTTGAACCAGGAACTACCAAATGCAATGTATCAATTCACAGTTCCCATTGTTCATATGCATTTGCATGGCTTAATTCATAGCGTCGTTAATATCACACAAACTCAGGTACAGCAAGAGATATTACTCTAATAACATCTACAGTGGCTGCATGCTTTAGCAGGGGTCATAAACACGAAAGCCGCGCTTATAGAAAGCATTATTAACCCGACTTCCTCTAAGAGAAGAGATGTTTGCAGGGATTATTACAAGTCTAGCAATAAAGGGGCGAAACGACACCTGGTAAATATTAAAAGGGGAAGGTATAAAGTGTTATGTTTGTCACCAAACGTGACCGCGGGTTTATGAATTTCTTTATAACTCCACCTTAAGGTGGCAACGGAACGAATAGAATATCTTCCATCGTATCGTAAGTTAAACGAGAGGGGCCCGTGGCTAAATAATAACAGCCGCACAGGTCGATAGATCAGGTTAAGCTACGCTTGCCGCGGTTGGTCTGTGGATGGGTGACCATCTTTACATACCGTGACTCCTCCGTGCCTCGGAAAGCACGTTAAGCCGTTGGTCCCGGCTGTCATTCCTGGATCTTTGATAGTCGTTACGGGTAGTCAGAAGCCTGAAAGTCTGACAACCAGTCTTATCAAGGGGTATCGTATTACCCAGTAATTGGGTTGTGGAGGTCAGATAGGCAGTCGCTCCATGTAAAATACTGGTATTCAGCTGCATCCGGTTAGACTGGAAGCCGACCCCAACATGGTTGGGAAAAGGCTAGGCAGATGATGTATCGTAAGTTAAACAATCATATAAAGATACAACTGTGTATAAAACTATATCAAAGGAAGAATTAAGTAAATTAATTAACACAAAAAATCTGACTCCCGAGACGGGTAGGGTAGGGTATTATTTTTCCAGCTAGGAGGGACCAAATTAATGAAGTTCATTTATTACGTCTTATCTAGGACGAGGACATTTTTTACAAGTTAAAAAGAAATAAAACAACTGAAAGAGAAACCTGCGTCAAACAAGTTTTTTAAGAATACCTACAACAAAGAAATTCTCGCTTCAACTTAAGAAAACACACCGAGATATCTTCTTAAACCACGCTAATCTACAAAAAATGACGAACAATTTAATAATAATTTCATTTTTGATCTCGGGATACGTTGCGAGCTCCACAATTCTGTGTAAATTCACTGAATCACCTCCAAGTAGCAAGAAGCAAGGTGAATGAGACGATTACTGCTCACTTCCGAGACGGGACCCCGACTGCAGGATTAGATTGAAATTGAATGGTCTTCTGGAAAATGAGAAATGAAAAGAAAAAAAACAAAAGGCACGTGCCGTAGTAATGAATGCGAAAGTACTTTTCAAGAACTATTTTCAGTGAATGACGGAAATTATGAAAATACAAATCTATTGGATTTTTTTAGGACGTTGAATCGCCTTCAATGTAAAATTTGAATTGAAATAAGTGATTGTGCACTTTTCATTTACTTTGTTCGTTCCGCTATGAATTGGAACATTATTCAACTACGATAAAATGGAAGAGTAGTCAAGAAAATCTTTGCTAAAATTATGACACTGCACAGTATTCGACTGAACAGGTTATTTTTATCTCACTAATGTTCATTATCGTTTGTCCCGTCATCATTCAGATGTTTGCTGTCTTAATTAATTCCATAAAATAACTTATGGTATAAATAATATTTCTACGTTTTCTCTAAAAAGATTAAAGGCACGGACCTTAGTATTTAACGCAAAAGTACTTTTGAAGAACTATTTTCAGTCAATGACAGTGATTAATAGAAAACAAAGTCATTCGCGTATTAATGCGTTTAAAAAATAAATTAAAGACGTTGAATCGCCTTCGCTGTAAAACTTTAATTGGAATAAGTGACTGTGCACTTATGATTTACTTTGTTCGTTCGACTGTGAGTTGGAACTTTATTTAATAACGTTAAAGTACCTAATGCAGCAATTAAGAAAATCTACGCTGAAATTATGAAATTGAACAGTCTTCGACTGAATGGGTTGTTTATGTCAATAATGTCAATTACTTATACCTAACTTTTCCTTGCCAGAGATAGTCATACTGATGTTCGCAAATGTCCAAATTAATTCCATTTATTAACCTAAGATATAAATAATATTTTTAACAATTTAAACGTCTTCTCATCATGGTTTAAAGTGCCCCCAAGATAATTTTATTGTAGAGTGTATTCAATAAAAAAATTAAGCACACTTTTTTTAATACACAGCATTATCCTGAAGATGGTGTATCTCATAACAGGAACGAATAAAGAAGAATTTAATCTTTTGGCTTCCTATGACCATGTTTTAAACAGGATAAGTTTAAATCCGATTATAGGAGGAGCGCGTATCCGCCAAAATTTCAATAATCTTAAGCTGAATTGTTACGAAACGTGGAATTTTATTTTTAAATTATAGGTAAGTACTCGATACATTCTTGTTATTTGTAAGTCGGTTTGAATGTCTGCAGAGTTAAAAATAATTAAAAAAAAACAAACAAACATCGTAAAAAAGTAGGTACCTACCTCTAAATAAACAAGCCTCTCCCGTTCAGCGTATCGATCATAAATCCTGTAAGCCCAAAACACCGTAAACCATGGGTACTGTACTTGCCTAATACGGGCGTTCTCCATAGCACGTCATAAAGTGGAAATTGCCTTCCTAGTTGAATTCATCCGACGCGCGGGGACTGGGCTCCCTTCCCTAATAACATTGCAGTTTCCTGGAAAATTTTAGTGTACCGTGGACCAGCGGGGCGGAATAAAGGCGAGAGCTCGTTTCCGCGACTTACACCCTACCACGATAATGAAAAACTCAAACTTTTCAACCCAAAGCAACATACATTGCGGTACTTGTTTAACCTTTCTGCTAAAGTCACGAAGGAAAACACGCAATGAATACAAAGCTTAATTTTAATCTGGAATTTCGAGGGGTGTATAATAAATGAATAGAATGCTCTCACCGTGATATAGGTGAAGTTTATCCGGCGGACTAACAAAGCTGAGCATGAAAATAGCTAAATAAAGTAGGTGTACCTGGCTAATGACATTTTTGGAGATTCGTAGGTAGGACTACATTGTAGTCCGACTAAAACCTAACCACGGATGTAGTTATAGTATAAAACTACGAATTAACTGGTAGGTAAGTGTGATAAAAAATAAGAAGGAACAGCAATGCATAGGTCAGTGTAATTGAACTAAATTATTATTTGTCTTAGCTTTATCTATCCAAAGTAGGTCTACTTCAAATTGAAGATCCTCTACCTAGTACCACTATTTACTTGCATAAAACCTAAAAATCTCAACATTCAAAATCAAACTACAATCTTAACCAGTCCAACAGACTTTATTGGGATACGTTGATAACTTTTACAAAACCCACAACAATCCGAAACAACATCCCTTAGGAAAAGACAAAAAAGGAACCTCTCACAAGCAAACCAACTCCCATGATGACGTCAAGAGCCTTCATAAAGTCAAGTCAAAGGTACGAGTTCAAGTGCTCCACAGGGCGCCGGCGGCGACACGACACAGGGAACCCTGCACTCGCCGGATTAACTATATTTCACTAACGAATTAATTTGAACCAGCAGCTGCTTCACTGCGCGGGAGTAAATCAAGTTACAATGTGAAGAAACAATTGAATGAGATATTAGTTATTAGGTAGGGTCTTTATTTGATAGTAATGTATTAATGAGATTGATTTGATATAATTTATTCAATGACTTAACAACACATTTTTCTTAAACTAATGATTTCCTTGTCAAACTTATTAACCCACTAAGTGAACGATGTAGTCTACGAGTATAATTTGAAAGCGCACGCTTGCATTTGTCCCTGTTCTTGTAAACATGTATCTACGTAATTGTGCAGCGTCTATTGGAGATCCAATAAATAAGCAACGTATTTTGTATCTATAACCAACTTCAACTATTTAATTGGAACCCAAATCTCTTAAGCAGATTAGCAAATGTACTCCACAAGTCAGCGGGATTGTCCGAAAGGGTTACCGCTACCCCGGAACATAAAGAGCTAAGGAAGTAACGTGGATGGGTTTTAGTCAGTAAGAATCTGACACTCCCTTCCGCTTCATCCAGAGCGGGAGGAGTCATTTGACGATTTCCTACCCTCAAAAAAAAAGGAATAACAACGTAGCCTAATGAAAAAAAATGGACGAGCATCAAAATTACAAGAAGGAAAGTTTAGTAAGGCAATAGACTGAACACGGAGGGCTAATCATACCAAGAGGCATAACACTGAAGCAAAAAGTTCCACTCTAAATATATTTGAGTCTTATGATTTATTCCGGTCTGATCCCCTGAACCAACCCCCTCCACCCCCTCCTCGATCCCCTGCTAGTGCGTCTTCTGTTTTAATCTCTGTCTTATCCACTTTATCTAGGTTACTCTTTTTGACAGGTACCTAAGTAGGTACAGTCAAGAGAAAATAAACGTGTTATGTTTAAGCAACACTAGGAATCCAGATGCTGCAATAACGACCTCATTTCCGATATTACACCTATCATCGCCTCCAAGAATATGGAAAGCTATCTCCTCATTGACTTACATCTTGCGTGGGCAATATTGATATATTTTATGTTCTTTCGTTGCCAGATCGGTATCAGCAATTGGAGAAGTAATATAGATCTGTCGATAAAAATATTCAGCTAGTTAGGCATTTCCTCCAGGATTTGTATCTTAGACACTTGATACTTTATCTTATTAAGAATATGTTTTACTAACGAATCCAATCAAATATTCTTATTGAATGTCTAATCATCATCTGCCTAGCCTTTTCCCAATTATGTTTGGATTGGCTTTCAGGATGCAGCTGAATACTTATTATATTACATATTTTTCCATGTGTAATACTGGTCGTCGGTAGGCAGTCGCCTATCTGACCTTCACAACCCAGTTACTGAGTAATAAATAGAAAAAAAAGTGAATGTATGTATATTATAATACGATACCCCTTGGTAAGACTGGTTGTGAGACTTTCGTTCAGGTTATCTACGAATGACAGCCTGGACCACCGGGTTAACGTGCTTTCCGAGACACGAAGGGGTCTTGGTATTTAAAGATCACCCACCCATCCACGGACCAACCGCGGCAAGTGATCGATTGACCCGTGCGGCTGTTATTACTTATAGCCACAAGCCCCACATTATTTTTAAATGTCTAATATCTTTATCATCTCCACTATTATTGAGTATGAAGATCGGATACCAAAGAATACGTCTACTTTACTACAGAAGTTTAAAACTTTCCAGAAATTAAAGTTGGACGTATCTACCAAAAATTGAATTTTCCATTCTACGAAGTTACGACTTTCATTGAATACGACTCCATTCAATGCCGCGTTATAATAGCGTATAACTTTGACACGAACAAAAACTTGGACTTTTCCATAAATTGTATAAAGTTTTTTAATACCAGAGCGAACAATAACATAAAATAGATTCGGACTGTCCGTCCGGCCGTCCGATTTCATCGGCGTACGTATAATTCAGTTAACCAATGAACCACATGCGGTGCACACGGACACACCGGATTGAATTGGGATCAGGAAACGTATACAATGTTCGTGTAAACTCCCGCAGAGCTATAGAAATTGTTGCAGTGAAAAAAACATTTGACAGCAGAACACACAAAATTGAAAAAAAAACGCACACGTCCCATATGTAGCCAGTTTCCGCTCAATAAATTTCTGATATTGTTTGGAATCGAGCACGCTCCACACATTTATGCTAAACTACCTGTAAACATTCCTTTATCTGACGCTTTATACGATATCCAATTATGCAAATAAAAACCAATCCTAACAACACTTATCTGAACCATCCGCTGAAAGTTAATACTTATGGGGATACAACGCAATAACAATTTCTGTTTATCTCGAATATACCAATTTACTTCCAACGACTAATTTCTAAATTTCCACCGAGATCACTAATCGATTTATCGATAAAGTAAGATTACTGTTAGCGCGGGCGCACATCTACATAATCGATTCCCGATTAAGTATCGATTAGGATCTAGCGAAACTAACACTGCGATAATCATCTCCGAGTCTCAGAGACCGGTATAAACCCGCTCGTTATACATGCACATTACGGCTTCGGCACAATGATCATGTAGAATTAAAATTCAAATAGAAGACAAGATCTATAAAACTGGAACATTAAATAGAACAGCCGGGCCCGACATGTCGGCGTTCGTACGGCGCACATAAAGTCATTTTGTTGTGCATTTTACGACATTGAAGCGAGCACTCGTCCCAACTCAAGACTTCTAGAGCGTGCAGACATGTTATAAGTTCGAACATCAATAGTGGTACACATGGCTGGCGGTGCACCTTGCAGAACGACCGGCAAATTGCTGTTTCATGTTTCGTTTTCGCAGTGAACACGGCTTTACGGCGGGAATCGGTGAATTTCCCCCGAGTGCAGTAAAAACCTCTCTGTCAGACGACACTCCATCGGCAGTTCGGTTCAGGGTTGATATCTCGACTGCTTGCGTCAAATATCCACAAATCCGACGCTCAAATAACTTTTGTTTTTTATGCGAAGGGACCGGACTGAAGCAACAGTGCCGGTTCTAATGCCGGTATCAGGATTATTCGCTCCGGTTTTCCCTAACGTAAAGGGATGCTCACGGAAATGGTCTCATTCGGAAATATTCTCATTACTTGGGCGGAATCTTTTTTACTTTATGGCAAATCGCTCCCCTTTTCTTGTTCAGTGAAGTACAAAGTTTTCCCGGCCCTCTCATCGACTGCGAAAGAAAACGAATAATAAGAAAAGCAAATGATACCAATCTGGCCGAGGTTCCCGATCTTAATTAAACTGAAGATGAAAACTTGTACCAAATAAAACTTGGAAGACTACATTAATAAAGTGAACATTATGTTACTGTTCGGTTCTCGCAATAAAAAATGTATACCTTGTTGAAAGCGTTATAAGAATTCTTTCAACGCGGTCATTACAAGTAAAACACCCACAAAGGGAAACCAATGATTTTTATAGAACTTTCAAAAGACGTAAAAACTGCCGACAATTTCTTGTTTTTTATCTTGTCGAGCAATAAATATGTCCACCGCCCTCGCGCGCTTCCCTAGTAACTCTCAACCAAAAGGTACGTCTACGCTAGACGCGCCGAGCACGAGCGGAACACGAGCCGAGCATCGTGTTCGCAGCGTCAAGTGTGGACGTACAACGAACCTACAACGATCACTGTCCTCGAACGAAATAAATCCCTTTGTGTTCGTCAAAAAACCGACAATTGGCGGAGCACAGTCGAGCACGAACCAAATGCTCGAAGCGCGCTCGTTCATGGCTCGTAAGTCAGTCTACACTACACGAATTTATGCTCGGCTCGTGCTCCGCTCGTGCTTGGATCGGCTAGCGTAGACGCACCTAAAGATTCGACCAACTACCGGACTATAAATCCAACAGATTGATGTTAGATACCAAAATTTTACTTAAGTAGGTAGATACATTTGCCGTGAAACGTAATATATTGTAACGTCTATTAATCTAGAAAACACATTATAATTTATTTAGAAAAAGTTAATGGTATCGCGAGTGTCAGCATGACAGATTAGTTAAAAACATACCGGGAAATAAAAAACCCGGTCTTTTGAAAATTACGACCACTAGTGGACCAATGTGTCAACGGTTAGTAATTTCTTCCGAGAATTTATTTATGTATCTCATATATTTTAGTTGATGTTTTAATATTGCGAATGAACTGGTTTTAAATAATTATGTCATTAAAATGAATAGTCTTCATTCTACAACAACAAAAATGATGGAAACAAGATTATAAGCTTGGATACACTTTGGTTTACAAGATCTAGAGCAGTGCAGTTTTTGGCAATGACAATTCTACAAGTATGTTATCCAGAATTTCGGGGTATTCCTCGAAACGCATCAACTTTGAAACGCACCAAAAGTACCTATTCCTACAAAAAAAAGTTAAGTATTAATAAGTTTATTCCTCGAAATGCATCAACGATGAAACATAGAGAAGAGCAGGAAGGATTCGTAATAAATGATATCGATAGACGTTTCATTTGGTGCGTTTCAAAGTTGGTGCGTTTCGAGGATTACCCCAGAATTTCGATACGTTACGTGCACCTGTAATAATGATCGTAGTTATTTAACCCTATAGCTGAAATAAAGGCACCCTAACATTTATGCATTAAAAATTAACGAGCATAATGGCATATCATCCAAAACCCCATTCATATTCATCCCTTACTCATTATTATTCCATAAAAAACCCAACACGACCTCGTGTATAAACAACGACCCACCGAACAGCCATAGAATCAGTTGCAAAATAAAACACCATTTTTTCTCCTACTTATTGATTTAACTAGCGGTCTATATGCAGCTAAAACTAGACACCCTCTAAGTAAAGAGACACCATTAGATGCCACGTGGGACCCAGGGCCCCATCAGGCCCCATGGGGCTAGGTAATGCGTGGTTCCGCTGCACATTTTTACTTTTACCACTAATTGGGGCACCGCGGGGATAAAGGCGAAACCCCACTGCCCCTGGGGAGGTGGCGATACAAACATGGCTTTTTCAATGTCACTTTATTTGTACGTAATGAATACGTGTGTCAGAATAACATGGATTTATTTGTTTTTGCTTAATTTTAAGGTAGCCATTATTGATTTCTTTTATCCGTATGGGTCAGATACACACCTAAGAATTCACATTTGATAAAAGATGCACATTTTGATAAAAACCAGAAATAAAACGAAATATACGAGCAATTTTCAGAGTTTTGTTTTTTTGATTTGAAATCCTAAGCTTAGTTTATAGCTTATGTTGTTATGCAGCACAAATGCAGTGCAGTGTACAGTTTGATCACTCTATTGGGAATTACAGCGAATTACCGAAGATAATCTGATTCAATAGGAATTTATACGTAATCACACCAATTCATACCTAACTGAATACATTTCCCAATTACTTAGACCTATTCAAAATTTATCAAAAGCAAGAAAGTGCGTACCTAATAGGTACATTCCCGACATATTGTTCCATTCAATACCACCACATCAATACCTCATTTCCAAAAAAAAACCTTATACTTATTGAGAAAGCCCGAACTTAACAAAACCGAAGGAATCCGCGAAGCTAACAATAGCCCTTATTATCCCATGATCCTTGATCCGTACCATGCCGTACATATCTGCAAAATTTCACGCACCCTTGCAATAATAATATGGCAGAATCCCTTATCTACCCTCGTCGCGATCAGACCGACACGGACCAAGGAAGCGGCGATAAAAGGGTCCTACTATATCATATTGGCACTTTCGACAGAGGATCTTGTAATATTTCGTACTCCTTAAAGGATAACCGAAACTCAGCCCCTCTTGAGTGGAGATGATGTGAGGCGCCAATGATCTATTTGTCAGGATCAAAAGTGCAAACCGATACTGCGATATTGAATTATAATTTTGGTTAGTTGGTTACGCTGCGAATTAGGATTTTTTTTTGCTGATCTCATGCAATTATTTAGGGATTCTGATATTATGATACCTGCCTGCAGAAAAATCTAAAGAATTATAAATGTAAGGTTACCCCCTCATGAATCCCATGAGTCCTATTATTGATTTTTTTTTAATAATAGGACTATGCTGAGAGCTGTATAGTCCTATTATTGAAAAAATTTACACACGAATCTGTTTATCTATTTTCCTAAACCCCTTACAAACAATAAGAGCAGAGATTTAAATCATGCGTTGATTTTTTGCACTTCCAACAATCACTACACAGCCTAACCGACTTCAGCTTACATGAATCACCCAACTACCTTCGCAAGCCGTCCGGCCACGTTAAAGCTCATTATGAATCCCTGTAACCAGTTCCTCATCAAACTGCTGACGTGTAAATGTAAACAAAACAATGACTCGCTAATTCGCAGACGCGCCCCTTGCGGTGAGGTCACGGCGAGGTGTGGCTGTGGCCTGCCAACTTGTATCCAGCGGTTAATGAAAGCAATATCGGAGGGAAGTGACGTTTCTCCGTAAGGTCCTGGCAGACGAGCTACTTTTAGCAGCTGTAATCAGTGATTGAGTCGCTTTTGGATACTTGTCGCAACGATTTATGGAGCTTCTGGCATCTCCGCAACAAGCTCCAATACTCCATTTTAATACCATAACAGCAAGCAAAGAGTCGCCAAAATGCGATACCTATAGCATTGTTTCAGTCGCAAAATCGCCGATCACCAATGCTAAAAGTAGCATGTCTGCTAAGGCCCTAATAATATATGATGGAATACCCGCATGTGGCTTTACCTGGTTCAGTTTGACGGTTCCGACCTACATACACACATTTGAATATTTGGGTACAATTAATCTTCTAATATGAATTGATGAGGAGGGGGTTACGGCTTACGGGGTATCTACGAAGCGGCTACGGCGTAGCAGGGAGTAATACGATTATGGTTTTAATTTTTATACAGACGGGTAACTTAGCGAACCATTTTTAAAAGACTGAATAACAGTTTTTTAGGGATGTTTATAAATTGTTGTATTGTGTTTTGTAATTTTGTTGTTGTGTCTGTAGATTCTTCCAGAATGCACTGTCAGAATGATTGTTTTTTTTTAGCTGCGTACTTGTCCGTTGCAGTACCTACAGATATAAAACCTGTAAATAAAAATTAAGCAACTTAGCGGACCATCTATAGTACAGTGAACTATCATTTTTATTTCGGGGATGTTTACAATTTCTTGTAAAATGCACTGTCAGAATTTTTTTAAATTTGTTTTGCCTGTTTTTTGTCCGTTGCAGTACAGCT
Source organism: Oligia latruncula (assembly GCA_948474745.1). Lineage (NCBI taxonomy): Eukaryota > Metazoa > Arthropoda > Insecta > Lepidoptera > Noctuidae > Oligia > Oligia latruncula. The sequence continues at coordinate 8,440,739 of OX419693.1, read as the reverse complement.
TTAAAACACATTATACTTCCGCATAACTAGGCAGATTTCTAAAATTCATTTTACGTGAAAAAATACGTACGGCGTGCACTGACGTGCATGAATGTAATTGAAAAACTTTTATGTGATTTTTATTCAAATGTAACGAAATTATGAAATAAAAACAAGAACATCATGTTCGTGGCTATTAATATTTTATGACCACAGAGTATACTTTCAGCATAGCCAACTAAAATTAACAGGCTGACATGTTTACGTTGCGTTAGTACATGCATTAAATAAGAAATGACTAGAGACACGTTTACAAAACTACTACACAAGCAACTTTGCCAAATATACAAATAATACCGTATAATATCGTAGAATAACCTTAGGTATTCTTTTGCAATCTTAAAAATAATCTAGAAAATGCCTTGGATACCTTCAAGAGGGTGACAATATAGTCATCAATTTCATATTTAAGTACTTACTCGTGATTTTGAGGGTTTCCTAAAGCTAGGGTTTCTTAAGACTGCGGTGAAAGCCACATGGCGTCTGCAATTTGCCGTCGAATGACGTCGAAGTAAGTTGGTGTGTTTCCCTAGAAAGGTTTTTTCCGGCTCCATAATCACGTGGGTGCCACTAAATAGTGGCACCCACTGCTGTCGTAGCAAAACCCAAGATTAAAGGCCTGAGGTCACAAACCGCCTGGCGCCGTCATACTTTACATAACGTAATATAAACATGTTCCTTTTCATATTTTCCTGAATCGCGTGTCGCGACGGTCGACAACCACGCGAAGCTTTATGTCGTGTTAGAGGTATTATACCAATAGTTCGCGTGTCCGCTTATTATAATATGATTTTAACAAAGCCACCGTAATGCTCACACAATAGCCACCTTTCAGACGCAAACTGGAACGTTTTAGGATTACTCGCTTTGATATCGCAATCACTTGTCTGGGTGTTAGACTTTTGATTATGTTATCTGGCTGGTTTATGTGGTATTCATTTGTTTATCTTTTATTTGGTGTTATATAAAGAGTAGTCACATCGGTCTATCTGATAGGCAAATGGAGTGAAAGACGTATTCGACGACGTGAAGGATGGATGAGAGTGATCAAGGATCGAGTTTAGTAGTGTTCTGATGGAGAGTCTGATCATTTGACTGCTCTATTCACTCTTGTGTTTCTGCTTGGACTAATACTTTGGTCTAATAATAGGTACTCGCCTGGTAGTTTTCTGCTATTTTATCACCCATTTTGCAAAATGATGTAAGCAAGTAAATATTGTTTTTTTTTTTTGTTAGTTGAATTTGGAGCAGTGGTGGCCAAGTGAAAACGGCCGCGACTTACAAACTGTGGGTCGTAGGGTCGAACCCAGGCAGGCGCCTTACTTTGTGTGATTTATTTCATCACCACTGCTCTGAAAACGGTGAATGAAATTATAGTGAGAAAACCGGTATGTCTTAGAACCAAAAATTTTGAGACGTTTGATATCTACCAACCCGCACTGGGCCCGCGTGGTGAATTACGCCCTACTGTCTCTCACAGAGGGGAGGCCTGTGTCCTAGCAGTGGAAACATTATCTATAGGCTGATTATGATGTAGATGCAATAAGAATATTCTACTATCATCATCATCATCTGCCTAGCCTTTTCCCAAATATGTTGGGGTCGGCTTCCAGTCTAACCGGATGCAGCTGAATACCAGTATTTTACATGGAGCGACTGCCTATCTCACCTCCACAATCCAGTTACTGGGTAATACTATACGCCTTGGTAAGACTGGTTGTCAGACTTTCGGGCTTCTGACTACCCGTAACGACTGTCAAAGATCCACGAATGACAGCCGGGACCAAACGGCTTAACGTGCTTTCCGAGGCACGGAGGGGTCACGGTATGTAAAGATGGTCACCCATCCACAGATCAACCGCGGCAAGTGTAGCTTAACCTGATCGATCGACCTGTGCGGCTGTTATTATTTAGCCACGGGCCCCACAAGAATATTCTACCAATAAATAGTATTAGTAAATATTCTGGTTGAAACACAAAATTAATTAAGTAAAGCTATTGTCTTTTCAGGTGACAATAGCTATAGTTATAGGTACCAAGCAACTATTGGTGCCACGTGTCCCGTCTAAAAACATTATTGAAATTGAATTCCCCAAATGAAATATTGCTTTCTATCGCCAACAAACAAAAGAGGTTGGTATCGCCCAAAATTCAATAGGAATATTCATTTCCTTTGTCAACGAAATTAATAGCAGTCGTGAAATGAAATTGTAAACACGACTCGTAATTTTGTCCCATTGAAAGGCAAAGGTGTCTTCTCACAAGAAGGAAAAGAAGGGAGAGGGATGTTCATTTTTTTCGACCATTTAAGACCATTTTTTAAGTCCAGGGGCCTAAGTCTAATAGTTTACAAAGGTATAAATTCCATTGTAAGTTGTTGAACGATTTTGTATGGCAATCTGTCAAAAACTGAAAATCGCGAGACCATTGTAACATTTGTAAATTAGTAGACTTGGCCCTCTAGTTTCCTCACTAAGATTAAATACAGGTACCATCAGTCGATGATCTAACACAATATGAAATTCAGACTCGAGAAAAAGATACTTACCACGACATATTTTTGTTTTCACTGCATTATTTTTAACTAACCTACGCTGTCTCACTTCTGGGGCAAAAGCCTCTCTCATAGAGATTGGCCTCCCTCCACTCCTTTCATCTTATGCGAGCCCGCCTGACCACCTTCCAATTTTAAAAGAACCTATCCAGCTCGTCCCGCCATCCCCAACGTGGTCTGCCTCGTCTCTGCCGCACTGTCTCACGGCTCCAGTTCTGTGCTATCTGGGCCCACAGTTCGTCTGGCATACGGCAGACATGTCCTGTCCAGTCCCACTTAAGTTGGGCAGCCTTTTAAGCCAAGTCAGCTATTTTTTTTTTTTGGCGCGATGTTTTGTGTTTCAAACACGATACGTTAATAAGTGGATCCCGTTCGAAAGACACGTGGCGCCATCTATTATTATAATAACGTTATTGTTGTTTTCCTCGGGAACAGCACTTTTTTCGGGATGAAAGGTACCCTATGTCCGTTTCTGTACACCTGACAACGTATATGCAAAATTTCAAGATGATCGGTTCAGTGGTTTAGGCGTGAAAAGGTAGCAAACAAACAAACTTACTTTCGCATTTATAATATTAGTTAGGATTTCTAATTATTTTACTACATTATTAATATTGATTCCCTTTGTCAACATAAATAATTGCAGTCCTGAAATAATGTTGTCGCAATATAAGTAATTAACGTATAATTTATTTACGTTCGCTCATATCGTGAACACGGTGCTTTACTAAAACGAAATTATTATTTTTTACTTTTATGCCCATCACGCGACGCCGTAAATATAAATCTTAATTGTTACTGTACTACATTGTTAAGCCATTTAATTACTTTGTAGTTTTTACTATTGTGAGGTTTGAAATGAAGGTAATATAGGTAGTAAGTTTTATTACCGATATGTGTATTTAAAATCGTCCTGATTTCGAGAAAAGAACGTAACAAACAAAACTAAGCAATTTATAAAGTCGTACCACCAAACGGGGTGAATAGGGATGCAGGGGTGAATTGGGACAAAACTTTAAAATGGATTTTAGCGTTGAAATAATACAGTTTGTTGCCGAAAAGGACACTTAATCGTTAATTATAATACAATAAACACATTAGACTCCTTTTTGGCAACAAACTATATTATTTCAATGTTAAAATCGCTTTTAAAGTTTCGTCCCGATTCACCCCTGCATCCCTATTCACCCCGTTTGACGGTACACCTGTAAGGGCGCGTTTCTACTGAAGCGGAGACGAGCGGAGCGGAGCAGAGACGTGCAGAAATCAACCAATCACAGACGAGACCCGTGAGACGTGTGTGGATTTCAACCTATGAGATCGGTCGATTACTGCACGTCTACTCTCCGCTCTGCTTGTCTCCGCCTCAGTGGAAACGCACCCTAAGGCCCCACTTTTATATTTTGATTAAGTTTAAGGTACAGACGCCAGCACATCAAGCTAGGTACCTGAAACTGTCAAATTTTCCCAATAATCATTGAACCTTATTCTTTAGCGATAAAGTTGAAAATCTATTAAAGAAATTTAACAGATTGTAGTAGCTTGATGTGCTGGCGTCTGTACTTTGGTAAATAACTTTTAAAAGTACCCTATGTACAGCAGTTAACAGCTGCAAGTTAATGACGATGAAAAAGGATTCGCACCTCCCCTCTCATTCATTTGTTTTTAATCCCACACAATAAGATATTAATTTACCATTCAAACTGTCAGACCGCAAAAAAATCGATTCGCTGTACCAACAATTCAGCAACTGAACCGCGAATTACTTCTGAATGCTAATTTACACCTGTCAGTAATGATTGACGGTACACATGTCAACTATAATTGCCTGTCAATGTTTTGACAACACGATAAAATGATAATGACAGCCGATTAACGTTCACCGAAAGTTCGGGCATAAGTAATTGTAGGGTAGTTTACGGTAACAATTCATTAAAAGTTGTTTATGGTATTGGTAGTTACGATGTAGTGAAGTGGAAAATTAGTTCCGTATTAATAATAATGTACGTAATTATGTGACGTTATTTGTAGGTTGGGTAATATTACGGGCTGGTGTCCGCAACTCCACGTCAAAGGGCGTATTTTGCGGTAAGTTGATTTAATGCTATCCCTATAATTAACGTTACCTATAAGTAAAGGGATAGCATAAAATCAACTTACCTATTTTTTAGGGAAATGCGTTCCTAGTTGTTCTGCATATAAAAAACCGAGTAAGAGCGAGTCGGCCTCGCGCACCGACGGTTTCCTACAATCATGTTTTTAAATTTTCATCGGCGACGCCTATAATTGTTAGACAATTTTAACACTGCGCTCTTTTGGTGTAAAATATTGCAGTTTTAGGTCAGCGCCATCTCTTGACCGATAGTGGAACTAGTGTAACTTTTGTTGATGATTTCTGAAAATGTGTGCTATTTAGAGTGCTATTTACATATACTTCTATCACATAGAATTATATCAGATTTTTCTCTTTGCAAACTTCGGAGATAAGGGGGAACGGTATTTTTTTTACATTTTTCATCAAAAGTCGAAAACTATGCAGCCTAAAAAAAATTTAAAAAAATGAGAATGTGCAAACTGCGCTCTTTCATATGGTACCCCACATGCCCTCGTAGCTCCACTTCGAATTTTTCAGACCCCTTTCAGTCCCTGTTGCAAAAAATATATAAATATTTTTATTTCTCTCTTATTTGCAAAATAGTTGAGCAAACGTCATCTAAAACTATTTAAGTTGATAGCATTAGCAGTTCTTGAGATATCCAGCTGTGACAGATAGACAGACTGAGTCTCACCATAAGGGTTCCGTTTTCCATTTTGGTACGGAACCCTAAAAAGTATTAGACATAGTTAAATAGCGAATATTCGTACAGTCCTAGTCCGTTCACAGTAATGTTACCTCTGATTTTGGATCACTGTCAAAATCACAGTGATCTTTATTTTCGTTAAGGCGAAAGCGCCAGGGTAGCCCGCGAAATTCAATTTTTTTTAGTTTTTTTGCAATTTGCTGGTCAGTATTAAGTTGTACGTTGATTAAAATATGATTCGCGGTCGTAACAAATATATATTTACAGAATTATAATCATTAAAGTCATCAACACAACTCTCTAAGACCATGTAATCCCCAAGAATGACTATTTCATGAAATCTTGACATTTGGGGATTACATGGTCTTAGAGAGTTGTGTTGATGACTTTAATGATTATAATTCTGTAAATACATATTTGTTACGATCGCGAATTTTATTTTAATCAACGTACAACTTAATACTGACGAGCAAATTGCAAAAAACGTAAGAAAATTTGAATTTCGCGGGCCACCTTAGAGCTTCCCCCTTAACATAAGGGTGCCATTGAGTTGCTGCCACTGACAAGTCTATCAAAGTCACAGTGATCCTTATTATTGTTATAATAAGGTTGCTGTTAGCTTGCTGCTGTCAGAGGAACTGTGAAAGGACTGTATCTACCAAACTAACAATACAGAGAAAATGATATTATGTACATACATATAATCCAGATCCTTTTGGTAGGTACCTATAGAAAAGATAATATCAGACTTTATTTTTTGGTCTGAGGCCATCACACTAATATTATAAAAGCTGAAGTTTTTGAGTGTATGTGTTTATATGTTTGTTACTTCTTCACGCTCAAACGGCATGACCAATTTTGATAAAATTTTGTATGGCGGCAGCTGACACCCTGGATTAACATATAGGCTACTTTTTATCCCGATATTCCCACGGGATCGATATTTACGCGGGTGAAACCGCGTGGCGCAGCTAGTAATATCATATATCTATTAAGTGATTTAGCTAGATCTAATTAACTTTTTCAGTATTACTGTATAAATTATAATTCGCCGGTACAAGTAGGTAGGTAAAAATTAATTATGGAGTCGCAATTAGTCGCCTGCTGAAATAAATCAAAGCCGGTGGACTCGCTTGCGTTGTTGGGTGTCGCAGCCATAAAAATTCTTGCATAAAAATAGAATAATGAACCGAAATAAAGTAGCTTCATTGTTTCCTTTAAAATAAAGATACGGAACTAAAATACTACTATGAAACGCACGATAACGTTGTTTCAATTCGCTTTTTTGTAACATAATCATGAAGTTGGGAACAATTTCACTTTCAGATTATTTCAATGAGTCACTGAACTTTCATAAGAAATCCCATAACTATGTTATAATTAAACCCAAAAAAAGTGGAAACATGAATAAAGTATGATAGAATACTAAATATGGATTAAAATAGTGAGTGCATAAGTATGAGAGTAACTACAAAATCACCTGTTTTTCCGAATCAATGATGAAATGCAATCGATTCGATTAGGTACTTATTTTTAATAATTGATAAGGTAATGAATCGATACGCAGTCATGTGACATTGTGACATACGTCGACCGTCAAAACGATAACCCTTATTCTCACATAATAGAGTAAAATAAAATAAAAAATATAGATAGTTAATGCATTACAATTCACATAAGTATTGGCCCTCAAACAATGAGTGACGTCCGGAAACAATTAACTATGTATTCATTGGAAAGAGGAAATATCAATTCGCTTGTACAGGGGGGTCGGTTGATGCGTTTAGTTTAACAGAACGGACAGTCGACTCAATTATCCTCATATTATATGAGCAGTGATATTTTGAGGATATGCGTGGTGGACTGTTGTTTAATGCTTCATTTGTTTTGGGTAGATACATTCATTTGTTCTCGGGGCTCGTGGCTAACTAACAATAACCGCACGAATCGATCGATCAGGTCAAGCTACCCTTGGCGAGATCGATCCGGGGATGGGTGACCATCTATACATACTGAAATCCCTCCGTGCCTCGGAAAGTCCCGGCTGTCATTACCGGTAGTCAGCAGCTCGAAAATCTGACAACCAGTTTTACCAAGGGATATCATATTACCCGGTAACTGGGTTGTGGAGGTCAGATAGGCAGTCGCTCCATGTAAAATACTGGTATTCAGCTGCATTTGGTTAGACTGAAGCCGACCCCAACATAGTTGGGAAAAGGCTAAGTAGATTGTTTGACTTTATTTTAGCCTAATACTGGAAACAGTTGACCAAATATTTAAAATATTATTAAGTACTTATATATAGGTAATTTATTAGCTGGTTCAACACCATCTTCACGGTTTTGACCAGAGTGTTGCATGATCAATGGCAGAATTAATGATGCGCATTTTTTTTTGTAAAAAAAACATATAAGTAACCGGAACCTGTTTAAACAGTAGTTTTGCTAACTCATCGCCAACAGCACCATTAATCTAAGTTTGACCTACGACTTGCGAACTGACAAACGACTGATCACACAAATTTAATTTTACTTAATTTCCAACATGACCCTTCGCGTTTCGTAAAAATTAGAAAGTTGAAAGAATGTTGTTCGGCAATTAATTATGCAATTTAAGACCTCGTCCATCTCGTTACCTTTTGCAATTTTAAATCAAAATACAAAATCTGCAACTTTAAGGTGAGCGCAGATTGGGGCGGGCCGTACCGCAACGCAACGCATTGCCATCCACAATCGCATTCCATTTGCATTTCGCATTTGCATCCTCGTTCAGAATTTCGTATATATCTATGAAGCAACGCACACTACAGACGGGCCCCACCGCACTTTTTTGTATGAAAATGCGTTGGGCTAATGCGCGCTTGGCTTTAGGGGAGCTCGTCGGTTCACGGATCGAAAGTATATCCGCCAATTTATCGGGAATCACCCGTCTCGCTGTGACGGCCCACGCTCTATTGTCCCCCGGCTCAATCATGCCAAATTGCAGCCCGACGTATGCATTTTACCCGATTTCACATTCCAATGCCGTCACTGAGATACGACTATCCGAAATAGCGACGGAAGGTAATGGCCCTGCCATGTACGCCTACCCACTTATAATTCAGTAACTATCGATTTTTCGGTGATGGATGACTTGGTGCATTATGAATGTGTGAACGATCGAAACGATTTCACAATCGATTTAATTTAAATAGTGAAGGGCAATAACAATGTAACATTTGAGCCCAAACACCGTGACCGCAACAATATCGAAGTCTACAGTTACCCGATGACGTGTCGATGATATGCCTATCGACCCTAATAATGTAGGTGTCCATTACATTTGCATTTAAAAACATAATTTCCATAAAGCAGCTATTTATACCGTTACATGAATAATATTTTCGTTGTCGCACTTATTAGGTAATATTTGAGGCATTTTAATTCATCTTTAATCCGAATTATGAAATTTAATAGAATATTTGCAATAAATTAAACCATAATCTCCTTAAGTAAGATATCGAATTTATCTCACGACAAATCGTACTGAATTCGTTGAATAAATGTTCACAATTTGGAATTAACATCAACATCTCTATCAAAGTTATAAAATATTCATTTAAGTTAATTCCGACATCCGATAATCCGGCTTAAGAGTAAACTAGTCGCGAGCTCGAAATCACTGGTGGTCATGGCCTAAAATCACGCTGTCTCATCTGACTTCGTATCCGAGAGAGCTAGTATTAGTGATGAGCTAGTCCACACGCACAACGTCTAGTTCTCACGCACAAAAACTCCGTACAGAACTGATAGGCGCGTAAAAAAATTCGAAAAGTGCTTTGGAAAATCGAGTTATAAGAAAAAACCACTGCATAAATCAATTACAAATAAAGTTTATTGAACTCTTCCATAACTGAGCTTTATCGGTACAGACTTGGTTTTGAAGATTTTACAGTTCTTTTGTTAGTTATTTACACCCAAATTTACGTTAAAAATAGCAAGAAAAACGAATCTTTGTTGGCTCATAACTTTTAAATGGCTTTTTATTTTACTATTCTGTTCCGTACAGACATAATTATATTAATAATAAGTCAAAACTATAACATGTTTAACTTTGGATGCACAATGTCAAACAGTGGAGTAATACTCTCCCGAAATTTGTATGTAAAAAATATCGACTAGTGGTACCTTAAAAACTAAAATCGTAACTGTGGGAATACATTACAAGATATAAAATGTAAATGCCTCCAGTAACATAACATCACGCCTTATTTCCTCGTAGGGTTGGGCAGAAGTGTACTGTAATAGCGAGGCGAGTCTATTGCCATCAACCGGGCACAAATCCAGACTACGGGCTGCTACTGAGAAATTCTAGATTGAAAAACCCAATAACACCTTGCCGGACCCGGGAATCGAATCCAGGACCTCATGTTCAGCAGTAGCCCTTGCGATCACTAGACCAATGAAGCAGTCACATCACAAGATACCAAATGAAAATGCCTCCGGTAACTAATACTTTAAAGGTATTCTCTCAACTCAAAAGCAAACATTGCAAAGCGAATCTCTGAGATCTTCAACAAACAAACCGCGACGGGTGATCTCACTAATGAAGTGTTCGCATTTAAAACTCGAGAACATCTTGTGTACACTTTTGATAAAATCAAAAAGAGTACCGCGTTCCTGTTTGAGTTATTTGTCGTCACATTAAACGAGTGTTCGGCAAAAAGTCCACGGAGATCAAAGCGGTGACGTGGCAGTCTGAAATAACACCCAACCGCACGCACTCGTCAACCAACATGCAAAGGACTGCATTGCGAGATTTACACTCGATGTGGAATATCTGGTAATTAAATGAATGGAAGCCTGTCTATCCTACCTACTAGACATTATCGATTACGGACAAAACAAAATGCTATTTTGTTTGTCGATAGGTTTTTTCTTTGGTAAAAATAAAAGAAATGCAGAGTCGATTTTTTAATAATTATAGGTATTTACCCGTTTATACTTAAGTCACACGTATACCTTTCCATAAGACATAATAAATTTCCGCATTTTCACAGTTATTGTGCTTTTGGTTGTAACTATGGATTATCTTTAAATGAGTTGAAGGAATTAATTTGCCCGTACTTCATTTTTATTTAAATATTATCTTTTGCGGCCGAAAACGAAAAACTATATTTCTCAGTAGAAAATTACCGAAAACCGAAATCGAAATTCGGTCGGACTCTAGTGATGGGCAACTCAGTGACACTTTGTTCTCATAAAAAGGCGACAATATATCCTGTAAACATGAAAGTTTACGATTCAAAAACAAGGTCAAGCATAGGGCTAACAAAAATAGTAGCCACAAATTCATGAGGACAGACAGTTCGCTATTCTCGACCACAAATATTTTAGCAACATTTCTTATTGACCTACACAAATTCGTGCCAAAATAGCGCATTAATTATACTACCGTGAAAATATTTATCACATATGAAATATTTAAAAAAGAAACGAGGAATACAAAGCGATAAATACGCAGAGTAATCAGCGCGCTGCGTGTCATAATGAAAATTGTTTCCGAGTAGTGATACGCGGACGTGTAAAGCTTTCATACTTCAGACGCATGAATAACGAGCGTACTGTTGGCATAAATATGGAGACAATGCCGCATTCCACTTTTAGCATAGAACCTTCTAGCTTCAGTAGTTCTGCGTCGTCGCAAAAGTGCCAAGTCATTTCGCATTCCTCCGACCATCCGTTAGATACCTTCCGTTTATTTAAATTCAAATATATTCAATTTAAATTAAACGCGTCAATCACTGTTGGATTTAATTGATAGCGATTCAATTGCTGAATAACTCAATCCCGCGCAATTTAGCGGTATTATTTTGTTGGACATCGATTGGCAATTACCAATGTAGAAATCGATATGCGATGATTTTTGTTTATTTTGTCCCAAAAAATGTGAATGTAACTACTTGGTAAAACATAGGTAAAGATAGATCTTCCTATCCGAAAAGGCAAAGGTTGAGAAAGTAGTGTTTCAAAAGCGAAAATAAAAAATGAATTAAATACATCTACGCTGAAACGGCAGCCATAAGTTACGTATGTACCAATAAATCAAGAAAATCGCGTGACACGTTAGAAATATCATAGCCAATAAACTAATCTTGTAAGAGATGGATAATACATTGATATAGATAAGTCGCTATTCATTATTAATTCTCATATAGCAGCTTCGATATTTATCTCGCAAATGCAGTAGCGGTTAGTAGCGCCATTGCTCAGTAGCCCCATTGGTCGTCAGGGTTGCTTGCGGCTGTACTTTATTAATGTTTAGAGGTCCCAACTCCGACTGTGCCTAAGCCGACGTCTGTAGGTGTACAACCAGTAATTATTTTAAATGCAAAGCTTGGCATCGTCGTGTAGGTAGTTAATCTTTACGTCGCATGTAGATGTAAATTAAACTTCTTGAATCCTACGTGTGTAATTAGGTGGGCTGAAAGCTAGACTTGAGATAAAAATTGGATAACGATAGGACATTAATTAGTTTGTAACTAAGTCTTGCTGTTTCCTAGATTGCGATACGTATATCAATATTAATATTTCATGTCACTAGCTAGATCATGGTAACCTAATTCTGTCCACATGAATTTGAATTTGCTTTAGTTCTTGTCTCTAAAAAAGTCTTAAAGCGACCCTTTTTGCGATACAACACAACAGGCAGGTACAGAAGACGCAGTATTAAGTCATACTCAGATATAGTCTGAGGCCGAGACAAGGTCGAATGGCGTCAAATGGCGTCACAGATAAATAATTTTCTTCATAAACAAAACAGTTCTGCTCCACAGACGTGAGAGTGCACACATAACCTCAAAATGCTATAAATTTAGAAAAACTTTTAAAATGAAGTTCGTATTTATTTTTGTGTTTGTGCTTTTGCTGTGTGTTTTTTTAAATGAGGGGAAAGACTTTACTGTCGGTACGAGGGCAAACAATTTGTTGATATCGACACAGAAAGTGAAGTACAGGAGTTTACCGTTAATAAGGAGGGACAAGGATTACAGTTACATCGATCCGAAGGAGAGAATTATTAAGGTAATTATTTTTAATTGTATCGTTTTAAGTGAAAGCGAACATGCCTGTTCTTTGCCTATATGAGTAGATGCTTTCACTTTAGAGGAGGACTTACAGTTTGATACTATTAAAACTAAAACAAAAGTTTATTTAGTAAACATCCAAAACTATCTCGTATACTGCATAATCGTTACCAAAAGTATTAAATCTCATATCCATGGATATTGCACACGTATATAAACCGAAACAACGCAACGCAGTGAAATGCGAAAATAGACGCCGAGATATTTTAGACGATTTTGATATCATAGCAATCGTGACAATTGGAACTATTCCAATTATTTTTATTTGAAGTTATGAATCCCTGAAATAACTTTTACTTCTTCTTGACGCCGGCGGAGGGGACTTGACGATTGACATAATGTATACCTACAATACAAACGTTTAAACTCTACTGTTATACCTACCTACATTTTTACTGAGGAGGATTCTAATATAATACAGCCAGATTCCTCTGCGCTTTGTCTTGACTGAGTTACCTACATATGCCAGGCATTTGACTCTAATAAGCTGAATTGAATTGGACAATCGTACTGCCACAATTGTCTCATGTCTCATTATATGTTAGTACGATTACTAAAAGTTTGTAACAGACTAGTGACTTCAGAAGTCACTCGTTTTCATCTTTTTTTGTCGATTGATACTTAGGTATTCAAATTTTGTCGGATCAGTATGTGGCTTCCTGGACAGCTCTATTATTGTCATTTTTTTTTGCGGATGGAAATTCATCAAATGACATCTCCCGCTCTGGGTGGAGCGGAAGGGAGTGTCAGACTCTTACTGAGTAAAACCCACCCGTGTTCCTTCCTTAGCCCTTTATGTTCCGGGGCAGCAGTAACCCTTTCGGACAATCCCGCTGACCCGGCAGGCTTCGGCCCTAACCTAACGGGCCCCTTCATTGATGCTGAAATCTCTTTGAGGGGCGCGTGGAACACGTACGCGCCGTCCGGCACAGTCCTGGTCTATCATTGGCTTCGTTTACAATTGATGAAAGCCAATGAGTTGGATAAACTGTCTCCTCATCATCATCATTCAACCGAACGACCTCCACTGCTGGGCATTGGACATAACTTGGTTTTTGCTTGGTGACTATACATTTGGGTTATTATTTGACTTGATATTGGCCATTCAAAAACTGGTATTTAGACGTATACATATATATTTATTCTGTTTTTAAGTTACCTAGTCTATACACAGATCTTAGAAAGCGGATGTTTACAGTTGAAAAACTTTAGCCTCAATACCTATTGTTTTCAATTCTCTGACACAATGATTGCACCGTGTACTTGTCTACTATTCATTTATGCATAGTGTTTTATCTCGTTTATATTCTCTCTAAAGGAATAAACGTAGACTGCAGTTAGTTAGTCGAGATTCAGTCTTAGGGGTAATTGCTTAGCAATTGATTTATCTATATTACGCTGATAGTTTATGCCTGACATGAAAGCCTCTACTACTACCTACATCAGCATTTTGTGGTAACGTTCTCACGATATTTTGTATTGAAATTTATTCTAAAGACCTCTATTTGCAAGTTTGGTACTCACGGTAGATATGGTTCCTATCAAAGAATAGGGCAACTTCATTTCACGTCTTTAATTAGTCTGGTATAAGATGAGCATTCTCTGACTAATAACTTGGTATCTTTTAATATTTTTTATTATGAAAACAAAATATTTTTTTTTTTTAAAGATTCTTAAAATTGAATAAAGTAAAAGTTGTTTATTTGGAACAAAAACAAATGAAGATAATAGGTAACAATGAGAACGATGATAGCTACAAAAGTTAAAAACTGTGTCGCAGAAAGGTATTAGGGACATTATTCCCTTATGATGATATTTGACCAGTAGTGACCAGTCCAGTCTAATTTCTGGGTATAGATAGTGATATATATGAGGAAATTCATATGAAGCAGTAACATTGTTGAACTTTTCTTTTCTTTGTCTACCTAATATATTTTTTTCCTCATTCAATTTCCAATCCGCTTCATGAAATCAAACACAATTTTACAAAGTTCGACAATTGAAGCCATCAAAAATGTACAACCAAATAAAAGTTAAAACTTTAAAAGCTTTCATCCACGATCCAAAATCCGTTGCGAAACCATCGGAAATAGCATGCAAACACATCATCAAAGTAAACCAAACCGAACGTAAAAAGCCTGATCAAAAAAGAGAATATTTTCATCCAGTAACACTAGTGGTTTCCCACTTAGCTTTGATGAAACTTTGATGAACACATAGCCGACAACACGGATCGCTAGCGTGTCACAAATTGCTTCGGAAACGATGTCGCGTGTGCATATTCGAATAGGCTCTTCGAAATAATATATTTACGTACACACGGAGAAAGAGTTGGATATGTGGGTAAAATATAAACATTTATGATAAAGAAGTAACATAGAACGACGAACCAGCTATGTATATTTGAAAATAACTTTCATTATCAACACAAACAAACCTGTACTAAAAGTTAAGCATATTAAAGAATTAGTCTCAGTATAATTAGAGAAAAATCTACTTATTGAGCTTTAGGCATTTTAGGGCTTGCATCTACCTATATTTATAATAATGTACATATCTACAGGAAATAACACACTCATCTAGCATGCACTGCGCAAAAAATCTCATTGATATTCAAGCAAGCAACACCTAAACAAATAAGGACAAAACCTTGGACGCACACGCATATTTAAATCGAATAAAATTCAATTGTATTTAGCATAGCCTGCATACTTAATTCTTATGCTTACAGTACTTCTAACATACCAAAGTATTTCCAGTCCCTTGCTAATCTTGGATTGAAGAAATGTGACAGCTGCTGAGATTCTCAAGGAGGTTGTAAAAATAAGAAGGGATTTGTAACCCGTAGGCGCTTTAGCAACTAGCCCTTCTTTTCCTTTTTGCTGGGACATGCAAAAATTTTACTAAACATCTGCTATGTGGAGCCTATCAGAAAAAAGTTAACATAGTTTTTTAACATAATTTCAAATTCACCAAGTTTAGAATCTTAATTTGGGTAGGGTGAAAATGTCTACGGAGTGAAAAGAAGTGAAAAGTCGTGTTTTTGCAATGCAACCCGTCAATTCATTTTTTTTTTATCTGAAAATCCCTCGATGGAAGCATAAGATTACTAATGAAAAATTTCAAAAGTTGTCAATATGATCGCCATTCATTATGTTCTTACAAAGCTCGCTGTTCTCATATCTAATATGTAGCTTTAAAGCAATAGGGTAACGACCTTTCACGGCACGGCTCAATTCTATTGTGATGCCACTACTAACTTGGCCATACTATTACCATAATGATATTATAATAATACACAACTAGACCAACTGTGTACAGGAACTGTCTCCCTATAATCTGAAGATATATTTTTTGTGTTATATTGGCCACTACCTAAATATGTAGAGGCCAATATGCGTGAATTTTGTGCAATTGATCACAAAATTCACGATACATTACTGTTCGTCGTATGATAGAATGAAAAAGGTTTATGTTATATGTGTACATAAATGATTAAACAAATAAATTACCCATATTAAACCAATTTCTACCTTTTTAAGACGTTTGCTAAATATTTGCCTCCCAGTCTGACTAAATTCTGGTGAACATCTGTTTAGGTACTACGCAGATTGATTGCCCGTCTGACCCCTACAACACGGCCAGCGGCCTTGCATGCACCAAAGTTATACCAGTAGTTTGGGTCAACTTTAAAAGACCTTGACATTGACTTTGTTCTCTGTGTCAACTGAAAATAACTTTTATAGATCTGGGCAGTGGCAGTTTATTCCAGTATTCTTCTTCAAAAGCAGAATGATATCAATAAAATATGAAGAAATATTGTGTTTATACATATAGGTAACGAAACTAGATCTGTAGTGTAGCGTTGAGACAAAATTAAATTCAGTTACAAAGTACTATCACGTTAACAAACCAAAAGAGGAAAGAAGCTTTTAAAAATGTTGATGATTTAGGTAGGTACCTACACCCACTTTATGAAAACCAGATCATTAAACATAAAATCATGCCTGTTTCCGCGAAGGGTTAGGCAAAATACCACCCACATTTCGCCAGATATTTTTTACCAGATCATTAACGCGCTATTCATTGTGTTTCAGGGTATCATCGCCCGGGATCTCTCGCGGACGAACACGGAAGTGACGCTCACCTCCGGCGGCATAGGCGCCACGAACGTGACACTTCATCTTCAGAGCGGCAGGGGGGAAGAACTCAACTATCTTATACTCATATTTAGCAACAATATTAAATAAAACATATCTATTATAAAATATACATATAATATGTCGTATATACTCACATTTAATTGACAATCTTGTCGTTAAGTCCGATCACAAACAAGTTTATGACAAGGAATTCAAGATAATATCAAATAGGTCACAGTGAAATATTGGTTCACATAGTCGATATTCATAATGAAATTGGTAACGTTGATTTATGACCAGCTAGTTATTATAAACACGAAAACAAATGCGAAACAATTTGGAATACCTTAAAAACAAACGAAAGTTGATTATTGTTTTACTGAACAACAAAAAACATTAAACAGAGACATCAGAAGAGATAAAATTAAAAAGCAATCACAATTTACGAACATCAGAGTAAAAGAAATATTTCATTTTGTTGCGTCAAGATAACTCAGAGGACTCGCAACAAACAGTGAGAGAAGAGACAACGAAGTGCTTACAATTCTGATATGATAAGAGCAACTTGACAATCAGAGAATACAATCTTCTAATAATAGCAAGCTCTACAAGGAACAATTTTCAACGATACGTAAACAAAAAGAAATAAATAAGTACTTTGACTGATTTGAAACATTTCTGATAGCGATGCTTGAATAATACGAAAATTTGATTAATTAAAAACTTTTCAAGTAAATTTTGTACCTATTTACGAATACAGCAAATAAGTATTTTTAGTTACTTACAAGAGCAGAAAAGTAATGAACAGTGAATACATTTTTCACCTTACGCCCATGTGATGCGAAACGGCCAAGGCCAACTAAGGTGTAGAGTTTGCGAAGTTAGGGCTTGTAGAGTTAGAAGCTTGGCTTTACATGAGATCTGATAACTTTTTGACAGCGCGAGCCATACGTAGTCTCGTCTTGGCAACATTTTACATGAAAATGTTTTCGGTGGGATTTCACACCTATTTGTGTGCTTATGAAAATAATATTTCTTTTTCTTTTTTTTGGGATGATTTACTAAAAATCCTGAAATATGTATTTTATTGTTTATAATAAGGAGTCCCTATATCAATTTTCAGACCTCTAGTATCAAAATTTGCGGAAGTCTCATACAAACTTCCATCCACTAGTTTAAGAGGTTGGGGGATAAAAGTTGCAAGTTTTAGAATTTTGTGGTTGTTTGTATACTTATACTAGCTTACATACCAAATTTCCGCTTTCTAGGACTTCGGGAAGTACCCTAAGAGTTTTGATGATCATCAGTCAGTGACGTAATCGGGGTTTTTTAGATATCAATAAAATCTAAAGTTAAGAGCTATGCAATTTAAACTTTTTATGTTTAATAAGTCCACTATTGACATTATATCCCGAAATTTATTTATCTGGTACAATCCAAACCCAAGTTATGAGGGTTCAAAAAACGACGAAGCGCTTCGAGAAAAGGTAGCTGCAAGGTAGTGCCCTTGCGCATCGCTTGCCTCGTCTTGGCGAGGGCACTCCCGTGCCCCCAGATTTTAGCAACTAAGTAGTCATAAGTAGGTACGAAGATAAGAAGAATTGAGATACAGGTCGTTACTTATCACGGGTCCAGTTATCAAAGCATTAAGTATTTAATTACTAAAATACAAGTCTACTACTTGTACGAGTAATATAGCATTTTAACATAACAAAATCATCAAAAGCAATAATAATCAACAAAAACTTTAAAGCTGCACAAGGCATAGAGAGTAAGGCTGTTTAAAAAAACTATATTCTCTCAAAAGAGATCCGTCTCGTTATCTTTAAAAAAAGAAAAAGAAAATATTTATCCACATACACGAAAAAACATGTCCAAACCCTTGTTTGCGAATGCAACAGCCAACAAGATAACAACTTCAAACAGAGAGTAAACTAACGAAGTGCTGCACACATCTCCCCCAACACAAATCAATTTTAGCGAATTGTCAGTGCACAGGGTGTTTAAACTAAGGGAGAGAGGGGCTAATGGAGACACACGCATTAAACCGGGCCGCGTGCAGTGACAACATTGACATAGACCAGGGGGCCTAATTAGTTTAAGCCTGTGGCCGGCGCCCCGGAGATGGCCAACGAGGATATAAAGATGTGGGAAGTGACCTACCTTGGGGGTAAATATATACCTATTTTTGGTTATAGCTGACCTCTCATTGCATAGGCTTTTCGTGCAATGAGAACTCGGCTTGTACTGGTAATGTATAGCTTGATTAGGTCATCGTGCATAAAGGGATCATTTGGAGCGTGTTGAAAATCGGAACCAACGCCGCATCTTGTTTTTTCTATTAATTTGACGATTCCTACCAAGCGCCCCCCTGTCTGTCACCGTCATTCGAGTGCCAAAAGATCCTTGTAGCACGTAGACAGAGTAAACTATAGACTGCTGCATATCTTCTCTTTCATTCGCACAAGAAAAAAAGAGAAATATATTAACGTCACTAGCAAAGAAAAGACACAGAGTAAGAATATTTCTGTCCCTTACTACTTGTCGGCTAAGAACATCAATGTGCACAACAAATTTGACGTTTATGAATGAAATAATAAAAACTACACCGCGATTAAACGGATAATAAGATCTTTTTCGTGCATAATTCAATAATAGGACATTTGCGCAACGTTCTGTAAAAATGGTAAGGTGCAGTGTAATACTAATAAGCTGTAAAATGATAGTATGATGAAGATTGCCGGAATTTTTTGACCCTTTCGGTGACACGGATACCATGGGTCTATAGATTACTCTGTCTACGTGGTAGCAGTTTATATGTGGATGCATCAACCTGTAGAAGCAGATTTTTATAAGTAACTAGCTGCGCCCGCGATTTCACCCGCGTAAGTATCGATCCCGTGGGAATATCGGGATAAAAAGTAGCCTATATGTTAATTCAGGGTGTCAGCTACCTCCATACAAAATTTTATCAAAATTGGTCCAGCCGTTTGAGCGTGAAGAACTAACAAACATATAAACACACCCCCACACACCCCCACACACTCACTCACACACCCGCAAACTTTCGTCTTTATAATATTAGTGTGATTGGATGACAGACTACGCGACATCGGTATCTGATGAGCACCGCCGCTTTCTATGGGCATGTGTTCCAGGAGGTATCGCAGATGCATTCTCATTCCAGAGATAAAAGTGAAATGTTGCCTGTAATTACACCGGCATTCTTTAAACCGGATTAGACGGACCTAGCAACGTTGGTTTGCGATAGAAATAGGTATGGTGGTAGTACGTCCACTGACGAATTCCTCTACTAGGCACTAAAAACTAGTAACTGGAGCTGGTAGTATGTAGAAGGTAAAGAAACAATTTTTTTAATAATTACGTTATACGTACATATATCTGGCAACTTACATGATGCAATTATGTTTCTAAAACAGAATGTAGTCCGTAGTTTATACATAGAGGAAAAAATAAATAAGTCCAGTCGTTGCGCTACAATGTGAAAATTTGATTTCCTGTGAAGTAAGAACCTAGAATGCTATAAGCATATTTTGGAACCTAAATGACATTGAGAGGGTGTTGGTGGTGAAAATTTGTGTAACTGTGTCACAGAAATTGTATTGACAACAAGATGGCGACGTTAGTTCCGATTTTGGCCACTTACCAAAATAACTTTGTAGTGCTGTACCAATAAATTGCAATAACAAAAAAGTGATTGATTCTAAGTTTAGATAATCATTAAAATCCGTAATAGCCAATAAGTTGAGCGAATTGATTTATTAATGTTCCGCCCTGCAAATGAAAGCAATACAAACTATGAATACATAACAAATCAAGCATATCAATTATAATCATATTAATCAAGCAACTCTGTTATCGGAAGTGTCTCGCAACGCAATAAGTCGTAAACATAAATAAATTATCAAGAAATATACGCAGAAATGTAACTCTGTTCAAAACATACAAAGATGTGAATTATTAGAAAAATGCGGGAATATGAGAAAAGTATAGTATTACAAGTAAAGGTTTTCTTACAGACACCGATTTCGCTATAAGTGTAAAAGAATACAAACTAGCCAGAAAATAATAGGTGTCTTTTAAATAAGGCCACTTCCAGACAGACGGTTTTATATCTGCGCTTTGTCCAGTAGGGTGCCGTGCTAACCTTCACATTTTTATCCAGGGATCAAAAAGCGGCCACTATTACAATTTCAACGCATTACCGTAATACAAAAGTAATTCAATTCCGTGTCTGCTGGTGGTTTCAACGTCCAATTCATTAATGCGAGCTTAATTAATTCACAACCACATTATACTATCGGTTCATATAAATTAAACGAATTAAGTACTCCACTGATAACAGAACTGGGACTTGATTATCGAGTTTCGAACGGGAACGCTAATTTTACGAGTTATATGACGTCCACAATGGGCTGGGTCTCCTGTGTTTTGAACTTTCGACGTAAAATTCGAATGGAGCACTTATTTCACCTCAATTAGCATTAATATCAACATCAAAATTGCTGGCCAGAAATAGTGGGACCGCAAATTGAGGACATAACACGAAGATAATAATAAAACGTGAATTCTAAGCGGTAAAGCAAATGTGCTAAATAAACTTGCAAACCTTATTGGTCATATGCAAATTCGTTATTGCATTTAAATACCGACATAAAAGCTGAATGTTTTGATTATGACTCATGACTTTGGCAGTATTTACACCGGCATCCTTTAAAAAAAAATTAAAAGCATTAAATATAAAATTCGGACATCAAAGTAAAATGATGCAGGCTCCCCTGCAATATTTTTACCAACGAATCGGTTTTAAAATTGGTCGTTTTTCTTTTTTACGTGGGGCTAGCTCGGGAGCGAGAGACGAAAATTTGACAGTAATGTAGGCAACCACTTTCCTGCGGTAGACGCACTGGCATAAATAAAACATGGACACCGGTAATGCACTCTTTGCTTCCCTCGAATATTTCGCTCCGCTAGAATAAAATGTTATGAGTATCGACGCTAGTAAAGCCGTTCCGAATTGATATTTTAGAGATTGTGCTGAATACAGCAAATGCTTTTGATATATCGTTTGAGTGGCGATATAAAAGAGTACTTTTCTGGATTAAAATCGTAATGCCGTAGATTTTCGACGAGTTTTCCATTGGTTTTTAGACCACCTTGCAATGAAACCCAATATGTGGAAGCATGTAATGGGAAATCGCTGTAAAGTCATCCAGAAGTGCACTCAGAGTTCATTCGATATACTTTAATGGATATTATCTTCACAGAAACCGCACCAATTTAAAAGAGCAAATCAAATACAAGAACTAAGACGTCGTCGTGACGAAGTTAATCTTGGATTGACACTAGAACAAGAAATGTATTTGTGTATTTAATTCCACGAAGAGAAGTGACTCACAATGCTTGTAGGCGACAGACCAACACCCTGTTTATGCACTATTAAAGCATTTATGCACTATTAATGCAATAATGCAGCATTGCTTTACGTATCATTAAATGTTAACAAGCGGAATCGCGTTGGCTGACCAGTAACACACCTAATAAAATCTTACATCATACAAACATAACTTCTAAAACGACCTAAAGGACTAACAAAATGGAGCATATTTCGCATAAAATCTTTATAATTATGACCCACATAATTCTGTATTAAAACAAACGAAAGCAATTTAAATTTAATTATCGTAAATAATAGCGAACATTAACGTTTAAGGGCTAAATGTATCACCCTCTATGCGGTAGGCCTCGACGGTGTTTTGTCACAATTCTAAACCCGTTAAATTTTCCGAGGACCTACAGAACAATAACGGTAACTTAATGTTAATAATTCCAAAGCCCAGAAAGTAAAGTTTCCCTTCGTTTCCCCTTTACCGAATTCAGGGTGAAACTCGGTGAAATTCGATTTTGATGCGTCCCATCAAATAGTAATTTCCCATGAAAACAAAAGCCACCAAGAAAATTTCTAATTCGATCCAATCTAAATCCAATTACCTACACCCCGTGTTGGTGCTTACACGGTGAACACACATACGTGCGTGCTCATTTTTACCTACTCAAGTCTATCGATCGACGACCATAGACGAAGTAAAACTGAAAAAGTTATAGTTGTCAAACTTGGTGCCTCTCTCCTATAGATCAAGTACAAACAAATGTTCTGTCAATAAAATGAAAGAGGCGCTTGATCTTCAAAAGATAAATCGATACTAAAATCAACTTTTATAAAGTTTTCCTTGGAATACGTTGGCAATTTGATTAGTTTTGATAATGAGTAGTCAACTGGTGATTGAGTATTTCGTCCAGACACTAATACACTTTAAAACAAAACATCAAAATTATGAAAAAAAAAACACAAGTCAAAGAAACTGTTGAAAAATCTACTCAAAAGAGGAATGAAGAATGATGAAAGATGTATGATATGAGTAATTTATACATTTATACAGGTAAAAATAACAAAATTAAATTCTAAGACAACTAAAACCATACAGAAACTAGAAAATAGCGTCGAAAAACTCATCCGCATCGCTGTCGACTGGTAATGTACCCAAGAGACTGGCGGCATTACCACGTTGAATGGCGATGCTTAGTTTCTGGCCAAGGTAAAAGTCAGCCCTTGGGTCACGGGAAGTGTCAATCAGCCGTTTCGAAATATCTTTAATAAGACCATAAGCACTCGGACCCCACGGCCCGAGGGTTTCAACCCCAAACGGCTCGAAAATATAATTTCCGATGAGGTTATTATATTTTCGCCGCTTGAGGTTCTCCGCAGCCGCAGCAGCAGCGCCAGCACAGCATGCCGAGCCAGGAAGATGGGATGGCGCAAGAGTATCGACACACGTAGCGTCCCACACTAAAGGCCTACCCACCTTCCATGGAAATAAAGACATACCGTCCGGTCTCTTGCCATCGTCGCGTGCCAAACCATTGGGTTCTAATACAGCTGGAACGCCGACGGTGACAAGAGCTCGTCGGATGATGTATGATATTGGTATAGAAGTGAGAAAACATTTCCTGACATTGTTTACGGTTTACACTTGTTAGATCAGGCGGAATTGATTCTGTCAATAAATATCGGCAATGTGTTTTCGTAGCTATTTTTTAGGGTTCCGTACCCAAAGGGTAAAAACGGAACCCTATTACTAAGACTTCGCTGTCTGTCCGTCCGTCCGTCCGTCCGTCCGTCCGTCCGTCCGTCCGTCTGTCTGTCACCAGGCTGTATCTCAAGAACCGCAGTAGCTAGACCGTTGAAATTTTCACAAATTATGTATTTCTGTTGCCGCTATAACAACAAATACTAAAAAACGGAACCCTTCGTGTGCAAGTCCGACTCGCACTTGGCCAGTTTTTCTTATATATTGTGGCAAAAAAAAGTGACAAGAAATACATTGAAAAGCCTTTTTAAAAAGTTTCGGTAAACACTAAGTGCAAAATATTCATAAGTAAACAAAATGCCCAATATCGGCGACAGTTGCTGTAAAACATAGTCTTAAGAGTGGAGACCACGATTCGGTAATCGTAAGGTAGGACGCCCTCAGGCTAGAATAGAGTTAATTGGCGTGCTATTGCAGAGGCTTACTTCTAGAGACCTGCCACCATTTACATGCAGTTCGTGGCACCTAGCAAGTTTAGTTCATAGTCGGGCAATATTTCATCATACCAACACCAACACACTGCAAGCTGTAAATGCAGAGAAGCATATAACTCTTAGCTGCATCATGGAAGATACTGCCATCAAAACGATATTAACCTCTCAACGCTGCGTGGGTGTATTTTACAATCCCATATTAAAACTATCAGGTTCTGCCACCTCATTTACCAGAGAGTACCTTACAGACTACTCGTAAATAATGAGGGTTATGGCCATAGTTACCACGCAACTTGTCGCTAATCCTCCGCCAGTTGTTATAAACCGCTTAAGCAAATTGTAAAAGTTTTATACCCGATAATAAGGGTTAGTGTTTCCGTTATGTTGGCATATAATACCAACAAACAGGATCATAATTTTTGTGCTGATCTTGGGATTAAAGGAAGGAGAGGATAACAGTTTGGTAATATTTAAATTCAATATAGCACATGGTGATTATTTAGAGGGGCTCGTGACAAAATAATAGCTGCATAGTTCGATTGATCCAGGTTAAGTTACGCTTGCCGCGATAGGTCCGTGGATGGCTGACCATCCCTTTCATACAGAGACTCCTCCGTGCCTCGGAAAGCATGATAAGCTGTTGCTCCCGGCTGTCATTCGTAGATCTTTTAGCAGTCGCTACGGACAGTCAGAAGACTGAAAATCTGATAACCAATGTTACCATGGGATATCGTATTACCCATTTACTGGGTTATGGAGGTCAGACAGGCAATCGTTCCATGTAAAATACTGGTATTCAGCATTCGGTTAGACTTTAAGCTAAGCCGACCCCAATGTAGTTGGGAATTGGCAAGATAGAAGAAGACATGCATATTGATAGATTAGACCAGACAGAAGACGACCCTATACATACAAATTAGGAAAATGGCTAGACAGATTTGTATATCTATTGATATAATAAATAAGGAAGAGAAAGACAGTACTGGCGCCAGCTAGGCAGAAATACACCACTTGTGCATAGTTGTCACTTCCAAAACCAAAATACTGCAGATATTTGTGGACACCAACAAAGCCAATGCCAATACTGCAGTATGAAATTAAGATATGAAAGACATGCCAAAATAAATTCCGCATATAAATTTTACGTTTGCTATTTCCAGAAACAAGGTCGTGTTGATGACGTCTTTCATATCTATTAAATCTAGGCAAATATTGTTCACGTGTTGATATAAATAGGAAGGAAACAAATCCCAATGATATCTGATACCTATAGCCAATTATGTTTCCATTTACATTCTCCAAGTTGTGTCATACCTAATAATATAAGGTACAGCATACCTATTATAATGAAGGTGCAGCAAGGGTAGGTCCTTCAACAAGTTGGACAAATAGTAAACGACGAAGAAAACCGCTGGATGCGGGATGTACAGGACCGGTCATTATGGCTATGAGGAGGGGCCATGTCCAGGAATGGAGGTCTTTTGACTGAATGTTGATGTAGAACAAATTGTTCATATTTATATTATTACTTAATATTGAACTGAGCAGGATTACCTAATAGATATTTAAAGAATAGCTTAAATTAATTTTAGATTTGAAGATCGCATTCCAATAATAAGGAAATCGCTAAAGCATGACTTAAAATACAAAATTCGCAATCAGTACTCCCGATAGAATGCCTGTACAAATATGCGATTACAAAACTCTAAACAAACAACAAAAAACCAGTAGCAACCTTCACTTAGAACAAGCGTGCAATTATTAGCGCAGTACGAAGTAACTTAGACAACATTTTGCGTCGAGCGTAAATTTACTTAGTTGCTAACATTTAATTACTTTACTGCAGCTAAATCTCGTGTTAAACTTATTGCGATTATTTAGATTGATTTAAATCGTTTTTATTTAGCTTACACCGTGGGAGTGATTGGGAATCGAATAAGCATGCCTGTACGTACGTGCCGCTATAGTAAGTGATGTGCCTTTAGAAGTTTATCTACATGTGATTATCTTGGTTGAGCAAAAACTAGAACTCTGAACAGCTTTCGAACACTGTACCTATGATATGCTACTGGTTATGGTATAATTTTCTGTTCAGTTGCAGAATTTGGGTCCAGGACTCCAGTGCATATCTTTGCCTATGACAACATGAAGATTAGCTGTTAATCTATTAATTGCGAATAAGAAAAGTGCTTTGGGAAGCTTATCGATGTTTTATTTTATTTTTTATTAGCTATTAATATCCTTCCAGGAACTTTTTTTTTAAATTAATATCCTACTTCTGGGCAAAGGCCTCCCTACTCTCTTTCCACCTCTCTCTGTACAAAGCTATATAAACATTGATCCTTAGATCAATGTTTATTAAAGGAGTCCAGCTCATCCCGCCATTTCCGTCTCGAGCTATTAAGCGGGACCTACTATGTCGAAAGTTTGGCTCATTGATCGTCTGACATGTGGCAGATGTGTCCACTGAGTCCAGCCCAATTCAATTTAAGCAGCAAGTTTCCGAGTGACGTCAGTTATCGTATGCTTTTCAAAATATAAATCCAAAGAAGACAGGATGTTGGACCACCAAGAGATAACGCCATAAATCACTGATACAACAGATTCTTTCGTAAAACACAATTGCGACCGAACAGAATTAATATCTCACCAGCATGCTTGTCTAATCATTACAGCAAAGGTACCAGCTAAGTTCAACAAATACAAACCCAACAAGAATATTCTTGTTCGACATTTATCTAAAGCATTTGACTCGTAAATCTCCGACGATACATTTTTAATTGATAACTTTCCTATACAAAAGATATTTCTATATCAAAGGGCTCATTATTTCGGCCCAACAAAACGTATCTGTCACTAATTCATTATGTTATATCTCATTTTAATGGAATTCTATAAAAAATAGTTGCCGCAATGATTTATGAGTGTTATCGTAACGTCGGCCTGTGTTTTTTTTAACTTGCGATAAGGGAAGTAATAGAGGAAGCAGTCTGTGATTTATTGTACAGGTCAGTTAATATTTTTTCAATGAACCACTGTTTATTGGACACGCAGGCATAAAAGAATTTTTGGATATAAAATTAATATCAAAGTCATATTTATTTCCACCCACAGGATCGTTGCACATAAATTTATTGTATCTGATAAGGTCTGATTGATTTTTGTTTACAATATTTCCCAATCTTCTTATATTACTTCGTTGCCTGAAGTACAGACGCCAGCACATCAAGCTACTACAATCTGTCAAATTTCTTTAATAAATTTTCAACTTTATTCCTAAAGCATACGGTTCAATGTAGATTGGGGATTTTTGACAGTTTCGGGTAGATTGATGTGATGGCGTCTGTACAAGAATATTAAAGATTTAAATCGTTAGATCTGCCCTCAACTTATTAAGACGTTCGAAAAAGTCTCCATACTGAGAAGAGTGAGCTCACACAATAATAATGGCGTTTCCATGACTATCAAGTCAAGTCTCTGCGACATTGTGTGTCAATGGTGTCAAAACGAAACAGAAACGCGACTATCTTTTGACGCGGTAGGGCGAATCCACGATTTAAATCTTTGAAGAATAATGCATACTGGCGTGGGTTCCCAGATTTCGCGACGGATGTCTCGACATGCTAAAATGGCCGCACAAAAAGACGGATTATGATAATCGCCGTCCAAATTGGGCACGTTAAAGGAGAATGTAGCTAATATATTCACAGCTGCGATTGAGTGCAGGTAAACAATAGCATCACGAAGTTGTGTGGCAAGTATTGCAAGTCCATGAATCATCAGAACACCCTCACACTTCCGCACGTATTACTGTTAATTAAAACCCGGAGAGAGACCGAAGTCCCGGCTGTCATGTCCCCAATAGGGTTACCAGAAGAGAAGACATGCTCAAATGTTCGGAGAACTCTCAACGGAATGTTTCGAAGTTTTGAAGAAAATTATCTGGTTAAAGTTAGAATAGGTATAAAGTAGACATCGCTGCTTGTTTTATTTAAATGGGCAACTCGAAGTTAGTTTTATTTTGACAATCTTCCAGAGCCACCTGTTCGACTTTACTCCGTGACTATACTAATGATGAAATTGGGCAGTGGGTCCAGTCGATGTATTCAAAATGTGATTACGTCAACTGGACCCGCGGGTTCAGTTCGAGTGGGTCCAGTTGACCATAGACTCGATTACCGTGCGCTACACATTTTTGTTCAAAACCAAAGTCCTCTAAGTTCTAAAGAAGTACTACAATGCGGCAAGAGACAATCTGCCGAAACGAAAATCTGTCTAAACGGAAACAACCCCGTCGGGCGTCCCTACCAAGATAATTAAAATACAGCAGTCCTGTAGTAACGTATCGCCCCCAAACGTCACTTGCACCATAAAACTTATACGAACACGCCTGCGATGACGCACGGACAGCTTAATGGAGGCGCGAGAATTCGGCGACGGTTTCTGAAGCTCAACGATAAATAATGAGACGAAAAAAAATGGATTATGTGGCCTATATTTGCATCAGACGACTGTGTGCAGGATGGACTTGATAAGAGATTTTGCATTGCTGAATGGATTTCAGACGGAGATGAATTTCAATTTGAAGATGCTATGGTAGTTTTGTTAATTGAGTGCGTAATGAGGATTTCGTTGAATTTCGTCATCATAGTCAGTGTATAATGTTCCCACTGCTGGACACAAGCCTCCTCTCTTCGAGACAAAGTGGGCTGTAATGTACCACGCGGGCCCACCGTGGATTGGTAGATGTCACATGTCTTCGAATTGTTAGTTCTAGGACATAGCATGGCAGTTTCTTTACGATGTTTTCCGTCACCGTTTTGAAAGCAGTGGCGATGAAATTATTTACACAAAGTAAAGCGCCAGCCAGGTTTAGAACCTTAGAACCCACGACCTACAACACGTATGTAACCGTTACCACTGGGTCACCACTGCTCTTTGAATATCGTCATGGCAAGTTCAAATCCAGTTTTAGACTTCTGCCATCGTGTAAACCATATTTCGACACTTCAATAACTTTAAGTTCTTTTATCTATCTTACACTCTTCGCATTTCAAATTCATTCGTCATTACGATGTTGCAAGTACTGCCAATTTGCGATCCAGTCCCTTGCCAGTATGTTAATGTGAAGCGGTTTCGAAAATAGACGCATTCTGACGAAGTTCGGACGTTCAGGGAACGAACACATGGCGTCATTAGGCCGTCTGTCACACTGATAGAAGGATACTGTTACGTACATATACATCCACCCTACAGTAACTAAACTCACATGAAACTTCCCTAGTAGGGCCGCCATCTATAACGCTAATTACTTGGGACAATAAGTTTCGAAGCAGCGATTGGATATTAATTTGTTCTACACACTTGAGTAAGTAATATATCGATGGGCCGTATATCAAATATATGCGTGCCCCATTTTGCGAACTTAAAGTAAGTTTATAACTTAAGCTATAAATTGTGAAGGGAGAGAAGTTTATATCATTCTCTGAAGATATTAAATTCAACCTTATGTGAAAATCATATATATTTTTTTAATAAGTGAGATTCAAGTAGGTACCTATTATTTTAACATGTCTGCTTTAAAATAGCTGGTTTCGCTTTCCACCAGGCGAGATCGAGCACAAGAACGGGCTCATTTATTTGAAAAAAAGCAAGACACAACAACGAAATTAGAACGCACACTATGTTCTCATAACTCAAATGAATCAAAACAAATAAAAAACGTTATTAAGACAGAAAACATGAAATTGCCCACGATTAATAATGCGATTCAAATAGATCCAACTGGACATGAAGAAATCCCGACCGATGGCAACCGTACATATAGAATAAACGTTGCGTTTAAGAAAGCCGCCGAACCCGTGGGCGGGCACTACAGGCACCGCCTGAGTCACTAAGTGCTTCTCCAAACAACTACATAACGCAAACGCGACGGTTTGCGTAACAGTTACGTGTGAAAGTCCAAATCAGTGCAGTGCACTGATACCGATAACCTAACGTTACTTCACTTAAAAGGACTGGTGATAAATAGTGACAACATTTTAAGACTAGATAAAGCGCTTTAAGTACTTACTTAACACTTTCACAAAGCATGTTGTTCCGAACTTCTATCGCGTAATAAATTCTTCGGAAATAACGGATAAGAAGTCTAAAATATTCTTCAATAAATCTTCTTTATTTATTTTCCTGAGTTTTAGTATCTTCTCTATTTATTTTTCTAAGTAATTCGAGTGGAAGATTCGACAGTCGTAAAAGAACAGTCAAGTTAAAGGCCAGTGTTTACTTTACAAGTTTTATTACTGTTTGAATTTAAATGGAAGGAGCAGACTCGCAATCGAATGTGTATAAGGAAAAGCAGACGAATATTACTTTGAGACGACAAAGACAATGTAGAGTACACGAATAAATAAAAGACATCGAACGTTCCGTCTAGTAAACAAACATCTCATCGTAACAAAGTTAAGTCAGTCCGTCAATCGGTCCAATATATTTTATTCATGAAACTGATCCTGCTGAATTCACAACACTTCTTTGAATACGGTTATTCTGTCTCCATATAATATTTTGCCCGCAAGACAAGACACTTATTCCGGAATAGATAGCGGCTACGTTTCCTTTTGTCTCCCAAACATACAATGATTACAATGAAAGATTACCATAAACACCCTTGCCTATCGTGGGAAAAAACAAGCATTTGTCACGGCAAATACACGATGTTATACTTACACAACTTTTCATTTTGGACCCCTACACGAACAGACAAAACCCATTAGGTGTGTGATAATGCAAGTTCATCGTGGCACAGGTATTGTTTAGTGTTGCCAACGGAACAAAGCCGTTGGGTTGCCGTCTCATCTACGGACCTATTACGATCCATTGTTGAGGAAGCATGTACAAAATTAAAATGCAGCATTGTCTGAGCTCGCACGCCAACCTATCGGTGCGCGGTGTTTTGTTTTAGTAAACAGTGAGATAAGTTGCTTCGTTTGGAGACAGTGTTGTTCATGCAATGGGTAGTTGGTGAGTTATGGTCAAACGCCGACTTATATTTCAGTATTTACTGTGTTCAGTCCACTTAAATTATTATGTATCTGAAGCCTTCGTAAGTGCACAAGATTACTCTAAGGTTTAAACTCACAAATGGCCTTAGGGCACTACACTCACTACCAATGGAGCCCTAAAAACCTGTGTAGGTATGCATCCGTAGAAAATAAATACCTGAACATATAAAAAAACAGTAACAAGGTTACATCCACGTCCACAAGTTAGCATACAAGAACTTAACAATCAATACACAATTTAAATTTTAAGTGCGAAAAGTTCCGAAGTAACGGCATCGTGCAATTTTCTTTCGAGCTACTTATAAAATGTGAACTCCCCTCGGCCGGTCGAGCAAGTTTAAATTGCTCTCTTCTTTTTTCACTATCTTTCCTTCCACTCACTTTTTCCTATTTAAACTTTTCCGTTTTATTTTAAAACCGACCACGACTTGTAACAACGTACGATTTTTATCGCGTTTTGTGTTCGAAACTAGATGTTTATAGAATATTCAACAGTATCGTTTGTCCCTATTATGGGGTTGAAATAATGCTATTGCTACATCGATTGGGTTGAGGCTTCGTCTTTTGTTGTTTTAGGTAGATAACACATTCGTTAAAATAATGTCAGTCAGCTAAGAAACGCCGGCGTCATCTAGTTTTTAAATAATGAACAAAAAAAAATACGTGTAAGTGTCTTACAAGATCTACTTACAGAAATAAACATCATTTACAATCACGTAGCTTGAAAAGTAGCTCTGGAACGTAAAACCATTTAGGTCCTTATAATTTTTAAACCATAAATAATTTAAGGCACAAATTATACATAAAGAAAATGCCCCCACAATGATGTGACCGTCACGAAAATTCACAGAATTATATCTACTACTAAGCTTTTGAATAATTATGTAGATACATAACAAAAAGCCCCTTAAAACAAACCAATGCTTTACCAGAAATCAAACACTTATTAGCAAAGTCAAGTAAACAACTTTACAGTTCCTATAGCCGCACTCATCCCGTGTAGAATAGTCGTTAGATTTCAATTGCTCTCTTCTCGAGTACTCTTGATTTAATCGTCGAGATTCGAGCATTAACACCGAGTAAGGTGCTTGAAGAGCACTTGCGAATATGTTCCGTTAGTCTTTTTGTACAGAAAGGTTCTTGGAAATACTTTAATGAGACGTGTAGATTTTGTGTGAGAAACATTATTACCATACATGTCTTGTGAGATATGATAATCATTATTAACGTTGGGTATGTATGTACAGACACGTTTGTAAGTTTTTGGTCATCATGGTGTTTACTAACATGGAACGGAAAGTGTCAAGATTTTATGTAAAGAAAATGTATGCTTTTTTTTGGCCTATATTGTCCCACTGCTGGGCAAAGACTTGTTCCTTTTCCCTCCCATGCCTCTTTTTTTTGTCCGATCTCTAGCCATAATGGATCTAATCAAGTTTGCGGGGCCAACATGACCGGAGGTCGCCCGTAGCCAGAGATGTATGAATAAAGGTCATAGCACACATATCAACTCGGAAAGGGGTCGTCACCGTATTGCCTTTCGCCTCGCCGTCAAACAGGCGTCAACCTAACGTAAGCACGTAACCAAAACGGATCAGACGCTCCGATACGTCGACTCGGCTACGGCAAGGCGACGCGACGCCGCGCTTACGGCTCGCTGACCGCTGCGCGCTGGTTGATGGTGCGGCTTTCGCCTCGCTGTCAAACAGGCGTAAACCTAACGTAAGCACGTTACCAAAACGGATCAGAAGCTCCGATACGTCGACTCGGCTACGGCAAGGCGACGCCGCGGTTACGGCTCGCCGACCGCTGCGCGCTGGTTGATGGTGCTGCAAGCAGGCCGCGGGATGGGTGAAAGGGGCAAGGGTGGACGAAGAGACTTAAGCTCGGCTACGGAGAGACGTAAGCGCGGGGACGACGTGCCGTAAGCGCGGGAACTGCAAGTTGACCACGCACCGCACCGCGGTTCGTGAGCTTGTCCCGAGGCGATTCGATTACGTTACGATTCTGATTAGTGTGCGTTGCAGTAGTTTCATACAAAGAATACTGAATGGCTCGAGTTGATACAGCGTCGATCCCTTTCCGAGTTGATATGTGTGCTATGACCTTAAAAATATAGAATTGAAAAACTGTGAATTTGGTAATGTTCCAAAACTAGCAAAGTAAGAACATAACATAACAAATAAATAAATAAGTAATCTTCAAAGGGTAAGACACAGGTGCATCTATAAATCCTATAGGTACCTAATAAACTCACATTTCGCCCTTTATATTTAGGTCTCGTGTTATAGGGGGCGAACCTATTGCAAGCTAAGAAATTATTAAGAAATACAAACAAATTATTTGTTCAACAACCACTTAAGCAGTTTAACTTAAAATCAACATGCTGTCAGTATCTACCCACACTCACATAAATACACTCAAGTAATGCTTTTCACTTAGTCAAAACAAAGATGGGTATAATTTGTTCGATGCGTTCGCTAAATGCACGCAAACTGCCCGAGGTACAGTATATTTTAAGGGAGAAAATAAAATTTTAAACAAAGACTCGAAATGTTAACCCTTCCTGACCCCACACGGGTACAGTTTGGCACCATAACATAACATGAGCTATAAAACGTGTGTATGAAATCGGTAGGACGGTGTTACCCCTTTTGTATCGCAGTTTCCCCTAGAATAAGGGGTCCGAGTAAAAGAATGTTCTCTTCATCCTCCAAAAATATTTTGTGTATTCTACAAAATCAATATCATATAGTATTCCGTAAGTATATTATATACGGCGGTATAGTTGCGTAATACACTAACAGTAGCATGGTTTTCAGTTTGACAGTTCAATAACATTCATTGCGTCATTTACGTTGTTGACAATTGTTTCGAACATATTAAGCAATGGATAACCAATATCGTTCAAAATGATTCAGATAGTGATTGAACGTGCATTAGGGTTCTAATTCAAGTGCAAATTGTAGGCTCTTATGTGAATTCTCTCTTAATATCGTATAAAAATTAAAAACAAGGTATGTGTATTAAAGTCTAACAGGTAATTTATTGACATTAGAAACTGAAATAGGTCTGTTTCAGTTGAATTATTGTAATTTTTCTGAAAAGAAAGTTTTCAGTTGTTGTTCTCTTTTCTCCACATTAGAAAGACTTTGGGAAACTTTTTCGCGTGGCAACTCGTTGTATATTGTACCGAGTGGCACCACAATTTGCGTATCCACCTTGCCGTCAAAACTCGCCGGTTGCCATGGCAACCCCCTCTGCGGTCCGCGCCGTGCATTCAGCACTGTTTTGAAATTTTCCCTGAACTCGTTGTTTAATCCGCATTAAAATAATAAAACGGCCCAATGTTTTGCCTCTCTGTGTACTGGCCAACAATATTAAATTGTTAAAATATCTGCCATATATCCGGAACGTCGGAATGAAAAGCAGGTTTTATTGGTTTGCTATTTTTAAAACGAGTCAACAAACGAACGTGTAATTTATTCATTTCACATTGTTTGGTTCATTTCATATTTCATACACAACAAAATGTGGAGTATGTACTTATGTTTTTAATTTACGTTTATTACCAAGGGAAATAATAAAGTCTTTACACTCATTTAATGTTCACTACATTTAGTTTTAGACACTCATGACTATTTTTATGACCGTCTTCTCCAAATATTTGCCTGCAGAAGTGCAGCTTAGAACTTTGTTCTGCGATTGCTTTGGATAAAGGCGAAGTAATTTCGTCGAGAACACATGGTGCATAACAATTGGTGTTAGGGAACAACATGAGCGCTAATACGACGGTACAGTCGAAATGGACCGTTAAACTCCACGGTTCGAGACGAATACGAGTGCTCCAAAATACGCCAGGCAGTAATAGAAATGGTACAAGTAAATTGTTATTGACGTGTATACTGAAACGTGCAGGTGATTTCGTGAATTAGTGCTGTGTTATTTGAAAAGTTATTCGAGTTAGGGTGAAATTGTACCAATATTCAGCTGTTCAGTTGTAGATGGATGGCCGCGGCATTTAGCGGTTAATTAATGATGACAGTTTCAACTGAACTTCAGTACCTACTTACATATCGAGTCAAATAAATATTTTTCATAATCACTAGGTACCACAAAAGCAATGAAAACGGAAAATTCAATGATGATGAAATCGCATTTCGTCATGTT
Source organism: Oligia latruncula (assembly GCA_948474745.1). NCBI lineage: Eukaryota > Metazoa > Arthropoda > Insecta > Lepidoptera > Noctuidae > Oligia > Oligia latruncula. The sequence goes on along the minus strand of OX419693.1, from coordinate 8,405,246 downwards.
ATAGGTATTTAAAAAAAAATTTTGTCTACATGGGTAGGTAACAAACTACCAAATCAACTTGACAGCAAGAGATTCAAGTTCATGAAAAAGTGAATTATGTTACCTGACTTCTTCAATATTTCTGAAAGTAGCCACTTTCATGACACCAAGGGGAAGGGCAAGCAGGGGTGACTTATCCGTAGTCGGGATCACAAGATCAAGTGACTGAAACCATAAGGAAACAAGTATCATAGAATGGTACGTATGTTTTTCTATTTAATTTTAGACCAGTAGAGACTACTTCTCTATAAATATAACTGACAATGCGAGAAATTCGTCTAATTCTGACCCAGCCTGTGTCTCGCTGCCTACCTACTCTCAGCGATGCCCTAAGCTGAGGTCCGTACCCCACAGGGAGTGCCCTTAGCGTGTAGTCGCTTAGTTTTTATAATTTTTTTTAAACCCAGGTTGGAGGCCTTAATTTATTGAGGCATCAAAAAAAGAGAAATTCGTCAAAAATAATCTTGTGCGGTCGGGGGACCTGTCAGGAACGAAGTTCCTTACGCAATACTCGCACGCACACACACACTTGTAAATAATAGAAAGAGACAGAGACACATTTTTACGATAAATGTTGTTTAATAAAATAGAAAATTGTCGGTTAGTCACCTGTCACCTGTCACCGGTCGGTTTTATTAAATAGGGCCCCGCAAGTCAATAGTATGACATGTACCTGCATAACACGTTGACAGTAAGCATTCGATTTACTATTATCATCATCATTTCAGCCGAAGGCGTTCATTGCTGAGGCCTCCCCAAGCATTACCACTTCGACCGGTACTGCGCTTCTCGCAACCAGCGATTTCCTGCGGTCTTCACCAGATCGATTTTCTATGTCAGGTTTGTAATGGGTCAGGTTTTAAGGGCGCCCAAAAGACTCGATAATAAATCTATACTAATATTATAAAGCTGCAGAGTTTGTTTGTTTGAACGCGCTAAGTAATCTCTGGAACTACTGGTCCGATTTGAATGATTCTTTTAGTGTTGGGTAGTCCATTTATCGAGGAAGGCTATAGGCTATATAACATCACGCTACGACCCTTAGGAGCCGCGCAGCGTGTGACACCGCGGGGAACAGCTAGTCAAGTATAAATTAGAACAAGATCAATTTCATGAAGTGATTGTCTTTTCACCAAAAAATGATAATCAAAGGTTTGTCCACCAACGGAATTATGTTTCGTCTACCAACGGCTTAATATTATGTCTCTTACTTGCGTACAATGATGGTGACCGGTGGTTCAAGACGGCAACAATTTACGATGTCAGTTTGTTGACAGATTTCCATCAAAATATTTAGTTACCCAGGACGCATGTTGGCTTTCGTGGATCTTACACGTGTCTTTAAAATAATGCAGCAATTCATGCTTGAAGACATGTTTTAGCTTTTAAATCTGTGACAGACAGACCGACTGATGGACGGGTGGATAGACAGTCGTCTAAGGCCGCATCCTAACCAAAAACGATCGTCGCGCAAATACGCGATCGTCGCATAGTTATCTCACTTTTTGTTCAGTGAATCGGAATGCGTGGTCGCACCGACAGACGGCGCCTTCCGGTTTTTCTCTACAAGAATCCCACTGGCCCCTTTTTAGTACTGAACCCTAAAAACTAGCCATTAAAGATTATCTAGGCTAGGGCAATAAAAATGCGATCATTTCTAGCAAACACTAGGCTAGTAGCGTGTCCCTCCATTACATATGAAGTTATTTCCTTATCCCCTTCGGAATCACACGCAATTCGTGTGACGTAGTCAGTGCATGGCTACATGGCGCTAATGCATGTGCTTTCAAGTGGGTTCGACGCACTTAATATCAACTCTGCGTCATTAGAAACATCATTCTTATCAATAGCGTCAAAAGAAACACTTTCATTTAAAAAGCCAGTGAAACATTATACCTAAGAAGGTACTTTCGCGTCAAGAATATGTAGCAAAATGTTGTCAAAACGGCAAAGTTTCTTATAAAAAAGTAATACTGAACACCACTTTGTGAAAAAAGCCCTTCAACTAAATTGAAAATGATAAAAAAACTTATGTCAAGAAATCAGAGGGGCAATTCTAGTAGTTTTAAGATCGTTTACAGTCCTATTGAGACAGATAATCTTAATCTGTCAAAAGTACCTCTAATTTCCCTACATTTTGACAAGTTTTTGATGTTGATTGTCACTAAGATGAGATTGCGACTAGATTATGAACATTATTAATTACGGGAATTGGCCTTCTTTTAGTCACTTTCAAAAGAATTCCATATTTAGTTCGAAAAAAACCTTTAGTGGATTCTTCATGGTCAAAGATATAGTCGTAATATGACCACCACAACATATCAGCACCTTAAAACGGCATACCTACATCTAGTTAACCTTTAACAGCAAAGCCGCACCCTAGCCCAACAAAATCAAAATACACGGGCATTGTTCAACACATTGCAGAGTCCATACAATAACAGACATACCTGATACCAATTTCCGTTGCTATCTCCAAATGTATCGATACAGACATGTAATTAGGTAGACGCGCGGCGGGAAACGCCAAAATACCACGGTAAAATGGTAGGTACCTATACGAGTATATATTATTATTATACAGAACTTTCCGTGGTTTCATCCAGTCGTCGAAACGTTATTCATTTGTTTGGGACTGGAGAGCTGAACAGTTTTAATTTGACGTTGTATTGATCTGGGATGTCTGCAAATTAGTATGATACAAGCCGCAGCCGTGTGCCCGGTGGGATTTTGGCAAAAATTACGAACTTCCATTCAAACTGTCATGCTCTATTTAATCCCTTAAGGGGATGACTTTTCAAAAATCCAGCCTTTGTCCTCACTTTCGTCATAAAAGGAACTCTTGTGAAAAGTTTCATGCTTCTAGACCCAGCAATTTAGGCGGTGCGTTATCTGCCAGTGCATGAATGAATTTAAGATTTTTATTAAGTAACTGCTGCTGACAGAAAAAAAAATGACAGTCTGAAGACAAACTCTTTTGTTACTCATAGCACAGCTCATAGTGTGGACATTTGAAATTATGATGGATTAAAATCGCCAACCCATATAGAGCTATCGTGGTGATTTAAAAACCTGCAGAAATCAAATATTGCCAAAGTAACGTAACTTTTAAAAACTTAAATTAATCAACACAATCAAAGAACCAATAATTAGGTAGGTAACTCTATGAATACAAAGGCACAATTTACACACAGGAAAATAACGGTCGCAACTGTTTATTTACACGTCAACATTAAACCAATGCCTGGGAAACATAGCTATAAAAGCATATTACATACCTACCCCACAGACACTGCAGTCAATCGACAAGTGAGCTGTGATGGGTCGTTAAACTTCACGAGGCTATCCGTGGTGCAGCCGTCAATCCGGAACTAGTCTCGCCGTGTAATGGCGCATTAGGTTTAAAATGTGATACATATTGTATTAATTGTTGGAGGTTTACTTGATTTATTTCTATTAGAGGCAAACGAAATAGTGCACCGAATAAAACTAAAGTATTTCAATGCGATCGAATTTTGTGATGTGATGTGAGTAGCAAACGAAAGGCGCAAAATGTTGACCTATAAACAAAACTTAACTAAGGATACCTACGAAATAAAGCATCTCAAATCTGAAATCATGACCTCTTTGATTGGTCGTTGACAACGTGAATATTCGTTGTACTAATCATCTCACTAATGCGTCGCTAGTCGCTACAGTTTTCATCATACGCATCAAATCAAAGACCACAATAATTGCAAGAAACTCGTTGAGGATGTAAGCGCTAAAAATAACAACACAGCATCCTGCAATCACAGCAAACGTTGAAAATCTCAATGAAAACAAAAACATTTTGTTACAAAACTTTAATCGAGACCTTGAGGTTCGCAAGAGGCAAGAGGAAGACTTCAACCGACCACTCGACGAGGCAGAGAACCTCAAGTGGACTTCACATCGAGCAGCTGTTACGACCGGCTGCGCCCCATCACACGGAGAAAATATACGAACTGTTCAAACAAATGTCTCTAAAATATACGGCCGCACCGACCGATAGAAAAATAATATTGGCTGTTTACACTGACTTGTACAAACATTTTTATAAGCGGTTTGTTAAATTAAAAACACATTTTTGGATGCGTTTCCAGATTTGAATGGCCTGTGTGATTCTGTTACGTGGGAACAGTTTTGAAAAAGATTGGAATTGTTTAAATAAAAATACACACATCCACTTGAATGGAGAGTAACACTAATTTTATGAGCAAACAATGATTTTACAAATCACACTATTTATCGAGAAAAATCAATACAATAATAAAAATAATTGATGAATTATTAACATTAGGTACCATATACGTTCGGGACAATGACGAAATCGATTCCAAACTATCTTCGAAGGGTGCTGAAACCAAAACTGTGCATGAATTATGGGAACCTTTGAACCATCTAAAAGAATTAATTTGTAAAACACCAACGATCGTCATAAGTTATTATGTACGAGAGTGCACAGATAAAAACGCACACGTATGTGATACTGATAAAACAAATGACAAACATTAAGGAATTACGACACTGGCGCTGCCGCGCTGGCACAAGCAAGTGTCGCGAGTGGATACAACACAATGACATTTCGAAATGTATGTCACAGTGAAAATGAGGAATTTGGATGCATGCCTACAAAATTTTTAAGACTTTGTAACTCTTTGAAAAATATATTGCCAATAGTATTTCTGTATCGCGAATGAAAGATCCAAACAGTGGGCAAAACTCGACTACAATCAAATACGCATATGTTTGCAATATATCAGGTATTATATTACCTATTCTTCGCAGTCGCAAAAAACATACTCGGGCGGTCGGGCCACTCTTGCGCGAGTTGCGCGCTGTGAATGTGAGTCAGGTCCATTCCAAGTTCGGACATTGGTAAACAAAAGACCCTTCAAAATATTGTTTGCAATTGGGGTTCTCCCTTGTCATAATATTTGTATTAATTTTGTTGCAACTCTCAAAAATGATGCCAAAAGAAACAAAATTTGGTCATTTAGTCTTAATTGGTGTCCATGATCACCTGTTTTTTCCTAAAGTCGATATGTGCTTAGGAATTCCCATGGCGACCAGAATCAATTATGTATAAGTATTTAGTTGTAATTTTTGACGTTCAAAAGTGCCTTTAATGTGCCTACTTGAAATAAATTATTTGACTTTAACTTATCCCTAAAAGCATTGTAAAAATAAAACCAAACATCTTACAGCGCTCTCAAACTGATGTTGCATACTAGGCACGTTCAGGCTTGCAAAACGAAACTTGAAACTTGGTGTATCCCTACTTTCGTGATGTCGTAATAGATTCCTTGTACTGCACTGTGTACCCATTACTTGTTTGCTTAAATTGCTTGTTTGAATGTCTTGGGACAATGTTTACGATTCCAACAGGTGACAATCAACAAAGGTTTGTTGCGGACGTCGGGCGAACACACCTGTTTAGTAATGTTGAGATTAATCTTAGGCTTTTGGACCCGACTACGAATATGGTGTACAAATAAATAAAATTAAAGTGTCTGTTCGTATAAATGACAAAATAACAGCGTTTTACTAAATACATTATTATGATACGGTAGGTAACAAAAAAAAAATGTCTGTCTGTCTATCTGTTTGTTCCTGCTAATCTCCGAAACCAACCAGCTGGAACAATTTTGGCGAGACTTTCACTGGTAGATAGTTGATGTTTTCAGGCAATTTTTTTTTTTAATAGTGAAAAGACAAGGCATTATTGTTTTCCGACATCCACGCGAACAAAGTCGCAGGCACAGCTATTTAGTATAAGTGTAGCTATAGCATATTAAGTAGCTATTAAGGTTTTCATCCATAAACGTTTAATAACGGCAGGCAACTCGACAATAAAGAACCTTTTGATTGCCACTACAGGAGTGTTTCGAAGAACTCTACATTCTTATAAGGTTTCACTCTTTAAAAAATATATTTAGAGTGGGGATTATGTTATTACACTTACGTGCGTATAGCATTTTATGGTTTTAAATACTGTTAACAATAGTTAATCTTAGTATGAATACGTTTGGTATGCTCTAACGGCACCTGAAATAATCAAAGACGTGACAGGTGACAGTACTGGCAGTTAAAAAGCATTTACGTATGCACAGTACAAAGTGTATGTTACGGTGTTACCATCATCATCAAAATTTATGGCTACTATTTTCTGAAGCGCCATCGAATTCATAACAATTTTAATAAAGCATTTCTGATGAAAAGTTGAATGTAAGCGATACCTTGTGAATACATTAGTTTAAAATTTGAATCAACCACGGATGGAATCAACTGAATTCTTGGCCGTACTGACACATGACAAATGACTCTTCAAAGCTTATATAAAATTAAATCAAAATTCTCCACGCTGATCGTTTACATATGGGACGACGGATTTAGAACGTAATAGATTAAAATAATAGTGCTATGCTAAGAGCATTTTCAACACTTCCAATAATAATAAGCTATAAGATTAAGAACATTTTTAAATCCGAATACAGTTTATGGATCATGTGCAACTCGTAAAAACCTTCATGAATTACATGGGGATAAGCCGAAAGTTATAGTTCTGCGGTAGGTCGTACAGTCCAATAAGAATCACTCAAAAGAAGAAACGTGCATGCAATTGTCTCCCTTATTTTCTAAGAAACATCGCCCAAAATATCGTGAAGTGTTTAGTTTAATGTGAATGCATACGACAAATCGAAATAACGTTCCGTGAAGTGCTAATCCGAAACATATGTGACAAAAAAATCACTCGAGATAAGGGTCAGTTACAAGAACACGCCTTGCAGCGCATACATCGCGCTATAAAAAGAGCATCGGATCAACGGATTGACAATGACAAGCGTTTAAGGGCCCGCGTTTATTTATTTGTACAAGTATTTCCTTTTAGCGACGCCGTAGAGACAAAACAAGGAACTTTTAGATAAGCATTGTACGTTTGACAAGACAAGCCAAGCTATATTATGGTAATAACTTCAGCTCTAAGCGGAGCGTCGAGTCAGACGGTTAGTTACGAACGAAACAGGATGTATTAAATTAGAAAATATATCTCTTACACGAGCATTCTTAAATATAAAGCGAAATGTATGAAAGTAGTAAAGTTTGGCGATAAATTCAAGTCAATGTGTCGGGCTTGCGCTTGTAAAACTTGAGTTACTTGTAAAACATCATGTATTAACATCTTGCTTGGCGTTGTTTTATTTTATGGTACGAGTTTCTTATTTTATGTGAATAAAGTCCGAGGAAACTATGAAAATTAATTTTAAAGTAAGACAACTGTCTGCGGTGAAACTTTGTTAGAAACTGAAATATTTAACTGCGAGAAAATGGTAGTTGCTTCGTTTCAAATTTTACGATTTGTAGTTCGCGATTATACAGTCAGATTTGTACGCACCAAATGTCTTAATCTGCCTTTATCAGCCGTAAAATTTAAATTAAAAACACACATACATAGTTGAATGTCCTCATAAAGGCTCATTTATGTATTGGGAGTCGGGACAGAACACAAAACTATCGAATGTGTAATTGAGTCGTCGTGAGTCACCCGGGGCGGGCACACATCTGCTGTGCTACGTAGAGACTGCGTAAGGGTAAGTTACTGGGTGAACTATCACTTACCATTTCATAGACCGAAGACGAATGTGCAGGAAGAGGCCAGGTCTACTGGAGAATTAGGTTTGGTACAGAAACAATTTATCTTACGATTACAAGTCATCATTATTCATCATCGGCTCATAACAGTCCACTGATGGACATAGGCCTTTCCAGCAGGACCTTTACTGCTCCACCTACCGTAATCTACAGTAGTATAACTTATAGGAACTATTTTTGTAGTGAAAACACTAAAATATCATAACTCATAAGCAAAATTAATTGCGGATTAAAAAGATGGTTCAAATACAAATCCTACTTTTACATAAATGAAAAAAAAAACGTTTTCAACCATCGCTATACAACCTGTGACTGATCCTAAATTACTCTAGGCTGATATAACTTGTCCACCCGTGCGAAGCCGGGACGGGCCGCTAGTTAATAATAAAACTACCCCAGTAAGCTACCACAGCGCTACCTCACCTATTCCCCGAGGTGCACTACCGCGGTTTAGTTCCGGTACTTGCGTAGTCTTTTGTTTTGCGCCCTATCCGCCCACCGTGTATTATTTAGCTAAAACCAGGGGACCGTTTTAATGGACTACACAAAACTAGAAAACGAGGGGCCCGGAAAGATTAGATTTCTTATCAACTAAAAAAATCTTAGCACAAAAGTGTACCCTAATACAAATTGTATTGACTGTTTGGTGACCAAATATTATTAAATAAATAGAAGGGAGGGTTTTCGTGTTGGTATTGTTCTTTTTTTAGTTTTATTTCTTTCGTGAGACGTTCTTATTTTATTATTATTTTAGGTTTCACTTACGTGTATGTTTCGGGGTTTCCCGACTACTTTCGGCCTCAGTACTCACAGCACAGCTGAAACATAAGGCATCCTTTTCCTTTCCTTTTTAGTCTGCATCTAGGTGGGCAATCCTAAACAGAACCAGTATTTTTTTTGTCACTAAGAAATGTGCATGGGTTTCAAATGGCCAAGGAAATGAATAAAGCAGCGGTTCCATGAATAATCTGATTTATAACGATATTGTTGGCTCCTGTAACAATAGGTATTTAAAGTAATTAGTCACTCGTCAACGGACGTAAACTATTAAAGATTGCTTGGCCTATGGTTTATGTGTGTGGCCATTGTGTGAAGGTGATAATATGCCTTATGGCTGCATTGTACGCAAATAATAGTTAGAAAATATTATTATTCAATCAAATAGGACCATAATTTCATAATAATTTAGCGTTAAATTAAGTAAATAATGTTCCTGTGTAATTAATTACACTTATCTTCAAAATTACTGTCGAACAAACTAGCATCAATTTAATTTTCGAAACAGCTAATAAAATTAAAAAATAGAACAAATTGTTATACTGCCAGCCGTAAAATTGCGCCCACATAAATAAATTAACCACAAAACATAAAAATTAACGCGAAACGCGAGAATGTCATCCGTTGTAATATTACTGTACGTTATCCCATATGCGGGTAGGGATGGCGATAATATAATTAACGCGATTATGGTACGCCCACCTCCCTATTGTTAAGTTTTAATGTGATGTAACTAATCGATGCATTATAGCTCAAAGTGATAATTAAGTTATCGAACTTGAAATAAATTAAAGTTTACTTTACAACGATGAGTCATTTTCGAACAAGCAAAAAGTAAAACATTCTTGCAAAAAGATAAGATGATTAATGGTTTACAGCACACGTTAAATGCTGCGTAGGACTTTTTGACGTAGGTTAAAAACGCTTATCTTACTTTACGCCCATTTTACCTTACGAAATGGCGCTGAATAAATCTTGCAGATTGACACATGTCAAATTTTACGAGGCAGTAAGAAACTTATAATTAAAGAATTTGTAGCGAAGCTTTTTTTTAATTGCTGAATGGGCTCGCTCTTGACATTGATCACGCCTGATGGAAAGCGATGGATGAGGTCTATGATGGAACGAGCGTGCCCAGAAGATGCCTATGGTACTGGAACTCCGAAACACAGCAGGCTGCTTGACGCCGGACTCCGGTGGGAGGGTGGTCGCAAACCAGGCGGGCGTTAGCCCCTACCACCACAAGGGAAAAATTGGCCAGTCAAATAAAGTGTTGGGTGTGACTGTCCAGAATGCGCCGAGCGCTCGGTTTAGTTCGGCTTCTTAATGTATCCCAAAAAGCTAAACCAAACTGAAAAAAATTTAACGCGTTTTCTAAATCAAATATAAATGTTGATGGGTGAAAAAACCGTTACAAAATACCTTATTTAGAAAATAACTAAATATGTCACCTTTTGTAACATGAACAGTTGATAAATATCATGAATAGATAGGTAGCCACCCAGAAAATAAACCTTGCTTCTTAAAAATAACAATATAATGTAGCGTATAATAGAAATCCCAACGGTATAAATTATATTGTGTGATAAACATCTTTGGCTCCCGCACAGTTGGACCCGCAGATCGTCCCCCGAAATGAGTGTGACAATATTAATGAATGGCGTTGCCACAGCAAAAAATTCAATTAGGAATGCAATCTTTAATGAAGGTATGGTATTGATGGATTATGTAGGTACGTAGTAGGCGCGAGTCCTTTGAAAAACCTTTTGATAGAGGATAAAATAAAATAAAAATCAGAATATAATATTAATGAAGGAACATTGATTTCGTTTCGCTATAACACAGGAACGTATGTTTTGAATTCGTTGTGAGTATTTTCTGAATGTTTCTCGGACAGTTATCGTTCTGACATTAAATTTTATTCAACCCGTAGCGAAAAAATATACCAAGATTAAAAAAAAATAAAAAAAATTAGAAAAATATGCAAACATTGTATGCATAATCCGATAATCTCCAAAGAAAGAGCACAATACACTACGAAAAATTATTCACAACATTCCAGAATACATCGAATGCCCTAGGGGCCTAGCATAATAAGAGTCACTTAATAAAATTTAAGCGTTGAACAGTTTAGCCGTAGAGCCCATAAAGAAGACGATGGGTCGGAGGAGCGCAACAATGACGGCGTCCGTCCCAGGACATTCGGACCAAGTTTATTTTACTGTTCCCACTAAAATGTGCAGTAAAAGCCCGCCCACGCGATGTAACACCCATGATATTCCTACTGACCTCTGCCCTCGTATAAAGAATATCCCAGACGCATAATCCCAAGGAAACTTTATTGTCACCCGATAATTTAATACCGATTCGAATGTGTAAGAATAAAAATGTTCATGCTTTTCAAGTATAGAAAAGTAAATAACGAGGATTTTAATGATCTCCCGGCTTTTAATACGGTCTCCGTCGTATATCTTCCCCTTTATAATTGTGTATCCTTTTTCGAATACAGGGATGTCTGAAGAGTGATTCAATAAAAAGTTTTTATTGTATTTGCCCGCACTGCAGCGGTTATAAGCTGGCCACTCTCCAGTTTCCAGATTGTGTTGAAATTATAAAAGATGTTCCATTTTGTGGGCCGTACGGTAGACATCATTTTTGTCTACATAAACTACGACAAAGCTAAGGAAATGCGTTGTACTGGCCAGTTTTATTTTAAAATTGAATCCATTTTCAAATTAAAATCTTCACATTTTTACGTTGGCAGGAACACAACAGTTTATAAACGGAACGCAAGCGTCGTTGGCTGCATTCTAAGATAGAAGATAGCAGAAATATTATTGTGTTTCTCAACAATAATAATTCTCAAAGGGAAAAGATTGTAATAACAGTAATTTATTGCTTGCATGTATTCTTATGTCAATTACTTGATACATCTGGCGCATTACTCATCGTAACATGACTGTCCTTTGACTGACAAAGTAGGTAACTCAGATATGGTTATTGGTGCATCTTTAGGGCGGGAGCTTTATTGGCCCGAGTCGTTTAACTTATTTAGTTTTATTGGCCTTACACCGTTTATCGTATTAAGACAATCCAGTTATGCCATCTCACATTCCGTGGGGTGTTTTGATAAACCGTTCAATTTACTAAAGGATGATGCTTGCGTCTAAATGGATACTACTTCCTCTAGATGATGATAGTGGGAGGTTCTATTGCGGTGTAGATTGAAAGTTAGGTAATCCTTTAGCTTTCGCTTATTATAGCTTAGGTTAGAGAAAGGCATTGATCGCTATTGAATAGATATCTATTTCGATTATAAAATCTTAGAAATTCTATGTACGTAGGTAAGGCCTCGCCGTATTGTAGGCTTGTGGTCTTGTGGCACTTATTGATAATTATTTGCGTGCGAGCCTTCGCTAGTCTTGCACCGTAATTGTAACTAATGAATGTTCATAGCTAGCTTCTAAGGTAGGTACTAACGAACCCCGTGCTGTGCGACTAAGTAAAATGTCTACAACCACACTTACAACTAAAAGGACACAAGGTGAGTTTTATTTTTTGTGTAGTAACTACATATTTCAGAGGTAGTGCTAGAATTCAAAACTCTTTGCTAGCTAACTACGTACTACCTAACAAAAACTAACCTAAAAAGGATGCTACTGTCCATCAGTAATAATATAGGTATATAAATCACATCTTTCGAAATCCACAGGAAGGGATCTTACTGGCTTATTTAGCCGGCATGGGCGTTGCCAGTGGGCAGCCATATCCTGATCCCACGAAGTTTTAGCTGTGTGCACAGAAATTATTATCAGAAAATAAATTGGTAAATCAAATCGCGGCAATAGCTCTACAGCTAGAGCTTCGGACAAGTCGGATAAAACCATCCGTTGCTACTTTTAAAATAATTTAACCCAGCTTCGAATGCTGGTTATGCCAATGATGTTCGGTCAACCCATACGTGGGTCAACCGCATTTAAGTACCTATTTAATACTTGAATTACGAATTATTGCAACGAAATAAAGGCGCAAAGGCGTAAACTAAAAAATACCCAGATAGGTACTCATTTTCCTTCTGATTTTCTAAAGTTACATTACGGTTTCCAACCACCAAATAACTTCTACAGCTAAGCCAACTCCATCTGAAATCCTTATTCCTGTCAAACGATCATGGCTAATTGATAACGGACGAACGCAGCAAATGCACGTGACACAAAATCAATATGGCCGTGATGGATGGTGCTGAATTTTAATTAAACCTACATCAACCTGTTAGCTGACAAAATGAGCTTATAATGGCAACGCAGTGTACGTAGCACGTGTCTAGCCATTAATCTGGGCGTAAATATTGAATATTTTGTCATATGATTTTACTGGTACCTACCTACCTATATGTTTTGTTTCTATACCGATAAAAAATAAGGTTGAAATGTGACACATGTGATTGTAGAAATGTGATATGTGATTGTCCTAATAAATTATAATAAATAATGTAGGCATGTAACTACCTATGTAACAGTTTGGCATAAAGGTAATACTTGGTACACAATTATATGTAGACATTTCGTACTCTCCAGTTAACTATTCTTCATAAAGAGTTCATTGACAAACTGTAAAATTTTACAGCTTAGATACACAAAATAAAATAAGGTGTTGAGAATAGAATTGTTTTATATTCGTTACAGTCTATGTAGTCTAAAGTCTAGAGATACTCTAGGAACTAGGTTAGCGTCATAGAGTCATAGCATATTTTTATCATAGGTTTAAAAACACGGTCTGTAAGAATATAGCAAGTATAGCAACGGATTCTCCCAGAACTAGATCGACGACTTGAAATAAAAAGGGATTGTAGGTTTGCTAACTTGGTGCTGTTCAAAACCTCCAAAGATTCGCTAGACAAAGATGACATAAAACAAGCAGAATAGCTCCTGTCAGCAATTGGAAATTTGAATTGCAGTCCAACATACTCCACTTAAAATAAAACCGCATCAACAACTATGTACCTAAGTAAAGAAGCCATGAATAGAAAAACAAAAAAGCCCACATAACGAAACAAAATATTTTTAACAACCTGCCAAGAACTTAACGTCAACAGCCATTAATTAGAGGCACTAAAGTATTCATTACGATCACAATACGAGCATCCCATACAAAGTTGAGGCCAAGTATCTAACGAACTGACCGACAGCAGTGCCCCCTGCCGTGGCGGAATGAGCAACCGTGAAATTACTCGTAAAACTTGCATTAGTGAAGCGGTTAATAAAGCCAATGAACCATGTGGTCCTCTCATAAACCCACACGAAAATTATTAAGTCCTTAAGACACTTCTTCGCCGCTGTTATAAAAGTCTAAATGGGGATTATTAATAGCCATTACTTTGATGTTGTCATTAAACGTTATGAATCGAAGCTCTCTGGCTCTGGCGTTCATTGATCAGTAAAATATAAAATTAATATTATTAAATGTCTATTAAATAATTGTGAACAGGTATAAGCACAGCACGGTTCTAATGGCCTATCGCGGCTTCGCTAGCAGTTCTTGTAGGTAATGATCATAATGAGACATGAAGAAATCTAATAAAATATCAATTCAAAATAACTTTTAATAGGCGTATAACTTTCATCAACTTCGAGATATAATATAAAATCTCCACAGGTACCGGATTATGAGACACCGACACGAGCTTTTTGTGTACAAAGTAACGAATTAAGCACAAAGAGGATAAATTGTCAAAGGGTAGGTACAAATGATTGGTTTATTTCTCTATCATTTCAGTACTGTAGAGGCTGTGTAGCCCTACCTTTAGCAGTACAGGCTGGTTATATTTGTCTGTGTGTTCCATTCGAACATTCAAGCAATTGACAAATATGTATTCTAATATGGTTTTTTTGTTTGGTAGAAGCAGTGCTAGAATTATCATGATAATTTAAAGTCGTCAATATATTTTATTCAAGTCAAAGCTTTTTAATTCAGTTTCTATAGTACCAACTTAGATATTAATATTATCATCAGCAGCGAATAACTTATATAATAGGTGCTTTGTTACATACGACTTATTTACGGAATAATATAATAAGTTCATATTGTTGTTACCAATACCAATACTTGACATACCAATTCCACATCACTCGTTTTAAACTGACACGTCTATAATTGCGTCCCATTATTTCACATGCTCCACAATTATATACACCTTACTAGCTGCCAGCCGTGTCACAGTCCAATAGCTCCACAAAGGGGGCCTGGACACCATGACATGATGAAGTGTCACCTCTGCATGATAAACGATACTATACCTCGGGCGTCAAATGAGAAATTCAATTTCTCGCTCCCGTTACTTCGCTTAGCTGCCGGCGTGATATTTAAGATCAATCAGGAGTTACAGTGATTTTATTTATGTTGTTTTGTTACGTGAAAAGCGTGGATAAAAGGCTTGGAGCTTAGAAAGAGAAATGGTTTTTAAGTGCTGCCGTTCTTGGAGTTGTTCCGTTTACGGAGGAATTCCTAGGTTAGCTACGCACGTAACATACCTACCTGAATTTTTGTAAGTCGTAGGTTCGAACCTAGACAAGCACTTTACTTTGTGTAAATTATTTCACTCTCAAAACGCCCGTGCAGAAAGTTGTTCAGTTTGATTGTTTTACAAATGAATTTGAACGAGGTAACACCTTGAGCAAACAAAAGGTTTTAAAACGAAGAGTCCATTGATTTATTTGAGACCCACACGGTTGAGTAGCGACGTTTATGTTTGTTAACATTATAACACCGAAACCCGACTACCGATGTATTCATAACTTCCTTTGTGGACGCCATAAAGCATCGTAAACGCTTATTGTTCAAGAACGCGATAATATTAAAGAAACTTTATCGAGGCTTGTGCGATAAAATGTGGAATGTAGGAGCCGCCTAGTTCCATTCGGTAAGAACTGCAGCTATTGAGATAAAAAGTAAAACTGCACTTATTCCAAGTAAATGGTCATTCAATCTACTGGGAATAAGTGCAGTTGTTTTAAAGTTGAACGGTTACAAAGCGTGTCGAGCGTTTCTTTGAACACTTTGTTTCAATTTTTGCAGAATTTGTACTGCTTCTACATAGAAGGGTCTGCAAAAGCGATTTTAAAAAGCTTCATCAGCTTATTTTTCAGTCCTGTATAATGGGGGCTGGCGGGTTTATTGCCATCAAACGGAAATATACAGGCTGATTTTTTACCGGTTACAAATTTTAACAGGGTGTTCAGTTCAACCCATGAATATGAACAACTTTCTTTTTTCGTGATTTCAGAGTTGGTACAGACTCCGGGCTGTTACTGCGAAATTCCGAATCGCACTTTGCTCGACCTGGGCATCGTAACCTGCAGGACCTCATGCTTAGCAGTAGCGGTTGCGGCTGTACCTACTAGAACAACGAGGTAATCAAATACGAAATGAGGGTGCACTATAGGTGTGGTAGTCGGTATATCCATAGTAAAAAGGTTTTACTATGGTATCTCTGCTCTTGTTGGTTGCTAATTTAATTGTAAAATTTATTCTTTTTTTGACATTGATTTACATTCTGTAATTACTATAACTCAAACCCTGACTTATTAATTGATTATTCTTTTTATTTTTTGTATAATGTAAATCGTTTACTTTTACCATGTTAGTAAATATGTGAGCACCATGTATCTATCACATAATTAATTTATGTGTCATGGTTTCATTTTTAATTATTTTAGGTACCTATTGTGGTATAGTAATTTTATTTTAGGCGCATCGTCTTCACTTAATATTATATATTAGGTAATGTATGCAAAATATTGTAAACATTTTTAAAAGACTAACGGTGGAGTTTCTTGCCCATTCTTCTCCATACGAAAACTACCTTTTGGAAGGGGCGACTAGAATCAATTCTATTTTATTGTAATTTTTGACGTTCAATAAATGCTTTGACTATGTTGATCCTGCGCCTGATCTCTCTCCGGTCGTGTCGAATTGCATGCAGTCCCATCGGATTATGCGCCTGTGTCTGCGTACACACTTGTGAGCGCCAAAGGCTACCCTATTGAGATTGGCCGCCGTTGCCGAAATACAGTCTGGAGGACTACCTTTGCTCTTAGGTGTACCGGACTACCGGCTTAAGTATTTATTCAACACATCACGTTTTAACCCCGTTATCAACTTAAAAGCACC
The DNA here is from genome assembly GCA_948474745.1 of Oligia latruncula. Classification (NCBI taxonomy): domain Eukaryota; kingdom Metazoa; phylum Arthropoda; class Insecta; order Lepidoptera; family Noctuidae; genus Oligia; species Oligia latruncula. Next base: position 8,388,587 of record OX419693.1, on the reverse strand, counting down.
CTGGATTTAAATTTATAAATTCTATTGTAATTTTTCAGCTAGACGGCTTGCTGCGCTTGCCAGTAAAACTAACAAAGTACAACAAAAACAATGGACCCGACGCGCATCCGTCAGCAGGAGTGAGTAACTTGCGGCAAGAGCTAGAGTGCAATAAGATTTATGATTATAAGCTACAGCCGTGTATCTACACGGGGACATCACAATTTATGCGATAACACTGTTTTGTCTTCACGATAAATTAATAGTCCACTTGCGACGCTACACAACTTTTCCATCCACGGCCGTCGAAACGCGGGACAAAGCCATAAACTGTGTCAAATTAAAAAACCCTTTGAACTCGCCGTAAACATAATCGTATAGTACTAAAATAAAAATATCGTTCAGAATGCAAGACATGTGTCCACATGTTGTTAAGACTAAGAGACAAACCGTGTATAATGTGATAAAGTGGCTGGCTGCATGGATACCGTTTGGATGACGAACTCCCGTTTAATTGTGTTGAAAGAAAAAGTTTAGTTTTATTTTTTTTTTATTCGGGGTGTCGACTTTAGCGCAGGGTGTTTTCGTTTGGTCACAGTCGTGATTGTTTTTCTCATTAAATCTCATAGCTTTTTTAATAGAGTATATTTTTGTGGCTATGATTATTTTTGGGGAGGCGAGCGTCCAAAATGGATGCATGCATGAAATATTGAAAATATGATGAAGTTTTCAGTCTTTATCCATGCATCGCTTGTCGTCTCAACATTCAATATTATCTACCTACAGACAAATTGATGATCATTGCCTTAAATAATTTTTTACACCACTTCAAGATGTTGGCTATGATGTAGTCTCCCGATACCTAAGTCGATGCGATGCCATAATCGTCCTCTAAAACCTTAACTAAGTACGTAGTTACCATCACCAGTGTCCTTATCCTCAGTCTAGCCTGCAAAATGTTCACGAAACAGAACATTTATCAGTAGATAGATGCAGGCTGTTTACTTTAATGATGCGCCTTCTCGTCGCCGAGACGAGATAAATCGACACACTTGAGAGTTCGAGACTCTCCCACGGCGTGACATGCGCACCCTGAGTCCTGACATCAGTGTCAACAAGGATATCATATCTGTTTTCTTTGTCCGTTTAGTGCTTTTTTTGTTGAGACATTATCGCTATAGAGGGTGAATTGTTATGAACGTTAATTATATATCTTAAGAGTAGTTAATTTTATAGAGATTGCAGATGACTTGCTCTGGACGCGAGAAGCACAGGGCGTATTTCCAGCAGTCGGGTGATGTCTTCCGACTGAATGGCTGAATGATGATGATGATGATGAACGTGAACGCCTACAAATGCTTATCCACCTAGTGCATGAAGGTAGGTTATGTAGGTAGGTATAATCTTTTATAACGTGTGTTTAGGTACCTAGGTGGCTAGGTATCAAATCGTTATCGTTTCTACCATTTTATGCTAGTTGTGATTTAGGGTAGGGTAAAGCCAGTAAAGCTTTAACACATCCTAATTAAGATGAGCTGAGGGTATACAATTAGATATACCTACATGGCACTTAGGTAGGTATCTAGCTAGGTAGACATAAACTTGAACCACAACCAAAAATGTAAACTGTAGGTAAAAGTAAAGTAAGTAAACCATACCTAATTCAGTTTGATGTTAACCAAATGTGGTAAACAAACAGAAGTGGGGGGTGTTTGTGCTCTCACATCGGTCGGCAGCTAATTTGTAAACGGTTATGATTATGAATTCATGAAAACCTAGCCATCGTCACCGTTCACCACATTGTTTATTATTTTTAAGCTTACAAAGAAGCAACGAGCAGTGACAGAAATAGGAGTGTAGGTAGTTCGTTTATTATGACATGTTCGGTTCTACTTTATATCAAAGTGACCATCTAACATAAACCATCCAAAATAGAAGATAAAATAAAAAAAATAGCGCGTACCTACCTACCTACCGTAATGAAACTTATTGTTGGTAATTCGTATTCGTATAATTTTTTGTAAAGGTAGGTATGCAGTTTCCGAACTTAAACTAACTTGCCATTACACGCAAGATTGCAAGGTTATTTCCCAATCTAATTCTTACATTTTATGAGTTAAAGATTATTCTTTATTTTTCTCACGCATTTTAAAGTAATAAAAATGTATTGAGATAAAAAAAAATGTAGTAGGCGTTTATATTTATTTCACAACAAAAATATCTCATAACCTCTAATTTGACAGCTGACTTTGTGCTTATAGTTAAAATGGAACGTCTAGTTCGGTAATCCTTCTTACGAATTAAATTTTTACCTTTTTTATCATAAACATTTTTAATAATGAGCCTTTTGCGGCGAATTACATCTCCAGCCTTTGTTGGCCGTGTGCTTAGCCCAGAAATAAGCAAGAAATCAATACATTGTTGTGTGTATAAAAGTGTAAACATAACCTCAAAACTTGTAAATGTTTATCATATTAACACAAATGTTAATGTAGTTCGTTGGAAATCAAAAAAGGTTTGTAAAAGGACTTGAATTAATCACCATATTTAGCAAAAAAATACCAATGAAACAAAAACTTATAGGTACCTAACCTTTTTCTTATGTTCACCAATCAAAGGTCATCAATTTCTATAAGTGATTGTTTTGTTTCAGAGTCAATATGATTCTGATGATGAAGAAATAGATTTTGACGGAGATTCCTCACTTTCAAAAGATTCAAAAGTTGTCAAGTTCTCTACAACATCTATGAGAACTGATGTGATATTAAAGTCAGCGCTAAATGTATCAAGAAAGTGAGTTTTGACAACATTATAGTTTTATTTAGATTTTTAAAATCATTTTCTGTATAATAAGTTTTCTGTTCATTTCAGTAAAGTAGAACAAATGTTTTATGAAAGTAAAATTAGAGTGAATGGAAAGAAAATCATGAAGAAAAGTGCTTCCGTAAGTATTATCATTGTAATACTTATTTATTAATTTTGCAAGCTAGCAACAAAATGTTCCTTGAAATGGTACATTAACTAAACTTATTTGCAGGTTAAATTAGGAGATGAAGTAGATGTAATAAAACTAGTTAGCCCGAAGAATCCACAGCATATTTTTGTGTCCAGAGTAGAAATATTGAATGCAACTCCGAAAGAAGACAGCATCCAAGTTACAGCAAGAAGGTTTAAACACTTACTCATAGACAACTATGAGGCTGATCCACATAAGATGGAAAGTGAAGCTTAAACTATAGTGAGTCATAATGAGAATGAATAGGAAAAAATTATGAAGAATATCTATCTATAACAATGTGTAGTCTCAATTTGTAGATAATTATATTGCAAGTAAGTTCTATGGTACATTTTGTGTTTGATAATGAAGAAGAATCCTGGCAATAATTAATTTTTGGTCATAATTTCAAGATTTCATATAAAAATTTAACTGATGCCTTGAGGCAAGCCAATCCATTGAACTGTGCAAGAACCTGATATGTTAATGTTATTCTTAGTTGTAAATATTACATGTGGATAAAAGTTGAAAATAAAAACTACCGATAACAGTGTTGTATGATTTATTTATTATAAAATTAAAAAGTTATTCTTGTAACAGTAGTAACATGATTAAATATCTAAATCTAAATCACAGTCTGAACTTTCAAACATTGATATTTGCGAATTAGGATTAGACAGCTTTTGATTTGAAGAATTTGAATGATTTTCTTTTCCTTTCACATCTGCAATAACTGTAACGTCATTTAAGTCTGAATCGAAACACTTTTCTGTATCTAAACCTTCAAATATTGATAACTGAGGTTTTGATGTGGATGGCTTGGTATAAGAAATTTTGGCACTTGTATTGTTTTCTTTTAATTTCGAGTTTTCAGTTGTTAAACTGTTTGATGTTGTATTGAAAGACTTGCCAGCCTTATCATCATATATATCAAAATCATGGTTACTAACAAACTGGAACTGTTTTAATTTATTAACAGTCCTTTCTTTAACTTCAGTATTCTTTTTAGTATCACCTCCAATACTGATGTCTAATAAACTATCATAATTTTCTGCAGATCTATCAAGCACCGCTTTAGATGTTTCTAATTCTTTAGGCTCTTGCTTAACAACTTCGTTTTCAACATGTGTATCATTTTCAAAATTGAAGTTTATGCCTAAATTAGCTAATGCATCATTTACACTAGGCACAGCATTTAAAACGCTTCTATCTTCAACAAATTCTTCATCACTATTTGATTCCTGATCCTCATCAATGTGAACTTCTCTTTTGGATTTTTTACCTCTTTTAGGCAATTTATTTTTAACTCCACTAATGTCTACAGCGACTTCTTTTCGTTTACGTTTACCAACTTTCTTTTTTGCACTTGGTGGTTCTTTTTTTTCTGTGTTGTTAAGTGTCTTGTGTTTCTTTAGTGTAACTGCAAATCTTTCATTGATACCAACATCTTTAAACTCTTTATTCTCTATATAATCCTCAATTTTTATTTCATCATTTTTCTTTGACTTTTTATTGTTGAAATAGGAACTTGTTATAAGAGATGCAGAAAGTTGGATGTTGTCATCAGTGACATCTTCATGTTTCGCGAACAGTTTACAATTTCCTGTTTCTATATCAGTTTCTAAAGTTCTGTGGTCAACTTGTAATAGTTTTGCGTAGTACAGCAGTTCATTTTTCCATACATCGATTAAGTTTAATCTTGTTAGAAGTTTCTTGGCTGTGCATAAATAGTCGTAATCTGGGTATTTCGGTACAGTGGAGTGTAAAGCGTCCACAGTATCGTCTAAGGTACAATCTTGCATGGATAAATCTACAAGGGACACGGCCACGACTGCATCCATTGGTAGTATTGTTTTACGGTACATAAGGCGGCAGTGTGCTTGAGATAATCTGCAATAATGGACGAATTTTTAAAAGAAGTCCCTCCAAACTCTTAAGAAATACTTGCTACTTTAAAATAATATTAAAATGATTAGAAGCGCCCTTTGCTATGCAGTGGGACATTATCTAACTGGTATTATTATGATTAGGTATATTAAAATTATTTTGCATTACCTACAGGACAGGTTACTTTATTTTATAAGAAAATTTGCCATTTGCCTGATTTAATTTAGCTCATAGATTAAAAGCCTTGGTTTCTGAAATATAAATTACAGAAGCAACAAAATTAAACGCAAGTCAAGTGATGCGATCGACTGTTGATAATTCAGCCAACGATTCAGCAGATTACGCGCGCTTGACAATTTGTTCGCTAATTTTTGTGATTTTCGGAGAAGATAGAGGCACGAACTGAAGATAACAAACGACCAGTGGTCCACCTTAGACTTGGACCGAAACAGCAAAATCCAGAAAAAATTTCAAATTTGGGAGACACTAGAATGTCCTGTTTTGTATAGGGTTTTTTCTATTAACTGTTGAAATTTGGACAGGACGACTGTCGTCAGCTAGTTGACTAATAAAAATATAAAATTAATAAAATAGCATGTATTACGTACCTTACTAAACTGTCTAACATCCTCACAGTGGTGCGGGAAGCATCTCTGTGTGCTGACTTCCTTTGAGCCATGTAATACTTTTGGAGTATCATGTTTGCGGATTTCGTCATTTCGGAATACTTCGGCCCAACGAAACTAATGTACATCTGAAAACAAAATTAAACACAGTTTATTAAATAAATAACGTGAATTTGAAATATTAAATCTTTTTTTTTTGTCTTAGCCTATACTGTCTCACTGGCGGGCAAAGGCCTCCCCAAATCCTTTCAGGAATTGTTTTTTCGCGTCACCTAAAACCAGCCCTCGCGGTTAATCTTAGTATGTTATTTTTATAATGTTACCTGCAATTTTTCCAAATTCCATTTTTTCTTAAATTCTATGGGATTTGAGTCGCCATAAAGTATGTAAGATGACACAAGTTTGTCCCACGTTTTGTTCTTTGAGTCCAATAATATAAATATTAAATCGAACCTGAAAGCAGAACATTATTTTGGGATTTTGTAAAAAGGATTTTTTTTGTTAGCCTATAACAGGACACAGGACAGCCCACAACTGGACAAAGGCCTCCCCCAAATGCTTACAGGAACTGTTTTCCCCACTCCACCTCGAGCTAGACCTCGCGATATTCGTCGAGGTCATCTCTTTCTGGGCCGATCTCGACGGGCGCCGTCCATCGTCAAAACGTAAGATTTAAAAAAAACAAATGAATAATAATAACGAATGAATATTACCTACTTAACAGGGGTGTTCCAAGAGAAACATTGACGCTGAGTGGTTGATCCGTATCATAATGTCCTTTGGGATTGCAAGCAGCTATTATTGCACAACGCGTGTTCAATTTACATACTATACCAGCCTGAAAAATGACAAAACCGTTTACATTCTCTTTGCTAAAACCGACCTTAGTGTAAAAAGATAAAATCGAGAATATTTTTTTTTTTAATTGTCATTTGTCGTACTTTAGCAACTGAGATGGTCTGCTGTTCCATGGCTTCATGTATGGCGGTGCGGTCATGTTCCCGAAGCTGTGAGATCTCGTCGATACAGCAAACTCCACCATCCGATAGTACCAGAGCACCAGCTTCTAACTGCCACTCTCCATCTTCCTAGAAAAACGGAATTTTCAACATTAATGCATGCTACAAACTTTTTCGGGTCCGCATGGTTCGAAAAAGCCGGGTGGCAAAATCGAATACATTATGTAGATGAAAAAATAATCTGCTGTTTCACAGAAGTGCAATTAGGGCCGTCTTTACCCTATTGGAGGCCCTGGGCACATACCTGGGCTGGTCACGGAGCCCATGTGTAGATAAGAGACAATAAGAGAAACATACTAATATTTTTCATAACTGGGAGGCTAGAAACGTATTGTAAATCGCATTGCAAATAACTTATTTGTCATTGAATCGGGTACATAGTAATAATGCGTAGAATGCAACGGTGGCTGCAACGAATGTTTTTTAGTAGAGCAGGCCAGGGCCCCTGAAGATCGCGGGGCCCTGGGCACTTGCCCAGAGTGCCCAATGGACAAGAGGAGCCTGAGTGCAGTGCCTACGCGGTCGAAATGTATGGATCAGCTATTTTTATTTAATAACCGCCAAAAAATTTCAACGCAGGTTCAGAATCAATATGGACTGAATCCAATGGTATCAGGTTCCGCGTCGATGGTCCTGCCACCTGATTATGTTGGGGAAAAAAGCTGCTCGGCTTAGCTCGAATTGTGCCGACGAGCCGACCCTAACATCATTCAGCGAGGATAGATGCCGATCGGAGTTTGTTGATCAGCACAAGTCGAACGAAAGCCAAATACATGTGTCCTCGGGTCAGCTTTGTTGTTCAACAAATACTGCCAAATCAAATCTCTGAACACATGTATCATATATCTAAACACATAGAAGAATTTATTTCGTAGCAGTAAGGTCGATTTTCGTAGTTCAACGCAGTACAGTAGGTACATATCTAATCGGATTACTTTCTGCTGCAACTTATTGACTTACATACTGTTCAATTATACTAGTGATTCTAAAATCAACTTAATTTAACATAATATAACATTATACCTGTATTCCCCGAAGGGTTAGGCAGAAGTGTACCTATAGTAAACCCACATTTTGCCAGTTATGTTTAAATCCCATGTAATAGGGGGCGAACCTTTTGCCATTAACTGGGCACAAATCCAGACTCTGGGTTGCTACTGAGATATTCCAGATGGAAAAATCCACTAACACTTTACCCAACCCGGGAATCGAACCCCGGACCTCCAGTCCTGTCCAGCAGTAGCGCTTGGAACCACTAGATCAATGAGGTAGTATTTCCCCGAGGCAATCATTAATTTACTCTATGATAAATTAAATGTTATATACCCCCCACCACCACCATCACTTCTCCCACGAATTACGTAAATACTCAGAGGGGAAGTAAACCTTGTTTTATGGATACGGATACTGTTCTGCTGGAAGAACTGAGAGAATTTCGAGTTGATATGATGGCCCGTATGGATAGCCAAGCAAATACAATACAATAAATGTTTGTTTGTGCTAAACATACTCTGAGCGCTGCACATGTGAGCCCAGCTCGTGTACTGCCAGCTCCTGAGGTGAACACAGAGCGCGCAGTTAACTCCGCACCAGTACGAAGTAGCTGTGATTTGCCGGTGCCTGGAAAGTGATACATTAATAAATAATTTATTTTATATAATTAAATCAGATGTGCCTAGTAAGTGGGCAAGATAATACCAGCGTCAGTTGTCTAAAAAAATAAGTATGTCTTATGTCCTTCCCCGGGATGCAATCTATCTCTCTGCCTTTTATCGAAATCCGTTTAGTGGTTTAGGCGTGAAAAGGTAACATACAAACAGACAGAGTTAATTTCGAATTTATAATATTAGTAGGTATGGATAGGGTTTGTACGGATGCTGTCCGACCAGTGACTGCTCAGTTTACTCACAATCTTTATTTTAAGGGAAGATAAACCTCGTAATGTTTAATGTGTGTGCATAACTTTACCTGGATCTCCCACTAGAAGTAAATGACATTGCCCTCGCACACGGGTCGCGTGTTTTTCATCTTGGCCATTTTTCTTACTGTCATTCTCTGCAACATGATTCGACCCAGTAATCACTGTCAGAAGTACTGCTAGTTTCACCAAATGAAGACCATACACCTGGAATATTGAAACAAAACAGCTATAATATATAGAGTTGAACTTCAGAAGGAACAACGAATATTTTTTAGATTTTCTCTTTGTCTACAAGCAGAAAGTGCTTCAACGTGTTTACTCGAAAACTTTCCACTGTTCCTTAGGTTGTCTTCTCCGGCAAATCTCCCGTAAACTCATCTAATCTGCATTCGCGATTTATTTGCCAAAAATATACTTATAAACAAATATGAGTTTATGGAACAATAACTTTAAATCCTACACAATAAAGTTCAGTTTACGCTACAACTTCAAATATTTTTATAACTTTTTCAATAGTGCTATTCACTCTGAAACCAACTTAATTAGCATTAAAATAAAGTCGATATTTGTTTAACTTGAACTAATATTAATTTGAAATTTGAATAGACTTTAGGTAGCTAGCGTTTCCTAGGCCCCCCTCGGCAACGACGCCCGTGCGTTGCGTGACGACCTGTCTCGATGCATCCTACATACAAGGCTCGCCCAAGCCCACTTCAGCTTAGTAGACTTATTGCTCATCGCGATTCCTATTTTGGAGGGTACCGTGGTATTACATATATATGTATTTGGTTGTAGAGCTTAATACCCAATCAATATTATTATAAAGTAAAAGAATACTATAGAAAGGTAGGGCTTACAAGACTATTACTTAGTGACTTACTTTTGAAAACCCTGTCTTTTTATATGGCACTTAAATCATTTGCAATAATAATATGGCGGTATAATGTTTCCACTGCTGGGACACAGGCCTCCTCTCGGTGAGAGGGAGTGGGCCGTAATCCAACACACGGGCCCAGTGAGGATTGGTAGATGTCGCATGTCTTCGAATTTTTGGTTCTAGGACTTGCCGATTTTTGGTTTCCTCACGATGTTTTCCATCACCGTTTGGAGAACAATAAAATTAACTTATATTTTGCTATTTTTCATAAATCTTACCTGAGGGCAAACAGATGCTAAAATTCTATCCCTGCCTTTCATGGGACATGCTTCATACTTAGCCCAGAATTCATCAAAGCAGTCCTTTATGTCTGGAGCGGTAGCCACAACCTCCGATCTCTGTGCATTGCACACTTCTATGAAATTAGCTTGAAGAACCAGTTCCACTTCAGATTTTTTATTATAAACTGATGGTCGCCACCTGCGTCTTACTGTACCACTGAAATAATTAATGAGAAATGAAAACACTGATTGCGTAACACACTTTCAATCAAAATCTGAATTGTTTTGAAGTATATTGATAAATAAATAATCCATTGCTTCATAATTATATTCGCTCAACAACATAATACCTAATGCAATGAATGTTGATGAACTGTCAAAATGAAAGCCTTTGCTACTGTTAGTGTGTTACGCAATTACCCCGCAGGCTACGCAAAATACGCGCTTTGACGTGGAGTTGCGGAAACCAGCCCGTATTACCTATTACCCCGCAGGCTGTTTTTACCGACTTCAAAAAAAAGGAGGTTATCAATTCGATACGTATGTATGTAATATTATTGGAATTGCATTATATTCACATATGACAATCTATTAGGGCTTCCAAACAAATATACAAAATTTTATAGACGTATGTATGTATGTATGTTTGTCCACGCATATCTCCGTAACTATTAATCGGATCGTGACCATTCTTTTTTTATTGGCTTACATTTACTTTAACTTAGGGAACAGTGCAAGTTTCATCAAAATCGATTCAGTAATTTACAAGATATGGACTAAGACGTGAAAGTGTGACGGCCTGGCTTATTGATATGCGCTACGAGTGTAGTGTCAAAGCGAAAACATCTCAAAACCTTGGTCAAATTCTAGTGCAACAACTAAAAATTACCAAATAAAAAGTAATTTAAAAAAATTAAACCGAAAGTACCGGAAGTCGGTGTCTTGGAATCTGTATTTTAGTTTTAGTTTTTTGCCACCGACTTCCGAAATTAAAGTTGTTTCATAATTTTGAGTTCATTTCTTTTTGAAGTCAGTTTAATTTTTTTAAATTACTTTTTTTTTTACATGTCAACTGTCAACACGCGTAGGCGCGCTGTTGGAGAAATAAGCGACTTTCGTGTGTTAGACCGCGAGTTTATACCTAAAAACATTGTGAAAGTGAACCTTTAACTGTGAAAACTGTGTACAATTGTTTGTAGCTTAAAAAACTAAGTGATTCTAACAAAAACAGTGATCGAAACACATAAGTGACAATCTAATCCTCAAAGTTTTTTCCCAACCACCCCCAATTTTTAATTTTACGACGTCAATGTAAAAAATGTCATCTGACGTATGGAAAAGTAGTGTTGCCAAAATTATTAAATAATTACTACCATCATGAATTCGAACGCACCCAGTAAAGTTCTTACTCAACAAATATTTCATCCTGGTCTGTTCAACAGACCCAGATCGTCATCTCTGTCCGATGTTAATAATGACAGTCAGAAAGGGATCAATAACCCAAAACCTGCCACAACTGAATATCAACCAGGCCATACAAGCCATATATCTACCACCCATGATCCTATGCCAGTGCCACCTTCCTGGCAGCGAGTGCCCCCACAAAAGCGCAAGCGAATTACGGAGTCCCCACCTAGAGTGACCACCCCAACTGCAAATAGGTTCAGTGATCTACCACTAGATTCAGAAGAGGACTATGCTACCGTGTCCAAACCTAAACTGGCCAAACCACCGCCAATAGTCCTGTATGGCATTGAAGATGTCAATGAACTCACAGCACTCCTACTGACAGTGACGGACAAAAGCAAATTTAAGCTTAAAATTGCTAATAAAAACCTTCTACGTATCCTTGTAAGTTGCCCAGAAGAATACAAGAAAGTCATAGGAGTAATAAGAGCAAAAGGCCTTATTGGCCACACCTTTACCCCAAAGAACACCAAAAGCTATAGGATTGTCGTTAAAAATCTTCACTACACGACCCCTCATAGCGCAATCATTGAGGAAATAGAAGCCACAGGCAATAAAGTGAGAGGCGAAATTGTCAACGCCAGAGGGCCTGAGAAGAAACCTACCTCGACATTCTTTGTTAATATTGAACCTGGGCCAAACAATAAAGCAGTGAAAGAAATTAAGTATGTATACCACCAACATGTTAAAATAGAAGATCCCCGAAAATCCAAGGTTATTATCCAGTGCCAAAGATGCCAGCAATATGGGCATTCGAAGAATAATTGCATGAGGCCATTTAGATGCGTCAAATGTGCAGAAAGTCACAAAACAGCTGATTGCCCGAAAGAAGACCGAAATACCCCAGCAAAATGTGCACTCTGCCTGGGAAGCCATCCTGCTAATTATAAGGGGTGTGAAGTGTACAGAGAAATCCTAGCTCGAAAACAGACCACCAGACGGGAAGCACCGACAAAGCAACAGTACCAAGAAAATAACCAGAAAACGATGGAGAATTACTACTCAACACATGGAAATACAAGCAAGTTACATGATAATAATATAAAGAATGTAACAGCCAACAAAAAAACTTACAAGGAAGTTTTAACGAATGAAACCCGTCAATCAAACGTGGAGCCAACTTATGTAGTCCAGGAGCTACTTATTAAAAACTCAGAAAAAATTGACATGCTAGTACAACAAATAAGCACCCTTATGGGACTTATGACAAAGCTTATAGAAAAACTTTTAAGATGACTAACCTACGTATAGGGACGTGGAACATTAACGGCCTTGCGCCCAACAAATCCGAAGTGGAATTGCTCCTGAAATGCCACAACATCGACATACTATTAATATCAGAAACCCACTTTACCAGCAGAAGTGCAGTCACAATACCTGGATATAATATCTATTCAACTGACCATCCTGATGGCACTGCTCACGGAGGTACTGCCGTTGTCATTAAGTCCTCAGTGAAACACCACCAGCTTGCCAGCTATAGAACAGAGCATATCCAAGCGACAACATTGAATATTGAGGACAAAAATGGAGGATTCAATGTATCTTCAGTTTATTGCCCGCCAAAGCACAAGATCAAAGAACACCAATTCTCACATTACATTGCTACGCTCGGAAAAAGATTTATAGCTGGAGGCGACTGGAATGCTAAGCACACATTTTGGGGTTCAAGATTGGTTACCACAAGAGGAAGAGAGCTCAAATTGTGCATTGACAAACACCTCCTTCGTACCTTGTCTACAGCCGAACCAACACATTGGCCAAGCGATCCGAATAGGCTTCCAGACCTCATAGACTTTTTTATAACTGGAGGACTGTCTAGTTTGTATTTTAAGGTAGACTCCTGCCTAGATGGCTCCTCGAACCACGTCCCAGTACTACTAACTATAAGTACAACTATTCTGCATTACGAAACCAACCTGAAATTGTACAACAACTTAACTGATTGGGACTCTTTTAGAGACATAATAGAAGAGAAATTAGATCTGAAAATAAGCCTTAAAACAAAAGATGATATTGAATCTGCATCTAAATACCTGACAAATACTATACAGACTGCTTGCTGGCAATCAACTCCAGAGGTCTTGAACACACATTCTCAACCTACTATCCCCGGGCAAATTAGAATAAAAATCAAAGAAAAGCGACGTTTGCGACGAGTTTGGCATACGTCCAGGGCCAGAGAAGACAAGGCTGCTCTGAACAAAGCGATCGTAGACCTTAAAAACGCTATAGTCGAAGCTGAGAATGTAACCTTAAAAGCAAAATTAGAGTCCCTGACAGCTACAAAGACCACAAACTATTCCCTATGGAAGGCTACTAGTGGCATAAACCGACCACAATGTCCAAAACCGCCAATTAAATTGGATGATGGACGATGGGCGAGAACTAGTGAGCAAAAAGCAGATGCATTTGCAACGCACTTAGAGGACGTGTTCACACCAAACGAAGCAGTGCCTGGTTCTGACGACTCTGATATTGAAGCCATACTAAATCAGCCGTACCAACTTGATCTACCCATTCGACCTATAACTCCCAAGGAAGTACTTCGGCAGGTAATAAAGCTGGAAAATAAAAAAGCACCAGGTTTCGATCTTATTACTAAGGAAGTCCTGAAACAACTACCAAAGAAAGGAATTGTATTCTTGGCGGCACTCTATAATGGTATACTAAGAACAAAACACTTTCCAGCACTATGGAAAGTCTCCCAAATAGTGATGATTCATAAAGAAGGCAAGCCAGAGCACGAGGTAACCTCATATAGACCCATTAGTTTATTGCCTGTAATATCTAAACTATTCGAAAAACTATTGCTGAAGAGAATGTTACCACAAATACTTCATAGGTCTATCATACCTGACCATCAATTTGGCTTTCGGCAGAAACACGCTACGACAGAACAAGTCCACAGGATCTACGACAAAATAAGAAAGTCTTTGGAAGATAAGGAATACTGCTCGGCTGCATTTTTGGATATTCAGCAGGCCTTCGATAAGGTATGGCACCGCGGGTTACTCTGTAAAATCAAAACATCCTTACCCCACACTTACTACGAACTGCTTGAATCTTACCTGTCCGACAGAACTTTTCAAGTTAAAGAAAGAGATGCTACCTCATCTTTCCACAAAATAACTGCAGGAGTACCCCAGGGATCTGTACTGGGACCGGTGTTGTACACAATATACACAGCAGATCTGCCACATACTCCGGATACTACGTCAGCAACTTACGCAGATGACACAGCCGTTTTGGCTAGCCACAAAGATCCTGAAATTGCATCTACAATACTTCAGAGTAGTTTAGACGACATAAATAAATGGCTAAAGAGGTGGCGAATAAAAGCAAGTGCATCCAAATCAGCCCAGGTGACCTTCAGTCTGAGACAAGGTATATGTCCACCTGTGAAACTAGGCGATCACGAACTTCCACATAAGGACTCGGTGAAGTACCTGGGCATGCACCTTGACCGCAGGCTTACATGGAGGACACATATCCAAGCCAAGAGAAATCAACTTAATATCAAACACAGGAACCTATACTGGCTCCTTGGAAGAAATTCTGTCCTGTCAATAGACAATAAACTACTGGTGTACAACACCGTCTTAAAGCCAATTTGGACATATGGCATCCAACTATGGGGAACTGCTAGTGTCTCTAACATTAACATGCTCCAGAGATTCCAAAATGTCATCCTCAAAAACATCGCAAATGCACCATGGTTTACAAGAAACTGCGAGGTTCATGAATATCTTAACCAAAGCACAGTGCATCAGGAAGTGAAAAACTGGGCAGAACAGTACAGAGCACGCCTTCAGAATCACCCAAATCCGTTGGCGAAAGCGCTCACTAAGCCGGATCATAAAAGGCGGCTGAAAAGGTTAGCTGTGGTGGACCTTGCCAATACCAACTAGGACATGCTGCCACGATATTTTATGAGGGAAATCTCGCTGGAGAAACCACTCTGCACCATCAAATCCAACAACAAATCTGCTTATAGTCCAGGGACTGATTGCAGAGAAAAGAGAGAAAAAAAAAAAAAAAAAAAAAAAAAAAAAAAAAACTTTTTTTAACACTTTTCAGGACACGAAACGCACCCAGATGTAATAACAATGAAACTTCTATTGTGTCTCATGCAGTGTCTGTGAACTGATTATTAAATTGGAGTTTAAGCCACCTATGTACAGTCAACAAAGGAGTTAAGTATACAGGAGCGTCGGATATAGTTGAAGTTTACTAAGAAACCGATGGATGTTCTGGACTGAAATTTAATTTAATAAATGAGCTGTTTGTTTTCTGTTAATAAACTAAAATTTTATTCGAGAATATCCATCGGTTTCTTAGTAAACTTCAACAATCTCCGACGCTCCTGTATACTTAACTCCTTTGTTGACTGTACACATTGTGGAATGCAACAAATATATTGAGTAAGTATAACTGTTATATTTAACAGTTTCAAAAACAGAATTTCTCAGGAAAGATGAAAGATGCTTAACCCTGAAACAAAATTTCTTCATACCAAATAACAACATCATCCCCAGGTTTGCAGCAGTCCACTAGATCATCCTCTAACACCACCCACATGGAGCCAGGAATTGTTCCTATACTGAGCTTGTTTACTTGCTCCTAAAACACAATAATATCATTATTTTAGATTAATTGAACATTTAATATCCTAAATAATCTATACTAATAATAAAGTTGAAGATGGTTTGGAATGCTAACACTAAAATGGCTGTAACAGTTTGGATGAAATTTACACACAGAAAGGCTATGACATGGGTAAGGACAAATGCTACTTTTCATCCTGGATTTACTACTAATTAATTATAAAAGCATCCAGAGATTCATTTGTTTTTTCTGTGCTAAAAACAAACAAAGAATAGGATACCCTCCATTAAATATCAGGATACCCTCAACGACAGCAGAGGGTTATGTCAGACATCTACTCACGTAAAACCCCCAGAGGCCTGTGAAATACTTACTCATTGCAATTACAACCCTGACTGAATAGTAGCGAACCAAAGAAATCATTATTTATGAATGAATGAAAGAATGATTAATTCTTTACAAGCAGTTTATTTTTCATATGGCACAACTGGCAGACCTCAGGACACTATTACTCCTAGTGGAGTGGCAGACAGTTGATCAGCAATGGACTCAAACATGAAGTAACATAGATAGATAGAATACTCTTTATCACCATATTCACCATACAATTTAGTACAGATATAAAATGTAGAAATTTTACAAGGGGTCACACAATGGTCAGTCTTATAGCTAAAAGCGATATTTTCAGTTCTATTGAGTCTGAATTTTTTATACCTACCTACCTGTATTTTAATTTCCTGATAATCCTTGCAGTGTTCTCTGGACACCATAGGCACTTGTGAAAATGTAGAACTTCTACATGCTTTGACGTCATTGCCACATTTATGTGGGGCCTTCAAAATGTATCTGTTCTCAAACTCGGCTTCAACACAGTTCTCATATTTGCATTTCATACAGACATATTTTCTCTGATATTCTAACATTTTTGACTGTGTCACTCTTACAACTGTACCTGAAATAGCAAACAATAATCAATGGAAATTAGTTTCTGTATTTTTATTTCTGGGTTGCACTAGGAAATTCAGACAAGTTCTAACCTGTAACTTTTAAAAAACATCCCACATCTACATTTTTCGGGAAAACGGTACGATGAAGCTCAGGACAGACTGGCAAACCAAAGAATCTTGCATGGATATTACGTTTTAAAAAGTAATGATCCAACTTCGAAATTGATACTTTATATTCTTCGCGTTCAAGTATTGTTTGTTGAGCTTTTATTAAATCCATATCGCAGGCCGGTAAACACTCCACAGGGCTACATAATACTTTATCTCCGACATCAGGGTATGTTTCAAATAGTTTCAAAAAGCTACAAGAGTAAAATTAATCATTAAATTCACGATGTAAACAGTGAAATGAAACTAGGATTAAAATATTAATATTTACTCGATTTTGATACTATAGTAACCTAAGTTATCTTGCTCCGATAGAATATTTAAACATTCTTCCAAATGGAACTTGATAACATAGTCTAAAATCATTTTGTTATCTTATTTCAATCATTACAAACAATTCGCGAATTTCGCGGTCTCAAATTCACTTTTTTTCACCATAGCTCACATAACTGTCAATGTCATTGTCAAGTTAGACATGGGATTGAGAATGACAGAATGAGATGTTTAGGGTACATTCTGAATTAAGCTAATTAATTTACTATAAATCTATAATCCACTGACGCGCTCGGCGAGTACGCTCGGCAGATTTTCGTGGACCTCTTAAAGCAGGGCAGAAGTTGAACTGCACTACTTTTTTGTATGACGTTAGTACAAAAAAGTAGTGCAGTTCCCCCCTGTTCACACGTTGGCGTGTTTAATTCTGCGTTGGTCGCTAGATGAAGATGGACGTTAGGGCGGTCGCGGCCGCTGCAATATACTTGGACAGCGCTTTCAAATTTTATTTACATGAGCACCAGAGAAGAGAGTGATTAAAAAAAGATGGCGTAAAAGAAGATGGTGGATGCTAAGTATTCATCGAAACAGTCTTTGTGATAATAATCAATGAACCTAAATATTTCCTCATTACTCCATGTTCGTGAAAGATTCCTTGAAACATAAAAGCTTTCATCACTACTACAAACATTACAATGTATGTAGTATAAACTGTAAATACTAATGTGTACAACACACTGTATTTATATTTTAGGGTTGACAGCCGCCCTGTGGCAATAGTCAGTACAACGCCATCTACAGAGTTCTTGGAAACTATTTTTTTTTTTATAGGTACTCAAAAAGAAAACCTCTCATTGGAAAATCCAAAAGTGCACAACAGCTGTGATCGTATAAAAAACCATAGATTAAATACCTACCTATAGATTAATATCTATAGGTAGGTACCTATGTTTTTTTATCTTTAGCGGATTAATAAAAAACTGGCCAAGCAAGTGCGAGTCGGACTCGCACACGAATTGTTCCGTAACACAAGGCGAAAACACCGAAAAAAAAACACGTTTGTTGTATGGGAGCCCCCCTTAAAAATTTATTTTTAGTATTTGTTGTTATAGCGGCAACAGAAATACATAATTTGTGAAAACTTCAACTGTCTAGCTACCGCGGTTCTTGAGATACAGCCTGGTGACAGACAGACGGACGGACGGACCGATTTTACCCTTTGGGTACGGAACCCTAAGAACTAACTTCTTATTAGAGGTAATTATTAGGAAGTTAGTTTTTTATTAATTATAATTAATCTACTTTGATAATAAGAGCTATTTTCAATAGGGTTCCTCCTATGGGTGAAAAGAATCTATTTAATAAAAAAAATACTCAATTGATTGGTTTTCGCAAGCTACCATGTTTGCAGGTTTCACACTTTACTGTTGTTTCTACTGCAATAAGTACCTACCTAAATCAATTTTTGAAAAGTTCACTAAATTATATTAAATTATCTAAGTATACAATGGTATACAAAATAAAGAAGGTTCTGTGTACTAGCAGTAGTATAACAATAGAAACAGTTGCAGAAAGGAGGCAAAAATAATTTTTCGATCGTAGAGTCCTGCAAAATGGGTAAAAATAGAAAAAACGATTATTGATAACCATTTTATTATGTAACATAACATAACACCACGCCTTCTTTCCCTGAGGGGTTACGCAGAGGTGTACCTATAGTGTACCCACAATCCAGCAGTTAATCTAAACTCCTGGCTGCTTCTGAGAAATTCCAGATGGAAAAACTCAATAACACTTACACTTACTTACACTCACTCACATAAACTATTATTATCTAGTCGTAGTGTATTCCACACATCTTGAGGGATCTGTTGGGAAGTATTCTTGGCATTTTGTCATGAGTCTCTTCAATGCTTGGATGTATTTCCTTTGGGTTTCGTCGTTCATAACATGGGCCACGTTTTTGGAGAAGATCTTTTCACGGCCTGTTCGAGCGTGAATGCCAACCATAGTGACACCGATGGGCCACGGTGCGTTGCCTATAGCCATCTGAAGATATGCGTCGCTAGCCTAAATGAGAATTTATAAGTATAAAATTAAGCAATAAAAAAAATACGATACTCGACAGCTTAGGGCGAATTTCACCAATGAGACTAAACGCGATCAGCACATCTAAAACTGATCTGATCAACTGATAGTTGACCTTGAAAACTACAAACAATATCGATACTATCGATAGTTCTAATAGTATCGATAGTATAGCTATTAATTGTTGTAAAACACACTTATAGTGACAGTATCGATAGTATCAATAGGTTCAGAACTCAATACTATTGATATGATTGCTCTTCATTTACTCATGTCTGACGATTGATACTATCAATAGTATTGTAAAATTCCAGTACTATCGATAGCCCTATCGATATTGTTATTAGTTTTCGAAGTCACGATAGTATTGAAATACTATCGAAGTATTGAGAGCCAATCGATAGTTGAACAACACTAGGTGTCCACGCCACGCTGCGACTTTCCACGGTCACAGCAACCTCTCTACATAAGATAAGTAAGACCAGTGTGGTTGCTGTGATTAGTCACAGCCTGGACTTGGCTACAGTTTGGTTGTGGTTGCCAAGTGCGCGCGAGGCGTTACTAGTGCTGCAAGTGCGGTATAAAGCAAAGACTAGCATATCTTAATTTGTTTAAATAATACACACCATAATATAATTCCTTTCTAGCAAATGTTTTGTAATTTCACAAAGACTTTCACAGATATCATCTGGAAGGTTTTTCTTCTTCAGTTTTCGCACCAGAGGTTTCAAATAAACCTGAGTCTGAGTAAAAGTGGCTCTTGTCATTTTATGTTTGACAGCGGTCTTTTCTGCTCCTGTGGCCGAGTTGAGCTGCTGGCCCCATAGTTTTAGAAGAAACTGGAAAGATAATGGCTTGTTTATAACATCACATTTAATAAGGCTATTCAACTAATGCATCAATTGGAGCAAAGACAACCAAAAACCATTTTTTTTTTTGTTTGTGCCATAGACTTGTAACTTTGTTTACGACAATGTATTTTTACTTATAAATATTTTTTTAAATTATAAACTGAGGTTGCTTACTTGTAACAAAGTCATAATAACGTTCATGTCATGGTTTTTATCACCCTGCCCCATAGTCTTAGCCATCTCTTGAATGAACTCATATGTGATAGAATCGTCGAGAGCATCTTCTTTTAGTTGTTTATCATCTCTCTGAAATAAATAACAATCATAATATTTAAACATAAAGGTGCCTTTAGATTTGCTTGGTTTCTGTCAGTCAAAACTTGGTTTTCTTTAGTAGTACTTTGTCATGACGGGCAGAAGTAATAAAGAAAACATGTGTTAGTTGTCAATTATCGAGGAAATCTATAAGAGGCACTTTAACACCTTACATTAGTTTAGGATACTCATGGGAAATAATAAATATTGTTATGTAAAACTGTGTTTGTATTTACCTGTGTTCCTAATTCTAAGATTTCATTTAAATAAGCTTCATCTACTTTCTCCATAGCTTCTTGGAAGTCATTCCTTAGACCCTGAAAAATACAATATAATTTTTGTACTTATATTTAATGAAAATTGCCTTTTTTAGCTAAATCCAAATGTAAAGATTGAATAATAAACAGAACTGCTGGATTGGCAAAACAGCCAAACAAGGAACGATGAAGGTCAACCGTTATCTGTTTACAAGGTTTGTAATATAAGATGACAATGCTCTTCCATCAATAGTGTTTCACTTTGAGACATCCATGTGCCCTTCAATAATTTCTGACCAGACATTAATAGACGATAATGTTATAAAGTGCACATTATATTGTCACAATATAATTTTTATAAAAGCGAAAAATCAAAATAGCTTTTATAGCACTGTGACTTAAACCCTCCTAGGACTTAAGTAGTCCATTTTTTACAGAAAAGCATGACTCCAGTCAGACTTAGGTCACACAAGCTATAAAATATTATACAATAGTGTGAATTAGGTACTCTATTAATGTAAATTTACTATTGAGTAGTATTGATATATTTTTCAATTACTTACTCTATTCGATTCTGGTTCCTGAATCTCTATTCTTCTCAATCTTTTAAATGAATTCAGTTCATTTTCACCAAATAACCAAATGGGATGTCCTCGCTCTCTCAATCTTTTAATAACTTCTTGTCTTGGAAGGCCAACTATTTCAGTGTTTTCAGCATCATTGGTTGCTTGTCTTAAACTTGCTAAAAATAATTACAAGTATTAAAAGTAACTTAATAAAGCTCAAGGGGGGGCTTATGGCTAAGTAATAACAGCCACATGGGTCGATTGATCAGGTTCAACTACACTTGCTGCGGTTGGTCCATGGATGGGTGATCATCTTTACATACCAAGACCCTTCCTGTCCCAGCTGACATTCGTGGATCTTTGACAGTCGTCAAAAGCCCGAAAGTTAGACAACCAGTCCTACCAAGGGGTATTGTATTGCCCAGTAACTAAAGGTTGTAAAGGTCAGATAGGCAGCCGCTCCATGTAAAATAGTGGTATTCAGTTGCATCCAGCTATACTGGAAGCCGACCCCATCATAGTTGGGAAAACGCAGATATGCTGACTCTGTGAAACTAAAATAACAGGAAAAAAAAATTGCAACAAACCTCTTTCATTCTTTACTTCTTGTGATTCTTCTTGAACTTCTGGTTCCTTGAGTTGGGGACCATATTTTTTTAAATACTCTTCCTGTTCTTTAGCCAGTAGTTCACCTCTCTTGAAATATTTCCTGGTATTTGTAGGGTCCTGCGGGAACAGAATGTTTAGAAGTATGCAAGCAAAATCACCAATAGGTATATAAAAAAATATGTTATGTTTACTTACTATTAAATTCCTTTCTTCAAGTAACTTACGTTTCTTTGCGATTTCAGCTTTCAATATATCCATCCTTGTTTGCAAATGTTTTGATTACTTACCAATTTTTTCTATCTCAAATTCTCAATGGTTTTCAGTTTCACTCCGGTTTCGTTTGACGTTTTGAGTCTTTTGACTACAGACTATAAAGTATAAATTATACTCTGTGACCAGTATGACCACAGAAAAGCCAGTGGATTTTTAATTTAATCTTCGGTTACTAAGTTCTATTATTATTCAGTTTGAGCTTTACGGGCGGGGGTGGGCCGTTAGCTTGGCGCTAGCGATATTCTTTTTGACAATTATTATTTTGTGTGTAGGTATATTATCATATAAGTTGAATGCTTCATTTAACTTTGGCAACCTTGTTTGGCCCGCGATATATTCGATTTACAATACGACCGACAACGTAACTTGGCGGGCATGAATTTGCGCAGAAGGCTGCGCAGTAAGATTTTTTAGGAACCAAATGGTGACATGAGGCGAATGCGAGTGAGAGAACATAATGCGCGAAAGTTCTTGTTCTTAGTGCCTTAGTGTAATGTTCAGGCCATTGAGATAGAAAAAGTCTATGGTTCAGGCCAAAGAGTAACTTTTTAAGAAGTTCAGGCCCGCCAAGTTATGTCGATCGTATTGTATGTTACATTTTAAGTAGGTATACAACATGTTTGGACGTAATATTGTTATAGGCTTGTAGTCCGTATAGTCGGGGTACTTTACGCACAAGAAACTCCAACTATTGTGCATGTAAAGTGTATATTTTTGTAAAAACGATGTATGTATACGAAAACATTGTGACACTATAGATCTGTGGCCTTAGTGTGAGTTTTTTCACTCACGTTCGATTGCGAGCGCGTTAGAATTTTATATGGAAAAAAGTTATAGCGCCACCTGGTGGTCACTAGGAGAAACCTAATTTCCCATACAAAATTCTAACGCGCTCGCAATCGAACGTGAGTCAAAAAAACTCACACTAAGGCCACTGTAATGGACGGCTCGCGAGGCGCACGAGTCTGAACGCTGAGCGCGTGCGCAGTTACCGGGGCGTGGTCAAAATAAATGTCAACGTCACTAACTTGACTGTCATCGTTATTTCATTGGCCAATAAATCTAGTAATAATCCTTTGATAAAATGAGAGGTTTTCTATTTGAGTATTTAAAAAAAAGTCGGTTTTACGGGCGAAGATTTTACGTGACAACGTCTTTTTCTCGGTAGAATAGTTGAGTGGGAGAGAGACGCAAGGCATTCGGCGGGCCTCTCTCTCGTTCGGTGACTCATCGTAACGTTACCGAGCGTTACACTTTTTCATAAGTGACTCCCAGCCGCAACCTAATTTAAGACGTTGTCACGTCAAAAATAGTTTCTAAGAACTCTGTAGATGGTCGTTGTACTGACTACATTACTAGGTGCCAAAGTCAAAACGCTTGGAAAATTGAAACATTGCGTCACGTCACATACACTCGTTGACTGACACTTTCGTTTGCTATCGTCATGGACGTAATATATATATATTACGTCCATGGCTATCGTTTTATGATCTCAAAGTCTATCAAAAAGTACTCTGTGATGACATCCAAGTGAAATAATCAAAAAATGATTTGAAGTTCCGTTCCTTGCAGTAACTTACCAAGGTCAGCTCCATCTATCCAGCGACTAGGGAAGAGTAAAAAAAAAAGGAAATTCCCTCATTACAAACAGCATTTTGTTTCTTGAAGCAGCTAATAGATGGCAGTGCTTACAGCGTACCGTGCCGTTTTTGCATGACCGGGCGCTTTGTGACTCACGCGCGCGGCGGGGCGACATTACAGGGTTGTGCCGAACCGTAACTAGTTACGTAACCTGGCCCACGACTAACTCTAGAAGTTCGGGGAGTTGATAGGGGTCGCGCTATATACGTTGTATTTACCTATGTACAGTCAGCCGCACGTCTATGGTCACAATGTGAAAAAGATAGCGCCTTTAAGTGGCGTGTGGTTGATCGTACTTCCTTCCCCCAGCTGAGCAGGCAGTGTTGGTGTGTTTCGGTTTGAAGGATACTAAGCTGAAGGGATGGGTACAGACTTGAAGGGCTAACTCTGCATGCCCTGACCCTAATACGAGTATATACCTATGTGGAGCAGGGATAGACTCTTAGGCATAATACCTACAATCAAATAGACAAACGGCAATATTTATCTAGATTCGAGTTGATCGAGGGCACCTATTCCGTGATCGAGGGCCTGGATTAATCGATTTTTTTTTATTGTCGGTGTCTTTATTTATCTACTTATCAATCCCTATCCAGTTTGATTTTAGCATGATAGACAAATTGTAGTCTGAGATTTATCATTATGATAATTATCGGGGTTGATACAATGATACAATGAATACCGATCGATATCGTAGATCAGTTCCGTCTCGATGTTTAGCAGAATACCTAATTTGATTAATTTTTAGTTTCAATAAATTACTTGAGTAATGTTGTTGTTAGAATGACTATTTTAAATATTATTTTCGTCCAAGTTTTAAGTTTGGTTTTAGCTAAAGAAGGTGCTCAATTATTTTGTTTTATTTTGAGTGTTTTGTGTTCAAAACTTTCTACTTACGAGTGTGTAAACAGTTTCAGCAATAGACTTCAGGATAGTAGGTGGAAACAAGGCTCCTGAAGAATATGGAAAGTTTCATGCGTCTATTCAGAATTTAACTGGTCATCATGTTTGTGGAGGTGCTGTGGTTTCCCAGCGGTTCGTGGTTACTGCTGCTCATTGTGTGCAAGGGTAAGTAGGTACCTAAGTTTCATGTTAAATATTAAAGTACCTTCCTAGCAAAACATTGTTGCCGTTATGGTGTTTGGTGAGGCAATGTTCCATCCTGCAACATAGTGGCAGAGAGATGACAGGCGGGGAGATTTGTCTTTGGAAGAACGATAGACTTAAAATACCTACTCGAGATAAATATGCCGTTGGTGGATTTGCTAATAGTAACTCTAGCTAGGTCACCATTATTCTCTTGCCCAAGCTAGGTAGACTTCGAACTCTTGTTAAACAAACGTTTGTCCTTCCGTTAAAAACGTGGTGAGTGTTGTATGGATCACTATGGAAGTTTGTTGACGACACGGGCGGCGGCACTACGGCACCACAGAACCATGGCATATACAGGGTTACATGATTTTTCTACGGCGCAGTGAATACGTACCGTAAAGTGACCGTGCCGTGTACAAATGGCCTAAACCGTCACTCTATCTCCAAAACTCAGATTGAAGATTAGAAAGTAAAAATTGAGAACGCATAATCAATTTTTTTTTCAGCGCAAACCCTCGGTATATGAACATCGTAGCAGGCACGAATAATTTAGAAGTAGGAGGGAAACGATGCAATGTTGCATCTATAATTATCTACGACAGGTACAATGCTACTAGCAGAGAGCATGATATCGCTCTTCTTAGAACAAAGACGCCATTTGATTTGCGAGTCATACAAATCTTACAACTGAGAGGACAAAGGCTACTAGAAGGAGACGAGGTCGTTTTAGTGGGATTTGGAGCACAAAAGGTTGGTAAACATGATTATGGTACTGTAGAGACTGTGTAGCCCTTCAGCCCTACCTTTAGCAATACAGGCTGGTTATAATTGCCGGTGTGTTCCATTCGAACGTTCAAGCAATTGTCAAATATTCTAATATGGTATTTTTGTTTAGTAGTTACACAGCATTATATTGTAGTCTTTGTTTAGTAGAGAAAAAGTGCTAGATATAACATGATAATGTAAAGTCGTAAATATATTTTATTCAAGTCAAAGCTTTTTAATTATATTTGTGAGGCTCCCATCTGGACCTCTACAGTATCTACTCTAGGTACTTACCTATGGGAAAATTGAAAATAAAAATAAATGTAACCACCTACAATATGATAATGAAACTCTATATCGTATCGTATGTCTTACCAACAGAGTACCTACTATTTGTCTTACCCATATTTATTAGATTATTAGTAGTCTATGGTCTTACCAATGATGTCCTACCGTAAGACTTGGTAGAAAAAAACGTATAGGTATTCAATGAATACGATGGGCCGAAAGGTTCTGGAGTGGCGACCGCGTACCAGAAGACGGCTAAAATGATGATGATTCATTTTATTCTCAGCCACATGGGTCATCGAGCCGCAAAATGTACGCATTGGAATTACCAGTATTCAGTCAGGAAATATGTGAATATGCTATGAGATACTCCAGGCCGGTCACCAAACATATGTTTTGTACGTTTACGAAGATTGGTGAAGGAACTTGTCACGTAAGTAGCCAAACTTAAACGGATAGAAAGAATACAGTTTGCCACAATATAGCTTCGACTTCTTTATAGCGATGCAGTTCAAAGGCTTGGCCAATTCGTTGTAACGTGTCGGAAACTAAAGTACCTATAGGTATTCATTTATTTTGTTTTTCAGGGTGATTCCGGCAGTCCACTAATAAAAGGCAACGAGCTGGTTGGTGTCGTGTCTTGGGGAATTCCTTGCGCTGTCGGTTTCCCAGATGTCCACACAAGAATATCTTCGTATGTTGAATGGATTCGGAAACATATTCGACAAGGTTATTGTCCCAAATAAAATATTTCGGGTCTGAACTGATAATTATTACGATCTAAAGATACATAGTATTTCAAGATTCATGTCGCTGTGAATCGCTGTTAATGCTGGTGAGCCGTTGTTGGTACAGTCACGAGCACTAATATGTCAACACTTGGCAACTTTCAATTGCGATTTTTTCAAGAAATAACGAATGCAACGTTGAAATACGACACTTTACATAAACCTATGGGTTTGAAAATACTATGTTCGTAATAACATACAATTTAATTCAAAGATAAAGGAGAAAATCGGCTTTGAATAAAGCCAAGTGTATACATACTTATGCTCGTGACTGTACAGGGTGGCAGGGACATCAACGAACAACCAGAAGGCAAATTCCCGTAAACGTTCAAAATCTAGTCGCAATCTCATCTCAGCGGCAATCAATGTCAAAAACTGGTCAAAAATGTAGGGAAATTAGAGGTATTTTTGACAGATTGAAACAGGTTCTTAAAATTACGAGAATTGCTCCGTTACCATGGATGCAGTACATGATTCTGAACGAATAATTTCAACGCGGGGGGCGTTGAAATTATTCGTAGATAATTTTAAAAAAATGCTGTGTACCTAGTACATTTTGACAGCGTAGGTAGGAATTGCACTTCTCTATCAAATAGCAGATTTTTTTTTGATAACCGACAAATAGTTTCTACGCTAGAGGGTCTAGAATCATGTGCTGAATTCATGGTTATACAGTTTGCGCGTCGATGTGTCTGCGACCCTGTATTATACATATAATTTTATACAAAGTGTTAAAAATTAACCCGAAAAACTTATAAGAGATGCTTTAGACCATCGATCTGAACAACTTACATTATGGGATCAAATCTAAAAGTATGAAAAAAAAAATCAGCTTTTTCATACATTTTGGTGAAGTCGTTAACTTAACTTTTGTATTTTATAGCTGATTTTTTTTCATGATTTCACAGTTGGTCCCATAATGAAAGTTGTTCAGCACCTTATGTAGGTTCTCTACCATCTATTAAATTCGTTGTTAACTCTGTATGATAAAAACTCTTCTCTCTCTACTACATATGATGAAAAGTAGAAGTTTGTTTTTGATAAATAAAAAAACTGTTGTTTAGCAAGTAGGTATTATATTAATCTATTTGAATAAATTTAACTTATTTTAAAGTTTTTCTTGTACTTATTTGTCTGAATCGACGCAATGCTGCCACGTTTATCTGAAAAATATAAACAGCTTATCATTAGGCATTTTTCCGGTCAAAAATCGCGGCTCAAATGAGTAATTAAGAAAGTAATTCAATCGTCTCTCTATTTCTTATTCTCGAAAACGAAAACTCATGATAACACGAACTCATGGTACACACGGCTACACATCAAGCTATACATAACCAGTATAAGCTGACTTCTGATTGTACGAAAAACCTATGCAATGCCAGGCCAGCTTAAACTGGAAATAGTATAGCTTAATATGTCGCCGTGTGTACAAACAGTCACTCTGGATAGGTAGATACAAACAGGAAATTAACGATTCATCGTCAGAAAGATTGATAATATTTTCGGTAATTCTTATAATAATTTATCATCCACTGCAATTTGCAAAACAGAAAATATTGTTCACCTCATATTCACGCTTATCAACTATGATATCCACGATGACAGCCATTACAGGTCTTCCATGGGCACATTGGAATGGTGTCTTGCAGTTTGACAGTGCATTTAACAATTCAACGCAATCTCTTTTAGAAAGTTGATCACCAAACTTGATAGCGTATCTGCAAGACTAATAAATTCCAATGTTTTTAGTTGCAATGATCTTTAATTGTCATGATAAATCATCTCTATTAAGGGGCTTACAGGACCTAAACACAAAAAAGGCAAGTTTTAGAAACAATAAAAGTACATGATCGACTACAGTTAACAAAATCAGAAAAATATATGATATTCTTCAGGATATAATATGCTAGGTAGTTATTGTGTTGAAAACATAATACAACTGATTTCATATGATAGAAAAAAATCATGAAGATACCCCTAAAAACTTTCCGTTTACAATAAAAACCATACTAATATACATACAATCATTCTGATTTTTTGTCAGATTATTCTACAAGCAACATACTAAAATACTAGTGTTTTCATTTTTTCGTCCAAACAAAAGATTTTTTGGAATTAAATAATTGCTTCATATTTTGCAATAAATTACCAGCGTTGTGTCATCGCGCTTCTCTTTCTTTTCTATACAGTCCGACAGTGACCGCGCTTTAGGTCATGTAAGCCCCTTAATAATACAAGATAACTTACCTCACTAAAAACTAAATCCATGATAGATTTTGGATATAACGACATGCAACCTTTCTGTAATTTTATAAAGTTAATTTCTTCTACTATCAGATTCCTCACAGCTTTTATTACTTTTTCAACCTGAGAAAATAATAAAAATATGAGTTGTTTCACTCTTCATTGATTGGTATTTAATCAATTGCTTCTCAAATGCTTATCACATTATCTCGGTTACCACGTGAATTTTGTATACAATGCTTATTACCTCTCTTGGATTTTTACCAAGAATAGCTTCAGGTATAGAATTAACAGTTACTTCGTTATCGTTTAAAATAGTCCATTGCAGACCTAGCTGAGTAAACTTATCCTTATAGTTATGCAGGTAAAGAATCTCGTCTTTAGACATCTTCAAAATAATGTTATCTACTGCGACACTTGTCCATCTTTCTTCGTTTAAGTAATCTGGAATTGAGAAGCTATCGTGTGTTAAATTGCATTGGCCATATCCAAGCTCAGTATACTTATACTTTTTCTTTCATATCGATAGGAGCGGGATTGTCAAGGTGAATCTTAACTCTACAACTCATTCAGTCACCAATATAGTTTAAATAATTATTTATCTAATTATTTTATAAATCAAAGTCCCTTAATCAGTACCTGCTAAGTTCTTCTCTAATTGTATTCGCTCATGAACTGCATGTTGATCAAAAAATATAAGATACTCTGACGATTCTTTGGATTGACCACTTCGCTTCTTCATAATTGCTACAATGAATTTACAATCAGCTTGGCCAAGTACCTGAAATAACATTGTTATTATAATAAGAACCATAGCTATTGTCTCTTTTAAAAGGTGTGATCGATGTACTTTACTGGGTCTAACTAGGTTAATATGTATGGCATTATGTTTGCATGTTACCTTAGCATCTTTCAATGATGTCTCATCAAAAACCAGAGACGCGTTATCTTTTTTAACTTTATTTTGAAAGTTGTGAATGTTCTTAGTTGTGAGATCTTCAACGTTTTGTATTATTGGTTCATATATTTCAGAGTTAACTTGAACATCGTTGGCGAAATTGTTATAGATGCTCTGAAATTCACAATATAATTTAAAAAATGTTAATGTGTCTTAAAATATTAGGTGACCAGTAACTAGCACACTTACATCTTCAAAATAGTCTTTATCCATATCATAGTCACACGCAGTCTTAGTGCGACAATTTTCGAAAATTTGAGACATACCTGAAAAGATTTATTTGAGTATTTAAGTATTCAAGAGTTTTAAGGAATCAAAATTTTTTCTGAAATAATATACCTTTGGGCACAAAACGGGGTCTACTTTTAATATTAAAGTTGATTTCAAAGTTACAATCATTATGTTCAGCGTCGATGTTACCTTCATTGCTAAGATCACCTAGTGTAATTACTGTATTAGATATTTCGTTTTGTTTCCTTTCCATTGGATCTTCGAATTTATTATCAATAATGTTGTCGATTAAGTGTGAATGTTTAGCTTTTATTGCACAGCTAAAGTGATGTGA
Source organism: Oligia latruncula (assembly GCA_948474745.1). NCBI lineage: Eukaryota > Metazoa > Arthropoda > Insecta > Lepidoptera > Noctuidae > Oligia > Oligia latruncula. Next base: position 8,358,239 of record OX419693.1, on the reverse strand, counting down.
CACACTTTCGTTGATATCATCATTGCCATTGACATGTTCATTTACATGTTCATCAATACCATTTTTAATGTTACCGTATAAAGAGTCATTCAGTTGGTTGTTTTCATTAAAGCTAACAGCAAACTCTTTTTCGTCCGATCCAATTTCATAGAAAACTGTTTCACAAACATTTAATGGTTCTACAATCATACTATTATCCGAAGGTACTGTTTCAGAATGCTGTGACTTAGAAACGAACACAATGTTGAAGTTTTTGCTATTAAGAGCAAAATCATCTTTATTTGTTTTAGATCCATTAAAAACGTGGTTTCCTTCAGAGTAAGAATCATGGACAGAGTAAGTTTCAAGCAGTCCAGTAGACTGGATATTTCGTCTTCTTTTCATTTGATTTTCGGGTGTTACAGTTTCGTCAAATGAGGAGTTTATTGGACGTATTGTATAAGTATTTTCCAAAATTGAATTTAGATAATTGTTTGGTGAAACAGGCTCATAGCTTACAGTATCATGTTTGTAATAATCATTGTCTAAAATAAAATCCGCTGTATTCGGAAGTATGTAATTATGTGTTGCATTATTATTATTTTCAATACTTTTGGAGTATTCAATTGTATACGATTCATCTATGGTTTGTTTCACACGTATATCAAAGGGGTTTGTTGGCTTGTTAGATACGGTTTTAAAAGGTTTTATATATCTGTTTGTTAAATCGTAAGAAGTGACAAAATTATCTCTAGATTCTTTTGTGATAAATCTTACATTTTGTTGTTTATTAATCGTATAGCAGTATTCAGTATCGTTTCTTACAAAAACTTCATTTTTATGGTATTGATGACTGTCATATGTTAGAATCCTTAATGGGCCACTTAGTGTACGATAAGATGTTTCTTTTTGTGCACAGTCACTATTCTGATTTTGACTAAAAATATTATTTTCTTTATCTATAAATTGCATTCTTTCTGAGACATTAGTCATCATATCGTCGCACATTTCTTTTTGTCCATTAATACTGAGATATTCATTGACATTCTCTTCATACTCGCTGCATATTTTATATTGTGCAGCAAAATCGGTTGTATACTGAGATACTTTTTCTTGTTTGCCATCATTATTTGAGTACTCACTACAAATGTATTTATTTTTCCATGTATATCGTTTTGGGGCCTTGGTAATATAACGCAATGTGTCACCTCGTCTATGAAATTTCCTGTAAAGTTCTTCACTCATGTTATTTTCCACAGCGTCATCGTTTAATCGTTCTTGTTGACTTTTCAGAACTGTTTGAACTAGGTCATACGTTGTTTTGTACGACTTTGCTTTAAGTTTATTCATAAAGTACTTTTCAATGACATATTTGTTTGTTTTTGGTAGCTGAGGTATATTATCATTAAGTGCACAATAATTCTTTTGCAAAAACATACTGTTTTGATTACCCCCATATGCGTATTTCGATTGAATTGCGTTGACATTTCTTTTCTTTGTATGGTACAAAAAATTTTCTACCTTCTGAGCTACTATTTTACTTCTTTTACACACCGAATCTGTACCTCCTACATTTTTAATTTCGTCGTGGATAACTTTTACTTTTTTATGTTTAATTAATGTATGTTTTTGCTTCATTTCTGTTATAAACTTTTTCTTTGTTGGTGATAACATATTGGCTTTCAACTCCTTTTTCTTTTTGTGCATTTTTATCTGTTTGGTTTTACACTTTTTTGAACCAGGAATCTTAATTCTTTGCTTATGATTTCTAGGGTTTACAACCGTCTTGAGTCCTTTATTTTTATCTAAATTATCGAACGTCTGCTGAATGATGTGTTCTTCAATATTATGTTCAGGTATAAGCTCTGATTTACTTTTTACTGAAGCGTTGTTGTTGTGATATTTTTTTTCATTTTGAAGAAATAGTTTTGGAATAATAGCGCTACGATGCGTCTTCTTTTTTACGTTTCTTTTAACCATTTTTCCTATAAGTAATGTTATAAGTAATTATTGTTTTATATTTTTTAAACACATAATTTTGAGTAACCAGTCAATTGTAGACATCCTGTTTAGTGTTAATTTGTACATATAAATAGAAAACACGGAAAAATATTTACCTTTAACTCCATTTTGTAATTGTGAAACTCCTAACTTTTTTGAGTTACTTCCTAATATTTTATCCATGATTTTCTTTACTTGATCCCGAGTATCTTGATTAACCTTAGTATTTATTTGTTCTTTATTCAATCGTTTATCTTCAACCTTCTTCATTTCTATTAGATGATCATCGCCGGCATAGAATTTAACCAATTTCTCTAAGAGTTTATTAATTTGTTCCCAGTTTTGAAATTCTAAAACTGATTGATTTGGTGTGTAACTAACATCATATTCTATATATGGACAAGTCACGAAAATAAAGTAAAATGGTATATTTTGATTTAATAATTGATGTTCGTCATTATTCTTCTGAAAGAAATTAAATGACTATGAATTATGAGGATACTACCTTATTATAAGAAAGTCAATCGCACAACTTTACCTTAGATTTTAGTGTTCTTTGGTCTTTAATGTGCAGAGATTTTTTGAAATACTCGTTTATTACCTTATGTAACTTGCTACAATTATGTATATACTTTCCGTTCAGAAAAATCCAATGCAAGTCAAGTTCATTATCCATCTTCCCAATATAACCTTTAACTTTGTACTCATGCTTCTCTACCTGAAGCTCTATAACATCAGCTCTATCGATGTTAAATAAACTCGATAATGTTTGATAAATATCCCTTTTCTTATGAATTTTAAAAACGATTTCGTTTTGAGAGTCATCCCGTAAACTTAATGATATGTGGTTATGTACTAAAGATAATTGTTCCAGAAATGATTTGATGTTTTGCAGCTCGTTTATGGAATTTATTCCTCTTTTTTGTATATTTAGATTGTAAATAAAACCTTTTATGTCAACCTGTAAATTAAGTGCACAATCGTAAACACTTTGTGTGGCTAAGTCCAGACATACAGAGTGACATCGACGAGCAAAATGTAACCATGGAATCAGTAGGTATATGGTTTTGAAAAAGCCTGCGTTGAAATTTTTCGTCGGTGCATGGTGATAAAAAATGCTGTACAATACATTTTGACCGCGTAGGTGTTTCACTTCTCTATGAAATTTCTACGCTAGGGTACGCTTTCTAGAATCATGTGCTGAATTCATGGGAACCGTTTGTGCGTCGATGATTCCACCATGTATACTTACTGTTGTTCCTTTTGTGGGCCTTGTTGACATTTGAGCAAACTTGTTCTCTTTACCATTAGTAAATGTCTTAGCCCACGTTTCTTCCGTACTCTCATGTCTAGATGTCACTTTGACCATTTGTGAAACTGTTATTATGTTGGCGAGAAATTCACCCCGATATCCATAGTTCTTAGGAGCAGCTTTTAATGTGGCAACATCCGTTACTTTGCTAGTCATATACCTTTGACCAATTACATTAAAATCATGTTTTGTAATACCATAACCATTGTCAATAACTTGTATTGTACTTTCTTGAATATGTATTCTTATCGCAATCGATGTAGATTTCGCATCAAGAGAGTTGTGAATCTAAAATCAAGATTATTAATTATATCTTTTATCGTCAACTACGTAAAAGCGGTGGCAATGTTTAATATCAACATTAAAAGTACCGTATTTGATTTTGCTTGATTTAATAATTGATATAATAGGTACTATTCAGTCTTTAATAGTTATAATTATAACTTAGGGCTGATTTTTCAATAGTCAGATAAAAGTTATCCTTTTATAAAAAAAACTTAGTAGCACTACTTTTAACATACACTAAATTTATTGAAGAGTACCGTTGTCTGTCTCTGAAACTCATCATCAGATCTTTACGAAATTTAAATGGGACCATTTCGGAACAAAACTTCTTTGGAACAAAACAATAATTTTGCAAATAGGTCTATTTATTATGACGGAGTTATGCCCGAAAATACATTAAAAAAACATATAAACATCCGAATTGAGAACCTCCTCCTTTTTAGAAATCGGTTAAAAATCATCCTTTTGAAATCATTGCCTTAGTCATACAATTATTGATATATTTGCTACTATCGCATATGTATACATTGTCTAAGCAATCAAACAACACAACATAACGCCTGTACCCTCTAAAGGGGTACGCACATTTGTTCAGTATACCACGTTACACCGTCATTTCTGTCAAAGTTGTTATTGGGGTACTTATCTCTAATCTAAACATTCTCTCATTTTCAATGCATACAATACTGAATTTTGCACAAGAGCAATCATTGACAAGTCAATCTACAGATAGGATGGTATCTGTAGATTCAAAAATAAATTGAATAATAAATACCAAAAGCGTGGGCAACTTACTAATTCTTCAATAGCTCTCTTGTAGCTGTTAACTTGGACAGAGGCACTTAACAAAGATTGAACATCGTTAGGTAACCTTTTCAAAGCCATTTTTATGTTGCATTAAAAATAACAGTTGAGCCCATTTTGACATAAAAGTACAATAGTTGAATTTGGAACATTTAAAAATATTAAAAGCAAAGAGGATTCAAGCGAACTTTTTATTGCACCTTATCTGTCACTCTAATATCAATTAAAATTCCACCATGGAGTATACAAACAGATGTAAAATACCATTTTTATTATATTTTTAAATTCAAATGGGTCCCGCCTGCTTCCAACTTTTATTTAATTTAAAATGGGCTTGTTTTTAGCTTTTCAGTTCTTTTAACTTAAGTTTTTTACCGCAGTCGGGTTTTTTATTTTTTTTAATAACTTTTTTTATTTCCAGCTTTTTAGTTTACAAATGTGAAAGATTTCGCTGACGATTTAGTTCTTGGTACGTGTTTTTACGATTTGTCACTTCGAATTACTTTTAACCATATAAGTTGTTTATATTTTTGTAATCATCTTTTAAAGCCCTTTATTTTGATACCCCACTCGATAGGTTTTGAGAAAATCTTTTTTTTTTGAAGACATACATACATAGTAGTCGCCATATTGAATTTTCACTAACGTCATGTCTTTAGTGATACTCGCCGGACTAAGAGGAATCGATTGACGTGTGAATCATAAAAATCGGCCCAGGCGTTTGGTCTGTATAGTGCTTCAAAGGAACATACAAATATACCTACATACATAGGCTGATGAACACATTACCACTCCTTTGCGTCGCGCAGTCGGGTAAAAAGACATTTAACGAAAGCGAGAGTCACTTGTAGGTACTCGCCGTCATTGTAATATTTTTTTTTGACCTGGACCTGAACTACCTGGGAAGGTCCGTCAGTAGAAAAAAAATATTACACCTACCTTCTGGTTACGGAGATATTGAAGGTCAAAACTACAACAGTTACTGACGTTTTTTTTACGAAAACTAGTTTTTAATGTTTTTATAACCGTTGTATGCACCCTTAAGCACAATGTTTTGAGTGCGTTACGTTGCGCACTACCCTAAACAGCGATTTTTCACACCAAAAGTAAAAGTCGTTTCCCAGCAATTATTTTTGCACAAAGTTACTCAGTTTGATGTACAGAATGTGTAGTTGACGGCTATGTGTTGGGTCTTTTTACACCCTGCATCCTTCCGTATATGTGCGTGTAGTTGAGAAGTAGATATATATATATATATATATATTCTATTCGATAGCGGTACAAAAGGGAAATTTACCTATATAGAATAGAAAAGGATGACTGTTTTAAGCTTACAACTTGGAATACACAATGCTGTGTAGCACAAAAGCATCTAATCTAAATTAGCATGCTATTTAGATAAGAAGCTACTTAGTGCCTTAATTAACATGTGTATACCTACGGAAAGAGTAATGAGCATTTTACACACACATTTATCATTTAAATTAGCATATGTATTCTATTCTGTTGAATGCACCATTAGGAGAATATGCCATATATGAAGGGGCTCAGCAAACTACCACGCAACGAACGCACAAAAAATGCAATTAGCAACACATTTTTCCATACCATTGACCAATATTTTCTTTTGTTTTCAATGGCCTACAATTCTAGGTAGGTATATAATGGAAAGAACTTTTTAATGAATGGGAATCGATTGGTATTTAACCCTGAACTCTATTTGAAATAGACTACCCACTAACTACTATAGGGCCGATCGGCGAGTAGTCGTAGTACGGGCCCCCATATGACTGACCGTGTGAAACTAAATTGATGGCGTTTATACTTTATACGATAAAACTAACATTCGAACCATGGACTGCTGTACGTAATGTGACAATATCACCTGAACTACTTGATTAATTAGGTTTTCTTAGTGCCGCAAATATAAGCTACAAAGGTAATCACAAAATTGATAAAAATCTAAATTAGGTACAATCTTCATCATGTTTGCATGATAGTTATCAAAGTTTGTTGCTTGTGGAATTATGAGTGATTTCGTTGAAAAGGAAATATTTTTGTTTTGGGAATATGTCAAACGGTAAGTTGTAACAAACCTCTTTCTGTGTTTCTTTATTTTCCTTAAGACGTTCATAGACAAAGTATTTATTGCTAACATAGATACAAAAATGTGTCTGTCTTTTCCGTGGATGGAGTATGAGCCGCTTTTTTCCCTTATGTATTTTTATTGTGGTCTCAGGTTTCACTGGTTCAGTTATCCAACACTAACTAGACGACTGTCAGTCGTAAAAAAATATAGATAATAAAGACTGACAGTTGTCGGTATTTGATTGAGTAGTAAATTCCTAGATGATGAATACCTACTATCTGATTATATCAATTTGATCCGCCAACTAGGTAGACAGACCTTACGTAGGTAACCATTTCCTGGAAATGAACTAACGAAATAATTATGTCAGAAACTCAGAAGCGATGTTCCGATTATGGGTCACTCAGTCGTTTCCTGATAAAATGCACATTCTCAGAACTCTATCGGTAAGGGATATTGTTCAACACAGTACGACAGTAGACAGTGATGTGACTAATGATTGTGAATCATCCAAACGACTATTAGTATAATTATGGGAAATTATAACTGCAGACTGCAGCAACAACAGTTTTCTTTAGCACCTGCAACCTAACATCTATTTTTGTATGTAGGCAACGAGTTAATAGAAAAGCTTCTATTATATTAATTCATCATCTTTACTATTCCAACAGAATATCAAAAAACCACCGTCAATTTACGAACGTAAATTAATATGAATCACAGCTACCGATAAATATATTTACTTCTGAATTGATAATTCAGCGACTAATGTTGTAAGTGGGCTATTTTATAAATATTAGAGATTTAACATCTGTCTGCTAATAAAATCAAATTCCAGTCTCAAAATTAGCCATAAAAGCATAAGTTTGATGCTTTTGCTACATTTTAACGAGTTATACGAACATAAATGTAGGGAACAGCTGATTTTTTTTCGCGATGTCAAGTTTGGTCCCATAGTAAAAGTTGTTCATAATGATGAGTACAGTGACCTCTTAAGAGGTTGTTAATGTTTTACAAATAACCCTGTATAACAACCTTAGTTTACCTGCATTTAAAGCAGTAGGTACCAATGTCCTTGTACGATATTTTTAGAAATTACATGAGTAGCACTCATATTCATTGGGTACAATGAATATGAGTAACTCCGTATTTTTCAATTTTTAATATGTATTGGAACTGCTTACTCAAAATAAATAACAATATAGATACTGTATTTCTGTCAACACCCTAGTCTTCGTTGTGAAATGTTAGGCTCCGCGCGTAACCTATGTGTTACGATACAATAGAAAATCAATTGTGTCTCATTAGCGGAGCTTAATTGTGCTTAAGACAAAGATACGGTGTTCAATTAAATTTAATTAGGTACAACACTTCAAAATGCAGAACATAATGATCCGTATACCTTACAATATGGTTATATCTCCATTAACAGAGCCAGGAATCGATAACTAGAAAACGGGGTCACTAACGATGACAAATTGCCTCGAAGTAGGTCTTTGAAAACAACTGTTCACTGGTAGCGGACAGTTGCATTACTTATTCATAATATATCCTAGCAGTAGCTGCCTTTTCTTTTCCGTACTTTTTCGAAATGAATAATTAATTGATTCGATCGATTTCTTGCAAGTATTGTGAATTGTTTCAGTCTTTTCTATTCTGGTCCTTAGGCCCTTTGTACACGGCACGATTTCGACGGCGTATAAACGCCGAAGGTAAAACGTGTGTCAACAAGCTTGGCACTGACGATCGTGTCTACACATGGAGAATAAACTGTGGTTTTCAAGCAAGAAAAACGTGTGTGTACCAAGGGCCTTACAGTACTATAAGGTACTGTTATTAAATAAATAAAAGTCCTCCAGACCGTATTTCGGCCACGGCGGCCAATCTCAACGGAGACTAGCCTTCAGCGCGGGACATATTATAGTGCACAAGTATGCGCGCAGACACAGGTGCACTCTCTCTTCCCTCACTCTCATAGTCCGATGGGACGGCAATTCGACACGACCGGAGAGAGATCAGGCGCAGGACCAACGGCTTAACGTGCTTTCCGAGGCACGGGGGTATCACACCGCCAACTTCCAAACTCCAGGCTGTTACTAAGAAATTCCTAATGGAAAAACTCAATAACACTTTGCCCGACCCGGGAATCGAACCCGGGACCCCACGCTCAGCAGTCGCGCTTGCGACCACGAGACCAACGGGGCAGTTTACAGGTACTGTTATTAATATGTTAGTTTCATGAATGGACGTATTTATGTTTACGTTACATTACATTAAATATTTTGCTATAACTGGCAGGGTTTTTATAAGGTGCAGCCGATTGGCTCTTGTACAATAGGTACCTTAGTATCTATAAAAGTCGCTCTTCTTACAGAAATTACTTTAAATTGCGTGTTTACTACGTGTTTCCCTATTGCTGCGCGTTCCAGTAAAACTAAGTAACTTTTCGTTTTCTGATTAGAATGGTATTTCTAATGTGCTAATACGTAAGTGACCTTAGTATCTATAAAAGTTGCTCTTCTTACAGAAATTACTTTACTTACTTACATAGTATTTTTTTGGATTAAAGTAACACGCACTGTACATAATTACCCGATTTTTTTATAAGAATATACTTAAATCTGCAGCGTTAGGAATTTTTTGTTGAGTCACTATTATGAATATAACTAAGATTTCTTTGTTAAATCGGGACTTATTACGGCTTTTCGTGGCGCCATCGAAATTAAACAAAACATTCTGCTAAGGGACATTGTCAAAAATGTAAACTACTTGCATTTATGGGAACAATTGTCGGCCTAACATTCCAAAGGTTTGATAAATCCTTATCTTTCGGTTCAACCCTGCCATTATGCAAAAGAATATGGAGATAATAGAAATAACTGTACTGGGTGACTTGTCTCTGGGATGTCTTATAAAAAGGACAAATTAGGGACGAGCACGCATAGTTCCTTCACGGGTTTCGTTGGGACAGGAACAAAACAGACAAACCTGCAAGGTAAGCATTCAATTCCTATCTTCTTCAAAAAAACTTTGTGCAAAAACTCCAATATCCTCATTTTATTTATAAATGTTCCAGATGTTCAAAACAGTACCAGTGTTCCTGGCTCTTGTCGCCACAACATTTACAGCTGAAATATCTTCATCATACGCCATGTTAGAAAAACAGGCTGTATTCAAACCGGAATTCAAAACGGAGCCTGTAGAAACCCACGTGATGAAGGAAGTTGGTCCTGAAGCTGAACATCCTGTGTATACAGCTAGTGTTAGGAATCAAGGCAGAGCAAGGATTGAACCAGTGAGCTCTTTTGAACCAGTGATCAAACATGGTGCTATGTTAGCTGATCAACCAGCTGACTCCACTGAAGTTAATAGAAATGTAAGTACAGTAGAATCAAATAATATGTACCTAATACATGCTAGACCACGTGGACGCTCACCCATGAGATGTACTGATCAAATTAAACCCGCATTGGGTAATCCTTTGTATGAGTGCACAAAAAGTACAAGAAATCGGAGTAGGTGGCGAGAAATCGTGAGGCGAATCACATCAGCACCTAGACAAGAGTGCTGTGAAGAAGAAGAAGATATGTGCACGTTATTTGGTAAAGTAAAGCATGACGTGATCCTGTGCCCTGTCAAATATGAATATAATATATTTATGGCATACCAATTTTAACAGTCGGCGTATACCAGTTATTTTTATTTTGATTTTGATCATCCATGCGCTCATAATATTTAGGTAACTTTCGACCCAGACCTAATATCGCTCGTTGTGTATTTGGTTGATAAATAGGTACTTATTCATCTTATTTAACCATCGGGCCGTGGGCTCATGTTCTTTTTATGGAAATTTGGAAACGGCTGGTTAATACTTCTCGTGACCCAAGGGCTGGCTTTTACCTTGGCCAAAAGCCTTGCCATACAAACGTGGCAATGCCACCAGTCTCTTGGGTACACTACCAGTCGACAGCGATGCGGATGAATTTTTCAACGGTAAATTTTCGTTTGTGAATAGTTTTAGTTAAGTTAGGTTATAAGTTTGTTATTTTTATTAATTAATTAGGTATTAGTTGTTATTAACTTACATATTATTTTGATGCTAAATACATAATTTAATTCAACATCTTATTTATTTTTTTCAGGATGAAGTTGGTATCCATGCAAATGGATACGTTCCAGGCACCGAAGATGTAGCGTATCCTGATATCCCATATGCTCCAGGCTACTTCTACGACAGTTCATACTCTGCCTCCAACAAGTAAATATCTGTCAAACATATTTTATTGACTCTTTTTATGTGAACCAGAAAGCCAATTCTCGTAATTTAAAACGTTCAAAATCTAGTTGCAGTCTCATCTCAGCGACAAACAAATGCCAAAAACTTGTCTAAAATGTAGGGAAATTAGAGGTATTTTTGACAGATTGCTGCGAGCCGGAACGCACCGTTTGTTTTGCTGTCATATTGTGACGCGTGTTACTTTTGTGGGTTGTGTTCGCTGACAGTTCGCTGTCATTTTCGTCCGCTGTGAGTGGCTACCTGTGACAAGAAATTCTACTTAAGTTTTGCCGATACAATGTACTTTTACGAACACATATTGATCTGCATTTTCGTAATGCTCTTGATTTTTTTCTTATTCTAGAGTATGTTAATTCCTTATATAGCTATACAAAGTGTCCTGTTCATCTGCTTTATTAATGAAATGTTTATTTCAGCTATGATATGTACGGAGCTAATAATTACTTAATGGAGCCTGATACATCCACCTTCGGTCTGCTGTGGAGTCAAGTGCCTTATGCCAGGGTAAGTTTTGTAAATATGTTACCAAATAAGAATATATGAAAACAAGTATAACAAAAATTGGGCACGTTTGTTTTTGTAAAATTGTCTCATACCTGATTCATAAGTTTTTCGGATGCTGTGAAAAACAAAAATTTTCAGTAATATTGGTTACTAATTTTCTCTAATAGCTATTATTTTTCTTTTCAGACCATGGTTGGCTTCGTAGGACGCACTATCGGCTGGGTTTTGAACAGTATATTCGTTCTTATCCTGGGATCTCTATTAACCGTCGGTGTTTGCACTTACACAAACTTGTGCACCATTGCATTCCACGGTGTTGGACCGATCCATGAAGAAATGAGAAATTTTATGTCCCGAGGCAAATTGGAGAAGATCAGCCGCGCTGCTGACTTCGTGAAGACAGCAATAGATAAATATCAGACGATACAGTCAGTCACAGATGCCACTGGCATGAGAAGACGTCGCGCCATTTTTAATTAATTTAGAAGTTTTATATTGAATTCATATTTTATACAGATATATTTTTATTAAAGCTATGATAGATATTAAATTGGATTTTTTTTTGTAATAATATCCGTTTTATAAATGATTTAACTTTGCGATGTCATATATTACATACCACTGAGCTAATACCTAACTTCTAATTTAGTACTATTTTGGTGCCTAAATGCATTGAATGATAACACATTATTCTCTTCAAGTTTGTCAACATGACCAGTTATTTCGATTAAGTGTTAGCTTCGTTTCGTAGCAATCTCGTAGCAAGTTCGTAGCAGCATTCAACCGTAGCCAATAGCAAGTTTTACACACAAAAAAAAATAGGCAAAGGCATAATATTGTCAAATAAAATTGTTAGGGATAGAATATGAATTCCTCATGCTACCTTGATGTCATCGTCATTGGCAGTCTTGTATCCTCCACTGCTGAGTATATTAGGCCTCCTCCCTTTTACCCAATTGCGGCGAAGCAAAAAGGAGGGTTATGATTTTGAGCGGAATGTATGCATGTATGTATGTTCATGTGTTCCCTCATAACTTCTAAACTACTCGTCATAATTAGACAAATGAGGTATCGTTGGAAGGGTCTTGATCGTCCGCTGGTTATAAGCTACATTACGTCACATTAAATTGAATATGGCGCCCTCTAGCGGACGTAAAGTCATGACCTAAAAATTTTTTTTTTAAATCTTTCCCTCTGGGGTATCAAATGAAAGGACTTAATTAGTACATTTCAAAAATATAAGTATTACTGAAATAAGCCCCAAAATAAATAAATAAAAAATAAGTTTAAAAACTAAAACCAGATTACCAAATGAAAAGCATGAAACAAGAAAGTACCTTCCCATGGTCGCATGCTAGCTTTTAGTATATGTTAGTACAGCGTCATGCGACCACGGGAAGGTACTTTCTTGTTTCATCCTTTTCAGTAGTCGGGTTTTAGTTTTTAAACTTATTTTTTTGTGCCATGCTTCCCTGGTCTCTGCGAGTCTCTGCCAAGTCCGTCTGCAAACGTTCCTTTACCCGTTTCTCGGCAACCAAGCCTCGATGTGAAACCATTTAAGGGGCTTACAGGACCTAAACGCAAAAGCGCAAGTTTTAGAAACAATAAAAGTATATCGAAAAAGTAGAAAAATATATATGATTCTTCATGATTTATGCTAGGTAGATAATGTTTTGAAAACACAATACAACTAATTTGATACGATAGAAAAAAATCATGAAGATACCTCTAAAACTTTCTTTTTACAATAAAAACCACATACAATCATTATGATTTTTCTACAAGCAACGTACTAAAGAACTAGTGTTTTAATTTTGTAGTACAAACAAAAAATTTTTTGTAAATAGATAATTGCTTCATATTTTGCAATAAAATACCAGCGTGTCATCGCGCTTCTCTTTCTTTTCTATGCAGTCCGAGAAAGACCGCGCTTTAGGTCATGTAGTCGCCATAATGTGCGTACATTTGTCATAGTCATACCAAATGACGCACTTCCACAGTAATTCAGTATAAGGTTCCTCTTAATTAGACGTGAAATTATATATATGCCCATGAAGTAAATAGAGACAAATTGTAGTCACATTACAAATAAGCAGGTCTGAAGTAAGGTTAAGTAATGGTTGCCATTTGCTTTAAGGTGAATGTTATAACTAAAATATAATGCGCAATTATGCATGTGATCTAGCAGCTTTTATGTGGGTTAGCGTATGAAGATGACTGTGATTAAGACACTCAGTTATTATTGATTTTATTGTGAAAAAAAGTAAAATGAATCTACACTAATATTACCAGTAATAAAATATTTGGTGTTTTTTTGATACGTCCTCAACTTTATGATTCTATTTTGTTACATTTTTTTTGTTACCTACTATTTTTCTTTTTTGTAACGTTTTTGTTATGGTACAAAAATTTTGAAATCCACCCACAACTAGAGACTCAAGAGTCATCGTCAACAGCGGCACTCCGGGAGTGCCGACGGTAGTGAAAACTTGAAAATTTTATACGTGTGTATTTTTTGAATCGTCTTATAAACAAAACACGCGCGGTGTTGGTTATGGTAACACTATCGTGAGTTAAATGGTTTCTTCCCATCTCAAAAAATGAAAGAAGTTTTCACTTCAAAAATAATTATTCTTGTGTCACCTTCTTCGTCATCGGCTTAGCCTTTTTTCCAACTATGTTGGGAACGTGGCTTTGTGTTTTTTCGGCGTTTTTAGCCTTGTGGTACGGAACCCTTCGTGTGCGAGTCCGATTCGCACTCGACCGGTTTTTATTTTATTTTTTCTGGAATAATCGCTGCTGTTAGGATCTCCTTTAACACTGCAATACCCACTACTGTAAACAATACAACAAAATGGTGCCATTACAATCATTCAATTAGAGTGACATCAATTTGTAATCCCTATAAAGCACCGTCATAATAGCCTGTGTCTATGTGATTAGGAATCGTAGTTTAGAACCATGTATAATATGTTCATAAGTATCTAGTTTGATGACAGGTATCTACTACTTAGGTCAAGGCTCATTATAGAAACGTGTAATTTTAGGGTCATTAGATAATTATTTAAGCCTGGGGAAACATATTGTAGCAGTAAATGTTAGAGTAGGTTTTTTAAAAATAAACATGAATGCGTCCTTCAAAATCTTCCTTTTTAGCTTTCTATGTCAAAACAGAAGAAAATATAAATTTTAAAACATTAGCATAATCTGGGCTGGCTTTTTTTTTTCAAAACTTTCTTGGCTATTGGCCAGCAATTGGTTGCTACTTTTGTACATTTGTCAATTCCATAGATATCCGTGGTCAATTCAGTTGCACCCACGATGGTTGCACCATAGATTTGCACACACGCGGGGCGCCTGCTCCCCGCCCCGGATCTTCTTCGGCAATCGAACCGAACCTCGGTCGCGTATAATGTGTGCTCTACAGAATACGTTGACGCTGAATTGCTGCTGAACTTACGCCCGACCGAAGTTCGGCTGTCCTACGCTATAACGCAACGTAATTTCGGCATAATGTGTCGTCAGTAATTCAAATAGCATTGCAGGCGTAATCATGCCGAAATTCGGTCGCGTACTTTCGACATAGTGTGTTGAGACACTAAGGTTCGCAAAAACAATTTTGTAAGTAGAAAAATAACATTACAGAGAAAAGTTTATCGTTGGGGCCTAACTACACTTACACTACTTAACTAATCTTTTGTAAGCGTATTCTTTAATTAGTTGCCAGTTATTTACATTGTCCCAATCCGTGCCTACCTAATTAGAAAGTAACAATTTAGTAATCGATATTTACATATTTATTATTCGAAATTACCTGTTGAGCTTTAAATAGTCAGACAATTTTAATGTTATCTCATTTAATATTGGATAGTCCATGAAGTACAGACTACAGAGCACATTGAAGAATAATAAAAACAGGAGTTTTTTTTTACAATTAAGTCAAGGTAAGTCTCAGCAGTGTGCACTGAGAGTTGTAGGTGTATTAGGTACGAACTCAGACAGGCGCTTTATTTTGTGTAATTTATTTCTTCACCACTGCTCTCAAAACGGCGAAGGAAAACATCGTGAGGAAACCGGCATGTCCTAGAACCAAAAATTCGGAGACTGCGACATCCACCAACCTGCACTAGGTCCGCGCGGTGGGTTACCTACGGCCCACTCTGTGAGAGCACAGAAAGGAGGCCTGTGTCCCAGCAGTGGGAACATTATAGCATTATAGGCTAATAAGTAAGTCGATATCTTTAACATAATAAAGTATGCTCATAATATACCCAAAATTTATATGTAATTAGCTTTCTTGACGGTACCTAATTTCGCGATTGTACTTTCTTATGACTATTGAGCACTATCAAAGGTTTTGACTAATTATTATATGGTCAAAGGTAAGGAGATAATAAAAACCTTTAACGAATGATTTTCTCTTATTAATGTCTGCTCTCTTTCTCATCAATTTTGTTAAGATGCTGTTTGTGAATTTCTTCTGTCTAAGTATCATCGGCGGTATTGCGTCTGCGAACCCTGAACTACAATTATTCAGGGTAAGTTTTATTGTTATAACTATTTTATTATACGACAATATTGTTTTTCTTTCTCTGTGCTTAATTTTTATTTTTATTTTTAGGAAACCAACGGCTATTTGACTGACTTTGTTACTCAAGAAAACCCATTACCATTACTTCTTCAACGCGACGGTGCTCTAACCGGATACCTAAAGGTAATCTAAACTTTTTGACCAAATTTTTATGCATTAACTCGATAGATTTGTATTAATACAAATAAGTATAAATCCTGATAAAAATAACTGACTTCACCGGGGTAATTGCGAAACGCACTATCCGTAGCAATGGATTTCATTTTGACAGTTCAATAACATTCATTGCGTACTTATGTTGTTGAGCAGACACATTTTTCGAACATATGAAGCAATGGATCAGCAACATGCTTCAAATTGATTCAAATTGAGATCGATAGTATGTTACGCAATTAGGGTGCAGGCAGAAACATTCAATTCAATTATACAGTAATGAGAGCAAGTGTATGTGTGCGTGTGTGTGTGTGAGGGTGCGTGCGTTACTCAGTAGCAGTAGCCTGGAGTCTTGATTTGTGCCCGGTTGACGGCAATAGGCTCGCCCCCTATCACATGGGACTTAAGGTGAATGGATAGTGGTAGACCGCGAAATTCAAATTTTCTTACGTTTTTTGCAATTTGCAGGTCAGTGTCAGATTGATCAAGATAGAACCTGACATTGACCTGAAAATTGCAATAAATTTCGCGGTCTCAACTACCTACTCACCTTAAACATAACTGGCGAAATGTGGTTGTACTATAGGTACATCTCTGCCTAACTCTTCGGAGATTATAGGCGTGAATTAATTTATTTTTATAATAATTTTTTTAATCATGCCGTGTTGGGTATCAAATGAAAGGGCTTAATTAGCACATTTCAAAAATATAAATATTACTGAAATAAGCCCCAAAATAATTAAATAAAAAGTAGTCAAACTCAAACTCAAACTCAAAGCATTTATTTCAATTAAACCATTTTACAGGCACTTTTGAATTGTCAAGAAGTAGGTCAGTCAGAAAAATGTGAAGCTAGTTGCCCATTCCAAAGCGTAGGTACCTATGGAGAAGAACGGACAAGAAACTCCATGGACACTCTTTTTAAATCATATTTTACAAAAATATTAGTTACATCATTACTTTTGAATTTATAATTAAATAATGTGAGAACGATGTAAAAATAAACAAGACGTATGCGTTAAAAGCGTCCAGAGTACAACAAATAGTACTAAAACAACAATCCAAAAATAAAAATAAAATAATTAAAAATAAGCCGAGGCAGCTAAGTGATGACCAGCCCCAACTGACGGCGCCCGTTCACGAACATGACGCATAGATCAGCACCATTCAGCTCAACCATTTTGAAGGGAGCTAAATAATCCAACATACACGCCACCGTCAGCGAGACATTTGTGTGAGCATGACATACTATCAGCCGCCAGGGCACATTCAAGTCAATGAAAGACATATTACCCGGTAAATGGTAAAATAAGGTATAGTACTTACATAGAACTCACATCTGTGCTATGCAATTATACAATACAAATGAAATTGAGTTTATACAATGCAAAGATAGTCTTACAATCTTCAGCAGCTCCAACAGTATTTTCAGGTGTTAATCAATTAGTTGTGGTTGTGGAGCAGGACCAGCATTGAGCCAGGCATTTTTATCAGCTATGTAATCCCCTAACTTATAATATGCCTGACTGCATAGTGTGCGTTTTATACAAGACTTGAATTTTGTCTCATTCAGTTGAAGAATGTGGGGAGGTATTTTATTATAACATTTTAAACAGTACCCCATAAAAGATGAGTCTACTTTAGCCAGTCTGAAACCTGGTTGAACTAATAGGTCCCTATTTCTAGTACTATAATTATGTCTTTCACCTCTTTTACTAAAAAGATGTAAGTTTTTTCTTACATACATGATGTTTTCGTAGATATATTGACAAGGTACCGTCATGATGTTAATTTCCTTAAACAGTTCCCTCAGAGAATCGCGCCTGCGGAGGTTATATATGGCTCTGATGGCTCTTTTCTGCAGAATAAAAATAGAATCGATGTCTGCAGCCCGTCCCCAAAGTAAAATACCGTAAGACATGACACTATGAAAGTAACTAAAATAGACTAGTCTCGCGGTATCGACATCAGTAAATTGACGGATTTTTCTGACAGCATAAGCTGCTGAACTTAGCCGTCCTGCAAGAGATGTTAAATGAGGACCCCATTGTAGCCTTGAGTCGAGCGTGATTCCTAAGAAAACAGTTTTATCGACGAATTCTAGTTTCTCTTGATTCAATATTATCTCACAATCACTACCTTTGACATTTGGTAAAGAAAATCTTATGCACTTAGTTTTTTTTCCATTTAATACTAAATTATTAGCAGTGAACCAATTTTGGACCTGCAGAAGGGCGTTATTTACGTCGTCAAAATTTGTAGCACGTCTATTTACCTTAAAAATTAAGGAAGTGTCATCAGCAAATAACACCATTTGTGGTTGATTTTTTAATAAATGGAGTAGATCATTAACATACACTAAAAAGAGGAAAGGACCCAATATCGAGCCTTGTGGCACACCCATTTTTACTTTTAAACCATATGAATTGACACCATTTATTTGGACTTGCTGTTGTCTATCATTTAAATAAGAACTAACTAAACTGAGCGCAAGTTTTCCAAGTCCGTAATGCTCAAGTTTCAAAAGCAAGGTTTCGTGATCGACGCAATCAAATGCCTTAGAGAGGTCACAAAAGATTCCAATGGCGTCTTGGGCCTCTTCCCACGCGTTAAAAATGTGTTTTAATAAGGTTACACCAGCGTCAGTCGTACAACGTCCTTTGGTGAAACCAAATTGCTGATCGTGAAGGATTTTATTCATGTTAAAATGATTGAGCATCTGATTAAGCATTATCTTTTCGAACACCTTACTGAAAACCGGCAACACGGATACGGGTCTATAATTATTGGTGTCTTTACTGTCCCCAGATTTGAAAAGTGGTATTACCTTACTGTATTTCATTAAATCGGGGAAGATTCCTTGATCAACACACAAATTAAATACTAAGGCTAAGTAAGGTGCAATAGTCTCAATTATGGAGGCACAGACTTTAATGGACATTCCCCAAAGATCTTCGGTCAATTTGATCTTAATTTGCTTAAAAGCTTTTATTATTGAAGCGGGGTTTATATGTTTAAATTGAAATTCAACCGGGCAGGCTGGAACGTTCGCTCTTAATAAATCAATTGATACGTCGGATGAGGAATTTAAGGCTTCCGTAGTTTTTGATGGTATATTAGTAAAGAAATTTACAAATTCCTGAGCTACTTCTAAGTTAGAGCTTATGGCACCACGTGAAGTCTCTAATGTGTAATCAGTGTTTCGTTTTTTATTCCTACTAGTTTCGTTATTTATAATTTTCCAAACTGTTTTTATCTTATTTTCTGCTGATTTGATTTTATTGCTAATGTACAGGGCTTTGGCTATTTTGCAAGTATTTCTAAAAATTTTGGAATATGTAGCAACATACTTGCTGAAAGTTTCAGTATTGATGTAAGGCTTAAGGCCATACAGCTCGAAAAGTCTTTCCCTACTTATCCTAATACCTCTAGTTGCCCAGTCACTAAAAACAAAATTAGGGCAAATGTTTTTTGTTTTCTTTTCAAAAGTTGTATTAAATTGAGTGTGCACTACTGAAAAGAAATCCTCGTACAATTTATTAGCACCATCCCTATCATGGCCCAGATCATTTAACTTATTATTTAGGGTACTATTGAATCTATTTAGTTTACCAGTCGTTATTGGTCTAAATTGAATTTGCACTTTTTGCAAAGGTGTTTTAAACTTAAAAGATACCGTTTGTCCACTATGATCAGACGGCAGATAATTTACGATGGCTTTATCTAAATAATCACAATCGCAAAAGACATTATCAATACAAGTAGCAGAAGTTGGAGTTATTCTAGTAGGTTCTGCAAACACATTATATAAATTGAACGATTTAAAAAGGCTTAATAATCTACTGCTATTAGAATTATTTTCCAAAATATTAATATTAAAATCCCCACAAATAATTGCGGCTTTGTTATTGGATGCAAGTTTCGCTAAGACATCTTCCATTATTGACTCAAATAAAGAAAAGTTCTGATAATTAGGGGGTCTGTAAACGCACACTATGACATGCTTATCTAGCTCAACACAGGACAGTTCGATGCAATGTTCAACTGATAAACCCACTATGTCATTTCGTTGCTTGGATTTTAAACATTTTTTTATCAATATTAGAGAACCTCCACGCAGCATAGATTTACGGTTAAAACAACTGCCCACACTATAGTTCTCAAAATTAATTAACATTTGGTAATCCTTTAACCAATGTTCAGTACAACAAACAATGTCAAACTTTGTTTTTTCTAAAAACATTTCAATTTCTAATAATTTGGAAGAAATGCCTTGAATATTTTGATGAAATACTGTCAAGGCATTCTGCTGATCTCCTTTTTGATATTTACATAATTTAGAGCAAGAAGATACCTTGTTGTTGTTAGGTATAAGAATATTATTACTGGTACCTTCTGTTGTCTTACAAACTAGTTTAAATGATTATCCGGAGTTACTCCCAAGACTTCAATGTCATCACCAGGCAGTGAGCTCATAGTGCGTGAGAGAAATGGAACCTCCTTCGTATAATTTGTACAAATATTTATAGCATTTGAGCTACATTCATTCAGGCAAACCACCTTATTATTAGTATTATTACTAACTGTTGTGGTGTTAATAATACAAGACTTCGACATAATACTTATGTCTGAGTTTATATAAAAAGCTAATAGCCTTGCTATTATGTGTCTAAAACTAACAGGCAGATACACAGTACCCCTAGTCGACTTTAAAGTTTCAACATAACAGTTGGTGTCAAAATATACAAGCTTGTCACTGTAATGACTAACTAAAAAGTGCATATGCTTATTAAGCATATGAATATAATTGTTTTGTCTATTTGTTAATTTTTTAAAATATGGGAAAGCACACAATATTATTTTATTACAATTTAACTTTAACAACTCAGTTACACAGTCAGTTATTTCATATTTTTTGACCTTAGAACTGTTACCTACAAATACAGTAATGTTAGTTTTGGGATTAAATACATTTCCTGTTACTGATGCCATTATTTGTTTGTAGGTTGACCCTGGCATACAATTATTTTGAGTAGAATAACTCAGGTTGTTACTAATTAATTTACCTAAACCTCTTCCTATACTGTCCGAGAACATAACCGAATCATAACAATCATGACTACTGAAAGATGGACAACTACCAGTCTCAAGTTGTACCAATTGAGAAAGATCTTCTACTATATCAGATACATCCTGGTTAAGGATACACTCTTGAGACAAACTCTCAGTCTGGGACGGGTCCTCCGTTACCTCAGGCTGGACAGCGACAGGGTGTATAACTGTCTGACAAGTGCACTGACACATTACTAACTCATTAGCAGCAAGAATGTGTTCTTTAATTTGGTTCTGAGAACCCACATATTTAATGTAAAGAGAACTAAGTCTGCTTTCAAGTTCCTGTATGTCAGACTGTAAGCGCTGTGTATCAATTTCATAGATTTTTTTGCTGTCTTCTAATTTGATTTGATAATTGGTTAATTTATTCATTAGATCAACACGTTTTTTCCTCAGTGGAATATGTTTGGAAAAGTGTTTTTGATGTTTTCTAAATTGATTACATTTTTTAATTATTCTATTCATTCTTGCATATTTTTTCATTTTGTTATGACTAAATTTATAACTATAATTCTGTTTTAGCAAGGAATCCTCAGTAAGGTCAATAGTTGTCAAGGAATGAGGGTTACAATTACTATTTAATAATTCATTATATAAGTGGTTTGTTTCTCTAACCTGATTACATTCTATTTCTTTTTCTAACTGGGTGATACAACTATTAGCATGAACTAATTCATCTTCTAGGTCCCTAACTCTATTTAAGGCCTCCTCATACAAATTACTACAGGTGTTGAAACCATCCGTGACTACCTTCAGTTGATCGCGTTCATCAACAACATTCTGATACTGTTGATGTAGGTCTACTAGCTCCCGTTTAAGGCTTGAGTTTTTGTCAACTATTTTCTTGATTTCCTCCTCACTTTCATCATTCTCCAGTAGCAATTGGTCACATTGGAGTTTTGTTGCTTCAAGTTTTTTGAGGGCCGTTCTCAATTTAAGGTCCATCTCCTGAGCAGTAGCCTTACGGGTCATCACAGGCATGGTTTCAGGAATTGTTACTGAAATTAGATTAAAGAAACGGTGAGAAAAGGGGACAGACAAACAAAATAAAGTTGGAAATGATAGGGAAAATGGGAGAAGTTATCGTAGAGCAGTGGAGAAATTAGGTTGGTTACTGAATTGGTTTGAAGGGCTATTTTCGAGGCTAAGGATGAAACATTTGAACGCTTTTTATTGCCTTACGATTTTACTATTATGTATGTGGGGGTAGGTTGCCTAGAATTTAAAGTTATTTTTTCCTACATTACCGCAGGTATAACGGTAATGCAAAAACAATGATCACGAACGTTTTTATTATTGTATATTAAATTAAAGATCAGAATAAGAAGAACAGAATCTACGCTAAGTTTCGTTTTCTACGATGTAAACAATGCGATTTAAACCCAATGCAGGGTGCTAAGCTAATCAGCGAACTATCTTGAGCTAAAACTTCACAAGGATGTGTAACAGAGTTACAGTGACAATAATTGAGTGCTATTATAAAGTAAAAGTAAACAAATACTCCCCGTTTTAATCCGCAGTTCGAACGTCAGCTGTTGGTTTTAGGTTACCGGTGTGTAACAAACACTGTGTATTTACAGGAAAACAATAATCCTGAGTATTTATGCAATTAAATTACGTTTACACATAAAATTACACCTTAATTTTACTTAATTACTAATTAAAATTAATTTTAAAATACGGAACAAAAATTTGACATGTCACTCGGGCAGTGTTGCCACCTTCCCGTGGTCGCATGCCGCTGTACTAACATACAAGGTTATGTTATCATACGACCACAGGAAGGCACTTTCTTCTTTCATCCTATTCAGTAGTCGGGTTTTAGTTTTTGAACTTATTTTTTTTATACCTTATTTTTCGTTTTTCCAGTCTGCTTTATCAACCACTGTCGACATCATGTCCTGGTTGGCTTCAAACTTCTTCTACATTATTATGGCAGCCGTCTTATGTATGGGCCTGGAGAAGTATTTACCAATAAGGACGGTAACGCAAGCATTGACACCCGAAAATTTGGAAATAGCTGGGAGGGTCCTAGTACCAGTTATGGGAAACTTTTATGAAGGAAGAATGTGAAGTGGGATTAGTTTTAAGTTAACAATTAAGTATTTTTTGAGAATAAAGACTTATAAAGAAACATAAGGCTCTTGGTTTTATTTGGAATCTGTTACCTCGATGTTTTATAATGAACACAATAATGGCATGCTATCAAATGATTATTTAAATGAACTCAAAATGCCTTTTATGTCTAATTCTGACCCTAATATTTTATCTTTAATGTAATTTGGCAGAAATAAATTTTGTCCGCGACTTCGTTCGCGTGAAATTTCGACTTTTTTTCTGACTTTATTTTCTTTTTGCTCGGTTCGTAAGGCGGGTTGCAGACCAAGCGAAGTTAGTCTAGCTTAGCTCGCATAGCTTGAGGTATTTTTTCATACTTCTGTTCATAGTTTGCGGTCTGTACAAAAGTATGAAAAAAATCAAATCGATTCAAAGACGCGGCACCCGTCTCAGACTCTCAGCCCCTGGGGCCTAGCGCCAGCGCTCACGCTCACCCAGCCAGCAGCCGGTCGATTCTGTAAAAATCTCACCGTAAAAATTTAGGTGAAGTGAGTTTGTTTTTGTTGGGAATTGACACTATTGACAGCTCACTCCACGCTCACTTCACCTAAGATTTCACGGTGAGATTTTTACAGAATAGCACCGCAGGACTGACTGAGCGCGAAAGTGGCAGCTTACGATTTTTGTACGTAAGTTTGGCACGCGAAGTAGTTGCTCTTGCGTTATCTGGTGTATCTATATCTGTGGTCTCTGTCATCTCAATGTAAATAAATAATACTATCTGCCTTATGGGTCATATTCAAAATAATTGTAAGTTACGGATAGGAAACAGATATGAATATTATTTGATTGTAACAGAAAAATAACAGAAAGGAATTATTAGGGCAAGTTTAAATAGCACACGTTTATAACAGGCTACGAGTGCGAAGTCGGTGTGGGTCGCTAGGTGGGTACATAATGAAATAACATTTTGTTGATCGTATTTTAGTTGGTATAATTGCCATAAATTCATCATCATCATTGCCATAATGCCTTATCTCCGAAACTACCGAGCCTAAAATTTTGATATTAATATTAAGGCAAAAGGATTCTAATGATTAGAATTATGT
The DNA here is from genome assembly GCA_948474745.1 of Oligia latruncula. Classification (NCBI taxonomy): domain Eukaryota; kingdom Metazoa; phylum Arthropoda; class Insecta; order Lepidoptera; family Noctuidae; genus Oligia; species Oligia latruncula. Next base: position 8,333,942 of record OX419693.1, on the reverse strand, counting down.
AAAGCCATATTTGTTACGGTCGTGAATCATATTTTAATCAACATACAACTTTACACTGACCTGTAAATTGCAAAAAACCTGAGTCAATTTGAATTTCGCGGGCTACCTTGGCGCATCCCCCTTAACTGATACTGAGACGGCCGACGAGAGGCTGGGTACGCCTCGGCGAGGCTGCGCGGTTAGTATAAAAGGCTCAAGCAGTGAGGACTGAGGATACGCAGTAAAACATGCACACACAGACAATGGCACAGCAATGCAATACATGGCACAATATACGCAAACTTTACATACTTCAAATAAATTTAAGTAAAAAAAAATGTTTTGGCTAACCTGCGGTGCACTAAGTACCTATTAATATTTTATTTTCATTAATTCATACATGAGACAATGTGAATAACGCCTAATCATTCATATCTGTTACGTAACGGAAAAAAGTGACAGATAAAATAACGTATATGAATTAATTGCACGTGTCTATCCTATAAATCTATTTATTTCCACACCAATTCACATGATTATACGAATATTTTATTGTTATAACAAATATCACAATACAGCCCTTTCCTAGTATGAGTAATAAAACAGTAAGTACTTACCGCTACTGTAAACGACTCACATTGAATATTTACTTTTAAAAGTCTAATTTTCTTCGACAACGAAACGAGCTGAAAAACTATATTGAACAAAATGGCAAAGCGTTTATTCTTACGCGTCGTGTAGTAACAGCTAGTGAACTAATTTTGCCAGTATTTCAAATTTCTTTATTGCCATGGAAATAATGTTAAAATAGCATAACAGAGAAGAATAACAGATATGTGCAAAATCAGGACACTCATTAATAAATTAAATTTGGAGTACACTAAATAGTATTTTATATTTTGTTTAGTAAAGTGTTGAAAGTTTAAACAATATTCTCTGAATATATTTTTTTTTTTAACTTTTGTGTAGGAATTAGGAATTAATTATTTTTTTTAGTTTACCGTTAAAGACGTGGACATAGAATACTTGTATGAAACGGATCCTACGCAATGTCTGGTTTAATTTTTTTAAATGAATTGTTTAGGTTTACCAAATGTTTCGTTGTTTTTTATTAAGCTCAAATAAATATTTTATCTGTTTGTTTATGAAATTCTAGTCAGTTGCATCTCGTTATGAAAATAATTGGGTTGGACATTAAGACAGTAGTAAATATACAATTATTTTGAATATGACCCTTATACTTTATCAATCACAAAGAAAACTAATGCTAGGTGATAAGTAGATAGGTAATTAAAATTTCTATCAAACTGTAAAACAACTGAGTAAATGATAAGACTCAAGATAATTCTTTATCAAGTCGTTAAACTTAACACTGTTGTATTTATCAATGAATTGAATCTTTATTGTTGAAGTTCTAAGAGGATTTTGATAGTAAATAAATATAAAAATGTTTTCATAGGTAAAACTGCTTTGCATTAAGGCTACGTACGCAAGTAGTCATAGATGGCTTACTTAGCGCCTTAGCGCCTAGGGTCAAGCGAGTCACCTTCTTTATTATTTATTTATTTAATCTTTTCGCACACAAAAAGGTATACAGGCGGACTTAATGCCTTAGGCATTCTCTACCAGTCAATCAAGCCAATGTTACGAGTAGCGAAGTTAAATTAACGCTCTAGAATTTTCGCAATCGGCCGCCCTGCACGCCTGGCGCCTGGTGCCTTCGCTAGTCGCTAGTCGCCTAGCGTGTATCGAAGGATGTTAAGTCACTAGGCTCTAGGCGCTAAGCAAGCCACCTGTCAGTATGTACGTAGCCTTAGGTAAAAATGGTGTTAAGTCACTAGGTTCTAGGCGCTAAGCAAGCCACCTGTCAGTACGTACGTAGCCTTAGGCAGTGCCGTAATTAGCCTTATATGCGCCCGGTGCTAGCTGGTATAACCGCGCCCTTGAAATATTTTCTAATCATAACCGGTCCTGACAATAAAATGGATTGTCTACAAAAATAAATCTATCATCCAAAAACTAAGTTTTTGTAAACTTAATTTTAAGTACTTGGTAAAGTTTTGAGAAGTTCAAATAAATTGCGTTTAAAATTAGGTGAAAAAATGTCTTATCGAAAATATGTGTCAAAATTCACAATTAGACAATACACAAATGACACCAAATACTGATCAGTACAGATAGTCAAGATCCAAGGCTACTTGGTAATGTGTTCTTCTGTCAAAAAATTAAAGAACTGGTGAATGTGGCCCTGGTCTGGTCATTTCTGCGCCCCTCCAGAGTCTGCGCCCTGTGCCTGGGCACCGCTGGCACCGCCCTAGTTACGGCACTGGCCTTAGGTAAAAAGGATGTTAAGTCACTAGGCTCTAGGCGCAAAGACAGCCACCTGTCAGTACGTACGTATAGCCTTAGGTAAACCAATACTTTATTGCAGATGCAATTCTCGACACATTTAGGTGGATTTCCATTTAATTTTTGATACCGATGGACATGAAGATCAGAGTAGATATTTACATAATTAGCTAACAGACAAATTATATTAGTAGTATGTACAGACGCCAACACATCAAGCTACCCGAAACTGCCAAATTTTCCCAATCAACTTTGAACCTTATAATTTAGCGATAAAGCTGAAAATCTATTAAAGAAATTTATAGATTGTAGTAGCTGGATGTCTGTTCATGTATAAAAAAGAGTGAAAAGAATCATAGGATATTAAAAAAATTGTCCGCATCGCTATCAACAGGAAATGTGACCATAAGGCTGGCAGCATTGCCACGTTGTTTGGCGATACTGATTCTTTGGCCAAAAAAATAGGCCAGCCCTCTGGTTACCTGAAGACTTAACCAACCGCTTGGCGATATCTCGTAAAACCTGGAGATAGAACTACAAACTAGATTTAAAAAATGTTATAGTTTGTACGAGTTCTTAAATATACGCTGACGTAGCTAAAACCACAACTAATTCTGAGTGTTACGACGAAACAGTGTATTGTTATGGCACAGCAGTGCCACGTACCTATATGACTAAGATCCCTTACTGATATGTTCCCATATAATTTTGAACACAAAAGTTCACCTTGATTTGCTTTTATTACGTTGCGTGACTGGTCAAGTCAAAGTATACGAAAATTATGCTTGAATTACAATAAAGGCTCCTGCAGAAAGGCGCGGAGCGATTCTTGTGGAACAATTTCTATGAAAAAACAACCGACTTCCAAAAAAAACAGTACAATTTGAAAAATAAATTTAATTTCGGAAGTCGTTGACAATAAACGAAAACGCGGAACCAAAGACACCGACTTCCGAAATTAAAGTTATTTTTTAATTTGTAGTGTTTTTTTTGGAAGTCGGTTGTTTTTTTTTTGTAAAAAGTTTTTATTTTTCACTTTTTAGTGGGTCAGTTCGTAATTTATCCAAGTTACAATAGCCTAATGTCAGCTGCTCATCACATGTTACAAAATATTGCTTTTCCCGATGCTGGGACGTTAATTGTTGAGGAGTTCTCCTGGTAAAAACCAGGAGAACTCCAACAACCACTCACCATACGCATTGTGACGAGCATAAATTGCTTAGCAACCATATTAAAGTAATCGAATTGCAACCCATGAAATATTTGTCATTGAATAGTTCCGATGGCCATCTGTGGTCTTCATCATCAGCTCCACTTTACCAAATGATGATTTCCGAGAGCAAATGCTCAAGTTACTTTAAAAAATACCCAAATCGCTATAGATTTGCCTATACAATTTGAGGGTTTCCTTCGATTTCCATGGGATCTCTCATCAGATTCCAACTTGATGATAATGGGACTACCTCGAGAGTATACCCTTTCAAACAAAAAAAGAATTTTTGGATTCGGTCTAGACGTCTTCGAGTAATCGGTGAACAAACATAAAAAAAATATATAAAGTCGAACATATAACCTCCTCCTTTTTGGAAGTCGGTTAAAAACTCCTTTGAAAATTGTTCTACCGGAGTCACGTCGCGCCTGTCTGCCGGAGCCTTTGTGTGTCCTCCAGACCTATGTTCACCCCTGGTGATTAAAAAGGTATCACGCTCAAGAAAATCAAAGTACCTTTTCGTTGAAGGACAATGGATTGAATTATAATAGAGACATAGGCAGGCAATAATTATAATATGAACTTTAAAAAAACCACCTGAATCACGTGGTTGTTTTGAACGCTGCACGCTATTTATTTGAACACCAGGTTTGAAGGCATATTATATATTATTATTACTAGGTGCGCCCCGCGGTTTCACCCACATAAGTTTCGATCCCGTGGGAATATCGGGATAAAAAGTAGCCTATATATGTTAATCCAGGTGGTCAGCTACCTCCATACAAAATTTTATCAAAATTGGTCTGGCCGTTTGAGCGTGAAGAAGTAACAACCATATATACACACATACACTCACAAACTTTCGCCTTTATAATATTAGTGTGATAGTGTGATTTAAATGACTTTGACATATATCGGGACCTTTGGAAGACGTACCAGGGGCCAACTCGCAGAGACCCCTTAGACAATTTTAAATTATGACTATTACTACTTAACGCTTCGCCAAAGATCCCGTGACAAAAAACATTACCCACCACAGTAAAAGTAATATACATATAATGAAGCTGATGTGACAATGCAATCCATTTTTAGAAATGACGTAACATACCCTACTTTTTAACTCTCAAAAATGTGCATTCTTCTAGATGTTCTGTAGACACTGTTTGTTCTGTGAAGTCATTTTATAGACACGCCGTCCTTGAGTGTTGAAAAGCAAGATAGTGATTACAAGTGTATGTATAGTTGCTAGTTACTTTATCTTGTTGACATACAACGCTCATTGTTTTTTATATTAGTTCATCAAGTACATGTATGAAAACAAGGTGAATCATTTTATTGTTCCTATCAATTAAAGGAAAAATTGCACCTGTTTAAAAAAATGCTCCATTTTCATTGTTTTCATTACCTATTGAGTTGTGTTACGGTAAGTTTAAATTACTACTCGATTCTTCAACTCATACGGCCGAAGGCCTATCTATCACCAGTTTTGGCATTCTGGAGGTAGAAAAACCTATATCTATCTCTGGTTTTAACGTCCCAATAATCTATATCAACTGCCTCGTTGCTCTCATGGTTGCAAGTGCAACTGCTGAGCGTGGAGTCCTGGCTTCGATTCCCGCGTCGGGCAAAGTGTTATTGAGTTTTTCCACTAGGCATTTCTTAGTAACGGCCCGGAATTTTGAAGTTGGCGGTTTAATACCCCCGTGTCTCGGAAAGCACGTAAAGCCGTTGGTCTTGCGCCTGATCTCTCCCCGGTCGTGTCAGATTGCCGTCCCATCGGACTATGGGAGTAAAGGAATAGAGAGTGCATCTGTGTTTACGCAGACACTAGTGCACTATAACCTTTGCTGCGTATCTGGCTAATCTCCGTTGAGATTGGCCACACTGACCGAAATCTGTCTTTAACTGAAAATAGGTTACTTATTGGGTTAGGCCGTTGGTGTAAATTCCTTATTGTATCATTGTTGTATCATTATCAATACAAAATCTAAACCCATAAGCTTACTAACCTTTAAGAGCCTATACTACCTCAAATGGCTTAGCATGATCCTCCGTTATGTCGAAAATTCCGCAGCATTAATTTTGAAATAAATATATGCTAAAGTTGAGGATTAATGTAAGGTCTTATGTTAGACGAAAACACGATTCCATAAAATTTTCTCGATAGAAAAAAATTCCAAAGTTACCTCCAAACCGAACAATAAACCGCTGGTATTCAAAAAATACTTCAAATTAGATCATGAAACTTTGCATACTAACTGAACTAACTATAAAGCAGGTCTTATGTTAGTTAGTTTTTTTGAATTACCTTTATTTTCACCGTAAAAAGCAAATACCTAAACTATTGGCGCTGCCTCCCGCCCAGCACCGCACTCTGTCTCGCTTTCACACAGTCCGCGAGCAGTATCGTGCGACCGAGATAAAGAGTGAATTTTACCTGAGGTAGTATAGGCTCTTAAACACTTCAGATATTCTTGAAAACACTTTAGGTCGAGGAGTGCGAGTGTGAGATTCCTAGCATCACTAGAGAAAAACTAATGTCTGTTATCCATACTAGACTAGCCTTAAAGAACTTAGGTAGGTATCTAAAAAAAAAATAACTACAAAGAATGAACAGACTAAACAAAGCTAGAAGAAGTAACAATTAAAAATCCTTTATTCTCACAAAGTCTCATTTTATTGTCTGAAATGACATACAAACATCCGGTCAAAGGAACATATGTACGGGCGATGTGTCATTGTCGCCTTATCTTGTATGTATTTATACATCAGTACTTATGTTTTGACTGCATATCTTTCACTAACACTGCTAACTGCAGTTTAATTTTCACTTTATTTTGAAACAAACTTATCAGCGGGTTGGCTAGTACATTTAATAACAGAGATTCCCTTATCAGCATTTTTATCTTCGTTGTAGTAAGGATCATATTTGATACCGCACTCGTGCATGTGAACCGGTGGATCACAGACACAAAATGGGCAACTCAAAAAGTAAGAAAGTGAAAATAAGCGATGAGCAGACCCAGCATGATCCGAAGAACAGAGTAGAAAGCCATGAAAGAATTAATTCTTTGAAGCCTGATACAGCTGATACTGGACCGAAAAACGCTAATGAAGGATCTGACAATGGAGAAAATAAGGATAAGGATAATGCAAGTAGTGCGTCTACAGTGGAAGTGCTCGATGATAAGTGAACTGTTAACAAACTCATAATTTTAAGAATTATTTTCAAATCAAAATGTGACAAGGTCAAGTACATTGTTCCAGTACGAGTGCGATAAATAAAACAATTTTTAATAAGTTGGTCATGTAATGTTGTGTTTTATTTCGATTGTGGAATTTCTAACGTTGTTTTATGGATTTCGATAAACTAGTGAAGGTATAAATAAGTTATAAAACTGGTGACACAATAGCTTATAGTTTTTTTGTGTTGTTTCTAAAGATTATAGAACTCTCCATACCTAGAAACGTAAACCAAAATCACTGTAGGTACCCCCAAAGAGTATTTTGGGGTAGGTACCTTTATTTTGGGATCGTGTCTTTTATTAGGAACTAGCTGCGCCCCGCGGTTCCATCACCCGCGTAAAGGTCGATCCCGTGGGAATATCGGGATAAAAAGTAGCCTAGGTATATGTTAATCCAGGGCGTCAGCTATCTCCATACAAAATTTTATCGAAATTTGTCCAGCCGTTTGAGCGTAAAGAAGTAACAAACATATAAACACACACACAGTCACAAACTTTCGCCTTAATAATATTATTGTGATAATTCGTTTGAATTTGCGTATGGCGTATAGATGTTAGATTATACATTTATCAACGAGTTGATATTGATAGTAGCTTAGTTACGAGGCTGCTCTAGAATCAATCCATACTATCCATACCATTGACTTACCTATATGTTACTAGCGTAATTTAACATTATAAATGCGAAAGTGTCTGTCTGTCTGTCTGTTACCTCTTCACGCTTAAACCGCTGAACTGAGATGATGAAATTTGGATCTGGATTTCTGGTTTTTTGGAGTTGAAATTTGATGAGCCGAGATGAAATTTGGTATTGAGATAGTTTGAGTCCCGGGAAAGGACATACGATAGTTTTTATCCCGATATTCCCACGGGATCGAAACTTACGCGGGAGGAACCGCGGGGCGCTGTTAGTAGCTCATAATTCCTTTATTAACACTATTAAATATAATAACTAGGTTATCTTTCTCCAACAATCTAATAATCTATTGCTACGTTATTTTGTTGTTCGGGAAACCAAACCATTCCAAGGTAGGTAATTCCAATGCACTACAGTCCGGCCGTCGAGAGCAGAGGTTCTACCTGTCATCATGTCAGTGCGACAATTCAAGTAGTTAATAAAGATCAAATTCGCAAAACACGTATACGTTTGTACGAAACTAACAGGTGTCATTCTTTCGTCAGCCGCACTGTTGTTGATGACGAACAAGATGACTCAGAAGTGTCTTGGATGCAAGTAGGCGTTGACAGACCGCCTTATCATAATTCTAGACCGTAGAAGTTTACAATGAACACTCGTGTCACACAACATTGTTGGTATCCTTCTAAATGTAGAACTCATTACAGACAAAGTACGAGTATATGTTTTTTATGATACTACCTGCGCCCCGCAGTTTCACTCGCATAAGTATCGACCCCGTAGGAATATCGGGATAAAAAGTAGCCTATATGTTAGTCCTGGTTATAAACTATCTGTGCGCCAAATTTCATCCAAATCCGTTTAGCCGTTTGAGCGTGAAGAAGTAACAAACATATAAACACACACACACACACTCACAAACTTTCGCCTTTATAATATCAGTGTCATGAAACAAGCAGATGTTTCAGTACAATGTGTAGGTATCTACTCGTAATTTCAGATACCTAAACATATTATTATTAAAGATGACAGAGGTAGGTTAATATGCAGTTAACTGCCTCGTTGGTCTCGTGGTTGCAAGCGCGACTGCTGAGCGTGGGGTCCTGGGTCCGATTCCCAGTTCAGAAAAAGTGTTATTGGGTTTTCCATTATGGATTTCTTAGTACTTAACAGTCCGGAGTTAGGAAGTTGGCGGTTTAATACTCTCGTGCCTCGGAAAGCACGTAAAGACGGTGGTCCTGCGCCTGACCTCTCCCCGCCGGGTCGTGTCGGATTGTCATCCCATCGGACTATGAGAGTAAAGGAACAGAGTGCAGAGAGTGCGCCTGTGTTTACGCACACACTTGTACACTATAATGATTATCTCCTGCGTACCTGGCTAATCTCCGTTGAGTTTGGCCACCGTGACCGAAATCGGTCGGGAGGCTATTATTAATATGCAGTTGCCTTTGTTTACATGAAGAAAAAATGATAGGAAACGTTCATTATCGTCGTGTAAAAGTTGTTTAAGGTCATTTAAAGTACGCTAGGTCACTGACAGACACTGGTTTTGATAAGTTTGTCTCTCAAGATAAGAGAGAGTAATGTAGGTATGACCTCCAGAGGAACTGTCTCTTTGTGCCTCTCTCATGGTATGATTGACAATTCGCGGCTTCACTTAAGGTCTACGAGCCTTCCACCAGATCCCCTTCAGTTTGCAGTCAGTGTAACTGAATTTTTCCAGGATAGTTTCGTTGTGATGTGATGTCATTTCATAGAAAAACATCGCTTAAGAATTGTCTATTCATATTTAATCGATTACTGTTTATTTATTGTTCGAATATGACCTTTTCTATTGGAGGATTGTCAGATAAGAAAGGTGAACATGCACTTGGTCGCACGCTTTGAGTCGATTTGATGAAAGCGTCGTTCGTCTATCCAGCCAGCACTCTAATTCCATAATTCCATACACTATCAATCTCAATCTGAATAATTTTGAAGGATATTGCTAATCCATTGCTTCCTATGTATGTTCGAAAAAGTCTGCTCAACAACGTAAATACCGCAATGACTTTTGATGAACTGTCAAAATGAAAGTATTGGCCACGCATAGATAAGCAATTACCCCGCAGATTAGTGGGTGTTCACATTAAATCAGTAATGGTAACTTCCATAATTTAATATAGATACAGTAATTTAGTAAGCAAAGCCTCCACCTACAAATATAGGTAAATACGATCAGTAATTACCACGAATATCAATAGTTAAATAACACGTTGATAAAATAAATATTCGTGGAAAAAGTTTGTTGATTGTAAGGGATTCTCAAAGGTAGAAAAGCTAAAAACAAGCCCATTTTAAATTAAATAAAACTTTTATTTAATATAAAATTGGTTCTGTTGCGGAGCATGACATCTTTCTGAGGCAAGGTGGGGTCTCGGTCCCGATATAAAATGAATGGTCACCCATCCACGGACCGCCCTCGGCAGGCGTAGCTAAACCTTCGATCGACCTATGCACCTATTGTTATTGTGTCACGAGCCCATTATTATCCACTCATTAATGCGACATTTCAGACCTTTGTTCCCATAATCTGACGTACCTCTACACACCAAATTAGCTACAATTACATATCATAAATTTGTGTGAAACACAGCTCATTATTTCAGTTTATACCATCACGGTATGGAAGCGACCTTGACCAGCGTGTATCGCAGTCACATCGGTTCATAATAACTAACATGTTTCAAGTTATCTGGTGGATAGAAATAACATGCAATTCATGTGTCATCCGTTATCATGCCGTGGAATGTTTTTGTATACCATGTGTATTAGGGATAGTGGGCACTGGAGTGTAACTTCATGCTTAATTTTTTTTTGTACCACTTTTATTTTTGTACCGCCTAATATAGTTTTTAAGTTTTTTTTGTAACGAACATTATGAGCCCTGGTTGTCTGAAAATATTTCTTTTACTTTGTATTATGAGCGATACACACACAACATCATGACTGTATTTCCCAAAGGTTTAGGCAGAGGTGTAGTTAATGTAGTACATCTGTGCCAAAAGCCGTGAGTTCGTACCGGCATTACGAAATAAGTTATCTGTCGTAGACAGAGTACCTAAACTATAGACTGCTGCATATCTTCTTTTTCATTCGCACAAGACAAAGAGAAATATATTAACGTCACTAGCAAAGAAAAGAGACAGAGTAAGAATATTTCTGTCCCTTACTGGGTGTCGGCTAAGCACATCAATGTGCACAACAAGTTTGACATTTATGAATGAAATAACAAAAACTACACCGCGATTAAACGGAAAATAAGATCTTTTTCGTGCATAATTCAATAATAGTACATTTGCGCAACTGTGAAAATGGTAAGGTAGCTATAAAAATGATAGTATGATGAAGATTGCCGGAATTTTTTGTCCCTTTGGGTGTCACGGATACCATGAGTCTATAGATTACTCTGTCTACCTTATCTGTAGTTGAAAATCATTAAAAAAACAAATGACGGCGAACCGCATGCGTAATTCGATACTCGCGTGATGTTGATGTTATTGTTTCGTTTATCAAAACTTTAGAACAAAAATGGTGTGTAATTATAATAGGTAGATATGTCATTCGATTCAGTATGAATGGGGCTATTTTTCAGGTAAATAAAAAAACATGGTCACCGCTTTCGATTTTGAAATAAAATTATTTTAATTTTCGTAATGTAAACAAACATTAAAAATAAATAATTATTAAAAAAAATCAAAGTCTCTTAAAGTTACGAAACAAGTTTTGTAATCTACCCTGGTCTATCCACTTGAAGAAACAGCCGAAAAAAATGTACTGGGACAATTGACAGTCTGATGACGTAACCTTGGGACGCGGGACGCGTGAGTTTTGAAGGAAATTCTTGATCCTTTGCATCATAGGTTTGAAAAATTCGTCTGCTCAACAAAGTACCTATAGTAAACGCAATAAACGTGACTGAACTGTCAAAAAGAAAGACATTGCGATCACTTGTCATTTTATGTGTGTTACGCAATTACCCCACTGGTGATTGGTTTGGATTTATGATCAAAGCACTCGAATATTTGTAATTTCTAATTCTAATTGTCAATTTATCGTACAGACGCCAGCACATCAAGTTACTACAATCTGTCAGATTTCTTTAATAGATTTTCGACTTTATTGCTAAAGCATAAGGTTCAAGGTTGATTGGGAAAATCTGACAGTTTCGGGTAGGTTGACCTGCTGGCGTCTGTACATGTGTACACGCCTGTGATCTGTTAATTATCTTAAAAAAAAAAACCAAAAGGCGCATAGAGGTCCTAAATATGTTTTTTGAATAAACATTGAATTATCATGAACAACAAAAACGTGATTACTTAAAAAAAAAAGGTTCCAACTATCTTTTATAAACATCACTAGCTGCGCCCCGCGGTTTTACCCGCGTAAATGTCTATCCCGTGGGAATATCGGGATAAAAAGTAGCCTGTATGTTAATCCAGGGTGTCAGCTACCTCCATACAAAACATCAAAATTGGTCCAGCCGTTTGAGCGTGAAGAAGTAACAAACATATAAACACACCCCCACACTCACACACACACCCCCACAAACTTTCGCCTTTATAATATTAGTGTGATTCCATGAACGTTTGTTTACTGTAATGGGTTTAAAAATAGAAATCAATTATAGTGCCCAGTGCAATTTTTATTACCTACTTATGGATTTTTACTAACAGCTCAATGGATGACTTGACTGCCCTGTTGGCCTCGTGGTCGCAATCGCGACTGTTGAGCGTAGGGTCCTGTGTTTGATTCCCATGTTGGGCAAAGTGTTATTGAGTTTTTCCATAAGGGATTTTTCAGTAGCAGCTCGGAGTTTGGAAGTTGGTAGTGTATTACCATCGTGCTTCGGAAAGAACGTAAAGCCGTTGGTCCTACCGTCAGTCGTGTCGGATTGGCGTCCCTGTTGACTATGAGAGCCAAGGAACAGAAACTGAACCTGTGTTTGCGCACATACTTGTGCACTATAATAAACTTGCGAATCTGGCTAATCTCCATTAAGATTAGCCACCGTGATCGTAATCGGTTGGATTGGGAGGATTACTATTAATGAGGACGTCGACTCTTCACTGATGAGTAAAGAGGTGGATTCGCTTGAAGATAAGAAGCTTATAAAAGAGAAAAAGTCATACATCATAATTTATAACATCATGTAAGTACTGTAGACATGCGTCACCCAGCATGATGTTTCAGATAATCAAGATTATAAACTGAAGTATGAATAATTAGGCAAATAGTATTCAGTTAGCATATTACATTACACTTGAGCTATTGATGTGTGCAATGAAGGATAGAATATAATACTCATTATAATGGACAATTTTTAATAAAAAAAAAAAACTTAAATATTTAAACTTGAACTTTATTTCGACCACATTGAAGATTGGAATACAAAAAGCAGACTTTACAACGGAGTTTAAGAGGAAATACGGTCGGAGAGACTTTTGAAAATTAGGTATTTGAGGAAATTATCACTGTCGCTCTGCGAGCGCTCGGCGTCCGGCCGTGCCATAAGGACAACTGCAGATCCGACTGAATGGCTCTCGCCTATTTCCTCCAATATTGGACCAATTTAAAAGATATTTCATAAATTGAATAAGAAGAATAATACTGTGTCCCTATGTTTTTATTTTTTCATTAATAGTTGTAAATTTTGTACACTAGGCCTTTGTTGACAGCGCGTTTAAATCGGCAATTTTGAACATTTATTGAAGGTGCTCATAAAAATAATGTATTATTAAAAAGGAAAACATAGGGACATACAAGTAGATAATAATTATTTATTATTATTTCATTAATCAGAAAGAAAACAGGCGAGAGCGTTTCTATGGAGATAAGACCACCCGCATTTCCTCTTAAGTTGTCAATTTTGTATTATGAAAGTAAAACTTAAATAATCTAAAATAACTGGCCAGACTAAAGTTTTGTAATGAGACAGTTTAAGTTTCATAAAACTATCAAGGAGAGGCTTTATAATCTTGAAGCTGAAGTAAATAGCAACGAATCATGACCTAGCCAAAAACCTATCTACTACTGATATCATTCATAAATTTACCTTTTTCACATACATAAGTACTTACCAACGTTTTCCTTTTCAGTAAGACAACGAAACAATAATATAATAAGTACTTAGATGGGATCCATTATTTCGATCCGTGATTTGATAGTCACCATGACTTGTCGTTATGATGGCTCCGCCCATCGTTGCTATGGTACCCATGGTCATAACAGGCTCTATTCACAATCATAACAGACTACTTAAATCAGTATTTCAGTGGAACGTGGTTGGCGCGCCGACTTTTATTCAACGTCCGTTGAAAGCTTTATCAGAAGTACGAGTTGTATTTTCACCAATATCTTACGGTCAAGTGTAGGTTTCTTTTCGAAATAAATAAATATTATTGTGTATGTTATTCTAAAATATTATTTGAGTCGAAAGTGTTACAAAAATAATTCAAACTGGGCCAATGTATGGACAAAACTGTTGTAGAAAAAATTCAAAAAGCGAAGTGAGTTTGGGGCGATTTTTGAATTAATTTTTTTTTGCTGTTTTGCATGTTACATTTTTGTTTATTTAAAATAGTTTTTCCAATTACCTTTAATCTTTTAAATTGAATGTAAAAAATTTAAGTACCATTCGTTTTATTTGATAATACATGATATTATTTTCATTTAACTGTAGTATGTTGAATAGAATTGATAATAACATTTTATGTTATTTTTACTGTTGAGTATAAATTTTATAGAGCATGGGTGTGTTGTAGGTATTTGTTAGTAGACTTAGGACATAATTATCATGCTTGACAATACCATACTTGCATGTTTGATAGGCCATGCATGCTTGACAATGGAATTCGATTGGCCAGTAATTATGAACCTGTCGAACCTGATATGAAAAAAAAACAAATCTGCATGCTTTCTTTATTTGATTGCTAATATCTCTATATGGCTTTAGGTTTCAAAACTGCAATTAAGAAGTTTCCAGATTTAATTAATTAGCAATGAGAGGCTTAACATGTGTAGTCGCCCTGTTCATTATCAATGTCGTTGGGTAAGTTATAATTTGTCTGAATTCGGTGGCGGATGAGTGTACATACAGAAAATAATACATAAAGGTAAATATTGGAGCTGGGTTTTAAAGTAAATAACTATTAACTCGTGTTCGCGACTATGACCAATCGAATGTCGACCTTTTGAAGATAAGCTTAGGTTGATTTTTAAGGGAGATTATACCATACAGAGAGTATTGTACGTACGTTATGAACAATCGGTTATGACTGCATCTCTACATCTTTTGAGAAATGTACTTTTATTTGTCAAATACACAATATGTATCTATTATGTCGATGGATTGCAGTGCAATGCAATTACTCTAGATATAGTATTTGTATCTATACTTGTGGTTAACAAGTATACAAACACGCTATGAATGTGTGTATAAGCTCAGGAGCTCTCGGTACCGTCCGAGATAATGCCGAAGTCGAAAGTGTGTGTGTGCGCGTGTGTTTGTACACTAGGTTAACACAAGTAAAGCGCGCGTCTCTACGTGAAAAAAAAATCTGTACCTACTCGTTTATTTAATTGAACTAACAAAGAAAAGGTCAAAGATTACACGAACCATTCTTTGCATGCTGAAGTTTAACGTTCATTGTAAGCTTTACGTAAGACTAGAATAATTTATCAACACGCAATGGTAGAAGAAAATAATAAATGTAGTTTTTCATAGATTTCACATTCATTGCAGAAGGTTCATTGGTTGCAGTGCATGGACTAACACATTTACTTTAAAAAAATACTAACAAATGCTAATTGGGTTGCACGACTAAAATAGGCATGAAAGTTCAATATTTCCAACGTGTGGGTTTCGAACATATAACTACTTGCTTGCAAGTCCGACGCGTAACCGCTAAGCTATTGCCTTTTGTAAAATGTTTCTGTGAGAGTTCATTTTCGACCACATATTAGTAGCATAATCAGCCTATAACATTCCCACTGCTGGGACACAGGCCTCCACTTGATGAGAAAGAGTGGGCCGTAATATAACACGCGGGCCCAGTTTGAGTTGAAACATGCCAGTATTTGGTCGAAAATGAGCTTAAATAACACTTTCAGTTGTCATTTTGCCGCGCCCACAGTATTTTTTTTCGTAACTTATACCCACACTCAGAAACGTCAGTCAAAGTTAATGTGTAGTTTGTTTGTACTGTCAGAATATGGCTGTAAATTGGCTTATTTCTTTTGGGAAAGGTCGTCGTTGGCTACCTGTTAATATTTATTGGATCAATTTCGGCTCTATGCTTGATAAGTATAGGTTATTATACCGAATATTCGGTGTTAAGGCGGGAAGTAAGCAGGTGTAGGTACATAATATAGTGCGGCAGGCATTTTCTTGGTTTTTCATGAATATTTTATTTGATTAATTTCGGCCGTAGACCGTACTGTTGATAAGTCTCTACTTAAAATTATAAACGCGAAAGTTTGTGATGATGGATGGATGTTTGTTACTCTTTCACGCAAAAACTACAAAACGGATATTGATGAAAATTTACAGTAATATAGCTTATACATTAGAGTAATATATAGGTTACTTTTTATTTCGATATTCCCACGGGATCGACAGTTATGCGGGTGAAACCGCGGGGCGCAGCTAGTACGACAGTAAATAAAACTTCATACATCTGATAACGTTCCCATTCTGCATACAAAAAATCAACCAAATATATCGTAACGATAGCTAGTCAGCAAAACCCATAGTCATTATACTTTATAGCGTACCTATTTGAAAAACTCAGTTTTTTTTTATTTTGATGTTATGTTTTAGGGGTTTATTTCTGAACGGGAATTTAAGTAAAGAGGAGACGTTTAAACGTCAAAAATGTATGGATGGTTAAACAGTTGCTAACCACTACTTAACTTTAAAAAACGTTTATGAATAAAGGGGTTATTTGATAGTTTTAAATAACTCCAATGCATTAATATTGCAGCGTTTTTCACTGTCGTATTGTCGCCTCTGCGTTGTATAGGGATGGTACGAATTCTAGTAAAAATATTAACAAAATAGTCGCACTGAAGCAGGAAGGGACAAATAAACGACCCATTGATTGCATTTTTAAAAGACATCGTTTTCTTTGAATCGAATAACTTGATGTGATTAAACTTCTTTAATTAAATTGGTATCATTTTCTTTTATTACCTACTCCCAATGTTTTCTGCTAATTAAGTCAGTAGATTGCTGTATTAACATTTGTTGTCATTATTTATTTCGTCAATTAGTATGTTTTAACAAGTAGGTAAAGTGAGAATTTTATCATGTTTCTCGTTTGTTTAATTTGACTGGCTCTATCAACATTTCAAGGCTTTAAATAATTGCCGCGATACGTTCTACTAAATGGTTTTTTTTAGGGATCCGTACCCAAAGGGTGCGAACGAGATCCTATATTACTTATAAGGCTCCGCTATACGTCCGTGCGTCACAGGTGGAGGGTGCCTTTTGAACCGTAATAGGTACACTTTCAACCACATTCATAGTTTCAGTTTGTAGTACACACTTTTTGTGTGTATGTGATTTTATTAGTTGTTGTTATAACTATGGCCGCTATCATACTTGGGCCTCTTTTTACTTTATTTGATATTAGATATTCTTAACAAAAAAAAAATTACAAATTGCTTTGCGATTTCTTATTTAGGTTGGGTGCAGGATTTATTTGTCATATTACAATTTGCCCATAGTCCTTTCATTCTCTATTTTTTTTCGTAAAACAAAAATGTTAATGGTGCCTAATGATATCCAAATGCGTATCATTTACTTTTTACGTAATTATGTCTCCACATAAGATCTATGTAGGAGTACAGTCACGAGCATAAATATCTTACACTTACGCAAGATTCAAAAGAGATTTTCTCCTAAAGTAGGTATTGACAGATATTTTATGGTGTTACGAAACCGTAGGTACTGTTGTGATATAGGTACGTCTACCTGTCCCCCTCAAAGTTGATCACGTGATATCTATATTTCTTTGAACTTGTGTAATCTTGTTGCATGCTCGTAGATGTTTACTTATTTCAAACATGTAAGCAAGTTCAAAAAATATTGATGTCACGTGATCAACTTTGAACGTTAATATCTCGGAAACGTGGCACTTTACGGGGTTTGGTCTTAGAATGTTTTCCGTTTGCATTGATGCCATCTATCGATTTATACATATAGGTTTGATGCGTGGCAGGTAGGTATGTCACGGACCTTCAAAGCCCTTTTGTGTATCTAACTGTAAGGTATTTATGCTCGTGACTGTACATCGATCATGTTGACCTTTGTATTCTTCAACAGGGAAGTCCACTAAGCTATAATAATGATGATGATCTAACCTTAAAATTTCTTAAAATAATCTTTAGTTATATTTTTTGACAGCAACGCGGCAGCACGTTCTAAGAGCAAGATGCCTAACCAGCCGGTAAAGATATATTATCTGCCGCCGTCACCACCATGCAGGTCCATCATCATGGCTGCAAAAGTGATGGGGGTGGAACTGGATCTGGTGTTGACCAATATTATGGAAGGGCAGCATATGACGCCGGAGTATCTCAAGGTTTGTGATAAGTGCTTTCAAATTTTCAACCTTACTCCCCAATGCTAGTTTTCAAAATTTGACAAGGATGGCAGATCTACTTCTTCTTCGTGTATCGATGATTCCATTTATTAGTTTTAAATAACCTTCGACCAGAATTTGGCCACTTTGACAGCGTTATCGTTGGGCTCGCAAAGGTCTTCCATATTGTAGGTGTTATTGCAGAGAGCACGACAAGAGGTGAGGGATCGTTAGCGACGTGTAGAAGTTTAAGAATACAAATTATATATTAGCTATGTGTGAAATCGTTTGTAATCCCCCGTCACTTGTCCCAAAAGGTTCATTAGAAAACCAGCGTCAGACAGCATCTGTCTGGCATTCATTCTGAAATGAACCTTATTGTCGCAGCAGTAAGGCACACACTATTGTAGTTAAAACATTATTTTCCCTTTTTTTATTTTGTTATTTCTATTTTGTGTTTCACGAACTGTGTTCACATAAACGTTATTATTTCTTTCATTCTTTTATGTGGCTCCACAGTCGCAATGTGGCTTAATGGAAATTAACATAATACTTAGGTAGGTATTATGTTAATTTCCATTAACATAATACATAGTATTATTTACTCCACAATACCATTATTCAAGAAGGAATCAAACCAATTCTCAGTGCTAAGCGGCTACTAATGATGTTAATTGAGTCGATGATGTTACAACATAATAACGTTCTTGTTTTGGTCCGAAATTACCCACAGATTATTGTAATTTTCATACAAGATATACACGCATATTTCGTAACACACTACCAATCAGAATCTGAATAATTTTGAAGGATACTGTTAATCCATTGCTTCATATGTGTGAAAAATATATTTGCTCAACAACGTAAATAACGCAATGAATGTTGTTGAACTGTCAAAATGAAACCCATAGCTACTAATAGTGTATTTCGCAATCATCCCGCAGGACAGGGTCTGATAGTGTCAAAGTCAAAGCAGTCCAAATTGCAATATTGCAGATATACTAGTGGAAACAAGATTGTCAACATCGCGTGTTAAGCTCACATTTTTATATTTGTGCTAGCAATAAATCATGTTAGGGTTGCCTCTTTCACGAAGTTAATGTCTGCTGGTCGATGCTAAATACAGAATATACTTTACGACCTTTTGGTTAATTCTGCTCGAAAATGTTGGCTTTACTTTACCTTGTTATTTTGCTTCTAGATGAATCCTCAGCATACAATACCGACTATGGATGACAGTGGATTCATTTTATGGGAAAGGTAAGTTATTTTTGTACTATATTTTGACGATATGGAGCAGTGGTAGCTAAATGGTAACGACCGCGACTTACGAGTTTTAGGTCGTAGATTCGAACTCAGACAGGTTTGTGTAAATTATTTCATCACCACTGCTCTCAAAACGGTGAAGGAAAACATCGTGAGGAAACCGGCATGTCCTAGAACCTCACTAAGAGTCTGACACTCCCGTCCGCTCCACTCAGAGCGGGAGGAGTCATTTGATGATTTCCCATCCGCAAAAAAAAAGGCCTGCCCTTTATCCGTGAATATATAAAACGTTTAGTTTTTCCGGTTCCGGTGCTCGAAGCGTAAACATCGTTGTAGTGCAGTCCTCAAACTTATTGTGATTACAAATCATTTACGAACTGTTGGACACAGTGAATAGTGAAAAACAGAATCATAAGTACTGTGGATTTGTGAAATTATTAACTCTGGTGTAATAAACGTGAAATAAAACGGATTACAATCAAATAAGAAACAACAACTACCGGATTGAGGTTAGAAATTTGTGACAGCATTATTAGAAACGTCATAGCGTCACTATCAGGCACTGTCAGTGTCAAGTCGACTTGACAGTGTCAGTCAATGTGTCAGTGGCATTCATTTCATCGGTGTTGCCAACGCGAAAATTTAAACCGTGGCGTTCCATTTTAAGCAAAGAAATTAAAACCAAAACATGGAAGATCAATTCCAAATCCTGTTTGACAAAATGAAAATCGAAATGCAGAAACAGACGGTTGAACTGAAGGAGTCTATAACTAATTCAGTCATGGAGAAAATAGATGAAAAAATAAAGCCTATTATAGCAGAAAACAAAGATTTAAAGATTAAATTAATAAACCTCGAGAAAGAGATAGAATATTTGAAAAGAGATAAGAAGCAAAATAACATTATTATTTTTGGATTAAAAGAGGAAGAAGAATCTACGTCAGGACTAATACAAGTGGCGAAGAAGATATTTAATAAAGACTTAAATATAAACATTGGGGATTTTGAAATAAACAAAATTTATCGCATCGGAAAGAAAAGCCCAGACGGAAAGCCGAGACCTGTTCTGCTTTCCTTTGTAAATTCATGGAAGAAAACTGAGGTGATGAAAGTCCGGAAAAATCTCAAAGACATATATATCACAGAGGATTATTCTAAAGAAGTTCTGGAGAAGAGAAAAATGTTACAAACTAAATTGAAAGAGGAAAGAATGAAAGGAAATTTCGCATATCTTAAATACGACGAGCTTGTAGTAAAGGAAACTAATACAACCAATGAAAAAAGAAAGAGAGGAATATCTACATCGCCGCGAGACAATACACAACCTAAAAAACAACAAACCTGGACGCCGTCACAAAATAATAGGCGCAACGCCTTTGATGTCATGAGAGGTAGATCCAACTCTCTCTCTTCTTATGCGGCGGATAATAGGCAATAACAATTAGCTATCGGCAACCGGAAAACACAACAACATAAAAATATAGAAAACCAAACAACTAAAAACCACCAACCTCCCCCAAGCCGACTGGTCCTCGTGGGGGAAAATGACCACGACCCTCTAAAGATAAAAAGTAACAGGAAAAAGAAATATAACGATATATATATAGCAACTATAAACTGTCGATCACTAGGAACCACGGAAAAACTGCAAGAACTAGAATTAGCATTGAATGAAATAAAATGGGACATAATTGGTATTAGTGAAGTGAGAAGATTCGGGGAAAGAATTGAAGACCATGGAAAATACATACTACACCATATCGGGGAGACACCCGGATTATACGGAGTCGGATTCATGGTTAAAAGAAACCTCGCCAAAAACATACAGGAATTAAGAGGGATTTCAGAACGGATTGCACTTCTCAACATTCAATTACCCGTAGATGGAGAGGAAGAACAAGTATGGTCTATAATCCAGGCGTATTCGCCTACCGAATCAAATAGAAGAGAAGACATAACAAAAATCGAAAAATTTTACGAAGACCTACGATCCACTGCGGCAAATGGATCCAAAAACATAATAGTCATGGGCGACTTTAATGGACAGATTGGTAAACAAAAAAGTGGAGAAGAATATACCATAGGAAATCACGGATTTGGACATAGAAGTAAAAACGGCTCACGATTAGTATCCTTTGCTATTGAAAATAAATTAAGCATCCTAAACAGTTTTTACAAAAAGAAACCATCAAAAAAATGGACATGGATCTCTCCTAATGGCCGGTATAAAAACGAGATCGACTATGTTATGTCTAACAACGTAAAAGTTTTTAAAGACTTGTCTATTTTAAGCAACTTTAATTTTAATTCAGATCATAGAATGGTTAGAGCAAAACTCTCAGGGACACGTGCTAAAAGAGCACGACAATTTCACAACAGTGTGAAAGCCATCGAATGCACCGGTAGCACTGATTTACTTCTGAAAAACCTCGAAACATCCTTGCAAGATGGAGAAAAAGAATGTATATCGACTCAAGAAAAATACAACAGATTGATCAAACAGTTAAAAACAGAAACTAAAAAAGTAAACATGACTAGTAAGACAGCGATATCATTTAAAAGTAAGCAATTATTACAAGAACGGAAAGAACTTATACAACAAGGAAGAAATAATAATAGTGGCCAAAAGATAGCAGAAATAAGCAAAAAGATTAGTGAACAACTCAGGAAAGAACGGAAAGCAAAAAGATTAACAACATTAAGAAAACATATAGAAAAAACAGGAGGAATAAAGAAGGCGCTAAAAGAAATGAATTACAAAAAGGACTGGATTCCAAATATGAAAAATAAAAATAATGGAAAGACCAGCAAAAGACCAGAAATACTAGGAATTGCTATGGAATATTACAAAAATTTATACCAAAGTCATAAAGGGGAACACGTAATAAAGGAATATAATTCAGTAAATAAAGAGGAGATTAAACCAATTCTAAAGGAAGAAACAATAAAATCTATCCAAACACAAAAACTGGATAAGGCACCTGGATCAGATTTAGTCACAAATGAACTACTAAAAACTACGTTACCAGTAATAGCACCAAGACTAACGGATTTGTTCAATGAAATCCTAGAAACGGAAACCATCCCGGAAGACTGGACTAAATCGACAATCATACTGCTGCATAAGAAGGGAGACAAGGGCGATATAGCAAACTACAGACCAATCAGTTTAATGTCCAATATATATAAAATATTTTCAAAAATCATATTAAATAGAATTACCAATACACTAGATGAAAACCAACCTAAGGAACAAGCTGGTTTCCGAAGTAAATTCTCAACTATAGATCACATTCACACCCTAAGACAAATACTACAGAAATATAGAGAATATAATAAAACATATTACATAGGATTTGTTGACTTTAACAAAGCGTTCGATACATTGGAACATGAGTATATATGGGACGCTCTAAAAAGACAAGGGGTGCAAGAAAAATACATACGAATAATTAAAAACGTATACACAGCGAGCGCCGCACAAGTTAAACTTGAATCTACGGGCAACGAATTTCCTATTAAAAGAGGTGTACGCCAAGGAGATCCTATATCACCTAAATTATTTTCAGCAGTGCTGGAGATGATCTTCAGGAACCTAAACTGGACCAAAAAGGGCCTCAATATAAATGGCGAAAACCTCAACCACCTACGCTTCGCGGATGATTTGATTTTGTTCTCAGAGGACGCAGGAACTCTCAAACTAATGTTGCAGCAACTATCCGATGAAAGTGTTAAGGCCGGCCTGACAATGAACCTAACTAAAACCAAAATTATGACGAACGCCCAACAAACAGTAACTAACAGTAACGAACAAATAACAATCAATAGCGAACAAATAGAATATGTAAATGAATATATATACTTGGGCCAACTTATATCTACGGATGATTGCATGAATAGAGAAATAGAACGAAGAATAACTAATACTTGGAAACGGTTTTGGTCTCTTAAGGAAATAATGAAGGATAAAGATATGCCAATGGAAGGAAAAAAGAAAGTATACGAAATATGCATTATACCATGCTTACTATACGGGTGCCAGACATGGGCGTTAACAGAACTACAAGAAAGTAAATTAAAAGTCTGCCAAAATTCAATGGAAAGGAGTATTCTAGGTATAAAAAGAAGAGATAGAGTGAAACTACAAGAAATTAAAAAGAAAACAAAATTTAAAAATGCATACACAGTCTACAGACACCTAAAATGGCGTTGGACGGGACATATGCTAAGAGAAAGTAAAGAGAAATGGACTAAGTTAGTAACAGAATGGTATCCAAGAGATAGTAAAAGAAATAGAGGCAGACAAACGAAAAGATGGGAAGACGACTTCAAGAAAATAGCTGGTCCGGTATGGACTCGTTTAGCAAGAGACAGGAATACGTGGAAATCTTTAGAGGAGGCCTTTGTCGACAGACAAGCTGTTCCACACAAACATCCAGTTGCCGAGCATTCAAATGCAAGTTAGAATATACTACTTAAACCAATTTAGTTTTTAGAAGTTAGGCATGTATTAATATGTATTAATGATAAGGAATGAAACAGCAATAAAGGCTATTTTATTTATTATATAAAACGTTCATTAGGCAGGGGCCATAGTCTTTCCATAGGTCTAGGTAAACAGTACAGTTTATCCACCCCAACCCATAGTCCAATATCTTTGTTTCCATATCCTGCAATAGTACTACACCAACCAGGGGGTTGTCCTAAAAGGGTTCAAACCGGGTGCGGTGACTTGACAAAGATGAACATGTGGAGTCGTTGTTCCTCAATACTGACATACACGTATCCGTTACAATAAGAAATTACGAACATATATGTATTTCAATAAACCCTGTACTTATTTTTGTTGCTGACGATCCTTCAGGATCAAAAACAAAAGAAAAAGTGGATCGAACCGGTATGAGTAAGTTTATAGTGGATAAGACAAAGATTAAAACAGAAGACGATCAAGCAGGGGTTCGAGGTGGGGGGGGGGGGTGAAGGGGGGTTAAGGGGATCAGAACGGAATAACTCCTAAGGTGCACTTGCATAGTGCATACAGGGATAGTCGTTGATTGGCTCCTCTTTTCAATAAAAGCGTCTAACTGGCCTCAGCATGTTGCTTTCGGCCCCTCGTATGAGGCTCCGGGACCCCAGGGTCCCAAGAAATCATCTCAATTTTAAATCCTTGTTTGCAGCCGCGCAATCCTGGCTTATCTGGTGAATGCTTATGGTCGTGACGATACCCTGTACCCCAAAAACCCTCGTCTTCGAGCTATCGTAGACCAGCGCCTCAACTTTGATCTTGGTACGCTGTATACGAGATACTCCGCTCTTTACGTAAGTTGATTTTCTTTATATAACTTTTAGTCCTTCAAATGGTAAATGAGGTGTAATGACAATGTACTTCATCATTTTATTTTAAAGTTTTCTTAAGGACTGCCTCGATATTTTCGAACAGTTCTAAAGCAGTAGGATTTGTGCCCGATTGTCGGCCCTGGGCAAAAATATAGACGTGATGTTGATGACTAATAAAAGTAAGATTGAAATTGATAACCTATATTTCATTGCGCCAACGTCATACAGGGAGGGATAAAGTTGAACAACCTCTTGTGCCTGTAATTTCAAGCCGGAACAGATCAATGTTACTAACCGGCTCATGTTTGATGGGGTGTGATGATACGTTACAATATAATAAGTGTAGGCAATATTGTACAGCAGCAAGAAATAAGACATGTTAGTTGAATTTCAGTGCATATTTTTTCTGACGTTCTCCAACTTTTGTCATTGAACTAAGTACTGTCACGAGCATAAATATGAACAGCTCGGCAATAATATCAGATTTTATGATTCATCCGTTAATATCTGTCATCAATATGACAGCAAATATATGTGATCATTTGTGAAGCAGGTAGCAGAAAAATATTTGACATCGAAGGAATGCTAAAACTACCTGACGGTCTCGTTAGATAGTCTAAGCGATGCCAAAAATATAGGATGCTGCATTGTTTTTAAAAATGTCCTCTTAAAATGCAATAATATCGGATATCTCTTGCGTTATAATATTTATTCTAGTGACTAAACCTAAATTAATCAGTATTTATTTCAGGGTTTTTTTCGTATAATATAAATACCTACTATTCCAAAACATATAATATAATTATGCAGCAGCAAAATAACAATAAAATAATGTAACAAACAGTTTTGGAAGACAGTGACAAAAGCATTTCAAATAAACTTAATCAATGGGTAAAAATATACTTCTTGGCACTGCTAGTGGAAAATGCTCAGCAGACATCAAAAATATAATTGTGTTCCAGCTCCCGATACTGTTCCATGGCCAGGAGTATAATGAAGAGAAAGCTGCGAAGCTGGACGAGGCACTGGGTTGGCTCAACATTTTCCTCGACGGAAAAGCCTTCGTCGCCGGAGACGATCTCACTATAGCTGACATCTCTATCATCGTTACTATTACTAATCTGGATGTAAGTTCCTTTTTTTTAAACAGGTGTCTTATGGGAAGTGTTGTGAATGTGGATGGCGAAAAGAATGGGAAGAAAAAAGATATGATGAATGGGTTTGTAAAAGATGTCATGGTTAGAAAGGTGACTACTGAGATGACGGCTAATAGATGTACAGACGCCAGCACATCAAGCTACCCGAAACTGTCAAATTTTCCCAATCAACTTTGAGCCTTATGCTTTAGCGATAAAGTTGAAAATCTATTAAAGAAATTTGACAGATTGTAGTAGCTTGATGTGCTGGCGTCTGTACCGAAGAAGAAGACACGCTGCGCCCACCTCAAAGAAATTCAAAGAAGTGCAGGAGGACGATGATGATATATATAGGTAGGTAAGTAAGAAGTGTACTGCAGAACATAATGGTCTTATGAAACGCTAAATTGTACCGATATTCTCATACTCACTTATCTTGGTTTTGGTCTCGTTCCTAACTTGATTACAGCTTCACATATACATACTCTTGTGTCTCTTGTGGTTAGCCATTAAAGGTGATTACAGTCTGCGGAACTATGTCAAAGGGGCATAACGAATTTATTTAGCTGATACCTATATTAAAGACGCTGGTCTTTAATATATGTATCAGCTAAATAAATTCTGAACAATAAATCGTTTTTGAGTAGTAACAGTCATGTCACTCACGTATGAGAATGATGAATGATGGAAAACCTAGGAAATCATAAACGTGAATTCCATGTAAAGGAGAAGATTATGTGAATATTTCATATTGACAGAGCAGAATGTTGATGTTTTTCAAAATTCTGGTTAGGATTGTATCAGATGAATGAATTATGGCAAGCAATCTCTGACAACATCCGACTGCAAATACCTTTGATACACGTATTGAGATGTTGAGAAAACATACGCAATGATATTTTTAGCTTTGAGGAAACGTTGGTTTACGAGACATTTCTAGGTACTGATGAAACTTTATTATAATAAAGCCGGACAAGTGCGAGTAGGAGTCACGACCAGCCGGTCGATTCTGTAAAAATCTCACGGTGAAAACTTAGGTGAAGCGAGTTTGTTTTTGCTAGGAATTGACTCTATTGACAACTCACTCCACGCTCACTTCACCGAAGTTTTCACGGTGAGATTTTTACAGAATAGCACCGCTGGAGCCGTATTCTCTATGACACAATGAACGAAACCGCGCGAAATGAACGCGAGATTGGCAGGATTAGCTATGAAATAGACGTGCTTTCGATACAAGGAATCGTTAAGTGGTCATCTCAAAGTTGTGCCTGGCTGCCCGCGGCTTCACTGAAGTGATACAGCGTATAACCTTCCAACTCAACTATTTCCTTACATACCTAACTATTTATTTCAAAATTATATTTGAGAGTCCTACAGTAAGCCCTTTCATTTGATATGACACACGGTATAGATTGCAAAAAAAAAAAAAAAACTGATTTACCCTACAAAAGTTCATATACTTTGACAGACACGAGTGATCCTAGGGTTCCGCTTTTTCATTCGGTAGTACGGAACCCTAAAATGTTATATGACTGGCTTATTGGTATTATACTCGTAGCTAGCGTGGTTACTGAGAGAGAAAGAAATAATAGTTTTCTGTTAGTTATAGCTCGAATAAAGACAAGGTAGGAAACTAGCTTCATTATTTATTACACATATTATAATGGAACTACTGGTTAATTATTGAAAATAAGTAGACTTTATGTGAAGCGCCTGAAGGTTCACAGTGCTGAGTATCAAAGTATATACCCTTCGTAGCATGTGCTATTTCTCAGACTTCATAGTTACCGATGTCATCAACAAGTAGTTATTTATTGACGTTCTAGGTAACCAAGTAGCAGAGGAAGTATGCCTAAATCAAAAAAGTTTGTAGTCTTATTTTAATGTTGTTATTTTAATGCTGAAGCAGCAGCTAACTATCAAGAGATCAAAGAAGTGGAGGTGCATTGTCCCTAAAGTTAAATTGAGCACTTTTCACGGCTGGCCCTTTTACGTCAACCCAATAATAGGTCTACATAACACATTAATATGTTCTATGTTATTGGGTTTTTTTACCCCATTTAGTCCAGTGGACTAAAAAAGACATTACTATAAAATCATCGGATGTCATCTTCCATCAACATTGATCGAAGGATGTCATTCATAGTTATAACCTAGGCTGTAGACACGAAACACGCAGCAGCAGCAAAATCGATGTCCATATACCACCCTGTATAATCTGCGTTCGCCATTTAATTGCCAAAAATGTAAACAAATATGAATTAATCGAAAAATAACTTTAATTCCTACAAAATAAAGTTAGGTTTACGCTTACAACATCAAACATTTTTATAATTTTTCAATAGTGCTAGTCACTCTGAAATCAACTTAATATCTATTGGAATAAAGTTGATATTTGTTTAACTTGAAAGAACATCAATTGCCAACATAAATTTGAATAGACCTTAGGCAGCTTACTTTTGGGAAGCTAGCTTTAAATACATCGCCGCGCAAACTGTAACCATGAATTCAGCACAATCATGACCCCCCAGGTCAGAAATTTTTCGTCGATTATTACAAAGAATCTGCTGTTTCCTAGAAAAGTGCAATATACAGGGTTATTGGAAAAACACCAACAACCTCTTCGGAGGTCATTGTAATACTCATCATTATGAACAAATTTTATTATGAGACCAAACCTCAAATCGTGAAAAAAAATCAGCTGTTCCCTACATCAAAACGAGTTATACGAACATAAATGTATGGAACAGATTTTTAAAAAAAATTAACGGTTTCAGAATCATGTCCAGAATCCATGGTAACAGGTTGAGCGTCGATGTGGGATGTCACGCTGTATTAATGTTTTGTAAGGAAGAGGAGAATAACTTATGTATTTTCAGGCTTTCGGATACGACATGAGTGCCCATGAAAATCTCACGAAATGGTTCGAGAGGACCAAGAAGGCTTTGGAACCATACGGTTACAACGAGGTGGACGCCGCCGGTGCCAATATATTGGCTTCATTCATGAAGAAAGATTAATAAGAAGAATTTAGATTTATTTGTTGTTTTTTAAATTAGTTTTTCACGGATACACAGGTTAAAATATTAGACACTTGTATTTAATTGTATTATTTTGTTTGTTTATCTCGTTTTTATTATTAAAAGAGATCTGTATAACTATTATTTTGGTGTTTTATTGTAAAAAAACAACAAGAGTTGGCAATGGACACCCATTCAAAAGTGGACTAAATCAGAATCTGAAATCAGGAAATCTGGAAGTTTAAAGGGATCCTTCTGAGTAACGAATAAAAAATCCGCGTGCGCGTGGTGGACTATGGCCCACTCCCTCTCATCAAGAGGAGGTCTGTGTCCAAGCAGTGGGAACATTATGGGCTGATTATGCTTATGCTAGTTTAGAAGCGATTAACTAATTTTTAATCTATGAACCATGTTGTGTTGTGAGAAACACGTTTAGGCACGTTTCAATTACAAGCTTTGTTACGTTAAGAGTGAGGTCCCATTAGTGCGTTGCGTCGTCGCAGCGTCGACTCAATACAATGACTTATGATGAATTAAATCATGATAATTTAATTATTATTTGAATTAAATTAGTCAATAATGTCTAATGTCATTATTATATTCTTAGTGACTCAACGCAGCAGGTGTGGCATACAATGCGTTGATCCGTTGCAACGACGCGACGCAACGCAACGCACTAATGGGGCCTCGCCCTAACTCGTAGCTAACACAATGCTTGACGGTTTGTTTCGACATCACATAAGTCCATTTAGTGATGTAGTCAATATGACACAATAATTAATCGAGGTGTTAACCGTTCGATAAACATACCACGATAGTAAGGAGCGAGCTCGGTGCGAGTCGACGTCCGGTCGCACGAGAACATACCGTGAAGCTATGGAATTGAGGTAGGCATTTCTATGTGGCATAACAATGTGCCGGCGCATGCAAGCGGGTCGCGCGCCGCGCTCCTACCGTTCCACGTTTTCAAAACAAAACAGCCGTTCGATTGTTCCAATTTGAAAAATCCACCACAAAACGATCAAACACATCGCAGTATTCACAAACAACCAGTAACAAGTGAAACAGAGTGTGCCTTCGTCTTGTCGTCTCTTAGCGCTTGTTCGCGTTACACGATAGCTACAATATTATTTCTACAACAGAGTCTGGAACTGAAAATGTGGTGGGTGCAGTGTTGCGGTTGATATGTGTTGTACAAGTTGACACAGCTGTGGATTGTGCTACCGAAGTACCAACACGATGATGTTCACAGTGGGTATTTTTAGTTTTTACAATGCATTTTGTTATTCCTACCTTTTGCGATTCGTAAACATAAGTGTGGTTTTACAAGACTATTCTAACTTTTTTAGTGTATTTCTCGTGATAAGGCAGGTAGTTGCCATTAATACTTCCATTTATAGTGCACTGCTATTGAAGAACTTATGTAGGTTCTTGATAAGTTGAAGTAAGTATATCCTTTTATAATCAAAGCCTTTATTGATGTAATGGATGTTAATACTGTGCTACAGTTCCACAGTTCCAATTGATAATATTAATGCTGAATTGAGGTCAAATTAATATTTTATGATTTAAAAGTTTTGACCTTTTAATCTTTCTTAAATTCGTTAATCTCGTTATGAGATCATGTAGGTACCTAATCCATTAGATAAGTGTTACGCTTACCCAGATTATTAGAAAAGCTTAAAAAGATAACAGAGTTCGTTCTTGTTCACATTTAAAATGAAGCAACAAAGAAAAATAGTCACAAATAGCATTTATCAGATTTAGAATTAGATGTCAGTGTTGTCATGAACACTGACCGACCCACCGGGCAACATAGACAAGAGGATATGGTCATTATTCAACTACGTTACTGCACTTAGGCTATTGTTGAATCGCTCTGATCTCACACGATATCTGATACGGCACTTACGTATCATCTAAGTCTAGCGACACATCTACGGAAAATATGCGACGTAAGTTCGGTGTGTTTGCATTCGAATTGCTTTCAAAATCCAGCAACGTAATATACCGGGCCAGTGTTACGTCGAGTTTTGGCGTAAGCGTAAACATTGATCGGGCGGAAATTCGCCAACAATCGACTGCGTTTTGTATGGGAAGCGACACGTGACTGAAATATCGGCGTTCCTTCATTTTGTTCTAAAAACTCTGTAATTTCTACTATTTTGAAATAATCCATGTCTTGACCACATGGCGCTAACCCTAAATGAACCAATGAACAGGGTTCATGTTCTCTTAACGCATGATTTTTGACATGATTGGTCGTAGCTGGTAATAGCAGCCCATAGCAACAGTATCTAATAAATATATTTGGCCATAGCCACCGCAATCCGGCGACGTAACATCGGTAGGTGTGTCCTTACAATTACATTGGCCTTAAGGTTACCATTGAACTGTATCGTAGATAGTATCATGTCAGCGTGTGGTTGACATCCTGCGTCGAAAGGCGTTTTGTTCAAGACACAGACACTTGTGTTGATAAATAATGCATCAGTTTAAAGACAATAACGAGGTTTGTTGTTACAGCGGTTAACATGTATTCTAATATTAGCGTCAACGTCAATGGCTGTACAGTTTTCACCAAATCCCACGTCAGATATGTCCGCAGATGAGAAGACGCAGAAGACTAATAAAACATTGGAAGGGTCGGAAGAAAGCGGCCATGAAATAGAAACAGATATTGACGAAATCAAGGAAAAGAAGTTCTTAGATGATGCTATGAGAACAGTACTAGATCCAAAATCGATGATCATTAAGACAAATGATATAGTTGAAACATTCAAATATCAGTTAGAAGAGTTAGACAAAGTTAACACAAGTCTCGATGTGTTTATGGAGGAGATGGATAAGCTAAGCTTGGACGTTTGCAAAACATCACAAGATGCACTTTGGTCATACGTTACAGATATAAACAATGAAGCTAAGAAAAATAAAATGGTGAGAATGAGAGTGAATAAGTTATAACCGTAGTTCTGCAGATTGTATGTATTGTATGGAAAAAGTTCTTGGGTTTAATTGCTTAATGTGATTTTCAGGTACGAATTGCAGCCGAGGAAGATGAAATAAAGAAACAGTATTGGAATATACTGAAAAAGAAATATTTAAACGACGAACAACTGATGAATGATCCGAAGATGAAAAGGAAAATTAGAATCATAAAGGAACGAGGTACCAATGTGCAGATGCCACAAAGCAAGGTATTTTGTCACTTAAATCTAGACTACGATATTACAAACACCAAAACATTGTTCATTACGTTTGCTAAAAGGCGTACTAAGTGATATAGCAGCTAGATCAATACAAAATTTTCAATAATGTAATCCATTGCATGTAGTGAGAATAAATCGTTTTATATTATAGTATTAGCATCGTCAATATGAGAATGGTATATACCTACAAAGCTCGAATAATTTCTGAAATCGAATATCAATGAACTTTTGTAATTCACTTCTGCCTCTAATCAAAAGAATAGGCTATAATTTTCTTTGATTTACAACATTTTAGTAACTTTATTTTATAGCAGTGGTGGCCAAGTGGTATCGGCCGCGAGTTACGAGTTGTAGGTCGTAGGTTCGAACCCAGTCAGGCGCTTTACTTTGTGTAAATTATTTCATCACCACTGCTCTCAAAACGGTGAAGGAAAACATCGTGAGGAAACCGGCATGTCCTAGAACCAAAAATTCTAAGACATGTGACATCTGCCAATCCGCACTGGGCCCGCGCGGTGGATTACGGTCCACTCCCTCTCACCGAGAGGAGGCCTGTGTCCCAGCAGTGGGAACATTATAGGCTGATGATGATGATGATGATTTTATAATATTCCAGCAAAGAGAAGAAATTGACACAATGCAGAGGATTTGGAGTCGTGTCACTGTGTGTGCATACAATACAAGTTGTAGCTCGGAAGATTCGGTACGAACGATGAGTGGTCAGTCAGTATTATTTACTTTTTTTATCATCGATTTATTTTTGTGTTATTGGGTTTTTCCATTGGGAATTTCTTAGTAACAGCCCGGAGTTTGGAAGTTCGCGGTGTGATACCCCCGTGTCTCGGAAAACACGATACGATAAGCCGTTGGTCCTGCGCCTGATATTTCTCCGGTCGTGTCGGATTACCGTTCCATCGGACAATGAGAGTAAGGGAAGAGAGATTACAACTGTGTCTGTAAACACACTCGTGCACATATCTCCGGTCTCCCTGAGATTAGTCGCCATGGCCGTAATTCGGTCTACTTCAGACTTAAATTCGGACTTAATTTTGTCAGACGTTTAACGAAATTGACATAAGTATTACTAAAACTTCCAATATGATTCGAGTCTTGGTTATTAAAAGTGATGATGTCTTATTACTTAGAAGTAACATTGTGTTAGCTGTATCTTAATTAATTATCTTGTTTTGTTATCTTAATCAACATTGATAATATTGATCAAGTCATCTATGCATAAGAATTCGATCATGAATGTTTCCATTTAATGTAATGTGATATTACATTTTGATAAAATATAAATCGTAATTAAATTTTCTGTTAACAATGAAACAATTTTTCCAGACGTAATATCGATCTTCAAAACAAGCAACGATACAAAAGAATTGGCGTATTATTGGAAAGTTTATCGCGATACGACTGGAAAGAAAATACGCCCGATATTCAAAGATTATGTTATGAGAATGAACAGAGTGGCAGAATCAGAAAACTTTACTGATGCTGGTGATATGTGGAGATACGCATTTGAAGACGACGATTTTGTTGAAACGGTAGATAGAATCTGGAAAGAGATCAAACCATTCTATGATTTATTACATGATTATGTCAGAGCAAAGCTGAAGCTTGTTTACAAAGACATTCTAAAGAATAACGATCAATTAATTCCTGCGCACATTTTAGGTGAGATTCCGTTTTTAGAAACGCCTGATAAATATTGAATCGCAATGAATGTGTAAAAAAATGGTATTGTAAAGTAATTTTTGCTATGCGTTAAATTCAAGCTATGAAAATATTATATAAACATCCCAATAACAGGCTCAGTTTTATAAAAATTTAGTCCTTTCCTTGTTTTATGCAAAAACCTACCTAGTTCTCTTGCAAAATATTTCAGGTAACTTATGGGCACAAGAATGGCAGGCAATCTACCCGAAGGTGGTCGCGTACGCAGATCATATGAGACCGAAGCTTCCAGAAAACGAGACCATATTTTCGAAAGACCTGTTTGATGCAGTCGACGAGTTCCATCAATCCCTTGGCTTCGATAGCGCGAAGGATTCCTTCCAAGATATTAAAGAGACCATGGCAACGGCCAACTGCTTGCCGTCCAGCCATGACATGTGTGATGGAGTTCATTACAAGTAAATTGAAATTGTTAATAACTATCTAAAACCATTTTCTTATAAATTGTCATAAATAATTATTTTATTGGTTATTTTAATTTGAATTATTTATGACAATATTTTTAGTTTGCTTCTAATATCAACATGCATGACCATAAATACCGCAATCCTGAAATCAATAGATGTGCAATAAATTGTGACCTTGATTACGTCATCTCCATAGGACATATAAAACGCCTGAATTCATATCAAATCAAATAATTTATTTCCATAATAGATAAATGATATAAAGGTGTTACAGGTATGAAAGGTATATTTTATTATAACCTACTGAGGTGTGCAAATTAATATATTAGGTACTAATAGCAACATTAAATTAGAATAAATTTTAAATTGAGTTACTTACATTAAAAAATAGAAATGTCTAATTAAAAATTGTCAAATTTTAGATACAAGTCAGATCAAAATTTCAATAATCATTATAATTGTGGTGCCATTTCAGATGAAATCGACTCATCTTTTATTTAAATAATCATTAATTGAATAGTAACATTTTGCAACTAAGAATTCGTGCAAATATAATTTGGATTGGTTAATTTTGTGTAGGTCTGTGATACTTTTTGGCAATTTATTGTATACTTTGGGTGCCATGCCCAAAATGTTTTTATTAAGGTAGTTGAGACCGCGAAATTCAAATTTTCTTACGTTTTTGGCAAATTGCAGGTCATTGTCAGGTTGTATCTTGATCAAAAGATGATTCGCGACAATAACAGGTACATAATTAGAGAATTATAATCATTAGAATTATTAATATGTACATCTTTCTAAGTTAGATTTCTACCATAAGCACTTTTCCATTAGAGATTGGTGGTTGGTGGTAGAAATCTAACTTAGAAAGATATATTAATGATTCTATTGATCACAATTCTCTCAATATGTACCTGTTATTGTCGCGAATCATATTTTGATCAAGATACAATCTGACACTGACCTGCAAATTGCAAAAAACGTAACAAAATTTGAATTTCGCGGTCTACCACTATCCATTCACCTTAAATACTGCTTTTTTGTGATGTCTTACGCATATTTTAGTTTTGTGTCGTGTGCTTCTTGGATATTCATCTTTATTCAAAGATAAAAAGATAAACAATAGGTACTTACATAATAGCGCAAAAAATAGCAATTGATTTCTGCAGGCGTTTTTGTGCGTTTATCCTACAGTTACGATTTAAATAAGTTTTTTTTTTTAATAATTATCAGAATAGTCCATAGTTGATTGACAGATCTTAGTTGTACCTTTCCTTTGTTGAGTTTGACCCATTGTCAAACTCAAAATCAACACATTTATTTCAAATAAACCAATTACGACTCGTAAGTCGTGTCCGTGATCACTGGGCCACCACTGCTCACACTGCTGTTGTAGGTCGTAGGTTCGAACCCAGACAGGCACTTTACTTTGTGTAAATTATTTCATCACCTCTGCTCTCAAAACGGTGAAGGAAAACATCGTGAGGAAACCGGCATGTCCTAGAACCAAAAACTCGAAGACATGTGACATCCACCAACCCGCACTGGGCCCGCATGGTGGATTACGGCCCACTCCCTCTCATTGAGAGGAGGCCTGTGTCCCAGCAGTGGAAACATTATAGGCTGTTTATGATTATGATTATGAAACCAATTACAGGCACTTTTGAATTGTCAAGGGGTCGGTCAGTCAGAAAGATGAAGCTAGTTGCCCATTCCAAAGCGTAGTAGGTACCTATGAAGAAGAACGGACAAGAAACTCCATGGACACTCTTTTAAATCACAATAACATGATTACAAAGTATTGGTTACATCATTCATGTTAAAAATTATGCATGTGAGAACGATGCAGAACGTTAAAAGCATCCGTAATGAAAAGATAAAAAAACAATTCAAATATGTAATTTAATTAAAATAAGCCATGGCAGCAAAGAGATGACCAGTTCCTACTAACGGCGCCCGTTCACGAACATGACGCAAGGATTAGCACCATTATAAATTAATCATTATATTATCAAATATTATATATTAATCATTAAATTTCGTATGGCTCTGACGGCTCTTTTCTGCAGAATAAAAATAGACTATGAAAGTAACTAAAATAGACTAGTACCGCGGTATCAACCTCAGTAAATTGACGGATATTTCTCACAGCATATGCTACTGAACTTAGCCGTCCTGCAAGGGTTGTTAAAAGAGGACCCCATTGAAGACATTGAAGCACCCAGGAAAACAGTTTTATCGACGAATTCTAGTTTCTCTTGATTCAATACTGACTCACAATTACTATCTACTCTTGACATTTGGTAAAGAAAATATTATGCATTTTGTTTTTTCCCATTTAATACTAAATTATTAGCAGTGAACCAATTTTGGATCTGCAGTAGGTATGTGTCACGTTATGTACAATTTCGACATTCATACCTGTTACTATATGGTGTTCATAATAAAAAGTATTCTATCCATCTATCTAAACCCTAATTCCACCGGCCAATAGTCTTTGTTCATTATTTCTAATAAAATATTCAAGTATTGACGCAGGATATATAAAATAACCTGTCTATGTTTTTTGTTGCAAATATCGAAGGGTAAAAGTTAACCTTTATAAAACGACCTTCAATCAGATATACAGTTCTATATAGTACTAGCAGCGCCCCGCGGTTTCACCCGCATAAGTGTCGATCCCTTGGGAATATCGGGATAAAAACTATCCTATCTCCTTTCCTGGCACTCAAACTATCTCTATACCTAATTTAATATAAATCGGTCAGCGGTTTAAACGTGAAGAGGTTACATACAGACACACTTTCGCGTTTATAATATTAGTATGGATAGTATGGATTATTGATTAATATCTACACTCGAGAGCAATGAATTAGGGTCACATAAAATATATACAGGGTGGAATTTTCGATGCGTACCTGGAGGGAAAGTACTCTAAATACTGAAGACAGCAAATTTTACTTAAAGGAAACTTTCCTTTATAAAAAAAAATAAAATTTCAAAATTTAAAAACCCCCGACACAAAATAATAAAAAATTAAGGTGAAATAAAATTTTATTTAAATAGAAATTCATATGGAAGTCAGGGGACCTCTTAGAATAGAAGGTGTTTCACAGAACGGTCCCCCGACATTTTTCAGAGAGCGCCATCTGTCATGTACATCAGTGTAAAAGTAAAGATTGTAGATCATTGCAAAGTTAAGTTGTTGCTCTCTGCTTTTAAAGAAATGTGAAAAATGTAGGTATTAATTTGGAAAAGAAAATCGATGTTCTTGGTTATCGCCGTAAGGTCGTCCGAAGTAAGTTTTCCTAAGTAACATCACAGTAACGTGACATCGATTGAACAAGGCTTCCCAGTATGATATTTACGCAGTAAAATCGTTCGCAGTGTTTTTCGATGTAACGAAATATCGCAGTAACAAGGCGTCGATTTAACAAGGCGTCGCAGTATAGAGATGTCGTTGAAAGGTTTTCGAAGAAACAAAATTCGATGATACGGCTTTCGCACTGAAGTAGGTATTCCCTTGAAAACATAATACAACTAATTTGATATAATATGTATATTTTAGAGTTAAATTGTAAAATAGTTAATTATATATACCTAAATAAAATTTATAAACATTGTCCGGCATTAAAACGAACAGCTATTTACCAAACCTAAAAATAGAGATGTTAAAATATTAAAAAAAAAAAACTAATTTGATACGATAGAAAAAAATCATGAAGATGCCTCTAAAAACTTTCTTTTTACAATAAAAACCATACTAATATACATACAATCATTCTGATTTTTTGTCAGATTATTCTACAAGCAACATACTAAAATAATAGTGTTTTAATTTTTTAGTCCAAACGATATATTTTTTGTAGTTAAATAACTGCTTTTTTCCTATAAATACCAGCATTGTGTCATCGCGCTTCTCTTTCTTTTCTATGCAGTCCAACAGTGACCGCGCTTTAGGTCACGTAAGCCCCATAACAAAGTACTAAAACTCCGGAAAATTTTAGTGGTAGAAAAAAAAATCGGCTTTTCTATTTTTGTATTATGATGAGATTGATAATTTTTTTATTTATGAATTTTTTTATGAAGATTTTACAAAGTGACACATCCACTTTATTACCTTAATTTAAGGACCATTTGATTGTCTATTAAACACAATTTATTTAATTAAGTTATCATTCTTAGTTTCCGAGACTTTCAGGTATCTTTATGTGACCCTAATTCATTGCTCTCGAGTGTATTTAACACTTGTACGTGACTTTGCTTAGCAACTACTTGTGCTCGGAAGTTTTTTCATGAGCTAAGTTTGTTTTTATTCACTACTTCATTTCGCGTCACGTCGTATACTTTTTTGTGATGTTTTTTTTGTGTTTATTTAAAAAGTTGCTTCGTCATATTTTCCTTATTGATGATTTGAAAAGTATAAATATAGCCGACCTTAAATTTTCTTCTTCTTAGCGTGTCGATGGCAAAAATAACCCGAAAAAGTATATATATTCAGATTTTTTTTTGTCCGACCCAAAATTCAGCAACGCAAATACCCTGACGCAGCCATTAGGTTCTCACGTGTACAGGTGACAGGGCATGAGGTTATTTTTTACATTTTCTAATTATTATCTTCTAATTAATATTTAAATATAGTTAGGAAAAATGAAATTTCATCAGTCTAGGGTAATTTAGGAACGGTCACATGCCGTGTTCTTGAAACAACACTTTTACTTTGTTTTTTTTTTTTTTCAATCTCATCTTATTTAATGCATTGGTATCGTGTAATCTGTCCTCCTTCATTCCTGTTCAATTAAGTTTCTATAACAATGTCTTTTATATGCCAACGCGGATGCGCCTGTTTATTTAGTCTCACAAACGGCGTTCATGCATTTAAACGCTTCAAATGGCTCTTAAAATCATCCAGTTTATTATACGTTTGTGATTAATTGCTATTGAGACAAGAACATTGTTATGGGGCTCCCATATTTTTTTTGTGACTTAACTGATAAGAAAAGAAAGAAAGAAAATACATTTATTTAGCACAAACTAAGAACTGATAAGGTTCGGTAATAAGATACATATTTGTGTATAGCATGGTCCTTCAACAACTTTAATAACTTCAGCACATTTTCAGCGTCTTTTTTTTAATTTTAACTAAGTTTCATATTTACTGTTTCCAGGATTAAATGGTGCGGTGAAAAGGTGACGGATGTCGTCGTAGGTTTATCTCGAGCCGCAAGACTTCTAGGACACGTCCAATACTTCAAGCATTACAGGAGTTTACCTCCGTTGTACAGAGATGGACCAAATCCAGGTATCCTATTCATTCATGTACCAAAAGAGATAAGTAACCAGGGTCGTCGGGTATAGTTGAAGTTTAGTAAGAAACCGATGGATGTTTTCGAATATTTTTTTGTTTTTTTTTTTCTAGTAATTAAATTAATTTTATTCGAAGACATCCATCGGATTCTTTGTCAGACTATCGGGCTTCTGACTACTCGTAACGACTGTCAAATATCTACGAATGACAGCCAAGACCAACGGCTTAACATG
Organism: Oligia latruncula; assembly: GCA_948474745.1. NCBI lineage: Eukaryota > Metazoa > Arthropoda > Insecta > Lepidoptera > Noctuidae > Oligia > Oligia latruncula. Next base: position 8,294,244 of record OX419693.1, on the reverse strand, counting down.
CTTTCCGAGACACCGAGGGGTCTCGATATGTAATGGATGGTCACCCATCCACGGGCAAACCGTTGCACGGGCAAAATGTAGCTTAACATTCGATCGACCCCTGCGGCTGTTATTATTTAGCCACAAGCCCCTTTCAGTCAATCGGAAGTCTGGCATTGAAATTGATAAATCTGTTCTACACTTTAAATATAGTTAGGTTAATACGACCGATGTCACCATTTGGTTCCTAAAAATCTTACTGCGCAGCCTTTTGCGCAAAGTTCAGGCCCGCCAAATTACGTCGGTCGTATTGCATGCAGAAGTAGGTATATTCAGTGCTAATGGTCTGTGGACCGGAATGGCATTATCAAATTCAGCAAAAACAAGATTGGAGCTTAGTGTTGTCCAAAATACAAATTAGTTTTGTAGTCTGGAATCCGAACAGTTTAGTCAGCGTTAGTTCCTGCATGAGAATGAAACATTCTTATATGCCAATCTTGAATGTATGACCTCAGTTTGACCTTTCAAGGATCAGAAACGTGATGGTTTTAAAAGATAAATAATTACAATTGAATAATTAATTTCGATCGTGTTACAGCGTTCCACGATGCAATCTCTGATATTGTCGCCGTTCAGTTGACCTCGCCGGAACACCTACAGAACCTGAACTTGGTTAAGGTACAAGAAACAAGCCCCGAAGTCATTTTGAACCATCTTCTTTGGGTCGCTTTGGAGAAGTTTCCGCTAATGGCTTATGCATACGTTCTCGATAAATGGCGCTGGGATGTCTTTGGGAATAGCAGTTTGGAGGACTGGAATCAGCATTGGTGGGATCTCAGGTTGGTTTTTCCTGCTAAGGTTGGTGTTAACGAAACTTAAAGTATCGGTCTTATACATAATATTAATATAACTAGATTAGATTGTGGACGCGAGAAGTCAGTACGGGATATCGTGACATCATGAACAGAACCTAAAACGATGTCCTTGAGTTTACTTAAGACATGCACTAAGTATGATTACGAGATAGGTCGCAGGTTCGAACCCAGACATGCGATTTACTTTGTCTAAATTAAATAATTTAGACAAAGTAAACCGACAAAGTAAAGGTGAAGGAAAACATCGTGAGGAAACCGAACCATATCTTATCATATTTTTGGTTCTGTCATAGAACCAGAAATTTGAAGACATGTGACATCTACCAACCCGTACTGGGCCCGCGTGGTAGATTACGAAGGATCCCACTACGAAGGATCTGTTGCTATGTTTCAACTAAGAAGCTGTTTTAGTTTCAAAATCTAGCACTTTTATTCATTTGTGTATAAACCAATAAACCTTTAGTTTATGAAATTACTTCCCTACGCAATCACCCTCAACTTAAATAATAATTACTAAATGTTAATTATGATAACTTAACATAACTTCACGGCTGTCTTTCCCGAAGGGCTGGGCAGAAGTGTATAGCAATAGCAACACCCAAATTTCGCCAGATATCTTTAAGTGCTTTGTAATAGGGGGTGGGCCCATTGATATCAACCAGGTTGAAACCCAGACCCCGGGCAAAAAAAAAAAAAACTATAATTTATTCTTTACACTTCTGTCTATGTTCTTCCTAGAAGAGACCTTCCGTGTTAATTAGCTAATGATTTTACCTGTTCAACCAAAGGCCTGATACTTTATTGATGCTAAGATGCTTAGCTACATATTCAACTGTGATACTCACTCAATGTCAGCATTACGGCCTCTTTTATAGCCAATCGATTATATTATTATACATATTAAATAGTAATACTAATTTAATATTTTACGCCCAAGGTGGAATATCATGGCAAGTCAGGTTTTGGCGATGAGTCTAAATTATACACGAATTATTCTCTTACTTAAAAATATTCTAAATCTTGACAGGATCTAACTTCAAAAACATACCTATTTTTATAAGTGCAAGGTTAAGAATTGCGCTCAAATACGAAACATGTTTTTAGTCCAATTAAGGAAAAAAACAAAATTATGTAAAGCTAGGTAACAGGTACGATTGTACGCATAAATAAATAAAAAAAAGGTAAGGATTTTCGCTAGAGTATTTATTAATATTGGAGAACACTGGTAAATAAACGAGCTTTTAAATAAATAAGCCAAATTACTACACATTTATACGAAATATACGGTGTTCCTTAAACCCACGTACCTACCTAGTCGATCTCAAATTGAATATCCTATGCGACGACTCTGAGAGACACTCGAACTCATAAGACACACTCTCGAGGTACAATTAATATGAAAACCAAACTCAACTTTTCGTACGTATACTTTTGTAATGTTGAGAGTCTTGTGGCTAAATGATAACAGCCACACGGGTCGATCGATGATAAAGTTACGCTTGCCGCGGTTGGTTCGTGGTGACCATCCATTAGATATCGAGAAAACTCCAAGATTCGGCAAGCACTTTGACAATCGTTACGGGTAGTCAGTACCAAGTACCAAGGGTAACTGGGTTGTGGATGTTAGATAGGCAGTCGTTCTATGTAAAATACTGGTATTCAGCTGCATCCGGTTAGACTGGAAGCTGACCCGAAAGTGGTTGGGAACAGGATAGATTTATGTAATCAAATTTCGAAGTTCTGGCACGAACGCGCGAAGTAAACGTATAGTAACGAAAATTCGAACAATTTTTTAATCGAATGTACAACTATCCTTTAGCATTTTGCTAGCCATAGATAAATAGATGTCGTGAGGAAAGTTTTGAGAATTAAGGTCGATGGCTATAAGAGTAGGGGAAGACCAAAGAAACGATTGATGTTCTGTGTGAACGATGATATCGTTAGAAAGGGAGTGACTACCGAGATAACGACTAATAGATTGGCAACTCCAATAAAATTGGCATACGGGCAGGGAACGATGATGATGATGATGAATGATGATAAGAATAAATTCTTAAAACTAAGTAAATATTATAATTGTTTTGTTTTCAACCTTCAAATCGTTCGATTTTACACTACGTTGACTCCGCGCGTTAGTCCTAAGTCCAAAGAAAAAACAAGTGCCAAAAAGCCAAGAAAGTAAAATAAATTATTAATTCAAGTCATACATCTAAGTAGTGGTTGCTCATTAGCAAGTCAAATAATGTGGTCCATTTATAGGCAAAAGCTAGTTGTGAATATACCTGTTTATTTACTTATCTTCTATTGCCATCATCTGCACTAGGTCGCTAGCCGTCGTCATACAAAAGTAATAAAAGTTGCAATTAAAAACAAGCGATTTATTACTTCGGTACTATAATCAGCCTATAATAGGAACTGCTGCGACACAGGCCTCCTCTCTGTGAGAGGGAGTGGGCCATAAGCCACCACACGGGCTCAGTGCGGGTGGTTCTAGGACATGCTGGTTTCCTCACAATGTTTTCCTTCACCGTTTGGAGATGAATGATGGTGATGATGTATTTTTATTTGTCGAGCACAATATTGACATTCAGTTGCAGCCGATTAGACTGGAAGCCTATCCTAACATAGTTTTTTAAGCCTAAGCAGATGATGACACAAAAACACACCATGGTAGTTGCAATCAACCTTTTACCAAACTGTTCTGTTTGTAACTAACGAAATGTGGGTGTGCTGCAGGCACACATTTGCCTAACCCTTCGTGGATTACAGATCTCCCCCACAATTCTCGTAATTTTAAGAACGTTCACAATCTGATCTCAGTCTCAATCTGTCAAAAATTAAATATAATTTTCCTAAATTTTTTACAAGTTCTTGACATTTGATTGTCACCGAGATGAGACTGCGACTAGATTTTGAACGTTTTATATTACGAGAATTGACCTTCAGATGTTATGATATGACACGTGTTCTGTTTGTATAAGTCGTAATATCACGTCTGCGGAGTTTTACTAGCTAATTTAATTTGACCCTGTCTAGCAATTTCATACAACTGTCAAAGAATGACAGACATAATTTCCGTTTTAACCGATTGACAGAGTTAGTTCGATCTGACCGAATGCGTTTTCAAGGACATCTTATGAAGGGACTGTTTACTCTAGTAAACACTAGTGGTCAGTAATGGCGGTAACTGCCATGCGACAGCCGTAACGTTTACTACTTGAAACATGCGAATAGATCTTGAGGCCGTTACATCTAAAACTGGAATGGTTGTCAGTGACGTCATATGGATCTGAAGCTACATAGTACTGACCATATCATGCGAGCCTTGAGACAAATAAGATAAAACTACGTAGCTAAGTTAAACGACACTAGTAAAGGTGTTGGAATAGAAAGTAGTAGTTGTAGTAGAATATTTTTTTGGTTTCAGAATAAAAGAGACGGGAGTATCGCCTCCAGTACCTAGGAACGAAACCGACCTAGATCCAGCGGCGAAGTACCATGTTGTGTCTCACGTACAGTACATTACGTAAGTAGTAATTATATACCTATGCTTAATAATTTATTTATTGGGTGAAACTGCAAATACGAGAAACAGGAAGATAATGAACAGGATAAAGTATAATGGCTATGGTTACGATCGTTTCACTTTTGGGAGAGTATTTAAAGGAGATATAAAGTAAATGTAGGATGGTAGCCTCTTTTTTGGTACAGCTGAGGGACTTTATCGAGAACAATAAAACTAGACTTGCTGCTAATGAAATAACTGCTGGAGGCTTAATCCATAGGTACCAATATTATAAATGCGAAAGTAACTCTGTCTATGTGTCAGTCTACCTGTTACTTTCACGTCTGAACGGACTTCGATGTTTGGCACACAAGTAGACCATGACCTGGGTTAGGAAATAGGACTTTTTATCCCGGTGGCAGCTTCTCATGGGATAATTTCCGATCTCTATTACGCGGGCGAAGTCGTAGCTAGTCACATACAGCAGTCACTTACGGTGGCCTGAAAAAGTTAGTTGACATTTTTTCACTTCAGCTGCGATGTCACATTTCAAATAAAAAAATAATGATTACTTGATTATTTTTTATGATAAGTCAAAGGTAGTTGAATTAGTCAATAAAAACGTTATACCAATTCAAACATTTGGATCACTAGAATATTAAACCATAATTTGATGTGTCACAACTGAAGTGGAAAAATGTTAACTAACTTCTGGAGGCCACTGTATATGACCAAAAGATTAATTCTAATCTTTTTACACCCTTCTGTGTGAAAGCGCGAAGTGTGTTATCTTATCCCAATATTGAGTGACATTAACCGGTTGAATGTCGTAATTACAGAAACAATTAAAAAGCCATTGTGTCTCGCGTGGATCTACGTTCCGACATACTACGGGTTAATTTAGGTTTGAAGTTGGCTTGGTGAAAACTCTGAATCATACTCTCATCTTTCTCCTCGATTAGTTTTATTAGGGGTTTTCGCCGAGATTGTTCCTTGATACTGCCCAAATGTTACCTTAACTTATTGTGATCCATAGTATATGATATCTTTTTTTTCAGGTACCTGATATCTCATGTTCTAGAATTCCAAATACTGTTATCTCTTTGCAAGAGGGCGAATCACACAGGACCTCTTCACGAATGCTCCATATATGGTGTAAAGGAAGCAGGAAAACTTCTCAGGTAATCTGTCTGCCTAATTAAAATGCATGAGAAAATAATATCATTGACTCTTTGTCAGCCAAGGATGTGAATGGCGCAATTCAGAGATGTGCAGATAGGATGTGTCGTATTTATAACTTTTATTACCACCTTAATTACGAGGTTATACACAATGTCAACATCGTCTTTCATGACATGAATCAATCGATGAAGGGAATCCCCAGTTGGAATGAAGAGTCGCCTTTAAAAACTGTGCTAATCTGAAAATTTAACAAGCATAGTTTGTTCTTTTATTTCGTTTAATTATCATCACAATCATAATAATTTTACTATTGACGTCAAATTTTCGAAGGATCGGGATAAAACTTGACTAGGTATGCACTCCATAAACCAATTACCATTCACTATTTGAATATCAAGCACGATCCTGATCTTTGATCCTGAATGCTGTGAAGTGGCATCGAATGCTGCCGGCATTATATTGCCGATACGGTTCAGAATTTCGCAAACTTTTCCTACAGAGGTCGAAATACATGGGCATACGACTACTTTTATAATAAACATTTGCCCAGACAAGCCTTAACCGAAATACTGAGGGCCTTGTCTAGGCCTAGGCTCTCTGATCTATAAATTTGTCGGAATTTAATTCTGTCATATTTAATACTTATCCTTATTTCAGCGATGGCATGGCTCTTGGTGCAAGTGAGGACTGGAGAACAGTCCTCAAAGCTATAACTGGTGAAACGGAGCTATCAACTGAAGGCATACTGCAGTACTTCGCAGAGCTCCAAAAGTACCTGAAAGAGGAGAACGTGAAAATGGCGAGTCTAGCCGAAGGTGACATGGACCAGAGTGCACCCATTATTGTAGGTGTCATAGTAGTGTTATTGACAATACTAATAATAGTACTTTACTGTGTAAAGAAACACGATGTTGGTAGCAAAGTGTTTTCCGCTTGCGGTTTGAGCAAAAACGGCTCTTTGGACATAGTGACGAACGAACTCCCACAGGGAAAGAACAATGAGGTGGACGGCATATGCGAAGACAAGGTTTAAAATACAATCTAGTATAGATCTGAATGTGATTACACTAATGTTTATTTTCTAAGTGAAAGTATTGTAGCAACCTAGGACAGGACCAATAGAGATAAGACAAACAATTATTTAGCATTTATCGTGGCAGTGATTATCAACAAGTTACGATTTGATTACATCGATAAGATTAATTTTAAATGTATTTGTGTGAAAGTTTCGGAATACTGTTTTATGAATAAGTTTTATTGCCATGGGTATGTTATCTACGAATAAATTTTATTGAATGACTATTTCTTTTTTTATGAACATAACATTACATAATATCATTCCTGTATTGGATGGAATACAGGCAAAATTATTACCTACACCCACATTTCGTCAGTTACGTTAAAGTTTCATGTAATAGGACCCAATCTAGAGTCCGGGCTGCTACTAAGTTTCTAATGGGAAAACAAACTAAATACACATAATGCGACCCGTGGATTGAACACAGGACCCATGTTCAGTAGTCGTTTATTGCTTCTTCCAAATTAAACGTGTTTCTAACGGCCAATAGAATACCATATCAGCCAAATTAATGGATAACGTGATCCGAATTACATCTAAAGGTAATGAAGGGAGTGCAAATAAGCAGAGGTCACCTAGCGGTGAATGGTCAGCCTAAACTGTTACAGTTTGTATGAAAATTAAACTGCATGGTGTATTAAACATTGCAGTAAAATGCTCTCGTCACGCAAGGCTGTCGCTTGTAGCATGTTTTGTGAGCTGTATGTGTTTTGCTTTGAAAACGTTATGGATCACAATTTGACCAATCATAAATAAAGGCAAACCTTGGGGATTTGTAAAGCGGTTACAATATTTAACTAAATCGTTTTAGCATTTTCTTTGTCTGTTGACAGAAATATCGAACCAGTAACTGCCAGAATATAGCTTTATCTTTTACACTGCAGACGGTAGCAGGACAGGGTTTCATTTAGTCATCAAGCAGGTTAATATTACATATAAAGTGAAGTGTCGTGCGTCGAGCTCCGAGATTTTTCGCCATTTGAGGAGCAAATGTCATCGATTTGCCCTACACATCAAATTTTGCAAATAATAATAAGAGGGTCTCTGGCCTCGTCTTTATCTGTCGTGTGGCTCAACATTCAGTCCTTCTAATAGACTGCAGAGGCCGATACATTAATTGATAATGGAGAGGAATGAACACCATTATTGTCATCTACGGATAGGTGATCATATCCTGCTACTTGTGCTCAGGGAGATGCTGTGTTTCAAACTCACGATTTGTGTAGTCATATTCGAGGATTCTGACAACCAGTCATACCATGGGGTATCGTATTACCCAGTAACTGGGTTGTGGACGTCAGATAGGCAGTCGCTCCAGGGAAAATACTGGTATTCAGCTGCATCCGGTTAGACTGGAAGCCGACCCCTACATAGTTGGGAAAAGGCTAGGCAGATGATGATGATGACTTGAGGATTCTGACAACAGCTTCAATGTTGGTGTATTTAGAGGTCTTCGCGGTAAGTAGGTATTAAGGTAAATCTGAAGTAAAGATATAAATCAGAATATGCATTTGCAGTCGTCAATTTTCCACACTAAATAGAGTGTAGCTATATAGACTGTTGTTATCAAATTACAATTTACTTAGCAGGGACATAATACAATATTATGTTATGGTCTAACAGTTTTGATCATTTGAGTTGCTCTATTAAATTAGAGCTTGAAGCAAGGATATTTTAGTCAACAATTCCAAATCGGACTGTGTTACGTGGTCAATACAAAACATCGTACAAATTTACACATTAAGGCCGTGAGGCATAATAAATGTTATGAAATTGGGCAGTAAAATTACGTTGGAATAACAAATTGGTGCGAACCAGCACAATCCTAAAATCGAAGATAATAACACACATGAGAACTGCAAATGTGAACGTAACTGCCATTCCACGGGTCATGGACAAACGGGATTTTCAGTTGGAATTACATTTAATTAATTTAATAAAACTTCTAGTCAAGTGGTGGAATTTTTTGATTTAGGTACTTATTGGTTTACCTGGAACCGAATCAAAAGTACTTTTCCGAATTTATTGAATGAAGTTATTGTTGTCAGAATTGAAATTAAACAATCGATCGTTCCTCGGGTTCGTACTATAAGCAAATGACTGCTATTGACGGGCAACGATGTCCGCGACTGGCTGTGGACATCCGCTCATAGCCGACTTGTCGAAATGGTTAAGAATGTGAGCCGGTGTGAACTAACTGCAATCACCTAACCGTTACCGCTTGTGACGAACGCGCGCACCTAGGATCGCAGCGCAGGAGTTCGCGCGCTATTTGCATATTCAAAAATCAAACACTGCGACTATACGTTACGAACTGATGTTTTATTTTAATAAGCAAATAGATTTTTTAAATAAGATTATTTAAATAGATTAATAAAATAAATAAGAAGGATTTATAAATAGACATTACAATAAATAAACACGCAAGGGCCACAACAAATGAAGCTTAAGTGAAGTGATGATACATGGTTGTGAATAAGTTATAATTAGAAGGTAAGTTTAGTCATAAATACTCTTCAGGACTACCTATCAAGAACCAAAAATATTTTTCTGCATAATTGTGAATGATTATTTTCTTAGTCGAAAAAATAATTAATTGAAATTAAAGAAATATACTGAAATTCAGTATTATAAATAACTGAGGGAAACTACCTACTTATTATCGGACCAAGGAGTTCGCTTATAAGCGTCAAAATAAGCAGTCAAGAAATTATAATGAATATATAACTACTTCCTCGCCATTTTCCAGCAATCGCCGCAGACTTTTTTATTACAGTAATCACAAAAATTGGATATAAATAGTTAATCATTATTATAACAAAATACATGAAGTTTTTTATTGGAAACAACATAAATAATTACGTACGAAGTATTTTTCTGCTAACACTTTTATACTTAATACTATTTTTTATCATTATCTGCATTTAGAAAGGTAAGAGGATAAAATCTACGTGTAGGTATATATAATACCTACCTATGTTATTTTATGTCAAAGTTTTATTTGAAATACATAAAATCGCGTCTACAATACATGGCTATAAAGAATTAATATTTTTTTTTAAACAGTTTCTTTACTCAGCTGCGATTTAATTCAATTATAGAAGCCAACAAAAAAAAAACAACTTCATATTAAAATAAGTATTATCCTACAAATCTTACAATACAATTCACACACTACAAAATAAACAAAAACATAAGTACTTTTATAAATAATGCAAGAACAAGTTTTTTCAAAATCTTATTTACAAATAATTATAGTAAGTACTTATGTTAATTAATGCCGGATTTAACTGAATACAGCTACCACCAGATCCGTGACTTTAGGTTTCATAAGTGTATGTTGCTTGAAAACTTACATTTAAAACTTGTATAAAATTTACCTAAAATAAATTGTAACCTCATTAATTGCATAAAAAAGGCTCTATTTGTTTAAAAAAAAATTCGCCTTTTTTTCAAAAGAATCTGAATGAAAACCGTGATGTAAACACTGATTTAAACTTACATAGTTATTACTATTTGTTGGATTTCGGGTTTTTATATTCGGTCGGTAAACGTTCAGCAACCCGCACTGGGCCCGCGTCGTGGATTACGGCACGTTCCCTCTCGAAGAGAGCCCTGTGTCCCAGCAGTGGGAAAATTATAGGGTTTTTCTATCTGGAATTTCCCAGTAGCAGCCCGGAGCCTGGATTTGGCCCGGTTGTTGGCAATGGGCTCGCCCCCTATTAAATTGGACTTAAACATAACTGGTGAAATGTGGGTGTAGTATAGCTACACATCTGCCCTACCCCTTGGTGAAACAAGGCGTGATGTTATGTTGTGTTACTAACAAAACTGTGTGGTCCTCATTTTAACATCCTGTTTACGACAGTAGGTATACCTAAGTGAATCTAAGGCTGAGATCAAGTATAAAGCGTAGGTACTTAGACTTTGCTCTGACTTGACTTACGTCAAACCAAAGTAAATTAAATCACAATATTTCATGTAAGTATCTATAAGTATGACCAGCGAACACAGAAAAGTGCAAACCTCCGAATGTTCTAGACGTTTGGTTTTTGATTGGAAGTCGATGCACTTAATGAATATGCTACACAAAAAACTTAAAATAAAAACTATACGTACAATGTTCCAATGATATTTTCTTCTAAAATATTGATATGTACATTTTATCGTGGTATGAATATAATTATAGTTTAAGTAGTATTATCGAAACCATATTATTATGGAATAGATTTTTCTCAAAGTACTTAGCTATATTTATTCCACAAAAAAAAAACGCTTTTGAATTTTATGCAACTGTAAGGTAGTTATGTAAGTTTACTTCATAAGAACTTTCGTAAATAAGCTGTATACAGGGTGGTAACAGCGACGTGCAAACTGTAACCATGAATTCAGCACAAACACCCCCTAGCGTAAAAATTTTTCGTCGGTTATAAAAAAGATTAGCTGTTTCATACAAAAGTGCAAAACTTCGTCAAAATGTATGGAAGGAACAGCAATTTTTTTTTTATAAGCTTCGAAAATATCATTCAGGTTCAGGTTCAGAATCATGTACTGAATCCATGGTAACAGGTTGCGCGTCGACGTCCCTGCCACCCTGTATGTATATCATATATATATTTAACGCAAAATTACCTATAAGTAGTAAAAGTGCGCATTGCTGCACACCCCTAACCTATTTCAAGTTAAACAAATATCAACTTTATTTCAATGACAATTAAGTTGATTTCAGAGTGACTAGCACAATTGACTAAATTATAAAAATGTTTGAATTTGTAGCGTAAACTGAACTTTAATGTGTAGAAATTAAAGTTATTTTTCCATTAATTCATATTTGTTTACATTTTTAGCAAATAAATCGCGAATGCAGTGTAGTGTAGGTATTATTCTGAAATCACGGTGAACACGTATAGTTTTTTGCGAACAGCGTACTTCACATACACACGACTTGCGGTACGTTACTAGCATAACAATTTGTGTCGAACGATCCTTTCGCTAAAACCGACACTGTCGAATTTTGTGTGATGAAATTTGACAACAAGCAAGGAAACAAATATGAAAACACATAGTAGAGTAGTAAACAAATAATATTTTTATTAGTAAATGCAGGTCCTTTAAGACGGAATCATGATCCGATTCCTATAATTTACGGATCATTATTAGTTAAAATTAAGACTCCTGTATCTTTACCTGTAATGAAGCGAAGACCTTATAGCTTTGCATAGTAGACGCTGCCATATGAAGTTAGCTATCACAAGTAAAATTAGCATATGTACATATGTATTTATCTTATCCATTTATATGCCGGCCGAGTTTGGCAATAAAAAATGCTACCGGTAAGTAAAACGATTCGTTTTTACCGACTTCACAAAAAGGAGGAGGTACTATGTTAGGGTGTTTGTATGTTTTTTTTTTTTTGTATGTTTGTTCATCGAATACTCCGCCAATTGTCGACGGATTTTCAAAATTCTTTTTTTGTTCGAAAGTAGATAGTTCTGAGGTGGTCCCATTGTCACCAAGTTAGGATCTGATGATGGGATCTTAGAGAAATCGAGGGCAACCCTCAAATTTCATAGGCTCACTTATTGTTTTTCGCATATTTTATGAAGTATCTTGTGTATTTGTGTATGGTTGTCACCATCTCAGGTAGCTGCGCTGATGATGGAAGGTACAACTCCTTAACAGTAAGAAGTTACTCGAACAGGCAAGGACTGTTTTTTTAGTAAATTGTTTTGATGTTTGATAGGGCATTTGCCACATTTGGTCTCATGATCATCAAGTCATGACCTGATGCTGCAGTCAGGATAGTCTGCAGAGTACCTAACTCCTCGACAACTAACAGCAGATATATCGTGTTTAAGCTCATTGAAAAGGGCTCGATGTGTGGATAAACGTACTGTTACTGAGGAACACCGAAGACCTGATGCTGAAGCCAGGAGCATCAGAAAAAGTACAAACCTTGAAATTACAGCACCGTAGTCGTGTTTGGGCTCATTTTAAACAGGACTAATTTTAAGTTCAGTGCAAAGTTGACATAAGTCTGGCCTGATGCTGCAGTCAGGATTATCAGCATCTAATCTAAAAACTAATAAAAGGAGAACTCCTCAACAATTAACGTCCCTGCATCGAGAAAAGGAATATTTTATAAAAAGGCGATGGGCAAGTTGACATTAGGCTATTGTAACTTAGATAAATTATAAATAGACCCACTAAAAAGCGAGAAATAAAAACTTTTTAACAAAAAAAAACCGACTTCCAAAAAAAACACTACAAACTGAAAAATAACTTTAATTTCGGAAGTCGGAGGCAAAAACTAAAATACTGATCCCTAAGACACCGACTTCCGAAATTAAAGTTATTTTTCAGTTTGTAGTGTTTTTTTTGGAAGTCGGTTTTTTTTGTATATAGAAACCGAGTAGGTACTATTCAACTTTGTCTTTAACTATTTTATGATATTGGATGGCCAAGATGACAACGGCTGACCCCACTTTCAGACATCTACAATACAAGAGGCATTGCAGATGCAGGGTATTGCAAATGATTAAGAATCATCTAGAGCTGTCGCAGATCATGGGTTTTTTTTTTCGCGGAACCCTAATTAATTTTCGTGACAGCCCGTCAAAGTCGGTCCAGCCGTTTTGGAGATAAGCCTATATTAACAGACAGACGAAAAAAAATGTTTTTTTGATGTAAGCACCGTATAGACTATCTATATGCATTCAGTTAAAAGCTGTTATTTTGACATTACAAACAGATTTCAATTTTATTTATACAATATAGCTTGTATAGATTCCCAATAATTACTCTAAAATTGAACTAAGTTTCAGTCATCTCATACCTACTATTCGCACTGTCATGGTCACGGTCAGGTTCACGAGCTAAGTTAAAAATACACTATCGCCATTCACTATTTAGTTACTATCACAAAACCTTACACAAAAGTTCCTTATAATAAAGGCAATTACTTAACAATGTGACTTGTATGACGTATGTTAATTATTCTCCTGTAAATAGGCATTTACCTACGTAACTGCATAAGATACAGGTTTTATTGTAGCTATGAATCAGAAAGTCCCACAGGACTTTCTAGTAAATAGGTAAATAAGGAAAACCGTAAACCAGTAAACCTCACAAGGTTTACTGGTTTACAGTTTTCCGCTACTTTTATCCTTACTAATATTAAAATTCGAAAGTAACTGCCTCTCTGTCTGTATGTTACCTTTTCACGCCTAAACCGCTGAACGGATTTCGATCAAATTTGGCAGAGAGATAGATTGCATACCCGGGAAAGAACTTATGATAGTTTTTATCCCGATATTACCACGGGATCGGCACTTAGGCGGGTGAAACCGCGGAACGCTGCTAGTATTATGTAAATACTAGCTTCTGTGGGAGTCGTAAGACACCACGATTATACTAAAATAACAGCCAGGTATTGCATCGTCCACCCGCGTTTTTACTTCGTATTCGTTTAGCATAGTTTCTGATTTTTTTTTTTGCTCAGCTCTTATGGGTCATAGCGTATTAAATTATACTCTCTATATAAGGTGACTGGTAATTAGTGACCGATACTTAAACACGTGATTTTACTCATCATTATGAATAACTTTTACTATGGGACCAAACCTAAAATCACGAAAAAAAATGTTCGTCTAACTCGTCAAAATGTAGAGAACAGCTGTTTTTTTTTCACGATTTCAGGTTTGGTCCCATAGTAAAAGTTGTTCATAATGATGAGTAAAATCACGTGTTTAAGTATCGGTCACTAATTACCAGTCACCCTATATATTTTATGCTTTATAACCTTTTTTCGAATCCGACTAGTAGTTCCAGAGAATAGTACCATAGTAGAAACATATTTACTATGATAGTACGTTCAAACAAACAAAGTCTTCAGTTTTACTATGTTACCTATAGTCAGACTTTTAATTAGCTGCAGTAAAATTACACTTCTTAATAACTCATTTCGGACTGAGTTTAGAGATATGCATGTCAAATACGTTTCGTTTGATACGTTATTCTGTATTAGAAAAACAAGTTTTGGTTGATGGCCGGGAAAAACAAAAAGACGCCAATATCGTAACACATAAGCTGTCATTTTACTGCAGCTAATTAAAAGTTCGACTATAAGTTAGATATGGGGTAGGTATAAGCATTTTACCTAAATACTGGTGGCGACATGACATTTATGTTTTAAACAAATGCATTTCCATTTTCCTTTATTTTTAACCGATTTCTAAAAAAGGAGGAGGTTCTCAATTCGGATGTTTGTATTTTTTATGTTTGTTCGCGCATAACTCCGTCGCTTGCCAACCGATTTGAAAAATTTTCATGGGACCATTTGGGAAGTATACCTATATACTTCCCAAATGGTCCCATGAAAATTTTATCGAAATCGGACAAGCGGTTTTTTTATATTCTGTAACAAATGCATGCCCACAACTTTGACGCAAAGTTTCGTTTTCTATCTATTCTTCTAACCTTTCTTCGGTTCACGACTTTCTAGCGGAGATTACGAAGAGTGAAACCGCACCATCTCATATAACGTGCCGTAGCGTTTAGGCAAGGGTATCAATCCATACTAACTATTATAAATGCGAAAGTAAGTCTGTATGTCCGTCTGTTACCTTTTCACGCCTAAACGGCTAAACGGATTTAGATGGAATTTTGGCGCACAGATAGACCATGACCTGAGTTAAAACATAGATATGACACATAGCTTTTATCCCGGCACTATAAATGCCTGGCAAATTATAGCCGCGGTAACTATAAATCTTGCTTGGAAAGGAAAAGTAACTCCATAAACTTCCTTGTTCACTATTTTTACCGAGTTCAAAAAAAAGGAGGTTATTAATTCGATACTTATGTAGGTATGTAATATTATTGGGACTGCATTATATTCACATAATGACAATCTATTAGTGTCAGTTCACACCGAGACGCGACGCGACGTGACGATATTAGAAGAGGCCAGTGACGCCGCGCTGCGCCGCGCGCCGCCGCGGGACGCATCCCAACGTCGCGAGGTGCATCGTAAAATCGTTGGCAACACGACGCCGCGCGGCGTCTAGCTGCACCGCGCGGCGTCTAGCTGCGCCGCGCGGCGTTGTGTTGCCAACGATTTTACGATGCACCTCGCGATATGTATGTTTGTCCACGTATTTCTCCGCAACTATTTATCGGATCGTGACCATTTGTTTTTATTGGCTTACATTTATTTAAATATTCCAGTTTTTACTTAAAACAAAAAATTAGGAAAAAAAAGTAATTTAAAAAAAATTAAATCGACTTCAAAAAGAAATCAGCTCAAAATTATGAAATAACTTTAATTTCGGAAGTCGGTGGCAAAAAACTAAAACTAAAATACAGATCCCAAGACACCGACTTCCGAAATTATGAAAAATTACAGAAAATAGTTATAATTATACTTATAGATTACAGGGAAATCTTTATAAAGTCTCTGGTCTTAAAAAAACAATGTGCGTACAGTCAACAGCAAAAGTAGATGATCAAAATCAAAAATTCAATAAGAGTCAAAACTGGTCACGAAGATATGGCAGCTGTATTAGTATAAAATGTTTTGCTATAATTTACAATCACATACTTTTGAATCACTTCGACGCCATACAGTTCTGACGCGAACTCCGTTCATTAGTATTGAATTTCTGATTTTGATCATCTACTTTTGCTGTTGACTGTACAAACTTACGTTTTCAGTTGGAATGTATGGGAGAACATGTTTTTCAATTGTTCTTGGCATAAATTCATTCCAACTACGGAACCCTTCATTGTGCGTGGTACGACACGCACTTGCCGGTTTTTCTTTTGGTTGCTTTCAATTTGACACTGAAATGACTCGTCAGGCTCGTTGTGTAGAGCTAAGTAGGTACTGGTATCAGTGTCAATTATTTTCCAAATCTGGCGTTCGGAATATTTTGGAATATTTTCAAAAACTCTACAATACAATTCTTCCGCAATAGCAATAAGTGCAGTTTTACTCAAATTCGGATTTAAATATCGTATTTTGGAACTGTAAGCTGCGGTGACCAGTGTCTCGAGTCTCGATCCGATAGTCTGCGGACGAGACAACAAAATTTACATAAATTCCCGGGACACGGGACGTCCCGGACACAAATCCTACTTACTGCGTTATGTTCTCATACGTTTCACTTCATAGAGCTTCTTTTTGCGTGCGCTGTAGACATCATTTTGCTACGCTACGTGCCAATATGTCAAAAAATTAGCTAGCATAGTAGAGCGAATCTCCTCGAAAATCGGAAATCCGTTCGTCAAACCTTGAACATGAATTCCTGGTTGTTTTGTAGCATTTGTTACAGTATATTCTTTACAGAGAATCAGTCTATTGATCCGATTACCTAATCTTTGCTTATTGTGGACCACAGGACCACTCATACCAAAATATAGCAATCAAAGACCGAAGTTACCAGAACAATCAGAATTCATGGGAAACCCACCAAACAAACAACTGAAGTAGGTAATTATCAGTGATGGCAATGAATTTTGAAAATTATATAAAGTTGGCAGCGCGAGACGAAGTAAATAGGATAATTAGGTATGTCGTTTTAATGATTCAGGCCGTTTTTTTTATATCTATCAGTGCTTTTTCACACCTATGGGTGACTTGTAGCAATTTTGACAGTTTTTTGCTTGTATGTAATTTCAAGTGACAAACCCATTCTTTTATAAAATATAGATATATACACCGCATTCCGGACGACGCGACGTACATAAACTTCAACCAGATGTTCACATCATGGAAATAAAAAAAAAATATTAGTCCATAATATTTTTTTTTATTTCCATGGTGCGGTGTATATATCTATATTTTATAAAAGAATGGGTTTGTCACTTGAAATTACATACAAGCAAAAAACTGTCAAAATTGCTACAAGTCACCCATGTATTCTTATTTTTATTTTTTGTTAGTTTTCGTACAAACTAAATACCTTGACGTAAATCACCCGATATGCATGCCTCTTTATCCGAATTGGCCACGACGTATTTTCATTCATAAGATTTGGCGGGCTGAAACTTGTCAAAAATAAGATAAGTCCCTTTCTTACTGCATAGCTCAATTAAATTTCATTAAATGAAATTACAAATATCTTTGTAACGAAGCTTCTTTAAGTACTACTTCCTTTCTTAGATTAATTTTGTAAAAGCTATAGAAACATTTGACAAAATTTATGGATAACGTGAAGAACACCGTGTATAATAAAGTATAAAACAAAGTCTGTCTGTGTGAACGTATTGCAATGGATTTTGTTGCTGTTTTCACCAGCAGCTTAACAAAAGGTTTGTGTGTATAGAATATATTATTATTACACTTACATTGTCTAAAGAAAGGATTTCTTTAGCTGTTGTGTGTCGTAAAAACAATGCAGCGGTCTTAGTGTTTGAATAGATACAACCCATTAGATACACTATTTTGAGGGTACATGTATTACCTATACAAAATCAATTTTGAAGATTTTAAATGTAAAAGCCATCGTGTAAAATTGAAAACTTTCGGTCCTGAAAATCTTACTACGTGGCTTGTTCAGAATCTTTCAATTCTAACGCCTTTCTGTTGTACGATAAAGGCTCTTTTCAACAAACATTCATATCAAGACGTCATGGGAATTGTAACTTATTTTATACTAGCTTCCGCCCGCGACTTCATACGCGTGATATTTCTTGTACCCCGACGCCCCCCGTCGCGGCGCATCGCCCGCCCGTAAATTACTTCGTTTTCGCTTATGGGGCATATTCTTTTTAAATATTTCTTCGCAACAAAGTAAAGTACGTATAATTTAGATATATGAAAATGAATGATGCTAATTATGTGGAACGATACGTAATTGCTGTAGGTACACAAGAAATAAATAACAAAAGAAGATCCTCGAACTGATCTTTATTTAGGTATGACAATATTTAGTATGCAATAAAGATCGATATGATAATAATGAGAACAAAATAATAAGGTACCTATATATCACAATTTAATTAGAAAAAAGTCATAATAATAGGTAATTTGTTACTGCATGTGGAAAGTATATTTTATTCTCTCAATGGCTATATATTCAAATATTATAAGGTGTCCTCGAACTATATCGAATAGAAAGTAATTAATAAGTACCTACGTAGGTACCTATATGATTTCAATTATTAACGTGAATAAAAGCTAATAAATATGTTAAAATATAATAGAATCATGGATGGCCCCACTATTGACGTATTTAGCTAAGACACATGTATATAAAGTGTTGTTTACTTATATAAAGAGTTTGCTACGCTACGTAAACGCTGCGTAGATGCTGCGTGGACAATGTGAAAAGTCTGTGGAATAATGAGGTGCGTAATTAGTAGATCATCATCATCATTTCAACCGAAAGACGTCCACTGCTGGACATAGGCCTCCTCCAAGCACCTCCGCTTCGACCGTTTTTATATCAGTAGATATAAAAACTAAATTGTTCAAAACCTAATTCTCAACTTATATCCCGTCACCCTGACCAAACAGGTAGTCTGACTGCGACTAAGGGTCAGTTCACACCGAGACGCGACGCGACGCGCAGTTTTCAAGATAGAAATACAATTACAGACCTTATCTACTACACTAAAAGGTACACAATGCACGGTGTACTACGTCGAGCTACGCCGCGCAGCGCCGCGCGGCGTATCTCACTGAATCGTGTTCCTTTTTGTGTAGTAGATAAGGTCTGTAATTGTATTTCTATCTTGAAAACTGCGCGTCGCGTCGCGTCTCGGTGTGAGCTGACTCTAACTGTTGGTTTATAGCACTTGATATTCGGGCCTTTCACCAAATATATAAAATTAAACGGGTCAGTATCATTTCGTCTAAAAAAGCAGCTGGTCTAATAGCAATAGTAATTAGCAAGCCGAGGTATAAAAGTAAGAAAATCCTCGTTAGTCTGACCTTGCATATTATTATAACTTACAATAGATATAATGTTATATAATGAGATGGGAAAATTGATACTTCGAGGCCATAATTTTTCTGATTAGTGTTCCAGGATGTTTGTAAAGTCTGTCATAGTCAGAAATTGGCGTATTCTTATGCATGTTATAAAGAACAATACCAACATTAAATACACAGCTCTAAGTGCAGTATTAAGAGGAGATTCTGATGGTATCTTCACTAATGGTGGTAACCTTGCGAGTACTGTCATTCTATTGTTGCCTAACTTAACGTACCATCTAGTAATTGCTGTGCAGAACAATTACCTCCCGGATGATGTGCTATTCTTTTATGTATCTATTGTAGTATAGATATCTAGTGACTTTTATAGTCATCACTAGCTGCGCCCCGCGGTTTCACCCGCGTTAATGTCGATCCAGTGGGAATATCGGGATAAAAAGTAGCCTATATGTTAATCCAGGGTGTCAGCTACCTCCATACAAAATTTTATCCAAATTGGTCCAGCCGTTTGAGCGTGAAGAAGTAACAAACATATAAACACACACACTCATACTTTCGCCTTTATATATAAAATTAGTGTGATTGTTGTAAAGTATTCTTTATTATACTAGCTTAAAAATATCCGAAATTCAGTATGAGCTTATCAATAACCGCTGCATAAAGCGATTCACCGGAGCTCTTAGCGGTCTTACGGCCGAACCCAATAACCTATTTTCAGTTAAAGACAGATCGCTTCTGATGCTAGCCAGTATAATCATAACTGCCAGTATAATGTTATAATCATACAGATCGCTACTGATACAGACTATTGGGACGATAGATAGGTTTTTCTATTTTCAGTATGATAAAACTGCGGGGTAGTTACGTAATGTGGGCCACTCAGTAAACTCGTCCAGTAAACTTGACGGTGTATGGCTACTTATCATGCATACCCATAGCCATACACGTTCAAGTTTACTGGACGCGGCTTCAAGTCTGCTGCAAACTTAACGGTGAACTTGATCGTGAGTGGCCCGCATAAACACACTATCAGTAGCAATGGGTTTCATTTTGACAGTTCAACAACATTCAATGCGTTATTTACGTTGTTGAGCTGACAAATTATTCGAACACATGAAGCAATGTTTTAGCATTATCCATCAAAATTATTCAGATTGAGATTGGCAGTGTGTTACCCAATTAGGGCGCTGGTGATAAATAGGTAATTGGGTTCGACCGATAAGGGGAAAGCGCCAGCGTAGCCCTCGAAATACAATTTTTTTTACGTTTTTTGCAATTTGCAGGTCAGTGTCAGGTTGTAGGTATGTTGAACAAAATATGATTCGCGACAGTAACAAGTATGTACAGTCAACAAAAGAGATAAGTATGCAGGATCGTCGGATATAGTTGAAGTTTAGTAAGAAACTGATGGATGTTCTCGAAAGAAATTTTATTTTATTAATAAAAAACAAATAGCTCATTTATCAAATTAAATTTCTGATTTGAAATGAAATGATGAAATGAAATGAAATGTCGACAACATCCATCGGTTTATAAACTTCAACTATATCCGACGATCCTGCATACTTATCTCTTTTGTTGACTTTACATAATAATATTTACAAAATTGTAATCATTAAAATCATCAATACAACGTTCATATCCCTATTGAAGGACGTGTTCATAAAATATCAATACGCTGTGTGTTGATCTTTTCATGAAAATGTGCGTCAATAGGTGACAATAGTCTTTTTATATGTCCTTTGATCGTATTGTTACCGACAGTGTAACTGATCCTTCCAGGCCAGACTACTCTTAACATCAAAACATTAGCTATGGAATGGAAAAAATAGAATACTTATATTACGTACCTATTTTACATTAAAAAATCCTATAAATTTTTCTTTGCCTCAAGATTTAGGTAGTATACCTAATATTTTGTTATTGTTGGGATTCCCAAATTAAGTAAGCTGTAGCAAAAAATTGTGATAATTACTATTAACACTAGAATTCATGAAAAGTAAACATTGCTCGTTTTTGACACCGACTCCGTTAGGTATATAGGTATACTTAAATTGATCGAAATTGTAATATACGAGTAGGTACATTGTATACGAAAAGTGAATAAGTACTTTGTGCAACCTTGTTTTAAAGAAAATATAGCCCTTTTAGCAAACCCAATTTCAAGACTTATATAAATATCTACTAGGTAGGCAGAAATTGTAAGAGTTCCTTCCAATCATAAAGTTGTGGTGAAGTAGTTGCAAGATGTAATGGCGCCAACTGCATATACGAGTAGGTAATTACAAGACGCAATGATATTACGTCTAGCCCTGCTTCTTGAGCCATGGTAGCAACAGAATAAGGCCCTTCGTCCACGATATTGTATAATAATAGATTAGGTACTGCAATAATATATTTAATTATTCAGTAGTAAAATTACATACATATTGAACTAGCGACCCGCCACTGCTTCGCACGGTTTTTGCGACTTCCCAAAACATCAATAAAAAAAAACAATCTACCTAGCATTTTCCCAACTACGTTGGGGTCGGGTTCCAGTCTAACAATTGTATATTCATACTTATTAGGTGTGTCTCTTTGTATGAAAAGTTATGGTTTGTACTCTTTACTCTATTGTTGTCACCTTGTAATTTATGCTGTTCGGTTCCAATAAATAAAATTCAATGCTTCTCTTTTAACAAGCTTATTCTTTCAAAACTAACCGGATGCAGCTGAATACCAGTATTTTACATGGAGCGACTGTCTATCTGACGTCCACAACCCAGTTACTGGGTAATACGATACCCCTTGGTAAGACTAGTTGTCAGACTTTCGGGCTTCTGACGACCCGTAACGACTGTCAAAGATCCACGAATGACAGCCGGGACCAACGGAGAGGTCTTGGTATTTAAAGATGGTCACAGTGGTCAACCATCCAGGGAACAAACACTATAAAATATAATTATAGTACCTACTGTGACATTCTGGGTACTCATAAATGAGTTTGTAACACGCTATACTTTCGAGTAGCGTCGTGGGTCGTGGACGATGGGCCTTAGTATTCTTAAGTTTGTAGTTTTTCTAATCGTCTATAGTTTATAAAAGTTCCATGAATAACTAATCAAGTACACTTTTTCTATCAAGTTACACAAGGAAAATGTACTGCGTAAACAACATACTTGATGGTGCCTTATTTCAACGGAATTCATCGTGAAAACATCATTGTACCCCGCATTGCTTTTACTTGATTTTCCGCGGAAAGTGACGAAAAGATAACAATTTACTGTACCTACTTTACTAGGCAGGGTATTTGGCGACTTTATTATTACCTAAAATATTTATTATATTTTCGAGCCGTTTGGGGTTGAAACCCTCGGGCCGTGGGGTCCGAGTGCTCATGGTCTTTTTAAAGATATTTCGAAACGGCTGGTTGACACTTCCCGTGACCCAAGGGCTGGCTTTTACCTTGGCCAGAGGCTAAGCATCGCCATACAACGTGGTAATGCCGCCAGTCTCTTGGGTACATTACCAGTCGACAGCGATGCGGATGAGTTTTTCGACGCTATTTTCTAGTTTCTGTATAGTTTTAGTTATGTTAGAATTTAATTTGGTATTTTCACTTTTTAGTTATACGTACTTAAATATTTGTTCAGATAAACCTTGTGGTTTTTGTGTTACTCAGTATTATATTATTTTTAATTACGCGAGTCGATCGATCAGGTTAAGCTACGCTTGCAGTGATTGGTCCGTGGATGGGTGACCATCTTTACATACTAAGACCCTTCCGTTCCTCGAAAAGCACGTGAAGCCGTTAGTCCCAGCTGTCATTCGTAGATCTTTGACTCTCTTTCGTGACTGTCAAAGATCTGACAACCAGTCTTACCAAAGGGTATCGTATTACCCAGTAACTGGGTTGTGGAGGTCAGATAGGCAGTCGCTCTATGTAAAATAATGGTATTCAGCTGCATCCGGTTAGATTGGAAGCCGACCCCAACCAAGTTGGGAAAAAGGTTAGGCAGATGATGATGACCTAATATTATAAATATTTGTTTGAGCTTAAGATTTCATACTTCGTGGAAGGTTTAATCTACATAAATAGATCTATATATATAATATATATATACTAATAATAAAGCTGAAGAGTTTGTTTGAACCTGAAATCGCGAAAACAAAATCAGCTGTTCGCTACATGTGTGTTCGCTTATCTCGTCAAAATGTAGGGAGCAGTTGATTTTTTTTCGCGATTGCAGCTTTGGTCCCTTTGTAAAATTAGTTCATAATGACGAGTACAATCTCTCATTTCGGTTTGTCGCATGTTTTCAATTTCAACCAGTAGTTGTGGGATGCTAGAAGCGTGATGGTAAATAGCCTATAGCCCTTAGGAGTTGAGCAAAACGAAAAATTCGGAAAGAACACTAAGCTAAAACGAAGTAATAGTGCGGGCAGGCGATGCTATACGACGTGGTGGGTCGGGGGGGCAAGATATTTCACGCGGACGAAATTTCGGGCAAAAGCTAGTAAAATTCATATAATAATAATTAGACTCAAAAGACCGGTATGGGAATTGGTTCATCATCATCATCATCAATTGGGAATTGGTTGTTCGTCCAAAATTGCATTTTCGGGTGACTTCTATGACCTTCTACCATAATCAGCCTATAATGTTCCCACTGCTGGGACACAGGCCTCCTCTCGGTGAGAGGGAGTGGGCTGTAATCCACCACGCGGGCCCAGTGCGGATTGGCAGATGTCACATGTCTTCGAATTTTTGGTTCTAGGACATGCCGGTTTCCTCACGATGTTTTCCTTCACCGTTTTGAGAGCAGTGGTGATGAAATAATTTACACAAAGTAAAGCGCCTGTCTGGGTTCGAACCTACGACCTACAACTCGTAAGTCGCGGCCGTTACCACTTGGCCACCACTGCTCCATGACCTTCTGCTCCTGCCCTAACTTAAGACTTACTTACCTTTTAAAGGCATCAAAATCTCATAACATTTTAATTATCTATAGTACCTAGTCGTAGTTATTACTTCAAGTATAATTTATAAATGTTGTCTAATGAATCCGGTGAAGAATTTATTTAACATGTCAGTAAGCAGGAAAACCACAGTTTCCATGATCAAGCGATTTAAAATATTCAGATATAGTTCAAAGTATCTAAGTCTGTTCATGCTAGTACATAGAGCAAAAAGCAGATGTTAATTCATAATTATACGAATCATATAAATTAGTTTACGCTGTTTTTTATTGCTTGGCCAATTACGTTCAGCACAGTTGCTAATTAAATACCGATTGAATGTGAATTTGGCGTAAACAGTTCTACAGTGTTCGTTCCGAAAACACGCTTGTCAATGTGTCTATATAGTGCACAGTATCTATAATTATATTTTTTTAACTATTCCCCATTTTTATGTCCACGCAAACACTGTCCATTCCAAGGTGGAAGAGATCGAAGAAAGCGATAAGGTAACCCATTGTATGTTTGGAGAGTGTAAATTTTTTTTTTTGTTTTTTATTTTCTGGTGCACACATAACACAAAATCAGCCTATACTGTTCCCACTGCTAGGACACATGCCTCCTCTCTGTGCGAGGGAATATGCCGTAATCCACCACGAGGGCCCAGTGCGGGTTGGTAGATGTCACATGTCTTCGAATTTTTGGTTCTAGGACATGCCAGTTTCGGTTCTGGCGTACAATAAAGTTTATATAATTAAATAAATAAAATTAGTTAGGTAATACCTAACAGGTAAATCGTCTTCCTGATATTTGAATGATACATATTTCAATAAATCACATCACTTGACCGATAATTATCTACAATAATCACTAAATTATCTATCAACGCCGCACCGCGCCGCTATAACATAGACTACGACCAGTTTTAGTACATAATATTTTATCACGATATCAGGTAGTTTTAGCTGTATTTTTAACTACGATCAGTTTTATTAATATTATGTAATAAAACTGATCGTAGTCTATGTTATAGCGGCACATACCACGGATATCGATTACGTACTAACTTTTAAGTACTTTCATTTAGTTCAAAAGGTCTTTTCTGTCAGTCGTCATAAATTCTCTTTTTATTTTTCCCAATAAATGATCTTCAAAGAAGAAAAGGCCAATTCTATAGATACAGGACGACAGGGACAACGTTAAACCAATAGGGATTTGTGGAATAACCCGACGCGCACACTGTAACCATGGATGCAGAACATGTTTCTGAAACCCCTGCGATGAAATTTTCGTCGGGTATAAAAAAACAACTGTTCAACAGAAAAGTGTCTACGCAGTCAAAATGAATAGAACAGCTTCTTTTTAATAACCTTCGAAGAATTTCAATGTATGGGTTCAGAATCATGTCAGTACATGATTCATGCATTGAAATTTTTAAATAAATGCTTTTGAAATAAATGTTTTGACTTTGATTGATTACAAAGCCAAAAGTCAAAGCCAAAACACTTATTTCAAATAGGCATATATAAGGCATTTTTGGACGTCAAAAATTACAATAAAAAAAAAAACACTACAAACTGAAAAATAACTTTAATTTCGGAAGTCGGTGTCTTAGGGATCAGTATTTTAGTTTTTGCCACCGACTTCCGAAATTAAAGTTATTTTTCAGTTTGTAGTGTTTTTTTTGGAAGTCGGTTTTTTTTTTTGTTAAAAAGTTTTTATTTCTCGCTTTTTAGTGGGTCTATTTATAATTTATCTAAGCTACAATAGCCTAATGTCAACTTGCCCATCGCCTTTTTATAAAATATTCCTTTTCTCGATGCAGGGACGTTAATTGTTGAGGAGTTCTCCTTTTATTAGTTTTTAGATTAGATGCTGATAATCCTGGCTGCAGCATCAGGCCAGACTTATGTCAACATTGCATTGAACTTAAAATTAGTCCTGTTTAAAATGAGCCCAAACACGACTACGGTGCTGTAATTTCAAGGTTTGAACTTTTTCTGATGCTCCTGGCTTCAGCATCAGGTCTTCGGTGTTCCTCAGTAACAGTACGTTTATCCACACATCGAGCCCTTTTCAATGAGCCTAAACACGATATATCTGCTGTTAGTTGTCGAGGAGTTAGGTAGCATCAGGTCATGACTTGATGATCATGAGACCAAATGTGGCAAATGCCCTATCAAACATCAAAACAATTTACTAAAACAGTCCTTGCCTGTTCGAGTAACTTCTTACTGTTAAGGAGTTGTACCTTCCATCATCAGCCCAGCTACCTGAGATGGTGACAACCATACACAAATACACAAGATACTTCATAAAATATGCGAAAAACAATAAGTGAGCCTATAAAATTTGAGGGTTGCCCTCGATTTCTCTAAGATCCCATCATCAGATCCTAACTTGGTGACAATGGGACCACCTCAGAAGTATCTACTTTCGAACAAAAAAAGAATTTTGAAAATCCGTCGACAATTGGCGGAGTATTCGATGAACAAACATACAAAAAAAAAAAAAAAAAAAACATACAAACACCCGAACATAGTACCTCCTCCTTTTTGTAAAGTCGGTAAATAGAATTGATTCTACTCGCCCATTCCAAAAGGTAGTTTTCGTATGGAGAGGAATGGGCAAGAAACTCCACCGTTACTCTTTTAAAATGTTTTACAATATTCATGGATTTACATAGAATTGGTCCTACTGAGAATTATCCATTTCTAAAATTGAGCATTTTGAGAATTAGCCGTAGATATAAATAATTAACCATTTTGAGAATAAGTCCATTAATAAAGAGAAATACTCATTTGCATTATTAGGCATTCTGTGCCTAACCCGTCTTTTTGTTTCTTTTCAAGGTCCATAATTGGTCTCATCTTGTTTCTAAATTTCTTTATAAGGATTTGGGACAAGGCTTGTTCCGGTTGTTTCAAAAGATTTCGTGCATTTATCACACTTTCAATAAATAAATAGATCTTTACATAGGCTGTAGGTAAAGATCTTTAACTTAGGCGCCCCAGTTGGATTAATACGACAAATTTTGTCGTGCCCGTGTCACCTCAATCGTATTTATACGACTGAGAACCTATGTTCATTTTTTATTTCATTGCACGACCATAATCGTCGTAGGATTTTATTTGTAAATTAATGAGCTGGGCGCTGGGGCCACGGCAATTCATATAAAACCAAGTGGTCAATAGATTAAAAGTGTAAATTAATTATTTAAAATAGTGTTGTAATTAGCCTAATCCTTTATTTGGATTGTAGAGTAACGCCACGGTTTTAAAACTTTACCATGACGTTCAATATTATGATCAAAACATCTTGATAAACAGATCTTTTGAAAACATAGTTATTACTAAAACAAACAAATTACTGTCTTTAGGCGCCGCGCCGTTTCAATTGTGTTGGGTGTATTTTTGTTATTTCTATAGGTAATTATTTTTATCAAATAATGTAGTAATAGCCTCCCCGACCGTTTTCGGTCACTGTGGCCAACCTCAATGGAGATTAGCCAGGTACGCAGGTGATAATAAAGTGCACAAGTGTGCATAAATACAGGTGCACTCTCTGTTCCTTTACTCTCATAGTCCGATGGGACGGCAATCCGACACGACCGGGGAGAGTTCAGGCGTAGAACCAACGGCTTTACGTGCTTTCCGAGACACGGGGGTATTAAACCGCCAAGTTCCAAACTTCGGACTGTTACTAAGAAATTGCTAATGGAAAACCCAATAACACTTTGTTCGACCCGGGAATCGAACCCAGGACCCCACGCTCAGCAGTCGCGCTTGCAACCACGACACCAACGGGGCAATCAAATAATGTAATACATCTATCATAATAATAATATATATTATGTTTTGTTCAGGAAAATACAGCTTAAACAGTATTTAATCGGGCTTCTGACAACCCGTAACGACTATCAAAGATCTTCAAATGACAGCCGGGGCTGCTTAACGTGCCGAGGCACATAAAAGCATGTTGTTTGATTATTAGTACAATAATAATCAAACAACCTTTACCCACACGATAAGTACCTACTTTATCACTTCGTTACGCAATAAAAGCGTAATTTTTTTGGAAACATCATTGTGTTTTTTTCTTAGCATCACTTCCATAAATTGAATTCAACGGGGATTCCATCTGTCAGACGTAATGGCGTTCAAAAATGTAACGTCACATATTTTGTGTATATTATGTTCATGTTAATAAGTTGTATAGTAAAATAAAACAATTAAAGTCGAGTTTATTTTTAATGAAACTGCAAACAAGTATTCGAT
The DNA here is from genome assembly GCA_948474745.1 of Oligia latruncula. Classification (NCBI taxonomy): domain Eukaryota; kingdom Metazoa; phylum Arthropoda; class Insecta; order Lepidoptera; family Noctuidae; genus Oligia; species Oligia latruncula. Next base: position 8,265,467 of record OX419693.1, on the reverse strand, counting down.
TTAATAAAAGAGTAGTTATTTCTTATTAAATGACACTGCTAAATAGTTTCTGGTTGTGTTTCGGTTGTTAATTTTTATTCTTTTAAAATTAAAAAATCTTGCGCATTAGGTACTGTATAATTAATTATTAATTAGGAAATTGTAAACGAATCTTATCGAAAATCGAACGAACATATAGAAAAATAAATCACATCAAATAAAAAAAAAACAATGAATCAAATCTGGTGACTGAAGGCATTTCGGTTTCGGCCAGTTTCGGCCAAAAATTATGTTACGGTCGCAGTTTCAGCCCGACAGAAACTGGCGTTCGTGGTTTTGAATCAATTCTGTAATCATCTATACGCAGACTAATAGAATAGGTACCTATTAGTCTAACAGATATCGTTCCACTTAAACAATTCTTGGAATTAAATTTATCCTGAAATAGAACTTAGGTCATTAGATTCCAAACAGCTGCTGTTAGGGTGAAGAGATTTAAAAATAATTAAAATTAAGTCAACAAAAATACCAAATTAGAGTCCTAATAATATTATTGTTGTCAACAATGTAAGCATACTTATTAGCACACTGATGGTAGTGTCCTAACGATTAATTGGGATGGGAGGCCAATCAACAATTAGACCAAGATTCCTTGAACAGCAAAGCCAACTTCCATCCAACTCATCAGGGCAATAAACAAGTTTCGACGGAATAGAACATACGGTCTGACATTAAAGTAACTTTTCCTGTAGGTAATCTTGAAACTTGTAAATAAACATGGTCCAGTCAACCTTGCTATCGAACACGGAATCAGCAGGACAAGGTCGATGTGATGACACTGCCGACTTTTTGTCACGGCCCCGGTGTATTGTCGAGTACACAACAAAAACTCTTGTCAACATATGCCAGTCATATCGCAATTACATTACAGAATTTAAAAAAAGAACAGGGTTGAAGGACCAATAGATAAAATGTTGATCCTTTGAGACGAAATGAAGTCTAGTTGTTCAATTTGGTGAAGATCTTCTAGAATCAACAGGCTTACCCATTAGAGCAGCAATATTTCTTACTTAAAAACAGTAAGTCATTGTACTTGCCACAGTTCAGGAATTTTAATTTCTGATTGACTAAATAAATAAATCTAATAATAGTGTCTTAAAGCGCAACGAGGCAAGAAATGTGTTGGCTATTTTTTGCTCGATTCACTGCTAAATAAACAAAGTTACGATCAAATGGGTTTTATTGGATCTTTTTATAATAGACTAGCTTCTGCCCGCGACTTCGTCCACGTAAAATTTCAACAAGAAAGAGAGGTGGGTTGGGACCGACCTCTCTTTTTGCTCGGCTTCTAAGAGTCCTACTTTTTTATTGATATTTTTATAAGATATATAATTCCGTAGTACATTAATTTGATCTATCTCGTAAGGTTTAGCCAGTGTTTGCAATGCAAGCGCACAAAAATATGTTTGTTACGACATCACATTACAAATCTTTAAATTTCTCGGCTTTTTTCTACTACAATATGCATGTATTATACATATAAACCTTCCTCTTGAATCAATCTATCTTTTAAAAAAACCGCATCAAAATCCGTTGCGTATTTTTAAAGATCTAAGCATACATAGGGACAGACAGACAGCGGGATGCGACTTTGTTTTATACTATGTAGTGTTATTAGATAAGTAGATAACTCAATTCACTAACGAGAGACATTAGAATAAACATAAGTTTTAATGGATTCAACGGCTGAATGCATTTCTATTTTGTACTGCAGGATCAAAGAATAAAATGACGCGTCTATACCCTATACCCATTGTTGATGTACCGGAACCACAGCACCAATTCATTTAGTGCTGTATCACAGACTTTAAATTCACAATTGTGTAATGTATTGTGCACAAGAATCATGCCATAGACTAGCAGGATTGGATTTAAAAGCTGGTATATCTACATAAATAAACACTGTTGTGTCATGAATACGGGCGATACAAATAGTTGTACTATTGTTGAATAGAATACAAGCCAACAATATGAATGTGTACAGATGTAAGTTTATTGTATCAGAAAAAAAAAACATGTTCCAGCGATTTGTTGTTAAAATTTCCTTTATTAAATTTTGTTTAAATTATTTGCATATTTAAATGAACGAATACCGTTAAGGTGTTATGAAACTTGTTTGCTTCTTTGTCGATTACTTACATTAGGTTTTTTGATCAAGTCCACCTAGGATGTGCCCTACATTGCATCGCACTCGTCATACAAGGACAAAGTTGAACAAACTGATGATTGTGTCTGTAATTTTACTGGCACCCATATCCTTCAAACCGGAACAGATCAATGTTGCTAAGCGGCAGATCTTCTATATCTATATTATCCCAGTACTCGAGACATATTATGCATATCTGACATTTCTGTATACACCTAACATCATACCTATAGGATTTTGATAAAAATAGTGACTGGGACACTTTCTAATTAAAATGTTGTTTTCTCTCAAATTGTTTGTCACGTTCTTTACTGTTACGGTGAATACGTATTTTCATTGTTATCAAAAGGCATTGATATCAATTGAGGCTCGTGCGACGATTCACTTGCTGGATCCAGTAATGTCGCGTGACCAGTGCTAGTAATCTAATTTCTTCCTTCACATAACATCACGCCCGAATTCACCGAACAGGTAGGCAGTGTGTTTAAAAAAATCATTCAATTCGCCAGTATTGCCTTAAAAAATCCTGGTGAATTGAATGAAGCTATTGCCACTAACCGGGCTGAGATTCAAACTCTGGGCTGCTACTGAGAAATTCTGGAACGAAATACGCAACAACACTTTGCTCGACCTGGGAATCAAAAGTAGGACTACAATTAGTCCAGCGGGGTAGTCCTTCCAGTTTCCGGCATCGTGTACCTACTATAACACTAATGTGAAGGATCATTGGTTCTGAAGATCAAATACCTAGACGCGGGTTTATTTTCTTTATTCTTAGTAGGGTGGATCAACTAAATAATATATTGTATTATTCCAGTTATTACGGGGATGTAATTTTAAAACATGATAATGATTGACACTAAATTCGTTGCGATAAAGCCTGAACCGCTTGTCGGAAAACTTATTTCCGTAACACAAATTAACTGTAGCGAACCGTAAAATTAAATTGTATTGTTAAACATTAACCATTCAATCAATATGAAAATCCGTGTCGTATCACTGTTTTTACAGCAACGTGTGCAAAAGTACCAGCTGGCTCTATAAACAGATAAAGAACCTACGCAAAAGCAGTTTGAACAAGAGAGACACGGTACCTACATTGTACTGTTCTCCGTGACTTGTAATGAAAAGGATGCAACAGAATGATAAAACTATTGTTAACTGGGTAAAATTGATTCAGTCCAACAGTTAGAGACGATTACGTTAAGCATGTAGGCAATCATGAAATGATTACCGCGTCCGGTACTTCATTTACCAATCAAATGTACAAAGCCCAATGAGAAAAACACGACATTCACAATTATACAGATGTAAATTGTCATAACCTTTAAAATGTAGATACTGCAAAATTAAAATCTTGCACGAATATCGAATGCAACGGTCGTAAAGAAAAACTCATAATTGATGTTTCTGTTTCAGATACGCGTGACGTAGTCATGGCTGTGGATAGCAAAAATGCGGAGAATAACAAAACTGCTGATAAAACTCTTAATGTTAATGGTGGTGACTTAAATGGAACTAATGTAATTAAGAATAGTTTAAGTAAAACTAAAGAATACGACAATATGACAAACATTAAATTGGATAAAGAAAATGAGAGCAATAGAAACGAGATAGACGAAGAAGAGAGTTGGGAAGGACTAAGTCATTTTCAGAAGTTAAAGCGCATGATCTCTCTCATCACTGTAGAACCCATTTTGGCTTGTTATGTGATGCCTTCAGTCTTGTCTGTATTAGCAACACAAAATCTATACTTAGAGAAAGCCTGTCGAGTAAATCTACAGTTTGATCACCATATTTGTGATGCTTTAACTCGAAGAGAAACAGCAAATTACACTGCAGAGGAAGAAGCAGTACAAACATTAGTAGCGTCAGTAACTGGGTGGAAGACTGTATTACAATCATTCTTACCATGTGGAATATTAATATTTCTCGGAGCTTACAGTGACAGAGTTGGTCAGAGAAAAATTTGCATGCTTTTACCGATCATTGGAGAATTTTTGACCAGTATAGGCTTGATTATAAATACTTATTTTTTCTACGAGTTACCAGTGGAAGTTGCAGCTGTGACGGAAGCTATATTTCCAGCCATGACGGGTGGTTGGTTTACAATGTTTATGGGAGTGTTCAGTTACATAGCAGATATAACGACAGAGGAACAAAGGACGTTGAGGATAGGCATAGTAAATCTGTTCCACTCAGTGGGTGTGCCAGTTGGGGCGGCTCTTAGTGGAATATTGGTGCGAAAAATTGGTTTATACGGTGTGTTCTCTGTGAGTGCAACACTGTACATATTGGCTTTTATCTACGGCTTCGTTCGCATCAAGGAAGTGAAGAAGTGCGATCCGTCTGTGGTGAGTTTAAATCATTATAATTGTCATTTTATTTCCATAATCGTGATGTTTAATTTCCACATGACTGTTTAATAATTAATTTCAATAATTAGCTATTTATTGTGTTCGATGAGGTCTGCATCAGTATGTTAGACACCTTGGAAGTGAGTCTGGATTAAACGGTTCATTGAACGAAACAAGAGGCTTTGTGTATTTATCGTAATTACTGAATCGATAACATAGATATTCACGGTCCAATTGATGTTTGCAATTATTTACAGTGTCGGTTTAATTTGAATAATTTTATGCACGGGTAAAGCATTCACACGATGAGACAGATAGGACTTTGTTAACATGAATAGTCTTGTTGTTGTGTGTAGTCGTTGTATTAATAACATTTCCATTACTTAATAACTATAAATAGTTAGCCTCCATAGCCTTTACTGTTCTAAGCTATATACTCGTAATAATTTAATTGAAAAGTTTAATTGGTTAAATGCTCATTTATTGGTACTGTTATTATCCACTTAAAATGAACATTCGGAACGATTTAACAGATTTTGTGCTTACGTGATATTTAAATAGGTTCAGTGTAAGTATACAGTAAACCCTTTTGGAAGCCTTCGGTAGTCATTATTTCCAGACTTACTTAAAATAACAGACAGAAGAACATGCAGGTATGATAGATAAATAACGTCAAGGAAACATAAAAGTAAAAAAATGTTATAGCAAAGGTATGTAATAAGTTATAACCTATATTTCAGCATTTTAAATAGTAGATTGTTTGCCAAGGGAGCAAACAACTATTTTGAAGGCGAGAGGGATTCAAAGTACGTCTCTCGAGTTTAAAATAGTGTTGCTCCCGAGGTGAACACTCTACTTTTTATCACCCTCAATGAAAAAAAAAGTAAGTGCAACTTATGAATGAGAATAGTACGTTTATGTATTTACAATATTTTACATAGGTACAATTACTTGAGGAAGATGTATAAAACAAAGTCGGGTTATTTACATCATTTATAAATCAAGAACGGCTGGACCGATTTTTATAATGTTTGATTTGTTGGATTTGTCTCCGCCCTGAATAGCAGAAATGGGAAAAATTCACGAAAAAAAAAATTAATATACTTAATTAATTTCCTCATACTTCATTACCTACATGAAGTTCGCCAGGTCAGCTAGTTTTTTATAAAACTAAGTAAAATCCTAATTTGAGTAAACAATTACGAACGAAGGCAGAATGCGTTTCAAGTGTTTTTTATTTTTTCATTTTTTTTTTAAATTTGGCTCACGCTCCTCATTCTTTATCGTTCAAACTGTTATTTGTTTATACAATGTTCGTTATTAATCTCTTTGGTGATTGGAACTTTTACTAACAATATCCACATTCCAAATTAAAATCACTTTAGCCCCTAGGGATTAAAGAGCTATTTTAGTCCCTGTTTACGAAGAATACACAGTGATATTTTTTTTTTCTTATTTTACTTTATGGTGCGGAAGTCCAATTCGCACTAGGTTGTTTTTTTTATAACTGATTTGTCTAGTTTTATCATGACTCAGCATAGTTGTACCAAACGTTCAATTCAAATTATTCACATTTTTATATGCCAATGTATACCTGTCTGTCTACCAGCTAATTTACACAAAGTATTTTATCAAAGTGCACCTGACCTTTTCGTCTATATCAACAAAATAATTACTTTAGCAATGTTATTTCCTTCAAGGAAAAATAATCTTTCCGTGTTTAGTTTTAAGCTTGTTATTTTTGTCTAAGAGGTAGTACGTCTCTGCTCATCAAGGCTACTTCTACAATTATGTCTAATACTCAGCAATCTTCGTAAAGTCATCAACCTCCACCTTTGTCCTATTTGACTCGCTTCGGGTTTAGAGACAAAACAGCATGATTCAGTCCGAGAACATCTGCTTTATAGCCGACCAATATGAATGTTTTTTGGAGTTTCGTACCAAAATTGAAAAAAGGGAACGGCTACGGTGCGACTTCGTCCGTTTGTCGCAAGCCTCACTACGAATGTAATCGACTTGGGAATGCTTTGAAAGAAGATTCTAAAAGAATGTAAATGATTCACTGTTAATCTTACATTTGTAGACAATGATGCTTATGATACTAAACATTACATATTTATTTTCATTCTTCATTAGGCGTGAATGATTTATTGAAGACAATACTTAACAAAACTTTTCATCTCATAGCTAAGATGATTGTTTGTTTTGTACCAGGATTCTATGACTAGTGAAAGAGGTCTCCAAACAGAACTTAGAAAAGCAACTGAAACCTTTTATTTCAAAGAAAACTCGCTAGAACTGCTGTGTGCGTTTGTGTCAATCAATTCTTGTAATTGTAAGTCAGACTAAAGTTCTCCTAAACATGTCTATCACCTCTAACTAGGTCTTCCAATTAAAAGCACGGGCTTGCGAATGGCTAGCGTAAATGTAAACAATTTAGTTTAGCTTCATAGTCGCCTTTTTTTTTTTTTGCGGATGGGAAATCATCAAATGACCCCTCCCGCTCTGGGTGGAGCGGAAGGGAGTGTCAGACTCTTACTGACTAAAACCCACCCGTGTTCCTTCCTTAGCCCTTTATGTTCCGGGCCAGCGGTAACCCTTTCGGACAATCCCGCTGACCCGGCAGGCTTCGGCCCTATGGGGCCCCTCCTCGATGCTGACATCTCTTTGAGGCGCGCGTGGAACACGTACGCGCCGTCCGGCATGGGCCTGGTCCTGATCGGACGGTGAGCTACCCATTACTCTCCGCCCGCAGGCCCGCGCCTACGGTGGCCGGGAGTCGTCGCGCGGCTCCCGACGCCCGGAGCATCTCCCGCGGCGGCTGGGACGGGAGGCTCTCTCCCTGAGCCGTCCCGCCACCTCCTTCGCTAGCATGACTGCTTCGCAGAAGGAGGTGACTGCCTCCCACTCCCTCTCGCCCCGGACCATGGCTTGCACCAGAGACGGGCGCGAGAGGTCGCCGCCGCTGCCGATCACCTCTACGAGGACACGGCGGTACTCCGCCCAAGCGGGGCAGACCTCCACCGTGTGCTCCACCATCTCCTCTGGGCGATCCTGGCAATGGTGACACCCGGGCGTTTCCTCCCGCCTGATGATGTGCAGGAACCTCCCGAAACTTCCGTGTCCGGTGAGGACCTGCGTCAGGCGTCATAGTCGCCTTGTTTAAAAAAACTTCGAGATTTGCAGAACTGCAGATACCTACAACCACTACCGCATAAAAGTGGTTATAATTTGACGTTGACAGTACCTTGATGTCGTAGCATTTGCGGTTGACTTTACGGGCGGTATTGTCAACGATTTCGTTTGCAAAGTGAAATATATTCAATAGATTGGCTCAGGTGAGATTTAGAAAACTTTTCAGTTTTTCCGCTATTAAATAAATCTTGGTTTATGGGGACTACAGGACCTAAACGCAAAAAACGCAAGTTTTATAATTGAGCAAGATATAATAGAAGTTTGTATGCAAATCAACAAAATAGAGTGTCAACACGAATGTTGCGAATAAGGAAAAAAAATATATTTTAGCGTAACTGGTTACGAAAGTTAATCATCAGGATGCGTAGTTGCGGTTAAGGAAAAGGCTTTCTTGATTCGCAACTAGTTGCGAACAAAGAATAAAAATTCTTAATTCGCAACTGGTTGCGAATCGCAGTTGCGAAAACGGCCGGAGGGATATGATCGACTACAGTAAACAAAATCAGAAAAATATATGATATTCTTTAGGATATACATGCTAGTTAGATAGTGTGTTGAAAACATAATACAACTAATTTGATACAATAGAAAAAATCGTGAAGATACCTCTAAAAACTTTATTTTCCCAATGGAAACCTAATATACATACTTATTTTTGTCAGATTATTCTACAAGCACCATACTACAGCACTAGTGTTTTAATTTTTTGGTCCAAACAATAGTTTTTTTGTAAATAGATAATTGCTTCATATTTTGCAATAAATTACCAGCGTTGTGTCATCGCGTTTCTCTTTCTTTTCTGTGCAGTCCGACAGTGACTGCGCTTTATGTCATGTAGTCCCCTTAACGAAAACCCCACACTCAAACTCAAACTCAAAGCATATATTTCAATTTAACCATTTACAGGCACTTTTGAATTGTCAAGAAGTCGGTCAGTCAGAAAATATGAAGCTAGTTGCCCATTCCAAAGCGTAGGTACCTATGGAGAAGAACGGGCAAGAAACTCCATGGACATTCTTTTAAATTATATTTTTACAAAAATATTAGTTACATCATTAATGTTGAATTTAAAATTATATGTGAGAACGATGTAAAAAAGACGTACACGTTAAAAGCGTCCAGAGTACAGCAAATAGCTAGATATATTTTTATTTTTGGATTGTTTTTTTCTTAAACAACAATCCAAAAATAAAAATAAGCCGAGGCAGCTAAGTGATGACCAGCTCCAATAAAAAGGTATTGATATACAACATCCATACTAATATTATAAATTCGAAAGCAGCTCTGTCTTGTTTTGTGTGTCTGTACCTTTTCATGCCTAAACCACTGAACAGATTTCGATAAAATTTGGCAAGGAGATAGTTGGCATCCTGGGGAAGGACATATAATATAGTGTTTGTACCGGTAGCACGTTCCCGTGGGATAATTTTCGACAACCACGCGGGCGAAGCCGTAGGCAGAAACTGGCTAGGTATATCAACACATAGGTACACACTTTTTGTAAAATATTACATTCCAACTTTCACCCTTTTTTTACTTGATTCACTTACCGAATATGTCGCTTAACTTTCACTCTTAATGAGACATGTCCAATTACTTTTCTGCCTTTCATAGAAAATCCAGTATTTTCTATTATCGCAAGGTCCTTCCTTGCAGCAGAGTGTGACACCGATTTGGGTCAAGTTGATGGACTTTTTGTACTGTTACGCATGAATAATCTATTTTAGTCATTGAACTTGCTACCTGTTATATAATTACGATTTCATGGCCACTTAATCAATTACTTGTAGCTATTATTTAACGTAATTTTTAGTGCAAAAAGTAACGTGAAAAAATTTATAGACTTTTTAGGCGCACTTTTGCGGAAGGCTTGTTTTAATAAGGGTCAGTTCACATGACATCCTACGATAAAAACAATTCGGTTATAGTGATAATTTAAATATAATTACGAAAGTACTTGTACAAGGTTTGACTAAATAACCTTAATCTATTCGATTGCTCTCGTCAAAGTAAATAAAGTGCAGTGTGGCACTTTAAAGTCTTGAGTATGCCTACGTTTCATAACGTCATTAATTAAATCTCTAATAGCCCTTTTTACCCGACTTCGGCGACGAAGCCAGGGTTATGTTTTAAATAGTATGTAGGTATGTAGTTGTGGAATATTATTATTATTATCTATGTATGTTTGTTTTTACTCTAAGCTAACAGCCACAAAACTACTATGTATCTACTGGACTAGTTGTCAGATTTCTGGTTACTTTTACTTTTGACGCCACTATCATAGATATTAGCATATCTATTTTTAGCCACTTTGATCGAATGAGCTGTAACTGGTTTTTTTGCTCAATTTGATCCCAAACCATTCGTTATACACGTAGCTTATCGTGTCTCTCTGTGTGATCGCGTTGTTCTTCGAAACGGATTTTGATTCGGTTTTCACTATCATTTAGAGAATTTATACCGGAAGACTTATGTGTATAACTATTAGCGCCCCGCGGTTTCACCCGCATAAGTTTCGATTCCGTGGGAATCATCATTTTAGCCGAAAGACGTCCACTGCTGGACATAGTTCCCCCAAGCACCTCCATTTCGACCGGTTCTGTGCTTCTCGCATCCAACGGGTTCCAGCGGCCTTCACAAGGTCGTCGGACCACCTTGTAGGAGGCCTTCCAGCGCTACGTCTTCCAGTACGTGGTCGCCACTCCAGAACCTTGCGGCCCCATCGGTCATCTGTTCTGCGAGCAATGTGTCCTGCCCACTGCCAATTAAGTTTGGCAATTATTCGGGCTATGTCGGTTACTTTGGTTCTCCTGCGGATCTCCTCATTCCTGATTCGATCACGCAGGGAAACTCCAAGCATTGCCCTATCCATTGCCCTTTGGGTGTCTTTTAGCCTTCTTATAAGGCCCATCGTGAACGACCAGTGCCATAAGTCATCACTGGCAACACGCACTGGTCAAAGACTTTGGTCTTGAGACACTGCGGTATGTGGGACGAGAAGATATTGCGTAGCTTCCCGAACGCTGTCCAGCCGAGTCGGAATCGACGATTGACCTCTTTTTTGAAGTTAGACCTACCTAACTGGATAGTTTGTCCTAGGTAATCATACTCGTCCACGACTTCGAGTGTAGCGTCTCCATAATATTCGTGCGAGTTTACGATCTTTATGAGAGTGGGTGTTACATGGGCATTTGACATGACCTTCGTTTTGTCCATGTTCATTTTAAGACCCACTCTTTCGGATGCTCTACTGGGGTCATCGAGCATTGTACTGAGGTCCTCCATAGTCTCAGCCATGACTACGATATCGTCGGCAAACCGAAGGTGAGTTATGTACTCGCCATTGATGTTGTTGCCAGCCCAGAACCTTAAAGACATCCTCCAGTGCAGCGGTGAGCAGTTTCGGAGAGATAACGTCTCCCTGTCTCACACCTCGCAGCAGAAGGATAGGTTTTGAGGTCTGATCCTGGAGTCGGACTGACATAGTTGCGTTTTCGTACAGACACATCAGCACCTTGATGTACCGATAGTCGATCTGGCACCGTTGAAGAGACTGCAGCACAGCCCATGTCTCGATCGAATCAAAGGCTTTCTCGTAGTCCACAAACGCTAAGTAGTGAGGCAGGTTATACTCTTCGGTCTTCTCTGTAACCTATCGCAGCGTATGTATGTGGTCGTCGGTGCTAAAGCCTTAACGGAATCCGGCTTGTTCGGGAGGCTGGAAGTTGTCAAACCTGCGCGCGAGACGGTTCGTGATGACTCTCGAAAACAGCTTGTAGACATGGCTCAGAAGAAATCTTGATGTTTTGGTCAGTCATAAAAACCAGGTGAAGTAGGGGCGGTTCGCTTATACCGGGTGCCAAGCACATCGACGCGCAAACTGAAACCTTGAATTCAGCACATGATTCTGGACACCCAGCACAAAAAAAAAATCCTGGGTTATTAAAAAAAAAATGCTGTAATACATTTACCTACCATACATTTTGACCGCGTAGATATTGCACTTTTCTTTGAAACAGCAGAATTATTATGATAACCGACGTAAAATATCTACACTTTTCAACAACAAATTTCTACACTTACTGTCTAAAATCATGTACTCAGTTCATGGTTACAGTTTGCGTGTCGATGTTCCATGTCACCCTGTATAAAAAAAAAAAAAATATATAATAAGTTAAATAATAATAAGTTTCTAAATCTGTATAAATAAGTCATGTGCTGAGTTCATGGTTATAGTTTGCGCGTCGATGTCCCATGTCACACTGTATAAAATAAGTAAAAATAAATAAATAAAAGTAAATAATAAGTTAAATAATAATAAGTTAATAAATCTGTATAAATAAGTCATGTGCTGAGTTCATGGTTATAGTTTGCGCGTCGATGTCCCATGTCACACTGTATAAAATAAGTAAAAATAAATAAATAAAAGTAAATAATAAGTTAAATAATAATAAGTTAATAAATCTGTATAAATAAGTCATGTGCTGAGTTCATGGTTACAGTTTGTGCGCCGATGTCCCATGTCACCCTGTTTAATTTATTCTACATATGTACTGAAACCGCAAGTTCGTACGAATTCCCTTCACTAGCCTGCATTGCCTTGGCCCTGCGTGTATGTATCTCGATTGGCAAAACAATCACTTCACGTGAGTGTTATGCAATGTATAATCTTCAATGACACGGCTACTAAAGACATTCAATCAATCGAAGTTTACTATAGCAACTTTGTATATAGGTATTTTTCTACTACTTCAACTTGAAATGTTTTCTCTAAGTTTAAGGCATGCGAAAATCATTACCACCAGCAGAACGTTTGTAAAAAAACTTTTTAACAAAAAAAAAACCGACTTCCAAAAAAAAGACTACAAAGTGAAAAATAACCTTTATTTCGGAAGTCGGTGTCTTTGGATCTGTATTTTAGTTTTTTGCCACCGACTTCCGAAATAAAGGTTATTTTTCACTTTGTAGTCTTTTTTTTGGAAGTCGGTTTTTTTTTTTGTTAAAAACTTTTTATTTCTCGCTTTTTAGTGTGTCTGTTTATTGTTTACATTCCCTTATAGTAACAGTTTGCCACAGGAAGAAAATAGCTTAAGATTTGAATTGAATATGACAATGCATAACTTGACATTTAATAATAACATGTTCCATTTAGTTGATATTAACAATTATGTTAGTAATAATTTCTATTTGACAAAAGATAGATATAACATTGTTATGTACTATCTTTCTGACTATTATAAAAGACAGATAGCTGTGTCGCTATCTTATTTTTTTTCTATTACAGCCAAAAATTTGGCTAAACAACTTGCTTCTTTTGAGCAATGCAATGACATTATAAATAATTCTGCCAATAATTTGGTCTCTATTAATGACATTGCTAATAATTTAAATTAGAAATTAAGACAATAGAGGCAACCTCTAGCTATAATGTATGCAAAAAAAGCTTAAAATCAGTCAATAGTATCAACCTAGTGCATCAAAATATTCAAGGATTTATGAACAAAGAATTAGAAGTAGAATTATTTATGAATTTTAATAGTATTGACATACTTTGTATAACAGAACATTGGCTGAAAAGCCACCAGTTCTTGTTCAATTTTAATAATCACCAGGTTGGTAGTTCGTTTAGCAGAATAAATGCTATACATGGTGGCTCATTAATTTTAGTAAGTAATCAGCTCAAATTTAAAGATCGTATAGATATTGTGAGCCTATCAGTTGAGCGTACGGTTGAAATTGCCCGTGTAGAATTGGAGCACTCTATTGTATTAAGTGTGTATAGACCCCCTTCAGGATTGTATGACTGCTTTGAAAAGGTAATGGATGAAGTGTTACACAGGATTTGTAACTCAAACAAGTCCGTTATCATTTGCGGTGATTTTAATGTCAATTTATTAGAAAACTCAGGTTCTTGTAGTAAAATTTTAAGTCTGTTTCAGTCCTACAATCTTCTAAACCTATTTTTGGAGCCCACAAGAATAACCCCTACTAGTGCCACATGCCTAGATAATATATATACAGATATTATACCAAGCCACAAAGAAATTATAACTTTACTAGATTCTGATCATTGCGGGCAAAGGATTACTATTCAAAATCAAAACAAAAAAGTGGCTAAAAAGGATATCACTGTTAACCCCAAAACTGCAAGTCGCTTGGAGGCTTTTAAAGTTAAACTCATTGATAAATTACCAGTTTTGTCTATTCAGGCTGATCCTAATCATCTTTATGATAATTTTTTCAATGTATACTGTAAACAATTTGATTCCACCTTTATTCCCAAGACTATTTCGGTTAATAGTAATGCATCATTCAGTGATTGGGCTACCATTGGTATTCATAAAAGTAGAACACGGCTTTATGAACTGTACAATGAAAGGACTTATATTAACACTGATGAATTTAATTTGTATGTTAAAAATTATTCAAAATTATTTAAAAATGTTTGTTATATGGCCAAGTCACGTTATTTGGGTTCAAAGATTAAAAACAGCAGTAATGTAATTAAAACGACTTGGAATATTATTAATAGTGAAACGGGAAGATCTAGTAACCGAAATACTGACTACAGCCTGTCTATTAATGACAACATAATAAAATCAGACACACAAGTCGCCGAGGCATTTGAAAATTTCTTTTCGGATATTCCCGTTTCAACTACTAAATCACTAAACTCATCACCTTCTGTTGCTGAGTCTTTGCTTAAGGAAAATGTTAATGGTTGCGATTCGGAATTTCGTTTTGAATATATTACCTGTAGAGATATAATTAAAACCTTTCACACTTTAAATGTAAAAAAGACTGCAGATCTGTGGGGTAATTCTGTAGAAGTAGCCAAGTCTATTATTGACATTGTAGCGCCTACTCTAGCTATTATCTTTAATAGTTGTATTGACAATGGGGAGTTTCCTGACCTTATGAAAAATAGTAAAATAATACCTTTGTTTAAATCAGGTAGTACATCAGACCCCACAAATTATAGACCTATTTCTGTACTACCTACCTTTAGTAAAATTTTTGAGAAATTAATTTTAGACCAAATGCAAAGATTTTTTAATAAACATAAATTATTACATAGCAAACAGTTTGGTTTTACAAGGGGTCGTTCAACTACTGATGCCGGCGTTGAACTATTAGGACATATTTATAATGCATGGGAAGATAAATGCGATGCCTTGGGCATCTTTTGTGATTTGTCCAAGGCATTCGATTGCGTTCTTCACGAAACGTTAATCAGGAAACTCCGCCACTACGGGATCCGAAACACTGCTCTGGATCTTCTTATTTCATACTTGAGTAAAAGGATTCAGAGCGTTGACGTTAATGGAAAAAGATCACCCGGATCTATAGTAACAATGGGAGTCCCACAGGGCTCAATTCTTGGTCCTTTCTTGTTTCTCATTTATATTAATGACTTGCCGTACCTCATAAAGGATCATCATGATATAGTGTTGTTTGCAGATGACACTTCTCTTTTGTTTAAACTTAAACGTCAGCAGTTGGTTACTGACGATGTAAATAGCGCGATCTCGAAAGTAGTCCACTGGTTCAATGTTAATAATTTGCTTCTAAACGAGAAGAAAACCAAATGCATTAAGTTTACGCTACCCCACGTAAGGCAGGTGAAAACTAATGTGTTGATAAAGGGCGAGGAATTGAATCCTGAAGACAACACAGTATTCCTGGGCATAACTTTGGATGCTAAGCTTCAGTGGGGTCCACATATAGATAAATTGTCAAAAAAGCTAAGTTCTGCAGCATACGCTGTTAGAAAAATTCGTAATTTAACTGATATAGAGACTGCTCGTTTAGTGTACTTTAGCTATTTTCATAGTGTAATGTCGTACGGTATTCTATTGTGGGGAAATGCCGCCGATATTCAGACTATCTTTGTTTTGCAGAAGCGAGCTGTTCGATCAATTTATAAATTAAGTCCGAGACACTCTCTCAGAGACAAATTTAAAGAGATTAATGTAATGACTGTGCCTTCTCAGTACATTTATGAAAATCTTTTATATGCCCATAAAAATATAAAATTGTTTAAAAAATACAGTGATATCCATAATATAAATACTAGAAACAAACACAAATATGTTGTACCTACAACCAGGCTCAAGAAAATAGGTGGCTCGTTCAGATGCCAATGTATACGCTTTTACAATAAACTACCAAGCCACGTTCAAGATCTAAGCCTTAATAAATTCAAATCTTTCATTAAACGTAAGTTGTGCCAGAAAGCCTTTTATACCGTTAAAGATTATATTGAGGACAAAAAGGCTTGGGATTGAGCTGCTTCCAATTTCTGCATTTTGAATGATTTTTTTCTTTTTTATATACACATTGACATTGATGATTTTTTTTTTTAAACAATGACATTTGCTTACTTTGTAAAGTATTATATTATTTTTTCATTGTGAATGTGAAGACGATGTGGGTCATTTTACATATATATATATATATATTTTTTTTTTTTATTCTCTCTGTTCTGTTTTTTTTTCATGGTCTGGCAGTTTGAGTTATTTATGTGGCCTACCCAAATGTCCTTTCTTTGGTATTGTTCGTCGAATCGTTGAGCTCCTTAAGTCTTGAGTTGAGCTGCACGATTTTTGACAAATGCGTGCACTGACTGGACAGGTCCTCTCAATCTGTGTGGTTCTTTCCTCAAAAGACCACCTCAGACATCGATCTACATGGTCTTCATATAACCTGACCAAGATTATGTCTGGACTTTAAAAGAGACTGTGACCTCTGAGTTTGTTTCGGCCTTTCTTCTCAGAGTAGTCAGATAGGAAACGCCGACTTCATCTAGTTTTAAAAAAACATGATTGACGTGTAAAAGTGTTTGTACAAACCTACTTACAAAAATAAAAATCATTTCATTTCATTTCATCAAATCATCATCATCATTTCATTTCATTTCATTTCATTTCATTTCAATGTATCTAAGTTACAATAGCCTAATGCCAACTTGCTCATCGCCTTTTACAAAATATTGCTTTTCCCGATGCAGGGACGTTAATTCTGCCGTACATTGTTTAAAATACGGTTAAACCCATAAAGTAGTTTCAGAGATATCGGACAAAAACCTGCGAAATGATGTCTCTTCCAAACGAATAAAGATATAAAAATCTTTCTAACTCGGAAAGTAAAAGTCGTACAGTAATGGGACCCAGCACAAAAGATAGAGAATTTTTCAAAACGTAATGTGTGATTCAAAACTAAAAAATGGCAGTTTGAGGCTTAACCGTGTTTTAAGTAACGTACGGCAGAATTGTTGAGGAGTTCTCCTGGTATTCCACCATCAGCTCCATTTCACCATTCGCATTGTGACGAGCATAACTTGCTTAGCAACCATATTAAAGTAAGTAATCGAATCGCAAACCGGGAAATACTTATTATTGAGTAGTTCCGGTGGCCATCTGTGGTCTTCATCATCAGTTCCACTACACCAAATGATGCTTTCCGAGAGCAAATGCACAAGTTACTACAAAAAATACCCAAATCGCTATAGGTGTGCCTATAATACTTGAAGAGTTCCTTCGATTTCTCCAGGATCCCATCATCAGATCCTGACCTGATGACAATGGGACCACCTGGAAAGTATACCCTTTCAAACAAAAAAATAATTTTTGGAATCGATCGAGCCGTCTCCGAGTAATCGGGGAACATACATAAAAAAAAAATAAAAAAAAAAAAAAGGTTCCGACGAATTGAGAACCTCCTCCTTTTTGAAGTCGGTTAATAAATAGGTACCTACACAATTCAATTCCTATCAAATCATTGGGTGAGTGTGTAAGGTGTAAGTGTAGTGTAAGTGAGGAATGATTTATATTCTACTTGTCCATTCTGGCCTTACGCGACCGACGATACGCGACACATCTTCCGTCAGATGTGAAACCACCATTTAACTGCCCGTTAGTACGCTCGAGGCACTAACGCATCAATCGCATCATCGCATCGGTTGAGTGTGTAAGGTTGAATGTTTTATTATCTACTTGTCAGTTCTGGCGTTACGTGACCGACGATACCCTACGCATCTTCCGTCAGATGTCCCCTAATCCTCAGATGATCCCTTCTAGTAGTATCGTTGATGCGATTCCGATTAGCGATTGTGTTTTGTTTAGGCAATTGAAAAAGAGATTTAATTTGAGACTTTCAGAAAAAATATTTCCTACCTAAACATACATCCGCTTATCATGAAATTTTAACACATAGCCACGTTTTGCGTTCATAAAGAGCTCGTGACCTGTAAATGTACATATAAATGTTATTCTTTTTCACGAACATAGTAAAATGCGACATAAAACTGTAAACTGAAATGACGATAAAAATGATTGCCTGTGAAAACGTTTACAATACATACCTACACTGGGCTAAAGTCTGCAGGCTTCAAAGGTTTTCCACGTTTAAAGCCAATAAATAGGTAGTCAGTGTCATTTGTGGTTGGAAGGTTGCTTTTGTTTCCAAAATATTTTACCCGTCACCACATGAATTATGTACCACAGATATAGATAGACATACTCGTATCTGTGAATTATACATAAATATTTATCTTCGTATGTTCGAAAAATTTATCAGCTTAACAACGTATAATTAGCGCAATGAACGTTGTAGAACTGTCAAAGGCTAAGTAATAACACGGGTCGATCGATTAGTTTAAGCTGCGTTTGCCGCGGTTGGTCCGTGGATGGGTGACCATCTCCACATACCAAGACCCCTCCGTGCCTCGGAAAGCACGTAAAGCCGTTGGTCCCGGCTATCATTCGTGGATCTTTGACAGTCGTTACGGGTCCTCACAAGCCCGACAGTCTGACAACCGGTCTTAACTCTTACCGAGGGCATTAGGTACTCAGTAACTGGGTTGTGGAGGACAGATAGGCAGTCGATCCATGTAAAATAATGGTATTCAGCTGCATCCGGTTAGACTGGAAGCCGACCCCAACATAGTTGGGAAAAGGTTAGGCAGATGATGATGCTGCTGTTAGTGTGTTCCGCAATTACCCGCTAATTGCATTAAATGTAATAAATAGTCAAGGTTTATAAGGACCTTTGACTCCTACAAGTATCTTTTTAGTTAGTTCAGGAACCAGCTGTTCAATCTGTTTTAGACCAATGCTTTTACAAATCATGTTTAGTGTATGTTTAACTTTATGTGTTGTTCACCGTCTAAACTGCGCTAAACGATCTTCCGTTTTAACATTATTTTTAGTATATGCGAAACCCGAAACACGTGTCTAGTATTTTTATGTAAAGAATCTTATGTACAAAATTTCAAAACTGTATCATGAAAAATCACAAAGTTATAAGCTTGTTAAGTTACCTGTTTGTCCGTAAAAAAACATGCTCACCCCCGACTTGCGCTCATTGATAATAATACCTAGGTACCTAACCGTTCAGCGCGGAGATTGGATAACCTACGTGTGTCCCTCGGTGTCCAACTTTTAAGCTTTTTTAAATATTTTTGGGACAAAATATAACATGGGGTAAAAATTATTAGAATCGATTCAGTTACTTATTCTGAACAAACTATATTCAGATTTCGCATATACTAAAAATAACGTTGTATAAAGTCTACTGTAATCTCCATTAGATTACAGTGTTTGCGAGTAAGGTACAGCTATTAGTATAGATTGAATCAGATTTAATAATAAAAGTCTCCCACATGACATGAACATCGTTATGTAAACACGCTCCATAATTTTGCATTCGCAAAATTCCAATATTCTTGCGTTTTTGCAAACGTGAATCACATTTTGATTAATTCTCTCTTTTAAAGTTATAACTGAAGGTTAAAAGAGATATGTAAAGGGAACCCGATTACATTTTTAGTGTAGGTATTCTTTTTATTGTTTGTTCTGAAGAGTAACAGGTAAATATCCAAGCCATGTTAAACTGTTACATGACTTTCAAATGGCTTACATGCGCTTTCTCTTCAGGCCAGGAAGTTCTCAGTTGCATGTGAATAATCTTATCGCAAATCGTGGTATTTCTGAAATTGTTGGGTAAAGGCTTCACGCGCATAAGTTATCGATGAGCGTTCAAAGAAGTAGTACTCATTAGTAGGTATTCAAATCTTTTTGCTAGTTTTAACACTTTAAAGCCTCTCGACGTAATAACAATAAAACTTCTATAGTGTTTCGGTCAGTGTCCCGCAAAGTGTTAATGCATTATTAAAAAGACCTGGCACTTTTACACGGAAAAACACTCAAAGAACTGCCATAAAATTACCAAATAAACGAAACACGTATAAAAATGTAACATACGCGATAACGTTATCGTGCTTTCTTTCAAATAGTCTCATAGTTTTTTTAATTTCATAAAGACATCGTGCTGAGTTAGCTACAAACGCTACCCTTTATGACCGCCACTTCGTCAGCGTGATTTTTTTATTAATTGTATCCTATGCTGATCGAGAATACTTTAGCTTCCCATTAGTGAAAGAATTTTCAGAATCGGATTAGTAATTCCGAAGAGTTATTCCGTTCTGATCCCCTGAACCCCCCTCCACCCCCCCTCCTCGATCCCCTGCTTGTTCGTCTTCTGTTTTAATCTGTCTTATCCACTATAAACTTTCTCATTCCGGTTTTGATCCGCTTTGATCAGATTATCCCATATCCTTACTTAGTATAAAACAAAGTCGCCGAAATGTCTACGCGTATAACTTCCGAATGACTGCACCAAATTGGATTATTCTTTTTTGATGTGTTCGGTATTGCCAGGAAAAGATTTGTATGAAAGATTATTTCGGAAATTCGAAAAAAAAAATTGCACCCGTGCAAATTTGGGGCGGGACGCTAGACGCTAGTAACCGACCAAATATTTCAACTCTCTGCGTTGCTGGTTCAGAATGATGTACCGAATCCACGGCAACAGATTGCGCGTGGATATCCTTGCTGCCCTGTATAGTATAGATTAGCTAAATATCTAACGTTGAACCTTACTAACCAATGAATAAGTAGTGGTGGGTCGTTGTCGAATTTTTGACAGACGAAACACAACCGTTCTCCTGACGACAAAAACGGTTGCAGAAAACGGTCGCCGTTGCAACTGGTTTGAAGGACGAAACTTATCCAACATGGAATAGAATTGCGTTTTTGAGGTTTTCGTTTTTGAACGACTGTTTTGAAAACAAAAACGAACGCCGAACGAGAGACGGCGCGACGACGACGCGACGGAAAAGTGTGATAGAGTTGAACCATTGCATTCTCGACTGTATTTTCATAGGCGTAAAATAAAAAATCGCACCAAGTAATTCGAAGACTGGTTTGTGCAACGAAGACTGTTTGAACCCAGGACATAAAACGGTTGCATCGTTGCAGAATGCAAATCGGTCTTCGTAAACGGTTCGTCGTCGCAACACCCACCCCTATGAATAAGCACTAATCCCATGTACACTTTAATTAAAACATTTTATCATATTAACTTTAGTAGGTAGTTATGAAAGCCTTTTCTTAAGATGGCATCGATTAGGCAATGGCAGTAGCTCATCGTCGCTGATAGGCAGTTGTAATATTAATTGAAACTACTTTCAAGAAAATAAAGATATAAGCAAACATCAATGATTTAAATTAATACTCTTTTTAGCGTTGCGTTGTTAAAGTAGAAAATAAAGATATAAGCAAACATCAATGATTTAAATTAATACTCTTTTTTGTGTCTTTGAGGGTCGTTGATTATGAATACATCAGTTTGTATGAGTTTTTTTTATTAATCTAAGTGCTCATACATACGAGTGACATGCGTCAACGACAGAGGCAACTGTAACCGTCGACGAGTGGCGACGGCTGCCGTCAGCGGATGTCGATGGCAGCCGTCGACACTCATCGACGGTTGCAGTTGCCTCTGTCTACAAACTCTGTCACTACCTAATGTCCCACAGCTTTTCAACGGGAGTCCGTTAAAGACTTTCATCTCCTTCTGGTCTCTTCTCTAGCAAATTCGACATAGGTAAATGAATCCAAGTCAATTGAAGTCAATAGATATTGTAATTCAAAGGTAAACTTTTCAGAAACCTCCGACCAACTGCTGCGAAGGGATGCGAACGTTCTTCGATACTCGATACGTGAAGGAGACTCTGGTGGTGGCTTTCAAACAAGGGCCAAACAACCGGAGACTGAGGGTCATCATGCTGGTTATCGTTATGTGTGTTATAATAGGACCAATTTATGGTGAGTATTTCTTTGATATTAATGAAATATGAATGAGGAGGGTACAAGAGTAAGGCAAGACCAAAAAAACGATGGATCGGACTGTGTAAAAGATGATATGGCTAAAATGAGAGTGACTAACAGAGAAGTATGGAAGAAAAAGACAAAAAAA
Organism: Oligia latruncula; assembly: GCA_948474745.1. NCBI lineage: Eukaryota > Metazoa > Arthropoda > Insecta > Lepidoptera > Noctuidae > Oligia > Oligia latruncula. The sequence goes on along the minus strand of OX419693.1, from coordinate 8,243,411 downwards.
AAAAAAAAAAAGACATTTTGAGCCGAGCCCAAATAAATAAGGATAAGGTCAGGAGGATGATGTGTGTGTGTTGGGATGCATAAAGAAGCCTCCTCGTGTAGCGCAGTTTGTTCCGCCAGTTACTCAACTGAACCCAGCGCTCGGCGCATCCTGGACAGTCACATCCAATACTTTATTTGTCTGGCCGATTCTTCCCTTACCAGCAAGCCATTTTCATTGACATGTAGTTTAGGTACAACAAGATCTTTTTTGTTTTTCTAGGTTCATATAAACAAAAACAAATCGTTTTGCTTATCCAATGGTAGCATTTTCATTGCCAAATTGAGCATAAATTCGTATGCATAAATTCGTATGTCAATTTTACTTGTGACAGCTACTTCCATATGGCAGGATCTACTTCCATAGTAGACTCTATGAGCTATGAGGCTTTTGCTTAATTATTGATAAATAAACCAGACTTAGTTTTTACAAAAACGGTCCGTAAATTAAAGGAATCGCCATAAGTTCGACAAAAAATTTCCCTGTTAAAGAAACCTGTTTCCTTTTCAGGAAAGTTGTCTCATTGTTTTTAATACATAGTTAAGGCATTTTTGTATCAACCCTTAAAGCATAGAATGAATTCTATGTATCCAAGGTAAAATACGATATAGTATATAAGCTGTAGGTATAAATACAAGTTTGGTATTAATCGCCGCTTCAAATTATCTTTTATTATCAATTTGTTGACTGTTTGAGATTGCAATTTAGTTAATTTGTTTCGACCACTTGCATTATTAGCATTGACCTAAATTATGAATAAATTGCAGATTAAATCAATTTTAATAGTCGTAGGTAAATGTTAGACTAGAATAAGAAAAATAAAAATGGTTTTGTGCTCCCAGCAATCAAAATACGAAATCGATAACAATTTCAACGTATAACATTATTTTACGGTTAAATGTACCATAGAGGATTCGGTCATTCTAGGGCAAATCAATTTACAAAATATTGTTTTGTATAATCTATTAAATTGGAGTTAAATTGTTTGTTTATAAAAAAATATAAATTAAAGTACAAAAATATAATATGATCGATAAAATTAGTGATAAGTAAAATGAAAATCTAAAAAATCTATAATTAATATAAAAAATGTTCGTCGTACCTTAGCTAAGCTTAATAAAAGTTCAAAATATTATTATCAAAATTATCTTCTATTATAACTTATAACTATTCTAGTTGGTCCGGAGGAAGGTGATGGCATTCGTGATACAGGGTAATCCTAGTACGAGTGCCAAAGCACTCCTTTGACATCTAAGTGCACATTACATAAGACCTAATTTGTTTGTTTTTTAAGGAGATTTACTGTACCCATTCTTCTAGTAATTAAAATTATTATTAATTATTATTTATTTTTATATTTTAACATATTTCGGGACCATGGGGTCCCGGTCCTTTGGAAGGCGTACGAGGGGCCGAAGCCAACTCGCAGAGGCCCGTTAGAGATTTTCAATGAAATGAGGCACCAACCGACGATTATCCCTGTTCGCACTATACAAGTGCACCCAAGGACAACCCCCGGCTGGTGTAGGACTATTGCAAAATAAGGAAACAAAAATATTGGATTATGGGTTTTGGTGGCTAAAGTGAACTGGTTATCTAAGACTATGGAAAAACTATAGCCCCTGCCTGACCGATGTTCTCTATCAATTACACAGATTAAATGGCAGGGGGTGACTTGCACACTCAATAATGGGCCCCCGAAAACGGTCGCTAGCACATAGTGTCGTAGCGGCAAGGGGGCAACATGTCCTGAGGTGCTTATGAGGAGTGGAGAGGTATTCCACGGCTATCAGGACAATCCCGGAAGTACGGTCAAGATCCCTACCAGCATCTTACTGGAATACTTCCTTCCTCCGAGCACGTTTGCTCTTGCGAATCTCCACTCAAGCCAGCCAATAAAGGCAAGAATGAGGTGGGAGCTCTGTTCCTCGTCATTGTTCACTCCAGCCGGCCAATAAAGGCAAGCCAGAGGTGAGGAACAAGACTTCTCCCTGGAGATAGGGTCCGTGGGGTCGCTACTGCCCAACAGCTCGCCACATGCTGCCCTGCGGATTTCTGTATCTCTCTTGGTCTGGCTCCTAACTCTAGACCTGTTCCGGCAAAGTAAACCCTTCCGGCACAGGCCTAGAGTTCTGAGCGCGCAAGCCCCACCACGACGTCAACGTAGAGATACGGCGGTGGGGTATGTATTATTATTATTGTTATTATTATCTTTATTTCATATACTATAAAATGGTTAAATATAATATATAAAACAAGTAACTATTTACACTAAGTATAAGGTACTAAATTAAATGACTAACTAAAATTTGTAAATGTAAATCAATTTTGTAAAAAGCAAATTTACACTAGTTGATTTTGTTGGTATTCTATAAACTATCTAACTTATCAAGGTGATCAGTGAAAGTAGCGAGCAGTATACTGAGACCGGATTTTCTTGGCATTATCTCGCATACGGTACGCCCTTGGCATTGAACTGACGTTTCCATCGGTCGCAGTTGCGGGTTAGTTACGCCACTGCTTTCTCTTAGTTTCGCTTTCTATAGAGCCGGCTGTAGGTACTAACGACAAGTCACGGCATGTGCCTGTTGTGTAAAAAAGGAAAAAACTAATACATTGACCGTGCCTTTACTAAATCGTCGCCAGTTCGGTGTTGCACAGTCCAGAAAGAGTGACATGTAAAAAGTTATTACTTGACCCTTTATTGATAACTTATTCTGATATATATTGTCATATTTTTTTAAAAAATAACTGTAAGTAGGTTTGCACAAACACTTTTACATGTCAATCATATTTTAAAAACTAGACGAGGTCGGCGTTTCCTATCTGACTAGTCTGAGAAGAAAGGCCAAACAAACTCAGAGGTCACAGTCTCTTTTAAAGTCCATACATAATCTTGGTCAATCATATGATATTGTATATCTTATACCTACAGGGTGACTGGATCTGGACCCGCCATAGCAAATTCGCATATAGAGGAGGTCATTTACTAATTATTGAACTTTACTTTCCCTAGCTAAAGTTTTATAGTTTGGGAGATATGTCAATTTTAATACTTTATTGCGATTTTTCCAAAATTTGACCTTCATGATTGAAAGTTTTGTATCCAGTACCCTAAATTTTTCAAGATTTTTGGATTTTTTAATAATTTAGAAGGATACTGCTACTCATTCATGTTATCTATCCAGCTCGTCCCGCCATCTCCTACGTAGTCTGCCGCGACCCTGCCTCACAGTCTTAGGGCACCAATTCTGTGCTATAAATAGGCGCAGTTTGTCCCGCCCCATTTAAGTTGGGCAGCCTTTTGAGCCACATGAGCTATGTTTATTTTGGAGCGCAGTATTGTGTTCCGAACACGGTCCGTCAATTTTGCTTAACAATTTATTTTCATGACTAAGTTTCAATCTTGTGATTGATTGTAAAACAAATAATCAACATTCCTTCAATTGCAATAATGCGCCGCAAATGTTTTCAAGTCATTAACAAAGTCACGTTAATTAAGCACAGTTGATTTAGCTCTCACACTTGAAAATTCAATCTAATGAGTTATGTAATATGTTAGGAAGGAACGTAGATATAACCATTATCGTGGTATAACTGGGGTACCGTACTTGTTTATTGTAATTATGAACTCTAATGAATTTGACGAAGGTATTTAGCAATATAGATATGTATAATGACTTCTACATAATATCCTTTCACTACCATTCGACAGGTTTCCGAATTTGACACATTTTCGGTTACCAGATTTCCTGAGTCCCTGACAGCAAATACCTGTCAGAAGAATACTGTCAAAATTTTCAAGTTTAGAGCGTTTTGACGACTCCTTCGATGACGTTCATTAATATTCGATTTGGCACGGACGCGTTTCGAATGCTTGCGAATAGCTCTGGTCCATCCTGTTAGTTTAGGGGATAGTGTCAGTACCTACTGTTTACTGAGAAAGTACAATCCTTCTACAGTTGTTTTGCCTGTGACATCGACTCAAGTAGCAATCCATTAGCAACCATAAAGAAATAAGAATAAAGATCACTGAACTCATTTTGACTGTGATGCAAAATCATAGATAACATACCTGTGAACGGATTGAAGCTTTTCTCTAATAAGATTAAGTAACCGTAGACATTGTTTTTGTTTTTTATTAGTTTAAAAATCAAGAGCAGTGCTGGCCCATTGGTAACGGCTGCGACTTACGAGTTCTAGGTCGTAAGTTCGAACTCAGACAGGCGCTTTACAAAAAAACGCGCGACGCTAGACGCATATCAATTCGCGACTAGAAAATAATTGTTTTTAATGTTACATACCTACATTGTTAAGTGGTAATAGAACTTGCATAAAAACATTGGTGCTAATAGACCCTGAAACAATAATATAAACAGTGAGATACACTATACATAAATTGAGACGAAATAAAACTATAACAAATTGATCCCGACCTACACCAACGTTGTCATCGACGTAGCAACGAAGGCGGCATTAGTTTGGAATCTCACGAAATACTAGTGTCATCTCAGTAGGCGGTCTTAGTTTGGAGTCACCATCAGTCATGGTAAAATAATCACCGTTTTGGTTACCACGACAATTGTGAAATAACTTAGTGGAACTATCGTATTACACGCACTGATTTGAAAAAACAAGTAATTAAAAAAACTAAAAAAACCCGACTGCGGTAAAAAAAAATAGTTTAAAAAAAACTGAAAAGCTAAAAACAAGGCCATTTTAAATTAAATAAAAGTTGGAAGCAGGCTCCGACCCATACCATTTTTTTATTATATTTTCAAACTCAAATGGGTCCCGCCTGCTTCCAACTTTTATTTAATTTAAAATGGCCTTGTTTTTAGCTTTTCAGTTTTTTTAAACTATTTTTTTTTACCGCAGTCGGGTTTTTTAGTTTTTTTAATTACTTGTTTTTTATTTCCAGCTTTTTAGTTTACAAATTTGAAAGATTTCGCAGACGATTTACTTATGTATTCATTAATAGCTGACCCGTAAAGTCACTCAACAGGGAACAAGAAATAATTATTTTATTTAACGTGTTTTTTACGATTTGTCACTTCGAATTACTTTTAACCATATAAGATGTATATATTTTTGTAATCACCTTTTAAAACCCTTAATTTTGATATTTCACTCGATGGTATTAGAAGAAAAAAAAATTTCGAACTCCACAATATGGCACCCTAAATCCGCCATTTTACTTTGTTTTTGATTTTAATGTAGCCAGTGACACTCGCGCTACCAAGACAAATCTAAAGACGTATAATTTATTCAAATCCGTTCATTCGTTTAGAAGTTACGAGGGAACAAAGAATCGGACATACATACATACATACATACAGGTCAAACACATAACCCTCCTTTTGGGCTTCGCCGCAGTCGGGTAAAAACTAATACGCAATAAATTAATTTATAAAATAGTGGCAGCAGAAATGAAGCTAAGGGTGCTTATGACTTGCAGATTGGGGATACGGTAACCTCAGGATACAAATAGATAGCTTAGTCATAATCACCTTGAACACCTTATTACCATAAATAAATTTATACAGGATTTTTCCTTTCTTACCGTACCAACACCGTCCAGGTAGGAGAAAAAATAGAAAAAATACTACGCTATGACGATAGTTCTACGCAAGTAGTGCTATTTTTATCCTTTTAACTACACACTTTTTTTTTACACTTTATCACAATAAACATTTAATTCACTCTGAGTTTGATGCGTGGGAGTGCCAGTGCCTTAGGCATCAACTTGATTACGGCTACCCTCTCACCGGGAAGACGCCTGTGTCCCAGCAGTGGGAACATTGTAGACTGATTATGATTTTTGTTTATTCTCGATCACGTCTGATGGAAAGCGACGGATGAGGTCTATGATGGAACGAGCGTGCCCAGAAGATGCCTAAGTGATGTAAAAGAATGGACTAGGTACCTAGTAGTTACAAGTTAGCAGTAGCTTGTTCGACTGTACAAAGGTACCTTTCGGTTCGGATAGATACCTCAACTAGAATAGTACCTTTTTTTTTTTGTTGTCGGGGGGAAACCTTCAAAAGGCACCGGACCTCCGGGGATAGGTCGGGGGGTGTCGGATTTTTACTTCACTAAAACCACCCCGGTGATCACCATCAGCACATAGGGGTGTTCCCGGTTCCTCTTAAAATACCTGAAACGCCTGAAAGGCACATCCCTGGGGAGGCTGTAACTAGAATAGTACCTACCTTAGCAAAAAGTTAAAGATTTTATAAAATGGACGTTTATTGAAGGGAAAGCTTCCTTAGGGTAAGGGAAACTTTTGTGGGTTCGGGTCACCGACGTGCTTTATTATCAATATAGCCATTAGGGTTTTTTTTCAACTAGTGTTAATTTCATAGTTTTAAGTTTTCACTTCTGTCAGCAGTTCCTATGTCTGCCTATGTTTTTTCATTAACCAATTCTTTTTATTCTTAATTTCAGGTGAAATGTCAGTACTGTACCTCTTCACGAGATACCGTTTCAACTGGAACGAGGTTGATTTCAGCATGTTCTCTACTTACGCCATGGGTACTTCATTAGTAGGTAATTATCGCTTAATTATGGTTATTATAATCCATCTTGTTGGCGTATCGTGAACAGAAACAGACATTGTATTGGATGTAAAAATTACTGCGCAAGTGTTCAGTCGTGTGAAGGAAAATTCCATTTTATTTACATAGAAATAGACAAAGAATGCAGTCTCAACTGCTATTACCATTCTATAGGGACGTGAGACCTAATAATGGTGATCACCATTTACCACAAGTCGATCATAAAAGCTTCGGCTTCGGCACAATTGCGTAACACGTAGGTACTCTATTACTCTCGATCTGAATAATTTTGAAGCTTATTTCTAATCCATTGCTCCATATGTTTGAAAAATGTGTCTGTTCAACAACGCAAATAACGCAATGAATGTTGTCAAACTGTCAAAATTATGGAAAATGAAACTGATTCCTACTGATAATGTGTTACGCAATTGCGCATTTATTTTCGTCAATTATGTGCTTTTCCAATGCGGGGGCGCATTGGAAAAGCACATAATTGACGAAAATAAATGACTTTGATTCGAACTTCCTAAAACTGCTTAGTGTCCTGACTGTCGGAGAGTACAAAACGCGGGAAAGTCGGCAAAAGGACGAAGAGGAAATTAATAAAACTAATTAAGATAGATGTCAAATGTTTGATAGTAGGTAGGTACACTTAAATGCAAGTTTCTTTTCCCCAACCTTTGGATCCTAAAGGATAGTAAAGAATCCGTTAAAATACCTTATAGCAGTAATAACTTAACTATAGACACAGTATTTAAAACATAAATGTTAACTAGATCTTTCGTTGGTGCGTTTTCATAGATAAATAAACAAAGACAAGAAAAGGAAGGTTTTCAAAGTTAAATAATTATGTATGTATTTTTCTACAGTTCTTGAAATTGTATTTTCCAGGTACTTTATTTTCGGTGGGTGTATTTAGTCATCTACTTAAGTTTGACGATGCCATAATTGGTGTGATATCGTGTACCAGTAAGATATTGGCTGGAGTCATGTACGCATTTGCCACAAAGACGTGGCACATATACATAGGTATGTATTCTTTATAAACGAATTAAAAAAATTGTGGATATATATTTGTTGATTAAGGAGTTTGGAAGCTAGATGCAAAGCCTTCTGAGGGTGATAGTTGAAAACATACTTCGTCTTAGACATTTATGGCTCAAAATACTGTAAATGTTGTCAACTATCACTCCCTAGCTTTGCACTCAGCTTCCAAACACCCTGTGTATCACGATATTGTATATCACGATATATATCATTTGATATTTATGGCCAAAACTAGAAACTTAGCAGATTCAGTTTACCCTAGCAACAGTTGACAAAAAAAATAATATTTGGATTACCTTTCCCGAAGTGGCAAACTAATCATAAGTTAGGGTGCCGGTCGCAGTGCACGATCCTGCCTATATTTTTATACAAAGCAAAGTTAAGCACACGTGCGTAGCTTAGGCTCGGCGCAAACGGTCCACCGACCACAGCCACCGGTGGCTGTGGCGCGCTACCGCCACATTTGTAACAGTGTCAGAAACGAGCGACAGCCACCGGTGTTCGGAAGCCGCCACGTTTTATAACCCGCTCTCTGCTGCGCAGTCTTACGATGGACTAAGACATCCCCAGTTGGCTCGCGCTATTGTTAATACGCAGACGACGTAGACAACGCCGTCGCCGCCTACATTGGGTACATCCAGTTTTAACTGGTGCAGTGCGAGTGGCGGTTGTCGGCGTCTTGTGTGGCCCGTAGCGACCACAAGTGGCGAGTCGCGAACACTGCCGTAGCGAGTGGCCGCCACCGACTACACGTGTGCGGCGCGTCTATACAAAATATATGAAAAAGTATGTTAAGTCGCTGTCGCTAGCCACCAATGGCTGTGGTCGGTGGCCCGTTTGCGTCGAGCCTTAGCTGTAAGCTGCTGTGGAGCAACGCCTCAACTTCAGAAACCCATGCTTTGTTTGTTTAATTTATATAGATACCATTTTTTTGTCATCGTGGGGAGAGACTCCTTTTCTGTTTTGCTTGGCAGAGTGATATCTTAACCTTTTTTTTTTTAATTGCAGCTCCTTTGATAGAAATATTCAACGGGACATCGTTCATAGCGATGAGGTCGATGGTCTCCAAATTGGTAGACAAACATGAATTGGGTAAGCATTATTTACCTATGTTTAGTGCCATCTATGCCTAAACCATCCATAAACAATGGCGTTAGTTTTAATGTGTATGTACCAATTAATATATGGAATTCCTTTTTTTTTTTATTTTTATTAGTAAAAAAAACAATATACTTTACGGTATGTAAAGATGGTCACCCATCCACAAACCAACCATTGACCCCTCCGTGCCTCGGAAAGCACCTTATGCGGTTGGTCCCAGCTGTCATTCGTGGATCTTTGACGAGGTTACGGGTAGTCAGAAGCCCAAAAGTCTGACAACCAGTCTTACCACTGTTATTCAGTTGTCTGGTATTCAGCTGCATCCGGTTAGACTGGAAGCCGACCCCAACGTAGTTGGGAAAAGGCTAGGCAGATATGATACAATAAAAGATGTTCATTTACTTATTATTTTTTCTTAATACCAGGAAAAGTAAATTCGTTCTTCGGCGTGGCTGAAGCTATGATGCCGCTTATCTACGCCCCCATGTACACTACGCTGTACACCAAGACTATCAAGACCTTCCCTGGAGCATTCTTCCTTCTCGGAGGAGGGTTGACGATGCCAGCCGTTGCCATATTCTTGTAAGTATTGATTTTAAATTTCGTAATGTTGTATGCACTGCATGGCTATCTGACTGTTATATTTCACCTCCGGACTGTAATTTACAGTAATAGGGTGCTATGGTGCTTCACACTTGATCGAAGCAGCATGATTCAGTTTGCTGAAGGCTTTGGCCTGCCGGCAAAAATCAATCATGTCGTCCGGAATACACAAGACTAATTTTATACGTCATTTTACCAAATAAATACTCTTTGATAAAATGAGGTATAAAATTAGTCGTATGTTTAAAAAAAAGTCGCTGAACTTTAAACAGTTGGTACTGCTTTATTCACATATTATTAATATTGTATGTATTTGTCATTCCAGATGGTTATATCTGGCAAATAAGAAACACATTCAAGCAAACTTGGACAAAGAAGCTGAAAGCAGAGCCAATACAGAGAAGATCGGCATGGAAAACAAAGCGTACGAGGCTGATGAAACTGAGAAAAAAACAAATACAACAGTTGACAAAAATGATAGTGTCACACAATCACAAATAGAAATAGGATTCATAGAAAGCATTGTAAACAATAGTAAGGTACAACACTAGCTTAGAATGAGACACATGCCTAGACTGTAAATAATTTAATGGGAATAGATACTTTTATAACAGAGATAAATACATTATTGGACATAAGAATGCTTAATAGAAATCATTTTGAGAAAAGCGTAGGTAGGCACAAGGTAGTCAGACTGGCATCGCTGCACTATAACTAGGTACCTAAAAACGTTAATCATAATTTAAGCAAGGAGGTTTAAGTCCAAGCGGCGATTCACACATTCAGTCGCTCTGTTTCAAGTTTATGTAGGTCTCTCTGGGACAGTAAGAATCCATCGTGTCCCGCGTGGATCCACGTTCCGCCATACGAAGGGATAAAGATGGAACTGCAAGATTACTAAGGCTCAGGTTAATGACAAAATGTCTGCCTGATGGAAAAATATCGTCTGCGCAAACAATTGTATATCTGTTATATGTAATGAAATATTTTATGTTAATGTTATTTGACTCAGATTTTAGTAAACGTTTTATTCAGCGAATTGAGACTGAAACAGTACGGATGTTAAGTATGAAAGAAAATTTGCCTACCATTCAACCCGATAATAAACTAATAGGTACAGTCAACAAAAGAGATAAGCATGTTATCTCTTTTGGTTTCTTACTAAACTTCAACTATATCCGACGATCCTGCACACTTATCTCTTTTGTTGACTGTACATTGAAGATGAAAATTACCATAAACCTCAACATGACAGAAAAGCCAAGATAAGAAGCGAATATATAATTCGTCATTCACAAAGCTATTCAACAATTTGATTTGTGGTGGTAATGGACGTTATGGCATTAGTTTAAAGCAACTTATTATTTATTTTCTACATTTAAATTCAAATACAGTGTGGCCGCAACCTGTTACCATGGTTTCAGTATATTATGATTCTGAACATACCTTTTCCAATGACCGCTCCCGCTCTGGGTGGAGCGCACAGAGTACTTTTTGATAGACTAGTAAGTGGAGCGGAAGGGAGTGTTAGACTCTTACTGACTAAAACCCACTCGTGTTCCTTCCTCAGCCCTTTATGTTCCGGGGAAGCGGTAACCCTTTCGGACAATTCCGCTGCACATAAACATACCTGCGTTGAAATTTTTCGTCGGTTAGGTAATAGGTACTACGGGCTGGTATCCGCAACTCCACGTCAATGCGCGTATTTTGCGTACGGTTTTATTTTCGTCGGTTATAAAAATATATAATTATAAAGTTCCATACATTTTTTGTCCGCGTAGCTTATTTTTTTTATAACCGACGAAAATTTTCTACGTTTGCCGTCTAGAATCCTGTGCTGAATTCATTGTCTTATCTTTCCAAAAATATTGTTGACAGGGCACTTTAAATTCCTATGAGGGATTTTCGGAGTTAAGCTTTTCTTCGTCAACTAAATTGCAAGACCAAGTTTTGCACACCCAATGAAGTGATATAGTGTAGGTACTAATTTTAAGTTAATATACGTAGATGTATGTTATCCTAATAATTATGTGTGAGTACTTATTTGATGAAAATAAAGAAATATTTTTAATTGCCTGGTTTTTATTTTGAAGTTGGTAAAATATTTTCTTCGTGAATAAATAGAGCGGAACTTTTTTGCCTTTATGTGCAAACTTACAATTTGCCTTTATGTGCAAACTTACAAAGTGTAAGTACCTACAGTTCGCGTCAAATGACTTTGCCGCTCTGAAGTAGGCAACAAGTCACTGCGCAGTAGTTAATCCTATGAATACAACAGCAGCGCGCATGGCGCGGTTTGGCGCGGCTAGGAAAGAGCTTCAGAGCGGCAAAGTTATTTGACGCGAACTGTAAGTCAATCAACCCAGCCTATTGCAGTCCACTGCTGGACGTAGTCAGAGGTATAGGTCCAGCAGTGGGTGTTGTAGCGCAGGCCCAGAGCGCCCGCGCCCAGAGAGAGCCCAGGCTGCACCACAACACCATTTCCTCCGCCTTCCGCATTCAGTCCATCCCAGCCACCTTTGTAAGGTCGTCGGTCCATCTAGCAAGGTCCAGTATTTACTTAGTGATACATAATTAATTACGGATCATCCAGGATAATGTTTTCAGGTTTCTAACACAAAGGTTACAAAAAAAGTAAAAATCTCACACCTTACTAGAAACATGAATTTATTCCATACTCATTTCAAATATAAACATATCTATGAGTAGGTATACTAATTCCAAATATATGACGTAAAAGTTCCAATAATATATTTCCCAAACAGTAGAATATTCAACGTATAAAAATATAACAAACCAAGAATATTTGAGACGTCTGCTACAGATTCATCTAAAAGATCTTTCAACATTTGTAAGCGTTATAAAATTCATCCATTGTGCTCCTAGGGAAGCATTTGACCTTTTTATTAGTCTTTCAACAAACCAGTCTTAGTCCTTGTATGCACATAATCCTTTTAAATCTAGCACAAACATGTATGACATTTATTATTATAAAATCTTAGACAGAAATCGAAGACATAGCTATAAAAACATTTATACTGTGCACAATATTTCGTACACTTTGTGAGGGATTTCTTTTCCTGAGAACGAGATGTACAGCGTTTGATGGCTAGGATGAACCTGAAAGTAGAATTACGAAACTTCAGTAAAATATATAATATAAAAAACTTTATACAAATAGTTAAATAAGATGGTCTGGCAGTTTTAATTCCTCATTTAGGACATACCCAGGCATTACCTACGGGAAATTATAAACTCCCAGACTCTCAACGCGAGCCACGATACATTTTTTTTTGTATAAAGGTATGTTAGTTATTAAATGGTCGTCAATTCAAATTAGAAACTATGGTGACGAAAAATTATGTCAGTGTGTCAGCTTCAAAACTACATCAAAACATTTTCTTTGACTTATCATGGTTTTCAAGTTTTAGTCATTTATACCTAACATGAAAATGCAGGGTGGCTCGATTTAGGAGTCCGGGAGTGTAGTTTCAACTAAGCATATAAGATTCTAAAGGTCCCGTATAAGCGCATTTTCAGAATCCTATAATTGCGTGATTCTTGGTAAATTCTGGCCATTATTTTGTGACGTCTCGGCAATAGTGAGCTGTCGCTGTAGAGACTGTAGCAATTACCAAGAATTGCGCAATTTCATTTGCCCGTGCATAGTGCAAAGCAAGCAGGTGGTAATAAAACCAGTACAAACTGGCTTCAAATTCTTTTGAAAATTCGCTAGCTCTAGATCAAGGCGTTACCACCTTACCACTGAAGTAGGGACTACTGTACGTACGGTGCATTAGTGTATGTTTATTCGTGGAATCCGGTGCTTACCTTGCCAGGAGTCAATGACCCTTGTTCCCTAGCCCTGCCCACGTACAGAGGTTCTCCGCTAGATGTGTTACCGCCGACCACCGCGTTCGGAGGTACGCTTGCATCGCGGCATTCCTGCCATCTGATCCTATCGGGACGAGCGCACAGTACCTGTAATGACAAGGAAAATTCTACCTGTTACTTTATTGTTCTCTTTTTTACTTTTTTATTTTCGTCATTTTTAAATTAAAACTCACGGAAGGTCACACTAATTTAGATTAGTTCAATATTTTTCAAATTCGAGTACAAAATGTTGGTAGCTCGGTCAACTTTATAATTGATCTATATACAATTTGTAACTGAATTAATCCACATTATGTAGTTGGTTCAGAATCGTTTACTGAATCTATTTCTGTTATTATAATAACTAGCTGTTGCCCGCGATTTCGTCTGCTATCTAGAATGAAAAGTAGCCTATGTCCGTCTCCAGGTTATGGTCTACCCTTATGCCAAATTTCATCCAAATCCGATTAGCCGTTTTAGCGTTACAAACACACAAACTTACTTTCACATCTAAAATTATTAGTTAGGATTTTATTTCCCAGCCATAATTAAAACTACCTAGGTACGTAAGTTTATTACAGTCACATTCCAGCTGTACAGTCATAACATAACAAACCAAAAGTCGCAGTCGTTCCATTCATCCGGTTAGACTGGAAGCCGACTCCTATATATAGTTTGGAAAAGGCTAGGCAGATTGAGTCTCGCAAAAACTCGAAAATGGCTCGACCGATAGTGTTGAAATTTTGATAAGTTGTTGTGCGCGCGCCGGATTAGGTTCCTAACAAGAAAACGAAAAAGGCATTGCAACACATTAGGCAAGGCCAAGGCATTAGCCAGTCATCAAATAGAACTATTAACATTTTAAAATGTTAACACCAAAACATTAAAAAATTAGCTAAGTAAGTACTTAAGTACTTCATATAAAATTACTCATACATTGTCTTCACAATAAGTTAATTAAATATGGTAATTAGATGCGACATTCTAAGTAAACAAAAAGAATGAGTAAAATTATTCGTCACACATACACAATAATGGCAGCAATAATTTCACAATAAGTACCTACTAATGAGTCAATCTGTGATGTGGCATACTTAAAATAGGATAATTATTGTGCCACGTAGTCGCTAGAGTCGAGTCGGGAGGTCGCGACTTACGAGTTGTAGGTCGTAGGTTCGAACCCAGTCTGGCGCTTTACTTAATGTTATTTATTTTATCACCTTTGCTCTCAAAAACGGTGAAGGAAAACATCGTGAGAAAACCGGCCTGTCCTAGGACCAAAAATTCGAAGACATGTGACATCTACTAACCCGCACTGGGCCCGCGTGGTGAATTACGGCCCATTCCCTCTAACAGAGAGGAGGCTAGTGTTAGAGCAGTGAGAACGTTTATAGGCTGATTATACGTTTATATTTATGCTAATCGCAAACTGGCATTGTGCTGATAAAAGCATAGGGTAAACTATGTATTTAATATATGGGTATTTCCTTTTTTTTTCGGTCAGAATTTTTATTTATTTATTTATTTATCCTCCTACTGGCACGCCGTACAGCAATTACACCAACAGAGCAAAAAATTACTTCATGTGCTGCTTTCCATCCATCCTGTGCGCGGTGGACATCGAACGGGCGGCGATGGATCACGCATGCTCACACAGCGTCAACTCCACAGTTCCATTACTCCATCCAAATTGCGCACATTCCTTGCGATTTTTTTGAGACTCAATGAATTTTTCAAAATAAATACATTAAAATTGTAAAAATTGATGTGTCGTCCTGCCTGACAGCAATAGCTGACAATAGAGTGTTCGTGTAAGTGCAGAATGAATTGTAGAAATGGGCCCCGCGGTACTATTCTCGTAGGATTTTGTGCACGATTATACCTAATGATCTACCCCAGTATTTTTAGAAAATTCACAATTTAACGCAGTCGTTTGTTTATTTTAATTTTGAAAATAAAAAAGATTACTTAGAGAAATGATTATCAACTTTCCGTAAATTATAATAAAACTTTGCATTCTTTGACAATCGTATGAATTAATTCACGGAGTGTCGTGACAATCTGCAAAACAATAAATTTTCCTGATTGCGACAAATACCTCTTAGTACCCTGTACTTACATGTACAGACGCCAGCACATCAAGTTACTACAATCTGTCAGATTTCTTTAATAGATTTTCGACTTTATTGCTAAAGTATAAGGTTCAAGGTTGATTGGGAAAATGTGACAGTTTCGGGTAGGTTGACCTGCTGGCGTCTGTACCTATTTGAAAACAAAAATATAATTTTAGGAATTTGGTTAAGTTTTATTCTGAGAACTTCAAGTTGAATATAGCACTGAATGAATCGATCAAGTTAAGCTACGCTTGCCGCGGTTGGTCTGTGGATGGGTGACCATCTTTACATACCGTGCCTCGGAAAGCACGTTAAGCCGTTGGTCCCGGCTGTCATTCGTGGATCTTTGACAGTCGTTACGGGTAGTCAGAAGCCCGAAAGTCTGACAACCAGTTTACCAAGGGGTATCGTATTACCCAGTAACTGGGTTGTGGAGGTCAGATAGGCAGTCACTCCATGTAAAGTACTGGTATTCAGCTGTATCCGGTTAGACTGGAAGCCGACCCCAACATAGTTGGGAAAAGGCATAGGAAAAGGCTAGGCAGATGATGATGATGATGAATTGATGTAAGCAGACAAAGGTCATGCATTCGTAGCGTTTTTATTCTACGGCAATCAACGATTGTCTTTAGTTGTGTCTAGGCCACAAGGACGATTGAAATTTGTTTCGATCAGTAGTGCTATTCTGTAAGAATCTCACAGTGAAAATGTAGACGCGATAGTCCATTGCGACCCAAGGCCACGTCACGCACGGATGCGTTAGCTAGCAAACAATTAATGGTTCGGTTTCTCCGAAGTTATACGACCTTTGAACGTTGACAAACTATACAGCGTTATCTACGTACCTACTTATAATAATCATGATTTCCATCAAAAGTCCAATGAGGATAGCTTTATGACTCATCTATGTAGGTACATACAGCGAGTACTTCTATACTAATAATAAAGTTGAACAGTTTGTTTGAACGCGCGAATCTCTGGAACTTCTAAGAGAATTTGTAAAATTCTTTTTGAATTCGATAGCCCAGTTATTGAGTACAGCTATAGGCTTAAAATCACGCTGCGACTCTAAGGCCGGGGCCGCACTGGTACGGCGACAGCGGCGCGGCGCGCGGCGGCGACGATATTATGAACAAATTAATTTCGCTTGTCGTTTCTGCAGGTCACCGACATAATTATGTTTATATGAGTTTGTTTTCACAAAATCGCCGTCGCGTCGCAGTCGCCGTACCAGTGCGGCCCGGCCTAAGGAGCCGAGCAAAATAAAAAAACCGGGCAAGAGCCAGTCGGACTCGCGCACCGAGGGTTCCTTAACATCATATGTTTTTAAATTTTCATCGGCGAGGCCTGTATTCATCAGAGAATTTTAACACTGTGCACTGTGGTATAGAATATTGCAGTTTTATGTCAGCGCCATCTCTTGACCGATAGTGGAACTAATGTAACTTTTGTTGATGATTTCTGAAAAGTGTGCTATTTAGAGACTTCGTTTTATTGCTTATTTTTACCATTTTGGTACAGAACCCTTAAAAAAGACAGGAAACGAAGTAAGAGCGCTATCGGGTCCGGGGGCGAAATTTCATGCGAACGAAGTCGCGGGCAGAAGCTAGTAATATAACAATGAACTTATATAATGCGGTTACTATCTCTCAAACGTTTGAAGATAAGTCTGTGAATGCATTTACGTGAACAGAATAATCCATAAAACCTTGAAAAAAATCCCGCACTGATTACACGTTACCTCACTCAATACATGAGCGTTTACCATAATTGACACCGTTATAGTGTTTCATCATTAACGTACACATAATGCCGTTTAAAGAATATACCGTACAATTTGCGTACTAACTAAACAGCAACGTTCGTGGCCAGTCACGGTTACAAAAAGAGAGTGATAGACGACACGAGACTCTGTAAAGAGTTTTTAGTAATTCCGTTCACCTTCCCACTTGTGCGTTTTATGACCCAGGCTACCTACCACGAGTTCTGGCATTTAGTTTTTATAATAATCGTCGTGGATCAATCAATTTGGAATCAGTCTTTAGAATAACGTACCTCGATGCTCCTCACAGAATTTTCATCCCCTCCCCAGGGTACGTAGGCTGCCTTGTGTTTCAGGGCAAGTTTGCCGGGTATGAGGTCTCCTTCAAACCTGGCTCGGATGACCCAGAGAGGGCTACCGTCGTAGCCTTCAAAACCACCCACGACTGCGCGATCGCTGAGCATGTGAGCATCGTTCGGTGTTGTAGCAACCCATTCCACTTGACCTGGAATTAAATAAATATAACATTTTACTCACCAGAATAAAGTCTTCTTTTCGTACGAGTAGGACCACCACGCTTGCTCCCTACCTTTTTTAATGTTATGTATGATATTGTTATAATCTACATCTGGAATCGTATTGCTGTCATTACATTTGCATTTGCATGAAAGCAATGGACAAGAATTACAAGCGCTGCCAAAAATATCTGATGCGTTCTTTTCTAGCATCTTGTTACTATGCGTCATTGATATTTTAAGGATTCTAGCTAGTCGCCAGGAAAACGTATTGCAAACAATTTAGAGGAATTTGATATTGGCTAAAGTATTCCAAAGTTACGTTACACGTACTTATTTTGAAACATTGGCTTCCAAAGTAACGCAGAACAAAAGAGTTAGTCGATAAGACAAGATAGTAAGGCTGCATAAGCATAATCCCACTGGTGGGAAACAGGCCCCCTCTTCGAGAGGTAGTGGGCTGTAATTTGGCACGCAGGCCCAGTGCGGGTTGACATATGTAACATGTCTGCGAATTTTTGGTTCTTGGACATGCCGGTTTCCTCAAGAAGTTTTATTTCACCGTTTTGAGAGCAGTGTGGTTAGCCCGGTTGATTGGAAAATTGTATTATCTATACTGCATCGGTTATTAAAGTCCTTTGATCAGTGTCAGCCCGCAGAAGCATTCAATGAGAAAAAACGCTTTAGAAAAAACTGGACTAAACCTCCAGTAAACCTTAAAAAGTTATGAACTTATATTAAAATAATTTACCTCCGTAAGCTGGAGTTGGAGATACATTGGGGTATCCAGGAGCGGGAGCATAACCATATCCTGGTGCAGAGGGTGCTGAAGGATAGGCCAACGCTGATGGTGGCTGTCCAGGTTGACCCGGCTGGCCCGGTTGGTACGGGTACCCGAAACTAGGTTGATATTGTGGTTGGTACTGCGGCGGGAAACCGGGTTGGCCCGGCGGTGGGGCGCCCGCATTTACAGGGTTATATATCTGAGGGTATATTTGTTGACCCTGTGGTGGTGGGTACTGCTGAGGGTTGCCGTACGGATCTGAAATGTTAAAATAATGAATAAGCACAAAATGTTAACAGCTCACCACGCTAACTTCTATGAACAGCGGGGCAATTGCGTAACACATGGTCAATCGGAATTGGTTTCATTTTGACAGTTCAACAACATTCATTGCATTATTTACCTATTGAGCAGATACATTTTTCGAACTTATGGAGCAATGGATTAGCAATTTGCTTCAAAATGATTCAGATTCCGACTGATAATGTGTTACGCAATTAGGGTGCTGTTTCTCCTGGGAAAATGTTCCAGAAAAATTACTTGGCAGAAATTACGTAATTTCATACCAATTCTGTTCCACCTTTGAATTTATTTCGGACATTCTGAAACAGACCGTTGTAGTGTCTAATTATGGTCAAAAGTTCTAATCGACTTTTCACAATACTTACAAGATCATCAGTTTTATATTTCTAGCTAACCGATCGTTGAAATTTAGCTCACCTTAACCATTTCGATTACGAATCCACACCACAGAAGTATCCATATGTAGAATCCAAAAGTCCATATACGAAAACATTTTTCGTTCTGTGTAGTTATTATTAATTCTCTTAATTAAAGTGTAGGTAGTGGGCACATGCGTCTATTCGAATTTCATATACATTGATGATCTCATAGTTCCAAATATAAAATTATACCGAAAGTATTTGCCTGCGTCGATACGGGTGAATGCAATGGTGTGCGCACATTAGATACCTAAGTGGTTTAGAAAAAGGTTTTTATCCTTAAAAAAAACCCTATTTGTCTATTTCCTTTAACATTAATGACGTAGACAAGATTACAACATCCAATTGTCCTAATATCTACCTAACATGGATTAGTTATCAGTATGTTTCTGTGTGAGGGATCAGACTCCAGAAAACTGCCTAGTTGTGTACCTAGCAAGCTGCCTATTTTGTTTTGTGGTCCCTGTCAGTCTACAGTTATCAGACCAGAAAACTGTCGTGGCATATAAATCTTGTGGCGAGTATCTAAATAGAATAGAAAAAAGAAGAGCAGGAATAATTATCAAGCATAATGAGCCTATAATGGGTCTGGTGGTAAACAGTCACACAGGCCTCCTCTCTGTGAGATGGGTGGATGTAATCCGATCGAACTATGAAAGCTGCCCTTA
Organism: Oligia latruncula; assembly: GCA_948474745.1. Taxonomy (NCBI): domain Eukaryota; kingdom Metazoa; phylum Arthropoda; class Insecta; order Lepidoptera; family Noctuidae; genus Oligia; species Oligia latruncula. Next base: position 8,223,626 of record OX419693.1, on the reverse strand, counting down.
CTATAAGCGCTACCAAAGTCAAATTGAAACCATAGACATGTTGTTGCTGTAGCCGTGTGCAATTACAATCTGAATTATTTTGAAGGATATTGCTAATCCATTGCTTTATATTTTCGAAACATTTGTCTGCTCAACAACGTAAATGATGCAATGAATGAACTGTCAAAATGAAAGCCATTGCTAATTTTAGTGTATTACTAAAATTGCACACCCCTTCACCACTATCTGGTTCTTTAGTAGAGGGCCGCACAATTTTCGAGTAGAAGATCTTTAACTGCAGCTCACCTATATTGAGCTTCATTGCGTTCATGCATTATACCAATATAGATGTCTAGGTATAACGAGGTAGGTCTAATTAGTCAAATTAAAGCGCACTTCCTTTCTTCTAATTTGCTGTGCCCGGACCATGTTGGACAATCCTTCTCGCTGCTCGATTCTTATTCGTCTTCCTTTCTTTGGTCTTTTGTTAAAACTTAGGTACCACCTAACATCATATTGTGGAAATCAATAATGGCTCGCGACTTTATCTGCGATTCAGGAAGAAAAGTAGCCTATCTCATGGTCCACCCATGTACCAAATTTCATCTAAAGCCGTTTTTGCGTAAAAGCATAACAAACAAATATACAAAAAATCAAATCTTTATAATAATTAGCTTAGAATGAGTATAGCATTAAACAGCCAAGATGGGTGGGCAACTTACAGAAGATCCTGGGGAAAACCTGGATAAGACTCGCACATACCAGGGAAGGATGACACAAAAGGGATGGGTCCTAAACTCAGCAGTGGACAGAATAAGGATAATGATGTAATCACATTAAATTATAGAGGCGAAATGTTGTGATGTATGTTTGTTACTTCTTCACGCACAAACGGCTCGACCAATTTTGATAAAATTTGGTATGGAGATAGCTGACACCCTGAATTAACACAAAGAATACTTTTTATCCCGATATTCCCACGGGATCGACAATTATGCGGGTGAAACCGCGGGGCGCTGCTAGTGATAGTATATTTATAGAAAGTCCTCATTTAATTAGTTAGTGCGCGGCATGTAGGTAGATAAAAAGTAGCCTATGTCCTACTCCAGGGCTTAGAGTACCTATCCCATCAATTCATATTGCATCAAAATCGGTCCAGCCGTTTTGGAGATTAGCCGGAACAAACAGAAACAGAAACAAACATAAATATTGATTTTTGTTTGTAGGTACAGACGCCAGCACATCAAGTTATTACAATCTGTCAGATTTCTTTAATAGATTTTCGACTTTATTGCTAAAGCATAAGGTTCAAAGTTGATTGGGAAAATCTGACAGTTTCGGGTAGGTTGACCTGCTGGCGTCTGTACCGTAATAAATGCTTTCATGAATTTAGTAAAAAGCTGTTATTTTGACATTCAAGCAGTTTTTTTTTGTATAGTCTTTAAAAAAGATAGTCAAGTGATGCCATTTGTGCGCATTCATGCACATTTAAATTCGACCTAATAAGGGCCCTATCTCACTAGGACACCAATGGCGGCGGCGCGGCAGCGCGGCGGCGCAACAATGGTCGCACTGCCAAAAAACGTCTATGGTTGGTTGCGCATCCGATTGAACGCCTGGTGAGATACCCACCATAAAGCTGTATATATTTTGCTGGCAGGGCAACCATGGTTGCGCACCATGGTGTCCCAGTGAGATTTAAGCCTAAACTTCCCCCCGACGAATTACTAAAGATATAGGGATACCTAAGGCGTCATAATTATTTACTAAGATTGCTAAGATCAGCAACGATCCGAATACTTACCTACTAAGTAGGTGCCTACGTGGTTATACCGAACAAGACTGTTATATAACAAGCATTCTTTTGGAAAGCTAGAGAAATTGCGACGCTATTGGATGTTGAATGTTAAACAGAACAAAAGTACCTACCCAAGCAAAGTAAATATTATGTAAATACATAATTGTAATAGTCTACCGAAGTAGGTACTTTATTTGTGGGCGTATTCAGCACATGTATGACGTTATGGCTGATTCTGAATATATTTTTTATCTGTCTTTCAATTTAAATCCCTAAACAATATCTATGTAAAAAATAAAAACGAAGTACCTATAAATAAACAAACTCGGAAATATTACTATTAAATTCTTAATATAAGTACTTACTAAGTAGGTATAATAGACAAAAAATATATTATTTCAAGGTCAACGTCCTTTTCACCCACCCAAGTGCCTTCACAAAAGAAATACCTATGTACTATTAAGCTTGCGTTGGGATGGTACCAAATGGCACGTTAAACATTTACCTACTTAAGTAGGTATTAAAGATTCCAATTAGGAACATGACAATTAAAAATTCGTTAACTAAGTAGGTAGTAGATAGATGCCATACTTATTTAATAAAACCGTAGGTAATGACGACTTATCTAAACGAGCTATCATAAAGTGTAGACAACTGCTTTCAAGCGTTTCTAACCATTCATTTATTATAAAGATGGGTACTCTATTACAGGTACCAAAGTGAACAAAACTGATGTAAAATTGTGCAACCGGCAAGCATCATTTTGGATTAACAACGGAATCACATGACAACGTGTTTGTTTGGCATCTGTAGCGTTAGTTCATAAACATAACCTAAGTAAACTACAACATACTATTAAATTCGTCTAAAACCTAAAGAAATCTTAGAGAATAAGTACTTACACCCAGACATGTTGGAAATGTTTTAGTGATCACAGCACAAATAAATGAACGAACGTGAAACAGCACACGAGCACTATTGCCGACTGCCGGGTCGCGGGTGGTGATACGTAACAACAAAATAAATAGAATGGAATGGAATGACGCGGCCTTTGCCGGAGTGCCGGAGTGTCAGCTTCGAATTCAAAATGGTGGCGCTACGGAGGGCGCGAGAGCGGCGTCGCAGAAGCACGGGAGGGAGAGGAGGAAAGTCACAGATAAAGTAATAGGTAATAGTATGTTCCGTTATGGCCAAAGAGTATAATAATATAGAGGGAAAAGAGAGCCCTCTTACGAGATAAAATTGCAAACCTATTTGACAATACGCCATCTGTAACTTGGCCCCAAACAAATCACATACCTACATAGACATAGCTACCTATATATTATATAGCTTTATATGCATCATGACATGTTCTAAATTAGAACGTTTCATCCTATCTCTGTAACACATTCTAGTAGAACATGTTACAGAAATAGGACGAAACAAAACAGTCCCAATGGAATGAAAATTGTTCCCAATTATCCCAATGTATAGAGCGCACAGAACAAAGCGTCTTTATCGCAGAGTAACGTACAAAATTTCGGAGTAAGGTCCCAATAGTAAGGGGAGGCGCACAAGGCTCAACGCGACGCACTTACTTATGGTAATTACAACGAAATACAACAATACGGATCGGGAACTACAAAATGCGCTTACGCAGAATGCAACAAACCGCCATATTGTTATTGTGATTGTTTATTTTCTTTCAGTTCAAGAACTGTCACTTTATACATCATAGGTAGAATCTGGCACCAGGTCTTTTTAAATAAAGCTGATATTTGTGCTATAGCAAATAGTATTTCATTTATGTGTCTATTTCAATTTGTAAGAAGAGTTTAATATTTTTCTCATACTTATCTCCAATTAATATTACATCAATAATTTTATTTTAAATAAAAAAATGCGATCATGATATAGCGCCATCTGTTGATAATTTGAAGTACTTAAATAGTACTTGGGCCAAGTTATAGATGGCGACTCTTTCTTTACTTCGCTGTCAAAATGTACGTAGTGTCACCCCCCTGGTTATGGCGCCCGCGGGCAGCTGATTATAACCAAGTAACTGTATCTGTTTTTTTAATCGGTCTTCAGTGCCAGCCAATACTTAGTAAGACAAAAATGACAAATAATGCAAATAAATAGTCAGTTCTTGTTCATAACCTTTAGATCAGTCATTGGATAAGCCAGGTTCGCCATAGGTACTTAATCTGTTAATTATTAAATGCGTGTGTTGCTCTATTTTATCATGTCTATCAAGCCTGCCCAGTATACTTTTATCCTCGACAGTCAGAAACACAAAACATAATTTTATACAACTGGTTCCAGTTCCAGCAACAATAAATTTTGTCTCTATTATTTTAACTTCACTTCACATAATTTTTTTTCACATGTGCGCGCCATCTGTACTTTAAGACAAGAACTGCTTAGTGTTTGTTCATGCGCTCCGCTATGAATCTCAGGGAAGACATATTAAATATTATCATAGATAACTCAAGCAGCTGATTCTAGATGGTGTTAGACATTATTTTATTTTCGTTTTATAGTTTTGTGATCCGATTTGTGTGTGCTCTAAAAATGAGAATGTATGTTATTGTATTTATTATGAATATGGATGTCTTCCTTGTCACAATGAGCCTCTTGGCTCTGTCGCCTTTTTATCAACACATCAAATACCTATCTACAATCGGTAGTAAATAAAACAACAGTTTCATCAGTTTTCTTTTTCGTTTTTTATTTCTTTTATTAAAAATCGGTCTAGGACCAAACACAATAATAGGACATTGCGAAATATGGTCAAATTCGTTAACTTGGCAAAATTTTACAGACGTGATAATTTAGTATTGTTAAATATAGACAATAAAATAAAAGATTTTCTAAATTCATTATTTCATTCTACATTTTCATATTAGTTACCTACGCCAGCTAATTTTATTGGACCTTCTAAATTAAAAAGTTCATGTTTTTACTTTAAAGTCACGTGGCTATAAAAGTACTGAATCATGAGAACAGTGTAGGATATGATTCGTCCGGCGAAGTTCATGACAGTCCGTACATTTATTGTAAAAACGTTCGCAGATATATCTAGTTTCCGCGAAGCTACCAGTGTTATCATAGTTTTCACTTGACTAAACGGCTGACTATCTGGAAAGAAAACATCGAGGAGTTAAGCGAGTTACAAAATACTTCAATCAACTCAGCTGCTGGACATAGGCCTCTCCCAGACTGCGCCACAACACCCTGTCCTCCGCCTTCTGCATCCAGTCTACCCCAGCCACCTTCTTTAGGTCGTCCGTCTATTTACCTGCGGGGCGTCCCACATATACGCTGGCCGATACGCGGTCTCCACTCCAGGACTCGTCTGCTCCACCGGCCATCGGTCATTCGACAGACATGGCAAGCCCACTGCCACTTCAGTTTGCTTATTCTGCAAGTTATGTCGGTAACTCCGGTTCTTTTCCGGATAATTACGTAATGGTATGGTATGGTAATGGAAAATACTTACTTGTTCCGATTAGATTGTTAACAAAGTAAACTAAGTTAAGGTCGGTGCATCTTTTTCTTTCTAGACTAGAATCAATTCTATTTACTTAGTTGTAATTTTTGACGTTCAAAAGTGCCTTTAATGTGCCTATCTATCTATACATATAATAAATCTGTAGACGAGGCGTTTCTGTACAATGAAAATATAAAAAAAAAAAATAGTTGGGGTGTTATAGGATAACCAACAGATGCCATTTCATCAATTTTTAGAATTTTTGTCTGTTTGTCGGTTTGTCTGTTTGTCTGTTTGGATGTGACAAAATTTGATTTGAACACGTTCAACGTAAAAAGTACCAAACCAATATGGTAAATTTTTATACTCAAATATAGTGTAGAACTCGGAGTAGTAGTTAGTTTTGGTTTCATCGCAATCGCTTCACTGTATCAAAAGATATAATCAATTTAATGTGTTCTACAACAACTTTCATTACGTAAGTTGGATACACGTAATGACATCTATTGGCGCTTTATAGTACTAACGAAAACATAATTATTGTGTTTATAACATTATTATGTGAATAATCACGTCATGCAGGCTTACCTATAAGATGACTATCACAGTCACTTCTGCCTGTGTTATTTGAAAAAGTAATGATAATGATTACATAATGTTGGTGGCGCTAAAAGAATTTCAAATAAAAAGTGAGGATAATGTAAGATAATATTATGTGATGTGGTGTTCTGAGTGATAAAGATTGCAATGATAAATGATTTTATTTTTGTAAGTAGGTTTGTACAAACACTTTTACACGTCAATCATGTTTTTTTTTTAAACTAGATGAAGTCGGCGTTTCCTATCTGACTACTCTGAGAAGAAAGGCCGAAACAAACACACACACGGGCAACTTTATTTAAGAGCTCTTTCGAGGGGCAAGCAACCTTTCTAACATTGTTAACAGAGAAGCATTTCTTAGTGACATAAGGTTTTAAGATCATATCATACTTTCATAGTTTTTGCCTTTTTTCTCGAATTTTTTAAAATTTCTTTACCATGATAATGCTTCAACGCACACCTCCAGACGGGCTGTTGATTTATTGAGTATAGGTTCGGCAGATGCACACCCTTTTTTTTTGTTTCCGGGGTGGAAAATCTTCATGGATGTTCGCCGCCCTGGGGCGGGCGGCGAGGTCTGTCAGGCTCTTACTGACTAAAAATCACCCCAGTGTTCCGTCTCACACCTACGCCGGGGGTTGCGGGACCGTACGATCCTTCCGCAACCCCCGACTGGTGACGTCAAAGAGGGGCGCGCGTGGAACACTACGCGCCGCCAGCTCAAGTCCTGATGTGTTGGCGGTGACAGACGTCCCCGAATTCGTCGCCCCTGGACCCGTTTAGGGGGGCTGGAAGAGGGCGTTGTACGCCCTCCGCCGACGCCCGATGCGCCTACTGCGGGCCGGGTGAGTGGATGAGATCTCCCTCTCCCTTTCCACAGCCTCCTTCTGCGAGACGACCGTTTCGCAGAAGGAAACCACCGCGTCCCAGGACTCTTCGCTGCCGTCGACTCGACTACGGCCGGCAGCGATACGTCAAGGTGCACACCCAATACAAGTAGCACTGCCATGTCGTAAAAAGGTATTGTAAATTATGTTTTCGAGACAATAACTAAATTTTTAGCTATTGTCTTGGTTAAAACCATATCGACCCTTTTTTTTTTCGGATGGGAAATCATCAAATGACCCCTCCCGCTCTGGGTGGAGCGGAAGGGAGTGTCAGACTCTTACTGACTAAAACCCAGCTACCCATTACTCTCCGCCCGCAGGCCCGCGCCTACGGTGGCCGGGAGTCGTCACGCGGCTCCCGACACCCGGAGCGTCTCCCACGGTGGCTGGGACGGGAGGCTCTCTCCATGAGCCATCCCGCCACCTCCTTTGCTAGCATGACTGCTTCGCAGAAGGAGGTGACTGCCTCCCACTCCCTCTCGCCCCGGACCATGGCTTGCACCAGGGCCGGACGCGAGAGGTCGCCGCCGCTGCCAATCGCCTCTACGAGGACACGGCGGTGCTCCGCACAAGCGGGGCAGACCTCCACCGTGTGCTCCACCGTGTCCTCTGAGCGATCCTAGCAATGGTGACACCCGGGCGTTTCCTCCCGCCTGATGATGTGCAGGAACCTCCCGAAACTTTCGTGTCCGGTGAGGACCTGCGTCAGGCGGTAGGTGAGGGCGCCGTGGCGCCTCTCTAGCCACTCCTTAAAGAGGGGTCTTATCGCCGCTATCGCGGCGTGCCCTGCGCTGGGTAGCGACAGTCGCTCTTTCCATGCCGCCTTGAGATCGCGCCGGAGATCTGTCCGCTCCGCACCGATTTGCCGCGGAAGCGGATCTTCCCCCCGGCGTAGTGCTTCCGCGCGCCACTCATACAGGCGCGCGAGGACTATCGCCTCCAGATCCCATGGCGGCCCCGACACGTTCCAGTTTGGGGGCCAAACGTCGGAAATGCACCATATCGACCCTCAAGGTATCTTATGGTAAATGGACATAATATGGCTATTTGGTCAGACAATCAGCCTCGAGCAGGCGCTTTCATTTTTATTTATCCTCAAAAATCAAAGTGACACTTCGTCGCATTGTCATTATGAACCCTGAAGACGCAGTGACTGCTGTGCAGTCGAAAGGGCTATGGTTGAGAACCCCAGGCAAGGAAAGCGTTACCAAGATCGGAAGATTTTCCTTTTACACCTTTCCTAAGCGACACATTATTGTGTTCCGACATCCACGCGAACGAAGTCGCGGGCACAGCTAGTTTGAAATAAATGATTTGACTTTGACTTTATATTTCACTAGCTTCTGCCCGCAACTTCGTCCGCGTGAAATTTCACCCTCTTAGGGGTGGAATTTCGAAAAACCCTTTCTTAGTGGATACCTACTCTTCACAAAGAACACACCCTCCAAATTTCATGTCTCTAGGAGCAGCGGTTTAGACTGTGCGTTGATATATCAACAATTAGTCAGTCAGTCAGTTTACCATTTTATATATATAGATTAAGAAAAGGACAGAAGATCCATTTCTAGTTGAACTGCAGACACAACTCACACAACGGTTACTTACTTCACTAAGGCCTGATTTTTCAATCATCTGATAACTTTTTCGAGGAATAATTTTGAAATTTTGACGGTTATTTCATACAAAAACTGTCAAACGCCAATTTTATTCCTCGATTATAAGTTATCTGGCGATGGAAAAATCAGCCCTTAGGCACAGAATAACCTAGTACTTAAAAGTAACTAAGGGCTGTTTTCAATCATTTGATAACTTTATTCGAGGAATAATTTTGAAATTTTGGCAGTTATTTCATACAAAAACTGTCAAACGTCAATTTTATTACTCGAATAAAAGCTATCTGGCGATGGAAAAATCAGCCCTTAATAAAAAAAATATACGGCGGCGTGGCACATTGACGTGGAAAGTGTAACCATGAATGAATTCAGCAACACTGACACTGATTCTAGACCGTTCTAGCGTAGACATTTTTCGTCGGTTCACAAAGCGTGGAGCGCTTTTAGAATTACATTGTTCATCGTTTATAAAATTGAAATTATTTTAACTATGACTGCGATTGTTAAATTGCTTACTTAGGTAAATGTTATTTTGATTTCTTAGTTAATTGCCCAATAAAATTTCATTTATTTTAACTTCTCGCACACAAAAAGACGGACTTTAAATTAATTTAAATCTTACCTTTTTCAATTAATTGTAAAATGTGCAATAACAATGCTGAAGTTTTCTTTTTTTCCCTTATGAACATCTCACACACGGTCGCCAAAAATATAGGACGGAAGTTAATGCACGAATAAAGAAATAAATCACTCAGGAATATTTCGGAATACTGCAAAGAAAAAATATGTATTATTCTTTTTAAAAATACAAACGTTTTACACTCGTATTCTTGGGAAACAAAAATTGCATTATATTAAATATTCTTGCTTTTCTTTCTTAATGTTGGTGGAAACAATATTTGGGGCAATTTTTTCCATTGTCGGTTAAAATTATCTTTTATCCGTAGAATTATATTGACGTTTGACAATTTTTGTACGAAAAAACAGGCAAAAATTAAAAAATAAAGCAATCCCCGGGCAAACATATCTGGCGTTGGAAGAATCTACCCTTGAATGATTACGGGTAGATTTAAGCTTAAACCGCACTGATACCAACTACTCTGCAGCGAAGTGAAATACACAACACACAAATATAGGTAGGTATAACCAACGATAGGCGGTAAACTTAAATTAATTTGATTCTTTCTTTCTTAAAAATATGAGAGCAGTGGTGGCCCAGTGGTAACGGCCGCGACTTACGAGTTGTAGGTCGTAGGTTCGAACCCAGACTTGCGCTTTACTTTGTGTAAATTATTTCATTACCACTGCTCTCAAAACGGTGAAGGAAAACATTGTGAGGAAACCGGCATGTCCAAGAACCAAAAATTCGAAGACATGTGACATTTACCAACCCGCACTGGGTCTGCGTGGTGGATTACGGCCCACTCCCTCTCACAGAGAGGAGGCCTGTGTCCCAGCAGTGGGAACATTATAGGCTGATTGGTATATAAATATGAAGCTAATAATAATAATAAAGTAATTACTGACCTCATTAATTGTTCATAATTCAATCCATGACCACAATATAATTATTATTAATTTAATACAATTACCGTTAAAGATGGAGACAAGGACCGACATATCGTCAATAATGTGCATAATAACCATGAATTGTACATCGCAAATACCTGTAAAATAATAGGTGATACTTACAACAGATAGGTATAATATTAAGGATAAGTATTTTAACAAATTGCATGCGATCCATTATTACCTGACCACAATACATTAGATTGAAGATATGAATGCAGTCCGCCATTTTGTCGTATATTTGCATCAGCTCAAACCAACAACAGTGCAAATCCTCTTCTCGTATTACTTTAGGTTCTATGCAAATATTCTGCAACGTAGTAGTTTTGTTATATCAATTTTAAAGTAAATGAATTATATTATTTAATTAAAACAAACATGTTGTGTCGACCCTAAACAAATTGGGATAAGAGCAGGAGAAGAAAGATGATAGATTTAAGTATATGTTTAGGAAAAAAAACGGGTATTTTTCGGGGATCTTTTAAATATATGCCTTAGGTACTTACCTTAATAATAAAGTCGCAAATTGTATCTTGAAATATTATCTTCTTTTGTTTTGACATCGTGTTCTTCACAGCCCTCAGCAGCAATGTATTCAACATTACAATTCTTAAGTAAATATTAATAACGACGAAGTACAAGATTGATCCTTGCAGCATGATCAAAAAGAAATTTATATGGGCACCAATATTTTCTAAGTGAAATTTTCTTAACCAAAATGTGCTTGACACTTGCACGATTGGTAATACGACCAGTATTATTGAAATAAGACGTCTTCTTCTAAATACTGTTTTAGATATGCTAAAATATGTATCAATATTATCGAGTTCATTAAATAATTCAACATAGTGTTTCGTGTTAAAAACACAGGAAAAAACTGAATAAACCGCTTCAACAATGTTTAACGTGCCAAAAGTTTTTGTCAAGATGTTTAACGGCACGTCAGATTTTGTGTCATGCCAACTGCGTGGTGTTAAGATTACCATTGTTAACACCAGGTGAGCTATGATAATAAACAATGAGTAGAACTTGCTAAAGAACTTTGTACTGATAACGTAGTTTTTCTCGTATGACACGAATTTTGATCCAAATATAGACACGAAATGAATTAATGGTTTTGCAGCAACGACTAGTGAATACGGGGACACTTTCTTATTATGGAATGGTTTCTCGTTAGAAAAGAAAAAAATATTTTTCGCTGTCTGGAAATCGTTAACGTAAAACATCGTCCTTTCTTTCAAAGTGTCTGTAAAGTAGTCATTTAAAATGATAGATACGCTTTTATATCCATATCTTTTAATATAATAGATGGATTCTATACCATTCAAGGCTTCCAATGACTCTTGAAATTCATTAGACTGTAGTGCAATCTCTTGTTTTGAGAATTCAATTTAATTCATATAACTATTAGGTATGCATAGCCATCCTACTGATTTGATACTATCTGTTTAGAATTAGAACCCTCGATAATAACAAGCCGAAACGAAACCCTTTTAGTGAGACACTTAATTATTTGGAATAAAGTATTTACACTGATTTGCACTATGGGGGGAAAACAACAGACAACATAAAAATTGACTTTGACAGATCTTTGATAAGGGTGAATATCCCCACAGCAAATTTTACGCGTCCACGTTGAGAATCGAGGTGTTAAATGATAGGATGTTTCTTATTTTTTTTTTATAGTGAACTACGTAACTTGGTTCAATTAGGGCCACATTTTTTTTTTATAAGTGTGTATTTAAATAATCAGGAAAAAAAAAATCGCCTTGTAATTCAAGTTAGGTGGCTTGTCCCAACTCCATTTTTTGATATAATTGCATTCACCAAAGTAACAATTTGCTATACAATAAAAAATAAACAAGTTCGTTAGTGTATGCTTATGACACATTATCTAAAAACAATTAACTATATTAGAAAATCTAATTTAAAAGCACAGGATACTCGATCAAAGTTTGTCCAAGCAAAAATCAAAATTTTGGTGGCACATATTCAACATACTATAAAATGAAGTTTCGTGCGTGTGCGATCAATCGCGTTTTATTATTTCACATCTCTCAGTCATGCGCCGGCACTTGCGCGTAACAGGTGTGTGATTAGTGCTCTGATTTTCCGCCAAAAACGTAAATATCATCTTGGGTGGCACGGGGGACAAGAATTGTTCAATTTTTGGTGGATCGATTTGCTGTTAATTTTAAAGTGTTTTAATAGTAAGGTACATAGGGTAGGATTTGGGTTACGCATAAATCAGTGATCTATACATATAATAAATCTGTAGACGAGGCGTTTCTGTACAATGAAAATATAAAAAAAAAAAATAGTTGGGGTGTTATAGGATAACCAACAGATGCCATTTCATCAATTTTTAGAATTTTTGTCTGTTTGTCGGTTTGTCTGTTTGTCTGTTTGGATGTGACAAAATTTGATTTGAACACGTTCAACGTAAAAAGTACCAAACCAATATGGTAAATTTTTATACTCAAATATAGTGTAGAACTCGGAGTAGTAGTTAGTTTTGGTTTCATCGCAATCGCTTCACTGTATCAAAAGATATAATCAATTTAATGTGTTCTACAACAACTTTCATTACGTAAGTTGGATACACGTAATGACATCTATTGGCGCTTTATAGTACTAACGAAAACATAATTATTGTGTTTATAACATTATTATGTGAATAATCACGTCATGCAGGCTTACCTATAAGATGACTATCACAGTCACTTCTGCCTGTGTTATTTGAAAAAGTAATGATAATGATTACATAATGTTGGTGGCGCTAAAAGAATTTCAAATAAAAAGTGAGGATAATGTAAGATAATATTATGTGATGTGGTGTTCTGAGTGATAAAGATTGCAATGATAAATGATTTTATTTTTGTAAGTAGGTTTGTACAAACACTTTTACACGTCAATCATGTTTTTTTTTTAAACTAGATGAAGTCGGCGTTTCCTATCTGACTACTCTGAGAAGAAAGGCCGAAACAAACACACACACGGGCAACTTTATTTAAGAGCTCTTTCGAGGGGCAAGCAACCTTTCTAACATTGTTAACAGAGAAGCATTTCTTAGTGACATAAGGTTTTAAGATCATATCATACTTTCATAGTTTTTGCCTTTTTTCTCGAATTTTTTAAAATTTCTTTACCATGATAATGCTTCAACGCACACCTCCAGACGGGCTGTTGATTTATTGAGTATAGGTTCGGCAGATGCACACCCTTTTTTTTTGTTTCCGGGGTGGAAAATCTTCATGGATGTTCGCCGCCCTGGGGCGGGCGGCGAGGTCTGTCAGGCTCTTACTGACTAAAAATCACCCCAGTGTTCCGTCTCACACCTACGCCGGGGGTTGCGGGACCGTACGATCCTTCCGCAACCCCCGACTGGTGACGTCAAAGAGGGGCGCGCGTGGAACACTACGCGCCGCCAGCTCAAGTCCTGATGTGTTGGCGGTGACAGACGTCCCCGAATTCGTCGCCCCTGGACCCGTTTAGGGGGGCTGGAAGAGGGCGTTGTACGCCCTCCGCCGACGCCCGATGCGCCTACTGCGGGCCGGGTGAGTGGATGAGATCTCCCTCTCCCTTTCCACAGCCTCCTTCTGCGAGACGACCGTTTCGCAGAAGGAAACCACCGCGTCCCAGGACTCTTCGCTGCCGTCGACTCGACTACGGCCGGCAGCGATACGTCAAGGTGCACACCCAATACAAGTAGCACTGCCATGTCGTAAAAAGGTATTGTAAATTATGTTTTCGAGACAATAACTAAATTTTTAGCTATTGTCTTGGTTAAAACCATATCGACCCTTTTTTTTTTCGGATGGGAAATCATCAAATGACCCCTCCCGCTCTGGGTGGAGCGGAAGGGAGTGTCAGACTCTTACTGACTAAAACCCAGCTACCCATTACTCTCCGCCCGCAGGCCCGCGCCTACGGTGGCCGGGAGTCGTCACGCGGCTCCCGACACCCGGAGCGTCTCCCACGGTGGCTGGGACGGGAGGCTCTCTCCATGAGCCATCCCGCCACCTCCTTTGCTAGCATGACTGCTTCGCAGAAGGAGGTGACTGCCTCCCACTCCCTCTCGCCCCGGACCATGGCTTGCACCAGGGCCGGACGCGAGAGGTCGCCGCCGCTGCCAATCGCCTCTACGAGGACACGGCGGTGCTCCGCACAAGCGGGGCAGACCTCCACCGTGTGCTCCACCGTGTCCTCTGAGCGATCCTAGCAATGGTGACACCCGGGCGTTTCCTCCCGCCTGATGATGTGCAGGAACCTCCCGAAACTTTCGTGTCCGGTGAGGACCTGCGTCAGGCGGTAGGTGAGGGCGCCGTGGCGCCTCTCTAGCCACTCCTTAAAGAGGGGTCTTATCGCCGCTATCGCGGCGTGCCCTGCGCTGGGTAGCGACAGTCGCTCTTTCCATGCCGCCTTGAGATCGCGCCGGAGATCTGTCCGCTCCGCACCGATTTGCCGCGGAAGCGGATCTTCCCCCCGGCGTAGTGCTTCCGCGCGCCACTCATACAGGCGCGCGAGGACTATCGCCTCCAGATCCCATGGCGGCCCCGACACGTTCCAGTTTGGGGGCCAAACGTCGGAAATGCACCATATCGACCCTCAAGGTATCTTATGGTAAATGGACATAATATGGCTATTTGGTCAGACAATCAGCCTCGAGCAGGCGCTTTCATTTTTATTTATCCTCAAAAATCAAAGTGACACTTCGTCGCATTGTCATTATGAACCCTGAAGACGCAGTGACTGCTGTGCAGTCGAAAGGGCTATGGTTGAGAACCCCAGGCAAGGAAAGCGTTACCAAGATCGGAAGATTTTCCTTTTACACCTTTCCTAAGCGACACATTATTGTGTTCCGACATCCACGCGAACGAAGTCGCGGGCACAGCTAGTATTAAATAAATTGTAACTTAAAACCCCTATTTTTAAAGATTTTTTTTATATCTGGTTTCAATTTTGGTGGCTCAAGTTTGGTGGTTTTGGTGGCGTTTTCGCGCCACCAAAATTGAAAACGAGCCACCAAGTTTTAAGTATATACTGTAAGTATTGTTTGTACCTATAAAGCCAGTTTTTAAGTTGCAAGTCAGTTTGATTAGCAAATAAATAAATATTATGTACCTACTTGGCAGTACCTAAGTGGTCTATTATTATAAGGACCTAGCTTCATATTTTTAGAAATAGCTTCATATTTTCGGACTGACCGACTCCTTGACAATTTAAAAGTACCTGTTAATGGTTTAATTGAAATAAATGCTTTGAGTTTTAGTTTGACCTACTAATGACCAAGTTTCTTATCATTATATTTTTATTTTGTTGCTTTTTAGAATGCCAAAACAGACCACCGAAGAGAGGCTGCTTAATAGGAGAATGGCAGAAAGAAGAATAATAATAAATAATAACAATAATAATAATGCAGTCATGTATGTAAAGCGAGGGGAGATGCATCACCCACGATCATCGGTGATGAGACTGTATAACCCGCGGAAGTGTCGGGGTCGAGGCTTTTTAAATGCGAAGTCCCTCCACAACCGCGAGGTGTGCAGTCTCAGGGAATATTTTTTAAAAGCCGAAGTGGGTATGCACCGTGATGTGGTCGCAGTGGACAAGGGGCTCACCCCGCTCTCCATGGCTAAAGAGAACTGGCGCAAACCTGTAGTACTTTCTACTGACGACCGCAAGAAGGTATGGCAAAGCAAGGAGCTTCACGGGCGCTTCTATCGGGCTCTTCATGAGCCCGGTGTAGACTTCTTAGCGTCCGTATCCTGGCTACGTTTTGGTGACCTTTTCGGGGAAACTGAAGGTTTTGTCTGTGCAATTATGGACGAAGTTATCTTAACGAATAATACCGGAGACATATTATGAAGGACGGGACGGTTGACGTGTGTCGGGCATGCCATTGTCCGTGTGAGTCTATCAGACATATTATATCTGGTTGTTCTCGTCTGGCTAACGGCGAGTACTTGCACAGACATAACCAAGTAGCTAGGATTATTCACCAGCAACTTGAAATATAAACTTGTGGATTCTGAGATACCGTACTACAAGTATGTGCCCGACCCAGTTCTTGAAAATGTACTGGGATCGGTCTATCATTACTGACAGGACTATTGTTGCCAATAAACCTGATATAGTAGTGATAGACGAGATAATGATTGTCGATGTTACCATTCCACGTGACGGGAACCTCGTGAAAGCTGAGAAAGAGAAGCAAATTAAATATCTCGACTTAGCGCACGAGGTTGTTGACATGTGGAATGTGAGCTCGGCTATCATTGTGCCGATTGTCGTATCGGCCAATGGACTGATGGCCGAAAGCCTCGATTAACATCTATCGAGGCTCTCGTTAGGCGGTTGGGTCAAGGGCCTGATTCAGAAGGCAGTACTCCTCGATAGGTACGGCTCGCATTGTGAGGAGGTTCCTGTCTCTGGAGCCCTAACTACCGGTAGCTTGGACCCTGCTCCCAACACCGGCAGATCGCTATTTTTTTATATTTTTAAATCTTTTTTATACTTATTTTATATTTAAGAAATATTTAAAAATACAATAAAATAAGATTATGTAAATGAATAAAGGAAAAAATACATTTTATTTGACATAAAAAGGTAAGTACACAAATACAGAGTGACAATTTAAGCATGCGAATATCCTGGTCCAAAATAAATGACCAATGACCCCCGTGCTAGGCAAAACCTGTGTTACAGGGGTCAAGAAGAAAAGCAAGAATAAACAGCAATCCCGAACAGGCTGAAATAATATTTCCCGAGATATCCACCTTACACATTGTTTCAGATTCACCTTTTAATCCAATTTTGGTGCCACTGATTTTCAATTTTGGTGGGCACTTTCGATTTTGGTGGGCGATTTTCAATTTTGGTGGCTACATTAGACTTTGAACTAAAATATCTCAAAAAGTTATCGAGATATTCTCAGACCTCTTGAAGATCCTTCCAGCTTGGACTTTCTATTATTATACCAGGTCATTATTTTTCACGAAAACTGAAGAAAAAAATTCGCCACCAAAATTGAACAAAAAATCACTTTGTTGATATTGACCCATAAGTGTTTAGGTTAAGTATTTTTTGGCAGTCGTTTTTTGGTTTGGTTAAATGGGAAGCTCAAAACAAGACAATTTCGATAATAATTACACAGAAATAGCAAAAAAAAAACAGCTATCCCACACATTTGTGTTCATAAAGTTCACGTACAGGCTGATTTTGGGCACGCCACAATAGTGGCGATGAGACCCCTCTTTGAGGAGTGGCTAGAGAGGCGTCACGGGCTCACGGCGTCCTCGCCTACCGCCTGACGCAGGACCTCACCGGACACGGATGTTTCGCGAGGTTCTTGCACATCATCAAGCGGGAGGAAACGCCCAGAGGACACGGTGGAACATACGGTGGAGGTCTGCCCCGTTTGGGCGGAGCACCGCCGTGTACTCGTAGAGGCGATCGGCAGCGTCGGCGACCTCTCGCGTCCGGCCCTGGTTCAAGCCATGGTCCGGAGCGAGAGGGAGTGGGCGGCAGTCACCTCCTTCTGCGAAGCAGTCATGCTAGCGAAGGAGGTGGCGGGATGGTTGAGGGACAGAGCCTCACGTCCCAGTCGCCGCGGGAGACGCTCCGGGCGTCGGAAGCCGCGTGACGACTCCCGGCCGCCATAGGCGTGGGCCTGCGGACGGAGAGGGAACACGGGTGGGTTTTAGTCAGTAAGAGTCTGACACTCCTTTCCGTTCCACCCAGAGCGGGACCCCACCTTTGATGATTTCCCAACCTCAAAAAAAAAAACAATTTTTCCACCGCCAGACAACTTTTATTTGAGGATTAAAATTGACGTTTGACAGTTTTGTATGAAATAATCTGTCAAAATTTCAAAATTATCCCTATTCCTCGAATCAAGTTATCAGATGATTGAAAAATCAGCCCGAAATCGATATAATTTATAACAACTGATTTTGCTGATCATCGTTAAGTGTATTTCTATTGTTGTCTGCTTTTTCGTCCAAAATTGTTTGCCAGATTTTCACTTGCTTTTCACGTTTCGCAGAATTTTAATTCGCCGAATAATCATTTGCCATTTTGTTTTATTTCCCAACCTAACAGTTACCAACTGTACGTTTGGTCTGCTTTACATAATGACACTTTTTAAAATGCCAACTTTCAAGTAGCAGAATGTTTTAGTTTGGGCAGAGAACCGTGTAAATGGTTTAAAGTAACCTAACCACGTACGTTGAGTGTGCGTTGAATCATTGCACGTGGTCACTGTGATTTGTATGAAAAGTGACGTGGCGTCACCGTTCATGTCGCAACGCACGGGCGTGCACCGTAATAACAGCGTGGTACCGTAAATAAACCGTACCGTGCACATACAAAGGGCCTGACTCTTTAACATAGAATTTCAAGTTCTTGACAAGAGTTCAGACGGATACCCTAAATATAATATTATTATTTAATCAAAAGGAATGTCTTAATTTAAAATAAAACTACAACTTGTATTAAATTATTATTATTTATTCATTAAACCTAGTGTTTGATAATTTCTTCGAAATACAGTATTAGTTAAATTCTTAATTTTAGAGTGAAGAATCACTTGTATTCATTAATAGGCAATTCTTAGTTCATTTTAATGACTTAGACTTATAATCTAAATACCAATCTTGATTCCTGAAAAGATTTTATTTATATTAATTTAAAGTTTGTACTAACGTGCTGGCTAAATACACAGGTACATGGCCTCAAGTCTGCTATTACAAAAGTGTCAGAATGGTCTATCATTGATTTCTTGTTGATTTTGACAAGTTTGGTAATCTACTAACATAATGGCGTCATTATGATTTCCAAAGGTCAACCACTGACACTGCATTGAAAGAAATGGCATAGAATGGTAATCTCGTACATAATGAATGACAAATGAATGACTGACTTAGGCGTTGTTAATCTGCAAAAATTTTGACAGTTCCTTTGATCAGTGACCTACCATTAGAACGTCATTGTGCAGTCATTGCTTTTAATTCGTTACGAGTATCGTATGTTCTGTGCCATTGACCGACCAATGATCGACCATTATGAATTTAGCAGATTACGAACTTTTAGCAAAATGACAATGGGATCGTGTTGTAATGACGAATTTATAAAAATAGCAGACTTGGGCCCCAGTTCTGGTGATATCCTATATTGAAATACTTATTATGTGGACGACTCGTGGCTAAATCGAACCGCACGGCTCGATCGAAGGGAAGCTATGCTTGCCGAGGTCGGTCCGTAGATGGGTGCCCATTCATCGACCCCTCCGTGCCTAAGAAAGCACATTAAGCTGTTGGTATATCTTTGAGAGACGTTACGGGTAGTCAGAAGCCGGAAGTCATACTGAGGGTATCGTGTTACCCAGTAAATGGGTTGTTCAGATTGATTAATTATGTTGACGCTGGATATTCTAACATGATAGTAACGTTCCGATTAAATGACTGCATATACATAGGTCTCAACACGGAAGAGATAAATACGCCTTAAAATAGAAGAAAATGCTGGTTGACAAATTAATTACTTACTCTGAACAAATTGATTGGAATTTTTAAAAAGACGTCCGCTTCTACTAGAGTATAGAGCAAACCAATACTGGAAAAACAAAAAGAAGACTCATTAAAATCCATTCTTCTTAACCAAATTCATAATAACTATTATTATAAATGCGAGAGTAACTCTGTCTGTCTGTATGTTGCCTTTTCATGCCTAAACCACTCTTGAAATATGAAAATTTGGAAAATCCAAAACTGAACGACTCATAAAATGCTCAATTGATTGTATAAAAACCATTCATATTCTAGATATTATATTAGTTAGTTTTTAATTAATTATAATTAAACTACTTTATATAAAAGAGCCATTCTCTATCTATAGGGTTACCTCCTACGGGTGAAACAATTCATAAAAAAAAAAAACTTAAAAACCGGTCAAGAGCGAGTCGGACTCGCGCACCGAGGGTTCCGTACCATCATGTTTTTAATTTTTCATCGGCGAGGCCTATATTCGTCAGAGAATTTTAAGACTGTGCACTGCGGTGTAGAATATTGCAATTTTAGGTCAGCGCCATCTCTTGACCGATAGTGGAACTAGTGTAACTTTTTTTTTTTCGTATGGGAATTTGTCAAATGAGCCCTCCCGCTCTGGGTGGAGCGGAAGGGAGTGTCATACTCTTACTGACTAAAACCCACCCATGTTCCTTCCTTAGCCCTTTATGTTCCGGGCCAGCGGTAATGGCCAGGCGGTATGAAAATTTCATAAATTAAATGGATAAAGTTAAAAGACTTCAGAACACAGGAACGATAGTCCGTACCTGCAGGTACGGACTATCGTTCTCGTTTTCGTCGCGTAACCGACTGCGCGTACACGTACATAATTACATTAGAACGCTTAGTCCGTACAAGACATTAGATATGTTTAAAAAAGTATAGGTAAGCGGGGTGGTAGGGACATCGGCCCGCAGCCTGTAACCATGGATTCAGAGGCTTAAGTGTGAGTTTTTTCGACTCACGTTCGATTGCGAGCGCGTTAGAATTTTGTAGGGGAAAAAGTTATAGCGCCACCTGGTGGTCATTAGGAGAAACCTAATTTCCCATAATAGCTAGCAAACAGCTAGAAGCAGCTAGTTTTGCTAGTATAGTGACATTCTTGTATTGAGGTAGCAAATATTTATGAATGAAAAATAGAAAAACTATTTAAAGTAGACAATTATTAGGTAAAATAGGTACGTAGGCCTTTCTGTTAAATAATCTGGTTCCCTGACATGACAACTTACTAGGGTTGACAAAATTTTTGACTTTGATAATTAATTTTATTTCATACGGGGTATTTTGTTACACGTTGTATATTAATATGAATCATAGCATGGCATATTACGACATATTTTCTATATAAATTTGCGACTGACCGCACACGCAGCTATAAAATATATTTCTATGACGTCACCAAAATATGTCGACTTATATATCTCGGTATATTTTGGCACAGGACGACCGCAGACCAAGTGAGGACAAAATATATATTATAGTATAGCTCCCGTGTGTGGTAGCTTACTATACCATTAATATATATCTCGATTCATTAATATATATTATAGCTACGTCTGTGACGGGCTTAATATGGGTAAATACTTACAACCGAGTAACCACTTGATTAACAAGAATACGCAATAAACGGCAAACAATACGCCTAAAACGCCCAAGGCCAAGCTGCCGAGCTGACAAATGAGGGTGCCTATGAAACTGTAAAAATAAAAGAGATTAGGTATATAGAGATTATAGGAGCATATTCACGATACAAATATTTTACGTAAAACTATTAGTAAGACATTGCAATGTAAGTAATACTTTATAACAGTGTTAAAACACTGTTATAAAGTATAAATTGAAGTGATGTCGTGACTCACGACATCACTTCAATTGAATGATTCAATGATTCAAATGATTCAATGATTCAAATGTTGTATCAAACTCACGACTCCTGAGTTTGATACAACTCTCGGCAATCATTCTAATTAACACTTTATAACAATGAGTTAAGAGTTACTATTATGAATGACAAAACTTAAGTTTTGTCAAGCGAATGCTTTTTTCTATCCTATCAAATTTTTTTTTATGCAAACAGAAACAAAGCATTTTTTCGCTGTATCTTACACTAAAATATCATGAAAAGTATTTTGATCTAAAACGTGGAGGACTATATTTGCGAATATAAATAATAAAAATAAATGTGAACACGACCAAATAAAATAAAAAAAACATTTGATGATCTTTTTTTGGGGGTCAACGACCGCCGCTGGATAGCTTTTACCTGAAGTATGAGTATTTTTTTTATCATGTTTATAATATCGATATCCATCACGACTGCGAAGTTTCGCTAGCTAATCTAATTTCCACCGTTATTCAATGCATAATTATTATAAATTAAAGTAACTTTTTCTGTCTGTCTGTGTTACCGCATTGTTTTTCTAAACTACGCAACGAATTTTAATGCGGTCATCATCATTTAGAGAATTGATTAAGAAAGGTTCATCTAGATAATATATGTCACATACTCGTATAGTTAGGAACATAATTATGTAGTTAAATAACGGTATTCACTGTCATACAATGACATATATACTTATTCGATTAATATTAAACAAACAAATTAAAAATCAAATCTCAAAGTTTTATCAAGTCGTAAAAATTGTGCAAAGCGGGGGCGCGTCACTAGTATTTCATAAATTACCATTACCAGCCGTCACCAACGCGTAAAACTTCGAAATAGAATCTTTCGCGACCAGTTGACTATTGTTTACATATTATTTATTTACAGACACTGTGAACTTGTTCTGTAGTGTTTTATATTCCCGAAAATAACATTTTTATGATGTGCTGTGGGGTGTACGTAATATATTATATTCTAAACACAAGATCTTGTAGAATGGAATTCTTCGGAGTCACGTTTGTTTGATATGGAGGGCCTTCTTTTAAACGAACTGCAAGTGCTACTTCCTCACAATGGGCCAGGAAGTCACCCAAAGGGCAATGGAGAGGGCTATGCTTGGAGTTTCCCTGCGGGATCGAATCAGAAATGAGGAGATCCGCAGGAGAACCAAGGTAACCGTCATAGCCCGAAGAATTGCCAAAGTTAAGTGGCAGTGGGCAGGGCACATTGCTCGCAGAACAGATGGACGCTGGAGTGGCGACCGCATACCGGAAGACGTAGCGTTGGAAGGCCTCCCACAAGGTGGTCCGTTGACCTTGTGAAGGCCGCAGGAACCCGTTGGATGCGAGAAGCACAGAACCGGTTGAAGTGGAGGTGCTCGGGGGAGGTCCAGCAGTGGTCGTCTTTCGGCTGAAATGATAATGATGACAGGTGCTACTGGACATCCCTATCACTGCGTCACATCACTACATATTATAAAAAACAAAGACCCTCCGCCGCATCTGACAACGCGATAAACTCAAAAACTACCGAACGGATGGTCATACGGTTTTCACCAATGTATAGAGTGATTCATGAGGAAGTTTAACGTGTATAATTTTGTTAAGATATCATGCCGACTGGAATCTTTACTGGCGTGCACCGCGTAAACATTGAATTAAATTTGGCACACAGATAGTTTATAACCTGGATAAACACATATGGTACTTTTAGTCCTGGTAATAGAGCACCGTGGGATACTTTCCAAAATCCACGCGGCAGAAACCTAGAAAGCTATTATCTGGGGGCACGGGAGTGCCCCCGCCAAGACGAGCCAAGCGAAGCGCAAGGGCACTACCTACCTTTTCTCGAAGCACTTCGTCGTATTTTTTAACCGTCTTAACTTGGGTTTGGATTATACCAGATAAACAAAACTTTCGGGATATAATGGCAGTGGTTGACTTATTAAACCTATAAAGTTTCAATTGCATAGCTCTTATACTTTAGATTTTATTGATATCTAAAATACCCCGATTTCGTCATTGATTCACTGATGATCATCAATATTCTTAAGGTTCTTCCTGAAGTCCTAGAAAGCTCAAATTTGGTATGTAAGCTAGTAATAGTACACAAACAACAAAAACATTCTAAAACTTGGAACTTTTACCCTCCAACCACTTAAACTAGGGGATGGAACTTTGTACGAGACTTCCGAAAATTTTGATGCCAGAATTCTAAAAATTTATATGGGGACTCCTTGTTATAAATAATAAAATACATATTTCAGGATTTTCAAAAGAACCCCCCAAAAATTTTTTTTTTTATTTCATAAGCAGCTTTCAAAAAGATGTGAAATCCCACCAAAAACATTTTCATGTAAAATGTTGCCAAGACGAGACCACAATTGGCTCGCACTGCCAAAAAGTTATCAGATCTCATGTAGAGCCAAGCTTCTAACTCTACACGCCCTAACTTCACAAACTCTACACCTTAGTCAAAATCGGCTTGGCCGTTTTAAAATTTTTCATCTCTTTATTAGTGGTTGTAATGGGAATCATGAATCACTTGGTTTTAGTAGGTTTTTATTTTTTACTTATCCTTTTGATAGATTCTTATTTTGTAAATGTGAGGACTTTGTAGGCCATGTAGACTTTAGATCTGTAGACCATTTTTTATTTTATCAAGTAGGTACCTGGTACTTGTTGACAGGCCTATGCTGTCCTCCCATACCTACTGTAATTTGAAAATATTGTAAAAGCCAATTATTTTTAAAAAGAGTAACCGTGGAGTTTCTTGACGGTTCTTGGAACCGTGCACCTAGCTTCTGACGTTTCATAAGTTCCCATGTAGGTTTATGTGAAATAAAATATTTTGATTTTGATTGCATTTATTATTCGCCTACGCTTAACATCATAAATTAGCATGCATTACACACTATTATTACTTAATAATTATTTTCTTTTATATTAGTCCAAATTAATTGAGAAAATATAGATAGGTATGTCAAAATTAAATGTCAATAAATTTAAAATACAAATATTTAGCAATATTAATGTCATCCTTTTTGTTCAACCATGAAGGTTGTATGTAATGCACTATGTTCTAAGAGTTCTCTTCTTAAGTTGTTGCCTAGCAACTGTTCTGTTTTTGTCATCTTATATTTGTAGTTTAGTTTAATTTTATTTTCACTAAACTGTAAATTACTTGAATATACCACTGTGTTACAATGCTATATATGCTATGCGCATTTTCATTGAAAGGAAGCTCAGCCAACAGGTTATGGGCCCAGACGTGATCTGGTGTAATATCTGAGCAAAATAAAAGTATCTCAATTTCGAATATGGAAGCTGTTGCAAAGAGTGTTGAGAGATTGGCAGGCCAAGCCAATTATGGTACGTGGGCTTTTGCCATGGAAATGTTCCTGATCGACCTCGATCTGTGGGAGTGTGTGAATGATGATTTTGTGGCAGACTCTGCGGAGGCTAAAAGAAAGGATGCCAAAGCTCGAAGTAAGATCTGCCTCATGTGCAAGGAAAATATTTATCCTATGATCATGCATCTCAAGACAGCGAGAGATACTTGGCAAGCACTGCAAAAATCTTATGCTGATGGCGGGTTACTGCGACGGCTATATCTGTTGCGAAAATTATTTAACGCCAAATTGACAATGTTTTCGTCATTGGAGGAATATCTCAATGACATCCTATCAACCAGCCAGTCATTACTTAGCATAAAGGCAGGTCTGGATGATGAATTCGTTGGGATCATTATGTTGGCCGGTTTAACCGATGTATACAATCCTCTGGTGATGACATTGGAGCATTCAAGCATGAAGATTACAACAGAGTCTGTGCAGGCAGCGTTGCTCAAAAAAAACTTGAGAAAAAGCAGCTCAATGAACACAGCTGAAGATGACACGGCAACGGCACTGATGTCAAACTCCAAAAAGAGTATTATATGCCATTTGTGTAAGAAGAAAGGGCATTATAAATGGCAGTGTCAACGTCGTAAAACGGGAGACAAGTCTGAAGACAACAAAAACACATATTTCAATAAGAAGAAAGACAGTAAGGAGACCTCGGGTCTAATGGCTGCTCTATCTATGACGGTTGGTGAGGGCCATTGGGTCGTAGATTCCGGAGCTACATCACACATGACGTCTGACGTGCATATTCTAGAAGATAGACAGTCCACTAGTTCTAAGCTAGTGACAACCGCGAACAATAATAAAATTGTATCTAGTGAACAAGGGGATGTGTATGTCATGGGGCGCTCTGTGAGATTCGAAGATGTACTTATGCTTCCAGGTTTGACGACAAACTTGCTGTCGGTTAGTAAAATGTGTACTAAGGGTTGCGTTGTTGTTTTCGATGAGATTTGTTGTAAGGTTTACCAAAAGAATTACAAGGTAAAAGTAATTGGAAAGCCAGTATTGACAGCACCACTGAAACAGGGGTTATATGTTTTAGGTAGAGAAGCAGCAATGGTTCTGACGTGTCCTCCAGAAGAATCTTCTCGTGCTAGTTTTGATTTGTGGCACAGAAGGCTAGGTCAGCTGAGTGGAGCTCTGATGGTGAAGTTAGTTTGGCAGATGGTCTGACTTTTAAAGAGGTGAGCACGGAACCTTGTGAAAGTTGCTGTAAAGGGAAGGAGTGCGTCAAAATGTTTCCGAAAGGTAAAAGTAAGAGAGCAAAAGACTTTCTTGAACTCGTGCATTCGGATTTAGCGGGCCCTATGGAAGTGGAATCCTGGGGCGGTAATAGGTACTACCTGATTTTTGTGGATGACTTCAGCCGAAAAACATTTGGCTATTTGTTGAAATCCAAGACCGAAGTTTTCGCTAAATTCATGGAATTCAAGGCACTAGTTGAAAATCAGACGGGAAAGAAAATAAAGAAATTTCGTAGCGATAATGGCACTGAATATACCAATGGAGAATTTCAAGGTTTCCTGAAGAAACATGGGATCCAACACCAGAGATCAGTACCTTACACTCCTCAACTGAATGGAGTTGCGGAGCGTACAATCCGCACAATAACTGAGAAGGCTAGATGTATGGTGCATGAGGCTGGTTTGGACAAGAGATTCTGGGGCGAAGCTGTTGGTTGTGCCGTGTACCTGAAGAACCGATCTCCAACAATGGCCCTCAAGGATAAAGTTCCAGAGGAGGTTTTTACAGGAGAGAGAGTTGATCTATCGAATCTGAAAATATTCGGATGTAGAGCTCAGGTTCTGGTAAAGGATCATAGTCGCAAGAAGTTTGATCCAAAAACGATTCAAATGATAATGACTGGGTACTCGACCAATTCGAAGGTGTTCCGATTTATAAATTTGAAGGATGATCCAACGAGGATTGTCATCGCTCGAGATGCTACGTTTATGGAAAACGTTCCCATGATTATTAAAGAGAAACAAGAAGCTGCTGTTTCTGTTTCTAAGAAGGATGCTGTGGTTATAGATCTACAGTATGACATTCCAGGAGTTAGTCGTTCCACTACTCAACCAGAGGTGCCAAGCATTGCTGGTCCTGTTGCAGTGGGGGTTCCGGTGGCTAGTTCGAATGAAGAAGAATCTGGAAGTGCATCTAGTACAGCGAGGGCTAGTTCACTGACGGGATCGGATTCTAGAGAGACTTTTTATGACTCTATTGACTCTGTTGACGTAGAGAATCTTACGGCAGAAAATTTACAAAGTGCAAGACGGTACCCTGCTCGGGATAGGGTTCCGAAAAGAGAAAAAGACATGGTATATAATTTCCATGTGTCAGAAGATCCTGATCCTATTTCTGTTAAGGATGCTATGGACCGTTCTGAGAAGAAGTTTTGGGTGGAAGCGATGGAGGACGAGTTCAATTCCTTGAAGGTGAATGGAACCTGGGAATTAGTTGATCGACCGTTAGACGCTAATGTTATTAAAACAAAATGGGTCTTCAAGTTAAAGATTGGAGCGGATGGCAGCACCCAGCGCCATAAGGCCAGGCTGGTTGCTAAGGGTTATTCGCAAAAACCTGGTGAAGACTATTTTGAAACATTTGCACCGGTAGTCAAGATGTCGTCGATTCGTCTTCTACTAGCGCTGGCAGTTGAGAAAAACCTGAGCGTTCATCATATTGACGTTACCACCGCTTTTCTAAATGGAGATCTGCGTGAAGAAATTTATATGGAACAGCCACAATCTTTTATTCAAGAGGGGGGTGAAGGCAAGGTTTGCAAATTGAAGAAAGCCATATATGGCCTGAAACAAGCTGCCAGGTGTTGTAATCAAAAGATTCATGACCATATAATAAAGATGGGTTTTTCTAGGTCTAAATATGACCAGTGTGTCTACACAAAAATTCGTAATGAAATTTTCACTGTAATAGCTCTGTACGTGGATGATTTTTATATATTTACAAATAGAGCTGTAGAAGCCAGGACGGTGAAACTTCAGATTGGCAGATCCTTCAAAATAAAGGATTTGGGTGAGGCAAGAGAATGTCTTGGAGTCCGGATTGAGAGGAAGAGTAGTAGTGAAATCCACTTGTCTCAAAAGAAATACATTTCAAAAATCTTACAGAAATATGGAATGTCGGACTTCTGAATGGAAACCTTCGCCTGAAATCTGGTGAAAAGAACGACAATACTCGTTATCAGGAAATTATCGGTTCACTATTATACCTGGCATGTTGTACAAGACCTGATATATCGTATGCAGTTACGATGCTGAGTCAATTTAATAACTGCAACGATTCTACTCACATGGCGGCACTGAAACGTGTGCTTAGGTATTTAAAGGGGACAGCGGAACTATCGCTGTGTTACAAAAAATGTAATAAGCCTTTGGTTGCCTATGCAGATGCAGATTGGGGAAATGAGCCTGATGGGAAATCTTTCTCTGGTTATACCCTTATTTTCGGTGGTGCTGCGGTGTCTTGGCAGTCCTTAAAACAGCGTTGTGTTTCGTTAAGTACTGCTGAAGCTGAGTACATCGCAATCTGTGAGGTCGCTAAGGAATTAATATCAGTTAATGGATTATATTCTGAATTGACTGGCTATAACACTACTGTTACTATTTTTAGTGATAGTCAAAGTGCCAGTAAGCTGGTTTATACTCCTGCTATTGGAAAACGTTCCAAACACATAAATATAAGATATCATTTCGTTAGAGAGCTAGCAGAGCAAAGGGTTATTTGTGTTGAATATTGTGAGACTAGTTGGTAAGCAGAAACATGTGTTCTGCACACAACATAGTGGATTAAGTGGGGGTGTTCAACCATGAAGGTTGTATGTAATGCACTATGTTCTAAGAGTTCTCTTCTTAAGTTGTTGCCTAGCAACTGTTCTGTTTTTGTCATCTTATATTTGTAGTTTAGTTTAATTTTATTTTCACTAAACTGTAAATTACTTAAATATACCACTGTGTTACAATGCTATATATGCTATGCGCATTTTCATTGAAAGGAAGCTCAGCCAACACTTTTCAGGTAGTACACATTATAATTATATATGAAGTTTTAAAGGATAGACTGAATTATTGTTTGTATCAATGATATTATAAGTAATAATATCATTGGTTTGTCTAAAATAGATCGCCAATTTTGTACATTAAAGAAAATCGCTATTTTAAACTAGGTTGCAAATTACTTATAGCTGACGTATTCTAGTTACCCAAAACTGTTTGTTATTATTATCTGCTTACTTAACTAAAAACGATGAAAAGGTATGGCAAGAAAAATGTGATAACCTACCACATTTTATGTGTTTGGCCTATTTTCACATAGGAATATGTTCCCAATACAAAGCCGCCAGTTGCTATCGTCATCAACTTTTGTTAACTTACGAATAAACACTCAAATTGAAATATTCCGTGCAATAAGCCCGAGCTATAGACATTCATAATGACTTTGACAAATGTTCACCTATAGAAATCATAGAAAAAATTGTTTATGCTTAGTTAGATGATAAAAATAATAGACCAAAAGAGGTTTGTTTGTACTTTTTATTGTGTCATGATTTTGACGTCTAAAAGCACATTTGGTTAGCCCGTGGGTCCAGTGGCCAGTCATGGCGCCCAGTTTATCCTGACTTTCAGGTCTAATAATGGCAAAACCATGAACTGTACGAACTGTAGGTACAGTTCATGGTCTTGCCATTATCCGTTCACAGTTATTTTACCTCTGATTTTGCATCACTGTTCAAATCACAGTGATCTTTATTCTCCTTCCAATAAGGTTGCTACTAGGTTGCTGATGTCAGACGTAAAATAACTGTGAATGGACTGTAGTCGAACACGTTAGATTAATTGGGTAGTTACTTTGGTAATGGCTCCGTCCGAGTTACCCGCAATCATGGCAGTTGTCGTACATTTGGATTTAGTTCCTTATTTCACCACCAGCCAAGGTATACAATATACGCTGCGAGGAGAATATATTTATAAGCAAGCGACCTAAGGTTGTAAATATAGGCAAGTCAAGGACTCATAGGTCCCTTAAACCCACAAACTAGGTATACGGCTACTTATAGCCGTAGAGAAGCTTAGGTACTTCTTCAACACATCATTGCAAAACCAATTATAATGATGCCATCTTCCACACGAAAGCACTGGGTTGCGACAGACGCTCTCTCCATGTCGCCATGAGATCCCACCGGAGCTCTGTCCGTTGTGCCGTGATTTCTCGCGGCAGTGGGCGTTTGCCTCCTTGCGCTACTTACGCTACGCTACCATATGTGGGCGAGGACTTTTGCCTCCAGATCCCATGGCAGCAATCCGGCAAGGAGGCTCACCGCCTCACCGGAGACCGTGCGGTATCCCCGGACTAGCCGGACGGCCATGACCCTCTGGGACACGTTTAACCGACGGGCTGGTCAGCGCCTCAAGGAATGGGCCCAACCGGTGCCCCATTTTCCACCCATCCCTTCATCCCTTAATAAGGAAAGGGTTTTTGAGACCATAAAGGCAAACACAGGGTCAGTGGGTCGTCTTAGAGACGGAGTTTTAGGAGTTGGAGTTTAAGCTTAGGGGCACTATGAGCAGCAAAAAAACAAAAAACAAATTATTGGTAAACAAAAAAAATTGGCACTCAATTTTCCTGAATATTTTTTTTTTCGGAAATATCAAAATTTTATTGCAGTTTTAATTAGGTTTTGAAAAGCATGGCCCTACGACGACTTTTTATTTATTTTATATAAAACGCTCTATAATTCCAAAATGGTAGCTCGGATGAAAATCTTTTTTAAAAAGAAATTGTTGCTCTAGTCAAAAACCGTGAGGTGTTGTAAAAAAACCGAAATATTGAGAAAAAAAAATTATAAATTTTTCTGTCGGTCGATCTTTCAGCTTGCGCATAGGGGTAGAGGACTAAGGGCTAACTTTTCCATCGCCAGATAACTTTTAGTCAGGGAATAAAATTGACGTTTGACAGTTTTTATACGAAATAACTGTCAAAATTTCAAAATTGATTTCAATCAGGTGATTGAAAAATCAGCCCTTAGTAAAATTTTTGGAGATTTTTTTTAATAGATTTTGGCCTTTTTTATTGCAGCACTTTATTATCCTTGTCCATAGAAACCATTTAAGCTCTAAGACACATGGTCCTATGACGCACTGTTTCCTCTCGACTCTTATTTTTTTTTCTCAATATTTCGTGGTTCTTTTTTACATTATCTCATACTACGACTGGTTTTCAACTAGAGCAACAAATCCTCGCGCCATAGCGCCCCTGAGGCCACACTCCGACCGTTTTTGCGTAATCGCTTTTGCGTAAAGGCGTATCCATCGTCGCGTCGTCGATTTTTACAGTCTATTAATTCTATGTTTACATAGCAATATTATTATGTTGCTATCGTCATAAACGTTTTATAACTTAAGAATTAACTGAAAAATTTATTCAAATTGAAATATTTATATCGTGTAAACACTGACCTCTATTATACAAGTATTAGATCACTTATTAAAATAAGTCCACGTATTACGGATAATTAGTTTATTTCACTGCAACTACAGTATAATTCACAACACACTATATGTACTCAAAAATAACACAGGGATAGTTTTACATTTTCTAAAACAAAGGCGCGAACTCCTTGCTTGATAAAAACAAATCCGTCTATTTGTTTTCTCTTTTTTGTTTTTTTTTTACAATAAGCAATGAACGAAAATGCTGTCAGCCGAATCAATTATAGAATAATATTTTCTTGTTATCATCATCATCTGCCTAGACTTTTCCCAACTATGTTGGGGTCGGCTTCCAGTCTAACCGGATGCAGCTGAATACCAGTATTTTACATGGAGCGACTGCCTATCTGACCTTCACAACCCAGTTACGATACCCCTTGGTAAGACTGGTTGTCAGACTTTCGGGTTTCTGACTACCTGTAACGACTGTCAAAGATCCACGAATGACAGCCGGGACCAACGCCTTAACTTGCTTTCCGAGGCACGGAGGGGTCACGGTATGTAAAGATGGTCACACATCCACAGACCAACCGCGGCAAGCGTAGCTTAACCTGATCGATTGACCTGTGCGGCTGTTATTATTTATCCACGTCAATAATAATAATAAACCATTTATTTTCAGGTAACAAAGACCCATATATACATACCTAAGTATACATAATAATATAGTAACCTGATCGATCGACCTGTGCGGCTGTTATTATTTAGCCACGGGCCCCTCAATTTACAATTAATTTACTGGCCTAAAATAAATACAAATGTACAGACGCCAGCACATGAAGCTACTACAATCTGTCAAATTTCTTTAATAGCTTTTCAACTTTATCGCTAAAACATAAGGTTCAAAGTTGATTGAGAAAATTGGACCGTTTTCGGGTGATGTGCTGGCGTCTGTACATAAATGTTACCAGCTAAATTAAAAATGGAACAATCTTTTACTTATCTATCTAAAATAATTTTAATTGTACATAAATGTTGCCAGCTGAATAAACCATGTTAACCAAATAAAAAATGTTTATATAATACCTAATGTTACCTATTACAAATCAAGAATTTAAAAAAAAATAATAAAACCAGATTTAAAATCGTTGGGTATTATTTGACACAAGCGTTTTAACCACAGAATAAGAAGAGAAATTACCTTGGTTTTAACACAAGTTTTATTATAGGTCAGTGCGTGTAAAAGATTACACTGAAATAGACATTCATAATAATGACTTTGACTTAATTTACTAGTCTATCAAAAAGTACTCTGTGTGTCCATCCATAGAACTCCAAGAAAAAAGTTTATGCTTAGTTGGTAAAAATCAAAAATAATAGACCAAAAGCGTTTAGTATACTTATACTTTTTATTATGTCATGAAAGTGTTACATGCTCTGTGATGTCATGATTTACACAGCATTATATTGTAGTCTTTAGTCATGATTTCAGTCTATCAAAAAGTACTCTGTGGTCATGATTTTGACGTATATAAGCACACTTGGGTAGCCCAGTTTTTTTGATTATCAGGACAAAATGTGATTGCAACAATATGAACTGAAATCGAAGACATTAAACCAAAGGTAATTAGAGTGAGTGTTACAATGATCTTTTGGCGCCTAAATGACAGGGGGAGTTGTAGATCAACATTATTTTGTGAAATTCATCATCTGCCTACCCTTTTCCCAACTATTTTGGGGTTGGCTTCCAGTCTAACCGGATGCAGCTGAATACCAGTATTTTACATGGAGCGACTGCCTATCTGACCTCCACAATCCAGTTTCTGGGTAATACGATACCTACCCCTTGGTATGACTGGTTACCAGACTTTCGGGCTTTTACATAATCAACATAATCAGCCTTTAATGTTCCCACTGCTGGGACACAGGCCTCCTCTCTGTGAGAGGGAGTGGGCCGTAATCCACCACGCGGGCCCAGTGCGGGTTGGTGGATGTCACATGTCTTCGAATTTTTGGTTCTAGGACAGGCCGGTTTCCTCACGATGTTTCTCCTTCACCGTTTTGAGAGCAGTGGTGATGAATAATTTACACAAAATAAAGCGCCTGTCTGGGTTCGAACCTACGACCTACAACCTACAACTCGTAAGTCGCGGCCGTTACCACTTGGCCACCACTGTTCGGGCTTTTGACTACCCGTAACGACTGTCAAAGATCCACGAATGACAACCTGGACCAAACGGCTTAACGTGCTTTCCGAGGCACGGAGGGGTCTCGGTATGTAAAGATGGTCACCCATCCACAGACCAACCGCGGCAAGCGTAGCTTAACCCGATCGATCGACCTGTGCGGCTGTTATTATTTAACGAAATTGTATTGAAAAGAAAAGCTAATGACGTTAGTTCCGATTTTGGCCAGGCCGCAAAAAATCCTTGCACCGTTGTACCTACTGTTGTTCTGGTAATTGCTTCGTCTGAGTCACGGGCAATCAGGTCAGGTGTCGTTCATTTGGATTTAGTTCCTTACTTCACCACCAGCCAAGGTATAGAAGACACGTTGCGAGGAGAATATACGAGCGACCTAAGGTTGGAAATATAGGCAAGTTAAGGACTCATACGGCGCTTGACTGTATCTAGGTATACACCTTGAAAAGTTAATAAATACCTATAAAACACTACCTGAACCATGCCACGCTTCGCAGTGATTTTTATAAATAATGCTTTCTTTTATAACTTTTCAGTAATGTGTCGGACTTTGAAGCCCCATTTACACGTTGCAATAATAACATTGACATACAATAAAATTGAAGCAACAAATTACCTACTTGCATCGTCTTAACACTAAGTAGACGCTAGAACTTTTATTGTTCCTTCTACATGCATACAATAAACTTGCATCGTGTAAACGGTTAGACGATGCAAGTTTCTTGCCCGTGGCATACAGTAAAATAGAAACAACAACTGACTTGCATGGTCTAAACAATATTTAGACTATGCAACTTTAATTGTTGCTTCAACTTACAATATGCCCACACTACAGGCAGTTAAATCGAATCTTGTAAATCGTACTTAAGTTCAATCAATCAAGTGCTATTAGTCTCACAGACTAACATTGATTTTTGTACATTATTTATATTACATCGATTTTTAGACGCTAGGTTAGCAGTATTTTAATATATATTTATAACTAGCGATGATGACTATAATGTAATAATATATGTATAATTAGAACTTAACGCTAAAATAACTAGGTACTTATTTATTTACAATTAAATCTAGAGTTAAGAAGGAATGGAAGAAAAAATTAGGTACAACATGTTTGAAAGTGGGTAAATAACTTTTGTACTCTATTTAATAAATTACAAAACAGTGGAATCAAGTCACAAAGTAATCTTAGAAGAAGAGTTTCAGCTCATCTTGAATATTGATAGACCGTTAAAGCATGATAATGATTTAAATCCCTGCTAGAGACAAACACAATGTTATTTTATCTTGCTTAAAATCGGTCTTATTTGTCTAATATTATAGTCAATAGAGTAGAGATAATCATAATAATAAGCAATTTTAAAACATTCAAAGAAAGTGTTTAAATTGTTCACTTTGATCATCGTAGTTGGACATCGAGATAGATACAATGAATGTTCGATTTATAGGAGAAGAAGCAGCTGTACGAAGTAGACTAAATTAAATTAGTTTCGGATTATTGTAGGTCATTTCGTTGAATCTCAGTGAACTAGGAGTAGTAGTTTGGTTGTCATCTTCTGTTGGACAAAAAATGTAATTAAAATGTTGCCATTCAAAATAACATAGCACAACATGACGTCTTTAATCCACAAAGGGTTTTTTATTTTGCTTCGCACGGTTTGTGCATTTAGCCAATGTCACGTTTTGTTTTTTATTACGAAGGAAATAAAGGTAGGGAAACCAAAATATTATTATTGGAATTAATTATATCGGGATATATGGATAATAACTATAGGATCAGTATTTATAATGGACAGAATAATGAGCTAAATACAATGACGAAACATTATAACTTAATATTATTTAAAGTAATGAATGCGACTATATATTTTTATACAGAAATGCTATTTGTACAAAGTAAAGAAAGTATTGAGGTAGGAAAAGGAGTACTGAGGGACAAGAGGTTACTAAGAAAGGATGAACGGTCATATAAGGGACAGGAGAAAAAAAATTGATTTAAGTCGCCTACGTCTGTGCCACACAGGTAGATGGGGTCATCGATGATATGAAGTTTGGCAAGATGGGCTGGAGAGCAGACATGACCCAGTCTCATCCGTACCACAAAGGGTTAGTCAGAGGTGAACCTATAGTAGGTATATTATGTATTATAAGCAAGTACACCCACATTTTGTCAGTTATGTTTGTCTCATGTAATAGGGGGCAAGCCTATTGCCATCAATTGGGCACAAATACAGACTCCGGGCAGCTACCGATAAATTCCTGATTGAAAAACCTATCAACACTTTGCCCGACCTGAGAATCGATCCCAGGACCTCATGTTCAGCATTAGTGTTTGCGACCCTAGACCAACGAGGGAGTCAATTAAAACAATATCTACTAATTTATAACTTGACCATACAGGGAGGGTTTTTGATACAAGGTAAGTAGTAAGGGTAGGTTTGGTCTCCTAAGAAAGTTTTCTTGTAGCTGTGCATTCAAATGTTTTAAAAACATGGCCCAGTCAGCTTGAAAACGAGAACTTAGTATATATAAATAATAATAAATAAATAAGTTTTATGATGCCATTCTATGCAGTTTCAAAATATATGGCAAAACTTTTCCCATACATTTCGTAAGATATAATTGAGTAGTACAATTTCAATGTCACCGTCATGCATCGTTGCCCGCTAACGATGAAGCCGAAAGAAGTTTCAAATCTTATACTTAGGCTTTTTTTATTTCAAGCTTAAGGGCGCGTCCCCACTGGGGCCTCGCGGCCTGTTGCCATTGTTTGTAATGTGTCCCCATTATTAAGAACTCACGAGGAACAGCCGCGCGGCCCTAGTGGCGGACGTGGCTTAAAACATCTCGAGAGGAAGTCAAAACACTCGCTAGAGGGATGAGAGCTACTCTTTAGTTAATATTCATTAGGACTAGGTATCATTGATCTGAATGCTTTAAACAAAGAATCAAAAGTACTTACTTCCGAATATGACTCCAACGCCCCATAGGATGAGAAGTATCACTGCTACAATGAACAGCAGTGTCACTAGTAAACTGAGGATCTTGCAGAGGAGATTACACACGCAGCTGTAAAATCCAAAATACAGATTGAATATACAATTTGTGCATGAAATCTGACGTCACACAAATCCTACATAGCGCAAACAAAGTATCCAGCATACACACAAATGCTCGACAAAAACCATCGAGTATTAGCCGGAGGACCCCCATTTTCCATGAAGGTTAAGGAACTTTCAACCCTATTCCTTATACCTCTAAAGGTATTTTACATAACATACAATCAGTCGTTAGTGCCTATGGTGTGCAAGATATATTATTATGTATGTACCAAAAAGTGTGTTATAGAAATCGTAGTTTCTGCCTACCTCCATGCGAAAATCGCGTGAGTTTTTGATGAAATCATTCTTTCTTTCAATATCCTTACGAATCATACTATGAAAAAGCATGAGTAGATATAATCTTTAAATGATTCTCTTTAGCATGACTGGTTTTCAATGAATTTTAACGTTAAAGAGTAGGTACGTCAACAGTGTAATGTCATAACTAGCCTCTTTTTTGTTTATGTAATACCAACTCGGTACAACGTTTACGTGTTTTTTGAAAGAGCACAAGGACTAAAATCAATTCACACTTGGTGTGTTTTATATAACAATGTAGGTAAAACTAGTTTTATGTCCACTGCTTTCATCATCATCATTCTCATTTATTGCTTTGCTTGTACACTATTAGAATTTTACGACAGTTCATAACTAGAGTAAAATCGGCCACAGTATACCTACTTAGCACTAGTGCCAAATACAATGGCAATTCAATTGTTGGTTTATTTGTTGCAGTGTCGTATCAAGAAATCAATAAACCTTTGTACAAAAAGCTTTTAATTTGCACAGAAATGTCTTTCACCTCTACGTCTTCATCTCTGCTTGAAACCAACATTAAATCACCTTCAACTAACCCAACATCATCATTCACCTTAGTATTTTCAACTGACCGTATGAAGATTTGAGCATTATCCACAATAGCTTTCCATTCATAGCATATTGTGGATAATGCTCAAATCTTCATATACGGTCAGTTGAAAATACTAAGGCTGCAAACATGTGTGTACACACATGTTTTTTGCCGTGAAAAACTATGGTTTATCGCTGTGTGTACTTAGGCACGGTTGTCAGTGTTGTATGGATCACTATGGAAGCTTGTTAACACATAAGTTTTTTCTATAGCACGTTTTATACGCCGTGTGTGAGCAGGGTCGTCAGTGTGGCATGGATCACTATAGAAGTTGTTAACAGACATGTTTTTTCTAAGCGCGGTTTATACGCCGTTCCGTAAAGAAACCGTGTCGTGTACAAAAGGTCTTTCGCACTCAAACTCAAAGCATTTATTTCAATTAAACCAATTACAGGCACTTTTGAATTGTCAAGGGGTCGGTCAGTCAGAAAGATGAAGCTAGTTGCTAGTTACTCGTGGCGTGTTTTTCTCACTTCTTTAGAAAGTACTAGGTATATTCAATTTTATGTCTTGTGATTTTATGTTTTGTGTCTTATTTTATGTCTTGTGTCTTGCTTGTGTCAAAACTTTATAACTATAAGTAATGGTATTCTAACAAGATGCTTTTCTGTTGATTTAAAGTATTGACATAATATCTTGATTATGAAACCTCCATTGAAAAGGTAGGATGCAGAATTGTTCAATCTGTGAACAATTCTCGTGGGCTACAGCCTGATTGTTTGTTTAACGTATAGTCTATGTCAAAAGTGTCTGTCCGGAAGTGTAAACAAACTCTATTTATGTTTTATTCATACTCAATCACGCATTAAAGGAAATTCACACATTCAAAATCTGTATTTAGAAGGTTTAAGTATACCACACCACTTTTTAAAATAACATTATTCAATTGTCATTGAAAAATCATCGACGATAATTGAGGTTATATAAAATTACCTTAATTATTGTCAAATAAAAAACATTTTTAAGGTGTATTTTGAGTTTTTAAGGATTCAAATAGGTATTCAAACCAAAGCCTGAGGAGCCTCGGTTTAATTATTGGAATTACGTAAATGTAAAGAAATTTACATTTTCTTCAGATACTTTTGTAGCAAACCATACGAAATATGCAGTTACGCGAATACTCTTGCAAACGGCACAGAGCATGTAAACACGCAAACAGCCGGTCGATTCTGTAAAAATCTCACCGTGAAAACTTCAACTCTCAGGTGAAGTGAGCTTGTTTTTGCTAGGAATTGACACTATTGACAGCTCACTCCACGCTCACTTCACCTAAGTTTTCACGGTGAGATTTTTACAGAATAGCACCGCAGGATATAGAATTCTGTGAAGGTAGTGGTGGCGTTAACTTGAACCTCGTACTACGTTGGCTGGCGTCGTAGTAACAACAAAACCGTATAGGTGTCGCTACAATATACAAAGTGGCAGACACATCGACGCCCAACCTAGCTGTTACCGTAGTTTCAGTACATGATACTGAAACCTCTGCCTTTAAATTGTTCAATTGGCTGGTCATGGCATTTTGACGTCGAAAAATTTCTTTGCTAGGAGTTCTAAAATCATGTGCTGAATTCTACAAATTGCGTGTCGATTTCCTTGTCACCCTATATACAGTGTGAGTCTTCATAATGTGCACATAACGAAATGAGGGAAACATAGCTTAATTTTATCGACGGAAAAAATATTTGAAAAAATAAAAAAATATTTAAAAGGATCTTTACCTGCTAAAGTATGGTGATTGCAAGGCCTTTCTTTAACAGTTGATAGGAAATGTTGTGATTGTGTTATAAACATGGTATTTTTACGTTTAGAAATCTGATACGATGGAGAATAATTTAAAGTAATCAAAAAGGGTAGGTAATCGGGCTTTTATCGAGTAATTTTACAATTATTGTTAAAATTGATGAAAAGATATCAGATATTTGTTAAAAAAAAACCATAATTCTCAATTGAGGGGCGATTGTTTACACAGGAGTCACAGCAGCGAAAAAGAATTAAAAAAATGCTACATTTTTTTTTTAGGTTTTTTTAAATATTTTTTCCGTCGATAAAATTAAGCTTAGTTTCCCACATTTCGATATGTGCACATTATGAAGACACTGTATACCTTTACTCTCTCAAAAGTAAATCTTATATACCCTAGGTACATTATGTACTTGTCGTTCTATTTACACTGCATTTCAAAGCAAAACATTCAGATCAGAGTAGGTATTGCAAATCTTTATGATTCAATAATAATAATAGTCTTATCTAAATTATCCTGATATAAGTGCCAATTTAACCAACAGTTTCAGATTACGTCTGGGGAAATACATTCCTAGAAGGCTTTCCACTAAGTACTTCGAAAAGCATTCACCGAATTTACTTTGAATTAAAATGGTAGGTTAGTTGGTACTGTCAAGAGATAAATTCAATAACAACAATAATAATCAATAGAAAATAGAACGTTTACAGACACTTTGTTGTTCTTTTAATACATTATTTAGACTGCATAGAAAAAAATTGCATGCTTTAGGTACTTTGTAATTATTCATCTGTTCTTTGATTGCACAATTTGTTTGCCATCAAAATCTCAGATTAATTTATTGAATGCCATAGACATTATTTATATTATGGTGTCCGCAACTCCGTCAATGCGCGTATTTTGCGTACCTACTATAATTAGCTATAGTTTCTATTGAAAGGGCAAGGTACTATTTTAATGTATCTCAATGCAACGACAGATGCACGTCGCCATTTCTAAGGTCGTCTTATGGAAAACGCCAACAGAATACTTACTAGAAAGTCGAGGTCGTTGGCAGCGTCGAATAAATTAAGTACTCGATAAAGGTAACAGTAGCAAAAAAAAACATGCAATTGCATCAGGGCTGTCTTTAACCTATAGGTAGCCCTGAATAATTTAGGACAATGGGGCTCCAATGGACAATGCAGGATGCAAGAGTTCCAAACTAAAAGGCCAGGCTAAGTTAGGTTTTATTTTGACAGCCTCTAGCTAAATGCTGGCGGAAACTATGAGGCCCAATGAATCGCGGGACCCTAGGCACTGACCCAGAGTAGCCACTGGAAAAGTCGCTCCTGAATTATAGCAAAGAGGTAGCTATACTACCTAGTTGAGACTAAGAAATTAATTGAAAGAAATGCACTCCCTAAGATTCTCGAGTATAAGATTCTGCATGAGATTCAGATGATGTGACTTTTGTATGAAGGAAAGTAGTTTTACATAACTTATCTATGAGGTATTTTTTATCTAAATCTATTCAGCGATTTCGACGTGATTCAGTCAGTAACATAAATATTTTTGCTCAATTCGATCATCGATATGACACACAGGTAGGTAAGTTGATTGAGTATGCAGAATTTCCAAAAAAAACGGCCAAGTGCGAGTCGGACTCGCACACGCAGGGTTCCGTACCACAAGGCATAAAACGCCGCGAAAAACGTTTCTTTTATACCCCTTTAAATTTTAATGTAATTTTATTTTTAATATTTGTTGCTATAGCGGCAACAGAAATACACCATCTGTGAAAATTTCAACTGTCTAGCTATCACGGTTCATGAGATACAGCCTGGTGACAGACAGACAGACAGACGAACAGTGGAGTCTTAGTATTAGGGTCCCATTTTTACCCTTTAGGTGCGGAACCCTAAAAACCAACAATGTAAAATTTATTATTTTCCTGAATACTATGATAATACTTACTATCATGCTTAATTTGTTAACTTATTTAAGATAAGATTGTTAGATACATTCTATTGGAATGTTTAGTTTTGCCATTATTGCTATATTTTACCTACGACTACATACATGTGTTTCATACTTGTCGATAGGAAAACTAAATTTCCTTACAGTAGTTTTCCAAGATACTGATAATATTTATACCAACTGAATTCTTAGAAGCGTGAGATAATTAGATGTTTAATTTATAGGAAATAAAGTAAACATGTTTAGTGAGGAGCGTGAAACAAAAGTAATTGCAATGAGTTTATTTTAAATGATTCTGTTGGTAACTGTACGTGCGCTCGGTTGCATTATGAAGCTAATTGGTCAATGCTGTTTACGTCACGAATCTATCAACCGGTGGCGAACGTACTAAGCCAGTGCCACGCTCCGACAGGCCTTGCATAGACGGATAATAATAGAATGTCTGACGATAACCATTTGTATCACAAAAATAATTAAAATCTCTGCTGATTTAATCCAGTACACACAAGTGACTATTTTTAAGCATCTACGCTTTTTTTTTTGGTTTAGTCTGAATGCTTGCTAAGCTATACCGTTTTGTGTCAAAAAGTTGTTTATTTGCGGGCAAAAAAACAAAAGAATGACGTTGCGATTATAAAGAAATTGCATGCTATTACGACGATTTACTTCCTTGCATTAGGTAATTGCCGCATAATTTAAAATATGCATACCTAGAAAGATTTTTATATGTTTTCCTATAACTTTACACTCAGCCAACAACATAATTGCAAGAAAATATTTTCGTCGCGTGTGTTTAATTGAATTGTGCACTGCTATGTTATTAATGCTCGTTTTTCACACAACTTATTTCGTAAACAAAACACAGTGTCACTAAATGGAAAACAAACAACAAAACAGAATGAAAACTTACCACATTTTGTTGTTTTAATAGAAATTTTTCGAATCACTGATTACGAGACGAGCAGTTGCCTACGACTGGAGTGAAGTGACCGTTGTTAATGTTTAAAGCTATAACAAAACTTATCAGCACTTATCTACATTTATCTCTGACGATCAATACGACATTTCGGTACAAAAGATAATACTTGTAAGTATTGGAAACACCTGAACATCTAGTTCTACAAAAAAAAAAAAAAAATGGTTACGATTTACTGAGTAATAATAACGTGTATCAAATTTATGAAGTCAGTTACGACTAAGTAATAGGATATATCCTCACTTTTTTGGCTTCACAGAGTATAAGGTTGTTATTTTTTTTAATTTAACTGGCTGAGTGATGCCTTGCCAGCACTGGCGTCTAACGAATACTGAGCAGTTGTTTAATATTTATTGATATAGATATCTACGGGAATGCACGCCAGTTTCCCATATTACAGGCTACTGTAAATATTTTTTATTCTAAATCACTTTTGTTTAAAAATCAAATGGCTACGTGTATACCATGAGCATGTCTATCTATGACATACCTAGTTAATTTAGATGTCTTTGTTTTACTTTTAATTCGTTTTACATAGTGCTGTATTTGTAATGTTATTCTAGGTTCGATATCCGTGTTCTAGGTGCATAATCTATGGTCTTCGTATACAAAATATTGTAAAATATTTTTAAAAGAGTAACGGTGGATTTTCCTGCCCATTCTTTTCCATACCTTTTGAAAGGGGCGACTAGAATTAATTCTATTTTTCTGTAAATTTTGACGTTCAAAAGTGCCTTCTTGCCTATTTGAAAGAAATGATTTGACTTTTGACTGACTTGCTTACTGAGATTTTAGTTTATTTTTAAAAGCAAAAACTAAAAATCTTTAATGGGTCAAAATGTAACTTTCACAATCTTATCATTGTTTGCATCATATGATTATTAATTTACTAGCAGCACCCCGCGGTTTCCCCACATAAATGTCGATCCCGTGGTAATATCGGGATAAAAACTATCCTATGTCCTTTCCCGGGACTCAAACTATCTCAATACCAAATTTCATCTAAATCTGTTCAGCGGTTTCAGCGTGAAGAGGTAACATACAGACACACTTTCGCATTTATAATATTAGTATGAATTTGTGTACCTATTACTTTTTGTTAGCATTATCTAGACATTAAAAACTTATTATCAATTACAGAGAAGTTCTTGTTTCGTACAAAAGTTTCGGCTTATCAAAAAATTACTACTGATAACGATTATCGATAGATAAACGTAAATAATTGGCAACAAGGATCTCAACGTGACCTTTGATTATTATCTGCTGTGTTAGTAATTGGAAACGAGCTGTATGACGCTAGGTTCGAACCCAGACAGGCACTTATACTTTGTGTAAGTTACTTCATCACCACTACTATCAAAACGTTGTAGGAAAACATCGTGAGAAAACCGATATGACCCAGAACCAAAAATTCGAAGACATGTGACATCCACCACGCCGCACTAGGCCCGCGTGCTGGATTTCGGCCCACTATCTTTCACAGAGGGAAGGCCCATGTCCCAGAGTGTGACATTATAGGCTGATTTCACCTAGGATGCTGCCGCATGGATACCATATTGGTCAACACTCGTCAAATCCCCCAAAAACAAGAATTCAAGATGTAAGATGGGGCTCCAGTTTTAATCGACCTCTCCCTTTATTGACTTGACTAACATTAGTTCTGAATTAAATAGTTTGGTCAAAGTTAGGTACCCGAAACATTTCCAAAGTTATCTAGTTAACACATGGCAATTAAGAGTTAAAAGCAACGCGACGCGGCGATCGACCTACTACTTAGTTTTGCTATGCCCCCCCACTCAAGATAACATTCAAGTCACATAATTAATTAATTAGGTTTGGGAAGTACAGCCAAGGAATAAATATGTTAAGCGTCTTAAGGTTTATTTTTGCTTAGATTTTTAGAATACTTATACATTGCCAACATTTTGAATGAAAATGACAGTTCGAAAAGGTGACATGAGGCCGCTAAGTCATAATGGAATTTGTTTCAAAATAATTTTAGCGCTTGACCTATTCACAGTACAGTCAACTGCGAAATTGTGATTTTTCGGTATTTCATTCATACCAATAGAGTCAACTTACATTAGCTACAGACTGTTATTAATCATATTTATCTATGAAGATAATGGTCGTTAAAATACCTACGTATGATACCTAATCAAAAACTAAAGATAAAAAACTATAGGTTTCTTATATACAAGTATTTTTCCAACGTTTCTGAATGAATTAGTAAGTACCTAATGCTTGGTTTGTGTTCTGAATGTGTTAATAGATAAAATAAATAATAGCTGGTACAGTATCTACCGTTTTAATATGGCACATCGAACTTTAGATAGAGACTGTAACTCAGCTATGAGTGACAGAGAAGACGCTATTAAAAGTCAAACTTTTTCTAAAACTGTATGTGCC
This sequence comes from Oligia latruncula, assembly GCA_948474745.1. Taxonomy (NCBI): domain Eukaryota; kingdom Metazoa; phylum Arthropoda; class Insecta; order Lepidoptera; family Noctuidae; genus Oligia; species Oligia latruncula. Next base: position 8,179,108 of record OX419693.1, on the reverse strand, counting down.
TCGCCGAACGGTCGGATACTGTAGGTACCTACTATAGGGACTTTTAAATGATACAAAATTATTTAATTATTTATCCATTTTTTTCAGGCATCAAGGCCCAATAAAACACATACAATACAATATTAATATAACTTAAAAATACTATAAATACATACAACATTATAATTACACTAAAAAACTATCAAACTAACGCACACGAAGTGTCTGCGTCGTATTTCGCTGACTGGTGTCATGTATCCGGCCACGAAACCGGCGGCACACAACACCCTGCGGCCAGAACTCTTCCTTGAGATACTTCTCGAGATGATGTGTCGGAACACGCACCATGAACGACTTGAAGTTCGTCTTGTGACGCGACTCCAACTTCTCGACCGTAACAGAGTAACAAAGTAATCCCCCCCATTATAATTATTACGTTTATTCCATGAAAACGTGCTTACATCAACTCGCCTATTGTAACACTGTTTTTTTCGGAACAAAAAAGCCTATTCAAAATAATCTGAAAGCTAATTAATTAATTTGTCTAGTTCATCAATAAAACATCAGTTGGTAACAAAACCAGTATTAGATGGACTCTTATTTATTTATAAAACTCCGTACCACGCTAGGCCAGTTCAAAGTCAAAGTGTTACCAGAGACGTGCAGCCGACTATACTTTGATAAAACTGAAAAATTGTACCGCGAAAGAATCTAAATAACTTTTTACGCAATTTAGCGACGTAGGACGCTCAAAGATATTGACATGAAATTGGTTCTAGCATTTACCAAGCATTATTGGTATGTAACTGATGTTGCAACTCTATAAACAAAACAAGTAGTGATTTCTTGAACATATGCTACATAAACTCACACCTTCATTCAATGGGGGTAGGCCGAACGCCACCTGCTGCGATCCTTACACACTTATTTTGCTTTGTTTTTCGTTCATACATCAGCAGGGTGATTGCGTAACACACTTGCTCTGTCAGTGTAGTAATGGCTTTAATTGTGACAGTTCAACAACATTCACTGCGGTATTTACGTTGTTGAACAGACAATTTTTTCCAACATATGAATCAATGGATTAGCATTATCCGTCAAAATGATTCAGATTGAGATTGATAGTGTGTTGTTACATAAACGCACGCTGGTTGTTTCTTGTGCTTTGATTAAATTATTTAAATTTAATTCAATTTCATCGACAAGAGGGATCAATCAAGTAAACCTTGGTTGAAGCAGACGGGGCACATAATTACATTTTCTGACAAAAGCGGTTGGGGGTGACGTTCAATAAAATTTATTTTTGATCTTATAACATAATTGAGGAAAGTAATTTAAAATACCCACTCTGAAGAAGTAGGTACCTAACCAATAATGATTATCTGCGGATTGGAATAATTTGCTTTTATTTTTAAATATTTAACATATTTAAAATGTAGACTCGTTCCTAACCGACTGGACGGAGAAGGCACAGTAGGTATAAGGAAATGTGGAAGGAAATGGGGGAGGCCTTTGCCCAGCAGTGGGACAGAACAAGCTAACAAAAAAAAAAAAATAACATATGCGACAGGATTGTTCCGCACAGAACAAAATAAAATTATTCTGGTCTCGTAGTTTTCTTATAGTTGCTATGTATTTATGTAGGTATAGGTTTAAGTCCAACGAGGCTTTGTAATAAAAAGTTTTGTATATTTTTTTAACTTTTTCCATTAGAGCGGATTCCCCGGAGTGAGGCGGCGGCCGTTCGCGTGAGAATGAGCAATTTCCTCCCGACCGCCACGATTTCGATCTGACTTCCTGTCGGGGCAGCGATTTTAAAATTTATAGAATCGCTTTACATGAAATTGAAAATAAGAACAAAAGTTGGCTCGTGTGTGGAAGAAGCGATATTTTTTCGACGATTCTCGTGATCCGAATATTTATCATTCGTTGCACGATTAAAAAAATACACCATTTCTCATTCACGAGACCGTTTTTCAACGTTTATCAAAAAGACGACTGTAAAAGATTTTAAACGAAAGAAATTAATTTCAGAACGAACTACGTAGTCGACATTCTTTAAAATTGGAACCCATTCTTCAACATTAAGATATAGAAGCAATTTTTATAGCAACAGTGGCCTTAGTTGGTGCCTTGGTAAAGTCTATAAATCAGGGTGATTGCAGATCGGAACCGTAAGTCGCATTGGCTGAACAATGCGTCGTTGGAATAACGAACTCAATTGTGTTAAGTCAGTTGCACCTGAGCGAACCCAGCTTTTTCGTAACGATTCCCCTTTAGTTTTATTGAATGACGGCTACCGGAGACTGGAGGTAGTTACCTACCTTCTTTCGTTGGATGAACGTTGACGTTGCTTTGTTTGTAGGAAAATGTCTTAGAACAGACTTAAAGAAGGGTTTGGGGTATGAACATATGGATGTGTATATGGTGCCATAGTTAAGATATCAGCCGTCATCTGGATGGTTTTGAGTCGATTTTACTAGAACGCATCAAAGTTTTATCACTAAAGGAAGATCCTCTGTGACATTCCAAGAAAGTTAGAAAATCATTTAAAGCGCAAAATAATTTGGCTAAACCACAAGTTACACGGGAGCAGTGGTGACCAAGTGGTAACGGCCGCGACTTACGAGTTGTAGGTCGTAAGTCGAACCCATACAGGCGCTTTACTTTGTGTAAATTATTTCATCGCGACTGCTCTCAAAACGGTGAAGAAAAACATCGTCAGGAAACCGGCATATCCTAGAACCAAAAAAATCGAAGGCATGACATCTACCAACCCATACTGGGACCCGCGTGGTGGATTACGGCCCACCCTCGTACCGTCAGGAGGCCTGTGTCCCAGCAGTGGAAGCATTATAGGCTGATTATGCTAAATGTTAAACTGGCACTAAAATATTATGTCTCACTTGTAAAGAAACCTTAAAAATTAAAATTCGCAACAAAATGTGTTAATTTTCCCAAGCAATGGCATTGGTGCAAAACAAATAATAAGATTACAAAGTTTACACTTACATTAACAAAACCAACGATAACTATGAAAAATAGTAAATATTTGATTTCTGTTTTACTTTATCGTTGATGTCAAACTTGTTCTGTAGGTAACATTATCTAAGACCACGTTTTAGATAATAATAATATTCCCATCCGAAAAAAAAAAAGAAAAAAAGACCACGTTACAATTTCCTTTTGTTTAATTTTTTTTTTGGTGAATATTTTAATCTCGAGGACACTAATTCTATTGAAAATAATGGATAATTAACAATTAAGTAGGTGTCATGCGTATTTGAGTAATAATAGTCTGAAAATGGAAGTTTAAAAAAAAATACATAAGAAGGAGTTAGATCAAAAGTTTAAATTCAGCAGAAAATTCCAACTCGTTCCATTTAGTTGAAATGAAACAGCAGCAGATATTTTAAAATGGCGAGTTTAAAAATTTCATCAAAGTCCAGAAATGAAAAAGACTTCGCTGGTCACAAGTTCGATTCGGAACTTGAACTGCTTCGTTCGAACCGGTCCGTGATTGCACTCCATCTTGAAAATTTCGAGCAAATACTTTACACTTTGGTGAAGTTTCGGGACGCACGATGAGACTTTAAATGAAATATTACTTGTGGGTCAGTTCGTCGGTTCGCTAAGTTCGTTTTGTACTGAATTGTAAGTATTGGTTGTCCCGATTAAAAAAACAGTTATGGTTAAAGGTTAACTAAGATTAAGGTATTAAACTCGTAAGTAATAATGATAATAATGCACTGAAAAAAAAATTCTTACTAGACCACATTAAAGCGATTTCAATAAGACTTACTGACTTTATACAGTAAGAAGAAATGTTTGTAAAACAGTAAAAGACAAAACAGTAACTTTTAATGATTGAACATACCTACTATTTACTAAAAATACAACAAAAAAAAGGAAAACCACAATTACTGTAATGTAAGTAAATTTCAATGGTTTGAACGATATCACCTAATGAATAAAACAATTAATTTTGTGACCTATTGGGTGCTTTTATAATTTACCGTGGCACGGCACGGCACGATATTACCGTGGACGTGATAGAAGTTTTGTGGCAGTGGACGGCATGCCGTGCCGTAGGGTGATTTTATAATTCGCCGTGAAATTATTACGTTTTGCGCGTCTTCAAAGTGCAGACATGTTCTCGAAGAGACAGCGACTACTTATGCTATATTTGTTATATTTAAGACGTAAAAAAAGACATATTACTAGAAAGTATTGGCAACATCCGCTTTTAAAAGTAAAATATTTAGAAGGGTCATACTACACGCTATTTGATAAGCTCAAGGAAGACCCAAATAAGTTTTTCAATTATTTTCGGATGTCAACAAAATCGCTTTATTACATACTTTCTCATCTGAGTAATGATTTAAAAGCTCGCCGCGCACGCACACATACAAATTTCTTGTACGCACACACTACACTCTCAACAATGCCGCGACGATTTGATAGGGAGCGCAGTATGCTACGGCAACGGCACGGTAGATCGTTGCTGTTCACGGCGTGCCATTGCCGTGGACGGTAAATTAAAAGCGTTTGCATACAAATGCATACATTTTGCTTTCCTACTTTACCGTGACGGTAAAAACGTGCCGTACCGTGCCGTGCCACGGCAAATTATAAAAGCGGCCATTAGCTACTTAAAACGTTAAAGTTTACTGTCATGACGGTAAAATTTTGCCTCAACCTTTAACTGTTTTCGGATCAGTAAAAATACTGTTTTGAACGTTAGGTTCATACGACCTGCGTGTCGAATATAATAATGTACCTGAGTACAGTACCCTGAGGTACTGTTGGGGCTGCCAAGACGTTGCAGTGCGTCAGGGATTTTTGCTGAGGCGCGGGCGGATGGCTTTGCTGCTATCGTTAGGAGAAGATGCGCCTCCATACTCGCTCGCGTTCGTGGCAGTACCAACACTATACTGGGTGTCTTTACTGATCGGTGGGAGTCCCCCATATTGCAAGGAGGGTGCGGCTTCATGCCGTAATTTAATTTTGTTGCCAATATTAACATTAGTTTTAAATACCATTGTTACTAACAAAATATGGACCTGGTCTGAATTGAAATGTTTATTATTATTATTATAAATAATCTCAGCCGCATGTGTTGGTCAAAGGTTAAGCTCCGCTTGCCTAGGGCAGTTTGAGGATGAGTGGACGTCCATTATATCGAGACCTCTTCCCTACCTCGGAAAGCACGATAAGCCGTTGGTCTCGGCTATCATTTGTTGTTTGTTTGACAACCAGTCTTACATGGGGTATCGTATTACCCAGTAACTGGTTTATGGCGGTCAGATGGGTAGTCGCTCCATGTGAATACTGGTATTCAGCTGCAACCGGTTAGACTGGACGCTGACTTCAACATAGTTGGGAAATGGCTAGGCAGATGATGATGATTCAGGTTGTATCACATCACCTTATAGAAAACCCAAGATGAATAGTCTATTGTTAACGAATACTCGGAATAAGGGCATAAGCACATAATAGGTAACTATGGCATAAGTTCCTATGTCATTTACCACGTGTGTCGGCAAAACAATAGTAGGTACATTTAAACATATCAGCAGGTAGATAACGAGTTAAGTCATTATGATCCCTCTAAGTAATTGATGAATTATAAGTTAATGACTATGAACCACAAGAAATACTGTTAAGTATTTGACGCAAAGCGTAATATATATGTCAATGATTTGACGCAATTCAAAACACTTATGATTACTTTCCATGTACGATGACTCAGTAATTGATTTCTTTTCGCATTATGCAACACGTTTGTGAACAGCTGATGAAACCTGTACTTATCACACTAATATTATAAAGGCGAAAGTTTGTGAGTGTGTTTGTATGTTTGTTACTTCTTCACGCACAAACGGCTGAACCAATTTTGATTAAATTTGGTATGAAGGTAGCTGACACCCTGAATTAACACATAGGACTACTTTTTATCCCGATATTCCTACGGGATCGAAACTTATGCGGGTGAAAACGCGGGGCGCTGCTAGTAAATCTGAAATTGCTAACCAGTTTTGAGTAAGCTCGTGTCTTTGTATTATAAGAGGCATGTGCCCTGTAGTGGGACAAAAATAAGCTGATATTAAATGAACACTTGATGATAACAAGTACTAACTGTAACATTAAGCCATTTTTAATTTTTGTTGAGCCTCCTTAGTTTTAAGGCTCGTCTGCTGTTTAAACTACTACAAAACCTTTATGTACCAAGTAGTTAATAAGGACGTTTTTTATGCGGAATCGCTCATACACGTGGAGTTAGCCCGCATGCGGGAGGCATCTGTTATGCAACTTTACATATTTTGTCCTTTTCCGTCATGCGTAATTATAGAGCGTATCATATTAAATGTCCGCATGCGGGACAAACCGGCGAATTCGTTTACGTATTAAACGAATTCGCACTAAAGATCAGCAGATCTATTCTATAAAAATCTCATCTTGAAAATTTAGGTGAAGTAAATTTGAAGTGAGCTGTCAATAGTGTCAGTCTTTAGCATCAAGTGGAATGCCAGCTCACTACGCCTTAGTTTTCACAGTGAGTTTTTTACAGAATAGACCAGGAATTGTCCAAGGTTGACAGCATGTATATATGCATGAAGAAGCCTCCTCGTGTAGCGCAGTTTTTTCCTCCAGTTACTCAACGGAAACGAGCGATCTTAGACAGTCACACCCAACACCTTACTTGACTGGCCAATTCTTCCCTTGCGGTGCACGGTGGTAGGGCTAACGCCCGCCTAGTTTGTGACCACCCTCCCACCGGAGTCCGGTCAAGGAGCCTGTTGTGTTTCGTCGATGCGTGGGAGTTCCCGTGCCTTAGACATCGTCTGGGCACGCTCCTTATATACCTCATCCGTTGCTTTTCATCAGGCGTGATCGGATATCGAGGTAAAGAGCGGGCCCAAGCAGCAATAAAAAAATAATATTAATATGTATTTGTTACACTAATTCCTTTTTTTTAAAGCTTTTAACCGGTTGAACGCCGTAATTTGAGAAACAATTATAAAGCCATTGTGTTTCGCGTGGATCCACGTTTTATACGAAGGATGAAAGACCCACTAAAAACAATCAGCTGCTCGATAAACAAAGTCATAATTTCAGTCGAAAGACGTCCACTGCTGCACATAGGCCTTCCAAGCACCTCCACTTCGACCGGTTTTGTGCTTCTCGCATCCAACGTTTCCCGCGGCCTTCGCAAGATAAACAAAGTGATACCCACCAACTCCGCCAAGTCTCTAATTCAAACACTAGAACTCAAACTATAAGTCATCCTTAATATCTAAGTAAGTACGTATTTGTCTTTGAATAGAACTACGCGAGCATACGGCTATAAAGTTTCCACCAATTAATATTTGCTAAAGGTACTTTGGTAGTTCCAGAACTTGGATGCAGTTCCAAACTGCTGAGAGGCAAACACACAGATCTCTAATTAAATGCCTTTACGATATATTGGTGCTAGGGATGGGTAGTTTGATATTTGTCGTACCGGTGCAGATTATAGATTTGATAGGATAACTAGGTATTAATATTTTTGTCCCAGTTTCGATAAAACAATTAGACTTCGAACGTCGATTTTCAGTTATCAGTAATGCAATCAGAATAGTTTAGTGTTAATTCGTAGCAGACTAATCGGTGACTTGATATCATATCGATTATATTGATTTACTAGCTTCTGCCCGCGACTTCGTACGCGGATCCTGTTGCTTATGCCAGCGACAACGGGGTCGTCAAAATCGGAGATCTGAAACGTCTGATGTCGAATTCTAAGAGCCCAGGGACTGAAAAACAACGGGATGCGCGAGACGATTCAAGACGTCATTTTCAGGCAATAATGAACCAATAAGGTGGTAAACTTGGCCTTGCACTTTGAATGTTGGCATAAATGGGCCTTCTGAAATCTGTTCTGCACCAAAAGATGTCATTTGAAAGGCATTATTGTACGAACGTATGTTATCCAAGAAATGTTTTGATTGTGGATGGTCACCGATTAGCAGTGATCTTAATATTTCTGGAGGATTTTGTAATATTTTAATATGTACTTTCCCACCTGAGCAACACATACCGTTTGTTTCTTTTTGCCATTTAACAGCTTCACAAAAAGTACAATTTTGAACCATACCTCCGATGGCGGAATATGTGGCGTAGTCAATCATAGGAGTATACGTAAATGCACTCCGTTCCTTATCAACCCAAGGAAGGTCGCCATGCCCTACGGCTATATCTTGAGACACATCCGATTCTTCAGATGATATCGACATTCTGTTCAGAGAATGTCGAAGTCGATCAGAATTCAAACTGTCTCTTCATGCCGTACTCCAGCAATTCTTTCTTTCTCACTTTCTAACTGATTATGAGTATTTTGTTGTGTGCGTGTTCGGGACAATGTATGATAATCTCACGTTCATCACTTGTTTCAAAAGACCTGTTAGTAGATGTGCGAATACGCTGAGAACTCAAGCGTGATTCTGTATCGGTAAACGTTTCCGATTCGCGAGACAATGCATGTCGCTCACGATCAGCGGACAGTCGCGCATCACGTTCCGCACTTGTCTCTAGAGACCTAGAAGCAGATGCGTAGATATGCTGAGAACTCAAGCGCAATTCTCTATCTGTGAACGTCTCCGACTCGCGAGATAATGCGTGACATTTACGATCAGCGGTCAGTCGCACATCACGTTCCCGACTTGTCTCTGGAGACCTAAAAGTCGATGCGTAGTACGCTTGGAACTCAAGCGCAATTCTCTATCCGTGAACGTCTCCGACTCGCGAGACAATGCATGACTTTCACGATCAGCGGTCATTCGCGCATCATATTCTTCACTGGTCTCTAGAGACCTGGATGTAGATGCGGAAATACGCTGAGAACGCAGGCGTGCTTCGCGATCCGAAGAGGTTTCCACGGAGCGAGTTGCAGCCTGATGTTCTTGAACAGCATCAAGTCTCTCCTGACGCTCTTCGGTAGATTCTTGGGATCTTATGATCCGCAATCTTTTAGCTCCTTTGGAACATTGGAAAAGATTTGACCTTTTTCTAGGCATGGTTATAGTTTTATTGTGAAGAAGATACCTGATCAATTAAAATCTAATTGACTGCTCCCCTACCAAGGGTGCCCAGACACGGGGTCGTCTGGCGCCCATGTGCTGGTTTGGTCCCTGGGGTGGTCACGGCGTGCTATGTGTTCTGGTGCGCCGGTGATGGGGAGTACTCCCCAGAGGAGGGTCCGGTGACGGACAGCCGCGGCGGGTTCACGGATGAGTGCATCAGTCCTAAACTGTTACCGCCTTCACCGCGTGGAGGTGAAATTAGTGATAGTTTTGATTTCCACATCAGATGTTTCTGATCTTCGATTTTTAGGGTTCCGTACCCAAAGGGTAAAAACGGAACCCTATTACTAAGACTTCGCTGTCCGTCCGTCCGTCTGTCTGTCTCCAGGCTGTATCTCAAGAACCGCGGTAGCTAGACAGTTGAAATTTTCACAGATGATGTATTTCTGTTGCCGCTATAACAACAAATACTAAAAACAAAATAAAATAAATATTTAAGGGGGGCTCCCATACAAAAAAACGTGTTTGTTTCGGCGTTTTTGCCGTCTGTCTGTCTCCAGGCTGTATCTCAAGAACCGCGGTAGCTAGACAGTTGAAATTTTCACAGATGATGTATTTCTGTTGCCGCTATAACAACAAATACTAAAAACAAAATAAAATAAATATTTAAGAGGTGCTCCCGTACAAAAAAACGTGTTTTTTTCGGCGTTTTTGCCGTCTGTCTGTCGCCAGGCTGTATCTCAAGAACCGCGGTAGCTAGACAGTTGAAATTTTCACAGATGATGTATTTCTGTTGCCGCTATAACAACAAATACTAAAAACAAAATAAAATAAATATTTAAGGGGGGCTCCCATACAACAAACGTGTTTTTTTCGGCGTTTTTGCCTTGTGGTACGGAACCCTTCGTGTGCGAGTCCGACTCGCACTTGGCCAGTTTTTATAAGTCAAAAGGAAATGCCCATCAGACTGAACAACTTTTGCTAAGACGTCATTCCTATATGTGTTATGGTTTAGCTGGGCTCTTGGAGTTCCACATCAGGTGTTCCAGATCTTCAAATTTATTCTCTCAGCAGAAAATGCTCATCACGTGGAACAATTTTTGCTATGGTACCGTTTTTGTATCTCTTATAGTTTAGCTGGTCTGTTGCGGTTCTGCATCAGGTGTTCAAGTTTCCAACATAAATTATAGCCTATATGTTGCCCAGGCATAATACCTATACAACAAAAAAAAAATCATTCAAATCCGTCCAGTAGTTCCGAAGATTAGCGTGTACAAACAAACAGACAAACAGACAAAGTTTTTTTTTTCGATTCGTGCTCTATTACTGTTTCTAAACCCCCCTCGGTAATTTTTTTTTAAATATATTCAATGTACAGACACAGTTTTTTTACTGTCTTATTATATGTATAGATTATTACCGATGACTAATCGCAGATCGAAAATGAAATAAAATTAGTTATCCTCATATATAGGGAAACTCATTTGATTTTGCATAAGAAACAGCCTCAATCCTCGGTATATTATCTAATTTAATCTACGTAAACGATATGGTGGTATTTATTCTTTTTATTGCCAACCACTTACATAACTTTTGCTCGCGACTTCGTCCGCGAAGTCGGAAATCGTTTAAACACCACATCTGTGTTTTCCGATGCAGCTGAATACCAGTATTTTACATGGAGCGACTGCTTATCTGACCTCCACAACCCAGTTATTGGGTAATACGATACACCTTCGTAAGACTGGTTGTCAGACTTTCGGGCTTCTGACGACCCGTAACGACTGTCAAAGATCCATGAATGACAGCCGGGACCAACGGGTCAACGTACTTTCCGAGGCACGGAGGGGTCTTGGTATGTAAAAAGATGGTCACCCATCCACGGACCAATGGACGCGGCAAGCGTAGCTTAACCTGATCGATCAAACCGTGCCGCTGTTATTTCTTAGCCACAAGTCCCTCAAGATGAGTCACATCGTATTTAGTTATTAATGAAACTGATGATTCATTCATGTGCGTAGGTTACGTGACTGATTAAACAAATATAACGAAGCATGTAAGTAGTAAAAGCAAAAGTCGATGAATATTCTACTTTTATTACTGAAAGAATGCCGAAAGCAATAAAAGTGGTTCACAAAATAAATATGACACTAACACACACATTACAGTTTTCTTTTCAGTACAGTTTTCTTTTCAGTATTCTTTTCCTGATTAAGGGCCGTTATGTTTGTCATTTTGACAGTTACTGTGGTTTTAGTATGGACAATCTGTCAAAACGTCTCGTCAAAACTTATATTCTTCAGTTAAATGTTATTTAATGATTGAAAAATCGGCCCTACGGTAACTAAAAATACCTGTTTGAAAACAAAACACCTCTCATTTTTATACGTCTCGTCTAGAAAATAGAACTAATTACTTTCTCGACAATTATTTACACAAACCCAGTACAAATACATAGACAATCAGTGCCGTAGCGTCAATAATGCCTTGTTGACACCCAACAAATAGAATCATATAAGCATACATACAACTAATTACGTGTCTAATGTGTAATTATTGCGATGTGCATTCAACCGTTTAGGTACAATAGATAAAGGCTAACCAATATCAATAGAGCATATAGATTTTAACCATAAAATTTTCGGAATTTTTAATCAGCCAGGGAAATTAAAAGTTAAGCAAATTGACACCCAACGTTAATATGCCATGTTATAGCCATTTTGTACAACTATCAAAGAATGAGAGATGCGATTTGATTATACGGGCAATTTAAGTTGGTGGTGGTGGTATGGTTTTCAATTGAGGATCAAGGAACATTTTTCAGCGCCTAAAAAAATATGAGAGCGAGCTGTAGTAAGAACGCCAATAACATCTACGACTCCCGGCCACCGTAGGCGCGGGCCTGCGGGCGGAGAGTAATGGGTAGCTCACCGTCCGATCAGGACCAGGCCCGTGCCGGACGGCGCGTACGTGTTCCACGCGCGCCTCAAAGAGATGTCAGCATCGAGGAGGGGCCCCATAGGGCCGAAGCCTGCCGGGTCAGCGGGATTGTCCGAAAGGGTTACCGCTGGCCCGGAACATAAAGGGCTAAGGAAGGAACACGGGTGGGTTTTAGTCAGTAAGAGTCTGACACTCCCTTCCGCTCCACCCAGAGCGAGAGGGGTCATTTGATGATTTCCCATCCGCAAAAAAAAAAAAAAAAAGCTGTAGTAAGAACGCCAATAACATCTAAAGCCTAAGGCAAGAAAATGCTCGTCAATTTTCACTAGAAAAATTGCGGGAGGTCGAGGGAACTGTATTTCACAATAAATCTGGCATATAATGTTAAATGTGGCAACCTAGGGTGCCTCAGAGGGCAATATGGATGGAGCACATAAATTCTTCTTTGCATCAGTGATGCTGGCCGCATATGATGGCGGTTTGAGCGTTAAAGATGCCCGTCGTTTGTCTTGCCTTCCACGCCTTATGAAAATTACAACTGATGACATCGTGAGTAAGTACTGAGGAGTGAGGAACTAGGTTCGGAGTTTATGATATAGTTACAGTTGTATCTTCCGTTTTATAGAATGGTGATTATAATTTCATATTATTTATTTCTTCCTACTATTTTGCTATAGGCCGAGAACAACAAAAACATTATAAGACTCACATAATATATGCAAAATACGCACTTGGACGTGGAGTTGCGTGCAACGGACCGTTATACAACATCTTCACGGTAATTATAAAGGCGAAAGTTTGTGAGTGTGTGCGTGTGTGTTTATATGTTTGTTACTTCTTCACGCTCAAACGGCGGGACTAATTTTGATAAAATTTTGGATGGAGGTAGCTGACACCCTGGTTTAACATATAGGCTACTTTTTTATCTCGTTTTCACCCGCGTAAATGTCGATGCGCGGGGCGCAGCTAGTCTTAATAATATAATGGAACTTTGAGTTTGTTTCGGCATTTCTTCTCAGAGATCTGAAGGCTAATTCCGGTAATTAAAAACGTTCAAAAGCAAGTCGCAATCTCAGCGAAAATCAATTTCAAAAGCCTGTCAAAAATATAGGGATTTTAGCGGTATTTTTGACAGATTGAGACTGAGATCAGAATGTGAACGTTCTTAAAATTACGAGAATTGCCCTTCAGTTATTATACACGAGTAGCTAGGTAAAGCCACGGTCACCGCTATCTAGTTTAAAACTTTTGCCCAAAAATTGACTTGTAAAAGTGTCTTACAGACATAAACATTATTAAGTGAAAGGACTTTTACCAATTTCGTCAACAAAATTAAATGGTGACATGAAATTTTCATGTCACCATTTAATTTTGTTGACGAAATTGGTAAAAGTCCTTTCACAATTATTTTACCTCTGATTTTTGCATCACTGTCAAAATCACAGTGGCCTTATTACCCTTATTTCCTTAAAATAAGGTTGCTATTGGGTTGCTGCCACTGACAAGACCATTGTGATCTACACCACTCTCAAAATCATTGTGATCCAACCATCCACTCTCAAAATCATTGTGATCCAACCATCCACTCTCAAAATCATTGTGATCCAACCCATCCACTCTCAAAATCATTGTGATCTACATTCTCGTTGAAATAACATTGCTGTTAGGTTGCTGCTCTCTGAGGTAAAATAACTGTGAACGGAATTTAAACATCACTGTACGATTGTCAGTTTATTTCAGAACTTCAATATTCATCGTCTTGATTGGTAAAAGCAGCTTGAATGTGAGGTAGAATGAGATAGTGAGACAGTAAGTCCCGTATTACAGAACGTCACTCAATACTCAAACATGACTTAAAACTAGTTTCAACCAATCAAATGGCTGTAAACTAGTTTTAAGTAACGCTTGAGTCTTGACTGAGGTTCTGTAATACGGGCCTAAGACCGATAATAATTATCATTCCATTCACGTCCATTTTCGTAAGCTAATGTTTCGAATGCGTCTTTTTTTTTATTAGCCTGCCCTGTCCCACTTCTGGGCAAAGGCTTCCCTCCACTCCTTCCATCTTGCGCGAGCCCGCGCGTCCTCCTTCCAGTTTTTGACGGAACCTATCCAGCTCGTCCCGCCATCTCCTACGTGGTCTGCCGCGACACTGCCTCACTGTTTTTCACCAATTCTGTGCTATTTGGGCCCACAGCCTGTCCGGATGCGGCAGACATGTCCTGCCCAGTCCCATTTAAGTTGGGCAGCCTTTTGAGCCACGTCAGCTATCTTTGTTTTGGAGCACAGTATTGTGTTTCAAACACGATCCGTTAATTTAACGCCGTTAATAGTTATAATGAATTATAATATTACTATAGGTAGGTTCCATTTCATTAATAAACTTAATCTTATCAAACTTTAGTCATCCGACAAACCTTGTCAATGATAAACTGGTCATACAAAAATACTGTTTGCAAAAACATGTTCCATTCCATCTATGGCGGTTCATATCTTATCAGAAACAGTATTACTGGAGGTACCTACACAGCAAAAGACCTCGCGTTGTATAGGTTTTTCTTACAATCAGAAGTCAGCTTATACTGGTTACGTAGGTATAGCTTGACGTGTAACCGTGCGTACAGGCGACCGCACGTGCGTGGTAACACTGACCTTGAGCTGGCCTAGCGTAAGATGGAGTTTCAATGATATAAGTAGCCAGTTTAGACTTATGTTATGTATCTTTACCGTATATAATAAGTATTGTAGTAACAGTATTGATAAAATATCCAACACTCCGCCACTCATTCATCATGTACCAGGATAAATAATATGATAATTATGTGATTATTTAATCAATTAATGTTATCTCCAATCTCCACACACACACACACACACAGGATTACCTAGATCAGGCACAAAATATGGGTGAACTAGATTTCAGAAAAACTGTACATATTTATCGTTAGTCCTAATATTTTTTTTTATCTTCACCCCCAAAATTAAAGCAAAAAGCAGATATACAATCTTTCCGTTCATGGTTAAGTACCTTCCATCTGGTATGGGGTATTCCTCTGTTGCCGAAACAAGAGGAAAATATCAAGAAAATACAGGAAACACTTAAAATTTACTGATAATAAAAACTAAAGGTTCTTGTAGCTAAGTGATTAAATTAAAACAATTTCGTGAAAACATCTTGCTCGGGCGACCACAAAGTGGTTATAATTTTGATTAGAAAGCACTTGTAATCTACATAGAAATTAAAATGAACATTAGGTACCTACTCAAGCTGAAACTCACTTTTTTCAGTCTCTTCATCCCAAGAAAGGTCAAATAATAAACACGCATGGTCCCAAATAAACCATCCGAAGCTTCAGCAAGAAACTCTATGTCCAAAAGAGTCAACAAAAGTAATGATATTTTAGTAAAAAGAGATAAGTATGCAGGATCGTCGGATATAGTTGAAGTTTAATAAGAAACCGATGGATGTTGTCGACTGAAATTCAATTTGATAAAATGAGCTGTTGGTTTTCTATTAATACTATCCTACTTATACTATCTTCAGAAATACTAAACTCGCTGATCACAATAGCAGTTACCTGCTGCAAACTAAATAAATACAACATTGCTAAGCTGTGTGATCTCGAGCAGAGCAACGAATGCTTCGTAGCGATAATTGCGAGCAGTTTACTAACGCGCAGTGGATATCAGATCCAGCTTAAACAGGATCTTCCGTCCTTGCCGCCGAAGGACCGTTTCCTCCGGAAGCCAGACGAGGGGTGGTGGGGGTGGCAATAATGCTGGGCGCACACTGACCGAACGGCACGGAACGGCATTTTTATGTAAGTAAACAATATTTATGACATCGCTAGCTTTCACTCGCAGCTTTGCTCTTTTCTTAGCGTTTTTGAGGATAAAAGTGACCTATGTCAATCTATGGCCTATAAACTACATACGTATTTGTGACCACTTTCGCACTTTAACATAATTACTACTCAATGACTACCAGAATGTCTGTGTTATCTAAGGAGTATCTAACGTTGCAATACCTTTGTAAATAATTTCAAAGATTTTTATGTTAATATTTTACCAATTTTGTTTCTGAATAGATATTTATTATTATAAATTACACCACACGGTATAGTTACCCAGATGGTAACTATGCGTTTACATCTAGGGATTCCTAAGGATCCGTAGCCGAGCCGTCCCATCGATGAGTGCCATGCCTAAGCGGATTCCAAACCGATCGCAGTAGGTATAATACATTAAACTTGTGTGTTTCCTGCAAAATAATTATTCAATATCGAGGTAGTAGGTTACGATTAGGTATTGCGTTCGAATGTGTGAGAATGTTGTAGGTACTACCTACTCGCACAAAATTCTAGACACAATTAAGTATTTTATGAAGGTATCCAGTTGTAGGTACAGTTTAAAAGGACAGAGAATTGTCTCTGCAAGTGAGTTTATTTACAAATGTCTATGAGTTGAAATTGAAGATATAAGTTTTATTTTTGTTCTTACTTATAATAACGTTTTTAACAAAATTATGATGGTCAAGTTCCCATTGATAAAATACTTCCGAAACTGTCGTTTTTGATGTCGAAGAACACTTGTTTTATGATAGAAGAGCCCTTTAAAGAGAACTTACGATACTAAAGTATATGCGGCGCACCCTGGGTAGTCTCGGAGTAGGTAGCTCTGCTAACAGCAACCTGGCAGTCTAGCTAGCTAATCTTTTTATTAAATTAAATTTAAGACATAAGCAGCAGCTCTCCTTGTCTCTATAGTCGCAATAGGAACGCTAAGGACGGCGATACTCAAAAGTAAAGTGTTACAAACCAGCACTCTAATTGGGAAACACACTTAAAATTATAATATTAACAATTATTCAGGATATTGCTAATCCACTGCTTCTTGTGTTCGAAAAAATTGTCTACTCAACAACGTTAGTAACGAAATGAATGCTGTTGGACTGTCAAAATGAAAGTCATTGCTTCCGTTAGTGTGCTACTCGATTACCCCGCAGTGCGGTCTGCCATTGAAATACTAGTGCTGTGTAACGTTGTGAACGATAGGCCTTCCAGTAGGTACCTACGTTAATAAAATAAACATTGAAATGTTAGACTTTTTCAAAGAGATTTCACTTTTATCTGTGAGATGGGAAGCCCAGTGGTATCATACTGACGAGTGGCACTTTAATTGATTTATTCCGGTATCCCATTGTGTATTTAATTTCATCACCGCTGCTCTCAAAACGGTGAAGGAAAACATCATGAGGAAACCGGCATGTCTTAGAACCAAAATTTTAAAGACATGTGACTTTCATCAACCCGCACTGGGCCCGCATGATGGATGACAGCCCACTCCCTCTCATAGAGAGGAGACCTGTGTCCCAGCAGTGGGAATATAGGCTCATTATGCTTATGCTCTGAGATGGCAACGTCCTTAGGTAGCGGTAACCACCTACCATCACTAAAACCACTAATAGGCTATTTGACAATGTAAAAAATAAGGTCATAATTATTGACACTCGTATAGATTATCGCTTTTAAAATCGATTTGAATTAATTTTACTACAAAACAATGTATTATTTATTTAAAAAATCCCGAAAAAACTTCATCTTTTTAAAACTGGCGCCACGTAATCGAAAACGGTCTGGATTGGCTGAACTTATGATGACGTCATGATATAGTCAATTTCTGTCTATCGTTGACAGAACAGATGACTTTTGTCTAGTATCTTGACCGTTTCAACGTTTGTTTACGTGTATTTTGACGTCACGACGCCATATTGTTAAAGATAGCGTTTTGGCGGCTTATTTAAACAGTACATTTTTATTTACTATTTTCTAAAAGAAATACATTATGCAATTTGAAGTAATAGGTTTTTGTGGGCTCGTTAGACACCATTAAATAATCTGAGATGTTTATCAGAAACCAGTCAAATAGCCTATTAGCACATCAAACGGGATATCTACCATGTTAATGTGTCCTGTGAACCTATTTCTAACTTTCTAAGTAGCCGAGCCTAAAATAACAGTATAACCCGCAAGAGTTCACTTGAGACACGACCGGCCCCTCTCGACCCTCGCTCACTGACCGCTCTCGCCATCGACGCGTACTGAAAGCGCGCTTACATTTAGCGGGTTGTAGCCTTTACACACAATACACAAACATTACTTACCCAATTGCCTCACCAAAATTACAGTATGGTACTTAATCTCATCTAAAACTTATGCATTAGCATGCTAACTACATTTACATAAGACGTAGTCAACATTTACGGCTCAGCGGCTTTAACGTAAACGCAAACGTAACGTGGGTAGTCACGTGTGAGAGATTGAAGGAATATAGACTGAAAGATATTTATAATAGATCTATTATGGTAGTAATTGATGGTTACGTACTGAATACGAGTGGAGGTTTACGAAAAAAAATAGATGTTGGTAGATAATGGGGAGTAAAAAACTCTAATAGGTTATTCTACATTTAGATACCTAATGTGTTTTGAACATCATGTGCAGATAAAATAAGTGACATCACTCAGGTAAATAGCATTAATTCCATAACATATACAAAATGTAGCTAGAAAACATTTTTAACTCAGTTTGAATAAGTAGGTAGGTAACTCAAACTGAGTTTGATATAAAATAATTTAACTTCTCAGAAACTCACATTTTACCAAAACTTATCAATTCACCTTTACAGAAACCTTCAAACTACATTTCCTCTTAAACCAGTGTTACTTTGTAACGGAGTACCTAAAGTTGAAACTTAATTTAAATAAGTAATAAACTCATAAGAACCAGAGTGGCTTGGCACTTTTATAGTAAATCCTTTCTTTTACGGAATACTTTTGAGGGCATAATGTACATAAGTTTTTATCATACTGCAGGTATCCTAGATCAGGATTTTGCTGCAAGTCGTTATCGTGCTACGTGCCACTTAAAACTTTAGAACAATATGAATAACAATTTACAAACTTTTGTTCATTGAAAGTCTTCACGAAGCCACGAGCGTCATCTTTGCCAGAGCCGTAAATAAAATGTCACAGACAACTACAAGTTTTAATAAATTCGTCACCGAACTTCGAGCCGAAAGCCTCACCTAATTAAGATAACGTCCTTGGTGGTGGGGATTCCGGTACCCTGTGGAGGGAACTTCAAGTTTAGCAGTTTCGTGTTTGTCTTAGACAACTTGGACAGTGAAGTAACTAGTCAAACAAACTGGGCGCCCGTCGTCGGCACCGATTTAAGCCCAGCTTAACATCCAAATTAAATGCTGTTACACGTACAGTTTTACGGATTGTTAAATACCACCACAGCAGCCCACAAAGTGTTATGAAACCAGACTGTGTTTAAACTTTCCGTTGGCGCAGGAATTCTGTTGAACACTTAGGTACATTGTGGTTTAAAAACGCGAAAAACATTTTCATTCGCCGCAGGCTGCAGAGTTGCATCAGTGGTGGTGAACAATAACACAAACAGAATAATGACGACTATTTTATTTTGTGGTTTTGTATGGAGAGAGCGAGACTGTTCATTCGATGTTTCAGTGAAACGTGGGCGAGTTACACAAATTCGACACTTACCGTAATTTTGTGTTTGCGTTTCGTTACCAAAGGTTGGCCAGTATTAGCAGATATAAAGACTGTACAGCAAAGTTTTTAAGTACCTATAGTTTAACTTCACTTTGGATTTTAAAGCATTCTTAAATCCGTGTAGCCTTTATTTTTTTGGGTGGGACCAAATAACTTCTCCCGCTCTGGGCGGAGCGGGAGAGTGTGTCAAAACCCACCCGTGTTCCTTCAATTGCCTGTGCCAGGGGCTACGGTATCTCTTTCGAAAAACCCGCGACCCTGGCAGACATCGGCTCTAGCGGACCCCGTCAGTTATTGCTGACATCTATTTGAGGCGCGCGTGGAACACAACGCGCCGTGACCCGGGCCTGGTCCTTACCGGACGGCGAGCTGAATCCGTGTAGCCTCAAATGTCAAACCATTGCAGATTGCAGAAATACGTTGCACGGAAAGAAATAAGCGTAAATAAAAATGAAAAAACATTAATCTGAACTGCTTTAAACAGTTCCAAATGAGCCTAACGTTCAAAACAGTATTTTTTACTGATCCGAAAACAGTTAATTAAAGCTGAGGCAAAATGTTACCGTCATGACAGTAGACTTTAACGTTTTAAGTAGCTAAAAGGTCATACAATTAATTGTTTTATTCATTTGGTGACGGCCAGCGATTTACTTTTGTTTTCTCTTTAACACAAACACTGATATAGTGGTAAAAACTGTATAATTCCGTTATTACTATTGACACAAGATAAGAGGTCGTTCAAACCATTAAAATTTTCTTACATAACAGTAATGGTGGTTTCCCTTTTTTTGTTGTTTTTACTCTACTAGTTACTATTTCATCGTACGTACGTACAGCTACTAGTTACTATTTTGTCTTTTACTGTTTTACAAACATTTCTTATTACTCTATAAAGTCAGTAAGTCATAATGAAATCGCTTTAATGTACCTACTGCAGTAAGAAATCATTATTTTCAGTGTGACTTTACTCAAAAAACAGGTTCCCTTACGATTGTTCCAAAGTTTTGTAGGTAAACCATTGCTAATATTTATAACCTTCCAACTTGAAATTAAATCTCAAGCATGAATTCTCCTTTCCCACAAGATTAACACTGAAATACACTGACAACTTACACTTACACGGAAGTAAATTTACTCTGTACGAACTTAAACACATCTCGAACGTCGGGAAGTTTGTAAATATGTAAGCGAGTGCGTATAGTAGCGATCTAAGTTATACGGGTCCCAGCCCTAAGTTTCGTATTAACTGTGAAACTTAAACATCAAAGCAACAACGCGAACTTGCTGTGAGACCTCATACCTGCTGACAATTTCAATAACTAACTTTGTCATATCGCTTTACTAAAATACTTGCCGTAAATTAAACCTTTCGACAGCTGCTGGGCCCATTGCTTATTAATTGTTTGCTCATAATTATTACGTAACTTCGTGTTTATTATATGTATTTTGAGCAATTATGAGAATAGTTTCTACGGTTTACGAATCACAGTTGATTGAAATTATAAGTATAAGAAACTTTACAGACATCGTAACGCACCATACGGCAGTAAAAGTTCGTCTTAAAAGATGCAAAATGGACAATTTCGAGACATCAGACGAATTGTTTGATGCCCTAGTACAAAGTAGTATGATTCTTTTGCCTCTTTTTATATGTATACATGTAGATACATATTAACAATATTATTATAAGTGTTAGCTTATAAATATTGTAATGAAGGGCCAGTGGCTAAATAATAACAGTCGCACAAATCGATCGATCAGATTAAGCTACCCTTGCCGCGGTTGGTCTGTGGATGGGTGACTATCTTTACATACCGTGACCCCTCCGTGCCTCGGAGTTGGTCCCGGCTGTCATTCGTGGACCTTTCACAGTCGTTACGGGTAGTCAGAAACCCGAAAGTCTGACAACCAGTCTTACCAAGGGGTATCGTATTACCCAGTTACTGGGTTGTGGAGGTCAGATAGGCAGTCACTCCACGTAAAATTTTGATATTCAGCTGCATCCGGTTAGACTGGAAGCCGACCCCAACGTAGTTGGGAAAAAGCTAGGCAGATGATGATGAGCTTATAAATATTATGTAAATATAGTATTTAATAAAAATAACAAATTGACAATGATCATGACCTTTTAACACAGAAAAACACATGGTGTATAAAAATAAATTGTAGGCAGGTATTTTATTTTAGGAAAGGTGAAATTGATGTCGTAATGAAAAGTACGCTACAGTAATTTTGTTATACGGTATCTACAAGCATTTTTGTAGAACATGTTATTGTGAAAAAAAAGCTGTCATTAATCTTTCGCAGATATCACACCAATGCTGCAATGTGCAAATATGCTAATATGCTATGTGCTTGCGTGCCGCAAAGCCCAATACACCGGTGTACATCTCCCGCCTCCACTACACCACTGAAGCGGAAGACATCGTGACGTACGTGCGCCAAAGGTTGAAGTACGCGCCGAGCATAGATACCGTGGCGCCGAGTGCAGCTGCTGGAGTCGCATCGCAACGTCAACTTTAAGGCGTTTGTGGTGCGCATACCAACATGCTTCCTGCACCTGGTGATGGAAGAAAGTTTTTGGCCGCAGGATGTGGTATTCCGCCGCTTTCGCGGACAAGTGCCACCAGAACGCACAAAGACTTAGTGCAACTAAGTGATACTAACATAGTTATTAAGTTTTATTTACTAACAAAATTGTTACTATAATTATGTATACTTAGGTTAAGGTATGTATCTATGGATCTTTGTTACCTGATAATAAATGGTTTATTATTATTTATTATTAAACTCACGATACTATATAGGTATAAAATGTTGAAAAACAAATTAGAGAGTGAGTGAAGCGTTCTCATTCAAGGGATTAAGTATTATCCTTAGAGAGAAATAAGTGATGAACATTTTCTCCTGATCTCTTTGTGGGAACACGTTCATTAATTCCAAAGCCTCAGGCTGTTGTCTTTAAGCCATCTCTTCGTTCTAATGAAAAACGAATTTATAATTGAGTATAGAGGTGAAACTTGGTGCCGTTTTAAAATCTTCGTTTTGACCCACAAAGTTGTTTCAATGTCAATATGATAGATCTACGTCTTGCGAGTCTGGTTATTCCCTTGGGACCAACTTTACTACATAATGTATTGCTTTAAAAGTTTAAAATAGACACTGTATATAATATATAGCCACAAATTCGATTATTGAAAGTCAAGAACAGTCGGGTAATAAACAAAGCATGTTTTAACATTTTCACTTATATCATTAAATTGGATGTGAATATCAAGTTTGTAAAGCATGAATTTCTAACAGAACAATGGAATTCCCATTTATCAAAAATTTACTATTTTCTATGAACTAAATACTACAAGCTAACAACAAAAACCGAGTAGTGTTAAAAACATAGATATAATATGAAAGTTCGGTATAGAAATAGTTTGAGTCCCAGGAAAGGTCATAGGATAGTTTTTATCCCGATATTCCTACTGGATCGACACTTATGCGGGTGAAACCGCGGGGCGCTACTAGCCTACTACAAATTGTACATGGTTTGAACGTATCACAAAATTTACAGGTACAAATGTAGGCACATTACAATATAACACAATTCTAACTCCAAACTAATATTATAATTCGAAAGTGAGTTTGTTTGCTGGTTACGCTTTCACGCTAAAACGGCTGAACGGATTTGGATGAAATTTGGCACATGCGTAGACCATAACCTGTGTAGGATACTTTCATCCTGGATCGCAGACAAAGTCGTGGGCCAGGCCTAACTGGATGCAGCTGACTACCAGTTTAAATTTACTTGGAGTGACAGCCTATCTGTCCTCCACAACCCAGTTACTGGGTAATACGATAGCCTTTGGTAATACACCAGTCTTACTAAGATGGGTTGGTTAATTAGGTACAACCATGTTAGTACCCAATTAACCAACCTATTTCTAAAAAACTTAAACACCAACTTCAATAATCTGCACAACATAGTAGACCAAATAACTCCCGCAGAAGTTAATTATAAAATACACATGCCGTCAAAAATACACAACCGAACCGTTAATGTTGATGCAACAACATTATATATGCAAATTGTGGTATTTCAGTGAAATATTGCTTTTAATAGTGTGCGACCGTTGAAGCGGACAGATGCTGATAACATTAATATCATGCGGACGAATTCATCATGTGAGTATGTTACGGATCTGCGGAACTGAATATATTATTGTGGAGACTTTGTATTGTCATATTTTGGACTATTTATTGGAAAGTGGTGGCCCAGTGGTAATGGCCCCGACTTTCGAGTCTTGGGTTCGAACCCAGACAGGCGCTTTACTTTATGTTAATAATTTTATCACCACAGCTCTCACAAAGGTGAAGGAAAACATCGTGAGGAAACCGGCATGACCTAGAACAAACAGTTCGAAGACAAGTGGCATCTACCAACCCGCACTGGACCCGCGTTGTGGATTACGGCCCACTCCTTCTAACAGAGAGGAGGCCTGTGGTCCAGCAGTGGGAACGTCATAGGCTGATTATGTGTTATGTGGACTGTTTATGAAAGGCAGAAAGGAGTCAGGATATTATTTGGGCATGTGATGCGAAGGAATGAGGAGAATGTCGTGAGGCATGTTTTGAGTATAAACGTGGATGGCTTTAAGTGTAGGGGAAGACCAAATAACGATGAATGGACTGTGTGAAACATGATTTGGCTAGAAAGGGGATGACTACTGGATGACGACTAATAGAGAAGTAGGGAAAAAGACATGCTGAGCCGACCCTGAATAAATTGGGATAAGGTCAAGAGAATAATGATATAGTTCACAGTCGTCCTGAATCAAAATAGCTGGAAGTCATAGGGGAAGGCGTTGGCTCAACATGGAATAATACAGTAACCAGTAACAGTTGTTTGTAATAGTAGTTGTTTATAAGATCTTCATAGAAGATATGCGACTGCTCAGAAAAAAACCATGAGTTACTCCCTAGCCGTTTTAGCATGCAGGCAAGCCCTCCACGGAAAGATGTGTGTGTAGTCTCATCCGGGCAAAAGTTACCGTGGCCTACTTGGAAAACATTAAATAGACTTCGTACCCAAGTAGGCCGCGGTAAGGACAACCTCAACATGTGGGGGTTCAAGGAAGGATCTGACCTCCGTTATATCGATAGAGATAGTTTTAGCGTAAGACCAAATTGGATGAACCAACATGATGACTTGAAGAAGACTTCAGAATGTATGCAGTAGAAAAAATAAGAACATTCAGCAGACCTACAGATTAAAATAGAAGTCTCAACTATTTGTTAATTCACAGGTACCCTTAAAACCTGAACATATCAATGCTGTTTGGCGACAAAAAGATACGGTATACCTACCTTTTACGACGAAGATGAACTATTCCACCAAGATTTTTGCTACTGTAGTATTTCTACTAGTAAGTATTTATTCAATGGAAGTTAATGTGAAGGTAGCGAACAGGAAATCCATCTAGCACACACGCTTAAATGTGATCTTCGGACCCCTCACGTAACTAAAAGCTTCATGTGGAGTTATTGCCAAGCGTGTGGCTGTAAGACGTAGGTGTACGTATATTTGGCGTCTCATCCACCGAATTCTAATGGAATACGACAGGTGAATTTGAATATGTAGGACAGCATATATTTGTTTATTTCCTGCTTTAACATTTATAGAATAATATGTGATGTTCTCCAAGTAAACCCCAAAAGTCTGACAGTCAGTCTTTCCAAGGGGATCGGGTTTCCCAGAAACTGGGTTGTTGCCTTCCACAACGCTTTAAAAGAAGAAAAAGAAGGAAGAAAGATAGAAAAAATAAAAACTCAGAAAAACATGAATAATTATTGTATAAAAAAGGCTAATTACCTTAAATGCCTAAACTTAATAGGTACAACCTACTATGTAAGCAACATCTAAGATAGAAAGTCGCAAAAAAAAAAAAATTTGTAGCAATGGAGGTGGTGATGGTTCCTGGGGCAAATAGTGACGTCCTGTGAGACTGGAAGCCGAAACCAAAGTTGTGAAAAGGCTAAGCAGATAACAATGTTCTCTTATGTGAAAGATAAATAAAAAAAATAAGATAATAATATAAAGGACATTCGATAACAGCACGTTTTGTCACTACTTTACTAAATGAAACCACGACCATCAACAAGGATTGTATTACCTACGTGACTCTCTTTTATTGCCAATGCATTTCGTGTTTACGCTGGGTGCTACATATTTTTCTTCATCGGGACTATCACACTAATATTATAAAGGCGAAAGTTTGTGTGAGGGTGTGTGTGGGGGTGTGTTTATATGTTTGTTACTTCTTTACGCTCAAACGGCTGGACCAATTTTGATAAAATCTGGTATGGAAGTAGCTGACACCCTGAATTAACGTAGGCTACTTTTTGTCCCGATATTCCCATGGGATCGAAACTCATGCGGGTGAAACCGTGGGGCGTAGCTAGTTAGAAATAAAATCAGTTGTTTATTCAGAGGAAACTATCTTTGTAAGTATATTATAGAAATATTATATGAGAACATAATAACCTTGTAAAACAAGTTAGACATAACAAGCATTTAGTAGGAACTTACTAGACATGGGCGAAATAGCTCACTGAAAAGATAAAGAGCGAGGAGCTCTTTCACTCTAAAGAGCTGCTCACTAGCTCTTCTATAGCTCACTTAGCTCAGTGACTCAGACGCCGACTGTTAGCTCATCTGACTCACGCCGCACGCGCTTCGGCTCGCTCGCTCAATAGTCAATAGCTCTTTGGAAGTTTGGATTCTTTGTTACTCACTAGCTCTTCTATAGCTCAGTAGCTCAGACGCCGACTGTTAGCTCATTTGATTCGTGTCACGCGAATTACTAAGGAATTACGGATATCGATAAATAAATCTTGTTTTATTTTGTGGCGGTTTTTGATAGTAAGAACGGTCGTATTAGTATTTGTACTTCGTTGCACATGCCACGCAGCGGTATGCATGTCATTTCGTCAAAACAACCGAAAAAGTACTAAGTTAAATAACTTTAAATAAGTTTTTCTAATCTGTTTGTTTATATTATGGTATGAGTACTTATGAGTTATTTAGAATTTACGTAAACGAAACGCAAGAAACAATGCGGTTCCTTTTTATTTATAATGTGCCAAAGTATTTTCTACTTTAAGTCAATGACTGTAAAGATAGATTTACAGTGATTTACGTCGTATGATAACTGATAAGATTGTGTCGGAGAGCTTTTGTTGGAAGAACGAACGATGCGACGAAGTATTCCGAAGCGAGCCGAATGAGCCGTTCGGCCGGTCGCGTGCATCGCTGAAGTACTGAGCTAGTGAATCTGAGTGAGCTAACTGAGCTAGTGAGCTACGTAGCGAGCGACTGAGTGAGCGAGAGCGACGTCAATCGAAAAGAGCTAGCTCTTTTCTATCACTCGCTCACGAGCTACCCATGTCTAGAACTTACTTTAATTAAAATAGGTCATTGATATATAAAAACATATCAATGAAATAGGTACATGTTTATTTTACAATTTATCTGGAAAAACCATTATAAACATAAAAGAGAGCATTCGTTACACATTACACAATAAAACAATTATTATTCATTTAGCGTGAAACCGTATACAAATTAAAATAATAAATCATTGGGTAATTTAACACAGTGAACTGGTATTTAAACATAATTATTTACTTAATAGCATATAACACTCTGCTTGAGGTCCAATTGGGATGATACATTTTGTTTCAAACAATAATTTACCGTCAAATCCTTTTTAAATCAAATATTCAATGTTATTTCCGGAAACTGCAGCTTATCGGAAAACCGAGAGAATTAAAATTTATTCTAAGAATTGAAGTTCCGGGAAAGAATGGAATTCTATTGAAAACACACACAGGAAAACACATTGTTATGCAGGCAAGATGCTGTAACATCGAACGAGCACATTCCTGAAGCAAACACGACTTAAAAGTTTCCTCATCTACGTACTTTATAACAGATTTCAGCACTAAGAAAACTCACACGAAAGTCTGCGAATGATATTCGATTTCTTCGTTTTGTCAGCAATATTCAAATGGGGTCCAACCCGGAAATATTGCCCCGTAGCCTATATGCAAATTCTATTTGAAATGCGAAAGTTTCCGCAAGAGCGTCGAACCTTCAATCGTGAAGGCAAACAGTTTCTATAAGATTAGTCGTGAGATGCTTCTTCTGCAGTCAATATTGACTTAGGCGGCCGATGCAGACGGCGACTCGCTTTAAACATGGAAAAATATACCCAGTAGTGTAACGTTTCTTGGCTTTCACGTTGATTGTGTTTCTGCTATTTCATTTTATGGAATGAAATGGAAGCAGTAGGGTTGACATTCGAGTGGGTGCAGCCATGTTTAGTTTTTACAATGTCGTTTGTGGAGTGTAGCTGTGCTTTGAGATTCGCAGCGGATTCGACTGGGTTAAAATTATAGTCCAATTTCGATGTAGTACAATTTGATATCGGATTGGAATTGTGTTGCACAAAGAGCTACGCACTCGTGACATAATGTCAGACATAATATCAACATTGCATGGTCCAATATTTTCTAGGAAACATTAGGTAATTCGAATGAGCAATTCACCTAACTAAGTATTCTCTTTTCTGTGTAATTCTGGACTTGCAAAGTGCTTGTGAATAGTCTAATTGACGTACCTAAAGGATTATTTTAGCTTTTTAATTTTACTAGTGGTGTACAATTACGAAATGCCATACGATATCGCGAAAGGTACCTACGTAGACATTGGTATCACTATGTAACCCTTCGGACTAATTGAAATCTCAGTAGTTTTTTAACCGCTCTTTATTTCAAAACATTACGTCCTAAGATTTGAAATAACATCCAACATCATCTTTAGAAGTGCTCTTGCAATTTCTCACAGAAATTAAATTTCCTTTCACAGTACTCTGGTATTACTGTACATTTTTCTGCGAAGCTATGCAGCCCCCATTGCTGCAGGGTTCCTTCTTTTTTTTTTAAATGTGTGCGTTTCCTTCGCTTACCGACTTATTGTCTAGCGGACGGCCAGCTGTTTGCATTGCGGCTCTAGCAGTCCCGCATTATGTTGCTCTACGAAATGTAAAGAATTATTGCGTTTTGTGAGACGAGATGAAATGTGAAGGGGTCTGTTTGCTACTAGGATTCTTGTAGTTTAAAATTGAAATACAGTGGTACAAAGAGCGGAATTATACTGCAGTAACTTAAAAGATTATGATGAACGATATATTATGGGTTAATTTTTTACTATTGTTGCTATGTTTGTTTATAGCTGGGTCATTGAAAAAGTCATCAAAGAGCATCGTTATTGAAAGAAAATGCTGTTTCGTGTTTTAATTGTAAAGAAATGCTACAGCGAGTAAAACTCTTCAGTATAAGTCATCCGCCTAGCCTTTTCTCAACTATGTTGGGGTCGGTCCAGTCTAACCGGATAAGCATGATGTATGTAGGGTCTTCAGTATATATGTATGATTAGATATTACTACGCTTTGGAATGGGCAACTAGCTTCATCTTTCTGACTGACCGACCCCTTGACAATTCAAGAGTGCCTGATTGGTTTATTTGAAATAAATTCTTTTTTGATGACAGTAGTCTGCATGGCAGTGGTAATAAAACCAGTTGCTGACCTCTTATTCTATTTAAACTCCGTACTGCGTTAGGCGGTTACGTACTATGTTAAACAATAAAATATAGAAAAAAGACGCTAGCACACAGAAGTGATGAGTTAAATATTATAAAACGTGTGCTTTTTCTTAACTTCATTGCATACAATTCTAAATCTACCAAATTGCTTAATACATATTTTTGGAGTTGACGATTCGCCCAAAATAAAGTAACTTCGCGTTATAGAAAAAAATATATTATTTAAAACTAGACGATTCGTACGAATCGACTAATAGCCCGGTAGGCCAGCATGGCAGCACCCTAATTACGTAACACACTATCAATCTCAATCTGAATCATTTTGAAGGATATTGCTAATCCATTGCTTCATATGTTCAAAAAATTTGTCTGCTCAACAGCGTAAATAACGCAGTGGATGTTGTTGGACTGTCAAAATGAAAACCATTGCTACTGATAGTATGTTACGCAAGCCGCAGCTGGTTCACGAATGAGTGCTAACGCGTGCACGTGTTCCCGCCGTAAGCGGTAGAGGAGGACACCGTAGAGTTTTAGTGGGTTAGTGTCCCACATAACTGCAGTATCTTCCCGTGGTAGTGCAGAATGCATGAGCATTTCTCGAGGTTAAAAAAAAAAAAGCTCATGGTCAGTGTTATCACCGGCGTGCGGTATTCTGTACCAATTTAAGGGTACTTATGGATAATGCAGGCAATATGTGACGGACAATAGAACCTAGGTAGGCATTGTAGGCAATATGCAAGTACTGTTTCCATCAATCTGCCCAACCAGCGTGGTTATTATGCCTATACTTCGCTTTAAAGTCATTGTTTGAAAACAAAGGGTTGTGCTCCGGCGTAGTACAGCTTGCAGCTAAAAGGTTGGTTTTGATTGCCCATGTTTGGTTCCACTACGCTATTCTGTCTGGTATTTCAGTAAAACTAGATGTTGTGTGAGTGAAGAATTTGTTTAACAGTGTTAAAAATACTGAACTGAAGAGTCAGGTTTAACAAAGATTAGAGAAATCCTTCAACTACTATCTTATTTAACGGTGAAGGAAAACATCGTGAGGAAACCGGCGCGTCCTAGGACCAAAAATTCGGTGACATGTGACATCTACCAACCCGCATCTGGGCCCGCGTGGTGGACTCGGCTCCCTCCCTCTCATTGAGAGGAGGCATGTGTCCCAGGATCATTATAGACTAATTATGTACATACTATCTTTTTTTATTGCTTCTTATACTAGTGCATAAACTTACATATGAAAGGGCGAGGTTGCAAGGTTTATTTTTTTTGAAATGGGTTTGCTATTGTGACTAGTCTAGGTCAGAGGTGACAGAGACAAAGTCGACGATGGAGTGTGCTTACCTGAGCTTAAAGTTTTTGATAACATCAAGAGGAATGTAAAAAAAAAATCTAAAACAATATTAATAACTGCTAATTACTACAAAATAAACAAAGCCATGCATAGAAATATTAATTCAATACGTAGGCCAGAATTAAATGGTCAAATGTTTATGAAACGAATAATTTACAATTCAGCGCCATTTTAGTGCAGTGATTATTATCTAAAATAACGTATAATCACATTAAATTATAGTTAATGCACAAATTCAACCGTATATTAGCATAACGTGAACTGATTGCTATTAACGCAGTTTACCTATTCAAAGCAGTAAATTACATAATTATTATGTACTAGGCGTTAGAGTTAGTGTATAGACCAGGGGTGGCCAACTTGGTTAGACCCAAGATCTACTGTTCACTGACGACACCCTGTGCGATCTACCAATTATATACTTCTTGAAATCTTAAATGAAACAGCATAGTTCAGTACACAATTATGTAGTATTTTTATTTTATTAAGAGGGAAAATATAAAACTGAAAATATTCTTAGTAACTACTTATTTATATTAATGTGAGCATTGTGTTTGAGCATCTTTCGCTAGATTAGCAAAATCAGGTTTGTAGTTGGAAATATTTTTTGCCTTGCCACGATCGACTGGACTAATAGTCGCTATCGACCAGTCGATTGCGATCGACCGGTTGGCCACCCCTCGTATAGACCATCATCGTAATCGCGAAAAAATAATCGGTGGTACCATACAAAACTACAATCTCTCGACCCAAATGTGTATATTTTTTTTTAGAAATTACGACAATGTTCCTTTCGAGAAAGTTGTTCAGTTGCATGGTGTAGTACAGCCCCTAAATTTTGACCACACTTTTCTGATACACTAGCCTAGCCTTTTCCAATATATGTTGGGGTCGACTTCCAGTCTAACGGAATGCAGCTGAATACCAGTATTTTACATGGAGCGACTGCTTATCTGACCTCCACAAACCAGTTATTGGGTAATACGATACACCTTTGTAAGACTGTTTGTCAGACTTTCGCGCTTCTGACTACCCGTAACAACTGTCAAAGATCCGCGAATGACAGCCGGGACCAAACGGCTCAACGTGCTTTCCGAGGCACGGAGGGGTCTCGGTATGCAAAGATGGTCACCCATCCACAGACCAACCGCGGCAAGCATAGCTTAACTTGATCGGTCGACCTGTGCGGCTGTTATTATTTAGCCACGGGGCTCTCCTTACTCTAGGAATAACTCTAAATAACAAATAGCGGTCAAGCAGTTCTTGTAAATCTCAATGTTATTTCTTTAAAAGGTTAAGTTATAACCTTGTCTGGAAAATTTAGACTTATAAATAATGTATTTTTCTTAATGCTTTAGTGAAAATAATTTACTTTATCGTAACAGCTGAAACAATATAACCAGTCACTAGAGATATAGCAAAAACATCAAAACTTTAAAAAAGTTACTAGACAATCTCCTTAGGGGCTAAAAATTTTATGAAAAAGCATTGCCTCTCAAGGGCAGTGGTGACCCAGTGGTAACGGCCGCGACTTACGAGTTGTAGGTCGTGGGTTCGAACCCAATAAGGCACTTTATTTTTTTTCAAACTATTTCATTTCCACTGCTCTCAAAACGGTGAAGGAAAACATTGTCCCCTCTCACAGAGAGGTGTCCCAGCAGTGGGAACATTATAAGCTGATTAGTCTATATCTTTTTTTTTTTTAAATATTAATAAACATTTATTTCTCTTCCAGAAAGGCGCCTTAAAAAAGTGAAGACACTACATCTGATAAATCCTGGGTTTTCCTAGTGGGATACTGGTATCTACACTAGGAAAACCTGTCACACAGATTACCAGATTGTATTTTACCAATTGTATTTTAAGAAATTAAAATTATTTAAATTAATTTGTATTTGAACAAAACATGTTTTTAAGCAAACAATTATACTAACCAAATACAAACTCTTTGTAATGACGAGTGTACAATTAGCATCGTCCTGGCCACCGCAGTCGGATAACGAAGCGCGACGCCGCTCTTCACATGCAACTTGACTTCCAACCTTTATTAGAAACTTACTCTTATCGACCTTAACACTTCCAATATAAACCAAGCTTTAAAGAAGCCGGGATACGGTTTAAATTTGATTGGAAACTAAAAGGAGGTAAGGATGAGATTTGTGGTCACTGAAACTTGTAGATGTTGCACTTGCCTAGCTCGCGATAGTGGATATAGTGAAGGGCTCTCCAGTGAAGTAGGTATACATACCGCAACTTTCAGACACTGCTAGGATTTCGGATTGGTTCTGAATCGTTATAATGAAGATGATACTCGTTTGTTCAATGTTGTTCGTGGTTAAATGTATTTGTGATCGTTTGTGGTTTTTCTTTGGTTAAAACAAGAAAATAGATGTTTCTTCTGATAAAGTCTAAATTAATTTTTGATGCGGATTCTGTTAGTGAGAGCTTACTTTTCCTCAAATGAAAATGGAGGTTTGGAATTCTAATTGACTTCTTTGTCCTGAATATTTTTGTTATTCTGGATGAAAAATGTCTCAAATGGAAACAATTAATTACATTTACATAAACACGCCTTGTTTCTCCGAAAAGTTAAGCAGGGGTGCAATGTACCCCAACATTATACCAGTTATGTTTTAAGTACCATGTAATAGGGGGCGAGCCTATTGCCATCAACCGGTTACGAATCCAGACTCCGGGCTGCTACTGAAAACTCCAGATGGAAAAACCCAATAACACTTTGTCTGAACTGGGAATCGAACCCAGGACCTCACACTCAGTAGTAGCGGTTGTGACGACTCGGCCAACGAGGCGGTCAAATACAATTATTTGAAGCAAAATATTTACTAACATAACTGCTACAAATACCTACCTACCTATATGTATAAAACAAAGTAAATTTTTACTTGAGTAAACATGAGCAAGAGCCAAGCGAGGCCAAAAGGAAATCAAGTAGCTGCAATAAAAGAATGCAATGGAGTCGCCTTTTGTGCAGCGCTGCAGAGCAAAGTTGCAAGCGCGAACAGAGGTATCAAGTAACTTGCAAAGTGTTTCACTTCTATATTTTATCTTTAATCAGCTTCAGTCGATGGGAAACGTAATAACTGGGGTGTTGAAAGAAACATGGCGTTTAAATTAAAACAAGTTTGTTTTGTAGTTTGCTTCGGTTGAGAATTAAGTGAATTATAGTATTCATTTCTGTATGTACCTACTCGCTTTTCTGTTGTAAATATTAGCCAATCAATAAGCTTGATTGGAAATAACTACTCAGTGAGTTACTATCGACAATCGTCACAATCTTTTATATTTAATTAAGTACTTTTTTGCTTTGTAGTTTCAAACATGACCGCACACACCATAATCAGCCTATAATGTTCTCACTGCTGGGACACAGGCCTCCTCTCAATGAGAGGGAGTGGGCCATAATGCACAACGCGGGCCCAGTGCGGGTTGGTGGATGTCACATGTCTTTGAATTTTTGGTTCTAGGACATGCCGGTTTCCTCACGATGTTTTCCTTCACCGTTTTGAGAGCAGTGGTGATGAAATAATTTACACAAAGTAAAGCGCCTGTCTGGGTTCGAACCTACGACCTTCAACTCGCAAGTCATGTCCGTGACCACTGGGCCACCACTGCTCTCACCGACCGCACACACTCAACTTTATCATGGAAGAAAACTTCTGGCCGCAGGACGTGGTGTTCCGTCGCTTCCGCGGACAAGTACCACAGAACAGCACAAGAACAAGCTAGTGAAGTACTATTTCATAATAAAAATATGTATGTTTAGGTTGAGGTATTTATATTGTGGGTCTGTGCGTCGCCTGAAATAAATAAATATACTATATTCATTTTTCTTTTTACCTATCTGTGCCTCAATAAAATTGTTCCCGGTTTCCTACTTGGCTACATTGTGGCAGTGGCAATATTGAGGCGGGTGTAGGAAGGTTCATTAGTAAGTTTATAAATCAAACATACGGAAGCTGACGCGAGGGTAAGTTTTATGCGGAGTTACAGGAAACAGATAGTGTTGTGCGCACGAACTAATGAGTCATCTGTTTCTATGTTTATGCTGTGAGTTCAAATAATATAGTGCTGTGGTGCTTTTGCTGTCGGTTTGCATGCTAGAGTTGTGGCATAACATAAAACGCGAGCTACTCGTCGTTATTTGTATATGGCTTTGTGTCGGTCAAATATCTTCAAAACAAGAGAATTTATCCATTACGCGCAATTTTTCAATTAAGCTAGAAAATCGTTTTTGTCGTTATTTTTATATTACCGTCTTGTCTACTTTAAACTGAATATTGAATACCGACGCTTATGTTATACTGGCTTCGCCCACGATGTATGTTGATAAAAACTATCCTATGTCCTTCCCCGGGATGCAATCTATCTCTCTGCCAAATTTTATCGAAATCGGTTCAGTGGTTTAGGCGTGAAAAGTTAACACACAGACAGGCGGACAGAGTTTTTTTTTTGTGGATGGGAAGTCATCAAATGACCTCCGCTCTGGGTGGAGCGGAAGGGAGAGTCGACTCTTACTGACTAAAACCCACCCGTGTTCCTTCCTTAGCCCTTTATGTTCCGGGTCAGCGGTAACCCTTCCGGACAATCCCGCTGAGAGGCGGACAGAGTTACTTTCGAATTTATAATATTAAATATGGATATAATACTGGTTTACATTTCGTCAATAAAAATTACTATCTTCAGATGCCCTAAATTTGTGGGTGCGTTTGATATCCACCAGCCACTTATGTTTTTGCTGTCAAGTAGCGACTACAATATTTAATTTACGTTTTAAATCTCTAATTATAATGATAATAAGCAGTATTTTTACTCAACGATGTCCTTAAAGTGCCTACAGATTTGCTAGATTTTTTACAATCGTTATCGTCGCTTGATATGCTGTTATTTAACGATCTCTAGATTTATCAGCTTCTTACTTGACAGCGAAAAATATGATGTCGATTTAATGTTCAGTTGCTTACACGTTTTCTCTATTTTGTTTGATCGCATGTGTGTTGATCGTCAAAAATCGAGCAACTCAGCAGGAATCTTTAGAGCTTCGTTGAGTCATAAAAATACTGCATTTCATTATAATCCACATGCGCAACCACAAATTCAGGGCATTTGTAGATAGTAATTTTTTATTTACGTAACGTATACACATCACATATAATATAAGCATCGGTATTTAATATTTAGTTCAAAATAGTCAAGTAGCTAATCCATATTATTAATATTATAAATGCGAAAGTGTGTCTGTCTGTCTGTTACCTCTTCACGCTTAAAACGCTGAATCGATTTAGATGTAATTTGGTATAGAGATAGTTTGAGTTCCGGGTAAGGACATAGGATAGTGTTTTTATCCCGATATTCCCACACCCACGGGATTGCTTATGCGGGTGAAACCGCGGGGCGCTGCAGGTATCAAATTAACAACAAAAACATTTTCTTACTTCATTCAAAAACTGCGCACATACATACCATGAAATATTATGTAGAGAATACTTCTCATACCGTTTCACTTTAAATGTTCCATGATTTTAATATGAATCTTTCTTTACTCGAGATTTCGAATCACAAGCGAGTATCATAAAACGATGCGCAACATTTTCGTACAGTAGTGATACCAGTCTCGTTCTGAGGAAACGCACATCTGAACATTTTTTTTTTTTATAATAATATGTTTATATTGGGCAGAGGCAAGTTGAACAGTTGGCTCCTGAATTAAGTAAAAGGATACTTGTATCTCAAGAGCCAAAATCAACGTTCATGCGGGTTGTCATGCTAGGTGGCTCTATAAAACCAACTTTAAAAAATATTAAGATTTAATTTTGATAAGACTTTTTGCAGTGGTGTAAAACTGGAGAGAACTGTTAAGGTGCAGCAACCTGCATCTTTTGTGTTTAGAGAAGAAAAACAATTTCTAAGTCGTCAGATGTTGAAAATAATATAGTTCCAGATTAAAATGTTTTGTTACATACGTGATTTTTTTATTTCATTAATCTTTCACAACATCCTATATTCTTGCACTATTTTACGAACTTATAATAACGAAGAGGTCAACCTACTCACTGAACAAATAGCTCTTAGTGTTTTTTTAGGTTATAAACGTATTTCTCAGTATTCCCATTAGGCGAAGTATAATTATTACTACCACTGTAATCTAGAGATCATAAGGAACAAATCAACATGCGTTTCATTATTATACGCCCCAATTTTTGGTGGGCCTAATCCCTGAAGAACCAAAAACTGGAGATAGTTTTTGGTTTTATGAAAAGAAAATCTTATTAATGTTGCCAAGTATTTGTTTGGTCCAAAACCTGGCCATGGGCTTATTTTCCCCATAGATGTACTGAAGTGATAGGCTTGCCCCCTATTGCATGGGACTTAAACATAGCAGGCAAAATATGGGAGTACAATAGGCAGAACTCTGCCTTATCCTTGGAATACACGCGTAATGTTATGTTGTGTAATATAATCTACTGAAAATCTATCAAAAAAAATATCAAAGGTCCTTAACATTTTATGAGAACTGACAATTTTTTTATTATCTGGATTTGATGTCAAACAACGCTGTACACATGTCACAATGCAAACAGAAATTTTACACAGAGTTGACACAACATTATTCAGAACAGAGTAGATAATACAATATTTACCGACCAACCCGTATGAGCTAACATTTGTTTCTCATTACGTCGGCTATCGCAGCCAATCGTGCCTACGCCGATTATTTCAATAATATTTTCATTTAAATTTCAATATTGAGCCTCTAGTATTTTTGCTTTAAAACTTGGATTATACATTGAAATAATTTTGTAAATATTATTTCAAAATGTAAAACACGTGTTTTATACCTACTTAATAATATTATTGTTTATGCATTTGAAGCGCATAATACCCTTGTACCTTTATTGTCTACAAAGCTTAATAAATAAATTGTTGCTATTATTCTTGTTTGTTAATTGTTGAATTTTGACTGACACTTTGACAGGTGAATAATAAATATTGTTTTGAAATATATCGTAGCAGTGCCGAATAATTTACTGATCGATAAACCACAACGATATTATCAAGATTGCATAAAAATAAAGAAAAACTAAACTAAACCAAAGATTCCTAAAGTCGCTACGCTGCAGTAACAGGATTAGCCAAGCGAATATTCATGACAATCGTCTCAAGCAGCCAGATGTCTGAGAAACCACTGAGCACGTGATCTTAGCGGAGCAGCTAATGAGGGCATTTCCTTGCTGTTTGGCTGGCAGACGCGTACTGACGCTTTTGCTTAGAATAAGCTAAGCTCCACCTTGAGAAAATGCTAAGTTGCAAAGGAGAAACAAAAGAACAAATGGTAAAAAATAATTATATCTTGAAGAAAGTCTCCTCGTCTTTATCGTAATATTGTTAAATTTTGTACAGCCACATGTTGTTGTGTTGTTGGAAAAATGTTACTGGCAACGTTGCATACATCATTTAATTAGTAAAATTTTGTACAGCCACATGTTGTTGTGTTGTTGGAAAAATGTTACTGGCAACGTTGCATACATCATTTAATTAGTAAAATTTTGTACAGCCACATGTTGTTGTGTTGTTGGAAAAATATAACTGACAACGTTGCATCATTTAATTAGTTTGGGATTCCAGTTTGATTATGCAACACTAATGTTGAGCAATTTTTGTTGACCATGAATAAGCTTTAAAAATGTTGTCGTAGCTGCTATATTGGGAGCCAGGGACTCAGCATTAAAACACAGTGGTCGAGCAATGACTGGTTTATTTTACTTCGTTCACATCAACTTACTAGGCATCGTAAAATTCGTTCAACTTATCAATATGATAATAACGCATATGTATGCGTTATTAGCATATGTATGCGTTATTATCATATTGATAAGTTGTACCAACTAAAATAATTAACTTTTACCTACATTAGTTTGGAATATTTCAAAAACTTTGATTAGCGAATGAAATAAGAATGAATGCTTTGTGAGTGCATGGCAGTTTTTTAATCCATTTATAAAATTCATTCACAAAAATTTTCTATATAATCGAAATATTACTTGCCCTGCTATAAAATGGGACCTTTTTTACATTTTAAAACTAAACTTGCTCTCAGGGCACGTTCAGAGACTCATCACAAAGGCTTCGTTGCACCACTCTACGCATTCTAATGCAAATTTCATTGAAATGCCCTCCCATTGTTATCACTTCCAGTCTCCAAGGAGAACTTGGTACTCACACATCTGCGATCTTTATATATGCGACTCTACGAGATTATTAAAAATGTAATTTGAAGGGAGAATTTTCTGGAAACGTTCATGGGAATATTAAGGATAAATTTGTATAAATTAGTAAGGCAAAGTGCTTGGGGTCCCATAATTTGGACTGTCAAAAGTTTTTTTTTAATGGTATAGGTTACTTTTTCACTCCACCTATTCATGAGGTGATAACACAGTGGGATCACATTTGCCTGTCAACTATTTAAACCTGGCAACGCGATTGGTCCAAACCTAGTCCTGAGTCATGACTTGAGCGATAACCATGTAAAGAATCTGAATGGTCTATGAAGATGAAAAGAATAGGACTGTTGTATTATGTACATAGAAATATGTTAGTCGTAACGACCAATAAGAATAAATTAAAGCCTTTTTAGTTTAGAAATTAGAGTAGACAGAAAATATATTGGGTAAAAAGTACTTCCATTAAAAACATGAAACAACTTCGAATTTATGGAACCAAAATGAAAATGGATGAGTAATTACGTACATCCGTCGCTAAAACAAGCCTGAAATAAATCTAGAAAAACAACATATTTACAAACATCTTGTTTTTTCCTCAAGTTTCGAAGTAAAAGTGGAAACGTAGAAAGTTACAGAGGAAAATAGTTGCCTAATAGGTGTTCTTTTTGTAAACGAATGAGTCAGCTTTGAGGTCAAAGGAAGAGGTATATAACTAGATGTACAAGTAACAATTAACAAGTATACAGGTCAGATTTATGTTATGTATCTAGTAATTTATGATTATTTAGTGATTTCCCTCCAGTATTTTGTGAATATTTCCGTTTATGTAGCAGGCGAGTTTTGGTTTTCTACTAATTAAAACTGTCTATACTCACGGTAACTTTGTGTGGTTCACATCCGAAACAATAAGTTAGGTACCTACCGTAACAATTTTCGTCATAATCACTATATTTATAGTAAGTACAAATGAAACTGTGAATAGGTATGTCACAGTTTTTCACACTACTATTATAAAGGAGAAAGTTTGTGAGTGTGTGGGGGTGTGTTTATATGTTTGTTACTTCTTCACGCTCAAACGGCTGGACCAATTTTGCTAAAATTTAGTATGGAGGTAGCTGACACCCTGGATTAATATATAGGCTACTTTTTATCCCGATATTCTTACGGGATCGACATTTACGCGGGTAAAACCGCGGGGCGCAGCTAGTGATATTATAAGTGTAAAAAGGTGCCCCTAGCAATCTGAATATACCTACTTATTGTAGTGAAAACTTCTTTAGACGCGTTGGGCATTTTTTCAGATGGGAAAAAACCATTGAGTTCGCGCCACGGTTACCGTAAGCGAAACCGCGCGTGTTTTGTTTGAAGATTTAAAAAATACCCGCTTCGGATGTGTTCGGCTGTTCTCGGGATGTACTCGGTTTTAATGTATATCCGATATGTCAGTGAGTGATGGCGAAGTATTCTGTTTGTATTTTGTTTTCACTTCTGTCGACACTCCCGTTAATTTCCCAATGCTGGGCAAAGGCCTCCCTACTCTCTTTCCACCTCTCTCTGTCCAGAGCTGCCAAGGACCAATCTTTATCAAAGGAGTCCAGCTCATACCGCCATCTCCGTCTGGGCCTGCCGCGATGTCATTTGCCAATGAATAAACTACATAAGGTTATTTATTACATGGCATCATCATCATCATCATTTCAGTCGAAAGACGTCCACTGCTGGACATAGGCCTCTCCCAAGCATTTCCACTTCGACCGGTACGTGGCATAGTGGCGAAGAATATAACATTAATTTTATGGCGTGAATATGCGCCTATTAGCGTATGACGGTTTATCGGTGTTTTTACAAGATTAAATACGTTAGACTTTAATATGATATACTTTGATTGATTGACTTTTAGTGCGAAGCTATTTCAGATTTTAAATTGTCGTAAAATTATGCGTTTTTGAAATTCAAACACATTGTTAATAATTTTTCTTGGGTTTCGTACTTACCTAAAACTGAACCCTTTTTTTTTTTTTTTTGCGGATGGGAAATCATCAAATGACCCCTCCCGCTCTGGGTGGAGCGGAAGGGAGTGTCAGACTCTTACTGACTAAAACCCACCCGTGTTCCTTCCTTAGCCCGGACAATCCCGCTGACCCGGCAGGCTTCGGCCCTATGGGGCCCCTTCTCGATGCTGACATCTCTTTGAGGCGCGCGTGGAACACGTACGCGCCGTCCGGCACGGGCCTGGTCCTGATCGGACGGTGAGCTACCCATTACTCTCCGCCCGCAGGCCCGCGCCTACGGTGGCCGGGAGTCGTCGCGCGGCTCCCGACGCCCGGAGCGTCTCCCGCGGCGGCTGGGACGGGAGGCTGTCTCCCTGAGCCGTCCCGCCACCTCCTTCGCTAGCATGACTGCTTCGCAGAAGGAGGAAAACTGAACCCTTAGGATCACTTCGTTGTCCGTCCGTCTGTGTCTGTCAAGACCCTTGTTCTCAGGAACGCTTAGAGTTATTAAGTTGAAATTAATATCAAGTAGACGTATATAAGGTCTACTAACGGTCCCTTGAAGATCTAAAAAAATCAAGCTTCTAATTACCCATCGCAATAAAAACTTCGCGCTACATATTTTGATACTCACAAATAAATAAAAACCTTTAGGTTATTTCCCGTTGAACCTAGAATCATGAAATTTGGCAAGGAGCACAAGTTAATTTGTAGTTTGATCACATACAAATAAAACTTTTTGTGATTACAAACTTACATTTGCAGTTTCTGAATTGACCGTGACGTATATCGATGTATGGGAAAACATTTTTTCAACTACAAAGTTAAGTTTGTCTTCGGTATAAATTCATCCCAACTACGGAACCCTTCATTGGGCGTGTAGTGACACGCACTTGGCCGGTTTTTTGAGGTAAATCTCCTACAGATTTACCGACAGAAAATAATCAGCCATCCCAAACATTTGGGTCGAGTAGGTATTGAAGTTTTGTAATCCCCAGTTGATAATTTTTTTTTTTCGCGATTACGTTGTTTTGAAGTCCCATGGATAAAGTTGTTCACTTTGATAGTCTGTACACCTTTCTGATACATGCTGTATTGATAGCTATATCCAATATGTACCGTGTCTGTGTATTGTATGTACCTACTGTTTTAGGCGTGGTTCAGTATTTCGTTCTTATTTCTTGAGTAAAATTATTTCGCAATTGTGCTTATTTACAAACATTTCAATTGATTGTCGACAGGACAGTTTTAGAAATTTGATATTATGTTAAACAGACTTGGACTGATTTTATTAACCCAATCATGGTTTATTCGAGGTATTAAGTGAGCATACAAACGAGCGACACACGTCGACGGTTGCAATTGACTCTGT
This sequence comes from Oligia latruncula, assembly GCA_948474745.1. Taxonomy (NCBI): domain Eukaryota; kingdom Metazoa; phylum Arthropoda; class Insecta; order Lepidoptera; family Noctuidae; genus Oligia; species Oligia latruncula. The sequence continues at coordinate 8,136,933 of OX419693.1, read as the reverse complement.
TTGAAATTATCCTTGATGAGAAACATAATTTTCGTTTGGAAAACTTAAAACACTTTATGACTGTACATCTCTGCGTAACTCTTCGGAGATTACTCTCCGAAGAGTTACGCAGAGATTTGTGCAGTCACGAGAACTAATATGTCAACACTTGGCAACTTTAAATTGCTATTTTTTAACGAAATAACGAATGCAAAGTTGAAATACGACACTTTACATAAACCTATGGGTTCGAAAATACTATGTTCCTAATAACACACAATTTCATCAAAAAATTAAGGAGAAAATCGCCTTTGAATAAAGCCGAGTGTATACATACACATGAGGACACATTATCATGTTATCAAGTTATAAATTTCCAGTTTTAGCTGACCTCTCATTTTACAGGCTTTTTGTACAACGAGAAGTCAGCCTATACTAGAAACGTATAGCCTGATATTTCTTGATGCGCACCTACTTATAGTAACACCTACATTCCGCCAGAAAACTTATAAGTACCTACCTAAAAGCCGGTGTGAGTTAGTATCGTACAATAAACAAATACTTTACGTTTACACTTGAAACAGCACCCCTTTAAGTTTCTCAGTAGGAACAAGTTGCGTACATACAGTGTTATAAGTCGTATAGGTAGATCGGGAAAACAAATAAACTTCCTGCTGGAAAGTTCGTTTTGCAGAACACTCGTAATTTTCTCTATCTGTCCCTTCATCTTGTTTTCTTTGCCAAATTAAATTCCACTTAGGTATCTACTGTATAACTTACCAACTGGTAAGTATTTTAGTACTTCTTTTCCGTTCTGAGACGGACGAGAGCTTTTTTTTTTTTTTTTTGCGGATGGGAAATCATCAAATGACCCCTCCCGCTCTGGGTGGAGCGGAAGGGAGTGTCAGACTCTTACTGACTAAAACCCACCCGTGTTCCTTCCTTAGCCCTTTATGTTCCGGGCCAGCGGTAACCCTTTCGGACAATCCCGCTGACCCGGCAGGCTTCGGCCCTATGGGGCCCCTCCTCGATGCTGACATCTCTTTGAGGCGCGCGTGGAACACGTACGCGCCGTCCGGCACGGGCCTGGTCCTGATCGGACGGTGAGCTACCCATTACTCTCCGCCCGCAGGCCCGCGCCTACGGTGGCCGGGAGTCGTCGCGCGGCTCCTGACGCCCGGAGCGTTTCCCGCGGCGGCTGGGACGGGAGGCTCTCTCCCTGAGCCGTCCCGCCACCTCCTTCGCTAGCATGACTGCTTCGCAGAAGGAGGTGACTGCCTCCCACTCCCTCTCGCCCCGGACCATGGCTTGCACCAGGGCCGAGACCTTCATTTCGAACACGATTGTTGAACTATATAAATAATATTGTAATAAATGTAGGTATTCCGCACAATTTTCGTGACTAGAACCGAATTGTTCAATCTCAGCATTGACTATGATGTAATCAAGTGACAATAATGACGAATTAATATAATTAATAATAATTTTCTAACATTATTTGTATGTATGCATAATTTATGTATTAATTATCCGTAAAACTGTTACCTTATCAATTTAATTTACTTTATTTATAATTTGTAATACTTATTTATTTGTGACATGTAGTCACTATGGGTGAAATGTATGTATGTACAATGCCTGAAATAAAATGATTTATTTATTATATATATGTTATTATTGTATTATTACTGGTCCTGTATTGTTTTTGCGATGGTACCTAATGGATATTTGGCTAGCCAAAAGGTAAAGGTAAAGGTATTTCAGTTGAACATGTAAAGTGAATTGTGTTTGACGATTTTAAATACATTGCACGTTCTGCCCTGTTGGTGTCGTGGTCTCAAGTGCGACTGCTGAGTTCGATTCCCGGATCGGGCAAAGTGTTATTGGGTTTTCCATAGTGAATTTTTTAGTAATAGCCCGGAGTTTGGAAGTTTGCGGCGTGGTGGCCCCGTGTCTCGGAAAGTACGGTAAGCCTCCCATATTATTATTATACTCTTTGCGTTAAACCTTGCGTTAGATCTCTCTCCGGTCGTGTCGAATTGACGCCTTGTCGGACAATGAGAGTGAAGGAAGAGAAAGCGCACCTGTGTCTCCGTTGAGATTGTTTGCCATGGCCGTAATACGGTCTGGAGGACTTGAGAAAACTGGGTGAAATATGAAAGCTATTGTCCACTTCACAAATGAAATTGTTTAGAAGCATCCTCACAAAGACAAAATGAAATAAACGTGAGCGAGTCATTGGTGTTACACAGCATGTGGCCATCTTTTATATATTAAAAAAAAAAATTTTTTTTTCGTAATGTCATCTCACACAGTCAACATTGCTTATAAAACGAACGCATTAATAATATTTTTACATGCGCTCATAAGTTAGTAATAACTTTTAATATATTTTTCTCACGCACAACTGAAATATCTCTGGATAATTTCGTTTACGTAAACAAGAAGTATAAACGAAAAATCCGAAAATATATTCCGTAATAAATGCGGATTTATTACGAGCTATCCGAGGCGGAATGCGTGACGCGAACTGGATTCTAGCACAGTAATCTGAAACGTGAACCCTGGTATTTTCAACTCCATTGCTTCGTTCGCAGAGAATTGTTTTGCAATCCAAACAACAAGAGCAATGGAAACTGAAATGAAAAACTCGAAATACTCACTTTTGTAATTCTGCTTCAGCCCCGCTACATGGCCTCGGTGGGAATTATTCAATAACACTGACGAATGGGTTTTATAACGGAATTGATTACGGGCCAGATAACGAGATGTAATCGTACCGGGGGGAATAGAGACAAATGTCGTATTGGTTGCAGATTTACAGCGCGGCGCGCGCCATCTGGCGTGCCAATTTATGAGTTTAATCAGGAGCCGAGCGTTGCCACCGGTTTGGGATCGCAGCGAGAACGGGCGCCGGGTTGTTCGCTGTTCAAGCTTGCAAGCCGCACGTAGGCACACCCCTTTATATACTGCATTGGCTTTTAGCTGCTGCAAATTGATTTTAAGTGGTTTTGCTCGTTTTTATCCCTAATACCTCTTTCGAATGCTGATTTAGATTCAGGCTTTTGAGGATTGATTACGTTTACGTTTAATTCGATTGGATTCAATCAGACCTACTCTGCTTTGTGAGCGATAACGTTCGTCTTATTTCAACGTAGTTTGGTTCTGTTTAATCTGAGCCTTAAAGACATGGTTTATTTCCAAAGGTCTTGTCTTGTGAAACGACGAAGGTTTTAAAAGATTCAGCAAATTATCACGAAGGTCATACATGATAATTATTCTCTTGCGTCGCATTGGTATCGCGATAATTAAAAGAAATAGGTACCTACCACAGTAACTTCATAAAGTCTTACATAAACTTTAATTGAAGTTTGTTGAACTTTAATCTCTACCAATACTCAGTAAATCCACTACGTACATCACGATTAAGATCGCAATTCTCTACGTGTAATGGCAAATCGCTAGTTCATCGCTAACGATCTCTGGAATAGCCCATTTCGGTTGAGCCTTGCAAATTGTACGGGTAGGTCCACGATACGATTCCTCGTGCCGTGGTTGCCATTAAACACGCAAACATTCGGGCTAGAAACAGATATCTGTATTGAGCTTGCATCTCTAAGTACCGATGCCATTACGTTAGCAAATGGACGATCTTCTCTTCGTGTTAGGTAACGATGAATGTGAACAGCTTACATAGTGGTTATCGATTAACCAGCCAGGAAGGGTGGTAGCGGGGCTTGTTGCTTGGGTATACTAGACCGCTCTTTTATTGCACTGATTTTATGGTTGTTTTTAGGGTTCAGACTAGGATCTCAGGTAATAAGGTTTTCTAATGCCGTTTCTAAGATTGACAACGCATTGACAGTAATAAATAAAATAACATAACAATCTTATATCATTATATTATGTTATATAATAATACTAGCAGCGCCCCGCGGTTTCACAAGCATAAGTATCGATCCCGTTCGAAAGACACATGGCGCCATCTGTTATCATAATAACGTTATTGTTGTTTACCTCGGGAACAGCACTTTCTTTTGGGATGAAATACCTTTCAACCCAAAACAAAGGGTACCCCCTATTTCCGTTTCTGTACACCTGACAACGTAATTATGCAAAATTTCAGGATGACCGGTTCAGTGGTTTAGGCGTGAAAAGGTAACAAACAAACAAACTTACTTTCGCATTTAAAATATTAGTTAAGATAACATAAGCAACACTATTCTGTACTAATAGGTAGGTGTCCAATATCCATCTATACTATAATATTATAAATGCTCTGTCTGTCTGTATGATACCTTTTTACGCCTAAATTTATCGCCTGTCGCCTCGTCGTCAAACAGGCGTCAACCTAACGTAAGCACGTAACCAAGGCAGCTCCGATACGTCGACTCGGCTACGGCTAGGTGATGCCGCGCCTACGGCTCGCCGACCGCTGGTTGATGGTGATGCTGTAGGCAGGCCGCGGGAGGGGTGAGAGGGGCAAGGGTGGACGAAAAGACGTAAGATGGGGTACGGAGAGACGTAAGCGCGGGGCGACGAGCCGTAAGCGCGGGAACTGCAAGTTGACCACGCACCGCACCGCGGTTCGTGAGCTTCCCGAGGCGAGGCGATTACGGTACGATTCCGTTTAATGTGCGTTGCAGTAGGGAGTTTCATACAAACAATACTGAATGGCTCGAGTTGATATTGTGATGATCCCTTTCCGAGTTGATTTATGTGTACCTGTAACGGTTCAACGGATTTGTACGTTTGACATTAGGATCACAGACTTATAAATATATGGTTAGGATAAAGGATACCTACTTCTTATCCCTGTTGCACGTTCCTGTGGCATAATCGACCTCCACGCGGGATAGCTACGGGCTAAAGCTTGTTAATTATATATGCTCTTGGTATTTCAGGCCTAGTCGCCGATCACAAGGACTTTTTGTCAAGTGAGCCGAGGAAGTTTCGGGAGGTTCCTGCATATCATCAGGCGGGAGGAAACGCTTGGGTGTCACCATTGCCAGGATCGCCCAGAGGACACGGTGGAGCACACGGTGGAGGTCTGCCCCGCTTGGGCGGAGCACCGCCGTGTCCTCGTAGAGGCGATTGGCAGCGGCGGCGACTTCTCGCGTCCGGCCCTGGTGCAAGCCATTGTCCGGGGCGAGAGGGAGTGGGAGGCAGTCACCTCCTTCTGCGAAGCAGTCATGCTAGCGAAGGAGGTGGCAGGACGGTTCAGGGAGAGAGCCTCCCGTCCCAGCCGCCGCGGGATACGCCTCCCGGCCACCGTAGGCGCGGGCCTGCGGGCGGAGAGTAATGGGTAGCTCACCGTCCGATCAGGACCAGGCCCGTGCCGGACGGCGCGTACGTGTTCCACGCGCGCCTCAAAGAGATGTCAGCATCGAGGAGGGGCCCCATAGCGCCAAAGCCTGCCGGGTCAGAGGGATTGTCCGGAAGGGTTACCGCTGGCCCGGAACTTAAAGGACTAAGGAAGGAACACGGGTGGGTTTTAGTCAGTAAGAGTCTGACACTCCCTTCCGCTCCACCCAGAGCGGGAGGGGTCATTTGATGATTTCCCATCCAGAAAAAAAAAGAAAACCGGGGTTGATTACGAACCCATTAAAAAACCTTATTATTTCTAGCGCCTATTACCTTATAATAAAGGTACCTTTTACACTACCTTTTTACTCTTACAGTAAGAGGAGTATCCGAATAACAACTAAACAAAAACCAATAAACAATGTTGGTAAAGTAAACAACACTTTCATTAGTTTCTAGACCAGGCCTGCCCGAGCAACGTTATAATTTCGAAACTAACCGACTGGATATTAGCACATCTAACTTTTCTAATCAAACTCGCGTAGACTTATATAGAAAAATGTATGTCGAACACAGATATAGTGGAAGGTAGACAGGGCAAGCTACTGCGTGTACCCTGAATCGTGAATAAAATAAAAATATGTTTACACTCATGCCGAGATCTATAAACATCACTTAGCCCTTTGCTCGCAGATTAGATGGCCGATGGGGCTAAAAGGTTCTGGAGTGGCGACCGCGTGCCGGAAAAAATGGCGTTGGAAGGCCTCCCTCCCACAAGATGGGCCGATGACTTGGTGAAGGCCGCAGAAATCCGCTGGATACGAGAAGCAGAAACTGGTCGAAGTGGCGATACTTGGGGAGACCTATGCCCAGCAGTGGACGTATTTTCGCCGAAATGATGGTGATAATGATGACTTAGCCCTTTTTTCTAACACCCGGGTTCACCTTAAATAGTGCTGAAGTCTGAAGTAGTGTTTGACAACTTCTCAACTTCAAATTCTCAGAAGACTATTAGTAGTCTGAAAAACAACACAGTTTATTGAATGTTGCTTTGCTAACTTGTAATATTTTTATCGACAAAAAAGAAAATAACACGCCCAACAACTGCAAGGGCCGATCGATCAGGTTAAGCTACGCTTGCCGAAATTGGTCCTTAGATGGGTTATCGTCTTTACATACCAAGACCTCTTTGTGCATCAGAAAGAACGCTAAGCCGTTGGTCACGGGTTGTTATAAATAGATCTTTGACAGTCGTTACGAGTCATCAGAAGCACGAAATTCTGATAACCAGGAGGGAGAAAGGACAAGGAGTATCGTATTACCCAGACACTGGATTGTGGAGGTCAGATAGTGTCGCTCCATGTAAAATACTGGTGTCCAGCTGCATCTGGTTAGACTGGAAGCCAACTCCAACATAGTTGGAAAAAGGCTTGGCAGATTGATTGTTTTATTTTTGCCGAAATTTTAGGTGTGAAATAAGTATGTCATTAACACGTTTACACCTCATTTCAATCACAATAAGGAAAGCTGTAGTGTAGTGTAGTCTGTGTGTTAACTTATCTACATAATGATGTGGAGCCTTCACGAGGAAAAAATGGCTTTTTCATTCGGTTTATTGAATAGAGTATAGACGATAAACACACAAAGACTGTGTTAGGCATAAATATTGCTAAGTTATCGCTTTAAACCTCAATGGAGGTTGGGACGCTGCTTATCGTTCGCTTGACAGTTATTGCGTTTAGTAAGCGTGAAGTTTGGGAGAATTCTCTTTACATCTATGTTCACATAATTGCTTACCACATGAAAAGTGATAAACACTTGTATTGTTTTTATCTATATATAAAATTCAAAATCCTGACTGACTGATATAATATCAACGCACAGCCTAAACCGCTGGTCCTAGAGACATGAAATTTGGAGGGTGTGTTCTTTGTGAATAGTAGGTATCCACTAAGAAAGGGTTTTTCGAAATTCCACCCCTAAGAGGGTGACTGGGGAAGGGTGAAATTTCACGCGGACGAAGTCGCGGGCGAAAGCTAGTTTCAATTAAGGCTGGTGTAATTTCGTGAGGCAAAAAAAAGACTTACTTGGCTTTGACTTTTTATTTGTTACTACTTTCTCATTTATATACAATGTTGTGTAACTGAATTAATGCATATTTAAAAGTAGTTTGTTCAGAATTGTTTACTGAATCGATCTGACATTTTTACTATAGGTAATTTTTTTATCCCAAAAATAATTAAAACACACTTCTCAGTACAGTCAAAACAAATCAAAACAAACGAAGTACCTATCTACTAGGTACGCTAGACCCTCATACGTGTGCGACTGTGTGCGTGCGTAGATGTAATGTGACCACAATTTTTTCCCACAATCAGTAATATTTTAAGTGGCATGTTTTAGGAGCTGTATTATTTATTTATTCATTTATTTCAGGCCTCAAGGCCCATATAAAAGACATACAATACAATATAAATAACATAAAAATACTGTAAATACATACAACATTATAATTAAGTACACTAAAAAACTAACAAACTAACGAACACGAAGTGTCTGCGTCGTGTTTCGCTGACTAGTGTCATGTATCCGGCCACGAAACCGGCGGTACACAACACCCTTCGGCCAGAACTCTTCCTTGAGGAACTTCTCGAGATGATGTGTCGGAACACGCACCATGAACGACCTACCTTTAACACCATGACCTTTTTTGACCTTTACCTACACATGTTTTACAAAATCTTTTTATTTGGTTCATATAAATCCGCAATCAAAGATTCACATCGTCTTGCGACTGCTATCTGCCTATCAGAAACGGAGACTTTTTGGAAACTGGAACTTCATTTCTTATTGCTATTGAATTTTGCATAGAACACTTTTCGTCACAGAGACAGACAAGGTATAGGTAGTCAAAAAGTCTCACTCGTCCTAGATCTTGAGCAATCCGTTGAACGTAAATTGTGCTCTACTTTGTATAGCCAGAGTACAAAGTAACCATGCAAGCAAGTTACAAAGGGAAATTCACTTCCCTCTCACCTCTTCAGTTACAAAGGAAGAACTGGATCTGAGCAATTTTACTCATTGTGTACTTTACAGTTAGCGTCCGAACGGTGGCACAACTTTAAAGCTAATATTTCGAAGTTCGCCATAGTTATAAGGCAATACAGATAGGACTGTATAATGAAGGCCATCTTAGGGCAGAAGAATTAGACTGCTTAAATAAATAAAAAATATTAAAAGCTACCTATTTAAGATAGGATATAATTTTGATATTTTTATTATTTAATTTGGAATAAGTTGTTATTTACACACATACATATAATTTTAATTCTGAATGTATACCTACTCTTTTATTAATATTACTATATGAAAAAAGAAATTAAAAGGTTAAAATATTAAATTCCAACCATTTTGTTATTTTTATTATTTAATTTGGAATAAGTTGTTATGTAGGTACATACATACATATAATTTTAATTCTGAATGTACACCTACTCTTTTATTAATATTACTATATGAAAAAAGAAATAAAAAGGTTAAAATATTAAATTCCAATCGTTCTAGTTTAAACAAAAATAGGTTTCAAATACTTAACGACTGCAAAATATGATATAGCCTGTACCTATGTGCCCAACTATTTCAAAGTTCTTGAATATTGCTATAATTGTAAACATCACTTCAACGAAATCGAATCACTGCCATTTACCGAGTCAGAAAACATAAATCTGCTCTATTTTATTATCTCTCAAATATATACCTACCTACGAATAAGTTAAGGCTTAATGTTGAATACATGGATAGAATGGAGCCATTAAAATGGACATTGTCGTAAATAACTTATAGCAATAACACATTATTTTAACATAACGCTTTCTTCTTCTATTGCTTATGTCACCATTTTGTTCGTATAATCGGTACTTTGTAACCCTAGGTAACGCATAGTCGATGATTAGAATGATATATTGTATTGTAACGATATTGTGGGAGTTCGTAAGTTTTGACGAGGTCAAACTTGTTTCTTTCTTTTGTTTGAAAAGTGAATAAGCCTTTTTTTTGTGGTTATAACACAATAAAAAGGTACGTAACTATTGTTATATTGTTACAGATGCAATGGTATTTGTTTTGGGTCTTCTATAGTCTCGTTTCACATAAAGCAATAAATTAAGTTCGACAAAATGGGACAATCGAACAGCCATAACTATACGAACAAATACGCATGTACAGGCCTGTAGTACATAACCCTTTAATCGAAATACCAAACCGAAACATAGTCGAAGTTCGCTCGTAAACGTCAACATAAACTCGCGCCGTAAACCGATCAGTGTTCATTGTGATCACGCGTCTGGCTAACTAATATTCAAATTAGTGACGTCATCGGATTAGGCTCGAAGCCGCTCAATTCCTGTTGATTACTCCGCCACGGGTTATTATGGAGGAAATGTATGTGTTCATTAAAATTCGACATCTTGTGACGTTGTAATTTTGTTAGCTTATTATAACTGAAGTGGGCTACTTGATTTAAGTGTGGCGTTATTAAATTATAGCTTGAGTTTGTATTACAAGAATATTTTAGGCGTGTTTTTTACTGAACATTCTATTTTGGAAATTAAGAAGAATTATACCTAGCTAGCGGATTTTGTATCGCATGGTTTTCTACTAGTTCCTGTTCTGAGTAACATAATCAGATTTCAATTGAGCATATGCACAGGAACTGAGGAATTGACATCTCCTAATGCCATGTCAGAGCGTCATGTTGGATTAAATTGATTATTCAATGCTTATCTTAGTTGGAACTGCCACGTCACATCAAGAACCTGTTCAAGCCATCCGATAGGCGAGATTTCATAGTATTGATACGAGATACATGATGGCAAATCTGATAAATCATTGATCTAGTGTACTGGTGGTCAATCAAATCGAGCCTCTTGCATCTCGTTTGTATGGTTAGAAAACTACTTTTTATGTTGTTATCAAAACCAACAAATGGCTATTTTTATACGTGTAATATGATCTATCCATTCAAGGTAAAAACAAAAAACTATTCATCTCAATTATTTTCTACTATTAATTAACTAAAGCCACATTGTCGTCTCATCAAACTTCATTGAGACACAAAAAAACTTTCCTTTTGAAATTCAGTATAATCTTCTTGGCGTATCGATGCTAAAAAGTTCAAATATGAAATAACTAGCTTCCGACCGCGGCTTCACCCGCGAGGTAAATAAAAACTATCCTAGTCCTTCCCCGGGATGCAATCTATCTCTCTGCCAAATTTTATCGAAATCGGTTTAGTGGTTTAGGCGTGAGAAGGTAACATACAGACAGACTGACAGTATGGATCATAGATATCCGTGGTATGGATGATATAGTATAAATTATTGGTATAAAAAATCAGCTTGTTAGTAAATATTCGTGTATCCAGAAATAGCTGACGTCGTTTGCAACTGTGACCAAATGCGAGTGGGGAGGCCTACTTGTGTTATCGAATTTGAGGGGGGCTGGCAATCCAACGCAGCATCATTGTAAGTTAAAAACATACATGTAACGTCTGTGAAGATTACAAAAAAAAAATATATATATATATATTTCATGTGACTAGACACACACACACACACACACATGTGACTTCCTACCTGCGATTGATGACCCCGAAACATCCCATCAAATTAATTTCTATTTTGTTTTATCATGATAAGATAGGTATCAATACCCATCACGTCTGTGGAGTTCAGCTAGCTAACTTAATTTGACCTTGTACTTGTATGTAACTTACCTGAAAACAATGAAACTTCCTTTAGTTAAAGTAGGTATTTAACGATGTAATGATTTTGATAGACTTATTATACGTGTTTCGAAGATACACGAGGACTGCAGCTAATATATTTAACATAGTATGAACAGCACAAGTCTCTACAAAATAAATTCACAATATTTTCATATATTGGCAATACAGGACGGGTGGAAAGTTTACTTTCCCCCTCAGTTTTGAAAAGATTGAACCAGCAAATAAAGAAGCTTACAAATCAAACAAAAACCAAGTAAATATACGAAACATTGAAACGCATTGTGTCATAATACAAACTATGAGAAGCAGACGGCATCGCAAAAGATTCAATTTTCTTTTCATATTTTCGCTACGTTTTATTCAAATGTGCCCGTTCCAATACTTTTACATCAAAATTTATATCGTTCACACAGCTCTGTGTCTAGAATATTCTGTTAATCCGATTACTTTGTCAGAAAGCTGAGATAGACGAATATCTTTTAAGAGATTTATGATCATTAGGTTTGTTAGGAAAAATAAAGCCGTTTTCAGCACGATCTTGGAATTACAATATCTTTTTGTTTTGTTGTTATCGTGGATCTTGTTATCTTTAGAGGTAATTAATGTCAGCTGTATTCTTTCTTCGCCCTAATTTTGTACGGTAAATAGGGACATAACGTGTGTTTTACTTTTAATTTAAATTCCTTTATAATTTAGTAACATTTTGAGTGTGAACCATAACACCGTCCTGAGAGGTCAAAATCATTTCCTTATTTTTACGCTAAGTAGGTCGGTAATTCGGTATATAGATAAAGTAGTGTTATTAGGACGTACTCATTGTTTAGTAGTTTTATGGGAACATTAAATTGTTGCTACCTTTTAAAAGGTACATGTCAATTTTTTTAAAAATCTCTAATTTTGCAATCAATGACATATAGACTACTTCCGATGCCTATCAACTTTTTAGAATCCTAAATCTTTTCCATATGATAACTTCAAGAAACCCTTTCACAATTAAAACAAAAACTTTAAAAGAAGAAGTAAAAGCAAGATAACCGGCACATCAACCAGCCTTTTCATTTTCACTTTGAATTAAGATAAAGATGGCGTCGATTGCGCGGCAAATTGAAATGGAAATACCTCGCTGTGGCCGTTTTTATTCGTTGCGTGGAGCGAGTGCGCCGGTCGACGAATACCCGTTATTTCACCTCAAGCAATTCTCCTGCAGATGAAAAAGTTTGACTTATCAATTCTACCCGCTATTCTGTATGCAGTCTTTAATTTTTCCCGTTTTCCACTGAGTTTTTCATTATTAAAGCAAGATGCTCGTTACCTCCATTTAGTTCGCTGAAAAGAAAAGCCAACGAGGGCGGTTGTTTCAGTTGGAATGAAAATAATAAATCACGGGGTAGGTAGGTCGTAGACGGCGCCTAGTCTATTTCATGCCCTCTGCATATATAGCGGATCCTAGACTAAAGTGTTCGAGATTTATGTCTTAGTCTATTGTTTAAAACGTTAATTTAATTTGTTTCACTGAACAAACACATGGTTGAATTGAAACTTTTTCTTTTGTTCGTAACCGTTATGTGTTCGCTTGTCAGACCAGCTTAATATATTTTCTTTTTTATTTCGTTTTGCGTCAGTAAATGTTTCGGGTATTTTCCTTTCTTTCAGATACGAAAGAGTAAAAAATCTGTGAATAAGGCGTCGTCTGCAGTTGCGAGTATGATAAAACAAAGCCTGTAATATGACTTGGTAATGTTACAAAAGAAAAATTAAATCGCTTGGGAGGCAAGTCGGTGGAATTCAGAATAAAATGGATGGATAAAGACTAGTTATTCCTTTGAAACCTCTGCTGTTAGAAGATAAGTGATTCTGTCTTACATTCACAAAGTTACGACTAATACTTTTTATAATTGCTATGATATTAAAATATATTGCTAGAAAAATTATTCTTAGTAGTTTCTATTCATTATCTGAGAGCTACCTACATAATTATAAATACCGTTAAGTTAATTACACACATTATGTGTCGTTTTTGCAACTCACGTAAGTTATCTGGAAGTATGAAAATAAGACGCTAATCGCTTTACATATTAAAGTAAATTTGTTGTTTTGTTGTTGTTGTTGTTAATATGTTCTTGAAACACACACATATTCACATATATTAAATAAGTTGATTTATCAACAGCTCGTCTTATTTCGGAGATCAAGAGAGATAATCGTCAAATTCACTTTTCAATGAAATAGACATTACCGTGCGAATTTCTTTTGGTATAATTCAGTATATCTAATTCTGAGATACAATTTCATACTTATTGACAAGCTTACGATGTCCTCCCATACCTTCTGTAATTTGAAAACATTGTAAAAACCAATTAAGTTTCTTGCCGGCTCTTCTCCATAGGAAACAAACTATCAATTGGAACCATGCATCTAGCTTCTGACGTGTCATAAAATATGTGCCCATCTAGGTTTATGCAAAATAAAATATTTAGATTTTGACATATTCTAGTACTCTGATGATTCAAATCATCTCACGAAATTCGTTTAGAAGAACAAAGAGTATACTAAAAAGCAACAAGAAATTTCCTTTTTATATTTTACAGATTGAGTTGGACGTATGTTAGTCCTAACTGGTTTTGCCGAAATGTCGGCTTATTGGGTGCTCAAATTTGACGTGGAAAAGACAGAGGCCCATCCGCTGTCAGATTTGGCACTGAGTTGCTGGCTGTAGCTGAGTCAGCATAATATAATATTGAGCCAAATTCATTGCGAAATAAAAAGGCCTTTACGGCTTCAATTACGAAGGAAAAATGGGACAAAGAAGGTAATTGTTGTTGAGGAAGACCGTGGTGTAAATGAAAATTGATTGCCTGTTGATTACAGCGTTGAATAACGCTATTATAAATAAGTATTTATTCTTTTGTTAAATTACTATATAGCTCTTAATTTTTTTTCGGGCAAATATTTTCATAGAGAAAAACGACTATATACCTACTTGGTAACAGGAATTGAAATTGCTTGCTTTATGTGAATTTTTCCACTTTTTTGTTTTCGAATGGTGTGGTAATCCTGTTTCCATAAATTGCCTGCTGGTATGGTGGGTATTTGTATTGGAATGGTGCAAGCTATAGCTTTATGGGAGCTACAAACGGCGCGTAAATACCGCTTAAAGCTGCTGAAATACCGCATGGGATTTGGTAACGTTCATAATTCTGGCCAATTCTAAAGGAACCACGTACAACAACAGAATGTTGATATTTATTTATTAAGTAGGTACTGGGACGGTTTGATTGACTGCTGATCTCTCTTTTCGTGCACTGCTGTTTCAGGAGAATCATATGCATTGACCCCATTTGTTGTTCTTTGATTAACATATCTAAATAATAATTTGGGTAGGTACACGGTGGTAAAACGAGACATTTAAACATTAAGGATACTGAATGAACCATTGATCCATTTGTTACATATCATGTTTGTATTCATGCGATGAAAACATAACATCATGAGCTTATAATTATTTCCCGACGTGTTACAGTCACGAGCATAAGTATGTATACACTTGGCTTTATTCAAATACGATTTTCTCCTTTATTTTTGAATGAAATTTTATATTATTAGGAACATAGTATTTTCGAACCCACAGGTTTATGTAAAGTGTCGTATTTTAACGTTGCATTCGTTATTTCGTGAAAAAATCGCAATTTAAAGTTGCCAAATTAGTGCTCGTGACTGTACACAGAGTTGTATTGTCCACCATCATTTCACCACTTAGGCGATTCGCACACTGCACTGCATTACGCAGCGGGACGCAGATAACGTGCCACCGCGCGAGATTTTTTACATATAAATTCAATAAAAACGCGCTTCCGTGCGGTCAATTTGGCTCCGTTTCACACCCCGATCGCCTTAAAAGTATCTATCTAATAATTTATGTATTACAACATCATCATAAACAATCACACCTCTCATTTACGTAGGTACACTTACGTACAACAGTAGTATGAGGAAACAGCCAGTAATATGTCATAATTGTGGCAGGCCATAATGAGGCGACGGCGTACAAGCCTCCATGGTTACACACAAAGCCATGATTTATAGCTCCGTGTGCCATTGTTAGCTTAATGAGATTGCACCGTCAGCACAATCGGTCTATAGCCACTGAGTTTGGCTGTACGGCAGGGAGTAAGATGGTTATTGAATCAAATGGTTGAATGGAATGTTTTTACGGCGTCATTTTGTAGGTAGTTTTTTTTTTTAAATGCCTAGAATAATTGTTGAGATTATAATACTTTACATTTTTTGTCGCAGTTGATATTTATAATTATGAATATTAACAATGTTCCGATTACCTATAATAAATGATGTAGTAAATTGGGGTCCAGACAAATGACTCACATTTTTGTTGTCTTAAGCCGTCATTTACACTGATTTTCAATATTTTGTTATATATCACATAATTATACCATTATTCATAAGTACCTAGTAGTATTTATAAGAACAATCTACCTAGCCTTTTCCCAAATAAGTTGGGGTCGGCTTCCAGTCTCACCAGATGTAGCTGAATACCAGTATTTTACATGAAGTTATTTTATTTTACAGTGGGTAATTCTGACGACTCGTAATGACTGTTAAAGATCCACGAATGACAGCTGGAACCAACAGTTTAACGTGCTTTCCGAGGTACGGAGGGATCTTGGTGTATGTGATGTAAACATGGTCACCCATCCACAGAACAACCGTGGCAAGCGTCGCTTTACCTGATCGATCAACCCGTGCGGCAGCCACGAGCCCCTCGAAGTATTTACAATATGTCTAGCAGTGTTTTTAAGAACGTTGATTAATATTCGTAGTAAACCCCATATTTTTACGTTACAGCTTCCATATTCTACTCAGTAAATTTTTACTTTGCTAAAATATGATGAAATGTATTAAAAAATTACATGAGATGGTCATTTCGCTGAAAATTTTTAGATGAAATGACAAAACTTTAAGCGCAAGGGAATAAGAACTCGCCAAGGCAAAAGGAAATTTAATTAAACAACTAATGAAAACGCGGAACCAAAGTTATGTGTCCATAAGTCTGGTCTGTTTAAAAATGTATTAATTTATGTGCTGGGTTGAGTTGAATTCATGGAGAATATTCTGTTCGTATTGTTGTTACAACTTCTAATTCTGCCTTTTTATTGAAAATGCTAATGACTGGGCCACAGGGTTTGGAAATTGCAACCTACTTTATGTAACAATTCACATCAAACTATTTTCCTTGATCGCTAGATGATAAAATAAAAACACGAATATAATTTAAAGTATATTCAAACTTATGTTTCAAATGAATATTATTTCTAATTAAACAAATATCAACTTTATTTTTATGGACATTAAGTTGATTTCAGAGTGACTAGCACTATTGAATAAGTTATAAAAATATTTAAAGTTGTAGCGTAAACTGAACTTTATTTTGTAGGATATAAAGTTATTTTTCCATAAACTCATATTTGTTCACATTTTTTGGCAAATAAAATGCAGATTAGGTATTATATAACACAAGGCCTGTTTTCCCGAAAGGGTTACGCAGAGATGTACTTATAACATAGTATTAATGAATTTATTTATGTTATAACTCTTAAGTGTTCTGTTGGTGTATGGTTGTGTTTTGTTAAATTGTTATATAATTTGTTGGTTTGGTTTTAGATTGGAGCAAAATAATTTGAAAAATCGTAGCATGTTTCGATGAAGCGAATCGGCGTAGCAAGCTACGGATTTTTGTAGCTATTCGCTACAAAAATCCGTAGCTTGCTACGTTGCTACTCGTACGTCGCGTCGTAGCAAAATTGTGATCGAGTTGGTAAAAAGTATAAACTTTTCCCAATTCCACAAAAATTGCATAGGTTGCTGTTTATCTCAAAAAGGAAATATCAGCGTGAAATACCTTCTGCATTGTTAAACAAACACCGCCTCTACTTATGCAAAAGCCACGGCTCTGTAAGTAAGACCGGCTGTTTCAATTTCGTCACGTACCGTTTGCTTTCATTTAACTCATAATGGCGTCGTAAAAATAATTGTCACCGTGCTCAGTTTTAAGACAAAACATCTTGTAGATTAACCATTTCACTTAAGTTGTTATTTTTGTACGAAAAGTAGTGTTGCTCATATTTTTTCCACCTAAAACAAAGTAAGTTCTACGAAAGTTTCAACGTCCGTAAATGAAAACACAGAACACCCATTAACGAGAATATTATTTCTAATTACAAAAAGGTGTGGAAACAAAAACTTTGATAACTTCTTCAGATATTAAAGCCAAGGAGCGTCTCCTTGGGGGCACATTGTTGTACGAGCATTATCAGAGCGCTTTCTAAGATATATGAGTGGTGGCCCCGCCTTCTAACTGTGCAATGAACTTTAAATCCCCTTTACACCTGGGCCCGCCCACCAAATACAGTTGTTGTGGAAATAAATGCGATAAAATCGTATTTTACACGACATGCAAAGCTGAACTTAGTTTGTTCTGGTTTGAATTATGGTTTGAGCGTGTGAGAGCTAAATGTAGTGCCCTAATCGGCACAGTTCGTGAACTTCTTTGTTCCTGGCACAACTGTCTGTGACAGGCTCTGCATTCACTCAACCTTTTCCGTCGCGTACACTAAAAACTCCTTTGCCGCTATCTGACGTCTTCTGGAGGTGGTAAACGGTTAACGTTTACTTAACCCAATTAAGCTGTGGTTTGACTGTGAGCGATTTTTTCACAGCTAATAAACTCAAGACTCGTATTAATAAACACAAGAAAAGTTATATAATGACTGAAGTTATGAATGAACTGATTGAAAGAACAGCGTTGTTCTGAGATATTTTTTTTGGTTTAATATCCAGATTTGTGTTATGGTCATGCCATGCAAGAAGTGGAAAGTTTTTTTTATATTTTCAAAAACAGCTGTAGTAGGTATACAATGAAAATTAAATTATATTATTAGATCCTTAATGTTACGTAATTTAAGGGCTCCTTCAACAAATCGCTAGAACTCTAAACGTTTCCTCCTTAAGGAAACGTATTAGCATTCCCGTCGGATAACGTCGAGCGCGCAGGAGTTGAAACCAAACATGGCGGCTGCGCTACGAATCGCTTCCTTTACATTCAAATGCCGGAACAACACTTTCCGCAGTACAAATCACTCCGTCACTCCTATTTTATTCCCACACTATTTTAGTTTTTATGTACAACGATGTTTAACTGAATTAGGTATTTAAATATATTTCCAATAAAATGTGGGAGTTGAAGATTATAATTATGCATATGTTTGTGAAGCTTATGTGATGTAAGAAGATTAATCAAAATCAATCAGCCTAGCCTTTTCCCAACTATGTTGGGGTCGGCTTCCAGTCTAACCGGATGCAGCTGAATACCTGTATTTTACATGCCTATCTGACCTCCGCAACCCAGTTACTAGGTAATACGATACCCCTTGGTGAGACTGGTTGTCAGACTTTCAGGCTTCTGACGACCCGTAACCCGGGACCAACGGCTTAACGAGCTTTCCGAGGCACGGAGGGGTCTCGGTATGTAAAGATGGTCACCCATCCACCGATCGACTTGTGATGTAACAAGATTAATGTGATACAGAATTGTCAAAAGATCTACTCGATGACTAAAGACGATTGTAGTCAGCCATTCAGCGTGTAGATTAAGCTGATTAGCTTGTCATATCGTTTTACTAGATACCTGCGGACTCAACCGCCACAGGAACTCCGATTGTAGCTCTTGGAAACCTGCCACCGCGATAAAGAATCGAAGACTTATCAAATCGTACATTAAAAAGTATCAAATGGTGAAACATAATATTTCTGGTAAAGTTATCAACGGGCATATTGCCAAAGAGTTCACCGCACTGATTGGATCGCTTGTGCCAGATATCGCTGAATTTTTAAAAGAACCTTGAAACAATAACTCAGAATGAACTCAAGTAGAATTCATGCTGAAATGAAAAACCCTGCACATTTTCTATTCAAATACAAAAGCTGTTTGACCACCTTCTTTTTGTATTACTGCAGACAGACAAATGAAACCGTACTGTTCTAATAAATGTAAGAAGCAAGTTCTGAGCAAAAAAAAAGAACTAATTAGAACTAAAACTACGCTTTTCTTTACAAAGCTATAATATCCTGAACAAAAAAGCTACTACAAATACAAATTAAACACTATCTTAGTTCCCCGTCCAACGTAGATTATGCACAATTATTTCTTTTTAAATGCGAAAAGCTTAATAGAAGAGGAAAGTTTCCACGTGAAAGTGCATTAACATTTCTTGAGCAAGGCTTCAGGAGAACAGATGTTAAAGCCACAAGTCAAATAGACGTTGGAGAGAAACAAAGACGATGGCCCGTAACACTGAAACTTGAGCGAGGTTATACAAGATTGAATATTACGTAGTACAGTTAGGAAACTGTTGTACAGACGCCAGCGCATTAAGCTACCCGAAACTGTCCAAATTTCCCAAACAACTTTAAACCTTATGCTTTAGCGATAAAGTTGAAAATCTATCAAATAAATTTGACAGATTAGAGTAGCTTGATGTGCCGGCGGCGTCTGTACATCGTAGTGATTTTACCTACATTCTGCTTTGAAGCAAGAAGATGTTGAGATGTAACCGTAGACTATTAGGTAACTACACACAATTTCGGTTGGACATGGACAGCTACTAAGTCGGTACATGCTTAATTAGAGGCTTAAGACTTGCTTTAACCTACGTCAGACTATGGATTAGCTTTTGAGGCTTAACACTGTCTGGTCAAATGTGTTGATGGCCTATTGTATGATTAACGTTAATACTTCTGCGACTATTTTTATTAGTTTCATCTTTAAGACTGTTATTCTAATCGTTTCTATTGTATGGACCATTCTGAACGAAAAGCATTATGCTGCTTAACTTTGTGATAAGAATGGTCATTGATTTACATAATTATATTTAATCATAACTTGACTTTAGTTTATCCTCAACCTCAATTCGTTGTTAATCTCATTCATATTCCTGCACCAACCATAAGTATTAACATCTCAAAGGATTTTAGTCCTACAAAAGTAACCAAAACGATTTAAGTTTCAGGGTTGTCTCATAAATAATACCTGAATGAGTACAACGTAGGCCGTATACCAGGATTAATCTTATGTAATATGCCAGGCTTGTGCGAAGTTGTAGGACAGTGTACTGGGGAATTCATAGCTCTTAGTTAATTATAACCGCGTTTGGTACGATATTGTACGTCGGCATTATCTCAGAGCTGTGTGAGACAAGGGCTATTAGCAGGGCTGCTAGTAATATGATATTTAATAGAAGCCTGCTCTGTTATGTGATTAAGGAACCTGCGGCAAACGTAGGATTTGAATTATGAACAGTTTTGGTACTTGTGACTATGTCCCTTAGGCTACGAACAAGCGATAACTTAGAACAGGGTATGAAACGGGCATTGCGAAGTGTGAAGTAATGGTGTGTAGGCGTAAAATTATAACCATCCTAAAAAAAACATTGTTTATTTAATCATTTATGTATACAGACATATAAACACAGAAGAAAAAAAAAAGAACAGAAAAATAGGTACAAAGGTGATGCTTATTTCTAAAGGAATCTCTTCCAGCATCCCTGTGATAGGAAAGTCGGTAAAGAGATGTAGACAGCGTGTGTAAGGGAAAAGAGAAAATAAAATACATAAAATCAAAAACAATTCACTTAATAAAATAAAACAAATAATAAGAGAATATACTTACATACATACAAATAAACATACATACATTTAGGATGTTAATTCGGAACGCATCATAATTTTAAGAAAACAAATTGAATGTGAACGTAGCGATGAGTGAATGAGAGAGTATGTGTGGGAAGGAGAAAGAAAATGGGGGAAGATGACAAGGGGCTAAAGGGTCGTTTGTAAGAAGTTATTAAAAATATATTTGGAGAAGTTATCAAGAAGTGAAGTTTATTTCGGTCATCCACACACCCTCTACATACATACATGCAATACTCATCATTTCAGCCGAAAGACGTCCACTGCTGGACATAGGCCTCCCCCAAGCACCTCCTCTTCGACCGGTTCTGTGATTCTCGCATCCAACGGGTTCCTGCGGCCTTCACAAGGTCGTCGGACCACCTTGTGGGAAGCCTTCCAACGCTACGTCTTCCGGTACGCGGTCGCCACTCCAGAACATTTCGGCCCCATCGCATGCATAGTACATTACATGCAATACTAAAACAATACAAACACCACTGTAATACAATACTACAATTAACAATACTACATTATAGTATGGTTTTTCTCGGCTCGAACGCAGCAGTTTCTACATCGAACAGTAGTAGGTAGACTAGACCAACGAGGCATTCAAATTACAATTTAGTATCAAAATACAAAACAAGATTTCAGAAATGAAAAATATAAAACGAAATTCGCCAAATTTTTTGTGAAAAATAACACAAATATAGAGGGTTCTAGCAATTTATCTTTTTGTGTTACTTATTAGAGTCAGCTGAAGTAAATGGGTGACTTAACCCAGAGTCATTGTTGTAAGAAATTACTTGTGGACATTGAAGAGGGTCGTTACGACCCGTCTTTAATTTAATCTGTTTTTCAGATAACAGGTTCCTGTAATGTATCGTGAAAGTAAGTTTTAAATATACACTGTAGTCTATTTTTATAATAGGTTAACTAATGTTATTTTTAGGTGTTGACGTATTTTTCACCATAATAGGTAAAGGCTAAGCTCATGACAAATAAATGTATTCTTTCTTTGTTTCTTTGTGTAGATAGTGTAAGTACTTATTTGTACATAAACATGAATTTAAAAGCGATTTCAACAGCAATGTCAACAATTGACGTCATAGCAGTTTAAATCGCTTTTAAATACTTAAATACATTTAATAAACCGTCAATAGAACCTAGGTAACAATTACTTTAAACAATCATACAGTTATGAAACTAGTTATTTTAAACGTAATAGCATAGACGGATAGTTTAATTTTATATTTCTCCTTCATTTGGTGACAACCCTACTTATTGCCAACAAGATTGAGTGAAGTACTATTACAGGTAAAAGGGAGATGGAAATAATAACAATAAGAAGGAATTAAGTGGTCTTAATAACAGGGTCTGTCGTTCCACAGTAATGGCGAGGTAAGTTTGTGACGGGTCCCTAATTGTTTCTAAGATTCTTACAAACAATGAGAGTATTGTTGGTACTAGAAAGGTATATCCATAGTTTTACTAGCGTGTTCATTGTGGAAAAAAGATTTTGCGAGCACTATAATCGAGATCCGAAGACGTACGGTTTTCGATATCGGAAATCGAGTTATGGAGCTCCAATGGAGTTGGGCAGGACACAATGGCAGGTGGAGTAAGGCAGTGATCGAGTGGCGTCCAAGGACTGGAAGACGAAGTGTCTGTCGTCCGGCGGTGAGTAGGGCGGACGATATTGTTGCCATTGCGGGTAGAACCTGAATGAGGCTGGCACAGGAGCGTGGAAATTGGCACAAGAAAAGAGAGGCATATGTGCTCAGCATTTGATGAAGTCTGTCTGTCGATGATGATAATGAGCACTATAATTATATTGGAAGATAACGTATCTACTTATTGCACGACTCGAGCATTAGAGAGTGCTTTACGATCGAAAAAAAAAACTTGCCTCCTTTCTGCAACTGTTTCTATTGTTAATGGATGGTATTTAAAAGTACTCCTGTACACAGAACCTACTTATTTTATATACCATTGTTTAGGTAATTAAATGGAAATTAATTCTGTACTTTTCAAAAATTGATTTAATGCTGCAGAAACTTAAAAAAAAACATTAACAAATTTATAGATTCGTTTCATTCATAGGAGCAGCCTTACTGAAAATTGCTCTTCTATTCAAAGTAGTTTAATTATAATTAATAATAAACTAACTAATATAATATCTATATCTTTGGTTTTTACACGATCAAATGAGCATTATGAGTCGTGCACTTTTGGATTTTCCAATTTATTTTATTTTGTGTTGTTTATATTGATACTTACACAAGGAAATAGGACTCTTTGGGTAGTAGTAAACCATGTGAAAGAGCTGAACTGGGAAAGTTACTACCAATAAACAGACTTCTGTTACTAAGCGGCTTTCCTATGTTACTGATGATGGGTGTGTTGCATTTTATAGCATTTTACGTTTTTTGTGCGTAGGTAAACACTTTTCACTACTTACGCGAATGGCAGGTCAAAATATAAAATAACGATAATTAAATCAATCCTATTAATATTATGTATTATTGTACCTATAGCTTACTTTCCTTGGAATGTCTTTTGGAAAATTGATAATTAATTTTTTATTGTGTTGATTATTGATTTTTGAAATGGCGTCGGTCTGTCTCACAAATAAAATATAAAATAATAATTCATTTGGTCTCACTAGTTGTTGCTGAAGATGAAGGGTTTAATTTGTGTATAAATAATAACATCCACATGGGTCGTTGATCGAGCTATGCTTGCCGCAGTAGGTTCGTGAATTGACCGTCCACACATCGGAACCCCTCCGTGCCTCGGAAAGCACGTTAAGCCGTTGATCCCAGCTGTCATTCGCAGATCTTTGACAGCGTTATGGGTAGTCAGAAGCCCAAAAGTCTGACAACCAGTCTTAACATGGAGTATATGTTACCCAGTAACTGGGTGGTTAGATAGGCAGTCTTTTCATGTAAAATACTGGTATTCAGCTGCATCCGGTTAGACTGGAAGCCGACCCTAACATAGTTGTGAAAAGGCTAGGAAGATTCAGTCGTCGCTCAAAAGTAAATATTTTAGGTGTGACTACGTTGGAGAAAATTTCAAAGTATTTTTGAAGACTTGTAAAACACAAAAGCGACGACAAGAAATTTAATATTGTTGCCAGGTGTAATAAGGTATGTTTGTGCTTCTTGTACATATAAGAGTGATGAACGACGCACGGTAAACATTTTTACGAAATTAAAGTGTCACTCGAGGATAGACGCGAGGCGAACGGTAAAAAAATTAAATTCAACTATGTACGTAAATCTCTCCGTAAAATCTTTGACATTTATAGCCATTTTAATAAATGACAATAATTAACAAACAGAACGAGTCAAGGTCAAAGTTTATATTAGACGGCACGGTTGGCGCAGTGGTTAAGCGATTGACTGCTGCGCTGCGTGTCGCGGGTTCGATTCCCGCACGGAACAAATATTTGTATGACCTACAAGTAGTTGTTCCGGGTCTGGCTGTTTGTGTATGTGAGTTTAAATGTTTGTAAACGCACCCACAACACAGTAGAAATTCCTAGTGTGGGGCAACTTTAAAAAAAAAAAAAAAGTAATTCCACTAGTAATTATTGATAACATCAGCTAACTGTATAAGAAACAGTACACTCGATCGAACAAATAAGAATAAACTATAATCCTTTATCGTCGCAACCACTGGCATCCCAACTTACACCGAATCCACGCTACGACAGATCATTGCGACAGATAAATCAAACCGTCCTAATTCGTCCTTTACAATTGGCGAGCATGTACCGGTAATCCATGATCACGAGACGACCGGCTTCTGGACCCCCGAGACTCGTGTAATAAAGCTTACCCCGGTTCGATTAAGCCAGTAAATCAGACTGTCGTCTCGCATAGATATAGAGGGTTAACTTCTGATTTCACGTGTTCCTGACTCCTATCTCGCAGGACGGAAATTGCCAAGAAAACATGGCGACCACCCGAGGCCTCCTACTTCTTATTTATTTTTATTTCTTCGGACCGTGCCGGTATCCGGACACAGCGGTCGGTAAATAAATTGTAGTTTTAGGGCGGTTTATATTGCCATTAAAGACGAATAGAGCCATAAATCAATTTATTACCGACGTAAATGCTGGGACGTCGCTAAGTACCCGTTTACCTGATTATAGAGTGCCTAACTGCCGTTTGTATATAAACTAGCGTTATGGGAATTAGAATAGGGTGGTGGCCCAGTGGTAAACGGCCGCGACTTACGAGTTGTCGGTTGTAGGTTCGAACCCAGACAGGCGCTTTACTTTGTGCAAATTATTTCATCACCACTGCTCTCAAAACGGTGAAGGAAAACATCGTGAAAATTCGAAGACATGTGACATCTGCCAAACCGCACTGGGCCCGCGTGGTGGATTACGGCCCACTCCCTCTCACCGAGAGGAGGCCTGTGTCCCAGCAGTGGGAACATTATAGGCTGGTAATGTAATGTATGTAAATGTTGTTACTTTGAGAAGTACCTAATTACTATTCAATATTACGCCGTTTATATTTTACTAGCTGCGCCCCGCGGTTTTACCCGCGTAAATGTCAATCTCGTGAGAATATCTTGATAAAAAGTAACCTATATGTTAATCCAGGGTGTCAGCTACCTCAATACAAAATTTTATCACAATTGTTCTAGCCGTTTGAGCGTGAAGAAGTAACAAACATATAAACACACCCCCTCACACACACACTCACAAACTTTCGCCTTTATAATTAGTGTGATTCGTTTTGTACCAATTCGAAATTGGTTTTGCTAGCTTTTACTGATCTAATCTAGAGATCAAAGTCTGTATATTTCATATTCTCATTACTGCTAACACAAATAAACATTAATTGAAACCTGAAATGTAAACAGTTACCATCGTCTTTATTGCTATGGTACCTACATAGGTACTATTGGAATAACTATGAACCTACGTTAGAGCTGCAGTAAAAATTGCATTATGGCGGGTTTTATGGCCATATGAAGACTCCTCTAGTGCATGCTTAAGTACCCTTATGGTCTAAATGTCTACCTTTATAACTGGATCTATGGTACCTACCCTCTCTAGGCTTGAGTAAAATGCAAGTACATTTTTCTTGGTTGAAATGGAACCTAATAATGCTTTTCTTTGCTCGGTGGTCGAATTCGGGGGACAAAGGACGTCTGTAATTTATTTTATTTTTGTAAAATACAGCATCATCAATCATCTGCCTAGCCTTTTCCCAACTATTTTTGGGGTCTGCGGCTGGTTGGCGACTGCCATCTGACCTCCACAACCCAATTACTGGGCAACACGATACCCTTTGGTAAGACTGGTTGTCAGACTTTCGGGCTTCTGAAGACCCGTAACGACTGTCAAATATCCACGAACGATAGCCGGGACCAACAGCTTAACCAGCTTTCCGAAGCATGGACTCGGAGCGTAAAGATGGTCACCATCCACGGGCCAACCGCGGAAAGCGTAGCTTAATCTGATCGATCGACCCGTGCCGCTATTTTGACTTAGCCACGGGCCCCTTTTGTAAAATACAGCATACATTAAATATTGTTTTATTTCTGCTTATTATATCTTTACAGAAAGATCTGTAAATATATTTTTTGCTACAAGCTTGTTCGGGGTTAGAACCCCAAACAAGCTTTTTCTTGAACATGGCTATTACAAGGCTAGAATAAATCTACAATACAGATTGGCAGACAGAAAAAAATACCACTTCACCTTGGCACCGGCAACACAAGCAAGCACTTGGCAACTATCTTCAACTTTCTGACTAACTGACAGACTATTTAATTTTGACAATTCAAAAGTGCCTTACAAGGTTTAATTGAAATAAATGCTTTGAGTTGAGTTGAGTTGAAAGCGCAGATAGAGCAGTGGTGGCCCAGTGGTCACGGACACGACTTACGAGTTGTAGGTCGTAGGTTCAAACCCAGACAGGCGCTTTACTTTGTGTAAATTATTTCATCACCACTGCTCTCAAAACGGTGAAGGAAAACATCGTGAGGAAACCGGCATGTCCTAGAACCAAAAATTCGAAGACATGTGACATCCACCAACCCGCACTGGGCCCGCGTGGTGGATTACGGCCCACTCCCTGTCATTGAGAGGAGGCCTGTGTCCCAGCAGTGGGAACATTATAGGCTGATTATGGAGTTGAAAGCAGTGGTCCATTGCACTATAATTTACTTGAACCCACTCCTATCCCAACATATTTGGTTTAGTTTGAGAGGCTGGCAAAGGTTTATTGAGCATCCACGTTTTACTCTTCTCTAGACAAAGAAAGGAGATAACTTAGAACATCTTAAGACATATCTACGTCTCAACAAAACGTGTTTGCAATTTCACAAAACGTTACTTAAAACGAGCATTAGGATATCAGGTGGTTATCTTCCCACGCAAGTCAAGCATCCCTGCGACGAGGGGAGACTCCTCTTTGTTATATTAAAGCTTCTTATTCATGGTAAAAGGAAGGTGAGCTTTATTTGCTGAATATTCTTTTCCGTAACATCAAAAAATGTGTGTAATGTATGTGTAAATACATGATTCTGCACATTTTTATATACGGTAATACTAAAGCCAAAAGCATAGTTTAAAAAAAAAAACTAATAACAAGAAATAATTTAATGATTTTAAATTTACATTTAATGAAGATGTAATAATAAAAATGGATGAACATACATAAAAAAAACATACAGACGAACTTAATATAACCTCCTCCTTGTTTGAAGTCGATTAAAAATAGCCCTTGGTGTAACCAACTCTCAAACTGCATGTTCGCAAGAGAATTCCGCTGTTGCCAGCAGGAAGCAAAATAAATCGTACAATAAGGGAATGTTTTTGACCCTCCTTTTTTCTTGGGGCCGCAAAATAGTGCACCACACCCACTAAGTGGTACTTACACGATTTAAAACAATTAGCTACAGTCTGTTCAAATAATATCTGATGAAAATGTAAACAAACCCTGTTCAGGTTAAATTCTTAAGCAATCACTCACTGAAAGCAATTAGTAACACTTATAAGTACTTACTTAGAAGGTTTCAACTTTATATTTTTCCAACAATTATTGTTGTTAACGCAGGTACAAGTTTTCTAAAGCATTTCTTTACATTTTTAATAGATACTATTGGAACACACCTTAGATAACTTTTGTTTTTTAACTAAGTTAAAAGGAACAACCTCTATCGTTAAATCTTATTTACGGCTCTATATACCTAGACATAAATACATAGGTGAACAATATAAGACCACAAGGTTGACAGCTGAATAAGATATAAGATACAGTGAGCACTGGATCGATGTTACCTTGTAGCGCTTGTAATTCAAAGAGACAAGGGCTACCTGTCACGATTCCCAGAACTTTATTTACTAGAATGTAAGATTATGTAGGCTTTACACAGGTGACTATAGCCGCACGATTTTTGACGTGCGGTGCAAATCGACTGTCTAAATGGCCATTTGGTGATTAATTATTATTATTATTTATTCATCAATCAAGTAACATAGAGTCATACAATTATTAGGCATACAATGTCAAAAGCAATAATAAATTAAATTACTATAGACTAAAATCGCAAGTTCCAGCGTAGGTTTCGACTATACTATTGTCGAGCGGCGACAGGTCGCATGCATGTGACTAAAATCGATCATGAACATGGTCAGTAGCAGGCAATCGTCCGCCGCATTTTGATGTAAAATAAACTAGTCGTTTGCGATTTTTGTCGACCTGTGTAAATGGGGTGGCGATTCGGCTTATGTAGCAATTTGGTAAGCACGGCGGAAATACGAGGCGACCTAGTGTAAATCCCCTACTATTATACATAGATTTCCCTGTAACAGTATTCCTGGTAGGCGTTATAGAAGGGGTATTAAGGCCGCGTTCACACCAAACGTATGTCCGCCGACCGTACGCATCAAGTTCAAAATGTATGAAAAATCAACGTCAGCCCCGACTATCCGTTATTTTTCATACATTCTCATACTCAGTGGCCGACTATACGTTTGGTGTGAACGTGGTCTAAGTCTCCTGATGCAGTTACGTCATATTGAACTGAATTTGAAAAATGTCATATTCCTTTATTTTTGATAAAACCAACCATAGAAGACGATCCTATTAAAAGGCGGAATTATTGCCTAAACAGGTTTTACCCTGAAAATAATAATGGACATATTCAATGGAAGTCTACGGGCTGGTAAGATGGGTGTCTTATAGAAGTGTCTTGTAACTACTAAATGTAATCTTAACTTACAAACTAATCATAATGTCAGAAATACTAAGAAAACGTTGAATCTTCTTACACGTGGCTGTACACAAATGTTGGGAAATCTCCTTAAAATTATAGTATTGCCAACCTGGTAATTGCTATAACACTTTTCGTAACAACAATTTCCAGACAATATTGAAACTTGACTAAGGTTGAAACTATAATTAGGTAGGTAGCTAACTGTTTTATAAATCTTCTCAAGTAAGCGCTGATTTTTCAATTATTTGATAACTTTATTCGAGGAATAATTTTACGTTTGACAGGACATATAAAAACTGTCAAACGTCAATTTTATTCCTCGAATAAAAGTTATATGCCGATGGAAAATTCAGCCCTAGAGCTCTTACAGATCTGCGACACCGTGCCGCGATGGCTGTCGCTAGCGGTCGCCGACACAGGTCGGCGACGACGGTCCCCGACCGTCGCGCGACCACTTGCGACTGCCCACGACCAGCACAGATACCAGATGGTTTCCGAATGAATGTAGTATGGGAGCTAAGGTTTAAGACTTTTATTCCTTACTTTAATAATTCCTTAAACACTCATATTTTTAATCGAATCAATCAATAAATCGATGTCCAAGTCGTTCATTTCTGCGAAAAGAAATACGTCCTGTCTCGTCCATGCGCTGCCGACTGCTGGATAGAGTGCCGCGATCGAGAGACGGCAACCGTCGCCATCAGTCGGCGACAGCTGTCGCGGCACAGTGTCGCAGATGTGTAAGAGCTCTAAGTGAAATCTTTGTAATTTGTTATTGAGAAATAACTGTAACATAGACAAATAGATCATTAGTGCTATTCTGTAAAAACACCACCGTGATAACTTAGGTGAAGTGAGCTTAAAGTGAGCTGTGATTCCACCTGATGCTAGGGATTGACACTATTGACAGCCCACTTTAAGCTCACTTCACCTAAGTTATCACGGTGATCTTTTACAGAATACCACCGCAGGTGGAATGACAGCTCACTTGAAGCTCACTTCACCTAAGTCTTAGTGGTGAGATTTTTACAGAATAGACCGGCTGCTAATTTTATGACATGCGAGTGACTTTGAACCTTAGGATTAAGTAATAACAAGGTCAACTATACTTTGCACACACACATAGTTTTTGATTGTCTTTACTGACGATTACACAGCATTAAAGTCATCGCAAGCAGAAACCTGTAACTTTGAAACAAAGTGCCTAAAACGTCTTAACAATATCAGCTCCAAAGTTTTTGAAATCGATCCGTCTTAATTATAAACGTTCGTTCAATGTGATTAACAAATGGCTTTAATCCTGAGTTCGACAAGATAATTAATTTGAAACGTAAGTAGAGTCAAACTTTAGGCAAACGATTTTAACTTGACTGATTGTGTTCGGCAAATAACAGCAATTTGGGGAGGGATGAGGATTACTTTTGCGTTTGATTATTACGTGTACCTACTAACTATAAAATATCTTTAAGATGGATGTTAACAAAGATTCACAGATCTTCACAAAGTGATATCTAATAAAGAATCAAAGAACGTAAAAATAAAATATGAAGAAATCATAACTGTCGGACGATTTAGTAGGTACATTACATTATGTGAAATTATATAATAATTTATTTCCAAAACTTCAGTAGGTACACGTTACGTCAATGAGGTCTCGACCTCTAAACTAGGACATCCTGTATAACAGGGGTCGAGATTTCACCAGTCACATGGATTAGCATGAGAACGCTTAAACTTAATACAATTTAGTGATTTTTTTTAAATTTTATTATGAAATAAAGTGTAGAAAAAATCTTTCATTTTCGTGGAAATACCAAAAAACAGGAATTTAATACAGCAGATTTTATTACAACAATAGCATACGTGCCTTTCATTTACCTGATACCAATTCGTACGTTATAAATGTTTATTTTCCGCTAAATATAAAGCTGAAACCCGATTCCTGCGGTGTGACGTAACGTGAATCCGCGATTTCATCCTGTCACATCACATCACGGCACAATTCGCGTTTGTCTCGCGTTGGATACAGCAGCATCGAGGCGAATTAACTCGCGTTAACGCGAAATAGCTCAGTGGTTGCGTTAAATGTAACATTAATTACTTGTTATACAGGTTTAAAGGGAAATCGAGGCTTTAATATGTCCCCGATAACTTTAATGGTTTGCCGATGCAAAATTTTCCTTTGTACGCTTGTAGTTTGTGGGGAAATTGTAAGTGCTTCCCATATATCGCCCGATATATGGTTTTGTGGAATTGTTTTGGTAATTTCAAAGCATAGGAATTTATCTGACGTCAAGCTAAGTTTCAAGCATGATCTCAGATGAAAGATAATGACTAACGTATTACTCGGAACATAATAGGCTCATTCATTATTATCATCATCATCATTTCAGCCGAAAGATCATCATGTCAGTCCACTGCTGGACATAGGCCTCCCCCAAGCACCTCCACTTTGACCGGTTCTGTGCCCGAATCCCCGGAAGGATAGATTGATTATGCCTACTTAAATATTAGCTATTTTTTCTGGTATTGTTCGTCGAATCGCTGAGCTCCTTACGTTTTGAGTTGAGTTGCACGATTAGTGACAAATGCATGCTCTGACTGGTTAGGTCCACTCAATATTTGTGGTTCTTTCCTCAAAAGACCATTTCAGACACTCATCTACATGGTCATCACATGATCCGACCAAGATTATGTCAGCGAGGTAATTGCGTAACACACTATCAGTAGCAATAGGTTTCATTTTGACAGTGCAACAACATTCATTGCGTTATTTTACGTTATTCAGCAGTCACATTTTTCGAAAATATGAAGCAATGGATTAGAAATATCGTACAAAATGATTCAGATTGAGATTGGTAGTGTGTTACGTAATTAGGGTGCTGAACTTTAAAAGAGACTGTGACCTCTGAGTTTGTTTCAGCTTCTTCTCAGAGTAGTCAGATATGACACGCCGACCTTATCTACTTTTTTTTAATATAATTGACGTGTAAAAGTGTACAAACCTGCTTACCATAATACCATAATCAGCCTATAATGTTCCCACTGCTGGGACACAGGCCTCCTCTCATTGAGAGGGAGTGGACCGTAATCCACCACGCGGGCCCAGTGCGGGTTGGTGGATGTCACATGTCTTCGAATTTTTGGTTCTAGGACATGCCGGTTTCCTCACGATGTTTTCCTTCACCGTTTTGAGAGCAGTGGTGATGAAATAATTTACACAGAAATAAAAATCATTTCTCATTTATCTATATTAAAATCCGTATGATGTTGTTGCTGTACAAACAATATTTGTATGAGCCCTTTTTCCATTTATATTGAGCGTGTACCGTAAAAACTGCCATACTAAAGTAAGCAACATTTTACTACACAACAAATGTCAGAAAACTAGAGTATAACTTCTTATTGTAGTCAAACTACAACAATTGCATTGTTTTTATTTCAAAGAACTTGAATCCCGGGTCATAAGACCGGTGGTCCTTCAGACAGAATAATAAAATCCGGGAAATTTCCGGGATCCCTCCCGCCTTCGTGTAAGTCCGCTTTAATATTTTATTTCGGTTCCTTGTAACGCAGTAACTTGGCCGGAATGTCGTCCATGATTAAATGTTTCTTGTAACATATTATATAACAAGAGGTTGTTACATATTCACTTAGTGTTGAAACTTTTGGGCAATGAGTGAAGGAAAACAGGAAGATAATATGCATAAAATATTATCACTTTCGAACCTTTACATGGGATTTGTGAGCCTTAAGGATATCCTGTATTGCAAACTAGATATTCATATGGCGACTGCCTCGTTGCCCGTCTAGTGGTTGCAAGTGCTATTGCTGAGCTTGAGGTTCTGGATTCGATATCCAGGTCGGGAAAAGTGTAATTGGGTTTTCCTATTAGAAATTTCTAAGTAGCAGCTTGGAGTCTTGATTTGTGCCCGGTTGATGGTAATAGGCTCGCCCCCTATTACATGGGACTTAAACATAACTATCAAAATGTGGGTGTGATAGGTATACACCTCTGCCTAACCCTTCGGTGAAACTGGCATGATGTTATGTTATATAATTATGGTGTCTTTAATTATTTCGGAATATAATCTTATCTAAACGAATAATAAAAAGAGAAAAGATTTGATTTTTTGTATGTTTGTTTGTCACGCTTTCACGCTAAAACGGCTAAATGAATTTGGATGAAATTTGGCACATAGGTAGACCATGACTTGAATTAGAATATAGGATACTTTTTATCCCGATATTCCCACGGAATCGAGACTTATGCGGGTGAAACCGCGGGGCGCAGTTACTTGTATAATAAAACAGCTTTCTCACCGAGCTGGAAAACAACATTTCTGTTAAGTCTCCATTTAAGAAAAAAGAAAAGCTGTACTTTTCTGCGCCAATAAGAACAATCAAGTTGGTTGCAATGGAGTTTATTTTCCTCCTTCCTTTTCACTTAGATTCCTAAGCTCTATGGTCGGTCCATTGAGCGTAGGGGTTAGTTTTCCTAAGTGTGTGACGTTTAAAGACATTTAAGTAGGTAGTAAAAATCCTCGGTACCTACCATAAAATAATATAGGTACAAAACACGACATTATGAATAAATTCAACTGCGTATATCTAGTAACGTTCCCAATCTACATACAAAAATTCAGTCAAAATATCCAATAGTTTAGTCACTATAGCTAGTCAAAGATTGGCAAAACCCATATTCGGCCTATCACTAGGTACTATGTATTTAGTTAAATACTCATATACATTAGTATTACCAGTGTTTTCATTTATTGTCGTATTTTGTCTTTATATTGTATAAAATTTATCTGGCTTTAGACCTACCTAGAAAAGTAATTTAAAATATCTATTCTGGTTTTTACGTCTATCAAGTAGTAATAAAAAAATGAAATTGTTTTTATTATTATTACATATATATTATAAACGCTACTTTGCATGCCATTTTAAAATTATACATATTTTCTTTTGTTTAACGTACAGGTACGCTAATTAACAGTACCGTGCTTTATTATAATTTAGATACGAGTACATGCGAGATCTATAATTATGATCTAAATTGAGGGTTAATGTTGTCTATGTATGTATTTATATGTATAAATAAAATTCATGTATAAAGAGTACTGGTAAAGCATGGCATGAGTGTTGAGGAAAGATTCACATTTCACATTATTTATTCAACAAAAAAACACTGCATTGTTTTGTGGCCTTCCACTATGATGCAAACGCAATTTTCAACAATTTTCTTTTGTTAGCAACACTTTAGTTACCTACCTAAATAAAGAATATTCGCACTGTTGAAATAGACTTACTGTTAAAATCTTAACTAAACTCATTAATTGCAAAAGATCTGTCAAAAGGAGATATTATTATTTACTAGCTTCTGCCCGCGATTTCGTCTGCGTGAAGTTTCTTGTCCCCCGCCCCACCCCGTCGCCTCGCCTGCCCACGCTATTACTTCATTTTCTTTTTGCTCGGCTCCTAAGAGTCCTAGCGTGATATTAAATAGCTTATAGCCTACCTCAAGAATTGGGCTATCAAATTCAAACAGTTTTTCAAATCCGACTGGTAGTTCCAGAGATTAGCGCGTTGAAACAAATAAACTCTTCAGCTTTATTATTAGTATAATATCTAATCTAACTGACCTGTACAGAGGGCATTGTCCTATTACAGAGCCAAGGCCTCTCTCTAACTTTTCTGCAGAATTCCAGTATAATATATTATAGATTATTAAACACAGTCAATTGTACCTAAAAATTCCAGTATAATATAGATTTTATTAAACACAGTTAAAACATCCAGTATACTCTTAATATAATATAGATTATTAAACACATCAATTGTACACCACACATAAATAAAAAATGGTCAAATACATTTAAAACTAGTGTAGGTAGGTACCCATACCGCCCGGTATTGGTAAGGGTAGTATTTGTTCCTTCGGTTCTTTTGTAAGCTTTACATTCACTATTGAAATGACCATTGTGGGTTTTGGGGAGAAGTTTTTATATTTACCGAGGCCATTGACTCTTGTCGATACGAATACACAATACCCTCGCACCGACAAGTGGACCTACATCGACATAAATCATGTACCTACCCTTCTACGTATCGACAGAATAGCGTGGCAGTATACGGGTATCGAGGTATTTCACCTACATGAAATAAAATAATATTATTAGGAATGGTCTTAGTTTGTTGAACAGTAAACAAATTCTTACTTATTTCGTAATAAACGTGTTGTATTTTCTTACTTATCA
The DNA here is from genome assembly GCA_948474745.1 of Oligia latruncula. NCBI lineage: Eukaryota > Metazoa > Arthropoda > Insecta > Lepidoptera > Noctuidae > Oligia > Oligia latruncula. Next base: position 8,101,617 of record OX419693.1, on the reverse strand, counting down.
CTATAGTACACAAGTATATGCTGTACGTATGTATTTATTGTATAAGTTTATGTTACACCCCAGGCTACCTGCAATACTGTCTCTACTTCTCCCTTCAATTCCATCCAAAGGTTGTCTTTAAAATATCGCTTTTAGCGATTAGACCGGCCATAATATCACCTTATGTAAAATTTTTACAATTATATCTTTAATGTTTGTGGTGTACATAATAAGTATTCTGAACTATTTGGAAAAAATGCCTATATTTGAAGTGCTGTATCTCGGACTTACAGAGCTACGGCTGCGCTCAAATTGTGTAAAATGTTGTATACTTTCAAAACGTACTGGATGATTTCTACGCAGGATGCATCTTTCAGAAGTCAAAAAATTAAAAAAGTTTTTTCAGATTTTTTCGAGAACTACGCTGTTAGCACAGGTATTCCAAAGCTGCAAACTCCTAACAATATCCTAAAAATCAATGCAGTGCATTTTTTTTCGACCTACGATGTCCTAGGTGACTTTCGACTAATAGAAATTAAATTATCAATGATTTCCTACAATTAATATTGTTGTGCAGAAATCAGTTTTTAATATATTATTCTGCTTATCTTGCAACACGTGTAACACTTTCATATTTTTTCAATCCACAATAAAAACTAAAAGCAAATAACTCTTCATAAATAGGTACCAACATAACTGTCAAGTTATATCCGATATTAAATAAAAAAGCCAACACTCGCGGTATCGCTGTTCCGTTAACAACGTTATCGCTCCCGTCAAGGTATCAAGCATTTCCGACTTGCGTACGGATCATGATATTAAACAAAAAATATAGGTTCAAAAGGTTCGCTTCATAGAACGGGCGACAACATGCGCACGTATAAACATACCTACACGTACAGTATGTTCCAAAAGTATCGGTTGAAAGAGTAAGCAAACCCTTTTCAGGTTACATGTTTACTCACTCCATAAAGCGGAAATTTTACTTTTGGAACAGGTCATACCTACACAGATCTCAAACTTTACCATTCGCGAGTGCGCTTGCACTAGCTGTACTTGAAACATGTCTGTGTGTGCGTGCATTTTCGTTCGTTGAATGAGACTAACCTTCTGAATCCATCTATTTTGTGCCTCCAACTTGTTTACGGATCACGGTACAATGGAAATGCGACTGGAATTAAACCATTTTTCATTAAAAACTGATACGGGCGGTTTTTGTCGCGTAATGAGATGGCTGGTGATTTAAATGATCGAAGTGTTTGTTTTTAATTTTTTGCTTTGTTGCTATTAGTGTTATTATTTAATCACATTATAATTAATTTAACTAACTAATTTTCTAGAGAGAGGTACCTCTCCAGGATGACATATAATTTCATATACCTAAGTTGTTTAGGATGGGTAAAAAGTCATAATTTACTTGATATTATTAGATACAATTCTTACCAGCCAAATACTGGTTTTTATGCGACTCCCGATTCGTTTAATATCATGAATTTAAGCTTTAAACAACACTATGTTATTAGCTATGACTATTTTTAAACAAATACCTATCTAATAAATTTTATTATTATTTGCTACACATATTTATCTTTTTTATTTATATATATAAATACCACTACCACCCCCCCCCTACCCTTTTTACTATAGTATGTGTAAATATTTACACATACTATAAAACTGAATCACTTTATTTTTTTTTCTTTAAAAATAAAGTAAAGTAATTCGTCCTCGTAACATAGGGTCTAGTTGAAAACCAGCTTCAGGCACTAGTTTTCTGGCATGAACTTCTCTTGCGGAGCCGTGAGGCACACAATACTATTAGAATAGAATAGAGTAGAAATACTCTTTATTATGTACACCATATAAATTACAGACACAAAAAAAGAAACTGTACATAGGGTAACACAATGGGCGGTCTATTTTTACTATTGTTTGTTTTTTTCTGGTTTTTGTATGAAAATTGTGTACCTGGGTAAATTTTTGAAGTGAAAACTTTAGGCGCGATTGGAAGTTTTAGACATGGGAAAAAACCATTGAACTCCCGCCACTGTTACCGTAAGAGGCACCGCACGTGTTTTGTTTATAAGACGATTCAAAAAATATCCGCTTCGGATGTGTTCGGCCGTCCTCAGGATGTACTCGGTTTTAATGTATATCCGATATGTCAGTGATTGATGCCAAAGTACTCTGTTTGTATTTTGTTTTCACTTCTGTCGGCACTCCCAGAGTGCCACTGTTTTTTTTTCTTAATAAGAGACCATGACAGAGATTAAAAACACTTTGTAAACAAATTTTGTATGATAAATCCGTGTATTGTGATATTGTGATTGTTCTTGGTAAGTTGCAGCTGATCAATTCCCGCTGGTATAAACAAGAACAACCGATCAGATTGTCTTAATCAGTATCTACAATGCTACTCCTACAATTCTCGTTGTCGGAGGATCGTGACCCAATTCCAGCAGATGCCTAGATGCTTAGCTATCTCCGAATGCCTTACGATGACGCGATCTAAGACATTCGATCTACTAGAAACCGCTTACACAAATTGAGCACTGATAATGACTCTGAATAATACCATAGTGACTTACATTACCACTCAGTTATACAACTTATCTAACATTTGATAATGTACGTACCTATAGATAACTAACCATTCACACTAGATACTAAATAAAATGACTGACTAATCGGAACTTTACAAATAAATATAAAAACAAACGACACTCAGGCGTCGAAGTACTCCGCATCGCTGTCATCCGGAAACGTGACAGAAAACTGGCAGCATTGCCACGTTGAATGGCAATGCTAATTCTTTGGCCAAAGAACGACCCAGCCCTCTGGTCACGTGAAGTGTCGACCAGCCGGCGAGAAATTTCCTTAAAAAGGAGACGCGCATTCGGGCCTCATGACCCGAGCGTTTCCACCCCAAACGGCTCAAAGCTGTAATTACCCAGAAGGTTACAGTATTTGTTATACAACTAAACATTTGCCGGCTGGTCGACACTTCACGTGACCAGAGGGCTGGGTGTCTAATGGCTGGGTATTGTATAAGCTGTCTTTTCTAATCAAGACGATCAAAGTCAACTTAGCATAATCAGCTTAATTATAATGTGCCACGGCTGGGACACAGGCCTCCACTTGGTGAGAAGGAGTGGGCTATAACCACGCGGGCCCAGTGTAGGTTGGTGGATGTCACATGTCTTTGAATTTTTGGTTCTAGGACATGCCGGTTTCCTCATGAGTTTTCCTTCACCGTTTTGAGAGAGGTGGTGATGAAATAATTTACAAAATGTAAAACGCCTGACTGGGTTCAAACCTACGACCTAAAACTCGTAAGCCACGGCCATTACCACTAGGCTACTACTGCGCTCAATATTTCTTTCTGTGGTAAGTAAAATGCTTAGTAAAAAAAGCCGTGCTTTTACTGTAGACTCTCAAGGTGGCTGAGGAAAAGCTAAAATGAAATGAGGTCGACAACAGCGTTCAATTCCGTAGTAAATAACACTCTAGTGCGGGTCATTACCCTTACTATGTGCCATTCTATGTGCCAATGACCTGTCCTTACTTCTACATAGACCATAAATAAGCAATAAAAGATAATGTTCGTGACGGCTTCGATACGAAAAAGTTACTTATTATGTAGAGTCAACAAAAGAGATAAGTATGCAGGATCGTCGGATATATTTGAATTTTAGTAAGAAATCGATGGATGTTCTCGTATAAAATTTAAGTTTAATAATAGAAAACAAACATTTCATTTATCAAATTAAATTTCAGTCGATAACATCCATCGGTTTCTTACTAAACTTCAACTATATCCGACAATCCTGCATACTTATCTCTTTTGTTTACTGTACATTACCACTTCCCAATATATGTAAGTTCCAAATAAACTATTGAGTATTGAAAAAAAACAGCGAAAAAAAAACATTGTGTTATTTGAAAAGCAAACAAACCGGATTCATTTCAAAAACATATCCAGTCAGTAGCAAAAATGTAACAATATTTTTCATAACACTATTGCGATTAATTTTTAAAGCAAAAAGTTTTTATTTTTTAAATCAGTACTTAACCTATATTTATTTTTTTAACCAAATAAACATACATGGAGGATGTATGTTTATTCTCTGAAAAATATACTCCAAACAACATTGGCATGAAATAATTTATAATATACTGTATTTTCAGCAATTTTATAAGTCTTAAGGTAAAAGAATTTCTGACTCAATTTATGAACGGTATTTTGTTAAAAAGACTTTGTTTTCGACTTCTTTGTCGAAATGGGGTCAAGTATTCTGTAGCCGGTCTCCAGACCTGATGCAGTATGATGACATAGTCCGCATTGCAGGGAAGCTTTAGGTGAAAATAGTATAGGGCAAAGAAAAGTTGCGTAAGAAAGAAAAGGTCACGTCGAGGAGCTGAGAAGGCTAAGATTGTGATAAGGCAATTTAAAATATCGTTTTTCTAAATAAATCTGTGGATTGTGGTAGTGCTTGATTCTGATTTTTATATCCATATTTTCTAGTAATAAGAATGTCCAGCAGTTTATAGACTAAAAGGCACAAAAACAAATAAAAAAATAAAAAGTCTTAGGTAAGAAATTAGCAGGGAATTGTGCCTAACAACTAGTGCCTGACGCTGAGTTGCAATTTCACCTGATGTGTGAGGTGATGTAAATCAGTTTTATACTGCAACTTCCCATTGTCATGCTCTCAACTTTCAAAATGGCCGCTATTACGTCACAAACGCGTCAATTATAGCGTCTATCAACGAAGCATAAAACGAAGAACGACGATGAAACAGATTTAGTCGCATTCAGATGCCCGTTTGCTCTCATTCGCCATTCCGTCGCGACGGTCCAAACATGTTGGTTTTCTCAGACCATTAGTTATGCAAGGACTATAGCCATTCGGTTACAAGTGTCTGTTAGTAATGGAATGGTGGAGATTGCTAGAGTGAATTTAGTAGTGTTGAATTTGTATACATATGTAGACAGTATAATACCTACGTAAATGAAAAGCCAAATTAAGCCACTGCTAATGCTGTTAGGGTCAGAAAAATCAGACAGAATTTGAATTTCGTTTCTTGGTTCCCGTTACACAACAGGCCAAAAGTTGAGGATATTTTGATTATTTTTCCCTATTAATCTTGGCCGTGAGACACAATACACAAAACCTTTGTGTGAGACGGACAAAAGTAATCTTATAAAGGTTCCATTACGTCAAACTCTAAAACCTTAGTTTGCGGTATCGACAGCGGTAAGGGTATCATCAGTACTAGTACCTACTACTTTATCATCTCATATTTATCTTCATCATTATCTGGCCCTTCTCTTGCCCGGCGCATCACTAATATTAAAAAAAAAATATGCACACCATTCCTATCTATAGGTACAGCGCAAGGTCATCATTTTCGTAAAAGAAAAAGTCACCCACTCAGAGCTAACGACTTTTATACACCCTTTCAATAAAATTAAAGCGCGTTTTTACGAGTATTTACAGCCAACTATCTAAGACGGACATCGAGGAAACACGTTGGAGAATTACTGTGTATTTCAAATTGCACTAACTTGTTTAGCACCACACACGTGCTAGTGAATTGTTAAATCGGACCCGACTCAGCTTAAAGTAATTCGTATACAGTGCACTACTATTTCCAGTTTTATAGTGACTGTTTCTATTTTACACCGGTTTTCATTGAGAGTATGCTGACTTCCGTAAAATTGAGTGTGGGTTACGATTCGAGGTAAGTAAACGTGACATGTTTTTATAATACAGACTCTTAATTATTTTCAACCGACTGCGTGACAGTTAAGACAGGCGGGGTAATTGCGTAACACAATAACAGTAGGAATGGCTTTCATTTTGACAGTTCATAAACACTCATTGCGTTATTTACGTTGTTGAGAAGACAAATTTTCCGAAAATATGAAGCAAAGGATTAGTAATAATAATCCTTCAAAATGATTCAAATTGTGATTGTGTTGTGTGTTGAGCAATAGGCTATTTGACTGGTTTCTGATAAACATCTCAGATTATTTAATGGTGTCTAACGAGCCCACAAAAACCTATTACTTCAAATTGCATAATGTATTTCTTTTTAAAAATAGTAAATAAAAATGTACTGTTTAAATAAGCCGCCAAAACGCTATCTTTAACAATATGGCGTCGTGACGTCACGATTCACGTAAACAAACGTTGAAACGGTCGAGATACTAGACAAAAGTCATCTGTTCTGTCAACGATAGACAGAAATTTACTAAATCATGACGTCATCTTAAGTTCAGCCAATCCAGACCGTTTTCGATTACGTGGCGTCAGATTTAAAAAGATGAAGTTTTTTCGGGATGTTTTTTATAAATAATACATTGTTTTGTAGTAAAATTAATGCAAATCGATTTTAAAAGCAATAAGCTATACGAGTGTCAATAATTATGACCTTATTTTTTACATTGTCAAATAGCCTATTAGGGTGCTGGAATATTTCAATGATCACTTGATAATGTTAGTTTTAGATTAAACAAATCTTTGTCTCTATTCTTATGAATAGAATACCGAATAAATCATTGATAGATTTTGTTAAAAAAATCAACCATTTTAAATGATAAATTGGTTACGGTTTTTAAGCATATTACGATTAAAACAATAGAGTGGGCCCAAAAAAAAACTATCTCCATGCAAGGTTATGAAACGGAACGTCATGTAAAGGGAATAAAATAATATCAACACTTTTTTACTTTAAATTAAATTCCCTGTTCAAAAATCAAATTCCCGACGCGTAATTTCGTAAAAAACTGTGAAAATAATTACTATCATATTTTGATTTTGATGCATGAGATTTTTTGGTACAACTTTTGGTCACTGTCCTTTCGTAGGTGACCACGTAGTATGGACAAGCAGCGCTAAAGTTAAGCAATTTTCAAAACAAGACAGCCCTCACCGGGTTGTGGGATTCTTTATATCCTCGAAGCATCCTAACGGTTAGGTGTCTATCGACTCGTCTGGGTTGCGCAATGGATATAGACTAAATTGATCTAAATAACTGCCGCCAACTGCATCCGACTGCTTGAGAAGTGAGCATTGAACTTTTTAGCAACGTTCGGGTATAAAGTAAAAAAAAAAAAAAAACTAGATTTATCGAAACAATCAGGGATGCGGGCAGCATGTCTTCTCCTTCCATACATCTTTATTAGTCGTCATCTAAGTAGTCACTCCTTGGCTTGTGGCTAAGAAATAACAGCCGCGCGGGTCGATCGATTAGGTTAAGCTACGTTGTCAGAAGCCCGAAAATCTGCCAACTAGTTACTAAGGGGTATAGTATTACACAGTAGCTGGGTTGTGGAGGTCAGATAGGCAGTCGCTCTATATAAATACTAGTATTCAGCTGCATCCGGTTAGACTGGAAGCTGACACCAACGAAGATGGGAAAGGCTAGGCAGATGATGATGAGATGATGATCTAAATAGCCACTTCATTTCTAGCTATTCCACACAATTCTTCCAATTGTAATTTCTTTGGTCTTGGTCGTGCTTTTATATAATTTAGATACATGCGAGATCAAGAAAGAGATTGTGGTTTAATAATGATTTTATACGGGATGGCAGGAACATCGATGCGCAAACTGTAGTGCTTGGCCAGACTGGCAGCGCGGGGCGGGGAGCGGCGCGGGTACGGGAACGCTCGCGATCTGCCTATCTGGAGTCGAGGGTGGCTGCGTTCTACGTGTTTTCGTGTCCAGTGTTTGTCAAAATTTAATATGGATGAAGAAGACTTATTTTTACTAGAAAAAATCTCTAACTAGTTTGAGAACCCTGGTACCCGCGCGGGCCGCCTGCGCACCCACTGCGGCCACTTGTATGAACGAGCTATGGCGTGAGATGCCCGCGCGTTCCCCGCGCCGAGCAGCCCACGCCGCTCACCGCGCCCGCTAGCCGACTATGGACACTCAAATGCCCGCACCCCGCTGCTATTCTGGCCAAGCATGAACCATAAATTCTACGCATAGAGATTTTCCATCGGTTATTAAAAAAAGAAATTTGCTTTTCCATACATTTTGACCGCGTAGATTTTGTTTTTTTTTTCTTGATAACTGACGAAAAATTTCAAAGCCCCTTGGGTTGAATTTATTTTTTCTAGAATCATGTACTGAATCCATGGTAGCAGGTTGCATGACAATTTCCCTGCCACCCTGTATAATTAAACAAATAATAATTCATTCATACATCATTCATAGTCATCATTCATATTCATTCATTCATAGTCAAAACTTCCCTTACGGCTGTGCCTCATTCCTCTGCACCAAATGCCTATCGTTTTACATACAACATGTCCGTGTATTTGTTTGGTGCTATACGTACAATTCAACTCGTAAAACTTGACCGAGTCGTTATATTTCACGGTTTTATACACACCCTTGAGTCCGTGATATTAAATTTCTAAAAATATTGGCATTTGTGGACGAGCACGAGCATTCAGTTGTTGATATTAAAAATTCCTCGTGCATTGCAGTTTATACGATGTATAAACTCATATACTTAACTAATCTCATGTTACATGGTCGAAATATCATTATTTTGTTATCTATTGTGCCAAGATAAAATGTCCAACACGCACATTGACAATTGACATTGACAATTGACACTGACAATTGACATTGACAATTGACATTAGCGCACCGTGGGAAATGACTTAGACAATCGCTACAAACCTTGTTGCATGACTATTCAAAACGGCATACAAAGCTGAATCTAACACGGATTACCAAATAGTTACCGCTAATCGCATAATACCAATATTGTACGTGTAGCGGCTCTACGAAATAACCGTAGCGTTCGTAGCAGTGCTACGCCACGTAGCAAATACGCTACGACAGCGTAGCGTGCTGTATTTAGTTCTAAGCGTTAACAGTACTGATACAATAGTCTGAGATAGCGCACTAACGCGTTTACCGTGTTTAACAGGACGTGGTCACGATGTACACAGGATATGGTTATTAATAAATTAATTTGTGGACTATGTAGTTAGTAGCACCTGAGAGGATGTTGAGTTTAAGAAGTTGTTCTAGTGGTAATTTCAAAATAGTTACAGAATAACTTTGAAAACACGTAATTATAAGCAATTGTGGTAAATGATTACTTAATCATTTCATTTTATTTACAACTATAGACACGGTTTTTAAAACTTGAAAAAAAAAACCGAAATCATGAGCATCTTTCCATGAACATGGAAAGACACCACTAGATGCAGAAAAATTGAGGTTAATTAATGGTCTATAGAAGGTTGAAAAAAGTCTCAGTTTACCCAGAAATCAGAGAGGCAATTCTTGTGAACGTTCAGTCTGATCTCAGTCAAAAATACCTCTAATTTCCCTACATTTTAACAAGTTTTTGACATTGATTGTCCCTGAGATCGCGACTAGATTTCGAACGTTTTTAGTTATGGGAATTGGCCTAATTTATTTTTTATATAATATTGTATGTATGGATAACTAACTATTCACACTAGATACTAAAATAATGTTGGCCTTGATATTTCAATATCGTAATTGGATTTCAAAATAATTGGCAACATTGACATTCTAGTAACAAAGTCAGTAATTTCTTTACGTGAGCACTGTCAAAGGAGTTTGAGCGATAGCTACGTTGATACCTAACGACAACCTTATTGTTCCTGTCGAACGTCACTACGCATGATGAACGGTGAATTTCACATGCGGGTTGGTAAATACTACCGAAGGCTGTTTGTAATTTGCCGTACCGTGTTTACATATACTTACACAATCCGTTATATCGCATGCAAAGATAATGGAGAAACGGTAATGTGTCGTCCTATTGTCATGGTTGATGTAAATGGTGTGAGGTCAACTTGAAATTGAGATTACGGGTGGTTCAGGAGTAGATGTAGGGCATTTTTATCCTGAAAATTCCCTAATGCCTTTTAATATTTGAAGCACGACTCGAAGCCATGAAATCAAGGAAACGGTAACTGGTCCGCCATGTTTCAATTGATCCACAGTTAAATATCATTGGAACCAGTAGCTGTGAAAATTTTTGCCAGAATCCTAGTTTTAACTTAAGTTTTTACTGTTTTTACACTGTGTTTTAGTGTTTGCAAAAGCTGACTAAGTGGTATGTGAGTAAACTACTGCTTCACACCAGCACGGTCGTAAAATTAATATCGGTACAAAATTGTACCATGTTACCTCTGCAGCTTCCCGTGGGTATCGTTATAGTAACTAAGGGATTATTACGGGAGCGTGTGCACCGACGTCCAGCTGTGCTCTAATAACAACGTATTTAGTAGTTGACTCAATAGTTTAAGCTACAGGTAGAATAGATAACATGCAGAGACAAACTCCATACCATACTTTACATACAGCTGTACAATATTAATTCGGCGTGTGCTTAAAATCGGATCTAATGCCGCCATCTTGTTTTTTAAGTACATTTTCACAAAACGATTTCACAAATGTTTACCAACAGTGCCACCCTGCCAACGACATTAGAGCGCCAAAAGATCTTTGTAGCACTTTACTTGGATGGCGCGGTAATGCAGGTGTATGTGTGATGCTAAAGAAGCACGTCTCATAAATGGTGCCCATTCTATTGCCCAAAGGCTTATTTTAATTTAGGCTATTTTCATCTTTTTCTCTCTAATAAACCAAGAAGGGGACAACTATCTTTAATATAACTATCTCCAGCTGTACTCTAATAAAAATATTAGTTAGTAATGGACTCACTAGCTTATGCTACGGTCACATGAGTATATAACCTACAGAGACCAAACCCGATACTGTCACTTTACATACAAGATTCTTTCGGGGCGGGGCCAAAATCATTTTGTTTTTAAGTACTTTCACAAAAAAAAAACCCTAATGTTTACCAACAGCGCCACCCTGCCAACGTCATTCAAGCCCCGAAAGATCTTTAGTATTTTACTTGAATGGCGCGGTTTTGTATGTGTGTGGTTGTGACGCCAAAGAAGCACTTCTCGTCAATGGTACCGATTATGTAGTGATTTATTATCTTAATTTAGGCCATTTTCAACTTTTTCTCTAATAACCTGCACAGACCTAACTTCATACAGTCATTTTACATACTTGGATGGCGCAGTGATGTGTGTGTGTTAGAGACGTCAGGCCGAAAAGTCACGTCTTGACAATGTCTCCTTTCTAGGTAGGTATTTTTATATGATGCGTACGGTCGCAAAGAAAGTGGTCTATCAGCTTTCACAATTTTTCCTGACAAATAAAAACATTACTAGTTTTGTTAAAAAGTGGAAAAGGAATTTTTTGGGGAAAACGTATTTGAATCTTAGAGTTTTCGGTAAACCACTTTGTTGGTCTCTGTCGAATATATCGTCTCAGGTCCCACAGTCATGAAATAAATAATTTATTTCTACTCAGTTTCGTATGTACAGTTGGTCAGTCAGAAATTATGTATGCACTCCCACCACATGGATACACATTGTCAAATACTATCCTGCACAGAAACAAATCCAACTTGTTAATTTGAACTGACGAATGAAAAAGCATAAATAGTCGCTTCGACTCGCTAACTAAGGTTGCCGAATAACTGAATATGTATCCAACTGCGAAAGCAAGTTCTGAATACAATTGCATCTACATACGAGTGTTGTTTTTTCTTTCATATCGGTCGGTCGGTGCGGGTAGTATGCAAATATTTCTATCAATATTCATAGCTGGCGGCGTCATCGATAATTGAGTCTTACCTGACAACGTTGCCTTTGATTTTCATATTCGTTATCTCGCTTTTCGCCTGAAAAACTTCATAAGTTCCTAAAAAAAATAGTATGAGGTGATTTTCGTGTCTGCGAGACTTTTTTACGTCTGCGTCTTACGTAAAAGTAAATATCGAAATTTTAACGCACATATTCTTTTGGGACGTGTTGAAATATTGAAAATATTTTAGTCTGCTTACGAATATAAAACAAATCTTTTTGAACACAAGTTGTAAACTAAGTTGGTACTTTCCTTTGATTATATAATGTCTAGATGGAGCGTCGCCCTAAAATCAAGATAAAAAAAACGAGCCAACAATTTCAAGCATGTGTGCGTGCAGGCGGTGTTTTACTCTCTGCGTCTATGTTTCTGTGTGCGTGAATAATAATACCAGCTACTACAATAATTCTCCCATAAATTACATATTAAAAAAATAGACTAATTAAATAAGATAAGTTTTAGGTGTATGTATGTAGTATTATTCAGTTTTAGTAGTGTCTTTTTATTAAGTAGTTACTTTCTTATATAAATAAAAAACACAATTTAAGTTTAATTAGAGTTGTGTGTGTGAATGTTGTATTAAATCAGCTAATTTAATTAAATTAGTATTACAATAATTAACTTTTTAGGCAGTTTGTATTTGGAAATTTTAAATGAAAGATCACAGATATTAAGAAACAAAAAAATCATATGCGAACATTATGTTATTATAAAAAATACAAAGGAATTGAAAAACTCCACCTTTTTTAAATCGATTAATAAAAGTACACCAACTAAATGAAATAAACGTAACCATAAACCAATTAATAAACCCACAAAAAATTACGTTAAGTTGAATGAAAAAAAGAAATTGGCAACACGGATAAAATTTGGCGTAATTTGGTGTTCATAAAAACAAAAAATAAATTTATAGTTGTTTTGGTTACTTATCGATGATAGGTGATGTGTTTGGTATTTTTTACCCTTTCTTTATAATTGCGGCACAGTTTAATAGCACATACCGTCATTTTAGCGCTGCTATTTGTTTATTACTTAGCGCGCGTAATACGCAGTGACACCAAAGCGGCACGATCTGCACTAATCGGCGGGTAAGAACTTATAAGCCAACAGTTGGCTGATATTTTTTGATACGTTTGTGCGCATTTGATGCTCTATCTAGACATTACCTATATAATCAAAGGTACTTTCAAATTTATCATTTTTACGGACTAATATCATTGCCTACAGACGCTACAAATATATAACTGCGTGGTATTGAAAGAATATTTTTGTACTAAAGCTCCTTATGAAAGCTAAATGTTACGTTTTGATAAGGACATTTGGATTATTTTTGCTATATTTTTCTCATGATTTAAGATAATTTATTTTATAGTTAGAGATAGGTATATAAGGTACGCCCATTCTTTACGGAACACAAATATACACAGAACGTACAGCAATATCCACAATCCGAGCTCAAAGAATATATACAAAATCTCAGTGGCGTTACCGTTTTCTTCTAGCTCGTAATGAATTTTTATCAACGAAAATGTGGCGCAAAAAATAGGGCTTCCGCTGCTTAGAGACGAGAGGCAGCCGAAATAGAATAAGGTCTGACTTTCAAGGCAATCTAGATTGTGAGAGCGAATATCTTTTTTTAAATCTACGATCGTTTCGTCGAGAAAGGTGACCCAGAACCACACAATTGTACTGAGTAAAGGATATATTCCACAAAACATTCAAAGCGAAGTACAACTTTACATCAAGATGATTAATGTTTGAGAATCTGAATACTATCAAGTTAAATAATGGACCACAAAAGGTTGCATATTGTTCCTTTTATCCGCTTGCATTCAAGTAAAAGTTGCAAAGTAATAATTCATTTCCGACAATGATCCACTGTTATAGCTGGGAACTGAATCCGTTTGCGACCATTTAGCTGTAGTGCTGCACAAAACATCGTGTTTTTTTCTCTTCACTCCACGTACTTCGCTGACACAACTTTATGGGACCGCAATCTTCATAAATCTCAGCCAGGACGACCTTTTGTCTTTGTTCCATTCTCTTAGGGTTTACGCAAATTCTGATCCCCGCAAATTGGCCACATTGCGTCCCAAACCGAAACGTGCATGTTAGGTATATCTTTGAGAGACCAGTGCCGTACAGGTAAATAAAAGTGAAGAAAAACTTGGGAACTTATGTAAATCGGGTTATGTGTGCCTTGAATGTATAACTCGGTACACAATAAGACCACCCTTTTTCCTTTCTTTTTACCTCTCATAAAAAGTCTGCAAGAACCTTCATGAATACAGGTATTGTTCCCAGTTGTTAAAGAGTGTTTGGCGAAACTAGAAACACTTTTTTCATAAGTTCAGACCAAGTTTATGAATAATGAAAGTAAAGCTTCTTAAGGAGTCTTCTCTCTGGCCATAGTCGTTATATATTAGTACTCAACCTTACATAGGAGGTGGGTGTATTTATTAGGCCTAATTCATTATGCAGGTTTCCTCGAATCGTCCACAAAGGAGGTCTTTGAATATCGCCATTACATTAAATTGTTATCTGCGACGGGGCCCTCGGCACACGGTTTTTTAATTAAAACAGGCAATTTGGCTCTGACTTAACCCAAGTTTTACAATTATGTTTTTGTCGTCGCGGTTACAAACTTTGTGTACTGAAGGAAATTTATTTTAAAGAAAACTTTCGAGGATTTGAGATAAGGAATTTAATATGGAATTTAATTGTTGTTTAAGAATTTATATAACATTAAATTGTGAAGGTTTGATGGTTTATAAAGTTTAGCGCTGTGCCAAATTGTCTGGAGGTGGACGTAGGTACGGAGCGTGATTCCGATAGTTCGTTGGCCGACGATTTATCGAGTGGCGCGTGCTACTGGCGTGTTCCACTACTCTCGTCCGACGTTGCTGGCAAATGGAAAAGTTCCCCCGAAGTAACCCCCGGCTATCGAGGCCCCGATGTGTTACAACAAATTTTATACCAGCCAACGCCGGCAAACTTTCCGCGTACTGCTCAGCAATAAATAATAATGCCTGAATATTGGAAGCGATCGATACATAATATTTTAAAGTTCCTGTTTGTAGTTGAAGTGGACTCGCCGAGAGTTCCCACAGTATATTTTAATAGCGCAGTACTCTTGACAGCGTACGTTGTGAAGCTTTAATAAACATAATACAACGCAGAATGAACAGCCAAATAAGGTAGGAATATTCATGAACGAAACTCGGTTGAAAGTTTTTGATAAGAAATTATGGTAATGATTTTAAATTGACCTAATCCATATTGCGGGGGCCTGAAATTTGGGCAACAAAACTTGTTAAGGCGGCGGCCTGATACGTCAACTCAAACTCAATTTTCTAATTAATTTATACTCGCTTACAAAACTTTGTTTGCAAGAATCGTAAAGCTTTTATTGCGCTGTAAGATTTGGTAAAGTTCTTAAATGGCTCATAAAAGGATGGACAATATTATTTTGAATAATAATTACGATGGTTCACTGCGTAGGCCCAAAATTTGGTATACTTCGGTATACTTTGGTATACTTTGGTATAATTCAATTAAAACGAACGGTAGTCTATGCAATTAAATTATATATAAAATAAGGTGTACATTTTCCATGACGGATTTTCATGGCACCGGATAAAACCGTCAGTAATACCTATACCACGTGTTTATATGTAACGCGGTTCATTTTAATACGCTACGTTCGGGCTTAAAAGCTTTCATAATATTAAATTGACACTTTCCACGTCTGTGCAAAAAAATATGACGTGGAAACGCGTCCGCGTGAAAATGACATCACGTCACTACGTCCGCTAGCTAAGGCAGACGGCACACGAGCTTGATGAGTAGGCAAGCTCTAAATAAATCATGTATTAGCCATACAGCGTGTTTTAGTATCAGTATGGCGATTAGTTTAGTAAAATCATGCGTTGGTTTGCTATAGCAACTATGCTATAATCAACGTATAATTTTGCACACAGCCACGAGCTGAGCCCAACACTCAGCTAGTGCCTGTGTGCGTTCGGCCCTAAAGTATAGTCGACCTCGTAATGGTTTTATCACCTTAAGGTTCAATGTCATTTGCACGTATTTAAACGACAAGGTCTGTTTGTCTATGTGACAGTTGGAAGTCTCAATAGACGCCCGCGTTGGTCTAGTGCACGCAAGCGCTACTGCTGAGCATGAGGCCCTGGGTTTGATTGCTAGGTCAGGCAAAGTGTCTGGATTTGTGCCCGGTTTGGCAATAGGCTCACTCTCTTTTATATGGGACTTAAACATAACTGGCGAAATGTGAGTGTACTACAGGTAATCCTCTGCCTGACCCTCTGGGGATTACAGGCGTCATGATATGTTTGTGTTAGGTCTGTAGGTTTTGTAGAGAAACATGGTTGTTTCTCCGACCGTTGAGCCGTACGACCGTTTAGCGTCTCGAATTGGTGTTCGAGACGCTAAACGGTATTAGCTTTATTTCTAAAAAAAAACTAACTATTTTTTACATATTCATAAACTAACAAAATTCAATAACTATAGCACATTATTAGCCTGTAGTTTATTGAATTCCCAACAGGAGCACTACCATTGCGGTGGCGGTAGCAGAGCGCTAGGGCTCCACGGTCAGTCACTCGGTCAGTCGGCCGGGGAGCGCGGCGCGTTGTGGCCGTTGGCATAAATGATGATGCAGCTGCATTTGAAATGAAATTTTGAAAGTTGGGTCTTGCTGTCAAAAATGGTAAAGTAATTACGAGGTTCACTATACTGACATAGATTCGTGACTACCGCCATTCAGGCCAGAAACAGAGTATAAAGCAATCGAAGATATTGTTACAAGGGCTGCGTATCTTTACCTACCACCAGTTGAATCCCCCTCTAGTATTTATGTTTACGATTAGTAGCGTTGTTAGAGGGTGTTGTTTCGTACGTATTATACAGATGCTAAGAATTTGGTTTCTAGTAATAGAATGGGCTTTGTATTGTAATATTTTTGGCATGGAACCATATTGTTAGTACCTACCTATAGATAGCCACGAACGCACGTGAAGTGAGTTTTATTGTCATTGACATAAGGTTTGGAATACAATATTTGACGCGCGCTCGTAAAATGAAATAGTTGTTACTACTAAAGATTTCGTTAGACAGTATAAACCTAGTGTTTTTGTATATATGTTACGGCTAATAGCCGAAGTGCGGCTACACCTAGTTTTAACCTTGCCCTTCCCTGCCCTGCCCTTTGCCCTTCGCTCGCTCTTGCATACTACGTCGCCTCACGAAGTACACACGAACCCCATGTGGCCGGCTGCACCTAGTTATACCCGGCTAAAACTAGGTGCAGCCGCACTTCGGCTATTAGCCGTGACATATACATGAATAGGATTCTAAGAAACAGATCCCTTCTCCTTATAAGCGGCTCCTTACAATTTCTCGAAAGCGTAACGATTTTTCATTAATGAACGAGTGCTTGCTAAAGCTTAATATTTCAATGTATTTTGTTCACTTTCTGAGAAAGGTGTTAAGAGGCGCTCACTTTGCATTACTATGCCATCATGAATCTTTCAGGTTTTCTTAGAAACTCAACCATGCCAACTGAAGAGGTAAGTTCCACAAACAATTATTTTTTTTAAATGCCAGTATTTTACATTTATGTAAGGTGTTCGCTTTGAATGAAAGGCTCGACTTATATTTTAGCATGCTCATAACGCACTGGGCAGTAGGTACAATCACTGATTAACACATTTCTTTTTTCATTTTAGGTTAAATAAATCCATAATAATATTATAAATTCCAAAGTAACTCTCTGTCTGTCTGTATGTTACCTTTTTACGCCTAAACCATTAAACGGATATCGATAAAATTTGGCAGAGAGATAGATTGCGTCCCGGGGAAGGACATAGGATAGTTTTTATCGACACACCTCGCGGGCGAAGCCGCGGGCGGAAGCTAGTATTTAAATAAAATCGGAAATTAGTGAAATTAAAAGAATATGAACTCTTAGGTTATATGAAATGCCGAACTACAATAAAGCGAATAATTTTGTATCAATTTTGATGTGTTAATCGATGTTTGTCTCTGACCGTACTAGCTCCATAACCGCCATATTGACTGGCGGATCAATTATTTTTCATAGCACTAACTGCACTAATCTGCATTCGCGATTTATTTGCCAAAATGTAAACAAATATGAGTTTATGGAAAAATAACTTAAAATACTATACAATAAAGTTCAATTTACGCTACAAATTGAAACATTTTTAAAACTTTTTCAATAGTCCTAGTCACTCTGATATCAACTTAATTACCATCAAAATAAAGTTGATATTTGTTTAACTTGAAATAATATTAATTTGAAACAAGTTTGAATAGACTTTAGGATATAAAGAAGAAACATGTTCTACGCGTTATCTTTCTCGTTGCGTAGAACACGCGACTATCCAAATGATCACGCAAAAGACCAAGTGGTACAATACGACCGATGTAACTTGGCGAGTCTGAACAAAGGCACTAAGAACATTCGCGCATGTTCTCTCACTCGCACTCACCTCATGTCACCATTTGGTTCCTAAAAAATCTTACTGCGCAGCCTTCTGCGCAAAGTTTGGGCTCGCCAAGATACATCGGTCGTATTGTACCTAACTCTATATCTCTCAATTCAGTCGAAAATACGATGACGAAAATGAGTGAAAATCTATTGTAGAAAGTCTTGTTACTCGTACATGATAAAAATAGACGAGAGACTTGGTTACAAGATAAAACGAGACATTGGACAACCTCTATTTCGGTACTGAGGATAGTTGTCTTGAATACCAAAAAAGACTTAACGCTATCACTATGATATTACATTTCACGAATGAAAATGTGAGTAACCCTGTATTATGTCGGCAGGGACCTCAAACCATAGATTTAGTACATGATTCTGAACGCCAAGCGTAGAAATTCTTTGCACGTCATAAAAAAAAATACTGTTCCATATATTTTGACCGCGTAGGTATTGCTTTTTTCTATGGAACACCTGACTTTTATTGATAACTGACGAAACATTTCTACTTTCTTTTTCAATTTTTTTTAGAGCGTCTAGAACAACGACGATATAACCAGTCTTTGGTCTAGAATCATGTGCTGAATTCATGATTAAAGTTTGCCCATCGATATCCCTGCAACCCTGTAGTTTGTACCTATTAACACAAATACAATTGGGTTTCCTGCTAGTACCTAGAATAGTGATGTGAAAATTCAAAATTCCCGCGTGCGAAGTATAATCCGTGAAATTGATATCAGAGTGCGGCGTTCGGGCGCATCGGAACGTCACGCCACGTGACATGCCAATGTGTCAGACGAAAAATTCATCCACTCAAATCCGAGCATTAAACTTTTGTACAGCAATGTGTTTTGTCTGCATGAATGCCATAAATATTCCGTCTACATTTTTAGTACGAAGACCATTTTGAGGTTCCGTACCCAAAAGGTGTCAACGGGATCCTATTCGCGTCTGTGAGTTTGTCTGTCACAGGGGCGTATCTTTGTGCCGTAACAGGTAGCCAGTTAAAGTTTTCAAAATATGTGTGTCCAAGGCTGCTAAAGTAGCAAATACTAAAGAGAAAGTATACAAACACAAATAAATAAAAATACAAATATTTTTATTTGTTGAACATAGGTGGGTTAGGTACAGATGTTGTAATTATTAAAGAACGCTATGTCTAGTCGTCATCGGCGTACAAATAAAAAAATAGTATAATAAAATAGTTTTGTTGGAACGGAACCCTTATCGCGTGCGTCCTACTTGGCTGGTTTTTTCAACTGTATTACAGAAAGTAATACATTTATCGCGTTCAATGCGTGTAATAACGACGTGAAGATACATCCACATGAAGTTTAATCCGTGAAATTGATATAGGAGCGTGTCGCGGCGTCGACGTCCCCGTCACGTGGCTTGACACGCCAATGTTTCAAGGCTTGAAACGCGACTCCATTCCATTCTTTTATCCGCGTATCAACCTTTTGTTCTGCAAACCTTTAGTTTTGATATTGGATTCGCACCACGTTCCCTCTTTTTCAAGATTTATTGGATTACGGTGCGCGCTGCTTCGTGTTAATCATGGTGTGCAGTAGTTATTATATGTAATTTCTCATTGTAATGTAAAAATTGCGTGAATAAATCTTTAAAGCAGAATTACTACGATAACACTCTCAAATTAAGCTCAAGTATTTTAGATTTCGCGGTTATTTAAGGCCTATACCTATGCACCACAAATTACAAAGTGTGTGTTAACGCTAAACTTGAACTTAAACGCGAAGAGTCTGGTAGTGTTTCGATTTTAAAGAAGTTTTTTAATAAATTTTTTTTAACGATATTTATATATAATTTTCTCAAAATTCGGACGTCATTGAATTTTTTCACCATTTTTGGGGTTCCGTAGGTAGGTAGGAAAAATGGAATCCTTGTAAGATTACTACGTTATCCGTCAGTTTTTCCGTCTGTTAAATTGAAATTAATATCAAATACAATCCCTTGAAGCAGCGAAAAAATCAAACTTCTAAGCCAACGCAATCAAAATATACGGGCTTTTATGTTGATGAAACTCGCAAGGGAATCAAAACGTATAGGGTACTTCCCGTTGACCTAGAATCATGAAATTTATCAAGAAGCAATGTCATGTAACACAAGCATAAGGGAAAAATTCAAAAATCGTAAATTTGTAAGTACAATAACATTACAAAAAAAAATTGTTTACATACATATAAATTTGTACGGAACCTTCGGTGTGTGAGTCCGACTCAAACTTGACCGGTTTTTCCGCAATCAGCACACCATAAAGGAGTAGGTTTGGTCCCTGGGGTGGTCACGGAGTGCTATGTGTTCTGGTGCGCCGGTGATGGGGAGTACTCCCCAGAGGAGGGTCCGGTGACGGACAGCCGCGGCGGGTTCACGGATGAGTGTTAACGCGTGCCCGTGTTCCCGCCGTAAGCGGCAGAGGAGGATACCGTGGAGTTTTAGTGGGTTACAGTCCCACATAACTGCACTATCTCCCCGTGGTAGTGCAGAATGCATGAGCATTTCTCCACAAAAAAAGGAGTAGGTACTACTTGACTTTAAAAAACTACTACTACTTGAACTTAAAAATCAATCACAATGACGACAGGCAGAAGCATATTACTCTGAGAAGACCCTGGAGATAGTATTATTACATAGCTTTGGCTACCCCTGAGGGCATAATGTCATAACTTTACACTTGGCAGGCACAATGGTAATAGCGGAGCGTAGTTATGTATTAGATATATGAGCAGGTGTGCGCATGGTCTCTTGATATATATTATATAACCCTCAGGTCATTGCTTATTGTGACATTCGCAGGGATTGATTAATATTGGTGCGTTCTAAGCTGGCACCCAGTTTCTGAACTAGAGGTCGAAATACGAAATTTCTTACGGTTAATGCAAATAAAAATTGAACTTCGCTAACTTTCACCATAAATAATGCTTTAAAAGTGTTAGACAAGTTCTCAACTTTAAATGTTCAATTCTGGAACCGGATACAACCGACTACACACTTATACTGTGTGCTCCTGAACGTAAAATGATTAAGCTGCAGCTGTTTTAATTTAACATAAACAGTACAAGAAAAATCTGTATTTTATTATTTAATTTAAAATACCTATTTCGTTTTTTTCATTGTCGCGGCAGACCACGTAGGAGCTGACGGGACGAGCTGGATAGGTTCCGTCCAAACTGGAAGGAGGACGCGCGGGCTCGCGAATGATAGAAGAAGTGGAGGGAGGCCTTTTTTTTTTTTTTTAATAAACTTTGCCCCACACTAGGAATTTCTCCTGTATTGTGGGTGCGTTTACAAACATTTAAACTCACGTACACAAACAGCCTGCCAGCTTTGCTCAGGAGTGGGACAGGGCAGGCTCGAAAAAAAAATCCGGTTTGCCAATACACACGGATGTGGCACACGTTACACTCTTCCTGTCTAGTTTTATAGTATTAGTGTACTTAAATAATTTACTCCTTACTGACTTATTATTTATGTATAATAATGGGTCCTACATTACACAATACAAGTATGACTTCAATCACCCGCAGTTACATCTTAACCATCACAATTTATACATACAGACCCACCCCACTATGTAAATACATTAGCGTTGACGCAACCATTACCTGTGCATCAACCGTAAACCAAATACTGTTGTATTGGCTTTGGCACCGTTAATATTACAGATTCATAGATTAAGTACCAATGCTTGTCCCGGCCAATTATCGACTATTAATCATACATGTGTAAACACAAACGCCACATTAGCTTCTGACTGTACATAATATACATAGAAATTATATTTGCACCAATAATTACGATATTGGTTGCGATGTAATGCCATAAATTATTTGCGGTTGTTCAATATGCATAATGATATAGGTTCTCGTGAATTTGGATTGGTCGATGTTTACTGTTTATCGTAAGGTCGATGACATAGTTAGGCATTGCAAATTAACGGCCTATGTATATATATATGTATGCAGTCAAATCAAAATAAAAATTACTTCGACATCAAAAAAAAAAAGTGGTTGAGCATTGTCGTACCCTATGCGGACATGATCAACTCGAAAAAACCTTAACTCAAAACACTACACACCTTATTCTCGTAATCGTAAAAAAAAAAAAACTTCTGCAAGGGGCTTACATGGCCTAAAGCGCGGTCACTGTCGGACTGCATAGAAAAGAAAGAGAAGCGCGATGACACAACGCTGGTAATTTATTGCAAAATATGAAGCAATTATTTAATTACAAAAGAATATATTGTTTGGACCATTAAAATTAAAACAATAGTGTTTTAGTATGTTGCTTGTAGAATAATCTGACAAAAAATTAAAATGATTGTATGTGTATTAGTATGGTTTTTATTGTAAAGAGAAAGTTTTTAGAGGTATCATCATGATTTTTTTCTATCGTATCAAATTAGTTGTATTATGTTTTCAACACACTATCTACCTAGCATATATCCTGAAGAATATCATAATATATTTGTCTGATTTTCTTTACTGTAGTCGATCATTTACTTTTAGGCATTATAAAACTTGTGGTTTTTGCGTTTAGGTCCTGCGGTGCTATTCTGTAAAAAGCTAACCGTGAAAACTTAGGTGAAGTGAGCGTGGAGTGAACTGTCAATTCCTAGCAAAAACAAACTCACTTCACCTAAGTTTTCACGGTGAGATTTTTACAGAATCGACCGACTGTAGTCCCCTTAAAAGCAATTTGTTAATAGCAAGCTGTGTCTGTGCCTCTGAAATACCTTCACACGCCTAACAGCCTCGAGAGGAGATCTGTGCAAATAAAATCACCTTTTCAACGCTTAATTTGCGGAATGAATCACTTTCATCCGCAGGTTGGCCGTTGTTTTTGTTGAAGGATCCCGCCCGGAACCGAACCCTGTGCCTGTCAACTAGGAAATGAATTATTACCAGTATTTACCGGAAGATGACATTTCTCGAATCGGCCCATTAATTCCTAATGGAGCGTCGACGGGCTACATTTCATCTGTTTGGCTGCACACCAGACCTTCGCCGCAGAGCTATTTTCGGTAGCGTATCCGAAAATTTATAACTACGAGTTAGTTCTAAATCGTTGGATAGCGGCAAAGTAAGTGGGATTTATGATATGACATTCTACGCTCTATTTGTTTGTCGGGTACCTTTTTTCTCGAGGGCCTTTGCCAATTCCAGTGTCTCAGTTTACAATTTATCCTTTTGCATTCGCTACGATTAACATCAGACTTATGTTTCAGTTGCGAAGGAGAGATTGCAGCGTCAGTTCTCTGCATCTCCTACTTAATTACTTCGTTTCGGGTCTTCATTATGGAAACAAACATTTACATAATCTGCAAGCAACTGTATACAAATATTATGGATGACGTTTCAATTTAAAGTTAGCTGTTCATGTGCGTCATTCCTGTGGGACGAAACATTTGGAACTCAATTTGAATTTGAAAACTAGATGTCAAAACTACTTTTGATGTTTAGTTTATATGCAAAACTATCGGCGTATTTGTGTTTTATATTTTTGCGCCGAAAATAGTGAAAAAAAAAACTACGTAAAAATTAACTTTTCAAACGCTAATGGTACTGTCAAAAACTATGACCGTGGAATAGGAAGGTAAATGGTTATAATTAGATATAGAGTTAACAAAGTGCTTTTAAAAGCCGCAAACAAATGTTCGCTTAGAGTGGACGTTTAAGGATAATTTATTACTAAAAGGTAAATACGTACGGGTACTTAGCGTAACCTCAATAGGTATTTCAGAGGTTAGACTAGGTTATCATATTCGGTTCATCGAAGGCGCACAAGTTCCTATAATCCCCGGTTCATGTGTGGGAAGAGAACACCGGTGAGGTTTTTAAACAGTAATAGTCTGACAGATCCCGCCGCCCGCCCCAGTGTGGGGGGCATCTATGAGGATATTCCACACCGAAACAAAAAAAAAAAGTTTTCAAGAAATAGTTTAACTAAGTACAAACTCAAACTCAAAGCATTTATTTCAATTAAACCATTTACAGGCACTATTGAATGGTCAAGAAGTCGGTCAGTCAGAAAATATGAAGCTAGTTGTCCATTCCAAAGCGTAGGCACCTATGGAGAAGAACGGGCAAGAAATTCCATGGACATTCTTTTAAATTATATTTTTACAAAAATATTAGTTACATCATTAATGTTGAATTTATAATTATATGTGAGATCGATGGAAAAAAAAGACTTACGCGATAAAAGCGTCCAGAGTAAGTACAGCAAATAGTAACAAAATAACAATTCGAAAAAAAAAAGTGTTAGATTATACCATGAAAAGAACCACAGTATAATTCTCTATCTAAGAAGCTAAACAGGCTTTGGTTCTGGGTTCCGATTTGAAAACAATTCCGAAAATCTTCACAAAAGTTATGAAAACTATACTTTTGACGACCAATTTCATTAAACTAAAGTACTCTGCCAATTTCCTACAAGTAGGTAAGTAGTAACCTGTCTACCCAAAAGTGGGCAGCACTAACATTTATTTGCAGAATTAATTCCGGTTAGCGCATGCCGTTTTGCTGAATTTACAATGAGAACAGACTTACAAATGATAGTGACTGATTAAAAGGCCATGTTTAGTAAATGAAGGACAGCGGAGGGCAGAATATCTCAAACTTAAGTTTCTATTACGAAAATTACCAGCACGCCGATTCTCGTAATAAAATTGAAGAGGTCGCAATCTTATCTCAGTGACAATTAACGTCAAAAACTTGTCAAAAATGTCAGGATATTGTAAGTAATTCTGACCATTTGAGACTGAGATTAGAATGGGAATGTTCTTAAGATACGGGTACTTGTAGAAAATTAGTTGTGTATTTTAAGTTTAATAATGTCGGTTGGTACCTCTGTTTTTTTTTTTTTTTTTAATCTTTGCCTCTCACAAGAAATGTCTCCTGTATTGTGGGTGCGTTTACAAACATTTAAACTCACATACACAAACAGCCAGACCCAGAACAATTACTTGTAGGTCATACAAATATTTGTTCCGTGCAGGAATTGAAACCGCGACACGCAGCGCAGCAGTCAATCGCTTAACCACTGCGCCAACCGTGCCGTCAAAAATTGGTACAATGCAATGACATGAAACTATCACAATTAATGATACAATATAGTGTTCATCATTATAATTATAATAAATCTTGCCCCACCGCCGTATCTCTACGTTGACGTCGTGATGGGGGTTGCGCACTCCGAACTCTAGGTCTGTGCAGGTAAAGTTTACTTTGCCGAAACAAGTCTAGGGTGAAGAGCCAGGTCAAGACAGATACATAAACCCGCAGGGCAGTATGTGGCGAACTGTTGGGCAGTAGCGACCCCACAAACCCTATCTCCTGGGAGACGTCATGTTCCTCATCTCTGGCTTGCCTTTATTGGTTGGCTGGAGTGAACACTGACGAGGAACTGAGCTTCCACCTCATTTTTGCCTTTATTGGCCGGCTTGAGTGGAGATTCGCAAGAGCAAGCATGTTCGGAGGAAGGAAGTATTCTAGTAAGATGCTGGTAGGGGTCTTGACCGTACTTCTGGGATTGTCCTGATAGCCGTGGAATACCTCTCCACTCCTCATACGCACCTCAGGACATATTGTCCTTTTGTCGCTACGACACTATGAGCTAGCGCCCGATTTCGGGGGCCCATTATTGAGTGTGCAAGTTACTCCCTGCCAAAAATTAGTAAGGCAGGAGCTATAATCTTTCCATAGTCCTAAATAACCAGTTCACTTTAGCTACCCAAATCCATAATCCAATGTCTTTATTTCCATATCCTGCAAAAGCCCTACACAAACCGGGAGTTGTCCTTGGGTGCACTTGAATAGTGTGAACAGGGCTAGTCGTTCGATTGGTGTCTCAGTCATTAAAAACGTCTAACAGGCCTCTGCTAGTTGCCTTCGGCCCCTCGTCTGCCCTGCAGAGGTCTGAGACCCCAGGGTCGTCAAAGATATTTTTAATAATAATAAGCTGCAGAGATACTTTTCTTTTCTATAAATATTTCATTGAAGGCAATTACGTCAGAAGTACCTGGGTACTAAAAAGATATGACTAAATTCTTTCAAATGAATTAATGAAGGTTTTCTACCCTCTAAAATATCGATAAATAAATGCCCATGATAAATTAATTACTAAATGCCCACTGGATTAAACATCCCTTTAGAGCTGTATTCACTTTGAGCAACGCTGGCTTGGAGCGAGGCGGTATCTATTTGAAACCGCCTTTATATTTCAACTTCACCTTACTAGACCGCACTCCATCCAATCCGCTGTAAAGGTTAACTGGCGGTTGATTTTGTTATGTAGATGTAACTTCTGCTTGTAATAGTTTTGCTTTAAATCACTGATGAGTGAGGCAGAGGTGTACACCCGCATTTCGCCTGGTATGTTTACGTTTTTTTGTTTTTTTTGCGTTGGGATGGGACTCTGTCCGCCCACCAAGTGATCCCAGGGAAGACGGTGGCACAGTGGTCACGTGCTGCCGTGCATAGCGAGGCCCCTTACAGTCTCCCCAGGGATGTGCCTTCCTGTAAGGCACATTCCCGTTGCACCGGGGGGTTCCGGAATTGGTCTTTTAAGAGGAACCGGGACCACCCCTATGTGCTGATGGTGATCACCGGAAAGATTTTAGTAACGTAAAAATCCCACACTCCCTGACCTCCCTTCCCGGAGGTCGGGTGCCTTTTGAAGGTTTCCCCCCGACAACAAAAAAAAAGGTAGGTTACGTCCCATTTTGTAAACTTATTGCCATCAACCGGACACAAATCCAGACTCCGGACTGCTAGTCTGCTACTGAGAAATTCCTGATGGAAAAACCCAGTATAAAGCTTTGACTCACCTGGGAATCGAGCCGAGGAAATCATGCCCAACAGTAGCTCTTGCAACTAGACCAACGAGGTAGGTAAAAAAAATAATGCCTATTAATTAATGTACCTACACAATAGGCCGCACGTCATGGGTAGCACTGTGAGCTGACCTAGCGTAGTATGGAGTTTCATTAGAAGAAGAGGCTAACTTATACTGGTTTTGTTATCACTGACCGTCTGCCTTCAAAGTAAGATAGAACAGGCATCTTCTGGGCATGCTCCTTCAATTAATATTGGAACGCCATAGCGCACCAATGTACGTCATCTTACACAGGCCAGTGGCACCCAAAACATCGGAATAGCAGCACGTGGGTCGCTGGTTCACATAAGTAATAATTTTCGTATTTGGTGTTTTTGGTCTATCTCACGAATTTTAACGATTAGCCTCTAGTATTTCAGTGTTTTATAAAGAATTTATCTACAGTTTCGGTAAACTGTGCACAAATTACGTATGTTTCGTAATCTAACCTATATCTTGTTTTTTTCAATACGTGTGCTTGGTGGCTAGATGTTCCTTTTTTTTTTTTTTTTTTTGCACGCGGGCGCGCACGCGCGCTTGTGACTTCGGAACAACTTGCTCCAATTCAGCTGTACCAACAATGGAATACAAATATTGTAGTTTTCTTCTTTTGTAGCATGCGGGCATAAACCCGAAAATCAACACAAGGTTCTGTGTCACACGGGTTGATGCAAAAAGCCTATGACGGCAATATGATTTTTTTTTTTCAGCCTAAGACAAGGCAATATGATTGAAGAGTGAAGACTGAAGTAATTATAAAGGCTGATATGAATAATAACAGTACGTTTATTTATTTACATACAATCAGGAGCATTACATAGAAATAACTATAGGCTAATGTTTATATTTGAACAGTCATGAAAGTGCATCGTAACAATTTTTTTAAATTTGGTTCGCGCCCGTTAGGTAATAGGTAGGTAATAGGTAATACGGGCTGGTTTCCGCAACTCCACGCCAATGCGCGTATTTTTCGTACGGTTTACTTTATCATACAGTCTGTTACTCGTTCATACAATGTTCGTGATAAATCTCTTTGGTGATTGGAACTTTTACTAACAATATTCACATTTCAAATTCAAATCACTTTTAGTCCCTAGGGATTAAAGAGCTATTTTAGTCCCTGTTTACGAAGAATACTCTAGCTCTTTTTGAATAAATGTGATAAAAAAATAGTTTTCGTCACCCTTGCTTGTATTCCTTTTGGCTTTTAGCGATAAGTGCTTAGTCGAGTATAAGTTAGCGAAGGATTTATGCTTCGTACCGATACATCAACTTAATGTGCAGACCTTGTTTTATTACATAACATTAGGAAAAGTGAGCATATAGAATTTTTAAATAGAGTAGCCACAAGCTAGCTCCTTTGTGTATTCAGTATACTTGAGATTTTAATAAACTTGTCATCATCATCATAATCAGCCTATAATGTTACGATGCATAGAGTATGTAGGTAGTGGGCCGTAATCCACCACGCGGGCCCAGTGCGGGTTGGTAGATCTCACATGTCTTCGAATTTTTGTTTGTGTCCTTCACCGTTTTGAGAGCAGTGGTGATAAAATAATTTACACATAGTAAAGCGCCTGGCTGGGTTCGAACCTATGACCTACGACTCGTAAGTCGTGAAAGTTACCACTGGGTCATCACTGCTCAGTTAATTTAAACTTGTATTTTATAATAATGTTGAAATATCTCCCCGAAGTAGGTTGCTTTGAATAATTTGTATATCCATCCCCGTTATCCATACTGAACTCCTATTGACAACCGTATTATTAGGGGATGTTCCCCTACATTCTTTGCAAGGAGTTTTTGGTTCCCTAGGAGATGGTTTTTTCGAGATCACTGAGAAAAAAGCAACAAAGTATGTTTATTTACAAAAGAATGTAGTTTTTTAAGCCTCTTGTAATACCTAGTAAGAGAATAAACTTTTTTTGTTACTATGCATCTGTTTTATTCTGGTTTTGTATCTTCTTGTCTTTTTAACTACAAGATGCTTTTTATGGAGCGAGTTCGAAAGTACGACGCCTTGCCTCTTGGGGAATAAACAGAGAAACAAAGAAGTAACAACTGCTGTACTGTATTCTTGCTACTCTAAGCATTTATGTTGCAAAGTTAGTTTACGAGTAGGTAGGTATATAAAGTATGTACCTATATTGCTTGCGCTGTGTATAACTTTATAATACACTAGCTGTGCCTCGCGTTTTTACCCGCATAAGTCTCGATTCCTTAGGAATATCAGGGTGCAAAGTATTCTGTGTCCTAGTTCAGGTCATGGTTTATCCATGTGCTAAATTTCAGTGAAATCCGTTCAGCCGTTTTGACGTGAAAGCGTAACAAGCAAACATACAAAAAATTAAATATTTTCTCTTTATAATATTAGTTTACTTATATAATTATAATAAATTCTCTTTTTGAATACAGCTCTTAATTTACGAGAGTTACCCACATACCTCGTTTGCAGAGTTACCAAATTGTGAATTTCATAATTATTTTACGAAGTTATGAGGCAAAACAGACCTTTTAATATTATTAACTTGTCTGTGACTTTAACTGATCAAAAAAAAAAAATGTTTTTAGGATTTTTTACATATGTTTTTTTCATAAATTAAATGGGTATAGCTATCAAAACTCTTGCGAATTTGATAAATGGAACCATTTCGTGCCAGTATTTCGTGCCAGAAACTTTATTTAAAATACCAAGCAAAAATGCTAAGCGAACTCACTTATCTCAACTCTATCTACTGATTAAAACTTTTAATCCAAAAACGCAAAGTGTTAAGCTAACGCTTTCAAATCTGGTGAGAAATTACTAAGATTAATGTCATTCTAAAAGTTTCACAAACATCTCTTAAGACCCCGGGAAAAGTTGTGAAATTTTTCTGCAAGGTGCAATGAATCTAAAGAGAAGAGCGTTATTAGAAAGTTCTCCAAGTAGGATTATTCGTACTCAGTCTGGAAATTTCTCGCGAAGAATATTATGGTTTCATAACTGAAAAGTTGTATACTGGTCGTGTTTATTGCGCGTTTCCCGCCTTCAGTTTATAGAGAGATAAAAATGTTTCGATTAAACTTTGTGGTATAAGCTAACGTGGATCGCTGTGTTTGCAACATTTATGGGGACCAGCGAGCACATAAACACCACAACGTTGATAGAAGACAACCAAACCATAAATAAAGATCTACTAACATTACACACTACAAATCAAGACAGTGATTGCCGTATAGATAACATTAAAATTGAAACATTTATAAAAGCACCTTACATACAACTCAATAAAACATTGTATATTTGTTTTTCGTTTCATCTGCTAGCTATCAAGTAAAATAAAGACAATATCCAAGCCATATATCTTTTTGAGAAATGGATGTGAAAATTGTTGATGCTAACAGAAAGGCAATGTCAAGGGGAATAGTTTGCCGTCTCGTAGAATTTAGCGATATTCGAAAACAAAGGCACCAGAATCAACGCTAATACGAAAAGTTAAACGACTGTTGTTTTACTGTTGTCAAAAAGTAAATTTTATTCAAGCTTGTGTCCCCTTATTCCTTATGTTTGAGGAGTTTCTTCTCCCCAGAGATAAATTATCGTATGAAAAGTTTACAGCAAAATGACAATCATTTATTCTCATTATTTCCTGAAACAAGGGAAAAATCCAGTGAATATTACACAATTTGTAAAAGTACGTTTGTCATTCTCTTTCTTTTTTCCTTTCAGCCTTTTCGTAACCCCAATACGTTGGAAATCGTGAATCTGAGTACAAGAAGTTACGCCATCCTTTTTTCTAAAGGCTGAGTGATTTAAACGTTTGCTTCCCCAATTTAGGAGGCCGCCTGAAAAAGTCACGAGCCGACAGCTTTGGATGAAAAAAAAACTGTTCGATTTTAGTTCATTTACTTAAGGAAGTGTATTTCACGGTTCCCTCTGTTGTTTGCTGTTATTAGTGAAAAGTGCATTAATTAGTAATGATAAATACTAATAACTATTTATTAGTATTTCTCATTACCTACTAATTAATGCACTTTATGTTATTGTTACCAGTAACACACATAAACTCAAATTATTATAAACAACCGATAAAAGTTTAAGTTTGAAAAAGTCTCATTTTTATAGCCAGGAGTGTGACATGAAAAATCTCGAGAGTCGATAATCCCGCGTACGTATTCCGTGTCATGACGATGTTAATTGATTTAAAGCAGGTTACAATCTAATTTTCTGCTTAAATCGATACGGGACTCGTCGACGCAAAATTGTATTATTTTGTACTGCAAATTGGATTCTGTAATCAGAGGGGACGTGACCGAAATATCTGACACGTAAATGTTTTTGAACTTGGAGACTGAATATCAGAGGCTAAATACACGTGTTTCTGTCAAGAGTGTATTGAGCAGCTCATTCGCTTCGCCATCCTCCAGTTTTTATTATCTTTATTTCTTTGGGGTTAACGAAGCTCGTCTGTTGGTTATAAGATCATTTCGTTATCCGTCTGTCTGTCAGTCAGTCAAGACCCTTTTTCTCAGGAACGCGTCGAGTTATCAAGTTGAAATTAATATCAAATACTCAGGGTTGTAATCCCTTGAAGCAATGAAAAAATCAAACTTCTAAGTCAACGCAATCAAAAGATACGGGCGTTTATGTTCCGTTTATGCCGCTTATTTTGACACTCGCAAGGGAATCAAAACCTATAGGGTACTTCCCGTTGACCTGAAATCATGGAATTTGGCAAGAAGCAAGTATCATGTAGCACAAGTAAAGGGAAAAATCCAAAAACCGTAAATTTGTAGTTATAAGTACCTACAAATTTGTACGGAACCCTTGATGCGCGAGTCCGACTCGTACTAGACCGGTTTTTTACAAAAAAAACAAGTAAGAGACCTATTGTTTTCATTTCATTCAAATGCTCATTACACAAGAAGTACATTCATTGAATTTGTGACACGTACTTGTATCTTATTTTTGAAAACACATTTTCGTATGACATCGAAAAGTAATTTGAATATGATTGATCAAAAAGTTGGTTTGATGTAGCTAATCAAGTTTTATTTTGCGAACTTATAATACAATTTCAGAACAAACTAGACAGACTACTAATAAGGAAACTTTTTGTTTGTTTTTCTTACGAATTTTACTCATTAATCTGCCATCATGTAATCAGATCGTTGAATTTATTGCCAAGATAACAGGGAACTCTGCCGACAGGAATTCTCAACTGTTAATAAATGTTCCGTTTTCATTAGAACCTAACATAATTAGTGTTGCTAATTAACAACGAGATGTTTCCCAAGTAAATTAAGAAGAATATCAAAGAATTTTAATTATGGAAATGTAGAAAAAAAGGCTAAAGGAATACCACAGATAAAGTTTTTTACTTTCTTCAACTTTCCTACATTAAAGCTGTAGAATGTACATAATTAAACATTAAAGCTGGAGTAATTGCGTTTATTAGGAAAATAATTTCGATTATCTACATCCAAGGTTAGGTACAAAGATCTGAATGATTAAAATAAGTTTTTAAGAAAGCTATTAACAAAACGACCGTAGGAAAGTGGAGTTCAGTCGGGGATCTAATTACAAAGACGTTCGCCAAGACGTTCACAGTTCTACGAAAATTATTACTGCAATTTTTCACTCAAAACTTTCATGGGTATAACTTTGGGAGGAACATGAGACTCAGAAACTTCACTGAAGGAGATTTATTCTCAAATAAATAGAATAACGTAGGAGAAGGCCGTTTGTTGTATCTTAATTAGTTTCACGTTGCATAAAATAAAAACATAGGTCCTTAATAAGAACATGTTACACTATAACTTACATATCTATAATCATGGACATATGACAATTTAAGTAATTTTTGAACTTTTTAAATTTTTCATAGAGGATAAGAAGAAACGGGATCCGTAGCTTTGGAAGGCCTCAAGGTGGACCGATGACCTCGTGAATGCTGCAAGAATTCTCTGGATGCAAGTAGCACAGAACCGGTCTATGTGGCGATTCTTGGGGGAAGCTTCCATCCAGCAGTGCACGACTTTCGGCTGAAATAATAAATAATAATAATAAT
Organism: Oligia latruncula; assembly: GCA_948474745.1. Classification (NCBI taxonomy): domain Eukaryota; kingdom Metazoa; phylum Arthropoda; class Insecta; order Lepidoptera; family Noctuidae; genus Oligia; species Oligia latruncula. Next base: position 8,068,425 of record OX419693.1, on the reverse strand, counting down.
ATCATTCATTCATTTTCTGACAGACAACGCACGACCTTAAACTGCTGGGTCTAGAAGTATGAAATTTGAGTTATTTCGGTCGGATCCCCTGAACCCCCCCTCCACCCCTCCTCGATCCCCTGCTAATTTTGCTCAAGTGTTCTTTAAATAGCGAAAGTGAACACTAAGAGAGGATACAGCAGTTCGCAATCATTGCGGAACCACCATACCACTGGCCATCAGTGGCGAAGGTTCCATACAACTCGATTCCTATCGGCTTCCCTTTGAAAAATGGCACAGTCAGTATTCTAAAGAGAAAAAATTATAAAAATCATATTAATTAAATCTACTCCGGCTTACCTCTTACAAAAATTTACCCTTCGCTACTGCTGGCCATACCCCTGGTGGTCTGGTGGGTCTAAAACTATACCACAGAGAAAATAGTGTTGTGGGTTACAAGAGGAGAAAAACTATTTAGGAGCTACCTATACTTAGGAATGTAAACATTGTGCTTATGAGGTGCACGCAACGATACAGGGATCGTGGGACTATTTAAAGTTAATTTATAACATTAAATACTTGTTTTCGTAAAAAAACATTTAAAAAATTGGAACTTTGGCCTTTAATATCTCCGTTCTCCTTCCCGGGTATGGTCGAGTACAAAAAATAATCATAATATATCACAATAACGGGATGAACAAGTGACTCTCGACTTCGTTAAGCGTGTTCATTTGCAACTAACAATTTATTTTTCTTTTGCATTTCATTTCATTATCATATAACTCCGCGAAACTCTACTCGAAAACAATTATCTTATACACGAGTCGTGATTGAAGTAAAACGAAACAGACAATCTCAATGTTCTTGCATCTGCATTTGAAGACGGTGGTTTTAATAATGTCGTGCATTGTCTGCTTGTCTTGTATAATTAGCCTGGCTCTAGAGTTTTCTTCTTAGCGAAATAAAACTATTTGGTCCCCAATATTCAAGTTTAAACAATGTAATATTATCTATATTACATTGTTTGAAGGTGTTTATTAGGTTCTTATTTGCAAAACGAACTGAACACTTTACAATGTTATCTAAGGCCTTTTGTACAGACGCCAGCACATCAAGCTGCCCAAAACTGTCAAATTTTCCCAATAAACTTTGAACCATAAGCTTTAATTATAAAGTTAATTAACTATTAAAGTCACAGTCAAATAATTTGTTTCAAACAGGCACATTAAAGGCACTTTTGAATGTCAAAAATTACAACTAAATAGAAATTAATCTAGTCGTCTAGTCGTTTCCAGTCGCCAATTATTTATTCTGACTGTATACAGTCAGGGAAATTATTTCCCAAGCATCTTAGCAAGGGGTTTCGTGTTACCCTATTACTGGATTTTGGAGGTCAGATAAGCAGTCACTCCATGTAAAATACTGGTATTCAGCTGCATCTGGTAAGACTGGAAGTCGATCCCCAATGTCGATGAGTTAAACGGGGAGTTACCTAGTACCCAACTACAGTGTAATACAGTGTGTGTACAGTGTAATTAGGTACTAGGTACCTACCCGTTTAATTACGCCATTACCGCTTAGACCGCTTTTCCCCGATCACGTCGAAAATGACGCTAAAACAAACTATAAATATTACATATTGAAAATATTGAGCAAATATGCTCAGCACTTGAGCGCCGTGCATCGAGCTCAAAATCGTTAATTTAAATTACATTCCCATCAAATATGGCGCCGGCTAATTGTTAATAAAGCGATAATTAATCTTGGAATTATTAATGCTGAGCAACATTGAGTTTGGGCCTCGAATATTAGGTTGAATAATGCCAGGTAGATTAAGTCAAAAGCTCTTAGGGCGGTATTCAAATGAAAGAGAATTCGTTGTAGCTGTATTGCACGTTATGTATTTGTACCATTGAGATAGTATTAACATAGTCTTACATTTTTTGTTTCATTTCAATTTGTATACCTATTTATTTTTGTTTTTTTTTTTTTCAAAATTATAGCAAATAATAGCAGCGGGAACATTATAGGCTGATTACGATATTGCAATTATAATGAGGTCTTGCTGTTTCAGCGTAATAATGTAGTCAAAATTGTTACTTATGTAGCATAGCTGACAATTTTGACTACATTATTGCTGCACTACATTGTATGCTTGAAATGCTAGACAGCAGTGAAAATTAATTATTACCCAAAACTAATATAGCTGACGTGCCTCAAAAGGCTGCCCAACTCAACAGACAATATGTGGGCACAAATAGCACAGAAAAAAATAAAAACTGATGCCCGTAGACTGTAAGACGGGGTCGCGGCGGGCCACTTAGAAGGTGGCGGGACGAACTGGATAGTTTCCGCCCAAATTGGATGCAGGACGCGCGGGCTCGCAAAAGATGGAAAGTGTAGAGGGAGGCCATTGACCAGGATCAGGGCAGCAGGCTATAAAAAAAGAACCTTTTTTAAATGTAAACTAATTGTTCAGCTAAAGCAAAAGTCTAATAAATCACTAATTGCATCACATGATTTCATAAAAAGGCAAAAGAACTAATTAATAAAACCGGATTTCATATTGCGCACGAACACATCAATTAATCCACAGATCCACCTACTCTCCGTATTGCCTGTTAACATTTTTCCATCGGCGAATTTATAGGAAAAATCGCGTGTATATTTTATAAATGCTTCACAGAGGCTGGTCAATATTTTGAAGCCCTAGAGCGCAATTAATCAACTGAGGTTTTAATTAAATCCATATGAGCTACGATACGCTACTGCGCCGTTTTTCATCGAACGTAAATAATTTTCATACATCCACGGCACTTGATTGACGTGGTTATTACTCCTTGCTACTTAATGGAGGGAAATAATGTTGTGATTTTATGAAAGTGGTAATTAAGGTCTACAGTTTGTTGCGTAAGTGCTCATACACACGAGCGGCACGCATCGATCGTTTGAGTACGGTGCTCAAATACATGAGCGGTATGTTGTCCACGGCAGCCGCCGACGCGTCGACGGGTGTCGACGGATGCAGTTGTCTCTACCGTTGACGTCTGCCGCTCGTATGTATGCACACTTATACAGGTATTGTAGGTACCATCTTTAATGTTGACAACCGTGCCAACACACTTGATAAAAACTGCAGCATCACTTTGTGTGTAAATAACAGCAGTATGCCTTGTGTTGTACAATGAAGGCGCTCTTGCTGCACTATAAAACCCAAAGAAAATATATCAAGGAACACTAATTAAAATACACACAGAATATTGCGGAGTTCGTTAACTTTGAAAAGAATGAAAACTACATAATAATTGAAGACGTACTGAGACTAACGAGGGCATCCAAAAAGTACATCAAAATCCGCAAACAGGGCGCAAAAGTAGACACTAAAAGAAGCTTTTGTAAAATATGGTCTATCGCGAGGGGATAAAGTAGAGTTTAGTTTAGGGGTAAATGCGCTTGTTTACGTGTACAAAGACGAAAAAGTTTCACAACGCTTCGTTAAACTAGACGCTTGGGATTACATGCCCGAGACACTCATTTAGACTGTGTGGCGAACTGAAATCTTTGAACGCGTTTAAGGAGAAAATTTTAGTTTACTATGTTTACCGTGTTCTAAAGAAGACTGGTAGGTACTTCCTTCTTAAGATTTATTAACTGTTTCGAAGCTTAGTTAAATGTGAAATTTTAAGAGAGCATCGTGTCTTCTTTAAAAGAGACGTAACGACACACAATATGGGTAGCATAATCTTTCAGGCAATTATATATACAGTGTCGATCAAAAGTCCTTATGCAAATTCGCAAAGTTATAGTTTGAAGTTTAGTTAGTGACTTACGACCTTCTTTTAATGAGTAATTTGACACACACACCCGCATATTACTCGAATAATCACGCTATTGAATATAGTTCCGTGTCATGTTCGTCTTGTTCACATAGTTCGTAAAACTTTATGATTATACCCACAGAAATCTTAATAAATAAATTAATTATAAGGTGGACAGATGCACCATTCACCGCGAAAGAATGTTGTGGTTCTTTGTTGGTTGATAATAATTTGATATTGTGGGTTAGTGAAGTGTGTTTAATCTATTAGAGGTGTTATTCATTTTGAAACGCAAGCAAATTTAAATATTGAGATGAAAGCGGATATTATCGCGCTGCGTAAAAGTGGACTTAATATTATACCACAAATATTTGATGAAACCGGACTGACTGTGAGTATTATGATTTAATTCTTTTATCGAACATTTATTTAATTAATGTATAACTGCTGATCCTTGTAGTTATTTTATTAAACGTTTTATATTTACCATAGGGTCTAAATAGAAGAAAAAATATATATTTCCAAGAGTTTATTTATTTACTTTTGGAATGATGAATATAACATTAAGTATAAATTATAATCTTATCTTTTGAACTATTTTCAAAATATTTTTTTTTCAAAATAGTAGTTAATAATATTTTATCATTTTGCTAGTAGCCTTACAATATTCCTTTTTTGTTTTAGAGAAATTACCTACCTACTGTGAGTAGGAAGGTCAAAAGGTCGGAGGGTCCGTGCCAGTCGAACGCGATCGACAGTGGAAGGCCCCAGCTGGTCAGTGAATAAGAAAGAAATGTTGTTTTAACCAACCAGTTACCAGATGAAGTTGCATTGCAAGGAAATATGCAGAAATATGTTTAAATATTATAGGATCCATACGCCAGCGTTTACTTGATAGCATGGATAATAATGGGGGTTATACAACGTATTAAGTTATAAATTACAAATTGATTTTAGTAATATTAAAATAATATTGTGTCTTAACCGTATTAAGGATTATTTTGAGGTTTATAGTTTCAATCTTCTTTTCATAATGAAAATGAATACTTAAGCTATAACCGCAATATATATATATAGAACAATATTATTTTATTAAAGATACTTACAATATTTTAAGTCTAATGGTAGTAGTTCACATGCTTTACTTCAATAAATTGTTCTTTATGAGAAAATAAACTGTTTTAAAAGTTTATTTATAAAATTATAACGAATAAAATTTTGGAAATCACTTAAAAATCTTTTTTTTTTATCCCATATTTCAATAAAAATATAATAATACAAATAAAATAAATATTACATTATTATTCTCGTGTATTAATTAATCGAATAATAATAAAAAAAGATAAGAATATTGTTGAAAAGATAAATTAAAGTTTCATCTCGAGATTCGAACCTAGGCCAACTTGTTTAATAATCCAATACGCAACGCTATCCGCTAGCGGTACTTGTTATGAAGATGTGAATTTTAGCAATCGTATGAACCAAGAGGTCATACGTAATTACGCCGCGCGTGTGAAAAAGCGACGGTATAATTATTTTTTGTTTCGTTCGACGTTAGCCAGTGTACACACACAGATGTAGGTACGGGCCTGCGCGGCGCGGGCGCGTGTTCACAGAAATTTCAACTTTATTGTGCCTATGCAAATTTGTTGCAGACCGTACCTATAGATTGTGAATTTCATAAAATAGCCAAAATATGTCATGGGTACACTATAGTAATCGTTTCTTAAACCTCAAAACAGTGTGTACCAACATTGAGCCAACTGAAGTCGTTCAATTAAAATTTTCACTAGATTTGATGAATACTCACCGTTGCATAAAATGGCGCTCACGTAAACTCCCTAGTGCAGGATAACTGCTGGACTAATCTTAACCACAGGATAAATAAATATTTATACACAGCAAAACGTTGGGGATATGCATAACGTAATTTAGCTTTCGCGTGCAGAGAAACCGTTAACTTTAAAAATATTCAACGTTTCAAAAGTTCATATAAGCGAGAGCCAATGGGTTTCTAGAGGTGCGGTATTTAATTTGTTGTGTCGTGGGAGAAATAAAATAACAAATTGTGGTATTTTTAGATTTACTTAAATTATGACTGTTCCTAAGTGTATATTATACATTATACAAGAATCTCTAGAACCGTTACAACAACCCAGTTGAAATCTTTACAAAATACGTGTTATTATGGATATAAGCATGGCAAATAAAATTAATAATTTAAAAATAATTTGCTCGCAGAATAGATAGCCGTTGGGGTCGAAGGGTTCTGGTGTGGTAACCGCGTATCGGAATAAATAAAGTCCTCCAGACCGTAATTCACAAGAGTCCGCGCAGACACAGGTGCAGGTGCAGGTATCGGAATACATAGCGTTGGAAGGCCTTCACAAGGCCATCGGGTTACCTTGTGGGAACAAAGTGGACTGATGACTTTGTGAAGGCCGCAGAAAATTGCTCGATGCGAGAAACACAGAACCGGTCGAAGTGGCGGTGCTTGGGTGAGACCTGTGTCAAGTAGTGGACGTCTTTCGGCTGAAATGATGATGATGAAGGAACTTTATTCATTAAATTAACTGCAATTTTAGTTTTATTATTAACTCAAAATGCTTAAAATATTTGTTATGCGCTGCCCGTAATTTATATTACTAATTTATTCATTTGAACACCAACAACATATCGCTGCTTGTGACACCTAGTTAGCATTTCATAATTCACATATAATACCTGTGATATCCAAACAAATAAATTGGAGTAATTAACAAAGTGCTAATTGCAACGCACCCAATTACAATAGAAATTCCGTGGGACACGAATACCTAACTTTATCAACTCTCACTCTATAGACGAGTATCAAAGTTTCGTTCGGAGTGAGTTTTCATTGTGTCTTGCCTGGATTAATACGTGAACTTCGCAAAGGGTTATCTAAGTTTCGGGGACCACGTTTCTATTAATTACCCAAGTTTCTGCTCGATCGGTTTTAATTAATTAAGAATGAAGTTGTCTCCAGTATCGCGCTAACATTTCCACAGAATTTTGGTTTTATTGAAGTGGAAACTTCTTAAGGCACTTTGCGATTTCTGAACAGTGAATAAAACTGAACCGTCATACACGGGTTGGTGACGCTCAATCGGGTATACTCGGCTCCAGTCGGTCGGTGACACTGAATCGCGTATACTGGGCTCATATAAGCTTACGCCCTCTTTTTTAATTTATTTCACGGTACTTTTGGAAGGTGTTAATTCTGCTGAGCGTGTGAGAGAATTTGTGAAACGTTTCGTGTTGTGATAAGTTTTGTCGTTCCAAGTCACGCTATTGTTACTGTCGGCGGGTTTATTTTATTTGTGGCGTCACTAAATTGTGTTCGCGACTGCATTTATTATAAAGTTTGCTACTAAGCTGGTATGTTATGATGCTACCTGTAGTACAGATGCCAGCACATCAAGCTACTACAATCTGTCAAATTTATTTAATAGATTTTCAACTTTATCGCTGAAGCATAAGGTTGAAAGTTGATTGGGAAAATTTGACTGTTTCGGGTAGCTTGATGTGCTGGCGGCCGGCGTCTGTACCTATCAATAACTTGTTGTTGCTCTTGGAGTTTGATCCATATATGAACTAATTACACATAACTTCACGCCTGTAATACCCAAAGGGTCAGGGAGAGGTATACACTATACACGTTATGCCAGTAATGTTTAAGTCCCATGTAACAGGGGCGAGTATATGAGGGACTGACAGGCTTGATGAGGGCCCCAAAGTGTGGCATCGGATTTAGGGCTGATTTTTCCATCGCTAGCTAACTTTTATTCCAGGAATAAAATTGACGTTTGACAGTTTTTGTATGAAACAACTGTCAAAATTTCAAAATTATTCCTCGAATAAAGTTAACAGATGATTGAAAAATCAGCCCTTAATGCAGTAGAAAAGAAAAGAAATCAAAATATTAAAAAAAAATCCCGTCAATCAAGTGTGAAACTTGAAAACATTGCAGCTTGCGAAAAAATCAATTAATTGTGTCCAATTTTTTTTTATTAGATTCCTTTCACCCGGAGCCTATTGAAATTTTTTTTTTTCAAAGTACCTTGTTTACTTATAATTAATATAAAAACTAACTAATATAATATCTGTATCTATGGTTTTATATACGATCAAATGGGCAACAGTCGTGCACTTTGGATTTCCCAAATTTTTTAAAAATACATAGGAACTTAACGCGCCGTACTCCAGTACATTATTATTACCAGTAATTACTGTGTAAGTACACTGACGCAATTAGTCATGCTTTTAAAAATCAAAGTTATTTTCTGCGAGCGTGAAACATGGTAGCACGCGAGAAAGTCCTCGGTTTGTGCCACTTTACGTCATGAAAATTGACCAACTCAGCGAAACTTTCCAATTAAGCCATTACATAAATGACGGGTGACGTAACTTTGAATAAATATTGCTCTGCGTTGTTTTGCAGACTTTTATAATGCGGGGCTTGGTTAATGCACGTGAGGTCGCGCGTTTGGTGTGGAGTCAAGTGTAAATGGAGTGCTGATAAAACTTATTTGTAAAACGCGTGACCATTTGACAATCGGAGACGTTGCGTCACGCTACGTATTTCCGGCTGTTAATATTATAGACATGAATATGACAGACACATGCCGCCGATGTTTCCAGTTTGTACGTGCATTTTCCTCTATTCCCTAACTCCTCTATGACGTCAGCTGAAAGCGTGACACGCTGCGGAGTTGTGTCGTGAAGTTATCGCCTTTCCGACTTTCTGCCATGTTCCTAACTTTATTGACATAATCACTCCGTTATTAATGTTGTAGGTACGTAATAAACAATGGTTTATATCTTCCGTACTACTTTATTCGACCCTGAATATGGCTAGTAAATTTTACGTGGACAAAACAACTTTCGGATGCTAATAGTTTTTGTATGTTTTTTATCAAAAGTTTGTGTTCTATTAAATAACCATCTACATCTTTATATACCTACCTAGTCTCTCAAACACCCACTACCACACCCACCCCACCACCCACCCCACCCACTTTTGATATACTGCTGCTGTTGCTTGGTATTCCAAGCAACAGCAGCAGTATATCAAAAGTGCCTCAATATTAAATATATTTTTACTATAAACATGAAATAAAATTAATAACGCCTGCAGTCACGTACAGCAATAACGTTTTATACAAACAATTCAAAGAAAATAAAATTCTTTAAAACGTTTGAACACGCCAACTTTGTTTCCACATTATTGGGAGCAGACGTTGCAAGTTCAATATAGAGCATGTCACGCGTCAGTCCGTCTCTCGACCGACAAACGGACACGTAGGCAATAACATCGACTCGATTCCACAACTTAACACATTAAAAAACAGAGAAAAAACACCCTTAAACCAAAGATGTAAGAGTGAGGTGAGTGGCAAATCCAAATTGGTTGCAAAGTACCTGCGTTATGAGTTGGACACTTTGACGGCACACGCAACTATAAGTTGGAAACAGGAGTGGTGAAATGGGTATCCAATATTTGTTGTTTTTGTATTATATCACTGATATATTGAGGTCACGTGCAAATGTGAGGAAAATAAAGCTCTTATTTCACTAGGAAATTAATTAAAATGTAGATACGAGACCGGAATAGTCTAGATATGCAAGATAAAATTAAATGGAATAGTATCGGTCGTTTGTTTTTGTAAGTCAAACTGCAAGCCAGTAAATTAAATTTTCAAAAGAAATGTACAGACAATTCTGTTTATAATTAACTACGATTTTACAGATTTTTTATCGAATCTCAACTCGGAATAAAATTAAACACGTTCCAAGAATTTTCATTATCCAAACATGGAGGTACAACAGTAATAATTTTAAAGGCAATGTTTCATTATGTAAAATATTTTGTTTATTTATAATCTTGTTTGTCGTTACAAAACAAGATTATAAACGAAATATGACCTGTGTCATTTATTGAGGAGTCATGAAATGACTCGGGTCACTACCATACGCATTGTAACGAGCATAAATTGCTTAGCAACCATAATAAAGTAATCGAATCGCAACCCGTGAAATATTTGTCATTGAGTAGTTCCGATGGCCATCTGTGGTCTTCATCATCAGCTCCACTTTACCAAATGATGATTTCCGAGAGCAAATGCTCAAGTTACTTTAATTATTGAGTAGGCCACACGACGAAAGAGCATTGCTAGAAATGACGCGATTACTCAACTTAAATTCGGTTTCAAATTGACGCATCAGCATGACTATACTCGTAGTAGGTAGAGGTCGTCCTATGTAAAACTACAATCTTAATTAGGTATTATTTTTGTACGAACTGAACATTTTGGCATATTGAACCGTATGAAGTTCTGACTCGTTTCGTAAATTTTCTTTGGTCTATCATGCGGCTATCTCACCATTTTTATCAGTATTTTTATTTTTGCAATGTTACTCAGTTTTGTTTTTTATGTGACACAAATTTATTTTTATTTATTTATCTAATTATGCATACACACGTTGCAGTATAAAACTGGTTTACATCCGTCACTTCACACATCAGGTTCAGTTGAAAACCAGCGTCAGGCACTAGTTGTCTGGCATTTTTGCTGAACTGGACCTTTTTAGCGCAACCGTGAGGCACACATTCCTGCACTTCTTACATCGGACTTTTTACTTTTACCCTTTTTATTTTTATATTTTCTGTTTTTCTCTGATGTATGTACGACTATTATCTGACTACCTGCTGTATTGTGTGTCTTTTGGTCTGTGCTAAATAAATGTATTTTCTTTCTTTCTTTCTTTCTAAGTAAGCCCAACAAAAGGTAATTGCTGTAAATCGTTGAGGAAATCCCTCGACTGTCTATGGTCTCCATCATCAGACCTGTAATGGCACTTATAACCTATATGGGTGCAAAGTTTTTATTTATTTATCACATGAAATGTTTCCTTTGCCATTACAGTTCTCATCAATATAAATGAATTAATTCCAAACACAAGGTAGCTACTGTAAACTGTTGAGGAGTTCCCTTAACTACCCTTCGTCTTCATCATCAGACCCCGAATGACAGTCACAACGATGTAGGTGTAAAGTTCACATCAATACAAATTAATCAAGCCCAAACACAAGGTAACTGCTGTAAATCGTTAAGGAGTCCCCTCGACTGTCTTTCGGCTCCATCATCAGATCGACTCCAGACCTTCATTAAATTGTAGTGCTTTAAAATACCTAATGAAAAAATTAACAAACGCACTAGTCGCTCCTACGATTTTCGAATGTTCCCCTCGATTTCACTGGGATGCCATCATCAGATCCTGGTTTCCTTATCATGGGACCACCCTTGGCATATCTCCTCTCCAACGAAAAAAGAATAATCAAAATCGGTTCATAAACGACGAAGTTATCCGCGAACACACATAAAAAAAAAAAAAAAAAAAAAAATATATACGGTCGAATTGAGAAACCTCCTTTTTTGAAGTCGGTTAAAAACAGCTTTGTTTTGTCCAAGAGCGACTTTGAGTTGTTTTTAAGAGTCCTTCAAACCCTATTTGTTTGTAGGAGCCTTTATTTTTTTAACCAACTTATTGACTGTATTTTTTTTGTAATATAATAGGATGTTACGTAATCATCAACTGCCTAACCTTTTCCCAACTATGTTGAGGTCGGCTTCCAGCCTAACCTGATGCAGCTGAATACCAGTATTTTACATGGAGCGACTTCCTATCTGACATCCACAACCCAGTTACTGGGTAATACCATATCCCTTGGTAAGACTGGTTGTCTGACTTTCGGGCTTCTGACTACCCGTAACGACTGTCAAAGATCCACGAATGACACCCAGGACCAACGGCTTAGCGTGCTTTCCGAGACACGGAGGGGTCTCGGTATGTAAAGAGGTCACCCATTCACAGATCAACCGCGGTAAGCGTAGCTTAACCTGATCGATTGACCTGTGCGGCTGTTATTATTTAGCTACGGGCCGCTCATATATGTTACGTAATGTCTACAACAATTATGGATCAATTTCGACAATTATGGGGTGGTCAAATTAAATTTTATTAACTTTGCTTGGGTAGTTTTTGAGTTAGCTTCAATAATACGTATTTAATCAACTTTGTCTAGCTTTATGATGTTATAATACTTCCGGTCAATGTTGTTTACATACCAAGTATACGAATTGGTGTGGGGCAGGTACCCGTAACAAGCGAAAAACAACTTTCGGAAGTCGGTGGCAAAAAATGAAATGCAGGTCCAAAAATACCTACTGCCTCCCGAAATTAAGTTATTTTTCACTTTGTAGTGTTTTTTTTTTGGAAGCCGGTTGGTTTTTTTTGTGTAAAACATTTTTTATGGTCTTTCTTCTCCGAGTAGTCGGATAGGAAACACCGACTTTATCTAGTTTTTTTTTAAATATGATTGACATGTAAAAGTGTTTGTACAAATTTTCTTCAGTTTTGTGTGTGTAAATTATTAAAAGCGTAGTCCCGTACTTGTGATCCAAACGAGACCCAATAAAAGCCAAAACAATGTCAAACGAATACGTCCGAGTAAACCCGAATCGATCACAAAGGCCGCCAAAAGTGAAATATGACAGAAAAAATACACGTCCCAGCAAAACACTCACGTTGAAGCTTTAAAAATCGTCCTTTTGTTTACGACGCAATGAATTTGGAAATTCAGACGCCTGCCTGAAAAGGTGGGTGTCGCTTTGTTCCGTGTGAATAATTCGGTGCCGCGGTGCCGACGCTTTTATCGAAGTAATTCGCTTAAAACGAAACAGGTTAGGTGAGATTTATAAATGCAGTCGAGCCTCCTCCGCTAACGAAACTGAAGGACTTTTGAGGCGAACGTTAGCTCCATGATCTCGAGCTGTTACGGTATTTCAATGTTGGAATACAAATGGAGTAGCATAATCAGCGTTCCCACTACTGCGACACAGGCCTCCTCTCTCTGAAAGGTAGTGGGCTCTTAGTAATCCACCAATGCCAGTACCGGGCTCAAATCAGATTCAGATTGGGAGATGTCACAAATGTCATCGAATTGTTAGTTCTAGGACATGCTGATTTCTTCACGATTTTTTCTTTCACCGTTATGAGAGCAGTGGTGATGAAATAAATTACACAAAGTTAAGTGCCTGCCTGGGTCCGAACTAACTAAGTTAAGGCTGTTTTGAGTGAGCCACTACTGCTCACAAAATAAGTGAGTATTGGCATCTTCCCATGACTTAGAGAGAGAGAGGACCGAACAACATCTATTACTTTTTCTACACAGTTACACACCCTTTTCAAAGTTCCCCCGTTTTCGTGGGTATCAAATAGTGGAATACTTTCGTTTGTAGAATATTAGCTTTGCCCTGCCACTTCCCTACCGAATTCCGAACCCGCGTTGGGTTTGGGAATTTAAGCAATTTAGGGCAATTAAATACAGTTTTGTTTTCTGTTTAAAAATATATATATCATCCGTGAATGCCTACTGATCTACTGTGAAGTATTTAAACAGAAAAAAAAATGGTTAATCCATTTACAGTTTAAAAAAATCTTTTATTTTTAAATATCCTTGCTTTGATTCTTCATATGATAAATAAATTAATATACATAAATACCTAATTTAAAACTACAGCAACTACTAGTATGGTAATTGCTACTATGGCAAGCACGGGCACACGTTTAAATTTAAGTCGTTCTGGACCTCTTAAGGGGTCATTGTACTCATCATTATGAACAACTTTTACTATGGGAAAAAACCTGAAATCGCAAAAAAAAAAATCAGCTGCTTCCTACACTTTGACGAGTTATGCGAACATAAATGTAGGGAACAGCTGATTTTTTTTCGCGATTTCAGTTTGGTCCCATTGTAAAATTTGTTCATAATGATGAGTACAATGACCCCTGAAGAGGTCCAGAACGACTTAAATTTAAACGTGTATATGTCAAATAAATAATAATAATTTTTGTGTTAAATGTGTCTTCACAAGTTTGCACCACTATTTCAGGCTACTGCCTAGTTGAAATAGTAGTTTGTTGTTTGGAGAACAAAACTTTTCCATATTTTGTTGTTTGAAAATATAAATGACATCGTTACAGTCCAGCGTTGAGATGGTTGTCAGTCGAGTCGTTTGCCTGATAATCGAGTACATGAATCACAATAAAACTCAGAAGGACGATGCTATAAATTCTTATTTTATGAGAAAACTATTCGAAAACAATGACATCGATTCTGCACCGCTATCTTTTACTACTAGGGAATACAAGAAATAGCTAGAAGGTATAAGTTTCTGCAGTGTTTTGCTATTATTCTCAAAATAATAATTGTTTGCTTTGCTGTTTACTTCGCTTCGGATGTGTTCGGCTGTCCTCGGGATGTACTCGGTTTTACTCGTAATGTATATCCGATATGTCAGTGAGTGATGGCAAAGTATTCTGTTTATATTTTGTTTTCACTTTTGTCGGCACTCGGAGAGTGCCACTGTTTTTTTTAATTTTATATCGCCCTAAAAATGTCTTTCAGTTGACAATTTAAACTAGATTAAAAACCTAAATTTTTCGTCGATTAATAAATTAGCCCCATTTTTATGTCCCCGCAATCACTTTTCCAAGGTTGCCTGGATAAGATCGCAGAAAGCGAAAAGGCCGCCCATTGTATGTTTTGTAGTGTTAATTTTTTTTTTACACTTTACGGGACACTTAACGCCCCTCGACGTACCTAATAACAATAAAACTTTTATTGTGTCTCGTTCAGTCTGGTGTACAATCCTAATCCTAACTAATATTATAAATGCGAAAGTAAGTTTAATTTGTTTGTTTGTTTCATTTTCACGCCTAAACCACTGAACCGATCATCGTGAAATTTTGCATATACGTTGTCAGGTGTACAGAAACGGACATAGGGTACCTTTCATCCCGAAAAAAAGTGCTGTTTCCGAGGAAAACAACAACAACGGTATTATGTTAATAGATGGCACCACGTATCTTTCGAAAGGGATCGACACTTATGCGGGTGAAACCGCGGGGCGCTGCTAGTAAATTAATAAATACATTATTTTTCAATGACAATTAAAAATAATTGTTGAAAAAGGTGGATAGGTATAGTGTTGAAACTTCTAAATACAGGTGAATGTGTTACTAATTTCGTTTAGTGAGTGATTGCGTAAAACAGGGTTTGTTTACAGCTTCATCAGGTACTTTTGAAACAGACAATAGAACTAAAACTTTAATGTGGTTTAATAAAGGTCCACATTGACAGCTCTATATTACTTAGTTACACCAATGGTAAGTGAGCCCAGAGGGTTTTTAGGACAGCATAAGCAGGGTGAAAAGTTGATAGCCTGAGTAGGTGCGGCATGATGAAAGAATATCGAAAATATATCTGGAAAGTTTCAGATAGGAGCCCGTGGATAGGTGTCTATTTTCAGATTTCAAAAATAGACCAAAAATAAAGATATCTTCAGAGATCATTTTATAAAGATCACTTTCTTTTTGGTCCATTTTCGAAATCTGAAACCCACCACAATATTTTATTCAAGTTTAGTCGGTTTGTAGTCGGATCGACACCATTACGTCCAAACATTTTCTCATTCACATCATCCGACTTCGTAAATCTTCTTTTTATAAGGATCTGGGATAAGAATTATGATAAACCGCCTTTCGATGTCATCCTTAAATTATTTATAGTGGCTGTCCCGTGTGTGGAATTTAATATTTAGTTTTTTGATTCAGAGAATATTGTATTTTGTTGTAGGTATTTTAAATATGATCAAAGACAATCATTTATTTCAAGTAGGCCATAAAAAAAAAATTATGTCGAAATTTACAAGAAAATAGACTTGATTTTAGGTGCCCCTTCCAAAAGGTAGTTCGTATGAATAAGAATGAGTAAAAACTAAACTAATATTGGTACCTAATTATTTTACTGTGGCATTATTTCATTTCTGTCATCAGACAGTGAAATTTCAATTCGAGGAATTGTCCTTTAATCGAAATGATATGACACTAACATTACACAACTAGCAATTACATTGTTGTCTAATAAATGAAACCTTTAATTATACATCGTTCAATTCTAGAGACGAAAATAAACCAAAATAAGCCTTTGTAAACCTTCCCCCTTCACATTATTTGTGGTAATACCTTCCCTATCAAGGGTTTAAACAGATACCTACACTTCGCTTTCCCATAAATGTTCCTAATTCTTTTCAATTTACACTTAAGCCTCTTTCAGAAAGTGAGTCACGGTTTGTTTATTCCGAGCTTGTTTTTGTTAAAAATCAGGTCATTGATAATATTATTCTGGCTGACCTAGTAGTACGTCTGATGATATAAGATTTAGTGAAGGCTAGAGCTGGGAACTAGAGCGTCCTGACGTTGTCACTTACCCTTATTTCCGATTGAGTGGATTCACTTGTTACTGAAGTATTTTTTCAAGATGAAAATGTAAGAAAAAGTTTTGTGTAAAGAACGCTAATAGAACTACGAGAGTGTTTACAAATCTGCTTAGTAACATACCTTCGACGTGCGTTATGTTAGGAGGACTGTTTTAATTCTTCATTCATGAAGAAATGAAGAAAGTCCTACCGAATTTTATGTCGCCGAAGACTGTTTACGAAAATTTTTTTGATTAATCGATTTTAATTAATCCCTTTTCATAACAGTTAAAGATTTCATCGAAATATTTATTCGAACTCGGCTTGATTCATTAAATAAATTTTCATCGAATTTTGATTTCAAAGTACTTACAGTAGATTATTAAAGATTTGAAAATTCATATTATTTTCATTGAGGACAAGACTACATTATTCGAGAAAAGGAAAACAAATAATTATGAATGATGTGATGTACTCGACGATTTGTAGATATCTAAAACTGAATACAGAATTCAGGAAATAGTGTGGTGGAAAAAATCAATGATTCGATTTTCGGTAAAGCGACGGATTACCCTTAAATGTATATTTCTTGGCAAAACAATATAAAATCTTGGATTTGACTAAACCTCTTCCTTGTTCGTTCCTTTATAATGATATTTTGATGTCGGGTATCTGAGCTCAAATCCCTTAATCGACTTACTTTTTAAGATCACGTTGTTTAAGTCAAAAGTAGATTTATCTTACATTAGGCCGCAATCTGAAAGCAATTTCATTTTTATTGACTTAATATAGAAATACATTTTCTTTATCAGTGTTAGTATTTAATACTTTTAAAAGATTAATCGCTTATTAATGAGAAGAAAATGGTAGGTATATTTTATAAGCGAAACGGGACTTTTTTTGTTTGATAACCGATCAAGTTTGTAAAGGTAATGTCGTTGGAATAACAATATTACTGTATTCAATTTTAGCTAAATTAGTATCCTACTAGGAGCCCAGGTACAGTCAACAGCAAAAGTAGATGATCAAAATGAGAAATTCAATACCTACTAATGAACGGAGTTTGCGTCAGAACTCTGCCACACAGCCACACAGTCTCTGCACATAGCTCAACAACTACAACAGCAACAGCTCTGCCACACAGTTCTGACGCGAACTCCGTTAATTAGTATTGAATTTCTGATTTTGATCATCTACTTTTGCTGTTGACTGTACCTACTTACCTAAGTCTTACATCAGCTAAATCGCCTATAGCTGGCGTTTGAGGTACTGCTTTCCGTTTCGAGCAAAATGCGCAATTTCTTGATATCTTTCAGACCTCACTAAGGCATCTCAAAATGTTGTTTTAGCTCATTGCAGAGAAAATAAGTAAATTAAAAAGTAAGCCTAAATATGTAATTGAATAATATTAGTATATTTTATTTAAGTCATAGAAATAAAACTAAAAGATTCGGCGTGACTGTCCTAATGATGAAATTGGACAGTGGGTCCAGTCGACCTATTCAAAATGTGATTGGGTTGAGTGATCCCATAGGTCCATATCGAGTGGGTCCAGTTGACCAAAGACTCATAATAATAGTCATCATTGTTTTCGCAAAACGAGTTCTTATGTCGTGTCGTCAATCCATTAGCGTAAGTCAAAGATGTTTCCGGTTCCAACATGCGTAAGTACAATCTTCAACATCTTTATTAGATTTCCTTTTTTTTCAGAGAAAATAAAAAAATAAACTTGTTTACCGAATCTTCATGTTTATTACATTTCATACAGTCATGTTTTCCATGGATACCTAAATTCCAATAGCATTAGTAAAAGTACTTACCGATTTATTCAGATTTCATATCGACGTGAATCGGCTCGTAGATCTACGATTTTATTTTTAGTTTGGAAAGCACCAGTATTTAATTTACATAGAAATGGCCATTACTTTCAAACTATGATGAATATTTGATAAGGATTCATTCCTATGATAGGTAATAAAATATTCATTTAGAAAAAATGTATTTTGTGGCCGCTACACATTTGGATAGATAAAAGCAAACAAATTGCTGATGCACAAACTTCGAATCGAGTTTACGAATGTTTATTTCATACGGACGCCTCAGGAAATTTAGCGAAATTACACGTCACAAGTGCAAATTCCGTACATCTTTAGTTGAGGAATTCATTATAAATTCAAAGTTTAAATTGCTGCCTCGAGCTACAACTCATCAGCGTTAAAACTTTTTGAGAATAGCACTCCGTTTTATGTGGCATACGTCTGACGTCTGCAACGCCTTCCGTTAGTTTAATTAGTACGGCGGGCCTAATTCCCCCAAGAGTGCGTTTAATGACCACAACGAAAAACTTAAAGAAGCGAAGAACACACTGTCTGCCCTCAAACTTTGAAGCTATTGTGAATTTTTCCTGGGTTCCCCACTTAGAAAGGTCGGAAGAAAAATTGTGCGGTTTACAAAGTTTTTTGGCGAGATCTTGGCAGCGAAGCTTGCCTTCACTTTCCAGTCGGTGTGGAATTTCAAGCAATTTTATCAACAGGAAGGATGCAATGCTTGATTATAAAATTGTAGACTGACCTATCATTATTTTATTTTCTAGTAAAATAATGTTTTATTAGAAAATAAAACATCATTTTTTTTAAATAAATAAAAAGTAAAATTCCTTTTGAACATTTTTTTTTATTGTCTTTTGGTCTTTGTCGTCGGGGTGGCTACATTTGGGTGCCATAATTTACAGTTTTGCTAAATAAGTGTCCTTACGCATGTGTTTACATAAAGAAAGTGGTGAATTCAAGTGCACAATAAGTAAAAAAATAATAAGTAGGCAATATTAGATACTTAGTGAGTAGTATTATAATTTAGAAGTCGATTAAAAACTATTATTTTCAATAGGGATAAATACTTGCTTCTTAAATAAAAACAGACGGTAAAATACCTCCACTTACAAACCGATTAAAAATTCATACCTAATTACAGTAGAACCGTACAAAATAAAATTTCTTTTCTTTGTGGTACTAACTTCCTGACCGAGGTGGCATAAATAATTCATGGCATATTGCTTCCAGTCGTTTGCCGTTATTAAGGCATCTTAACTATTGGCTGGAGCCCCTTTCCGTCTGTGTTTAACTTAATAGCTCTATTACTTAAATGAGCAACTGCATGCATGCGAATCAAACAACTTTATAATACTGTGCAGAAGTTACTTGAGCAATCAAAAGTTTATTGTGAGTTTCATGGTGGTTGGGTGAATGATATATTAATTAGAAACAGTAACTGTTTTATGTTAAAGTTATATGTTTGTAATTATGATATTTAATTGAGTTGCTTACTTTCTTTGACTGCCTTGGTCGCAACTGCTACTGCTGACCATAAGGTCTTGGGTTCCCAGGTCAGACAGAGTTTTGTTGGGTTTTTTCATCATGAATTTCTCATTAACAGGCCAGAGTCTGATGCATTGTTGATGGCAATAGATTCGCCGCCTATACATTAATAGGCGAAATTTGGGTCTACATTCTACCTAACTCTTCGGGGATAAACAGGCGTGAGGATATGCTTACTTTCCTAAGTTATTGAAAACGTGGCAAGCTCTAGAAATATTACGGGGAATTAAACTTACAAAGCAACTTGTAACTTATATAGTATTTCTGAAACCATAGTTTATGCAACACAATGCATTTCAAACTGATATAATTTTCGGATCCTATTCGTTGTTGCAATATTGTACTCTATGTACTATGTTATGCTAACAATGTTGTTACGGTTTAAGCTGCGTACAAGCTTGCGAGCACTACGCTTAAGCAGCTCAGCATGTGGTCTGAGTTAGCTGTAAAGCATTGTATACATAAAGGAGTGTTGATTTTGCACTGGCATTTCAATGGTGTACCTATTATGCGGAGAAATACAAGGTGGCAGGGACATCGAAAAATTGCAACGCAGGGGGTTTCAAAATCATGTACAGAATTCATGTCAAATTCTGTGCCGACCTCTAAGTATATGGTGCACGAAGATACTTCCACGTTGTGCATATTAGTTAATAAAGATACTTATTTCTGAGTTTCCAGAGAGGGCTAATTTGACTACCGGGTATATTATGAAAGAAAATGAAACGAAATGACATGGCCGGATCCTGCTCTCAGAATCAATCAGAATACATAAATGTAGGTACAGCAATTATTAATATATGAAAATTACTTCTTAAATATACTAAAATTAATCGAAACAATTTCTCTAGAACAGGCGACAAAAAATGGCAAATAATATGTGTGTTAATTGATTTTTTGTGGTTTTAGTAATGCAATACAAATTGCATATGCGTTTGAATACATGCATAAGACAAACACTGTACCTACCTGTAGCACGCTTGAAGCTCAGACTTAAATAAAAAACATCCACGACTGCCAGAATCGTATTGCTAAAGTAAATACCTATAGAAGTCAACGTTTTCACGATTATCGCAGTTATCATTTTTAGAGCTGCCGTGGCCCGTGCCATGATGTCGATCACGTTACGTATTATGCATCGACCATTATACATATATAAGAGTGTGTATCCGAACGTCTTATTATTAATATTAGTTGGATTAATGCAACGGGAACAAGTATTCAACGATTTTCATCTTAATTTTTCAATCGTTTGCCTTTTTTTTTGGACGCAGTAAGCTTAAAACTCCCTACATAATTGACAGTTTAGGACGTACTACCCAAAATCGATCCACTCGCAACCGCCAGGTCAGACAAAAGCGTAGGGACACCAACAATCCGCCATAAATCAAAGTGCAAAAGTATCCGAGGAGCATTACTCTTTCCTCAAAATTAGTATTTACTCCGGTACCAATTTGCTTAAAAATCCTTCCATAACCGACATCACTGACCAAAATCAATCCACTCACAACCACCAGGTAAGCCGAAAGCGTAGGGACAACAAATATCCGCTATAGATCAAAGTGCAAAAGTATCCGAGGAGCATTACTCTTTGCTGTCAGCCACACCGTAGGGATTCGTCCCACAATGCACGCCATCGCCGCCCGGGATCCACTCAATTTTAGTTTCTTTGTGACACACTTGGCCTCGCAGTGACAGTTTGCCACTTTTATGTTTTGGAATGAAATTTTTGGTCCTTGTGAATAATTTCGAGGTTGGAAAACAGATACATAAGTAATTATATTTTTTTTTATGAGAGAGGGTAACCTCTAGTTTTTGTAAGTAGTTAAATACATAGTACCGTAGACAAAATACGCGCTAACGTGCAGTCTCGGTCACCAGCCCGTCTTACCATGAACGTAGTACGTTGTTACGTAGCATAATCCGCTAATAATGTTCCCACTACTGGGACACAGACCTCATTTCGGTGAGAGGGAGTGGGCCGTGATCACCACGCGGCCCCAGTACGGGTTGGTAGATGTCACATGTATTCGATTTTTTGGTTCTAGGACATGCCGGTTTCCTCACGATGTTTTCCTTTACCGTTTTGAGAGCAGTGGTGGTGAAATAATTTAAAAAAAGTAAAGCGCCTTTCTGGGTTCGAACCTACGACCTACAACTCGTAAGTCGCGGCCATGTCTACTGGGCTACCGCTGCTCGTTGTTACGTATTACTACTTTGATAAATTTTAATATAGTTTGGATCACCACTCCGAATGAGTTCAAATCATCATGTATCACCTACACAGAGAATGATTGACCCTTTCAATTACTCACTAAAAGCAAAATATAAGCCCTAAAAGTAATATGAAATCGTATTACTACGGTTCAATAACCTAGGATTAAGAAGTAATAAAGGTTTTGATCGTTAACGAAGTAAACGCTCGTGAAAAGCTTGATTACAGATTTTACGAGACGAAAATTAAGTTCGAATATTCTGTTAGAGCAATATTGTATGAATGCAATAATAATAAATTAGCCTTTTTAAAAGGTCTAAGAAAAATTACCTAGAAAAGGCAATTTTTATTAAATTAGTATTTTTTTTTCTCCATTGAAACCTACCTTTTCATGTTACGATGTCGTGTACTCCCCCACTTAAGGAAAGGTTGTCTCGTCTCGTCGTGGGTCGTAAGATACGACAAAGGGAGTTTTACCCTGGAGACATCTTTTCCATGCTCTTTTTTTTGAGTATTGTACCTAACTCCACAAGGTACGATACGAGATAAATATTCGTTTTCGTTTCTGCAGTTTAGTAAACGTTCATCGTAATAAACATTTCAGAATAGAGAATAGGCTTCAATTCAAATCAAATCAAAACATTTATTCGCATAATATGGGTAGATAGATGGTCAACACATAACACACGACAACTGGTAACTGGTTGAATAACATAACATTAATAGGATCCTCGTATTTACCATTTCAAACAATCAAGCCATTAAAATGTGTGGAGAATGAATATTTAACATAATAAGCTTATGAGGTGGGAACTGCAGGAGCACAGGCCTCCTCTCTATAAGAGGGAGTGGGTAATCCACCACGCGGGCTCAGTGCGGGTTGGCGGATGTCACATGCCTTGGAATTGTTGGTTCTAGGACATGCCGGTTTCCTTACAATGTTTTCCTTCACCGTTTTGAGAGCAGTGGTGTTGGAATAATTTACACAAAGTCAAATGCCTCCTAGGGTTGGAACCTATGACCAACGCGTAAGTGACGGCCGTTAAGACTGGGACACCACTGCTCTCTCTGAATAAATATTTAAATCTTTCTATTTCGAGTATAAAATTACCTACTATTAATGATAAGTCAAAGTCAAATCATTAATTTCAAATAGGCACATTAAAGGCACTTTTGAACGTCAAATACGAATGTTAAACGAATTTCAAGATACAGGGAGATAAGCCAAGAAAGTCAATACCTTATACATACCACATTAAATAAATTTTACTGTATAAATAAACGTTACATCTTGAAATAAGAGTACGTGACAGGTATACGGATTGGTTCACGAAAGAAAATATATTTGCAATCAAATTAAGTAAGCTTTAACAAGAAAACCTCCATATTCCGAACTCTTTAAAGATCTATATCAGCTTTCAATAAATTGAAAGCGTTGAAAAGACTTGGAACATCTACGAGTCTTTCACTAAAATGTGTTAAAGCAGTTGCCACCGTGAAGGAAACTAGCTTTAAATGAACAGCTTGTTCGGAGATGCCTGGTCTTAAGGAAGTATTTAGTAAATTCCTGGAAAATTATTTGACATTGCTCCAGAAAGACGTAGAATTGTATAAAATTATTCCTGAAGGATATTTATTTAGTTGTCTAACTGTGATGGTGAGAATAATAATGGGGTAAAAAATATAGGCATACTACGTTAGATGTTAAATAGGCAACCTAATACCTTTAACACCCCATCACATCAGACCAATCAAATTCCTCGTCTGAAACATTTCAGTTTTGATTAAATAAATGATACAATCTTCGTGAACAGAGCTCAGAAAATTAACGCTTTTTATAACTTTTGGCATAAGAATGGAAACATTGTTACGAAAAATGTAATAAGTCTTTAGGCGAAGGCTAATTAAAATGGAAATCACAAATTTTAATACACGCATTAGCACCCGAAATATTCTAATTATAACAATTTTAAATATGAAATACAAATGCAAATTACAGCAGTATTACAAGTATTCTGACAGGACTCATAAAAAAGTTGGCACACTGTGAACTTTCCCTTTGCATATTCATGGAGCAAACTCACTCGGAAGTTTTTGGTGAGAAATTATGATAATAATTTTATACTAACTTCATCCGTCTTGGCGCTTTCATAAATTATGACTTGTATTGAGGTGCATGCGGTTTGTCGCACCCCGAACTCTGAATAGAATTAATTCAGGTAATTAAAGATTAAGTTCATCGGAAGCTCGAAATTAATTTTGGAAACTTTGAACTCGTTGAATCGTTTGGAATTACTGCTGAAATTAAAACGAGGTAGACTGTTACTGGCGGTAGAGGCTTAATTACTAACGCCTTCTCACAAATGCTTCGGACTACAAAATTATATTCAAGAAATGTCTTGTTTTGAATTATTTTGTATATTGTTTTTGAGACGTTCAAATTATCTAATGAATGCCTGTTAAGTGACGAGAATAATATTTAAATACACAAAACAATATTGACCTTGAATAATCTAACTTTAAATTAGTAAAAAAAATATGGATGCATGAAAGTCACAACAGTATCCGGAGGCTAAAGTGTTATACGCAGCTGCTGAGGGGAATCCTGTTCTCTGTTCTATGTGCTAACAGCTCGCTTGTGCTTCTCTTAAGTGATTTCTGAACAAGAAATTTCTCGAAGCGTGTTAAACAATAGGTAAACTAAAACGCGAATTCATAATCCACTGTCATGTGATGGTACTATACGTACACTATGGTATCATTCCGGCCAATTTCTGTAAAGGCGAACTCGAATTTGCCTAAGCCTCGTGGGGTATTCACACTGGTGGGCTAAACAAAAGACGGCATATAGGAAGATTTATGAACAATTCACGACGCAATGATATGGGGTATCTATTCAAATCCTCCTCTGAATTCGGGGGCAGGTACTCGTATCAAGATGATGTATGCCCACGATACAGTACAATGGGCTCGTGGGTAATTTAGTTCGCTCGTTTTCCCCGAATTGAATTTTTATAGGATATACGACGTACCTTATTGTTTATTTACAGCTTTATTGTTACCAATTGTAACAGTAATATCAATTTTGCAGAAAGGTTGTTTTTTATTATTTGATTTTGTTACTTACTTTCTTACTCAAGTTATATTATATTTAACTCAATAACGGTCATCTTTCGAAATAATTAAAGCAACGTTATTCTTGATTAAGTTTAAGGTTCACGACTTTGTGAGATATAACCTTGGCGGAAACTTGAAAGGTTTTCAGTAATGAACAGACAGTTTGTAATACTGTGCAAAACTATTAATAACACCCGCCAGTAATGTTTATTACACGGGGCACGCGATACAGTGATTCCACTAAAAGCATCTCGACATAGGTAGGCCTCTTACAAAACTCTCTCAGGGAATGAAGCACGCATTTTCTATTGAGAATTTTTTTATTCACTCAGCGTAGTCCACTGAATAGTGTTTCAGATGGTTCAAAGAAATATTTTTCGCGAAGGTACTCGGTGCAGAGCATTAAATATTCACGGCAATATGCCGCGCTCGCGTTCCAAAATAACTTATGCAAATATACGTAAGTTTCAGTGTTTTAGAATGTGTACTGGTGCTTGAGTTTTAAATATCTATGAAGTAGCTGTGAAAAAAGTGAAATGGCGTCGTTTCGTCAAGCCTCAGGTGTCCTTTTTGTATCGTGTTAGACACATAATGTAATGAATACCTGTTATGTAGGTATATTTTCAGCTCTCGTCTCACACCCCCACCCTATTTATATCCAAAGGGTGTGTCACTATTACGTTAAATATTAACGGGACGCTCCGCAAGCTTGGACAGTTTCAGAATTGGTAAAAGGATAGTAACCATAGGGTAGCTATGTTTTATTTCAGTTCGGGACACAGAATGAAAAAGTTTTATTGAAAGTTAAATTTGTTTCGGCGCGTTTCGTTTACTCGTTGTGCAATCGTGCACAATACAACTATGGGGCACCGGCTGTCTACGTGGACGTTTATTTTTCAATATAACTGGGAGTTGTCTCGGTAAAAACGAGTAGGTTGGCGACACGAGGCCAAAAGGTTATTTGGTAAAAAGAATATTGGGTTCTCTCATGCTATTCAAGTGTCACTGGAAGGTCCTTTTTCAACTTAAGTACATTAGTGGGACCCTTTTAACTTGGCGTTTGTTTGTCTAGTCACGTCGCTGCCAAATATAAATAACAAACACAATTTATTTAGGCCCAAAGTGTAAAACCTAAGTAATAAATTAAGTTATTTTTAATCTTGTTTATGTCTTGACCTTTTACTTCAAAGTCTTAAGTTTATTGTTTAATACATAAATTCAATTAACTGTGTAAGACAGATAACGATACTAGGTGAGGTTGTGACTTTGCCCATGTAAATAGTTTAATTTTTTTATGAAAATATATCGATAGGTACGAGACATCGTTTACTTTTTTTTTCTCCGTAAATGTACTAAGAAACCTCTATACAAATTTTTCAAAATCGCTTCTGGGTTTAGGATACGAAGAGAAACTCACTAAGTATTGGATATTATGTATTGTTCGGTTGATGGAATTTACATGGGACTCAAACATAACTGGCGAAATGTGGATTTATTATTGGTACAGTCAGCAACAAAAGTCGATTAACACTTCAGTTTTTTTAATCTCAGTTATTGGGCAAAATATTAACACTTAAGTTTTTTTAATGTCAGTTAATGAGCAAAATATTGGTTCAAAATTGCATTGTACTTCTGCTGTAATTTGGAACAAATATTTTGCTCAATAACTGCGATTAAAAAAACTGAAGTGTTAATCGACTTTTGTTGCTGACCGTACACTTCCGCCTAACCCAAAAAACCTAAATGGTACACCACCGACTTCTTGCAGTATTGTCTTTCCTTCTCCCCTTAATCCATCCAAAGGTTGTCTGTAAAAAATCGCCATTCCAGTACATTGTGTCACCCTATGTAAAATTTATACATTCACATTTGTAATTTTATGGTGTATACAAGGTGTCCCTGAAAGTATAAATTAAAGCGAAAAGGGACGTGGGCAAGGTCATTTCCAAACTCTTTAACTCTTTGACCTATTTATGTTTTTAGAGAAAAAAATCGTAAAAAATATAAGTTTTTTTTATGTTTTTTTTTTCTTTGATCACAATGCGAAGTGATTGAAAAAAGAAGGTAAATGAACAAGGATAATACAATGAAACTTACAAACGTTTAAAGATATTGTTATTACAAGGTAGGTAATTACAATTTCAGAATAAATAAACAAATATAGTCTAGTAATAACTTGTAATTTAAATCTTATGTACTTGATAGCATAAGTATAATTAGCCTATAAAGTTCCCACTGCTGGGACACAGGCCTCCTCTCTGTGAGAGGGAGTGGGCTGTAATTCACCACGCAGGCACAGTGCGGGTTGGTGGATGACACATATCTTCGATTCTTTGGTTCTAGGATATCTCGGTTTCCTCACGATGTTTTCCTTCACCGTTTTGAGAGCATTGGTGATGAAATTAAATACACAAACTAAAATGCACACACACATACAACTCGTAAATCGGAGCCCTCGTACTGCTCTCGTACTTTATAATTATGTTACGAATTCCCTGAATGAGTCAAGACATGCAAAAAATAATATTAAGCGTTTATTATTTTGGGTTTATTACAATATTTACGTCAGTAAGGATTCTAATTATACCTGTCGACGTAGATCGTTAATATTCTTGTACTAAGATATTATTAAATACAGAGTTTGAACTAAAATTTCTTTATATTCAATAGTCTAGACTTTTCTAGTCTTCATTTTCTATTACCTACGAAAGTTACCTTTGAAGGTAATAGAAGTATCGCTATGTTTAACTACTTTATGTTTATGACTGTACTTTCTCCGAATAAAAAAGTAAAGAGACTGAGTCTGAATAAATAAGTAAGTAGTTGTTGTCGTACAATGACAAGCAAAGGTTACTACAATTAGACTGGATGACTGGATTTATACCTAAAGTCTCATGTGCAGTCACTGTCGTGTGCAAAAATACGCCCTATATTTTATAACGTAAAGAACTATCATGATCAATGTAGGTACCTACTTTATTGTGTAAAGTGTAGCCAAGTCTTAAAATATAGGGAGTTTCAAATTATATCCATTCGCAACATTATCAGAGAGCCCAAATTCACCCTATCTTACCAGATCAGAATTATAAACATCCCACCGAATCCTTAGTTATATCCAGCATAAATCTGCGGAAACGTGAAGTGAATTAAACAGTACATAGTGAATGGTATCATAAACTATATTGTTTCAGTGCTATAAATCACAATATTCGAACGAGAATTGCGTCTGAATCCTAAATCGCAACAAGATAAACCGAGCCGTCGCGAAATATCCACATAAAACCGCAAAACATACGAAAATGATTTATAGTAGCCCCGATCTGTTAGGGCGGATTCGCGGAGCAAAAACAGATTATAGAAATCCCAGTTATACCCAACAATCGGTTCAGTTCGGCGATGTACGAATATCTTGACAAACGACAATATGAACACTCAATTAAAGACAATATACGTTTCTTTTGGTTTTTGCTCATAACTGTTTCAAAGGAGCAAAGAAAATCTTAGTAAGGGCTATTTTTACTTAGGGCTGATCGCACTCTATTTTTACACAACGCGCCACGCGACGGTACAAATACAATAAATTGGGGAATTTGGCTTAGTTTCCCGCGCCCCGTCGCGTGGCGCGTTGAAGTGTGTGATGCACCTAGTACATAGATGTGTGTCCGAAACACTAACCAAAGTAAATAGTAGAATGTTTGTTATTCTCTAATTTTATTCGCACTATACAGGGTTATTTGTAAAACACCAGCAACCTCTTAAGAGGTCATTGTACTCATCATTATGAACAACTTTTACTATGGGACCAAACCTGAAATCGCGAAAAAAAAATCAGCTGTTCCCTACATTTATGTTCGTATAACTCGTCAAAATGTAGGGAACAGCTGATTTTTTTTTCGCGATTTCAGGTTTGGTCCCATAGTAAAAGTTGTTCATAATGATGAGTACAATGACCTCTTAAGAGGTTGCTGGTGTTTTACAAATAACCCTGTATAATCAAGATCAATGCAATCAGCAAGGCGGGCACCGGGACTGCTTACCAAAGATGTGAATAATAGCGGTGATATACCTATCAGTATAACATTGATATCAGTACTATTCAAGTAAACTGTGTGAAAACATTCAGATATGCACACATGTCGCTTCTTTCATCACCGGAATTTCATGCTTCAATAAGGTTTTGTGCGTTGTACTTCCAGTTGTAGGTATTATCGAAATATGGGAGTTTGTTGCGCAACTTTTTCTTCCCTGCTAAAGCACTAGGAAGTGGTGAAGGGTGGGCGTTTTGGGGGAATGTCTTATGTACGCTAGTAATATATAAGTCAATGGTCTTATGTAATTTTGACGTTCAAAAAGTGCTGATTCTCAGCCTAGTTTCTATAGATGACTATAATTGTGTTTAATAATGCATAAATATTAAAGTAACCAAACAGCATGTATTATTTTGCAGTTTTCTCACTCCAAAAGTACCCGCCGTGCCGCCGTGAAGCCGTGTAGTTGTGTACACAAAAAATCCTTCATTAAATCTCAAAAATTATAGGTAAGTAGGAAGAAGTAAAATTATTTTAATGATATTATTTTATAAAATGTTTCTGAAGTCTTACGTTCAAAGCAGATTAAGTGAAAGCTGCGTAGTAAGTGTTGTAGAATGAACTGGCTTCGGTGAGACCTTGTTTGTACGTTATAATTTATTTTTGTACTTTGCACATAATTATTTATTTATCTTTGAATCAGGCGCATTACCCATCATTTTGTCAGTATTATTTAAACTTACATAACATTAATCAGCCTGTAACGTTTCCACAGCTGGGACACAGGCATCCTCTCTGTGAGAGGGAGTGGGCCCTAATCCACCGCGCGGGCCCGGTACGGGTTCGTAGATGTCATATGTCTTCGAATTTTCGGTTCTAGGGCATGCCGGTTTCCTCACGATGTTTTCCTTTACAGTTTTAAGAGCAGTAGTGATGAAATTATTATACTTTAACTACGTTAGTATCATAAACTAAGACACAAATATAAACAAATTAGGAATAATAATACAATACAACTTAAGGAAAACCAATTATCGCATCTTCTGGAGACACCTGGCAACAATGCACTGCGCACGGGTGCCTCATTAAGGTAGCCTTTAGTCTGGTTAGCAACAATGCTCAGGACTTTCTGTCACTGTCTCGCATCTGGCGCAGTAATAATGCAGATATTTTACGCGTGATCGCAAAAAAATCATCTGTACGCGCTTCTGCAAACATCCCTGTCGCGCTAAAGAAACGTGGCAAAACATATCAAAACATATACAGATATTTTTTGTCAATAAGTACAAAAAAAAAATTCAAATTGCAATACTTTTTGAGGAGGTGGAGGATGCATATCCCAATTATTAAGGGCAGTTTAAGTGTAGGGCAAGACAAAGTGACACCGCACAAGGCATAAAATTGCTTGACACTTCGCATGCCATTAAATTTTTTAGCAAAACTTGCTATGCGTGTATGCCTTTGGTTTTTGCTGAATTTTCTTTTTTTTTATTCAGGTTTAGAATGCACCAATATACATATTTGTATTTTTTTATGTTAACGCACAGTAAAACCTCTACATATCTATGTGTATTCATCCAACATTCCCTACAATGTATTCGCTTACAATGCGCCCTCTAATCTTCTTACATCGTAGTACAGATCTGTACACATTTATGTCATAAAAGACCCGTCTCCCATAAAAACGACCGGACAAACCTGCCTGTTCTAAAAAATATTACGACATATTCAGCTGAGATTTTATCGCATTCTGATCGTGTTAGCCTGTGACAATGTTGTTTTAAATTAGAATCACGATTTGTACTTTGTTTTTGGTATATTTCTCTTTGGGAGCAGGTAGTGGCCCAGTGGAATTGGTGGGCGTGACTTACGAGTTGTGGTCATGCGAACTACGCGTAGTACTGACGTCACGCAAAATCCTGCATCTCGCAAGTAGAGTTCACCGCGCAACTAGCACATAATTATACATCAGCCCGACATGAATCATCGGGCAGTTGCCTGCCAGACACGACACCTGTCTGGTTGGAGGATCCTCCCTTTTCATAGAGTAAACTTAGACAGAACTTTACACCCTGTTCCTCATGCCTCTATAGCATTAGGTTCGAACCCAGAAAGGCGCTTTACTTTGTGTAGATAATTTCATCACCACTGGTCTCGAAAGGGTGAAGTTTTCGTGAGGAAACCGGCATGTCCTAGAACCAAAAATTTTAAGACATGTGACATCCACCAATCTGCACTGGACCCGCGAGGTAGATTACGGCCCACTCCCTCTCACAGAGAGGAGGCCTGTGTCCCAGCTGTGGGAACATTATAGGCTGATTATGCTTATGCTATCTCTCTTTGATTTCGGTTGATAAACGTGTTTATGTATCAACAGCATTCAAATTGCATGTTAAAAAAGATTTTGTAGGAAAAAAAATACTTGTCCATAGTGTGAGAGGGTTTTATAGAAAGTACACAAAATGTATTCAATAATCAGTTTGAACTATTCAATTAAAAATTTATCGACGACGACGCCTTACTTCATTCGTAACGTTAATACATGAGCTAAGATTAAATCCTATCTTCATAAAGGTTTGAAGGCGATTATAATGTACTGTATTGATTGATTAGTGGTTGGTCAAATGAAACAAAACTAAAGCTGAGTGTGATAAAAGAATCATAGTGGAAAAAAAAAATGAAAATGTTACAAAAATCGGAAACAGAAACCAAACCTTTGGACAGATACAATAAGAAGCAAATAAAAATGTAATAACATATTTACACACATTCAAATAAAAAACATTTTAAAAAAATCTAAAAGGTAACCACAAGAGCCTCACATCCCAGCCGCCGCGGGAGACGCTCCGGGCGTCGGGAGCCGCGTGACGACTCCCAGCCACCGTAGGCGCGGGCCTGCGGACGGAGAGTAATCAGAATCAGATGTCAGGAGCAAAGAAGGGGCCCGCTAGCCTGCCGGGGCAGCGGGATTGTACGAAACCGCTAACCCGGAACATAAAGGGCTAAGGAAGGAACACGGGTGGGTTTTAGTTAGTAAGAGTCTGACTCCCTTCCGCTCCACCCAGTGCGGGAGGGGTCATTCGATGATTTCCCATCCTCAAAAAAGAAAAAAGCCAAAGACTAGCAGCTATGACTAGCAACTACGTTAATAACTAACCAACATATTATTATAGCCTCTAACTACAATGACAATTAATATTGATTAATATGCCTTTTACGACAATATGAAGGCCTGGTATCAATTTTGTTTCCCCGAGGAGCCTCTTGTAAACATGTTGATGAATACGTCATCTATTTCAGTCGTATCAAATTCCGGCGACGTGGCTTGCCTGCCATTAGACCCCGCAACACATAAGGAATACAAATTCGCAATACGTACCTCTGTTATCAGTGCACAGGTGGATGCCACGTACCCTTATTCTCACGACACTCGTGGGATGACGTGGGGTTGTTTATTTTTAGCAGGGGAATTCACCTGTACAGAAAAAACATAAGTACCTTAAGCTGTAGATCAATAAAAGCTTCAGGAAATTTAATATTCAGTTTATTTAGGTATTATTTTGAAGCTTGTGGCAGTGACAACGATGAAAAATTTCAGCGATCAAAAAATATAAATTACTATTTACTTCTAAAAATATTTCGTAGACTCTCCCTTCTAAATTATACTAAAGAGGCACCATTACTCCACCAACCCATTTTTTGTCTAGTGAAGTCATACCATAATGATGACAATCTGCGACTAAAATCAAGCTACTTTGTGAACGCCCTTAAGTAACTTTGTTCTTCGGCTAGCGTTCGGGTGTTTCCGCCGATCGCCGAACGACTCCTTCTGTCTTTATTTGCAGTCGGTGTTTGCAGCCGTAGTTGTCCGCGGCGTAGCACGGCAGTTGCGTCGTAGCGCTCGTAGCGGCTGGCCTACGCTCCCCTCTACGACAGTATTAGCGTAGAGATCTTTCTCATTTTCATTCTGAGATTGTAACTGTAATTGGACGTTTTATTAGTAGGATTTCATAATAGTATAATTAGTATTGGTGTTTAATAATCGTTACTTAATAAGTGCTTGGAAATACTCATCGCAACAGGTAAGTCATTTTAAAACTACATTAAAAAATTTATTGAATTTACATAATTAAAAAAAAAATCTGTAACTTATTCTTTCTGTTTCTGGTTATATTTCATTTGGTTTCGACGTGTTTATTATGCGTAATAATTTATTAAGACTAATATTATGTGCGTCACACTACTTCCGTTTCCATTATGAGGTACCTGCTAATATTATGGTAATGGAATCTCGCAGTATGGTGCGTAGCATTTACATAAACAAAAATAGGGTGTATATTGTGCCAACGCAACGGTGTTTAGTACGTACGTAAGTAATATTTCATGTCGCGATACGAGCTTAACGCCAGCAACAATAACCGAACAAAAAGTCTCGCAATTGTTCTAGTTTCAAACTTCCACTTGGTGCCAGAAACAATACGTTTGCGGCGAGAAAAACTGCTTGAATAATTATGATAAAAAAACGACGTGTTTTTTACGAGCGCTGCTTTTTCAATTGTAGCTTTATCTTGCCGTCAACGCCTTTCGCGTGAGTCTTTATGACACAATTTATTTTGATAACCATCTCCCGACGTCGTCTTGGAACTTCCTTTCTTTAGCATGAATCGTTCCGTAAGTGTGTTGACTAAGTCGTTGGATGCTCGCTGTGTTTCGGGAGTCAATACTGGAATGTGCACAATAAGCACGCATTACGTTCCTTTTACGGATATACAAGTTTGTGTTGTGTGTTTGGCGCTTACCCTCGCTTACACCCCGGGGTCGTATTCTATAGCGTCACGAGCGCTCGAGGTAATTAATTAGCCTCTTTGATACCGACATACGCAGCCGCTCCATTCCTCGTGAGATCTTTACCGGAGAATAACTACTTCTCTTTTTGTTTAGCTAATATACCTTGTTTACTGCTCTTAGTTTATTTGTACAGTCTTAATGAGTTATTTTTCCGTGCTTACTTTCTTTTTTCAATGCATAATGTAGTGTTTTGTGAGTGTGTTCATCTTTTCGTGTTTAATTTTGTAGTTATAGCGCTCTTTCGGTTTTCTCTCCCGGAGAGCATCGACTTGAAACAACTACATTATATGAACCTATGACTTAAATAATTATCAACTATAAAGTATTCGGGTATATT
This sequence comes from Oligia latruncula, assembly GCA_948474745.1. Classification (NCBI taxonomy): domain Eukaryota; kingdom Metazoa; phylum Arthropoda; class Insecta; order Lepidoptera; family Noctuidae; genus Oligia; species Oligia latruncula. Next base: position 8,034,365 of record OX419693.1, on the reverse strand, counting down.
TGTTTTCTTTTATCCGGAAAATTTTAAACTGAAGAACCAACTTTGATCGAACATTAATCAAAATTTTTTCAATATCGAAATTTTTCTTCTCACTTTTGTAGCGGAATTTTCCCCTAATATTTTTTCTTCGATGCTTTTTATGTTGGCATTGTTCCATCTCAGTGAAATTAAAAAAGGGAATTCATCATCTGCAGCGAGCGTTCAAATAAGGCCGAGGGCAGATGTTGATTTTCTGACAAGAATATTTAAAAACTCCTTGCGTAAGCTAACTTTATATCCTGAAGGTATATTATATTTTGTTCATGTAAATTGGCCGTATTTCCGCCTCGAATTTAATTGGACCGATGTTCTCATAATAGGACTATTGGATAGAGACTATTTCTATATAAATGTTGTTGGGTTATTTTTAGATTCATCGTAACGAGTCTACAGGTAGAAAGCACAAAATTGTCTCTCTATTACAATAGATAATCACATAGATTTGCTGTCGGGTATTAATCTAAATGTAATAGTCAATCAAGTTGATGAGCGTGTAATTTATAAAATGTATGGAGGAATAAAACAATATTTTTTTTAAACTTTGTGTGGAAACACACAAAGTTTAAAAAACACACATTTTTTATTTAAACAAAAAAAAAATTTTTTATTCCCTAAAGGCTACCGAAGGTCTCCAATTTACTGATATCTGGTATTTTGACTTGACAATTCATTTCTAGCTCACAACAGCAATCAATGGCGGGTTGTATATAATTATTAGATAAATATCATATTGATACGTGGGTGTTGATGATTAGTATTCGAAGGTATCGAACTCTGTCATCAGAAATCCCATTACACTAATATAAAGGCGAAAGTGTAGTGTAGTGTGTGTGTGTGTAGTGTGTGTGTGAAGTTGGGGTGTGTGTGTGTGTATTGATATGTTTGTTACTTCTTCACGCTCAAACGGCTGGACCAATTTTGATAAAATTTTGTATGGAGGTAGCTGACACCCTGGATTAACATATAAACTTTTTATCCCGATATTTCCATGGGATCGACATTTACGCGGGTGAAACCGCGGGGCGCAGCAGTGTATAATAAATTGACAGTTGCAAGGTTATCAGATTAAATATTATGTGCAGGTTTGCACTATCAGGCTCTTTTTTGATGATATCTAATGCTGCATATCTAATAATAGACCAAAAAAAGAAAGAAATAAAAATTACTTTTATTAGTTTTTGGTTTGATGGGTTTGGTTTGGTTAGTTGGTTTTAGTTTTGTGACCAAAATAATAATTCATGTTTGAAAATTCGTAATAAAAATAATCTAGACGAACATAGTGCTGATTGGCTGATTAATAAGATTAAACTTTCTTAGGTATTTCTTGGAATTAGTGACTGTTGTAGAAGATTGAGTAGCCTTTATGCTTCAGGTATGCTTGAAAGAAAGAAAGAAAAAGTATTTATTGCGACTCGTACAGGAAGATCACAAACTAAACTAAACACAGTAAAATAAAAATCCAAGTTATATAAAAAAAAGTAACAAAAGGAAAATGAAACAAAGTCCTATATGAGGCCAAAAGGCTCCTATCTCAGCATGACATTTAAAAAATTAATGTCGCAGCGCTGGTATTCTGATAGGGCCCGCTGTGATGGCACGGGCAGTTACAGATATAAATATAATGTAAAATATTAGCAAATAAAAAAATAAAATAACTTCATTTTTCAATTTGCGCCAGGCGTAACCTCATTACTGGTCTATGCCTTGAGTTTCAGAGGCAGTAGGCTTGCCTGCGTACATCTACATAACTTTATCAAGTCATTATTTAGATACTTACACTAAATGAATGATCAAGAGAAACCAGCTGTCCTCGTGTCGCCTAAACGCAGTAAGCAAGTCTGGGATACTCAGTGCAGTATTTCTCTGAATGACTTAAGGCTTTTAACACACACTGGCATAACATCAGAGGGTAATTCTCGTAATTTTAAGAACAGACAGTCATTACGGGTAGTCAGAAGCCCAAAAGTCTGACAACCAGTCTTACCAAGGGTTATCGTATTGCCCAGTAACTGGGTTGTGGATGTCAGATAGGCAGTCGCTCCATATAAAATACTGGTATTCGGCTGCATCCGGTTAGACTGGAAGCCGACCCCTACATAGTTGGGAAAAGGCTAGGCAGCAAATTCTCTAAATGCTAGTGAAAGCTGCATCAAAAATCCTTGGCATGCGTTAGAAGAACAACGCAGTCACTCAGATAGACACGAAAAGCGAATTTAATTTATAATATGTATAGATATAGAGAGATGGGCAGACGACATTGTTGCGATCGCGGGCAAAACCTGGATCAGACTGGCACAGGAGCGTGGGGACTGGCACATGAAAACAGAGGCCTGCGAGCTCAGCAGTGGGTGTGGATGATTATATTATTATTATTTACTAGCTGCGCCCCGCGGTTCCACCCGCGTAAGTGTCGATCCCGTAGGAATATCGGGATAAAAGGTAGCCTATATGTTAATCCAGGGTGTCAGCTACCTCCATACCAAATTCTATCAAATTTGGTCAAGCCGATTGAGCGTGAAGAAGTAACAAACATATAAACACACACACATACCCCCTCACAAACTTTCGCCTTTATAATATTAGTGTGATTTATTTCAATCAACTTTGGATCATACAATTTATTTTTAATATTATATGCCTGTGTTGTCCCGCTGCAGGGCAAAGTCCTCCCTTCCCTCTTTCTACTTTGCCCGGACTACTGCGATTGTGGGTCAATCCTTTAAGAAGGAGTCCAGCTCATCCCGTCATCTCTTTCTGGGTCTGCGTTTCCTGCTATTGGCGATCCACTGAGTGGGGACTTTTGCATATTGCTGCTCCGACATGCGACAGATGTGGCCAGCCCAGTTCCCCTTTAGTCTAGCAGCAGTGCGGCCAGCGTACGCTATTTTTGTTTTGGAACGAAGTATAGAGTTCTACAATTACTTAAACTAAATAAAAAAATATCAATCAAATTAAAGAATTACATTTGGGGAAATTGAAAATTATACATTAAGAATTACATTTAAATTGAAAATAATGCATTTTTTTTTTTTTTTTTATAGCAGTGGTTCACGAACTGGCAGTCGAAACGTTCAGCAAAAACCTATGGTTAGATATAGATTTTGGTGTTTAGATAACATTAATTAATAATAATTTTTATTTATTTATATATAATTAACTATTTACACTAGATACTAAATTAAAAGACTAACTAACCTACTATACAAATAAATACAAAAACAAAGGACACTTAGGCGAAAGCAGTTTATAGCATTTTTACATAAACAAATCGTATGTACCTACAGCCGGTCGATTCTGTAAAAATCTCACCGTGAAAACTTAGGTGAAGTGAGTTTGTTTTTGCTAGGAATTGACACTATTGACAGCTCACTCCACGCTCACTTCACCTAAGTTTTCACGGTGAGTTTTTACAGAATAGCACCGCAGATATTAATCTGCCGTGAAAACTTAGGTGAAGTGAGTTTGTTTTTGCTAGGAATTGACACTATTGACAGCTCACTCCACGCTCACTTCACCTAAGTTTTCACGGTGAGTTTTTACAGAATAGCACCGCAGATATTAATCTTATCATTACACTTTTAAATAATTTTGAAAATGTAACCGACCCAAAATTTTTAATTAATAATTTACAAAGTTCAATGCCGGTCGGAGGACTTTATAAATGTTGTCTCTTGCTATTATCTCAAAAGTAATTAAAGCCTGACAAAACTGTGTAGAATAATAAAGGTAAAGAGAAGCTTGTTAATTTCTTTTTTTTTTATACAAAACCTGTAGGTAATTAAACTTTATCTTTTGAATAGGTCAGCTTTTATATTAAAAAACTAAAATATGGTTATGACTTGTACTGAGACCCAGTTTATTATATGGTATTGATCAGGGAGCCTAAAAAGGCTACTTTGGCAGAATCATGAAAAGGATAACATTATGAAACATTATTAAACGTATCAAATCCCATTGGTGAAAGATTTTTCAGTTATTTTTTTTTGTCTGTGCTAAAATACCAGTCAATCCAATCCAAATCCAATACCAATCTCTTTGATTATACCTACGTAGTGCAGCAAAAAAAAGAAAAACACGGACTGTCTTCGCCATATTATGATTCATAATTTTATCCTTTTATGATTCTGCCAAAGTGGTCTTTTTAGGCCCTCATTACAATTTTTAACTAATTTCGGGATTATAACCACGGCAGTTTCGTACAGCATTTTGTTCATAACCGTATGAACATTGGGATGTTGACGTGTGATTCCAACTTTTTACCTCAAAATGATTATCACAGCGTAATATCACATCTGTGTCTCCCAAATGACTACGCAAAGGTTGTAAGTTCACCACGAAGGCCCAATACGGGGCCAATCCCCTTAAAAACAAACATGCTAGTGACAACCGATCCACATAAAAAAAGAGATTGAATATTAGCACCCAGGTGTACCTGTAGTCACGCGTTTTTAACCCATTTGAAGAAATACAGGCGAGATGAATATTTTATGTTAAACACACTTCACAAAAGGCGCCGTATGAGCTTTTAAAAACACGCTTATGTATTACTTAGTATTAAGGCAGTAAGACAGAAAACGTCGATATACGCTAGTAATAATTTATTGGTAGCGGAGGATAGAACCCCATTCTGTTCTATTCATACATTCTTAGTGTATACGGAGTGTAAATATTTTCTTCGAGTAAAATACGACGTCCTTGCTAGGAGTGCAATAGAAACAAAGAATGTATTGTTTTGATGGCCACCAGTTCTGTTTTACATTTTCCCAAATGCAAGATAGGGGTAGAGAAGGGATACTCTTAGAGCACAAAATATTATTACCTAGGTTGGAAGATCCTGTTCTAGGTAAAGGATTTTTTTTACATGTTGTACTTCTATCCCACTCTTAGACAAAGGCCTGTTTCAAGTCCTTCCAAACGTATTTAGGTTAAACCGTACACACTATTCCCTCTCTCAAATTCAAGACCACAAATAGTTACCTACATACCTAGAATCAGTAGATTGGTAGCATTGCCTAGAGCCACTATTGCGTCACTCCACCAATATGTAGATACCATTAGATTCAAAGAATCACAATACTACGTATCGGCCCGTTTTTAATTGCATTAGGGAATAGGAGGCTTCGTAGGTTTTCGTCGATTTTTTGTTATTCCGGCCTCGGTCACATATTTCTTTATAAAAAAGACATGTCGCATGACCCACTGCCCCCAGGGCATTCTCCGGGATGTATCGTATTACCAACTTTAACTTAGAACATGTTATATACATATATTATAACACAAGGAACTCTTAAAAAGAATATGACATGTGGTGTGTAACAAAATATAGGGTATATCAAACTTTGGGTTGTTTTTCCTGTTTTGATGCATAAAGAAATTGTATTTACGAAGTTGGATATCTCTGCGGAAGTCAAAGTAAGAAGTGACATTAATTAAAGAGATCTTGCTGACACGACTTGGTTGTCTTATTACATTTAGTTTCAGTGACACAAATATTATTTAATTTATTATGGAAACTTTCTGGTTTATGTTGAAAGCATACTACTAATTGGTATAAAATAGAGGGAAAATTATCTTAGACCAAACTCCAATCAGCTATTTCAAATTCGGCATTGATACCGAACGTATTTTTAGAAACAATTGAATCATTACGTACACCCCACATCCACTTTTAGAGCTCAACAAGGTCATACAAATATCTGGATGCAAGAACAAAGCCCTGACCTGAGGTCAGGGTTTCTGGTCTGCGTTCGACATAGAAGGCCGAATCTCCGCCTCTGCGCCATTTGCTATTGGCATCGATTGCTATCGAGTAACGCAAAGATCCATTTCCGACGATTGACTCTTACAATTCCGCGAGGTGACGGGCAGCTTGTACTCTTTTCCTATTTTCAGTTGAAATGGAACGTTATGTAAAAGCCTAGTCGATGGGTACGATTTTAAATTGGAATGAGGACATTTTGTATGGCAATGCATTCTTTGTCGGTTCTTTACGGTTGATATGCTGCAATCACAATAAAGGTACATAATTATGATCAGTTTATGCCATGTTTTTTTAAGCAGTGTTCTTTAAAGAGTCTGAATAATCTCACGTCGATATATCTTGATAAAGTCATCATCTGCTTAGCCATTTTCCAATTATCTTGGGGTCGGCTTCCGGTCTAACCGGATGCAGCTGAATACATGGAGCGAATGCCTATCTGACCTCCATAACTCAGTAACAGGGTAAAACGATACCCCTTGGCTTAGCTAGGGGTGTCATAACCTGTCTTAGCTGGTTGTTAGACTTTCGGCCTTCTGACGACCCGTAACGACTGCCAAAGATCCACGAATGACAGCCGGGACTAACGTCTTAACGTGCTTTCCGAGGCACTGAGAGGTCTTTGTATGTAAAGATGGCCACCCATCCACGGACCATCCGCGGCACACCTGGCTTAACCTGATCGATCGACCCGTGCGGCTGTTATAGTATACCCATGTTAATAGAACGGATCAACAAAACAAAATATAAGTTTAGTTTTCCCAAATCACCAGTCGATAGAGCCTTACCGTTGGACCGTTAATTTGAATGAAAACAACCAACAATACAACAACTCCAACTATTTGAATTGAGATAAGCAAACGAGTTGGGTCGGCCGTACTTTTGTCACTCAACCGCCCCTAAATGACAAATTAATTAAATGAATGACCCTGAAACAATAAAAGCCAACCCTAAATCGTCCGGATGGTCCATTGTTCCTCATTGTTATCACTTGAGTGATCAGCCAGCAGAAAGAACAACAGGTATAACAGTGACGTCACAAAAGGGAAGGAAATAAAATTATTACGACAGTTTTTTTGTAAACAATGCTGATGGGAGTTTTATGTTTGTAACAGAATTACGTTATGTGCTTGCCTCTAGTTTTATTGCATTATCACGTAAGTAGGATTTTATTGCAGAGGGGTCGCGATTCTTTCCGTGTTATCTTTTTGTAATCCTACTATGTTTTTATACCGGTGGTGGTTAGGGTCAACAGTATTCTTCAGAAGCCTTACCTCGTGCACTTTGTTATGAAGTTAACGTGTGAAAGTTTAACTTTCACGATGTTGAAACAAAAATAGTTGAGATGCATTTGAAAGCACGCTACATACAGTTTTGTGTAATAAAATACTTCGTCTCAGAAAAAGAGTTTTGCTCGCAAATAAACTGAAGATTTAAACTAAACGGAGTCTTATTTAGTCACGATCTTTCAACGACCGAGTCCTAAATTACGTTAGAGAAATGACTTTACCCAGCTTTGATAGCTTCGAAAGTTTTCAGACTAAATTCATCCAAAATTTTGTAGAGCTTTCTTACTGAATTTCTTCAGAATCTCAGAGAAATTCAAATAAACTACGAGCTTTATATAAATTACGGAATAAATTTTCTAACATGTCAAAACCGTTTGTTACATCGATTTAGATGAAGATGTTAGAGATGAATGTAACAAAGATTACTTCTGACCTTTAATAGAGGCTTTGACCTGTGAGATTGAGTCTCCATTTCTTCACAGGATCATATAGGAAAATGTTGACTTCAGCATATTTTTTTTTATATTACGTGTGAAAGAGATTTCAATACTTACTTACCCTATTTACCAGAATAAACATTTCATTAATGTTCTACAATCATAAATAAAGCCTTGTTTGTAATTCTATGGGCGATAATAAAATACGTGTCAGAGGCACGTGACGACGACACGGGAAGGTAAAGGTAGAATTATTAGAAATGTTCAAAGGAGCGTGAAATATCGTCTTATTATGTAGTTGTCACGTTCTTTGTGCCCGAAGATAGTTTATTTACTTGTTGTACATAGCACACTATAGAAACCGTTTATCGATTAGTATCAGTCAGTTAAACATGTCTGTGGTATTAGATTTTTTTTTAATACACAATACATTTTCGTATGATCCACAATCGAAATAACGTGACCAAGCATATTTTTTTTTTTTTTACTTAGCATTATCAGTATATAATGTTCCCCACTGCTGGGACACAGGCCTCCTCTCTGTGAGAGGGAGTGGGCCGTAATCCACGCAAGCCCAGTGCGGGTTGGTGGATGTCACATGTCTTTTTGGTTCGAGGACGGTTTCCTCACGATGTTTTCCTTAACTGTTTTGAGAGCAATAGTGATGATATAATTTACAGTATTTGCACAAAGTAAAGCGACTGTCTGGGTTCGAACCCACAACATTTAAGTTGCGACCGTGACCACTGGGCCACCACTGCTCCTAATCCTCCTTTTAATTAGTGGAAATAAATTAATAAAATCACATTTCATTGTAATGCCTTATTAAAAAAATATTACAAATGATATTATAATAAGTTTAGAAATAGATTCCTGGCTCGTTGGTCTGGTAGTCGCAAACGCTACTGCTAAGCATGAGGTCCTGGGTGCGATTCCCGGGTCTGGCGAAATTTTATTGGATTCATACATCTGGAATTTCGCAGTAGCAACCTGGAGTTCTTATTTCTTGAGTCTTTATTTAGTTGATGGCTATAGGCTGTTACATGGATTCGATTTAGAAAAAGTACCCATTTACTAAGAAAATTCTCAGCTCGCCACAAAAGCCTTCCTGTATCGCGTAGGTACGAACACTATTGTCCCACAACTCTAATATAAAAGCAAAAGGGGACTAGTCATTGTTCTTTTTACCATAATTACATGACAAGGACAAAAGGCAAGCGGGGTGTGAAACCCCCTTAGTGTGACAAGCACGTGCTTAAATTCCCCGACGAGAAATGAAAAACCCGAAGCGCACTAAGGGCTTCGTACCATCAAAACTTTTCTAGTTGGCCTTACTTTTTATTATTTGCCATGATAGCGGCCTTAGCAACTCGTATTCTGTGTAAACTTTAACTAGCTACGAATTACGGTTCTAAGCCTTGTGTTTACCAACATTTAAATCAACTGATTAAATATTTAAACAGTTCTATAATTAAAATTTCCTTAAGAAAATTGACATAAACCAACTGTTTAAATACCTAACCGGGTGGTTTGAATGTTGGTAAACTCAGGCCTTAAAGACCCTATGACAGGCATGCAGACAGATAGACAGTGTAGCCTTAGTACCTAAGCTTAGGGCTCACGGCTCACCCTTAGGCAAACGAAACCATTAAATTTCTTCTTTAATATACCTACACGTGCTAAAGCAGACCTCGTGGTAGTTGAATTAATAAAGTTATGAACTCATCTACGTTTGAATAAATTACTTTTGGTGTTATTAGTCAAAATTAACTAAACTTTCTTTAGAAACTTATTGCTATATATATCTTAAACTTATAATTAATTTGTGTGTAAACTTTCGGTTTTCTGTAATAAAATAAATCGCCCTGTTTGAATAACTATTTTTGTAATTCACTGATTGGTTATTTGCAAACACAGAATCAATGAGATTTTGTTTATTTGATCCTTCCAAATAATTAATTAAAAACCCAATTTTCTTGAAAAAACTTGTAGTTTTCTGAAAAATCTTAAAGGAAAACTTGAGATTCTAACTTTAAGCCAATTTTCTATAACGAGACGAAAACATTACTCACCTACGCTCCAATTTCAACGAACTGCTAAAAACCTCATTATACCAAAGTAACAGCGTTACCCGGTATTACCCAGTACTACCCAGTGTTACCCAATGCTACCCAGTGTCTCATAAACAACATCAATTTGCTGAACCCGTCTAATTGTGAGAGTGTACCTCAGTAACGTAACACCTGGAATGCGACGCCTTAAATCCGACGAGCTTACGACCTCACCACACCTGATACCGTGAGTTTATTCTCAGAAACTTTATCATACGAAATCAGACTTTATGTATTTGGAATAAAATTTGTTTTAGCAATCGATGAGACAATTCAGTAGGTATAAAATTATGTGACCATAAAAATGATATGAGTGCATTAGACCGTGGCCTAATAATCTATTGTTCGATATTGAGCCCAAAAACGGGTTTTAGGTAAATCGGATCGTGTGCAGATGGCCAGCACATCAAGCTACTACAATCTGTAAAATTTCTTTAATAGATTTTCAACTTTATCGCTAAAGCGTAAGCTTCGAAGTTGATTGGGAAAATTTGACAGTTTTGGATAGCTTGATGTGCTGGCGTCTGTACTTACCAATAGTTACTTTCTTATAATGTTAAGGACTGAAATACGATGAAACGATTTCTTGTACGCTTTTTTAACCTGCACATAATAGTAATTACTAAAAAGTAAGGTCGCTTTTCGTGTGTGTTTGTGTGATCGCGTTGTTCTTCTAAACTGCAAAACAGATTTTGATGCAGTTTTCACCATTATTTACAGAACGTACTCCGAAGAGTTTATATGTATAATCCATTAATAATAAACTTATAATAATAAATCCATTTCGATGTTTTGTCAAGTCGTTCCAACCGTTTGAAGCAGGGGCGGCGGATCGCTAGTGTCGAGTAATACAAGTTTCATTTTAACTGGTTGAAAGTTAAATAACTGTTTGTAAGGTATAGGAATCGGACAACGTTTAAAGCTCCATTAATTAACGCCTTGCATGCAAAACGCTCCTTGCATTTTGACACTATACATACATGGGTACATAAGTGGTGCTTACAGCCAGTCCAAGGAGACACAACATTACCATACCTAGATTACAAGACAATTCCTAGTAGTTAACGTCAGTTGTATTTTAATTTATTGCTGTTATTACCATTCGTTAGTCTTATCTCACTTGCATAAATATTAACAATCAAGTAAGTATGGTCTGTTTCAAAACTAACTGATGAAAATGTAAACAAACCCTGATCAAGTTAAATTCTAACGCAATCACTCAGTAAATGGAATTAGTAAACATTCATCTGTATTTTTATAAAGTTTAAACTTTATATATTATCTCACCACTTTCTTATTTTCATCAATAAACATTATTAAATTATAATTGAAAGACCATCGACGAACCTTGAAATTAAAATAAACCTCAACTGTCAAATGAAAAACATCTATAATTATGGTGATTTAAAATTGGAATTTCGATTGAAGTATTCAAATAATTAAATCAAAGTAGGTACTCAATTTGTAAATGCCAATACAAATTTGGCATCCACAGGTACAGTCAACAAAGGAGTTAAGTATACAGGAGCGTCGGATATAGTTGAAGTTTACTAAGAAACCGATGGATGTTCTGGACTAAAATTTAATTTAATAAATGAGCTGTTTGTTTTCTATTAATAAACTAAAATTTTATTCGATAATATCCATCGGTTTCTTAGTAAACTTCAACAATATCCGACGCTCCTGTATACTTAACTCCTTTGTTGACTGTACATTGTCTGATCCATTTGTTTACATTTTAATCAGATTCTTTTGGAATAGACTATAGCTATTAGAATCATACATCAACTGGTTTAAGTATTGATCTGGTGAATGTCGAGGTATATTGTGAAGTGGACAATCTTAGCCAGATACAAATTTACGCCAAACTGAATTCTGACTATGCTCCCAAGAATTGCCTTAAGTCTAACTTTGTGATAGGAAACTCGGTCCAAGCAACATCCGTTGACGTCACTATCCGATCTCTTACCAGTTATGCTACTAGCAGATGCGACCTACTATCTATCTGCGTCATGCTTGTTTTGCTATTTATTGACCTGAAAAGCTTGGCTTTAGATATCTTTAGATACTATCCTTTAGAACACTTTAGAATTTTTCGACGCCATATTTTACTTGTTTGCTAACAGTTTTCGTTAAATTAGGACATTATATTTTTATTTTATTAATAAATTAGGAAGGTAAAAGTAGTTATTTATGTACAGTTTTCAATTCTCACTAGTAGACTTTTAAAACAAACTAGTAATAGGAGGGTTAATTTAAAGTTTCTCACAGCATATTTCGTGAGAGCACTTGACTTGTGTGTGTGTGTGTTTTTTAATGTCGTTATCACCAAGATTTTTAGTTACCTTTTAAAAAACTAAGTTTTGGTAATTGTATTATGCTTTTAACTCCATACCCTAATTGGGGTCTTGCGTTAATTATAATCATGTTACATATTGTATAGGTACAGCGTCAGTACACTTTTGCTTAGTTAAATTTAAACAACATACACTATACAGATAGTGGTAACAATTATGTTTTGCAAGGTTTAGTTCGAGCTCGAACTAACTTCTTGAGCTCTTGCTTAACAGTTTGATTAAGGGCCTGACGGTTCCCAAGTCGAGGGCTTCCTTATAAACTTGACTACCGTAGCTTGCTTGAGTACCTATTTGTATCGTACTTACAATGTACCTAAAGGAGAATTTGTGCTCGTTCTTTGGGATGAATACAAAAATGACGAGTGCGTGTGAATTGTTACATATTTTTGCAGTTACTGATCTACTCTCAATTCTTGAGTTATATGAAATGAACATAAGACTGCAACATCGAAAGGGGAGGTTGTTGTTATAATAACCATTTTATTTTTTTAAGAACGTGTGATCCGTCCAATCACATAATGCTCAAATATAGAGAAAACACTCTTTTATTGCTAATACTTTTAAATCTACAACTGTCCCGTTTCACAATATCATCCAAGACTGGGCTCTGCACAACATTTTACTATTTTAAATGATTTTTAAGATATAACCGTTATTTCTAAATGTTGCCAAACTAAAATAATATATTGAGTCGCCATAATGAAAAAAAAACTTTTTTTTTAATTTTATTTTTTTTATTTTAATAAAACGTTATTAAAATAAAAAATAAACGTTACGTAACGTTTATTTGTTTGTTACAATATTAGTAATTTGTATATTGACAATGTTGGCACGGTGGATATTATAATTCGGGTATAAAAAATAATACATTAAAAAAAAAAAAGAAATCACGACACAGAGTTAGGTAGTACGTACGGTAACTCTTGATCAACGAAATCCACCCTTACTGTTACAAAATAAAGGCGCTGTAAAAGTCAAATTCACCTAGACCCTAGAAGAGCGATTGACAGTACGTGGGTTTGTAAACATGCCTCCAAACGGTCTGATCAATACGAAAAGGAGCGAATGGTGCAGTCATTAAAAAAGTTTGTGTTTTAAAATCCATCATATACTGATGTGTGAAATAATTAACGATATTGTAGGATTATTTTGATCAGATGTATTATTTTTAGTTTTTGTTTAGGTGGCTATGTCAATCATTATAAGAAGAAATCATAATAAGAATGGTTGTTTACTTTTGCTTTATAATACACAGTAGCTAGGTAAACAATTTTAGCAAAGCTAGCTTGCTTGATTGCACAGAAAAACAAACCATAAATAAAAGTCATAGCAAAAAATATTACAACAAAACAAAAACTGTTGTAACGCTACTTAGTCACTTAGTAAGCTAGTTTTCCCTGAAAAAGTTGTGTAATGCAGTGGTCATTTATCTCGAACGCCAGCCGCATATGCCGTCGCGTCTGCCCGTAGCATCGTATTTTGTATTTGTTCCATATCTGTCGTTACTGCTATGATAATCGGCTTTATGCGAGTTTGGCGCGCAATGTATCTATTGGTGCCTATTCGTTTTGTTGTGTGGTGTTGGTTTTTGTGTTGGGACATAAATAGGAACGTTATTATTAATTTGTTAATTTTACAGCTTCGATCAACAACTAATCGATTAGATTTCCGATGACCACAAATATGTTGTGGTCTTATTTTTGCTTAGAAATTATGCTTTATATTTCCATAAATATTTTTGATTTTAAAAATACGTTTACTTTTCAATCAAAGTAGTAAATATATTGCAAACAATAATAAACTTTGTGTTTGAAAGTTAAGGTTTATAATCAAGTTATATGCGAATCGCGGCCACTTGAGCGTGGTTTTGTTCCTAATATTTAATCTGGTGTTATTGTTGATCGAAGTTTTACAGCCTTGAAAGCTTTACAAAGTCTAACTATGTTGAAAGCATTTATGGGCCTTGGGCTTTGAATGCTAACAACATTAATAAACTATAGTACTAACCACATACATACACCTAGATAACGTAAGTATTACGAACTGTATGAAAACCAAGCGTGCCATTTTTGACTACCTTCTATGACGGCACAAGCTCGCACTCTCGCTCACGCTTACACAGGACTGAGCGCGAAAGTGGCGGTTTACGATTTTTGAACGTAAGTTGGTGCGATTTTTGGCACGCGAAATAGTTGCGTTATCTAGGTGTATCTATATCTGTGGTACCAACTGAAGGGTTCGTTGTTAAATAATAACAGGCACACTGATCAATCGAATGTTAAGGTTAGGTTGGGTTGTGGGTGGCTTGTATCAAGACCCCTTTGTGCATCGGAAAGCACGGAGGGGTCTTAAGCCGTTAAGCCGGTTAAACTGGAAGCCGTACCCAACATAGTTCTTCCAATAAAGAAAAAAAATACAAATCATTGGGGAAAGGCTAGGCAGATCTATTTAGCTACTAGCTGACCCGGCGAACTTCATACCGTCTCAGAATCAATAAATGTTGAAATTAATTATCGTTAGGTTTACGTGAAATAAAGAAAATAATTGTAACAAATACATACCTCAGTCCACTCCGAGTGCTCGTCGTCGTGAAATATCGTCCTGAATTCTCCGAGTTTCAATAGTTAAATTCTGCTATTTGGGGCGGAGACAAATCCAACAAATCAAAGATCATAAAAATTGGTCCAGCCGTTCTTGAGTTATAAATGGTATAACTAACCCGACTTTATTTTATTTTTATAGACTAAAGGATTTTAAAACAATTTATAAATCTATTAATTTGGACTGTTTGCTACAAAAAATATACGTTATATGAAGCTTTAGGCACTGCTTACTTTTCACCTTGCATATGCTTGCTCAAAAACCTGCTGCTAATAATGCTTGCTGTCTAATGGTGGTAAAAGCCCAGAGGGTTTGAGGGTTTGGTTAATGTCACGGAAGTATAGACTTCCGTGACATAAACTGAGTAGACATTTCCTTATCTATTCTTTTGCTTATGTAGATTAGTAGAAGACTAGTTACTCATTACTCTGACTCCACGTCGTATCGTTCACCGACCTATCTGTTTCATAACTTCTCAGACCAATAAACAAGTCTCAGTTCGGTTTATTTGCAACACCAGTTCAAAAGCATGCAAAGCAAGTGATCAACATTCTACAAGGGTATCTTGTTTATGCAAACTAAATTTTCACCTCTTCCATGTTTCCAATCCCAGGAGAAACTATCAAAACGAACTTGGATATTAACCGTCGCTTCGCAAATCCAATTTACCTTTTTCTATCAATGTTTACCTCGATAAACAAGTTTCGGTTATCCTAAATTGCTGTCTGTACCCGAAATAATTTCATATTCTATATCTTGTTTGTTCTTTCTTTTATTTACAAAGTTAATCTTTATTCTTCTTTTTACATAAAGAAAAGCTTTTCATGATACTACTTTAGTTGTAACTTGAGAAAAGCGGCTTGTTCTGCCCGCAAGCGCAGGGTTTACAACTGAATTTAATATGTACAGACTATTTAAATCCTAAATTTAGTTGCTATGTAATTTGTATAAAGTTGATTAATGAGGCTTGAACAGTCATTTCCATCATTCTACTTGACATTTGGCATTTTCTTACGTAGTTAAAAAGGGATTGAAATCTAAACTCTAATATTACTGCGACATCAGTCCAACTTTTGTCAAATGTGTGCACGACGAAAATGATTCCCCTAAAAAAACTCACTTTCATAAAACAAGTGAATAGGGGATTGAGAACTCCAAAAAATACCTTCGATTTTTGTGTAAAATTTGTAGAGAGTATATTTTGAGATCGAAATCATTACAATACCCGTGACTGGGTACGGGGTATTGTAATGATTTCAATCTCAAAATTAATAAAAAGTAAACTCATATTCTCGTCGATCTTCATTTTGTTAATCTTGACTGTCAGTTATTTAAGGGTTGTCTTCGTTACGAATATCGAGCACTGGAAATGACGTGTGCTTAGAGGGACTATGCCGAAAGGGGATTTAAGAATTTCGGAGAAAATGGTATTAATACCAGGAAAGAGAATAAGGATAATTTATTAGTAGCAACGACATAAGGAACCATAAAAAATTGAGATTTGTGGTGTCTTTCAAAAAGGTATAATAAAGTGCGACTTATTCCTAGGGTCACCGTTATTTAATTCTTCCCAAGAAAATTCCCGAAGAAACACAATAGTTATCACAGGTTTGTAAGGCTTATCCTTCTTTTTAGGGTTCCGTACCTCAAAAGGGAAAACGGTACCCTTACCAGATCACTTCGTTGTCCGTCTGTCTGTTCGTCTGTCAAGACTCTTTTTCGCAGGGATGAAATTAATATCAAATACAGGGCTGCAATCCCTTGAAGCAGTAAAAAAATCAAACTTCTAAGTCAACGCAATAGATATGAGCATTTATATTCCGTTTATGCCGCATATTTAGACACTCGCAAGGGAATCAAAACCTATAGGGTACTTCCCGTTGACCTAGAATTTGGCAAGAAGCAATTTCATGTAGCACAAGTAAAGGAAAAATTCCGAAAACCGTAAATTTGTAGTTACCTACATATTTATATGGAACCCTCGGTGCGCGAGTTCGATTCGCACTTCACCGGTTTTTTTTATCTAGACAATAGACCGAAACAAAATAGTCCATCCATCACCAATTACTGTTATTTTAGGCAGTAGCCTAGCTATGTAATATCATTAACTGCGTCATACATCACGTACATAAAGAATACACTCCCATTTTTCTTCTATCGATATCTAAGATAATATCTGGACCGTAGTGCTGTGACATAAGATACAATATATTCTCAATCCAATTTCGACTGTCTTCAGGAAGGTCTCGGAACGCCAGATATTTCCCTACTCGATAAATTCAAGTCGGAGTCTAACAACTGGACTGTCTACTTGGATTGTCTGATAGCTTGCAGCTTAGCGCTTGAAGTTATTGCACAGCATAGACACTTTAGCAACATGTTTTGTTGCTTAGATTTGGATTCTTGAAGTACATTTTTAACTCTGTGTACGCCAAGATTTAAACCGGGTTTGAGTTGACCGAAGAAATTAGTTGCATTCTTCGTCTTAATTGAAATTCCTAATCTTATTGAATCATGGTAGCAGTAACGGTATTTCAAAGCGAATTAATAATACATATATTTATTTATTTATAACCAACAGATATTAACAGTTTGCACCACACATACAAGTTATATAAATATTTCCATAATCTAACTCATTATTTTGACTCAACTTCCCGAACTACGTTTTCAATAAATTCGTAAAAATCCGGACGCATAAAAAACAAAGGCAATGTGTTATCCGTTGAAAAAACATGTCCGATCAAACACGGTTCATTAAAACAAACCTAATCCTATTGCGGAAATTGTGATGGCGTGTCGGGTGGAATCGTGCGGTATCGGGCGAAGTCGGACGATGCCGGGCGGTGTCGCGGTGACCAACAGTGCGGTGTGGTGCGGTTGCTGCACTCCCGTAAAACTCACTTACTTGACTTAAAGTAACCTTTGATTGTCTGGTCCGTTGCATGGGGTGCTTTATCTACTCTACGCAGTGGCATGCTGTCATTGAAGTACATGCTTATAACATAAGTTTGTGACCATAAGTGTTAAGTAGAAAAAATTCATAGGACTACAGACTGAACTACCTAACTGGAATGCGATTTTAACAGCAATTAGAGGATGTTTTGAAGAACAATCACCATAATTTTTAATATAATTAATTAAAACTTACCGATTCATTATTAGTGGTGTACGTTTCGTTTAATTTATTGAAATACTTAATTGTTATTCAAATTACACAATTAAAATAAACAACAGACTGTTTACAATCAGTTTTTCAGGATTAATATGCAAAAATATATTTTAATCCATGATTAATATTATGTTAAACATCAATGAATAAAAATTACATCATTTTAATTATCTTGCGATGGGTTTTATTATCGAAAATATCCGTGTGCGGTGTACCGAGATAACTGGCTATCGCACAGACAGTTCCATTATATTTTGCCGCCTGGCAATTTATCTCCCAGCGCTTTTTGTTGGCAATGCTTGTAAACTATGAATAGCGGAATCAATTTCAGTGTGCACTCGAAACCAAATGAAAACCAATACATGTACAGTTTATACGTTACAGCAAACATTTTGAGTTTCTAATTGTTCGCAGATTCGTTGAGAAGGAAAACATGGACTGGACAAGGATATACAAAACGATAAACCTACAGTATGTGATGAAACAGCGTGTGAAGTAAATGTTGTTAGTGACAGCGTGGTTTTAGCCATGTATCGCAAAGTAATATATGCAGCGGTGGCCGCGCTGACACTGCAAATAATTGGTGCAGCGCGGCTGATGTGCCCGAGTGACCCTAACTGCGTTTGCGGCGGCACGCTCGCCGTTGAACTCAATTGCAACATCGATGGTGAGTGCACTTAAATGTTGACGCTTACGAATGCCTTTTAAAGCCGAGTCGCAAGTTTCGCAGAGTGATTTAAATTTTTCTTCACACAAACTTCCTTTCCCACTTTTTACTACGACACCGTAAGCGGATTACGTCATGTTCGGTTTTAAAGTCGCGTTTTAAGTGTAGTATATTTCAGCAGTATATTTACTAACGTAAAATAAACTTTTCAGGTCGAACAGTAAAAATAAATTTACTGCCAAACATCTACATAAATATTAAATGTGAGAACGCATCGAGTCTCGACTACAGCAAGTTACCAAAATGTGCCAACAACATGAGTTCATTTAAATCTGTCAGTTTTAAGGATTGTCCACTGCCAGCGTCCTCATTCAAAGATGTGCTGACTAGCATGGGAGTATCAAAGACAATGGCACTGATATTCCAGAATGCAAAAAACCTGTCAGGATACTTTGACAGGAAGCACTTTGCAGGATTACAAGACTTGACAAAGTTACTTTTGTCGATAAACGGGATCACTCATCTTCCAGACAATTTGTTTATGGATATCAATAAGTTAACATGGCTCAACATAAGATCGAATACCATAAACCTCTCTGAAGAGTTGTTCAAGCCATTAGAAAAGCTAGAAACTCTAGAGATTAGTCATAATCACATGACCAATATTTCTTCGAATTTATTTTCCCATTTATCTTTCTTAAGAAAACTTTCTCTGTGGCAGAGCAACGTCACCTGGTTTTCTAAAGATCTTTTCACAGGCGTCGACGTGCTCGAAGAATTAGATCTCAGTTCTAATGGTCTTAACGAACTTCCTGCGTCAATATTTAAGCCCTTAAAGAAATTAAAGAAACTGACGTTATTCTCAAACAAGTTTTCATCGCTACCGCAGAATTTGTTCCGAAATAATGCGGAACTTGAAACAGTGGTGATACTAAACAATGACGTCAAACTGAAGGAGCTACCTAAATACCTTTTTGGGGATTTGCCAAACTTGAAGCAAATATATATTCAGAGAAGTGGTTTAGAGACCGTGCCGTACGACGTTTTTGCCAATTCACCGCTAATTACGAACATATCACTAGCATACAATGACCTTTCAACCTTACCGGAAGCCATTTTTAATGATCAAATAAATCTTCTCGAGCTGGACTTGAGTTATAACCAATTGAGCGAGCTGAAGCCTAAATTGTTTTCATCCTTAGTGAGATTGGAAAGGCTTAAATTATGTCATAACTCTCTTGTGGAAATATCTGGGTAAGTAAAATAAATTCTTGTGAGCTCAATATCCTTTTATACAATTATCGGGTATGTGACGTAATTTACTTTTATTACAGCCAAACCTTTTCGTCGCTACTTAGCCTAATATACTTGGAAATGGAGCATAATAATTTGAAAACGATTTCGTCGTATTTGTTCAGTAACAATAAACAAAGAATGTCAATATCATTGGCTTACAATAAACTTGATTTCGAAGACAAAGAGTTGACAAACAATTCTTGGATGGTAAAAAGGGCGTCGCCTTTTGCCCATACTTATAATTTGAAGCTATTGAACATAAGTCACAATGAATTTAAAGTGGCTTTTGAGGACTGGTGGGTGAATGGCCATGAGAATTTAGATATTAGTCACAATAATATACAGAACCTTTGGGTAAGTGTTTAAAGTCATTCAAACACAGGGTCTTGTCTTGAAGTGAAAATATACAAATTATATTATATTAATTAAATTAGCTAGCGAAACTGCGTGGATGTGATAGGTATCAATATCTCAGCACGATAAAACAAGAAAGAAATTAAGTAGACGATTTTTTTTCTTGGGGTCACCGACCGCAATTAGTGTAGTCACTTGAAATATCAGTTAAAACATCATCTTTTTACTATGTGAACTTCACAGACGTGATGAGTGAGTTTTGTTTAAAAAACAGAATTTTTCAACTCATACTTCACGTAAAAATTCAACCAGCGGTCGTTGAACCCCAAAAAAAAACCATGAAATCTTTTATGTTTTTATTTTGTCGTGTTTAAATATCGATACCCATCTCGTCTGCAGAGTTACGTTAAGTACTTTAATTTGACCCTGAAGATGTTTTTGTAAGAAAACTCTTGTGGGTAATTTAAAATAATGTTTTATGTTACAGACTGATGAGGAGGCTTTAAAAAATTACCGAAACGTCATGAAAAAACCCATGAAGAACGTATGGATTTCTAAAAATCCTCTCAACTGTGGATGTGAGAACTATCTATTCATTGATTATATACTAGAATATACAAAAACTAAGGTGGGTTTTAGATTTGAGAAACTATCATTCCGAAATTATATTTAAATATACATATAGGTATAGCGCGAGAAGTACAGAACCGGTCGAAGTGGAGGTGCTTGGGGGAGGCCTATGTGTCCAGCAGTGGACGTCTTTCGGCTAAAATGATGATGCTGATGATGATATAACGCGAAAGAGAACTAATACTCACTTAATTGTTCCAGATTGTCGACTTGAGACATGTGCGGTGCCCACTCTGGGCTAAAGAAGCCTGTTACATGAGATTCACAATTCTAATTACGCTCATGACCATCGTTATATCACTATACACAATTATTTTGATAGTATTCATAATCTATAGGAAGCAAATTAATTCGATTGTCAAGAAAAAATTAAATACATTCCATCCTTCAACTCCAAAAAAACGTAAGGGTAAAGGATTCAGAATTAACCTGGATTTCTGTCCTCAAGATGAAGAATTTGTAACACGAGAAATGTTACCAATCATGGATAACACGGAATGCCTGAAAAGTCTAATCCCCCCGATAAAGCGAACAGAATATAAAGACAGTTGTTTTAAGAAGTCGGCAAATTTTAAACGATATGTGAAAGATGTTAAACCACGAGCCAGAATCGTCGTGTTCTCATCCAACTACTTAACCCAACGTTTTGGTCACGTTGACATCAAGAAAATTCATAGTGAAATGTTGAAAGCTGATAACACTGTTTATGTTTTCGCCGATATCGGTCCGGAGAACTCGATATATGCGTTTCTGGAAGAACAACGTGATGTTCGGAGGACACTAAAGTGGGATGAAGAATATTTCTGGACGAAATTGCTCTTTATGCTAAAAGATTTTGTACTAGCTGATGAACCAAAACAAATGAAGGAAATATTTATCGCTCCACCGGAGTCATTCGTGGCTGCAAATCTGAAATCTCTTTCTCTGTCAAATCTACCGGAATGGCCCAACGTGTACGATGTGAACTCCCAGGCACACAGTTTCAACACACTGACATACAGTCAAGTTTAGTTACACTCTCTATACTTAATTTAGCGAGGTAAAGACTGACTTCTCCGCTACGATAACATCTGAACTTTCATACAATCATAGTTTTCGAATCTTCATTTCTTTTTTATCGTTATGTTAAGATGAAGTAGTACTAAATACGAATACGGCTCGTATAAAATTTTTATAAAACTATTTTATCATGTAAAAATTAGGGTAATAACTTATTGTTTGTAAACAGTTACTGTGAATAGTAAGCAAACCCACTCGTTGTACTGCGGTTTAACCATGTGGTGCCTACTTCAAAGAAGTGTGTATCATCAATAACAAAGGCAAATGTAATCAATATGTAAGCGTTTATTTTAAGTAAGTGTAAATAAATTTAATGAAACATTAATATAAACGAAAACATTGAAGTTTCCTGGAAACTGCATGTTGTTAAGAGTTGTAAACTGCAGCTTATAATAAAACCTGTAATTTAACAACAAGCTCGTATTTTATTTTGCCTGCAGCCTTTCAGAAATAATTATTTTTGAGTACCCTTTTGTGTTTAACGATTCATTTAATAGGAAAGTATATCTTTATTTTAAAATTCTGTATTTATTCCATAACTTTCGGCAGATACATTCATTCGATTAATATTATTGAATCAGTTGACCGTCTTTTTCGTTCAAAAACTTCTAAAGAATACATTATATAATTATGCTTATGTATGTTTGTAAGCACAGAAGACTGTAACAGAATAACATAAACATTCACTGTTTAATTTTATTGACCGATTCGTGATCGCAGTTTGTTGTTGTCTAGCAAACCTCTCGACTTTATCCTTCAACCGATTTTTTAACACCTACGAGTATGGAATAGCTGAGCTTCGGCAACAGTAATTGACTTCTTGGTAAAAGAGCTCGTCGGGAGAAGTACCAACTACAAAACCGATGCCTTTCCGCTGCTAAACTATGTTGCTGGTGCCTTCTTCAGGCTTCAAGGTTATGGATCCTGGTGTAAATACAAGTGTAAGGGTCATTACAACTTTGTCTATGAAAATGATAGAATATTATTTATTGTTGTTGTAGGTAGTTAACAAATAAAGTATGGAATGGTAAAGTAGCTTCGATGTTTCTGGTTTGACGTAACAGATGTTCACTGTTTGAGGTATTTTTATCCACTTACCACAAGTTAAATAGATCAATCAGTTAATGTACCGTTTGATAGAACCTTTAAAAAATGCTAACAGATTACCGTCATTCCGATCCGATCCCATACTCCGATCACATACGTTATTCTATCGACCTCAGAAGCCCTATCAATTAAAGAGTTAATTGAAAGGGTGGATGGCCTGGTATTGATTACTAGAGTAGAGTAATCACCTTCGAAGTAATCATTTTTCCACATAAAACCTTATACCGATCGGTATCTTCGTTGTCTATACATATAATAAATTTGTAGAAAAGTGGTGTCTGTACAATGGAAATATATAAAAAAAAAGTAGCAGGGGTTGTTATTATATCGATGCCGAACCCGAAATTGTAATTAATTTTTTTTTTGTCTGTTTGTCTGTTTGTCGGTTTGTCTGTTTGTCTGTTTGTCTGTTTGTTTGTGCACGCTAATATCAGAAACGGCTTATTCGATTTAGATGCGGTTTTCACTAATATATTGTAGTAGGCTTCACTTAACATTTAGTGTTTATTTCATGTCAATCGGTTCATAAATAAAAAAGTTATGTCAATTTAAAGAATCACGGCGAACATTTGTTGAGTACGTACACGCCTCGGGCCTGCGCGTCCGATCTTCGGAACTACTGGACGGATTTGAATGTTTTTTTTTTTGTTGTATAGTTATTATGGCTGGACAACATTCAGGCTATAATGTTTCTTGGAAACTTGAACACCTGATGCAGAACCGAAACAGACCAGCTTAACTATAAGAGATACAAAAATGGTACCATAGCAAAAATTGTTCCACGTGATGAGGATTTTCTGCTGAGAGAATAAATTTGAAGATCTGGAACACCTGATGGGGAACTCCAAGAGCCCAGCTACACCATAACACATATAGGAATGACGTCTTAGTAAAAGTTATTCGGTCTGATGGGCATTTCCTGTTGACTTAAATCGAAGATCAGAAACATCTGATGTGGAAATCTAAGCTATCACTAATTTCACCTCCACGCGGTGAAGGCGGTAACAGTTTAGGACTGATTTTCGATGACGATGGTATATCATTGAAAATTTGACTCTACTGGCCAAAACTCCCAATTTTTTTTTTTAACGTCAAGAAATGCTCATGCATTCTGCACTACCACGGGGAGATAGTGCAGTTATGTGGGACTCTAACCCACTAAAACTCCACCGTGTCCTCCTCTGCCGCTTACGGCGGGAACATGGGCACGCGTTAGCACTCATCCGTGAACCCGCCGCGGCTGTCCGTCACCGGACCCTCCGCTGGGGAGTACTCCCCATCACCGGCGCACCAGAACACATAGCACGCCGTGACCACCCCAGGGACCAAACCAGCACATGGGCCAGACGATCCCGTGTCTGGGCACCCTTGGTAGGGGAGCAGTCACTTAGATTTTAATTGATCAGGTAAAATTTGACTCTACTGGCCAAAACTCCCATTAATTTTTTTTAACGTGAAGAAATGCTCATGCATTCTGCACTACCACGGGGAGATAGTGCAGTTATGTGGGACTCTAACCCACTAAAACTCCACTGTGTCCTCCTCTGCCGCTTACGCCGGGAACATGGGCACGCGTTAGCACTCATCCGTGAACCCGCCGCGGCTGTCCGTCACCGGACCCTCCGCTGGGGAGTACTCCCCATCACCGGCGCACCAGAACACATAGCACGCCGTGACCACTCCAGGGACCAAACCAGCACATGGGCCAGACGATCCCGTGTCTGGGCACCCTTGGTAGGGGAGCAGTCACTTAGATTTTAATTGATCAGGTATCTTCATAATAAAACTATAACCATGCCTAGAAAGAGGTCAAATCTTTCCCAATGTTCCAAAGGAGCTAAAAGATTGAGGATCATAAGATCCCAAGAATCTACCGAAGAGCGTCAGGAGAGACTTGATGCTGTTTGAGAACATCAGGCTGCAACTCGCTCCGTGGAAACCTCTTCGGATCGCGAAGCACGCCTGCGTTCTCAGCGTATTTACGCATCTACATCCAGATCTCTAGAGACCAGTGAAGAACATGATGCGCGACTGACCGCTGATACGGTGAGATTATCATACATTGTTCCGAACACGCACACAACAAAATATTCATAATCAGAAAGTGAGAAAGAAAGAATTGCTGGAGTACGGCATGAAGAGACAGATTAAGAAGAGCGCAACGAACGTTTGAATTCTGATCGACTTCGACATTCTCTGAACAGAATGTCGATATCATCTGAAGAATCGGATGTGTCTCAAGATATAGCCGTAGGGCATGGCGACCTTCCTTGGGTTGATAAGGAACGGAGTGCATTTACGTATACTCCTATGATTGACTACGCCACATATTCCGCCATCGGAGGTATGGTTAAAAATTTTACTTTTTGTGAAGCTGTTAAATAGCAAAAAGAAACAAACGGTATGTGTTGCTCAGGTGGGAAAGTAGTGGAGGATTTTGTAATATTGAAATATTACAAAATCCTCCAGAAATATTAAGATCACTGCTAATCGGTGACCATCACAGTCAAAACATTTCTTGGACAACATACGTTCGTACAATAATGCCTTTCAAATGACATCTTTTGTTGCGAAACAGATTTCAGAAGGCCCATTTATGCCAACATTCAATGTGCAAGGCCAAGTTTACCACCCTATTGGTTCATTATTGCCTGAAAATGACGTCTCGAATCGTCTCGCGCATCCCGTTGTTATCCAGTCCCCGGGTTCTTAGAATTCGACATCAGACGTTTCAGATCTTCGATTTTGACTACCCCGTTGTCGCTGGCATAACCAACAGGATCCGCGTACGAAGTCGCGGGCAGAAGCTAGTAATAAATAAAAGTAGTATTCATTGATTTTTTAATATTTCTTACATAAATGACATTGAAGAGTTGTTCAGACACTGAGTGAATGTATTTTTATGTTGGTCGTTAAAAATAACGGCAAAGAATATTATAACATAGTTTCAGACAGGAAAATTAAACAATACCTAATTATCTGAACCACACAAAAAACTCTGTTAAACAACAAAACTCTGGTAATCAATCTATGATAAACAGTTATTTAATATGATTTCAAAGATATGATTTAAGAGAGTCTATCCATTGATGTTTAAATTAAATCATTGACTATTCGAACGCAATCCAATCAAAAATACGAAGAGCCTATAACCCAAAAAGTCAATAAGCAATATAAAAATCAACATCAATATCGCATGGGAATAAATTGCGAGTGACAGTTGGCCGAGAACCTCCATCAATGTTAAATCAAAACCATGGCAACGAGCAAGCGAGGGGTGCCGAGTGTAGCCGAGTTGAGCCGACGGAAGCCGAGAGGACCCGAGCACCACGGCACCAGTGGAAAAATAACGGCACTTTTATATCGGCAATAAATTGTCGGTTATGAAAACCTACGTATGTACAATGTGCTGGTAATGGTCGTGAATAATAAGCATGTACTTTTTATTTGGAATAGGTTTTTGTGAAATATTACATAGATTTGATGAAAATATATAGGGCAATTATACCCTCACTCTTTAGGTCATAAAAATGCCACTGATGTTGTCGTGTAACGTGGCATATAAAACATGACTTAAAAAAAAGGTACAAGCCAGTTTTAAGAATAAACTTTTTCGTTTCGGATCGACGGTATTATAATTTAATTTCCTTTTATTGATTGGCCCTAGTAGGTAAGCCTTGTTGATAGCGGCATCAGTGTAAAGCAGTTTTCTAGAAGAGCGGAGAGTGTCGCTTGTGCCCGTAATGTCCAATCACAGAGCGTTTTTTGACACCTTATAATGTCAAACACTGGTGAAAATAACAGATGTTCATGACGTCTGTTATAAATATGACGGAAATGCTCTCTCTAGGAAACGTACACTTGGGACCTAGCAAGTGGGTCATGGTTTGGTCAATGTGTTCGAAGTATTTTCCTGTGTGGTCGGACATGAAGATACTACCTTTATCATGTTAAAATAATTTGCCCGCTTATAAGAGAGAAGAAGTCTATTACAGCAACATTTTAAAGTCTTTACAAGTAGGTATTTGCAGCTTTTAAATTAGTTACAAAGTACTGAAAACCAACAGTCAGACTTGAAACCACTGTTACCACATAAAAGTCGTTAAAATCACATAAAGCTAGAACAGATTGGTTTTCAAGATCACTATCTACACTTCGACAAATTGAGCTTTCTTTTAATGGCTTTCAACACTGCAGTGAAACTACTTTCTTTGGTTCAATAAACGTTTGATACTAGGATTTTCTTCAGTCCTGCATATGCTTTTGCAGTCAAATATACCTATATCACGTAGCGTTGGAAGGCCTCCCACAAGGTGGTCCGACGACCTTGTGAAGGCCGCAGGAACCCTTTGGATGCGAAAAACTGGTCTGCTCAACAACGTTAATAACGCAATGAATGTTGTTGAACTGTCAAAATGAAAGCTATTGCTACTGTGTGTTAATTACCCTGCTGGAACTACTAATATAAAGGTTAAGAGCCCGCA
This sequence comes from Oligia latruncula, assembly GCA_948474745.1. NCBI lineage: Eukaryota > Metazoa > Arthropoda > Insecta > Lepidoptera > Noctuidae > Oligia > Oligia latruncula. The sequence goes on along the minus strand of OX419693.1, from coordinate 8,007,004 downwards.
TATCCATCAGTTTATTGCTAAGAACCAATCAACAACTACCAAAAAAAAGCCAGTTAGTTTTACGATTTAGTAGCCTGTGGCAAGCCATAGGTTGAAGCAACAATACAAGTTACAACGTCTAGACAGTGTTTAGACGATGCAAGTCAGTTGTTGCTTCAATATTATTGTATGCCACGGGCAAGAAATTTGTATCGTGTGTACGGGTCTTTAAAGTACCAGGTCGTAAAAGTGTCACATCGAATTATATGAAAAGTTTGGATTTGTGGCCTGAATTCCTCTTACGTTGACGTCGGTCGCGTACCGTCGGACCCGCGTACCAAGACGCTGACGATAAATGGACGTGTTTACTGTAGCACCGACGACGGTCAGCTAGCGCGAGTCCATATAAATCGGTACGCGACAGACGTCGCCTTAACCAATGATATTATATTAAACATCATTGGCCGTAACAGTATTTCCAGCCTTACGCCTGCTATACAGCCACAGGTAAGTTGGGAAATCGACGCGCAGGCTATAATCATGAATTCAGCACATAATTGGTCATCTTAGCGTAGAATTTTTTCGTCGATGTATGTACAAAATAAAATCCGCTGTTTCGGAAAAGTGCGGTCAAAATAATTATATGGAACAGATTTTTTTTTTTTTAATTACCTTCTTTGAATTTCTACCCAAACCTTTTTTTAGTTTCAGAAAGTAATATACAAGTCAATGGTTCAGAATCATCATGTACTAAATCCATGGTTACAGTTTGCGCGTCCATGTCCATGCCACTCCTTATTGTACGTATCTACAACAAAAAAACGCCACGTTCCCACGACACGGGCTCATTAAAAGTAAGTACTACATGTTCCAGCAAAGTAGGTTCCATATTATTTTATACCAGATACTCACACCTATAATACTCCGATCATACAGTACACACATTCATAAGTATCAGTAAATACCATCAACACGGCAACATACTCTCAATCACGTTGCGGTAACAGAATGCAATAATGATTCAGTTTTAACTAATCATAATTCTACAATCTGATGTTGGTAGGCGGTTACATTATCGTTGGGATTGCTATTAACTGTACCTACATGTGTAGTTTTAATTAAAATTGGTTCTCATGTAGGTATCTATGGATGACACTTAACTATGGTTATAGGTATTATATGTGTCGCATCAGCGGGTGGCCGAGATGCGATACATCGGGTCTTCTTCACGATCCGACATAGTTTAGATAGGTGTGGGCACTGCAGTGGGTACTCGAACGAAAAGATTCTTTGAATTTACAGTAACTTTAATAAACTAGCTATTTACAACCGAAACGCACACGTGCGTCGGAAACAAACACGTGCGTTGGTATTGAGCGATTGCCGAGACTGTCCGAGCTCGACGGTCGACTGTAGACTGACTGTCGCACCACTCGGTCTCTCCACCAGTCCTCGCGGCATCCCCTCCACCGACGATCGTGTCCAAGCGGTAGGGCTCGCTTGCGTTTCCGATCACATGATTCTTCGTTTACCAATCAAATTGTTAGATGGCGCTGTTCACTGTACTGTGTTGCCATCTATCCACGACATATGCATAATGGATATGGATTATCGTAAGTATGTATCCATAGTTTCTGTGATAATGGGTATCCTTAATATTTTTCTGGTGCCTGTGCTACAATAATTTCTTAATTAGTACCACGAACCAACGGTACCTACCCTTTTTTTAAATGTTAATTTTTTATAAAAAAAAATATATTTATGAAACTTAAATGTGTTTTAGAGCAGTGGTGGTAACGGCCCCGATTTTCGAGTTGTAGGTAAGTCGTAGGTTTGAACCCAGACAGGCGCATTACTTTGTGTAAATTACTTTATCACCACTGCTCTCCAAACGGTGAAGGATCCTAAAGATACTCACTTTTAAAATTATCATAGTTTTAAAATGTTCGCTTTATATGGGGTGAATCGCGATCTCTTTTCTGAATGGAGTGATCCGGAGGGATGTCCTATTGTTTATTGAAAGCTACTCTGCGGTAATAACAAGATGGTATCAAGTATCCGAGTAGGGGTTGCTTACCTGTCGATTAAAGACAATGTATTTAGGAGAGTGTGTGCTTGTGAAAAAAAACCCCACTTTTTTATCTCTTGAGTCGCCTTTATGAGCGGGCTACACGAGGCTAGTTTTCGAAGCTAGGATAGAGCTAGCAAGCTATTACATAAGTAAGCTACAGAACTATTCTCATTTTTAGGCTGGTAAGCTAGTGTAATAGTTTAATAGGATGGGGTTCTATTTTGCTGGGGAGCTAGTAGTGCCTTCCACCACCAATTTTACTATACTGGTTTGTGTATTATCCTGGCGGTGTGGACAACGAAGATAGTACCCAATCGGGTCATTTTAATTAACGGACTAAATCACCGCACTGCTATTTGCTTAAAATTAACTAGCATCATGTAAGCAGTTATAACATGGTGCTAAACCAGGATAGTTAATTAGTTAGCCAGCGGGGTGCATGCCCTGGTAACTTAGAACATATTTTTTTTATTGCGAAAAGTGCCATCTATTTTTAATACATAGAACTTTTTATTGCAGTGTTACCACTTTTTTTTGCTTGAAATATTTGGTACTTTAAACTAATTGTTAATTTGGCTATTTTCTTTAATTATTCCAGTTGCACAAAAATTTATGCACTTACAACCGAGTATAATTGTTTTTTAAAATATTTGATTATAAAGTTGTATTAATTGTGATATTTTTACGATGATAGAATCTTAAGGGTAGTTTAGTAATACAAAACGCTAGCAACACTGAGTCTAAACGTCACAAGAAATTTTCCACCGGTGTGTTTGCATGCTCGTGCGCATTTTTCTTGTAATTTTTGGTGTTTTTGTGTTATTACGTTGAGTTGAGCTATAATAGATCCTCCATATATTCCAGAAATACCGAAATTCCAGGAGCTATAATAGATCCTCCGTATATTCCAGCAATACCGAAATTCCAGCATAGACTGTACTATATATATATTATATACTTAAAAAGTGTTTTGATCTATGTATATTTTTATGAATGTTTCATAGAAATATGCATAGGTCAATACACTGTTTAAGTATCTATTGAGCGAAATTATAAAAACGCAATTCATACGTAATTACGTAGGTACCTATACATATCGACGTATACGCACCTACCTGCGTGCCGTCCAGATGGCGCTGATCGCTAACAAAAACCGATAACGTCAGTTGCCAGTCTATCTCAGTTTATATATATTAGTCTATGGCGGGGTGGTTGTGTAACACACTATCAGTAGCAATGGGTTTAATTTTGACAGTTCAGCAACATTGCGTTTTTTACGTTGCAGAACAGACAAATTTGTTGAACTTATAAAGTAATGGATTAGCAATATCCTTCAAAATGATTTAGATTGGGATTGATAGTGTGTTACGCAATTAAGGTGGATATTATTGGTGGTACTTGTTTGCTATCTTATCTTAAAAAAACTAGCCTCGTGTAACCCGGGCATAGCATCTACTCGGGTTCTTGATATTTCACCTCTTTGTTCCTACATACAAAGCTTTGTAGTCTGTGAATATTACCGAAGAAAGGACTTTGTTGAGAAAGGTTACCCGAGGCGAAATGCGAATGGGAATAAGATATCTTTAGAGCATGAGGTGCATCTTTACTTATCTTCGTGTTCTGTTTGTTTCTGAATACCAATATTGATTGTACTCGTATTACCATATTATGCTTACATAACGGCGATTTTATCATTTCTAACGTGACGATAACTATCGTGGGCGATAATACACGGAAGTATGGAAGTACTAGCATCTGTCCGTGACTACGTCCACGTAAATCTCTGGTTCCCCTGACCCACCCCATCGCATCGTATCGCTTGCATGCGCTATTACTTCGTTTTCACTAAGCGTTCTTTCTGACTACTTTTCTTTTTGCTCGGCTCCTAAGGATCCTAGCTAGATGTTTTGCCTATGGCCTGCCTCAGGAATTGGGCTCTCAAATGTAAAAAAAAAATCAAATCCAACTGGTAGTTTCAGAGATTAGTGCGTTCAAACAAACAAATAAACTCTTCAGTTCTTCCACGATAACGTAATAAAATGCACGTATAACCTAACATTTTACTTCCGCGTCGCCGACGTCCACGATAATATCGTCACGTTATATTTATTCATTATTTCTTTATTATAAGCCTGTTGTCCCACTGCAGGGTAAAGGCTTCCCTCCGTCTTTCCACTTTTCCCGGTCTACTGCGATTGTGGTCCGATTCTTTAGGAAGAAGTCCAGCTCGTCGCCATCTCCTTCTGGGCCTGCCGCGTAGTTGTTTCCTTCCATTTGGGATGCACTGAGTGGTGGCTTTTGCGTATATCTGCTCCGACATGCGACAGATGTGGCCAGCCCAGTTCCACTTTAGTCCAGCAGCTGTGCGAGCAGCGTCTGCTATTTTGTGTTTTGGAACGAAGTATAGAGTTCCTAATGCGGTCTGTCAGTTCGTCACGTTAGAAATTATAAAAACGCACATTGGGCAACTGAGAGCAGTAGTGACCCAGTGGTAACGGCCGTGACTTTCGGTCGTAGGTTCGAACCCGGACAGACGCTTTACTTTGTGTAAATTATTTCATCACCACTGCTCTCAAAACGATGAAGGAAAACATCGTGAGGAAACCGGCATGTCCTAAAACCAAAAATTCGAAGACATATGCCATCTACCAACCTTCACCGGGCCCGCGTGGTGGATTACGGCCTCCTTTCCCTCTCACAGAGAGCAGGCCTGAGTCCCAGCAGTGGGAACATTATAGGCTAATTATGTACATTGGGTAAAACATGAGTATCATGTAATATACATTATTGAGTTACAGTTGACATACCTAAATTGAAATAAAATGAATAGTGGCATCTGTCGCTTGGGCATGAACTGTCACTTAACATGGCCGTGTTCTGTATAGTCTACTAGATAACTGACATTTATTGGATAGCTGAGCTCCGCAGCTGGCGCCTGCGTGTAGATTTTTATTATTCTGGAATATAAGCCCTGCCTGATTTTGGAAAGCATGCTACCTCTTTGAAAACATATCTTTCAGCTTTTTAGTAACTAGTACCTACAATGTGGACCTATAAGAGTAGGTATTTAAGCTATTCAGATGATACGTAGGTAAACATTCGTTACACCTCTATGGTTACACCCCAAAAGGAGTCGAGTAATGTTATTACCACTATCTAACATTACAATTCTCATAACAATATACTTTTGTGCTGATATAAGAGAATGAAAAGAAGAAGAAATACGCAGACTCACAGTCGGAATATAAGAAACAAAAAATGTTATTAAAGCAAAATCACTGTACGAACTTACCCCGCATTCTGTTAACTGCGTCTAAATACCCGAAGAGATCAGTATCTTTCTAACTCTACAGAAATCAAAAGAAACCCATATAATACCTTCTCGGAAACGAGACCGCAATAAGCCGCTTATATCCTTCGTCAAATCAGCATAAAAGTTTTCATATCGATATCAGAGCAGCGCTGTACAATACGGATGCATTATTGCAATGTTTCACGGAACGATGGCTGTATTCGCGGCACGTTGCTCGTCGGCGCGTCGTGTCCCCGGGGGGGTACCAAACGAGATTCGTCCACGAACCCTGCAGATGTATAGACTCCCTTGCGACTGTCTACATTTGCAACATTGATTAGTTTTGAATTACAATTTTTGGTGAGGGAATGTTGTTTTCCTTGTCTGGAGTGGAATGATGAATCTGAAAAAAACATTGTGAGATAATTTAATTGAGGATTGTAATGCAAACATATCTACGTATTCATAACCCTGTTTGTAAAAGAAGGCCAATTTTCGTACTTAGAAACGTTCAAATTCAAGTTGCAATCTCATCTCAGCGACAATCAATGTCAAAAATGTATGAAAATTGATTGTATTTTTGACAGATTGAGACTGGTATTATTTTCTTAAGTGAAACTTTTCCCCAAGCATTTTATTCCTTATTAGAAGGAATAAAATGCTTGGGGAAAAGTTACTGTGAAATTACAAGAACTCACAAGGGAACTAACGTAAAGAAATAAAACAAAAATAACTTTTTAAAAGCACTTAGTTCTATTTGAAAATACTACAGTATTAACGTACAATACACAAAAAAGTCCTAAACTTTTTTTGCTCAATTCCCAAACCACTTAGTATTCACACGTCATTTTGCTAAAAGCAACAAAAAAAAAACTATGATAATAAGTCTGGCTGCATTGCAATGTTTCGCTTCGAGGGAGGGCAATGCTCGCGTTGCTACCCCCGCGAGGGTTGTGAAATGAGATTCGTCCTCATAACACGCAGCTGTATGGTCTCCCTAGCGATCTCTATTCCGCATTGATTAGTTTGAAATTATAACGGAAAATAAGCAAAATTATTATCAAAACTTGGTAATTGAGATTCGAACTTCGTTTTGCTTTTGAAGATAGAAATAGATTTTTAACACTGTATTGCATTAACACTGTATTGCAGCTCAAAGTCATCGAAAATCTGAATGAAGGTAATTAGAAGACAATGTAAATCCATACACCTTGCCTAGCGTCAGAAAACAAGTGCGAGTCGGACTCACACACGAAGGGTTCCGTACCACAAGGCAAAAACGCCGAAAAAACACGTTTGTTGTATGGAAATATTTATTTTATTATGTTTTTAGTATCTGTTGTTATAGCGGCAACAGAAATACATCATCTGTGAAAATTTCAACTGTCTAGCTATCACGGTTCATGAGATACAGCCTGGTGACAGACAGACAGACGGACAGAGTCTTAGTAATAGGGTCCCGTTTTTACCTTTTGGGTACGGAAGCCAAAAAAACGCCAAATACGTAAAGAAAGACCTACGCCCTCCTACCAACTCTGCTGATTACGTTCACGCTAAGAAATAATAATTTCAAAGGGTCGCCGTCATCGAAATCTATAAGGAGGACTATTACAGGATGACTTGTAATTTGAAATTTTCAAAAATATACAAAAATTGAGATTTGTCGAATTCCATGAATGTTCGCCTGTGCTTTATAGGATGCTTTATTGTTGCAAATGTATCACTCTATCACGTCCTGAAAGGAACACATAAAATTACAAGTCAGCCTGTATATATAAATCCATATTATCAAAATCAAAGTATTTTACTTCACATAAACCTACATGGGCACTTATGAAACGTCAGGAGCTAGGTGCATAGTTCCAATTGGTCGTTTCCTATGGAGAAGAACCGGCAAGACACTCCACGTTTACTCTTTTTAAAAATAATTGGCTTTTACAATGTTTTATTATAAATATTATAAATGCGTAAGCATCTTAGTCTGTTTTTACACGCCTAAACTTCGACGTAGTAGTCTGGGACCTGGAGAAGTACCTACTGCTCTCATTCTCCTAAATACTTGTATTAATAAAAATTAAAATACAAGCAGACGAAGTCACAGGCAACAGCTAGTAAACTACGTAGGTATGTATTTTTCTTTGCTTGATTAATAAAAATATTTTTAACAGAAATTGCATTACTGAAAAATAATAAGTAACGCTTCTCGCATCCAACGGGTTCCTGCGGCCTTCACAAGTCGTCGGACCACCTTGCGGGAGGCCTTCCAACGCTACGTCAGCGCAGAACCGGTCGAAGTGGAGGTGCTTGGGGAGGCCTATGTCCAGCAGTGGACGTCTTTAGGCTAAAATGATAATGATGATGAATAAATAACGAACTCAATCTGCTGAACAACGGTACCCGATTGAGACTGACCAAAAAACTCTTGAAACGCACATCGGGATCGAAATCGCACGGAAATAGCTCTTTCATTTTCTGTAAAACATGGTTATTGGTGAGTTGTATTTTTTTCACATCATTCACGTGAACACGGAAAACATTATCCCTCTATACGCTTCCTCAATCCATTTCTTTTGGGAACTGGAGTACGCATTCCATCATAAAAAAACACAAAAACAAAAGAACGCTACAGCCAGTGACGTCATAAGATTGAGCGGTATACGAATTAAGTACAAAGTCTGTCACCAGTACCTACGTCGGTGATCAGGGCTGCTCATGAAATATTCATGTGCACGGATGCGGTCGAAAGTACCACCGCGATATATTTACCGCTGACCACGTCAGCCTGACGTCGACGCCGAAATAATAACTTGGGGTACATCGGTACAATGTCTATGTAGCGCTGCATTTGAGGGTTCCTTTGTCGTAATTATAGCGGACAGGGGTTCTTTTGATATAAAAGGAAAATGGGGTGGGTTTTTTCCTCGTTAGTCAGTTGATTGAGGAATAATTAAGTGGCGATATTGAGAATGGCTCTGTTTAATCCAATATAAAAACGTTCTTGGGAATTGTATAGGTGTCTCTCGTTTGAATAACGTCAGGGTAAACTAATTATTTATTTAAAGAAGTAAAGTGCGTTATAAAATGAAAATAATTGAGACTGAAACCGTGCCTAAGCAACTTCGTTCGCTTTTTTTTTTGTTTGGTTAGGTCTTTCATAAAATACCTACTTTTATAAGCAGATTGAATAGCTATTTTTAAGGCAAAGCGTCAAGATAGACTACAAAATTCGCAAAAATCGTCAATACATCTCTCTAAGTGCATATTACCCTATTGAATGATAATTTCATGAAATCATGACATTTGAGGCCAATTCTAACTTAATGAGTTGTATTGCTGATTTTAATGATTATAATTCTGTAAAGCCATATTTGTTACGGTCGCGCATTTTAATCAGCATAAAACCTAATACTGACCTGCAAGTGTCAAAAAACGTAAGTAAATTTGAATTTCGCCGGCTACCTTAGCGCAACCCCCTTAATGCAAACCATATCATCATCATCTGCCTAACCTTTTCCCAACTATGTTGGGGTCGGCTTCCAGTCTAACCGGATGCAGATAAGTACCAGTATTTTACATGGAGCGACTGACTTCCACAACCCAGTAACTGGGTAATACGAAACCCCTTGGTAAGACTGGTTGTCAGACTTCTGACGACGCGTAACGACTGTCAAAGAACCACCACGAATGACAGCCGGGACCAACGGCTTAACGTGCTTTCCGAGGCACGGAGGAGTCCTGATATGTAAAGATGGTCACCCATCCACGGACCAACCGCGGCAAGCGTAGCTTAACCTGATCGATCGACCTGTGCGACTGTTATTATTTAGCCAGGGGCCCCTTGTAATATAACTTGTTAAGTTAGTATAAAGTTAATAACGTCTATCGTAGGTATATCGTCGACCGTAGGTTCAATTGAGGTAAGGGACAAAATACGCAAAATGAGTTGAGTATACAGTTTTGTTCAGAATTTTGCGCTCTTTCGAATGGTGTATATGAAAAAATTCTAGCTTAAAAAAATGTCCCTTACCCTACTGATTTTTAGATTCAAATTTCGAATCAGCCCCATAACAACAATGTATCCGAAAAACTATGCAATATAGCAACTTGAAATGGTGTAATTACCGCCGCCAATCCACTTCACTTAGGGTAAGGGTCTTCCCAATCAACGAATTATTATTTATACATTTTTTCAACAAGACCTTTACACTATTTTTTCATTATAGATTGGATCCAACGTAGAGATAAATTTAATGTAACGGACAGGACTACAAGATACTTGGTCAGTAAGGGACATTACTAACAAAATACGTTGGTGTAAGGGACGTCTATTTTCTTAAATAGCTAACTTATTTAAATAAATGTTACACAGGTAGACAGAGCACTAAAATACAAGATTATGAGTGAAATCAGATCCGAAAAAGGTTAATAACAAAAAAAGTTATAGGCGATTTAGTCCGAAAAAAAACTTTGTCGGCCTCTCCTGAAAAATCGTATTTTGTCCCTTACCTCAATTGAACCTACGGTCGACGATATACTTAGGCAATTTTATACTTACATTTCGATGACCCGTGCACTTAGCCACAATTAAGCCCCTCCTACACCTCCTTAATACAAACCAAAACAGTTTTAAATATTACGTATTCATCATCATCATTTCAGTCGAGTGACGTGTACTGCTAGACATGGACCTCTCCCACATCGACTGGTCCTGAGCTTCTCGCATCCAATATATACCCACGACCTTCACCAGGCAATCACCAACGCACCTGCCAAGCGTGGCGATTATGGCTAACCCCTCCCCAAATATCAAGCGCACCTAATTTTTTTTTTTTACTATCCATTTATATCCCACTGCTGGCAAAAGGCCTCTCTACTCTCCTTCCACTTCTCTCTGTCCAGAGCTGCCAAGAACCAATCTTTATTAAAGGAGTCCAGCTCATCCCGCCATCTCCGTCTGAACGAACACCAATAATTGCGTTATTTAAAGTCATGATCAAAAGGTAATCAAATTAGCATTAACAAAATTCAGCAAAACTTTGAACAGATTCGTGTATATACATACATAATCAGCCCATAATGTTCCCACTGCTGGGACATAGTCACACCCAGTGCGGGTTGGCAGATGTCACATATTTCTTCGAATTTTTGGTTCTAGGACATGCCGGTTTCCTCACGATGTTTTCCTTCACCGTTTTGAGAGCAGTGGTGATGAAATAATTTACACAAAGTAAAGCGCCTGTCTGGGTTCGAACCTACGACCTACATTTCGTAAGTCGCAGCCGTTACCACTTGGCCACCACTGCTGATTCGTGTACGAATAAATTGTTCACGAAACCGTAAGATTGAGTAAACTAAATTAATATGTTCGCCAAGGCGACTATGAACAGTCAGAGGTCTGAGTTAGCCGCAAACCGGGATCTATTTATACACAAGTTAGTGGCAGATTAACAAAGAAGTTATAACTTGGATGTTCCAGCACTTCTATTGTCTAAATGGAGATTAGGCAGACCCTCTGTGGATTTGCCTTATTTCCAGACAGACTGTTTGCAGGCTTAGAGCTTAGTATTCGCGAAACAATCTCCCATAAGTTTCATAATGAGAGTATTAGGCTGGTGATAAGGCTGGTGTTATGGTACACTTGTCTTTGTAGTGTGTAGTTTATTGGTACCTAAATGTGGAACAACGATGTCTGATACTGAAACATAACATGGATGATAAAATAAAGAAACATGCTTATAGGGATTTTTTACGAAACAAAAGCAAACAAAACCATGTTTACTTATCATACACATAATCAGCCTATAATGTTCCCACTGCTGGGACACAGGCCTTCTCTCTGTGAGAGGAAGTGGGCCACGCGGGCCCGGTGAGGGTTGGTAAATGTCACATATCTTCGAATTTTTGGTTCTAAGACATGCCGGTTTCCTCACGATGTTTTTCTTCAACATTTTGAGAGCAGTGGTGATGAATCAAATTACACAAAGAAAAGTGCCTGTTAGGGTTCGAACCCACGACCTACAACTCGTAAGTCGCAGCTGTTACCACTGGGCCACCGCTGCTTTTTTTTACTTAAGACTTAAAAAAAAAATATTCAGAACACATATCGAATGTAGGTTTATGAATCATCGGTCAGCTTTTAAAAACCCTCGTTCAGAAGTTAGGTATATTATACTCGTACCTATTTACCATAAAGTCATTAGTTTCCTACTGACAGTATACTACGCCCCAGATCTACAACTACAAGTAATTTAGTCCCTATTTATTATGGTTATGACTGGTTTCATGTCCCACTATAATATCTCACGCTGATGTCGCTACAGGGTACAATTTATATGTTTGTACATTGTAGTAACATGTGTACAATTACTGTATACATGAAACTGAAAGTGTATTATGCTACATATCGGTTACCCTGAAGTTCTACTTTACAGGGCAAACAGTTTGCGTTTGAAATAACCTGTCAACATGGTTTTTTCTATGAAACTTCACAGATACGGTGTATACTGATCTAATACAAAAAACGAAAAAAAAAAGATATTTTTAAAATAATTATTTTTAGTTACCACAGCTGTTCATGCCATTAACGATAGCTACGATTTACGATTTAATCTGGACCAAAATCCTTAACGAATACTGAGGCTTTCCCTGAAATAACCATGAACCTAAAACATTATAAAGTTCGTCTCTTCGATACTGTTTCAAAGATTATAGAACTGGGCCATCTTGTGAACGGTCTAGACAATCTTATTGTCAGCTTGTGACCTAAAAAACTAAGTGAAATGGAGTTTTGGGGACAGAAGGCAACGCTCCATTTATCACTGGGTCGACGATAAATCAATTATGTTCAACTAGCTGCGCCCCGCGGTTTCACCCGCATAAGTTTCGTTCCCGTGGGAATATCGGGAAATAAACTAGCCTATATGTTAATCCTGGTTGTCAGCTACCTCCATACCAAATTATATCAAAATTGCATTGCAGCCGTTTGAGCGTGAAGAAGTAACAAACATATTAACACACCCCCACACACACACTCACAAACTTTCGCCTATAATATTAGTGTGATTTGCAAATGCCAGTTTTAATTTGCTTTTAAAATGAGTCCTCATATGCGTATCAATTTAATCAATAATAATTTAATTGCTCTACGGACCCTATCAGAATACCTGAAGGCCAACTCCCGTAATTAAAAACGTTCAAAATCTAATCGCAATCTCATCATTGTTTTTGAAATGAAGTTCTTTAACGGAGCCTGCGATAGGATTAAACTTGTAGAAATCGTCAAGTAACGAAAAAGCGGTATGCCCCCTCCATGCGACTTTTTTTTTAATATACTCGTAATAGCTCTACAGACATTTTTTTTTTTAGATTGAGAGAGAGAGAGATAGTTTTCATGGTTTTCGAGGGTGTTGAAGCCGATAGTGAGGTCAAAATGAAAATCCAAGATGGCGGCTGCAATAATTTTCAAATTTTTCGCCATGGCTGTCGTTTTCTGGTTTTTCGAGGGCTCTAAAGCCGATAGTCAGGACAAAATGAAAATACAAGAGGGTGGTTAAAAATAAAATAAATACTCCTTTTGTTACTATTTGTATTTCCTGTGTGTGTCCCAAATAAAATATTTTCTTTCTTTTATTTCTTACTCTTCTTTGAAATTAAGCATCATATGCTCAATTTGAACAAATACAGCGCCTAATATCTATTATCAAGAAGCCTTCCCAGTTAAATGTAATCGGAGATGGGCAGAACTTGAAGGTAATTGGAGTAAATTCCCCTAGTCGGTCGGCGACGGAAAAAGCGTGATGAATTCCGTGACGAATTGGCTTAACAAAGTAGGTAAATAAAAAAGAAAGTAAAGTAGAATTATTCGCAGTTGCATTTTTTTATGGTAAGAACAACTTTCCTGACCCTTGTATGACTAATGCTTTAGTTTAAAAAAAATAAATCGCTACATTACTGTAAGCGTAACAGGCGTGACACGTCTGGAAAAATATTGACTTTTATTGAATTAACTAATTTAAACGTGTTGGGTTGAATGTTCGTTATAGCTTAACTAATAAAGCACTGTCACGTGTGGAGCGTGACAGTGGGTTGACGACACATGTAAATATAATGAAAAATGAAGTGACATGCAACTTCAGCACCTTTTCTGCTAACACATCAACATTTTTAATTAATGGAGTTGTTTGACAAAAGAAAAGTAGGAAGCTTATGTTCTACAGGTGGCTCGAATAAGAGGTAAATAAAAATGATTGAATAATTCGTTTTATCATTGAGCATATTGCACTTGAAACAAGGGGTGAATGACAATTTTCCTTCGAGGTGGGCTGGCCAACATTACAAAAATAACTTGATATATGTTTGTAGTCAATCTACCTAGCCTCTTCTCAACCACTTTGGGGTCGGCTTCCAGTCTAACCTGATCCAGCTGAATACCAATATTTTACATGGAGTGGCTGCCTATCAAACTCAACTCAAACTCAATTATGTTTGTAGTAAAAGCTACAATGTAATGTGGAGTAGCATGACTGACAACTTTTGTCGATATTACCTCAAACATATTATTGTACAATACAATGCTTTGTTATAGTAGTGTTCACACAAAATTGACCAATGCATGATGTCAACTAGATCAAAGGAAAGAGCTTGAACGTTTATCAAAAAGGTTTTGTTTGTAATAAACCGTCAACGCTGGGAGCGTGACACGCATGATTGTTATGAACACTGAAATTACACGGATATTAGAACGCTGTTTCACCTTACAAATTGAACCGTTATCATCATCGCTTTTGAATCAATAACAAATATAATTTGAATGCGATTGTGTTGCTAGTACTGTCATACTTTACATGCATTGCAAATGTATAATTCGCACGTGTTGAAATCTTAAAGCTGTTTATAAAGGGTTGATGCTCGTAGCGTGACATAATCTCCTGAGCTTCATCACAACTTCAAATGTGGTAATATTGTTTTGCTTCTTGCTGTCTTCCTGATCTTGAAGAAATACTTAAGTTCATATTCGAAAGACCTAAGTCATCCAACGCACCATAAAGATTCATGGACGTCGTCTCCACCTGAATATGACTATAATTTAATTGTTACACCGCCTTACATATTTGCAGAGACTGTAACACTGTAATACGGAGGCTTTTAGAGCTCTCCAAGAGAAACAGCAATTTAAATTAAACAAACAAACAGTTTGATTAAAAGGGTGTTGAAAAGTCTCTTCAATAACTAACATGTAGTCATATAGCGTCGGCGCTCGCAGCGTGACACGCGTGGCTGTCACGGAGAATGACGTCACGCGGTTACAACGGGTCAGTGAACCTTCAAAGTTTACTGATACATCTGTTTGTTACATTGATGTGTTTTTACTAAATTGGAAAAGGTAATTTTGCTTATGGACACACTTTTTTTTTGTAATGATGAAAAATTTTGAGTGTGCATTCATTGTGGTCGTTTTAAAAAGTTTCACCTAAAAGCCAAGTGTGTATCAAATAATAATGTATTGAATTGAATAATTAATCATTATTGAATTCTTAGACCTTACACTAGGATTCCCTGAATTGTGAGATCTAGGCTCCGCCGTTCCGTTAACATATTTTATATTAAAAGGTACAATGTCAAGTTTGTTCTTGGGATAAATTCATCCCAACTACGGAACCCTTCATTGTGCGTGATCAGACACTTACTAGGCCAGTTTGAAGAATAAAGAATTCATTTGAGATACCTTAGTAGTAACACGTTAAAATGTTGCAAATATTTAATTATCTTTTTCCTCATTTCAGGAGCCCTCGACTTACGTAGTTGTAGGTCGTGACTTCGAACCCAGGCAGCCACTTTACTTTGTGTATTTCATTTTATCACCACTGCTCTCAAAATGGTGAAGGAAAACATCGTGAGGAAACCAGCATGTCCTAGAACCAACAATTTCGAAGACATGTGACTTCCACCAACCCGCACTGGGCCCGCGTGGTGGATTAAGGCCCACTGCCTCTCACGAAGAGAAGGCATGTGTCCAAGCTGTAGGAACATTATAGGCTGATCATGCTATCCTCTTTTACCTGGTGAAATCTATTTATTCTATTTTAATTTTAATCTATTTATATAAAATGATAAACTGACTGATTGTTGATATATCAACGCACAGTCTAAACCGCTGCTCCTAGAGACATGAAATTTGGAGGGTGTGTTCTTTGTGAAGAGTAGGTATCCACTAAGAAAGGGTTTTTCGAAATTCCACCCCTAAGAGGGTGAAATTTCACGCGGACGAAGTCGCGGGCAGGAGCTAGTGTAAGTATAAAATTACCTAGGGTAATATACCTACGATATTCGTTAACATTCAATACGTTTTTGAATAGCACAATAATAGCAGTATTTTATGCCTCCGCATTGTATAGTGTCTGCTCATGACCGCAGACTAATTATAGTGATTAATGTCGCACCAACACATACTTATTCATATTATTCATGACAGTTTTTATTTATATGGAGAAGTTTATCTCTTTGAGCTTTTTCTACTTTTCACATAGGTAATTGAGATAGGTAGGTTCAGACATTACGAGTATTCGTCGGTTATTAAAAAACTTTTTAACAAAAAAAAAACCGACTTCCAAAAAAACACTACAAAGTGAAAAATAACTTTTATTTCGGAAGTCGGTGTCTTTGGATCTGTATTTTAGTTTTTTGCCACCGACTTCCGAAATAAAAGTAATTTTTAACTTTGTAGTGTTTTTTTGGAAGTCGGTTTTTTTTTTGTTAAAAAGTTTTTATTTCTCGCTTTTTAGTGTGTCTGTTTATAATGTATCTAAGTTACAATAGCCTAATGCCAACTTGCTCATCGCCTTTTACAAAATATTGCTTTTCCCGATGCAGGGACGTTAATTGTTGAAGAGTTCTCCTGGTATTCCACCATCAGCTCCATTTCACCATTCGCATTGTGACGAGCATAACTTGCTTAGCAACCATATTAAAGTAAGTAATCGAATCGCAAACCGGGAAATACTTATTATTGAGTAGTTCCGGTGGCCATCTGTGGTCTTCATCATCGGTTCCACTTCACCAAATGATGCTTTCCGAGAGCAAATGCACAAGTTACTATAAAAAATACCCAAATCGCTGTAGGTGTGCCTATAATACTTGAAGAGTTCCTTCGATTTCTCCAAGATCCCATCATCAGATCCTGACCTGATGACAATGGGACCACCTGGAAAGTATACTCTTTCAAACAAAAAAATAATTTTTGAAATCGGTCTAGCCGTCTCCGAGTAATCGGGGAACATACATAAAAAAAAAAAAAAATGGTTGCCTGTAAAGTCGGTTTTACGGGCGAAGATTTTACGTGACAATGTCTTTTTCTCGGTTGAGTGGGAGAGAGACGCAAGGCATTCGGCGGGCCTCTCTCTCGTTCGGTGACTCATCGTAACGTTACCGAGCGTTACACTTTTTCATAAGTGACTCCCAGCCGCAACCTAATTTAAGACGTTGTCACGTCAAAAAAAGATTCCGACGAATTGAGAACCTCCTCCTTTTTGAAGTCGGTTAAAAGAATTTGCTGTTCCATACATTTTGTTATTATTTTGTTTTATAAAATTTCAACGCAGGGAAGTTGAAATTTTTCGAAGGACGACGGTTAAAAAAAATTCGTCGTATAGAAAATGAATTTGCTGTTCCATAAATTTTGTTATTTTATTTTTTTAATATCCTTCGAAAAATTTCAACTCAGGGGGGTCTTTAATAATCATCAACTAAATCTATGGTAACAGTTTGCGCGTCGATAACCTTGCCACCCTGTATTTAATTAATTCAGTTCACACATCTTTATAACGAATCGTTTGACCCGTTATGTTTTTAGGTTAGAAAACCTCCTGAAACTTACATACTATTTAATATCTCCCGATGACGGGCCCATGGCTAATCAATAACAGCTGCAAGGTCGATCGGTCAGGTTAAGCTACTCTTGCCGCGGTTGGTCTGTGGATGGGTGACCACCTTTACATCAGCTCGAAAGTCTGACAACCAGTCTTACCAAGAGGGATCGTAAAACCCAGTAACTGGGTTGTGGAGGTCAGATAAGGCAGTCGCTCCATGTAGAATACTGGTATTCAGCTGCATCCGGTTAGACTGGAAGCCGAAAAGCTAGGCAGATGATAATATTTCTTAAGTCAAAATCTATCAATCCAATTAGCGATCGATGGTAACACTGTGTGTTTTTATAAATCCTAAATCAGTATAGGGCACATCCCTTCATACGATTCGAGAAAATTATTCATAATAATTTTCATTGACTTAATAAGTTACCAGAAGAAATTGCAAATGACTTTCAAGGCTCGTAACTTTGCAAATTACGAATGACGAGATTCGCATTTAAGGTTCAGATTGTGCTACAAAGTCGCTGACGTAAAATTTATGTTCCTATAATTAAAAATATTCAGAAATGCAAATACAAGAAAAGTATTTGCGGAAACAAAATGTTACAGGAGATATTCCTTCAACTTCGTATGTAATGACTTCCTTTTAGCAGTCGTAAATAATATATTTACTAGCTTACCAGAATAATTGATATTGAGGTAACAATTCGTGTGTATTCTGGAACAAAACATTAATAAATTATAATCTCGCTTCAAAACTGTCAGTTTCCATAGATTTTCTTACTTATTTAGTTTTAATTCGAGCTTTATAATCGTTATAGAATAAAAGATAAAGTTTCTTATTACTTCGCCAGAATTTTGGTCTCCAACAAAGTAAGTTCTAACTTCAACCAGTAAGTTCTAACGATAAGACAGGCCACTGAATAGCAAATACAACTTGAATGTCGTAACTTACAAAGGAGGCTCAAAAAACAAAACGGAAAAAATAACTTAGTTCAATTACATCGCCTTTGTTTAGACTGTAAATAAAACGGTGGTATTTAACAATAAAAGCGTAACCTTAAATCCTTAAAACAGGCCTTAAATTAAGTTTTCCCGCCCATCATCATTATCCGTATCTAAGAAAATTTTAAACGCACCCTTTTACGAGCTATGAGAACCCGCCTTGTTCTTGTCTTTTGGCTTTGTCGTAATAAAAGTTATAACCCTGTTTGTATATATACTTGATTAATGTCGTTATGTACAGACGTACAGACGCCAGCACAGCAAGCTACTACAATCTGTCAAATTTCTTTAATAGATTTTCAACTTTATCACTAAAGCATTAGGTTCAAGGTTGATTAAGAAAATTTGACAGTTTCGGGTAGCTTGATGTGCTGACGTCTGTACATATAATAATTAAATAATATCTCTGACTGTAAAAAGATACAATGTTTTATTAAATGCTTGCTTTTTAAATCCATTACCTATTTTATAAAGAGAAACATTAGAAAATGTTTATTTTTTTTTTAATTCAAATTATTTTTTCGTACCAATTAATACAAATGTATGAAGCTTAGTATTTCGAACTTCAGCTTCAACTTTTGCTTAGGTTTTTAGATATTTCAATTGCCTAAGTTACGCCATTAATGTACTTTCTATGCTCAAAGGACAATAAAGTACCCTGTCGAACAATATTGAAATCACAAATTACCAAAATTTAAAATAAAAGCTCCATAAAAACTGCCCAATTTTGTTCGCTTAAGTAGTTAAACATGTAAACATATATAGCACACAGGTTCACTTATATGTCGTCAACTATAAGGCTGCATACTGTTAAAAACTGTAACACGTTTGAACCAAAAACCATAATTGCATATCAAAGTCCGGTAGACGGAGAAGCAGGACTTTTGCTGGGTGCGTAATTTCATTTGTTTGGAAAATTTTCTTCCCCTAACCTCATCTGTTTTCATTACTCGCCCGTCCACTGAGCTCATTATTACTTTCAATATTGCTGTTTTACTTAAAGACCATTATTTATCATAATAACTTAGGTACGTGCAATATATGTTCTTTGTGCATTTTTTTTTTCCATGTTGTTACAGTAACTTAGATTAATTGAACATCATTTCAGATAATAAAGTCCGTTAATACAATGTTGTTAACACCCAATTTGACTTTTTTTTTTCAAATTGGATAACAGTAAATCTAAGCACAATGTAATATTGATTACAACATTTTATTCACTAGCAAATGCGCATATGGTCCACCCACTACTGCGTCAACTGACAGAAAGGAAAACGTTAATTTCCTTCAACGACTTGCAAAGCGAAGTTTTTGCTTCAATTTTCAACGCTCACTTCACAGTTTTTCAACGTTCACTAAGACGAGGGTTTAAAAATTAACATCTTCATAAGCTTCAAGTACCGTCGACCCGCGTTGAAATATAGCATCCTAGAGAAGCACAATCGCTGAGAACGGTCAATTTTTATCTATAACGTTTTCTGCAGTAAATCGACAGTGATTTTTCAGTCTGAAATATTAGCGGTTTCCGTCCCCATATCTCTAGGGCCGCACAGCGACGAGATTGTTAATAAACACAATTTTTTCACGTCCAAAAAAAACGCGGAAAATCGAAACACAACAGAAAATACAGCCTCCTTTTTTCTGGGCTGCTTTTTACGCAGTGACATGTAGTGAAGTGACCGAATAATTTGCTCATTTGTCAACGTCTTCGCTTTGCCGAGGAGAAAAATGATTCAGTGAATCTGTCGGGGCGTCACGTCGCTGAATTAATTGAAATAAATTACCTACTTCGCGTCAACAGTTTAATCTTTAACGGATATAATCTGATGCTTGTCAAAATTACTCACGAAGATAATCATACTCTTAATTTCACATTTCTAAAAAAATAACCAGAACTAAAAACTTAGTTCTTAGATGATTTTAGTTTTAGAATAATTTATAGCATCATTAAATTCGTGTATATACGACGGTAAATTTTGTCCGAATAGAAAATAATAATATTAAACTCTGATCATGAAAAACAGTGAAGGGCCTAGTTGAGAGGAAAAAGAAAAAGTGATTGTAGAAACCCTAATATCGATTTCCTACAATAAAGCATTTTCTGGTCGAACAAATTAGCTTACGTATCGACTTTTTGTAATGTCGGATTCAAGTAATGTCGGCGCGTGTTCAATGTGTTCATCGTATTGTAAGTTTGCTTTGCTGTAGCTCAAACAGTTCGGTCAGGAGCCTTTCAACCTTAATAGAATATTCAAAGGTCGGCCTGTGAAAATATGGCTCAATTGGAGCTACGATCCGCGCGGGATTTCCGCTTTAATATTCAGGCGATAAAAAATATCCCGTCATAAAAACCTGGACCATATGAGATTTTAGAGGCCACGTATTTGAATATTGATGTTTATGGAAAGTGCGCAACGAATTTCGCACCTTTGGTTAAAGGTCCTGTTATAACGGTATGCCTGTATCATAAATCCTGTGTAATGGAACTATAGATTTCTTCCGCGCGACATGCTGGTGTAAACTTCATAATGGACATTATTTATCATTATGTTTGCTTTTACGTAGGTATAAATATGTTACTGTTATGAACATAACGAAGAGTTCATTTTGTTAAAAAATGTGCTGCTTTTTGTCGTTAAAATTGTGAAAAATTGGTGGTATTAAGTCCCCTCTGCTGATGCAGGCTTTGAGTGTTGTCAATGTACAGTCAGCAAAAGAGTTATTTATGCAGGATCGTCGGATACAGTTGAAGTTTATTAATAAACCGATGGATGTTGTCGACTGAAATTTAATTTGATAAATGAGCTGTTTGTTTTCTATTAATAAAATTAAATTTTATTCGACAACATCCATCGGTTTATTACTAAACTTCAACTATATCCGACGATCCTGCATACCTAACTCTTTTGCTGACTGTACATAAAAATATGTGAAGGGGGATTCTTGTTGAGGATCTCATTTGGGCTGGGTAAAAGTGCTCTATATTAAGAAGCATGATTGCCCAAGTCCCTATTATTACTTTTATGGATATTACGTACTTATTGATAGCAGGTGTTCTACATACATATGCACTCAATTATTTGACAAAATTATCCTAAAACAACCCCTCTAAATAAACTAAACAACAAATTTACTGAAACACACCCAACAAAGTGTTCAAGATAATCTTCCGCATATTAAATTTTCAAAGGGTCTCTTTAAACTTTTTTTTTAAACTTCAAACGGGTGCGCACGCATGCATTACCGACAATAAAACAAGGTCCACTTAGCGATAGGCCCGCTCCAGAGAAAAAAGGCATTAAGGCGTAATTTATCACAGTTTCCACGCCATTAAACATGGAGACTGCAAAAACCGCGTACTATACGTGATAAGCTCCATGAGAACTGGATTGTCTGCGGACGTGAAAAAATGCTAGCAAATACGATGTTAATCTTTGAATAGTATGTGGAAAGCTTGGACTTTTGCCGCTATAGACAGTGGGAATAGAAATAAAAACTTTGGGTACAATACGTCAGCGAAAAAATACAAAATGGCCGTTATATTTTAGTTCAAGAATTACCTAAATGTCGAGATGAGGACAACTAAGACTTATAGAAAACGACTTGAAGAGTTCAAAAATGCTTTGAATGCAATACTTGTGTAGTACTTACCTAATGAAGTATATAACAACAGCCTTCAAGACCATCATAGCAAATAACTCAAAAGCTTTAAGCTGCCAGTAAAAAAATTCCAAGGCATTATAATTTCAAAAGCAAACAAATCCATTTTCATGCTCTTACAGTTATGAAAGGAAAACAGAGCGAAAATTCTTGTATTGTAAATCATCAGCTAAGCAGAATTAAATACAGACTTGAGTTTTTATTAATATATTTTTTGCTAATTTTCGTAATTAGTTAAATAAAACCCACCAAACGCGGGTCAGCGGGACGAGTCGAAAAGAACAAACAACCAGTAGTCCTAGATCGAAAAAGCTGGAAGTCATAGGGAGAGGCCTTTGTCCGGCAGTGGGATGATGTAGGCTTACAGTAACAGTTAAGTAATAGTGTGTCACTCAAACAATCAACTCAGCCTATCGCAGTCCACTGCTGGACATAGGTCTCTCCCAGGCTGCGCCACAACATCTTGCCCTCCGCCTTCCGCATCCAGTCCGTTTCAGTCATCGTCGTTCCATCTAGCTGGGGGGCGTCCCACACTAACCCGGAAAACCGAGAGGCTTGCTCTGTCGGCGCGTCCGTCCACGCGTTCGAATGCACCGAACAAAATAAACGCGACGGTCGCATGTTCACATGACGATCGATCTGGTTAGGACTCGGCCTTAGTGTAATAAAAATAGCCACACAGATACAAGCAAAGCAAACGATTGCAATACAATATAAGAAAAATACGTGACTGACTCTATCAAATGATCTTGATATAAATAAATACATTTTATAAACGTGAAGTTATCACAAAAAACTTCAAGAACAAGGTAGGTTAAATAAACGACATTTTTACCAAAAAATATTGAAATGGTAGCACAAAATAAAAAACCTTTCAAAGGCTTTGTTTGATAAATGGGAAGAAATAAAGAAAGGCTTAGGTCGAATGTACCAAATGGTTCTGTCATTCAGACGAAAGAAAAATTTGAATAATTTACTGATTTTTCGTTTGATATTTTGTTTAAATTGTAGTTCTTTATTTTTGGAATACCTATTTGTTTTTAGTTTTATAGCAAGTCTCATCTGTGAAAAGTGTCAAAGTTTTGATGACCGCATCATTTGCCTAACATCGTTTCGGCTTTCAACTTGTTTTCAGTAACATACAGCCGATAAAGTTACGTATATAAATTCTAAAAGTTATGTTAAATTGTTTGACATTAGAATAATAGTTTTGCCAGTAGATTAAAAAACATTAAGTATTATTTGTATCTGTCTTGCATTGTTTTCGTTCTTATATCAATATTTTTTTTCAACTTTAACCAATTGAAACTCGAAAGTCAAAATTCTGCTCAAAAATATTTTGTACTCAGTTTCCAAAAACGGAGCATAACAGTATAATATGCACTGTGTGACATTTTTATCCTAGCATTAATTTCATACGTAGCTTCAAGCTGTGGTGTTTTATTTCTAGTGTTGGCAAAATTTGGAGCACTGCCCATCACAAGAGGAAAATGAAACGGTATAATGTTTGAATAAACATATTTCGAGCACATTTACAATGACTAAAATAATGCAAATTAATTTGGCCTGTCACCCGACCTCATCCAAAAAGTAGGTCAACGACCTAATCATCATTGGTGGTGAACTTTACATAATGGACATGCAGACTTGGAGTCCGCTCTTCACCTATACCCATTGTTTCGTCTAAAGGCTAATGGGCGCGGAGCCGACCGTGTTATTCAAGTGTCAAGAAGATGAATGTCACGTAATTTATGAGGTTCCGTTGAAAAAACCCGGTTTATTTTGATACCTGGCTTTCCAAGTCCGTTGCATGACAACACATAATGCCGGTTTTCACGGTAATCCATGTTTTCATATTACGGTTTTGATTTTTTTTTCCGTGACACGAAGTGGCTATTAACATTGTTGATGGGTTTGTACGCAATCGTTTTGAATTATAATAAAAAGAACTGACTATGATATACTGTCATGGTAAATGTAATTTAATGGTTTCACGGAGTTATCTGTAGTAATAAAGGATTTTATTTGTGTGTGACCATGAATTCAGCACAATTGAGAACCCTTGCGTAGACTTTTTTCACGGGATAACAAAAAAAAAATCTGCTCTTTCATAGGCAAGTCGTTAAAATGTATGGAACAGCAATTTTTTTTTTAATTGATGAAATATTTCAACGGGGGTTTCAGAATCGTGTACTGAATTCACGGTTACAGGTTGTGCCTCGAGGTCTCTGCCACCCTGTAAAAAAAATTTAAAAGAAACTCAACATTCGAGTCTTTTTCAACTCATTTTATCTTCTACGAATCTCGGTTCTGTTGTTTGTTACGCAATAAGCTAAATGCAAAGTGTGCAGAAAAAGATTTTTCACAACACGAACAAATAACTATTAGCGAGGAGGAAGTTTTAATCACATTGGAACAAGTTATAGCGCAGAAAATAATATACGAGTTTAAGTTGTATTACTGCAAAAATATTATACCTTATGAAGAAACTATTACGTAGGGATTAAAGGGAAGCTACCAAGACCCCTCCGTGCTTCGGAAAGCACGTTAAGGTGAATGGGTAGTTGAGACCGCGAAATTCTAATTTTCTTACGTTTTTTGCAACTTGCAGGTCAGTGTCAGGTTGTATCTTGATCAAAATATGATTCGCGACAATAACAGGTACATATTTAGAGAATTACAATCATTAGAATCATTAATACATCTTTCTAAGTTAGATTTCTACCATTAACTCTTTTCAATTAGAGATTGGTGGTTGGTTATTTTGGTTATTTTCTTTTGTTTTTTTGGTTATGGAAATAAAGGCCATATTATTATAAGTACGAACATTTCGCCAGTTATGTGTCTACAGAATGACCATTGATCAATATTAATGTACCTAGTAGTAGACATCTAACATCGTTTCACAGCACTCTAAGTATCTATATTAACTGGAATTTTTCCAAACTCCTGCTAAAGAGCCTTCAATATAAAACTTTTCAGAACTAATAAAATATTCTTAAAAATGTTCTTGAAAGAATATTAAAACGTAATCTACGGAGTATAAAAGTGGACAGCGGCCAATCGCTGTAAAAGTAAATTGCGTAACAGAGTCCTAAAGAAAAAGTCTAATGTAATATGGATCAATATTCCATTACAGCTAAACTTGGTGTGTGTTGAATATATTACGAATTATTACTGTACCTACGATGTTATGTTATTATACTTTAGACATTACATATTTATGTACGTGTGTAACTATTTTATTTATCATCATGTTCTCTTTTTATTATTAATAACTCCTGATAAACAGAGCACCTGCCATCTTATCCTTACTCCACCCTTGGTTGACTGGTAGAGAATGCCTAACGCATTAAGTCCGCCTTTAAATAAATATTACTTAATTAGTGTATTAATTACTTAATTAGTGTATTATAATATTACTTAAGCGTTCCTGTCTCAAAAAAACCGGTCAAGTGCTAGTCGGACTCGCGCACCGGGGGTTCCGTACAAATTTGTGAGTATATACAACAAAAAGTTTACGGTTTTCAGATTTTACCCTTGTGGTACATGACATCGCTTCTTGCCAAATATCATGATTCTACGTCAACGGGAAGTACCCTATAGATTTTGATTCTGGAACATAAACGACCATATCTTTTGATTGCGTTGACTTAGAAGTTTGTTTTTTTTACTGCTTTAAGGGATTGCGGCCTACAATATTGTATTTGATATAAATTTCAACTTGATAACTCCACGCATTCCGGAGAAAAAGGTTCTAGACTGATGGACAGACCGACGGACAACAAAGTGATCCTTTAAGGGTTCTGTTTTTCCTTTTGAGGTACGGAACCCTAAAAACAAATATTATTACATAGTCTGTCGAAGCTTGAAAGCTAGTATCAAATAAAGGAAAATCTGAGAAATCTCAAAGACATAGACGAAATCACTTTATCCAAATATTTTATTTAATACTAGCAGTGCTCCGCGGTTTCACCCGCGTAAGTTTCAATCCCGTGGGAATATCAGGATAAAAAGTATCCTATGTGTTAATCCAGGAAATGGTCTATCTATGTGCTAAATTTTATCCAAATGTGATTAACAGTTTACGCGTGATTAAGTAACAAACATCTAAAAATCTTTACAAACTGTCAGATTTATAATATTAGTAGGATTTTGAGAAAAGCAGTTAGGTACCTACCTACATGTTTTAGACAAATGATTTTTTAAATGAATCAGAATGAAGAATCGAAGGTGTTATTATTCGTTTCGACAACATCAAAGTTCTATTATGTTTTGAAAACAATCAATGTATAACATCCAATAGCATGTGTCCGAGAAAGATGTTTGAGGAAACGACCAATCGTATCGCATGGAGACCCTTACAAAACGTAGCCAACACAACAGATGGGAAATCCCTCTTCTGTCCTTCCTAGAAATCGTACAATCCCGACATTTAAACATGCTCAATACATATAATTTTGATACAGTTATCGGCAAAAGCGAAATAGCGAAATAACTTTGTCACAAAGCCTTTTCACATTTCGATCAGTATCGATATGACGCAATTTATCTTTGTGACTGTA
Organism: Oligia latruncula; assembly: GCA_948474745.1. Classification (NCBI taxonomy): domain Eukaryota; kingdom Metazoa; phylum Arthropoda; class Insecta; order Lepidoptera; family Noctuidae; genus Oligia; species Oligia latruncula. Next base: position 7,980,568 of record OX419693.1, on the reverse strand, counting down.
TTTTATCGACAATAAGTATGTGCCTATAGGAGATTGTATTAGGTTTTTATGGTTCCGTTAGAATGGAAAACCCTAATTATGAAGCCTTTCGTCCATCAGACAAAGACTCATTTTTTTAGAATCTGAAATGAAAATTGCTTTTGTTAAAATCTGATAGTTTTTTTTAAATTATGGATGGCGGCGTTACACGAACGGATGGAAAAATAAATGAGTACATAAGAAGAAGTCTAAAAGTGGCACCGGTAACTGAAAAGTTCTGTGGAAATCGGTTGTATATATTATTAGATATATACAACCGATTTCCACACAACTTTTCAGGAGGAATGAGGAAAATGTCGTGAGAAAAGTTGAGTATGAATGTTGATGGCATAAAATTAGGGGAAGACCAAAGAAACGATGGTCTGACTGTATGAATGATGATATGGTAGAAATGGGGTGACTACCGAGATGATAACTAATAGATAAGTATGGAAGAAAAAGACATGTTGCGCCGACCCCAAATAAATAAGGATAAGTGCAGGAGAATAATAATGGTGATGATGACAAACTAAATGGATCTATGTAAGCCGTTCAGCAACTTAAAGTCTATTCAAACTAATATCAACTTTATTTTAATGTTAATTAAATTGATTTCAGAGTGACTAGCAATATTGAAAAAGTTATAAAAATGCTTGAAGTTGTAGCGTAAACTGGACTTTATTGTGTAGTATTTAAAGTTATTTTAAAGTTATTCCATAAACTCATATTTGTTTATATTATTTTTGGCAAATAATCGCGAATGCATTTAATTATGTTACCTGAACTGGCAAAAAGTATTCAATTTCAAAATACCCAGGTACTTTTATTACCTATTCAAATTAGGCTGAGAATAAACACGATTTGAACGTGAATAATTACAATAGATAGCTCCCAAAACGCCCACACTTCAGAGCTTCGTAAAGTTTAATGTCGTTGGGGATGATAAAATTGCTTGTCCGTTCAAAATACTGTCATTACGTTGTTAGTTTATGAAGAGGATAAAAGCATTTATTTCGTACCTATTTACATAAAAAAAACTTCTTAACTACATAGATTGAGTATTAACTCCATTAAACAGGGGTAATGTTTCCATAAATGTTTCCCTAGCAACGGACCTCAACGTGGCGTAAGTTGGTGTAAAAATCATATTATTATTTACCCCTATATTATTATTTACCTCCACCGAGCAATTTTCCATCACACTTCAACAATCTTTAACAGAGTTATGATAGTCCGATAAGAATCAATCTACCTAGCCTTTTCCCAACTGTGTTGGGGTCGGCTTCCAGTCTAACCCGATGAAGCCGAATACGAGTATTTTACGCGGAACGACTGCCTATCTGACCTCCATAACCCAGTTACTGGGTACAGATAGCGCCATCCACGAAGACGCGCCCCACTCTTCTTCCTAATCGCTTACAGTACAAGCAGTACAAGTGTGCAACATTCCGCTAGTCTTTTGTTTTTGTCGATACACAGTAATTACTTATTAGTGGGTAATTAGTGTGTATCAAAAAACTGAAACATTAGCGGAATTAACTAGCGATAAACACTAGCGATTAGTAAGAAGAGTGGGGCGCGATTTCGTGGATGTCACTATCTATAACACGACACCTCTGGCTTCCGACTACCCGTAACGACGACTGTCAAAAATCTACGACTAACAGCCGAGACCAACGGCTTAGCGTGCTTTCCGAGCCTCGGAGGGTTTATTTTTTTGCGGATGGGATATCATCAAATGACGGTCCCGCTCTGGGTGGAGCCCACCCGTGTTCCTTCCTTAGCCCTTTATGTTTCAGGCCAGCGGTAACCCTTTCGGACAATCCCGCTAAAGGCTCGGAGGGGTCTCGATATGTTATGAATGGTCATCCATCCACGGACCGACCTCGGGCAACGTAGCATAACTTTCGGTTAACTCTAGTTAGCCACGAGCCCTTTGAGAGAGCCTGATAACATCACTCAATATCACGACAGCAACGTTCTGACATGAAAATAATTATTTAGAACAACAGAATTTTCGCTACGCATTGTTTGTTTCGCACAAAAGTTAAATAGAAAATTAGAAGCAACTCGATATTTCGTTGTTTTTGATTGTCTTTGTTATCCACGTTTTTGATTGAACAGGCAGTTCGATAATGTTTTAGATCGTGATGAAATTTAATGAGAAAGATTCTGTAAAGTTACGTAATTACTAATTTTGTATTGTAATGAGGTTTGTTTAAAACGTTGTCACAGTTTAATTAAATATTATATTTATTTCTGTAAATTGAAATAATAAGTCAGCAAATAACAATTAATACCTAATTAATTTAGATAAATGCGGGTTATTTTTAATTTAATGTTAAGTTATTAAACCAAGAGGAACAAAATGTATGGACAGCTGATTTAAAAAAAATTATCTATACTAATATTATAAAGAGGTTGTCTCTGGATCTCCTCAACCGATGTTGAAAATTCTTTTACCAATAGAAAGCTACATTATTTGTGAGTGTCATAGGCTATATATTTTTATTATTTATGTAAATGAATATCTTAGAAGATATCAGAGATTTAAAAAGCGGGGGTGGAGCGCCTGGCGGGGCGGTACGAAGTTCGCCGGGTCAGCTAGTCAACGATAATTTCGTCGCGTTTGTCCGAAAGGGTTACCACTGTCCCGAAACATAAAGGGCTAAGGAAGGAACACGGGTGGGTTTTAGTCAGTAAGAGTCGGACACTCCCTTCCGCTCCGCCCAGATTTCCCACACAAAAAAAAGGGGGGGTCCAGCATCATGTAATGAATCCATGGTAACAGGTTGGGCGACGATGTCCCTGCCACCCTGCTTATTTTACTAGTGACCCTCCTACAGTAGTACAGTCTATTGTCGTAGACTTTTCACAGATAGCGGTTTATATTTGGTTTGTAAGCTGGATTGATTATGGTGCTGGTGATATTATATCACTACACGGCTAAACTTTCCATTAGCTATCATAACAAACAAGTTCTCAGAACTTACGCATATATTCAAGCTTGAATCCAGAAACTACACTCCAGCATAAATTAACACAAACAAACACCAAGATTATAGTGTTCAAATAACGAGACAAGCATTAATCCTATCCGAGGCTGAAAGGCTTGCTATGCATATTCAGGAAGCCAATAACCCCTCCTAGATAAATAGGATGGAGCATGCGTTGCCCATCCCTCAAGCGTTATGATGAAGTGATCGCACAGTGCGGACTCCTCATACAATATTCATGGGCCGAGAATGCGGCAATTTGGACGACATGTCCCGTGTCCTACAAACAGCCAGATGTATCTTAAGTTGAGGGACAACACGTTAGTGATCTGCTGTGTACAGAAGTGTAGAGCTTACTCTGATGTTATGGAAATCCTTTGGAGTGGGCGAATGATGGGCGATTGTGTGACCCTTGACTGGAGAAGGTTTAAGGGTGGTGAGTTGGTGACATCGGAAGCTTTGATTTATGATTTTGGTTCAATAATAAGAATGGGTAATATTAATATGACTTACGGCAGACATCGTGTTTTGGCTCATTGTCCTTATTATTTTATAGTTTATTCAGCACTGACTTAAAAAAAAAACCGGACATAGGTAATTGTTTAAAATTGCCAACACACAACGATCAATTTCGCAATCAAATCTCGTGCCTTCTTAGATGTTAGCTTTGCAGTTAGACAATTTTACTATTATAATGAAGTTAATATCTAATATACTTCATTGTTTCATCCTTTGTATGTGCAGAAACGTGGTCCCACGCGAGACACAATAGAAATGTATTGTCTGTCTATGGTTGCGGCATATGAGAGGTTGAGTAGCTTATTAGTTAATTTGACAGGGACGTCTGACGCTTATTAAACTTCTGATATGAGGTCACAAGATATTGGCAGCATAGCAAGCCTAACTCAATTAACAGAAACTATCCGTATCCGTTCTTGCCCTAGAATGTCAAACAATAAACAAACAACGGTAACACTTATTAAATTATGAATCTGACCTGAGACCTCAAATGTCTAACTTAAGACCAAAGAATACCTAACATGTGTGGAATTGCCAGTTCAATGAAACATTGTGTGAACTTCTTTATTTCTGTCCCCTCTACAAATAAAACTGAAAATCATGGCACTAGATCAAAAGATGCCGCTAGTAATAAAGTCCTATTTGACAGGCACTACGACTATTACCGTCCAACGTTGTAAAGACAGTTTTAATAGGTGGGCAAAACCGCTAGGGTCACGTTAGGTTACGGTAGTCACAAGTCCATATCACTTTAAACATGAAGGACTGAATTACGTGATGTCCCGAAATCACGAGATGTGGCATGCTATCCTGCCCTAAATTGATTTGTTTTATCAAATATGATATTCAACATACTAGTTTTTGTTAAAATATCTGTTCAAAGCAACATCTACAAATATGTAGTTCACAATGTATCGCATCGACACTGAATGTAAATAATTGAAGCAACCTATACTCGTAGATATAGGTTTTAATCTTGACAGCATCAATTTGCCAGGAATTCATAATTGCTTATGTCAGATATCATTCCGCATCTTGAATGACATACTAGTACAGATTATAGGGGACCCATCCAACATAATAGAGGAATAGGGAATTTGTATGATGGGGAACAGATTGCCTGTCACGCCAACCATGAATCGGATACGACGTTGAATGTCAAGCACGCAATTAAATGTCTCAGCTCGTACCGCAGAGGACAGTATGATGGTATTATGATTTACTTTTATGGCACTCAACGTCGCGTCCCATGGACCCTTTCATCCGATAAGAGTACTCGACAACCGACCGTACTTGAACACAAAATCAATATTACTTCGAAGAACTTACGTCATACATATTCTTCGTATAACAGGTCGGCACTTTCTAGAGAGCTAAGTTCGACAGAGTAAATATCGAATAAAAACGTAACAGAAAATAAAATTCAAGCCAAAAATATATAGGCTCGTCCGACACCCGGAAAAATTCCTCCAACTTGGCTAATAAAGATTTATCGTTGCGATAAAAATTTTCATAGCAGTGAGTTGGCCGTAAATAATTCGTGGCATACCTGCGAATGCTGATTTGACATGGGTCAGGGCCCCGAATTCGAGCCGTATAATATTTCATTCCTTCCGACTCGAATCACAAGTTCAACCGCGGTGCAAATTGAAATTTCGCTCGGACACCGCCATGACACCGCACTTCTTATTGGTTTGTGTCTTATCTACGCATCAGATAAATGTCTGTCATGTTTGTGTGTCTTATTATTGTGTACACAAGCGTGAAATAAAAAAGTGAGATACTTGCACATCGTGATTTCAGATGGAAAATAACTTTCTCGAAAAATAAAACAAGACAATGAGAAGTTGAAGAAACTCTAGGGAATTGTAGAATTACAATTAGGATCAAAAGAGAGACAGCGATTAGTATAAAAAGATTATTGACGAAATAATCAGGACTGAAGTTGATCGTTATTCAAGCTTCATTAGTTCAAGCCCAGTTTAAAAGAATATAAAATGTCTCAGACATTTCAATTTTGTTTAAAATGTAAAGTGAGTTTCTTGCGACTTAAATTAGTGTTTCTTTTCTGAAATACAAGTCATGTAAAAGGCGAGGAGAGTAAATTAAAGTTAAAGAGATAAGCGTGCTTTATGGATAATTAAAACTAATAAATTCTTTCCGCTCTTTTTTAGGTACCAAGCAACTGGAGGCCAACAGAGGATATTGGATCTTATCGCCACAATTTAAGTTCTAAATTGTTTTGCGAATCAATTGATCCGAAACGGACAAAAACAAAGCACTCACATTTGGCTGTTTGTCCCACACTCATTAATTTGACCGCGTGGCTAACCCCAGAATGTCCTGAGCTATTAACTACCGAAACTGGGTATGCAATAAATTGAGACTTTTCATATATAAATCAGGGTCGAGGCGTGTCGCAGAAGGTCTGCAGATAAACCGGATAGTATAAGAGTGAGGGACATTACTGGGAGCAGCTGCGGCGGACCGGGCCGTCGCGAACTCACTCACATTACAACCAGTTTTATGTGAGGACCGGGCGAGTCTTGCTTTAATACTGTACGTTTCTGTAGAAACTTGCACAAATTGAAACGCGGAGGCCTCGGATAATTGGAATATTTCGTAAGTTGTACAGTGCTTTAGAAACTTCATAATTGAAGTAGGAGATATCTTAATAAAATTGTTAGGTTTTGAGAGTTTTAATTGAATTCATATTTCGGTTGTCAAAAACAAATGAAACATGTTTTAAATACTAATAGATGAACAATTGCAATTAAACGTCAGAAAATTAGCCAGTTTAACACAAAGCGGACTACAAAATTCTACAGCAATTTACACAGATTTCTACAGTAATACAGCAACAAAAGCTAATTAATAAACGCTCTTGCATTCAACCGCAGTAAAAAATTGTGTTAAAATGCAGACTATATCAATAGTGAACCATTTCCACAAAAAATTAATTGTGGACAAATACCCAGACTCATATGAAAATATTAACAGTAAAAAGAAAAAAAAAAACAAATGAAAATCAACTTAAAGTGCTTAAAGCTCTCCACATTCCCGGCCATGTTTCCTTGGCTCTTAAATCCGGATATCCGGCTTCATCTCAGACTCTTTATTTGTCTTAAGGATGAATTTCACCGTAACGGATAAAGAGGTTTTATTTTTATGCAAGACAAAAGTTAAACAACGGGGATAATAAAGTGATGTATGAGTACGGATTAAAGGTAATAAATTGTTATGGATGAAATATTATGAAAAAACTTTTTGGATTTTTTTATGCTTCGTGCATTGTAATTTAAATGTCGCATCATCAAAAATCCTTCGCTTTTAAAACAATACTTTGTTCTTGAGAATATCTGAATATCCTCACGAAGTGTAAGAACATTCAAACATTCATTCAACAAACATATGTTGGGGTCGGCTTAAAGTCTGACCGGATGCCGCTGAGTACCAGTATTTAACATGGAGCGACTGCCTATCTGACCTTCACAACCCAGTTACTGGGTAACACGATACCCCTTGGCAAGACTGGTTCTCAGTCTTTCTGACGACCAGTAACGACTGTCAAAGATTCACGAATGACAGCCGGGATCAACGGCTTAACGTGCTTTCCGAGTCTTGGTATGTAAAGATGGTCACCCATACGCGGACCATCCACGGCAAGCGTAGCTTAAGCTGATCGATCGACCCGTGCGGCTGTTATTACTTAGCCACAAGCCCCTTAGAACATTCCAACTATACGTTGGTAATTCGTTAACAATATGAAGATTTGTGAAAAATCCAAACAACAGTTTTTGACCGACACAATGTTTTAGTTCGACTACTGCTAGTACTCGTATCTAGCAAATTCACAGAATTAAATGTAAAACAACGCTACCATCCTCCTATTTCGCAATGCAACCAATATTTCTATTTTACGTCAAAATATTTTCCAAAAAATCATCTCGTTCTGTCAATAATCAGTGAACAGTGGTGGCCAAGTGGTAATGGCCGCGACTTACGAGTTGTAGGTCTGAACCCAGACAGGTGCTTTACTTTGTCTAAATTATTTCATCACCACTGCTCTCAAAACGGTGAAGGAAAACATCGCGAGGAAATCGGCATGTCCTGGAACCAAAAATTCGAAGACATGTGACATCTACCAACCCGCTCTGGCCCCGAGTGGTGGATTAGGTACGGCTCACTCTATCTCACCGACAGGAGGCCTGTGTCCCAGCAGTGGAAACGTTGATTATGCTATCAATACTAAAAATACGACCGTCTTATTTCTAAAAACGAAACGGATTTATAAAAAAAAACAAAGCAAAGAAAAAATGGTACATCAATAAACAAAAGTAAAATCCTACGAAATGGAAATCTTGTAAATTATAAATCTACCCTGAATGGAATTGAAATCTACATAATGGTTTGCGCAGAGAAAAATGTGAGTACTGAACAGGACGACAATAATACGAAACATTCGGGAACAAAGCGTGGCTTTGGATGAAGTACTGTAACAGTGGCTATATGACACAGATATAGATACACCTAGATAACGCAATGAAATCCGCAGTGGGTGATCCATTGTATGAGTGCACAAAAAACACCCGAAATCGGAGTAGGTGGCGAGAAATCGTGAGGCGAATCACATCAGTCCCTAAACAAGAAACTACTCGTACATGAGGACCACGACCGCTCTGACAAGAGTGCTACGAAGAAGAAGAAAAAGAACGCAAGAGCAACTATTTCGCGAGCCAAAAATCGCAGCAGCTTACGTACAAAAATCGTAAGCCGCCATTTTCGCGCTCAGTCCTGTGTACTGCTGGCTGGGTGAGCGCTGGTGGTAGGCCTCGGGGGTAGGGCGAGACGGGTGCAGGCGGCGCGGCGGCGTCTTTGAATCGATTTGATTTTCCCATCACTAAATAGTGCTTGTGACGTCATAGTAGGTAATCAAAAAATGGCACGCTTGGTTTTCATACAGATCGTGATGCTTGCGTTATCTAGGTCTATCTATATCTGTGCTATGTGCGATATGACTATATGTATCATATAGACGTTACGTAGTTAGACTGGAAACCATCCCCAACATAGTTGAGAATAGGCTAGCTAGACAGATGATGAGATGATGATTCATTTCCATTACGAGAACAATCATTTTGCTATTAAGTGGGCATCAGAATTCATCATTTTTACCGTATTTTATTTATAAGGTTAATAATGTGGATGTATTTAATATACACATCACAGTGTCAACAAAAGAAGGACATGGTTTCGAACGCGTGACCACGCAATCGTAGTAGTGTGCTACGCCGTAGTTTACCGCGTAGCAAGCCGTAGCAAGGCAAGCGCATTATAAAAGGGTGCATGGTTTTAAACTTTTCATGAATAACGCATTATTATGATGCATGCCTAGCCATTCATTGTATACGTTTGTAATAATCCCTACGTTCCAATCCCACTCATATTCGTCATATATTCTTTTAACTATAGTCTAGGATTTCATTCCTAGAATTTAGGTCCATGTTTTTAAAACACGGATCTTTGTTTGCTTGTGATGTATTTTAACAGACGCAACTTCTTTAAACAGTCACCCAGCACACGAAATATTTATTTACGAGCTGTCATAATTTTTAACCGACTTCAAAAAGGAGGAGGTTCTCAATTCGTCGGAACCTTTTTTTTTTTATGTATGTTCCCCGATTACTCGGAGACGGCTAAACCGATTTCAAAAATTATTTTTTTGTTTGAAAGGGTATACTTTCCAAGTGGTCCCATTGGCATCAGGTCAGGATCTGATGATAGGATCCTGGAGAAATCGAAGGAACTCTTCAAGTATTATAGGCACACCTATAGCGATTTGGGTATTTTTTATAGTAACTCGTGCATTTGCTCTCGGAAAGCATCATTTGGTGAAGTGGAACTGATAATGAAGACCACAGATGGCCACCGGAACTACTCAATAATAAGTATTTCCCTGTTTGCGATTCGATTACTTACTTTAATATGGTTGCTAAACAAGTTATGCTCGTCACAATGCGAATGGTGAAACGGAGCTGATGGTGGAATACCAGGAGAACTCCTCAACAATTAACGTCCCTGCATCGGGAAAAGCAATATTTTGTAAAAGGCAATGAGCAAGTTGGCATTAGGCTATTGTAACTTAGATACATTATAAACCGACACACTAAAAAGCGAGAAATAAAAACTTTTTAACAAAAAAAAAACCGACTTCCAAAAAAAACACTACAAATTGAAAAATAACTTTTATTTCGGAAATCGGTGGCAAAACACTAAAATACAGATCCAAAGACACCGACTTCCGAAATAAAAGTTATTTTTCACTTTGTAGTGTTTTTTTTGGAAGTCGGTTTTTTTTAATAAATGATTTTATTTCTGTAAGTTGTACAAACACTTTTACACGTCAATCATATTTTAATAAAAACTAGATGAGATCGCCAATAAAACAGTAATGGAATTTTCTCTTTATAGGTAGTTTTATATATTTTCAATGTAAACCAAACAAACTCTTTTGAGTTGATAAGTAGAAACACAGTATGATAATACACAGACTCACTCATTTCACTGTACAAAGGATACAGGGTACTTCCATAACACTATCTAATCTGCGGGGACCGATCAGTTATCTTTGTCACTGCCGATTGATTTTTATTTAGCCTTACCAACTCCTTACATCAACATAAAAACTTTACCTATCCACCAACTATTTTTCTTTCATGCTATAGCCGATAGCGCCACAAGGTTCTTTTGGCGCGTGGCCAAAATCGTAACTATAGCCGCCATTTTGTTTTTACAATACAAATGACCAACAGAGCTCACCTGTCAATGTCTTTCGAGCACCAATAGACGCTTGTAGCAGTGTAATTGGTAGGTATTGTTGGTAGCAATAGCGGCCACTGCCCTTCTCGACAATATTGCGTAGGAGTTCGAACAACGGACTAATTATCGCTTATCGTTAGCAAAAAATCCAAAACTGCATAACTCATACTGCTCATTTGATCGTATAATAAACCATAGATATAGATAGATATTATATAAGTTAGTTTTTATTATTTATTCATCATAATTAAACTATTTTGAATAAAAAAACCATTTTCAATAGGGTCCCCCTCCTATGGGAGAAATTAATCTATTAAAAAAAATACTCAATTCATTGATTTTTCGCAACCTACAATGTTTTCAGGTTTCACAATTGATTGACGGGTTTTTTTTTTAAATATTTTGATGTTTAAGTACTCGTATAACATTTCTACTGATCATTTTTTTAAAGTACAGAATTAATCTCCATTAAATTTTTTATATAATCCTACTATTATAAATGTGAAAGTTTGTGAAGATGTTTGGGTGTTTGTTACTCAATCACGCGTAAACCGTTGAACAGATTTGGATGAAAATTAGCACATAGATAGACCATTTCCTTGATTAACAAATACCATACTTTTTAACCCGATATTCCCATGGGATCGAAACTTACGTGGGTGAAACCGTAGGTCGCTGCTAGTGGTATATAAATTAAGAAAGTTCTGTGTACTAGCAGAATTTTTTTTGCCTCCTTTCTGCAACTGTTTCGATCGTTATAGAAACAGTTGCAGAAAGGAGGCAAAAATTTTTTTGATCGTGAAGCACTTTCTAATGCTTCGCATTATGAGTCGTGCAAAATCTTCAGAGCGACAGCTGCAGGCATTATCGATTCAGGATATCAACTGTTTTTATTTCGGCTTTTAAATCCGAATCATCAACGTTCTTTTGCTCTTATCCCAGTTTAGAATCGGCGCAGCATGTTGTCTTCTTCCATAATTCTCTATTAGTCTTTATCGCAGTAGGCACCCCCTTTCCAACTCTCTTTCCCTACTGATAAAGGCTTGTATGGCTTTTGTAAAAAAAGCTTTGTGTATGTATGGTTTTGGATAAACCATACACAAAGCTTTTTTCACGACATTTTCCTCAATTCTCTACTTAACATGACATACGTGATTTTTTAACCCGAATCTCTCAGTAAATAAAATTAAATGTAGGTGAGTCAATGACCACTCTTGCCACCTTATTTGGCACCAGCTATAGCATGGGTGATTAACGGTACCCCATATGAATTACGTTTTAATTATTTTCTGACCACGTTGAGCCATTAAATTCTAAACTAGAGCGTTGAACGCACGTCCACACATGAAATACTTTTCTAAGTAATGGCAACATAATATTTCATTTTCGCCCTTTACGGTGTGTAATTTTATTACTGGGATCAATTTTACGACATTCGATACTTTTACGGTTGTTGAGCCTTAAAAACGTAAAAGGGTTACTGTTACGTCTCGCGTTACTTTACTTTACTTTACCTCCTTTGTCCTTGTATGAAGTTTTGTAAAGCTATTTTATGTTTTTAATAGATTCTCGTTTTATTGTCGCACGATACTATACGAGTGTACGAGATTTATGACGGTTTGGATGTAAAGTTTGACTTTACGATGTTATCCGAAGTTGGGACAGCGGTTTTAATAAGAGTGGCGTCAGATTTGCTTAAAACCACGTTGATATCCGCATAATACAACAAAATGATATTATGTTTATATTTTTGTTCCCAGCGTTTCTTTTAAATGAATTTCGTTAAAAAGATGGGTAGCAGTATTCTGCTGTGGTAAATGATCTTTAAATAAAACGTAAGAAAAGATTTATTTCATTGGAACAGTTTGTTCACCGAAATTACATAACCTTTTTCAATATTAAACACAATCCTGTTTTATAAAACATAATACCAAGCAATAGGTACCAAAATAACTCATTAGAATTTCATAAAGTAATTCAATAAGGAACCAACAAAAGTAAACGATGTTACCGAGATCGCATATTATGTTTTTATGTTTCCTCAAAGCCGGATCATCATCTAGTAAAGCGAATGTTGGCAAAAATACCATATTATGTTGTGGTTGCAGTACTTAATCGCAGGATTTGCAGTAGTGTGTGCTCGACTGAATTTATGCAGTACAACGTGACACTTTTGTAGAGGAGATCTTTTATTTGAATAAGACAGTGAATTATTATAGTCGTGAATTTATGCAATGTCATGCTCTTTTATGCTATAGATGTAGAATTATAACGTCAATGTTTTGAAACACGAAAGCAGTTTGTATGCTATAGTTTGTGCTGTGAAAGTTCATTAAATAAACCAGTAAGTAAGGGTATAATCTTGCTGACTGATGTCTATAAAATCTTAAGAAGAAGAGTCTGTACCATCAACTTACAAGTTTTATTCCTTTTCTCTAAACATTTAACTACGACCACAAAAACCTCACTATCTTTTACGAACACTTACATAAAACAGCACTAAATCTTCAAGTCGAGCACCTATACTTTAACTTCTTCATCAACAACGTCCTTTTTGATATAAGTCGTCGGATTGCGATACACGTCACGTACGGGGAGTACAATGGCCGCGAGGGGGCGACGCCGGTCGTCCGAATTATCCCGCCGGTGTACACCGACCACGTGACTGCTCCGCACTCCTGATCGCCTGGTACCATAGAACAAAAGCCATTCCTTTATTTAAGGCTTTTAGACGTATTGTTTGGCGGTAAAAGGATGGAGCCATGAAATATGTAAGCGTATCTGCTGTGCGCAAGCCTGTTGGTGTCACAAGTCCGTAATCTATCTGCCCAGCAACAAAGGAAACTAGTACTTTATTCAAGACTGCCAGCACGAAATATTTAGACGGTTTGAATTAGTGAAACCATTCGTCCAAGTTTGTCTTGTCAGTTTATCGTAGACTAAATCAGACATATACACGCAAGCAACGTCTAAAACATGCTCAGTCATAATAAATGACTCGATTTTGTACTACACGAACGTTAATACATTCTGTTAACAAAAAATGTTTGGAATGACACCGTTTCCGGGTGTTACAACATTTTTTATGTTATACAAGTCCATTAGGTATACATTGTGGACATTCCAAACATTTAACGACGACATTTACAACATAAAACTACAAATTAACGACAATAGTAATTAATATAAAGAGATATTGAAGGCACTTAACAGTCGTCGTGCTTCAGCATTTAATTCCTTAGGCTATAAATTAAACTAGTACCATCTTGCGTTAAGTTCCGCTCCCGAGCCAAATTAAAAAGCTGAGGATGCACAAAATATTTTGGCAAATTTCCTCGAGCGGGGCTGAGGTGCAGGCCGAGTGTGGAGGCTCATTGCCTAGAATTCCCTACGGGGGAGAATGCGAATCACGTCCTAGGCCAAGAGAATTCCACCGCTTTGGAAGATCTCTCAAATTATCGGTCGGACAGAGTGCTCTGGATGTAATTCCGGGCATTAGTGGAATTGCTCACATGAAAGATCAATTGATCGGAAAAATATTTGGTACTCACGATATGAGAGTTGCCTGATATTTGAAAACTATTCGTAAATACATACCCACATATTGAAATGCAATTCACATGAATGAATGTTTTTTTCAACCATTGCTCGTTAATAAAACATTCGAATTCGTATCGAATAAACATCGTATTCCATGTTAAAACACCGGGTTCTGTATGTTTTTATCCATCATAAAATTAACACGAACGCATTATTTTGATTAAACATTACTCGATAGTAGCGGCCCAACTCTAGAAAATACACATAGTAATCAAAATGCAAATTAACATTTGTTAAAGTAAATATTGCGCAGTAATATACCTTTTAATGGCTATAAAGCTCGCAATTAAGTTCAGGCTGTTGTTATGGACGGTTTGTGTATATTTTTATTAAACTAGCAATCGTTAACTGGATGCGGGAGAATTAAATCAGAGGTCATTTAGTTTTACTGATGTCGATAATTACTGGCGTGCCTGACGACGCGTTAAATGTACTGAAAATAACTGCACGCGTACTTGAGCGTAATTATAAACGCTGGTGTGGTTGTGTAGGTTGTTTTAGAAGTAAATGGGGAAATAATATGTAATACGTTAGAGTATATTCGAATTCACACTACAATTTTAGAAACCTATGTTTGAGACACATATAAACGAATTTAATTTGATTTGACCTAAAAAGTAGGTCATTGTAACTTCATCAAAATCACTTGTTCAATATCTCTCCGGAAAATTACAAATTAAAAAACCGGCAAAGTACGAGTCGGACTCGCACACGAAGAGTTTCGCACTGTGTTAAAAAAACGCCGAAAAAAACATGTTTCTTATAAGACCCCGTTTATACTTACCTATTAACTTTATTAAGTTTTTATTAGCAGCGCCCCGCGGTTTCACCCGCATAAATGTCGATCCCGCGGGAATATCGGAATAAAAACTATCCTATGTCCTTTCCCGGGACTCAAAATATCTCTATATCAAATTTCATCTAAATCGGTTCAGCGTGAAGAGGTAACAGACAGACAGACAGACACACTTTCGCATTTATAATATTAGTATGGTGGATATAGCGGCAATAGAAATGCACACTCTGTGAAAATTTCAACTGTCTACCTATTACGGTTCATGAGAAATAGACAGCGGAGAGTAATAGGATTCCGTAGGCACCCTTTGTGTACTGAACCCTATAAAACCTAAATGTTGGTACTTGAAATATCAGTTAACACAATATGCAGTTGCAGTAAAATCCTTTGCACAAACAACGCATACATTCCCCCACGCAAGTTTCCCCATTATCATACACATAATGGCTAATAATCTAAAACATACTCTGGTGTGTACTGTACATAACCGACCGGTTTAACCCTAGCGGATATTGGAACTGTTATCGCACTATGCAAATTCAATTGCGCAGTGCACTCTACGTGAATAAAAGCCAATGTTTACTTAGACGAAGACAATTTATTTTAATGTACTCGCTGAGGTCATGTTTTCACGGAGAATCTTGACACCGCGATTCAGCGGAGAGTGCTAAATGAACAACGCCATCTATCGAGACATTAGGTACTAAAATCGTTAAACGTATCAACATAAACGTAAGATTGTACATTCCGCCCACTATGGACAGAATGTCCATTGTTTCCGCCCACCATGAACCAACCACATTCGAAAAAATGGACTGTATTATATAGTTAAAAATAAAAACAAAGTTTTAAGTCAGTAAGTCATGGTGGCTAAGAACAAAATACACTTAAACTAAAAATAAACAGTTTAAACAATTAACAAAATCCTTAACAATGCACAATTAAACATATCTTTTAATGAGCGACAGGTAACACACAGAGTTTAGTTACTGGTCGTTTAAATGTGATACCTTTACATTTGAGAGTGACTACCCTCGTAATATTGTCCAAGCCAGGGTGTTTTATGGTGATCTTACCTAAAAGCCATTTGGCTGGAGGGAGACCATCCTCCTTTACTAAAACTAAATCTCCGATCTCGGGTTCAGGAGTTTTATTTGCCCACTTATAACGATGTAAAAATTGACATAAATACTCACTTGACCATCTACGCCAAAAATGTTGCAGCATTTTTTGGGTTAATTGCCAACGTTTTAATGATGAAATAGACGATGTTTCGTAATTATGCTCAGGTACTAGAATTAATGATTCACCTATTAAAAAATGCCCTGGAGTGAGGGGTGTTGGGTCTTGCGAATTTGTGCTAATTTGTGATAGTGGTCGAGAGTTAAGACAAGCTTCTATTTGGTACAATAGCGTCGAAATCTCTTCGAAAGTAAGAGTCGCACTACCTATTACGCGTTTTAGATGATGTTTCGTGGATTTTATTCCAGCTTCCCATAGCGACCACCAACTCTCAAGATGCCCGATTCATCTAGAAATGGATTTAATGAGGTAAGTTTGCTTTTCTTTTGTACTATTCTTTTTTCTTTAATATCTTTTATCTCTTGCTGAAAACTCACTGATTGACATTGTTTCACACAAATATAAAGAGCTTCATTCAATTCTATACTAGTTAACCATACAGGTAAGTTATGATCATGTACGTTTCTCAACTTTTTGATGAATCTTTTACAGTATGCTACAACTCGAACTAATTTACGGAGAGACGAGAACTTGGTCCACAACTGAAAATTATCATTCTGCGTTACATGACAAACCTTTTTTGTCTTTTCTTCTAAATTGGTGTCTGGTATTTCACTTTTGTCATGAGTTTCGGGTCCATGTTTCAACCATAATGGTCCTGTTTTCCACAGTTCAAACATCGGTAACTCTGACGGGTTAATTCCACGCGACGCACAATCTGCCGGGTTATCAGGAGATGACACATGTGACCATTGGTTCCTGTCTAATATATTTAAAATCTCCGACACTCGATTGGCTATAAACGTTTTCCAACGCGTTGGGTGGCTGCTTAACCAAGCCAGGACCACGGTTGAGTCGGTCCAAGCACGTAGGTTAGTTTTTGGAATGTTTAACACTACTGAGACTTCCCGTAGTAATTTGGCTAATAAGACAGCTCCGCACAACTCAAGCCTTGGGATGGATACTTGCTTAATTGGAGCTACTTTGGTTTTGGAAGTTACCAGATGAATGTAGACGTTTCCTGAATCGTCAACAACCCGTATATAGACCACAGCAGCATAAGCCTCACTAGATGCGTCGCTAAACCCATGAAGTTCCATGGTGCTGTTTTCCTTGACATTAATCCATCGTGGGAGTCGACATTTGGCAAGTTCAACCAGACCTGCACGGTAATTAATCCATTCATTTAATAGTGTAGGTGGTAGTTTATCATCCCATTCTATTCCTGCAAGCCAAAGCTTTTGAATCATAATTTTAGCTTTTATGATTGCTGGTGATATCCAACCCATTGGGTCAAACAACTTTGCAATATCAGATATTACTTTCCTTTTTGTTACAGGTTCCGAGATTGGTGGTAGCTGAACGGAGTACTCGAAGTCATCGGTTCGTCGATTCCAGGTAAGTCCCAGTATTTTAATTGTTTCACTTTCTTTCAGTTCTAGGTTGCTTGTTACAACTCTGCTTTCTTTGCTTATTTCCTTATGTAATTGATCATCATTGCTTGCCCATTTTTGCAGTTCGAAGCCTCCTTTGCTTAGTAGTTTAGTCATTTCTGAGAATATTTGTTTTCCTTCTGATATACTTTTACAGCCAGTAATGAGATCGTCCATGTAGAAATCATGTAATACTTTTTCAGATGCTAGTGGAAATTGGGCTCCTTCATCATAAGCGACTTGGTGAAGAGCTCTTACCGCCAGGTATGGAGCTGAAGCAGTCCCAAACGTTACTCGTACTAAACGCAAATGTTGTATGTGTTTTGTAGAGTCAGGTCGCCAAACTAGACGTTGATAATCTGCATCTTGGTCAGTCACCTTCACCTGTCGATACATCTTTACGATGTCAGCTACCAAGCCAATAGGGTGAAGCCTCCACCTCATAAGAATGTGCTTAAGGTCATCTTGTAATGTCGGTCCCACCATAAGGTTACTGTTCAGTGAAACACCATTGTTATCGCGACTAGAAGCGTTAAATACGATCCTGAATTTGGTAGTGGTTTTATCGTCTCTAACTACTTCATGATAAGGCAAGTAAACTGCTTCTGGATTATCTATTTCTTTTGAAGGTATTATTTGCATATGACCGAGCTTTAAATATTCTGAAAAAACCTCAGAGTATTTAATGTTTAAATCCGGTAATTTTAAGAACCGTCTTTCTAAGGATATTAATCTCTTTACAGCAATATTGCGCGAATTGCCGTATTTACAGCTCGGGTCATCATCTTTAAAAGGCAATTTTACAATATACCTACCAGAACTATCGCGTTTGGTCGTTTCCTCAAATATTTCTTCACAACGTTTTTCTTCTGGAGTGAATTGATTTTTGCTCAGAATGAAGTTATCAGATTCAAGCTCCCAAAATTGTTTAAGATTAAAATCTTCATTGCAAATGTTAGTATGCATGTTGATGATAGTACTATTGCAGCTCAAAGTATTGGTTTCACTATCACTCACTTTGCCAGACAAAACCCAACCCAATCTGGTGTTCTGTGCTATCGGTGTTCCTGGTGGACCTCTAATCAATCCTTCAGTTATAATTTGGCAATAGACTTCTGCACCCAGCAATAGATCGATTTTGTTTGGTATGTTAAACTTCGGATCTGCTAACTTCATAACTGGTAAGTTGGGCCACATCTGAACGACAAGTTTTCTTTCAGGTAGAAATGAAGTTAATTTCCGAAGGACGTATGTTTTGACTTTTACAGTAAAGTTAGGATCCTGGAGAGATTGTAGTTTAACATAAACCACATGTTTACAATTAAGTGAAGCGTTGTCTTCACCCCCCACTCCTGATATAACACTGTTGCATTTAATTCTGTTAAGCCCAAGTAATTGGACTGCAGACTCCGTTATAAAGGACGCCTGTGATCCCTGGTCCACTAGAGACCTCAGTGTTATATAAGACCCTGTGTTAGTTTCTGCCTTTACCAAGGCTGTTGCTAATACAACCTGACAATTTTTGTTAGACATACAACTTGTAATGTTCCTTACCTCGGTCTCGTCTTTTGATGTTGTTGCAGTTTCAACAACATTGGTACTATCAACTGATTGTTTGTTTGGTTCATCAGTTGATTGGCTATTATTATTCGAATGCAGCAACGAATGGTGTTTCTTTTTGCAAATTCTACATCTGGTGGGCAAACGACACGAAGTTACCATGTGATTGGCGCCTAAGCAATTGAAACACAAACCTGAATTTTGGACAAAATTACGACGTGCTGGCAACTCTTCCTTAGCAAAATCTTTACAATTTCCTATCTTATGATTATCGCTTGAACAAAAGGTACAACATACAGATGGTTTATTCTCATTTGCATTTTTTGCTATATGATGTGACTTTGTGTTAGTGCTCTTTACAGTTTTAGTGCATAAAAATTCAAGTGACCTAAATCTGTGCTCAACAAAATCTAAAAAATCTTGTAATGTAGGCAATTCCTTAGTTGAACTACAAATCTTAGCTTCCCATTGTTTGCGAGACTCATTATCTAATTTGGAACACAATATGTAAATAACAATAAGATCCCAATTTTCGATATTAATACCTTCATTCTTTAAAGCATTAAGACATTCGTTAGTTGTATCAAAAAGTTCTTTCAAAGAATTTGATGATTCAGTAGTTATACATTTTTGATTAAAGAATCTTTTGAAAATACAATCGGTTATAAACTTCTTATTATTGAATCTATGTTCTAAAAGGTTCCAACTAGTCAAATAGTTATCACTAGTAATAGGTAGGTGTCGCAACAGTTGTTCAGCTTCGCCGGTGAGATAAGTTTTTAAGTAATGTAGTTTTTGCACGTTATCTAATGATTGGTTCTTGTGTATTAATGTTTGAAAGAGATCTCGAAATGTTGTCCACTGAGAATAGTGACCCGAAAATGTTGGTATTGCTATTCTAGGCAGTTTCACGCCAGTCTGAGTTATCGAATTGCTGTTTTCCGCACAATCAGAAGTGGTTTTCTTAGTCAAACGTTCTTTTAATTCGACTTTGTAATCCATATATAACTCTTCCGCATGACTATAAACATCCCCTAAATGGTACTCTGACTTTTCATATTCTTCCCTTTTTACCTGGGATATTATTTTACTATGAGTCTCTTCAAAATTCGACCACTGTTTTTCTAAACTTTCCAACCTTGTTTCCACGTAGCTAACGGTAATCCTTTCTTTAGGAGCCTTTTTGAAGTTGATGTATCCTCTTTGCATCTTTTGAAAAATGTCTACTTGCAATCGTATGAATGAATCCATTTTTATAAAGTGTTTAAATTCCAGAACTAGTTTAAATTACAAGTCCCAATTTGGTAGACTTGTTGATGTTTCTTAAACAATTTATAAGTTCAAAATGTTGGTAAATTCTTCTAAGTGTTTGTAAACACTTTGCCGAAATTGGGCATGGATTCCCCTTCTAAACACACTTTTGCTTAGAAATTTTACAAGTCCATTAATGCAAGATAACTAGTTTTGTAATGTTTTAAAGTACTCACAGTTTGTCCAAATGATTTGCACTGTCACAACACTTTTTTTTTATAAAAGTCAAATATCACCGACAGGGGGCGCCACTGTCGTATTTTCCAAAACTCACGGTGTATTAGTCACGGCTGCATCCGAAAATCCGACTCGAATGACCATGAATAAAAGCCAATGTTTACTTAGACGAAGACAATTTATTTTAATGTACTCGCTGAGGTCATGTTTTCACGGAGAATCTTGACACCGCGATTCAGCGGAGAGTGCTAAATGAACAACGCCATCTATCGAGACATTAGGTACTAAAATCGTTAAACGTATCAACATAAACGTAAGATTGTACACTACGAGACAACTTGGGGACCATGCAATTGTTCGTTACTACCCAATATGCTCTAAGAATCGTTTTGGGGTAGTTGTTTATTAACATTGTGTAATGTTATATTCGGTGTGATAATGTCTCGAATTCTCGATCGATAAAATTACCGCAGAGGGTAGGACGAAAATATTGATATAGGTAGTGCTTTTGGATACAGAGTTTTCTCTTCTTTGCTAAAGAGATTTTGCAAAATGCTGTGTGTCTTATTGTTTTTGAAGTCACGCACACACCATTGAACTCACGCCACTGTTACCGTAAGCGACACCGCGCGTGTTTTGTTTATAAGACGATTCAAAAAATGCTTCGAATGTGTTCGGCTGTCCTCGGGATGAACTAGGTTTTAATGTATATCCGATAAGTCAGTGAGTGATGGCAAAGTATTCTGTTTGTGTTTTGTTTTCACTTCTGTCAGCACTCCCGGAGTGCCACTGTTTTTTTTTGTACAATGTGGGTATAGGCACACCTCTGACTAACTCTTCGGGGATGTTAATATCACATCACACTAATATTATAAAGGCGAAAGTTTGTAATTGTGTTTGTATGTTTGTAACTTGTTCTTGCTGATGCTCTTCTGTATACGGTGTGACCGGGTTTTCAAGACCAAATTTGATTTTGCTAGTCATCAGAGAGCTCACGAAAGGAAAGAGAAATAGTCGGGGTCGCTGTCGCCGGATACGGTGAAGAGGACTATACTTCTTCACGCACAAACGGCTGAACGGATTTGGATCAAATTTGGAACACATAGTTTATAACCAGGATTAATACATAGGATTTCACGTTTTATCCAGATATTCCCACGGGATCGACATTTCTGCGGGTGAATCCGCAGGGTGCAGCTAGTGCTAATAAAAGATTTCTCCGCGGTAACTGTCTACATAACAATTTTGCTGAGTACTACGCAGGTTCGATTCCCTCTCAGAAACAATATCAGTAAGAACTGCAGATAGAGGTTTTGGGTGTGTAATTCAGTATCACAATTTTGTCTAAAGGAAAAAAGGTGAAAAAATTAAACTAAAAACAAAACACGTGTCGTACTTTCTAAGCATTTTTTTTTTTTTCGGATGGGAAATCATCAAATGACCCCTCCCGCTCTGGGTGGAGCGGAAGGGAGTGTCAGACTCTTACTGACTAAAACCCACCCGTGTTCCTTCCTTAGCCCTTTATGTTCCGAGCCAGGGGTAACCCTTTCGGACAATCCCGCTGACCCGGCAGGCTTCGGCCCTATGGGGCCCCTCCTCGATGCTGACATCTCTTTGAGGCGCGCGTGGAACACGTACGCGCCGTCCGGCACGGGCCTGGTCCTGATCGGACGGTGAGCTACCCATTACTCTCCGCCCGCAGGCCCGCGCCTACGGTGGCCGGGAGTCGTCACGCGGCTCCCGACGCCCGGAGCGTCTCCCGCGGTGGCTGGGACGGGAGGCTCTCTCCCTGAGCCGTCCCTACTTTCTAAGCATGACGATAAACTACAGAAGTGTAGCGGTATCTACAACGCAACATACGAACAACGCGTCATACTGACGTCACGCAAATCTTGCATCGCGCAAGCAGAGTTCTCATACCTCTATAAGTATGAGTATAAAGTATGAGTATAAAGTAGTATAAAGTATTCCAGCAAAAATATTTCACTGTAGTTATTTGTGTGACCCATGTTTAGTAGATGTCTGCTGTCTGATAAAGTATACCGCAATATGCTGGAAAGGTCCCAGACAGTATGTTTAACCGTTCGTCTAGATTAATGTCAGAACATATTGGATGCTTCAGCCAAAATCTTGCTGAAAAGTGTGCTATTATGCTAATATAGCATTTATATTCTTTGTGACCAGAACTATATTTTGTACAGAAGGAGTAACAAGGTTTAATAAATAATGACACGACTGCGTCAGACTATTTAGGTCTGGTTAAACACCTAGCAAGTGTTGGCGTGAGAATCTGACATGACGGTTTTGTGGGGTATAATTTGAACTGCAAGACTACTGTAAACTCTTTATAAATAAACTAGCTGCACCCGCGGTTTCACTCGCATAAGTTTCGATCCCGTGGGAATATCGGGATAAAAAGCCTATATTATGTTAATCCAGGGAGTCAAATACCTCCTTACAAAATGTTATCAAAATTGGTCCAGCCGTTTGAGCGTGAAGAAGTAGCAAACATAATTATACACTTCTACCTTTATAATATTAGTGTGATATTAACTTTCGCCTTTATAATATTAGTGTGATATTAATTCTTAATATTATAATATAAAAAAAAACGATGAGAAAACTATCAGAGAGTATTGGCCTTCACACAAAAATAATAATTATATTTTTGTACAGACGCAAGCACATCAAGCTACTACAATCTGTCAAATTTCTTTAATAGATTTTCAACTTTATCGCAAAAAATATATGGATTAAAGTTGATTGGGAAAATTTGCCAGTTTCGGGTAGCTTGATGTGCATATCTGTACATCATCATCTCTCAAACTAAAACAAACAACCAGGGACCTTCCAAGCAGTGTAACCAGACACTACTTCTAAGTAACCAAATACTAACGACCATAAACAAGTTTGTGTGAAACTATACCTCCAACGCCACTGTCGTCTGGAACTTACGACTATATGAATAAAACATAAGCCAGAACTTCGACGAAATCGAGAATTAATCCTTACAAGTCATATAGCACGAACACTGTTATACAAACAAGGGAAAGTTACAACACGGAGATGAGTGGTTCAAAACATAGTTTATAATATACGTGGCAGTAACTGACTCGTATGTTTGAGTTACGACAGGAGCAGAGAGCTTTCCACTACACGATATTCGAACATTGTATTCACAATGTATGATGGCGAATAAATAACCATGTTTGAATAAAAACCGACGTTGTGCGCAAACCACTTAAATGTTTTTTAGTAACGTCATGAAATAATAAAATAATTTAGAACGACGACGTCCTGACTGCGATGTCCTCTGGAACCGTGCCAAGCACCGCGGGATGCAACGTTATCCGAGCCTCGAGTACAAACTTTTAAGAAGCATACTCCTGTCTAACTTTGCCGTTATTATAAAATGTAAGAGGCGACGCAAATAGCGTAATAGTAGAAGTTCGACGGATTTTTAGACGTTTCGAACAACGATTATGGGCCGAACTCGAGTCGCCTCGAACATTGGATGCTCGCAAATTTTTATCACCCAGTGTCGTGCCATCCGTACGCGCTATGGGTATCGATAATCCGTGCATAACCATTCCATTTGCACGTGACGCATATAGTGCGAGTTATGTGTTTCGGCGCTAGTTGGCACATGTTGCAGCGTATTAAATTAGACGTATCAGCAGATAGCTTGATATTGGTACAGTTGGCATCTGCGCAGAGCGAGCACATGTGCGACATTGGCCGCGTCTCATGCATCATTCAGACGGAACCTGCATCCAATCGCTCTTACATTTAGGTTATAGCTCACCGCTTACGTGATAAATCGCCGCTCTGGAGGAAACTTGTAGTATCATCACAAGCAGCCATGTGCTACATCGTTGGCTTTTATCAGATTTTTCCAGCTGGTTACGAGAGCTCATGTAAAATGCATGCGGTAGCCGTGTTTGTAATTGCTGTAACAGCTTTTGCATTACGCCCTAATATTAAAAGACGTTTACGTATGTGTGCCTGCATTTTTAAGCGTAATTCAACGAGTTTTATACAGTAAAAATTATACGCGAGCCTTAGAATTTTTACTCGATGGGTTTTTACAGGCTGCATCGTTAACTTTTATTTAATTAGTATGTCATTGGATCCTAGACTCCGCTTTTAATTTGTTTATT
The DNA here is from genome assembly GCA_948474745.1 of Oligia latruncula. Lineage (NCBI taxonomy): Eukaryota > Metazoa > Arthropoda > Insecta > Lepidoptera > Noctuidae > Oligia > Oligia latruncula. The sequence goes on along the minus strand of OX419693.1, from coordinate 7,955,937 downwards.
CAATCAACATTCAGCATTACTTTATAGCTTAAGTATAAGGTTCAAAGTTCATTGGGAAAATTGGACAGTTTTGGGTTAAGTTTTATATTAATGTTTATCTTTAAATATGACCTCCCTTTAAGGCGTCAAGTCATTCCTAAGATTTCATCTCACTAGAGCCAATAAACACGACGCAATATCACCCTGCGTCTCCAGTATCATTGATCAATAAGTGCAATGCAATACAAAATCTATGAGCAATATATAGCCTGTGATATTGCCATTTCACATTAAATGGAAGTAATTGGAATTCCTGTCTAGTGTGAAATTGACGTCTTCATTGAGCAATCTAAGACGAAATGTACTGCTCATGCAATATGTATGTTCGCAGAATATAATTGCCTATGTTTATTTGCTCTTATATTAATTCCGTCTGTATTTATTGCTCGTTCAGAGTATTTCGGCTGGATAATTGTGTTAGTGGCCATAATTAATTATACTACGAGTAAGCTGAAGAGCTTGCTAGTTGGTGGTACTGATGCATAGTTATGTGGTTACTAGTTATACATACTCGTATTTGGTGTTTATAATTTTACGTCCATATAACGCGAAAGAGATGAAATTCAAGTATTGAATGAACGCAGTAACATTATTTGTTTAGATACTACTCAAAAGATTTAGCACGTTTTTTTTAACTAGTGTAATTTATTCAAAAACAAATACAGTTAATTAACGTACTTAACCAAAACTCTAGTAGTCAGATAATTGTTTAGTTAGTTAATTTAAGTAAATAAGAAAACAATGTGTAAGTGCTACAAGGCTTTGTTTTCACTAATTGGTTCTAAGCTGTGTTCATACAGTTCTAGGTTATGCTTTCACAATTTCACAACAAAACAAAATTGTTTGTTAATTATAACCCCCAAGACCTGACCTTTTTATGGTCAGATAATTTTTATTTGAGAAATAAATATTGCGGTTTAACAGCTTTTGTATAGGAATTATAATCAAACTGTCATTTTTATTCATAGATTTAAGTTATCTGACTATTGATATCCGTGGAATAAAATTGACGTCTGACGGTTCTAGTATGGAAAAACTGTCAAAAATTCAAAATTTATTCTCAGGATAAGACATGTTCTAGATATAAAAGGTTGGTGGAATTCGAACTGAAAAGCACAAAATTCGTTTTCTTATATTTTCTTGACTTGAGCTTCATTTGTTATTCGAATACGCTACTTTTATTCTTTTGTTGATAACCCCTTCACAAGACTCTCCATGAAGGGCTGATTTTGCAAATCACATTATGTACCCACGTGCTAAGTACTTACCTACTGCATTTAAAAGTGCCTCTTCATCCTCGAGTTTCGCGAGCCTATTCTTATGATAGACGTGAGATAAGGATGCTTTTACTTTGTAATCTCTTAGCTGCTTTTTACCATCGCAAGGCAAGTGGAAATAAGAGGGGGTGACTTTTTCTAAGGTATTCGTAAGCGCATCTTTCTGCATGTCTAAGGCGCAACCAGCACCCCAATATTGCTTGATATGATTTCAATCACAATCTGAAAGATTTTGAAGAAAATTTTATTTAATGCATTGCTTCATAATCATCATCTGCCTTAGCCTTTTCCCAACTATGTTGGAGTCGGCTTCCAGACTAACCGGATACAGCTGAATACCAGTATTTTACATGAAGTGACTGTCTATCTGACCTCCACAACCCAGTTACTGGGTAATACGATACCCCTTGTAAGACTGATTGTCAGACTCTCGGGCTTCTGACTACCCGTAACGACTGTCAAAGATCCTCGAATGACAGCCGGGACCAACGGCTTAACGTGCTTTCCGAGGCACGGAGGGGTTTATTCGCTGTACCGTAATGACACCGTGCCGTGTGTAAAGGGCCTTACATTACAGTTAGTAGGTGGGTAGGTCCTATCTACAATTTGTCGTAAAAAATAATGTTTTTAAGTATTACCCCCAGTAGGTACTTTACATGCTAAAATCAGGGCTTTTTGTCACGGCTTATCCTTTCATTAATATATTCAAGGCACTGAATTATGTGCATGACCTAATATTTCATGCGAATAGAGTTAATATAATTTTCATTTTATGTTAATTATTCAAAATAGGTGGTGGAAATATTCACACTATTAACTCGTTTTAGTTATTCAAATGGTAAAATTAAATGGTGTAAATAATCATTTGATTTAGGTTAATTCTGTGTAATAAACTAGCTCTTGCCCGCGACTTCGTCCGCCTGAAATTTCTTGTTCCTACCTACCTTGAACCTACCCTGTCCCATCGCATCGCCTGTTCGTTTTCGCTTAGCGTTCTTTCCCACTTTTTTTTCTTTTTGCTCGGCTCCTAAGTATTCTAGCGTGATGATAAATATTCTATAGTATTTTTTAATAATTTGGCTATCAAATACAAAAATATTTTTTAAATCTGACTGGCAGTTCCAGTGATCGTTCAAAAAAACAAGATTGAATAAAAAAAACTGACCCAGTGCGAGTCGGACTCGCACACGAAAGGTTCAAGGCAGAAACGCCGAAAAAAACACGTTTGTTGTATGGGAAATATTAAATATTTATTTTATTCTGTTTTTATAAGTATTTATTGTTATAGCGGCAACAAAAATACATCATCTGTGAAAATTTCAACGGTCTAGCTATCACGGTTCATGAGATACAGCCTGGTGACAGACAGACAGGCGGACAGCGGAGTCTTAGTAATAGGGTGCCCGTTTTTACCCCTAAAAATCAGCCCTAAAAATACTTTTTTATCTACATTTTGTATTGACCACTTCTTGTTTCGAAACGTATTTTGTTATATTGATATTTTTGCTGGTTCCTATAACATACATTTATTTACGTATGCAACCGAGTTAAATATTGGTTTGAAATTATTATTGGAAACTCTTGGTAGGTTATATTTACTTTTTCCAATTCCGGTTTAGGATAAACTAATATGAAAAAATATTATGTATAATTGCTGGAACAATTTATTTATTCTCGCACAAAGTAGTCGATACGTAGGTATTTTGTTGACTTAAATTTAATTTGATAAATAAGCTGTTTGTTTTCTATGAATAAAATTAAATTTTATTCGAGAACATCCATAGGGTTCTTACTAAACTTCAACTATATCCGACGATCCTGCATACTTATCTTTTTTGTTGACTGTATCTATTTTAACATGTGGGTAGATTTTATTTTTTCAGCAATTTTAATCGAATCCGACCATCATTAAAATAAATTGCTTAGCTACCTAAACAATAAAGATGGAGGAGTCCTTTGTCACTATGAAACCCTTAAAATAATAATGACCTGGAGCAACATTCTGGCAGCTCAAATATGAACCAAAAAAAATAATTGAGGAAAAAAACATGACTCGGAAAAACCGACAAAGAAGTCTTCAGAAGTCGTTTGAAATAACAAAAGCAAATCAATTACTGGTACAAGGCATTTTGGAGCTAATAACTCTTTTACCTGCAAGCCGAGTTCACCGCGGTTTGAGGGGAAGGCGTACTCCTTAATCACTAAACCTCACGAACGGGCGTATTCACGTACAAGTCAGCGACTGGCACCATTTTTTACGTCCACATTCCTCATAAATAAAAATAATGATAAAGCGCCTTCATTTGCTGTTCGAACCAGAATTAATTAGTTGCTATTAGTTTGTAAGCGTAATTGGAAAGGATTTTTTTTTGCTGACTCCGTTTTTAATCATAACGTGTGGGGTTAATGGAACATTATTAGTTGTGGTTTTGAACCGCGACTTGACAACGTATTTATCCGACTTTTGGTTATCGTGTCGATGGTGTGTAGCTAGTTATGCCCAGTAGTGGTCGACTAGTTTCTCTCTCCTACGTAGCCCTTTTTTTTTGGGTGGGAAGTCATCTAATGACCTCTACCGCTCTGGGCGGAGCGGAAGGGAGTGTCAGACTCTTACTGACTAAAACCCACCCGTGTTCCTACAAGTACAAGGCCGAGAAATCCAAAGTTTTCGAACAACCCGCGACCATGACGGGCAACGGCCCTAGTGGACCCCGTCAGTTATTGCTGACATCTTGAGGCGCGCGTGGAACACAACGCGCCGTCGACCCGGGCCTGGTCCTTACCGGACGGCGAGCTGCCCATTGCTCGCCGTCCGCAAGCCCGCGCCTACGGTGGCAACCCGCGCCTACGGTGGCAACCCGCGCCTACGGTGGCAACCCGCGCCTACGGTGGCTCCTACGGAGCCTTTGCTCGCAAATACGTGAGAGAAACCATATAACAATTTGTATTTTAAAAGTTGTCCACTCCGCCGCCGTATGCATTAAATCATCATATCGAATAAGCCGATATTATATTCTCTAAAGATTACACCGTAAAAACTTAGGTGAGGTGAGCTTGAAGTGAGCTGTCAACAGTGTCAATCTCTAGCATCAGCCGGTCGATTCTGTAAAAATCTCACCGTGAAAACTTAGATGAAGTGAGTTTGTTTTTGCTAGGAATTGACACTATTGACAGCTCACTCCACGCTCGCTTCACCTAAGTTTTCACGATGAGATTTTTACAGAATAGCACCGCAGGCCACATGAGTATACAAATGTGATCAGGTGGAATGACAGTTCCAGTTTCACCTAAATTTTCACGATTTTTACAGATTATAGGTCTATGAAAATAATGTTAAGGTTTTAAATTAATTGAATCTTATACGAACATATTTTAACACTACTTATGTTGCAGGTCTCATCATAATTTCCGCAATATTGACTTTTCTTGGTTTCAAAGAATGCACACACTATTATAGGCTTTTATGTATATTATATCGGTTACTATTTAGCGTAGTTTTAACGTTAAAAACTTTGCTAAACCAATTATATCAACCACTATCCTTCAGACCGTTAACGAAAAGAGACATAGAGAACCCTTAGGGAATAAACGGTAACCGAACAATACAGTTCTATAAACTTAAATACAATTGAAATCCGGCTGTAACTTGTATTTCACTTCAACAAGATATCTCAAACGAAAGGCAAGTTAAAGGATTATTTCGAAATACTCGATAACGAGAAGTCGCGGCGGTTCGGAAACGGTCCACGAATAAAATGGAGTTACAATAAAGCTGACCGGTTGATTGAAAATCTTTCTTTAAAGATACCTTTTCACTCCTCTTGCTCAAAAAGAACGTAATTGTAGCGTACCAGAGTGAGGACAAAATAGCATATCTTCCTCTAGGGGAAAAACTTTTATTTTTTTTGTCTGTTACCAACAAGCCTACAGAAACGAAAAAGTCTGTATCTTATAAAGAAAGAAAGAAAATACATTTATTTAGCACAGACTAAAAGACACACAATACAGCAGGTAGTCAGATAATAGTCGTACATACATCAGATAAAAACAGAAAATATAAAAATAAAAAGGGTAAAAATAAAAAGTCCGGTGTAAGAAATTAGCAGGAATGTGTGCATCACGGCTGCGCCAAAAAGGTCCAGTTCAGCAAAAATGTAGAATAATCATGAATAAAGACTTGACTTATTAGATACTGTTTCATAAAAAAGAAGAATATTTTATATTTGAAAATGGAACTAAAAACGGTGATCTCTTCGGTAGAATGAGTGCATTGCGTTGCGGCTACAGAAGATATTAAAAAAAAGACATTGGTGCGAAATCTTTAGAATTTTTCTCTAATTGCAAATTAAATTGTTGACCGTAATTTATTTTATGGAAGAGAAAGGAAAAGAAATAATTTTCAATCTTGCCGTCAAGGTCACAAAGCATTTATTTAAATACTTACGAAAAGTTTATGAAGTGGAGGACAGAACAACGAGTGGATTCGCTTACGGAAAAAGTTTTTCTTACGTATTTTGATGAACTTTCCAAAAAATATCAAAGTTCAACCCTTTAGAGCACATATTCAATGTTACAAACACTATACAGGTAAGACATAATGTCAATATAAACAAATAGGTATGTAAATGTGACGGCTTTTCTCAAGAAATTATCCACCGGCCCAGGAATCCAAAGTTTTCACAAAGAAAGATATCGAGAATTTCGTAAATAAGGCACTAAATAAAAAATACTTAAATTTTGTAAATGTTTTTCTTTTATTTTCATCAAACTAAATTGGTAGGTAGAGGTACAGACGCCAGCACACCAAGCTACTACAATCTGTCAAATTTCTGTAATAGATTTTTAACTTTATCGCTATAGCATAAGGTTCAAAGTTGACTGGGAAAATTTGACAGTTTCGTCTGTACCACCCAAAATACAGTTTTAACACAACTTATTTTTTGTTTTACAGGTTGCTTTAATTTTTGGGATCAGCGGTGCCTGCAGAGGGATAGAACCGGATAACATAACAGTGGAAGATGTCGAAACTGACACCGATCTTCAAAGCCATAAATCTACTCAATACAAAGACAAATAAGGAGAGGAAATTCGTTATAAGTAAGGAATTTCAAAAAATTGTCAAAGCCTACCAAGATTTACGGCCGAGTGGAGTGAGCACGCCGAGATTTTTTCTCAACTATCAAAACGGAAAATGCGCAAGGCAAGTTTAAGGCCTCAGGCTAGGTGGAGCGACGATCTTCGCAAGATTGCTGGTAGCAGCTGGATGAGAATTGCAGAAAATCGAGTTGAATGGCGCGACTGCTATAGGTTGATGTAAAAATAAAAGTTATAGGCAAAAATAAATTAACCAACATGCCAAAAGAGATCGCCACCTATCTATATTTGCCTAAAAGGGAACAGTACACTGGCCACTGTTTCCGAAGAACATCCGCCACTCTCTTGGCGGATTCTGGTGCAAATATAACAACGCTAAAACGCCACGGTGGATGGAGATCCGATCAAGTGGCGGTAAGCTATATCGAGAACTCCATTCAAAACAAATTTGATATCACCCAGCGTACATATCACAGAACGCATCAATATTCTCTCAACTTGCCCACGAGTCATGACCATCGACATCAAGGGATGAGTCAACTCAGCTGATTCTCTATTCAGAACATTCGAACGTAGGACCCTCAAACCTGGAACTATGTGTATCTCCCACGTTTACCCCACAGACAACTCAACATTAATCTTCACAGAGGACTGAAATTAAATTGCCGGGAAAAAACATCTCGTTGAATATCCAGAATTGTGTAAATTGTACATTTGATTTATAATAAAATAAACTTTTTGATATTGTATTGGATTATTTTATTTTCTCTATTATTCTCTCGCAATTGTAGTGAAAAATAACACACGGCGCTAAAAACCCATTATAACTCGGTTTCTATTTTCTATTCTAAAACTACCTCGTATACAATGGGTCATATTAGCCCCTTGTATAACAATCTACTGGTATAGGTAGTTAATACGATCAAATTTGTTGAAGCCGTGATTAATGCCTGGTTTCCAGGGTCCTCGATAAACACTCAATAGCTATTCATCTCGAAATTCTTACGTTTCATACGGTTTTTGTAAATTGTAGCGCTGTTTTACGTCGCATGTTGATCAAAATACAACGTCAAACTGTACTGCAATTCGCAAACAAAGTATGACATTTTGAATTACACGGTCTACCTTGACATCAAAATATCTTTGGAAACAAAAGATATCGAATCAATATTAATATGGATTAGATGAAACCGGAGAAATACTTGAAATAAGAAATGTGTAAGAACGAATTGCTTCCCGCTACTTCAAGTCTCGACTTCCTCTTGAATGTGTAAAATATTCCTATAAACTGTAGGCACATAAGTACACTCAATTTGAATAGCCAGATATTATTTACCCGAATCAGCACGGAACTTCAGTAATAGATAGCAATAACCAAAAAAAAACAATACCCAATTTGGATAAAGACACTTTTGGAGCACATAAAGTAGCAGATTCACCCTCACTTACACTCTCACTACGTACAGACTTTTTTCACACTTGAATCATACTCTCACTAACATCCTAATTTTATTTGACCCTAGCTGACCCGGCGAACTTCGTTTTGCCATCTATCGAAATCAGACCATCCGTTCTCAAGATATCATCAAAAAAGCCGTTTCATAAGAAATGTATGAGAAAATGAATTATCTTTTCTTTTTCGTGAATTTTTCCCATGTTTTAATAGTTCGGGGCGGAGACAAATCCAACAAATCAAAGATTATAAAAATCGGTCCAGCCGTTCTTGAGTTATAAATGGTGTAACAAACCCGACTTTGTTTTATTTATATAGATATAGATTTTAAGTACCTACGGTTTTTTTACTAGATCTGTGCTGTACTATAGAAGAGCGGACAGCAGCGGACAGCTTCCACAGGCATTGTTTGCTTAGGAGGCTCCAAACACAACAACAACTTTATTTATTGTTATGCTTTTCCATTTTGTTGCAAATATTGACTATGGTTTCTCTTATATTAGCTTAAATATATCAATTCACATATATTAACGATCCGAAAAGCTCAGCTGGTGTCTGTCTGTCTATTACCTCTTCACGCTTAAACCGCTTAACCAATTTAGATGAAATTTGGTATAGAGATTGTTTGAGTCCCGTGAAAGGACATAGGATAGTTTTTATCCCGATATTCTCACGGGAAACAGCTGGTGTTTGATAAAAGTCGTTTTTTCGAAAATTTTCACTGTTCCGGAACGTGTAGTTCGAAAATCGGTAGGAATTCTAAAAAAGTGTGTAAGATAAAAGGTGTATAAAATTTTATTAGCTTTTATTATATACTACATATTTTTTCTCCACAACGCACCGTTTTAAAGATATTAGTCAAAAACTCAAAAGTGGGAACTTTTATCCCCCCCACTCCGGCTCACCTCCTAGACGCGGGGACTTTAAGTATGTTTACTCCCTAAGCACCCTGAACAATTGTCTGAAGAAATCGCTTAGGGCCCGCGGCTCACGCACTCTACAACTCCTTTGTTAAGTGGACTATAATAACTTGTATGTGTGGTGCAAACTGTTAATATAAGATAATTAATAATACTAATATTTCCGACCGCATTCAACACAGTTCAATACCACGGGATAGTTTTGATGATAAATTGATTATGCCGTCAGTTAGAGAACGCAAATCCTTTGTTGGATTCCAACATTGAAATTCGTATTTGCTTTCTGCGATACAATTGTCTGTAGATACTGAATGAATATTATATAACTGTATACTCAGGGAATACTGGATTTGGATGGCTTTTGTGTACAATGTTTGTATAAACATAATAAAATATTGAAAATCATAGTACGAAGTACAAGAAGAAAGAAAGAAGAGTGAAAGAACAACATCTTTTCCCTTTGTCATAACTGCATATTATGTATTTATTTTTTACATTACATTTATATATAAATTATAGTTATTATATATTATATGTAAGTATAAGTATATATTCTCATATTGTATGTTTATATTTAAATGAGAGATTTGTTCTTTTTCCCTATTTAGTTTTCCCTTCTACTCTTGCACACGTTATCTGCATCTCTTTTTGTGTACTCTCCTATCGCAGGTATGTTGGAAGAGATTTCTTTAGAAATAAGCATCACCTTTGTACAATTTTTTCTGTTCCTTTTTCCTGTCTGTTTATATGTGTATACATACGAGTAAATGGTTAAATAAAAAAATAAGAAAACAATCAATGGATTATCTTGTAAAGATGGAAAGACTATGACATCATTGTCATTATATTAAGTAGTTAGTTAATCACACAATTACCACTAGCATATGAAAGAAGCTTTCAATGAACAACTATTTAGCTAAAGCACTGATTTGATTATTTCTTTAGACACCTTCGTTATCCTACTATAGGATAACGAAGAAAATCCGATGGATATTCTCGAATAAAATTTTAGTTTATTAATAGAAAACAAACAGCTCATTTATTAAATTAAATTTCAGTCCAGAACATCCATCGGTTTCTTAGTAAACTTCAACTATATCCGACGCTCCTGTATACTTAACTCCTTTGTTGACTGTACCTACAAGCAGGTGTCCAATTATAAATATTGATAACGAACAAAGTAAGTGGCACTCGAGGCGTATCCCTGGGATCAATGTTGAGCTTCCGGTGGTGTCATCGTTTTTGATAGATATTTTATCGCGTCGATGTCTGAAAAACAAAAGAAAGAAGAATAAATAATTACTCTCCTCTTCGTACAGTCAGGAAAACAATATTATATGTATAGCCAAAACATAAATGAAATAAAATAGCCACCGTTACACTTCGTGAAATCAATTTTTTTTTATTTCGATCTTGATAAGTTACACTTGTTTGGGTATTCCAAAACAAAGAAAATAGCTTTAGCAATGTATGCATATTTGAAGATGCTTTTTATAAATACAAAGTCCCACTTTACTGAAAACCGAGGCATGGCCACGAAAACGTAAGAAAAATCTGAGAAAATGGTTAGACTCACACGATCGAAGAAACCGCTTTAACCCACTTGCATATTTATAAGGTGTATCTATCTTTTTTCAGTTTTTATTTTACTTTGAAAATCAACGAATACTTTAAAGACACCCACGAAAACTGCGTGAAAAATGTATCTTTCTAATAAAGATCACTATCATTTAGCAGGGTTAAGGCGAACGCTCGACCACGGTTAAGCTACACACGTGTAGTAGGTATTTCACTTTGTTTGGAAATATAGGAAAGATCATCCACTGTCACTCATAGCCACTAGATTATGCTTATACTATATGTTTCGTGCGTAGCTATGAGCTACGCACATAATCAGCCTATAATGTTCCCACTGCTGGGACACAGGCCTCCTCTCTCTGTGCTGAAAGGGAGCGAAACAAATGCTAGCAAACAAATGAACCGTGGCAAACCACTCCGTGAGTGGTTGGTCGATTTCAAAATGAGAAAAAGTATATTCCATAAAATTCCAGGCATACAATACAAGAATGTACACTGCAGTAGAAAACTCCAAAAAAATTGAATCGATATTAAGATGCAATCAATACATTACCGATAATATCTGCCTGTATCTGTCATTTACACAATGTATTGCGTACATCGCCGAAAACATCGCAAATAAGTGAAAATGGCCGCAGAAAATGCCCATCCAATACCTATTAGAGCGGGTACTACAGAATGTCACAAAACTTCGCCAATATCTATTGATTATTTCGCTATCAACGTGACAGTAAGGGTTGCAAATTATCTAAGGACTCATGCAATAGCAATTTCCAGCAGAAATGTCTATAGAGAGGCGCAGGTGGTAAAAGAAATTGTCCCCCATTATGTACGCTTTGCTGGACCATTTTATGGCAACTTATGGCAAATTGTTTGGAACGTGAGATGAACGGAAAGAAATTTCTCTGTTAATATTCATGTCTCGGGTGAACCTTATGACTGCACGAAGCTCGGTGAGATTATTGCAAAAGGTTTTTCATAGTTTTTGTGAGTTTTTGTTTATTCCACGTGCGTACTGTCTCGCCTAAAACATAAGTTATATGAGGATTCTGGGGCAATACTGAGAACGCACAGTCTTGTTCGTGTAATATTCGCTTGTGTATGTATGTGTTGACCTAGGGTCCGTTTTAATAAAGCGAATTTATTATGTAGCTCATTCTGCTTATTATCTTTGATACAAATTCTTATTACTGCTATTATATCAGGCCGAAAAATAATAACGAAGTCGGTTTCCTGCTTATTGTATCCTCGCTAGAAATATGAGGAGTAATTGCAACTTCGACTCTGGCGCACAAACCTACTGTTTCCCGACCCTCATTCGTCTACATCCAGATAGACTAACCTCAAGAAAGTGTGTTTCTGTTTTGAGGATTGAGCTCTTTGTGCATTTCATTCTTCACATGTTAAACTTTTATTTCACTGTTATCAGAAGCGTAATAAGCGGCGGGTAATACCCATTAAAAGTAATAGGATTTCAGTAAAAAACTACCATTATAAAATACCAAGAAAATAGCTTAACTTTGATAAACACGACCAGTTTTCCAAGTATTGTGGAAGCTCGCGTCGCGATTTATAAAGGCTAGGTCCCACTAGCGTGTATATTATGCAATTACCAACCCTCTCGTCAGTTTCGATGTGCAACGCGCACACGCCAGTACAATGACGTCATAATTTTCAAGCCCGGAACTCATGAATCCAATCCCGTTTATCGTATGCAAAGTAAAACGTTACATGGTGTAATGGTTCGTGTACACGATGGGCGATGTTGGGCACAGTTTAACGCCCTTTCAATGTTTATTACTTTTAAACGCTTTGGTCATGGGCGCCATTGCAGATACAGATAAATTATTCACGACCATTCAGGTACGATTGCCGTTGGAGCAGACGATCGTCGAGTATTTGAGTAGAAACCGCGGAACGGAAAGCACAGCTGGTATCAATGATTTGGACCGACGACTTGAAGAAAGTGGACTGGATGCAAATAGCGCCAAACGGTTTTCTTGGTGAAAGGTTGGAGACGACTATGTTCTTGGGTGGTGCAATTGTGTTTGTCTGTGGTCAATTTTTTTTTTTTTTTTTTTACCACAAACCGTATTGTCGCAGGTAATTTAAGTGTTACCTTTGTTATGTCACTTCCTCATTATAAGTAAGCCATTTCCCTTCTCTTCTCTTCTTGTTCATTAGGTAGATCATATGGATATCGATATACCAATTTTTAACCAAGTCATCATCATCTGCCGAGCCTTTTCCCATAACTATGTTGTATATTTAATCAAGTCATCACCATATGCCTTTTCCCAACTATGTTGGGGTCGGCTTCCAGTCTAACCGGATGCAGCTGAGTACCAGTATTTTACGTGGAGCAACTGCCTATCTGACCTCCACAACCCACCCTCTGGCTTCTGATGACCCGTAATGCAGTCGTTAGCCGTTGGTCCCGGCTGTCATTCGTGAATCTTTGACAGTTCAAAGATCCAGGAATGACAATTCGTGGATCTTTGAACTTTTCTTTTGGCTTTACTTTTAAGCCGTTGGGCTTAACGTGCTTTCCGAGGCACGGAGGGGTCTTGGTATGTAAAGATGGTCACCCATCCACGGACTAACCGCGGCAAGCGTAGCTTAACCTGATCGATCGATCCATGCAGCTGTTTACTTAGCCACAAGGCCCTCTTGTGGGGCTTATAATACTTAATCAAGTATGACGGTAATATTCACGTACTTACCGGTATCACTACATACACCTTTTGAAGTACTTACCTATTTAATATTATTACGACCAGTAATGAAATTCAATTCTAGGTTCAAGGTACCCGTAGAAATAATTAATGTTAAGTAAATCTAATATTAAATTTAGCAAGTGTTCTATTTCGGTACTTCTAAGACATCTGCAAATTATCCCGTAGGAACATTTTGATACGGATAAATTGGATTAAATTCCAATTAGACGATTAAATTTTTGAGAGCACTCAGAACAAGGGGCATATCTGTAGAAATTTATATTGTATTAAACTTCAAAATGTGGCACTGAAGTATTGTAATAATTATTACATTAAAGTTCTTGAAAATTTGGAAAATTAATTTCCGTTTTCTTATGACTTGCAGGTATGAAAAAGTTTTTCAGCAATTGTATTGTCTCTATTTTAACTGATATACAACAAAACATCACGCATTTAATTCTTCGAAGGGTTAGCCAAAGGTGTACCTTAGCATGTACCTACATCTACATTTTGCTAGTATTTTACCCGACTGCGCCACGCAAAGGAGTGGTAATTATAAAATTTACAAGTAGGTACCTACCTAACATAAAGCTGAAGGTCCATGAATCTTATAATAAAGCTCAAGTAACAAATTGTAACGCGACGTGATATTAAAATTCAGAAACATTACGCGGTTCGCGCGCTTACTAGATAGACCCTTCAAAAACACAATTTCACTGACAAATAGCCGCGAAACGTGACACCCGAACGAAAAAGGGAAATCATTAGGAACAAAACAAGCTTTTATACGAAAGTTGAAAAGCTAAATACAGTGAAAGTATGTGTACATTCATAGCTTGACATAATTGCGACCACCATCAACGGAGCCGAATGAATGGCGTCGTGACGAGCCGTGATGGCTGTGGAGCGTGCGCCAGTGTGCCGCTCTTTTGATGAAACCATGATTACACCATACATACTCATACGTGCCTGTGTATAAAAAAATAACTGGAAACGCCAAGGTTGTAAGATCGTGTGTCTTGGAAAATGGAATTTCTGTGGTAGTGGGTTATGTGCGGTGCCGGAAAATTATGTTGCCGCGGTTTTGAAATTAGTTTCATATTTTAGTGGTATTCATGTGTTGTCTATTATTATTATAAGTTTTAGTAGTGTTTAGGTAGAGTTTGGATTTTATGGGTAGCATCGCCCCACGGTTTCACCCGCATAAGTGTCGATCCCGTGGGAGTATCGGGATAAAAACTATTCTATGTCCTTCCCCGGGATACAATCTATCTCTCTGCCAAATTTTATCGAAATCCGTTCAGCGGTTTAAGCGTGAAAAGGTAACATACAGACAGACAGACAGAGTTACTTTCGAATTTATAATATTAGCATGGATTATTTTTGTGTCATGTTGTAAAACCAAATAGTTTTTCTTATTAAAATAGCTGATTACAATGACAGAAACGTCAAACCAAGAAATATAAAAAGGTCTCTCGTATTTTATTTTAGCAAAACATAATTTTTTGTTACATAACAACCTTCCTTTTTGTCCTCAAAAAATTGTATAAGTCCGTAATGTAAAAGCTAATTTATATTACCGGCCTGTCTAACAAAAACTATAACGAGCATACTTAACTTTGACGAGGTACCTCGTATTCTGGCGAGGTTGTCAGTTCAGAACTAAAGGTCCCCCGACACGGACTCACTACGAAATTTCCCCAACTTTATAGCCCTCTAGGCTACGTGGTACCAGTATCTTTACAACTCACATCACGAGGGAAGACGGACTAACTTTAAAATGTCAACTATTGTACGAATGGAGTGATATGTGGAAATTTTCTGGGGTCTGCAAAAGTTCTCACATAAGACGTTAGAGAAAACTTGTTATTCATTTCTCAACCTTGTTCCACGGCTTAGAACTTCTATGCTGGAATGTTTTAGTATTAACTTTTAAATAAAGTTTTTGGTTTGACATATTACCTAGCTGTTATTTCGACCCAGACTGTCAGTGTCACTATCAGTGTGACAATAAAATGGAAGAATAAATACAACCGACTAGCAAAGGCCTTTTTTTCTTACAAACTTTAGAACTTACCTTAATCTTATTAGCCCAATCTAAAGGAAATACATAAAAGCTCTTTGATGTTTCTGTTATAAAACTTGTTGTTTTAGGACTTCTAGAGTGCTCAAATACCTAGCGAAGGCTACTGATAAAATAGCAACGGTCTAAAGAAAACACATTTTATTTTGCAAATCTAAAACCGGGATAATATTCACTCTAAAATTGTTAATACCAATCTGCAATCTGCATACCCATGTGCTTTGATAAAACTGTAAAATAACGGTTGCCAATTCGTCAATGTCCCTTCCAGCTAGGCGCCACGTCAATGATATATACCTAGGTACATACTCGGCTAGGTTGACACGCCTTTGTATTGCGCGCATTCAGCTATGGGTTAAATAAAAACTGAGCTCTGCGAAATGTGAAAAAAAAAACACGAGCTCTCCCGTTTTGGCGACAATCCGAGAATTTTCCGTTGCAATTTAACCAGAAATATTCAGATGAAGTTCTATTAAGCAGAAATACGCTACAAGTGCTACTAATTAGACGTGTATTATTACCTATGCAAATTAGTAAAAGAGAAGTGTTTTTTTGTAATGTCAAAATAACAGCTGTTTACCACTGCTGGACATAGGCACCAAAGCACCTCCACTTCGACCGGTTCTGTGCTTCTCGCATCCAACGGGTTCCTGCGGCTTTCACAAGGTCGTCGGTCCACCTTAAAAGTATACACGGTACTTATACAAAAAAAAAATTGGTATAAGGATACTTTGAAACCTGAGGACATAGGTTTCTTTAACACGCGGGCGAAGCCGCGGTTGGAAGCTAGTGCTACATACAAATGCTCACGTTGATTAAATATTCATACCAAAACCATAGTTTCGGTAGATCTTTCCGTATAATAAAATAGTCTCAAAATAGTCAGTTTTGTATAATAATATTCCATGCTTATTTCAGTCACAAACCGGTTTCAGTTCAGAAATTCTAAATGCAATTTCTGTAAATATTATTCAAGCCTGGCATTCTTCTGAGCTTAGATACAAGCCTGCCTCTTTGTATTCTAACGTTACGTCGTTTAGCTCCGTTGCATGCGGAGTAAAGTCCGCATTCATGACGTCAGACGGGGCCTAAACTTATGCTTACAACACGCACCTTATTAACGTTAACAAGGAAGGGCATGCGAGACCTTAATTTGAGCCAGGTTATTAAATTTGAATATAAGACCCCCGCGGCAGTCGTGTAATAAAATAATCTACATTGGGACTACAATATCTAAGGAAACCCACACACTATTTAATTAAGGCTCATGTAGGTATAATTAGTCGTTTATATTATTTTCTGTTTAAGCGTTTTGTGTACAGCTATGTTTATATGAGTCCTGTTTAAAACTACTGTAGAAGCTATTAGGATGGCTAAGTGATACTGCTGCTTATAAGTCAAATTAAATATAATATCCGGACCAAAGGTTTGGTAATACAAAGGAGCGAGGGAGCACACGCGATGACCGTTAATCGTGTACTGAATGCTTGACTAATATCAATTAGTGAATTGAGGTAAAAATGCACGATTAAGCATTCGTGCATATTAGTGTATGGTTTCACCGTACAACTACAGTCTGGTGGAGTGTTTAAAGATCGCATTAATAAGGCGAAATGAGCATGGTGGGTCGAGTCCTCCACCACTTAACTGAACAGTAGTTACACTGAACTTACTTTACTCTTAGAAATTGAACAGAAAATTAAGCGTAGACTATTTTAAATTTCATTACACATAAAAATAGAAGTAAGGTGTAACTAGTACAATTTCTTAGAAAACCTATTCAGATTTTGTGAATAAACAAAATAATATAAAAACTCGGATTTCATGCAAATTTTTCTGCTCCATATTTTGACAAAGGATCTTTAAGCTTCCAAAACCTTTCCTTTTGTGGGATTACATTTTGTAATCTGCTTCTGTCAGATGTTTGCGCTTTTTGTTGTAGGACGACATAATCAAAAAAAAATTGTAATCTAATTCGAGGAGTGCTTGTTGGACAACGGATTACTATTGCGCTCCTAGACGACACTCTAACCACTTATCGTTATTTACACCCTATTCCCAGCTTTAAACCTAAGAGGGAATTCCTGTACATAATAGCTTAAGGCACACAACCACTTTTCGTGTTTATTTTCTTTTTCCTACTCCTTAGTCGTTCACTCTTGACAGAGTGGTCGTGGTTGATGATTCTGCATTTTCTTTGGCCAAAGTAGCCTCTCGCGATGCTCCTCCACTTATTCCGGTCTTCAGCGTCTCGGAAACTCTGGACTATGGAGGACTCTGGAATATATATTTTCTTTTTAGTACTGTCTAAAGAAGCCGTATAAAAGGTAAATGATTTTATTTCTTAAAGTAGGTTTGTACAAACACTTTTACATGCCAATCATATTTAAAAAAAAACTAGATGTTCGTCGTTTCCTTTCTGACTACTCTGAGAAGAAAGGCCAAAATAAAACTCACAGTCTCTTTTAAAGTGATAATTTTTAACATGTCCTAAAAGTTCAACACCTGTAGTCGAACGACCCCTTCTAAAACCGAACTGCTTGTCATGTAGTAATTGATGTTTATTAAAAAAAAATTGCATTTGAACCAAAAGAGTTAAAAAAAAAAAAAATAAGGTTGAAACATACATCCTAACCTTCCCCTAATTCGTGGTTTTATATCTACCTATATATTATTTGTATGACAGAAATACCAAGAACCTACCGTACGTCATGAGATAATTATTGTAGACCTATTATTATAGATATCCTTAAGAGATAGACCATTATATAAAGGGCAACGTGTCATCTTTCAATATTAGCTCGTTAACGTTTTAAGTCAACAACAAACAAAACTCCATTCAATGCTTTTCATTGAACAAGAGCATAGCCTATATTTGATACCTACATAATAGAACTAGATAATCAAATAGACAACTGCTATTCTAAGATATAAAAGCCTTTGCCAGAAAATCATGACGTTAGACACGTCGTAAGTACCAAATAATATACAAACAAAAGGCTTAAAGTTGCGTTGCAATTTAGTTATATGAGTAATATGTTCATGCCAGTCACAAAGGTGGGTAATTAGTGTTTTTGCTATAGTTTATTAATTACGGTCGTTAATGAAGTTCAATTAGTAAGTTTGGCCATCAATCTTCTACTCTCCTAGAGACAGAATGATGTATGACCTCGTATTGATGAGGCGTACCCAACATTTTGGGACATTATTTGTGAAAACCGTTAACTATTATTAATTAGGAGTGATCTGGAGATTTTGTTTGATTAAACGCGAGACAATTGATCACTAATCTATTTGCTCTTGTTTTTATATTGAACACAATGTTCTTAGGTACTTTAAAAATAATAATAAACCTACGTATAACGACATTGCGACATTGTTATACTTTCTATAAATTTACTCTGGTATACTGGATTATAAAACTTAATTGGGTAGTAAAACAATGTGCTGAATGTGATAATGTTCAGATTATCCCGTACAAAATTCGTAACAATATTTGTTAACGTTACAAAATATTTCCATGCAACGACAATGTTCGGTACAAAGTAAGTAAAGCACACAAACAGGCTGTCAATGTGGGTAATCCATGAAAAACAAGGCGATATATTTGTTTGGCGAGCTGTCGACTTGCGGAGACACGAATGTCGAACTGGGAAATAAGAATAAAAACAAGTAACCCCAAAGCGTACCTCTCTCCAAATTGGGATTTGAGGTGTCTCTCAAACGGACATCGGGTACGGAAAACGAGCGATTACACTTCGATTCTGATTATTCGAGTTACAAATCGATTCCTAAAATAAACTGGTAGGTTTAGACTGCTAGAAGTAAGTTATTAATTGCTTCGCTGTGCCTGAATCTGATGCTTTCCAGAAACTTTGAAAGCTGGAATGAAAATAAACGTAAACAAATGAAAATATTTACCTAACCACGAAGCTAAAGATTTAATTATTTAACACTTAATAGAACTCTCTGCCAGCGTCTGTGTTCCCTTCCACATTTAACCTGTCTGCCTTCAAAGTAAGAGTAAACAGGCATCTACTGGGCATGCTCGTTCCATCATAGACCTCAACCTTATCTTTCCATCAGGTGTGATCAAGGACAAGAGCAGGCCCATTTAGCAATAAAAAAATTACTTAAATTTTCGTAAGTAAATTCTAGATAGTTATATGGTAGCCCTCATAACGTTAACTAAGATTATAAGACGTTGGCACATCCCTCCCTTGTTCCTCGGTACGTAGTGTCATGTTTTCCGATATTTCCTAACATTTTAAGCTAACAAGACGCTCGACTATGTTTATGTAGCCGCTACAATTTCACTTACCCATCCATTTAACATGGTAACTGTTGTACTGTGAACAAACATTAGCTTACTCGTTCGAACTGTGGAAATGCGATATAAAAGGAACATCAAGAGAGCAGTTTCGCGAGAGGCTTTTAACATTCCGGAGAAAGCTCGGCGGCTTATATGTCGATAC
The DNA here is from genome assembly GCA_948474745.1 of Oligia latruncula. Lineage (NCBI taxonomy): Eukaryota > Metazoa > Arthropoda > Insecta > Lepidoptera > Noctuidae > Oligia > Oligia latruncula. The sequence goes on along the minus strand of OX419693.1, from coordinate 7,936,301 downwards.
TAGTCATTTTAAAGTGCACTGACAAGTCTTATAGCTTAGGATTCCTTTATAGAACTGACATAAGACCATTTTCTTTGACTGTTATCCTTTGATATACGGCGAAACTGAAATGGGAGAAATATAAGAAAATTGAAAATTTGTTTCCACATTTTCTATTTTATATCTTTGAACCGCGAGCGAGATCTTTGTAGATGGTCTTTTATAATAATGTTATGTAACTTGAAAGTAGGTACTTATTTATAATAAAAAACACATACCCCTTACTAATAAACGTATTATATCCAGATGAATAGTTATACACCAATTTCTCTCTTTCAGTCGTCAGTAACTTGACTTTCGAAAGAAGAAGACAAAGCGTTGTGTAACTATACAGACGCTGTACAACGTTTATTAGTAAGGGGGCTGTTATATATCTGTCCAGCATTATTTATTTACTAGGCTTTTCTACAAAGAGTACACTCATCATTTCAGCCAAAAGACGTCCACTGCTGGACATAGGCCTCCCCCAAGCACTTCCACTTCGACCGGTTCTGTGCTTCTCGCATCCAACGGGTTCCTGCGGCCTTCACAAGGTCGTCGGTCCACCTTGGTACCTACACTATTACTTTATAATTTTTACATTGCAAACTTATGTCATTACTTATAGAAACGCACAGCATGCACTACATTATCCCAACTATGTTGGAGTCGGCTTCCAATATAACCAGATGCAGCTGAATACCAGTATTTCACATGGCGCGACTACCTGTCTGACTTCCACAACCCAGTTACTGGGTAACATGATATTACTGGTTCACAGACTTTTAGGCTTCTGCTACCCGTAACGACTATCAAAGATCTTCGATTGCCAGACGGGTCCAAGGGCTTAACGTGCTTTTCAAGGCACGGACTTTCAATATGTAATGGATGGTCACCCATCCACGAACTGGCTGCGGCAAGCGTGCCTTCGATCGACCCGTGCGGCTGTTATTATTTAGCCACGAGCCCCAATGAAAATACCTATCAATCAGGATAAGTGAATAACGGGTCCCTACAAAACAACAAACAAACAAACACAAAACAAACACAAACAAAAAAACACAACAACACAAACAAACACGGTCGGCACATAGAGGTATGAGGAACAGGGTGTAAAGTTTACTCATACTATAGAATACATATTACAGAAAAGGGAGGATCCTCCGACCATACGGGTGTTGTGTCTGACGGGCAACTGCCCGATGACTCATGTCGGGCCGTTGTAAATATGCTAGTTGCGCGGTAAACTCTGCTTGCGAGATGCAGGATTTTGCGTGATGTCAGTATGACGCGTAGTTCGCATGTGGCGTTGTAGATACCACTACAGGCACGGTCGGTCGGTCGGTCGGTCGGTGGTCGGTCGGTTGTCGTTGTTGGGTGGACAAAGATTGATAATACTTTTTTCCTAATGACTGATTCAATTTAGTGTTCCAATTGTGTGCAAACTTTACTAAGTGCATTCCTTGGCGCAGTATGGAACGTTTTAATAGTTATTATTCATAACTGTCCAAGTGCAAGGAAGACTGTGTGATGAAAACTTTAGTATTCAGTAGTCAGGTTGTATATTGATTAAAATATGATTCGTGGCAATTTTGTAAGTAATTTTAATGATTATGGTTATATGTTTGATACGGTCGCGAATCATATTTTGATCAAAATACAACCTGAAACTGACCAGCAAATTGCAAAAATCTTAATACAATTTAAATTTCATGGGCTACCCTGGCGCATCCCCTTAACTTGAAATCTTAAATCAATATTTTCACTAACAATATTTTGTGCGTTCTTTAACTCAATTAGGGTTGTTTATTTATAAAGCAGCCATTTACTTTTCGAAGCATGCAAACGTTTATGTATGCGTGACTTTGTTGAATTAGCTGCTATAACGATTTGGGAAAATTATAGAGATCTATCGGCTGCTCACTATCCTGTTGTAAATAACAACTAGAGTAATAGTTTATTGTAACGCGTTTATTTATAGGCCCTGTTAGTTACTAAGGCATTTTATTATTACCAATAAATAAGTTTTATTTTTCGTCATAAAAACCACGCACTGTAGTTAGTAGATATCGTAATATTTTTTCAAAGAAGTCTGTCAAGAGGATGAACACAAGTTCTATGCGCGGCCTACGCTCAACAGCAAACGTCGGGGGTCTTAGTACACCTCATCATCTGCCTAGCCTTTTCCCAACTATGTTGGGGTAGGCGTCCAGTCTAACCGGATGCAGCTGAATTTTACATGGAGCGACTGCCTATCTGACCTCCACAACCCAGTTACTGGGTAATACGATACCCCTTGGTAAGACTGGTTGTCAGACTTTCGGGCTTCTGACTACCTGTAACGACTGACAAAGATCCACGAATGACAGCCGGGACCAACGGCTTAACGTGCTTTCCGAGGCATGAAGGGGTCTCGGTATATATAGATGGTCACCCATCCATAGACCAACCGCGGCAAGCATAGGTAGCTTAACCTGATCGATCGACCTGTGCGGCTGTTATTATTTAGCCACGGGCCCTTCGGTCTTAGTACACCTCCGACGTGAAAATAATTATGGGAAACCACTTAACGAACTCCGATGAAACATTACTATATTATGAGCAAAACGTCGTCGCTTTCGACTTAGTTAATACAATATTCTTCAGACTTTTTAGATTAGTTTTTCCGTAAAATAAACATCCATTTTACAAAAAAAAAAGAAGCGCTTTATAAACTTATCGACTGCCACAGATAGTACGAAACGAACGCGGCACCGCAACAAAATAGCGGGCTCAGTTCGAGCAAATCAGGCGAAATCACGCGCAAGATGTAGATTCATAATTAAATCTGTGCGTTAGAGCAGGCCATTTCACTTCTATTTCGCTTGTCGTACAGTCAACAGCAAAAGTAGATGATCAAAATCAGAAATTCAATACTAATGAACGGAGTTCGCTTCAGAACTGTGTGGCGTCGAAGTACTACTACTTAGAATACTTATTACGTAGAATACTTTTGAATCACTTCGACGCCACACAGTTCTGACGCGAATTCCATTCATTCTGACTTTGATCATCTACTTTTGCTGTTGACTGTACAATGGATAAGTCATTGCGGAACTATTGGAGCGACGGCGCCGCGGAGATATGATAACCGCCTAAGTCGCCCGTATAATGTACCTAGGTCCAATATAAAGTAAATACAGGGCAAAGTACTTGGTATCCCAGCTACCCTCCACCACCACGGTATTGCTGGCCTTCCTTGAGGAGCTGGGGTGGATCGAATGATCGGTTTTCCAACTTGTACGCAAAATAGGCCCTTTATCCAGCACCGTATTGTGTAACACACTATCAATCACGATCTGAATAATTTCATTGAAACAATCCATTGCTTCATACGTTCCAAAAATTTGTCTGCTCAACAACGTAAATAACGCAATGTATGTTGTCGAACTGTCAAAATCTTCTATTGCTGCTGTTAGTGTTTTACGCAATTACCCTGCTGCACGCTGGAACTCGGACACCAACCCGTCTTACTAATAACAACATAAAGTAAAAACAAAAAACAGCCAAACATTAAACAAGTTGTTCAGCCCGTAAAACTAAATAACGCAACTCGGACACCAACCCGTCTTACTAAAATCAACATAAAGTAAAAACTAAAAACAGCCAAACATTAAACAAGTTGTTCAGCCCGTAAAACTAAATAACGCAACTCGGACACCAACCCGTCTTACCAAAATCAACATAAAGTAAAAACTAAAAACAGCCAAGCATTAAACAAGTTGTTCAGCCCGTAAAACTTAACAAACCGTCAGGATACACCACAGTTTCTTGCAGTTTCAATAAATATTTTATTACCGTACATAGTTAGGAAGTGGCGAAACTTTTTCGATAAGTCCGTTGGCTAACAGCTAAACTCCTTGTTCCAGTTGTTCATGGCTCGAATCGTTTCGATGGCTTTTGTTTAGACATTATGAGAATGTACGAATTGTCGTGAACATGGCCTTTAGCGTTTAATATTTTTCTGGTGGCTATTTCTTCTGTTATCGGAAAATACTTTTACTCGCTCGATTTCGTACTTTGTGGGTTTTGTTCATTATTTTCTAAGGATAGTATTTTGAGGAAATGTTAAGCATAATAAGCTTATAACGTTCCCACTGCTGGGAAACAGGCCTCCTCTCTGTGAGAGGGAATGTACCACACGGACTCAGTGCGGGTTGGTAGATGTCACATGTCTTTTTTTTTGGTTCTAGGACTTGCCGATTTTCTCACGGTGTTTTCTTACTTCGTTTTGAGAGCAGTGGTGATGTCATAAATTACTCAGAGTAAAGGGCCTGCCTGGGTTCAAACCCACGACCTACAAAACTAGCTTTCTTTCGTAAGTCAACGGCTACAACTGGGTCACCACTGCTCCCACTGAAAAATGTTTTTTTTCTGCTAATAGTATACCTATTGAAGTCAGGCTCTATAAAAAAGAACCAAATGCGAGTAAAATGCCCAGCAAAATTGCATTGTAGTGATTTGGAAAATACCATTAAAATCAAATCAAACAAAAAAACCGACAAACACCGCATCGCTACAACGGAAAACCAATCTAAAACTAAAAATACACGAAAATGTACAAACTGTAACAAATGCTGTACAAAACTCATTCCATTGATTTATTTTTTGTTGTGCTATCGTTTTATCAAACCTTGTGGAAATTGAAGCAGTGTGTGTACAGTCAACAAAAGAGATAAGTATCCACGAAGCTAAGCACAATTCCCCTTTCATCCACGATAACTTTCATGCGTCTTAAAAAGATAACTAATGAATATTTTCCTTTTGGAAAGATATTTATTTTCTACTTGTTTATTCTTTATTACTAAGTCCATCGCTTTGAAAACTTCCGCGAGACACGTGCTGCCGCCAACGTAAGTAAATAATGCCTAACATAATGTCACTACAGATAAAATAATACCAACGTAACTTGGCGAGCCTGAGTACAGCCTTTGCGAACTTTCGCGCATGTTCTCTCACTCAAACTCGCCTCATGCCACCATTTGGTTCCTAAAAAATCTTACTGCGCAGCCATCTGCGCGAAGTTCAGGCTCGCCAAGTATTGTACTAGTAATTCACAAATCACCATCAAATCAGTCGAGGTAAAAAAATTACAATTACATTAAATATTTCTAACCGATTAAATTCCGTCACGCTGTTTGAGCGTACCGTCACTATTATGAGCGAAAAGATTTTACCAAACTCCTTTGTTGAGAACGTGTCGAGGTTCATTTGAATGCACGTTGCCTCACAAGCATCAGACAGGGTCTAATACAGAGTGATATCATCTGACTGCTGTCACGTCGGAGGAACGTAGCCATTTACACACGGAAACTTATTTTGTCGGAAGGATCATTGAAGACGTTTAGATTCGTGTGTACATGTTAGACTAGGATGTCAGATTAGGTAGGATTTATGGAAGTTGATGTTTTCGGGGTGATGTTCTCGGTTGATAAAGTGTCCTTTTTGTAAAGGAAAGCTTCGAAAATGTTGAGCTAAAAGGCTTTGAAAAATAATGACAAGTAATAGAAATAATTTTTGCTAAAAGAATCGGAAACAAAAATGTGACTGGAAAGAAAAAATGTTTATTCTACACAAACAAAACACACAGAAAAAAAAAACAAAATAAATACACACTTACAAATCCTCGTACTCAACAATTAAAAGTTTAAAATTTGACAATATTGTCCATTGCTCTATGTAATAACAGGGCAGGTCACAATGTAATGATCACACCAAGACCAAAGACAATACACATTATGTAATAGCTCTGTCTCTATAATACATTCATGAAATTGAATGACTGAAGCATTCAATTTCCAATTCCAACAGCAATCTAACATTTCGATGAAACCCTACAAAATAGCGATAGGTATTAATAAAACGCCCTTCAACACTATACAGGTTCACCAAACCAATAAAGGTTCAGCGTAACAGAACCTATCGCTGAATAATCATAAGTCGAAAACGTGTTTCCTTCAGATATCGATAGCTCAGCGATTTTCGAAAACGGCAACACTTCTCAGAAATATATTTTAACGATGTTATTTTTTTTCCTCCGTCTATTTATTGTACCTGATTAAACAAGATGGAGACTGTCGCCCACAGTTTAGGAACACATTTAGGTTCATAAATCACAATAGTATTATAAAGGCGAAAAATTTGTGAGTGTGTGAGGGGGTGTGTGTGTGTGTTCATATGTTTGTTACTTCTTCACGCTCAAACGGCTGGACCAATTTTGATAAAATTTGGTATGGAGGTAGCTGACACCCTGTATTAACATATACTTTTTATCTCGATATTCCCACGGGATCGAAACTTATGCGGGTGAAACCGCGGGGCGCAGCTATTTTTATAAATAAAAGTAACTTTACGTGTCTGGCTGTGTGACCTCTTTGTTCTTCTATTCTATACTAAGCAACCATCACCGTCATTTCGGGAAGGTTATGTGTTTAAATTGATGAATAATTAATTATTGTTGTTTATTGCGTACCACCAATAACATTAATTAACATAGAGATTGAAACTGGATCTCTATGTTAGCTAATGTAATTGGTGTTACCATTTTAGTTAACAATAAACAACAATAATTATGGTATACAAAAAATATTTCAAATACTAACAGATAATTTTAAAAAGATTACTTGATTATTATTATTCCGTTACTTGGGACTGGACAATTAGCAATAATTCATGACTACTTATTTAGCTTGTGTAAACAAATGAATAAATAATAGAGGACACCCTAGCATACTTCTTCTCACAAAACATCAGACATACACGCATAATTGTACTCCATTCATCGGCAAACATCACATTCAGGATTAGTGGTCAGGAGGGCGTTAAGCATCCTTAAAGTATAACACACTGGGGACTCAGCTATGATGAAAGGTGATTGCGCGAAGAAAGTGGAAATGGGTGGGCCACACACGGCGTAGAACAGATGGCAGATGGGGTAGCAGTGCAAATTCCCGTAATTAATAACGTTCCAAATCTATTCGCAATCTCGTCTCAGCGAAAGTCAATGTCCAAAACTTGTCAAAAATCTAGGAAATTACGAGAATTGCCCCTCTGGTAGAAGAAGTGTAGGCAGGCAGCCGATGAGGTGGACCGACGACCTGGTCAATATTGCTGGACGACTCTGGCCTAGGAACGCTAGAGACAGAGAAGAGTGGCGTGCATTGCAGGATGCCTACACTCAGCATTGGGTGGCGAAAGGCTGAAGAAGAAGAGAAGATGTTCACCTATACAACGTTATTTTTAGTATATGCGAAACCTGAATATACACACATCAAAAGTGTCTATGGATCAAGCATTTTTATGCGGATTTCTTGAGATTGAGATGTGGCTTTGTAATAAATTTATGATTTTATAAATTTATATGGATCCTTTTTGGTGCATTTCATAATTTGAATCAGGAACTGTGAATCAAATTCGAGTAAAAGATGAAAATCAGCTGTCAATATTTTCCCTATAAAAACATACAACGCATTGAAGACATTATTAGTGCTACTGTTTCCCTACTACTGATTAAAACCAACGTTATTATGGAGCGGCGACGTCATTTAAGCAGGGAAGAAATGCTCAGAGCCGTGGGAATGATAGAAGCTGGTTCCCGGCAACGTACTGTGGCTTTAGCTCTGAATACAAGTCAGAGTGTTATCAGTCGACTTTGGACACGTTACCGAAGCACTGGTACCGTGGCTGAGCGCCATGGAGGACGGTATCGCTGCACCACACGGAGACAAGACCGATACATTCAAATCTTAACTCGAAGAGCTCCAACAATAACCGCCATGACGTTAGCCGTGAGGCTTCATCACTCTTCAGGAAACTTAATTAGCGACCAAACAGTCAGAAACCGCTTGCATGAAGTGAACCTTCATTCCCGAAGACCGCTACGGGTACCACCTATAGCAATGCACAATCGTAGGATTCGATATCAATGGGCTCTTGAACACAGAAATTGGGCAGAAGAACAATGGCGTTTCGTGTGCTTTTCTGATGAGTCTCGTTTTGGTATGAGACCGGATACAAGACGTATACGACACTGGAGAACCCCTGGACGCCAACAGCGATTAAAATCCTGCCAGGAAGTCCATCCTTATAGTGGTGGAACCATCATGGTATGGGCGGGTATTTGGATCGGCGGAAGAACTGAGTTGATTTGGATCAGAGGCAACCTCAACGCTCAAATTTATGCTGAGACGATTGTATCAGACGTCATCGTTCCTCTACAAGTGAAAATCGGTCCCTTATTTCAGTTAATGCATGATAATGCACGACCGCACACCGCAAGAGTTGTAAGACAGACTCTCGCCGCAGCTAACATCAATGTCCTGCCCTGGCCTGCTCAGTCGCCAGACTTGAACCCGATTGAGCATGCATGGGATATGCTACAGAGAAGAGCTCTGCCGAATATGGAGGGTATCCAGTCGCAAGAAGACCTTTTTTTGTTGTTGCAACGAACATGGGCGGCCATTCCACAGCGTGATTTGGATGAACTCATTTTGAGTATGCCAAACCGATGTTCTTGTGTTGTTAGTGTTCGCGGTAGAAACACGGATTATTAATCGTTTAAGTTACCCAATAAAATTTTAAAGAAAACTGTTATTTCAGTCTTTTTTTCGAACTTTTGTGTTAGTGGTTCAAATGTCAAAAATCCCTTTATTAGGAAAATGGCAAATTTCTTTATTAATGCAAAGGTGACTTGGTTTATCGTTACTGTGACAAACGAAAACACTTTATTTGATGAATCCTTAAAGAAAATTTTAATTAATATCAATCAGGAGAAAAGTTATTGCAAAAATATATGTTGATCCCTAGACACTTTTGATGTGTGTAGTTTGTTCAGAATAAGTAACTGAATCGATTCCAATAATTTTTACCCCATGTTATATTTTGTCCCAAAAATATTTAAAAAAGGTCAAAAGTTGGACACCGAGCAACATCAAGTAGGTTATCCAATCTCCGCGCCGAACGGTTAGGTACCTAGGTACTATTATCAATCAGCGCAAGACCGCGCGGCGCGTGCGGCGCGGGTGAGCGTGTTTTTGTACAGACAAAAACGTAACTTAACATAGCTTATAACTTTGTGATTTTTCATGATACAGTTTTGAAATTTTGTTCATAGATTCTTTACATAAAAAAATACTTGACACGCGTTTCGGGTGTCGCATATGCTAAAAATAATGTCTTATATTATGTGTAACCTTCCCGGAATAAATTACGTATCAAAGTCCGTTACTTAGTTTAGAAGAACAACGCGGTCAATAGTATTCCTAAGCTGTGGGTCTTCATCTTGTTTAGCCAGGCGCAGACGCCAAGCACATCAAGCTACCCGAAACTGTCAAATTTTCCCAATCAACCTTGAACCTAATGCAAATAGCGATAAAGTCGAAAATCTATTAAAAAATTTGACAGATTGTAGTAGCTTGATGTGCTGGCGTCTGTACAATAATGAGAGGGAGGAAAAATACATTAAAGAGCAGTGGTGGCCATAACCGCCGCGACTTATGAGTTGTAGGTCGTAGGTTCGAACCCAGTCAGGCGCAGTTACTTTGTGTAAATTATTTCATCACCACTGCTCTCAAAACGGTGAAGGAAAAGATCGTGAAGAAACCGGCATACATATGACAGACATATGACATCTATCAACCCGCACTGGGCCCGCGTAGTGGATTACGGCCCACTCCCTCTCACTGAGTGTCCCAGCAGTGAGATTATAGGCTGATTATGCTATTCAATAAAGAAAACTCGATCTTCTTAACCATGCGAAGCCGGGGCGGGTCTCTAGTATTTAATAAAGTATTCTGAGTGTCCACCAGTTCACCTTTGTTAATTTGTCTCTATTTCTGTTATTTCAATCGTGGATTCCCATTTCTGTTTTGATTCTGTTGGATTTATTTGATGGTAGATTGGCAGGGCTATGTTTTATTCATAAAAGTCAAGTGCTGGGTTTTAGCCATACCCAAATTGAAGTTATGCTGAAATACCTGGAATTTTCAAGTAAAATTCGGTTTACATAAATAAATCCTGAAAATGTTTCAATTGAAAACATTTTAGTTTAGTGCTCTCAACTTCTAAAATCAGTAACAAAAACGAGCGTTGGGTAAAAGCATATTCATTGCAAATGGTGAAATAGTCTACTCTAGTGACAAATTCTAACAATTACTCTTTTGGTACAGAACAATTGAATTAGACACACAAATATACCCATTACCCACATGTCCTTTGGGCACAATCATACTCGGCCATAAGGCATGCAAACCGCAAATATTCTATATTCTATTAAAATCCTTGTTTCCAGTTTATGTTATTGCCACTTATACAAATATCAACTTTAGGGCAGTGCTCATTAAGTTGATTTTAGAATGACTGACCAGATGAAAAAGTCATAAAAAATATTTAAGTTGTAACGCAAACTGAACTTTATAATTAAGGTTTTAAAGTTTTTTTTTCCGAAAACTCATATTTGTTTACATGTTAGGAAATGAAATTGCGAACACAGGTTATACGGGAAGCGGAAATACACATCGCATAATTGCGTCAATACGGTGTGAGACCTTTACCATGTACACTCACCTTAATTATTTATAAGCAGATGAGTGCCTACCTGTGTTTCGCCCAACACTTGAATGACGGCCTCATTCAAAGTGATTGTCCGCCTCACAATTTGTATAATATTCCGGTCTGTCCCAAGTTCTGTAATTTGCTTTTGAGTATGACGTGGGGTTAAGCACTTAGTAAATGTCTTGCTCAAATATTTCATTAGAAGTTTTACTTTTGAACATTAATTTGATTTATGTTTTTGGGAAAAAGAAATATTTTTTCTGTGTTGGTTTTCATCAGATGAACCCGACATGAGTAGATAGAAAAATGTCCTCCGGAGGACATTGAATGAACGAATTTGTATTTAATAAAATTTGATTTAACAAATAAATGATTGATTTTAATAAATGAATGATGAAAATGATTTGATTTTATAAAATTATTTTGGTGTAAAATACACCAAAAAAAATTCATTAGTCTTCAAATTCTAGTTTGAAAAACTATGTTAACGAAAAACTCAGCCTGGTACAGTACTAGGCTGAGTTTATTGTTAACATAGTTTTTTATAGTTAAGGCCATTGCTGACATATAACATGGCCGTCACCTGCACATTCAAAATTTATGACAACCTTGTTAATTACTCTTCATTACAATTGTAGTGCCACTATAACGCACAATATCAATACATTTTCTGATTACAATGGTAAGCAATCATTATTCTGATCAGATTTGTTAAAAGTTAGTGTTATTAGTAATTGGTTGTGCGTCCATGTCCCTTTGTATTTTTTTTTTCATATAAATTAAAAAGATAGTCAACAAATGCACTTCTTATAGTTAGTTATTTAATTTAGTACCAGTGTAATTTAATTTACTACTCGTATTTATAAATTTTCCCGTTTGTAAAGAAATAAAATTATATTCATACAAACAACAATTTTAAACAGAATAAACCAGAACACTAGAAATCAATGACAAAGCAGAGGTATGAATTAATAAATCGTTGAATTAGTTAGTGAGATAACTAATAAGAAGTACACAAAAACTAAATCTAGATAATTCTATTTTCAGTAAAATATTGAAAGACTTTATTGTGTATAGCTACTGCGTCCAATAGCCTGTAGCTGTGTAAAGTAGTCTGTGTCCTTCCCCAGGTTTTCTTTCAAAGTATTTCCACACAAAATTTCTTCAAAATCGGTCCAACCCTTTCAGAGATTAGCCACAACAAACAGACCTACAAAAATGTTTTATTAAATTCTTTCCTTTTTTTTAATGCATTTGGCATTCAGTAAAAAACAGTTATTTTGACATTACAAACAGATGCTTAATTTTGTTTATTTGTAATATATTTTTAAATAAATTACAAGTGCTCAATAAAACAGCATATCGTCGACCGTAGGTTCAATTAAGGTAAGGGACAAAATACCCAAAATGAGTTGAGTATACAGTTTTGTTCAGAATTTTGCGCTCTTTCGAATGGTGTATATGAAAAAATTCTAGCTTAAAAAAAATGTCCCTTAGGTACCCTACTGATTTTTGGATTCGAATTTCGAATCAGCCCCATAATAACAATGTATCTGAAAAACTATGCAATATAGCAACTTGAAATGGTGTAATTACCGCCGCCAATCCACTTCAAATAAGGTAAGGGTCTTCCCAATCAACGAATTATTCTTCACACATTTTTTCAACAAGACCTTTACACTATTTTTTCATTACAGATTGGATCCAACGTAGAGATCAATTTAATGTAAGGGACATTACTAACAAAATACGTTGGTGTAAGGGACGTCTATTTTCTTAAATAGCTAACTTATTTAAATAAATGTTACACAGGCAGATAGAGCACTAAAATACAAGATTATGTGTGAAATCAGATCCGAAAAAGGTTAATAACAAAAAAAGTTATAGGCGATTTAGTCCGAAAAAAAACTTTGTCGGCCTCTCCTGAAAAATCGTATTATGTCCCTTACCTCAATTGAACCTACGGTCGACGATATACCTACGAATGGTTAAACCAATTCTGGGAACTTAGAAGCCGCAGTACTAACTTACTGGTTGCTTAAAATTTTACCACGATATGAGGTATCCTATAGTTCGTGCTAAATGTGCCAGTACGAAACATAAGCCCACTTACCAAAATAATGCAAACGAATGTACACCTTAGAGTAACAATGATGAAGAGGAAAATACTCGTTCCCGCATAGCACTCCATCTAGTGACGTTTTCGCTTTGTGTCTGAATCTAATAATACAGTACTGCATTGGCCTACATTCCGGTCTCCTGTTGCAGACAGCTGGACATCAGCTGAAGTGGGTATATTTTGGCGGCAGTACGGCATTGTGAGCGTTACATGCATATGCGCTTAATGTAGACAATTTTCCCTCTTATTTATCAACTTTGCTTTTTAAAGCAACGATTAACGTCTGCTTAAAACTTTGCTTTTAACATGGTGACGTAACTATAATTCAAATTATAATATTTGTTGTATCAAAATAGTAATTAGATATAAATAAATGCCTCATGGTTGCAAGCACGACTAAAATTGAAAGTATTTAGTATCAAAGAGCTCCTTGTGAAAGAGTTCACAGAAGCACCATAAGTGGGTACTTTTTACAGTAAGCAGCTTTTCTGTGTTTCAATGGCGGAGAAACATAGCAAGTAGATAGTCTTCATCGTTGGCTCTCAAACGCTCTCATCGAATATTTCTTTGGTTTTTTAAAGTGCGTTAGTGATTTTTATAAAAAGAAAAATTGAGATTTAATGAACAATTTATTTGAGTTTCTGTTTACCTGTAAAATAACAGCAATAGCTCCTCTAATTTAATCACTAACACGCTTAGGGCAAAACCAGTAAATGTCCCAAACTACCCAAAATATAATTTGCCAAAATTACGCGTCCGATAGGGACATAAATCACAGATCCTTCGGAGCCTATCTCCCTTGTACCGAGCTTCAAATGACAGGCCTCTGTACTTAATGCTTGGTACATAAAATTGGCCAAGTGTGAATCAGACCAGCACACCATTATCGGGTACCTACCGCCAAATTCTTAGCGTGTCGGTAGCAAAAATAATACGAAAAGATATACATAATATAATTTTTAAATTTGTTCGGTCCTAAATTAAGCAACGCGAATGCCGTTTGCTGACACAGCCGTTAGGCCCTACAGTTCAAAATACCTTGAACTAAACTTAGGAGTCCTTTTGTAATGAGACAGTAATAATTTACTTCTTTTTACCCGACTGCGCGACGCAAAGGAGTGGTAATGTGTTCATCAGCCTATAGATGTATGTTTGTATGTTCCTTTGAAGCACTATACAGACCAAACGCCTGATTCGAGTCGATTCCTCTTAGTCCGGCGAGTGTCACTAAAGACATGACATTAGTGAAAATTCAATATGGCGACTACTATCATATGTATGTATATATGTCTTCAAAAAAATGTTTTTCTTCTCAAAACCTATCGAGTGGGGTATCAAAATAAAGGGCTTTAAAAGATGATTACAAAAATATAAACAACTTATATGGTTAAAAGTAATTCGAAGTGACAAATCGTAAAAAACACGTACCAAGAACTAAATCGTCAGCGAAATTTTTCACATTTGTAAACTAAAAAGCTGGAAATAAAAAAAGTTATTAACAAAAATAAAAAACCCGACTGCGGTAAAAAACTCAAGTTAAAAGAACTGAAACGCTAAAAACAAGCCCATTTTAAATTAAATAAAAGTTGGAAGCAGGCGGGACCCATTTAATTTGAAAATATAATAAAAATGTTATGGGTCACGCCTGCTTCCAACTTTTATTTAATTTAAAATGGGCTTGTTTTTAGCTTTTCAGTTCTTTTAACTTGAGTTTTTTACCGCAGTTGGGTTTTTTATTTTTGTTAATAACATTTTTTTTATTCTTTCACATAGCAGAGACGATAATAATACGAATTATGTGGGGTTCAACTGGCTCGTATTTAACTGTCTACTACATATAACAATTACAAAGATACAGTATGACAAGACACAAACACACAGATGACGTAAGCTTAGTAATAGATTGCTATTGGCACCCTTCTCAAACTCAAAGCATTTATTATAATTAAACTAATTACAGGCACTTTTGAACTGTCAAGGAGTCGATCAGTCAAAAACTATGAACCTATTTGCCTATTCTATTCCAAAGTATTATCATCTACCTATCCTTTTCCCCACTAACTGAATGTAGCTGAATATCAGTATTTTACATGGAGTGACTGCCTGTCTACTGAGTAATACAATACCCCTTGGTAAGTCTGGTTATAGAATAGAATAGAATATATGTATATGCTTTAAAACATGGTACATTAAGGTCTAATAAATAAAGTTAAGATGGATGCGAGAAGCACAGAACCGGTCGAAGTGGAGGTGCTTGGGGGAGGCCTATGTCCAGCAGTGGACGTCTTTCGGCTGAAATGATGATGATGATGAAATAAAGTTATGATCTAACATGTTTCGCCATGGACTGGCATACAAATATTTAAACTTGATAAATGTAACAAATATAAAACATTAATTTGATAAAATTAAAACATTTTTAATAACATTGGTACGAAATCCTAATGGGTTTCGTACCTATTTGAACAAATAAGAATAATAATAATTTATAAAGTAATATAATTAAATCTCAGCATCATTCATATGTTATATTTATCTGCTACTTTTTTATCAAAAAAATATTTTACAATTTATAACGGTTGTCACTGTTGTCAGACTTTCGGGCTTCTAACGACCCGTAACGACTGTCCACGAATGACAGCCGGGACTGACGGCGTAACGTGCTTTCCGAGACACGGAGGGGTCTCATTATGTAAAGATGGTCACCCATCTACGGACCAACCGCGGCATGCATAGCTGAACCTGATCGAACGACCCGTGCGGCTGGTATTACTTAGCTACGCACTCCTCTAAAGTGTAGTAGGTTCGTTTTGGTAGCGAACCCTGAAAACCAGGCTAGTAGCTATCCTATAATAGAAATTCTGTCTTAGTCTACATTATCGAAGTAGGTACGAGTGCTGTAGAAGAGTCTTGAGTCTGATGGGCTGACTTTGACTTCATTATGTAAGGGCGCAATTTCTCGCTTTTCTTAGAACGAGTGACGAAACATTTATTTTATTTTTATTACTCAGCTAAGGTTTTAAAGGTCGAGTCGTATCTAGAATCTAGCCTAAACAAACTGCTGAATAACAAAGGTTTTATAATAATACAATTTGCCAGTATTTTGCAGAATTTAGATTTCTTTGTTTTAATATAATATCTTTTCTCATTATTATAAGCATCGGGGTTTGGACGGTAGAATAAATAATTAAATTTTTTTATTTTAATTGTAAATGTTATTTTTAATTAAAATCTGTACCTACTAACATAGTTTATAAGCTCCTGTTGTTACTAAGCATAATGGATCATGTTATCTGACTAATAAAATAAATAAATTATAAACTACCATCTTGAAGTCAAATGAAACCTCTTACAATATTTCATATCAAAGTAAGTCATAAATGCGTTATCTTATATCATAAAACAAAATATGAACGTTATGTATGTTTAGAGAAACATCGTTAGACAGGTTTCATTTAAAAGCCTCATAACTATAGCTGAGTTAATGTTATCCCCAAGATGATACGTAGTGGAATTATCAACAACACCCACTAAAATTACAAACTTAAAAGCCCTCACGCTCACTTTTAATTCAAAAACATAAGGTTGAAAATACCGTACTTCTGCAGCATAAAGCTGGTTGTCATTTTGTGAATATTACGTCACATGTTCTGCTTGTTATCGTGTAAAGCCGCCATTCCATTGCGGCGTGCGGACACGCTACACGCGTTAGTTGCGCCGCCCTATAGTCATGGGGTTATCTAATTAACTCTAGACTGAAGTTATGGAGTTCTGTATTTCAATTAGAGGTCTGCCGCTTAACTTACAGTACTTACCAAAGTGAAGACATTATGAATTGTTTACTTTTTGTATTATATAGACTTTAACAGATGTTATTTTTTATTTTAACCCTAAAATTTTATTCTAAGTTTCTAACGCGACATTTTGCGAAAGAGTCATTATGAGAAAGAGACATTTTACGACCAGTAGACATTTTGCGAAAGAGTTACATTTGTAAGAAAAGCATACGTGGTTTGATTGCTCAAGATCTTTTTTATATAATTTAAGACATTTATTTATTTGTTATTTCCAACAAACGATACATATTATATCGCATGCTTAATGGAACATTGACCCATTAGTTTATAGGTCAAAATTTTAATTTTTTTTTCTCAGATCTCAGCAATAGTTAATCATACGTTCAAAATACAAGCATTCATGATTAATTAATAATCAAATCAGTTTTAAATGTATGCGTCAACAAGTAGGATAAGTCCTCATAGCAAGATCTTCTTTTGCGATTTCCCAAACATCGTCTTTTTGAGTTAAGTCAGTATTCCATTATGCATGCGATATATATTGTATAGAATATAAATTACAGTAATAAAAAAGGTTCTTTTACGTGTGCTCCTTTAAATGCAGGAGACCACAGCATGCAAATTAACTAGCTGTAAACACAACAAAAATAGATAAAATAAATTATGAAAGATAACATTAAAATTACTAAACTAGTTTTAATTTTGAACTAAAATTCTGATAACTCAATTTAACACTGCCTTTGAGATATTTAGTCAGACATTTTGGAGAATTTTTTTTTATGTTTAGTCAATTAATTCAACTCTTAGAAATATCCACAACTTAAATTAAATTTCAATACAGACAGTTTCATAAAACAATTGTAGCTGATTCTACATACGACCCAACGTTTACAAACGACCGTCGTGCTCCCGGGCATCCGGTACACTCTCAAAGAAACAAAACGGCTCTGGAGCCGGAAGTGCCGTGATAAGGAAACCGGATGCCGATCCCTGGCTAACGAACAACTAGTAGCGCCCAACCAGGAATGCTGGAACCCCAGCCGGGTCTTCAACCAAGCCATAATTTACCGATCTTCAAGAATTGAGGGGTGGGAGGGAGGTCAATTTAAATTGGGTGGTCCTATCTACATGCTAATATGGTGTGGTAATGCCAAAGTGACGTGAAAGCAAACTTCCTTTGATACTCCAGTCCTTAAGAGAGCGCGCCTTTATAATGTAAAAGTTATTTGAGTGGAGA
This sequence comes from Oligia latruncula, assembly GCA_948474745.1. Classification (NCBI taxonomy): domain Eukaryota; kingdom Metazoa; phylum Arthropoda; class Insecta; order Lepidoptera; family Noctuidae; genus Oligia; species Oligia latruncula. The sequence continues at coordinate 7,918,540 of OX419693.1, read as the reverse complement.
ATATGTTTTATGGGGGAAATGTCATGAGACGAGATAATGGACGGATGTTGGATTTTAGTTCTGTTTTTTCGCCTTATTTTTTCATCAAAAGTAAAATGTAAATAGGTGAATATTATTTTTATAGAGGTATAAGGAACAGGGTGTAAAGTTCACTCATACTCGAAAAGGGAGGATCCTCCAACCAGACGTGTGTAGAGTCTGGCGGGCAACTGCCCGATGATTCATGTCGGGCCATTGTATAATTATGCTAGTTGCACGGTAAACTCTGCTTGCGAGATGCAAGATTTTGCGTGACATCAGTATGACGCGAAATTCGCATGTGGCGTTGTAGATACCGCTACATTTTCTATATATAGTTAAAATTTACTAGCTGCGCTCCGCCAGATCCAGGTCCTGATGCCAAATTTCATCCAAATACGCCAAATCATCAGCCGTTTTAGCGTAAAATCGTAACAAACAAACAAAAAAAAAATCAAATCATTTCTTATAATATTAGTTTACATAACAGCTGATGTAGTGACAGGTAATTGGTTTAAAATAGTAGAATTGAATACCACCTAGTTATAAACTGGTAAACACAAAACCGACTTTGCATAATTAAAGACTAATTCGAAAGTACTGTCAGTTAGTGAGTTTCCTCTTAAAACCAACAATTTTAAGCCTTTACACTATCCATTTATTTAAATTTTAGTTGCTTAAAGAGACCTTTTAAATCCGCTTTCATTTCAGCAGGCTTAATAAAGCAGCAAATCTTTATGTTAAAATAAAAAAAAACGATTACACACAACTTAAAATTATCTCTGATCTCAAACAATAAATATTCTTGTTCTACTCAACCATTTCCAGACTGAAATAAAGATCACACTGGATAAAAAAGCTTTTGATAAAAAAAAACTCCGGTTACTCTTTTCAACAAAAACTGTCAAGCGAATATCGCCTTTGGTTCTCACACTTTAAGGTTCAATTTAATAATATCTGATCATTAAGTAGTTAGCATACGGATGCAGTTCATTACTTGTAAGTACTGTGTAATGAAAATGGAATCCCTGGAGGAAAGGAACTGGAAAGTAGCGTTATAAATGTGTAATTACGGAGCTATATCTTGTAAGCTATATTCTCAAAGCTTTCTCAAGATTTTCAAGCAATCAGTAGAACGGTTTCTAAAGATAAGAGCAAAGATAAAATATTTAGGCACTGACTTTGACTATGTCTCAGTCTAGGGGTGGACTTCAACATTTTCTAACTAAGCATTCTGGAGAGCAGTGGAAGAAAGGTCGAAACAAACTCTTATTTAAAAATAAAAATTTATTTGACACTAATAATTACATGTTACAAACCAGTCATCATAAAATGAACACGAATGTATTGCCACAAAACTGATCCTAACTCCCAAACTAGGCCTGGGCCTGTATTTTGGGTGTCAAAATATTAGTATTTTGTGTATAATTTTCTCAACTTGGAAACACATGTATCATTTTCCAAGAAACACTGTACGAGCTGAAACATGTCTGGACAGTTTGCTTCATCAGATTCGTTCTCAAATACGTTACTGTCTAATAAGCGAAGGTAACAAAGAATTTGACCCAGCTGGTCGGCCAGTAAAAATTGCGAAGGAGACACTCGTAAAGTAGAAGGACCCTTGAAGTGATTGATGATCTAAAAACTCTGAGATAAACGCTTGACGTATTTTTGTCAGATAATCTAAAAAATTCAGTGGTTTTGTGCCAATCCAGAGAAAGTTCTGACAGTATTTTTTTCGGCAAAAAAAACTTTAAGCGCAAGAACTGATACACAGTTTTCTTAACGAGATTTGAGATTTTGTGTCTATTTTAGAATAAATACCTACAAAAGAAAATCAAGAAAATAATCTAGCAGACGGGCATGTCTAACTGTTCATCATCATTATTTCAGTCGAAAGACGTCCACTGCTGGACATAGGCCTTCCCCAAGCACCGCCACTTCCACCGGTTCTGTGCTTCTCGCATCCAGCGGGTTCCTGCGGCCATCACCAGGTCATCGAGCCACCTGGTGGGGGGCCTTCCAACGCTACGTCTTCCGGTACGCGATCCCGATCTCCAGAACCTTTTGGCCCCTTTCGGTCTAACGGTTATCTACCATTATCAAATGAGAACTTGATACTCAAAATAACAAAAGTAGCTAAATATGGAATAAAAGCAAACAAACTTATAAAAATTGTCAAGATAAGCAACCAACGAGACCAAAATACCAAACACTTTACACAGACCGCTATAAGCACCCTCGAACGAAGAGCCAACGAGGCGACTGTACCAAAATATAATGACGTCAGAACTGGAACAAAACAAAAGATACGAATAAAAATATTACGGACTATTGAAGAGGAAATAATCAAAGGCTGGGTCCAAACCCAACCCGTGGGAAATTACACATGAAAGGCAAACCAAAATGTCTTGCGATTAAATCTGTCTGTACCCGCATTTCTGTCCCATCGAGTCATTTAATTGAGTGGAAATACTGAACGTTTGGGGTCGTGTTCTAATTCAGTATAAATTCAGTGGACACGTGTTTGTAGATTGCAGTCTATTTCTTTAATATGAGAAAACTAATGTATTGATAATGAAATATTTGGTTGATTTCTTCCGGTCACAACGGTAGATTGAGACCTTTTCGTTTAATAGAATAGTCGTAGTTTCATATCTACGACTAAACAACCTTTGCTACATACTCGTGCCTAGTTTTGCTAGAAAATATTGCTGAAAATAATATTGCCGACTTTCGTCGTAATAATTATAAATGCTTAGTCACTGATCCAAAACAGAAAACTTCTTTTTACCAAAAATATATGTCGGCATACACATTGATTAGCAGCTGTGAGAGACGGCGACTAGATGGCGCTAGTGGAACGTGCACCAGACGCAAATCATTCACTCTATCGATTATTTGGCCTAAAGGACTTGGTATCCAATCCAGTAAAATATTGTAACGGTTTCCCCCCCACTAGCGATCGCCTTTATAAGGAGCTGCGCTGTTTGATCGGTACGCATTTCCAACGGTTGCGTCGTGGTGCACGGACCACTGTCTCTCGACAGTCAGTACTGCCCGATTATTGGATGTGGAACGCTGTCTCTGACAATTAGTACTATCCTTATTGCGGTGGGTGCATGGACCACTGTCCCTGACAGTCAGTACTGCCCTATGTGACCGCCTTTTGCCGTTATTAGTTTTAGTATTTCATTTCTGTATTTTCTAGATTTAAGATAACTGATTGTTCAATTGAATAAACTTGTGTTTTACTTCTGATGTCTGGGCCAATCCGACATCAGAAGTGGGATCGGATTGTCCGCCCACCTCTGGCACTTCATTATCACAAAAATGGCCAGAAAAATATTCCGCTACCCTCAAATAATTTAGAAGCATTTCTTTCATAATTAACTGATGCTCTACTACCCGGTCCAATGCGCCACCACAACCATTCACAGTGTTGGTACCATTTGATCCTGATTACCCCAATTCATACGTAGAGGGCTGTCAGACACCATAATTAAAAGCAAAAATTTGAAAGGTGTCAATTTAATCATGACACTGACCTTGCCTTCGAGGCGGCGCAGCCACATTACTGATCTAGATGCCTCTCAGTCATTATCAATGGGATGATATCTAGACCAGCAAATATGTACTGTAGGGGTTGCAAGAGTATTGTGACCTAGTCCAGTGAGCTGCAGGGATCTCATCCATGGGATGGTTATCTAGACCAGCAAATGTGTACTGTAGGGGTTACAAGAGTATTGTGACCTAGTCCAGTGAGCTGCAGGGATCTCATCCATGGGATGATTATCTAGACCAGCAAATATGCACTGTAGGGGTTACAAGAGTTGTGACCTAGTCCAGTTGTAGCTGCAGGAATCTCACCTGCTTTAGTGGGTGACGATTTAGACCAGCATGTTTGAACTGTAGGGGTTTTCTATTGTAAAGAAATACCTAGACCAGTGATATTTGCTAATTTGATATGTAACGATGATGACGATGTGAATTGATGACGAATGAATGCACTCGAGAACGAGTGATTTATCAGGATGGCCGTGTCGGCATACACATTGATTAGCAGCTGTGAGAGACGGCGACTAGATGGCGCTAGTGGAACGTGCACCAGACGCAAATCATTCACTCTATCGATTATTTGGCCTAAAGGACTTGGTATCCAATCCAGTAAAATATTGTAACGGTTTCCCCCCCACTAGCGATCGCCTTTATAAGGAGCTGCGCTGTTTGATCGGTACGCATTTCCAACGGTTGCGTCGTGGTGCACGGACCACTGTCTCTCGACAGTCAGTACTGCCCGATTATTGGATGTGGAACGCTGTCTCTGACAATTAGTACTATCCTTATTGCGGTGGGTGCATGGACCACTGTCCCTGACAGTCAGTACTGCCCTATGTGACCGCCTTTTGCCGTTATTAGTTTTAGTATTTCATTTCTGTATTTTCTAGATTTAAGATAACTGATTGTTCAATTGAATAAACTTGTGTTTTACTTCTGATGTCTGGGCCAATCCGACATATACAAGGAACCAGCTCAATATACCTAATTAACAAATTTGCTTACCCAGAAAGAAATTAAAAACTAATTCAAAGCTTTTAAAACCAACTTTTGTTTTTAGGTTCGTCTCAGTTTACATAACGAGTGTGTCTTAGACTATATTCAAGTTTAGGTCTGCACTTTGCTTAACCCGCCCTAAGTTTGTCTAACAACTTCTAAAAACTTGTTAAGCTAAGTCCGTAACTTAAAGTTACTAGTTGTGTAGGAAGTATTTCGTAGCTCACTTAAAATTAAGAAATGAATGATCATGCCTGGTACACCAAGTTTTAATGAGATATTTTTTTAAGTGGCTGTACGAAGAACGAGCTAGAATTTGTCTGGGAAAAGATAGAATACGTAGGTCTTTTCACACACGCACACACATACTGACTTTTGCTAAAGTCAGTATAAAATATTACGACGACAAGACGACGACGTATAAGGAGAGATATATCTCTCCTTATACGTCATTTTTATGTTCTTGCACTTGTTTTATGATTAGTATTATTGTTTGTGCAGATGATGAAGATTTATTTAAATAGATGAGTATAGTTTTATATATGTATGTATTCTTGTGGGGTATCGTATTACCCAGTAACTAGGTTGTGGAGGTCAGATAGGCAGTCGCTCCATGTAAAATACTGGTATTCAGCTGCATCCGGTTAGACGGGAAGCCAACCCCAACATAGTTGGGAAAAGGCTAGGCAGATGATAATGATGATGATGTGTATGTATTCTTGTATAATATGTAAATTGTACACCACAGCCTTCCTGAAATTTTGTCTCTCCTTTCCCCTTAATCCATCCCAAGGGTGTCTTTAAAAGATCGCTTTTAGCGATAAGACCACCCATTGTGTCAGTCCTTGCAAAATTTCTACATTTATATCTGTAATGTTTATGGTGTACATAAAAAGAGTATTCTATTCTATAACCAATATTGCCATCACCTTTGTACCTATTTTTCGGTTCTGTTTTTTTTCTTGTCTGTTTATTTATGTGTGTATCTAAAATGGTAAAATAAATAAATATTGTGCTAGTATCGGAATCAGAACATTAATGGCTCGGATTAAAGACCGAAGATAATCTACAATCAATACCAAATTAACTCGGACTGCACGTACCTATCACAATTCATTTTATTCCCAATGGGCCTAGCCTGAACACCCGCAGTAAACTTAACGTATTTTCGAACAATATTTTTTTTTTTATTGAAAATACCTGTTTCGCACATAGTAATTACTTAGTTCCAAGACTTTAATCTGTTGACCGCCACAGTCATGTATAGATGACAAACCAAAATGTGCCCAGCACGCCATGGTTCGTCTACATGACAGACTTTGACGCCGAGGGCACGTTTTTGATTTTTTGACGTGTGGCGGTGACGTGTTGTGGATATGGATCCATGGAATTTTTTAACCGAAACGTTAGAGGATAGTAGTTGTATATTTACGTAACGTTTTCGTCACGCGTTCATGCTAGGGCCTCGGTTCCACTTCAGTGACGGACACTTGGAACACTGTTTACGTTCGTCTCGGATCATCATGACAACCATGATAATCGAAAACGTATAAAACCGGGATCAACATGGCTTTCCAAGAGATACTTTGTTGTATCGCGTCGAAGGCAAAGTTTTAACGAGTTCGAATCTATCGTAAACTATACTACACTACTTTGCATACGTATGCATATTGTACGAAGAAAAGGCTTTTGCTTACTTAACTTGTAGTACACGACTAACTTCAGTACGATACGTGCTTCATTGTTATTTAAAGTATTATGTTTCAGTTTTCAGAATTTTGTGCCCGAAGAGATTATGTCAAAAAAAAATTATTACAAAAAAAATAACCGACTTCAAAAAAAACACTACAAAGTGAAGTTAATCAAACTTATATGGGACCACCCCTGAGGCATACCTTATCCATTAAACGCAATAATTAGATTTACAATCAGCCAAGCGGTGCCAAGCTAAGGAAGACACCGACTAGAAGGATCATCAAAATTCGCATAGAAATGCCGGAGATGCAGTACATTTATGCATATAACTTCGTATTTAAGAAGATTTACCTAATGTATTATATACTTAAACCTTCCTGAAAGCATGTAGATCACGTAAGTGAAAGAATGATCAAAATTGGTAAATTTGTTTTTGAGAAAATCGCGGACATACATACGGGTCGAATACAGACCGTCCTTTATTGAAGTCAGTTAAAAATCAATGAATTTTTGTCACAATCTCTTCGGGCATATTTTCGGGTAATGACCATAAAATGGTATAGGATGCCCATGGTATGAGGATGGTCCTTTATAGTACCTATACTGAAAGAAATAAGCAGTAAATAAAAAACATTTATCTGAACTGCTTTAAGCAGTTCCTTAAGAGCGTAACGTTCAAAAAAGTATTTTTAACTGATCCGAAAACAAAGCTTGAGACAAAATGTTACCGTCATGACAGTAAACTTTAACGGTCTAAGTAACTAAAAAGTCACAAAATTAACTCTTTTATTCATTTGGTGATATCGTTCAAACCGTGGAAATTTACTTACATTACAGTAACGGTAGTTTTCCTTTTTTTTTGTTGTTTGCAGTAAATAGTATGTTCAATCATTAAAAAATACTGTTTTGTCTTTTACTGTTTTACAAACATTTCTTCTTATTGTATAGAGAGTCAGGAAGTTTAAATTAAATCGCTTTAATGTGCTGTAATAAGACATTATTTTTTTCAGTGTATAATTATCTGTATCAAACGAAAGAACACTTTGTATGTTTTTAAGACAAGCGATAATACAATCAAAATTCGAAATATAAGAAATTGAAATATTTTACCTTAATCTATAAATATTTTACTTTACTATAACGTGGCAGATAATCATTTTATTCGATTTAGAATTAGTAGTAGTTGGTCGAAAAACTGAAAATATAATAGATTAAGGAAAAAATTATTTATGAACATAATACATCGGTATATTGTTTATTTTAAATACATGTTACCATAACACAGAATTATGTACAGTATTAAAATAATAATAAGAATATGTACAGTCACGAGCACCAATATGTCAACACTTGGCAACTTTAAATTGCGATTGTTTCACGAAATAACGAATGCAACGTTGAAATACGACACTTTCCATATACCCATGGGTTCGAAAATACCATGTTCCTACTAATATAAAATTTCATTCAAAAATAAAGGAGAAAATCGCCTTTAAATAAAGCCAAGTGTATACATACTTTTGCTCGTGACTGTACAAGTATATAAAAAGGAAAGGAAATAATCAAAGGACATCAAAAAACTCATCCGCATCGCTGTCAACAGGAAACGTGCCCAAAAAACTGGCAGCATGCCATGCCATTGGCAATGCTGATTCTTTGGCCAGGAAAAAATAAATAATAGATAAAATAATAATATATTCTATAAAACATATAGACATTCAATAAAAATATAATTTCACCTGTGTCAAAGGATGTCTTCAACATCTTGAAACATCGGAAAAATGATAAGGGTGACGAGACGACCTCGGCAGGCGAAATATATTTGTTGACATGACGTCATATTCATCTATTTATAACCGCGTTTACGGAAAAGAATACTTCTCGAAAAATGTTGTCCTATAACCAATATGAATGGAAGCTACGCCCAGTATGTAACTTTTGATCTCTATTACGAGTATGTGATACAGAAAATAAAATGTTAGTACTAAAAACGATTTTTTAGAAGCAAGACTCATTGCGGTTGTGACATTGATTCCTCCTAAGCAACGATCAACATACAATAGCTGGCACTTGATTAAATGCCCACCGATTGCCCCCCGAGGGAATAAAAACGGCGTTGAAATACTTTATTACTACTACCCATACAATAGCCAAAAAATATTTACGTATTTTGCAAGGAGCGCAAAGTAAAAGCTTTCCGAGTCGTATTGACAAACCACTCTAAGTGAACGTTTATTCGGTGGTAAGACGCCAGGTAACATGTATCTGCGAAACACGCTTTCAATGTGCCCTTGGGATCTTTCTCGACAATTTGTACAGCGTTTTCAATACACAAGCACTTTTGTATTGAAAGTAAAAACATTTCCATCTTCCAAAAACGACCCAAAGGTAACGTTTGGAGGAAACATCTGCGAGCTTACATATGTAGAAGTATTTTTAAGCCCATTAAAGTGGAAATCAGAGAAGCGAGGTTGGTAGACTACCGACATGTTTTTGGCGAAAAAAAAGATATTAAAAAGCAATCTACTTAAATTTCCTTGAAACTCGAAACACGAAAAAGAAAAATTAATAACGTTGCCCTTGGCCCTAATTGCTTGACTGTAGAAAAGAGCAGATGGAGTGTACCGCGTGCTATATATATATATTAAGTGAAATTCAATTATTACGAGAGTATAACTCGTTTGATTTGCTACAGAATATGGACATCAGTCCAAAACAAGTTCCTGTAGGTACTACTTCGAAGATAAAAACATATCCAAAAAAAAAAATATTAGATCACTTCGTACCTAGTCTTTCATTCTTTTGAAACAAGCGGATGAAGTGCGATGCAGATTTGATAATTTGTACCTTTAAGGACTGAGAAAAGGAAAAAAGCATTTAAAACTAATACACAGAACGATTTTTGAAATGGTATCTTTAAAAGAAACTTAGCGACCTTAAACTCATGGTTTTGGGAATATACTTTTATAACTCGAGTCGAAATTTATACATTCGAATTTATAAATTCTAATAGCATTGTTATTATAGCTGTTAGCATCACCATTTTAAAAATCAATAATGAAAATTCAAATTATTTACTCAGAGACGCCTCGTACCTTTTTAATTTTAAATAGATCTGTAATAGACGTCGAGTATAAAACGTGGGGAACCCATTATGATAATAATATGGCAGCACCACCCTATCATATTATAATGGGTCTTTACAAAATCGCCCCACATAGCCTGGCGCCTCTGTGTGCGACCTTTTAATGCTGCTGAATGATTTAATAGCCTATTCATAAAACAAATATTTATTGCATGGTATAGTGGTTGAAATTACTTTATGCTCACGTTATTTTTCTTGTTAGTTTTTTTTAAGGCTCGATGGATAATTGGATAAACTTTCAATTGCGTTAAGAGACAACTAGATATTGTGTTTTTACGCAATTGAAAGTTTATCCAATTTGCTATCGAGCTTTAAAAAAACTAACAAGAAAAATAACGTCACCATAAAGTAATTATTTCAACCACTGAGTTTTGATTCTACTTTTCGCTTTTCAAAATAAAGTACATTTTTGTGTTTCCTTAACTAAATAATTGTGCGCGTTTTAGTGTAGTAATTAGTGTCATGATTTACTATTTTTTCTCGAGTTTTATAGTAAACCTTTAGTTTTAACATGGATGCATTTTAAGCCCCAGAAATTAGCCCTGCTTTTTCAAATCTAACCATTTAAAAGTAGAATCACTCTGATGTTCGAATATGACGTTACTCTAATAGAATTCGCCATTTCCTATATACGTCCGGCAATTGTCTAAATCCTTATTTCCTCTTAACCGCTCCTACGATTGCGGCTCTAATTAGAAAGTCCTTACAGATGGACAGTTTACCTGGATTATCTTCCGCTTCCAATGATACTGAACATTGGAAGCGAAAGATTCCATTTGAACCATTGTATGAAACTCCTTAGATTTTGCAGTAGAATTCAATGTCTGAAAATAGAAGATATATTTGGCAGGTGTCAGATACTAAAGATATTATGAGCAGACGCCTGCAGTCTACGAAAAGTTAGATAAATGAAATGTTGGTTTGAATTTCTGCATTTTGTAGGTGACAATACGTCATAATCAGACTCTAAAGTTCCCACTGCTGGGCCACAGGCTTCCTCTCCACCACGCGGGTCCAGAGCGAGTTGGTAGATGCTAGGACATGCCGATTTCCTCACGATGTTTTCCTTCGCCGTTTTAAGAGCAGTGGTGATGAAACAATTTACACAAAGTAAAGCGCCTTCTGGGTTCGAACCTACGACCTAAAGCTCGTAATTTACCACTGGGCGACCAATGCTCGACGACAATACTTAACCTCAGCTTATTGTTAATATAATTAACAAACTGCTAATTAGATTTTTTAATATACTTACAAAAATGTTTTCAGCATGGCCAGAAGTTAGTAAATTCAAAAGAAATACGTCTCACTGGACAGCCAGTGCACAATAAGATAGTTCTAAGGGTTTCAAAATGTAAGGCAAATACCTAAGGTAATGTATAAAATCTCAGAAAATTCTGAATAGCTTTTAAGAAAACTGAATAGAAGACTTAGAAATGTATGGAATTCCAATAGCCTTTGGCTACCAATTCATGCCGTTGACTCACCAAGAAATCTACCTTTAGAATCTTTTATTTAAACTTACGTACACCGTACATGGGTGAAAAGAAACAAAGTCCAACGACCAATTACCTTCCTACACAAACCGTCCCAAGTTTAGAATTAAGTAATTAAATAACACTTTTTTTAGGGTTCGTCATGTCTGTCTGTCTGTCCGTCCGTATGTCACAGCCACTTTTTTCCGAAACTATAAGAACTATACTGTTGAAACTTGGTAAGTAGATGTTTTCTGTGAACCGCATTAAGATTTTCACACAATAATAGAAAAAAAAAAACAATAAATTTTGGGGGTTCCCCATACTTTTTTTTTTCATCAAACCATACGTGTGAACCGGTATCTATGGATAGGTCTTCAAAAATGATATTGAGGTTTCTAATATATTTTTTTTCTAAACTGAATAGTTTGCGCGAGAGACACTTCCAAAGTGGTAAAATGTGTCCCCTCCCCCCTGTAACTTCTAAAATAAGAGAATGATAAAACTAAAAAAATATATGAAAACCAACCATGTAAACTTCCACCGAAAATTGGTTTGAACGAGATCTAGTAAGTAGCTCGCCGGTGAATATTTAAAAACATATGATGGTACGGAACCCTCGGTGCGCGAGTTCGACTCGCTCTTGCCCGGTTTTTTAAGTGTTAGGTAAACATCCTGGTTAATTTTGCAAGATTATATTAGAAACGGGTAAAGAATTTTATCGTGAGATAAGGATCCAGTGTCAGGTCACACAATCAGCCTATAATGTTCCCACTGCTGGGCATAAGCCTCCTCTCTGTGAGAGGGATTGGGGCATAATCCACCACGCGGGCCCAGTGCGAGTTGGTGGATGTCTTTGAATTTACAACTCGTAATCGAGGCCGATTAAAACCCATCTACACTTACTACAAAGCGTACAAAAACTAATGAAACACTGTTTACAAACTTACTGATCAGACTCAATAGCATAGCATTGTAAGCACCGCCCGCAAGTTAAAAGTTTTATAATAACAGTGATTGCAGAGTTCCGGGACGGAATGCAGACAAAGGCGAATTTAATCTCATGTATTGATCAAAATTGTAAGCAGATAGAAGCGTACATTCCTCTACAGCGTTCAACGTGAACAAGCTTCGCTGAAAACATATAGTGATGCGAAGATAGTATTGTTGAGTCGATGTTTCTAATCGATTGTTCAGTGTTTTGTTTCAGTTTTAGAATTAATAATGGTACGCACAAATGATTTTTCTTCTTTAAAAATTATGATGCTTAAATTTATTTTGTTTGAAATTACTACCAAATATTAATCTAAATTATTTGTCAAGCAGTATCTAATGAACGTCTTCAACGTTTACAATTCCGCAGAGATTATTTTAACCAACAATCTAATTTGGTTGCTACGAGAATCGATTAACATCGTATCGATTCAGCATCCCGGTAACTCCACATCGTTCGGTGAGAACCTTGTTCCGACGTTTAATGCGATAAGCTGGCCCACGCTCCAGGATTCACCACACGTCCCGAAGCACATTTTCACATACATCTCGAAACACGATAAGGCAAATAACGAGTTACGATACAAATGCCAAAAAAGCGGCCAAATGCGAGTCAGACTTGCACACGATTGGTTCTGTACCACCGTACAATACTTAACACTGCACATAAAAAAAAAAACTTTGAAAACAGTAAAAAACACGTTTCCTGTATGGTGACCACCCTTTTTAACATTATTTTATTTTTATTATTTGATGTTATAGCGGCCAAAGTAGTCTACACACGCGGCAGCGGAAACTTCAAGTGTTCTAAATTTCAAGTGTCTATGTATTACCAACGGTTCAAAAGATACAACCCTGTGACAGACGGACAGTGGAGCCTTAGTAATAGAGTCCTGTTGGCACCCTTTGAGTACAGAACCCTAAAAAGATGGGGCAAATAACCTTTTTTATCAAATAAAAGAACTTTTGTACTCAAAATATATAATAAGAATATGTTCTACATGCCTAGACGATAATACGATAAAATATGAGGCCCTGAAAGTTTTGTAGATACAAAGTTATGAAAATAAGGTTTAGGATCCAAGATACTCGTATCCTTTACTGAAATGCAAGGAGAGTAACTTTTGCTTGCTCGTTATAATCTTCTAATAGAATTCTGCGGTTGTTTTCACTTTAAAATGTTTTAGTTTGAAAAGGCTATATAAGAATGAATAATATACGAATAATATTTGACGCAAGATGTACATTTTACATACCTGTCAATTAAAATCAGTGCTTGAATATCAGTAAATTAATTTTGTAATCCATCATTTATTTTGGACCATTTATTACTAAACATTTTAAATATCGAATAAATCATCGTTACAAATAAATTAATCATCATTTTAAAATAAATCGCAAAACAATGGAAAACGAAAATTAACCGGAGAGCCAGTCGATTCCCGATTTTCTACATTTAATCGGCGTCTGATTTAAAATCAGATTTTTTTTTATATATTTCTGATATGATTAAAAATCAACGTTTATTTCAGTGATAAATCCCTGGTACATCATCATCTTATATCATCCTAAATAATTTCCATCTACATTTAGGTATATCTATCTCCATTTGAACCGGTCGACTCATACAAGTTTATTCCCTTGCCGGGTAGCGAATATGGAGAGATAGCTAATCTGGTGTCAGTCATCTTGATGAATGCCGAGTACGGTGTGTATCTCTGGTAGTTATTGCTCGACGTGACAGATGGAGAGTCCTATCGCTGCTTTGGGTACACCTAGGGTTACTATGAGGGGTCACGATGACAGTTTTGTTGGAATTTGGGCGGATAAATTGGAAGGAGAGCGCGTGGGATTTTTGTGGCGTGTTTTTCTATTACGAATTTCTTAGTAACAGCCCGAAGTTTGGAAGTTGGTGGTGTGATACCCTCCTGCCTGGGCGAGCACGTTAACCCGTTGGTCTTGCACCTGACCTCACTCCGGCCGTATCGGATTGCAGTGCCATCAGACTATGAGAGTGTCGAAGTGGAAGTGCTTGGGGGAGGCCTATGTCCAGCAGTGGACGTCTTTTGGCTGAAATGATGATGATGATGATGAGAGTGAGGGAAGAGAGAGTGCATCTGTGTCTGCGCACACACTTGTGCGCTATAATATCTCCCGTGCCGAAGGCTTGTCTTCGTTGAGATTGGCCGCACTGGCCGAAATACGGTAAGTACGGGATTCAATAACTATGTTTTTGTTTTTATCTTTATAATTTCCAACTTGAATTTTATTAAGACAAAGCTTACTTTACGGCAAAGGCTGTATTTTTTACTAATTATCGCTACATTTATCAAAGAAATACTAAACCATCGCTACGTTCATTGTCTAATTAATAATAATGAACTAGCAAGCAAAGTTAAATAGTAGTTCGTAATAAAAATGTCAGACGCCATTACAATAAAAGAACAGAGGAAATTATTCCGCTAACTGAGCTGTACCTTGGCATCGGAACGCACAGAATTCATAGGTACAGAATGTCGGCTCTATCCAACGAAAACGCACGCATGCATGGACACGCGTCTACTTACAGCGAGTGCAAGCGCACTCGTGACTGGCATTTGTTTGACATAAATTAAGGCACCTGTCCCACCACCAACGAGGAAGCAACTAGCTATCAAACGATTTTATCGTTTAAGAAACGTAAAAAACATTGTAAGTCCCGTGTAAGTAAATGAGATATAAATATTAATAGTTTATAGTAATCGCTGACTGTTCACATCGCCGGAGAGTACTCTTTTGTATGACAAGAGAGAGAGATCGCCGTACGAACGTGTCTATGCGTGTGTGCAGTTGTGCACCTGTTTTCTGTATGGAGTCAGCCTTCTGTACTCTATCCAATTTGTGGCAAACGGTGAGCATTCCGAACCTAATTAGAATAATTCTCTGACTCACGGAATTATTGGTGAAAATATTTCGTTCCGCCTGAATGAATTTATGAACCGATTTTGTGGTAAAGGTATTTGCGAGCATTTTTCAATCGAAGGTTTCGGACGAGTAATTGCCTTTACCTTCATTATGGTTATTGGTCTTAAAAAATATTTTATTATGAATTAAACTTGATTGAATTACTTATTTTTTTAATCATCCAGAAACGAACCGGAGTTACCGACATGGCTTGCAGAGTAAGCAAGCCGAAGTGGCAGTGGGCTGGCCATGTTTATCGAAGAACCGACGGATGGTGGAGCAGACGAGTCCTGGCATAGAGACCGCGTATCGGCCAGCGTAGTATGGGACGCTCTCCAGCTAGATGGAGGTGGCTGGGACAGACTGGGTGTGGAAGGCAGAGGATAGAGTGTTGTGGCTCAGCCTGGGGGAGGGTTATGATAGGATGAGTTGATTGAATAGGATTATATAGAAACATTACTGGATATCTAAGCTCGATGCGTTAATTCCTTTATTTATTCGCATAAAGTACCACCACTCCTAAATACAACTAAACCCAACAGTGGTAAAAATAAAAGCAGATTAAAGAAAAAAAGAGACCATTGGTTTTAACGTCAGCTTTATTAAACAAACTGGTAGACAAAAACTAACCGGGATTTAAAATCAACCATTGATTTCAGACAATCGCTGCCAATTTTTGCACAATTTAATAAACCAATGTTTTAGCATTTTACAATTTAGATTGGAGTATGAAATATGAAGATTTAAATACTAGTTTGTTTTTATTTTAGTATCAACCAACATAACATACTCTATAGTAGGTATGTATATGCTTTTAGGATAAAGAATGTTTCAGAAATATGAACAAAGAATTATTATTTTTATACTGTTATAAGTGCCCACATGCATAATTAATTAGTATATGTTCAGTATTCACGCACGTACCATTCTGATTTTAGTGTGCTCGCCTTGCTACGTCTTGCTACGCTACGAGCTACGACTTAGCACTGTGCTACGATTGCGTAGTGTCCACGCGTTCGAAAAGTGTAATCAGCAATTTCATGAATTCAAAAACATCAAAAATCTATGGCGAACATAGAAGAAGACGTTTATTTTGAGTTAATTTTATTTTTTAATTAACAACATCGATTAGGTAAGAAAAGGTACAAGCAATAACACTACAGGACAAACATTAGTTCGTTTACAATTTACAATAATTGCCGTAAACGACCACTTGCGAGACATAATCGTTCGTGTAGTTACACTAATGCGTTGTTCTATTGCTTTTTCCGAAAAATTTCTTTCTTATTTCGTACTAAGTTGTAATAAATTACCTCCATTGTACCGTTACGCCTGGTTGCGGAGACAAACTATTGGGTATTAATAAATCGTTAATATTATTAAGAGTCATTTTGTATTAACATTAAAAGTCAACGATGAAACCTATTTGCATAACATAACATATTTTGGTACCTATCCAAACGCTGTAATTTTTTAAACAAATCTAACAATTAATTTTCTTTATTGGGAGGGACTTAAGTACCTTGTCGATCATGTCATTCGTCGAAGCATTAATTGTTAGGTAAGTCTGAGAAAATTGTTGAGAAAATTTACTACTAACTTAAATTGTCTGTTTATTCAAATCACAACTGTCATTCTTTTACAGCCGGTCGATTCTGTAAAAATCTCACCGTGAAAACTTAGGTGAAGTGAGTTTGTTTTTGCTAGGAATTGACACTATTGACAGCTCACTCCACGCTCACTTCACCTAAGTTTTCACGGTGAGATGGTTACAGAATCGCACTGCAGTTGTATGAAATGGATTATCTTCCGCTTCCAATGTTACTGAACATTGGAAGCGAAAGATTCCATTTGAATCATTGTATGAAACTCCTTAGATTTTGCAGTAGAATTCAATATCTGAAAATAGAAGATATATTTGGCAGGTGTCAGATTCTAAAGATATTATGAGCAGACGCCTGCAGTCTACGAAAAGTTAGATAAATGCAATGTTGATTTGAATTTGTAGGTGACAACACGTCATAATCAGCCTCTAAAGTTCCCACTGCTGGGCCACAGGCTTCCTCTCCACCACGCGGGTCTAGAGCGAGTTGGTAGATGTTACGTCTTCGAATTTTTGGTTCTAGGACATGCCGATTTCCTCACGATGTTTTCCTTCGCCGTTTTAAGAGCAGTGGTGATGAAACAATTTACACAAAGTAAAGCGCCTTCTGGGTTCGAACCTACGACCTAAAACTCGTAAGTTACCATTGGGCCACCAATGCTCGACGACAATACTGAACTTAGGCTTATTGTTAATATAATTAACAAACTGATAATTAGATTTTTTAATATACTTACAAAAATGTTTTCAGCATGGTCAGAAGTTCGTAAATTCAAAAGAAATGCACTGGACAGCCAGTGCACAATAAGATAGTTCTAAGGGTTTCAAAAATGTAAGGCAAATACTTACGGTAATGTATAAAATCTCGGAAAATTCTGAATAGCTTATAAGAAAACTGAATAGAAGACAGAAATGTATAGAATTCAAATAGCCTTTGGCTACCAATTTATTCCGTTGACTCACCAAGAAATCTACCTTTAGAATCTTTTATTTAAACTTACGTACACCGTACATGGGTGAAAAGAAACAAAGTCCAACGACCAATTACCTTCCTACACAAACCGTCCCAAGTTTAGAATTAAGTAATTAAATAACACTTTTTTTAGGGTTCGTCATGTCTGTCTGTCTGTCCGTCCGTATGTCACAGCCACTTTTTTTTTCGAAACTATAAGAACTATACTGTTGAAACTTGGTAAGTAGATGTTTTCTGTGAACCGCATTAAGATTTTCACACAATAATAGAAAAAAAAACAATAAATTTTGGGGGTTCCCCATACTTTTTTTTTTCATCAAACCATACGTGTGAACCGGTATCTATGGATAGGTCTTCAAAAATGATATTGAGGTTTCTAATATAATTTTTTTCTACACTGAATAGTTTGCGCGAGAGACACTTCCAAAGTGGTAAAATGTGTCCTGTAACTTCTAAAATAAGAGAACGATAAAACTAAAAAAATATATGATGTACCTGTACATTACCATGTAAACTTCCACCGAAAATTGGTTTGAACGAGATCTAGTAAGTAGCTCGCCGGTGAATATTTAAAAACATATGATGGTACGGAACCCTCGGTGCGCGAGTTCGACTCGCTCTTGCCCGGTTTTTTAAGTGTTAGGTAAACATCCTGGGTAAATTTTGCAAGATTATATTAGAAACGGGTAAAGAATTTTATCGTGAGATAAGGATCCAGTGTCAGGTCACACAATCAGCCTATAATGTTCCCACTGCTGGGCATAAGCCTCCTCTCTGTGAGAGGGATTGGGGCATAATCCACCCCGCGGGCCCAGTGCGAGTTGGTGGATGTCTTTGAATTTACAACTCGTAATCGAGGCCGATCAAAACCCATCTACACATACTACAAAGCGTACAAAAACTAATGAAACACTGTTTACAAACTTACTGATCAGACTCAATAGCATAGCATTGTAAGCACCGCCCGCAAGTTAAAAGTTTTATAATAACAGTGATTGCAGAGTTCCGGGACGGAATGCAGACAAAGGCGAATTTAATCTCATGTATTGATCAAAATTGTAAGCAGATAGAAGCGTACATTCCTCTACAGCGTTCAACGTGAACAAGCTTCGCTGAAAACATATAGTGATGCGAAGATAGTATTGTTGAGTCGATGTTTCTAATCGATTGTTCAGTGTTTTGTTTCAGTTTTAGAATTAATAATGGTACGCACAAATGATTTTTCTTCTTTAAAAATTATGATGCTTAAATTTATTTTGTTTGAAATTACTACCAAATATTAATCTAAATTATTTGTCAAGCAGTATCTAATGAACATCTTCAACGTTTACAATTCCTCAGTGATTTTTTTTTACCAACAATCTAATTTGGTTGCTACGAGAATCGATTAACATCGTATCGATTCAGCATCCCGGTAACTCCACATCGTTCGGTGAGAACCATGTTCCGACGTTTAATGCGATAAGCTGGCCCACGCTCCAGGATTCACCACACGTCCCGAAGCACATTTTCACATACATCTCGAAACACTATAAGGCAAATAACGAGTTACGATACAAATGCCAAAAAAGCGGCCAAATGCGAGTCAGACTTGCACACGATTGGTTCTGTACCACCGTACAATACTTAACACTGCACATAAAAAAAAAAACTTTGAAAACAGTAAAAAACACGTTTCCTGTATGGTGACCACCCTTTTTTAACATTATTTAATTTTTATTATTTGTTGTTATAGCGGTCAAAGTAGTCTACACACGCGGCAGCGGAAACTTCAAGTGTTCTAAATTTCAAGTGTCTATGTATTACCAACGGTTCAAAAGATACAACCCTGTGACAGACGGACAGTGGAGCCTTAGTAATAGAGTCCTGTTGGCACCCTTTGAGTACAGAACCCTAAAAAGATGGGGCAAATAACCTTTTTTATCAAATAAAAGAACTTTTGTACTCAAAATATATAATAAGAATATGTTCTACATGCCTAGACGATAATACGATAAAATATGAGGCCCTGAAAGTTTTGTAGATACAAAGTTATGAAAATAAGGTTTAGGATCCAAGATACTCGTATCCTTTACTGAAATGCAAGGAGAGTAACTTTTGCTTGCTCGTTATAATCTTCTTATAGAATTCTGCGGTTGTTTTCACTTTAAAATGTTTTAGTTTGAAAAGGCTATAAGAATGAATAATATACGTATAATATTTGACGCAAGATGTACCCGTCAATTAAAATCAGTGCTTGAATATCAGTGAATTAATTTTGTAATCCATCATTTATTTTGGACCATTTATTACTAAACCTTTTAAATATCGAATAAATCATCTTTACAAATAAATTAATCATCATTTTAAAATAAATCGCAAAACAATGGAAAACGAAAATTAACCGGAGAGCCAGTCGATTCCCGATTTTCTACATTTAATCGGCGTCTGATTTAAAATCAGATTTTTTTTTATATATTTCTGATTTGATTAAAAATCAACGTTTATTTCAGTGATAAATCCCTGGTACATCATCATCTTATATCATCCTAAATAATTTCCATCTACATTTAAGTATAGGTATCTATCTCCATTTGAACCGGTCGACTCAGACAAGTTTATTCCCTTGCCGGGTAGCGAATATGGAGAGATATCTAATCTGGTGTCAGTCATCTTGATGAATGCCGAGTACGGTGTGTATCTCTGGTAGTTATTGCTCGACGTGACAGATGGAGAGTCCTATCGCTGCTTTGGGTACACCTAGGGTTACTATGAGAGGTCAGGATGCCAGTTTTGTTGGAATTTGGGCGGATAAATTGGAAGGAGGGCGCGTGGGATTTTTGTGGCGTGTTTTTCTATTACGAATTTCTTAGCAACAGCCCGAAGTTTGAAAGTTGGTGGTGTGATACCCTCTTGCCTGGGCGAGCACGTTGGTCTTGCACCTGACCTCACTCCGGTCGTATCGGATTGTAGTCCCATCAGACTATGAGCGTGAGGGAAGAGAGAGTGCATCAGTGTCTGCGCACACACTTGTGCGCTATAATATCTCCCGCGCCGAAGGCTTGTCTTCGTTGAGATTGGCCGCACTGGCCGAAATACGGTAAGTACGGTATTCAATAACTATGTTTTTATGTTTTAATCTTTATAATTTCCAACTTTCATTTTATTAAGATAAAGCTTACTTTACGGCAAAGGCTGTATTTTTTACTAATTATCGCTACATTTATCAAAGAAATACTAAACCATCGCTACGTTCATTGTCTAATTAATAACGAACTAGCAAGCAAAGTTAAATGGTAGTTCGTAATAAAAATGTCAGACGCCATTACAATAAGAGAACAGAGGAAATTATTCCGCTAACTGAGCTGTACCTTAGCATCGGAACGCACAGAATTCATAGATACAGAATGTCGGATCTATCCAACGAAAACGCACGCATGCATGGACACGCGTCTACTTACAGCGAGTACAAGCGCACTCGCGACTGGCATTTGTTTGACATAAATTAAGGCATATGTCCCACCACCGACGAGGAAGCTACTAGCTATCAAACTATATTATCGTTTAAAAAACGTAAAAAAGATTGTGGGTCCCGTGTAAGTATAAGAGATACATATATTAATAGTTTATAGTAATAACTGACGTTTCACACGGCCGGAGAGTACTCGTTTGTATGACAAGAGAGAGAGATCGCCGTACGAATGTGTCTATGCGTGTGTGCAGTTGTGCACCTGTTTTCTGTATGGAGTCAGCCTTCTGTACCCTATCCAATTTGTGGCAAACGGTGAGCATTTCGAACCTAATTAGAATAATTCTCTGACTCACGGAATTATTGGTGAAAATATTTCGTTCCGCCTGAATGAATTTATGAACCGATTTTGTGGTAAAGGTATTTGCAAGCATTTTTCAATCGAAGGTTTCGGACGAGTAATTGTTTTACCTTCATTATGGTTATTGGACTTAAAAAATGTTTTATTATGAATTAAACTTGATTGAATTACTTATTTAATCATCCAGAAACGAACCGGAGTTACCGACATGGCTTGCAGAGTAGGCAAGCTGAAGTGGCAGTGGGCTGGCCATGTTTATCGAAGGACCGACGGATGGTGGAGCAGACGAGTCCTGGCATAGAGACCGCGTATCGGCCAGCGTAGTATGGGACGCTCTCCAGCTAGATGGAGGTGGCTGGGACAGACTGGGTGCGGAAGGCAGAGGATAGAGTGTTGTGGCGCAGCCTGGGGGAGGGTTATGATAGGATGAGTTGATTGAATAGGATTATATAGAAACATTATTTTTCGAAACATTACTGGATATCTAAGCTCGATGCGTTAATTCTTTTGTTTATTCGCATAAAGTACCACCACTCCCAAATACAACTTAACCCAACCGTGGTAAAAATAAAAGCAGATTAAAGAAAAAAAGAGACCATTGGTTTTAACGTCAGCTTTATTAAACAAACTGGTAGACAAAAACTAACCGGGATTTAAAATCAACCATTGATTTCAGACAATCGCTGCCAATTTTTGCACAATTTAATAAACCAATGTTTTAGCATTTTACAATTTAGATTGGAGTATGAAATATGAAGATTTAAATACTAGTTTGTTTTTATTTTAGTATCAACCAACATAACATACTCTATAGTAGGTATGTATATGCTTTTAGGATAAAGAATGTTTCAGAAATATGAACAAAGAATTATTATTTTTATACTGTTATAAGTGCCCACACGCATAATTAATTAGTATATGTTCAGTATTCACGTGTACCATTCTGATTTTAGTGTGCTCGCCTTGCTACGTCTTGCTACGCTACGAGCTACGACGTAGCACTGTGCTACGATTGCGTAGTGTCCACGCGTTCGAAAAGTGTAATCAGCAATTTCATGAATTCAAAAACATCAAAAATCTATGGCGAACATAGAAGAAGACGTTTATTTTGAGTTAATTTTATTTTTTAATTATCAACATCGATTAGGTAAGAAAAGGTACAAGCAATAACACTACAGGACAAACATTAGTTCGTTTACAATTTACAATAATTGCCGTAAACGACCACTTGCGAGACTTAATCGTTCGTGTAGTTACACTAATACGTTGTTCCATTGCTTTTTCCGAAAAATTTCTTTCTTATTTCGTACTAAGTTGTAATAAATTACCTCCATTGTACCGTTACGCCTGGTTGCGGAGACAAACTATTGGGTATTAATAAATCGTTAATATTATTATAAGTCATTTTGTATTAACATTAAAAGTCAACGATGAAACCTATTTGCATAACATAACATATTTTGGTACCTATCCAAACGCTGTAATTTTTTAAACAAATCTAACAATTAATTTTAAAAACCTGTTCAGGTGGAGATTCATAGACGACTCCGCCTTGGAGTGTAAATGTGGTGCTGTTCCACAAACGATGGGACACTTAATGTCGTGTCCTGCGTGTCCTGTCATGCGCCAAACAAGTGGCCGAATTCTGGGCCGAGTATATTTAGATTGCTATCGACACGCTAAGAAGAAGAAGAATTAATTTTCTTTATTGAGAGGCACATAAGTACCTTATCGATCATGTCATTCGTCGAAGCATTTATTGTTAGGTAAGTCTGAGAAAATTGTTGAGAAAATTTACTACTAACTTAAATTGTCTGTATATTCAAATCACAACTGTCATTCTTTTACAGCCGGTCGATTCTGTAAAAATCTCACCGTGAAAACTTAGGTGAAGTGAGTTTGTTTTTGCTAGGAATTGACACTATTGACAGCTCACTCCACGCTCACTTCACCTAAGTTTTCACGGTGAGATGGTTACAGAATCGCACTGCAGTTGTATGAAATGGCTATAACACGACAAATTGACGAGGAGTATAATAATTATTTATTTGCTTAAAACTTAATTTCCGTAACTTTACTCATAGATAGAAGTCTTCTCACACAGAAAGATAAAAGCTTGTAAAAAGACATAATTTTACAAACTTGTAAAGTAAAACCTACCGCTTATATTAAATCGTATCCTCAAATGCTAAAGGAATATTCTATTTGCAAACCGTTCTATAGTGAATATTACTAGTACAGCTTATCTCTAATGGCCGCTCCTTGTGCATCTGATAGGTTTATTATAAATTTAAGAGTCGTTCATCCACAAAGCTTTTAGCTCTAGACAGTTCCTAGGATATCGGAAATTATTATTATAAATCCCATTAAGGTAGCTTCCCATAACCAGTTTTCTTGACGTTTGTCAGATTAATCTTTGTTTAAAATTATAATGTAATATAAAAACATAAAAAAATATGAAAAATAGTAGCCCACCGGTATCGGGAAAAGGTCCAAGCTACCGGCGGTCAGGGCTCTTGAGAGACGAACCTCCGGACGATGCGAGCCGTGTCCAGAAGTACCTCTTTCTGAATCAAGCCCTTGATCCAGCTGCCCAATGAGAGCTTCCTCAGGTGTTGGTCGAGGCTCTTGGCTATTAACTTATTGGCTGTCACGACTATCGACACGACGATCGCTGAGACCACATCCCACATGTTGACAACCTCGCGAGCCAAGTCAAGATACTTGATTTGTTTATCTTTCTCGACTTTCACGAGGTTCTCATCAAGCGGGATGGTTATGTCAAAAATCATTGCGCTCCGCTCTGATCGATCCACCGCCACTACATCAGGCTTATTGGCAACAATGTGATATTTCCATTTTCGAGAACTGGGTCGGGCACATACCTGTAGTACGGTACCTCCAATTCCACAAGGCTGTATGTCAGAGCAAGTTGCTGATGGATTATCCTGCTGGTACAAGGTTGTATCTACTCTCCGTTAGCTAGACGAAAACACCTAGAGATAATATGCCTGATTGATTCCCCCGGCCGGTGGCATACCCGACAGATGTCAACCGTGCCGTCTTTCACAATAAATTTCCGGTAATTTCGTTTGTCATCCTAACTTCGTCCATGAATTATAGATAAAAGATAATAATTATGATAGTTTATTTTGTAACGTTTTTTTTAAAATTAAACCAGTGCTTTTTAAGTGATGTATAAAAGTCCTTCGTGAACTCATGGAAAACTTTTGATTTTTAATAACACATTCAAACCTTGATTTGGGGTTGCAAACTCAAACTCAACTCAAACTCAAAGCATTTATTTCAATTAAACCAATTACAGGCAATTTTGAATTGTCAAAGAGTCGGTCATTTAGTCAGAAAGTTAAAGGTAATTAATTGCACATTCTAAAACGTAGATCTCTATGGAGAAGATCGGGCAAGAAACTCCAAGGACACTCTTTTAAATCAAGAAATTACAAAATCGTGGGTACATTATTCTTGTTGCTTCTTTAAGTGAGAACAATTTAAAAAAAACTAGCCAAGTCCGAGTCGGATTCGCACACGAAGGGTTCCGTACCACAAGGCAAAAATGCCAAAAAAAAACACGTTTGTTGTATGGGAATATATTTATTTTATTTTGTTTTTAGTATTTGTTGTTATAGCGGCAACAGAAATACATAATTTGTGAAAATTTCTTCCGAAACGAACTTACAAGACACAATAGAAATTTTATTGTTACCGATACTATATATATTTTATTGATAATGTTGTGTTTATCTTGTTGTTGTTTTGTTGTTTAGATATTATGAAATTAAAAAAAACAACTTTAATAACTTGCTAATCGAATCTAAGGATAATTCATGCGTGCGGTTGTTACATTGGAACCCTAAACAATACTTGATACAATTTTATTTATGACAAGTTTCGACATAAATTGTTCTAAGCGTGGCAGCGAAGTAAAATTATAGGTATTATATCAAAACACTTCGTGTTGTTTTGTAATTATACAGCAATAACATTACCTTGTTGTCACAACACAATGTTTAATCAGTCAAGACCGACACGCCATATTTTTGCATGCATTCTTTTATTTTTTTCTTACTTACCTTACTACTTACCTTTACTTACTTACCTTTTCTTGGACATTGCATGCAGTTTTTCAACTTAATAGTAGGTAGTATCCCCACCGATCTTAACACATTAAGGTTGGCACAACACACACTTACAGAATTTCCTGTTTTAATATCGCAATGGCGTCTGTACACCGCCCTTAATGTAGTTTTCCTCCAGTCAATTACTAACGAAGCAAATTGCAACGGAAATATCTGAATAAAACATTTTTAATTAGCCATTCATTTGCAAAGTAACTGTGCCCGTTCTTATTTATTGAATGTAAGTCAAATAACATGGTGTCTTTTTTAAAGAATGTTCTTCGTTAGCAACGCTCTGTCCTGCTGTTAGCAGAATTAATTTGTGTTCGTCTGGAATTCTAAGGAATAATGAAATAATCTGTATCTAGAAGTATGAACTCATTCATTTTACCTAAAAACGGCAAAATTCCTTAAATGGTAAAATTCCTTAAATTAGAATAACATAATTCTAAGTTAGTACTCACTAACAAGAGCAATTTGTGTTTCTCTTTGTTGCTAAACAGCCTCATTCCAACACAAGAGGGGATTCGTTTACAAACTCATCTACAAGCCCGAACTATTTTCAAACAAATCCTATAATAGACGAATAACTACTCATTACTATCTGATAAACTGTTTCTTGGTCCCCATTGTTCTAATAATTGCCAGCCGGCAGCCGCAAACAAACAATGCCACCGATTATTATCGCGATACTCGTGAAAATCTCATTATCTACAGATCTGACGTTATTCTTCGTACGCCCTTTGTCCGTATGGGCCGCAATCACGTTCGCATCACAAACAAACCCGGATAAATTGTAGGTGATGCGGTTTTATTACTGTTTGTGAACGAGTGGGGTGTCATTGAGATTCGTCAGCGAATCGTATACGCAGATGCGTGATAGATACGCAGCTATTTTTTTCCTTGTCGGAGGAATCGAAGGGTAACAAAGCTATGTTTAAGAGGTTGGACGGAGTCGTTACGGGTTATTTAACAGAGCCTGGCAAGGAATTGGAGCAACTAATAAGGAGGAAGTCATTATGATTGTGCATAAAATCGATAGTTTTCCTTATTTGTGGATGAAGAAAATGTTTCAAAGCAAAGGCTAACCGCCACTTCGTATTAAGTGACCATATATTATGCATGCTAAGTACAATTCTGGCAAAACATGTAAGATCTTTATTGTAAATTATTGTAACACCATGTATACCATGTTTTATGCAAATAAATACTTACTTACTTCGGGCTGTTACCTAGCAGCAGTGCTGTGTAATTTACATTCATTTTAAAATCCTACGCAGACAAAATCACGGAGGATGGCTAGTATCAAAAACAAGGTACAACGTATTAAAATAAATAGAATTGGGTAAAACCTAACAACCTTTTAATATTAAGGACGGGACAAATAATAACGATACGAAGAATTCCCTTATTGAAAATATCTGAGAAACAAGTAATAATATTAAAAGTATCGTTAAATTATATCAGCCGATTATTTCATATTAGATCGGACTTAGCCGTCTATTTGTATTCCAATAGTAATTTCCCGTAACAAGGTACTACGTCCCCTCAAAGATGGCAATTTGAATTCCTAATGGATCAATAACTATTTCAGTTTTGTCTTTGTCCTACGGAGCAAGTCCCCAAGGAATTTGCTGTATTTGCCTTCATTTCCCGACAAAGAAAATGAGGAGAATTTCTAAGGAATTTTCAATTGAAATTGACAATTTAGATAAATGCCTCGCCTTGCTTAATTGCGATTAAAACGGGGCGTTTGGGAAATAGAATTAATGGAAGCAAGATGGTTTACTGCAAAGTTTAAAGCGAAGGATGGCTGTGCAAGTGTGTTATAAATTCACATCATACCAGGGTCAAATAGAATCCCGTTAATAACCAAAATGCTTCGTAAAAATATTTCTGTTATGAGCAATATTTCACTCACTAAAATTCTTAACAAGCTGCTACTCGTGCCAAACGAAAGAAAGACGAATAAAAAACGTACCTTTTATTACAAATTGCCACCCGACAGTTCAAAGCCTTTATTCACGTTTCCGATCGGAACCCAACACTAGCCTAGAGCAGTTATCGCATAAAATCCCAACTACCCCCTTACTCAGTCATGCAAAAACGCTTTCAAATCGGGAACTTAGATATGACGAGAGCAATTTCCCTAGTGACATAAAACACAGAACAGCTAGACTCTTTTTTCACGCTAAATTGAACTAAAAGGCTTTCAGTAGCAGACGGAGCAGGATGCGGCCGTCGCCGGACTTCCGGCTTTACGTGCTTCAGACTTTACATGCAGAGTTTTTCTCCCTCTCTCTCTAATTTATAGTTCCCTTCAATGTTTCATTGGGTGAGAACATGAGTGGCGAATTTAGCTGAAATTTCAGGAATAAAGTTACGCGGCGAAGGTGTTTTTTTTTGGAGCTTTTATTAGGTACACGTTTAAGCTAATTAGCACAGCGTATGAAGAGATGATTTCGTATAGAAACTTTATTATTATGTTTGTTTGAGTTAAACATAGTTTAATTTTGTCCCGTTATATTAGGGCGCTGCATGATTACTTAGGAGTGATTGTTTTTACATATTTTATTTACTTAATTAGAATTTTGGTAAAAATAACTTGAAATTTAAGTTGCATCTAGGGAAGGAATTATGACACATACGAAAATCATTTCAATATTTGGTCACATTTTACCCAAAACTTAATATCATAAAAAGTTAACCAAACCGCTGTACCAAAGTTTAACGAGCGTAAAACTGAACCAAATGCGAAATTATAATAATATGGTTTAGATAGAGTTAGTTCAAAAGTTCATATGAGCGGTCCCGTGTTTAAGCCGAATTGATGTCATTATGTGAACGTAGGTAATCCAACTAGGTATAGCAATAGCATAAACTCGTAATTGGGCAGTAAGGTAATATTGCGGTCAGAGGAACTATGTTTGTTAAGTAGTTCTATGTTCTATATAATTAATAACAATAATTACCGCGTTTAGAACAAAATATTTGAAAAAATCTAAAACGAAAAATGTTCTGAAAAGTAAATTAATGAAAAATCGTATCATCGTATCTGTATATATTTAATTATGTGTACATAAATAATAAACTAAATAAGAATTGTTTAAGCAGTAAAAAGAATTCTTGAAAGAGATCGTCCAGGGCAATCCTCTAATCTTATCTCTAATTTTATTTTTCCACATAAAACCTTAATGTAGTTTATTAATATAGCCTCTTAAGAAGTTTAGGGTTTAAGCAAAAACTTAGCTTAAGGTCTATCCGCTTAAACAGTGCCTCGTTTTAAAAACTGCCGCGAAGCGTCTGCTGCTGAACATCGACGAATATTGCCACCACATATCAGTGCATGAAATGGAAAGGTTTATTTATAGGGCCCTTTATAAAATTATATTAATATTATATATTACTAGCTGACCCCGCAAACGTTGTTTGCAAAAAAGAAGGCTACGACCTATTCTCAGACCTACCAAATATACACAAACATTTTCTTAAAAATTGGTCAAGCCGTTTCAGAAGAGTTCGATAACAAACACTGTGACACGAGATTTTTATATATTAGATGATTAAGTATAAATTAAATTCCTGCACGACGTTGGGACACTGTATGTGTCATATTTTCTAGCGGTGACATGACTTTGTACAAACTTCAGTCTAATTTCTAAAATATGTACGAAAAGTCATGTTATCGCTAGAAAGTATGACACTACTGCATCACTATTTGACCGGATTGACTATACAAACAGTACACCTACAATAATCGTCAGTTAATTCCCAATCCAAAGCTAAACAGTGACAAATGTTTCGATCAGATAGGTACCTATGTTTTTGTCGGCTTCGTATTTTCGCCCGAATAATTAGTATTCTGTTACTGTCCCGGAGGCTAATTGGATTGTTAGTCAAATTGACGTACAAACACTGACATTGGCGTCAGCGGCGGCATTACACGCTTCGAAAGCAGATTGATATTATAGACATTGTTGACTTCCATACACTATCATTTTATTGGGCTTAATTAAAGTTGTTCTACAGACCTATTACTAAGAAATATTATTTTTTATTATGTTTTGGTTTGTGGAAAGGAAATTCCACCACAATTCTTCTCGTGGGTATCATTTAATGAGTCCATCATTCCTCGAACTTCAAAGTGTGGCAAAAATTACATCACACTAATATTGTATTGAAAGTTTGTGAGTGTGTGAGTGTGTGTCTTTATATGTTTGTTACTTCTTTACGCTCAAACAGCTGGATCAATTTGGATAAAATTTTGTATGGAGGTAGCTGACACCCTGGATTAACATATAGGCAAAGCTTTTTATCCCGAAATTCCCACGGGATCGACATTTACGCGGCTGAAACCGCGGGGCGCAGCTCGTAGAAATATATTTTCAAGAAGGTACGAGGGTACGCAAAGGGCCTACCTTTGTGAACCCTCATTGCAGTGGTTTTAGCGAAAGCCGATTATGGTAATGAAGTCAACAATATCTCTAATCTGTACTGTCTTGAATCCATCAGTCAAGGAGAGGTTCAACATAAATCAACTTACTTATCCCTCTCACAAACTTCACGAAAGTCTACAAAAACATGAACTAATAACTTACAAGTTCAAACCACTTTTCAGAACAAACTGCGTAGACAGTTCAGTAACAACGTTAATACAAAACATCTCTCAACAAACTTGTTAACTATAAATTATATCTTAAACACAAATTTCCTCTACAAACACATTAAACTGAGTCTGCTTATATGAAATTGATGGAGAGGATTTGATACAAGAACAGTTTCCATAACTACCAATATTACAATGATTTACACGAGCGGTATTAGGTTTTTAACGTTTGGAATTTCTCAGTAACAGGCAGGAGTCTGGATTTGTGCTTAGTCAATTAAAATTAGACAGACATTAGATTTTAAAATAAATGTAAATGAGGACCCTTACACCCTCTGCCTAATTCTTCGGATTCATTTTTAGGCAAGATGTTATCTGTGTTATTTACAATTAGGTCACACCTACTTGTTCACGTTCCTAGTCGGTTCAAGGACATGAACAAGTCACTATTGAAGTTTTATTGTTATTAAGCTTGTGGGACTTTAGTTTCCCGTGTTGACCGCAAACATCATGACAGCTACTTTAGGCCGCTTTCACATTAGAGCGTTAGCAGTGCGACAGTAGCGCGGCAGAAGCAGAAACCTTCACGCACGCTTCTGTTTATAATATGAAATTCTGACTGGGCGACGGTCGCTCGTCAGTCGCGCTGCTAAAGTCACCTAAATGTGAAAGCGCACTTAATAAATTATAAATAATTATAAACTCTTGACTTGGCTCGCGAGGTTGTTGATATGTGAGATATGTTGATATGTGCGATCATTGTGCTGTTAGTCATGACAGCCAATGGCTAATAGCCAGGAGCCTCGACCAATACTTAGAGGAGGCTCTCGTTGGGCAGCTGGATCAAGCGCCGGCTAGCATTGTCAGGAGGTTCCGCTCTCTGCATGGAGTCCTGACCGCCGGTAGCTTGAATCCTGGTCCCCACACCGGTGGGCTACTATTTTTTATATTCTAATTTATTTAAAAATATAATACATTATTTTATTTTTATGCAAAGGTTGGTCAGCTAATGAAATAAATGAGATTATAATAATGTTACCTCTCTGAACCCCGTCTCCCAAATCCTAGAATAAACATGAGTATAATATCCCATCATTTCTAGTAGAAATCAACTCTCTAGATACCCACGACATGGAGTGCTCTTAGAGAGATGCGTGTAAGAGTCTATCAATGTGTTTTTCAAACCACTCATGCTCTGACGAAGTTTAACACGCAGATTATATTGTAACTATGTAACCATGAGCCACTCTATTCCATCTCGGGAAAACTTCAACAAACATTGTAATATAAAACAAACATAAGGCGACATTAAATTCAAGCAAATTCAAGGGAACTAGCTTTATTTTGTTTACCAACGCAGCGTAATATTTGCGTTTCAAATGTATGTATCTAAGCTTGACTCAGACTTATTTGTATACGTATTGTATCACTCCCTTTCTTTGGAAACTAAAGAGGTCTAAGTTTGTAGAACGTTCTCCTCGGTTCGTTGTAACAACTTGCTCGAGATGATAAGCAGAACTGGTAACCAGCACATGTAACATAACTACGAGAATTTGTTTTGTTTTAAGAAACAATATTTTGGTAATAGGTGACACTTCTTCTTCTTAGCGTGTCGATAGCAATATAAATGGACTCGGCCCAGAATTCGGTTACTTGTTTGGCGCCATCACCAGCGTCCATCAGTTCCTGTAATGTGTAGCTGACAGGACACGCAGGACACGATATTAAGTGTCCCATCGTTTGTGGAACAGCACCACATTTACACTCCATGGCGAAGTCGTCTATGAATCTGCACCTGAATAGGTTTTCCTTGCTTTGGCCAACCTGGGTCCGGAGTAAGACATTTACCATTGACACTTAGTTTGTGCTATCCATAGTTTAAAATTACAGGAAGAATAATTATAAAATTCAATTAATTTCATAAAGTTGTTGCCATCTTGGATTTTCATTTTGACCTCACTTTTGGCTTCAGCGCCCCTGAAAACAATGAAATCTATATACGAGTACATATCTCTCTCTTTCTATTATCCTACCAATATTATAAATGTGAAAGTTTGTGAAGATATTTGGATGTTTGTTACTCAATCATGCGTAAACCATTGAACAGATTTAGATGAAATTTGGTATAGAGATAGTTTGAGTCCCGGGAAAGGACATAGGATGTTTTCAACCCGATATTCCCACGGGGTCTCAACTTACGCGGGTGAAACCGCGGGGCGCTGCTAATAATATATAAACTTTTTTTTTTTTTTAACGTGGAGAAATGCTCATGCTTTCTGCACTATCACGGGGAGATAGTGCAGTTATGTGGGACTCTAACCCACTAAACTCCACGGTGTCCTCCTCTGCCACTTACGGCAGGAACACGGGCCCGCCGCGGCTGTCCGTCAACGGACCCTCCTCTGGGGAGTACTCCCCATCACCGGCGCACCAGGACACATAGCACGCCGTGATTACCTCAGGGACCAAACCAGCACATGGGCGCCAGACGACCCCATGTCTGGGCACCCTTGGTCCCCCTGCGACGGGTCAGGTCATTGGCCCCGCCACCTGCAAATTTTCGGCCGCAGAGGATTGGGAGAGCGGCCAACGTCATACCAACATTCCTCCTCCCCTGCGGCCCCACCGCGTCCGCCATCAGATGGTGGTGACCCTGTCAAGTCCGTGGAAGGTAGGGAGAGCGGCGCATCGCAATACCGGCACTCCTCTCCCGCCGCGGCCTCCAACCCTCAACCGCGATGCCTCCCATACGACATCCCGCCTCAGTTACGATGTCACCCAAGCGGCACCGCAACTTATTTGTTGGCCGCTACGTCGTCGGCTTACAGGCAAAAGCCCTGACGAGCGGCCCCTCCTCGGGTTTCTCTTCGCTTCACCGTGGGTGACCAAGCCACGGCTACTGAGCCCCCCCGCCTCGATAATGCGGGAACCCACCGGGGGGGATCAGTTTACTCCTACCACAAACTGCGTTAAAGAACTTCGTTCCAATAAAACATAAAACAACTCAACAAAAAGCCCCAATAAAGAAAGTTCCACTCAAATTGGCACTATAGCAAAATAAATTTCAAACAGGAAGACGGCGCCACTAAACGTTTGAAAGTTTTTCTGTTGCCAACATCGGCGGCTCAGTAACAAAAGCGGATAAATCGGCCGAGAATACCATGCATTGTATTCGTATTAAGTGAGAATAGACGGCGCTATCCCTCGGCGCGACAAAAGCATCCCACTGTTCAGACATTGATGTAGGAAGCATAGATAGTGCAAACAATGAGACCATAGACGCCTCTGTGAATATTTTTGCGAGTTTTTATCAGCTGATCCTGGCGTAAAAGGGAAATATAAAATGTATCAAGTTCTTATCAACGTGTGAGAGTCGTAAAAGTGACTGAGAAAAAGGGTTACGGCTTTTCTAGAGTGTTTTATTTATCTACTAGCACAACAATGCCTTTTCATCAATGGGTCTGGCAATCTATGGTATATTTACGGTTATCACTTGAATTCTAATGTAGTTTGTCTTTCCACTGTTCATTTTCACAAACGTAACGTATCATGTTTTTATCGATTCGTGTTTATTTTGTTTTCATATATTTTTAGTAGTATTTTGCAACATTAGATTCTGAGGCATACTTTTTCATACAAATTTAATAGTATCAACACAATGTTGTCTGTTCGTTTCGCGATATGCTATATTATCCTGATTGTTATTGAACCGATTAAACACGATTTAATATTTTAGCAAAAACCAAATCAGTTTATTATGGTAAGCACGTCAAAAACATTAATTTTATCAAAGAAATTTACATAATGCTTGTCTCGCTTCACTTCCTCGTTTTATTTTAATTCCGTAAAAGCTTTGCAGTTTTCAATAATCTCTCTTTTTTGCCTGACGTGATTAATCCGGGATTTTCCAAGAGCCACGTCCTTATATACTTTGCTCAGCTTTCGATATCGCAGTTTTCAATATAAAAATATAAGCCAAATAATTTGTTCCAATGCGGGGTAAACGCCACTTCTCAAACAGCAGGCATGAACATTGATCACCACGTTTGCTCATTGCATGATTTATATTGCAGACTTACATAAGTCCAGGGGGCCTAAAAAGGGCCACTTTCGAGAATCATAAAAGGATAACATTATGAATTATAATACGGCGAAGACAGTCCGTGTTTTTCTTTTTTTCGCTGCACTACGTAGTTACAATCAAAGAGATTGTGATTGGAATTGGATTGGATTGATTGGTATTTTAGCACAGACAAAAAAAAATAACTGAAAAATGCTTCACCAATGGGATTTGATACGATTAACTTATCAGTTAACTGTCCATTATGTTATTCTTTTATGATTCTGCCAAAGTGGTCTTTTTAGGCCCCCCGTACGCACCGCATGACCACCGTCGAAACGAAAAACAAAATGACAGATTTAAGTAAGATTTCTACGAGGCGATGTCAAAAATTACGAAAAGAAATATCAGAAAAGGTCATGCTTCGCATACAGGTTACCTCCCGAGGTTTTATTTCACCGCTAGTGAAGTATTTCAACATTTGTTAAAATGTTAAAACTACATCATTTTGTAAAAGTCACATTGCAGATCGGTACAAACTGAGCTTGGAATCCCTTTTCAATATAACCTAACAATAATAAGCTTCACGCTCGACGAGCCAATAATAACTCTACAGCCAATCAGAGTGAAGTAGTTTTCCGATTGCTCATAGACTTAAGTTGTACACTAATAAGACTTCGACTGCCATTCGTTCGAGTGTTTTGACTTCTGAGTGGATCGAGTCGCGAAACAGACATTTGGAATTGAACGCAAAACTTTTGCTTTTACTCGTAGGTTTCTAGCTGCAAATACATGCTTGAGGAAATATCTGGGCGGTTTATGTTAGATGCATGGCTGAGTACATTGGTGTGCATTGCTTTTGTGATAACAGAATCATAAAAAGAGGTTAAAAAAAAATTGTTGTCATCCTGTAGAATGTTTTTTGCTCCCTATTCATGAGACTGGAGCTCCTTAATTTTATCAGCTAACCCACGATGAAAAAAAATTGCAAGCAAAACCGGAAACGTCAGTTAATTCTTTTCCTGTTACA
The DNA here is from genome assembly GCA_948474745.1 of Oligia latruncula. Lineage (NCBI taxonomy): Eukaryota > Metazoa > Arthropoda > Insecta > Lepidoptera > Noctuidae > Oligia > Oligia latruncula. The sequence continues at coordinate 7,883,503 of OX419693.1, read as the reverse complement.
TAAACCACAAATGGTTAATTGTGATTCGTAAACTATGGTGAAAGGAAAGTTTAGATAATAAAAAATAATAATTTTTTAATAAAGACTTATCCAGTTTATCTTCCTCCATGTACTCACTATGTAAGAGGAACGCTGAGACTCTGGAGGATTTGGAGCTAATGCAGCAGATGCTGGCCAGTAGGATAGATCTAGCAGGACAAAATCACCCGTTCACAGGGCAAGTGGGGATCTCAGTAAATCTCCAGGAGAGTGCAGGAATGGTTTGACGGATTTGTTAGACCATCGTGTGTGAGTGGACCGATAAGTGGCTCGAATCATTTGATTTTATTTTATTTTTATTTTAATGCCATTTTTTTAAAACTAGGTTTTTTTTTTACAGTTGCACTGTTTCACTCACTTGGTGTTACTGGAATACTTTTAGAGGAGGTTAATATGTGACTCAAAAAGTGGAATCATACCATATCTATTTCAAAATACTCTCTTACGAAAAACGCGAAGATTTGAAGAGACAATGCTTTAAGCTGAAATAATCGCGACGTTAATAGTATCGCCAGATTTCCCACTTTTGCTTACTAATGATTCATTGAATTTCATTCAAGTGTGGATGCATTCGTCGTCTTCTCTACTCGAGCAACTAGCATTTCGTCCGTACAATGTGGCTTGTGTATCGCCCCACTATCCCTTTGAGCGAACTGGCACAGACTCACTCTGCTTCACTTGGGTGCTCACTGGTCAAACACTGTATAAATGTTTGTTTATTAATATGAAATAGAGGTCTTCGAATGGTCTAATTTAATTAGCGAAATTGTGATTGTTAGAGTGGTCCTTACTTCATAGTTTCCCATTTCCTAAAACGAATGATGGTAGATTTCATAGATTTTATTTTCCGTAAACTAAATTTTGAAGAGTAGTCACGAGATTTAGTGAACATTTTTAGAAGCTACATAATTATTTATAGACTAAAAGCACTTTTATAAATGTTTTGCGTAATTTGAGTTTTACTGTCGTTTTTAGGGTTCCGTACCCAAAGAGCAAAAACGGGACCCTATTACTAAGACTCCACTGTCCGTCTGTCCGTCTGTCACCAGGCTGTATCTCATCAACCGTGATAGCTAGACAGTTGAATTTTTTACAGATGATGTATTTCTGTTGCCGCTAGAACAACAAATAGGTACTAAAAACAGAATAAAAAAATATTTAGGGGGGGCTCCCATACAACAAACGCGTTTTTTTCGGCGTTTTTGCCTTGTGGTACGGCACCTTGCGTGTGCGAGTCCGACTCGCATTTTCCCAGTTTCTTATTGTTTTATGAGACCTCTGAGAAAGAATATCGAGTGAGACGCTTTAGCCACCAAATATGTAGCTATAATAAGAAAACACTTACCACGAAACAGCAAACGCGAACACTTCTAGACTGTAAGAGACATAGTTGGAGAAAGAGAGACAGAGCATACGGCACAACACAGCAATAAGCCACCTAACTCCATCAAACTGTAATAATACGCCCACAGTGGTAATAAACAAAACAATAATTTCAAAAGCGATTAATAATAGTTGGCATAGTACCAAGTTGCAAAACGGTCGATGCGAACCACTTTAGGTCCGAAGTCCCGCTCTAGTTTGTCGTCTTAAAGCCGTAAGACAACTTAAGACATTTCGAAGCGCACTCCAAAATGAGAGCTTGAACTTAAGATTTGTTAGTCTAGTTAGATAGTCATTGGTGGACGTAATAGATTTAGAAGTATTTTTGTAGGTGGTGAATGGTTTTTCTTTAGAGCTAACGGCCTGTACCCACCACGTTTTTTAAACGCGCTGTTGACGCGCGTTTGTAGCGATACAGATGCAGCCTGTAGACCTCCTGTAGGATAAAAGTGCGCCGTCGACACACGTTTCTAAAACGCGCGTACAGGCCCTTAGTTTGGTAAACTTGTAATTTAGTATGGAATGTACAAGACTCAAACTAAAAGCATTTATTTCAATTATACTATTTGCAAGTACTTTTAATTTGTCTTGGAGTCGGTTAGTCAGAAAGTTACATTCCAAAGCATAGATGCCTACGGATAAAAAACGGTCATTGATCACCACAATTACATACACTTAGAGTCCAGGTTTAGTGTAGTGTAATTAAGGTTTGTGTAGGTGTCTTAAATAGATAAAACAGCAATTTTTAACTATTTTCATGCAAGTAATGGCAGATTTTTCCAACGCCAGATAATTTTATCCGAGGAATAATTTTGAATTTTTGACAGTTCTTCCTCAAAAAATCTGTCAGACGTCAATTTTATTCCACGAATAAAAATTTTCTTCGATTGAAATATCAGCCCTTAATAACATGAAATCTTATACAAAAACTCATTGAGGATAATATTAACAAAATATGCTAAAGTTTTAATAGAAAAAAGTTTTTATTTTACTGGACTAATTCCAAATACTTACCTAAATATTTTTGAAGAACTTTTCTCCGAAGAAGCCTACGCAGCAACAAAAACATTAAAGTTTTCCAATACCAAACTCTATTACCGAACCTAAGTAATAACAGTTTATACTACTTTCTGTTTGTGGGTGTGTTTTGGTGAAATTAAGTTTAAAAGAAACTTGTCAGGGCTCGTTGTAGGCTTTGTTTTTACAATACCTACCTACCTAGTCTCGAAAATAATAATACGTAGTATATCAGTAGAAACATATATAATGTTATGTTTAAATTTGACGTTTTTATTTCTATACCCGGGGCGTATGTTGTCTTTCAATGTTTTTCTTTCATTTCCATTTGGTTGCCAGAGATAATCGCTTTTAGCGATGAAGCCGTCCCTTACAAAAGGCGTTGTTTAGACGTCAACACATCAACCAACCCGAAACTGTCAAATTATCCCAATCAACTTTACTTTAGCGATAAAGTTGAAATTGTATTGAAGAAATTTGACAGATTGTAGTAGCTTGATCTGCTGGCGTGTGTACGTCCCTTTGAATATTTTAAGACTATAATAAAATAAATTAATTAATCAAACTGGCATCCCTAGTATCGATATAAAAATTGGGAGAAAAAAAAAAAAAAAATCCCTAGTATCGATATCAAAATTGCGAGATAATTGACAATTCAATTCAATGGTTTAATTGAAATAAATTCTTTGAGTTCGAGTTTCTATATTTTGTGCATGTCCGCCGCTAATTAGATGCAAAAACAAATTAATTTGCTCGTTCAACAAATAAATATCCAAGCGGTCTCTCATGGGACCACACTTTATTTATTTTAGACCAATTATGCTTTTCATAATTATTTAAATCTTTGTTCATGAACGTTTCAAACACATGTATGTTCATTATAATTTGTATACCCACTGTTAATTACTTGATTACTATGACACGAGCAAATATTAGGTATTACAGTTAGCACATACATTAACTTAAAAGCTTAATCCCGTCATGGTTCAGTTAATTACATACAGAGCGAACATTGTCGAGCTCGCATTTGTTCCAAATTGGAATCCCATCAAGTGCTCAAATTCATGTTATTATGACGTAATACGGCATTTTAGCGTTAATGGAATTGTGGAAAGGCATTAGTTCCGAAAAACTGACATAATATTAATGTTGGTTTAGAAATTGTTTGTTTAAATATGTAAATAGTTCTGCATACCTACCTACATTTTTATACTCCCGCATTTTTCGTATGGCGAGTAGGGAATGACATATATGAGAAAGAAAGAAATAAAATAAATGTATTTGAGTTAAGGCACGTAATATGCACACAAAAAGAGAAAAAAACTTAAAAATAGTATTGTGTGTCTCACGACTGCGCTAAATAGGCCCTGGAGCTGTATTTATTACGTAACTTTTCGTTTCATCAACATTAAACATTTAACATAATGGCGTTCATAACGCTGCAAAAATTAGCTTTAAGAGTTAGGAAAATGAATTGTGGAAAATGAGGGGTCCGTGGCTAAATAATAATAGCCGCACAAGTCGATCGATCAGGTTAAGCTACGCATGCCGCGGTTGGTCTGTGGATGGGTGACCATCTTTACATATCGAGAGCTTCGGAAATCACGTTAAACCGTTGATCCCGGCTGTCATTCGTGTATCTTTGACAGTCGTTACGGGTAATCAGAAGCCCGAAAGTCGGACAACCAGTCTTACCAAGGGGTATTGTATTACCCAGTAACTAGGTTTTGGAGGTCAGATAGGCAGTCGCTCCATGTAAAATACTGGTATTCAGCTGCATCCGGTTAGACTGGAAGCCGACCCCTACATAGTTGGGAAAAGGCTAGGCAGTTTCACATACACTACCATTGATCCTCCCTCTTCTATAGAGTATGAGTGAACTTTATACCCTGTTCCTCAAACCTCTATACTACTGTTACTGATTACTACCAACAACAACAAATACTTACTTTTTATCACAAAAAGAACTGTCCCGGCCACACTCAAAACATACTAGAGTATAAAACGCATTAATAAACAGCAACACTACTTTCGTAATAAAATCTCGTAATCTCGCAAAAAGGAGTCAGAACATTCACCTTTTTTAATTACAAACGCTTTAGTGCAAGCTGCATGCGCTGCGGTGCTGAGCGAAATTCACAATGCGTTTCAGAGCTTAAGCAGTATAGAACTTTCACGAATACGACTCTCTCGTAAAATACGTTTAAAAGATAATAGCTGTGATAGTGCCCATCTAAGTTACAGTCTCGTCCTGATTTAAATGTCTAGATTTAATTTTCCTTATCTTCGTGAAAAAAGGTATTTGATAAATCCAACTTAGTTTTGCTTTAGACGGAAAATCTAAAGCAAAACCTGCTCCGGTCTAAAGGAAAATCTGCTCCGGTCTGCTACGGTTTTATCTGATCGCCTCGTTTTTACTTCTGAGAATTATATTCGTTAATAGAAGAGGATTTCATTTCTATGGATTTGGGACAGCATTTTGTAGAACATGTTTTAAGGGTCTCTTTCAAAGTTTTATTCCTATTTGAGTGTAGGTATGCTTGTTACTCCTCTCGGTAAGTGGGCCGTATTCCGTATTTTAGTGGGCCGACATCTACCAACCCGCACTGGGCCCGCGTGGTGTACCACGCGGGCCCAGTGCGGATTGGTAGATGTCACATGTCTTCCTTCATGTCCTTTCCTATATGAAACAGGAGCCCTGTGTCCCAGCACTGGGAACATTATAGGTTGATTATGCATAAGTGAAAAGTTAGTCAACCAGCCCCGCGGGTAATTGCGTAACACACTAACAGTAGCAATGACTTTAATATTGACGGTTCAACTACATCGCGTTATTTGCGTTGTTAAGCAGACGAATTTTTCGAACACATGCAGCAATGGATTAGGAATATCCTTCAAGTCTATTCAGATTGTGATTGAAAGTGTGTTTACGCAATTAGTGTGCTGGTGGTCCCTACTTCTGAATACTGCCGGTCGATTCTGTAAAAATCTCTCCGTGAAAACTTGTGTGGAGTGAGCTGTCAATGTCATCCCACTGATACTAGGGATTGACCAAGGAAACATTTACAATCATAATCGAGATTTTAATAATATTTTTTATGTTAATTCTATTGATATTAATATTATTATTTCTGTAATTCCACGTAAGTTTTCACGGTGAGATAGTTACAGAATCGCACTGCTGAAACTAATCCAGTTGACTCGTGGTGATTACCGTATTATCTCCCAGTACGATCATTTGTTCCTCGAGGGGCTTAAAAGCGATTGACATCTACGGGTCCTTGTTTTGTACAGGGAAAACATTCCTTCCCAAAATCTATACAAAAACACATATATTGTGAAGTGTCGAAAGCATTCCACAATCCGTCAATCGGATCCTTTTATTTTAACGTTTGTCGTCTCATAAATTCACAGCGCAGTATTTGGCGTCCGTAAAATAAAGTTTACGCATCGAATATTACGGCCGTTTCTATGGCAAACAAAATATCATAATATTTTGTTATTGTTTTCATTGGAGGAGTGAATTTAATTACTAATTAAATAGTACAGTGCGATTATAGAAAAGAACATTGCTTGGTACTCAATTATCTAAATTATCGGACTATCTTTTATATTTTTAGAAAATATTTATTGTATAGCATAGAAAACCCACCCATTTGTTAAAAGCGTCCCGAAGATAAATTGCCAAACTGCTATAGGTGAAAAACAATTCGTTTTTGAAAAATAAACTAAGGATTCTGCTAATGTAAACGCGCCCTTCGGTTAGGAGCGTGGTAGGGTAGCCATTAGGAGATTAAAACAGAGACACACCTGTAACGTGGTGCAGTGAAACCGCAGCTCGACTGCGCCTGTATCCTGCCGTGAAATATGGATACCCAACTACTTACATTTTGGTGGTAGGCTCAAATGTACCATATTATTTTGCGTTTTGCTGCATCCTCCCTCTGTAATCTTTTTATAATACGCTTTGAACAGTTTTATATTAAAAGCTGCTCACAGAAAATGTTATTCCGTTTGTAGCCTGCATTTTGTTCTTAAACTTTAATAAGCGCCTGTTGAAAATAGTGTGTAGTGAATATTTTGTAAACCTTAACAGAGGAATTTTTTGAATATTATAGTTTTCCTTTTTTCTTAAACACATACAAAATTAAACGATACTTAGGTAAGCGATTATACCCAGTAATTGGGTTGTGGAGGTTAAATAGGCAGTCGCTCCATGTAAAATACTGGTATTCAGCTGCATCCGGTTAGACTGGAAGCCGACCCCAACATAGTTGGGAAAAGGCTAGGTAGATGATGATGATGACTTAGGTAAGCGATTAGACTAACCTTTTTCAACACTTAAACTAAAAAAAAAAAACTAGCCTAGACGAGGTGAATGCTCGTGTGCGAGTGTGCGATGTCTTTATAAACAACCTTTCTGAAAAAAAAAGCATTGCCTGCTAAGAGTTTACATGACTCCATGCCATTCAAAACGAAGCAAGCATGCAACGAGGTTGAATGTAGCAACTTAAATAGGTACTTACTACATAGTTTTGGGTTTATTGAGTGTATGAAAAACGAAGACCAATCGATGTCGATGCAGATTTTAGAGTATGACGGTATGATGGGTTTTAAGTAAAATTTACATGAAATGTTTAATACAAAATGTATTAAAAATTGATACTTTATGCGGACGTGTAATGTTTTAAGGTTTGTGCGAAATAGTGTGTTATACTACAATTTTAATGCATTATTTTGGATCGTTTGGAGTTTATTATATGTGGTTTCTGCCAGACTGAACCAGACAGGGGCTGCGTAAATTAGGTAAGCACGGAAGACCATTATTATACGAACGTTATTATACGAACAAAATTATTTTACTTTAGTAAGAACTAAATTAGAATAAATAAACAATTTTGTTGAAGGACTGAGAATGGATTTGCGATTTAAAATAGGTTTTAATTAATTTTGATCGATTGATCGTCTCAGAATATATTACTATGTTATCGATCGAACGCAATTTGGGTGCACAAAACTAAAATTTTACCGAATCATCGTTATAAAAACGAGCATTATGAAAGAATGAAAGAACATACGTTTATTTCCGGTAAAAATGACGCAGAAAAAGAACACAAATAAAAAAACTATCGATCTATGAAATACAATAAAGAACAAGTTGGGGGAAAATATGCAAAACCACGCAAAACGACCACCGCTCAGCTTATAAGAAGGAGAAGAAGAAATTTCTTTATTTTCTTGTCTGTTTATATAGGTAAATAAGTTGATGAAAAAAAAAACTATCAAATACAATAAAGAACAAGTTGGGGGAAAATATGAAAAACCACGCAAACGACCACCGCTCAGCTTATAAGAAGGAGAAGAAGAAATTTCTTTATTTTCTTGTCTATTTATATAGGTAAATCAGTTAGATGAAGGGATATTTGTCCCGACCATAGAACAGATAATTTGATATGTCTGTAAGGGTCGGGCCTTACAGTGTTTCTCAAATGATTGCAAACATAAGGCATCATGTAACACTGGCTGTAAAATCAAATCTTATTCGAAAGCTATAATGAAACCACAAATTGAGCCATAAATGAGATAACTTCGTAGGCGGTATAACTGAACAAGACCACAGTACATATTTAACAAAGTCGTAAAGTTAACTGCTTCAATAAAATACGTTATCTGACGCGAGTAAAATTGAGTCCTGCGTAAATATTGATTGATATTGAGTATAGATTACACACGTGGGTTTTATTTAACTATAAAATGGATTCAGACAATCATAAAAATATCTGGATTTAAAGGTCTAAACTCTAAATAAAAAAAAACAGAAAAGTAAAATTTTCCGCTCTCCCGATGAACCTCTCAAAGTAATTCTATCAAGATCAAAATATGTACCTACTCAAAATATATATTTTTTTTTTTTTTTGTAAGTAACATTTCAATGTGAAACAATTGAACTGCAAACTTAAAACGTACGTAATACGACCTTCATTACGAACGAATTCAAAATGGCGGTCACATAGTCTTAGCATGGTCGACCATTAACATTGATAGTGACAGTTATCACAAAATACAAAGGGTACAATAGAACAAGTTGCATTTAGCTCGGTACTATTTTGACAACAGTTGTCCTCATAATTCAAAACTGTCAATTTATCAGATAATTTGTGAATTTTTATTTATTTATACTTACAGATAATAATAAAAAAATGCTGTTCCATACATTTTAACAGAGAACTTACTAACTTTTTCACTTTTCAATGAAACAGCTTTTTTTTTTATATACCACGAATGTAATCAACATTACAGAATCTTGGGCTGTATTCATGGTTTCAGTTTGCACGTCGAAGTCCCTGCCATCCTGTAGGTTTTATTGTGCACCAGAAAATACATAACAAAACAATACATTTAACACGACAAAACATACAATGGGCGGTTATGTACAGTCAACAAAAAATATAAGTATGCAGGATCGTCGGATATAGTTGAAGTTTAGTAAGAAACCGATGGATGTTGTCGACTGAAATTTAATTTGATAAATGAGCTGTTTGTTTTCTATTAATACAATTCAATTTTATTCGAGAACATCCATCGGTTTCTTACTAAACTTTAACTATATCCGACGATTCTGCATACTTATCTCTTTTGTTGACTATACCTACGTGAAACGCAACATCCTAAGTAACACTCAACATAATATAAACTTGCGTTTATTGTATACCATATGCAAAGTAATCGAGCTTAAATTATTCGTGAGATCATATTTTTTTTCTCTTCTCCTCGGCTCCTTGTTTGTTATGCCATTATTGTACAACTATGCAGAGATTTAAGAAGAAGAAGAACAGAACCGGTCGAAGTGGAGGTGCTTGGGGGAGGCCTATGTCCAGCAATGGATGTCTTTCTTCTGAAATGATGATGCAGAGATTATCCAGTCACCATACTTGGCGGTGATAGATATACGAACTGCCTAAAAAACTCCGCACGTTTTTAAGTCCCTATCAACACTAGTGAAAGCTGTTTTAATGCCCCTTCCTTTTGAAAAAAGGTGGCATAAGTAAAAAAGGATCATGCCAAAAGGAGACCTTTCATTCCTCCCATGAGGAAAATATGTTTCGTTATGTACACTAACGCGACAACTTAAAGACCAGTTACTTACTGACACAATAGCACTCGCAACATATTTCTTTCAACCCCAGATTGTACCAAAAATACACATTTTCAATACACAGCACGTACCGACATAAAAAATATTGAGGTCCAAAATCTATACGGCCGTTTCTTCAGCTTTATGTAGTCACAAAACATTAGGTTTTATTTTTTCTGACGCAGTAACTTACAATATGGAAGTAGGTTCGGGTAAGACCCCAATTTGGGTAAAACTTTTTGCCTTGAACTGTTTTTGTGGTCTTATTGCCCTTTTATCCAAAGTTAAACACCCGGGGATTATTGCTGTCCAGATGGTTATAACTGCCATATTATACCTATATTAAAGTTATCTTCTTGGCAGCCGGCACAAAAAAGTATGAATGTTTAGTCTGGGTTAGCCAAATGAGTTGTATATATTATGCGCAAAGAACCAACACAATTTTGAGCGAAATAAAACGTTCACTGCGAGTTATGGTCCTATTAAATCAGGAAATTAGTCAAACAGGATTTTCATGTTTAGGAATTTGTTAAAAAAAATTGATTATGTCATCCTGATTTTCCTTTCGGCACTTTTCCGATTTAATTAAAGGGTTGGGCATGTCAATCGATTCAGTTTTTAACGAGATTATTTATCTTTGATACACATCAGTAGGTACCTATACAATACAAAGAAAAACTCCACAGCTAACCATTTTAGAATTAATCTTTGTTCTGTCAAACCCTAAACCTGAAAAAGATTTGAATGCCGAACTTAAAAATGGCAACAAAAGGGTTAAAACGCAATAGCAGCCCCTATTTCTCTTACGTAAATTAAAAAAAAGAGAAACTGGTTGCTATCAATATCCATAAATAACAATCTTAGTGGCAAGTGACAGAGGTTTTCCATTATGCCCTATTCAGTGCCAACTACCACTTCACTGCAACCTTTTTGGTTTATTTTTTATTTATCATGCGAGCTAATGGCAAACCGCCTAAAAATACAAACTAAATAACGAAGAGAGATTTGGCGTAGGTAGGTACCTATGCAGAAGTTGGCACGTGAAAAGGTTACATGCTCTGTGGGCACGTGTAGAGATTGACTACTGAGCTACGAGTAGGTACAGGCTTCGATTCCAAGCGAATTTTTCTGTAAAAAATCTCACCGCGAAAACTTAGGTAGTTCGGCGTTTCCTATCTGACTATTCTAAGAAAGGCCGATTCAAACTCAGAGGTCACAGTCTCTTTTCAAGTCCAGACATAATCTTCGTCAGATCATGTGAAGACCATGTAGATTGATGTCTTAAATTTATAAGGAAAGTACCACACATGTGGACCATGTCTCCAGTCAGTGCAAGCATTTGTCAGTAGTAGCTGAACTTGAGGAGTTCAACGAAGCCATCGTCACTATACACAATTTTGATAACAAATGCACATAATGCATAAGTTGCTCATGAAAAGTGCTAAAAGATCACAAATGTGGCATTTGTGATCTTTTGGCACTTTCATGAGCTACCAAGTACTAATACTGGTATAATTCAGCAAGACTCTCAACACCCTCAGCCATCGATGTTCCTAGTAAATGAACGATATCACCTTCGTACATACAAACACAATTAGTAATTAGGCACAAGACTACTGCCTGCTAACGACCAATACACACTGTAGTTGTTTACGTGATCAGTGCACTGTCGCATGTGGTGTACGGATGTCAAAAATGTACAGCTGTTAATAAAATACTGGTTTTATCAAGGATTAAAAAGCTTGCAAGTTTGGAAAATTGTTAGGGGGGTAGTTCTTCGAAATTTGATTCTTTGACTGATCCATATGGCCAAAATTTAATTTCACTTTCAGCTCTGTAACACATGTTCATATGAAAATAGGTATACTAAATAACATATATTTGAATGAGGGACTCGTTTTTATAAAGTAGTTTTCAAGATATTAATTTTGTGCCCAGATGAATCAGAATGTGTTACATATTAATCAGAAACAGAAATAAAAAGTAATAAATACACCGTTAGTTATGAATGTAAATTCTAAACAATAATTATTAATTCTTAAATAGGACTAAGACATATCAAAAGTATCATATTTAGAACAAGATTATACTCCTGTCATTTTTTATTATTCAAAAGGTTATAGCTAAGTAAATAATAATAAATAAGATTAAAACTACTGACTTGTACACGGTCAAAAATTGGACAAGGAGAATTACGCAACAAAAGCGCTCCTATCGTGCTGGAGAGGGGAAAAACTAATTTATTTTATTATTCATATGGGGTTTTGACCATACGAATCAGGCACAGATGAATCAGGATTTTGCCTACAATCATGCATAACTCATCGTACATACAGACTTCATTATTTTCATTTTTCTACAAGAATCTATAACCCAAAAGCATCACACGAAACACAGATTGAAGTTTTAAAACAATAAAATAAATTTTATAAAGTAGGCATTGTAATCAGGATGCCACCTGAACCAAACACAGATGAATCAGATATTTTCCTTCGTAACACCGGATCTAAGCCAACCAGCCGCACATCCGCCTTCTAGGTCGTCCGTTGCACGACTGGCTTCCCCCCGCGCTGGAAGCCAGACTCTCATTATTATTACCCGACCAAGTACGGTCAAGTGCAGCTTACGCCACATTAATCAGTATTATACGCCGGACACTTCTTTTTTACTTATTTATAAACAGACTAACGTAGTTATAACTAATACACATTTTTTTTGTAAGAGGACAATTCATTTCCTTTCGATATAATTATAATTTAAATTGATGTATGAAAGGGAAAATGCGACATCGATCATTTTGTTCCGGAAAATGGCAAACGGACGCGCTATATGAATCAGAAGAACGACCTTCAAATATTTTTATTTTGTACCTAGACAGCAATTATTTAAAAAAAATCATTTGTCCTAGTAAGGGATAAAGCTAAACTGTACAAAAAAAAATATTACATGCCGTTTTTTTAGTTGGTTACAGAAATATACCCACAGACATCGAAAATTTTGTCCCTGAAGAATTACCCAGGGATAGTGAGAAACGGAAGGAGTCTTTACAGTTATATTCCAATAAAAATATTCTTAGTTCAAACAATCAATTAATCAACTCTACCTATCAGTGGACATAGGCTTCTCCCAGGCTGAGTCACAACACCCTGTCCTCCGCCTTCCGCATGTTGTCTGTCCCAGCCACCTGCTGGGGCCTTCCCACACTATGCTTGCCAATACATGGTCTCTATTCCCGGACTCTTCTGCTTCACTGGCTATCGGTCTTTTGACGATCATGGTTTGCCCAGCTTTGTCTGTAACTACAGCTATGTCCTTACTTCAAACGGTTAGTTTAGTTTATATGGCTAAGCCCCATTTCCACAGTGCGGACTTAAAAACATAAAGGTTACAGAATTATAAGTGTTACATATTGAATTGATAACAGAATCAAATCATGTAACACTTTTATAAGTATGTGTTTTTTAAAGTGTTAACCCAAAATACTTACAAAAGTGTAACCGTAATATATCTGTAACAGATATGAAAGTGTTAATAAGTGTAACCGGTAAACGCGGCGTTGCCAAAATAGCCGCAATCCCCAATGGATTGAGGCTATTGTGCCATCGCCGCGTCTGTCTGTCAACCACGCGTATTTGCGGTACCATGCAATTATACCTACAAATGCTTATTTCTGTTACACATATTAACACTTATTAGCACATATAAAAGGTTACAGTTTGATTCTGTAACACTATTGTATCTGTTACATTTAGATTTTTTTTTTCTTTTAAAACAGTGTTCAAAACGTTTATTATACGGTCACAGTTTGAGTCCCTGCCAGTGGCATGCAATAAGCTGAACAATAAAGTTATACCGTATAAACAGTATTTAGACGAGGCCAGTCATTTGTTGCTTTAATTTTTAGGGTCCCGTACCCATAAATAGGGTTCCGTGGGCAGGGTTCCGTGGGCACCCTGCCCACGGAACCCTATTTAGCCTCCGCTGTCCGTCCATCCGTCTGTCAGCGGGCTGTATCTCATGAAATTTAATAGGTCGACAGTTGAAATTTTCACAGAATGTGTATTCCTATTGCCACTATAACAAAATATAAAAAAATAAACATAAAATTTTCATTCAAGAAACCCATTTTTTTTGTTGTTTTGTACGGTGGTATGGAACATTTCGTGTGCGAGTCCAACTCGCACTTGGCCAGATTTTTACCATTCTCCGTGTCATCACTCTTCAAAGGTTGCTAAATAAAAAACAGTTAATCTAAGTAATTAATATTAATATTTTACAGGTTTTTCATTTTAACACCAGCACACACAATTTTGCAAAAAGAAACAAAATTAATTGTCTGTGGCTGAAATGATGACAAAAACAAGAAAAACAGTCCCAAGATAACACAGCAACTTAATACATTTACAAGAATAAAATATTGCGGGCTTCATTAATCTTCGTGTAAGTGAGATTTGGGTTCGTGACTCTATTGTCTAAACTTGAGGACAATGTGTCACCAAATGAGAACGTTAGGGATTAGGTCCCAGTGTCAATCACTGGTGGCTTTGGTAATCTTGCGTCGTAATTGTGCCAGAAATCCAATTACCTTGCGATTCAGGATTAATCAGGCTCTGACATTAATATGGCTGACGTTCTGACTGCCTTCGAGTGTGCTGTCAGGCCGCAGCCGCTGCTGGTTTGGTTGCAATGAGAACTATGTCGTTGGTATTTCAATTAATGTTGACAGGTTATTGCTTAGGTAATAGATAATACGGGCTGGTGTCCACAACTCCACGTTAAAGCGCGTACATTGCGTACTTACGTAATAGCTTAATGCATTGACAAATGTTTGGTAGATGAATGGGAAAAATATAGTCAAATATATAGACTAAATCTGTGATTTATGAATGTACCCAAAGCAGCAATGGTAAAATTTTACAAAAACTGTTACATAACTTGAGTTTGTTTGTGTTTTAAAAAAAAACATAAATACATCACTACTTTAAGTATGTTTAGACTCCCAAGTATATACGTCTAGCTTAAGAAAAGCCTGAAAGTATCTCGAGATCGCTTTAGTTTGCTCTTTGAACTAAATAAACACAAGTATCTAAAGTAAAATGTTGATTTATTTCAAAGTAGACTTCTCGTAAATTTTTTATCTCAAGAGTCTCAGAATTAAAAAACATTTTAATATTACACTGGAAATCCTTAATGATCTCGTTCTTCTAATCCCCCAACATTATTTCAAGGGTACAATAAAAGTATTCCAATATTTTTTTCATCTAAAAAGGAGCTTGTTCCAATTCTTCAGAGAGCTTAGCAGTCATCAACGTTTGTGAGTGGCAAATGAGAGTGAATTCAACGTAGATGTCAAACAAGCCGACTCAAAGAGGCTCTAATGAGTCCCCAATTCAAGTGTTTCGGTATTCAACGTCTTTGTTGGCTCGGCGGAGTACCTGCGAGGCTCCCAATCAGTCGCGATCGTTACCTAATTAGTGCTCTCAGCTAGAAATGAGGTACTTAACGTATACAATTTCTGTTTTCTATGAAAGTAAATCTCTTTATTTGTACAATTTGTTACCTTTTATGTGTAGGTAAGGTTACATAATATATATGTCGCAGCCAATTGGTTAAATTAGCCGTTTAATTAACCGCTTGGCCTTTGGAAGTAGTGCTCGCCTCGTACGCGTTTGATCACCAGTTGTAACCTAACCCATTTGGTCGGGGTCCCCTGGCATAGTTACTGCGACCAATTCGGCTCGCGCGTGATTGGTTACAGTTCAAACCTAAACTATAATTGAATATCATCCAGGCCGTTAGTTGAACGGCCGCCGTATAGTTAAAAGACGGCTAATTAAAACAGTTGGCTGCGACATATTTAAGAGATTCGTTCAAATTGTGGGACTCATTTACAACTACGTAGTATGTTTTGTAAATGTTCTTGCTCACTCACTTCAGATTTGCTTCAAATGGGTAAGGAAGATTCAACTTTGTTTTGGCCTCTGTAAAATAATTGGGAATAATATTATTTTAGAGTAGCTTCTGTCCGCGGCTTCGCCCGCGTGGATGTTTGAAATTATTCCACGGGAACGTGCTATCGGGCTGGCTAGTCTTTGTTACTCCTTATAACATCAGAGCGGCAATTCCCGTACTTTTAAAAGTCTCAATCTGTCAATAATAGTCCAGCCGTTTCGTAGATTAGCCTGAACAAACAGACAGACAGACAAAAACATTATAAATTGTTTTTTGCTATGGGTAAGTACCAACCGTAAGTATATACTTTTATAATAAAACGCTGTTATTTTAACATTACAAACAGACCCGCTCCAATTTTATTTATTTGTATAGATTACAGATTGAGGTAGCGTAAACACGACAACAAGTAAAGTGTATCGTAGAAACCTATTTTGCTAAGCTGGTAATTTTTGTACTTTATATTGTAATTCTTTAATTTCAGCATAATAATAAAGAAAAAATATTTAACAGCAAAATTATCCCATGATTTATGACTGAAAAGAGACATTTTATTACAGTAATAACTCAACGAACCTCACGTAAGTACCTACTTTAATCTAAACAATGAGGACCGCCTGTCGTCCTATTAAATAGAATTTGATGAAAAGCCGAGAATAAACAGGACACAAGTGCAACCGGAAATTAAAGGGACCGACGGCATCCGTTGTTCGGGTAAATACTCGTATATACTTTCGCTATAGAAAAACAACAATATCCCGACGGGCACAAACAAACGGTCCTGATTAATGTTTTTGTTGGCTGTACGGTGAAAGTATTAAGAAAGAATAAACCTACTGTAATTTGAAAATATTGTAAAAGACAATTATTTTTAAAAGAGTAACCGTGGAATTTCTTGCCGGGTCTTCTCCACAGGAAACCCAATTGCCAATTGGAACCGTGCACCTAGCTTCTGACGTTTCATAGGCACCCTTGTAGGTTTATGTGAAAATATAAAATATTTTGATTGAGATTTTGAATGATTTATTAAAAACGATTGCCCTTATTTCGAAGGACATGTTTTTCAGGTTTTTGGGCACACATGTAGTCTATTCCAAAAGTACCTTATGAAAATGTAAAAAAATGGATCAGAAAACGTACCTACTTGTGGATGCCAGTTTGTAGTGCTTACAAATGGAGTGCTTTGATTATATAAATACCTAAAATTCTAATTGTGTGCGCCAAATAAATGGTTTATCTATCTTATCTATCTATCTATCTAATTTTTAAACACAAAGGTGTTAAAAATTAGGATTTTTAGAAGTTAGCTGCTACAAGTACCAGCTAACCTGCAAGCATTGACAACACCACCGCACGCGAAGCGCGCGCATCGAATATTGGAGACACCCGCACCAGCGCAGCCGCGGCAGCGACGCCAGATGCGCGATATTTACGTGTCGCCCCACCCGAGGTTCTAAGGCTCCACAGGCGAGTAAGCTCGCTCGTGATTGGTTGAACAATATTTCGGATGGTATCATCAGTACTACCAGTGCTACCCAAAATGTAGGTATATACATTTTGCGTAGGCTACTTATATTTTATTTATTTGTATATAGGCAAGGTCATTTTGTAATAAAAATAGTGTGTGAATTGCTATACTAACGCTGTTTTATTACCACCACTCTTGGTAAAATAATGAGCTCGACCGACGTTTTCCAGTCATTATCATGGATTCCGAAGAGATCAAGACTATCTTCCTCAAAGCCCGAATTCCAACGTTTTAAAGATGTTTTTCATTTAACAATCGAGGTTATTTTCTTACCTCAATTTTCGGCCCTATAGGTACCTACTCTTTAGTTAGTGATTGCGTAAGAATTTAACCTGAACAGGATTTGTTTACACTTTCATCAGATATTTTTGGAACAGACATTAGTTACCACATGTTTGGAGTTTGATTTTTATCGGCACGTGTAAGTATTGAGGACAATAAAAGACATAAATATCTATGTCTCCGTTATTAGCTGCGATCATTTTATAAGACACGTGTATCGACGAAGCAAATCTGTATCATTTTATTGTGATCAACCTTATTTGTTTACAGAGATGTTGTCTCAATTTTTTATTTTAACGATTTTTTATTGGAATATTCGTCTTTATATTAGGTATGTGTACATACTTGCAAAAATAAAGTCCTGCAGACCGGATTTCGGCCAGGGCGACCAATCTCAGCGGAGATCAGCCTTCGGCGCGGGAGATATTTAAGTGCACAAGTGTGTGCGCAGGGTTACCTATGATAAGTTCGAAATATATTTGACCAAATTTCATTTCACCTAAAACTTTTCAACTAGTTTCGTTATGTCTTTTTTACTTCATCGAAGTCACGTCTGCCACTGTATCAGTTGACCTATTATCAATTCGATTTTTTTCATTTGGCCGAAAAACTTTTTACCGAAGTTACACTTACCCGAAATAACATTTGTTCGAAGTATTATGTTTCCGAACATTCATTATACGACTGTTTTAATTACCATGTTTTCATTTCACCAAACGCCTAGAAAGTTTGTGCACACTATTTCATCTATCAGCATGCAAACAAGGATGCTTGCTTCAAACATGCAGCGTGCACGCAGGCATGCAGCATGCAAGAAGGCATGCAGCGTGCAAACAGGCATGCAGCGTGCAATTAGGCATGCAGCGTGCAAGTAGGCATGCAGCATGCAAGCAGGCATATGGCAACATGCAAACAAGCATGCAGCTTGTAAGCAAGCATGCAGCGTGCAAACATGCATGCAACATGCAAGCAGGCATGCAACAAGCAGCAAGCATTGTTTCTGTCACGGCTCCAGCGCTGCGGGGTTTGGGCGGCCCCACGCGAGCTTATTGTCGCAGATGGTTTCAACGCTCACCACCGCAGCTAGCAGCAAAGGTATTTGTATTCTCATTCGCTCGCTCTTGCATCCAATGTCGACAGCGGGTCTCCTATTTCTGTGAACAGGGTTTAAAGTAACCTAACAAAACTGAACCACGGGGTGCCCTTCGCTCGCTCTTGCATTCTACGTCGCCTATCGACCGACCGCAACCATGCAATGTAATTAAAAAAGTAATTATGTAAGTAAAACCATGTAATTCCCAAAAAATTTCGAAAGTTTATAAAAGGACAAAGGAACAATAGAATTCTTATTAATTTTACACAATAGCTCACCGTTACCAATAGTCTATGTACGTCTTCAGATTAACGTTGAAATTCCTCTGTCCATTTCTGAAAATACTTCGAAGGTACACTACCTTCGAAGTATTTCATTTATGTTTTAACTTGATATTAGGGTTCCCGTATCTATCCAAAAGGTGCCAACGGGACCCTATTACTGCCTTCGCAGTCCATCCGTCCGACTGTCCCCCATGCGTCCGTCTGTGTGTCAGCGGACTGTATCTCATGAACCGTAATAGGTAGACAGTTGAAATTTACATGGAGTGTGTATTTCTGTTGCCGCTATAATGTCCGCCAATAACGTCGTATTTTTTTCGGTAGTTTTTGCCTTGTGGTACGGAGCCCTTCGTGTACAAGTCCGACTCGCACTTGGTCGCTTTTTTATACCCTCTACACTCGTGTGGGAGGGTGACCTAAATATTTTCTTGCATAATTAATTAAACTCAGAGCACCCTATAAATATATTATATAAATACACGCTGCTGATGGAACTGTGGGTGTACCGAGAGTGCGTTGGAAGCTTTTAAAAGGCACTTAATCAAACAAACGGAAAGCATCACTAATCATACAAAGTGAAGTACCTTCTGAGTATGTAGAATCTGTATCTTATGATGGAAGGGTATTATCAGAGTGCGTACCTACTTATAGAATAGATTTTTTTATTTCAAACAGGAGTCCATTGGGTTAGTAACAATTTTACTTAACTTCTAGTGTTAATAGGTTACAGACACACTTATGAAATACTGTTGTAAAAATTTAAAAAAGCCTTTCCCTCAGTAAAATCAATGACAATATTTTAACTCAACGTATGGAAATTGAACGTAAAATGGACATTATTCGGCATAACTGTTACGATTCAAAAGAACGAAATTACGATTCCCATGCAATGGAATAGTGCCAAAAGTCATTCAGAGCTCAACAGCAACACTTTACAGCTCAATTTTAATTTTTACACCTTTTATATGGACGAAGTTAAGTCTTTTTAATTCACGTTTTAATAAGGATTTGGGCGTATACTGCGGTTGGAACGCAATATGGAGCGTGATATTAGGACTTCATGACGTAATCATGTTTATAACAGAACCGCAACTTTATGTAAGCCAGTCACTTTGATATATGAAAGTCGCTATAGACTTTTGCGGTACAATTAAATGATGGTTGGACTTGTACTTTTCTGTGTCATTATGATATTTACTACAACTCACTTATGTACTTAGTATTGGTTATTTGTTAGGACATTGAGAAGACAGAAGATAGTCATAACTTCCTACATTTTCGATAACTCGTCAATTACGAATAGTTTCGACCATAACGTCAACATTTTATTTGAAAAAAAAAAACATAAAAATGCTCGTATAAGCTCACTTCACACAATTCAATATGCAAAAAAAAAATGCAGTGAACTGCAATGCGTACAGCTGTAAACGCAAAAACCTACCAAACACCTCTCGCCCAATTTCAAGCGACTCTTGACTTTTTTGTCATAGGCCAGACGCATCACTCGACTATCATACCCTGCAAAATTGAGCTGACGTTAAAAAAACGCCGGATCCAGTGCTGTAGGCAATATTTTTTCCGCTGCGTTGGGCTTTCTGGGAATTATTCGTACGTCACAAAAAACACGTCTGACGGAGATTAGCTATAAAAATGGAGGCCTTTAAAACCTTTTAAAGGTTTACGTGCGCCTGGGGGGGGATTCCTCATCAAATAAGGATGTGGTTTCAAGAGGCGAAGTATTTTTTTGATTTTGACTTACCCAGTATTTTTTTATAAAGCGTATAGATAAGTGGTGAGAGTAGTGAAGTGGTATTTGTTTGTGTTTTGTTCATTTGGTAAGTCATGAGTGAATAGGTTACTTTTAGACAAGCACCATCATCGACATTAAAAACTCGATAAACGCAGGTACTACCATACTATTCAGTATCACAAATAAATCATTAATTTCTTTGTAATGTCAAGTAGAATTTTGTTGTAATCATTGATCGCTAACTGTAGGCAGTTAGCGATCAATGATTACAACAAAATTCTGATTAAAAAAAATAAAGACGTACAAAATGTCGCAACCTAGGGGTTGCGACATTTTGTACGTCTTTATTTTTGACATTAATGAAATTCGTCAATAAATTCAATTACTCACGACTCCCTTCGCGTCCTCCTTTCTACTTAAACAAGACGAGGATTTTACTAATTAATACCTATTCTAATTTTACTAATTAATACCTATTCTAATTTCGTCGAAACTCCTAATTTCCATATCGATAATACAA
This sequence comes from Oligia latruncula, assembly GCA_948474745.1. NCBI lineage: Eukaryota > Metazoa > Arthropoda > Insecta > Lepidoptera > Noctuidae > Oligia > Oligia latruncula. The sequence continues at coordinate 7,862,523 of OX419693.1, read as the reverse complement.
AATGTGCTCAGTTTAATAATACTTATCTACGTTAATAGCAGCTGGTGTTATCTATTGCTATTCTATAAGCGATATTTAAATATCTCAATGTATCCGTTGATCGGCTGCTTCATATTCAACAGCCGGGCTGCCAGCAATCACGGCCACTCGTAAAACCTAACGATATCAGATTTTATCCCTCCACAGAGCTTTAATAATAATCTCCAGAAATTTAGGGTAAACGCCCCTGATCTTGTCAAGTCTCAGCTTAGCGCCCTATTGAGAAGGATACCCCGGATTTTGTGGTAATTTTCTGGTAAAGCGATTTTTGTAAAGTTGTATGTGTATCTGTTATGTTTACGTGTTACATCGTAACAGCTTGTTTTGTCAATGTTCAATAACATAGCTTGGAAATTGAATCGAAAAATAAGGAGGAAAATAAAAGAAAGAAAATAAATATTTTGTGTAAAAGTAGGTATTTTTAGGGTTCCGTAGTCAAAGGATAAAAACGGGACCCTATTACTAAGACTCCACTGTCCGTCTGTCTGTCTGTCTGACTGTCACCAGGCCGTATCTCATGAACCGTGATAGCTAGGCAGTTGAAATTTTCACAGATGATGTATTTCTGTTGCCGCTATAACAACAAATAGGTAATAAAAATAAAATAAAGTTAGAATTTAAAGGGGTATAAAAGAAACGTTTTTTTGGCGTTTTATATCTTGTGGTACGACTCGCACTTGGCCGGTTTTTATTTTATAGCAAAGTAACTTCTTAATGGATTCCGATGTTGTTAATTGATTTAGGCCGACTTTGTCAATAATGCCTCTGTTCTTTTAATAGAAATACGTTAAAATCCTATTAATCCAGGCACAGAATAACGAACGAATAAGCCAAGTTTCCATCCATTTCCAACCGAGCCGAGCAAATGCTTGTTCATAAACCAAATTTGAAAATCCTTTAAATCAAGATTAATCGTGTTTTCACTTTACATGTAAATACTTTCAGTGATTCATCCTTTTTCGGGGCTTAATTTATAAATGTCTGAACCGTAGTCCTTAAAACGTCAATGCCTAAAGCCATTCAAAGCCCACTCAAATTCATGAACATAAATAGCACAGGTTTATCACTCGCTTCACACACACGAACGTGTGATTTTAATCCTTCGCAAATAAAAATTGGTTACAACGAATGTGGAAAATAAAATTGCTCGAGATTCCACATTTCATTCGCAGGATATACACTGGAGGGCTATCCGGATCTCTCCTGCCTGAAATAACTGTCGCATAATGTTGATATAAAGCGGGCCTCGGCTTGGTGGCAACTGACTGGAATTGTGTGACGCCTCCGCTTTGATTTAACTAGCAGCTATGACACCTTGGAAGGCTTTGCCAGAGGTTTTAAGAGCACTGTTTATTTTAGCTCTCTCATTCATAGATACTTTTACGGCTGGATGGCGGTGAGATATTGCAAGCATTGAAAATGAGGGTAGTCTACACGATAGGATGCGGTTTTCAGAAAATATGAACGTTTTTGTCACGAACAAGCAGTAATAGGTAGTTCTATGCATTTCTGCGGTAGTCTAGACTTCGTTATTTTATTTGTTGCGCAGCTACTTTACTGTAAACGAGGCTCTAGAGTCGAGTTTGTTTGAACAGTTTCTGAAACTACGGTTTCGTGTATTTTGACGACATTTAGGGTGAATTTCACCAGCTGAAGAGCAGCTGTGAGAGTCATCATTGTTATCGAATATTGACACTGACAGCTCTTGAACGCGGTTAAGATGAGCTGACTGCGTTCAGTTGTGTTGGTGAAATTCACCCTTATAAATACTTTACACTCGAACATTATTTGTAAAAAAAAAAACACGAAATTTCAAAGAAACGTGACAGCTTTGCACCCGCTATTTTTCCTACAAAAAAGTAAGGACCATATTCCTGAAAAACAATACGAGTTTCACAATAATTTCTTGAAACGATATTTAATTGATCGTGTCGCTCTTCCCACAACCGATACACGTAAAAGCACTTATGTCCCTATTTTTACAACAGTACCAACAAAAACTTGTACAAATGCTCGAATTTATTTACCAGTAACGATAAATATATTGAAACAGGTGTACAAATTGTACTCTAGGTGGCCATTTACGAAATTACTTTCTCCCAATTTAGCCTAGGCGAATAGTCCCACGTCTCATTAGGGGAATGAGAATATTGTACCTTCTTTGAACGCTTGTTTTGTATTGCCAGCGAAAAAAATCTCGATGGCGTGGTATTATGCCATAACAGAAATTATTGTGTAAGTATCTACTGATTAGGTATGTGCCTAACTTACGAACAGGTTTTTTGAAGCGAAAACTTCTATAGGCACGTTGGGTATTTCTTGAGATGGGAAAAAAACCATTGAACTCGCGACACCGTTACAGAAGATCAACAATCGAAGAGAAACATCAGAGGCCTCATCAACACACTGACTCCTCCGCGGAAAAAAAATAATAGCGAGGCCAACCCTGTCTACAGCATTAACAAGAAAACATCTCGATGCAAGAAAATTGACGTAACCATCAATGGTGCAAATTGCACAATGGATTGGGACCCTGGATCAATCTACTCAATAATTTCTACTAAAATGTGGAAAAAGATGGGAGCTCAGTCATTGTTGAAGGGACCGAAACTCCAAGCCTATTGCAATTTTAAACTAAAACCGAAAGGTTACCGTAACTGACACAATGCTACATTCGGATGTGTTCGGCTGTCCTCGGGATGTACTCGGTTTTAATGTACATCCGATATGTCAGTGAGTGATGGCAAAGTATTCTGTTTGTGTTTTGTTTATAAGACGATTAAAAAGTACACACGTAATAGGCTATTTGACAATGTAAAAAATAAGGTCATAATTATTGACACTCGTATAGATTATCGCTTTTAAAATCGATTTGCATTAATTTTAATACAAAACAATGTATTATTTATTAAAAAAATCCCGAAAAAACTTCATCTTTTTAAATCTGGCGCCACGTAATCGAAAACGGTCTGGATTGGCTGAACTTATGATGACGTCATGATATAGTCAATTTCTGTCTATCGTTGACAGAACAGATGACTTTTGTCTAGTATCTCGACCGTTTCAACGTTTGTTTACGTGTATTGTGACGTCACGACGCCATATTGTTAAAGATAGCGTTTTGGCGGCTTATTTAAACAGTACATTTTTATTTACTATTTTCTAAAAGAAATACATTATGCAATTTGAAGTAATAGGTTTTTGTGGGCTCGTTAGACACCATTAAATAATCTGAGATGTTTATCAGAAACCAGTCAAATAGCCTATTGTTCAAGTTTTCACTTTTGTCGGCACTCCCAGATTGTTTTTTTTTACTATCCCACTGCTGGGCAAAGGTCTCCCGCATACTTTTCCAATTTTCTTTTTGCTATGCCTTTTCCGGTCAATCGGTCAAGAACGAGTCCAAATCGTCATATCAGCGTTTCTTAGATGAAGTAAAAAAACATTTTAGTAGGTACGAGTAAGTACGTAGTATTTAAAGGTGTATTAGTTTATGTAAAAAAAAACACTTTTTTTGGTACCCACATTATCGAGCTAGAATATACACTAAGTGAAATTCTAAGGTGTACTAAGGTTCTCAATCTAATTGGATTCATGAAAGCAATAACCAACCAGCTATGTTCTATTAATTACTAGAGGTAATCAAGACGGTTTATGGACAAGTGAACTGATTAATTTATTAATGAGGATCAGTCGAGTAATCTATTACTACTCGTAATACATACTCGATTACGTTGATTTGAGTGGGTTTCATTAAAAATTACTGCATGTTGTATTGTTTATTTGAAAGGAGGAAAATATTATTTACACACTCTTTAAATCTTTTCTTAATTCAGTATGAAAACGATTAATAACTAATGAGTGGATGGGAACAGTGGTGGCTCAGTGGTATTGACCCCGACTTACAAGTCGGTCGTGAGTTCTAACCCAGGCTTGTGTGACTTTACTTTTTGTACTTAATTTCATCACTCCACACGCCACTGCTATCAAAACGGTGAAGGAAAACATCTGTAGGAAACGGTATGTCCTAGAACCAAAAAAAATCGAAGATATGTGACATCTACGCGGTGGATTACCCTGATGATCCCTCTCACAGAGAGGAGGCCAACGTCCCAGCAGTGGGAACATTATAAACTAATTATCCTAAGTGAATCGGTGGGATTTTAGTCTAACATTTCAAAACATCAAGTTACGACAACTGTTAACCGTATGATTGCTTTCATCGGGTGAAAGACGAATGAAAAACGATCTTTTTTTTGGGTTTAATCCCTAAATAACCAAAGTAAACCAATTGATACTCCCGTTATTTCGATTACTTCGTAGCTTTGGTTGATGCTTTTACGAAATGACATGACACGAATATGACTTCCCCGTTTTATTCGTCTTACCTACCTTCTTCTATCCACGAGAGATAGGGTCGAAAGTAGAAACCCTCGTCCCTATTTCTCGTAGCACACATTTTTCCTAGATTTTCTCTTATTTATGACAATAGGCTCTTTTCTTTGAAATTAAAACTAAATTCGAATACAAACAGATTTCCACGATGTTCTAAGTAAAGAATTTTGTTTTTTCATCGGCTTAGAAACTAAAAATATCCGAATGTCAATGTTGGATTTATGGTAAAATAAACTAGGTATTATTGTGAGATACAAACTTTCTCTAACGAGAAGGTAGAAAAAAAAATTTAACTAAAGATGTTCAAGAAGATTACTAGTTAGATATCCTGAGGAAATAACTAATTGGAAAATAAATAAAGAAGCAGCGGATGTTTACAGCTTGTACAAGAAAATAAAATTAAACAACATTTGTTTACTGCGTACAAACATCAATATAGAAAATAGCACCTTTCGTAATACTTCGATAAATCTTATGTAAAAGTTTAAACAATAGCGAACCTAACAGACGTTGTCCTGCTCAGACAGCACCACCTACCTGGCCCAGCGACCTTCTCAAACACACAAAAAAATGTCATCAAAATCAGTCCAGGCATTTAGGAGGAGTTCAGTAACGTACAGAAGAATTATTTACATACATTATGTCCCGGAATTAACGCACACCACACCAATTAGAATATTATTTTATAATCGTAATATATGTACACTGAATTTTTACTATTATGTACAAAACATTGTTCATTTATTAAATATAAGTTATTCTGATTGTGGGAGAAAAGGATCGCTTCAAAAACATGGAACTAAAAACACTAAAAACGATTCAATAACTAGTGACACGTGCTAAAACATTGCCTGCCAGCCACACACGAAACATGCACGGAATTTAATCCCAATTTTAGAATGGAATTTTTAATTTCACCATTTCACTGACAATGCCGTAGGGCACAGTTAGCAAGGCTATATTTCTTACCAAGAATACATAAATCCAAGTTGTAAAGTTAAGGTGAACGCTCTGAACGATAATGAAGCCATCTATTGGTAAATGACACGGAAAAATGAGATTAGAATTCGCTTTCGATAGCAATAAAAAAAGCTTCTCCTTCTGCGTTAGGTCGTTCCCCCAGCGATTGCAATCTATATTCAGAATAAAAATCCTTTTAACTTTATGTCTGGTAAAAGTAGTGGAATAAATTAAAATGCATTGCTAGTGACAGATAATGTACTATACGAATAAGGATAGTGTAGTCACAAATGTTTGAAAAGTTCCTTAATAGCGCTTTTTGTGTCTCAAATTCTCAACAAATACATAACTGACCAAAACCGCTTAGCATAACTTAAACGCAACAAAGCTTCAGCTCAGTTTTGTGGAAGCAAAGCTAACGGGTCAGACTACACCCTCTCAGGAATTACACCTGACAGAACTATTCACAACTGGCCCCCGACATGCATAGTTTAGGGCACAACTTGTTCCAGCACATGGCTGAATTTTGAAGTGCTAACTATCTGGCGTGAATAGTGGAAGCAGTTATCCGCTTTTAGTTACCCCATTCTTATGGATCGTGTGGTCGCTCGTAAAGTTGTGAGCCACTTTATTGCGGTAAACATAGAACACGCAATCCCAAGAGGAGCAATGAGCAGGTAACTGCGGTAGCCAACTTTAAAGCTAATATTAGTTCAGCCACGGCACCGGAAAATGGGTGGCGCAGTGATTGGCTGTGGCACAGGCCGGACTTTCAAATGTCCAATCAGAGTGCGACGCCAACGACTCCAATTAAATTCGATTGAATGGGAAAATTCTAGCGCCGTCAGGCATTCTGTTATTTGTAAACTTATTGAATGACGCAATCAAAAGCTTGTTCTGTCCGAATCCAAAACAAATCTGCCAACAGTTGTACAGTTGGTTATTTCAGTTTATTTATTTCCAGCAACGTTCGCGTATTCCTAAAATAGCGTATCGACTTTTGATTAACTGAAGTTACAAAGCGCTGCTTGCATATTATAAGTAGAGTTAAATGGTACAGCTTCACTGTGAAATTACGTGTGCTTTCGTAATAGAATAACAACAAAAGATAAGGAGTATGTTCCAAAACGTTCATGTCTAATAGCCAGAACTACTGCACCTACTCATTTCTAAAAAACGAATTCCACCGCTCCAACAATGCAACAATTAACAAACTAAAAGCAGCAAAAAGTTGCCGTTTTTCAGGGCACCAGTAATCGTTACATCTATTACTGTGTGTGTGTGTCTGAGCACCGCCGGTATAATTACGCGACCACAATTGGGAGGGGGGCGACGCAATTAGCCATTTCACAGGAGCCGAGCCGTTGTCACATCGACTCTAATGACTTCAACTAGTTCCATTGCACGCCCGCAAAGGCCGGAACGGCTTTTTCAAGCCGTTCTTTAGTCTGGCTACAGAAATGTAATTTAAAATCTAGAGAGAGAATTTTAACTCTATAAACTACGGAAGTCTCAACTGTTAATTATAACAATTAACTGTTGCGACTTTCGTTGCTGAGTTGTGAATCATTAGACCTTTTAAATAGCTACTGTTTTGAATAATTTTCAACTGTTGCAGTTACATAATAACGGATGAGGAAAGTGGAGGTCTGAGTGATGTCACACTTGAGAATGGCTGGTGTTTGCAATAGACTGAACTGTTTGATACGTAACTCATCAATATTTATTTTAATTACAATTCTATTTGAGTTATCCTCAAATAGAATTGTAATTAAAATAAATATTGATACGGAACATACAGCGATAATGTACGATGAAAATTTTATATACGAGATGAAAATGTACTGTGTGGTTTCAGAGTACGTTAATTTTTAATTTACTCCTATAAACCTCAGACTCAATTTAAGGTTATTGAATATAAAATCGTGCTGATAAAACAGGTTTAATGAAATAAACATTAAAGAGCAGGTACAGAGAGACATTAACAAAAAAAACAACCTAAAGCAAACTCCCTTTGAAGGGTTTTGTATAAAAATTCAATATTATGACCCGAAGCATGATCGACACCGTTCCTAAATTGTTTTTTGTTCGTTCAGTAATTTAACTCGTTAAAAGCTTCGGGCCGATCATTAGTCTTTATGATTATGTCTGTACTTGTTCGTGTAAAAAATTCCATCGCACATTGTTCCAACTGAAATTGCCTCTCGAAATTTAACAAACGAGTTTGAAACCTTCGCGGATGTTGGTGAACACAAATTAAGCAACATTTCAGATGCCATTTTTGTTGAGAGTACAAACTAGGGGTGAGCTAACGTCCTGAACTTAGTTTACGAGTGTTGGAAACAAAGGTAAAGTTCGCTATACCGTTGCTATCTCGATTGTACAGTTGTTTTCACTTTTGTTATCGATTCTGTTTTCACACACATGGCCTCGAGTTGTATACCGCAACAGGAAGTAACTTTAAATATAACCTCACTTTATGGGTTTTGTGTGGGTATATATACAATGTTCTTGTTCTCGTCTTTAGAGCCACTATTTATAAAGTAAGTAGTACTAGACCAACAACAATAATTTTGCAAAGTATAGTAAAACAAGGGTTTAGTTTTTTTTTGCATAAATCTAAAACAGTTTCAAAGCATAGTTTAGGCTAATTAACGCGGAGGAGTCAACGCGGAGCCAATTCATTCAGAAAGAACCATGAAAATTGGAAAATATTATTGTGAGAAGATGTAATAAAGCAAACACAAGGTAAAAAAAACACCCTCAGGCTATACGATGCAAGTGGCAGCTGAATAAGAATAGCCAGATAGTCCAGTAATAGAATGTTAAACTCTAATGATGGTTATAGATAGGTATGGCATGAACTAATTATTTGTATACTAGCTGCACCCCGCGGTTTCACTCGCGTAAATGCCGATCCCGTAGGAATATCGGGATAAAAAGTAGTCTTTATGTTAATCTAGGATGTCAGCTACCTCATTCACAATTTTATCAAAATTAGTCCAGTCGTTTGAGCGTGAAGAAGTAACAAACATATAAACACACACACACACATACTCACAAACTTTCGCTTTTATAATATTAGTGTGGTTCAACATTGAGTTGATAAACAGAGGCGACCGAATATGTAGTTTACCTATAATACACGTGAAGGTTATTTCTCCTAATACCTAGAGTAAACAAAACTTGAACAACACAAACTACGACACCACTTGAAACTTCATACAGCCATAAAGTTTTGGGTCGCACAATAACCTACTTCAGAGCACATAGGGTACCGTAAGTAGTGACAAATTGCTACCCATCGTATAAGATCACTAGAACACGACTCCCTTATCCGTAGTTGATTGCGACAACTTGTGAAATATGTTAAGCAGTTCACAATGCCTTCGCTAAATTAAAGTCGACATGTATTAAGCCGTTTCAGTTATTAAAACTGTTGAAAACACAGCGAATATCAAAATAAAGTGCTTGCAATATCAGTAAAAGCCAACAGCCCAATAAAAACAAAGAAAAAATATCGTTCGAACAATTTTTGAGAATAATTGTAGCACCAAAACCCTCACACACCTGCGGCCTGCCGTGCGGATGTAAATATTTATCAGTATATCGTAAACAATCAATGATATGGGCCGTTTATCTGTTTAAATCCAATTCAATTCCCCGCTGAGCCAGTACAATGCACATGTTGGGTTGCAATCCCCTTAGCATGCGATTCGGGAGTCCGGTCTGATTGGCAATTTATTGACTGGCCCGTCTCCTTTATCTTCGATGTCCACAACCTGGATCAAGTTGACACAAAGACAAATTGTGAGCATTCGGTAATCCGAGCTTATGGACCATTGAAGGCCGTTGTTAATGTCTCTGAAAAAGTGGGTTGCGTGGAATTGGATTTGGAGCAAAAATAAATGGTTCTATAAGAAGATTTAGGTTTTTTGGGCAGATAAACTATGAGACTTCCTTATAATTGTTTGGCTGTGTTTTTTTTTTAAGTACACATTATTTTACTGTTGGTAATTAAATATAATGCTTGTGACATTATCGATTTTAATGTTTAGGACTATTTGCATATTTAACAAGAAAGCACAGACTTTACGCTTTTGCATTGAAATATAATCTGTCACGTTGATCTCTCATGACCCTTCAATAACTTTGCCAATGATAACAAAAACGAAATTCACCCTTGGTACAGCCTTTATAATCTGATAAACTATCAGCAGAAATAAACAGGAAGACTCCTCCTACACAAATCGTTAGTGTAGCCGAGTCTAAAGATTCGCGATAAGCGATGGACTTCGCGATAGGCTAACAACCTCGTTACTTATGCACTATTGTAACCTTTAGACTCGAATCGCTAATGGCTAAACTGTTGCTAAGTCAGACCACGTTAGTGTAATTTCCTTCAGCTTAAAATATGGAGGAAAATGCTCGAAACGTGTTTGGTGTGAATGTTTTTAAAAGGATGGTATTTAAAAGTACTTCAATTTATTCCCATTTCATTTACCTAATTTTGCCTGTGTTCCACCAAATATACTGAATGTGCACCAAAATATGTTCATTAAAATATGTCATAACGAGCATCTATTTAACAACTGTTGCAAATTTGTAAAAATAGTAATACACCTAATTTTAAAAACAAGCATTTATTTTTTTAGTTTTACTTCAGATAATGCACTGCAAAATGTATTTGAATCAAACACCAATTAATGTCCAAATTCGGTTCTCGATAGCCTTTTAAAAATAATCTCTTTTTCCATATTTTTTTTCTTTAAAATTTAGTCGTTTCTGGCACTCGCCGGCCGCTGCCGCGGCACCGCTCGCTTCGCTCGCTCGGCTCGTGCTTAGGAGGTCACAGTTTTAACCTAACCTAACCTAAGCATTTTTTTTTAAATAATTAACCTCGTAACTAATTCGGTTCTCGATAATGTCCATTTCAAAAAAATTAAAATAGTAAGTTACAAATATTTTGTAATATTTGGTGCACGATCAGTATTTTTCGGGGAAGAATAATATTTTAGAAATGCATACATAGATGTACCTTTAGATTTTTGGTGAACACAAAAATATTATCCTTTTTAAAAAGGATGTTAGCACCATTCGTTTTTATTTTCAGCGCTTTCCACATACCTCCTAATCTATACAAACATTATAAAGAGGTAGTGAGTTATGTAGGGGGCAATCTTTGGAACTACTGATCCGATTCCAAAAACTGAAATTTGATATAGAGATAGTTTTTATCCCGATATTCCCACGGGATTGACATTTATGCGGGTGAAACCGCGGGGCGCTGCTAGTAGGATATATTTTGTGTTAAGACAAAATAAATTTTATTCGGATAAAGTCACGACCAGAAGCTAGTAAAAATATATAAGAAAAAAATTAATGCCGTGAGTTAATTGGTATTACCTAAGCACAGACATTCTTAACTAACAACACAAATCTTAACTTATTTATACTAAGAAAAGACAGGAAAATGCCGAGCAACTTCGTAATAAAATCACGCCACCTTTTACGACATCACGATTTACTTGTAAAAAAACCCTGTTCGTCGTAACATTTTAAAATGCCCACAGGAAGAAATCTTGAGGGCATCGTAAAATGCAACTAAAGACTGAAATTTACTTTAGGTGGGGCGGAAAAAGGGTTCGCTTGAGGGTGCGGTATTGTAAGGCAGTCACGTCCCATTCACGTAAATGGATTAAGAACTAGTACTCTTGGTTGAAAGTGAGCAATTCTGTAAAGTAGGTTCTAGTTACAATCATTTTGTTGTAAGTTGTTTTTCAAATGCCTATGACGAATGCTATTTTGCGCTACAGCAGCAGCAGTGGTGACTTACGATTCGTAGGTCGTGGGTTCGAACCCAGCCAGGCGCTTTACTTTGTGTAAATTATTTCATCACCACTGCTCTTAAAACGATAAAGGAAAACATCGTGAGGAAACCGGCATGTCGAACCAAAAAATCTAAGGCATGTGACATCTACCAAACCTCACTGGGCCCGCGTGGTGGATTACGGCCCACTCACTCTCACAGAGAGGAGGCCTGTCCAAACAGTGGGAATATTATAGGCTGATAATGCTACCAGATTATGAACGGCTACGTTTTGCCATGTAGATTTTAATATGCGATAGGAATTGCGCTGTACTGGGTACTAAGACAACGCAACACTCTACAGCAATGTGTAGAAACTACGCTTAGTTATGAAGATATTACTATGTTGTGGGAACTATGCTACGGCGGCGGCGTAGCGACCCGGCTACGGCGTAGCGACTTTGATACGACGCGACGCGACGCGACGCCAGCGCTGTTATTGCACACACGACAACATTGCAACGACACACATTTTATTAAAATTTCTTTAAAAAAAAAAACACGAACATAAATAATAGGTAATTATTTGAACTAATAGCCGTCAGTAAGCTACAGAAGCCCCTTCAAATAAGCATTCAAGAACGTATATATATCTACAGAACATTGTATTGAGAACTGAAAACAACAAAGCTCACGATAATTGCTTTCCACGGTATTATGTGTTTATACTACCTAACATATGCCCCGGGAATTAGTATTTAAGCATTTCAACCATGAATAAATTAGTTAGGTAGCTTAAGATCTGCTAGTAAACCTGTACCCTTCAAACTAGGGCAGAAGTATGTCAGGGGGCATATAATTTGAACAGGATATACTCCATAACCTTCGTTAGGGACTTCAACAATGTTGTGACTGCGACTAAGGGTGTATTATTCTGCGTAAACTTATGTAAGTTTTGGTTTATAGGCATATGGAAAGCTTAATAGGATTAGCCGATGTTTCACACAAACAAAGCACGAATGCAGAAGGTTTAGAATTATTTTATGGTAATGAAAAATAACTAGCACATTAATATTGAAGAGGTTTACAATGTTTTAAATTATAGTATTTGACAGTAAGTATTTTTGAAAGTAGCCAAATACCTACTATTGCGATGATCAAACAGATAGATTTTTAAGTAAATCTAAATTAATCCAGCCAACCTCTATCGCCAACGTCTGAGTGACTTTAGGTTTTAAATAGTCAATCAGACGTTGCCGATAGAGGTTATAATATATTCAATCAATCAACTCGGCCTATCGCAGTCCACTGCTGGACAAAGGCCACTCCCAGGCTTCGCCACAACACCCTGTCGTCTGCCTTCCGCATCCAATCTGTCCCAGGCACTTTCTTGAGGTCGACGGTTGAGGAGCTGGGGGTCTCGCAAGCTACGCGGTCTCCACTACAGGACTCATTGGCATCACCAGCCATTGGTACTTCGACAGACATGGCCAGCACTGCCCCTTAATTTTGCTTACTTTGCCAGCGATAGGTGATAATTATATTAGTATCTAGATACAGGCCAAATCGCAGCTCCAAGCTGTTGTTATATATTTCAAGCCGGTACAGAAGAGAAAGAACGCAGACTTAAATGCATGCAGTTAAAAAAACCTAAATAAGTCGGCTATTTCAATGAGTTATTCCGGTCTGATCCCTCCACCCCACCTCCTCGAACCCCTGCTAGTTCTTCTTCTGTTTTTATAATTATAGTTATTGTACTAGCAACAGAAGTGTGTATGATAGCAATCGCTTACCTTTTTTTTTTCGTGGGGAATTCCTCTTGGATACTCTTCGTCTGGGAAGAATGGAGGGTTATGTCCTACCAACTAAAACCCCACTGTTTCTTCTAGTACCATGAGTCGGGGGTCCGGGAGATACTTGTACATCCGCCGCACCCCTGTGAATAAAAACCAATCTCTCCAGTTGTGACATATACACAACAAGACGTTTATAACCTGCGTGTCTTAATCCGTAACATACAACATGACAAAAATGTAGATAAAACTCGCCCTTTATAGCCCTAGTATCTAACTTATTTAACCTCTGCCAGCCCCTAGCTCATATTCATTATTTATTTTGCCGCGAGGCACGTTTACCCTCGTCCTAGACACCGCGCTGTTCCGATCAAAGCAAAATAAACTGACATCAAAATACGTATACAGATTTGTTTATTATTCAGCATAAAAAAAAACAACAGCGTTTGGTAAATATTCTAATATTCCCTATTCATTTGGAAAACATACAATTTGTACAAAAACATTGTTCTTTATAATAGTTTATTTTTATTGTTTCACGTGATTTACTTTTAAAATTACAGGTTGCACGATAGCAACGTTCAGGGGAACGTAAACCGGCTAAACAAGACCGTTATTGCGTATTGGTGCTAAATCCGGAAAAGCGACATAAAAAGGGGAGGCTTATATTTAGCGGTGGGCGAAACCAGGTCGTGTGATAATGATCATTTTATCGCGTCGAGCTTTTCATATAAACAAAAATAATGTATAAAAATACAGGTGTATTATTTGTCTTCTTCTTTCTGGTCTTCGACTTCGTCGTGTCGACGGCACGACAGTGTACTAAATTTTGTTGGCCAAAAACTTCACCACCTCCACGGTATTCTTGCTGGTGAATGTGATAGAGGTCTATATTACTTCTGACACCAGTTCATAAAGCAGCAATTATTGCTATTTTACGAATTACTTTGCTATATGTAATTAATTTTTAAGGATAAATAAACAATTAAAAGCTTTGTTCTTCCACTCTCCATCTCGTTCCGTCTGAAACAAAACAAACAAAGATCAAATAAAACCTTATCCATTAATTACTCCCCTAAATTCGCACAATACAAATAAAAATTAAAACTCCAGACCGTAACCTTCTGATAAACAGAAACACGTTTTAAGACCCCGTCTTAGTTAATAGACGAACTCAATTAACAAAATGGCAGCTGAACCAAACAAACAACAAACGAAGTAAGAATCAAATGAGCTCTCAAACAGCGTCTGTAGGTAATTAAAATGTAATAATTGAAGCGTCTGGATCCTCCATATCATTATAATGAGAACTAGTGTTGTGTTCGCTTCAAACGACCTTCGTTAGCGCGATCGTGAACAAAATTAATGATGTAATGTGGTTGTTCGTACTACATTTGGTATGTTGCGGTCTAATTATATTCCTGTCGCTGGTGTTGACTCGAACGCCTGCACTTGTAATCTTTGTTTGCTCATCACTGGTTATTGTGGCGTGGGGGTGGTAAATTTGTATCGCGCACGCAATATTTTGATGTAGGAACGAATGACGAAGAGGTTTAAGGTACAAACAAATAAAATTGGAAAGGGATCGGCACCGTATCGCCTTTCGCCTCGCCGTCAACCTAACGTGGGCATGTAACCAAAGCGGATCAGAAACTCCGATACGTCGACTCGGGTACGGCAAGGCGGTGCAGCATGCAGGCCGTAGGGGTGAGAGGGGCAAGGGTGGACTAAGAGACGTAAGCTCGGGTACGGAGAGACGTAAGCGCGGGGACGACGAGCCGTAACGCACCACACCGCGGTTCGTGAGCTTGTCCCGAGGCGAGGCGATTATGTTACGATTCCGATTAGTGTGCGTTGTAGTAGTAGTTTCATACAAAGAAAACTGAACGGCTCGAGTTAATACGGTGCCGATCCCTTTCCGGTTTGTTACGTGTGCTATGACCTTTAACCTCTCTGCCCGCCGATTTACAATTTTACGGTTGCATTCGCTTAGAATACTAGACTGTTTAAATGGTAGGCTGTTTTAATGCATTTTATTTCGCAATACTAGTCAGTATTCTCAGCTTGTCATAATTGTGACAATGTGGAGTCTGAAGACTTTACACTAAAATGTTTTGCATCTGGCTGATTAGTAAGAAAAGAGACATTTTGGATTTCCGTCGCTTATTAGGTAGGTCATTTACCGATATATTGTCCAACCAACATATTTTTCTACAAAGTGCCGCCATCTTACAAACTTCCAACTCAGTGATAAACAACCGGAAAAGAACCGGAGTTACCGACATAGCTTGCAGAGTAAGCAAACTGAAGTGGCAGTGGGCTGGCCATGTCTGTCGAAGGACCGATGGCCGGTGGAGCAGGCGAGTCCTGGAGTGGAGACCGCGTATCGGCAAACGTAGTGTGGGACGCCCCCCAGCTAGATGGACGGACGACCTAAAGAAGGTGGCTGGGGTAGACTGGATAAGGAAGGCGGAGGACAGGGTGCTGTGGCGCAGTCTGGGAGCGGCCTATGTCCAGCAGTGGACTACGATAGGCTGAGTTGATTGATTGATTGATATACAACCTGCTGCTCGCCTAGTTTAATTGAATGGTCCACTGAATTTTTGAGTGATGCCTGAAGCCTTCCTTGGTAAAGAACATGTGGCTATAAACTCAATGGTTACAGTTTTTTCCTACAATAAATTATCTAAATATCAAAGAAACATCAACACAAAACTCCGCACCAAAATCTAATAACTCAAAACGTGACAGCCAGATTAAGTCCAATGTAGGAAAATAACATCTCATTTCGTCACCGCGCCCAAGGTCTGAGAAATTGATAAACTTTTTCTGTTCCGTGTTTACAGAAAATCTCATTATGTACGGCGTAAAGTATTAAAACTCATTTCCAACAATTTTTGTTCCGCAGTTAGACAATAGTTTTGTTGATCATTATAAATTTTTGCTTCCGACGAACACCTACAGAATACAGAAATGTTCATTGAAAAAGTTATTTTCCATCTGCAGAGCTCAGAATGTTTCCTATTGGAAAAGTTATGATACATCAAAGCATCGAATATCTTTGCGGGATGTCAGCATGGAGTTTTATATTTCGATATTTTGGCTCAGATGTTTCAGTTTTAAAGGTAATGTAGTATGTTGGACTACGTTTTACGGTTGTATGACGTTCTACATGAATTTCATAAGCCTGAAAACTTAACACATGTGAGCTGAGTATTAGTTTTCTAGTAGTAAAACAAAGTGTGCTAAGACACACAAAAATTGGGTCATGTAAAGTTTGATGGGATAAAACTTGGGTACATTACCCGTTGACAGCGATGCGGAGTAATATTTCGACGCCGTATTTTAGTTCGTTGATAGTTTTAGTTATTATATTTTGATTTTAATAGTTTGTTAGTTTATTTAGTAGTAAAAGCCTTTTGTGAAAAAATAAATCATTCAACCATAAAACGAGAAAATGTTCGGTGCTTTTCGTGAAATGAGAAAATCCAGTAATCCGAAATTATTAGTGACCATTCAAGACCTACTTCTCTGACAAAAATAAACGTTGCGATTGATCACAGATCGTTACTTTTTATCTTTCCTGAAACATCTGCCCCTTGATCTCCTCAATTTCCGGCCGAAGCGCCTTCTTATTCCAAACTTTGACCAACTTTTGGGAGCATTCAATATTATTACAATTTTTATGGGAGCTTGAGTATTTACATAATGATTAGGTGTTCTATTATTCGTAGAAGAGCTTGCGTGCGAAAATGTATTTTTGGTTCGAATAAAAATAATTAAACTACATAGATAAAGATATATCAAGTAAACAAATAAGCACAGGCAGGTATTCTGATGCATGGTCACGATTCGAAACCAACGTATAACAAGTGCAGAAATTATTTGTAATTCCTGAATCGTTAGTGTCCTAACCAATAAAAACCCATCATAATCTCTGCATTGTAAATTTTTTTTATCACAACTTTATTTTAGTTAACGAATTATTCCTTTTCAATAACGGACCTCACTGACGACAAAATATGTGAAAGAATGATGGCGACGTCGGAATACGGTGAATGATCGAGCATAGTGAAACTGTCTCAATACTTAATTATACAATTTCCATTGCCGAACAGACAAGCAATTGCTTATATTTCTAGTCTGTGTTATATTTTATAATGCACAATACAATACGATCGAATTATGTTAAAGCCACGCAACGGACATCTGTTGTGTGTCGATGCTCTGCAGAACTGCGGATATATCCAGTAATGAGGAAATTAATATTAATTTATCCATGGACACGTTCTTGTGTGTGCTTATTGTTAATTTCCATTGTTGTTGTATTTATTCGGATTGGATTATTGTAATGTTTGTTGTCAGGAGGATGAATGCATGGCGTTCGATTTTACGGTCTCCAAAGTAGCCAGATAGAATACCTACTCTTTTTATGCACACCATAAAGATGTAAATGTAGAAATTTTACCAGGGGTGACACAATGGGCGGTCTTATCGCCAAAAGCCACCTGATGGATGGATTAAGGGAGAAAGGAAAGACAATACTGCAGGTAGTCTGTGGTGTCTGTCACCACAGACTAGATAAGTGTATGTTTTATGTATATACGTACATACATAAAACATACACTTGTCGATGTATATACAATAATAATCATAAAACAATTGCTAAGAACATAAAAATGAGATAGTGTTTTTTACCAGAATTTTAAAAATGGACAAAGATTTGGCACGCTTATCGACACGGGCAAGGCATTCCATAACTTTTCTGCTTGAACTGTAAAAGATTTATCATAGAAACTGGTAGAATCTATCAGCATCTCAATAGGGCTCAGACTTGTTTAATTAATCCTTATCATTATTATATTATAAATGCGAAAGTAAGTTTGTTTGCTTGTTTGTTACGCTTTTACGCTAAATCGGCTGAACGGATTTGGATGAAATTTGGCACATGGGTAGACCATGACCTGGAGAAGGACATAGGCTACTTTTTATGCTGGATTGCAGAAGAAGTCGCGGGCAATAGCTAGTGTGATAAAAATTATAGGCAACCAAAAATTAAAAAAGCATATTCAGCTTAGACTAGGATATTTACCTAATAATAACAAGGGACAGGCAAGCAAAAACATTCAACGTTATTGAGACTTACAGGGTAGAAAAAAACTGGGTCATTATACACCGCTGAGACTAAAAGCTCCAGTGATGAGAAAGATAGCCAGCATTCTTCGTGCCTATTATTGCTAGCCATCGTAACAAGCTGCGCGTGATTCTATTACCAATGAATCCATCTCTTATTGGTTCAACGAGATTGGATCCGAACTCAAGACCTTATTAGGGATTAGGAGCCTATTCGCTAGACCTAGTTTTTTTATTCTTTGCCTTTGCGTCATATCAGTCCGGCTGTCTATGAGGAAAAAATGTATTGGGCCGGTGTGGAATTACTTTTTGACAAAATCCGTCACGAAATTCGGATGAAATATTATTTCACAAGCGGATTATTCTCACTATATGTTTGGCTTGAATTGTTTGCAGAATATAATAAGGAGGTAAAGTTTAGGAGGTGAAAGCTTATGGAAATTATATGATTTATGTGTTTCTGTGACAAAAGAAATAGTAGTTTCTAAAGATAAATAAGTAGATATAATTTAGATGACCAGGTAGGAATCGATGTTTTATAGAGCAAGTTTTTTTTGTTTACCGGTATTTTTTTTCTTTGCCTAGCTCTTTGGGGTATTTAAACGCGGTGTTATGTATCTGGTGATATATTATAGGAAGAACCAGCAAAATGTCCTTCATCTCTTAGCGTGTCGATAGCAATCTAAATAGACTCTGCCCAGAATTCGGCTACATGTTTGGTGCCGTCACCAGCGTCCAACAGTTCCTGTAACGTGCAGCTGACAGGACACGCAGGACACGATATTAAGTGTCCCATCGCTTGTGGAACAGCACCACATTTACACTCCAAGGCGGAGTCGTCTATGAATCTCCACCTATACAGGTTTTCCTTGCTTCGGCCAACCTGGGTCCGGAGTCTGTTTAAAGACTTGGGAGGTCTTCAGCGGGTGGGACGAACGGTAGCAAAATATCCTGATTGACCTTTCATATGTATTTTGAAATGTTCTATTTATTTTACTTCAAGCTGTTACATCGCAAGTATTTAAGGGTAAGTACAAAATATAGTGCAACTACATTGAGTAAAAACTATGAAGAAGACAACAATAATACATATAAATTGTAGTCTTATCAAGAACAAGAAGTTTTGAAGTAGTTTTATTGTTTTAAAACTGTGTTCGCTTATTAAGAAAAATGGTTTTCTTTAAAAGTTTTCTTTACTAAGTTACTAGGTATTGTCTCATGTTGTTAACTATTTCTTTAGTTTTAGTTGCTATGAAAGTCTTCGTTTTTCTGTACTTAAGAATACCTACCTGTACAAAAAAAAGAAAGATAGAAAAAAATGTTTTTCTGCACAAACTAAACGCACATTGCAAAAAAAAGTCATAACACTCGTATTCAACTAATTAAACTTTAAAAATATTGTCCATTGCTTGATGTCGAAAAATGCACTAGTCTACTAGTCCCTACTTCATTACATTTTAAACTTACATATTTTTCAAACTAGCAACTCGAGTCGACTTAACGTGTCAAGTTATTCATAATGTTTCTAACAGCATTATTTATGCGGAAGCCTTTGTGACACGTACCTCTTGTATAAACAACTCAGAAACTTACTAAGATAATGCGAGTAAGTTAAGAGTTTATTCGCTAGTTCTATATTTCCTGAGCCGCTTAAAAAGTTGGTGTTTTATCTCTTGTCGCTTTAATTGGATTCTTCGAAAATGGTTTATAGAGCGACTGCTTTTTTTTTTCTGTACATGGTACATTATCATCTGCTTAGCTTTTCCTTACCACATACTTTGGGGTGTAACAACAACGTGGTAAGTGGTAACGGCCGCGACTTACGAGTTGTAGCTTGTAGGTCGTAGGTTCGAACCCAGACAGGCGCTTTACTTTGTGTAAATTATTTCATCACCACTGCTCTCAAAACGGTGAAGGAAAACATCGTGAGGAAACCGGCATGTCCTAGAACCAAAAATTCGAAGACATGTGACATCTGCCAACCCGCACTGGGCCCGCGTGGTGGATTACGGCCCACTCCCTCTCACTGAGAGGAGGCCAGTGTCCCAGCAGTGGGAACATTATAGGCTGATTATGGTATACTTTGGGGTCGGCTTCCACTCTAACCGGATGCAGCTGAATACCAGTATTTAACATGGAGCTCCACAACCCAGTTACTGGGTAACAACTCATTAAGGGGTATAAGCTCTTTGGTAAGTTGTTAACTACATAATACTTATGAAATAGAAATTTCACAGAAATCTGAAATTTTCTTCAATAAACGATATTCTGTATTGGTATCTAACAAGTTGGTATTAAGGTTTCTATTACAGATATTCCTCTATAGAATCCAATTTATTTTGCGGGCATTTGAGAAGCTTTGAGGAGGGGTCCATAGCTAAATAATAACAGCCGCACAGGTCGATCGATCAGGTTAAGCTACGCTTGCCGCGGTTGGTCTGTGGATGGGTGACCATCTTTACATACCGAGACCTCTCCGTGCCTCGGAAAGCACGTTAAGCCGTTGGTCCCGGCTGTCATTCGTGGATCTTTGACAGTCGTTACGGGTAATCAGAAGCCCGAAAGTCTGACAACCAGTCTTACCAAGGGGTATCGTATTACCCAGTAACTGGGTTGTGGAGGCATCCGGTTAGACTGGAAGCTGACCCCAACATAGTTGGGAAAAAGGCTAGACAGATTGAGAAGCTTTGAGATATATCCGTATTATTTTCAATAAGGTACTACTTTGCTTTTCATAAAAGATCAATAATCATTCAATTTTTTATAAATTAAAAAAAAATACCTTTGAATTACATTTTGTACCCGACGCGCGACTTTAAAGATAATGTTTTGTTTTTCATGCGTATCGATGTATTGTGGGATACTTGATTCCCTCAAAGCATCCTAACGTCTGAATTGGTTTTAATACATAAGGTGTGTATCGAGTTCGACTAGCTTTTGCTTTTATAAATCCAAAATTGCGGAGTTTAGACATCAACAAGTAGCGTCTTGAATTTGTTTGTATTATATACCTATAACACACTAAAAGGTATCAAATAAACAAAAAAAAAAAACACGACTGCAACTAAAAGTTCAAAACATTAAATCTAAGACTGAACTAAAGTAACTGCCACCAACTGCATTAGACTGCATGACCAAGAACTTGTTTTGAACTTTTTAGTTCCAGCCGAATTTTTTTCAAGTATCTATTTAATTACAAGTCTTCTAAATATGAAAAGTAGCCAAGAAATATTTGAATATTTATCTGCCTACTCGTCGCCTCCGAGCCTCGCAATTACAGTCTTGGCCTTTTCCCAATTTTCAATTATTCCTTATTTACCACTAGCGGAAGAAATAAACATAAATTCGACGACTGAATACCGACTTTACGTATTTTTTCTTCTTCACGATAGCTTTTCCGGCCTGTAATTATTTTTAGAGAGAGCTATAAAAAAAAAAAGAAAACTGACCAAACGATGGGTTTCAATGTTTTTGATCCAACCTATGATGTCTGACTTGCTGCTGTTTTACTGTATTTAAGTTCAGGACTCTATAGTTATGTTTGTTGTTATTCTTTTATCACTATTCCATCAAAATGCAACACAACAAACTCCTACTGGAGCGTCCCTTTACCAACTCTATGTTTTCCACTCAACGCGAGATAGATTTTAGCGGCGCGATTGCGTAACACACTAACAAATTGCAATGCCTTTCGTTTAAAAAAATCGACGGAATTTATTGCGTTATTTACGCTGTCGAGAAAATGAATTTTTCAAACATAAAAAAAAGTTTCTTTATTTACTTCAATTGTCCAAAAAAACTTTAGCTACTAAACACTATGCAGCGTTACAACTTAGGGAATAGTGATTTCGATGAACTCTGGCACCCAAAGTAAGATTTAACTTGTGTTTAAGGTGCCAGCGTCCTCGCCTATAATTGAACATATTATAACTAGTTGTAGGACGAGCACAGTATATTATAACTACTTACTAACAAATTTATAGATGTGGCCTATTATAGTACCTACCTATGTGTATAAATGTATTGAGAGGATGAAAACGAGGATGAAAACATATGAAGCAATGTATTAGGAATTTCCTACTTCAGATTGTAAAAGAAAAGTGTGTGACGCAATTGGAATGCAGTTTTCTATTTTCTTTCGAATTTATAATTCTATACCCATTCTAAACATTATACATGGCCAGTTATGAAACTGAATGGTTTCTTTTGGAGCAGAAACTCGGTAATTGACCAAATAACTATCCGGAATCAAAAGTTACGGATTTGTATGCGGACCGAGCGTATATTTATGGTAATTTATGTCGGCGACCCGGTGTAAAACTTTCACAAGCCCGAAATCGTATTTAGAGTAGTCGGATGGAGCCATCTTTATTAGTTCGGGAGCTCGACGTCATGTCATCAGATCATCTGAAGCTATTGCAAATTAATTAGCAAATTGGCTAAGGTTGCTTGCATGAGACTCGGTATGCTCTGTATTAATGAACCAGTAAAAACGTGTTCTTTTTTATACATCTGCAATTTCACATCACGTAAATTTAACTTCACAAAACACGTTCATAGCTAAGCCAATTCCATATACCGTGGCTTGATTTGACACTAGCTGCGCCCCGCGGTTTCACCCGCATAGGTCTCGAACCCGTTGAAATAACGGAAAAAAAAATATATGTCCTAATCCACGTCATGGTCTCTAAATGTGCCAAATTTCATCCAAATCCGTACAGCCGTTTCAGCACAAAAAAAAACAAATCTAGTTTTATACAAAAAATCTAATATTTTCCCTTCATCCCGTATCTTTCATGACGTGAAAACGTTCCTTAGTTCATAGATAAATGTGCACCTTCAGATCGCCCAATTTAAATAAATATCGTACACGAGCTCTTATACTATCAAGATACTCATGATAAAAAGAGTAGTTTTACCCTGCCAAATTTTATCTACAAACTTTATAGGTATAAGAGATCAACAGAACATTAGCATTGAGACTCCAATACAACTACTATTTTGTTTGATGTTATTTGACGTGCGTTTCGCGACGCAGTTTTGTATTACTTTTGTGTATTTACTGGAATTGAAGTTGTGTTAATACTTCGTACAATTCTTGCGTTCCTTGTCATGTAGGGTATTTCATTTCCCAGTGATGTTTTGCCGAGCCACGCGCACTTATAGTCGTTTGTTCACTAATTTGTTGACACGCACGATTCACGGAAATGATGCGAGATCCTATAAAAGCCTATAGAAGCCCTATAGTGATGAATTCTCAGAATATCATTGAGGGTTTAACGAAATATTTTTGTACGAATTTTTACATATGGGAACCATTCGGATTTTTTTTATTTCCAAATAACCAATTTTATTGTTATTTATTAGCTACATTTCCCTACCTGTATTCTTTGAAGACTAATAAAATAAATAATTTATACAAATAAATAAAAGTGTCTGTTTGTAATGTCAAAATAACAGCTTTTTACTCTAAGGTACTTATAACAAAAAAACAATTTTAAAATATTTGTCTGTCTGTTTCTTTCGGATCTAATCTCCGAAATGGGTGGAATGGGTGGTGGTGGGTGGATGAAATTTTTATGGGGATTTCTTAAACTCTGGAGAAGCACATAGGCTACTTTTTATCGACATAACTACCACGAGAGCGAAACTGCGGATGAAAGCTATACTTTAAAACAGACAAAAGCAATTTACCCCTATTCTTGCGCACAACTGTTATCTTGGAAACGAATTACGTTAAATAAAGCTTACCTCTGCAAAGTCAAGAAAATACAACACAAAATGCGCACAAAATAAAACTAGAAAATACAATGCAATCGATTTAAGTCAGCAATAATGGAGTTTTATTGATGTCAATACCGTTTCTACAATGGAAATCGTAACCGCCAGCCACCATTGTGTCAATAGTATCCAGTGACCAAATACAAACGAATTAAATCAACTCGTAACAAAGGGAAACCTTTTCCCATTAGGCAAAAGTAAACTTTAGTAATTGAGTTTGAATTGCTTTAAAGATTTATTCGCACTATGTTTGTGTGCCGGCTATATCGAAAAATTAAACAGTCCCCACATTTTAATTGAATTCTAATTGAAAAAGGGCGACCTTTTCCGGTGAAGAGTGAATTTAATTTACGAATATAAAAGTGTGAAGAATAATGGGAAACCGTTTGGGAGGTGACCGTTTACCGATAATCGATAACTTGTGTTTTTTTTTATTGTGGACACTTTTTAATGTCGGGAATTCTCCGATATCGATGCTGTTACTGTGAACATTTTTCGGGAAACGATGCAATCCATTTTTTGCGATTATATATCCATCATCATTCTCTTCGGCCTTATTCGAAGGCTGAAAGTCACCCAAAGGGCAATGGAGAAGGCTATGCTTGGAACACCAAGCATAGCCACACTCTCGCAGGGAAACTTCCCTGCGTGATCGAATTAGAAATGAAGAGATCCGCAGGAGAACCAAGGTATTCTACATAGCCCGAAGAATTGCCAAACTTATGTGGCAGTGGCAGCCTGGCACATTGCTCGCAGAATAGATGGCCGATGGGGCCAAAAGGTTCTGGAGTGGCGACTGCGTACCGGAAGACGTAGCGTTGGAAGGCCTCCCACAAGGTAGACCGACGACCTTGTGAAGGCCGCAGGAAGCCGTTGGATGCGAGAAGCACAGAATCGGTCGAAATAAAGATGCTTGGGAGAGGCCTATGTCCAGCAGTGGACGTCTTTCGGCTGAAATGATGATCATTCTCTTACCCTTATTTCAATTTATTTGGGAGTCACTACAACATGATTGTTTCTTCCATACTTCTTTAGGTATCATTTTTCTTTTCTTGGTTTATTTGTATATTGAAAATAAAACAATTTCATTATATCTTTTACTTTGGTGCCGACTCTGTTGTTCACAAACTAAACTAAATTTAAGTTCAGTACATCTTTTTCTTTCTATTTAATTAAGAAAAGAACAGAAGATAAGTTTTTGTTTAGTCCTGTCAAATTAATCAGCGCCTGGCTAAATGGACGTAATTTTAGTAGGCAAGTTTTTAATCACGTCTAAACTTGTATGGAGTAGTTTCAGGCGCTATAAATATCGACAATTTTACTTACAAAGAACTTAAACTAGAACCTGTAAGTTTAAGTATGTTTTCAATTTAGTGTTTAACTAAAGAATTTAATTTAAGCTAAATCTATCGCTTTATCTAAACAGTGAAAGACACTCAATAAATTTTGAACGTGAGCAACATCTTTTAGATTGTCGAGAACCCGAAAACACAGTGTTTCGTTGGACATAAACTAATGACCCCATGTTAAAAAATGGATGATGTCAAATAAAAGGATAAATAAAGAGATAAACTTAAGTATTTGAACAGACGCAATGTTCTTTATTAAGAACGACTGTCGTTCGTTCAATCGTTTCGTTATCATCTTATGTCTGATGATTCATCATCTGTCTAGCCTTTTCCCAACTATGTTGGGGTTGGCTTCCAGTCTAACCGGATGCAGCTGAATATCAGTATTTTACATGGAGCGACTGACTGTCTGACCTTCACAATCCAGTTACTGGATAACATGATACCTCTTGGCAAGACTGGTTGTCAAAATTTTGGGTTTCTGACTACTCGTAACGAATGGCAGCCGATTAAAAACAATTAATTGTGTACAACCATCGGACTGAAATATTACTGTGAAGATTGGAAATCTCACCATTTATAATAGGTATTTTTCTCCGATATGTGAAGCAGTGGATACTAAAAAAAAACATAAACACTCAAACAATACACTAGGTTTAAACAACCTTATTTAAAATAACACAATTTTCTTATTGAAATATTAAAAACAATTTTTAATACTGCAACATTGTTGAAAACTTATCTTATTATTCTATAAACAACCTCAAATTCATATAAAATTTAAGATAATATTTTGTAAAACAAAACAAGTCAAAACTTCGTAGACGAAACCACATTTATTTTTTTGTCTTAAAAACTTAAAACAACATATTTCTTTCTCTATTTACTAAAGTCCCCTTGTTAAACAAGCCTTAATTAAATACGAAATAGTACACTTGAGTGGCAGAAATAGGGAGGCAACCCTTCTGAAAATTAATGTAGTGGAATTAAATTTAGCTGTACGCAGAGTACCATGTTAAAATTAATCAAATCAAATACCTTTTTCATACTGTGTATTTTGTGGAGAAAATGAGTCTGGTTTTTGTCTATTATTCAAACATGTGTGGTTTTAGGCAGAGAGTAGCCCTCCTTCTCTGAAACACTATAGGTACCTTTTATGTGAGTGTAGGTTCGAAACGAACTTTACATGAAGGCGAAATCTATCCCATGCCGGACGGCACGTACGTGTTCCACGCGCGCCTCAAAGAGATGTCAGCATCGAGGCCCCTCCTCGATCCCCCTTAGGGCCGAAGCCTGCCGGATCAGCGGGATTGTCCGAAAGGGTTACCGCTGGCCCGGAACATAAAGGGCTTAGGAAGGAACGGGTGGGTTTTAGTCAGTAAGAGTCTGACACTCCCTTCCGCTCCACCCAGAGCGGGAGCGGGTCATTTGATGATTTCCCATCCGCAAAAAAAAAAAAGGCGAAATCTCCGTCTGTCACTTTTTCATGCCTTTCTCCCTCTTTTCTCTCTCTTCTTTTTTCTTTTTTTTTCCTTTCTTTTTTTTACGGATTTTGATGAAATCTGGCACCCTATTAGACAATGACCTTGGGTAAGACTTGGGATACTTTTGATCCCGGTGTAGTACGTCCCCCGTGTGAGAATTTCTGCCATCCATGTAGGCGAAGCTGCGGGCACAAGCTAGTATCTCATAATTTTATCCGTCTCGCCTACCTTTTTCAGATCAAAACCTAATCCCAGACCCTGTACCAGATGACAAAAAACTACCCCAGGGCGGTACCGGCTGCTCAGCAGCCGGAGAATCCGCCACGTTCCCTTCGGGAACGTCAAGCCCCCACTCGTATTCTGGGGGGGGCAACAGATGTCTTCCACTTGCCATTGGCAACAAGAGCCGAGGAGGCTCCTGTCCCTCAGGGGACCAAGAAGAGGTGAGGAGTGATGCGGGGTCGGAGTCCGACGCCGCATCTGGAGGCACGAGCATGGGAGGCTCAGAGAGCCCCTGCCGTGCCGGGGAGGAGGCCGCGAAGACGGGCAAGCGGCCAACGTCTGGGGACAGCCAGGGACTGTCCTCAGACGGAGAGCAGGCCTCGGCCCGAAAAATCCCCACAAGTAGGCGGGGTGGGGTCGCAAAGCGAGGCAAGGGCAGGGGGCTCACTGCCCGTGAGGCGGCGGAGAGAGCGGAGGAGCCCGCAAAGGAGGGGGGGACCGGTCGCGCGGTCGCTTCGGGACCCTCGAGCGACGAGGCGGGTGCGGCTGACGCCCCTGACCCCGAGGCGGACTGCATGAGCAGGTTTGCGGCGGTAGTGGAGGCCGCCATCCGGGACGTGTCCTTGAAGAAGTTACAGACTTCCAAGAACAGGGCCATAGTCTCGGCGACGGCCTCCATCATGGCGGCAGCGGAGGCGGCCAACTACACCGGCCCTTCGGCCGGCGAAGTGGCCGAATTGCGGGCGGAGGTCGCCCGCCTGACGGCAGCCACGGAGCTTCTCCAAAAGGAGAACGGGAGGCTCCGGGCAGACCTGGCCGGCCTGCGGGCCACCGGGGGAGCGCAACCACCGAGCCAGCCCATCCCGGTGGAGAACCAGGTCCTCAGCCTGGTTCGGCAGTAGCTGGCGGCCTTCCAGGCGCGGTTTTCCGTCCTGGAGGGCATAGTCCTGCGCCCCCCCCTGGCGGGCGGAACGACCCCGGGGCCAAGGGCGGCCTCGTACGCCGCCGCTGCGGCAGCTGCCGCCCCTAAACCCGGGCCGTCGGGCCGGGCCCAGGCCAAGCCGGCGTCGGCCAATCCGGCGTCGGCTAAACCGGCGCCGGCCAAACCGGCGTCGGCCAAACCGGCATCGGCAGGAGGAGCCGCGGCGCCGGCGCCAGCTGGCGGGGCCCCGGCGCCTACGGGCAATCCCCCGGCGCAGGGCCGAAAGAAGAAGGGCAGAGCGGCACGGGAGGCGAAGGCCCCAGAGCCTACGCCGCGCCCCCAAAACTCCCCCACTTCTCCCACGACCGACGCCCAATGGCAGGTGGTCGGGGAGAAGAAGAAGGCGGCCAAGGCGGCCAGAAAAAAGGAGCAGAGGCGGCGTCGCAAGGAGAGAGCCGTCGCGGCTAGGCTTCGCGCCCCGAAGACCGCGGCTGTAGTGATAACGCTACAGCCGGACGCGGTCAAGAGGGGCGTGACGTACTGCGACGTGCTCTCAAAGGCGAGAGAGAAGGTGGACCTCCGGGAGCTGGGGATCACCGGGGGCCTCCGGCACAGGGTGACCGCCACTGGCGCCCGCATGCTGGAGATCCCCGGTGCTACAAGTGGCCCCACCGCTGACGCCCTAGCTGAGAAGCTAAGGGCGTCCCTCGCGGACGAAGCTCGGATCACCAGGCCCGTCAAGTGCGCAGACATGCGCATACTGGGCCTGGATGACTCCGTGACGGAGGGAGATGTGGTGGCCGCCGTTGTCAGGACGGGCGGGTGTCTGGCCGACCAGGTGAAGGCGCCACCTTACGTCCTGACTACACGGGCATGCGAACCATAACGGTAAGCTGCCCCGTGACGGCGGCCAGAACCATCACGGAGGGCCGAAGGCTCCTGGTGGGCTGGGTCTCAGCGCAGGTCAAACTCCTGGACCCCAAGCCTCTGAGGTGCTACCGATGCCATGTGGGGCACCACGTTGGCATCCAGTGCACCTCCGAGGTGGACCGCAGCACACTGTGCTTCCGCTGCGGTCAGCCCGGACACAAGGCCGGCTCGTGCAACGCCGCGCCGCACTGCATCACATGTGCGGCTGCTGGCAAGCCGGCCGATCACCGGGCGGGGAGCAAGTCCTGCGCTCCACCCGCCGGAACCAGGAGGAAAGGCAGGCCCTCCGCCGCCGTTGCCACTCCCACCGTCGCCGCCGCCGCCGCCGCCGCCACCGCAGCCGCCGCTGCCGCCGCCACAACCGCCGCCACCGCAGTCGCCGTTGCCGCCGCCACTACCGCCGCCACCGCCGCCGCTGCCGTAGTGGAGCCCTCGCAGGGGGCCCGGGAGGGGGCTGAAATGGAGGACTAATGGCTCCATTGCGCCTCCTCCAGGCGAACATCAACCACTGCGCCTGCGCTCAGGACCTGTTGCTCCAGAGCGTGGCGCAGTGGTCGATCAACATCGCCGTGGTCGCTGAGCCGTACTTTGTCCCGCCCAGGGATGACTGGGTGGAGGACCTGAGCGGCTCAGTGGCCATAGTTTCGTCGGTCGCCGCCGGCACCCCGTCCCTGGAATGCGTCACGAAGGGACAGGGGTGTGTAGCAGCACGGTTCGGAGAGGTTGTAGTCGTGGGAGTGTACTTCTCTCCGAGCCGAACTCTCGCCGAGTTCCACAACTCTTTAACAGAGTTGAGTGTCGTCGTCGCCGGAAGCCATCCCTTCCCCGTGCTAGTGCTCGGGGACTTCAATGCCAAGAATTTGGCCTGGGGTTCCCGTTGCACGGATGTGCGGGGCAGGATGGTGGAGGACTGGGCTCTGGAAACAGGCCTGGTCGTCCTAAATCGGGGTTCTGTTCCCACGTGTGTGCGGATGCGGGGTGAGTCAGTGGTGGACATCTCGTTCGCCAGCCCCGCTCTGTCACAGCGTGTCATTGACTGGCGCGTCATGGAGGAGGTGGAGACCTACTCCGATCACCGGTATATCCGGTTCGACGTCTCCGCCCAGACCTCTAGCGCGCTGGTCCAACAGGCCCCGAGTGGTCCGCGGTGGGCGCTGAAGCAGCTGGACCGGGAGCTCCTCCTGGAAGCCTCGATCGTGCAGGCCTGGGTGTCATCACCGGACAGGCCTGCCGATATCGACGAGGAGGCGGAGTGGTTCCGGGAGGCCATGTCCGAGATTTGCGACGTGGCAATGCCCCGAGTCCGGCCAGGACGCGCCCGACGTCAGGTGTACTGGTGGTCGCAGGAGCTGGATGCGCTACGCAAGGCGTGCGTCGATGCGCGACACCGGTACACCAGGCACCGCAGGCTCCGCATTCGTCCTCCGGATGCGGAAGCCACGGAGGCGGAGCTGTACGAGGGGTACAGAGCAGCGAAGACCGCCCTCCAAGAGGCTGTCCAGCGGGCCAAGGATATGGCCCGCGAGGAGATGCTGGAGACTCTGAACAGAGATCCGTGGGGGCGCCCTTATAAAATGGTGCGGAATAAACTCCGCACCTGGGCCCCCCCGCTGACGCAGAGTCTCCGCCCCCAGCTGGTGGAGGAGGTGGTGAGCGCTCTGTTCCCTTCACGGGGGGTGCACACCCCCCCGCCCATGGCTCCGCCAATTGCGGTGCCCGAAGCGGACCACGCGGACGACGACGACGACATCCCTGAAGTGACCGGGGTAGAACTGAGAGCGGCGGTAGGAAGGCTGAAGGCCAAAAATACCGCCCGCCCCAGGACTCGACGGCTTGCCGGGTAAAGCCTGGGCCCTGGCCTCGAGGGCTCTCGGGCCTCGACTGGAGGCGCTCTTAAGCGCATGTTTGGAGAGAGGCCAGTTTCCACTCCGTTGGAAGACGGGGAAGCTGGTCCTCATTCGGAAGCCAGGGCGCCCTGCGGACTCTCCGTCCGCATACCGGCCCATCGTGCTGCTCGACGAGGTCGGCAAGCTCTTTGAGAGAGTGATTGTGGGCCGCCTCGTCGGGCACCTGGTGAGGACGGGGCCGGATCTTGCGGACAGCCAGTTTGGTTTCCGCAAGGGGCGCTCGACGGTGGACGCCATCATGCGCGTGAGAGCCCTCACGACGGGGGACGCGGTGTCCCAGGGTGGGGTCGTCGTGGCGGTGTCACTCGACATCGCCAACGCGTTCAACACCCTGCCCTGGAGCTGCATTGTGGAGGCACTCCGGTATCACCGGGTGCCGCCCTACCTCCGTCGAATAGTCGAGGCGTATCTGACGGACAGAGCCGTCAGCTACCCCGGTCGCGATGGGGAGTGGAACCGGCGAGAGATGTCGTGCGGTGTCCCACAGGGATCGGTCGTGGGGCCGTTCCTGTGGGACATCGGCTACGACTGGGTGCTGCGGGCCGACCTCCCTGAGGGCGTCAGCGTGGTTTGCTACGCTGACGACACGCTGGTCCTGGCGCAGGGGAGGTCGCATCAGGCGGCGGCCGACGCGATGACACGCGGGGTTGCGATAGTCGTGGAGAGGATCCGGCAGTTGGGTCTCGAGGTGGCATTGCACAAGTCCGAGGCCATGTCGTTTCATGGGCCCCGGAACGCGCCACCATCGGGATCCCAACTAACGGTAGGAGGGGTTCACATCGGCGTCGAGACAACGATGAGGTACCTGGGTCTCGTCCTCGACAGCCGGTGGAACTTCGTCGAGCATTTCCGACGTTTGGCCCCCAAACTGGAACGGGCCGGGGCCGCCTTCAAGCGGCTCTTGCCCAACCTGAGGGGGCCAAACGCCTCCTGCCGGAGGCTTTACGCGGGGGTCGTGCGGTCCATGGCCCTATACGGGGCCCCGGTGTGGGCGCGTTCACTGCGGCGGCGAGCCGCCCATTACCTGAACGCGCCCCAGAAGGTGGTAGCCATAAGGCTTATCCGGGGCTACCGCACGATCTCTGGCGAGGCGGCAAGCCTCATTGCCGGACTGCCGCCATGGGATCTGGAGGCGATAGTCCTCGCGCGCGTCTATGAGTGGCGCGCGGAGGCACTAAGCCGGGGGGAAGTTCCGCTTCCGCGGCAAATCGCTGCGGAGCGGACTGAGCTCCGGCGCGATCTCATGGCGACATGGAAGGAACGACTGTCGCAACCCAGCGCAGGGCACGCCGCGATAGCGGCGATAAGACCCCTCTTTGAGGAGTGGCTAGGGAGGCGCCACGGCGCCCTCACCTACCGCCTGACGCAGGTCCTCACCGGACACGGAAGTTTCGGGAGGTTCCTGCACATCATCAGGCGGGAGGAAACGCCCGGGTGTCACCATTGCCAGGATCGCCCAGAGGACACGGTGGAGCACACGGTGGAGGTCTGCCCCGCTTGGGCGGAGCACCGCCGTGTCCTCGTAGAGGCGATCGGCAGCGGCGGCGACCTCTCGCGCCCGGCCCTGGTGCAAGCCATGGTCCGGGGCGAGAGGGAGTGGGAGGCAGTCACCTCCTTCTGCGAAGCAGTCATGCTAGCGAAGGAGGTGGCGGGACGGCTCAGGGAGAGAGCCTCCCGTCCCAGCCGCCGCGGGAGACGCTCCGGGCGTCGGGAGCCGCGCGACGACTCCCGGCCACCGTAGGCGCGGGCCTGCGGGCGGAGAGTAATGGGTAGCTCACCGTCCGATCAGGACCAGGCCCGTGCCGGACGGCGCGTACGTGTTCCACGCGCGCCTCAAAGAGATGTCAGCATCGAGGAGGGGCCCCATAGGGCCGAAGCCTGCCGGGTCAGCGGGATTGTCCGAAAGGGTTACCGCTGGCCCGGAACATAAAGGGCTAAGGAAGGAACACGGGTGGGTTTTAGTCAGTAAGAGTCTGACACTCCCTTCCGCTCCACCCAGAGCGGGAGGGGTCATTTGATGATTTCCCATCCGCAAAAAAAAAAAAAAAAAAAAAAAAGACCCTGTACCAATCTAACTTCTTTTCTGATAGAAAAACCCAATTACCGTCGCGCTTGGTACTTGCTCGAACAAAAGAGTCGGTCAATTACTAGGAATAGATGTTCTAGACATAAAACGTACTTACCGAAACTAAGTACCTAACCTACTATCGCACGTACATACGGTTTAAGGTCAAAGAGATTTTGATTAATCACTTTAGGTAATTGATTACAGAAGTAAGCTCCCTCATGTACGACAGTCCTTGTTATTCGTAGTTAGATCTAATAAGGTACCTTTATGTGAATGTAAAGCCTGTCTGTTGCCATGGAGAACATACATTTTCCCTTTACGCCCCGTCTAACCTTACAATCAGTGTAAAAGCTTTTATCTCTTCTCTATAAAATAAATCACGCCTGTCTGGTTTGCCTATTACTTTAGAACTTGCATGTCTATATCATCTTTAACGTCACATCATGCTATTTAGAGAAGTATCGATACTTTTTCGCTTTGAAGATTTATCGATAAAAGTTTGCGTAGGTAGTAGGTACAAAGTAAAGATTGTTACAGGAGCGTAGGAGTGCTGCGGGCGGTACACGTCAGGGGCTTTGGTAGATACTTATTTATTATTTGACATCTACTTTTGTTAATATTCAATGGCATTCTTCCGCTCTTGACCTCGATCACGCCTGATGAAAAGCGATGGATGAGGTCTATGATGGAACGAGCGTGCCCAGAAGATGAATTCCCACGCATCGACGAAACACAGCAGGCACTCCGGTGGGAGGGTGGTCGCAAACCAGGCGGGTATTTATTTATATAGGTATAGGTACTTTATTGTACACCACAAAAATACATAACAAAAAATGTAATTTTGTGTGCTGTCTTTGCATAACCTGACATTCGTGTCGAAACTAGTGTCATAAGACAAGACCGTCTTTGTAGAACATTACTGATTTATTAATATTATCACCTTTACGCGAACAGGAAGGAAAAAGCATATGACATATTTTAAGGTAGGTACCTACCTATAAAAAAACTAAATTTTATTTATTTATTTTAGGAAAATTTACAGCTAAACAGATACAGTATTAAGTAATAGTTTGTACAAAATATGGCAAAATTACAAGTTTCCACATGAAACAAAAAATTGATAATAGACTATAATTATTTATAACACAATCTAATCAACACACTATTACATAACAACATACCAAGTTATATAATTACAGTTCGATACATAACCACGTAATGAGTTCCTAATAGTTGTTTGCTAAAGTGACATTTACCTCTCTATTCAAATTAATTGAAACCGGTCGATAAAAGCCTTTGCGTCGTCGGTAACTAACAGAAATCGTGCTGATTTATTATGTAAGCTTAGTATGAAGGAATTTGTAGGCGATTTGCATATGTAACATGAATTCTGATGGGATTTTCGTACTCGTAGATATGGCAATAGATGTTAGGGTATTTATTACTTGCGTTTATTTATCTGTAGGTACGTGTCCTCCTATCACATAAAATATTTGCATCGTTCTTGTTTGATGTTAGCAAACAGACAGCTTTTCATATAATTTTAATTTAAAGGAACGATTTTACGTCTTAGAACGTAAGCGATATTAAAATAAAGTCAGTACAAAAATATTATTTTGTACAGGATTCAAACGAGAGACCATCAGCTCAGGAACCAATCACTTGTACAATGTGTAACTGAATTAATGCACATTATGAAACTAGTTTCTACAGAATCGTACTGAATCGATTTCTGTCAGTTTTATTATAGATTTTGGTTTTTAATCCCAAAAGTAATTAAAACTCCGTAAATTACAGTCACTCTTCTGCTGTACAGTCAAAACAAACTAAAATGGACGAAGTATTATACTTTCTACACTAGACACTTATATGTGCGCGATTGTATAACGTAAGTAAATTTGTAATGTGACCACAATCAGTATAACTAATTTAGTGAACAAATAATGTTTTTTATAAATAGTAAAAAAATGTGTGTATATGTAATAAGATTATAAAATAAAATTTTAATTGTTTGGTCCAGTGCATAAAAGTCCAGTTAGTTAAAGTCTGACAACCAGTCTTACCAAGGGGTATCGTATTACCCAGTACCAGGGTTGTGGAGGTCAGATAGGCAGTCGCTCCATGTAAAATACTGGTATTCAGCTGCATCCGGTTAGACTGGAAGCCGACCCCAACATAGTTGGGAAAAGGTTAGGCAGATGATGACGATGGTCCAGTGCGTTAATACCGGTACATGTTGTATACACTCTTCCAGTAATCATCAACAGTTGATTTTACTTTGTAATGTTTTAAAACTAATCCACCTTCAATCAAGTAAAGATCCAAAATAAAGTAACATCATTAAAATTTCTTGGGGCACTAAAGTACCTACTTGGTAATTGTACACGGAATTCCTAGTATTAAAATTTAATGGGAAATGACGTCTCCCTCTGCAGCTGGGACTCGCGAATTCTCCATTAAGTTCAGCATTTAGGTGCAAATTGGTAGTATTTTCGTCTCACAGCTTTCTCTTGGAATCGAATGCTGGAGTTTTGAGAACAATACTTTCATTTCTAGTGGCTTCGTCAATTTAGTCGTCTTGGTCATTTAACGTCACGGTTTTAATGATGTTGTCAGAGATGTATTATTTTAAAGCTACCAACTAGCTTAAGAGCGTAGACGGGCTGCATTTTTTCCATACAAACGTATTCCCCTATTCTCTTTCTGGATAATGCCTCAAGAGTAATCAATTTTATTTATAAAAATCTAGGTCTATTGAAGGCATGCCCTTGTTATTTTTTTTTCAAAAAAATTATTACATAAATAAATATGATTTTCTGAAAACCTAAAAAAATGCCCCGTTTTTACCTACGTAATCAGACGACTACCAAAGAAAATTGAAATGTTTTTAAGATAAAAACAAATGATAGGGACATAGATCTATTCTTCCTTTAAATTTTGATATCAAAAATATTTTAATCGGCTTAGGTTTTGAGAAGAAAACAGGGGAATACGAAACGTCGATCGGTCATGGTTTTTTCTAGGTAAAATCGTTCTGAGCTGCAGTTGTCCCTATCGCACTCTACGGGGTGAGACTAGAGGGAGAGAGACAGCAATAGTTTCTTCAAATACCTATTTCTCAATTCTCGCGCAGCCCGTCTACGCTCTTAAGTCCGCAACTTCGGCAGTGGGTGTTTCCGAATAGGAAAATTTCCACAATTTTCTGACGACCAAAGGCACAAGGTTTTTCTCTTATATTAAAGTGTAGATGTAGACATTGATTTTATTGTTTATTTATTAAAACTTTATGCACAAGTAAAATTACTGTACAAAAGCGGGCTTAATAATAATAATAAACCATTTATTTTCAGGTAACAAAGACCCATAGACACCTTAACCTAAGTATACCTAATAGTATAGTAACAAATTTTGTTAGTAAATAAAACATAATAACTATGTGTGTTGTGTGTGTCTATGTCTATGTTGTCTGTGTGTTAATGACTGAGGCATTTTCTACCAGTCAACTTCATGGGTGATGCAGAGACAAAACATGACAGGTGCAACATAGGAGATAGAAAGCTCAGAATTAAATAAGAAAAAACTGACACATAGATAAACAAAATAAATGGGAATAATAATAAATATTTTGCTGTCGGGAATTAATATTATGTTGTTGGGAACGGTGAAGGAAAACATCGTCATGAGGAAACCGGCATGTCCTAGGACCTGACATTCGAAGAAGTGTGTCATCTACCAACCCGCACAGGGCCCGCGTGGTAGATTACAGCCCACTCCCTCGACGAGAGGACGCCTGTGTCCCAGCAGTGGGAACATTATAGGCTGATTATGTTGTAAGTTGTTGTAGTTGGGAACTATTAGCAACTTTGAACTACTAGTACCATTTTGCCCGACCAGCTAATCGAATACAGAACGTTCAAACCTACACCATACATCTCAGTAATTTGTTACTTAAACAAACAAACTTCCTGTTTATAACTCGAAGGTTCTCGAGTTACGCCTACGACATATGTAACTACCTACAATTAGTAGGAAAGTATCATTACCTTAGTTTACATTAACCTTTATGTTGTTGTTGCTTTTACAAATAAAAGCTAACAACAAACATCAAGAATTTTGATCTGAGATGAGAATATACAGGTGAATTGCATTTTACATATTTCTTCCAGGATACGATAGTGTGACCCATTTGCAACTATTTTAAGCACCCTATAAAGCCGAGGCGAAAATTCATGGGATTCGAAAAAACCTATTTTTTATGAATTTTTGAAAATTTCACAAGAACTTAAATATCACATAATCAGCCTATAACGTTCCCACTGCTGGGACACAGGCCTCCTCTCGGTGAGAGAGAGTGGGCCGTAATCCACCACGCGGGTCCAGTGTGGGTTGGCAGATGTCACATGTCTTCGAATTTTTGGTTCTACGATATGCCGGTTTCCTCACGATGTTTTCCTTCACCGTTTTGAGAGCAGTGGTGATGAAATAATTTACACAAAGTAAAGCGCCTGTCTGGGTTCGAACCTACGACCTACGACTCGTAAGTCGTACGACTTGGCCACCACTGCTTACTTAAATATCACTATTCTCTAAACTCTCAAATTGGACCTGAAGACCCATTCTCGTAATTAAAATGTTTAAAGTCTAGTTGCAATCTTAACTGAGCGACAATCAACGTCAAAAACTTGTCAAAAATGTAGGGAAATTAGAGGTATTTTTGACAGATTGAGACACAGATCAGACTGCGAACGTACTTCAAATTACCGGAGCTGCCCCTCGGACCATCCCATCATTTTTCGCTTCTATGATGAGGCAATTAAGGTGTGCTAATGAGTTGGCGGGCAATTATATAGTTACCTTTTAAAATCCATGTCTTTGGTAAAGAACCTTGCTTAGTTAAAATTGCTGTAAGAGTATGAAGATACATATTTTTTGTGTAAAAAATTATTAAACTTATTTTCCGTTTATAATTGTTATGGTAAGGTACACACTTAAGTAAATTATAATTGGTACCAATGTTCAAAACTGATCGCTTTGCTTACCAATAGGTACACTGTTGTAACTGCTATTTTCCTTTAGGAATTTCTCAGTAGTAGCCCAGAGTCTGAATTTGTGCCCAGTTGATGGCAATAGACTCCTATTACTTGGGACTTAAGAGCCCAATCACACGTACCACAAGCGTTCCACAACGACTACAAGTGGACAAGCGCAAATTTTTATGAAAATGAATAGTTTATTCACATAGACCACATTTGGTCGTCAAAATCAACCGTATGGGCTATACAGACCACATTAAGGCCACGTCACAGCCACAACGCAACTACCAGCGAGCCTGCGAACTAGCGGCCGTCCACGATCTGTCTGTCTTTCAACACTAGCGACAACGCAACCACATCAAAATTTTGTAGTTACCACAAATGCAAGAAGCTGCAGCGATACTATTCACACGTGGTTACGCGTGTAGTGTCGCTGCAGCAAAAATGTGGGCAAGTAAAAAACATTACGCATCAAAAAAAAACAAAATAACAATTTGGGAGAGAAAACATGCGTAAATTGCAATTGCCCACATTTTGTCGGTGCGATGTGGTGTGGTTGTGGTACTTAAGAAACGGCTCTAAACATAACTAGTGAAATGTGGATGTACTATAGGTACACTTATGCCTAACCCTTCGGGAATTACAGGCCTGGTGTTATGTTGTAAGTGCCAAGATTAACCAAGTTTATCCCTAATCTTAAAATACTTATATACACTCTTCCAGGCATCATCAATAGGTAATTCTCACCCTTCAATAAAGTAAGTAACATCATTAAAATATTTTGATTTCTTTTTATTTTTCTTTCTTGAATTTTCTTGATCTCTTTTTTTTTTCAAAAATTGAAAAAAAATATTTCTTCAATTTCTTGGGCAATTTTATTTACTTGGTATTTGTACACGGAATTCCTAGTACTAAAATTCAATGGGAAACGACGTCTCCCTTTGCAGCTGGGACTCGCTAATTCTCCATTAAGTTCAGTAGGTATTTTGGTGCTAATCGGGAGTATTATCGTCATACTTCTAAAGAGATGATCAACAAAGTACCAGAGTGTTTATCAAATACAGCTAAGAGGTCAATTAATAATGCTTAGCAGTAATTACTTATTAATGCAACACAACATGCTGTTAGCAGAGCTCAAACTAATCAATTATTGATGCCCTGAACAAGCAGTCCCAGTGCAAACACGACTGTTTGTTATACTTTCATGAATCAAATATCTGGATTGTTTCCTTCAGGAACAAAGAATGACAGTCAGAGATATTATATATTATGTATTATGGGGCTGTTAAAATCTAGTAAACTCTCATGATAAAAATATATTATCCAGTCAAATAACTTTTGTTTTTATTTCAATATCAGATATGATAATATTATTAGGTATAATAAGCTATCAGTCTTATAATAACAATAAAAATATGTACAAGTATACAGAAAAAGAGGGGAAAGAATCATAGTACCCACATCAAAAAATTGGTCCGTATCGCTGTCAACAGGAAAAGTACCTAAAAGGCTGCCAGCATTATCACGTTGTATGAATTGCCATAAAACGTGGTGATGCTGGCAGCCTTTTGTACTACCCATTTGGTTTTGAAATGTTTGGATAACAGAGGTCTCATTTGTCCGATACCAACAGCATTTTAGGTGTAGGTATTTAAAAAAAATCTGCTGTTCCCTACATTTTGAAGAGTTATACGAACATAAATGTAGGGAACAGCTGATTTTTTTTCGCTATTTCTTTTTGATTTCTGGTTTGGCCCCATAGGACCAAACCAGAAATCGCGAAAATAAATAGTAAAAGTTAGTAGGTAGTTATAGTAAAAGTTGTTCATAATGGTGAGTACAATGACATCTTAAGAGGTTGTTACTAATGTTTTACCAATAACCCTGTATAAATCAATTATTATTATTATCAAGCAACTTTTAGCTCTAAGAAAAGGGGGTAACCAATAAATGTAGCCGATCGTACATTATTTAAATCTATATCTGAATATTAGTAATAACAGAAGTGCGCAGTGTTGCTTGCATGGCAGGCTGATAACAGTCGGGAGGCGAACGTAAATGAAAAAAAAATTGTGACCGTAATTTCACGCGGACGAAGTCGCGGGCAGAAGCCAGTTACCATTACGAACAAAAGGGTTATTTATTATGCAAAGAAGAAACGGACTTCTTTGCATAACGCAGGCAGCATTAACATAATCAAAAAGGTGCTACAACGCGTTGTATGCAAAAAGGGATAAGATTTCATATTTATTTAGAAGCCAACATTCTCAGAACTCAATATACCTATCTCAAGTAGGTCCCAGAAGGTATTCATCAGAATTTCTGAAACTTCGAGGACACGATATCAAAGAATCTTCATTACGAAATTGCCATAAACCTCATCATACAATCTTGAAGCAATTAAAGTGTAATATCCATATTGTCGTCTGCTTAATCATATTAGACGCACAGATATTACGAACACGGAATAAGCATTAGCTGATTTTGAATTTCGAAAGCAAAACATATATCGGCAACGTTTTGAACATGTTAAAGGCTCTCCCCCACAGGCACGATATTATCGATCGATAATATCGGATGCGTTATTGCGATATCTATTTTCAGTACATTTTGTATTAGGACGGCCACGAAGTTACACACTGCTGCAATAATAACGACGCAATAGAAGTAGGCCGCTTGCATTCCTCCGTCCTGAGATATTCCCATATAAGTTCTTAGAACATTTAGTATTAGGACAGATCTATAAACACACCTGCGTTAATAAGCTTAGAGTAGTTACGTGTAGTGCGGGTGCCCGTAGCATAGGTTACACGTACACGTTAAAAATATCGGACGATAAAAACGCAGCTGTGTGGCATGGATTCGGTACGCATTATCGCAACAACGCATCCGATATTATCTATAGATAATAACGCGCCTGTGGGGGAGAATCTTTATTTAAATCAGACCGCTTGGTATCGCATAAATCCTCATTGTTGCTTTGATAGGGAAAGCAATAGCATGCGACATTTTTCTTGTTCATTTTATTTATGGACAAAGAGCATGATGGATAAGTCTGTTAATCAGGTTGATCATTACTTTTGTTTATGAGTGGATAATAATGTTTTTGATTTGCGCTTTGAATATTACTAAAATCTGTAAAAAACAATTAATAGATTTTGAACCTTATCGCTACAGTCAAGGTTGATTGGGTAAATTTGACAGTTTCGGGTAGCTTGATGTGCTGGCCTCTGTTCTGTGGTATTCAACGCAGCATTATTACCTACATACTGTTAAAGCCTTGTTATAGAAGACAATAGAAGAGTAGAATTATTTATTATCTAATAGCAGTAGTAATATAACTTATAGATTCATAGTCTTAGTAGGTACCTAACAATACCCTGTTACCTAACGCAAGTATCACGATCTGTATGAAAACCCAGTGTGCCATTTTTTGACTACCTACTATGACGTTACAAGCATAGTGATGGTATAATCAAATCGATTCAACGGCACCCGTCTCGCCCCACCCCCCGGGGCCTAGCGCCAGTGCTTACGCTCACCCAGCCAGCAGTACTCAGGACGACTGAGCACGAAAGTGCTTGCTTACGATTTTTGTACGTAAGCTGTGAAGTAGTTGCTCTTGCGTTATCTAGGTGTATCTATATCTCTGATTGTTACTATGTATGAGAGGTAGTGTTATAATTATGTTATTATGTGGTTCTTTAATTTGTTAAAGGGCTTTGAAGGTCCGTGGCTTATCTTACCTGTCCGCCATTTTAATTTTTTCAAAATGGTGGCCACGCATGACAACTATATAAATCTATAGCTGACATTAATACAAACAGAAACCATAATTAGGACAAACCCCGAAAAATGTCACGTGTCCGAGAGATTAACGTTCAAAGTTGATCACATGACATTCATATTTTTTTTAACTTGCGTACATTGAATCTTGTTGCTGGTTTGATTATTTTAAACAGCTATCGATGTATACAGGTTTCATGCGGGGCCGCCATTTTGAAAAAAAAAACAAAATTGCGGATAGGCATGTATGCCAGGCTCCCAAAAATCTTAAATCTCCTTTGTTAATCTTGCCGAATAGCGCAGTTTTTTTGTAAGAGATGTATCATTTTATAAAACACATACTTAAAAGTCCCCCAGAGGAGAGTGAAGTATAAAGGTATTCATAGGGCAACGGCTAGCAATCTCTCACTGTCGCTGTATATGCATTATTGCAATTTTTATACCAACCAAACGTATGGTTCCCTGGAGGAACCAGGAAGGTAGAAAAAACATTAGATACATGCTTGGACATATTTGCCCTAGTTTCTACCTATATTTGAAATAAAAAAAGTTCAAAAATACATATTGTTCAGGATTATTTTGTGACGGACTCCGTAAAATCGAGGTTTCAAAGCAATTTTACGTAGCCCATACATAAAAAGTCGATTCACTTCAGTT
This sequence comes from Oligia latruncula, assembly GCA_948474745.1. Classification (NCBI taxonomy): domain Eukaryota; kingdom Metazoa; phylum Arthropoda; class Insecta; order Lepidoptera; family Noctuidae; genus Oligia; species Oligia latruncula. The sequence continues at coordinate 7,820,255 of OX419693.1, read as the reverse complement.
TTTAACAAATCTTAATTATTGAGCAAAATATTTAATTAAAATTGCAACAGAAGCATATAATAATTACATTTATAGATACTTAGCTATTTTATAAAATTAATTTAGTTTATCGAATAATTTTGTGACAATTTTGATTTTTACTTATTTTTTTATTTTTTATTTTATAAAATGATGATATCTAAAAATTACAGCATTTGTTGCTGACCGTAGTTTTTTCTAGTAGTTGACGTTATTGTAATTATTTTTAAATAGCTATAAATTCAACAGTTATTCTTATGAAATGGCAGTTATAATATCGTGATTTAAAAGAGTGTCCGGAATTTTTTGCCCGTTCTTTTCCATAGAGATCTACGTTTAGAATTGGACAACTAGCTTCAACTTTCTGACTAACTGACCGACACTTTGGCAAATCAAAAGTGCCTGCAAATTGTTTAATTGAAATAAATGCTTTGAGTTTGAGTTTGGGTCTGCAGCTAACTGAGTCTAAGTGGCGTCTTTTGTGCATGAACGTTATTGTATGCTGACTTCATGTAATCGAACCGCTTGCCTATTGCAGCTCACATTTGATGAATGTGTCTCGCCGTCTCGTCCTCCTGTAACACTATGAATATTGAATGTCCGATAACTACAATGAATTGGTATTGTTAACGATAACAGTAGAATTAGGTGTGTTGGTCCTATTGACTGACTGGGCGAGGATTAATATTTTTCTTTTTATAAATAAACGTTGCCCCACACTAGGAATTCCTCCTGTATTGTGGGTGCGTTTACAAACATTTAAAGGCACATACACAAACAGCCAGACCCGGAACAACTACTTGTTGTGTACTTGTACTTGTTGTTGTACTAGAAAGTTGATTACGACTGCTTAGGAATATGATTGTGAGGTAATGAACACCATACTTATTACTGCAGAACAGCATCATCATCCTCCTGCTATCAACCAGTCAATCAACTCAGCCTATTGCAGTCCACTGCTGGACATAGGCCTCTCCCAGACTGCGCCACAACACCCTGTCCTCCGCCTTCCGCATCCAGTCCATCCCAGCCACTTTCTTCTTTAGGTCGACGGTCCATCTAGCTGGAGGGTGTCCCACACTACGCTAGCCGATACGCGGTCTCCACTCAAGGACTCGCCTGCTCCACCGGCCATCGGTCCTTCGACAAACATGGCCAGCCCACTGCCACTTCAGTTTGCTTACTCTGCAAGCTATGTCGGTAACTCCCGTTCTTTTCCGGACAATTTCATTCCTGATTTTATCCTTCAAAGAGACTCCGAGCATAGCTGGCTCCATAGCGTGCTAAGCGACCTTGAATTTGTGGACCAGCCCGACCGTCAGTGTCCACGTTTCGGCACCATATGTCATGACGGGCAGGACGCACTGGTTGACGACCATAGTCTTTAAACACTACGGGATAGGCGACGAGACCTGCTCCTCCTGCTACGCGTATCCAAATTTATTTGGGTTGACACTGCATGTTTTTATTTTCTTTCAAACATATCTAGTAATCTTTATCTCAGAATTCACTTTTTCTTAGCTACCTATATCATCAGTATCAGAACAGCAATGTTTAAAACAGCTCACAGAATAAGCAAGCTGAAGTGGCATTGGACCGGCCATATTAGCCTTAGTACCGATGACCGTTGGGGCAGACGTGTTCTTGAGTGGAGACCGCGAATCGGTAAACGTAAGGTGGGACGCCCTCAGGCTAGGTGGAGCGACGATCTTCGCAGGATGGCTGGTAGCAGCTGGATGAGAGTTGCCGAAAATCGAGTTGAATTTCGTGCAATGGGGGAGGCATATGCCCAGCTGTGGACTGCTACGGGCTGATGATGATGATAATAATGTTTAAAAGTAAGAATGCTCTTAATACTGGTCGTATTTTTCTATTCGTGGCTATAAAACTGTATTTTTTGACTCCCAAAAGACAAAACTCATTTATAAAGTGGAGTCATGATAAGGCTTGTTTCCACATGGCTAAGCCCAAAGCGACACAATGCAACATGATTGATGGACCGCTCAACATTACATACAGTGTATCCTGTACCTACTTTATAAAAATGTTTTAAAGCGATTTCTATACTTAACGATATTAAACTTTTGAAATTGGCTGAAATAAAGTAGGTTTTGATGCCGCTTTTGCCCGTGGCTTCGCCCGCGTAGTTGTTGGAAAATTTCTCACGGGAATGTACATACTACCGGAATTAAATGTGTTAATCCAGGCTATAAATTATATGTGAGCCTTTCATCCAAATCCATACAGCCGTTTTTATGTCAATCTGGAACATACATGCAGACAAACAAATAAACGGACAAAATTCTAAAAACTATATTTTCGGCATCAGACTCGTTACCACACTTCGTAGCAATATTCAATGTACAGCTTTGACTTCGTTACTATTTTATTACCTTTATGAATGGATTCAGGTAAAAACAAATATATAATTTTGAAAAAAATTAAGACCTATTATGTTGTTGTGTTGTTTCGTAATAATTTAATAATTTTTGATAATAATTTAATAATTTTTTATATTTTTTTTATTTTTGATACTTATAATTTTTATTTTTGATTGTAATTTGTAATATGGTTAAATTTTATATGGGTGTATACCTGAAATAAATTTGATTAGATTTTGATTTATATTTCTCAATTACCAAAGATTTTTTACCAGTAATAACGGAACAAAATAAGTTTTATTCCCATGTGTGGATAGTGTAGTTACCGTTACTAATCGACAATGTTTTAAGATCGTTCTTTGTAAAGCAGGGCGACTAACATAACATTACGTAACACTGCACATCAACATAATACATCGGCGCAATTAATTTAATCGACGTGTTTGTGGTTTCACGCGATACCAAATATAATTAATATCACATTTATTTTCACGTGCTTGAATTACTGAACTGTTACTACGCCTGAATTATTGCTGATAATTCATTGCGGCTGTTTGCACTGTTTCTATTCTAGGTACGTGTTAATAGAATATTTATCAAAAATATACTATGCGCACAAAAGCCTGTATTTAAAACCACAGCAAATAATACAATGGAACAATAAATTTATTTAATTGGGGTGCAGTGGAAACCTCTACGACAGACGATGTAAAATGTCTGTCTGGCTCACCCAGGTCATTCATACCAATCTGCTAACTGACCATTTATTTTACCATATCATAAAACTTGCCAAGATTTTGACGTGATATAAGATGTTTTTAGCTGCATAATTATTTGCCTTCTACGGACTGTACTCCTTTCGTCATACTCCGTACTCTCGTGCTTAAGGCAAAGCGCAAAGTTGGGTTATATTTACAATTCGGGTGATCGCAATATGTATACATCAACTACATGTACAAGTATTTCGTTACATTTGAGCCCTTGGAACAAAAATTAAAGACTCTATTTTGATTCTCGCCTCACTTCAGCTAAGATTTCGGGTAGCGGGTATTCTAGGAAAAATTGCATTGTTGTAAATTCGTAGTAATGTAGCAAAGGTCATGTCACTCAATGGGTGTAGGAAGGAGGTAGGGTTTCTAAAGTTGTGCGAAACACAGCAATAAAGACAGGTACAGAACGCGTTTCGGACACCTGTCTCTCTAGCTCTCATGTCTGTATCTATACACAAAAGGAGTACCTACTTAAGTACTCTATTTTAACATCGGGATGATTGGTACCGTCAACAGGAATTTTGTGGTGGACAAGGTATGAGAATAGTCAAACGATCGTGAAACCCAAGATTTCAACATCTGTTGATATTTTATTGACAGTAAAAAACAATAAAATAGAAACCTGACTAAAATAGTAGAGCCCTGCAAATAACTAAAATACTTAGATATTAAAAGTAGCATTGGTACTAGACTTCGAAGCTAACCTAGGGAAGGCACTAAACCATTAATGCAGTTTATCGACATATCAGTATATTCCAAGAAACAAACTTCGCTGCATGAATATTCCGAGCTCGCAGGGACGACTCAGATTAGAAATAATATTATAACTTAGAACGTCACTCGCTGAAAGCTGATCTTGCCTTACCCTGTTCTATTTCTAAATTAGCTATTAGATGCAATGCACACCGTAGTGGTGGGGTGTACGTACGTGGGTCAGACGCCAGCACATCAAGCTAGTAGTAGCTTGATGTGAAAGAAATTTGACAGATTGTAGAATCTGTCAAATTTCTTTAATATATTTTCAACTTTATCGCTAAAGCATAAGGTTCAAAGTTGGTTGGGAAAATTTGACAGTTTCGGGTAGCTTGCTGTGCTGGCGTCTGTACATGGTTTGTAGTTGAAGCTATCATTGGCTCTTCATGCTCATTGTCCGTTTTCAGCGTCCCATTGCCTTTGTTCTCAGTCCCTTAGGTATCACAACATGGATAGAAAATTCACAACTAACATTATATCAAGAAATTCAAAGAAAAAATCGCATTACCTACATTTTATTTCCATCATCTTTAGAGAGAAGGCGTCTAGAGCTTGTTACCGTCTTCCCACTCGTTTCTGTTGCATTCAACACCCACGTATATATAAAAATACATTTTTCTGGAAAATTATATTACTACTTACCACCTGTGATATCTAAGGGATCTAGTGTACCTACCAACTTGTCTCGTTGAATGTGGTTCTAATAGTTTTAGTAACGAGGTTCAATTCTGTAAAAGCAAGTAGACGTCTCAAACTTAATAGAAAACCGCGCTCTTACGCTTGCGCACTGCACTCAGCAAAATATATACGTAATCAGGCAGCTTACTGTAACTTCTTTTATCCGACTGCGGCTCTTTCCAAAAGGGGTAATTTATTTAATCTGTGGTGCGTGAAATAGGTGTAGGAAACCGGCATGTCCTAGAACCAAAAGTTCGAAGACATTGACGTCTGCCAACCGGAACTGGGCCCGCGTGGTGAATTACAGCCCACTCCCACATACCAAGTGGAGGCCTGAGTCCCAGCAGTGGGAACATTATAGGCTGATTATGCGTGAACTCAGCAGTCAAGTCTTTGACATCGTACATCTGCGCCTTTAATACATAATATGTGATGAATTATGTTCATTTCATGACAGGTTACTTACCTCTTTTATTGACTATACAGGTAATAAAAAACCTTTCTGATCACAATTACATACTATAGCAACGCAAATATTTCAAACAATCAACTCCACACACTATACAACAAAACAGAAACACACGAAATTACTTTTATTTCAGCTACAGCAGTATAGCAAAAAGATAAATCCAATCCACTCAAGTTGCATAATGAAATTCATGAACGCGTTTACGCGTTACGTAACTACGCTTCATAATAAAACTCTATTATCGAATTCTACACAGCTGGGAACAAAAGCTTTTTGTTAAGAAAAAAAGGCACATAATTATTCTTTGAATTTGCACACATGTGCCTGATGGAACTCTTAACAAGAAAATAATAACTTTCTGTTTTATAAGAAGCGATATAAAAAGTATACTATATAAGTAATATGATTGATTTAGTTTAAACACGTCAATATCTTCTACTTTAGGCTTGGTCTTAATAAATAGGGTTAGGTCGCTTGGTCATATACTTCGAGAAAGAATAACCGACTGTCCCATATAAATGTGAAGTATGTGTGTGTGTATGTGTGAGTGTGTGTGAGGGTTTGTGGGGTGTGCGTGTGTGTGTATGTATACGATACGATGTGGGTCCCATGAAGACAGTCGTTCAGTTTGATGGTCAACACTTAAATATCATATATATTTAAGTATAATTTACTACTATGTACATCTGCCAACTGACTTCTGGTTGTAATCTGAAGCAACGAAACGTTTATAAATAACTAGCTGACCCGGCAAACGTTGTTTTGCTCCTACACTACTCCTACCCTACTCCCACACTACTCCTACTCTACTCCTACACTACTCCTACACTCCTCCTACCCTACTTCTACCCTACTCCTACCCTACTCCTACCCTACTCCTACACTACTCCTACCCTACTCCTACACTACTCCTACCCTACTCCTAACTACTCCTACACTACTCCTACCCTACTTCTACCCTACCCCTACCCTACCCTACTCCTACCCTACTCCTACACTACTCCTACCCTACTCCTACACTACTCCTACCCTACTCCTACACTACTCCTACACTACTCCTACCCTACTTCTACCCTACTCCTACCCTACTCCTACTATAAATAAAAATAAAAAATAAAAAAAGTATCCTATGTCCGTCTCCTGGTCCTAAGCTACCTCCCCACCAATTTTCAGCCAAATCGGTTCAGCCGTTCTCGAGTTATAAGTGGTGTAACTAACAGACTTTCTTTTATATATATAGATTACGTTTTACATCAAAAAGCTTTCAAAGATCACCCTTCAATAAACCATCATGAATCAGCTTGAATTATGAATCCCGAGAAACTACAGGAGATACTTTAATATATAACATTGATATTCACACAGTCATTGCCTATAATTGGCAAACTGTTCATCAGTTATGCCTGATGAATATTCAAAATTACAGAGATTACCTACCACTTACTAATAGTTTCACAAATTCTGGTAAACAAAATTCATAGCTAAGTACCCTCTGAAACTTTATATCTATGGAAGTTATGTGTGTAGTCATGTGTTGTGTGTGTGTTGTTTCAGTTATAACTTACAAGAGAAACAGGATATAATCGAGCGCTAACTACCTACAGTCTGGCTCGTGTAAAGGAACACGTGTTCCCACCACCACATATAAAACAGTATGGTAATTCAGATGACGTATTCAATTCTTCGTAAGTGATGAACGATCCATGTGGAGCTCACGATTCAGCGGGCTGAATGAAAGCGATTCATCTTCCCTGTAACACCACAAAAGCTAACGTTTGTGTTAAGATGAAACAGAAGCAAGGCCATATATATATTGAGGAAACTACACGGATGGATATACTTACTCTTATTTATGAAATAAATTGTGAAAGATGATACAGCGAGAAAGATAAGATGTATGAAAAAGTGAACCTAATTTTCTAAACTTTTATGATTTTGTGTAATAACTAGTATTGACCGATAACTTGTATGTGGTGCAAACTGTAAATATAAGTTGGTTATTAATAAAAAAAAACCGGGTAAGAGCGAGTCGGACTCGCGCATCGAGGGTTCCGTACCATCATAATTATGTTTTTAAATTTTCACCGGCGAGCTACTTACTAGATCTCGTTCAAACCAATTTTCGGTTGAAGTTTACATGATAATGTACATCATATATTTTTTTTAGTTTTATCATTCTCTTATTTTAGAAGTTACAGGAGGGGGGGGACACATTATATCACTTTGGAAGTGTCTCTCGCGCAAACTATTCTGTTTATAAAAAATTATATTAGAAACCTCAACATCATTTTTGAAGACCTATCCATAGATACCCCACACGTATGGGTTTGATGAAAAAAAAAATTTTGAGTTTCAGTTCTAAGTATGGGGAACCCCCATACTTTATTGTTCTTTTCTATTTTTTTGTGAAAATCTTAATGCGGTTCACAGAATACATCTACTTACCAAGTTTCAACAGTGTAGTTCTTATAGTTTCGGAAAAATGTGGCTGTGACATACGGACGGACAGACAGACAGACAGACATGACGAATCCATAAGGGTTCCGTTTTTGCCATTTGGCTACGGAACTCTTATAAAAGAGATATAAGTACAGGGGAATGGTGATGAAATGTAACATACGTAATATATGTTTTGTAATGTCCACAAATCAGTGGATTACATTTCTACTAATAACTTCATGCCCGACCATAATATTATTGCGACAGATTTGCAATGACGCGTTAAATATTATGGCAGTGCATAACCACGTAGCTGGCGTAGCTTGACGTCACGTTTCGTAGCATCGTCGTAGCATCGTCGTAGCAACAACGTAATAAAGTTACGAACTTTATAAGTGGGCACAATATAATATTAATTTTTTCACCAAAATATGAAAACCAATCCTACTAGTCCTATGTAATATTATAAACGCGAAAGTTTTGATTTTGTTGAAACTTTACAGTAATATAGCTTACACGTCCGAATAACACATAGAATACTTTTTAACCCGATATTCCCACGGGATGGACACTTATGCGGCTGAAGCCGCGGGGCACTGCCAGTCGTTTATACGTATAAAAGTTTCTATTACGTTATAAAATTCGTTGTTCAAAATATTTCATGTTTTTTTTTAACTAAATCAAAACGCGTGGTATTGCTTATTCGCAAATTATTCATCATTCGCAAATACTGAATATCGATATCTACATATTTTTAACAATCCGGAGACTTTTATATTTTTTTCAGTCTGATTAGTATTCATTTAGTCAATTTTATGTACATTTTCAGTACTTCGAGTGTGCACAAATATCGAGTAAAAAATACCAATATGTAAATACAAGCAGCGTTATTTGTATTTTTATTGTACCTGCAAATAGTGAATGAAGTATTATGGGGGTAGGCAAACATTTTACAAAAAGTCTGCTACTTTTTTTTTTAGAACAAACTTGTAACTTTCAGAGGGGCAATTCTCGTAATTTCAAGAAGGTTCACAGTCAGGGGGCCAAAAAAGGCCACTCTGGCAGAATCATAAAAGGATAACATTATGAATCATAATATGGCGAAGACAGACCATGTTTTTCTTTTTTTCGCTGCACTACGTAGGTATAATCAAAGAGATTGGGATTGGATTGATTGGTATTTTAGCACAGACAAAAAAAAATAACTGAAAAATCCTTCACCAATGGGATTTATTACGATTAACTTAACAGTTAACTGTCCATTATGATTCATAATGTTATACTTTTATGATTAGGCCCCCTGATCTCAGTGTATATCTGTAAAAAATACCTATGGTTTCCCTACATTTTGTAAAGTTTTTGAGATTGATTGTCGCTGGAATGAGGTTACGACTACATTTTGAACGTTTTTAATTATGGATGGGAATTCGCCTTCTGATATCTTAAAAATGGATAAACGAAATTACATTTAATACCACACTTTATAATGAACTTGAGCTTTGATCTCCTTTTATTTGTCGAGTTCATACATACAAAAACGCCTACTAATCTACCCCTTTCCTCCACACAACCTCTCCACAAATGGAAGTAGGTAGTAGCGACACTCCAATTGAAAAGACAGGTAAGTGAATATGAATAAGGCTGGTCGTGCACTCATGGGGGACGATCGCGATCGCACGCTGTAGTGGATTGGGGCAATTCATCTTACTCCTGTACGGATACTGACACCGGGAGTAGTGTGTACCTTAGTAAGTTTGTTTCGGGATAGAGATTTTTTTTTAAGTGAAAACTTCTCGCTAGTTGGGCGTTTTTTTAAATGGGTAAAAACCATTGAACTCACGCCATTGTTACCGTAAGCGACACCGCCCGTATTTTGTTTATAAGACGATTCAAAAAATACCCGCTTCGGATGTGTTCGGCTGTCCTCGCGATGTACTCGGTTTTAATGTCTACCCGATATGTCAGTGAGTGATGGCAAAGTATTCTGTTTGTGTTTTGTTTTCACTTCTGTCGGCACTCCCGGAATGCCACTGTTTTTTTTTTGTATTTTATTGGCTGACTACGGTAAGCCACGATGTGTCCGCGATGTTTCCACACAGAATATTGCTTCTACAGCTGCCAGGTACCTTTCAAATACCTATTTACTTTGAGCATTACTTATGTGTACCTATTAGGTAGGTATACTCGGTAGGTATCCCTATTACCTACCGAAACAAACTGCCTAAGTAGGGTAACTGAAATATTAGTTTTTTTTTTTCATATAAAATTATTGCATACAGAAAAACAGGTCACCCGTAACCCCCAAAACTCCTGGCCATACTACTCATGAAAGGATACCTCTTCCTCACCTGCCAGCGTCAGTGAATAGCCCACGGGTCAGAGTTCGACCCGTGATCGACATCAGCCGGTGAATACACACAGGATTTTAACCCTTTCGTCAAAAACGAAGAGCGATTCCCTCAAAATGAAAGAGAATTACGGACGGCGTGAAATATCGCCTCTTACGAAATACATTTATCATCGCAGATAAGTGTGTACACTTTATTATTATCTGTTGAAAAATATGAGTTGACGTGTTTCATTTTTCTAAAAAGTGATTGTAAAAATATTGGCGAGATAAGGAGCAACATTTGAACAACAATAATAAAAGAAAACAACAGTTCAGTTGAAAAAATAAACTGAAATAGACAAAAGTCTTTGTCTAATAGTAGAAACGCCAATCCACACTTGGTCCGCGTGGTAGATTACGGTGAGAGGGTCACCGAGAGGAGGCCTGTGTCCCAGCAGTGGGAACATTATAAGCTGATTATGATGATGAATAGTAGAAAATACTACCTAGATAAAGTACTTTGCTGAACTGAAAGAAAATAAGCAGAACCAATGTGAATAATTTAACATCTAAATAAGATATCGAAACCTTCACGAGCACAAGATCGACAACGAGCTTGTAAAACCAATATTCTACAAGATATCTGTCACATCTACATATGATGTAGATACATAAAACCCATACATATACAATTCAAAGGTAACCTGCAAATCAACTTGAGGGATTTCTTACGTCGCCCTTTGAACCTTTGAGAGAAAAGGAATAAATCAACAGACATCTGCCCAAAAGAGATCAAATTTAGGTAATAAATTGGTATACAACACTACAAAGAATTTCCAAATTTTCTCGTTTTCCCGAAGGCATACTTGAATATTTTGTTGAATTCTCCTTTCATGTACTCTGAATTTTATGTTTTATAGTTTTAATAGGTAACCTTGGTTTTCAAGGCTTCATTCAGACGGTAATAAAAGTGGGGTATAAAATTCTATGTACTCGTATTAACTCGTAAAACTACTTTGTAGGTACTTAGACTGAAATACATAGAAGCGCATTGAGCGGGTTTCTTAGAGGAGAATATTTTCCACCACACTTTATTATTTCATGGCCACTCATCATTTTAAGGTAAATAAGGGTCCCACCCACGTTGTGTTATTTGATCCCCAATTAAGACTAGGGCAAGCTATCTCCAGTTCCCGCTTAGCAATTAATAATGACAGAAAGGAAAGAGACGGCATATAACTGCCTCTTTCTGGCATAGAGACTAATCTACCCTCAGGTGCGTGTCAATCAAATGTTGATGAAAATTCTTCTTTTCGGTAAAAGGCAATCAATCTGAATTTGCTTGAAAACCCGAATTCGTCCAATATGACTCCACTTACTTGTGAATGAATTGAAAGAGGGTGACCACAGATTTCATCCGACTCCCTCGTACCGTCCAAGTAATGAAATGCAAGCGATTATGAACGTAGTAACGTACCTTCGAGAAAGTACAGTCTCTTTTACGTTCATAAAGGTGGTAATAGAATACAAACTGGAAATTAATAAGTGGGTATAGTTTTTATAAAAAGATCAATAGGTAGAAATAAAAAATATGGCATTAATCAAATTCATGACACGCAATTACAGCTTTTAAGACATAACTACAAATACAACATTTTTTTTTTATTAATCTATTCTGTCCCACTGCTGGCCAAACGTCTGCCCCATACTTCGCCATACATCTTTGTCTTCTGCCTTTTCCGGCCAATCACACTAATATTATAAAGGCGAAAGTTTGTGAGTGTGTGTGTGTGTGTGTGTTTATATGTTTGTTATTTCTTCACGCTCAAACGGCAAGAAAAATTTTGATAAAAAGTTTTATCAAAATTGTTCCAGCCGTTTGAGCGTATGAAGATAGCTGACACCCTGGATTAACATATAGGCTACTTTTATCCCGATATTCCCACGGGATCGACTTTTACGCGGGTGAAACCGAGGGGCGCAGCTAGTCAGTCAATAAAGAGTCTAGGCCGTCGCCGTCGTTCCGGCGATTCTTAGGCCTGCTTCGGTGACGACGCCCGTCTTCGGCCACGGCCTTGGGCCATCTGTCCCGATGCATCCCTGTGGCCCGCCTAGTCCCATCTCAGCCTCGCTGTCTTATCGCCATACAAATTGCCTTAGTCAAAATTTTCTGTGAAATACCTCAATTGAAACCATAAAAAGTTTCATTTAAGTAACACTTACCGAACGATCAGCGTAAACATCTGTTCTTTATTAACCCATTACTACACGAAGGCGCTTTTTACTCATCACTTAGTCTAAAGTCCTGAAGTTCGTATTTTCACGTGTGATTTCCCCAGACGCTCCTTATAGGTTGTTACCTACTACAGAAAAAAGCATTTCCAACATCATAAATACTTACCTGCCTGTTACATTATTCGATTACCTTTTGAGTTACCGTAATTTAGGTAAATCGATGTTTTGAAGCGAAATGGGTTACCAGGATCAAACGAAGTTTGAGTTATTTACATGAAAATTTAATGTGAAGCAAAAATGTTTCAGGTTCTTTATGTTGTGCTTGCAGGGAAATGAGTATTTGATGAGTTTTTTATTGTTAATAAGGAACTAAAATAGCCTTGTCAAAGTTATTATATGAGGTAATAGTACTAACATTTTACATTTCTACGAGCTATTTTTACTTAAGACAAAAAATTTAAGTAGGATCCTAAAGGCAAATTCGACTAACTTTTATACCTACCTAGTATGGGACATCCTACGAATAAAATATTGAATTTTAGACTAGTTATTCTACGCAAAAAACTACAAGGCCACAATTATATTCGACAGATAAAATATTTCAAACTTTGGAAAAGTCAGCTCTTAATGGATAACTGGGCTTTTTTTCTATGCTTCAATATTTGAGTAGATTAAGTAAAGGAAATTAATTGTCAAGCAAATTGACCACCAACTTAAACTGTTAGTTTAATCAAATCACAACTGTCATTCTTTGACAGTTTAATGAGATGGCTATAACTAAATAGCAATTTGACGTAGGATGTCAATTTGCTTAACAATTCATTTCCTTGACTGGGTGTCTAAGGTATCTAAAATAGTCAAAAGAATTCCAGTCGCTTAACATGACAGTCGATGCCAAGCTTTTTGAAATCGCTCCCGCTTCGCTTATGACCACGCTCAATACCCTAAGGACGTTGGGCTAAGATAATGATCTCTAGAATGGGGGGAGGGTTGCGGATTACTTTTCTCAATCAGCGCGTCGTAATAAATATTTGATGAGCTATAAGGTACAGACGCCAGCAAATCAACCTACCCGAAGCTGTCAAATTTTCCCAATCAACTTTGAACCTTATGCTTTAGCGATAAAGTTGAAAATCTATTTAAGAAATTTGACAGATTGTAGTAGCTTGATGTGCTGGCGTCTGTACAACATTTATTTATTGCTAATTCCATTCCTTAGTATTTTATTGTCTTGAGAATATTTTGATTTAGAGAGCAATGTCAATTTTCCTTTTGTTTCGTGATTGAAAACAATTATTTATCTAGACAAATACATTCAAATAAATAAAATTGAAGTGTCTGTTTGTAATGTCGAAATAACAGCTTTTTACTAAATACTTAAAATAAAATACCAATATTTAAAATGTTTGTCTGTCTGTTCCGGGTAATCTCCGAGACGGTTGGACCGATTTTGACGGGACTGGAAGATAGCTGATGGTATAAGGAGTAGCCTAGGCTTAAGGCTTCTTAAGAAAACGAATTAGAGTTCGCGCAAAAAACTCATGAAATAAAATTTGTTTTCCGACATGCACGCGAAGTCGCGGGCACAGCTAGTAGAAAATATAGAAAGATTTGGTGGGTTTCAAGATTGCCAGTTCACGTCAAATTCACGCATTAGTCAGGGGCCAAATTCTCTTTGACACAATGAACGAAACCGCGCGAATACAAGTATTGCGCAGATGCAATTAAAATATGGTGCAATAAAAATTAAACTCGCTTATACTTTTGTTCGATCTTCGCAATTCGTGATATTGTGCAATATAATTGATCGTGTAGGGCCGGCCTAAGTCTACAAGGGCCTGGTCCACGCCCACGCCCGGGTTTATGTCACGACTGATCGTGACATAAACCCGGGCGTGGACTGATTAGTAGCTATAAACTGCCATAATTATCTTAGATAAGTGGCACAAAATATAATAATGTCGTTATTGTCTGCGTACCCCCATGGGAAAAAGGCGTTAGTTTATATGTAAAAAAGCAGTTATGTATGCTACCACCGTGATTTTAATAATATCTGAAAGAACCTCACCCAACAATAAGAGAGATTCTCTCTAGCAACAAAGCCAGTACAGAACCTATTAATATCTACGCACCTCATTTGTGTTCATCGTTCTATTTACAGCATCTTATGCGGGAAATAAACCCAAAACTCTTATTTTCCCGGAAATTGCTTCGCCCCTAATTATCTTCTCAAACTTCAGGATTAACGAACTCGGAACGAGTAAGGAGCGAGTGGTGGGAGTAAATTACATGCGTCTAACTTCATTACGACACGCAGAGGTTCCGTCCCTCCCTAGCCGTGGTGTTACGTGCCGCCGAGCCTAACTTATAAGGGTTTGTTAAAGGTACACAACTTACTGTACTCTGTTTCTTTTGTAGTGGATGTTTATGTGTGACAACAAAATTAAGTAATTAGGTAGATAACAATATTTGATGGGAAGATTAAAAATAATGTCCACTGAGATTAATTAAACGGACCACATTACTTATGATGTATAGGTCACCGTATAATTAAGACCATCGTTAGTTTATAATCTATCTCTCGAGATTTTGTAATCTCGAGAGATAGATCACAACTTCACAGCACAACACAACACAACACAACCACAACACACAACACACACAACACAACACACAACACAACTTCACAACTTTTCGATATAAAGTTGTAACCTGCAACAAACCATTTACAATTTAACGCATTCTTTTTCGATAGTTTTCTCGCGATATATATTATAAAATAAAATAAAAAATAATAAAATAGCTTTTTATAGTAAGGGTGTTCACAATCATATGGTGGCATCACCAATAAAAAAAAACCATCAATATTTGGTAGGTATTATGATCATCATTTTTGCGAATACTACATCTAACGTATTGTTACTATGGCAAAAGCTGAAAATATTGTAATAAAGAAAATGACAAGTCCGAGAAACTGAAGATTTGTACCTTTTTTCGGATCATTCTAATAGGACAAAAACCCTTAGCAGTATCGTTGCGTAGGTAACTCTTCGCGATTAATCTTTTTTATCCCTATGCTAAAGCTCCTACACTTGTGTAAAATGTCGTATGGCAATTCTGTAACTCCACTGACGTATCTAGGTTAGGACATCCCACGACTCCACATAAAATGTCTACATGGGATTCTTTTATCGCAAGGTCGCGGTCGTGGTCACGTCGCAATGTTGCCGACAGTTTTTAGGGGGCGCTGCATTTTAGGGTTCCGTACCCAAAGGGTAAAAACGGGACCCTATTACAAAGACTCCACTGTCCGTCTGTCCGTCTGTCACCAGGCTGTATATCATGAACGGTGATAGCTAGACAGCTGAAATTTTCACAGATGATGTATTTCTGTGGCCGCTTTAACAACAAATACTAAAAATAGATTAAAATAAATATTTAAGTAGGGCTATACAACAAACGTATTTTTTTCGGCGTTTTTGCCTTGTGGAATGGAATCCTTCGTGTGCGAGTCCGACTCGCAGTTGGCGAGTTTTTTTTATTATCAAATACTAGCGACAACAAACAACAACACCACTACTACAAAGATGGTGCTGACATTAGTATTTGTAGTCTTCGATGAGTTGCCCCTCGACCACCCGTAGATAGAGTGACAGGTACATTTTCTAAATCAGTTGAGTGTAAGGAGTTGACATGTTTTGATTACATATCCATTCGTTCTCCTGTCATTCCCATGATATTTTATTCTTAACTCCTTTACGTATGTTAGTTTAATTTCATAGAACGTTGTCAATTTTACAAAGTAACATGTAAAGTCACGGAAATTATTGTTTTAAACAGATTGACAACGAAATTAAATTGTCCGTTTATTCTTATTATATCAATCACTGTCATTCTTTACCAGTTGAAGCAAGCACATTGGCGTAGAGTGTCAATTTACTTAACAATTAATATCCCTGGCTGTACCTATAATTATTGGTAAATGCAGTATTAACTTATAACTATACTTACAGATTCCAGTTCAGCCGGTCGTTTCTGTAAAAATCTCACCGTGAAAACTTAGGTGAAGTGAGTTTGTTTTTGCTAGGAATTGACACTATTGACAGCTCACTCCACGCTCACTTGACTTAAGTTTTTACGGTGAGATTACACACACTATTTTTACACCCTTTTCGCGTCTGTCCCAATAACATACAAAACGCAATCCACTGAAACTTGGACTCCTTTCTCCATTCCAATTACCATGAAAAAGTTAAACGTATACCAGAAACCAATTAAAATTCATTCGAATCGAAAACAAAGCCAATTAGCACATACCGATATACGACACTTTGATGATCAAACTGTTGACTTTGACAAGCCTCTTTTGTAGGTAACTGTTTGGCTGCAGTTTATTTTCGTGGTACTGAACTCATTTGCGAACGCAATCCAATATTTATATCGATTTCACACGGGTTGTTTGCGTTACATTACCAGCCTATAATGTTCCCACTGCTGGGACACAGGCCTCCTCTCGGTGAGAGGGAGTGGGCCGTAATCGACCACGCGGGCCCAGTGCGGGTTGGCAGATGTCACATGTCTTCGAATTTTTGGTTCTAGAACATGCCGGTTTCCTCACGATGTTTTCCTTCACCGTTTTTGAGAGCAATGGTGATGAAATAAATTAACACAAAGTAAAGGGCCTGCCTGGGTCCGAACCCACGACCTACAACTCGCAAGTCGGGTCCGTTACCACTGGGCCACCACAGCTCTCTCTCAGGTATATTAATATACCTCCCCGTAGGTAAGTATAGATATAGATACAAATGCTTTCAGCAGTACTATTCAGTTTGACTCCCAGGCGCTACACAGTCCAGTCAGACATATATATAGAAACATATTACATACAATGTTGATTCTGTAGATGACATAAGCATAAGTGGCGTGCATGTTGGTTTAACGTTGTATTACTTGTGCTTGCATAGGCGACGTGCATCAACATAGCAAGGTATGCTTTGAATACATCAAACCGTCAATGGAGCATCTATCTCTATTGCGTAACTTGCAAACAATCTGGTATAGTATTGCGAGACAGTTTAATAACAACCCTCAGAATAGCAGCAGGTGATTTTCTTCGACGAAAAATTCCAACGCTCCGGAATCATGTTGAATCGATAAGAACAGGTTGTGCGTCGACGCCCTGCCACCATGTATCATCACTATATTAGAAACGACAGCCAAGCAAAAAGTGGAACTAACATGATGAAACCGAAAAAGAAAAAGGCGCTGTTATATTATGGTACAAGGATAACCGAAAAACCTTCTATTTATATCTAGAAATCAGGATACTATCAATAGACAAACTCATCTTCAAGAGAGTAGTACCTAGAGGTATGTACATATTTTATGGCTTTGAACCTCATCCACTCACGTTAGCCGGGACTGAAATCATAACGTACAACCCAACACGCGAACATAAAGAATATCTATCATAACAAACATACGTTCCATTGTTCTGAGTAGGTACTGTTTGTAAGTTATTAAATAAAAATATGTGAAGTGCTATTACAGTAAAGATGCTTCCACACGAGTGACGATGCAAGCGACTTACGTAACTAAAGCCTTCGACTACGTATCGACATTGGTTGACGTCATGTCAACATTATTATTATTAACGTTTGTGGACATGCTGTCAAGTGACGTCGGGTTATATCGATGAGGGGGAGTGCTTGGAATGTTTTTGATTTGACAGGTAAAGGAAAGACTATTTATTATGGATACCGACTGTATTCGGGGAAAAACGGGTGAAAAACAAACATCAGTGTCGCCCTGGCTCTTGTGCTAAGAGTTCCTGTAACACAAGAGCCAGACCCCTTAATTTAGAGAGAATATGATAAAGAAGCGCGATAGACAATAATAAGATTCGTTATACTTATGCATTATAAGGTAGGTTTACAAATATATCAAGAGAAGAGAAAAAAATAAAGAAACCTGAAATAAAATAGCTGGTGCAACTTCTAAAAACCTTATGTGAAGCAGGCTGTTACGATAAGAAACTATTTCTCCTTCCCCTGTTATCCTAGCTTGCTGTTTTTGCAATCTACATCCACTGCTCAACGACTGCTGACCAGTAAGACGTCGACAGAACACCGTCCATATATGAGTACTGTTGGAGACAAAACGTAGCACCGCCCGCCACTATGGGAGCGGGACAGCAGGGAACGGGGGACGAGGTGCCGATAGACGCTGACCTGCACTGCCCTTTACTTCAAAAAACATGGACCGAGAGGCGCGCGTCCTTATGTTCAATATACGAACCTACCTATTACAGTCCGCTATATAATTTATAACACCTCTGAGAATCACCAACAAGTATTTTTACTAACATTCTAAATCCAACCTGAAAAAGATACCTGACCAAGATTATGTCTGGACTTTAAAAGAGACTGTGACCTCTGAGTTTGTTTCGGCCTTTCTTCTCAGAGTAGTCAGATAGGAAACGCAGACTTCATCTAGTTTAAAAAAAAAACATGATTGACGTGTAAAAGTGTTTGTACAAACCTACTTACAAAAAAATAAAATCATTTCATTTCATTTCAACAGCATTCTAATACCAAGAAAAACAAAATGAACAACAATAATTAAGAAGGTCATTGCCAGCCATAGAAAGTGTTTGAAGATTTATTTTTATTTATTTATTTTCACAAAAAGCTTCATATGAATTATGTTTGGATCCTCCCTTTAGGCAAACAATGCCTGTGAATTTTTTTGTGAATAATTTAATTTTATAACCCGCAAGAGCTAACTTGTGACTTCGCTCGGATGACGTAAGCGCGCGGTACACTGAGGCGCGGTTTTGGCGAGAGCAGTAAAAGCGCGTAGATATTGTGGGCTATAAGTAACATGGGAAGGAGTTGAAAAAACACGTATTTTAGAAATAAATTGGAGACACTTTCGATTTTACGTATATTCGCGCCAGTTTGAACACCTCCGTACAAGAATTTTACGCGAATTTTGTCCCACATCCCGCTCGCCAGCGAGGTCTGAAGGAACCGCTTGGGTCTCAAGTTAACTCTTGCGGCTTGTACAAACATTCGCCCCCCCAACTAAAAATACATACTTACAGGCGAAAGTTTGACCACTTTTTAACCTGATAATAAATGATGATGACTAGAAGTAATATATTGACTGGGCACTTGGAGACTACTAAATTATAGCTAACGGAAAGTACAGTTCTACAAAAGTAGGTAGAGTCGGCATTAAATTTTTCTCACTACATGTCCATGCATTAAAAATGATGCATATCACCAAGCTCATGATATTACATTCGTCTGAATATTAATACATCAGCGGCCGTTATGCACTCAGACGCGATTGGTGTCGACTGTACCGTGCGATAAGCACAGAGCTCGATACACATTTAATAAACAACAATCCATGAAATGTTTCATATTTTCATTGGGAAATGTTATTTGGAAAAGTAATACGCCATTTTGAAGTAGCCGTTTTCTGAGGCCTTATTATTTACAATTTTTATTTTTACTTTACTTAATAATTGTATCTACTTTAATTACAATGGTCACGGTAATATTATCTACACAGTATTGTGACTCGGTCCTGTTCTAGAAATAATTACCCACAGCGCGCGGTACGTAAACACGCGATAGGGCTGCCCGTCAACAGTATTTTAATTTCATCAACCTACTTGAGTTTCTTTCTAGTTTTGTGATTGTATAGGTAAATATTATATTTTTTATTTAAAATAATGAAATTCGTTGTGAATGAAATAGGAAGAGTTCAATAAAAAATCTTCAAAAATTTGACTGTCCTCTGAGAGCTGAAAGATCGACCGACACTAGGAAAAATTTCTCAAGGTTTTTTTTTTCTCAATATTTTGCGGGTTTTTTACAACATTCATGGTTTTAGACTAGAGCAACAATTTATTTCCAGGAAATATTTTCGTCCGAGCCACTATTTTGGAAATATAGAGCGTTTTATAAAATACGACGATCGCACAAAGACAGTGCTCGAGTGAAGTGAGTTTTAGTAACATAGTTTTAATTTTATACACTAACACACATTGTACTATTATAATATATATGTTAGTCTGTAAGGTATTTATTTAGGGCCAAAGTAGCCTGAAAATAAAGGTTTTATTATCTATACATATAATAAAACAGTAACGAAAGAAAAACTGTACATTGAGAATTTTCGAGAAAAAATAAGTGGCTTTTGTTAGAAAAACGTAACTGATGACAAAAAGTGACTTTTTAGAATTTTTGTCTGTTTGTCTGTTTGTCTGTGTGTATGGTACGGCTTCACGCCAAAACTACTGGATAGATTGAATTGAAATTCAGCAAAAATGTTCTTTGTAAACCAAGGAAGGCTTTAGGCTACATATTATCACGCCGTATGTTATGTGAGGTAAGCAATATTGATTTTATAAGGTTTTGGTTCGTAATTGAATGCACAAAATAATTGAATGCCCAAAATGGCATGTTATTTATTTAGTTAATAAAAATTTAACCCTGGAAACATAACAATCACGCTATTTTTATAAAGAAGCGGGGCAGTAGTATTATAAATTGCAAGGGAACAGCTATTTCAACAATATGTCAACAGGGAATTTAGCGGTATGGTCAGGCGACAGTTTACCGCACTAAATGGTGCGAGTTCAAATCCCGTATTATTATTTTTTTTTAATCGTAAAATTCTTTTTTTTTAGTTTTTGCATTTTTTATGTGCATTAGGAACGATACTGTTATGAAATCTGCGAACTATACATGTCCTATCTAATTGTATGGGGAGTTTCACACCAATGTTACTAAACAGATTGATTGGTGGTACAACAAGCTACACTATCATAAAGTCAAGTCAAACTTTGGTTCTAAGTTATATCTTACCAAGCACATTTGTTGTTTGTGGAGTTGACACTCCAAACGCAACAGCAACAGCGACAAACGGCGCGTGCTTAAAGATTGCTCTTTAATCGTGTGGGATGAATGCACTATGGCGAACAGAAAAGCAATAGAGGCGGTAAACAAGACTTTGCAGGACATCCGCAGGAACCAGCAAATGATGGGTGGCGTTACAGTTCTGTTAAGCGGCGATTTCCGACAAACGCTGCCTGTGGTGAAGCGAGGAACTAGGGCTGATGAGGCGAATGCTTTGTTGAAATGCTCTTTCTTATGGCCACATATTCATAGGTTGCGCTTAACGATGAATATGAGAGCACAGCTTGGCGGGAATGTACACGCCCAAGAATTTTCTGATGTTCTCTTAAAATTGCGTGAGGGAACGCTACCAGTAGACGGTGGCCAGGTGGTTCTACCTGAGATACTTGGGAGAGTGGTGTCCACCTTAGAAGATTTGATACGCCTGGTGTACGGGGACATCAATAGGATACCGCACCAAGATAATTCTTGGGTGTGTGAACGAGCCATTTTAACACCCAGAAACGACCAACCTTCAGCGATCAATGAATGCATTCTCGCGGAAATTGAGGGAAATGAAGTGATCTACACATCAATAAACACTGTTGTCGACCAAGATGACGCTACACATTACCCCGTAGAATTTCTCAATTTCCTCAGTGCAAGTGAACTACCAGCGCACACCATTAAGCTAAAGGTCGGCCAATTATGCTTCTTCGGAATCTCACTCCGCCGAAACTGTGCAATGGGACCCGGCTCAAAGTCGTCTCGCTGCAGAGAAATATCATTGAGGCGGAAATTCTAACGGGTTGTGGTGTCGGCGAGACAGTGTTTATACCACGTATACCACTGGTTCCCCAATTACCCCTTTTTTTTTTCGGATGGGAAGTCATCAAATGACCCCTCCCGCTCTGGGTGGAGCGGAAGGGAGTGTCAGACTCTTACTGACTAAAACCCACCCGTGTTCCTTCCTTAGCCCTTTATGTTCCGGGCCAGCGGTAACCCTTTCGGACAATCCCGCTGACCCGGCAGGCTTCGGCCCTATGGGGCCCCTCCTCGATGCTGACATCTCTTTGAGGCGCGCGTGGAACACGTACGCGCCGTCCGGCACGGGCCTGGTCCTGATCGGACGGTGAGCTACCCATTACTCTCCGCCCGCAGGCCCGCGCCTACGGTGGCCGGGAGTCGTCCCGTGGCTCCCGGCGCCCGGAGCTTCTCCCGCGGCGGCTGGGACGGGAGGCTCTCTCCCTCATCCGTCCCGCCACCTCCTTCGCTAGCATGGCTTCGTAGAAAGAGGTGACTGCCACCCACTCCCTCTCGCCCCGGACCATGGCTTGCAACAGGGCTGGACGCGAGAGGTCGCCGCCGCTGCCGATCGCCTCTACGAGGACACGGCGGTGCTCCGCCCAAGCGGGGCAGACCTCCACCGTGTGCTCCATCGTGTCTTCTGGGCGATCCTGGCAATGGTGACACCCGGCCACAATTACCCCTTTCAATTCAAGCGCGTGCAGTTTCCTGTGAGCGTGTGCTTCGCAATGACAATAAATAAGTCACAGGGGCAGACACTGAAGGCTACGGGTGTCGACCTCAGGACGAGCTGCATCTCACACGGACAACTGTACGTCGCTTGCTCCCGCGTCACCAGTCCTGACTCGCTGTATTTACATATTGAATGAGACCGAGGGAAAAACAACGAACGTTGTTTACACAGAAGTGTTACAGTAAATTATAACACTTCTGTTATTCGACGTCTCCTAAATTTCCTTATTAACCTGACGTCTCTTACCAGTAAATTAACTACATAACTTTCAAATTTTGAGTTTACTAAGCCAAATAGTTTTTGAGGAATCTAAGCTATAGTACCTACAGTATGAGATGCATCTTTTGAGTGTTTCTGTAAATCAACAAACTATCACTAATTTATTTTGGAAAATGGAACACCTGATGCAGAACCGCAACAGATCAGCTAAAGTATAAGAGATATAAAAATGGTGCCATAGCTTTTTCTGCTGTGAGAATAAATTTGAAGAACTGGAACACTTTTTGTGGAATTCCAAAGCCCAGCGACACTATAACATATAGGAAAGATGAAAGAAATAAATGAAAGATCTGAAACGTCTCGAATCGTCTCGCGCATCACGCTGTTTTCCCGTCACCGGGCTCTTAGAATTCGACATCAGACGTTTCAGATTTTGACGACCCCGTAGTCGCTGGCATAAGCAACAGGATTCGCGTACGAAGTCGCGGGCAGAAGCTAGTTATTAATAAAACAATATTCGGAGGCCCATAATAGGCTATTTGACTGGTTTCTGATAAACATCTCAGATTATTTAATGGTGTCTAACGAGCCCACAAAAACCTATTACTTCAAATTGCTTAATGTATTTCTTTTAAATAAGAGTAAATAAAAATGTTCTGTTTAAATAAGCCGCCAAAACGCTATCTTTAACAATATGGCGTCGTGACGTCACGATTCACGTAAACAAACGTTGAAACGGTCGAGATACTAGACAAAAGTCATCTGTTCTGTCAACGATAGACAGAAATTTACTAAGTCATGACGTCATCTTAAGTTCAGCCAATCCAGACCGTTTTCGATTACGTGGCGCCAGATTTAAAAAGATGAAGTTTTTTCGGGATTTTTTTTATAAATAATACATTGTAATAATAATAATATATAAGTATGTTTATCAGTTGTCTAGTACTCATAACACAAGCTCTGCTTAGCTTGAGACTAGACGGCGTTGTGTGATAGTTGTGGAATATTATTATTATTATCGTTTTGTAGTAAAATTAATGCAAATCGATTTTAAAAGCGATAATCTATACGAGTGTCAATAATTATGACCTTATTTTTTACATTGTCAAATAGCCTATTCGGAAATGGTGCGTCGGAGGGCCATGCTTTTCAGATTCTAAATAGTGTCTATGGTCAAGTTTAAACCGAAACTGCAATAAAATTTTAAAATTACCGAAAAAACATTTTCTGGGCTATTGACCGTCCCAAAAAAATATGTTTTTTTGTTTTTTTTACTGCTCTTAGTGCTCCTAAGCGTATTCTCCAACTCTAACAAATCCATCCCTAAGACGACCCACTGAACCAACAACTAGTTTAACTATTAAACTGAGACTGTCTTACGTCCGTATCACAAGAGCCCATTCTCAGGCACTTTCCATATAATTCAAGACTAATTAAGTCTTCAGAGGCTGTAACGGGGACCAAGTGAGAAAGGTGGTAATTAGGGTTCCTTTCTCACTGAAACATTAAAATTTCACCTTGAGAGTAACGAGTCATTAGCAACTCTTTGATGCATACTAATTGTGTTCGCTTTTCAACGTAATTGTAATTAAAGATGGACTCAAAGTGCACAGTGCAGGTAAAGTAAGAATCCTTTGAGGATTTTTTTAATGTTCGTGTTTTTTTGCTTTACTTGTTCAAAGTTGAAGAATGTTTGATAGCATCAGCAAGATGTTCTAGATTCTAGGGTTAATTAAAAAAGTCCCAGTGAAAGGTATTTTACTAGTCAATAATTGATATACCACTTTCAGTAGTCCCTACCTACTAGATATGTTCGATAATTGTACAAAAATTTCGAATATAAAAAACACGTGTGCGTTCAGGGGACCCCGTTAGGAATGAACACACACTCGTATATAATAGAAAAACACAGATAGAGAGAGAGAAAGTGTGACTTTAATACTCGTTTTTAATAAAGAGCCATGTAGTATACATTTTTAGAAGCTCTAATAAAGTTGTCACCATCTTGGATTTTCATTTCGTATTGGATTTAGCACCCTCAAAAACCATGAAAACGACACCCAAGAAGAACATTTAAAAAAAAATCGCAACCGCCATCGCGGATTACCACTTTGACTTCACTATTGGTATCATCACCCTCGAAAACCATGAAAACTAAAAAGAAAGTCAAGTCGCATGGAGAGGGCATAACGCTTATGACAATTTCTACCAGTTTACTACTAGTGCAAGCCGCGTTAAAGAACTTCGTTCCAAAAAGATGATTGATGCAAGTCATGCTGGCATCATGTAGCGCAGTAATTGTTGCTTATGGATAACAATTTGAACTTGTGAATTACTTATGAATACGTAGGACCCCTGGGGTCACCAAAACAATAGACAAGTCAATCATGTCTAATTAGTAAATGCCTACACAGTTGAACAAAATTCAAACAGAAATCAAAATATAATTTCTTTGTTAACTTTCAGTCAGCATGGAACTGTCGGCTTCAGCGGAATGAGGATAATTGATCATGGCTTCGAACTCGTAAATTGAGACACATGTAGGCAAGCCGTAACGACTTCTCCATAAATTGGAAATTGGAAAACAATTATTTGGCCTGCAGATTACTGTGAAAATGGATGCTTTTGCTTTTGTCAAAGCCTGCTTAAGCTGCATGAGAACCAAAAATTTTAAGACATGTGACATCTACCAATCCGCACTGGGCCCGTGTGGTGGATTACAGCCTACTCCCTCTCACCGAGAGAAGGCTTGTGTCCCAGCAGTAGGAACATTATAGGCTGATTATGTAAAGCCTAGGCTAAAGGTTAGGTTAGGCTTCTTTTCAAATATTTTAAGCTGTGTCATTAGCATACCAGCTCGTCAACGTCTATAGTGATGAACATAGGTCGTCTAGTGACACATTCAATTGGAAGTGAAATGGATAGTTGAGGAAAATTCCGTAATCATTCCGGATTGGAAGACGGATTGGCGACCGCGGTTTGTTAATAACAGAGAGGCAGTTTCTACGGATAGGATACCGTTTTAGCCTTTCATGGCCTCCACATGGTAAGAATTCATGGCCTATATTGCTGAGACAAACACGAAATGGAATATTATTCATCATGTTTTCGAGCATCAATTGTTCGTACCTACTCTCAAATCGGAATTCCGTAACAAAGATCCACGCGAACAAAAACAACGCAATTCAGTATTAATTATAAACCCTTCAAAATCAATTTTGAATTTCGATAGTCATGTCAAAAGTAAAGGCACCCCCATCGTAAAACAACGGTTACGTCGGAAACACGCTCCAAAAAAGCGGTATTTTTAACTGATAAATCCCCAAGGGTGACTTTGTTCATCTTCCGCTTCACTAATAACAGAGAAAACAACTCGCAAAAAATATTTTCAAAGCCATGATGAATCGGCCATCAAAGAGTATTATCTCTTGTTCATATTTAAATATTCATTTAAACCTTTTTCTAGGGCTCGTCACGCATTCAACCCGAAGTCACTCGGATTTAATAACGCTCTTTATTCTGAAATTTAAACGACAATTTGTGAGCCCTCATCTACCTCAAAGACCGCTAATTGCCCTTTCTCTAACAAATTAAATCAAGAGAAAAAATTGTGAGAAGAAATTGCTCTCGGTGCATTTAAAAGGTTTTACGCCCCAGATTTGAAGTGGACCACGATACAAAGAAAAAAATAAGTTTGTTATTATTGTAAGAAAAACATTAGAAAAGTATAAATATCTAGTGACTTTTATAGTCATAACTAGCTGCGCCCCACGGTTTCACCCTCGTAAATGTCGATCCCGCGGGAATATCGAGATAATAAAGTCTATATGTTAATCCAGAGTGCCAGCTGCCTCCATACAAAATGTTATCAAAATTGGTCCAGCCGTTTAAGAGTGAAGAAGTAACAAACATATAAACACACACACACACTCACAAACTTTCGCCTTTATAATATTAGTGTGATTATAACAAAGGTCCCGTAAATACAGGGCAGATTTATTTACAGTAGGTAGTTGCATAATTAAGTTGAATTTATGCTTTTGTTACATCTACCAACCCGCACTGGGCCCGCGTGGTAGATTACAGCCTACCCTCTCGAAGAGAGGAGGCCTGTGTCCCAGCAGTAGGAACACTATAGGCTGATTGTGATTATGCTATATTTTTACATCGAATAACAATTTCGTAATGAAGTTTAGCTACTTCTTTCAAAGATAAATTCATTTAATTAGCACTGACCACAGTTTTACTATTTTGTCGCACGATTTTTCGTACTTGTTCAAACCAAATGCTTTTACCACAATACTTTTGTAAACAAAACCTATAATAGAAATTACAAAAAGCTTTTAATCTCGTATTTCTTTTTACATTTCTGGATCCAGAGAACCGTAACGCGATATCACATCGCGATTATTGGAATACATACAAAGTGAAAACTTTGTTTGCGATGTAACAGAATACAGCTCTTTGTTTCTCTTAACCCGATATACATTTTCGTCTTTATGGCACACTGTACTTCCGCGGCACTTAGTTCTTCAGAAAATTCTCATAACGAGTATTTCAGTAATGCGATTCACTTGCTTTTATTTTAAAAGCATTGAAATCGTCAAGCGAAGGAAACTGAATTTCACGGCTAATAAGCTCATAAAATATAAGCCAGTATTAAATAATTTTCGGAAAGAGAATCTTGAACTTTTTCATCCACGTTTTCTTTCTACTGCTTCTTAATGCAGAAAACTGAAAGGACACTTCGTCTATACATTTCTTGCTTATACAAAAAGGTTGGAGCACTCATTTTTATTGAAAAGAATTTTATCATAAAGAAAGTTCCGGTAAGATATAAAACTTATTCTATTACTTGACCTGCTCATTATTCGGGACATGTTTAAAAAATTCGAAACTCCTATAGCGCATCGAATAATGGGCTTTCTACGACTACCTTTCAAAAAGAAGGATCGTTGAATTTGGGCAACATTAGACGCTCCCGCGCCATTAATTCAGTGCAGAAGTTAACTTAGTTGGAGCGTACAAATTACATCAGTCTTAGTTTAGTAACACGGAAATGTTTGCGGAATTCTTTAAGAGGCGTAGGTATCTACATTATTCCGACGTCGGATTCCGACAATCCGGTGAATCGAGTCTGTGGATAATTCGTCTCGTAGGCCATTCGATCGACCTAATTCGGGGAGATCTCATTCGGCTAATGGGCGTAATGTTTCACCTGAGTGCGCCTACGGCAGTGAATTGAAGTATTTGTTCAGCGAATGATGGCCCTTTACAATTCACGTTAAGGAAAAGTAAGAAGTCGGTAGTTGAATAATTTAAACCGACGTTCTTTGAAAGCAGATGTGCCGTGTTGTTTTAAGCAGAAACAGGATTATATTAAGAAGATTGGTGTAGAGTACTCTTAATTAAGCGAAGTAAGCACTTGTAAAATAATAAAGGATAATCTCGAAGAACAGTTAGGGATAAAATTACTTTTTGGAACATATGAAATACTAGCTGCGCCCCGCGTTTTCACCCGCGTAAATGTCAATCCCGTGGGAATATCCGGATAAAAAGTAGCCTATATATTAATCTAGGGTGTCAGCTACCTCCATACAAAATGATATCAAAATTGGTCCAGCCGTTTGAGCGTGAAGAAGTAACAAACATATAAACACACTTACACATACTTTCGCCTTAATATTAGTGTGATTTCACATATATAACTAAATACTTTATGTGTAACTAGCTTCTGCCCGCGACTTCGTACGCGAATCCTGTTGCTTATGCCAGCGACTACGGGGTCGTCAAAATCTGAAACGTCTGATGTCGAATTCTAAGAGCCCGGTGACGGGAAAACAGCGTGATGCGCGAGACGATTCGAGACGTTTCAGATCTTTCATTTATTTCTTTCATCTTTCCTATATGTTATAGTGTCGCTGGGCTTTGGAATTCCACAAAAAGTGTTCCAGTTCTTCAAATTTATTCTCACAGCAGAAAAAGCTATGGCACCATTTTTATATCTCTTATACTTTAGCTGATCTGTTGCGGTTCTGCATCAGGTGTTCCATTTTCCAAAATAAATTAGTGATAGTTTGTTGATTTACAGAAACACTCAAAAGATGCATCTCATACTGTAGGTACTATAGCTTAGATCCCTCAAAAACTATTTGGCTTAGTAAACTCAAAATTTGAAAGTTATGTAGTTAATTTACTGGTAAGAGACGTCAGGTTAATAAGGAAATTTAGGAGACGTCGAATAACAGAAGTGTTATAATTTACTGTAACACTTCTGTGTAAACAACGTTCGTTGTTTTTCCCTCGGTCTCATTCAATATGTAAATACAGCGAGTCAGGACTGGTGACGCGGGAGCAAGCGACGTACAGTTGTCCGTGTGAGATGCAGCTCGTCCTGAGGTCGACACCCGTAGCCTTCAGTGTCTGCCCCTGTGACTTATTTATTGTCATTGCGAAGCACACGCTCACAGGAAACTGCACGCGCTTGAATTGAAAGGGGTAATTGTGGCCGGGTGTCACCATTGCCAGGATCGCCCAGAAGACACGATGGAGCACACGGTGGAGGTCTGCCCCGCTTGGGCGGAGCACCGCCGTGTCCTCGTAGAGGCGATCGGCAGCGGCGGCGACCTCTCGCGTCCAGCCCTGTTGCAAGCCATGGTCCGGGGCGAGAGGGAGTGGGTGGCAGTCACCTCTTTCTACGAAGCCATGCTAGCGAAGGAGGTGGCGGGACGGATGAGGGAGAGAGCCTCCCGTCCCAGCCGCCGCGGGAGAAGCTCCGGGCGCCGGGAGCCACGGGACGACTCCCGGCCACCGTAGGCGCGGGCCTGCGGGCGGAGAGTAATGGGTAGCTCACCGTCCGATCAGGACCAGGCCCGTGCCGGACGGCGCGTACGTGTTCCACGCGCGCCTCAAAGAGATGTCAGCATCGAGGAGGGGCCCCATAGGGCCGAAGCCTGCCGGGTCAGCGGGATTGTCCGAAAGGGTTACCGCTGGCCCGGAACATAAAGGGCTAAGGAAGGAACACGGGTGGGTTTTAGTCAGTAAGAGTCTGACACTCCCTTCCGCTCCACCCAGAGCGGGAGGGGTCATTTGATGACTTCCCATCCGAAAAAAAAAAGGGGTAATTGGGGAACCAGTGGTATACGTGGTATAAACACTGTCTCGCCGACACCACAACCCGTTAGAATTTCCGCCTCAATGATATTTCTCTGCAGCGAGACGACTTTGAGCCGGGTCCCATTGCACAGTTTCGGCGGAGTGAGATTCCGAAGAAGCATAATTGGCCGACCTTTAGCTTAATGGTGTGCGCTGGTAGTTCACTTGCACTGAGGAAATTGAGAAATTCTACGGGGTAATGTGTAGCGTCATCTTGGTCGACAACAGTGTTTATTGATGTGTAGATCACTTCATTTCCCTCAATTTCCGCGAGAATGCATTCATTGATCGCTGAAGGTTGGTCGTTTCTGGGTGTTAAAATGGCTCGTTCACACACCCAAGAATTATCTTGGTGCGGTATCCTATTGATGTCCCCGTACACCAGGCGTATCAAATCTTCTAAGGTGGACACCACTCTCCCAAGTATCTCAGGTAGAACCACCTGGCCACCGTCTACTGGTAGCGTTCCCTCACGCAATTTTAAGAGAACATCAGAAAATTCTTGGGCGTGTACATTCCCGCCAAGCTGTGCTCTCATATTCATCGTTAAGCGCAACCTATGAATATGTGGCCATAAGAAAGAGCATTTCAACAAAGCATTCGCCTCATCAGCCCTAGTTCCTCGCTTCACCACAGGCAGCGTTTGTCGGAAATCGCCGCTTAACAGAACTGTAACGCCACCCATCATTTGCTGGTTCCTGCGGATGTCCTGCAAAGTCTTGTTTACCGCCTCTATTGCTTTTCTGTTCGCCATAGTGCATTCATCCCACACGATTAAAGAGCAATCTTTAAGCACGCGCCGTTTGTCGCTGTTGCTGTTGCGTTTGGAGTGTCAACTCCACAAACAACAAATGTGCTTGGTAAGATATAACTTAGAACCAAAGTTTGACTTGACTTTATGATAGTGTAGCTTGTTGTACCACCAATCAATCTGTTTAGTAACATTGGTGTGAAACTCCCCATACAATTAGATAGGACATGTATAGTTCGCAGATTTCATAACAGTATCGTTCCTAATGCACATAAAAAATGCAAAAACTAAAAAAAAAGAATTTTACGATTAAAAAAAAATAATAATACGGGATTTGAACTCGCACCATTTAGTGCGGTAAACTGTCGCCTGACCATACCGCTAAATTCCCTGTTGACATATTGTTGAAATAGCTGTTCCCTTGCAATTTATAATACTACTGCCCCGCTCCTTTATAAAAATAGCGTGATTGTTATGTTTCCAGGGTTAAATTTTTATTAACTAAATAAATAACATGCCATTTTGGGCATTCAATTATTTTGTGCATTCAATTACGAACCAAAACCTTATAAAATCAATATTGCTTACCTCACATAACATACGGCGTGATAATATGTAGCCTAAAGCCTTCCTTGGTTTACAAAGAACATTTTTGCTGAATTTCAATTCAATCTATCCAGTAGTTTTGGCGTGAAGCCGTACCATACACACAGACAAACAGACAAACAGACAAAAATTCTAAAAAGTCACTTTTTGTCATCAGTTACGTTTTTCTAACAAAAGCCACTTATTTTTTCTCGAAAATTCTCAATGTACAGTTTTTCTTTCGTTACTGTTTTATTATATGTATAGATATAGATGAATTGGTAGAAACTTCTAATTCAGGCACTCTGAAGAAACCACCTCACTTACCCCCTACACGCACCACCCCCCCACCTACTTTTAGGTCACGTATTGCGTATATAACAGACACTCATTCACAAGCCCGCACGCACCTTTATTACTAAACAGTTCCAAACAGGCTAAACAAAAACTAAATCAAAGCAACCTATCTTAGAAGCTTTGTAAAAAAAAAACGACAAAGAAGTAACTTATAAGCAAATCTCGTAGTGAGGGCGGCAATAAACATTCTTGGGCAAACATGCCATGATATGAAGGAATTGAACTTTCCCGTCCTGCTATAATAATTTACATGATTTTATGAGAAACAACGCCTCACGTCCGGTGTTCGGCAGTAGTGAAACCAAACAAAGGAATATCCCTTCATACGATAGTTTACTATGTTTGGGTTTCGACTTTATGCACTGTACCATGAATATTTTATTTTACGTGACCAACATCTCTATCGCTTGTTTAAGCTTTCGTGGAATGCAAAAATATTTGCTGGAATAACAGTTTTGGCTGATTTATGTATTTATTGGGGTTGTGTGACGTTGGCTTTGGTTATTTACCTTGCTCGCATTTGTTCGTTTTCGTACAGGCTTTGTAACAAATAAATACAGCTGTGCCTTAAATGTCTCATACAATACATTCTGCAAAATTAGCCCTGTGTTTATAAACGTTGCTTAAGGGGATTACAGAACCTAAACGCAAAAACGCAAGTTTTAGAAGCAATAAAAGTATATTATGATCGACTACAGTAAACAAAATCGGAAAAATATATATGGTATTCTTCAGGATATATGCTAGGTAGATAGTGTGTTGAAAACATAACACAACTAATTTGATACAATAGAAAAAAATCATGAAGATATCTCTAAAAACTTTCTTTTTACAATAAAAACCATACTAATATACATACAATCATTCTGATTTTTTATCAGATGATTCTACAAGTAACATACTAAAGCATTAGTGTTTTAATTTTTTAGTCCAAATAATAGATTTTTTGTAAATAGATAATTGCTTCATATTTAGCAATAAATTACCAGCGTTGTGTCATCGCGCTTCTCTTTCTTTTCTATGCAGTCCGACAGTGACCGCGCTTTAGGTCATGTAAGCCCCTTAAGTTAAGAGACAGTTAAACGTCAAAAATGTGTGGTTAAACTGTTGCTAATCATTACTTAACTTTAAGCAACGTTTATAAATAAACGCCTTAATATTGTTAAGCAAATTGACTACCAACTTAAGTCGTCAGTATCCTCAAACTTATCTATTAATTTCCCTGACCGTACTTATTAGGCACATATTATTCACCAGTAGGAGGATAAAATGTAATAAGGACCTTATTAGCAGCATTTTTGGTAACATTACGAGAGAAATTCGTTAGTTGACGGCGGTACGTCACTACGTTGTCTGCAATAAAGCCAGAACGAGCGGCCAGTACGGACGCCATGACAGCACGTCTCAGTCAGTTCTAATCAGGGATAGACATTGAGTGGGCAAAGCGCCTAATTATAGAGCTTACACTGCACATCGGGGAAAATTTATTTTAATAAAGATATTTTCAGGACTTTCTGAGTATGCTTTTGATGTTTACATTGGGAGCATCTCTGCATTTATTGTATGAATCGAGAGAGCTATGAACTTAGCAGATTGCTTTACTTTTCAACTAGCTAGAAGTCTAAGACCCGTTTTACAGAACTTCACACAAGACTCAACCATTACCCAAAACTCGTTTAGAGCCATTTGATTAGTTGAAACTAGTTTTTAAGTAATGCTTGAGTCTTGAGTAAGCTTCTGTAATACGGGACTAAGATTATTAAGATGGGAATGGACTTTGAAAATAGAGACAAAAACAATTAAATAAAAATAGAGAATTAAAAGCATCTCCTGCAAACAACCGAAGACCAAAAGCTTTAATTACAAACACGCATTAATTTTCGCCGTACATTAATACATATTCCTATGGCGTTGCCACCAAATATGGATATATGACGGTAGGTATAGAAATTCCAGCGGTCGACAATAGTCGTAATTCCGTCGTCGCTCGGACGCGGTCGCGCGGTCTCCACCGGACGTGGGAGCGAATACGTAATGACATCCGATGGTCACATTTGTAATTTTATTACCACAGCCCCATTCTTGTTATGCTAATCCTAATGACCTAGAGTTTGTTACGGCCGTGAAAATTCCTGCAATATTGCGAGGCGCCTAAATCTTCCTGTATAAAAAGAACGAAATGTTTCACTCTCGAGAATATTTTAGGTGGCGAGTTGTTTTTGTCGGTACGTTTTGTTTGTGTCCGTTTTATTTGTCGATGTAACTAAAAGAATTTATTACGAGGCTTAGTAGATGTTTTTGAAGCGTTGGGATGGAATTAAACCCGTTTTTCATTCATTTAGCCTAAAGACGTCTGTTCGGCAGTTCCAGGACTTGGGTATAATAAAACGAGGAGAATTTGGGCATAGGCCTCTCCTAAGCACTACCACTTCGATCGGTTCAGTGCTTCCCGCATCCAGCAAATTCATGCGGCCTTCAAAAGTTCATCGATCCACTTTGTGGGAGGCCTTCCAACGCTACCTCTTTCGGTAGGTACGCGATCACCACTCCAGAACCTTTCGGCCCCATCGTCGAACCCAACTCGGCTGCGCAGCGTTCGGGAAGTTCCGCAATATCTTCTCGTCCCACATACCGCATTATCTCAAGACGACGTCTTTGATCAGTGCGTGTTGCCCTATAACCTATGGCACTGAAACGTGATCGCTCACAATGGGCCTTATTAGAAGGTTAAAGTCACCCAAAGGGCAATGAAGAGGGCTATGCTTGGTATTTCATACTAAACTTGAATAATATGATAAACACAGGTTTATTATAATTATCAGACAAGAGCTTAGAATGTAGTACGTATAAAATTCATAAGACAAACATAAAAACATGAATATCCTACACAATAAACATCAAACACACTACACATATTTACAAACAAGAAATTGTGTTCGTATCAAGTACCAACACGAAACCAATAAAAAACAAAATAAAAATTGTCACGACCTCACTTACATACATGGAACCTGTAATAAATTAGACACAGTAAATAAAGAAACAGACTTACACAAACACGTAAACAGAATAAGAAATAGGTCTAACTTTAACCCAGATGGTAATGACACTACAAAAACATTTTATTATTCACAAACAGTATCAAAGAAGAAAGTTCCGGCTCGCCCAAATTATTTGCATCAGAAAGAGGGTAGTTCGCACTACCAACTACTTGTTTCCTTGCAAGTTCAGTGGCGTTGTCAGAAAAACATCCGAAAGGTATTTGAATGCAGATTGTACAAGGTTTTGTTCAAAAATGTACGAGAATGGAAGTTAAGAAGCTTAGACTGTTTGTTACAAACATTGTGTCAGTTTACATAGAACCCTGTTGTTCTATTGGCTACCTAAAGCTTTCAGGAAACGTCAAAGTTAAGTACACTTAACTTTGCCTAATTTTAGCAACAGATTAACACAAATCAGGTGTTCAATTAGGGCACTCTATTTGGATTAAATCGTTCTAGGACCTAGGAAATGATGTGATGTAGGATTTAAGTATTGGGAATTAAGTATGAAATTCCGATGTAGTGCAGTCACGAGCAGACTTTGGGATAGGTCCGACAGAATATTTGAGCAGGCAAGAATCTAATCTCGCAAGATTTTGGGAATCTCATGTCACACGTTTTACGGTCAAATTCCAAATAAGATAATGAATATTATCGATCGATAATGGCCTCGTACAGGACTTTCTGGATTTTTTATTTTATTTTTATATAAATTTGTTTTTATTTTTATTACCTACGATTGTGTTTAGTTTAGTTTGTGATCTTCCTGTACGGGGCACAATAGATACTTTTTCTTTCTTTCTTTCCATTATTTTGACAAACTACTATCACCTTTCAAATTAAAGGTATCACACACACACGTATCAAACTGGAAAGGGATCGGCACCGTGTCAACTCGAGCCGTTCAGTATTCTTTGTATGAAACTCCCTACTACAACGCACAATAATCGGAATCGTAACGTAATCGCCTCGCCTCGGGACAAGCTCATGAACCGCGGTGCGGTGCGTTACGGCTCGTCGTCCCCGCGCTTACGTCTCTTCGTACCCGAGATTACGTCTCTTCGGCCAGAGGGGTGAGAGGGGTGGACCTTGCCCCTCTCACCCCCCCGGCCTGCCTGCTGCACCATCAACCAGCGGTCGGCGAGCCGTAAGCGCGGCGTCGCCTAGCCGTAGCCGAGTCGACGTATCGGAGCTTCTGATCCGCTTTGGTTACGTGCTTACGTTAGGTTGACGCCTGTTTGACGGCGAGGCGAAAGGCGATACGGTGCCGATCCTTTTCCGATTTGATACGTGTGCTATGACCTTAATCCTATAAAACTTAGACCTAGTCTAGTTTTCACTAGCATCACCCCTGTAAGCCCCAAAAGGTTAGCAACTAACATTTCGTCAGTAATGTTTAAGTCCCATGTAATAAAAATGTATTAACTACAATTCTAGCTCATGTATTATAATCTAACCCCGATAGATACAAAACCTCAGTAAAATTCTAATATTCCAAAACAATAAATACATTCTTACCATATGCGCTCACAATTGCGGTATTACATTGCTTATTCCAGAAAAGAACTGGCAACAACTCGAATCTCATGCCGGTCCCTGGATAAATCTTCAAATGTACCTACAATATTAATATAGGGGTAAATGGAGAAATTTATTATGGATGAGCTATGAACCTCTGCGGTGTTACCAGCGGATTTTTTTCATTACAAATGGGTTTAATTTTCAGCGGGCAACATTACAATTGAGATTCTATTTCGTGAAAATTAAATTCTTCCTCGTTCAATTTAAAAGGTATCTAACACTGGAGGAATTTTATTTAATTCTATTTTTGATTATTTTTCGTACGTCAGTATAATAATTTCGTATCTTTGCCTACTACATAACACTACACCATTTTTAACATACTTACTCGTATGTAGGTTAAAAATAGTGTGAGTTGAGTGTTATGTTAGAGTTTATACTCACGAGTCACGCCTTCTTCCCATGGGAATAGGCATAAACCACATAACACCACCTGCTACGAACCTTACATATTCCTTTTGTCTCGTTTACACGTACGCCAAACTACTTCGACAAACTATTCATTGCACACTATTTATAAACTAGGATAAAATACCTAGCCAATTTCAATTTCTAACAACAAACGATTACACGGCCATTTTTGTTCATTAACTACCTCCTTGTTTTTGTTCAAAAATATCAAACCATGCTCAGGTTACTAACATAAATTCCCATTACTGAAAGACGTTACCAGTTCCATACTACGATATTAACTGAACTTATCTACGTAAGTATTAGCCACTTTCATTTTATGTCTCTGTCACTGACATCGCAGGAGATAGTTGGCACTTTGACTGTTTGTTGAGAACTAACTCACCGAACTTATTTGAAATGAGTATCTCATCATAACCGAGATGGAAGAATCAAAGATGAAAGGTCGGCCGCTCGATCTCCAGGGATACATTGAGACGTTTCCAATTTGTAATAAACTTGATCGTAACAAATCTGAAATATTAGAAGGCATTGTAAATTGGATCACGTTTTACGTCTTAGACGGAAAAGTCTTCAGGGATTTTTGTTCTATTTCTGGTATTAAAGCTGTATAATTTCTGACGATCGATATATAGCTAAACTTTTTTGCAACACGAAGTGTACCCCTAAAAGCTTTAGAATAATTTAAGCACTCACCGACCCGGCTGTAACTATCGATATTTGGGTGAAGTACCTCGGCGAACCCAAACAAATTCCTGCGCGACGTCTTATTGAGGACGGAAACGACGATCGCAATCGACTTATTATACAAATGGCCGATTTCTGAGCAACAGTAACAATATCTTACCATGAAAAATTACGACTCAATAGTGTTGCGGTCTCTCTTGGCTCCGTTTTGCAATAAAATCGGTGCCTCATAGACCATTCCCTGTATTTGTGATTCTCAACGTGAACTCACACTGATCTTTACACACGAACCAATTTTGTCGAACACAGTTTTGGGGGAAGAATGATGTATTGTGAGAATATTTGGTTCGGGACAAGCGCCAATATCAGATATTGTTCGATAAAAATATACGTTTAGTATTCGACCTCAGATATTGGTAGGTTTGAGTACACCATAGTAACAGTCATCTGCAGAATATCTCTTTTCATATGTTTCATACGCGGAGGTCTTTGTCCGGCGGTACGTCGACCCTATCTCGGTATTTAACTACGTAGTTTCAATAAAAGGTTGAACGTTGTGTCGCTGACAGTAAAAAGATAAAAATGTAGTAAGCGAACACAATGTCGGACTTGTAAAGGAAAATTCTTTCTCAGAAATTTTAATTAATTGGATGTAATATCCCAGCACAAGTTTTTGAATCTCAATTAAGGATAACGGTTATTATAGTGCTTGTAGACGGTGCTCTGTGGGTAACAAGTAATATAATCTTTAAACTCGTCTTAACATAGTTAGGCGTGGTTTTCAAATCGGCTCTATGGATAAAGTTGTGTCGTTACCACACAAGCTATTCAAAATGTGAGCAAAACAAGTAGGTGAAAGAATAATAATATAATGAAAACTAAAGCAATAATTGTTTCATAAAAAAGTAACATTTTTAAACACACTTTTTTGCCGCAACAATTCCAAAAACTGAAAGCCTACACGAAATTGAAAATTAATATTTACAAAACCTTTTACAAAATCAATAAGCTTTCCCCAAAAAAGTTGGAAACTTCGTCTGTAACCAGACCCTTTCAATCAACCATGAGTCTGTCGAAACACTTTTTAAAGTAATCTATTGAGAGCTTCCACTTATCAATTAATAGCAGTGGAAAACGATGACTGAGCAGAGCTTAATCTCTTCCTGCCGTCTCACTGCCCAGCTATTAGCCTAATGGACCGGCGAACCTCGGCGACGACGTAACGAATTCAATATAGTTCTACTGAGTATTAAAACAAAAACAATCGGATTAGCTTTTTACTCGAGCTTTGAAAACAGACGACCTTTGGTTAATTTGACCTTTTTAGGGACATACGAATCGAGTGACCAGCCTAATGATTTGTATACATTAGTCGATAACTCGATAACTCGTTTATAGGAAAACGGGGTCTTCGTATTCGAAACCATGGTTTAGGTATACGGTGGTCGTTTCGGAATTCGGGAGACGTGTGTATTTTAACCGAATTACAATTCGAGCTTCGGTTTTCCTGCGATATGCAGGTACGTTAATATTTTGTAGTTAAGTACGTCTACAGATTTCTGAAAAATAAAAGAAAGAGGATTCTACTTGTATATTTATAATTTCTAGAATGTCTATTATGTAGAATAACTAATGTGAATATTGATAACTAATTAAAGAAAAAACTTGCAAGGGATTGAACTAAATTCGCGTTTTTGTACATATCTCTATCTATCTTTCTGCGACTATAGTAACTTGATCCAAGGGATTATTTCAAACCTGTTCTAAAATACATCCAACTATAAAACTGTCATGGTGCTATTTCTAACATTTTATATTCTTTCTTTTTACCCTTGTGTTGAAATAAAATAAAATTATTGAGTTCTAGCTACTAGCTGTAAAAGTTTCAGCTTTGAAACTGTTCCTGCAAAAGTTTGAGAGGGGAAAAGAGTCACTGAAGTAATCGTTAAACTGAAAACGAAATAAGATTTCAATATAGTTTTTGAAAAATAAAAAATTCAACTTATAAAATAGAGAGAATATTATTGAGTCAGTAACAGGTAGGTACCTATTAAAACTTTAACTCAGGTAGAAGTAACTTATCTGTTAAATCACTGAAGTTTAACAAATTAGATAATATTACAATGTGACCTTAATATAAATAAAAAATATAAATAAAAACTGTAAAGTTTCAGTAAATAGGTACTAGTAGAGTTTCAATTGTAAGTAACAATTTATGAAGATTTTATTTAGTCTCCCTGCCTACTTTTAAATAAAACCGTTTTAAATTAATATCTTCATGATGGTTTGCTGGCGCAGCAGTGGTAACGGCCCCGACTTACGAGTCGCGGTCGTGGGCTCAAATCCAGTCAGGCGCGTTACTTTGTGTAATTTGTTTCATCACCACTGCTCTCAAAACGGTGAAGGAAAACATCGCGAGGAAACCGGTATGTCCTAGAAACAAAAGTTCGAAGACACGTGACATATAACAACCCGCATAGGGCCTGTGTAGTGGATAACGGACCACTCCCTCTCAAAAAGAGAGGAGGCCCGTGTCCCAGCATTAGGAACATTATAGGCTGGTTTACGGTATTTACATGCATGCTTCACGATTACAATTCCCAAAATAAGTTCCTATGTTCGTTAAGTTCGCACGTTAAACGACACACGACCTGCACTCAATGCACAAAGTTCGATCTTATTGACAGAGTTACAAGGAACGTTTCGAATGTCCATCACTAACTTAACACCTTTGTACTAATGGATTCACGAGAACAGTTCAATGGTTCGAAAGGCCGATTGGCAGGCAACACCTACTGCTGCGCTACTATTGTTAAAGCGTGTGAAGTCCAATATCTTGTCTGTTACAGAGGATGACACAACATCTATGGAAAACATTACCACTGAGTAGTAAGCAAATGGAGTGATAATGTGCAGGTGAGGCGCTGTCGCTGAATAAAGTGGGAATTTCTAAAGACTTTCTTAGTTAAGAATGTCTGCAGAAAATATTTGCGTTTACAGGCCCAGCACGATTACGGAGGTTTGATTTCCTCTCCGGAGACTGTTCTTGACTCTCTACCGTCACTCACGGAATAAAGCACGGTAATAATGATTACTACGCTTGACATGCAGTGACTTGTCATTAGTCAAGTCGTATACGAATGATAGAGGTGACCGTGGCTAAATAATAACAGCCGCACAGGTCGATCGATTAAGTTAAGCTACGCTTGCCGCGGTGGTCTGTGGATGGGTGACCATCTTTACATACCGGCTGCAAAAGGCTAGGCAGATGATGTATACTGTGATTGATTTTCAACAAATAGATCGCTATTTACACGTCAAATATTTTCCGTTCAAATTCTCTGTATAATTCTACTCATATTATAAATGTGAAAGTTGGTGAAGATGTTTAGATGTTTGTCACTCAATCATGCGTAAAGCGTTGAACAGATTTGAATGAAAATTGATACATAGATAGACCATTTCCTGGATTAAAACATAGGATACTTTTTATCCCGATATTCCCACGGGATCGAAACTTACGCGGCTGAAACCGCAGGGTGCTGCAAGTGTTGAATATTTAATATGAAATTAATTATATTATTTAACCTATGTGCCTATGAGCACTCCACTGACCTCATACTCTCTGCTCAGAACGAAACAACAGCAGTGATTCCAGACAGGCCCTCCATACATCATCTCACTTCAACGGATCAATGATTGATGCTCGCTCACAAATCGCCGCGTCATTGTTATCATTGAACGTCTACTCGCGGTGTTTACATTTCAGCGTCATTTAACATTGGGTTTGTAAACTTGGTATATATATTTTTAGATGAAGCTACGCTTGTGAGCACCGATGGATTGTGTTGATATTTCAGCATTACGGATTTTAATACAGACCTTTGCCAAAAACATTCTTGAGTAACTTTGCAAATGCCTTTTTAAATTCAAACAAAAAGGGACTTCCTAACTTGATTAACCTTTTGGTGTAAATGAAAGTGGTCTTCAATTTAATTATTTTGTTTTGTTAATTTAGTTTGTGTATTTATTTTTTATGGTAACAAGCCTTTGATACTTGAGTTGAATATTAAAGTGGTTGCTTCTAAACAAATTATTAAAGCAGCTCAGAATACAAAATAACAAAAAAAAGTTATTTCTATTGCTTTTTGCACCAAACACAACAAAGTACTGTGGTGCCTGTGTGTGCTAGCCTTTAGCAATAAGCACTGGCTAGAAATATGATTCGATTCGTTGGTTTAAACATATGTCAAATATGATTATGGCGTTTGATTCTAGAAGCAGTGATTCATATCTTAACCGCGAAGTTGTATCGTTGCCTTTTTTATATTATAATTCCTATTTAAAAGTCCTAAAGTCGTCTTATTTGTATTATTTCCCCCTAATTTCTATATATTGGTGGAGGCGCCGAACGAGCCTACACAATTCATCGTGTTATGAATGATTTCAGATGAAGTAAATTTTTTTATGCAAGCCAAGCTGAATAAATTTGACGGAAGAGTCACAGAATATTTTATATGCGATTGCAGAGTAAACTCCCCTTAGTTTAAATTTGCGTTGGAGTGAATATAGAACAGGCGCAGAATCGTCGCCGGAAAAATAAAAGCTAAGTGGTTAAAATAGTATTTTTATAAAGAAAGCAAGATGTATGCGCTTTTCTCAGGATCTAATATGTGCCTGGAAAAATTTTTTGAACAATACAGAGCGATTGCCACACTTTATGGATGGCGGGAAAGTGATTGAGCATTGATAATGCAGGCTTATCTCCAAGGAGCAGCTCTGGCTTGTTTTAAGTGGATGTACCGTGAGGATATGTCATTTGAGGAGATATGCGATGGCTTTCGTGAGGAGTTCCCGTGCAGATGTCACGAAGCATTTTATAAAGCGAGGAAAGAGGAGATGTTAAAGGTTCCGTCAGAAGAATGCGGACAAAATAATGTTTTAAATGTTGATGATGATGCTTCTGTATTATGTAGTGTAGAAGCAGATGTTGAAGAAGTTGAAGTCGAGCGCAGCAGCCAAGAGTGCAGTGTAGAAGCAAATGTTGAAGAAGATGAAGTCGAACGCAGCAGCCAAGAGTGCAGTGAAGAGGTAGATGTTGAAGAAGTTGAAGACGAGCGCAGCAGCCAAGTATGCAGCCCCGCAGAGGCTGAGGAGCTGATGGAAGTGTTCGAGTGCGAACACGAGGAAGAAAATGAGGAATCGGGTCAGTCCATTCCAGTTATAACTAATGTATCTAGCTATGTTTCAGAACCGAAGGAAGAGCAATTTGATCACGATGTGCAAACTGATATAATTAACATCGATGATGATCATTTTAATGAAAATAATTTATCAATAAATATTTCCGAAACAAAGGAGAATAACCATTTTATAAATGAAAAGGGTGATGCCCAAATGATCATGTTGTTAGTTGAGAATAGTAAAGTGGATGATGAAGTTGGGTTAGATGAAGATGTTTTTAAGTTGGATGTAAGTGGAGATGAAGACGTAGAGGTGAAAGACATTTCTGTGCATTTTAAAAGCACTTTTAGTTCTTCTACAGATGCGGACATAGAAGATAATTGTATTAATCTGGTCATTAATAATGTTAAAACGTTCCCAAGCATTCATCATGTAGTTATCCCTAAGTTTAATAAAAATAATTCTCATTATGCAACATCTAATATTAAAAAAGCACGCAAGAGAAAAGGATTCCAATATACTAGAAATGCTAGAACAAAATGTTCAATTTTAAAATGTTTTACAAATAGATATAAATTCATAAAAACATTTGCTAAAAACATAACTTTCCTTCTGACGCAGTCGGTTAAAAATAATGATCATTTGTCTAAGGATTTTTCATTTTTAAAACATATACATTTTAAATGGAAATGGAAGAATAAAGATAAAAACTTTCCATGTTAAAATTTAAATAAACCATTGTTTTTCCATTTATGTTTGATACGCGTCAGGTCACAGAGTAAATTTTGTTAGACTGTAACATTTGTTAGTCTGTAATATTTGTTAGGCTATGATATTTATTAATCTGTGATATTTGTTGGTCTACGACATTCGTTACACTGTAACATTTGATAGGCTGTGATGTTAGATAGACTGTGACAGACTTTGACTTTTGGTGTGTCATTTAGTTATTGTAAACATCAATAGAACATTATTTTAGTGAATATTGTGATAAAGTTATTAACATGTGTTTGTATGTGTGTTTCATATGCTGGGAAGATACTTCGGACGCAGCTGGGAGCGTGAGGCTTAAGGTCTCACGGCTCCATGAGGCTTGAGGGACCGAATCTTCGTTTTCTAAATTACATAGGCCACGTTTAGCGTGAATGAATTCCAGAAAATAGTAATGCGCGTTATAGGAGGAAGAGGGTTGTATAAAAACTGTTGTCACTCTCTAGAGGGGGGAGTGATCAACTTAAATTGAAACCAACTTTGCTAACGGGGCATAGCCTTTGCAAAGTGTGTTGAGTTGACACAACTGGTTCAGCTTGGGTTGGAGCACCCACAGTTTTTATAAATGATATAGTTATTATAAACGCGGAGTATCTTTTGATTATAATGGAGTTCAGTCACTTATTAGATTTTTGGAAGAATGGCATCATAATCTTTCGCTCCCTCTGGCTGATACCGTCCGATGGGGTAAAAGGATCTGAAGTTAAGTTCAGTTAACACGGTACGCCTCATCCAGGCCGATGTGAACTTTCACATCATTTGTTATCGAAGGAGGCCAAGTCGCATCTTTTTCGCTCGTTTTGTTATGACGAGGTTCAGGCATGACAACGTTAGTTTGTGTTGATGCATTTTAGCACTCTTAAATGTAGACTTACCTGGCACTTAAGGGAGTGTTAGTTAAGTGTTTCGTTTGTCCTGACTTGAGCCCTGCTTTTAGAAAAAGCTGGACCTCACAGTGTTAACTTCGGGCGTTAGGTAGTTTTTTTCCTTATAGGATTAGTAATAGGTAGGAACGCTTAAATTTTCGAATCGTTAGAATTAAAGTCTTGTATTTTGATGCGAGCTAGGCCAATACTTTAATTCAAAGTGGGGCGTAGCTCGTGTGGTGCCTGTGTGTGCTAGCCTTTAGCAATAAGCACTGGCTAGAAATATGATTCGATTCGTTGGTTTAAACATATGTCAAATATGATTATGGCGTTTGATTCTAGAAGCAGTGATTCATATCTTAACCGCGAAGTTGTATCGTTGCCTTTTTTATATTATAATTCCTATTTAAAAGTCCTAAAGTCGTCTTATTTGTATTATTTCCCCCTAAGTTCTATAGTACTTCTGTAAGTTACGATCGCCAAGCAACGA
The DNA here is from genome assembly GCA_948474745.1 of Oligia latruncula. Lineage (NCBI taxonomy): Eukaryota > Metazoa > Arthropoda > Insecta > Lepidoptera > Noctuidae > Oligia > Oligia latruncula. The sequence goes on along the minus strand of OX419693.1, from coordinate 7,775,633 downwards.
GTTACGTTTGTCGTAGCCAGCGTGCGACGGTCATAGTAGATATCGAGCTACGGCGTAGACGGGCGCTACGACTTCGTAGCAATATCTACCGCTCCATGAAACTTTGACATCAGTGAAGTTATCTATTGAAATTACATGCAGCTGTCAGCAGTATATTTGTTGAATTATTTATACATGTAAGTAAACAAATATGATGTCGACTTTGTTAACAGTAGTTTGAAAAAACTGTTGTCTAAAACCAAGAGAAGAATTAATAAAAAATAAAAATATATAAAATCGGGACATTTGTCTGCGTCACGTATGAACGTACGAACAAGCATCGTTATCTCCCTTCGTTAGGCCAAAGTCGTGTCCACGCATAATTATAAAAACCCATGCGACGCAGCATTAGCGGGACGTTCGTTGTTTTTTAAAGCGTTTTATAACGGAAGAGTTTTAAAAAACGAAAACTTAAAAAAACAAGCAAGGTGGACTTTAAATATCACTTTCATTATAAAAAAACTAAGTTAGAAATCAGATCGGCAAACCAACTTTACCACAATTTAAATGAACTCATTTAAGCATATTACCCTACCTTTACACCCTTCACCAAGCAATAAATCACGCTCCTATAAAAAACCATCCTACCCACAAAATATAGCAACGTGTTACTAAAATTAGTTTTAATCTCATAAGGATGGGCGCTCGAGAAAACCCGCGCTGGCCACATATGGGATTAACGCCGTCCGTCCAACCCGCCTGGCGCATTAACCGGCCAGTTTACGATTATTACGTTGCACTTACAACTCTTAGGGGCAGCCGGCCGACTATCCATGGCCGGTTTATAGCAATCATTAGGACTCGATCAATGGTTGCCAAACTTAGTTGGTCACTTTTTAGATTTGGAATCGCGAGTCAAACGTTGGCTTAAGTTGAGCTTTCCTTAAAGGATTTTATAGAACGTAAATGCTCTGTTTTGGTGAATAGCTGACTGAGCATTTTAACCAATTTTTTTTTTCAGAATTCCTTTCAATGTTACTTTGTAAAATGTACACAGTTTTAGTTTTAAACATAGCTCGACCTGAACAACTGTGTATTGTGTAAAAATTTGCATTTTCGTAAACCGTTCATTGTTACTTTGTCAATTGCGATTAGCCAGAAAATCGGAATGTAAAAACCTTCGAGAATTCCTCCGCTTAGGATATGCGTCTAAATAAGTCTAAACTACGTTCATTCTTAACCTCTCAGGTACCGTTACTTTTAACTTTCTTCCAACAACAACTTTCTTTTTACTCTAATTCAAAATCTATCACCTACTTTGAGCAACACAGGCGTTCAATAGGCCGCTTCGATTCAAAGTAGTTATTGCAAGCTATGAAATGTGCCTCGACTGTACCACGAGAGTGTTGGTACTTTATAAAGTTATATCGTAAACATTTATAGCTCATTCTCCATATTTAATCTAAGTCTGTGATCGGTTTACTAGATAGGCTTGATTATGTATACAATTTTAATACATGTATATTGGAATTGTATACAAGGTAAACTGCCCCTTGGTCTCGTGGTTTCAAGCGCGACTGCTGAGCGTGGGGTCCTGGATTCGATTCCCGAGTCGGACAAAGTGCTATTGGTTTTTCCATTAGGAATTTCTTAGTAACAGTCCGACGTTTGGAAGTTGACGATTTAATACCCCCGTGCCTCGAAAAGCACGTAAAGCCATTGGTCCTGCGCCTGAACCTTCCCCGGTCGTGTCGGATTGCCGTCCCATCGGACTATGAGAGTAAAGGAACAGAGAGTACACCTGTATTTGCGCACACACTTGTGCACTATAATAATTATCTCCTGCGTACCTGGCTAATCTCCATTGAGATTGGCCATCTTGACCGAAAACGGTTGGGGAGGCTATTATACAAGGTAAAATATACAAAAAGTTTTAGCCACAATTAGATTTAGGGCTACTTTTTCAAGCGATTCGTGGATTAAAATTGACGTCTGACAGGTGGAAGAACTGTCAAAAATTCAAAATTATTCCTCGTACAAAATTATCTGACGTTGGAAAAATTAGCCCATAATTATACACGTAGATAATGTTAGCTTAGCAGTGGTGTTCCAGTGATAACGGTCTCGACTTACGGATTGTAGGTCATAGGTGCGAATCCAGACAGGAGCCTTACTTTGTGTAAATTATTTCATCACCACTCATCACAAAACGATGAAGGAAAATATCGTGACAAAACCGGCATGTCGTAGAACCACAAAATCGAAGGCCAACCCACACTGGACCCGCGTGGATTTGCTTTCCACCACCTCTCACAGAGAGGAGGCCTGTGTCCCAGCAGTGGAAACATTATAGGCTGATTATTCTATGCTACGTAACGTTAGATGTCGTACAGTCAAGTAATCAATATTTACCTTTTGACCGCCACAGTCATGTATAGATGACAAACCAAAATGTGTCCTGCACGCCACGGTTCGACTACATGACAGATTTTGACGCCGAGGGCACGTTTTTGATTTTTTGACGTGTGGCGGTCAAAAGGTTAAAGCCAGGCAGTGTAGCTAGCCTTTTTAACCGACTTCAAAAAAGGAGGAGGTTCTCAATTCGACGGTATGTTTTTTTTTTTGTGTGTTTGTTACGCGATTACTCCGCCAATTGTGGACCGATTTTCAAAATTATCTTTTTGTTCGAAAGGGTATACTCTCGAGGTGGTCCCATTATCATCAAGTTGGAATCTGATGAGAGGATCCCATGGAAATCGAGGGAAACCCTCAAATTTTATAGGCAAAGCTATAGCGATTTGGGTATTCTTTTAAGTAACTTGAGCATTTGCTCTCGGAAATCATCATTTAGTAAAGTGAAGCTGATGATGAAGACCACAGATGGCCATCGGAACTACTCAATGACAAATATTTCACGGGTTGCGATTCGATTACTTTAATATGGTTGCTAAACGATTTATCCTTGTCACAATGCGTATGGTGAGTGGTTGTTGAGGAGTTCTCCTGGTTCTTACTAGGAGAACTCCTCAACAATTAACGTCCCTGCATCGGGAATAGCAATATTTTGTAAAAGGTGATGAGCAGTTGACATTAGGCTATTTTAACTTAGATAAATTACAAACTGACCCACTAAAAAGTGAAAAATAAAAACTTTTTTACAAAAAAAAAACAACCGACTTCCAAAAAACACTATAAAGTGAAAAATAACTTTAATTTCGGAAGTCGGTGGCAAAAAACTAAAATACAAATTAAAGTTATTTTTCACTTTATAGTGTTTTTTGGAAGTCGGTTGTTTTTTTTATTTACGAAAGAAACTAACTCTTTTCTCAACAAACTTCTGTTCTTTGTGAAACCATCGTAATTATTGTTGATTTATGAAAGAAAAGAAAGGATTGTAGTTTATTTCAGTCCACGTATTGCCTTGGTGACCAATGCTTACAATAACTGTTAACCTGAGTTTAAGAATAAGACTGTATATTGAAGAAGCAAGAGATCGATAAACAGCCTACATTCACATAAAAAGATAGAAAGGGACCAATATCTTACGGCCGAAACCAATTACCTATATATCACCAGTTTTGGCATACTGGAGGTAGAAAAACCAATCTATTTCTGCTTTTAACGTCCCAATAATCTGTATCAGTAGCGATCTGTATGATTATATTATACTGGCAGTTATGATTATACGTGCTACCATCAGTAGTGATCTGTCTTTAACTGAAAATAGGTTATTGGGTTCGGCCTTTATACAACAACAAAAACATTCAATAGATATTGTACTCAATATTTCCTTCAACCACAAAAAATACTCGGATACTTTACATAAAAGTTTTCGTAACAACACAACAATAGAGTATTTCCCAAAGGGAACGATTAATCAAAAGTAGGCAAACACGAGACGTCACGGGAGCATACATTTATCACCATCAAAATCTAGAGGAACTAAAAACATGTTCCAAATATACACTTGTAGTGAAATAACAACTACACAGATGAAACGATCAGTGTGGCAAAGGGGATTGGTGAACGTTTGTCCACAGCAGGAATTTCTGTAGTATCGTGGTTGTACTAACAGCCAGTTTTTAAATGTAATGGGAAGCAAGCCGACAAGCGAGACGGGCAGACGACATTGTTTGCCATTGCCCCAACATCGAACTGAGGTAAATTCGGACCTTCGGAGCCGTGATGCACGCGTTAAACGGACAGCATCGATCTCCGCGATCCAAATGAGCTTCAACGTCGCACCTCACGTGGTGAAGCGCGACTAGTAAAGTCACATCGTTTAGAGCCTCCCGACTCTCGGGGCTCCACAGTGAGCATATCCTTGTCGGATTCGGCTAGGCTGGCTTCGGCCTTAGAGGCGTTCAGGCATAATCCCGCGGATGGTAGCTTCGCACCACCGGCCGCTCGGCCGAGTGCATGAACCAAATGTCCGAAACTGCGGCATAGGAGCATCGGGATTGGCACAAGAAAAGAAAGGCCTGTGTCCTGCAGAGGGTGAAGTCTAGTTGTGGATGATGATGAAGAAACCGACGGCCCACCTGATGGTAAGTGACATCTGCAATCATCATCTGCATCTGCCTAGCCTTTTCCCAACTATGTTGGGGTCGGCTTCCAGTCTAACCGGATGCAGCTAATTACCAGTATTTCACATGGAGTGACTGCCTATCTAACCTCCACAACCCAGTTACTGGGTAATACGATACCTTGGTAAGACTGGTTGTCAGACTTTCGGGCTTCTGACTACCCGTAACGAATGTCAAAGATCCACGAATGACAGCCGGGACCAACGGCTTAACGTGCTTTCCGAGGTGCAGAGGGGTCTCGGTGTGTAAAGATGGTCACCCATCCACAGACCAACCACGGCAAGCGAAGCTTAACATGATCGATCGACCTGTGCGGCTGTTATTATTTAGCCACGGGCCCCTCTAAGTGACCTCTGCAACACCAGATGCGTAATAGATGTGTTTTCATCGTAGAGACAAATTATATGTCTCAGGTGCCTGTAATTACACTGTCGGGCCCCTTCTAACCAAACACAGCAACACTGTTTGGAGACAGAATTAAGTATGGTGATACTTACCTGGAAGAGCTCCATTACAATGAGGTATTCTACTATTGTAACATTCGTATATTTATGGCATTCCTTAATTTTACCTATTTTATACCTACTGCACTATAGTAATTTGATTCCAGGAACTAATCCTTCACGAAATGTCTTATTTAAAAAAAGATAACTGGAAATCTCTGTTTCTATGGAAAATTTAAATTCGGTCTAATTTGGCTGTATCAATATTTTTCGAAAATGTTCTTAATTAACTTTTTAGACCTTTGTATCCGGCTTATGCGTATGAAGTTTATTAAAATCGGTTAATTCGTTTCGAAAAACAAGGGCTTGAAAGTTTGTATGATTTGCCGTACGGCGTAAACGCTCTTAAAACTTAGGCATACAAAATATTGCAAAACATTCTATAGAGTTAAAAAACAAATTTACTTATAGAAACAAAATACGTTTATTTAAGCAGCAAGTTAATAACTTTGAATGAGTATTGTATAATTAATTTATCAGATGCATGTAAGTTTTTCTGTTCCGTTTTTATTAACAAGCTGAGCCAAGTTGTAAAGGAATTTGATTAACTTCATTTCCCATTCAGATCGCAGTTTTAATATTCTGTTTTCATTTAATTTGTGACTTCTACAGGGGATTGTGTAAGTACATAAAACTATGTATGATCTAATAGGTAAAGAGAATAATATAACATGTAATCCTAGAAGGGGTAACAGGTGGGGGTGGGAGCCTATTGCTATCATCATCATCATGATGATAATGACATTTCAGCCGAAAGACGTCCACTGCTGGACATAGGCCACTCCCAAGCACCTCCACTTTGACCGACTCTGTGCTTCCCGCATTTAGCGGGTTCCTGCGGCCTTCACAAGGTCATCGTTCCACCTTGTGGGAAGCCTTCCAACGCTACGTCTTCCGGTACGCGGTCGCCATTCTAGAACCTTTCGGCCCCATCGGCCATTATTTTCTGCGAGCAATGTGTCAAACCGGGCGCAAATCGAGAGTCCGAGCTGCTACTGAAAAATTCCTGATGAAAAAACCTCATTAACAGTTTGCCCGGGTGAGTTTGCCCGACCCGGGAATCGAACCCAGAACATGCATGCTCAGCAGTAGCGTTTGCGACCACTGGACTGACGTGGCAGTAAAAGAAAATGTGGCTACAATAAAACAAATCAGGAATTTGAAAATGTGTTGTGTAATGAAAATAATTTTCTTGATGAAGGAATCGAACTATCAATCCTTTGTTTAGAAAGCATGCGCATGTGCACACTCATTTGGCTCGTAATAAAATAATTTACCTAAAAAGATATAATTCCCTTTACAGACCAGATAAAAATTAATAACTCTGAATAATTTTCCTTTTCCGATACTTTCAAAAACAAAGTTTCAAAGAATTTCAACAGAAAAGGATTCAACTAATTGAAACACGGGAACTTTACCTACCTGAGAGTTTCATAACTATAGAACTTTTACAGTAAGAAAATCAAAGGAAAACCATCCTACAAAAGGTATGTAGGCTAACATAATTTCACCTTATTCTAACTAATCCATACTAATATTATAAATGTGTCTCTCTGTCTGTCTGTTACCTCTTCACGCTTAAACCGCTGAACCGATTTAGATGAAATTTGGTATAGAGATAGTCTGAGTCCCGGGAAAGGACATAGGATAGTTTTTATTCCGATATTCCCACAGGATCGACACTTATGCAGGTGAAATCGCGGGGCGCTGCTAGTATAAAGTAAGTTTTTTTTTTTAGTTTGTTTGTTACCTTTTTACGCCTAATCCACTAAGCCGATCATCATGAAATTTTGCATATACGTTGTCAGGGGTATAAAAAAGGACATAGAGTACGTTTCATCCAGAAAAAAAATACTGTTCCCGAGAAAAATAACAATAACTTTCGATGGTCACTATTGCATTAGGACGCTAGAGGGTGCTTTTTGTCTTTCAAATCATGATTGAAATTTTAGCCTATTAGGTAGGCGTTTCCTTGGGATGAATTCCGACCTCCACGCGGGCGAAGCCGCGGGCGAAAGCTACTATCTTTTAAGGTACATAAGTGGTTAGTTAGTTCAAAAGGAATCTATAAGCATCCTCTCGTGTGAGCCACAATGGGATCCTACTTATGTAATCCCTTAGTCGAGTCTGTGACGCCCACGGGAACTGACGGCATTGTTGTACCTATTATACTGGATTACATAAATGATCCATTGCCTGTCTTTGTCGTCTTCATTTCAGCAATTTTTATTTATTACGCCCAAAATAGATGGACAAACTTTTAGAAATCATTCAGACGACCAAAATAAGGACGATGGTAAAAAAATATATAAGTAAAACGCTTAGATACTTACAAGAAAAATAATAATCAGCTAACTATAATACACTACTGTTGGTCAAAATAAAATCACTTTTCAGAGTTTTTCTTTTGCTTGGGTATCTTTGGTTAGACGAACTGAGCGCTGTGTTAAAATTTTACCATCAATTTTAATGGGACCCTGTATTTAACTGGCTTTGTTAGTTAGTATGTATTGGTCAAATAAGCTGAATTAAAACCTCATATCATACGGAGTTGTAATTTTATTTGGTCTCTTAATTTTTTTGATAGTTATTTTTAAACGTAGCATGGTGGTAAAATACGAATAAAATAACTAGGTAACTAATGGAATAAATTGATGGAAATGTTCACAAACTTAAAGCATAAAGAACTGACGCAAGTAAAAAAATCTTTCCACATTTGCGAAAAAAGAACAATTAATTCGATTTTAACATTTAAAAAATGGAACACGAACGATAAAAAAGGAAGTAACCAGCCAATTTACGTTTTCAACATCAACATCAGGCGTGTTATTTAAGCCGTTCAAGTTGACCCAAAAATACCTCTATTTGCAATTCACCATTCAAAAGTGCTGCGGAAACTTTTCCGCTCGCCATTCAACGTGTATGGTGGATACACGGCTTTTTATCTTTCAAACTCCAACCCTTTTTGTTGCGCTGCCTCGCACTCTGAAAATAACCAATGCATATAAAATGATTCATGGTCTCAACGTGGGCGCAGACCGCTGCATATCGTGCTCACACGGTCGCATTAATTACAAAATGTATTCTGGACTCTGGGTGTTACGCTTCGTGCAGGATTAGGGCTTTTGTTGTTTCAATTTTTAGTGTAAAAGTGGATACTGAGCGGAGAATTTACGTGTAATGTTATGGGTTGGACTCGGGACATTAAGTCGTGCGCACGTTTGTGGTGTTACAACATCTAACGTAGCAGTGAGGAAACTTTGAGCTTGCAACGTGAAACAAAGCTTAGTTCGGTCAGGAGCTTTGGTTTAAATTCTATTGTACCTGGTGCTGGATATCGATGTCATAAATTAAGGCTAACGCTTCTAGACTTCGATTTGGTTAAGTCATATTTTTTCTTAGTTTATTGTAGAACTAGCAGCGCCCCGCGGTTTCACTCGCATAAGTGTCGATCCCGTAAGAATGTCAGGATAAAAATATCCTATGTCCTTTCCTGGGACCGAAACTATCTCTATACCAAATTTCATCTAAATCGGTTCAGCGGTTTAAGCGTGAAGAGGTAACAGAGAGACAGACACACTTTCGCATTTATAATATTAGTATGGATTAAACCGATCGCTGATAGAGCGACAATACAGCGTATATAAAAGAAAAAGAAAGAAAGAAAATTCGTTTATTAGCGGTAAACATGACGCAATAAAGAACATAAACCCAAAAAAAAGAATAAGAAAGGTTTGGGGGAAACATGCGTCACATCCACGCTAAACGGCTATCGCTCAGCATATATGGTATTTGCTTTCTTAGATGTACAATAAAGACTAGGTATCTACCCAAATAATCCTGGATGAGGTTGGCAAAGGAGTGTGCAGGCCCCTATGAGGCCTAATATGGTCAGCAGTGCGTGAAGTCGGGCTGTGGATGATGAAGATGATCTATCCAAATTAAAATGAAAGAGAAACTCGTAATTGAAAGAGAATCTTGATTTTTTAGTCACATATTCGCTTACTCTAACAGGCGTTACAGTGAGGGAGTTCCGGAATGGTCTACTAAGAGGTAATGGGACCCCCTCCATGTGGTGATGGTGACCACCGGGGTGGTTTGTGGGAGGTAAGAATCCCACACTCCCTGGTCTTTTTCCCCAAAGTTAAGGCCCCTTTTGAAGGTTTCCCCCCGAAAACAAAAAAAAGGACCCAGTGAGCAAGCGTCGTGATCTATGTTCATTCTTAATCTGTGTGAAAATCAGCCTACGCTGAGATAATTAGAAATGATATATATCATAATTATCACATTCTTTATTAATACTTCGAGTCTCAAAGCAATGCGTCATCTCGCTCGTAATGTAAACGGAGTGAACAGGCCTAATTAATTTAATTAATGGAGTAATATATCAGTCCACATATATTATCATCTTACCAAACACGCTCATATTCCACATAAAGTTATATTGTATGTAGTTATGTTTGTTTTACCCAATGATATAACATAAATCATAGATCGACTAACAATTATGTTGATCAATATCATTTATTTTTAAGATTTCATATCATTAGCTGCTCTTGAAATAAAGTCAACGAAATTGTTAGACAAATTGCCTAGCAACTTAAATTATCCATATAATTTCAATCACAGCTGGTATTATTTGACAATTGTATGAAATAACTAAAGCGGCAAATTGACGTAGGATATCAAATTGCTAACCAAGTAATTACCCTGACTGCACAAACAAGAATCTTCTTGTTCTTATTAAGGGGCTTACAGGACCTAAACGCAAAAAAACGCAAGTTTTAGAAATAATAAAAGTATATGATCGACTAAAGTAAACAAAATCAGAAAATATATGATATTCTTCAGGATATATGCTAGGTAGATAGTGTGTTGAAAACATAATACAACTAATTTGATACAATAGAAAAAAATCATGAAGATACCTCTAAAAACTTTCTTTTTACAATAAAAACCATACTAATATGCATACAATCATTCTGATTTTTTGTCAGATTATTCTACAAGCAACATACTAAAACACTAGTGTTTTAATTTTTTAGTCCAAACAATAGATTTTTTGTAATTAAATAATTGCTTCATATTTTGCAATAAGTTACCAGCGTTGTGTCATCGCGCTTCTCTTTCTTTTCTATAGAGTCCGACAGTGACCGCGCTTTAAGTCATGTAAGCCCCTTAAGTAAATAGTAAAATTATTTATAGACAGTATATTATTAAACAAGAACACATATACTCGGGTATTGGTTTTACGAGTAGGTACATAGAAGAAGCAAGTTTGCATTCGATGACCGATCGATCGCCGACAGGAAATAAAGCGGTTTGGGACCGTTTCGCTTGCAATAGCTGTTTCGATTTACTGAACTGCGTCGGTTTTAGCTTGACCCAGACGAACTGTAACTGTAGTCACAGTAGAAATATGAAACAGTAGCTCAACTTCTCCACGGCTGTGAAATTATTGAGTACCTTAATACGCCTTAACTTTCGCTTTCTAAGCTTAGCTATGGCATCACTTACAGAAAAATGTGACTTTTGGTACGGTGAGTAATTTTTTCGACGTGTTCTAAATATCTCCGAAAAAAATTGGTGTACTTCTTAGCTATTTAATATAAAATTTCAAGTCTGTGTAACGAAATTCCTCAGTCACTTTTTATGATACCTACGAAAAGAACATTACAGAGGATATAAAAACCTAATACCACCTACGAAAAACATAACAAGGTAACGTCCCTTTTATATCAGTACCTAACAGTCTAACAAGCAAAACCTTTTACCCATACAAGGCTTTTTAACAAAAGTATGTACCCAATACTAGAAATCAGTTTCTATACAGGCTTCTATAAAAATAAACGAGTCCAATTTTCCTGGTGTGCTCCCAATAAAAACATTAGTGATCGTCGGCGCGTGAAATTCCCTTTTTACATGCGTGTGTTAGAAAGTGGATAAAAGACTACATTTATAGTCTAGTACTCATAACACAAGCTCTGCTTAGCTTGAGACTAGACGGCGTTGTGTGATAGTTGTGGAATATTATTATTATCTCCTTTATTCATTTACAAATCTTATTTTATTGTATTTTTAAATATTTCTTAATAAATAAAAGTAAGTATAAAAAACATTTAAAAATATAAAAAAATAGTTGTCCGCCGGTGTCGGGAGCAGGGTCCAAGCTACCGGTGGTTAGGGCTCCAGAGACAGGAGCCTCCTCACAATGCGAGCCGTATCAAGGAGTACTGCCTTCTGAATCAGGCCCTTGATCCAACCGCCTAACGAGAGCCTCGATAGATGTTGATCGAGGCTTTCGGCTATCAGTCCATTGGCCGATACGACAATCGGCACAATGATAGCCGAGCTCACATTCCACATGTCAACAACCTCGTGAGCTAAGTCGAGATATTTAATTTGTTTCTCTTTCTCAGCTTTCACGAGGTTCCCGTCATGTGGAATGGTAACATCGATAATCATTGTGCGGCGCGCTAATCGGTCTATCACCACTATATCAGGCTTATTGGCAACAATAGTCCTGTCAGTAATGATAGACCGATCCCAGTACAATGTGACATGGTCATTTTCAAGAACTGGGTCGGGCACATACTTGTAATACGGTACCTCAGAATCCACAAGTTTATATTTCAAAGCAAGTTGCTGGTGAATAATCCTAGCTACTTGGTTATGCCTGTGCAAGTACTCGCCGTTAGCCAGACGAGAACAACCAGAGATAATATGTCTGATAGACTCACCCGGACGGTGGCATGCCCGACACACGTCAACCGTCCCGTCCTTCATAATATGTCTCCGGTAGTTATTCGTTAAGATAACTTCGTCCATAATTGCACAGACAAAACCTTCAGTTTCCCCGAAAAGGTCACCAAAACGTAGCCAGGATACGGACGCTAAGAAGTCTACACCGGGCTCATGAAGAGCCCGATAGAAGCGCCCGTGAAGCTCCTTGCTTTGCCATACCTTCTTGCGGTCATCAGTAGAAAGTACTACAGGTTTGCGCCAGTTCTCTTTAGCCATGGATAGCGGGGTGAGCCCCTTGTCCACTGCGACCACATCACGGTGCATACCCACTTCGGTTTTTAAAAAATATTCCCTGAGACTGCACACCTCGCGGTTGTGGAGGGTTTTCGCATTTAAAAAGCCTCGACCCCCGCACTTCCGCGGGATATACAGTCTCATTACCGATGATCGTGGGTGATGCATCCGGTTTGCGGTCAGTAGTGTACGGACTCTTCTATCCAGGGCGTCGAGTTCGGTCTGAGTCCATTTGAGTATGCCGAAAGAGTACATCAAAACCGGCATGACCCAACCATTGAAGGCGCGCACCTTATTTCCGCCCGAAAGAAGACTAGTTAATACCTTCTTCAGGCGACAAAAGAAGCGCTCCTTCAACGATTGCTTCATGTCAGCATCGTTGATGCCTAACGCTTCCGACATACCCAAATACTTATAGCTTTCGGATGAGGAGAGGGATCTGAGGCTTATGGAATCGGAGAGTTGAATTCCCTCGGATTCCATAATCTCCCCTCGCTTTACATGCATGACTGCACATTTGTCCACACCAAATTCCATCCTGATGGCGCTACTGAAAGTTTCAGTTACCTTCAGTAGCTCCATCAGACGCAATTTGTTGGGGGCAAAGAGTTTTAAATCATCCATGTAAAGGAGGTGAGATATGACCTGACCACCTCTTTTCAGCCGATAGCCTAGACCTGAATCCTCCAGTAGTGTACTTAGAGGATTCAGGGCTAAGCAAAACCAAAGTGGACTCAAACTGTCGCCCTGAAATATTCCCCGTTTAATCCATACAGGCTCATCATTCCCCTGGATCTGTCGACATCCTGGATAACGAAGGACCGTCTTCCATTGCCTCATACACGACTCAAGGAAGGTGCGTAGAGTTGCATCTATCTTGTACAACTCCAGCACCCTCATGAGCCATGTATGTGGCACCGAGTCGTAGGCCTTCTTGTAATCTATCCAACATGTCGACAGATCCTTGCGGGATCGACGAACCTGTTGGCTAATGGCCATGTCTATGAGGAGTAGCTCCTTAGTACCGCGGGACCCATTCCTACATCCATTTTGAGAGGCAGACATAACCGAGTTACTCTCAATGTGTGTATTAATTTTCGCTCTCAAAATAGATGTAAGAAGTTTATAAACCGTCGACAAACACGTGATCGGTCTATAATTCTTGGGTTCCGCGGGACTACCTGATTTATGGAGCAGGTGGGTAACGCCTGTTGTTAGAAACTGCGGTAGCGACCCAGACTCTAAGGATGATTGGAACTGAGATGCCAGGCAAGTGTGTGAACTAATTAGCCATTTCAGCCAAAAATTGTGCAGTCCGTCCGGTCCCGGTGATTTCCAATTCGGTAACGGACGGACCGCTCTGGCAACGTCTGATGGCGTAATTAGGACTGTTTCCATTTCTGGTACAGACTCACACACTCGCTCGACATCCTGCATCCAATCAGCCTCAGTGTGACAGACGGGCACCGACCAGATGCTGCACCAGAATGCACTTGTGGCGGCATCATCCGGGCGGCATACATCTGTCACATTTTGTTCAGGTCGCTCCCAAGTTCTATACACCCACCTTTCATCGCTCTGGAACATGCGATTCTGCGTGTATCGATCAACCCGCCGCTTATACCGCCGAATTCGGCTCGCCCATGCACAAACTTTCTGCTTCAGGAAGTCGATGCGCTCTGTGACACGGGACATGTATTCTCGAGGGCTGATTCCAGTCCCCGAGAATGCCCGCCTTACAAAGCGCATCACACGTGGTCGTGTATTGCCCTCCCTGAAGCAGTATAGTTTGCCGATGAGTACCCTGGCCCCATCAATACGACGTTCGATCCTGCGCTGCCAGGCTGGTACGGCTGGTTTTGGTCGAATAGCTCCGTCACAATTTGGGAATTTGACGTTAGCTAAACGACATGCCGCCACAGCCGCACAGTACAGGATCGAATGTGTATCAACGAGATCCTCGCTGCTCTCGAAGAAACTCTTGAGCTGCGAGTCCAAGGCACACACCAGCGCCCTATTTTTTTTGTGCATGGGTAACCGTGGTAATCGGGGTCTAAGTTCGGCTGGAGTGGACCTATACTCGCGTAATGCATCCTCCAGTGCGCTCCTCAGTCGGTCGTTGCACTGGCTACTTACTGTGTCAACCCTATCATGCTCTTCTTCAACATGATTGGACCGCGGCGGGATGGCATCAACAGTTGACGCCTGTGCCGCAGTTTGTGTCGAAGTCGAGACGATATGGTTGCTCAGTACCTCTGAGCGCAGCCTATCAAGTGCGATATCGTCCAACCTGTGATTGCGTTGGATGACCCGCACCTGATCCGACAGTCGTTGGGCCGAAACGTTGACGGTTGGTTCCAGTTCCTGGAACAGAGACAGCATCCTATCGCGGTACGCAGTGAGGTTAATTCCCCCCTCTGTAGACCCGTAATATGCGCGCATGACGTTCTCGTTCATAGACTGAGTCCATCTCATGCGCTGCACACAACCACCGGTAGCGGGGACCCGACTCGGGACCGGATGGCCCCTAAGTCCCAGGCTCCTCGGTGGCCGGCCTCTCCCCTGCCGACGTACAGGTGTTGGCGACGTCGGCGGAGAGAAATACTCGTCGCTCGAGCTCGACGCAACTGCTACGGCCGGTGTCACAGCACTCTCGATGGGGCTGGGTTCCGGCGGTTGCGGGGCGGAGCTGAGCGACGAGTCCGGAGGTGGTAGGCGTGCGCGGCGAGCTGCTAATCTCGTCAACATACTTATTTTCATAATATTGTCATCTTGTTTTTATATATCGGGGGTGACGTGACATCTGTCATGTCCGCTTCGGCAGTTTTTGAAATGGGTTTTTATATAAATCATTCATTGTAGGTACGTTTTAAATGTTTTGCTAATTCGATTTAGATTCATTAAACACAAAAATTATAAATGCTGGTGGTACACTGCTACTAAAAATTAAAAATTTGAAAAATATATAGAGATGACAAAATACTACGTGTTGACGTTGTTGGTGTTGCCATTATATTATTATTATTATTATTATTATTATATTTATAGGTATTGACATTCACTTGATTAGCGAGCTTTGAGTGTCAGGACGATTACTAGTACTTACCCATGAATATGGTATGTAGGGTAAGGATTTTATGAAGAAAAGCACAGAAAGATAAAACTAGGTATTTATTTAAATAGGCTTGTCAATTAATTGGTAACGTTAATGAGAAAACTAGGTATCCATTCCAAAACAAGGTCTTCATGGAGAAGAAGGTTAAAGAAACTCCATGGCAGCATGTTTTAAAGTATTTTCTCTACACATTTATACATTAGCATATTTTACAAAGGAAAGAAACAGAACAATAATATTCCATTATTCGATTTAACACATAACCAATATTAGCCATATAAAGACACATACAGAACCACATAGTTATCAGCAATAATCAAGATCATCATCATCTGAATAGCCTTTTCCCAACTATGTTGTAATGTATAAAAGGACCCGACAAAAATCCACCTATGTATTCCCAAAGAAAACAACATCTAAGACCAATTTTAGACAAAAGAATAGCGCACTCATAAGTCATGAGAACAATTCTAGACACTGTCATTTTCCTCACAATATCTGGGGGCACGGGAGTGCCCCCGCCAAGACGAGCCAAGCGAAGCGCAAGGACACTACCTACCTTTTCTCGAAGCACTTCGTCGTATTTTTGAACCTTCATAACTTGGGTTTGGATTATACCAGATAAACAAAATTTTCGGGATATGATGTCAGTGGTGGACTTATTAAACCTATAAAGTTTCAATTGCATAGCTCTTATACTTTAGATTTTATTATTGATATCTAAAATACCCCGATTTCGTCACTGATTCACTTACTCACTTACTCACTGACTCACTGACTCACTGATGATCATCAATATTCTAAGGTACTTCCTGAAGTCCTAGAAAGCTGAAATTTGGTATGTAAGCTAGTAATAGTACACAAACAACAAAAAAACTCTAAAACTTGGAACTTTTACCCTCCAACCCCTTAAAATAGGGGATGAAAGTTTGTACGAGACTTCCGCAGATTTTGATGCTAGAGTTCTGAAAATTGATATAGGGACTTCTTGTTATAAATAATAATATACGTATTTCAGGATTTTCAGTAAATAACCCCCCAAACCCCCAAAAAAATATTTTTTTATTTCATACGCATCAATATTCTAAGGTTCTTCCTGAAGTCCTAGAAAGCTGAAATTTGGTATGTAAGCTAGTAATAGTACACAAACAACAAAACAATTCTAAAACTTGGAACTTTTACCCTCCAACCCCTTAAACTAGGTGATGGAAGTTTGTACGAGACTTCCGCAAATTTTGATGCTAGAGTTCTGAAAATTGATATAGGGAATCCTTGTAATAAATAATAAAATACATATTTCAGGATTTTTAGTAAAGAACCCCCCAACCCCCAAAAAAAATTTTTTTTTTTCATAAGCCTGAATATTCTAAGGTTCTTCCTGAAGTCCTAGAAAGCTGAAATTTGGTATGTAAGCTAGTAATAGTACACAAACAACAAAACAATTCTAAAACTTGGAACTTTTACCCTCCCACCCCTTAAACTAGGGGATGGAAGTTTGTACGAGACTTCCGCAAATTTTGATGCTAGAGTTCTGAAAATTGATACAGGGACTCCTTGTAATAAATAATAAAATATGTATTTCAGGATTTTTAGTAAAGAACCACCCAAAAAAAAAAATTCATAAGCAACTTTCAAAAAGATGTGAAATCCCACCAAAAACATTTTCATGTAAAATGTTGCCAAGACGAGACCACATATGGCTCGCACTGCCAAAAAGTTATCAGATCTCATGTAGAGCCAAGCTTCTAACTCTACACGCCCTAACTTCACAAACTCTACACCTTAGTCAAAATATGTGGCTTGGCCGTTTCGCTACCATCACATGGGCGTAAGGTGAAAAATTTATTCACTGTTCATTACTTTTCTGTTATACAATTAACGAAACGGCCAAGCCTCATATTTTGACTAAGGTGTAGAGTTTGTGAAGTTAGGGCATGTAGAGTTAGAAGCTTGGCTCTACATGAGATCTGATAACTTTTTGGCAGTGCGAGCCATATGTGGTCTCGTCTTGGCAACATTTTACATGAAAATGTTTTTGGTGGGATTACAATTTCTGCAGCCATTCTGCAAGTGGGCAATATACGTCCATTCTGTCACTTTTGACGGTCGTCGTCGTCAAAAGTAGCAGGAGGGTCGCCGCGCTTTATGTACCAACACAATGTAATCCAGCTAGAGGAACAACAATATACCGTTATAGATCACAGTGGCCGAAGGTTTTCTATCGACCCTACCGCTCCTCCATCCTCAAATACGGCGGATATAATTTCATCTCACTTTCAAAATATTTTTATACCTGAAGACCTTAACAGCAAAAATAAGGCCTGACGTTTATGCTCTCAGTAAGGCCCTATGCACACGGCACGGTATCTTTACGGTACGACGCGCCGTTCCGAAATGCCTCCCCGTGACGACAACAAATTTCCATAGAGATCCATACAACACTGACGACCGTGCCTACACACGGTCAATAAACCGTAGTATTCACGGCAAGAAAAATGTGTGTGTTTGCAAAAGGCCTAATGATATAGGTTGGTATACTGACCCGTATTTTACTGTATGATAGAGGTCAGTGGGTTGGTAGCATTTAAAAATGTCTGGAAGTATTTAACCTTTTGACCGCCACAGTCATGTATAGACTCACCAAAATGTGCCCAGCACGCCACGGTTCGTCTACATGACAGACTTTGACGCCGAACGGCACGTTTTTGATTTTTTGACGTGTGGCGGTCAAAAGGTTAATTGTCAAAGCAGCGCAATTAGCGTATTGTACGGTGGAACACAACAAGAAAAAACTTGTTTTTCCAAGTGTAATTATAGGTTCGTACAACGGTAAAAAACTCGACACCTGCACCTATTAAAAAACATTCAAGTTTATGTAGGTGTAGGTAAAGTTAAGCCTTCATAAAATGAGCGCTCTATTTCGTTAAATTTAAATCGATTTAAGTGCAAATTGGAATTTGATTGGATGTGCCGATCGCGAGCGGCTTGAAACGAATTTTTGTGACTATTGGAAACCATAATAGTATTCTCTCGTATAACTTTACAAACGAATTGGTTCAGTAAACGATTTACATTCATTAATTATAATACAATTCATATTCAGTAAAAGTCTCTGATTTCATTCATCAAAATTATTTTAATTGACGATCAATTTCGGGTCTGCCATACCTAATTGTTTTTCTTGTAGTACTGTACATTTCGAGTAAACGTTTTAATTATTGTAATTACTTTCGACTTATTTTTTGATTTTATACAATATCGGTTAGAGCGCATGTCTGGACAACAATAGCATTGAGTGGCTTCTTGCTCGAAAAGGATCGCTTATTTGCACTAGCATTTTCTGAACAACTTGGTAAAAAAAAAAAAAAAAATTTGCTCTTTCGATACACTTTGTATCGAAAGAGCAAATAATACCTACCAATAAAATTACGTTGAATTTGGCAGTGTGATGGCTGCAAAAACATTTCAAGCGATATATAAAACATTCCGCTTATGTGAGTACCTACTTCACAACTCTATATAACATTACCCTCAAACGTTGTATCGAGTTTTCCATTTCATTTAATATTCACAAAGTTTATCAACGTTAACGTTTCCACTCGAATGGAAATCCTTGCAAACTCCACAAACTTTTCACATTAAGAAATGACAAACATAAAACATTTATTTAAATTCGTGCATTTGTGGGCACTTGAACTATTCACAAACAAAATGTCCACATATATTCGAGGCTGGTAGACGAAAAGCGGAACCTCAAAGGATGTAATGCGGAGGCCCGTTTAGTGGGGGCAGATGGGAGTCGGGTTGCGGTCAGCTTCATTTCCGAACACAAACCTAGATCAGCGGTTGTCCACAGGGTTGACCAAACTCACGGATTACTTACTTGCGTTCGAGTTTGTTTAGGAGCGCCGGGTGATATATTTTTAGTGTAAAAAAACGAATTGCGTCTTGATACTGGTAGACGTAGTGTGCCATGTTGCTTGTCGACGTAGCAGCACATCAAGCTACCCGAAACTGTCAAATTCCAATCAACTTTGAACCTTATGATTTAGCGATAAAGTTGAAAATATATTAAAGAAATTTGATAGATTGTAGTAGCTTGATGTGCTGGCGTCTGTACGAGTGATCTAAGCTTCATTTATTTATTTTATCAGGAGGATGGCAGACTCTGATCTGATCACAGTTATTTTCAAACATATCATTGTAATTTATATGACTACATACATTGTTATGAAATGTTATCAACGCAAACAATAATTATCTCGTAATTACGCTTTATTTATTAACTCTTTTAATAACTGTTAATGAAAGAGAAATAGTAACTTTACGTTGCGATAAATCTCCCTTATTTACGTGACCCAAAACTGTAATTTTGTCTCGGTAATACATTTATGTGCCATTAGCATTTTGGCACCAAGAGAGAGCCAAACTACATACAGTGCCTCAAATGATTTAACTGCATACATTGGAGTATTGACCTCTCTCATAAATTAATTCAGTGGATGTAAATTCTGAAAACTAAATTCAATTGCATCGAAGCAATCGAGATTTTCTGCAGGTTTATAAATCAGGGTGTTCGGCTTTTCAGTCATAGCAAAAGCTTCATCTTTTCAAAATCAAATAAACACGTCATCATCTAACATTAACTGTAAGCCAATTCCCGTATATAAAACCGTTCAAAATCTAGTCGCCATCTCATCTCAGCGACTATCAATGTCAATAACTTGTAAATTTAGGGAAATAAGGGGTAATTTTGACAAATTGAGATTAGTCTCAATCTATCACGGCAATTAACGGCACGGTTGGCGCAGTGGTTAAGCGATTGACTGCTGCGCTGCGTGTCGCGGGTACGATTCCCGCACGGAACAAATATTTGTATGACCTACAAGTAGTTGTTCCGGGTCTGGATGTTTGTGTATGTGAGTTTAAATGTTTGTAAACGCACCCACAATACAAGAGAAATTCCTAGCGTGGGGCAATGTTTTTTTTAAAAAACAAAAACAATCTGTCAAAAATAGCTAATTATTCATTATTTAATACTCTTATAAATACGGAAATTGACCCTCTGAAGTCTTTAATCTAAATTCGACAGTCCCAAAGTTTCCAAGACTGGCAGCCCTACATGTCGAAACTGCGATGTCACATTAGGGTCTAAACCTCTAACATATTGTAAGCTATCCGATAGCAAATGAGTCTATTGCAGTGAATTTTCTACTGGCCAGAGATTTTAACGCAAATACGCTGCTGACCTATAAATTGCCAAGAGTAAAATGGAATGCAACGTTTAGGATATGCAGAACGATTTTCCCTATTATTTGTAGGCACCAGGGACATTGCGTAGCATACTAACAATTGCAATGCCTTTCATTTTGACAATTCGACTACATTCATTGCGTTATTTACGTTGTCGAACTGACGAATTTTTTAAACTTAGGAAACATTGGATTAGAAATTTACTTGTTACGCAATTGGGCTGGTGGGCCCGAGTGAAGAAGGTTATTTCGATGCACTAAACTTACACATGCGAGATGCAATACTGCATAACATAATCAGCCTATAATGTTCCCACTGCTGGGACATAGGCCTTCTTTCTTTGAGGGGAATTGTGCTGTAATCCACCACGCGGGCCCAGTGCGGGTTAGTAGATGTTACATGTCTTCGAATTTTTGGTTTTAGGACATGCCGGTTTGATAAAATTATTTACACAAAGTGATAAAATGTGATAAAATTATTTACACAAAGGCAATACTGCTGATGCCACATTTTCAGAAGAATTGGTAACTCAAAGAAGAAACAAAAAGGATGTAGTATCCCTTATATGCCCTTAGTCGTAAATTAAAACATTAATAGGATAGGAAGACAACGCATTACTGCCTTTATTTGAACCAATGAACCCCACACGACGCCCACGGCATCACGATAACATAGAGAAGTAAAATGTATAGAAATTTATGAAGATGTATTTAATTTTTCGTTGACCATAACGTTAAATCGTGCACGTATTTCAATACATTTTATGGACGTGGAGGTCAACTACCACAATCATATTGTCACGCTAGAAATTATAAGACCGCACGTTGGCTAGATTGAAGTGATGTTCCCCAATCTAGTTGTAATAAATTAACTTGTTGTTTTTTTCATAATTACGCAATTACCCCGCAGTGTTAAGGTAGGGACATTTCTAAATTGCAATTAAAGTCAAAGTGAGAAGTGTCAAAGGGAAAGGTGTCAAAGTGACAGGTGTCAAACAATGAAATGTCGACTAAGAGTGTGACACGGGTAAAAAAAACTTTTTATTGGATCGCTTGGAAGTTCTAGGGGAGTTTTTTTTACCCATGGTACTACTGGTAGTAATACGTTGGTAGTACCTACCACGGGCCACAAACGTTGTTTTTTTTTTCATTTTTTTGCTCAAAAAAAGAAACTACCAACAAACTGCAAACTTAAACGTCGTTGCTCTTTGTTCAAGAACAAAATAGCTCTTGACGTCACGGAAGAAGAATTACTACGTGCTGTACATTTATTTAACTTTTTATAACTGACGTCAGAGTTGGTTAGCTCGGTCGTACGTGAGCCTTATGTGGGCCACTTAATTATATCATCTGGACCAAGTAGCTAGCTAACCAAGAAGTTTATTGTGATAGTGTTACTGTAGGTACTTTGAGCTCATTACAGCTCCTAGCTAAACGTTGACCATTGTCATTGCTTAGTTTAGCAGAATATTGTAGGTATTCTGTGTGACTGAACAAAATAATACAGTTTTACATTAGGTAAACGTCGCAAGGTCCCGTTTGTCGCATTTTATGACTAGATAGATATTAACCATAGATGAAATACTTGATCTTTTTTAAGATAGACTTCTTTGTTTGCCTTTCCTCGTACCTCAATGAGAAGATACTTTGCAAAGGAAAATATGATAACAAAAGTCACGGTAAATAAATAGGATGGGAAATTATAAGTGCAGCAATAAAAGTTTACTTTAGAACCTGCAACCAAACGTCTTTTTTTCTATGTAGGCAACGAGTTAATAGAACAGCTTCTTAATTCATCATCTTTACTATTCCAACAGAATATCAAATAACCAGCGTCAATTTACGAACGTAAATTAATATGACTCAGGTGAGAGCTACCGATAAATATATTTACTTCTGAATTGATAACTCAGCGACTAATGTTGTAAGTGGGCTACTTTATATATTTTAGAGATTCAACATCTGTCTGCTAATAAAATCAAATTCCAGCCTCAAAATTAGCCATCAAAAGCCATCATAGTTTTTTATTCCACAACTAAATTAATAAATCATATTATTCTTTTTTCATGAAAATTATCAGGTATAATAGTCAAGTCATCAATTACCGATTATTCCCACATCATCGAAACAACTTTTAAAAATGATTCTCGTTGTCCACTACTGGGGGAAACTTCATGGTTTGAATACGTCGAATCTGTTCCAAAACCGAATCGGGGCACCCCCGACTTCACGTAGTCTTTTGGCTGCTACCCCCAGAGTGTTAAAAACCGGAGGGCAAAGGGAGAGGAACCCCCGCCAGCTGTAACAATGCATAGGCGAGCCGTAGCGGCTGAGGCTGGTGACCGGAGGCTTCAGCAATAAAGTTGAAAATCATTCAATGAAATTTGACAGATTGTAGTAGCTTGATGTGCTGGCGACTGTACAAGTACAAGCCATAGTTTCATTACATTACGAAGTATAAACCACGCCGTAGAAAAAACATGTGTGTCAACGGGCTTCCATAGTGATCTATACAACACTGACGAACCGTGCCTACACACTTCGATTAAAACGTACATTTTCACGGCAAGAAGAACGTTTATGTACAAAGGGTCTAAAAATATTTACTTCAGATAAAGTAGTTACTTGATCTAAATAACCTTGTTTGTCTTATTTTACCTAGAAATAGAATTCTTCTATTTTTATTCCCTTGCTCTTCACAGGAAAGTTAGTTTATAAGATAAATTATGATATCAAAGTGAAGGCCGCGACAAGGAAATATTTTTCTCGGAACTTTTACCTCATAATTATTATGTACTAAGTTTGAAAAGAATGTAATAAACAAGTGTACCTACCTAAGATATATGACCTTCCAACGCGCTCAGTAAAAAACTACCTTAATCAAATGTCACCACGAGGACTAGATTTATTAATCTAAGCTCTGCTGTGATGCCCATTGAGTCCTGCGACTGGCAAGCAATTTGCTCGATAAAATATTTAGCATTCACACGGCAACCACAGCTAAAAATATTTAATAAAAAAGGAAAGTTCAAGAAGCCGTGGTCATATGAATGAAAACAAAGTAACAGCGCGGGCAGGCGATGCGATGCGACGGGGTAGGTCGGGGGAACAAGTCACGCGGACGAAGTCGCAGACAGAAGCTATATTATAAATTTTTGAAATGTGCTGATTAAGCCCTTTCATTTAATTCTCAACACACCCCATTTGTCAAATGAGGTACCTACCGTTAAGGAGGAACAGATGAACATACATACATACCCACATAAATACATACCTACCGGTTAAAATCATAACCCTCCTTTTTGCTTCGCCGTAGTCAAGTGTAAACTATCTACTGCCTATGATTTCAGTTGTAATTGCTGTACCACTTAGATAATTCCCAGTAACTTTAAGGTTGAAACTAATCTGATAAAAATATACATACACTCGAAAAACATAACCCTCCTTCTGGCGCAGTCGGGTAAATAGACGACGTCGATTTGTGAAGTGTAAGGGACATTCAACCGTAGGGTATTAACGCGATTACGAAGTTGACTATACCGAGAATAACACGAACAAAAGGAGTATTCTACATATGTGTAAAAACAGAACATATTTCATCAGAGAGCTAGACAAAATAAATCGTTCAGTCATTTATGCCACAGCACTGGTGGTCCAGTGGTCCAATGCTAGTGGATGGCGTGGTAATTTGCGTAAATTATTTCATCACCACTGCTCGGTGAAGGAAACATCGTGAGGAAACCGACATGTCCTAGAATCAAAAATTCGAAGACATGTAATATCTACCAACCCACACTAGGCCCGCGTGGTGGATTACGGCCCACTCCCTCTCACCGAGGAGGCTTGTGTCCCAGCAGTGGGAACATTATAGGCTGATTATGCTCTTATTCTAGCCAATAATTTATGTGTGATTGAGTAACAAACATCTAAACATCTGCACATACTTTCACATGAGAGAATTATTAGTCGAATTGCCCGTAGGTACCTATATTTGCTGCTCTACAAAGCGTAATAAACTACCAACTCGACCTATCTTTAACATCTAAATATCACGAGACCTACTTGGAACCGTCACCACGAAAAAGCTTGGCGCAAAATAATTTCGCCCGTCATATCACTTGACCCCACTCCACTCAAGTCGATAGTGGCCGATGATGGGCCAGCCCACCCGATGTACGCCATAAATAAATAAGTGTCTACACCACTGACACTTGACGTAACTGCTGGTGCTTATTCAGTACCCACTGAAATATAAAGTTAATGACGTCAGACTTACACCAGTTGAGCTACTTTCTTAGTAAGTAGCTGTAGCTAGTCAAGTTTTCTACGAGGGATTGTAAACCATCTCGCACACATTGCGACATGCGACTGCGACAGCTTGACGACAAGACGCTGGCTGACCCGTCGCATGCGACTGACATCGGGTGTGCGCGTGCACGTAGCGAGAGTGTGCGACTTCCACCTGTCGTTGAGAGTCTGAAACTCAACGCCAAGTGTGCGGAGCTTTGAACTAAATATATGAAAATTATCGGCCGCAGCCAGTCGTTGTGTCTTGTCTCCGAGCTGCCAGAGTTTCATGTCGGATGGTGTGAGTCATGTCTAAATGACGGTTCATTCATGCGATGTATTTTATTTAATACAATAGTAACACACAACAGCAAAATATTGCTTAGACTTGGCAACTTGATTTTTTAATTGTCGGTAATAAAATTTTAGCTACGTTACTTAATTCATATATTATGTACTTACCCATTAAGTTAAATGTTATCAGCATCTATGTGTCTAGACGCGTAATAAACTCATACTAGAGTTGACAAAGCCAATTTGAAATAAATTCCTAAAAAATTAAAGAGCATTAGTCTGCTGTTGAATAAAAACTTTATATGAAAACATATTGCGCCAAAATTGGTACTTACGTAAATTAGGTTGTCTCATATTTTATGAAAAGATGTTACTTATACGGGGAGAGCGACATAACTAAAATATTTCATACACTTAAAAATGTGGAGCGCCCAAGTGAGACTTATGATGTGCGAGTTTGTTATATTAAATACTAGCAGCGCCCCGCAGTTTCACCCGCATAAGTTTCCATCCCGTAGGAATATCGGCATAAAAGTAGTATAGTAAAGTCCAGGGTATCAGCTACCTCCATACAAAATTTTATCAAAATTGGTCCAGCCGTTTGAGCGTGAAGAAGTAACAAACATATAAACACACACACACACTCTCAAACTTTCGCCTTTATAATATTAGTGTGATAGTGTGATTAATTAATACCTATCGGCACACGAGAACAATTCACCACTCACAGTGAATAAAGGTAAAAAGCAAGGAAGTCGAAATAGACAGCTATTAGCCTTCTAATCTCTCCCTTCTCTAGGGACCTGTCGATACCCACCCATAGACACAATAAAGCCCTGTCAATACCTAACTCATCCGGAAAGAAAATATAACGAAAGTAATATTACAAAAAAAAAAAAACTTTTCCACGTTGAGAATGTGATCTGAATAACAATGTTCTATCAACGCCCTTAACACGAGCTCACAGCTTATCAAATTTGTTGGCCAGCCCTTATTAAGCCTCTTGAGATTTTCATTAACTTTATATCTCAGAAAACAATGGAGTTCACACTAAATGTAATTGTTTCAGACAGAAAAATATAATACAAAAGATATTGAGCCCCAGCGAACGTTAAATTTAAATTAAACGAGGGCCTATGAATGGCGTCCAGTGGTATTTTATTAACTTAATAGGACCTAAGTTAGGCGTAATTATCTTGGGCAAAGTTTTAATTTTATATATTCCGCTGAAATATCGTTGAAAATATTACTTCATTTGTTTTATTTTTTATCTCTCTGGCTTGGTAAAGTGCGAATTTAAATTTGAAAATTAGTTCACGGTTTTAACAATAATAATATTCTAAACAAAGTTAAAGAATATAGGGCAGTCTCTCTTGCAGATGTTTATTTATGTATACTTTATTGTATAACAGAAAATACTTAACAAAAAAAATACATTTATCTCTACAAAACATACAATTAGTGGCCTTATGTTGTAAATTTAATTTAATTAAAGAACCTAACTACATAGGTATATCATAGCAATATTCCAAAATAAATAAGGAAACTCCCTCTAAACACACAAATGGCTTATTGATAATTGTTTTACAGCATAAAAGATTTTTTTGTCAAAAAAGTAACTGATAAATATAACTTCAAACATTTTTATAACTTTGTCAATAGTGGTAGTCACTCTGAAATCAACTTAATGATTATTGAAATAAAGTTAATATTTGTTTAACTTGAAATAGGGTAGGGGTGTGCAGCACTGCGCACTTTTACTTTAGACATGTTAAAATTTTCACTTCTCATCCTCTAAAATTCGTCTTTATGTTGTGCGTAGGTGACATAAAGTCGTTTTTTATGCTCTAGTGCATAAAGATTTTTTTTCTATGACTAAGATAATCAGGACCGACAGCCACACGCACAATAAAACTTCGCAGATGAAAGTCGTTATTTTATTTCATTTGCTTTAATTTATATCACTTCCGTGTTTTCTATCGTTAATTTAATAAAATTAGATAGAATAGTTGTCATTTATTATTTTAAAATGCAAAACAAACATTTAAGACTTGGTGAAGTACTCAAGTCGAATGACACATGTTGAAAATGAAAAAAAAAACACTTTAAAAAAGTTTCGTGGCGGGAAATAGCTATTCTCTTCTTCAGTTTTGCAACATTTTTGAACAGTGAAAAAACTGTTAGGTATATATTTTATACCGGTTTCGTTTTCTCGCAATCGAAGTGAAAAGCAGAGTGCATAACGATCCATTTTACCCCTCGACTTACCTGTTCAAATAAATATATTCTATGCTTAAAAAAAAAGAAAATGATTATATTTATTTACGCCTAGGGTGTTTAATCCGTAGGAGAAATAAGGTAACCGACAGCCCGAAAAATTACCAAACTTAAGTGGCAGTGGGCAGGGCACATTGCTCGCAGAACAGATTGCCGATGGGGCCAAATGGTTCTGGAGTGGCCACGGATTTTTTCTATTCCGTGGGAGTGGCGACCGCGTACCGGAAGACGTAGTATTGGAAGACTTCCCACAAGGCGAACCGACGACCTTGTGAAGGCCGCAGAAAGCCGTTGTATGCGAGAAGCACAGAACCGGTTGAAGTGCAGGTGCTTGGGGGCCTATGTCCAGGAGTGGACGTGTTTCGGCTGAAATGATGATGAGGGTGTTTAATGCCTTTGATAGCACCACCCGGGTACAAAGAGGTTACCTACCTCCCTATTCTTCGCTCAAGAAGTAGACTCCCATTCGACTCTAAATTAGCTAGCTAAACTTCACAGACGCGACGGTTTAACGTGATAAAACAAAAAATACAATAATTAGATTTTTTTATGTGGGGTGATCGGCCGCAGCGCCCGCAGCTATTGTAGTCGCTTTGAAATATCAGTTTAGAAAAATTGTTTTGTTTTTTGTGTTAACTTCATAAACGTTATGGGTAGGTATGTATATCTAAAGACGAAAAAACATAAGAAAACATTATTTCTCAGTTCTTACTTTAAGTAACAACATTATCAAAAAAACACATGCACATGTAATTTGTGGAGATTTTAATAAACAGAATTTTATTTTTTATTAATTTTTTAACAGCGGTCCTTGACTTCCCAAAAAACATCTAATCTTATTTTTTATCGCATTTAGATATCGACACCCATCGCATCTGCAGAGTTTAGCTAGCCAAATTAAATAACCCTGTAATATAGACACATTATGTATAATTCAAATTACATAGGTACCTAACTATATTGAATCAATCCACGCATGAAATCAATTATTCTTCATCAAATAACTTCTACATGTTTAATTAAAACTAGACTTTTAAATACGTAAACATTTAAACAATGGAAGTTTAAAACGGAGTTTGTGTAAAACTAAGTTGAGTCTGAAACAACAAGGAAATGTTAGCAGTGCCAAATAAGTTTTTAGTCATTAAGAAATTCTATGAGACTACAATAGGGGGTCGGTAAATATAACTGTAGTGTAAAATTGTATCAGCTTTTACGAAGAAATGGTGTCGTAATCGGTTAAACAAGGGACCGCTTACTTTATCCCATGGATTAAGATGTCAAATTAATGACAAATAGAGACTTTTCAATAATCGTATTGTTTACATTTCAACGACAAATTGAAACAATATGTAGGGTAAGTCCAGGATAGGTGCCCCACTTTTTGATAGGGAGCCATAACTTATTAATTAAAAATCTATTGGCAATACGTCTTTTGCATATGGTAACTTTGATCTTTAATCTATGATGGTACACCTTTAGTTTTTACATAAGTTTCATAGATTTTGAAGAAATTGTGTCTTTTTTACCCTCTCAAAAGTAGGATAGATGCCTAACGTGAGGGATAGAAGACTCGTAGTAAAAATGCTTCAAGGGATAGATGCCTAACGTAAAATTCACTGTATAAATGCTTCAATATTAGATCCTAATTTACATAAAACATACTAGTTAGTTTCAATAATCAGTTTGTATTCAGCATTAAACATTAAGCGTATTTAACATTAATTTGTGACATCTTTTATAATTATATGTCTATCTAGACTTATGAACAAAATAAACATTTTTTTATTGGTGAAATAAAAATAATACAGCCTTTTCCAAGCTTTCTTCAGTCCAACTAATGTGACGGGGGACCAACCCCCGGTTTTCTTTTATTTCGAGGCATTTCTTCCACCTGCAATATGAAAACATTTATAGAAATACTTAGGCATCTATCCCGAACAGCAAATGGGGCAACTATACTTTTAGCACAGGATAGATGCCTTTTTTAATTTAAAAAAAGTTAAAAAGAAAACTATAATTTATAGCATTATTTCGTGTACTTTAAACTGTAATATCAGCAAATAAATAAAAAAAAAATAGAATTTTTATCAGAGTGAAAAGATATTCGATAGTAAGTACTTACGATTATAATTTCAACGCTTGTAATGGACTCGCCGCGGAAGATTTTTACACTCACGGGCAAAACGCATGCGCTTTCGCGTGCGATTGGCGTGGCACTGAGGTCTGTGGGGGGTGCGCTTCCTATTACTTAGTACAATTTTAGCCCACGGCATTTCTAATATACAGTATTCAAAGCCGCGGCACCTATCCCATTGGGGCACCTATCCTGGAATTACCCTACACTTCATTAGCGTAAAAATACCAAAGTACACAATTTATAGCAAACGAATAAATTTTTTTTTCGAAGAAAACGATGATAAATTCCTGCCAACATTATTTTTATCTTCGAAGCTTCTAAAATTAATGCCAATAATATTATTCAGGGTGGCAAGGACATCGACGCTGGAACCATGAATTCAGGACGTGATTCTAGACCCTCCCTAGTGTAGATTTTAAGTCAGTTATAAAAAAAAAACAACGTTCAACATTTCGTTTTTGGGATGCAGCCTCCTCGTGTAGCGCAGTTAGTTCCGCCAGTTTGGCCCCGTTCCCACTATGTCGTGACGACAGATTATCGTGTCGTTTAAAGCGTCGTACCTTGTGTTTTAAATGGAGGTGTTCACATATAGGACTACACGATTAACTGTCGTTCACGACTTTTTTTACAGTGACGACACATTGTCAAGGCAATGGGAATGGCTAGCACGACAGTCGTAAAACGATAAAAAACGTCACGACTTATGGTGACGACCTATCATGTGTCGTCATTGCGACTACCTATCGTAGCTACGTATCACACACACACGTATCACACATACGTACACACGTTCATACCACTACAAAAAAACGTAGAGGCGACTAATGTGCAAACGACAAGGCGACTGCCGTGAACAGTAAAAATGTCGTCACTACCCAATGGGAACAGCTACATATGACAGTCGTTTAACGATAAAATATATCCACGACACAGTGACGATAAACAGTCGATATAATGGGAACAGCTAGAGACGACAGTCGTCCAACGATAAATTAATCGTCACAACATAGTGGGAACGCGCCATTACTCAACTGAACCGAGCGCTCAGCACATCCTGGACAGTCACATCCAACACCTTATTTGACTAGCCAATTCTTTTCCCTTGCGGTGGTAGGGCTAACGCCCGCCTGGTTTGCGACCACCCTCCCACCGGAGTCCGGCGTCAAGCAGCCTGCTGTGTTTCATCGATGCGTGGGAGTTCCAGTGCCTGAGGCATCTTCTGGGCACGCTCATTCCATCATAGACCTCATCAATCGCTTTCTATCAGGCGTGATCGAGGTCAAGAGCGGGCCCATTATAAAAAAAAAATAATGGAACAGCAATTTTTTTTTAATAACCGACGTCATCTTTCAACGCAGGGGGATTCAGAATCATGTAAGTACTGAATCCATTTGTAACAGGTTACGCGTGATGTCCGTGCCACCCTGTATGTTATTTACACAAAAACATAGTGAACGAACTTACGACAAAGTAGTTTATTCTAACAATAAACCATAAACAACCGTAAATAAAAAGACTAGAACAAAACATGTCGGATAACCGTATTGTATCCCATAAATAACGAGTCAACTGTTACAAGAAACATAGTATCTATGAAATACGTTAATTCGTGTGTGTTCGCAGGCGATGAGCCAACAAATTGTGATTATTTATAGTTGTGTGTGTGCCAACGTCGTGTGATACCGCATGGGTCGCTCGGCGGAGAAAAAAGAGAATAATTAAAACGTGTTTTGTTTCCAAAGTACTTTATTAGGTAGGAGAGGGGGACAATAATCTCAACGATGTAGCTTCAGATACAATGTTTGACCCGTTGATTATGTCGTAAATTGTTTATCACAGAAAATTGTGTAAGTTGTGTATAACAGAAATTTGTGACAGTATTCTTGCAGCATTCTTGCATTCTTATCTCTCTTACAGAGAGGAGTCCTGTGTCCCAGCAGTGGGAACATTATAGGCTAATTATGCTATTCTTGCAACAGTAAAAGAATTCTCAATGGAATTGTATTTTTAAATCGGCTTTCAAAGTAATATGTGTTCAATTAATAAGTGAATACGAAAACTATCCCTGCCCATTAAATTGCTTCTAATTCATTTTCGTCGCTTTCAAAGAATCCCACAGAGAGTGAAAACCATTAACAAGTCCACTCAACTTTTCAGTTCAATTCAGTTGCAGTAGCATATAAATTAACCAGCACTGCAGCTCTAGCCCTCCGTTAATAATTCCCCACATGATTACCGGTAGCCGTTTGCCGATGGAATTACACTGAATTTTTCATTAACCCCGCTATCTAATTATAGAAAGGAGCAGTTACAGGTATTTACGCCGTAATTCCTGAAATACTGTTATTTCCTCGAAACCATCGATGTATTATGCCGTTTGCCGTATTTCTTTGCTGGAATTCTGGTAACGTCCTGTTTTGTAGCTGCATTTAATGCACACCTACACTTTAACGTGAAATTAAATGCCAGGGCCATTCTCATTTCATTACCATATAGACGAAAATTCCGTAACTTGAATGATGATGGGCGAGGCTGGCGTAGGCTGAATTCTTCACATAATTAACATTTTTTTTTTTGTTGAGGTCCTCGTTTATTTTATAATTCATTTAGGAGGTGCTTTGGTGAAAAGAAGACACAGCTATTCGACCTACGAGTAGGTATGGTTGGCGTAAGAGGTGGGAAGTAACCTTTTCAAACCTGAAACGTAATTTAGAATACTTTCTTTCAAAAACAAAGGGCATCCTCGATTAGCCATTGAACAAAGAAACAAAACTTCATACGTAGTTCCACCGATCAATGGAGATTAGACTTAAGGTTCAGCTAAAGCCCGCGCCATTTGTTCAAATCCTCTAGGATCGTCGTGGTGTTAGTGTGCCATAGACTATTTAGCGCAGTTTGTTCGACTTAATTGATGGAAGCAGATTATTGTAATGCTTGCAGACTTGTTGCATATTCCCATTCGAGAATTTGTACCCGTAGTTAGATATAATTCTTGGAAAAACAGCCTTGAAATGCTAGTGAATTAAGTAGTTAACTGTAGTATTCAATTTATCTGGGTTGCGTCATGTGTGGGTAACATCAATCCCATATTATGCGAAGGATCTTGGACATTTGTTGGTACCGATCGCTGAAGCAACACTGCAATTTCGCTGATAAAGTATTAATATTTCATGTTTAAGCTAACTGCTAAGCAATAAAATTAGGTTAGAAGTATATTTAAATAGCTTCAATGGCACTTACTATCACAGCACGATATTGTGCCAAAGTTACAACCTACACACGATTTCAATATGCACACAGCCTGCAATGCAAATGAACCAAAACGTTCAAATATAACACACGTACAGTACACACACACACACACAGTTGGAAAACTCGGCAGCGATCAGTGCACAAAGATAGAAGTCTTAGCAGTTGCTCCCAAGTTTAGTGCGTGACCGGCGTTTTACCACTTACAGTGTTCTTGGCTTGTGCCAGAGTTTCGATCAAATTGAACACGAAGCGCACACTTGCAGTTTCTCAATGCCGAATGAGAGCAATAAATTTACTTTGGTATTATTTTCGACACGTTTGTAATATGTCTGAATGTGGTTTAAGTGAGATGATAGTACAGAAAAGGAACTACCTTTTTGAAGCTTTGTAGTTTAGTATAATTTTTTTGAAATGCTTTTCAGGTTTTCTTTTCAGGAACTGTAATGCTCGTGAAGAAAATGACTGTTAGCTCATTTCGTACCATTTTCCAGATTAATCATATCATTCATCATCATCTGCTATTTGACCTCCACAACCCAGTTATCGGGTAATATGATACGCCTTGATAAGACTGGTTGTCAGGCTTTCGGGCTTCTGACGACCCGTAACGAAGTCAAAGATCCACGAATGACAGCCGGGACCAACGGCTTAACGTGCTTTCTGAGGCACAGAGGGGCTCTTGGTATATAAAGATGGTCACCTAACCACGGACCAACCGCGGCAAGCGTAGCTTAACCTGATCGATCGAACCGTGCGGCTGTTATTACTTAGCCACAATTATCATTCATGGTTACTTTAAAGAATAAAAGAAAGAAAATAAGTTTATTTGACCCAGGTTAAGTAAAAAAAATTAGATATGTTTGTGTGTGTGTTAAAATGAGATATGCCAGCTACATCATGACATCACACGAAATCGCATCACTTGCAAAGGAAAATCAGTTAGCTAGGACCTTTCGGTCTGACGCGCCCTAAACGGTCTACCGAATAGGCACAAAAGAGCAATTGAGTACCTGAATGTGAATACAATTTGATTGCCACTGACCCTTCCATATTCATGATAGATGGCCGTCGTAGTGAAACGTGTCCAGCTGTGACGTATAGCCGCCATTTTGCGCGCCTTAATAATAACTGTCAAATCATGTTCGCTCAGTCCTAGAGCAAATCATTTTGGAAATTAATGCTGTGATATTATGCGTGATAAATCAATATTTTGATATAAATGTGAGCTATTTGTTTACTAAATATCTGGGTGGATAAATTGAATGCATTTATTAGACTGATATTCTCGTATTCGTATTAAGATAGAATGAGGAAAAATAAACTACATATTTGAAAACATTTTACGAATTTTCATAGAGTCGTATTAAAACCACGTAAACGGCATATTTAAAGCTTATTTCATGTGAAAATATAAACTAGGTTCTAGTTTATATTTTCCTTCTCACCTCACATAATTCGACACCGCGGCCGTAAAAAATTGCATGCTGCGTAATTTGAGCACTCGCGCACGAAAAGCGGTATGCTACTTTTAATTACATTAAGAGCCTTATTTACCCATATTTAATGCTAACATGCCGTCACAACAAGATTATGTTCATTTCATTAAGCGTGCCGTAACGGTAATCCCGCGGTGTTAATTAAAACAAACGAAATTAATTTAATATTCCAGATACATCTGTTTACCTCGGATTCATTATTTTGTATTCGTGCACTTTATTGTCGTTTATAATTACTGTTTGTGTTGTTTACTGAATGAGTTCGTTTCTGAACGAATTCAGTGATTAAAAATATCTCTTCTGAGAATAAGTATAATAATGAATAATGACTCTTTTATCTGCTTATTTGTATACTCTTATTTTACTATCCAGCGGCGTAATCAGTAGAATGGCTTTAATTTTGACAGTCCAACAGCATTCATTGCGTTATTTACGTTGCAGATTTTTTTATCGAACATGTGAAGCAATGGATTAGCAATAATATCCATTCACATGGAGCTAAAACAACTCCCGCGTACTATTATTCACATTGACTTCTTGACTTTCATTTTGGCGAACGTATTAATTAAATATTGAAACCACTTTCACAACTATCAGCTATTACCTAACTACATAAAACAATGTAGTTATAAATAAATCATTTTTATCTCGATAAGTCCCTCCAAAAACTACATTTTCTTTACGACAATTATTTGACAGAAGTCTCCCCCTATCACATGTGACTACGGCTGTCATTGGCAAACATTTGATCAAACACAACAATTCTACCCAAGATCTGCCTATTTCATGAAAATTCACCAATCCTTGGAAATATCAAGTAATTATTAATATAGCTGTCTCTATATTATTATAGAGACAGCTATATCCGAAATGTTATTAATAATTCATGGAACTATTATTAGTTCCATGAATTATTAATAACATTTCGGATCAAATAAATCTGTTAGTTCAAATACCAAGAACTTCCAAGTAGGTATCTAATTAGCCTCGTTTCAATCATTCTGTTTACTGGAACGCGTAACGTTCAATAAACAGGATAATTTATTATAACGAATGTACTGTTATTAGAATTCAATAGAAAGTCAATCGCAGATTACTTTTGAATCAAATCGTATTTCATCCGATTCAGGTAAATTATCAATAAAATAATTCATGTATATACGTTATTGATTAGGTAGGTACAACTCACATTTTCATTTCAGTCTTACCAAGGGGTATCGTATTATCCAGTAACTGGGTTGCAGAGTTCAGATAGGCAGTCGCTCCATGTGAAATACTGGTATTCAGCTGGATCCGGTTCAACTGGAAGCCGACCCCAACATTTTAGTTGGGAAAAAGCTAGGCAGATAAAGATGAACTCACGTTTTTATTTCGTGTCGACGCGAGCTATTTACTAGGGTATTAGTCAGTCTGTGTGCACCACTTATCCCCCTCAGGGTGATTTCAGGAGGGATTTGTGGAATAAGCCCACAAACACGACCAAAGCAAGAAAGAAACTTTTATAATCTGCAACGCTTTTTATAGATACTAACCTAATCTAATAAAACCCCCTAAATCCCTTTTACAAGCCCAACTCACCCAATACATCTGCCAAACAAAAGGTATAATATATACTTTTACTTTCAATTAGGTAAGTAACCCATGTAATTACTTAAAGTCTCTAGATCTACTCGGCCCAACAAAAAGAACCTGGCTATATCATCGGTTACAAAGGAAATTCGCCAAACTTCATCAAGGGTTTCCGGGAAAAAGTCGGGAACGGAAAAAAGATTTGACCCTCGAAAGTGGGGGGGGCACCTGACATACATATTACATATTATAGGGGAAATGTCTTTATCTTATATGCTGCTACTTCAACATTATCTACATGTAAGCCTGTAATAAGAATGATAATGTCTTGGGTGATTTATTTATACGAGACCTACCGAGAACATTTTTTTAGAAGAGGGGAATATTAATATGTGTGTCTTTTCGTGAAAAAGCATCTTATAATGTTTGTGAGTATTATTTCTAAAAAAAATAGCCTTGATCCTCCTTATAACATCAGCCAGTAAAAGTCCTATCAAAATCAGTTCAGCCGTTTTGGACGTTAACCGGAACAAACAGACAGACAAAAATGTTAAGCATTTAGTAACAAGCAGACATTTGAATTACATTTATTTGTATGTATTATTTATTTTTATAAAAGATAAAACAATACATAATAGCTGCAACAATAGCAAAAAAACCTAATTAAAAGAAAAATGTAAGTAAAGTCTACATTATTTTTATCCACCCCAAACATAGATCCTGTGGCAGGATTATCCGTAACAATTTAAATTAATCTGCTTATAAAACGTAAGAACCTTTCTGAAGGTAAATCTTCAGTTTAACGATTCCTTCGAAACCCTTGCAAATTACACAAATTATACGAATTATTACGCAAATCAAATCGTTTCTTGTTATCACTCAATTATCTCTAAGTGGTACCTAGATTAGGAGAGGTATTGCTTGAATATGCTAATTTGTGGTATGCATGATTGCATGTGTACTAAGCCGCAATTTCTGGTGCACGCAGAATTAGCTGCATAGAGATAAGTACTAGCAACTTTTGCAATTAACAAAGGATTACGTGTGTATGAGTGCGCCTGCTTAAATATTTAACTTAGAGGTAGGGTTCCTTTTGGTAGAGTATGCCCAGTGAAGTAGTTACTGCCACCATATGTATTTTATTTTACATTGGCTTCTTGCTCATAAGACTTTTCAACTTTGCTCTAGGGTGACACATCCTATTTTATTCCTTACTAGCTACTGCTTCTTCTTCTTCTTCGTCCGCGTGAAATTCCTTGTTCCCTCAACTCACTCCGTCGCGTCGCAACACCTGCTCGCGGTAGTAGTTCGTAGCTTAGAATTCTTTCTGACTTTTTTCATTTTGCTCGTTTCTTAAGGGCCGTAGCGTGATCTTAAATAGCATATAGCCTTCCTCAAGAATTGGGCTACCAAATGTGAAAATAAATTTTCAAATCCGACTGGTTATTTTAGAGATGTGACGAATTCAAACAAACAATCTTCAGCTTTATTATTAACCAGTCCAGTCCAGCGCGGGCCGATAACGATCCTACAATAGAAAATCAATTGTGTCACATTAGCGAAGTTAATATGAGTATGCCTATAGATTATTACAAGCCGTGACCACTTCTCAGGAGCCTTAGGTGATGAGTTTCCAAAAAACGATGATACAACTTACTTTACCTTAGCCACAGAAGTCTAAGTACCAACTTCCACGTGTCTAACTTCAACATTCACGAGCTTCCATTTAAACTTTCATCCCTATTTAACCTCTGTAATGGATGAAATTTCAAAAATCTTTCTTTAGTGCTCACATTTGTTATTTAAGGAATTCTTTTGCAAAATGTTATGCTTTTAGACTCAGCGGTTTAGGTTGTGCGTTGTCTGTCAGGGAGTTGAAGAATTTTATTAAGTAGCTACTTCCACATATGACTTTACAACTTCTCCCGTGAGTGACAAATCAGCTCGGACATTTTGCTGATTCCATAAAAAGAACTGTGACAGTGAACATTGACAGTTTTACTGGCTCAAAAGTTATCACATATAGCTGATATGATCTGATAGCTGAACTTTTCAAACCTTAAGCTTGGTCAGTGAGTTATGAAGGTGTTTTATAACTAGGTATATAGAAGATCTCAGGGACGATGGCGCACGGTGGTCACGTGCTGCCTTGCACTCTTGCACAGTTAGGTTTTTGGGAAATTCGCAGTTTCCCCAGGGATGTGCCCTAACCGGCGTTGCTCAGAGTGGGTCTTGGATCGGTCTTTTGAGAGGTAACGAGGTACGGTAGCCTTTGAGTGCATGGTGACAACCGGTGTGATTCTAGTGAGGTAACAATACCACGCTCCCCGGTCTTATCCCCAAGGCCCGGGCGCCTTTTGAAGGTTTTACTTCGTTCGCAGTAAAATTTCAATAATCATCAGTATCACGTCAAAAGTGTACTCGTGCGGTAATATTCGCGGAAGACCACTAGCAATTTTAATTAAACGATAAAACCGAGTTTTTCCAGAAACGTATTTTATGGCACCATTTCGTCGAAGTGTTGATTTATTGGATTTTGATAAAGAAATTTTTTCTAACCTTAATATAAATTCTAAGAAAAAATACAAATTTGTTGTACCTGCTTTAGAAAATAGGTGGATCGTTTAGATGTCAATGCATATGCTGTTATAATAAACTTCCAAGCCACGTTCAAGATATTAATAAATTCTAATCATTCAATAAGCGTGAGTTGTTCCAGAAAATGTTTTATACCGTTAAAGGTTATATTGAGGACAGGCTTGGGATTGAGCTGCTCCAATTTGTACATACTGAATGTTGTTTTTTTTGGCTATCTATTTTTTTTTTTGTATGTAAACTTTGACATTCGGTGATTATTATAATACACAATGACATGAATGTTTACTTAATGAAGTATAGTTTTTTTTTCTTTTAGTAAATTTTAATGATATAATCTGTTAATTTCTATTGTATTGTTCGTCGAGTCGTTGCGTCGAATCGTGTTGCTCAACTCCACTGAGTTATTTTTTTAGATTAGATTACTGACAAATGCTTGCACTGACTAGACAGGTCCACTTAAATCTGTATGGTAAAGACCATTTTAGTCATGAATCTGCATGGTCCTTAGGTATATGGCCTGACCAAGATTGTGTCTGGACTTTAAAAGAGACTGTGACCTCTGAGTTTGTTTCGGTCTTTCTTCTCAGGGTAGTCAAGTTAGGAAACACCGAACTCATCTCGTTTTAAAAACGTAATTTAATTTTGACGTCAAGTGTTTTTTTAAACAAATATCAATTATTTTCAAAATAATAGTAGATTATGCACCGAGGGGCTAAAGTTGTGTCTTATGTCACGGGCGTCATATTGAATCTCGAGCGCAATGAAGGATTCGGGATTTAACTCACGAGCGAAGCGAGGGAGTTAATACAAGAATCCTGAATGCCGCGAGGGATTCAAGCTAGCCCAAGGCAAAGGCACCTTTAGCCCAGAGGAGGATACTCTACTTTTTACACCTACTGTGAGAAAATAATAGCCATAGTACGAAAAACAAAGTATTTAATAAATAAACAAACAGTAAGAATAACTAACATAGGAGCTTCATTTAAAAAAGTTTCAACATTCATAGGTGTGAAAACTTTCGATTTCTTTGATTGGTGGCCTTCCGATTTCCTCTTTAGAAATGCTAATAGCTTAGCGTATGTCTTGATGTCTATATTGTGTTTCATGCTTATTGTTGACCTAAGCATTGAATAAGTACACCATTAGGCTACTTGACTTCTGAGTACAAGATAAATGCTGAAAATACACTAATAGAACTGGTTCCGAAATGGACTTGACGCCTTTCGTACTTTTCCGTTTTTGGAAATTGTCGTAGGCTTATATATAAGTTTCCTTTGACTTTTCCGGCAGTAAAGCATTGGAAATATTATTAGCTTCGGTTGTAAATGAATTCAGGAGTACAATCACTTTCATCACTCGACATTTTATAATACTTTGTTGATAAATTTAAAGTTTAAATGCCAAAAGTTCGCGCCTTTATTGCGTCTACCAATAAGTAGCCAAGACACGATCAATTCGATTTTCAAAAAAAAAGTCTCTTCTACGGTTTTGTCGT
Source organism: Oligia latruncula (assembly GCA_948474745.1). NCBI lineage: Eukaryota > Metazoa > Arthropoda > Insecta > Lepidoptera > Noctuidae > Oligia > Oligia latruncula. The sequence goes on along the minus strand of OX419693.1, from coordinate 7,735,752 downwards.
GTGTGTCTATTGATATCATTCTCATGGAAGTGGCGTTTGTGTAAACAAAGCTTTATACAGGGCTGGTAGAATGGTTTTGGATGATTGGCTGTATGCATTTTGAATTTAGAACGTCATTGGAGACGCTCGTGAAAATAGAGTATTTTTTATAAAATGTGATAAATCGACTGTAGTATAGATAGGTTTTATTATTTATTTATTTATTCACAAAATCCACAGCAATCTTTGCGCAGTTTACTTAAAATAAATTAACTAATGTTACAGCCAATTACTATTACGGTATCACGGCGCGGTACGGCATTTGTTATTATTAATGCCAGTTTTAATGTTATTCCATTCCTTTTAAAAAATGGTTCGTAGTTATCTAATTATTCTTACAATATTATGTCTTCGAAAACATGGCAACGGTATGAAGAAGCAGTCATTATGATTTTGTAGGAAATCGAGAATATCATCCACGCGTAGTAAGGGTATCGAGAATAGCTTTCCTCTTTCTGGCACCAAATCAAAGAGTAAAGTAACTATATAGGAACCAAAGGCTGTTTGTTAGTACTATACTGCCAATTTAGCTGAGCATGTGAGATTCCAAATTCAAATCACATTATTGACCAGCGGGTCATAATGAAATCCAGTACAACATTATTGACCGGCTGTGCCCCCGGCCACTAATGACTCACTTTAGGTTAAGGTTGCTTGACATATAATTTGACATTTTCGAGCAGGTGGTGTGAAAATATAATTTATCATCATCATTATCATTCAACATGTATCGCTTGTTTATGATTCTTCTATTTTACTAATATTTTATAAAATTACTCAGTAGGCCTTTGACTACGTTGTGTGTGTATAGGTATTTTTTGTCTTTTTTTTTTATTTGCAATGTGCGTTTTGTTTGTGCAGAATAAACAATCTTTCTTTCTTTCTTTCTTTTCAGTTCACAGTATAGAAAACCTACCTACACAAAAGTAAAAGTAGGTAGATATCTTGACTTCTTTAAATGATCAACAGGATATGGATTATTTCAATATTTACTTAACACCTCAGTCAAAACATATTGAACTAACCATAAACTCAGAAAGAAAGAAGAAAAACAAATCGAAAAAAAATGGTTGCCTGTAAAGTCGGTTTTACGGGCGAAGATTTTACGTGACAACGTCTTTTTCTCGGTAGAATAGTTGAGTGGGAGAGAGACGCAAGGCATTCGGCGGGCCTCTCTCTCGTTCGGTGACTCATCGTAACGTTACCGAGCGTTACACTTTTTCATAAGTGACTCCCAGCCGCAACCTAATTTAAGACGTTGTCACGTCAAAAAATAAAAATTCAAACAGCTATGCGAAATATAAAAACGGGATTAACGTCCATAGACTGTATCCTCTCTAGTTTCTATCTCTTTGCACAGTCCATCAAGCAAAGGCAAATAAGCATAAAAAGTAAAGGAAAAATAAGCACAAAATACTTCGTAAAAGTGTGGCCATAATATAATTTATATTGTTTTGATGTTCTTTCTCCTATACGCGCCGAGATAAGGGAAACTTTGCCTCAGTAAAAGTAAGTAATCAATGTGGTGTTATTAATGTATTTTGTTGTACTCCATTGGTTGCAGTTTTTTCTGAATTCAAATGTTAAATTTTTTTTTTATGTTAGCTGTGGTATGGTTTGAACGTATAACAATCTGATGAGCGATGTTTAAGATGATTTAATGTTCCCACTGCTGGGACACAGGCCTCCTCTCTGTGAGAGGGAGTGGGCCGTAATCCACCACGCAAGCCCAGTGCGGGTTGGTAGATGTCACATGTCTTCGAATTTTTTATTCTGAGACATGCCGGTTTCCTCATGATGTTTTCCTTCACCATTTTGAGAGCAGTGGTGTTGAAATAATTTACTCAAATTAAAGCGCCTAGCTGGGTTCGAACCCACGACCTCGTAAGTCGGGGCCTATACCACTGAGCCACCACTGCTCTATTTTTTCTTATTTATTATGAAAACATAACATAACATCGCGCGTTTAATCCCTGAAGGATTAGGCAGACATGTACCTATAGTACCTACACCCACATTTCGCCAGTTTTTTTTTTTAATTCCTATTCCCAGGCCTTTGCTGCACTGCAGGCAGTGGGACAGAAATGACTGTTAATAATAATAATAATGTAATAGGGGGCGAGCTTATTCAGCATCTAGACTCCGGACTGCTACTGTAAATTCCTGATTGGAAAACCCAATAACACTTTGCCCGACCTGGAAATCGAACGCAGAGCCTCGTGCTTAATGATAAAATCATCATCATGCATCATGTTTAAATTATAGAAAACCTCAGAGGGCCAATTCCAGTATTTTTTGCAACGTTCGCATGCTAATCTCATTCACAATTAGTCAAAAATACCTCTAAATTACCGGCTTCATCCATACTGATCCCTAGTCCCAACTCGCCCGGTCCGTATATATATACCTACATGTATAGCTTTAAGGCGCAAAAGTACTGATGGTAAAAAAAGTGCTTGTATCTACATCTTTGACAAGTTATTGACGTTAATCGTCGCTGTGATGAGATTGTGTCTAGATTTTGACCGTTGTAATACGGGAATTCTTCAGATTGTCATGATTATCGCGTTTTCATTTTTAAAAGCACAAACACAGCGAAGCTACCGGCCATATATGATGGCGAAGATCTGTTTTCTCCCATATTTTGTCGCCAATTAGTCGACAAAATATGGGAGAAAACTGATATCTGCAAGGTGCCCTAATTTTTGAGATATAAATATGGCCCTGCTGGGGAGACTCTCTCCAGATCGGCCACCTATAAACCCTTATATCTTTTGAACCAGTGAGCGACAAATTCTGATATTTGGCGACACACAATTTCGACTAATGAGCGACGATTTTTTTGTGTTATCAAAATTAAAATCCCTGATGGTGGCTCTGCCAGAGTCAGTGACACCGAAAACCGCATTAAAATGCGTAGTGTAGAACAACGACGTAGTTAGTTAGACACACACACAGACACGAAAATCGACTTTAATTTATAATAATGTTGGATACATTGTTTTTCATTTGGTAATACGTAGTAGTGCAAACTCAATTTTTTTAGTTATGTAAGCTGCATGCACTGCCAGCAGCTTTCATAACTAAAAAATCTAGGATACAATCATTAAATTAGCGTTGTCTTTACTCCGTTATGAAAACACCAAAAAGGTTTTACTGATAATTCACTGTTCACTCGTCCAGCTTTGTATGGATATGTTAACTCAAATAATACCAAAAACAGGCCTATTATTTTAGCATTTAGGCATAAATTAACAGTATGGCCAAAGTAAACAAATACTAAGCGAATGTAAGTTTGTATGCAAATGTAATTGATTTGATGTTCATGTGAATTTGGCCGGGTTTGTGCATAATATGTTGTTTGTAATACGCATTTGGATATTAGTGTTAAATGGTGACGTCATATGCACAGCTGTATAATCATCTCATCACAATTGGATCGACATTTACATAATTTGAATTGTCTCTCGCTGTTCGCTTGCTAATATTGACCATTCTAAGGTTGTCACCAACAGAAAACAGACAAGGCTACAAGGATATTTGGCCATTTATGAAAATATTTTTACCGACTTCAAAAAAAGGAGGTTATCAATTCGACACGTATGTATGTAATATTATTGGAACTGCACTCACTTAAGACAATCTATTAATTAGGGCTTCCAAACAACTATACAAAATTTTATAGATGTATGTATGTATGTATGTATGTCTGTCCACGCATTTCTCCGCAACTATTAATCGGATCGTGACCATTTTTTTTATTCGCTTACATTAACTTCAACTTAGGGAACAGTGCAAGTTTCATCCAAATCGAATGAGTAATTTTTAAGATATGGACTAATACGTGTAAGTGTGATGGCCTGGCTTATTGATATGAGTTACGGGTGTAGTGTCAAAGGGAAAACATCTCAAAACCTTGGTCAAATGCTAGTGCAATATTTACAACGAAACTATTACTTACTTACTCTTTTTTTTTTTTTTTTTTTTTTTGCGGATGGGAAATCATCAAATGACCCCTCCCGCTCTGGGTGGAGCGGAAGGGAGTGTCAGACTCTTACTGACTAAAACCCACCCGTGTTCCTTCCTTAGCCCTTTATGTTCCGGGCCAGCGGTAACCCTTTCGGACAATCCCGCTGACCCGGCAGGCTTCGGCCCTATGGGGCCCCTCCTCGATGCTGACATCTCTTTGAGGCGCGCGTGGAACACGTACGCGCCGTCCGGCACGGGCCTGGTCCTGATCGGACGGTGAGCTACCCATTACTCTCCGCCCGCAGGCCCGCGCCTACGGTGGCCGGGAGTCGTCGCGCGGCTCCCGACGCCCGGAGCGTCTCCCGCGGCGGCTGGGACGGGAGGCTCTCTCCCTGAGCCGTCCCGCCACCTCCTTCGCTAGCATGACTGCTTCGCAGAAGGAGGTGACTGCCCCCCACTCCCTCTCGCCCCGGACCATGGCTTGCACCAGGGCCGGGCGCGAGAGGTCGCCGCCGCTGCCGATCGCCTCTACGAGGACACGGCGGTGCTCCGCCCAAGCGGGGCAGACCTCCACCGTGTGCTCCACCGTGTCCTCTGGGCGATCCTGGCAATGGTGACACCCGGGCGTTTCCTCCCGCCTGATGATGTGCAGGAACCTCCCGAAACTTCCGTGTCCGGTGAGGACCTGCGTCAGGCGGTAGGTGAGGGCGCCGTGGCGCCTCCCTAGCCACTCCTCAAAGAGGGGTCTTATCGCCGCTATCGCGGCGTGCCCTGCGCTGAGTTGCGACAGTCGTTCCTTCCATGTCGCCATGAGATCGCGCCGGAGCTCAGTCCGCTCCGCAGCGATTTGCCGCGGAAGCGGAACTTCCCCCCGGCTTAGTGCCTCCGCGCGCCACTCATAGACGCGCGCGAGGACTATCGCCTCCAGATCCCATGGCGGCAGTCCGGCAATGAGGCTTGCCGCCTCGCCAGAGATCGTGCGGTAGCCCCGGATAAGCCTTATGGCTACCACCTTCTGGGGCGCGTTCAGGTAGTGGGCGGCTCGCCGCCGCAGTGAACGCGCCCACACCGGGGCCCCGTATAGGGCCATGGACCGCACGACTTACTTACTCTTACAAACAAATATTTCAGTTTTTACTTAAAACTAAAAAAAGTAATTTAAAAACATTAAACCGACTTCAAAAAGAAATGAACTCAAAATTATGAAATAACTTTAATTTCGGAAGTCGGTGTCTTGGGATCTCTATTTTAGTTTTAGTTTTTTGCCACCGACTTCTGAAATTAAAGTTATTTCATAATTTTGAGTTACTTAATTTATTTTTGAAGTCGATTTATTTTTTTCAAATTAGTTTTTGTTAAAACAAGATGACGTAAAGAGAATTAGTACCTAGTAAAAGATTTTTTAAACTCATAATTTCAAGTATAAGAAAATCTGTGGTGAAAATCAACCTCTTGATTAGCTGATCTCTCGGCACTGGCAAAAACGTAAAAGACTCAGATTCTCTTCTTCGAACTCCTGCAGCTGTTTCGCTTAGTGCAAATGCCACTTAGCCTCAAGTCCCAAGACTAAAACGTGTCAAATCATACAAAAAAGGAAGTGAACAGTTTTATTTATAAAAACGCAATTCGTGCAATATGTTTCCAGTGAAGGACCTTCAACCTTTGTTTTATAACTCAAGGATAAAACAGAAAAAGAGATTTACGAAACTCATAATCAAGTAGAAAATCTGTGGTGTAAATTACATAGGATTTTGTATGAGACTATCGACCTCCCTGACTAGCTTGTCTTATGACACGGAACAAGGGGAAAATACCCTATTTAGGTCCTCTTCTTTTTTTAAATACTACCGTCTGCATAGTCCCCTACCCTAGTCCTTAGACTAAAACTATAAATCATACTAAAAAAGGAAGTCAACCATTATTAATAAAGACGTAAGAAAAACTATCAATTCGTGCAATATGTTTCCAGTGCAGGCTGGAACCTTCAACTTTCATTTCATAACACAAGAGTTCCCAAACTTTCACAATAGCTATTTCCTTCCGCATGCGTCTGCAACTCGTACAGAACTTTTAGGATGCATAGAATTTCTTCTTCATGTTCTTTATCCTTTAAGTTTTCTCGGACCCTTTTATATGGAAGAGCACGCAATCGGAAAATAATATAAAATAGCTACTTGGTTACATCGCGTGGGAAGATCGATGATATACAAAACATAAACAAAATATTTCTATGATTATAGTTTCTAACTAACGTCTACAAATAAATCACGGAAAGCCCTCAATAAAGTACGGCACCCGTAATAAAACAAAACAATACTTGAATTATAATTAAATTCAAACAAAACACAATCTTGTACCTGTACACCTCGTACAAATATAATTTGGTTACTTTAATAGACGTTCCAAGTGCTCACTCAAACACGAGTTAACACTAAAACGCTGCAGGCCCCGACAACGTGACAACGGACCCCTGGCCCCTGGGCCCCGTAGTCGTAAAATGACGCGCAGTCACAGCTGAATTAACGTTCCCAGATAACGATTTCAGGGTCCTAGAGGTGGGTCACTAATAAATCTGCTCGAATAAACCCAGTCATAACCGCGTGGTTATAAAACTTTACAGGCCCGTGAAATAAATTTCCATACATCGAGTGCAGAGCCTGCGTCGGTTATATACGCATACAAATGTAACCATTACGCGTGAAATTTTGAATTAATGATGTTATTCCTTCCAGTTTTGTGCTAGCTTATAAATTATGTAGTGAATGTAAAATTGTGTGAGCCATTTTTTTTATTTTTGAAGTTAAATTACACAAGCTTTTCTGTTGGCGGTTTTGAAAAGTTATGCTTATCCTTACATAGTATAAAACAAAGTCGCCGAAATGTCTGTATGCGCATAACTTCCGAATGACTGCACCAAATTGGATAATTCTTTTTTGTTTTATTCGGTATTGCCAGGACAAGGTTTGCATGAAAGAAAATGTCGAAAATTAGAAAAAAAATTGCGCCCGTGCGAAGCTGGGGCAAGCCGCTAGTGGTTTTATAAGTATTTTAACATAAATAATTATATCTACAGACATAGGTATACCCACTAAACACAAACAATTTTCACGAATTAATTAATCATTAGATAATTCATATAATATTTGAATTTCCAATTAGTGGTTGGTGGTTGGTGGTGGTGGTGGTTTTCCAATTACTGTCAGTTAGAGAGAAGTTAGTAACTAATAATTACTTTCTATAATTAGAGGGAAATGATTATTCCATTGTCTGCAAAAACAACACAAACTAGACAAATTTTACTGAAGCTAAAGCTTTCATTTATTTAAATTATTCACTATCTACTGTTCGTGTAATAGTTTAAGACACTAATTTTAATAACTTGCACTCAGAAAGTTGAGTCATAAATCTCTACAGATGTCGCATTGACGTTAAAAGAAATAATTTTAAAGTTTAAAAAACATGAACAAACGAGACGAAAAAGTTTAAGTAAAAATCATTTTCAGTATAAATTCGTTTGCCTTTGTCACACACGCTACAATTGAAAGCTGAAAATACGGCATATATTTCTAATTTATTTTGTTGAATTGACTCTAATCCATATCTGATAACACCATATAGACATTAACAAACTGTCACTAGAGTCTAGATCAGAGACCGGTTCCAAGATTGGCATACCAAAACTACACTGAGAACTAACTGGCTTTTCTAACTGAACATCTTTATTTTCACTAGAAACATTGGTGACAAAATGGTCGTAGTATGAACATTTGCATACCAGTTAGCTTAGCGACCAGCGTTGCCTAAATATTTGTGCCCCTTTGACGCGTGTAGTGGGTAGACACTACACTACACACCCGTTTGATCGGTCACCATCCTTTAGTTTGTCGTCACGATCCAGTTTGCATAGTACCTAAACGACTATTAAAATATCGGCTGTGTGTCAACAGCTTTACCTTTTCGTAACACAGAGGTGTGCACAAGATTTTGGATGGTATTCAAAGGTGTTAATTTAAAGTTAACATAAAAAAAATCCATAAAACGTGGTAATGCTGCCAGCCGGTACTTTTCCTGTTCACAGCTATGCGGACGAATTTTTTGATGTCCTATGATTATTTCGTCCCGTTTTTTATGTGAAACATCTAATGCGGCGGGTCAGACTATGCGACTCTGCCACTCTCTTGCAGAGGTGCGAAATTAATTTTGATAGTAATTATTTTAACTCAACGACGGCCCCATTTTATGTCCAAGAAAATCACTGCCCATTCCTAGGTTGCCTGGAAGTAATCGCAGAAAGCGATAAGGCCGCCCATTGTATATTTTTTAGTATTTGATGTATTTTTTACGTTATGTCTTTTTGTGGAGTACAATAAAGTACCCATAAAATATATAAATAAATAATAGGTATGCATTTAATAAAAAAAGATTTTTTGTCAAAAAAATTTGAATATTTACTTTTTGATGCCATATTTTTTTTATTCTGCCATATTTATTTCTTTTAAAAACCATCATAAGCATACTTTCTATACAAAATAGTTTCGATGTATCACAATTATCTGCCAGACGTCCCGGGAAGACTAATTTTGTTTTATATACCTACTTGTACACATTATTATTTCAAGACAGTTAGCTTTTTAAATTATGCAAATATTATCTTGGAAATTGGTAAACAAAAGTTAACATGAATTAACATTGCGACCGTATTTCGTCCACACAGGTACTGACAGGAAACACTTCACAAAAGGAAGCAAACCTTTTGCTACGAACCTAGGTTGAACATCCAGATTCTAGGCTGCTACTAAGTAATTTGTAATGGACCTTAGGTGCAGTAGTCAAGTTTGCGCCCTCTTGGGACCAACGAGTCAGCCAACTGAAGGAAGAATATCTATTTACTTAATAAAAACCTTATATGCATTCATTCACTGACAGCCTACGGTACCGGTACGGTACGGTACTACCTAGGTACCTACGCTTTGGAACGGCAACTAGCTTCATATTTTCTGACTGACCGACTTCTTGACAATTCAAAAGTGCCTGTAAATGGTTTAATTGAAATAAATGTTTTGAGTAAGAGTTTGAGCCAACGCACAGCCTGAACCGTTAGGTCTAGAAGCATCAAATTTTGCATAAGAACTCCTTAAATAATGAGAGTGACAATCAAGGAAGGATTTTTCAATATTCTTCCCCTTATCGGGTTAAATAAGGTATGAAAGGTTGTATGGAAGTTAGTTTTTGGGATAACCCACATGGCTTGTACTAAGTGAATACCATTTAAACCAAAAAAACCTAGATCAGGCAACACACTACATTAGCTTCAGAGTTCTATTTCTGACTGTAATCTCATATATCTCATACTATAGTCTATATCCAGATTATTATTATTCCTATTATAGGCCTAGAATCATATATACTACTGAACCATATGTACACTTTTTGTAAACTTATTATATCAATTTTTTTTTCATTTTATCTGCCTTTTCTCAATTAGGTTAGGGTCGGGCTGAATACCAGTATTTTTACATAGACGACTACTTTACTAATGAAATGGTATAAATAAATGCCGTGTCATTACCTACTAAGGAAATGCATTTTTTACATTTCCCAATCTTACACAACTTTGTACTAGCATTACTATAATGTAAGGTTGTTTTCGACATAATTTTTTATCGTTTACATTTTTACTTTATTATGACATCAAACGAAATTTCAACCGTAATCCTTTTATTTTACATGAAGGGACAGAATTCCTTTGCGATCATAATTATGTATGCGCTTTATTTTGTTTACTTATTCCATTTCCAGTCTGCCTCCCCCAACTTACTTTGAAAAACGCGAAACGAATTCAATTAATGTTTTATTTATGTCGTTTATAAAGGAAAAACATCAAATAAAATATTGAAGAACATTAAGGAGAGAAACACCGTAAATAGATTGTCTAAGTGCCTACCTTTATACACTTTTGGTAATTTTCAACTTTATCATCATTCTAAAAACAGTCTCAGATTTTCAACTTTTAGAATTCCATGATTTGAAGATATTTCCATGTTTTTTTTTCTGATGTAGGTATGTACAAATTTAACTGTGTTATGTAAAATTACTGTTTTTTATTATTACCTTTTCCTTTTACCAATAAAACTTTTTGGATTTCAGTAAATGTGACCATAAATTCAAAAGATGTCATTTGAAACAAACTTTTAGAATTTATTGTGTTCACAAAAGAGAACGAAAGGCTCGCGTGCACCTACATTCAATTTATTAATAAAAACGAACATTTACTTGATAGTTTGGTAGTTTTATTTTCCATTTAAAGTTTCCAAATGGAAATATTCAATTCGGAATATTAAATTCAAATTAATTAATCCAATTATTTTGTAGATAATGGATGGGTCTATCAAAATGTTATTTTCCACTGGAGATACTATCAAAATATTAATTAATTTTAAATTTGATAATTGGTTTTTCATAGCGGGCTCTTAGAACATTAACATTTAAGGTTGGAAAAAATATCTGATTTCTATATTTTGAATCAAACTCGGTACTACTTTATTCTAATCAATGCAAAGTATCTAGCTGTCATGGTCGTCACAGCCGCCATTTTGCTTCCACTAAACTAAATTGAAAGATGTGATTTTCTAAGAATTCTGTTTATAGGTCTTCACCTTGGACGTGCATTTAAATTCTGAAAATTAGTTTATTTGGAATTTGTTTCTGGGATTTTCTGGTTTCTGGTTGTTTTTTTGGTTCTGGTAGATCACTCCTTTTTTGCTTACATTGCTCTGCCCCCTATTACCCTAACCCTCTTCATTGTAAGTACACTGCTTTCTGTCGCAAGTAAGTAAAGGTCATTAACCTCAAATTTTTACTGTTCGTATCTGAGCGTGATCTTGTTCGAACTACCCACGGTAATAAAGTTTGGAGTTTAAAGAGTGCATAAAACAAACTACCAGTCTAACAACATTTCACAACTTTATCTGCCTTTGTTTACTCCGAATAATATAATGTGAAAGGCTTTTACATAAATTAGAGGAAGTCAATGAGTTTTTTTTATACAATTTTGGTCGTTCATTGATAAACTTATTTTTCTCTCAACAAACAAAACGGATTCATATCACTTCAGATTTTCTTAGAATAACTATACATAGATGTCGATAGGTACAGTAACGTTTAGCGTACCTAGCTGATAGACTTCCTGTCAATGTAGCTTCGTATTTTCCACGCCGGAAAAACTTGTTACCTAGTCTGATGTTTAGTAGGTTAATATAGTCCAAGGCACTGGAAATAGTAACCTCGCTGCTTGTTACCGGCCTGGAGAAATTATGTTATCGTAATATCCTGACTTCAAAGACTAACTAGTCGATGGCATGTATAGGTATACTGCGACAAGGACCTTTCGAAAGTCTAGATTTTCTTATTTGAGTCATTGGAAATGTACTGATTGTAACATTGGAATTTGTGTATATCTACTGTAAAGAACAGGGCCTAGAAAAGAGCCTTGAAGAACTCCTGTTCTTATTTCATGAAACTCACAGTAGCTATCCTTTTCTCTTACTTGGAACGAACGATTATTTATGTAGGAATTGAAAATTCTATAGTAAGTGAGATTACTATGTTTTTTATTTTGAAGAGTTGTTCCTTAAGCCTTAAACAGTCAAATGCCTGTTGCACATCTAAAAATGAAGATGCACAATATTCTCCTTGCTCAAGTGAATGTCGTATCTTGTTGCACACTCTATGGGCTTGCACTTTTGTGGAATGCCTCTCACGGAACCCAAACTGATGATCAGAAAATCATATACAAGGAAAGCCAGAGATTGACATCACTTTGTACGGACTAATCAGCCCGTTGCCCATCAAACGAAGTGATCTCATTCTCTGGTTTTCCATGCTTGTATATCACTTTAATTTGTGATACTTTCCTTTGCGCAGGGAAATAGCTCACTCTTAGGATTACATGAAAAAGCACTGTTTGAAAAACAATAGTCCTTCTTGGAAACTCTACTTTCTTTTTAATATGATCATACTCTGGTGCTTTCTTGTCGTTGTGTCTTTTTACCCGTATTATTACTTCATAAGGTGTTACTGGTGTGGGTGGCAGCTCCATTTGGAAGTCTCGTTTCAGGATTTCATCTTTAGCTGAGTCTATATCACTAGTCCAGTTCCTCGGCTGATTTGGGAAAAATAGAGCAGCCAGATATTTATCGAACACGTTTGCTTTTTGCAGAGTAGCATACACTGTTTGCCAATGAAATTTACAATAAAAACTTAATGGCTTTTTCCCAGAAAAACGATTGAGGTTATCAAAGCTAAAAATTCTACGTATGGCTTTATTCGTATGCAACCATTATAACCACACATTGAACTTTTAACCTTATAATTCCCCATTACCCTATTCAAGCAAACGACTCATTCTTCGAAAGTTATTGACATGGATTCTAAGTACCTTTACTTACACAGAAAAAACGTTAAAGGAACGTAGTAAAAAGACTATAAAACTTAAGTACGTTCGATACAAAATGGCGTCGTTACCTGTACTAAATTTCGCACACTTAAGTGACAGACCGATATGCCTTACAAAGTTCTTCATATCAGTTTCGGCTTTATCCACCTTTTGGAACGTTCAATGCTCTTTCAAAGGGCAAGCTTGCATAGGATAGTTTATTTGTGGGTATGAGGTAGCAGGTAAATGTTATCACAATTTTACCGTAATGATTCGTGATGCTGTTTTTTCAAACGGTTTGTACTTGTGTAGCTTGATTAGAACTCTTTTCTCCTGATTTTTTTTTTATTTGCGTATACATTAAACTAAATTTAGATAAATCTAAGGTATTGTACAGCAAAAGTTTAACTGAAAATTCCTACAAAAAAAAAAAAATTGTCAAAAAAGAAACAATGTAAAGATAAAAATTACAAATTCATCATCATTATCACCATCATTGAGCCGAACGACGACTACTGCTGGACCTCCTCCAAGCATCGCCACTGACCGACCCTGTGCTTCTCGCATCCAGCGGATTCCTGCGGCCTTTACCAGGTCATTGTTACACCTTGTGGCCTTCCAAAGCTACCTACGTCTTCCGGTACGCGGTCGCCACTCCAGAACCTTTCGAACCTTAAGTGGCAGAGGCAGCGCACATTGCTCACAGAACAACTAACTGATGTTATATTACGCTCCAAATTCAAACGTGCAGTATGAAAACCTATGGTCGTACATTATCATACACTACAAAATTTAATATAAAAGTTAAATAACACTAGTAAACATCCCAGTCTCACGTGGAAGCGTTGTGTTAACTTGCTCATTACCTGTACTTGCAACTAAACACAACTTTTGTTACGGAAATGTTTACGATACCAACTCGCAGACACCACTGGGTTCCGCACAAATAAATATATTTACGGCTGTAGCTAGTTTCTAGTCTAGAATGAATTGGATAGTTAAGCAAATATGCTAAATGGTTTGAAATAACAAACCAACTAGGGGCCCGTGGCTAAATAATAACAGCCGCACAGGTCGATCGATCAGGTTAAGCTACGCTTGCCGCGGTTGGTCTGTGGATGGGTGACCATCCTTACATACCGAGACCCCTCCGTGCCTCGGAAAGCACGTTAAGCCGTTGGTCCCGGCTGTCATTTGTGGATCTTTGACAGTCGTTACGGGTAGTCAGAAACCCGAAAGTCTGACAACCAGTCTTTCCAAGGGGTATCGGTTTACCCAGTAACTGGGTTGTGGAGGTCAGATAGGCAGTCGCTCCATGTAAAATACTGGTATTTAGCTGCATCCGGTTAGACTGGAAGCCGACCCCAACATAATTGGGAAAAGCCTAGGCAGATGATGATGGTTTGAAATAACTAATTCTGGGTCTCGTTTAGTTGATAAATAAAGTTTCTGTAATTATATCCTATCCTAAAACACTGGCTGTTTGCTTGTCTGTCTGTCTTAAAAGAAAAATCGTTATCTATATTAATATGTATTATAAAAATACAATATCATGTAGGAGGTAATCTTCGCAACTATTGATCCGATCCGATCTGGGGCCTTATTCTCTTATATGACACAATGAACGAAACCGCGCGAAATGAACGTGAGATTGGCAGGATTAGCTAAGGGATTGACGTGGTTTCGAGTAAGGAATCGTTAAGAGGTCATAGTTAATTAAGGCCCTGATAAGATTCATGAACACGTTAGTACTTGTTACCTTTTTCTCACAGACTTTAGGTGAATACTTTTTTTTTCGGATGGTAAATCATCAAATGATCATGCCGCTCTGGGTGGAGCGGAAGGGAGTGTCAGACTCTTAATGAATAAAACCCACCCGTGTTTTTAGGTGAATACTTGAGGACTCGTTGAGAACTACACGCAGATTGGGGCCGATCAACTCATGCAACGCCTTTTACTAAACACTCTATTGTTGCCGGCCGTCACGTGACGGACGCGACGTCGTGACGCCATTTTTAATTAAATTAAATGCTGTCGATAACATATTATTACATAACATACATAATCAGCCTATAATGTTCCCACTGCTGGGACACTGGCCTCCTCTATGTGAGAGGGAGAGGGCCATAATCCATCACGCGGGCCCAGTGCGGGTTGGTAGTTGTCACATGTCTTCGAATTTTTGGTTCTAGGATGTGCCGGTTTCCTCACGATGTTTTCCTTCACCGTTTTGAGAGCAGTGGTGATGAAATAATTTACACAAAGTAAAGCGCCTGTCTGGGTTCGAACCTACGACCTACAATTCGTAAGTCGTGGCCGTTACCACTTGGCCACCACTGCTCTCAATTATTTATTATTTTTGAGTTATTATTAGATTATCTTTTACGGAAGCTTTCTTTAAGTGACTTCTTAACTCTACAAAGGCTGATTTTATAACAACATCAAACAAAAGCTGATTTTGTAACATTTCCGTAACTCGTTTCAATTTTCTCGTAGTTCAAAGTGGCTAAAACAATAACTTTCCTCAAAAATTATAACCTCAACCCTATAATTCTACCCGTGCGGTATCCTAAATGAATTACAAGCTAATCAAAACTTTCGTTCCAATGTATTCCGACCGCATTGAAATTTCACTGTAATTGTCAAACTTTTAATTGTTATTACTGTAATTAAAGTACGATAAGTCTAGCAATTATGGAGTTTATACTAATTTTCTATTTGATCATTTTCTTTATAATTTCCATTGGTGTTCGTTCGTTTATAATATTGAGTATTATTTTTGAAGTGAAAGTTCTTAGGCGGCGATTCAATAATTGGACGAGAATTGAAAATTAAATTTCAAGAATGCTTTACGTTTAGGCATATTTCGTTACATGAGAGAGAAGAAAGATATATCACTCTCTTTTACTGTCTCTCACACTAAATCTCTCATAATCTTTATTTTTTAAGAAGTTTTACTTCTATCACGTGTACGGTCACGCACAATTTTTTTTTATTCAATCCTTTTTATTCTGAAATTTCTACATTTTTTTAGTTTTCACTTTTTTTTCAAGTCAATCTACACGTAAACGTCACTTTCACCATAAAGTCATGTTTAATTTTATTTTAACTTGTTAGCGAAAAGAAACAATGAATTTACAATTTGCGGCTCGAATTATTTCAGAGTGAAAATTATACGAAATTAAACGAAATTAAAAAATAATCCAGTTAGTTACTGACTGGAAACGCGCGTGTTTCCAGTCAGTAACTAACTGGATTATTTTTTAATTTCGTTTTAAAAGCTATCACATCTGCAGTACGTTTTGGCTGTACCTAGTCTACATTGGAAAATAATCCTAGTACTTAGTAGCTTTATGGATGAGTTCAAGCCGTTTTTTTTCCTGAAAGAAAGATGACAGGATTTTTGCATGAATTATTGCAAAAATCTTCTATCTAAAAAAAATCGTGATCACGTTTTAGATATTTTCAGTAAGTATCTACATTTCAGTTTTAATTTAACTATCTTTTATCAAAACAATAACAGCTCATCATAATAGAAAGAAAGAAAGAAAATACATTTACTCAGCACAGACTAAAAGACACACAGTACACCGGAGACATACATCAGAATAAAAACATATCATATCATTATCTGCCTAGCCTTGTCCCAACTTTGTTGAGGTCGGCTTCCAAACTAAAGGTGGGTTAGTCGGCTTCAGAACATTGCAAATCGGGCTTTGGTGTGGCTTTGGTGAGTAGACACCCCAACCGGTTGCAGTATTTATATCGAGCGACTGCCTATCCCACCCCCACAACCGTTACTCGGTAACACGATACCCCTTGGCAAGACTGTCAAAAATGTATAAATCACAGCCGGGACATACCCCATCCACGGACAAGCGAAGATTGGCAAGCGTTGTTTTACCTTGAAGTTAAACAAGTAACAGCTCAATTACATTCCTAATAATAACAATCCAAGGAGAAGAAACACAGTTGCCAGTAAAACGTCTCATATTTCTACTAATATTATTTGTTGTGTCTACGAACTTGGGAACTGCTAGTGTCGCTGTTATATTCCTTCGTTAAAACCCGATAGACTTCGAAGGCCGTAGAAGTAGACAGCGAATTTACATGACTTAAGCTCACTGTATGTTGTCTTAGTCACGTCAGTTGATGAGAAGGGATGAAACGCATGTGACTAAAAGAGTGATGAATATACATGTTGATGGATGAAGAGGGAGAGGAAGGCCGAAGAAAAGATGGATGGATTGTGTGGGGAATGATATGAAAGAGAAGGGAGTGAATGATAGCGTGACGGTTGATAGGGGAGAATGGAAGAAGAAAACGTGTTGCGCCGACCCCAAGTAACATGGGATAAGGGCAGGAAAATGATGATGTTGTCTTAGTCAATACATCAAGAGCTCGACTAGGAATAAGTTTGTCGATCAAAACTAAGCCAAAAGGTAAGAGTTTCGAGATACAACAAAATTATTAAATTATAATGTTATAAATTTTTTTTTTTTTGTTTTTCAATAAGGCCCCAATTGAAAATATTAAAGTTTTCTCTGTGTGTGTGACTGCGTTGCTCTTCTTAACTACGCAGTGTATTTTGATGCGGTTTTCACTATCACCTAAAGAATTTATTACGAAAGGTTTATGTGTATAATACATTTTTAAGAAACTTACATTAATAAAAAAAATATCTCTACGTTTTTTGAAGTAGTAAATACCGTGTGAAGCAGGAGCGGGCGCGCCACTAGTTAAAAATAAAATTTATATAACGCAGCACGCTAAAAATAACAACAATTTTTCTTAAATACCGACCTATTCCTAAGTAACTGGAACCATTTGTCGCTGCTACAGAGTACAGACCAATCAGAAAGCTCAATCTTCACTCACTTCGAAAACAGCAACCTATCCACTTTCAAGGTACAGTCAACAGCAAAAGTAGATGATCAAAATCAGAAATTCAATACTAATGAACGGAGTTCGCGCAGAACTCTACCACACAGCCACACAGTCTGCACACAGCTCAACAACTACAACAACAACAGCAACAGCTCTGCCATACAGTTCTGACGCGAACTCCGTTAATTAGTATTGAATTTCTGATTTTGATCATCTACTTTTGCTGTTGACTGTACACGAAAGCCTTTACGAACAATGCAGCGTCGTCACTTGATACCAAAGGCCTAATCTCTGAGCACCGCACTCACCCAGCACAATGTTACCAGCTTTAATCAAAGGCAGCACATCTAAGGCTTCATTCGTATCTGACAGTTACATGCTTTGATCCCTTCAATCCAGTACGTTCCCAATACTATTACAGCCTCCTTACTAATAGAGTGATGGCTTTTCCCTTTGATCCCAAGACAGACGGATATTTGAAGACCCGGTTCCTATTATGTTTCTAATCCTTTCTATTAGAACGTATCTGTTATTGGCATGTGGCAATTTAACGCTCGGAGCTCTGATAATATATCTATATGGTAAATTGTAGAGATGCTACAGACGGATTGTGTCGTCGACTCAACCAGTGCAGTGAACAGATTAATTGTTTTGCCTTCATGTATAAACACAAGGAGATATGTCTTCTTTATACTTAAGTATACATTATGCTGAAGTGAAAATTTATTACATATAAGGGCAGGCTTTAAACTTTTACAGAAAACAGAATAATTCGTTCAACATCACACTAATATTATAAAGGCGAAAGTTTGTGAGTGTGTGTGTGTATGTGTTTATATGTTTGGTACCTACTTCTTCACGCTCAAACGGCGGGACCAATTTTGATAAAATTTTGTTTGGAGGTAGCTGACACCCTGGATTAACATATAGGCTACTTTTTATCTCGATATTACCACCGGATCGACATTTACGCGGGTAAAAACTGCGGGGCGCAGCTAGTTTAAAATAATGTACGCACAAAAAATCGTACACACACATACCGTACGGCACATCTACAATAATAAGGAAACACACAAAATATAATAGAGGTAGGTACTTGGCAGTATTTCAGTACGAATGCAACAAGCAACAGCCTTGAGGCTAAATTTTAGCCGGCCATCATTTACAATAATTTACATTCACACATGTACAGCGGATTTAAATAATTTACAAAGAGTTACACTTAAACATATGTTGTGAAAAAAAAGTTCGTGGCAAGAAAACAAATTGTAACAAACATTCCGTATGCCGCGGTGGATATTAAATTCTTTCCCTTTTGTTACTGTCGCTTCGCTTATTTTGTTTACAATTTGCGGAAAATTTTAGACGCAAGTCAACTTTTTGTCGAGTTTGTCGGATTTTAAATTGTGAAAGTGCTTGCTTTGAATAAATTTAATTCCCGGAAAGTGCCTACAACTTTCATAATGAGTCACTTTTCACCGCAAACATTTGTAAGAACCTGCTTATTTCATTCACTTAACGCGTTTATTTATCTTTTTGTAGCGTCGTCTTTAACACAATAAAGAAAGTTATTAGAATAATTAAATTATTTCTCTCTGCTTATTTTGTAGAACGAAGGACACCCTTCATTGTTGTTAAGTACTGAGAGGCCTTAAAGGAACAGCGATCAATACAATTGAGTTATCTTATCAAAAGTAGGACATCGTCTTGCTGCGTAAGTAATTATTAATATAAAATAAAAATAAATAAAGTCCTCCAGACCGAATTTTAAAGGCAACTTTGGCAGAATCATAAAAGGATAACATTATGAATCATAATGGACAGTTAACTGTTAAGTTAATCGTATCAAATCCCATTGGTGAAGGATTTTTCATTTATTTTTTCTTGTCTGTGCTAAAATACCAATCAATCCAATCCAAATCCAATCCCAATCTCTTTGATTACACCTACGTAGTGCAGCGAAAAAAATAAAAACACGGACCGTCTTCGCCATATTGATGATTCATAATGTTATCCTTTTATGATTCTGCCAAAGTGGCCTTCTTAGGCCCCCAGCTTTCGGCGCGGGAGATATTATAGTTCACAATTGTGTGTACAGACACAGGTGCCCTCTCTCTTCTCTCACTCTTATTGTCATCATCTCGAGAAGTTCCTCAAGGAAGAGTTCTGGCCGAAGGGTGTTGTGTACCGCCGGTTTCGTGGCTGGCTACATAACACCAGTCAGCGAAACACGACGCAGACACTTCGTGTGCGTTAGTTTTTTAGTGTAATTATAATGTTGTATGTATTTGTAGTATTTTTAAGATATATTAATATTGTATTGTATGTTTAAGATGCCTGAAATAAATGGATAAATAAATAGTCGATGGGACGGCATTTCACAATCCGACATGACCAAAGAGAGATCAGGCATTCACATTCCGGCTTTTAAATATAACATCACCGACATAAACTACCTCAGATTTAGCACAAAATAATCTATTTTATAAATGGGCCCGATTTATGAATAAGTACCTTCTTACTGGAATTAGTTTCTCGGACTTTTTTGCCGAAATCCCGTCTCTCAAGTTACAGATGCAAACTTTTTCTAATAACCGAATAACTTACGAATATTTACGAATGCTTGAAAAATAAGTTCAAACGTAAAAGCGAAAGAGTTTCAACCCAATGCGTCGATAAACTTTGATAAGTTACTGTACGTTATCGTACCTATTATTTACTTGAGTATTTTAATCGAAAAAAAAGTAATTTCATCTTAACTATTGCGATTGAATTTTTTGAGAAAGCTCTTTTATGACGGCGCGGTTAACTACTGCGTTGGACAGCTATCAGCGTTCTACGAGATACCACTTTACATTAATTTTGAATGAAATCTACAAGCGATAAAATTATAATATGCAGCATTAAATCGTAATTTTCCGACAAGATGTAGGTAATACGGGCTGGTGTCCGCAACTCTAAGTCAATGCGCGTATTTTGTGCAAGGATGGGAAAATCGATTATTCTATCCACAGCAGCTCCTCAAGGAACGCCAGCAACGCTTTGATGATACTGGCTTTATCACGGAGGGTACCTACCTGGGTTACCTTGCCTGTACGTGGTGACCACCTGGCAGTGCATGAGCTGCTGTCTCGTCAAGATGTAGATACAAATTGTATTGAAAGAACGTTTGCCTTAATTCAAAAATTATGAGCTGTTCAAACAACTAATTTGCTAGCGTGATTAATTATGATTAATTAATTTTAATCTAAAAGACACAAAAACTTCAAGTGATTTTCACTGTCCAAAGCATCTGAAGACAATTCTCTTTCCAAATGTAAAATCGTTTTTTGAGAAAAGTTTTAAGAGAATCTCTCATCAAAACATTTATTACGCCTTTGAAGGTTACTTGTACCTAATTGGTTTTTGAGAACTTTGTAATTCAATTTTAATTTCTTAATCTAGAAATGTTCAAAAGAAATTGGCGTCTTAACGTAAAAAGTTTTTATGAGTTTAGAAGTTTCGCATACCTGCGTAGCTTACAGTTCGTTTTTTTTATTTTCAATGAAAAACAGGTCAAAAAAAAGAGAACAAGTTTGGACTTAATGTGCTAAAATCGAAGACAAAGTAAGCTAACAGAGTTATCAAAGGTCTTAAGAGAAAGTAGCTTTACCCTGTGAAATCTAGAGGTATCTACTATTGACTCATGTTAAAATATTCATAGAAACGTCTTTCCCAAATTAGTGAAGGATACATGGTGAAATAATGCTAAACATTATCTAAAAACATTAAAATAACTGACCTTTAAAATTTTAACTAAACAACCTCCTCCCAAAAACATTGACATAACAAAAAAATATTCAATTTCGAAATTGAATACACAAACAGACCTCATAAAAACAAAATCAAAATCTTCTCACCTTTATTTTGTATACATAAATTGGTTCATCCGTTTGTTCGAAAGAGTAACTTAATCGCGATAGATACACCTAAATAGTCAGTACCGTCACTTCGGTACAAAGCTATCAATAGGCTGTGCAAATAGACCCCTTGTCCTGTATAAATACTTGTTTATGGACTTTTACAGCCGTTCGACCGACAGACGATGGCGACTGACGCGTGTAGAGTTGTGTTTTGTTTTAGACAATTGGTCAAATAAACTTTGATCGTTTAATTTGTTGTGCAAACGTCAAGGAAAATATCAGTACAGTGCTTTAACCGGTTGAATGCCATAAAAGGCTATTTGACAATGTAAAATATAAGGTCATAATTATTGACACTCGTATAGATTATCGCTTTTTAAATCGATTTGCATTAATTTTACTACAAAACAATGTATTATTTATTAAAAAAATCCCGAAAAAACTTCATCTTTTTAAATCTGGCGTCACGTAATCGAAAACGGTCTGGATTGGCTGAACTTATGATGACGTCATGATATAGTCAATTTCTGTCTATCGTTGACAGAACAGATGACTTTTGTCTAGTATCTCGACCGTTTCAACGTTTGTTTACGTGTATTGTGACGTCACGACGCCATATTGTTAAAGATAGCGTTTAGGCGGCTTATTTAAACAGTACATTTTTATTTACTATTTTCTAAAAGAAATACATTATGCAATTTGAAGTAATAGGTTTTTGTGGGCTCGTTAGACACCATTAAATAATCTGAGATGTTTATCAGAAACCAGTCAAATAGCCTATTCCAGAAACAATTAAAAAGCCATTATGTCTCGCGTGGATCCACGTTCGGTACGAAAGGATCTTATGACGCAGGAATGACGTGATGACGTTGACAGGGAGGGGCTTTGGGGAAACATTTGTGAAATTATTTAGTTAAATCATAAAAAACAAGATGGCGGTTCGTTAATCTTTAATCTCTCTCTCGTAAAAAACACAAAATGTATTAAAGACTACAAGTGTACACATGCTCATATTTTTAAAACTCAAAAAAAGTTTTCGTTTTCTGTTTACATGACTCGTTGTGACTAAATTAAACATGTTTTTTTAGATTATTGTTTTAATGTTTATATTTTCTTTAGAAAAGCTTTTTAGCTTGAAAGTACTATAAAGGTGGTCTGCAAAAGTCGACATTATTAAATGCAGGCTGGCAGTAAAATACCTTCACTAGGACTATGCGCAATAAATAAACGTTATATCATTTTAAAGCCCCCATACAATAGAAAAATAAACCCCCACTATACTCATCACAGTACCTACCTAAGTTGGTAAAGATAGAGCTATAGAAATCGTATTCATATTCCGTAGGTCATCGGTCGTAACTGCTGGAGCAATCAATCACTCGCAGTCACAGATTCTAGAGTGTAAAATTCTATTCTGGCTTGACAGTGCGATTGAATGCCGACGTTTTGAATCTAATAGCGTGAAGTCATTACTTTTCAGATGTTATTTCGAGACAAAATGATATAAAATGAGATACGAGAGAGAGACACTTGTGATGAGATTCCCGGTAGCTATATTTATTTCTCGAGTACGAAAAAGGGTTATGACTTTTTATACTATACAGTTAAAAGTGAAGAATTTGAATATCTCTTTGAGTAACCTAGGCAAAATCTCCAGTGGGTTGTTTAAAAAAACCTCTTCATTTAAATAAAAAAGTAATTTAAAAAATTAATGCGAGTTCTAAAAGAAATTAAGTCAAAATTATGAAATAACTTCAATTTCGGAAGTCGGTGTCTTGGGATCTGTATTTTAGTTTTAGTTTTTTGCCACCGACTTCAATTACATATATGTATTCTTTTTATTTTAAATAGGCACGAGTAAGTACAGCTCGGTGAAACAAAACGCAACCCTCCATAGTGCAGCAAGATTACATCGGCGTCAAGTATTCACCCTGACGACAAAATTAAATAATTCGACCCTCTGGGAAATTCACGCCTGGCAACACTCATGTTTTATTTAGATAGTTTGATTAGCTACATGTGAGAAGTATGTATGAAATATAACAAGTAATGAAAACATTATTTCATTGGTTTCGCTTTCATATAGATTTCCCCGGGGCGAATGGGTGATACAGCGACAAGCGATCAGAATGGGATGGTCTACCCCTCCCTTC
Source organism: Oligia latruncula (assembly GCA_948474745.1). Lineage (NCBI taxonomy): Eukaryota > Metazoa > Arthropoda > Insecta > Lepidoptera > Noctuidae > Oligia > Oligia latruncula. The sequence goes on along the minus strand of OX419693.1, from coordinate 7,712,368 downwards.
CGTCCACTAATAACTTTGTATCACTTCGGGAAATCTCTGAAGATTATCCGGGGCCAAACTAAACTGGTATGTTGAAGGTATTTTGCGATTAAACTAATGTAAAGGTCTTATTTACCTTATCCTATTGATCATTTCAGCAGTAAGTTCTACATAAATACTTAAGTATCGAAAACTTGCTCGTTCTTAGAGACATTGAAAGGATGATAGATAGGTAAGGTTCTTTTTTTTTCTTGGTTCAAAATATACTCTGATTGCTAAATACTCTTCGGGACATTGTTTATAGGGTTTTGGAGCATATTTAATCAGCCTATAATGTTCCCGCTGCTGGGTCACAGGCCTCCTCTCATCGAGAGGGAGTGGGTAATCTACCACGCGGGCTTAGAACGGGTTGGTAGATGACACAAATGTCTATGAATTTTTGGTTCTAGGACGTGTCGGTTTCCTCGTGATGTTTTCCTTCACCGTTCGGAAAGTAGGTTGTAAGTTGGGGCCATTACATTGCTGTCATCTTATGCTATCTTAATTAGTTGTTTTGTCATGATTAGATGTACTTTACTATTGATTGCAATTTATATAAGAGTTGTGTTTAATTTTTGCAAACTTTCCGGTTAAAAAAATTCTAAACACGTTTATTTTAACTTAGCAACAGCAGTGCACGTCTTTACCGGGCCGCGGCGCGATCACGGAAGAGTCATGAATTCTATACATAAATGGAACATCTATACATGTTATAAATTAAAGTTGTCGTATCTGTCTGCGTGACCGTGTTGTCCTTCTAAACTACCAACGGATTTTGATGCGATTTTGACCATCATCATCATCAATTTATTCGGAAAGGTTTATGTGTGTAATACATTAATATTATTAAACTTACTGTAATAAAGAAATCTGGAAGTTTTGTCGAGTTCTAAACACCGTACGAAGCAGGGACGGCTAGCTAATATCTATATAAAGATATCATATCATATAAATCATATCCTACTCTGCAACCATACTAATGAGTGAATCAGTAACACGCATGCTGAATAAATGGATCGTTAGTTCCCCTTTCATCATGGTTCACTTTGATTCGCTCCATATGCTCAGTCATCACCCCTATTAGGAATGAAAAGGATTGCGTGCGACTAATTCATTATTTCAATAACTTTTGAAAACAGTAGCGGTGATATAATCATGCAACGACTGACGCTTTTTCAGTTATAGTGTTTTAAAAGTCATGCATATTTGTTTACGCACGCAGGTTTGTTTTAAATGCCTTGCACACACGCACATGATCAGCTTATAACGTTTCCAATGCTGGAGCATAGGCTTCCTTCCCATCGGAAATAGGCCATAATCAACCACGCGGACCCAGTGCGGGTTAGTGGATGTCACATGACTTCGGATTGTAGGTAACATGCCATGCGTTTAACTTTTTACCCGCTTGCGTAAAAATACACAAAAATATTAAAAAGAGGTGACTACGCATCTATCATAAGCAAAAGAAATTACAGAATCCCAACACCTGACAGCACCCCATTGCTAGTAAGATGCTCCCCGGCCTACTCTCTCAATAATACGTACAATAAAGTCTGCAAACTCTGCGAAATTAAAAATACTACTTCATTCGACTGCATTATATTTTTTAAAGGAAATTTTGCCTATCACTGGCTATGATGACTCGGAACAATTAATAAACAGACCCTGACCTGACACCAAATCAAACGAAGCACAATGGAACAAACACACACACACACACACCAGACGCACACTCACCACTCACACATCACTCATACACACGTACCATACCTGAAATCACCTCTCTAGTCTCCACTCTGGAATTCGTACTCTGAGCCCCAAGATACAGACTAACTGTCTAGTTTGGGACTCTCTAGTTAATTTTGACGATATTTGGAGACATAGGTGGAAGGTGTTCTACCTGTCTCCTCTTCCGCATATTAGACGTGAAGTTGTGGTCGAAGAGCGGAAGTGAAACTCCAACTTGCAGTTAATAATATTGTAATTGCCACACGTATTATAGTTTACAGTTAAGATACACTATTTAGCACAAAATATAACTAATTAAAATTAGTAGGGACAAAATAAACGAATCTAGTCCGTGTCCCGTGACGGTTGGCAAGCAAAAGAGGGCCGCTACTTATGGAACGCTATGGTTAGCGCCCCGGATCGTAGATTCGTGCTGCCACTTAACACGGGTGCGTTCCTGACTTATACATACTTATCTAAACAATACAGGCGACGCCACGTATTCTAAGGTGCGTTCACAAATGCACAATACGTAACGCCATACTGTATTGTAACTTAACTGTAGGTAATATTTTAAGCTACTCATGTCGTCTTAACTTGCTGTTAACCAGTGAACCTGCTTACTGTATTCATCATTTCAGCCGAAAGACGTCCACTGCTAGACATAGGGCTCCCCCAAGCACCTCCACATCGACCAGTTCTGTGCTTCTCGCATCCAACGGGTTCCTGCGGCCTTCACAAGGTCGTCGGACCACCTTGTGGGAGGCCTTCCAACGCTACGTCACGTCGTCGCTTACTGTATTACCTAGACAATAAATATTTTCTATTTCTATCAAATCAACGCCATTTCATAGCTTTAATCTCCGCATTAATTTCATCGACAAATCACAACTGGAATTTATTTGAAAATTTAATACGAATTCCCTATTAATTAATACGAGCGAGAACCATGTTACTGGCAAGTTTTCGCACGAATTCTGTATTCAACGTTTTATTGTGACGAGAAGTATTCAAGCGTACCTTTCGACTAATTAATCATGACGTGTTGCTGGAAATATTACATTTGCGAGAATATCTATTTGAAGATTTAATTAGGAACTTTGTGCGTTAATGGCGTTATGAATTATGAACAGCAATTCCAGGTAGCGAGATTGAAAATTAATAAGTATTTTTATTCTATTTTTTTACCAAACATGTTTTACCAAAAAAGTAAAGGAACAATAATGTGAATTGAATAACAATTCGATTTTTTCAGAGCGTCGGTAAAAGCAATGTAAACCTTACATAATGATATCATATGCGAATAAATAAGCAAACCCAACATCGTGCAAAGGCGAAAACCTTGAACGTATTTCCATACAAATGTTTGAATTTATAAATTTTTTGCCATTAAGTGTAAAAAATTGGACATTTTACCCTCTTAAATAAGGAAGGTTGTGGTCAATGTTTGCCCTCTGTTTGGATGGCTAATATCAATAAAATTTTTGCCCTCCAAAATATTAATAAACTTTAGCCCAACGTTACTTTACCGACCCTTGTCCCTTACCGACATACATGAAAGGAAATTACTGAAATGTTTTGCGAAGTTATCTTATTAAGCCGAATATAGAAGTTTAAATATTGTTATTAAAGTATTTGTATTCATGACTTGTTTTTGTGTTATTTGCCGTAATTGGGTTTTATTATGTTCGTTACAATATGACACATATTTTGATATATATACAGGTTAGGCACAATGTAGAGCGGTTATTATGATTGTTTTGTAATTATTACAAGTGTGGCACAAATTGCCATAATTAGTGATTTGTGAAGACATCATTGTCACATTGACCACGTGAGTTTTATACAGGGAAGGAAAAGAGGAGTGGCCTAGATCTATAGCAAACTGAAAGAAATAAGCAGTAAATCATCTGCCTAGCCTTTTCCCAACTATGTTGGGGTCGGCTTCCAGTCTAACCGGATGCATCTGAATATCAGTATTTTACATGGAGCGATTGCCTATCTGACCTCCACAACTCAGTTACTGGGTAATACGATACCCCTTGGTAAGACTGGTTGACAGACTTTCGGGCTTCTGACGATCCGTAACGACCGTCAAAGATCCACGAATGACAGCCGGGACCAACGGCTTAACGTGCTTTCCGAGGCTTGATATGTAAAGATGGTCACACATCCACGGACCAACCGCGGCAAGCGTATCGATCGACCTGTGCGGCTAAGAAATAAGCAGTAAATAAAAATGAAAAATACATTCATAATGAACTGCTTTAAACAATTCCATATGAGCCTAACGTTCAAAACAGTATTTTTTACTGATCCGAAAACTGTGTGGTGTAAAAAGAAATTATTATTTATAGTGTAGTGCTGAGCATGAGGTCCTAGCTTCGATTCCCTGATTGGACAAAGTGTTATTGGGACTTTCCATCAGGAATTTCTCAGTAACAGTCCGGAGTGTGGATTTATGTCGAGTTGATAGCAATAGGCTTGCCCCCTATTACATGGGACTTAAATATAACTGGCCATATCTGGTTTTACTAAAGATTCACCTTCTGTCTGACCCTTTAGGGTTTACAGGCGTGACGTTATTCACCCTTCCGCACGTGCACGTCATACTGCTGTATGACGTGGGAAAGGGTGAACATTATAAAGGTTGTTATTATTAGAAATAACAGAACAGAACATTGTCATTATGTAGAACACTAGCAGCGCCCCGCTGTTTCACCCGCAAAAGTTTCGATCCCGTAGGAATTTCGGGATAAAAACTATCCTATGTCCTTTTCCGGGTCTGAATCTATCTTTATACCAAATTTCATCTAAATCCTTTCAGCGGTTTAAGCGTGAAGAGGTAACAGACAGACAGACAGACACACTTTCGCATTTATAATATTAGTATGGATTTTATTTTCAGAACATTATTTTACTAACTTTTGCCAGTGGCTTCGCCCGCGTGTTAGTCGGAAATTATCCCACGGTAACGTACTACCGGGATAAAAAGTATTCTATGTGTTAATCCAGGTTATAAAGTATCTGTGTGCAGAATTTCATCTTAATCCGTTTAGTAGTTTTTGCGTGAAAGAGTAACAAACATTCATCCTCCTCACAAACTTTCCCGTTGAAAATATTAGTAGGGAGTAGGATTATTAGAAAGCCAAATAGTATTTAGGTGTAGCAGTACCTAGTAACTATTTGCTTTTCTTCTTTACACTTTTGAATTAACATTCTTCCAAACAAAGCAGTCTGATCAGAATTTTCTCCACTGCTAATTATATTTAATAAGAGTGAGGTGTGCTGCGAGAGTCCCAGACTACACATTAACCAATCTCTCATATTTAGCGCGAATTTAATTAATTAGAAAACCAATTAGCGTTGTAAATAGTAGCTTTTCCCTCGGGAAAAGCTACTTTTTACAACGCTAAAATTGATTACCAAAACTCTCGGTTTAAGAACCAAAATTCAGGAAATAACGCGATCGGACATAACGTCGACGTATCTCACTGATTACCTACGCCGGCGCAGAAAATAAAGTTGTTAGAACTCCTTAATAGAATATCCTTTGAATAGGTTGCTGGAGTCGTCTTGTAAATAACGTTAGAGGGCTCGACGGAGGTGTCAGAAGTTGGCCAAGTTGCGAGAGTACGCCGAGAACGCCGAGTACTCCTCCGTGGGAGTTGAAAACACCCAAACTTGAAGACCCCTCTAAATCTAAACTTTTCTTTCGTTGACAGCGGTTGAGACATGACTTTCGAGTTGTGCCCTCACATATGTGAGAATTTTTCGAGATGTGGGTGCTAAAAATTATCTGAGTTTGTGTCGAGAACATTTTAAGTACGGAAAGTTTGTCTCATTTCAACAATACTTGTGTAACTCGTATGTGCTTGCTAACCTTCTAACATACCAGTTTCAGTAAAGTTGATATTCTTAGCTCGCGTCGAAAGAGTTATTTATTTGTGGTAGGATATCATGTGATATCATAAAATGTCATTGTCAGTGTAACAATCAGTGAGATACGACGACGCTATGTCCGATCGCGTTATTCGCTGAATTCACTTACGTTAAATGTCGGGCATTTACGTTTTTGATATTATTAAGTGAGCAATTATAACTTACAACGATTACGAGTTTCAGAGTTGTAAAGTACAAAGTTGACAAGTAGGATGAACGATGAAGTACGCTTTCATGTGCGAAAATTTCATTCGCCATTTGTTTGTAGTACGCAAACAATTTAATAAGAAGGGAAATGACACGAGTGACGGGCTGCTTTTAATTAGTTTTCTTTGCGTCTCGCGTGTTACGAAATAACATATCCATTTAACGTTGTTTTGTTTAGAATTTGAAGCTGAAATTGAGAGCCCTTGTGTTTTCAGATGAGCGAAACATGAAAATTATATTACTTTTCATGACTTACGTAATGTCATTATTACTTTAAACATATAAAGAAAGGAGGTACTTTTCAACAAACACTTTTCAGACATCAATTAAAACCTTATCACCACGCTTGCCAGTTTGTTCTTCATAGTTCAGTAAAAGGTAGTCAAACTCATCAAACATATTTAATTTAACTACCTTCATTTAACATTTATTGGAGGGGCTTATGGCTAAGTAATAACAGCCGCACGGGTCGATCGATCAGGTTAAGCTACGCTTGCCGCAGTTGGTCCGTGAATGGGTGAACATCTGTACACAGACTCCTCCGTGCCTCGGAAATCACGTTAAGCCGTTGGTCCCGGCTGTCATTCGTGGATCTTTGACAGTCGTTACGGGTCGTCAGAACACCGAAAGTGTGACAACCAGTCTTGCCAAGGGGTTTCGTATTACACAGTAACTGGGTTGTGAAGGTCAGATAAACAGTCGCTTCATGTAAAATACTGGTACTCAGCTGCATCCGGTAAGACTGGAAGCCGATCCCAACGTAGTTAGGAAACGGCTAGGCTGATGATGATAAAACATTTATTGGTTACACTACGATTCCACATCGCAAAACTAAGCCGCAGTCTCCAACACCGGTTTCATTCCGCGAATTTCAGTCTCAATTTTAGTGCCTAGGATTTTCCAGACCTGTAAGATTTTCCGAGAAAGGTTTTAGTGTATAATTTATAAACGTGTGCCAAGCTGTTGGCGGCTCACTAACTTTGTTATAAAATATTGTAGCTGGCGTGAGTAGGACAAGGTACCCGTGTTACCTATATAAAAGTAAGTATAAAATCCAGTCTGTGTGATGTTAAACTTAGAGATTATAAAAAGATTGTTGGAGAATTTCTAACGAACCTAAATATAAACTCAGTAGTCGCAAAATCAGCCACTTTTTAAATGTTTTGCCAATACAAACACTTAAACCGTTGTTCTTAAATCCGTGTAACACCTGCATAATTCATAACCCTCTTTCAAACCATCAAACCAGACGCTGCTTCATTTGCCTAAGAAAGTGTTAGCATTAATTACACGCACACTCGATAGAACACATTAAAACTTTCGCTGTATTTAACTAAAACTACTCGGAGCGTATTTTCTCTCTAGTAGATTTAGCTCAGTAATTAATACAGGTACACAAAGGAGTGACGTCAACTGTCTGGCATCTTTTACTTGAACACGTTATTATCGTTCGGTATTTAGCTGAATCAGCATCCTGTACCGACAGTACTAGTCCTTTAAGGCTAGGGACACACGAGCGACTGAGTAGCACGACATTTATAATTTTAAAATTAAAATGTTTTTGGACCTTTGGTCGTAATCACATCGCATCAAACTCAAACTCAAAGCATATATTTCAATTAAACCAATTACAGGCACTTTTGAATAGTCAAGGGGTCGGTCAGTCAGAAAGATGAAGCTAGTTGCCCATTTATATAGTTGCATATTATTCATTATGAGAAGGCCATAATTTAAAAAAGCTGATAGTGGAAAGAAAGTACGAAAATAATTTGATTTGCGGCAAACATGAGCAGAAGAACAACACAAACACAAAAAAATAACAAGTTAGAAAAAATATGCGTCACATCCGCGCAAAACGACCATCGCTCAGCATAATGCTAAGACCAAATATCACTTATTGACGCGCTTCGCAAAGATGGCCTCTAATAAGACTTTCAGACTTCACTTACTATATCAGTAATTATGACGGATAGTCGCGACTACCCGTCATAATTACTGATATAGTAAGTGTGTGTGTAGTGTGTGTGTGTGTGTGTGTGTGTAAGCGTACTTCTGAAGATACACCAAAATATAGGGTCACGGCTTGATTTGTTCTCTGAGGCGCTGAGGGGCTTTGGTATGCGAACTTTTGGCAGTTTAATATTTGGAGATTGCTCGATCCGTGCGTTCATTTAGCCACGAGCCACTCCGACTGGCGATGGCGTAGTCACCACTTATATACATGTACGCATATGTTTTGGGTAAAATTTGCAAACATAACACGCAGTGAAACCGCAGGTGCGAGCGGAATTTCATCAATTTTGGATGATTATGATGCCTTTCTACCGTGCTCATATGAGTGGTAAACTGTATGAGTGTACGTTACCGAGCAATGTTATTAAAAACTGTTGGAAAAAACTCGATACATGTAAACAGTGAGCATTTTTATGTACTTACTGATAATTTTAAGAGTTAAAAATGCATAAGGTACTTGAATATACGAGGCATTCCAGAGTAGCTTTCCTTGTTGCTTATCATACTTGCTGTGCCCGCGACTTCGTTTGCGTGCATTTAGGAAAACAATATATTGAATTTCATGGGTTTTATTTTCTTTGCGCGAAACCCTAATTTTATTATTTTTCTTAAATAAACTAACTTTACAAAATTACTCCTTATAACAACAGCTATCTTATAGCTTATATGCCAGTGAAAGTCCCGTCAAAATCGGTCCAGCCGTTTCGGAGATTAGCTGGAACAGACAGACAGACAGAAAAAAAGATTTTTTTTATTAGTACCGTATATTATTATACTTTTTTTTTATATAGGAACTCATCAAATTACCCCTCCCGCTCTGGGTGGAGCGATAATTCGATAATCAAATTGGTTTTTATTACCTCGCAGTAGGTGCAAAAAGTAGAGTATTCTCCTCGGGGATAAAGGTGTCTTCGTCTTGGGCGAACTTGAATCCCTCATTGCACTCAGAAATCCAGTCTTAATTCCCTCGCTTCGCTCAGGAGTTAAGTTAAGATAGGTTCCTTCGTTGTCTTCAGGATTCAAAATAGCTCCCGCGACAATAAGACACCACTTTATCCCCTTAGTGAATAATCTTCTACTACCTCTGACTAAAACCTGAAAAAGAACAAAACCCTCTTTACAAATCCAGCTCATTAAATCCAAGAAAATGCGCACTCACAAAACAAAACAGCAACGCGACTCTTTTACACAGAGTATGCACACCGCCTTACGATGCGGAGGTAGCCGCTTGGCGTCTAGCCAGACCCTCGACACATCTAGTGCCCACTTTACCGCGCTGGCGAAACTATGTGACCGTACCGACCGTCATACGAACTGTGAGTGGTCGCCGACGGTACCTTACAAATCACTGGAAGATGGGGTTACAGTTTAACAAGATGGAAACTAACTTTTTGCTCATGGTTTCCTAAGATTATGGCCGAAGTTAGCGCTTCATTGGATAGCTGAGCCCGTCTATTTCAAATTTTCATCTGCATTTTCCTCTTTAAAGTTAAGGATGATGGAAACTAAAACTTAAACACGTGAGAAGTTTAGCGTTCGAGATTGTTACTATCCTCAGTTACTGTCCTGTCAACAATGTAGATGGATCGCTTACTAAAAGTTGAAGCTTGAAAAACTTACTTTGATTTATGATTTAAAAGTAAACGTGATCCGTGTTAGAAGAAAATGAAAATAAAGAAAGATATTTTGAAACATCCGTCGACATTTCTGTAATAAGCTCTCGAAAAACACCATGCCTCACATTTGTAATATCCATGCAAATACCATAAAATAACTTGAGGGGAATTCTCAATGGGGCATTAAGGTATTTCCCTATGACTAATCGAGCTTGACGTGTTAAAATTTCATTAAAATTTTACCCCTCAGGCCAATAACGGCGGTAATAGTCCTAAGGGAGACTGAAGGGGAATTGACCGTTAAGTCAATAGGTATTTAAAATTTATTATTGGAGCAATGATTAAATCTATAGTAAAAGTGCGCAGTGCTGCACACCCCCAGGGTGGGGGTGTGCAGCAAGTTCAACAAATATGAACTTTATTTAAATGATAATTAAGTTGATTTCAGAGTGACTAGCAGCTGTTAATAAAGTTATAAAAAAGTTTGAAGTTGTAGCGTAAACTGAACTTTATTATGTAGGAATTAAAGTTATTTTTCCATTAAATCATATTTGTTTACATTTTTGGCAAATAAATCGCGAAAAGTAACTTCGTGTGAACTCAAAAAGCATAATATTTAATCGTAACCTGAATTTCTGTCAAAATAAATGAACGAATTTTGGAAACAATTTTATAAACATTTGGTAATTGGAGACTTGGCTTTTAATATCTTCAAAGAATTTATATACAACTAGCTTCTGCCCGCGACTTCGTCCGCGTGAAATTTCACCCTCCCCCCATTCACCCTCTTAGGGATGGAATGTCGAAAAACCCTTTCTTAGTGGATATCTACTCTAGATCTTGTAAAGAACACACTCCAAATTTTATGTCTCTAGGACCAGCTTTAGGCTGTGCGTTGATATATCAGTCAGTCAGGACTTTGAATTATACATATATGTTACTGTAAAAGCCCGAACTACGGTAAATCCTAAGATTTTCCAGTAAAACTTAAGATTTACCAAACTTTAATTGGTAAAAGTCCGAATTGTTCTAGGATCATCGATTATTTCGAACTTTTACCACCATTCACTTGGTAAATCTTAGGATTTGCGTTAGACACGGTAAATGTTGAAATAAACATGTCAAAACGAGTTCGGCGTATGGTCTCGTACTCTCGTACTCGTGGCAAACTGCAGCCCCCTGCTACCCGTTCCATCTCTCTCTACCGTCTCCGCTCGCCTTAGTCAATGTCAATCATTTGACACGTTGGAACGCGTTTCATAGTTTTATTCCCAAAACCAACATTTCCCAACCGTCACTGATAAAACCTAACATGTACTAAATTCTAATGGTAAAAGCCCGAAATAATCGTTCCTTTTTATAAATTCTTACATTAACCAACTCCTGTTGGTAAATCCTAAGATTTACTGGTAAAACCTAAGATTAACCAATTTTCGGGCTTTTACAGTAACATATATATATATACAGATATTAAATTCCTGTAAAGATTTGCGCCCCTACATCGCCAACCCAGCCATTATCAAAGCTAACGGTCCTCTCGACCTTCTTATTATTTATTCCTCAATTATTTTATTATCAAAATCATTCTGACCATTCATTCAGATCATTGTGACCTCTGAGTTTGTTTCGGCCTTTCTTCTCAGAGTAGTCAGATAGGAAACACCGACTTCATCTAGTTTTAAAAAAACATGATTGACGTGTAAAAGTGTTTGTACAAACCTACTTACAAAAAATAAAATCATTTCATCATTTCATTTCATTCACATTATAAACATAATTCACCAAACGTTAACAATCTGTTTACTCTGTACATTTTCTGCGCCGGGGGACATTTCCATCACATACTAAGAAGCTTATCTTTAGTAACAGCGCCCTGGAAAGGGACCGGCTTTCATCCGAGATCACCAATTTCTTACTTGATTGGGCCGGCTGATGGCTTTTGGAACAAAGGACTCGATAAAGCCGATGCAACAAATACGTCTTGACGCACATCATATACATATGTATGTGTGCTGACTTTTATTCGCGACTTTGTTCGCCATATTGATTTTGCCTCCAATAAAGCATTAGATAACGCTCTACCAAGCATACTGATTGACTTATTTTCTACTAAACGACAAAAGGGAAACATAGGTATTTTTCAATACAACGTAATACGCATATCTGCTAGGCATAATGTTTACCTACAGGTGTCCAAGATGACGCTACATTTAGCTTCCCTCAAAATAGTTGAGAGGAATGATGTTGACCCATACGTCGTGTTCGTGAACGGGCGTCGACAATTGCGAATGGTCATATCTAAGTTGCCACGGCTTATTTTAATTATTTTATAAAAATTAAAATTTTATTCTATTTGCTGTACTCTGGATGGTATTAACGTGTACGTCTTTTTACATCGTTCTCACATATACATAAATTAAACGTTGTTGATGTAACTTGGCATGTACTTAATTCCCATTAGAATGACCCTGAGAGACTCACTGTTCCAACACTTCATTCAATTTAAACTTTTTACAGAAGAATTGAAATGGACAGCTGACCTGACAGCCATGTTGATCTAGTTCGGAACTTGTTCTAACAACAACATCGATAGCGGGATTGTATAGCTACTCAGATGCCAGAGGAAACAATGCCTTTTGATTTTCAAGCAGTCTGTAGTTTTGGACGAGATTGGCAAGCAAATCTAGAGGTCTATACCCAACTGTGGGTAACGTCGAACTGTGTTTAAGAAGTTAGTTTTCAATACTGTACATTTTTGGTGGCAATTATGGTAAACCGGAATTGAAATTCCGGTTTACCTTACTAACCACCAAAATTGGGCATTTGAGTAGGTATCATCAATATAATGACGGTGAACTATAAATTAAACGAATGTTCAAATTACCAAGTCTCGTATTCCAAGCGTGAAACACAAGAGGTGTTGATATTTATATTGAAACAGTTTGAAATAATGAGTTTCAAAATGAAACAACGTAGTTAATTGAAACTTTTGCAGCGGTATTTTATATGCGAACGCTTTGAGGGATTAAAAGTATCAACATTAACAGCAGGTCAGTGATAATAAATTATTATGCTCAGTACTGGGATCTGTGGTACAATGCTGTTAAGTTAAGGCGATTAAAACTGTGAGATATTACCCGACCCTGCTCTAGAATTAAGTAGCTTGGAAAAATTCGTAAAACCACTTACATTTGGGACATCGTAAGTTTATTTTTTTTTATTTAATTAATTGCCTAGGTACTTTTTTTTTTTTTAGCCTATTTTGTGTCCCACTGCTAGGCAAAGGCCTCCCCTTTTTTCTTCCAAACCTCCCTGTCTTGTGCAATCTCTGGCGTACTTTTGCAAGTAAGAAAAATAAAACGATGTCTCTAAATAGCACACTTTTTCAGAAATCAACAAAAATTACATTAGCTCCACTATCGGTCAAGAGATGGCACTGACCTAAAACTACAATATTCTACACCGTATGTTAAAACTCTCTGACGAATATATGCCTCGCCGATGAAAATTTAAAAACATTTCACGTTTCACAATACGTTCACAATTGTTTGCAAGTATCAAAATATGTTGCTTAAATGGCCATATTTTTTTATTGCGTTGATTTAGAAGCCTAATTTTTTAGAGCTCCAAGGGATCGAAGACTTACGTATAACATAATAACCACGCACTCCTGAGAAAAAGGATACTGACAGATTGACAGACTGACAAACAGACCGACCACGAAGTGATTCTATAAGGGTTCCGTTTTTCCTTTTGAGGTTCGGAACCAAATAAATGCTATTTTACTATTACAATAAAAGAAAAGTACTTTTCAAATATCCATTTTTAGGCTTACCAATAAAATAAAATACAAACATGCCACTACCAATTTCCTTTAAAATTCCCTTGGGAAAAAACGTCCCACGCAAAGGTGACGATATATTCCTTTAGTTCAATATGCACTTCATCTTGTTTTATCTGTTTACGTAAAAAGGTTCCAGAGGTAGGTATCAGCAAAAAGGTTTATTTTATGGCCCTCGGGCGAAACTGCAGCTAACTACGAGTTCAGTACCATGTAGTCTACTCCACAGTCCACTGTACAGTTTTGGAGGTTTATTCGGCCTGACGTTTTATTTTGTACACGTTAAAAACCTTTTAGAAACTAGGAATGCAGCACAGCGAGTGATTTTTGTACCATTTTTTATCAAGCCTTCAGCGTATCTACTATTTTTTGTAAATATTTGATGTTTATTTATTTTGTTTCTGTGTTAACTCCTCCTTCCTGACGTTGCGAAATACGAGTCGTATGCAACGTTACAAATAAAACCTTTAAAAAAATAAACGAGGTGTTACACCCAATCTGTGTATGTCAATTCTTTGATCCTACAACCGTGGTTTTTGACCGTGGTTGAATTAGGTTTATTATTTTTATACCTTGGTACAACCAAGGTATATCAAAATAAAACAATGCTGTTTTGTCAGTCAAATAATAAAGCAAAACATAATTTGAAGTTGGTTTAGGTTACAAATTTAGTCTTCAAAGCAAGGGTGAACTTACAGGCATCTTGTGGGCACGCTCGTTCTATCATAGACCTCATCCATCGCTTCCTATCAGGTGTGATCGAGGACAGACAGAGCAAGCCCATTTAGCAAAAAAAAATGGTAAACATAAAGAGAATCTGTCGTGACGTCGGGATCAAAAATTGTACCGGTTTACATATACCTAAACCGGCACACCTTATCCCTTTCTTACGAATCGAATAACTTGCCTCATTATTTTTCAAGTGGTCGAAATTCATGGCTTATCACAATTTTCCAAGCCCTCGGATTACAGTTGCTCAAATATGGCTTACAAAAAAATCTTGTTATTCTCGAAGAGCAAAGTAGGTATTCATTCTCTATATCTATAAATAAAAAAAAATAAAATAAAAAAAAAATCTTTCTCTCATCATCATCATCATCATTTCAGCCGAAAGACGTCCACTGCTGGACATAGGCCTCCCCCAAGCACCTCCACTTCGACCGGTTCTGTGCTTCTCCTATCTTTCTCTCAGCAACATTTAAATTACCTATACTTAAATTCAAATTTTGGATGCCATTTTAACTTCAATAAAAAGTCTTTTATTTCTACATTTATATCTATAATCTGTATGGTGTACAAAATAATGGTGAATGATGTAATAAAGAGAATTATATCTATCTACTTATTCCACTAACTGGAGGCCTATATTCCAAATACCTCTACCAGTATCTTATGAATACCTGCTGATATTTTCAGATTAACTTCTCATTGTTTGCCAAAGCTACAAGATTACATTCTTTAGGAGCATAGGCGTTAGAAGGAATGAAAGGGCAGCGTTTCGAGATACTTGCTAAGATATGAGGACAATCCGACTTATCGCTGGAACTATCTGCGAAGATATATTACGTTAGTTGATGAAGCAAGTTCTCAAGCCTACCTTCATTAGTAGTTACATTTCATCTTGATTTAGATTAGAACTAAGGAACCTAGTTAGTTCTACGTAGGTATATCTTTATGAAATGAAATTTATTTGCGAGAATTTGTAAATTGTATGTAATTGTAGTAATGTTTTTTTGTAATTGTAAATTTGTAATTTGTGAATTTGTATTTACATTACAGATAGATTTTTTAATAGTTTCTAATACTAGCATGCGAAATTATTGATTACATTGATTAAATAAATGAAGCTAATAAAATTGGTACAGACGCCAGCACATCAGGCTACAAAATCAAACAAAAAAAAATCAACAAATTCAAATTCAACAAAACAAAAAAAAAATAAAAAACATATTCAACAAAATCAAATTTCAACTTTAAGAATAAGGTTCAAAATTGATTGGAAAAATTTTACAGTTTCTCAGCTTGATGTGCTGGGGTCTGTACATAAATCAT
The DNA here is from genome assembly GCA_948474745.1 of Oligia latruncula. NCBI lineage: Eukaryota > Metazoa > Arthropoda > Insecta > Lepidoptera > Noctuidae > Oligia > Oligia latruncula. The sequence goes on along the minus strand of OX419693.1, from coordinate 7,696,951 downwards.
AGTTATTTTCAAGTATTTGTCAAATTATAATAGTAAAAGTCTAAAAGCTCGCACAGAATAGAATGAATATGAATAGAAAGATAACATGGAATACAATATTAGTGCCTAGTTGCGAATAATATTGATTGGTATCAAAACTAATACCAGTTAGGCATTGAAATGTGTCATTAAATTAGTGCTCGTAGTAAAGCTTTTAGCAGGTGAGATGATTATATCAATATCCAACAGTTCTAATGAAATTATATTGGCGCCGATTCTGTTGTTCACAAACTAAACTAAATTTAAGTTCATGCATCTTTTTCTTTCTATTTCATTGAGAAAAGGACAAAAGATAAATATTTGTTTAGTCCTGTCAAATTAAGATACTCCATAGACAACTTTAGACGAGATTCAAAAATTGGCTATTAAAAATACGTCTGTTTACGTCAGGCGCTGACTAATTTGACAGGAATAAACAAATATTTATCTTCTGTCCTTTTCTTAATACAATAGAAAGAAAAAGATGCCTGAACTTAAATTTAGTTTAGTTTGTGAACAACAGAATCGGCGTCACTATTAAGCATAATAATCAGCCTATAATGTTCCCACTGCTGGGGCCCTAATCCACCATACGGGCCCAGTGCGGGTTGGCGGATGTCACATGTCTTCGAATTTTTGGTAGCGTAGAAACTTTTCGTAGGATATTAAAAAAAAATCTTTCGTTTCATAGACAAATGCAATCAATACCTACCTACGCAGTCAAAATGTACAGAACTGCAATTTTTTTTTAATAACTTAAGTAGAGTAAGTTAGATTACGTACATAAATGATAAGTCCTCTTCTCCACATACCTATCTTTTGCTGTGCCCGACAGGGTCCATGATTGTTTCTTTTGGCAAACGTTCACCACCTAAGCCTACATTGTGGAATGCAATAAAGATTTGAGTATTGAAAATTTCAACGCAGGGTTCAGAATCATGTACCTACTGAATCCATAGTAACAGGTTGCACGTTGATATCCCTGCCACCATACCCTTTCCGTTACACGTTGTGTAGTATTCCATTAATTCCTTAAATAATCACAAAAGTTGAGAGTTGACTCGAGAATAGGGGCACGGCCGAACCTTCGGAAAGACCATGCCCTGCCCAAACAAGTGCTTAGGACCAAACGTAAAGAGTGCTTTCCCCACGTTTCCTATAAAGAGAGTCATTTCACATTTATGACAACCGTATGACATCCTAGAGTGTAGTGGAGCGCCCCTTTTGTGGGTTCAATTTCCGCACAACAATTTTGTTCAATGTTTGCGTATGACACTTTTGTTAGTGGTATTTATATCACAAATACACGTAGGTATATAATAGAAAGCATAACTTGAAAATAACCATTCATTCGTAAAAACCAGAATGAGTAAAATGGATGTTGTTAGGCGCCTAAAGCTCTAGCATTTCATCACAAGTTTCCAATTTTGGGCGAGCACTATGGTACCCAAACATAAACAGAAAATTTAGAAACCCTTAAAAGATACTAAATTAAAGCACGAACAAGATAAACAACACCCGACAGAAGCTTTTCCGTCCATTTAATTAAACCAAAAACAAAATCAACGAAAGACCTAATCCGACGGTACTGCAAACATTTTCAACACGTAAACCAAAACAAAATAAACTATCTACCAAAATTAAATAAACCTACCTTCCACCACTTTGGCTTTACGCTGTGGTATTTTATGCGAATCGTCCAAATACTAACATGGATGCGAGTGGATTCGAATTGAAATCAAACATGGTTGCCTCAGCAGATCAAATCGATCTGCAGTCAGATGCCAATTAGCAGTGTTGACGTAAGCACTAGTGCCTGATGCTCAGGTGCTCTCTAGCGATGCATATAGGTAATATAGATTGACTTTTGAAGAAGCACAATTATATAACAGACTAGCTGCGCCGCGTGGTTTCACGCGCATAAGTTTGATCCGTGGGAATATCGGGATAAAAAGTAGCCTATATCTAGGTTAATCTAGGGTGTCAGCAACCTCCATACCAAATTATATCAAAATTGGTCCAGCCGTTTGAGCGTGAAGAAGTAACAAACATATAAACACACACACACTCACAAACTGTCGCCTTTATAATATTAGTCATTGACATATATATATTACTAGCGTAAGGACCGGGCTAACGGCGCGACTAAATGGCACCAGCGCGCTGGCCCTAAAATGACGGTTTTAGGGCCAACGCGACTCAGTTGACAGTGGTGCGCGCGAACTTCGAACTTCGAACGAAGAACTTCTATGTAAAATGTTCAGACGGGCGTATCCTTACTTTTGAAATCATTGATATTAGTATGAAGTATTAATGATTACCCTCATGTATGTATAAAAAATTACACTCATTCAATGCTTTCAAAACTCAATTAGGTGATAAATGTTAAATGATTTATTTTCTGTAAGTAGGTTTGTACAAACACTTTTACACGTCAATCATATTTTTTTTTTAAACTAGATGAGGTCGGCGTTTCCTGCCTGGTGCATATTTAATAGCAAATAACATCCTTCCTAAAAGCTAAATGTATCGTGGTGGTCTGTGACCAACTTCATACAATTTATTTTAAGCATTGTTCTCATGTGTGACTTTGTTTGTTTTTGAGAATAAATATCTTTAAGTTATTCCGGTCTGATAAACCTAGATTGGCTAATAAACTTTACGTCGTATTGAATTCGTATATTAATAAGGGTCATGGTTGGTTTTGGCGTTGCGGAGTTTGGGCAAATGGGCTAATATTCGGCTAACCGTAAACTTTAGTTGATTTGCCAGCTGGTGTGGTAATGTGGGCCGTGTCACCGGCAACTAATAAACCCGCCGTTTCTGTGAGTGACGTACTTACCAGTTGCAAGGATTATTCTGAGAGGAAGAGCAGCTGATTAAGTTTACTCGTGCAATTCATTATATCAATTTTTTTTTTTGCGATACATAGGGTTATTTTTCATTAATAATTGCCAAACCTTACTCTTCCTAATACAATAAAAATTTTAATCATACCCATATAAGTGCTAACGACCGGCTAGTATTTGTAAATAACCCAACACTTTAAAAAATCTATTTTAACATTCCGTACCCAAGGGTGTAAACGGGACCCTGTCACTAAGCCTCCGCTTCCGTCCGTTGTTCCGTCCGTCCATCCGTTTGTCTGTATCTCATGAACCGTAATAGGTACACAGTTGAAATTTTCACAGAGTTTGTCTATTACGGCTAAACAAAAAAAAGACCTTCAAAAAGAAAGTCTTTATACAAGAAACGCGTTTTGCCTTGTGGTTCGGAACTCTTCATCCGACTCGCACTTTTCCGGTTTTTTTCGAAAGTTATCTCTCTAAAGGAATCTGCAATTATTTACTAAACAAATTACGTCAACGGGAGACAAGTACTTTCGACTTAATACGAATATTCTTTATTACAGACGAAATTACCGTCAAACGCACCAGGTAATACCGTCAGGTACCCACAAAATTACCCAATGCAAAGTTTACGTTCACTGCTTATAACCCAAGCTATCAGGCGATCACATCTCGCGGCTTATAGGAACGTAAAACTAGCTCCGTTCATGAGCCAACTTATTAAACTTATGTAGTTTCAGATGGGTGAATGGGATTGGAACATTTGGAACCTCACTATCTCGCTAAAAGCTGATGGTGATGTTTTCTGTACTGATGTTATCTGTTTAATCAACAAATGTGTTTCTGCTTAGTGCTGGTATAAAGTTGCAGCTTTTGCTAAAGTTTGGGATGCTGTTTTGATTTAAAACATTGATATGCTGTAGTAGTCAAAATAACTAATAATAAAACTGACTCTTTCTGAAGGTTCTTGTTTTGTGATATGCAGTAGAAACCACTTCAATGAAGATAATCATTACAAGTAATATTTCAAATGACTGAGGCCAAAAAAAAACAAACGAATGCGCTTGGCTGCAAGCGCGCTGTTTTGTTATCCAAACAAGTAATGTTAAAGGAAGAGTTTTCTTTATATCAGTGCATAATTTATGTCTAAATATTTAATAGCTAGGCATCCGTATAACCAATGTCCAGCAATGCAACAAAATGGATAATTATCAAAATGATAATTTAGTTTTTTTTGCTATTGTTAAAGATGTCTTCTACTATGATTTCAACTCCTTTCTTATTATCAGAATTTCATATAAGTACCTACGTAGCATTGCAACATTACCCGCCGTTAAAAACGTTCTTAATTACGTGACAGTAATTGTGGAAACGACCCAGTTAACGCGACATTAAACTGATATTAGAAGTCGATTAAGCTTCCCCAGTTACTTCCTTAGTACGTTCATTACCTAACTACAGTACCTACGTACGCTAAGCTTCTGAAGCATCGAACGCGAAGTTTGCTGTTTAAGCATAAAGCATAGCATACGCATAATCAGCCTATAATACCACTGCTGGGACACAGGCCTCCATCCATCACGCGGGCCCGGTGCGGGTTGGTAGATGTTCCATGTCTTCGAATTTTTATTTCTAGGACATGCCGGATTCCTCACGATGTTTTCGTTCACCATTTTGAGAAAGTGGTGATGAAATAAGTTACACAAAGTAAAGCACCTGTCTGGGTTCGGACCTACGACCTACAACTCGTAAGTCGCGGCCGTTTCTACTGAGCCACCACTGCTTTCCCTTTTCACTATTTATGAAATATCAAATATAGCATCGAAAACAAAAGCATGTCTGACTCCTTTTTTCTTAAATTATCATTTTTCTATTTACGAGGGAATTTAAAAACTCCAGCTAAAAAGAATGACAACTCTCACATCAAGAGCCTTTTGAAAAAATTACGTCATAAATTGTAAGTAGGTATTCCCCTCGCGAACGATGCTCAGACTGAAAAAACATTGAATAACAAGAAAGAAAAATTATATTTAATGGGTACCAGCCGCTTTCCATGACCTCCTTGAGCGCCAAAAAGCGTTAAGAGACCCTTTGTGAACGCTCCGATGTATATTTTTTTTATTATTTTTCTTTGTCTCAGTCCAGTTCTGAACCTTCAAAAGTACCCCGTCTGTTAAAATAAAATATTCGACCCGTGAAATAATTGCGGCGGTAATTTTTAGCCCTCATTTAGCAACGTTTTATTATTGCGGGAGACAAAAAATGAGAAAAACTGGTGCTTCGTTAATTCCAGATAATTATTGCGCCTCGGTTGTTATCAAATGGCACGTGTTAGAAATGGGAATTTATTTTTGGGTAAATATTTACATTTGCAAATTAGTAGAGTAACTAGCTGCGCCCCGCGGTTTCACCCGCATAAGTTTGGATCCCGTGGGAATATCAGGATAAAAAGTAGCCTATATTCAGGGTGTCAGCTACCTCCATACCAAATTTTATCAAAATTTGTCCAGCCGTTTGAGCGTGAAGAAGTAACAAACATATAAACACACACACATACACTCACAAACTTTCGCCTTTATAATATTAGTGTGATGTGATAAAGGCTTTATAATATTAGTACTTAATATTAATATTTACATTTGCAAATTAGTAGAATAATGATTAAAGTTACAGGAATGTAATTTGTCTCTGGACAACAATAATTAACCCAAATAAAGTTTACTTTGTTAATTGAGACAGTATTATAATCGATCCTTACAGGCTGATAACTGATAAAAGATACATACTTAAGTAGAGGAAAGGTCATCGACTTTGGCCGAATCACATTATAGACGAATATTTTCACACACAGGTAAGGTATGGCGGAAATCTACTAATGACCAATATAACTACTTTTAAGTAAGTATAATAATATGCACCTCCTTAAAGTGTTCATCCAAACTATTAAAAGCGCAGTCTTGAGGGAAAAGGTGGAATTACAGTCGGAGTCCAGAAAGGATAATGAAATGTATGAAACGTGAAGCAAGTAAACTTCCACTGCAAAACTTTTCCCTACCCCTCGCTAGATGTCACTCTATTGCTAAACGCGTTGCTCCATCGGCATCGCTGCCCCTGAAACCCTCCTGATGTATTAAACCTGGAAATGCCCGACAGATGGCGTACAGTGTTTGAAACTTCATCGTCCAAGTTTGCGTGAAAAATTGTGAGCAGTAAACGATTAAACTAAGTCATTACAATTATTTCTCAATTGTAGTTATTACAATTTTCACCGAACAAAGCAAGTGGTTTGTTCGCTGAATTTGTAGGTATTTCTTGTTAATTACGTTGAAATTGTCACGCACAAAATAATATAGTTCCACGTAAAAGTAGTATTAATTGTACATAATTCCCATCTTGTTAAGTTTAATTTAAACTTTTACTAGAATCGAAACAATAAAAAAAAAATATTTTACCTTATTGGTACCTACAGGAATACAACCAAGAAGGCAAGCAAAAAATGTTTGTTTTAACTTCCCTGTACTATCATACTACTTTGAAAATATACCGAAGTATTTTGTCAAAATAGCTTGACTCTATAAATCAACTGAACTCATTCTCATCTACAAACAACGAAATTAATAAACCACATTTACAAGAAGCAGCTTCCTAATTACACAAACAATACATGAGCCGACTAACCAACTCTATTCTGGTCCGTCGAACTGTACTGCAAGTTATCATTCAAGTGTACCCAGACAGACAGGAGGGTATTTCAACTTTAATCGAGTTGTGGAGCACATTATGCTTGCATTGCGGTGGCTGCCACCAGGCCACAATTGGATCTTGATGGGATTATCTACCCCTCTTTGCTAAATCAAGTGCTTGGACGTTGGGGTATAGATCGATCGACGATCATGATTATGGCTCTTTGATTAGTACGACTGTCTTGGTATATGGCTGTCTTTATATAGTGCCAGAAATGCTGAACTTTTCAGCCGGTGCATCCTAATCTTTACCAAATGCTTAAGTTACTAAATACGGGATTTTTTTTTAAATCATTGGCTAGATTGTAATACACATTACCTACAGCGTCATTAGCCTATTAGCTAATAAATAATCTATATATATAAAATTCAAAGTCCTGACTGACTTAACTATATATCAGCGCACAGCCCAAACCGCTGGACATAGAGACTTGAAACTTGGAGGGTGTATTCTTTGTGAAGAGTAAGTATCCAATAAGAAAGGATTTTTAGGAATTCTACCCCTAAAGGGGTGAATGGGGGGAGGGTGAAATTTCACGCGGACGAAGTCGCGAGCAGAGCTAGTTTAAATATAAAATAAAATCGTCCAATACCGTATTTCTTCTTAACTTTGTTTGATTCACGTGTTCTTTATTATAACTTATTGACTCAAAACATTTTTCTTGTAGATACTAACTTTGTGACGTAAATAGTACCTATTAGGTAGGTAATAGGTCATACGGGCTGGTTTCCGCAACTCCACGACAATGCGCGTATTTTGCGTTACCTATTAGGTAACGACCGTATGCAAACTACGCGTTGAACACATAGTTGTTTGAGATAAGAATTTTTTTTTTTTGCTTTTCAGTACTGTTATATAAACAGGTAGATAGATAAACAATTTACTCAATGTAGCAGCAGCGGTGAGGTTTGGTGAAATCCAAGGTGTTTGATAGATTGTGTTGTGGATTTTTACAATGAAAACCGATGCCTTAGTTTAAAAGGGTAAATTATGTATTCAACATATTACCTAGAACATTCAAGGAGAGGGGTGTGAGAACAATATTTTACACAAAAACGAATCACGGTCGAGAGATTAGTATGACGTAGACTGTGGTATCGTTTCTTGCCTTGAGATGTCGCTAATTCGCTATCAGTCATTGATGTGCATTTATGGAATAGGAGTTCACAACATTCAGTACACACAACAGGCATAGCGCAACACACAAAAGCACAAATAAATGATATTAATAATACTCCAGAACAACGACATCGCTATCGGTTCACCGAATAAAAGTGAATGATCAACCGCTTACAATAACAGGCTATAGCACAAGACTCGTATGACTAGTTGAAGACTATTTAAGCAACAAAGACACTATTTCAATCGCATGAAATTGACTTGCACCCATGTATTAGAAACATTCTCGTGCATTTAGTTTCTCTAACCAACTAGTGGACTCTTGGACAGTGAACTACTTCTGCTCCCCAGAGGACCACGACCTCAGGTCAGGTCCGCTTTAAAAGAACTTTGTGAATTTTTACTTACTACTTAAATTTTTACCTAGAGCATTTGGTAAGCTGAGACGCATTGGTCAACGCAAATGATTATTACTTTTAAAATCAGTTACATTTGCGCTGGGTTAATTCGTATTCGCGAAAATTAAAAGGAAAATCACGTAAATCGGATACGCAATTCTCAAATTATACGCGCAATAACGGAATTACAGGGGGCCTAAAAAGGCCACTCTGGAGAATCATTAAAAGGATAACATTATGAATCATAATATGGCGAAGACAGTCCCTGTTTTTCTTTTTTTCGCTGCTTTACGTAGGTATAATCAAAGAGATTGGATTTGAATTGGATTGTTTGGTATTTTAGCACAGACAAAAAAAATAACTGAAAAATGCTTCACCAATGGGATTTCATACGATTAACTTAACAGTTAACTGTCCATTATGTTATCCTTTTATGATTCTGCCAAAGTGGCCTTTTTAGACCCCCAGATAGTTGTTGTTGCATTTTACAATATTAAGGATGCAGGTATCGTTGTTTTTTCTATGTAGGTATGTACTTATCATTGAGTTTACGCATGGGTTCAATTTTTTTTCGAATTTCCTGTATTTTCTTTCATACAAACCTTGCCCTGACAATACCGAACACAAAAAAGAATTATCCAATTTGGTGCAGTCATTCGGAAGTCATGCGCTTACAAACATTTCGGTGACTTTGTTTTATACTAAGTAAGGATTAAAACGGTACATTACCAATTTCATTAATTAACATAGAAACCACAACGTTGACAATAATTATGTTGTATAAAAAATTAATTTAAAACTAGCGCGGAACAGTAAATTCCCTTGCATACTTTTCTCACAGAACATCAGACATACCTATACGCATAATTTTACTCCAATCATCCGCAAACACATCACATTCAGGGTTGGCAATAATAATTAAAGTAGTATTCTTTGTTAATGCCATTACAGTCAATCAGTTGTTCATAGTGATGAGTGACTTGAAGCAACAATTGACTTGCATCGTCCCCGATCTCGTCAGGTTGACACTTGACATCCACGCCTCTTCTGAAGAAGATTCTGAAAAAAATACAACAAATAAAATTATACAACAAAATCTAACACTTTTCGTAATAATGTTCCCACTGCTGGGATACAGACCTCCTACCGGTGAGAGGACGTGGGCCTTAATCCACCACGCGGGCCCAGTGCGGGTTAGTAGATATCACATATCTTCTAATTATTGGTTCTAGGACATGCCAGATTCCTCACGATGTTTTCCTTCACCGTTTTGAGAGCAGTGGTGATTAAATTATTTACACAAAGTAAAGCGCCTGGCTGGGTTCGAACCTACGACCTACAACTCATATGTTGGGGCTGTTACCACTGGACACAACACTTTACCTTTTAGCAACTCTAGTTCATGAAAAAGGTAGGGACGGTTTACTGTTTTCGTCGGTCAGTGTCGGACTTCCACAAAATAATTAACATTAGTAAAACATAGCAGTTATGATATTTCTCTCGTACCAATTATAATTACCTAAGGAATTTAGATTGCGTTCAACTTAACAAATTCATATAGATATCTAAATCATTCCGCAAAACCACTTCTGACAAAGACAAACATCTTATAAATTATAGCTTAATTACCGCTCTTTGACTTCAGATATCGAAAGCTTAAGAGATCTCCGTTGCGAGCTAATTGGCTTTATGTAATTACAATAACAGTAATGGCATCTATCGGGAATGAAAACAAAGGAAAAAACAATTTCCCTACTTAGAAAACTGTGCTATTTGAAAGAAGTAGTTTTAAATGGGATTCGCCGTTAACTTGTGAGGTTTTAGGGATTTTATATTTTTGTTTTCAGGATTCTCTGAACCCTCTCCGTACTCAAGCGGGAAGGTGGAAATCGACCCTAGTAAAGTGTGGATGTAGAGCTGTGTCACAGACAATGCTCCACCTCCTATCCTGTCCTCTGTGCCCCAAAAAATGAACACCCAAAATGCCTTCTGCACTGCTACCGATAGGGCTGTGGAAGTGGCAAAGTTTTGAGTCAACACAATTGGTCGTGCCAGCGAAACGAAGATTTTCAGGATTCTCATTTTAATTTAGCGTTGAAATAGAAGTCATTTTTGCGCAACATTTTCTATTTTTATACTGTCTACTAGGTACTCTAACATTGTAAGTTTAGTTTAGTTTGTACTGCATGCTGCAGGAAGCAAAACTTTGATCAGTGCTTAATGATCTCACTAGACGTTATGTAATCGTATTACCCATTAACAATCCAGTTACTGGGTATTAAGATTGCAGCGTAGTATACTGTTGCGAATGTAATTAAAAGTAGCTAAGCCTATCTACCTATACAAGCTTAACTTGCGTTAAAAATACAAGTAAACCCACACTATAATCCAGGTTCCAAACGCGTTTCTAAAGTAAATATTGCCGAACACGTACACGTACATTTTGTGTTTCACTTCGCTCCGTAATCCGAAAACGTTGTAGTCCAAGTATCTGAGTAAAACCAAACGTAAACCGGTAAGTCCACAGTGCTAAACCGAAAATGCGCTCACGTGGTCCTACGCAAACAAATTGCAATGTATGTAAACAGGGGCCGGTAGTGCCCTAGGCTCGGCACACGGTAGCGATTTTCGTCAATCGCCCGAAACAAAGAACCGGGGTGAATATTAAAGGGCTGTGACACTTGAGCCGGTTTTTCATCAGGCAACAGACACCAGTGTGCCTCTTTCAAACCCTCCTTTTGAGATCCCGCGCAAGATTAGGCACTAGTTCTTATGGTGTGACCGTAGTGATGTAACAGGGGTGTTAAGATTGTAAGCCGAAAATGTATCGATAGAATGGAATGTATCGAACTACCGAGCGGGTTGCGATTAAACTCAACCTGCAGATGGTTATCACTTTAGTAGGTTATAAGCTCGATTTTCATTGAAAACATTTAAACCATTGTATGAAAGTACTGTTTTTCAGATAAATGAACATTATACAAGATCTTTTTACCAGAATCAGTTGCCTTGACCATCAGAAGTTCAACGAGCAACTAAGTACGTACCTATCTACGTAATTTTGTACATAAACAGATTACGCTGTAGGTATCAAGTTTTCATCCCAAGTAGGAATTCAATATTATCGCAAATTTACAAACCGCACACATTTTTATATTCCTTTCTTCTTGTCTGTTTGTATATGTGTGCATAAACTGTTAACAATAAAATATATTGCTTATGTTTTTAATATTAACGCCAAAACTATCGACACCCATCACATCACTAGCTCGTTATTGCACGTCATCACTAGTATAGAGCGGTGCGACGCCCGCCACTCGACACCGCGATGATTCAGCATTCTCAATCCAAAAGCCTTTTACGAATCCTCTTTCATTCTCACCGAGTGAATTCGACTCTCGTTCCCACGCAGTTTTGAACGCGACTGTACTAGAAACTATTCGACAGTTGTTGGTTGATGCTCATTTATTCATTGGTTGCCAGTTTTGACTCATACTTTAGTTTGCTTACTTGAGAACTTTCCCAAATATTTTTTGTGATGGTAATGGTAAGCTTGAGTGGAAAAAGGCAAGGGAGGTCTTTGCTCTGCAGTGGAACATCACAGGCTGATATATTTATTTATTTATCGATTAGGTATAGATATTGCCATCCACGAAGACGCGCCCCACTATTCTTACTAATCGCTAGTGGTTATCGCTAGTTAATTCCGCTAGTGTTTTAGTTTTTCGATACAAACTAGTTACCTACAAATAAGTAATTACTGTGTATCGACAAAACTAAAAAACTAGCGGAATTTTGCACACTTGTAGGTACTGTAAGCGATAACGAGGAAGAGTGGGGCGCGTCTTCGGGGATGGCGCTATCTGTAACTGAACTGAAAAATGGCGTACCCAAGATTTTTTATGGAAATAAAATAGCTTTCAAACTGTACAAAAAATCAAAATGAGATAGTATGAACAATAGAATGTTATATTTGTTTAACTAGATAAAGAAAAAAAAAACGGTGCTTTCATAAAACCTCCCGAAACAAGACGAAACATTTCCGCGAAAAAGTTTTCATTGAAAAGCTTTAGAACAAAAATCGGTGTAGCCAACGAATAGCCCCGGTTTTGTTCAAACTAAAGCAAATTGGCTAAATTGGGCCATTCTGCAGTGTTAACCGAACTTTGTTACATTACAAAGTTTTACACTGACCGAGCAATTTAAGTTGGTGACTTACTATTGTAAGACTACCAGTATTATTATATTCACATTATTTAGGTTATCCAATTGTTATTATTTGTACCAGTGACAAGTAACTGTCAGCTGTCATAGACACGAAAACAGTCTTGTATTTTTCGTCTGGTAACACTGACAGCTGGCAGATACCCGTCACTGAAGTAGTAATCGACTAATAGAATGAGTATCGTTTTGGCTGTTGAGAGTTGATACCTCTGCCACCAATTGTGACAGGTTTTTACTTTTGCATGTTTTTGAACGACACTGAAGATTGAACTGTCGAACAGAGCGTTGCTTTTTGCTGTGATAATTAAATCGAAGAATATCTGTACGATCGTTGTTTCATTTCTGAGTTGAGATTGAGTTCCTACAACTCAGAAGTGGGATAAATACAACACACCCACAAGTTTTGGAAAATATCAGTTAAATATGGACAGTGACAGTAACGAATCGCATAGGAGCCGGTCCCGTACTCCAGCAATTACGAGCATGGAACGTAAACGTTGCCGCGATAATGAAGCCAGTGAGAATCGCCCGAGTAAGAAGAAACGTCGCAGGCGGAATAAAAGTACGCCTAGCGATCCGAGTGACCAGGATGAGAGAAGCAGACCTCGAACACGGACTGATAAGCGGCATCGACGGAGCCGGAAACGCAGCCGCGAAGACGAGCATCGCTCGCGCCGAAGCCCGACGATGAAGCGGAGTGACCAGGACGAAAGGAGTCGACCTCGAACACGGACTGATGGGCGCCGTCGGCGAAGTCGGAAACGTAGCTGCGAGGATGAGCATCGCTCGCGCCGAAGCCTGACGAGGAAGCGGAGCGAGCAGCAGCATACTGGACGCCGTAGGCGGTCGTCCGACCGAAGTACCTCATCAAACAGCGCAGTAAGTGATGAACCACGCGGAAATATTCAGGTAAACAAATCTATGTTTGCTAACAGTGAGACTCAGTTATTTTTGAACGAGTTAATTAAATCTTTGTCGAATGCAAAGCCAGAAGGCAATAAATTCCCGATGTTAGGTAATGTTATTCCTGAATTTGACCCCATGGTCAAGGGCCAGACGGTCCACATGTGGCTTAATAAGGTCGACGAATGTGCGAAGCTGTACCGTTGGGGTGATGATCAGGTAATACACTACGCACTACCCAGACTTGCGGGTGTTGCTCGTACATGGTACCAGGCTTTGCCTTCAATGTCATTTTCGTGGCCTGAGTGGAAAATTAAATTAATTGATTCCTTTCCTAGTAGTGACGACTATGCAGAATTACTTACCGAGATGTTAAATAAACGTGTGAAATACTATGAATCGCTAGAATTATATTATTATGAAAAATTAAATCTGTTGAATCGATGCGAGATTTTTGGAAAGCGTGCCGTTGATTGCTTGCTCTATGGCATTGAGGATCGTTCCTTGAGACTTGGCGCTAAAGCGGCGAAGTGTCAAGAGCCTGAAGAGGTTCTTAATTACTTTCAGTCTATTAAACAAAGTCGTGATTTTGACAAGTCTAAGATTAGCCAAGATAAAAAGAATTTACCATCAAGTAATACGAATTCGAATACTAAGCAGTCCGTTGGGAATGATTCAAAGTTATCTAGGTCACAATCTAGTGCATCTGTAACTTGTTTTAACTGTAAAGAAGTAGGTCATTATAGTAATAAGTGTACACAAAAGCTGCTGAGATGTAATATTTGTAAAAGGCTTGGCCATGTGACGATCGATTGTCCGCAGCTGTCCAACGAAAAGAGTAAAGATGCTTCTAGTACTGAAAAGAAAGTTATGAAAGTCGATGTTGATCAAATCAAATCAAATCAAATCAAATCAAATATTTATTTGCAGATAAATATGGTTACAAAAGTTCTTACAATGGTAGTATAATAGTAGCTTAACATATTCAATCATAACATAATGACATGCAAATTTTTGGTTAATGTACAATCGGATCAATTAAATTTAAACTGAAGGAAATCTTTTAAAGTATAGAAGGGATTCTCAATTAACCAACTGTGTAATGCCCTTCTGAAGCGGACCATAGGAAGTTCTTTAATTTGGTTAGGAATCTTGTTATAAATCTGAGCACACATAGGATAGCAGCTTCGCCTATATAGCTCCGTCTTCGTTCCAGGAATAATTAGTCTATTGGGGTATCTAGTTTTGAATTTACATTTATCTCCCAGTTTTTCAAACATCTCAGGATGAGATTTGGTAAACTTGCATATTTCCTCAATATAAATACCAGTTAATGTAAGTATTCTAAGTTTTTTAAATAGTGGTTTACAGGATGTAAGTGGGTCTACATTACAAATCGCACGTAAACATCTCTTTTGTGCGACGAAAGCTCTTCCGAGATGCACCGAGTTTCCCCATACCAGTATACCATAACGCAGTATTGAACCAACATATGCATGATAAGCTTGTAATGTGGCTTGTCTACTTGTTAGGTTAGACAAACGCCATAGAACATAAGCAAACTTACTGAGTTTTCCACATATCATATCAATATGACCATTCCAGGAACACCTCTCATCTAGAACTATCCCAAGAAAAGTCATACTATCTGATTGTTGTATTTGTTGATCTTTATATGTGATGTTTAAATCCATTGTATTCCAGTTTTTGTTACGAAATTGTACATATTTGGTTTTAGTTATGTTAGGTTTAAGGTTATTCTTTTCCATCCAAGTTATAACATTACTTACGGTACTATTTATTTCCTCATTATAATTTTCTTTGGTTTTAGGGATAATTACGGACACGTCGTCTGCAAAGAGTATGCAGGGATGATCAGTTACTTCAGTCAGGTCATTAATATATAACAGAAAAAGTGGGGGGCCTAAAATACTGCCCTGTGGAACGCCTGTGCAATTGTAACCTATTTTAGATTTAAATTTCAGTTCACCGTTTTGATTTGGTTTATCCATAGTAATTTCTACAAATTGCGATCTGTTTGTAAGGTAACTTTTTAACCATGCATTTGCCTTACCGCGTATTCCATATTTATCACATTTTTTTAGTAGTAGCTCGTGCGATACAAAGTCAAAGGCTTTTGACATGTCAAAAAATACAACAGTTGTCGGGATTTTCTGGTCAATATTTTTAGTAACTAGGTTAATTAAGTTAAATGCCGCTGTGGTTGTCGATTTCCTTTTTTGGAATCCATGCTGTTCATGTTTCAAAATTTGGAACTTATCTATAAAACTTATTATGCGCGTATGCATGACCTTTTCGTAAATTTTCGCTAGAATAGGCAGTAGGGCTATCGGTCTGTAATTATCAACAAGTTTTTTATTACCTTTTTTATATATTGGTTTAATAGCTGTCATAGTAATAATAGGGCCTACGTATTTTATAATTTTTGTAGGTATTTGATCATACCCTGTTGAATTTGTATCTCTGAGTGATTTTATTACCTTTTGTATTTCGTCATCATTAGTGGGCATTAAAAACATACTAGAATTAATAGAATTAATGTTATTATTATTAGTGTTAATGTCAAAGTCGTTGTTCGTCAAATTGATATAATAGTCATTTACATAATTGGCAATGTCCGTGGGGCTTGTTAATGGTCCGGTTTCAGTTTCTAGCTCCTTTATGTTCGATTCCTGAATTTGATTATTATTGGAATTATATTTTATTAAGTCCCATGACGCCTTACATTTATTTTTAGCCCTAGTTACGTAATTTGTATTATGAATTTTTTGTGCTTTTTGTATACATTTTTTAAGTAATTTATTATAGTTTAAGTATTTTAATTTACTCTCTCTGTCAGATGAGAAGTAGTATTTAAAACGCAAGTTCCTTTTGGTTTTAGTTGATTTTTTAATACCTTTGGAAATCCATTTCGTATATTTTTTTACTAGGTTAATTTTGATCTCGATTTTAGGGAAGCACAAATCAAAGAACAGGACAAGTGTATCGTGAAAGTGACTAAACGCACTGTCAGCTTCCTGATTAAGAAAAATTTCTGTCCATTTTAAACTTGCCATACAGTTAAAGAATTTTTCTTTATTTTCAGCGCTAAAATCACGCTTATGAATTGTGCGAAAGCGTAGAGGTGGAACTTTATTGTCTGTTTGTATGGATATAATCTGAGCTGTTTCATGATCCGACAGTCCCAGTGGTATAACCTTACATATTGCATCCTTACAGTTACTTATTATTTGGTCCAGACATGAATTTCTTCTTGTTGGTTGTTTTATATGTAGTGTTAAGCCGAAATTATTTACAATCCTAGTTAATTCGCCTATGCATTTTTTATTTCTATCGATTTTTTTACTCAGAATGTCAATGTTAAGATCACCCACTATCACTAATTGTTTTTTTGATTTGTTTCGAAGGTTGCACAACATTACTTCTAGATTACGTAGGAAAACAAAGGGATTTGAGCTTGGCGTACGATATAAAGCTATTATTATAATGTTAAATTGTAAGAGTTCAATTCCACAACACTCAAACTCATTTTCAGACGCATATTTTTTCAATTGTGTTAGTATTTTGTACTCAATGTGATTTAGGCAGAATATACAAACACCGCCTCGCTTTTTATTCTTTCTTGAGTACCAGTCTCCTAATTTGTAGTCATTTAAGGTAACGCTGCTCTCTTCACCCGCTTTAATAAAAGTCTCCGTTAAGCATACTACATCAATGATGATACTAGTAATGAGAAATATATGATCTCGCTAAAGGTTAACGGTGTACTGGTTAAAGGATATGTAGATTTAGGCAGTCAGTGCACATTGATACAATGTAGCGTAGCAAAATCATTAGGAGTTAGTTGGTCAGTAGGCGAGTTACCTGTTATGAGAGGATTAGGTAATAATATCGTTGTACCAATAGGAATGGCACGTGTAAAAATAGATATTAATAATATCGTAGAGATGGTTGACGTTTATGTAGTTGAAGATGGCATAATTAGATATCCCGTGTTAGTTGGTCACAGTTTTACAGAAAAACCTGGAATCATTATTACAAAAACTACAAATTCCTTAATCTTTAGCAAGGAAGAGATTAACAAGTTACGATTATTTCTTAAGGCGGATGTTGAAATTCAACCAAAACAAATGACTATGATTCCTGTTTTTTCCGATAAAAGCTACTCTGGGTCTGTATATGTCAGGGGTTCATTAAGAGGTCAGCCTAGTAAGGAATTTTACTTATTGCCAGGTGAATACTACCTTGAAAATAGTTTTGGGGCACTTCTAGTCCAAAATTTTAGCGACCATTTACTTTTACTAAATAAAGATACATTGGTTAGTCGAGTTTATAGATCTGAAAAAGGTTTTGAAATCAACATGCTAGATTTTAGCAACCATGATACGAGTTCCGATCTGAATTATGGCGGTCACTTATCTGATGATGAGATATTTAGATTGAAGTCTCTATTAAAGAGGTACGAGGGTTGTTTTTCCTCATGTTTAGCTGATTTAGGGTATACTAACATAACGCAGATGGAAATAGAATTGAATGACGCGAAGCCGGTGGTTTACCGACCTTATAGACTCTCATATCCGGAACGTGAATTGGTTCGAACAATGGTAAAGGAAATGATCGACGCCGATATCGTTTGCGAGTCTAACTCACCCTATGCAAGTCCTATCCTTCTGGTAAAGAAGAAAACGGGTGAGAAGAGGCTCTGCGTCGATTATAGAGCCCTAAATAACAAGACTCGTAAAGAGCACTACCCTTTACCGCTGATCGACGACCAATTAGATAGGTTGTCAGGCAATTCTCTTTTCATTAGTCTTGACCTTGCATCTGGGTACTACCAGATTCCAATATCAGAGGGTTCACAAGAGTTCACGGCTTTTGTAACACCCGACGGTCAGTACCAGTATAAAAGAATGCCATTTGGATTAGCGAATGCTCCTTCAATTTTCCAAAGGGTAATGAATAAAGTTCTCTCTGATTTGAAATACGTTGTTATTTACATGGATGATATCCTGATTCCCGCTAGTACATTTAATGATGGTTTAACACGATTAGAGGAAGTTCTCCAGCATTTGGCCAATGCAGGGTTAACTCTCAAATTAAAAAAGTGTCATTTCTTCCAAAAAGAAATAGATTTTCTAGGGTTTTGTGTATCTGGAGATGGCATACGTCCCGGATCGCGTAAAACAATTGCAATTTCCAATTTTCCTGTACCCAAAAATGTACATGATGTAAGACGATTTATAGGACTTGCAAGTTTTTTTCGTAGATTCGTCAAAAACTTCGCAATTATAGCATGCCCATTAACGAATCTTTTAAAATCCAAATTTGAGTGGAAATGGACCGCAGAATGTATATCCGCTTTTAACACGCTCAAAGAAAAACTCGTAGAACGACCCATAATAGCCTTGTTTGATGCGCGATTAGAGACTGAGTTACACACCGATGCATCAAAGATAGGCATCGCAGGCATTCTTATGCAGCGAGGTAGTGACAGCCAGTTAAGGGCTGTAGCCTACTACAGTCGGAAAAATTCAGAAGATGAGCAAAAACTGCACTCTTTTGATCTCGAGACGTTAGCTGTGGTTGCTTCCTTAAGTCGATTCCGTGTTTATTTGCTGGGACTGCAATTTAAAATAGTAACTGACTGTAATGCGTTAAGAACGACTTTGACGAAGCGTGACCTCATACCCAGGATCGCGCGATGGTGGGTGCAGCTACAGGAGTACGACTGTACCATCGAATATAGGTCAGGATCACGTATGGCTCATGTGGATGCCCTGAGTCGTGCTCCGGTAGCTGAACACACTGACGATTCTAATACACATGTAATTGACGTATTACAAGCAGAGACTACCGATTGGATTGCGACCGTACAAAGTAACGACGAAGAGATAAAGCGAATTCGAGAAATTCTTCTCGACGATGAAACGAAATTCGTTGCCGATGTACGAAAGAATTATCAGTTGAAGGGCGACTACGTATACCGTATCCTAGATGATGGAATTCGTTGGGTAGTACCGAGGGGTGTTAGGTGGCAAATTTTGCGCATGAACCATGATAATGTAGGGCATTTTGGCTTTGATAAAACGCTAAGTAGGTTAAAAGCAACATTTTGGTTCCCGAAGATGCGACGATTTACAAAAAAATATGTATCATCATGCTTACAATGTGCACACCATAAAGCACCATCAGGCCAAAAGGAAGGGTTTTTACACCCTATCCCAAAAATAGAAATCCCATTCCATACATTGCATGCGGATCATCTCGGCCCGTTTGTTCGTTCTAGGAGGGGCAATATGTATATTTTAGTTATTGTTGATGCATTCACGAAATTTGTTAATATACGTGCCGTGAAGGATACGAAAACGTCAACTGCAATTAAAATATTTCATGAGTACTTCAGTTACTTTGGTGCTCCGTCCAGGCTAATTACAGATCGAGGTACGTGTTTCACTAGTGGGAAGTTCAAAGAGTTTACAGAAAAATTGAACATAAAACACATATTGAACGCGGTAGCTACTCCTAGAGCGAATGGGCAGGTCGAGAGGTTCAATCGAACTATATCTGATGCGTTGAGCACCAAATGTCATGGCAACAATGAAAATACATGGGATGATTATGTAGGAGATATTCAATTAGGTATGAATACGACTGTGAGTAAAGCGACAGGCAAGAGTCCCTCAGAATTATTATTCGGGTTCAAATTAATTTCGACATCGGAAAATATATTGGGAGACGCTATTTCTGAAACAACTCAATTAGTTAGTGGCGACGACCTAATGCAACTGAGGTCCGATGCTAAAGAGAAAATTGATAAGGATCAGGAAAAGGCGAAGGCTAGGTTTGACAAGAACAGAAAGACACCGAAATCTTACAATGTAGGAGATCTAGTTAGAATTGAGAGAACAGTCATTGATAAGGAGCATCTAGGTAAATCTAAAAAACTTATACCAAAACTTCATGGCCCGTACCGAATCGTAAAAGCTTTACCCAACGATAGGTTTTTAGTAGAGGACACCCCACTAACTAGAAAAGGAAACAAACGATACGAAAACATAATAGCAATTGATAAAATCCATCCTTGGCTTAATTTTAATGATTATTCTAGTGACGATGGCAACGAAAATGATAATAATGACAGTGAAACTGATAATGAATAATGAGATTAAATTAGGTAATAATATTAAAATGAATGAATTTTGAAGTATTTTCTATTTAATTATTACGTTACTATTGTTATTACAATGTAAGGATATTAAATAATGTATGAATTACTAAGATGATTGAGCGTATTTTGCATTATTGTGCATTGTAATAACTATTTGATTGTCGATATGGAATTGATTGAGTTTGTGAATTGAAATGATTCGTGCAGATAATGAATGGAACGGTGACATAGTTCCGCACAGATTATGATCGTAGATTGAATTAGTAATATGAGCACAGGCTATGAACAATCAGTACAGAAACGAATGGTATCAATTAATTGGTATCGTACAGATGATTGTAGACCGTAGCAGACCGTGCAAGATGTGTATGTGTTAAGATAGGTTTATTATGAGCATAGACTATGAGCAATTGGTGCAGAAACGAATGATATCGAGTACAGATATCGCACAGATGATTGTATATCATAGTGGATCATGCGAGATGAGAGTTTTAGGCATAAATAAAAAGAGAAGATTACATGTCTTAGATGATTGTATTAGAAAGTATGATATAGTAATTATGTAACTAAATTAATGTGTCTATAGATTTATTATTGTATACGTACTAAAGTTTTTTTTTTCGAATATTTATTTTCTTGAAGTGAGGGGACTCACTTAATAAAGGATGGCCGAGCTGTAAGACTACCAGTATTATTATATTCACATTATTTAGGTTATCCAATTGTTATTATTTGTACCAGTGACAAGTAACTGTCAGCTGTCATAGACACGAAAACAGTCTTGTATTTTTCGTCTGGTAACACTGACAGCTGGCAGATACCCGTCACTGAAGTAGTAATCGACTAATAGAATGAGTATCGTTTTGGCTGTTGAGAGTTGATACCTCTGCCACCAATTGTGACAGGTTTTTACTTTTGCATGTTTTTGAACGACACTGAAGATTGAACTGTCGAACAGAGCGTTGCTTTTTGCTGTGATAATTAAATCGAAGAATATCTGTACGATCGTTGTTTCATTTCTGAGTTGAGATTGAGTTCCTACACTATTATCTGGAATGCGTCTTAACTGGACCATAAAAGGATTTAACGGTTTATTTCCTAATGGTTTCAGCCCCATCCAGGCATTCAAATACGTATATAACATACTAGCTTCTGCCCGGGACTTCGTCCACGTAAAATGTTTTGTTCGGGGTCCACACCGTCTCATCGCCTTTTACTTTGTTTTCGCTTAACGTCTTCTTTCTGACTTTTTTTTTATTTTTGCTTGGCTCCTAAGGATCCTAGCGTGATGTTAAATAGCCTAGTCTTCCTCAAGAATTGGGCTATCGAAAGCAAAAATATTTTTTTCAAATCCGACCTGTAATTTCAGAAATTAGCGCGTTCAAACAAATAATCTCTTTAACTTTATTATTTTATACGATTACGTAGAATAAACCTGCACAGCTTCCCACATTTCAATTTTCCAGAGAAAACAAAATAAAATTACTAACACCTATCGGTTTTATGGCTAGTAAAAATTTCGTCTACTTTATTATATAAGAAAAGTTACTAATAACACGTAAAACGTTATCAGCTCACAATTATTATTTAAGTACAGCCATTTGAGTTTAACTACCTATAGTAAAAAATTAATCGAACATCATCGTGTCGGTGTCAGTGTCGTCATGACATGTTCACTAAAAGGAGATAAGTGTTAACACTCGCATATGTGTGAAAAAGCATGCACACATATGCAAACGACGTATACGCCGGTAATTTCAGGCATGGTAGATTCCAGAAAGCCAATTCTCGTAATAATAAACGTTCAAAATCTAGTCGCAATTTCATATCAGCGACAGTCAATGTCAAAAACTTGTCAAAAATGTAGGGAAATTAGAAGTATTTTTGATAGATTGAGATTGAGATCGGACTGTGAACGTTCTTAAAAGATTGCCCCACAAAAGTCTGTGCAACCGAGGCGCGCACACGAGTCATGACAGGCGCGCCCTCTTTTGTTTTTCTCTCAAGCTTAGCTTTGACAAGCAGAATGTCACTTTATTATTTTCTACGAATTACGTTAAGTTTAGATTAAATTAATTATATTTATTGGAGAACCGGTATTATTATTCACTTCCATCTATTTATTTATTTATTTAAACTTTTGGCACAAAAAGGTACAAAAAGGCGAACTTAATGCCTTAGGCATTCTCTACCAGTCAACCAAAGGTGGTGAAGAGTTTGGATGGCAGGTGCTTTTTTTTTTTTGAAAAAAAACGTTGCCCCACCCTAGGAATTTCTCCTGTATTGTGGGTGCGTTTACAAACATTTAAACTCACATACACAAACAGCCAGACCCGGAACAACTATTTGTAGGTCATACAAATATTTGTTCCGTGCGGGAATCGAACCCGCGACACGCAGCGCAGCAGTCCGCCAACCGTGCCGTCGTCGTCGGCTTTGGACTGCTGCTGGTGCTTTCTATCGCATGGACTTATTATAAAAAATAATACAGTTTTTTTTTTTTTTTTTAGTTACTTGTATATTATAATAAGTCCATGATCTTTCGCCCCACAACGAGAAGCATTGCCATTACAATAAGTAACCAGGGCCGTCGGATATATGTAGTTGAAGTTTAATAAGAAACCGATGGATGTTTTCAAAAAAAAAATAATTTGATGAATAGAAAACAAACAATTTCATTCGAAAAACATCCATCGGTTTCTTCCTAAACTTCAACTTTATCCGATGACCCTGTGCTTGCCTCTTTTGGTGATTTTACCTTTTTTATACGAAAAACTACTGGCTGATGTCTGCAGCCCATTTTATGGAGAAATTACTTCAAAGCCGAGCCTCTGTCTGCATAAAATGGGTTGCTGCATGATTTCTTTCTTTCTAACTATGTTGGGCTTCCAGTCTAACCGGATGCAGCTGAATACAAGTTTTACATGGAGCGACTGCCTATCTGATCCCCTCAACCTAGTTACTGAGTAAAACCCCCGTAAGACTGGTTATCAGACTTTCGGGCTTTTACTAGTACCAGTAACGACTGTCAAAGATCTACGAATATTCCCGGTGCATCTTTTTATTATCAGATATTATCCTTTAGTACCTACCTAGCAACTCGACTCTAGCATTACCTAAGGTGATTCCTTTAAGCCCTATCACATGCAAGCATTCTTACCAAGGGGTATCATGAGTTACCCCTTGATTCTTACCAAGGAGTATCATGTTAGCTGGTTGTCTGACTTTTGGGCTTCTGTATACCCAGCAAAAGAAATCTTAATAAATCCCATATCGCGAAAAAAATCTTAATAAAAATATAAACATCAATCAAGTGAGTCGTATGAGGGCAATGAAAAATGGCGATTGCCATTAAAATGTAAACGCACAATGGTCGCAGGCGACGTTCGTAATTACAACGTTTAACTTACATCCATCATCGGGCGAATGTCTGCTTCCGTTTTTATTGCGTTCCGTTGTATCCTTGTTTTCTGTTTTGATAGAGTATGATGATCCAATGTGATAGGTATTGCCAATATTGTGTTTGATAATCTCTAGTGACTTATATGAGAGTGGAGAGTACTAGACCATGCGGACGCTCACCCATGAGATGGACTGACCAAATTAAATCCGTAGTGGGTGATCCATTGTATGAGTGCACAAAAAACACCCGAAATCGGAGTAGGTGGCGAGAAATCGTGAAGCGAATCACACCAGCCCCTAAGCAAGAAACTACATGAGGACTACGACCGCTCTGACAAGAGTGCTACGAAGAAGAAGAAGTGTCTCATAAATGAGTATGTTCAGCACCCTAATTCCGATACACACTATCAACCACAATCTGAATCATTTTGAAGGATATTGCTAATCCAATGCTTCATATGTTGGAAAAAATTGTCTGCTCAACAACTTTAATAACGCAATGAATGTTGTCGAACTGTCAAAATAAAAGCCATTCCTACTGTTAGCGTGTTACGCAATTTCCCCGCTGTTCAAGTAAAAAAAGTCTTGAATAATAAAAATAAATCTATTATTCTTTATTTATTACACCCCAGGCTTTTTGAAAGTTAATACAAAACAAAACTAATACCAAAATCAACGTTTAACTGTGGATAAAATTATCAATCAAAATATTGATGGAAGTAAGCTTAGGTTCAAAGGAATATTAATCATAGAATAATTACAAGTTAGATTTACAGGTTCTATTTTTATCTAGCTTTAAAAGTGTATGTAAAATATGGGTCGAGCGATTCAAACGCAGGTGTTAACTCGGATCCTTTGAGGTATGCGCCCTCAAAGGGTTCGCGCTAACAAGTAATATGACCATTATAGTTCTGCTCAGTTGTTTGTATGTACTTATACGTAGGTTTCATATAATTATGTTGCTTTTTATATGACGGTGCAGAAAACGGCACCACCTAGTTTTGTTACGAAGTTACTGGAATCACCGAAAATGTCGAATAAGAGTGTCACTGGCAGGTGACAGTCACTCTAGTAGAGCGTCGCATCGATGGTGGTGTGGCGGCTGTCTTCTGACGCCAGAAGATGACGTCAAGAGAGCCGCTATTGTACCACGTCCACAACGAACTGCTATATTCCGACACAATCCTGATGATATTGAAGCTACTGAACCTCTAATCGGAGTCACTGACATAGCTTGCAGAGTAAGCAAACTGAAGTGGCAGTGGGCTGGCCATGTTTGTCGAAGAACCGATGGCCTGGAGCAGACGAGTCCTGGAGTGGAGGCCGCGTATCGGCAAGCGTAGTGTGGGACGCCCCCAAGCTATATGGACGGAAGACCTAAGGGAAGGTGGCTGGAACGGACTGGATGCGGAAGGCGGAGGACAGGGTGTTGTGGCGCAGCCTGGGAGAGGCTTATGTCCAGCTGTGGGCTGCAATAGGCTGAGTTGATTGAACGTCTAATACGTTGACCGTGGCCTTACTTCTGATAATGACTTGTTTTCATCTCTGTTGTGTATTCCTTTCGTTCTTCTAAACTAGGTAACGTATTTTGATGCGGTTTTCATCATCATGTAGAGAATTTATTCTGGAAAGTTTACCTTTCTATGTGTAAATTTAAAATAATGTATTGCTAAATAAAGCAGAGAAATCTCGATGTTTGGGATCGCCACATTAGTAGAGTGCACCCGTACGAAGTAAGGCTGGGTTGTTACTTTATTTATATTTTGTGCCGGAGAAAAATTGAATTGGGTGGTTCCGTTTATCCACCCCAAAAAATCCTCCCGTAATTACCGGGCCTCAAGGTTATGCCTAACTCCTGTAACATGCCTGTAACCGTCGCAGCACAGTTAACATTGTATACTACTATAATAGTATTTTTTAGTCTGATAATGAATCACACGAGCAGGTACCGCGGTGATTTAATCACAAGACCAATCAAACAATTATGTAGGTAATAGGTAATACGGGCTGGTATCCGCAACTTCACGTCAATGCGCGTATTTCACGTTATCATGTAAGTACGTACAATATCGTTAAACAATCTTAACTTTACCTAAATAATCCTATCATATCCAAAACTATCATATATCCTATCCCTTGAAAGAATCAAAAACTATTTCCACGAAGGAAATATAGATACGTTGAAACTTGGAAGATCCGTCGAGACGAAAGAACCTTTTATTTTGATAGGTACCTACACCTCTTTGCTTATTGCATATTTATGGAACTTTTCGTCTATTCACTACAACAATCTTTTAGAAAAGAGTCAGGAAAATTATTGGAATTGAAGTGACTGTAGTTTGCTGTATTGTGGCGAAATAAGTAAATACTTTGAATAAATAAGTACATTAATACGTGTGCATAACTCGAATGCGTACTGGAGACTACTAACAGATGAAACAAAGAAATTTCTTCTTCTTCTAAAATCGGTTTAAAAGAAAGTGCAGCACAGTTAAAGAAAGTGCAATGGTCAATCTTTTCGCAGTCGGCAATCTTAGCCATGCAACATACCAAATTTATTGGGGACTAGCAGCGCCCCGTGGTTTTACCTGCATAAGTGTCGATCCCGTGGGAATATCGGGATAAAAACTATCCTTTGTCTTTCCCCGGGACGCAATCTATCTCTCTGCCAAATTTTATCGAAATCCGTTCCATGGTTTAGGCGTGAAAAGGTAACATAAAGACAGACAGACAGACAGAGTTACTTTATAATATTAAATATGGAATAGATAGACATTCCAATGATTTAATTGTTGTCCGAGAATCCACCCTAAGCCTATAAATCCGGTTTCTCCAACTAGGCCTAGGGTGGATTCTCAGACATGCGTATCCCCATCCACCTTAGGGTGGATTTAAGTGGAATAACCCTTCAAGTTTATAATGAACATAATTAACATACTGAATCTTCGATAGTTGATAAGGCGTGATGTGGTTCATGCAGTATACCTAAAATTTGCCATGCTTTTATAAGCAAGAGCAAGGCACCCACTCAAATAACACATAGTATTAAGGTCATTATACATATTATAACTGTATATACACCCACAGGTACATCACACCTACAAAATCTTAACCCCTCAACTTCCCGCCGACACACACCGACACCCAGTCTCGGTCCCACAACTCCAACAGTATCACACTCGGTATTAATGTAGCGTGAGTGAAGCACAGTGGAACTTGCTCTAAGTTATTCAACACTTGCACCACCGAGACGTGTCTACAGTTCGACGTTCCCTACAGGGACGGAGCGATTCGCTCTTGGTAAATTATGAACACGTCAACGTATGTGTGTTTACTTTGGTTCATATTCATGGGTATGGGCAAATTTGGCGAATAAGTGGCTCAAAGTGGTCCCGATTGGGTATAATTGCCCCGGCAATAGCGATATAACCTTATTATTTTGATTTGAAAAGAGAAAGAAGAAAAGAGTGTCCGTGGAGTTTCATGCCTGTTCTTATTCATAGGTACCTAGTACGTTTTGGAATGGGCGACTAGCTTCATCTTCCTGACTGACCGAACCCTTGACAATAGCTTGGTTTATTTGAAATAACTGCTTTGAGTTTGAGATGTCGACGCCACTCGTTTGCAAGGTTTGGGGAGTTAAACTTAGATAATAGAATACTCTTTATTATGTACACCATATAAATTAGAGACATAAAAATAGAAACTGTACATAGGGTGACACAATGGGCGGACTTATCGCTAAAAGCGATCTTTTAAAGACAACCTTTGGATGGATTAAAAAGGGGAAGGACAGACAAATGCTGTAGGTAGTAACTTAGGTCTGGATAACCCATTTAGACACTCACACACTCACATTCTTTCAACTTTCAGAGGAATAGTAGGTACAGGTACTCAACCATCCGTTACCCAATCATCAAGTAAAACTATCAGACCTCTTCGATATTGCAGTAGGAATATCGACCAAAATCGAGTTAGTATTGAATGATTTGTACGTGCATATTTATTACGACTCGTAGCTACGTTTATTGAAACGTAACGCGCACGCTTGTGTCAGCCAAGCGGTTTGAGAACAAAGGAGGCGGACGGCAGCGCGCGCTCTTTTCAAATATTCCTCCATTATAGGATACACACTGATCTCTGTTTTGTGCAACACTTACGTTAATAACATTATATAAAGCATTATTATATTTACAAGAAACTACTACGTCTAAAGAAACTATGTAAAACCGATAACATACCTAATAGATAAGATTTTTCATCTACAATCTACATATTTGCAAACCATCTCGTACTCATTAGATATTAAAAACTTCTTGAGAAAACTAGTGCTTGACCAAGCAATCCTTATCATTTCGTCATGCCCGCCTATCGGTCTGTATCCGTCGGTCTACTTGGCTATCTCTCCGTTCTCATAAATCCTCGTAAAATTGTACTTAGCAGTTTTAAACCAGTTTATATAAACCTGAGCATAGTAATACCCTAAAACATAATCATTTTACATGCTAAATGAAACAATGTGCGTCCGTGTGTATTTCCCACTGGCCGAGCGTCCGCGCCCGCTTGCAAACTTTACCGCCAATTTGTTAGCACCTCACAAAGCAACCTCTTTTAATATTATTCTGCAAGGCAGGGAACCCTCTCAAATTAAACGCTACAATATAATATTTGTGGCATTATGAAAAGCTTGCAAACTAGATGTTATTCCCAAGTGCTCCCTCTCCACTTTTTTGTGAGTGAGTCAGGAATGGTGCAGCACGAATTCATTTGTTTATTTTAATGTTTAAGTTTTTTCAAAGCTTTAACAGTTTGCGATTATTACGAAACACGTGTTTGGTCAAAGAAGTAAAAAGTATTGATTAATAAATGATACGAAATGTTTTACTGAAAAATAGTATGAAAAGGAAAAAATATGTGAATAATTTTCCGTATTTTGTCCCCTAACGTTGCCAATTTCGTATTGTCGTGTCGCTAACAACAAATACTTACTACAACAGTCACTAGTGGAAAATCGTTCCTATACAGGGTGTACTTTTAAACCCAAGCCATCATGAACGAATATACGAGTACATTTGCAATAAGACACTTTCTAAATTCCACGCAAGTGATTCAACATTGATCGACAGAAAGTTGTAGCTCGAGTAAATAGAGCTCGCATTTCAGACATCAATCTACATGGTCTTTACATGATCTGACCAAGATTATGTCTGGACTTTAAAAGAGAATGTGAGTACTCAGATAGGAAACGCTCGATATCCGTGGGAAACGCCGACCTCATCTAGTTTTTAATTAAAATATGATTGACGTGTAAAAGTATTTGTACAAACCTACTTACAGAAATAAAATCATATATCTTAAATAATAAATGTATGAAAAAAATACCTATTACTCACTTCGTTTATATTATTGTAGCGAATTGTTTTCGGTTCATTAGTAAAAACCCAACCATTACCTAAATACATAATCCGCAGAAAAACGCTCTATTTAAAAAAATCAGCCTGTACCTTAACTTTTGTTCAAGTAACAAGTGTCTTCCGAAGTAGCTATTAACTACTTCAGTGTCTGAAGAGAGTCGACAACGAGGTCTTATTTCTACTAGAATCCAAGGGTCGAGGGTCCACCGTCTTTTGTGTTTTCCCTACGCTTCCAACATTCATTTTCACAGAAATTACACCACTGAAAAATGTAGGACTATTGTTGAATTTGGCACTGGTGCGGATTCTGTAAGCCAACCAAAGAAAAGAGCAAAAATAACCAGAATAAGGCATAGAAACAAAATAACCATAAAATGTTGACTTAGCGTGTTATGTCAAAGTCAAAGCATTTATTTCAAAGAGGCACATAAAAGGCACTTTTGAACGTCAAAATTTATTTCTACAGTTAGTCACTTAATTTAGCACCTAGTGTAAATACTTAGTTGTGTTAAATATTGTAAATCTTATATAAGTACTTAAAAGTAAAAAAAATATAACATACCAGTCAAAATATTAACAAACATTTTCTGAAAGTCTGAACAGTAATCACATGTCAGGTGCTGGCAAAACCACTGTGTATTTTTTTTACCAGAATCGACGCCACTGTTACTCTAGACGGAAATAATAATTTATGATGTTATTAGAGGTGTGTTCAGTCTTCAGTTATTTTAGCCCGGCGAAAAACTTTCTGGTGCTAAAATGTAAATGTGGCTAAGTGCACCATCTAGTTGACAAGCTTTCTGCAGCCCTGCCTTTCGTAATAAGTTGAAATGAAGTTTTTTGACAAATAATAGCAGATAGTTTTGAGTGTCGAGCTCGTATTAATTTCTTTGCACTTTAACCGGCTTGTTTATTAAACTGAAAATTCATAAATGGTAAAACTGTAACCATTATCGCGTCGCCGGTACGATGTTATTGGTTATAAAAGTTTTATAGAATGCATCTGGTTTGTTTCAGCTTGATTATTCTTTGCATTCAAGTTTCGCAATTTTAACCATATATTATTCAAAGTATCTTGTTTTCTAGCATACCCCAACTTAAGCAATAACGTCTAACGAAATCAAATCAGACGCATAGAATATGACACAGTACAAACTTAACTACGAAATGAATAATAGACACCACATCCCGCATCCATCCCTCGATAGTAATACGTCACGTCCCGACGCAGGTCCAATTATTTGCCCAGTTAATTATGTACGTTCAAATCCAGACCGATGAGGCCACACTAAATGACCTCACCGCAACATTCGGCCTAATGTGTATACAATTCTAAATTTCAGGGCAATATCTGGCTCAATAACACTTGCGCCATTAACTCTCTAGCGGAATAGACATCACATTGGCTTTTACGCACCTACTGCGAACAAACGCAACGCAATCCCTACCCTTACAACATATCATACAGTCCAATTTTATTGAAACACGAGGTTTTTGGATCAAGTAGACACGGCAACGAGAACGTTACAACCACTTATAAACCACCAACGCATTCTAATCGCTGTCTGAGTGGTAATAGGAGTTAAATTAGTTTACTGCATATGAGCAGTATACCAGACCGATTTATTCTATTTAATGCCGGCACAAATTGCCGACAGTTAGGTTAACTGTTGCTCGCAGTGCTTTCTATCTTTGCTATTGTGTTTTCCCCTGATGTATTGCAAAGCATATTAGTGCAAAAACCGGAATGTATAAATTATTGCGTGCTACAGTCATAATGTGCTTATCTTATAAAAAAGAGCTGGGGAGAACTTTTCCCATGAAAGATATTAAAGGGGAAATTCGGGGGCTCACAAAATATGGTGGATACAACCAAATTTCATATTCCAACAATGTATGGGTATATAATATTATATTTGTATGGGTATGATATTATATTTGGATCAAAATATACCATACGATAATAATTTGTTGCTTTCGATGCTTATATTTAGTATGTATGTATTTATGAATCTATAATTTTGGATATGTGTATCTGTGTATCTATTTTAGTGTGTTGTATATGTTACTGGCCAAAACCGATTTTAGGATGAACTAATTTCGCCTAGGCCAAACCAGTTCATTCGCTCTTGCATCCTATGTCGACGGTGAACTGATTTGGCCTGTAACTTAAGCACAATATTTGCACCAACGACAGCCCCATTTTATGTCCAGGAAAATCACTGTCCATTCATCCAAGGTTGCCTGGAAGAGATCGCAGATAGCGATAAGGCCGTCCATTGTATATTTTGTAGGGTTTGATGTATTTTTATGTTATGTTTTTTTGTGGTGTACAATAAAGTATATATAAAACAATAAATGACCGGTTGGAGTGAACTTTGACTAGGAACAATGCTTCTAACTCTTTCTTACTTTTATTGGCCGGCTTGAGTGGAGATTCACAAGACCAAACGTGCCTGGAAAAAGGAAGTATTCTAGTAAGTGCTGGTAAGGATCTTGACCATCTTCCGGGCTCTGGAATTGTCCTGATAGCCGTGAAATACCTCTCCACTCCTCAAGCTCCTCAGCATATGTCCTTGTTGCTACGTCACCAAATGCTTACTACAGTTTCCGGGGGGCCATTATTGAGTCTGCAAGTCACCCCCTGCCATTTTTTGAGTGTATAATAAAACATTAATTAGGCATGGGCCTCGGCCCCTCGTATACCTTCCAAAGGTCCGGGACCCCATGGTCACGAGATATGTTAACATAAAAAAAATACTTACACTAATTACATTGCTGGAAAACAATAAAATGGGGCATTTTCTTAAATATCAGCATCCAACAGTGTTCTCTCTTTATATTTAACTTGCTATTGCCACTCAACTTGATGATTCGCTCCCCCATACAGCTAAATGCTAATGTGTAAAGACCCTTACAGCTGCCAAACTGCAGATAGCGAAGTAAACATAACAGGCCATCAAAAGCCCGTTAGACGCCGTCCACGGACGGTATCAATTCAAAAGTATCAATCCACATAAATTTATGAGGCGATATCCTGTTTATTGCATCGCTGGCCGGAGCGAGCCAATAAAAGTGCCTTGTTTTATGTTAAAAGTTTATGAGCAATATTTTTTAAAAATAAATAAAATACACAAGGGAGAAACGATTTTACACTCGCATAAATCGCCGAGATGGTTTATGTTTATTATAAACCAGGATATAAGGCGGGCTTTGCTAACTAGGCCGTGACGGACAAATGTTAATGTCAAAAACAAATTCTTTATAATTTACATAAGCGTAACAGTTCCGTGAAATAGTATTATTACCTCGGGTCGTAAATATTTTTTACTACTTTTAAAAGTGACTTTTCTTTGGAAAGATAATTAGGAAACGAGTAAAAAAATCATGAAGATATCTCTAAAAACTTTCTTTTCGCAATAAAAAAACATACTAATACCTATACATACAATCATTCTGATTTTTTGTCAGATTATTCTACAAGCTACATACTAAAGCACTAGTGTTTTAATTTTTTAGTCCAAACAATAGATTTTTTGTAAATAGATAATTGCTTCATATTTTGCAATAAATTACCAGCGTTGTGTCATCGCGCTTCTCTTTCTTTTATATGCAGTCCGACAGTGACCGCGCTTTAGGTCATATTTCCGCTGCCGCAACCTTCTGGCTCCTCCCAAGGCCTCCTCTCTGTGAGTGAGAGTAGGAATTCCCTATCTACGATCTAATACACCACGCAAGCCCAAAGCGGGTTGGTGAAAGTTAGGTACAGTCAACAGCAAAAGTAGATGATCAAAATCTGAAATTCAATACTAATGAACGGAGTTCGCGTCAGAATTGTGTGGCATCGAAGTGATTCAAAAGTATGTGATTGTAAATTATACGAAACTACTACTACTACTACTAATACAGCTGCCATATATTCGTGATCAATTCTGACTCCTATTGAATTTCTGATTTTGATCATCTACTTTTGCTGTTGACTGTACATGTCTCTGATTTTTTTATTTTAAGACACGCTTTTTTCCTCATTCCACCATTACGCAATCAAAGCTATTATTCAAACCATTTTAAAAAGTTTTTAAATGATTTAACCAGAGCGCCTAGAAAATTAGCAAACGCTTCGAAATGTTTGATAGTTCTATAACTAGTTTTTGGTAGGCTATGTCAATCCAGACTTAAGTCAATGACGAAGCTTATGTCAATCTAATACATTTTCGACTTTTCCTTCATCGCTATCGCAGCAATGAGACCTTCGATCAACAAGGTATTGTTGATCGAAGGTCTCATTCAACCTGGTAAGGTTGATCGAAGAATGAGACACTCTATCTGCGACGCAGATAAAGCGTCTCATTGTCTGGGCCCTCTTGCCATCTCTTGACCTACAACCGATATAGTACATACTAATTCCATGCCATGCAACGACTTCAATATACGAGTATTTTTACAGCCAACAACCCATACTTACACTGCTCATAAAGCAAGTGATGTTTGGTTTCACTCACAACCAAAGACTACAATATGATGCTGTACTCACAACCTACTCTTCAGCCCGTCGAAACGTCTACGGTCTACAAACCCATAGTATTCATATACAGACTAGTAACAATTACACTAACCCGTATACTGATAGCAGGAACTAGTTAAAAACTAGTGTTGGGCCTGTATATGCACGTGATGTTGCGTTCAATGGGTTAAGTTTAATTGAAGCCCGTACCGCACTACTCGAGTGTGGATAGTGAAATAGTGTATGCAAACTTCTAGTGTGCATACGTTACAAATAAATTCAAACTCGTCAAAAGCTTCTAGAATGTTTGCATTCAAAAAGCACTGATTAATATTCGTATTTATTTAAGGGAAAAACTTTACTGATCCTCTACCTTCCAAATTCCTTTCTAAAGTCCCTTCTAAAATAATAGTTTCAGAGCTTAGCAGCGTACAGCGTTCATGAAATTGAAAACTTGCATCAAATCGAAATAGGAGGTTCAATAACAAACAAAACACACACATACATTAACACTATAATTATAAATTGTGTTTCCCAAATCTAAATTCTTGGAAATAATCGTCTAATTATCGTCTTAGATAGCGCAAACTAAGTTATTGCCTTAAAATAAACACAAATTATTATTGGCGTTCCAGGTTCCAGTAACAAAAAAGACAAAAAATAATAATCTGTCAAAACAAATAAGAAATGAACGATACACTTTAGCGCGCGCACGATAAGCAATCCATTCATCGCAGAGTTCACAACCTGAAGCAAGTTGGCAACGCATTGAACAAGGGGTTATTTACCTCATTTTGATCGTTCCTACAAAAAAAGGGCGCGCGATGACGTTGTCAAATCGCTTGCCTATGCGCACGCAGCAAATGGTAATAGCATTTTCCTTCAAAATTATTCAAATTGTGATTGATAGTGTGCTACGCAATTAGGGTGCCGATAAATTTTCGAATTAGAAGCATACCAACGAACAGACAAACAGCAAGCGTTTCATAGTACGTGAAGCCTCCCGCCCGCGCCCTCTTTACGTCAAAATCTTCCGTTTATCTGCCATGAAGTCATTAGTCTCCTCCCCACAGTATGTTTCAGAAGGAGAATCGTTCAGTGCTTCCCAATAGTTTACCGAAGTACCGAAACTAAGGAAACGGAGCTCATCAGTCTTTAAGGGCGAACTATATTTTACCAAGAAGTGATTTATAGACGGGTAGCTTACGTAACCCTAAAGTAACGTTTAGAGAATTTTATTTGTGAATATTTTGATTTGGTGATGGAATAAACTTGCTCGCTGGTTCTAAAAGTATTTATTAAAAATTGTTATGATTGACTTTCTTGTAGATTCTTTGAAATTGAAAGTCAAAATGATGTCTGCTAAACTATAGGATACATCCAGGATTCCAGGGCATTATTGTCATTCCATCTGGTCTCTTCAAAACGTCGCGTGCCAGGCCGTTGGGTTCTAAAACAGCTGGCACCCCGGCGGTGACAAGAGCACGACGGATGATGTCATTAATGCTGACGTACCGTGCTATCCGGCCTGCGCTCCTACTGCAAGATAGGCCATGGTGTGGCAGTCGACAGCTTCACCGCACTTGGCAGCTTGATTACACAAATATACACACCAACCACCACTTACGATCCTTACATACTTTTTTTGCCTCGGTTACATTCATACATCTGGTCATACACGCAGGCCGGTTGCTACACACCTGACCTTAAGGTCACTATATGACCCCTCTAGGGCGTCCCCCTCTATCAAATTTAAATTAGTAGTAGTAGTAGTCCTCCAAAAAGTGGTATTTTTAATTTCGAAAATAGTATGATACACGAATACACAGAAACACAACACAACATACAGAAGATATTAACACGCTTGCGCATGATTTTATTCCCGTGCTTAAAAGCTATTGGGATATTATCATATGGGATAGCCAGACTAGTTTTAGGATCGAACACAGCAAGCTCAAAAATGGGTACTCACAAAAGTTATAAACAATACCGCTTGTAATTTTACACTACCAAACTAAAAGTATTCCTCGCAAGAAAATCTTGACGTATAGTAAAATAGTAACGAAGATTTTTGCCCATTTGTCTGGATGTATGTTCTGGATTGGTGTAAAAACGGCTCAGCGGATTTGGATAAAATTTGCACAGATAGCTGGATAACATAACATAGGTTACTTTTAATCCCGATAGTACAGTAGTAGTCTATGTTCTTGTAGGATATTTTTAAACACCGACGCATGCAATGCCGCGGGCACAAGCTAGTTACATAGTATAAAGGTTGCGCGCCGTTAATCTACGAGTAGTTTCAATAAAGCTGTCTTGTTCTTTGTGTCGTACAACAAAGGAATTCCCAGCTCGTGGTGTTACAGCTTGGTGCAAGATACCTTTATATGAAGTGTTAATTTGATCACAGACAACAGCGATAGTGCTGACACTCGATGCTGTTAGTTGCGTCTCTTAGATAACTATGTCGACCGTTGATTGGATTTGAAGATATGGGGAGTTGGAGATTTAGAACATGTTTGTGTCTGAGCTCTAACAGATTAGTTACCCAGATTCTAGTCCGTCATTGATCTTGATTGGCAGCCGTGTTCCACCCAATGCTGATTATAGGCCTGCTCTCTTTAGTGTCATGCTTGCCTGGTCTGTGCGGGTCTCATCTAGGTCTTCCCCTTCTAGTGTGTCTAGTCCACGCCACGAGAACTCAGCGATTACGCCACGGCTAAGGTTACTTCTATTGGTGAGTTGCTGTAGGTAAACTACGATTACGTCATGGTTACGATAACCATGACGTAATCGTAGTTTCTAATTTAACATCCTTCAACATGAGTTGAGTTTATAAATCTTGATTTTGAGTACTAGCGTAGACTGGTCAGTCCCTGTAGCAAATACTTTCATAAAACAATACTTCAAGATATTTTCCCACTCCAAATATTTCATGTAAATAAAATCTTTATTCTTCTGAATTGATACTTTACTGGTTTAAGGGCTGATTTTACCAAAGTCAGATATCTTTTATCCGTAGAATAAAATTGACGTCTGACAGTGTTGTAGTATGCAAAAACCCATTTTATTCTCAGGATAAGACTTATTTTTGATAAAAACAATTTATTAAAATTTGCCCGTAATAATATACGAGTTTTTTTTTTAAAGAAAACAATCTAATAATTCAGATATCGATACACTGACCCTTACAGTATATCGCACAGCTAAAGTGCTGCACATGATACCTACTCTTATTTTACTGGTTACCTGTTGCCTTTCACTCGGTTCCAGCTGACAGTTATTACGTTACCCACTCCTTATGGCTTCCTACACCGGTATATTCCACCTGCATTCAACTTTATCAAGAGTAGGAGCTAAGTCTTTTTTATTTATTAAAGATTTTAGTTTGAAAGTATTATTGTGGTGTATTATTGTGGTACAACTGACACGACAAGGAATACGTTTTAAATACATTAAAGATAAACACTTTTAAACTCTCGATTGAAACCTCTTAATGTAATTAAACATTTTAATTAATCCGGTATACGAGTATGTTAATATTTAATCATAAAACTCGATATTAATCAACTCGGCGAGACATGATAGAATCGCGCATGCTGATCACAAATTCATACGCGTAGGTAATAATACGCCCTAACATTTTTAATAATGTAAATTGATTAAAACCTTTTTGCGTAAACTCAATCAAAAAATAAAGCGTAAAAGCCGAGTTTTGGCGTAAATTAAATCGTGAATATCACAGGGGCGGCCATGTTTGAATGGTGCTATGCAATTTACAACGAGGTACCGCATAATAAGCTGTTTACGTAAATCTGGCTTCCGATGAATGTATAATGTAATCAGGGACTAATAACATAAACGTATGCGACCTTTGTGTCCGTATCGACAATACACCTGGATTGATTGAAATTCTGTTGTGAAAGTGACGGGCCTGATGGAGATAGGACCCTTTATGATACAATTCTTTATTGTACACTGTGGAAAACAAAGATACAATATTGGACAATTTACACGTAGGTATGGTCAGATCTAAAAGTATCTTATGAAATGTAAACAAATAGATCAAAAAACGTACCTGTGGATGCCAATTTGTAGTGCCATTTACAAATTGCGTGTTCAAAACACGCAATTTGTATGCACGCAAGTTGTAGGTAGTTATTATAGTAACTTATTTATTTATTTTAAAATATTTGTTAATTTTGGTAATGCTCGTCTAGTGTCAACCACTAATCTTTTAATATGTCTTATCTGCGGATAATGCAGTGGACTGCAACATTACTACTTAAAGTTTTGCTAAACTTATGTACTTAGTATGTTGTAGTTGTTTATTATCCCATAATAAATAAAATAAAAGAGATTTTTTTTTTGACAATTGAGATTAATTTTTATAATAACCAAAATTTTCATCAACGATTTTTCAAACATAGTCTAATGTCGTTATTCAAACAATAATTGTTGGAGAAAGTATCAAATTAAAACCTTATTTTAAAACTGTGTTACTTATTTCCTTTAGTGATTGCGTGAACTTAACCTGAATAGGGTTTTGTTTACACTTTTATGAGATACTTTTGAAACAGATACTACTAGGTACTGCCTTGTCACAGTTTGACAGATTATCCCCTAATGGTTTATCCTTGATACACTAAATAAGTTTCACAAAACACGGAGTATTCGGTTTACCGCAAAAGAAGAGTTAAAATAACAAAGTCTCCGCCAATTTAGAAGTGCAGGCAGCATTAGTACAGAGAGTTTCAACTTGAATTTATTGGTGCTGGAGAATTCCTTTGAACTCCGTAACGATCTCTGCGGATGGGTATGTTTTTGCATAATTTTGTTACATTTTACGTCACTGAAGATATAAATAGTGGTCGTGTATCTTGGAATGTTGCTTCTGTTTGGATTTTTGTGCTGATATAAAAAAATCAATTTCTCCATTTTCTGTTGGTAAAAGTGATGAAAAATATCATTGTCGTCGTCATCCACACCCCGACATCGTCCACTGCTTATCTTTTTGCAGCATGTGCTTATCTTTTTGTGCCAATCCCCACGCTTCTGAGGCAACCATGAAAAGATAACCACTCAAAAAAATGTATGGGACATTACTTTATTAATAAGAGGTTTGCCTTTTAAAGGTGATCATATCTTTTTTGTATGCGTTTGTATTAATTAGGTACAACTATTACAGAGTTTTTCAGAAGTTTATACATATATATAATTATTTATTGACTACCTTTAAGCATAGTGTACAGTCACGAGCAAAAGTATGTATACGCTTGGCTTTATTCAAAGGCGATTTTCTCCTTTATTTTTGAATGACATTTTTCTAGTAGGAACATAGTATTTTCGAACCCATAGGTATATATGTAAAGTGTCGTATTTTAACGTTGCATTCGTTATTTCGTGAAAAAATCGCAATTTAAATTTGCCAAGAGTTGACATATTGGTGCTCGTGACTGTACAACGTAACCGCATCCACTCTACTGCCATTAAAATAATAGATTACACCACATTAATTGGCGATTATTTTTAATTATTCGTATTACAACGGTAATTTGGTGAACGCCATTCCCTGCCAGTGGCATTTTTAATAATGTTTATCCAACGCTTTGTTACTTTAGTATTAAAGTTTAATTAAATTACGAGGGTAGTCACGGAAATATCAGGTCTATTAATTCATTATTACCAAGAAGGTTTTATTCTCGGACGTTTATTGTTTTTAAAGGATTAATTGGGCGCTTGTTATGATATCGGCCTGTTATTATTATATCACTGGTCTTCGTTCATTCAGCGAAGGAATGAGCTTCGATCACAATGCTTGGAAACCGCGTGTTGGAGATTCTAGACCAATATGGTCTAGCGGAGATAATCGCGTGACGTTTTTATTTACTACTTACCACTAGTAAGCTATTATAGCAGGTAAAGCACGTGTTCGTTTGAAATGTGATCATTTCTACCAATATTTTTTTCGGAAAATATTAAAGAAAGAAAAAAGAGGGAGTTAAAGATTGAAGAGTGAGTGAGGGGCCCGTGGCTAAATAATAACAGCCGCACAGGGCGATCGATCTGGTCAAGCTACGCTTGCCGCAGTTGGTCTGTAGATGGGTGACCATCTTTACATACCGTGACCCCTCCGTGCCTCGGAAAGAACGTTAAGCCGTTGGTCCCGGCTGTTATTCGTGGATCTTTGACAGTCGCTACGGATAGTCAGAAGCCCGAAAGTCTGACAACCAGTCTTACCAAGGGGTATCGTATTACCCAGTAACTAGGTTGTGGAGGTCAGATAGGCAGTTTCTCCATGTAAAATATTCAGCTGCATCCGGTTAGACTGGAAGCCGACCCCAACATAGTTGGGAAAAGACTAGGCAGATGATGATGGTTTGAAATAACTAATTCTGGGTCTAAAACCCTGGCTGTCTGCTTGTCTGTCTGTGTTAAAAGAAAAATCTTTATCTATACTAATATGTATTATAAAAAGATAAGTGAGTTTGTACAGCTGCATCCAGTTAGACTGGAAGCCGACCCCAACATAGTTGGGAAAAGGCTAGGCAGTGATAATTAAAGAAAGAAAAAGTTTAAAGATTTCACCCTGAACCATTTATAATTATCATCGCCCATTGAGCCAATTCGTGTCATTCAATCCAGACATGGGCAGACCATAGTAGAAGCCTATTCGGAATGTAAGCCAATAAATAATTCCTCTATACAATGTTATTTCAATTACTAAACTACGTAAATGCACATTATTTATAGCTGGTACATAGTTACCAGTGGCACTCAAGTGCTTATGTTTCGTAATAAACACTATCTGGCACTAAGTACCCCATAAAGCAAGGAGTAGCGGACTCTCGGATATTTAACTAGATATAGTGGATATAATCAAATGCTTGAATTTCAACGTGAGTTTTGGTAAAGTAATTTAGTGTATTTTATCTTGGACATCACTGATATTGGCGAAGGAAAACATGCATCGTGAGGAAATCTGGACCTATCCTAACTATATAATATTGTTATAAATGCCAAAAGTGAGTTTGTTTGT
This sequence comes from Oligia latruncula, assembly GCA_948474745.1. NCBI lineage: Eukaryota > Metazoa > Arthropoda > Insecta > Lepidoptera > Noctuidae > Oligia > Oligia latruncula. The sequence goes on along the minus strand of OX419693.1, from coordinate 7,656,148 downwards.
TCGTTTGTTACTTTTTGACGCCTAAACCACTGAACCGATCATCCTGAAATGTTGCATATACGTTGTCAGGTGTACAGAAACGGACATGGGGTAACTTTTATCCCGAAAAAAAATGCTGTTCCCGAGGAAAACAACAATAACGTTATTATGATAATAGATGGCGCCACGTGTCTTTCGAACGGGATCAACACTTATGAGGGTGAAACCGCGGGGCGCTGCTAGTAATTTTATTAATATAGACAAGTCTGAAATGGCCAATCCGCCTTGAGCAAGCCTTTGCCCTGCAGTGGAACAATAGTCTCAAATGATATAGTATATGTCTGAGCATGAATTATTATTAGTCTGCCAGTACTTATTACCATTTAGAACTAAGAGGTCTCTCTCACCTTTAGTCATAACGCTTACCGAAACAATATTTTTAACGTAAATATTTGTATCCTGAGTTACGAACGCACGAGTAATGTTTGAATGAATACGCTGAACCATGTCTATTTACATACATAACAACGCCGTACGCTCAGTACCAAAATATGATACCAAATGTAAACACTAGTAATCTTCCGTCCCTTTCCCACAGCTTCATTATGACATTAAAGGTCTGGCGTAAATTGTTTTATAGAAACCTCCCGGCGTAAATTATTTCGTGTGTGCTACGATCGTAGCTCTACGAGTCGGTCTCGTAGCGCCTCACGCGGCGTAGCAACAGTTGCATCCGCTACGTGCTACGAAACGGGCGCTCTCTACGGAATATCAAATTTTGAGAAGCTACGAAAGTTGCGAATAACAATGTGACCTACTTTCAATTGGAGTTGTTGAAATTACTTTATGTAAAATATGTGACGCTCTTCATATTTGAATAAAGTTGAATGTAATGAAGATAAGTGTAGTGTTGATTGTGGCAATTAAGTGAAAATGGGGAGTTTGACTGTGTTTTATTTTTTATTCTCTTACATAAAAGGTAACAGTGTATTTTTTAAAGACATACATTAAAGCATGTTTTATTCTGTTTAACCCAATTATATATTGCATTTTTTACGAATTGCTTGCTCGGTAGGTACTGTTATTTTATTATCAAACAGATTTTTATATTAAATTACTTATGGAATGGAAATAAGACGATTTATATGGTCTTAATTTCTGCAATTTAATTTAGGCAACAGCGATACTTATTTAATTCAGTATATAAAATTATTAATCAAAAATAATTCCAAATTAAAAGTAATTTAACATTTCCATTGACTCCATTCGGGTTGAATTCCACTTTCAATTCACAAACATTGAGTTCGGAAACAATTAAACATTCCATTTAGTTTCCTATATCGTATTGTGAACTCATTATTAACATTATATTGATGAGGCACCGACGTTTGTCTATTATTATATTGGTGTTTGTATTGTTTGAATGTATGTTTTGTTCATGTTGTTCAAACTGTACAGTCTATAGAATATCGATCAATCTTTTATGTAAAAACATAAAAGATTGATATGTATTCTTAGTCATTAAAATATGTTATGATTAGTCATTAAAATATGACTAAATTATAGGACAATCGCTCTAATTCCCTTTTCAAAGCTCTGATTTGTGGTTCGGATTTATGGATTTTTTTCATTTGGATTTACGTTTTTGTTTGTGAACGGGTAGAAAGTACGTAGTTTCTTCCCGTGCAATGAACTGTCAAATAATTATGCGTAGCCTATTGTGTTCCGACTGCTACACACACTGGCCTCCTCCCTATGAGAGGAACCGGGCTGTAATCCACCACACAAGCCCAGTGCGGGTTATTGGATTCATTAAAATTCTGAATGGAAATAATAATGATTGTATATTAATCTTGGACAATGTTGATATAGTAGTGAAACTGATAAGCCTCTAAAAATAAGGTTGCTGACCAATCGGCGTTCCTTCTGTATATGAGAACTTAGATACCTAGATAAACCATTTATTTACCCCCTTACTAATAAACGTTGTATAGCGCCTGTACAGTTACACAATGCTTTGTCTTCTTCTTTCGAAAGTCAAATTATTGACGACTGAAAGAGAGAAATCCGTGTGTAACTATTCATCTGATATAACACGTTTATTAGTAAAGGGAGTGCACACAAAAGACATAACAAAACACACAAAAGCACAATTAAATGATAACAAATACATACTATACATTTTTCCTTTAATATTTATTTATTTTACTCCATTAATTACTTCTATCCTTCACAGTATGCATATGTCTCCGCATAGTCGGCATCTCAGTGCCAACCCTGAAGCAGCGGGGGGAATCCTCCACCCTGACGTGTGACTACGACCTGGAGGGGGGAAGACTGTACTCCGTCAAGTGGTACCGGGACAATGAGGAGTTTTACCGGTACATGCCGCGGCTGAGACCGCCGCAGCACGCACATAAACTGGATGGGGTTAAAGTTGACGTGAGTTTTAAGACTACGAATATTTCTTCTCCTGTAATATCGGTACAAATGGAGTTTGCATTTGAAATGCAGCTGAGGTGAGAATGCTTAAGAACGTGCAGCCTAGGTGTGTGGTGTTACGCGAATAGATAGTATCTATTAAAAATGAGTAGGTACGTAAGAGGAAGTGTGAAAGTGGCGCTGGTGATTGAATATCATCACCTGCTCCCCGGTCCCCGCCCCGATCCCGGTTGCCTAGCCTTTACCCGGGTTTGGGAAAAGGTTAGGCAACGACGTAACGTGCTTTTCGCTGGTGACTGAAGTTGTGTTGCACAGTAGCGTAGGGTCAATTTTTGTAAGAGGTAAGCCCATAGATATCCGTGGGTAAGCCGAAGTAGATATCTTTAATATGATTATATTATTTGTCTATAGAATACTGACTGTGCCATTTTTCAAAGAGAAGCCGGTAGGAATCGAGTAGTATGGAACCTTCGCCACTGGTGTTGCAATTGATTTCCACATTCCAAATTTTGATGCACGTCATGCCGAGGGGCCCGTGGCTAAATAATAACAGCCGCGCAGGTTGATCGATCACGTTAAGCTATGCTTGCCGCGGTTGGTCTGACAACGAATGGATAGACTGTGTGAAAGATTATAGGTATGGGTAGAAAGGGGACTTCGAATATGACAGCTAATAGAGATGTACAGTCAATAAAAGAGATAAGTACGCAGGATCGTCGGATATAGTTGAAGTTTAGTCAGAAACCGATGGATGATCTCGAATAAAATTTTATTTTATTAATAGGCAACAAACAGCTCATTTATCATATTAAATTTCAGTCGACAACATCCATCGGTTTCTTACTAAACTTCAACTATATCCGACGATCCTGCATACTTATCTCTTTTAGTGGTTGACTACCTATGCAGGAAGACATGCTGTACTGACATATAAATTGGGGTGACCAGATGTAGGATGATGATATCAACAGGGTGATCAATCAAAATGAGTTTCTTTACTTGGGTGACATTTTAATCCTTCGTATTTAGTATTCGGAACGCGGATCCACGCGAGACACTATGACATTTTAATTGTTTCTGTTATTATGGCATTCAACCGGTTACATCCACTTTAAGAGACAGAACATCTTCCGCAGTTGGAGAAATCAACAGCACGGCGCGTCCACTTACGGGAACTGACGCTCAAATCTCGAGGCTTGTACCGGTGTGAGGTTTCAGAGGAAGCTCCTTCGTTCCACTCAGCGCAAGCCGAAGCTTTCATGGAAGTCTACTGTAAGTAAAGAAGTGCTTATTTTTCTTCGAGAGGCAATCCTCATGGATACTAATTCGCCTAGGGATGGCAAAGGGGTAGCTCACCGTCCGATCAAGACCAGGCCCATGCCGGACGGCGCGTACGTGGTCCCTTAGGGCCGAAGCCTGCCGGGTCAGCGGGATTGTCCGAAAGGGTTACCGCTGGCCCGGAACATAAAGGGCTAAGGAAGGAACATGGGTGGGTTTTAGTCAGTAAGAGTCTGACACTCCCTTCCGCTTCACCCAGAGCGGGAGGGGTCATTTGATGACTTCCCACCTGAAGAAAAAAAAAAAAAAGGATTGGCAAAGGGCTATTTATGCCGACTGATGAATTAAAGGCCAGATCCCATCGGTTCGGTCGGTCTTGGGACATACAGTCAAGGGGCAGCTCCTGGAATGAAGAAGTGCCCAAAATCTGTAACTTATAGCTTCGTAGCATATCTACCTAAATAGATTCCGCAACCGTTCTATACCTATCTAATAGGATAACCGCCCCATGCTCACCTTCTCTGCACGTTAGCTCAAAGCACGTTGCTCGTGTCACGTCTGCGAAAGCGCGGTTCAAAAAGTTTGAACTATGCAGCGTGAGAGATTGGGTTACTCCCGTTTGGGAACGCTCCCGTTTGGTAACGCTACCTAACACACACCTTACAGTACAGTCAGATTAAAAAGTTTGGTGTGCTGAATTTATTTATTACTAGCTTCTGCCCGCGACTTCGTACGCGGATCCTGTTGCTTATGCCAGCGACAATTTTGAACCATACCTCCGATGGCGGAATATGTGGCGTAGTATTGACTACGCCACATATTCCGCCATCGGAGGCATCACGGCATTTACGTATACTCCTATGATTGCATAGGAGTATACGTAAATGCACTCCGTTCCTTATCAACCCAAGGAAGGTTACAGTCTAGACTAAGATACGGGTCGATAATTTCAAACTGCCTACAAGTATAAAAAGGGTTTCTCTTATGTTCTCGGATTAGATTGTGCGAGTGATATGCCATGACCTGGATATTATTTAAAGAAACTTATATTTTGTAGGTACTTTGGTAGGTACCTACTAGGCACAGATAATTTAATATAATTTTTTTTTTTTTTTTTGTGACCTTAAGGTTAGTATAAAGTGTTACGGAACCACCGATCTTTTGAACGTTTCACCTCTTTCAAATTAAATGAGATCTCATAAAAACCCAGAACCCAAACACATTTCATTTGATACGTCTGTTTTAAACGAAAACGACGTGAAACGACCCAAACTCAATTCTAACAAAATTGAAACACAGCCTTAATGACATTGTGTTTTATTTTATCATGCCACATTCTATCATCAATAAAATCTGTTGGTAAGTAGGAAATACCGAATTAATTTCTTCAAATTTCACGGTTAGGCCATGAAATTTAAAGAAATTAATTTGGTATTCGCTAACTATTAATTTACTAACTGCTGCTCCGCGACTTCGTCCGCGTGAAATTTCTTTATCCCCGACCCCGACACATCCCGCCGACGCGGACGTATCCCATCGCCTGCCTGCGCAATTACTTAGCTTTCGTTTAGAGTTCTTTCTGACTGTTATTTATTTTTGCTCGACTCCTAAGGTTCTAGCGTGATGTTAATTCCTTATAAACTAGACTACCTATCAAATGTAGAAATATTTTTTCAAATCCGACCGGTAGTTCCAAAGATATGCGCGTTCAAACAAACGAACAAATTCTTCATCTTTATTAATAGAGTTGGCACCGTAGGTAGGTACAGACCCCACGTCGGAGATAACACATTGACTATGAACTTGCCTAGCTTATTAGGTACGGGCTTTCAATAGGATAAGAGGCGGATGGTTTTCCTACCACTGACTTGCGGCCTACTGTACCTACCTACCTACCTAATTGCGGGTTCCATTCCCGCACAGAACAAATATTTGTATGCCAAATAGTCTAAAAATATTTGGATGAGAAATTCAACTCACTCATGTATCCTGATCGGAGTCACGATGCGTGAGGAATTTCTAGCGATGAGAAATGCTCAAAAACTTCTTATCTAGGTTTTTACATCGTCATTTCAGATTTCCCCCGCGAAACTCCACGCATCACGGGTCATGAGCGAGCGTACCAACTACAAGAGCCACTGGACGTGAACTGCTCTTCAGCCAAGTCGTTTCCTGCGCCAGACTTGCAGTGGCTCATCGATGGGCAAAAGGTAACACCTATCACGGCTTAATTAGGTAGGCAGGTGTAACACGCGCGATTGCACAACTTCTAAGTAAGTAGATACATAGTTATTAGGGTATGCCATAGGTATCTACTTACTTGGATACCGCGGCGGGATTCCGTATGCCATATTCGGTAGGTACTAATATAGGTAACTCCGCTCGCAAATTGAGTGAGTGAGATTCCGGGATTGTGGTGAACCAAAGTTCTCTCGGATATGTGCGCGCGAGTTTCAGTAGGTTTTGGCTACATTTAAAAATTATGTCCGGATTTCTATAAACACATTGACATTGAAGAATTTTATAGTAGGTACCTACAATGACATATCAGATTTTTCTCTTTGCAAACTTCGGAGATATTTTCGGGAACGGTATTTTTTTACATTTTTTATCGAAAGTCGAAAACCAAAAATGTTTGAGAATGTGCAAACTGCGCTCTTTCATATGATACCCCACATGCATACATACATAGTAGCCCCACTTCGAATTTTTCAGACCCCCTTTCAGTCCCTGTTGCAAAAAATATACCTACATAGATAGGTATATTTTTAGTTCTTTCATATTTGCAAAATAGTTGGGCAAACGTCATCTAAAACTATTCCAAACAAGTAGATACCTAGCATTAGTACTAAGTTCTTGAGATATCCAGCTGTGACAGATAGACAGACAGACAGACTTAGTCTCACCTTAAGGGTTCCGTTTTTACCATTTTGGTACGGAACCCTAAAAATATGATTGACGTGTAAAAGTGTTTGTACAAACCAACTTACCTACCTACAGAAAATAAATAATTTACCTATCATTTTATGATTGTCACGATAAAGCTTGGGTACCTATAGCATAGTTCGCTTTATCGCGACAAAGTAGGTACCTATAACCTATCTATAGCCGAAATATAAATTTAAAAATCCTACCTACAGTAAATATGTAAACTAAGATCTTAGTTGGTCGCAGATATTTAAGGACAACCAAAATGGAAAGTACCTATTTGACCCGTACCAACCTACAAAAAGAGGCACACATGAGGCACATTTATTATACTAGTGTCTCCTATTCATATTTTAAGGACATCAAAATGGGTATTGCCTACTGTATTATTTGGTATTCCATTAAATACATAAATCTGCATACTATTTACCAGTTTTCTCTCTTCCAGATCACAGATAGAACGTGGCTTATCGCGTTTGGGGCGAAGCCTGCTCCACAGGGGTTGCTGGTGTCTACCCTCGGCCTTAGGGCGCCCACCAAGCCTCGTATGAAACTCAAATGCGTCGCCACTATAGGAACGCATAGAAGGGAACGCACTGTCATTATAGGTAAAAACTGTTACCCAGTTTCAATGCCTAGTTCTATTTTCTCTGCACCTTACTTTCTCGCCAACTACAAAATTATAATTATTAGGTAGGTATGGCTGCAGTGGCAACCAACCAAGGGTGATGCCTCATTAGTGCGTTGCGTTGCGTCGTCGCAACGGATCAACGCATTGTATGCCACACCTGCGTTGAGTCATTATGAATATAATGACTAATAAACAAGACAATTATTAATTTAATTGAAATAATAATTAAATTGTCATTGTCAAGAATGACTATTTCATGAAATCTTGACATTTGGGAATTACATGGTCTTAGAGAGTTGTGTTGATGACTATAATTCTGTAAATACATATTTGTTACGACCGCGAATCATATTTTAATCAACGTACAACTTAATACTGACCAACAAATTGCAAAAAACGTAAGAAATTTTAATTTTTGCGGGCCACCTTAGAGCTTCCCCCTTAATCAACTGTTATCTTTATTTTCAGAAATAAACTCTTCAAGCTGGAACAAATCATTCAGTTTGCTAATAATGATAACGCTCAACATTGTTTGTGTTAAGATATCGTGATAGTTTTATATTTAACTATACCTATAATGTAAATAAAGATGCATTTGTAATATTATTATGCTGTTTTATTGTACTCTAAACAGTAGAAATAATAAACACAGTATTTTAGAACATTATAATATGTAATCACTTAGTTTTAACAATATACAAAATAATGAACGAACAAAACGTTTACACTACAGATCAAAATTAAAAGTATATTAAGATAGTTTGCGAAATCATAGTAACTAAGATAATAAAATTATGAAAGTGCAAAAATATTTTAGTATTTTTTGTTTATTAAATGAAACTATGTATAAAAACATGGAAGATTCTCTTTTAAGTATGTACAGAATTCTAAGAAGTTAACATTAAAAAAAATTAAAAATATCACAATTATGAAATACATAGTTCATTTCAATCGAAATAATCAATTAGATGCGCTTCACTAGTCTGTTTTGAAACCTATTGCCTAAAAAATATGTTGCAAAGTTAAATAATTCAAGTGAACAATCTAGAATACTGACACAGTTAAGATATTCGTATTTTTCTATTAAAATTGGGGAATATGAAGCCTTTCACATTACAAAACAGTTCATAATTTATAGAAATATACTTTGTTAATATAATACTTACTCTAAAGAAAGCAATATTATTTCAACTAGCTAAACATACTAATCAAGAAGTAGGTAGTGTATTTTGCAACTATTGAGCATCAATTAATTGGAAAATGTGGGTGAATATAAGCGTGTGGTAAAACCGTAAATTACAAGAAATAGCTCCTAACACAAAAACAATTCTCTCAGCAAGCCAGTCTGTTCGTAATTCTATGCCCCTAGTTAACAAATGTCAAAAACATTTCTTATTATGCCTCAGCCAAAACATTTTAACTATGGACCAAATTTCTTAAAAATTACCTAGAAATGTATACCTACTAATTTATTGCGTGAAATTCGGTAAAGGCATGATTTTATTATGTAACACTATCAAAATTATTGTAGACACAAATTCTTAAAGCTGTAACACACCACACATTAAACCGCCTGACAATCACAGTGAAATGAAAGTAAAAGCTGAAAATGTGAATATGTGATATAATTAATTACCAACTAACAATAATATTGTGAAAATGAATACAGCTATAATACACGACGTGTGGTCTAATCTAGATTGAAAATTTTATAAAAATAAAAAGACACATTTGCAACACATTAGGCACTGTGAATAAACTCCAGTAAATACAGCCAATAAAATCTTATATCTTCAAATAAGTAAAATGCATCAAATCTATCCTTCCTGACCGAAGTCTTCCATGAACTTCCTAAGCCTGACCATGTCTTCATCGTTTACAGTAGGTTTCGATATTGCTAAGGACCGAAGCATGTCGGACATTGTAACTGAAGGTTCGTTCAATTTATCGCTAGGGACATCCATCCAAGTCATCTCCATAGCACCAGGGTCGCCAGGTGAACATGGAGTTAAAAGATCATTCACAACAACATCAGGATCTACTGGGCTAGGCCCAGAAACTTTTTTGAAGTGTGTGGCTGACTGTACTTTACGCACAGGCTGCATCAATGCATCTCGAACTACAATACATATATCAGCACCTGAATATCCTTCAGTTTTAGCAGCTAGCACCTTCAAATCCTGCTCAGAGAGTTGATGTCTTGTGTTCCCCATATGCAGCTTGAACATGTCTAGACGCGCGTGTTCTTCTGGTAGGGCGATGTAAATACGCTTCTCAAAACGTCTTCTGATGGCAGAGTCGAGCACCCATGGGATATTTGTAGCGCCGAGAACTAAAATGCCATCCATATCATTGCCTACACCTTGCATCTGTACTAGAAATTCAGTTTTAATTCGTCGAGCTGATTCAGACTCATTGTCAGAACGCGATGAACATAGAGAATCAATTTCATCAATGAATATGATACTTGGTTTGTGTTGGCGAGCCAGTTCAAATAGATTCTTTACCAACTTCTCAGATTCACCAAGCCACTTAGAAACGAGATCAGAAGATGAAACAGAGAAAAATGTTGAGTTGTTTGCTTCAGTGGCAACAGCTTTTGCTAAGTAAGATTTACCAGTACCAGGAGGTCCAAAAAGTAAGATTCCCTTCCAAGGTATTCTTTTGCCAGTGAAGAGATGAGGGAATTTGATGGGGAGGATTACAGCTTCCTTCAAAGCTTCTTTAGCTGCCTCTAAACCCGCAACATCACTCCACTTGACATGTGGTTTTTCTACTATAATAGCCCCTTCAAGTTTCCCTTGAAGCTTTTTCTTCTCAGGATTATCAGAGTCACTGTCACTGTCACTCTTTTTATCGTCAGTTTTGGAGTTGGATTCTCCGTCCTTGACAGGTTTTTTCTTACTGTCTTTTTTGAGGTACTCCTTGAGTTTTTCAGCTCTATCGAGGTACTGGAGACACTTCGCTCTTATGCTTTCTTTAGCGCGTTCGCCTTGAGCTTCATATTTAACAGCGTGAAGAAAGTATTCAACACCATGCTCATATAAACGTAAAGCTTCTTCATAATTCTTATTCTTGTCTTCCTCAGTAGCTTTTGTGACAAGGTCAATGGCCTTTTGCAAAGTATTGGATGATGCCATTCTCCTTTACCAAATGTTTACCTGGAAAACAAAATTATGCACACAAGTTAGTTTTTAATTACATGTATGTGAAAAAGTGTCAATAAAAAAATTAAATATGTTAATAGTTACAAAAAAAGGAGCAACGTCTGCCAACAAACTGTTTTGCTCCACTCCAAAACAAGAGTGAACAATTTTTATTTGTTTTGAACTTCAAAGTTTGTTCTTTCATTTTGGTTTATGTAATAAGAAAGTCATCATCATCTGCCTGCCTTTTCCGACTATGTTGGGACTATGTTGGGGGGGTGTGTAACTATGTTGGGGTCGGCTTCCAGTCTAACCGGATGCTGCTGAATACCAGTTCATATTTTACATGAAGCAATTGCCTATTAGACCTCCACAACCCAGTTACTGGGTAACACAATACCCTTGGTAAAACTGGTTTTCAGACTTCAGGCTTCGAACTGTTCTCAACTGTCAAAGACCTACAAGTGACAGCCGGGACCAATGGCTTTATGTGCTTTCGGAGGCACAAAGGGTTTCCGGTATAATGGATGGTCCCCCCATCCACCCACAACCTCAGCAAGTGTTGCTAAAAGATATGGATCAAACAACAACAAACAAACATCAACAGCCGCATGGATTGCCATGCAGCTGTTGTTATTTATAGTGGTACAATTTTAGTTATTCCTACATCAAAATATATTAACTAGGTAATATATTAACTAGTAAAAAATATGAAACTAATTATTCAAATAGGCTACCTGGCCCATTTATATATTTTTTATTTTTGTCTATTATTTATAGTATAAAGTGGAAATTGCAGACAAACAGGTGTTTATATGCAATTTCTTGAATAACAAATAAAAACTACTTGCATCTACTCGTACCTGAGACAAAAGTTAATAATTAATTAAAGCGGAATAATTTTCATGTGATTCAAAATTGTACTCTTTTTGATCACTATTTTTAACATGATGTGAAACATTTTTTTTTTGTTTGTTTAATGGTACCTTACTACCTTCTAAACAGATTAGTGACAATGAAATTTAGCAACTTTGCAGAATTCTATTGCTAAAAAAAAAGAGAAGGCAAAGACTGGCAAGAACTTAGAATATTAAGTCAACAACACAAATCTAAATGTAGGTCCAAGTCAGGAACCTTTAAAAAAGGCCTTATTTCAATAGCACAAAGTATATTATTATATCATCATCTGCTTAGCGTTTTCCCAACAATGTTGGGATTGGCTTAGTCTAATCAGATGCAGCTGAATACCAGTGTTTTACATTAACCCGTAGTATGTCGGAACGTAGATCCACGCGAGACACAATGGCTTTTTAATTGTTTCTATAATTACGACATTCAACCGGTTAAGCAACTGCCTGCCTGACCCCCACAACCCAGTTACTGAGTTACAAAATGCAAAAACATAAGAATTATTGATTGTTTGTAAATAACAAGAAACTGATTAACACAATACTCTAAAAAGCACCTATAAAACATAATAATTATTCAATGTTTGTTTAAACAAGATTATCTCTGCTGTCTGAAGGTTTTTAGCTGACTGATGTTGCAAGTTTTAATTATTGAGCTCTAGTAAGGTGACAGCAATGGCCAATGACAGCCTTTCAATTTATTTACCCAGCAGTAGGTAATATACACTCTTGAACAGTTGAATAACATCTGGTCCCGTTTAGGCTCGAAATTATACTCATACACACAAATATAGATCTATTGTATCCAACCGTAAGTGTGAGAACACGCCTAATGACAACAAGGAGGAAAAAACACGACTGTGCAAGTATGTACTAGTGTCTATTGGATGATTTGACCAGCAAAACAATTTGCAAGATTTCGTCGAAACATTGGATTGCTCTACGACAATATAACACTTACTAAGTAAGAATTTGCCAATTTAGGCTTGCTGGTCCTTAATTAATGTGTCTATTTGTTAGGCTTTGCCCAATGACAAATTCGGTAAGCTAAATGAGATCACGGACGAAACGGCCATGAAATTCAGTGTTTCAACTAAGTTGTATACATTAAAATACTGGCTTACCATCCACGGTAGTGTAATAATGCTTAATTTTAATCAATGCTCGAGTTTAATCCTTTTTTATTCACACAAATTGCGACGAAAAACTAAAATACCAATAAAGACGAATCGCTGTTAGTCACATAAAATGACATAATGTTTTGCATTACCACACTAAAAAAAGAAAACTGTTGTCTAGAATTCCGTTAACTATTGTCTTCATTTTATTTTTATTGTTATACTTAAATGACAGAATTAATAAGACGAAGTGATAATTTCATTTTAAAATAATTTAAATTAATAAAAACCTAGGCTTAAATTAGCAAGTGCAAAACATTGCAGACTATTTATTTTTGTTTCTGGCAACTTCTGTTTTTTTTTTAACAAATGCAAAATGGCAAAGTAATTCCCAACATACATTCTCGATAAAAATCAGCCAACGCAAAAAGAGGCTAAGGTTCTAATAAAAATACTTGTTTGTATACATGCTTAGTATGTATATTCACTTTCAGGTTGTTTTAGCTCCATGAAATCTCCGCACATACAAATTATTTCAGTTACCATATTTAATACATTGCTGTCTGATAAAGTTTCCAAATTATCAACCAGTCCCACACCTATCTGATTACGGTAAGCCTTTATTTTTTTTCACTCTTATTATCAAAGAGTGGTTATATTCGTCGTTGCTTATTATGTAGATATTCAGCACATTTTTCTTAGGAACGATCTTTTGCTTGTTGATATTCGGTATTATATTTAGCAACATGAATTAGTAAGTACCTACCTACATTACATTTGCATATACAATCGTAAAGCTTCTTCATAGTTTTGATTCTTGTCCTCTTCCACAGCTTTCGTAAGGGTCAGTTCACACCGAGACGCGACGCAACGCGCAGTTTTCAAGATAGAAATACAATTACAGAGCTTATCTACTACACAAAAACGTACACGATTCAGTGAGCTAGGTACGCCGCGCGGCGAAAAATTTCAACGCATGGGATTAGAATCATCATGTACTAAAACCATGGTAACACACACTATGACATAGACTACTATTAAATACTAGAGCACTATATATACTAGAGTAGCAATGGGTTTCATTTTGACAGTTGAACAACATCCATTGCGTTATTTACCTTGTTAAGCACACACATTTTTCGAACAGTTATGGAGCAATGGATTAGCAATACCTATGCTTCAAAATGATTCAAATTGGGAGTAATAGTGTGTTACGCAATTAGGGTGCTGATCATGCTAGAGGTAATGGCGGCAAAAAAATTCCAGCCTAGGAAAATATAATTATAATTCCGCCACTGAGCGCAATAAATAAGTATTTAGTATTTAATTATGTACCGTCAACTGTGGCAACTTTACCATATTTTTTCACATTTTTACTATTTACCACAACATAGAGCTAGATATTTAAACTTTTATTGATTTATTTTGTAAAAAATATGTGTCTCTTTTGGTTGAACCAATGAATTCTACTAAATTTCACATAGAATCGCTAAAAAAGCCAAAAATATGAGCGAGGTAAAGTTGACATAAATTTGGCAACTTTACCTAGCGAACAGTTTTTATCGAATGTGTGTTCCAAAGTGCATGAAATGTAAAGTTGCCAAAAGTCCAGGCGCTAAAAAAGCGCATTGACCGCATATAACGAAAAAGCACTCTATTTTGACAGTTAACGAAGTTACTAGCCTAAAAAACTTTTTGGGTTACCACAATTTATTACAAAATCTACCAATATCTGCGAAATAACCATGGACGTAATATATAGAAGTAACTCTATATATTACGTCCATGGAAATAACATTAACTGCCACAGACAAAACAAAAAATAAGTTGAACTAGTATAGGGTATGCTTAGGTAAAGATACCTATGGAAGGTAAAGATGCCACAGTTGACCGGTACCTATACCGAATGTGGGGGGGGAGAGGGGCTTCGTCGGAGAGACGAGAAAATAAGTAGGTACAGACAGGATCACCAGCGAGCAAAGCCACTGCAATGAACGGATGTGGATGAAATTTGGCACACAGTTTATAACCAGATTAACACATAGGATACTTTTTGTCCCGACATTTCCCGGGATCGAAACTAATGCGGATGAAACCGCGGGGCGTAGCTAGTTAGTTTAATAAAAATGCCAAAATAATGTTATTAACATAATTTTTATTCAGTAGGTAGGTACTTACTGCAGTAACAATAATAATGATTAAAAAAGTAACCGTACACGCGACAGTCTGTTCGGTTCAGTGATGTCGGACTACAGTTTCATCATTAAATCCCTTCACCAAGTCGTATAATTTGTAATTTTCTGGTCAAAAACCTTGTCTTTGATTTCGAAACCATAAATAACTGCTAGTTTACCCAAAAAAAAAAAAAATCCAGTCTTTAGTCACACACACACCTAGCGTCTAGTACAGTCACGAGCACTAATATGTCAACACTTGGCAACTTTAAATTGCGATTTTTTCATGAAATGACGAATGCAACGGTGAAATACGACACTTTACATAAACCTATGGGTTCGAAAATACTATGTTCTTAATAACATAAAATTTCATTCAAAAATAAAGGAGAAAATCGCCTTTGAATAAAGCCAATTGTTTCATTGCTTTTGCAAACTACTACAACGCTACATCTCTTTTTTCAAGGCAATATTGCTGTGAGGTAAGTTTGGTTCACCGCGAAGCTGACTTGAGACGGTGTGGTCAACTGGCCAGCCCAATCCCACTCCCCTCGCGCAGCCAGGTCTATAATAAGAATAACTCTTTATCTAACAATAAGTCTATACTTAATCAATTATCTTTAATTTGGTAAATATGTTTTATTTACACTTCATAAGTTAAACCTTCATCCATTAATCTATCAACTATATCAGTTTTGTAAAACGCAGCTCCGGGCATGATCACTCCTCCTCTGAAAAAGAAAAGTAAAGGTAAGCAATGTGAGCATACTTACTCGTGACCTTTCGGGGGGACTGCTTTTAGTAAGTAAAAAAAAAAATCAAAATCAAAAGTCATTTATTCAAACTAGGCTAAGAATCTTCAGCACTTTTCGAACGTCAAAATTACAAAAGACAGTACTCGAAAACGCCCGCCCTTCACCACTTCCTAGTGCTTTCTCTGGGCAGAAGAAGTGGCGCAACAAACTCCCCAAAAATATTTTTGATGCGGCGGGGTAATTGCGTAACATACTAGGTTTACCCACCTCTACAGATTTAGCAGAGGTCTAAAGAATTATTTTTAAATGAACAAAGTAGGTGTATTTTAAGTAACTTACTTGGGCATGTTGGAGCTTTCTTTAAGTATTGTGATTGCACTCATGATAATCGCAACAGCTGTTGTGTCGTAACCTGGATCACTGCCCGACACCTGTGAACATAAAGCAGGTTAGGTAAGTTACAAAGGTGAGCTGTTTCACAAACATGTCATGGTTTTAAGAAGATTAGACAACCTTTGCTTATTCTACTTAGATATCTTCTTTCTAGATTCACACTATCAATCTCAATCTGAATCACTTTGAAGGATATTGCTAATCCATTGCTACTATATGCCATTCCATTGATACTATAATGTTCGAAAAAAATCTGCTCAACAACGTAAATAACGCAATGAATGTTGTTGAACTGTCAAAATGAAAGTGTGGTACGCAATTACCCCGCTGCGCTTGTGTGAATAATCGCTGAACCCGCGGCGCCAAAAAGTTTCTAATACTTAGTTGGTTCTGGATAGGCCCACTCAAACGTGTGATTATTTCCTCAAAAACCATTTCAGACACTAATTTACATGGTCCTCACATGATCTGATGATATTATAATTGTTTATGTTGCTCCTTTCTGTGTACCTACTTTGCAAATATTTCGACACAAATGTATTTTTGTTAGGAAATAAATAACTTGAACTTTATCGGATCAAGATTGAATCTGGACTATAAATAAAAGATACTGTGACTTCTGACCTTTGTTCTCAGAGTAGTCTGATAGGAAACGCCGACCTCAATAGTTTTAAAATATGAATGACGATTAAAAGCGTTTGTACTAACCTACTTATTACAGAAATATAATCATTTGTCTTTACATTTGTAAGTATTTTAAGTAAGTTTATATTTTTACAGCATTCAGAATGTCAACCTACCTTAACTGACATTATTTTCGTCGGCTTCGAATTCAAATCTGCTCCTAAGTCCCAGCCTTTACCATTCAAAATGAAATAGTACTTCATGTCTTGTCTCATCTTTTCCGTAGGCCCCCTTTGTGACACGTATCCACACGTGACGAGGCGTGGGAAATTAATTAATAGTTTTCTGAAGCACTTGAAGTAGCTCAAATAGTAGTAAAGGTACATTAATGGAACTAAAATGAAATGAAAGAACATTGGCACTGTGGTATAAGCCTTGAAATGAACGGGTTTCTTCTGACTATTCTCGTGCAAATATCTTTGAGACATATCGACCAATTCGTTCTCGGTTCCAGGGTAAGGGAACCAAGTTCGGCGGTTGTGGCGGTGGAAGAATGATCTGCAAACAAAAATAATGCAGTAAAAAAATGTAAGTATATGTTTAAAAAGCCTCGTGGCAAAACAGAGAAAATTAAGACAATAAGATCTTAATTGAAGTGAAAACTTCTTTAGGCGCGTTGGGAATTTTTTGAGATGGGAATTCAACTCGCGACACTGTTACCGTAACCGACACCTCTGTTTTAAATTTTGGCCTGGCCAAAAAAAGAAAATGTACCGCGCGTTGATGTCTTTATAATAAAGACATCAACGCGCGGTACATTTTCTTTTGGAAGAATGACCTTCAAACATATTGATAAAATTACTTTTCACTTCTGTCGGCACTCCTGAAGATGATTTCATAAAAAATTCACGTTGCACTATTGCGGCGTTTACGAGTTAAGTATCGAATTTTAAAATATAGTGTTAGGCTTGTCACTCAACTTGAGGTTTCATTTTAATCAGACTTAATCCTAAATTTTTCTCTTATTTACAAAACTGTATATTATTCCATATGTCTGACTAAAATGAACGGTCAAGTTGAGTGACAACCCTAACACTATATTTTGAAATTCGATAACTCGTAAACGCCCGGGCCCGCCGCGATAGTGCAACGGGAATTTTTTATCAATGATTGGCCTAATTAAGAGCAATCTTTTAATGCCGGTGACAAGTCGCACTCTTGAGTTTTTTGGGAGAAAACAAATAAAAACATAAAAATTAATAACACAGTAACCAGAGGTGATACCCCAAAAATAAAAACTGGAAAACATGCGCATATAGATCCTTTATCAAACTATATTAATCAATAAAAAACCGACTTCAAAAAGAAATTAACTCAAAATTATGAAATAACTTTAATTTCGGAAGTCGGTGTCTTGGGATCTGTATTTTAGTTTTATGCCACCGACTTCCGAAATTAAAGTTATTTCATAATTTTGAGTTAATTTCTTTTTGAAGTCGGTTTAATTTTTTTAAATTACTTTTTATTTCGTAATTTTTAGTTTTTGCACTAGTATTTGACCAAGGTTTTGAGATGTTTTCCCTTTGACACTACACCCGTAGCTCTTATCAATAAGCCAGGCCGTCACACTTACACGTATTAGTCCATATCTTGAAAATTACTGAATCGATCTTGATGAAACTTGCACTGTTCCCTAAGTTGAAGAAAATGTAAGCCAATAAAAAAAAATGGTCACGATCCGATTAATAGTTCCGGAGATATGCGTGGACAAACATACATACATACATACATACATACATACATACATACATACGTCTATGAAATTTTGTATATTTGTTTGGAAGCCCTAATAGATCATCATATGTGAATATAATGTAATTCCAATAATATTACATACATACGTATCGAATTGATAACCTCCTTTTTTTTTTTGAAGTCGGTAAAAATATCTTGATCAGATACGCTTACAGAATTTATTTAATCTTTATTCTAGGTGAAAATCACGAAATATAAATTATTTTTTATAAAAAAAAGTATTTGAAATATCTACACAGTACGTGTCCGTGGGTATGCTCCTCTTGCGTTTAAAATGCATTTCTTGATCTATTTATGCGATCAATAATTAGGGAAATTTTTTGAGTGAAATCAGACACTGTGCAGTGGTTAGGCCCTGGATTTATTTAACACTTCATTAATAACATCTTATATTTGTACTAGCTTCCGCCCGCGACTTCGTCCGCGTGAAATTTCACCCTCCCCCCATTCACCCTCTTAGGGGTGGAATTTCGATAAATCCTTTCTTAGCGGATGCCTACGTCATAACATCTACCTGCATGCCAAATTTCAGCCCGATCCCTCCAGTGGTTTGGGATGTGCGTTGATAGATCACTATGTCAGTCAGTCACCTTTGAGTTTTATATATTTAGATTGCCGCCGTCGTTATTGTAAAGGTACTACTTATCTAAATACGTACCTTTTCATTTCTTCAGGCTCTGGCTCAATAGGAGTAGGGAATAGCTCTTTCCATAAAGCAAGGTGTTCTTTGAAATTCTCCAACACATAAACGAGGGACGTCCATGTCCCATTGTGTAGAAGAGTTCGACCAGGAATATACGCTCTCTTTGGTATTAATAGTTCGGTGTAACATTCTACCGTGTTAAGTGTCCCTAAAAACATAAGATTGTCATTCATTCATTATACATTGTTGGCCCAAGTTAACAGTACCGTCGTAATGAATACGGTGGCGTGCTAGATACCTACTCAAAAATAATCTACACCTAAAGAACACCTTTCCGAATAAGGGACAAAACTGAACGGGTAACTGCGGCGTCTCACATTCTACAAATCGTGGCAACATCATCGTAAAAGCGCGTTTTTCGCCAAAGCAGCGAAGTAACTAACTCGTTTTTGAATATACGTCGAATCTATTTTATTCGTAATTAACTTCTACCCGCGACTCCGTCAGCGTGAAATTTCTTGTTTCCCCGACCCCTGTCGTATCGCATCGCCCGCCCGCGTTATTTCTGCGTTAATTCTGCCTTTTTAGGGTTCCGTACCAAAATGGTAAAACGGAACCCTTATGGTGAGACTCAGTCTGTCTGTCTGTCACAGCTGGATATCTTAAGAACTACTAATGCTAAAAACTTGAAATTTTGAATAGTTTTAGATGACGTTTGCCCAACTATTTTGCAAATAAGAAAGAAATAAAAAACATACTGTAGGTATATTTTTATTTCTTTCTCAAAAAAAAAACAGCTGTTCCCTACATTTAGGTATGTCCGCTTAACTCGTCAAAATGTAGGGAACAGCTGATTTTTTTTTCGCGATTTCAGGTTTGTTCCCATAGTAAAAGTTGTTCATAATGATGAGTACAATGACCTCTTAAGAGGTTGTTAATGTTTTACCAATAACCCTGTATATACGAGTAGATGAATCAATGTGTACCTTTGAATTGTTTCTCTAGATATATCATAGCGGTCTCGGTCGGTATGGCAGCATATCCACAGCTAGGTACCACTAGGACATTTGCGCCTTCCGCAGCCTTGTTGAAGTTCCGATACACGTTAAGAATATGCTGTAAGAAAAAGAAAAATAAATCGGAATAAATTCTGCTTGTCTCATAAATAACGGCACGAACTACTTATTAGTGAAAAAAATTCCAGGCAGCAAAATAGGTAGGTACAGTCAACGGCAAAAATAGATGATCAAAATCAGAAATTCAATACTAGTGAACGGAGTTCGCGTTAGAACTGTGTGGCGTCGAAGTGATTCAAAAGTATTCTACGTAGTAAGTGTTCTAAGTAGTAGTACTTCGACGCCACACAGTTCTGACGCGAACTCCCTGATTTTGATCATCTACTTTTGCTGTTGACTGTACCAAAGTAAAAAAAAATAGGACATTATATTATTATTAAACATTCCGTCTTGCAACACACAATCTAGAAGTTGACCTTAACATCTATTTTACAAGCAGTGAGTTATTTCTTAAACCGGTTAGGTAGGTATTAAGTACGCCTCTAGAATATATTTTTTTAAATCAATGATTACTAAATATTCGTTCTTTTTTATGTTTTTGACATAATATCTCGGGACCTGGGGTCCCGGATCTTTGGAAGGCGTACGAGGGGCCAAAGCCAACTCGCGGAGATGCCTTAGACAATTTTAAATTATGAGGAGGCACCATCATCATCATTTCAGGCGAAAAACATCCACTGCTGGACATAAGCTCCAAGCTCCTCCAATTCGACCGGCTCTGTGCTTTCCGCATCCAGATGATTTCTGCGGCCTTCACAAGGTTATCGGTCCACCCCTTCCAATCAATGATATTATCTTCCTATGCTATGTCTTCCGGTACGCGGTCGCCACTCTAAAACCTTTGGCCCCATCGGCCATCTGAGGAGGCACCAACCGACGATTATCCCTGTATGCACTATGCAAGGACAACCACTGGTTGGTGCAAGGCAATTGCAGGATATGGAAAAAAAAATTAAACTATACCTAGGTTTGGCTAATGACTAAAGTGGACTAATTACCTAGAACTGTGTAAAGACTGTGACCGTCCCCTATATCTTATTTGGCAGACCAAGAGAGATACAGAAACCCCATTTTCTCACCTGTTTCGGCAAAGTGCCGAAAAAGATCTATAGGACATAGGAGCGCGCAAGCCCTAGTCTCCACCACGAGTTTACGTAGAGATACGGCGGTGGTGTTAGTATTTATTAATAGAATTTTGTATTATGGCAGGTACCATGGTTCCCTGCATAATTTTGCATCTAATAGACTTTTTCAAGCGATGAGTATAAGTCAATAACCTTTAGCTAGGCAAAAAACGTCTATCATTTCGACTCTCTTTTGAAGTTTTCGCCAAATCTGGATCTGTCTAGCAGTAGGTAACCTACCTACTATAGTAAAAGTGCTGCACACCTATTTCAAGTTAAACAATTAAGAACACATTTCAATGATCATTAAGTTGATTTCAGAGTGACTAGCACAGTAGCACTATTAAAAAAGTTTTAAAAATGTTTGAAGTTGTAGCGTAAACTGCGGTGCTATTCTGTAACCATCTCACCGTGAAAACTTAGGTGAAGTGAGCGTGGAGTGAGCTGTCAATAGTGTCAATTCCTAGCAAAAACAAACTCACTTCACCTAAGTTTTCACGGTGAGATTTTTACAGAATCGACCGGCTGAACTTTCTTGTGTAGGAATTAAAGATATTTTTTCATTAATAATAAATAAAATAATTGCGTAACACATTATCGATCTCAATTTGAAACATTTTGAATTGCTTTATATGTATATGTTCGAAAATTTGTCTGCTCAAAAACGTAAATAACGCAATGAAAGTTGTTGAACTGTCAAAATGAAAGCCATTGCTGCTGATAATGTGTTACACAATTACCCCGCAGATCCAGTAGGTAGTAAGTATATTCATGTATTATTTATTTGTGCTTATATTTATATGTTAGGTAATAAATTACTTATATTCAGTTTTAATAGGTTTAGGCGTATCTTTATATTTAAAATATTTATTCCTCAATGTTTATGATTGCATCTACCACTGTTTGTCTCTGCATTACCCAAAGGTTGACTGGTAGAAAATGCCTACGGCATTAAGTCCGCCTCTGTACATTTATGTGCTATAAATAAATAAATCCAGATTTAGCAAATAAAAACTAAATTAATGAATAAAAACTTACAAACATTTCAGCAGATATGTCAACATAATGTGTTCCACATTCGATACAAGCTTCCACAATGGGCGGACTGAGGATTGTGTTAGGTCCAGTACAGTTGATGACAATTTTCGACATTTGCAATACTCTTTTCAAGGATTCACGATTCTCGATGTTGCTTTCCACTATTGACATATTTTTTGTATCCAAACCTGTAAATGAGAAACACACGTAGTCAGTGGCGTAACTATACCGTTTGGGGCCCCTGGCAAATTCAAGGGATGGGGCCCTCACTCAATGTACAGAAGCTCAACCAACGTTAGGTATAGTTTTTTTTTTTACTAGCACTTTTCCGCGACCTCTTCCGCGTAGATTTCATATTTTCCGCTACAACATTTAACACCCGACTGCTTCGTTGGTCTAGTGGTCGCAAACGCTAGATACTGCTGAGCATGAGGTCCTGTCCAAAAAACTAGACAAACAATGGGAAAAGGTACAAAATGTTCGGAACCTGAATGATGTCCTTTGTTGCACATTTTCAAAAAAAGTTTGCATTTATAAACTTATGTTAGGATCCTCCTGTGCTCATGGCCCTCTCGGGCCGGGGGCCCCCTCTGGCTGGGGGCCCGTGGCATTTTGTCCAAATGCCACCCTATAGTTACGCCACTGCACATAGTCAATCATTATAAGCTCGATCCTGATAAAGGCGGCATTGATAATTAAATTTTTATGTGACGAGATTTAGATACAGTTTTTATTTACGCACTCTTTGGATTATGATAAAATGAGAGCTGAAAAACAAGCATTGTGACTAAGTAGGACATTGTTATTCCCGAAAACTTCAATCCAAACCTAGAAATCTGTGAAAATTAATATAAACCTTGATGCGCTTGGTAACTACAATATCACCATTAGCCTTAGCAGACCACTGCTGGACACAGGCCTGTCTAACTGCATCACAGTACTTTTATAATAAACTAGCTTCTGGCCGCGACTTCGTCCGCGTGAAATTTCACCTTCCCCCTAGTCACCCTCTTAGGGGTGGAATTTCGAAAAACCCTTTCTTAGTGGATACCTACACTTCACAAAGAACACACCCTCCAAATTTCATGTCTCTAGGACTAGCGGTTTAGGCTGTGCGTTGATATATCAGTCAGTCAGTCAGGACTTTGAATTTTATAGGCATAGATTATAATTAACATATCTATATATATAAAAGAAAGTCTGTTAGTTACACCACTTATAATATTATTTTTTTTTTATAGTAGGAGTAGGGTAGGAGTAGGGTAGGAGTAGGGTAGAAGTAGGGTAGGAGTAGTGTAGGAGTAGTGTAGGAGTAGTGTAGGAGTAGGGTAGGAGTAGTGTAGGAGTAGGGTAGGAGTAGTGTAGGAGTAGGGTAGGGTAGGGGTAGGGTAGAAGTAGGGTAGGGGTAGGGTAGAAGTAGGGTAGGAGTAGTGTAGGAGTAGTGTAGGAGTAGGGTAGGAGTAGTGTAGGAGTAGGGTAGGAGTAGTGTAGGAGTAGGGTAGGAGTAGGGTATGAGTAGGGTAGAAGTAGGGTAGGAGTAGTGTAGGAGTAGGGTAGGAGTAGTGTGGGAGTAGGGTAGGAGTTGGGTAGGAGTAGTGTAGGAGCAAAACAACGTTTGCCGGGTCAGCTAGTACATGATAAATGAACGACATTGGAACCCTTCATTTAACAATCCGACCGTCAAATGCTATTGACATTGAAGCCTTCAACTACCTTCTAAATAATTATTTAATAAGTAGGTAGGTATTAGGTGGTTACGTAAACATGAGGATACAGAATGAATCTATTCAGATTACTGTAAGAAGTTTGATGTATTTGAATAATATGTACCGTAAGTGAATAACAATGAATACCTACTTAATTAACAAATAAAAATAACTTATTTATATCTTAACCTAACTACAAACTAAAATATAGCGTCAAAAACTTCATCCGCATCGTTGTCGACTGGTAATCTACCCAAGTGACTGGCGGCATTACTTCGTTGTATGGCAACTTAGCCTCTGGCCAAGGTAAAAGCCTGCCTTTGGGTCACGGGAAGTAACAACCAGCTGTTTCGAAATTTCCTTAAGAAGACCATGAACAGTATTTAGATTACGGATTTATTATGCAATTTTTATTTAAATTGTAACTAGGGAGACTTCAACAAGTAAAAATAACAAAATAAAATTCTAACTTAACTAAAACTACACAGAAACTAAAAAATAGCGTCGAAAAATTCATCCGCATCGCTGTCGACTGGTAATGTACCCAAGAGACTGGCGGCATTACCACGTTGTATGGCGATGCTTAGCCTCTGGCCAAGATAAAAGCCAGCCCTTGGGTCACGGGAAGTGTCAACCAGCCGTTTCGAAATTTCTTTAAAAAGACCATGAGCACTCGGACCCCAAGGCCCGAGAGTTTCAACCCCAAACGGCTCGAAAATATAGTTTCCGATGAGGTTATTATATTTTCGCCGCTTGAAAATAAAGTAAATAGGTAAGTAGGTAGTAATTCCGGGATTACCTACTTAATATTTTCTCGTTGAAGTCTCCCTGGCTATATTACCTACTACTAGTGTTACTTCTAGGTTGGGATAGAGCGTTATTAGGCAAATGGACGGTGCTTTTCTGTAAAAATCTCACTGTAAAAACTTGCGTAGGTACGTGAAGTGAGATGTCAATCCCTAGATTGTCTAACGTCAGGTAAGACGACAGTTAACTTCAAGCTCACTTCAGAATATACCGGCAGTGCTTATTAAAGGTAACGAATTTTAATAATCATGCAAGCATGTAATAATTTTGTATATTACCTACCAATTAGGTACGTCATACTTTTAATATTGTAAGTAGTCTTCAAAATATTAAGTAGGTACGTACCTACCTACGTAACTTTAGATTTTCAGCAAGTTTTCATTCATAAAATAAACAGTTCAGAAACTCGATCCTTTTTTTTTGCCTAGGTAGGTAGGTACCTACCTACTGTGAAGGTTGCCTGCATGCAGGCTGGTAGGAAAATTATTCCGGTTGGATTCAAGGTCTCAACCGAATTTAGAATCAATTTAAATGTTGTAAAGGACGCGTTTGTTTTATATCTTTGGTTTTATACCGAAAAACACGTTTGTTAGAGTCGCGTAAAAGTGGCCAGCAATTATATAAACAGTAAGTATGGAAACTACATGTATGCAATAAATTATAAATACCACATACTTGTTATCGCCTTGCCTGACGTTAGGTATACAAAAAAATTAAAGAAACGGTTGCGAAAAAAAATCAGCTGTGCCCTACATTTTGAGGGAACAGCTGATTTTTTTTCGCGATTGAGTTCGTTGATTTTTTTTTTGTATATCGGCAGAAAAGGCGATAACAAGTAGGTATGTGGTATAATTTATTGCATATAAGTAATTAATTATATGTGGTCTCCATACTGTACCTATATCAAATTCAGCATAGCTTCTCATAGCAGCATCGCTTGGCAACAGGCAATATCCATTCTGGTAATAGTGCTCAAAAAGGTAGGTACGTTATTTTTTTTCTAATCTACCTACCTACTAACTTTATTTTTCACCGGCTCAGTTGCCAAAAAGGAAAAAAAAACTTTATTTTCTTTTCTTTAAAACTTATAAAAATAAATAACAATTATTTTAAACCATAAATTAAGCTTACCTGTTGCATTGAGTTCCGTTATCAAACTCTGCAATTTATCCTTGGAGCGACCTGAGATCCCCCAAGTAACATCCCTATATTTTTCTTTTGTCAACCTCGCAAGATGTTTTACAATGCATTTTCCGGTGAAACCTGTAGCACCCAATACTATTATGTCCAAACTTTTATTTGCCATATTTATTTTTCACTCTTCTTTTTTTTAACTTTTAATTTGTCTTGGTGATAACGTTGTTGTTCACTTCTACAGCTTCGCTCTACTACTGATCAATTCAAAACAAAAGCAGACAAACCACTTCATACGCTTTAAAAAAAAATGCATGCGCGCGCACCGGACAGGTTTTTGTATAAAATACCGAGTCAAAACTTTTGAAGAATGTTGGTGGGGCCTTCCATTATTTTTGGCGGTCTACTTACACCGCGCACCGTATGATATGTCTACCTAACTATTTTTCAGAAATAATTCAACCTTTTTTTAAATATAAGTTCCCCTCTAAATGAAAAGTCCAGACAAAGAACAAGGTCGGGCAAAGTCCGGATAGGGCCAAAAGTCCGGACACGTCCGAACAAATCTGGACGGATGGTGACCCTAAGTTGTATAAGGGTTTATTATTCGCCCCTTTATAGCCTGTAGCCTCTATTATAATTTCTAGACCGCATTGTCTTACTACATGCCTTTCCCCTCTCTCCCTTCTCTCATAGTTTCGAGTTACCATAAACATGTATGTAATTAAAAAAAATGTTACTATACTCGTATTATTATGTATACTTAGGTTAAGGTATGTATATATGGGTCTTTATTACCTGAAAATAAATGGTTTATTATAATTATATAGCTCTTTAGTAGGTATGTACCTACAGTAAAAACACGTCGCGTCGTATGTAACATTTTGACCTTGAACTGGCTTATTATATTATCCGTACCTACTAATATTATAAATTCGAAAGTAACTCTGTCTGTCTGTATGTTACCTTTTTACGCCTAAACCAATGAACGGATTTCGATAAAATTTGACAGAGAGATAGATTGCATCCCGGGGAAGGACATAGGATAGTTTTTAACGACATACCCCGCGAGCGAAGCCGCGCGCGGTAGCTAGTATATTTATCTGGGGGCACGGCATTGCCCCCGCCAAGTTGATGAAGGTGACTGCTGCTGCGAGTGTATTGAGCATCATTTCGAACAAGGTACAGGTAATGTCGGTATGAATACTTTAAAATAAGAAGCAGTTTACGACGCGGCGTCTCAAGGATTGTGCTGCATTCAAAATTTGAATTTAGAACATAATGTTGTGAAGGTGACTGCGCTGCGAGTGTATTGAGCATCATTTCGAACAAGGTGCAGGTAATGTCGGTGTGAATACCTACTTTAAAATAAGAAGCAGTTTATAATCCAACATTTTCCTTAAGTTAATACAGAGTACATACATTTTCCTTAAGGTAATATATTACAGACATAAATATTACAAAGGGTGACACATGCGGTCTTATCGCTAAGAGCCATCTTTTAAAGACAACCTTTGGATGGATTTAAAAGGGGAAAGAGAAACAAATACTGTAGGTAGTCTGTGGTGTACGATTTGGGTCTCCCTTGTTTTGCCGAAAAGATTTTGCCAAATTATCACTTCCCAAACAATTTTCCGCATAATTTCATTTGCCAAATTATTACCGGTAAAATGGGGTTACATTGATTAATTTTGAAATAAAACTGACTGTAACTTCTTCAGTTATTTATAAAAAAATACAAAAAAAATACTGTAATGGCGACTCATGGTTTTTTATTGATAAAATTATTTATTTAATTTTTACGCCCTGTAGGTTCCGAGAAAAAAAACATTAAGTGGCTTATCATCTATAAACTTGATATGGGGTCGCTTTGATTGCCCCCGTTTTTTGTATGTAATAAGAAAGTAGCCCCTAACAGGAAATCATCATCATCTGCCTAGCCTTTTCCCAACCATGTTGGGGTCGGCTTCCAGTCTAACCGGATGCAGCTGAATACCAGTATTTTACATGGAGCGACTGCCTATCTTTCCCCTAACAGGAAATAGAAACAAAAATTAAAAAAATTGTTCACTCATTAGTTTTTGAATTAAAACACTCCATCAGTAATCATCAAAGACACCCCGCTATTCAAATGTCACCCCATTTTACGGTACTAAGCAAAAAATCTCTTCACAAATAATTGTAACCCAAACCTAATGTTTGGCAAGTGAACGTTTAAACAATAACTTGTTTACCAACTAGTACTTTTACCAATTTTTATTTAGTCAAATATTTCAGTTGGAATAACTCATTTTACGCAAAATTACATTTGCCAAATATTTAGTATCGTCAGTTTTCGCAGTTTTAAAGCAGCCATTTCAAGCATAAGATCTAACTTTGAAGACGTTTTATTACAAGGGTGTTTTTTCCGGGAGTGATATGAAGATTCGAATGACGTTATTGCGACACACGCTATTTCGAAAAAAATTAAGAGTGGTACGCCAGTTCGAAAACTCATAAAATCGAAAACCGCTATATTGAATGACGTTGTCGCGAACACGCTGATTCGAAAAACTGTTTGAATGGTACGCTAGTACGAAAGTCTTGGCATTGAAATCCACTGTTGCAAATAGCCTAATATTCCAATCTGAATTTGTCTGAGGATCGAACTCGCGACCCCGATAAAGCCTTAGCTTTGTATTGGGTTTGGGAAACAAGAGCAATATGAAGTACCTACCTATTATTTTAAGTTAACTTTTGGTAATGAGTATTATATACCACCTATAATTTTGATTTGTTGACTTCTGTGTTGATTACTATACTTACCTACTGGAAATTAAAAAGTTAACTTTTTAATTTCCAGTAAGTCGGGGGTCGCGAGTTCGATCCTCAGTGTTTGGGAGTTAAAATAACGAACTCCTTTTTTTTTTGTTTCGTTGGTGTTTATTAAACTTTTTACAATGAGTAAATTAAAATGAATTCTGAAGTATTGACACAGACAACGCACTGTGGTTTTCTTGGCGGAATGGCGCGAGTCTGCTAGCTGTCACTCGCAGGTCCACAGAGTAGATTTTGACGTTTGACAGTGACAGCGTCACATTGGTGATCCGCGGCGCCAACATCCTCCCCCCCCTGAAAGTCCTTGGTTTGGGGCTTTAAGTGGCTTCAGTTGTTAAATCAGGTATCAACAGGTAAAGGACATATTTTTGAGAATGAACGCTGCACATCTCCGGAGGCTGTTCGGATGGTAGCAACACGGGAAACTCCATCCCTTCCAGTGTAGACTCTGATGACTCTTCCGAGACGCCATTTTAATGGAGGCAAGTTGTCTTCCTTTATG
The DNA here is from genome assembly GCA_948474745.1 of Oligia latruncula. Taxonomy (NCBI): domain Eukaryota; kingdom Metazoa; phylum Arthropoda; class Insecta; order Lepidoptera; family Noctuidae; genus Oligia; species Oligia latruncula. The sequence goes on along the minus strand of OX419693.1, from coordinate 7,627,110 downwards.
AGGACGAGTTGGTTGATAGTGACTTCGCTCTTGTTGGACTTCCATTTTGTTCTAGTCTGGAGCTCGCTGACATACTCCTTCGACCAACGTTGCCAAAAATGTTGACGCATTTGCTCGATGCGGTCGTAACGAGGTAAACGATTGGTAGCTGCGTTGGTGATGTCGTCGCAGGCCGGTGCTGTGAGCGGACGCCCAATCAGGAAATGCCCCGGTGTCAATGCTTGGAGGTCATTCGGGTCTGAAGAAAGAGGTGTTAGCGGACGAGAATTCAGAACAGCCTCAACTTGTATCAATACCGTGTTAAACTCTTCAAATGTGAGATTGGAGTTCCCTACGACGCGTCTCAAATGATGCTTGCAAGATCTCACTCCCGCTTCCCACAAGCCACCAAAATGAGGAGAGTATGGGGGAATGAATTTAAATTTAATATTTTCGATAGCGACTTTCTCAATGATTTCGTTTGAAAATTTGGTTAAGAAATTATTTAATTCGTTAGCCGCTCCAACATAGTTTTTTCCATTGTCGGAATATATTTCTAAAGGTTTTCCCCTTCGAGATATAAACCTTTTTAAACAAAGAAGATAACCGTTCGTAGAGAGATCTGTGACCAACTCAAGATGCACTGCTCGAGTCGCAAAACATATAAATATACAAATGTAGCATTTAATTAACCTTGAGCCTCTCCCTTGACGGCTCAAAATGAAAACTGGACCACAGTAGTCAGTACCAGTACGTAGAAACGGTAATCCTGATAATAACCTTTCAGTTGGTAGGTTGCCCATTATTGGGCTAAACGTTTTCCCACTCAACCTAACGCACTTAACACACTTATGAACGATTGAGCGCGCTAAATTTCTACCACCAAGTGGCCACCATTCATTACGAATGGTTGAAAGTAATAATTGAGGGCCAGCATGACATAATTGTGTATGTTTATGCTGGAATAAAAGGAAAGTAAATCTGTGTTTACTACAAAGCAGTATAGGGTGTTTTTTGTCGTAGCTGAAATCGTTACAATTATCCAACCTACCTCCTACTCTAATCAAAGCATTTATACAAAAGAATAAGTTGAGTCCTGACATATTCCGTGAATATTTTATATTTGAAGATTGTTTTAATAAACAATCGTATTCACGAGGGAATGATTCCAGTTGAGACAAACGTGCAAGTAAAATAGTTGACTCATGTAATTCATTTACGGACAACGGCCCGTGTTTACGTTCTGTTTTATGTCGAATGTTGTGAATAAATCGCCTAACGTAAGCAGCTGTTCTTATCATTCTATTAAACGATGAAAATCGTTCGAACGGATACACGTTACATGATGAATCTGACATAACATGTGATCTTAATTCGGGTAAAACTGAAGGTATGTCAGCGTGATTGCTCTCAATATCAGATGACTCACTAATGAACCTAGGGCCAACCCACCATAACTCATTATGAAGAAGCTCAGATAGGTTGATACCACGCGATAACAAATCAGCTGGATTGTTAACGCCCTGCACGTGCGACCAAACGCAATTACTAGTTAAGTCATTGATTTCAACAACTCTGTTTTGAACGAAAGTTTTTATTAACGTTGGATGAGTCCGTAACCACCCCAGGACGATCGTTGAATCAGTCCAGAATAACACCTTTTCGAATCTTAAATTCATTGAGTCCATAATCTTTTTATAAAGACGCGCACCCACTAACGCTCCGCACAGTTCAAGCCGCGGTATGCTTACCGGTTTTAAGGGCGCAACCTTACTTTTTGCACATAATAATTTTACAGTAACCTCCTTTGAATGCTCGCAAACGCTTCGTATGTACGCACAGGCACCGTAGGCTTCCTGAGAAGCATCCGTAAAGATGTGTAGTTGTAACTGATGGGCGTATTGTGTGGTGACATGTCGCGGAATGTGAACCTTATGTAAATGTTGTAATGAATTTAAAATTCGAATAAATGAATTTGCGATATCACTAGGAACAGGGTCGTCCCATCCGACTTTACAAAGCCAAAGCTTTTGTATGAGTATTTTACTGACAATGATAATAGGTGCTAATAACCCTAACGGGTCATAAACCTGTGATATGACAGAAAGAATTTTTCGTTTAGTTATTTGTGAAACATCAATTTCAGAATTTATTTTAGTATTAAATTTTAATTCATCTCTGTTACTGCACCAACCTAAACCCAGTGTTTTATGTTGGGCAGATTTGTCGAGTGATAATGATTTTGTTAAACTATTTGATGAACTATCGAAATTAAATGCCCATTTTCGCAAAGGAAAACAACCGGAATTTAAAATGTTACTAATGGTTTCACAAAACGACAGTAGTTCTTGTCTGTTGTTATGAGAGAATATTAAATCATCGACGTAAAATGAAGTTAACATTATTTGAGATATGTGCTCATCAGGACAGTCTAACGCTAATTGTCGTAAGCATCTCATAGCTAGGTACGGGGCTGAAGCAGTACCATAAGTGACTGTGTTCAGTTGATAAACTTGTAATGAGTCATGTTTATTTTCCCGCCATAGGATTAATTGTAATGTACGGTGATCGGGGTGTACTAGCACTTGTCTGTACATTTTTTCTACGTCCGCACAAGCAACGAATGCGAACTGTCTAAAACGTAGAAGAATACCCACTAAATCATTTAATAAGGGAGGACCGATCAACTGTATATCATTAAACGATTTACCTGTAGTTGTTTTAGCACCCGCATCAAATACAACTCGCAACTTGGTTGTTGTACTTTCACGCTGTACACAATGATGGGGTAAAAAATAATACGGTGAGTTGTATGTTTCGAGACGGCTCATGTGGCCTAACGCTAGATATTCATTTAAGAAGTCTGAGTACATACGTTTTAATTCAGGCGAACGATCCAGCTTTCTTTCCAAAGATAAGAACCTGTTTTTTGCTAGCCCGTACGAATCGCCGAGCGAATCAGCTGATTCACACATAGGTATTCGCACCGCAAACCTACCTTCACTATCGCGAGTGGTGGTTGAAGTGAAAAGTTCCTCACAAACCTTTTCATCAGCTGTAAGAATATTATGTGTTGATTTGCCGTTATCAACCTCCTCTAGTTCCCAAAAACGCTTTAATTGGTCATCTAGTGAGTTTGTCAGTGTACAACAAACCATGTTACTTACACTAGTTGGAATATTACGGTTTAACGTGCCAGAAATAATCCACCCTAAGTGAGTGTTTTGTAGGTAAGGCCCATTGGATAAACGCATCCGACCTTCCTGTAGCAAGCTCCAAAACACATCCGCGCCAATGAGCAAATCTATACTTGATGGAATGTGATAGTTCGGATCTGCTAGTGTAACGTTTTGTGGTATTTGTAACGAGTGAACATCTATGATTGAGTTCGGGAGACAATGAGTAATCTTAGGTAAAACGGAACAATTTAAACGAGTGCTAAAATTACTAATCTTCGATCGCATGAGGAGGTTACAAGACTGCTGTGAACGCGTAACAGTATTTCCTACCCCAGTGATGGTGAGTGTGGACTGTATTGGTTTTAAACGTAATTGTTTACAAAGTGATTCGGTAATGAAACATCGCTGGCTGCCATTATCGAGAAGGGCGCGCGCAACGGTGTGTGTGTTGTTATGACATACTTCAACAACCGCAGTTGAAAGTAAAACCTGTTCTAATGGGATAGAATGCACGGCTTGTTTCAAGTCATTTGTATGTGCGTTTATCGAATGTGAATCTGCGCAAGCACCGTCCAACGCGCTATTCACGCTAGCGGGCGCTTCAGTGTGCGTGTAAGCAGGAACACAACTAATAGAATTGCAACTTGTGTTGCTATCTAAGTGAATAAGACTGTTATGTTTTTGTGAACATTGTTTACATGGGCCATATTGACATTCATCAATGGTATGACTAGAACGTAAACAGTTACTACATATATCTTTTTCAGAAACGAATTTGAACCTATCTTGGACAGGTAAATTAAGAAAACGAAAGCACGAGTATAACGCATGATTTGCTTCGCACATGAGACACTTATAACTGCCCGCTGGCTTGGCTGTGGTCTTACCTGACCGGGACGGTTGTTTGTTATTTGAAACAAAGGAACGTAGTTGCGTGGAAGATTGTGAATTGTTATTATTTGTTGACTTTTTTGATAGTTCACTGGTCTGTTTGTGACCGCTTTGTATCATATCTAGTACATCAGAACGGTCTCTTAAAAACTGTATTAAGTCGTCTAATTTTACTTTCCCAGCACCTTTACAAATGGAACCTTTTATATTTTCCCACTCTTTATTTGTAACTGGATCAAGCTTGGTAACTACTAAATAAATGACTAAAGTGTCCCAATGTTCAGTGGGCTCATCCATAATTTTTAATGATCTCAAGTTTTTTAACACCGAGTCAATTAACTTTCTTATTTGAGTGGGTGATTCCTTTGTAATGGCATGTAAAGAAAACAAAGCTTTAACGTGATTGCTTATTAGTAACCTATTATTATCAAATCTATTAGTCAATAGATCCCACGCAACTTGATAGTTATCAGAAGTAAATTCCAATGATTTTATAACTTGTAACGCTGTACCTTTTAATGTTGAACGCAGATAATGGAATTTTTGAATTGGATTAATTTCTTGTGCATTATGGATTAACGATATGTATGTGTCACGATACTCTAGCCAGTTCTCATATGATCCATCAAAGGATGGTAACGATATGGTTGGTAATTTAACTGTATTATTATTTGTGATGCCACCATGAGAACATAATTCGTTGGTCACAATTTTCTCCTTATGTTTGCTTGAAATACATTTAGCTACAGAAATTATTTTAAAATATTGTGTTTCAACTGATTCTCTGATCTCCAATTGTGAATCCATGTCGTCTTCACCAATATTGTTCTCAATTTTGGTTTGAACATTTTGGAATTCATGGAAAATTTGTTCAGTGTTGGATATTCGTAACTGTATCTCAACAATTTGTTGATCACTTAATGAAACGTTTTCTAATGAACTAATGTATTTAGCAAAGAGTGTGATTCTACCGCGTAAAGTACCCCGTTTTTTATTTAAATCACGAACATCGAGATCATCGCTATTGGAAATAGTACGAGGTGATTTAGTTCCTAGACTCATTGTGATGGCTGTGTAGGGAACGGAAAAGAGTACTTACAAACAGCACCGAGTATGAAGTAGCTCACGGCGATTGTGCACCGGTAGCTCGATACGGACACTAAAATGCAAAGACACAGTATTAATACAACTTGAACTTATTCCTTATCCACGCAAGCGCTACCCTCTTACGCTTTTTCGTGTTGCGTTTTTTCTGGAACGATACTTTTCGCTGACGATAATCCGGCGACGAAGGTCCAATGTTTGGGAGTTAAAATAACGAACTCCTTTTTTTTTTGTTTCGTTGGTGTTTATTAAACTTTTTACAATGAGTAAATTAAAATGAATTCTGAAGTATTGACACAGACAACGCACTGTGGTTTTCTTGGCGGAATGGCGCGAGTCTGCTAGCTGTCACTCGCAGGTCCACAGAGTAGATTTTGACGTTTGACAGTGACAGCGTCACATTGGTGATCCGCGGCGCCAACACTCAGACAAATTCAGATTGGAATATTAGGCTATTCGCCACAGTGGATTTCAATGCCAAGACTTTCGTACTAGCGTACCATTCAACCAGTTTTTCGAATCAGCGTGTTCGCGACAACGTCATTCGATATAGCGGTTTTCGATTTTATGAGTTTTCGAACTGGCGTACCACTCTTAATTTTTTTCGAAATAGCGTGTGTCGCAATAACGTCATTCGAATCTTCATATCACTCCCGGAAAAAACACCCTTGTAATAAAACGTCTTCAAAGTTAGATCTTATGCTTGAAATGGCTGCCTTAAAACGTTAAAATGTGCATACTAAAATTATTCCAAACATTGCATTGGTATAATAAAAGGTTGCGAAAATTTGTTTGGGTAGTGAAATTTTGGCAAAATCTTTTCGGCAAAACGGCAGGCTCCCGTACGATTTACATAATTATATAATTTATAATTTACAACTTAAATTATTTTTAAATTTAAATTATAAATTAGGTACCTACCCCGCTATATAGGTATCTACTTATATCGAGATGTCACGACAGCACGACCCGCCACAAAATTAAGTACAATAATAATTAATTATGTACCTACTAATCATAATTAATACCGCGTAATTAATACCTACAATAATCTGTAATTACGCTGGTATTTATTTACTTACGTAAGGAAAACTTAGAAAAAATCTCACAATTATTGTAGGTTAAGGTCGTGTTGCGAGTTTATTTATAAATAAACTCGCAACACGACCTCAGTGAGCGAGCTCAGTGATTCGTCAACTTGTGACAAGTATTACCCCTCCCGCACCGCGCAGCTACCTCAGGCCACGTCTCAGGCCTATAGTCAGCGGTGGGACAGGTGCCTAACAGCGGTCATCTTAGCGGAGGCTGAGGTTAATAGAGGTGAGCCGAAAGTGAAAGAAGAAAAAGAAAATCAAATGAAAAACCGACTTTTGTTATTCAAAAACTAGAATTGACCAATTACAAAAAATACACAGAAAACGCAGGGACGCACGTGTATGCGGTCGACTGTATGACAGGTGCCGCGTGAGGCGAGACGAGAAAAACGTGTTTTGAAAACAACGAAGTTTTAGGAAATATGTTCAAGATTAACATATATTTTTTCCGCTGTCTCAAACTGTATAGATTTGGCTAAAAAATTGTTGGAGACAAGCCTATTTGGCTCTAGAGCCAAATAGGCTTGTCTCCAACAATTTTTTCCGGTTGGCCGCATGATTAAGGCGCTGACTAGTCAGCGCCTTAATCATTCGGCCAACCGGGGCCGTATTTTATTTTCTATGGCACAATGAACGAAACTGCGCGAAATGAACGCGAGGTTGGCGTGATTAGCTAAGGAATTGACGTAGTAAAACTTTTTAACAAAAAAAAAAACCGACTTCCAAAAAAAACACTACAAACTGAAAAATAACTTTAATTTCGGAAGTCGGTGTCTTAGGGATCAGTATTTTAGTTTTTGCCACCGACTTCCGAAATTAAAGTTATTTTTCAGTTTGTAGTGTTTTTTTTGGAAGTCGGTTTTTTTTTTTGTTAAAAAGTTTTTATTTCTCGCTTTTTAGTGGGTCTATTTATAATTTATCTAAGCTACAATAGCCTAATGTCAACTTGCCCATCGCCTTTTTATAAAATATTCCTTTTCTCGATGCAGGGACGTTAATTGTTGAGGAGTTCTCCTTTTATTAGTTTTTAGATTAGATGCTGATAATCCTGGCGGCATCAGGCCAGACTTATGTCAACATTGCATTGAACTTAAAATTAGTCCTGTTTAAAATGAGCCCAAACACAACTACGGTGCTGTAATTTCAAGGTTTGAACTTTTTCTGATGCTCCTGGCTTCAGCATCAGGTCTTCGGTGTTCCTCAGTAACAGTACGTTTATCCACACATCGAGCCCTTTTCAATGAGCCTAAACACGATATATCTGCTGTTAGTTGTCGAGGAGTTAGGTAGCATCAGGTCATGACTTGATGATCATGAGACCAAATGTGGCAAATGCCCTATCAAACATCAAAACAATTTACTAAAACAGTCCTTGCCTGTTCGAGTAACTTCTTACTGTTAAGGAGTTGTACCTTCCATCATCAGCCCAGCTACCTGAGATGGTGACAACCATACACAAATACACAAGATACTTCATAAAATATGCGAAAAACAATAAGTGAGCCTATAAAATTTGAGGGTTGCCCTCGATTTCTCTAAGATCCCATCATCAGATCCTAACTTGGTGACAATGGGACCACCTCAGAACTATCTACTTTCGAACAAAAAAAGAATTTTGAAAATCCGTCGACAATTGGCGGAGTATTCGATGAACAAACATACAAAAAAAAAAAAAAAACATACAAACACCCGAACATAGTACCTCCTCCTTTTTGTAAAGTCGGTAAAAACAGAACATAACGTAGGAACCTACTTAACATTTAAAGCAACAAAATCTAAAAATAATATTATTTAAAAGTACAAAATTCCTTTTCACACCACCTGCTCGCTAATGTCAAATTAAAAAAAAAGTAATTTAAAAAAATTAAACCGACTTCAAAAAGAAATGAACTCAAAATTATGAAATAACTTTAATTTCGGAAGTCGGTGTCTTGGGATCTCTATTTTAGTTTTAGTTTTTTGCCACCGACTAACGAAATTAAAGTTATTTCATAATTTTGAGTTCATTTCTTTTTGAAGTCGGTTTAATTTTTTTAAATTACTTTTTATTTGGTTATTTTTAGTTGTTGCACTAGAATTTGACCAAGGTTTTGAGATGTTTTCGCTTTGACACTACACCCGTAGCTCGTATCAATAAGCCAGGCCGTCACAGTTTCACGTCTTAGTCCATATCTTGAAAATTACTGAATGGATTTTGATGAAACTTGCACTGTTCCCTAAGTTGAAGTAAATGTAAGCCAATAAAAAAAGAATGGTCACGATCCGATTAATAGTTATGGAGATATGCGTGGACAAACATACATACATACATACATACATACATACATACGTCTATAAAATTTTGTATATTTGTTTGGAAGCCCTAATAGATTGTCATATGTGAATATAATGCAATTCCAATAATATTACATACATACGTATCGAATTGATAACCTCCTTTTTATTGAAGTCGGTAAAAAAATGTCAAATGTCATGCAAACCTAACCAAAAGTAGGTATACCTAAGTCATTAAAGCCCTAGCTCTAGCCCGGGCTTTGATATTGTACTGAATTTGATTATGACCAGCTCATGCATAATGTGATTTGAATTGAAAACCTCGACAAAAAAATGTAGATTATTCACTAAGGGGATAAAGCAGTATAATAACGTCGCGGGCGCTATTTTGAAAGCTGAACGCAACGAGGGCTCCCGAGCGGAGCGAGTGAGGTTTGACTTACTTAACTCCATGAAAATTGCCGAATGTTTCCGAAACTTACTAGGAAAGTTTCCAATATTGCCGGCAAAATTGGTCAATATTGCCGGAAAGTTGCCAAAATTGCCAGATTACATAGGGTAATAATTCACGCCAGCAAATCAATGATGATGACAAGGGAAATATTGACACTATTAGCGAGAGCTATGTATGAAAGTGGAGTGCCCTTTAATTTATTTGAATCCAATTCATGGAAAAAAGCACTCGAGGCATTAAACCCTGCTTACGAAATACCGAGTCGTTACATATTTAGTACCACTTTATTGGAAGCCGAATATGAGCGTATGAAGGAAAATGTAAATAAACTTATAAGTGAATCTTCAACGTTAGGGTTAGTCACAGATGGATGGACTGATCGTTGTGGTCGTGGTGTAATTAATTTTATTGTTAAAACCAGTATTTTTTAAATGTGTCAATCCTGGAACTAACCGAGAAACAGGAAAATTCTTGTTCAATGAAGTTAAGTCTGATAATGAAGAAATCGGTCCGGAACCATTGACATATATATTACTAGCGTAAGGACCGGGCTAACCGCGCGATTAAATGGCACCAACGCGCTGGCCCTAAAATGACGGTTTTAGGGCCAACGCGACTCAGTTGACAGTGGTGCGCGCGAAGGAGAGAACGTGTATTTGCCTGTCATAAAAATGCCTAGTTGCGTGGTAAAAGGCTGCAAAAATTACGATACAAAAATTAAAAAAAGTAATTTAAAAAAATTAAACCGACTTCAAAAAGAAATTAACTCAAAATTATGAAATAACTTTAATTTCGGAAGTCGGTGTCTTGGGATCTGTAATTTAGTTTTATGCCACCGACTTCCGAAATTAAAGTTATTTCATAATTTTGAGTTAAGTAATTTCTTTTTGAAGTCGGTTTAATTTTTTTAAATTACTTTTTATTTCGTAATTTTTAGTTTTTGCACTAGTATTTGACCAAGGTTTTAAGATGTTTTCCCTTTGACACTACACCCGTAGCTCTTATCAATAAGCCAGGCCGTCACACTTACACGTATTAGTCCATATCTTGAAAATTACTGAATCGATCTTGATGAAACTTGCACTGTTCCCTAAGTTGAAGAAAATGTAAGCCAATAAAAAAAAAATGGTCACGATCCGATTGATAGTTCCGGAGATATGCGTGGACAAACATACATACATACATACATACATACATACATACGTCTATGAAATTTTGTATATTTGTTTGGAAGCCCTAATAGATCATCATATGTGAATATAATGCAATTCCAATAATATTACATACATACGTATCGAATTGATAACCTCCTTTTTTTTGAAGTCGGTAAAAAGAAACATGGGATATCGTATCATCGGAATGTAACCTTACATTATTTTTGTTGCAATTAAATGATTAAATAAACACATTTTTATCACAATATACTTTTGCTTGTATGAAGAACGTCTATGTAAAATGTTCAGATGGGCGTATCCTTACTTTTGAAATCATTGTCCGGAACAAGTTTATCGGTATAATCACGGACAATTGTAGTAATATGAAAGCATGTGGCGTTTGGTAAGGCAGAATTATGATTCGATGACAACTATTGGATGTGCTTCGCATACAATAAACTTATTAATGAAAGATATCACTACCAAAACAGACACTTTTGACCAGGGAATCAAGATGGTATCCAATATAATTAAGTTTATTAAAAAGAGACATGTTGAATCTGCTTATTTTGAAAAGATTCAAATAGAGAAATATGGTGCGAACAGAAAGTCACTGAAACTCCCAAGCAAGACGCACTGGGGTGGTTCTTTAATTATGTTAGAGTCGTTTTTGAGTAAAAGGGAGGCATTAGAAGCTACTGTAATTGCTACTGAATTAAATTTTGATAGACAGATTAAGCAAACAATAATCAGCGAAGACATCTGGTTAAAGACTCGAGATATCATAAACATTTTGAAACCTATGTTAATTAGTGTAACAAAATTAGAAAGTGATAACGCTACATTGTCTGATGTTCCAATGGCCTTCGAATACATAACAGCATGTACAAAATGAAATGTCACATATTGAAACTTTAAATGACACTCAAAGATCACAAATTACGCAAGATATTGAAAACAGACGTAGTTTTGTGGAGCAGTCGATTCACTACGCAGCAAATATACTAGATCCAAAGACTAGATCCATCTTGCCTCTGGGCTCAAATTTATATATGACTAGGTACTCTCAAAAGAAGAACCTTAACAGTGCAGATGTTATGCTGAATATAGCTGATGAATACAGAAGCAAAACCATGTATTTTTCTCAAGCATCCATTTGGGAAGAACAAGACTAGATACAAAATCTCTCAAGGTTTCATAAACTAGTTCATCAAAGTGTGTTTGATAGTTTACGTAAAACCCTGAAGATAGCAGGTACTTGCAGACACAACGGGTTTCATAAAAAGCAATTTATTCACTGTGAAACAGTAGGGCAATGTAATTGCGATAGGTATAATTTGTACCTACGTAGGCGCGTACGGAGAAATCTCGATGAGTTACGAAGTCTTACCTATACTTGTTTTACCTATTACAGAACACTTGTTTTGCAAACATTAATTGATAGTTTTGATATTCTTTTGTACCTATAGGTACCTTAGCGACCTCGTCATAGATTTGCACTTTTTTTGGGTTCCGTACCCGAAGGGTAAAAACGGGACCCTATTACTAAGACTTCGTTGTCTGTCCGTCCGTCCGTCTGTCTGTCACCAGGCTGTATCTCAAGAACCGCAATAGCTAAACAGTTGAAATTTTCACAAATTACGTATTTCTGTTGCCGCTATAACAACAAATACTAAAAACAAAATAAATAAATATTTAAGAGGGGCTCCCATACAACAAACGTGTTCTTTTTTTTTTTCGGTTTTTGCCTTGTGATACGGAACCTTTCGTGTGCGAGTCCGACTCGCACTTGGCCAGTTTTTATCAGAATTACCTGACCTAAAGCGCGGTCACTGTCGGACTGCATAGAAAAGAAAGAGAAGCGCGATGGCACAACGCTGGTAATTTATTTCAAAATCATAATCAGCCTATAATGTTCCCACTGCTGGGACACAGGCAAAAAATGTTTAAAATTTTTAAAACATATTTCAAAATATGAAGCAATTATTTACCTAAATGGTCAATGGTCAAGGCATCGTCACAGCCGAATAAATAAAAAAAAATGTATTGTTTGGACTAAAAAAATAAAACACTAGTATTTTAGTATGTTGCTTGTAGAATAATCTTACGTTATTCACAATTTGCAGGCCAGTATCAGGTTGTAGGTATCTTGATCAAAATATGATTCGCGACTACAATAAATATGTATTTACAGAATAGGCTATTTGACTGGTTTCTGATAAACATCTCAGATTATTTAATGGTGTCTAACGAGCCCACAAAAACCTATTACTTCAAATTGCATAATGTATTTCTTTTAGAAAATAGTAAATAAAAATGTACTGTTTAAATAAGCCGCCAAAACGCTATCTTTAAGAATATGGCGTCGTGACGTCAAAATACACGTAAACAAACGTTGAATCGGTCGAGATACTAGACAAAAGTCATCTGTTCTGTCAACGATAGACAGAAATTGACTATATCATGACGTCATCATAAGTTCAGCCAATCCAGACCGTTTTCGATTACGTGGCGCCAGATTTAAAAAGATGAAGTTTTTTCTGGATTTTTTTAATAAATAATACATTGTTTTGTAGTAAAATTAATGCAAATCGATTTTAAAAGCGATAATCTATACGAGTGTCAATAATTATGACCTTATTTTTTACATTGTCAAATAGCCTATTATAGTCATTAAAATCATTCAAATATCTCTTTAAGTTAGATTTGCATCACCTTTGTACCTATTTTTTTTCTGTTCTATTTTACTTGTCTGTTTATATACCTATGTGTGTACATAAATGGTTAAATAAATAAATTTGTACCAGCACTTTTCCATAAGAAATTTGTTCTAAGGTACAAATCTAACTTAAACTAAAAGATGTATTAATGATTAAATATAATACTGTAAGTAAATACGTACCTACCTGTTACCTACTAGGTACATACTACTTACAGCCCCGTTGGTCTCGTGGTTGCAAACGCGACTTCTGAGCGTGGGGTCCTGGGTTCGATTCCCAGGTCGGACAGTGTTGTTAGGTTTTTCCATTAGGAATTTCTCAGTAACAGCCCGGAGTTTGGAAGTTGGCAGTGTGATAACCGCGTGCCTCGGAAAGCACATTAGGCCGTTGGCCCTGCGCCTGATCTCTCTCCGGGCGTGTCAGATTGCTGTTCCATCAGGCTATGAGAGTGAGGGAAGAGAGAGAGTGAACCTATGTCTGCCCGCACATTTGTGCACTATAATATTGATTGGCTACCAGGGCTGAAATACGGTCTGGAGGACTATTATTATTATTACTTACTACTTTCAATGACAGGTGTTAGTACCAAATAGTGTATGAGTGTACTTACTGTTAAAACTTTAAAAACCTACTAAAGACTATTTTACTCACATCAAAAGGGTTCTAACTTCTGATATAGTTTACCTTCAATTCTCATTATTTAGGTGATCCACCGGCAAGAAAAAGTGCCCGTGGTCCCCCAGGTGAATTAAGCAGGTGGACCACGACCAAATCCCGTCTTAGGTGTACTTAGGTTTGACTTTTCAATTGTCAGATAACTTTTATCTGAAGGATAAAATATGGTGGTTTGACATATTTTGTATACAAAACCTAACCACAAAGTTATATGAAGATTTAAAAATTGGTCCGTAAAGGTACAAAATGATTAAGCAAAAGATACAAAACTATTTCAATAAATTATTTATTTATTATTTACTTATACTATTAAATAGTTATTCAAGCATTCATTTGAAGCTTTAATAATTTAAATTTTCCTACATACTTTTTAACCTCATCTTTTGGATATGGCTTGAGAGCTAAACAAGTCGGGATATTTTCTGGTTGTTCTATCCATAATTTGTGTGATATGAAGTTTTCTTTTAATTTCTCTGCAACTTTTTTCAGTGACTCCTCGTCTGGGACCTGTAGTTATTATGAAAACAATCAAAATTTCTGTGAACACAATTTAAATTCATATGAGTACAAATTAGAAATATCTCCTTGTGAAGACATAAAGTAAATATATAGGGTGGCAGGGACATTGACACGCAACCTGAGGCTTAAGTGTGAGTTTTTTCACTCACATTCGATTGCGAGTGCGTTAGAATTTCATATGGGAAAAAGTTATAGCACCACCTGGTGGTCACTAGGAGAAACCTACTTTCCCATACGAAATTCTAACGCGCTCGCAATCGAACGTGAGTCGAAAAAACTCACACTAAGGCCACTGTTACCATGGATTCAGTAAGTACATGATTCTGAGCCCCTTTGAAATTTTTGTCTGTTTGCAAAAAGATCAACTGTAGCTATTGCACTTTTCTATAAATCTTGTGCTCAATTTATTGCAATGTTCCTGCAGCCCTGTATGTAAAGGGACTGGAATTGATATAATATAGATGCCAGCTGTTTATCATCTAGATTACGTACGTAACGTAAGTACGTCAAGCAGTTTGGTTAGGACATTTCATTTAAATTAAGTAACTTATTGTTAAAACTTTGTGTTCAGAAAACCCACATCAAACATTTATAAGTACCTATGTTATAAATAATGCACGTACCTCTAGCACAACTTTGTGCATATTATCCATATCATCTAGGTACTTTATAGTGTTTTCATCATCTTTGTACAAGTGAAGTACAGCTGTGGATGCGTGACAAGCCTGAGCCACCACTGATCCTATCGACCATCCTAACTCCTTCAGTAAATCAGTACGTAGCAGAATGTATTGCACTATTGGGTTAGACATAATGTATTATGGTAATAATTACAAAAGCTCTACTAGACTTTTTTAAAACAATAGGTTATTTACATAAATGGCAAGAAAACAGTGAGAAACTTTTACGGAAACGTTGCTTGGAAGTTCAGTTTAAGTTGTTATATACAGTAAGCATTACAATCATAGCATGTTTTCATAAATTATTAGAATTTTATAGAAAAAGAAATACAAAACTATTGACAACTATTGACGGCAGAGGCACTGTCAATCTGTCATGTCATCATCTGATCACTGTCAGTCAGATGTCAATGTCAAGAGAATAAAGTCTCATTCTGGGCGCTTTCCGAATTAGATATCACAATTATGACAGCTGAGAGCTGTCAACAATTCGGAACGCCCGTGAGCGCGCTCACAGTGCTTACTCAATGTAAAAACGATATTATTACAGTATTTCTTTGTATAAACACCACATTTCTTCTTCTTTGGTTAGGTGGCGACTATCAGCCAGAAGCACAATTTCGAAAATGCCACGCTAGTTTAATTTTATGATAAGATGCAAATCAAAACAAAACACACACTGACACATCCTCACACACACACTGTCATTTTTGACAGCGCTCACGGTGATATTATTCTAGGGCATGGTCGGCGTTATCGCAAGATGGCGCATGTCATGACGTCATCTATGACGATTCACGGAACGTCGTTATCGCGCTCACGCTAATTCAGTACGGGTTTAAGCACGCTCACATCGATTATTTCCCAACTCGGAACGCAGGGTATGCGTTATTTCGTAATTCAGCTATAAAAGTTGCCAATGCATTATAAAGGGGCTATTACATCTTCCTAAATACCGGACCCGATATTTAGGATCCGATTTAGGACAAGAAATTTAGTCGCCGGAGCTCCTGATTACACGTTCACTGATTTAGGACACTAAATCAGTCGGTATCGGTAAGGACGAGCGACGAGTGACGGACGTATCGAGGTAAAAAGAAGTGTGTCGATATGACCCCAATATTAACGAAAAACCAATTTGATAATGACGAAAAAAAAATCAGCTGTTCCCTACATTTATGTTCGTATAATTCGTCAAAATGTAAGAGAGCTTTTTCGCCATTTCAGGTTTGGTCCCATAGTAAACGTTGCTCATAATGATGAGTACAATGACCTCATAGGAGGTTGATAATGTTTTACCAATAACCCCACCAATAAAATGTATTATTAAATCTGGTGACACCTTTTATACAAAAAAAAAGATACTTTTTACCTATGCATACAATCAATGAAAAACTCGTACCTACTTAATACCTATGCATACAATCAACGAAAAACCTGCGCTCGCGACGGCAGGCGAGCGGCGACTGAGCATCCTAAATCATATTATAATGTACTCTGTGGTCCTATATGTGATTACACCGTTCCGATTTACGATGCGATTTAGATTTAGGACGTCGGAAGCCATTCTTGTCCTAAATCGGATCCTTCCTTCCTAAATGCGATTAAACTATCCTGAATTTAGGAACGACTAAATATCGGATCCGATATTTAGGAAGATGTAATAGCCCCTTAATCTAGCGTCAGTTCCTTGTAATGTCATGTCATTTTTTAAACTGTCTACCATCACTAACTACTGTCAACTGTCATCAACTGTCATTTTGTTTTGATTTGACGGCGTGTTTGTGATTGGATTTTCATTCATTTCATTTTCAAGCATAAATGAAACAACCTCACGCATAAATCGTTAACCGGCAATTATTTGTTTATAAATATAGCAATTAAAACTGAGGCAATGGCTTCGGGTCTAGAAAATTATGTGAATCAAACAGTGTCTGTGATAACTTCGGACGGTCGAAACTTCATTGGAACTTTAAAAGGTTTTGATCAAACAATTAATATAATACTAGATGAATCACATGAACGAGTGTTCTCTTCTTCAACTGGTGTGGCGCAGGTGGTGCTTGGACTTCATATAATACGCGGTGACAATGTCGCGATCGTCGGCCAAATAGATGAATCTATTGATAGCAGATTAGACCTTGGAAATATAAAAGCAGAACCGTTGGGCTCTATTGTACATTAATTACTGTTAAGGATATGTAATAAATAAGTTTTGTGTACCTAATAATTGTGTTTATTTTTCCAACAATGTTGATACCGTAATTATTCATTCCAAGTACATCTATCATTATATACCAGAGGGTAGGTCTATGCAAGACTGGAAATTTGATTGTATCTATGATTGCAGCATTTAACTGGTCAATTTATAAATCAAAAAACTAGTCATTAACTTTTATTGTAATTATTTTGTTTTGATGTCTAATATGGACTCTTGTGTTTACCAAGTGTACAAACAATGTGAATGTATGGGCATGTGTTATGTGCTGATGTCTTCAATCACATATTACAGCATGTTTGTATACTTAGGCACTTTGCAGATGGAGCAACTATTGCAGCAACTGGCAACTAGCTGCTTACATACACTTCAGGCTATTCGGTTGTAGCAACGGGCAACTTTTAAAGGAAAATTTTAAAAAGTTGATAGTTGCCTCAACTAAAGTTGCTCCATCTGCAAAGCGTCTTAAAGTAGTTACCACCAGAAAAACCGCATGTCAGTGTGAGATAATTATACTGTACCTACAGAAATTCAGAACATTGCAGTGGATGGTCTAAAGCTGAAGGGCTGAATTAGAAATATTCGAAGTATTCACATGTCTTTCCCTTTTGTAGAAGTTGTTTAGAAAAGTTTAGTCTGCTAGAATTAAACAATTAAAATATAATAACATAAAACTTTTATTCCATACTATTTACAAATTCAATTGGTAAAATATTTACAAACTCCGTTTTGTTGTGTTATCTACACAGTGCCGAATTATACAAAATAAAGTAAATAACAAAAGAATAAAGAAAACAAAAATACAAAGTAAAAAAAATTATTACAGAAATATTCGATAAACTTTTGAGGATCGTCAGAATCATTTTGTAGTTGACCGATTAGGTGTATACCTAGTTTAATTTCTCAATACTATTTTATTGCACTTGTGGTCGTGATCTTTACTGCCATGTCTTATTTTAAAGCAGTAAACAGTATGAAAAGGTGCACATCAAATACACAACACAGTGCCATAACAAATATAGCAATTGAGTTTCTTCATATTGCCAAGTGCCATAGGGTGCAAGTTGTCTCTCAACTCCTAAGATTTCATTAGTTGCCATATTACTGACAACTTGCAATATGTATGTGGTGCTGGCTGTACATCTTTCATTTTCATTCTCTTCGAGAATACAGTCAGGGTATCAATAACTACAGCAATTGTGTTTCTTATTGCTAACTCTGCCATAAGCATTGGATGCATGTCATCTAATTCCTGAAGATTTAGTTGTCATTATTTACTAAGCTTACAACATTCAACAAAAACAATTTTTCATTTACAGTAGGTATCTATCATTTAGATATGGTAAAGTTTTTAAATGTTAGTTCACGTTTGGTAACTATAAACTATAGACATGAACAGCCATAAAATACTTAAACTGTACTACAGTTCTATCACATTTATTATCATATTCTGATAATTTGCTAAACTATGATTATTCATATTTGTCACATTATGAGTAATCATTGCTGGAAGGTTGGGCCACCAGCACTATTTCTTGATGCCTGAAATTAAAATAATTGAATTACTTACATATAAAAATCATGAGTTGGAGAAGATATCTACGACAAATGTATAAAGAATAAATAATGAATGTCTGACAAGAACCAAATTGTCCAAATAGGCTAAAATTAATAACAATCATGTATATTAATTGAATGAAAAATTTGGTTGTCTTTTTATTTTCGATTACTCAACCCACTTTTGATAAATATAATTATTTCATATTTTGGAATAAATTACAAATGCTGTGTCATTGCATATCTCTTTCTTTTCTAAGCAGTCTGACAGTGACTGCGCTTTAACTCTTGTCAGCGTCTGAAATGTTCCCAAGTGCTCATGAGGAACCCAACTTATTATTATACGAGTTACCTCAATACTTCTATGAACAATTACACACAACTCTTTAAAATAATTACAAAACTAGCTAGAAAGACAATTATTTTTACTGCAATCTATCTGTAAAAATACCCTAATTACAAACTCTCTCCAATACCTTTAACATAAAGGTCCATCTATCAGTCTTCATTTGTAATTATTTCGATTTCTATTCCTTCCCTGAAATCAGTATGATTTTAACGGAATAAGTTTTAATCGAAATTGTAGTCTTGAAGAGTATTTAAACATGAATAAATAGTTATATTTTAATTTTTATATAAACCTTGCCCCACTAGGAATTTCTCCTGTATTGTGGGTGCGTTTACAAACATTTAAACTCACATACACAAACAGCCAGACCCAGAAAAACTCCTTGTAGGTCATACAAATATTTGTTCAGTGCGGGAATCGAAACAGCAACATGCAGCGCAGCAGTCAATCGCTTAACCGCTGCGCCAACCGTGCCGTCAAATTGCTTATGTTTATAAAATCAGAAGTATTAGTGAGGTCGCCTACTAGCAACTTAGTTTCCCAGAACATTTTTGTCTCTGTCGCTGTCTCCTCGCCGAGATTTGGAGATGCGCCACACGGGAGCGACAGCATGCTACTTTTTTGTAAAAAATTTAGTCTAGCGGCAACTGACTAGCCGGCAACTTTTTTGTCGCCGTGCGCGCACTTGCATTGCAAGTTGCAACCAATAGACGGGCAACAATTGCGTCCAAACCTGCGGACCAAAAAGTCTCCCGACTATCGTGTAGCTCCATGCGCGCACTTTCATACAAACCTGTAGACTTATTGCGAGAGACAAATTAGTTGCGGAGACAAAAGTTGCTCGTGGGAGCCCTCCCTTAAAGAACATCAATTAGCAAATACCCTAACGTCATATAAAAAAAAAATCCCCTCTACCTTTGCATTTTTTCCTTATATTTCTGTGTATTGTATTTTTGGAAGAATTGTTTTCCGTATTCGAACGTCGCAATCATAATCGCGCATGCTGGAGCCACTTTAAATATCCGAGGTAACAGACCCGTGAACATTCCTTTAAATCCGTGATTGATGTATATCGTCCGCGCTATTTCCTTCATATTTGAAGCTCTTTGATGGACTTTACCATCTGAAACAATAACCACATCAACAAAACCAAATACAGTCTGCCGGGTATTAGTAATTATTTTAAAGTTCTTGCAACTATAGTGCGGCCTACGAGAGAATGGGTTTTTGACACCTGTTAGTTTCTTACAAACGAATAAGAGTTTTGCAAATTTGGTCTTTATTAGCTACTAGAATTGTCGCACTGTCAGGAGTGACAGGGGTCAGCGGTGCTATTCTGTAAAAATCTCACCGTAAAAACTTAGGTGAAGTGAGCGTGGAGTGAGCTGTCAATACAATTGTGTGTCAGTCAATTCAGTGTCAATTCCTAGCAAAAACAAACTCACTTCACCTAAGTTTTCACGGTAAGATCTTTACAGAATCGAGCGACAGGAACGCATTCTCTCCAGGACGGCTGGACTGTAAGCCCTTTAGCCCTCATACGCACCAGCGCGAGGCTGCTGTGCAGCGGTCTGACTGTTGGCCTAAGCGGTTTCGTTTGTTAGCCGCCAACAGTTGACCTCTAGTATGCATGAGGGTTAGATTATTAAGACGAAGTGAATTGAGGACAATTTTTAATTCTAATTATTCTTATAGCGCTTGTCAAAAAGGCGGCGGTTGTTAAAGACGCGAGTAGCACTAACAGATTACAAAATTATGATTACAAGGTACATTAAGCCTTATACGGCTTGGCGTACAACTAGGAGGAGCGCAAAGCGACATTGAATATTAAAACTTATTTTAAGCATGCCGAAGGAACTGTTTACTGTGTGTAGCTGTTTTCGTACAACTACACAATAAGATTTTCTGATTATAAGATATCAAAAATGCTATGCTCTGCGATGCTTGGAATCTTAATTTTGTTGCAAAAAGGGCGAACACGGACAAAATAAAATGTTGCCAACCTGTGTATATTTCTTTTTCTCCTAATTCTATTTGTTGATGTGTTTTTACAACGTCAAATGGAAGGGTTACGAATGCCGCAAGCTGAAACATAAGATAATAGTTTAGTACTCATGACCTACCAAGTTCCGCTAACGAGACAATTGATTTTCTATTGTATCGTACTACATAGGGCACGCGCAGCTTGACTTGTATACTATCTTATCAGCTCACCCCACGTAAGATGGATAACAACTGTGCAATCTAGAAAACCCATTCTTTATCTTAAACGGTTATCTATCAATGAATTTGTCTCTGTCACTAGGAGGCATACCATTTGCGCGTTAACTGACTGGCGCTATGGTGATGAAAGTGTCGTGAACTATGCCGAAGACCTGGCGAAGCTCAGCGTAACACGGGTTTTACTACCGAAGAAATATCAACCTTCCTCATAGTAAAATAAAGTTGAAAATAAATAAACTTTCATTCATCCGAGAGAATACGATGTTACTTTCGTTACACTGGTAATGTTGATTGGGTAAATCTAAAGAACAGCCTTTTACTTTCCCACTGCAGGGCATGAGAGCAAATACCTCTTCTCATAAAGAGACTACTAGTATTGGCTACTACCATATAAGCTTATTGCGTGTTAGCTATTTCAGACTTTATGATCTATTGATGTATCGTAAAGAGAGAAGTTATTGTTTCCGTTTTCTTTAGTAAATTGGTATCGGCAAAAAGCCAAAATACTTTTTTTTTCACCTTTTTCTTACATCTGTCACTATGTATTAGGACATTTAAGTAGTATTCTTTATAACATGCAAGATGTCTTGCTTGGTATGCGTCCTAGGACATATCCTAGTACTTGTAAATCATCAAGCTAAGTTATGCCGCTGAAATCCTGGGGAATTTTGTGTTTTAGCCTGTATAATCTTCTTTTATCCATTATGGGGTTTGCCAGGTTATTTGGGTGGCCAGTAATTCTTTCTTTAAGACTTGATGTAGGTTTTTATTTCCTCTGACTGTCGGATTTTTCACATCACGGTGTAGAGTAAAATACAAATAGCATGAATATTATTTTGGAAAACTTACGCTTCCCGCGACTGATCCGCAGAAGAAATTAAACAAAAATGAGTTCTTTTCCGAATCCGGTTTGTTAAACGCCTGTTTTGTTGATTCAAATGTAGTCCAATATATACCTGGAAGTACACAACAATACACTTTTTAATAACTGTGAGAAAAACATTAATTTACTTCGGGTTAAACCAACTAGTTTCGAGTTCGTGAGTTCAACCTTTAATTTAAAATCAAAATATTTTATTTCACATAGACCTACATGGGCACTTATGAAACGTCAGAAGCTAGGTGCATGGTTCCAATTGGTTGTTTCCTATGGAGAACAGCGGGCAAGAAAATTCATGGTTACTCTTTTAAAAATAATTTGTTTTGTCTTGTTTTTTCATTTCAATAATTTTTATTTATTTATAACTGGCTTTTACAATGTTTTCAAATCACAGTGTTAATGGGTATGGGAAGACAGTGTTGGTTTGTCAAAAAGTACCAGCGGGGTAATTGCGTAACAACACTAACAGTAGGTTTTTTGCGTTTAGGTCCTGTAAGCCCCGTAACGCAAAAAAAATAATTTGTGATCTTCTTAGCGTATCGATGGCCAAGCTAGTGACCATGTGTGTATGTAAAGCGGAATATAATAATTACCTGAAAATGGTACATCTCTCAATAAAGTCGAGCCCAAACCTCGGAAGACTCCTCTTAAACCTTCATATTTTACAACCTGACGCAAGGCATCTGAGATTTCTGAAAACAAAAGGATTTTCAAGTTTTCAACTACTTAACAAATAAGCATAAGCATAATCCACCTGTATTGTTCTCTGCTGGGACACAGGCCTCCTCTCGGTGAGAAAATGGGCCATAAATAAATTTATAAATATAAATTTTCTTCCATAATATATCCGTTATTGTTTAAAAGACTACCTAATTGTAAATGTTTTCTTTTATTGCGATATGGATTTAAAATATTATCGGTATAAATAGATTATTATTTCATCATCATCTGCCTAGCCTTTTCCCAACTATGTCTATGTCTGTTGTATAAATAGATTACCTATTTTCTATTGTAAGTATATCGATATCGGATATCTGGTTTATTTATTTTATTCAGGATAACCAACAATTGCTTACACCAACACATTAGCAGTAGCAGCTTATTATTTATAATAGGATACAATTGCGGGTGCAACAATTAATTATAGGTTAACACCGCTAGCACCAAAAACAGTGGTAAGACCATTAGTTATTAAATTAAGACAGATTCATGAATACAAGTGAATAAAATGTGAAAATTGAATTAATAAATTAGATCAATAAACGAGTACTATATTAGCCTGTATTGGCCTATATTTATAGGGTTCAAAGGTTCTGATAAACAATTTAACATTAATATCGCTTATCTGAACCTTTAAACTTAATAATCAATGAAAACATTGAACATTTTATTATTTTGTCTCACTCTTCCGGGCAGAATGTAGATGTCAAACTGGAGAATTCTATATTTACAGCCTGCTTACCTCTCTCAAAAGGGCCTGAGTACCCGCCTAGTAACATTGTAAGTTGAATTTGCTATGTATGATGCACTTTCATCAATAATATAACTGTGAATATAATATAGTTCTGTATAAAACCTTTGAACGTAAGTTGTTAATTAGTTTAATCCTGTTCCGCTAATTACTGCATGTATAGAACTAGAACAATGTTTTCATATCCAAGGAGGATATTAATGCAATTGTTATGCTCAGAATTCAATGTAAGCTATGTTTTTTTTATGAATCATATTCATAGTTAATATATATTTCATATTTTCATCATGATCTCAACTGTATTACTGCATATAGTTGGGTGTGGCACATTCAGACCAAGATAAATCAATCAATATTTTAATTTTTAATCGTTACAATAGGCTGTGCATCTGAGTAGCTGCGGAAGCGCCGATTGTCAAGGTCAAAGTCAAAGCATTTATTTCAAATAGGCACATAAAAGGTAGTTTTGAACGTCAAAAATTACAATAAAATAGAGTTGATTCTAGTCGCCCCTTCCAAAAGGTAGTTTTCGTATGGAGAAGAATGTGCAAGAAACTCCACTGTTATCTACTCTTTTAAAATGTTTTACAATATTTTGCATACCTACATTAATTTATACAACGTTATTTTTAGTATATGCGAAACCTGAATATAGTTTGTTCAGAATAAGTAACTGAATCGATTCCAATAATTTTTACCCCATGTTATATTTTGTCCCAAAAGTATTTAAAAAAGGTTAAAAGTTGGACACCGGGCGACACTGTAGCTTATCCAATCTCCGCGCCGAACGGTTAGGTACATAAGTACTATTATCAATGAACGCAAGACGGCGCGCGGCGCGGCGCGGCGCGGGTGAGCATGTTTTTGTACGGACAAACAGGTAGGTAACTTAACAAGCTTATAACTTTGTGATTTTTCATGATACAGTTTTAAAATTTTGTAGGTACATAGATTCTTACATAAAAATACTACACACGTGTTTCGGATTTCGCAGATACTAAAAATAATGTTGTATAATAATATGTGAAGACGATGCACCTAAAATAAAATTTCTATACCTCAATAATATAGGTAAAAGAATTAATTATGCGTGGTCATACATAAAACAAAATATACAGGGTTATTGGTAAAACACCAGCAACCTCTTAAGAGGTCATTGTACTCATCATTATGAACAACTTTTACTATGGGACCAAAACTGAAATCTCGAAAAAAAAATCAGCTGTTCCCTACATTTTTGTTTGTATAACTCGTCAAAATGTAGGGAACAGCTGATTTTGATTTCAAACCTGAAATCGCGAAAAAAAATCAGCTGTTCCCTACATTTTTGTTTGTATAACTCGTCAAAATGTAGGGAACAGCTGATTTTTTTTTCGCGATTTCAGGTTTGGTCCCATAGTAAAAGTTACCTGCATAGGTACATACCTGCATAAGTCAACTTTTTGGACTGCATCTTTGTTCTTATAAGTTCTAGGGGACTGACAATTGTTACTGCTAACATTCTTGCTGTGGCTCCCGCTATCATTGGTATCCATAATGGTTGTGATGCTGAAATATATAGGAATAGATTTAATTATCTATATGAAGAAAAATAATTTAATGATCCTTTTAGCAACCCCAGGTATACGCACGGAGGTATTTCTATAGCGGCGATTTATTTTCGCACACTGGATTTGCAATGCTCTGCTCAGTGCAAACAGTTGAAAATCCAGTAGTCCGTTTTCATGACGCGCTGGGATGTGCTCTGTTGGATTCTCAATAGGTTAATACTAACAGTTAAAAATCCTTAGTGCGCGAAATAAAATCGCACCGGTAATAAACCGATCGTGCATACCTGGGCTTATGATTGATTCACAGATTATAATGTTGTTGAAGCAATTTCAAGATATAAAGATAAACCAACAGGAATATATCTAAGATAAAGTAGATATTTTGACCTACTGACACTTCAATACACGATCATAACAATAATATTATTAATTAAGTACTGAAAAACTTGAGAAACAAGTGATTTAGTTATGATAAACTTTTGTGATAATCGTCTGTTTACCAAGTGTTATTGTCAACAGGCTAACACTAGAAATTTCATGGAATCATTTATTTTTGAGGAATTGTCGACTTGGTAACATGTATATTCCAAAGTCTTGGGGAAATCTTTTTGAGTTTTTTCCCTTTCTATGGAATGGAGTATTCTGGTTATTAAATTTGTGGACCGGGTTAAGAATACAGTAATCAATCACTAAAATTACTAATACCACTCGGAAAGCTACCACGCTGAAATGGAATTTGGACACATCTGCTGCATGTGGGCTACTGGACTCCTTTAATAAACATTGGTCCTTGGCAGCTCTGGACAAAGAGGGGTAAAAGGAGAGTAGGATGACCTTTGCCCAGCAGTGGGACATCAATGGGTAGTAAAAAAAGGGACAAAAAGACCAAAAAAAATGTTGTCCCTTGTTTATCTTGCAATCGGTTGTAAACCTTTAACCAATTTTTTGTGCGGATCAACTAAATTAAAAAGGAAATTAGTACAGAATTTTTGTGTAACTTATAATGTTCAGAAGACTTGTAATAAATCCATACTAATATTATAAATGCGAAAGTGTGTATGTCTGTCTGTTACCTCTTCACGCTTAAACCGCTGAACAGATTTAGATGAAATTTGGTATAGAGATAGTTTGTGTCCCGGAAAAGGGCATAATATAGTTTTTATCCCAATATTTCCACGGGATCGAAACTTATGCGGGTGAAACAGCGGGCGCTGCTAGTACACTATACAAAAAGGTGTAAAGGGCACACAAAGTGCAAGTGTTGTATCTATAATTTGAGTTGCAAAAAATAGTAAATAATTTAAAGTACTTAACTTGTTTTGGTAGTGTCACCTATAACCTTGAAGTCAAGGTAAGGAAACTTGACAAGTAGTGTGATAATGTGTGTATGTATATTATGTAGGTGGCAATACATTATATATTATGTATTCTTTATCTCCTATCATTGCCATCAATCATGAGACCAATAGAAGACGAAATAAAATATTATTTGTTTTAGTGGTTAGGTATGAAATGTACAATTATTTAATAGTTAGAAAATATATAAATTTAGTACTTGTTATATTACTTACTGTTAAGCATTAAATTATTGTATGTTGTTTTCATTTTATATCTCAGTTGTTCGTATGTCACAAAATAAATTACTGTACATGGAAGAGCTAGGACTAGAGTAGGACTTAATCCTGACCATAATGCAGGAACTCCTTCTACTTTGGCTATTTTATAAAACGCATCCTGAAACCATAAAAACATTTCATGAATATAGAGATCAGATTTTTCAGAAAATGGGGCAGGCCTTTGCCCAGCAGTTGGATAGTACAGGCTAACAAAAAAAAAGAGATCAGGGTCAGTGGGTCGTCTCAGGGGTCAGATTATACTGTGTTATAGAATGTAGTCCTTATAAATTAGGGAGTAATTACAAAATTAAGACTAAATTTGGATTTTTACCATTTAACAAATATTTGAATAATAATCGATAGGCGTTGAGGTTCCCATCGCCCTGATTCGTTGATCTACTGCCCCTTGGGACACAGTGTAATGTAGTATGTGGAAGTGATGGTAAAATGGTAAAAAAGAAAACTATGTTATATATTACCATAGTTCCACTGAAATGAACTCGTCTGGGTAACCATGGCGATTCTCCACAGGGGCATATGTGTTCCATAAGACCATTGCAATATAAGTAACATTTATTTGACAGCAATGCCTTCTGTTGTGCTTGCAGCCTTATTTTGACAACATCAAGAGGGGTCACTAAAACAGTGAACGAAAAGGTATATCATATGAAACTATAAATTTTTGCACAAAAACAGAAAGTGAAGACTTACTGAATAACGAGGTTATAAGTGCACCAGAACATGCCGATGCCATTTGCTGGACTGGAGTAATGCGGAACTGAGGATCATCTTCACGAATCATGGCATTGGTTTTTTTCACAATCAAATAAGTTAATGTTCTTCAGCGTAACTCATTCGGATCTTACCCCGTACCCGAGTATTTACCTACTTTACCGTGTTTTTTTTTCTATTCTTCAACTCTAATGGCTGTCTCTGTCAGTGTCAGTGTCATCATCATCAATCAAATTCGATTGTTCATAAAGTATACAACTAATGTCTATGTCTGGCTGTCATTCGTGGATCTTTGACAGTCGTTACAGTCTATCAAAAAGTACTCTGTGGTCGTTACGGGTAGTTTACACAGCATTATATTGTAGTCTTTGCGGGTAGTCAAAAGCCCGAAAGGGTAACTTCTCATCTTAGTCTGTGCCTGAAAGTCTGCAATCTTACCAAGGGGTATCGTATTACCCAGTAACTGGGTTGTGGAGGTCAGATAGGCAGTCGCTCCATGTAAGATACTGGTATTCAGCTGCATCCGGTTAGACTAGAAGCCGACCCCAACATAGTTGGGAAAAGGCTAGGCAGATGATTAAGATGATAAAGTATAGAACTATATAGTCAAAGACTACAATATAATACTGTGTATTTTCAGTCTATCAAAAAGTACTCTGTGGATATGACATCTGTAACTGTGTTACCAGAATTGAAAAAACTTGGTTTGTAAAACTGTCTATGAAAAAAATCAATAAAGTTTTGTATTTTTAAAATCGACTAAATAATCATCGAAATAAAAAAAGGACCTTATTATTTCAATAGGTCTACGTTTACCGCACTGACCTGTATTATACAAGTACACTGGACTTCATACTAACGATTACAAAATAAAAACATATGATTTTCACTATTTTGATAGCTACGTGAGGGTCCGTAGACAGAGTAATCTATAGACTCATGGTATCCGTGTCACCGAAAGGGACAAAACATTCCGGTAATCTTCATCATACTATCATTTTTACAGCTTATTACACTGCACCTTGCCATTTTCACAGTTGCGCAAATGTACGGACGCCAGCACATCAAGTTACTACAATCTGTCAGATTTCTTTAATAGATAAGGTTCAAGGTTGATTGGGAAAATCTGACAGTTTCGGGTAGGTTGACCTGCTGGCGTCTGTACTATTATTGAATTATGTACGAAAAAGATCTTATTTTCCGTTTAATCGCGGTGTAGTTTTTGTTATTTCATTCTTATACGTCAAACTTGTTGTGCACATTGATGTGCTGCAGTAAGGGACAGAAAATATTCTTACTCTGTCTCTTTTCTTTGCTAGTGACGTTAATATATTTCTCTTTTTCTTATACGAATGAAAAAGAAGATATTATGCAGCAGTCTATAGTTTACTCTATCTACGTGAGGGTCCGTAAATCAATATTAAAGATGGGACATATCCATCGATAAAAAAAATACTTAAAAGAACTTTATCGATCGTTATAATCACTGAGAGGAATAATTATAATAGCGCATGACGGTCAAATCAGTGACCTATAAATATGAGGATAGACTTAAAATTTTGCCTAAAAACCACTATGGTTGAGCCATAACCATAACTGCTTAGTTCAGTCGGTGGGACATCTGAAATTAAGTGTTTAAAGTAAAAATGCTAACAATACATTGTAGATGGCAAGTTTTATTTCGATGTTAGGTGTTTACTTCGGAAACAAGCAAACATTAGGTACTTAAAATATTTATGTTTGTATTGTTTTAGCTAATCAAATTGCAGAAATTTCTGGCGACATTAATACAAAAAAATTACTCACTGTCTGAAGAAAATTATCGACACATTATAAACATGGAAAATTCACAACTTTTTTTATTTGAATTTAATTCCTGAGAACCTCGAGCAGGGTGCTTTGAATCGGCACAAAAAACAACTGTAATTTCGTATAGTATGTTTAGTCAAGCGTACTTGTTTAAAGGTCAGTGGTCTACCAATTTTGTTTATTTACGTGAAGATTCACTAAAATCATTTAATGTTGCTTCGATGAGGAAGATAATATAATAATAACCTCTATGGGCGGGCGCACAGAACACTGGGTAGTCAGCTTAGCCACAATCACTACCATTTTGTTTCCTGGCTAATACTAAAATGACTGAATTTGAAATTATTATCATTCGTACTGAAATGATAGAATAGAACCTTAGAGCATAGGTTAAATGCTCTAAGAATAGAACTACTGTGCCACCAGAACTGTTTAGTAAGTATTTTTTAGTTGACAGATCTTTGAGTAGTACTAGCGTACATCTCTAATTCTCTAGTAATTTCAGTCAAATTCACTGCCACATGGATGGAGGGCGTTACTAAAATTATTTAGTACATTTTTTAATATTCGGTAATAAAAACTCTACACGAAAGCGGCGCTCTTTCCTGAGGGTTTCAGTTGTGTAGATGAAAAATACTTTTTGAAATGTTTACCACAGCGTCTAAATCTTTAATGTGAGTACCTTTTCAGTTATTTTTGGAGTTTTCGGAGTTTTACATAACGTGACAGCTGTTTTTTTAGATCGATCTATAAACAAATTGTGAGATACTATTGAGACGGTCACACACTGATCATTCGCGAAATCGTTATATTAAGAAATAATAATCGCGTCAGAAGCTACGGGTAACAATGAAATGCCGAATGGTATATTATTCGTGTACGATTGATTTTAGCTTTCGTTCTCCGGTTCCCCATGTTCGACCAAGTAGGTAAAGGAAGTAAGTGTTTAGTCGCCGTGATATTCTCAAGGTCTCGTTTATATTGTGTCTTGTGGCGATACATACCTTTCTATAAATAATTTAATATTTACTCAACTCATTGTCACTGATTTTTTAAGCCGCGAATGTCGTAAGGGTGGAGCTCATCCTCATCGTTCTGTCATTAACCGAAAAATTTGCTTCTATAACTTAAAAAAAAACTAGGTCTTTGCTTTGTCACCAGTTTGCTAAAATATAATTCATATTATGGATATAAAATGCTGAATAGCATTGCCCAAAGCATTGTAAACACCTTGAGTTTTTTTTTTAATAAGTACTTATTTCAAAATAATATTTGTTAAAAATAAAAAGTACGTAGTTGTGATTGAGGAAGACCTTGTCTTATCTATATTAGAATATTGGTATTTGCAAAAAAAAAATAATTCCCGGTAGAAATATAAAAAAAAAAAATCTGGGACTAAGGAGTCCCAAAATCGTTCTGCACCAGAATATGTATTATTGTCATTGACATTGTAAAACATATCAGTGCCACCTTATCTGAAGTTTCTGCATCACTTCCTATCAGATGTTAGATTCTCATGTTAACATTTTGATTAGGACTTATTTATGAATTGTTATCAGTTTAAACATCCACCTAATTTATAATTAAATCAAGTACATTAGACATTTGTGTTTAATTTTAAAATATTTACATTACATTGTTATTTTACTAAAAAAAAAACTTCCCGGCCCTGGGTTGAAAGAACTGGAAGTCATGGGGAGACCTTTGCCCAGGAGTAGGATGATGTAGGCTAACAGTAACAGAACAAGCTAACAGTAACAGTTCGAAATTTGTTCAGTGGTTTAGGCGTGAAAAGGTAACATAAAGACAGACAAGAGTTACTTTCGAATCTATACTAATATTATAAAGCTGCAGAGTTTGTTTGTTTGTTTGAACGCGCTAATCTCTGGAACTACTGGTCCGATTTGAATGATTCTTTTAGTGTTGGGTAGTCCCTTTATCGAGGAAGGCTATAGGCTATATAACATCACGCTACGACCCTTAGGAGCCGCGCAGCGTCTGACACCGCGGGGAACAGCTAGTTTATAATATTAGTATGGATTAACTGAGGGTTTTCCTGAGCCTACATAAATTGTTGTGTTGTCCTTATTAATTTGACATGACAAATTAATAAATACCTGTATTAAAGCAGCACTTTCAACATTCAAAAGGAAGATGAATTAAATTACCAACCAGTCTTGAACAAGTGTGGTGTGGTGATCAATGCTTGTGTGTTCTCTGTATGAGCATAGGTCTTTGCCCTGCAGTGTAATAATAGGCTGGCATTATAATTAAAATACCTATTTAGCAATGAGGCAGACTCATAGTTGAGCAAGTAATATTATTGATTTACTCTTGTGCCAAATAATGACATACAAGGTACTTTATTTACAAATTGAGTTGTCAGTAATTTTCTGTCTTGAACACTGACCTAACTATAAAATAATGTATGATTTCAAATAATTTTAAATCAAAATAAGAATAATATTTATTTGTAAACAATATGTAAGTATTAGGATAAATACTAGTCCTTATAAATCCTATGCTTAAATACAATAACAAATTAATTTTGTAATCATTATGAACAGATTTGCTGTCCATAATAAATTAATTTTTGTGCAGTTTGACTTTGAATTAGAAAAAATATTTTGGAGTCCACAACCTGTACTATTCAACCCTAATGTCCATTCTAAATATTGTCTGTCAATGACTTTGTATAATTTTTAACAGTTAAGTACCCCCTTACTAATAAACATTGTATAGCATCTGTATAGTTACACAACTCTTTGTCTTCTTCTTTCGAAAGTCAAATTACTGACGACTGAAAGAGAGAAATCGATGTGTAACTATTTATCTGATATAATAATAAGATAAGATAAGATAATGCTTTATTTCTTGTTTATTAGTAAGGGTGGTACGGTATTACCGTGTTTACATTTACTATCCGAAATTCTTCAACAACAAAAAGTACGAGTACTTTCTATTATTAGTCTGTCCGAATATATTGTGAGTTGGCACAGGAGCTTTGTACCTAAAAATACTGTGAGATGATATCCAGAGTAACAAAACATTTCTCACCAACAGTCTTCTATGTTGATATTTACCAACAATGCTTAAATCGTTATCAGTGATGTGTTGTCTTGATTGATTATGTGTACACTGACTCCTAGACATAATCATAATAATATAATCTATTAAAACTAGATAGGTTTTATCAGTAGTAGTTTACCACTGGAATAGTTGCTAGTTTTGATTTTGAATTTTATTGTCTAACTTGATGTACAATTTTTTTTTTAAACGTTTACAAACATTTAAACTCACATACACAAACAGCCAGACCCGGAACAACTACTTGTAGGTCATACAAATATTTGTTCCGTGCGGGAATCGAACCCGCGACACGCAGCGCAGCAGTCAATCGCTTAAACACTGCGCCAACCGTGCCGTCCGACCACGGAATAGATAATCTATTCCGTGCGTCCGACAATACGACCGACGTAACTTGGCGGGCCTGAGATAGCCTTTGCGAACTTTCGCGCATGTTTTCTCACTCACCCTCGCCTCATGCCACCATTTGGTTCCTAAAAAACGTTAGTGCGCAGCCTTCTGCGCGAAGTTCAGGCCCGCCAGGTTACGTCCGCGTCGGTCGTATTGTATCTGGTCACATTTTTTCAGTGTCATCATCATCATCAACAACAAAAACAAATATCTTATCTTTTATTTTCAATATGTAAATTGTCTGAACCATTCTCATTTGTTACGTCGCAATGGGCGTGGTAATTACGTAAACTACCTCATACTCGGATAATTATAACTGAATAGATCTATGCTAACAGTCAGTAAGGTGTTCTATAGAATTATTATTCTATGTTTTATCCGTTTGTATGGCCGGGGGGCATTTGATAGAGGATGCATTTTTCGCATTTGCTCACTCGTAATCGTAACTCAATCTCTCGCCACGGCGTATGTACAGTCAACAAAGGAGTTAAGTATACAGGAGCGTCGGATATAGTTGTAGTTTACTAAGAAACCGATGGATGTTCTGGACTGAAATTTAATTTAATAAATAAGCTGTTTGTTTTCTATTAATAAACTAAAATTTTATTCGAGAATATCCATCGGTTTCTTAGTAAACTTCAACTATATCCGACGCTCCTGTATACTTAACTCCTTTGTTGACTGTACCTACATAGTCCCGTTATACACGCAGTTACCTATTGATAGTGTTGTGTTCATGATCCCATTTCAGGTATTCCCCGGGCTTAACAGCTTCGTACTCTCATCTGTGTATTTTTAAAGCGTACGTTAACTCTTTTATCATTAAAACGAAAAACCGATTCGGTATTTCGCGTTCTTCCAACTAGTTTCGATCTTAAACGGAGTTCAAGAGATCTTCACGCTAATCGAACTAAATATCCGTGAAGCAATAGTAACTATTTAACTAGGACGAATGTGTCTCAGGAAAATAATAGTAAAATAAAGTTTCAGTAGAACCTACTATTTTTCATTGTTTTTAGGGTTCCGTACCCAAAGGGTAAAAACGGGACCCTATTACTAAGACTCCACTGTCCGTCTGTCTGTCTGTCACCAGGCTGTATCTCATGAACCGTGATAGCTAGACAGTTGAAATATATATTTCTGTGGCCGCTATAACAACAAATAATAAAAATAGAATAAAATTTAAAAGGGGTGTAAAAGAAACGTTTTTTTCGCCGTTTTATGCCTTGTGGTATGGAACCCTTCGTGTGCGAATCCGACTCGCACTTGGCCGGTTTTATTTTTCTTCTTGGCCAACCCGTAATGTAACATTTACATGATTAACTGACTGAAATTGAAAATCTCATTGATATTCGCTTCAGACGAACCTGTAATCTTGTAGGTACATTATTACCTACCCGAGCAAATGGTTCTTTCGCCTTCAAGCCTTCAGAGCAGTCTACGACCAGCACCCTAATACTATTACTCTCAATTTTAATAATTTTGAAGCTGATTGCTAATCCATTGCTCCATATGTTAAAAACCATACCACCACCCATTGAAACCCATTGCTACTGATAGTGTGTTACACAATTACCCTGTGGGACCGTCTGCAGTTACCTGCAATGTGCTTGTATTATATTTTTCTGCGGTAATGTCAAGGTTGGGCCAGCATCGCGAGCAACGCCCCTCTGAAACCCGTTTTGATCGTAACCAGCCAGTTACATAACGCGATCATCATAAAAACTAGTTACGGAAATAGTTAATTAGTGATAACAATTTGCGATGCTACTACTGCACAAGCCTCGTCCAATGTAGGTACCTAAACTTGAACACCGAAGCTGACATTGAATAGGTCCCTTCCTCAAGTATCGATTACCATTGTTGCATGTTGATATCTAAAGTGTTACGATGTATTATCGATGTTACGGTTCGTATTTTATAAAGCCGTTATCGTTTCTCCGCGAGATTTGAGTGAGCCCATGCGTGTATGTGTTCTTTTACGATTACTAACACTTGGAAGCCGTCTCTGTGTTCCCATGGTATCTACTCTCGTAAAAATACCAAATCCCCGATGTCTCTCAAAGTACATTTTGACTCAAATTCAAAGGAGAATGGTGATTTTCGTCTCTGCACGACAGAGATTTAAGTAATTCAAAACTTGCGAATGGTTGCCAAAAATTGGTGAATTATTTATTAATCTGGTGACATCTTTGAGCAGTCTAGATCGTCCAAAAAATTTCTAGGTATCTTTATCTCAATGCATCACAGATATACTTGGTTCAAGTCGTCTGAATCTCAGCACACTAATTGCGTAACACACTATTACTCTCAATTTGAATCATTTTGAAGCATATTGCTAATCCATTGCTCCTTATGTTCGAGAAATGTGTCTGCTCGACAACGTAAATGATGCAATGAATGCTATTGAACTGTCAAAATGAAACCCATTGCTACTGATAGTGTGTTACGCAATTACCCTGCAGGTCATGAACCTTACATTTGCCGATTCAGTTTTTTGTTGGCACGTTAACACTGCGTAGAATGTTCTGAAATATGGCACAAGAAGCATTTCAATCTTTGCCTACAATTAAATGCTAGATCAAAATGAATTTAATATTCATCTTGATGCGAGAAGTAACAAATTGTTAAATGGTGGTAAAGGTTTATATCAAAAGAATTAATTAATCGCAATAAGTAGCTGTATTCTACAGGATGGCATCCATCGACAAACAACCTGTTACCATGGATTCAGTAGGTACATAGTTCTGGAGCCCCATTAGTTAAAACTTCGTCGGTTATTAAAAAAAACTGGCCAAGTGCGAGTTGGACTCGCACACGAAGGGTTCCCGTACCACAAGGCAAAACCACGTTTGTTGTATGGGACTTAAATATTTTTTATTTTTTTTGTATTTGTTGTTATAGCGGCAACAGAAATACATACTTAATTTGTGAAAATTTCAACTGTCTAGCTATCACCGTTCTTGAGACAGACAGACGGACGCGTACGGACAGACAGCGAAGTCTTAGTAACAGGGTCCCGTTTTTACCCTTTGGGTACGGAACCCTAAAAACAGCTCTTCTCTACATTTTGACCGCTTAGGTTCCACTTTTGTAGGAACAGATTTATTTTTAGCTGGGTTTCTGATACATTAATGTAGATAAGCGTAATCCATATTTCCGACAAACCTGAAACCGTCAACGAGGATTTTTATCTTTTGTTAGCGTCAGCCCAGTGGCAAATGACGTAGCTGATCGACAAGCATTCAAATAACTGTCACTATTATCGTCGATCTTTAGATTTAAATGTCTATTGTTATATGCTGTCTGTAACACGAGCTTTGAATGTGTATGTACCTATTTACACCGTAGGTAAAGGAGAAAATTAAGATCAGTAATCGTACATAATTTAGCAACGTTCTGGCATCCATCGTTTTGCTTTTAAACGTCGCCGTTCCGTTCCTTGATCGATTGTGTCTCAAGTAACTAATTTAAAGCGACGCGATTGCTGCCCGGATTCAGCTACCTTTAGCGAAACCAGGTTCTCACTACCTAATATAAAGTATCATTATGTATTCATCATCCTCCTGCTTCCACCTCTATTCATTTAGAGTCAGCGCAGCAGGATTTCTTCTTTCATAAATCTCTAACCTAACAGCCGCCAAATCTTCACCTCTTTCTTAGCCATGTCGTTTTCTTTCATCTTTCACACAATCCATCCTTTGTTTGGTTTTCCGCTACATTAAAGTCTTCATGCTCTAAACTTCTGCTCGAGTATGAATATTGCTGTGCTGTTGCTGTGCATTCAGCGAAGTTGTCTTGAGAAGGGAATGGTTGCTTCATATGTCTTATATGGATATCAATTTAATCTTTACTGGATTTAGTGCGATTGTAAAGTCTGGGGGACTTCGAAACGCATCTACTGTAAATCTTAATCCTTCTACTTAATTGCAATAGAACGTAATTGTGTCTTATTGCTGCAGTGCGGTGTCTTTACTACGTTCAATTTACTAAATTGGCAAAAATTGGTTTAGGCTACTTCCTTTTGGACTAGTTATCACAAGGTCGATCAGGATATATCACTGTGTTTTCGCTTTTCATTAGTGAAGAGATGCTAGTTTCGATCTTGTGACTGGGTAACGTGACAATGAACGACCAGTAACAGTCAAAAATACATTTAACAGTCCTGCGCGTTCTCGGAAATGTGGGATAAGTTAAACGAAGACTGTCATACGTTTACAAAATGATGTAAGAAAGTCGCAGACACAAAACAATTTGGGTTAATGCATATGGGTTTCTGCCATTACTATTTTAATCTTATTAAAATTCACGGCCTTGACACATCCCTAATGAGTGTGACCTGTTTTATTGCAAAATTCCGGTCCAGGTCTACGTCACGGAAATCTCCGTCACTGCCCGAGTTTAATGTTCGTAAATCCAAGGCCCACAGTTTAGCCATTGAGTCACCGTTTTCATCGGAAGTTTGATGATATACTAAATCGCTCACAGTGCTCTGTTGCTAACTTGCTATACTTGCTACAACGCGAGTATCGTGATTTTCCTCATAGGTTAAGAATTTCCCAAACTAACCACATAAACTCTAATTTCCTTCTTTTGTGCAATGTTTTGTGTTGATTTCTTTGAGGCTACTCAGGTGAAGCTATTGATCTCGAGTTTTCGACACAACTCGAACACAGTTCAAACGATTGGTTCTTGAGCAGTGCTCAAGCAAAATACGATAATAAGAGTGCCTCAATATCGACAAACACTCCCTGTTTTGGAGTTGTTTTTATTGCCTTATACATTAACATTCAAAGAGGTTTTCATTTTTATAACAAACGTTCCTTGTGGTAATAGCTTAAGAACGTTTACGCTGTACGGCATTTCATACAAACTTTCAAGCCCTTATTTTTCGAAATGAATGAATTAAACTTCATACGCATATTAAGCAGGATACAAAGATCTAAAAAGTTACTTAAGAACATTTTCGAAAAATATTGTTACAGATAAGTGTAAAATTTTAAGTGTAAAATTTGTATGAAAAGCCGTACGGCATAAACGCTCTTAATATAATCAGCCTTTAATGGTCCCACTGCTGGGACACAGGCCTCATTTCTGTGAGAGGGAGTGGGCTGCAGTGCACCACGCGGGCCAGTGCGGGTTGATATATGTCACATGTCTTCGAACTGTTAATAAACAATAGCTTACTGTTATAGAAATTCAATGTGTTATTCTGATCGTGATTTGTGTCGATTGACTGTAAATAGTCATGTTTTATGTTTGGTAATAAAATTTGAATCATGTGACATCGGAACAGTTTATTGTTTGCACAGCTTTGATGTATTAGCTTTAACAATACATAATCCATAATACATAATGCATGATTGATGTACTTACCTATTAGAAATGAATAACGATTGACATTCTGTTTTGATTGGAGTTGTTATGTTAGTTTAGGTTGGTGATTTTTGATTCAAGAAAGTTTGCTAACAAACTGTAATGTAGTGAAATGTTTTTGCATAAATAGGTGTGCGATTTCCATCCTTCAAGTATTTCAATCAAGGAAAGAATTTATACGCCAGTACTAATTTCATCGTTTCATTTGGGTTATTTATCATACTTAGCATACGTTTGCGTGACAATTATAATCTGTATCTATATGTCGCTGCAGTTATGTACGCATCTAGTTTTTGCCCGCGGCTTCGCCCGCGTTGAAGTCAGAAATTATACCATGGGAACGTGCTACCGGGGCAAAAAGTAGCCTGTCTCCTTCCTACAGGATGCTATTTATCTCCTTGCCAAATTATCGAAATCCGATTAGTGGTTTAGGCGTGAAAAGGTAACAAACAAACTTACTTTCGCATTTATAATAGATATTAGTTAGGATATGGATGTGTAATATTATATTTTGGTGGTAAACATTGATACGAAATTATACAAACAAAATATAACAAAGATTTTAGACAATTAAATAAATTCTTGTCGATGTATATAGGTATCATTTTTTTTGTGGCTTTCTGTACCTATAATGGAAACAAAAGTTTGTTATTTTATTCAATCTGAGCTATTGCCTATCATAACGACGACATACTGACCTTATAAGCACCTGATTCATAGAGCATGGATATGTATTTACAGATTTTTTTTTTTTTTTTTTGCTAGCCTATGCTGTCCCACTGCTGGGCAAAGGCCTCCCCCAAATCCAGGAACTCTTTTCCCGCGCCACCTCGAACCAGCCCTCGCGGTACGCGTCCAGGTCATCTCGCCATCTCTTTCTGGGCCGGCCTCGGCGGCGCCCGTCCATCTTCAGGCACCCATTGTGTGGAGATTTTTGCCCAGCGGTCATCGTGCATACGGCTAATGTGACCCGCCCAATCCCATTTGAGCCTGGCAGCCTTCTTTCCTACATCCATTATGCCCGTTTTGGAACGCAGCGTGGTGTTCCGAATTTTGTCCTGTCTTTTAACACCCAGAATGCTGCGTTCCATCGCTCTTTGGCAAACTCCAAGGCGGAACTTTTGCGACTCGGTGAGCGACCAGGTCTGAGCACCGTAGGTTAGGACGGGCAGGATACACATGTCGATGAGTTTGCGCTTCAGGGAGATCGGTAGATCACCCTTCATTAGCATCTTCATGGACCAGTAGCTTTTCCAGGCGTTCTCGATCCGGCGGTCGATCTCCCTTTCCTGCCTGTTTTCGAAAGAAACTAACTGGCCCAAGTAGATATACTCATCGACATAAATTATTTCCTGCCCATCTACCTCGACCCTACGCTTAGTGCTGTTGGTCATTACTTGGGTCTTAGACCGATTCATCGCAAGCCCCACCCTGAAGCTAGCCGTGCTCAGCTCTTGGAGCATGGTCTGGAGTTCTAGAGCTGTGGGGGCAAAAAGGACGATATCGTCGGCAAATCGGAGATTTGTTAGCCTCTTTTTGCCGACGTCGATGCCTTTGGTCTTCCATGAGGCTGCCAGTGACTTAAATATCTCCTCAAGTGTGCTCGTAAACAATTTGGGAGAGAGCGGATCACCTTGTTTAACGCCTTTTTGAATTTGAAACGACGGTCCAGCAGTATTTAGTTTTATGTTTGCCGTGCTATTGTTGTAAATGGTTTTTAAAAGGTCTATGTATTGTCTTTCAAGTTCTTGGTGTTCTAGGGATGTGAATATTTCTAAGTGTTTAATACTATCAAAGGCCTTCGTATAATCTACGAAGGCAAGATATAACGGTTTATTGAATTCTGTGTATTTTTCTAGGGTCTGGTTTAGTGTTTGAAGGTGATCGGTTGTTTAAAAACTTGGGCGAAGTCCGGCTTGTTCTGGTGGCTGGTGTTTATCCAGTTTCCAGTCTATGCGGTTGTGTATCACTTTAATGAAAGTCTTATAAATATGAGATGTCAGACTAATTGGGCGGTAGTTGCCGATATCGCTTTTGTCGCCTTTTTTGTGCAGAAGGACTATGTTTGAATGGCACATTGACTTAGGTACATTTCCTGATGTTAATATTGTGTTAAATAGGTTAGTAAGGTGGGGCAATAATGTGTTAGAGCCAATTTTTAATGTTTCGGTAGTGATTCCATCTTCTCCAGGACTTCTGTTGTAGCGCATGGTTGTGAGTGCTCTGTGTACTTCATAACCGCTTATTGAGGGAATGGAATCTGGGAGACTGTATTCTGTGCTGATCGGGGGTGGTGAATGATCTGAATATAATGATGTATAGAATTTGGTCGCTATTTCCATGATTTTATCTCTATTATAGTGTTTTATTCCGTCGTTGTCTTTTAAGCTATTGATCCAAGTTTTTCCCTTCGTCACTCCATGTTTCAAAACCCTTAAAGATGAGTGTTTTTCTAAAGCTGTTTTTACTAGATGTGTATTAATATTTCTCAGATCTCTCCTAATACTTCTTTTGACTTCTCTATCTATTATTCTATATTCTGTTGTCCCCATTTCTTCCTTTGTTCGTTTTTCAATCAAATCCACACTATGACCTGTTAATTTGTTTTTATTTCTAGGTGTGTTCATTATGTTTTTACTGCTTTTGATGATTCCCGTAACTATTGAATTATATTGGTCTTCTACGTCTGCTTCATCAACTTTTAGTTCCTTAAAATAGTTTGATAGTTCGAGATTAAAATGTTCTAAGTTATTGATAAGCGTCTCTTTAGAAAGGCGCTTAGTTTACAGAATTATAATCATTAAAATCATCAACACAACTCTCTAAGACCATGTAATCCCCAAATGTCAAGATTTCATGAAATAGTCATTCTTGGGGATTACATGGTCTTGGAGAGTTGTGTTGATGATTTTAATGATTATAATTCTGTAAATACATATTTGTTACGGCCGCGAATCATATTTTAATCAACCAAAAAACGTAAAAAGAAATGAATTTCGCGGGCTACCCTGGCGCTTTCGCCTTAAGAAAACAGCATTTGTAAAGTGCAATATTATGAAGTAGGTGCATGCCTATATTATACTGTTCTTGTGGTTACACGTTACATAATCTCGAACTGCGGTTATGAACTTATGACGCACTCTTGAATGTGCAAACTCCGGGAATTCTGGCAAGTAGCAGGAAAATGTTCAATTTCTAAATTTTTGGGAAATACGAGTTTTGTTGTTGTTGTTGTAAATTGGCTTTTTAACCGACTTCCAAAAAGGAGGAGGCATGTTCGACTTTATATGTTTTTTTTATTGTATGTTTACCGATTTATCCAATTGTGGACCTACTTAAAAAAAATATTTTATTGTTTGAAAGGGTATGCTCTCGAGGTGATCCCATTGTCACCAAGTCGGAATCTGATGAGGGAATCCCATGGAAATCGAGGGAAACCCTCAAATTTTATAGACACACCTATAGCGATTTGGGTATTTATTACAGTAACTCTTGCATTTGCTGTCGGAAAGCACCATTTGGTGAAGTGATGAAGACCACAGATGGCCATCGGAATTATTCAATAATTAGTATTTCACGGGTTGCGATTCGATTAGGTACTTTAATGTGGTTGCTAAGCAATTTATGCTCGTCACAATGCGTATGGTGCGGCAACAGAAATACATAATTTTCACAAATTATGTATTTCTGTTGCCGCTATAACAACAAATAAGTACTAAAAACAAAATAAAATAAATATTTAATGGGGGCTCCCATACAACAAACGTGTTTTTTTTTCGGCGTTTTTGCCTTGTGGTACGGAACCCTTCGTGTGCGAGTTCGACTCGCACTTGGCCAGTTTTTACATGTTTTGTTAAACTGAGTGAGCTAGTTCATTGTTCATGTGCAATTTTTAAGCTGCATTCCTGTTTCAGATGTTGTTCAACCGCTATAGGCCCACACAGGGCGCTGGCGTCCATTCTTGCGAGGAGCCCATCCATTGTAGCAGTGTCACTTCAAAGCCGGGACTACCACGAGGTCACCGGCAACATAATCTGCCCCAATGTAGTCAGAGGCATCGACCACTTGAGAGATCCTCGTCTCAATAAGGTAAGATATGTAGAATATCCACAAGTTGCAGTATAATAACCTATTTAAAGCCGCTGCCGTTTCTTTTTAATTTTTACGGTTTTGAGCTCAATTTATTTCATCTGCACCATATAGTGCCAATTACGCTTAAAAAATTCAGAACCGGGAAAATGTAATTTTGGATTCAGCTGCAGCTCATTTTGGGTAGAAACCGGCCGAATCTAAACTGTAAGTCGGACAGTATTTGATTTTAAAACGTGTATACAATTGAGTTGGTCTCATACGTAGTTTATACGGAACACTTAGCCCGTCCACTGTTTGAGTGGGGCGATAAGCTACCAATAAACTAGATCAAACCGGAATACTTATTTGTCAACTGTAATTTTCCTTTTTGTTTAGATTTCCCCCGTTTTTCCTCAAAGTCGGTATTGAACTATTGAGCTAAATGTAAGGAAAAACGAATGACATTGACTATTGATTACAATAGCATACCTACTAGCATTGAAATTCGGTTTGTTTTGAAATAGATTTAAATAAAAATACATTGAGAACCGGCTGGTTTAGAC
This sequence comes from Oligia latruncula, assembly GCA_948474745.1. Taxonomy (NCBI): domain Eukaryota; kingdom Metazoa; phylum Arthropoda; class Insecta; order Lepidoptera; family Noctuidae; genus Oligia; species Oligia latruncula. The sequence goes on along the minus strand of OX419693.1, from coordinate 7,584,495 downwards.
AGTTTGGCAGGGGCCGAGTTTTGGTTTGTATAAGCGAAATAATTAATCGATACTGTAGAAACGTACAATCGACATAAAGGCATAGCTTTCTAGAACTTAAACTTCTATAGAATCATAATACATACATAAACTCACGCCTTCTTCTTGGTAGGCACTAGGCAGAAACTACAGACTACTCCTTTTGCCTCGACGTTCAAACACCTGCTCCCTAATTGCGTACCTAATACACTATCAATCGGAATCTGAATCATTTTGAAGCAAATTGTTAATCCATTGCTTCATAAGTTCGAAAAATTTGTCTGCTCAGCACCTAAATAACGCAATGAATGTTGTTGAACTGTCAAAATGAAACCGCTTCCGATTGATAATGTGTTACACAATTAAGGTGCTGGTCATACATGACCACAGATTGCGAGTACTACGCACCTGACCTTTCCTAAGAACATTACCAATCTTCTTCGTCGGATTCCCTTTTTAGTCATTTTAAATAAGCTTCGACCAGAATTCGGTCACTTCGATAGCGTCAGCGTTGGCCTCGCAAAGGTCTTTCAATAAGGTCACTATATGTCCTAGGACTATATGTCCTAGGACTATATGTCCTAGGACTATATGTCCCCTGCCTCCGTTTCCATTCACATATCTACCTTTAATACCTTTTGTTAGAATCACAATTTGATTCCCAAATCAGTGTCCGTAAATATTTATCCCGGTAGTATAAATTACTTAATGGCGTGATAGTAAAATTACACACACGATTAGATAAGATAACCCTTTTATTGGTGAAAAACTCACTTATGTAACATCTAGATTATAATGATTACATGTTTTATTTTTTAGGGTCTAGCTTTCACACTGCAAGAGCGTCAGGCGCTCGGCATCCATGGTCTTTTGGCAGCCAAGTTCAAAAGTCAAGAGGAACAGCTAGAAATATGTACTATTTCCATTGACAGATATGAGGATAACCTCAACAAATATCTCTACCTCGTCGAGTTACAGGTGACTAAACATGATACAGGTACCGTTGATTCTGTGAAGCTATTTATAGAAACTGGGTTTTGGACACAGGGTCTGGTATGGGGTGGTTATTGTACGAATTCTAGTTTTAGATCGGAGTTCTAGGTATGAAGCTTAATGCTTTTTGGATTTGTTGAGTTAATGTACTAAACATGACGAGTGGATTTTTTTTAAACCGATTATTTTTATAGCTTGAATTTAAATTAAGTTTTGGGTGTTATGACTGACAACGGAAAATCGTAGACTGGGTGGGTAAAATTTGTTTATTTGGATAACAGGTGGTGAAAGGAATGTTTAAAGGTGTGAACTAAAAATAATTTTGTACGAATCTCCTCCGTTCAAAAAAGCGTGAAAAATATTTTTTAAACTGCCATTGCTTGAATCACAGCAATAAGCAATCTGGCTAATCGTGTTGGCCTTGACCTAAATTCGTCATCGACCCTGCTAAACCTATGTGTACCGGTATGTTTCGGTGTTAAAATGATTTGAATGCAGGGCCTTTAAAAAACTAAACATTTTCTTTATAGGAACTTATTGGTGTGTATGAATCGTGTAAAATATGCAGCACATTACAATAGGTACCTCTGTCCAACTCCAAATCGAAAAATATACAAATTTTAATATACCTACCTACCTAAGCACCCAGAAAAAAAAGTGAAAAAATTAATGTAAAAAAAAAAAAATTAAAAAAATTAATGATGAATTCATTAAATGTTTGTGTTTTAAACAGCTCCAATAAAATATCGTTAGTAGGTAATGGCCCAAATTGAAACAAATTGCAACATTTTCGCCATGGCTGCGGAAACGGGGTCACAGCCTACTTATTTCGGGAATTGTTTCATTGGTATAATATAACCCCTGTAAAATACGAAAAAAAGTCACAAAAGTATTAAGTGCTAATGTTTGTTATACAAAACAGAACTTATGACCGGATGAATCACGGACTGGAAAGGACATGTTTTGAAAATTGTGCAGTAATCTAACACAAATAATATGATTAAGCATGTTTGACCCTAATAATTATCTAGGCCCGCTTGCACCACAACTTCCTAAATGCGTTTAGCACAAAAAAAATTAGAACATCCTCCTGTGTCAGAGACAGGAGGATGTTCTAATTTTATTCTTCAAACGATTGACAGAGCTAGATCAATTTTTAAATGCGTTTAAACATAAACGCATTTAGTAATTTCTGGTGCAAGCTGGCTTTAGTTTATGTATGGTTAAAGCAGGTTAGCGGATGATTTGTTCAATTATGTACAAAGGACTGTTTTCAACTTTGTTGTGCGCTGGTGTATGATTTTGCTAATGGCACCTATTACCTCTCTCACAATAGGTTTCATTCATTATTTAAATTTGGCGTTTCTGTTTAACTGATTTTTTTCTCTACATTCTCTTTCAAGCAGGTTTCGACTTATTTTGATTTAGTACATTGGTAATTTAAAAAAAAAAACATCAGCCAAGATTGTTTTTGAAAAAAGAATAGAAGTTATTTATTTGCGGTCCTGTTAATAATTTTGCAACAGTCCTTAGGTTCGATTTTCAAAGACAATTCCCTTTTTATTTTCGATTGGTTTAAAAATGAATGTCCTTTTTTTACACTGCAAGTACCTGCAATCAATAACGGGCAAAATGTGGGAGATACCTATGTCCATCAGTGGACTGCAGTAGGCAGTAAACATAATTTACTTTACTGGCTTTAACACCATAAACTTTTCCAAAATAAACAAGGCAATGTTTTTAATAATTTTATTGAATTATTGCAGGACAGAAATGAGAAGTTGTTCTTTAGGCTTCTTGCGGAGAACGTTGAGAAGTATTTGCCGATCGTATACACCCCGACCGTGGGCCTGGCGTGTCAGAAGTTCGGTCTCATTTACAGGAGACCTAGAGGCCTTTTCATCACCATCAACGACAAGGGACATGTATTCAACATTATTAAAAATTGGTGAGTGTTCATTTTTATCCATATGCGAAGCAGCAAACCGCGTATCTATACAGGGTAAATTAGCTAACGAAACTCCATAAATGTGACGGATATCGTTAACCAATGACGCAAAAACAGAAATAAAATATTTTATAAACACATATTTTTACCGACTTCACAAAAAGGAGGAGGTACTATGTTCGGGTGTTTGTATGTTTTTTTTTTTTTGTATGTTTGTTCATCGAATACTCCGCCAATTGTCGACGGATTTTCAAAATTCTTTTTTTGTTCGAAAGCAGATAGTTCTGAGGTGGTCCCATTGTCACCAAGTTAGGATCTGATGATGGAATCTTAGAGAAATCGAGGGCAACCCTCAAATTTTATAGGCTCACTTATTGTTTTTCGCATATTTTATGAAGTATCTTGTGTATTTGTGTATGGTTGTCACCATCTCAGGTAGCTGGGCTGATGATGGAAGGTACAACTCCTTAACAGTAAGAAGTTACTCGAACAGGCAAGGACTGTTTTAGTAAATTGTTTTGATGTTTGATAGGGCATTTGCCACATTTGGTCTCATGATCATCAAGTCATGACCTAATGCTGCAGTCAGGATAGTCTGCAGAGTACCTAACTCCTCGACAACTAACAGCAGATATATCGTGTTTAGGCTCATTGAAAAGGGCTCGAAGTGTGGATAAACGTAATGTTACTGAGGAACACCGAAGACCTGATGCTGAAGCCAGGAGCATCAGAAAAAGTACAAACCTTGAAATTACAGCACCGTAGTCGTGTTTGGGCTCATTTTAAACAGGACTATGCAATGTTGACATAAGTCTGGCCTGATGCTGCAGCCAGGATTATCAGCATCTAATCTAAAAACTAATAAAAGGAGAACTCCTCAACAATTAACGGCCCTGCATCGAGAAAAGGAATATTTTAGAAAAAGGCGATGGGCAAGTTGACATTAGGCTATTGTAACTTAGATAAATTGTAAATAGACCCACTAAAAAGCGAGAAATAAAAACTTTTTAACAAAAAAAAAACCGACTTCCAAAAAAACACTACAAACTGAAAAATAACTTTAATTTCGGAAGTCGGTGGCAAAAACTAAAATACTGATCCCTAAGACACCGACTTCCGAAATTAAAGTTATTTTTCAGTTTGTAGTGTTTTTTTGGAAGTCGGTTTTTTTTTTTTTAAAAAGTTTTCAGCTAACTACACCACCAGTGGCCCATACCCAGTCAGCTATAGGTTTTTCAAATGACGACGTTAGTTTTTTGTTTTATCGTCATTAGATATCAATACCGATCGCGTCTGCGGAGTTTGGTTAGTTAATTTAGTTTGACCCTGTAAGTATATTTATTTATTATATAATCTTTGTATGATATTTATTTATTCTCTCGAAGAATCCTAACGGCCCGATGGATTTTAATAAATAAGTAGTCTATCGATCTGACCTGCCGGGTCAGCGGGATTGTCCGAAAGGGTTACCACTGGCCCGGAACATAAAGGGCTAAGGAAGGATCACGTAAGGGTTTTAGTCAACGATAAAAAAAAAAAAAGTCCGTAAGAGTCTGACACTCCATTCTGCTTCGCCCAGAGGGGGAGGGGTTTTTTTGCGGATGGGAAATCATTTAATGATTTCCCATCCGCAAAAAAAAATAAAAACTGTCTGTATGTTGTTACCTTTACACGCCTAAACCACTGAACGGATTTCGATAAAATTTGGTAGAGGGAAGGACATAGGATAGTTTTTTATCGACATACCTCGCGGGTGGAAGCTAGTAATAGTATAACTAGCTTATCTTGAAAAAGAATTTGAAATCTTAAAAGCATTAAGCCAGTCTAGGTCGACCTGGACTGACCTAGACTGGTGAAGGCTAGAGAAAATCGATAGACAACAAGAGCGCATACCAAATGACATGGCTTTAAATTACTCAATAAACTTCATACTGTAGTTGTAGTCTCGTGATCAGTGTTTCATCAGGAAATTCAAAAGCAAAATGGAGACCATAAAATAAAACAGGTTATACGTTGTAAATGTAATGTTATCATAGCTTCAATACAGTCAGGTAATAAAATAATTTTAATTATCGTCACTCTCAAATGAAAAACGTCTTAAAGTAAAGATGATTTCAATCATTTAAAAGAAGGATATAGGTAAGGATTAAAAAATTCAAATCAAATCACTAATTTGTAAATGGCACTAAAATTTGCCATAAGTAGGTTTGTTTACATATTTGTTAAATTGTATTGAAACAGAGTATATAACTACCGCTATTCCACAACAACATAACAAGCTATACTATGTCCTATGTAAGCTGACTTCTCACTGTACGAAAAGCCTATACAATGCGAAGTCAGCTAAAACTCTAACCCCCTAACTTGTAAACGTTGTATAGCGTCTGTATAGTTACACAACGCTTTGTCTTCTTCTTTCGAAAGTCAAATTACTGACGACTGAAAGAGAGAAATCGGTGTGTTACTATTCATCTTATATAATACGTTTATTAGTAAGGGGGTTAATGTATAGCTTGATGTGTCACCGTGTGTACTACTAAATGCCCTTTAAAATTTCGGGTGAACGTTTCTTTCCAACCCAATTTTCTAATCGATATACAGTAAGTACTATTTTGTACTATTGAAATTTGTCACGCCACCTCGGGTTAAGAAGGGTCATAATACAGAACTGTTAAGGTCGGTTTACACCAAATGAGTGCACATTCTGTCCCCACTCTAGCAAATTATTTTTGTGTAAACAGTGACCGCATTCTTTCGTGGTTTATCCATGCTATAATATCTATATCATCATCTGCCTAGCCTTTTCCCAACTATGTTGGGGTTGGCTTCCAGTCTAACCGGATGCAGCTGAATACCAGTATTTTACATGAAGAGACTGCCTATCTGACCTCCACAACCCAGTTACTGGGTAATACGATGACCCTTGGTAAGACTGGTTGTCAGACTTTCGGCTTCATAAGCAGACACTATAAGCAGGACATTATAAGCAGACACTTTTGACGGGTAGTCCCGTCAAAAGTGTCTGCTTATAATGTCAAAATAACAGCTTTTTACTAAATGCCTACCCTATATGAAAGTATACATAATATACGGTACTTGTTTGGTTCGGCAAATCTCCGAAACGGCTGGACCGATTTAGACGGGACATAACATAAAGAGGCTACTTTTTGTCGCAGTAGCACGTTTTTGAACGACATCCACACGGGCTAAGTCGCAGGCAGAAGCTAGTCATGAATATAAGAAAGAATGCTCTTGTTCTGTTGGTGTGGTTTAATTCAACCCACTTTTAGAATTAACAATTGAAATTCTTTTTCAAAAAGACATAACAACATTATGTAAAACATGACATTCGATGTCGTTATTCATTCCTTATCCTCAACCTATAAAACAATAAAGCAACAATTTCTTTTCATCGTATGAAAATAACTCGAAGCAATACTTCAACGCTACTCTATCGTATGTAAACAAAGCTTACGTTGAATGAACGTAAGTTGTACCGTAATTCATTTGTTTTTACGATATACTATGCCTTTGGCAGCTCCTACAGTACAATGTATGATTCATAGCCTATTTTTAACGCCTAAAAGGGTCATTTGTATTTAAAAAACCATCTATAAATAAAGTTACGCATATGAATGGAGTAGTGATGGCCCAGTGTTTATGTCCCCGATTTATAAGTAGTAGGTTGTGGGTTCGAACCTATACAGGGTTATTGGTAAAATATTAACAACCTGAAATCGCGAAAAAAAAATCAGCTGTTCGCTACATTTTGATGATACGAAAACCAATGTAGGGATTTTTTTTTCGCGATTTCCGGTTTGTTTCCATAGTAAAAGTTGCTCATGATGATGAGTACAATGACCTCTTAAGAGGTTGTTAATGTTTAACCAATAACCCTGTATAGACAGGCACGTTACTTTGTGTAAATAATTTCATAATCACTACTTTTATTTTTGTTTGGGAAATTATCAAATAACTTCTCCCGCTCTGGGCGGAGCGGGAGGGCGGGCGTGTCAGACTTTTACTGACTAAAACCCACCCGTGTTCCTTCAGTTGCCTGTGCCAGGGCCACGGTAACTCTTTCGAACAACCCGCGACCCTGAAACGGTAAACGTGACTTATGAATAGTCCCTTAGGGATGTCCGAAAAAGCAACTAAGGTTTATTATCAAGATAATCTAATAAATAACAGAATACTACCACCGACAATCCATCTGTACCCATAAGCGCAGAAAAAAATCATGGTAAAATCCTTTATATTTTGCACAATGTATTATAAAGCCGACCATAAGAGCCTAGATGAATTATAGAGGTAAGAGGAACAGGGTGTAAAGTTCATTCATCCTCCATATAAAAGGGAGGGATCCTCTGACCAGGCGGGTGTTGTCTGGTGGGCTTCTGCTCGATGGTTAATGTCAGGACGTTGTATATTATGATGGTCGCGCGGTAAACTTTGCTTGCGCGATGCAGGATTTTGTGTGACGTCAGTATGATGTGTAGTTCGCATGTAGCGTTGTAGATGCCGCAATAGACTGACAAAGATCGTCGATTTTAGGGTTCCGTACCGTACCCAAAGGTTAAAAACGGAACCCTATTACTAAGACTTCGTTGTCTGTCCGTCTGTCTGTCACCAGGCTGTATCTCAAGAACCGCGATAGCTAGACAGTTGAACTATTCACAAATTATGTATATCTGTTGCCGCTATAACAACAAATACTAAAAACAAAACTAAAATAAATATTTAAGGGGGGCTCCCATACAACAAACGCGATTTTTTGCCCTTTTTTGCTCGATATCAATAATGGCAACAGGTAGGCACTTGAAATATTCACAAAATACTCAGTTAATATTAAATAATAAAATTAAAATAAAATAAATATTTAAGGGGGGCTCCCATACAACAAACGTGTTTTTATCGGCGTTTTTGCCTTGTGGTACGGAACCCTTCGTGTGCGAGTCCGACTCGCACTTGGCCAGTTTCTTCTTGTTCTTTCTTGAAAATCAGCATCAAAATAAAATAAAAATACTCGCCAGGTTAGGTGGTAGCAGGGTTTGCCTGCTCATGGTGCGCGGGACGTACATTTAAGGATTGCCTTATGTAGACTTCTTTATAACATCACAGCATTCACAATTCGCTTACTATCAGGCGTGATCGGGGTCAAGAGCGGGCCCATTTAGTAAAAAAAAAAAAAAAAAAACAAAAAAAAAAAAGTTCATTAACAATTATCATATTGCGCTCAAAGATCTTACGAGCCTAGATGACTGAAACTAGAGATCTTCGTGTTTTCTTGTTCTTTCTCGAAAGTCAACAACAAAATAAAATTAAAATATTCGCCAGGTAAGGTGGCGGTAGCAGGGCTGACTGCTCATGGTGCGCGGGACGTACATTTAAGGATTGCCTAGTGGAGACTATGACGTCACACCATTCACAAAAATAAATGTTCGTTATGAGGATAATTGCCACATTTACAAAAATAAAAAGACCGATGTAAAAACCGGGTTTTTTTTTATGTAACGAAATCTTAAAAGTGACATTTTTTTTAGGCCTGAACCCGATGTCCGTGCGGTGGTCTTCACTGACGGAGAAAGGATTTTGGGTCTCGGGGATCTCGGTGCTTATGGCATGGGTATTCCTGTGGGAAAGCTGTCCCTGTACACTGCCCTGGCTGGTATTAAGCCGCACCAGTGCCTCCCCATCACTTTGGACGTGGGCACCGATAATGAGGTAACGTAATGTATAATTTATGTACGAGTATCTACGTTTTTATAATAAAAGCTACATGTGCGAGTGAAATAAATAATAAAATAAATAATGGATCAAGACCGCACGTCCTGATCTATTATTTAGTTTATTACAGTAATATCCCGCTTTACGCGAGGGATTCGTTCCAGAAAAAATCGCGTTAAGTGAAATTCGCGTATATCGGGGTTTTCCGTTATAGGCGGCATTTTTAACGTAGCGTTAAATTATGTATTATGTATCTTCAACAAACATTAAAACACGACTGCCAGGCGAGATTTAATAAACATTATGGAACAAACGAAACATACGAGGTAATCCCCATAGAACAAAGTCGTGGGACGGGGAATCCCCAATTCTTCAATCAGACTTTTCAGAGAAAGAGGGGATTCCCGCGACCAAAGAGAAGTCAATGACTATATGTATGTACATTATGTTCATTCACATTCTTATGTAAGAAATTCGCGTAATGCGAGACATTTTAACGCGAATTTTGAAAATCGCGTTATAGTGAAACCGCGCATAACAGGGTCGCGTAAAGCGGGGTATTTCTGTACCGACCTACCTATTTATTTTGTTAATTTCTTGTTTTAGTTATTAAGTACTAACATAGGCTAAATAATATTGTTATTAACACAGTGGACCTTATTTGTTGTCTGATAAATAAATAATGTCAAGGTGAAAATCAGTGTCTACTTTTGAGAATTTGTAATAGTTTCCTGGTTTCGTTTTTTTTTTGTTTTGTTTTACATTGGAATTTTAAAAAGGTGAATAAATGATCGTTCTTTTGTAGGTTAGGAAATCAAATTGTTGATTCCTTGTGACTGGTTTTTAGAGGATTTCAAGTGTCTCATTATTTGATTTTTGCATGTCGAATCCAGCAAAATTAACTGTTGAAAAGGCATCTGTTTAAGTAAACAATTGTTTGGTATCTTTAATACATATCAAACAATTTGAAGACACAATAGTCTGATTAATGGAGAACCGAATATTTAATCAAAAGTAAAAAGAATAAAATATATTCGTACAACTCTGCTTGACATTGACTGAGTAACTATATAAACAATTTCAGAATAATTTCACGTGTGTAGCAAAAGCTGCAGCTATAATATTATAGAAAATTGAACTCTACATGTTTTGATAAAAGGTTTATTTTTCAGGATCTCCTAAAAGACCCGTTGTACATTGGTCTCCGACAGAAGCGCGTACGAGGTAAAGAATACGATGAGTTCATCGATGAATTTATGGAAGCTGTCGTCTTGAGATATGGACAGAATACATTATTACAGGTGAACTATTAATATATTATAATGTCTACTATCATTACGAAGTAAACTCATGGTACAATACGACCGACGTAACTTGGCGGGCCTAAACTTCGCGCAGAAGGCTGCGCAGTAAGATTTTTTAGGAACCAAATGGTGACTTGAGGCGAGTGTGAGTGAGAGAACATGCGCGAAAGTTCGCAAAGGCTATACTCAGGCCCGTCAAATTATGTCGGTCGTATTGTTTTTAATTGGGTATGAGTTTGTGAGATATACAGGGGTGAATTTTGTAAGTGTGCGTGTATGGCCAAATTCGATACAGCAAAAAATACCAAAAGGAGTCCCGGGGCCTACCCACCTCTGCCTAACCCTCTGGGGAATACAGGCGTGATTATATGTTATGTTCTTCTTTCTTTTCGAGCCGATGGTAAATGTACGCATATTATTTTGTCAAGAGTCGGGCCCAGTAGGTGGCCTCCCCACTTATGTTATGCTAAAACTGTGTCATTAGATGTTCAATTTATGCCCTGAATAATCAAAAAAACACAAGCAATGTTAGAATAAATACGCACATGATGATGATATATCATAGAAAAATATGTGATAAGTACATTTATAATAGGAAGGCAAATGTATCATAAACAGACTAGCCGTAACGGCAGTGAATCATTCATACGGTGATTTTCATTAAGGTGAATGGGAAATGATAGACCGCAAAATTCAAATTTTCTTACGTTTTTGGCAATCTGCTGGTCAGTGTCAGGTTGTATCTTGATCAAAATATGATTCGTGACAATAACAGGTACATATTTAGAGAATTATAATCATTAGAATCATTAATACATATTTCTAAGTTAGATTTCTACCATAAGCTCTCTACCATAAGCTCTTTTCCATAAGAGATTGGTGGTTGGTGCTAGAAATCTAACTTAGAAAGATATATTAATGATTCTAATGATTATAATTCTCTAAATATGTACCTGTTATTGTCGCGAATCATATTTTGATCAAGATACAATGTGACACTGACCTGCAAATTGCAAAAAACGTAAGAAAATTTGAATTTCGCGGTCTACCACTACCCATTCACCTTAATGGAACTTATATAAATCATAGAACTATGATACATCGTCTTAAATCTGACTTGTTATGTATCAGAGCATAGATTGTACAATCAGGGAAATTAATTGTTGAAAAAATAAAATTGCCGTGTGCATACACAATTGTCAATAATGACATTGGTCATAATCTTGCAATTAAGTTATCTTTGCGCACATTAATTTAATCATCATCCGGGATTTAAATCAGTTACTGAATTATTCACGTATCGCATCAGGAGGTCTAAACACTGCAGTATGTCAAGATAAGATAGGGGGAACCGACCTAAACACTAATAAGTAACATAATAAGGAAAAACGAAAATTTTATCAGCCAAGCTAAAGTCGCACAGAAAGTGTTCGGATTTTTTTTTCTTTTAAAGAAAATATACCTCTCGTGGATAAAGGGAGAGGCGCTAAAGTAGCCCGCGAAATTAAATACCCTTACTTCTCTTATCTCTTATCCTTATCTCCGTCTGGGCCTGCCGCAATGACGCTTGCCAATTCGTCCCATGGGGTCGTGAGTATATGAATATTCAAAATATATTATAGATACGGTAATTATTAATAAATAATATAATAATGAATTAATAATATAACAAAAATAATAATTATATATCTCCTCAGGGCTTCCTCTCACCTAACCCTCTTGCTGTGCCCTACAGGGTCTAAAATGATCTAAATTATATGTAGTTACCACCTAAGTACACATTATGGTAAAGCAATAAAGATATTGAGTATTGAGTTTTACCATACTCGGGATACTTTCTTTTCTCAATCGAATCTATCCCAATATAGCACTCTATCTCTATCAGTTTCAATCATCATTATCAGCCTACAGCAATCCACTGCTGGACATAGGCCTCTGGAATTGCACGCAACTCTTATACAGCTGCTACTAGCCACCCTGCGAAGATCGTTGCTCCATCTAACCCGAGAGCGTCCCACCTCGTTCAGTTATAGTTAGTAGTTTCAAATAATAACGTCGAATAGTTTTAGAGAGCTTGTAACAAACGGACGGACATCAATAACATTTTATTATTTTTAGCATGGAACACCAAACATGAAAAAATAGGTAATGCCGTGCGCATTTTGCACACAAATGTGCGTTATATAACGTAATCTTATCCGATTAAAATCGTTTAAGAATTGAACGATTCGACAGCATCTGATAATTTCCATATAAAGCTGATAAGTCTCCGATATGTTTGTAGTTATTGACTTAGATTTATCGCTATAACATCAAGTAGGTATAATGGTTTAGATAAAACGTTTCAAATCTAAAAATATTTTATATCACTATGCAATTATAAGATAGTTTCATTCGTTACAGGTGTATTATTGATAAGTTTTTAAGGATTATTTAATACATAAATAAAGAAAAATTGATAAATCTACACTATCCATAAAGCTGTAGAGTTTGTTTGTTTTTTTGAACGCGCTAATCTCTGGAACTACCAACCGCATAAACAAAAACCTGTTTGTATTTTATAGCCCTATTCTTGAGGAAGGCTATAGGCTACTTAACATCACTCTACGGCCGCGGCCCTTAGGACCCGAGCAAAAAGAAAAAAGTCAAACAGAACTCTAAGCGAAAACGAGGTAATATCGCGGGCGGGCGATGTGATGCGATGGGGTGGGGCGGAGGAACAGGAAATTTCACGCGGAAGTCGCGAGCAGAAGCTAGTTAAATTGAATTTTGACATGTTTTTCAGTGTTATACAACACGCATTAACATTTAAATTTTTAACTATCTCCTAACAAAACATAGGGGTCAGTATAAAAGAAAATCCTATAGTTTGGTTAAATTACAACTAAGCTGCAAGATCGGCTCAAATATGCCCTCGACGCATGGTCCATCTTGAAGAACAGCAGACCGCCATGTCCAATCGTGGTCTACGCACTACCGTGGGCAAAGCATTCATCATGCTAAACGTTCGTGAACCTGAGATATCATCATATATGTCTATACATACTGATGTACCTAACTTTAAAATTAAATAAAGACATTGTCGAAAAGGAAGTGATGTTACACGAGTAATGCATCATACCTACTAGTTGGGGTCGGCTTCCAGTCTAACCGGATGCAGCTGAATACCAGTATTTTACATGGAGCGACTGCCTATCTGACCTCCACAACCCAGTTACTGGGTAAAACGATACCCCTTTGTAAGACTGGTTGTCAGACTTTCGGGCTTCTTGACTACCCGTAACGACTGTCAAAGATCCACGAATGACAGCCGGGACCAACGGCTTAACGTGTTTTCCGAGGCACGGAGGGGTCACGGTATGTAAATATGGTCACCCATCCACAGATCAACCGCGGCAAGCGTAGCTTAACCTGATCGATTGACCTGTGCGGCTGTTATTATTTAGCCACGGGCCCCTCACGACGAGTAACTTAAACATCATCTATAATAAAATTCATCTTAAATAACCCACTTAGTAAATAGTAAGACTTAGCATCTTAACGCAATAAAATTGTGTGATCACGACTTATGGCATCTTAGAAAAACCAAGGTGTCGAGTGACGTTAGCTCGCCGTACTGATGTCATTGCTATTGCTGACACATCTATGGCTTCACACCTTAACCAGCTGATTCTTACATCAATGTCACGGGTAATGTTCGGTAAACTATATGTATTCTCTAATTTCTCATTTTTCTTAGTACTTTTAAGGATTTTTATGCGGTTTTGTTTGATAATCATTCAGTGAAGCCAATTTCGGCCGTACATTGTTATTTTACAACCCAAGCAAAGCTGGATTGATTGCTACTGTTAGATTAATTATAAATACTTTCAAAAAAATACCCTTAACTAAACTGATAGTCACTTGTCCCGTTATTATGATATTTTTTTTCTGATTACGGAAGTATAGTTTTTTTCCGGTCATAGTTTTATCTTTTTTTTGACGATTTTTTTCGAAAATAAGTTTTAAATATACTTAATTTTAAATACTCACACGATTCCTGTCCTGTACCGTTGCATGTAGGTACCCGTAGTCCCATAAGCACAATGTTTTGCTTGTGTTACATTGCATAATGCCATAGCCATAAACAGCGAATAAAAGCAATAAAAAACCGGTCAAGTGCGAGTCGGACTCGCGTACCGATCGAGGGTTCGTACTTTGTAGGTGTAACCTATGTAAATAGTTTATCACGGGATTTTTTTTTAAATTTATCTACAGGTTTACGGTTTTCGGATTTTTTCCTTTACTTGTGCTACATGATCTTGCGTCCTGCAAAATTTCATGATTCTAGGTCAACGGGAAGGCCGCTACCTTTAATGCATGCCGCTCGTGTATCCACATTTACTTACGAATGTAAAGAGATTTACTGATTCGTAACAATTTTAATAATACTTTTTCCGTGTTCTAATGTCAACGTGTCCTTGACACGCTTTTACCAGGTTATATTGTAATCCTTAGCTTAACTTCTAACCAAGACAGTAGAGGTCAAGGTCTATCTACATTATGTCAAGGTCAATGACCTGTCAGGGATAGGACGAAAAAGATTGCTTGCATTAATTTTGCATGAACATTTACGGGTTACAAGCCGTCCTAGGCTGCTCTCGGAATACTGAAACTGAGTAGATATAGCATTGCCTCGGTCGGTACCGAGAGCTCCTGCGCTTACACACACATTCACAGCGTGTTTGTACATTTGGTAACCACAAGTAAAGCGCCCGTCGCTTCGTGAGAAACAAATACTTTACCGTGGTATTACAACCATGATTTCAATGCACGCGCTCTCGTTACCACATAAACGGTTAGGCGTGACTAAACGCACATTGTTTACTAGTTAACTAAGCGAGTAGAGCGAATTAAGGTTTTATTGGTACATTTTCTGTCATTATAATGTGTTCATGATGAACATTATTATCAGAGTGTTTAACACAGATGTTGCTGAAACAATTTTTTCCAGGAAAGCCAGGAAAAGGTGGCCTTTTAAAAGGCTCGTCGTAATATAGGGGTAGTATGCATGTCGGACGCTTGCGTTTTTGGGTCTTTAAAAGTCCCGTCGTTGTATATGGGTTATTGGCAAACATGACAAGTCGTTTGATGTCTGTGTCGAGTCCCATTATGGAAAAATCAAAAAATCTGTACTGACCCTCTTAATTTGTCTAATGGTCCTCATTTTGTGCCAGTAGTAATGTAGATTGACTTTATTTGAAAACCTACTATTCTTTTGCATTATCTTTGAGGGTAGTGGTATAAATTATTTGCTTTTTCTTAAACATTGTTTGACCTGACGTTTTAGTGAAAATAGTTATGAGTTTTATCGCATTGCAATAAAATTAGCATAGTTAAACAATTCACCAGTCGTATTATATATATATATATATATACCTATTTATATTGTTAGCAAACTCGTTTTACGTTTTAGACTGTAAATATTAACATTTATGCACATTGCTGTGTGTGACATTCATTTCTATTGCTATTTATTATTAACTGGCTGCGCCCCGCGGTTTCACCCGCATAAGTGTCGATCTCGTAGGAATATCGGGATAAAAAGTATATATGTTAATTCTGGATATAAACTATCTGTGTGCCAAATTTCATCCAAACCGTTCAGCTGTTTGAGCGTGAAGAAGTAACAAACATATAAACACACACACACCCCCCCCACTCACAAACTCATAAACTTTCGCCTTTATAATATTAGTTTGATTAATTTGTATTAGGAAATGTGTGATTCTTTATAATTGTTTTTTTATTGTCCAGGCTTATTTTATTTAATTATTGAGATGTGGCTGGCTCGATTACTTAATTATAAACATTTGTATGCCCTTTGGCATAACATATCGCACTCTTTATTGTATTTCGAGCATCGATTGTTGTGTAGGCTATTGTATGGGAGAACATTTCCACTGCAAAGTTAAATTTTGTCCTTCAATCCAACTTTATTTTCATTATTTTTGGTGGTACGGAACCCTAATACGCGAGGTATTTCCCACCTTTGAAGCAATCAGGTCGCTAATTAATTACTATTTTTTTTTCTCTTCCTCAGTTCGAAGATTTCGCCCTGGCAAACGCGGGTCGTCTGCTAATGAAGTACCGTAACAAGTACTGCACTTTCAATGACGACATCCAGGGTACCGCTAGTGTGGCCGTCGCTGGTCTTATGGCCGCTGTCAGGATCACCAAGAGGAAGCTCAGTGAAAACATCTACCTGTTTCTTGGAGCTGGTTCTGTAAGTATACAGCTGTGTTTTGTTTATTCTAAAACAAAAGAAAAACCACCTAGGGTGCATTCCACCAAACTTTTATACAAAGAGTTAGTCTTATACTTACTGAGAGTACATTTTGAATTTTTGACAGGTTTTCCATACTAGAATTGTCAGATGTAAATTTTATTTCGCGGATATAAGATATTCGACTTTGGTAAAAATAAGCCCTAAATTGAACAATCGATTTAAAGTCATCATTCAATGAATTCCAGACTGAATTAGCTCAATATTTAATCGCATACGCTTTTCCTAAAAAACTAAATGCATTGTATAGGTGTATCATAATTAATGCATTTACGATTGTTACTTGAGTTTTTTGATAATAAATATCTTTATGGCGCCTGTACACTCTCGTCGAGGCACCGCGAGGCATGACGAGTGCGAGAGTGTACAGGGTCACACTCGTCACTCGACCTCTCGCGCGAGCGCTCTCGGCGAGACATGGCAAGAGCACTCGCGGAAGAGTGTACAGGCGCCATTAAACTTAAAGTCTCGTTTACGAGAAGAGACTTTCTCAATATGATGCGAGAATGTTCATGCGTGAGTCGCTGGCGAGAATCGCCACGCGATTTGTCGCACACATGTGTTTGAAAGTCTCGCGTGGAGTTTCTCAACGATCGACAATCTCTCCTTGTGTTCGGTGTGGCTTTAAAGTCCAGTATCTCAGTTATAGTTATAATACTCTCAGTGGCAATTTTTTCATAAATCAAACCATATCATAGGCACCTACTTTCTGAGGAATTTTACCCATAATATTAATATTTTCACTTTTTAGGCCCGCGTTAACCACAACTCTACATGCGTTTAACGTTAAACGTATTAAAAACTTCGACTGTCATCTTCGAGACTGTTGACAGAAACTGGACGAGACAGTCCCTAAATTCAGTTTTTACTTTTTTCTAACCTTACAATTATTTTTTCTTACCTAACCAGGCTTCCAACGGCATCGCTTCTTTGACGGTAGCCGCCATGGTGACCGAAGGTCTGACAGAGAAACAGGCTCAAGATCGAGTGTACATGTTCGATATTGACGGCTTACTGTCCACCCGTCGCGAGGGAGGAGTGCCGGCACACGCGAAAGCTTTCGGCAAGGATATTGAGCCAGAAAAGGACTTTGAAACTGTCGTAGCGAAGATTAAGCCGAGCTGTCTTATTGGTAAGTTACAACTCAAACTCAAAATTCAAGCATTTGTTTCAATTAAACCATTTACAGGCATGATGATGCAGATGATTCTTCAATTACTATTTAACAATGTTATTCAAAAAATTTTTTGTTGGAAATTAAAATAATCTGAAATGAAATTAACGGATAAGAACCGGCAGTGGGCTGGCCATGTTTGTCGAAACGAAAGACTGATGACCGGTGGAGCAGACGAGTCCTGGAGCGGATATAAAATTAAAGTTTCTAAATAAATGTATTTTCTTTCATCTTTCTTTCTTAATTAAAATAACGTATTTCGCGTTACAGGATGCTCGACGGTCGGCGGTGCGTTCACAACAAAAGTACTGCAACAGATGGCTAAGAACACCGACCGACCTGTCATCTTCGCACTCTCAAACCCGACCAGTAAAGCTGAGTGCACTGCTCAAGCTGCGTATGACAATACAGAGGTATGTTTAAAAAAAAAGCAAAGAAGATGTATTTATCACACTAACAGGCGAAAGTTTGAGAGGGGGTGTGTGTGTGTTTATAATTATGTTTGTTACTGCTTCACGCTCAAACGGCTGGACCAGTTTTGATAAATTTTTGTATGGAGGTAGCTGACACCCTGGATTAACATAGAGGCTACTTGCACTTGCAACATAGAGGCACTATGCAAAATTTCAGTATGATCGGTTCAGTGGTTTAGGCGTTAAAAGGTAACAAACAAACTTACTTTCGCATTTATAATATTAGTTAGGATATCATCATCATTTTAGCCGAAAGACGTCCACTTCTGAACAAAGGCCTCCCCCAAGCAAGCAAGCAAGTTAGGATAGAAGTAAAGATAAAGACCTATTACCGTTACATTGCAGGGCCGCTGTATCTTCGCGTCCGGCTCCCCGTTCCCTCCCGCGAAGTACGACGGCAAGGAGTACCACACCGGACAAGGCAACAACTCCTACATCTTCCCCGGAATCGCTCTCGGCGTCATCGCGACCGCTACCCATCACATACCCGAGGGCATGTTCTTGACTGCTGCCAGGGTATGTAAAGCATATTTATCTCTTGGCGCGTGGCCAATATCGGAATCTTAGACAAAGAAAAGTATAGACGGCGGGTAGCGCCATTTAATTTTCACAAGAAAGGGATAAAGTATTTAGTTATTATAAGTAACAGAAAAGGATAAAGCTATACTATTTCCGTCTCTCAGTGCGTGCCCGTTTTTTCAAGGCAGCTACATAAGTAGCCAATGTTATTTAAGTTAGTTTTTTGTCTCATGTGTGGCCACGCTACCCGATGCTCTATAGCTTTCTTACTCTAAGATCGGAATTAACGGCGCCATCTTGTTTTTTCAATACAATTTCTATGACAATTTTACAAATATTTACCAACGGCGGCGGCGCCCACCTGTCAACGAGCGATTCAAAAGATCCCTATACCACTTTACTTGTTTATTGACGTCACTTTTTTATATTTGAATTCAGAATCTAAGATAATTTTATTATCAAGTTTAGGAACAACAAACTTAATGTCAAACATGACACAGTTCAAATTCCATTGCAACAAACATTTTTATGACCTTTTTGTTATGAACTGTCACTTAAAAACCAACTTAAAATACATAACGTTAAAGAAGATAATCCCCCTTATTTAGAAACATTGCTTCAAGTTGCGTTGCTTAATAACGCATAGTTAAACATTAATTTTTGACGTTTGCACGTTTCTTAACTTTAAGCAACGTTTAGAAAAGGGGTATATGCCTATCCTACTTCTGTTCTATTCTAAATATTTTTTTAATTTGTATTAATATTTTTGCAGACTTTAGCCGACTACGTTAGCGAAGGTGACCTCGCCATCGGTCGTATTTACCCGTCGCTCTCGGAAATTAAAGATATTTCGGTCAATATCGCCTTGGAGGTCGCAAAGGTGGCCTACGATGAAGGTACGTTAAAAAAGAAAAGGTAGATAAAGAGTATTCTATTCTATAACTTCAACCTTATCATTAATACAGTCATTTCTGCCGACCTATTCCGTAAAATCGCATCGTTAAATTTTAGGTGATCTGAGCTGTCAGTAGTTTCATTCTAGCATCAGCCGGTCGATTCTGTAAAAATCTCACTGTGAAAACTTAGGTGAAGTGAGTTTGTTTTTGCTAGAAATTGACACTATTGACAGCTCACTCCACGCTCACTTCACCTAAGTTTTCACGGTGAGATTTTTACAGAATAGCACCGCAGGTGGAATGACCGCTCACGTCGCTTAACATAACTCGCTCGCGGCTGTTATTATTTAGCCACGGACCCCTCAATTGCGTAACACACTATTACTCTCAATTTGAATAATTTTAAACATACAACATGTTCGAAAAATGTGTCTGCTCAACAACACAAATAACGCAATGAATGTTGTTGAACTGTCAAAATGAAACCTTTTTTTTTTTTTTTTGCGGATGGGAAATCATCAAATGACCCCTCCCGCTCTGGGTGGAGCGGAAGGGAGTGTCAGATTCTTACTGACTAAAACCCACCCGTGTTCCTTCCTTAGCCCTTTATGTTCCGGGCCAGCGGTAACCCTTTCGGACAATCCCGCTGACCCGGCAGGCTTCGGCCCTATGGAAATGAAACCCTTTGCTACTGATAGTGTGTTACGCAATTGCCCTACTGGGCTTGCGTCGCTTAATCGATCGCCCTGTGCGACTTTTATTTAGCCACGGGCCCCTTTTTGCTTAGACACGATCCCAATGCATGTTACATTTTGTTTTGTGAGCAGTGTTGACTACCACTACTCTCAAAACGGTGAAGGAAAACATCGTGAGGAAACCGGCATGTCCTAGAACCAAACATTTTGAAGACATGTGACATCTAGCAACCCGCACTGGGCCCGCGTGGTGGATTACGGCCCCCTCCCTCTCACAGAGATGAGGCCTGTGTCCCAGCAGTGGGAACGTTATAGTCTGATAAAACTTTGCTAGAGTGTAACCTAATGTATAATTTTTAGAATACGTTCATTGATTTTTTTCATATACTACTTATAAGTTGAGTATAAACGAAATGTGGACAGGAATAAAGCATGGTTAGTTTTTTGTTATTTACGTAGATTCGTTATTTCCTTAGGTCTCGGTTCAGTATACCCAATCCCAAAAGATTTAAGAGGGCACATACAGAAATGTCGGTATAACTTTGAATACGTAATTCACATACCGGAACAATATGAATGGCCGAAGGAAGTAGTAAGTGGTTTTCAAAAGGTCCAAAGGCCTGCTTCAATCGATTGTATATTTTAGAACATTGTCGTTCGTGTAGTTTCGTTTTAATGTAACAAAAAAACTAGACTGGTCTTCGAGCAGAAAATATTATTATGTACCTACAAAAAAAATGTAGGGATGGTAACTAATTAATTCCTGTGTAGAAATGCCCCGCGTAAGGGTCTCTATTTCGCCGTTGACATAAACCGTACAAATGCGTGTCGCGCTTACGGCCCGGTCAGAGGTTATTTTTATGTTTAAAAACTGAAAAAAATACAAAAAACCCAGCCAAGAGCGAGTTGGGCTCGTACAATTAGTTTCCGTAGTCCGTACAGCGAGCAGTCTATAAAACGGTCGGTGGTCTGCGGTACTTGTTACTGTAATGAGCCTAATTATTAAACCTGCGCTAGCTACAGTTCGCGTCAAATTACTTTGCCGCTCTGAAGTAGGCCACAAGTCACTGCGCAGTAGTTAATCCTATGAATACAACAGCAGCGCGCATGGCGCGGATTGGCGCGGCTAGGAAAGCCTAGCTTCAGTGCGGCAAAGTTATTTACTATACATAATTATCTATAAATGACATAGTGTCAAGGAGAAAACTGATCGGCACTATATGGTTTTTTATTTGATAAAGATAATATACACAGGTCAAAAGGCCTTCGCAGGAACCAATTTTTTTTCCATCAGTTGTTAAACAAATCAATCTAAAAAAAATATGTTTTCTTGATCTTTGACTGCCAAACCGTGTGCGCGTCAACGAGACCTAACATCATGACATGACAAAATTCAAATTCTTACGTTTCATAGTTCTCGAGAAAAACGTATGTGACAGACGGACAAAGATGTGATGTATCTAAGACAAATTAATAAGGTTTACGTTTTTTTTAGTGTTTAGGTCGGAACCTTGAAATAATTTATTTTAAAACCTTAATATAAACGAGGCAACTGCCTAACCTTGTTAAGTGGGGGCTTTCGTAGACACTACATATTTCAAACACTAGAGTAGAATAATTTGATTTCATTTTAAGTTTATTGTATTTTGTGACGTACAAAAAATAATGTACAATGTAGGACCTAAACCATTGTTGTGTAGTCATTAAAACAAAATTGGTGTATTTAGAATTCAAATTCAGTCGATTACTGTAACCTTAGCAACTGAACAATGTAAGGGCATTATAAGGCATTGATTGGCCTAGTTATAAATACCAAATGTTATTGAGGAAATGTCCATGGTAACAGCTTGACTTTTCGGCACCTTTATTTCGTGGCAGTAAGGGCGGTTTTCGCAATTAAAGTGTTGATATGATATATCTAGCTCGCGCAAAATTCAACATTTTCATAATATTTTTAGTGCTTAACATTATTTTAATCGTAGTATTTTATTTTACAACATTATGTTTTATGTTTATAATGCCGTATGCCAAATAACTTTCAGTTCTATACAAGGTGTTGATTTGCATCCTAGTCAAATTCAAGGACGTAATTATGCTAATGATTCTCGACCCAAATCAACAATAAAATGGGTAGTTTTTTTTTTCTTTCTTATTTACGGAAATCCGTAAGTGTGAACCAGCCGTATTTAAACGCGGCCCATCTGTTACTAGCCCTATAACCGCGCTTTCACACACAAACAAACGCCTTTTACTTTACTAAGTACTAAAGTACTATAAAATACTAAAGTACTAAAATGTAACCTCCTGAAATTTGACGAGGATGCAAATCAACACCTTATATAAGTATACTGAACTAACTGATACAATCATGATGAAAGTTATTTGGAAGGGCATACGGTTCTACAAAACATAATGTTGTATCTTGTCCCCTTTCACTAAAGTCTATTTTCTTTCACAGGTTTAGCTTCAGTCTACCCCGAGCCGAAAGACCTGATGAAGCATATACAAAACCAGATGTATAACTATCATTACGAATGCTCTATGCCGATCGTGTGGGACTGGAAACCCGAAGAGAAGTTCGATGTAAGGCCCATAGAACCTGTTCCGAAAAACATCTAAATCAGTATTCGTTTAATTGTTTCGGTTATGTGTTAAATTTAATAGAAAAGTTGGCTCGTTTCAATCGTAAAAATCCATGTAGTTCTATGAAAATAGAAACACTTCTGTGTAGTTTTACAGATAGTCGATTTTTAACTGAAAGTATTTAATAAAGGTATTATTCGGAACGTTATGCCGAGATGTACTATTTAATTGTACACCCACGTTTTGCCAACGACGGCATCGAATTTTAATGTAATACGCGGAGAGCAAAGACAAGAATGTCACCTTGGATCTTTTACTTTTATCATAATTGTCGTAGATTTTTACTTGTTTAATCAAAATGAGACATTTAAATCATTAAACGTATCATACACATCAGACTTTAATTATTAAAAGCCAGGCAGTATAAAGATCTATTTACATTTTAGCCTACGCGCAGATGACAGGCAAGTTATAAATAATTTTAAATACTAACGTTCGTTTTGGAATGTTGGTCGTAAATGCAATAAAGACGCGTTCAGTGCACAACGCCTTTTAATGGGAGTGTTCATGTTATCCATGTATTATTGTTACAATAATTAATTTACACAAAGTATTTTATACCTCCGTAATATACATAAATATTTAATGTTCAAATTAGAAATCTTATATATTATAATATAACAGTTGGGTTTAACGTCCAGTTACTCGAATCTCTTGTTGTGCTTACTCTCTAATGTTAGGTTAGGTGTTATTTTAAAAGTAATATCTGTAAGTTTTTTTTATTTTCTTCAACGGGCGTTATTATTAAAGCAGTATTTCAGAATATATTCACAGACCACTGTACAATCTGTTTCAAACTCTCGAGAGTGACTGGACTAAATCCATATTTAATATAGTGTTTCGACTGTATTCATCGTGTGCAAGTAGCAAGTAGTTGAACATTTTAACATAATAATATTATAACATGTTATCATTATGTCTTCAGAGTGGAAATCAATAATCACGGTGGCCTTTTAACGTTGTTTTTTTTTAACTTTGCTCACTAAATGTTACACAGTTGCAGTTTGGTTTATTAGATTTTCGACTTTAAAAGTAGAGTAGTGTTATCCGGTTAAAATATATTTTCATTGACAATTTTTTTTCAATTTAGTTTACTTTGACATGATTATAACAATAGTTATTTATTGCATCTCTTAGTTTTCATTTAATTTTGTGATGCAGCGAGCTATTTATTTAGTAACATATAACTCTAACATTATTTTTAAGTTGTAAATGAATTGTTTAGCAAAATGGTATGTAACTACTTAAATGTTGTGAATATTTGAAATAATTACACAATCATAATACAATTAATGGGATGAAAGTTAAGAAAAGTCTAGTCACCGCAGCATCAAAATGCAGGTCATCTATTTAATATGCATTTCACATCATTATAATTATGATAAGCATTAGAGAAAGAAATACAAACGAGAATAAAATAAAGACATTTAGAGAGTAATCGGATAGAATGTCTAGGATTTATTGTTGAAATGTAGTAGTGGCACCATTTAAAAATGTTTTTTTATGAAGTTTGTAATTCTGTTACAGTAATAAATACCTACTTAATAATACCACACATCATTTTACACGCATTTATTTTATATTTTACATTATTAGTATGTTTTTTTGGACAGTTTGGTATCCACTTTTTATGGCAATATATACGCATGTGTATAAAATGCTCGTGAATTTGAGAAAACAATACTAAACAATTTTACAACGAGTTGCATTCTCTGCAGTTATAACTACTTCCTGTCATTGTTCCATTTTTCTTGGGGTCAGCACAAAATGTGCATCAATTCTTTGGTCTCCCTCTTCCCCTCCATCCATCACCCTTTTATATTACTTTTATATTCATTACTCTCTGACTCGTATGTGCGTTCGCACTGGCGAAACGTTCATATCATAACATGTTGAAATTTATGTTTTCTGTCAATGTAACGACTCGCGTTTGTATTGTAGCATAACTTGTTGAACTGAAACTTGTTTGTCGTTTTATGTCACTTGACATGTTTTACTCAACCATAAAATTATTGAAATCAGTCTAGAAAAAAACACTCGGTTTCATGTAGTACAAACTCAAATTCAACGAAACAAGTTGTGAGATTTTTTCGAAACATTTGCATGTATAATGTTTCTGGTGCGAATGCATGGTTAGTCATATGCATTACATCCCTCATCATTATAGCCATGCCAAAAACGGTTTTATTTCAACTTTAACTACGTACGAATAAAACATAACACGTAACTCGGTGGTTTTATCATTGTAAATTTGACCAAGTATTATTTTTGAGTTCAGTATTGTAATGATAGTGAGACGAATTTTTCGCAGAGCGAAATAAAATGAAATGTTTTTATTTTAAGTAGTCAGTTATTTATGTTATATTACGTATCAGGTGATATTATGTGATTTACCTTGCTGTGACGATGTATAATAAAATTTATCCTGCTGTACATGTTAAATATTTGACTTTATGTTGCATGAAACGGAATATAGGTCATGTTTTGGAAGCATCTTTTGTAAGTTGGTCAATTATCTGGAAATACTATTTAAAATCAGGGTTTTATTTTATTTTTACACTCGATTTTATTGCGTCAATTAATGTGTCACGTCGTTAATGTAATGCAGCTTTCGGATATTTGTTTTTTTTTTACCTACCTTACCCTAAAACCTAATCATTATTTTTACTTACAAATAAAAATAACATTATTGTGGATTAGTTAATGCGATTGTTAAAATGAAAATTATAGATGTTACTCATTAAACATGTTCCAAAGATATTTTATTTTTGTTTTATTTATGGCTAGCTTTTGCCCGCGGCTTCGCCCGCGTTGAGGTCGGAATTAGGAAATTATGCCACGGGAACGTACTACCGGGATAAAAAAATTCTCCTATGTCCTAACCCGGGTCCATGGTCTATTGGTGTGCTGAACATCCAGATAAGGCTCAAATCACACCAAAAGAGCGTCGAAGCGGAGCGCAGTTTCAGTGTCATATGAATTTTAACTTTATTTTCATTACTATAATACTTATTATCGCAACCGCTCAGTAGAGAAGGCAATTCGCCGGAACTCCAGCGGCGCCGCTGGCATCCGCGCGACTCGTTCGAGTTTCTCATGCGATAATAAGTATTATAATAATGAAAATAAAGTTAAAATTCATATGACACTGAAACTGCGTTCCACTTCGACGCTCTTTTGGTGTGAGTTGAGCCTTAGGTGAAAAGGTAAACAACAGATATCTAAGCGCACGGCAGTGCGCAGGCCAAGTTTCAGCAAGAGGCCGCACGTACGCCGTGCACTATTTACCCGAACCGCTTCGAGCTACTTTTGACCAACCTGTAGGTATCTAACTGTCACACGAAATCGAATCAAACTTCACATACATAATACCATGACTGTTGTTACGAGTAGTTCGAATACCAAACATAAACAGTAGCTATAACAGATTCTAAGATAATAATGACTTTTCAAAATAGCTAAAGTGTCACTGACTGTTAGCATGCTAATGTTTAGGTCCCGTGGCTAAATAATAACAGCCGCACAGGTTGATCAATCAGGTTAAGCTATGCTTGCCGCGGTTGGTCTGTGGATGGGTGACCATCTTTACGTACCGAGACCCCTCCGTGCCTCGGAAAGCACGTTAAGCCGTTGGTCCCGGCTGTCATTCGTGGATCTTTGACAGTCGTTACGGGTAGTCGGAAGCTCGAAAGTTTGACAACCAGTCTTGCCAAGGGGTATAGTATTACTCGGTAACTGGGTTGTGGAGATCCAATAGGCAGTCGCTCCATGTAAAATACTGGTATTTAGCTGCATCCGGTTAGACTGGAAGCCGACCCCAACATAGTTGGGAAAAGGCTTCGAAGCCAAAAATGCTTGTGATTGAGCTGTTTGCTCTGCAAAGCCTCGTGGTAAAACCATAACTACCTAATCTTAACATCTTAATGATTATGCAAAATGATCACAATATATCTATCTATAGTACCTATACCTTACCTACTACTTATTTGATATTGATGAATATATCCAACATGACATGAATAAGTATTTCCTTGTAAACGTACTTAGTGCTTTTTATTGTGACTGTGAGGAGTAGATATGATCCACATGGGTATTTTTTTTAATTTTTTGTGTCTTTCTCAGTAATAAACCTAATGATGGTCTGGCAGTTTGACTACCCAAATGTCCTTTTTTTGGTATTGTTGGTTATCTCAGCTCTGAGTTGAATTATACGATTATTGACAAAATGTTTGCACTGACTTGACGGGGTCTCCATCCCAGAAGTCATATTCTTCTACTATCTTGGGCAATTTACAATAGGTAAATAACTCGAATGAGGTCAATACCGTAATAGTTCTACATAAAATTATAATAAGAAGGTACTGGCCTTTAAAAAATTGAGTTTCACTGTTAATTTCTATGTCATATCATATCATATATCAGAGTACTTTTTGATAGACTGCTGTCATTTTAAAGGGCAGTTTTTTTAACATTTATTTTTTTATTTATTTGTTTTACATATTATACAAAATGTCCGAAAGTTTACTACTTAATTTGTTAGTATCTAGATTTTGTTTTTTGTCTCTTACATTTGTTTATTCGAAAGAGTCAGACGATATAAACTTGTGCACCGCTCTGCTACTGAATTGGACATAATTATTATAGTCGGAGTACTTTTCACAAAGAAAATGCCCAGCTATTGTGCATGAAAACAATGTGACGCTAATTATTTAATATAGATCTTATGCATTTGACTATAATGGACAGCTCGCGAGGCGCACGAGTCTGTGAACGCCGAGTGCGTGCGCGGTTACCGGGCGCATATGACTTAGGTACTGCGGTGCTATTCAGCGGTGCTAACAAACTCAAGCGAGTTTGTTTACAGAATCGACCGGCTGTAAAAATCTCATCGTGAAAACTTGATGAAGTGAGCGTGGTGTGAGCTGTCAATAGTGTCAATTCCTAGCAAAAAATAAAATAGTTTGAGTCTAATTATAGAATCTAAAAAAAGCTTCAAAAACGAAATATTTTATTCAAAAAACAGCCATATTCGCTGGTATGCTGGTATGGTGAACTACGCCGTAGCATAGTGTGAGCTACGCCGTAGCACAGTTTGACCTACGCCGTAGCACTCTCCATCCGTCTTACGAATTTTCGATCAGGTCACGTGTCCTGACGCGAGTTTAACATTTTTTACCCATTACAAAAAAAGTGTACAACGCCGCTAAAGAAGTTTTCACTTCAAAAACTCACTTCACCTAAGTTTTCACGGTGAGATCTTTACAGAATTGACCGGCAGGTCCAGCGCGCGCGGGGGACATTGATAGTGTTGTGCCGAACCGTAAAGTGTGCCTTGGGGTTGACTTCTGAAATATCTTTATGAGGGGGTGATGAGGGTTGTATGCGAATGAATTTACATGGAACTGCTGGTTCAATTTATTTATTTAATTGAATTCTTCAAGCACATGAATGTACAGAGGCGGAGGAGTTTGTTTTTTAGTTAGGTACCTACATACATAGCTATGTACCTACTGTATGACTGTTTTCTTTTTTTTTGGCACAGACACAGCATAAGGGTTGTAGTTTTCAATCGTCTAGCAAAAACAGTCTTCAACAGCATTGCAGAGCCCATTGTAATAAACATTCGGAAATATTCAGACGATGGTACCTGTCCAAATATATTGAGAGGCATTGACTATATAAAATTACCGCATCTCAACAAGGTAAGTTATGGAACAATAAAAGTATAGGTAAGTCTACTAGAATCTCATGGCATAAAAAAAAAACTTTGTGATTCCTTAAGGCAATGTCAATCTATATGAAAATCAATTTTTTTTATGCCATGTGATTCTGGTAGACGTAAACTTAATCATAATGCACTTTTTTATTTTAAATATTCTTATGTTAGGCCACGTTCACACGGACGTAAAAATATCGCGGTGTGATTTTATCGCGCACTAGATTTTCAACTCTCGGTGTTGAGAATCCAACAGAGCGCACCCCAGCTCGTCAAAGAAACACTGTTGGATTTTGAACGATTGGCGCTGAGCAGCGAAAAAAAAATCATTCATAATAATTCGTAAGATTTTTTGTCAGATTATTCTACAAGCAACGTACTAAAACACTAGTGTTTTAATTTTTTAGTCCAACAATAGATTTTTTGTAATTAAATAATTGCTTCATATTTTTCAATAAATTACCAGCGTTGTGTCATCGAGCTTCTCTTTCTTTTCTATGCAGTCCGACAGTGACCGCGCTTTAGGTCATGAAAGCCCCTTAACGAGGCACATAAAGAAAAAATATTAAGAGAATGGTTGGTTGGTACCGCACATATTTATAGCTTTTTCCTTCGTGTGAATTACAGGTTAAAACCGATATTTTTTTCATAAGCGTAAATTGGTTTGTTTACAGTTTATAATTAAATTCAGGATATCTAAATGAAATACTTACATAGTTAAAACTTTGTTTCTAGGGCCTCGCATTCACGATGGAAGAGCGGCAAACGCTTGGCTTGCAAGGACTTTTAGCAGGCTTGTGTAAAACGCAAGAAGAACAAGTGGCAATATGCACTTACTCATTGGGTAGATTTAAAAACGACTTGAACAAACATCTTTATTTGGCTGAGTTACTGGTAAGTATAATTATCCTACTAATAGGTACAGTCAACAGCAAAAGTAGATGATCAAAATGAGAAATTCAATACTAATGAACGGAGTTCGCGTCAGAACTGTGTGGCGTCTAAGTACTACTACTTAGAATACTTACTACATAGAATACTTTTGAATCACTTCGACGCCACAGTTCTGACGCGGACTCCGTTCATTAGTACTTATTTGAATTTCTGATTTTCATCATCTACTTTTGCTGTTGACTGTACCTATTGTAAACCGTTGAACAGATTTAGATGAAAATTGGCACAAATATAGACCATTTCCTGGATTAACACAGGATACTTTTCATCCCGATATTCCCACGGGATCGAAACATACGCGGGTGAAACCGCGGGGCGCTGCTAGTCATAAAATACATATTTATCGTATCGCCCTCTGCGTGTAGCATGTTTACAATTCCACCAAAACGTTGAACAAAGCTCGAATAAAACATACAGAATACTAAATTCAACTACCGACTTCTGCCTTCTACCTACTTCTACAATACTAAACTCTACAACTAAAATTCTGCGACACAGTCGGTAGCCGCCGTGATAATATGTAGGGAGACTGGGTACGGTTGAAACAGGGTACGGTTGAAACAACGCTAATAACTCGTAAACTATTAGCGATGTGGTGAGGGGTACAAGGGGAGATAGTCCGGACATGAATCACAGTTACGCGTTGCACTTCGCGCTCTGTGTACGTTTCCCGGGACCCTATTATATTTTTTCGACAAAAAGTAAGTATTTGATATTGTTTTCTTTTTCAAATTACTTTCTTGATATTAGCATTTGCATTTTGATTGATTTTCTGCTTTATTGTTAGATTTTGAAGGTTCGAAAACCGTGATTCGTTTTTGTTTATGTTGTTTTGTCTCGACGCTATTTTTGTTTTTTTTTAGCGGTTGAGGGGTATGGGGACGGATGAAACAATTATTGTGGGAACCCCCAATAATTCTTTCAACCGTTGCTTTTTTCGTTGTAGGTGCCCAGACAACGTATCAAAAAAACTTCCAAGAGGCGAGTGTGAAGAAGATACGAAATGCGTATGAAGAAGTCAAAAAAGGGACTTCTTTACGAAAATAATAATAATAAAAAAAAATAAAACAATAAACGTGAATCCGAGGCCCTAGAAACAAAGTTTAACTATGTAAGTATTTAATTTAGACATCCTGAATTTAATACCTATCTGTAAACAAACCAATTTACGTTTATGAAAAAAATATCGGTTTTAACCTGTAATTCACACGAAGGAAAAAAGCTGTAAATATGTGCGGTACCAATCATTTTCTTTTAGTATTTTTTCTTTCGGGCGGAAATAAGGTGCGCGCCTTCAACGGTTGGGTCATGCCGGTTTTGATGTACTCTTTCGGCATACTCAAATGGACTCAGACCGAACTCGATGCCCTGGATAGAAGAGTCCGTACACTACTGACCGCAAACCGGATGCCTCACCCACGATCATCGGCGATGAGACTGTATATCCCGCGGAAGTGCGGGGGTCGAGGCTTTTTAAATGGAAGACGCTCCACAACCGTGAGGTGTGCAGTCTCAGGGAATATTTTTTAAAAGCCGAAGTGGGTATGCACCGTGATGTGGTCGCAGTGGACAAGGGGCTCAACCCGCTCTCCATGGCTAAAGAGAACTGGCGCAAATCTGTAGAACTTTCTACTGATGACCGCAAGAAGGTATGTCAAAGCAAGGAGCTTCACGGGCACTTCTATCGGGCTCTTCATGAGCCCGGTGTAGACTTCTTAGCGTCTGGCTACGTTTTGGTGACCTTTTCGGGGAAACTGAAGGTTTTGTCTGTGCAATTATGCACGAAGTTATCTTAACGAATAACTATCGGAGACATATTATGAAGGACGGGACGGTTGACGTGTGTCGGGCATGCCACCGTCCGGGTGAGTCTATCAGACATATTATCTCTGGTTGTGCTCGTCTGGCTAACGGCGAGTACTTGCACAGGCATAACCAAGTAGTTATGATTATTCACCAGCAACTCGCTTTGAAATATAAACTTGTGGATTATGAGGTACCGTACTGCAAGTATGTCTCCGACCCAGTTCTTGAAAATGACCATGTCACATTGTACTGGGATCGGTCTATCTTCTTTACTGACAGGACTATTGTTGCCAATAAGCCTGATATAGTGGTGATAGACCGATTAGCGCGACGCACAATGATTGTCGATGTTACCATTCCACATGACGGGAACCTCGTGAAAGGTGAGAAAGAGAAACAAATTAAATAGCTCAACTTAGCACACGAGATTGTTGACATGTGGAATGTGAGCTCGGTTATCATTGTGCCGATTGTCGTATCAGCCAATGGACTGATGGCCGAAAGCCTCGATCAACATCTATCGAGGCTCTCGTTAGGCGGTTGGATCAAGGGCCTGATTCAGAAGGCAGACTCCTCGATACGGCTCGCATTGTGAGGAGGTTCCTGTCTCTGGAACCCTAACCACCGGTAGCTTGGACCCTGCTCCCGACACCGGCGGATCACTATTTTTTATATTTTTAAATGTTTTTTTATACTTATATTTTAAAAAATATTTAAAAATGTAAGAAAAATAACTAAACTCACTAAATAAATAAACGGAATAATAATAATAGAAAAGCTGCAGAGATGTACGGAGTTTACCTGCTGTTCAGCTTGTTTTGGTTCCTTCAGATAATTTTAGATATGGAAATCTTATAATATCATTAAATTTAATTATTAAGACCGATTGTTGATTTTTTATTTATTTTTGTTTATTCGTGTTAATTCGTGATTTTTAAGCAGAGCAGAAGAGCTCTTTTTATGTTCAGTTGTGTTCGTTCAGGCAGGATACAATTCGTAAGACTGATAGAAATGGTACCATACTAGAATTTAACTATTTCTCGTTGATTGTAAATAAACTGTTTTTGTAGTACTTATTTGTTTATGTTGCAACTGACCCCCCATCACTGTTTCAACCGCCCCGCTATAGGTACGGTTGAAACAGTGGCACATTATTTTATTAAACTCTTCCTATCTAGTAAATATGGCAGTTGAGCCTCTAATTCTGAGATGTATTTGAAGACAAAAGTCTATTTACTCATTTTAAGTGTTTTGTTTGTTATTTTTCAAAATGACTGTGCTACGGGCGTTCAAAGCAAAATTGTTTCAACCGTACCCAGTCTACCCCGTGAACGACACGTCAATTCATGTTAGCTCTCTTGAAGGAAATGATAGCTGCAGGAGAATAGGTAGTAAATACGCACGTATAGTAGGTAATATGTTTTACTATTCTATAACAGCATAATGTAGGTAATCGTATGACACAATATTAAATTTACTGTTCCTGATTGATCGTTCAGAGCACAACTCAAAACGCAACGTTGACGTCGCCGCTACGAGCTACGTTATAGCTGGCATTGTGCTACATTACAGGACTTCTTGTCTCGGAAAGATGTACCTAAAGGTTTCTTTATGTGATCTATTCGGGGTAAACAATTTGTTATAAAGTTAACGGCCAAGAGCAAATTGTGTTCGCGTAATTATGGTTTAGCTCGGATAGTGATTGTTTAAAATACTATCCGAGCTGTATGGGAAGATGTCGCAGCCCAGACTTGAACCCCATCGAGCATGCCTAGGATGAACTGGGACGACGTGTACGCCAGCGAAATTCCCCTCCAATCACACTTCGTGAACTGAAAGTTGCACTGATAGAGGAATGGGAGAATATTCCTTGGCATCGGCTCCACAGACTATAAGTCTGTGGTGGAAAGCATGCCAAACTGTATAGCAGCTCGTGGTGGCAATACAAAGTACTTACAGTGTGTAAAAGTTGCATATTTGATACTCGTACAGTAAATGTAGCACATTTTTCGTAATCTAGTGAAAAATCGTTATTTTTACTTAACTTACTTTTACTCAAAATAAACTTCATAATCTTAGAATTTTATGACATTGATTTAGGCACTATAAAATTGTCTAGATAATAGTCTTTATTTCATAAAGCTAGCTCCAATATTTTTAAGTTATTGATGTTTTTGATACCGACCCGCTTTCTTTGCAGCTCATGCAGTGTAAATAATACTAATAAAATAAAAAATATTAATATATTTTGTTCCACTAACGTAAAATATTTCCATAACAAACTTTTCATTAGAGGAGAAATTATTTTTTTTTTTTTATATGGTTTATGGATTATACTTATTTGTTATTCACTCATTCATTTACTTATTTGTTGTGAATTATTGTGTGACACGCGTCACACAATAATTCACTAGCGGCTCTAAGTTGACAAAACAATCGAATAAGGGAAACAAATGACAACTTATTTTGTATAACTTACTGTCTATGATTGGTTAAAACTCCACCTGTTTTTTTTTTAGGGTGGGATAAATCAAATGACCCCTCCTGCTCTGGGTGGAGCGGAAGGGAGTGTCAGACTCTTACCGACTAAAACCCACCCGTGTTCCTTCCTTAGCCCTTTATGTTCCGGGCCAGCGGTAACCCTTTCGGACAATCCCGCTGACCTACCCGGATGAAACTCCATCTGACTTGCGCTAGGTTCCGCTTTCAACCAACATGTTACGGCTTGAATGTTAGCATTAAAAATCAGCATCTTTTGCTGCTGATGCGGATATTAAAAACAATGCTGATAATCCGCGGCTACTGATGTTGATATTCAAAACAACCCCGCTTTGGAGTTCCAGAATCAAAACCTGAATTTAATTTCCTTTGTTTTACAGGATACAAATGAAAGATTATTTTACAAATTACTGGGCACCGATATTGAAAAATATTTACCGCTAGTTTATACCCCCATTGTGGGGTTAGCGTGTCAAAGATTCGGACTAGTTTACAGAAGACCTAAAGGTCTCTTCATAACGATACATGATAAGGGACGAATTATCAAAATTCTTAGGAATTGGTAAGTATAAAATAACATTACAAATTGCTTTTCTATTTAATTAAACAGGATTTAATAAATTTAATTATAATTATGATCTAAGTTAGTACCTACCTAAAATAAGTTAAGTTTGTTATTGCAAGTGTTTGTCTCTCTCCTATAAAGTAAAATAAAATAAAGAAACTTAGATCACTCACACATAAAACTTTCACTACGAAAACCGCCCTACTGCTACGACATTATAGCGCTGTCAATGTCAAATTGTCACCACTGATGTTTGGTTAATGTACCTACAGACGGAGCACATCAAGCTACTACAATCTGTCAAATTTCTTTAATACATTTTCAACTTTACCGCTACATCATAAAGTTTAAGGTTGATTGGGAAAATTTAACAGTTTCGTGTAGCTTGTTGTAACTGGCGTCTGTACGTACCTATAGCATGTATCAGAAACTAGCTTCTGCCCGCGACTTCGTCCGCGTAAAATTTATTGTTCCCCGACCCACCCCGTCGCTCGCATTCCCTTCCCGCGCTGTTAGTTCGTTTTCGCGATCTTTCTTACTTTTCTTTTTGCTCGTCTCCTAAGAGCCCTAGCTTGATGGTAAATAGCCTAGAGCCTTCCTCAATAAGTGGGCTTTCAAATGCAAAAAAGAATTTTCAAATCGGACTGGTAGTTACAGAGATTAGCGCGTTCAAACAAACACACTCTTCAGCTTTATTATTAGTATAGATATAGATGTGTACCATAATAGCAGGTGACTAGATATTTCTTAAAATGTGACCTTCATGCGGCAGGCGATCGCCTGCGACTAAGTATTTTTAGTCACCCGCTGCATGCAACCTGTCGCTGCACGAAAAAATTTGAAACCAATTCTACTTTGGAACTTGCAATTTTAGTCACCTGTGTAAAGCTCGCATTAGCTTTATCAACATTCCTACATTCCTTATATTTTTACTTTTATTTAAATTTATTTTATGTTGTCTTTTTTAGGCCTGTAGCAAACGTGCGCGCTATCTGTGTTACTGATGGAGAGAGAATTTTGGGTCTGGGTGACCTCGGTGCTTACGGAATGGGGATATCGGTGGGCAAGCTGAGTTTGTACACCGCGTTAGCAGGGATTCCTCCCGGCCTCACCCTACCGATCGTTTTGGACGTGGGAACCAATAATGAGGTTATAATTTTTTATTACTACACTGTGATAAATGATAAACGTCAATCATATTTTTAAACTAGATGAGGTCGACGTTACCTATCTGACTATTCTGAGAAGAAAGGCCGAAACAAACTCAGAGATCATGGTCTCTTTTAAAGTCCCAGACAAAATCTTGGTCAGATCGTGTGAAGACCATGTAGATTGGTGTCTGAAATGGTCTTTTAAGGAAAGAAACACACAGATTGAGCGGACTTGTCCAGCCAGTGCACGCATTTGTCAAAAATCTTGCATCTCAACTCAGAACTTGAGGAGCTCAACGATTCGACGAATCGAATAGTTTTTAAGAATTACACAAAAATCAGGGCAGAAGTAGGTACCTACATAATTTTGTAGTAAATTGTTTTCATATCTTTTCAGAGGTTGCTAGAAGATCCGCTCTACATAGGTATTCGAGAGAAGCGTGTTCGAGGCAAGGAATACGATGATTTTCTTCAAGAGTTCATGGATGCGTGTTGCGAGAGATATAGCCACAACATACTTATACAAGTAACTTTTAGTTTCGTTACAAATTCTATGTTCCTAGACATATTTATACACCTTATTCATTTGAAGCATAGGAGGGGCCCGTGGATAAATAATAACAGCCGCACAGGTCGATCGGCAAGCGTAGCTGGATGGGGGACCATATTTACATACCGTGACCCCTCCGTGCCTCGGAAAGCACGTTAAGCCGTTAGTCCCGGCTGTCTTTCGTGGATCTTTGACAGTCGTTACGGGTAGTCAGAAGCCCGAAAGTCTGACAACCAGTCTTACCAAGGGGTAACGTATTACCCAGTGACTGGGTTGTGGAGGTCAGTTAGGCAGTCGCTCCATGTAAAATACTGGTATTCAGCTGCATCCGGTTAGACTGGAAGCCGACCCCAACATAGTTGGGAAAAGGCTAGGCAGATGATGATTAAAGTATACGTACCTATGGAACGCAGTCTCTAGACAAGATTGAACATTTGGGATCTCGCGTGCTAAGTCTGGCGTCCAGATTGGTCATTCGTTTTCGAAATCATAATTAAAAAAATACGTTTTTTTGTATTGAAAATTAGGTACATTATATTATAATTATATTTTGTAAGGGAAGGTTCATATCTGACGGAACATGCGTCGCGTATTATCGGTCGCGTAACGCCAGAACAGACCAAATGTATAGAAAAACACTTGACCGTTCACACTCAACCGATGATGCGTTAGTGCGTCGAGGGAACAATCGCAGTTACGCCCGACGTATTTTCCGTCAGATGTGAACCCTCCCTAAATAAGAAAACATTCATCAAATTCCGTAACAAAAAAGTCAACGCTTATTTAAGTAATAGGTAATCATTTGCACTACGCATACTTAATGCAACAAATCGGCACACACTCATCACGCACACTATAAAGCCATTAATTTGTATGCTCCAAATGGTTTCCCAAAAAGCTAAGTCGCGCGCGCTAAGTCTCGAAATCTCGAGATTTCAAGAAAGAGATTGTCTCCCCACAAGATTGAGTCTCGAAAAAGGCTCGAAATCTTTTCCCTGTTTTCGAGATCGAGATTGCATTCCCTATATGTAGCAGAATGTACCTACCTAAGTACTTTACTGATATCATTTAAAGTTGGTGCCCAAACCCTGCATTTTTTTCGGTAGATATACATATACGAATAGATAGAAAACTATTGATCATATGTATTATTGTTAACAGTTTGAAGATTTCGCCATGAATAACGCTGTTCGCCTTCTTGACAAATTCAGAAATGTATATTGTACGTTCAATGACGATATTCAAGGTACTGCGGGTGTCGTGCTCGCTGGTATGTTCACAGCTTGCAGAGTCACCAAGAAAAAACTTAGTGAAAATGTATATTTGTTTCTCGGAGCCGGTTCTGTAAGTTTTATCTATACATATAATAAATCTGTAGACGAGGCGTGTCTGTACACTGAAAAAAAAAAAATAGGTGGGGTGTTACAGGATAACCAACAGATGCCATTTCATCAATTTTTAGAATTTTTGTCTGTTTGTCGGTTTGTCTGTTTGGATGTGACAGATTTTTTATTTGAACAGGTTCAACGTAAAAAGTACGCAACCAATATGGTTCATTTTTATACTCAAATATAGTGTAGAACTCGGAGTAGTGATTAGTCTTTGTTTCATCGCAATCGCTTCAGTCTTTCAAAAAATATAATCAATTTAAAGCATTCTATAACAACTTTTTAATGCAATAAGTGGAAACACGTAACGACATCTACTGGCGCGATATAGTACTAACGAAAACATATTGTGATCTTTAAAATATTATTATGTGTATTACTAACTCTGATACTTCTGTCTGTGTTATTTAAAAAAGTAATGATAATGATTATCTATATATATAAAAGAAAGTC
Organism: Oligia latruncula; assembly: GCA_948474745.1. Taxonomy (NCBI): domain Eukaryota; kingdom Metazoa; phylum Arthropoda; class Insecta; order Lepidoptera; family Noctuidae; genus Oligia; species Oligia latruncula. The sequence goes on along the minus strand of OX419693.1, from coordinate 7,546,698 downwards.
TGTTAGTTACACCACTTATAACTCGAGAACGACTGAACCGATTTGGCTGAAAATTGGTGGGGAGGTAGCTTAGGACCAGGAGACGGACATAGGATACTTTTTTTTATAGTAGGAGTAGGGTAGGAGTAGGGTAGGAGTAGGGTAGAAGTAGGGTAGGAGTAGTGTAGGAGTAGTATAGGAGTAGGGTAGGAGTAGTGTAGGAGTAGGGTAGGAGTAGTGTAGGAGTAGGGTAGGAGTAGGGTAGGGTAGGGGTAGGGTAGAAGTAGGGTAGGAGTAGTGTAGGAGTAGTGTAGGAGTAGGGTAGGAGTAGTGTAGGAGTAGGGTAGGAGTAGTGTAGGAGTAGGGTAGGAGTAGGGTAGGAGTAGGGTAGAAGTAGGGTAGGAGTAGTGTAGGAGTAGGGTAGGAGTAGTGTGGGAGTAGGGTAGGAGTAGTGTAGGAGCAAAACAACGTTTGCCGGGTCAGCTAGTTCTAAATAGATTGAAAGATATCGATCTTCACAGCCAGTATCAAAAATCGGCAATTTCATAGGTAACTATTATTTATATAGGTAACCTATTATTTAGGTACTTACCTACAAAAAATGAATTGCAGTTTAAAATGTTTAGTCAATAGTTTACATAACATAATCAGCCTATAATGTTCCCACTGCTGGGACACAGGCCTCCTCTCGGTGAGAGGGAGCGGGCCGTAATCCACCACGCGGGCCCAGTGCGGGTTGGCAGATGCCACATGTCTTCGAATTTTTGGTTCTAGAACATGCCGGTTTCCTCACGATGTTTTCCTTCACCGTTTTGAGAGCAGTGGTGATGAAATAATTTACACAAAGTAAAGCGCCTGTCTGGGTTCGAACCTACGACCTACAAGTCGTAGGGCGCGGCCGATACCACTGGGCCACCAATGCTGTCGTTTCGTTACTACAAGAACTATTGTTTAACAGAAAAGTAATGAACAGTGAATAAATTTTACACCTTACGCCCAGTGATGGTAGCGAAACGGCCAAGCCACATATTTTGTCTAAGGTGTAGAGTTTGTGAAGTTAGGGCGTGTAGAGTTAGAAGCTTGGCTCTACATGAGATCTGATAACTTTTTGACAGTGCGTGCCATATGTGGTCTCGTCTTGGCAACATTTTACATGAAAATGTTTTTGGTGGGATTTCACATCTTTTTGAAAGTAGCTTATGAAATAAAAAAAAAATTTTTTGGGGGGTTATTTACGGAAAATCCTCAAATACGTATTTTATTATTTATAACAAGGAGTTCCTATATCAATTTTCAGAATCAAAATTTGCGGAAGTCTCGTACAAACTTCCATCCCCTAGTTTAAGGGGTTTGAGGGTAAAAGTGCCTAGTTTTAGAGTTTTTTGTTTGTGTACTATTACTAGCTTATATACCAAGGACTTCAGGAAGACCCTTAGAATAATGATGATCATCAGTGAGTCAGTGACGAAATCGGGGTATTTTAGATATCAATAATAAAATCTAAAGTATAAGAGCTATGCAATTGAAACTTTATAGGTTTAATAAGTCAACCACTGACATCATATCCCGAAAATTTTGTTAATCCAAACACAAGATATGAAGGTTCAAAAATACGACGAAGTGCTTCGAGAAAAGGTAGGTGCCCTTGCGCTTCGCTTGGCTCGTCTTGGTGGGGGCACTCCCGTGCCCCCAGATTAGTTAGTTCTTTTTAAGTATAATATTTGCGGATGAAATCAACGGTTTATTATAAGTATTCTTGTTGGAATAGTACCTATGTTTTAATCTTCAGGCAGGCGTTGGTATTGCAAATTTGATATGCGACGGGATGGTACTTGAAGGCACATCAATGGATGAAGCTGTAAAGAAAATCTACCTATTTGACATCGATGGTCTTTTGTCGACTAAGCGAGAGAGTGGAATACCATCGCACGCAACTAAGTACGGGAAAGATATGGAACCAACGAAGGATTTTGGAGGTTTTGTTGGGGTTATAAAGGCAACCGTAATTGTCGGTAAGTAAATATCGTTTTTCTAGCCGACTGTTCCATTTAAAAAAAAAAATTGAATTGTGAATGCAGTTGTTTCTAAAATGTAATGCAATGGCAAATGACGGAATCGGAACCCTTACAATTTCGTCATGTCCGTCTGTCCGGACACTACACAGCCATTTTACTCGGGAACTGTTTGCACTATAATGATGATGAAAGAGTGAATTCTATGCTCCGCTAAACATTGGTGTAGTGAAATTAAGGCATTAACAACAAGTAACCGAGGAATTTGAAAATAATCAATGCACTTACGCGTACGGGGGTATAGTTGGATCCCATAATTAAAAAGATTTTGATGTTATTATAGTGACTTTTTCATCAATTCCGCTCGTTTTTGAGATAAGAGATATTTTGGTTACAACCACAGTAATAACTATGTTTCTCATCGTTTTTTCGAGAAATACTATGACATACAAACTTATATTTGCAGTCGATAAAGTACATTATGATACATGTGTGCTATGTTGATCATAATACTCGAGCGATAAGAAAGCCGAGTGTATATTGATCAATGCACACGCGTTTCATACGATGTTTTTCAACACACTTGCGAGGGAAAAAAACAGACTTGTATTGTTAAATATTAACTTCTATGGAAAATGACGCGCTGGTTTTGTTTTTCCGCGCGCCGTGCTAGCCAGCACTAGCGATGCGCGCGCAGGTGTAAATAAAAGCACGGAATCTCATTTTAAATATATATGTCTAGGTATGGCACTGTGCATTATAATAATCATTAGAATCACTATTACATCTTTCCAAGTTAGGTTTCTACCATTCACACTTTTCCGAGATTGGTGGTTGATGGTAGAAATCTAACTTAGAAAAGATATATTAATGATTATAAATCTCTAAATATGTACCTGATGTTGTCGCGAATCATATTTTGATCAAGATACAATCTGACATTGACCTGCAAATTGCAAAAAACGTAAGAAAATTTGAATTTAGCGGTCTACCACTATCCTTTCTCCATAAGGTAAATAAATATAAGTTCATTTTGCGACCAAGGACAATACAGAATATTAAAAAAAAAAAGTGAAATATAGCCCGCGGATTTCTTTTGGCATGAAGTCTCTTTGATGTATAGTCGCATTCAATAATTTAAATAATATTAAGTTGGTTATAATGTTTCGTCATTGTATTTAGCTCATTATTCTATCCGTTATAAATACTGACCCTATAGTTTTTATCCCTATATCCCGTTTTAACTAATTCGAATAATAGTATTTTTGTTTCCCTACCTTTATTTCCTTCGTAATAAAAAACAAAACGTGACATTGGCTAAATCTAAATGCACAAACCGTGCGAAGCCAAACGAGAAAGAAAAAAAAAAGAGATGAAAAAAGCGCGCATCTCCGACTAGTAAATAGTTATCTGTGGCAATAAAGTACTAGTGGATTAACGTAAAGAAAAAGCACGCGTTTTTAATACACTGCATTATGGACCTAAAAGCGGTTCAATAAGAGCCACTTTACGAGCAAGTGTGTTGAAAAATCAATACTGTGCGTGCGTTTCATTCAATTTAATTATGGAACCCTTAACTGTGCGTGGCTGACACGATAGGTAATGTATACAGTTTTGCCGTCTTAACATGATAGGTACTGTATACTATACCGTTTTGCCGTCTTAACATTACAATTTACAAGCTCGTTTGTGCAAATTGGAATGTAGCAAGTAGGTTATTGAGTGTATATCCGAGTCTCTATGGATCAATCTCATAATACCTATTAGTCATTACATTATGTTTTTAGGTGTGTCGACACAGGGTGGTGCCTTTACGCCTGAAATTTTGCAACAAATGGCTAAAAATTGTGAACGACCGCAAATCTATGCACTTTCAAATCCGACGGATAAAGCAGAATGCACACCTCAGCAAGCTTATGACAATACGGAGGTACAATACTTTATAATATTAATAGCTGTTCTTACGTCTTAATGGGTGTAAAAATGCCCATCGTTCAGGCAAAATAGCAATTGAAAATGTGTCATTTTCGATTCGACCACATTTCGAATGGCTGTAAACAGCTATGAAGGTCCGGTGCAAAAAAAATATCGGAGGGGAGCAATTCCCGTATTTTTAAGAACGTTCGCATTCAAATCTGTCTCGATCTGTTAAAAATAAATATATATATAATTATATATCTATATAAATATAGGTATGTTTATATATAATCATCATCATCATTTCAGCCGAAAGACGTCCACTGCTGAACATAGGCCTCCCCCAAGCACGTCCACTTCGACTGGTATTATTATATACAGGGTGGGTAAAAAATCGTGGATCAAACGAAACAGGGCGATAGTTGGACTTATTTACAGTAAAAAAAAATAATTAAATGTTTTTATATCTATACTTATAATAAATCTGTAGAAGTGAAAATTCTGTACATTGAAAATATCAAAAAAATAAATGGCAGGGGGTGTTACTAGACCGACACCGAATCCAAAAATGTGATTAAAAATTTTTTTGTCTGTCGGCATCACGCAAAAACTACCGGTTCGATATAAAAAAAAGAATAAGATATAAAAAAGAATAAGATAATAAATAATCTATATACTAATGTATATTAATAAAGCTGAAGAGTTTGTTTGAACGGGATAATCTCTGGAACTACCGCTCAGATTTGAAAAAATCTTTTTGCATTTGATAGCCCAATTCTTGAGGAAGGCTATAGGCTTGGGTCAGCGGGATTGTCCGAAAGGGTTACCGCTGGCCCGGAACATAAAGGGCTAAGGAAGGAACACGGGTGGGTTTTAGTCAGTAAGAGTCTGACACTCCCTTCCGCTCCACCCAGAGCGGGAGGGGTCATTTGATGAATTCCCATCCGAAAAAAAAAAAAAGGCTATGACCCTTAGGAGCCGAGCAAAAAGAAAAAAAGTCAGAATAAACGCTAAGCGAATACGAAGTGTTGCGACGGGGTGGGGGTACAAGAAATTTCACGCGGACGAAGTCGCGGGCAGAAGCTGGTTTTTTTACTAAAAAAAAAAAAAAAAAAGTCGCGGGCAGCAGCTAGTATTATATATATATAGGTACAATACGACCGACGTAACTTGGCGGGTCTGAACTCTGCGCAGAAGTCTGCGCAGTAAGATTTTTTAGGAACCAAATGGTGACAATAATATGAGGCGAGTGCGAGTGAGAGAACATGCGCGAAAGTTCTTAGTGCCTATCATTACAACAGTGCTTTCATGACAATGGGTAGCATGATTTATTAGTATTGGCACTATTTTCAATATCTTTTTTCACACGAAAAATTATTTGTAACTTCAGAACCTTACTGTAAACACTCAAGTTATCGTAACTTTTAAGGAGATCAAGTTAGGGCTCTGCCACAAAGATATTTTTTACTGCAAATAACCCCAACTATCGCCCTGTTTCGTTTGATCCACGATTTTTTGCCCACCCTGTATACAATACGACCGACGTAACTTCGCGGGCCTGAACATAGGCACTAAGAACTTTCGCGCATGTTCTCTCACTCGCACTCGCCTCATGTCACCATTTGGTTCCTAAAAAATCATACTGCGCAGCCTTCTGCGCAGAGTTCAGACCCGCCAAGTTACGTCGGTCGTATTGTACCTATATATATAATACTAGCTGCTGCCCGCGACTTCGTCCACGTGAAATTTATTGTTTTCCCGATCCACCCCGTCGGTCGTCTTTGTCTTTGTCTTTGCATAGCATCACCAGCCCGCGCTATTACTTCGTTTTTACTTAGCGTTACTTTCTGACTTTTTTCTTTTTGCTCGGCTCCTAAGGGTCCTAGCGTGATGTTAGGTAGCTTATAGCCTTCCTCAAGTACGGAGCTATCAGATACAAAAAGATTTATACAAAACCGACTGGTAGTTCCAGGGATTATCGCGTTCAAACAAACAAACTCTTCAGCTTTATTATTAGTATAGATATGTAATTTCCTCTCTCAAAACGGTGAAGGAAAACATCATGAGGAAACCGGCATGTCCTAGAACCAAAAATTCGAAGACATGTGACATCTGCCAACCCGCACTGGGCCCGCGTGGTGGATTACGGCCCACTCCCTCTCACCGAGAGGAGGCCTGTGTCCCAGCAGTGGGAACATTATAGGCTGATTAAGTAAGTATGTAATTTCCCTACATAGATCAGATTGTGACTTGTCTTTGAAGGTTTTTTAAGTACAAGAATTGCCCTTCAGAACGACGGGAAGAACAATTGACTGGGTATTTTTGAACTCGGTATAAATCATTTATTTAATAGATAATATTGTTTTAGGGTCGATGCATCTATGCTTCTGGTTCGCCTTTCCCTCACGTCAAATATGGTGGGAAGGAATATCAAACAGGCCAGGGTAACAACTCCTACATATTCCCGGGAGTAGCGCTCGGAGTGCTCACTTGCATGGCTCATCATGTTCCCGATACCATGTTCGTAGCCGCAGCCCAGGTAATTCACTTGCTAGTATAATTTAGCTGTATGGGAATGTGCTCCTCTACTGGAGATATAATCCCTCGTCTTACACCGGGGAAGACACTGTTCGTATTTTCACATACTATTATTTTTACGTGAGTAGGTAGGTAGGTAGGTAGTTGAGCTATTTGTGAAGGAGCTCGTCCCGGAAAGTACTATCACCATAACTATTTAACCAGATAAATAAATAATTAAAGTCTTTAGTGGAGGACTTTATTTATTTATTTATAAAAGGTACACCAACAGCTTCTGTATACAAAATATCAAATAATAGTAGGTAACAGATAAGTGTTTATACAGTTGCCAATAACAGGTGGACCAACATTCACAAATATTGATAACCTAAGGTAAAAACGAAATGTATAAAAATTAAGTGCTAAACTTTATTTGCTATTTACTTTACATATTATTAGAGCTAACTCTAAAATCTCAATTTTTGAGGTATGCATACCATCGAATTGCCTAACTCACTACCTAGCGACCGACAAAACAGATTCAAAAATAGTTCCATTACTCAACTTAAAAAGTATTGATCAATACAGCAAACTCCAGTGCATATGGACATAGTAATCAGTTTTTCAACTTTCCTGAAAAAAGTGTTTTTTTGAGTTAATCGCTGTTTAGATCTAGGTGTGCGATATTACATATTAAGTTTCCATTTTACTTTTAAGGTCGGAATCCTTTAAAATTAAATAAAAACCAAGTAATTAAAAAAACTAAAAAACAGAAAGATTTCGCAGACGATTTAGTTAGTAGTAGTTTAGACGAGTTAGTTTAGAAATAATTATTTTACGATTTGTCACTTCGAATTACTTTTAACCATATAAGTTGTATATATTTTTGTAATCACCTTTTAAAACCCTTAATTTAGATATTTCACTCGATGGTATTAGAAGAAAAAAAAAAATTCGAACTCCACAATATGGCACCCTAAACCCGCCATTTTACTTTGTTTTTGATTTTAATGCAGCCAGTGACACTCGCGCTACCAAGACAAATCTAAAGACGTATAATTTATTCAAATCCGTTCATTCGTTTAGAAGTTACGAGGGAACAAAGAAACGGACATACATACATACATACAGGTCAAACACATAACCCTCCTTTTGGGCTTCGCCGCAGTCGGGTAATAATGGCTCTGTGGCTTCTGACCATAATACTTTTATTTCCAGAGTTTAGCGAAAAACGTTGCTGAGGCAGATTTAGCGCTTGGCCGACTCTACCCAGCTCTCAACAGCATCCCAGTTTTATCTTTAAAAATAGCTGTGGCCGTGATTGAGCTTGCCTACGAAAAGCGTACGTATAAACTAAGTTCACTGTTACCTTATTTATTTAAGGTGAATGGTAGACAGCGAAATTCAAATTTTCATACGTTTTTTGCAATTTGCAGGACAGTGTCAAATTGTATCTTAATCAAAATATGATTCGCGACAATAACAGGTACTTACATATTTAGGGAATTATAATCATTAGAATCATTAATATATCTTTCTAAGTTAGATTTCTACCACCAATCTCTTATGGAAAAGTGTTAATGGTACAAATCTAACTTAGAAACATGTTATAATTCTCTAAATATGTTCCTGTTATTGTCGCGAATCATATTTTGATCAAGATACAAGCTGACACTGACACTGACCTGCAAATTGCAAAAAAACTTAAGAAAATTTGAATTTCGCGGTCTCAACTACCCATTCACCTTAAGGCGAAAGCGCCAGGGTAGCCCGCGAAATTCAATTTTTTTAGGTTTTTTGCAATTTGCTGGTCAGTATTAAGTTGTACGTTGATTAAAATATGATTCGCGGCCGTAACAAATATGTATTTACAGAATTATAATCATTAAAGTCATCAACACAACTCTCTGAGACCATGTAATCCCCAAGAATGACTATTTCATGAAATCTTGACATTTGGGTGTGTTTAATAAGTGGTTCCAGCACCAAAATTGAAAATATCATAAGAAAATACTTGCTATTTAATTATTTTACAGAGCTTGCCAGTGTTTATCCCAAACCAAAAGACTTAGACAAGTTTGTAGCTGATTATATTTACAAAACTGATTATGACTGCCTCAAACCAGATTACTACGAATACCCTAAAAGCAATGTTAAGGTGAAATCGATACAACAAATGATTAGTGAAAAGTAAGTACTTATTTATTTATACAGGTAGTGCTATCCACGAAGACGCGCCGCACTTCAAAAAAAACAAAAAAAAACTAGCGATAACCACTAACGATTGGGGAATCGTTAATCGTTAGTGGTTATCGCTAGTTTTTTTTTGTTTATTTTAATATAATACATTGCCCCACACTAGGAATTTCTCCTGTATTGTGGGTACGTTTACAAACATTAAACTCACATACACAAACAGCCAGACCCGAACAACTAGGTACTTGTAGGTCATACAAATATTTGTTCCGTGCGGGAATCGAACCCGCGACACGCAGCGCAGTAGTCAATCGCTTAACCACTGCGCCAACCGTGCCTCTCTCTCTATCTCTCTCTATCAGACTTGAAAAATCAGCCCTTAGAGTCCAAACACACTATACCGAAGGTACGCGACCGTAGTTCTGCGGCTGATTTTACGTTTCGACTTATTAGGCTGATATGACACACCATAAGTGCCGAATATACGCGGCAGAAATTCAGTGCGCACACGCGGGGCGCGGGCATGCCTGCCTCCCACTGCTCCCCGCCCCGAATCTTCTTCGGCAATCGAACCGAACTTCCGTCGCGTATAATGTGTGTTCTACAGAATAAGTTGCCGCTGAATTGCCGCTGAATTACCGCTGAACTAACGCCCGACCGAAATTCGGCTGTACGCTATAACGCAACGTAATTTCGGCATAATGTGTTTAGACACTTAGATAGTTCAGAAGACTGATCTATTGTGTAATGCAAATAAAGTATTGAGTACTTAGTCAAATGATAAGGCAAATTAACCGATACTTTTCTATTTCAGCAAAAAAATGTGAATACATAAAATGCGAAGAAACTATTTCCAATTTATTTTAATGATGTCACTTAATCAGTGAATGAGGTTGGTATCCTTCTCATTTTTGATCAGTAAAAATGTTTACTAAGTTAGTGACTGGTTCAAGTAAATATTAACAGGTTTCGGGGATTTAGGCGCACTCTCATGTCATGATGGCTCAGCGGTTAAGGCCTCGCCTCTCATGCACGAGGTTCAATCCGGGCAAGTATCAATATGACTTTTTCAATTCATATTATGTAATTTGAGTTTATCTTGGACAAATCACCGTGAGGAAACCCGGACATAATCTTCTATACTACTAATAATAAAGCTGAAGTTTGTTTGAACGCGATAATCTCTGGAACTACCGGTCAGGTTTGAAAAAATCTTTTTGCATTGGATAGCTCAATTCTTGAGGAAGGCTAGTCGACGTCGATCGATGGTAGTCGGGTTGCCGACTAGTCGACGTCGATCTATGGCAGTCTGGTTGCCGACTAGTCGACGTCGATCGATGGCATTGCCGACTAGTCGACGTCTCTCGCTGGAAGTCTGGTTGCACCTTAACTCGATTGCCGGCTACATTTATCAATAATGAGTATGTAATTAACAGGTATTTTATTTTTCATGTTTATTACATAGATCCACGGATACAAGACGATTGACTGTCTGCACCCCCGATGAAATAAAATTGCAGTCATGAAACTTTGGCTTTTCGTGCGAACAGCAAGTGTTTTAAAACATAACACATTTTGATGGACGCTAAACGAGACAGAAGTTTTATGGTTATCACAGTGTTTATTGTTTTTGTTTTTTTTTGAGGTCTTTGGTTAAACTTTTTATACGTTTTGTGTATAAAGAGATTGCTGAAATAGAACGTTTGTTATTGTTTTATAATTTTATTAATAGATTAACTTTTAATATTTTAGTCTATTATAAATTTATTATAATAGACTAAAATATTAAAAGTTGTATCGTTTTTCGGTGGCTATACACGCTGCGATCGAGGTTTACCAGTACGGGTATACCTGAGCGCTTATTCCTTTACCAGTACGGGTGTACCTGAGCGCTTATTCCAATAGACCTGTGCACTTTCGGAATACACGTTATGTATGACAGATTTACGTGCACAGGACTACCTCGCCGATAGACCGTAGCGTGTATGCCAGCCATTAGGTTCACGGCATTCCCTCCGGTTGCCCTAATCGGTCACACAGACACACGACTGCCTGACACCTTCACAGGACAACCTCTCCGATAGACCGTAGCGTGTATGCCATTAGGTGCACGGCATTCCCTCCGGTTTCCGTAACCGGTCACACAGACACAAGACTGCCTGACACCTGCACAGGACAATCTCTCCGATAGACCGTAGCGTGTATGCCATTAGGTTCACGGCATTCCCTCCGGTTGCCCTAACCGGTCACACAGACACACGACTGCCTGACACCTGCACAGGACAACCTCTCCGATAGACCGTAGCGTGTATGCCATTAGGTGCACGGCATTCCCTCCGGTTTCCGTAATCGGTCACACAGACACACGAGTGCCTGACACCTGCACACGATAATCGATTCTCTTTTATATTATGTACTGAACAGTGTTGCTATTCTGTAAAAAACTCACCGTGAAAACTTAGGTGAAGAGAGCGTGGAGTGAGGTATCAATAGCAAAACAAACTCACTTCACCTAAGTTTTCGCGATGAGATTTTTAGAAAATCGACCGGCTGTATCGCAATTTAATGCTGACTGTGCGTAAAATTTTAGACGGCCCTGGTAAATTATTTAAATTTTGTTTATTATAAAAAAATAAAGGATTCAACCATTTTTAAGTGTTTAATTTTAAAATGAGGTGAATAGATGCAGATTCGAAGGACCGAATACAGTTGTAAGCGAGCTTATACGTTTTCTCATTTAGGCGCTGTGATATTTTTTCGGGTTTTCAAAAAATCGCGATTACTTGTAAATTATAAATATTTTCTTGAATCTAATTCTGTCACAAATACGCACAAATTAAGGTCTACTCGTGTATGTTTATTCCACAGGCGCACATACAATGGTTTTAGAGAGAGACGACTCTGCAAAACGTCACTCCAGCAGGAAATGCAATATCTCGAAAACCTGAAGACGCACAAATTATATTTTCAGCGCACATTTTTGCACAAATATAATCTCTCTGCCCTTGCACAATATTTCTCTCTCCAATCATTCGTTTAGAATTTTCCTGCTGGAAAAACGTTACCCTAACAGGAATCGTTTTTTTCCAAAACAACGATTTTTATTTGGCGCACATTTACAGCAGATTACGCACTAATTATACGTTCCACTCTTAACACTAGGAGCTACTATCCTGCTGGGGTAACGTACACAAACGGCTCAAAGCTGTAGTTGCCCATAAGGTTACAGTATTTGCGCCGCTTGAGGGTCTCAGCAGTCGCAGCAGCGGCGCCAGCACAGCCTGCCGTGCTAGGAACATGAGATGGCGCAAGGGTATCGACACACGTTGCGTCCCACACCAGAGGCCTAGCCACCTTCCAAGGCAACAACACCTGCCGTCTGCCGTTCTAATACCGCTGGTACGCCGGCGGTGACAAGGGCTCGACGAATCATATCGTTGATGCTGGCGTGCCGTGCTATGCGACCTGCGCTCCTGCAACAATACAGGCCATTGGTGTCCGAGACCGTCGACAGCTTCACCGCAGAGCAACACAAGATGTGCCCAAGCGGAGACACGTAGCGAGCCGAAACGATGAGTCATCCATCATTGTGCCTGTGGTGGAAGACGGGAGCGCCTGAAGCCACAAGCCTGACTCCCATTCTCCCACAGCCAGCAGACGGGCACGCTCAACAGTATTACGTGATGTGTTTACAAGGGTATTCCGTATAATACTGCAGAGCGGCACGTCCCACCGTCTCTGGGAAAACGGGTTATCGGGCAAAACCGTATTGGGACAAGCCATTTTCCAAGCGTTCGACGCATCGGTCAAACACGGTACTTCAAAATCGACCAGTGATAAAGATAAAATGTTCCTGGTTAATTTATCTGTACTGTGGACCGAGGAGAGGAAGGCCGGTAAACTTATACTTGAAATTTTGCGGACGCCGAGACCGCCCAAGCGAATGGGTAGTGTGGCTTGCTGCCACACACGGTCGTCCAGGGCCACATTTACGGTGGAAGTTAGTGTGTTTCTAGTAATTTAGTTGAAAACTTGTGGATGGTTCCATAGATGAGAGGAGCGAAGGCTATAAGTAAATTTTGGTCTAAAACAACAGTACCGAATGAGTGTGAAGGCCGAATGAGTATTATTTTGAAAAATCTTTCCGAGACGTCATTAAAATTCTGTATCTTCTCCTCAATGAATGTTAGAAAGGATTCGTCAAAAATTGGGGACTCTAGAAGGTGAAGAGAGTTTCTTTCCGTAATTTTCATATTTGGAGCTATTGTATAAAATTTTGCTATGTTAAACCTAATTTAACTAAAACTTACCAAACTAAAATATGGCGTCAAAAAATTCCTCGGCATGGCTTTTTAGTCTGTAATTTTAAAGACACAGATTTAGATGGGGTTCCTTCTATGTGGCAGAATATTGATGCTCCGTTTATTTGGCATAACACACTTGGCATAATATTTTTTAAACTAATATTTTTAAGGCATAAAAATTATTTAACATAATTATTGTTTGGCCGAATGTTTTTATGTCCGAATTTACAATGGCATACTTTTAAGATGGCAGAGTTTTATTTGGCATAATTTCACTTGGCATACTATGAAGATAACAGTAGAATTATTTTTTAACGAATATTGTTTGTTCGGTGTATTTTTCCATGGTATTTGAATGAGCAATAAAAATAATGGTTTCTCTAAGCGATCTCGGGACTTGGGGCACCCCGACTTGGGTTAGGTTAGCGCAGACGCAACCGCCTCCCATGCCCTTTCACTGCCGACCATAGCCCTGACAACGGCCGACAGCGACAGGTCTTCCCCAACTTCTGCCGCCAGAACACGGCGCTGCGCCTCCCACGCAGGGCACTGCTCGTGTGTGCAGGGCCGCGCGCGCGCGCGACCTCTATAATACAAGTATTATAGAGGTCAGTGACTGGGACTCTTTGCTGGGACTGGACTGCTAGGTCTATGATACCATGCTTTTTGTTTCCATGACATCAGCTTTGCGTGAAAACCACAGACTAAGAAGAGAAGTACCCTTGTGAAAACTAATACTTGATCTCAGATTTTAATAACTATTTTTATTTTGAAAATGTTTTTAAGAATTTGGAGGAACATTTTGTGAGTATTTTTATCCACCCAGCTGTCCATATATTTGTCGTCATAATCTGTTGTGAATGGTTCTGACGAGTAAGATTTCTGTCAAGTGTGGTTATTTTTGTTGGAATTTATTTTTGAATAATAGACGACGGTATGACGGTAGGGGCAGATGATGAGGTCCCTTTGCTTTATGTATATTTTTGGCCGGTCTTTAAATGGAGTGGTGGTCTTAGTAGCTGAGGAAGGCCGACGCGACGTTCAGCTGTTTAAATCAAATTGTGAATGGTTTCCAGTAGTGCAGTGGTTGAGTCACTTAATTTTTCTTATTGGTATAAGAATTTTCAAACTGGCGGCCCCTACGATGACCCATAACCCTCTTACCGAACTTTGGTTCAGAAAAGAACCGACTTATTTACTTTTTGATTGGTTGGTAGGTTCAAAAAGAGTACCAGCACTGCGTGTATTAATTGCTGGGCGTCAGTGAGGAAGCCGAAACAGCTGCAAAATGCACATTTTTCACTAAGTGTTACAAAATATGTTATATCTGGCGATGTAGTTACTTCTAATTTGACTAAAGGCATCGATCACTTAAGAGATCCGCGTCTCAACAAGGTATGTAATAAAAAATGCATCAAAATTGAGGTACTATTTATTGAATATAGGGTAAAATCTAAGGACTGTTTAAACATCTAAGGTTAAAGACAGCCCCGAAATCTCTCGCCTTTTATTAGTTTGGGAGAAGAACCAGCGCAACAATTTCGCCAGCAATACATTTCCGACTGCCACTTATTAAAGTTTCGGGACTGCATGGCTTCCTCGTACACATACTGGTCTCAGCAGCTACCTTATAATGGATGTCTTACTTGTTTAATAATTAACCTTATCGATGTTTCTTTAAATATATATTTTGTTCGCAATTATCCCAGGGTCTCGCGTTTACTTTAGCAGAGCGCCAAACATATGGAATCCATGGTCTGTTATCAAGTGAATTTAGAACGCTTGAACAGCAAATGGCAATATGCAAACTATCAGTGGACAGATACAGAAACATGTTGAATAAATACATTTATTTATCGGACTTACAGGTAAATGAGAAAAATGTTGTTCGTAGGAAGTACCTAACTACCTACTCTTGGGTAACTCGTTTTTAATTTATGTACGGTTTGGGTTGGTGAAAAGTCTGGCCCAACTCGTGGGCCAGATGGAAAGTGATTACCTAGCACCACCTCAGAAGATAGATGGAATTTATTTATATATGTCACGGCTAATAGCCGAGGTGTGGCTACACCTAGTTTTAGTCGGCCGAAGTGCGACTACACCTAGTTTTAGCCGGCCGAAGTGCGGCTACACCTAGTTTTAGCCGGTTCGTGTGTATTTCGGGAGGCGACGTAGGATGCAAGAGCGAGCGAAGGGCACCCTGAGGTTCGGTTTGGTTAAAACTAGGTGTAGCCGCACTTCGGTCATTAGCCGTAACATATACAAGTGAAAAGTATAGGTACTTGTAGGCTGTACCAATACATTTTTTTTTTGCGGATGGGAAATCATCAAATGACCCCTTCCGCTCTGGGTGGAACGGAAGGGAGTGTCAGACTCTTACTGACTAAAACCCACCCGTGTTCCTTCCTTAGCCCTTTATGTTGCTGCCTTTGTGTTGCTTTATATGGCTGTACCAAGGCTGACTTAATGCCTAGCGTAATGCAGGTAATTTCGTCTGTCAAAGCACGTGATGTGCTGTTAAAATTGTGTTCCAGTGTTCTTCTTTCATTTTTTTACTTTAGTGTGGTCACCAGTAACGATGTTGCGCGAACTCTGAGTTTGTGCGTTTGGTGATCTTAAGGCCCTCCCCCACAGGCGCGTTATTATCGGTCGATAATATCGGATGCATTATTGAGATTCTGTTTTCAGTACATCTTGTATTAGGACGGCCACGAAGTTACACAATGCTGCGATAATAACAACGCAATAGAAGTAGGACGCTTGCGTTCCTCAGTCCTACGATATACCGATATGAGTTATTAAGAACATTTTTTATTAGGACGCATACGATGTTACACACACTTGCGTTAATAACGTAGTAACTTCTAGTGCGGGCGGGGGCCTGTAATGTAGGTTAAACGCACACGTTAGAAAGATTGGATGAAAAACGCAACTGTGTGGCAAGGAATCGGTACGCATTATCGCACTAACGCATCCGATATTATCGACCGATAATAATGCGCCTGTGAGGGAGAGCCTTTATTAGGTAGGATTCGGCTCAATACGTGCTTTGCGTTTGTTTTGATTAATATTGTATTCAGTGTTTCCTACATTCCAGGATAATAATGAAACATTATTCTTTGCCTTAATAAATCAAGATATAAACAAATACATGCCGTTGATAAATACTCCTACTATAGGGATGGCATGCGAGAGGTTTGGTCTCTTATACAAAAGACCTAGAGGTCTGTTTGTAACTATACATGATAGAGGACATGTCATTGAGGTTTTAAAGAATTGGTGAGTCTTGAGGTTTTTGTCATTTAAGGGGTTTAACTTGGCCTAATTTGTGATGATCGACTTTGGTCCGCTTAACCAAAAGCAATCGAGGCAACGTTACACCTTGATTACACGTAACGAGTACCTACAGTGGCGAGACCAAAGATCTATTGGTAAGACAGTGCCAAGACAGTGTTCGGTAGGTATACCTACCGCAAACGGATTAGTGACTGTGATACCTTTTAAATTTAAGTAAAGTCCCCGTCACGAGAAGCTATAAATTTTGTAAAAAAAGAACTTCTGCTAAGTTACGTAGCGACAACTCAATCAACAACAAATAATCCCAAATTCAATCAATTCAAAGTAACATACGTGTAATACGAAACTAACGAGCTATTTCTCTTGGTCGGGTTATATTTTAGCGATTTAAAGCGCTGTCGTCTAATATTTTGTGGTACTGGAACGCGTCTGACTCATGGAAAGTAAATATTTGGGCCGCCATTTTGAAGTAAGTTCACACTGATGACGCTGTCAAAGCTGCAAAATGCAGATGCAGAATACTCGGAAAAAATCATTACAAAACTGTTTTTTTTTTATTTGATCCAAAGGTTGCGAACCCGTGAATGTGTGTTTACAAAATTTCTAGGTTCTCGTGACTTGTACATTATGAAATGCCACCCACAACAACCTTGCCTTTACAGTACCCACGCCCGCGGTTCCAATCGTGGTGATTTATAATTACACTCTGCTTTCTCGGGATTTACGTCATTCACCAAGTAGTACACTCTTAAATGTAGCATCGAACACAAATTTTAGAGCTATACGATAAAAAAAATGAAATTGCTTAGATCAGTGGTGTGGCGCTCGCCTGACTCGTCATGCCCGCTCGCTTGTCATTCGCTTCGATCATCCCATCAGAGGAAATAATACCAGCCTATGCTAGTATTATTTTAAAATCTGGACTACGTATGAAATAAATCTAATATAAAATGGTATGTACTACTCATTTGCATGACGCAGGGTTCAATAACCATTTTAGGCCAGAACGTGACGTCCGGGTGATTGTGGTTACGGACGGAGAAAGAGTGCTGGGTCTCGGCGACCTTGGGGCGCATGGTATGGGTGTATCCCAGGGAAAGACAATACTGCTCACATCCCTTGCTGGTATTAAACCGCATCAGTGTCTGCCGGTCTGCCTCGACAGCGGGACCAATAATTTGGTGAGTGAAACTTTGTGCACTACAAAGGTAGGTAGGTACAGCACATCAAGTTACTACAATCTGTCAAATTTCTTTAATAGATTTTCAACTTTATCGCTAAAGTATAAGGTTCAAAGTTGTTTGGGAAAATTTGACAGGTTCGGGAAGCTTGAAGTGATGGCGTCTGTACAAAAGCGGACTTAGGTAATCGGCATTAAGTCCGCTTTTGCATTCTTAGGCATAATCTTCCAGTCAATCAAGGGTAGTGTAGAGATTATTGCAGGTTCATTGATTGTGTGATATAAATTGGTACCTTTTGGTTTTGCACACGTACGACTGTTGACTGCGGAATCCTGTGTTCGATTAGAGATCGAAAAAATCCCGGTCAAAAATCGGTCGGGAAAAGTGCTATTGAGCTTTACTAATTCACAATTGAAAAATTAGTAGGTAATGCTCGGGGCATACCTACTAATTTTTCAATTGCAGTTGATACTCTGAAAATGGGCCCGGTTCATGGCAAAAGACTGGAAACCCGTGTAGCAATATATAGGAATTAAAAATAACTGGCAATCTGTGGGTGTACTATAGGTACATTCATCACTGCTAACTGGATATTCCATTTATCCATACCAAAAAATCCACCTTAAGGTAAATTCGCGGAAACGCATGTCCGAGAATTCATCCATTAATCCTATTTTAATTTATCCAATTAAGACTATGGGTGATTCCTAGAACATACGTTTCCGTGTATCTAGTAGGTATATCTTTAGGGTGGATTTTTGGGGTAGATAAACGGAATAGCCCCTGCTAACTTCTTTGAGAAATACAGGCGTGAAATACTATGAAAACATTCTATTTCAGTCGCTGATAGAAGATCCTCTTTACATCGGCATTCGAGAGCAGAGGTACCCCCGGCAAGCTTATGACGAACTCATAGAAGAGTTCTTGAATGCGGTTCAGAAGTTGTATGGAAGGCAAACCCTTGTGATGGTAATTTAGTTCAATTTTTAGTAAAATTCATTCCCGCCCTAGGGAGGGAAGCAATTACTATGAGTCTTTCACGCTTTCGGGTGGGAAACAGCGTCTTCCACCCGCTATTCGGATCAAACATACACTAATTTCCGAGTATGAGAAATGAAAATATACTGTTACAGATGGAGGACTTCGCCACACAAAATGCTTATCGCCTTCTGAACAAATTTCGCGGTGATCATTGTTTATTTAATGATGACATTCAAGCCACTGCCGCCGCGGTGGTCAGTGGTCTCATGGTGGCGTGCCAGAAGATCACTAAGCAAAAACTGACGGATCACACCTACATGTTCGTTGGGGCAGGATCTGTAAGTTTTTGTTTACTATTTTATACCAGATGACCCGGTGAACTACGTACCACGTGAGATAGATACAAAATTTTTTTTTTAGATTTTTCGGCTGTTCCTTTCCTAAACCACCACAGAACTATGGCGAACAAAAAAAAAAAAACAAATCGGTCGAGCCATTTCCGAGTTTTTGCGAGACTAACGCGCGGCTATTGATGTTCATTTAAGTATATAGATTAATAAGGATAAGGAAAGGCATTACTTCGGAACAAAAAGCAGCCTATGTGCCTTCGATCATTCATCTCTTTCGAACATTTCGTCGATGTGTTGCTCCTTTGCTGCCTGAAAGAAGGACAAGCAAAACTCTTTCATTTGGAATAATAAATAGGAGTAATGTAGGTGAACAGTCTTCGAGAACTTGAAAGTATGGAAGGTAGCCTTTGACCGATAGTAGGTGAAGATGGGCTGATACACATATTTTTTATGAATAACTAGCTGTTCCCCGCGGTGTCACACGCTGCGCGGCTCCTAAGGGTCGTAGCGTGATGTTATATAGCCTTTCTCGATAAATGGACTATCCAACACAAAAATAATTTTTCAATTCGAACCAGCAGTTCCCGAGATTAGTGCGTTCAAACAAACAAACTCTTTAGCTTTATAATATTATTAGTATAGATAATAATTATCATGTTGGCAGAGTCACTTTGAAAACATTTTTTCGTAGGTCCCTATATGATTTTAAACGGACATGACCACTCCATAGAAATAAGAATTCAAAATTAGTATTGGGATGAACTTTCACACAGTATTTGTAGGTAATGCCTAAATAAAGATAATCCCGGTGCGAAATCCTTACTGGGATTTTTGGCGCAGATTTCCTAGACTTTTAATATGGGTCATCGGAAACTCCAATGGCATATTAAAAACAAAACTGCTACCTCTTTATTTATAAACGTTGCTTATTTAAGAGACGTTTAAACGTAAAAAAATATGGTTAAACAGTCACTAAACATTACTTAACTTGAAGCATCGTTTACAAATAAACCCCTATGTATATAGTGCTAATAATATTTTCTTGCGAGTTAAGACGGGCGTTGGTGTCGCAAATTTGCTATGCGATGCCATGGTGGAAGAAGGCATTACTAGTGTAGCAGCCAAAAACAAGTGCTACATGTTTGACGTCAACGGACTACTGTCATTGAAGCCGCGCATAGAAATACCGCCTCACGCAAGGGAATATTTCCGAAATTTGGACCCAGAGACGAATTTAATAAAGTGCATCAGTCGGTTCAAAGTGACATGTTTGATCGGTAAGACTTTGAATATTTTGACCACGGTTTCGATTGCAGAGATCATGCAGGAGGAGGAATGCGGTTCTATGAGAAGGAAATATCCTCCAATCAGGCGAGGGGTATTGTGGCGGGCCAAGTAGCTGATGCCGCCTTAACTCTTATCGTCCAGCAGGTGGATCAGACCGCCCGCATTGCGTGGTGATGTGTGAGACGGTTACGTCCCTACATCGGTAAAGGGCTTGGAGCCCGTCACTGCCCAAGGAGTAACCAGAGTCATACCTAACAGTGTTCGAGCTCCCATAACTCCACCGTTTCCTCGGGTGGTGTGATTTGCGCATAGACATTTTCACCACCACAAAAAAGAGCTGAGTGACTATAGCGGCGCAGTGTGTGCGATTCTTGAGGTTATTTGTCTGCTTACGTCGTATTTAAGTAGTCATTTAGGAGCTACTTAGGTGTTACCCTTAGTATGCCGGAACGTATATACACGCGAGACACAATGGGTTTTTAATTGTTTCTGTAATTCCGGCATTCAACCGGTTAAGGCCCATTTTATTGACACAGTCTATCAGTGTCACTGATAGGCTATTACTGCAATTGAGGAGGTCGGTCGAGGTGTAAGAGTAAAAACAAAAATAAACTCTAAATAAATTATAGATGGCCTTATTGGATGCCATAATTTTAAGCAATAAATGTTGCTCAGTAAACAGTGTTTCATTTCAGAAACAAATTTGCTTGTCTTTGGTTTAAATGGGAACTTTTTCTCAGGTACGTCAGCATCCCGCGGTGCGTTCACACCGGCTGTGTTGCAGGAATTGGCTAAAAATACCGAGAGACCCCTGATCTTCGCGTTGTCGAACCCAACTAGTATGTCCGAATGTACCGCTCAAGAAGCTTATGAACACACGCAAGTAGGTATCCTAAGGATGCGAATTGTTTTTTTAAAGAACAAATGTGTATATGTTCCCCAAGTACACGCCAGCACACCAAGCTACCCGAAACTGTCAAATTTTCCCAATTAACTTTGAACCTTATGGTTTAGCGATAAAGTTGAAAATCTATTAAAGAAATTTGACAGACGGTAGTAGCTTGATGTGCTGGCGTCTACCCAACCCTTATCACCATTGTCTTGCCCATATCTCAATATTTATTTTTAAAAACGGCGCCTCCGATAAATTTTATTCGTTCACGTTTTCTTTTATAAATTAATTATCTTGTATTTTTATCATTTCGCTTATCCCATGGCAAGCAAGCCTAGCGCCTATCTATGCTACCACAAACTTAGATACTGGATCTGGTAATTTCATTAAAGGAAATACGGGTGGTCTTTTCTCCATAGAAACGCTCTCGCCTGTTTTCTTTCTGGTAAATGACCATAAAGCAATGATTTTTTATAGAACAATGAATATTGACTACTTGTATGTACCTGTGTTTTCCTTTTTGATGATACATTATTTTTATAAGCACTAGAACCCTCAAAAACGCCGATTTAAACCGCTGTCAACAGAGGCCTAGTGCACAAATTTGGCAACTACTAACGAGAAAAGAAAAACAGAGACAGTATAAATATCCTTCTTATTCAGTTTATGAAATATCTTTTAAATTGGTCCAATATTGGAGGAGGAAATAGGCGAGAGCCAAACCTCGAATTATGACTCTTTACTTAGGCTTTTTCAAAAGTCTGTCCGACCGCATTTCCTCCTAAGTGTGCAATATAAATATATTTTTTGGTAACTTAAGATTCGAAAATATTTTTAAACAAGCGCTGCGCCGCCGCCGCCGCGGTGGGATATCCTATCGGCAAAAATGACGAACTTTCATACAAACTTTCATTCCTTATTTAACCCTTTTATGGGACAAATCGAAAATCTTTTTATAACGCTCCTTTTGCTAAGTCAATGAGCTGCAGACGTACGAGCATGGATGCATAGGTATTATAGTTTGTTATGGCTCTACGACCGTTTTGCCCATGAATATAAAAGCTGTGTGTTTAAGCTTAAATTAGCAATCATTACTTCATGATTTTTCTCCTAGGGTCGTTGCATTTTCGCTTCGGGCTCCCCATTCCCTCCGGTCAGTTACAGAGGTCAGCGGTACCACACTGGTCAAGCTAACAACTACTACATCTTTCCCGGAATAGCACTGGGCATGATCGCAGCAAATGCATTCTGTGTTACTGACGCTATGTTTCTTAGCGCAGCCAAGGTAAGTTTTTAATAGTAGTATAGTGTAGTTTGAATGCCTCGTTAGTCTAGTTTTGCAGGTTCGACTGCGAAACTGTGTCCTCGTATCGTATTTCTGAAGGTTTAATGCAATCATGGTTCCATTGTAAGAGAGAGATAGGGCTATAAATTACCGATAGCACCATCCCTTTTTCGCACTGGAATAATGATGGCTTATTATATAATAATTTAATTCTTTGGATTCGATCCCCATCAGGGCGGGAAATGATTGGGTGGATTTTTTTTATTATTATTTATTAACTAAAGGGGTTTTTATCTATATAGATACGTCAATTCCGTCGAACCTTATCAACTATTAGACAATTTAGGTAACTAAAAAGGTGATTATGTAACAGAAAGTAGCAGCTTCCGAGTTTGGACTGTTGATGCCAATGGTCATGCGCTCTATTACATGAGAGTTGTAATGGAGCTGGAAATGTGGATGCACTTTGCCATTACTGCATTGGAGCATACATTAAATAAAGATAATCCTTATCCAATTGTGGACGCGTAAGTTATGATTTTCCTCGGATGAGGAGGGATAATGTTGTTCGGCTAGTTTCATCTATCTGACTGACCGACCCCCTGTTATTGGTTTATCTATACATATAATAAAACAGTAACGAAAGAAAAACTGTACATTGAGAATTTTCAAGAAAAAATAAGTGGCTTTTGTTAGAAAAACGTAACTGATGACAAAAAGTGACTTTTTAGAATTTTTGTCTGTTTGTCTGTTTGTCTGTGTGTATGGTACAGCTTCACGCCAAAACTACTGGATAGATTGAATTGAAATTCAGCAAAAATGTTCTTTGTAAACCAAGGAAGGCTTTAGGCTACATATTATCACGCAGTATGTTATGTGAGGTAAGCAATATTGATTTTAAAAGGTTTTGGTTCGTAATTGAATGCACAAAATAATTGAATGCCCAAAATGGCATGTTATTTATTTAGTTAATAAAAATTTAACCCTGGAAACATAACAATCACGCTATTTTTATAAAGGAGCGGGGCAGTAGTATTATAAATTGCAAGGGAACAGCTATTTCAACAATATGTCAACAGGGAATTTAGCGGTATGGTCAGGCGACAGTTTACCGCACTAAATGGTGCGAGTTCAAATCCCGTATTATTATTTTTTTTTAATCGTAAAATTCTTTTTTTTTTAGTTTTTGCATTTTTTATGTGCATTAGGAACGATACTGTTATGAAATCTGCGAACTATACATGTCCTATCTAATTGTATGGGGAGTTTCACACCAATGTTACTAAACAGATTGATTGGTGGTACAACAAGCTACACTATCATAAAGTCAAGTCAAACTTTGGTTCTAAGTTATATCTTACCAAGCACATTTGTTGTTTGTGGAGTTGACACTCTAAACGCAACAGCAACAGCGACAAAGGGCGCGTGCTTAAAGATTGCTCTTTAATCGTGTGGCATGAATGCACTATGGCGAACAGAAAAGCAATAGAGGCGGTAAACAAGACTTTGCAGGACATCCGCAGGAACAGCAAATGATGGGTGGCGTTACAGTTCTATTAAGCGGCGATTTCCGACAAACGCTGCCTGTGGTGACGCGAGGAACTAGGGCTGATGAGGTGAATGCTTTGTTAAAATGCTCTTTCTTATGGCCACATATTCATAGGTTGCGCTTAACGATGAATATGAGAGCACAGCTTGGCGGGAATGTACACGCCCAAGAATTTTCTGATGTTCTCTTACAATTGCGTGAGGGAACGCTACCAGTAGACGGTGGCCAGGTGGTTCTACCTGAGATACTTGGGAGAGTGGTGTCCACCTTAGAAGATTTGATACGCCTGGTGTACGGGGACATCAATAGGATACCGCACCAAGATAATTCTTGGGTGTGTGAACGAGCCATTTTAACACCCAGAAACGACCAACCTTCAGCGATCAATGAATGCATTCTCGCGGAAATTGAGGGAAATGAAGTGATCTACACTTCAATAAACACTGTTGTCGACCAAGATGACGCTACACATTACCCCGTAGAATTTCTCAATTTCCTCAGTGCAAGTGAACTACCAGCGCACACCATTAAGCTAAAGGTCGGCCAATTATGCTTCTTCGGAATCTCACTCCGCCGAAACTGTGCAATGGGACCCGGCTCAAAGTCGTCTCGCTGCAGAGAAATATCATTGAGGCGGAAATTCTAACGGGTTGTGGTGTCGGCGAGACAGTGTTTATACCACGTATACCACTGGTTCCCCACAATTACCCCTTTTTTTTTTCGGATGGGAAGTCATCAAATGACCCCTCCCGCTCTGGGTGGAGCGGAAGGGAGTGTCAGACTCTTACTGACTAAAACCCACCCGTGTTCCTTCCTTAGCCCTTTATGTTCCGGGCCAGCGGTAACCCTTTCGGACAATCCCGCTGACCCGGCATGTTTCGGCCCTATGGGGCCCCTCCTCGATGCTGACATCTCTTTGAGGCGCGCGTGGAACATGTACGCGCCGTCCGGCACGGGCCTGGTCCTGATCGGACATTGAGCTACCCATTACTCTCCGCCCGCAGGCCCGCGCCTACGGTGGCCGGGAGTCGTCCCGTGGCTCCCGACGCCCGGAGCTTCTCCCGCGGCGGCTGGGACGGGAGGCTCTCTCCCTCATCCGTCCCGCCACCTCCTTCGCTAGCATGGCTTCGCAGAAAGAGGTGACTGCCACCCACTCCCTCTCGCCCCGGACCATGGCTTGCAACAGGGCTGGACGCGAGAGGTCGCCGCCGCTGCCGATCGCCTCTACGAGGACACGGCGGTGCTCCGCCCAAGCGGGGCAGACCTCCACCGTGTGCTCCATCGTGTCTTCTGGGCGATCCTGGCAATGGTGACACCCGGCCACAATTACCCCTTTCAATTCAAGCGCGTGCAGTTTCCTGTGAGCGTGTGCTTCGCAATGACAATAAATAAGTCACAGGGGCAGACACTGAAGGCTACGGGTGTCGACCTCAGGACGAGCTGCATCTCACACGGACAACTGTACGTCGCTTGCTCCCGCGTCACCAGTCCTGACTCGCTGTATTTACATATTGAATGAGACCGAGGGAAAAACAACGAACGTTGTTTACACAGAAGTGTTACAGTAAATTATAACACTTCTGTTATTCGACGTCTCCTAAATTTCCTTATTAACCTGACGTCTCTTACCAGTAAATTAACTACATAACTTTCAAATTTTGAGTTTACTAAGCCAAATAGTTTTTGAGGGATCTAAGCTATAGTACCTACAGTATGAGACGCATCTTTTGAGTGTTTCTGTAAATCAACAAACTATCACTAATTTATTTTGGAAAATGGAACACCTGATGCAGAACCGCAACAGATCAGCTAAAGTATAAGAGATATAAAAATGGTGCCATAGCTTTTTCTGCTGTGAGAATAAATTTGAAGAACTGGAACACTTTTTGTGGAATTCCAAAGCCCAGCGACACTATAACATATAGGAAAGATGAAAGAAATAAATGAAAGATCTGAAACGTCTCAAATCGTCTCGCGCATCACGCTGTTTTCCCGTCCCCGGGCTCTTAGAATTCGACATCAGACGTTTCAGATTTTGACGACCCCGTTGTCGCTGGCATAAGCAACAGGATTCGCGTACGAAGTCGCGGGCAGAAGCTAGTTTGAAATAAATGCTTTGAATTTGAGTTTGAAGGGACAGTGCCTGACATCTGGCATCTTTGTTATAAACAACTTTCCAACCAAATTTTGTTGGCGCGATGCAGAACTTTGTGCCGTCGGTGTTTTTGTGGCGCCATCTATATCTTTGAGTTGACTATCTGACTGTGTAGTACTTTTACAGGCGTATAGGTGTCGTTACAAAATTATCCTATAGTAATACATTTAGTTTTAGTGTCACTTGTGCAACAAGCGATTGATTTTTGCCCTAAAACCATTTAAGTAATACTTATTTATTGTATAATAACTAAATTCCTATTTTATTTTTGTAATCTTTACAGACATTAGCAAGTAATGTCAGTGACGAAGATATCAGAGTTGGTCGCATCTACCCTCATGTGAATTCTATGTATTCTATATCTCAGGCTATCGCTGCTAACATTGTTTCAATGGCATGTCAACAAAGTAAGTGTGTTATGTATTTTCAGGGCTCGGAACCGGTACCAAAAGTACAGGTTCTGTTGTATATTCATACTTATTTAGGTGTGTTACAAAAGGTTATGGTTTTGTACCCTTTTCTCTATTCTTGTCACTTCATTACTTCTTGATATAAAAAGCTTTGGTTCAAATTAAAATTCAATACTTTTCTTTTTATTAAGCTTATTCTTTTAACATTTTAAGCTTATTCTTTCAACAGGTTCTGTATATATAGCTCAATATATAAGTATTGTTTTACAGATCTAACTTATTTATGCCCGAAACCCAATGATTTTAAATCGTTTGTACGAGAACAAGTATACGAATTTAAATATCCGTCGAACGTTCCAAGTTTCTATACTTACCCGGAAGGTAAATCAATTATTAAACTCAAGAACATAGAAGTTCTTCACAAAGCTCTGATGTAAGTATTTATGTTTTGTATTTATCTTCATTAGTGTTTTGTTTTTAAGTCTGTAGCCAGGGAGACCAGCCTTTGGAGAGTCGTAGTATACACCGTCAAAGAACGATAATGTTAGCACATAGTAGTCAGATAGGAAACGCCGACTTCATCTAGTTAAAAAAAAACATGATTGACGTGTAAAAGTGTTTGTACAAACCTACTTACAAAAATAAAATCATTTTTCATCATTTATCATTGAAGGACACTGAATGAATAGAAGTTTTATTGTTATTACGTCGAGGGGCGTTATATGTCCCGCAAAGTGTTAAGCTTGTTTATGTTTGGTTTCCAACAAATTCCTGTCCCAAATAGCGGGCCTTTTCGAACTGCATTTTCATTCAAAATTTTGAAAATAACGTAATCGGTAACTTACAAAAATAAAAGCATTTATCATTGAAGGACACTGAATGAGACACAATAGAAGTTTTATTGTTATTACGTTGAGGGGCGTTATATGTCCTGCAAAGTGTTAAGCTTGTTTATGTTTGGTTTCAAACAAATTCCTGTCCCAAATAGCGGGCCTTTTCGAACTGCATTTTCATTCAAAATTTAGAAAATAACGTAATCGGTAAATAAGGGGCAAGGCGAGGTGTCATCATTTTGATGACAGCTGTCATTGCGGCTGTTATTTGCGGTCACTGCTTTTCTGTGATACCGTTTGAGCTTTAGCGATGAGAGTTTTTGTAATGAACTTTAAGAATATATCTCTTCGTTACAGTTCACCTATTAGAAGGAGGCGGCGACCAAGATGTGACCCTCCAATTTTATTATAAACTCAACGTGCAATGATACAGAAACTAGTTAAGTTATGACTTCAAGACAAACTGTGTTTTCGCATTCGAAGTCCTATTAGCCCTATTCAGGTAAGGAAAGTAACGTCTTTACCAGTAAAACTTACCTACCTATATAACAATTTTTGCTAAACGAACACTTATCGAAGCGGAGAGTCACCTGTACTCCCCGTCATTGTAATCATTTTTTTTTGTACTGGACCTTACCTGGGAACCTACTGGTTACGATTGTTACATTCTAACTTTTGCTAAGGTTTTTTGATGAAAACAAGTTTTAAATGTTATAATACAACTATAAATACCCCCCCCCCCCCCCCACCCCGACCACTGTACCGTTGCATGCACCCATAAGCACAAGTTTTGCGTGTGTTACATTGCGCACTACTGCAAACAGCTTTCACACCACAAATAAAAGTCGTTTCCCAGCAATTATATTTTGTGCAATGTAGGGCTGATTTTTCCAACGCCAGATAATTTCATCGGAGGAATAATTTTGAATTTTTGACAGTTCTTCCATACAAAAACTGTCAGACGTCAATTTTATTCCACAAATAAAAATTATCAGTCGATTGAGAAATAAGCCCTTAATCTGATATATAGAATACGTAATTGACGGCTATGTGGTGGGTGTTTTTACACCTTGTATAAGATGATGTTTTGATTACAGATTTTCCTGCAAAAAAAGAGTTTACGCTATTTTAAAGAAGTAAAAATGGTTTGTGTGAGTGGATGACAATGCACGTATGCCCCGTTTTTCAAACATCTAGTAAACTGAAACCAATGCGAAAATAAAACCATAGCCAACTGACTCAAACATGCCCAAGATCGCTAGTATTTGCCAAAGAGCTGTTGGCGTAAAATATGAGTAGGTAGACATGGACAACGTGTATTTATGGGTTTGCATATAATATTTAAAAACGGTATACATACGGCAGTTAAATTAATCAGTTTTCTTTGTCCTCTTGATACAGGCAAGACGCTCGTTATTTTTGTTATAATTTTCTATTGTTCAAAATAAAACAGTTTTATAAAATAAGTTTTTGTATTTATTTTGATTTAGTAACTTGTCTAGGTGTTATACGACCCAGTGGGTCCCGCTTAAAGGCTCCCGCAGACAGGCGCGACGCGACAGTGCGACGCGCGACGTGACTAGTAGAACAATTTCTATGAAAACTTCATGACTGAGATGGTGGGATACGCTGGACTCCTTTAATTTCCTTGGATTTCTTTATTTTCCTTTAATTTAATTTGTTTTTCTTTTATTTCCTCTTTAATTTCTTTTTTTTCTTTTTTTTTTAATTTTTGATTGGTCCTTAGCAGCTCTTGACAGCAGCAAGTTGTATTACTGATTGTAATGATTATAATTCTGTAAATAGATATTTGTTACGGCCGCGAATCATATTTTAATCAACGTACAACTTAATACTGACCAGCAAATTGCAAAAAACGTAAGAAAATTTGAATTTCGCGAACTACCCTGGCGCTTTCGCCTTATCATTATAAATATTTAGTGCTTCAGGGAAGTTTCACTTACGTTAACTTTGCAAAGATTGCTTGTTATCGATTAGGGCTAAAATAAAAAAAAATTAGGGCTATCTGACTTGCACGTCATGTATCGGACGGGCTCGAAGTCGGTCGTCTAACTGGCACAATATCCGGGGTTATCACACGACACGCCAGCTGCTACAGTGTCGATTACACTGGACCGTTGCCACCGAAAATGTTTGCTATACACACATAGCATGTTATAATCGTGTCATATGTAGGTGAGCGTGTTCAGTTGTTCATACAAATTGGTACGCCAAAAGTTTTGGGTCGCGTTCGATTATGGGTTTCGACTGTTCGAATTTGGAATATTTTAATTGTCAATTTTATGCGTTCTATTTTTGATATTACGGGATTGTACTCACTTATTAGATATATACGTCATTCTTTTGGATAGTTTGGAAAAAATCCAGCATTAAAATTTGCATTTTATAAAGGAGAAATAGGTACGTTGACATAATGTCCTGTATCAATCAAATGCAGTCATCTGCCTAGCCTTTTCCCAACTATGTTGGGGTCGACTTCCAGTCTAACCGGATGCAGCTGAATACCAGTGTTTTACATGGAGCGATTGCCTATACTATATGACCTCCACAACCCAGTAACTGGGTAATATTTATGTATTTATTTATCTTACCCGTTGGTAAGACTGGTTGTCAGACTTTCGGGCTTCTGACGACCCACCCACCCACGAGCCAACCGCGGCAAGCGTAGCTTGTATAATCCTTTAATGTTAGCCTTAGTAGCATCGCATCGACAAACTCTCATATTGCTAGTGGTTCTTAGTGGCGGTAACCGCTTTTCATCGGGCCAGCCACCATCTTTTCCAAAACTTTGACAGGAAAATAAAACACGTTTCAAAGGCTCAATAACTCAGCACTCGCCAACAAAACATGTAGTAATATTCTCCATGACAAGCGCCTTTGGAGCTCGAGGATTTGTTATGCAAAAATTGAATTTGCGAATTCGCGAATGTAGAACAAAGAACATGTAATAGTCATACATCACTTGCCACCTGTCTCGGCTCGCTACACGTTACCAACGTTTATTTTACTGGATGAATACAAAACCCCTTTTCGGCGGATATGTTGGAACAGGACGCAGTTGCATTGTGATACAACTTTGTTAACCTAAAGTTTTCTCGTTCTGAGGTGTGAGGTGTTGGTGGGGGTGGGATCTTTACCGGCTTTGTTAATATATCGTGAACATTAATGACAACAAGAACATATATTCTACCACCACGTTAACTAGTGTTTTCGGTCCAGCACTTTTTTTTTGTATTCTCCGTTGAAAAAAAAATTCGCAGCAAAAAACCAAAAGTAACTACTTAGTCTTGTTAATTTCCCGGGATAGGTCATCGCACCCTACATATTTCTTTAATTCCCCAGCTCAAAAAGTTTAAACGTAGTACTAAAATATGTACACACTAGCCTACAAGCGAGTTTTTTTTTTGTAACTTTCCTCAGTCACGCACATACCCTGCGGAATAATTAAAAGGTGTCTATGGCCCTCGCACAGTCGTTGCGGTGCGCTCATATTATTAAACTTTAAAATTAACGTTGTGCTCTCCCCGGTGGAGTGTATCAACATAGAATCCCACTTAAAAGGTCGAAATCCCATCATGTCCTGTGTTGGTTTCGTCGTCCTAGAGGGAACCACAAAAGAGCCTTAATAGTAAATAATCTGAGAGCCCTTCGGATGAAGGTAATCGGTGATCCCATGGAAGTTATTTTTGTAACCATCGCTGTGACTGAGAATGCCCAATGATCAGTAGTTAAAAAAATGGAGCCGAGTAAAACAAAAAAATATCGGTTTTCACGTAGGTACCTACAATCATTTTCGAAAATGATTAAGGCGAAAGCGCCAGGGTAGCCCGCGAAATTATTTTTTTTAACGTTTTTTGCATATTTGTTACGACCGCGAATCATACTTTAATCAACGTACAACTTAATACTGACCAGCAAATTGCAAAAAAGGTATGAAAATTTGAATTTCGCGGGCCACCTTAGCGCTTCCCCCTTAAGCTAGTACATTTGAAACACATAAACAAGAGGTACTTAATAACCCTCAAACCAATATTTCCATTAAACATTTAAGTAAAATATTTCTAAGGATTATCCCGATCATTTTTCCCGTTCCCGTCCCGCATCTAATAGTGTCCTACTTATTCAACAACATTTTCCCAAGATAGCCACGTTACAGCTCGAAGCATGATATTTTGTAATAGAGACACTGCAGATGGGGCGATTTTCTAAAACAAGAATATACTGAACTACATGAAAAGCACACAGGGTAAAATGGAACGGGTTCCTTAAATATTCTCTTTAACGAAAACATAGGAACGTAATTATTTTATAGTTACCTAAGCTGCAGAGTTAACGGTGGGAATTCTGTTTGAAGTTGGTCTTACGTCAATTTGGAAATCCAATAACTATACCATGCTTTGAATAGCTTGATTGATCTGAAAGATCTTAAAAATAGCAGGATCATTATCTTCGGATCCTATTTCAGTCTATCAAGCCATTCAAGATGAATGAAAATGTTTATGGTCGATGTTTATTGTTGTGCCAAAGATAAACGTTACAAAGGGATACAAATTAAAATGCGTTTTTGAGTAATATTTACAATCTAATAAATCAAACAGTTTCGCAATAGGTAGGTATTTATATTAGATTTTCAAATCCTGAAAGTAAAATTGTTGTAATTACGGTTCTAGTCCTAATTTAATGACCTATGCTAGCCGTACACACAAAATGCGACATCACACCAACCTACAAAAAAAAAAAACAAAACTATTAGCTACTGGACTACCTTACCTTACCTTAATTATGTGTTTATTCGCTAAGTGAACAATGTATGTTCTTTTAGAATAAATAAAGAATCTTTAAACCCAATTATTTCGGTCACTGAACAAAAACCATCCCGTATTATATCATCTGTTAGTAAAATAGGTTGAAAACAAAAGGCCGTGTAAAACAGTTTTCTATACCTACATAGTTTTCAGCCTTTTCACGTCAGTTTGGCCGTCCAGGTTGAAGTAATAGCGAATGCAAAGTAACCTAAAACGTGAAGCTCATGACGACGAACACTGTAATTATTTCCCACTAACTTCAGCTTACAAGCCATTCTAGGTTCCATCAAATTGCTTTTGTATTTCGTTAACTTTACACTTTTCTTTGTGGATAGCAACTTCATTTTTAGGGTTCTGTACCAAAATAGTAACACGGAACCCTTATGGTGAGACTCAGTCTGTCTGTCTGTCTGACTCGCTCTTGCCCGGTTTTTTTTGTTTATAGGTCTGTTATTGAACTGCCTCGTTGGTTTAGTGGTTGCAAGTGCTTCTGCTGAGCATGAGGTCCTGGGTTCGATTCCCGGGTCGGGCAAAGGGTTATTGGGTTTTTCCTTCTGGAATTTCTCAGTAGCAGCCCGTAGTCAGGATTTGTGCCCGGTTAATGGCAATAAGCTCGCCCTATTACGTGGGACTTAACATAACCGGGGAAATTAGTGTTTATTATAGATACACCTCTGCCTTCGCCTATGGGGGAAATACAGGCGTGAAGTTTGTTGTGTATCTTTTTAAATAATAACAGCCGCACAGGTCGATCGATCAGGTTAAGCTACGCTTGCCGCGGTTGGTCTTTGGATGGATCTTTACATACCGTGACCCTTCCGTGCCCCGGAAAGCACGATATGCCGTTAGGCCGGGACCAACGGCATATCGTGCGTCATTCGTGGATCTTTGACAGTCGTTACGGGTAGTCAGAAGCCTGAAAGTCTGACAACCAGTCTTACCAAGGGGTATCGTATTACCCAGTAATTGTGTTGTGGAGGTCAGATAGGCAGTCGCTCCATGTAAAATACTGGTATTCAGCTGCATCCGGTCAGACTAGAAGCCGACCCCAACATAGTTGGGAAAAGGCTAGGCAGATGATGATGATTTTCAACTGCACGGTGTTCTGTGTGTTTTTTTATTTTATAATGATAAAACCCTCTTCAATCATTTTTCTCTCACCTATAATGTCATGTTATTGGGCAAAGGCTTCCGCTATCTCTTTCTGGGCCGGCCTCAATATTATATCTAAATACAAAATGTAAAAACCCTACCCGCATAGTCGAAAACTATTTTCCGTACAAAATATGTATATTGAAGCATTATTAAAAATACTTTTGGATACACGTTTGATTAATTAAATTTTCAGTTCGCTGTTTCAAACTTTTAATCGTTTCAAATAGGTACCTAAGTCCTTTGTCAGGAAGTAAAACGTTATTTTTTAGTTTCACCAATCGGATTATTATCGGAGTTTAAAAAGCGGATTATAGACATTGCTAGCTTTTGCCCGCGGCTTAATTCGCCCGCTTGGGTGTCGGAAAATATCCCACTGGCACGTACCTACTACCGGGATTAAAATACCCTATGTGTTAATCCAGGTATACAATATATTAATTCCGTAATACATTCTTTTCGTATAACGCCATTGGTTGGCGCGGCGCATGCCAGTAAAGCTCCCAGTCAGTATGATTTTTTCGACATCTGCAACAATCATTGTCATATTTCAACCAATTTACAGAAGACCTTAATTATTTATACCTTCCTCATGAATCACTTCGTCCATTGGTGAAGAAAATCCGTTCGGTATTTCTTGTGTTCATCGCCTTCACACAGAAAGGTAGACCCCGGACTTCCTTTTTAAATATGTAGTGATGTAATTAAAGTATTAAGATTAAACATTTAAAGCTGGTTTTGAAAATGATAGTTCAAGCCTAGAAGGTTTGACTGAGCCAAGCATTCCATATGATTAAAAAATACGCACACCTTTATGTTACATTTTCATTCATCCCATTAGATCCCGTTATACTAGCTCAATATGACTTCACAGAATGATACAAAAATCTTTTATAAAGGTAAACAGCAGCGCATTTCCCGTACTACTATTTTTGTTAGTCCACGTAATTCTAAAAGTGCAAAGTCCTACATTATAGTGTTCCGTATAATTGTGTCGGCGTTCCGTCCGAGTTGTGGAAGTGTGCACTGGCTAAATGGCTGAGAACTGCCAGCTACAGTACAGGACTACACCCACAGGACATGCAGGTAACACGCTGTAGGTTTTACCTCTACTATTTGTTGTAGAAAGAAATGGCGAAAGTTCTTAAGTTGTGTTTCGCACGGTAACAGTATACACACAGTACAATGTAAAGTACAGTGAAAAAGTGTGTGTAGAACTTCACTTCGCACCCTTAAATAAATTTGCATTCAATGGGTAAAGTTAAGTCACCAAATTGTGCGGAATGCAACTTAATTGAAGACGTTTATCATAATTATTATGATTCATAATGTTATCCTTTGATGATTCTGTCAATGTGACCTTTTTAGGCCCCCTGATCCTACGTTATGACCTTGGCTTTAGTATCAAATAATTTAATTCGAAAACCTGCCGTGAACCTATGGTAGGGTTACGTGACCATAAACTAGACTGACAATGTACGGCTTTAAAAGTAGGTTTCTGTCTAATAGGTCTGTAGTACGCTCTGAAATACTTTTATTTTTTTTGTACAATCTTTTTTGGCAAATACATAAATTATTATTATTAAATTATTATTTACAAACAGAGTACAAAATTGTTAAGAACTCGATTTTTTATTTAGAAAGTGTTATGTCTGGCCTTTTCTCTGGAAAAAGTCAGATTACTAAAAATCTGAAAGTTTTCAATAATCTGTAAGTACTATAGGTATTTGCATTGTTTTATGGTGATTCGTCGTAATATCCGTCAAAGTTATTATACGAGTAAGCCCTTACGCACGCGCGCCTCAAAGAGTTGTCAGCATCGAGGAGGGGCCCCATAGGGCCGAAGCCTGCCGGGTCAGCGGGATTGTCCGAAAGGGCTACCGCTGGCCCGGAACATAAAGGGCTAAGGAAGGAACACGGGTGGGTTTTAGTCAGTAAGAGTCTGACACTCCCTTCCGCTCCACCCAGAGCGGGAGGGGTCATTTGATGATTACCCATACGCAAAAAAAAAAAAAAAAAAGCCCTTAATCCAACTGGAGTGCGCCTTATAAGTAACACCAGTGGCGAAGGTTCCATACAACTCGATTCCTACCGGCTTTTCTTTGAGAAATGGCACAGTCAGTATTCTATAGACAAATAATATAATCAAATACTACTCCGGCTTACCTCCTACAAAAATTGAGCCTTCGCTACTGCTAAATACGATATATTTTTCCAAACGAACCTCACTATCTTAATAGGCTCGTCAATCAACAATCTATACTATTATTATAAAGAGGTAACATTTGTGAGTTTGTATAATGGGGGTAATCTTCGGATCTCCTGATCCGATTCCGAAAATTCTTTCACTAATGGGAAAGTACAGTTTTGCCGAGTGTCATAATATTATTATATTTTATATATA
Organism: Oligia latruncula; assembly: GCA_948474745.1. Lineage (NCBI taxonomy): Eukaryota > Metazoa > Arthropoda > Insecta > Lepidoptera > Noctuidae > Oligia > Oligia latruncula. The sequence continues at coordinate 7,511,171 of OX419693.1, read as the reverse complement.
TATATTTTTTTATGTTAAAACGAAGTCACGGGCAGATGGTAGTGCACAATAATGAAACTATCCAATTAGGCCTTTCATAAGTGTTCAGTTATTTGTCACGAATAGTCGAACCGAACATGACTTCTATGGCAGCAATTATGGTAAAATATTCGTGACTGTATCACATAATGTGAAACAAAGGAATACATAACCATTTTGTTATTGGCGCTTGAAGTTTTAAGAAGTGATTATTTTGGTTTCTATGTTTTACTAGCTGCGCCCCGCGGTTTCACCCGCGTAAATGTCGATCCCGTTGGAATATCGGGATTAAAAGTAGCCTATATGTTAATCCAGGGTGTCAGCTACCTCCAAACAAAATTTTATCAAAATTGGTCTGGGCGTTTGAGCGTGAAGAAGTAACAAACATATAAAAACACACACACACACACACATACAGCCCCACACACACACTCACAAACTTTCGCCTATACACGAGCAGCACGTCGTCGACGAGTGTCGACGGCTGCCGTCTACACTCGTCGGCAGCTGCAGTTGCCTCTGCTGTTGACGCGTGCCGCTCGTGTATATGAGCACTTGGGCATATGACCACATGTGCTGATCGCGTTCAGTTTCATTGGTGAAATTCGCCCTTACTGGTTTAGATTTCGTCCGAGTTTAAATATTATTATTTACTAGCTTCTGCCCGCGACTTCGTCCGCGTGAAATTTCTTGTACCCCCACCCCGTCGCAACACTTCGTATTCGCTTAGCGTTCATTCTGACTTTTTTCTTTTTGCTCGGCTCCTAAGGGTCATAGCGTGATATTAAATAGCTTATAGCCTTCCCCAAGAATTGGGCTATCAAATGCAAAAAGATTTTTTCAAATCTGACCAGTAGTTCCAAAGATTATCGCGTTCAAACAATCAAACTCTTCAGCTTTATTATTAGTAGTATATAGATATACACACATCAAAAGTGTCTAGGGATCAACATATATTTTTGCAATAACTTTTCTCCTGATTGATATTAATTAAAATTTTCTTTAAGGATTCATCAAATAAAGTGTTTTCGTTTGTCACAGTAACGATAAACCAAGTCACCTTTGCATTAATAAAGAAATTTGCCATTTTCCTAATAAAGGGATTTTTGACATTTGAACCACTAACACAAAAGTTCGAAAAAAAGACTGAAATAACAGTTTTCTTTAAAATTTTATTGGGTAACTTAAACAATTAATAATCCGTGTTTCTACCGCGAACACTAACAACACAAGAACATCGGTTTGGCATACTCAAAATGAGTTCATCCAAATCACGCTGTGGAATGGCCGCCCATGTTCGTTGCAACAACAAAAAAAGGTCTTCTTGCGACTGGATACCCTCCATATTCGGCAGAGCTCTTCTCTGTAGCATATCCCATGCATGCTCAATCGGGTTCAAGTCTGGCGACTGAGCAGGCCAGGGCAGGACATTGATGTTAGCTGCGGCGAGAGTCTGTCTTACAACTCTTGCGGTGTGCGGTCGTGCATTATCATGCATTAACTGAAATAAGGGACCGATTTGCACTTGTAGAGGAACGATGACGTCTGATACAATCGTCTCAGCATAAATTTGAGCGTTGAGGTTGCCTCTGATCCAAATCAACTCAGTTCTTCCGCCGATCCAAATACCCGCCCATACCATGATGGTTCCACCACTATAAGGATGGACTTCCTGGCAGGATTTTAATCGCTGTTGGCGTCCAGGGGTTCTCCAGTGTCGTATACGTCTTGTATCCGGTCTCATACCAAAACGAGACTCATCAGAAAAGCACACGAAACGCCATTGTTCTTCTGCCCAATTTCTGTGTTCAAGAGCCCATTGATATCGAATCCTACGATTGTGCATTGCTATAGGTGGTACCCGTAGCGGTCTTCGGGAATGAAGGTTCACTTCATGCAAGCGGTTTCTGACTGTTTGGTCGCTAATTAAGTTCCCTGAAGAGTGATGAAGCCTCACGGCTAACATCATGGCGGTTATTGTTGGAGCTCTTCGAGTTAAGATTTGAATGTATCGGTCTTGTCTCCGTGTGGTGCAGCGATACCGTCCTCCATGGCGCTCAGCCACGGTACCAGTGCTTCGGTAACGTGTCCAAAGTCGACTGATAACACTCTGACTTGTATTCAGAGCTAAAGCCACAGTACGTTGCCGGGAACCAGCTTCTATCATTCCCACGGCTCTGAGCATTTCTTCCCTGCTTAAATGACGTCGCCGCTCCATAATAACGTTGGTTTTAATCAGTAGTAGGGAAACAGTAGCACTAATAATGTCTTCAATGCGTTGTATGTTTTTATAGGGAAAATATTGACAGCTGATTTTCATCTTTTACTCGAATTTGATTCACAGTTCCTGATTCAAATTATGAAATGCACCAAAAAGGATCCATATAAATTTATAAAATCATAAATTTATTACAAAGCCACATCTCAATCTCAAGAAATCCGCATAAAAATGCTTGATCCCTAGACACTTTTGATGTGTGTAGATTTATTTAATACTTCAAGCACATAAATGTACAGAGGCGGTCTTAGTCAGTTACTAATGTTCGTTTAAGTAAGAGCAATTGAACAAATATTCTTAAACTATACAGATATGTCCAGTCAACAAAGGAGTTAAGTATACAGGAGCGTCGGATATAGTTGAAGTTTACTAAGAAACTGATGGATGTTCTGGACTGAAATTTAATTTAATAAATGAGCTGTTTGTTTTCTATTAATAAACTAAAATTTTATTCGAGAATATCCATCGGTTTCTTAGTAAACTTCAACAATATCCGACGCTCCTGTATACTTAACTCCTTTGTTGACTGTCCATAACATAAAGATGCATACAATAATGTTGATTCTACAAATTAATTAAATTCTTGGTAAATTCAGAGTTGAAAATTCTTTCAAAATTATACTTGATAAATAATACGTTGTTTATCAAGTAAATATCTGGTAATTAATTTTCACAATATTTATTTACTTTCTAAACATTTACGTTTTGTTGTATTCGTAAGGGAGATGTAAGGATAGGGCGCACGTATTGATCACACGGTAGCTAGTTGCACACTGATTTATTCGAACGTTCGACGCGCGCCGGCGCAGCGGCGCGTAGATATAGCTAACTACATGTACATACACAACAATCCCTCCCCCATATATTTATGACAATAATAAAAATAATGATTAAAAATATGGCTTATAATTAACTCGCGTGACGCGTTCCCGCCTAGACCTAGTGTTTTGATGTATCATCGTATGCGCGCATTCACTCTGCTCAGAAACGTCATTCATTTGTGAATGTGCACCAGCGTCAGTAGGTGTCTCCGAAGGGTTCTCGAACCCACTCGTCCCCTCTCCGATGTCGACGATACCAGTTGGTGACGTCATGTCGTCAGCTGACTCCGTAACGCCTGCTGCGACCGGTGGTGACGGCTGAATTGATGATGCACTGTCTACATCTGACACTATATTTGGTTCCCAAGTATGTCCTTGGAATTCTGAAGGTGGTACATCCTTTCCGCTGCGTGGCCATAGTTGGTCTATGTGCCTATTCACCTCTAAATTATACTCCGGTAGGTGTACAGTATACATAACGGCTCCTTTCTTTTTTACAATAACGCCTTGAGTCCAAATGAATTTCAGGTTGGATAAATACTTCTTTATCCACACACGATCTTGTAGTTCAAAATTAAGTCTAGACTTCCCACGGTAATGTTTAGCCTGTGAACACTGATTGCGTTCCACATGGTCAATGAGGTCTGTGGATGGCGGTGTGACTCGAGCGGGATTCAACAAGTCTAATCTAGAGCGTAGGTATCGGCCGAATAACAGCTCAGCAGGTGATTTTCCTGTCGTGCTGTTTTTAGAATTACGGTAGTCGAACAAAAACTTTGAAATCTTTTCTTGACTTATTTTGTTAACTGTAGTGCTTATTAATATTCCTCGCAACCCTTTTTTAATGATTTTAACAAAACTTTCGGCCTGGCCATTACTAGAAGGGTGGTAGACTGGTGAAAACGCTTGTGTAATGCCATTTAATTTACAAAAGGTCGAGAATTCTTGGGATGTAAACGATGTACCATTATCAGTGACCACAGTATGCGGAACCCCAAACCTAGACATTACATCTATCATTTTTTCAATAACGGTTTTAGACCCGTATGACGAACTCACATTGTAACATTCTACCCATTTGGAATATGCATCAACAATAATTAAGTACATTTGATTATTAAATGGTCCCAGAAAATCTAAATGAATCCTATAAAAAGGATACGGCGGGTAGGGCCACGGCGCGAGCGGGGCGTGCGGCGGGGAGGGGCGCAGCTGTGCGCACGTGGCGCAGTCTGCCGCGAGCCGCTCTAAGTACCTATCTATACCTGGGAACCATATACGTTGACGAGCCTCCGCTTTCATTTTCACTATTCCGAAGTGTGAGCTATGTAAATCATTACAAACTTGTTCTCGTAGCGACAATGGAATTACTACCTTATGCCCACGCATTAGACACCCATTTTCGACTGACAAGTCTAACCGACACAAAAAATATGCTTTTAATTGAATATCTTTTACGTTCCGCGGCCAGCCCGTCATTACGTAATGAGTTACTTTACTTAAGAGCGGATCCTTCGCAGTCTCGTCACGCAGCTGTAGAAGAGTGACGGGCAAGCTGCCTTCCACCACGAAGTTGACGTATGCCGCTCGTTCATCATAGACGCAGTCTCCCGTGCCCGTGCTGCTATTGATTTCGCCTAGCGGTGCACGCGAAAAATAATCAGCGTTATTGTCAGCACTACGCACATACTCGATTTTGTAATTATAAGCTGACAAAAACATTGCGTACCGTTGTAACCGGTTTGCTGTTACCTCTGGAATGCCACGGCTAGGGTTAAATATCGCCAACAAGGGTTTGTGATCGGTCTTCAAAATAAATGGTTCGGCTCTGCCGTATAAGTATTGGTGGAAACGTCTCACGCCAAAAATAATAGCCGTTGCCTCCTTCTGAATTTGAGAATAGTTTTTCTCTGCTGAAGTTAACGTTCTCGATGCGTACGATATAGGCCTCTCCACGCCGTCATTACCAAACTGAGAAAGGACTGCTCCCAAGCCCGTGGGGGACGCATCTACCGTTAAAATTATTCTTGCATCTGGGTCGAAGTGTGCGAGTACCTGATCCGAAGTTAAAATTTTTTTAATTGTAGTAAAAGCTTGTTGATGTACCGATGTCCATACCCATTTGCATTTTTTCTGTAATAATTCGTATAATGGACTTAAAATGGAAGAAGCGTCGGGAACAAAATTACGGTAATAGTTAATAAGACCCAGAAATGATTGTAATTGCAATACATTCGTGGGTATTTGAGCTTCTAATATTGCTTTGACTTTTTCAGGGCATTTCCTTATTCCATTTTTGTCTATTACATGACCTAGGTATTGAATCTCATCTTTAAAAAAATCGCACTTACTAGCTTGTACTGTCAACCCAGCTGATTCTAACCTGTCTAATACAGCAATTAATCTTTCTCTATGCTGAGCCTTGGTACCCCCTATCAGAATATCGTCCAGGAAACAGACTGTGCCCTCTATGCCTGCCAAGATGCATTCCATGGCCCGCTGAAAGATAGCTGGTGCGCTGGCTAACCCGAACACTAATCTGGTATATTTAAACAAGCCGCGGTGTGTATTTATGCAAGTTAGGTCTTGCGCGTCCTCTGATAAAACAAATTGTCCGTAAGCCATCGAGAGATCGAGCTTAGTGAACTGCTCCCCTCCGTGCAGCTTGGCGAACAACTCCTGTACTGTTGGCAAGGGGTACTTATCAATAATCAGCTGTTTGTTTATTGATACTGAGTAATCAGCACAAAGCCTAACTCCGCCATCTTTTTTTAGCACTGGAACCACAGGTGAAGCGTATTCCGAGTGTTGCACCGGTTTTAACACACCCAGGTGTAACAGACGATCAATCTCTTTGTGTATCTTATCTTTCAGGGCAAATGCAACTGGCCGGGGCTTGAAAAATACTGGCTTTGAACCTGGTTTGAGATGAAGTTTAATCTCGTATTTATTGAAACAGCCTAAATTGCCCGAAAACAACTTTGGAAATTTGATAAATAAGCTTTGCGTAAACGAGTCGTCTGCCTCGGTGGAAAGGTACTGAATTGCAGGCGCGAGCTCGAGGCCGAACTCGTGAATAAAGTCGCGGCCCAGCAGCGGCGGCCCGTCGCCCGCCACCACGAATACGTCCAGCTCGCGCGCGCGACCCTCGTACGCCACACTCAGTCGCGCCAGCCCGTGGCTGGCTATTTTGCCACCCGTATAATTAAGTAGCTGCCTGTTTGTCGCTGATAATGGTACATTACTAAAATACGCGTCGTAAGTTTTGCTCGAAATCACACTAACAGCCGCACCGCTATCTATTTCGAATTCCAAAAACTGACCGTTAACCGTTACCCGCGCTGTCATCGGCCTACCCCTCGCACAACGAATATTGTAAACCGACTCACCGTCATCTCCTTCATCCACAGACTTCTCATCTACGTACTGTACTTTATTTGACGTGCACATCCGACGCAAATGTCCCTTTTTCCCGCACTTTTTGCATTTATAACTTTTAAAACGACACTTATCGGCTTTATGGTTGTTATAACCGCACACACTGCACTTTTCGCCATTGGTGATGCTGAATACCGGCGCGCCGCCTGCGCCGGCCGCCGCCGCTGGCGCGGGGCGGGTGTCGCCCAGCGACGCCGCTGCCGCTGCCTCGCGCGCGCACCGCACACTCTCCGCCAGCTCCACCGCGCCGCTGAGGGTTAAACCCTTCAGGCTTTGTGCGAAAAGTTTGTCCTTCTCGTGGCCCGCTACCATACCCATGACGAACTTGTCCAGTACGGCCTCCTCGAGACTTTTAAAGCTGCAGTGTGCTGCCAATCCTTTGACTCTGGCCGCCCACATTGAGTGACTCTCACCTGGCTTTTGTACCGCTGAATAAAAATGGAACCTCTCCGCAAACCCGCACTTTTTAGGTGTAAAATGCTCATCTAATATTTTGATGATATCGTCGTATTCCACTTCTTCTAATTCCTTTGGTAATACCAGGTTACTAGCTAACTTGTACGTCGCTTCCGAGATCGCGCTGAGCAATATTGCCCTCCGCTTGACCTTGCTCTTATCCTTAACGTCGTCCACATCATTTGCGATGAACCACTGGTTCAAACGGGATTTATAACTATTCCACTCTTGTGTTGTGTGGTCAAAACCCGAAAAAAGTCCGAAAGATACGGCCGCAGACATTATTCGCGAGAGTTACTCGTCGCCACGTGTTGTATTCGTAAGGGAGATGTAAGGATAGGGCGCACGTATTGATCACACGGTAGCTAGTTGCACACTGATTTATTCGAACGTTCGACGCGCGCCGGCGCAGCGGCGCGTAGATATAGCTAACTACATGTACATACACAACACGTTTATTCAAATAACGGCGTGTATTAAAGTGATAAATTATAATATTAAACTTCAAAAGAATGAAACTTAATATTTTAGATTTAACTAAACGATCATTGTTTGAAACTGAGCTGCCTATTTTACATCAAAATCTTGATAATTATACTTACCTCGCTTTGTTTATTTTTTACTAGTTTTATCCCGCGGCTTTGTCCGCGCGGAGTTCGTAAATTATCCCACGGGAACGTACTACCGGGATAAAAAGTATCCTATGTGATAATCCAGGCTAAAATGTGTGTGCCGTATTTCAACCAAATCCGTTTAGCCGTTTTTGCGTGATTGAATAACAGACATCCAAACATACAAACTTTCACATCCTTACATAGTCTAAGACAAAGTCGCCGATATGTCTGCACGCGCATAGCTTCCGAATGACTGCACCAAATTGTATAATTCTTTTTTGTTGTGTTCGTTATTGCCTGAAAAAGGTTTTTATAAAAGAAAATTTCGGAAATTCGAAAAAAAATTACACCCGTGTGAAGCTGGGGCGGGCCGTTAGTTTATAATAAAATGAAGTAGAATTTTAAACAAACTAATGAAAAATTTATAAGCAAACAAAATAACTACTGTTTATTGTTTATTTTCTCGCAAGACTTGAACATTTAACCTTTTGAACGCCAGAGCATAAACGCACGCGCGAGCCCTCCACGCCAAGCCACAATTTTAAATATTTAAGGTATACATTTAAAAACACACAAAAGTAATGATTTAATTGTTTATTTCGTGATAAAGTGCACCGCATTTTTTGTCACATATTTATGTCGCTCGTAATAGGATAGGCGACATACGACTGGCATACAGGGCACGCGCTTGCTTGTCACGTATATGTGACAATGGCGTTCAAAGGGTTAAGCTTCTAATCGCGGCTTTAGGCCCGTTATCCACCAAAGCGGAGAGGAGAGGAGATGTCTCATTTTTCTCAAAGTTCCACGAATGACAGCCATAACCATCTGTACAGAATACACCCATGATAATATCGTCAGTAGGTAGCTAAGGTTTGCTAAGAGCATTTTAACGAACATTATCAAAGCCAGCGACACACATCAGCGACATCGTAACGTGAAAGGTTTACGTTCGGATTTACGCTTGCTACGTTAAAAGAGATTGTTATAGCTTGCCATTTTGCTCATGAATCATCTCAGGAGGATCATACATCATGCAGAGAGAGGCATTGAGTGCCAATTTACCGTCACACGTTGCTCGATTGTGAATAAAGGAAAATATGACTTATGGTTTTTAGGGTTCCGTACTCAAAGGGTGCCAACGGGACCCTATTATTAAGCCTCCGCTATTCGTCTGTCCGTCCGTCTGTCTGTCAGCGGGCTGTATCTCATGAACCGTAGGTAGTTGAAATTTTCACAGAGTGTGTATTGCCGCTATAACAACAAATAATATAAAGTTTTCGGCATTTTTGCCTTGTGGTACGAAACCGTTCGTGTGCGAATCCGACTCGCACTTGGCCGGTTTTTTATTACATATGTAAGGAATAAAATGATTTTCTACAAACTTGCGCGCTTGAACCACAAATAATTAAAAACGTGTAGCGCTAAACATACCTATTTAAAACATCTTTCTGTCTCTGCCAACTTCAAACAATTCAATGAAAAAGCACGATGTTTTAACTCGCATTTAGTGATTTATAGTGCATGCCTCCCTAAAAGTGGGTGCTAATATTTTTCTCAAATCTAATCTTTCCCTTAAATATTGTGACTTAGCCGAGCGCGCTTAGTTGAGTAATGTACGCGTTCCAACGCGTTATACATTACCTACTCAAATAAGCGTGTTCGGAATGAACGCAACCGACGACGATAAAAAGGAGAAGTTTCTCAAGTCGACGCGTATTTTAATTATATGACGCATAACTTTTTACATAATGGTCCGATTTTGATGATTCTTTTTAATACGACTAAGTTGCCAGACAAACAACTTGATTGATCTTCGATGATTGATTGTTTGGCGCTGCCTTAAAAAAAATGTAATTTACATTAATTTAGGAGCTTAGATATAAAGGTTTTTTATATTTTGCTTTTCATGTCCTTTTTTCGTCGGTAAAGTTTTTTTTATGGTTTTCGATTGCCAATGGGTTATGTATGCCGCTTACGCTTACGCGCAGTTTGGCTACATATTTCGCGCTAAGTCTCGGTTGCGCAGAACCAGTCCCAGGGTCGTAAACATTGCCATAAATGTTTGGTGCCTCTCGTTGTGAACGTTTTTCAGTAGAGCGGTTCCGTCATATTATAACGGACGTCATGAAAATCTGTCATTTTTACTTGTGTTTGACATTTTAAGGTGTAAATAAACGGTCTGTATTTGGACATCAGCCGATAATGTGTCACCGTTGACCGTTTCCAAAGCTTTAGGGGTCGCCACAAGTCGCAGCTCGTGCTCCCAACCCAGGCAGGTGTAGTACATACATACACACAATTTTACATAGTATTTGCATTATTAAATATACGAAAAGCACCATGTTATACGTTCCAAACCTTATTACGGGAAACTAAAGAAAATAGCTCATTTTTAACAAAATACTTTTTTATTTTTTAATCTTATGTTACCTACCTATTAATCCATAACTGATATTTGTTCAAAATGATGACCATTGTTTTCAATACATAGCTGGATTAAACGCATACGCAAACAAAGCGTTCTAAATTTGAATTTAGAACATAATGTTGTGAAGTTGACTGCGCTGCACCATATTGAGCATTATTTCGAACAAGGTACAGGTAATGTTGTTATGAATACTTTAAAATAAGAAGCAGTTTATTAAAATCCAACATTTTCCTTAAATTTGCCGTATATCATTAGTCATTACTTCCCAGAATTTGATCCTTATTAGGGACACTATCGAGTGGTGTAATAATACAGTGTTTTTTTAATCAAAATCAACGGTTCGATTCCTGGCTTGAAATATTGATTTTTCAAAAAACCAATGATGCAGTTTTCGTTTTCATCAAAATCGAGCCCGCGACTCCTTTGAGTACTTTTCGCTATTCCTCATAGCTTCGGATTTGGCCATCCACTCCAACTTGAAAAATTCACTCTTTACACAATTATTTTCTTTAAACCTGTTTCGTTGCACGCCGGCCGCGCCGCAGGCGCGCGCGCACCCGCACACCAGTCTCGATCTACTCTCGACGCGGAGCGTACGCTGGTCACTTGCTTACCGTTGTGCTTATACCCGCTTATGGTTTATGCTAAACTATACTGTGAATCTGTGATTAGAATCGTCTTGTGCTATCCTTAACTGATGTACTTTCGCTTTTAACAACTGTGCTTGTGAACTTTGTGACTATACTTTTAACCTAACTCTTGATTCTCAATCCTTCGTTCTTCTTGTTTCATTTTAGCTGTGTACTGGTTCGAGCAGTAATAAAATTTGTGTTATTTATTTCATCACCACTGCTCTCAAAACGGTGAAAGAAAACATAGTGAGGAAATCCGCATGTCGTAGATAGAACAGAAATTCGACGATATCTGACATCCACCAACCCGGACTGGGCCCGTGAGGTGGATTATTAGCCCTCTTTGTGTCTCAGAATGGAAGCCCTGGCAAAACGAAGAAAAAAAAGTGAGTCGACTGACATGACATTATCTGTTATTTTTTAATTTTGAAGTGAAAACTTCTTTAGCCGCGTTGGGCATTTTTTGAGAAGGGAAAAAACCATTCAACTCGCGCCACTGTTACCGTAAACGACACCGCGCGTGTTTTGTTTATAAGACGATTAAAAAAATACTCGCTTCGGATGTGTTCGGCTGTCCTCGGGATGTACTCGGTTTTAATGTATATCCGATATGTCAATGAGTGATGGCAAAGTATTTTGTTTCACTTCTGTCGGCACTCCCGAAGTGCCACTGTTTTTTTTTTTTTTTTATTAAAAAAAACAGTGGCAGTGGCACTACTAAATTATAGGCTGGCCATGTTTAAGCTAAGCTTTTTAGTTAAATTCAGGTTTAGCCTCTTTGGTCAGCTAATATTACATTAATTAGAGTTCGCGGTCACTGGCCATGCATGCCCGGTGCGTGACTAAGCACGGGCCACGCTAGTACACGTAAACAAGCCGTAGTTTAAAATATATAGTGAACACGCAATCCTACACCCACTGTATAGCTAATAATACATGTAAATGTCTTTATGTTTGTGTATCAATATTGAACAGATTTTAAGGTATGGTTTAAGCGTGAAGAGGTAACAGACAGATAGACATACACACTTTCGCATTTATAATATTATTATGGATCGGGATAAAAACTATCCTATGTCGTTTCATATAATTGACATAAGTACGTTTTCGTGGAAACTTTTTTTACCACCACACGCGGGCGAAGCCGCGGACAAAACCTAGTTGGAATTATTCAAGTAAACGTACGATGAGTAATCTTTTTTGTGGATTTTAAAGCGAATGACCTTCGAGTGTAATAAATTAGGAAAGTACCTATTATTATTTCATGTTGTTACTACTTTTGATGATGACATAATAATTTTACTGCCCCCTCGTGTAATATCCACGAGTAAACAGTATTGATTTGTGTTACTAGTTCAGTTAGGTTTTATTTTGTATTTTGGTATTTTTATTGATAAACTGATTTAATTTTTGTAAGTAGGTTTGCACAAACACTTTTACACGAAAATCATATTTTTTAAAACCTGATGAGGTCGGCGTTTCATAACTGACGAGTCTGAAAAGGTCACCGTCTCTTTTAAAGTCCAGACATAATCTTGGTCAGATCATGTGAAGACCATGTAGATTGGTGTCTGAGATGGTCTTTTGAGGAAAGAACCATACAGATTGAGAGGACCTGTCCAGTCAATGCACGCATTTGTCAGAAATCGTGCAGCTCAACTCAAAACTTAAAGAGCTCAACTATATTAATGAGTCAGTATATCCGTCCACAACAAAAGTAACTGAGGGGCAATTCCCATATTTTTAGAAATATTCTAATCTCAGTCTCAATCTGTCAAAAATACTTTTAATTTTCCTAGATTTTTGACATTGATTATCGCTGAGATGAGATTGCGACTAGATTTCGAACGTTTTTAATTACGAGAATTGGCCTTCAGAAGGGCAATTCTCGTAATTTTAAGAACGTTCATAGTCTGCTCTCAGTCTCAATCTGTCAAAAATAACTCTAATTTCCCTACATCTTCGACAAGTTTTTGACATTTGTTTGTAGCCGAGATGAGATCGCTATTAGATTTTGAAAGTTTTTAATTATGAGAATGGGCCTTCTAATCTCATTGTTTTGTTTACCTTAATAATTAGATTATACAAGTGTTACACTATTACTATTATAGATTTAAGTAAACTAACAATTATTATGGACTAGCTGCGCCCCGCGGTTTCACCCGCGTAAATGTCGGTCCTGTAGGAATATCGGGATAAAAAGTAGCATAGATATTAATCGAGGGTTTGAGCTACCTCCGTACAAAATTTTATCAAAATTGGTTCAGCCGTTTCAGCGTGAAGAAGTAACAAACATATAAACACACACACCCCCACATCCCCACTCACAAACTTTCGCCTTTATAATATTAGTGTGATGTACTAACATTACTGTTTAAGTTTTATGATCTAGAAAATAAATAAACTGTGATGATGATAGGGACAGTCGGATAGATGACAGAAAGAAAATTTCAACTTTAATAAAGAATTAAAATTAGCACCAATGAAGTAAAAAATCTTAACTGTAGGAAAAATAAAATTACAAAAATCTTTTTGCCTAATGCTACAACTTTTCCCAAATTAGCATATAATTAAGGAGTACTTTTGAGCCCTAATCTAAAAACTTTGTAGACACGCAATTTTAGCTTACATTTTCGTTTTTCTATCGCTTAATAAACCCAATTATAGATGATTACAGTTTTAGCACTAAACCGCATGTGAGCCTTAGGGTGGGACTTAGGTTTTAGTCTGTAATTTTATGCAAATTTTTCAAATAGGCGACTTGTACGTTAACGTACAAAAAATAAAATAATTATTACTGTAAAAATAATTATGTCAATTATTAAAAATAAAACCTTAATAGTACCTAAGAAGTACCTAGTACCTTAAGCCCTATGTGTTTATAATATCTGGAACTACGTAAAACTGTTGTCGAAATTAATTCCAATGCGTAGGTTCTGCCCACCCTTCACATTTGAAGGGATTATGTTATGTTACACTGTTGCAAAAAAACTCTTTTTCTTCCCAATCTTCATTCTTCCCGCAAACAAATAAGGCACGCAATCCTTTGTAAAGCTGCCTTGGGCCTGTTCGAAAATTGATCACGTTTTTTCACGGTTACCAAAAGTTCCAAACTTACACATTCAGAAGAATATCTCAAATATTTTTAGACCGAAATCCATCAATTGAAAGAGTTCCTAATATAAATATTGAAAGTATATTCCCCAGTTTTCAACTTTCTACCTTATCCATTGTATCCTCAAAGTTACCAGATTTAAGGTTTGTTTCAACGATCTGTCGAACGCAGATTAGTTATTTACGAATTTGCCATTTCAACCTTCATTACTTGACTCAAACTGAAAATAAGTACTCAAAAGCCTACTAAAAGGAATGCTTGTGGAAACTCATTCAGTTCGACTCGGTCGTTGTAAGCGTACGGACGCCTACGCCGTAGCGGTGCTACGCCGTAGCTTGCTCTACGTGTCGCGTGTTAACTTCGTTCGATTGTTAAAATTAGTATAGTAAGTATATGGTTATAGTTTACAATAGGTCTGTAGTGTTATGAAAATGTAGAGTAATATTTTTAAGTGTTTTTTTAATGAAACAATGTTCAGTGACATTAGAGGAGGGCAGTGACTGAATAGTGCACACGGTAACCTACTTAAATGCTTCGTCATAAAGGGGAGGTAAGTAATGACTTCTATATTTAGTTGCGAAGTTATATTAATGCTTGAAAATTTGTGTAAAGTTGGGGACAGACTAGAGTTTAATTAGAGGCTAACTTGGACAACTGAACTTGTGGCGGTATGAACATGAATTTAGATTATACAGCGACCATTTTAAATTACTTCTAAAATTACGTTGAAGCCTAAATAATTATGTTTTTATTTGATTACTTAATTATCGCTTAAGAACCTTCTTGTATGAATATTTAAATAATTTAAATGCTTATCTACTATAGTAATAATTATAGAGGATGAAATGCATAGATTACGGAAACATTTAGATTTTCAAACCATAGGAAAATAGCTGAGGGTTATTTAGCGGTTTAGAGTATCGATACCACACTGCACAACTAATACCAAACATGGCTGGACACCAGGCGGATCAGTGATATATAATGATAGTTTAAAAAAAACAAATATCAATTATTCAAAGCATAATTATTATTCAACTGTGTTTACATAGTTCCGATTTCAGTATGTCGACGATAATTTGAGAAGTGCTAATTATTCTAGAATATGTCGTACGTAAAACGGAGTGTAGTTAGTCTGCATTTCAGATTAGTTTTTCAAGCGTTGCACGCTAGTATCGCGTTAACACGGGGCGACTTACATGTCAGCTTTGTATAAATTAAAGGCCATTAACATAGTGTCTTTATACAGGGTGTAAAAAGACCCATCGCGGAAAAAAACCGTCATCTACGCATTCCGTACATCAAGCTCGGTAACTTTGTGCAAAAATAATTGCTGGGAAATAATTTACGGGTGTGAAAATTGCCTCTATTCACGGTTGTGTGCAATGTAACGCACACAAAACATTGTGCTTATGGGTGCATGCAACGGTGCGGCGATCGTGGGAGTATTTAAAGTTAAGTTATAACGTCTTAAACTGGTTTTCGTAAAAAAAACATCAAAATAAGTTGGAAATTTTACCAAGATTTCAAGTTATGGTCTAGTGCAAAAAAAAAATCATGATAACGGGAAGAACAAGTGACTCTCGGCTTCGTTAAGGGTATTTTTACACTTGTTGTATGCCAGTCACCAATACTTATGACTTTTAGGATCAAAATAATCAAAGTTATGTTGGAACCACCGGTTGGAACACACCTACAAACAGCAAAATGAGCACATGTAGGAATCGTGACCTCGCATTACAACTCGTAGGTAACTAATTAATTATACACTAGCGTTTTGCCACTGACTTCATCCGGCCGATATGGTGTCTTGTGGGAATTTTGAAAAATTTGGCTATCCCGCTTTTATTTCACCTCTCCAAGTCTCCAACTAAGCTTAATATTGCTAAAGCCGTTGGTACCGGTGGTCATTCGTGAATCTTTGACATTCGTTACGGCCCAGGTCGTCATTAGCCCGAGAATCTGACAGTCTTACCAATGGATATCGTGTTACTCAGTAACTGGTTGTGTAGGTCAGTTTGGTAGTCGCTCTATGTACTGTCAACAAAGAAGATAAGTACCTATACAGGAGCGTCGGATATAGTTGAAGTTTACTAAGAAACCGATGGATGTTCTGGACTGAAATTAAATTTAATAAATGACCTGTTTGTTTTCTATTAATAAAATTAAATTGTATTCGAGAACATCCATCGGTTTCTTAGTAAACTTCAACTATATCCGACGCTCCTGTATACTTATCTCCTTTGTTGACTGTACGTTAATGGTATTCAGCTGAATTCAGCTAGACTGGAAGCTACTCCAACATAGTTGGAAAAGGGCTAGGCAGATGACGACGTAGCTAAATATCATGCTTGTGACAGGAGAAACTTCACGTCAGTGCAACCTATCGTTTGCCAGTTCGAGACTTGACACGTTGGGTAATCAAATTTTGATTACCCTTAAGGTGAATGGGTAGTGGTACAGTCAACAGCAAAAGTAGATGATCGAAATCAGAAATTCAATACAAACGAACGGAGTTCGCGCAGAACTCTGCCACACAGCCACACAGTCTCTGCATACAGTTCAACAACTATAACAACAACAGCAACAGCTCTGCCATACAGTTCTGACGCGAACTCCGTTAATTAGTATTGAATTTCTGATTTTGATCATCTACTTTTGCTGTTGACTGTACTAGTGGTAGACCGTGAAATTCAAATTTTCTTACGTTTTTTTAGATTTCTACCATTATTCACTTTTCCATAAGAGATTGGTTCTTAGGGTAGAAATCTAACTTAGAAAGATGTATTAATGATTCTAATGATTATAATTCTCTAAATATGTACCTGTTATTGTCGCGAATCATATTTTGATGAAGATATAACCTGACACTAACCTGCAAATTGCAAAAAACGTAAGAAAATTACCAATATTAATTAATACCTTAAGGGCTATTCTAAAATTTTCAGTAATCTATAAACGGCAATAAGGAAACCCCTTATTGCTGTGATGCTGTCCTTTCCTTAGTCACCTTCTACAGTCCTATTTTGCTATCAAAAGAAATGAATAAGCCAGTTTAATATCTCAAAATAAATTGATTAATCTCAGATTAAAATACGCAAACATTAAATTAAATTTCAGCATTTTTATAGAGTTAAGAAGGACTTATTAGTTAACGATTTCTTATCAACGTCAAAGTTCATAATTATGACGGAAGCCTTTGGTAAGTCTCATAATTATTTTTGTAAAATGTTGTTTTTGGTGGATTGTTATGTATCGATAAAATTGGCTGTGACGGGACAATTGTATATTATGTGTTTCACGAAATCTAAATACGTTTGAAATGCCTAAATGTAATAAGTTGTTTTTACACAATCGTGTTCAAACATACAATCTATATCATTCCCCCAAGTTCCTCGAACTTAGCTATGTTTATCTAATATACTTAAATGGTAATATTATATGGTCGTATTTCTTTATAAGTGTAGTAAAATCACGCCGTTGAGCACTCCTTACGACCATTTACTGTCAGGGACGTTTCATTCAAGGCCTATTTAATGTACCATAATGATTTTTGTCTGATAAGGTTGAAAATGACACAACGAAAAAAAGTTAAAGAAGAAAGTTAGAAATTCAGGCTATGAACCGAAATCTGTTATTAATTCTATCCTTTCCTGTTCGTATTTTATCATCTTTTAATACAAATACCGAGGATGGAAAATTCATTAGCCTATGACCTTCTCTAGGGTCCCAAGTGACCAATCTGTCAAATTACATAACGATCAGTTCAGTGATTTAGGCGTGACAGACAGGCAGAGTTACTTTCGCATTTATAATATTAATGGCTGATCTTTCAATCGACAGATAATTTTTATTCGTGGAATAAAATTGACGTCTGTCAGTTTTTATATGGAAGAACTGTCAAAAATACAAAATTATTCCTTTGATAAAATTCTCTAGCGTTGGAAAAATCAGCCCTAAGTATGGAAATATCGATAACTTTGAATTTGAAATATCTACAGAATTATTTACGTGAAGCAATAAGCACAAAGAAAAATAGTGGCAATAGATATGAGGTTCTTCTCTCTACCTGCACCCCTGACTTCCCGAAGCCATTGACGTACCTATTTAAAATATTAAAATAATACTGTTTTATTCATTTCATTTTTATTTTGTTTTATTTAAATTTCTGACTACCAATAGGCTTTTTTTTGTGGATGGGAAATCATCAAATGACCCCTCCCGCTCTGGGTGGAGCGGAAGGGAGTGTCAGACTATTACTGACTAAAACCCACCCGTATTCCTTCCTTAGCCCTTTATGTTCCGGGCCAGCGGTAACCCTTTCGAACAATCCCGCTGACCCGGCAGGCTTCGGCCCTAAGAGGGCTCCTCCAATAGGCTCGCCCTCTGTTACATGAGATTTTAACAAAACTGACAAAATGTGGTACTATAGGTAGGACTTCTGCCTTACTCTCCGGGGATTATAGGCGTGATGATGCTCTTGCCTCTAGTCTAGGTCAGAGATGACACAAACAAAGTCGACGATGTGTGAGCTCACCCAGAAGAAGCCTGTTCACTCTCACTTTGAAGAGATTCGGGTTGTATACGCTCGGAAACACAGGCGCAGGTAGAGAGCTCCACTCTTTTGCTGTGCGCATTATAAGGGAGGATTCTAATTAACTGCGATAAGCTTAAGTTTAAGAACAAACAACCGATCATTATAATAATGAAGCTCATAATACCTTCACAACTTATTCATCATCTGCCTAGCCTTTTCCCAACAATGTTGGGGTCGGCTTCCAGTCTAACCGGTTGCAGCTGAATACCAGTATTTTACATGGAGCGACTGCCTATCTTATCTCCACAATAAATAAATGTCCTCCAGACCGTATTTCGGCCACGGCGGCCATCTCAACGGAGACTAGCCCTCGGCGCGGGAGATATTATAGTGCACAAGTATGCGCAGACACAGGTGCACTCCCTCTTCCCTCACTCTCATAGTCCGATGGGACGGCAATTCGACACGACCGGAGAGAGATCAGGCGCAGGACCAACGGCTTAACATGCTTTCCGAGACACGGGGGTATCACACCACCAACTTCCAAACTCCGGGCTATTACTATGAAATTCCTAATGGAAAAACTCAATAACACTTTGCCCGACCCGGGAATCGAACCCAGGGCCCCACGCTCAGCAGTCGCGCTTGCGACCACGAGACCAACGGGGCAGTCAATCTCCACAACCCAGTTACTGGGTAATACTATACCCCTTGGTAAGACTGGTTGTCAGACTTTCTGGCTTCTGACTATCCGTAACGACTGTCAAAGATCCCCGAATGACAGCCGGGACCAACGGCTTAACGTGCTTTCCGAGGCACGGAGGGGTCTCGGTATGTAAAGATAGTCACCCATCCACAGACCAACCGCGGCAAGCGTAGCTTAACCTGATCGATTGACCTGTGCGGCTGTTATTATTTAGCTACGACTTATTAATCGTCTAAATACTACTTCAATCTATGCACGGATTTGACAAACGCCTATTTACAACTTCCATGCATTTTATATTCTTTGCACGGATTTGATGTCATAAGGTTAATATCTCGTCTAATTATCACCAGTGCGTTATCGCCCACTGCTTTAACATGAACCTTATTAACATGAGACCGCTTCAATTAATTGTTGCGGTAAGGGAACAACGCTTGGCTTGCCAATTTTGGATTGGCGATTGCAACACATTGTTATTAGTACCTATGGAGCATGTTAGTAGTTATACTTTGGGTGTAAAGTCTTGGTTGCCTTAAATATAAGATATTTAATAGTCCCAAAGTAAAAATAAATAGAAAACAATTTAGACGCAACGAAGTATTCTTGTTACAATGCAAGATTTGCCGAGTTGATTACCGAGTTCGAATTATTTTATCGATATCGGTATAAATGTGTAGATGACTATACAGTTTTCTCTAAGTGAAAAGCAATATCAACACAGAAGTGACTGGTCTCATAAAAAAGTTCCTACTTTGACAATTAATTTAAGTAAATCGATGCTTTTTCACCCCAATTTTTTCAATGCCCTACAATTAAGAACTAAAGTGCATTTAACATATTCGCGGCACAACACTAACGTCGATAAGTGTTCGAACAAGCGTGCCACATTCACCGTTCATTCACAGTAAGTGCATGCTGCGACACACTTTTATCACAAATCAAGTGAGACGTCGCCGCTACAATGTTGTATGCTGTGGAACATAACTGGAGTGCACAATGGAGTTATGAACAACGCATGTCTGTTACACCGAGGTGATACTTGAATCCGGAAGGTGATGCCATTGTGTTACCTACTGGCTATATAAAGTTATGAGTTGTGGTTTATAAAATAAGATTAGAATAACTGAATGGAAACATTTCTGCGGAAAGTTCACAAAACGAGTTTGAACCATCACATGGTTTAAACCATAGAGCCAGTTTCTGTATTAAGAACGTAGTTGGGATAGAAATATAGTTTAATAAATTAATTAATTTATAATAAAAAAAAAAAAGTAATAAGTTAATTATAAGTTAGGATATAGTTTAGATAAGTACAGTATTGCATTAGACCCTTTATTGATAGATGTAAGTTGGAAAATAAATAAATAAATAATAATAAATCGAATCGATAGATGCTGCTTCGCTCTTGGTGACAGCAAATTTATTTCCACAGCTTTTGACATCTAACAACGACTTCCATCCATAGGTACTAGAGGTTCATGATGTCACGTTTGCTGATTTATGTCGATATACAGGATATTACACGACTGTGTAACAGACATCCATCTCTCCTACTCGTCATGTTCTCTTAGTACATAAATCTATCGTAATGCCTTTACCTCCACATTACATACATAACATACATAATCAGCCTATAATGTTCCCACTGCTGGGACACAGTCCTCCTCTCGGTGAGAGGGAGTGGGCCGTAATCTACCACGCGGGCCCAGTGCGGGTTGGCAGATGTCACATGTCTTCGAATTTTTGGTTCTAGGACATGCCGGTTTCCTCACGATGTTTTCCTTAACCGTTTTGAGAGCAGTGGTGATGAAATAAATTACACAAAGTAAAGCGCCTGTCTGGGTTCGAACCTACGACCTACAACTCTTAAATCGCGGCCGTTACCACTTGGCCACCACTGCTACACCTCTACATTGTTGATTGTTAATTAAACAGAAATATGGACGTTAAACGACTTGTTGAATAACATCAATTTCGTACCAATTAACACTGTAGGCACTTTACCTACAATGTTAAAAGATATTAATTCTGACTGTACTTTGTGGTTTATGGGACTCCCTCGGGGTGTTTTATTTGGTTCAATTCGAAATTCTACCTTAATGTAAACTTGGGTTTGCTGTTACTGTTAAATTATGGGGGTTTGATTTATTTTTGGTGGTTTTTCTAATAGTTTTTTTAATTAATTGCTTCGTCACTATGTTAATTTCTCAGTAGCAGCTCGTTGTCTGGATTTGTGGCCGATTGGTGGCAATAGGCTCGACCCCTATTACATGGGACTTAAACATAACTGGAATCAGGAATCTGCAGGATGCGGGAGGCACTGAATCGGTCGAAGCGGCGGTGCTTGGGGCCTATGTTCAGCAGTGGACGTCTTTCGGCTGAAATGATGATGATGGTCAAACTTAAATGGCAAAATAGGAGGTACCTTGGTTTGAACCTTTCGGGAATTACAAGCGTGATGTAATGTAATGTATGCTATCTAAGTAGACATGTATATTTATTTTATTTCTTATTTTGATTGTTGTTTTTTATTTTTATCTAATCGTATGCTGCACTGGCTGACTCGCTGAAAACCAGCGCCAGGGATCTGTCTCGTATAGGGTCTTAGCATTATGCTGAGCGATGGCCGTTTTGCGTAGATGTGACGCATGTTTTCTCCCTAATTATTATTTTATTTGTGTTTTTTTTATGCGTCATGTTTGCCGCAATTAAACGTATTTTCTTTCTTTCTTTAAGTTTTAAGCAAAGTCATTACAGAATAATAAATTGGCCTCATTGGTGAAATTCTCATTTATTCAGAGCAATATTGGAACATTTAACATTTATTCACATTATACACTATTTGTACAACAGTTTTCATAAAAAAATAGTAGCTTTTATCTTTCCTGAGTACATGTTCTTTGTGGCTCTGCTAGAGGGTATGCTCTGCAGCAGAGCCACAATCAATCTCTATTTTATTATTACCTAACGCACGTACAGCGATAAAGGTACCTACAATATGGAGGTATTCCACTCAGAGCACTGATTTCAACCGCACTTGGACGAACGGCACCTGAGCACTTCCACTAACCGCACTGAAACAAAATTTCGTAACGTGCCGATTGACGTACATCATTGGTTTCTAAAATGGTGGGTCTGCGGCAGAGCATTACACACAAGTATTATACTATCTACCCAAGAAAGCCAGTTACACCTACTGTGGAGTCCGTACAGCGATATTCTAGCGGCTAACTTTCTTAGCGCCACGTCACGAAGACGATATTTTTTAAATTCAATATGTTAGAGAGCGCGTCCACGAGACATCATAGTTACTCTTATGTAATTGAATATTTTTATATACCCCAATGTTTAGTGGCTAAGTGTTTTTGTATTTTTTTTAAGTTTATTTGAACCTACTTATTCATAGCAGCTCGTAATTTATCTATTACTGCCATCCTACATACATAGATAAACTCACTCTTGTCATGGGGGTAGGCAAATATTACAGAACGCCACCTGCTTCGTTTAGTTTCATATATATTACAGAACGCCACCTGCTTCGTTTAGTTTCATATAGTGTCGATCCCGTAGGAATATTGGGATTAAAAGTATACTATGTGTTAATCCTGGTTATAAACTATCTGTGTGCCAAATTTCATCCAAATCCGTTCAGCCATTTGTGCGTGAAGAAGTAACAAATCCGTTCAGCCGTTTGTGCGTGAAGAAGTAACAAATCCGTTCAGCCGTTTGTGCGTGAAGAAGTAACAAACATATAAACACACTCACAAACTTTCGCCTTTATAATTTTAATGTGATGGAAAATCCGTTGGTCTATCCGGTTGTCTCGGTTTGAATTTGAATTCCCGGACTATGAGACTGAGGGAAGAGAGAATGCACCTGTGTCTGCGCAAACATTTGTGCACTATATTATCTCCCGCGCCGAAGACTAGTCTCTGTTGAGATTGACCGCCATAGCCGAAATACGGTCTAGAGGACTTAATTTATACAGGATGATTTTTTCTACCGGTTCAAAATTTTTACAGGGTGTTCTACCCATGAATATGAACAACTTTCACTATGGGACCAAATCTGAAATCACGAAAAAAAATCTGCTGTTTCATACTAAAGTTGCCTGTTGTTAGTTAAAGTTACCTGCTTGGCCAAAATGTATGAACACAGTATTTTATAGTATTCTAATCACGGATATCGATCTATAGAAGGCCTTATTGTCTATTAAAAACTAGCTACAACTATTGCCTATGGCATGCAATAAGTTCAAGTAACAATTAATTTGCACCATCCATAAACAGTATTTAGACGATGCAAGTAATTTGTTGCTTCAATTTTACTGTATGCCAGAGGCAAGAAACTTGCATCATGTAAAAGGGGTGTAACTCTTCAGAAGAACATAACTGTGACGTTTATGTTTATCCATAAACAGTTTTACTAACGCTCGAAAACTCAAACGTTTTGCCGTAACTATCTCGTTAAGGAAAACCCTTAAGTAAGCTATTAGTTTGTTTCAAGTAGTTGAGGTTGACGCGTAAGGTTTGCCCTCTCGAAAATATGTTTCATGGTAAAAGTTTGAAATATTATGTTCGGTACTTTGTGAAACTTCTCGTGTTACTTAGAACCTAAGAATTTCAATACCTCCCTAGTTGCATATAAAAGTGTATAAAATATAAAAAAAACTTGACAATTTGACTCGACTACGATTACTACGAAAAAAAAATAGAGACTTGATTTCTTAATACGACCACATGAGTAGACAGTTTGCCTACTCATGTGATACGACATCGTGGCCACTATATTGGTTTTTTTGGTGACGTCATAAATATATATTGGGACCGTGACTGGGACACAGTCTAGATCAAGAAAAGTCTAACAAGGCTTTATTTGTTGCAAGTCGATGCGATAGGCTCAGACTTACGAATTCTTTTTTGTGTTTATGTTCTTTTTTTAACCGACTTCAAAAAAGGAGGAGGTTCTCAATTCGGTTGTATTTTTTTTATGTTTGTTACCTCAGTACGCCGTCATTTATAAACCGATATATTTCCAGATTGGTTCCATTTTTATCAAAATCCAGTTCTGATGATGGGATCCACGAGGAATTGAGGGAACTCCTCAAATATTATAGGGACATCTATATCGATTTGGGTATTTTTTACAGTAACTCATGCATTTGCTCTCGGAAACCACCATTTGGTGAAGTGGAACTGATGAAGAAGACCACAGATGGCCAACGGAACTACCTACTTAATAATAAGTATTTCACGGGTTGCGATTCGATTACTTTAATACGGTTGCTAAGCAATGTATGCTCGTCACAATGCGAATGGTGAAATGGAGCTGATGGTCGAATACTAGGAGAAGTCCTCAACAATTAACGTCCCTGCATCGGGAAAAGCAATATCTAATGTCAACTTGTCTAATGTCAACTTGCCCAACGTCTTTTACAAAAAAAGACGTTGGGCAAGTTGACATTAGACTATTGTAACTTAGACACATTATAAACAGACCCACTTAAAAGCGAGAAATAAAAACTTTTTAACAAAAAAAAAAACCGACTTCCAAAAAAACACTAGAAAGTGAAAAATAACTCTAATTTCGGAAGTCGGTGGCAAAAACTAAAATAGGTACAGATCCAAAGACACCGACTTCCGAAATTAGAGTTATTTTTCACTTTCTAGTGATTTTTTGGAAGTCGGTTTTTTTTTTGTTAAAAAGATTTTATTGCGTCATGTTAACCGCAAATAAACGTATTTTCTTTCTTTGTTTTTCTTCTTTGTCTTTGTAAATGTTATTTTATTGCATCTAGCAACACACACCAAAGTCAAGTTAAAGAACGAATCAAATTCAGAAGGTGGTAAATCTGAAGCAGTAATGAAAACTGTATGTGCGTGATAGAATTTAGGCTCAAAATACATACCTATTCCAAATTTTAAGTGGTTACTGCATAGTTTCTTTCAAATAGTTGAGCATATTGGCGTAACAAACATGGCGCGCGAAAGGTTTCGTATACTTTGAAACTAACTGGCTTATTAAGTAACTTTGAAAACTTCGTAAAAGGCGTACTGCGTCTGTTACCTGCCAATTATTGTAGTATGTAGCAGGGTTGCAGTATAAAAAGAGCAACAATGCAGTGTTCCGTAAAGCTTGATTGGAGCTGATAGTGTGTTCACTATGTTACTTTTGCCTTTGTATAATTATTTAAGAGTTTTACGCTCTGAGCACGGTACAGACGGCATCGGTGTGATTTTGTTTTGATTTTTCATTACCGTAGTACATTCAATTTTGTTTTGAGACTACAAACTAAGCATGTTTCGGGATACTGGACATACCTAGGTAACATACTGGAATATCAGATAGTGCGCATGCTAGAGTCCAAACAGTTTTTACTTCTTATAACCCGTTGGTTATGAAATAAAAAATTGAAATATTTTTTTTTCAGACAACCAGGGCCCATAGTTTTAGTAAAAAAAAAAAAAAAATTAAAAACTATGTTAGTATACAAAAATAAAACTGGAAAATAATGTCGCTTCATCAACCCGTACCTCTCACATGCAGATTTATGAACAGCTTAAACACAGCCGCGTCCAACCTACTTGCTATCATTTTCAGGATGCTGTTACTGGTTTTCTTCCGCAAAATTGTACAGAAGTCATCTACATGCGCGTCCGCAAACATACCTGAAGCACTACAAGAACGCGGGAGCTGCAACAGTGCCCTGAAAATTTTACTGTATTGAACTCTGAGGGCATTGTAGGCTTTTGTGTGTACCTAACCCATAGACCGCTCGTGTAGAAACTTTAACAATAAGTTTTAAATAGCGTCAATTTAACGTCTACCGTACAACGAGCGAATCTATGTGCTAGCACGTTCCCTCGTACCGACAGTGCCCTCCGTTCCTCTACATCATGGCCATCCTTCAAGGTGTCAGTCACAATGTGCCCCAGGTACTTAAACTAAGAAACACGGTTTAATTGTTCTCCATTTAAATAAAGGGGAGGCACACCATTTAGCCTTTTGTTGTTTCCAACAAAAACCATATACTCACTTTTTCTAGTGTTATATTTTAAGCCATGCTTCTCAGCGTAAGCTTCACACATACAAAAAAATAGTTTTCGATGGACTCAGCAGCACCATGTCGTCCGCATAACTTATGTTGTTAACACTAACGCCATCTATGCAGTATCCAACCAAGAGTATTCTATTCTATCCAACATGCATGCTGATCAGTCCCTCAATCAGCTGATTCATATATAGATTAAAAAACCTCGCAGACGTTCACCCTTCTTGCCTGACACCTGAGTTCAGTTTATACTCATTCACCGAAAACACATTCACCCATTTTACAATATTTTATACGGCCGTCATAAGCTTATAGCATACCTACTAGATTCTGCCCGCGACTTTGTCCACGTGAAATTTCTTCACTGAACTCCTCATAAATGGCTGGACCGATTTTGATGAAATTTATTATGTGTGTTTGAATGGGTCCCTGGATAGTTTAGAATCACAATTCGACTCGGTAGGTGGTGCTGCGATCGAGTTCTAGGAAACAGGACAACGTCTGTCCGGTCAGCTAGTACCTATCCTATAACATTTGGCAATACTGTAGCTGCCTATTAGTGAAAGAAAAAAATCGGATCACTAAACAAAATCCGTGAGTTTGTATGTCTTACATACAAACTTACAAATTTTACCTCTTTATTGTAATATTAGTATCGATTTACAAAGTCACATTAGGTACAACAAAAATAAAATGCAACAAAAGATATGTTAACACCTAACATTATACCTTCCTACATTAAATTCTTGAACAAAAAACTTCCGCGGCCATTAGATAATTACTGAAACTTGTCCTCACATTTGTTTATTCACAAGAAAGTCGGTGGTGGCGGCTTAATGGCGTGTTTCCGACAGTAAAATTATGTTCCTGCCTACGTAGTGGGAACGAAACCTGCGGTCACAGCTAAAATGAAAACTTTTAATATCATCGGCGAAAGCAATGATAATAAAACTTTTTATTGGTTTTTAGACCGGAATAATGTAGTTTGTCTATTTATAACCAATCTATTTTCGAACAGCTGAAACTGTTATGCTATGTTCACATGCACGCCGTGCAGCCCGGCGGGCTGCCTGGCGGGCTGCGCGGCATGCAGCCCGCCCCAGGTCGGTGAAAATTCAAGCTGTTCACACGCACGCCGTCGTGTCAGTCAGCACGCCCGGTTCGCGGCATTCACGTTCACAGGCGCGTTTACGGGCTCGGGCGTACCGTTTACACGCTCGTGAATGTGAATGTGCACGTTGAATGTCGAGTTGAACGCGCGCGTGTGAACATAGCATTAAAATGATGAACTTCCTCAGGATTTTAATTTGATGAACTTTTAATGTTTATTTCAAACCTATCTATATACGAGTATCTATATATATTATTATTATTACTAATAATAAAGCTGAAGAGTTTGTTTGTTTGAACGCGATAATCTCTGGAACTACCGCTCAGATTTGAAAAAATCTTTTTGCATTTGATAGCCCAATTCTTGAGGAAGGCTATAGGATATTTAATATCACGCTATGACCCTTAGGAGCCGAGCAAAAAGAAAAAAAGTCAGAATGAAATTTAAAAAAGTTGATTTCAGAGTGATTAGCACTATTGAAAAAGTTATAAAAAAATTTGAAGTTTTAGCGTAAACAGAACTTTATTGTGTAGGTCTTAAAGTTATTTTTCCATTCACTCATATTTGTTTACAGTTTTGGCAAATAAATTGCGAATGCAGGTTAAATAGTTTGGAAGTCATTGTTCCTTTATCAACCTGAAAACTGAGTGATTCTGGAACACACGTTAAATTCCTCTCTACCGGAGATTCATAGTTCCGTCAGCTTCAACTCAGCCGAAAGGCGTCCAATGCCTGACATAAGCGTCCCCTAAGTATTACTACAATTAATAGATGTTGACTTTGGAGACTCATCATAATTTTGGTGATGGTTCGTCCTCTATCTAATTCTAATTCCTTTAGTTTTACTTTCACCACATTAATGAACACTATTATAATCAACAAAATGATATAAAACCTCTTTTTATATTTTATTTTTCTTTATTTACCTATATTTTTACATAATGTTTTGTTTTTTATTCTTTAAGTGGCATCTCATGTATTCACAAAGCTAAATAAATATTTTATGACATTTATTATTAGTTTAATTATGTCTAACAATGGGTTCGATTCCTGGCTAAAAATATTGATTTTTCAAAAAATTTAGTTTTCATTAAAATCGAGCCCGCGACTCCTTTGAGTACTTTTCGCTATTCCTCATAGTTTCGGATTTGGCCATACACGCCCACTTGAAAAATTCACCCTTTATACACTGTGTTCCGGACGATATACATGAACTTCGACCAGATGTTCAGACCATGGAAATAAGCATTTATCAAATATTGACACATTAATGAATTCTTATTTTTTTTTAATTTTCATACAAACTAAATACCTTGACGTAAATCACCCGATATGATGCCTCTTTATCCGAATTGGCAACTACGTATTTTCATTCATAAGATTTGGCGGGCTGAAACTTGTCAAAAATAAGTTAAGACCCTTTCTTACTGCATACTCGTACGTAGCTCAATTAAATTTCAATAAATGAAATAACAAATATTGTGTAACAAAGCCTTTTTACGTACTACTTCCTGTGTTAGATTTAATTTGTAAAAGCTATAGAAGCGTTTGACAAACTTTATGAATAACGTGAAGAACACGGTGTTTATTTTAGGCAATGTGAGCACACTAACATTAATAGATTTCCAACCAAGGTTCACCACTGCTCTCAAAACGGTGAAGGAAAACATCGTGAGGAAACCGGCATGTCCTAGAACCAAAAATTCGAAGACATGTGACATCCACCAACCCGCACTGGGCCCGCGTGGTGGATTACGGACCACTCCCTCTCATTGAGAGGAGGCCTGTGTCCCAGCAGTGGCAACATTATAGGCTGATTATGGTGAGCACACTAACATTAATAGATTTCCAACCAAGGTTACTCCCACATGGGAATAGTCCCATTAAATTAAGTACCTACCTACTAGGTTATTATTTTACTATTGTAGCGATTATTCAGCCCCCGTACAACTGAGCCACTCGAGACCGGGCAGGCATAGTTCTATTGTTTTTTTTCCTGTTCAATATTCCGACTTGTTTTATTTATAAATAGCTGGAAGCTTGGAAATTATTGTTTCATTTTTTAAAAACGGGACCCTATTACTAAAACACCACTGTCCGTCTGTCACCAGGCTGTATCTCGTGAACCGTGATAGCTAGACAGTTGAAATTTTCAAATATGATGTATTTCTGTTGCCGCTATAACAACAAATAATAAAAATACAATAAAGTTGAAATTTAAAGGGGTATAAAAGAAACATTTTTTTCAGCGCCTTGTGGTACGAAACCCTTCGTGTGCGAGTCCGACTCGCACTTGGCCGGTTTTTACTTTAGTTTAGTTTGGTGATTTGAGCTTGTTGACGATGGCCACTTTGGTTTGATTAGATTTTGCTTAATTTCGTCCTCGTCTTTTCTTTCAATTTTAGCATCGTTGTTAAAGTGAACTATATAGGTTAACTGCTAAATTCAGTAGGTACCTATGTATTATTTTAAGTTTTTTAAATCACGACTTCTGTTGTACTTTTCAAGTAAAATTTTGGTAGTTATTTGAAAAATCTATATCCTAGAACCAATTAGATTAAATATCAAAAGTGACAAAAAGCATTAAAAGTGATTAATTATTACAGATATAATCTAGAAATAATAAAATTAACTTCAATGTAATCATAAACATATTTTATTTGGAAGCTCCCAAAATGAGTAGGTACCTTATAACGAACGCTTCGTAACGCTCTTGAAATCCTCCTTTCGATTCATCGCCTTCTATGACCACTATCCCAAAGGAAAACTACCGTAGACAGAGTAAACTATAGACTGCTGCATATCTTCTTTTTCATTCGCACAAGAAAAAGAGAAATATATTAACGTCACTAGCATAGAAAAGAGACAAGAGTAAGAATATTTCTGTCCCTTACTGCGTGTCGACTAAGCACATCAATGTGCACAACAAGTTTGACGTTTATGAATGAAATAATAAAAACTACACCGTGACGGAAAATAAGATCTTTTTCGTGCATAGTACATTTGCGCAACTGTGAAAATGGTAAGGTGCAGTGTAATAAGCTGTAAAAATGATAGTATGACGAAGATTGCCGGAATTTTTTGTCCCTTTCGGTGACACGGATACCATGCATGAGTCTATAGATTACTCTGTCTACGGAAACTACAGAGAAACAGATGTATTTACTAACCTTGTCGTGTTTGTCCGTAATCTGACGCCGACTGGACTAACTTCACAGTCACTTCGCGCGTTATCGGGTGTAGGGGACAGTTTGCGTCTCGGATTGGGGACAAACAGCCCAGTCTGTGCAGTGTGGGGAATTCAGGTGTAGCGTATGAATTGTTGTATCTACTGTTGTTTGTTTGAATAGAGATTGTTACTGTAGGTAGTGTGAGGTATTTTTAGTCAATCGAAAATGTTCACATATTCCTGTTTTCGAGAGCCTGTCAAAACATCATCACAGGCAATAAGGCTGTCCTTTGTTAAGAAGTTGGCTGAATATTAAGAATTTTCAATTGTGTTTTTGCTAAGTTTTAGTTCGTAAGGAAATAATTTCAGATTATTTAAGTTCGTATTAGTTATGATCAACAATTGCCTACATAACATAGTATATAATTATATCGCAGCCAACTGGTGAAATTAGCCGTTTGGCCTTTGGAAGTAGTGCTCGCTTCGCTTCGCTCTCTTTGCTCGCACGCGGTTAATCACAGTTCTAACCTAACCTAACCTAACCCATTTGGTCGGGATGCCCTGGCTTAGTTACTGCGACCAATTCGGCTCGCGCGTGATTGGTTACAGTTCCAACTTAATAAACTATAATTCAATATCATTCAGGCCGTTAGTTAAACAGCCGCCGCCGTTTTGTCAAAAGGCTAGGCGGTTAACTAAACGGCTAATTAAACCAGTTGGCTGCGACATATACATAATTAGCCTATAATGTTCCCACTGCTGGGACACAGGCCTCCTCCTTCTGCGAGAGGGACAAAAACAACAATTGTCGATTAGCAATTGGAACAATTTTCTATCTGTAGATATTTCATTGCACTTTATAGGCAACTTGTAGGTATAGCTGTTCACTGCTAATAATAGGCAGTCGAAATATCTTCGTCATATTTCCAATTTGAATGAATTTGTCATCCCTTGCTACATGTTCGATTTAAGAATTAGTGCAATGTATTTAAAAAATACCCTAGCAATTTTTTTCATGATTGCATTCCACCATTTGCAAGCGTCGAGCACACCCAGTGGGTGCAAAAAAGTGGAATGACATCATGAATATCAGAATTCCTTGGGGTGCTCGTAACGAAATACTTAAAAAAAAAATGTAGTCAGCCAGGATGATATCGATCCTGCGCTCTTGCGGTGTAGCGTGTCTGTGAATATTATTAATGGATTCTAAATTGCCTTTAAAGCATACTTCCGCGACGAGCCGAACGTGTCAACGAGGTTACTTTCGCAAATGGATTAAATTAATATTTGTGTACAAGCGTCGTCTGCGACGCTGCTTGGTTTTGTGTGATAGGGAATTTCGGATGGATTTTCCAGTTTTAATATGACCTTAAGTTAGGACAAAATAGAATACAATGACTTCAAAAATGGTTGACTGTATTAGATTTTTTTGGGAGCGCTATTATTTTGGTTTGATATTCACACTCTCTTCTCGACTGCAATGACCCCTTCAGATATTTATCCTGCTACGCTCTTAATTGAGCTTAGCAGGATAAATATCTGAAGGGGTCATTGTACCTACTTATCATTATGAACAACTTTTACTATACGACAAAAGGTGAAATCGATAAAAAAAAAACCGTCTGTTCCATACATTTTGACGAGTTATGCGAACATAAATGTAGGGAACAACTGATTTCGTATCGCGATTTCAGGTTTGGTCCCATATTAACAGTTGTTCGTAATGATGAATAAATTCGTGTTTTAATAGATAGACCTTGTATAAAGGTTTAATCGTCAGACAATCAGTTCCAGAACCAAAGCATTTATTAACTAAATGTGTATATAACGCGTGACCGTAATTGACGCAATCACATATCCGTATATCATGCATATAACACAATAATGGCGGATCGTGTAAAGTAATTACACATAGTTTGATTTAGCTGATGAGGGTGGCTATAAACGGTCCTAGTATAAACACAAACAAAACTCAAAATTCATGTGGGCAGCACGTTTGTTCATAATCCTAATGTGTAGAGGCTTTATAATTTACAGTCACATATTGCATGGATGGTATTATGGGTCCGACTAACGATAAAGTTTGCTGAAATGTATTATGGCTCATTTACATAACTGCTACAGTCTGATATGTGTGATAGAATCTTATAGCAATCTACTAAATACTGGAAAGGTGTTTATCAAGCTATGATAAGCCGCTCAAAATAAACAAAACGAAATAAAAGAACAAAAGAGCATCAGAATATACACCAAATAATGTGTAAGTAGCACAAATATCCCACATAACATCACGCCTTTAATCCTCGAAGGGTTGGGCTGAGGTGTAGGTACCTATTACTACATACACATTTCGCCAGTCATGTTTCAGTGTCATGTAATAGAAAGCGAGTTACTACTAAGAAATTCCAGATAGAGAAACCCAACAGTTTGCCGACCTGGGAATCGAACCCAGGACCTCATGCTTAGCAGTAGCGCTTGCGACCACTGAACTAACGAAGCAGTCACTGACTGTTAGTGCTTGGCCAGACTGGCAGCGCGGGGCGGGGCGCGGCGCACAGGTGCGGGAACGCGCGCGATCTGCCTGTACGCAGTCGAGCGCGGCTTCGTTTTGAGTGTTGTCGTGTCCAGTGTTTGTCAAAATATAATATGGATGAAGAGGACTTATTTTTACTAGAAAAAAGCTCGAACTAGTTTGAGAACAAAAAAAAAAAAATTAAGCACCATATGTGCGGTGCTCACTGGAGCCCTGCATAGCCACGCCATGAACCAACAACACATTTGCTTATAGCAAACATTTGTTTATAAAGGCAGATTGCAGGTACACACACACATAATAAAAAAAAAAGTTATATTAACATGTGAACGGTTAACAAGTTAAAGTGGTAGCGATTCTTTCTCTTGACAAGTGGTTAATTCCACAGTTATTGTCTGACTGTGGAATTAACCTTTTGTCAAGAGAAAGAATCGTTTCTAACTTTAATAATAATAATAAGACATTTATTTCAGACGTAGTCCATATATCTACTGTTAATTATACTCAACTTGTGGTTCTTTCTGTGTGCTGATTGACTAATTGCCTAGCCATTTCCCAACTACGACCAGACTAGTCCGCTACAACTTGGTTAACAACAACTGGGTTAGATTGAACTGGACAGGTATTAGGTTGGCACTCACCACAGTAGATAATTAATGCAAACAGCCTGAATTCTAGAATTAAATTTAACAAATGCTTTCACAAATACCAAACAGTTAAATGCGAAATATAATTGAAATCAAACCCCAAATTCGATTTAGTTCCAAGTATTGACGCGACAATACATTGGAAACTTTCGGGCTATAGAATAAGCTATTAAAATCAAAATTCGGGTGAGTTTTGATTGAATAACAAAACAAATTTTCATTTACTCAGCTAACTAAACTTGGATTATAAATTATTGGATATTTAAATGTTTGAATAAATTAAGGAAGTTTCTAACTAGTTAATCTAAGTACTTATTTATCTACTGATGGAATGTTAAGCGCTATTACGAACTTAATCTTCATTGTTGAGTCTGATTTATAATCTCGTCTGAAATAAATAAGGTTTTGAAACTATTCTTAACATTTATTATAAACTAGCTAATAGTACTTCGTAGGTACTGTCTAAATGTATGAGAAAATTAATTACCTTCATTACCTATTATTTTTTCGTGAATGTTTCCCATGTTTTAATATTTTTTTTTAATATGTAATTAGGTTTATATGATATTTAGTTTTAATTGGTATAAGCGTATCTTTATATTTAAAATATTTATTCCTCAATGTTCATGATTGCACCTACCACTGTTTGTCTCTGCATCACCCAAAGGTTGACTGGTAGAAAATGCCTATGGCATTAAGTCCGCATCTGTACATTCATGTGCTTGAAGTATTAAATAAATAAATATTTATTCTGTTATGCAGAGCGGAGACAAATCCAACAAATCAAACATCATAAAAATCGGTCCAGCCATTCTTGAGTTATAAATGGTGTAACAAACCCGATTTTGTTTTATTTATATAGAAGATCTATAGATCTTATATAGTAAGTTTAATAACCGACTTTGTTTTATTTATATAGAAGATCTATAGATCTTCTATAGTAAGTTTTATAACCGACTTTGTTTTATTTATATAGAAGATCTATAGATTTCTATAGTAAGTTTAATAAGAAACCGATGGATGTTGTCGGCTGAAATTTAATTTGATAAATGAGCTGTTTGTTGTCTATTAATAAAATTAAATTTTATTCAAGAACATCCATCGGTTTCTTACTGAACTTCAACTATATCCGACGATCCTGCATACTTGTCTCTTTTGTTGACTGTACATAAAGTCTACCTATTCAAACATACACCCAAAGTTTCAAATGTACACCCAGATTCAAAGATTTAAAAATTGTACATGATTATTTTATTATTGAGAGCAGTGGTGGCCAAGTGGTAAAGGCCGCGACTTACGAGTTGTAGGTCGTAGGTTCGAACCCAGACAGGCGCTTTACTTTGTGTAAATTATTTCATCACCATTGCTCTCAAAACGGTGAAGGAAAACATCGTGAGGAAACCGGCATGTCCTAGAACCAAAAATTCGAAGACATGTGACATCTGCCAATCCGCACTGGGCCCGCGTGTTGGATTACGGCCCACTCCCTCTCACCGAGAGGAGGCCTGTGAACAGCAGTGGGAACATTATAGGCTGATGATATGGTACATGATTATAAACACACTTCGGTCTTTACCTTAATCCTTTCCACGAATAGACATCAACCATTAGTATTCGAGAGGTGAAACCAGACGGAACCTCGGCAAATAAATTTTATTCATAGGTTTAATCCCCTTCATAATTACGATACCCCTAATTGACGGCGACCTGAATGCCGTAGCGGCATACGGCTTTATTTGTTCCGCGTGACTGCTTTGATTTCCGGATGCGGACAAAATTCCGCTTCGTGTACAAAACGTTTAGCAATTGGTACGGTAAGCTTTGGATCTAACGTCGCTTGACAAGACTGCGTTATTTCGATTGAAAAAGCTGGAAGTCTAGAGGAGAGGTCTTTGCGTTTGCGTGAGAGCGTCAACGGCATTCTAAAGGTCATCAGTGAGAAGCCATGTTGCGCCATTGTTGCGCATTGGGTACATGTACTGTACATGTGCTTGTGCATGTACCCGGTGCATCAGGTAAAAGAATTAAAAAAAAATATTACCTTCATTTGATACTTACCTACTGACACGTATAAACTAAGTGAACAACAATTTTTTTTACATCTTATGAATGAAGGTCTGAAGTCAAGTTTTTTTTTGTCAGCTTTGGTATGATGTAGGCTAACAGTACTAGTAACCCAACCACAGACGTCTATAGTTGCTGTTTTTTGCACTTGCTCAGAAACACCAAAGAAACGAACCTGTAGCCCACTCGGGCCTTCACTTACACGCAACGTTCAGTACCAAGGAACCAAAACGTGCGGCTATTATTACAAAAGTTTTGGAGTACCGTATTTTTATCTCACGAAGCGACACGCGCTTTAATTGTGGTTTACAAGTGTGAGTGTGTGTGTAAGCGCGGGAGCTCTCGGTACAGTCCGAGTCGAGTGGCGAAGTTGGAAGTGAGTGTGTGTGTTACGTGCTAATGCTACTCGTCCTTTTTTTTTTTTGGATGGGAAAAATGGGTGCGCGTGGAACACGTACGCGCCGTCCGGCACGGGCCTGGGCCTGCTCGGACGGTGAGCTACCCATTACTCTCCGCCCGCAGGCCCGCGCCTACGGTGGCCGGGAGTCGTCCTGTGGCTCCCGACGCCCGGAGCGTCTCCCGCGGCGGCTGGGACGGGAGGCTCTCTCCCTCATCCGTCCCGCCACCTCCTTCGCTAGCATGACAGCTTCGCAGAAGGAGGTAAACTCCCTCTCGCCCCGGACCATGGCTTGCACCAGGGCCGGACGCGAGAGGTCGCCGCCGCTGGGCCTTCTGGTCTTGGAGGCTAGAATTGTGCCCGGTTGAAAACAATAGTCTCGCCCCCTATTACATGGGACTTGAACATAACTGGCGAAATGTTACTCGTCCTCACACACACATTCACAGCGTGTTTGTAGACTCGGTTACCACATGTAAAGCGCACGTCACATGTAAAAATACTATAATCATCGGCGAGTCCATATACTTATTGGTTGCTCTGCATTGTAAGAAGGTAATAAGAATGAGAGTGAATCTACTTAGGTACCTACCATAAATGAAATTCCTACGAAAACTGTTGAACAAACGATGTCTTTCACACTAGATCAAGCTCTTACGGAGGCCAAAAGCAATGGCAGTAATAGTCAAGACAAGAAGACATAACGTAAGAATATGAAACATTTAAAGTTGATATATAGGTTGAAACAAAGGTACTAAGACCGTTAAAGCACTTGAAAGACCAGTGCAGAGAAATATTTCACATCTTTCATCTGCCTTTGTCCGGAGAGCTAGACATAACCCTATGCCCTGGCAGGCAGGCTGCCAAATGCACTAAAGACTGTGCCGGCGATTCTGCCCTGTCTAAATAAATTATTGTTATGCTATAAGGTAGGGTTGACACTGATTTCGTAATATTTGTCTTATGAGTCTTAAGACTTGACCGATGATTTGCTGAAGGTCGCGACAAGTCAATAGATGCAAGAAGCACAAGACCTGTCGATGGTGAGAACCTCGGAGAAGCCTTTGTCCAGCATTGAATGTTTTTCGGCTCAATGATGAACTAATTGTATAGAAACAAGTTATTTTACATCTGAAAGCAGCAACCTTATTGTGATGAGAATAAAGATCACAATGATTTGACAGACTTGTCAATGGCAGCAAACCAATAGCAACCTTATTAAAATGAGAATAAAAATCACTGTAATTTGGGCAGTGATGAAAAATCATGAGTGTGAACGGAAGGTACCCAAGAGTTAACAGTTAACATGATAGAAAGAGACAATCGCACACTAAAAGTGTGTTCATAAAGTCTACTTTTTACAAATCTCGATGCTCCTCGATGGCTGGCTGGCTGGCTGGCTGATGGGTGACTTACATTGCATGTACAGTACGAATAAGTTAACATTTATGTAAAGCACTCTTTCCTCGAAAAAAATAAAATACGCATGTATTAAAAGCATCTGTTGCTACCGCTTTTGTTCAAGTAAGTTTGGTCAATTACCTCAATGATGCATCAGGGCCATTAAGCACTTTAGTCATTTCGAAATTACACATTATTATCTAAAGTGGTTTTTGTTATACGGAACCTAATTTAGCATTTATTCAAGCCACAGCACATCAAGCCAGTCGATGGTATAATAAAAAGTGGGAAATTGTTGGCGATTGAACAAGTAGGTACAATTTTAAAGTCTGCAATTTTTTTCAGTAAAATCCTATTACCTACAGCTTTCCCAATCTAAAAACGGTACCTACCTGAAATGTTAACTTTTCATAAAATTACTGGTTCGTAAAATTAATTTAATGTCTGTCTTTAGCAGAAAAAGGCTAGAGAAAATCCACTAACAGTGCAGCTTCCTGGCTTTCGTTACGCAAACACAAACTGAAAATGCAGACCACCAAATCCAAATCCGTGCCCGCTCGCAGGTAATACTACTCTCACATTAATGAACACGAAAATCTTTCTATCTTTTGTGTAATGCAATCATATCCCCTTTGTTTACACATTATGCAAATTATTTTTATCCAACAGAACAACGAAGCTATCAAACCTTTGTTTGTCCCATTAATCAAAGACGAAATTTGAAGAAATTGGATTTCAGAACGCGTATTTCTTCATTTTATTTTTCTTATGCCTTTCATCATACGAACTCGTAGTTACGGGAAATGTGAAAAAAATAATAGATCCTGTGTTGAGTTACGAGTTCTTTGAAGACGAATATGTTTTTAGAGATATTCCGATATGTATAAGGTTTTATTTGGCGGCTATATGATGGATATGTGAAAACACTCCGACTCGATTTGGTAGTCAGATTATATTTGTTCATCCTTTAAATTTTTAAGTAATTTGGTATCGATAATTTGTGTACTTTCAGATGCCTTTATAAAATGATTCAATACGAATCGCTCACAAATATGTAGAGTATGTTTGATAAAGAGATTGCAATTAAATCGATATTTCCTAGATAGAGAAAATTACATTTTACATCGATATCATATTTGAAGGTGAATTTCCGCCTATTTGCACAAGATTTTTCTTAACTAGTGCGCGAACTGTAAACCATGACTCTAGGGTAGAAATTTTGCGTCGGATAACAAAAAAAAAGGTCAAAATGTATAGAACAACATTTGTTTTTTAATAATAGACGAAACATTTCTACGCTATAGACTAGAATCATATTAAGGTGACAGTTTGCGCACTGGTAATTTTTTTGTCCTGTATATTTCTACAGAAGTTTTTAGGTCATAAATAATTTTCCCAAAACCGTAGCTATAAAACGCTACTCAATTTCAAGACACCCGCACGATTGCGAAACAGTCATACATATTTCGCCTACATCTACGTTCAATATTGATTCCTCTTTGTCTTCAATTGAAAACTTTTTTTTACCACAGTTCTATGAAAAGAACGGCAGAACCACAAAGCAAATGAATGCGGAGCTCGTGAAACAAATTGAAAGAAAAAAATACGATTCGATATTGAAACAGGGCATGAAAATATGCGCGACCGCCGGTTAGGAACGATGAGACTATAGAAAAGATTTTTGACAGTTCTGCCGCGTAGGACTTTCAATGGGACTGTCTTTATTCTTGTTCTAAATTGGGAATGTTTGAAAACAGTATGAATGCCAAAAACACGGAGCGTCAGGCAATATTGCAGGGTACAACATAAATTACAGGGGGCCTACAAAGGCCACTTTGGCAAAATCATAACAGGATAACATTATGAATCATAATATGGCAAAGACAGTACGTGTTTTTCTTTTTTTCGCGGCACTACGTAGGTATAATCAAAGAGATTGGGATTGGATTTGGATTGGATTGATTGGTATTTTAGCACATAGGTACAAAAAAAAAAACTGATAAATCCTTCACCAATGGGATTTGTAAGTAGGTTTGTACAAACACTTACACGTCAATCATATTTTTTTAAACTAGATGAGGTCGGCGTTTCCTATCTGACTATTCTGAGAAAAAAGGCGGAAACAAACTCAGAGGTCACAGTCTCTTTTAAAGTTCAGACAAAATCTTGGTCAGATCATGTGAAGACCAGGTAGATTGGTGTCTGAAATGGTCTTTTGAGGAAAGAACCACACAGATTGAGTGGACCTGTCCAGTCCGTGCACGCATTTGTCCGTAACGGTGCAGCTCAACTCGGAACCTAAGGAGCTCAACGATTCAACTAATACCTATAGTACCTATATGCATATTTCGCAAGTTAGAAACACATTAGACACATATGAAAATTATACAGCATTAACTATGATAATGGTTAAAGAGACAAAAATTGTGGTCTCTTTACTCCAGTTTCCCTGGGTTCCGTATCAAAAAAGCACTGGTATTCTCAGGAAACTGTACTTATAGTTACGCAGGCAGGAAGGAAAGCCATTTTCTTTAGACTATAAGATAGAGTCTAGCCATTTTAACATTTACATAGCTTACGCACACAGAAATATTATATCCATAACAACATGAAATTCCTTGCATTTGCCAAACGCAATGAACGTTTCCCCTTTCATACTTATTCGAAGACTACAAGTATGGCCCGGCGCCCACTATCGGCATCGGCACGGCTGAGGATTTTCATGCGACGAATAAAAATGTAACTTAACTGTATGACAATAAAATTTAAATTTCAATGACACGGTATGTCGGATACCCTTTCTTTATTTTTGCACCTACGATGATTATTATCATTGAAATTTCAATTTTATCGTCATACAAATTAAGTTACATTTTTATTCGTCGCATAAAAATCCTCAGCCGTGCCGATACCGATAGTGGGCGCCGGGCCTATAGAGTGCATTTTGCCTCTCAAGTCGACGCAAATAAATTTTCAAAGCGGCACACTTGACATCGGAGGAGGTATGCGGAAGGTTGCCAGTACTTTTAATTAAATGTGGTAAATAATGAAAATAAAATAAATTAAATGGATTGACTGGGCCCGGACATTTTGTAATAATTAGAAATAAATTGAGCCACGTATAATTTTTTTTTTTATATTGAACAGGGTCAAACTAGTTGGCGATACTCCGAAGACGTGATGTGTTGTGTATTAAATTATTGACTATGATGTTAGGATCCGGAGCCTAGAGCTTCTGATGAAATAATATAAAGTATACGCGTTGATTTAATACAAGTTAAATGAAGTGATTGTTGACAGCCTAAAAAGTGCAGTTATTATCGTTGGCGCTTTATACAAAATGCTAATTGGAAATCGAAATATCTACTTGAAACATTAGTTTTTTTTTTCGCGCTCAAACGGCTAGACCAATTTTGATAAAATTTTGTATGGAGGTAGCTGACATCCTGGATTAACATATAGGCTACTTTTTATCTCGATATTCCCACGGGATCAACATTTATGCGGGTGAAACCGCGGGGCGCAGCTAGTATTATGATAAAACAAAAAAAACGATTTTCTCAACTACTAACTAGCGGTCGATGAACCCAAAATATATTATGAAGTCTTTTTTTTTTGGTTTGTTTATGTTTAGATATCGGTTATATCGGCAGAGTTTCCCTAACTAATTCAATTTGACTCTGTAGATGATAGAAATATTAAAGACATTGTTATTAACTGCATTTAAAAGGTATCATTTAAGTAACTGTGCCAACCGTTCATAATAATTGTTATTGTATTGTCGTCAGATGATCTATTTTATTTTACGTGAGTTTTATCCAATAGACGTGAACGAATGGCGTATTTTCGGTTGCGTTAGTTTATGGCAGCGTACACTTTAATGGCTATACAAAGTTCGCCAATTTAATTAAATTTTATTATAACAATATTGAAACATTATCAGTACGTTCATAGTGTTAATTAAACTCGGATATTAACAACTATGTGGTTGTTGGTTGGTTAGTCAAAATACAATAACGATTATTTGGTTTGGTGTTCAGTAATGATTAACATTTTGTCGACTACATTGTCGTAATAATTTGACACTACTGTTTAATGATACGTTTTTAAAATTTCTAACTTCACGATATTATCATGGACGACCACGTCCATTACATAAAATTTATGGAAATACGTGCACGTTATAACGATATCGTGAATGGTTTAAAAGCGTTAGATAATTATGTATGTCCATACATTTTACTTTCTTGTTTTATAGTGATGCCATGACGTGTATGTAGACGTCCACTATAATATCGTCAAGTTAGAAATGCTAAAAGTGCACATAATATTACTGACCTTTTAAATTCAATGCATGCTTAGGAATTCAATAAGGGGAATTATAAAACGATCGAATAAAAAAAAAACAGCGACTGATGATGAGATACTGTTTTAATAACTTGAGCGGTATGAATTCGAGTAAGCGAAAAATTAACTAAACTAACTACGAATATTGATGAATAATAAAATCCAGAACGAGCTTACAAAAAGTGGGTTGTGATTAATCCATTTTAGATATTAAAATTCTAGCCGTGCGACTAAATTACTAAGTGAGCGACTAGAAATAAAGAGCGGGCAACTTCAATATTAAGATAGAG
This sequence comes from Oligia latruncula, assembly GCA_948474745.1. Taxonomy (NCBI): domain Eukaryota; kingdom Metazoa; phylum Arthropoda; class Insecta; order Lepidoptera; family Noctuidae; genus Oligia; species Oligia latruncula. The sequence continues at coordinate 7,469,115 of OX419693.1, read as the reverse complement.
ACGATTTTTCCAATTGAGGTTTTACATAACGAACTACTAAGGGCACCCCGAGGTTAGGTTTGGTTAGGTTACTTAAAACCCTTTACACAGAAATAGGGACCCCGCGAAGCGGGTCTCCGTCGACATAGGATGTAAGAGCGAAATTACCGTCATGATGACTTAGTGACTGGTTTAGAAAATGTAATATAAAATTATATTTAAGATAAAATGCCGCTCAGTATAAATAAAAATCATTTGCCAAATATTGAAAAAAATGCAGGATGTAACGTTGACACTCAAACAAATATTAGGTTGCTCAAATTATGAAGTTTCTCATTTTATATTTTAAGTAATTCAAATTAATGTTTGTAAGTTGTTGTTCTGTTGATTTCTCGTCACACGCAGTCAGTCGCTCACTTAGTAATACTATAACGTAAATTCATTATTTTTGTCACTTAAAACTTTAATTTACAGTCACTCGTTTAAATACTACCCATTCAATAATAACGACTTTGAGGTTGGAAGATAATTCTTAATCCGATAATGAGCACAGCAGTGTAATGAAGAGCTGAACGTGATAATTCGATATAGCTAACCCATTTTCTTCTGACTATTCGTAAAAAATATTCGTTTAGTTCTCAATAGCAGCCCGGAGTCGGGATTTGTACCCAGTTGACAGCAATAGGATCACCCGCTATTAAATGAAACTTAAACATACCTGGCAAAATGTGGGTGACCCTTCGGGGATTAATTGTTTGAGTGCAACTTTCTTGAGCACAAATTACCCTAACTGCTTATAAAAAAGAAACAAAACATTTAAAGCTGATGCACTCTTTGTCCTCCAATTTACCATTTAAATTGCTTCGTAAATATTCTTTTTATTTTTCTTGATTCACTCTCGAATAAAAATCGGTGTCCCGTTTACGTCGCCCTTGCAGCTATTGACAATAAAGTATTTTACAAGGAGCTAACGTGGGTATTTAAATTGCAGACACCTCTTTGATGGATTTTTCTAACGTTAAAGAAAGATTTGATAAGATTATCCTTACTGAACATTTTGCATTGAATTGAGAATACGCATCGAAGTGAAAATATTGAACGTGGATTCACTTTGTTGGCTTTAAATCCACAGCAAAAATAAAATGCTTTTTCAATTGTTTTTCAATCGAAGCGCGATTCTGAAATCAAAACTAACATAGTTCCAACTATAGGTATCCTTTTGAAAACAATACATTTTTGCGGATTGTATCGAACGGTATTCTCGTAGAAACTGATATGTAATATTTGTTGTGAGGGCCTCACAAACAAGATTAGAGTCGGGTACGTGCCCTAGGCCGACAGTAAATCTAATTGTGACTCGTGTTCGGCGACGATCGACGGATGAATCCACCAATGGCTGCTTGTAATTATTTACATTTTATTTTTGATTATTAGATTGGAGCTCTTTTAATCAACGCGTCGATTTGGGAGCGATCGGACAAGGTCGTACTTTTGACATTGTGATGACCTTTGAATGACACCGAAGTGTTCACATTTAGGGTTACTTATTTATGCGTGGCTTCTTTTATATTACTGGTTGTAAATATATGTAGGTATTTGGTTCTCAATATTGTTTACCTATACAGTCAGAAAATATTGAAGATTTTAAGTAGATAACTGTATCTACGCTGTTAGGTACTTAATATGTACGAATTAAAGACGCTTAGGTACCTACTGCTGTTACATTTAATTAACGACTAATGTTAATGTTAAAGTATCAAAAGACAGATAGTAAATTAAATGAAAATCTTCATCTTCTTTCAATTGTTTTTGTGCTCAGTTCTTAAATTGCATAAATTGAACCTCACCTCTCTTGACCCCCTTATTGTCGGCAACTCTTATGCGATTTAATGTTAAAATCATACAACTAAAGAAACAAAAGATTACGTTGACTCTAAAGACTTTGAAGAGAAAAAAATCCTAAACAAACATACTTGTGGTTATGACGTATGGATTTCCTAGGCACTGAACATTTGAACAAGTTTCGCGGACAAACCGGCTGAGGTCGAACGTGATGCGGGTCTGAACGAATAAACCAATGCTTCCCGGTCTTCGTGCCAAAACGGTGGAGTAAGACCTTAGGTACCGTGTGGAGCTAAGACGCGGGCTAAATGGATTAGAACTTGGACAGAATAAGGGTAAATGTGTACTGTGCTTTTGATTGAGCGTGTGTTAGTGTTGATACTTACGAGTTTCTGAGTTTTAAACTTGTTTACTTTACCTTTTAGTGCAAGTTGGCAAACGGCATAACTATTATCACAGTAAGTGTCTAGTAGGTATAAAGTAAATAAAAAAAACATGCACATATTGAATGATTCCAATTCTAATATTGTCCGGTGAACCAGTAAAAGCCAATCTCAGTCAGCTGGAAAGTTAGAAAATAAGCACAAAATATACATACATGGACGCCTTTTGTTCTCAAAACTTATTAATACAATAAAAATAAAAGAAAAACTTGTTATTTTCTTTCTGTCATAACATGTTTAAGAACTTATTTAATATCTGAGAGTAAAATCTGAAAAACTTCGATGCCTAAGTTCTGAAGGGATGGTAACAAGAAAAATTATCCCTTTGTGGTCAGCCCTCGGGCAACGGTTTACAGGGTTGGTCCTTTCAAAGAAAAAATCCCTAGGGTAAAGTTCAAATGAGCGATTTTAGTACTTTTGAAGGCGGAATTAGAAGGGGAGGATATTTAAAATATAATAAAAATAATCCGCGAAAGTAACAAGGTTGGAAAGGGATAAATTTATGGCTTCCAATTGGCTGCTCCGCCGCTTACCCCAGTTTTTCACTTGTTTAATCTTTTGTAGGTCACTTAGGGCCTTACACGGGTTTGTTTCACTGATCCTGGGTACTTTGGAATAGATACGGTTCGGACATGAACACGATTTTCTTAACAGCATCATCCCTCGGGCTGCCCTCTACTGTCTAAAAAATCTGTAATGCAGCTTTTCACAAAAAATGTTCTTCAATTAATTATATTAGTGAGGGCCTGAGAGGAAATAATGCCTTGTGATCATAGTGTAAAGACAGTTATTTGCCGTTTACTTTGGTAATACTATAATGTATCTATTTTTCAGAATTCCCTTAGAGAAGACCTTATGTTGACGCAGCAGAATATTCCAGTTTGATATATCCCACTTTGTATATAAAAAAACTTTATCGAATAGATAGGCCGTTTATAGCATAAGAACAGTAGAGTATACATAAAAGTATCTATTCTTTTGTTGCCCTGTTCTTTTGTTTTGAGCCATTGAGCCCTCATTAGTGATTCTTTATGATAGTTGAGTACTACCTGAAGACTTTACCAGTATGGGCGATGATTGACGTCATTCTTGGTTTTATAATGGATTGCATTATCGTCTATTTACGTCTTTATTAGCGCCCCGCTCCTGCTTCGTACAGGTTTTACGACTTGACAAAACATCGTTTCTTTATTATTAACTAGCTGACCTAGCAAACGTTGTTTTGCCATATACATTATTTCTAGCTGCCCGGCGCTACTTTATTCGCGTGGTGTCCTACCCCTTACCCTACCCTACCCTACCCCTACACTACTCCTACCCTACTTCTACCCTACTCCTAACCTACTCCTACCCTACTCCTACCCTACTCCTACCCTACTCCTATAAGTAAAGAAATAAAATAAAAAGTATCCTATGTCTGTCTCCTGGTTCTAAGCTACCTCCAATTTTCAACCAAATCGGTTCAGCCGTTCTTGAGTTATAAATAGTGTAACTAACACGACTTTCTTTTATATATGTCACGGCTAATAGCCGAAGTGTGGCTACACCTAGTTTTAGCCGGCCGAAGTGCGGCTACACCTAGTTTTAGCAGGCCGAAGTGCGGCTAAACCTAGTTTTAGCCGGCCACATGCGGTTCGTGTGTATTTCGGGAGGCGTTTAGGATGCAAGAGCGAGCGAAGGGCACCCCTAGGTTAGGTTTGGTTAAAACTAGGTGTAGCCGCACTTCGGTCATTAGGCGTAACATATACAATAGATTATAAGTTAGATATATAATAATTATGTTTATTCTACACATACACCTTCCGGAAAATGCTGGTAAAGAAACTCAGATAGACTCGAAAAGCTACTTACATTTTAAATATGTATATATGTTAACATACACACCTACCTAAATACCTATGTAAGTATGTATATCCTTCAAGAGTGATATCAGTTTTAATCAAGGACTTATATAAAGCGAGTAGGATGTAGGTAATGTTTACCGAAAATGTAATATGTAAAGGTCATATTTGATACTTGAAATAAAGTTCGGCTTAGATCAGGGATCGGGTTTTTGATCGTCGCAGTAATATATTATACCTACATATTATACAATATGCTGATTTTGCAAGTCGCCAATGTGAGACCATGATAAGTTCCAAGTTTTCTCAAGTTGCCTTCTACATACATCTCATCATCATCTGCCTAGCGTTTTTCCCAACTATCTTGGGGTCGGCTTCCAGTCTAACCGGATGCAGCTGAATACCAGTATTTTACATGGAGCGTCTGCCTATCTGACCTCCACAACCCAGTTACTGGGTAATACGATACCCCTTGGTGAGACTGGTTGTCAGACTCTCGGGCTTCTGACTACCCGTAACGACTGTCAAAGATCCACGAATGACAGCCGCGGGACCAACGGTTTAACGTGCTTTCCGAGACACGGAGGGGTCTCGGTATGCAAAGCTGGTCACCCATCCACAGACCAACCGCGGCAAGCGTAGCTTAACCAGATCGATCGACCTGTGCGGCTGTTATTATTTAGCCACGGACTCCTCATTTTAGCCACGGACCCTAACTCTACATACTACATATACAAATCCTTCTCCTTCTCAAATCAAATCCTTAATGGAAAATTGTGACCCAGTGGTATCATCCTCAACTTACGTTCGTGACTTCGAACCCAGGCAGGCACTTTACTTAGTGTATTTAATTTCATCACCACTGCTTTCGAAAACGGCGCAGGAAAAGATCGTGAGGAAACCGGCATGTCATAGAACCAAAACTTTGAAGACATGTGGTATCCACCAACCTTTACAGGGCCCGTGTGGTGGATTATGGCCCATTTCCTCTCAAAGAGAGGAGGCCTGTGTCCTAGCAGTGGGAACATTATAGGGTGATGCAGCAGTCGCGCTTGTGATCATTAGACCAACCAGGTACCTAAGCAGATTATAATGACAAAGTATTTGTAGCAATTTCATCTCGCTTACCACCACAATACTTATTTCGATGAGTTTAAAAGCAAGCTTTCTTATGAATACCTATGACTTCACGTTTCAATTGACTTTTAATGCCAAAGGAACACACAGTCACGAAGCTGCAGCCACAGCCAGTTATAAAATAAATATAATGAACTCATTCTACAGATCTTTGTCAAGTCCTAAGTTCCTAACGAAGAGACAATGCCTGCAGACATAAAGTGGGGACGTGTTAAGAGATACGTAAGAACGTTCTCTGAACATGATCAATATTAGGAGTTACCGCCAGGACAGACTTACTTAGCTGCAGTAAGAAAGCTAGCTGTAAAGTTCTTACAAGTTACAGTCTTTACAATATGAGTTAAATTGAAGAATGAAGAATATTTGTTGTGATTTTCGGTTACTGCAACTATTTCGAAGCTTTTATTTGGATCTTTAAAACGTTTTTTAATGATTTTGGTAATTTAAAATGGGTGATTCTCGACTATTTCTATGCGACTACGGCGAAGCAAAAAGGAGGGTTATGATTTTGACCAGTATAATGTATTTAGCAAAGATATTAACAGCCGCACAGGTCGATCGATCAGGTTAAGCTACGCTTGCCGCGGTTGGTCTGTGGATGGGTGACCATCTTTTCATACCGAGACCCCTCCGTACCTCGGAAAGCACGGTTCCCGCTGTCATTTGTGGATCTTTGACAGTCGTTACGGGTGGTCAGAAGCCCGAAAGTGTGACAACCAGTCTTACCAAGGGGTATAGTATTATCCAGTAACTGGGTTGTGGAGGTCAGATAGGCAGTCGCTCCATGTAAAATACTGGTATTCAGCTGCATCTGGTTAGACTGGAAGCCGACCCCAACATAGTTGGGAAAAGGCTAGGCAGATGATGCAGATGATGATCATTCATGAATCGTAGAATGTTCAAAGATTTTTGTTTTGGATTTGACATTACAATTATTTACTTACACAGGTTTCGGGCAATTTTAGTCTTTCGACAGAGAAAAGTACCAGTCTGCTCTGAAAAGGTCATAGAAGTAAAAACAAAAAAAGTATTGAAACCCTTTAACTACATTATTATTTATATCTCCAGTTATTTTCCGTAGTCAAGCCACTTATAATATTATTTTCGGCACTCTCATCAAATAATCATAAACCCTCAAGAGCTAAGAGAAAACTAAGTAACAAATAAATATATTGTTATTGTGTATTCGTAAATAATCTATGTATTATATTATCCCGCTGTTTACATTAGATGGGAAAGTATATAGATACACTGTGGCTTAAAAGGCCTAAGAGACACGAGGCCTTGTGTAACTTACACTTATTTTGGCCTGAGGTATCAATATTTCAATCAGCCGCGAAGCCTCATATAAGATGGATAATCTTGTCATTTTGTTCGTGATGCCTCTGTTCGGACAAGGATTATTATATTTACTTACGTTCCAAGCCAATCTTACTTAAATGATGATTTGACGGGAAAGATACAGTGACAGAATATGAGGCACATTTTCTAGCTATGTGACTCAATGTGCAATTTTATCCCTGTTTTCTGTAATAACAGGCAAAAATACCTTTCGATTTATTTGCGAAAATATTGGCCTGAATTTTGTGTGTTGGATGTTATGCCTTTCAGAGTATAGCGACAATTTGTTTATTTAACAGTGTAAACTAAACTTTATATCTAGTTTTGAGTAAACTAGTCGCAAGCTCGAACTCACTGGTGGCCATGGCCAAAAAGCACGCTGTCCCACCTGGCTTCGCGTCCGACAGAGCTAGTATCAGTGATGAGCAGTTAGACGCTAGTCTACACGAACAACTTCTAGTTATCACGAACAGAAACACCGTTCTGAACTTATAGGCGCGTAAAAAATTCGAAAAATACCACTGCATAAATCAATCACAAATAAATTAATAAACTCTTAGATAACTGAGCTTTGTCGGTATGGACTTGGTATTGAAGATTTTACAGCTCTTTTATTACTTATTTACACCCAAAGTTACGTTAGAAATAGCAAGGAAAACGAATCTTTGTTGGCTCATAACTTTTTAATGTCTTTTTATTTTACTATTCTGTTGCCGTACAGACAACATTTATAATAAGACAAAATTATATCATGTTTAACTTAAGATGCACAATGTCAAACAATTGGTACTCTCCCGAAGTTTGTATGGAAAAAATATCGACTAGTGGCACCTTAACAACCATTTTTTTCGCCATACAAAGTGAATTCGTACTTCGAAAAACAAGGCCAATATTATCATAAACAACCCAATTTTCCTTTCACTAAATCTGTTTTCAGTTTTAAAATACTTTGTATATAATATTTTCCTGTTTCGTGTGACGGGATTCGATGTTTTCTTCTCATTGACTGCTCATGGAGCCGTGTGACATAAACTGCGAGCTACGGTTTTTCCTCTTCATCATAATGTTTGATGCCCTACTTCTTTCTTGATTTACTCAATTTGTGCTTTAATCGTTTGATAATATAAAGTCTTGGTTGGTTGAAATTGATGTTTCAATCAAACTGTTTGGCAGAGATTTGGCAGGACTTTTCTTTTCCGTCTAGTGAGAGGAAAAGCGATACATTGTAGGAGGTAAATGGGTATTGCACAAGGTTGTTGTGCTAGCTGGCTTAGGGATGATTTCAAGAGCAGTTCCCTTAATATGTTTGCACATCACAACATACTACGATCAGAAATATGCAGCATGGACTCAAGATTATGGCATTACATCCATATTATAAACGTTGTATGTTCAGCAGTCCAAGTATGCTAAGAGAAATTGTATGTTGACTATGACCTGTATGATAAACTACTAAGGATAAACTACTTCATTATTTCCCTTGGGGGCCGTGTGGTGCGACAAGTTGCTCTTTAGCAGTACAACGTTGAGTAAGATGTCTGTGAACTAATAGGAGTTATGAAACTGGGCACTGCTATAGCCACTGAACTGCATTATTATCACATAAAAATAAATGCTTTGTAATAATTGGGTACCTACTAGAAATGTCACGGACAGGCAGATCGCGCGCGTTCCCGCACCCGCGCCGCTCCCCGCCCCGCGCTCCTAGTCTGGCCAAGCACTAAGAGTGGTTTTTACCGAATGACAGCGACGAAGTGAAAAAAATATTTGTCATGTCATGGGAACCGAGTTCGCGTCTCCTTTTTAAGGGTCCGCACTTCCCGTGACCAGAGAGCTGGCTCGTTCTTTGGCCAAAGAATTAGCATTGCCATTCAACGTGGCAATGCTTCCAGTCTTTCTAGGCACGTTTTCGGAGGGCAGCGACGTAGACGAGTACTTCGACGCCTAGCTGCGGTTATTCCGTTTAACAATTTTACCGATTTTCCGGACAGTTAAGGGGTTATTCCGTTTATCCACCCCAAAAAATCCACCCTTAGGTGGATACGCGGAAACGCGTGTCCGAGAATATATAAACGGTATTGGTAGGTTTAGGGTGGATTTTTTAGGGTTAATTACCCCCTATGTGCCCTTTTGTTTTGTATTTATTTGTATAGTTAATTAGTTAGTCATTTATTATTTGTACTTGCTGTTAATAGTTAGTTGCGTTCAATATTGTAAAAGAAACAGATTAATAAATTAGATTCGGTTCCTGTTAACAGACTTAAATAAAAAACGCTACCCACCCTCCAATTCAATGTAATTTACCCCTGTTCTGTTTAGCGATTGGTCGACTCTTCACGTGACCAGAGGGTTGGCCTATTTTTTGGCCAAAAAATCAGCATTGCCATACTACGTGGCAATGCTGCCAGCCGGGCACGTTTCCAATTGACAGCGATGCAGACGAATTTTTTGATGCTTTTGATTATTTCCTTCCTTTTTCTATACTTGTACATATTATTATTTAAATACTTTTAGCTTTTTAAGTTATGTAAATATAGGTAGTCTAAGAACTTTATTTTTCGTCTGTTCTCCATTTTAATCATCTCTTTCCCAAATACATTGAACCACGTGAAACGCCCGACATATTTATATAGCAATACACGTCAGGCACGCTCGGATGCCCGATAACCTACTGTTAGCGCTGTAGTTAATCTTCTTAATGAATTTTCATAGACAATTCCAATTCATGCACAATCCATTCGTGACTGGCGTTCAGTGTCACTGAACAATGGGGACGCGTATTTCAACTATGTGGAGACCTTATTCTGAATACTGAGATTAAAAAACTCGTGCCATCCCAACGGACTATGAGAATGAGGGAAGGGAGAGTGCACCTGTGTATGCGCACACACTTGTGCACTATTATATCTCCCGCGCCGAAGGCTAGTCTCCGTTGAGATTGGCAGCCGTGGGCAAAATATGGTCTGGAGGAGTGAGGACTATCATTATTATTATGTTAATAGATACGACGATCCTTTTTGACAAAAGGTACCTACCTGTTATTGAAAAGGAGGTCATTTTCGTGACTTAACGACAACACACTAAGATCACTGCATTTACAGTTTAAATAGATTTCTATTGTTTTGGCAACGGAAGCAAAGCATTATTTCGTTTGGCTATCTTGGTAAGAAACAATGATAATGTAGTCCAAGTAGAGAGCATTAAATAAATGCTTGTTTTCCTTCTTTGAAACCGTAAATTATTACTTTCTTTTTAACTTTGAAATTTTCTTTTATTATTTTCTATCTCAAAAAGATTTTACCTTTGTGTGGAAAAAGGAATTCGCATATGATGTTTTGATATAGTACCTTTAAGGATTTACGTAAAGGGTCCGCATTGAAAAAATCCACAAGACTTTCCTCCCGGAACCCTAATCTTTTATAAGACTCGGAAGCGATTTATCGTAGAGAATTCTCGCTAAATATTCCCCTTTCAACATTCCACTACCGTGGAAGGTCTAGTACAAATACACATACAATTTACGTTCATTTATAATCCATTGCTGTATTTCTGTGACATTTCCACGAGCGATTGCTCTAAAAACAAAATTGGATTTGAAGCAATGCGAAATAACGCATTTCTTATTTTTGTGGTGCTCAGAATAATCCGCCTCGTCGATGCTTACGTTTCTTGATACAACTTGACACTTGCTGAAAAATGTTTTGCTTTGCGAAATTAAATCTTATGACGAAAGCATAAGACTGTTTTAGAATTAAGGTATTTTAATGTGAGAGGCATGATGATATGTCGACTTTTTAAGAGTAAATCCTTTGTTGGTGAGTGTGTAGGTGTTTTACTGGATTACAGTTTCCAGATTTGTGTTAGGTAGTTCAATTTACATTTCGTATTGTAGAATAACTGTTTAACAAATAAGGGAACTAAATATACAGCTTGTATTATTTCACATACATAATACAAACATATTGTACATATAATTATTGTAAGTGACAGCTATGTGAACAGAACCCAACATTGCATTGTATATGTAAGGTGTCACGCCCTTTATACCACCTGGAGGCTTTTATTTAGGTAGTAAGTTTTTTTGTTTACAATTTTTTTTTTTTTGCTTGAGTAGGTACGTATAGATTTTATTGTATTTGTTGGTATATTGGCGTGGCTAGCTAACATATGGCAAATAATTGAATTTAATGTTCTGTGTCCTGTAATGTTAATTACTTTGCATACCTAGTATTGTATACAATCAACTATTTTCTGACTGAACAGGCAGCTGTGCTGCTGGGGAGTTTGTTGCGCCACTTCTTCTCTCCAGCGAAAGCACTAGGAAGTGGTGAAGGGCAGGCGTTTTGGGAGACTGTCTTTTGTAATTTTGACGTTCGAAAAGTGCTGATTCTCAGCCTAGTTTGAATAAATGACTTTTGATTTTGATTTATTGTAAGTTTTTTTGTTTAGCCTATACAGTCCCACCGCTGGACAAAGGCCTCCCCCAAGTCCTTCCAGGAACTCTTTTCCCGCGCCACCTCGAACCAGCCCTCACGCGTTTAGGTCATCTCGCCTCCGCTTTTTGGGCCGACCTCGACAGCGCCGTCCATCTTCAGGCACCCATTGTGTGGAAATTGTACCTACCTTATATTGTATTAATTAATACAAGCTGTATTTGTTTAGTTTTTGTTAGTTGATAATAATATAAATACCACAAGTATAAGCGTAAGTAGAGTAGGAGCTCTCGGTGTTATGTGCTGACGCTATACCTATGACTATAATGTGACTACTAGCTGCGGCCCGCGGTTCCACACGCGTAAATGTCGCTCCCGTGGGAATATCGGGATAACAAGTATATAGCCTATATGTTAGTCCAGGGTGTCAGCTACCTCCATATTTTTTTTAATCAAAATTGGTCTAGCCGTTTGAGCGTGAAGAAGTAACAAACATATAAACACACCCCCACACACATACTCACAAACTTTTGCCTTTATAATATTTGTGTGATATGTCTTCACGCACATTCATAGCGTGTTTGTACAACATCATCATATCAGCCAGGAATGTCCACTGTTGGACATAAAGCCAGGGAAATTAATTGTTAAGCAAAACTACCAACTTAAATTGTCTGTTTATTCAAATCACAACTGTAATTTTAGTTGTATGAAATGGTACGAGATATTGACATAGGATATCAATTTTATTGTAATTCTTGTTTGAAAAATCGATGAAAAAAATAGGACTTCCCGAAAACTTTGCCTAGGACTCCCCCAAGAATCGTCACATTTCGTTGACATGCCGTATTTTTGGTGACGGGTACCTAGAATTGGGTATATTGTCTATTCCTTTCAGTTCTATGTTCGTGAACGGAAAACATGCGTCGACAGTGAACTGTGAACTGACCGCTATGTTTGTGACAAGAGAATGTATGCGAAACTGATAAATGAGTGATGTATGGGGTACATTGTTTGTGTTGTGTTGTGGTGCATGTATCTTCTATTGTGATGCAGTTTATCTATGGCAGAAAAAATATAGGTTGGCAGGGACATCGACACGCAAACTAAAACCATGAATTCAGCACATGATTCTAGACATGATTTTTTCATGTTTTTAGGGTTCCGTACCAAAATGGTAAAACGACGGTAAAACGAGACAGACTGAATCTTACCATAAGGTATCTTACCTTATGGTAAGATTCAGTCTGTCTGTCACAGCTGGATATCTCAAGAACTGCTAATGCTATCAACTTGAAATTTGGAATAGTTTTAGATGACGTTTGCCCAACTATTTTGCAAATAAAAAATAAATAAATATGTATATGTATATTTTTTGGAACAGGGACTGAAAGGGGGTCTGAAAAATTCGCATTCTTAAACATTTTTTCTTTTTTTTTAAGCCGCCGAGTAACGACTTTTGATGAAAAATATAAAAAAAAGTACCGTTACCCCCCATTATCTCCGAAGTTTGCAAAGAGAAAAATCTGAAATTATTCTATGTGACAGAAGTTTATGCAAAGATTACAGAAAAAATAAAATGAAGTCTCTAAATAACACCCTTTTTCAGAAATCATCAACAAAAGTTACATTAGTTCCACTATCGGTCAAAAGATGGCGCTGACATAAAACTGCAATATTCTACACCGCAGTGCATAGTGTTAAAATTCTCTGACGAATATAGGTCTCGTCGATGAAAAATTAAAAACATGACGGTATGGTGGAACCGTCGGTGGGCGAGTCCGACTCGCTCTTGACCGGTTTTTTTTATATCCGACGAAAAAAAAATTCTACGCTACCGTAGCGTAGATATTTTTATCATAGAAAAGTACAATACGTCCCGGTGAAAATGTAAAATAAGGCTATAAAATTGCATTTAAGTGTTGTGCTTACCTACGAATAGCATTTCATTTTTATTTATACATATAGATGAGAAGGATTCAATCACGACAAATCCGACAATATGCGGATTCAATGACCTGTGAACTGAAAATAGAAATGCAAGTTTTAAATTGAAACAGTGACATGGTGACTACATTTTAGGCAGAGAACCACTTCCGCGGCTGAACTATTCATGATGATATACGTTTGTTTAGAATTGAAATATTGAATTTATGTTATTGACTGTGATAACACACACTACATGCACACGGATGCCTAATTTTAATTTGGGCTCATGGGTACTCGTAGTGATGAGGGGCCCGTGGCTAAATAATAACAGCCGCACAGGTCGATCGATCAGGTTAAGCTACGCTTGCCGCGCTTGGTCTGTAGATGGGTGACCATCTTTACGTACCGGGACCCTCCGTGTCTCGGAAAGCACGTTAAGGCGTTGGTCCCGGCTGTCATTCGTGAATCTTTGACAGTCATTAGGTACGGGTAGTCAGAAGCCCGAAAATCTGACAACCAGTCTTACCAAGGGGTATCGTATTACCCAGTAACTGGGTTGTGGAGGTCAGATAGGCAGTCGCTCCATGTAAAATACTGGTATTCAGCTGCATCCAGTTAGACTGGAAGCCGATCCCAACATAGTTGGGAAAAGGCTAGGCAGATGATGGCTACTCGTAGTGATATCGCTACCATGTATGGATCGTGCAGAAAAATCTAACAATCCATATTCCATGTATGCGTACGTGTATGACTTGCACCCGAATTCCGTAACACACTATCAACCTCAATCTGAATTATTGATGGATACTGCTATCATAACATGTTCGAAAAATTTGTCTGCTCAACAACTTAAATAACGCAACGAATGCTGCTGAACTGTCAAACTGAAAGCCATTGCCACGGATAGTGTGTTGCTGTTGTATGTATGGACGTCAACGAAACAAAAGGAGTATTTAAGGATCGTTGCAGGTGGCGTTCTGTAGTTTCTGCCTACCCCCTTAGAAACAAGGCGTGAGATTATATATTTGTGTGTTTAAGTATCAGTATAGTACAGTCACGAGCATAAGTATGTATACACTTGGCTTTATTTAAAGACGATTTTCTCCTTCAGTTTTGAATAGATTTTTTTTGTTATTACGAACAAAGTATTTTCGAACCCATAGGTTTGTGTAAAGTGTCGTATTTCAACGTTACATTCGTTATTTCACGAAAAAATCGCAATTGAAAGTGGCCAAGTGTTGACATATTAGAGCTCGTGACTGTACATATGCAATGCTGGAGACTTTCTGACAAAAATATCAACTATTACGTCGCCCCTACGTCAATTATAGAGGTAGGATTAGAACCCCAAGGTATTAAATACAATTGAAACTAAATGATCGCCGAGAAATACTGCCATAACAACTTATGTACTCTGCATTATTCAAGTCTTCCGCTATCTAGCATAAAAGACTATGTACTTAAAACCGTCTGCATCGAAACTTTCTTAGCATATACAGCAAGAGCATTTTCTTCTTAATTAGCGAGGGCGAGTCCATTGTTTTAACGTTCGAGCCACTTTCCATTCGCATTCGCTTCTGTTCCCTGCCAAATGGTTTAAATTTTTTCTTTTTATTGCTGTTCAGCTAATTTCTCGTTCTCAAGTTTTATGATATAATATTTTAAGTTTTTGTTGGTTCCATTAAAATTATGGATTATTACTGTTCGGAATGTTCACACTTACTTTCATTTATGAGCGTTAAAGTTAAGTGTTGGTGCAGCGATAAAACGATGGTTGTCCAATTTGTTCTCGGGATTCATGCTTGTTCCATAAACTTTTCCTTACGTAATTTATCTTGCCATCATGTGAAATAAAATATTCTTTTTCAATATTCCTGCTAAATTAGTTTATAATTATGAAACCTGAACAAAGAATCCTTTTATACCCAACAGTAACATAACACACTCTCTTAAACACATTCTTCGTATCCTCGTTACAATTCCTCCAGAAAAACTTGGTCATACAAAGAGTACATTCCCGGTTTGTTTCTAGGTCGCAGGCATAGTATGTCAACAATAGGGAATGGCTGGAGATTAAGAACGGAGGCAACTGTAGCAAGAAATGCACGGAATGTGCCATGCACACAGTGGGCCACGCACGGCAAGTACTCCGCGTTAAACTTGTGTGTCTATCCTCTGCCGTGCCGTCAGCCTTAATGAAAGGAGCTTTTTATGTTTTCTTCGAAGCGCTACGGGAAAATCTTTTGGAAGATTACTGTTAATCGCAGGAGACGTACGTTTTGTGTAGGTGTACGTTCAAGTTTTTTATTGAGAGAGTTTTTACGTTCTTTTTGGTGCACTACCTACTGGAAGCCTGGATGAAGCTGTTTATGTTGTGATTGCGTGAACTTCTAAGCAGGAGGCATAGATATTTAATATCAATTGTTCAAAAATGGCTCTTATTGTATACACTTTTTTTAGTATGTATTCAAAGCTTAATTAAACGTTTTATAAGTACCACTTTTGCTAACTAATGCGGTGCCTTCGTATGCAACGTATACTCCGCTCACGAACGTTTAACGTAGCGATATAATGGTAGCAGGTCTTTGTTCAGCAGTGGACGTATACGGCCTAATATAATGATGATGACGTAGGTATATAAAGTCGGTTTTTGTGTTGTAGGGCTTGTAATACTGGTATTTTTGGGAACCGGCACCATTGGCCTTGAGTGATACCGATACCAGAGTAGTACCTGCACTCTTGGTACCGGTACCAGACGCAGTACCTGTACTATTGGTAATTTTAATCAGTATTTGTAGGTACTGAGGTATCAAAACCGGTACAAAACAAATATATCCGTAAGTAAGAAAACAGATATAGTAGGTACCTAAGATAAAATATATTACCCATTCAATAAAAAAAATAACCAAGGTTGCCAACCGTATGAGGTTCCTCGTACAATGACTTTTGGTACCGGTACTTGTTAGGTAGAGTACTACGCGTTTGGAACCGGTAAGCTGGTAACGAAATGGCAAGAACCTGAAACCTGTACTTTTGGTACCGGTTTCCCGTTCGTAGTACAATTTCGTGTACCTCCCTGCCTACGGGTTAACTATGTGGAATTATTTTCGCGTTTGTGCCACAAATTATGTAGGTGCGTGCACGTTACCATGTAGTTACCATTAATTAGTTCATTTGGTAATTAACGAGTGTGTTAGGTTGTAAAGGAACGCCACAACATCCATCTTTGCCCAAAGGTCAACATTAGCTATTCAAGGCATTATTTGCCATTGGCTGCATAATGTGTTAGTAAAGATAGTAAAAATGAGCTGGAGAACCTGAAAATTCCAACACATTTTAAGAAGGATTTTGAAGAAAATTTCATAACCATTACTGTTTGAAAAAATCGTCTGCTATTCTCAAAATCAATTTCATAAGGTTTACAAATGTGATAAGTAATTACTCCACAGGTTAATATAGTATTAACCGGGACCACCCCTATGTGCTGATGGTGATAACCGGGGTGGTTTTAGTGAGGTAAAAATCCCACACTCCCCGACCGGGCCCCGGAGGTCGGGTGCCTTTTGAAGTTTTCCCCCCGACAACAAAAAAAAAAAAATGATAATATTAGTAGAAAGAAGAACTACTGGTCCTTGAAGGAACTATTGAAGGGTGAGCTGCCTATGGCACTGAAACGCAGGCTCATGGACATGTGTATTCTTCCCGTCTTAACCTATGGTGCACAAACTTGGTCTTTGACTAACATCCAGAAGTCCAAACTCAAGGTCTGCCAACGAGCAATGGAGCGCAGTAGGTATACTAGTCGTTAAGTTAACGGATCGTGTTCGAAACACAATACTGCGCTCCAAAACAAAGATAGCTGACGTGGCTCAAAAGGCTGCTCAACTTAAATGGGACTGGGCAGGACATGTCTGCCGCATGCCGGACAAACTGTGGGCCCAAATAGCGCAATATAAAAATAAAAAAATATTAGTAATGCAGGTACTAGTGCAGCTACACAAATCGAATCTCGGGCCGTATTCCATATGACACTATGAATGTAACCGCGCGAAATGAACGCGAGGTTGGCGTGATTAGCTAAGGAATAGACGTGGTTTCGAAGTAAGGGATCATTGAGTACATAACATACATACATACTTAATCAGCCTATAACGTTCCCACTGTTGGGACACAGGCCTCCGCTCTTCGAGAGGGAGTGGGCTATAATCTACCACGCGGGCCCAGAGCGGGTTAGTAGATGTCACATGTCTTCGAATTTTTGGTTCTAGGACATGCCGGTTTCCTCACGATGTTTTCCTTCACCGTTTTGAGAGAGATTAAATAATTTACACAAAGTAAAGCGCCTGTCTGGGTTCGAACCTACGACCTACCACTCGTAAGTCGCGGTCGTTACCACTGGGCCATCACTGCTCTCGATCATTGAGTGGTCATAGCCCTGGTGCGAAGCGGCGGAGCACGGTCGATGTGCTTGGTGTGCAGCGTTTCATACAGAATCGCAGACTGGCGTTAAGGGGCTTACATGACCTAAAGCGCGGTAACTGTCGGACTGCATAGAAAAGAAAGAAAAGCGCGATGACATAGCGCTGGTAATTTATTGCAAATAATGAAGCAATTAGTTAAAAAAAAATATATTGTTTGGACTAAAAAATTAAAACACTAGTGTTTTAGTATGTTGCTTGTAGAATAATCTGACAAAAAATCAGAATGATTGTATGTATACCTATTAATATGGTTTTTATTGTAAAAATAAAGTTTTTAGAGGTATCTTCATGATTTTTTTTCTATCGTATCAAATTAATTGTATTATGTTTTCAACACACTATCTACCTAACATATACCCTGAAGAATGTCATATATTTTTCTGATTTTGTTTATTGTAGTCGATCATATATGTTGAGTATCAAGCTCCAGGTGTGCTGCTGGTGGTCTTGACTTGGTAAATAAATAAAAAAAACTACTGCGATATTACAAGAACTGTATTCAGTATTGCTGATTACAATGAGACGCCCGATTGTGTGCGCACGCTCAAGGTGTCGGCGAATGAGTGAATGGCGGGGGAAGCCTGCGATCGCGGTGTGGTGTGTGGCCCGATGTGACGTCAGGAACATATACCTACGTACTTTTATTGTTTCGAAAACTTGATTTTTTTGCGTTTAGG
Source organism: Oligia latruncula (assembly GCA_948474745.1). Lineage (NCBI taxonomy): Eukaryota > Metazoa > Arthropoda > Insecta > Lepidoptera > Noctuidae > Oligia > Oligia latruncula. The sequence continues at coordinate 7,451,012 of OX419693.1, read as the reverse complement.
TCCTGTAAGTAAAAATCAAATTTTATTAGTACAGACTGCGCCACACCGCGCCTGCGTAATAGCTCCGTACCATTTCCATGCGGTAAAAGTAAAAGTGGCACCCAGTTAAAATTCCCCCCATCAACATTAACACGGGAAGGAATATCAAACTTGTTTACTTAATTTGAAACACAAACGACACAAAATAAATAAAGGAAACAAATAAAGTGGTTTGGCAACTCTGGTAAGCTCACAGTGGATGGAGTAATAAAATGTAAATAGCTACAGAAGTGTTAAAAGGAGTCGCGGTAAAAGTTTAGCTCACGCGAACTTAGCACTTGATGGCGTCCCTCGGAGTTAAGGGCTGGTCTAAGACAATAGAGGTTGCGGTGGCGACAGACCAAGAGAGTGATTAGGAAACGCGAACAAAACTTTTTTAAGCTTTGGTTTTCTAGGAAAGCGACTCCGTCTTGTTATAACAGCCGTCATGTAAATCTATAATTTTCACCAGTAAGATAAGATTTGCTTAACATGGTTGTCAAAAAAATGCTCTGTATTTGGACAGCCGTTAATGTGAGACCGTTGTCTTGAATTTCTTTTGAAACCGAAGCTAAAAGGTTAGATGCTCTGTGACCAAAGCTGTACGGGCTGTCATTGCTCTCCCGTGTACCTACGTTGGTGCTACATTTTGAGATATCGGACACCGGTGTCGGTTGACTATCTGAATACTGGTTGTTGTCTGGTTATTTATATCACTGATGATATTATAAAATAGGTTACATTTTATCTCCAAAGCAGGATTGGCAGATAATGTTAGATTAGGTAGCCATGTTTTGTTTTTGATTAGTGTGAAAGTTATGGTAGTATTATGAACAAAATGTCTTACATTTCGTTGCATAAATATGTAGCGACATCTACACCGTCACATGCGAACTACACATCATACTGACGTCACACAAAATCATGCATCGCGCAAGTAGAGTTTACCACGTGACGACCATCAACGGTCCGACATGAATCATCGGGCAGTCGCCCACCAGACACGACACCCGTCTGGTCGGAGGATCCTCTCTTTTCCATGGAGGATGAGTGAACCTTACACCATGTTTCTCATACCTCCATAAATATGCATAGAAATATCTACTGAAGATATATTACACGCTCTTAATTATAACTTGCACCAAGACGTAAACGGTTCCCCCTAGCTGGTGAAATCCGCCGCAAATGGTTTCAGAGAGAAATATAAGTATTGGAGTTATATTGAGTCAGAAATTATGACGATTGTATTAATAAAATCACATTACGCTTTCGTGTTTATGCTGTGATTATAATAACGTTTTAGTGTTATTGTTACTGGAAAGTGTTCATACCATCACGTACTTAGGTGTTACTATAGACAGAAACCTCAATTTCAAAGACCATATCAAGCGGCTTGGTCCGAAAACTCGTATATGTTTTTAAAAACTTGCGGCATGCTGCTGAGCCTTATCTTCTAAAACAAATTTATTATGCCCTGGGACAGTCATCATATTAAATACTGGCAATCTTTTTTTCTGTAAAATATTGTTAAGTTTTTTGTGAAATAAAACTTTACTTAAAAAAAATGTTTTGGTTCTAGGACATGCCGGTTTCCTCACGATGTTTTCCTTAACCGTTTTGAGAGCAGTGGAGATGAAATTAAATACACATAGTAAAGTGCCTGCCTGGGTTCCAATTCGCGACCTACAACTCGTAAGTCAGGACCGATACCCCCTTTTTTTTTTAACGTGGATAAATGCTCATGCATTCTGCACTACCACGGGGAGATAGTGCAGTTATGTGGGACTCTAACCCACTAAAACTCCGCGGTGTCCTCCTCTGCCGACCCCCTTTTTTTTTTTTTTTTTGGGTGGGATATCATCAAATGACCCCTCCCGCTCTGGGCGGAGCGGAAGGGAGTGTCAGACTCTTACTGACTAAAACCCACCCGTGTTCCTTCAGTTGCCTGTGCCAGGGGCCACGGTATCTCTTTCGAACAACCCGCGACCCTGGCGGGCCCTAGCGGACCCCGTCAGTTGGTGCTGACATCTCCTTGAGGCGCGCGTGGAACACAACGCGCCGTCGACCCGGGCCTGGTCCTTACCGGGTGGCGAGCTGCCCATTGCTCGTCGCCCGCTAGCCCGCGCCTACGCGCCTACGCGCATACTGGCCGGGAATCGGCTATCGACTCCCGACGCCCGGGGCGTCTCCTGCGGCGGCTGGGGGCATGAGGGCGCAAGGATTGCCTCTCCCTCACGCGCTCCACCTCCTCCTTCGCGAGCATCACTGCTTCGCAGAAGGAGGCGATAGCCTCCCACGCACTCTCGCTCCGTACCATGGCCCGGACTAGGGCCGGACGCGAGAGATCGCCGCCGCCGATCGCCGCCGTGAGGACACGGCGGTGCTCTGTTCAAGCTGGGCAGATCTGCCGACCCCCCTAGGCTAACATTGCTCGACAAAATCATAAATGAGTCACAAACATTTAAGTTTTTAAGTTGACCTCTCCAAGGTCGTCTGTTTATTTCAGCACGTACTTTATTATTAAAATATTTTCGGTTATCAAATCCATTATGAATCTGTAATGGCATAGATTGAAATAGATGGCGTTCATTGCCTAAAACAATGCGCTCAATTATTTTTCTGACGGAGAGTAATCTGTTCAATTATGGCGGATTAAAAATACATTTGGCAAATGGAGAGTAATTTTGATGTTATAATGAAAATATTTTTGGACAGATTATTTCTTTTGGGGCTTTATTATTCTTGGTAATGCTGAACTAGGGTTTCACGCTCGATAGCAGAGTCTTTGGTCAACTGGACCCAATCGGAACTGGACCCGCGGGTCCAGTTGACGTAATATATTAATTTCTGTATTTTTATTGGCTAACTGGACCCAAATTCAAATTTAGAAGAACATCTATTGTTTAAAGCTACCCGTGGATACAGTCGAGACAAAAAGACACATATACAAGGGCACGAATCTGGTCAAGAATCTACAGTCCAGTTGACCAAAGACTCGATAGCTATTAGTCATAAATAGTGATGGCTGTTGCCATTCGTCGATAATTGATAATTATAATCTGTTAAGTTTAGGTGATTGGTATGTCTTATACATAACATAATCAGTGTATTTAATCATGTTCCCACTGCTAGTACGCAGGCTTTCTATGTGTGGGCTATAATCTACCACGCGGGCCCAATGCGGGTTGGTAGATGTCACATGTGTTCGATTTTTTTGTAATACAAATTCAAATATAAAATCACATCACACTAATCACACTAATATTATAAAGGCGGAAGTTTGTGAGTGTGTGTGGGGGTGTGTTTATATGTTTGTTACTTCTTCACGCTCAAACGGCTGGACCAATTTGGATAAAATTTTGTATGGAGGTAGCTGACACCCTGGATTAACATATAGCATACTTTTTATCCCGATATTCCCACGGGATCGACATTTACGCGGGTGAAACCGCGGGGCGCAGCTAGTTAAAAATAAAATGCTGTTCGTTGGCACGCGCATCACTTGAGATCGGCTGGACCATTTTGGCTGTTATTAAGTCCAAATAAGGTTTTTAGGGAAGGAAAAGTTGCAAATTTTTTCTGGAAAATTCGCGACAAACTGAAAGTGCTTTTTGTTAAGGATTCAATAGGATAGGACAACCTCTGTTGGGTCAGATACTAATTGATAGAAAAAAAACCGTAATAGCTTGGTTTTTAAACGTCACATCAATCACTATAAAATGGACAATGCACAATAACTAATGCATTAAAATCTGACGTTTATATTGCATGCAGTCCAACATTAATACTAACAACAGATTGTAAATTGCTTGACACAATGACGTCATTGAATAAATATGACGTAGTAAATTAAACCGAGGTTTACTGCGAACCACGGAAATAGAACTAACAGTATTATTTCCAGACAAGCTTCCTAGTTTCACTACTCGAATGAGATTCCCTTTGGGAATTGTAAGAACTACAACTTATAAGAGTTTAGAATCTGGAGTCTTAAGGGGAAGAAAGTTTTGTTCGTATGGATTTCTTACTCTATTTTCTTGTACTGAGTGGGCAGTACTGGTTGGAAAAACGTGTATTTATTTTATTGTTAACCAACGTACTGCACTTAAGGTTTCAAACTTTAGCTATACCAAATCAAAATCAAAAGTCATTCATTCAAACTAGCCTGAGAATCAGCACTTTTCGAACGTCAAAATTACAAAAGACAGTCATCCAAAACGCCCGCCCTTCACCACTTCCTAGTGCTTTCCCACCTTTTGACTACTAAAACTGTAATTTAAGTATAGGTAAGGAAATATTTAATAACAAGATAATATTTGACTTTGTAAGACGACGCTTGAAGATGCTGGGCTAAAAAAGGAGTTTAGGTATTTAAATAAAGGGGAAAATGTTTATGAACAATTTTCGGGCAAGCAGTCTTGCTTAAGGCACTACATGATCTAAAGCGCGGTCTTTGTCGGACTGCATAGAAAAGAAAAAGAAGCGCGATGACACAACGCTGGTCATGTATTGCAAAGTATAAAGCGTTTATTTTATTACAAAAAATCTATTGTTTGGACTAAAAAATTAAAACACTAGTGCTTTAGTATGTTGCTTGTAGAATAATCTGTCAAAAAATCATAATGATTGTGTGTATATTAGTATGGTTTTTATTTTAAAAAGAAAGTTTTTAGAGGTATCTTCATGATTTTTTTTTATCGTATCAAATTAGTTGTATTATGTTTTCGACACACTATCTACCTAGCATATATCCTGAAGAAATATCATATATTTTTCTAATTGTGTTTACTGTAGTCGATCATATACTTTTATTGTTTTTAAAACTTGCGTTTTTTGGCATGCACAAATCTCAGTGTTACCTATAATAACGTTTAAAATACCAAGACATAAAACGTTAAGACAAGGTACACCTAACAAGAAACAAAGTAACATAACGACACCGTACACTTTCCAGTCAATTAACTCCGTTGACACACTGTACTAATGAAAATGCTAACTAAGTGAAATGTCAAGCACATGATATATTGACGTTCAGTCGCTGTCTATCCGAGCTCACTATTGTTCCCAATTTACAACATGGCCGCGTTAAAATTGAGAATAAAATGCCCCTACAATATTGTCCTCTTTCAATTTTCTAGCGGATAAAAATCGTTGTTATTGATTTCGGTTCATGAAGCGAACCGTATTTACGGTTATGTTTTCCATATGAAAATTCTATTGGGCTATCCGATTATCAACACGAGGTTATTCTGTTAATCTCCTATAAACCGAGCAGCTAATTGCCACATTTATGGCGGGTATTTATTGCATGTACAAAATAGATGAAATTAATTACCCAGTTTTGGCTGTAATGGGCTAGCGCATGTTGTCATTCATTAGTGACCTGATAATTAAGTACCTACAATAAAAAATAAAAAGTATAAAGTAAGAACATGAAAATAAAGGGCCAAAAAAATAAAACAATTTAAAAGACATTAAATTATCTAAGGTAGTGCACGTACAGTCCACCACCAACCAATTCCTTACCTATCACCACCTAAACTGCTTGGTAAACTGTTTCGTCTGGTGTCGATCATAAATGCAAATAAAATCCAGCATGAAGATAGTTTTTACAGATAAAAAATATATTCTTTAAAACACCACCTTCATTTTATCAAATAAGTTTGCAAAAATACTGAGCATTACTTAAGCTATCTAGATTACACAGTCGAATAGAGTGAAATGCCTAGATTCCGAAATTGCCTACTGAATTCATAAACGGAGAGTTTTCCCATTTCCCCTTGATAACTAAATTATACATCGAAAATTGCGTTGGCTCTGTTCTCAATAATGTTAATCAGATAAAACGGAATTCGTTTGTAACATTAATTTTCTGCTGATTATACCCGTGCCTACCCCGTGTAGAGTACTACTCACGTACATTTTGTTTTCGCCCTTTCTTATCTTATCAAAATTAACTGTAGAATTATCCGATCGTATATTTTTGTAATTAGTGAACTCAATTTCGGGCCTTAATCAAAATACTTTGAGGTTTAATTTTGTGCTCAAACTTTATATTAACACTTCGGAACAGATAGGTAAATAAAACATTTTCATGTTAAAATGCATGAGAATTCACACTATCGATATTGCTACCGTGATACTTCGGAAAATGTGCATTGAAATGAAAACGTATCAAACCTAGAGATATCTACAACTGTATGAAACGACGCTTACTAAATAATAATACTTTTCCACCTAGGATTTTGTTTCATTACATTATTTAAGAACATTTGTATCACAAAGTAAATAAATATTCCAAACGTATAATAATATTCATGAAATCAACGAAAAGTAGAATATTTCAGTACTATTTACAGTACTCTATCTCTACCGTAAGGATATTCTCAGCAGCACACCTAGAACAAATGAAAGCTTGATAAATATTTCACAACAACTTTCATCTGATAATGAATTATTAACGCCCCAACATTTGTCTTAGAAACGAACCCACGCTTATGCCCACAAAGGTGTTCCATTTGAACTTACAACTGGAATGTAGGTCGCTTTAGCATGAGAGCTATGAGCTACTGTGGGCGTTATTAATAACGGCATAAGAGTACACCTGAGCTGTTTGAGAACTATAAATAAGTCGTTAAGTTAGTCCATTTATGTCAAGTTGACGATCGAATGAACTTTGGTTGTGTCGATAGCGCCTTTTATCGACTAAAGTTCGATCAAGATCAATTCTGTGTTCGGTTCTACAAAGGCCTGTATAATAATTTTAGCCTTTGCACGAACTGGTGTTCTCTTTTTATGTTCGCTTTGGAGCAATTTTAGAATAGGCGTGGAGCAATGTTATTGCTGGTTTCGAATCTTTTAATAGTTCGCCTTTGTCGATATTCAATAACTAAGTCGGATAAACCTGTGGGTTGTTATTGCTGCACACACTAGAGCCTTCATGTTGTAACCGGGCGCGAGATGACAGGACGAGATACACAGATCTAATATCAGACCGAGCAGTTTGAAAAAAAAAAAGCCTGCTGGCAAGAAATGATTCAGAGGTTGTGCCACAGCTTCTTCTTTTCGGCTCGATGGTACTTTTTTTATTGGGCCTAGTAACTAGCCACGTTTATCGCTAATCCTGCATTAATGCTGAACTTTAATGCACAGCTTAAAAAAAACACGGTATCGGCTACCTTCCCGAATTAATTAAACGAAAACTATTTCCTACTTTCTATTTATACCCCATTAATTGACTACGTAGAAAACAAACCTGCTTCAGAATCTATGTGGGCGTTTGTTACTAGTGGTGAGCGTGAACACCTGAGGTGTTTCAGAACTATAAATATCTACTATGTCCATTTCTGTGGAAGCGTGGCGGTGAAACGGCTAGGCCGCAATCGGAAGGTCGCAATTATATCCACTCGTTGACTATAACGCCCTGAGGCGCTACTATGGGTTCGTCTGAAATTTTGTTTATAAAATACTTTCTAACTGGTGTAAAGAGGTGCTAAATACGCCCCACACCTCCACCTCTGTACCGTTAAATATACCCAAAAGCACAATGTTTTGCGAGCTGCCCTAAACAGCGATTATTCACAAAAAAAAAAACAGTGGCACTCCGGGAGTGCCGACAGAAGTCAAAACAAATCGCAAACAGAATACTTTGCCATCACTCACTGACATATCGGATAATACATTAAAACTGAGTACATCCTGAGGACAGCCGAATACATTCGAATCGAGTATTATTTTAATCGTCTTATAAACAAAACAAACGCGGTGTCGTTTACGGTAACGCGCCTAAAGAAGTTTTCTGTACATAATGCGTAAATAACGGTTATGTGATGGGTATTTTTACACCCTTTATTTATTATGGTTCTTTCTGGATAATGTAGCTAGATGAAGTAGCTTTTTCGTTCCCACCCAAGTAACAATTTCCAAAGGTTGATAATGAGAAATAGTCACTCTTAAGGAAATGGAGGCCACAACCATTTAACACAGTGCCTAATAAAAGCTATTACGACTTTGTCAAGTTTCTTTGTAAAAACTTCTACCAGTAACGTTTTTCCAAGTTAAAAAACCAAGTAACTTTAAACAAGTTAATTTCCCATAAACATGCACGTAAAAGCACATTAAATAAAAAAAAAATAAACGTATAAAATATTTCTTTAAGAAAAAATTAGCACTCGTGGTGCTCATTTTTTCTTAAAGAAATATTTTTGTATCGCCAAACGAAACCGAAAACTTTACACGAAGTTTCAAAAGTTCCAGATTTCAAAGAGTTTCGTGTTGACTTTACAGGATGTTTAAAAATTCAAGATACACCTGTATTATTCTATTTCAACTTTATACAAACCTTCTCTGAGTTTTACGGCAAAATAAGCAATTCCAATATAGAATTCGAGTGTTCCTTATCCAATTCTCGCTTCCTTTTCACGCGAATAAATTCGCATCGAAAAGTTTAAATGGCCTCTATAGTAGGGGTATTGTTATGCCTGAATGAACTTTCGCACCCTCAGTATAGACCGACCGAAATAACTATGCACATGAAAAATAGGCAGTTGGATTTTGTTCTTTACACCTTTGACTTAGAATTCTATTTCACTGGGCTATTGTATATGGATATACTTGTATCTAAGGGTAAAACCGGCTGTTTGACCGTAATGGTTTCACATTATAGTGGTAGTTCTTTTGATTCGGAATTGTTGCTTTATTTGTGTTAATTATTTTTCTATTTCGTTTTGTATTGTTTTGTTTTGAGCGGTAATGTTAATTTTAATGAAAAACGACCTCTTGAAATTATCATAATTTAGGGAAATATCAATTTTTATTCCTCACAAAATGAGCATGAGAAAAAATGAGGCTCGCTTAGTAATTAAGAATTCGAAGTGCCGTTTTAAATTAGATGAGAAAGTGAATTTCTCGAAAAAAAATGCGTAAAAAAAATTTGATTTAGGAGATGCCAATTTTGAAGGACTTTTGTTCATGATACTGATTAATTCAAATAGTAAATATGTACGTCAGACGTAAGATGAATAAAATAAGGTTGTATTTCAAAAACCTTAAATTATTTGAGTAGCAGCTGAACATTTTATATGCTAATTGAAATCACTTTAAGCCGGTAAAGGCCCATAAAAAAGGTTGTAAAGCTTGTCTGAAATTCCTTGTGAGGCGGGCTATACAATGCTATGGACATGTCCGTATATTACAGCCATTAGTTGTTTGCTTTTAAAGCCGGGTCTAAAGACGTGAAGGAAATAATTTAAAGATATCGTCTAATGGTAACCTACTTTTGTAAGGGAAATATTTTACTGATCCTTTAAAAAACTTATAGACCTTTTTATGATAGACACTTTTTTAAATTAATAAACCTCTAAATATTTTTGCACTTCTTATGATGTAATGGTTTTGAATTATTGAGCCTCTTTTTAGGGTTCCGTACCCAAAGGGTAAAAACGGAACCCTATTACTAAGACTTCGCTGTCCGTCCGTCCGTCTGTCTGTCACCAGGCTGTATCTCAAGAACCGCGGTAACTAGACAGTTGAAATTTTCACAGATGATGTATTTCTGTTGCCGCTATAACAACAAATACTAAAAACAAAATAAAATAAATATTTAAGGGGGGCTCCCATACAACAAACGTGTTTTTTTCGGCGTTTTTGCCATCTGTCTGTCACCAGGCTGTATCTCAAGAACCGCGGTAGCTAGACAGTTGAAATTTTCACAGATGATGTATTTCTGTTGCCGCTATAACAACAAATACTAAAAACAAAATAAAATAAATATTTAAGGGGGCTCCCATACAACAAACGTGTTTTTTTCGGCGTTTTTGCCTTGTGGTACGGAACCCTTCGTGTGCGAGTCCGACTCGCACTTGGCCAGTTTTGTTAGTATTGCCCATTAGAGAATTACTTAATTTAAGTAGAAGTTCCTAATTGTCAGACTTCTGATAATCCTATACTTATAAAACGAACTTTTACTTTCTCCTAAAATAAAAACACAGGCCCTTAAGTGCGCACGCGAGACGTAAACGTAACGTAAATTTAAACAAAAATAAATACATACATGATATAGTCGCAAATCATATTTTGATCAAGGTATAACCTGACACTGACCTGAAAATTGCATTAAAACGTAAGAAAAATTAAATTTCGCGGGCTACAACTGCGCATTTACCGTAGAAGTGAGGGAACAGAGAGTACACCTGTCTCTACGCACACACTAACTTGTGCACTATAATATCTCCCGCGCCGAAGGCTAGTCTCCGTTGAGATTGGCCGCCATAGCCGAAATCCGTATTTCGGTCTGGATGACAATTATTTTTTGTTTTTTTGACTAGTTTAATTTTATTTTTTCATTTATCTTATTACACTTTAGAATGCATGTTTTCACGTGCATTTGATTGTAATTACGAATTATGACTACACCATTGTTCTAGATGGAAAGTCATTCGGCTCATAACAGAAACATTCCCTAATGAGGTTTTCTTACACAAATTGCTGAAACAATGCAATAGTTATGCAATCAGTTAACAAAAACAGAATGCTACACGGCTAACAAAAACGATTCCTTGTAATTATACGAACCCTACCCTATTAACACCACCCACTTATTCTTTTCTTAATGAACAAGCTCTAGTTAATTAGTTTCAAGATATAAAAAGAATAATATAAAGGCTATAAGTAATAATATAGTTTCATTTAATGGGTAGCGCACGCGATTGACGCCCAACACTTTAGCGAAGTGCGTGCTTATTATACCGAAATGGGTGCGGGGACCAAGTGAATTTCCACGTATACCGTTATAATGAAACTTCTCACGCAACGTTTCATCGACATTAGTGAACCTAGCCTTTAGAACATGGTGGATATTATGTTTTAAATTGCTCTATTCTGAACCTAATGTGAGAAATCATAAAGGTCGCCTTTGGTTGATAGGTGTTCTTCAACCATTCTTCGCAGTCACGAACAATTTCAGAATGCCGTCGGTTGGCTCATGTTATTCTTTCTCGTAATTTTAATCATTTTCTCGTTCTTGCCAAAACCTTTGTTGTGTACTCTTTCGTAAGTAATGTAATTTGTTTCTCCTCTCATCTCCGAAGTATTTCAGTTCTCAAGCGGACCTCAGGTAACTCAATGGTTACGTCTAACGAAATAATAAATTAGAATATTCAAACCTTCATTTGCAGGTAAAGTGAAAAATAAACGAAATTAGCTTTACCGTTAACTTAGTGCAAAGTCGACCCTGTTAGAGTAAACGCGAAAGGACGGGGTTTTTAAAGGCTGGTACACATATTCACATGACGATGGCGGTGCGGGAACGATTTAGAATGGCATACGACACGCGGCTCGTTATGCATAGGTTTAAACCAGCAGAATACGAGAAAAGCATGTAAATTACATCTACCGCGTCAAACGTGAATATTTTTGCTGTTTCACGCCATTATCGGCGTTACTTCGACATTTGCATGCCCGTTTTGCTTCCTAACGCGACTTTGGCTGTGTATATTCACTTATACGTTCCAGATTCCGGCTGAAATATTTTTGTTCAAGCATTGATCTGAATTTGCTTATTTTTTAACGGTTGCATGTTCTTTTGTAAAAGTGAATTACAGTCCACTATACGTTAACGTTCGTCGACGCCATTGCCGCGTAAGTTTAGTGTGCAACACGCCTTAGTTGTAAAGGAAAATCTACTAGAGTCACACTAATTGGGTGCTAAAGTAAATATTTAAAAAGGTGAGCGGGAAAACGTGAGGTTTTAACTTTTCAATTACGTCAATTAAGAGTGCCGCGCGCAGCTGTGAACAGAATTATTAGGTGTAGCCATTTTTGTGAAAACACAATTCATTCGATATAACGAACGTCGGGTCGTGAACGCTTAATTAAGTGACTTCTTAAATGAACTAATAATTCAGGAAAAACGGCTACGTTTTTATTGCTTTATTAAAATTTATTGTATTTTTATTTGCGACGTGACTTTGCTTTATCTAACTTTTAGTTTATTTATTCGCTAAAGCTGAATGTTAAAAGGAAATAAATTTTAAAGATTTCCCATAGAATTTTATGACTATTTTGTCGAAAAAAGTGGATAAAACTAAATAGAACTTATTTATTAAATGCAGCACGAATTTTGCTGGCCAAAGTTTGGCACGCTTGTTGAAAACCTATGCATTTGTATTCTCATTGTTTTGAACATAATATTTCAAAAACTTACCTACAGCTTTTTCTCAAAAAAGAAAATATTTAGCAATACGCCACACATGGGTACTTGCCTACTTTTATAAAAATGCAACTTTATCTATAGGACGAATTATTTAAGATTCAGTTGTACAACTTCAATAGTTTTAAAGAATTTATAAAATAGAGATTCTGATGCCCTTTCTGACTAACTGACCGACTATTTGACAATTCAAAAGTGCCTGTAAATGGTTTAATTGAAACTTTGAGTTTGTTACATTTTCAAAACCCTGTAATTTTGCATGCTGTTTTATCCTAGCTAAACATGTTTGTGCCATTATAATTATATTTAATTCAATTCTATAACTTGTTTTATTCAAATAAATGATTTATTAATATTATTATCACGAAAACGCATTAAATTGCCTACAACATAAACAAAAAATCAATCTGCCTAGCCTTTTCCCAACTATGTTGAGGTCGGCTTCCAGTCTAACCGGATGCAGCTGAATACCTATATTTTACATGGAGTGACTGCCTATCTGACCTCCACAACCCAGTTACTTGGTATTACGATACCCCTTTGTAAGACTGGCTGTCCGACCACCGGCTGTGTGACCCGTAACGACTATCAAAGATCTACGAATGACAGCCGGGATCAACGGCTTAACGTGCTTTCCAAGGCACAGAGGAGTCTCGGTATGTAAAGATGGCCACACATCCACACACCGGCCGCGGCAAGCGTAGCTTAACCAGATCGATCGACCCGTGCGGCTGTTATTATTTAGCCACGGGCCCCTCAGCAATAAAAAAATCCTGAAAAGTTCTTCAGTGCGACGAAGTACCACGGGACGTGACAAGCGAAAACGTTCGTTTACACCAAACAATACATTAGACTTATCACTCATTGTTGGTCACGTGAACCAACCAATTGATTTCCATTTACATACAAAACGTTTTACCGAGATTACTTTGTATACCTACCCATTTATTACTTTCCCAATGAACTGTGAAAAGAACTCTTTTTAAATTACAAACTTTCTTTTTATTTTTATTTGTTTTTTTTGTAGACAATTGATTTTGTTTTGTATTCGAAAAGGTAATACGGGTGCTCGCTCTGATTGTTGTGACTCGTGAAATATCTGAATATTTTATTAACATAAAGGATTGGGGCCATTTTATAGACGTACCAACTAAGTTGGTACTCAAATGGGTGGCGTTACTTACCATAATCAGCCTATAATGTTCCCACTGCTGGGACACAGGCCTCCTCTCTGTGAGAGGGAGTGGGCCGTAATCCACCACGCTGGCCCAGTGCGGATTGGCAGATGTCACATGTCTTCGAATTTTTGGTTCTAGGACATGCCGGTTTCCTCACGATGTTTTCCTTCACCGTTTTGAGAGCAGTGGTGATGAAATAATTTACACAAAGTAAAGCGCCTGTCTGGGTTCGAACCTACGACCTACAACTCATAAGTCGCGGCCGTCACCACTTGGCGACCAATTGGAAAGTAGGTTTAAAAAAAATCTATACTAATAATAAAGCTGAAGAGTTTATTTGTTTCAACACGCTTATCTCTGTTATACCAGTCGGACTTAAAAAAATATTTTCGCATTAGATAGCCTAATTCTGGAAGAAGGCTTTACCATCACGTTAGTACTAATAGTAGCTGAGCAAAAAGAAGAAAAGTGAGAAAGAACGCTAAGCGAAAACGAAATAATAGCGACGGGGAGTTTTATAAAAATTTTGCTGTTATTTTAGTATATGTATTGTGTATCTTATGTCTTCCAGGAGAACGAAGGTACGTAACGAACAGGAGCTAATTAAAGAATGAAACAAAACCTAAACAGAAACATCACAAAAACCTCAAAAAGTTTGTCCGGATGTTCAAACACTTTTAAATGATAAATGATTTTATTTTTGTAAGTAGATTTGCACAAACACTTTTACACGTCAATCATATTTTTTCTTAAACTAGATGAGGTCGGCGTTTCCTATATGACTGCTCTGAGAAGAAGGGCCGAAACAAACTCAAAAGTCACAGTCTCTTTTAAATTCCAGACATAATCTTGGTCAGTTTATATGAAGACCATGTAGATCGATGTCTGAGATGGTCTTTTAAGGAAAGGACCACACAGATTGAGAGGACCTGGTCCAGTCAGTGCACGCATTTGTCAGAAATCGTGCAGCTCAACTCAAAACTTAAGGAGCTCAACGATTCGACGAACAATACCAAAGAAAGGACATTTGGGTATGTTTGGTTACTCAAATTGCCAGACCATGACAAAAACTAACAGAACAGAGAGAATAATAAATATAAAATAAAAATTGAATAAAATGACCCACATTGTCTTCACATTCACAATAATTAAAATAATAAAATACTTTACGAAGTAAGCAAATGTCATTGTTTATATAAAATTCATTAATGTCATGTGTTTATTAACTTTTGTTAATGTATCTGTATATATATATAAAAAAAAACTGAAAGCAGCTCAATCCCAAGCCATTTAATGTAGAAATCGCTTCTTTTATTGAGAAACTATAAAGGAACCCTACAATAATGTGTTTTTGCCAATGTGGTTTTCCTTACTATTTACCTGGTAAAGACGAATCCGATACAGGCGAGTCACAACTTTTTTCCTTTCTCGTATGGTTATCGATACACTGATAGAATTGATTTGCGTTCGACGGCCTGTCAACATTCCTTACGCAAGCAATTTGTCAGATTGACAGACACACGGGAATATGTGCTTACTAACACAACATTTCTTTTATACAAGAACGGTAGTGCTATTCTGAAAGAAGCACTATCGAGCTCAAGTTAGCTCGGAGTTACAATGACATGCGGAAGTTTTGTATCTGCAGTGTCAGTTTTGAAATTCTGTTTCTACGGAGAATACAGATTTATGGTGAAAGTTTTACAGAATAGGACTACTTATAGTTTTAGAGGATATAATGGAAACTACATTAACAGTACGAAACTCATCATTCTCCTGCCCCTTAACCCAATTTATTGGGGGTAGGCGCAACATGCCTTTTTCTTCCATACTTCTCTATTCATAGTTATCTCGGTAGTCACTCCCTTTCTAGCCATATCAATGTTCACACAGTCCTTTCAACGTTTCATTGGTACTCATAAAGCCATCCACATTCTAATCAAAACTTTCCTGAAGATATTTCATTTTTCATACTAACAATACAAAACTACAAACAAAATACTTTTCATGTATTATGTAACGGTGGATAGCCGACTAGTTTGTTGAGTTGGAATCCTATTACTATTCAATATTGAAATGAAAGCATCAATATCAATTTTCCGACTGTTTGGGTACCGTTAAAACAAAGAAATTCTATTGGGTATTTTCTGATAATCAAAGATTTACATCGCAGATTCGCCCTCCCGCGTCAAAAAATGGTTGCATTACTGTTGTTATGGAAACTCCATTAATATTTTGTGTGCTCACCACGGATATCGAGTGCTCAATCTTCTCAGAATGTAAGTGTTGACAATTTTTCGCGCGAGTTAGAGAGGTGAGGGCAAACCTAGTGAATTATATCTGTGATCGCAATTCAATTATTACATCTGTGAATTGAAGTTCATTGAAGACATCCATTGAAGAGCAGTGGTGGCCCAGTTGTAACTAACTATTTTAGGTCGTAGGTTCGAACCCAGACAGGCGCTTTACTTTGAGTAAATTATTTCCACTGCTCTCAAAACGGTGAAGAAACACATAGTGAGGAAACTGACATGTAGGTACTAGAACCAAAAATTCGAAGACATGTGACATCTACCAACCTGCACTGGGTCCGCATGGTGGACTATGGCCCACTCCCTCTCACTGAGAGGAGGACTGTGTCCCAGCAATGGGAACATTATATAGGCTGATTATGTGAAGACATCAATCAAAATGGCGAATGTTTCTGCACTTTCTTGTTGTCACGGCGGCGTGCAGCTACTGACTATTTATGTTTTGTGTTCGTAAGTTAAAGTCTGGTTTGTTTTTACCCGACTGCGCCAAAAGGTATATAATAGGGTTATTAATTTTTTTATTCGGGTGATTTTATCTTTTTGTGTGCACGTGTTTCTTTCTTACTTTTCACTTTTCCTTAACCAATCTTAATCTATACATATAATAAATCTGTAGACGAGGCGTTTCTGTACATTGAAAATATAAAAAAAAAAAATAGTTGGGGTGTTATAGGATAACCAACAGATGCCATTTCATCAATTTTTAGAATTTTTGTCTGTTTGTCGGTTTGTCTGTTTGTCTGTTTGTCTGTTTGGATGTGACAAAATTTCATTTGAACAGGTGCAACGTAAAAAGTACCAAACCAATATGGTTAATTTTTATACTCAAATATAGTGTAGAACTCGGAGTAGTGTTTAGTTTTTGTTTCATCGCAATCGGTTCACTGTATCAAAAGATATAATCAATTTAAAGTATTCTACAACAACTTTCATTACGTAAGTTGGATACACGTAATGACATCTATTGGCGCTTTATAGTACTAACGAAAACATAATTATTGTGTTTATAACATTATTATGTGAATAATCACGTCATGCAGGCTTACCTATAAGATGACTATCACAGTCACTTCTGCCTGTGTTATTTGAAAAAGTAATGATAATGATTACATAATGTTGGTTGATTAGTGGCGCTAAAAGAATTTCAAATAAAAAGTGAGGATAATGTAAGATAATATTACGTGATGTGGTGTTCTGAGTGATAAAGATTGCAATGATAAATGATAAAAGATTTTATTTTTGTAAGTAGGTTTGTACAAACACTTTTACACGTCAATCATGTTTTTTTTTTAAACTAGATGAAGTCGGCGTTTCCTATCTGACTACTCTGAGAAGAAAGGCCGAAACAAACACACACACGGGCAACTTTATGTAGGAGCTCTTTCGAGGGGCAAGCAACCTTTCTAACATTGTTAACAGAGAAGCATTTTCTTAGTGACATAAGGTTTTAAGATCATATCATAGTTTCATAGTTTTTGCCTTTTTTCTCGAATTTTTTAAAATTTCTTTACCATGATAACGCTTCAACGCACACCTCCAGACGGGCTGTTGATTTATTGAGTATAGGTTCGGCAGATGCACACCCTTTTTTTTTGTTTTCGGGGTGGAAAATCTTCATGGATGTTCGCCGCCCTGGGGCGGGCGGCGAGGTCTGTCAGGCTCTTACTGACTAAAAATCACCCCAGTGTTCCGTCTCACACCTACGCCGGGGGTTGCGGGACCGTACGATCCTTCCGCAACCCCCGACTGGTGACGGCAAAGAGGGGCACGCGTGGGACACTACGCGCCGCCAGCTCAAGTCCTGATGTGTTGGCGGTGACAGACGTCCCCGAATTCGTCGCCCCTGGACTTTAGTGGGCTGGAAGAGGGCGTTGTCCGCCGGGCTCCGCCGACGCCCGATGCGCCTAATGCGGGCCGGGTGAGGTGATCTCCCTCTCCCTTTCCACAGCCTTTCGAGACGACCGTTTCGCAGAAGGAAACCACCGCGTCCCAGGACTCTTCGCTGCCGTCGACTCGACTACGGCCGGCAGCGATACGTCAAGGTGCACACCCAATACAAGTAGCACTGCCATGTCGTAAAAAGGTATTGTAAATTAGGTCTTCGAGACAATAACTAAATTTTTAGCCATTGTCTTGGTTAAAACCATATCGACCCCTTTTTTTTTCGGATGGGAAATCATCAAATGACCCCTCCCGCTCTGGGTGGAGCGGAAGGGAGTGTCAGACTCTTACTGACTAAAACCCAGCTACCCATTACTCTCCGCTCGCAGGCCCGCGCCTACGGTGGCCGGGAGTCGTCACGCGGCTCCCGACGCCCGGAGCGTCTCCCACGGTGGCTGGGACGGGAGGCTCTCTCCCTGAGCCATCCCGCCACCTCCTTTGCTAGCATGACTGCTTCGCAGAAGGAGATGACTGCCTCCCACTCCCTCTCGCCCCGGACCATGACTCGCACCAGGGCCGGACGCGAGAGGTCGCCGCCGCTGCCGATCGCCTCTACGAGGACACGGCGGTGCTCCGCACAAGCGGGGCAGACCTCCACCGTGTGCTCCACCGTGTCCTCTGGGCGATCCTAGCAATGGTGACACCCGGGCGTTTCCTCCCGCCTGATGATATGCAGGAACCTCCCGAAACTTCCGTGTCCGGTGAGGACCAGCGTCAGGCGGTAGGTGAGAGCGCCGTGGCGCCTCTCTAGCCACTCCTTAAAGAGGGGTCTTATCGCCGCTGTCGCGGCGTGCCCTGCGCTGGGTAGCGACAGTCGCTCTTTCCATGCCGCCATGAGTTCGCGCCGGAGATCTGTCCGCTCCGCACCGATTTGCCGCGGAAGCGAATCTTCCCCCCGGCGTAGTGCGTAGTTAGCAAATGTGGGCACAGGTTTACAGAATAAGTTAAGAAAGACTTCAAACTACTTTTCAGATAAACTTCAGTAGGTACGATTTAAGAGTAACACCATTGATGTATTCTTCTTTTTATCTTCTAGATATCTCGACGCTATGATAAAGTCTTAATATTGGTATGTAAGATATCTACAATACCAAGTTAAGAATTTCTAAATTTATCGCAGAGCGGCAGAGAAGAAGACAAGACTTATAAAAACTAACTTCAAACTTCACCTACTAATCTCAGATATACTTTAGATAAAATGGTGGTATGATTTTACGATTTATTCCGGTCTAACTTAGTATTCTAAAATAAATGCAAAATAAAATGGACATAATATGGCTATTTGGTCAGACAATCAGCCTCGAGCAGGCGCTTTCATTTTTATTTATCCTCAAAAATCAAAGTGACACTTCGTCGCATTGTCATTATGAACCCTGAAGACGCAGTGACTGCTGTACAGTCGAAAGGGCTATGGTTGAGAACCCCAGGCAAGGGAAGCGTTACCAGACAAGATCGGAAGATTCTTCCTTTTACACCTTTCCTAAGCGACACATTATTGTGTTCCGACATCCACGTGAACGAAGTCGCGGGCACAGCTAGTACTGAATACTCTTATATGCTACCCACAGTCATGAAAGAAAGGCTTGATGTAATCATCATTAAGGGATTAAACTATGGTCGTAAACGTTGACAAAAGAGGTTCCCTTTTACGACAAACCCATGAAAAGCGGTGGCTCTTAAATGTAACCACAGGCGTTGTTGTAGCTAATCTTAGATTTCAACTAAACCTAGTTACTGCTACTGCATACGAGGCTTGTTCTGCTACTACGTAGGAGGGTTTGAATGTGAGTATCTCTAATGTTAATTAAAAAGGAAAAGAGCAGTCATGAGGCCGGCCGAAAGAAGTGAAAACTTAAAACTTAAAACCCTGATACACATGATATACTGTTAATATAAGCACGTCGGTGACGCGAACCTATAAGATTTTCTCCAAACAAAAATCTATCAACGTGCCTAAAGAAGTTTACACTTCAAAAATCATGCGAGTTTCGAGAGACCTTGAAGTCGCCTTTATTCTTTCAACTAGTGGCTACACATGTTTGTGGAACAAAAATCGGTAGCGTTTTCAGTGTAATCAAGTAACATACATCTAAATTTTTACATTCATCATCTACCTAGCCTTGTCCCAACGGGGGGGGGGGGGGGTTAGACCCCATTCCAGTCTAAGCAATACTATAAAATATACCTCTTGGTAAGACTGGTTATCAGGCTTCTGACGACCCGCAACGACTGTTAAAGATCTACGAATGACAGCCGGGACCATAGACATCCGAGTGGTCGGGATCAACGGCGTAACGTGGTTTTAACTTTGTAATTTTTTCTTGATAAACTTTTACATTCATAAATCATAATTAGTATGTTAGGCTACACCGACAAAATATCATGAGTAGACAGAAGGGTATCCTATATTAGTATGCCCAACAATACCCCTCAACAAAGGCAATCCAATACCTTTATAATTACTTTACAATAACAAAAGAACAACACAGCACTTATTAACCTAAGTCTTTGTTTGCTAATTATAGTACTGCAACATTCTGTGTTTCATAAAATAATAAAGTAATTAGTGACGGAAATAGAAATTAACTTAGCGTATCATTATTATTCTAACCGTACCCGGGAGCATTACCTAAGTTACTAGTAAAATCTACTATTGAGCATTGTGATATCGTTTGTAAGCATCCCACGAAGACTAGTCTAACTAAATAAAAGATGAACGGAAGTTCAAACATCTATTTTTGAAATAGATTTAGCAAAGATACGGCTTTGAGCCAATAAAACGAATGACCCTTTAGCCGCGTTTGATCTGAATTTAACGCGAATTCCAGTTTCACGTTTATGCTAACCTGTGAACGAGTATGGCGACCTGAATGACACCTATTCGGGAACTTTAACATGCAGAACATTAGACTACACACTAGGTACTTACGTACTTAATGTACGATAGAATTTGCATTCACAATGTTTATTCATTTACCCGTGTTTATCCCTTGTTTTTTAGGTGTCTGTAGCTTGTGCCAAGAGCATGTTTTAGTTTTGATATTTTTATTATGTTAAGAATATTTTAACAACTGCGTCGTAGTTGAAATATTTATTTTAAAGAATAGAAAGTGTCCCATGAAATTTTTGTGAGAAATTTTATATTCTTAAATCTCTAGTTGTTCACTTACTGAATAAGAGAAGTCCAAACTCAAGATTTGCCAGCGGGCAATGGAGCGCAACATAATATGTATCAGGCAAACAGACCGCGTTAAAAACACCACTCTGCACTCTATAACTCAAGTAACGGATGAGGAGTAAAACCAGCCAAACTGAAGTGGGAGTTGGCCGGTCATGCCTCACGAATGCATCCGTAGAGATGCCTAAGATCGTCACTCACTGGCCGCCTGAGGGAGGACATGGCCGTCGAGGTAGACCGCGGGGAAGGTGGTGTGACGATCTGTTAATGTTTGCGCGGCCAACATAGCCAGAAATCGCACAAAATAGAGAGATTTGGAAGAAAAAACGCGGGACCTGTGCCCAGCAGTGAGACACAATATTAGCTATTAAAAAAAACTTTGAAAATTATTAAACCTTTTTTTAAGAATATATGAATATATATCTTTAGACGAAACAATTGGTACGATTTTCCGGAAAATTAAAACCAATGACTTGATAATTTGTCTCGCCCATAGTTGCTCAAAAACATGCGATTACCGAAAGATAGGGCGTTTCGACCTTTGACATTTTTCCGAATTCCTTTCTGATTAAACAGTTTCATTGTGAAAACCGCAACATTGTTCGTTTATATGAAGTGATTTACCAAATTTCCTCAATCGTTAAGGCTTTCATGTCGATCGCAATTTGTGTATTGTTGGAGTCGGCACGCGATACATAACTGAGTTTTATTATTTTTTAAGCATTTCTTTTATTGTGAATCATGGTGAACGATAGTTTTTGTACAAGTTCAAGTGTGCTGTTCTAGGTCTGTGGTATAATAATAATGGATTTATTAGAGCCATTGTTGAAGAAAATGATGTATTGTGAATTTGTGACTCATCGTTTTTCTTCTTAATGTACAATGTAACGTTTGATACAAGTTACAACCAACGTCTGCGTTGGTACAGTTAGCTTTTTGTAGCCACAACCTAGATTTGTAAATGATAAATTATATTTTTAAATTATTATAAAGAGAAAATATTTGATTTTTTGTATGTTCGTTTGTTACGCTTTCACGCTAAAACGGCTGAACGGATTGGGATGAATTTTGGCACATGGGTAGACCACGACCTGGAGAAAGACATAGGCTCCTTTTCATCCTAGATTGCAGATGAAGTCGCGGGCAACAGCTAGTATTTCTATAAATTGGTTAAAAGACACTTTTATTAAAAACACCGAACTAGTTTGAGTTCGTTTCCTAACTGACTAATCTGAGAAGAAAGACCGAAACAAACTCAGAGGTTACAGTGTCATTAAAACCTTTTGACCGCCACACGGTAAAAAATCAAAAACGTGCCCTCGGCGTCAAAGGCTGTCATGTAGTCGAACCGTGGCGTGCTGGGCACATTTTCGTTTGTCTTCTATACATGACTGTGGCGGTCAATAGCTTAAGGACCAGACATAATCTTGGTCAGGCCTTATGAAGACCATACTGATTACGACGATTAGATGAGATGGTCTTCTCAGGAAAGAATTATACAGATTTGGGTAGATCTGTTCAGTCAATGCACGCATTTGCCAGTAGTCGTGTAGCTCAACTCGGAATTTTGTACTTATACACTTAGCAAAATCTATGAATGCGTTTTCATAGGTCTGCATACAGTTTAAAATAATGAAATATTGCTCACATGCGCAGTGCACCTACGAGCTGCAAAGCCAGAGTCATGGTTTTGAATAATTCTTAGACCCACTTGCATCACAAATACACAGCAAAACACGTTTAACGTTACACGAATTTAAAACATCGTTGTGTTTCTGACAATCGTTTGAAGATGACAGAGACGAATGATGTTTTAAATACGAGGTTATTTTAAATTGGCTAGCTAAACTCCGCAGATGCGATGGGTGTCGATATCTGAACATGCTACAATAAACAGATTGTTGTATTTTTTGGGAGGTCAACGACTGCTGAGTGTTGATACCTACTTGAAGTATGGGTTGAGGAAAACTGTTTTCTTGTGTTTTATGTTTACATATAGATACCCATCACGTCTGTGCGAATAACTGCAAATAACTGCGAAATACAAAAATAATCATCAAATTAATTTATTTTTCGTTTTTATCACGTTTGGATATCGATACCCATCGTGTGCGGAGTTTAGCTAGCTAACTTAAAATAACCCTATACATTTAGCGCTAAACGCATTTATCTAGAGATTTGTGAAGCCAACGGGCCTAAGTCTTGAACGACAGTTTTAGGGAAAACCGTCTGTTATTTATAAGTTATTGTTAAACCAAGCTGCCTGCTGCTGAAAATAATAATTTCGAAGTTGCATTTTTGTATGCAACGATAATTACATGTAGCCTTTTATTATCATGTATTTTTATAAAGAATATTGCTTGCATTCTACGAAAACAACGCTAGAAAATAATCCTGCTAATGGCCGCTAGAAAAAAATAACAGCAAACGAAGCAAATTAGATATTAGAATAGAAACAAAGAGAAAACAATGAGAGCATTATACTTTTTTCGATCATTTTAACCGTGAATCACGAATACTGTATGTTTTTGCTGAATTTTCTAGTTGGCAGCAAAAGAATATTACAAGTATGGAAATGTTGAAATACAGTAAAAAACAACAAAATCAATCTTTATTTCGGCCAATGTTAGACATTTATCGGTGGATTATGTGGAGGCGTATTTTTTTAGGTTTCGTATAAATCTCTTTCGTAGTTTTATATAAGTCTATTTTTTTATTTTTATTTTATTAAACTTATAAAAGTCTTTCTTAGTGTACGCGTTGTTGAAGGAGAAATTTATTTATAGTTCGACATTTTAAAATAAAAGTATTTGAAAATAAGCTAGCTGCCAACTATAACACATTTGTGCTTATGATGCATTTAAACTCAGAGTAAAATAACAGTTACCCCCTTACTAATAAACGTTGTACAGCGTCTGTATAGTTACACAACGCTTTGTCTTTCGAAAGTCAAATATTAATGACTGAAAGCGAAAAATCGGTGTGTAAGTATTCTTCTGATTTTTATTTACGTTTAATAGTAAGGGGGTATTTATTTAGAGCAACATAATTTAAATTAATATTTACGACACAATTGAATGATTTAAAGGACAAATTGTCCAAACATAAAGTTAATATAGTATCGGTTAAAATGTGAAGTCCGAATGAAAATCATCGATACATCGGAACATATGGTAAACAATACAAAGTAATTGTAGCATATCTGTTCGGATGATCACAAATAATGTCGCTCGTTTGTCATTTTTCCATTAAAATAAACGGTTTACGGTTATAAACTCTGAAGTAGGTAGAGATGGGCAAAATCGGATGTTCATTCAAACAGGATTAAGCGATTATTCGATGGAAAGAGATATGTTTTCGATTCATTCTATTGATGTAAAATTATTCGTATAAATAGTTGGTACCTAATTTAGATTTTGGGTCATGTAATAAAATAATTTTTATATAGATAATTATTAGGGTTTGATTTAAGTTTATCCATCGTGATTTAAAAAAAAAAAACAAAGAATTGAATTAAAAAATCCAAATTACAATGTGAACAAATAATAATTTCATTCAAGATTCGAAACAATTGCTATTATTCGAATTTCTTAAATGATTTTTGCGAGCATTTTTCTACCAAACAAATCCAATCCGATATTCTCTTTCCGTTAGACCCATCCCTATTTGGGACATTTATCAATAATATGTAATTTATGGGCATTTATGTTACTGATAAATATGCTGCCTACCGGTGTTTACCTCAGTGATATTACGTTGGATTCCTGGCGATCACTCATTTGTAGTACCGTATTTACCAGTCATTGGCTATACGCGTTGATGATTCGATTACCGGCTAAGAATTTAGCTGGTTGACTGACTTTGATCGTGGGTACATCCCACACATTTACGTATTTAATTGGAAAAATATATTTTGGGATAAGAGAAATTTTACGTTATTTCGGAAGGAATTTGAGTATCGTTTACAATTTTTTTAGATTATTCTGGCCTTTTTTGAAGTATTTACCAAAACGGAGGGCATTTTCTTTCTTTTTTCTAAGAACTAAAAATGATTATTTCAATAAGAATTTATAATTTAAGTAGGTTTAGGATGAAGATTATACAATATTAATAAAAACTTTTTAACAAAAAAGAAAAACCGACTTCCAAAAAAACACTACAAAGTGAAAAATTACTTTAATTTCGGAAGTCGGTGTCTTTGGATCTGTATTTTAGGTTTTTGCCACCGACTTCCGAAATTAAAGTTATTTTTCACTTTGTAGTGTTTTTTTGGAAGTCGGTTTTTCTTTTTTGTTAAAAAGTTTTTATTTCCCGCTTTTTAGTGGGTCTGTTTATAATTTATCTAAGTTACAATAGCCTAATGTCAACTTGCTTTTCCCGATGCAGGGAAATTCATTGTTGAGAGTTCTCCTGGTATTTCACCATCAGCTCCATTTCACCATTCGCATTGTGATGAGCATAACTTGCTTAGCAACCATAATAAAGTAATCGAATCGCAACCCATGAAATACTTATTATTGAGTAGTTCCGGTGGCCATCTGTGGTCTTTATCATCAGTTCCACTTCACCAAATAGTGCTTTTCGAGAGCAAATGCATGAGTTACTATAAAAAATACCCAAATCGCTATAGGTGTGCCTATAATATTTGAAGAGTTCCTTCGATTTCTCCAGGATCCCATCATCAGATCCTGACCTGATGACAATGGGACCACCTGGAAAGTATACCCTTTCAAACAAAAAAATATTTTTTGAAATCGGTCCAGCCATCTTCGAGTAATCGGGGAACATACATAAAAAAAAAAAGGTTCCGACGAATTGAGAACCTCCTCCTTTTTGAAGTCGGTTAAAAAGAATATTTGTTTTATTATTTACTAGCAGCGCCCCGCGGTTTCACCCGCATAAGTGTCGATCCTGTAGGAATATCGGGATAAAAACTATCCTATGTCCTTTCCCGGGATGCAATCTATCTCTCTGCCAAATTTTATCGAAATCCGTTCAGTGGTTTAGGGGCGTGAAAAGGTAACATACAGACAGACAGACAGACAAAGTTACTTTCAAATTTATAATATTAGTACGGATAAGAATTATTAGAGGGAGATTACAACATCACGCCTGTATTTCCCGACCGGGTAGGCAGAGCTTAGGTACACCCACATTTCGCCAGTTATGTTTTTAAGTCCCATGTAATAGGGCGTGAGCCTATTACCGTCAACCAGGCACAAATCCAGACTCCGGGCTGCTACTCAGAAATTCCAGTTGAAAAAACCCAATACCACATTTTTCCGACACGGGAGTCGAACTCAGAACCTCCAGCTCAGCAGTGGCGCTTGCGGCCACTAAACTAACGAGGCAGTCTAAAAATAAGAATAAATAATACCAGCCCCACGACTCTGCAAACGTAGTGTGGGACGCCCTCCGGCCAGGTGGGATGACGATCTGCGAAAGACTGCAGGCAGATGCTGGATGCGTCAAGCTGAAGACAGGGCGCTATGGCGCTCATTAGGGGAGGCCTATGTCCAGCAGTGGACTGCTATAGGCTGATGATGATGATGATGATGATGATGAATACCAGCCCATTGTTGTCCCATTGCAAGGATTCTTCTCTTAAAGAAAAGGTACAAGCTTTCATGACCACGCTTGCTCTAGACGGGCTGGCGATTTCAGATTCACAGTAACTATAAGTCCGTGCCTCGGAAAGCACGTTAAGCCGTTGGTCCCGGCTGTCATTCGTGGATCTTTGACAATCGTTGCGGGTAGTCAGAAGCCCGAAAGTCTGACAACCAGTCTGACCAAGGAGTATCGTATTACCTAGTAACTGGGCTGTGGAGGTCAGAAGGGAGTCGCTCCATGTAAAATACTGGTATTCAGCTGCATCCGGTTAGACTGGAAGCCGACCCCAACATAGTTGGGAAAAAGCTAGGCAGATGATGATGATTAACTATACCTAAGTCCAGGTTTCCTCGCGATTTTTTCCTTCGCCGATGTGAGTAATGTCCTAGATAAACTCGGAATCATCGTCTGCCTAGCCTTTTCCCAACTATGTTGGGCATTAAAATTATTTTTGAACTAGCTACGCCCTGCGGTATTACCCGCTTAAGTGTCGATCCCGTGGGAATATCGGGATAAAAAGTAGCCTATATGTTAATCCATTTTTTGTCCAGCCGTTTGAGGGTGAAGAAGTAACAAACATATAAACATACACACACACACTCACAAACTTTCGCCTTCATAATATTAGTGTGATATTATATGGCTGCTGTGTAATCTACTCCTGTGCCTACTTTCATAAAGATTAAATCGAAGCATACAAATAGTTAAACAAACACCCAATATCCTGCAAAATACGTTCTGTAGCATAAACTTTTAAATGAGTCCGCCATAATTTCGAGTATAAAGTTGCATATCTAACTTAAATCTATACTAAATCGGATCGCGTGCGGCAGGCGTGACTACAAACTCGCACCGTATTCGCTGGGGCAAGTTCCTACATTTTTAATTGCTAACTCGTTAGGTTGCTGATTATATCCTTTCTATTTTGGTTTAACAAAAGGTTATTAACATTTGAACCCTTGATACCCTATAACCTTAAAGGCTTTTTAGGGTTAAAAACGGAACCCCGGAGTCCCGGAGTCTGACAACCAGTCTTACCAACGGGTATCGTATTACCCTGTAACTGGTTTGTGGAGGTCAGATAGGCAGTCGGTCCATGTAAAATACTGGTATTCAGTTGCATCCGGTGAGACTGGAAGCCTAACATAATTGAGAAAAGGCTAGACAGATGATGATGTGAAAAGGAGTTTCCATCGATAAAAATTACAAACTTTCATATATCTTTCATCCCCTATTTCAGCTCCTTTAGGCGATGAATTTTCAAATATATTATTTTAGTGCTCACTTTTGTTATACATATAGAGTGGCACACATATACAGTATCAGCTTCTGCCCGCGACTTCTTGCGCATGAAATTTCACCCTCCCCCATTCACCCTCTTAGGGGTGGAATTTCGAAAATTCCTTTCTAAGAAGATACTCTCGACTACTCTTTACAAAGAACACTAGGACTAGCGGTTTAGGCTGTGCGTTGATATATCAGTCAGGCAGGACTTGTCAAAATGTAGGGAACAGCCGATTTTTTTCGCCATTTCAGGTTTGGTCCCATAGTAAAAGTTGTTTGTATAGATACAGTTTGTGCGTAAATGTCCCTGCCACTCTGTATGGCCCAAGAGGTGCAAAATCTCATGCTTTTGGACCCAGCCGTTTAGGTTGTGCGTTATTTGTCAGTGAGTAAATGAATCTAAGATTTCTTAAGGTAGTTTTTTTATTTGTTTCAGGATTGAACAGTTTGAGGCGATGTCGGGTCGCCATGGGGCGAAGTGGTAGTGCGATGGAGGTATGTACTGATATTTTTACACTAAATGAACATAGACAATGTCTAAAGGCTTTTTTGACTTTTCACTAAATGGGTGAATATGTATTTATAGTTTTAACTCTTTGATTGTCGTAATTAGAGACACAATAGAAAGACAATTGCTTATGTCGGACTGTGTAACATAAGACATTCGAGAGGTTAAATTCCTTATTTAAACGTTTCTGTACAAAAAGGATAAAATTCTGGAAAATGCACAACGATTAAGTAACACTCTACAACTCAAATTACTTGTCGCTTTGCTTTAGCCTTTGAAGAAATATATTAGTACGAGGCACTTTAGAATTGAGAATCGATTCTTTGTCAAAGCTAATCGACTCGGTAATTGGTTGCATCGAACTCCACTTCCATAACCGATACTCAATTACTGGCTAAAGTACACATAGATGCGAACTTTGTCAACTGTCATAGGTATGTTCACATGCTAATTAGGCATCGTAAAGTACTGTTCGTTGGAGCTGCAGCAAAGGAATCAACTCGTTATAATCGATATTCCTTTGTGCATGAAGTAGGTATCGATTAATCGTTCGACGTTTGAAACGATAGAGTAGTTTGGCGGTTGGACTTGGAACTTGCAAATTGAGAAGATTCGATGTGGTTAGTAAGTGTGATGAGTATGTAGGGACGGCTGCATTAATTGGTTGCCAGCTGCAAATAATATTATAGTATTTTTTTATCATAATCAAATATCCATTATTTTTGATGGTTTGGTACTATTTGACTTGCTGTATATACCTACATACATCTCCAGTGCATAATGGTTTTACTAGACTGTCTAAAAACTTCAAATCACAAAGTCCACTAGTGAATTAAAATGTATCTTCATGCACATGCCAGGTAGTGTTCAATCAACTTCGACAGAAATCGCAATGTAAAATGATCTCTTTTAATTTTCGTGAATGTTGCCGAATTCAAATCACACATATCGAATTCACTCTTTTATTTCTCTTTATGAAATGAAAGTTCGCGACAAACAGACATATTTCTCGAGATCTTTGTCATTGGAGGTATTAAAACTATAACAAACACACAACAAAATATTTATCTCTAAAATGACCCATTAACAACAAAGCAGCTTAATATTATAGCCTCCCCTATTGTTAATTGTCTTCCCATCCTCTTGTTTTCCTTACATCACTATTATTTTGCGATGAAAACGGCTGACATAAAAGTGGTCGTTACAAGACCATTAAATGGTAACATTGTCCGGCGTACGGATTTTCATAGATGTGGCAATAACATTCTACTTTTATGGAGTAAACACCTATTTGAATGAGGTAGGGATTTGAATATAGAATGTTTGCGTTTTTTTTCTTTGAAGCTTGACCCCTTGTCGTCGCGCGAATACGCGATCGACGATCGCTGCGTTTATTTGTCACTCATTTTTTTTGGAAAGCCCGCACGCACCCTCTTTCTGCGCAATGATGCGTTCGGATTCGCCGAGCGAAATGAAAGCGACGTTCGCGTATTTGCTTAACGATCGCTTATATTAGGACATGGCCAGAAAGTGAGTTCAGAAAAATGTAATCAACATCTTTCCAAGCGGTCAAACTCATTTGCCTTGAGTGTAGTTCAGCTTTAGGAGTGCAGATTGAGGTTTTTATATTTACGCTTATTATTTCGTTGATTTGATTAAACAAAAGCTAATCTAAATGTGTCTTCCAAATGTGTCAAAAGTTTCTTATCCTTATAAGCTTCAACCACTGAATACCAAAAAACTGTCTTACACAATAAAACATTCACAACATAAGCGGACCGTTCCAAGTTCCTACGTTTTATTTCTCAGGGAAATATGGTTGAATATAATGTATCATTATTAAAATGTCTCTGCACATTGAAATGAAAAAATAACACATAACTGAACGTATTCCAACTGCATGTTTGTTGGAATAACGCCAGTTACTTATAACCAGTTTAAATGCAGTCCTTATGGGTTCCCGACGCGGGTCGCGAACTTGGCCGCCCCTCTTTTTCCTAGCGAAGCGAGTGGAATTCCAAACGGATTCTGAATTAACTTGGTACAGACGCCAGCACATCAAGCTACCTGAAACTGTCAAGTTTTCCCAAACAACTTTGAACCTTATGCTATAGCGATAAAGTTGAAAATCTATTAAAGAAATTTGACAGATTGTAGTAGGTTAATGTGCGGGCGTCTGTACTTTAGATCCGGTCAAAGCTATTAAGGTGTTGATTTGTAAAACGCTGTTAGACAAAATTAGTTAAAGGTTTTTAAGAGGCAGGAGGGAGAGGTTTTTTTTTTTAGTTTTTGGGGGGGGGGGTTATATTGGCATCGTCAATCATCACCGTGGTAATTGCGTAGGTACCACACTAACAGTAGCAATGGCTTTCATTTTGGCAGTTCAGCAACATTAATTGCGTAATTTACGTTGGTGAGCAGACAAATATTTCGAACGTATATAGCAATGCATTAACAATATCCTTCAAAATGATTCAGATTCTGATTGATAGTGTGTTACGCAACTAGGATGCAGGTCGCTTGACATGAAACGTTATCACTAAATAGTATGATAACTTTTACTGTAGGTACTAACGACAACGCAATCGAAATAGATAGGTACAAGTATTTTCAACACAAATCCTAATGCTTCGGAATTCCGAAATTAGATTCACAATTAGTAATAGGTATATTTATTTTGAGCAGTGGTGGCCCAGTGGTAACTGCCGCGACTTAAGAGTTGCAGGTAGTAGGTTCGAACCCAGACAGGCGCTTTACTTTGTGTAAATTATTTCATCACCACTGCTCTCAAAACGGTGAAGGAAAACATCGTGAGGAAACCGGCATGTCCTAGAACCAAAAATTCGAAGACATGTGACATCTGCCAATCCGCACTGGGCCCGCGTGGTGGATTATGGCCCACTCCCTCTCACAGAGAGGAGGCCTGTGTCCCAGCAGTGGGAACATTATAGGCTGTTTATGCTATATATTTATTTATATACAAAATTAAAAATACAATTATCACTACGAAACATAGAATGGGCGGCCTTTTTCTGCGATCTCTTCCAGGCAACCTTCTTAATTTAATGTCTCTTTCGAATTATTTATTATTCTTTTGGAACCCTTTCAACCACTGCTAACTTCAGACTAGGAAACTTTTAACATTCGTTACATTTTCGACAAACATACGAATCATTAAACTTGCTTACACAAGTGAACAAAGTACAAGAGTGCTGACCACCCGCATCAAAAAGAAAAAGATAAATAGGAAGTAGAATAAAGTTCACTGAATAAAAAATGTTCAGGGTACATTCCAGAGATAAAATTACTCCTTGAGAACTTTCGATTGGGCCAAAAACTTTTTTAATATCAACTTTAATGATCTCGATTTTCGTACAGTCTTAATGAGAATTTAACATTTTCCAGTTTGTTCAGAATCGATTGGTGTTTTTTTATGAAAAGTATTTGCTCATTAAATTGGAAACCATCAAATTATTATTAGATCTTTAAAAAGTAACGCATTGCTGCTCAATGAACAATTATGAAATATTAAATAAACGAGGTATTTATTTAGGACACCGACGACGTACGTAATATATTTCCAATTGAGTTGGTGTGATTGGAAAAATAAAAAGAAAGCATGCATCCGGAAAACAAAAGGACATAAAATGTAAACCACATAGATATCAGCATATTTATCACGTAGTACATTCACTTCCTATGGACACTCAGGTATAATTCGGAAACTAATAGTAACCAAATATACCCTTACTTTATATGTCCCTTACTTTTCGACTTTTCTTTTCGAGAGCAGTGGTAGCCAAGTGGTAACGGCCGCGACTTACGAGTTGTAGGTCGTAGGTTCGAACCCAGACAGGCGCTTTACTTTGTGTAAATTGTTTCATCACCACTGCTCTCAAAACGGTGAAGGAAAACATCGTGAGGAAACCGGCATGTCCTAGAACCAAAAATTCGAAGACATGTGACATCTGCCAACCCGCACTGGGCCCGCGTGGTGGATTACGGCCCACTCCCTCTCACCTAGAGGAGGCCTGTGTCCCAGCAGTGGGAACATTATAGGCTGATTATGTATGTATGTATGTACTTTTCGACAGCATAAGCATAATGAGCCTATAATGTTCTCACTGCTGGGACACAGGCCTCCTCTCTTCGAGAGGGTGTGGGCTATAATCTACCACGCGGGCCCAGTGCGGTTACTTTTTGATAATCATCAGAACTCAGTCTCACACATTTTCTTTTGATTTTCAATATCACAACCATGTAATTCGGGACTCCCTTACATCGACCTTGCAAACACACCAATAAACTCTAAAATCTCAATTTCACGTGTAGCTTAATTGTGGAAGGGATTCGGTTGCAAATAAACGTGCGAATTTGGATCGTAGTCGTAATACAGAACATAACGGTAGAGCCACAGAATAAATGTGTACAGAAAGTCGGTTCCATACATGGAGCGAACACGCACGCACAAATAAATACGCGTCTACGTACAGCGAGCGTAAGTTGTGACCACGACGTGCGTTGTCGCGTCGTCTACTACTGATTTTGTACTTTATAACGTAGTTATTATTACCTTACAATGATGCTAGCTGTGCCCCGCGGTTTCACCCGCATAAGTTTCGATCCCGTGGGAATATCGGGATAAAAAGTAGCCTATATGTTAATCCAGGGTGTCAGCTACCTCCATACCAAATTTTATCAAAATTGGTTTGGCCTTTTGAGCGTGAAGAAGTAACATATAAACACACACACACACACACAAACAGACACAAACTTTCGCCTTTATAATATTAATAATGTGATAAATTGTGTTAACCCTCATGTTAGGATATTTAAGTACCTAGATGACTCAAAAGTATTTCAACATCCGAACAAACCTTTGATATTGAGGTTTTTGTAATATTTCTGTTTATGTTTTATTTTTATTCTGTAATTAAGAAATAAATAAAAAAAGTGCACTCGCGGCAGTAATTTGTTTGACGTTGTTGGCTCGATCGCCATATCTATGATTGTATGTGTCTATGTGTGCGTGCAACTGTTTTCACTCGTGTCATGGGGCCGGCCTTCTGTACCTATATACTACTCTATGGTAACAAGCTGCGTAAATTACATTGTTTGTCAAAAGACGTAAGTATTCAGGTCACGGCAGCTTTGTTTGGTTTCGCATCAGTTTGATGTGTTGTGTTGAAACCACGTAAATAAAGGTGTCTCTCTGCGTGTTTTCGGGTTGGTCAGGGTTTTTTTAATACCTGGGCACGGCCAGACAAGAATAAATGGATGCATGAATTTCCATGTAGGTATATATTTATGTAGATACTCGTACAATTTCCTATTTCTTAATATTGGAAATTGATTTGACCTGTGTACTATGCCGACCAAATCCTGAAATTAGTCCCCGTCGCCGTTTGGTCTACATATTATAATTAAATTACCGTTGTCACTCGCTAATTGGATTGCAGGGTTTAGTTGACATTTGCTTCCTGTAGGTATGACTTATATCCAGCTGCGTCTAAGATGACTGATATCTGTTTACTTGTTGATATAGCTGTTTGTGAAGCTGTTACAATGTAAAAAAAACAAAACACTACATCACCAGGCGTTAAAAACTAATGGACCACGGAAGTAAATAGAATATAATAGGTACCTAATAAAGGGAAGCCAACGAAAAAGAGGAGAAGGAAAGAGTAGGGGAAGAGGAAAATTAAGAAACGATGGATGGATTGTGTAAATGATGATATGGTTAGAAAGGGGGTGACTACCGAGATGGTGACTATAGAGAAGTATGGACGAAAAATACATGTTACGCCGACCCCGAATAAATTGGGATAAGGGCAGGAGAATGATGAAAGGGAAACCCGACAGAGTTTCTAATTGAGTTATTCAATATTTGTTAAAAAAACAAAGCGTCCACAGACGTTGTAAGCGTGGGTTTGGCGCTTGGGCATTCTGAAGTTTGCAAAAAAGTGCTATAAAATAATGGTGTAGAGCGGCGCTTGTCAGCGGGGCATCCTCGGGTTCTAGTTATGAAACTGTACCGAGAGAAGGAACATAGGTATTGCGATGTTTGTGGGACAAGCTCTTCGTAGATAGCGGTCTGAAAAAGTTTATGATTACTAAAACGGCATGACGCGGTCTACAGATTATGAGGATAGGTA
Source organism: Oligia latruncula (assembly GCA_948474745.1). Lineage (NCBI taxonomy): Eukaryota > Metazoa > Arthropoda > Insecta > Lepidoptera > Noctuidae > Oligia > Oligia latruncula. The sequence continues at coordinate 7,416,620 of OX419693.1, read as the reverse complement.
GATAGGCAGCTGGGTGTGGATATGGAGTTGCGTCGTAAGTACGTCCACCTCATATTCTGCCCTCTGCCTTTATGCCCTGTCTTTATGTGCCCTCTGCCTTTATGACATGCAGTCAAAGTGACCTCTGCGCTGTCACCGGCGACGACGACGCCGCCGCCGTTGAATTGGCGAAGTTTTGGACAGCCAATATTTGTATTACCTACTGTAGTGTCAGCGACATGCGACACGAAGAAGAAGGATACTTCGAATCTAATAGCGTCTTATTCTCAATTTTTTAATATTTTTCAATATTTTAACTCAAAAGGTCTTGACTCGTGTTAACACGCGAGTGAACATTCAGTCAGTCATTCAAGAATGTATAATGTTTAATGGTATAAGGTATTATGGGAATTATAAAATCACCAATTTTACCACCATTGGAAGACGTACCCTGCATCTCTCAAAGTGATGGAACCGCTACATCTTATGACCTGTCGCACACTCCAGAAGCACGGCAGCGCAGTTCAACGTTCGACAAACGATACTCCAAGTTCCAAACTCGGTCCCGCTCCGTTTTGTTTGTCGTTATAACACTGGACCAGATGAAATTGTTTCAAAAACACTTAAGTATTTTAATATTTTTCATCTTTTACACTAGTACAGACTTCTCTTGTTAATGTTTCTTTTTATTGTCTGCTTAACAAAGAGCGGAAAGCTGTACCTTAGTACTACTATGATAATAATTAAACTGAGAATTATATTTTCGCGTGTCAGAAAAGGATTTTAATATTCATTTGTTAGAGCAAGTTTCGGTGGGAGAAACGAGAGCGATAAAAGTACGCAGTAAAGCACGTATTTAATGCTAAAGGAAATACTTTTTTAACTCTTTATTCTGAAATAAAGAGTTAAAAAGTGACTGATCACACTCCATCGCTTTTTTGCCAAAAGCGACGCATTGCATTTGCCGCCAAAGAGCATCTTAAAAATCAAATTCACCAACCAAATTCGCAACACCACAATACGCTCCAAGACAGGTATCGCCGATGTTGGCGATAAGTCTGCGAGGCTGAAGTGGGACTGGGAGGGTCACACCTATAGGATGCATCCAGACAGATGGGCCAGGATCGGCATACAGTGGATGCCTGAATACGGGCGTCATCACCGAGGCAGGTCTAAGAATCGCTGGCGTGACGATTTGGACTCGTTCCTAACCGATTGTTCGGAGAAGGAACAGCATAAAAAAGTAGAAAAAAAAGGGGGACGCAAAGGCGTCCCCCTTTTTTTCCCCCAAAGGGCCACCGGTGGTACCTACACATAGGTTTACTGAAAAAAAAAACAATCACACTCATCATACCATAATAACATTTTTAAAAGTTAATAGCATAGCATTGTTTCAATCAAAATAGTGCTTAAAATTGTTCCAATTGCTTTTATTATCGTTAGGTACCTTTGTTATCTACAATGATTGATCAAAGCGAATTCCGTGTTGTGCTTAATTGATTTCGCTATGTTTTTTGTTCAACGGGTTAGGATTTAACCCATGTTTATATTTGATCCAGAGAAGGATACGTGTGACAAGGATGGTTTCATCAAGGTGGAGAAGAAGAAGAAGCCTCCTTGTCGGAACCAGTGTGGCACCGCGCTGGCAGGATCCAACATGTTGTTGCGTCCAGCAATCCCGACGACGCTGCTGTACGTGTCCAGACTGCACCACTCCACGAAGGTTGAGGAGGTCGTGGAGTACATGCGTGTGAAGACCAACTGGACTTTGAGGGTCGAGAAGTTGGAGTCGCGTCACAACACGAACTTCAAGTCGTTCGTGGTACGCGTGCCGACACATCATCTCGAGAAGTTCCTCAAGGAAGAGTTCTGGCCGAAGGGTGTTGTGTACCGCCGGTTTCGTGGCCGGCTACATGACACCAGTCAGCGAAAGACGACGCAGACACTTCGTGTGCTTTAGCTTATTAATTTTTTAGTGTTATTATAATGTTGTATGTATTTATAGTATTTTTAAGTTATTTTGATATTGTATTGTATGTGTTTTATATTGGCCGTGATGCCTGAAATAAATGGATAATAATAATAATATTAACACTGAATTTTGTTGAAAAAACGTGGATTGTCACTGTTTTTTTTTTCCAACAATTGAATTATAGCCCATTTGATGCGTATATTTTCAAAACATTTGGATTTACTTTGTTATATCACTAAGGGATGATTGGGGCTGGATTTAATATAAATATTCAATCCCATATTATTGTTATTTTGAATTACTAAACATATTAATTTAAAAACTAAAATGTACTCTTAAAATAAATGAGACTCTTTCTGTGAGCCTCAATTCATTCCCATTTTGGTTTCCTGAAAAGCCTTTACGACGTACGGCATTCACCTTAAAATACTAAATCGATACCCTAGTATGCTGAATTGCCTTTTTGCACTAGCTGAGTGATCGCGACCAACTATGATCTAGCTTTCGTATTTGAAAATGAGCCTGACAATAAAACATATGCTTATTTATTTATACACAGCGATCATTATTGAAAGAACAAAAAGTTGTTTTGAGGGTATAAGGTGAATATATCGGCAGCGGCGGCGACCTCTCGCGCCCGGCCCTGGTGCAAGCCATGGTCCGGGGCGAGAGGGAGTGGGAGGCAGTCACCTTCTTCTGCGAAGCAGTCATGCTAGCAGCGAAGGAGGTGACGGGACGGCTCAGGGAGAGAGCCTCCCGTCCCAGCCGCCGCGGGAGACGCTCCGGGCGTCGGGAGCCGCGCGACGACTCCCGGCCACCGTAGGCGCGGGCCTGCGGGCGGAGAGTAATGGGTAGCTCACCGTCCGATCAGGACCAGGCCCGTGCCGGACGGCGCGTACGTGTTCCACGCGCGCCTCAAAGAGATGTCAGCATCGAGGAGGGGCCCCATAGGGCCGAAGCCTGCCGGGTCAGCGGGATTGTCCGAAAGGGTTACCGCTGGCCCGGAACATAAAGGGCTAAGGAAGGAACACGGGTGGGTTTTAGTCAGTAAGAGTCTGACACTCCCTTCCGCTCCACCCAGAGCGGGAGGGGTCATTTGATGATTTCCCATCCGAAAAAAAAAAAAAAAAATGGTATAAGGTGATCATCATTTTATGATCAATTCGTTTCTGGAGGGTGGGTAATTTATATTCATTATTTCCCTCTACCTAAAGGAACTATCCACCTTCACGTCTTATTTGGAATGCGTTTATATCTTACACTCGTCTGGACTAAGTACACGACTAAATGCAATGCCAGTTTTAATATTAAAAGCTAGAGAATTTCTTGGAAGACTCAGATCTCATAGGAGCTTTTAACTTGTTCTCTTTGGTTAGCCAAGCATAGCATATACAATCCCTTTGATATTACAGGTGCATACTACCTACAGTATTTGTCTGTCCTTCCCCTTTTTAATCCATCCAAAGGTTGTCTTTAAAAGATCGCTTTTAGCGATAAGACCGCCCATTGTGTCACCCTATGTACAGTTTCTATTTTTATGTCTGTAATTTATTTGGTGTACATAATAAAGAGTATTTCTATTCTATTCTATTCTATTCTATTCATAAATTGAATTACAGCCCATTCACAGTTATATAACCTCTGACTTTGCATGACTATCAAAATCACAGTTTACCTTATTCTGGTTACAATAAGATTGCTTTTGGCTTGCTGCCACTAACAAGTCTGTCAATATCACAGTGATCATTATCTCGTTACAATAAGGTTGCTGCTGTCGGAGTAAAATAACTGTGAATGGACTGTAGGCTATTCCCATAAAATGATGCATGTAAAAATACATAAACAAGTATACAAGGACCTTTGACAATCGGAACTAATGCCGCCATCTTGTTATTTGCAATACATTTCACAAAACATACTCGTAAATTACCAACAGCATACCCTTTTTTTTTTTTTTTTTCGTCTGGTATATCATCAAATGACCCCCCCCGCTCTGGGAGGAGCGGAAGGGAGTGTCAGACTCTTACTGACTAAAACCCACCTATGTTCCTTCCTTAGCCCTTTATGTTCCGGGCCAGCGGTAACCCTTTCTGACAATTCCGCTGAACAGCATCCCTTTGTCAACGTCATTTGAGTGCCAAAAGATCCGTGTAGCACTATATTTAAATAAGGCAATACAACATTTAAAGGGAATACAAACTTTTTGGAAGTAAACACCTCATTTTTTCTACGATTGTTTTAAATTTTTCTTTGAAGGTATCCCACGCAGTTTAGCAATTTTGCTATATTGCGTGGGGTTAAATAAGAATACCTTTTAAGGTATTACATTTAACAGTCGAGGGTTGTTTGGGGACGTTGAAAGTGACAGGTTGTAAGCCCTTTATCAGCCTGAACTGAAACAGATATACAAATTAAAATTACAAGGTCTTTTAGTTAATTATTGCAAAAGGTTTTTGTACGTTAGTATTATTAGGAGTAAATTGGATATTAAGTGGGTGTCAAAAGGATTCGTCATTACAAATCCTATACCTACAGAGACAGTTATTGCTGTAGAGGTAATTCTCTCATTAATTAAAATACTTACGTCAATAGTTTTCAGAATATTTCTTTTATCTTCTAAAAACACTGTTTGAAGCTGTATACGTCTTTACTTATATTAATAGAGAACTATTTTAGAATCATCGAACACAGTGCAACGAAAGCATTTCAATTTTTATTTTGTTTAAGTTGGAGAATTCACATTCCTAAACACTTCAGCTGATAATGATGACAATATTATCAACAAAATTATTCAAATCCACGTCAAAATTAACATAATAAGTGGGTTCTCACTCAACCCACAACTTCCACAATTGTAGCGACAAAGGAAAAAGTTGGCCCACTGAGGGATTTCCAGACGAGACAATTCGACCCAATTTAGAATTCAACAGAATTACCACTCTTATAGAGTTTACCACGAAGTTCTGTGTGTTGACGCCTTAAGTGCCTGGATTTTACGATGAACGCGGAACATTCAAAACTTCATGTAGGTAGGTTAGTAAGTAACTTAGTCAATTTTCATATTCCGTTTATTGCGATGTTTCGAAATTAAAGTACTTGACGGTGGAATGAGCTATCTGTTGTTTTCCAGTTGTTGTATAGATATAATAATAGAACGGGGAATACTCGATTACTAAATATCAGTTTGGAAGACATCAGGTGAACGCGCGTGTATAGTTTGGCTTTCTTTTGCAAACTATTCCTTTAGTTTTCAACGACGGCTATTTTTCCCATAGTGCTCGAAGCAAGGCAGTGGTGATTCTCATAGCTGATTAATTAGTAAGCGAGTATTTGCCATACTATTGCCAAACCAACTCGAAAATAACAAAAAGCTTATTCTAGCCTCTTTTAATCACATTAATATTATAAGTAAAGGCGAAAGCTTGTGAAGTTGTTTGTATGTTTGTTACTTCTTCACGCACAAACGGTTAAACCAATTTTGATAAAATTTGATATAGAAAGTAGCTGACATCCTGGATTAACACATATGATACTTTTTATCCCGTTATTCCCACGGGAAACTTATGCGGGTGAAACTGCGGGTCGCTGCTACTATTACTTATGTTGCAGTCTAATATTAACTGGCTATGTTACAGTATCATGTTCCATAAGTTCAACAAATTTATTTCCATTCCGACGCTATATCGTATCTTAACGTCAATAATACATGCTCGGTTACCAGGCTCCTCCACTGACATAAGAGCGGATTAGGCATCTCTTCGGAGGCCCGGCTATCTATAGTCCGACATTTACGTATACACCTAGGTACTTTCCTTTGTGTGTACAAACATGCTGCGGTGCATCACAGGTCTTGGTGCCTCATCACTATAATACAGTCAAGTTTTCCAAAGCCAAAACAAAGATATCGATTTGCTCAATTATCAATCGTTGATCGCTTGTTATGAACTAACTGTGTTATTTTTTTATTTATTTAAGATCTTTAACAGCTTGCTTATTCTGCAAGCTATGTCGGTAATTTCGGTTCTTTTCCGGATAACAGCAGAAGTATAAATAAATTTAAAATAAAACAGGACTCAGATCAGAAATATTCTTATCAAGGTAATAAAACGATTTCCACAAAGTTTATCAGCAGAAATATGAACTAAGTTTAAATTGTGGCGCAAGCAATACTGCGTTTAACAAATTAATTGCCGCCATCTTGTATTTCGAGACTCGGTCTGAGAGACTAGAAGATCAACTGCTATATTTAGTTGTATCAATGATGCAAATATCGTTTGTTGGCAAAAGGAAGCGGAAGTACTTCGTAGTGGCGCACAGCTACCTATATTATTTATAAGTTAAGATCAATATCAGTAACCAACGAATCGTCCAAACTAATATCATATCTATTCTCAAAGAAAACGGTTGGGTTTCTGTATTTGACTTAGGTAGTATTCGTGGTTAAATTAAACCATTTACAGGCACTTTTGAGTCGGTCAGTGCGAACCCGTAGTGGGCCCTCTCACAGAGAGGAGGCCTGTATCCCAGCAGTATGAACATTATCGAAAATTCTTCAGAAAGTAGCCGTTGATTGCACATACATATATAAGCGAAAGCTTTCGTTCATCCCGCGCATATGCCTTTAATCTTGGTCCCCTTCAAACTTGTTCCTACGAAACAAGATTAAGTAGTTTGTGAATTAGCACTAGAGCTGGATCCAACCAAACAGCCCATAGATTTTCTTCCTCATTTAACTTTCTCAGTTTCGTCACGATGTTCTAGATAAGTTGGTAAGTAGAAGGATGTGCCAACTTTCGCGTACATGCTTATGATTTATATATTTTTGCAGATTTTTATGAGTTATGAAATCTTATACAAGGTTATATGAGGAAATATGTTTATTATGCAGTAGGTACACATAAATGTATAAACTTACTGCTATTTCCCATGGGGATGGGAGAGACTGGATGCGGAAGGCGGAAGACAGGGTGTTGTGGCGCAGCCCGGGAGATGCCTATGTCCAGCAGAGGACTGCGATAGGCTGGGTTGATTGATTGATTGAAGGCTACAGAACACCACTTGTTTGCTCACAGTTATTTTATTTAACTAAAGAAGTAAAGCAAAATTATTGCATGCATACGTTTCGCCTACCTGTTTATATAGGGTAAAATTTAATTAGCGAAAGCGGTAATGTCATACTTGAAACTTAGAAAAATCTTTTTTTGTTCTATTGTCATTAAATATCGATACCCATCACATCTGCGGATTTTCGTTATCTTATCTGAATTGACTGAACCGAACCAGTTCTACCAGTACAGTACAGTTACCCAGTAACTGGGTTGTCGAGGTCAGATAGGCAGTCACTGCACGTAAAATACTAGTACCTTGCTGCATCTGATTAGACTGTAAGCCGACCTCAAAAATAGTTGGGAAAAGGCTAGGCAGATGATGAGTAAAATAATGACACCGGCAAAAACTCCTAAACAAAAGCTGAGCAGTCAATTTTCTATCTATACTTTACTATTTAACATCATCCATACGAGGGAAACAAAACGAGTTACTATTACCTTCGTACGCAAAATACGCGCTTGGACATAGAGTTGCGGAAACCAGCCCTATAAATCTACAATACAATACTATTAAGTTGCTTCTTCTCTGCTAAACAACACAAATCACAAGCTTGCAGTCCATTTTCGTTATTTGGCTTTGTACAAAACAATTTTCACATTATTTATTTTCCAACTTTCACAACTTTCGAAAATTTTCTAAACTACCTTTTTTCGACTATGAACGTTTGCAACAAAAGGCCATAAACATAAAGTTGCACACATATAAAAGGTACTTAGTTGTACATAAGGATAGTCCTGAAACAAATAAAGTTCTTCTTAAAAGGGGCTTTATCCTTTTACGCTTTACGCGATCAAAACGTCCCGCGAACTTCAAGACGTTTCATAATATAGATATTACTCTTTTGTCTGATACTACGCTGTTGTAAATTGCATCGGGAAGATTTGTACTATACGAAGATATTCATATTCATGAAACGTAGTGATAAAGGGCGTATTCGTTTTTGTCTTTATTTCTGTTTTGTATGCAACCAGTATTTCTCATTCTAAGTGATTGTATTCAGTTTTTGAGAAATAAATGTCTCAAACCATAACTCTCCGATGGGTTGCTAGGCATTGCAATAAAATGGTTTCTCTGCTAGAATTTGAGCTGAGATATACAACAGAAAAACACCAACACTAGCGTGCTGAACATTCTCAATAATGGTTTTCCTTATTGAGTGTAAAATCCCAACGCCGAAATCCTTTGGGTCCAAAATACAGCCAGTATAGAATGCACAAGGCAAGTTATTTACGGACAAACTGAATGTTTTAACGGCTCGGGGGCGTCCCCAACTTTGCGCCAACGATGGTGTTGCTATCCGAAACTTATGTTTCGTTTTCTGAATACGGACGAGCACAGTGCAGATTGCGAATGTTTTGTTTCTTTTTTTAGATACTAACATGTATATTATTTACGTTTCTTTTTTTTGTAAAAGTTTTGTTACCATCGGTGAATTTTTCATGAGTTTTTGGAGAGAGAACTTTATATTCTGCTGCCGATTCTACTTTACTTGATTCGTCCATTACGACAGTCAATAACACATCACGCGTGTATTTTCCGAATGATTAGGTAGAAGTGTACCTATAGTAGACCCACATTTCTCCAGTTATGTTTAAGTCCCATGTAATAGAGGGCGAGCCTATTGCCATCAACCTGGCACAAAACCAGACTCCGGCCGCTACTGATAAATTCCAGATAGAAACCTGATCATGACAGTCGTACCTTTAATATACTCTCAATCGTTTGGAACTAAAACATCTTGAGCACTTTTAGAATGTAAGTAAATATAAATCGACACTTAACGTATTTCAATATGTGAATGTGAACAATACACAGTTTGACCTGCTATAACATTTAAGTTTTCCTGTGTTAGAAAATGCCACGGATATCTATGGAAAATGCGTTATCTTAAATAGTTCCAAAAACTATAAAAGACTATTTTAATGTGTGTATAGTGTGAACAACATCCTTTGTTAATAACGAATCTCAATTTGGGATCCTAATGTGTAGTATTTGCGTGACCATCTGGTATCAACGGTTCGCAGCAAGTTGGTCAGCCTTTGTGTGTGTATCAGGCTCTTTGTTTGACTAAATTTAGATTGGAACTAGGTATTATGTTGTCCGATAACGTGTTTAATGGACAGATTTCGATTTGGACTCATCATAGTGCTTGTTTTAGGTATAAATTTTCTCTGTAAATAATGATGTCGAAACTTTATAATAAGCCTATAATGCGTAAATGGCAGTGAAATACAGACATGATTTAATGATTAAAGGCAGACTGCAGTCATGTTATTTACCTAACTTGTTGTAACTCGACCTTTGAGCCATAGAACTTTTTTTTTGAGTGAAGTCATCAAATGACGCTCTGGGTGGAGCGGAAGGGAGTGTCAGACTCTTACTGATTTAAACCCACTCGTGTTCCTTCCTTAGCCCTCTATGTTCGGTAACCCTTTCGAACAATCCCGCTGACCCGGCAGGCTTCAGCCCAACGGGCCCCTTCACTGATGCTGACATCTCTTTGAGGTACGCGTGGAACACGTACGCGCCGTCTGGCACGGGCCTGGTTCTGATCGGACGGTGAGCTACCCATTACTCTTCGTCCGCAGGCCCGCGCCTACGGTGGCCGGGAGTCGTCACGCGAGCCATAGCAGCCCTCACAATACTATTCTAAGTATGCATTTATTGCGATAAAACAAGATTCTCTTCTTCAGTATACATTCCAATAAGCCCTCGCTCTAGTTACAACGCAGAAACATGAAACAGTTTAATTCCTTTCCTTAATTTCTTTCAACAGAATAGGACTGAATAAATAAAAGAAAAACGAGTATTTAATGACCCAAATAAAAGTCAGCGGGAAAAGTTTAAGTTAATTATACGCCCGTGCCAATTATTCTCTTCTGTGACAGCCAATCACTCTTCAAATTAGAGCCAGCGTTGAGTTACGATGTTACTTAAGAAAATTATTCCAAGATCCATTTACCTAATTGTTACAAAATTCCACTAAGTTGATTTAATGTCAAATTTGTCCTATATGTGACGAGAAATTTCGTAATAATTTCTAATAAATTTTGAAATCAAATTGTTACATAAGCTTCCTTATTGATAAGGGTTATTTTTGGACAACTAAAGCAACTCCACGTTGATTACTTTGATTAATAATATGTATTTAAGTTAAAAAGTCAGTTGCGATGTCGTCTTAGTACATGTTCATGCATTTGCATGAATATAGTAAACGTATACGTAATGTAACGTAACTAAAAAGTCCCAAAAAGTCATCTTCAGAAAAGAAATTGCCTATTATGCCGTTTTTATTACCACATCTGTTCTCCCGTACTTCAGAACATCTCAATCTCAAACATAACGTACCCAAATCAAAAGTTATTTGAATAAAAACCTCAAATAACCCACAGATGGCAGCCATTTTTAATTTACTCCAAAAAAACTAATCGCCTTCATGAAACTGCATTTTGAACTTTGAAATCGCTTTAAATAATCGTTACCTACTGGAAAAATTGATAGCGCCACTAACTCACATTTTTGTTCGTGAAAATCCCATATTTTATAGGTAACACTGATTCAGTTGGTAGTGAATCAGTCGGCATGAATATTCATCGGAATAAATTCCAGGTAGTTATATGTCAGACAGTAAATTACATAGAATTTATTTTTGTGAGAAAACTTTTACAACTAACAGCTTCCTTTTGCCGATTTTTTACATGTCTCTAAAAGATTGGGAGTTAAAACATTGATGTATGACTCGAAGTTTCATCATGACGTCTGTATGCCCTGAAGGTAGGCAAAGGTATAAAAACAGTTTCTTTCTTTATTTCTGCAGAGGAGGCGAGCTTGGTAACCAAGCAACGAGGGCAAATTATACATGACTCCTATCCTTTTGGATAGGATTTTATTTTTGTAAGTAGGTTTGAACAAACACATTGACACGACAATCATATTATTTTTTTTTTAAATAGATGAGGTCGGCTTTTCCTATCTGATTGCTCTGAGAAGAAAGGTCGAAACAAACTCAGAGGTCACAGTCTCTAAAGTCCAGACATAATCTTGAGTTGTTGTAGCCTTATTTATTGTAACACAATTTTATTGACTGCCTCGTTGGTCTAGTGGTCGCAAGTTCTGAGCATGTGGTCCTGGGTTAGATTCCCGGGTCGTGCACTGGGTTTTTCGTTCTGAAATTTGTCAGTAGCAGCCCGGAGTCAGGTTGATTGCAATAGGCTCGCCCACACAGTCCACACACACGTTAAGTTATTTTATTCATCTACTGTTCTATTACTTTGTACCTTTTATCTGTCAATCTCTTTAACGACGCGTCGTATATAATTTCAGGGTCTTCAATAGCTCTAAACAGTGATGGATGATGCAATAAATTCTTATACATATGGTCATGTCTTTACGGGGCGATATTTTGTCATGCGGAGCGCGCTGTTGTTGGCACAATGTACACATGTCACTTCTGGTGTTGGGTACATAACAGACGTGTTTGTTACAATGGGTTATTTAAAATTTTCTGTCTACTTTTGCGGTGGTTAGCCGCTGCGCAACTTTTCCGCTGAATCTGACCACTGCATCATCGCTTGGGCAGAAACTAATTTGTTTTGAAGTATCATACTGCTTAGAGCCAATATAAAAGGAACAGTAGTTCCTTTTATATTGGCTCTAAGCAGTAGTTTTACTTTCCTAATGCGTAAAAAACATAACACTTTCTATCGCTTTAAACTGTGGCTGTAGGTAATAAGTACTGAAAGCTAATAATGTATTGAAGATCCTTCTGTATGTTTGACATTCGACATTCACGCAACACTTCATCATCCATAGATAATAAGTATAGGAACCTAGTATCAATAATTAAGTTAGTCATTCTAGGTTTGAGCCGTAGTACACACGGCTAAACATCTAGCTAGACATAACCAGTATAAGGTGACTTCTGATTGTAGAAAAACCTATACAATGCGAGGTCAAATTAAACTGGAAATGTGTCCTGTGCATTGTACATTTTATTACTCTTTTGAAAGCATTTTATATTAGATTAGATTAGATTTATTTATTTGAGTATATAGTACATTAAGATCTTAATATTAAACAGTTTCACATACACTACCGTTGCCGGTGTAGATATTAAAATTAACCTACAAAGTCAAAGTGGCCAAGTTCTAGGCCGCAACAATATAATCATAGTAGTAAGTTTGTCATCGAAACGCTAAGAAGAAGATATATTCCTATTAATATAAGTAATTATAAATTAGTTCTGATGAAAAATTGGCAATGTTTATACAATGTCAAGTGTTAAAAGCACAATTTTATTATATTTATTAATGAAAATTTAAAAAAAAATAACAGTAGGTACAAGTCAATAAGTATATACACACAAAGTATTTATTGATAAAATGTATTTGGTACATTGGTCTTGTGACTACTTGATGTATCGCTGTGTGTACGTAGAGTTTACGCCTTCTGACACGCGGCAGCACCAGTCGTTCTCATGTTCTCATTTATTATTTACGTGTTGGTTTTGTCACCCTGAATTTTAATACGGTTTTGTGTAGCTTGTTTAATGTTTTGGGCCTAACAAGATAGTTAGTTGACAACGTTGTCATAGTTTCTGTTTTTCATAGTTTACTGAATATTTTTGTATGTATGGTTGGAATTTCGCAGGTCGTTCTAGAAGGTGGTTGGCTGGTTAACCTGCTATTCTGTGGATGCCTTATAAATAAGTCCTCCAGCCAGGGCAAAAACTTATAAACTCATCATCTGCCTAGCCTTTTTCCAACTATGTTGGGGTCGGCTTCCAGTCTAACCGGATGCAGCTGAATACCAGTATTTTAAATGGAGCGACTGCCTATCTGATCTCCACAACCCAGTTAATGGGTAATACGATACCCCTTGGTAAGACTGATTGTCAGACATTTAGGCTTCTGACTACCCGTAACGACTGTTAAAGATTCATGCTTTTCGAGGCACGGAGGGGTAACGGTATGTAAAAATGGTCACCCATCAACAGACCAACCGCGGCAAGCGTAGCTTAACCTGATCGATCGACCTGTGTGACTGTTATTATTTAGCCACGGGCCCCTCAAAAAATTTATAAACTAAGCGACTTTAAACTTGCCTTTATTGATTCGTCTCCTAATTCTTCCATTTATAGACCATCAGATTGAAAGTTCAAAGAATGTCACAGTACTTCTTGAAATAATAACAGTTATTTTATCAGTGAATAATCCAGTCTTGAGGGGTACCTATTCCCTACCAAGTCTACAAGTTCACAGTAATTTATCTAAACTGTGTAAAATTGGTCAAAATGACCTTCATTGGACCATAAGGTTACCTATTGTCTATCTAATGACGAAGTATGTACTATAGAGATTTGCCTATTTTTGGTCCTAAAATGCAACCTTTATGAATACTTTGAAAATTAGATGGCAGAAATACGAGACAAACATTCACTTATACAAAGAATAGAAAAAAACAACGGTAGGAATGAGATTTGGCTGACAAGCCAAGTGACAAGGATAAAAAAAAAATGCAAAACCATCATCTAGGAATAATTATTGAAATAATATGGAAATCTGCGGTTTTATTTATTCGTCCCGGTACCGAGTGCTCGTAAAGCTCTCACAGTACTTGTAGCTAAATCACTTTTATTCCCTACCAAGACAACACGAACTTGAACACCTCAATTTCGTATTAAAGCCTACCCTCGGTTCAACGACCCACAAATTCAAAACGATCTCTAAACATCTTTCAGCCAGCCAAAACTGGAGCCAAAACATACAAACTCTACTGAAATCAGGCTCGGTATATTCTTGACGCGTCCGTAGCAAGTTTAAAGCCAACATGATGGCTAACATTAGCCGCGAGGAGACATTATCGTGTTGTAAACCGGAGATTTAACGGCGTCAGGTAACATACTGGTAGTAGTGTACTAACCGCTGGGGATTCCACAGCGGAGGGTAGTTGAAGCAAATTGTACAAGAAAGGTTTAATCATAGAAGCGTGTGAAAGCGGTTGGATACATTTGTTGATAGTGTTTTGTTTCTGGCTGGATAGAGTGGATAGAAACAAAAGTCGTTTAATAAGACACCCTCAACGTTCTTTGTCTAGAATTTGATGATTCTGTATTGGGCATAAGGTCGTGGGTTCGAAATAAACAAAGCCCCGTGGCTTTGTTTATTTCGAACCCACGACCTAGTGAAAAACATCGTGAGGGAACTCCGACGTATAACGGTTGGGCATGGTTAACAGACTGTATAGCGGGTACTGACTGTGAGTATGCTCATATCATTGATTATTCCTTCTCTGCATGACAAAAGGGCTTTGCTCTGCAGTGGCACAGGTACAGGCTGGAAATATTTTTAGTTCGTTGATGAGTGATTGATTGAAGTGTTTTTTTTTGACGGCACGGTTGGCGCAGTGGTTAAGCGATTGACTGCTGCGCTGCGTGTCGCGGGTTCGATTCCCGCACGGAACAAATATTTGTATGACCTACAAGTAGTTGTTCCGGGTCTGGCTGTTTGTGTATGTGAGTTTAAATGTTTGTAAACGCACCCACAATACAGGAGAAATTCCTAGTGTGGGGCAACGTTTTTTAAAAAAAAAAAAAAAAACGAACACATTCACCGCACTGGTGCATTTCTGCTAATTTTGTGTTTCTTAACTTGTTTAAAAACTCGTAGAATGCAAGTCATTTGATGCAAACTTTGCTCGCACCGTACGATATAAAGAAATATCCCTTTAATAAGTTTTATACAAACTCTTTGTAAGAAAAGATTTCAGTAATCTCCTAACCTTAATCAAATAAATCACATCGTCCATTTTGAGAGCCTCTCTATGATTTCCTGTTATGAAAAACGTAATAAATTCTGGTCCACTTTATGCTTTGTTGTAGCTAAAGATGATTCTTAAAAAAGATGAAAGGTTTCACAAGGAAAATCTGCGAATTATTTCAATTTCAATGTTGAAATCATTCTCTTAAATTAATGATAAATGATTAAGTCTGTGTAAGTAGGTTCGTACAAACAATTTTACACGACAATCATATTTAAAAAAAAACTAGATGATGTCGGTTTTTCCTATCTGACTACTCTGAGAAACAAGACAGAAACGAACTCAGAGGTCACAGGCTCTTTTGAAGTCCAGACATAATGTTGGTCAGATCATGTGAAGACCATGTAGGGTTCTTAGGTTTTTCTTGACTTTGTTCAAAATTATCTCTTGTAGTATTACGAGGTTTATGAAAATGAGGGAATTAGATGAGATGATAAATGCTGATGTAAAAACATTAGCCAGGCAGAAAGGTTGGGCATGAGGCTGATTGCACAAGGTACGCCTGACGGATTTCTAGGTCCAAGCCCAGTGGAATATTAGAAGCATCGAATCATCAAATTCCTTCCCTTCTTCTTCTTCTTGTGGGAACCTTCTTGCTTTTGGAAGTAAACTGAGTCGATCACCAAGTAGGTGGTTCTAAATATTTTTGAAAGATAATTATCATCATTATCGCAATTTATTTGGGGTCGGCGCAACATGTCTTTTTGTTCCTTACTTCTTCATTAGTCGTCATTTCGGTCGTCACCCCCTTTCTAACCATATCATCATTCACACAGTTCATCCATCGTTTCTTTGGTCTTCCCTTAAAGACATATTTTTGAACATAACGACATTTAAAAGTAGTGGCAAACCTGATACAGGGAACCTTAGCTTAAAGCACGACTACACGAGTGAGGACGTTTTTTCTCTTTAGGTATCAAGGTCATTTACTTACTTTTCTCATTTAAGATTTCACTTAAACACGTTACTGCAGGAGGTAGGTTGAGGCTGTAAAAAGCCTCGACATACTTTGTTGATGTCACCCTCAGGTATTTCCCCTTTTAAGAGAAAACGCGTGTAAAAAAGAAAAAAAAAATCTATGAGGTCCATATCTTTTGAACCGTAAAAGATGTAGGTACTAAACGTGTACTTGGTGACCACAAGTAAACCGCGCGTCGCTTCGTGAGGTAAAATTACTATACGGGGTGGTACGGAATCCTTCGTGTGCGAGTCCGACTCGCACTTGGCCGCTTTTTTAGCTAAAATAAGTGTAACTAAGTAATTGATTTCTTTTATATTTCTATGAGCAGCCAAGACAGCATTATTAATCTGTACAAAAATATTTATTTGTGTCGACCCATAAAACTAAGATTAAAATGGATTATTCGAAATTTCATTATTGAAACACAATTTGGCCAGCTAAGCCTATTACTTAACGAAAATAAAAATCTTTTTCTCGATAAATTCTTAAACAAATAGGTGCCTACTCTCCTGAATTAATTTTGTTATGCTATGTAGATTACAGACTGGGTCGTTGCAAAGTAACACTTGAACAATTTTACACACAATTTTGGTATTTCACTTTTCTATAAAACTAGCTTCCACCCGCGACTTCGTCCGCGTGAAATTTCACCATCCCCCCATTCACCCTCTTAGGGGTGGAATTTCGAAAAATCCTTTCTTAGCGGATGCCTACGTCATAACATCTACCTGCATGCCAAATTTCAGCCCGATCCCTCCAGTCGTTTGGGATGTGCGTTGATAGATCACTATGTCAGTCAGTCAGTCACCTTTGAGTTTTATATATTTAGTTTACACTTCCGATACTTTTCAATCAAAATAATAAGTACTTTTTTAAGTTCCTTTATTGATGTAATTTGATTGAGACTCGTAATTTTAAGTTTCAAAATAAATCAATCGGAATATTTAAAATGTATAAAGTAGGTATTTGAAATAATAAGTTATTGCGATCATTATTATGTTCCTCCGGCGGCGGCGGCGGCGTACATGTAGGTGCGTCATGTATGAAAAAGGAACCGAAGAAAAAAATTTTTTTTATTTATTTATTTAGGGGGTTTTTTCATAAATGAATATGTCACCCCCATTATTGAAAACAAAAATTTCACTTAATATTTAACTTAAATAAATCTACAAAAACTAAGAAACAAGAAAACACTACTCTGACCTTAACTTTAGACCTACCATCACCATCCTAACCAGCATTTTGGCTGCATCAGACAATGGTGCAGCCAAAATGTCTGTGTACTTATGTCTGATACTTATAATATATATAATATAATATTCCACAACTATCACACAACGCCGTCTAGTCTCAAGCTAAGCAGAGCTTGTGTTATGAGTACTAGACAACTGATAAACATACTTATATATTTCTAAATACATACATATATAGATAAATTACTTATGTCTGTGTTATTTAAAAAACTGGCCAAGTGCGAGTCGGACACGCACACGAAGGGTTCCGTACCACAAGGCAAAAACACCGAAAAAAAACACGTTTGTTAATATTTATTTTATTTTTAGTGTTTGTTGTTATAGCGGCAACAGAAATACATAATTTGTGAAAATTTCAACTGTCTAGCTATCGCGGTTCTTGAGATACAGCCTGGTGACAGACAGACGGACGGACGGACAGACAGCGAAGTCTTAGTAATAGGGTCCCGTTTTTACCCTAAAAGGAGTATGTGAGGATTGTAGCAAAATCAAGCTTCATTTATTCAAATGAGCACTTTTTGAACGCATATATTACATAAGACAGTCCCCCAAAATACCCGCCTTTCAACACTTCCTGTGCTTGGGCTGGGAAGAAGCAGTAGCGCAAAAACGGCACAGGTGGGTTCTGTAGTTTCTGCCTCCTCCCATATAAGAAGGTGTGGGTTCTGTAGTTTCTCCCTCCCCCCATGTAAGAAGGCGTGGGTTCTGTAGTTTCTCCCTCCCCCCATGTAAGAAGGTGTGAGTTTTTGTATTGTATTATGTTCCTTCTAATCTGCATTCGCGATTTATTCGCCAAAAATGTAAACAAATATGAGTTTATGGAAAAATAAATGTAAATCCTACACAATAAAGTTCAGTTTACGCTTCAACTTCAAACATTTTTATAACATTTTCAGTAGTGCTAGTCACTCTGAAATCAACTTAATTGCTATTAAAATAAAGTTGATATTTGTTTTACTTGAAATAATATTAATTTGAAACAAGGTTGAATAGACTTTACATAATTATTATACGTTGGTTTCAATACAAAAATAAATTAAAGGCACGCATGTTTCGAAATCGCAAATATTCGTTATATAACGTAGATAAAATATCTACGTTATTAAGCTAATGAACTGGACACCTAATATGATATATCCGATATATTATAAGGGAAATACCTGGTAACATGTTATTCTTTGAACATATTATATACATATTAGATTTCCTACACAGTGTCTGAAAACATTTCAGACACTGTGTAGGAAATCTCGGATTCGAATCTGTGTGGAATCTCTATGTAATTTATAGAATTTTGGAGTAGGTACGTTATTCTCTTTTGGAATAACATAATTATTCCAAAATCGATCGCTATCAATATTTTTAAGTGCAGTGGTGGCCGTAAGGTTCGAACCCAGACAGGCGCTTTACCTAATGTAAATAATTTCACCACCCCTGTTCCAAAATGGTGAAGGAAAACCTCGTGAGGAAGCCAACATGTCTAGAACCAAAAAATCGAAGACATGTGACCTCTACCAAATCAAACTGGTCTCGCGTGGTCGATTACGGCCCACTCCCTGGCCTGTGTACATACCACCAGTGGGAACATTTATAGGTTGATTATGCAATTGCATGCATGTATTATTTTTAGGCTCATAACTATTTCCTAAATCAATTTTAGACATCCCTGTTTTACGTGTGAAGAAAAAAGGTCTCGACAAACGTATATTTTAAATATTTTAATGAAGGTATACATGCAGCGAACAAGTATGGTTATCAATGCTTCATTCCTGCCTGTATGAAAGAGCCCTTTGCCCTGCAGTAGGACAATTACAGGCCGGTATTAATAATCCTTTGTTATAAAGCGCTCGTTTCCCTCCCTGTTCCGCGAAGCGTGTATAAAAAATTCATACACTTGGTACCTAATCCATCATGGCGGATTACTTTATGAAGCAGCGCCAAGCAGCGTCGAATGATTGAAAATGAAAACAAAATGTTCTATTTAATAAGAATAGGAATAAAAGGGGAGAGAACCAGCTCGAGAAGTTGTACCTATTCTCTTTGAGTTAGAATTGGCCTCAAATGTCATGATTTCATTAAATAGTAATTCAATAGGGTAATATGAACTTAGAGAATTGTATTGATAATTTTTATGATTATAATTCTACTACCTGCGCCACTCACCCGCGTAAATGTCGATCCCGTGGGAATATCGGGATAAAAAGTAGCCTATATGTTAATCCAGGGTGTCAGCTACCTCCATACCAAATTTTTATCAAAATTCGTCCTGCCGTTTGAGCGTGAAGAAGTAACAAACATATACACACACACACACCCCAACACACTCACAAACTTTCGCCTTTAATATTAGTGTGACTAACTTCTGCCCCCAACTTCGTCCGCGGGTTTCTTGTTCCTCCGACCCACCTCATGGCATCGCATCGCCTGCCCGCGCTATTACTTTGTTTTCGCTTAGCGTTAATTCTACGTCTTTATAGCCTATAGTCTTCCTCGAGAATTGGGCTATAAAATGCAAAAATTATTTTTTTAATCAACCGGTAGTTTCAGAGATTAGCGCGTTCAAACAAACTCTTCAGCTTTATTATTTGTAAGATCTAGTACTAGTTTATGTAGATAGATAGATAATTCAATATGTGTTACGGCCGCGAATCATATTTAGATTCACATACAACCTGATACTGACCTGCAATTTGTTGCATTAGATACTAGCAGTGCCCCGCGGTTACACCCGCATAAGTGTCGATCCCGTGGGAATATCGAGATAAAACTATTCTATGTCCTTCCCCGGGATGCAATCTATCTCTCTACCAAATTTTATCGAAATCCGTTCAGTGGCTTTGGCGTGAAAAGGTAACACATAGACAGACAGAGTTACTTTCGAATTTATAGTGGGGCATACTGAAACTTTCTGTATTTGGCCACTTACAATAAAAGAATGAAAAAACAATTATGGAATTCGAAAATGGAACTCTTTGGAAACATGTTACATTTTAATTTGCGAGACTGTCTTTTGTTTTTTCATTGCATTGTGAGTATTGTGACGTCCTTTCGAAAATTGTGTGTCGCTATCAAAATGAATTTAACTCGTGAACATTTTCGTTCAATGTTTTTTTACGATTTTCGTTGTGACTTAAGTCAACAAGAGAGTCGCCAGAGACTTCAATTGGCATTTGGTGATGAAGCACAATGTCGCAGCTCTGTGTATTCGTGGTTTGGAGAATTTAGACGTGGACGTGATCATCTCCATGACGAGGTACGTGAAGGTCAGCCGGCGACTGCGGTTACAGACTCTAATATTGACACCGTACGACAACTTATTGAAACTGACAAAAAAATTACTTGCCAGCAAATTCGTGCTTTGTTAGACATTGGAATGAGCCAAGTGCATTTTACATGTGCATTCGAAGGTTCGGAAGCTTTGCACCCGATGGATACCGCATGACTTAACGGGGGACCAGAAACGACTGCGTGTCCAGTGGTGCTGTAAAATAAAATGATAAAAAAGAAAAACGGGTCCTCAGTTAAACTTTTTTATTATTTTGCCTGTATCGTGACAGGTGACGAAACCTGGGTGTACTGCTTTGAACCCGAAAGAAAAAAAAGCCAGTCGGCGGAGTGGGTCTTTCCTTTTGAAAGTTAAGAAAAATCGAAGCATTGGTAAAAAATGGTTGCTTCTTTTTTCGGCAAATTAGGACATTACATTTACAATATCGCTTGAAGATCAAAGAACAGGGACTGCAGATTGGTACGTCAACACTTGCTTGCCCAGAGTCTTAGAAAAAGTTCACGAAAAGCGTCCTCGAAGCAATGACCTCCTTCACCACGATAACGCATCCTCACATTCCGCTAAGGCAACAGAAGCCTATTTGAAGGCTTCAAATGTGGAACTGATGACGCATTCGCCTTACAGCCCGGCCCTCGCACCCTGCCACTTCTTTTTGTTTCCAAAAATTCAAGACAAACTTAGAGGCACACGTTTTACGAGCCCTCAATCGGCGGCGAATGCGTTCCATGGAGCCATTAAAGAGGTCCCTAAGGAAGACTGGTCCAACTGCTTCGTACAGTGGTTTCAGTGAATGCAAAAATGCATTAATTGCGAGGGAATATACTTTGAAAAACAATAAATGTATCGTAAGTCTTATAGGCTTTATTCATCAGAATCCAGAAATTTCAGTATGCCCTAAGTACCTAAATTTTTTGTATGAATAAAAAGGCTTATAAGAATATGAAAGAATGAGAGGCATGTTATGGTTAAATATCATATTATATTAATATTTGGTACAAAGAGATTTTTGTATTATGAAAAAACTAGAACCTTCCTACGTCCTATCGTGTAGAATTTGTTCTTTGCTAATATTTTTTGTTCGCTATTTTTTTTTTTTTGGATAGCTGCATGAACCGTCTTGATTTTTAAAACGAAATTCGCGAATAGCTCTCAATTCGCGAATAATTACACTAATATTATAAAGGCGAAAGTTTGTGGGTGTATGTGTTTATATGTTTGTTACTTCTTCACGCTCAAACGGCTGGACCAATTTTGATAAAATTTTGTATGGAGGTAGCTGACACCTTGGATTAACATACAGACTACTTTTTATCCCGACATTCCCACGGGATCGACATTTACGCGGGTGAACCCGCTGGGCGCAACTAGTCCTATTATATGTTATTATTATAAATAAGAACGTTTAGATGTTTGGATGTTTGTTACTTAATCATGCAAAAACGGTTAAACGGATTTGGATGAAAAATTTGACACACAGATAGTTTATACCCTGGATTAACACACAGGATACTTTTAATCCCGGTAGTATGTTCCCGTGGGATAATTTCCGACCTCAACGCGAGCAAAACCGCGGACAAAAGCTAGCATAAATAAAATATCTTTGGAACATGTTTAATGAGTAACATCTATAGTATTCATTTTAACAATCGCATTAACTAATCCACAATAATGTTATTTTTATTTGTAGTTAATTATATTTAAGAAAGAGCTGCATATTATATTTAATTATATTTAAGTATGTAGGTGCAGCTTTTACCAGTATGGCACGTAGCATAAATCAGCCTATAAAATTTCCACTGGTGGGACAGAGGCCTCCTCTCTTCTCTTCCACCATATGGGCCCATTGATATTTGGTAGATGTCAGATGTATTCGATTTTTTGGTTCTAAGACATCGTTCGTCACTTTTGAAAGCAAGAGCACGTTTATCAGTCTGGCACGTAACGTCTCGTAATTATCACTACTTTCACTTTGCCGTTTGAGTTCCTATGTGGAACTCAAACGGCAAAGTGAAAAATGCTGGATCAACACGAAACAATTTTCCAACCATTATTATTTATTAGCAAAACATTTATGTATTCAGTGAATATTAACCATCTTACGTGTACCTGTTTGTTTGCCTACCCGGCTAGGAGTGCCATTTTAGGCCTGCCTACATCATTACGGTTAGGAAACGACGGTACATTATTTAGTACTAAGCTATGCCCGTGAGCCGAGAATAAGTTATGAGTATTAGTTTTCAGCTATACATTATTTTAGGACGTGTTACTTTCACTTTGCTGTTTATACTTGATAATGATATAATTATTCCTGTTTATTTGTTAAAAAAAAACATTTATATAGCACTGTGTGACGTAAACCGCACTTATGTCACGCTTTTCTGTGACTTAAGTAGTTCATTTTTAAACAGAGAGCGTGACTTAAGTACGGGTTTTGGTCACACGAGCTATACAATAGTCTATGATACGTGTGACTTAAGTATTCAATTAATGCTCTGGTTTTTGTCACACGAGCTATCCAATATTATACGATACGTGTGACTTAAGTATTCTATTAATGCACGGCGTTTACATGTCACGTCAAATTAAATGATGTTTTTGAAATTAGTATTCGGTGTTTCCTAATTAGCTGACTACTCTGAGAAGACAGACCAAAACAGTTTCAGTTAATGGTTGCTTTAGACGATTCGCACACTGCACCGCATTACGCAGCGTAGCGCAGTTAACGTGCCCGCACGTGGTTTTTTATATAGGTACAAATTCAATAAAAACGCGCTTCCGTGCGGGGAATTTGGATCCGTTTCCCGCGCCCCGTCGCGTGACACGTTGCAGTGTATGATCTGCCTTATTTGTTTCGAAAGGTTTTGATTTATGAAATAAAAAGCATTTGGTTTACAACAATTTTGGTATTCTTTAAAAGGCATTATAAAAAGACTAGTTTCTACCCGCGGCTTCGGCCGCGTGGACTTCGGAAATTATCCTACGGGAACGTGCTACCGAGACAAAAAGTTATGTCCATCCTTAGGATGCCTTTGGTGATAGGGGTGGCCCTCTCCAGATTTTTTTTGGAATTGAAACTTACGCGAGTGAAACCGCGGGGCGCAGCTATTATTAGTATAAATACATTTCAATAACAATGCTGTATTTCATCTTTGTTTCGTGAAAAGATCCCTTTCCGTTCGAATTGTATTTGTTTGTGACGGGACTATGGCCCAATTTTCCGCCGGTGTGCATTTACCTAACGTTCGTCTAATGTCCTGAAAAAGGCTTGCTTGAATGTGAACTGACCCTAACCCTTTAAGGTCACAAAACATTGAAATAATACCTTTTACTCATTTTTATCGGTCGTGCTGGTCCACAAATTCAAGGTCGCTCAGCGCGCTATGGAGCGAGCTATGCTCGGAGTCTCTGAAGGATAAAATCAGGAATAAAATTATCCGGAAAAGAACCGGAGTTACCGACAGAGCTTGTAGAGTAAGCAAACTGAAGTGGCAGTGGGCTGGCCATGTCTGTCGAAGGACCGGTGGCCGGTGGAGCAGGCGAGTCTTGGAGTGGAGACCGCGTATCGGCAAGAGTAGTGTGGGACGCCCCCAGCTAGATGGACGGACGACCTAAAGAAGGCGGCTGGGGTAGACTGGATGCGGAAGGCGGAGGACATTTGTGTTGCGGCGCAGTCTGGGAGAGGCCTATGTCCAGCAGTGGACTGCGATAAGCTGAGTTGATTGATTGATTGATGATTTTTATTGGAATTTTAAGTAGGTAGAACAAAAAAAAAAATTACTAAAAAGATTGATCTATTGAGGAACTTTGATCTCTGACAGACAAAGGCTTCAAACCTTCAGCCTCTTTGTGCGTCAGGGATTAAAAGGATTATTATTATTCGTCCTCTACATTCTAGTTTTCCTCTACCTCCAAGTTACTGTTACTGTTAGCCTGCATCATCCCACTGCTGGGCAGAAGCCTTACCTCATGATTTCGATCTAGGGCTAAAGTGGACCCCTGATCGTTGGTTTTCTCCAGCTCGTCCCTCCATCTTCTACGGGGTCTGCTACGACACCGTAGTAGTTATATTACAGCTCATTGGGTATACGGCAGACATGGCCAGCCCAGTCCCACTTCACCTTAGCGGCTTTTTGCGCAACGTCAATAATCTGTGTTTTGGATCACAGTGTATTGTTGCGAATACGGTCTGTCAATTTGACGCCTTTGCTGCATTGCACGTACCTACCTTCAAATACTTTACGTAAAACCGTAACCTTTGACATAAAGCCAGAAACTTGCCTCAACGTTAACGAAAAAACTGGTTTAAATTACTTAAAAGCTCCCAGCAGCACCCAATCTACTCAAACAAAACCCACCCAATTTAAATACGTCACTGTATGAATGCGGGGCTCAAGGAACGGAGCGGCTTCTTAACTCTGCATGCTTACAAAGAGTACAATAAAGACTTTAGTCAGATTATCTACATAAAACAAAAGGCGGGGTAATGAGCTAGCTCAGATTCAGTGCAACGTCATCGATTTTCTTTTGTTTTTACTTATACGATCTCTGAACAATGTCGTGCTATGAATTAACAATTCTTGTAGTGTTGCAGTAGATAATATTCAGAATTGCATCATTTGCGAATCTGACTGTTTTAAAAACGGATTATAGCTCAAACCCATAGTTTTTGCTAATAAAAGACTAGCTTTTGCCCGCGGCTTCGACCGCGTGAAGGTCGGAAGTTATCCCAGGGGACCATACTATCTGGATAAAAAGTATCCTTTCCCCTAACCCATGCCAAATAAAATCAGGCCTTTAGGCGTGAAAAGGTTAGAGACAGATAGCCCGACAAACACAGTTACTTTCGCATTTATAATAAGAAATATTCCTCCAGACCGAATTCCGGCCATGGCGATCAATCTCAGCCGAGACCAGCCTTAGCTTCGGCGCGGGAGATAATATAGTACACAAGTGTGTACGCAGACACTCGTGCATTTACAATATTAAGGGGCTTACAGGACCTAAACACAAAAAACGCAAGTTTTAGAAACAATAAAATTATAATTATGATCGACTACAGTAAACAAAATCAGAAAAATATATGATACGATAGAAAAAATCATGAAGATACCACTAAAAACTTTCTTTTTTTACAATAAAAACCATACTAATATACATACAATCATTCTGATTTTTTGTCAGGTTATTCTACAAGCAACATACTAAAACACTAGTGTTTTAATTTTTTAGTCCAAACAATAGACTTTTTGTAATTAAATAATTGCTTCATATTTTGCAATAAATTATCAGCGTTGTGTCATCGCGCTTCTCTTTCTTTCCTATGCAGTCGGTCATGTAAGCCCTTTAAGTAAGTATAGTAACAAAAGAGTATTATATGGATTGATATGGATTGAAATAAGAGTAGCTTTCATTAGACAGAGGTATAATATTCTACTTATGACGTCTTCCCTAATTCAAGATTCTTGATACTTCGTTGCATCTAAACTATAACATAAAGTGGTGCTGTACGGTATTGCCGATTCAATGCACAATACAATTGCCTTTTACCGCTGTTCATTTCGACTGTCGGTTTTTATGGAAAATTTAACTATCACGAATGCTGTTGTTTTTTATGCAAACTAGTTTTTTGGACGCGGAGTTTACTAACCTAACCAAAATATGATGAAAATGTTGCATAAATGTTACATGTAGACAAATAAAGTCTTTACATTTTTATTTAAAACTTCAGTAGTTTTTACGTCAATTTAACTAAACGAGAACATTATTATATCCTTGTTATCTTCAGGACTTGTGGTGGGTTTGAACCCAGGTAGGCATTGTACCTGTTATATTAATTTATTTCATCACTACTACTCTCAGAATTCGGCTGTTTTCAACCAAAAATTTGAAAACTTGTGACCCGCGTGGTGGATTTTGGCCCATTCTTTCACAGAGAGGAAGCAGTGGGAAAGATATAGGCTAATTATGCTATGCTTATGCTATTACAGCATAAGTATCATGATTTCTGAGATTATCTTAATAAAATAATAACACTTTAAAGGCAGCTAGTCAGTCTATATCATATAACGTTCCCACTACTGGGGCCAGGTTCTCCTCTCTATGACTGGCAGTGGGTTATAGACTTATAGTTGGGGCCATTGCCATAAATATTTTCTAAATATTCTCCATAAACAAAACGATTGAGGTGATGTCTGTCACATTAAACAAAAGCCATCGACGCGTTATGCTCCATTACATTTGCTCATTTCCCCTTCGATAAAGTGTGATAATAATAAACATTTCCTTATGGTTTCTCCTCTAGCGTTTCCGATGTTTTGGGCGGTGTTACACAAGTCACACGAACATACTTCCGGGTTGCGGACAAATATCGTCGAACCCAATAAAGTTGTCGTCACAATCAAAGTGGGTCTGAACAAAAGCACTCGAGTACTTGAGTTGGGTTTCTTATCCGATATTATGCTTAGTACCTACGACCTGTCTTTTATCTATTTTTACCTGTGTGGCTGTGCTCTATTTCACTGTTCCTGCGTATACATTAGATATTTATTTACTGTATAAGAGTATCTATTTTCCTCTCCAAGAAATTCGCTGACGAAGATCAAAAATAACAGGATGATTAAAAAGTTCCTCGACGTCAGTGATCCTGATAGTTTTAACTTTATACATTTTTCACACATAACATTAAAAAGACAAATAAATTAATAACTCAAACTACGACACAAGAATCGTATTCTTACTCAATATAGCCAGCAAGTCACGGGTATGTATTTCAAAATAAATCATCAAAAAAATTATAAAAATAAAATATTATACTACAATCTGGTGACGAAGTACCGAGCTAACGACAATATGGAAGTATGGAAAAAAATACATGTTGCGCCGACCCAAATAAATTGGGATAAGGGCAGGATAATGATGATGATTTTATTTGTAAAGAATTACCGTGACTTAGTCAGACTGCAAACGCGGACGCGGGGCAGGCGCGGCGCGGCGTATTCAAAAATAAGAACTTCATTTGAGCGTCCATAGTGGGCACGCGGGCTGCTGGGCGCGGGAAGCACGCGGGCAATTTACTCACGCCATAGCTCGTTCAAGCTGAAGACAGGGCGCTATGGCGCTCATTATTAGGCCTATGTCCAGCAGTGGACTGCTATAGGCTGATGATGATGATGATGATGATGATAGCTCGTTCATACAAGTGGCCGCAGTGAGTGCGCGGGCGGCCCGCCGGGGACCGGGGTTCTCAAACTAGTTCGAGCTTTTTTTCTAGTAAAAATAAGTCTTCTTCATCCATATTATCTTTTGACAAACGCTGGATAGACACGACAACACTCAGAACGAAGCCGCGCTCGACCGTGGACAGGCAGATCGTGCGCGTTCCCACACCCGCGCCGCTCCTCGCTCCGCGCTGCCAGTCTGGCCAAGCACTGAAAGTATCTAATAACAAAACAGATTTCAATTACAACTTTGCCAATTTTACTCAGAAAATCTGACACATTCTAACGTAACATAATCATCCCTCCATATAAATCAGCAGGCCGCCATTATTAAGTGAGACGCAGAATGGATGTAACCCAGAAGGTACTCAGAGGGCCTGTAACTGGGGTAAGTGTGGACTCATTAACTCATGCCTAATGATGTGCCGCTGTCTTAACTTACCCTCTCACTTTAGTATTCTATTAAATCACGTCTGCGCGGGTTTTGAGTGAAAAATGTGACCTGTTTTGTTTATCATTTCTATGGAAGCGGAATAATGATTATTTTATTCATATTTTGAGCTGTTTTGGGCGGGTCTTGCATTTGCAAAATGTTAAAAATTGTAATTTAACATTTTAATGTAAAGTGTTGAATTATTATGAGATCGTTTGAAGCGTCAACAGATTATATCGTGATTTCACGAGAATTTCGGGAAAGCATGGACATGATTAATCAACGATGATACTGAACTTGCAACGCGTAGTCGCAAACTAGTTTAGGTTATTAGTCGATTCGCACGAATATACTCGCCCGAAATGGGCGAATCGTCACTTTTAAATAATATTATTTTTTCTATAGGCGACTCGCACTAATTGGCACATTTTGAATTTTATGCAGTAAAGTAGGTATATAAAAAAGTACACTAGCACACAGAAGTGGTAAGAGTACTATAAGTTGTGTACTTTTTTCTTAACTTCAACTCAACAACAACTCCTGATAACGCTTTCATAGTACAGGATTATCCATACTAATATTATAAATTCAAAAGCAACTCTGTCTGTGTGTCTGTATATTACCTTTTCACGACTAAACCACTGAACGGATTTCGATAAAATGTGGCAGAGAGGTAGATTGCATCCCGGGGAGGGACATAGGATAGCTTTTATCGACATACCTCGCGGGCGAAGCCGCGGGCGGAAGCTAGTATAAAAATTAAATATTTCTGAGATCCAACGGTCTGTTCATAATCTACGCCACATAGCCTACACTGTCTGAAAACTCAAAATATCTGACTTTAACATTTCATTGCTCACAGCAAATACAGTTATATTTTATTTCCCACAATTCTGTCTGTATGTCAACCGTCAAGGGACCGAGATACATGTAGTCTAGATGAGCGAGAAAGTTGCCGAGTAATGTAACGATGCGGTACGTGAGTGTGTTATTAAAGTTAGAAATATTTCTATAGGAAATGGAATGAGCGAAAGAGTTTGAGTGTGCTTTGTTGGTTACAGGCGAACTGAGCATGTTGGTTTGTGATGTTAGGGTCTTAAACTACAGAATTGATAACGAAAATGTATCTCAAGCTTGAATCCATACACAGGTAATATTATAAATGCGAAAGTGTGTCTGTCTGTTTCCTCTTCACGCTGAAACCGCTGAATCGATTTAGAGGAAATTTGGTATAGAGATAGTTTGAGTCCCGGAAAAGGACAGGATAGTTGTTATCCCGATATTCCCACGGGATCGACACTTATGCGGGTGAAACCGTGGGGCGGTGCTAGTAGAACATAAATTATGCAAAAGAATTTTGTCAGAAGCAGATGAACAGTTGGTCTCGATTAACAGAGGAAAATATTTGAACAACGTATTTTTCAGTTAGTTTATTAAACAATTAGCTTTAATAACATAGGTACATTACATTGATATACACATAAAATGTGAATACAGTAATAAAACGGACTATACAAAACTACAAGAAGTAGTATAACTATCACTACTTTACGACACTATAACAAATAAAACTGATATAATCAAAACTAACTAAAACGTCTTTATTCCAGTTGCAAACAAAACGATCAGTCGTAACACTGAACCAGACTGAACTTAACATTACAATACGCGATAATACTCCGGATCACACTTTACGCGCACTACCCGAAATGATCCGTTTATTATACCCAATAACAACCGTATCTCTGAGAATGGAAATGACGGTAGTTGCCATCACACGTATTTATGGACCCGACTGTACCGTCGCGTCGAGTCAATGAAGATTTAATTTTGGAATTCTCTTTGTATTGAATGTCCGTTTCAATGATCTGGGAATCAAATAAAAATATGGCTGTTATTTGTCTTTTATGACTGCTGGTTTTTATGTTTATTTTAAATTTATGCAGTAGTTTAAAGGTAAGCGTCCACAGGCCCGTATCGCACGTATCGGAGGCATCGCATCAAACGGATTAATTAGACTGCGTCCACTGTATCGGCAGCGATCGGATTGCCGACGCGAGTATCAGCAATCGGATTGCCGATGCCACCTTCATTCGGATTTTTGTAGTGATCGTACCTGCGGAAAGTGTCTGTGACAATGGAAGAAAGCGATGGGCCGCGTCCACTGATCGGCATTCCGTATGACGTCATCGGTACGCATCGCATGTAGGCATTGCCGATGAGCGGTCCGTACGGTGCGGATCAGTGGACGCTGTTATATGAGTTTTTATACAAGGCAAACTAAAATCCGTTACGTGCGATGCTTCCGATGCGTCCGATGCGAAACTGTGGACGCTTACCTTAAGTGTGCATACATACGAGGGGTACGCGTCAACGCGTGCAGAGGCAACTGCAGCCGTCGACACCCGTCGTCGCCCGCTGTCGACAGCGTGCTGCTCCTGTACAATACGACCGACGTAACTTGGCGGGCCTGAACCTATGCACTAAGAATTTTCGCGCATGTTCTCTCACTCGCACTCGCCTCATGTCACCATTTGGTTCCTAAAAATCTTACTGCGCAGCCTTCTGCGCAAAGTTCGGGCCCTCCAAGTTACGTCGGTCGTATTGTATTTGACTATGGTGCTCAAATACACGAGCGGCACGTTGTCGACTGGTTGTTCTCTGCCGTTGACGCGTGCCGCTCTAGTGTATGAATACAAACTTGTGTTCAAAAAAATCTGTTGACATTTATACTTATTAGACCGCAAGCACACCAAGGGATATCGTGTAAAATGTGTGTGTGTGTGGTTTTAGAGGTCAGATAGGCAATCGCTCCATGTAAAACACCGGTATTCAGCTGCATCCGGTTAGACTCGCAGCCGATTCCAAAATATTTGAAAATACATACACTCGAAAAACATAACCCTCCTTCTGACGCAGTCGGGTAAAAAGGGTAGGTAGACGATGATTAATATTAGACCTCAAAAATAAAAAGAGACATCCTACTAATCCTGCTTCCTACTATCTATCTTCTATCTTCTTCTTCTATTATTATTATATATATATATATATAAAATGATAAACTGACTGATTGTTGATATATCAACGCACAGTCTAAACCGCTGCTCCTAGAGACATGAAATTTGGAGGGTGTGTTCTTTGTGAAGAGTAGGTATCCACTAAGAAAGGGTTTTTCGAAATTCCACCCCTAAGAGGGTGAAATTTCACGCGGACGAAGTCGCGGGCAGAAGCTAGTAATTTTATAAACGCGAAAGTTTGTGAGGATGGATGGATAGATGGATGTTTGTTACTCTTTCACGCAAAAACTACTGAACGGATTTGGATGAAATTTGGCACACAGATAGTTTATAACCAGTGTGGAGGTATGTAAGCTGTAGCTGCTGCATTAACACATAAAATACTTTTTATCCCGATATTTTACGGGATCGAAACTGATACGGGTGAAACCGCGGAGCGCTGCTAGTAAGTAAATAATGCGACAGCCAAAAGTTTAAGTTCTTTCATTGCTTGTCTGAAAAAAAAGGTAAGTTTTCCGCGCAACTGTTGATACAAGCAATTGTTTATTACAATTGCTTGTATCAACAGTTGCTACTGCAGAACTTAATTAAATTTTAACCTGAGTAAAATGGTGTTGACGATGAAACAGGAATGTTTCGATTTTTTCTCCATCATCCGTTTCCAATTCGTACTTTTTATAAACTGTTTATTGGTTATTTTTGTTTTATTAAATATTTATCTCACAGCCAGTCATTGTAACCTACACTGCAACAAGAACCTTTTGGGATGCGAATGACGTCGACAAGCGCTGTTGTTCAACATTTGTGAAACTGTTTTGTAAATGTATTGAAAAACTGGCCAAGTGCTAGTCGGACTCGCACATGAAGGGTTCCGGACCACAAGGCAAAAACGCCGAAAAAAACACGTTTGTTGTATGGGAGCCCCCTTAAATATTTATTTTATTCTGTTTTTAGTATTTGTTGTTATAGCGGCAACAGAAATACATCATCTATGAAAATTTCAACTGTCTAGCTATCGCGGTTCATGAGATACAGCCTGGTGATAGAGGGACAGACGGACAGTGGAGCCTTAGTAATTGGGTCCCGTTTTCACCCTTTGGGTACGGAACCCTAAAAATCAAAATGGCTGGATGGACCCTTGTACACATTTGTCATGAAGGAAAACACAGAAGTGTCATATCACGTCTGAACAAGTTACTAATCTCAAGAATAATGAGCAACAGAATACGATCTCTAAGAACAAAGAACACGAAACAAAAGACGATAAAGAAATACAAGACGAGTATGTTGCAAAGAGTAAAAACATTTTGTGTAACGAGGCAAAGGATTTGTATCGAGTCAATCAGGCTTATGCTCTTAACTAGCCCTTAACTAACTTCTTAGCGTACTGGTTAGGTTTCTTTGACGTCATCCTTTTCGTAGAAGGTAATAGAATAAAGAAAACTTTGTTAACTGTTGAGTGTTACTAGATTTTGTTGAGAAACCACGAGATAAACAGAAAATAAAATTTCAAGTTAGGTATATTCTTTCATCTAAAAGGTTTTGAAAAAAAGAGGTAACTTAGTACTGTGAAGATCCAGTCGGGATCTTCACAGTTTATATAAAAAGACGTTGAACTTTGAACTAATATATTGTATTTAGGAACATTACAGTTTCAATATCAAACTTATTCTATCTTATGAAAAAACCCATCTTCCATTTTAGGACATACGTCTCAACTTTCGAATGTAAACCATCAACAAATATTACCAGCCTGTATTACTTTAAGGTCGGATTACATAGCCAGAGCCTCTTGCTAAAGGCCAGAACATACAGAATACTACACCTACCTACTGGATCAAAACTCATCATCTTATTTATATTTTCATGAAGAAAAGCATAATTTTTAAACTTGAGACCTGAAAAATTATCAACATAAGAACTTCGTCTGATAGAACGGATTGCTGCGATGTATGAGAGTTCGGGTTAAATCATTTATTCTATTACAGCAGAGGTAGACTGCTCTCTAAGTCCGTCAACGAACACACAGGCCCGTCCGAAAGTAGGTGATGCGTCAAATTAAATTTTTCGGAAGGGCTAAAGCGAATCGGGCGCAGGTACAACTGTCAAATCGTATTGTCATTCATTCTTACTTCGGAAACCGAACTAATCTATTGTCCGTAAGTGAAGCAGAGTAGGAAAGTCCCGTAACATAGGCCGTAATTACGGACTTCGTTGTAACCTCTACCTAACTACGTAAATGATTTGTTTAATTTTGTTTATTCCTTATTTCTAGAGTTATCAGGAAAATTTGTATAAACATGATCAAAGAATTTATTTGTTGAGACGAAAAACTTATTTCAATATTATTTTATTGAGGCATGTTTATTCATGTAACATCACATCACATAAAATAAATTAATAGGTAGATACTTTAATATTTATGATCAATTAGGTACATAGAATTATATAATAGGTTTGATTTCTAGACGGAGGTATCATCCAATAAATTGGTTACATTTCATTTCTTATTTTCAATTATTTAGCTAAAAATGGTTAGGCTTTACCCTTTTTGCACAAAAATAAGACTAAAGATATTATTTTCTCGTGGCCATTAGAATAATTGATCATTAGGATGTCTAGTAAATATTCAAACAGTTGAAATAGCTCCAGAAACTTTTATACTGTTAGGTTCATAATATTATACGACGTATGAATGAATGATATATTTATTTGCAAGAATTTAAGTAGCTAACATAAGTTCTTAAGATCTCTGGGTTTCACTATATTCGGCATTTCAGCCGTGCAAATATTTAGATTTACATCTTGGTTATCTTGAAGTATCTTGTATCAAAAAAATAACTATGAAACACCTTTATATAACAAACTATCTTGGAACTAGAATTTTTAACACGAACGTGTTAAGTAAATTTGAACGATTTTTAAAACTAAAATACAATTAGGTATCTTAATTATGCGGCAAGCATTGCATTACCCATAGATATCAATAAAGTCTTAAAACTAAGTATATTATTATTATGTGATAAACGAGTATTTTCAACCCAAAATTGTTCCAAGTCACGTGACTTTTACTTCTCGAGTTCGTGCTAGGCCCACAGCAGGGCCCGATCTAGCTATTTAGTCGCTCCGGGCAAAAAATACATTCGCCGCCCTTTACACTAACTTCTTATATCAATTCAAAAATTATTGCATAGCCACAGAGTAACTAATATGACATAGCGAAACAGTTTGTTCCTTCTTTCCTATTTAGGTAATTCTTCTTCTTTCTTTCGACTTGACTTGCTTAGTGCTGTCTTATAATTGTCTCAGGAGAGAGCAAGAATTGCATTTTTTAAAAAGAAAAACCAATATAAATACTTCTTTGTCGCTTATGGTAATTTTGTGTAAGATTTTTCTCTCCTATATTATATAGTGAGAAAATTAAGGACTCCGTGCAACCGCCCGCCGCCGCGCCGAGGGAACCGTGTGCCTTTAATTTTGCCGCCGGGCCCTGGCCCACAGTATCAACACCTCGTAAAAGTACACAAAGGTTAACATGAAGGAAGTATAGCAGTAAAGTTCCAACCTTCATAAGACTGACCCACATACATTACTCTACTTGATGACTGTGCATGGTCTCATTCAAACGAATCCCGCACAGCTTAAACCGAGAGTCTACGTCCAATACGCGAACATCACTGGCGCTTAATACTCCCAAAGTGTTTGCTGCTGTTTGGGCCAGTTTACTTACTGCGAGTTGTCTCATTAACTTGGATTTAGTTACTTGAAACACAATTAACTTCACTAAGTACACTGAACAGTTCTTGGTTCTCGTTTTGTGTGAATGGTCGAGTTTATTATATTGTTGTGTAAGGGTTTTTTAAGTTTTTGTTTTTAGTGCTGTTTTCATACGGCTTTTTTGTTGTTATTTAATCATTATTATAAAGGACACAATGCAACAAAATAGTACAAAGCACACACTTGAGAACAAGATAGACATTTGACGTTCACATCGCATTTTATTTTCAATTCGTGACTATTTAAGTATTAGGTATGAAAAACCACTACATGTTCAAGTTTTCATAACAGGGCTTTTCTTTTCTCTAGAAAAACTCGAGACTTTCCAATTTCCACGTAATACAAGACCAAAATATACTGTGCAAGAAAAACATGAATATAATTTTCTTGAAGATAGTGCTCCGCCCGCAATGAGGCGGGTGGTCGACCGAGTTATGGCAAGCGGCAACCGTGGCACAGTCGGTAAGCAAGCAACTACCCGGCTGCCTGCCTTCTGTAGACATTGCCTGAATGTAACCGCTAACGAGAAATTCACAGCCGCCTTCATTATACTCCTTACAACGTAACAATATATTCCGCACTAATTTTACCTAATACTGCATGGTTTAATACAAAAAGGGAGGAAATAAACGGTTTTTTTTAATGTACGTTTTCCACATGCCTGGTGTTTTATGACGACATCCGGTCTATTCTGTAAAAAAAACTCACCCGGAAAACTCAAGTTAAATGAGCTTGAAATGCGCTGTCATTTCACCTAATGCCAGTCATAGTCATTTATTCATGAACAATTGTATCAGAAATGACGTGGTATAAAAATGAAAAGAAAATTAAATTACATGAGGAAAAAACACGTTAAATATTACAACAATGCATAAATACGACATAATATTTAGGAATTTCGTTATAAATCTTCAACAGCATAAAGACACTTTATTAAACAGGAAACTTTTTTAAAAGAGCTTGAGTAGATAGCGCTTTTTATAACTAGAGGCAACTTATTAAATAATATAACCGATTGATTTCTCAAAGGCTGTACCTTGTAACGTTTAATGTCTTGTCTACGTGTGCCTTCTCCAATCTGTCGTTATTTTGCTGTCTCATATTCATGTACCTATATATTTGGCCATGTTACTTAGAAGTTAAGCTAGGAAAACTTAGGTGAAGTGAGCTGTCAATAGTGTCCCTATTGACAGCTCACTTCACCTAAGTTTTCCTGTGAGGTTTTTACACAATAGATCAGCTGTCGTAATAAAACACCAGACATGGGAAAAGATACAAGAAAAAAAATCCATTTATTTCCTCTCTTTTCAATAAAACCATTACTTGCTGCTTTAATAATGGTTTTTCCGTTACAGTGACGTAGATCAAGTAATCACTTTGTCGTACACGAAAAACGCGGTTATACGGATATTGGGCCTGAAAGATTTTTTACAATGAATCGTAAAAATTTAAGGAAAGCATTGTTTTTATTTTTTTTAAGTGTATTAATATTAAGTTGAGTCTTTAGAAGTTTTTCACTTGAACGGGAAATACAGACGATCTACATACCTATTCTTGTAAAAGTCTTAATGTTAATTAGGTGGAAGTGAGCTGTGTGTGGCTGCGACTTACGAGTTGTAGGTCACAGGTTCGAACCCAGACAGGCGCTTTACTTTGTGTTAATTATTTCATCACCACTGCTCTCAAAACGGTGAAGGAAAACATCATGAGGAAACCGGCATATCCTAGAACCAAAAATTCGAAGACATGTGACATCTGCCAATCCGCACTGGGCCCGCGTGGTGGATTACGGCCCACTCCCTCTCACAGAGAGAGGAGGCCTGTGTCCCAGCAGTGGGAACATTATAGGATGTTTATGATGAGCTGTCAATAGTGTCAATCAAGTGGAATGACAGCTCACTTGTCTTCACCTAAGTTTTCACGGTGAGAATCTTTAAAGAATAGACTTTCTTTACTACG
This sequence comes from Oligia latruncula, assembly GCA_948474745.1. NCBI lineage: Eukaryota > Metazoa > Arthropoda > Insecta > Lepidoptera > Noctuidae > Oligia > Oligia latruncula. The sequence continues at coordinate 7,379,839 of OX419693.1, read as the reverse complement.
AAACAAAATATATAAAACCTTATCTATATTCTTCAAAATATTGCACGTATTCATGAATGTTTGCATCTCACAGCTCATTTTAAAACTCGCTTCAAAAAAACACAAAATCACAAACGATGCCACCCGTTTCCGTGCTCGTAGGTACACCGGCCGCATTAAGAAGCATTAGTTCAGTAACAAAGGGTGGTATGACAAAGTGCCTTCTTTTCTTGGTGGGGTAACAATAGAGGTGTCGCTTGTTGTACCCCTGAGTTGTCGCACGACCGAAGACGACATTGAACAACCCTAACGACTTAATGCATGGTCTCGTTATTTCTAGAAATGAAAGTATTTTATTTAGACTGTGGGTTCTTTTTCTTGGTTCATTTTTACTTTGACGTCACAATGTGGTTTTATGGATGGTGGTCTGTTGTGGTATCTCTGCTGTAAAGGTAGAAATATAACTGGAACTTTTTGATAACATCATTTGTGTATGTCGAGTTTTAAGTACTCCTTTATTTTCCACGTCTGCTTCTGAAATATTATTTGTAACTGTTCCTTTGTGGGTAATGGAAGGGAAATCTAAACAATACCTAAAAATAAATGAAAATGAAGTGACCGTTTGTATTGTCAAAACAACAGCTTTTTACTAAATGCATATGAAAGTATACAATACGATACCTACCTACATAATATAACAAAAACCGGAGAGAGATCAGGAAGGCATCGGACTACGAGAGTGAGGGAAGAGGGAGTGCACCTATGTCTGCGCACACACTTGTGCAGTATAATATCTCCCGCGCCGAAGGCTAGGCTAGTCTCCGTTGAGATTGGCCGCGCGCCGTGGCTAAAATACGGTCTGGAGGACTTTTACAAAAAAAACAATTTTAACATTTTTGTCTGTCTGTTAGTTCCAATTGATCTCAGAACGGCTGGACTGATTTTCACTGGCAGATAGCTGTTGTTGTAAGGAGTAACTTAGGCTACTTTTGTTTTAGAAAAATAATTGGGGTTCCGCGTAAAAAAATTGAAACTAAGAAATCAAATTTGTTTTTCGACATTCACGGGAACGAAGTCGCGGACACAGCTAGTAATAAATAGAGTGTCCATAAAACCAGATGTCATGTATACTATACATGACATCTTGTAGTAAAATAATACATTATTTTCGGGTGCAAGGGCAAGCGTTCAAGCTATCCAATTTTGAAAAAATCAGCTTACTCTCAAGTGCTCGCTCAAAATTATTCAGATCACTACAAAAACAACTTAGGAAACCCTACTTACATAGAGAACACGATTTTTTACGTTTGCATAACATTGCTTTGGTAAAAACGTTTATTTTCCGGACTACAGGATGGACAGGGAATACTAATCTGTTCCGTTGTAAGGAAACGGATCGGAAGGGGCGACCCACCACGTGTACTTCCTCATTTAGTTCTAAGGTACAGTCTACCACGTCAATAGTAACATTTGACTAAAAAAGTCGCTCTTATTGCTACGAAATAAAAGTCTCCTCGAAGTCGAATTGTTTCCATTGACAGGTGGTTGACTGTACCATGACCCTTGATTAGAAATCCGGTTTGCGCTCTACGCTTTTTGAATATTCTAGATGTTTTGTGTCTGTAGTATTTTGCATAGAAAAATATTTAATTCAGAGTGTATTTTTGTTTTTACTAAGATATACAATATACATGCAAGATAAAATGCAAGTTAGAAATGGTGGTAGGTATAGAATATATTATCGAGGTCCATTTGAAAAATCAATCTGATGATTTTCCTTCATTTTAAATTATTTCTAATTGAATAGGTAATCTTTGAATATTTTCTTAAAATGGTAGAAAAGGTTGTACCGAGAACAAAGAGTATCACAATTCACAGTTCTAGGGAATTTAAAATGGGAGTTATTTATCTATTTACTTACGTATAAGTAACTTTTACAATAATTAACAAAACTAAGTATTTACACTGGGTACTAAATTAAATGACTAATTATACAAATAAATACAAAAACAAAAATACTCGTCCGGATCGCTGTCATCCGGAAACGTACTCAAAAGACTGGCAGCATAGGACTAATTATATTATAACTGTAACATGCAGTATTTTCATCCAATACAACAATACTGAATAAAAATTGTCGTTTAGTTTATGCAAACTTATGAAATACAATTTTACCGTTGACGCATAACTGACATAGTTACCAAACTGAAAACAAGCGTTGAAAATGTTTTGCTGACCATAAACAAATACTGAAATTTTTCCGTTCATTTGAATTTGAAAAAGTGTAATTCACCTTGAATTGCTTTTCACTTACAAATTACCTATTATAAATGTGAGAGTCTGTATGTTTAGATGTTTATCTGTTAATTAGTCACGCCTCAAAGGGCTGAATGGAATTGGCTGAAATTAGACACAACGGTAGACCATGATCTGGATTAGCATAATCAGCCTTTAATGTTCCCATTTCTAGGATACACACCTCCTCTCGGTAAGAATGTGTCGTAATCCACAAAGAGGGCCCAGTGCGGGTTGGTAATGTCTTGGAATTTTTGGTTCTAGGACATGCCGGTTTCCTCACGATGTTTTCCTTCACCATTTTGAGAGAAGTGGTGATGAAATAATTTACCACAAAATAAAGTATGGGTTCAAACCTACGACCTACAACTCGTAAATCGAGGCCGTTACCATTATGGGCCACCATTGCTCTTCATGACCTGGATTAGGATATTTTATTCCAGTAGTACGCTTTACGGGGCTTGTGGTTAAGTGATAACAGCCGCATGGGTCGATCGATCTGGTTAAGCTACGCTAGCCGCATTTGGTCCGTGGATAGGTGACCATCTTTATATACCAAGACTCTCCGTGCCTCGGAAAGCACGTGAAGCCGTTCGGCCCGGCTGCCATTCGTAGATCTTTGACAGTCGTTACGGGTCGTCAGAAGCCCGAAAGTCTGACAACCAGTCATACCAAGGGGTATTGTATTACCCTGTAACTGGGTTGTGGAGGTCAGATAGGCAGTAGCTCCATGTAAAATACTGGTATTCAGCTGCATCCGGTTAGACTGGAAGCCGACCCCAACATAGTTGGGAGAAGGCTAGGCAGATGATGATTCCAGTAGTACGTTACCGTGGTATAATTTCCGACCACCATGCGGGCGAAGTCGCTTGCAAAAGCTAGTCATACAGGTGTGCAGGAGAAATAAACTCTCACTGTTTTTGTTTTCAATAACGCGAGGGAAGCAGACGGGTTGAACACAAAGATACTCCGGCTTTCGCATACATCGCCTACATACACCCGAAGTTTCAAAATTCACCCAGTTTAGGACGGCTCTGTATCAAAAGTTCTATCCCGTATTTTAAAATTGGGTATTTCTAAAGCTGGATTTATTTTCTTTTGTTTTCATTTCTCGTTGTTTTAATAATAATGAACAGTTTTGTTCGTCGTTTCTGTGAATGATTCAAGTATAATTAATTCAGGAAGTAGAAAGTTTTTATTGGTTTGTACCTACTTACAGATGCGTACGTGCGTGATAAGTATTGTGATTCTTTTGAAAAGAACAGTGTTCTGTCAGAAAAAGACGTTAAAAATGGACACACTGGCAATACTAATACTTCGGAATATTTTTAAATAAATTGTAAAATCGAAATATAAAAAAGTAAAAAAACTAACTAAATAGTAGTGTTGTTCCGACTATGGATTTTCGATCAACCGTCAGCTACAGTGACTAAACTTGATTGAATGTTTGGATGCAGAATGGTAACGTCATTAGATACTAAGTTAAATTTATTATTGTTTTGTCTACTCCACCTTGTACACAGGGTGTAACAGAAAGATGTGGACAAATAGGGTGTGGTATACAGACCATCTAACTAAACAACTTGCTCCAAGGAGTCCGTAATCGAGGAAAAATAATCAGCCGTCCCATAAGTACATTTGGGTCAAGTAGGTATAGATTTGGATTTTTTTTTTTCGTTGGATGCGAGAAGCACAGAACCGATCGAAATGGAGGTGCTTGGTGGAGGCCTATGTCCAGCAGTGGACGTCTTTCGGCTGAAATGATGATGATGATGATGAGGTATTGATTTTGTACGGGACAGCTGATATTTTTTTCTCGATTACGATGTTGGTCTCATGGAGAGTTGTTCTGTTTGATGGTCTGTACCACACCTTACTTTTGATCACACCGTTCTGACACACTCTGTATACTTAGTATACTGAATTCCGTTTGTTGGTTTAAAACAAGGAAACATGAAAATATTATTATCTCGCGTAGCAATTGTACCCTCGTCGGTTCTTATAATGACAGTTGGAATGTTTGTATTTAAATAGTAGCCATTAACATAAAACTAATTTGTGCGACCTCAGCGGCTAATATGTTAGTCTCAATACATAGTTATGTAAGTCCCACTAATCCTTTCACCTGAACTCTTGGGGAGGCAAGTAGAATTATTCAGAAAGTTAGCTCGTTAAACCTCGTAAGACACGGCTAACTTTCTAAAAGTGAAACACGAGGAAACGACGACGAATATACTTGTACTTACTTATAAGTAGGTATTGTTCGCGACTTTAAATAGATTTCGTTGTTTAATAGTTTCTGAATAAGTTGTAACACTTTCTACGTTACGTGGTGGTGTGGATTTACCAAGTCTTGCAAGATTCTGTTAATGTAGAGTAGCATAGCCGCCGTCATTCATTTCGGTGAAAGTAATACAATATAATATAATAGTGGTTTCGTCACACACTTGTGGCAATGTGTATTTTAAGAACTATTTTATTTTAGTTGATTTAAGTTCAGTTTCATTTTCGTTTATGTTTGCCTGTAATATTCACTATGTACTATCCTTAAAACTCTGTAAATGTAGGAATTCTGACCCCCAAGATACAGGCAAATGCCTAGTTTGGGGGTCACCATCCAATCTGTTCTTGTACTATCTGACTGTACTTATTAATAAATAAATAAACTTGAATTTTAAATTATTGTCAACCTAACCTAACCGTTAGGTCTAGGGTCCGTTGGGTTAGGTAAAATATGGGCGTTACGTAGCAACTGGAGACCGCGTAGCGTGAGACGTCCCCCCAGTTAGAGGGACCGATGACCAGTGACTGGAACAGACTGGATGCGGAAGGCGGAGAACAGGGTGTAGTGGCGCAGCCTGAGAGAGGTCTATGTCAAGCAGCGGACTGCAATCGGCTGAAATTATTGACGTAGCAACTTTTTTGTGAAATTACATAAGCGAAAAGTTTAAGTAGGTATACGGCCTTTTTATACTACAAGCAGTCACTCTCGAAATTACTTTCAAAAGATTTCCAACAATACTTTTACACATTCTAATGCGCAAACAAAATGGATTACGAAAGCAATAGCGAAATTGATTTTTGTATTATGACAGGCCATAATCAAAGTTAAGTCGAGTGGAAAAGCGAGCTCCTTTTATTTAGGAAAAGAACTTTCAGGCGATTTAACAGGCCTTTCAGATACCCTTTCATTTGTAAAAGATGAATAATAATATAAACAGTGACCTCGGAACCGTAGCCTTTTATTAAATACGGCAATTAATCTAGACAAAGTTGGCGACGATATAACAAAATTATTACCCTTTTAAGGTCCGTGAAAAATTGCCCGTAATATATTTTCGTCTAAAGTGAAAAGTTACATTTGTTCATTGTAAAGATATGATATAGAGGCCTTTTGTTGCGTCGGACAATATAAAAAGAATGGTGTCAGCGGAACGTGAAATAAATTAAACCGACGCCATAAAAATCCTATTTCTATATAAACCCCTTAATTATTTCATACGAGACTGCACATTGCTTTGTTGTTCGCAATTTTATTGTAGACAAAATGTGTGCAGTGGAGGCCGTACTTTCATAATTACTCATACGAAATGTAGGATGAGATCCCGGTTAAAGTTTCGAGAGAGTTCCGTTTATTTTCCACTTATTGTGTGGACAGACAAAACGACTAAATTGCGCTTATGACATCTGAGGTCGGCCTTGTGGACTGTACGCTTTACCCCTTTTCACCCTCTTACGAGTTCGATTGTAATCTCCACAACACACAAAATAAAGATCAAATGGAGATTACTTATTTACCTTTAGAAGCGAGGCCTTTACGAAGCTTAAACGAATTTGACTTAAGAAGGTCTTTCAGTTTTCTTTTACATCAAATTAAAATGTTAGTAGCTAAAATCATTAAATCATAATGCATGACATCCATAAATTTTTTAGATCATTTTGTGGCCTTGAATGCAGTATTTCGAAATAATGCCCCCACTGATTGGGCATTAAAGATATCCAAATTTTATATTGGTTTTAAGAGTGACTAAAAAGCCTAAGATACGTTAATAAGACTTGTGGTTTGTTTTGATATGATAACGATCATAAGACCCCAATTAAAACACCCAAAAAACTTTCTTTTAATACTTTGTACAATACCACTAGCACAGTTTGTAGAAAACAAAATCAGTTAAGTCAAAAAAGAGGCTACTTTAGGAGACACAGACTGAATTCACGTCGACCAAGATAAAAGCGAAATACTTGTATTGTCCAAAGAGCTTTTAGCGCAGAAAGTTTTTCCCGAAAAAGATTTCCGGGTTAGAGATTAGATTACAACTGGGATGCGGACTCCTAGACTAGTGGTGTTTGAATAAATGTATACGATACTTGGAAAAAGTTGTTAATACTAGTCCTCATAAATTATATACTTTGTCACGAAAACAATGTAACCAAAAATATTTGTAATACGGACCTATTTCTTGACCGTTCTTCGCCATAGTAGTCTATAAACTAATACAGGGTTATTGGTAAAACATTAACAAGCTCTTATGAGGTCATTGTACTAATCATTATGAACAACTTTTACTGTGGGATAAAACCTGAAATCGCGAAAAAAAGTACAATGACGTCTTAAGAGGTTGTTAATGTTTTACCAATAACCCTGTATAGCGGCGAGTAAGTTAATCTTGCATTAAAAAAATGGTCTTGCTTAGAATGAGAGCATTGCTGGTCCAGTGGTAAAGCCCCCGACTTACGAGTTGTAGATCGTGGGATCGAACCCAGGAATCGACATATCCAAAACCAAAAATTTGAAGACATGTGACATCTACCAACGGTATGGTAGATTATAGTATAAAGCAGCTGACGTCACGTAAAAAGTACGCTGAGTGAAAGTGGAGGGGTGTGTCGGCGCACGGGTAGGTACAGTCTTGTCCTAAAGTACTAGGCTATTGTTCTGTATAAATAAGTGTAATTGTTTTATTGTAGAATCATAATAGTTAACTTTACTAGGGTCGCGCTCCCTTCATACCACCAATTTGATCGTTAAATCGCTCATTGCGCAGGTAAACACTAGCGTTCTTTTTACGTGAGGGGACCAATTCTCTCGAAGAGCGTAGGCCTGTGTCCCAGCAGATGGGAACAATAGAAGCGGATTATGCTTATTCTATAAGTGGCCAAAATAAAGTGATGGTCGTCTACCAAGATTTGTAAAAAAATATCTTCAATTTCCACAAATTAAAATATCGCAAGTGTTTATTCGTATTTCTACTTAAAAATATGTTTACAATAAAAAGTATTTTATCCATCTTTTTGTCTTTTATCGTAAATGTACATATAATGTTATTTTCCTTACTCCAACTAGTTTTGAACTCACCACAAACTCTATACTGGTTCGAAGCTTCTAACATCGTTTTATTCGTCGAAGATAACAAATGAGATTTACATTCACTATCTTCCAATTTGTGTAGAATGTCTAGGGATATTATTATTTTCACATAAGCCTGTCTAGACTAATTAGATTACGCAGAATATAGTAGGTATAAATGAATATCTAAGTTCAGCAATATATTCTATCTAATAAAATTAGAGAGCTTCCAATGAACGTTTGGAGTACTCAAGTCGTCTAACCCTTCAACCTTGCAGGCTAGCTTCTAGTCTTACTACATTATAATAAAATAATAATAATAATCATTTTATTATCAGGAAACTAAGGCCCGTAGGTAAAATACACAAATAATATTATACAATAATAAACTAATACAAAATAAAAACCTTAAAACTATGACTATTCACGTAACGTTGTCGGCGTCGTGTTTCGCTGCGTGGTGTCGCGTAACCGTCCTCGGAAACGTTGATACTACTATTCAACGAACTTACTTACCACTTTTTACAGCCAGTTCATTGCCCCAACCTTGAAAGAACATAGAGAAGATAAGTTGAAGTTTTATCAAAACTGTCACGTACTTTAATTCAATAAAAGCGTGGTCCACATAAATAATATTAGTGTGTGGTTTACTCGGGTTCGTACACACGGCGACACATCAAGTTATACATTTCCAGTTTCAGCTGACCTCGCATTGTTTAAGGTTTTCGTACAATCAGAAGTCAGTTTATACTGGTTATTATAAGCTGGATGTGTAGCCTTGCGTACCATCTGTCGTCTCACGCTTAACGAAGATTTAGTGATCTGACGCGCGGTACAAAGCTGTGGTAGGTTTTTACACGAAGAGCTGTAAGTCAAAAGGTTAGGATATTATTAGAACGATCTTTGGGGTTTAAAGTGACATAATTGTTAATAACGACGTAGAACTTTAGATGTGATGTATCAGATGAGCTTGAAACTTTTAGAAAGAAAAGAAAGAAAATACCTACGTTTATTTGTGGTAAACATGTTGCAGAGAAAGAACACGAGGGGCTTGTGTCGAGTCAACCCCAACACAAGTATTATTAACTAGCTTCTGCCCGCGACTTCGTCCGCGTGAAATTTCTTGTACCCCCACCCCGTCGCAACACTTCGTATTCGCTTCGCGTTCTTTTTCTTTTTAAATTTTATTCTGACTTTTTTTCTTTTTGCTCGGCTCCTAATGGTCATAGTGTGATATTAAATATCCTATAGCCTTCCTCAAGAATTGGGCTATCAAATGCAAAAAGATTTTTTCAAATCTGACTGGTAGTTGCAGAGATTATCGCGTTCAAACAAACAAACTCTTCAGCTTTATTATTAGTATATAGTACTAGCTTCTGCCCGCGACTTCGTCCGCGTGAAATTTCACCCTCTTAGGGGTGGAATTTCGAAAAACCCTTTCTTAGTGGATACCTACTCTTCACAAAGAACACACCCTAAAAATTTCATGTCTCTAGGAGCAGCGGTTTAGACTGTGCGTTGATATATCAACAATCAGTCAGTTTACCATTTTATATATATAGATATAGATTTTGAACACAAAATCGGTTATTGTGATTAAACCATGATAGCTAGATATATGTTCTCGCGGACTTTTTTGTAGGTCTTAATGGGTTCTACAAACCCGTAGTACATCATTTTGTTCTATTGTCAATAGTTTTTGCAGCGCACGCAAAAATAGGTTTTCGATTTTACACCTTGTGTTACAAAATAGCAATTTTATTACGGATCCCTAATTTTGAAAAAAAAAATATAGCCTATAGCCTTCCTCCATAAATGGACTACCCAACACTAAAAGAATCATTCAAATCGGTACCAGTAGTTCGCGTTCAAACAAACAAACAAACTCTGCAGCTTTATAATATTAGTATAGATTACTTACTGGGGCTGTCTAAATCACATCTGCAAATGTAACTGTTTGAGACCCAATAAACAATTTTTTTTTTAATTTTGTGGCTAATTAATAACAGCCGCACGGTTCGATCGATCTTGCCGCGGTTGCTCCGTGGATGGGTGACCATCTTTACATACCAAGACCACTCCGTGCCTCGGAAAGCACGTTAAGCCGTTGGTCCCGGCTGTCATTCGTGGATCTTCGACAGTCGTTACGGGTCGTTTGAAGCCTGCCAACCAGACTTACCAAGGGGTATCGTATTACACAATAACTGGGTTGTGGAGGTCGGATAGTCGCTCCATGTATAACTTACTGTTTCGAAGAATTGAGAAGAATTTGAATCTTTATTCCACCCATGTAGTACTTACTAGATGGGTGGAATGACGATACTAATTATTCTTAAAATTATTGGTTTATTTTAATCGAGCAGTCCATGTTATTTGTAGCGAAAACATAATTACAAAAGAATAAAATTGTTAGCTTAAACATAATATTAGTAAAAGGAATATCATAAAAACACGTGCTACTCGAATATCAGTTCAAAGCGTTTCACGTTTTATACTCAAATCGTTACACAAATGTTTATATTCATTCGAAACCAATTAAATGCACACATATCTCATGATCACTGTTTATTTTCAATTATTTCATACAGTACCATTCATATGTAGCTAAATGGGACTAGCTATAAATTAGCGATAGGTAGGGTTGCCAAAAACCAAGAGGAGTAGAGGAGTACAGAGTATATTCAGCCTATAATGTTCCCACTGCTGGGACACAGGCCTCTGTGAGAGGAAGTGGGCCATAATCCACCACGCGGGCCCAGTGTGGGTTGGTAGATGTCACATGTGTTCCAATTTTTGATTCTAGGATATGCTGGTTTTCTCACGATATTTTCCTTTCGAGAGTAGTGGTGATGAAATAATTTACACAAAATAATGCGTCTGTCGGGGTTCGAACCTATGACGCACAACTCGCGGCCGTTGCCACTGAGTCACCACGCTCTCGTTTTCTACAATATGTAATAATTATAGCATATATCTAGAAGATTTAATACAGTTTGTGTTGTGAGCTGAAAGTCATTGCCGGTGATTAAAAACTTTCAAAATGTAGTCGTAATCTCATCTTATCGACAATCAATATCAAAAACTTGTCAAAAATGTAGGGAGGTATTTTTGACATATTGATACTAATACAGTGAACGTTCTTAAAATTACCAGAATTGCCCCTCAGGTTCCATTAGGGTTATTAATGCTCCACTGTTCGCTAATCCGTCTGTAACAGGGCTGTATCTTTTCAACCGTATCGGTAGACACTTGAAATTGTCACAGACTGTGTATTATTATTATTTTTGGTAAATGAATTTTGTTTCTTAGCTCTTTCGCTAGTTTAAGCTACATTAACGGGCCCAAGCCAAGTCAATGCAGCGTGTGTGTGGTGTTTTTTTTTAGAATATGATTATTATTTGGTTCTCTTATTATTATTATAAGCCTGTGTTGTCCCACTGCGCGGCTAAGTCCTCCCTTCCCTCTTTCCACTTATCCCGGTCTACTGCGATTGTGGGCCAATCCTTTAAGAAGGAGTCCAGGTCACCCCGCCATCTCTTAAAAAAAATAATATAAATGGGTCCCAATAATAATAACTTATAGGTATGTGTTTTCATATTAAAGTATTTTAAAAACATATGTCGTGTAAAAATTGCACGGGGTGGTACGGAAACCTTCGTGTGCGAGTCCGACTCACACTTGGCCGGATTTTTCAACTCGTTATAACTTCATAAATACCATGAAATATTTGCAGAAATATTAGACGGTTCATGATTTATTATCCTTCAGTGGCTTGATCGATAACTACGGATAAAACCAGAGCGAATCTATTGAGTTTTTAGGTAAAAATACTTTGACTTATACTTTAATCACACAAAATATAAAATTCAAGCAATCCGGACGTACACATTTTTGACCGAAAGAAACCGAAAGCCGAACGTACATCCGGCTAAAGAGTGACAACCCTAAATATGGATATCACAGTTTAACGCCGGGATATAACTGCGTGTAATGTAAATTGAACTATACAACGGTTAATCAAAGGGGAGTTGCACATCATTTATAGGTTGTATATTATATCGCAATCAAGAGTTCGTGGTAACGTTATATCATACATATTATTATATTTCGTGAGATTGACGGTTCTGTATGATTATAAGATTATTAATTTACAGTGTAATTTGTGTCTTGTATTATTATGATTTAATTTACAGCCTAACAGAATTGTAACTATTGCTCAGCCATAATCAACAATCCAATATTGCTTTGTTTATTATGGCTGAGGAATAGTTGAGCTATATAGCTATGATGTAAAGGAAATCATATTTCAAATTTAAATCGATGTAGTTGAGTGTCATCGGGTTCCTTAATCATCATCAATAGCGCCCGGTTTTAATGAACCCCTAGTCCATCCTTTGACCCTTAATTAAGAGGAAAAGAGACTTTTGCTCATCAAAATGTACTTTGGCAGAACTTGCTTAGTAGTCTACGCCGTAGCAATGTACGCTGTAGCAGTCTACGCCGTAGCAGTCTACGCCGTAGCGGTCTACGTCGTAGCAGTCTAAGCCTTAGCAGACGACGTCGCCGCCGTAGCCGGCGTAGACTTCTAGGTTTGTAGATACACAATTTTTTTTTTGTGATTGCCTACTTTACTCGAGATCAGAGTCTAGGTCCTTTCCAGTCGAATAAATAAGATCGATCTAAACAGTAGTACCTATAGAAGGCAATACATTCATGCCGATCGCATAAATTGTTGTTTGACCTAGTTGAACGTCTGAAGTTAAGCCCAGCCTTTAGCTACATTGTTACTAGGATGCTTGGGTACGCAAATCTTCACTTTGAAGACGGTGTAGCGGTGCGCTTATCAAAAAGCTGCGGATAGCGGTACGAGGCAAGGCGAGGCGAGATGAGGCGAGGCAAGGCAAGGCTCGTGTTTGGCTCAGCGTTCTCTTTGTCGCTAGCTAAAGATAAGCTGCAAAGTTGATACAATTTCTATACAAACGTTGTCAATGTAGTTTGTAGTTCTGCATACATTGTTGTTATATTTTGTGTTCGAGTGTTCTGAGTTGTGGAGTTTGTGAACGTATGTATGCTGTGGAGTTTGTGAACTTATTGTTGGTGTGTATGTTGTACCACCGCCAATTAGCTGTCTGTTTGAAAACTGATACAGGACAATTTTCATCGATAGTTGTTAGTTTGTTGTTCATAAAACTTTTTGCCGTACATTTCTGGAACAAAACATCAATTTGAGAGCTCCAACCAGATTGTACATAATGCCTCGTAACTTCGTCGTAATTTCGCACTTTATATCTGGGCAGAGTAACGTTAATGCTTCTAAAAATGTTACCGCTTAACATCTTCACTGAGACCATAAATTCTATTTTGTGTGTAAGTACCTCTTCGTATTATGACCGCCTGGTCACTGACTTTAGGAATCTTCGATAAATCGTCGTTTAGCGAACCTTTTTTCAATGCCAGGTTTAGTAGGTTCATATTATGATATCACAAGGAAAATACACTGAAAAAAATTATTTCTTACTACACCACATTTTTTTTTTTTTTTGTGTTTTTTTAAAAAACGTTGCCCCACACTAGGAATTTCTCCTGTATCGTGGGTGCGTTTACAAACATTTAAACTCACATACACAAACAGCCAGACCCGGAACAACTACTTGTAGGTCATACAAATATTTGTTCCGTGCGGGAATCGAACCCGCGACACGCGGCGCAGCAGTCAATCGCTTAACCACTGCGCCAACCGTGCCGTCAAAGCGACTATTGACAACATTAAAGCGATTATTGACTTTAAGCAGTGAGAAGAAATGTTTGTAAAACAGTAAAAGACAAAACAGTAACTTTAATGATTGAATGTACTATTTACTGGAAAAAAAAAAAGTAAAACCACCATTACTGTAATGTACTTGTTTTCAATGGTTTGACCGATATCACCAAATGAATAAAACAGTTAATTTTGTGACCTTTTAGCTACTTAAAACGTTAAAGTTCACTGTCATACTCATGACGGTAACATTTTGCCTCAAGCTTTAAAAATTATTTTGGTTTTATAAATTACTAGCAGCGCCCCGCGGTTCTACCCGTGTAAGTGTTGTTCCCGTGGGAATATCGGGATAAAAACTAATCCTATGTGTTAATCCTGGTTTTAAACTATCCGTGTGCCAAATTTCAACCAAATCCGTTCAGCCGTTTGTGCGTGAAGAAGTAACAAACATACAAACACACTCACAAACTTTCGCCTTTATAATATTAGTGTGATTTTGGTATTACGTTTGTATGAACGACGCATGCTCCGACGGCCCCTTAAACATCACCATACATTTCTGATGCACGCTGAATATTTTCAGCCCACGCTAGAAACTCTTGCCATTTTAATATGACTCGTAGGTAAAATGCTCTCCCTAGATAATCTATTTTTCACTGTCCCAAGTTGATATTCAGCTTGAATGTTAATATGAGTGTTATTAATGATCTCTGAATGCATTGTTCTTTAATATTTAACGTGACTGATATTAAGTGATGTATTATGAAAATATACTGAATACACATTCGGAAAATATTACGAGTTTCAGAGCTGATCGAAACTTTTAGCGCAGGGTTGAAAACTGTTTGACCAATAAAATTCCTATACCTTCGTCGTACGGCATAAATGTGATACAGTATTTTGGATGCATGAAGAAGCCTCCTCGCGTAGCGCAGTTTGTTCCGCCAGTTACTCAACTGAACCGAGCGGTCGGCGCATCCTGGACAGTTACACCCAGCACCTTATTTGACTGGCCAACTCTACATTCAACAGAGCGGTATAGCGCTTACCTAACCTAACTAATGTTTCTGTCATATTTTTATGCATGAGCTGTGAGAGGAAGTGGGTAATGTAAACCACCACGCGGGCCCAGTGCCCGTACATGTCATATTTATGTCTTCGAATTATTGGTTTTAAGACATGCAGGTTTCCTCACGATGTTTTCCTTTACCGTTTTGAGAGCACTGGTGATGTAATAAATTACACAAAGTAGGGTTCGAACTTATGACCTTAAACTCGTAGGTCGGGGCCATTACCCCTGGGCCACCACTGCTCGACCATATTTTTATATTAAATACTAGCTATTCCCCGTGGCTTCACCCGCATAAATTTCGATCCCGTGGGAATATCGGGATGAAAAGTAGCCTATATGTTAATCCAGGGTTTCAGCTACCTCCATACAAAATTTAATCAAAATTGGTCCGGCCGTTTAAGCGTGAAGCAGTAACAAACATAGACACACACTCACAAACTTTCGCCTTTACAATATTAGTGTTATATTTTACGAACCCAGAATAATCATACCCATATCATTAAAACGTAAAACAATTCCAAAATTCCTGTACCTTCAAACGTATGTCCTCACGTCCCGTATTCTATAAATGGGCTCATTTGTAACGGTCTACCGGATCCGGCCCTTATTTAATCACCATTACGACTTCCCATGTTGACGGGTATTAGTCCTAGCCACTCCTGGATTTAGTTTGTGGGCACAGGAGTCGGAGTAACGAAGATTAACAGCCGCCGTACGCGACCCATTCTTTTGTCGGAGCTAAAAATAAAAAAAAGGCTAATTGAAAGAAATATGCAGATCGTGATTTGTTTTTTGGTCATGGTACATTGATTACTGATTGTTTTGATGAGCTAAGGGCTGGTTATTGAATAGTCAAATAAGTTTTACCTGAGGAATAAATATGGCGGTTTGATAGCTTTTGTATAGAAAATATGTCAAACTGTCATATTTATTCCTCAGATAGAAATTATTAAACTGTCAAAAAATTTGCCCTTATTGTAACGTAAGAATACTTTTTGCATAATAAGGCATATCAAGCTCCTCTAGACGAAATCATTAGTGAACTTCTTTGAAAACTACTGTGATTGAACAACCATCATCATCATAATTTGAATTGATACAAGTTTTGGCTACAAAATAACTAAACTCAGTGTTTGTAACATACTACTTCTTTATATTCTAACTAGCTAACCCGGCGAAATTCGTACCGCCTCAGAGTTTTTTTTTGTGTATTTTTCCCATAATATTTAATAGTTATTCTGCTAGTCGGGTCGCAGACACATCCAATAAATTTTAATCAAAGAATCATAATCAGCCTATAGTGTTCCCACTGCTGGGACACAGGCCTACTCTCGGTGAGCGACCCAGTGCGAGTTGGCAGATGCCACATGTTTTCGAATTTTTGGTTCTGGGACATGCCGGTTTCCTCACGATGTTTTCCTTCACCATTTTGAGAGCAGTGTTGATGAAACATTTTACACAAATTAAATCGCCTGTCTGGGTTTGAACCTTCGACCTACAACTCATAAGTCGCGGTCGTTACCACTTGGCCACCACTGCTCTTATGCAATCAAAGAATAAATTCTATTGAAACATAAGGAAAAAAATTTGTTTGAATGGTTAGGTGAATACCAACATCAAAGTAGGTACCAATCTAACGCATAAGCATACTCATCATCATCTGCCTAGCCTTTTCCCAACTATGTCGGGGTCGGCTTCCAGTCTAACCAGATGCAGCTGAATACTAGTATTTTACATGGAGTGACTGCCTATCTGACCTCCACAACCCAGTTACTGGGTAATACGTTACCCCTTGGTAAGACTGGTTGTCAGACTTTCGGGCTTCTGACTACCCGTAACGACTGTCAAAGATCCACGAATGACAGCCGGGACCAACGGCTTAACATGCTTTCCGAGGCACTCATACACAGAACAACCACGGCAAGCGTAGCTTAACCTGATCGATCGATCTGTGCGGCTGTTATTATTTAGCCACGGGCCTCTCAACGCATAATAAGCATACTATCTACAAGAATCTCCAACCAACAATTCGTACAACTAAAGCAGCATGTGGATGCACTCCCTAACAAAACTTAACTATGACATAGGCTTTATGGTTAGCGAAACACGCGCCTAAGTTAATCTAACTTAGTTATTAAGTTAAGTTGGCACTCTCTTGGCGGCTCGGTGTTATTTCTCTAGTGACTCGAATGGATGATGTTAAATATTTGTTCGTTTATTAACGAATCGAGGTGGTGCGCGAAATGAGTTCCTGGAAGGATTTGGGGGAGGTTTTTATCCAACAGTGGGACAGTATAGGCTAACAAAAAAAAAATTGATCTGGCATTTTATTGTTTCGTATCGTAGGTAAGTAAAAATAAAAATTGAAGGAGAAATACAATTCCATCGACCTGAACTGCCTCGTTGATCTAGTGGTAGCAAGTTTTACTGTTGAGCGTTATGTCCTGGATTCGATTCCCGGGCCGGGCAAAGCGTTATTGGATTATCCATCTGGAATTTCTCAGTAGCAGCCCGAAGTCTGGATTTGTGCCCGGTTGATGGCAATAGGCTCGCCCCCTATTACATGGATTTAACTGGTGAAATACGGGTGTACCCTACTACAGGTACACAGTAAAAATTAAATTAAATTAATAATCTATCTAAACTAATACTATAAAGAGAATGATTTGATTTTTTATAAGTAACTTGCTTGTTACGTTTTCACGCTAAAACGGCTTGAATGAAATTTGGCACATTTGTGTAGACCATGATAAGTGATATAACTCGAGTTGTACCCTTTTTGTGATTTTCACATGAGCATTATCAAAAAAAAAATACGTCTTTTTTGGTCTAACTCACGTTCTTCTATTTGCTATAGTTTCGGAGATAATTTTGTGCAAAGTGATACAACTAGAGGATATAAAACTTGTATTTATTTACACATATCACTATCTTTTTTTTTTTTGTGGGGTACATCTTGACTTACATCATTTAACATTATCTTCTGAAAGACTAGGATTTTAGTAAATTGATACAGTTCAACTAAAATAAATGTAAAGAGGTGACTGATAAGTAAAAAAAATAAATCTTAAGGGTTATATCTTCATCTTTTGTTTTAGCACATTTTGCTAGAATCATTATTCTAATGAGTTATTAGACGTTTTAACTTGATGTATATCAGTTTACACTAAGACAATTTATTGGTGCAAGCTTGGTGCAAGCTTGGTGCAAGCAGCAAAAACAAGATTTTTTTAAATTCTTGTTTTTGCTGTCCTGTAAAATGACGTTTTTTGACTTGTATCACTTATCACAGGAGGCACAGAATTTATTTTTTATCTCGATATTCCCACAGGATCGAGACGGATATGCGGGTGAAACCGCGGGGCGCAGCTAGTAAGATAAGATAATTTTTATTTATTCAAACATGAGTATAGGTAGGTACACACGAAATTTCAGCGTGCAAGTTGTTAAAAGTATTATAAACAGGCCGTCATGCTTGCCTTATACAATGGCATACTAATATTTAAGTAGGTTAGTATAAACAAAATTTTAGTACATACTATAGGCACACCTCTGCCTAACCATTTGTAGAATACAGGTGTGATGATGTGTGTATTTCATAAAAATATCTATAAAATAAAATAAAACTTCTACGCAATGTCAATAACAATCTATTCGGTCCCCCAAAAAGAAATGATTGATTTCGATCACTGATATGGTTACGAAACAAATTCTTGATCTTAGCTCACAAATATGAAACAATGTAACCACAGAGATATCACATAAGAAAGCTGATATTACCCCAGACGAGTTTGTCTCAGTCACAGACACTACAATATTAGATTTGTCTCCAATTCGGAGCGCGTTACATCGACAGACAATACAATAATAATAAATCGTTACTTAGAATATATGAAGGAATGACGCCACGAAATTCACGTACAAACAGCCTTCAGTGTCTGAAATTCTGAATGTCAAAGAAGTAATGAAGCTACTGAATCAGCATTTTTATTTTTCTTTTTTTGTGTGAAATATTTTCATCTGAATTTATATTAAGCCCGCAATTTTTAAAAGTGAGTGGCTAATTTTGGCTCTGCCTTAATCAAGTTTTCAGGTAGCATTTGCTGAGACGAATAAGGCTTTCTGAAATTAATTATAATCGACGGTTTTCTTTTGTCAAATAAAGTATTTTTGGAATTGTGAGTAAGAATCCTTTGATTATATCTTTACTTTAATTAGATGCTTATACCTTATATCTTTAATAAAAGAAAAATATTGGAGGCTCAAGTACAAAATTATGAACGGCCATTCGCAGTAGAAGGTGGATGTATGAATATCTTGCTAAACTTTTGGAGGTCAACGAACTAATCTGTTCATACGTTATCATCATTCGGCCATTTGCTATGCGCCATATTGTGCCCCTTTTATTGCCTAAGTTGGCTCCTTTACCGCGCATGATTTGTGTGAGTTTACCATATAATACCATAATTTGTATATATCGTTGCCCGTTTAGTTCGAAGCGTATTCTGCGTGTTTTCGTCTAGACCATTACATACCCCATAACTGAATTTATTGAGGAAGTGGAATTATATCTATATGATTTATAAATGCGATCTTTATATTCGAGGTAGTTAGGTCAGGAGATTTTTGGAATTAAAGATTTTGTGAACTTCTTAACAAAATTTTATGATATTTTTCCTTCTACTCTTACACACTTTGTTTACATCTCTTTTTATGTACCCTCCTATCGCAGGTATGCTGGAAGAGATTTTAATAGAAATTAACATCTCCTTTGGACGTATTTTTCTGTTTCTTTCTTCTTGTCTTTTTGTTTTGTGTGTAAATAAATAAAATTTGGTGTAACTAAGGGCTGATTCTTTTTTGAATAGTCAGGTAAATTTTATCTGAGGAATAAATATTGTGGTTTGACAGCTTTTGTACGAAAATAAATGTCAAACTGACATAATTGAGATAAAAGTTATCTGACTATTGAAAAATTAGCCCAAAGACCAACAATCGTTTAATATCTCAAAATATTTAATGGAAATTTCCTTTATCATTATTTTATTATACTTTAACCGATGTATAATTTAAATATTATTATTGTATAAAATATATTTCCTTCCCGTAGGATTTTCATATGCACTAGAAGACGCCTGCTCAAGTCAGTCTCTACAAACATTCCCAATTAACTCCTAAAACAATTTAAATTCATAGCAACATTTTCTTAGACTCTTACCACAGCCACTGACCTGATTTAGACTTATAGCCACTTACCATTTTGAAGCAGATGGACCATATAAACGTGTGAGCTCCGAGCAAGGCGCTGATCTGTAGAATTTAACAAATGGCGGCCATCTTTCTACGCTACCGCCAATTTACGAAGATGGCGCCCTGTACAGCTGTTTAGATAAAGGAGGAGCAACTGATGCGTTCACATAGCTAGGGTCTGTCTCGTTACTTACTCATGAACTGGTTTTGCTTGTATTTTTAGGTGATCCTTGAAAAATGCATGATGTTTTGGTACGATTTTTAGGTTTTCTTTTTTCTTCTGCATCACCGCTGTGATGTAGCTTATTATAAAAATTTGTTTTGGATAAATTTCATCGTGATTCATATTGGTGTTAGGTGCTAATTAAACTCTTATCATTAACTTGAAAGTCTATAATAGGTTAACAATGTGTCAGGTCGGCCTTGTGATATTTTACGGTTCACAAGCAATTTTTATTTTTCTTATAAGTACAATACGAAAATTATTTGCAAAACTTACAATAGCTTAGTCGTCAAGGTTTTATAAAATTGCTCCCTTGAACAACATCTTTCAAAAAACTACCTTCGTCGTGCCCTTCACGAATGCCCAGGAGACGTCCTCCATTCGCGCCAATTGTTGGAGTAAAACCTTTTTTGTGAACTTGACTCGTAAGAAAAAAAGTTTTATTCCACTTTATCATAGATCTAGGCGCGCGAGTTATGTGACATTTTGATATAAGGTTTAAATTGCAACGATGGACACTCGCTCGACATGCAACAACTATAACTACATAGTATGACAGGGGTGATTATCGTTATCTGAAGGCCAATTTCCGTAATTAAAAACGTTCAAAATCTAGTAGCAATCTCATCGCAGCGACAATCAATATCAAAACTTGTCAAAAATGGGGGAGTTATCTTTGATAGATTGAGACTGAGATCAGACTGTGAACGTTCTTAACATTACGAGAATTGCCTCTAATCCTATTTCAGTCCACGTCCGATTTCAGAGTTAGCTGGTCTGATCTGGTCTTGGCATTTAATTAAATTTTCTTTTGTAACAGAGTTATTACAGTTATATCTCGGAATAGGATTCCGATTATTTTCGGAGATTGAATTAGTTGGAGTTCGTAGGAATATCGAGTTTATAAGAAATTTATTTGGAGCGTAGGATCTGCAGACAAATATTAGTACACTTAGAGCTTGAGTATATCTAGCTATCTGATTTAAAGTAAAAGATGTTCTAAAATAAGTATCGAATTTTGATTCGAATCAGATTACTGTGTTTTTGAGCAAAGTGTCATCATAATAATCAGTTAATTATTTTTATTAACATAGTCAACCTAACTACTGACCATAAAACCTACATTTTTGCCTGTACATGCTACTTGCTTAAAAATCCCATTTATCTCTACCTACTCCATGTCCATGCCAAGCCAATTTTACTCATCATCTTCCTGCCCTTATCCCATGTTACTTGGGGTGGGCGCAACACGTTTTCTTCTTCCATTCTCCCCTGTCAACCGTCACGCTATCATTAACTCCCTTCTCTTTCATATCATTCCCCACACAATCCATCCATCTTTTCTTCGGCCTTCCTCTCCCTCTCCATCCATTAACATGTATATTCATCACTCTTTTAGTCACATGCGTTTCATCCCTTCTCATCACATGCCCATGCCAAGCCAAACGATTTCCTTTCAACTTTTCTGTCACTGGCGCCACTTTCAAACTTCCTCTTATATACTCATTTCTTACTTTATCCATTCTCGTCACTCCACACATCCATCTCAACATTCTCATCTCCGCTGCATGCAATCTTTTTTCATCCGTCTTCTTCACAGCCCAGCATTCAGACCCATAAAGTACGACAAGCCTTATCACGGACTTATAAATTTTCCCCTTTAACTTGAGGGGCATCCAAGCCAAGCCAATTTTACTCTTAAACAAAAAACTTAAAAATAAATTCGGTCAAATCGCGTTAAAAAGTTCGCCAGCTTGAACTCACTGAGTAGGTGTAGTACAAAGCTTTGATGCAATTTTAACATGAACACGCTTTAGCAAATTATTTATACTGGCGTAACCCAGTTTGTATCTAGTTTGTTTAAAAAACTTTAGGCTACTCGCACTGTGGTGAAAATAAGCAAAATGCTTTTGTGGATATTTTTTGTGTAATGTGAAAATTTTCTTTTAAAGTACATACACGTACACACTATGCCTTGAGAGGCATAGTGTGTATGTACTCGAAGTTGAGACTTGGATACATTCGAAGTTACTGATTACTTCAAGATTTTCTTTTTAACTTTCACATTTTTATTTATAATATCACACTATCTATATATAAAACAAAGTCGAGTTAGTTACACCGTTTATAACTAACTCAAGGTTGGACCGATTTTTATGATCTCTTATTTGTTGGATTTGTCTTCGCCTCAAATAGCAGAATAAATAATTATTAAAACATGGAAAAAATAACAAAACTAAATCTAAGACGGTACGAAGTTCGCCGGGTCAGCTATATAAATAAAAATGTGTTTTAATACGTAACAAATAATGTTGGAGAGAGGATTATTTTAGTCGAAGCTGTATGTGGCCAAGTGGTATCGGCCGCAACTTACGAGTTGTAGGTCGTAGGTTCGAACCCAGTCAGGCGTTTTACTTTGTGTAAATTATTTCATCACCACTGCTCTCAAAACGGTGAAGGAAAACATCGTGAGGAAACCGGCATGTCCTAGAACCAAAAATTCGAAGACATGTGACATCTGCCAATCCGCACTGGGCCCGCGCGGTGGTTTACGGCCCACTCCCTCTCACCGAGAGGAGGCCTGTGTCCCAGCAGTGGGAACATTATAGGCTGATTATGATGATGATGATGATATGTATACACACTAGGGGACAAAAAGGTTCCGTGACATTTATCTCCACAGACATCTAGCAATGACACGCGACTTCGCCACACGTCTCCAGATCATCACCAGTGGTCACTGAGCAGGGAATCATCACGCAGCGTCTAGAGACGGAAGTACTAATAAAATTCGTGGCGCCGAAAGTGCGTTGAGCACACAAATTCTGTCACTGGTCGCCTTCAAAGCCGTCAGTTTATATACATAATTTGTAGATACATCAAAGTACAAGTGGTGACACATTTGGTTTGTATGGAAAGTGTTGACAATGTCGCCTTTAGCAGCGGCTGCCGAAGCGCCTCCGTGCTCTGTGCTGTGCCAGAGATCATCATCGCACCAAATACAATGACTAGGTACTCTGTCTTCACCAAGTTTAATCTCAATTAAGTCAAAGATTGACACATCAGTCTCCAGTGTGTCGTGACCATTATTCATCGTGTTAGATATATTCATTTCCTCAGGGGCGTGTGCTAATATGGTCATGATTAATTAATGTTCTAACCTTGCACTTAATTGAATATTTATTGTCTGGAAAACGTGTAGGAAAATGTGGTTTCTTGATAAAATAAGCTGTGTACCTATTGTGTTCGCATAATTTTAAAGATGATTTTAAGACTATTTTTTTAATTTTTTTTTATTACTATATGGGCCCGCTCTTGACCCCGATCACGCCTGATGGTAAGCGAAATGGTAGACTATTGAAATTTCTTGTTGCAAAATTATTCAATTAAAAGAAATTTGCATTCGTCTCAGATCTCAAGTAAAGACTAACTGAATAATTACTTTCGCCTTTATAATATTAGTGTGACTAGCAGTGCCCCACGACTTCACCCGCATAAGTGTCGATCCCGTGGGAATATTACGATAAAAACTATCCTATGTCCTTTCCCGGGACTCAAACTATTTCTACACAAAATTTCATCTAAATCGGTTCAGCGGTTTAAGCGTGAAGAGGTAACAGACAGACAGACAGACACACTATCGCATTTAGGTATAATATTAAAGTACCTATGGATATAGTATGGATTCAATTAACAAAAGTTTTCATTTTTCTCTGACCTCGACTAAAAATACCAACAACATTTAGTAAAGCATTAAACTCACTCAGATACAAAAGAACAAGAAAAAGGACGATGGTGGTAGTAAAATTATTAAGCAAAGCGAACCATATTTCTATGATGTTCAACTATTTTGATGACGTATTCTTATACAGACAATACAACAACAACAGAAAATACGGCCCAAATTCATAACATCACACTCAGAGCCGAAGTTTCACTAATTATATACCAACTAAAAGGGTTTCTAAGCTTCGGCTCGTAAATAATTACAAGTTAGTGTCAGGTACATTCTTAGGGCAGGCTTTGCCGCAGCCAACACGCACTGGAATTCGGTTCAGTCTGATCCTAATTAAATATTACCTAGCTAGAGTCAGCGTTTTCAGAACGCGTTACATCAAAGGCATGTGTGATAATTATTCGACAATTTAGGTTAATTTCGCATTTCTCACAGAATTATTTGTGAATTTGGTGAAATATATTTTGGTAGAATATTCTGATGATAATGTGAAGAGAAGCATAGCAGCAGAGTCCCACAAAGTGTGAAGTTTATTTTCGTGTTTCGAGAAAATATAAGGACATGACATAGATAGTTAATTGTTATCTGGCATTCTTACATTTGTACAGTAAGAGTTTAGCTCAAAATTGCTTTTACCCACAGCAAAGATCAGGACTAGTATTTATATAAAATTAAACAACATGATTATTATTATTATTTATTTTTATGTTTTAACATATCTCGGGACCATGGGGTCCCGGTCCTTTGGAAGGCGTACAACTCGCAGAGGCCCGTTAGATGTTTTCAATGAAATGAGGCACCAACCGACGATTATCCCTGTTCGCACTACCCAAGGACAACCCCGGTTGGTGCAGGACTATTGCAAAACATGGAAACAAAAATATTGGATTATGAGTTTTGGTGGCTGAAGTGAACTGGTTATAAGTAAAACCCTTTTATCATTCCTATCATAACAGTAGGTACAATGAAAAGTGCTCTCAAGTTATCCGCGGATGCCGTCTCAAAAGTTTAATACAGCTTCTTTGTATTTAAATCCCCCATTTAACTTTGTCCCGACATAAGTCCTAGGATTAATGGCAAGACATTGTCAGTTTTAGTAATACTTTTGGCGTTTTTAATCACCCTTAGTTTGCATTTGCCGTTAATTAAAATAATAATAGCAATTCTTCTTATCTGGGGGACTAAGTTCTATTGTCTGGCTTACTGATTTTATTCAGAGATAACGTTATAATGTTCCCACTGCTGGGACACGGGCCTTCTCTCGGTGAGAGGGATTGGGCCATACTACACCACGCGGGCCAAGTGCGAGTTGGTAGATGTCACATATCCTCAAATTATTAGTTCTAAATTTACACAAATTAAAGCACCTGGCTGGGTTCGAACCTACGACCTACAACTCTTTAGTCATGGTCATTACCACTGGGCAAACACTGTCCCTACAATTAATGAGCACTTTTAAATTTATTGTGTTAGTGTACAGCAATAATTTCATGACCTGATGTAAATAAATAAGTCGAGATTTACAAATTTCTTTCTTGCAATTTACGTTTTGCTATCTTTTTAAGCGTAATGAGAGTATAACCTACAGTATAACCCTGTCTCCTGTAATAGATGCCCTAAAACTAATCAATAGAGTATTGTATTTGAAAGCCAGCAGCATCCAACTGTATGTTGATAAGGGTTGTCTAGATCAGACGGCAGTCGTTTCCAGAAATTAGTTGCGTCAGCAATTCTATGTTCTAATCAGCTAAAGATATCTTTCCTTAAAGAAAATAACAAGAAATAGAATTCTTTAGAAATCTTCATTATATCCCTACTACCAGCGCCCCGCGGTTTCAAACGCATAAATATTGGGATAAAAAGTATCCTATGTGTTATTCTGATGTATAAGCTATATTACTGTAAAGTTTCATCAAAATCCGTTATCTATACTTATATAATATTATAAAGCTGCAGAGTTTGTTTGTTTGTTTGAACGCGCTAATGTCTGGAACTACTGGTCCGATTTGAATGATTCTTTTAGTGTTGGGTAGTCCATTTATCGAGGAAGGCTATAGGCTATATAACATCACGCTACGACCCTTAGGAGCCGCGCAGCGTGTGACACCGCGGGGAACAGCTAGTGTAGTATATGCGTGAAGGAGTAACAACACACAATCCAACCGTTTATAATATACTAGGATAGTAGGATAGGAAGTAGGATGTTTATAATGTTTCATGGAAAACTTAGCGTTCCCATCCAACTGAATAATAAATATAAACATTAAGAAAATAAAGGCATCTCACAGCATATTCTCAACAAACTAATAATAGAAGTTAAATGGCTAAAGTTTCATCTTCGCTAATGACTCATTATTAATTAAAACTTTAAACAATACGAGAAGTTTCGCCGAACTTTTGTAGCAGAAATTAAAATTTTACACAAGAAATTAATGAGCAACTAATTTGATTATTACGTTCGAAACTCGGTTTATTAAGGAGTGTTTAAACACATTCTGACATGTTCATTTCTGTTTCTGTTGTATTAAGTTTAACCGTAATCTAAACATATATTATTTGGCTCGAGGCATTTAATCTCATCTAAATAAAACTTTTTCCTTATACATAATTATTATTTCTGGGCATTCTTGGAAAATATTTGACGAAGCAAACTTGATACTTTCTGAACAAAATTACTGAGACTTCGTGTTGTTATTTCTGAGCAATCATTGTAGATAACATGATACGTAAAGGCCCTTAAATATTGATTGCTCTTTATTTTTTTTTAAATGATCTATAGTAGGTAAGTTGGTTTTGATTTGCCGGCTATGGTTCAGGGGCAGAGGGGCCCGTGGCTAAATAATAACAGCCGCACAGGTCGATCGATTGCCGCGGTTGGTCTGTGGATGGGTGACCATCTTTACATACCGAGACCCCTCCGTGTCTCGGAAAACATGTTAAGCCGTTGGTCCCGGCTGTCATTCGTGGATCTTTGACAGTCGTTACGGGTAGTCAGAAGCCTGAAAGTCTGACAACCAGTCTTACCAAGGGGTATCGTGTTACCCAGTAACTGGGTTGTGGAGGTCAGATATGCAGTCGCTCCATGTAAAATACTGGTATTCAGCTGCATCCGGTTAGACTGGAAGCCGACCCCAACATAGTTGGGAAAAGGCTGGGCAGATGATGAAGGTTCAGGGGCAATTACTTCCGCCAGACCTCTTTATATCTATGAGCTGCGATGATCAATTCTTTAGATATAAAGTGAATGCTATTAAATCTATCCAATAATTTACGTAATTCCATAACGGTATTACCTTCTTTTATCTTAAGATTAAAATTCACTAAAAATACTTACAAAGAAAATTCTATAAATATATATATACAAAGTGCGTTAATTAAACATTCCGTTTTAATGTAAACAATATCTGGGGCAGTATTCCTTGTAATTATAATTTTAATTATGATCGTACCATGAAATCCCTACGACTTTAGGTGAATTTAATAAAGAACCATTGTTTTACGATATGATAAACTTCGTATTTGGTAAAATCACGGAGTATGAAGAAATGGAGGTTTGAATTTTACATAAATCTTGCAGCGCCGCGCGCCGCCGTCCGTTTGCAGCATGGCAGTCTAAGTGGTACACTATGTAGGTGCGTACAGTCACGAGCACCAATATGTCAACACTTGGCAACTTTAAATTGCGATTTTTTCAGGAAATAACGAATGCAATATTGAAATACAACACTTTACATAAACCTATGGGTTCGAATATACTATGTTCGTAATAACATAAAATTTCATTCAAAAATAAAGGAGAAAATCGCCTTTGAATAAAGCCAAGTGTATACATACAAATGCTCGTGACTGTACACTCAATGCATCGCTGAACCATGTTTGCTTGTCAACTTACCCATTGTTTCCTGGCCTATTTGCACGCGAATGAGACGTACGATGTCAGGATGGCGCCATTTTTCACCCATCCTTGACCAAGAGCTGGCAGTGGGCGAACCTCTGTGCAGATTGGGATTTGACATCCATGAGGCTGTAGAAGGGAGACGGAAAATTAAAAGTGGGTGGTTTATTTTCACATTTTCACAAACTAGTTTGTTATTCTATTATCGACTAGCGCTTACCTTTCATCCTTCTATGTTTCGTTTATTTGTGCATATTTTCTTCACTTCGATTTCCACTATCGCCAAAAATATTTTAGCTAACTTATTTGAAGACGTTATATCCTTCGTATTTGGTTAATCTTAATGCAATCAACAGCAAATACAAGTTCAAAGCACACACAAGAATTCAAACTGTCCGAAAATAGTCCGCCGCGCTCGGCTGCTTGCAGCGTATTGTGCGATGACATTACAGTGCACGGATTAATAAATTATGATGACAATGTGTTGGAGCATGGTCGTTTAAATAAAAACAGGTTTTTTTTGTTCTGGCTCGTTTCGTAGAATTTCTTTATTTGCAGAAGGTCTATCATGCGGCCATCTTACTTATTTATTTATCATTACCTATTTATTTTTTCTTCTGTCTATATTTGCAATATTGCTCAATATCACACTTTTTTATACATAATATACCTACCTATTCGTTATTGTTTTTATGTGTCACAAATTTATTTTTATTTATTTATTTAATTATGCATACACACATCACGATGAATATAAAACTGATTTGCATCCAAAGACTACAATATGATGCTGTATAATTTGCATCCGTCACCTCACACACCAGGTCCAGTTGAAAACCAGCGTCAGGCACTAGTTGTCTGGCATTTTTGCTGAACTGGACCTTTTTGGCGCAGCCGTGAGGCACACATTCTTCCTAATTTTATATATCGGAATTTGCACTTTTTATTATTTTTTAATATCTTTTTTTGTTTTTAACTGATGTATGTACGATTACTGTACTATTTGGTGTATTGTGTGTCTTTTAGTCTGTGCTAAATAAATGTATTTTCTTTCTTTCTTTCTTTCTTTCTTTCTCAATGCTTGTGACTCACAATTTATTGTCAACCATTTGAACTTCTAAGGAAATCTGAATTTCCAAACAGACAAAAAGCCAGCGGCAATTCACTAATAAGGCGACATGGTGAAGAGGTTTAATAAAACCTTATTATTGTACATAGAATGTAAGGCTTCTATTTGGCGCTATTCTTATACATTTTATTTTAAGATAGGTTAACTTCCGACATTATTGAAATAAATCGATTTTAAATAAACTATAGTAGACTTTTTATTTTGGCCCGTACTTGAATTTCTACTTTACATTATTGTGGATTCCTTTACTATCACAAATCTCTTATACAGAATCATTAAGGGGCTTACAGGACCTAAACACAAAAAATGCAAGTTTTAGAAACAATAAAAATATGATCGAATAAAGTAAACAAAATCAGAAAAATATTGGATATTCTTCAGGGCATATGCTAGATAGTGTGTGGAAAACATAATACAACTAATTTGATACGATAGAACAGAAAAAACATGAAAATACCTCTGAAAACTTTCTTTTTTTACAATAAAAACCATACTAAATACATACAATCATTCTGTTTTTTTTGTCAGATTATTCTACAAGCAACATACTAAGTTTTAGTTTTTTAGTCCAAACAATAGATTTTTTGTAATTAAATAATTGCTTCATATTTTGCAATACATTACCAGCGTTGTGTCATCGCGCTTCTCTTTCTTTTCTATGCAGTTCGACAGTGACCGCGCTTTAGGTCATGTAAGCCCCTTAATTATGCGGCGGCGACCTCTCGCGCCCGGCCCTGGTGCAAGCCATGGTCCGGGGCAAGAGGGAGTGGGAGGCAGTCACCTCCTTCTGCGAAGCAGTCATGCTAGCGAAGGAGGTGGCGGGACGGCTCAGGGAGAGAGCCTCCCGTCCCAGCCGCCGCGGGAGACGCTCCGGGCGTCGGGAGCCGCGTGACGACTCCCGGCCACCGTAGGCGCGGTCCTGCGGGCGGAGAGTAATGGGTAGCTCACCGTCCGATCAGGACCAGGCCCGTGCCGGACGGCGCGTACGTGTTCCACGCGCGCCTCAAAGAGATGTCAGCATCGAGGAGGGGCCCCATAGCCGAAGCCTGCCGGGTCAATGGGATTGTCCGAAAGGGTTACCGCTGGCCCGGAACATAAAGGGCTAAGGAAGGAACACGGGTGGGTTTTAGTCAGTAAGAGTCTGACACTCCCTTCCGCTCCCATCCGCAAAAAAAAAAAAGCCCCTTAATTATAACTACATCCGACATTCAAATTAACACTGATTGGAATTAAATTTCCAAAGCATGCGCGGTATTAGTCATCCATCCGTATTATTCCGTGGTGTTAGGCGATTGTAAACATTTTATCTTCTCCTTCGCAAATGGTACTACAAAAATACAGCCTCGCCGTTTCGAAACCTTGCCAGGATTAAGTTTTTGCAACGTCGTACTGTAGTTTAAGAATTAGCGGTAAAACAAAGGATTTATCTTTTGAGTTCGTATATCTTTTATGTTTACCTACAGATTCACGTAAAAGCGCATTTCATTTTAACCGAAAGTTATTTTTTTGCTGGAAAATGTCACAGATCAGACCAATCTAATTTTATCTCGGCACGCAAGTCTTTTATCGACAAAATACCTTTTAAAAATTCAGAAGCCTTTGTGGAAGCCCATGAATGTAAAAAAGATCTAAAGACGTAACGATACGATAACCCGAGATCTTGCCACTCCATAAACAAGCGGAAAACAGGAAAAAATCGCAACATATCAAGTTACGGTATAAGGAAAACTCCTTCAGAGTTTTCGTATTAACACGAGAAGTGTCGTATTCAACTGTTACCCGAAACTTAGAATTTTGTTCTCCGATTTTCGAAATTGAAATCCATTTAAGTCATGGACGTTCGTTCGTCGTATGGCAGTTGTTTGGATCAGTTAGACTTTTTCTTTTAGGTAACAATTTCGAGTGAAAATTTTGGCAATAGCCATACGTTTTATGAGAGCTGGAATAATCCAATATTGGTTCTAATATCGGTGTCGAAGACAAATGTGTCTGTCTTTATTGGTGTGGAATATCGATGTTTGTTAGTCCATCAATGAAGATTGATCGGAGTAATAGGACTGACTTCGGTACACTAGAAGTTTGATTACCTATTACTTGCACGTGCTTCTGTGGTATTGTAAGACATACCCGTCAAATGTATGAAAAATCATACATTCTTTAAGCAGGTATCAATTATTCCATTTTATATCCCATAATGGGCCGGTGGAGCCCCAGCAGTGGGAACATATAGGATGATTATGCTACCATAACATCTTGAGAGACTAACAATATGGAACCTGTTACTGTAGTATCTATCAATTTTGCAATCACGGAAAATCAAACCAAAAGTATCGAAATCCGTTTTCTCTTCTCTCCGTAATACCAAATTCAACCTGAATCTGATTCCGATTGAATTTATCCAGGATGATTCTTATTCCCACGTCTCTTCGCACTTTACAGTAATTGTTTGTTGTAGTAAAACGAGCTGGATTTTACCTAAGGGAAATGAAGTTGATTACGTTAGGTATTACTTTCTACTTGAAAGAATACGTGCGAAAAATACCTATATGAATATCTGAACAATGTAATGTAAACTAACACTGTCGGTTATTTAAACTAATATTGTAACGAGGTAAAATTTTGTGGATTTTGGGTAAACTTCGGATCAGTACCTAGATCCAAAGATTACCCAAAACCCACAAATTTATTAAAACTTCTTGCACTGATAGAAAGCACTATTTCCGAGTGCCTTAGGAAATGTTTCATGTTAAAATTTCACGCGGATGAAGTCGCTGTCAGAAAGGAGTCTAAACTAAAAAAAAAATCCCTAGAAATACTGATCCGACTACAAAAAACCTTTCACTGATAGAAAACTACACTATTTTCAAGTAACATAGGATACTTTTATTTATAGGAAAGTGCACATTTCTTGTAGGACCACACCATGCGGGCAAAACTGCGGTGCGCAGCGTGTTTTAAATAAATGTACAGACACCAGCACATCAAGCTACTACAATCTGTCAAATTTCTTTAATAGATTTTCAACTTTATCGCTAAAGCATAAGGTTCAATGTTGATTATGAAACGTTGACAGTTTCGGATAGCTTGATGTGCTGGCTACCCTGTATAATGTTCCTGCTGGATGTAAGTTTCTTCCAGGTTGCGGTGCAGGACCCAATTTTCCACCTGAATGAGTCTTTCTACAGGTCACCGATACCGTCTGTCTATGGACCGGACATCTATAAAAACTTTTTTACAAAAAAAAACAACCGACTTCCAAAAAACACTATAAAGTGAAAATAACTTTAATTTTGGAAGTCGGTGGCAAAAAACAAAAATACAAATCCAAAGACACCGACTTCCAAAATTAAAGTTATTTTTCACTTTATAGTGTTTTTTGGAAGTCGGTTGTTTTTTTTTGTAAAAAAGTTTTTATTTTTTACTTTTTAGTGGGTCAGTTTGTAATTTATCTAAGTTACAATAGCCTAATGTCAACTGCTGATCACCTTGTTGAGGAGTTCTCCTAGTATTCCACTCTCCTAGCTGATAATCCTGGCTGCAGCATCAGGCCAGACTTATGTCAACATTGCATTGAACTTAAAATTTAGTCCTGTATAAAATGAGCCCAAACACGACTACGGTGCTGTAATTTCAAGGTTTTCTTTTTCTGATGCTCCTGGCTTTAGCATCAGGTCTCTATGTACTTCGGTGTTCCTCATTAACAGTACGTTTATCCACATATCGAGCCCTTTTCAATGAGCCTAAACACGATATATCTGCTGTTAGTTGTCGAGGAGTTAGATACTCTGCAGACTATCCTAACTGCAGCATCAGGTCATGACTTGATGATCATGAGACCAAATGTGGCAAATGCCCTATCAAACATCAAAACAATTTACTAAAACAGTCCTTGCCTGTTCGAGTAACTTCTTACTGTTAAGGAGTTGTACCTTCCATCATCAGCCCAGCTACCTGAGATGGTGACAACCATACGCAAATACACAAGATACTTCATAAAATATGCGAAAAACAATAAGTGAGCCTAAAAAATTTGAGGGTTGCCCTCGATTTCTCTAAGATCCCATCATCAGATCCTATCTTGGTGACAGTGGGACCACCTCAGAACTATCTACTTTCGAACAAAAAAAGAATTTTGAAAATCCGTCATCAATTGGCGGAGTATTCGATGAACAAACATACAAAAAAAAAAAAAAAACATACAAACAGCCGAACATAGTACCTCCTCCTTTTTGTGAAGTCGGTAAAAATCAATCAATTACACTTCGCCGGCCAAAGGTTCTTTAGTAAGCATTTAAATGGCAGTATTTTTACCGACGAGATCCCATCATCAGATCCTAATTTGGTGACAATGGGACCACCATTGTCACCAAATTAGGATCTGATGATGGGATCTTAGAGAAATCGAGGGCAACCCTCAAATTTTATAGGCTCACTTATTGTTTTTCG
The DNA here is from genome assembly GCA_948474745.1 of Oligia latruncula. NCBI lineage: Eukaryota > Metazoa > Arthropoda > Insecta > Lepidoptera > Noctuidae > Oligia > Oligia latruncula. The sequence goes on along the minus strand of OX419693.1, from coordinate 7,346,709 downwards.
CATATTTTTGTTAAAAAGTTTTTTAAAGGTAAGTATCTCATATTCGTGCAGATTTAAATGCAATCAGAGTTTTTCACCGACCCCGCTTCTCCACTAGATTACAATTTTTTCCTGACCCACTTAAAGTCAACGGAGGTACATTTAATAACTCCGGCAAGTTAAATGAGTATGTTGTAAGAGTGCGGAAATGATAAGTTAGATTGAAAAAGTACTACAGATAGCTGGCGGCGTCCGTCGTTTTCGCATAATGTTAAATGACATTTGAAAATATATTAATTTCATTGAAAATTATGTGAACGATGTTCGGGACGATAATACAATCTAAACCTTTATAATAACTTTGTTTTCAACAAGAAAAAAGATTTTAAAGTCCATTTACAAAATTCTAATGTAAAACATGAAGTTTCCATTTATTCCATAAACAAATTTCACCCAAAATTTATACAGCGCTCCTAAAAAGCATAAACTTTAACCGGATTTTAGTTTTAAAATAAAATAAAACTAAAATTTTAGACGGCATCTGTTCCGTGCTGAATTTTAAGCACAGCACCACACATCCTGGAAGTTTGTTTAGAACTAACTCGGCGCAGTAAAAACGGACAAGATAAAATATTACCACAAGCGAATGTTTTATGCGTTTTACGGGTAGTGCATGTTTTGTTTCTTTCAATATTTACACAGCTGACCACTGTGCAGTTCGACGCGGAATCTCTTAACGTGTAACGTATTGACTCTTTTTTGTGGCTTGTATTGGATTAGCCTTGTTTGTTGCTGTTCGCAGGTTTAATTCTGTGCTTTGTGGTTTAGTGGATTCTTTATTTGTATTCGAGACTTGGTGCAGGGCTTAAAAACCCTAGTCTGAGTGGCTAAAAATAAAGCATTTCGGGATAACGGGTTTTTCACTTGACTGCTAAGAAGGATTGGTTATGTTTTTTAAACACTCATTTTATAACGATGATAATTATAAGGATGATTGTATCTTGTATTTCTCAAAAACATTTTGATACGGCATGTTTTTAATTATTGTCTTTTTCAAGGATTTTATTATAGGTAGAAAGTACCTATAATACAATACTGGTATTCAGCTGCAGCCGGTCAGACTGGAAGCCGACCCCAACATACATAGTTGAAAAGGTTAGGCTGATCGATTGCTCGTGGTCGGTCGGCTGGTCGTGGGTTCGAACCCAAGCAGGCGCTTTACTTTGTGTAAATAATTTCATCACCACTGCTCTCAAAACGGTGAATGAAAACATTGTAAGGAAACCGGTGTCCTAGAACCAAAAAATCGAAGTGACATATTCCAACCCGCAATGGGCCCGCGTCGTAGATTACAGCCCACTTCCCTCTCACCGAGAGGAGGCCCGTGTCCCAGCAGTGGGAACATTATAAATGCATTATTTCTGAATAAAATCAGTAAGTCAGACAATAGAAGTTAGTCTTAGACAATAGAACAACAAACTTAGACAATAGAACTTAGTCCCAGATAAGAAGAATTGCTAGTATTATTTTAATTAACGGCAAATGCAAACTAAGGGTGATTAAAAACGCCAAGAGTATTACTAGTACTGACAATGTCTTGCCATTAATCCTAGGACTTATGTCGGGACAAAGTTAAATGGGGGATTTAAATACAAAGAAGCTTTATTAAACTTTTGAGACGGCATCCGCGGATAACTTGAGAGCACTTTTCATTGTACCTACTGTTATGATAGGAATGATAAAAGGGATTTACTAATATGCTTAGAACAACCGCTTTTCGATTAGCTTTGCTTCTTTACGCCTGACTGTGGTGAAGCCCAAAAGAAAGGGAATTATTATTACGGAACCAGTTGATTTTAATGGTTCATTGTTTCCGAAAATGTCGCAGAATTGTGACAATACTTGAATTATTGAACGTATGAATGAAAAATATTTTACTTGGGACACTCACAGGAAATACAAACAGTAAAGGATCATGTAACATTAACTAAATTATATAAAAAAACAACCAAAAACACAGAGAGGAGGCTTGTGTCCCAACAGTGGGAACATTAGAGGCTTATTATGCTATAAGTAGGTACCATTCCAACTTGTAACAACTGACACCAAGCTATGTAGGTGGTATAGGTACTAGCTGCGAATATGTGTCATTTGTTAATCAAATCAAAACCTTTGGCCATTGATGTACGAATTATCGGAAAATTAATGCAGCAATTTGTGGTGTCCGGTTATTTTGATAATAAATTATTATTTATTGTAAAATGCTAAATATAATAATGTGGTTTTGTGGTTCCTTTAGGTAGTTTATTGGCTTTGCACAACTTTAACAGCAGTCAATTTCACCTAATATATGTATACTATAATAATGTTATAAAGAGAGATAGCTTGTGAGGGGCTTGTGGCTGTGATAGCCGCACGGGTCGATCGATCAGGTTAAGCCACACTTGCTGCGGTTGGTCCGTGGATGGGTGACCATCTTTACATACCAAGAACTCTCCGTGCCTCAGAAAGCACGCTAAGCCGTTGATCCCGGCTGTCATTCGTGGATCATTGACAGTTGTTACGGGTCGTCAGAAGCCCGAAAGTCTGACAACCAGTCTTACCAAGGGGTATCGTATTACCCAGTAACTGGATTGTAAAGGTCAGATAGGCAGTCGCTCTATGTAAAAGTCGCTAAATGTTATATTTTTATGCTATTCTACCATATCTAATACCTACGGGTTAAACTTATTAACCCATTATTTTTTATTACTTCCATATTTTTAATTTCTTTCTGGACCAATTCTGAAGTATACACACAGTCAAATTCGCGGGCAGAAGCTAGTTATCCTATTAGATTAACCATGAGATAAACAGTCACTCCACGCAAAATACTGGTATTCAGCTTCATCCGGTTAGACTGGAAGCCGACCCCAACATATTTGGGAAAAGGCTACGCAGATGAAAGAGAGAGAGAGAGAGCGAATTTTGAAAGTTTGTATATTTATTTATTTATTAAACTGTATGCACAAGTAAAAACTGTACAAAGGCGGACTTAATGCCTTGGGCATTTTTGTATATATTATGTGAAGAGTAATCTCCGGAACACAGCTCTTATTTGAAATTCTTTCGCCATTGAAAGGTACATTATTCCAGATAGACATAGGCTATAATATAAAAAGAAGTACTTAATAATACTAATGAAATACTATCTTGAATTCATGCATGTCAATGCAATTTTTGTTAGGTTACTGCTCAGAACTTGTGCACAACGTGTCGTAAACAGAAGTATTCATGTGTAAATTGCACATGGGTGCAATGCCTTCCATCGGCTAAGCCGGGGCAGTTGTTAGTATGTACACTACCTTTTGGAATGGGCGACTAGAATAAATTCTATTTTTGTTGTAATTTTTGACATTCAAAAGTGCCTTTTATGTGCCTATTTGAAATAAATGCTTTGACTTTGCCTTTATGTTATAAAAGTAAAACCTACATTCAAACAAAGGTCATGGAAATATTTCCTGGGGAATTTTGAATTCTGGAACTATGGAGTCATAGTAGGTTTACTCCATAAACAATAACACGATGATCGGCAATCTACTTTCTAAGCATTGTCTCCTCATTTCCCCACGGCATTTTATTGTATCTAGCGAGGCAGCAGACAGCCGTGAGCTATTGCCGTAAAGCCCTAGCTGGCACTGATGATGTACGCAATCTGAAGTAATACTGAGTAGGTACTACCTACTTTTCCTTCAGATTTTAATGAAAAACTGTACTGTACTGGTTGGTGTACTATGGTACTCATTTGTCCTATGGTGAAACAGGGGCCATTTTATGTTTATGTTGTATTATCTAAACTAATTATTATAATAAAGAGAAAAGATTAGATTTTTATACGTTTGTTTTTATGCTTTCACGCTAAAACAGCTAGACGGATTTTGAGGAAATTTAGCTCATGGGTAGACCATGGATTAGACCATAAGATGTTTTTAATTCCAATATTCCTTCGAGACTTATACTTTTACTGCTCACTGCAGGGCAAAAGCTTTTTCACATAGGTACAGAGGAGGCATGAGCATGGATCACCACGCTTGCTCAAGCCAGGTTGGCAATTTGTATATACTTTCAAGTGTATTTGTGATTACCACGCTTAGGATTAATGGCTAAAATTGCATGACAAAAACAAAACATCCAGTTCAGTAAACGAAGACTGAACTCCGGAACTGTTTCATCTCAATTTACTATAGTAACGGACTTTAAGGTTTGACGGCACGACGACAAGCGTCCATCAATAATACCCCCCTTCCCCTATCTTACCTCCACCTGGCAAATGAGAAAAAGATTAATGTGAACTGTTGGTACCAATAAATCATGAGATCTTGCACCCCTTACCTTATAAACGGTGCTTAGTGAGGGCTCAGTGTATAGGGTGTTTTTCTAATCAGAGATTTATTGAAAGGGATCCAGTTGAACTGAGATAAAATAATGAGGTTACTCGTAGCTACCCTTGGGTAATTAAGACACGCCTACGATTTTGTAAGCTTTCTTTTTCACCGTTTTTATACATTTTATTTCATTTTCATCAAACAATGACGTGTAAAAGCCGTTGGTCCCGGCTGTCATTTATAGACCTTTAACAGTCGTTACGGGAAGCCAAAATCCCGAAATTCCGAAAACCAATCTTACCAAGGGATATCGCGTTACCCAGTAACTGGGTTGTGGAGGTCGGATAGGCAGTCGCTCCATGTAAAATATTGGTATTCAGCTGCTTCCGGTTAGATTGGAAGCTGACCCTAACATAGTTGGGAAAATGCTAGGGAGATGATGAATGACATGGTAGAGACAGAATACAGACAACGGAGAATTGGGTATTGTGATGAAACATATGCACACGCTACTTAAACTACGTTACTTATGCACGTTACGTTGCATAATAATATGCTACTTTCAGCACTGGACAGCATTATCAGCCTATAATGTGCCCACTGCTAGGTCACAGGCCTCCTCTCTGTGAAAGGGAGTGAACTGTAACCGTGTCGACCACGCGGGCTCAGTGCGGGTTGTTAGATGTCCATATCTTATGTGTCAGTGGACAGCGGTTGAGTTGATTTCATTCGTCAGACATAAACTACCTTCTTCTGAAATATAACTTTCATTCATCCTGTATACCTACCTCATAAATCTTGATTCTGCGCACAGTCCATAATTCTGGGCCCGGACAATATTTTTTGTTCTATTTATTTTTTATACGGAACAATACAATCTCTTCACGGTCGTGAAAGGCGATAAAGTGGGTGAAGGATCGTAGTATTACTTAAGGGAGGATTTAGAACTAGATTTAGGGATAGACATAAGTTCCAGTTTAGGGTTTTCTAAAGTACGACTTAGGAGTGTCTGAATAAAAAGTCTTTATGCGCTAAAAAAAAGCGCTCTTCCTCTCTGCTACTTATTCAAAGTTTTGCTGTGCCCGACAGGGTCCATAATTGATTCTATTGATTTATACTTACCACCTGTATGTATACCTACATTATGGATGCAAAGATTGAATTGTGAATTTCGTTTCATAAAGTTTAGATCTTCTGTTAGAAATGGCAGTGATTTAGATGCTTAGATTAATGATTCATCATCATCTGCCTAAGCTCTACCCAACTATGCTGGGGGTCAGCTTCCAGTCTAACCGGATGCAGCTGAATACCAGTATTTTACATGGAGCGACTGCCTATCTGACCTCCACAACCCAGTTACTGGGTAATACGATACCCCTTGGTAAGAGTGGTTATCAGACTTTCGGGCTTTCGGGATTGAAATTAGAATTTTCGGTAGACAGTGCTTGAATTAGGTACATAAATTACTTCTCATAAAAAAAACAGAAAAAAAAATAAAGAGGAGAGAAATAAAGAGAGAAAATAAAGAGTATACTAGTCTATTTTATTCTCATCGCAGAACAAAAATAAAGACAAGTTAAGGAAAGGTTTTACCCAAATTCAAAAACAAGGGTCAAAGCAAACCCGAAAACCGCGTAAATGAAGATACTTTCAACCATTTTCTTGTAACGTTCAAAACATTAACTTAAACTATTCAGCGACCGAAAGGGAGTTATGAAAGTGCTAGATAGTAATTAGGAGCAAATAATTTAAGTGTGAGGCAACTCAAGGGTTGGTGTTGCCAATTACAGCAATTAGCGTTTGTTTGTGACTTGTTCTAAGCTTAGCGACTAATATTGTGACTGTCTGCCTCGATGAGAACTTCCGTCTAACTGCTGCTAGGCAAAGAGTTCTACCGTTCGTTACTACATTTATATTCTAAATGTAGGGTTTATCGTGAATATGTAGAACAGCAGGGTAATGTAACGCAATAACCGTAGGAATGGCTTTCATTTTGACAGGTCAACAACATTAATTTCGTTATTTACGTTGTTGAGCAGACACATTTTTCGAACATATGAAGCAACTAGCTTCCCGCGGTTTCACCCGCATAAGTGTCCATCCAGTAGCCTATACGTTCTTCCAGGGTGTCAGCTACCTCCATATAAAATTTTATCAAAATTGGTCTACCCGTTTGAGCATGAAGAAGTAACAAACATATAAACGCACCCCCATACACACACACACTCACAAACTTTCGCCTTTATAATATTAGTGTGATGTAGGGTTTATCGTGAATATGTAGAACAGCAGACCCAATCATGGAATGCAATAACCGTAGGAATAACTTACATTTTGACAGGTCAACAACATTCATTGCGTTATTTACGTTGTTGAGCAGACACATTTTTCAAATATATGAAGCAATGGATTAGCAATGTCCATCAAAATGATTAAGATTGTGATTGTTATGTGCTGTATTTAGCCAAGTTTAATTACTGACATTAATATTGTTGGTTTTCGGGAAACAAACGACTGAATGCTACATTTTTTGTAAGTTTGTTTCTAGTAAATTCACGAACCCAATTGTTGGGAATCGAATTGGGTTCGATTCCCAACAATTGGGTTCGTGAATTACAGTCATCGGCAAGCTGAGGCACGGCGCGGCGACGACACGGCTCGGCCCGATGACCGCTCGCTTCCAAGGACTCCACCGCGACCGACGATACTCCTCTCTTAAGCTTAACTCATTGTTTGTCCGGAAGTTTATCTTGTTAACAAGACGGCATTAAACCATTGCCTAAAATACAGTCCACTCTTTTATTGCTCCCGCGCTATCAAAATTTAAAAGTAGGGCAGTACCGGCAGTTCACATTCCTATCATTGTCTAGACTAAACACTCCCGAGGTGATATAATTGCATTACGAATGCCGAAAACTACAGTGCGGGACGGTAAAAGCTGCACCTCAAAATAATAAATGCTATGCTACCACACCGCATAAATCCCGGTACACACTGGACTACTGTGATACCTATCACTGGTACACCGTAGGGTAAAGCAGGATTGTTTATTTGTGGAACCAAGAATAACGAAGCTTCGTACATTGCGGTTTCATACTGCTATGATAACAGTGGGCCGGGAGGGGCCCGTGGATAAATAATAACAGCCGCACAGGTCGATCGATCAGGTTAAGCTACGCTTGCTACGCGTCGCGTACGCGTCCCGGCTGTCATTCGTGGATCTTTGACAGTCGTTACGGGTAGTCAGAAACCCGATAGTCTGACAACCAGTCTTATCAAGGGGTATCGTATCACCCAGTAACTGGGTTGTGGAGGTCAGATAGGCAGTCGCTCCATGTAAAATACTGGTATTCAGCTGCATCCGGTTAGATTGGAAGCCGACCCCAACATAGTTGGGAAAAAGCTAGGCAGATGATGACTGCTATGATAACAGTGTGTTCTATGCCTAACTTGCTGCAAAATACTGTTTATAAAGTGCAGCCTACATGACTTCTGTTTGAAGTCGAGTAACATTATAGCCCCAAGATACAGACTAATAAAGACATTTACCCACCCCTCTTTATTTTTTTTTATTTTACACCTCAAGCGTCAAGTGTACACCAAGTGTACATAAGACAAAGGGCTCGAAACGTCAACGGTACACCAAGTGTACACAACAGTGTCATGTTCTATTGTCATTGTTAAAACAATGACTTTACTGCGCCCATTCAACTGCTCCGACGCGTGGGGTGTTTCGACAGGTAGGCGGGCAAATGTGTGAGAGGTTAATTTGTATACGTGCTTATGTACACATATATAACATGCATACTTAATCAGTCTATTCTATATAATGTTCCCACTGCTGGGACACAGGCCTTCTCTCTCTGTGAGAGGGAGTGAGTCGTAATCTACCACGCAGGCCCAGAGTAAGTTGTTATTACCTGGTTATTAAACAATTTCTATTTTTATATCTATCTAACTGTAATAAGAGTATACCAGTCTACTTACATTAACGTGATAAAGTAGCAGTAAAAGTACACGAATACTAATTCACCATCACGCGACCATTGATATTATAATAAGCCTGTCGTGTCCCGTTTTAATTACTCATATAAGTGAAAAAATATACGAAATGGAGTGACGTTGTTATAACACCTTACATTTATTCATAAAACAGGGTTAGTGATAAAAACTATTTCGCAAGAGACCGGTTTTTACGGAAAGAAAAATTGGTAAAGTTTTGGTAAATTTCTGATTCGGGAAAACTGAACGTTCTTTTTTCTAGGGGATTTTTGTATGAATGAACCCTTTGGACGGGACGTCTGTCTGGTCAGCTAGTTAGGAATGTTTGATAAACTTGTGTGAAAAGGTAATATTTATATCATTATTCTCTCTTGTCCTTATCTCAGTTCATTTGGGGGTCGGGGCAACATGTCTTTTTCTTTCCGACGTAGTCTCTATTAGTCGTCATCTCGGTAGTCACCCCTAAAGGAAAAAAAGAAAGATTTTTCTTTCTTTTTCTTCCTTTCTGTTTTATGAAAGAAAGGAATAATTCATATACTGTGTCATATTTTCTCCGTATAATGAAAATATAATGAAATAATATAATTCATCATACATAAAATTAAATACACTGTTACTCAGTGAAATTAAATATTAAACAGCAGGACATAAATACTTGCAGCATTATTTACAAAAAAAAGTCCAGAGGTGTATCCAAGACCGAGTCTGCGGGTACCAACACAATTTTTCATTTTGCTCCGGCGTCAGGACAAAGAGGAATTTTAATGCAATTTAGTAGTCGCATTGTACCCTGGAGTTGTTGGCATTTTTACAGCACACGGCTTACGAAAGGTGTCACGAAGAGCATGGACCTAAAAAAATAATTACTACCCCGTGTCAGTGATATTATAAGTAAGGCTTGCATTTTTAAAAGGGTTAAAAGAGCACGCGTATGAGTGGGGCTAAAATTTTTCGCACTCATGAAATTCTATTGGCATGTTGAGTGAAGTGCGGCGTTAATATATATACACTTAGTGCTTGGCCAGACTGCAAACGCGGGCGCGGGGCGGGCCCGGCACGGCATATTCAAACATAAGAACTTCATTTGAGCATCCATAGTGGGCACGCGGGCGCGGTAAGCGCCGCGAGCTACTTGGCGCGAGCAACTCACGCCGTAGCTGGTTCATACAAGTGGCGGCAGTGAGTGCACGGGCGGCCCACGTAACGATCGGGGTTCTCAAACTAGTTCGAGCTTTTTTCTAGTAAAAATAAGTCTTCTTCATCCATATTATATTTTGACAAACACTGGACTACAACATTCAGAACGAAGCCGCGCTCGACTGCGGACAGGCAGATCGCGCGCGTTCCCATACCCGAGCCGCTCCCCGACCCGCGCTGCCAGTCTGGCCAAACACTTACGGTACCTATGGGTGTCTAAAATTAGGTTCAGAATCATTTTTATCCTATGTCAGTCAAAAATTACCTGACAAAAATAGAAGTATCCTGTCTGCGGCTACGAGCGGCGGAAACTGCTAAAAATAAAAGTGACATCGACTCTGCATCTACGTTTGTTTATTTTGACTTATTAATAACTAGCGATCCACCCCTGTTTCGCACCGTTTTTACGGCTTGAAAAAACATCGATATTTTTATAATAAACGATAGTTTAACATTATTTATTATGCTTATTTCATATACATTAAAATGATTATTATACAATATATAACGTAACTAACTATTTGCACCAGGTACTAAATTAAATGAATAACTAACTGAGCATAAAAATAAATACAAAAGAACCCGCAGGAGTCGAAGTATTTGTCCGCGTCACTGTCATCCGGAAACGTGCTGAAGACTGGCAGCATTGCCACGTTGAATGGCAATGCTAATTCTTAACATTGAAAACCGCATCGAAATCTCGACTTTGTTTAAACCACTATAGAATAGATATAATATTATTTTTCACTGTTAATAATTGTCATGTTTCTTTGTTGCAGTTGTCAGCAACGTTGCTGGTGTTCCTCCACCTATCGATGCACGTCGTCGACGAAGGACATGCTGTCAATCCCAGTGAGTATTAACATCCAAGTATCTACTGCGCACGTTTTCTCATTTATCAAATTTGTCATTGGCAGAATTGTCGACATCGCGATCGATACCATTGCCATAGAGAAAAATAGTATAGAATACATAACATATATATGTAATGTACATTACTACAAGTATCGGTTGGCGCTTGAATGACATTTATAGGGGGGGGCGTTGACGGTAAATGTTGGTGTACGTTTTTTTTTTGCGATATTATTGAAAAAAAAACAAAATGGCGGTTTTAGTTCCGATTTGGGCCACACGCCAAAAGAACCTTGTAGCGCTATACATTGGTTTATAGTACTACAATGCTTTTATTTACCTAGGTGTGCTAAATTTCATAAAACAAAAAAAAATGGCTTTAACACAAGGTGCTAACGTGTTGATATGGTGAAGTGTTTAGTATCATGTAGGTAAATGATATTCTTATTCTTGCTTGCACCACAAATTAGGTACTTAATAGGTTTAGCGCTAAACAAACTTTAAACACCGTTCTATTTCTGTCCATCATTAAAAGATGACAGAGATAGTATGATGTTTTAAGTCTGTGAAGCGCTAAATGTAGATATTTATAGCACTGTGTGACCTACACCCGCACTTTAGTCACGCTTTTCTGTGACTTAAGTTGTCCATTTTTACACAGAAAAGGGTGACTTAAGTACGGGTTTAGGGTGCGGGTAGCTCGTGTGAACGAGCTATACAATAGAATACGATACTATTGTGGACTACTTAAGTCACACGTATCGTAATGTACTAATAACAATGTAGTGTTTTGTGGTATAAGTGGACCCTATTAATAATCTAATTATGTAATGAGTTTTTATGTGTATCTCATGATATTATCAACTCAACGCATAGTGAGCTTAAATAAAAACACTACCACAACATTGGCCTCACAAAACACGGCGAAAATAGCTGAATTACCTTCCGTTTAATCCAATTATCCGGTCTTTGTAAGCCATTAAATAGGGAAGTTAGGAAACTCTTTCCCTCCCCTGCATTTTATCGTCTGATTAATTTCATTGCGGTTAGTGCGAACAGTAACTTTGCGAGATAACTTGACAACGGACACTTGTTTTTAATGATCTTCTCGTACTTGGACATGCTTCATTAACTTTTTATACCGGGATTCTGCATAAAAATGTCTGGAGTAGGTACTGTAGCTCTTTAGAATAATATCTGTGCATCTCGACTTTTGATATGCAACAGAGCGATGACTACGGGGTGGTATAGAAAACATCTGAGTTCATTATGCCCACATTATAGTCAGTTATGTTATAAAATCTTCATACAAGCTGCGTCTGCCACGCTCTTGTTTTTTTATCTAGCTGCATGTTTGGTCTTTTAAAAGTAGGTGACACATCACTATGTCCTTGTGTTACTTTTAAAAACAGCTGTTTCATTAAAATAGAAAACAACGCCACAGATAAGTTTCCATTTAGCTTGCCATGAATTAAAATGAGGTTTAAAAAACATTCTTACTACAAGTTACGCCGACTTATGAAGTAAATTGAATTCAAGTAAATCCTTTACATGTTACTCATTCCCATGTGACCCCTCATTCCGCCATTTTATTGCTCCTAACCCATCTTGATAGGTAGTTTCTCTACATATTGTACAACGGTGGTTTCTAAATCGGGTTGCTTTTGTTGTTTGATACTTAAATCCGGGCTGAACCGTGCATTTGACACAGAAACCCGGACTCACCGCGAGCGAAACGCAATCATCTAGCTTAACTCTCACCGGGTAATTCCACCGGCTGAAGTTAAAGCGTAAATAACGAGGATACGAATACCTAGTAAAGAGTTTTTAACAGCTGTTTGAACGGTATAAGCTGATGGTTAACCGGTCGTGTCTTAGCTATTAATATTTTAAACTTTGATAAAGTCATCCTTTGATAAATTGCGAAGGAAAGTTGTTAAAAGCGACCGAGGCTGTCAGGAGCAAAAACATGAATCTATACTACTAATAAAGGTGAAAAGTTTGTTTGTTTGTTGGTTTGAACGTGCTAATCTCTGGAACTACCAGTCAGATTTGGTCCCCAAAAATTCTTGGGGAAGGCTATAGGCTATTAGGCTATTTAAAATCACGCTAGGACTCTTAGGAGCCGAGCAAAATGAAAAAAATTAAGAAAGAACGCGAAAACCAAGTAATAGCGCTGGCAGGCGATGCGATGCGACGGGGTGGGTCGGAGGACCAAGAAATTTTACACGAACGAAGTCGCGGGCAGAAGCTAGTCGTTGTATAAAAATAAAGTGGGTACTATTTCTTCTAATTTTTGCCTACGTAGGTACTGTGCCTTTGTTCCGGAATTCTTATGGATAACAACATAATGACTTATCTCTTTGGTAGGGTAAGTTCTAAGCTGTCTAATATTTGACTGTAAGAAGTTATTTCACCGAGCTTTGCGGTAGCTTGTAACAAACCTTATGTACAGTCACGAGCATAAGTATGTATACACTTGGCTTTATTCAACGACGATTTTCTCCTTCAGTTTTTAATGAAATTTTATGTCAATGGACAAATTATTTTCATTTCATTTATTTTTCAGACAAAGTCTATTCCGTTCTTACATTTTCGAACCCATAGGTTTGTGTAAAGTGTCGTATTTCAACGTTGCATCGTTATTTCTCGAAAAAATCGCAATTATAAGTTGCCAAGTGTTGACATATTAGTGTTCGTGACTGTACTGCAGCATTTTCTTGGGAATATAAGCCTCGTGTCAGGCTAAAAACTGGAATAGCCGATGTTATTGAAAATGTTGTGTTTAACGGTTTAGGAAAAGATTGATTAAGGTATCCTAGGTAGGTTCTCTAACTCGGATAACTATACTACCACATGGGAGCAGTTCTCATTTTTTTAAAAACGGTCACAGTTAGATCTCAGCCTGTAATTTCCCTACATTTTTTATACGTTTTTGACATTGGTTGTGTTGTATTGTTTATTTTGGCTACTAGATTTTGGACGTTTTTAATTCTAGGAATTGGTCTCCAGGTCACTGTTGTTGCGCACTAAAACCTACCTCCCATACCATAAATACATATAGGTACGCCTGAGAGATAACCACAAAGTAAATACACTAAAAAGGTATATTTAGTGTATTTACAACCTTACTAATTACTTTCACAAGCACTTAGAACAACAATAGTACCTAAATTCAGCCAAAACACCAAAATAGCCTAACTTAAGTACTTGGGATTATGATAATAGACATAAGCCTATCGTATACCCGTTTTGAGGTCGTCCCAAAGGCTTAGCTACGATGTTCTTTTGTTTATACTAAAGTAATGTTGGTTATATTATAACAGGAAATAACCGGAATCATATCTCCCTTGGGTTTTGTAAAGGCAACTACGATATGCATCTGGGGATGATTATTGGTATGAGTAGGATGGGAGGTATCTATGATGAATGGTAGGTACTATGTATAAAGTGAATAAGTATGAGATGGCTTAACGACTGTTATATTTTTATTCGATTCTACCATATCTAATTCCTACGCGTTAAACTTATTAACCCAATATTTTTTATTGCTTACATATTTTTCATTTCTTTCTGGACCAATTCTGAAGTATACACAGTCAAATTCGCGGGCAGAAGCTAGTTATCCAATTAGAATAGAATAGAATAGAATAGAATAGAATAGAATAGAATAGAATAGAATAGATGTTTATTTCATTAGTTGAGAGAACTGTGTTACATGTCACTTATAAAATGTAATTTTACAAGAGCATTGGGTATGCATTTTATTTTGGCGCACCTTATCCAATTAGATTAACCATGAGATAAGCAGTCACTCCACGTAAAATATTGGTATTCAATCTGGTTAGACTAGAAGCTGACCCCAACATAGTTGGAGAAAGGCTAGACAGATGATGGTATACCATTCGCATCATGTCCTTTTATAAGGATGATTATAAGACCTAAGCGACACTTTCTCCAACTTGGTAATCGAACCCAGGACCTCCGCTCAGCAGTCCCAACAGGGCACTTAAAACCGGACCAACTAGGAAGTTAGGTATTACAGAGTAATAAGCACAAATCATCATCTTCCTGCCCTTATCCCATGTTTACTTGGGGTCGGCGCAACACGTTTTCTTCTTCCATTCTCCCCTGTCAACCGTCACGCTATCATTCACTCCCTTCTCTTTCATATCATTCCTCACACAATCCATCCATCTTTTCTTCGGCCTTCCTCTCCCTCTCCATCCATCAACATGTATATCCATCACCCTTTTAGTCACAAGAGTAATAAGCACAAATATGTGCAGATTAGTTTAGTTTCTAATCACAATGCAATCTCATAGAACAATTCCCTTCCAAGTTATTCTTTAGTTAATATTTCCCATTCACCCTGTTATGTTCGGATTCATAATAACATGTGTAGATGTAGTCGACGTGATGACAATGGCGAACGCCGACGATTAGTACACTCACCCTACGTGCATGCCATTGCAATGCGGAAAAACGGTCATTATACACGAGAGGACGATGAAGCGAGCAGCTACCCTAATAGCTTTGGTGTTGTTGTTATTTTTTGCAATAGGCAAATAGGATTGTTGAATTTCAAATCGCTCCCATTTTTATTTCTAAAAGTTTTAATTGAATTGCAACGTTCAGGTATAAAAATTGGTAGCATTTCTTTTACTTAAATCCCACTTCGAAACTTACTGCTTAGAAGCTTTAACTTAGTCACAAAAACATTAAAATTATTCATGTAGCTTTATCTACTTTCCAAATTCCATTCCACTTTATGAATAAAACACAAAACACCGAGTATTGATATTATTTGCAAACGTACGCGCGTCAAGTCTTTAGCATATTACAAAGCCTCCATTTACATCGCTGTTGTGAAAAACCTCATCACTCATTCTTGCTCGGCTGCAATCTAGTAATGAATTAGCTTCCGTTCAAGTTCGCTAATTACCTCATAATATACCAGCTGGATACTGGAAATGCTCACGCAATATGTGCAGTAGGAACTAATACAACGCATATCATTGCTCATATTATTATTAGGTAATTTTCGTGGATACAAAAGCGTATTATTAGAGCGAATTTACAAAAGTACCTCCATACGTAGGGTTAGCCCCACTGATCTATATCTAGGGTTAGGGCAAAGCTTAAATGCAGACTAAAATACTACAACATAAATTTTGTATAATTTGTGTGTACTTAGCTTATTTTCATACAATACTATGCATTGTCACCGCATCTACCCGAGCAGTGATAGAAGTTCACTATTGTATTTTTAAGACAATAGCATTTGTATTATTAGCCTTACATTCCCACAGCCGATGCTAGGACACAGGACTCTTCTTTCTGTGAGAAGTCGGCATCATTCGCCATCATTGGAAACCATTGATGCGAAGTCGTAACCCATGTAGGGTACATACCATAGATATCCGGTACATACCATTACCATAGTTTATTGCATAACACAAACCATTTTAATCTCTATGTGGTTTCCATGTTGATTCAGCTTATTGACGAAACGTCAGACTTAGAAAAAATATTTTTAGTTTCTTATAAATTTATTTTAATTTGTATTTATTAACTGGACTATTGTGACTGTGTGTGTGCGAATTATTATCCTACAAATTCTCCCATATTTAACCCTATATTTAACCCACACGCGGGCCCAGTGCGGTTTGGTAGGTGTAAAATGACTTCGAAGTTTTTGTTTTAGGACATACGCCGGTTTCCGGCACGATGTTAATGATGTTTTCCGTCACCAGTTTTGAGAACAATGGTAATGAATTTTCGCATTTTTTTCTTCTTGGCGTCCTGACAACAGAGTTATTAAATTTTGTTGGCCCAAAACTTCGCCATTTCCACGGCGTTATTGGGGCAGCGCAGAGAAGAGGTCATTTTGACTGACCTCTGCAACGACTCTCTGTGAAAGGGCAGGATACGAGGGTTTTTACAATAATAATGCTGAAATTGGAGAGCAACACTTTACGTGATTTTTGTCCTTATTAAGCTTATTAATAATGTGAGTAAATAAAGAGTGGATCCAGTAAAAGATAACACGCTAAGTGCTTTTGTCTGTCGGCTTTCTGACATGTGAACAAATATTATTTTACCGAGTTTCCTTATTGGAGCGAGAAAATTCCCGTTTGTGACAATTTGGCAAGTGATTTCGTTTGGATGATAATTTTCTTTTGCCTTATTAGTATCATGAAATTTAATCCAAGTGTTTGATAATGTCAATAGGTAAAAATGTATGCTTGACTTAATCGGTTGAAGGACACTGAGCGAGACAATAGAAGTTTTATTGTTATTACGTCTGGCGTTAAACAAAGGCGGCTGCAAAGTGTTAACGTTCAAGTTTCAAAGCACCAACATGGACAATTTTTATGCTTATAAGTAGTTACTTTCGTTCTACGTTCAAAATATACCATAGGTCTCTAATCAAGGACACAAGAGATATATATATACAGATACAAAAACAACCGTTAAAGCAGTAGCGGTCACTTTAGAAACAAAACTCTTTTTTTTTTTTTTTTGCGGATGGGAAATCATCAAATGACCCCTCCCGCTCTGGGTGGAGCGGAAGGGAGTGTCAGACTCTTACTGACTAAAACCCACCCGTGTTCCTTCCTTAGCCCTTTATGTTCCGGGCCAGCGGTAACCCTTTCGGACAATCCCGCTGACCCGGCAGGCTTCGGCCCTATGGGGCCCCTCCTCGATGCTGACATCTCTTTGAGGCGCGCGCGGAACACGTACGCGCCGTCCCGTATCGGACGGTGAGCTACCCATTACTCTTCGCCCGCAGGCCCGCTCCTACGGTGGCCGGGAGTCGTCGCGCGGCTCCCGACGCCCGGAGCGTCTCCCGCGGCGGCCGGGACTGGAGACTCTTTCCCTGAGCCGTCCCGCCACCTCCTTCGCTAGCATGACTGCTTCTACTGAAGGAGGTGCTACTGCTAAAGGAGGTGACTGCCTCCCACTCCCTCTCGCCCCGGACCAGGACTTGCACCAGGGCCGGACGCGAGAGGTCGCCGCCGCTGCCCACCACCAACCACCACCACCACCACCACACCACCACCACCACCACCAACCACTCCACCCACCACCACCAACCACCACCAACCAACCACCACCAACCACCACCCTCCACCAACCAACCACCAACCAACCACCATTCCCAACCAACCACCACCACCAACCACCACCAACCACCATGGTTGGTGGTTGGTTGGTTGGTGGTCCATGGTTTTTAACCATTCTCTTTGGGTACCAACTACATTTTGTTAACTTAAAATGTAATCAATCATAATTATCATTTTGGTGCCACTCTTCTGTTAAGCCGGTTTTTGTGGCAGTGTCGTATCCTCTCACAATTTGTTAAAATAATATAATTCAAAACCAAAAACAAACACTAAAATCAAAATCACGGATGTTACCCGGAAAACTTCTAATCTTAAGACGAGCTGTGAGCTAGAAGAACCACTGATTGGGTCCCATTAAATGTTAGAAGACATCGCGGCAGACCAAAACAAAGATGAAGGGATGAACTTGACTCCTACCGAAAGGACTGGCCTGCAATGGCAGTGGACAGACGTGAGTGGAAAAGGCGAGGAGGTCTTTGCTTAGCAATGTGACATTACGAGCTAAATAAATATATAGATAGATTGTGAAAGTAGTGATGGCCAAGTGGTAACAGCCGCGACTTACGAGTTGTAGGTCGTAGGTTGGAACCCAGACAACCGCTTTACTTTGTGTAAATTATTTCATCACCACTACTCTCAAAACGGTGAAGGAAAACATCGTGAGGAAACCGGCATGTCCTAGAACGAAAAAATTCTAAGACATGTGACATCTGCCAACCCGCACTGGGCCCGCGTGGTGGATTACGCACAGGGAGTGCGTAATCCACCACGCGGGCCACCAACCCGCACTGAGCTCTGGGTGGATTATGGCCCACTTCCTCTCACCGAGAGGAGGCCTGTGACCCAGCAGTGGGAACATTATGGCTGACTATGAGATAGGATGTTGCTCCGTGGCATACCAACAAAGTATACTGACTATATTAGAAACCTAATAGCATAACACACTGAGCGTGCAATATTTTTAGCAATACAATTTGATGTTTCACTATATTATGAAATGCTTTAAACCATAACAATACCTCTATGTTATGCCATAACGTTTTATACCTGTCAGAGATACAGTTGCATGAAAATAGTTACATTTGACACTCGGTTTACGTGTTTGGAAACTATATTTCATCAAAAAATGTGTTGCACCACTTGTAATTATGGCTATTTGAAGTAATGGTATACAGTTCAGCTTGATTAGGAGCGTTCAGTACAATTTGAGGTATGAAGATCATGCCGGTTTCAGGGCAATAAATGCCTAGTGGTAACAGACACGCGACGCGAATCGCGCGCGACACAAAGGCACCGCAAGTCGCGCAACGAGCGGTACCTTTGTGTCGCGCGCGATTCGCGTCGCGTGTCGCGCCTGTTTGTAGGAGCCTTTACTCGTTGTAGGTCATGGGTTCGAACCCAGTCAGGCGCTTTACTTTGTGTAAATAATTTCATCACCACTGTTCTCAAAATGGTGAAGGAAAACATTGTTAGGGAACTTTAATCATGTCCAAGAACAACGAACTAATCCGCAATGGGCCCGCGTGGTAGATTTCTGCCAATCCCCTCTCTGAGAGAGGAGGCCTGGGTCCCAGCAGTGAGTACATTATAGACTGATTATGTTTGACAAAGGACCCGATCTTTTTAGATAGTAGTACACAGTTAGTAAACCTATCTAAATAATAATCCAACTCATCATCTGCTCAGCATTTTCTAAAATTATGTTGGAGTCAGCTTCCAGTCTATCCAGCTAACCGGATGCAACTGAATACCAGTATTTTACACAGAGCGACTGCCTATATCACCTCCACAAACTAGTTAGTAAGTATTGGGTAACATGCCGCGTAACGACTGTCAAAGATCTACGAATAAAGTGCTTTCCGAAGCACGAAAGGGTCTCGATATGTAATGGATGATCACCCATCCACGAACTGACCGCGGCAAGCGTAGCTATACCTGTGATCGACCTGTGTATGGTTGTTATTATCTATATAGTCGCTAGCCCAAATAGTTACCTACCTTCGTAGATAAAATAAAACTAGAGCAATTTCCGGAACAATACATCTACACACACACACATCTGACACATCCACGTGTAGAATTAACTTAGTTAATAATACTAAGTATCTTCGTACAACACCGCTAAACAACCGTTTTCACTTCCTCATCAAGAACCAAACACAATAGTTGGGATTACGATAAATGGCTATACATTATAGATACAGTAGCTGACAGGAAATTTGACACCATCCTAGCTATATCAACTATTATTGTGAATTAATCAGAGCTTAGACACTGGTGCAATCAATCCCTATTATAACTCAGTAAGCATTGAGTCTGTGGCACTTGGGGTATTAATTAAGGCAAGCTGTACCTATTTTCATAGATAGAAATAGTAGCATCCCGGAGTCCGGATTTGTACCCGGTTGATAGTCCCCCTATGACATGCGTGCACTGACTGGACAGGTCCGCTCAATCTGTGTGGTTCTTTCCTCAAAAGACCATTTCAGACACTAATCTAAATGGTCCTCAAAGATTATGTCCGGATTTTTTATATCACATTGACATTGATGAATTTTATTTAGACAATGACATGAATATTTACTTTGTAAGTAATTTTTATTATATTTTTTTAAATTAAATTATTGTGAATGTGAGGACTATGTGGGTCATTTCTTTTTTTCCTTCTTAGTTTTAATCATGATCTGGCAGTTTGAGTAGTTTATGCGGCCTACCCAAATGTCCTGTCTTTGGTATTGTTCGTCGAATCGTTGAGCTCCTCAAGTTCTGAGTTGAGCTGCACGATTTTTGACAAATGCGTGCACTGATTGAACAGGTCCTCTCAATCTGTGTGGTTCTTTCCTCAAAAGACCATTTCAGACACCAATCTACATGGTCTTCACACGATCTGACCAAAATTTTGTCTGGACTTTAAAAGAGACTGTGACTTCTGAGTTTGTTTCGGCCTTTCTTCTCAGAATAGTCAGTTAGGAAACGCCGACCTCATCTAGTTTAAAAAAAATGTGATTGACGTGTAAAAGTGTTTGTACAAACCTACTTACAGAAATAAAAATCATTTATCATTTATCATGGGACTTAAACATTACTGGCAAAATGTATGACCAAAAATATAGGTAGGTAAGGTATTGATGCCACAGTATTTTTCATAAATCCCAGTAATCAAGGAGAGCACGAAGACATGTGACATCTACCAACCCGCACTGCACCCGAGTCATGGATTACAGCCCACTCCCTCTTACACAGGAGCCCTGTATCCCAGCAGTGGGAACATTATAGGCTGATTATGCTACATCAGTGCTCTAAAGCTTATATTATTCATACCTACTTTAAGCTTTACCCCATAGAGATTAATCTTAAACATATCTCTGTTTGACTACCATATACTTGAACGATTTTAGCGCCAAAACAAACAAGTTAATGGATAAATTCGATAAACCTTTATCGATACGCACCGCCACTACTCTATGTTTGCTTTCTCGATGGCAGTGTAGAGCCCGTAAACATAGTGTGGGGCGACCCTTGTTGTCATATTCACGATAACTGTTCACACAAGATTCTACTTTATAATTTCACAGTTAGGGTTGATAGTAGTAGGTGGCAAAGCGACAATTCGACGACCATTGGTCGGTGGTGGCGATGCCACGTATACAGTAAAGAAACCCTTTGCAACGTCGCAGTTGGTGTGCGGTTCGAGGACTACGTTTTGTGGATTGTCATGTTGGCATGACCGCGTGTGAGTTATGATCTGGGAAATTAGAGGCTGTAGAAGTAAGGTCTGCATGCAAATTAGCGTCCGATATGATTATGGCTTCGTTTCGTGTCATATTCCCAGTATTTTACATGGAGCGACTGCCTATCTGACATCCACAACCCAATTACTGGGTAATACGATACCCCTTTTAAGGCATAATATTATGTATTATTAAAATACAACAACTATTTGTGGGATGAAAATATTTCAGTAAACTTCCTTTACAGAAATATTTTCATCTCACAAAGAAAGGTAGTTGTTGTTTGTATAGCTTTAGCAATTAGGCTTTTTCAGGGAAGTAGATTTCAAGCTTAACTAACCGAAACTAAGTAGAATTTTATGTGAAATACGATGTCATTTTAAAAGCATGTGAGACATTTCAACTTAGTTTCTGGGTGAAAAAAAAGAAGCACTAAACAAAATCAATCAAGTTTGAATTACATTCTAACATAACAATCAGTTTCGTAAAATAATAATGTACCTGCCCAGTATCCAAACCCAAATTTAATAGGAACCAACATAATGCACTCGTTGCGTCGAAATGGGTCGTGCGCATTTTTAGTGGGTGAAAAACAAAAGTTTTATTGGAGTGGAGCATTCAACACAGGAGAGCCGTTTCAGCTTTTGAGCAGGTTAATGTTCATCACAGGAAACAAGGGAACCGGGCGAAAATTCACTGCACTTTGTACATACAACCGGGTATTTTGTGCAACTCGACCGCAGTGTAGGGCATTTTTTGTGAAGCTCTTTTGCGAATCTGCAAACTGGCCAGTAGGTAATTATTGGCTTTGTTTAATCAAGTCGGCTTGGCAGTCATTTTTGAAAAAGGAACATTACCTTTTTCCTCTAGGTATGAACTTTTAGTTCAAAAAATGGAACGTAGATTACGTAGAAAGTAGAAAATTAAAGAAGTGGGACGTAAAGAGGTACGTACTACTTCTGTCATTTTGGAAATGCTAGTTTCGTATTCGATTCGTAACTGAATACTACCCGTTTTGCACAACTGGTCGGCAGTTTTTGTGAATCCATTGTGAACTTTCGAGTCTGCGAACTGACCGGTATTGCTCGATAGTTATGGCTTTTATTGGTTGCGTTCTAAGCGAGGCAAATGGATTGTCTGCAGTTTCGTGGTCGCCATTTTCGAAATGAAAATGTGAACTATTACAACGCGCGTTCCCATGATAAAGTGTAGGTATGTGTGTTATTGGAAAGATGTGAATGCTATTGTGGTTTGAATACCTAGTGTATAAAGTTTTGGAAGTCCTAGAAAACAAGATTTTTAACTAGGATCATCAAACAGACTATTCCCAATCAAAAACCCTTTTCTGGAAGAAATATTACCGGTGAAATTGGTGTGATTTACGAGGTATTAGACAAAGACGGGTTTTTGATGTAGATCCGACACCAACGAAAAAAACAATCTATATGCCCCTCTAATTTTCACCAAAATTCATATCACAATACAACAAACACACATCATAAGTCAAGCAACTGAAAGCATCATTATATAATATTTAGTGGAGAAAAATAAGCAATAAAGTGTGGGGTACACAGATATAGATAGACCTAGATAACGCAAGTATCACGAACTGTATGAAAACCAAGCGTGCCATTTTTTGACTACCTACTATGACGTCAAAAGCTCGCGCTCTCGCTCACGCTTACCCAGCCAACAGTACACAGGACTGAGCGCGAAAGTGGCGGCTTACGATTCTTTATCGTAAGCTGTTGCGATTTTTGGCACGCGAAGTAGTTGCTCTTGCGTTATCTAGGTGTATCTATATCTATGGTGGGGTACATTCGCCCCGATATGGGCGTATGATGAGCGGCTATCGCTGAATTATGTATGAAGGGCCGGAACCACCCGACGTCAGATAACCTCGTGGCCAATAAACAGCGCCCTAGTAAAAGTTAGACGAGAATAATGGATATTATTATTTATTTATCACTAGCAGTGCCCCGCTGTTTCACGCGCATAAGTGTCGATCCCGTGGGAATTTCGGGATAAAAAGTAGCCTATATGTTAATCCAGGGTGTTAGCTACCTCCATACAAAATTTTATCAAAATTGGTCGAGCCGTTTTAGCGTGAAGAAGTAACAATCATATCGACGGCACGGTTGGCGCAGTGGTTAAGCGATTGACTGCTGCGCTGCGTGTCGCGGGTTCGATTCCCGCACGGAACAAATATTTGTATGACCTACAAGTAGTTGTTCCGGGTCTGGCTGTTTGTGTACGTGAATTTAAATGTTTGTAAACGCACCCATAATACAGGAGAAATTCCTAGTGTGGGGCAACGTTTTTCAAAAAAAAATTAAAATGTAAACACACAAACTTTCCCCTTTTTAATATTAGTGTGAAGTGTGATAAGTGTTTTTTTTGGCAGTACGAGGAAAAGAAGATGCTCGACAATTTAGTGAAATACATTATTCTGTGTGTTCTTGGAGTGATTTCGATGTACGCATATATTCATTAGATTAATCTCACAAGACTAAAAATAACATAGATGTGTTATGTGGTTGAATAGCAATTATCGCGAAATAATTGTCAGCTGTCCTGTTTTTTTTTGGTATTTGAGGGATCGGTATTGTTTTTGTGAGGTAGGTATTGAACATAGATCGTGGTATTGAAGTTATGTATTGGAGAACTGATTGTGTTTTTGCGATTACGATGTTGGTCTCTTGGAGAATGTTGTTCTATTTGATGTCTGTTCCACTCCCTTCAATACGACCACATATTTCTGTTACACGCTGTATAATCAACTATAGTCGGACTTTTAATTATCTGCAGTAAAATGACAGCTTATGTGTTACTTAAATGACTGAAATTAACGTCTTTTTGTCTTTTCGCTGCCATCAACCAAATCTTGTTTTTCTAGTCCAGAATAGTGTAACAAACGAAACTTATTTGACATGCATATCTCTAAATTCAGTCCGAAATGAGTTATTAAGAATTGTCATTTTACTGCAGCTAATTATAAGTCGGACTATACATCATTCAGCCGAAATATGTATAGCCAATGCTGGGCATAGGCCTGTCCTTAACATCGCCATACTGACTAGTCCTCCGCTTTCTGAATCCAGCGGTAAATCTAGCCTTCATAAACTACTATAGAATACATGTAACAGGATCTGGAGTGGAACCTAAGATAAAAACACGCTTGTACGATACGACTACATACAGAAAGCAAAGCTCATAGAAATCTCTATTCCTCGACAACACGTTTCGCCGAAAACTTTGTTGATTTGATCTGATCTGCTTGAAAAATGTAGTAAAGTTAAGCGATACAGCCACTACTAAAATTTTCCGTTAATTTTCTGTCTTATGGGAGCAACTGCAGTGTGTAGTGGCAATAATGCTCAACGCAGCAATATTACTTATAGTTCTATGTAAAAGCTAGTTTAAAAGTACCGCATTTAACAGTTTTTAGTCTATTCTAAAAGTAGGTATCTGATGAAAATATCGTTCAAGTTAAATTCTTACATTTGTTTACCTTTTTATTAGACGCTTTCGAAACAGAGAATACTTCTAAATATTTAAAAAGATTTGATATTCTAAGTTCTGAGGACATAACCGAATGTGAATTTAAAATCTAAAATGTTAGGGAAAATCTCTTTCAGTCATTTTGTGTCTTCACAGTAGGTTGTACTAAAGATTATAATTATTCCACTGAGGTTATTCTTCAGAGAACTGACCCATTTCAAAGAGAAAATAATAAAAAACTTTCAAGCGTACTCATGAAAAATTATGTTCTCAAATATTGTGTCGTTTAGTTTTAAAATTTTAGACTTACGATAGTGACACAGCATGTCACACCACACTATTAATTTTGTGGACACGACTCGAGTAAAAAAGCTGTGACAAATTAGTTCATTTTGCAATATTGTCAGGGTTTTT
Organism: Oligia latruncula; assembly: GCA_948474745.1. NCBI lineage: Eukaryota > Metazoa > Arthropoda > Insecta > Lepidoptera > Noctuidae > Oligia > Oligia latruncula. The sequence continues at coordinate 7,321,539 of OX419693.1, read as the reverse complement.
GAATAGAGATCAGTATGGTCAGCTCCTTGATAAAGATATAGAAGATGTTGGAAATCGGTTTAAAATCATTGTATTGAAATGACAAAAATAACAAGAGGGAACTTTCTGTTTCATCATCATCATAATTTCAGCCGGACGACGTCCACTGCTGGACATAGGCCTCCCCAAAGCACCGCCGCGCCGTTCTGACCGGTTCTGTGCTTCCCGCATCCAGCGGATTCCGGCGGCCTTCTCAAGGTCATCGAACCACCTTCGCTCCGTCTTCTGGTACGCGGTCGCCCACTCCAGACCCTTTCAGCCTCATCGGCAATCTGTTCTGCGAGCAATTTGCCCTACTCACTGCCACTTAAGTTTGGCAACTCTTCGGGCTATGTCCGTTGCCTTAGTTCTCCTGCGGATTTCTTCATTTCTGATTCGATCACGTAGGGAAACTACTATGTTTATAATGAGAAAACTATGGAAACAATTCTGTACAGAACGACACCTTATAATACGCATAAGTACCGTATTATCGCCAAATTAGAACGGATTTATCATTGAAACGCAATAATCGTGCATTACTGCGTAAATTGACATGAATTTATGCCTTATAATTATAGCACTATTTCACGAACAGTAATTGTCGTGTTGGAATGCAATGCGTTACAATGGTTAGGTTTGTTACCTATTAAATGTGTAGGCTTTTGTGTGACACCTAATCGTATAGGTACTAGAAATGGAGCAATATATATTTTAAATAATTGTCTACGTATTTATAGGAGAATATAAGCATTTTGAATCTTCTATTTATAAAAATCAATTGCGTTGCGTTAGTTTTACAAATAGTGATGAAACTTTGGTAAGTTGTTGATGTATAAAAATGAAAAAGGCATTGCAACGCCGACCATATGCTGAATAAAAATATTCTAAATTCGGACGGATTTCGATCTAGTATTCAACCCATCATACAAATACGAGGTAAGCAAATTGGGTGCAGTACGCAAATGCTCTTAAGCAAGCCTACGCGAGCCATTCCACCTCCAAGTGACCTCCAAGCGCTGTTAACGTAATGATACAACGTTGTCCATAAATGATCATGCTCATTTCCTTTGCAGGATAAACAGGGGCACTCAATCAAGTGCTAGTGATCGTGGTAAGCGCTTAGACCTCGATGTATCAGCGTCGGTGTAGTCTTTAGTTAACGAGATAGGTGGCTGCGTCTGCCCCTCTCAGGGAATTACATGAGCTTAGTTAAGTGGGACAGGGTTCGACGGATTAGTTGATGTTTTTGCTGACATTGTCATAAGCTATTTACTGGGTATTTGTTTAAGAAATTATTGATAATTTTTACACCTTGAGTGGGATGTCTGAAATACAGGTTTATTCTCAATTCAGGTAGAATCCAATGATAATGAAGTAAAGGAATAATAATGAGAAGTAATGATACTTCTAGTTATAAGCGCTAATATTGTTTATTTATAAAGATCAAATAATTCAATAAACAATTTCAATTATTTCAATAAACAATTTCATTTATTTCGATAAACAATTTCAATTTGATGGTATTTTGTTTTTCTGCCTACTTCGTATAGCTCAAAAACTTATATTTTTACTGAATAGTTTCATGTTTAAAAGTTAATTGCTTCTTCCAAAAGTGTTTAAAATGTGACGTGTGTGAGTGACTTTTAATCCGGAGCAACAGTGCGTGTGAGTAAAATGTCACTTTATTTTTAAACAAATATTAAAAATACTTCTTTCGGCCGAATCTATAAAATAGAATCAACAACAGATTAATTTTGTATTCTTATTACAAAACAAACAAGATTAAAAGACATTTAATTGCAAAAAACAAAATTCTTTTCTCGGTCACTACCGGGCTTAAAAATTCTGATAAGGGCTTATCTGCATCAAGATTATGATTACTTGGTCCCTTTTAAACCGCCAGCCTAGATGTCTTAAGGCGCCACGGTTTTGTAAGCTTAACAATTAATCAAGTCACAAGGAAGTAATGGTATTGTTATGCGCTCAATTTATTATCGCTTTAAAGTATCTCCAGAGTAATTCAACTTCTCTTTGTTGAGAAATACAAAAGGGTTATAAAATTTTTCCTCTTGGTTTATCACTTTTTATATTCGTTTTATTTCTTCATAAGTTTTGTTTCACTGACAATGTGCTAAATTCTTCCATTAAAAAGTTGAAAAAAAAAATTTATACATATACTAGCTGGCCCAGCGAACTTCGTAGCGCCACAGAATCAATAAGAAGGAATGTATGAGAAAATTAATTATCTTCATTATTATTTTTTTCGTGAAATTTTCTCATGTTTTAATAGTTATTCTGGTTTTCGGGGCGGAGACAAATCCAACAAATCAAAGATCATAATAATCGGTCCAGCCGATCTTGAGTTATAAGGTGTAACTAACCCGACTTTATTTTCTATATTAAATAGATTACAAAGATATAATTTGCAGTCTTGCAGTCTCCCAGAATAAGTTGAAATTAAAAGACACGTAATTTACCACAAAACGTACGCGTAAGCCTGGGAAAGGCCTATGTCGAGTAGTAGACTACAATAGGCTGAGTTGATTGAACAAACCATTTACAACCTCAAAACGAAATTAATTGAACTTCCATATTTAATGAACCTTCCATTACATTAATTAATTATCAATGAGAACATTACACATTCACCAGAATCCAATCTGTAAATAAAAATCCCATCAAAATAATATCAAAGGCAACCCTAAAAACACGTTCAAACAAAATAAAATTATCTAAATCCGTTTTTAAACGGCACTAAAATCAAGCAAGGGGTGTGAATAGCCTGTATAATTAGAAATCTGGGCTATATTCCTGGTATTAATAACTCGCTAACGGTACTGAGCCGAAGGCGTAGCGATAACCATTAAGCTAAAAGCTTGCGGTACTTCGCCTAATGTGTCTTCAATTTAGAATAAAGTAATCTTTATCACGTCGCGGCGTCGTTAGAATGTATTTTATGCTTCTAGTTCTTGAGGACCTCCATGCGTTCTTTTATGAGCTATCACGGGTGTTGTCTACTGTTCTGTGTTGATGACATCCTGTATTAACCTAGTTTTCATTATTACGGTCACGATAAATACTCCACAATCATTTTGTCCAAAACTTGTATTCTAGATTTTATTAAAGAAATAACAGATTTAAAAATATCAGACAATCTTTGTTTAGATCTATTTTGAGTATCCGATTCTGTGAATTGCTAAATCTCTCTCAGAGGACCAAAGTCTCGATTTTACGGTTTTTTTTTTTGTTTTTTGTTCATTTTAGGATGATCTGATCTGATGACTTAAGTGGCAGTGGGCAGGGCACATTGCACGCAGAACAGATGGCCGATGGGGTCGAAAGGTTCTGGAGTGGCGACCACGTACCGGAAGACGTAGCGTTGGAAGGCCTCCCACAAGGTGGACCGACGACCTTGTGAAGGCCGCAGGAACCCGTTGGATGCGAGAAGCACAGAACCGGTCGAAGTGGAAGTGCTTGGGGGAGGCCTATGTCCAGCATTGGACGTCTTTTGGCTGAAATGATGATGATGATGATGAGGATGATCTGAAAGTTAACCTCAGATATAAACAAAATATTATCTCGAAATCCACATAAACAGACAATTTCCTTTCGTATAACGTTTTTACGCATCATCTCCGAAAATCTCAGTTAAGATCTCGATAGCTCTCAAACTGCCGTCTTCACGAAGCACTGTTACGCACAGTTTGGCACAAATGTGATCAAAATATTTTTGTGCAATAGTCGGAACAATATTAACTGACTCCAATTTCCTCAATCTGAATCGAACAGTTAATTGGATTACCAGTTTCAGGGCGAAACCTGATGAATTCCATTATTGGTGAATTGTAATTCATTATACTATGGCTAGTTATTGCTATGAGTTGATCAAAATTATAGTTTGTTTGTGCTCGGGTTTCTATATTTGATACTTAGGTATTTAAACTTTTGATAATAGTCCTTTTCAGCTTTACGTCTTTTAGTTCGTTAGCATTTTATAGGTTGGTTAGATGAAAGCTCGGGCCATTTTTGGGAGATTGACGGCATTCAAAATCAATCAATTTCGTACTTTCGTTTCTATTGATAGTTTTTCTGTTTTTTTTTTAAATTAGGTATGTTCATCTAAATCATTATTATTATTTATGACATCCACCAACCCGCACTGAGCTTTGGGTGGATTATGACCCACTTCCTCTCACAGTGAAGAGGCCTGTGTCCCAGTAGTGGGAACATTATGGGTTGATTGAATTTAATTACATAATGAAAAATTATAGATAGATTAACGAGCTTCGATCTAATTAACTAACTGGATTTTAAACCTATGTGACATCTGATGGTCAAATGAAATGGGTGGTATGGTTTCATAAATGTTACCTAACATTGAAAAAATAACTCGCACCGTCACACCAACTTCCTCATAGGTAGGCCCATAAAAAGATACAATGCCCATCGTCCGACTTATTTGCCTATTGAATCTTTATTTATACTCGTATTTATTGTCACTTCATCTTTTCGTGAGAGTTACTATTCACGCCAAATTACCAATGTTTTACGTACCTAAGTAACACATTGTTGACCTCGAAATTAAATAAGATTATAGGATACCAGCATAATAAGCACTTTCACGGTTCAGTACCTTCATCATAGGTTTAGCTTAATACTATAGTTGCTTCTATTATTCCTATCAAAATATTTAATAGAATCAAGAATCCAAACTAGAAATGTCCAAACTAGAAAATACGTAAAAAGTCCTCAAAATAATCGTTTAAAATTTTAAAAAGCTTTTATTTGATTGAAGCTTATTTAAACATGTCGTCATCATGGTGATCATCGCATCTAAGCACTTAGATTCAGAAATCAGACATATCCGTTTCCCAATTTCTGTGTTTTTAATTTGAAAAATTCCAATTGTTTCACGCATGACATAATCATCTTAGCCACACTGGGAGTGTGGCTAAGATTATTCTTCTTCTGTTTTGCTTTCTTCTGCTTCCTTCTCCCTTTACTGCAGCTATCTTTACCAGTCTGACTTTAAGATCCATATCATCAGTTACAACATTATTACCCCAAACAAGTTCATCATTACGCCGTCAAAATCTGGTGGAGGGAAATTCGAAAACTTGATGCCTGACAAGTCTGACACGCGTCGAGGACAACATGTCATTTATCATTGAAGCCCCTCACTGTCCAGTCGTGTTTATCGCTAAATGACGTTTATGTCGTATAGCGAAAAAAAATGATCTTTTATTGTAGTGACACTGCCGAAACTTTATTTAGCGTACGATTTTTTTTATTCGTGGTTTTTTATTTGGTTTATTTACTTGTTGTTTTTTTTTGTTTTTGAATATAACTAGGTTTGTTGTAGCTAACAAGTGTATAAATACTGATGCATTAATATACATCCAGATCGTATATCGGCTATGACAGCCAAACTCCACGGAGGCTAGCCTTCGGCGCAGGAAATGTTATAGTGCACAAGTCAGTGCGCAGACATAGGTGCACTGTCTCTTTCCTCACTCTCATAGTCGAATGGGACGGTAATCCGACACGACCAGAGAGAGATCAGGCGATGCATTAATGAAGGTAACGAAGCCAGTGCGAGAAAATCTTTCCTTGATAGAATTCTGAGCAAAATCGATAGATAATCGCGGTAGATATGCCAGCAATTGGGAGAAGATGCTGACTGCCAACAAATCCAAAAAAACTGCCGACACGAAAAACAAAAGGAAAACTGCTATGTAGCTAATAACGCTTTTGAAAAGGACCAGAAACTGAGTTAATTCAAGTCTACTATCACATATTATTTGCTAATCAATACTGATCTTTGATCTGCTGATAATATAATTGGGAAGTAACCTTTCGAAGGGTCGCATTAAGAGCTCATGATTAAGGGAATATACGACGGAGCTCGAAACTAGTCGGAGAATTCCGAGTCAAGTTGGAATAACACTATTTAGAATAAGCGAATTTTACTTCTGAACGAAAAAGACAGTTATGTGTCTTCCAGAAACGCTATATTTTTTATATACTTCCTGTTATTTATTACCAAGGGTATCTTTGGGAGAAATTATTTAATGTTATAAGTTTTTTCTGAAGTTATGTTCTACCAACTTTGGCACTTAGCTTGTTGAAAAGTTACGATACTCACTCAACGAGAAAAAGTTTATTTTAGGTGTTCCGAATACAGACAAAGAATTTCTTCAAAAATAAATGACTGTTGGGACGGGAAATTAAGGACTTCTTAGTTGACATTTCACGAACAACGTGACAGATGAAAGACACTTGGAACTCATTATTTCTTTAATTAAGAGGCCATTATCGACTTTTTGGTCAAATACTAGCAGTGATAAATGGCTGAAACTGCCAAATAAACTGTCCATCCCAACACTGAGTTAATTAAATTATTGGTGGTATATGACAGTACCACCAATTTTGGTGGTTGTTGGCAATTGGTGGTTTGGTGGAGAATGTTGGCTTGAAAAACAGCAAAACTGAATATATGTTCTGCATTTCGGCGGTCTCTCCTATTCTGGAGCCATAGCACTTGATGGCGCGCTTCTCCCAGTCTTCTCCGACTTTCGGTATCTCGGTTCACTCGTGCAAAGCGATGGCGAAGTAGATCGGACGGTTAAGCACAGAATTAACACTGGATGGATGAAATGGCGGCAGGTCACGGGGACAATCTGCGACTCCCGCATTCCCCTTAAGTTTAATATATATAACCATGGTTAGACTTGCTGTGTTGTATGGATCAGAATGTTGGGCCATGAAAGGCAATTGCAGATGAGATGAGAATGCTTCGAGGGATGTGTGGTGTTACACGAATGTATAAAATAAGAAATGAATACATAAGAGGAAGTCTGAAGCCACGAGACGACTCCTGGCCACCGTAGGCGCGGGCCTCGGGTGGAGAGTAATGGGTAGCTCACCGTCCGATCAGGACCAGGCCCGTGCCGGACGGCGCGTACGTGTTCCACGCACGCTTCAAAGAGATGTCAGCAGCAGAGAAGGGGCCCCTTAGGGCCGAAGCCTGCCGGGTCAGCGGGATTGTCAGAAAGGGTTACCGCTGGCCCAGAACATAAAGGGCTAAGGAAGGAACATTGGTGGGTTTTAGTCAGTAAGAATCTGACACTTCCTTCTGCTCCACCCAGAGCAGGAGGGGTCATTTGATGATATCCCATCCGAAAAAAAAAGAAGAGGAACTCTGAAAATGGCGAAAAGTTGTTTAATCGGTTGTCATGGTATATGTTACGCAGGAATGGGGAAAATGTCGCGATGAAAGTTTTGAGTATGAATGTCGATGGCTATAAGAGTAAGGGAAGACCATAGAACCGATGGATGGACTGTGTGAATGATTTTATTGTTAGAAAGGGGGTGACTGTCGAGATGGCGGCTCGTAGAGAAGTGTGGAAGAAAAAGATATGTTGCGCTGACCCCAAGTAAATTGGGATACTGAGAGAGGAATGATTCTGACGATGGTGGTACATGACAGTCGCACCACTTAACCGCTAGTCAATAAAAATCAGTCTTATTGTTCATTCTGCAAATTAGGTAGCCCCAAAACACTATCTTCCAGGAATGTGGGAAGGAACAAAGCAAATGAATTCCGCACCTCCAACAGCAACGAAGTTCGTGATTTAGATTTAGTTTTAGCCCAACATAACAAGAGAGAAGGCGAAGAGTATTCACAACAATTTTGCTCTCAAACGAACCAAAGTGGGTAAAATTTATCTATTCTATAATTTTCAGTAAAATCCGAATAGTCTCCAATAATACTGTCAAAACTCCTCCAACTTTGTGACGCTTAAAATACTGTCACATCCTCATATCACTAATTATATCCTGCTCAACTTATGTAAGTACCTAATCCATTGATATATAATAACGACCTTGTGTAAGTCACGACCCCTACATTTTACGCCCCACTGCCTCCAGGGATGTAATACCGACCCCTTAAGTTTCTAATTGGGTTCATGCCTCTAAACGTTACAAGTTCTTACACTAAACCTGAAAATATTTTACTGTAGTACATAATGTTGGTGGCGCCTGGCGTTAAATCATGAAGTTATCTGGTAGATATTTATTTGGGAGAATGGAAAGTTTCATGATGACCTTTTATATTTTCTTCAAAATGGAAGTTCTGTTGCATTGCCAGATTTTTTTTTAATGTTCATCCTTTTGAATGTTTTCTCGGAAGCCTTTTATGACTGGAACGTTGTTAATTGTTCATTCTTAACTTTTCACAAAAGACTGAGTAGAAGTATCTGCACTTTGTAAGAGCATTTTACCTGAGAGTATTTCTGAGAAACAACTTTAACGACATTCCCATGTTGTTAAAGTTGTTTCAAGTAAGTAGGGACCTTTTCAGTTCAGTGTAAACCATTTCTTGTACAAATTTAATCTACTACAGACAAAATTTTTACGTGAAAAACACAGAAATCACTTCTTTCAACCCACCCCTTCTTTCCTTCTTTTCCCTTTTTTCTTTTTCTTTCGATCAAGCCTGACAGCAATCTAAGATAATAATGCTAAGATTAATCTCGATTCTTCAGTTCTAAGTTATTTTGAAGTAAGAAATAACTTTATCAACAATCTTAAGCACAATGTTCTTCTTATTAAAAGTTGGAGACATTTTCATATCTGTTAATAGACAATTGTAGCACAAACAAAAGTTTTCGCACAATTTTGGCACTAAACAAGATCCTTAACAGATGTTAGGAAAATTATTATCTTATTTTGACCAACAACTATATCGTCTCAGGCTATATACCTTAGATATTATCGTTCAGATCTAAATCCATTCGTGCCAAACAACAACACAGCGCGCACTTATTTTTATCTCCGCTTTATTGCTCTTAAAGACGTGAAGTACCTAATTAAAAAAAGTTGAGCCCATAATCCAACTCTTCGTTTCGAAATTGTTACAAGCGGTTTTTTTCAGCGGTTTTCCGCCATCCCCGGGGAAATCGGCGTATTCAATTGCCACAGTAATACGTTACTGGAAAACGTAATTAGGTTTAACGAGTTCACAAGGATTGCTACCGTAATCAACAATAAAATAAAGGGAGGTGTAATTAACATCATTGCTAAAAACCTAAAGTGTGTCAGCTTTTTCGGATTTTCTTGAATTGCCTCGTAAACCGTTTTATTATTCTACTTTCAACTAACAATTAGTCTTCGTTTCTTTCGTATTATCTTAGGGAACCAGAGGAAAAACAATGACTGTGTTCTTTTGGGTAGAGCTTTTAAGTTTAAGCTGTGGCAGACAGGTATAATATCAAAGTGCTTTTAGGGTACCTACTGATTCTTTATTTTCACTTTAACAAGTGCGTGATACTCGACGGGATCACTACCGTTAAATTCCAGCAACTGTAAAATACGTAGCGTGAATGTACGATATTCTTTTTAAAAGATCTAAAAGGAAAACGTAAGGATTGCTTTTAAATGTGTGTTTGTGGTATCGTAACCGCGGGATAATTGCGTAACACACTTACAGTAGCAATGGATTTCATTTTGACAGTTCAACAACATTCATTGCGGTATTTTTCGAACATGTATAGCAATGGATTAGCAATATCTTTAATAATAAATTAGATTGAGATTTTATTTATAGTGTGTTACGCAATTAGGGTCTACATTCGTAGTTGGCGTAACTTCAAAGAAAGCTTGTGTGCTCCAATCTATCTTTCAGCCCAAATCACCTACTTCCGTGTAGAGGCATTCTTTTTCCCGTTATTATGTAGGTATAACTAAGTCGATCTTGATCCAGTCTCGTCCGTTTGTGTCTAACGATCCGCACAATACAGAGCTAGACTTAGGTAGGTGAAAACAACAACCACCACCGCGTCGTCTGCGCGGGCGCTTGTAATAAAGTGCACAGTTGCAATTTCCTATTGCGTCTATGAGCGTGATGACGTAATGTGAGACATCGAGCCGGGCACGGGCGCCAATATACAAAAAAAAAATACGTCAACTTGGGTCAACGTTCATGGGCAGAAATACGAGTATGTTTGTTATTTATAATAGATACTGCAATGCAAAATTCTAATTTCCCAAGAGGTACCCGGATGTCCGTCAGCAATACCACGGCATGAACTAGCAACGGGTTCTGACAGTATTTCGAAGAAAACACGGAAGTTTGAAAGGATAAACGTCAAATCGTTATACCAGTTATTGTTAAATTCAAAAGAAGGAAAGTAAAAGTAGGTCCTAACAAAGTAAAATATAATCTTCCTGTCTTCATGAAGAGTTTAATGATCTATTCAAAATTGCTACCACAAAGTCCGGTAGGAACCTTAAAATAGCATTAACAAAACCAAATTCGAAAACAGAAAAGTTCCAAACAAACACGAACTCATAAATACTTTATCTAAAACAAAGCGTACAAAATCCTAAAGCCAAAGAATTTGTAATACTTATCCGCAAAATTAACCATGTGGCCGCCGCGTTCTTTTAATTCCGGCCGCAAAACATTCTCAACAAAATAAAAAATGCCCGAAATACTTCGTGCGAACAACGACACAGAAATCCTGGGTCTACAGGTAATAAGCGAAAGTGCCTCGGCACCGCCAAATTAAATATGAATGCCGTTGTAACAGTACTCTTTCGTAGTTGAAATATCATCTCTGTACCTACCTTTTCAGTTCATGTTGTTTTTATTGTAGTTTTTACGAGGGACGTGACTCGGTCGCAGGGTTAAATGTGTTAATATTGCATTAGGATGTATTGGTTTGTCGGTATTTTGTGGTATTTGTTGACATTTATTCCTATATTTCCGTGTAAGCTCGGAAAATATCTAACGCTAGCTTCTGCCCGTGACTTCGTTCGCTTGGAAGTTTTAAGACACCGCAATGTGCTAACAGAAACACAGCCCATGTTACTCGCTGATAAATAGGTGATTTTTTTTGTTAATTTGTTAATTTTTTTTGAGTTTATCCATTACAAACAAACATAACAAAAAAAACAATATTTATCATAATATTAGTGTATAAGACCTCATTAGAAAAAAAAATCAAGGAAGCAGCATTCGAATAAGTATTCTGTAGATTTTCGGAAACGGATGTTTTCTCAGTGAAAAGCCAAGAGCTCGAGATAACGGTGTTGTTGGGTACAACACCGTTATAAGAATCAATGTTTTGATATTGTATTGTATGTGTTTTATATGGGCGTTGATGCCTGAAATAATGGGTAAATAAATAAATAAAATAAAAATAAGAATTACTTTGGCTAAAGCTTGTTGTGAAGTCTCTTGAGGGATGATGAAAAAGGATTCTATATAATTTGGAGCTGTTACAAAATAAGTAGAAAGAATCGATCTTCATCGCCTCGATCTGTAATCTCTCCAGCTTCCTTCACTTCCATATTTCATTCACATAACTTTCATTCACTTGAACTCGATTCGAAGCGCTCATTTTTCATAGCTGTGACTGGTACTTGCAATTCATGCTTTGAACGTGCAATAAGTATTGAAAACTCTACATAGAACCAGCTCTCAAGTAGATTATCGTGTTTTGAGGTAAAATTCTGGTGGTCTTCCAAAGTAATTCTGGAACATTTTAAAATTAAATTTTCGATTGCTGATCGAATTTTGCTTTCAAATATTGGAAATAAGTAGTCTATTTTATCCCCTTTCCTCCTACATTCTTCCTACACGAACGGGAACTATTATCTATACTGATAATAAAGCTGAAGATTTTGTAAAACATGAAACGTTTATTTTCTCCTGACTGTACTTACCTGTCAAAAAGAGTAACCTAGATAAAGTGGATAAGACAGAGATTAAAACAAAAGACGAACTAACAGGGGATCGAGGAGGGGGGATCAGGGGATCAGACCGGAATAAATCGTTTTTTACACGCTAATCTCTGGAAATACCAGTCGGATTTTTTAAACTTTGTGCCTCTCATTATTTAAAAAACCAAAGCATAGGCAGTATTAAAATAACCTCTGAATATAAAGTCCTGGACCATTAAGTACAGACGCCAGCAGGTCATTCTACCCGAAACTGTCAGATTTTCCCAATCAACCTTGAACCTTATGCTTTAGCAATAAAGTCGAAAATCTATTAAAGAAATCTGACAGATTGTAGTAACTTGATGTGCTGGCGTCTGTACATAACACAATTATACGCCTCTCCATAATTGTGTATGGAGACGTTCTAACCATATTTTGTATTCCATATTGCATTAAATATAGAATACCAACTCTACATATACGGTTGTATATATAGGGTATAGGGATAGAGTATTCAAGGTATATCAAACAAGTAGGTAACTAAATTACCGCTGGCCTGGAACATAAAGGGCTAAGGAAGGAACATGAGTCTGACACTCCCTTCCGCTCCACCCAGAGCGGGATCATTTAATGTTTTCCTAACCGAAAAAAAAGGCTTGTAATATGCATAACATTCGTACCAAAAGCGTTGCACTACAAAACACATTATCATCTGCCAAGCCTTTTCCCAACTATGTTGGACTCGGCTTCCAGTCTAACCGGATGCAGCTGAATACCAGTATTTTATAAGGAGCGACTGCCTATCTGACCTCCACAACCCAGTTACTGGGATAGTAACAGCTGCTAGTAATATTATGTAATTTTTAATAACGAATTATTTTTGTCAATACTAATTCGTTATTAAAGCGAGACCCTTATAAACAACTCAATATACGCGTACACACGTAGCTCAATTCCGGCACCCTTAAAACAAATGAATGCAAAATGTTGCTACCCCTCTCACAACCAACATAAATTATGCAGACCGTGTCCATTACATACTTTATCTCTGAGACATGTATACAGATAAAGACAGACTAGATAGGTACTAGGTGTGGTCTTCAAAGTATCGAATTAAGGACACAAGGGACTGAACTGGAAATACGGACCAAATTAGCTGCTTACCCATCGTAAAGTAGATTGGTTGGCCTAATAAATCACTCGTGGCCTAGGTGTAAACTCGATTCCTACCGGCTTCCCTTTGAAAAAATGGCACAGTCAGTATTCTATAGACAAATAATTCATAGTAAAGATATCTACTCCGGCTTACCTCTTACAAAAATTTACCCTTTGCTACTGAAACTTAGTTACTAATAATCTATTGCATTTCCATAATGAACATCATCCACACATAGCTCAACTTCACCCCTATGTCAGCCTCATTCAAGATAAACCCGCGATGGCAACAATGTCGACCGCCCATCTCGGGGCCGGACGACCGATACATCGTCTTCCAGTCCTTGGACGCCGCTCGGTCACTGCCATACTACAGGAGTAGTATGGCAGTGACCCTGCGCCTTGCCATGTGTCCTGCCCATCACCATTTGAGTCCCTTAACTCGTTGTCCGATATCAAAAACCTTCGTTCGTCTTCGGATCTCGACGTTTGGAACTTGGTCTATTATGGCAAACGTGGAACGCTCCAGGGCTCTCTGTGTAACTGTTCCCCTACACACAGCCTCCTGCGTGAACGTTCATGGTGGGCAGAACACACTGGTTATAGAGGTGGCAATGCAGAATTAATGGAAATTTGACTGATTTCAGTATGTCGTCAAATTTTCAAAATGCATTTAAGCAATTTTTTTTAAAGTAATTTGTTACAAATTTACCGTATCGTAAGCATATATGCTATACATATACAAACACAATCTAATTGTACCTTTCTGTACGATCCCAAACCTCTCCGAAACACCAGCAAATTATCTCTCCACAGCTGCGCTCAAAGGCTCATCTAGCAAAACATATTTGGCTGTCCGTCCAACCTGATGAATGGGCAAATGGTCCCTAATTGAATATTAAATGTGGCTGCCTACGAGCCGCATGACAGCCGGGCTAAGGTCGCAAATAGGGTCACCGTCACCCTACGCTCGGATTACTACCAGCCTACCCGAAAATCATTGGTTTTCTCGGGATAAGTAGCAAATGCTTCGGCTTTTGCGCGTAAAGCCTCAAATTCCCTGATCAGACAAAAATGTGTAGGACGGTGTTTTCCGCCAAACTTTTTCGATACAGATACTGTTTTGTGTTTTTTTTTCTATCGATAAGTAGTGAAGGATTTAAGTCCCAAGGATTTTGTGAATGAATAGACTACCGTCTTTCCTCGGAGGGGTTTTCAGCTTTATCTGTGTCTTTCCTGGCAATTATGCCATCATTCTCTTAACATAAATTTGCTGAATAAGCATGGTCAGAAATTTGGGGTATTCCTCGAAACGCACCAACTTTGAAACGCACCAAAAGTACTCCTCGAAAAAAAAATTTAAATATTAATAAAAATATATTATTATAATTTTATTCCTCGAAATGCATCAACGATAAAACAGAGAACAAGAATAAATGACATCGATAGACGTTTCATTTAGGTGCGGTTCGAGGAACACCCCAGCAATTTTACTCTTCCAAACGTAAACCTTTTACCCATATATTTCAAGTAACATATTATCTTCGGGCTACAGGGACATACGGCAAAACCAATATTGAAGTTACCGAATACTTGATAATACGGAACTACTTTTGTTTACCTTGTCTCTGCCACAGGTGCTCTATTTGTCTTATGAAAACCTCCTTATGTACAGGTGTTGGTCGTCTTTATGAAAAATAATATGGCATCGTATATTTTCAGTATTAAGTTATAATAAGGATAGTCTCCCAGTTTTTTTACGAGTTCGTTGTTAACTTTCGTCGGTAGTGGTTTCGGACAATCTGCTTTGAAATGAATCGTAAACATAAAGAGAAGAATGAGAATAGGATTTTTGGGTCACGTTTGTTACTTGTAGTATGTAAGAATCGTAGCAGTAGACGTTCTGTAGTTTCTGCCAATCCCCATGGGAAGAAGGCGTGAGTTTATGTTATTTTCGGGATGCATGAAGAAGCCACCTCGTGTAGCGCAGTTTGCTTCGCGACTTACTCAACTGAACCGAGCGCTCGGCGCATCCTGGACAGTCACACCAACACCTTATTTGACTGGCCAATTCTTCCCTTGCGGTGGTAGGGCTCACGCCCGCCTATTTTGCGACCACCCTCCCACCGGAGTCCAGCGTCAAGCAGCCTGCTGTGTTTCATCGTTGCGTGGGAATACCAGTGCCTTAGGCATCTTCTGGGCACGCTCGTTCTATCATAGACCTAATCCATTGCTTTCCATCAGGCGTGATCGAGGTGAAGAGCGGGCCCATTCAACAATAAAAAAAAAAAACAAAAATGTGTGCATGTACATGCATATTTGTTACTTTGTGAAGGTAATAGAAGGTGTCTTCGGTGTCTCAATAATTACATATCGATGTTTCATTTCATTATTTTGATACCGTAATAATATTACCGCAAGACACCGTACCGCGTAGCAGTAGGTACCTACAATTACAAAAACATGTCCTAGAACCAAAAATTCGAAGACATGTGACATACACCAACCCGCATTGGGCCCGCGTGGTGGATTAGTGCTCACTCCCTTTCACAGAAAGAGGAGGCATGTTTCGCTTTATTTATCATCGATTTACGTAACATCAAAATTCCTAACTCCTTGAAATTGGAGATCAGTAGGTACAACTCCATTAATGACTTCGTTAATCTGTTACTTTGTTTTACAACCACTAAGTGGATTTAAAATTATATTAAAGATACAATTTATCCCTGTAGCTTTCCTTTCTGCACAATTTCGAGAAATATACTTAGATGATTTGAGTTCTACGGCGTTTATTTTGATACAATTCCCTGAAATTCAATATATAAAGCAGCATTTTTTTTATTACTTTGCGAAATGCAATTTATAAAGTTATTCCTTTTCTATTTATTGTGTTTAGAGGCTTCAGTATAGATTAATCCGGTCAAACCTGCTTTCGAAGCATAGCTACAGAATAAATAAATAGTACAAGTAATAGAAATAGCACTCTTGGTACTAAGCAACAAAGTGCAATTCAGCTCGCATAAGCACTCAGTGCGTAACGCGATATTCACCTAAACGTTGCCGCTTTCTTCTAACGCGTAACTCTGTCACTGTCTGGCGCGGAGTGACGCGCTATCTGTGGCGCTAGGGTTGTCGACTTGCCACTGCTACTATAATATTCATCGTCTATCTACCTACTTGACCACTTAATTAAAAAGTTCGTAGAACAAAAACATAAAAAATTCTGGTTGTTTACATTTTCACTATACTAATTCTAAATTATCTCATAAACGCGTGTACCGATTTACATTATTCAAACGGATAAAACAGTTTTAGACCTAGACCTTTCATTTGAAACAATACCGTTGAGATATCTCAACAAACAAACAATCACATTTTCAAGTTGCTCTCCTAATTATTCAACATTATCAACATCCGTCAAATGAGCAATGCTTAAACCAGCCATTCATGTTGTTCACTATTCAAAACTTATTTAAAATAATACGCTCGCGCGAGCTCCGTGTGCAAGCGGTGACAACCGACTGGCGGAGTGGCGACGGCACCACGAGAAAGTGTAGGCAGTGCATTTATCGCTGTAGGTACGGCCGAGTGAAGGAGACCTGGCAAGACGGATGACCAACCATATTGCCGACCTAAATAGGCCAGACCGGTAACAGACAGTAGTTTCATGGCAAAGCTCTCCTCACCTCTATATCTACAAATGCTAGTTAAGCGTAGTATAAACAAAATAATTTTGAAATGCGCCGATTATTCTTAATACGTTGTAGACACAACTCAATCTATTCTTAAAATAAGCAATGTGCAAAAAAAAAACCACTTTGAATCTATATTTAAATATCTCCACTTTGAATCTAGTAATATATCTATAAAATATTACCAAAAAATGTAATATGCTACCAGAATTCCCAGACACTTTCAGGTACTTGATAACTCCGTGTTATTGAACTTGACCCCTAAACTGAACGTCAAACGATTAATAATGGTTCAATGAACCAGAAGACCACGCAAGACCATGCATTTATTTAAAGTTTTTTTTAAATAATAAAGCACATTTATTTATTTGTTTAATGCACAATGCACACGACCATAGTTATGCGCTAGGTTTAAACTATTGAGTACATGACCCTCGGGCGCAACAAGATAACTTAAAACTAATAATATTGTAGTGAGTATAAATTATCTAAAATCACGTAGAGATTTAATAAATATAGACGAAGCAAAATGAGTATGAAATGATCGTAGCAGGTGGCGTTCTGTAGTTTCTACCTACCCCCATGGGGAGACGGCGTGAGTTTGGACAAAAAGATCACGATAACAAACAAAAAATCATGACATTTCATTTGTCAACCGGCCTACTGACAACTGGGGGCCTAACCTGGCCACTTTTGCAGAATCATAAAAGGATAACATTGTGAATCATAATATGGTGAACACAGTCCGTGTTTTTCTTTTTTTAGCTGCACTACGTACTTTAGCACTGACAAAAAAAAAACTGAAAAATCCTTCACCAATGGGATTTTAACAGTTAACCGTCCATTATGATTCATAATGTTATCCATCGATTTTCTGTGATTTTCTACTTTATCGACTGCTTTTGCTGGACTCTGAGATTTACTGTTCCTTGTGTGACTACTGCTTGCCTATGGAATCTGATTATTATCCTATACCATAATCAGCCTATAATGTTCCCACTGCTGGGACACAGGCCTCCTCTCGGTGAGAGGGAGTGGGCCGTAATCCACCACGCGGGCCCAGTGCGGATTGGCAGATGTCACATGCCTTCGATTTTTTGGTTCTAGGACATGCCGGTTTCCTCACGATGTTTTCCTTCACCGTTTTGTGTTCTTCACCATCCTATACGATGACATTTTTCTGCAACATTGGATTACGATTCTGCCTGACACCTTGGATTTTGTTTTGGAGTATGTATGTGTATGTTCACTATATGCATTGCATCATTAATAATTAAGATCATTTTATTTTCTTCAGTAAAACGAAGTCATTGAATTTTATTGCCAGCAAACTGCTGCATGAAAACTGAGAACTGAGCGTTACGCTCTAAAGTTTCAAATTGATATTGGACAGTAATATGCTATTACTAGATCGCTAACATCTAAATCAAAGTTTTTCTCTTCTAAAGTCGACCGTCCACTGCTACATAGGATGAGCACAGAGAGGTTTACCACGTTAGCTGCGCGGTTCATTTGTTTTCCAGCCACGCATCCGTGCGTAGCATAGCCGTGGGTCCAAGTGGACGACCCCGCCTACTTGTTCATAAGCGAAGCTAAGTAAACGTGCGAAGCTAAGCGTGGGCTGCTCTGGAGCGACGCCTTAAGACATATCGAAGTCAAGTTGGCAGATTCATCATGTTCAAGTTCTAATCTCGGAGTCCGAGATCAGAATCACGAGCTCCGTTTATGACCAAAGTTCTAGTGTTTGCGCCACAGACAATGCGACCTTAAGGACACAATAACTGTGCCTTCGAGTTAAAACAAGGGTCTCGTGTTATGTTAATTGTTTACGTGACAGCCTTAAGAATTTAGTAAATAGTAAACGTTTAGTTGACGTGGTAATTACTGCTCCGAAGTGATGTGTGGTAATGGTGCGGTGATGTATTGCTTTTGATGTTTAATGAATATGTATTAAAGTTAATTGTCTGCAAAGTTTTAGCTATGTAAGTGCCTGAAAGAGTCCAATTAATATTAAATCATAGACTTGCGACCTCGCTCCGTGATTAGTTCATGACGAAGGGCTTCTTAAGCCCCGGATCTAGGGGGGGGGGTCTACCCGGGGGCTACCTAATTATTATCTTTCTCTCGGATTAGCGTAGTCAAACGGTTGCGCCTGCGTGGCGATGGCCCCAAAATGAACCAGGCCCGGCGCAAAAGTTTTGTATCTCAGATTTTAGAGGATATTTTAAACTACCACTATCTCTCTGTCGGGTGACTAACATTCTTTTTTTTTAGTCAAAAAGTTTAGTAGACATTCTTATTAAAAATCATTTATCGACCAAAATATGTTATTTTTGTCTGCATTTTTTGCTCCGCCTCGAAAACATTCTAGATCCGGGACTGCTTGTAACAAGTTCGAAACTAGTTGAGCAAACCCGAAAGTAATGAAGACATGATAGAAAAAAAAGTTGGTTTTGCAATCTGTATCTGCTAGCAGGGGGCCTAAAAAGGCCACATTGGCAGAATCATAAAAGGATAACATTATGAATCATAATATGGCGAAGACAGTCCGTGTTTTTCTTTTTTTAGCTGCATTACGTAGGTACAATCGAAGAGATTGGACTTGGATTGGATTGATTGGTATTTTAGCACAGACAAAAAAAAAATAACTGAAAAATGTGATTTGATACGATTAAATTAACAGTTAATTGTCCATTATGATTCATAATGTTATCCTTTTATGATTCTGCCAAAGAGACCTTTTTAGGCCCCCTGGACTTTGTTAAAAAGACAACACTTCTCTTGTTCAACGCATTCGTTTACCTATGGGCTGATGTTGTAATGACGTCACGTATAGGACATTGGCTTCCGTGCTACGGATCGCAGGTCCCATGTCCGCACGGAACAAATATTTATATGGCCTATACTTTTATAGGTATTGGGAGCCTTGGTTGTTTGGTTTGCCTGTTGTAGGTAAATGCACATTTTTAGTACAGAACTTCACAATCTTAGTGTCCAAACACACTATGCCAAAGGTACGCGACCGAAGTTCCGCGGCTGATTTTATATCAGCGCGTTAACGCAACGTAATTTCGGCATAGGTAATGTGTCGTCAGTAATTCAAATAGCATTGCAGGCGTAATCATGATGAACTTCGGTGGCGTACCTTAGCATAGTGCGTTTAGACACTTAAGTGATTCCATAGATATCCGTGGGTGATTCATTATAAATTGTATGTTTTAGTCGGCTTGAAATCAGTATCCGGCCCTTTTATTTGCTCACAGAGACAGGATTATAAGTCTGAGCTCATAACCTGATAAAGTTGAAATAAAACAACATGTTTTTACAGACAAAAAGAGTTTTAGTATCTTAATCATCAAATGACCCCTCCCGCTCTGGGTGGAGCGGGAGGGAGTGTCAGACTCTTACTGACTAAAACCCACCCATGTTTCTTCCTTAGCCCTTTATGTTCCGGGGTAGCGGGGTAGCCATTTCAACACTCCATCAGCCTTGAATAGTACAATATTTTTTATCAGAGCTTCTGCCCACCCCGTCTCATCGCAATGCCTGCCCGCGCTATTACCTCGTTTACACTTAGCGTTCTTCCTGTTTATTGTGTTTTTGCTCCGTTCCTAAGGGTCAGCTTGATGTTAAGTAGACTATAGCCTTCCTCTAGAGTACGTCTATCAAAGACAAAAAGAATCCGACTGGTAGTTCCAGAGATTAGCGCGATCAAACAAACTAACTCTTCAGCTTTATTATTACCCCCTTACCTACTAATAAACGTATTATATCAGACTAGCTTCCGCCCGCGGCTTCGCCCGCGAGGTATGTCAATAAAAACGATGCTATGTCCTTCCCCAGGATGCAATCTATCTCTTTGCCAAATTTTATCGAAATCCGTTCAGTGGTTTAGGCGTGAAAAGGTAGGTAACCTACAGACAGACAGACAGACAGAGTTACTTTCGAATTTATAATATTAGTATGGATTAATAGTGTAGTAGAACACACCGATTTCTCTCTTTCAGTCGTCAGAATTTGACTTTCGAAAGAAGAAGATAAAGCGTTGTGTAACTATACAGACGCTATACAACATTTATTAGTAAGGGGGTTAGTACTCGTATATAGAAGACGGCCTGCAGTGTTGCTAAACAAAAACTACTTATTACATTGACCTATTCTAACATGAACTCACGACCCAATGGGTCATCGACATCACGGTAGGTCCCCTTCCAAGTCCAGCCTGGACTCCTTAATTAAAAACTGGTTCCTGGTTATAGATATATAGAAGTGAGTCCTTTGTCGTTCAGTGGGGCAACAGGCATGTAACAATGTAGATTATGCCTGAAGATACATTCTTGTTTTAAAACATTATTTACATCGACAGTTTTTTCAATGTAGACGCTGCGCAAATACTCAGTCCAGTGTTCAGTCATCGAGGCTTTAAAATTCGTGTCAATTAAAATTCATACAGAGTTTGTTATTGATACATTTCTGTTCAGTATTCAAGCACTGTTTTGTTAAAGTAAATAGATGAACTCATGTCTTTTTCCTTTATCTGTCCGGATACGATTGTGACCAAAAAGTTTACTGCCTAAGTTTTTATCCATCAAATGTATGAAGATTCGTAAAAAGTTTACGTTACTAATAGGATAGAGCTAACAACTTTTTAGGGTTCCGTTCCTCAAAAGGAAAAAAAAAACAAAACCTATAGGGCACTTCCCGCTGACCTACGTAGAATCATGAAGACAATATTAGCAAGGTCTTACAGCACAAGTAAAGGAAAAAGTATGAAAAATCGTTAAGTTGTAGTTTTATCACATACTTATAAAAACAATCATACAACGTGGCAATGCTGCCAGTCTTGTGGGCACGTTTCCTGTTGACAGCGATGCGGATGAATTTTTTGATGCCCTTTGATTATTTCCTTTCCTTTTTATATACTAGTACATATTCTTATTATTATTTTAATACTGTACATAATTATATGCTCATTTGAATGTAAATAAATGAAATAGTCAATAAAGAAAAAAAAAAAACTTAGAAAAAATATTTTAGTGAATACAAATTTGCAGTTGGAGAATTTACTGTGAAGCATAACGATGTATGGGAGAAAATGTTTTTCAAATACAATGTTATCTTTGTTTTTGAGAAGAATTTGCCACACTAGGCAGGTTTTTTTACAAAAAATTACTTAGCTATGTAAGTACTTACATGAATTTTAGTTCCCACTAAAACATACTTCCGTTTTAGTACCTAAATCTAATTTGACTTACATATTCACGATAGTTTTAACAATCTCAAAAGCATTAATTATTTCAGGTCTCACGTTTTCTTCAAATGTCGTTTCAGTGATTAATTCAGTAGTATGTGAAGGCGATTAATAATAAACCCGACGAAGCTTACTCCAAACTGAATTTGTGTTTGGAAACTAACTAAAATATAGAGGTTTGGGGGCAGCGTAATCCCATTCCCAAAGTGGTTGTATAGGAAGATTAGTGTGATAACTTAGTTTTAAACAGCTCACCTATTGTATTGAATAAAGGTCGCTTTAATTCTGTAATTGTTTGCTTAAAGTTAGAAGTGGCAACAGCCGCCACTTACGGGGTCGTGGGTTCGAACCCAGGTACTTACTTTGTGTAGGTAAATTATTTCATCACCACTGCTCTCAAAACGGTGGAAAACATCTGACAAAACCAAAAATTCGAAAACAAGTGACATCTACCAAACTGCATTAGGCCCGCGTTGTGGATTACGGCCCACTCCCTCTCACGGAGAGGAGGCCAGTGTCCCAGCATTGGGAACATTATAGGCTGATTCACTAGCAATAATACTTTTCCTTTTTCTTTCGGACAGAGGGGTGTTATAAGTTCAACGTGTGTATCTGTCTAAGAATGTGATAATGCGTTTTAACAGGTTCACTGTCCACAAAGTAGACACAATAAATAATTAAACAATCAACATGAATCATATGTGATTCATGAAACAGGGAATGGGTTAATTTAATTTACATGAAATGTTTTAATGTAAAAGAAAGAAAAACTGTTTATTCTGCACAAAAACAAAACGCACATTACAAATAAAAAAAAGACAAAATATACACACACAATGTAGTCAAAAAACAAAATGGCAAAATGCGGATAACAAATTATCAAAACCACTGCATAATTACCTAATTGTCGAGATAGTTGTATCGGTAATAAAACAAATCACCAAGATAATGACACTGTATTCATAAATTACAGTCGAAGTTATTACATGATTTAATAAGGTCGGACGCAATTACGTTGGAACGACGCAACAATATCGTTTAACTCGTAATTCTCTGGAATTTCAGGCGCATCGCAGAACGGATCCACTGGGGCTGAAGAACCTCCCGACATACCGTCTGAAGATGGGTAAATGTGGAAATCTGCCGGGTATACATAGTTCTCATGAACCTGCATTGTCCCTGACGGGCCCCACGTCAGCCTTTGAATGTGCCCACGCCAACGCACCACAACCGAAGGGTACACATCACCACCTTGCAGAGTCCGGAACTTGCACTCAAAATTTAAAGGAGCCCGTTCTTTCACGTCATTTCTTTCTGGTACAACAATAGTCTCCGTCTCAGCCGGCGCTACCTTCCCCGCACATAACTCAAATGTGAATAATAAAAACAGAGTAAATAAATATTTCATCTTGTCAGTTCGAAACGACACCGGGGAATGGAGCAAATTTAATGTAGAATGTTCCGTTTCACCACGCATAAACATCATTACCTAGATAAGGAGGGTAAGAGTCAAGTTAATGTGTTTGTGTAAGATAGAACTATCGCTTTATGTCTCTGCCAAAAGTCGCGTTTAATGTTTTTTGCTGACGACAGTAAAACTGGTGACATGTTCACTTGCAGTGTTCTTTAGTGTAGGTAAACAGAAAAGGGTAATGCTCTTTATATGAGTTGTGACCTCTACGCAATTGAGTTACCGAGTTGATTCTCCCTTTATTTTTGTAGAGTTTTCGTATAGTAAAAGTACCTACATATTAATCATACATTAATGATTTTGCTTATATGGTAGCCACACAGGGAATAGTGGAAAGTTGTAAGGAATGTTAGGGAAAGTTGTAGACAATACAGGTTGAAACAAAAAATAAAAAACCAGCCAAGTGCGAGTCGGACTCGCGCACGAAGGGTTCCGTACCATTAACTAGGTAAAAAATGGCGTTTTTGGATGGTATGGTTTTTATTTCATTTTTAGTATTTGTTGTTATAGCGGCAACAGAAATACAAAATTTGTGAAAATTTCAACTGTCTAGCTATCGCGGTTCTTGAGATACAGCCAGGTGACAGACAGACGGACGGACGGACAGACAGCGAAGTCTTAGTAATAGGGTCCCGTTTTTACTCTTTGGGTACAGAACCCTAAAATGCAATAGTTTGATACAATATCGCTGTAATTATAAATAACATCACAGACCTCCATTCTGAATTTATAGAATTAAAGTTTTACGAACCAGCGAACAGAATCTTCATCTATACTCTGGAGATTAACGCAGTGAGCCTGCCCCAATAGCGAGGGATATCCAAGGAAAGTTTAGATCGTGACTTACTGTACTTCGCTCCATAAAGCATCGCGGTTCCGCGGGTAAGTTCAGCGGGCGAGAGATCAAAAGGAAGCCCCAAATGTTCGGGAAATAGTTTCAATTAGCTAGTTTGTGGTCGGGGTAAAACGGAAGATTTACTTAAGGCTCCTACAAAATCACGCGCGACACAAAGGCACCGCTCGTTGCGCGACTTGCGGTGCCTTTGTGTCGCGCGTGATTTTATCACGTGTCGCGCCTGTTTGAAGGAGCCTTTACAGACTCTTACGGCTGTGCCTATAATGTTCCCACTGCTAGGACACAAGGTCTCCTCTCTGTGAGGGAGAGTGGCTATAATCCACCACGCGTGCCTAGTGTTGGTTTAGTGGATGTTACATGTCTTTGATTTTTTTGGTACTAGCACATGCCGATTTCCTCACGATGTTTTCCTTCACCGTTTTGAGAGCAGTGGTGATGAAATAATTTACTTTAAGTAAAGCGCCTGTCTGGTTTCGAACCTACGACGTAACTCACGAATTAATAATTGTTGTGATTCACACGTAACGAGGTTTGACAACGTACGAAATATTATTGCTTGCTCAGAACACACAAAACGTGGTTCCATATCACCATGTAACAAAATATAGAATACTAACAGCGCCCCGCGGTTTCACCAGCATAAGTGTCGATCCCTTTTTTTTATGTATTATTCTGTTGTATGAGCTATATTACTGTAAAGTTTCATCAAAATCCTTTCAGTAGTTTTTGCGTGAAAGAGTACCTACCAGTGGTATATCATACTAAATTCTCAATCAAATAAATATAGTAGGCAAGTGTTATTATGATATTATTATAACATTACGTAGTTTGATTGGAGTACAATATCGTGTAATCTTTGATGTATTAAGACTTCTCTAGGTCGAGCCTGAGCATTTTCTCGTTATCGATCAAGCAAATCTAGGCACACTAAGGTTACTGACCCGAAAAGCCTGTTACGAGTTATATTGTCTAGAACAACGGTGCAATGTAGATAACTTTGTAGCGAGAATGATTGTGTTAACGCTACCACAGTACAGATAGGTACAGAAGGTTAGCTCCATGCAATGAGCGAAAACGAACTGTTAGGACATGCCTTTACGGAGGGTTTTTTAAAAAAGGGTAAACTGTTTTACTTAAAATATATGTATATTTAAAAGAATATAGGAAATAGAAATTATAAAACTAGGAATTAGGACTTGTGTGGCTCCTTAGGATGACGGAAAGAGAGTGGTGTAAGTAAGTGTCCTCAGAATTGATGTACTTATCTTAATTATTTATTTTTAATTTACTAGCAAGTCAGGGTTATAACGGAACGCATAGCCTATAATGTTCCCACTGCTGGGACACAGGCCTCATCTCGGTGAGAGGGAGTGGGCCGTAATCCACCATCACGCAGGCCCAATGAGGGTTGGTAGATGTCACATGTCTGCTTTTGGAGCACTCACTTGTGACTGGCATTTGTTAGAGATCGTCATACGTCAACATCTATGGTCTGTTCTCAAAGAAATGGTCTGTTAAAATTAATCAAACAATAATTGTTCAAAGAAATGGTAAGTTATGAAGTTGAAACCTTCTAAATTTAACCTGAACGGGGTTTGTTTACATTTTCATCAGATACATTTAGACTAAATGTGTGCGTGCGTCTGTTTTCACTCGATGTATCGAGCTGACCTTCTGTCCGTATCTATTCTGTGATGCTACTGTCGCGTGTCACATAGTTACATAGTTACGTGAACGTGATATAATTGTAGACAACTGAGAAATGTATTTAAAGGGTCTAATGCCGTCAACTAAATTTTCTCTTACTTTAATAAAAATGTAACTGTGTATTTTCACTGACGTAGGTAGGTAGCTAGGTAATCTGTGTGAGGTAGGTAGGTAGGTACTGATGTTAAATTAAGATTTTGCGGTACTAAGGTAAATTGGTAATAAACAACGGACCGTCGACCTACCCACGGCACCTAACCATAAAATATCCGTTGACCAAGCTAATCTGCCTGCCTAATGAAGTCTATAAAATATTTTATTTCAAATAAACCCAACCTCAATTTACGCAAACTGTATTAGTCTACGCGTACAGATTTGTTATTATAAAAACAGTCATAAAACCTGAAAGTGGAGTACTATATAAAGGCGGTCACCGGACTGGTCTGGTCAAGTCGACAATAAACGTAAAGAAACCATCACGTCTCCAATTGGAATACGATAGGGCAATATATCCGAACAAAATCCTTTGGGACTAAGAATCCAGAAAGCAAATAATATTTTATCTTATTTTCTCAACATTTGCTCACTTTTATATGTCATTCATTTATCGGAAAAGTTTTCTAGATAACGATTAGGTTGTGTGGATCAGATTTTCTCTTGTTTGTCCCGATTGTTCACGCAGTATGTTGTCAACCTGCGTGTTGCTATAACACAAGCTTTAGGCGCTTCTTCTTTGGGGTACCTACTTACGCACTTCAATCAAAATTAGCACGTCACCTTCGGACGGCCAATGAGAGGTCCTCAAAGAGGTCATCAAAGAAGCACCAATAGGAGCAGTCTACGAAGACTTCCGAGTGCTACTTCGCGGAACGTTAAAATCGCTCGGTTTTTCTTCAATACTAACACATTTGAATCGACCTTGCTCTGTATAGCTTCATTCTCAAACTTTAAGTTCTGACGAGTCCCTATTGTAGCAAATCACTAACAAAAATTGCAATAAATCATTTTCTATTCTGGAGTCATCAAGAAGTTATCATTTCACACTCAACCACAACTAAACCTTGAAGAGGAACACGCATAACGCACGAACATATTTTGGTCCTTCGTGCCGCATCAAGTCATCGAACTAGCCCAGAGAAGAAGAAGTTGGAGAGTCAGACGTGAACACGAGCGAGTGACGCGCAACTCGGTAAGACGTGCCAGCCAAGACTCCTAACCAACTTTCTCTTCCCTTGTGTTAATAGTGTTACTCCTCTCGAATTCCAGTGTTCAGTGCATCATACTTACACGCGAGATCAGGCAGGAGCCGCAGCGACTACAGCCTCTGCGCTCCAGACGCTAAAATTGGGTTCGCAAAATCGTGAGTACCCCAGGTTTCTATATCCACCAGAATGTCTGAACCAGGTGCTACACGTCTAAAGATTACTTGTAAATCACCTCTTGAAGCTCCGTTAATTACACAAATTGACGTCCTCACACGCAAAAGGGGAGTAATTAAGGGTCGATTGTCCAATTTGCAAAAATATGTTGAATCATTCCAACAGCCGTTAGATGCTAGTAAAGTTTTTGAATTTAAATTACGCATAGATAGTGCTATCTCTCTCTTATCCGAATTTAACGACCTTCAGTCGCAAATTGAAGAATCGTGTGATAGTTTGGATGAACATCTGGAATATAGGGAACAATTCGAACAAAGGTACTTTAGGGTCATCGCGCAAGCTAAGTCTATGTTGTCTGAGGATGGCAGGATACCTAAAAGTTCCACTAACTCTGATCCACTACAACTAGTGAAGTTACCCACTATACAATTACCAACCTTTGACGGTTCTTATGAGAATTGGTTAGAGTTTAGGGACACCTTTTTATCCTTAGTGCATAATTCCACTCAAATAAGTCCGATTCAGAAGTTCCACTATTTAAAGTCAGC
Organism: Oligia latruncula; assembly: GCA_948474745.1. Taxonomy (NCBI): domain Eukaryota; kingdom Metazoa; phylum Arthropoda; class Insecta; order Lepidoptera; family Noctuidae; genus Oligia; species Oligia latruncula. The sequence continues at coordinate 7,293,729 of OX419693.1, read as the reverse complement.
TTTGAAGGGTAGTGCTGAATTAGTGATCGATTCACTGGAATTTTCATCCAACAATTACAGTGTTGCATGGGAGTTACTCACTAATAGGTTCAATAACAGCCGTCTACTAATACACAATCATGTAAAGGCTCTTTTTGCCATACAAGCTTTAACTAAAGAGTCACCCGTGTTACTGCGAAAGCTCGCCGATACGATGTTAAAACATCTACGCGCACTAAAAATACTCGGTGAGCCGACCGATTCCTGGGATACGCTCATAATTTACATGATTGTGTGTAAGGTGGACCCTGCTACCGAGCGAGAATGGGAGCAATTTGTAATCACACAAATGGTACACTGTCCTGTCGATACGAAGTGTGAGTTAAAGGTCGAGGATTTAATTCGTTTTCTCGGACGGAGAGCGGACATGTTAGACAAGCTATTAGGGACGCATAGTAAAGGCACACACGACGGTAAGAAACACACTAATGCGGTCACTTCTAAAGTACACTGTAACGCTTCTTCGTCCGAGGTTACGAAACCACTGTCGCACAAAAAACAGTATAAACCTTGCCCCATGTGTAAGGAAAAACATCCATTATTTTCATGCCAGAAATTCCTTGATCTGTCCATAGCAGACAGACATAATTTAGTCACGCAAAATAAATTATGTACAAACTGTTTGCGCTCAGGGCACGTAGCGAACGACTGCCCATTCGGACCGTGTAGGAAATGTTCTACGAAACATAACACACTACTACATCGTAATGAGTCAGATGATAGCACGCGAAATCAATCTCTCTCATTAGTGACAGTAGGACAAGTTTCGCAACCCGCATTAGAATCACACACACATAACGCGGGCTGCGACGGCGACCCCACCACGCTAGGGCCAGTCGCTAAGCCAGTTCTGTTGTCCACCGTGTTAGTTGAGATAGCCGATATTCATAATAATTATCACACGGCACGCGCACTTCTCGATAACGGTAGTACACGATGTTTTATCACAGATGCGTTATGTAATCAATTACTCACACAAAAAATACAGTCCACTTATAATATAACAGGTGTAGGTAACTCAGTTTCCCAGGTCACACAGACCTGTAATGTTAGAATTAGGTCCCTGGTAGGTTCCTACACTACACACATACATTGTTTAATTTTACCTTCCATAACTTCACAATTACCAGCCGTGTCTTTATCTAAAGATGGTCTTAACATTCCTGTGAACATTCAGTTAGCCGATCCCTATTTCTTCGAGTCTCAACCTATAGACATATTGATTGGAGCTGACCACTTCTGGGATCTTCTGGAAAATGGAAGATTTCGGTTGAAAAATGGTCCATACCTACAAAACACTAGATTAGGGTGGATCATTTCAGGGCCTTTGAATACTCGCACACATAGTTCTCATGTTTCATGTAACGTCACATCGTCATTGGATGAGCAGTTGAGGAAATTTTGGGAGCTCGAGGAGATAGGCAGATCGACTGATCTCCACAGTAATGAGGAGCAGGCTTGCGAGGATCATTTTATAAAAACCACCACACGTGGTTCTGACGGCAGGTTTTGCGTTTCCATGCCTTTGAAGGAGTCCCCTGACGCATTGGGTGACTCATTCTCTCAGGCAGAACGTCGTTTCTACGCACTAGAGAAACGTCTACAACGCACACCGGCCTATAAACAATTATACATGCAGTTCATCCACGAATACGTTGCATTGGGTCACATGTCACGCATCTATGCATACGACAAACCACACTACGTCTTACCACACCACGGTGTATTCCGCGAGCACAGTACTACCACTAAACTACGAGTTGTTTTCGATGCAAGTGCAAAAACCACGACCGGCAAATCGCTCAACGACATACAACGCGTAGGTCCAGCAATACAGGGTGACTTGTTTGCTATTTTGCTTCGGTTTAGACAACACAGGTGGGTAGGATGTGCAGACGTCGAAAAGATGTTTCGTCAAATTCTGAAAGACCCGAATCAGCGAAATTTACTTTTAATTCTATGGCGTGACAATCCCACAGACCCATTAGAAATTTACAGGCTCAATACTGTCACGTACGGTACCGCATCCGCACCGTTTACTAGCGTACGTTGTTTAAAACAGCTGGCATTAGAATGTTCTGAGCCATTGATTCGCACAATCATTCAGGATGATTTTTTTGTCGACGATCTGGTGACCGGTGCTGACAGTATTGAGGCTGTAAAATATATCGCCAAGGAAACAACAAATGTCCTACAGAGTGGTTGTTTTCCACTTCGCAAATGGATCTTCAATTTCGATCATGACACACAAGAGTTTCCGTCTCCTTCCAAGGAACTTTCACTAGGGGAAAACGCACATCACAAAACCCTAGGTTTAGGCTGGTATAACCAGTCTGATACTTTGCATTTTCACACTGAATACACAAATGACAACCGGCAATTAACGAAACGCATCATATTGTCGGAAGTCTCTAAAATTTTCGATCCGTTAGGGTTACTCAGTCCTTATGTCATGACTGCAAAGGTTTTACTTCAGAAACTATGGCTATTGAAATTAAGTTGGGACGATAAGTTACCTAGTGACGTCACACACAGTTGGGCACAGTTCGCAAACGGTATAGCATTGCTAAGTACATTACGAATACCGCGACACGCTATAGGTATCGATGCTACTCGTATAGAACTACATTTATTTACCGATGCCTCACAAACGGCTTACGGCGCGTGTGCCTACATTCGTTCCATTACAGGCAATTCCATAGTTACAACGAAGTTACTGTGCTCTAAAGGAAAGGTTGCACCCTTGAAGCCCGTCAGTATACCACGATTGGAACTGTGCGGCGCCCTATTAGGCGCGCAGTTATATGAAAGAATCACAAAGTCACTTCGTTGTACCTTTGATAATGTCACATTTTGGACAGATTCCACTATTGTAATCGGTTGGTTACGCATGAATCCTAATTCTCTAAAGCCTTTTGTACAAAATAGGGTCGCGGAGGTACACGAATTAACAAAGGATATGCCCTGGAACCACGTATCTGGTAGGGAAAACCCGGCGGATTTAGTATCACGCGGTGTGACCATGGATATACTTAGTTCATGCACGCTTTGGTGGGAAGGGCCGTCTTTCCTTTCGGATCCGTCATTTAATATAGCCGATCGAAATAGTTCTGACCACACAGATTATACAACACTTGATTTACCAGAGGTAAGGTCTAGAGCACATATCCATAAAATCTCTGATACGGACAGTTGGTTTCCATTCCATCGTTTCACTCGGTTCAGTCACATGAGACGTGTTTGTGCCTATATGTTACGTTTTGTGCATAATGTGCGAAACAAAGCCGCTAAGCGTACTGGCTCATTGAACGTCAGCGAGTTGAACGAGGCACTAACTATTCTAACCAAGGCGTCACAGTCACAATCATTCCCCGACATTTTAGATAGTTTAACTAAACACAAAACCTTAAATCACTCACACAATTTAATCAAATTAAATCCATTTATAGATGAACAAAATCTAATCAGAGTCGGGGGACGTTTGTGTAATTCATCAGAGTTTTCGTATGGCAAGAAGCATCCATTATTATTATGCAGCAAGCACACATTCACACGGTTACTGTTTCACGCTGAGCATGAGCGACTAATGCACGCCGCGCCGCAGGCCCTCCTGTACACACTCAGAGAGACGTGGTGGCCGGTGGGAGGGAGAAATCTCGCCAAACAAGTTGTACATAGTTGTGTTCGATGCGCTAGATTCCGTGCCAAGCCTATTGCACCTATTATGGGTAATCTACCTGCGCAACGCTTGTCTCCAGGGTTTCCTTTTATAACCACAGGTGTGGACTATGCGGGACCAGTTCTTATATTGAACCGTAAGGGCAGGGGTGCTAGAACCGTGAAGGCATACATATGCATATTTATATGTTTCACTACTCGCGCGGTTAGCTTGGAACTTGTAGGTGACTTGTCAACAGACGCATACCTATTAGCTCTCAAACGTTTTGTCTCGCGCAGAGGCAAACCGTCACACATTTTTTCAGATAACGGAAGTAATTTCGTTGGCTTAATGAATTTATTTTCAAAATTCCTTTCCGAATGTTCACAAAATATTATAGATTACGCTACTTCACAAGATATTAAATTCAGTTTTATTCCCCCTTACGCTCCGCATTTTGGTGGATTATGGGAAGCTGGGGTAAAATCATGCAAACATCATTTGCGCCGAGTTGTGGGAAATTCGCACTTAACGTATGAGGAGTTCAACACTGTTTTGACACAAGTGGAAGCAGTCCTGAACTCCCGTCCTCTTAGTCCTATGTCCACAGATCCCCATGACTTTCAACCCCTATGCCCAGCTCACTTCTTGGTTGGCCGTCCGCTGACAGCGCCGGTCTGCGAGGACCTGATCGACAAATCTCCACACCGTCTCTCACGCTATCAACGAGTGGAGCAGATTCGTCAACACTTCTGGAGCAGATGGTCCACAGAGTACGTTTCCGAGATGCAGACCAGGACGAAGTGGAAAGCAAGGCAAGCTGATCTGAAACCAGACACACTGGTACTCATAAAGGATGATCACGCACCGCCGCTGAAATGGTGTCTTGGCCGTATCATCAGCACTGTTCCAGGCAACGACGGAGTTGCACGAGTGGCGGATATCCAGACCGAGAAGGGGGTCATAAGAAGGGCATTCTCCAAGATTTGTCCACTGTGGGATACTGAAGCTGAGTGAACACGTTGAAAGACCGTCTTTCAAAGCCGGGAGGATGTTCACGCAGTATGTTGTCAACCTGCGTGTTGCTATAACACAAGCTTTAGGCGCTTCTTCTTTGGGGTACCTACTTACGCACTTCAATCAAAATTAGCACGTCACCTTCGGACGGCCAATGAGAGGTCCTCAAAGAGGTCATCAAAGAAGCACCAATAGGAGCAGTCTACGAAGACTTCCGAGTGCTACTTCGCGGAACGTTAAAATCGCTCGGTTTTTCTTCAATACTAACACATTTGAATCGACCTTGCTCTGTATAGCTTCATTCTCAAACTTTAAGTTCTGACGAGTCCCTATTGTAGCAAATCACTAACAAAAATTGCAATAAATCATTTTCTATTCTGGAGTCATCAAGAAGTTATCATTTCACACTCAACCACAACTAAACCTTGAAGAGGAACACGCATAACGCACGAACACCGATGTCCTTGATATTTAATTGGTAGAACGGTCGATCTTTATTAAACACCCAAGTTTGTTTGAGCAGTGGTGGCCCAGTGGTATCGGCCGCGACTTACGAGTTGTAGGTCGTAGGTTCGAACCCAGACAGGCGCTTTACTTTGTGTAAATTATTTCATCACCACTGCTCTCAAAACGGTGAAGGAAAACATCGTGAGGAAACCGGCATGTCCTAGAACCAAAAATTCGAAGACATGTGACATCTACCAACCCGCACTGGGCCCGCGTGGTGGTTTATGGCCCACTCCCTCTCACAGAGAGGAGGCCTGTGTCCCAGCAGTGGGAACATTATAGGCTGATTATGATGAAGTTTGTTTGTACTCAGGGCTGGTTTTACCAAAGTCACATATATTTTATCCGTAGACAGAGTAATCTATAGACTCATGGTATCCGTGTCACCGAAAGGGACAAAAATCCGGCAATCTTCATCTTCTTCTTCTTCAATCGGTCCCTCATTACTGAGGATCGTGGTCACTGGACGCTTTTAAGCGGACAATCTGCCTCCATCTACTCCGGTCCAAAGTTGCCATCACCACCTGCTGAAAATTGCTTGAGGACGTAGCGTCCTTTACTTGGTCGGACAATCGTGTTGGCGACCTGCCTCGTGCTCTCTCTTCATCATACTATCATTTTTACAGCTTATTACACTGCACCTTACCATTTTCACAGTTGCGCATATGTTTTCATTATTGAATGTGTATTATTCCTTCATAAAGGTCAAACACACACTCACACACACTGCACATTAATGTGCTTAGCCGACACGCAGTAAGGGACAGAAATATTCTTACTCTGTCTCTTTTCTTTGCTAGTGACGTTAATATATTTCTCTTTTTCTTGTGCGGATGAAAAAGAAGATAATTATGCAGCAGTCTATAGTTTACTCTTTCTACGATTTTATCCGTGGAATAAAATGAACGTCTGACAGTTCTAGGATGGAACAACTGTCAAAAATTCAAAATTTATTCTCAGGATAACATCAAAAGTCATTTATTCAAACTTGCCTGAGAATCAGCACTTTTCGAACGTCAAAATTACAAAAGACAGTCCCCCAAAACGCCCGCCCTTCACCTCTATCTAGTGCTTTCGCTGTGGAGAATATAATATAATAGACTTATTCTTGGTATAAAAGTTTGGTGAAATTCACCCTCAGTAGTATAATTGAAGCCAAAGTAGCTAAGTACGTACCTACACCAAATTAGAACGTACTTTGTCATGACTCTTGAAAATTGTTTTAAACATTGCAGACTGAAAAGTTTAAATTTTATCAAAAGTTAGCCTTAATTAGTTTTTAATTAATATTCTTCATTAATGTTGATGGTTATTGGATTTATTAGCATTCCTTACAATTGAATTTGGATTTATTAGCATTCCTTACAATTGAATTTGGATTTATTAGCATTCGTGAATTGTGAGGTTAGCCTATTAATTAAGTAGTTACGATATTCCTTTAATCAACATTTCACTTACTAAAATATCAAACTATGCTCTATGTTTATTAAAATTAATTGTTTAAATGCTGGGCACAATCTAATAAATTATTCAAATAGTAGGTAATATGATTAATTTATTGTTAACTATGCGTGTTATTTAATTTCATCATGGTATCCTAGTTTTCATAAATATCGGTAGGTATGTACCTTCTGGTTCAACAAAATAATAAACCAGCGGGGTAATTGCGTAACACACTATCAGTAGGTACCAATGGCTTTTGACAGTTCAACAACATACATTGCGTTATGTATGTTGCTGAACAGACAAATTTTTCGAACTTGTGAAGCAATGGATTAGCAATATCCTTCAAAATGATTCAGATTGTGATTTAAAGTGTGTTATGCAATTAATGCTGATATTTCAGTCATTAAATGAAATGCCAGTGGGCAGGGCACAGTGCTCGCAGAACATATAGCCGCCGATGGGGTCGAAAGGTTCTGGAGTGGCGACCGCGTACCGGAAGACGTTGCGTTGGAAGCCCTCCCACAAGATGGACCGACGACCTTGTGAAGGCCGCAGGAACCCGTTGGATGTGAGAAGCACAGAACCGGCCGAAGTGGAGGTGCTTGGGGGAGGCCATATGTAAAGCAGTGGACGTCTTTCGGCTGAAATGATGATGAAAAGCAAGTAAAACTAACGTGAAATTTTATAATTTTTGATTCCACGAATAATTTATCGTTCTTGCTGGTCAAACTAAAATAAATACAAAAGTAGGAACCTAAGTAAGTACAGACGCCAGCACATCAAGCTACCCAAAAATGTCAAATTTTCCCAATTAACCTTGAACCTTATGCTGTAGCGATAAAGTTGAAAATCTATTAAAGAAATAATCATATTAAACATGAATGAAAGAGAGTAGGGACCGAAGATTTGTAAGTCTACTGATTGAGTCTATAACTAAACTTTTTCATAGTATATCCTGACTACGCATGTTGAGAAGGAGAATACGTGGGGATTGTTCTGGAAGACTGACTAAGCTGATTGGTTGCAATCAGCTTCGTGAAATCATTCAGCATTACACAACAGCAGCTTCATAGCCACTAACTCCTTTATGGGAGCCACACGCCAAATACCAGTCACAATTTTATCAATATCGATCCCTGTAGCAAGCAGATCTGCTTGCTACACAAGAGCCAAAAACATATTAACTGCATTCCCAATCCCACAGTAACTTGGTATCCCACTGTTCCGCACTTTGTGTTCCTTAAGGTGTGCGTACACGGACAACTGGCGATCTATCCTGTGCACCTAGGTGAAGTGAGCTGTAAATAGTATCCCTAGTATCAGGTGGAATAACAGCTCACTTATGGCTCAATTCACCTATGTTTTCACGGTGAGATTTTTCAGAATAGACCGGCTGAAATAGGCTATTTGCCAATGTAAAAAATAAGGTCATAATTATTGACACTCGTATAGATTATCGCTTTTAAAATCGATTTGCATTAATTTTACTACAAAACAATGTATTATTTATAAAAAAAATCCCGAAAAACTTCATCTTTTTAAATCTGGCGCCACGTAATCGAAAACGGTCTGGATTGGCTGAACTTAAGATGACGTCATGATTTAGTAAATTTCTGTCTATCGTTGACAGAACAGATGTCTTTTGTCTAGTATCTCGACCGTTTCAACGTTTGTTTACGTGAATCGTGACGTCACGACGCCATATTGTTAAAGATAGCGTTTTGGCGACTTATTTAAACAGTACATTTTTATTTACTATTTTTTAAAAGAAATACATTATGCAATTTGAAGTAATAGGTTTTTGTGGGCTCGTTAGACACCATTAAATAATCTGAGATGTTTATCAGAAACCAGTCAAATAGCCTATTGCTATATTCTGAGCAAACTTCTTCAAATATGACTTCATGACATGACACAATTTTTACTGGAGAAACTGCCATAGCATATTGACCGTTATAGAGCAGTGTCGTAACCGAGAAAATACATTCAGCAGAGATACAGAAAGCAATTTTTTTGGTAGCCAACTAGATCGCTTCACAATGAATGCAACGGAAAAATGAAACTAAAAAAAAAACCTTTTTTTTCAGTATCTAAACATGATGCAGAGAAAGAACATAAACGCAAATCGGCCATCGCTAAAAATAATGCTACGACCCTATGCGAGACAGAGCACCAGCGGTGGTGTTCAACGACAGCTGGCGAACAACATAACACACGCAAAATTCACCATTTTTACTCCATTTAATTGTGAAGTAAAAAGAAAAAGCAGTCATTTTTTAAACTTTTTTTGGAATTAAACTAGATAATGCTCCGCTCCTATCGGCAACAGTTGCCGGGTAATCATTTCTGGCAAAAATCGCTCGTGTAAGCTCAGCTTAAAGCAGGTAAGGTACGAGTAAATGCTCGCTTGCGCACCGCAATCAGACTGAGATAGGGTTATTGTTTGAGACAACCAAAACATTACGGTGTAGAGAACTAGAGACCTAAGAACGCGTAGGTGTAATTAAGGTGCTGGATATCTGCATACGTGTTTTGTACAATGTACAAAGACTTTGGGTTAAGCCAGTGTGCTTTTGCTTACAAATTCGTCAGATAGAGAATATCTTAGGTAGTTTTTGGATGTTTCGTTAACTGCCTGGTATGTTTCATATTTACTAGATCTCTTGTATCGATACCAGAGTGAGTTGTACCACAAAATTGCTACGTAGCACCTCCAACTACCATTGAAAGTTTGAAATTATATTTTTTATGACGAAATAAGACTTTATCGTAAAGCATGGTTCTGTCACGCAAAATCCTACATCGCGCAAGCAGAGTTTACCGCGCAACTAGCATAGATACAACGGCCCGACATGAATCATCGGGCAGTTGCCCGCCAGACACAACACCCGTCTGTTCGGAGGATCCTCCCTTTTCTATAAAGTATGAGTGAACTTTACACCCTGTTTCTCACACGTCTATATTTCCTTTATTGGTTAGCTCAAACATATTAAATCTAATGTTATAAAATTGTTATCTTAATTGTAATCTTCATATTATTATTTATTTATTGCATAATTTAAGTAAATGAAATTATTTATAATATGATTTGGTTTTGTAGCTAGAGCTAGCGTTATAGTAACTTATTTATTTGTTTTAAAACATTTCTTGTTAATTTTGGTTATGCTCGTCTAGTGGCAACCTGTGATCTTTTAATATGTCCTATCTGCGGATAATGTAGTGGACTGCAACATTGCTTCCTATACTTGTTAACATTATGTATTATAGTATATGTTGTAGTTGTTTATTATCCCTTAATAAATAAAAATATCTTGTTTATCTTACTGATCGAAGTTTTTCTTCGTCGTTTTCAACTACAAGCTTGCTAAGCTTCGTAAATCATAACCTTCCTTTATTATAGTGCAGTGACGATGGTGGGCAAGTATTAACGGCCCCGACTTACGAGTTGTAGGTCGTGGGTTCGAACCTAGACAGGCGCTTTACTTTGCTCTAAAAAAAAACAACAGACTTCCAAAAAACACTATAAAGTGAAAAATAACTTTAATTCCGGAAGTCGGTGTTTTGGATTTGTATTTTTGTTTTTTGCCACCGACTTCCGAAATTAAAGTTATTTTTCACTTTATAGTGTTTTTTGGAAGTCGGTTGTTTTTTTTGTAAAAAAAGTTTTTATTTTTTACTTTTTAGTGGGTCAGTTTGTAATTTATCTAAGTTAAAATAGCCTAATGTCAACTGCTGATCACCTTTTTATAAAATATTCCTTTTCTCGATGAAGGAACGTTAATTGTTGAGGAGTTCTCCTTTTATTAGTTTTTAGATTAGATGCCGATAATCCTGGCTGCAGCATCAGGCCAGACTTATGTCAACATTGCATTGAACTTAAAATTAGTCCTGTTTAAAATGAGCCCAAACAAGACTACGGTGCTGTAATTTCAAGGTTTGTACTTTTTCTGATGCTACTGGCTTCAGCATCAGGTCTTCGGTGTTCCTCATTAACAGTACGTTTATCTACACATCGAGCCCTTTTCAATGAGCCTAAACACGATATATATATCTGCTGTTAGTTGTCGAGAAGTTAGGTGATCTGCAGACTATCCTGACTGCAGCATCAGGTCATGACTTGATGATCATGAGACCAAATGTGGCAAATGCCCTATCAAACATCAAAACAATTTACTAAAACAGTCCTTGCCTGTTCGAGTAACTTCTTACTGTTAAGGAGTTGTGCCTTCCATCATCAGCCCAGCTACCTGAGATGGTGACAACCATACGCAAATACACAAGATACTTCATAAAATATGCGAAAAACAATAAGTGAGCCTATAAAATTTGAGGGTTGCCCTCGATTTCTCTAAGATCCCATCATCAGATCCTAACTTGGTAACAATGGGACCACCTCAGAACTATCTACTTTCGAACAAAAAAAGAATTTTGAAACACACATACAAAAAAAAACATACAAACAGCCGAACATAGTACCTCCTCCTTTTTGTGTAGTCGGTAAAAATACTGAGACATGTGATATCTACCAACCCGCACTGGGCCCGCGTGCCTTATTAGGGCCCACTCCCTCTCACAGAAAGGAGGCCTGTGTCCCAGCAGTTGGAACATTATAGGCAGATTATGCCATTATGGTGCAATTTAGGACAGACCCGTCCAGTTGTCTTGCCGATACACTAATTGCACTTGATAAAGCACTCACTATAATTCAATACTTGGTAATGACGTCATCCACGGCTGCTACATAGTGACCTATTAACCATTGGGGACCGGCAATAAATCAAGATGACAATATATAAATAGGAAAACGCTTCATACATTTATCTCACTAAAACCAGCCAGCACGAAATGGCCGCTATTCGTTAGATGGATGGAAATTCTTAATTGAACCAGTTAACTAATTGAACTAATTATGACGAGACATTCGAATAAATAATGTATACGGCCAATTCAATCTTCTAGAGGCCAGATCCGGCTCTATTATAGAATTATAGCATACTGTTTTAGGTAATTATGCTAAGATAATGAGGAAATTGGAGCTTTGTTCTGCTGCATTTGTAGCAAAGACATTTATTCGTCGGATATGGTAGGTACAAAGTTGGTTAGTATCACACTATAATATTATAAAGGCGAAAGTTTGTGAGTGTGTGTGTGTTTATATGTTTGTTACTTCTTCACGCTCAAACGGCTGGACCAATTTTGATAAAAAATTTATAAATTTTGTAAGTATGGAGGTAGCTGTCACCCTGGATTATCATATAGTCTACTTTTTATCCCGATATTCCCACGGGATCGACACTTATGCGGGTGAAACCGCGGGGCGCAGCTAGTTATAGATAAGTTCAGGGCACATCCACCGCTAAAAGCGGCATACGAATATTTACAATATTAGTTACACGTGGGTGTTAAACCTAGCTTTTAAACTACTTATCTATGCTAATATTATAAAGAGTTAAAGTTTGTCAGGTTGTAGGGGGTAATCTTCGGACCAACTGATTCGACCCAGCAAAACCCTTTCACTAATGAGCTACTCGCTAGCTCCCTGAGTGTCATAGGCTATGTTTTATGTTAAAACGAGAAACTTCACGCGAACGAAGCCGCGGGCAGAAGCTAGTACTTACCTACTCTATATTAACTAAATACGATTAAAAAAAAATGGTAGCTCTCTTATTATTTTTGGAATATGGTGGTATATTTTATGGACATAAGGTAGCTGTTTCTGTAGACGTAAACTTCTATTACTAAATACACTAACAATCTGTTAAAATGAAAATATAATAAAATATCCTGACGCTAAAATTATTAACAAACTAAAATATAGCGTCGAAATATTCCTCTCCATCGCTGCCGACTAATAATGTACCTAGAAAACTAGCAGCATTGCCACGTTGTATGGGAATATAATATAAGAATTTTCCAAAACTCAATTGAATTCAATTAAAGAATTAATTAATCCCATCTGACTACTCCGCGGGGCAATTGCGTAACACAATCAATCGGAATCGGTTACATTTTGACAGTTCAACAACATTCATTGCGTTATTTACGTGTTGAGCAGACAATTTTTTCGGAGTTATGAAGCAATGGATTAGCAATTTGCTTCAAAATTATTCAGATTCCGACTGATAGTGTGTTACGCAATTAGGGTGCTGAGAAGAAATGGCAAAACTAACTCAGGGTTAAAGAATCTTTTAATGCCCAGACATAATCTTGGTCAGATCATGTGAAAACAATGTGGACTTTTGAATGACTCATTCTAAATGTCAAAGGCAGCCCTGACAAGACTCACAAAGCTTCCCATCGCCTTTTTAGGGTTCCGTAGGCAAATGGTAAAAACGGAACCCTTATGGTGAGACTAAGTCTGTCTGTCTGTCACAGCTAGATATCTCAAGAACTACTAATGTGATAGCATTAGTAGTTCTTGACATTTTTAATAGTTTTAGATGACGTTTGCCCAACTATTTTGCAAATAAGAAAGAAATAAAATTATATGTATATTTTCTGCAAGAAAAATTCGACTACTACTACTACTGCTACTAGGGCATGTGGAGTATCATTTGAAAGAGCGCAGTTTGCACATTCTCAAACATTTTCTTTTTTTTTTAGGCCGCATAGTTTTCGACTTTTGATGAAAAATGTAAAGTTCTACTATCGGTCAAGAGATGGCGCTGACATAAAACTTCAATATTTTACACCGCAGTACACAGTGTTAAAATTCTCTGACGAATATAGGCCTCGTCGATGAAAATTTAGAAACATATGATGGTACGGAACCCTCGGTGCGCAAGTCCGAGTCGCTCTTGCCCGGTTTTTTTTTCTTATATTAATAATACGGTTCTGTATACACTATACCCAACACGGAAAAGTGCGTGCTGGTAAGAAATGTGATAAAGATGATTAATATCCGCTGTCATTAGTTCGCAACGGCTTGAGTAGATTACTCACTCATCGACTGAAATCCGGAACAAATCATTTATCTTATTTGACATACATACAGTATTAATTAATTAATTATCTCAGTCTATTTCGGAGCAATACTGGTCAGAAGGCTATCATCATTAGAGACACGTAAATGAACGCTCGAATGATGTGCAAGTCGGTGTGAGGATACTTACAATCCGCCAGGGTCGCGGGTTGTTCGAAAGAGATACCGTGGCCCCTGGCACAGGCAACTGAAGGAACACGGGTGGGTTTTAGTCAGTAAGAGTCTGACACTCCCTTTCGCTCCGCCCAGAGCGGTAGGGGTCATTTGATGATTTCCCACCCAAAAAAAAAAAGATACCTACTTACTTACCCACTGACCAAATATTATAGTGCGAAGGCTAAAACACACATAACCTTTTGAGTTAATGTAGTGTAAAAGTGTAGAAATAATACTGACATACATGTTAACACATGGTTCAAATGTTTATATCAAAAAAATACAACCGAATTGAGAACCTCCTCCTTTTTTTGAAGTCGGTTAATTATTTCAGACTCTTAAGAAAAAGGAACGGACTTGAGTAAAGTAGAATTAACACTATTCTAAGTTTTAAAAATAATTATCACCTAAAAAATTTAGTTACATTAAATTGTTTATTAGTCTTATTATTTTGAACCTGGTTCTTTTGAATAAGGGATTTAAAAACACCCACTGACCTACGTTATAGGTACAATTACTTCTCCGCTTTCCTAGCTAATGATAAACAAAACCTAACTAAACATTTATTTGCTAGTTATGTTAAAGCTAAAGTCAACAACGATATTTGGAAGTTCGTTATATTATGTGCTCAACTCCTACATCACAAAATCAGTCAACCAATATATTGAGGTTAATTTATCAGGGTGCCCCAACTAATTAACCTGTCAATCAATCATTCACATGATTTCATTCAATTATTCCATTGAACTATACACTTGTGAAACAATAACATTGCAAAGGTTAATTACTTAGAAATTCCAAATTAGCGAAAGGTCAGCGCGTTTTAACAGGAAGTTGCCTGTATTTTGCTCAGTGTAATGCAATATTGCTCCAAACGTGCGGCAGAAAGGAAATTGTTTGACCTTTTGACGTAGCGGAGTGAAGCTTTATAAAGATAGGGATTTGGAGGTCAAGGTCATGTTATATTATTTAGAGGTCAATGCTGTAAATTCGTAAGGCATCACGACTACTGGGGGCCTAAACAGGCCACTTTGGCAGAATCATAAAAGGATAACATTATGAATCATAATATAGCGCAGACAGTCTGTGTTTTTCTTTTTTTCGCTGCACTACGTAGGTATAATAAAAGAGATTGGGATTGGATTTGGATTGGATTGATTGATATTTTAGCTCAGACAAAAAAAATAACTGAAAATCCTTCACGAATGGGATTTGATACGATTAACTTAACAGTTAACTGTCCATTATGATTCATGATGTTATCCTTTTATGATTCTGCCAAAGTGGCCTTTTTAGGCCCCCAGATTGAGTGTTGACATCACGAAATGTACCTAGTGCTTACCCTAATTATAATTGTAATCTATCTATGTAAATAAAAAGAAAAGTCCTGACTGACTGACTGATTGACTGACTCATCAACGCCCAGCCCAAACCCTTGGACCTAGAGAACTGAAATTTTGCACAGAGGTTCCCTTTATAATGTAAACAAGGAATAAGGAAGGATTTTTCGAAATTCAACCCCTAAGGGGGTGAATGGGGAGAGGGTGAAATTTCACGCGGACGAAGTCGCGGGCAGAAGCTAGTCCTAAATATTTTCAAGCTTGACAAGTCTAGTGAAACATAATAATTATGTATATTGCGTATTTACCAATTAACGATACTACTCCCCGACTACCCTCCACTACCCTACCTTACACTACTACCCTCCGTGCCCCTAGAGCCATACCAAGAGCCCGCATTACCTAACCACGCTAAACAAGATCAAAGCTATATCTACTATTAATTTCTAACCAAATTATTACGACCGCTATCTTCCCAGCATGAGCAACTTCGTCCGGGCGGACAGTCCGGTGTCCGGCCAAGCGGTGCCAATTTCCGGACACTCGCACACCAATGATTGCGGACACTCCGATTCGAATCACATATAAATGGATCACTAGCGGTAATAGCTAAGTTAGTGCATTTTATATTTAGAGAATTTTATCGAGCTGCAATTTTTCTTCGAATTAATAAAATGCTGGCTCTTGACTTAGCTGGTAATGTTTGCCTTCCATTGCGTGGTTATTTTGCGACGGTATTGCCGTAACATCGATGGGAGGAGCTCGTGGCTAACTAATAAAAACCGCACGGGTTGATCGAAGGTTAAGCTACGCTTACCGCGGTTGGTTCGTGGATGGGTGACCATCTATTACATATCAAGATCCCTCCGTGCCTCGGAAAGCACGTTCAGCAGTTGGTCCCGGCTGTCATTCGTGGATCTTTGACAGTCCTTATACCTTTTCGAAGGAGTGACTAGAATCAATACTATTTTATTGTAATTTTGGACGTTCAAAAGTACCTTCTAAGTGCATATTTGCAATAAATAATATGACTCTGGCGTGTTTATTATTATTTGCAAACAGGAAAGCCTCAAGATGAAAACTTTTTGACGTTATTATCTTCTCCGCTGTAACTGCTGCACATACATACTTACATGATCAGCCAATACCTAATGTTCCCACTGCTGGGACACAGGCCTCCTCTCAGTGAGAGGGAGTGGGCCGCAATCCACCACGCGGGCTCAGTGCGGGTTGGCAGATGTCACATGTCTTCGAATTTTTGGTTCTAAGACATGGAGGTTTTGAGAGCAGTGGTGATGAAATAATTTACACAAAGTAAAGCGCCTGTCTGGGTTTGAACCTACGACCTACAACTCATAAGTCGCGGCCGTTACCACTTGGCCACCACTGCTCTAAACTGCAACACCCATAAGTCAAACCCCACCGGGTACTCTTTAGCGGGGACCACGTGAATGTATTCTTCTATTCGCCATAATGAGGCGCAATTGTTTTCTATTGTAATGGGTCAAATACAGTGTGAGTCTTCATAATGTGCACATAACGAAATGAGGGAAACAGCTTAATTTTATCGATGGAAAAAATATTTGAAAAAATTAAAAAATATTTAAAAGGATTTACCTGCTAAAGTATGGTGATTGCAAGGCCTTTCTTTAACAGTTGATAGGAAATGTTGTGATTGAGTTATAAACATGGTATTTTTACGTTTAGAAATCTGATACGATGGAGAATAATTTAAAGTAGGTAATAAAAAGGGTAGGTAATCGGGGCTTTTATCGAGTAATTTTACAATTATTGTAAAAATTGATGAAAAAATATCAGATTTCTGTTAAAAAAAAACCATAATTCTCAATTGAGGGGCGATTGTTTACAAAGGAGTCACAGCAGCGAAAAAAAATTTAAAAATGCTAATTTTTTTTTTTTTTAGGTTTTTTTAAATACTTTTTCCGTCGATAAAATTAAGCTTAGTTTCTCTCATTTCGACATGTGCACATTATGAAGACTCACACTGTATTGTAAGAACTTTTATAAAATATAATATACCACACAGTACAATTTAAGTATATCGTACCTAGTTTTTGTAAGTAGGTTATGTATACATATTCTATACCTAAAGTAAAGGAAGTCGAAGTCTTCGAAATTTCAAACAATGAAAGAAATCAGAAAACTTTACCAATAGGTCTCGATTGAAAAAAAAAATGTATACATACTATAATGAATAAGTTATTCGTTGAAAAATAAGTAGTTTTACGTTACGTTTGTGTTCTGTTTTTTGATCTCTTGGTCATACGGGTTACTAAGGTCAGTATTTTCTAGAAATACGTTTCTCTTCTCAAACGTAAAGGTCATCTGATTTAGTGATGAGGGGTATGAATATTTTAGGCTTGCTTACCAACAGTTCGTATGCTCTATATTCCGTTTGTAGACCCTACGTTTACCTACTTGTGTTCTTATTAAATTTTTGTCTCTGAATATCTTCGATCAACAATATACTAGATTAAGAATTAGGAACAAAAAGACATCGCTCAAGTGGTCGCGATTGCATATCTTGATTATAAACCTTAACTTTCAAACACAAAGTTTATTATCGTAAAGCAATATATTTACTACTTTGATTGAAAAGTAAACGTATTTTTAAAATAAGAGCCAAAGTATTAATAGAGCAATAAAACATAATTTTTAATCAGTAAGGTTGAAAAAACTATGTTGCAAAATAAGACCATCACATTACTTGTGGTCTTATGTTTCCGGCCACTCTGGATGCGCTCATCGAAAATCTGTACTAGATTTCCGATAAGCGCATCAAAAATGGCCGATTCTCTAACGAACGATCTACAACGCCACATGCGAACAACGCGTCATACTGACGTCACGCAAAATCCTGCATCGCGCAAGCAGAGTTTACCGCGCATCTAGCATAGATACAACGGCCCGACATGAATCATCGGGCAGTTGCCCGCCAGACACAACACACAACACAACGCATCACGCACAACGCACAACACCCGTCTGGTCGCCTCCGACCAGACGGGTGTTGTGCCATCCTCCCTTTTCTATGGAGTATGAGTGAACTTTACACCCTGTTCCTCATACCTCTATAGACGAAACGGAATATTGTTGATTGGAGCTGAATGTCGAAAAAGTACCTACACGCTGATGTACTGAGTCGCGATGAAAACTTCCTACGTCCAAAATTGTTATCTTTAACGTCTAAAAATAATATGATTGAGAACTCAATCGATGCAGTACTTAGAAAACACAAACAACATTTCATTTTCAACATTCTGCTGCCACTTCTGTTTTGACAGCCACTGTTCGTTAGATTAATACTCTTTATGCAGAACATCATTAATCAAGCAAACTACGTGAAAGGCGGCTTTATTCATTGAATTTCAAACAACATTACTATTACCAATAATGACTGAACTTCGTCTGGCCTACGCACAATAATATCTCATCAATTTGAAAACGCTCTGTAATCAAGAAAGGAAACATTCAAACTAAATTGGAATAGTTGACTGAAGTTGTTCGAGGGGTTAGTAATTTACTTACCGAAGGAGTTAACCATGTTAATGAAAATTGCTTTCGATACGATCTGATGCCTGAGTTATTGAATATGAGGTCTGCGATGAGGACGGAAGATAGGGAGTCGAAGGGATAAGTTATAGGTACCTTTTATGAGAGGTATTACATTTTATAGGCAATTGTGTGGAGATCGAGGTATTGTGTAAGTACTTTTTAATGGGTTTGGAAGTCTATGTATTTACATGTATCGATTTTTTGTGCAATTCATGATTACGTGATAATGAAGCCAGTTAAGAAGGACTCTGTTCTAAAAATTATGATCTCTTTGTGCGAGAACAAACCCAGAAAAAAAAATACAGCACGTGTCGAAACAAAATACACTGGGCCGCAAAGAAAGCGGGTCGTTTAAAAAAAATGCGATAACTTTTAAAATACTTGAGTAATCCTTTTAAAATAAAAACTAAATTAAAGTTTGTTTAATTAAAAATATAGGAAGAAGTAAAACCTTTTTATTTCTTTCTGGTGATTGTATGTAAAACCATAAATAAAAGTAAAGACGATTTTTTTTTATTTGAACAACTTTGAAACCATTTATTTGTTTTACTTTTGTTTCTGTATATAAATATGGCATTGCTTCTGCAGAAATTCATTATTCTGATCAAATTCAATTAAAAACATGTAACTAACTCCCGAAAAGTGTAGGTACCAGAATTCTGACAATGCTTGAAGACGGGAGCAGTCACCGTTATACAGCGAGAACTGTTGTTGTGTCGCTATCAACCGTTCAAAGAGTGCTCCAGCAATTTGAAGAGACTGGGTCCAATATTTGCAGACCAGAAACAGGCCGAACAAGGTGCACGACATTGCGGAAGGATCGATATGTAGTGCCAACAATGTTGAGAAATCGATTTCAAACGCACAAAGTACGATTATGCCGTTGGTCCCGGCTTTCATTCGTGGAACTTTGACAGCCATTACGGGTCGTCAGAAGCCCGAAAGTCTGACAACCAGTCTTACCAAGGCGTATCGTATTACCCAGTAACACGGTTGTGGAGGTCAGCTGCATCTCGCGTTAGACTGGAAGCCGACCCCAACATAATTGGAAAAAAGGTAGCCAGAAGATGATGTTTGACTGAGCGCGCCATCTTTGTTTCATAGCGCGACCAGTCTTTTTAAAAACAGTCTTGACTCAGCTCTGTACACAGCCTAAGGAGACGTTTTCACATACAATCGCTGAACTAAGTTTCCTCCATAATTACCTTTACAGTCTCAGCAGTAATCGAATGTGGGCGAATAATTTACTACCCACCTTTGTGAATTAGTGCTACAATATACTACGGACAATTACCGGTTTAGGACTTGTTCGATAGCTGTGGTTTCAAGGGAAGCATAAGATCTTAATTAATTATCTGGCACCTAAGAGTCCTACAACCATCTAATCAAGGCCTTAGGATTTTTGTAAGTTGAATTCTATGACATCCAATTCTGGATGACAAATTTTGAAGAATTTTTTTTTTTATGTTTCTCTTTTTTTTTATAATGTATAACTGTGTTTTTGAAATCTTTTGACAGTTTCATGACATTTTCCTTATATTATTATGACAATTTTATAACTTGACATGCTTATTAATATGTTTTTTTTTTCTGACATTTTTAATTCGTTTATAACGACTGCATGTATTCTTTTTTGTTTTAATGTTTAATACCTGTTAAGTTTACTATAACTTTAACTTGGATTTTGTATGCCTATCGGCGGAACATGGTTTGTGCACTTGACATGTATATTGAAAAACACCTGTAATCACCTATGTTCACAAAATAAATAAATTCAATTCAATTCAATTCTACCATTTTTGCAAACGTAGTCACCTCAGCAAGTGCTGCTGGTCACATTTTATTTAACCACTAAAAGGCAATGGTTTGCCTTAATCAGGACACTGAGCTCTTTTTTTGGGTTTATGTCATTTTATACCAACCTTATGATGGAGCTCAATTTGAAGAAGATACTGCAGCTTCAGTCACCGCTTGCAGTCGCAAGCGGTGACTGAAGCTGCAGTATCTCAGTGCAGGAACAACAAGAAATACTAACAAGCTTGTTTCACTTTTTCTTCAAAACAAATGACAATTTTCGTCATATTCAGGATCAAAGACAAAAGAACAGCGGCTCAAACCAGAATGAGAAAGTTTGGATAAGAAACAAATTAAAACAGAAGACGATCAAGCAGGGGATCGAGGAGGGGGGGTGGAGGGGGGGTTCAGGGGATCAGAACGGAATAACTCAAAATAACCTACTTCCTATCCTACTAGTAATATTATCCTACTATCACATATCAAATTATAAAGGTGAAAGTTGTGAGAGGGTGTATGTGTGTGTTTATATGTTTGTTACTTCTTCACGCTCAAATGACTAGACCGATTTTGAAAAAAAATATGTATGGAGGTAGCTGACACCCTGGATAGGCTACTTTTTATCCCGATATTCCCACGGGATCGACACTTATGCGGGTGAAACCGCGGGGCGCAGCTAGTATTATATTATAAACGCGAAAGTTTGTGAGGATGGATGGATGTATGTTTGTTACTCTTTCACGCAAAAACTACTGAACGGATTTGAATGAAACTTGGCACACAGCTTATAACTATAATTAACACAGAATACTTTTCATCCCGATATTTCCACGGGATCGAAACTTATGCGGGTGAAACCGTGGGGCGCTGCTATTATGTAATAATAGTAAAATAACTACAAAAACCATCATCACAACAATACTCATTTCAAAATCTACGAAGTTAACGGGGATGAAGCAACTTCTTCAAAAGTAACTTTTTTTGCATACTTGGCCCACCGCTTATGACTTGTGCAGGAAACACCAGGATATAATATCACTAGACTAGTTTCACAATTTCTAAACCACAATTGAGCATTTCGCCATTTAAATGTCATTCTTCAAAAAACTTTTATTTTAACAATGCCAAAATAGCTTAGTTAAACAACACGGCGGCAAGCGAGGGATCCGATTAATTCAGAACTAAAATTCCCCACGGCCCGTTTACAACGTTATTCGTTAAAATAATCCTATTCAGCTTTCAGTTACATTTAGTTACATTTAACGCGGCGGTGATTATTTGTGAGTTAAGTGAATATTTTGCAATGTAATGTATATTTAATAACTATGTAGATATCAGGGCTCTGAATCGGTTTAAAAGAGCGGTTAATTTCGATTAAGTACCGGTAAATATATCGTTCCTCCATTAACCGGTTAAACAAGTGAACTGTTCTTATGAAACCCAAATGATAAAGGTTACCGGTTACTTAAGCACAAACGGTTTTGACACGCAAATTAACCGGTTAATTCCGTAATTCCGCAATAAAATTTTGTAACTAAATGATATCGCAACGGCCAGATCGTGCTCGCAAGTGGCGGGGGCTGGGGGGGGGGTTCAAATTTGGTTTTAACCGGTTAATTTCCACTATCAAGACCAAAACTCGAAAAAAAAAAACATGAAAAACCGGTTTCCCGCATAAACCGGTAAAAACCGGTAAAGTGCAAACCTTAACCTAAATCGATTTTGGTTTGGGGTCATTGACCGTAACCGGTTAAGAATTTCAACCGGTTTCCGAGCCCTGGTAGATATTACCCGCGTCTTTGACCGCGTTGAATTTCTTGTTCTCCCGACCCAACCCGCGTAGCATTGTATCGTCTGTCTGCCTATTACTTCGTTTTCGCTTAGCGTTCTTTTTGACTTTTGTGTTTTTAGCTCCTAAGGTAAAAACCTCCTAAGTCCTAGCGTGATGTTATGTAGCCTCTAGCAAATGCAAAATGATTTTTTTAACCGACTTCAAAAAAGGAGGAGGTTCTCAATTCGACGGTATGTTTTGTCTTTGGATCTGTATTTTAGTTTTTTGCCACCGACTTCCGAAATTAAAGTTATTTTTCACTTTATAGTGTTTTTTGGAAGTCGGTTGTTTTTTTTTGTAAAAAAGTTTTTATTTTTCACTTTTTAGTGGGTCAGTTTGTAATTTATCTAAATTACAATAGCCTAATGTCAACTGCTCATCACCTTTTACAAAATATTGGTTTTCCCGATGCAGGGACGTTAATTGTTGAGGAGTTCTCCTAGTAAGAACCAGAAGAACTCCTCAACAACCACTCACCATACGCATTTTGACGAGGATAAATCGTTTAGCAACTATATTAAAGTAATCGAATCGCAACCCGTGAAATAATTGTCATTGAGTAGTTCCGATGGTCATCTGTGGTCTTCATCATTAGCTCCACTTTACCAAATGATGATTTCCGAGAGCAAATGCTCAAGTTACTTTAAAAAATACCCAAATCGCTTTAGCTTTGCCTATAAAATTTGAGGGTTTCCCTCGATTTCCATGGGATCCTCTCATCAGATTCCAACTTGATGATAATGGGACCACCTCGAGAGTATACCCTTTCGAACAAAAAAAGAATTTTGAAAATCGATCCATAACAGGCGGAGTAATCGCGTAACAAACACACAAAAAAAAAAAAAAACGACTGTTAGTTTCAGAGATAAGCGCGTTCAAACAAACTGTTCAGCTTTATTATTAGTATATACATATTTATATATTAAGGTGCCTCTGCTATAGAGATCTTTGGAAATAAAAATATAATTTAATCAAAACTCAAGTCCGCAGATCTTACAAATAATTCCATGTGCATCGAGTCTCGGTGCAGAAAACAGATTCATCGATTTTGACATTTCTATTCAAGTAAGATTTTGTTGACTGAAACTTCTGACCACCAATATTGGTTCAGGGTAAGGCAGAGGTTGGTGGTCAGGGCTAATGAGAGCCTATTAAGAACTAATGAGAACCTAAACAGGTGTAAGTTGATGTGTCCTCTGCCCAGAATTGACATGAAGCAGACTGAGAGTAACCAGTAAACTCTTGGTTATAACGATATGACCCATGAATAGTGTTCATGGGTCATATCGTTATAACCAAGAGTTAACTGGTTACTAAGATAAGATAACCAAAATGACTGAATACTAACCATAAGTGCCTTGTTACAGGTTGCACGTGTATCCGCTTCACGTCGACGTACGGCAAGGAGCGCGGCACGTTCAGCAGCCCCGACTACCCGCGCCCTTACCCACCGCGGATCGACTGCCTCCTTTACACCTTCGTCGCGGCGCCCCACGAGATCGTCGAGCTCGTCTTCACTGACTTCGACATTCACAAGGAGCATCTTGAGTGAGTTGAATTTATATAATACCACTGACAGCACTTTTGAACTTAGCATACCTACTGATGTTTTTTTTTCCTTTTCTTTATCATCGCGCAGAGGAAATTGTTCAAAGTTTCCACCGTCTTTTGTTTCGTTTCAATTTGCAGCAAACGGTTAAATTCTTCGCAAGATCTTTTAGTGGCTTTCAAAGCTTCGAAGGTTGAAAAGCTATTTAATGCATTTTAATTTAAAATTGAATCGGACTTTTACCAAGAGTCTCTTTTGCTGTGACTTACTGAATAGCTTCTTTACTCAAAGAGACTAGTTTAAAGTACAATGCAACTCCTCCCTAGAAGCTTGGCCCAAATTTTTGAAACATGTTGCCCAACGTTAAATCCGTAGTAAATAGATCTTATCGTCAATAGTAACTTTTTCAATGGCACCATAAAAATCTATCCAGGTAAAAAAAAGATACGACCGATAGAAGAAAAAGAATACTTATATTTTTTTATACTTATACTTACATAGTAAAATTGATTAAAAAAAACAAATAAAAAAAAAAAACAAATTATTATTGATCGATTTCAGGATAATGTTATTGTTTTCATATTTTTACCATTAGTTTCAACTTTGGGCATTGTGTTTCAAAAATTTGGTCCAATTAGTCGCATTGTCCTTTATCTTATCGTAAGTACGTCATTGCCTTCAATCAATTAAACTCAAACTCAAATCATTTATTTCAATTAAACCTTGTACAGGCACTTTTGAATTGTCAAAATTAAATAGTCTGTCAGTTAGTCAGAAAGTTGAAGCTAGTTGCCCATTCCAAAGCGTAGATCTCTATGGAGAAGAACGGGCAAGAAACTCCATGGACACTCTTTTAAATCAAGACATTACAAAATCCTGGGTACATTATTCTTGTTGCTTCTATATGTGAGAACAATGTAAAAAAGACAGAAATGAAGAAACAATTCAAGACATAAGATTAATTTTTTTTTGATTATAGTTACTCGTTAACATTGCTCGTAATGCTGTTTTCGTAATTGATAGATGAGTTCAAAACTATGTCTGAGATCTTTAAAGTTTAACACTAAAGCCATCTTAATTAAGATCAGTGTAGAATTTTTTTATTCTTTTAACACCTGATTATTATATTTCCAAATAATAACTTCTTTCATATCCATTAAAACTTGGTACCTACTCAATGAAATAGTTAGGTTATAATGAAGTTAAGATTAATGATAAAATAAATTCTCGACATTTACGAATATGTTAACTTTCGTAATTTAACAATAGTTTATTCCACTAAGTAAGCAAGTTTGGCAAATTGTAATAAAGTACTTCAGATTTACTTAGTATCTAAAGTCTACAAAGTTTAATTCTATAATCGCAATTCTCTCTTTAGGGGGCCTAAAAAGGCCACTTTGGCGAAGACAGTCCGGGTATTTCTTTTTTCGATGCACTACGTAGGTTCAAAGAGATTGGGATTGGATTTGAATTGGATTGATTGGTATTTTAGCACAGACAAAAAAAAAATAACTAAAAAATCCTTCACCAATGGGATTTGATACGATTAACTTAACAGTTTGCCAAAGAGGCCTTTTTAGGCCCCCTGTTCGAAATAACCAAGGAACTTGAATTTGCTTTTAGAATCGTTGATTTCATCTTGTTATAATTTAGTTGTGACTGCTTCGTGGGGCTAGTGGTCGCAAACTGCTGAGCACGAGGTCCTAGGTTCCATTCCCAGGTCGAACAAAGTGTTATTGGGTTTCTTTATTAAGAATTTCTCAATAGAAGCCCGGAGTCTGGATATGTGCACAGTTGATGGCAATAGGCTCGCCCCCTATTACATGGGACTTAAACATAACTGACGAAATGTGGGTGCACCTCTACCTAACCTTTCTGGGTTTACAGGCGTGTTGTTATGATCATTTATTTATTGAAATAGTTAAGCTAAGCCAAATAATGAGCTAAGGAAAATTGTTAAGGGAACTGGTTATCAGAAACAAGTAACTTTGGCAATCCATGATTTTCCTTGCTCTCCTGACCCAGGAAGAGAGTAAAATTTTTGTTGTAAAAATACCATAAAAATAATAACAAAACCTTTATTTTCTCACATCGTATGGACCTGATTCATTTTTCTTCACTTCATTTGACCTCAATTTTGGTTGGTTTTCTCAATCCTGCAAGTTTTCTGCAGAACTTCACGTAGTCAATCATAGTTGATCCGTCATTTTGCACAATCAATGGTGCCTCGTCTAATGCATAATCTGCTTCTTTTGCTGTAAACTTGTCTCCGAAGGTCATAAGGTCATGTCTGATCCTGAGAACAAAGTTATTTGAATTAACTTTTTTTTCCCGTAGGTAAAATTGTATTTATAATCCTATTGTTTATATAATATGGAGCTGACAAAGAAGACACGACAAAGACAGATTTGAATAAGAGAAGCCGAAAATAAAAATGTATTTTAGCTCGCGACAAACAATTTTGCGAAGACGATAAAACAATGTATGTGTTCTTTATAAAGTGATGTGTTTATTATCCTAAATTGATAAAAGGGAAAGTTTGACTCGTTTGTTTTTGTCACAAACAGCTTATCCAATTGGTACTGCCATTTGTTTTCATGTGTATCTATATATATAAAAGGAGAAACTGACTGACTGACTGACATATCAACGCACAGCCGAAACTACTGGGTCTAGGAATGTGGAATTTTGCTCACGGCTTCCTTTTATAATGTAGGGGAGCACTAAGAAGGGGTTTTTGGAAATTCAACCTTTAAGGGGGTGAAAAGGGGGGATTTCGTTTGTATGAAAAATCTTATTCCTTGAGTTAATAAACTTGAAACTTTGCACGGATACTTATCTAAGTAAATGATTAAGTTTGGCATTTTTTGTTTTTCTTAACTACCCCCTAAAGGGGGATTGGGGGGTGTCAAAGTTTGTATGGAAGAATTTTAACGGGCTATCCGATATACTCGAAACTTAGTATTTATACTTAAGACCAAAAATAGAGAATAACGTGTATCAGGGTTTTTCGAAAATGTACCCCTAACAGGGTGAAAAGGGGTAGTTAATTTTACAGGCGAATATTTTACTGCGTGGCTTAATTAACTCGAAAATTGGTATAAATTATCTTTGAGTCAATTAATGAGCACATCCCAAAGGATTTTTCGAAATTCCACCCCTGTGGGGGTGAAAAGCGGGAATAGTTAATAAACTTGAAAAATACATTTTCGAAATTTTTAGAGGAAAGTACGAAACACACGCGGACGAAGTCGCGGGCAAAGTGCTAGTTATTGATAAAACCTGCGGAGTAATTGCGTAACACACTATCAGTTAGCAATGGGTATCATTTTGACAATTCAACAACATTCATTGCGTTATTTACGTTGTTGAGCAAACACATTTTTCGAACATAAGAAGCAATGGATTAGGAATATCCTTCAAAATGATTCAGATTGCGATTGATTGTGTGTTATGCAATTAGGATGCGGGACATTCGATAAAAACGTTATTTTTCTTAGTGACAAACTATAAATTGTTTGTTTATCTTAGAAAAGTTGTTGCTTAGATGATTTGGCAGAGAAGGACACCGTGGAGTTTTAGTGGGTAAGAGTCCCACATAACTGCACTATCTCCCCGTGGTAGTGCAGAATGCATGAACATTTCTCCACGTTAAAAAAAAAAAACATATAAAGTCGAACATATAACCTCCTCCTTTTTGGAAGTCGGTTAAAAAAGAAGAAAAAGAAAGTATGGTAGGAGGTGGCGTTCCGTAATTTCTGCTTAAACAAAATATATAAAATCATTTACAGAATTTTGTACTATAGAGCTAATTAGTATAGACTTTAGTAAAGAATAAATAAATTTATTTAGACACATTTTGATGACCTGAGCACAACAATCTAAAGATAGCAAAATAAAAAATAAATAATGAAATCTAAGACAATAAAGTAGCGCTAGACCCCAACTAGGAAACCCTGTGTCGTGAGATCTATGTAGTTATTTGGGCGTTAATGACACATTATCAGTGAACTAGTGGGTAGTTCAGTGTTCATACTGGTTTTAATATAAATTTAAAAGACCACAATAATCTTTTTACTATTACGTGTGAAGATGTGGCAATGCTTTGTATAATAAAATGAACTTTAAACTTTTACAAGAGATTTACGTGCCCCGCTAAGAAACATGGGCAGAGCTTAGTGGAACTTTTACTGTAAGAATGTGTACCTATGTGAAAAAGACCATAGCTACCGAATAAAATATTACTCCGCACGCTTAGACGTGACTGGGCAATAAACCTTTTTTCCAAGTCTCGAAGGTCGCGAGAACGAATCCGTGGAAAACAGCTAGTATGTAATAAATTTTATTTTAACGTTTCACATTATCTCCTACAGTACGGAATAAAAGAAAAGCGTATCGGAAACTTAGGTGAAAGTTGGGATAGAAAAAATACTGTTTTGTTCAACTACCTGTCTGTCTACCTGTCTTAAACCATTTTATAGGTACTTTGTCATAATAATAATTATGTCATACGATAAACTGTCATAAGATTTATTACTACTTTTATTTTTATTATCCAACTAAGCTTAACTATCATATTTTTTTACATCTTTCTCATGTTCTACCTATAAAATTATATTAGATTACGCATAAACAGAAATTGTGGCTATATTCTATCTACGTTTTATAGCTAAAATTGCTATAAAACTAGCGTACACACTTAATTTGAAAATTTCGCTTAAACTTTTTACGCGATGCATCTTCAAGTTTTTAGTTGATCAATTGGATAAAGTTTGAACATCAATATTTAGCATATTATATCAAAACATTTTTAAGTAAATTAAATTTTCTACAATTTGCAATAGCAGTTTATTTATTTTGTGTTAAACAAACTATGTTTTTATTAGAAAACTTTAATGAACTCTCCAAGAAAAATATTCGATAAAAATATTCGATAAGTATATTAAATTTTAATTATCGTTGAAAAAATGTTCAGAAATTCCAATTTTGTTTTAGATTCTCTGGTAATAAGTGTATAGTAGTTAAGAGGTGGCCAAGTGGTTACGGCCGCAACTTACGAGTTGTAGGTCGTAGGTTCGAACCCAAACAGGCGCTTTACTTTGTGAAAATTATGGGTAAGAACACCAAATTTTACTTCACGATCTTTTGCACGTCGTACAAATGAAAAACAACGTACAAAATGTATTCTTATGTTTTCTCGTCAAAATTCGCCCTTAGAATTATACAAAAGTATATCCGAGTGTTGTCGTAAAACACAGATTGCACTGAGAATTTTAATAAACCTCCATGGTGTTCCTGTATAAGTACGTACACTTTTGAATAAAGTTACGCAAAAAAATATATATCTTTTAAATTTTTTTGAAGCTGTGAAATACACTTTATATTTTAAATTTATGAAGGAAAATTTAAGTTATGAAACTTTTTATAGGACCCATAATAATTATCAGCGCATAAAACGTGTTACATTTTTTGATCTCCCAAAATAAAGAAAATCAGGTTTATTTGTCACAGAAACACGTGCATACAAATCAATAAATCCATCAATTCGTAGTCTTCTACATACATGGACCTTTCTTTAAAGATCTTGCTTTAACCTTTTGAACGCCACACGTCAAAAAATCAAAAACGTGACCTCGGCGTCAAAGTCTGTCATGTAGTCGAACCGTGGCGTGCTGGGCACATTTTGGTTTGTCATCTATACATGTGGCGGTCAAAAGGTTAAAGAAAGGTTTAAACACATATTTCTAACAGACATTCCAGTGATGGTAGGTGGAGTAAGGCAGTCACCGAGTGGCGTCAAAGGATTGGAAGACGAAGTGTCGGTCGTCCGGCGGTGAGTAGGGCGGACAATATTGTTGCCATCGAGGGTAGCACCTGGATGAGACTGGCACAGGAGCATGGGGAAAAGCACGAGAAAATAGAGACCTATGTCCAGCAGTGGGTGAAGTCGGGCTTTGGATGATGCTGATGATGAACAGTCATTCCAGGAACCAGATTAAAATCATCATCATCATCATCTGCCTAGCCTTTTCCCAACTATGTTGGGGTCGGCTCCCAGTCTTACCGGATGCACGTGAATACCAGTATTTTTCATGGAGCGACTGTCTATCTGACCTTCACAACCCAGTTACTGGGTAATACGATACTTACCCCTCGGTAAGACTGGTTGTCATACTTTCAGGCTACTGACGACCCGTAACGACTGTCAAAGATCCGCGATTGACAGCCGGGACCAACGGCTTAACGTGCTTTCCGAGACACGGAGGGGTTTTGGTATGTGAAGATGGTCACGCATCCACGGACCAACCGCGGCAAACGTAGCTTAACCTGATCGATCGACCCGTGCGGCTGTTATTACTTAGCCACAAGCCCCTCTAGGAACCAGATTAAAATCTCAGATTAAAATATCGTTGTTATAAAACACGATTCCTGGAACACAAACCCAAATAAAATCTAAATAATTAGGTAAAACTCCAAAATATAATTAAAACATTACCAAAGCTACCCAAAGTATTTGGAAACAAACGTCATTAGGTTTCGGAAAGTGCCCAAAGGCCGCTCTAAATCATACCCTGACAGATAGATACCCGAGAAATACATCATGCGGATATCTGAAAATGTAATTTAAATCTTGATTCGAAATATTTACCGGTCCCTTGAGTAATGTAAAATTTAAACGATACCTTTTTATGGCTATTAAGATATAATTGTGTAATTCATTTGGGTTTAATAATAATTAAAATTATTTCAATGCTGATACTGCTGACGAGTGTTGTGTGCTTCTGGGATTAATTATATTACAGGCAGTAGGTATCCGTTTTATACAAAGACATGCTTTTCTGAGAATTAAAATCGTTTTAGTGTTTTTACGGCTACGGTTTCAGTCGGTTGATAGGAAAATGTTCTACATTTCAGGGATAATTATTTACCTACATTATTTGCAGTTTTAATTTTAAATGGTTTTTGTTTTTTTATGAAGAGGTGGCGAGACGACCTAGACGCTTACCGTAAGGTTTCGATCGCGATCGGTATTTGCCCGTGGTCCCCCAGTCTAGTCCCCCTTGGGGTACCACGAACAAATATTTTTGCCGGTGGAACCCCCAAGGGGGACAAAGTGGTACCAGATGGCTCTAGAAAAGTGGGACAGTGTAGGCAAACTTTGAAAAATAAAAACTAACATCTCAGATTAAAGAACAACAATTTTTCAGTTTCGATTTTGCATCAATTGAACTCACGCAATAGATTCGATAATACTTATGTAAAGGGATACCTATTATCCAAATGATAAAATCTTGACAGATTTTACACATTTTTCAGAACAACAAAATATGATACTACTACCTACCTATAATAAAACTATTTTATCATTTTGCGTTATTCTAACCAGTTGCTTTTCCTTACATATTCTTCTTATTATCGTACAACAACTCCACAAAACTTTGGAGGTCAATGAACTCAAGCAAGCTATTGTTTTTCCACGTACAGTTACATACCTATTCCTATTAGTTTCCGAAGGTCGATACTATCGAACACAAAGTTGTTCCAACAAGATGGAGTTTCCTTTGTAACTGATCGGTCAGTCTTGTTTTTGATGTTTTTCCCCAAAGCTTCCGTTTTGCCGTATTTACGTGATCCTATGTACATACGGAAAGAAACGACGATATGTTTTCGTAAACAAATATTCAAATTTGTTTAATAAAAACATGGAAAGCGGCATCATATATTTTATAATAGACGAATTAAATCGAATGCACCTGCAACCAATTTGAAAAACAATACGCTTGTAGTTCGGAAGTGTAATAATTGGTTATTATTTTCATTGTTGTTTGTTTAAATCTAGTTCATTTGTTTTCGTAACATAAAAAAACATGTAGTGAAATTCAATTCCACAAACGTTTTTATTTGCGTTTGCAGTAGTTAACCTGAAAAAAACCACAACAAAATACGTGAATGTGCGTTGTAGTGGTGAACTTATTCATAATCAGCCTATAATGTTCCTACTGCTGGGACACAGGCCTCTATCTGTGAGAGGGAGTGGGCCGTAATCCACCACGCGGGCCCAGTGTGGGTTGGTAGATGTCACATGTCTTTGAATTTTTAGTTCTAGGACATGCCGGTTTCATTACGATGAACTTATTACGGTGAACTTATTAATACAGGTTAATATGAAAAGTATGTGTGATTTCCATGATCATTATCATTCTCCTCTCCTTTTATAGGGGTCGGCGCAACATGGCTTTTTCTTCCGTACTTCTTTATTAGTCGTCATTTTGGTAGTCACTCCCTTTCTAGCCATATCATGTTTCACACAATCAGCCCATATTATTATATTTAATACTTGTTTTTACCGCGGCTTCACCCGCGTGGATGTCAAACATTATACGGGAACGTGCTACTTAGACAAAAAGCCAATGTCCTTCCCCAGGATGCCATTTATCTTCTTACAAATTTTATCGAAATTCGTTGTGGTTTAGGCGTGAAATGGTAACATACAGACAGAGTTACTTTCGAATTTATAATACCTAATAGTATAAATGGTTAATATTACCAAATAATATCCCATAATCCACATACCAATAAAATAAGGTTTTCCTTGAAAATTTCCTAGAACTGTAACCGCTTTAACGTAATTCCAATTCCATATATCTGTTTCAGTCTGCAAAGCTCACCAGTGTAATGGTTATATTAGATCTTCCCATAAGTTCATAATATGAACTCCAAGTGTATATATGTACAGAATATATTAGATTCTGTATATATATACACTTGGAGTTTCAACTCGAAGTTTATTAGCGTTCTCAATACACTGCGGATTACATAAGTTAGTCCATTCTCATAGTTTGCTAACTCCAGCTATGAGATGATATAAATTAATTATCGATTGGCTCATAAATATTGCGGATTTAAATTAAGATTTATGAGTGTTATATAATTTAAATAAAACCTCTTTGATGTCCCATTAAGGGAAATTATTTAGCTTAAAACTGTTATTCTACAAGCATCAATCTAATGGCTTGAGCTTTGTCTGTTTGTCTTTTGTTTTGCTTGTTTGTTTGGTGTCATTAAAAATAACGTTAGAGTAGTAAACTAATTAATGGATCTTGCGCAAGTAATTGGACGAAAATTACGTTTGTTCAAAGAAACAATCTGGTGTAGAGGATTCTACATATTTTTAAACATTGAGGTCAGACACATTTCATCACGATCATCCTATAGCAGTGTTGATGAAATAATTTACACAAAGTAAAGCGTCTGTCTGGGTTCAAACCTCCGACCTACAACTCGTAAGTCGCGAATATTACCACTTGGCCACCACTGCTCTCCTAAACTCCTCCTCCTTCTGCTCTCAAAACAGTGAAGGAAAACATCGTGAGGAAACCAGCCTATCCTAGAACCAAAATCGAAGAAACATCTACCAACCCGCACTGGGCCCGCGTGGTGGATTACGGCCCACTCCCTTTCACCGAGAGGAGGCCTGTGTCCCAACAGTGGGAACATTACAGGCTGATTATGCTATCCTATAGCAGTCCACCCGGTGATCATAAGCCTTTCTAATTGTGCACCACCATTTAGTTTGGTATCTTAGCTATTCTCATCCAGCTGCTACCATCTACAGTGTTTGTCGTCCCACCTAGCCTCGGACTAAGCTTGTAGGTTTAGGAACTGACTGGAAGCCACTTTTGCCTCAAAAGTGAATTACTCTCTTGTTCTCTATGGTACTACTACTCTTGTTCTCTGTGGTATCACCTCAAACTGTACCATAAGGACGAATTAAAAAAAAAAGGTTTGTTGCTATGGGGTGGTACATACTTGTCTTCAGAAATTAATCCACTATTGTTCTTGTCCCAGCGAGACAAAGCTGACAGAAGGGTTTCTTCCGAATCCAACTCCAAAGTTCTATATCCAAGGAGGTTGACGAAACCGTCGAAATCTAACGGGTTCGGTGCCTGAAAAGTGGAATGAAAACCAAATTAATACACACATACACATAGTAATCTCAAAATGCAAATGAAATAGAATATTGAGATCTCTGAAAAAAAAAAACATTTTCAGTCTTATAACAAAACGAGTTCTAATTTTAGACCTAGCCGAGACTTTCGAGCCAGTACTGTATTTTGAACTTTATTCCGACAAACGTAAAGTTCTTAATGCAAAATTGACAACCTAAACTCGGGTTAACTTTTTCGGATTATACCTAGTTCGAAATTAAAAAATGGCTCTATGGTTCAAACCTGGGTCTAAAGATAAACCTGTACACTACGCAAACGGCCTTATTACAACTGTTTTGTAATAAAGCCGTTTGCGTTTTACCACTATCTCACCATATTAGATATACAGTCAGCGATGTGGATGGCATCACAAGCTTAGTATGGAAAATTTGCAAACAATTTCCGCAAATTAAACTTTAAGCTTGAACTAATTTATTTTAAACGCTCGCTCTCGTTTTTATCCCGTCTGTAAAAGCGGGATCATTCGTAAAGGTACTAATTAGTGCATCGATAGGTACTGATTGAATGTGGTTTACGTTCAACAGATAGGTACGTGTCGGGATAAAAGATCGCAATACTACTAATTGCTAAACCATTTAAGGGGGCGCCGACCAAACGCCGACCGCGCAGTGGCGCCCTCATCGTCTGTTTAGAATGAAAATGCAGAAAATAAGCACGTTAAGTTGTGCTCCACAAGATTATACGTTAAAATTATCATAAACGGTAGTTTTACATTGTTTAGTTTTATTATAATCACTAAAACGGATAATAGTGGCCACTGGTGCCGATTCTGTTGTTCACAAACTTAACTAAATTTAAGTTCAGTGCATCTTTTTCTTTCTATTTCATTAAGAAAAGGACAGCAGATAAATATTAGTTAAGTCCTGTCAAATTAGTCCGCGCCTGACGTAAATTGACGTATTTTTAGTAGCCAATTTTTTAATCTCGTCTAAACTTGTCTATGGAGTATCTTAATTTGACAGGACTAAACTAATATTTACCTTCTGTCCTTTTCTTTATGAAATAGAAAGAAAAAGATGCACTGAACTTAAATTTAGTTTAGTTTGTGAACAAGGGAATCGGCGTCACTATTTTCCGTTTTAGTGATTATAATAAAACTAAAAGAAATAACCAAACAAACGATGAGGGCGCCACTAGGCGTTCGGCGTAGCCTTAACACAATGCTAAAATGGATCTCTTTTGGAGCACCTGTGACGGTGAACGTGCTCGTTACTTTGTTATTTTGTTCTTTACAGGGTCAACTCAAATTAGTTGGCAAAATTTCACAGAAGTGACGTTATCTATGACCATAATGACGATAAAACAAAAAAACTGGCCAAGTGCGAGTCGGACTCGCACATGAAGGGTTCCGTACCACAAGGCAAAAACGCCGAAAAAAACACGTTTGTTGTATGGGAGCCCCCCTTAAATATTTATTTTATTTTGTTTTTAGTATTTGTTGTTATAGCGACAACAGAAATACATAATTTGTGAAAATTTCAACTGTCTAGCTATCGCGGTTCTTGAGATACAGCCTGGTGACAGACAGACGGACGGACGGACAGCGAAGTCTTAGTAATAGGGTTCCGTTTTTACCCTTTGGGTACGGAACCCTAAAAAATAAGGATTCTGACTCCTGTTATACAGGTACACCTAGTTCAGGAATCAGAGGCTTCAAACAAGTTTCTGTAACCTATTACGTCAATAAAGAACTATTATTATTATTTTCTAATCTCATATATTCAAGTACAGAACCAGTGGGG
Source organism: Oligia latruncula (assembly GCA_948474745.1). Lineage (NCBI taxonomy): Eukaryota > Metazoa > Arthropoda > Insecta > Lepidoptera > Noctuidae > Oligia > Oligia latruncula. Next base: position 7,258,082 of record OX419693.1, on the reverse strand, counting down.
TAACTGCGTAACATACTTACAGTAGCAATGACCTTCATTTTGACAGTTCGACAACATTCATTGCGTTGTTGACGTCGTTGAGAAGACATTTTTTTTTTAACATAAGAAGCATTGAATTAGCTTTATCCTTCAAAATGATTGTGAGTGACAGTGTGTTACACAATTAGCGCCCTGTTTGTGTATTACTTGTAATCTATGAGTTTAGAAAATCTTTTGTTTTGTTTAGGTACAGGTTATTTGTAAAACACCAGCAACCTCTTAAGAGGTCATTGTACTCATCATTATGAACAACTTTTACTATGGGACCAAACCTGAAATCGAGAAAAAAAAAATCAGCTGTTCCCTACATTTTGACGAGTTATACGAACATAAATGTAGGGAACAGCAGATTTTTTTTTTTTCGCGATTTCAGGTTTGGTCCCATAGTAAAAGTTGTTCATAATGATGAGTACAATGACCTCTTAAGAGGTTGCTGGTGTTTTACAAATAACCCTGTATATCGATGAAAGGGGGGTACGTTTGTGAACTTTAATCTTCTTATTTAATAAGACTGTTAGTATACAATTATAGGTACAAGAAGGAAAACATCAAAAGAAGTAGTAGTAGAAGTGGACTAGACTTTCGGGTTGTCAGAAGCCCGAAAGTCTGACAACCATTCTTACCAAGGGGTATCGTATTACCCAGTAACTGGGTTGTGGAAGTCAGATAGGCAGTCGCTCCATGTAAAATACTGGTATTCAGCTGCATCTGGTTAGACTAGAAGCCGAACCCAACATAGTTGTGAAAAGGCTAGGCAGATGATGATGATAAAATCATAGGTAGGTACCTACATAAAATCAGGCGTTTTATCATAGACAGTTGGTAGACATAAACTACATGTACGGTCAACAAAGGAGATAAGTAACCAAGGTCGTCGGATATAGTTGATGTTTAGTATGAAACCAACAGATGTTTTCGAATTAAATTTAATTTATTTAATAGAAAACAACCAGTTCATTGATCGCATTAAATTTCATTCGAAAACCTTCATCGATTTCCTACTAAACTTCAACTATATCCGACGACCCTGGTTACTTATCTCTTTTGGTGACAGTACAACCTCTGCTGTACAATCCTAACTTACCTACTCCTTGCTTTTCATGTAATCTATGTAATTATAACGGCAAATATAAACATCGCTATAATACGAAAAAATAATCAGTTTTTAAATCAATACCTACTCTATTCTTCGGATAATAATATGATTATTTGGAACTAGAAACAATAGCAGCCCAAAGGCATTGGGAAAACAGATCCAGAAAATTAAAATGGCTATGTCTATGTCTAGATTATTTAACAAGATTGTGGACTAACATTTTTAAAACGTACAGACGTCAACCTAACGTAAGCACGTAACCAAAGCAGATTAGCAGCTCTTTATCAGACCGGCCTTCAGTTAAAATAAATTGGATAAACCTTATCTGATGAATAATAACAGATAAGTTTTTTTATTCGTGCTAAATTTCAAGTTTATTAACTCAAGGAATAAGAAGTTTCATCCAAAAAAAATCCCCTTTTTACCGCCATAAAGGTTGAATTTCCAAAAACCCCTTCTTAGTGCTCCCCTACATTATAAAAGGAAGCCGTGTGCAAAATTTCACATTCCTATTCCCAGTATAGTTTCGCCTGTGCATTGATATATCACCCAGTCAGTCAGTCAGTCAGTTTACCATTTTTTATTATAATATATAGATAGAACAAAATAATTTAATGTTTTTATTTTAATATTTTACCTCCCTAATTAGAACGTCGTTGCCAATCGTAATAGTTACATAGATATGTCAAAAAATTCGAATAGATTCCGAACAACTCTCGCACAGTCAACAGCAAAAGTAGATGATGAAAATCAGAAATTCAATACTAATAAACGGAGTTCGCGTCAGAACTGTGTGAATACTTTTGAATCACTTCGACGCCACACAGTTCTGACGCGAACTCCGTTCATTAGTATTGAATTTCTGTTTTTGATCATCTACTTTTGCTGTTGACTGTACCTATGCTATCGTTTCATAAAAAACACGTTTAAGTGGATTACGATGTTATTTCCAGATTATAATAGAAATTTATTTTCAATATTCCAGCAAGAAATAAGGGGAGGAGAATAAGTCCCCTTAATCTTAGCGATACAGGAAAAATATACGGTAATGCCGAAAAATCTGCAGACAGTGCCCTAGACAAGGGAATTTAAATTTGATCCTTTGGAGCCACAGAGCACGGAATCGCTGCAGCGGCAGCGTCTAATGACGTCAATACTAATAAAATTCATGGCGCCGAAAGTGCGTTGATCACACAATTTCTTTTAAGAACCGCCTTCAACGCGGTCGTCAGTTTTAGGCGTTATTTGTGTCGTACTTCGACTAAATGGTAACACGCTTGGTTTGTATGGGAAATGTTAACAATGCCACCTCTAGCTGCGGCCACCGAGTCGTCTCCTTACACTGTGGTTGACGCAGTGGGGGCAAATCCCTGTGACCTCGTCAGCGTTGTGGATTGACACGAGCTTAAGGGGCTCTTTCTTCAGGACTCGTAAACTTCCCTAACAATACTTATGCGGAATTAAAAGAAAAGCAAAGTTTCGTATCTGTTTTGAGACCGCCCTTAGCGAGTAGAGTCTGTTGTTATATTCTCATTGGATTAATTATTTTGGTGTTTGTGTCTCGACGTTGTTGTTTTGGTAAACTGTGTTATAGTTGTTTGAATGTAATTAGTTAGTATTTTCTGTTTGTTGTTGTAAAAACAAATGATGTGGAATACCAATTATTGTATTCTATTAACACAAAAAAATATTTATACATCCTCTAGTTTGAACACTATCCACTTTTCATAATAAATTTAAATTTCCATGTGATCAACTTCGAAGTCTAAACTCCACAAGCGTTACACATGAACGCACTATAAACTTTAATCTTACTCTACTTCGGTCCATCTGGCTACGACCAACTTTCAGCCAGAGTTTGGTTACCTGATTTAGTTACACCTCTACACACAAGTCTGTCCAACAATTGTCTACTGACACATATGCCAGCTGGCTAATTGGCTATGCGCTTACAATTTATGGCTAGTTTGTGCATATCCGAACTACTGGTAGCTACTTATGAGCACAGATGTTGATATTACTTACTACAATATGTAGTAATATATAGCCACTTCCAGCTATAGTAGGTTAATTAAATTGGTGGGTTAATTTCGTTGCACTGAAACTACTACAGGTTACTGCTGTACGTGGTTTCTGAATACAGTAATGAAACTAGTGTGGAATTTCTCTCGGTCTTGCTAATTTCTTAAGTCAAATAATATCAAAAATAAGTGGTTGAAATTATCAACAGGAAATACGTACTCGTTGAGGTAAAAAATCAGTAAGATAAAATGCAAATAACTCCTCTAAATACGTTACGAAAACTTCCTCGAGAATTTGCAGATTTTGATCATCATTTCTATATTTACGAAGATTTGTGTTCTCTTGGCATTTTTTAATGTTCATAAACAACTATATTTACCTCAGAAAGCATGTTGCGAATGGCATTTTCATCAATCTTGTCACCAAGGCTGACCAGGGTAGCGCGAAGATCATTGAAATCGATACAGCCATCTCCATCCATATCAAATAGTAAGAACGCCTGGAAATAAATAAAAGTTAATTAAACGTACAGATACGTGGAAGGAAAACTGTAGGCAATTAGTCTTGAGTCGAAATGAAATTGAAGAAACACATGGCGTAACAGTTGACATGACAATTAAATAAGTTCGTAGAAACTGGTAGGATTTCATTACTAAAACACGGCGTAATAGCCTTAAACGTATTCTTTTGTGCGTAATGTAACACATATTTTATCCAGAAAGGAAAATAAAAATGGTCTAAGATTCAAAATTCAAATATGCAGGTAAGTTTGTACTACCTGTCCCTGGTCAAATCAGTACACACTGTACACAGTATAAAAATATCATGCAGTAGTCTAAAATTCTCGAGATTGCATGCAATAAACGGGATTCCGTACCTCTTTCAGTTCAAAAATTTTATTATCGTCGAGTTCGGACGCAACATTGGCTGGTATACAGAGAGCTTCTCTTGCTCTAGACGCTGAACGGGATCTCGGCTGCGGTGGGACAGTTAAGTCGTTTCCATTCTCCGTTAAAATAGAGCTGTGAGAAAACAAAATGTTATCTCAAATAAAGGTTGTTGTGTCAAGTCGATTCTGAACCATAAAAGTAGAAATTGGTTTGAACTTAGAATCATTTTTAATGGAATTCGATTCCTGATGATTTTACCTTCGATTGTTTGTTACACAATATGGAATCAAACATCTCTATATAAATTGCGAATATTAAGTTATTCATGAAAAGATTCAGATATCAATTTTGTCTCCCAAAGTAGAGAAAGAACAGTATATAATTATAGGATTTAATATTCCACCTAGCGTCTTTTTAGTCACTTCTCAATAAAGACATTTTACAGTGCCGAAATAGCTTTTTGTTAAACCCGGTGCGCGTAGCGGAAATTAAAAATGACAAATAATTCGTTTTTTATGGAAGCAACCTACAGAAGAAGTTAAAAAAATGATGAATATCCACTTTTTAAATTAATTTAATACTTATCATGAATCAATGATAAACTAGATTTATTGTGAATTGAAATTAAATGTACTTAAATAAATAATAAATGAATGAATTGATTTATTACTTGAAACATGACATTTTGAGGAGACCCTGATTTCTGGCATTGGTAATTATGGTAATTATAATCATCGGAAAACTAATGACGACAATAAATATGACGCTATTCAAGAGATCAGAGGGTCTAAAAAGGCCACTTTGGCAGAATCATAAAACGATAACATAATGGACAGTTAACTGTTAAGTTAATCGTATCAAATCCCATTGGTGAAGCATTTTTCAGTTATTTTTTTTTATCTGTGCTAAAATACACATCAATCCAATCCAAATCCAATCCCAATCTCTTTGATTATACCTACGTAGTGCAGCGAAAAAAAGAAAAACACGGACTGTCTTCGCCATATTATAATTCACTATGTTATCCTTTTATGATTCTGCCAAAGTGGCCTTTTTAGGCCCCCAGTTATGCAAACAATGCTTACGCCTAATTTTAGTTACTAAAACCTTCCATTTGTAACTTTTCTAGTAACGTGTTAGCCTAAATAGGGTCATCATTCTCCTGCACATATCCCAATTTACTTGGGGTCGACACAACGTGTCGTTTTTATTCTCATTAGTCTAAATAGGGTAACATTCAAAATTAATTTATTTCTATATACATTTCTTCTATTAAGGTTAGGTTTAGCATGTATGTGCCTATCGACATTTGCCACATTGGATGAACAACATACGTGGTTGGTCACAATTATTGACCAAGCATTGCCAATAATAAAATCAACTTCATCACGCATCATAAGTCCTGCATTGAACATTAAATATTTGATAGAAAGAAAGAAAAATATTTTATAAAAATATTATTTTAATATTTTGTTTTAATATATGTATATTATTTTTATTTCACGATGAGCTCTTTTCCGATACATTTTACTCAGTTTTGAGTAAAGTATTATTACTGAATAAAATTTACGCTATTAACGTTAGAAACTTTCACTGTAGAAAAGAAATAACTTATTATACGTATTATGGGGAAATACGGATGGTCGTTTCTCCATATAAACGCTCTCGCCTGTTTTCTTTCTGGTTAATGACCATAAAACAATTATTTTTTACAGAATAGTAAATATTAACTATTTGTATGTCCCTATGTTTTCTTTTTGTTGATAAATTATTTTTATAAGCACTAGAACCCTCAAAAAATTCCGATTTAAACCGTTGTCAACAGAGGCCTAGTGTACAAATTTGACAACATTTATTGAAAAAAAAAATATAGAGACACAGTATATACCCTACTTATCCAGTTTATGAAATATCTTTTAAATTGGTTCATTATTTGGAGGAGGAAATAGGTGAGAGCCAAACCTCGAATTATGACTTTTTACTTGGGATTTTTCAAAAGTCTCTCCGATCGTCTCGATCGTCGATTTCCTCTTAAACACTTACTCTCCAGTTGAAAGCGATTGTAGAAGATTCTCTTTAAATTTCTTTATTTCGTCCTTAGCATCGTCCGGCTTGCTACGACGGCGCTCCCCTTTTGATCCCCTCTGCGAAAATACAATACACTTTGTAAAGCCGCCATTTTAATAGGAACAACACTTTCATCCTATTATAGCATATTAAAAGTTGCTCCTTTTATAAAGAGCACCTCTAAAAAAAATCGTTTCACACTGAAAAAGATTCAAACTAAATAAATTGATGCAAAAAATAAATGAAGGATGTGGAACAGCTGATTTTATCACACGAAACCCGTTTGATAAAATTAACTGTTTCCAATCGACAGTAAAATATTAATTCTCTCTTTGATGTGACCGGGAAAGATAACACTGGTGATTTCCCAAACTCAAAAGTCTTCGAGAAGAGAAATTACTTACTTGTCAAAACTTTGTTTACAGTTTAATTTACAAAGGGCTCAGACCTTGTGTTCACTTTATTTATTTTTCATTTAAAACGTATTATATTTTAACAGCTTAGAGTGAGATTACTTTGAATTAACTTACTCTTTTCGCGGCGCCGTTCGTATCTTGGTCCGCCATGTTTTAAAATTCAACTGAACTATGTTTTTTTTTTGCTTGTAGTGTCCTATGCGTGTTTCCACGACCGTACTGACTAAAGCAAGAATTGTAACTACACGTCAGGAGTATTAAATTTACATTGCATTTTCCGTCAGCCGAGTTAATTATTTATTTCGGACGGATGCACGCAGATTTCGAGATTAGCCGTGATGTTTGCCTCAACTAATTAATCTTTGGGGCAAAACTGCTTCAAGATTTCCAGGTCAACGAATTGTTTGTGCAACGTGTACATGTTTCCACTTGTTTGGGACTGGGAAGGGTTGAGCTCTTACAGTTGTTTGTGTTTATTTTGGCAAATATGGCGGCTGAATGTTCCGAATTTAACGGCATTAGTAAGGCTTGCAATTCAACGGATATCCATTAACCCGATTTACCATTTAACGTTGTAATTTACTGTTTGATTTCTCTATGGCCTCAATTTACGTTATTAACAGGAATATTGTATTTACCAAAAACCATAATCCACTCAGCATTAATATTAAATTTTGTAGTGTCTTGGGTTAATCTAATCTCATCTAATCTTGTATGGATACACATGTTGGCAGGAGATCAAAAATGAATAACGACTATTAATCTCTGCGATATGACCAGGATAGTCAATTAAATAATATTTTACGACCCAGAAGGAGGCGTAATGATGTCAAAAATAAATAAAACATGTGTCAACATATTAAACCTTCAGTAAAAGTAATAAAATTAGAAATTTAAACTTCACGGTAAATAACTTGTTTAAAATTACTAGTTTCAAAGAAAACGTGACTTACGTGACACAAATATTATTATAAATATTTTTTATTGCAATAATCCGTGAAAAAAGTCGTCATCATCATCTGCCTAGCCTTTTCCCAACTATGTTGGGGTCGGCTTCCAGTCTAACCGGATGCAGCTGAATACCAGCAAAAAAGTATTTAACGAAAATACAAAAATAAACTGTAAAGATTAAAAAAAGAAAACTATTAAACTTCCTGCAATATATGCATGACGTCACGAGACTCACGGGATAATTATGACGTATCTATTTAAATAGGTATGTGAATGATGTAAAAAAAATGGGAGGCTTATATCTAACGACTACAGCGATGATAAATTGGTCAATTTATTATGAAAATATTTCAGTGTATCGTACAATATCATTATAAAAAAACCGGTCCTGTGCGAATCAGACTCGCGCACTGAGGGTTCCGTACTTTGTAGGTATGTAAATAGTTTATCACGGGTTTTTTTAAATGTACCGACAAATTTACGGTTTTCGGATTTTTTCCTTTACTTGTGCTACATGATCTTGCTTCTTGCCAACTTCATGATTCTAGGTCAACGGGAAGTACACTATAAATTTTGATTCCCTTGATAGTGTCGAAATATACGTTTTTTGCGGCATAAACGGTATATTTTTTTACGTTAACCTAGGTGTTTGATTTTTTTCACAGCTTCAAGGTACTGTAGACCTGAGTATATGATTTAATTTGAACTCGATACCTCCACGCGTTCCCGAGATAAAGGACTTTGACAGACAGGCGGACAGACGGACGGACAACAAAGTGATCCTATAAGGGTTCAGTTTTTTCCTTCTGTGGTACGGAACCCTAAAAATAAGTTACAATTACAAGGTCAGTTCATAAAATGTAATCTAGCTCACAATTTATCAAATAATAAAAACGTTGATGCGCTTTGTTATAATTGTCTATATAATTATGCCTACCATACCTACACTTTCTCAATTTCTAAATATTTTAGAACTGATAAATATTAAAGGCAAAAGAAATATATAAGTCGACACGTGCTGCCCTCTCCCAGCGACGCCCTAAGCCAAGGTCCGTAGCCCACAGGGGGTGTCCTTAGCGTGTAGTCGCTTAGTTTTTAAGTTTATTTATGCCCCGGCTGGAGGCCTTAATTTATTGAGGCATCCACAGGAAAGCCCGGTTAAGCAGTCGACAACCCCTAAGGTTGAACTGCGAGATGCACTTGTTAAAAAAAAAACTTCTTTTACCTTTAATATTTATCTTATTTTTTTAAACTACTGAACTCCACCTGCTACAACTAGCAGGTGGCGTTTCTGCCAACCCCCATTGAAATAAGACGTAAGTATAACTACGTGTGTATGTAAATATAAAGGGTTTACACAAAATAAGCAAGAAAATATAGTTTAACAAAAGTAGGTGTTGATAATTCGAGAAGTTTCCATAAAAGTAAATGGTTTGAACAAAATGTGACTACATATAATAATCCTGTGACATTTTCCGCCTTGAATGCTGAGAGATGAGATTTCTCAACTTTTACGATTTGGCGATTGTTTATGTCACTACAACCTTATTATTAAGTTTTATGAGAATGCTGTTCTCATAAAAGTTAATCGGATGAAATATTGCATGTTTTTTGTTTTATTTACTTTACCGTTTTTTCTGAGCAATAAGTATTTTAACTATTTGACCGCCATACGTCAAAAAATCAAAAACGTGCCCTCGGCGTCAAAGTCTGTCATGTAGTCGAACCGTGGCGTGCTGGGCACATTTTGGTTTGTCATTTATACATGACTGTGGCGGTCAAAAGGTATTGGTCTGTGGTGTTATTGATAAGTCATCTTAGTTTAAGCCCAGTTTTACAAAGCCTTCGTCTTATACCGTGGAGCTTTGACCCTATCTGGCTAGCTCCGAGTGTAATAATTTCCGATTGTACTAGGTCCCGGTTACTTCGCTATATTTTCTTTTACCGTAAAGGCTCCCGCGGAGAGGTGCAACGCGATTCTGGGAGAACAATTTCTATGAAGTTTTCATAGAAATTGCTACGTTGCGCCTGTCTGTGGGAGCCTTAGGTCGGTGTTATCAAAGAGGAACCTTAAAAGTAACTACGTCTAAGGGCTGATATTACCAAAATCAGATATCTTTTAGTCGTGGATTAAAATTGACGTCTGACAGTTCCAGTATGGACAAACTGTCAAAAATTCAAAACTTATGCTCAGGATAACACTTATTCTAGCTAAGATACAAGTTTGGTGGAATTCGCCCTTAGTGTCGACGTCTCTCAGTATGACAAAAATTTTAAGGATAATACATTCAAAAACGATTTTAAATAAATAAATTTTAGTTCTAGTTACAAATTACCATCGTCTCCTACCTCCTTCGTCCGATCAGCTAGATAAACGCGATCATGTAAATACGACAGAGTCTCTAGTGAATCAACAGCGGCGAGGTAATCCGCACCACGAACAGGTGTAAGTGGGTTTTTAATCAACTACAAACGCAACGGTTTAGGAGAGTCCACGTGAGATTCGTGTAGGGCTGTCACAGTTCCGGATTTGGGATAATCGCTTCAGTAACTATAATAAAATTATTCTACATAATTATACACACAAAGTCTATTTTCTCAACGGGCGATTGTAGGTTTGGGATAATTGGAAGACGTTTTTAATTTAAAATTTCCATCACGTAATAAATAATCATAACATAGCATAATCACCCTATAATGTTCCCACTGCTGGGCTGAGACACTGGCCATAATCCACTACGCGGGACGAGCAGGTGGATGCCACATGTCTTCGATTTTTTTTGATCTAGGGCATGCCGGTTTCCTCACGATGTTTTCCTTCACCGTTTAGAGAGCAGATTTTTTTTTCAACACTACTGATGAAAAAAATTACTCTTTATATGCCTGCTTATGTTCGAAATCACGACGAAGTAAGCGAAGTTTTAATTAACAACGCACATGTAAACAAAGCAGAAAATGTCTGTTATGACTGATGAATCGGTTTTAATATATAAAAGAAGCATTCAGCTTTCACGCTTTTAAAATGTATGACTTGACGTACACACGGTAGTTAATTAACTGTTTCAATTACAAAACGAGGAATTAAAAATAATAGTATTGAAATATTTTTGGCATTGTGATTTCGAAAATAAAGTGAATTGACAGAAACAGGTAGCTTAATATTATTACCTACAATGTTTTTCAATATTATGCTCTTGTAGTATTTTTATAAGTTTCAGTGATAATCTGGCGACACAAGTATCTTCTTTGAAAATAATTAATTAGTAAAAAATAACGTCTTTTGAGCCAGAAAAAAAATTTGCACTCTTGGTTACAAAAAAATACTTATTTTAAAATTCCTTCTGTAGTAATTAATTTTAAAATATGGGATTTAGTTGTTATTTAGATAATTGAGGCGGTTACTAGAAGACCTACCTCCTACTTCCTACCCATCTTAATTGGCAAAAAAAACAATACCCCGTAAGACTGGTTGACAGACTTTTAGGATTCCCGACTAAGTATACCTACGTAAAGTCTGTCAAAGATCTACAAAGAATGACAGCCGGAACCAACGGGTAAACATGCTTATGAGGCACGGAGGGGTCTCGGTATGACAGGGATCCACGAACCAACCTCGGAAAGCGTAGCCGACCGAACTGTGCAGCCGTTACTATTTAGACAAATCTTTCTTCTAAAAGTGGCAGCCCTGAATGTGAAGGTGATCCGGAACGGAGGCAAGGAATTGGGTTTGCACTTATGTTTCTTTGGCATTCGAACACCGCAATTTATTTTTGTAGCACGATTGAGGATGTTTGCTTTCATTAATATCAAGATGGATGATAATTATTTTTAAGTGCCTACTTAATTTAATGTCATGGTCTATTTCTGTCGGGGGTTAATTAGGTCGATGACATTAGCCCACGGAATAGTCCGTGCATTAGCCATATCTTGAACATTAATATTGGAAAGGAAGATGGTGTCACGTATGTAAGAACGTCACACGGATGTTGGTGGGTTAATAAAAATCAAACTTCTCGTTTTCTAAGAAGCTTTATGTTTGGATAGGAAGATATTTTTGGAGTCAATTGCGATATCGGTAGCCATCATGTTTCGTGCAAATTGAGCGCGAATAAAATAGACAGATTTTATTACAATGTGTTCAAGTGGCATATATGATGATGGTCATACGAAAGGTTACGTGGCCTGGGGGGTGACCTGGGGGCCTAAAAAGGCCACTTTGGCAGAATCATAAAAGGATAACACTAAAAATGGTAAAAATAAACATTTTATGAAAATAAATTGAGTCCCTAAGTCTATGTCCTAAGTACACAATAGAGTTGACATGTTACTTAAATATTCTACTTGAACAGCAAAGTGCCTGACAGTAACAGACCTTATACTTTACATCACAAACACATACTTCTTGTCATAAGCATAGTATCGTCAGCCTATAATGTTCCCACTGCTGGGATACAGGCCTCCTCTCTATGAGAGGAAGTGGGCCGTGATCCACCTCCACGCGGGCCCGGTACGGTTTGATAGATGGCACATGTCTTCGAATTTTTGGTTTTAGGACATGCCGGTTTCCTCACGATGATTTTCTTCTTCGTTTTTGAGAGGTCTCTCGATGTCTAATGATATTCATACAATCGCATTAGTTAAACTTACTTATATTATTTGCAATATATATTATAATTGACGAACGATTCTTCCAGTAACTATAATTAGATACTACGTATGTGTTGTATTCACAACCTTTTTCCTTGCTTCCAATCAATTTCTCTTGTTGTTTGCTTCGCATTTCAGAAACAATCTGCAATACTAAATAGTATTGATGCTGTGTAATCTCTTATGTACAGACACCAGCATATCAAGCTCAACTTTGAACCTTAGGCTTTAGCGATAAAGTTGAAAATCTGTCAAAGAAATTTTACAGATTGTAATCACTCAATCATCATACGTCACCAGTTAAATAGGTACCCGACTTTTGGCCACTTTACTCAAAAATCTTAACCGAAACCAGCACTGTAACTGTGCAACACACGATTGATCACAATCTGAATGATTTTGAGGGATATTGGTAATCTATTGCTACATATGTTCGAAAAAATTGTCTTCTCGACAACGTAAATAACGCAATGAATGTTGTTGTACTGTCAAAATGAAGCCATTGCTAATGATAGTTTGTTACGCAATTACTCTGCAGCCTTCTTCCAAACCAAAAGCTAAACTTCATAAAACATAAGAACAGCTGCTGAGCAAACTGTAACATATTCAGCAACTGGACGTCTATTCGGCTTAGTAACTAAGTCGTCATACAATTTGCGAGGTGGCTCTGAGCTGCTTATCTGACCTAAGCATTACCATATGTTACAGTTCTAACTTGTTGTTCCCAAACACTGGTATATACACTTGGTAAAATATGAAGCACCCTTGTAGAGAAAACTTGCTTTTTTGTGAACTTTGTCATTGGGTAGTCTAGACGAGGCAGATAGCGACATTTTATCCACGATCTTACACAGTATGTTTTGTTTTTCATCGTTTTGAACGTACTATGGGAACCATTATTCAACATACAACTTGTCTTGGTTGGTTGGTAACAACTGACGAGTCTATATATTTTATAGCCCCTGTTCAACAAGCAATGGGTAAATTAAGGGTGTGTTTTTCACCCTTGCTTACCCCTTCGGGGTATACAGGCGTGACGTTATGTGGTTTCGCCCCTGTTGTGCAGATGTGTCAACCTAAAATGAAGGCACCAGCTTAATAAAATATTCTCACAATTCATTCACGGGCAAGGTGTGGGTATCGGTTACAAAGGTGACCAGGTACCTAAGGTATTCCACCTGGTCATAAGGGAACACTGTTCTACCATTGGGCAGACAATTTTGCATCAAATATTCAACACATGTGTAAAAGGACAGAACACAGTATTTCATGTAAAAGGCACCGAAGCGGTTTTGTAAATAAGTGAAAAACGTTTTATGAAAACACAATCTGCTTTTAGGATAACGACGTGTGTTTGTTTTTCCAAAAACGTTACATTAACGTCACATATTCCAGCTGGCTTATAGAAGAACGTGTTGACATAACCTTATATAAGGATTCTTTTATTAAAGCTTCAACAATGTTTAATTTGATTTTGTATAACTGCCAAATAAAATGCTAACAAAAGTAACTTTTATTAAAATTGCTGTGCCAATAAACGAATTGAAACCGTGCACAAAAAGGCTGCAAATAAAAGAGCAGCGTCGATTGGTGGTTTGATTACACAGCAAGCGCCGACGGGAATCACCGACAGTTAAATACAATTACAAACACTAACAGACGCCGTAAACTGCAGAGATGTATGACACAGACGAAATTGTCCCATTTGCACTTTAGTACCACTTAAACTTTTGTTAAAGTACACGCTCGCTACAAACTAAATGTGTTTTCCAATATCCGTTCGTGGTGTTCGGAAAGGCGCTGCCGTGTCATTTACCGTAATTGTACTAGTAACAGGCGCTTGGAGGCCTAACATTTCGCTTGCAACTGCCACCCATTTATGTTAGGCCCACAACATCAGTACAAATATTTTCCAACCCAAACTCATTTGCTTTAATACCGACAACAGTATGGAGATCTTCTAACGCTGGTGCAATGACACTCCGCTTCGGGACGAAGCCGTTTCCCTACTCATTATCGTTAACAAAAGGATTGTACCCAATTTACATAGCTGTATATCCTTGACTATTATGTCGTTCGTCGTTGATTTTCGTGGATTTCGTATATTATGCTTAATCATATGCCGTTTTATTATGGTCTAAATCACCAATACTAAAAGAGTGCATTTCAATAATCTCGTTTCATATGCCAAAAATAGTATATTAGAAAGGGGTACTGCCACTGCTGCTCGTAAGACAAACATCCATTCGTATAAGAATCAATGTTTTATTCTGCCTCATGCAATTTCTGAGGGCTTATACGTATTGACAGCGAAGATGTATTACATTTCTCCAATTATGCGAAAGGTCGTTCAGTGACAAGAAAGAAACCAAACGCACGATGATATTTCGACGGCTTCGTGATCTTGAATAAGAAATACTATTTTTCATTCTCAACTGACCGGAATACGGCAACCCGTCTTCGCTATTTCATAAAGCACTTCTTACTTGACAAGACTATTATATTTCAATGTGAAGTGGAAAACATTTCGTTTTGCTTTTGTCGTTATTGATTTATTTTGTCGTAACATTCAGATTTTTGCATGAATCATTCAGCGTATTGTTATTGTGAGCGCCCGTCTCTACTGTTACAGGTAATATTTGTGCATTTTTGTACATTTTAAAAAAACCTTTCGGTTTTCTGCCATTTGTTTTTCTGCCACTTGTTTTTCTGCGACCTAGGTTTATTTGTTTAATCGACAAAAGACCTCCTCTCCGGTATTTCGCCTGCCCTATCTACTGCAGTTCCGGGAGATATATCACGGCATTTAACGCCAACGTTCCCCTGTGTGTCCTCCATAAACGCGCACACTGCTATATGCGGTACTACAGCAGGCTGCATAAAGCTTACCTGCGCCTTTGCACCCGGTGTAAAATATTTGACGCTGTGAGCTCCAAATTTCATAAAATAAAATAGAAAAATGTTCTAGTGCTTGAGAGAGTCAAATTGTTTTGCGACCAAATGAGAAAATGGCTTTGATGTGTTCAGAAATTGAGTTTGATGGAAAAGTCTCAATTTGCATTGTGTTGGTGATATTTTATATTGTAATATCAGAATAAAAGAGTGCAAAATGTTAAATGACTCAATGTGAATTCAATTTCTGTCGGTTATGAAAACGCTTACCAACATACTAAAAATTTTACGCCATAATATTATCACGCCGACCCTGTATCTCCCCATTGTGTAAGTGTAGGCACGTCATTTATTTGAACACTTCTAAACATAATTTTAACGTCCCTACTATTCAGCTGCACAGTTTACAACAAACAAAAGGTTTTAATGTTGACTGTCCATAATCAGCCTCTTGGGCGCAATTTTTCCTGACCCGCCAACTCGAGCCTGCGATTACTTGACTTTAGTAATCCCTATACACGAATTTAATCTTTGTTCTTTCCACTATAACCCTGTTCACAGTTCATTAATTTAATCTACTAATACAACACATCATTTCGTTGTATAGTTTAACTACATAAGGCACTCACTTTAATTAGTTACTTTGATCCGTAAATTCTCTGTAGAAAAATTTACTGTGATAGCTTAAATATAAATTCCCTCCGCTCCATGGTCTATCGTAGCTGAGCTAAGAGAAATAATATAAAAAATCCGCCCCGGCAGCGCCATTTTTCTTTAGCCTGGCGCTTATTTAGCTTTAATATGTTCCTTTCTTGCTGAACCTAAAAGTTTATGAGGCATCGTGTTTGATTCTTAAGCGGCATCGTGATGAAAACTTTTGAGATAGCGTTGCAGTGTATATTTTCGTGTAATTTTTGTGTACATTTTGTCACTGCTTTGAAGCATGTAACTATAGTTTCCACTTTTTGAGTTGAAACACCTGTGTTATAATACGTTAGCTTATGACAGTTATTAATTTTATATTTTAATTAAATTTCTTGTTGCTCTATTTTGCATATATGTACTCTTTTTAGTCACGTAAGCTGGATAAACTCAATTCCCAGAAGGACCCAGTTTTTCTTTGAACTACAAATATTTTCTAAAGCCATCCAACTAAGCTAAATGTGCTTGTCGTAGCCATTCTTCCAACGTAATAGCTCAACTGGGTCACATTATGTGCACTTCTTATCTCTGAACAAACGACCCGATCCCAAATGGCTTCACTAAAAGTACCTAAGTCAAAAAATTAATCTAACTTTACGTAGTCAATATGACGCACAAATTCCTCACATTGGACAACAATAGGGGGGTTCATTAATATTGTGACGATGCCCCCGTCCGCCTCATCTGACCTCGTTAATCAAAACTAATGACAGAGATAAAAATATTTCCCACGTTTGCTTGAGCTGAGAAATTACTCGTTATAGTTTTTCTGATGATTTTGATAGCTGAATTACTTGTATTGATTTATATGATGGTTTGATTGGATTTACTTAGGTAATATACCTAAGAGTTTCTGAATACATAAATATACAAAGTTGACTTCGTTCAATTCAAAAGTATTCAAATAAGGCTGAGAATCAGCACTTTTCGAACGTCAAAATTACATAAGGCAGTCCCCCAAAACTCCCGCCATTCACTTGATATGACAATATACTACCATTCGCCATCCACAAGATTACATAAGTTACATAGCATATATGAAGACATACCTACCGAAAGGAGTTGCCTACTTCGTTTCAGGGCATCCTTCTTCAGTTCACACAAGCAACATAGCCTGTGTGTAGTGTTTTCTTATCTAAAGTCAGTAGTTAGCTAGAGCCAACTAATTAGAGACTTTGAAAGCTAACGAGCCAGCGATCTTAGCTACTTTTTTTATCGTTGAACTGAAAATAGTATCCCCGCTTTGACATTTTACTTTGTGCTGTTTTAAAAGCGAAATAAGGCTGTGCTCAGACATGAGTCAAGACTTTGTTTAAATAGAATTTCACCCTGTGAAACAATCATGAAAACGATAAAAATGATAATGAAACAGTGTTTATTTACAGACATTTCAGGCAACAAAACAGTCATAGACAAAGTTGTCAAAAAATCTGCTGAAAAATGGGTTTGACATAAATTAGACAAAACTGTTCTGATTCTGGTCCACGCAGTCTTCTAACTGTACTCACGAACATATATACCTTTTACTTACGAAAGACTCAAACGTGATTTTGTATTGGCAGATATTTTATGGTGTTACGAATAGGTAGTATTTTCATAAGCATAAAAATATGAAAGTGGTCTTTCCATATGATGCAATTTTTGTTTCACGACAAAAACGTTTAGAGTTTTGCGTATCTTGTGGGAAGGTATTTCGTCGTGAATGTGTTTACTGTGTAAGTATTCTTGTTGATGGCCTTATATAAAGTGTTGGCCATAAATCTGCCTATACAGCCAGATTAATACAATATTTAGCTTCAATCTACCCTCGAGAACCCTTGCGCCCAGAGGAAGGACGTGATAAAGGTTGGACAACCTTCCTTACGCTTTTTTTGGCAAGAATTTCACGAAAAAACTTTCGCAGTAAAAATCCTATCTTTTTCTTTGCAATAAAGCGATTATCGAAAAAGAAAAGAAGAAACCTAAACGCAAAAGTCCTAAAACGAAATAATAACTTTTATATAATTAACTCATTTTTATAATCTTAATCAGATACCTTATGTAGAAAACTAAATCAAAGATATAAAATGTTGAAGATTTTTATAAAGGATCTTCAAGACAATTATCACCCGAGAAAAAGGACTTAGACAAGGATATTACGTTTCTAATTAGCTATAAATTATATCTAGTCTGATAAATATCTAAGAGAACGGTATTAGAATTTCACTTATGTATGACAATAAAGCCTTTAATGAGTTTCGTGAGATACATTTAATTATGTTTTGAGTGGGCATTAACGGATCTGCTCAAGTTTACAGTGAAATATATAAAGGTATACAGAAGCACATCAAGCTACTACATACTGTCACATTTCTTTAATAGATTTTCAACTTTATCGCTAAAGAATAAGGTTCAAAGTTGATCGGCAATATTTGACAGTTTTCTGTACATAATTTGTAAACTAACAGTCTTAGGCCTGATTTCTCAAGAGTCAGATAATTTTTATCTGATGAATAAATATTGCGGTTCAACAGCTTTTGTAGAGAATTTGTGTCAAACTGTCATAATTATCTATTCTTCAGATGTATGTTAGCTGACCATTGAAAAATCAGTCCTTAGAATAAGAATATTAATATGTACATTTAAACTGGCTTTATCGACCAGTAGCGTTCCACCCTTGCTTCACACGGTTTTTACAACTTGACGAAACATCGAGATTTTTTTATTATTTTTAAGTTTAATATTAATGTGTTACACAGATTTATTCCGGTCTGATCCCCTGAACCCCCCCCCCCGATCCCCTGCACACATAAACCTTTCGGAATTAATTCCTTAAATGACCGCATCAAAATCATTCGCGGAGTTTAGCAGAACAAGTTAGTCACACACACAGACACGAAAACCGACTTCAATTTATAATCTATATATAATATATACATAATTATATAAAATTCAAAGTCCTGACTGACTGATATATCAACGCACAGCCTAAACCGCTGGTCCTAGAGACATGAAATTTGGAGGGTGTGTTCTCTGTGAAGAGTAGGCATCCACTAAGAAAGGGTTTTTCGAAATTCCACTCCTAAGAGGGTGAATGAGGGGAGGGTGAATTTCACGCGGGCAGAAGCTAGTATGTATATATAATTAGGTTCGACCAGAGCCCCTGTTTTTGTTTGTACTTCACGGCTAATTCAATCTTTTGAAACAAAATGTACTGCAATGTGAGTAAACCTAAAACCATAAAAAAAAAAACCTGAATAAACTGTATCAGGGGAGGTATTGTTTCCTTAATCATATTAAGTTTTTTTAATGATAAATTAGATTTAGGTACTACGTTAACTTACATTTACAATCAAAAAAATTTAATGCAATTTTCTTTCAAATCTAATACATCTACCAACCAGCCAGTACATTGTTTAAAACTACAAAGCAAAAGAAACCTCTTTGTAATTTACGTAAACAGATGTTACTTACGGATATTAAATCTGTTCGGATCTCGACCCAGTTGAACGCAGTCCAACTAATATTATATCCTTTTATATATATTATCTGTTATGACTTTGCCATGCGTTGAGTTATTGAGACTTGATTAGAATTCTTTGTTGTAATGATTTATTATTTCGATGCTCGGAAGTTTACACTATCTATTCTTTGTAGTATATTATCAGCCTTCAAAGTTCCTGCTGCTGGGACCCTTCTCGGTGAGAGGGAATGGGCCGTAATCCACCACGCGGGCCCAGTAGGGGTTGGTGGATGTCACATGTCTTCAAATTGTTGGTTCGACGACATGCTGATTTCCTCACGATGTTTTCCTTCACCGTTTTGAGAGCAGTGGTGATAAAATAATTAACAGAAAGTAAAGTGCCTGCCTGGGTTCGAATCCTGCACGAAATACAACCGTTACCACTGTTCTTGTATTCTATATAGTGTGCTGGCTTCATTACGTTTTAAATAAAGCAAAAGTCACCTACATACTTACATTTTTGTACTTGTTTTCTATACCTAGTTTGGCCTTGTTTTCTATACCTAGTTTGGCCTTGTATTCGACAAAAAAGGCATCATTTGTATATACACATCAATACAAATATTATTAAAAAACTGGCCAAGTGCGAGTTGGACTCGCACACGAAGGGTTCCGTACCACAAGCCAAAAACGCCGAAAAAAACACGTTTGTGGTATGGGAGCCCCTCTTAAATATTTATTTTGTTCTGTTTTTAGTATTTGTTGTTATAGCGGCAAGAGAAATACATCATCTGTGAAAACAACTTTCAACTGTCTAGCTATCACGGTTCATGAGATACAGCCTGGTGACAGAAGGACAGACGGACAGTGGAGTCTTAGTCCCGTAGTCCGTAGTGGAGTCCGTTAGTCCGTAGGGTCCCATTTTTACCCTTTGGGTACGGAACCCTAAAAACAAACCCATCCTCTAGACTTTTCTGGGAGTATGACGTAAAACATTGATTCTACGTTAAAAAAAAAAAACTAGATAAAGCAAATAGAAAAAGAAAGAAAAAATATTTAAAGCGAAAATAAAAGATAAAGCTAAAGAAGCTAAAAAGAAGTAGAAGAAACAAAGAAGAAAAAAAAAGAAGCTATAGATAAACCATATACTGTCTATTTTTTGTTAAAACCATCTGCCTGGTCTGTTTTAGCATAACCTACGTGCCTACGTTATGAGGCGACAAAACACGCTGTCGGCCAAATAAATGTGGCACCATCTTACGAAGTAGGTAAATGTTAGGTTAAATCGAGGAACCCTTTCTTATGCCGATACTTTTCTAGGTTAACTGTAGTAAAGAAGGTAGAACGGCTATTGTCTCTCGGGTCGGAGGGCTCCGAAGGATGACACGACCTGTCGATTCATTTGTGGTATTGTAATGTTTTTACCCTCAATTCGCAAATTGCGGTATTCACGTGGTGCTTTTAAGATTAATTACGTTCACTTGGTTGCTACTACTACGGCTTGCTACTAAAATTATCGCACAATTTAAAGAAACATAACATTCTGCTCACCCAAGATCGTTGAGAAAAATAAACAATGCACACACGAGGAAAGTAATTGCTACCCACTTGACTTACGTTGCGAGAAATATCAAGTGAAGATTGAGTTCATTTTTACCGTCAGTGTTTATGAGCCCCGTGGAATAAACACCGCGGAATATTACCTGTTTTAATACATACATACCAGTATCTACTTATACAACGTAGGTGATGTTTTCTGGCAAAATGTTGAAACAGAAGTGTCTGGCTCATAACGGCAGTATTGGCAGATTAAGCTCCACTTGTCAAGGCCATGTCTAGGATGGTTGACCGGTCTTAAACATTTAGACCTGTCAAGGCCTCTAAAATCACGGTAAGCTGTTGGTCCCAGCTGTCACACAAACATTAAGCCAGTGGCAATCGTTGCGGTCAGAATATCTGTATAAAATATGCTTGTCACTGTACTGATTACTGATTCTGGAGAGGAAGGCTTTTGCACCTGGCGTTTGTCGAACATTTACACAGCGTAGATTCACGCGATATATTATCGGATTTCTTTCGTTGATTTGAATTCAATGACGTTGCTGGTAAAAATTTGTAAAATTGTATTGAAAAAAACCGGCCAAGTGCGTGTCGGACCATGTACAATGAAGTGCAAAAGCAAACTTATCAAATCAAAATATGACACTAGTCATTGAATGCTGATGTCAGCTTTCACAATTTGACGGCACGGTTGGCGCAGTGGTTAAGCGATTGACTGCTGCGCTGCGTGTCGCGGGTTCGATTCCCGCACGGAACAAATATTTGTATGACCTACAAGTAGTTGTTCCGGGTCTGGCTGTTTGTGTATGTGAGTTTAAATGTTTGTAAACGCACCCACAATACAGGAGAAATTCCTAGTGTGGGGCAACGTTTTAAAAAAACAAGACAAAACAAGACAAGACAATAATTGTCATTTTGGTTGTCTCCCAGCCATAATAGGTAATACGGGCTGGTGTCCCCAACTCCACGTCAAACGCGTACTTATTTTGCGTAATAAATAACCGTACTTACACAGTTTATTCAAGAAAAACATTTATAATTTGTATCGTTCTTTCTAGAATGAAATAAAGGCTAGACCAAGACTAGATACTGTTGTTGTACAGACGCCAGCACATGAAGCTTCCAAAATCTGTCAAATTTCTTTAATAGATTTTCAACTTTATCGCTAAAGCATAAGGTTCAACGTTGATTGGGAAAATTTGACAGTTTCGGGTAGCTTGATGTGCTGGCATCTGTACAATAGCATTTTAAAGAACAAAAATTACTAGGTCGGAACAGTACCTATGTTTAGAGTTACTTTGAAGACTGTAAAACGGATTTTTCAGCACCATTAAAGAATTGCTTACCAAAACGGTTTTCGTGTATTAATTTTATGTGTGCAAAGCCGCCAGCGGGCCGCTAGAGTACCATAAAATTTATCATGTCATCACTCGGTAAAAGCATTTTCATTTTTCGTGTACATACATGGAAGGATAATGTTGGCAAGACCATAATATATCATTTACCTCCACTTACTTGAAGAATAGTGTCTCATATTATAATGTTTATGCAATATGAATGATATTACCTATATCTACTCGGTGTACATAATAAAGAGTAGAATAATCTAAAGGGTACTCCATATTTTTCTCGAAATCATAAATGTATGATTTCGAGAAAAATGTGGAGTACCCTTTCTCACAGAGACGGTAATAAGCCAAATTTCTCTCGTGAATAATACTTACAATTCTTTGAAAGGTTGTCCTGTTGAAAGAAAAGAAAGAAATGATGAAGATAAATTTATTTAGCAGAGACTAAAAGGTTGTGACTGTCTTATTTTTTGTCCCGGAAAGCCCATACTTAAGTAGTTTTATTATTAACCCAGAAAACAACGAAAAAAGAGTGTCGGCGTTGACTTTTAAGTAGTTTATATGACACACTTTTAGGGACTTTACTACCCGGAGTCCGGACACAGGAATGTTAAATGAGGAGTTGTCTTCACACAAAGCGTTCCTTGGAAGAAAGGATTGTCCCAAAATATAAAAGTTTTTGTTACGAACTCTTATTTTACATTAGTATAATACAATTCAGACTAGGATTTCAATTCAGACCTTACCATGTTCCATACTCACGCCTTCTTTCCATGGGGGTAGGCACCAATACCTACTATGTTGTTTTCAAGCTTCACTCTTTCACTAATTACAACTCTAAGCGTATGTACAGACGTCAGCCCATCAAGCTACCCAAAACTGTCAAATTTTCCCAATCAACTTTGAACCATATGATTTAGCGATAGAGTTGAAATTCTACTAAAGAAATTTGACAGATTGTAGTAGCTTGATGTGCTGGCGTCTGTACTTAGATATACTTTATATCCTTTAATTGACCCTCTTTTGCTCCGCAAATATTTCCTACCCAGATATTTTTATATTTCAGTTTATGCTCCATCATGAGACGCCATTACTCCATATTACGTCCCGCTGCGCTAAACCAAGTAATCACTGGGAGACCGGTTGCCTTTTTCATGTATACGGGATTTATCGTGGTAAGGCATGCCGCTCGTAAGTTATGGTAGGAACGTAGATATGGCCATAGTTTTATAGAGTAGCGTTTAATATTAAAGGAGAATGCATGATGAGTCGTCACTTTTATGCGCTGCTAATAAAACTACACCAATATTATTAAAGTACATAATATCTAGCCGTTAAACTGGTAAATCAGTGTCTTATTTTTAATTCTACTTTTACTATTACCTACATTCGTTTATAACTTATATTGTGTAATTCAACTAACGCTATCTTGTACTTACTACTTATTTCTGTGCTAGTGCTGTGCACTTCTGTAAGTGACGAACTCACAATTCCTAAAACTGTATGTGATTTTTGTTTGTGTATGTCGTAGTGAGTTAGTCGTTGAAGTGCCATAATAAATAAATAAAATAATAATTCTATAGAACTTTTATGTTGGCGAAACAAAAAAATAAGCGGCCACGTGTGCCACTCTGAGTCGCACACGAAAGTTTCCGAATCACAAGGCAATAATGCCGAAAACAATAAGTTTCCTTAATTTTTTACTTTATTTTATTTTTATTGTTTGTTGTTATAGCGGCAATAGAAATACACTCTCTGGTTTTAAAAAAAATACTGTCTACCTAAGATACAGCCCGCTGACAGACAAACGGACGGATGGAGGGACGGACGGACAGCGGAGGCTTAGTTGGTCCCGTAGACAGTTGGCACCCTTTGGACCCTTAAAAAGGTATTCGTCTTATCTTCTAAAATGCAGCTACGAAATGAGTGTCGTAATAATTTTTCGGATTAGCGTTTTTCAACTCAAAAAAATAAGCGTTATATAAATACCTAAGAATTTCAGTCTTCAAGCGATCCGTCAACGTTAAGGCTCAACTCACACCAAAAGAGCGTCGAAGCGCAGCGAAGCGGAGCGCAGTTTCAGTGTCATATGAATTTTAACTTTATTTTCATTACTATAATACTTATTATCGCATGAGACACTCGAAAGAGTCGCGCGGATGCCCGCGGCGCCGCGGGAATTCCGGCGAATAGCCTTCTCTACCGAGCGGTTGCGATAATAAGTATTATAGTAATGAAAATAAAGTTAAAATTCATATGACACTGAAACTGCGCTCCGCTTCGCTGCGCTTCGACGCTCTTTTGGTGTGAGTTGAGTAGACTCAACTGTTGTTGTGACTGCTGTTGTAGCTAGAAAGTATTAGAATACTTTCTAGCTCTGCACATCCCTCGTCGCTGTCAGTAGTGTCCCAACTTTACAAGGCTCACGTGGGGACGCCGCGACGGCTGACTGATTCTTGTTGAGAACTGCGACATTCCCGGCTGTATACGGGAATATGAATTTGAACAAATATTTCGTGTATTTACTTTTGGGGCAAAGTAAATGTAGTAAAGGTACATGAAAGTATTCGTTGTAGTCCTTATGAAAATGTTTGTGTGATTTAGGATGCTTTCGGATAGAATGTTATTGGATGTTTTGCATTGAGGTTGGGTTATGTTATGAGAATAACAATGGCATTTCTTGATTTCTATCAGAAGCCTACCTGAAAACCACTGAACAACTGAATAAATTTTAAATTATAATATGAATAATTATAATATGAATAAATTACATCAGATAAATTCATGGAACAGGTATAAATGTCATCTGAAATAATTATTCAGAGTCAAAGTCAGATCATTTATTTAATGTCGTTGAAATAAATGATACTTTTGAGTGTTAATAAATGATACTTTTGTGTGATATTTTCTTCTCCAAAATATAGTTTTTATGAAAAGAACGGGCAAGAACCTCCATAGTTACTACCCCTTTAAAATGTTTCAAGAATGTGTTATGTTCATGTTTGGAAATAATTTCAACAATATGTTTTTTAAACTATTTCTAAACATAAATTGGCTTGTAATCAAAACAACCTCAAAACAATTTATCATAAAACAATCTAAATTTTCCGCTGGATCACGGACCACAGAATGACTACAAATCCCTATAGCAATTTCCTCTGTAACAAAAAACTGGCCAAGTCGGGTCGGACTTGCACACGAAGAGTTCCGTACCACAAGGCAAAAACATCGAAAAAAACACGTTTGTTGTGTGAGAGCCCCCCTTAAATATTTATTTTATTCTGTTTTTAGAACCTATTTGTTGTTATAGCGGCAACAGAAATACATCATCTGTGAATACATCTATGTAACTTTTGTTGAAATAAATAAAAAAAAAAACAACTATCTAGCTATCACGGTTCATGAGATACAGCCTGGTGACCGACGGACAGTGATGGAGTCTTAGTAATAGGGTCCCGTTTTTACCCTTTCGGTATGGAACCCTAAAAAAGGGCTAGTATTTTCATGGCAACAATAACATTCAGTTTATGTAAATCACAGAGCGACTGACTGCTAATATCCGGAGAATAAATAATGTTACAGCGGTTTCCACAAATCCTTTTCTCCTAACGAAATGGCGTAATTTTAGGAGATTCGGCGAAAGAGTCTGTGAAATATTGATTCGACGTACCCATTGTTTATTGCTTGGGACTTGATTGATATTTATAATGCTACCCGTTTAATGTTTGTTTATCGAGGAATACGTGTCTTTAATAAAAATTACGATCTTTTTTTTTGGCCGGATTTGTAATCTGTTCTGTATGACGAGCTTTTATTTCGTACAAAATGTTTTTGGATGATAGAATATTGGTTCAACGTGGATAACGACGATTATATCCGTTGTTATTTGTATTCGGAAATTGACTTTGATATCAATAGAGCTGAAAACGTATAGAAATATTAGATTTTTCATCATGTCACGACCGAGTGTCTTAAAGAAAAAACTACTACCTACACTACTACAATGCTTCTGCAATATTTTCGGATACATCTATCGATGATTTCTTCGGCTTCATAAGGGGCTTTTTTTGTGGATGGGAAATTATCAAATGACATCTCCCGCTCTGGGTGGAGCGGAAGGGAGTGTCAGACTCTTACTGACTAAAACCCACCCGTGTTCCTTCTTTAGCCCTTTATGTTCCGGGTCAGCGGTAACCTTTTCGCTCAATCCCGCTGACCCGGCAGGCTTCAGCCCTAATTGGGCCCCTCCTCGATGCTGACATCTCTTTGAGGCGCGCGTGGAACACGTACGCGCCGTCCGGCATGGGCCTGGTCCTGATCGGACGGTGAGCTTAAGGTGCTTACAGGGCCTAAACACAAAAACGCAAGTTTTAGAAACAATAAAAATGATCGACTACAGTAAACAAAATCAGAAAAATATATGATATTCTTCAGGATATATGCTAGGTAGATAGTGTGTTGAAAACATAATACAACTAATTTTATACGATAGAAAAAAAATCATAAAGATACCTCTAAAAACATTCTTTTTACAATAAAAACCATACTAATATATGTACATACAATCGTTACCTATAGGTAATTTTTTGTCAAATTATTCTACAAGCAACATATAAAAGCACTAGTGTTTAATTTTTTTAGTCCAAACAATAGATTTTTGTAATTAAATAATTACTTCATAATTATTTTGCAATAATTTACCAGTGTTGTGTCATCGCGGTTCTCTCTCTTTTCTATGCAGTTCGACAGTCCGCGCTTTAGGTCATGTAAGCCCCTTTACATTATAGGATATCTATTAGTGTAGCATTATCCCTTAACTACAAATGCGACCCAATTCAAAATATTACCGTTAACTGGAATCCAACCACTTCAATCAATATTAAAGCGTACGGTTCAGTTCATTATGATTAGCTGTCGACACTCATCAATTAATATCTAGTTGTTATTGTCAGCGATCATCGAGCGCTACTAATGTACCTACTCTAAATCTAAACCCAATTAAATCCTGATGAGGTGCTACTAGTATTTCAAAATGTAAAATGTAATGTGTCTGTGTATATATATGTGTGTGTGGGGGTGTGTTTATGTGTGTCATGTAATATGTGTGGGGGTGTGTGCATTTGTGTGTAGTTTGTGTGTGTGTAATTTAGTGCTGATATTTTTAGAAATAATAAAATTCGAATATCAAGTTGTATTAAGAAACGTTTAAATTAAGTATGTAATTAAATGACTCGTCTACTTCTTTTGTGTATTTTTAATTGCCTTTAAAGGACTGAAGGTGTCTTGAAAGGTGGACGGGGATAATTAAGTGTAGGTAATTGTTTGTTGTTTCGCTTTGTAGGCATCAATGTGTATAGTTAAAAGTTCAACGTTTATGAAGGTACAGTGATGTCGAAACTACAGTTTCAAAATTTTTAATTATTTAAAAGGGATTTTAACATTTAAATAATATAGTTTGTTGTTCCTCCCGATTCACTCCTGCATCCCTATTCAACCCATTTGTGGTTGCAAACTCCTAAATGATTGCTATTGTATATTCATAATCAACCCGTAATGTTCCCACTGCTGGGACACAGGCCTCCTCTCTGTGAGAGGGAGTGGGCCGTAATCCACCACGCGGGCCCAGTGCGGGTTGGTGGATGTCACATGTCTTCGAATTTTTGGTTCTAGGACATGCCGGTTTCCTCACGATGTTTTCCCTCACCGTTTTGAGTTTTGTATAGGTATTAGTTTCGCGTAAAATTAGTTCTGTCAGAACTTCAGATTCTTTCCAATATTAAAATCAAAATCAAAAGCTTTTAATTCAAACTAGGCTGAGAATTAGCACTTTTTGAATGTCAACGTTACATAAGAGAGCCTCCAAAACGCCAGCTCTTCACCACTTCCTAGTGCTTTAGCTGGGAAGAAGAAATGGCACAACAAACTGCTCAGCAGCACAAACAAAACCAAACTTCGATATTAGGCCAGATTCACATCAAAGTACAGACGCCAGCACATCAAGCTACCCGAAACTGTCAAATTTTCCCAATAAACTTTGAACCTTATAATTTAGCGATAAATTTGAAAATCTATCAAAGAAATTTGACATCTCATAAAATTGAAAATCTCATAAAGCTTGTCACTCACAGTATTACATCTTACCCTAAATTGTCGCCTAACGTCACATTGTGCGCGTCATAGCTGTCATGGCCGAATCCCTTCACCGCAGGTAAGACCTTCCCCATGTAATATGCATGGGTGTAATTTCACTTACAATCCCTAGTCGGTCGCATTTGATTAATGTTTCATTAGTGTTTGCGTTGACACGTTGTTGTTCTATAAACGGCAGCGGGTAAGGGGGTTTGCATATGGGCAGCTTTTACAGCAAGCCTGTTATGCGTCTGCATCGTTTAGCAAATGTATGCTTAAATATTTTACCTACTTGAAACTTTTATTTTATTTAAGCAGTGGTAGCCCAGTGGTAACAGCCGCTACTTACGAGTTGTGGGTCGTAGGTTCGAAACCCTGACAAGCGCTTTACTATGTGCAAATTATTTTATCACCACTGCTCTCAGAACTGTGATGGATGTTCCCACTGCTTAGACACAGGCCTGTTCTCTGTGAAAGAATCAACCACGCGGGCCCAGTGCGGGTTGGTAGATGTCACAAGTCTTCTAATTTTTGGTTCAAGGACATGCCAGTTTCCTCACGATATTTTCCTTTACCATTTTGAGAGCAGTTGTGCTGACATTATTTACACAAAGTGTCATACGACTCTTAAGTAGTAACTCGTAAGTCGCGGCCGTTTCCACTGCTCACTGCCCACTGTTGCTTGGTCTAATTGTAGCACCCACATTCACTGTGTGGACTAGCCTTACGAGAATTTTGCATGCGACGCGATATTTTGTGTAGATTTGTGTTCAGTTCGGTTGCACCCTAAATTAAGTACGTCTATCGTGAAACTTGTGTGTAGTATTAGTGTATGCGTGTGTGTACTATTAGTGTATGTGTGCGTGTACTATTCGTGTTTGATTGTGAAGTGAAACGTTTTATCGCAGGCATTTCGCCTACTATACGAAAGCTCGTACGATTACGTTCGAATGAAATAGGTTTATTGCGTTTGAAGTTGTGTAAATTAAACAAAGGCCTTGTGTAGAAGTTTATTTGATAGTACGTAGGTACCTATTGACATTTGTCACTTGGTAAACGAAGGGGTAACATTATGAGTATTAAGACTCCCGCAGACAGGCGCGACGCGACGGTGCGACGTGATTCTGGTAGAACAATTTCCATTAAGTTTTCATAGAAATTGTTGAATTGTTAGAAGCCTTTATGAGTTAGTCGTCCTAACAATGTGTCTGTTACAGGTCGTGCCAATATGAGAGTAGAAAATAATATTTTCGTTTGCTATTACTGACAAAAAATGTCTTTTTCGAACTTTCACAAATCCAAATAAAGTTCTGCCTTATTAACAAACAGTCATATTGTCCGACTTTTATCCATCTAATATTCATTCGTAATACATGGAAGAAATTCGGTTCTAACCCGAAACGAAGCGGGACGTTAATAATACAATAATGGCGCGTACAGTTCGACAGCAGTCGACGAGCGAAGCACAGTAGCGCCATCTAGCAGATTTATTATGCAGTAGGTCGGACAAGAAATATAAAAATATTAATGTCTCGCTCTGTGCCAATTTTATTGAAATACTGTGATGTGAAATACGTGTTTTGTGGTGCTTTATGCTTTGTTCACTTGCAAGGACATAATTTACTTTTTTCGTCTATGGTTTTTGACGTTCCTGTTCCTACAGTCCGGCCGACGAGAAAATGCGTTCTTGACATCTAAGGAATAGTCGACATCGGCGTTGCTTGCCATTTATTGAAAATAGAATAGAATAGCTACTAGAATTGTCGCACTGAGAGGTGTCAGAAACGTCTGTAGCCGTAGACAGAGTAATCTATAGACTCATGGTATCCGTGTCACCAAAAGGGACAAAAAATTCCGGCAATCTTCATCATACTATCATTTTTACAGCTTATTACACTGCACCTTACCATTTTCACAGTTGCGCACACGTATTGAATTTTGCACGAAAAAGATCTTATTTTCCGTTTAATCGCGGTGTAGTTTTTTATTATTTCATTCATAAAGTGTACATTGATGTGCTTAGCCGACACACACGCAGTTAGGGACAGAAATATTTTTACTCTGTCTCTTTTCTTTGCTAGTGACATTAATATGTATATTTTTTTTTTGTCTTGTGCGAATGAACTAGAAGATATGCAGCAGTCTATAGTTTACTATGTCTACGCTCTGTAGTCTATAACATTTTCATAATTATTATGATCGTACTGTTGAAACTGCAATCAAATGTTGGGAGTTACCGACATCCTCAAGTAAAACAATTTGGTTTCCCAAGTAAGTTTTCGTATGACAACCGACCCAATTAATGTGCTCTCCAAGAGATGGAGGGACGTGGTCTCGGTTGGTGGTTATCCATGGTACGACCGCAACAAACGCGGCTTATTCTGATAGATCGATGGGATATACGAGTTGTAACCGTATTCTGAGTATAGTCTGTTGATAAAAGCACCTCTTCGCTCTTTGTACTATTGTGACTGATGGAGGTTGTATCCCTACATGACAGTGTTTCAAAGATTCTGTCACTAAAAACCACAGAGTACTTTTTGATAGACTGAAACTAAAAAGTCAAGGAGAAAAAGTATTTTATGAATTGTGGTGTTACAAAAATGTGAAATTCATTCAAATAGGCTCTTAATTTCAATAGTTTCTAATAATATAGCAATGAATATAACCAGATTATGATTATTTCACTAGAAAATGAGAAAATGAGCTCTAAATAATCTCAAAATAAAGTAAATGGGAAAATAGAAGCCATTTCTCTATCTTTTATTAGGTTATTAAAAGGGACCTCCTATGTGTGTGTGGGAGGGATCTCTGTGTTATAGGTACCTCCGTTACAGCTTGCCTATATACGCCTGGGTCTATTTTAGTATTATTAATAATAATTGAGGTTACCCAAAATATGTGGCTATGTAGGTAAGTACTTATTATAAAGCCCCTATCTGTTATACGGTTAACGTTATTCATAAAATTAAATTAATCTCAAAGCTTACCTATAGTTTGTTCCAAAAGTATCTGATGAAAACAAAAGGATCAGTAAACGTATCTCTTGAGGCCAGTTTGTGGTGCCAGTACAAGTGCCACTAACAAATTGAGTGCTATGATTTGATTACCTACTACGCTTTGGAATGGGCAACTAACTTCATCTTTCTGACTGACCGACTTTTTGAGAATTTAAAAGTGCCTGTAATTGGTTTATTTAATAGAAATGCTTTGTGTTCGAATTATTTAAATATTTAAACTTCGATCAATAATTGATCGAAGTATTTAAACCATAAATTCTAATTTTAAATCACCTTACAGATGTTTTCTATTTGACAATCGAGGTTAATTTATACAACCTCCTTATCTATTATCTTAATTTTCCTCAAACAATAAGTATTGGATAAAGTGGTAAATATAAAGTTTGAGCCTCTTGAATACAGATGAATGTGTTACTAATTCCCTTAAATGATTGATTGCGTAAGAATTTAGCCTGGACAGAGTTTGTTGACAGTTTCATAAGATACTTTTCGAACAGACCATATATACCTATAATTTTTTTATACTTTCGTTCAGTTCAGGCAGAATCTTTAAAACACTCAGACAGGGATAAGTATGTGTACATACGATATTCCTCGCTTGAAAGGTAGGCGTGATAATCCGTTGGAAGCCGTACAAAGGTATCATGTTCGATACGAAACCAAGTGCCTACTGGCTTCATAGTAACAGTCTATACTGTACGATATCGATCACAAATAGCTCATGTATAGGCCGCTGAGACGTTGCCTGAGACAGCTGCGCGATGCGGGAGGGGTGATACTTTGTCACAAGTTGACGAATCACGGAGCTCTCGCATCACGTCACCACACCCCTCCCGCACCGAGCTGCTACCTCAGGCAACGTCTCAGTTAAGCGATGGGCCTGTAGTAGAGAATTACAAGGTACCTCTAAACTATACCCCCCTCATTTATAAACGCGGAGTAAAGTTGCTTCCTATTAAATGGGACTTAATCCATAACTGGCGGATGTGAGTGGTAGAGAAACCTTTTTTTTTCGTTTCCGGGGTGGAAAATCCTCATGGATTTCCTTTGCCCTGGGGCGAGCAGAGGGGTCTGTCAGACACTTACTACTGAAAACCAGTCCGGTGTTCCATCTCACACCTACGCCGGGGGTCGCGGGACCGTACGATCCTTCCGCAACCCCCGACTGGCCACTGCGGGCTTCCTCGGGTCAGGGAGGGAGTCCGCGTCCCAGGACTCTTTACTGCCGACCATCGACTCGACTACGGCCGGCAGCGTGGTAGGAACATCTCTGCCAACCCCATCGGGGATTACAAGTGTGATGTTGTTATGTAAAGTTACAACCAGTACCTACGCAAAGCCGTAACTTTACTTTATTAACGCGTTTATTAATTAGGGTTGACGTTAAAAAGAGAATGAGTTTAGATTAGCTTGTTACATTATTGTTATTTTCTGTAAACCGCTAATAAAATATTTAGGACCAACCACAGGGTCGGAAGGGTTCGCTTAATTAGGCAGCTTTTTCTTTTTGTGTGAAGAAACCATGGTAGTACTTTTCCCTTAACAAATATCTATATATATATATATACTAATAATAAAGCAAAAGAGTTTGTGTGTGTGTTGGTTTGAACGCGGTAATCTCTGTAAATATCGGTCGAATTTGACAAAATCTCTTTGTATTTGATAGTCCAATTCTTAAGGAAGGCTATAGGATCTTAACATCACGCTAGGACCCGAAGAATTGCCAAACTTAAGTGGCAGTGGGCAGAGCACATTGCTCGCAGAACAGATGGCCGATGGGGCCGAAAGGTTCTGGAGTGGCGACCGCGCACCGGAAGACGTAGCGTTAGAAGGCCTCCCACAAGGTGGTCCGACGACCTTGTGAAGGCCGTAGGAACCCGTTGGATGCGAGAAGTACAGAATCAGTCGAAGTGGAGGTGCTTGGGGATGGCCTATGTCCAGCAGTGGACGTCTTTCGGCTGAAATTATGCTAGGATCCGAGTAAGCCGAAAAAAATTCGCGGGCAGGCGATGCGATGCGACGGGTTGGTTCTGGGGAACAAGAAATTTGACGCGCACAAAGTCCCGGACAGAAGCTAGTAAGTATATCTCAAACTTTGATTACAAGCAAAACTAAATATGTAATACTACTGCGGAAGACTACGTAAAGATTACCAATTTTTATATCAAAGAAAACACTTCGAACCAATTTACACATTTATTACTTTCTCTATAGATCCTTTTTTACCAAACATTTCATTTTGTGATTAAGCTTAGTCATAATAACATCGTACCTACATTTCTCTGGGGAACGCCTCGGTTTCCTTCGAAAGCTGACGTTGTTCATGCATTGAATTTCAGATGCAGCTCTGAAGAAAGTAATACGTTCGTCATGAATTTTGTAAAATCAATCAGAGAATTCTTTCTTTGTTAGAAAAGAATTGTGGGCTAAAAGAATTCCAAATTGAATTAAAAGACTTGGAGATTGTTGTTATTTTTAGCAGCCCTGACTTTCAATTTAATCGAGTAACCTGTCTAGAGCTAAATATTTAATGAAGGAAGTTGCTAAAACGAAATCAATATAAGTAATAATACGTAAGAGCTCTTACACACGAGCGGCATGTTCCCAACGGCAGAGGTAACTGCAGCCGTCGACGCGTCGACGGCAGCCGCTTGTGTGTAAGAGCTCTAACGTACGTACATAACTGCAGCCACCGACACGTCTACGGCTGCCGCCGATGCATCTACGGCTGCCGTCGACGCATCTACGGCTGCCGTCGACGTGCCCTTCGACTGCTCGTGTATTTGAGCACCGTACTCAAATACTTACACGAGCGGCACGTTATCGACAGCACCCGCCAACACGTCGACGGCGGCCGCAGTCGCCTCTGCCGTTGACACGTACCTCACATGCGTATGAGCACCAAACGAAATATAAGGAGTACCTATGTAAGAATCGTAGCAGATGGCGAACTATAGTTTCTGCCTATACCCATGAGGCGATGCCAGATGTGAGTTTATGTGTAAATAATAATACGTAACGTAAAGCCTGCTCTCAAAACGGTGAAGGAAACATCGTGAGGAAACCGGCATGTCCTAGAACCAAAAATTCATAGACATGTAACATCTAACAACCCGCACTGGGCCTGCGTGGTGGATTATGGCCTACTCCCTCTCACCAAGAGGAGGCCTGTGTCCCAGCAGTGGGAACATTATAGGCTGATTATGCAATAATACCTACGTAAACGTAGCCAAAACTGTTGTACAACATTGTGTAACTACGTTTATATTTCAACACCATTATGAAATATTGAGGTTGTAATAACACTGACTACCTTTGTTCAGGGTAGCGGTAGATTTACGAAAATGGCCCTACATTATTCTGCTAACCCAGCAATAGACTGGTGGTCATGTCTTGTGAACCAGAATATTGCCATACAACCTGTCAGAGTGTAAACGAGCAATGTTAATCAAGTCTTTGTAGGTTTAAATAGTTATTTTAATAAAGGCTAATCGGTTTCTTGGAACTAGAAGTGTACAATTTAGTTCCAAACAACCGTTTAGCCAAAAAATTCATTTTACTCTAGTATTTACATTTGTTTTCAAATCATAAATAAAAGGTAGTGTAAAGATTTCTCTTCATTTGAACTTCTTTTTTTTTCAATGAAGTCTCCTTCGTTGTGTCAAATTGAATGTATTATCCCAGTTTTAATAAAAAGTGTACTTTGGTATATTCTGTTTTTTTTTTTTATGTGGTTATTTTGGCGTTTTTTTTTTTGTTTTACTAAAGGTGCTTCTCTAGTCTGCCGAACCAACATACATCAACATAATGTTAAGTGTGTATTCAAATTGCAATTCTGTTTTCTAGTTTTACCAAAGATTGATAGAAAATACAAACCACGAGACCAATATAATGGATATTGGTCTCGTGGCCATCATTAATATCATCTATTACAAATCCAATTGCATTGAAACGATAAATCTCTTTCCAATCTCGAATTTTTCAGTATTACCTATTTGCTTCGCTAAACTTTCATTTAATCGTTTCGCCGCAGCATCGTATATCTACATACAAATAGGGACACGTTTACCTGATCCTCTAAAAAGTTATTGACCTTTTAATGATGGACGCTTTTTTAATTTAGTAAACCTCTAAAAATCTTTATTGACCTTCTACTGATGCACACTTTTTTTTAAATGATTGAGCCTCTTTTTAACTTTCTGGCCTTTTCTCACAGGTGGTCGCAGTAACTTTGCTATGGAGTATTTTTAGTTCCTTCAAAATAGGAATTATTTTAGGTTTACAAAAAAAAAAAATTTAGGAAAGCAAATTAAGAATTACTTGATCTTCGATTAAAAACACTATGTGCCATTCAAATATAATTATCATCAAATCTTTTACTATTCTGTTTAGAATTTATTCACTTTTGTTAAATTTATATTTCATTTACCCCGTTTTATTTGGCTTCACAATCGCTGTTGGGTTTCACTACCTTTTTGATTCTACTGTGAACGTTTTATTTCCGTTTCTCTTACTGCTTTCTGTGAACGGTTTGCCGGAATACATTTCTTTTCATTCATTTACAAATCTACTGTTTGGACTGTCGTTGGTACAATTAACTTTTAGAATACTATAAGTAATGATCAGAGGGTCAATTCTCGTATTTTTAAGCAGTAGAATATGAAATTTCGACACACAAAATATCGATAAATGCTAATACGATGCTAAAAAATTCCGATGCACTTTACTGCGAAAGGCCTTCTCTGCGAAGCCACTACACTTCGATGCACGTTACCGCGATAGATCTTCACTGCGATACTACTTGACTTCGATGCACGTTCCTGCGAAAGATTTTCACTGTGATACTACTTAACTTCGATGCACGTTACCGCACCCGAACGCAACAAACGCAATAGGCGACCCAGGATGCACGAGTGAGCGAATGACAATACAAATACCTTTACCTACCGTGCATCGAAGTCAAGTAGTATCGCAGTGAAAAATTGCAAATCTAAGTCTTGGTCTGTCAAAAACTTATAGGTATAGTACGGGTTTATGGCATTGATTGGAGAGAGAAGATTACGACTAGATTTTGAACTTTTTTAATTACCGGGATTGGCATTCGTTTTACCAATGCGGAAAACTAAGACATTCTGTGGATCGTTTATCTTCTATATATATCTATATATATAAAATAGTAAACTGACTGACTGATTGTTGATATATCAACACACAGCCCAAACCGCTGCTCCTAGAGACATGAAACTTGGAGGGTGTGTTCTTTGTGAAGAGTAAGTATCCACTAAGAAAGGATTTTTGGGAATTCTACCCCTAAAGGGGTGAAATAGGGGATGGAAGTTTATATGAAAGTCCGTCAGTTTTTAAGTTATGATCTTCAAATTTTGTGTTTAGGCTGAGGATTGAAAATGAATTTAAACGTGTCTCAGCCTTTTTGATAATTCTACCCCCGAAGGGTTAAAAAGGGGGATGAAGTTGTGTATGGAAAGTCCTTAATTTTCGAAGGAATAATTACTAAATTTATTATCTAGGCTTATGGTTGGAAGATAACGCAACAGTGTTGTTAGAATTTCAACCCTTAAGAGGGTGAAAAGGGGGATGAAATTTAGTTTTTAATTATATAATCTATCAACACACAGCCCAAACCGCTGGTCCTAGAGACATGGAACTTGAAGGGTGTGTTCTTTGTAAAAAGTAAGTATCTACTAAGAAAGGATTTTTGGGAATTATACCCCTAAAGGGATGAAATAGGGGATGGAAGTTTATATGAAAGTCCGTCAGTTTTGAAGTTAGGATCTTCAAATGTTGTGTTTAGGCTGAGGATTGAAAATTAATTTATACGTGTCTCTGCGTTTTTGACAATTCTACCCCCGAAGGGTTAAAAAGGGGGATGAAGTTGTGTGTGGAAAGTCCTTAATTTTCGAAGTAAAAATCACTAAATTTATTATCTAGGCTTATGGTTGGAAGGTAACGCAACGGTGTTAAGGGGGTGAAAAGGGGGATAACATTTTGTTTTCTTCTATATTCTATAATATACATATTTAGAAGGGAACCGTTACTGACTGACTGATATATCAACGCACAGCTCAAACCACTGAACGGATTGTGCTGAAATTTGGCACACATAAAGCTATTGTGATGTAGGCGTGCGCTGAGGATTTTCCAAAACTCACTCCCTAAGGGGATGAAAAGGGGGGATTTTGATTGTATGAAAAATCTTATTCCTTGAGTTAATAAACTTGAAACGTGGCACGATTACTTACCTAAGTAAATTATGAAAGCTGGCATTTTTTGTTTTTCTACACTACCCCCTAAAAGGGGATTGGGGGGTGTCAAAATTTGTATGAAATAATTTTAACGCGCCGTCCGATTACCTCGAATGTCAATATTTATACTTAAGACCAAAAATAAAGAATAACGTGTATCAGGGTTTTTCGAAAATCTACCCCTAACTGCATGAAAAGGGGTAGTTAATTTTACAGGGGAGGATTATACTGCGTGGTTTGATTAACTCGAAAATTGGTATAAATAATCTTTGAGTCAAGTAATGAACACACCCCAAACGATTTTTAGAAATTCCCCCAAACGATTTTTATAAACTGTACCCCTGTGGGGTACAGTTTATATAAAAGTCTTATTCATTTAGTTAATAAACTTGAAACTTGGCAAGAATACTTTACTAAGCAAGTAATAAAGTTTATCAAAACTACCCCTCAAAGGGGGTTTAGTTTTTTCAAAGGGGGTTAAAGTTTGTGTGGAAGAATTTTAACGCGTGGTCCGATTAACTCGAAACTCAGTTTTAATAAGTTTTTGACAGAAAATAATTAATAATAAGTGTATGGAGTTTTCGGAAATTGACCCCTGACGGGGATAAAGTGGTAACTCGATTTTTAAGGGGATTATGAATGGCTTGAATAACTAAAAAAAATATGTATAAATTTTGAACTTGAAATTTGGCACGAATGCTTATCTAAGTAAATTATAAAGTTAGTAATTTTTTGGAATTCTATACTACCCTAAAGGGAGATTGGGGGTGTCAAATTTTGTATGGAAAAATTTTAACGCGCGGTCCAACTAACTGTAAACTCAGTATGTAAAATCAAAATAAATAATAAAGTGTACCAGGATTATTCTAAAATCTACCCCTAACGGGGTGAAGAGTGGTGGTAGTCAATTTCACAGGGGAGTATTACGTGGCTTGATTAGCTGGAAAATTGGCCCAGACGATTTGTCAAAATGCCACCCTTCATCATCATCTGCCTAGCCTTTTCCCAACTATGTTGGGGTCGGCTTCCAGTCTAACCGGATGCAGCTGAATACCAGTATTTTACATGGAGCGACCACTCAAAAATCATTCATTATGAGTATAAAAAGAGGGGATACAGTTTATATGAAAAATCTTATTCATTTGGTTAATAAACTTGAAACTTGGCTATATTTGGCTCAGTAAATAATAAAGATTGTCATTTTTAGTTTAAACAAAACTTCTCACAGAGGATTTAGGAGGTGACAAAGTTGATAGGTTAGAAAAATATGTAATCCGCTGTCTGTTCGCTGTTTTAGTGTTTTTCAAAAATCGACCATTACCAAGGTGGAAAAGGATAATAAAGTTTAAGGGGTGGATTTTACTGCTTGCTTCCATTAACTCGATAACGGGTATGGGTCTTTGAGTGAAGTTATGAACACATCCTAAACGATTTTTCATAATTCCACCCTTATGGGGGTGAAATGCGGGGTATACAGTTTATTTGAAAAATCTGATCCCTTTGATCTATAAACTTAATAATTGGCCCGAAACCTTATTTATTTATGTAAATAAATGATAAAGATCAAAAATATACATTTTCGAAATTTTTAGAGGAAAGTACAATTTTACGCGTACGAAGTCGCGGGCAGAAGCTAGTATATATATAAAATGGTAAACTGACTGATTGTTGATATATCAACGCACAGTCTAAACCGCTGCTCCTAAAGACATGAAATTTGGAGGGTGTGTTCTTTGTGAAGAGTAGGTATCCACTAAGAAAGGGTTTTTCGAAATTCCACCCTTAAGAGGGTGAAATTTCACGCGGACGAAGTCGCGGGCAGAAGCTAGTTGTTGATAAACTACAACCCTAAACTACTTATGAATTCTCCTTAAATAATTACATTGTTCAATTTGTAAACTTTAAAGTCAAGGTGAAAGTAGATTATATATTATATTATATATTCAAAGCACCTATACGAAATAATGCGTACCGTAGGTACGTAATTGATGGCTAGTTAAACTACTTTATAAGTAGGTTAGGTTCATTACTATTAGTAATTCATAGCCAAAGGAATAAATTATTCCAAGAAACGGAGGAGTAATTAGGGCCTGTAATTCTTGACCACATAAGTTCTCTTCCTGTAATTTCCCGGTAAAAGGACCATAGTAGCGACCACATAATTATACCGAAACCATATCGAAACGTAACCTACTTGACTTATACACAAGGGTTCACAAGGTTCAATTTTAGTTGAACAATTTTTGTTGTTCTACAAAAAAACTTTGAATTTATAATTAAATTTGATTGAAAGTTCAGACGGTTCAAATCGCTTTCGACTTAGCAGTTGATCTACTAAAATCGAACCGTGTGAACCTGGTATTACAGAGGTCCACTCATAAGCATTAGAATACATATTTAGTCAAATTTTCTCTTAGATCGATTTATTTGGGGCCTTTCGAACGTTTCATTTTAGCACAATTCTACATTGGCGTTGAAAATATTTGAAATAAACTTTTGAAAGTAGAGAGCTGCAATCAGGGATTTTTATTGCAAAACAAGAAACTATTTCCTACTATGAATATTATTTACTAACCATTTCAACTAGCTTAGTCTACAAATTGTATGTTCCCCCTAAAAACATGCATACGTTTTTAGAAAGAACATTCAATTTGTTCGACACCGACACAGACCAGAAAAGATTTAATACGAAATACTAACATTCCCTTAGGAGAATAACCGCGATGTTTTCATTCTACCCGCATCACAATTTGAGATCAGAAAATTATTCCTCTAGGATTTTCTGAATTTCATGTTTATTGCTGCTTCGTCTTCCCGTCCGAAGGTTCAAGGCGGCAGTATTTTACGGATCTTAGAAAAAAATGGTCGGCATTCGTCCGTGTTTTCTTCTCCTCACGTATTATTAAATCAAGTAACACTTCAATTTATTTCGTAGAAACAAGACTATAAAAAAAATTTTATTTGATTTGTAGACAAGAGTTATTCGATCAACGTTTATTTATACTCCACTCGGGTATCAAACGTCTAAGGTTTCTACGAAAATCTAATTTAAGCCAGCGTAGTATGAGAATTCCGAATTTTCTTGTAGCGAAATGATGGTTCATTTGAAACTTTCTGTTTTCAGTGTAGGTATCCAGCAATACATATATTTTCAAAAAATCTCTTTTACGTTCAGTTAGA
Organism: Oligia latruncula; assembly: GCA_948474745.1. Taxonomy (NCBI): domain Eukaryota; kingdom Metazoa; phylum Arthropoda; class Insecta; order Lepidoptera; family Noctuidae; genus Oligia; species Oligia latruncula. The sequence goes on along the minus strand of OX419693.1, from coordinate 7,217,417 downwards.
AAAAATACCTTCAACATTGGTTAAGATTTGAATCAAAAATTACAAAATAAAATAAAAAGTTTTCACAGTTGGGTATAATTTTAGCAAAACCTTTAAATGTAAAGAATATCTCTGAGATATTATAGTTGAGAACAGTTGTGGCCCAGTGGTAGCAGCCGCGACTTACGAGTTGTATGTCGTAGGTTCGAACCCAGACAGGCGATTCTCTCACTCGTGGAGACCGCCCCCAAAGGTCTAGCAATGAAACTGTAGCCCAAAAAGAAAAAATACTAATATTCCGGAAGAATTATATGGCTTTTGCACAAAATTGTATCATAAACCATATCTTTTACGCCTATCTGTAATTTTTTTGAACCAAAAGGAAGTCAATTTAGTGAACTAAATATCTCATCGTTTTCAATGGGCCATAGTACCCATCCATAATATCTATGGCTTTATCGTGGGTCTCTCTCATATTTCCTCCAATTTATACGGGTTCGCCTTTTGCGGTTTCCTGACAGTTCTTTCGCATATTCGGATTAGATTGAATTTATTCGACTCAACCTACACCGATATTGGATCGTTCTACCTTTAATATTTCACAAACTCAATTTTAAATGTACGGGATTTTTGTTCCTCGAATATTAATGTAAACTGGTTTAATTTAGAATCTGATCCCGAAAGTTGATCAAAACACCAAAATGATTGTTGGATCTGGTTTAAATTAAAGTCGTAAAACGTCTAAAATTAGATAAAGGTTACTAGCAAAAGTAATATGAATAAAACAAGAGAGGTCAAGTGTTGCTATATTTATTATATTTCTCCTTGCTTCACATCACTTCTCAGAAGTCAGAGGGGCCATTCTCATAATTTTAAAAACGTTCACAGTCTGATCTCAGTCTCAATCTGTCAAAAATACTTTTAATTTCCCTACATTTTTGACAAGTTGTGACGTGAAGTGACGTTGATTGTCGCTGAGATGAGATTGCGACTAGATTTTGAACGTTTTTAATTACGGGAAATGGCCTTCCGATGTTGTTGTAGGAAGTAAAAAAATAAAATTAAAATATCTTTATTTTACCACAATACACGAGTATTTCCGTCACACAATAAAGAACATGAACGCCGTCTTACCATATTAAATTCTACACCAGAAGATTAAAGTACACACAATCTGCTTCCCAAATCCTGAGCCACATACACAGGTATAGCACATTCGTACCGCAGAAGCCATGTTCCGTGGAATGCGGCACGAGCAAGGGAATGCCCGCCTCGCGTCAATGGGCGCAGACAATTGGAATGTTTGCGCCGACATGCTGAATCTGGGAACAGAATACTACAGGATTTTTAGTGTTCCGAACCAGTAAGTAGGGAACAATTGGGAGCTGAAACAATTGCAGCTTGTTTTTGTAGTTTCAGTATTTACGGGATATGTTCGATTTAACGTTGGTGCAGTTAGTTACTTTAAATCGAATTCGGGAGATGAATTTAATCTAGCATTTTCTCCTATTCATTAATATTGTTAAAGTGTAGTAGCCTATATGTTAATCCAAGGTTTCAGCTACCTCCATACAAAATTTTGTCAAAATTGGTCGAGCTGTTTGAGCGTGAAGAAGTAATAAACATATAAACACAGACAGACACACACACAAACTTTCGCCTTTATAATATTAGTATGATCTGATAATAGAGAAGAAAGAAAAAAAACTTATATCTTTAATCATATATCTTTATGTATGTAAAATACTGGTATTCAGCTGCATCCGGTTAGACTGGAATCCGACCCCAACATAGTTGGGAAAAGGCTATGCAGATGATGATATATCTTTATTCCAGTTTTTGTGCTGGCTTCTCGTGATGAGATGAGATAGATGTGCCTCAACGGAAATTCGTCCTAGTGATATATTTCCATAACAGAAAATATTGTCTTCTTCATCCCTGTTCATAAGAAAAGATTTGTAGCCAAATATTTTTTAGGTCAGGAGACTCAGGAACGCAGCACCTAAAGTTTATTTATTTATTTGTTTCTTTCTGTATTTATACTTGGGACGCTTTATTTAAAATCTTCAGTAAACAAAAGCCATTTGATTTTTCCCGTTAAAGGTAAAGGCACAAAAGCATTCAGATTTGCGTCCAAAGCATCTTTATTTGTTTCCTGTAATTTGCATAAAACTTTTGGGTAAGTAGACCCCAATCTGTAGCAGAAACCACCCTCGCAAAATTTTGTTTTACCCAGCCACCTACCCGCATACCCCAAATTAATCGCCACTGATTCAGCTCCAAACATTTAACGCGGTGTTCCTGCAAACATAAATTGAATTACAAGTGTTCTGAATCGTGTAGCACTTGTTCACGAAATGTCTAGAACACGTCGCCTCCCGGATCCTCCCAGTTATTTGACGAATGTCTTGGAGCGCAACCAAATGGATGCGGCACGGCGAATGCACTGTCTACAGCAGCTATTTGATAGCAATTCGATCGTGCATCGAACATCAAGTGTCTCGCTCTGAATGACGGCGGGGAGGTTTGTCTTTTGTTGAACTCGCTTGTTGCGAAGTGAGATAGATTGTTTAGTGCGAATGTCGTATAGCTGATCGGAACGCCTGGAGTGCGTCTTTCAAACTTAGTTGGTCTTAATCTAAGAATAGCCCATCATTTTCTAAAGACGTGCATTACCTGGGATGATAATTTATATCATGGAGTCCTGCGAGACTACCATTACTTTGTTAGCAAGTTTCTCTTATAGCAACAAAAATTATTATGCTTTACATGACATAAGGAGTGCATAATAAATTGCCTTTGGAAGCATAAAATTAAATCCCAGATATTTTTTTTTTTGTGAATATTAGAATGTTTCTTTTTGTTAGTGACAGTTTTTTAGCATATTTAAATTGCATGTTACCACATTTGCATGTCTTAAGACAAAACATAGCGTACTATTGTATACCTATGATTCACAAATAAACTTTATGATTATGACTAGAATAATGTTGATACCGAAGAAAGTATTTTTGCTATTTCAAGATTGTCATCCGTAAGTAATCAGGGATATAGATCCCTGATTACTTCATCCCACTCCTATTCTACTATAATTTGTCTTTCTTTCCCAAATTAATATTGTATTAGCGTTGCCCCCGATCCCATTTCTTCCAGTAAGGACCCCAATCAACCAAAATTGTTCGCCGTTAATGAAAGTGACGTCTCTTCCATTATAGTTCCAATACATCCCTTTGTCTTTGTTACAAAACTGGATTTGGAATAACGCAGACTTGGGAAGCTTTCCGTCACAAAATAGATAGGTGCAGAAGATGGGCTCGATACGGTGAGCGAAAACAGGCGTACACACGTATAGAAGCAAACGTACGGAGATCTCAAACAAATGCAAGTCGCGAGTGCGCTTGCAGTCGATGTACCTGTACCTACGTTAGCCTACCTCTGTGTGCGTGCTTTTTTGTTAATTATCAAATCAAAAGTCATATAGTCAAACTAGGCTCAGAATCAGCACTTTTTGAACGTCAACATTACAAAAGACAGTCCTCTAAAACGCCCGCCCTTGACTATTTCCTAGTGCTTTAGCTGGGTAGAAGAAATGGCGCAACAAACTCCCCAGCAGCACAGCTGTCTGTTCAGAAGAACTTGATTCTACACAACAATTGTTTTTTCAATGATTAACATTACGAAACACAACACATAAATTATTTGTCATATGTCTGTTAGCACACGCCAATATACCATGCATGGAGCTGACCTGTTGTACCTATACATATATTTTGTGGTCCCGTCTTCATATTTCCAGAGATCCATAATTGTAAATTAAACTATAAATACTCGGATGAAATCGTGAATTCTATCATGGCGTTATGATTGATACGCGCCGAGATTATGTAGGTATTAAATTTTCATTTCGTGTTGTAATTGGAATACCTGGGATTCGTTAATAATTGGAATGGGTTTGTGTCGTCAGTCGACAGCCAGTAACTTTAGCTGCTTATGATTTATATTGGCTGCTTTAATTTTTTTTTTTTTGAAAAACATTTACCACTGAAATAAAATGGAATTTATTTTGTGTTTATGCTTTATAAAAACACAAGCCCGAGCAAGACCGTGTGCCCAATGGGGTTGTCATCGGCAAAAATTATGAACTTTCATAAACACTGTCATCCCTCATTTAACCCCGTTGTGGGGCGATTTCTTGACCACCAGGTCAGATAAAAAAAAAATGTTTATTGAAGAAAAGCCTAAGTACATTCCAAAGCAATGTTATACAACTGAGTGGCTATGCTAAGCACAATACATTGAAACCCTGATCTCTAAACTAGGGGTGACCCTGTATCTTAGAGATTAGAATAAAGATAGACAGTCTCTCCATGTAAAACACTGGTATTCAACTGCATCCGGTTAGACTAAAAGCCAACCTAAAATGACAGGGTGAATTTTTAGGGTTCCGTACCCAAAGGGTAAAAACGGAACCCTATTACTAAGACTTCGCTGTCCGTCCGTCCGTCTGTCTGTCACCAGGCTGTATCTCAAGAACCGCGATAGCTAGACAGTTGAAATTTTCACAAATTATGTATTTCTGTTGCCGCTATAACAACAAATACTAAAAATAAAATAAATATTTAAGGGGGGCTCCCATACAACAAACGTGTTTTTTTCTGCATTTTTGCCTTGTGGTACGGAACCCTTCGTGTGCGAGTCCGACTCGCACTTGGCCAGTTTTTTAAAATCCTTCATTTTCATTAAACAAATCTCTTGTGCAAAATTACATGCTTTTACTAGATGTCATCTGTCAGTAAATTAATTTAAGAATTTTATTAACACATTCATTTGTACTATCGAGCCTATCTTAAACTAGGCCATCTATTTAATTTTCATTAGCAGTAAAACTTTTAGAATCTAACGATCAGAAGTCCGGGCACTTTATCAGCCTGGGGATAAACTTGGGAGCAGGGTTCCGTCGGCAAACACGGCACTGCGGAACCGTGATAGCAGTGTGGATGACGTATGACCGCGTTAGCGAGCTTTCACCATCTAGTTATTACCTACCTCCATTTCTCTAGAATGATTTGAATTTCTGGCGCATGGTAATCCAAATTGTCGTAGCTACACTCTAGTGCACTGCTCAATTTATGTCCTCCTTTGTACTCTTATTGTTTATGATACTGTAAAGTTGTGCTGTTTATTCAACAAGAACGTTAACTTGAGGACAGTTTGTATTATTCTGAATTTTGATAACTTTCTCGGTTGTGCGTTTAACTAGTAGGTAATTTCTGGATAGTGACAACAAGATTGGTGTAGTTAAGTTCTGATGCAAAATTATCCTTCGGGCCGTGGCGTCCGAGTGCTCATGGCTTGTTCAATGAAATCTCCAAAAGTCTGGTTGACACTTGACCCAAGGGCTGGCTAGCGATGCGAAGGAATTTTTCAACGCCATATTTTAATTTGTTAATAGTTTTAATTAGGTCAGGTTATTACATTTTAATTTTAATAGTTTGTTAGTTTAGTTTTTGTTAGAAATTTATCCAGATTAATGATCTGTTACAAAATAATGTTACTTATTTCAACTAAAATATTAATTGAATGGAGTAAAGTTATTTTACGATTTCAATCATAAAGAAAAATACCCTCACTTAAGTATGAAACATAGATCTTAAATCTTACTTCAAAAACTTCCAAATTGAAAACATCTGGAAGTGTTCCAAGTGGAAAAAAAAGAAAAGTGGCCGTTTCTCTAGATTGCAATCTAATAATTTTGCCAAGAACCCTTCATGCGTAGCAAGATGGCCGACATATGTGAAATTAATTCAGTTGCCATTATTAATACTTACCTGCGCTTGCGTTAGGGAATTTATTACACATAAATTCCTTACGTACTGATTTATAGCGGGAAGATCCATTTGTAGGACGCTACTAATGTAACTAGATATACTACTCTCTATTAACTATCTATGAACTGTATGTATGTCTGAAATAAAGATAAACTAAATAGTCTATTCAGAATCAGAATTCTAGAAAGAGACGACTACTGGCCGCAAATTCGCTTTGTCCCTCTCGTACTTTTCGACCTGTATTCACTTCACTACGCTGCTATACGGAACACTTAGTTTATTCTTTACTAGCAGCGCCCCTTGGTTTCACCCGCGTAAGTGTCGATCCCGTGGGAATATCGACAAAAGTATCCTATGTCCTTCCCCGGTATGCAATCTATCTCTCTGCCAAATTTTATCGAAATCCGTTCAGTGGTTTAAGCGTGAAAAGGTAACATACAGACAGACAGAGTTACTTTCGAATTTATAATATTAGTAAGTATGGATGTCTATTCTATCTACTATATATGTTAGTATATCTACTATTCGTTTAAAGATTCTGTTTCAAATGGACCTGCGGGGTAATTACGTAACACACTACCAGTATCAATGTGTTTCGTTTTGACAGTTCAACAACATTCATTGCATTATTTACGTCGGTTGTTGAGCAGACACATTTTTCGACCATATGAATCAATGGATTAGTAATATCTTGCAAAATGATTCAGTGAGATTGATGGTGTGTTACAGATTTATGTGAGCTTATAAACTACGCTTTGGCTGCAGTACCTTATCAAAACTAGTTCATTATTAAGGACTCTGAGATGACTGTAAATCATGCATTGTTAATTACTAGCGAGGGAATGTCCACGATTGAGTCATATCGTCTATTTTCGTTCCCAGATGAATATGAAAATTTTCCTGGTGTATTTGTGTCTTCCACTGAAATAACTTTAACGTCATAAGTTTCGCGTTCTGGGAGTTAATGGAGCAGGATCGTGTATTAATTACAGAAGTATTTTTATCGATGGTTACAAATTATTCGGTCATTGCTCCCACTGAAGTACGTAGGTATGTGAACTGGGCCTTTTAGGTGCATCCGTGAGGCATACTTTCCTGCAAATTTCTTACATCGCACTTTACACTTTTTATAATTGCACGACTCATAATGAGAAGAATTGATCGAAAAAATTTTTTTGCCTCGTTTCTGTAAATGTTTCTATTGTTATACTCCTGCTAGTAGGTACCTACACAGAACCTACTTAATTTAAATACCATTGTATAGATAATTTAATGGAGATTAATTTTGTGCTTTTCAAAAATTTTTTGAATGCAGTATAAACGCAAAAAAAACATCAAAATAGTTCTGAAAAAATTCCGTCAATCAAGTGTGAAATCTGAAAACATTGTAGCTTGAGTCAATTTTTTTAATAGACTCTTTTTAAACATAGTAGGAACCCTATTGAAAATGACTCTTTTATTCAAAGGATTTTTTTTATACGATCAAATGAGCATTATGAGTCGTGCACTTTTGGATTTTCCTATTTTTTTTTAATTGTTTTTATCTAATAAAAACAATTAAAAATAAATATATAATTAGATTAAATTGTGTATCTTTTAGTCTGTGCTAAATAAATGTATTTCTTTCTTCTTTCTAGGCAAGTGATTTTTGGCCTTTATTGGTTTTTCAAACTCACTAGTTTCTACATGTTTGTATTCATTTTCGAGTTTACAGCGACACAAAACTAAATAGAAAGATTTAAAACTTACTACCATTTTTAATATAGCTCTCATCGTTTCTGATTTTTCAATTAAGAGCGCTGTTATCAGGAAATTAAGTCTTTCATGCTTGACTTGGCTCCGAAGATATTACGTTCTGCTATAAGCTTGTATATTTTTGTACAGAAAAAAAGGACTAAAAATAAAGAGGAATAAGTACTTGACTGGCTTAAATCTTTTGCCAAGTCAATAGAAGGTAGTTAAGGTACATAATAATTATACAGGGTTATTGGTAAAACTGAAATCGCGATAAAAAAAAACTGCTGGTCCCTACATTTTGACGGGTTATACGAACATAAATGTAGGGAACAGCTGATTTTTTTTCGCGATTTCAGTTTTGGTCCCATAGTAAAAGTTGTTCATAATGATGAGTATAATGACCTTTTAAGAGGTTGTTAATGTTTTACCAATAACCCTGTTTAGGTTGTGTTCCTATAGTTCTATAGTCTCATTTTAGCATAGCAATTTCCCTAATATCTCTCCGTAGAAACCCAAACAATGTGATGATTTCAGGACGTTAACGGACTTTATTTCAGTTTTAGAAAATGCTAGAAAATTTAGGGGTCAATTACCGCTATTGCCATGTTAAAACGCGACAAATATAGTTCAAAAGAGTTCAAAGAGGCTTTCACCACCGCTTTTTATAACAAGAAAGAAACAGCTAATAGCAAAAATATTAATTTGTTATCGATACTACTCTATCGTGAACAGTTTCCATCCGATATTTTACGCTTAGAAACCGAATCCTTTGAAACATTGATTGATATTAATGATTTCCTTTGGCAACTAATTTGAGTGGATAATGGATCTTTTGTATTTCATGAAAAAGTAATTTGTTAGACTCGCCGACCGACCAATTAGAATACAGAAAGCACGCGGCTGCTCCTCGATTAATCATCACATTCAGGTACGCTGAGTATTGAGGTATCGCGTGTTTCAACGCAATTTGTGTACAATAAATATAGGCACTTGTGGAAATATAGTGGGCTGCTCCGTTCAATATACTCGTGATGAAATGAAAGGACATTACTCATTTCGTACCCAAAAATTAAAGTGCCGCATGCCGCGGCCAGAAAAAAAACAGTACTGATGTTTTAGGGAAATTACCTCTTCAGCTTTTTTTACTATTACAACGACAGTCTACCATAATTTACCCCGCCTGCTGCTTGAGATTGAAAATTCCAAAAATCATATGTTAATAAGAAGTTTATATATTTTTGGCATTTTCAATCTCAAATAGCAGCCGGGGGTTAATTTTTGACTTTCGCTGTATAGTAAAAAATGCTCATGATGTTGATGATGTGTGAAAATCTAGCCGTCACTTTAAATTTTGGGTATAAAATGATTGACACTTGAATGATGTCCTTAATTTTAAACGTTAGTAATATATATTTTAGCAACTAGGCTACCTATTAGCAATGGTTCTGTTGTTATTGTTATATTTTTCTGCTATATTCATATTTCTTAATCCGTTGTACTTGTCACACAGTTTTTTTTGGTAGACGTTTCATCATCATCATCATCATTTCAGCCGAAAGACGTCCACTGCTGGACATAGGCCTCCCCCAAGCACTTCCACTTCGACCGGTTCTGTGCTTCTCGCATCCAACGGGTTCCTGCGGCCTTCACAAGGTCGTCGGTCCACCTTGTGGGAGGCCTTCCAACGCTACGTCTTCCGGTACGCGGTCGCCACTCCAGAAACTTTCGGCCCCATCGGCCATCTGTTCTGCGAGCAATGTGCTTTGCCCACTGCCACTTAAGTTTAGCAATTCTTCGGGCTATGTCGGTTACCTTGGTTCTCCTGCGGATCTCCTCATTCCTGATTCGGTCGGTAGACGTTTATTAAAACTTAATTACTTTGTAAAGTTTTATATTATTTTAATTATTGTGGATGTGAAGAATACGTGGGTAATTATTTTTTCTTTATTGCTTTTAATCGTGGTCAGTAACAGTTTGAATAATTTATGCGGCCTAACCAAATGTCCTTTGTTTGGTATTGTTCATCGAATCGTTGAGCTCCTTAAGTTCTGAGTTGAGCTGCATAATCACTGACAAATGCGTGCACTCACTGGATAGGTTCACTCAATCTGTGTGATCTTCACATGATCAAACCAAGATTATGTCTGGACTTTAAAAGAAACTGTGACGTCTGAGTTTGTTTCGACCTTTCTTCTCAGAGTAGTCAGATAGGAAACGCCGACCTCATTTAGTTCTTAAAATATGATTAACGTGTAAAGTGTTTGTACAGAAATAAACAGTTTAATGATAAATAATTTTATTTCTGTCAGTAGGTTTACAGAAATAAAATCATTTACCATTAAACTGTTTATTTTCACAAATGTTTACCAGCAACGTCCTGTCAATGTCATTCCAGCGCTCTTAACTCTTGTAGCATTCAAGAATTATCAAAACGGATTCATTCTAGACAGTACTATTTATCTATTTACGACAAAAATGAACTTCTGAAAGGTATAGAAAGAAGTGCCATTCAAAGCTACGAAGTAAATATAAGTCACAAAAGTTATTTGAAAAGCAGAAAAGGTTGACAAACTCGGATTTATTGTCAGCCCTTGTTAAACAAAAAGAATAAACGTTGACAAAGCTCTGAATTTAACAACTTTTTTCGATTTATAAATCGACTTTTGATTAATGAAGCCCGACAGTTCGGGGGGAAATGGACAAGAGAAAAAATATAGCGGGAACATCCTTCGTTTTAATAAAAAATATTTTGTTTCGAATAAAATATTTCCTGTTATTGGTGATCCGTATCAATAATACCCAATAGACGCGTTGCATGATTTTACCTTTGTATCAATCAAGAAAAGTAAGTCAAATGGATTTGGTTCTTCATTTCCGCCGCACGCATTTGGTTTATTTCAAGTTAATTAAACAAGTGTTTCCAAGGCAGATGTGTGTGGAAACGCGGGGAGTAGACACTGTAGAAGGACATAGAGTCAGAGAAAGAGCTGATCGGTAAGGATCGTAGCAAGTGCCGCTCTGTAATTTCTGCCTACCCCATTATAAACAGGAGTGATTTTAAGCGTATGTTATTAATCAGAGTAAAAGATATCCGTGGTTAAAACCATTCTTTCGTAAAAGAATATATAGATTTAATTATGGACAAAACAAATGAGTAAGGATGTCTGAAAGTGGCACCGGTAACTGAAAAGTTATGTGGAAATCTGTTGTCATGGAGGTCATATGTTACGAAGGAATGAGGAAAATGTCGTCAGGAAAGTTTTGAGTTTGAATCCCGATGGCTATAAGAGTATTGGAAGACCAAAGAAAGGATGGATGGACTGTGTGAATAATGCTAATAAAAGGGGGTGACTGTCGAGATGGCGGCTAATAGAGAAGAGAAGTGTGGAAGAAGAAGACATGTTGCGCCGAGCACAAATAAATTGGGAGAAGGCAAGAGAATGAATGAAGATTTGGACAAAAACAAAGTTAATACAAGCAAATATAAGTGTCTTTTAAATTCCTAAACCAAAATAAATTCCTCAAAAAGATGCATTTCCCCAAACCTGATATACCTAGATTAGAAGAAAATAGAAACCAAATCGACATACGTTAGTAAATCAAACTAAATCCACTTTCGGTTGCGAAGGATAAAGTCGGAATCTCCCGACCGTTCTATAAGACTTCAAAGGATTTACTCGGAAATAAATAGAAATAATTTTCGTGGAAGACACACACATTTTTGTGCTTGTTAGATGTATGAAAGTGATGAAAGAAGTGTTTCAATAAAGATAAGAAAATCTTTCCGTAATTGCAGATAAGAATATAATGCCCAATTTGATTTAAGGCGACTACATGACCTAAAGCGCGGTCTTTGTCGGATTGCATAGAAAAGAAAGAGAAGCGCGATGACACAACACTGGTAATTTATTGCAAAATATGAAGCAATTATTTAATTACAAAAAATCTATAGTTTAGACTAAACAATTAAAACACTAGTGTTTTAGTATGTTGCTTGTAGAATAATCTGACAAAAAATCAGAATGATTGTATGTGTATTAGTATGGTTTTTATTGTAAAAAGAAAGTTTTTAGAGGTATCTTCATGATTTTTTCTATCGTATCAAATTAGTTTATGATAAATGATGATAAATGATATTTATTTCTGTAAGTAGGTTTGTACAAACACTTTTACACGTCAATCATATATTTTTTTTTTTTAACTAGATTAGGTCGGCGTTTCCTAACTGACTATTCTGAGAAGAAAGGCCGAAACAAACTCAGAAGTCACAGTCTCTTTTAAAGTCCAGACAAAATCTTGGTCAGATCGTGTGAAGACCATGTAGATTGGTGTCTGAAATGGTCTTTTGAGGAAAGAACCACACAGATTGAGCGGACCTGTCCAATCAGTGCACGCATTTGTCAAAAATCGTGCAGCTCAACTCAGAACTTGAGGAGCTCAACGATTCGACGAACAATACCAAAGACAGGACATTTGGGTAGGCCGCATAAACTACTCAAACTGCCAGATCATGATTAAAACGAAGAGAGAAAAAAACAAAAATTTACCCACATAGTCCTCACATTCACAATAATTAAAATCATATAATACTTTATACAGTAAATGTACATGTCATTATTTAAGTAAATAGATACTTAAAAAAAAAAGAAAATTATTAAAGTGTAAAATAGCAAAATAAAAACAACATTCTAAACCTATTGGAGCAGCTCAATCCCAAGCCTTTTTGTCCTCAATATAGTCTTTTACAGTATAATAGGCTTTTTACAGTATAGTAGGTTGTATTATGTTTTAAACACACTATCTACCTAGCATATATCCTGAAGAATATCATATGTTTTTCTGATTTTGTTTACTGGATTCGATCTTATACTTTAGGGTAGTTCTTCGAAATTTGATTCTTTGACTGATCCATATGGCCAAAATTTAATTTCACTTTCAGCTCTGTAACACATGTTCATATGAAAATTGTATACCAAATAACATATATTTGAATGAGGGACTCGTTTTTATAAAGTAGTTTTCAAGATATTAATTTTGTGCCCAGATGAATCAGAATGTGTTACATATTAATCAGAAACAGAAATAAAAAGTAATAAATACACCGTTAGTTATGAATGTAAATTCTAAACAATAATTATTAATTCTTAAATAGGACTAAGACATATCAAAAGTATCATATTTAGAACAAGATTATACTCCTGTAATTTTTTTATTATTCAAAAGGTTATAACTAAGTAAATAATAATAAATAAGATTAAAACTACTGACTTGTACACGGTCAAAAATTGGACAAGGAGAATTACGCAACAAAAGCGCTCCTATCGTGCTGGAGAGGGGAAAAACTAATTTATTTTATTATTCATATGGGGTTTTGACCATACGAATCAGGCACAGATGAATCAGGATTTTGCCTACAATCATGCATAACTCATCGTACATACAGACTTCATTATTTTCAATTTTCTATACGAATCTATAACCCAAAAGCATCACACGAAAGACAGATTGAAGTTTTAAAACAATAAAATAAATTTTATAAAGTAGGCATTGTAATCAGGATGCCACCTGAACCAAACACAGATGAATCAGGTATTTTCCTTCGTAACACCGGATCTAAGCCAACCAGCCGCACGTCCACCTTCTAGGTCGTCCGTTGCACGACTGGCTTCCCCCCGCGCTGGAAGCCAGACTCTCATTATTATTACCCGACCTAGTACGGTCAAACGCAGCTTACGCCACATTAATCAGTATTATACGCCGGACACTTCTTTTTTACTTATTTATAAACTGACTAACGTAGTTATAACTATTACACATTTTTTTTGTAAGAGGTCAATTCATTTCCTTTCGATATAATTATAATTTATATTGATGTATCAAAGGGAAAATGCGACATCGACCATTTTGTTCCGGAAAATGGCAAACGGACGCGCTATATGAATCAGAAGAACGACCTTCAAATATTTTTATTTTGTACCTAGACAGCAATTATTAAAAAAAAAATCATTTGTCCCAGTAAGGGATAAAGCTAAACTGTACAAAAAAAATATTACATGCCGTTTTTTTAGTTGGTTACAGAAATATACCCACAGACATCGATAATTTTGTCCCTGAAGAATTACCCTTTAATTGTTTCTAAGCTGCGTTTTCTAACTTGCGTTTTTTTGCGTTTAGGTCCTGTAAGCCCCTTAAATTCATCATCATTTTCTAATTGCCTAATTGTATGTAGTGTGGAGTTGTGGAAGACCTACATCACTTAGTGATATCATAGAAGTGATCTGTTTGGTCTCCTGACGTTGAAACGACTTGATATGGGACCATTCCATAAAATTCTGTCGCAATTAAATGGTGATGATGCGAAGAGTCAAAACAAAGAACACAAAATAAAAACAATTAGCCTTTAAAAACTAGTTTTACAATTTATTCCATCAGAAATCTCCAGATGGCTTTGCTCACTAATTATAAGCTTCCCATATCTCACGGTCGTGAGTTTTTCTTCTCAATTGAAAGATAATAAAATGCCTTCAATCTACAAATAATAAAAGGTTTTCTTCTATTCATGCATTCATCCCCGTATCTTTGATCATTTAATTCTTAGGATCATAAAGGACCACGTCCACAGCATTCTATTACCCACCGTTTAATTATATACGTGGTCAAGAATCCGTAAATTGAAGCAAGTCTGGATAACAATTAAACTTTAGGGCACTTCTTTGAAAGTGATTTAAGTTAGAAGAATCCTTAAGAAATCCGGTATCCCGCCCACGGTCTAAGGATCTCTCTCGGCGTTAATGAAGGAATTCCGTTTTTATTATACTGGAGTGCTCCCTATCCCATCCATCTTGTCTTTTAAAGGTCTTCCCTAGAAATGGGAAAGACAAAAACGGTAAATCGACAATAGATTCCTATAAATATAAGGCTCTTTAGAGTTTTATGGAAATGTTAGTTGTAAATCTTTTTTGTGCATTGTCGGAGAAGTTTTGTGGAACTTTGGTAAAAGCTTTTCACAGTTGTGCTTTTGTAATTTCATGCGTAACAAAGGTAGGATTACATTACACGTTCCCAAACAAGAGAATTGAGTTAAATTACAAAGCCCGACTCGGCGTAATACATTCGTACCTATACACAAAACACGTGTAAGCGAGGACACGCTAGGCTTCGGATGGGATTTTTCAGTTTCAAAAGTATGACAATCTGAAGCGGGTACAGACGTATGTTGTGTGATTTAATGAATCGTGTAATGTAATGCAAATAGTGTGGATGGCATACAAACTTAATGCGAATCGAGCACTGCGAGAGCCTTTGGGCTCGCGCTAAAAACCGACAGCCGATGGATCAGCGCGAGTTCCAGCCCAAGCGTTACATGTAATGCTCGTAGTGAGGTTCACATGCGGAATTCGCGTTACATTACATTACACACGTCTGGACCCGGCTTAAATGACAGCTACCGAAACTTCACATTTAAAATAAGAACCGATCGATTTAAATTCCTCTGAAAACTTCCGAGGACAGTGTGCATACTAGCCAATATGTCTAAATATTTATAGCATGAACACGACTCAAGTCAATGACCCGTCGTCCCTTTAACCTCAGAGCGAAAATCTATCTCCATTCCTCGCAGAGGCACTGGGAGTAGACCGAACTAAATTCATAATAAAGTTTCACAACTCTTAGAAAAGACGGACGGGGCTAGAGGGAAATATCTCTCGAGTAACCTCAACTTCAGCGGATTATAAAATACCTGACAGAATTGAAAATTGTGTTTCATTTTCCACTGGAACTCTGGAACTAAAAATCTGTAAGATACTGCGAAATACTTCGCCGGAACATTTATTGGGAATTGAAGGATTGTAATTGAATAAAACTCTTGCTGTAGTGTTGACATCAAGTCGATATCGGTACTTTTGGGATGTACTTAATAAAAATGAGAAGATTAAAGAAATGATAGTCTAATCCTTTTTCTATTATGAGCGTTTACGCCGTACGGCATTTCATACAAACTTTCAAGCCCTTGTTTTTCGAAATGAATGAACCGATTTTAATGAAACTTCACACGCATAAGCAGAATACAAAGGACTTAAGAACATCTTCGAAATGTCTTATTCAAAAAAAGTAAATTGGAAATCTCTGTTACTATGGAAAATTTAAAATAGGTCTAATTTGACTGTAACATTATTTTTGAAAATGTTCTTAACTAACTTTTTAGACCTTTGTATCCTGCATATGCGTATGAAATTTCATTAAGATCGGTTCCTTCATTTCGAAAAGCAAGGGCTTTAAAGCTTGTAGGAAATGCCGTACGGCGCGGCGTAAACGCTCTTAAACTGAAATATAAATAATAACTTGTAACTCAACACGATTCATTTATTATGACACTCGTTCTCAATTATTTTTGTGTCATATTTCGAACTTGACCCTACTTATCGCCTGATATAACTACCTAAACGGTAATTACATAACACACTAACAGAAGAAATGGCTATCATGTTGACAGTTCAACAACATTCATTGCGTTAATAACGTTGTTGAACAGACACATTTTTCGAACATGTGAAGCAATGGATTGTCAATATCCTTAAAATAAGTCAGGTTATGATTGATAGTGTTTTACGCAATTAGGGTGCCGATAATAAGGCATTGTGCATTTTTAATAACATACATACGAGGTGGCGGAAGCATATCTGTAGGTATATAAAACTTCCTATATCCTATATCGATACCTCTGGGCTCAAAGGGCGTATATCAAAATGCCCAAAATGTGCTATACGCCTTTTGAGCCCAGAGGTATCAATATATCCTTGATATATCACGGTACCTATTCCATTCCTCCCCCAAAAATACACCCAAATTTATAGCGAACCAATACCAATGGAGTGCTGATTAGAAATTCGTACGGTTAACCTTGGTCTTATTAGTGCAGACCACAAATTTCGGAGCCCCGCTGACTCACGGATGCTGCTAGCGTCTGCAAATAACTATGAGTTAGTACCTGGTATATGTTGTTTGTTCGGGGAAGCCCAATACCGGTATTTACGTCGGCTGGTGTAAAGAGATGTAATATGTTTGGTGGTTTTGTTCAATCATTAAATTATGCTTTTCCATCATGTATGCTATCTTTCAAGTATATTTCATTCAAGCCTGTGATTTGAGTGAACATATCTTGGTTCACACGCACGTGTTTCTGTGAAAAATAAATATCTTTCTTTATTTTTTTCTTTGTGAGCTCAAGAAATACGTTTATATGTATGAGCCGTTTCAAAAATGGTTGGTCTAGGAGACCTACGTGTGGAAACCATCAGATTACATCAGATTACACGAATGACACCTAATAGGTTTTTTTCACTATGTTTTATTGTTTTCTCTAAAGTAAGAACTCAACATCATTGTGTCAACTTGTACAGATGTCAACACATCAAGCTACCACAAATCTGTTAAATTTATTTAATAGATCTTGAACTTTATCTCTAAAGCTTAAGGTTCAAAGTTTATTGGGAAAATTTGACAGTTCCGGCTAGATTGATGTGTTACTTTGCATATCAGCCGTTTCAAAAACCATTGGTCTAGATGACCAACGTGTCTCATAAGGCAGTCAGATTCATTAGGAAATTTTTTTACATAATAGATTATTTTTCCACTATAGTTATCACTAGTAGCGCCACGCGGTTTCACTCGCATAAGTTTCGATTCCGTAGGATCGGGATGAAGAGTATCCTATGTGTTAGGTAATCCTGATTATAAACTATCTGTGTGCCAAATTTCATCCAAATCCGTTCATTCGTTTATGCGTGAAGAAGTAACAAACATACAAACTTTCGCCTTTATAATATTAGTGTGATTTGTTTTCTCTAAAGTATATTGGCAGCAACTTCATCATTATTACTTAGAAGGAAAGTAAATAACAAGGTAAAATAAAGAAACAGAATTAAAAAAG
Organism: Oligia latruncula; assembly: GCA_948474745.1. Taxonomy (NCBI): domain Eukaryota; kingdom Metazoa; phylum Arthropoda; class Insecta; order Lepidoptera; family Noctuidae; genus Oligia; species Oligia latruncula. The sequence goes on along the minus strand of OX419693.1, from coordinate 7,199,942 downwards.
ATTACTTAGAGAATTGATTCTCCTTTGTAATAGGTGTTTTTTTCCACTATATTTACTTCTGCTTTCGCCCGCAACTTTGTCTGTGTAAAATTTGTTGTTATGGTACTTTTTAGCTTAGCGTTTTTATGACTTTTTTTCTTTCTGCTCGGCTTCTTAAGGTCCTTGCGTGATGTTATATAACCTATAGCCATCCTCAATAATTAAGCTATAAAATGCAAAAACCGGGCAAGAGCGAGTCGGACTCGCGCACCTAGGGTTCCGTACCACCATATTATTTTTAAATTTTCATCGGTGGGGCCTATATTCATCAGAGAATTTTAACACTGTGCACTGCGGTGTAAATATTGCAGTTTTATGTCAGCGCCATCTCTTGATCGATAATGGGACCAATGTAAGTTTTGTTGATAATTTCTAAAAACGTGTGCTACTTAGAGACTTCGTTTTATTTTTCCTGTAATCTTTACATAAACTTCTATCACATAGAATAATTTCAGATTTTTCTCTTTGCAAACTTCGGAGGAAAGGGGGGGGGGGGCGTACGTGTTCCACCCGCGCCTCAAAGAGATGTCAGCATCGAGGGCCAAAGCCTGTCGGGTCAGCGGGATTGTCCGAAAGGGTAACCGCTGAAAAACATAGGTGAAATGAGCGTGGAGTGAGCTGTCAGTAGTGTCAATTCCTAGCAAAAACAAACTCATTTCACCTTAGTTTTCACGGTGTGATTTTTACAGAATTGACCGGCTGTATTTATACAGTCTTTCTATGGTTAAAACCGAAAAGGTAATTGGAATACCTACGTACAGAAAAGCGGAACCTCTATTTAGTAGACATCCCTAAAACTAGTACATTGTTTCACGGTGGAGCTCACTTTCAACTTTATTTCTCGTTATAAAGTTACTCCTTTGCAGTGCATTCTCAAGGATGCCCGTCGTTTGAAGTTAAAGATTAAAAAACTGGCCAAGTGCGAGTCGGACCACAAGACAAAAACGCCGAAAAAAACACGTTTGTTGTATGTGAGCCCCTCTTAAATATTTATTTTATTTTGTTTTTAGTATTTTTTGTTATAGCGGCAACAGAAATACATAATTTGTGAACATTGCAACTGTCTAGCTATCGCGGTTCTTGAGATACAGCCTGGTGACAGACAGACGGACAGACAGCGAAGTCTTAGTAATAGGGTCCCGTTTTTACCCTTTGGGTACGGAACCCTAAACTCAAAAATACGTAACGATCTTGATGGGACGCTGTACCAACTTTTGAGAACGTTTTCTAAAGTAAATAATTGTTATCATTGCAGAAAGTGATTAAAAGCGTGTATTGAATTGGTTATTTTTTTTCCCGATCGTCCCACTGATTTTGTTGGTGGGACGAATGGGAATAATTTTTTTTTTAGAGTCCGATTGGTCCCACCAAATAATTTCAGACTGGGTCAAACATTGCGTGCAGACTTATCTTGCGCGCACTCTACCACCCCCGCTCCATCTTATGTATGATAAACACAGAATTCTGACAACTCTTGATAGACCAACATTCTAAAGCACCATAAATATTATTCTTACCTCAAATTCTGTTGCTAAGTAATAAAATACGGTACATATTTATCTTCTTTTGAATATATCACGTGATATTTAAACATGCGTCAGTTGTGCTGAAAGCGTGGCACTGAATATATCCACGTTGTTCAGATATTTTATTCTTAACATGACAGCTCGCTACCTCACCTAGAGCATACACATTTACAATACACTTGAAGCTAGTGATAAATGGTTGCGTTCAGAATTTCAGATATATTAAAAGAGAATTTTGGTGCACTTTCAAAATGTAGGAAAAGAAATAACTTATAATGTAGTTTATATATAATGTATAATGAGTGTATCATGTAGTTACAGAGGTATGAGGAACAGGGCGTAAAGTTCATTTTCATAGTCTATAGAAAAGGGAGGATCCTCCGACCAGACGGGTGTTGTGTCTGGCGGGCAACTGCCCAATGATTTATGTCGGGCCGTCGTATCTATGCTAGTTGCGCGGTAAACTCTGCTTACGAGATGCAGGATTTTGCGTGACGTCAGTATGACGCGTTGTTCTCATGTAGCGTTGTAGATACCGCTACACAGTATTTTATTTTTACAGTTGAAAGATTCACCTATGTCATGACATAAAATTGATGAATATCTGACCCGCCCCAGGCGGCGTCTCACGTTCAGCCTTCAGTATTTCTATCAAAAACACTTATACATTTAACTTTTCACTTAACTGAATGCTATAAGAGTGATGAAGATAAATTAATTAACTTACTGAGCTGTTATTAGTTGGAAATCAATATTTTCATTTGACTTTCAATTTCAGTGAACATCAATACTAAGTCAAATTTGTTCATTTAATATTTCAGTCACGAAGTGCCTACATAGAACAAAACGAAGCTAATAATGGATTATAACATCGATACACGAAACTATAGTCCGACGCATTAATATGCGGCATTCGGCGCAACGCAACGTTGTGCAAATACACCGGGGCTTGTATTAGTGTTTACTACCGTCACAAAATAGGTAGGGTACAGAAGGCTACGTATATGCAACGCGTGAAAATAGACACACACACACAAAGACGCATACGTACAGTCACGAGCACTAATATGTCAACACTTGGCAACTTTTAATTTCGGTTTTTTCACGAAATAACGAATGCAAAGTTGAAATACGACATTTTACATAAACCTATAGGTTCAAAAATACTATGTTCGTAATAACATTAAATTTCATTCAAAAATAAAGGAGAAAATCGCCTATGAATAAAGCCAAGAGTATACATACTTATGCTCGTGACTGTACAGCGGCGATCAAACGAATGCCAGTCGCGAGTGCGGTTGCACTGGCTGTACAAAGACGCGTGTCTATGTTTGTATGTTTTCACTCGTTATATGGAGTCGGCTTTCTGTAGCATTCTATTCTGTGGCATTACTGTTCACTATCATCTCTCTATGTGCACCTGTGTTGGTACATTTACACCACTCCGGTGTGCTAGTGTAATGATTCGCTGAATTAGATTATTGTGCCATGTGATTCGGGTTTAGTAAGTGACAATTCCAATTCAAATGGCTGCTGTAAGTATTAGCAATTTGGTGAGTTCTGAATTATTGAAGCCCATAAAAACATACATACTCGTACATACAAATAAATAAAATTGCAGTGTCTTTTTGTAATGTATAATCGCACGGAGCCGGGAAGCGCAGCTAGTTAATTAAATTCAACCAAAGGTACCTACTACGTAATTACTGCTTCGTTGGTCTAGTAGTCGCAAGCTCTACTGCTGAGCTTAAGGACCTGGGTTCGATTCCCGGATAGGGCAAAATGATTTTGTGGTAGCCTGTTATGTTAGTATTTAGGAAACTGGCATATCCTAGAACCGAAAAATTCGAAGACATATGACATCAAGCACCCGCAACGGGCCCGCGTGGTGGAGTACGGCCCGCTCCCTCTCACCGAGAAGAGGCCTGTGTCCCAGCAGTGGGAATTGAATAATATTAGTTTTAAGTCATGGAAATAAAACTAAAAGATTCGCCTTTACTCCGTGACTGTACTAATGATGAAATTGGGCAGTGGGTCCAGTCGACCTATTCAATATGTGATTGGGTTGAGTGATACCGTGGGTCCAGTTAACCAAAGACTCACATTATAGGCTGTACAACGATTCTAAGCCTCACATACAAAACCACACACAAAAGTAATTATCGTTCAGGTTCCCAACTAGATGTTTGTCGCAGCATGTTTCCGTGTCAATCGAGCTCTCATTAGAGACGGCCACATTAATATTCACTTGTTCCGGAACGATGTCAATGCAGGTTGAGCGGAACTGAGCTTTGATTTAGTGTCTTGTATTACCGGTTGGGTTGTGTGTTGAGCTCTGTGCTCCAATTTCACCAGGAAACAGTGTTGTTATGTTGTAGGTTAAGAGTAAACTAGTCGCGAGCTCGAACTCACTGGTGATCATGGCCAAAAAGCACGCTGTCTCACCTGGCTTCGTGTCCGAGAGAGCTAGTATGAGTGATGAGCAGTAAGACGCTAGTCTACATGAACCACGTCTAGTTCTCATGCAAAGAAACACCGTTCCGAACTGATAGGCGCGTAAAAAAATACGTAAAGTGCTTCGGAAAATCGAGTTTTATGAAAAAACCACTGCATAAATCAATTACAAATAAAGTTTATTGAACTCTTCGATAACTGAGCTTTGTCGGTACGGACTTGGTTTTGAAGATTTTACAGTTCTTTTATTACTTATTTACACCAAAAGTTACGTTAACAAGAAAAACGAATCTTTGTTGGCTCTTATTTTTTTAATGGCTTTTTATTTTACTATTCTGTTTCCATACAGACAACATTAATAATAAGACAAAACGATATCATGTTTAACTTTCGATGCACAATATCAAACAGTGGAGTTATACTCTTCCTAAATTCGTATGGAAAAAATATCGACTAGTGGCACCTTAAGGGGACTACATGACCTAAAGCGCGGTCACTGTCGGACTGCATCGAAAAGAAAGAGAAGAGCGATGACAAAACTCTGGTAATGTATTGCAAAATATGATGCAATTATCCATTTACAAAAAATCTATTGATTAGACAAAAAAATTATGTTGCTTGTAGAATAATCTGACAAAAAATCAGAATGATTGCATGTTTATTAGTATGTTTTTTAATTGATAAAAGGAACTTTTAGAGGTATCTTCGTGATTTTGTTATATCGCATCAATTAGTTGTATTACGTTTTCAACACACTGTCTAGTTATATCCTGAAGAATATCATATATTTTTTTGATTTTGTTTACTGTAGTCGATCATATACTTTAAGGCATTATGAAACTTGCGTTTTTTGCGTTTAGGTCCTGTAAGCCCTTTAAAGGCAAGAGGCAACAGCATCTTCTTCATAGATAGAATAGACCATTATCATTTCAAAGTGCACCCACTTTGCAATGATAATGGTCCATTCTATCCCGGAACGAAAAACGTTATGATACATAGCCCTTATTTTTCCATAGACATACAAAATAGGTTAACTAAGTACCAGGCAACAATGAAACCGCGTAGGTTTGACGTTCAGCTAACATTAAACGCATCCGACTCAAAGCCACTTGAGTTTTGGCTCAGTTTCCACTCGGCTGACTTCATGTTGATTCTGTTTCCAGTTTGCTTTCTCTGTGGTTTGCTCACTATGTAGTAGAGCTGGGAATATTCCCAATACAATACAATTTACAATAGCAAAATCATTACTGAGTTGTACTATTTAGATTACTAGATTTTGTCCGCGGCTAGGTTAGCGTGGAGTTTGGAAATTATCCCACGGGAACGTACTACCGAGATAAAAAGTATTCTGTGTCCTAACCCAGATCATGGTCTAACTGAACCTTTCATCGAAATCCGTTTAGCCGGTAAGGCATGAAAAGGTTACAGACAGAGTTACTTCTGCGTTTATAATATTACCCCTTTTTTTTTTTTTTTTTTTCAGATGGGAAATCATCAAATGACCCCTCCCGCTCTGGGTGGAGCGGAAGGGAGTGTCAAACTCTTACTGACTAAAACCCACCCGTGTTCCTTCCTTAGCCCTTTATGTTCCGGGTCGGCGGTAACCCTTTCGGACAATCCCGCTGACGGACAATCCCGCTGAATAATATTACCCCTTACTAATAAACGTATTATATCAGAGGAATAGTTACACACCGATTTCTCTCTTTCAGTCGTCAGTAATTTGACTTTCCAAAGAAGAAGACAAAGCGTGGTGTAACTATACAGACGCTATACAACGTTTACTAGTAAGGGGGTAATTATAAAGTATGGAATAGTATAGATAGTGAAAACATCTTTGAAGACAAGTGGTTTATAATTTTAAGAATAAAATACTCTATAATAAATTATAGATATAAATGTAGAAAATAAGCTGAAAAACAACTAATGTATATTTACCATTATTAAAGTAGGTTAATAATGAAAGAAGAAAGATTAGTAGGCATGGTTTTGCAGGGGGGGGTTCCGGAATCGGTATTTTAAGAGGAACCGGGACCACCCCCATGTGCTGATGGTGATCACCGGGGTGGTTTTAGTGAGGTAAAAATCTCAAAGGTTTCCCCCAGAAAAAAAAAGGTATAACTATAAAGTTACATCACGCCTGAAATCTCCAAAGGGTTAGGCAGAGGTGTACCTGTAAAAATGAACTCGTAATATTAGTTGTTGTTGAGCTATGACAAATTATCCCATCAATCAATTAAAAATGATGAATGAAGATGTGTGATGTGTGTGTGTGATGGTGTGATGTGATGTGTGGGGGTGTGTATGGGGGTGTGTTGTGATGTGTGATGTGTGTGTGTGTGGTGTGATGTGATGTTATGGTGTGTGTGTGTGTGTGATGTGTAATGTGTGTGTGTTGTCTCATTGATTTCCCATCAATTATCCCTTTCTCTTATTATTATTTTATCCTATCATAATATACTAGAACTTGAATTGAGAGAGCTCTATTACGTCCCTGAAGCACTTTACAAGTAAACCGTTCTACATTCTTCAGTGGTCTTAGTCAGAAACGTTACTTACATAAACCGGCTTTAAACGGTTCCAAGTATTTGTACGTTCACGGAAATTACAAGTTGTTGGAAGGCAGCTTGTCTGTCATAAACGTTGCATATCTACTGCTTATTCTTCGAAATTATTAATAATATTGATGGGTGAATTGAGCTTATTTTTTATCTTATTTTTATTTATTACAACCCCTAAGACGACCCACTGACCCAAAAATGTAATCAAAAATGAGTTTATGGAAAAATAACTTTAAATCCTACACATTTTCACGTTCAGTTTACGCTACAACTTCAAACATATTTATAACTTTTTCAATAGTGCTAGTCACTCTGAAATTAACTTAATTATCATTAAAATGAAGTTGATATTTGTTTAACTTGAAATAATATTAATTTCAAACATAAGTTTGGGTAGACTTTACAGTTGTTCAATGTGATTTTACTGTCATTTCAGAAAAAAAAAATCTGATTTATATGAAAAATATAATGTAACGTAACACTTGTTTTACCAAAGTGTTGGGCAGATACACATCAAAAGTGTCTAGGGATCAACATATATTTTTGCAATAACTTTTCTCCTGATTGATATTAATTAAAATTTTCTTTAAGGATTCATCAAATAAAGTGTTTTCGTTTGTCACAGTAACGATAAACCAAGTCACCTTTGCATTAATAAAGAAATTTGCCATTTTCCTAATAAAGGGATTTTTGACATTTGAACCACTAACACAAAAGTTCGAAAAAAAGACTGAAATAACAGTTTTCTTTAAAATTTTATTGGGTAACTTAAACAATTAATAATCCGTGTTTCTACCGCGAACACTAACAACACAAGAACATCGGTTTGGCATACTCAAAATGAGTTCATCCAAATCACGCTGTGGAATGGCCGCCCATGTTCGTTGCAACAACAAAAAAAGGTCTTCTTGCGACTGGATACCCTCTATATGCGGCAGAGCTCTTCTCTGTAGCATATCCCATGCATGCTCAATCGGGTTCAAGTCTGGCGACTGAGCAGGCCAGGGCAGGACATTGATGTTAGCTGCGGCGAGAGTCTGTCTTACAACTCTTGCGGTGTGCGGTCGTGCATTATCATGCATTAACTGAAATAAGGGACCGATTTGCACTTGTAGAGGAACGATGACGTCTGATACAATCGTCTCAGCATAAATTTGAGCGTTGAGGTTGCCTCTGATCCAAATCAACTCAGTTCTTCCGCCGATCCAAATACCCGCCCATACCATGATGGTTCCACCACTATAAGGATGGACTTCCTGGCAGGATTTTAATCGCTGTTGGCGTCCAGGGGTTCTCCAGTGTCGTATACGTCTTGTATCCGGTCTCATACCAAAACGAGACTCATCAGAAAAGCACACGAAACGCCATTGTTCTTCTGCCCAATTTCTGTGTTCAAGAGCCCATTGATATCGAATCCTACGATTGTGCATTGCTATAGGTGGTACCCGTAGCGGTCTTCGGGAATGAAGGTTCACTTCATGCAAGCGGTTTCTGACTGTTTGGTCGCTAATTAAGTTCCCTGAAGAGTGATGAAGCCTCACGGCTAACATCATGGCGGTTATTGTTGGAGCTCTTCGAGTTAAGATTTGAATGTATCGGTCTTGTCTCCGTGTGGTGCAGCGATACCGTCCTCCATGGCGCTCAGCCACGGTACCAGTGCTTCGGTAACGTGTCCAAAGTCGACTAATAACACTCTGACTTGTATTCAGAGCTAAAGCCACAGTACGTTGCCGGGAACCAGCTTCTATCATTCCCACGGCTCTGAGCATTTCTTCCCTGCTTAAATGACGTCGCCGCTCCATAATAACGTTGGTTTTAATCAGTAGTAGGGAAACAGTAGCACTAATAATGTCTTCAATGCGTTGTATGTTTTTATAGGGAAAATATTGACAGCTGATTTTCATCTTTTACTCGAATTTGATTCACAGTTCCTGATTCAAATTATGAAATGCACCAAAAAGGATCCATATAAATTTATAAAATCATAAATTTATTACAAAGCCACATCTCAATCTCAAGAAATCCGCATAAAAATGCTTGATCCCTAGACACTTTTGATGTGTGTATCTTCCGCAGTCTCCACATTTCGTCAGTCATGATTAAGTCCCATTTAATAGGGGTTGAGCCTATTGCCATCAACCACACGCAAATCCAGACTCCGGGCTGCTTCTGATAAATTCCTGATGAAAAAACCCAATAACACTTTGCTTGACCTGGGAATCGTACCCACAGTCAATGCTATCGTACACCCTATAGCCTATACTTTAATTCAAATCTTGGTCTACCTGTAATGCCAATTTTCATACAAATCCATTCACCCGTTTACGAGTCATGGAGTAACAAACATGTTCACAAACTTTCACAACATAAATATTAGAGGAATAATAGGATTAGACGAGCTCAATGTAGTTGAAAAGCTGTCCATCGATCGGCTAGGTTAAGCTGCACTGGCCTGGGATAAAGAGTTAAGCTGCCAGTCATACGACCTTTGATAGACGTTACAGACAAACCGTTACAGACAGACGGATGGCTAAAAAAACTGACAGCTGGTTTAACCTATGGATATTGCTAGGCCCCGCGGTAATCCAATAAACTGTAAGCATGTGGTGTTCGTGGCATTGTCTATGTCAGTATATGTTATTTGGTAACACTGTGTGTGGAAAATATGAAAAAGTTTAATAGTCTAATACAATTTTGTTGCTTTTATTTTTTTGCCATTATTCGTATTCTTGCCTCTTTCAAATTCTTGTTTAAATTTTATTGCAGCGACTCGATATTCAACATTGTATTTAAGAAGGAGGGAAAATAATAGTATGGCATCAAAATTGTGCGCATCGCTGTCAAAAGCAAAAGTGCCCAAAAATCTTGCAGCATTGCCACGTTTTATGGCAACGCTAATTTTTTGGCCAAAAAATAGGCCAGCCCTCTAGTCAAGTGAAGGGTCGACCAACCGCTTGGCGATGTCCCGAACACTAAGTGGCACTCGGACCCCATGGCCCTAGTTTTTTATACATGCCCATTTTATTATTATTTTAAGACTGTTTGCTTATTATGTTATGTAAATATTATATTAAATAAAAATATGTATTTTGTAAATTTAATCGTATGCAGGTACAATGAATGCTCCTTCTCGTAACTCAAACAATAAAATACAGTTACCGAGCAATCTTTCACACATATGGAAAAAACTGCCGAGCTGTCATTCGAAGACCGGTCACTAGATTCGTGACAGATGATTGATGAAACTTATCCCTCGCAGTGGACAGACTCGATTCGATTGATCAATCACAAACGAATATTTCCAGTATCCAGTTATTCTTTCGTCTCTGTGTGTGAGTGACGCATCAATCTTGTGATATGAAAGTTAAGATAGTTAGAGAAAAAGTTTTGAGATGACACATGTCAGCAAAAAAGTTATCGCTCATCTTATGAAAAATTCTTAAGTATTTTGGTGCTCGAGTTCAGCTGAATTCGCGTCTTTGTTTGTGTTTTCCAACTTATATACTCATGTGAGAATAGTACAGAATTAAAGGCAATATGTACTTAGCGTGCAAAGGTTTTTAATGTACAAACACACTTTAAGTATATTACATATTATTATTACAAATTATAAATTTTATAATTTCCTTTGTTTACGAAGTAATTACGCATTGAAGAAGACCCATTAAATTAAATCATTTATTTAAACAATTTGTAGCTACAGCCATGGAAATTAATTGTTATGATATTGACACCTAACGTCAATTTGCCGTGCCATTGCCATTTCATACAACCGTCAAAGAATGACACGAATGGAATGAATGACAAGAATGACAGTCGTGATTTGAATACACGGACAATATAAGTTGGTAGTCAATTTGGTCCCGTGGCTAAATAATAACAGCCGCACAGGTCGAACGATCAGGTTAAGCTACGCTTGCCGCGGTTGGTCTGTGGATGGGTGACCATCTTTACATATCGTGACCCCTCCGTGCCTCGGAGAGCACGTTAAGCCGTTGGTCCCGGCTGTCATTCGTGGATCTTTGACAGTCGTTACGGGTAGTCAGAAGCCCGAAAGTCTGACAACCAGTCTTCCCAAGAGGTATCGTATTACCCAGTAACTGGGTTGTGGAGGTCAAATAGGCAGTCGCTCCATGTAAAATACACGCATTCAGCTGCATCTGGTTAGACTGGAAGCCGACCCCAACATAGTTGGGAAAAGGCTAGGCAGATGATGAGTCAATTTGGTAAATAATTTATTTTCCTGTCTTTACACATAAGTCATGACGCTTGGGATTTCACACATCACACAATTCGCACAGCTATATGACGTGACTTTCATTAAATTAAAGTCGTTAACCCAGCACGACAAAGCAAAAAGGCGAAAATATTGTCACAGTTAAAAGTATCGCAGTTGCGGGCGAAAATTGAAAACACAACTAGTGGAGACCGTTGCGTTACGACATGCAAAACATTCTAAAGATGTTAGTTTTTTGGGCTATATGTATTTAAGTCAGGGACTGACTTGAAACGTTACTCAAAATAACGTTACGCATAGTTCCAGTACCGATATTTGTACCGTTCCACCAGGATTGTAACAAAATTAATTCCTTGGCTATAACGATACTGACAAACGGAACGAAATCTTAAACTGTTCACTAACAATGTGATAAATATGTTGTTCATTTCGATACTCAACTTTGCCAGCTTCATAACATAAAAGATGACGAAAAAGTATGAAGAATAACGTTACAAATGAATCAGTAACGTTTCACCTGTAACGTTATTACAAGCAGATAAGCTTAATATTACTGATACCTATAAATAATAAAGCTGAAAAGTTTGTGTGTTTGTTCGAACGCGCTAATCTCTGAAAATACCAGTCGGATTCGAAAAATTATTAATTAAAATCACACTAGCACCCTTTGGAGCCGAGCAAAAAGAAAAAAGCTAAAACGAAAGCGAAAACGAAGTAATAGCGCGGGTATATTCACTGATAAGTTTTAAGAGCCATCACTCAAACATCACTTTTAATGGCCAGTCTTAGGTGCGGATTTTTAATCTGTTTAACCATCACAAAAATGACGTCATGAACGTCGTGTTTCAAATCAACTATCACCAAATTAATGAAGCAAGAAATTTAACAGCTCTCCTCCTCAGTTTTCCAAACAGTATTATTGTTTCAATTGTTCTACTTAAAACTTGCAGCCAGGATCCAAGATTCAGTTCGCAAAGCATACACCGTTTATCAGGCGTTGATGGCAAACTTGCTTTACAAATCTCTTGCATTCACGACCGAAGTCAGTTTCTATTTCGTACTCAACACTACAGATTTCCCAGTTGCATCGTTTGTCCTCAGTTTAAGAGGCAAATACGTATTCCCGTAACGCGTAGACGACGCTCAGTGTATTCTTTTGTACGTCTTGCTCTGCTGCTGCAGTGAAAATTGTTTGGTTTATAGTTTACTAGCAGCGCCCCGCGGTTTCACCCGCATAAGAGTCGATTCCATGGGAATATCGGGATAAAAACTATCCTGTCTTTTCCCGGGATTCAAAATATCTGTATACCAAATTTCATCTAAATCGGTTCAGCGGTTTAAGCGTGAAGAGATAACAGACAGACACTTTTGCATTTATATTTTGACAACCAGTCTTACCAAGGGGTATTACCCAGTAACGGGGTTGTGGAGGTCAGTTAGGCAGTCGTTCCATGTAAAATACTGGTATTGCTGCTGCTGCATCCGGTAAGACTGGAAGCCGACCCCAACATAGTTAGGAAAAGGCTAGACAGATGAGATGAGTTGAACAACAGTTCAATATTCTGCCTCCAATTTCTTGAAATGCAGAGTGGATATAGATTAGTTAGTTCATGAAATAGTAAACTAGTTCTGTTCTGCATAATTTATGCTGTGATTATACCGTTATGGAATAACATGAAAGGCCAATTGGTATGTTTGTCGTGTCATGATTTAGAAGCGGCCATTTTGGCATAATTATTATGACATGATGAATGTTCAATACAAGAGCATTTTGGATTTATTGCTAGAAATGAAAGGAGAATAATATGAGATAATCATTTCAGCGGTTTCTAGCCAGTAATTGGTAGCTTATTAGCCAAGTGCGAGTTGGACTCGCACACCAAGGATTCCGTACCACCGTATAAAACCTTTTAAAAAACTCGTTTCTTCTTTAAGGGTAGCCCTTAATTTTTAAATTTATTTTATTTAATTATTTGTTTTTATAGCGGCCGTAGACACACTGTGAAAATTTCAAGTGTCATAGGTATATCATCAGTACCTACATATTACGGTTCAAAACATACAGCCCTGTGGCAGATGAACGGACGGACACAGCGGAGCACGGGACCCTTTTGGTCCCTACGGAACGGAAACTCTAAAAAACAGAAAACAGAACCCTAAAAATATGGTCTTTTGTGGTTCAAATATACCTACCTTCTGCAATTTCTCCATTCCTTTTAAACCTTGTGATATGACCCGAAATTGAACGAAGTTTGAAGGGTTCTTTAATTTTGTTCATCAAACAATACGAAACTAACTTAAGTTTCGTATTAGCAAACTTAGATAGGTTTGTTCACTAGACTGTGCTTACTATTGAAAGACAATCAAACTGGCTATTCTCACGCTATTTGCATAGGACTTTTTGGAAAGTACTTTAAATAATATGTCCGTGGGGTTGTACGCGATAATGGATGTACTAGTGGGTAAAAAAAACATCCAGTTCTTCTAAATATGGAGATTATTCTTACCAATCACCAGTAATCACCATCAATCAAGTAGGCGAAGAGCACGTTTTCGACCTGTCGCGGCCCGACCTAAAAGGTTTCATGCTCTGTGGCCCGACCCATGAGGAAAGTGAACGAGACAAAAAAAAAATAGTGAAAGTTGTACCTACCTACCCCAAACAAATTCATGTAACACTACTTGCTATGTGAATATCAGTAACAGAAAGCTATTGAACACATCTGCCTACCCCTTTAAAGGGTAATAGGCGTGATGTTATGTTGTGTGATTGCGTAAACAATGCATACATATGCTCTAGCATCAATCACGGTTGATTTGCTGGGATTTATTGAAGAAAAAAAAATTGAAACATCCGAATTGAGAACCTCCACCTTTGTAGAAGTCGGTTAAAAATGGCTGCCGAGAGTACGCTAGTGATGTTCGTAGATATTATTTAGTAACATTTAGTGTTGGAATTCCAACAGTGGCCCGGCACGCCATAGCAACACTAGAAGTATATAATATAATATAATATAAATTTTGTTTTTCAGAAAAAACACATCTAAGGTTCACAAAAACAATTTTCCAACTAAAATGAACATTAAAGAAAAAAGTTGGTGCCTGTACTAATGAATGAGAATCATTGTATCACAGACACCAGAAAATAATAAAATATAACAGTATATTCAATACTAGCTGTGCCCGCGACTCGTTTGCGTGCATATTTCATCGGTTATTTTTTTTTCGCGGCTCTCTAATAATTTATCTAAAATAAAAGTAGCCTAAATTACTCCTTATACATCAGCTATCTGCCAGTAAAAGTCCCGTAAAAATTGCTCGAGCCATTTCAGAGATTAGCCGGAACAAACAGACAGAGAGAAAGACAAAAAAGAAATGTTATAATACCGTACGTAAGTAAGTAGGTATAAATACGTTATAAATGCATTTCGTAAAAAGCTGTTATTTTGACGTTAAAACACACTTAAATTTTATTTATTTTTATAGATGTATTTAAATGTATTGATTAAAAAAGGAACTTAAAAACTTCCGAACTAAAAATTTAGGTATGCGAAGTCATTTTTGTACTTTCGATTTTTTTGAGTTGGTGCCTTTGATGACGCTTTTTATAACCTAACTAATATCCATATTATGATTACGCTTAAAACTTAACTATTCTTTAATGCCTATGCTGATTGTAATAATTTATGGTGTAGGTGTTGTAGCGCCACGCCTGCCCCCATCGCCAGTTCCGACTTTTAGCGGCGGCGCGTGAGTTTTGCCCGGAATGTTACCATTACATAAATTTCCTGTTTATACCAACTTTTAGAACTAGGTAATGTATATTTATTTTATTGTTGTATATCTTATCGTATACTGCACCGGTTGACATCATCACGTCACCGCCGGCTGTCGCTGAAAACCAACGCTGTGGCTCCGTCTGGCGCATAGGGTCTTAGCATTATGCTAAGCGATGGCCGTTTTGCGGGGATGTGACGCATGTTTACCTCAACTTGTAATTTTTTTTGTGTTTGTGTTCTTTTTCTGCGTCATGTTTACCGCAAATAAACGTACCTATTTTCTTTCTTTCTTTATTTTTCTTTACAAAACATTCACATAATATTAAAAATGTTCCTCTATTATATTACAATAGATACCTACCCAAGTATTTCAGCTCCCGTAGACTTTATACAATATTTATGAGCCTTGTTTTCTGTCTCTTTCATTTGCTCTTACGTCTTTAGTGAATCTCTTTGGTGATGTTGGCGCAGGATAAACTGCATCATTTAATACCTTGCCTCGTCTGGATTATTATTTCAATAACTTTTGCAATAGTGGTGCTCGTTAGTTTTGAGTCTTTCTTTGCTTTAGTTCAAAAAGCATGGATGGAGAGTAGTTATTTTATTTATTTTATTTTATTTTTACAATTTTAAGAAAGCTTACAGACTAATACACGTAAATGGTAACGAAATAGTAAACAACTGACAGTTGCTAATTACAAGCTTCCACATATAAATTAAAATGTTAATAGAAGAAGATTAAAGAAAATATAATAGAAAAAAACGTACGGAAAACAGGCAGTAATGCCGTGACAAACCACAAACATTCACCCATTGAAATATTCCTTACTCAAGATTTTCCTGATTCTTAACGCACTCGTACAAAATAAATCTATTTCTAAATGTGATGGCAGGTTGTTGAATAAAATTACACTGTACAAGTTGATGTGTATTTGGAATCAGAAAAAAAAGGCGTATAAGCCAGTTTTTTTAACTCAATTTTGGAAAAAATGTTAGTTGTGCCCTTTTTCTTTATGACGGCAGTATAGGCCGCAGGTCAGTGGTAACACTTTGATCTTGAGCTAGCGTGGTAGGTACACAGTTTTAATAGAATACGAGGCCTGAGGTTTTGTTACCAATGAAGAGCTATCTACTGCACCTGTGTGCTAGTGCTATCTATACTGTCAAAAAATGTACCTGATCATGGCCATATTTGTCTTTGATTGTTTATTGTAACGGATTTTGTATGCAGTAGACATGAACGGGTTTTGAAGTTATACGTTAAACAAAATACAGTTAAAAGTCACAGAAAATTGCACACTGCTTTCCAAATACAAACGACGATTTGCTGAATCTAAAAACCTGCATTTAAATTTTTCGATGTTGAATAGTCAAACATCTCTAACCGTTGAATATTGAAATTCAATCAAAATAATATTATGCGATATCATCGAAACAAAGCCGATCCTATTCTCGATATAATACAAACTGTATGAACAGTACTGTGGGACGATACATTAATATGCATCAAGTGCAAACTATCGCCGACCGCGATCGCAGTGCGCACTGCAAACACGAACACAGCCGCTACTGTTCGCTTTCCATTTATAGACACAGAAACACTGTGTTGCCGTACCCTGCTTGAGTACTGAATTATTTTGTAGCGGGTTTGGGATTGAGGAAACAGCGTGTCGGCCACTTATCTTCTTGCCGAGACAAGTGACGGAAATGAGTGACTTAATGGCGCTAGAAGCGATAGCTGGGTTGTTAGCACTTGTGCGACGGTAGGAATTTAAAGGATTTGTTATTTGTAGTACTCGTACCTACAAATCTTACGATAAATTGTTACACGAACGACCACTCCAAAATTTATTCAGCCTAAAGTTTGTAGACAAGCTACACACCAACCTCCATGGTTGGCTTAGCTTTTGGACACAACACGAAAGTTCAAGATGCGATCCTCGTGTTGAGAACCGCCAGAAATAAAAATTTATATAAAATATAAAATTATACTTTTATAGTGCATCTTCCAGTATATCTACCTACTACGGTCTCACTAAATACATTATGCAGTAAACCCTATGAAATATGTAAATTGGGACTCGTATGACTCAAAATATATTTACTATTTGCGGTCTATAAAATCGGAATATCAATTTTTTTTTGTAGGTTTGCGAATTTAAAAGTTCAACTATATTTTTCAACAGCAGTTTAATTTCACTTTTTATGCTACCGGCCGCTATGGGAGAATTGAATAAAAGTCATATGTGAATGTTCTGATTCAATCCTATACCTACGTATTTCAGGAAAATCTAAAAATCAAATGTACCGGCCGACCGTACCTGGTTTTTGCGCCCAAAAATATTGAATATTGGATGCAAACTATATTGCAGTACCTACTTTATTTATATTTGAAAAAAAAAAATAAACAAGGAAAAGGAACCGCAAATAGAGATTTTAAGGAATCTAGCCATTGGAACTTTTATATTCAAATTCATATCATCAAGAAAAGAAACTATTTAAATTACCTACCACTTATAAGAACTATAGAATTAAAAACAATGAGATTTGCCAGATACACAGTAATACCAGTTATACTTAAGAAATACAATAACAAAGGTGCAGGTTAGTGTAATAATGCACAAAATCTCACAGCAGATGCTTCGCCCAACCTACAATTTAACACAGCGCTTAGGATTCAAAGGAGGACTGTTTTACTCCAACGATAGCAGTCTAGATAACTTTATAGCTGCTCTTATTAATATGCAACAGCTGACGACACCGAACTAGAGATTCAATAATAAGAAACTGATCAACGAAGCTTCTTGCTACCGAGCGAGTTTCAATTATGGAGTCGAAGTTGAAATTCGAATTGGAAACAGTAGACAACTAGATACTGATATCTCTAAACCGGTTGACTTTTTTAACCGTCTGGACAAAAACAGGGTATAAAAGGTGAACGGATTAGAAGTCTATGGCACAGAATTTTTTATTTTTTTTTTACTAAATATTAAATAAAAAATCTAAAATTCTTTATTGTATGTTTTGTAGTGATATTCGTATTTTTGTTATGTATTTTCTGGTAAATAGATAATATAATATTTAATTAAAATCGGAAGTAAACTCTTAGATGAATAGATGAAATGCTGAAATACAATAAAATTTATGTATCGAATAATTGCGTAAATCAATCAATCGCTGAATGGTACGGACCATTAAGAAGATGTTAGGATTGTTTGGAAATGCGTCTAAAATATTTTATACAATCATAGATTACATGAAAGAAATTGACCATAACACATTTTCGATAAAAGCCTCCTTTATTCAAAATATACATAACAATATGTCTATCTAAAATTTTTACACAACTAACTATTTACACTAGGTACTAAATGACAACCAACCCGCACTGGGCCCGCGTGGTGGATTACGGCCCACTCCCTCTCAAAGAGAGGAGGCCCGTGTCCCAGCAGTGGGAACATTATAGGCTGATTATGTATGTATGTTATGTACTAAATGACATAACTAACTATACCTACAAATAAGTACAAAAACACAAACAAAATAACACTTAGGCGTCGCGGTCGTAGTCTGAGTCTAATCTGAGATTGTTATTAAAATGGAATATTCCAGAAATATTAAATTTTCTAGAATAATTCATGCGTTTGATCCTCTAACGGCCATTAAGGCGCAAATAGACATTTTATTCAGCTGATCATAATTTAGCGTAGGAGGTGATTTTTGTGTGGGTTGCTGTTTCAAAGAAATCTCTTCTGAAACCGCACTGGGTCATCAAAAATGTTTTTATATTTAATTCAAGTAAAGCAAAATACATGCTTGGTTTTATAACAACAAGTACTTCGCCCACGACTTCGTCCGTGTAGATTGCGTATTTTCTCCTACAAAATTTAACACCCCGTCCATATCTTTTAAAAGGTATTTATCCAAAATGTATTATTATCTTCTTATCTAAAAGTATTCGGGTAAATTTTCAAGATGATTGATCAATGGAAAATTATTTTTGTATCTAACTTTTTCACACCGAAAATAATTGAGTTTTGAAAAATCATTTTTGACATTTCTATTATTTAACTTAGGTATAGATTATTTGTTCCATTTTTTTGAGTTAATCGAGTCACGCAATAAAATCAAACAATTATTACCACTTCTCGTTCTGTTAGGGGTTGATTTACGAAAAACCCTGATATACAATACAGATTATTTCCGGTCTTAAGTATAAATACCGAGTGTTGAGTTAATCGGACCACGCGTTAAAATACTTCCATACAAACTTTAACGGGTAGTTTAAAAAATAAAATAAAACTTTAATTATTTACTTAGATAAATATTCGTGCCAAGTTTCAAGTTTATTAACTCAAGAATTTTACAAGCAAATAAAATCCCCCCTTTTCATCCACATAAAGGTAAAATTCCAAAAATCCCTTCTTATTGCTCCCCTACATTATAAGAGAAGCTGTGTGCAACATTTCACGTTCCTAGTCTCTCCTCTACGTATGTCAGTCAATCAGTTTCTCCATGTAATAAGAACGACAAAAATTTACAAACTGTTTCATTAGAAAATAACTGTTACATACCTATTTTAATAAGAAAATAAATATCAACATCTTTATTTCGCCTTTAAGGTATATAGTAACTACACAGAAAATAATAAATAAATACTAGCGAGCCGCCCGGCGGCGCCCCTGCTACGCAGGGATTTTACGTCTTGACAAAACATCGTGATTTCTTTATTTTATATCAGTTAATATGAATATAATATACACAAAAATATTCTGGAATAAATTCTGTAAATGATGGTGACCACCGATATCAAAATCGCGGTCACACAAACGGACAAGACAAACGACATTAATTTATAATATGTATCCCACCAAAAACATTTTCATGTAAAATGTTGCCAAGACGAGACCACATATGGCTCGCACTGCCAAAAAGTTATCAGATCTCATGTAGAGTCAAGCTTCTAACTCTAAACGCCCTAACTTCACAAACTCTACACCTTAGTCAAAATATGAGGCTTGGCCGTTTCGTTACTACAAAAACTATTGTATAACAGAAAAGTAATGAACAGTGAATAAATTTTTCACCTTACGCCCATGTAATGGTAGCGAAACGGCCAAGCCACATATTTTGACTAAGGTGTAGAGTTTGTGAAGTTAGGGCGTTTAGAGTTAGAAGCTTGACTCTACATGAGATCTGATAACTTTTTGGCAGTGCGAGCCATATGTGGTCTCGTCTTGGCAACATTTTACATGAAAATGTTTTTGGTGGGATTTCACATCTTTTTGAAAGTTGCTTATGAATTATTTTTTTTTTTTGGGTGGTTCTTTACTAAAAATCCTGAAATATATATTTTATTATTTATTACAAGGAGTCCCTATATCAATTTTCAGAACTCTAGCATCAAAATTTGCGGAAGTCTCGTACAAACTTCCATCCCCTAGTTTAAGGGGTGGGAGGGTAAAAGTTCCAAGTTTTAGAATTGTTTTGTTGTTTGTGTACTATTACTAGCTTACATACCAAATTTGAGCTTTCTAGGACTTCAGGAAGAACCTTAGAATATTCATGTTTATGAAAAAAAAAATTTTTTTTTGGGGGTTGGGGGGTTCTTTACTAAAAATCCTGAAATATGTATTTTATTATTTATTACAAGGATTCCCTATATCAATTTTCAGAACTCTAGCATCAAAATTTGCGGAAGTCTCGTACAAACTTCCATCCCCTAGTTTAAGGGGTTGGAGGGTAAAAGTTCCAAGTTTTAGAATTGTTTTGTTGTTTGTGTACTATTACTAGCTTACATACCAAATTTCAGCTTTCTAGGACTTCAGGAAGAACCTTAGAATATTGATGCGTATGAAATAAAAAAATATTTTTTTGGGGGTTTGGGGGGTTATTTACTGAAAATCCTGAAATACGTATTTTATTATTTATAACAAGAAGTCCCTATATCAATTTTCAGAACTCTAGCATCAAAATCTGCGGAAGTCTCGTACAAATTTCCATCCCCTATTTTAAGGGGTTGGAGGGTAAAAGTTCCAAGTTTTAGAGTTTTTTTGTTGTTTGTGTACTATTACTAGCTTACATACCAAATTTCAGCTTTCTAGGACTTCAGGAAGTACCTTAGAATATTGATGATCATCAGTGAGTCAGTGAGTCAGTGAGTAAGTGAGTAAGTGAGTAAGTGAGTCAGTGACGAAATCGGGGTATTTTAGATATCAATAAAATCTAAAGTATAAGAGCTATGCAATTGAAACTTTATAGGTTTAATAAGTCCACCACTGACATCATATCCCGAAAATTTTGTTTATCTGGTATAATCCAAACCCAAGTTATGAAGGTTCAAAAATACGATGAAGTGCTTCGAGAAAAGGTAGGTAGTGCCCTTGCGCTTCGCTTGGCTCGTCTTGGCGGGGGCACTCCCGTGCCCCCAGATAGATGCTATAATGGAAAAATCCAAAGTAGATATTTTGTTTATTCCAATTACTTTCAATCCAAGCTGATGTTTACGGCGCGGTTATGGAAATTATAAGGCTTCAAGTTCATTTTAAGGATATGCATGAAAAAACCACAGCCACTGCTCTCAAAATGGTGAAGGAAAACATTGCAAGGAAATCGGCATGTCCTAGAACTGAAAATTTGAAGATAAGTGACATCTATCAAACTGCACTGGGCCCGCGTGGTGAATTACGGCCCACTTCCTCTCACCGAGAGGAGGCCTGTGTCCCAGCAGTCAAAATCAAAAGTCATTTATGTAAACTAGGCTGATAATCAGCCCTTTTGTAACGTCAAAATTACATGAAACAGTTCCCCTACACCACTTCCTAGTGCTTTAGGTGGGAGGAAAAAGTGGCTCAACAAACTTTCCAGTAGAAACATTATACGCTGATTAAGAAAGACCATATATAGAAATAAAGACCAATTCGTTCCAATTTGCAATCGATATCATTTCGACATGCCGTTTGAAATTTCACATCGGTCGTTGTACTGAAAAGGAATTGTAAATTTCGTATTATGGTAATTCCCATGTGCTAGCATTAAATTAAGCCGGACTAGGGTTACATGGCGCAAAAAGTGAGCCTTGTTTTGAGGCCGTATGTTAAAACTGTCTTGTATGTCGTCAAAATGTTTTTGGCCTGTCTGCGTTGATATCGTATTCGTTTATTCATGCTGACTGAAATTATGTATGATTTCGTTGAATTTAAAATTATAAGTAGGGTGATTCTCTGTTTCTTTCATTCTTCCTACGGTGTCAGTAATTGAAATAAAAAGTAAAAAAGTTACTCTTTATGCTATAGAGTAAATACTTAGTTTGATAACGCATAATGTTACCAAAACATATTTTGCACAAAACCTGAAAGCTGTCCCTTAATTTCAAGCATTTTTTTTTCCTTTTTTAGCACGGGAACATCCGTTATACAGGACAAACGAGATTACTACCTACCTGGTAGTAATCTCGATTTATACAAAACTGTAACTACATACTCCGTACAGAAATAGAATAAGTACGAAAAACTTCTCTAATACGTCCTTACATACCTACTGCCACAATTATTTCTCACACTGCCAACTCCACTTAGATCGATCACACAATGCGGGGATCCCACTCCAGGGAAACAACGGTAAGACAAATCTTTCCCCGAGCTCTTGGAAAGTTTCTCGACGTTACTGGACCGCATATGTTACTTACACCCATTGTGCAGGGAGTTTGTACCTTTATTTGTTGAAGAAAAGTGTTTATTTCATAAGATACGGGATTCAATTACTTACTTTCTTTTAAGTTGATGTTATTTTCTTAAAAAGGTTGTCCATAAAATATATCTAATTCATCATTCGTGTCTCTTTTAATATAAAAGTTTAACTAGATACAGAATTTCAGTATTTTACTTTGTGTTTTTATGTACACCGACTTTATTATCATTTATGCAATCCAAATACGTAGTATCCGGATCAATTCCTCTGTGGTGGCATCTACATTGCTACATGGGAACTACGCATCATACTGACGTCACGCAACTAACAATTATACAACGTTATTTTTAGTATAAGCAAAACCTGGATATAGTTTGTTCAGAATAAGTAACTGAATCAATTCCAATAATTTTTACCCCATGTTATATTTTGTCCCAAAAATATTTAAAAAAGGTTAAAAGTTGGACACCGAGCGACACTAAGTAAGTTATCCAATCTCCGCACCGAATGGTTAGGTACCTAAGTATTATTATCAATGAGCGCAAGACGGCGCAGCGAGGGTGAGCATGTTTTTGTACGGACAAACACTTATAACTTTGTGATTTTTTCATGACACAGTTTTGAAATTTTGTACATAGATTCTTTACATAAAAATACTAGACACATGTTTCGGGTTTCGCATATACTAAAAACTGTTGTATACAACGTCTTGACATCAATCGTCGGGCAGTTCCCCACCAGACACAACACCTGTCTGGTCGGAGGATTCTCCCATTTGTATGATGCCCCTGCCTCTATGGAGGATGAGTGAACTTTACACCCTGTACCTCATACCTCTATACTATCATACAAATAGTAGTAGGTATATTTTATGGCGTTTGATCTGTGCTACTAAGAATATAATAATGTCCCAATGATTTTTCAATTCAGCAAAATATCACACAAGTCCTTAATATTAGGGAGGTTTGTTTCCATTTTCCCTGCATTTTCCGCATTTCATTTTAAAAAACATTTTACCAGCCATCCGTGACGTCATTAAAATGCTGGGAATGCCACAAAAACAAGGCTAACACATGTATTGTGATGAAAATCGAGGTGGTCAAGCAAACTGGCGCAACCGTCAGATTTGCAATTCACAGTGCGTCGTGCTGGCAAATAGCCGAACGGTTGACGACTAGTATTTGTAATCGAAAGCTTAACATGTAGTTCGGCACAACGATTAGTGTTGACGATGGTTTCCGATACAGTTGGCGCAGGGGAATGGGCAGAATTGGTGGAATTGTCGGAATTGTGCGCGAAATTTGTCACTTTTCGGTTATGTGATTTGACGGAGTCGCCCTGCGTGATGAGTTGCATTGTCATTTTTTTTCTAGGATTTTATTTGGATTTGCTTTAATGCATAATTTTTAGCTCCGTTTATAATTGGGGAATTTAAACTGAGCTATTTTACTGATTGCGTTTATTTCCTACAAGGTTTCTAATGTTTTCAAGATGTAAATTTAAACAGTATTATGTCCAAACTAAGGATCAAAAACAGTACCTCAAACTGGGAAATTACATTGATAACCACATCTTGGACAATGCAGATGCTATCTATTTAACATCTCTGATTTCTGATTGTTCCGCATAATTAACCTATAATGTTCCTACTGCTGGGACACAGGCCTCCTCTCTTCGTGGGCCACAATCTACCACGCGGGCCCAGTGCGGGTTGGTGGATGTCACAAGTCTTCGAATTTTTGGTTGCCGTTTTTCCTCCCGATGTTTTCCTTCACCGTTTTGAAAGCAGGGGTGATGAAATTCACTCAAACTAAAGCGCCTGCGTGGGTTCGAACCCACGACCTCCAATTCATAAGTTGGGGCCGTTACCACTGGGCCACCACTGCTCTAAATATTGTACCGAGTAACATTAAGGAAGGCCCACCAGCGAGGTAATTGCGTAACACACTATCAGTAGTAATGGGTTTCATTTTGACAGTTCAACAACATTCATTGCGTTATTTACGTTGTTGAGCGGACACATTTTTCGAACACATGAAGCAATGGATGGCAATATCCTTCAAAATTATTCAAATCGAGGTTGATAGAGTGTTACGCAATAAGGGTGCAGGGTAAATAAACATTAAAACATGTAGAAAGGAAAACATACATCTGATTAAGTGAGAGCTAGTAAGCAAGTCAACTGCTTAACTTAGTCAGAAAACAGACATAACGAGTAGAAACTTCAGAAATAATTTAATTTCCTCCGTCGTAAGTTAAGTAGTTAATTATAATTTATTTTATGTCCTAGATCGTATTCTCATATCAAGTTAGTTGTATTATGTTTTCAACACACTAGCTACCTAGCATACATATATCCTGAAGAATATCATATATTTTTCAGATTTTTGTTACTGTAGTCGATCTTAAACCTACTTTTATTGTTTCTAAAACTTGCGTTTTTTTGTGTTTAGGACCTGTAAGCCCCTTAATTCTCTCGAAAAATCAAATCTTCTTCTTTGTTGTTGTTCTAATTCATTCATTTTTATTTTGTTTTTTTTTTGTTTGTGTTTTTATTCTTTTTATTTTTATGCGTCATGTTTGCCGCAAATAAACGTATTTTTATTTTTTTTTCTTTACTTAAATAACAGAGGAAAACGTCTGATAATACAGCGAAACTCCAGTTAGCCAGTCCATTGTTTGTTTGGTACTCGTTGCCAAGTCTAAATAGGTCAAAAGGATACTTTTCTACTGAAACTAAGCTGTTTTTGCTTTTAGTTCACCCTTTCTTTGAATTCGACATGTAGATGATTTATTGTATCTATCGAGTACGAATGGCAAGTGAATGACGAAGTAGCTTTTGCAATAGAGTGAATAGGAAATGTTTATTGGTGAAACGGATTGAGCAATGAAGAGAAGAGGAATTAAAATACGTTTGAGATAAAATATTTTTGTTTAACAAAAAAAAAAAAAAATATTTAGAGATGAGATGAGTTTTAGGGTCATACTTTTTTAATAAAATTAGAAGGTTTTATCATATTAAATAATTTTTAAACATTATCATCTTCATAATTATATCAGCCAAAGACGTCCAATGCTGGACATAGGCCTCACCAAGCAACACAACTTCGACCGGTTCTGTTTCAACTGTACATACAAAAGTAGAATTTTATCGACTTTACAAATATCCATTCCTTTTCCATTACGAAGACCATTTTTGTTTGTTTTCCTGAAAAAAAAATAACCTTCTACCATAATTACGTTCACCACCTCTAGTGAAAGCATTACAGTGCTGTTGACACAAAAATACGAAACAAAAACAAAAATATCTCATCTCAATAAACGGAAAGACACTCGCCATTTCTTTCCGATTGAGTTAGGTAGGGGTGCCAAAAAAAATCTCAACTCTAATACAAGTGAAGACATAAAAGGTAAGTCTTCACACACACACACACACAGTCGTACACTTGACGACTTACCCGTCGAATGTACGATCACCTTTTATATCTTGTGTGGAGTTGACATGTTTTAAGCTATAACCGTACAGACTCAAGCTACCCAAAACTGTAAAATTTTCCCAATCAACTTTGAACCTTATACTTTAGCGATAAGGTTGAAAATATATTAAAGAAATTTGACAGATTGTAGTAGCTTGATGTGCTGCGTCGTAACCCAGAGTCTGTTCTTGTGTCCGGTTGGTGGCAATACACTGAAAAAAATAATTTCTTACTACAGCACATTAAATCGATTTCCTTAAAACCTACTGACTTTAAACAGTAAGAAGAAATGTTTGTAAAACACAAAACAGTAACTTTTAATGATTGAACATACTATTTAATGAAAACAACAAAAAAAAAAGAAAACCACCATTAATGTAATGTAAGTAAATTTCAATGGTTTGAACGATATCACCAGATGAATAAAACAGTTAATTTTGTGACCTTTTAACTACTTAAAACTACTGGACGGTAACTTTTTGGCTCAAGCTTTAACCGTTTTCGGATCAGTAAAAAATACTGTTTTGAACGTTACGCTCTTATGGAACTGTTTAAAACAATTCAGATTAATGTTTTTTTTTTACTGTTCTTTCAGTGTAGGCTCGCTCGTCCTCTAATACATGGGACTAAGGATAATTGGCAAAATGTGGGTGTTAACCTCTGCCTAAACCTTTTTAAATACAGGCGCGAAATTATGTTATGTTATTTCCAGTATATACTGACTTCGAATTTTCCAAATTTTTCATACAATGACAGGTCAGCTTAATCTGGAAATGTAGACCTAGCTTGAATAATCGTCGTGCATACATTTGCCAGGTAAAACCTGCTTTATTTTCAGCCTTGAATCGATAATACGTTAATAATTAATATCTTTACGGTGAACACGTAATTACGTAATTGAAGTAAATCGAACAGGTCGCAGCAGTTAAGGCGTACCCAATCGGACTGATGGACGGTGACATTTCTGATGTGGGTATAAATATCTTAGCCAATCATAACAGTGAAAAGTCACCCGATCAATAATCGATCGGTTAGCTGCTGTAAAAAGATTATGGATTTCTAATCTGACGGCACGGTTGGCGCAGTGGTTAAGCTATTGACTGCTGCGCTGCGTGTCGCGGGTTCGATTCCCGCACGGAACAAATATTTGTATGACCTACAAGTAGTTGTTCCGGGTCTGGCGGTTTGTGTACGTGAATTTAAATGTTTGTAAACGCACCCACAATACAGGAGAAAATCCTAGTGTGGGGCAAGGTTTAAAAAAAAAAAAAAAACTCAAATTTTATCATGGTAGGTATTGGAGTATTTAAGCAAATCAAAATTCTTTGGATACGCCTTTCGCATCTCGTTTTATCAGATACAATAGTGATTCTTAAAGTTCATCTTGTAATCAGCCTTTAAAAGCCGTCTCGTGGTCTGCTGAGCGTGAGGTCCTTGATTTGATTCCCACGGTAGGGCAATTGTTATTGGGTTTTTCCATTAGGAATTTCTCAGTTGCAGCCCGGAGTTTGGAAGTTGGTGTTATTATACCCCCGTGCCTCGTAAAGCATGTAAAGCCGTTGGTCTTGCGCCTGATCTCTCTTTGGTCGTGTCGGATTGCCATCCCATCAAACTGAGAGTAAAGGAACAGAGAGTGCACTTGTGTGTACGTCGCCAATCTTCGTTCTGATTGGACACTGTGGCCGAAATCAGTCAAGAGAATAATTATACCATTTTTTTATTATCTTTATTTTTTTTAATACATTTAGGGGTTTTTGTCCCTTAAGGATATGTCAACCCCATCATACCTTATAACAAAGTAAATCCACTTAGAAATATAATACACACGAAAAAAAACAAAACCTTACATTATAGTATAATACTAAAAAGCTGCTGCTCACTGCTGAACGACTAATACTAAACTACATAATTTTTTAGCTGCCTCCGATTTAGGGTTTGCTAAAATGCTTTGAATCAGATCAACATCCAGCCTATTTAACTTTAATTCGTTCAGTAGCAAGTCGCGTTCATCTTTATTCCGGACACATTCCATCAGCAAATGCTGAACATCTTCATTTTAATATATACCATTGAAAGATACAACCTAGGTCGTAAATTTCTATGACACAATGAACGGGATTGGCGCGATTAGCTACGTAAATGACGTGGTTTCGGTAAGGAATCGTGAAGTCGTCATAGTGAATTAAATAAGGACCCTGTTCTGTTATCCATCCATACTAATATTATAAATTCGAAAGTAACTCTGTCTGTCTGTATGTTACCTTTTCACGCCTAAACCACTGAATGGATTTCGATAAAATTTGGCAGAGAGATAGATTGCATCCCGGGGAAGGACATAGGATAGTTTTTTTATCCCGATATTCTCACGGGATCGACACTAATGGGCTAGTATCTTCATAAATGAACTCAGCTCAATGACTCAAATCCCTGTTTTAGTCCCAGCTATCATCAATCAACCATCTACATAATTTCTTCTACCAGATCGTTAAGAAAATTGGAAATACGAATAACGATGCATTCACAATTTAAAATTCCATCTTTCAGATACCTATACCATGAACCGTGTCGATGGAATGTACCAACCTTATTAAGCTGCATGCGTAAAATGCAAGCGCCATTTTGTATTCAACATTCGTCTATGAATTATTAATCGTAATGAGAATTAAATTTCGAAATGATCGTCACGATTCACCTACTCGTTTGTAGAGATATTTAAATGAGTAGATAGTTATGAATTTAAGCTAGAATATTCATGGTGAAAATCAATTCTGGTCATGCCAAAAATGGTGCCGAAATAAACTGGAATGATGATTACAAGAAAAAGGTGCTTTAATACTATTTTTTCAACCCAAAAGGAAACAGGAGATTCTCGTCTGCACAGGGATGCAAAATTTTATATTATTAGGGTTTTTTTTTGTTGAATAACAAATAAATAAGTGTTGAATAAATAAGTTTCGTCACAGAGGATATTAAATATACCCCGAAGTTTTAAAAAACCTGTGATGGACACGCTCGTAGTCTTTACTTTGTAATAGACAGTTTTCTTTTTAATCTTTTCGTCGTAGCTCGGCACCGGTCGCTCGCAGATGATTTTCTAAACTAAAACTTAAAAGAGACGTCAATCGGAAGTAAAAAAGGTAGATGAGTTTTTAGTACCTTTTTATAAACTCTAAAACACCATCCTCAATTATTTACAAACACAAAAGAATGATAAAAAATGTATTTCAAAATGTTCGATGCTTAGAAAACCTAGCCAAGAACAACAAAGTTATCATTTCTCGCAGAAATTCCCTTGTAGGTACAACGCAGCCACATAATTTTCCCGATAAAGCTAAATGACATCTTAATAAAGGCTTGTCTTTATAAAATGGTGTGCTTTAAAACAGGTTGGAAAACATTTATTTCATAAAATTGAGACGCTAACTTTGCAGCATTTAAGTCTCTAAACGATCGTGGGCCGATAGTATTGGTTGTTCCCTTAAAATATTGCTACCACATAGTAACCACTATGTGATAGCAATATTTTCAGTTTTCCAACCTCGTAGGTAATTTTAAAACAGAGGTTTTAATACGTGTTTTATTTTTATTAGAACGTGTCCGTTTCGGTAATGTAATATTTTTTGGTAGTAATTTTAAAATATCAAACAAGGTTTTTCCAGGAAAACTGGTACCTACTTGTCTAGATACTACACAAATAAAATATGTGAAACAATTGAATAATAGAAATTGGACTAGTTTTATACCTACAATTTATTTATCCTGACAATGTTACAAATATGTTTATTTTCTTAATTAAAATGATGTCCCATTTAATTAATCACTTTCCCTCCAAATGGCTTAGTGATGAGTATTTACCAATCAAATCTTAAACATATCAAAACAGATAAAGAAAATAACCCTATTATTCCTTTATTGTTACAGCTGCACCCGAGGTGATTACCTGAAGGTATACTGGGAAGTCCAAGGTCCTGGTCCTCCTGGAACCATCAACGAGCGTTCAGCCTGGGCTCGGGAGCTCTGCGGCAGTAGAGCCGATGCCCCGCCAGCCCTGTACTCCCCTGGACCCTCACTCATCCTGGAGTTCCATAGCGGGGCCAAGCAGAACAATGCCACGGGATTCGTTGGCACATACAGCTTCATAGATAGACGTGAGTAGCTTTTTTCTTAGCTTGCAATTGGTCAGTTTAAAAGTGACCAGGCGATCTATTCTGTAAAAACTGGTCAAGCGGAAGTCGGACTCGCGCACCGAGGGGTTCCGTATGTAGATTATCACGGGATTTTATTTTGTTGTAATGTAACTACAGATTTACGGTTTTCGGATTTTTTTCCTTTAGGTTTTTTACTTGTGTTACATGACATTGCTTCTTGCCAAATTTCATGATTCTAGGTCAACGGGAAGTACCCTATA
Organism: Oligia latruncula; assembly: GCA_948474745.1. Taxonomy (NCBI): domain Eukaryota; kingdom Metazoa; phylum Arthropoda; class Insecta; order Lepidoptera; family Noctuidae; genus Oligia; species Oligia latruncula. Next base: position 7,169,773 of record OX419693.1, on the reverse strand, counting down.
GGTTTTGATTCCGGAACATAACCGCTCGCATCTTTTGATTGAGTTGACTTAGAAATTTGATTTTTCACTGCTTCAAGGGATTACAGCTCTGAGTATTTGATAGTAATTTCAACTTGCTAACTCGACGCGTTCCTGAGAAAAAGGGTCTTGACAGACGGCCATACAGACGAACAACGAAGTGATCATAAAAGGGTTCCGTTTTTCCTTTTGCGGTACGGACCCCTAAAAATCTCACCGTGAAAACTTAGGTGAAGTGAGCTGTCAAAAGTGAGAATTACTAACATCAGATGGATAATTATTCTCGTAATTCTAAGAACGTTCACAGTCTGATCTCAGTCTCAACCTGTCAAAAATTTCTCTAGTTTCCCTACATTTATAACAAGTTTTTGACATTAATTGTCGCTGAGATGAGATTGCGACTAGATTTTGAACGTTTTAATAAGGGATTGGTTTCTGATATTGTACGAAATACGATAGCCTCGTATTATGCAAAAATAAAAAAAAACTGGCCAAGTGCGAGTCGGACTCGCACACGAAGGGTTCCGTACCACAAGGCAAAAACGCCGAAAAAAACACGTTTGTTGTATGGGAGCCCCCCTTAAATATTTATTTTATTTTGTTTTTAGTTTTTGGTGTTAAAGCAGCAACAGAAATACATCATCTGTGAAAATTTCAACTGTCTAGCTACCGCGGTTCTTGAGATACAGCCTGGCGACAGACAGACGGCAAAAACGCCGAAAAAAACACGTTTTTTTGTATGGGAGCCCCCTTAAATATTTATTTTATTTTGTTTTTAGTATTTGTTGTTATAGCGGCAACAGAAATATATCATCATCATCTGTGAAAATTTCAACTGTCTAGCTACCGCGGTTCTTGAGATACAGCCTGGCGACAGACAGACGGACGGACGGACGGACGGACGGACAGCGAAGTCTTAGTAATAGGGTTCCGTTTTTACCCTTTGGGTACGGAATCCTAAAAAGTATTTTCCCAACAATTTTTTTTTCTGCAACAGGGACTGAAAGGGTATCTTAAAAATTTGAAGTAGGGCTACTAGGGCATGTGGGGTATCATATAAAAGAGCGCTGTTTACACATTCTCAAACATTTTTCTTTTTTTAGGCCGGATAGTTTTCGACTTTTGATGAAAAATGTAAAAAAAATACCGTTCCCCCTCCTTATCTCCAAAGTTTGCATAGAGAAAGATCTGAAATTATTCTATACATGATAGAAGTTTATGTAAAGATTAGGTACACGAAAAATAAATCGAAGTCTCTAAATAGCACACTTTTCAGAAATCATCAACAAAAATTACATTAGTTCCACTATCGGTCAAGAGATGGGACTGACCTAAAACTGCAATATTCTACACGACGAATTTAGGCCTCACCGATGAAAATTTAAAAACATTTCACGTTTCACAATACGGAACCCTCGGTGCGCGAGTCCGACTCGCTCTTGACCGGTTTTCAAATACAGAACGCTGTGCATAAAAGGATTATTATTGTTGAATGAGAAACACAATACTTAAAGAATTGCCATTTTTGAATGAAGAAAAATAATGTGTTAACGTTGTAAAATACTCGGAAACACGTCACAGAGAGTTCTTTCTCTTTCTTTCTTCTTTTCTTTCTTTTTTTTTTTTTTTTAAACTTTGCCCCACACTAGGAATTTCTCCTGTACTGTGGGTGCGTTTACAAACATTTAAATTCACGTACACAAACAGCCAGACCCGGAACAACTACTTGTAGGTCATACAAATATTTGTTCCGTGCAGGAATCGAACCCGCGACACGTAGCGTAGCGCGTAGCGTTATTTCGGTAATGTGATTTCATGCAAATGTGTAATTGATGAAGACTATAATTAATATACGCTAATTAAAGCGTGTAAATAAAACAGGTTAATGAGCAAAACTGTCTCATACCTCGTAGGTGTATGAAATTAATATCATTAGTGCTCTGCATAATTTGTACGCGGCTGGCGTCCACACTTCCGCAGTATTTTGTAAACGTCTAGAGATTTAACGTACAGACGCCAGCACATCAAGTTACTACAATCTGTCAGATTTCTTTAATAGATTTTCGACTTTATTGCTAAAGCATAAGGTTCAAGGTTGATTGGGAAAATGTGACAGTTTCGGGTAGGTTGACCTGCTGGCGTCTGTACATTATTACATACCAAAACTGTCTTTTCATTATATAGGATGACTGGTAATTAGTGACCGATACTTGAAACACACAGGGTATTAACTACTTAATAAAAATGCGCTGGTTCGTAGTAGTAAAACAAAAGTATAATGTCAATCAGAAGTAGAAACCAAAAGGTAGAAAAAGCATAGACAAAATTAATAAAAAGGTAAAATATCAAAAGGAAGAAAAGGCTTGCACACAGGGGTATCGTATTACCCAGTAACTGGGTTGTGGAGGTCAGATAGGCAGTCGCTCCATGTAAAATACTTCGTTTTCGGCTGCATTCGGTTAGACTGGAAGCCGACCCCAACATAGTTGGGAAAAGGCTATGCAGATGATGATGATGATGGCTTAAACACTATGATTTACTCATGATACCAAATAACTTTCCCAAAGAAACTATTTTTTTTTTAATTTTCCAAGCGCTTGACCCCTTGTCGACCGGTTTTTAAATGAATGAAAAAGAATAATGCATGGTAAAAGTGGAATAGTTTTGTTTATAAAAAGGGATTAGTTACTAATTTAATTTACAGCTGATGTGTATTGTTCTTGTTATGTAAGTACTCAATATTTTTTTGAGGTAATTGGGGCGCTTGGTAAATTAAAAAAAAAATTGTTTCTTTGGGAAAGTTGTTTAATATGATGATTACAATCATGTATCGGTCACTAATTATCATATCGCACACCTAGATCTAAAGAGAGCTAACTCTAAAATCTCAATTTTTGAGGTATGCATACCATCGAATTCCCTAACTCACTACCTAGCGACCAACAAAACAGATTCAAAAATAGTTCCATTACTCAACTTAAAAAGTATTGATCAATACAGCAAACTCCTGCAGTGCTTAAGGACATAGTAATCAGTTTTTCAACTTTCCTGAAAAAAGTGTTTTTTTGAGTTAATCGCTGTTTAGATCTAGGTGTGCGATATTAGTCATCCTATACTTATTACAGTATATATTTTACTAACAATTTATGATCTCTTAGTTGTCCGAAATAAAATGTTGGATTTGATGATAATATATCCATACAAGCCCCAGATAAACCTATGACTTATAACACCGTCAATGTTTTTTTGAACAACAAACGGAAAACTACAACAATAATTAATATGGTTTCATAAGTAAACACCAATCTAATTACATGCAAGAAACAAACGAATGAATAAACGCTTTATCTATCTATCAAGAATATGCCCTTTTTAGCTGACATTAGGGTAATCTGTTTGTAAGGTATCTATGGGCATTTGTGGCCTGAAATAAACCCTTTGTTGTTGTTGTTGTTGTTTGTTTGCTATTAATCCTTTTTGACGCATAACACAAAAAACAAACAAATGACGTCAGCAGAACAAAAACCATTGTTACACAACCGGCCAGTTTTAAAGGCCCACTGGCGCTAACCAACCGACTCGCAAATCGGATAATGAAGATTTTGACCAATCACGGCTCAGGTTACACGTGTTCGAATGCACGCCATTTTACCCTTTGTCTAGCCGAAATACACTAAGCGGATATATTGATCAAAGCCAGTACAGTCAATCCGGTATTAAAATCCAATATTTATGCAAAATGCCTGAATAATTTGTGAAGCTTTTTTGTTTTGGAACCCGTAAATTTTGATGGAGTTCTGCACCTATGCCAGGAGAGTTTATTTTGATGGTGGTTTAAAGACGTGTCTGAATTTATATTTGTTTTTGATGAGAAGATAGTTTTTTTTTGGTGGTGAGATGAGATAGAGCAGTTAACCAATGAGGAGCTTTTGATCTTGTCCTACATATTTTGTTTTGTTTTGTAACCATCTTTTGTTATGTTTAGCGCAAATAAAGGAATTATCTTATATTTTTTTATTCAAATATGTTACTTAATTTTCTTTGTATCCAAGATGAACACTGAGTTGGTTACTTATTTATTAAACTTATAAAAACATAAACTATTTAAACAAAATACCACACTACTTACTGTATTGCTTTGTATCCGTCTTACGAAGTCAAATTAATTCCAAAACTAGGATAAACCAGGAGTCTGTTTAACTTAAAGATTTAGAATTCAAATACACACGTGCCTACTAATATACCTACCTCAATTTATTTCAAAATCATTTCCATTTCTCCATTTGCCGTGTTTTCTATAATCTGTTGCGCAAACTTGGGAGCTACTGAACCGATTTTAACACTGTGCTTACAGTTGAATGATGTATGAAATTTCACTTTTTGTCCTTGGGGTGGCAAGCACTTAGCAAATGTTTGAGGAACACATGTTAATGTGGTACGTAACCTAATACCTACATACATGGTGAAGTAAATTACAAGACGACAACCTTATCTATCAAGCCATTATCCCTTAATTTATTTATAAAATTTCAAATTTCATCAAAATCTGTTTAGCGGTTTTAGCGTGAAAGAATAAAATATAAAAAAAAAACAAATAGGGTAAGTCCGGGGGAGGTGGCCCTACTAACATTAAGGTCCTATAGCCAGGAAACCAAGTACAATAAAACAACAATTTTAATCACAAACAAAGCAATATGTATATTTCTTATAAAATCTTAATGGAATACAGTCTTTGAATCAACATAACATAGAAAAACTTTAAGTTAAAAAAAAAATACGATTGGCCATCTACTCTGGGTGAGATGGCCAATCGTATTTTTTTTTTAACTTCGGGAACTGATGGCCACAGGGCTCGGGGGGAGATGGCCAATACTTTTTTTGCCCGTCCTGTCTCTAACGACGGTTAGGGAAAGAAAAAGAGAAGTCCTTTTCTTTATTTCCGCAGTTTGAGCACATGTCTTCAAACTCTGTGCAGTTTTCGTGCACCCACAGCTTGCAAATATTACATTGCAACTAATCCTCGACTAGTTGTGTCTTATTAATTGTTCTCGCCGCAGCCTCGGCAGTTGTCCACTTTATTTTCGTCTACTTCACTTCCAGAGGAATCGTGATAATCTACTGGTATTTCTTTGCAACTGCTGTTTGAGATTTGACGGTATTATGGGATTAAGGTCATCTATCCCAAATGCACGGGAGAGATGGCCATATCAATTTCAAAAAGTATGATGCAGTCTCCAACGATCGTTTTTAGGTTAGAATACTAAAAAAGTTATTAACTTCAAAATAAAACGTCAAAAACAAGCGAAATTGAAGAAACTTTTTTGTGACCTCATAATATGTTAACCCCTTATTTTAGATCATGCACCTGTAATAAAAACAATATGGAATTTACTTACTTTTTCAATGTTTTTTTTGCAAAAAAGCATGCAGCAACTTGTTGCCGATCACACAACGAAGCGAACTAAATTACTACTTACGCCATTTGTTGTTTGTAACTCGCATTACTTTCTACTGGTCATCTCTCCCGTACGGCCATCTCCCCCGGACGTACCCTATGCATATATAATATTTTTACACAAACAAACATACAAAAATCATATCCTTTCTTTTTATATTATAATATTACCTTTAGATTTCAGTTCTCCGAAACACTTTGAGAATTTCAACACCGCTATGATTGAGCTCAGGAATTAATATCAAAATGAAAATTAATATTTATAATATCACAGTACCTTTTGACAACAATTCAAGTGCCTTTATCAAAGTAATTTATTCAAAAGACGTCAACTAATCAAAGTATAATTTGTAGACGATTTATAAAATGAATTTAAACAACTGAAGTAAGGGAATTAGAAAGTAATGATGATTAATGACTATAGTTTTGCTTCTTCAGCACCTAAAAAAAAAACTGGCCAAGTGCGAGTCGGACTCGCACACGAAGGGTTCCGTACCACAAGGCAAAAACGCCGAAAAAACACGTTTGTTGTATGGGAGCCCCCCTTAAATATTTATTTTATTTTTAGTATTTGTTGTTATAGCGGCAACAGAAATACATCATCGGAGAAATTTCTAGTGTGGGGCAATGTTTAAAAAAAAAAAAAAAACTAACTTACCTACTCAAAACCAACTTAAATATAAATCCAATTATTTAAGCTGATTTTAAGTTTTCTAGATATAAATAAAACCACTTTTCAGGCCACGTTCTACAGAAAGTTTAAATGAGTCAAATCAATTATTTTGTCCGTTAATACCTACCTAATAATAATCTGATTTTGTTTACTGTGATCGATCACATACTTTTATTGTTTCCAAAACTGTAACTGTAACTGTAAGCCCTTAATGATTATTAGACTTATTTAATCATCGACCAAAGTCGTTCAAAAAATGTTACCAAAATAACTACAAAATCGTGATTTGATTCTATCTTATACCTAATCATTATCAGCCCACCCCTATCGTTTACATACAAATCTGGGGAATCGTTAAGAGGAAATGCGGGTGGCCTTTTATCCATAGAAACGCTCTCGCCTGTTTTCTTTCTGGTTAATGAAAATGTTAATAAAGCAATAATTTTTTATAGAGTAATAAATATTAACTACTTGTCAAGTATGTCCCTATGTTTTCCTTTTTGATGATACATTATTTTTATAAGCACTAGAACCCTCAAAAAATGCTCAAAATAGCCGATGTCAATAGTGTAACAGGCCTAGTGTACAAATTTTACAACTATTGATGAAAAAAATGAAAAATATAAGGACACAGTATATATCCCTCTTATTCAGTTTATGAAATATCTTTTAAATTGGTCCAATATTGGAGGAGTAAATAGGCGAGAGCCAAACCTCGAATTATGACTTTTTACTTAGGCTTTTCCAAAAGTCTCTCCAACCGCTTTTCCTCTTAAGACTAAACGGAATTTCTTCACTGAATTAACCACAGAGTTTTAATTACATCTGACTTTAATGAATGTCCGAGTAAATGTTCGGGGTAACAAAAGAGAATCAACTGTTCCGGAGACATTAAGATGAGGGAACTGAAGCAGCTTTGTGGACACTGTTTAATCACTTTCAAATGCTGTAGATGTAATATTTCCTTGAGTTACTTTAATTATTTTCTGATATTGGAATAGCAAACATAACATAACTTAGCATAATCAGCCTATATAATGTTCCCACTGCTGGGACACAGGCCTCCTCTCGGTGAGAGGGAGTGGGCCGTAATCCACCACGCGGGCCCAGTGCGGGTTGTGACATCTGCCAACCCGCACTGGGATAGCAAACTTAAATGAAAAATAATTTTGATACACATTTCAATACAAAAATTTTGTCCTTAAGAAACCAAACCTTATTATTTATTCAAATTACAACACAAAAAAATAAAATGATCCACAAGCAAAATGACAAAGAATTTTAAACTTACTAATTTAACATTTATTATAAAAATCACAACGTTTATAGTATCAGACCTTTCTCAATTATTATTTGCCCCATTATTTTTTTTGCCTTACAGATCGTTATTTATTTACCTCTTACAAACTTACCTTTGATAGTGTGTCTATCAAATATTACTTCCTAATATTATTTATATAAGATATTTATATTTATTATGAAATAAATGTACATTATTGGTCTACTACTGAACAGTCATACCTTCTCAGCTAAAATTAAACTAAAAAAATACCTATTTAATTCCTTAGGTCCTTTAACTCTGCGCCTGTGGAAGACAGATACTTTTCTCACACTGCTGCATAACCATAAAGTGACCTGCCCGTCTTCAACACATAAGGCTAAGGATTATGATCAGTGGGATTGTCCGAAAGGGTTACCGCTTGCCCGGAACATAAAGGGCTAAGGAAGGAACACGGGTGGGTTTTAGTCAGTAAGAGTCTGACACTCCCTTCCGCTCCATCCAGAGCGGGTCATTTGATGATTTCCCATACACAAAAAAAAAAAGGCTAAGGATTAGAAAATTTCGGGCTCCTTATGTAACAACACAATCGTAGATCATCTCACAACTCACAAGAATACTTCAAATTACTGTAAGAAAATAATTCTGGTAGGTATTGCAATATTTCTCTTAGCGTAAAATTGCATTATGAATTTTATAGGAACTGCTACTAGAATCTTTTTATACCTAACTAAATCTTGTAAGCTTCATTCACAAATTTTCCAATCCATATTTTCTTCATTAAAAACCCCACTAAGCTAGAAAACTATTATCGATAACAATTGCTGAGAATTTTCAGTCTTTTTATACTCGCTGAAGAACTCTATCGAACAATGACGCTTCATTTTTCCGCCATTTTGAGGCTGCTGAAAACAATAGGCAAAACGAAACGCCTAAAATCCTTGCATTGTTTGAATAACAAGACCTCTGCAATTAATATAATAGAAGGTTTGTGAACAGTCAAGTTTGAGGTAGGTAAGTTAAGAGAATTCAGAAATGTTTAAGCTAGTATAAAAGGACTACATTTAACGATGTTTTATGGACATAGACAAAAATGATGAGATTGTTCGACTGAAATATGCTCTGATTTTTAAACCAAAATGACAGCTGAGATCGATCTGTCATGTTGCCAAAAAACAGTCGATCACAGCTGTCATTTTACTCCAGCAAATTCAAAATCAGAATAAAGGTACCTACTCCTTTTTAATATAACACATAAATATATCATCACGCCTGTATTCGGGCAAAGGGTAAGGCAAAGGTGCACTTAATGTCCTCCTTCTTTACATAGTATAAAACAAAGTCGCTCCTGCTACCTGCTAACTTAGATCTTTTAAACTACGCAACGGATTTTATTGCAGTTTTCAGCAATAGATAGAGTGATTCAAGAGGAAGGTATATGTATCATAATCTGCCTATAATGTTCCCACTGCTGGGACACAGGCCTCCTCTCAGTGAGAGGGAGTGGGCCGTAATCCGCCACGCGGGCCCAGTGCGAATTGGCAGATGCCACATGTCTTCGAATTTTTGGTTCTAGGACATGCCGGTTGCCTCACGATGTTTTCCTTCACCGTTTTGAGAGCAGTGGTGATGAAATAATTTACACTAAGTAAAGCGCCTGTCTGGTTTCGAACCTACGACCTACAACTCGTAAGTCGCGGCCGTTACTACTTTGCCACCACTGCTAACCTTAGGTATATGTATAATACATGCATATTATAAGTAGAGAAAAACCGGGTAATTCAAAGATTTGTAATGTGATGTCGTAACAAACATATTTTTGTGCGCTTACATTGCAAACACTGGCTAAACCTTACCAGATAGATCAAATTAATGTACTACGAAATTGTATATCTTAAAAATATCGATAAAAAAGGCCGCGATGGTATATGTTTATATCCTAAGGATAACCCACAGTAACCATTTTTATCTTTTACATATTATAAAAAATACATTAAATACGTAGTGCATTTCATGGAAATCAAAATTGCCCTTTACAGCATATCATTAAAATGAATATCTTAGAAGATATCAGAGATTTAAAAAGCGCGGGAGAGCGGCTTGCTGGGCGGTACGAAGTTTTACCGGGTCAGCTGACTTATAACAATAATTAACTGTAACCTTAAACATTAGGTAAAGATCTTCACATGGGTTATTCTTCTGCTTTAAAGATGGGACACTTAATATCGTGTCCTGTCAGCTGCACATTACAGGAACTGATGGACGCTGGTGATGGCGCCAAACAAGTAGCCGAATTCTGGGCCGAGTCCATTTAGAATGCTATCGACACGCTAAGAAGTTTTAGTTTTCTTGCCGTCAGAAGCCTAAATTGATGACCGTTCAAAGTTCCAAGTTACACCAAACAGAGTTGTAAGTACTGTATGTAGGTATCACCACAGATTAATCACCCGGTTTACATGGATTTCCTATCTGAAGCTCGTAAATACGACCGAGTTTTGTACTAAAACCTTGATGACACTTACGTCTAAAACATTGTCCGGATGCAGGAACATCAATAACCTACATAATGCCAAAGTTATAGTTACTAAGATGAAGATGATGACGAGATGAACGATTTTATTGGTGGCAATGTTATAATTTTAAAAGATTTTCTTTAATACAAATAAGTAATACACAGACACATTAAGCAATCAAGAAAATATCTCAGCAGTCAGACAAAAAATGCAATCCAACTCCCTTTTTGTTTTAAACCAAACACTCCTTCAAAACAAGTCTGTTGTCGAATTCCATACTTTCTAAACAATTAAGCTATTACTCGAAAACCCTTGATGAACTCCTCTCGACCCACTTAGAACAGCGAACAGATTCTTAGATAACGTTATCATTAACACAAATCTTCACTTGACTTTTGGCAGTCATTGCGTAAAATACGCCTCGTTCCTCAAATCCTTTATCTTAGAGGAGCTGAATGTACCCGCATCCTTGCGGCCCTTCAGTGCCAGCACTTTTGTTGGCTCTTATTCCACAACACTGAACTTCCTCACTTTTCAATTTGTGACCGTTAATGAGTTCAGCTTCATCTTAAACGTCGTTGTCTGCTTCCGCTTTATGTACAGGGTGGGCAAATAACAGGTTTACACTTTATTTTTAAATTTTATTGTATGAAATTTAAAAAATATTAAGTTTTTTTTTTAATATAGTATTTAGGGCCGGCCCGAAGTACGGAAAATAATATCAGACAAAAAACTTTCTTAATCATATACTGACCGATTAGGTAGTTTTTCGGGCAAAGTTGAGTTAAGTATACCAAGAAGTTTATTTTAACGCCCTCTTTCGGCCTATCTCGGATTTTTTTTGATATCTTGTCTAGGCGGAGTTATACCTATGTCTGTCTCTTTCACACGCAAACGTTTCGGCAGGTTTGCTGAATCGGTTTTTCCATTTTCTCGAAAAACGTCTTTTTTGAGTTATGTCAGTATACGATTAAGCGTGCGAAATGTCCACCTCTAGCAGCGTGGCAGATGTGAACCCTTTTCATTGCGTTTTTCATGACATTTTCACACATTTCCTGCGTTATCTCAGTGATTGTGTCTCGAATATTTTGTTTTAATTGTCGAAGGTTCATTGGCTTGTTAGCATATACGAGTCCCTTTAGATAGCCCTACAGAGAAAAAGTCAGGAGCTGTTAAATCCGGGGATCTTGGGGGCCAATCAGTGTAACCGTTTCTCAAAATTAATCGACCCGGATACTTTCTTTTCAAAGTCTCGATTGTGGCTCGTTCCGTATTACATGTGACCCCGTTTAGTGGGAACTGCTGCAACTGATTAACTTGATGTAAGAAAAAATTGTTTATCATCTCAAGGTACCGATCTCCATTCACTGTAGCTGCATCACCAAAGCATCTTCAAAGAAATAAGGCCCAATTACTCTTCCTGACCAAATTACACACCAAACTGCTTGATTGGATTGAGTAGAATGTTTTAATAATTTAAACACGTTGTTCAGTCGTAAAAAAAAACACAAAATAATTTTCATGAATCAATTGTCATATTTGCCGCCAAAAAAGTTGTATACTTCCAAGTTGCCCACCCTGTAGTTCAGTGTGTCAATATGATGGGAAATTACGTTTTGAGGCGTCCTTTGGCTATTACGGGATAGAAATCTTATTTAAATTGTGGTTGGTTGGTCATTAAAATGACTTGCAGGTTTATTTTTCCCCGTGTCTCAGAAAGCACGCTAAGCCGTTTGTCCCGTCTGTCATATTTTGTAGATCTTTGGTAGTGGTTACGGGTATACAGAATCCCGAAAGGCCGACAACCCGTCTTTCCAAGACGTTTCGCAGTAAGAGGGTTGTGGGAGTCAGATAGGTAGTCGTTCATGTAAAATACTGATTTATTTATTTATCTTCTTACATGTACCATTACAGGATATAACCCAATGCGGTAAATGCGCTTATCCTAACTTAAGTTACTTATACTAAAATGTAATAATATTCAGATGCATCTGGTTATACTGGAAACCGACCCAAACATAGTGGGGAAAAGGCTAGACAGATGATGATGATGATTATTTCTGCCTGTGACTGCCTTGGAGAACTGGATATGGAACAGTTACTTGCGCAAGTGTTGATAAGTTCTCATAATTAAGTAACGAACAACAATATGCATCTCAGTTGTAATAACATCATTACGCGGTCACCAATTCGCCTGCCAACTGTCGTGATTATGGCAATATTCCCCAGGACCGTTTGGTCATAACGGCCTATAGACCAATTTCAGCAATGGACGGGTTGATAATTCCGATAATTATGGGCTTAAACCAACTCAACACAATGCTCAGTCGAATCATAAACGCTTTTACAGAAATACTTATGTAATTTCGTAATAATTTCGTGTGTAAAAATATAAAACACACTCATCAATTTAATGTTACAGATCGTTTTCCTTTTCATCCTGGATTTTTTTTATATTTGGTTTAAATTTTTGAATCGACTGAACAGAGAAGATAAGATCTTTGAACGTTTTAAAATAAAATTATTAGTCAGATTGGCCTCCTGTGATAAATTTTCATATGGGAAAGATATAATTAGATAAATCCGGTTTTTGTGAAACATGTTCTCTCTGCAAACATTTTTAAACTTTTATTTATATCTTCATTGTCACATCGCCACCTGCAATCCTTAGCATAATTTCGTGATTGCGTCATAGTTTCCAAGGGTACCTACATTAAACCAAGGTGAGATGTGACCTGAAATTGAAATACTTCATGCATACAGTACACCACGTGTATCACATTTACTCACAAGAACTATGTCTGAAATATAAGCAGGATTCTCGCTACGCTTTAAATAATGTGTTGAAAATTGTACAACAGTATAAGATTTTGGAATGAAAGAGAATGAACTTTTTTCAAAGTGAAAACTATGGAAAAAAGTTTTAAGTAAAGTTATCCGGTTAGACTGGAAGCCGACCCCAACATAGTTGGGAAAAGGCTTGACCCAACTAGCCATCATCATCTGATAATGATGACTATGGATTGAAAAAAAAAATACATTATTATCATACATTATTTTTACTAACGAATGACTTATATTATATTAATGAGGACTTATATTATAATTAAGATCTTTTTTCTATTATTTTGTATTCAGTTTATTGTTGAATTAAAATGAAAAATAACTCCATTTATATACTTACCTAGCCGTTTGGGGTCGAAACGCTCGGGTCATGCGGCCCGAGTGCACGTCTCCTTTTTAAGGAAATTTCTCGCCGGCTGGTCGACACTTCACGTCACCCTGGGTCGTTCTTTGACCAAAGAATTAGCATTGCCATTCAACGTGGCAATGCTGCCAGTCTTCTGGGCACGTTTCCGGATGACAGCGATGCGGACGAGTACTTCGACGCCTAAGTGTCCTTTTTTTTGTATTTATTTGTATTGTAAGTTAGTTAGTCATTTAATTTAGTATCTAGTGTAAATAGTTTGTATTTGTTTAATATGTATGTATGATAAATAACGTTTTTGAAAATAATCCTTACCTATTAAATTATTTACTATAAACTGAATTTTCACTTTCAATTGAATAATTTTCTTCAATTAACTTGAAATACAATTTAAAGTAAGTAGTTTAACAATAAAATCGTTCGAATTTTCACTTGAAAGCATAGTCATAATAGGTTTTTTTTTTTCCGGATGGGAAATCATCAAATGACCCCTCCCGGTCTGGATGGAGCGGAAGGGAGTGTCAGACTCTTACTGACTAAAACCCACCCGTGTTCCTTCCTTAGCCCTTTATGTTCCGGGCCAGCGGTAACCCTTTCGGACAATCCCGCTGACCCGGCAGGCTTCGGCCCTATGGGGCCCCTCCTCGATGCTGACAACTCTTTGAGGCGCGCGTGGAACACGTACGCGCCGTCCGGCACGGGCCTGGTTCTGATCGGACGGTGAGCTACCCATTACTCTCCGCCCGCAGGCCCGCGCCTACGGTGGCCGGGAGTCGTCACGCGGCTCCCGACGCCCGGAGCGTCTCCCGCGGCGGCTGGGACGGGAGGCTCTCTCCCTGAGCCGTCCCGCCACCTCCTTCGCTAGCATGACTGCTTCGCAGAAGGAGGTGACTGCCTCCCACTCCCTCTCGCCCCGGACCATGGCTTGCACCAGGGCCGGGCGTGAGAGGTCGCCGCCGCTGCCGATAGTCATATAGCTTCATGCACCTTTCGTAATAAATATAAACACCGTATTTAAATAATATCATCTATGAACTTTACAAAACGCTTAGTTCTTACATACTGAAGTGTAGTACCTACACGCTAAACCATCTTGAAATACCATTCATCTATATGATAACTTTAGAAACTATTTGTATGAAAATTTCATAAGGATACGATGTGCACTTGAATTCTTCCAAGTACGTATAAAATAGAAATTCCGCAAAGCTCTGTTTTAGCAACTTGGTGTTTACGAAGATGTTGCACAAATTTCTAAGGAATTTTTTCGTGCTTTTTGAAATGATAAAATGCAATTATACTAACTTACTTTACGAAAATAGAGTGGGGTTTTAGAGCGACAAAATAATTCATTGAACTAATTTAATCATGTTTTACATGTAACTAACGTTACTATCAAGTCAACCAAAGAAGAATCTCCATTGGTTTAATTCTCGCACTAATTGAATTTGTTACCGACTGAAACCTACCGAAAATAGCTATAATTTTCGTCATCGTTAAAGTGACAAACTAATTTCACTCCGTACCAAAAAGCTTTTCATACAAATTATTATCAACATTTAAATTAACATGCACAATTAAAACCTAATTTCAAAGTTAGTAGATTTGGGAGCACGATTAAATTACCATTATACACCATCCCTCCACCATCTGCTCCCTGTATTTGTTCTAATAACCACTTACAACTTATCTCAGTATGACTTATTTCTTCCAACATAGAACTATGCGACGGACTTTTCGGCAAAGCTAATTCTGCATTCGCGAAACAGACATTAAGTCATGTTACGTAGAGATATGGTTTATTATTCTGTTAGCAGACGGCAAAGTTGAGTGGTCTCGAGTCAACTTAGACAAATGTTTGTTCAGAAGTTTCCGCACCTGTGCTTGTGTTATATATCTCTGTCGGAAGATTTCTGCGAGCTCCTCTGACAATGATCGAAGGTATCATGGATTTGACCTGATGTCTCTTCTACTTGGTGTGTCTGAATAGTGTAGCTACTTTGTACCTATAGTAATTGTATATTTCAAACAATGATGGGATATTTCTGTAAGAAAGGTTTCCTAATCAGAAATGAAGAGATACGCAGGAGGTCAGATCAGGAGGGAGGATCCAAGGTAACCGACATAGTCCGAAGAATCGTCACTTAAGTGGCAGTGGGCAGGGCACATTGTTCGCAGAACAGATGGCCGATGGGGCCGAAAGGTTCTGGAGTGGCGACCGCGTACCGGAAGACGTAGCGTTGGAAGGCCTCCCACAAGGTGGGCCGTCGACCTTGTGAAGGCCGCAGGAACCCGTTGGATGCGAGAAGCACAAAACCGGTTGAAATGGAGGTTCTTGGGGGAGGCCTATGTGGCAGCAGTGGACGTCTTTCGGCTGCAATGATGACGATGAAGGTTTCCTAATTAAACCTTTCGGGACATAATATGGAAAAAATATTAAACTATCTAAACATATTCTGAACAGCAGAGGTGGCATAGTTTTATATAAAATTTCGAGGTTTTATACCCACCAAATCGTATAAGCCATTCAAATAGAAAACAATTGACATATTTCTTGGCAAAATAAAAGTATATTTCGTAGCATTTACGAAGGGAAAGTCTGGTGTAAATCTGAGAAAATCCTTCGGGTAGACGGCCCAAGACGCTCAAATAGGATCAGGTCAGGCTTTGTAAGGACGGCTTATCGGCAGCTGGGCTTCACTTCCATGCATATTAAAACTACCTGCAGAATGAAGTTGAACCAGCGAGAATATTCTATTAGTTTGAAAAGAACCGCAGGCGAAGGATTGAGCGGCGAATTATTTTTCAACTTACTGATCAAGATATTATCGCTGATATAGGCTCTATATGTACCTATACATATTTAAAGTGGCAAACAAAAATTAATTTTCGTGGACGAAATAGTGTGCGATAAAGTAGGTACTTTTTCCTTTATAAATGGCTCGATTTTTTAATCAAGCTGTTCTTGGTGGTTGGACGTTTCTGTGCTGCTGCGAAAACGACACAAAGTTGTAGCTTTAATATTATGAGCAAGAATTTGGGAATTTTAATAGAAATACATTTCCTTGGAGCTGTTGCACATACCTTCCTTTGATTATTAGAACATCAAGGCTTAGTTTCATAGGTAACTAGCAGCGCCCCGCGGTTTCATCCGCATAAGTTTCGATCCCGTGGGAATATCGGGATAAATAGTATCATATGTCCTTTCCCGGGACACAAACTATCTCTATATCAAATTTCATCTAAATCTGTTCAGCGGTGAAGAGGTAACAGACAGACAGACACACTTTCGCATTTATAATATTAGTATGAATGTTGACTTCATTATTGCTTTACCACTTATGGCAACTATTCCCATGCAATTGAAACTTCCCTAAGGTTGAAACCGTCTAACAGCCACATAAAAAAAGACCTGCTCTTTTTATGACGTGCTTAGTGACATTAACATTTAGGGTGATAATGCAATTACGAGGTTGACTATACCTGAGTTAGTGAATGGTTTCGTCGACTGACTGGTTTGGTTTTTACTTGCGAGTCAAAAAGAGTTTCATGACTTAAGTACCTGTTAGAGCCTAAGTAGATCTCAGAATCAATTCTTAAACACGGGTTAATTGTACTTACCATCTCGGTATCGGTTCATCATAATCAGCCTATAATGTTCCCACTACTAGGACACAGGCCTCCACTCTGTGAGAGGGAGTGGGCAATAATCTACCAGGCGGGCCTAGTTGGTAGATGTCACGTGAGAATTTTTGGTTCTAGGACATCCCGGTTTCCTCACGATGTTTTTCTTCACCGATTTGAGAGCCGTTGTGATGAAATAATTTACACAAAGTAAAGTGCCTGTCTGGGTTCGTACCCACGAGTCTACTAAGTCGCGGCCGTTGCTACTGAAGCACGACCACTTTCGGTTACAGAATCAATATATATAATAGTAATATGGATATAGGAACCAAATATAATTCTTCATCAACAGTCAGCAGTAACAAAATTGTCTATCATTCACCGAAAATTCTTTTTCGAACCGAGGCGCCTACAGCTACACTGGTAATAAAATTCTAGTTATACTTCTCGCACCCGGGAAAATGTTTTCGTACAAAGATTTTAAAATATCTCAGCAAATTTAAAATTTTCCAGATCGTTCCCTTTATAAAGAGGAATCCAGAAAGTGCCTCTTTATATGCTAAGTGATGGAACTCAACAGCAATACGACTGCGCTTCTGTATACTTACAATAGACATACGACGTAGGTATGTATAATGGCTTTGAATGTCGGTGGCATACCTATAACGTGGATTATTTTAAACATTCAGACTGATCATTTCAAACATCGATGCAACAAGATGTAAGCAAGTTAAAAAAACTGGCCAAGTGCGAATCGAACTCGCACACGAAGGTTTCCGTACCACAAGGCAAAAAATTCCGAAAAAAACACGTTTGTTGTATGGGAGCCCCCCTTAAATGTGTATTTTATTCTGTATTTGTTGTTATAGCGGTAACAGAAATACATAATTTATGAAAATTTCAAGTCTCTAGCTATTGCGGTTCTTGAGATACAGCCTGGTGACAGACAGACAAGCGGGCAGTGGAGTCTTAGTAATAGGGTACCGTTATTTTACCCTTTGGGTACGGAACCCTAAAAATAATATGAATGTCACGTGATCAACTTTGAACCTTAATATCTTGGAAACGTGACACTTTACTGGGTTTGGTCTTAGTATGTTTTCTGTTTGCATTGATGTCGGCTATTAATTTACATAGGATTAGGTACAGTCAACAAAAGAGATAAATATGCAGGATCTTCGGATATAGTTGAAGTTTAGTAAGAAACCGATAGATGTTCTCGAATAAAACTTTATTTTATTAATAGAAAACAAACAGCTCATTTATCAATTTTTTCAGTCGACAACATCCATCGGTTTCTTACTAAACTTCAACTATATCCGACGATCCTGCATACTTATCTCTTTTGTTGACTGTACATGCATGGCCGCCATTTTGAAAAAAATCTAAATGGCGGAGAGGTAGGTGTGCTAGGCTCTACGAATAAGTATATTACTTATTCGTAGGCTAGGTTCCATATATAACTTCAATCCCCTTTCCTCATTGACCGTACATCTGAACTAATACTAGAAAGAGAAAAGCTTCGATTTTTGCTTGTTTGTTACGCTTTTAAGCAAAAACGGCTGAATGGATTTGGATGAAATTTGGCACATGAGTAGAGCTTGACCTAGATTAGGACAAAAAATACTTTTTATTCCGATATTCCCACGGGATCGAGAATTATGCGGGTGAAATCGCGGGGCGCAGCTATTCTGTAATAATTATAATCTTTAATAGATAAGACGTATTGTTTCAGCAATAGCTTTACTTACATAATGTCAAAGTCAAATCATTTATATCAAGTATGCCATTAAAAGGCAAACTCAAACTCAAAGCATTTATTTTATTTAAACCTTGTATAGGCACTTTTAAACGTCAAAATTGACAAGAAAATAGAGTTGATTCTAGGCGCCCCGCCCCTTCCTTATGGTAGTTTCGTGTGGAGAAAAATGGGGAAGAAATTCCATGGTTTCTCTTTTAAAATATTTATCAATATTGTGTAGGTATACATTAACTATAATTATACAGGGTAGCAGATCCCCAATTAGAGAATTGAGTTCAAAGCATAATACAATGACCAAAACTACTTTTTTTAAAGCTATTATTATTAAGAAAATCGCATTCACCCTAGCATTAATATATATGCATTTAAAATTGAATCTTATTGCCTTATCATAAGATTTAATTTTCTTTGGCTCAATCGGTGACATATATAAAAAATACCTATAATAAAAGTTACTGAAATCGATTCAGTAGGTAGTCAATTATGAACAAACTAGTTTCAGGACTTGCGCTTATTCTGTTACACCTTGTACCTAGTGTTAACTAGTGGTGCCTAGTGGTAACAAAATATATAGCCTGAAAGTAATATTAGTGTGGTGGAATTGGATAAAACTAAAATTCAAAGTAACAACACGATCATGAGAATACATAGGTATCTACGTTATATAAATTATGATAAATAATTTCTATTTAATAGATACCATAATCAAGTTTGACTTTAAATTTACGAAGACCTTGTTTATCAGTTTATGATAAGAGGTCAAGGAGTTATCATAAGAGATGATATAAGACATGCAACATATAATTTCAAAGTTATGATTTTACTTGTAAATAAGTCCCATATCTTGAGTTGCTTCTATAACTTTCTGTGAAAGGGTATCCATGTCAATCTAAGAGGAATTGTCGGTGGTCAAGACTAGTCGTTACAGTGTGACTAAATATTTCTACGTTAAACAAGAATATTACTGTTTTAAATTATTCCAAAAATTAGATAAGGATTTATACGATGTCCAGGAAAATCTCTGTCCATTCTAAGGTTGCCTGGAAGAGATCGCAGGACGCGATATGGCCGCCCATTGTAGGTATATTTTGTAGTGTTTGATGTATTTTTTTTTCATGTTATGTATTTTTGTGGTGTACAATAAAGTATATATAAATAAATACATAATAAAACTTGTCCAGAGAGGCAATTCCCGTAATTTTATGAACGCATTCTAATCTGTCAAAAATACTTTAAAAAAAATTACATCGATTGTCCCTGAAATGGGATTGCGACTAGATTTTGAAAGTTTTTCTTTACGGGAACTGACCTTCTAGTATCTTTAGTTTATTTTGGGTTATAAATAGTTTTGATCCTTTTTCTTTAAGTAGGTATTGTTTACCTTAACCAGATTAAGCCATAACGTGTAGTAAGAATTAATATATTTTCTAAATACACACATCAAAAAAGTCTATGCAACATGTATGGTTTTGAACTTTTTTACTATTGCAATATATTTATATTTCTTTTATAAATAATAAATAAGCATTTTTTGATGCATTAGTGATTAAAGCAACAAAGTCCTTCATTCAATTGTTCATTTAATCACAATAATTAACAATAAATGTGTACCGTAACATACGTAGTATAAATAAAATTAATCTTTTTGTATATTACAAAATTAAATAACGACATTTTTTTTATTATTTTTTTTAAAACGTTGCCCCACACTAGGAATTTCTCCTGTATTGTGGGTGCGTTTACAAACATTTAAACTCACATACACAAACAGCCAGACCCGGAACAACTACTTGTAGGTCATACAAATATTTGTTCCGTGTGGGAATCGAACCCGCGACACGCAGCACAGCAGTCAATCGCTTAACCACTGCGCCAACCGTGCCGTCGGTTCGGATTTGGTAATGTAATACAAAGTGTGACCGCCTCTGTTGTTTAAAACTTGTCAGCAACGATTTTTCATTCAATTTATAAGATTGTTTATCTGACCCTGCGGCAATCGCTCCCAATGGAATTTTTACAAGTTTTTCAGTTGTTGGGTTGTCGACACTCCGCCCAGGTTCTCGAGAACACGTCTCTGGAGCATGTCCCCCATACGTGCTCGGTGGGATTGAGGTCTGGCGATTGTGCAAAAATGACTAACCACTTAATTTTCTCAAAAACTGTATTGTATATCTCAATTTATCAAGCAAGGAAACACGAAAATCACACGAAATCGAAAAAAAATAATTAGCTTTTATTTTAATGAAAACCAAACATAATCGAAAAGTTTCTATTTTTTTTTTATCAGCCACTAGCCAGTACCTATATGTTTCTGAGAACAAAAAGATTGTATAAGTAGGTACCAATCTACTTTGTTAAGAAAAAATAAAGATCAATTAATAAACATGCAGTTTCTGTAAATGAGTGTTGCTTAGACTTTTTTGATGTGTGTATGTGGAGTTTTTTGTTGAATTACTTGCTTGATTGAAAAATGCGCACTTGAATTTCTTCTTGAACCTATTTTTTTTTTTTTTTTATAAAACAGTTTTGTGTGAAATTGAGACTGCAGAATATAATGTCTTATCCCTTAGCCATGTCTGGTAATATACTTTAAAAGCAATATTCTTAGCCCCAATCGGTAAATGTAAAAAGGGAAATAAAATAAAAACAATAAATTCGTTATAAAATCTATTTCATACCAGGATCATTATTTGAAAAATGTAATACAGATTCGCGTTCATTGACGTCAAAGCCGGTGAAAATGATTTTACGTTGTGATTTTAACTCTAAAGTATAAGCAATAAAGAATAGATTCCATTGCAATACGAATCAGTCTTATTTTTAGGCTGCTTTGGGCTGTGTCGCCGCTTTCATCTCGTTCATCTGAGAAAGATAAAAAAACACAAAATTAGTTTAAAAAAAAAACACTCAAAAACTCCTGAAGCTATCACTAGAACTCTAGCGCCTGAAGCAAAAAGCAGTTCTACTCGTAAGGAGGTTATTGCATCTGGACAACTATCCTTATTATTTTTGCAATAGATCTCTTTTTGATCTATTATCAACGTTTAAAAACTAAAATGTACCAATATTTCCTTGCAAATATTCATTGGAGCGGTCTTAGATAAAATGTTGTCGAAACGAAAACAGACATCCTATTATTATGAATCTATACGGCGTTAGTTGATTTTTCAATAGTCAGATAAATTTTATCTAAAGAATAATATTATGACAATTTGACATATTTTTATTCTATACAAAAGCTGCCAAACCGCAATGTTTATTCCTCAGATAAAAGTTTTGGGACTATTGAAAAGTCAGAGCTTAGTCTAATAAAATAGCTCCTTTAACTATTTCAATAAAAGGAAATTCTTTCGAGATATAATATTATTTTGCAATAAAGGGATGGAATCCCGACAATTTCCCAAGAAAAAAATTAATTAGGTACTTTTAACATTTCCGATCGTTTAGTGAGTTGTTATCCAAGTTTAAAAATTCTTTAATTTTATAACTGGTTCGACAGCATATACGCCCTTACTTATAAATACATATATCAGAGGAATAGTTACACACCAATTTCTCTCTTTCAGTTGTCAGTAATTTGACTTTCGAAAGAAAACGTTGTGTAACTATACAGACGCTATACAATGGTTATTAGTAAGGGGGATGGAATATAATATGCATAAGCATAATCAGCCTATAATGTTCCCACTGCTGGGACACAGACCTTCTCTCGGTGAGAGGGCAATACATGAAACTAGAAAAAACTTCTCTAACTCTTACCGTCTTGGTAACTCCGTCAACAAATTCATTGAAGTTCTTCTTGACTACGTCAGGGTCTAAGGCATGGCTCACTTGCTCGTTCACAGTCTTTCCAAATTCTTGAAGCTGCTTTTGTATTGTCTCGAGATAGTTCTTGTTGTCAGGTGGGGGAGCATCTCGTTTCACGAAAGCGTGAGTCTGTAGAAAGAAGAAGAGGTATTAAGATATGGATCTACAAAATATTGTTCAACAAGGACATTATCACTGCTGGACATAGACCTCCCCCAAGAGTCACGTCATCGACAGTGCTATTCTGTTATCATCTCACCGTGAAAACTTAGGTAAAGTGAGCGTGGAGTGAGCTGTCAGTGTCATCCCACCTGATACTAGGGACTGACCAATCATAGTTACATTTAGAATCATAATCGAGATTTTAATAATATTTTTATGCTAATTCTATTGATCATTTTATATAATTTTAAAGCTCGTATTTTAGTTGTCAAAACATTACTATTTTGTGGGGCTTTAAATAGCAAAACATCAGCAACAGCTTTAAATAGATAGGAAACGCCGACTTCATCTAGTTTTAAAAAAAAAAACATGATTGACGTGTAAAAGTGTTTGTACAAACCTACTTACAAAAAAATAAAATCATTTCATTTCAGAAACTTAGTCAGAACCTCAATGTTGTTTTTTGTCCTAGACTAGTCCATACATAGCCTGAGGCGCGAGCGCGTCACGCACGAACAATAAATAATAAAAAGATCAATAGAATTATCATAGAAAATATTACTAAATCTCGATTATGATTGCTAATGTTTGTTTGGTCAATCCCTAGCATCAGTGGGATGACACTGACAGCTCACTCCACGCAAGTTTTTATGGTGAGATTTTTACAGAATCGACATGCTGTGCTTCTTGAACATTTGAACATTTCGTTCCTACTAAGTGAACTATGTGGTTCAGTATAATTCGAATGCCCTGTTTTTACTAACACTACGTGACACCTAAATGAACGCATAAATGAAAGCGCTGTTGTTGGATTTTCCACGCTCGGCTTAGCGCCGAAAGTTGAAAATCCAACAGCGCCTAGTTTCGTAAAAACGGGCATAAATGATCAGTGTCTAAGGTAAAGGTAGACCTATAACCAGCTAACAGAATTCGCACTGGATAGAGTGTAGGAGAATGCTACACTGAAATGTGTTTGGATGGATGAAATTTGAATGCCATCCCAGTGCTAGTAATGAATAAATACAAGTATACAAAAAAAATAAAAAAACAAAAAAAAACGATAACTCTACTTTAGCATTACTGTAAAATACAATGACATACAATTTTTTTTTTTGAAGCTTGAGGAATTTTAAATTTCGCGGGATACATTGGATCACCTTAGGGGCAACTCTCGTAATTTTAAAAACGTTCACAGTCTAATGTCAGTTTCAATCTGTCAAAAATACTTCTAACCCTACATTTTTGACAAGCTTTTGACATTTGTTTTTCGCTAAAATGAGCCTGCGACTAGATTTTGAACGTTTTAAATTACGAGAATTGGTCTTCATAGGACATGTTATTTCTCAACTTCAAATTCACAATTCAGAAATGGGGTGTATCAATACAGAAAATAATTTGGTAAAAACAAATGAAAGTTAAACTAAAACTTACACTGACAAGGCACACGGCCAGAAGGACGATCAACAGCTTGTTCATGATGAAAAAGTAGGTCTTTGCGATGCAACAACACAATGCACACTGCACTCTCGACAGCAGAAATGCCCTTTATCTTCATGCCAACCGGGAGGTTTGTTCAAGTTATCGTTATGACCCCGGGTCGATTGTCCTCGCTAATTAACACATGAGTTTGTAACAAACAGTAATTGCTAAAGACTTCGGCCTTAGGGCGCGGTAAGAAACAAATTTTTAGATAATTGACAATATTGCATCGCAGGGACAATTTTCGTAATTTTAAGAACGTTCACAGTCTGGGGGCCTAAAAAGGCCACTTTGGCAGAATCATAAAAGGATAACATAATGGACAGTTAACCGTTAAGTTAATCGTATTAAATCCCATTGGTGAAGCATTTTTCAGTTATTTTTTTTTTTGAAATACCAATCAATCCGATCCAAATCCAATCCCAATCTCTTTGATTATACCTACGTAGTGCAGTAAAAAAAAAGAAAAACACGGACTGTCTTCGCCATATTACGATTTATAATGTTATCCTTTTATGATTCTCCAAAGTGGCCTTTTTAGGCCCCCTGATCTCTGTTTCAATCTGTCAAAAGTACCTCTCAAAAGTACCCAAAATTTTTGATATGTGTTTGTCGCCGACATGAGACTACGGCTAGATTTGAAACGTTAATTCAAAACACCGATGCGTTTGATGTTAGTAGAATCGAATGACCATCAAAATAAGAGTAATTTTGCAGTTTTAATATAAATTAAAATATAAAAGCACGGCTCTCATTTTAAGGTATTTCTTTAGTTCAAATCCCTGTAATATCATCACATAAAATATGATTGTTTACGCTTAAAATGTTGAGAATTACGCGCTCTTAGGTCATTCGTGACAATGTGGTCAAGGTACCTAAAACTATCGACAATCTTCAGAGCTACGCTGTTTAGACTTATGGATAGAACACTGCGCGGCTGCTGCTTAGGTGCCTTAAATACAAGAAGCTCACTCTTCTTCGAGTTGTATATTAAGCCATGCTCCTTCGCATAAGTCTCACAGGTCAATAAGAACTTTTTCAACCGACCTATGAATGGACTGAGAAGAACCATATCGTCTGTATAGCTTTTATTGTTGGCACACGTTCCTTCAATGTGGCAGTCGACATGTGTACTGCTCAGTTGCTCGATAAGCCGCAGAGGCGAGCTTAACGCCCCTGTATAACTCCGCACTCCAGCCCGTACTCGTCCGGCAGAGTACCTACCCACCTCACCCTATTCTTTTGGTTGGAGTACCAATATTTGAGAAGGGAGGTGTACTCCGCCGACACACCCGTGTACCTCCACTTTTCCCATAGCACGTCATATGCAACCAGATCAAATGCTTTTTACAAGTCGAGGAAACACGCATACAGGTCCTCGCGTTTCGCCGTGTAGTACCTGTGCTGTCAGGCGACTATTCAGCAGACTGTCAAGTACCTTGACTATTGTGGTAGCGAGATAGGCCGGTAGTTACTAATGTCAGACGTATTAACCGTCTTATTTTTAACTATCGGAATGACTATGGTCCGCATTAGCGACTCCGGCAAATACGAGTGACGTATGCACAGACAAAAAAACATAGACAATACTCGCGGCAAATGAACCCCGTAAAATAATGCTCGATATTGAGCCCATCGTGACCAGAAAATTTTCTACGCTGCATTTTTCTAATAATTTTAGCCACACTCTTCGCAAGTACCTTTTACATTCTGCCCTGCCACAACGGGCTCACCACTGCTCACCTCACCAGACGTAGGTCCTAAGGACGACCGCACAGTTAAGTGTACTCTAGACCCCTTGGCAATATCATTGTGGTCAGCACTTCAGCAGAACCATTGACACTCATCGGGAAGCTAGGCCAAACGTTAATTTTTTTTGCACATTTCCAAAAACTTTTAAAATCCTTAGAGGAGTGGTCGGATTGCTCGAAATTGCTCTTGACTATCCTGATACCATTTTAATTTAGCTTTAAAATGTTTTCCCGCCTGCGACATCTCATCAATGATTCAACCATTAGCTGGTCACCCAGCTAAATACAATAATTGAAACTTAAGTCGTGCCAACCCGATGAGGGCCCGCTACGTGCTAACGGCCGCGTGGTAAATTTTCGTGTGAATGGTAAATTTTATCCAGCGTGTTTGCGAATACTTACTTATACACAAAGAAGGTTTTTAAACTCACAATTATTCCTGTTGAGAATAGAATAGAATAGAATACTCTTTATTATGTGCACCATATAAATTACAGACATAAATATAGAAACTGTACAAAGGGTGACACAATGGGCGGTCTTCTTCGCTAAGAGCGATCTTTTAAAGACAACCTTTGGATGGGTTAAAAAGGGGAAGGACAGACAAATACTGTAGGTAGTCTGTGGTGACCATTGACCATTACCCATTGTGACCATTTACATAAAACTAAATACATACATAAAGTATATTGTACTAATCTAAATAAATATATACATATAATAATAAACATGAAACAGGAGCAAAGAAAATATAATGATGATGTTTAAGGAGAGAGGAAGTGCTTTTTTATTATCATAATTGTTGAGATGCGCTAAATTGAATTAACTTGATTTATCTTTTATTTTTGTTTATGATTGTAACATAATATTCTCATAAAAATATACCCATCATGGTACAGACTTCACAGTCGGTTTTCTGTCATATTTTTTTTTACTGTCTCACTGCTGTGTAAAGGCCTCCCCCAAATCCTTCCAGGCCCTGGCGGTATGCGTCCAGGTCATCTCGCCATCTCTTTCTGGGCCGGCCTCGACGGCGCCGTCCATCTTCAGTCGCCCATTGTGTGGAGATTTTTGCCCAGCGGTCATCGTGCATACGGCTGATGTGACCCGCCCAATCCCATTTGAGCCTGGCAGCCTTCTTTCCTACATCCAGTATGCCCGTTTTGGAACGCAGCGTGGTGTTCCAAATTCTGTCCTGTCTTTTAACACCCAGAATGCTGCGTTCCATCGCTCTTTGGCAAACTCCAAAGTAGAACTTTTGCGACTCGGTGAGCGACCAGGTCTGAGCACCGTAGGTTAGGACGGGCAGGATACACATGTCGATGAGTTTGCGCTTTAGGGAGATCGGTAGATCACCCTTCATTAGCATCTTCATGGACCAATAGCTTTTCCAGGCGTTCTCGATTCGGCGATCGATCTGATTTCCTGCCTGTTTTCGAAAGAAACTAACTGGCCCAATTAGAATTAGTTGTGTCAATCAATTAAGATACTTACAATAACAATTTTAATTCTAAAGTATAAAATGTACAGTCAACAAAGGAGATGAGTATACAGGAGCGTCGGATATAGTTGAAGTTTACTAAGAAACCGATGGATGTTCTGGACTGAAATTTAATTTAATAAATGAGCCGTTTGTTTTATATTAATAAAATAAAATTTTATTCGAGAACATCCATCGGTTTCTTAGTAAACTTCAACTATATCCGACGCTCCTGTATACTTATCTCCTTTGTTGACTGTACATAGTCTGTGAAACTATTGGCTACAATAGCTATTAGGATTCCTTTTGACAGACTGCAGATGACAGGTAGCGCAGACAGGGTCCCGTTGTCCCCCTTGGGCATAGAATTCTAAGAAAAACATATAGTATCGGCACATCACTTTTCCGTTCGCCATGCTGCAATAACATTAAAAAGTCATCTAACATAATAAAAGGTTGTATTCAAAGGTGCTACAAGAGTAATAGGAAATAAAACCAAATGAAGTTTATAAAAAATCTATTTCATACAAAACACATTCATTTTTTTTAAAGATAAATGCAATGCAATACGGATTTGGTTGATTATATCATGGTTTTTATGATATATGCAATAAAGAATAAATTCCATTGTCATTAGGCTGCTGGTGTGGCTCCTTCCGCCGCCGCCGGTTTCAACTTCTCCAACTGAAATGAAAACAGCTATTAGTATCTACATTATACCGCAGATTCCGCGAATCCTTTTTTTGGACTGTTTTAATATTTTTAGGAGTGATTTTTCGATTTAGGCGCAGAATGCCCACTACTTAAATTGGCAACTGAGTCTCTAATGGACAAATTCTCAAAATGGCTAATTCTATAAATGACTAATTCTCAAAATGCCTAATTCTATAAATGACTAATTCTCAAAATGCCTAATTGTCGACATAGGATGCAAGAGCGAGCGAAGGGCACCCCGAGGTTAGGTTTGGTTAGGTTACTTTACACACGTAACCGCTCGTTCAATAATTTTTACCGTCCATTTAATTATTTTCCTGCTCAATTATATATTCACTGATCCATTTCATTATTTTTTATTACTCATTTTTGTTTACTTTACTGCTTAGTTTTAACTGCTGAACTTGTTATTAAACGTGCCATTTATAATTTTTAACTTACCAAAACCGCTATTTACAACTGCCTCTTTAAATCAGTGCCTTATTTAAGGCTCTACCCCATGTCCTAATATGAGCGATTTTCGCGTTAAATTTGGCTAACCCAAACGCGCGTGGCGCCGCCAGTGGGCTTCCGACGGGGTAATTGCGTAACACACTAACAGTAGGAATGGCTTTAATTTTGACAGTTCAGGGGGCCTAAAAAGGCCACTTTGGAGAATCATAAAAGGATAACATTATGAAATCGTAATATGGCGAAGACAGTCTGTGTTTTTCTTTTTTTTGCTGCACTACTTATGTCAAAGAGATTGAGATTGGATTTGGATCGGATTGATTGGTATTTTAGCACAGACAAAAAAAATTACTGAAAAATGCTTCACCAATGGGATTTGATACGATTAACTTAACCGTTAACTGTCCATTATGTTATCCTTTTATGATTCTGCCAAAGTGGCCTTTTTAGGCCCCCTGGTTGTTGAAATAACGCAATGAATGTTGATTCATTTCGCACCGTGTCGCATTACGGTTTTGATTTTTGACTTTGTCCGTTAGTGGTAACGGAACGGTATATTACCATTTTCACATCAGAGGGGCTACTCGTATTTTTAAAAACGTTCGCAACCTAATTTCAGTCTCAATCTGACAAAAATACAATCAATTTTTATACAATTTTGATCAGTTTTTATTTAACATTGATCGTCGCTGAGATGAGATTGCGACTTAAAAAAAAATCGGGCAAGAGCGAGTCGGACTCGCGCACCGAGGGTTCCGTACCATCATGTTTTTAAATTTTCATCGGCGAGGCCTATATTCGTCAGAGAATTTTAACACTGTGCACTGCGGTGTAGAATATTGCAATTTTATATCAGCGCTATCTCTTGACCGATAGTGGAACTAATGTAACTTTTGTTGATGATTTCTGAAAATGTGTGCTATTTAGAGACTTCGTTTTATTTTTTCTGTAATCTTTCCATAAACTTCTATCACATACAATAATTTCAGATTTTTCTCTTTGCAAACTTCGGAGATAAGGGGGGAACGGTATTTATTTTACATTTTTCATGAAATGTCGAAAACTGTTTGGCTTAAAAAAAAAAAAAAATGTTTGAGAATATGCAAACTGCGCTCTTTCATCTGATACCCCACATGCACTAGTAACCCCACTTCGAATTTTTCAGACCCCCTTTCAGTCCCTGTTGCAAAAAATATACATATATTTTTATTTCTTTTTTATTTGCAAAATAGTTGGGCAAACGTCATCTAAAACGATTCCAAATTTCAAGTTGATAGCATTAGTAGTTCTTGAAATATCCAGCTGTGACAGACAGACAGAATTAGTCTCACCATAAGGGTTCCGTTTTTACCATTTTGGTATGGAACCCTAACAACGTAGTAGTTTTTTAAGAGAATTGGCCTTTAGATCGCGAGGTTAAATAAAAAGTATTCAACAAAAATGCTTACCGCTTTAGTTGCAGCATCAATCGCATCATTGAAATTCTTCTTGACTACATCTGGGTTTACAGCATCGGCGATTTGTTTACCTATATCTGTGCTTAGTTTTGTGAGTTGATCTTTTAATGCGTTCACTTGCGCCGACAAATCATCCGCAGTAGAGGTGGGGGCATCGCGTTTCACGAAAGCGTGAGCCTGTGTGAAGAACAAAGGGTATTAATAGGACAATACTTAATTGCGTTAATATTATAAGTTTTAAACACTTAGCCAAGAAAAAATGGCAAAAAAAAAACTTTAGCCACTCTCTATGTCAGCCTCCATTTTTCATTCCAGAAAATGCATTTTGACAAAACTTACGAAGGTACTGATTTAAGAGTTGCTTAATTTTAAAGTACCCAAAAAAATACAGGAAATACAATTTTCCTATGACGAAGTTATTCGTTTCTTTTATTTGAACAATTACGAATATGGAACTAGTCTAAAGAAGTATGGAAGAAAACGACATGTTGCGCCGAAAAATTTTTTGAAGCACTGACTGTTTACAGATATGAGACAGCCGCACTATACGGACTATCAACGAATGTCGGCCGTTTACCGAAAATCGCCAAACTAGAGGTGTATAATATTTCGATAGAAATGTTCTATTACTCATAAATACTAAAAGTCAAAGTTAAATATACATTACGACATGAATTGATTTGGGAAAAAACAAAGGAACATAAAACTGAAACTTACGCTAATAACGCTGAAAAGGCACACGGCCAGCAGGACGATAAACAGCTTGTTCATGGTGAAATAGTACGTCTTCACAACTCAACAACACAATGGTTACTGCAGCTCTTCGCAGCAGCAATCCCCTTTATCATGATGCTGACCGGTGCTAGTGTTTGAACAGCTTATCGTAATGACCCCGGGTCAATTTTTTTCTGGTTAGCCAATTACCAAAGAGCTCGGACAGTCCTAATTAAAATATATTTGGTCATTTGAAGAAGTATTGTGTTTACGCTCGAAAGGGATAGACGATTAGGTAAATATGATGAGGTTAACAACAGTTTATTTATTTATTTTTACAATTTTAAGAAAGCTTACAGACTAATTAATACACGTAAATTAATTTATTAATTGTTACTTGTGTTTTGCTGTACTGTGTCACGCTGAACAGTCAATAATTCCATCTGCCATTTCTGTCTCTATTGAGCCACCAAGATACAGGCTGTGCCTAGTTTGGGGCCCACGGCTACTTCTACATAATATGCACTCTTTACCGACTTTACAAAAAGGAGGAGGTACTATGTTCGGGTGTTTGTATGTTTTTTTTTTTTGTATGTTTGTTCATCGAATACTCCGCCAATTGTCGACGGATTTTCAAAATTCTTTTTTTGTTCGAAAGTAGATAGTTCTGAGGTGGTCCCATTGTCACCAAGTTAGGATCTGATGATGGGATCTTAGAGAAATCGAGGGCAACCCTCAAGTTTTATAGGCTCACTTATTGTTTTTCGCATATTTTATGAAGTATCTTGTGTATTTGTGTATGACTGTCACCATCTCAGGTAGCTGGGCTGATGATGGAAGGTACAACTCCTTAACAGTAAGAAGTTACTCGAACAGGCAAGGACCGTTTTAGTAAATTGTTTTGATGTTTGATAGGGCATTTGCCACATTTGGTCTCATGATCATCAAGTCATGACCTGATGCTGCAATCAGGATAGTCTGCAGAGTACCTAACTCCTCGACAACTAACAGCAGATATATCGTGTTTAGGCTCATTGAAAAGGGCTCGATGTGTGGATAAACGTACTGTTACTGAGGAACACCGAAGACCTGATGCTGAAGCCAGGAGCATCAGAAAAAGTACAAACCTTGAAATTACAGCACCGTAGTCGTGTTTGGGCTCATTTTAAACAGGACTAATTTTAAGTTCAATGCAATGTTGACATAAGTCTGGCCTGATGTTGCAGCCAGGATTATCAGCATCTAATCTAAAAAGTAATAAAAGGAGAACTCCTCAACAATTAACGTCCCTGCATCGAGAAAAGGAATATTTTATAAAAAGGCGATGGGCAAGTTGACATTAGGCTATTGTAACTTAGATAAATTATAAATAGACCCACTAAAAAGCGAGAAATAAAAACTTTTTAACAAAAAAAAAACCGACTTCCAAAAAAAACACTACAAAATGAAAAATAACTTTAATTTCGGAAGTCGGTGGCAAAAACTAAAATACTGACCCCTAAGACACCGACTTCCGAAATTAAAGTTATTTTTCATTTTGTAGTGTTTTTTTTGGAAGTCGGTTTTTTTTTTAATTATCATGTTACTGTTTGTATGTTTCCTAAATGGTAACGAAATAGTAAAACAACTAAAAAAAAACTGGCCAAGTGCGAGTCGGACTCGCACACGAAGGGTTCCGTACCACAAGGCAAAAACGCAGAAAAAAACACGTTTGTTGTATGGGAGCCCCCCTTAAATATTTATTTTATTTTGTTTTTAGTATTTGTTGTTATAGCG
This sequence comes from Oligia latruncula, assembly GCA_948474745.1. Taxonomy (NCBI): domain Eukaryota; kingdom Metazoa; phylum Arthropoda; class Insecta; order Lepidoptera; family Noctuidae; genus Oligia; species Oligia latruncula. The sequence continues at coordinate 7,137,451 of OX419693.1, read as the reverse complement.
GCAACAGAAATACATCATCTGTGAAAATTTCAACTGTCTAGCTATCACGGTTCATGAGATACAGCCTGGTGACAGACAGACGGACGGACAGCGAAGTCTTAGTAATAGGGTTCCGTTTTTACCCTTTGGGTACGGAACCCTAAAAAAGTAAAACAATTATACTCAGTCATAAACATTTTCAACAGCCAGATTTATGTACCTAATAATTTTGTTTTATAATGAAATTCGGGGGGCCAACATGACCAGAGATAGTCGTCAAGTCAGGTTTGCAAGTTGTCGTCGTTAAGACAGGAAGGTTTGGAAGAAACGAGGTGAGGCATTTGCCCCGCAGTGGGACACAACGTAGACTAACAAAACAATATTAAATTCGAAGATAAGTGACATCTACTAACCCGCACTGGGCCCGCATGGTAGATTACGGCCCACTCCCTCTCGCCGAGAGGCCTGTGGCAAATAATACACGTGCCTGTAACTTGTACAAAGGTATGTAAGTATCTCCCTCTCACCGAGAGGCCTGTGGGACGTGCCTGTAACTTGTACAAAAGTATGCAAGTATCTTGCATGCCATTCACCAATCAGAAGTTGTTATTGAACATCGGCGTGCAAGTTTACTTGCATACTTTTGTACAAGTTATAGGCATGAGTCATCATCTGCCTGCCTTTTCCCAACTATGTTAGTATCGGCTTTCAGTCTAAGCGGATGCAGCTGAATACCAGTATCTTAAATGGAGCAACTGCCCATCTCAAAATCAAAATATTTTATTTCACATAAACGTAGATGGCTACATATGAAACATCAGTAGCTAGGTGCACGGTTCAAATTGGTCGTTTCCTATGGAGAAGATCCGGCAAGAAACTCCAGGATTACTCTTTTAAAAATAATTGGCTTTTACAATGTTTTTAAATTACAGTAGCTAAGATATATGGACAGCGTAGGCCTGTCAACGAGTACCAGGAATTTAGTAAAATAAAAAATAGTCTACAGATCTAAAGTCTATAAGGCCTACAAAGTCCTCAAATAATCAAAATATAAAATAATTTATCAAAAGGATATACAAAAACCTTTTAAAACCAAGTGATTATGATTTCCATTACAATGCGATTCAAATATGAATAGGAACGTCAATGACCTCTATCTGTCAAATGTTGATTGAAAAGTATGGTTTGCAAAGAAAACTTATTTGCGTACGTATCAATAACGTTTTTTTTTTTGTTTAACCGAGTCAAAAAAACATCAAAAAATTAGTAATAATTCGTTTTTTTTAGTATACTACTTTCTTTCTTATTTTTATTGTTGGCAACGATTCACCAGAAAATAAAGAAGATGCCAGCCGCCATCTTTTCGTTGTTGGGTGTTACATGCTCTGTGGTTGTTGGTGTGCTTCTTCGTGCGACTGAGTGCTTGTGAAGTTTTAGGCGCGAAACACACACCGGGGCGGGCCGGGCCGGTCAATTTGACCGCGAACGATAGTGCAAAGGAAATCCTATACTACCAACGCACTTATAGGGCAAAAAGGCCGCGCCGCCGATGATTGTCGGATGATGTCTCTCGCGGTCATCCGCGGACAAAATGACCGCCGTCTGCGAAGCGCCTTTTCTGTTTGTGACGTGGTTGTTTCCTGTTAAATTTGTTATTGTTGTTATTTATTGACGATGACCACTCAAGTAGTGATGCAGACATGAGCGGAATTGGGTAATTCTAATTAAAAATTCTTCGGTCATGATTCGTAAATAAATATTATCTAAAAAAAATCTTGTTTTGCTCACCCTACCATATTTATTCGATTTGACAGAGCTAAAACGTCCCAGCAACCGGCCCATTACAATAATTAAAAAAAATCGATTTGACAGCTATGACGCCACAACATGGCGCTAAGTCGATCCTATTATTATTTGAAACGCATTGTACAACCACTAATAAAGATTTGAAATTAGAATTGTCCGTTTATAATGTTAAATAATAAGATTACGTCAAAGAAGTATAAAAATGAATAAAAAATAAACATCGTAAAATTACGATGTTTATTTTTTATTAATTTTTCCCCAAATGGAAGCACTTAATTATAGGCATTTACGTACTTATGCCCTTAATGAGGTGCCAGGGAAGCCACATATGCAGAAGGAATTATTGCCAAACTACCTTGTCTTCAACGTAGTCTTCAATCTTATAATATGCTTTTTTGATTTTTGATAAGGACTCGCTTGATGAGGGTTTTAAACTTTCCATCGCACAAGTTCTGTAACCTGCTTTGGCAACTTGTTATAAAAGCGGATGCAGTTTATAAGAAATGACTTGCTCGTTTTAGTTAATCTAAATTTGGGTATCACAATTTCATTTTTACTACGTGTATTTCGGACTACAAAAAAAAACTTAAGTCTTTCAAAATAAGAAGCGATTTCCATAATATAGAGGAAATGGAAATCGCTTCTTATTTTGAAAAGTCCTAAGTTTTTGCGAACATAGACTTAACTGACCTCCACAACCCAGTTACTGGGTAATATAATACCCCTAGGTAAGACTGGTTGTCAGATTTCGGGCTTCTGACTACCCGTAACGACACTGTCAAAGATCCACGAATGACAGCCGGGACCAACGGCTTAACGTGTTTTCCGAGGTACGGAGAGGTCTCGGTATGTGAAGATGGTCACCTATCGACAGGCCAACCGCGGCAAGCATAGCTTATCCTGATCGATCGACCTGTGCGGCTGTTATTATTTAGCCACGAGCTCCTCCTATGCATTATGTTACAGGCATTGTATTAAGGGCTTATTACTAAAATCCTTTCACAGTTAATTTACCTCTGTCTGCCTGTTCATCTGTCACAGGACTATCTTTATAACCGTTTTACTGCTTTCTTTTTGTAGCCAGTAGTAAAAATACTGAGTATGTGTTACTTTGGCTTCTACCATGGCAAATATTAGAAAAAAGGTAAGCTAGTTATGCCATGAATAACCTCTGTGTAAATATAAATAAAAGATGTTTTATGTTTAAGAATTTTCTATTTCATACTAAATTAATTAAATCTAGTAAATTTGATCTTTAGGCTCATGGTCTTACATCATTCCTTATAAGGATTTTATGAAAATACGAATCAGTCTTGATTACTGCGCTGCTGGTTTGGCTTTCATATCGCTCATCTGTAAAGAGAAACATCAATGTTAATGAAATTGTCTATCTCCGAAGATATTCATCAACACTTCATTAAATTAAAAGGACACGTTTTAATTTGTTGAAGATTTGATGATCTGACATCAAGAGAATAACTCTTTAAAAAAAAAAAGTGTTACATAGTTCACAAAATGGTAATGACGATATCGATAAACATATGCATACGAAAAAAAGACGAAATAAGAACTTCCTTTTTAAAATTGGTTAAAAATATCTAGGTAATAACGTAGGTACGTTCCAAAAGTAGTTGATGAAATTTGAAAAAAAAATTGAAACAAATGTTCCAGGAAACGCACCTACCTGTGGATGCCACTAGCACTCTATTTGGAGGTGGCCCTACAAATTACAACTTCCAAAATGAGTGATTTGATTTGATGATTTATACAGGGTGTCCATAACTCAACGTCAAGCCGGAATCGGGTGATACGACAAATCATAATAGTTACCAGAAAAATATTAAAAAAAAATCTTAGTCATGTATTTTTTAAATTACATTAATTTCGTCGGTAAATTCGGTCGGCCAGCAGCGCATGCGGCAGTTTTCAAATTACGAATTATATTATGTTGTTATAATTACTGGACACTAGCCCTACCCGTGTGTCAAATTAATGCCTGCATTGTAGAGGCACGTTGTAGTTTGTGCCGACACAAGAACAAGGATATAAAAATATCATTTGACATCATCATCATCATCATCTACGGCCTGACTACACCCACTCCTGGACACAGGCCTCTCTTTTCAAGTGCCATTCTCTGCGCCCCTATGCCAGCATCATCCAGGTGCTACACGCGATGGTATCAATGTCGTCCGCCTATCTAGCTGCCGTTTGACATAACAACTCGCATTTGACATGACAACTCACCGCTTTGTTTACGCTTTCGGCAATGGCGTTCAAGTTCTTCTTCATTGCTTCGGGGTCGAATGTGCTGGCCATTTGGCTGTTGAAGTCCTTGGAGAAGTCTTGGAGCTTCTTTTGAATGGTCTCCAAGTAGTTGTTGTCGGCAGCCGCAGGCGCATCCCGCTTGACGAAAGCTTGAGTCTGTTTGAATGAGAAGAAATTGTAAAAAAATATGAAAACATTTCGGCCTCTGACAATAAAAAAATGCCTGTAAATGGTTTAATAGAAATAAATGCTTTGGGTTTGAGGTTCTCAACGCAGAATAAACGTAAACATTTTCACATTGAAAAATTAACATTTACAGATTACCAATCCAGCTCACTTGGTGGCAAGGTTCTCAAAATGCAGTCTAGATAATATTAAAATTACTTATAAAAAAAAATATATAACATTACTAGCAGCGCCCCGCAGTTTCACCCGCGTAAGTTTCGATCCCGTGGGAATATCGGGATAAAAAATATCCTATATGTTAATCCAAGAAATGTGCCAATTTTCATCCAAATCTGTTTTACGCGTGATTGAGTAACAAACATCCAAACATCTTCAAAAACTTTCACATTTCGTCGTTGCGACTTTAAGACCTCTTATGTGTCACTTTTGGCAAAATCACTTTTTTACGCCAGCCGATTCTTCAATTTGAAGCTCTATCGAATGCAAAAACTCATGTGTATACGACGTTGAAATCGTAATTTATTTACGAAATTCAAGATCTCCAACGTGCTTGCTAATTAAAAGTTGGTGCTTAAAAAATCATAAGTGTCAACTAAAATTGTACTTCTCATTTCAACTAACAGTGGCAAAGTTAAAAGCACGAAACTCATGTGGCTGATACCTATATTTTTTGTTGTAGTTGGTTTCATTATATTTTTTTCAGTAGACGGTTTTTATCGATTTTCTCATAAAATTGATTTTTACACATAAGAGATCTTAAAGTAGCAACGATGATTTATAATATTAGTAGGATTGCTCACGGCTGGTCCATTTATAGTTGTTTCTTTTAGAAATCAGCAATGGGAGGTCTTTAAAGTATGAAGCAAGGCCAATTCAAATCGTCTTTCTCTGGCTTTTATTAAAAGTAAAATACAAGTTTACCCAGGCAGGCCTAAGAAACGCTGGCGTGACGATTTGGACTCGTTCCTAACCGATTGGACGGAGAAGGCACAGCACAAGGAAAGGTGGAAGAATAGGGGTGAGGCCTTTGCCCGCCAGTGCTAGTGGGACAGTACAGGCTAACGGAAAAAAAATACAAATTTAAGGTCAATAAAATAACAAGTTGGTGAACAGTGCTTGGAAAATATAGGAAACCTATTTTAAAATTAACAGAATTACTTACGCTAACAAGGCACACAGCCAGAAGAACAATCAGCATTTTATTCATGTCTAAAGAGTTTGTATACAGAACTTCACAATACAACAGTAGAATGCACACTGCGATCTCCACGAAAGCAATCACCTATATCTTGATGCTGGGCAAGACACAATGTGTGGTCAGCTCACTGCAGTGACCCTAGGTCATCTGATCTTGCAAGCTAATCAGTTAATAAACTTTGCCTGGGATTTTAAACGCAATCGTCTTGGTATACGTGTTAGATGCATGATATTGTAAAGGGTGTCTCAGTAAGAGTGCACTTTTTAGAATATTTTTTTTTCGTGCAAGTGGCAACTCTGAAATTTGACAGCTGTCACCTATGTTTATTCCGATTATTAAAAATGGAGCGCGTTTCGAAAGAACAACGCGTTATAATTGTGAAAATTCATTACAAAAATGGTGAAAGTTACACTGAAACCGCTCGCAAACTTCCAGAACACATTATCTCACGAAATTCTGATGTCAACTGGCCACCAAGATCGTGCGATTTTTTTTCTTTGGGGTTTTATGAAATCTCGGGTTTATGCTAATAAACCAGAAACAAAACCTGAGCTCAAATCAGAGATCCAACGCGTCATCGGTGAGATACAGCCAATTCTGTGTAAAAGTCATGGAAAATTTCATGAAAAGAGTAATGGCCTGTCATCAGAGCCGTGGGGGCCATTTGCCGGATATTTTATTCCATACTTAATCGGAACATGTCTTCTTTACAATCCAATAAAAATATTACAACTCTCTCATAAAATACATGCTTTTATTTTAAAATGAAAAAGTGCACTCTTACTGAGACACTCTATATTACTTGATAAATAAAATTTGTCAAAATAAATACATTAGAAAACCAGCCTGTTATTTTCCAGCTGCAAGGCATCTTCTGTTACATTCAAGGAATGAGCATTGATCACGCTTGCTTGCGTAGGTACCAGAGATTCCAAAACTCCTAATTTAGGTTTCTTCAGGAACCTGAAATTGATAAAGCTACATTAGTTCTTATCAGCTTTTGAAGTAACATGCAACATGTCGACCAAGTTATGAAAAAAGGCTTATTAATCGATTGACACGAATTTACTTGCCTGAAACGGGCGAATCATCACTTTTAAATAATAATATTACTTATGTTTTTTTTTTAAATTTTATGCAATAAAGTAGGTATAGAAAAAGGACACTAGCGCACAGAAATGATAAGAGTTACTTAAATATTATAAAACGTGTAGGTACAGTCACGAGCAATTGAAAGTTGCCAAGTGTTGACATAACTATTAGAGTTATATCAACACTTGGCAACTTTCAATTGCGATTTTTCCGTGAAATAACGAATACAACGTTGAAATACGACACTTTACACAAACCTATGGGTTCGAAAATACTTTGTTCGTAATAACATAAAATTTTATTCAAAACTGAAGGAGAAAATCGTTTTTGTATGTCCAGCAGTGGACGTCTTTTGGCTGAAATGATGATGATGATGATGATGATGATGATGTATCATACTTATCCTCGTGACTGTACTTACATTTTTTAAACTTCATTGCATAAAATTCAAAATTGTCTAATACTGACATATTTCTGGAGTTGTCGATTTGCCCACAAATAAATTAACTTCGTGCAAGTCGTCTATAGAAAAAATAATATTTTTTTAAAGTTTCACTCGTTTTGAGCGAGTAAATTCGTGCGAATGGACTAATAAGCCATGAAAACATGTTTCAAAACCCTGCTTCATCAAATCGTAACACGTTTGGTCACCAAAAAAAGTCAATTTTGTAGAATCGCAGTCACAAACTGTAGGCAAACCGGCAATTCGTTTGACCTTACATGCCAATTATCGAACAGTAGAAACCAGTAACTAAATCTTTATGCAAACTTATATTCTCTTGTGAAACAAACAAAACCAAATTCTTTTTTTTTTGCAAACCACACACCAATGTCGCATCACAATATAACACCAAACGGGATATAGCATTAAGTCGGTCCCTCCCTAGGCCCGTTTGACTCATTTTAATGCCCCAGTTCCGGACCAGACGAATGAGATAATTGAACTGCAATAATCATTTCATCTGCCTGGTTATATTTGCATGAACAGCTGTACCTATTTGGAAACAATTTAGACTCCAGTCACAAAAAAAAAACTAGACAGGTACACCTCTGTCGAAATGTGGGTATACTGTGTTGGTACCACACATTTAGCCAATCATGTTTAGGTATGTCCCGTAAAATAGAATAGAATACTCTTTATTATGTACAGTCAACAAAGGAGTTGAGTATACAGGAGCGTCGGATATAGTTGAAGTTTACTAAGAAACCGATGGATATTCTGGACTGAAATTTAATTTAATAAATGAGCTGTTTGTTTACTATTAATAAACTAAAATTTTATTCGAGAATATCCATCGGTTTCTTAGTAAACTTCAACAATATCCGACGCTCCTGTATACTTAACTCCTTTGTTGACTGTACACCACATAAATTACAGACATAAAAATAAAAAACATTACAAAGAGTGACACAATGGGCGGTCTCGCTAGAGCGATTTTTTAAAGACAACCTTAACATGTATGTAACGTGAGCCTATTGCTCATCCTAGCTACAAAGAAATTCCTACTGCTGGGATTCCAGTAGCACATCACTCGACTCATGCTCTGCATTTGCGCTTGAGACTAGACCAACGAATCAATAACACTCTAGTAACTTCGACTAACTTGGATCTAGTGGTCACAATTCTAACCTAACCCTATCCCATTTAGTCGGAGTGACCTAGCTCAGTTAGGTACTGCGATCCAACTTTGAAAAAAGTCATGAAAGTTAAAAAGAGTGTCCTTTAATTAAAAATAATTTAGAGGCACATTTATTTTAAAAAGCGTACATCATTAGAACGTAAAATAAGTTATTTGAGGATCAATTAAATATTTAGCCAAAACAAAATGCGGGTAGTCTACCTGCTAAACCGTAGACAGAATAAACTATAGACTGTCTATAGATTACTCTGTCTACGGCTAACACCCTGCTGTTGCCCTGATTGCGTAACAGACTATCAATCACAAACTGAATCATTTTGAAGGATATTGCTAATCCATTGCTTCATATGTTCGAAAAATGTGTCTGCTCAACAATGTAAATAACGCAATGAATGATGTTGAACTGTCAAAAAGCCATTCTTACTGTCAGTGTGTTTCGCAATTACACCGCTGGGTAGACGACCAACCAAAACAAAACCCGGAACCAGCCAATTCGTAGGTATTATTGTTTTATTCCTCCACGCGTATCGCACTCATTCAATCAAATATGTCTAAGGTTCGAGGTGCACTAGATAGTGCTATATCCGTCAGCTGTTTATCAAAGACTCGAAGTCCACCGGTACCTACTGCGGAAAATAATCACCAGAGATAACATTCTCTATACATAACTAAAACAGTAGGAGGTTTGAACCTTGTGTATTTTAACTTAGGTTATAAGATAAGATATATTTATTTGCTCAAACATGTGTACACATAAAAGAATATAAATGCATACAGGATAACATAAAAAGGAAAGGATCAGACATGGTTGCCACCTAGTATGGCGTACAAATATTATGAATAATAATGATTTTGAATTATTAATTTCAAATCAAAAACATTAACAAAAAATAAATTATAAACGTCAATATTAGAAAAATAAATAATAATGCATAAAAATCTATGTCATATAAATTCTTCTGTCAGAAATTCATTAATATTATAGTAAGCTTTGACAATTAGATATGACTAGTTGATTTCTCAAATGTAAATTATTTAGCTCCCTCCAACTTTTGGGTAACTTATCATCAAGTAATGGGAGCCATTCAAAAAACACTTTTGCGCATATGTGCCGTCCTACTCCTATGCCGTAGACAGAGTAAACTATAGACTGCTGCATATATTCTTTTTCATTCGAACAAGAAAAAGAGAAATATTATTAACGTCACTAGCAAAGAAAAGAGACTGAGTAAGAATATTTCTGTCCCTTACTGCGTGTCGGCTAAGCACATCAAAGTTTGACGTTTATGAATGAAATAATAATAAAAACTACACCGCGATTAAACGGAAAATAAGATCTTTTTCGTGCATAATTCAATAATAGTACATTTGCGCAACTGTGAAAATGGTAAGGTGCAGTGTCATCATCTGCCTAGCCTTTTCCCAATTATGTTGGGGTCGGCTTCCAGTCTAACCGGATGCAGCTGAATACCAGTATTTTACATGGAGCGACTGCCTATCTGACCTCCACAACCCAGTTACTGGGTAATACGATACCCCTTGGTAAGACTGGTTGTCAGACTTTCGGGCTTCTGACTACCCGCAACGACTGTCAAAGATCCATGAATGACAGCCGGGACCAACGGCTTAACGTGCTTTCCGAGGCACGGAGGGGTCTCGGTATGTAAAGATGGTCACCCATCCACAGACCAACCGCGGCAAGCGTAGCTTAACCTGATCGATCGACCTGTGCGGCTTATATTATTTAGCCACGGGCCCCTCGGTAAGGTGCAGTGTAATAAGCTATAAAAACAACATTTTTTGTCCCTTTCGGTGACACGGACACCATGAGTCTATAGATTACTCTGTCTACGTCCTATGCAGACAGAGCTGACGTTGTATAAATACAGGATGACAGGGACATTGACACGCAAACTGTGACCATGGATTCAGCACGTGATTTAGACCCGCTGAGGCAGAAATTTTTCGTCGGCTATTAAAAAAGTAAAATGCTGTACATTTTGACCGCGTAGGTATTGCACTTACCTATGAAAAGGCAGGTTTTTTATTTTATAACCGACCAAAAATTTCAACGCCCCATGCGTTGAAAAGTGTCTGTTATCGTCGGTTCCGAATCATGTTCTGACATGGTAACAGCTGGTACGTCGCGTCGATCCCCTGCTACCCTGTACCTATGTGCTTATATTCGTTCCCAAAATATTAACAAACTCGGCGTATCGCAGTCCACTGCTGGACTTAGACCTCTCCCACGCTGCGCTACAATACCCTATTCTCCGCATCCAGTCCATCCCAAAGTATGATATTCCCAAAGTATGCTATTCCCAAAATATGATAAGCACAGTCAACTAATTATTTTTAAATGTCAAACAAGAAAGATTTTTTTTTATTATTTTTGCTATAAGAAATATGTTTTGCCCTGCGAGAAAAATTATTACAGACGTAATTATTATTACTATTGTGCGCGTAGTCAGTAGCCCCAAAGCTTACCACGGGGTATCGTCTGACCCTGGGTTGAAGAGCCAAGTTAGTCGTCGTCTCAGTCGTTCGAAGTCCCTAAAAATCCAAAGAAATTCTAAACTTCCATCGCCAATTAACAAAACAATTAGATTACTTCTATGAACACAGTAATTAGAACCCAATTTAATTGTTATTCGCATCCTACAAGATATGTTATCAGCGGTCACAACCAGTGCCGTAATTAGCCTTTTATGCGCCCGGTGCGAGTTGCTATAACCGCGCCCTTGAAATAATTTCTAATCATAACCGGTTCTGACAATAAAATGGATCGTCTCTAAAAATAAATCTATCATCCAAAAACTAAGTTTTTGTAAACTTAATTTTAAGTACTTGGTAAAGTTCTGAGAAGTTCAAATAAATTGCGTTTATAAATTAGGTGAAAAAACGTTTATTCGAAAATATTTGTCAAAATTCACAATTAGACAATACACAAATGAATTACTGATCAAGTGATCAGTACAGATAGTAAAGATTCAAGGCTAATTGGTAATGTGTTAGAACACAAAAAATTTAAAAACTGGTGAATGTGGCCCTGGTCTGGTCATTTCTGCGCCCCTCCAGGGTCTGCGCCCTGTGCCTGGGCACCGCTGGCACCGCCCTAGTTACGGCACTGGTCACAACAATATGTCATTAGGATGTAAACAAAGTTCTCTACAAAATAATAACATTAATATACCTAGATGGCTCACTAAGATATGAAATGACAAATGCATCTTTGTAAATATTTGTCATATTTAGATAAGAAAATATATAATGATACTTAGATAAGAAAACTTATGTGTTGGTGTTAATTACAGTCATCACAACACATTATTTCACGAAATTAGATATGGTCGACCTCGTAATTGCGTAACCACTTTTGACAGCAATTTCTAGTTACTTGAAACTTCAACTGCAGTCTTTTCTGGCCCGTTTTCTACATAGGTACCTACTATGCTTTGGAATGGGCAACTAGCTATATATTTATGACTGACCGACTCCTTGAGAAATCAAAAGCGCCAGTAAATTGAGTTCACAGTTACATTGCTAGAATTTTATTCAATTTTTAGCAGTTGTTGTTATAGCGGCAACAGAAATACATCATCTGTGAACATTTCAACTGTCTAGCTTTCACGGTTCATAAGATACAGCCTGGTGACAGACAGACAGACAGACGGACAGCGGAGTCTTATTAATAGGGTCCCGTTTTTACCCTTTGGGTGCAGAACCCTAACAAGATGGCAGCATTAGTTCAGATTTTGGCCACGCGCCAAAGTAACCTTGTAGCGCTACTTTTTACGTCAGATTTTGCATTGCTTCCCCCATCAAAATCACAGTGATCTTTATTGTCGTTACAATAAGATAGCTGTTGGGTTGCTCATGTTAGAGGTAAACTATCTGTGGAAGGACTAAGGTTTAAGCTATGTAACTGTCACATAGACAAACAGACCTTGTCGTTTTATAACGTGTAAGTGACACTTTAGGGTGGTAAATTAATTACGAGGTCGACTATACATAACAATTTTAGGTAAGTAGGTAACAAATAGTCTTATAATACCAGATTCTTTCGGTTTTTAATACACTTTTATTAGGTCGACCTGTATGTAACTAACTATGTAATGGAATCTAAGGTAACTAATTTAACCATCTTCCAAGGGTCGTAGCGTAATGAAAATTGGCAGCTGTATGTAGTTCTGATGACAATACATTAATATGGTACTGTCGAACTGATCTGATGATGGAGCCGGAAGATATGAACTGGAACTTCATGATGGAAAATCGTATCATAGCTGTTTTGGATTTCTTAGAAAAGTCTTGTAATGAGCTTTGACCACGATTAGTTTTTTTGTTTTTACGTGCATTTATAAAACCGTGTTTTTCTAGTGTTTTTAAACTATTAATTTATTCTCATACAGAGAAGGAACGATAACCTCGACTACATACCACCAGTACCAGTAAAGCTAGTTTCCTAAGACCGCGGTCACCATAACTATATTTGTCCGCGTTACGTTATTTGCTAACATGTAAAACACTGACAACACATGACACACACGCAAACACATGTTTACCGTCGTACGACATTACGGAAAAGTAATTTATGGAAGTTGGTGTACTTAAAATAGCGTTTTTTAACACCGTAAAGTCAAACTCAAAACAACCGTCATCGTCACTCCGGCTGGCATTTGGCAGCCGCGGATTATTCCGTTTATCCACCCCAAAAAATCCACCTTAGGCCTAGTTGATAAACGGAATTTAAAGGCTTATGTTGGAATCTCGGACATGCGTTTCCACGTATCCACCTTATGGAGGATTTTTTTGGAAACGGAATAACCGGCGGCCACCGCTCTTCTAGGAAACCTAGATAAATCTTATCTTTACGTTATTAAAACTTTTGTACAAAATGGCCAACTAAAAGGTTAACCCTCTTACCAATAAACGTACTTATTATATCAGAATAGCAACGTCCCGCGGTTTCACCCGTGTAAGTTCTGATCCCGTGGGAATATCGGGATAAAAACTATGGATGAATAGTTACACACCGATTTCTCTCTTTCAGTCGTCAGTAATTTGACTTTCGAAAGAAGAAGACAAAGCGTTGTGTAACTATACAGACGCTACACAACGTTTATTAGTAAGGGGATAAGTGTAATCATAAAGTTCTAATCCCCGTATCAGTGTAAAATAGTTTCTCATATTATTAAACATATTCATAATTAAATAAGTTTTACATAACCAATGAATATTCAGGTTCCGCATGATCCTTCTATGAAGGGCATATCCGTGTTAACTTAAGACTATAGAGGTATGAGGAACAGGGTGTAAAGTTCACTCATACCCAATAGAAAAGGGAGGATCCTCCGACCAGACGGGTGTTATGTCTGGCGGGCAACTGCCCGATGATTCATGTCGGGCCGTTGTATCAATGCTAGTTGCGCGGTAAACTCTGCTTGCGCGATGCAGGATTTGCGTGACGTCAGTATGACGCGTTGTTCGCATGTGGATTTGTAGATACCGCTACAAGACCTTCGAGCACCTGTTATAACCACCATAGGTACCGGTTTTGAATGTTATTTTACCTGTGACAGCTGCAATCTTATGATTACGCAAATAAAGATCACTGTGATTTTCACAGACTTTTGAGATCAACAACCTTATTGTGATGGGAATAAAGATCACTGTGATTTTCACAGACTTTTGAGTGGCTGCAATCAATCAACAACCTTATTGTGGCAGGAATAAAGGTCACTGTTATTTTGACAGACTTTTGAGTGGCCCGGCTGCAATCAATCAACAACCATAATGTGACTGGATTATAGATCACTGTGACTTTGACAGACTTTTCAGCTGCAGCAATCTAATAGCAACCTTATTGTAATGGGAATAAAGATCACTGTTATTTTGACAGACTTTTGGGTGGCTGCAATCAATCAACAACCTTATTGTGACGGGAATAAAGATCACTGTGATTTCAAAGGACATGTTGCATAATACTGGTCAATTCAATTTAATTATTGATTATTAATAAGAAACGTCTCTAAGTGCGTTAGTTAGCTTTATACATTGATATAATATAATAATAATAATTTAAAATATAGTAGAAAAATAGAGAATTCCGATCTGCATTAAATCGCATCCAATGTGAAGCCAGTTTCAATAAACCCTAAAAAAGTCTATTACAATAATAATTTATAGTACTTACATTTATTTAAGTTTTGGGTTCCGGACTTCGCTTGATTTTTATATTATTTTTTCTTTACCAATAACATTTTTGACAATACGAAATTCCGCTGTTGCAGCAATAAATCTTGTTTATTACGCAGCAGCTGGTTTAACTTTTATAACGTTCATCTGTAGAAAAAAATATCAATAGAACGTTACTTGATTTTGCCCAGCAAATACATACCAGCAGGGTAATTGCGTAACACACTATCAGTAGCAATGGGTTTCATTTTGACAGTTCAACAACATTCATTGCGTGATTTACGTTGTTGAGCAGACACATTTTTCGAACATATGGAGCAATGGATTAGCAATATGCTACAAAATGATTCAAATTGAGAATAATAGTCTGTTACGCAATTAGGGTGCCGGTAAGAATTAGCCTGCCTAAATGAGGTGGGTTAATTACCTGCCAAATATGTGCAAGTACTCCAACGAGGCCACCCTGTCTGGCCAGGGTGGTGGTGTGGTGGTAGGTTCAAGAACATCGTATGGTTTTAGTCAGTACAAGCGAAGCCAAACGATGCGTTGCCGTTGTGTTGCGATACCTGAGCGGAGACGCTGCGTCTTCCTACATAAAAATCACAGTGACACGCCACATGGTGCGTTGCGACGACGTGAAGCGACGCAACACGCGCTCAACATACAAAAAGACCAGAGAAAGGAAGCAGGAAAGGATGTCACGGTGCGATGCCAAGCGTCGGACCAGCGTCGTAGCGAAGCAGTGTTGCTTGTAGTGCTTGTACTAAAGAAAACTGACACACCCAACACCGAGATGCTGCGACGTCGTCGTAAGCAGCGTTGCGACGACACCTCATTGTCCGTGTAGCACAGTGCATTAAAGTCATAACGGTGCGACGACGCGACGTAGCACACCGGAGACGCCCGTTCGGCCTCACTAACGGGGTGTCCTGTGTGAGCGACGAAAACGACGCGTTGCGACGCGACACTACACTTAGCTCTTACTCTTTCACACGCTGTCTACATCTCTCTATTTATTGTCCTATCGCAGGTATGCTGGAAGAGATTTCTTATGAAATAAGCATCACCTTTGTACCTATTTTTACGTTCTGTTTTTTTTTCTTGTCTGTTTATTTATGTGTGTACATAAATGGTAAAATAAAATAAATAAACTATGGATCTATGATAGGAACTGAACTAACCTATAACCATAACTCCATCGCTTTGTTTATGCTATCAGAAACAACGTTTTCGTTCGACTTAAAATCTTCAGGGATGATTGTGCGTGCCACGTGACGAAAATCCCTGATGTTTAAGCCTATGAGGGTCTTCTGCATCATTTCCAAATCATTGCGCGCCGCAATCGCAGGATGAATGCGTGTGGTTACAGGAGCATCGCGTTTCACGACAGCCTGTATTAACGAGAAGAAGATTACGTCAGCCTCTAGCTGTCCCAATACGTCAAGACTAAAGCTACGGCCAAACCTGCCCGACCACATCGACTGCGAAGCGGGAGCGTCAACCACGCGAAACTAAATGTGACCACCTACGCGACTACAGCGGTCGCGTAGGTGTGCAAGGCGCCGTATACAGGGTTATTAGTAAAATATTAACAACCTCTTAAGAGGTTATTGTACTCATCATTATGAACAACTTTTACTATGGGATTAAACCTGAAATCGCGAAAAAAAAATCTGCTTTTCCCTACATTTATGTTCATCTCGTCAAAATGTAGGGAACACCTGATTTTTTTTTCGCGATAAATTTTTTACCAATAACCCTGTATACGGCGCCTTGCACACCTACGCGACCGCTGTAGTCGCGCAGGTGTTCACGTTTAGTTTCGCGTGGTTGACGCTCTCTCTTCGCAGTCGCTTTGGTCACGGGTTTGGCCAAAGCTTAATGCACACGGCAACTTTTTTTTAAACGCCGTAGTTGCGCCTAAAATACAAGCAATACGCACAAACAATCAAATGAAGAAAACCGTACTTTAAGGGGGTTTTACTTTTTGCAATTTGCAGGTTAGTGTCAGGTTGTATGTTGATTAAAATATAATTCGCGACCGTAACAAATATGGCTTTACAGAATTATAATCATTAGAATTAGATTAAGTAAATCAATACAACTCCTTAAGCTAGAATTGGCCTCAGACCTCATGATTTCATAAAACGGTCATTCAATAGGAAACTGAACACATGATTATTACCGATATAGATCAACATACAACATGATACTGACCTGCAAATTGCACAAAACCTAAGTAAATTAGAATTTCGAGGGCTACCCTGAAGCTATTGTCTTAAGATGGATTTAAAATAATTGATAGGCTGGCTCTTACGCTGGCTATTGACACAGCCAGAAGAAGAATAAACAGCATAATCATGTTTAAAAAGTTTTTGTTTGTGCTAAAATCACAGACGTTTAAATATTTATTTACAAAAGTATTTTTTTGCCTAAATTGAACAAAAATTTTGACAACTGTCATAAGAATTCTTTGTCTTTTATCACAAAATTATATGTCGTCGACATTGTCAAGTAACCAAAAAGTTTTGTAGATGACGGTGCTCATTCGCACGAGCGCGTTTTCACTGCGCGATTTAATAGGCCAATTTTAATTTATAATTATTTCCTTGGAAAATTTTAAGATTCGCAGTTGCTTATTAGAAAAACCCAAAATAGTCGTTATTCGTTGTTGGTAGGTGCATATTAAAGTAACTTGCCTATACCATCACACTAATTATAAAGGCGAAAGTTTGTGAGTCTGTGTGTGTGTTTATATGTTTGTTCCTTCTTCACCGTCAAACGGCTGGTTCAATTTTGATAAAATTTGGTATGGAGGTTTCGAAAATTTTCTTAAGTAACTTTTTGTATCCTGCTTATGCGTATGTAGTTTCATTAAAATCAGTTCATTCATTTTGGAAAACAAGGACTTGAAAGTTTGTATGAAATGCCGTACGTCGTAAACGCTCTTAAAGTTAGCAAGGAATTAATAGAAATATTTTAATAAATATTTAATCAGCTAGGTGACCTTCATCCATACATTGCATTTTCTTCATCATCTTCTCGTTTTTACTGGTATTGTCAATAATTTAGTTTTCGTCTACAGAAGGCTTCGGTTTCGTTATTTCATCAAACTGTAAAAAAAAAACAAAATGTATACGATTAGAACAAAAGATTAGAATAGGTAAATTACATTACATGAAAAAGGTAAAACATATTTTAAAAATGACAACCAAGTTGCTACCGGGTCAAACGGGGTGAATAGGGATGCAGGGGTGAATCGGGACGAAACTTTAAAAGCGATTTTAACATTGAAATAATATAGTTTGTTGCCAAAAAGGTGTCTAATGTGTTTATTGTATTATAATTAACGATTAAGTGTCCTTTTCGGCAACAAACTGTATTATTTCAACGCTAAAATCTAATTTAAAGTTTTGTCCCGATTCACCCCTGCATCCCTATTCACCCCGTTTGACCGCCTCTTTGCTTCAATAACGTGATAAGTCCAACAATTTCAATTTCCAAGATAACACATTATTGAAGCAAAGAGGCGAGGTACTGAGCAATTTCTAAAGGAGGAACCCAATAGCACTGTGCCTGGGGATCTCTCTAAGTCCGCCAACGAACATACAGGCCCATCCAAAAGTAATTGACCCTTCACAAACACGTGTCGCATTCAATTTTTCGGACGGGCAAAAACACATCGGGAATAGGGACACCTGTCAAATCGTGTCGTCGTTCATTATTCGTTTGGGCCCCAACCTAATCTTATGTCCGTAAGTGATACGGAGTAGGAAACGCCCATAAGTTCGACTTTCGTGCTAAGGGGTAGACTCGTTGACCTGGAGTTCGAGCCCAAGACTGAAGACACCCTGTTTAGCAGTTGCACCTGAGACGTACTACTATATCAACGAACCAACCAAACTAAATAAATGAGTTTGGCAATGAACTTTTTCCCTTTGCTCTATGGGACTTATAACATTCCATAGGACGCACGTCAATGGTAACAATTTATCAGCGACAGCGCCTTTATGTCGTCACAGTAAGGGCGGCTTTCGCACTGATCTATGGTTGGCTGTACCACCTCTGCCTCCATTTGGTGAAATGTTATGTAAGATGGACTAACCGCTTTGGAGAACCTGTTCAACTGATCACCAATGACACTGAACAGGGGTTTCAGATGGTCCTCGTTGACTTCTCCTACGACATTCGCCAAGCTCTTGTCGATACAGTTTCTGAAGTCATCCATGTTCTTTTTTAATGCATCTATGGCAGTTGCATTAACATCTCTTTTGACGAAGGCCTCAGTCTGTGAAAGTATATTATTAGGAATTAGTTTATGAAATCAGAAGTAAACTTTTCAAGTCTTGGTTCATGGGAGTCAATGCGCGACTCCAGGCTCCAACTTTCATTAACAAGTTCAAGTTAACAAAAACATTAGGAATAAAGCTATGTACTGTACACGTCATGTTTCGGGTATAATGGACTATCGTTTACTGTTCCTGGTTTCTAATCTCTTAATGATGTTTGATTTTGCCCTTTATTTATGTGTAATGTATTGTGTATGTGTATATCCTGGAGATCTTAAATAAATAATTAATGTATCGTGGCCTAATTCAATTTGCAACATCTGTACGTGGGTTGGATTAGAAAAGCTTTAGATAATCCTGGCTATTGGCTTATGTCAAGTTTTATTTTGCGAAAATATTTCATGTAAAGTAGGTAGCCAAAACATACATAACGCTTTCACTGTTAAAAAGTTTATAGATCGAATGTAAAGAGAAGCCTCCAACTCTACAAACCTTACGTCTTAGTCAAAATGTATGACTTGGCCGCTTATAGGCCGTCGCACAGTCACTCCTATGGCCTTCATCGTCATTCTTATGGGCTTCTTATGACTCAACATTAAAGACGAAGAAGTCTTAAAGAAATTAATTAAGACACTCGTCATCAATGTTGTGTCATAGCAGGTACAGATGCCAGCACATCAAGCTACCCGAAACTGTCAAATTTTTCCAATCAACTTTGAACCTTATGCTTTAACAATGAAGTTGAAAATCTATTAAAGAAATTTGACAGATTGTAGTAGCTTGATGTGCTGGCGTCTGTACAACAGCTCAATGGAACGGCCAAGCTATTCATTTTGCCAGGAAATACGAAACCGTAATGATACAACTAAAAAGGCCAAAGATTTAGCATTTAGTAGGCCAGTATACCCTCACAATTCTACCTCACAGTAATGCGGTTATCCACAGCGAACCGCAGTTAACTTCACTTATTACTGTAATTGTGTGGACGGTTCACGGGCATGCAAAGTGCTAAAATACCATTTTGTGTGCTCATAGAATAATGAAACCTTGCGTGTAGCTATGTCCAAAATTTTGATGAATTTAGCGCTCTATATTCATCAAAATTTGTTGAATCACTGAGCATTGTGTTAACAACACTGAGGTGACGAATTTACTGATTTAACGATGTGTAACAAGGTATTATCTATACATCTGTACAAATAAATAAAATTGAAGTGTCTGTTTGTAATGTCAAAATACATAACTGCTTTTTACTAAATGCATATTAAATTATACGGTACTTATAACAAAAATACTGTTTTTTTACCGTCTGTTTGTTCCGGCTAATCTCTAAAACGGCTTGACCGATTTTGACGGGACTTTCACTGGCAGATAACCGGTGCTATAAAAAGAAAGGCTACTTTTTGTCCCGATAGCACGTTCCCGCGGGGGAATTGCCGACATCCATGCGGGCGAAGCCGCGAGCAGCAGCTATAGGCCGACCGCTTAACTTCTCAGTTCCCTGAGAAGGCAGTGCGGTGCGGGAGGGGTGTGGTGACGGGGAGTGATATGAAGATTCGAATGACGTTATTGCGACGCACGCTATTTCGAAAAAAATTAAGAGTGGTACGCCAGTTCGAAAACTCATAAAATCGAAAACCGCTATATCGAATGACGTTGTCGCGAACACGCTGATTCGAAAAACTGTTTGAATGGTACGCTAGTACGAAAGTCTTGGCATTGAAATCCACTGTTGCGAATAGCCTAATATTCCAATCTGAATTTGTCTGAGGATCGAACTCGCTACCCCGATAAAGCCTTAGCTTTGTATTGGGTTTGGGAAACAAGAGCAATAAGAAGTACCTATTATTTTAAGTTAACTTTTGGTAATGAGTATTATATACCACCTATAATTTTGATTTGTTGACTTCTGTGTTGATTACTATACTTACCTACTGGAAATTAAAAAGGTAACTTTTTAATTTCCAGTAAGTCGGGGGTCGCGAGTTCGATCCTCAGACAAATTCAGATTGGAATATTAGGCTATTCGCAACAGTGGATTTCAATGCCAAGACTTTCGTACTAGCGTACCATTCAAACAGTTTTTTGAATCAGCGTGTTCGCGACAACGTCATTCGATATAGCGGTTTTCGATTTTATGAGTTTTCGAACTGGCGTACCACTCTTAATTTTTTTCGAAATAGCGTGCGTCGCAATAACGTCATTCGAATCTTCATATCACTCCCGTGGTGACGTGTTGCGGGAGCTCAGTGATTCGTCAACTTGTGACAAATAATACCCTTCCCGCATCGCGCAGCTACCTCAGGCAACGTCGCCTATACCTAGTTATCAATAATGTGACGAGAATAATTTACAGTGACGGACGTCCTAATTGGTAGGTACCAAATTACTGAAGTATGTATTCCTATACATGATTATTCATATTCAGTACCAATTTCAATATAATTTTGAATTCAGAAATGAAATGCAGTTAACGTACAACAACGGTGTTAAATCCAATCAGCATTTTCACTAAGTGGTAGGGGGCTGAGGGGCCCGTGACTAAATAATAACAGCCGCACAGGTCGATCGATCAGGTTAAGCTACGCTCACCGCGGTTGGTCTGTGGATGGGTGACCATCTTTACATACCGTGACCCCTCTGTGCCCCGGAAAGCACGTTAAGCAGTTGGTCCCGGCTGTTATTCGTGGATCTTTGACAGTCGTTACGGGTAGTCAGAAGCCCGAAAGTCTGACAACTAGTCTTACCAAAGGGTATCGTATTACCCAGTAACTGGGTTGTGGAGGTCAGATAGGCAGTCGCTCCATGTAAAATACTGGTATTCAGCTGCATCCGGTTAGACTGGAAGCCGAACCCAACATAGTTGGGAAAAGGCTAGGCAGATAGGACTTTGAAATGTACATCAAAAACACATCAAATAATTAAGTAACTTGGGGGGACTATTATTATAAAGGTCCATGAAACAGTTTCCAATAGGTTCTCCAACAATTTCCATTTTGCGTGGTCCCTAGTGAATTTTATCCCGAGTCAAGGTAGGTACTTCCTTAATATATTTATCCCATCTACTAAATAGCTATCATATACAGGATGTTAGTGTTATGACACCGTTCGTGGCGATTATTTTATGTGTAATCAACATAAAATTCTATTTGTTTCGTTGGATAGAAAAGGTTATGTTGTAAACAAAGGATTGGTAGGTACGGAAAATAGAAATTTGAGGTAAACGTCACTGAATATTTTGACTACCTATTTACTTTCCGATGTTAAAAATGCAGATGGGTGAATATCCCCACAGCAAATTTTACGCGTCCACGTTGAGAATCGAGGTGTTAAATGATAGGATGTTTCTTATTTTTTTTTATAGTGAACTACGTAACTTGGTTCAATTAGGGCCACATTTTTTTTTATAAATGTGTATTTAAATAATCAGGAAAAAAAAAATCGCCTTGTAATTCAAGTTTGGTGGCTTGTCCCAGCTCCATTTTTTGATATAATTGCATTCACCAAAGTAACAATTTGCAATATAATAAAAAATAAACAAATTCGTTAGTGTATGCTTATGACACATTATCTAAAAACAATTAACTATATTAGAAAATCTAATTAAGAAGCACAGGATACTCGATCAAAGTTTGTCCAAGCAAAAATCAAAATTTTGGTGGCACATATTCAACATACTATAAAATGAAGTTTCGTGCGTGTGCGATCAATCGCGTTTTATTATTTCACATCTCTCAGTCATGCGCCGGCACTTGCGCGTAACAGGTGTGTGATTAGTGCTCTGATTTTCCGCCAAAAACGTAAGTATCATCTTGGGTGGCACGGGGGACAAGAATTGTTAAATTTTTGGTGGATCGATTTGCTGTTAATTTTAAAGTGTTTTAATAGTAAGGTACACATTATAGGTAGTGATTTGGGTTACGCATAAATCAGTGATATTAAATAAATTGTAATTTAAAACCCCTATTTTTAAAGATTTTTTTTATATCTGGTTTCAATTTTGGTGGTTTTGGTGGCGTTTTCACGCCACCAAAATTGAAAACGAGCCACCAACTTTTAAGTATATACTGTAAGTATTGTTTGTACCTATAAAGCCAGTTTTTAAGTTGCAATTCAGTTTGATTAGCAAACAAATAAATATTATGTATCTACTTGGCAGTACCTAAGTGGTCTATTATTATAAGGACCTAGCTTCATATTTTTAGAAATAGTTTCATATTTTCGGACTGACCGACTCCTTGACAATTTAAAAGTGCCTGTTAATGGTTTAATTGAAATAAATGCTTTGAGTTTTAGTTTGACCTACTAATGACCAAGTTTCTTATCATTATATTTTTATTTTGTTACTTTTTAGAATGCCAAAACAGACCACCGAAGAGAGGCTGCTTAAAAAGAGAATGGCAGAAAGAAGAATAATAATAATAAATAATAACAATAATAATAATGCAGTCATGCATGTAAAGCGAGGGGAGATTATGGAATCCGAGGGAATTCAACTCTCCGATTCCATAAGCCTCAGATCCCTCTCCTCTTTCGAAAGCTATAAGTATTTGGGTATGTCGGAAGCGTTAGGCATAAACGATGCTGACATGAAGGAATCGTTGAAGGAGCGCTTCTTTTGTCGCCTGAAGAAGTACTCTTTCGGCATACTCAAATGGACTCAGACCGAACTCGACGCCCTGGATAGAAGAGTCCGTACACTACTGACCGCAAACCGGATGCATCACCCACGATCATCGGTGATGAGACTGTATATCCCGCGGAAGTGTGGGGGTCGAGGCTTTTTAAATGCGAAGACCCTCCACAACCGCGAGGTGTGCAGTCTCAGGGAATATTTTTTAAAAGCCGAAGTGGGTATGCACCGTGATGTGGTCGCAGTGGACAAGGGGCTCACCCCGCTCTCCATGGCTAAAGAGAACTGGTGCAAACCTGTAGCACTTTCTACTGATGACCGCAAGAAGGTATGGCAAAGCAAGGAGCTTCACGGGCGCTTCTATCGGGCTCTTCATGAGCCCGGTGTAGACTTATTAGCGTCCGTATCCTGGCTACGTTTTGGTGACCTTTTCGGGGAAACTGAAGGTTTTTTCTGTGCAATTATGGACGAAGTTATCTTAACGAATAACTACCGGAGACATTTTATGAAGGACGGGACGGTTGACGTGTGTCGGGCATGCCATTGTCCGGGTGAGTCTATCAGACATATTATATCTGGTTGTTCTTGTCTGGCTAACGGCGAGTACTTGCACAGACATAACCAAGTAGCTAGGATTATTCACCAGCAACTTGCTTTGAAATATAAACTTGTGGATTCTGAGATACCGTACTACAAGTATGTGCCCGACCCAGTTCTTGAAAATGTACTGGGATCGGTCTATCATTACTGACAGGACTATTGTTGCCAATAAACCTGGTATAGTAGTGATAGACGAGATAATGATTGTCGATGTTACCATTCCACGTGACGGGAACCTCGCGAAAGCTGAGAAAAAGAAGCAAATTAAATATCTCGACACACGAGGTTGTTGACATGTGGAATGTGAGCTCGGCTATCATTGTGCCGATTGTCGTATCGGCCAATGGACTGATGGCCGAAAGCCTCGAGTAACATCTATCGAGGCTCTCGTTAGGCGGTTGGGTCAAGGGCCTGATTCAGAAGGTAGTACTCCTCGATACGGCTCGCATTGTGAGGAGGTTCCTGTCTCTGGAGCCCTAACCACCGGTAGCTTGGACCCTGCTCCCGACACCGGCGGATCGCTATTTTTTTATATTTTTAAATGTTTTTTATACTTATTTTATATTTAAGACAATTTAAGCATGCGAATATCCTGGTCCAAAATAAATGACCAATGACCCCCGTGCTAGGCAAAACCTGTGTTACAGGGGTCAAGAAGAAAATCAAGAATAAAGAGCAATCCCGAACAGGCTGAAATAATATTTCCCGAGATATCCACCTTACACATTGTTTCAGATTCACCTTCTAATCCAATTTTGGTGCCACTGATTTTCAATTTTGGTGGGCACTTTCGATTTTGGTGGGCGATTTTCAATTTTGGTGGCCACATTAGACTTTGAACTAAAATATCTCAAAAAGTTATCGAGATATTCTCAGACCCCTTGAAGATCCTTCCAGCTTGGACTTTCTATTCTTATACCAGGTCATTATTTTTCACGAAAACTGAAGAAAAAAATTCGCCACCAAAATTGAACAAAAAATCACTTTGTTGATATTGACCCAGATGATATTTTTTTTTTTCTCAAATTGTATTTGTACTCAATGCTAATAATATGTCGTATCTGTATCCATTTTACTGTGTCGTCATCTGCCTAGCTTTTTCCCAACCATGTTGGGGTCGGCTTCCAGTCTAACCGGATGCAGCTGAATACCAGTATTTTACATGGAGCGACTGCTTATCTGATCTCCACAACCCAGTTACTGGGTAATACGATACCCCTTGGTAAGACTGGTTGTCTTCTTTTTTTTGTCGACTTTCGGGCTTCTGACTACCCGTAACGACTTTCTAAGATCCACGAATGACAGCCGGGACCAACGGCTTAACGTGCTTTCCGAGGCACGGAGGGGTCACGGTATGTTAAGATGGTCACCCATCCACAGACTAACCGCGGCAAGCGTAGTTTGACCTGATCGTGAACCATTTTAATTTGTGTACATAAATAATAAAATAAATAAATATTCCTTAAAACCTGGATGAGGCTGGTACAAGAGCGTGGTTATTGGCACAAGAAAAGTGATGCCTATGTCCAGCAGTGGGTGATTTCGAGCTGTGGGTGATGTCGATGATGATTCCAACTAAATATTACATTTCATGTTATCTAAATTATCTCTCCACTTTAAGGGGACTACAGTCATGACCTAAAGCGCGGTCACTGTCGGACTGCATAGAAAAAGACTGCAAAAGAAAGAGAAACGCGATGACACAACGCTGGTAATTTATTGCAAAATATGACGCAATTATCTATTTAAAAAAATCTATTGTTTGGACTAAAAAAATTAAACACTAGTGCTTTAGTATGTTGCTTGTAGAATAATCTGACAAAAAATCAGAATGATTGTATGTATATTAGTATGGTTTTTATTGTAAACAGAAAGTTTTAGAGGTAACTTCATGATTTTTTTCTATCGTATCAAATTTGTTGTAAGTATTATGTTTTCAACACACTATCTAAGTCGATAAACAAAATTGTGTATATAGAGTAGGTAGTGTATATACTTTTATTGGTTCTAAAAGTTGCGTTTTTTTGCGTTTAGGTCCTGTAATCCCCTTAAATAATTCCCAGTGATACTTACATCAACAAACAACAAGACAGCACAGAAAAAAATGGCGTATTTAAAAAACATTTTTGCGTAAAAACTGACTTCCACGTAAAGATAACTACAGTACTACTGACCTTAGTACTAGCAAACTCTAAGTATAAGTAGAAACGTAAAGCGGCTGTTTACATTGGTACAGTCAAACACACATTGTCCAGGTAAACTAGTAAATTATGTGTCAGTAACGTTCTTGTACACTGCAAACAGTAATACAAATATTCCATAGATCCGGCTTACGTATGTAACATAACATCATGTCTATAAACCCCGAAGGGTTTAAGGTAGAGGTCAGTAAAATAATAATATGTAATAATAATAATCCTTCCATGCCGTTTTCGGCTACGGCGACCGTTTCATCATCACCCTAATGGCGTCTATCATGGGCTCTCATGTGGCTAGAAAAACCACCTTTGTTTACGTGTCCACTCTGTGCAAGAATATTTGTAAACAATAATATGTATCGGCCCTTTAATAAAGGTTGTAGGTAATATTTTGATCCAAGCATCGTCGCATCGGGGGACACAGATACACACGTCAAACATATAACACCCCTCTTTTTCTGTCGGTGGTTAAAAATGGTCCACCACGTCAATCCATTGGTGCCCAGACTTCCCATTTTTTTTTTTTATAAATATGAGATTATATTGACCTAATAAAAGGTTGCTATGAAAATCTGTTTCATTTCGTCTGAACACGACAAATAGCTATTTCGACGTATTTATGTTATTGTGACTTTAGTAATACCTATTCGGGGTTTCATTAATATCTGGGAATTAACAAAAATAGAGAGGTTATCATCATATCAGCTGCAAATTCTGCTAAGATATTATTTACAAACAAAGAATTTTTCAGACTAAAAAAGATTAATCTATATCGTTTACCTACCTATATTAAAAACAGCCGATTTTGTAGAAATAATAAGTAACAACTGTCACTTATTGCAATTTTATAAATGATATGTTTACTCATAAATTTATTTTAATAGACTTCAATCTGCCTAGCGTTTTCCCAACTATGTTGGCGTCATCTTCCAACTTAACCGACTGCAGTTGAATACCAGTATTTCACAAGAAGCGACTACCTATCTGACCTCCACAACCCAGTTACTGGGTATCACGGTATCCCTTGATCAGACTAGTTATCAGACTTTTGGGCTTCCGACAACACGGAATGTCTGTCAGTGATCTACGGATGACAGCCGGGACCAACAGATTAACATGCTTTCCAGGGCACATAAGGGTCAGTTCACACCGAGACGCGACGCGACGCGCAGTTTTCAAGATAGAAATACAATTACAGACCTTATCTACTACACTAAAAGGTACACAATTCAGTGTCTACTAGCTACGTCGAGCTACGCAGCGCGGCTCACTGAATCGTGTACCTTTTTGTGTAGTAGATAAGGTCTGTAATTGTATTTCTATCTTGAAAACTGCGCGTCGTGTCGCGTCTCGGTGTGAACTGACCCTAAGGGTTCTGGATATGTTATAAATGGTCAACCCATCTACGGACCGACCGCGGCAAGCGTGGCCTAAGCTTCGATCGACCAGTGCGGCTGTTATTATTTAGCCACGAGCCTTGCATATTATTTAATAGACTTACGACGAAAATAAATAAACAACCTGTATCTACTTATCTCAAAGTAGTCGCTCATTTTAAACAACAGGACAATCTTTTTGTAAAAAGTTTTTATTCTGGCCCTCCCTTTTATCTCACCCGGGGGAGAAAAGGTGTAAAAGTATTTAAGTATTAATAGATTTTGGTAAATAGAGTCTACCAACCCGCACTGGGCCCGCACTGGGCCCGCGTGGTGCATTACGGCCCACTTCCTCCCACAGAGAGGAGGCCCGTGTCCCAGCTGTGGGAACATTATAGGCTGATTATTCAAGAATAAAAGAAAACGCACTCGATTCAACATTTTTCAACTATATGTAGGTATTATTAATTAGTATCAATAGTTCAATAGGGTTTAAGAACCACGACTTTAACTATTTATATTGTGAAGGAGAATTGCTATTATTCGAGTTTGAATGGAATAACGTACTGGCTTTATCTTTTAGACTAACACCTTTTAGGAAAGCCACTTTTCATTGAGTAAAGTTAAGTTGAAAACCAGCGTCAGGTACTAGTTGACTCAGCCGTGAGGCACACAATACAATTTCAAAGATTTTTCGATTTTCATCGTGTGAAATTTTATTTTTTCTTTAAGTATTTAATATGCTGTCATCTGCAGCTTCATATGCTGTCGTCAACCAAACCCCATTTAGGACATTTTGCCCATAACTCCATATAATATTAATTTTATCCAACGAATCGTTCACTGCTGAATATGAGCATTCGAATAAGTAATGAGGCTTGGTTTTACCATAATAAATTGGAAATACAAATAATAAGATTATAAGTTTACACTTCTGCCCATTCTTTTGCTGAAAAATCCCATTCTTCTTCTACTTCGTGTCGCTGGCACGACTGTATTTTAAATCTTGTTTTCCCTAAACTTTGCCACTTCCACGGCGTTGTCGGTGGCAGCGCAGAGGTCACTTTGACTGCATGTTTTGGGACACAGAGGGCAGGATAGGAGGTGGAGTATGGTTTGTGACATGGCTCCGCAATCACACCCTTCTGCCGTTGCGTCAAGGTAGCCCCTTTTTACCAGATTGGACTTAGGTACATCTTCCCCCTTTAAAATCCCATTGTGCTAACAAAATAACAAACCGGTTTGCTGAAAATCGGGCAACATCGCCACATAGGTATTATGTTACCGACTGTGCCCGCCAATTGTGCTAATAGTCAAAGTGCTCTGTTCTAATTGTTTGAAGAGATCAAAACGTTGAGTTGGTATGATACCTAGGATAGGATGTGGAGTATACTGCCTATGAATACTGGGTTCCTATAAACAAAAACGAATCATTTTGCTTACATATTGCAAGGATTGGCGTTTATCAGCACTGGATAGGGATAAGTGGAAGGGGGAAGGGAGGCCTTTACCCTGCAGTGAAACAGAAATGCCTGATAATTATACTAATAATAATTGCTTACCTATGGCAGTATTTTTTATTGACAAACTGGGCATATAAATAGATTCGTAAGCTAATATTACCTGCCTAGCTACTTCAGTTTATATGGGAGAGTCTACTGTGTAAAATATGTTAGTTTTATACACAGTAGACTCTCCCATAAGGAAGTAGCTAATAATAGAATAATAAGGTCGTTGCGTCATTATTGGTAAGGATACAACTATCACTAAATTACCTATATGAAGCGGCCATATGAAACTGTATCGATGATTGGATACGGTATCGAGTTGAAAAGGGGTGCGTCCTATATCATATAAAGTTATTTGGTATATTTTCATTTCAATAACGTTCACTAGATATAGTAAACGTGAGATATACCAACTGTTAATATAATTTATTTACATATAACATTTATATACTCTAAAACGTATTTCGTATAACGTTATTGGATATAACGTTTATTTAATCTTACTTGCTATTACTTACCCGTTGAAAAGTACTTAGAACAAAGTTATTATACTTACTTTTTAGAGAAAGGGCAAGCCCCGATCTGCCTATCGTCATGGGAAAAAAGGTGTGAGTTTATGTTTGTATGTATGTAAGGAAAGTGCTCCTATAACTAAGTTTTTCTTTCTACCATCATACTTATTTTTGGGTCCCAGTAAAATTATGTTTTACAACTGTTCTTAACATACCCTAAGCTGATAAAATTTTCGTATTTCCTAAATTACAATACCGGGACGAGTAAATAAAACCACATGGCATTATGTCAATATAACTTCAATAAATTCCTAGAAGATAGTAAGATGGAAACTGATGAAAAATATTGATGCTTGCAACATAACGATGTAAGAAATATAAGTTATAACAATGAGATACTACACACTTTTTTAACATATTAATATCATATTATAGTAACAATCTTTTATGGGGTAATTATTTTGACGCTATCCTTTATGTTAAATTCTCCCTTTATCGTCGACCAAACTGAAACAAAATACACCTTCATTAATTATTACGCTTTTTATAAAATTGAAAAGGGGTCCAAAACCTTATAAATTATAAAACTTCCATAAAAACCTCTGTTTTTTTTTATAATTATTATCGAGGCCAGAATGATCAGCCACTCTTTCGAGATCTGGCAGCGGCAACTTTTGGATCACAATTATCTCTCGACCGACAACATGGTATCTCGGTCATTGGGGTTGCATTCGTTATGTAATGTTTGGACATAACGAATGCAACCACAATGACCAAACATTAAATGATGTACCTACATAATAACCTATTAGAAAAAACTTCAATAACCGAATATTTAGACGATGTATCGCCAGAAACTTTACATTATGTATCATAACCAGTCAAGCGTCCGATTCAGGCGACCGTTTAGATCTAACCCGCAGGCGACCTCGCCCGCTCCGTCGTAACTAAAACCTTTATAGCTACTAGAAGACCATAAAAGCTAGAGTAAAGAAAAAAAAATTTTTACAAAAATATTGTCTTATTCTTGTAAAATGAGCGACAACGTTGACACGATTATTTACAGGTTGTTTTTTATTATTTTCGTCGTTACTCCTAATCAGCCGTCCCATAAATTTGGGTCGAGTAGGTGCTGAAAGTTGTTCAGTTTCATGGTGTGTATCACACCCTTAAACCCTACCCTTAAAAATGATTTCTTATACATACTGTTAATAAAATAAAAGTATGGTTAATAAAATAACTCTGTTTATTATAATAATGACATAGGTATTTACGTGTTTCTGTTAATTACATGAATGCTATCATTAAGTTTTTATTTTATTCTCCATCTTCTTCATCTTCGTCTTCAGTAGCAGCTATGTACGGTATGTTTGGGTCCAAAGGATAATAAGAATCAAACTGTATGATAATGTCGTCTTTCGGTAGAGAATCTTCATTAACTCCTTTATCTTTCTCGTTTAGAATGTCTTCAATTAGGAGAGCCTGTAATTTTATTTTTTTTTGGTTAGTTTTATTATCTTTCCCCGTCACAGAAAGGTCTGTGTCCCAGTATTAAAATGCAAAATAGTGGTGGTAGATCAAAATGTCTATTTTCACACCATATTTCACATTTTAAGTAGCATATTCCAAGTCGATTTAATAATAACTGGGTATAACGTAAATGACGAGTTCGAGGTCGTACGTTCGAACCCAAGGAGGCACTTTACTTTTTGTAAATAAGTTCATCACAAATGCTCTCGAAACGATGAAAGAAAATATCGTGAGGGAACCGGCATGTCCCAGAACCAAAAATTCGAAGACATAAATGACATCTCAACCCGCACCGGGCCGTTGTGGTAGATTACGGCCCAATCTTTCTCGAGGAGCGGAGCACAGGCCTCCTCTCTTCCAGTATTGGGAACATTGTAGGCTTATTATGAATTCTGAATCAATTAAAAAATAACCGGGTAAACGTAAATGGTATTCAATAAACTTTTGGCGTCAGAATAATTTAAAATATATATTTGTATAAAATTATGTAGTACGTAGTTATAAGGGATGCTGGTAAAAGTAATTCAGCTATTCTATTACTTAGTCTGTGTTAAAATTCAATGGAATTTTTCCCATTTAAAATATTTAAATGATGTTAATATTATATATTGATATCCTGTTTTTTAAGTTATTCCGAGTGGCCCACTCCAAGAACTGTTATGAACAGCGTGTTATGTTCTTAACAGTTCTTGGAAATACTATATAATAATATATCTTGTATAATATTTATTTATTTATATATACTTTATTGTACACCAGAAAATACTTAACAAAAAAATACGATTAATACAAAACATACAATCGGCGGCCTTATTGCTTTTTGCGATTTCTTCCAGGCAACCTTGTAATGGACAGATGATGATGGATTTATACAAGATATAATATTATATTAATTCCTGTTTTGTTTTCCTAAAAATATTATAGAACACTCAAAAAAAAACAAAGTGCCTCTTTTAGTGATCCTCAAATAATTCTTATTTTGGGGTCCTAAACATACTAAATTGCCAAGTAACAGCGGCCAATTTAGATGTAACAGGTCCGATGCAATATGTCTGTGACCAGAAAAGGCCATAGGCTCATTTATTTATTAAAAGTGTTTATCATTAGACGCCACCACGACGTCACCTAACCGCTGGTCAGACCAAATAACCGCCCTCACTGGTCTCATTGTTACGACCGCCCTGAGAGAAGCTGAGAACCGAACGAAGTGGAAGAACATCGTGCTATAGCCACGAAGGCCTTTCAGGGACACGACCTTCAGTAATGAAGTACGCGACTAAGAAGAGAGATCATTAGAAACCCAACAAGTTTTAAAGGGTTCATTAATTTAAAAAAAAAACATGCATCAAGGTCTACAAGTTTTGAGAGGACCAATTAAACATTTGGACTCCTTTAATAAAGATTGGTTCTTGGCAGCTCTGGACAGAGAGAGGTGGAAGGAGACTAGGGAGGCCTTTGGCCAGCAGTGGACATAAATGGCTAATAAAATTTAAAAAATAAACGTATCCCAATAATAAATAATTCGAAGCTTCGAAAACCGATATACGTTACAACCTGGTACTACAAATAAAATATATCAAAGAGACGTTCCTAGCCTACGTAGTAAATTCCAGGCAGGCAAGTTACTAGTTGACATTTATAAGCATTTGTCACCAAACGTGTGTTTAATTATTCGTCTACTACCGGCACTAAAGCCAAGGCAAGGATGTTTTGAATAAATTGAGTCGACACGTAGCTGTGTAGTTACAGTCTTCAGGACACACTTAAAACTTACTTAGAACATGTATATAGAAGGAATTTGAATGCTTCGCTACCTTAACAGATGATGTAACAGAAGTTTGTAAATGTCCTTCTAGTTTAAAGAAGCCCGTAGAATTTAGAGTCGGTTTTCAAGTACCTGTTACCATCGATTCAGTAGGTACATGATTCTGAAACGTTGAAAATCTTCTTAAGTTATTAAAAAAAATACTGTTCAATACGTTTTGACCGCGTAGGTATTGCACTTTTTTATGAAATAGCAGTTTTTTTTTTTAATCGCTAAAAATTTTCTACGCTAGGATGCCTAGAATCATGTGCTTAATTAATGGTTACAGTTTTCGCGTCAATATCCCTACCACCCTCTATAGTTTGGGTATAAAACTAAATCAATTCAGTAATAGCAAAAAGCTAGGTACAAATCGTAACTGAAAAACTCGGCGGAATTTCACCGAACGAAATTTCACGTCATCGTTGCAGAAAGGAAAACCTACCTTCTCGTACGTACATTATAACTCACGATCAAAAAACTCGTGGCTCGTGGCTAAGTAATAACAGCCGCGCGGGTCGTTCACGTCACGTCAGAATACTGGTCAGTTAAGACTGGCTGTCAGACTTTCGGTCTAAAGCTTATGGGCTTTCCCCTTGGTAAACTAAGGAGTACTTATCGTATTACCCAGTAACTGGGTTGTGGATGTCAGATAGGCAGTCGCTTCATATAAATACTGGTATTCAGCTACATCCGGTTAGACTGGAAGCCGACTCCAACATAGTTGGGAAAAGGCTAGGCAGATGATAAATGGCTTAATCCGTCAATTACGCATGTTGACCAAAAGTTCAATTCACACTACAATACAAGCATAACGACAAAACTACCAACTAATACAATTCTAAAAGGATAAACATAAATCGTTCTGAGTACATTTGGAGAGCAAACAGACCTTCGGTTGGTAAGTAACTGATCAAACAGAGAAGTTTGTGTTACGTTATGCATTGTCTACATTAGAATAGTGGCATTTACTTAAGGCTTTATTATATAAATAGGAAGTAGGTAGGTGTTGGGGAGACAATATAACAACTAACAAAGTTCCATGTTAGCTGGGAGCCTTTCAAAAAACATCCATTCCCGAAGAACTTGGGTAAACTTATCTAGATGATAGTGATACTCCTAAACCGTCTCACGTTCCGTCTCTCTCTTATCCTTCTTCTGTGCTGCTGCAGAGTTTGTTGCGCCACTTCTTCTTCTTCTTCAGTGTAAAGTGGTGAAGGCCGGGCGTTTTAGGGAACTGTCTTATGTGATATTGACGTTCGAAAAGTGCTGATTCTAAGTCTAATTTGAATAAATGACCTTTATAAAAAATATTCAATCTATTGGTGCAAACTTTAATAAAATCTATTTAGTTCTTTTTGGGCTTAGCACTTTCAAACATACAAAGACGAAACGAAAGACAGTCATGTTCGTGAACGGGCGCCGTCGGTTGAGACTGGTCATCTCTTAACTGCCAAGGCTTATTTTTAATCTTATGTCTTGAATTCTTTCTTCATTTCTGTCTTTTTTACATTGTTCTCACATATAGAAGCAACAAGAATAATGTACCCAGGATTTTGTAATATCTTGATTTAAAAGAGTGTCCATGGAGTTTCTTGCCCGTTCTTCTCCATAGAGATCTACGCTTTGGAATGGGCAACTAGCTTCAACTTTCGGACTAACTGACAGACTATTTAATTTTGACAATTCAAAAGTGCCTGTACAAGGTTTAATTGAAATAAATGATTTGAGTTTGAGTTTGAGTTTGAGTCATCACCTGATAAAGAACGTTAAACTTACATTCGAGAAGAACCAAATTCTGGGAAGATTATTATTAAACTGCTTGTGCCTAAATCTAGCTAAATATCGAGTTACGGTTTAATTTCCAACAGCCTGAATATTATTTTTTTCCAAATAAAAATGTAAACTTTGACAGCAGTCGTATTCACAAGGGGATTAATAGCATTTGTACGGATTACATCCCAATACCGAATTTTAACATATATCAATCACAAATTTTCGTGTGATTTTTTTTTTACATTTTACATTCCACTTTTTTTCGCTCGAATCATCAGTCGTATTTATTGGAAAACAATGAAATATTGAAGAGCACTTAAATTTCAAAAATTGCATACTTACCCAATAATTAGCATAGCTGACCATTCCGTCCATTCCCATAGACTTCAACTCATCTTGCTTCTTCACATCTAATTTTGACATCAGGGGCGTCATGTGCTGATCTATCGCTTTTTTAACATCTTTCATGAAGCCGAACAATTTGTGCTGGTTGTCATTTGGATCCGTGACTGGTACGGAAGGCTCTGCTGGTTCATGTTCTACCCCTTCGTCGTCTGCTTGAGCATTTGCATATGCTTCGGACCAGGACTGAGAGTCTGGTCTTGCGTGGGCCTGAATGGATGATTGTGTGTTTAACTTGGAATGGTGTTGGAAGATGATGTTTGAAGCAAGATTTTTGGATCGCTCGTAAACGAAAACACACGTTTCTTGACGCAAGATTTTGAACAGAATAGAATAACTTTTATTGTCTCCAGTATTATAGATATTAGAAGTAGGTTGATATCAAAACTATAATACAGGAAGCAAAAGTTTTAAAAGCCCTCTTACTTTTCGGTACTGAGCGCGCATCTTTTTTTTTTTTTTATAAATGGCTTCTCGCAGTTCGACCCATGAGGTTTTCGTCTGCTTAACTGGGCTTGCCTGTGAATGCCTCAATAAATTAAGGCCTCCAGTCAGGGCGAGCGCGCATCGCCAGCGCATTGAAAACATATAGTACTTTTATTTTATTTATTAAAAAATCAAAGTATCAATATATATTTTTTTTATTGATAAGCAATTATTTGGAGACTATTTTGGTATAAATACTACGTCAAAATGATGTTGAAGTTCGGTGATATTGAGACTTGTTTCCAGTAGAAAATTGAATTAGGACCAGTCGTTTTTCTTTATTTATAACTAATTATTTTTTTTATTTTTTTTTATTACTAAATTAATTTATATAATTATATATAAAAAAAAATATAATAATTTATAACAAAATATATTATATAAAAAATGGTATTTGTGATTTTATGAGAAAAATGGTTTTGATAGATTATATTCAACAGAATCTGCAAATTAGAGCTCTCAAATCAGATCTCCATGAGTTTTTGCCTAAACATGCATCAGGAAAACGATTATTACTACCAAAAAAAAATAGATAAATAATAAAAAATCGCTTTATTATTATTGTAGAAGAGAAAATGGACTATCTTTACCAATATTTATACCAACCAACGAATAGTATTAAATTTCAACTGGGAAAACATGCATCAACGCGCATTTTTGTAATAGGCCTCCTAAGCGTAAGCATTTATTTATTTAATACTTCAAGCACATAAATGTACAGAGGCGGACTGAATGCCATAGGCATTTTCTACCAGTCAACCATTGGGTGATGCAGAGACAAACAGCATTATGCTTGGGTTGCGGGTTTAGTTGCAAACAGTAATTTTCACCAATAATTAGGGACTACAAGGGATAAAAGATCGAATAGTCATTATTTTTGGACAATTTCTTTCAGGCTTGTCACGTATCTACAATTCAAAAATCTTGCTTCTTAACTATTTTCAGAAACGTACCTCTTGATGCCAAGAAGTTGAAAATATTTAGGTATATCAGGTACAAATCCTATATCTACTAAGTTCTACTGTTTTATAACAATAATGCTAATGATACGCCAAATTATACATTCATTCGGATGTCGTTATTCTATTTAATGGACCGCGATTATCATATAAATGGAACATTGTATTAATCTATACTAACTATTCCTAAAATTTAGGCGAGATGTATTCAATTTAAACCAATACTGAAATGCTTACTGTTTATTTTTCATATAGTGAGTTTTAGGATAGCTTTAAAATGAAGACTGAATTAAAAAGTTATATTTGAATGAATTAAAGCGCTGTAGTTAGTTCACAATGAATGTATCCGAATTGACGAAAACGGAACTACCGTATCCGAATTCAAAACCGAATACGATACCACACTCAAAATACTCACAAAATAAAATGCGGACGCAACTAACAATATTGAAAGGAACGACATCTTTGACCAACAAAGACTAAAATAATATCCTAAGAAGAACCTTGTAACCCTTTTATAAATAGTGCAGTTCCTTTATTACCTTTGAGTGAATAAGAAATGTCACGTCTGAAAGATAAGGTTAATATCTGAAGTATGGTCAACCATTGTTTGTTGGAAACTGTTGCACATGTTATCAGGAAACGCTGAGAAAAATATTTTTGTTGACGTAAGAATCCTAATAAAAATCCATTGTTTCGATTTTTTTATCATTGCGTGAATATGGCTTTAGATATGTAATTGCATTCGGTCACTAAATCATGACTACATTGAACCTTTCCCCTTGAACATGGAAATCTGTAATACTTCAGTTCATATTCTCTTTCATGATTAAAGGGTTAACTTCTTTAGGACGAGCTGGTACACACAGCTACACATTAAACTATACACACACACACACACATTTCCAGTAATATCTGATCGATTGTACGAAAACCCTACACAATCGGAAGCCAACTTATATTTTATAATAACCAGTTTATGTTGACTTCTGACACATGTGTGCCACAAGCGGTACAAATTTGAACTAGCTGGTCCATAGTAAAATACATGGCAACTTTAGAATTGCAATAAGAACTATCGAATCTTTGATCGCATAAAACCACTCGTAGAACGAATTCCAATATTCAATATCCACTCGTATCTACCCAACATTAATATTTCCTCACAAAATATGAAGTAACAAAAACACCACGGCCTTAATACCGCGGGCTCAGAGTTAGCAAAAACAATAACTCATCATGCAAAACACAGATTGTTTCACAACACAGATGGAAAAATATCTGTGACACTCTATATTACGAAAGTTGTTCTGAATTGGTCAAAACTGTGGCATTTGAGTCCATCACTGTGGAAAAATAAACGTGAAATTCAACGACGCGAATATTATGATAAGCTGTGCGATGCATATATGAATGTTATATGTTAGTTTCATTATTACTCGTATGTTGTAGATACTCTACACCATTTAATAACGCTATGTATGGTTACATTCTGAGCAATGTGGTAGCCCAGTGGTGACGGCCGTGACTTAGGAGTTATAGGTCGTCGGGTCGATTTTGTTCAAAGACATGCATGCTTTACTTTCCGACTGAGCAGATTATCATCATATGCAGTTGTTTATAATGCCACTATTATTAATTCTACAAAATGGTTAATATGCAGACCCTTGGAACAGTCTGACGCGGCATCTACATCGCCACATGAGAACTACGCATCTTATTGACGTCACGCAAAAATCCTGCATCGCGCAAGTAGAGTTTACCGCACAACTAGCTTATATAAAACGTCCCGACATCAATCTTTGGGCAGTGGCCCACCGGATACAACACTCGTCTGGTCGGAGGATCCTCCTTTTTCTATGGATGGGTGAACTTTACACTCTGTTCTTCATACCTCTATAAGTCCATCACGATGCATTCCACTAACATTTTGTGATAAATTCTTCTCACTAATCGGCTTTTCATTAAACATTCCATTTGACCGTTCTGCTCAGACTACCTTTCTCAACCCTTATTGCCACGACGACGTTTTCTCTCAGACCAAAAAGATAGTGTGACATTGTTTCTCTCGGCCCTAGTTAGCAATTTCGCACCTTCTACCCTTTTAAGGTCGATATTCAGGTACCTTGTGGTTTTACACTTAGGTAAGTACTAGAAAGTTACTTGGGTAACTAAATATTGACTACCTAGTCAATATTTAGTTACCCAAGTAACTTTCTAGAAAAAATACCTACATTTGTGATTAGAAAAAAGCTTGTGTTCAAGAGCTCAACTGTGACTAATGAATGAGACACAATTACTTTTTCTATTGTTACCCAACTTAATAAGCTTTTCTAAAAGACGAGAGCTAATTAATCTCAAATAAATTTAATTATTAGACCATCCATCCATCTAATGTTCAAAAATTTTGGACCTTAACGAAAGAACAAGTTAACAAAAACTAAAACATTTTTTGAGATTAAACCCATTTAATTTACAAAGGAAAAGCTACACGACCATTTTAAAATAAGTTAGTTTTTCTCCAACAAACAATGTTAGTTTTTCATTCACGGTCGCCGTGTTAGGAACGTGACTGCGGGTGACATTTTCTAAGCGACGAACACGATAGACGACGGACACGTGATTAAGATAAACACTTCGTTATACGTTATTACTTTACTTATCTCTACAGCTGTGAGTACGGGTATTTTGTGTGTATTCTTTTGTTTAAAATTATATTCATTCTGGAAGGTGCAATTTTTATTAACTTTAATAAGTACCTTTGACTATTTTACAAAGGTATGTTACAATGACAAAGATTTGTTTTTTTAAAGATTTTGCCCGTTTGATGGCAATAGGCTAGCCCCTTTTAAGGGCTACACATAACCGGGTTGCGGCGAAAGTTCGAGATAGCAAGTTCGGACTTTTCTTCCAGATTTCGGCGCGCAACGCGGTTATGTCTATGTGTAAATAGAGGCGAAATGTGGGTGCACCTCTGATTAACCCTTCGAGGAATACAGGCCTTATAATTATTATTTTTGTTTGTATGTTTATTTCTAAAGGACCAACGTTTTTTTACCTCAAAGACCAAAAACAATTTCGAGGAATAAAATTGACGTTTGATAGTTTTTGTATGAAATAACTGTCAAAATTTCAATATTATTCCTCGAATAAAGTTCTCAGATGATTGAAAAATCAGCCCTTAGTCACTGTGTATTTTTTGTTTATTCTGCGTTCGTGGGATTTTAAAACAGACAAAAATGTTAACGTCGAAATATGGCTCTGCCTTACACTTTAGGAACTTATGGTGTGATGTTAAAGTATTATTAGTTAGTTTCTATCTATTTATGAAAAATCTGAGAGAATTGCGTTACTCCAATGTTTGTAAAGCACTTCTAATACGTAGGGATGCTGGTTATTTAAGAAAGAAAAAACATCTTCAACGAGATCCAATATTAAACAGCAGATTAAAAACGTTGAAATTGTAAACAATTGCCAAGTTAATTGAAACACGCAAATAAAAGAACAAAAATGCAATTAAGCTTGAATGGGATTCGTCCAAAAACTGTCCAGTGCCATAAAATTATTTGCCCTTTTTGGAAATGACTTTAAACCGCAACGAGGAAATAAAAATAAATGAGCCTTTTTATTTGCTTACGAGTTTTTTTTGTTCCTTTTTGTAACATTTAGGGCTGATTATTCCATAGCCAGATAAATTTTATTTGAGGAAAAAATTGACGTTTGGCAGTTTTTGCATAAAGTAACTGTCAAAATTTCAAAATTATTCCTCGAATAAAGTTATCAGATGATTTAAAAATCAGCCTTGAGAAGTATGAAATTAATTCCAGTGCATTTTTTTCTTTTCTGCATTTATTAGGTCAACTTGGGAACATAGCTAACCGGGTTGACCTGTGGATGCCTTAGTAAATTAAAGCCTCCGGCCAGGGCGTAACACTTATAAACTAAGCGACTACACGCTAAGGGAACACGCTCCCCCTGTGAGGCATGAATCTCGGCTTAGGGCGTCGCTAGGGGAAAGCAGCAAGGAACAAGCTAGATCATCTACCTTTCCCAACTATGTTGGGGTCGGCTTCCAGTCTAACTGGATGCGGCTGAATACCAGTATTTTACATAGAGCGACTGCCTATCTGACCTCCACAACTCAGTTACTGGATAATAAGATACCCCTTGGTAAGACTGGTTGTCATATTTTCGGGCTACCGACGATCCGTAACGACTGTCAAAGATCCTAAAAGGACAGAAAAAAAAACGATATAACATCATGTTTATAGATTCAACTGAGGCAAAGTTGTAACAAAGCGCTACCTATAGGACTTTAGGTAAAGCCTAATTGAAACACATAGATCTAATAAATGATAAATGATAAATGATAAATGATTTTATTTCTGTAAGTAGGTTTGTACAAACACTTTTACACGTCAATCATATTTTTTTTTAAACTAGATGAGGTCGGCGTTTCCTAACTGACTATTCTGAGAAGAAAGGCCGAAACAAACTCAGAAGTCACAGTCTCTTTTAAAGTCCAGACAAAATCTTGGTCAGATCGTGTGAAGACCATGTAGATTGGTGTCTGAAATGGTCTTTTGAGGAAAGAACCACACAGATTGAGCGGACCTGTCCAATCAGTGCACGCATTTGTCAAAAATCGTGCAGCTCAACTCAGAACTTGAGGAGCTCAACGATTCGACGAACAATACCAAAGACAGGACATTTGGGTAGGCCGCATAAACTACTCAAACTGCCAGATCATGATTAAAACTAAGAAGGAAAAAAGAAATGACCCACATAGTCCTCACATTCACAATAATTAATTAAAAAAAAATAATAATAAAAATTACTTACAAAGTAAATATTCATGTCATTGTCTAAATAAAATTCATCAATGTCAATGTGTATATAAAAAAAAAATCCGGACATAATCTTTGAGGACCATGTAGATTAGTGTCTGAAATGGTCTTTTGAGGAAAGAACCACACAGATTGAGCGGACCTGTCCAGTCAGTGCACGCATTTGTCAGTAACCGTGCAGCTCAACTCAGAACTTAAGGAGCTCAACGATTCGACGAACAATACCAAAGACAGGACATTTGGGTAGGCCGCATAAACTACTCAAACTGCCAGATCATGATTAAAACGAAGAGAGAAAAAACAAAAAAATTACCCACATAGTCCTCACATTCACAATAATTAAAATCATATAATACTTTATACAGTAAATGTACATGTCATTATTTAAGTAAAGAGATACTTAAAAAAAAAAAAGAAAATTATTAAAGTGTAAAATAGCAAAAATAAAAACAACAATCTAAACCTATTGGAGCAGCTCAATCCCAAGCCTTTTTGTCCTCAATATATTATGGTTCATTACATAAATAACATCTTTGAATAGCCCATGGAGCACCTATTACAATAAACAGGAGGGAAGTCGGTCGTTTAAGTTCTAAATTAGTATCCAAACATACACGTATAAAATGACCAAGACAAACCATACGAACCTATGAATACAGCTATAAACTAACAAAAGACAACTCCCACTCGTATGACTGAAGAATTACAAACATCAATCTATGTCCCAGACACCCACGATTTACCCATACAGACATTTGTCAAGTACAATCACACCTGCGCAGGCAGACTTAAGAAAAGCACATCTAAACGACGTTTTCCTATGAAACAATCTAGGGCCAACTATTAGCACTTAAACTAAACGATATTTGACACTCTATAACCACAGAGTAAACCCGAGAAAATCCCAAAATAGTTAGTAAATAAGTCCTTATAGACGCTAGCGTTGGGAGCAGTGGTGGCCCAGTGGTAGCGACCCCGACTTACCAGTTGTAGGTCGTGGGTTCGAACTCGGGCAGGCGCTTTACTTTGTGTAATTTATTTCATCACCACTGCTCTCAAAACGGTGAAGGAAAACATCGTGAGGAAACCGGCATGTCCTAGAACCAACAATTTCGAAGACATGTGACATCTAAGCTACCAACCCGCACTGGGCCCGCGTGGTGGATTATGGCCCACTCCCTCTCACAAAGAAGAGGCCTGTGTCCCAGCAGTGGGAACGTTATAGGCTGATTATGCTAGACGCTAGTAATTAGTAAGATAACGCTTTACGAAAGAACTAACAAAAGACAACTCCCACTCGTATGACTGAAGAATTAGAAACAGTAGTCTATGTCTCAGACACCCGCGTTTTATCTAGGCAGACATTTGTCGAGTACAATCACACCTGGGCAGCCAGACTAAATTAACTTACAAGAAAATCACATATATATGTTTACCAATAAAATATAGTTTAGCACCCAAACTAAACGATATTCGACATTCTATAACCACAGAGTAAATCCGACAAAAACCTAAAATAGTTAGTAAATGGGTCCCCCATTTACTTGTTATGTCAACATTGATAGCCCACGTACCGTTTATTAAATTAAACCCTCTTAATATTTCAGCAGGGTCTCTATTTACTTAGGATGCTAAGTTATGCTCTTATCTTTCCAGTATATAATGCGGCACCGAGATTATATGAAAGCACTTTCCGAGGGCAGTTTTCCGAGAAAATCTCGTGTTACACGGACTTTTCTGCTGACCGTGTTGATTAAAGGAATATAGACTAATAACAGCTCATTTTGTGTAGGTACTTGCTTTGGTTTATTACCCGTTCTAGGGTAATACCTAGGAAAAACCACTGAAGTTTTTTGCTAGGTTTGCCGTAGCACAAACAGAAACGAAGAAGTTGCGCTTTGATCTCAATATTATAAGAGCCTTTTGAGACATCTGAAAAGAATAATAAAAACGTGTTTATAGAAGATAGACATAATTATTTTATTTTTCAAGTAAACAAATTTTTTTACTGCAACTTCTTATTGTAGGTAGGTACAGTCAACAGCAAAAGTAGATGATCAAAATCAGAAATTCAATACTAATGAACGGTGTTCGCGTCAGAACTGTATGGCGTCGAAGTGATTCAAAAGTATGTGATTGTAAATTATACCAAACATTTACTACTAGAACAGCTGCCATACATTCGTGATCAGTTTTGACTCCTATTGAATTTCTGATTTTGATCATCTACTTTTGCTGTTGACTGTACTAATTATCCTTGAGTACACTGTGTGTATAGTTTTTGTACTCAATTATTGTTTCTATCACAAGAAAATCCTGTATCCTAAAATTCGCTACTAATTCTATTAACAAAACGCTTACACACACAATTCACCTCGACGTCCCTACAAAATCCCAGGGTTGTCCCGATTGAAACTAATGTGGATGTTAGGCATCAAATCACGTATTTAATATGGAGGGTGCGGCGGGCACAGCATCATGAAACGCTCATTAGTTTTCATCACCAGCCCTGAAATAGGTTAGGTATACGAGTTGCCAACACTTCAATTGTGGTTTAGCACGGAGTGAGAGTGTTGTAATTTAATCTGAGGAGTGAATAAGATGGTACATTACGCATTTCTTCTTCAATCGATCCCTCATTACTGAGGATCTTGTTCACTGGACCCCTTTAAGTGGATAATCTGTCTCCATCGACTCCGGTCCAAATTTTCCAGCACTACCTGCTTGAGGACGTAGCTTCTTTTATTTTGTAAAAAAAAAGGAAAATCCTATCATAAGTTAAGCCCGATTGGTAAGAGCACTAGTTCTCCCGATATTCCTCTATGGATTTGGGACGTGGACAATCCGAGCATGAGAAAGACAAAGGATAGACACATTCGAAATGTGCTGCTGGAGGTGAAAGCTCCGAATACCTACAATAGGCAGCTAAACGCAGAAATGTGTTTGTCCTTTCCCAACTCGATATCAAGACCCGATTGTCTACAGTTGCCTACAGATATTGCGAAGGGGAGATAGCAGCCTTCAAAAGCTGGTCGTTGAAACATTATACAGAAAGGAAAGATTACATACATATGGAAATTAATAATAATAATATGGTAAACGTGAAAACATTTAATGTGGTTTTTTTCTTACTGGACGGCAACATTTTACAAAACTTTAGACCATTTGAGAACTTCTAGGAATAAATAGAGCAACATAATTTGTTCCCTTGGGTTAAAATAATAGTATTACATTTACATGGTGTAGCCCAAAATCCACTGGCTTTTACGCTTCAACAATAAAAGAGACATTCACAGCGCTATTTATATCCAAAGAAGAAATTACGTTAACAATGCATATTTATGAAGGAAAACCCTCATTTATTTCAATTTAGCCTCGAACACAATGTTGATGTATGTAAAATATAAAATGTTACAAGTTTCTTCGTTAACTGCGGCCATTTTGCAGCGAAACGAAGTACCCTTTGCAAATTATAATTCATTTCCATTTCAGAGGAGCTTAATTGATTTAGCAGTTAAGGCCACCGTTTTTTCTATTATGTAGTTACCTCCTCCATTGAGGGTGTTTAAAAA
Source organism: Oligia latruncula (assembly GCA_948474745.1). NCBI lineage: Eukaryota > Metazoa > Arthropoda > Insecta > Lepidoptera > Noctuidae > Oligia > Oligia latruncula. The sequence continues at coordinate 7,092,592 of OX419693.1, read as the reverse complement.
GATTTTTTAATTTTTCTGATAGTCTGAAAAGTGTGACTATTACGAACATATCGGGAAGAACGATGGCAATTATCGAAGAATAAGGAGGTCCTTGGTTTAAAAAGCATTCATGGACGAGGTCGTCGAAGTCTGTGGAGAATGAAGTAATAGGAGAGAGGTTTATGCCTTATAGAAAGTTGTAATAAAATGTTGTAGGTCATTAAATTTTTTTTTTCATTTTTATGTTATTTTCATCCCATGGGGCAGAAAGTACAGAACGTGACTTGCTACGTCCCTTATATACTCCTTATTTTGCTTTGTTTACGTTCATACATCTGGTCATACGCGCACGCTGGTTGCGAGTAGGTACCTACTACGTCCCTTACCTTTCTGAAGAACATCACCAAAAAGGACACTATTATGTCCTTCCAGAGCGACCCTTCTCGGCGTTTCGTAAGTAAATTTAGAAAGGGTAATTATATGAATTATCAATTTCTGCCAGCAATTTCTTCCGCGTGAAATTTATTGTTCCCCGACCCACCCCGTCGCATCGCATCGCATGCGTGCGCTAGTACAAACGCCAGCACATCAAGCTACCCGAAACTGTCAAATTTTCCCAATCAACTTTGAACCTTATGCTTTAGCGATACAGTTGAAAATCTATTAAAGAAATTTGACAGATTGTAGTAGCTTGATGTGCTGGCGTCTGTACATCGTGTACGCTCAGCGTTCTTCCTACTGTCTCTTTTTTTGCTCGACTCCTAGCGTGATGTTCCTTAACTTATTATTAGCCTTCCTCAAGAATTGAACTATCAAATGCAAAAAGATTTGTTTTTAATCCGACAGGCTGTTCCAGAGATTAGGTCGTTCAAACAAACATTACCTATAAAGATAGATATAAAAGATGGATAGAAAGAAAGATGATGCACATCATGTCAGGCTTTGAACGTACAACCTTGACTTTAATGCTCATAAACCTCTGAGGCATCATGACTTACTTAATTAAAACTTGTTACACATTTACGTAAAACGTTGCAAACTTCAAAGGCTTGTCCGTCATCTCTACTTAGCCTTATACATATGAACATCAAGGAGGACAGCTTACGTCAGTTCTCTGTTTCTTTAGACGAGGGTTTAGATACCTGCAAGTAAACATACCTACATGTAACTTACATTATAAAGAATGTAATGTCTCTGGCTCGTAACGAAATAAATACTTAAGTAAATAATAATCCTTCCTATATTTTATTGAGTGGCTTGTGGGTAAGTAATAACAGCCACACGGGTCGATCGATCGCCGCGGTTGGTCCGTGGATGGGTACCATCTTTATATACTAAGACCCTTCGTGCTTCGGAAAGCCCCGGCTGTCATTCGTAGATCTTTGACAGTCGGTACGGGTCGTCAAAAGCCCGAAAGTTTGACAAGCAGTCTTACCAAGGGGTATCGTATTACGCAGTAACGCATCCGGTTAGACTGGAAGCCGACCCCAACGTAGTTGGGAAAAGGCTAGGCAGATTGATTAACTGACCTTCCTATATTTTATTGGACTAGGAGAGGTGTGTTGAAGTTTTCACCAAAAGCATGGCCAGCAATATCTCTTACTACCAAAAACTGTGACCATCCCGAGATAGTTTTGAAGATCAACGTGGTAATTGCGTAATTGACTAATTGGATAGTTCAACATTCATTGCGTTATTTACGTTGTTGAGCAGACACATTTTCAAACATATGAAGCAATGGATTAGCAATATCCTTCAAAATGATTCAGATTGTGATTGATAGTGTGTTACGGAATTAAGGAGCTGGATCTTGTATTAAAGGTAAAAAAGATCACGAGTCACAATAATGCGAAAAAGAGTGACCTCTCTGACGCGCGCGAGATCTGGGAGGTGCCCTTTTTTATAATAAAGTAACATAGTTTTATGTATTATTTACCAGCAATTAAAATTATTCTGAAACAAAATTATTTATAACAGTAATTCAGCATTGTTATCATTTTCCTAAGTTTTATCCAATGTTCTAATCTAATTTTGTACTACCAACTATTTAGCATTACAAACAATGCAACAAAGGTTGGTCGACTCTTCACGTGATCAGAGGGCTGGCCTATTTTTTGGCCAAAGAATTAGCATTGCCATACAATGTGTCAATGCTGCCAGCCTTTGAGGCACTTTTGCTATTGACAGCGATGCGGACGAATTTTTTTATGCCCTTTAATTATATCCCCTCCTTTTTATATACTAGTACCTAGTACATATTATTATTTTAAGACTGTAAGTTTTTTATGTAAATATTATCACACTAATACTATAAAGGCGAAAGTTTGTGAGTGTGTGTGTGTTTATATATGTTTGTTATTTCTTCACGCTCAAACGGCTAGACCAATTTTGATAAAATTTGGTATCGAGGTAGCTGACACCCTGGATTAACATATAGGCTACTTTTTATCCCGATATTCCCACGGGATCGAAACATATGCGGGTAAAACCGCGGGGCGCAACAAAGCATTCAATACTTCAAAACTAAATACAGCTGCCACACATGATCATAAGTAGGTACTTGATCCACATAAAACCCGATACAACATTCCAGAAACAAAACAATGTTAAAAGAAACTACGCTAAGGTACAGTTCAGACGGTATGAGACATAAAATTCCAACAGAGTTTTCTTTCAAGAAAATTGAATATTCATGTCGGGAGATGAGATCTATCCTTCATACAGGCGCTCGTTTTAAATCGTTATACCGTAGCTCAATGTTTTATATTTAAAACTTTCAGCTGTACTAAGCCATTCATAAGGCTTTGAATATATCTCGGCACATTTATTAGGCGTCTGTTTTAAGTCTAGAATATTGATTGGACTTGTTAGTTTGACTTTAAAAATTGTTTTGGAAATTTTAAGATCATTATCTGCTTAGACTTTTCCTAACAATGTTGGGGTCGACTATCGACTACCAATCTAACCGGATACAGTTGAAGACCAGTATTTTACATGAAGCCACTGCCTGTCTGACTTCCGCAAGCCTTCTCAACAAGTTCATCGGTTTACTGGGTAATACGATACCCCTTGGTAAGACTGGTTGTCATACTTTCGGGCAACTGACGACCGTAACAGCTGTTATAGATCCAGGAATGACAACCGGAACCAACTCCTTAACGTGCTCTCCGAGGCACAGAGGGGTTTTGATATGTAAAGATGGTCACCCATCCACGGACCAACCGCGGCAAAAGTAGCTTAACCTGATCGATCGACCCGTACGACTATTATTACAGCCTTTTTGGATATTCTAAAAATAGTAGGTACTTAATTATTTATAATTTACAAAACACTGGCAGTTTAGATTCTCAAGAAAGGATAAAGTTTCAAATGAGTTAAATCTATTCTATTTTATATGACAACTCAGTGAAATGTTAATGGAAACGAATTGAATAATGTACTTTTCAAGTTCAGTCTTCTAAAGGGTTCTCTAGAAGATTGAACTTGAAATGTAGAAAAGGGAATTATTCTCAAAACCTTCATGTACATGAAGATTTTGAGAATAATTCCATTTTCTGTGCCATTCCACAGAAAGAAGAGAAAAGTACGTAAAGATGGAGCTGTGTTGCTGAATTTTAAGCGGTAAAGTAGTTGTGACAGGAGGGTTTTACCATCTGACAGATTAAATAACAATGATACATAAAAATTTAATTTTCTTTACAAGTACTTTAAGTCTAAGCCTCGGGCATTATAAGTCCGCCATTGTACAATATTGTTTTCTTGTGCATAAAGATTCAATAACTAAATAAAAGATAACATTAAAACTATTTTTTAATTTTTTTTTTGAAGATGGGAAATCATCAAATGACCCTTCCCGCTCTGGGTGCAGCGGAATGTACATAATGATGTTTTATCAATACAGCACAAAGATCACAGCAGAAGTGGAAATCCCCGTAACCCTTCACTGAGTTAAATGAATCATAAAATCAATACGAGACCAGCTGAAAATTTTCCAATGCAATTAGTGTTGCATCGATATGAAAGTGGCTCTACTTGAACTAATTGTCGATACAGTACGAAAGGTGCTCAATTAACTCCAAGTCATGCACAGGTGTTTGATTTTAAAACAGAGTTTAATTTTGTATTTTCGAGTATAGTTACATTGCAGCATTGTTGGGAAATGGTGTATCGGAATCGAATGTGTTCATTTGATTGGGTAGTTTTCAATTTTACGCTTGAAGAAGTATTTTTTTGGAAAATGATGTGTTTCTGGTTAATTAAGAATTCAAATTGGTCTGTTTTTCACATGAAACAGAAAAGTATATACTTACAAAGATCTATTATATATTACTTACATATTTAAAGTATATATTATAATAAATAGTATGTATGTGTATTATTATAAGTTTTTATCCCATTTATGTACAGTCACGAGCACCAATATGTCAACACTTGGCAACTTTAAATTGCGATTTTTTCACGAAATAACGAATGCAACGTTGAAATACGACACTTTACATATACATTGGGTTCGAAAATACTATGTTCCTACTAATATAAAATTTCATTCAAAAATAAAGGAGAAAATCGACTTTGATTAAAGCAAAGTGTATACATACTTTTGCTCGTGACTGTACTTGTGTTCCTATTTTATTTATAATTCAATATGTTTTATAGTTTTATTATCCTCTAAACCAAAGCTCCTGCCCTCTAAATATCTGTTCACCACCCTTGGTTGACTGGTAGTGAATGCCTTTGTACCTTTTTTGTGTGCGAACCGTTTTTTTATATTTCGAACAGTTTAAATAAATAAACAGTCACAGCAAAAATAATGAAAAACAACTACCTACTTTATTCGCGTTAAAAACATAGAATTAGAAAATAATAATTAAAAAAGTCTCCACATTATATCGTAAATCTCAGTGCACGTAAGTTTGTCACGGAAGAGACGTCGCGTCATAATCCGGAGAGCATCGACGCAAACAAAGACGAAGTGTATCTAAGTCTCGACACAGTCACAGGTGTGTTTGTGTTCTATTATGTCACAGGTGTGTTTGTGTTCTATTACGTCACAGGTGTGATTGTGTTCTATTACGTCACTTCTTGTGTCAACGCTGTGTTGAGCACGAGGTGGTCCCCGCTCTCGTTCAAAGGATCTCCTTTGGTATGGATTAGAGACATTTAGTTTGTTTTCTGAAATTATGAGAATCTTCATCACTATTTAAATATTTTCGGAGCAGTTGACCTCTTTGAGAAGGAATTTGGCCGAGCCATTACCATGACATTACCCCCTATTTCTGTCACTAAGGGTGCATTCCACCAAACTTTTATACATAGAATAACTTATACTTTGAATAAACTTTGAATTTTGGACAGTTTTTCCATACTAGAACTGTCAGACGTCAATTTTATTCCACAGATAAAAGATAGGTTACTTTCGTAAAATTTGCTCTAAGTATAATATGCTGTTTGATTAGAAGGATATGGTTGTCAGTGTGCATTCTAGCTTTGTTGGCAAAGCACCTATGAAGACTCTAGCATAACAGATCTTCATTTGCGATGGTGACCACTTACCGTCTGCTTGTCAGTACTACGTGACTCCTTGGGCTGCTTGCTTGTTTGCTACTCAATACCATAAAAGAAACATACTGATTCTTCATACTCTCCTTCTTCACCATCTGGTAGCATAATATTTTTACTATTACTATCGAGATATTAGAATAAACCCAAAAAAATGGATTTCTATAACAGTTGATAGTCAAGCCACGCAATGTGACATAGCGTGGCAAATATCTTGGGATCGAAAGCAACCGTGTCGTGATCCTCAAGAAAATCGATGCAAACATGTTGAAGTGTCTCGATGCACGTGTGTTTGTGTTCCATTACGTCACAGCGGGCCATATCAGAATACCATGGAGAATAGAAGTAAGGAGAACTTGCGACATTTAAAATTTTTTAATTCTGTAAATACATATTTGTTACGGCCGCAAATCATATTTTGATCAACGTACAACTTAATACTGACCAGTACAGCGGGATTGTCCGAAAGGGTTACCGCTGGCCCGGAACATAAAGGGCTAAGGAAGGAACACGGGTGGGTTTTAGTCAGTAAGAGTCTGACACTCCCTTCCGCTCCACCCAGAGCGGGAGGGGTCATTTGATGATTTCCCATCTGCAAAAAAAAAAAAAAAATACTGACCAGCAAATTGCAAAAAACTTAAAAAAAAAATAATTTGGCGGGCTACCATGGCGCTTTCGCCTTAAATAAAATGTGTGCCTAGCCAACGTAAAATAACAAGGGCAACATTGCAGAACATTGGCGCTGTCTCAATATTTACATTCAAAACCCTGTCCAAGTTAAATATCAAATAAACTATCTTCAGAAAACTTTGCTTAGGACCCTTTTTTCGGATGACTTGTTAAGTTAAAGACTCACCTGAGACCTGTAGTTTTTTTTTAAATAAATAGAAAAAGGGAAAAAAGGATATTGAGTGTTGTGACCTAAATAACTGCTGACGTATAAGTTACTTTACATAATGAGCCTATAATGTTCCCACTGCTGGGACACAGGCCTCCTTTCTTTTTGAGAGGGAGTGAGCCGTAATCCGCCACGCCTCATGACGTAGTAGACGTCACACGTCTTCGTACTTTTGGTTCTAGGACATGCCGGTTTCCTCACGATGTTTTCCTACTTACACAAAGTAACACGCCTGACTGGGTTCGAACCCACGACCCTTAAGTTACAACTCGTAAGTTGGGGCCGTAGGTACCACTGGGCCACCACTGTATAATTAATACTTAATACTAATATTATAAAGGCGAAAGTGTGTATATGTTTGTTACTTTTTCACGATCAAACGGCTGGACCGATTTTGATAAAATTTGGTATGGAGGTAGCTGACAATCTGGATTAACATATAGACTACTTTTTATCCCGATATTACCACGGAATCGAAACTTATGCGGGTGAAACCGCGGGGCGCAGCTAGCCTTGGTAATGAATAAATGATTAAGAACTGACAGATTTACTTAACGAGCTCTGTTCGTTTAAAAGCCAAACATTTGAAGTTAATAAAAATAAGAAGAACTTTATTTATTAGGTCAAACACAGTCACAGTTAAATGAAGGTGAGGTATTCTATCGTACATATCCTCTCATTACTACGACTAGAATCAATTCTATTTTATTGTAATTTTTGACGTTCAAAAGTGCTTTTTATGTGTGCCTATTTGAAATAAATGCTTTGACTGACATTCAATATTATTTGTTTTGGAATCTTTATTTTCTATCTTCGGTTTTATTTTACGTTACGTTTTTTCTAGTGATAATCACTAGACGTTGATTTTATATGTCTACTAGCTGCGCCCCGCTGTTTCACCCGCACAAGTTTCGATCTCGTGGGAAGATCGGGATAAAAAGTATCCTCTAAGATAATCCAGGGTGTCAGCTACCTCTATTCAAAATTGGTCCAGCCGTTTGAGCTTGAAGAAGTAACAAACATATAAACATACACACTTTCGCCTTTATAATATTAGTGTGATTTTCCACTGTCCTTAGTGCTGACTAAATGACAAACTAACGTACACTAGCAAATGACGAAATAAACCACCAAAAGTTTGAACACCATTTACCAATTCAATTTTGTTCGAATCAAACGGTGTTAACTCCCAAAATTATTTCGGCGCTGCAGCGGCTGTCAAACTTCTGTTTAACATTTAATTTAGCACAGTATTTTCGTTTAGTTCACAGATAGTGACGCCGCCAACGTTTTGCTTGCTATATTGAAAAAGTAATGAAAAACTCCCGACGCAACTCAAAACTCGGGGCGTTATTGAAAAACTATTTTTATTTGAAGCGAGAGATATTTCTAGAAACTCTCAATATCACTTCGGTAGGAAAAATTGTTTATTTGAGTCCTGATTTTATACTGTTACGATAAATATTTTATCATAAAAGCGGACGCCCGGCGAAAACCAATAAGGACGGAATTATGGAAAAGTCGTGTTTTAAAGTTTCGTCACAAACTGAAAGTTGATATCGTTGATCCTGTCGGAACTTTTAAATGTGTACTTTTAATACCCAGTTTCTTTACTCACACAGTTCATAAGTATGCAAAATAGCATAATCAGCACATTTTGTTATTTTTAGTTTGTATATATTATCTTGATTATTTAAAAACTAAATTATATCCTAACTAATCTAAAACAATATACAAACTAAAATATTAGCGTTAAAAAATTCATCCGCATCGCTGTCGACTGGTAATGTACCCAAGAGACTGGCAGCATTACCACGTTGTATGGCAATGCTTAGCCTCTGGCCAAGGTAAAAGCCAGCCCTTGTGTCACGGGAAGTGTCAAGTTCATTGAGTTTTTTAATAAGTACCGTCTACAGTATTGACGTTTACAAGAACTGGCCAGCAAAAGTGGATCCACTAAAACTAGTCAAAAGTATATTCACCCAATGAATGTATACGTACCTATCTATTTCAATGCACTTTGTTCACACATTCACGTGGTAGATACTTACGTTAAACATCTTCAACAAACCACAATGCTTCAACTACCGAGTCGATTCTTCCAAGGTTTTATTTGTTCTCCTCATAGAAATCTCACAAAGCGTTGCACCGAGTGCACTTGTGAATTCTGAGCCTCTTCTAATAGAGGGCGCACGATCTCTTGATACAGGAGGTGACGTAAAAGACTTAAGTATTGTGGTTTAGAGTGCACTGGTGGAAGATCTTGAGGTATTTGCAAAGCGGTTGTTACGTAAATTGTATTCAAATGTAAGTCAAATGTATTGGAGTGTCAGGTTGTAAGTTGATCGAAATATGATTTGCGACCGCAACAAAAAGTGTATTTACAGAATTATTATAATTATCAATAGAATTATCAATGCAACTGTCAAGTTATATATCATGATTTCAAGAATAGTAATTCAATAGGGCAATTTGTACCTTTCGAATTACCGTGTCTATTTTTTGCAATATTAGGTATTATTTGTCACTTACCCCGGTTCCCGAAAATCCATTAAAATCAGTCGAATCTGAAGAGATTTGATTTTCATTGATTTCATTTGCATAATCGGCCTATAATGCTCCTTTCTTCGAAAGGGAGTGGGACAAATCTATTACGCAGGCCCAGTGCGGGTTGGTAGAGGTCACATGTGTTCGAATTTTTGGTTCTAATTCATGTCGGTTTCTTCACAAAAATAATTCACGCAAAATAAAGTGCCTGCGTGGGTTCGAACCCGCGACCGTGACTCGTAAAACGGGGCGGTTACCACTGGGCCACCACTGCTCTTAAATTGATTGACTGCTGGTAATTCGGCCAACCAACCTCAACACTTGACTTTCTCTTTGCTATCCTGCTTATGTGTCCCAAACATACAGTCAGTGACCTCTGCGCTGCCACCGACAACGCCGTGGAAGTGGCAAAGTTTTGGAAAAACTAGATTTAAAAAGAATAAAGAAAGAAAGAAACATTGTTTATTCTGCACAAATAAAACGAACATTACAAATTTAAAAAAAAAAGACAATATACACATACAACGTAGTCAAAAGCCACGTATCTACTCAAGCATATAAAATGTTGACGATTTTGTCCATTGCTTGGTGTCAGGGCCGGAATTAAAAGATACGTTGTCTTTTTGACATCCCATTAATTGTTGAGTTAGTTAATAGTAAAAAACATTTTTCAAAATCTACAAAATGAGCCCACCGTTTGAAAAACATAAAATCTACTACCTACCTAATCAATTCCAATAAATAGTACCGCAAAACTCCGAACTCTCGTGGATTTTTTTAGCTGGCAACCAAAACTCAATTCGTCTACATCACTCATTTGTCAAAGTGAGTTATTTCGCGCCTAGAGTTACAAATCCGGCGATATCTAGACACCGGGCCGATGGGGTTCGTTTCGGCCGATAATGTTTTATTTGGAAGTATTTGATTTTCATTTTCTTTTCTTTTGTTTTTCTCTTTTTGTGTTCAAAAGCTGTCTACTGTTCCATAATGAATTGATTGTTTGGTATCCATTTGGAAAACTGGGCACTGCTTTTCAAAATTATCTGAACATAAACCCATTGACTGCTTCAACTGTTTCTGCTTTTTAGGGTTCCGTACCCAAAGGGTAAAAACGGAACCCTATTACTAAGACTTCGCTGTCCGTCCGTCCGTCCGTCCGTCCGTCCGTCCGTCCGTACGTCCGTCTGTCTGTCACCAGGCTGTATCTCAAGAACCGCGGTAGCTAGACAGTTGAAATTTTCACAAATTATGTATTTCTGTTGCCGCTATAACAACAAATACTAAAAACAAAATAAAATAAATATTTAAGGGGGGCTCCCATACAACAAACGCGATTTTTTTGCCCTTTTTTGCTTGATATCAATAATGGCAACAGGTAGGCACTTGAAATATTCACAAAATACTCAGTTGTATTTTTACTTTAATAATAAAAATAAAATCAATATTTAAGGGGGGCTCCCATACAACAAACGTGTTTTTTTCGGCGTTTTTGCCTTGTGGTACGAAACCCTTCATGTGCGAGTCCGACTCGCACTTGGCCAGTTTTTTTTATTATTCTGATGCTTTATAATGAAGAGTATTCTATCTATAGTCCGACTTTTAATTAGTTGCAGTAAAATGACACTTCTTAGTAACTCATTTCGGACTGAGTTTAGAGATATGCATGTCAAATAAGTTTCGTTTGTTACACTATTCTGTACTAGAAAAACAAGATTTGGTTGATGGCCGCGAAAAAACAAAAAGACGCCAATTTCAGTCATTTAAGTGACACTTAAGCTGTCACTTTACAGCAGCTAATTAAAAGTCCGAGCATATGTATCTTCAATTGTTGCCATGGAAAAAGAAATTATGACTTCATAATATTAAGTAAGAAAGACTTATTCTTTTCTGGCTATACATCTGCTTTCTCATTTTAACGTTAACTTATACCTAATAACTTTACCAATAAAACACAATCATTCAATTTTATGAGATTTAATAGAATTTCTTTCAAAGTCAAAAGAAACTCCACCACCACACCGTTACTCTTTTGAAATGTTTTAGAGTATTTTGATACATTAATTATATAATTTTATGTGAAGACGATGCACCTAGAATTAAAAATAAAGCAATGATAGATAAATTAATTACATGATGTTCACATATTTATAAACAACAAGAATTTTATCAAGAAATTCAATACTAGCCAACTTTAATAATATTGGGTTAGATATATTGGGTCTAGTGTGATTAGTGTAGTAATAATGTAGTAGTGTACAAATATTCTGGCAGCTACCTTGAGTAGTATTGAACTTTCAATCGTATTACTACCAATCAGTAGATAATCAAAAAAAATCAAACAGTAAATACTAGATAAGTTTTTGTTTTAACCTGTGCTGTATTTGTACCTATATATTGTATTCGTACGTATGTAGTGTGTTCTATATGTACGTATGTATCATTACGTTGTATTGACAAACAAAATGTGTTATCAGTCAGTTGATCTACTTCTATGCCGTTTGTGGTAAAATCATTTTTCTTTTTTCAAACGAGGTTTTGTTTTCAAACCACATTGACTTTTCATCCAAATGTTGTCCATATACTAAAGACCTTCCACAAAGATACTTTCCATTCTTCACTATCGATTAAAACAATCGAGCGTGTAGCAAACTTGGCATTAACCCCAAGAGACTGTCATGTTCCGACCGAATTTATCAAGTGTGTGCGCAGACACAGGTGCAATCTCTCTTCCCTCACTCTCATAGTCCAATGGGACGACAATCCGACACGACCGAAGAGAGATCAGGCGCAGGACCCGTAGTCTCGGGGGTATCACACCGCCAACTTCCAAACTCCGGGCTGTTATTAAGAAATTCTTAATGGAAATACCCAATAACCTTGCCCGACCTGTGTTAGAACCACATTGACTTTTCTACCAAATAATGTTCATACACCAAGACCTTCCACAAAGACATTTTCCATTCTCCACTTTCGACGTGCATGTTGACATATATAAGGCTCCTTCGGGGCGAACATAAACAAACGTGGTATTAAACCCAAGAGAGTGTCGTATACAAACACAGTGACGTACACCCAGCATAGGGCTACTGACAGTTGTTATTAAAATTTTCATGAATTTCCCTCAGACTGTGACAAATAATGCCGTTTTGGGAACGCTGCAGTGAAGGTAAAGTTTTCGCGGGTTACAATTTCGTGTTTGTGGAATTTGATTAATTTTGGACTTTATACTGATGGGAAATGGTGTGAATATTGTTTGGGACGGGTAGCGAAATAAAATCATGGGTTGGACTTTCTAATGTATCAGGTATTTTTCTAGGTACCAGTGTTAGAAAAGTAGGTAGGTATTACAGATTCAGTTGTAATATTAGTAGGTACTTACCTCGTATTCAAGAACCATATTCGAACATTACGGATGTTATTAGGTACGTATTAAGACTTTGCATTCGTAACCATTTATTATCACAATAATTGTTTCCGCAATATTAAGAAAAAAATAAATGCCGTAGTTTTCTGATTATTTCATCAATAACGTGGCCTCAAGTCCGTAAATCAAAGTTCCTTACATATAACATTTTGCACACAAAAATTGTTCCACGTTACCTCGATCGTAAATTGTAATTCATACTAAATAAACGATTTTACTTTTGTCTCTTTGTGCAGAGAAGAATAAATAAGGTAAGTTTACACATCCGAACCCTATATCCGGTAAGGCGTGGTTGCTGAGTGAATAAGCTACTGCGTGACATGCCTAATCCACGCGCGTGTGCACACAGCCTTTATTGAAAGGAACTTTCAAGTAAAAAGTGTTGTGCATTTAAACTCTAGAGTTGTTTGTTCTAGTAAATGTAAAAGGTAGTAGATTGAAAAACTGGCTGAATTTTTTAGGGTTCCGTACCCAAAGGGTAAAAACGGGACCCTATTACTAAGACTTCGCTGTCTGTCCGTCCGTCCGTCTGTCTATCACCAGGCTGTATCTCAAAAACCGCGATAGCTAGACAGTTGAAATTTTTACAAATTATGTATTTCTGTTGCCGCTATAACAACAAATACTAAAAACAAAATAAAATAAATATTTAAGCCCCCCTTAAATATTTACTTTATTTTGTTTTTAGTACAAACGTGTTTTTGCTTTGTGGTACGGAACCCTTCGTGTGCGAGTCCGACTCGCACTTGGCCAGTTTTTATTTGACTTGACTTAAAAAGTGACAAAAAAAGCTATCGCAAATGAACATACCTACTTGACTCTGTCCAGCTGTCGAGAGGATGCGTTCCTAACACCTGTCAGTGCAACAATTCTAGTACTTAATAAAGATCAAATTCGCAAAACACATATTCGTTTGTATGAAACTGACAGGTGTCAAAATCGCATTGTCCTGTCGCGTCGGCTGGACTGCTGTACCTCTGGCGTAATTTTAACCACAGATATAGGTAAACAACAGGAGCTTACTTCAGCCGATATGTCACCGTGAATACTTAAGTGAAGTGAGCGTGAAGGTAGCTGCTGTAAATAGTGTCAATCCCTAAGCATCAGGTGGAAGAACAACTCACTTTTAGCTCACTTCATCTTAGTTTTCACGTTGAGATTTTTACAGAATAGACTGGTTAGTATATAACATTTTTAACAATCTACTTTCTTTTAAAAGCCTCCTCTGCCTGTTTATACAAAAAACATAAAATTCCAGGATGTCTCAGGAGAGGTTCCCATTTTGACAGCTACTCTTGGGGCTTTGCTTCTAAACGCCATTTTCATATTAGTTTTTTACGGTCCTAGTCGTATTTTGCGTCAAGATCCCAGTCTCTTAGTAGGTACCACTTTTTTACTGGGAACACTTTCATGAGTCCGTGGGATAATAATCTTTATCTATACTATACCTACTAACAACAAAGCTAAAGAGTAGGTTTGTGTAAACGCGCTAATTTCCGGAACTGCTTGTCGAATTTGAAAAAATATTTTTGCATTTGATAGCCCCATTCTCGAGGAAGGCTATTTAACATCACGCTAGGACCCTAAGGGGGCGAGCAAAATCAGAAGAAAAAAAGTCAGAATGGACGCTAAGCGACAACGAAATAATAAAGCGCGGGCAGGCATTGCGATGCGACGGGACGGGGGTTCGGTATTAAGTCCGCCTTTGTACCTTTTTGTGCGAAAAGTTTAAATTAATTAATAATAAGCAGCCATTGTACATTTTCAAACAGATGACCATCCACCGACAGCCTCGTCAGTCTAGTGGTAATTCATTCCTGGCCGCCAACTTTTTATTTTTTATCCCAAGTCGCCGAACAAAATGGGTGATCTCCTTTACAAGTTTTACTGTAGGTACACCCATACACCTCTACCTCTATGGGTACACCTCTGCCTAACCGTTCAGAAAATACAGGCGTGCTGTTATGCTATGAATATACCTCCTTAATTTAACTTAGCCTCTCAAATATCCGAGTCACGATTTAGGAGACTCCTCGTATCATCATTTTGGACTAAGTAGCCTCCCATGACATTTTTTTTCACATATTTTCGTACTTATACGATTATTAAAGCTCAAGCCAAGTGTTATGTTAGCAGTTAGACGTGCCTCCGAGTATATTAACGAAGGAAACGACTGGAGGGTAGAGTCCGACCGAGTATTTTTTTCGGTTTTCGGCAATTTTCGGCTGAAATCAGTTTTCGGCAATACTAGTTTTCGGCCGGAACAGAAAAATATTTTTGGCCGCTGCCGAAAAATATAAATATCGGGTAATCAATACATTAAATTCATTTATTCAGCGAAAATTCATGGTTACAAAAACTGAAAGTAAAATAACTGCCAAATATGCTTCAACGCGCATTTATTAACAGATTGTTTGATTATGTATTAGAGAAAAGTATAGTTTCTTGTGATGTAAGTTTAGACCGTTAAATAAACCTATCAAAAGATTGGCATTGCATTTATTTTACTTTTACCGAAGAAAAACCAAGCGACAAACCAAATTGAGTCTTCGGCCGAAAATTCAAATTTGACCGAACTTTGTATTGGTTTCCGACCGAAAATAAAAATCCATTTTGGTCGGACTACTATAGATGACCATAATTTAATATTACTAAAGGAAGTTTTATAGCGGAGAGGGACGGTTAAATGTTACAATGAAATAAATAAAGGTTATAGAAGTTAAGAACGTGGATAGGAAACAAACATTGTTGCATTAGTAACTGCCGTTGTTTGTAGTCAGTTTTCATATCCTGTTTTTATTTCTCTTTAGAACTGTAATGTTTGAGACGAATAAAACCACCCAGTTCTTAAAATTCACTGATCAGTAAATCTACTATCGATCGTTAACATACTTCAGCCAATCAAATCTCTCGTCAACCGGTTGACAACCGGTTAAATTGAATAAGCCTTTAGAAATCCTTGGTGAATCTATTTGTATGTTGATGACGTTTTTCGTCTGATTTACCTAAAATCGGATTGGGGGCCTCGCGACCAGGCATTCAAGCTGATATCAGATATTCTACTTATTTTGAGATGCAATGTATGGCTTAGTTGTTCCGATTCTGAGAGTTGTACATAACATACATAATCAGCCTATAATGTTCCCACTGCTGTGACACAGGCCTCCTCTCTGTGAGAGGGAGTGGGCCGTAATCCACCACGCAGGCCCAGTGCGGGTTGGTAGATGTCACATGTCTTCGAATTTTTGGTTCTAGGACATGCCGGTTTCATCACGAGATCATCTGAGAGTTGTGCTCCTAGGTAAACGCATAATGATGGAGTAGTGGTCTTGTGAAAATACGCGGGGTCAAATTGTATGGAACAGGAAATTTTGTTATAAAGAACCGACGAAAAATTTCAACCCAGGAGTTCAGAATCATGTGCTGCATTCATGGTTACAGGTTGCGGGTCGTTGTCCATGCCACCCAGTATTACCACCCAGTATTTATATTAGTTGCTCCATGAAATTAATAAAACGGGAGCGCTTGAAGAACAACACACACAACACAAACACAATCACAATTATCATGCTGTTTATCTTAACTTGCTGCATAATGACACGAAAATTATCAGCCATGTGGAAATATTATAGAAACTTCTAAATAAAGCTTTGTCAAGGCAGAATTATAGGTCAAGCCATGCCAAGCCATGGTCCGGAGCGAGAGGGAGTGGGAGGCAGTCACATCCTTCTGCGAAGCAGTCATGCTAGCGAAGGAGGTGGCGGGACGGCTCAGGGAGAGACCTTCCCGTCCACGGATATCTATGTTCCCGTCCCAGCCGCCACAGGAGACGCTCCGGGCGTCGCGTCGGGAGCCGCGCGACGACTCCTGGTCACCATAGGCGCGGGCCTGCGGGTGGAGAGTAATGTGTAGCTCACCGTCTATACGATATGGCCGATACGTCGTATAAACCGTGTTGTAGAAAAATCTTGTCTATCAATAAACTTCCATAGTGATCCATACAACACTGACAACCGTGCCTACACACGGCGAATAAACCGTAGTTTCTCATGGCTAGAAAAACGTGTTTACAAAGGACCTAATAATATCCAATTGTTGCTCCGTAATTTCACTCACAAACGAAGTCCTCATTCCGTTTCATTTGTTTGTCTGCAGGTATATTCGACACGGACGGCGCGCACGTCCCCGGCACGGAATGCGACTTCCAGTTCAGCCGGTCCGGCAGCCGGCCGACACATGGCCGGTTGTACAGTCCTCGGTACCCGTCCATCTACCCCAACAATGTGCGGTGTTCCTACCATTTTCATGCGAGGTAAGACTGGAAAGGAAGGTGAAATAACATTAGTCTGGTCAAAAGATGTATCCACAAATCTTTTTTTTTTAGTACCGATACCTATCAGGTCTGCGGAGTTTCGCTAATTAACCTAATTGGCCCCTGTATAGATAGCAGGGAGAGGAGTCATTCACCCTGCAGGTATATTTAAGTACTTCGTACATTTACCGATCACAGCAATTCTTAACTCAGGATGAGAATTCCCAGACAGAAAAACCTGACAACACTTTGTCAGAACTGTAAGTCGGGTCTTAAAGTTTATAGGGCTCCGTTTGGAATAAAAAAAATACTTTATAATAATAAAGAAAGAAAGAAGAAAGAAAATACATTTATTTATTTAATAATAATACATTTATTTAATAATAATACTTAATTATTCATAACGACAACACTACTAACAAGACCCTATACAAGCTAATACTAAATTATATACAAATCACACTAATATTATAAAGGCGAAAGTTTGTGAGTGTGTGAGTGAAGGTGTGTGTGTGTTTATATGTTTGTTACTTCTTCACGCTCAAACGGCTGGACCAATTTTGATAAAATTTTGTATGGAGGTAGCTGACACCCTGGATTAACATATAGGCTACTTTTAATCCCGATATTCCCACGGGATCGACATTACGCGGGTGAAACCGCGGGGCGCAGCTAGTATACAATAAAAAATTAAAAAAAAAAGGGAGTAGCTAATTGGGCATTTAGAAATTTTTCCGCATCGCTGTCAATGGGATAATTGCCCAAAAGGCTGGCAGCATTACCACGTTGGATGGCAATGCTGATTCTTTGAAAAAATACTTTTGAATTGATCAACATTCCTAACCTCGGAGTGTATATCTCAGGAAGGTTTTTGGAAAAAGCACGACCACATGGTTAAGTAGAATCGGGCTGGTGACCCAAAATAGACGAAAGTAACTCCAATTGCTTTTCTGGGAAATCCGGATTTCGGTTCAGATCTCCAAAGTGTAATTGCATTCTCGTTAGGGCACTATGACACTATGATAGTTCCAAGAACCTAATACTGTATTTACGTGCTTAAACTAAGAGCTATTCAAGATCCACTAGTTTTATTAAAAAAAAATTGTTTCTTTTTCAGACCAAAGGAACGCGTGAAAATTGTATTCGAAGAAGTTGCTCTTCAAAAAGGTGACATAAGGTGTGTATAACAATTGTAGTTTATTCTACTTACAATATTTTGTTTACAAAGACATTTAAAATTCAAGGAGTGACAGACATGTCTCCAAACTCGAGTGAAGTGAGCTGTCACCAGTGTCAATCCCTAGCATCACGTGGAATGACATCCAACTTTTTTTTTTATAAAACTTGGATTTTTATTTTACTGTGTTTAGTTTAGTTTGTGATCTTCCTGTACGAGTCGCAATAAATACGTTTTCTTTCTTTTTCTTTTCCACTTCAAGCTCACTTCACCTTAATTTTCACGGTAAGATTTTTACAGAACAGACCGGCAGAGCTTCATGTCTTTAAAGAGAGAAACTCGAGAACCTCCTCATAAATCAAATCAAATCAAAATATTTTATTTCACATAAACCTACATGGGCACTTATGAAACGTCAGAAGCTAGCTGCACGGTTCCAATTGGTCGTTTCCTATGGAGAAGAACCGGCCAGAAACGCCACGGTTACTCTTTATAAAAATAATTGGCTTTTGCAATGTTTTCAAATTACAGTAGGTATGGGAGAACAGCGTAGGCCTGTCAACAAGTACCAGGTACTTGATAAAATAAAAAATGGTCTACAGATCTAAAGTCTACAAGGCCTACAAAGTCCTCACATTTACAAAATATGAATCTATCAAAAGGATATATAAAATATAAAAACCTACTGAAACTAAGTGATATGATTGCCATTATGACCACAATATATTAAACAATGTTATGACAGCATCATCATCAGTGTATCAGCCGGAAAACGTCCACGTTTAACGTGGGTTTTCCTTCCCTATCATAAATTGCTATTATTATAGCGAGCCAGACATCTGAAGGCCTCCATTTTTTTGTACTCTACCTCTGAAGGAACATAATAATTGCAGTTTTAAGATGTTATTTAAACAAAAAAATATGAAATCACAAATTGTCTTAATAAATAATATGACGCAGTATTAAAAATAAACATATGGATTATTACACCTATAAAAGTTATCCGTAAGCATAAAAAAATACTCCAAAAAAACCCAAACACGCTTAACGCTTATATAACCTGACCAAGATTATTTCTGGACTTTAAAAGAGACTGTGACCTCTGAGTTCGTTTCGGCCTTTCTTCTCAGAGTAGTCAGATAGGAAACGCCGACTTCATCTAGTTTAAAA
This sequence comes from Oligia latruncula, assembly GCA_948474745.1. Taxonomy (NCBI): domain Eukaryota; kingdom Metazoa; phylum Arthropoda; class Insecta; order Lepidoptera; family Noctuidae; genus Oligia; species Oligia latruncula. Next base: position 7,073,526 of record OX419693.1, on the reverse strand, counting down.
AAAAACATGATTGACGTGTAAAAGTGTTTGTACAAACCTACTTACAATAAAAACTTTTTTACAAAAAAAACAACCGACTTCCAAAAAACACTATAAAGTGAAAAATAACTTTAATTTCGGAAGTCGGTGTCTTTGGATATGTATTTTAGTTTTTTGCCATCGACTTCCGAAATTAAAGTTATTTTTCTTTTTATAGTGTTTTTTGGAATTCGGTTGTTTTTTTTGTAAAAAAGTTTTTATTTTTCACTTTTTAGTGGGTCAGTTTGTAATTTATCTAAGTTACAATAGCCTATTGTCAACTGCTCATCACCTTTTACAAAATATTGCTATTCTTGATGCAGGGACGTTAATTGTTGAGGAGTTCTCCTAGTAAGAACCAGGAGAACTCCTCAACAACCACTCAACATACGCATTGTGACGAGGATAAATCGTTTAGCAACCATATTAAAGTAATCGAATCGCAACCCGTGAAATATTTGTCATTGAGTAGTTCCGATGGCCATCTGTGGTCTTCATCATCAGCTCCACTTTACCAACTGATGATTTCCGAGAGCAAATGCTCAAGTTACTTTAAAAAATACCCAAATCGCTATAGCTTTGCCTATAAAATTTGAGGGTTTCCCTCGATTTCCATGGGATCCTCTCATCAGATTCCAACTTGATGATAATGGGACCACCTCGAGAGTATACCCTTTCGAACAAAAAAATAATTTTGAAAATCGGTCCACAATTGGCGGAGTAATCGCGTAACAAACACACAAAAAAAAAAACATACCGTCGAATTGAGAACCTCCTCCTTTTTTGAAGTCGGTTAAAAATAAAAATCATTTCATTTCATTTCAACGAAATTAAACTCAAATGAAAACACTGACGACACAATCATAAAACACTTCGGCAGCCATAATTCTCAAGCTTAAAATCAATCTATAAAAATAAAATTGCACGTAAAGTTATTCCATAATGTCACCGTCATGCGTCATACGGAGACTGGATGATAAAACTGGGAAGGTACGCGTGATAATCGAATTTCTGATCGAAAATATTGAATGTGATGACGGGCGTGCAACGTAAAACGTACGCGTAGAAGTACCTAGTGACGCCAGATGGCACCGTACTTTTGGGACGTCTTGATATGCCAAAACTATTATTATCATATCTATTATATCTTTGAGGATATTAGAAACCTGAACAGTGTAGAGATTTGGAGTTACATAGCAATTTATTTTCTTAGATATTTTTAGGGTTCCGTACCCAAAGGGTGCCAGCTAACGGAACCTAAGCCTCCGCTGTCCGTCCGTACGTCTGTCTATCAGCGGGCTGTATCTCATGAACCGTAATAGTAAGACAGTTGAAATTTTTGCAGTGTGCATTTCTTTTACAACAAATGATGAAAATAGAATAAAATGAAAGGGTCCCCCATACAAGAAACGTGTTTTTTTAGCATGACCTTTAGCTGCTATCACTATGCCCCGTCGTAGTGGGATGAAAGTTTAATGAACCCGCATAGTTGCGTACCATAGATATTTTTACATTTCTATGTTGCGTACCAATGTATCCAAGAAATTACACCAAATAATTACAATACCAAAATATTAGTTAGAATAACATCGGTTGCAAAATAAATAAAACCGACTATGCGTACAATATTGTGTTAATTCACAAAAGAGTAAATTATGCAGTGCTGAGCGCCAAGCGATTTCGGGTTTCGGTTGCTGGCTTGCTTCGTTACGATCCACTTTGCATTATTTTAACAAAAATTCAGACATTAAAATGAAAGCGTATGAGATTTTTTAAAGATAATTAAGACCAATTTCATCACAAAATGTTTTCACACTATTAGAGCTTGTTTCGTTTCTTAATCGACCTAAATTCATTTGAATCTAAAACTTTTCTTCACAACATCAGATCAAGATTCAAACCGTTCCGACTTTTACACCCTTTTTCATATCCGTGCATACACGAAAATATTGAAAACCGTTTACTGTAACGGCTAAATCTCCATAACAAACAATATTCACCCCTCGAGAATACATCCAACACGCATGATTTCGGTTTTTACTCCAAACCGGTTAACCGAAATAGCCCAACCGTAACCAATCCCTAAAGCGGGTAGTTATAGAGTAGGCATAATTAAATTATGGTTTTAACGGTCGACTAGTGCTCACGTAAATGAGCCCAGCTCATAAACTATACGTACTTGTTTAATTAAACGGATAATGCATGAATGGGTCGCTTTAGGTCGCTACGTCATAATGCAGCCTGAGGGTCTTTTGCATAACAGTTTCGGTCAAGTGGTGCGGATAAATTAAGTGGTATCCATGGGTGGCTGTTAGATTGTAGTTAATTATGTTTCAGTTATTTTACTAGCAATAGCGAATAGAGTTTATTTTCAATTGAAATGAAGAAAGAAAATAAAATTCAGCACAGGCTAAAGGACATACAAGATAACACAAAGTGCTGTTATTGTAAAAATGTCTTCTTTGACCAGTCATTTAGGTGTCTTTGCGAGACTTATGAGACATGGTTGCCTGCTAAATACGGCATAATCAGCCTATAATGTTCCCACTGCTGGGACACAGGCCTCCTCTCGGTGAGAGGGAGTGGCTCGTAATCCACCACGCGGGCCCAGTGCGGGTGAGATGTCACATGTCTTTGAATTGATTGGTTCTTTGTTTCCTCACGATGTTTTCCTTCACCGTTTCGCCTGCAGGGTTAGCATTAAACGTAAAATGTCCCTTTCTAAAGAAAAACACGTTTTTTGTCTAGTAAGCTCAGTAAGTTGTCTTTTCCATTGGGCACTCTGGGGAAGTGCCCAGGGCCCCGCGATCTTCGGGGGCCCCGGCCTGCTCTCATGAAAAACATTATTTGAAGCCACCGTTCCATTCTACGCATTATTAGTACCCGATTCAATGACAAAATAAGTTATTTGCAGTGCGATTTCTAATAAGTTTCTAGCCACTCAGTTATGAATTATTAGTATGTTTCTCTTACTGTCTCTTACCTACACTGGGGCCCCGTGATCCTTATGTGCCCAGGGCCTCCAATAGGTTAAAGACGGCCCTGACTGTAAACCCACTACTCGTGAAACGCCCACGTAATCTGACCATACTAAAACTGAATTATGTTCTGCTATATCAGTCACAAACATAATATGTCCCTACACTAATTATTGTTTGTACCTAGATAACGGACAGGTCCGGACAATCTACCTGACCGCCACCCCCGCATAAGCATAACACAACCCACACGACTTTATAACTGGGTCAACCCAAATAACTTCCATTTCATTTACCTCTGCTATAATAACAACAACCTGTAGACAATCTGTTTTTCAACACAATGTGTCACAACGGATCTAAAACAATGATATTATCACACTAATATTATAAAGACGAAAGTTTGTGAGTGTGTGGGGGGGGGGGGGTGTGTGTGTGTGTGTTTATATGTTTGTTACTTCTTCACGCTCAAACGGCTGGACCAATTTTGATAAAATTTTGTATGGAGGTTACTGACACCCTTGATTAACATATAGGCTACTTTTTATCCCGATATTCCCACGTGATCGACACTTATGCGGGTGAAACCACGGGGCGCAGCTAGTATACAATAAAAATATCATTGGTCTAAAATATCACAAAATTTATCCCTGTATACAGTGTGAGTCTTCATAATGTGCACATATCGAAATGAGGGAAACTAAGCTTAATTTTATCGACGGAAAAAATATTTAAAAAAATCTAAAAAAAAAATTGTAGCATTTTTTAAATTCTTTTGCGCTGCTGTGACCCCTGTGTAAACAATCGCCCCTCAATTGAGAATTATGGTTTTTTTTTTAACAAAAATCTGATATTTTTTCATCAATTCTTACAATAATTGTAAAATTACTCAATAAAAGCCCCGATTACCTACCCTTTTTGATTACTTTAAATTATTCTCCATCGTATCAGATTTCTAAACGTTAAAATACCATGTTTATAACTCAATCACAACATTTCCTATCAACTGTTAAAGAAAGGCCTTGCATTCACCATACTTTAGCAGGTAAAGATCCTTTTAAATATTTTTTTATTTTTCAAATATTTTTTCCGTCGATAAAATTAAGCTATGTTTCCCTCATTTCGTTATGTGCACATTATGAAGACTCACACTGTATAAACAACTTTTGCTGTTGTACTAAAGTTGTTACATGAGTCAAACTAAAACAGTTAAACAAAAAAAAACTGAAAATTGATACCAGCGGGGTAATTGCGTAACACACTATCAGTAGCAATGGCTTTTATTTTGACAATTCAACAACATTCACTGCGTTATTTGCGTTGCTGAGCAGACAAATTTTTCGAACATAATATGAAGCAATGGATTAGCAATATCCTTCAAAATGATTCAGATTTAGATTGATAGTGTGTTACGCCACTACCCCGCTGGTACCAACTTTCAGTTCTTTTTAGGGTTCCGTACTTACTACAACTTACTTAACTAACTTACTACAACTACTAACGGCGCTCCCGTTAGTAGTTGTAGTAAGTTACAGGACTTTAGTAACGTCAGGTCACTTGTGAAGGCTCATGCGATTTATCACAACAGCCATTGAAGGTCTACAGCTGATCATAGCAATCCCTCATAACTAATTTTGCACTAATTTTGTTGGCAACACGAAACAGACTGAGCAAGTCTATGGCTCTAAAACTCGATTGTTTACACCCTTGAATCAGATAAAAAACACTGAATCTGAAAATCATACTGTCTTTCGATAATTGGTAACCATCTATCTAATATAATAGATATATATGTTATAGTGCTTCTTAGTGATCCTAAGATTTCTACTACATTTTCTGTTTTTACCCGTGAGAACCTGTAATTAGCGTTATATCTCATAAACTATTGTTATGCTTCTGTTATAGCTGTTGGTTCTCCTATAAATAAATAAATAAATAATCTAAATTCTCTCTGAAACGTTGACAAAGGTCCTCAAATCGCGTAATGCAGGTTCGCAGTTCGCAGGTTTATTTTCCAATTACGATACAGTGTTGCCAGTGTAGCAATAACAAAAGCAAAACAAATAAATGAAACAAGACTGAATATTTTACCATCGTGTATGCCACAGGCGTTGATATAGGCAAGCCGGAACACCTTGTAAAGGTATTTGCTCCAGCTAATCCGTTTAAGGGTGGTACCGTAACTAAATTTAGTTGCACGCCGGTTAGTGGAAAATTTTAGCGGCTCGTAAACACGCAAGGTGGTAAATATTGTAACGTAGGCTTAACTTAATATAGTGATGTTGATAGTGGTGGAGTTGCATTCGAAGAAAATATCAACCCGACGCCAACCAATCACGTTAACCTATCAGCATCATTGAGTGCACGTAATATCAGCGTCGCTCAGCGAGCTATGGAACTGGCTATGCTTGGAGTCTCTCTAAGAGATCGAATCCGCAACGAGGTGATCCGGCACAGAACCAAAGTTGTCGACATAGCTCACAGAATAAGCAAGCTGAAATGGCAGTGGCCAGCCATATTAGCCGTAGAACCGATGACCGTTGGGGTTGACGTGTTCTTAAGTGGAGACCGCGAATCGGTAAACGTAAGGTGCGAACGTGGAGTGACGATCTTCACAGGAAGGCCAGTAGCAGCTGGATGAGAGTTGCCGAAAATCGAGTTGAATAGCGTGCAATAGGAGAGGCCTATGTCCAGCAGTAGACTGCTATAGGCTGATGATAATGATGAATATCAGCATAATTTTGTATTCTTATAACAACATATTCTCAACATTCATATATCCCAAGATGGTCGCTTAACGTGGCAGCTTTGCTAAGGTCAGTTCTAAATAGTAATTGGCTCATAATATAAATGGACAATCATCATATTCTGCCTAGCCTTTTGTATTTTGGGATCGGCTTCCAGTCTAACCGGTTGCAGCTGAATACCAGTATATTACATGGAGCGACTGCCTATCTGACCTTCACAACCCAGATACGATACTCCTTAGTTTACCAAGAAGAAAGCCTTTTAGCCCGAAAGTCTGACAACCAGTCTTAACTGATCAGTATTCTAACGTGACGTGATCGACCCGCGCGGCTGTTATTACTTAGCCATGAGCCTCCCTAAAGCTGATATCACTATTTCTGGCCTCGGATCAAAAATAACTTAATTATTGTCGGATAGATTCGTAACATTCAAATAAGTGTCGTCAGCTAGAGCTGTGTTTGCTTGCCAAGATGGCGGTCAGGTTTTTTAGGAAAATTCAAGAAAAAAAAATCACTGTTGGTTCTAGCAGCATTGTTATAAATGCTGGCGCATTATTTAAGGTACCTAGATATATCCTTTATTTTTCGATTCAGAAAGTGTCCCCGACCTAATTTCGAATATCACGAAACAGTGCAAACCATTCTACAATTCCGAGTTTATATTCCAACAGCCGTCCTTAACATAACTTGACTAAATTCAGGACATTCTTGTAAAGGAATTCCGTAAGTCCGGCCAGTGAAACTTGACTAACTAAATTAACCTAACTGAATTGTTCGTGCAGTAATATTATGTGGGCTATATCCCTTTGCTGTGATTTTGTAGGAATTTGCCTAAAAATATATATTCTATTTGAAAGGTTGATCTTTGGCTGTAGATGTAGCGTAGGTAATTCAAATACTCTTCATTGCACAAAGAGATCCTTTAGCCTTTCAAGTAAATTGGTTTAGTTTTACCTAAAAATTTTTTTTATGTTATTTTTTTGATGCGTTATTGAAATAAATTGGTTTTGAAACGGAATAATTTCACTTTCAAAACCAATTACAGAGATTATTGTAGTCTGTTAATTTCTGTTACCGGCAAAGGCATTATATCTGTAGGATACTTAGTGATGATTCTATACAATGCCAAGAATAATATATTCTTGGCATTGTATAGAATTAGAATTCGATATTCTATTGAATACCGGATTATACAGATTGCCGAAAACATCTCTACTTACCTTCATATATTACGCTACATACCTTTGAAATATACAAAATTACCATGGGCATAGGAGCAAACAACTAAAGTTACTCAAACATTGTATTAACCCAAAAAACACAAAAACATTACATAAGAAACAGATACAAATTAATAACAACTCGACCACGTACACTGACTTACGGCAAAAAAAAACATACTGTTTGAGGGAGTACAACTTTACAACAGCCTACCTAACGACATAAAAATATGTGACAATTTAAATATTTACAAAAAAAAAACCGCATATTTACAGTCACTATTACTAATGAGATGCTGCTCAACAGATTGTGAACTAAAATTATTTAGTTGTAATAATATGATACTGGTCGCCCTCAGCTAAAGCTGTATTTTTGAACTTTATAAGATATTTTTGTGAATCTCATTTTAAGTGAACTATGTTGTTAAGAGAAATTAAAGTTCTTTAAACCTAAAGGGAACCATAATTTTTTTATAAGCGGAGTAGAAAGGCCACTAAAGGATTTTATCGGTCGGATTGATGACGGTTTGCAGCCACACCGCGCTGTGGTCGGTATAAAGGATTTCAAAGATTAAGTGGCAGCTAGCTGTAAGGAACCACCTCAAAAAGAACTTTGTACTTTTCAAGCTCTCAAAAACTTTACAAATGTTTCCACTCTATGTAGCGTTTCAGATAAAATGGATTTACAATTCTCATACAAAGTGGTAGATGATAAATTATTTTATTTTATTAAATAGGTAGGTGTTTGTACAAACACTTTTGACACGTCAATCATATTTTAAGAACTAGGTGAGGTCGGCGTTTCCTATCCGAGTACTCTGAGGAGGAAAGCCGAAACAATCTCAGGGGTCACTGCCTCTTTTAAAGTCCAGACATAAGTTTGGTTAGATCATATAATGATGATTTTGCATAAGCTGTTAATGAGTGAAGGAAGATCCATATTTATAGCAAGGAAATGTTTGCTATAAATATTGATATTTAGCCGCATTACCTGCCGCCTAATTGCGTAAAACACTTATAATCAGAATCTGAAGGATATAAGCTTATCCATTGCTTCATAAGTATATTCGAAAAATGTGTCTGTTGGTCAATGGATGTTGTTGAAATGTCAAATCAAAACACATTGCACCTAACCCCGCTGGAAGCCAAACCAATAACTGAAATAAAAACCTTATACTAAAACAAAACACTTCTATGAATGTATAACTTACCTTATTTACACAAAGCTAGGTACTTAAGTGCGTACTTGTAAGAGCTTCCCAGTCTGTCAACATTACATTACCATAATGACGGAGCTCCCATACATATTGCTCATAACATAGATCCTGAATTCCTGTTGAAGCAATTCAATTACTTGTTTATCTTTAGACTCTTCTTGCTTAATGGATTGAGAGAATTTTGAACGTTGTCCAAGTTTGGGCTTGAAATCCTATATAGACTAAATAAAACGGTTTTGCATTTATCTCAAATGTTTAGTTTACCAGAATAGCAACGGTTTTGTGGTAGTAGTAAAGTTGATAGTTTTAGTAGTAACACATCTGAATATTGTTTAAAACTGGTCTATTAATACTAAGTAAAGTAGTACTAAAGATTTGGCTAAAGTTCATATTCCATTCAGGTGTAGAAGTTTATGGAACAGGGTGTAAAGTTCACTCAGTAGAAAAGGGAGGATCCTTCGACCAGACGGGTGTCATGTCTGGTGGGCAAATGCCCGACGATAGATGTCGGGACGTTGTATATATTGCTAGTTGCGCGGTAAATTCTGCTTGCGAGATGCAGGACTTTGAGTGACGTCAGTATGATGCGTAGTTCGCATGTGGTGATGTAGATACCATGTGTAACCAAAATCCAGATAGAACCAAAGAGTAGTGATCGTGAAGGATCTACTGCCAACTATGGGCTGCCATGGCCAAAACAAGCAACAATTTAGCTCAAAATAATCATCATTCGCCTCATCTCCTTTCTTATCATTTTTGTGTTCAGTGGCAGATAAGATTGAAAATATTTTTTTACGTGTAACGTTTGATTTACCTGCGAATAGCCATTTGACCTGTCATTTGCCATTTGTCATTCTATGGTGAGACTTGCAGTTTGTCAGCGCAATTAAAAACGTGACCCATTTTATCTTGCTACCAAAAACTCAAAATGATTTCCAAGTTCGTTGAATATTTTGCCACATCGACATAGAACTCCCATAACTCTTCTAACATCACAGCTCGCTTAATAAAGCAAACACGACAATTTGCCGTAACGAGAGTGTTGCCATAAAATGTATGAAGCTACGACGTCATGTATGTCAAAAGCAGAAGCCGGGGATATATTGCAGGAGGCTTTCTATTTCATACGGGAAGTTGCCCACAGAAAAAATGGGGATTGCGTTTAAACGAGACGATGAGAAAGAAGATCGATAGGTTTTGATACGGAACACTTGCTTTAATATTAGAAGGTAGGTAGTTACCATGTCTTTTTAAAAGCAATATAACATAGCACCACGTTTGTAATCTCCGAAGGGTATAAGAGATATTGTAGGTAGAACCCATTTTTTTTTACTTTCAGTTATTTGGGTTAAGAACGCAGTTCATCACATTAAGCATGAAATTCTTGGAAATTCATTGCGATTTTGTTACTTCATAAGAAATATATAAATTTAGAATTCGATGTGTAAAAAAATCAAAAGCATCCAAAACAGTAGAAATCAAAGAAAATTGCTAAATAAATCGATACCACTGGGAACGGATCATTCGCTTTGTAGCGGTATAAATCACAAAAACAAACCCGTGATATCAACCTATGTTAAATAATGTTGTGCTATAATTATCTAGGTAAAAATGTGGTGATACCGTCACACGGTCGCACCCATCCCGTATAAACCATAAATGTCGTGTTAATTATGTCGTTCCCGAGGTATATAACCACATAACCACGTAACCAGGCGACCACTACCGTTACCGCAACCATATAAACTGTTTGTGGTTGCAATATTGGTCACAAATACACCGGAGGTACGTTATATAAAATTAAGCGGCATATATTACTGACCTGTGTATATTAAACCCTTTGTTGCGGCGGAGTCGCGGTACTGAATCTCGATTCCTATGCCTATTTCTATGTTAAATATGTGAAAAACTTCATCATATGTCATCCATCACTTTCATTCAACAATCATCATCACCATCCACATCCCGACTTTACCCACTGCTGGACATAGGACTATAGAGCTATGAGGAACAGGGTGTAAAGTTCACTCATCCTCCATAAAAAGACGGATGTCGTGTCTGGTAGGCAACTGCCTGATGATTCATGTCGGGTCGTTGTATATAAGTTCATTGCGCAGTAAACTTTGCTTGCGAGATGCAGGATTTTGCATGACGTCAGTATGATGCGTTGTTTGCATGTGGCGTTGTAGATATCGCTACAGGACTCTCTTTTCTTGTGCCAATCCAACCAAACCCTATGCCAGTGCCAGCCTCATCTAGGTTTTGCCCGCGAAGGGGCATTCGGGAATTCTTATTCCACAACAGCAGAGGGCATCCCGACAAGCTAATATGTATGAAAAAACTTTACCCCTGACATACAGGAATCAGGATGCCCTAGTTCAGGGATCGAGACTTCTTCAATATAACGTCTTACAAACTATAAAAAATTATAACTACAATTATTATTAAATATAAAAAATAAATTACTTACAAATAATTATTTATTTTTAAAAAAACTAAGCCTGATGATGATTGTCCGTAATTAAATATTTTTGCAGCAAGTTGAGTTAGCAAAGGGCAGACAGACTCGCCATCAACCAAGTAAGCTAGCACACTTACTAATCTTATTGCTTTGACATGAACCTATCATTCTGCAGCTAACACCGACACGCACAATAAAAGAGGAAAATAAGTTACTTTCCTCTTTCATTGTGCTTATCGACACTTAGCCGATACATTCTGCAAAAATCTTACTGTCTAAGTGAGCTGTCATTCGAAGTCAAATAATTTATTTCAAGTAGGCACATAAAACTTTAAATTTTTTTTATTGATTCTAGTTGGTTCCTAAAGGTAGTTTCGTATGGACAAGAATGGGCAAGAAACTCAACCGTTACTCTTTTAGTATGTTTTACAATATTTTGTACACATTTTATACAATTATATGTGAAGACGATGCATTCCAACTGATGATAGGGATTCACACTTTAGACCACTCTCACTTCACCTAAGTTTTCAAGCTTAGAATTTTACAGTATAGACAGTTTAAGAATGTGTAATCTTCCCCAAAACTCACCACCATTGTTATAATCTACTCAAACAAAACAAACAGATACAAAACTACATCCTTCATTAATTTCATCTCTAACATAATATTTCAGTGCTACAAGCGACACGCTACTTTCTACAATGCGTTGTTCTACTTCATCTGTCTCATTCATTATTACAGTATGTACTCCCATTTCAGTTGCCTGCGCCGCGCGGACATCATCAAAGTCTTTGATGGCAGAGACACCAACTCGCCAGCTATTGCCATGCTGTGTAACGAGCTTACAGGTACTTTTAATATATTATTACTCATGAACATAAATTGGCTGAAGTACGTCAGTGACAAAGCACGATTTAACTAGACGTGCAACTTTGAGCAGAAATTATGTAACTAGCTGGAATATTTGATAGAAAACGGTCCCGAAACACTTCTATTTTGGACGGTAGTTATTTACTAGTAAAGGAAGACATAATATTCAATTTTGTTAACATTAATTTTTCTTTGAAAACGGTATTTATCAAGTCTCTTTTCTAAAATCTTCCCTCCATTAGACATCATCATCTGCTTAGCTTTTTCCTAACTATATTGGGGTCAGCTTCCAGGCTAATCGGATGCAGTTGAATACCAGTTTTTTACATGGAGTGACTGCCTATCTGACCTCAACAACCCAGTTACTGGGTAATACGATACCCCTTGGACGACTGGTATAGACTTTCGGGCTTCTGACGACTGTCAAAGATCCACGAATGACAGCCGGGAGCAACAGCTTAACCTGCTTTCCGATCCACGTACGGGTTTTGGTATGTAAAGGTGGTCTCCCATCCACGGACCAACCACGGCTACCGTAGCTTAACCCGATCAACGCGGCTATTATTACTTAGCCACAAGCCCCTCTCTACTCTAGTCAAAGACCACACAATATTCAACTAACTCAATTTACAGCAACTCTTATTCCCACACATCTCCACAAGTATCATACCATAATCAGCCTATAATGTTCCCACTGCTGGGACACAGGCCTCCTCTCGGTGAGAGGGAGTGGGCCGTAATCCACCACGCGGGCCCAGTGCGGATTGGCAGATGTCACATGTCTTCGAATTTTTGGTTCTAGGACATGCCGGTTTCCTCACGATGTTTTCCTTCACCGTTTTGAGAGCAGTGGTGATGAAATAATTTACACAAAGTAAAGCGCCTGTCTGGGTTCGAACCTACGACCTACAACTCGTAAGTCGCGGCCGTTACCACTTGGCCACCACTGCTCTCCAAGTATCATAACAAGATTTCATTTCTTGACTTCCCGACACACAATACTAATATAAGTGACGTTGAGAAATCGGTTTGGAGATCTAATTTCACGGGATGCGACGAAGCGGGACATTGCATTGCAGTGCCCGGCAGTCCCGGCATCACGGGATTCTTTGTCGCTTTACAATCCTCTGCACTTATGGGACAAACAGAGTTCTCCGACACAGATCTGGGACATAAAATGTTATTTTATCTGCAGCAAAAAATAAAAAGGTACATTTTTAGGGTTCCGTACCCAAAGAGTAAAAACGGGACCCTATTACTAAACTTATAATTTTCACAAATTATGTATAACATCAAACACTAAAAACAAAATAAAACCGCCGCTATAACATCAAATACTAAAAACAAAATAAAACAAATATTTATCTCATACAACAAACGTGTTTTTTTTCGGCGTTTTTGCCCGGAACCCTTCGTTTGCGAGTCCGACTCGCACTTGGCCAGTTTTTTTATAATTAATATAGAAGTAAAGAATTTTATTTAGAAGAAAGCCGATCCGATTCAGCAAAAGATCAAATTGTTTCGAAAGGAATAAATGAACCGATTCCTAAATACTTCTGACCCACTCACAATAATATTATAAATATCGAATACGTCAGTAAATAATGTTACAATAACTTAATCTTTAATTGCATCCGGGTAAAGATAGCGCATTTCCTTTAGTTACTCCTTTAGTAACTACCCGTCAGGAACATCGGACGTCCATTTGGCTGAAAACTGATTATGGAACGCTGAGCTAGTCTCCTACCTTTAAGAGCGTAGACGGGCTGCATTTTTTCCATACAAACGTATTCCCCTATTCTCTTCCTGGATAATGCCTCTAGAGTAATCATTTTTATTTATAAAAATCTAGGTCTATTGAAGGCATGCCCCTGTTATTTTTTTTTTTCAAAAAAATTATTACAAAAGTAAATATGATTTTCCGAAAACCTGAAAAAATGCCCCGTTTTTACCTACGTAATCAGACGACTACCAAAGAAAATTGAAATGTTTTTAAGATAAAAACAAATGATAGGGGCATAGATCTATTCTTCCTTTAAATTTTGATACCAAAAATATTTTAATCGGCTTAGGTTTTGAGAAGAAAACAGGGGAATACGAAACGTCGATCGGTCATGGTTTTTTCTAGGTAAAATCGTTCTGAGCTGCAGTTGTCCCTATCGCACTCTACGGGGGGAGACTAGAGGGAGAGATACGGCAATAGTTTCTTCAAATACCTATTTCTCAATTCTTGCGCAGCCCGTCTACGCTCTTATGGGGACTACATGACCTAAAGCGCGGTCACTGTCGGACTGCATAGAAAGAAAGAGAAGCGCGATGACACAACGCTGGTAATTTATTGCAAAATATGAAGCAACTAGCTTAAGCCCGCGACTTCGTCCGCGTGAAATTTCACCCTCCCCCCATTCACCCTCTTAGGGGTGGAATTTCGAAAAATCCTTTCTTAGCGAATGCCTACGTCATAACATCTACCTGCATGCCAAATTTCAGCCCGATCCCTCCAGTGGTTTGGGCTGTGCGTTGATAGATCACTATTGTTTGGCCGAAAAATTTAAACACTATTGCTTTAGTATGTTGCTTGTAGAATAATCTGACTAAAAATCAGAATTATTGTATGTAGGTATTAGTATGGTTTTTATTGTTAAAAGAAAAAATTTAGAGGTATTTTGATGTTTTTTTTTCTATAGTATCAACACACTATCGACCTAGCATATATCCTGAAGAGTATCATATATTTTTCTCATTTTGTTTACTGTAGTCCACTGTCCATCCTATACTTTTATTGTTTCTAAAACTTGTGTTTTTTGCGTTTAGGTCCCGTAATCCCCTTAAGTTACCCTTTCTGGAATAGACAGGTGACCGATAGTTACAACTACAGCGCTGTAAGTAATCGTCTACTACAACGGAAATAATTGCACAAAATCTAGCTTCAACTGAGACACAAGAAGGGGTTTAGACGGTTTTTAAGACAGAAAAAACAGATGACCGATGATATCTAGTCGATAGATAATAAAGAATCATACCGTTAGCTGGTATTAAGTACAATTTTATTAGATTTTTTAAGTGAAAACTTGCGCGTTGGCAGTTTTTGAGATGGGAAAAAACTATTGCACTCGCGTCACTGTTACCGTAAGCGACACCGCGCGTGTTTTATTTATAAGACGATTAAAAAAATACCCGCTTCGGATGTGTTCGGCTGTCCTCGGGATGTACTCGGTTTTAATGTATATCCGATATGTCAGTGAGTGATAGCAAAGTGTTTTGTTTGTGTTTTGTTTTCACTTCTGTCGGCACTCCCGGAGTGCCACTGTTTTTTTTTTATTGCTTTACTGCAGGGCAATGGCCTCTTCTCACACAGAGAAAGCACGAGCATTATGGTCATAGCACACGTATCAAATCGGAAAGGGATCGTCACCGTATGCCGTATAGCCTTTCGCCTCGGCGTCAAACAGGCGACAGGGACATTCTCAGGGTTAAAAAGTTTGGAAATGACCGAATGACCTTGCCCCCGCCCCTATTCGATTTGATCCTTACTTCCAGGGACACCCTGTATAGATATAGATAAGTCCAGGTTTCCTCACCATATTTTCCTTCACCGTTGTGAGTAGAAAGTACCTACATATGAATTGAAAAAGTAACATTGGTACTTGCCCGAGGTAGTAACGAGGCGAGGTCTTGTAAGCTATCATTTTCCGAGGCGATACAATTTGTGAATCCTCAAAGTAATAAGCTTTTCATACAGGTCGATACCTCATACCTACACTGGTTGGCATATAAAATACCGGATATTATATTTCTTTGTAAAATGATCATTTACGGCACCCATACAAAGCGTAATGATAAAAGTAGGTACTCATCAGGTAATGTCAAAATAGCGTATAATAACTACATAAAAGATTACTCATACCCATCTCATACCATTCCAATTTAATATCTTATTATTGACCTAAAGTAGAACTTGATTCAATAAGAAAATTAGTTTTCCCAGAAATAATAGGAAAGTATTTCTTTTTTCCTGGAAAACTTTTGGGATTTGATTCCCTTTAGATTATTTAAATAATCTGGCTCTCAAGATTATTCACATAATCTTAAGGTTATGTCGTCTGGAACAAATTGTGTTTAAATAAATTTTCTAGATATTTAAGGCTGATTCACAAAACCGAAGGGCGTGCATTGACTTATATAATGTGCGTTTTGGGGGACTGTCTTTTGTTATTTTGACGTTCGAAAAGTGCTGATTCTCAGCCTAATTTGAGCAAATGCCTTTTGATTTTGATCGAATAGGCAAATGTTTATTTGCCTATTCGATAAGACAAGTAATTACACAGTTTATACCTATCTTTATGCATTTGTTGGTGACCCAGGCCCCGACTTGCGATTTGTTTGTCGAGGGTTCGAACCCAGGCAGGCCTTTTTTTTTTTTAATAATGTCTTCTCGCAATTCAACCTTAGGGGTTGTCGACTGCTTAACCGGGCTTTCTTGTGGATGCCTCAATAAATTAAGGCCTCCAGCCAGGGCATAAATAAACTTAAAAACTAAGCGACTACACGCTAAGGGCACCCCCTGTGGGGTACGGACCTCGGCTTAAGGCGTCCCTGGGAGAGGGCAGCAAGGGACAGGCTGGATCGGAATTATTATTATTTTTTGGGGACAAATTTAAAACTACAGGCTCAGCAGTGCGGGCTGGCTCGAGCAAGGGTCGGGGCACCCAGGCAGGCCCTTTACTTTTTGTAATTTATCTTCATCACCACTGCTCTCAAAATGGTGAAAGAAAACAATGTGTGGAAACCGGCAAAATTCGAAGACACGTGACATGTAACAACCCGCACTGGGTCCGCGTGGTGGATTACAGCCCACTCCCGCTCACAGGGAGGTAGAGACCTGTGTCCCAGCAGTGGGAACGATATAAGACTGATTATGTTAAGGGGGAAGCTCTAAGGTGGCCCGCGAAATTCAAATTTTCTTACGTTTTTTGCAATTTGCTGGTCAGTATTATGTTGTACGTTGATTAAAATATGATTCGCGGTCGTAACAAATATGTATTTACAGAATTATAATCATTAAAGTCATCAACACAACTCTCTAAGACCATGTAATCCCCAAGAATGACTATTTCATGAAATCTTGACATTTGGGGATTACATGGTCTTAGAGAGTTGTGTTGATGACTATAATGATTATAATTCTGTAAATACATATTTGTTACGACCGCGAATCATATTTTAATCAACGTACAACTTAATACTGACCAGCAAATTCCAAAAACCTAAAAAAAAATGAATTTCGCGGGCTACCCTGGCGCTTTCGCCTTAATGCATTTGATGGATAATTGGGTACGCAACTAGAAAGCGCCTTGGACAAAACAAAACACAAGTCGGTCGTCGTGCGAATGAAAAGTGAAGAATATATCTCCAGTCCGTTCTCGGTTATTTTATCTCTGACAGCAGTAACCTAACAACAACCTTATTGTAACGAGTATAAAGATCACAATGATTTTGACAGACTATTTAGTAGCAGCCACCCAAAAGCAACCTTATTATTATGAGGATAAAGACCATTGTGATTTGAACAGTGATACCTACAAAATCAAAGGTAAACTAGCCGTGAACGGACTGTGTGTCAACACTTGGCAACTTTAAATTGCGATTTTTTCACGAAATAACGAATGCAACGTTGAAATACGACACTTTACATATACCTATTGGTTCGAAAATACTATGTTCCTACTAACATAAAATTTCATTCAAAAAAAAGGAGAAAATCGCCTTTGAATAAAGCCAAGTGTATACATACTTTTGCTCGTGACTGTACTTATAATTTTTGTCCCCTCTGGGAACTAAACCGTGTTGCAATACTCTTTGATCAAAGTGTTGCCATTCACAGGTAATTATTTACTGACTCATTTGTTTACATTTTCCTGAAATTGTTTTGTAACAAAGTACCTTTAATAAATGAAAATAATTACCTATTTCCGTTTACTTATGCTAAATCATTAGCTATATTTTACCCGATTACAGTAAAGCTAAAAGTGGGTTATGATTTTAACAGGCTATGTATCTATGTATGTTATTATGTTCATCTGTTCCCTCAAAACTCCTAAAATGTACGCTGTATTTTGACAAAGGAGGTTTTATTATGCAGGAGTCATGTTGTTCGGTAGGTTTTAGGCTTTATAATGTCACATATCCATCGTAGTTGGGTTTTAGTTTTTAGGGTTCCGTACCCAAAGGGTAAAAACGGGACCCTATTACTAAGGCTCCACTGTCCGTCTGTCCGTCTGTCACCAGGCTGTGTCTCATGAACCGTGATAGCTAGACAGTTGAAATTTTCACAGATAATGTTTTTCTGTTGCCGCTATAACAACAAATACTAAAAACAGAATAAAATAAATATTTAAGGGGGGCTCGCATACAACAAACGTGTTTTTTTCGGAATTTTTGCCTTGTGGTACGAAACCCTTCGTGTGCAAGTCCAACTCGCATTTGGCCAGTTTTTTACTTTCTTTTTCGACTTGAAAATTCTGTCGTATGATACACAACGTGCCACGAACCCTATACTACTTCCACGAACGGATCGAAGCTAGTTTAGCATGTATTCTATTCACATTCGTATCGGCTGCCACCTAGCTCCTGCGACGTCCACCACCTACCTTTTTGAATGAATAATGCCGCGTCAAAGTAGCACTGACTTTCGGGGACAGGGTTGACACCTGGGTTTATTATTTTCTTAAGTTTTACGCTGTATATTATCACACTATCACACTAATATTATAAAGGCGAAAGTTTGTGAGTGTCTGTGTGTGGGGGTGTGTTTATAAATGTTTGTTACTTCTTCACGCTCAAACGGCTGGAGCAATTTTGATGAAATTTTGTATGGAGGTAGCTGACACCCTGGATTAACATATAGGCTACTTTTTATCCCGATATTCCCACGGGATCGACATTTACGTGGGTAAAACCGCTGGGCGCAGCTAGTGACACCATATTTCAGAAACTCAGAGCCAATCAATTCAACTCAAAACATTTTTGAAGTGAAAACTTCTGTAGGCGCGTTGGGCATTTTTTGAGATGGGAAAAAACTGTTCAACTCGCGCTACTGTTACCGTAACCGACACCGCTTCGGATGTGTTCGGCTGTTCTCGGGATGTACTCGGTTTTAACACATGAGTAGACACAATCTATATCCGATATGTCAGTGAGTGATGGCAAAGTATTCTGTTTGTGTTTTGTTTTCACTTCTGTTAAAACTTTTTCAAACTAAATTCTGGATACTCTTTGCTTTATGGATGAAGAACACCTCATCACCTGGATGTTTAGGATTTCTTTTTCTATCTAAAATAATATTGATTTGTCTCAGATTATTTTTTTTACCAATGTATTTCCTTGGAGACACTGCCACCCCTATAGGGAACCCACTCGCTCCAGTTCCGCACCGCTATGATTGCACGCGGCACTCTATACCTAATTTCCAGGTTTTACGTATTCAAACAATGGCCTCTGTTTCTTCAGACTATTTATACAAGACGTAGGTACACGATGAAATAATATCATCCTTGTCATTAAAATCACACTTATAATATTATAAAGGCCAAAATTTGTGAGTGTGTGTATGTGTTACTTCACGCTCAAACGGCTGGACCAATTTCGATAAAATTTTGTATGGACTGACCTGACACCCTGGATTAACTACTTTTATTTAACATTAGGCTACTTTTTATCCCGATATTCCCACGGGATCGACATTTACGCGGGTGAAACCGCGGGACGCAGCTAGTTACTAAATATAATTAATCTTGTGAAACTTCTATTCAGAGTATTCAATAGTAAATTGACGTCGGCAATATTCAGCAGTTTTTGAAACAATAAGGTTGTTGATAATGAAAATATAAATTTTAGCTATTGAAGGAGAAAAGTGATTTGCTTACCGTTTTGTTGATTATTTTCGGTTGATATGGTCACAACAGAATGTTTTACTACAGTAGGTACTTCTATAACAATAGATGGAACTTCTGAGAATCATATTTGAAGTTTTATACTTATCATCATTATCACTGTTCACGGCTTCTCAATAGATCATGTTTTATACTTATCATCATTAACACAATACACGGCTTCTCAATGGATCATGTTTTATACTTATTATCATTATCACAATTCACGGCTTCTCAATGGATCATGTTTTATACTTATCATCATTATCACAATTCACGGCTACTCAATGGATCATGTTTTATACTTATCATCATTAACACAATACACGGCTTCTCAATGGATCATGTTTTATACTTAACATCATTATCACAATTCACGGCTTCTCAATGGATCACGTTTTATACTTATCATTATTATCACAATTCACAGATTCTCAATGGATCATGTTTTATACTTATCATCATTATCACAATTCACAGCTTCTCAATGGATCATGTTTTATACTTATCATCATTATCACAATTCACAGCTTCTCAATGGATCATGTTTTATACTTATCATCATTATCACAATTCACAGCTTCTCAATGGATCATGTTTTATTCTTATCGTCATTATCACAATTCACGGCTTCTCAATGGATCATGTTTTCCCTGTTTTCGTCCAGCTACCTAATTGCGTAATGCATTATCGAGAAATGATGTAGACTAGTGGGCTTCGTTTTGATCCCAATTGGCTTCGTTTTAACCTTTTCGTATTGCGTAAACTCGTCTGAAGGGGAAGCCAACGGCTCTGTTTGAATCGCTATTAGAGTGAACGATCCGTCATGAAAAACTGGGCAAAAGTCAATTTTTCGTATTGTGTAACTTTTTTGACAAGCTAGATTTGGCTTCAAACGTCAAATTAAAACCAACTGCAGTTGGTTTGAAAGAGAAGGCAGGCTTCTCGTCGTAATCATTTTCCGATCTACATATTTTAGGATTTAAACGCGTAATCCCCATAATTATTTCGAAAAAATGTAAGTGGTAGCCTTCCTGATAAATTGTGAATGTGATTTAGTGTAAAACCTCAATGATAAAACCATATTAATAGTATTTTAAAAATTAAGGCAGTGAGGTGAATTTAGTAAAATAATTGTAAAAGTTTTCTTCTGATATAAGTGCTTACAACCTAAATTATGCTTATTATGATATTTCAGAAACGAGGTACCTATATTGGTGGCATTTTAACGAAAGACAAATTCGTATCTCGTACCATAACAAACGTTAACTTATTATGCCAGAAGCGCAACCCATTCGAGGTTTTACTTCATTGGAAAACGAATAACTAAAGAGGAAGAACAAATATAAAGCACACTATGAAGCAATATAAATCGATGGATTAAATCTATCCAAGGACTTCGACGAAAATACACACCATACACATAGACCTACTTTTAAACGTCATTGTTCAAGGTAATGTCAGTATTATTTTCTTTATAAGTGTTGAACATTGAATGGGCCCACTATAGGTATACCCTAACCTAACCTAAATGTTGTATCTTCCTAAGACGACCCACTGACCATCTTCAAAGATGTTACAAACTGTACCTATATTGTTTGTCAGGTATCTACTGGTGAATACCTACATTGTATAATATACCTAGATACATAGGGCACCATCAAACATTGGTAATATAATGACTTCAACTACTAATGACAAGACACAATTACTTTTTCTATTGTTACTGACCATAGTACCTATAGCTTAGCTTCATAAAAGACGAGGGGATGAATATTTACAATTATAACAACAAACTAAATTAAAGAAAGTAGGTATGTAGGTAAGTTAGGTAGGCAACTGAAAATATGTGTTTTCAATTATTGTTAAATATTATTAGTAAGAATATCTAAGTCAATTAATAAAAATGTATTCTGTCATAAACCTTAGGATGTCCGGTGTAAATCCTCAAAATCAATATCAGTCTCCTAGCACCACTATGGTAGGTAGTCTTGAAGGTTATTTTCTAAATATTCAACTATATTTATGGAAGTACCATAATATTTATTTATAGTGTTTATTGTTATATTATTATGTGGAGCCCTTCAAAATACTCTAGCATTGTATTGGTTTTGTTTGATATCACAATTAGTAATGTGTGTAATATGTATCATAGGCCCATCCTCCTTTTTATCTATTACCTAATAAGTAAAAATACTTGCTGTATCTTTGTGTAGGTACTTTTTAGTCAAGTATGCTTCATCCATCAATAGAATTGTAGGCATCTAATTTGTGTTTATAGCAGTATATTACTGTTCTAATATGTACATAGATTTGAGCCTTTTAAATACTTTGTGGATGGTTGTAACATAATGAGGATTTACTTACTTAAATTCTTTTTTTATCTTTCAGGTGTCAGGCTCAACTACATCTTGCGCCACTGCTGGGCAAAGGCCTACTCTCCTTCCACCCCTCTCTGTCGAGAGCTGCCAAGGACCTATCTTTATTAAAGGAGTCCAGCTTATCCCGCCATCTCCGTCTGGGCCTGCCGCTATTATTCAGGAAAAACTAACTTGTTCTCACAGGAAGCATTAGCCAGCAGTACATGGGAAGACATTAGATGCCAAATTCCACCAATCTATAGAATATAAATATTTGTTCCAATTTATTCTTGCCTCATGACCAAATATTCTATGCTAAATGTGAATAAATGCTATTGTCAGATAGGTTGTATTAATATAAATAAAACCAGTTTTTTTTGTTTACCATATTTTGTCTTTCTATTTACCTATAAGTACCTAATGAATGACAGTTAATTTAGCTAAACACCACTATTTTCTAATTAGTATCACTATAATAATCACTTGATGTCTTTATTAAAAAAAGGCTTAGTAAGTATTCAACTTTATATTAAAGCTTACACTGTTATCAATTACATAATAGGTACATATGTTTATGTTGTCATGCAAGACTGAAGATTCAACAGTTTTTGAACAATCTTGAGTTTGTACTTGAGAAGTTTGAAAACTGAAGTAGTTGCTGAGCAGCAGTAGCAGTGGCCGAAGCGAACAGTAATGTATGTAATATGCTGCGTTCAGTCATGTCTTCGTAGGTGAAACACCCCGAGAATTCTCCTGCAGTTTTAAAAGTGAGACAGTAAGGACACTGTCCGAGTTGAAATGCTCTTTTATATACAAAATCATCCTCAACCAGTCCCATTTGTTGTAAGTCATAACTGAAAATTAAAAACATATTGAAATCTTCATTGAATTCTCAAACATTGTGTGTTTCGTTCTTATAGCAATTATGTGTACCTAAGAGGGGAGAAGGTATCATTTATTTTAATATTGAGTATGTTATGTGAGTTGTTGATTAAGTGTACCGGCAGTCTACGACGAAAACCCATGTCCAGGGAGGTCGAAAGCTAATATAGTTCTATCCTTGATGATCATCGGTATCAAGGGTAAGTACTTACACGAGCTACAATAATCTAATAATGAGATACGAACAACTTTTTCCTAGATATATTTGGTTACTTACTTTTATGATTATATTGACATATAACAGACGAAGGTGCTTTTCGCTATCGAGCAAAACAGCCTAAGTCTTAGTGCAGCCAGCTAAAACCTCCTTGTCCTCTATTCTATCAGAGAACTTTACAAACGCATTCCTTCTACAAGAAACCACAACAAAAATGTTCCGAAACTATTTATCCTATGTTTCTGTATGAAAATAGTAAAAACAATTTATATATGTTAAAAAACATAAAACAAGTATTAATTTAAACAACATTCAAGGTAAAACCAAACAAAGATTATTTGTATATTATGGTTTAAAAGTATCCTATTTTCATTATTTACTTTTATTACCACAGAGTACTTTTACTAATAATTACTCAGTGTCAGTGTTGCCAACTTTTCTCCCGAGTCCACTAGAAGGCGAAATTTTTTTATATTATGTTTATTCTTATTAGCGACGTTCGATCGCCGTTATGGAGGTCCGTTTTATGATTTGAGAATGGACACAAACATAACTTATTCACAGTACTTTTTTTTTAGCATCATCCTATTACAATATCATAAAATAATGTATTACTCAAGAAGTTAGTAGTATGTTGCCGTGGGATTTTTTTCGAAATTACTTACTTTCAAATCGGCAGTGGTTTCCGCATTTGAAAGAAATAAATCTTAAAACGTCAGTAGTTTGATGATTTATTTCTCACTTTCACAAGGTTTAAACAAAATATAAAACATGCCCATTATCGTGTTAATATAATATTTTCTCGAGGCAAAGTTAAAGTAGTTGATAATATTGTTTTCTACAAATTGAATTAGTCTAACCACCAGCCACTGAAAGCAAAATTTTGTCCACCGGCACCCCACCCCTGTGTCCAATCCCCCAAGTTTAGTGGAACTCCCACTAAGTTGACAACACTGCTTTTTTACGATTTTATCGTTGGCCACAGATAACTAAAACGTGAAAAATAAAACGTTTCGTTGCGTATTTCAATTATGGTAGTTTTTGGTAGAAAGTGTATTATAAATTGGTTTTTCATTTTTCGGCAATCATCGTACATTTTTATTTATATGCAGTAGTAGACCATCAGTTGTAATCAAAACAAAATTTAATTATAGCAAAATTATTTGGAAGCGAATAGTTCTTATATGAAGAAACAACACGCTTTCACCAAACAAATTCTGCCCGACAGTCGGTACACCTCTATACAATTATAGTCATTTGGGATCATTTGGAGTTACACAATTCCGTTTACTGATATCGATTCAAACTGTAGTTGGCATAGTTTCGGAATTGTAATCAGAAAGAAAATGTTTTACGCAATTAGGCTGCCGTTGTATGTGCTGCGGGGACAATTGCTTAACACATTAACAGTAACAATGGCATTAATTTCGTAGGTACCAAAAAATTTAAGTGCCGACGAAAAAAGTACTTATCATCATTATCACAATTCACAGCTTCTCAATGGATCATGTTTTATACTTATCGTCATTATCACAATTCACGGCTTCTCAATGGATCATGTTTTATACTTATCGTCATTATCACAATTCACGGCTTCTCAATGGATCATGTTTTATACTTATCGTCATTATCACAATTCATGGCTTCTCAATGGATCATGTTTTATACTTATCGTCATTATCACAATTCACGGCTTCTCAATGGATCATGTTTTATACTTATCGTCATTATCACAATTCACAGCTTCTCAATGGATCATGTTTTATACTTATCGTCATTATCACAATTCACAGCTTCTCAATGGATCATGTTTTATACTTATCGTCATTATCACAATTCACAGCTTCTCAATGGATCATGTTTTATACTTATCGTCATTATCACAATTCACGGCTTCTCAATGGATCATGTTTTATACTTATCATCATTATCGCAATTCACGGCTTCTCAATGGATCATGTTTTTCCTGTTTTCGCCCAGTTGTATGTCCTGCGGGGACAATTTCGTAACACACTAGTGCCGACCAGAAAAAAGTAGGTACTGCTGTCTTATGGGAAATGACCTCTTGAGCATTTTTTACTAATACAACGAAAGTCTACCATTATCCCCCGGCTGCTACTTAAGATAGAAAATGCCAAAAATCATATTTTTTTTATCAAGTTTATAGATATAGTATATTTCATTACAAGTGCGGAAAGGCTGTCATTGCAAAGAGTTCCGACAAATGTCTACCCGAGCCGAGGCGCAGCCGAAGGCGAGGGTTGACAGTCGGAACAAGTTGCAATGACGGTTCCGCAGGTGTACTGAACGACTATTTTTAATACAGTTGCGAAAAAATGAAGCAATTTTATAAAATAATAAAAACACAATAAACTCAACTAACTAATCATTTTTTCTGGAAAATGGCGCCAACCGTAGAATATAAGCAGAGTTTTTTTTTCTTCACCCATTTTGGTAGGCAAAGGGAACTATCCATACAGCTTAGTCTTCAGTATATTTTTTTTATTGATATGAAATGAAAATGAAATTTAATGAGATGAAATGAAACCTAACCTAACTCATTCAATTAAATCTGATATTGAAATAAATTAGTAGCTTCTTTTTAGAAATATACGTATTTGTATGAATCACAAAAACTCTTTAGTAAAAACTTCATGGTTGGTTTTTCTTTTTAATAGACATTATTTTGACAGTTGGGAAAGAGAACGCACGAGTTCGGGAAAGGTAAAAAAATCACTAGTATGTAATAGCCCACATCCCGAACGCTATACGTCCCTGCAATACACCACTTTTTGAGCAACTGTATTAAAAAATATGTTCAGGATGTTAAATTCAATTAAAAGTTGATCTTTTTCCCCTAAGACAGCAGTGTTTTTTTTTGGCTGGCAGTACCTTAATGCCTGCTGTACTTTATTTTTTATTTATTCCGGTCTGATCGCCTGAAACCCCCCCCCCCCCCGTCTTCGATCCCCTGCTAGTTAGTCTTGGGTACGAAATGAATGGGTCCTTTCTCGAACATATTATGAAGCAATGGACTAGCAATATCCTTCAAAATGATTCAGATTGGGTTTGAAAGTGTGTTACGCAATTTCATCGAAGATTTTTATCATCCTACTTGTTGGCGACAGATCTGGCAACCCGCTACCTAATTGCGTAACACATTATCGAGTAATGATGCAGATTAATGGGCTTCGTTTTGATCCCAATTGGCTTCGTTTTAACCTTTTCGTATTGCGTAAACTCGTCTGAAGGGGAAGCCAACGGCTCTGTTTGAATCGCTATTAGAGTGAACGATACGTCATGAAAAACTGGGCAAAAGTCAATTTTTCGTATTGTGTAACTTTTTTGACAAGCTAGATTTGGCTTCAAACGTCAAATTAAAACCAACTGCAGTTGGTTTGAAAGAGAAGGCAGGCTTCTCGTCGTAATCATTTTCCGATCTACATATTTTAGGATTTAAACGCGTAATCCCCATAATTATTTCGAAAAAATGTAAGTGGTAGCCTTCCTGATAAATTGTGAATGTGATTTAGTGTAAAACCTCAATGATAAAACCATATTAATAGTATTTTAAAAATTAAGGCAGTGAGGTGAATTTAGTAAAATAATTGTAAAAGTTTTCTTCTGATATAAGTGCTTACAACCTAAATTATGCTTATTATGATATTTCAGAAACGAGGTACCTATATTGGTGGCATTTTAACGAACGAAAGACAAATTCGTATCCCGTACCATAACAAACGTTAACTTATTATGCCAGAAGCGCAACCCATTCGAGGTTTTACTTCATTGGAAAACGAATAACTAAAGAGGAAGAACAAATATAAAGCACACTATGAAGCAATATAAATCGATGGATTAAATCTATCCAAGGACTTCGACGAAAATACACACCATACATAGACCTACTTTTAAACATCATTGTTCAAGGTAATGTCAGTATTATTTTCTTTATAAGTGTTGAACATTGAATGGGCCCACTATAGGTATACCCTAACCTAACCTAAATGTTGTATCTTCCTAAGACGACCCACTGACCATCTTCAAAGATGTTACAAACTGTATATTGTTTGTCAGGTATCTACTGGTGAATACCTACATTGTATAATATACCTAGATACATAGGGCACCATCAAACATTGGTAATATAATGACTTCAACTACTAATGACAAGACACAATTACTTTTTCTATTGTTACTGACCATAGTAGGTACCTATAGCTTAGCTTCATAAAAGACGAGGGGATGAATATTTACAATTATAACAACAAACTAAATTAAAGAAAGTAGGTATGTAGGTAAGTTAGGTAGGCAACTGAAAATATGTGTTTTCAATTATTGTTAAATATTATTAGTAAGAATATCTAAGTCAATTAATAAAAATGTATTCTGTCATAAACCTTAGGATGTCCGGTGTAAATCCTCAAAATCAATATCAGTCTCCTAGCACCACTATGGTAGGTAGTCTTGAAGGTTATTTTCTAAATATTCAACTATATTTATGGAAGTACCATAATATTTATTTATAGTGTTTATTGTTATATTATTATGTGGAGCCCTTCAAAATACTCTAGCATTGTATTGGTTTTGTTTGATATCACAATTAGTAATGTGTGTAATATGTATCATAGGCCCATCCTCCTTTTTATCTATTACCTAATAAGTAAAAATACTTGCTGTATCTTTGTGTAGGTACTTTTTAGTCAAGTATGCTTCATCCATCAATAGAATTGTAGGCATCTAATTTGTGTTTATAGCAGTATATTACTGTTCTAATATGTACATAGATTTGAGCCTTTTAAATACTTTGTGGATGGTTGTAACATAATGAGGATTTACTTACTTAAATTCTTTTTTTATCTTTCAGGTGTCAGGCTCAACTACATCTTGCGCCACTGCTGGGCAAAGGCCTACTCTCCTTCCACCCCTCTCTGTCGAGAGCTGCCAAGGACCTATCTTTATTAAAGGAGTCCAGCTTATCCCGCCATCTCCGTCTGGGCCTGCCGCTATTATTCAGGAAAAACTAACTTGTTCTCACAGGAAGCATTAGCCAGCAGTACATGGGAAGACATTAGATGCCAAATTCCACCAATCTATAGAATATAAATATTTGTTCCAATTTATTCTTGCCTCATGACCAAATATTCTATGCTAAATGTGAATAAATGCTATTGTCAGATAGGTTGTAATAATATAAATAAAACCAGTTTTTTTTTGTTTACCATATTTTGTCTTTCTATTTACCTATAAGTACCTAATGAATGACAGTTAATTTAGCTAAACACCACTATTTTCTAATTAGTATCACTATAATAATCACTTGATGTCTTTATTAAAAAAAGGCTTAGTAAGTATTCAACTTTATATTAAAGCTTACACTGTTATCAATTACATAATAGGTACATATGTTTATGTTGTCATGCAAGACTGAAGATTCAACAGTTTTTGAACAATCTTGAGTTTGTACTTGAGAAGTTTGAAAACTGAAGTAGTTGCTGAGCAGCAGTAGCAGTGGCCGAAGCGAACAGTAATGTATGTAATATGCTGCGTTCAGTCATGTCTTCGTAGGTGAAACACCCCGAGAATTCTCCTGCAGTTTTAAAAGTGAGACAGTAAGGACACTGTCCGAGTTGAAATGCTCTTTTATATACAAAATCATCCTCAACCAGTCCCATTTGTTGTAAGTCATAACTGAAAATTAAAAACATATTGAAATCTTCATTGAATTCTCAAACATTGTGTGTTTCGTTCTTATAGCAATTATGTGTACCTAAGAGGGGAGAAGGTATCATTTAATATTGAGTATGTTATGTGAGTTGTTGATTAAGTGTACCGGCAGTCTACGACGAAAACCCATGTCCAGGGAGGTCGAAAGCTAATATAGTTCTATCCTTGATGATCATCGGTATCAAGGGTAAGTACTTACACGAGCTACAATAATCTAATAATGAGATACGAACAACTTTTTCCTAGATATATTTGGTTACTTACTTTTATGATTATATTGACATATAACAGACGAAGGTGCTTTTCGCTATCGAGCAAAACAGCCTAAGTCTTAGTGCAGCCAGCTAAAACCTCCTTGTCCTCTATTCTATCAGAGAACTTTACAAACGCATTCCTTCTACAAGAAACCACAACAAAAATGTTCCGAAACTATTTATCCTATGTTTCTGTATGAAAATAGTAAAAACAATTTATATATGTTAAAAAACATAAAACAAGTATTAATTTAAACAACATTCAAGGTAAAACCAAACAAAGATTATTTGTATATTATGGTTTAAAAGTATCCTATTTTCATTATTTACTTTAATTACCACAGAGTACTTTTACTAATAATTACTCAGTGTCAGTGTTGCCAACTTTTCTCCCGAGTCCACTAGAAGGCGAATTTTTTTTATATTATGTTTATTCTTATTAGCGACGTTCGATCGCCGTTATGGAGGTCCGTTTTATGATTTGAGAATGGACACAAACATAACTTATTCACAGTACTTTTTTTTTAGCATCATCCTATTACAATATCAT
The DNA here is from genome assembly GCA_948474745.1 of Oligia latruncula. NCBI lineage: Eukaryota > Metazoa > Arthropoda > Insecta > Lepidoptera > Noctuidae > Oligia > Oligia latruncula. The sequence goes on along the minus strand of OX419693.1, from coordinate 7,044,091 downwards.
AAAATAATGTATTACTCAAGAAGTTAGTAGTATGTTGCCGTGGGATTTTTTTCGAAATTACTTACTTTCAAATCGGCAGTGGTTTCCGTATTTGAAAGAAATAAATCTTAAAACGTCAGTAGTTTGATGATTTATTTCTCACTTTCACAAGGTTTAAACAAAATATAAAACATGCCCATTATCGTGTTAATATAATATTTTCTCGAGGCAAAGTTAAAGTAGTTGATTATATTGTTTTCTACAAATTGAATTAGTCTAACCACCAGCCACTGAAAGCAAAATTTTGTCCACCGGCACCCCACCCCTGTGTCCAAACCCCCAAGTTTAGTGGAACTCCCACTAAGTTGACAACACTGCTTTTTTACGATTTTATCGTTGGCCACAGATAACTAAAACGTGAAAAATAACACGTTTCGTTGCGTATTTCAATTATGGTAGTTTTTGGTAGAAAGTGTATTATAAATTGGTTTTTCATTTTTCGGCAATCATCGTACATTTTTATTTATATGCAGTAGTAGACCATCAGTTGTAATCAAAACAAAATTTAATTATAGCAAAATTATTTGGAAGCGAATAGTTCTTATATGAAGAAACAACACGCTTTCACCAAACAAATTCTGCCCGACAGTCGGTACACCTCTATACAATTATAGTCATTTGGGATCATTTGGAGTTACACAATTCCGTTTACTGATATCGATTCAAACTGTAGTTGGCATAGTTTCGGAATTGTAATCAGAAAGAAAATGTTTTACGCAATTAGGCCGCCGGTTGCTAGGGTCTTGTTATTGTTGGTTGGCTAGCGACCGGGCGGCTTGCGTGTTTCTTACCTTTTATAAGCTATTCTTGTGATCTTTATTTAATTTTATTATACCCTCTGGCACCTTACTTTGGTTTTAATTTGGTGCCTAACACTACTTATTTATTTAATCATTTATAACATTGGGAGAATAGTCGACATCGGCTTTGCTTGCCATAATAAAAAATAGAATAGGATTAGGTTACAGATCTTACTACATTTTATTAAGAATCTATTCTACAATCAGCAGTAATTTACACATCAGCTATTTTTGTGTTCAGTTGCATCCGGTTAGACTGGAAGCCGATCCCAACATAGTTGGGAAAAGGCTAGGCGGATGATGATGATTTAAAGCTATTTTTGTAAAATTAGTTACCGAATTAGCTAATAGAAAATCAACAACAATATCACACAATACTAGCAACTGTTTGCTTCTAAAAGGATTCGTCACCCACTCGACCTCTAAATAACGTGCCTAAGCAATTATTTGTTTAGGTAATTACAAGTACGAAGCGGCTAATAAACATAAAGTGACGATAAGCTATCAACAGCATTTACTCTTGACATTAGCTGAATGTAAACTGGACTTATACCTTGAACCCTTATCTGTACTTACGTGTTAGAAATATCGCGCGATAATCTTACTTCTTTTGTTTGATTTAACAACGACATAGTATATGTCACGTCAGATTTATTAACCATTCGATATTATGAACGTTCGAGTATTTACACTTTCGATTTAAAGTGGTCGATCAATTGATATTCGATTATTGGGCATTCGATTTGGCATTGTACACCCTAACAGAATGGTATCCCAGAGAAGGAAAGAGGAAGACAGTTTCAAATATGGGAAGATGACTTACAACGAACTACTGCGGGAGGGACATAGAGGAGAAAAACTCACGATCGTGAGCTATAGAAAGCCTGGGAGAGGACCTATGCTAGAGAGCAAAGCAATCTGGAGATTTCAGAGTCTAAAGTTTAGACTCTGAAATCTTTTAAACCTTTATTAATTTAAATAAATTGTTAAACTAGTTTTAAGATTGCTATTGAAGGCTATTTTTTTATTGAAATAGTGAGTCAGTTCGTTTACGTTACTATCTACAAAGACTATCAATCCGCCCCTGCTTTGCGCGGTTGTTACGACTTTACCAAATATCAAGATTGTTTGCTAGTAAGTTTCATACTTAACCTAATCGAGCAACCCATGCTGCTGTTATTACTTAGCCTCGAGCCCCCGGCTAATGGTTCAATAAGCGGCAGGGGATTATAACAAAAACTTTCCTTAACATGGTTTGAGGAGAGTCTTCGGTTAGCTGGACCCGCGGGTCCAGTTGGCCAAATCATTTAAATCTTTATTCGTATTGGTTAACTGGACCCACAGTCAAACCTAAAAAAAACATCTTTTGTTTTAAGCTACCCGTGAATACAGTAGAGACAAAAAGACAAGGGCACGAATCTGATAAAGAATCTACCCGATTTTGAAACAAATTACATGGACTTACGCCTTTCAAGCTAGTTTTTTTCACCAACTTTACCCTGATATTCTAACCATAATAAAACAAAGTTACTACAACATTGACCTTTAATCCCAGCTCGCTGTTTCTATTCTAAGAACCCTTGACCCAACATTAGATATAATCCAACGAACAAGTAATAAAGTTCTTATCTACTTACTTACTTCTATATAATATATATATATTAATCCAATCTTCTTATTCCTTTTAATTAAGTTTTTTATACGCAGGATTTACTGAACCCGAAAGTCAGCAACAATGAGGATCATTCAATCCTTAGTGCGCTCATCTTTTCAATACAAACCCTCTTCAAAAACCCTCTGTAACAATGGAGGATCCGAGATGTTATTCAGTACATGTTACGTACATCTGTTTCCGTGGTATATAACAAAATACCTATATATGACGTGTTTATCACGGAAGTGACGTGTCATAAGAGAATTTCGTCTCTCAAATTTCGCCTATGCCTGGGAGTTCCTTTGATGCCAAATACGAAATTTCGTGACGTTTCGAAAATCAGTAATGCCATTCTTTTGTTGAATTTCCAACGGAATCTTACTGGAATGGAAATTTTATTTTAGCTCCGCGCCAAAGAGTTGTGTTGAATCCCAACGAACGGTATTGGGGATTTGGCGGGTGATAGATTTTCAGTTTAACTTTTCATGGCTCGGGACTGTAAACCGTTAATACATATTAGAGTGCACTATCGGAGATTCGTTAAGGTTTTCGTTGGAAGTCGGTCACAGCTATTTGGTCTCCAAAATTGAAATTGGGGTCTATAACTTGCGAAATGGATTAAAGGGACTGTCCCTTTCAAATATCTTCTTTGTTTCGGCTTCGAAGCTTTTGGCCTTGTTGAATTTCTGTTTCGAATTCGCCTTTAGGCTCCTTCAAACAGGCGCGACACGCGATAAAATTGCGCGGGACACAAAGGCACCGCAAGTCACACAACGAGCGGTGCCTTTGTGTCGCGCGCGATTATATCGCGTGTCGCGCCTGTTTGTAGGAGCCTTTTTCATGTTGTTGCGGTTTTGACGTACCGGTACTGTTGTTCATTAGTTTAGTTAGCCATCTATTACATTGGATTGTAATAACTACTGATACCTTATACACACGACATACCTACTGACGGGATGAAGAGTTTAAAAATTTTCAAATGACATTTTAGTACAGCCAAAGACATGAATTATTATGCAAATTGATTTACCGTGGTACAGCCATTTTCTGTCAGAGAATGACAGTTGTGATTTGAACATGCGGACAAAATTAAGTGGATAGTTAATCTGCTTAACAATTAATTTTCCTGACTGTACCAAGTATCAATTGATTGTTTAAGTATGTGTAGAACTAATGAAACCCTTACATCTTCCAGGCTACGAGGTGCTGTCGACGGGTCCGGCGCTGGTCATCCAGTTCACCGCAAACTCCGCCACGCCTGGCCAGGGGTTCGCGGCCACATTCCTGTTTCAACCACCCCCTGATTCAACGGCTGCTGGTTTGTATTGTTATCTCACCGTGTGTGTGGGTGGTTTTCTAATCCATGATGTCAGACGGCTCCTGTTGGTTTTATAATCGAAGGCACTCACACAAATTGGTTGAGCAAAACTTGAGATTAAGATATTTCTGTATCTGGATTTCAAGGTATCTACAACGTTATTTTTAGTATATGCGAAACCTGAATATAGTTTGTTCAGATTAAGGAACTGAATCGATTCCAATAATTTTTACCCCATGTTATATTTTGTCCCAAAAATATTTAAAAAATGTTGGTCACTGAGCGACACTAAGTAGGTTATCCAATCTACGCGCCGAACGGTTGGGTACCTAGGTACTATTATCAATGAGCGCAAGACAGCGCGACGCGAGCGGCGCGGGTGAGCATGTTTTTGTACGGACAAACAGGTAACATAATAAGCTTATAACTTTGTGATTTTTCATGATACAGTTTTGAAATTTTGTACATAGATTCTTTACATAAAAATACTAGACACGTGTTTCGGGTTTCGCATATACTAAAAATAATGTTATAAACAGGGTCAAATTAAATGAGCTAGCAAAACTCCGCAGACATGGTGGGTATCGATACACACACGATAAAATAAAAATAAAAAAGATTTGATGTTTTTTTTTCACAGGGGTCATCGCCTGCACAGTTTCGCTACCTAAGTTAATTTGCAACTGTATATAGGTACTGTAGAAATTCACAAATTATTGATTGGTTGTGAAACTGAGACAAACATGATATTGTTCTCTAAAGTTATTTACGCGAGTTTTGACACTGACAAAGTTAATACAATTAATTCTAATGTAACAAACATAATATGACGCGTTATTTACGAAGTTGGTAACACGGAAAAAAAATTGCAAACGCATATCTAATTAATACATAGATACGGTACAAAAATGGGCAAACTTTACTTTGTCAATCAAACCATTAACCATACGTCATAAACTCATAACGTTCAAAGATTTACCTAATCAAAATATAGAAAATCATAGCTGAGCTTAATCAACCACCATGAAACTCAAATTAATTCCCCCATAACTCCATGATTAGTTATATCAAGTCTAAGATTCATCAATTTGAGATACGGACATTGCCAATGTTGTGGTACAATTCTGAACCGCCATTGTCCCACTAATGAACAGGAACGGTTCAAACTGAACAGTTCCAACTATGTTGGTTAGTTACCTACAACATCAAGTTACTCTCAACTCAATGCGAACTTAGAACCGCAATTTGCCCAATTCATATTGATCTCTATTCAGTATTGTGCAGGTACTTGTGTTTATAGAATGTTGTATGGTACTTATTAGTTTAGTTTGAGATGATCCATTTTGTATTAGTTAGCAGGTTGATTTAAGACAAACAGGCTATTAGTTCTTATAAAAAAAAATACTTTCAAAGTTGTAAACTTAAGAAGTCATTTGTTTTACAGTCTTAAAAAAAATTTAGGTATGTATGCCGCAGCCAACTAGCTTAGTTAGCCTTTCAGTTAACTGCCTAGCCTTTTAACTAAACGGCGCTGTACAACATTTAATGAACTGGCTGGCTAATACATTGACTATATAAATAGTATAAATACATCCAGAAGAATTAATTTAATTGTCTACAATAACTCTTTTTAAAGCTGCCGATGTGACTGCTGAATAACGTAAATAACGCAATGAATGTTGTTGAACTGTCAAAATGAAACCCATTGCTACTGATAGTGTGTTACACAATTACATAATCTCATTCCGCCGGTACCTACTTATAACTTCGTTCGTGATTTAGTTTCCAAATATGTAAACAAATATGTGTTTTTGGAAAAACCTCTTTATCACTCACAAATAGAGTTTATTTTCCACTACAACTTTGAAATGACTAACATTTTAATGAATGTTTGTAGTCATTTTGAAATCAACTCCATTTTCATTTTCATAAAGTTGATATTCTTTTAAATGGTAAAAACACCAACTGGAAACAAGAATTTCAATAGGCTATAGATACAACATAGTGCACATGAATAAGGGTTTGTCGTTCGGATATTATTTATTTATATCAGCGTTGTTTAGATGAACTGTGGACCATACAGATTAGATAGTGTTAATAATGTAGGATTCACCCTTGCTTGCTGCCAACGGCTTAACGTGCTTTCCGAGGCACGGAGGGGTCACGGTATGTAAAGATGGTCACCCATCCACAGACCAACCGCGGCAAGAGCAATAGCACTCGATCCGTGATTGCTGCCCTTTAGATCTATGAGTCATGAATTTCATGATTTCATCAAAATATCGATTTACCTACTTAAGTCCCAGTCAAAACTACCTATGTATGTATATGTTACGGCTAATGACCGAAGTGCGGCTACACCTAGTTTTAACCAAACCTAACCCCTCGGGGTGCCCTTCGCTCGCTCTTGCATCCTATGTTGCCTCCCGAAATACACACGAACCGCATGTGGCCGGCTAAAACTAGGTTTAGCCGCACTTCGGCCGGCTAAAACTAGGTGTAGCCGCACTTCAGGTATTAGCCGTGACATATATATGCCTATTTTTAGTTTAACCCATAGAAAAAACTTAAATTATGGAAAAAACCGGCCAAGTGCGTGTCGGACCACACACAATGAAGCGTGCTGTAGTTGGGATTCATTTATCTCAACCAACATAACATTGTAGTTGAAAAACATACTTTCCTATACATCGATATACGTTACAATCAATTTCTCCAACTGCAAATGTAAGTTTGTAATCGCATTTTTTTCTTGATATGAAAACTACAAATTAACTATTTTTAATTTATTTGCGAGTATCAAAATTATGTCGCATAAATGGCTTGATTTTGTTAGGTCTAAGGGACCGTAGACCTATGTACTTAATATTAATTTTCAACTTGGTTGGTACCTCCACGCGTCCCCGAGGATAGAAGTCTTGACTGACTGAAGGGTTCAGTTTTTTCCTTTTGAGGTACGGAACCCTAAAATGAATCTATTGCATTTATTTTTGGTGGCCACTTATTCAATATAAATTGGAGTGAATTCGTAACGAGGGACTCGTAAATGCGTCGGCTCCAGTTAAATTTCCTAGTGCCAACACAAGTACCTAGGCAGGTACTATGAATAGGAATTTTGGCGGTTGTCCAGCCGACCTCTTGGAACTGCTTATTTAGATTGCAATCGCAAGTCTCACCTGATACTGTTGCATAAGATGCAAATGTCTCATAAAGCTGCCTGCTTGAGAATTCCTCGGTGAAGTGGAAATAAACAAATAAAGTACTGTAGGTAACCTACCTAGGTTTTGGATATAGAAAATTCCAGAAAATATAAACGAAATATACTCGTAAACCTATTAAGTACAGGTATCATACATCCAATTAAAAAGACATGTTACCTGCTTAGAACTGACAAAACGTTTAATATTCTCCCAGTGGTTCACCGTATGCTGAATCGAGAATGAAAGATGCTGATGCGTCTTTTAATGCTTTTGATCAACTAGTAAAGTTATTATTATTAGATTATATTATATAATAATTTCATAAGAAACTATTATTTACATGAAGAAGAAATTGACCGCACTGTGCAGCTTTATAAAATTTATGTCAGCGCCATCTAGCGAAAACCGTTTACACGTTTCAGCCAGTAAGCTTACTAACGTATGAATTTCACTCACCGACCAACTGTGTGAACCCACCCTTGTTTGTCGATGTACTTCGCTGGCTGAACATAGATGGCGCAGTTTAAAAAAAATTATTCTAAGCCAAATTATTTGTTTCAGATTCAGATCGACTACTTAAGCTGAGTTTTGGCAAAGCTTTCGAGTCTCTGGGGCCCGAAGTAAGCGCCACAAGTAAGTACAACCTTGTTTCGTTATCATTTATTCAGTACCTGTTCAATAATAAATAGGTAAGTGCGTGCAAACAGCTGACGGGCAATTCTCGTAATTTTAAGAACGTTCACAGTCTGATCTCAGTCTCAATCTGTCAAAAATACCTCTAATTTCCCTACATTTTGACAAGTTTTTGACATTTGTTTGTCGCTGAGATGAGACTGCGACTAGATTTTGAACGTTTTAAATTAGTAGAATTGGCCTACTGGTATCCACGTAAAATAAGCTGTCTAATCCGTACCTACGGGAATTTTATTTATATTAGGCGCTAAAATTTAATGTGGGTTTTATTAATTGGATCACGATTTATCGGGATTAAAACAATAAATTGTTGTATTTAATTAGATACTTAGCTAATTAAATACAACAATTTATAGTTTTGTTGAAGTTGAAGTTGAACGGCTATCGCTATTAATATCTACTTAATTGGTATTTGTTTTGCAAAGAGAGTTCTCTCAGTACGTACGACTTGTGCATTTCGCTCCTACAATCATTTTGTTTTATAACAGAGGATCAAGCATCTGCCGTGTTTTAAATTATCTAAAATATATTATTAAAAAAATACTTATAGGAATTTTTCTCTCGTAAAAATTTGCGTGCAGTAGTGCGCAACAGCCCCGGATCTAAGCGGGGCAAACCGGGGCACTTGCTCCGGGCGGCAGTTTCATGGAGGCGCCAAATCCTTGAGACAAGAATTCGAAATATCGAACAAATGAAGCCTCTTTTCCTACAATCTCATAGGTTTTTATCAAGTAATCGAATCTTAATATAATATGTTTGAAAAACAAACTTTTCTATTTCCATACGCCCAGTTAGTCTTTGAATACATAGGTACGAATGAAAGTTATTAGATAATAAAAAGTTTAAATTTATTAAAGGATTATTTATTTTAACAAAATAATGGTCACAAAAATGCTACTCATTGGCAGTTTTAACAGTTTTTCTCAAACACTGAAGGGAGGGGGCGCCACTATCAAGGTTTTGCCCCGGTTCGAAAAAATCGTAGATCCGGGGCTGGTGCGCAATGTGTCACACACAAAACATTGTGCTTATGGGTGCATGCAACGGTACAGGGGTTGTGAACTTGTGAGTGTATATGTATAAGGACGTCACTCAAGCTTAAAATAGTGTTTCTCCCGACGTGGACACTCTACTTTTTATCACACTGTATGAAAAAATAAGTAAGTGCAACATATGAATAAGAATAGTCCGTTTATTTTTTTTACATACAATTACTTGAGGAAAACATACCTACTTACTATTTTTTTATAAAACTAAGTAAAATCCTAATTTGAGTAAACAATTACGAACGAAGTCAGAATGCTTTTCGCGCGTTTTTTATTTTTTCACACAACTTTTTTTTTATTTGGCTCGCGCGTTTTACTTTATCATACAGCCTGTAACTTGTTCATACAATGTTTATGATTGATCTCTTTGGTGATTGGAACTTTTACTAACAATATCCACATTCCAAATTCAAATCACTTTTAGTCCCTCTTTACGAAGAATACACTAGGTCTTTTTGAATAGATGTGATAAAAAACTAATTTTCGTATAAAAACGTCAGTAAAAGTTGAATTTAGACCTTCAATATCTCCGTAACCAGAAGGTTCCCAGGTATGGTTCAGTACGAAAAAACTATTACAATGAAGGAGAGTTAAGTCCGCCTCTGTGTACATTTCAGTATGTGCATGAAGTATTAACGAGCGCTGCAAGCAAGAATAGCCTTTACGGTGTGTAGATGGAAGTTTCCTCAATAGATTTCAATTCTCAATTCTTTATTGCATAACATATATTATATGCATTTTATGTGTAGGTACGGTCAGCAACAAAAGTCGATTAACACTTAATTTTTTTTCATTTCAGTTATTGAGCAAAATATTTGTTCAAAATTGCAATAGAAGTACAATGCAATTTTGAACAAATATTTTGCTCAATAACTGAGATTAAAAAAACTGAAGTGTTAATCAACTTTTGTTGCTGACTGTACATCAATAAGAAGTCCCCAGCTGCAAAAGTTTCTTAAATAACGAAGGTTAGCAAGCACTAAGGAAGAATTTTTCTACATTCAAAGGAGCTAAATAGGGATGAAAGTTTAGGGAAGCTCGTCATTTTTTACTGATGAGGAATCCCATCGGGCATACAGCTTGTTTCCAAGTAAACTTTCATTATTATTACTTATATTAATTTTGTTAACCGTTACCGTTTGTTGATAAAATAGACCCATCCAAATTCATCATCAATAGACGTTTACGCTTTTCTCTCATTATTACTTGAGTCATTCTTTACCCGAAAATCGCCAAATTGTAATAATCAATTTCAAAGTACAAAAATGATATCGCTTCCCAATATTAATTTTTGGCTTGTTTGTAATTAGAGAGAAACCATAACATTTTCTTCCGAGGCATAAAATAACTTCATAAAGAAAATTATAATTTTTAATTCGTTCTTTGGACTACGTCATCACACTTATTATCAAACAAAGGTACTGTGAGAAATCAAACAATGTTATGATTTCTGAACGTTTATTCTAAGCGAACGTACCTATATATGTCACGGCTACTAGCCGAAGTGCGGCTACACCTTGTTTAGCCGGCCGAAGTGCGTCTACACCTAGTTTTAGCCGGATACAACTAGATGCAGCCGGCCACATGCGGTTCGTGTGTACTTCGGGTGTCATCGGTTGCATGGTTGCGGTCGGTCGATAGGCGACGCAGGATGCAAGAGCGAGCGAAGGGCACCCTGCGGTTAGATTTGGTTAGGTTACTTTAAACCCTTTACACAGAAATAGGAAACCCGCGAAGCGGGGCGCCGTCGACGTAGGATGCACCTAGTTGTACCCGGCTACAACTAGGTGTAGCCGCACTTTGGCTATTAGCCGTAACATATATGTACCTCACTCCCGCTATATTATTATCTCTGTTTTATTCCAAACAAAATCCTAGTACAAATATTTGACACCTTATTCTAAACTCGCTTGACTGTTTAACGTTATTATAATACCAGCCTGCGCTACATAAGGTCGACTTTAGCAGACAACCTTTGCAGAGTACCTACACGTCGAGTAACTGCGGTATATAGTTACAAGTAGATACACAGAGCAAGAGAAGCCATGCTCCTCATTAAGAGAATCGATAGTTGCATCCCTTTGACAAAAGACTAGTGCATTAATTTGGAGCAGAATACGAAGTTGGAACTCCCGTACTAACACACTGAAGTCAGGTGTGACATACATTACACAATAGATATATTTATTTTAATTGCAGAGCTACCTAGACCTACATGGGCGCTTCAACCGTCAGATGCTAGGTGCACGGTTCCAATTAGTCGTTTCTTATGGAGAAGAGCCGGCAAGAAACTCTTATAAAAATAATTGGCTTATAGTGGTATGAGGAACAGGGTGTAAAGTTCACTCTTACTCTATAGAAAAGGGACGATCCTCCGACCAGACGGGTGTTGTGTCTGGCGGGCAACTGCCCGATGATTCATGTCGGGCCGTTGTATATATGCTAGTTGCGCGGTAAACTCTGCTTGCGAGATGCAGGACTTTGTGTGACGTCAGTATGACGTGTTGTTCGCATGTGGCGTTTATAGATACCATACCGTTACAGGCTTTTACAATGTTTTCAACGAAAACATATCAAGACTTATAATTTTACCATGATAGTTTTTGATACCTTTTGGCGAATTGTATGAAACCTTAGAAGTTTTCTCTGAAGACTCTAAACTCTCATCAATCTTGTAAAAGTTACTGTGCTACTTCCCAATTTCTCAATTTCTCTACATCCCAGAAACAGCAAACCACAAAACCAAAGCCTTCGCAAATAAACATTCAACTGTACTATGACGTCACAACACACTTTACGAATGCATCTCTGTGCAAGTAACTGCGGCGCATAAAGTATACAAGGAAGGCTTAAATAAATAATCAAACGAGCTGCAGTGGCCAGCGTTACTCACACTCAGAATGGGGGCCAAGGATTTGTGGCACAACAACGGTTTGAATCTTTTATGAAAGTTCTTTTAGGTTTTTTAAAAGAGTTTCGCTGTGTGATGTTGTACGGTGATTGACTGAATGGTGAATGATGCATCTAATGTAGAATTTACAGACACCAGCAAAACATCAAGCTATCTGAAACTGTAAAATTTTCCCAATCAACTTTTAACCTTATGCTTTAACGACAAAGTTGAAAATAGAATTTTAAAAAAATGACAGATTGTAGTAGCTTGATATGCTGACGTCAGTACAACACTACAAGGTTCTTTCGACGCGTGGTCAAAATCGGAACTAACGCCGCCATTTTGTTTTGTCACAATTTTACAAATGTTTATTTGTTTATTAAAACTTTATGCACAAGTAAAAACTTTACAAAGGCGGACTTAATGCCTTGGACATTTTCTACCAGTCTACCTTAGGGTGCAGAGACAATACACAGTAATGCAATAACAATGTTTACCAAAATATTTCCTGTAAATGTAGGTAATTTAGGCGCCAAAATTGGTTGTGGTTTGTTGTTGAAGTTCATCGGGGTAATTGCGTAACACACTAAAGCAATGGGTTTCGTTTTGACAGTTCAACACAACAACGTCCATTACATTATCACAAATTTTTCATACATATTAAGCAACTAGCTTCCGCCCGCTGCTTCGGTATGTCGGTAACTATGCTATGTCCTTCCCCGAGATGCAATCTATCTCTCTGCCAAATATAGAAATCCGTTCAGTGGTTTAGGCGTGAAAAGGTAACATACAGACAGACAGAGCTACTTTCGAATTTATAATATTAGTATAGATGGATTAGCAATACTTCAAAATGATTGAGATTGTGATTGACAGTGTCTTACGCAATGTTCTGAGCAACCTATATCGGTAAAGTCAATTTTCAATCAACCTCGTACCACACAAGAAGACCTAATTTCATCCCTCGGCGCAAAAAGAGGAGTGCTATTTGTGGCATCCTAAGTCTAACTTCCTTGACGACCTTGTGAAGGCCGCAGGAACCCGTAGGATGCGAGAAGCACAGAACCGGTCGAAGTGGAGGTGCTTGGGGGAGGCCTATGTCCAGCAGTAGACGTCTTTCGGCTGAAATGATGAAGTCTAACCTCCGTTTTCTGTAGCTCGTTCAAATTTCCGATGTGATATATGTTCTCAAATCCCGTGTTGGCTGTTTGATCAAAATAAGCAAAATAACATATGCCAAAAGATTTTGGTTCTAAAGATTCTAATTTTTCCAACCCCAGATAATCTTATCGGAGAAATCATTTTGAATTTTTGACAGTTTTTCCTTACAAAAACTATCAGAGTTCAATTTTAGTCCACGAATAAAAATTATCAGTCGATTGAAAAAGCAGCCCTAAGAACAATATCACATAACATCACGCCTGTAATCCCCGGAGACTTGGACAGACGTGTACCTGCCTATATTACACCCACATTTGGTCAGTTATGTTTAAGTACCATGTGATAGCAAGCCTATTGTCATCAACCGGGCAAAAATCCAGACCGCGGGCTGCTACTGAGAATTGCTTTTCAAAAACCGGGACAGGTTAAATGATAAGCAATGAACTCCTCATTGTTATTTAAATAACATCTCATAGTTCAACAAAGCTCTTCGCCTCTCCCATCTAAAAGCTCTTATTTCGGATATTGCATTTGCCTTTAATAAATGAGAAGAGCACAAACCGTTCTCTTTTGGGAGTTGAGAACTTTAATCTGCAAGTGGTTTTAAATATTACAATGAGCTGTGGAACAGCAGACAGGTGGAATGGAAACGCCAACGCTTCGCGCCGCTAAAACTGTAGCTACACAGGCGGTATAGTTTTTGTTAATTCGCTTCGCGTTATGAATTTTAGATTTAACATCTCAATTTGAAAGAACTGTTTTGTTGCGTCGTTGTTACGTCTTGCCAGTTTCGAAAAAGTTAATTTGGTAACTCTCCGGGAAATTCTACCAACTTTTGCCTTCAGTATCTTACCGCTGATAAAATAATAAAACAAAACAGAAAGCGGTGGTGGTGCTGGATTCTCTCAAGATTTTCCAAATTTGACAGTTGAAATTCAAAAGAAATGTAAATCTATATGTCCGTTTCTAAGATAGAGCAAAATTTTCTGAGTTTTATCTACAGCACACCATGCAGCATCAGAGTTTTAATTATTGGCTGTAAGGTAGGGCGCACGTCAAAGGTAACAAAACCAGTGTAAGCTGGCCTGTAATTCTAATTAACACTTTGCGGGACACTTAACGCCCCTCGACGTAATAACAATAAAACTTTTATTGTGTCTCGTTCAGTGTCCTTCAGTGTACTAAACTTTGTGACGCCACCACATCAAGCTACCCGAAACTGTCAAATTTACCCAATCAACTTTAAACCTTGTGCTTTAGCGATAAAGTTGAAAATCTATTAAAGAAATTTGACAGATTGTATTAGCTTGATGTGCTGGCGTCTGTACTTCGCTAGGCCAGCTGAAGGTCAAAGTGTTACCCCTATGTGTGGCCTACTGTACGTGTAGCTTAAAGCCAGTTCTAGTCGTTTATCCGATATTAATTCAGGATCCGATATTAAACAGGCGAGAAAATCCACGTGTGTCGTAGCTACTTATCCATAGAAATGTAAATAACAGTCTTATATCTATGTAAATAACTATTATATTCTCATTTTTAACTAAATTGAAAGCGCTTTTAAATAGAAAAATAATGCTACCCGTCTCAGCAATTAAATAAGTGTTGTCATAATCAAATTAAAATCTCGCGAGAAATGTCCTGGGGCGAAAGTTTAGATGAAATATACATACAGCCATATTATAACGTATTTCGCGGAATTTTCCTTGTTGAGAATAATGAACAATGTAACTAGAAGTAGGAGCCGGGGGCAATGGGCCAAGCTTTTTTAAGCCATTTTAATATAGGGTGTTTGGAAGCTGTGTGCAATGCTTTAAGGGATGATAGTTGACACCATTTAGAGCATTTTGAGCCATACATGTCTGAGACGAAGTTTGTTTTTTTTTAACTGCAAACTTACCAACTATAACTGGAAAAAAAAAAACTTCGTCTCAGACATGTATGGCTCAAAATGCTCTAAATGGTGTCAACTATCACCCCTTAAAGCAATGCACACAGCTTCCAAACACCCTATATTTTATTTTTGTCCTGTCACTCATGTTATGTCAATAAGAATATTTTCAACATGAACTCCGGAAGTATTATCATTTCAATCCATAAAATTCCTCTCAAAAAAAAGTATACAGGCTTTTCTTTTATGATTTTATGAATATTCCATTTATAATCTTGAGTGAACACGTGTGGTCCCTGTGAAATCTTGGGTATGACTGACGATCAGTCAGAATGAGCGTCTAATGTCTATTGAATTCCATCACTCATCATCATTCTTACGTCATTCGTGACTTTTGGAATTGATCGACGCAAAACCTACCGTGTAATGGGCGCTTTAGAGATCATAGGATAAGGAATAGCTCTGTTTCCTATACAGAGTAGTTCCACATTCACTGGGTTATCCTGAAAGTATAATTGAATTAGATAAACTAATGGTTGCTAGTGGCGGGTGGGTAATAATAAGAACTGTCCAAATAAACCCAAAAATTATTAATAATAACACTTAATTATTTGAAAGATTTTACTATCAGATCCGTGACAGATCAGCGGTGTAATTGCTTATCACACTATCAGTAGCAATGGGTTTCATTTCAACAGTTCAACAAGATTCATTGCGTTATTTATGTTGTTGAGCAGACACATTTTTCGAACATATGAAGCAATGGATTAACAATATCCTTCAAAATGATACAGATTGATATAGATAGTGTGATTCTATTCTGTAAAAATCTCTCCGTGAAAACTTAGGTGATTGACACTATTCTTCTTCTTCTTAGCGTGTCGATAGCAATCTAAATATACTCGGCCCAGAATTCGGCTACTTGTTTGGCGCCTCCACCAGCGTCCATCAGCTCCTGCAACGTGCAGCTGACAGGACACGCAGGACACGACATTAAGTGTCCCATCGTTTGTGGAACAGCACCACATTTACACTCCAAGGCGGAGTCGTCTATGAATCTCCACCTGAACAGGTTTTCCTTGCTTCGGCCAACCTGGGTCCGGAGTCTGTTTAAAGACAGGTTACCCAAGGTAGCTTATGTCCAGGTGGGAGGTCTTCAGCGGGTGGGACGAACGGTCCGGGTAAGGAAGCCCTGTCTCGCCACAGCCTCAGTCTCTCTTGTGATGGTTCACCAGTGAGTGGACCGACACACTTTAAAAAACTGACACTATTGACAGCAATAGTGTCAATCCCTAGTATCGAGTGGAAGCACTTGGTTGTTGGCGTAGACAGAATAAACTCATGGTATCCGTGTCACCGAAAGGGACAAAAAAATCCGGCAATCTTCATCATACTATCATTTTTACAGCTTATTACACTGCACCTTACCATTTTCACAGTTGCGCAAATGTACTATTATTGAATTTTTCACAGATGATGTATTTCTGTTGCCGCTATAACAACAAATACTAAAAACAAAATAAAATAAATATTTAAGGGGGGGGGCTCCCATACAACAAACGTGTTTTTTCGGCGTTTTTTCCTTGTGGTACGGAACCCTTCGTGTGCGAGTCCGACTCGCACTTGGCCAGTTTTTATAAGTCAAGAGGAAATGCCCATCAGACCGAACAACTTTTGCTAAGACGTCGTTCCTATATGTGTTATGGTGTAGCTGGGCTCTTGGAGTTCCACATCAGGTGTTCCAGATCTTCAAATTTATTCTCTCAGCAGAAAATGCTCATCACATGGAACAATTTTTGCTATTGTACCGTTTTTGTATCTCTTATAGTTTAGCTGGTCTGTTGCGGTTCTGCATCAGGTGTTCAAGTTTCCAAGATAAATTATAGCCTATATGTTGCCCAGACATAATACCTATACAACAAAAAAAAAATCATTCAAATCCTTCCAGTAGTTCCGAAGATTAGCGTGTACAAACAAACAGACAAAGAGAAAAAATTTTTTTTTTGGATTCGTGCTCTATTACTGTTTCTAAACCCCCCTCAGTTATTTTTTTTTAAATATATTCAATGTACAGACACAGTTTTTTTACTGTCTTATTATATGTATAGATGTAAGTACAGCGAATCAGGACTGGTGACGCGAGAGCAAGCGACGTACAGTTGTCCGTGTGAGATGCAGCTCGTCCTGAGGTCGACACCCGCAGCCTTCAGTGTCTGCCCCTGCGACTTATTTATTGTCATGGCGAAGCACACGCTCACAGGAAACTGCACGCGCTTGAATTGAAAGGGGTAATTGTGGCCGGGTGTCACCATTGCCAGGATCGCCTAGAGGACACGGTGGAGCACACGGTGGAGGTCTGCCCCGCTTGGGCGGAGTACCACCGTGTCCTCGTAGAGGCGATCGGCAGCGGCGGGGACCTCTCGCGTCCGGCCCTGGTGCAAGCTATGGTCCGGGGCGAGAGGGAGTGGGAGGCAGTCACCTCCTTCTGCTAAGCAGTCATGCTAGCGAAGGAGGTGGCGGGATGGATGAGGGAGAGAGCCTCCCGTCCCAGCCGCCGCGGGAGACGCTCCGGGCGTCGGGAGCCACGGGACGACTCCCGGCCATCGTAGGCGAGGGACTGCGGGCGGAGAGTAATGGGTAGCTCACCGTCCGATCAGGACCTAGCCCGTGCCGGACGGAGCGTACGTGTTCCACGCGCGCCTCAAAGAGATGTCAGCATCGAGGGCCGAAGCCTGCCGGGTCAGCGGGATTGTCCGAAAGGGTTACCGCTGGCCCCGAACATAAAGGGCTAAGGAAGGAACACGGGTAGGTTTTAGTCAGTAAGAGTCTGACAGTCCCTTCCGCTCCACCCAGAGCGGGAGGAGTCATTTGATGATTTCCCATCCGAAAAAAAAGAAAAAAGAGGGTAATTGTGGGGAATCAGTGGTATACGTGGTATAAAGACTGTCTCGCCGACACCACAACCCGTTAGAATTTCCGCCTCAATGATATTTCTCTGCAGCGAGACGACTTTGAGCCGGGTCCCATTGCACAGTTTCGGCGGAGTGAGATTCGGAAGAATCATAATTGGGACACCGACCTTTAGCTTAATGGTGTGCGCTGGTAGTCCACTTGCACTGAAGGAATTGAGAAATTCTACGGGGTAATGTGTGGCGTCATCTTGGTCGACAACAGTGTTTATTGAAGTGTAGATCACTTCATTTCCCTCAATTTCCGCGAGAATGCATTCATTGATCGCTGAAGGTTGGTCGTTTCTGGGTGTTAAAATGACTCGTTCACACACCCAAGAATTATCTTGGTGCGGTATCCTATTGATGTCCCCGTACCAGGCGAATCAAATCTTCTAAGGTGGACACCACTCTCCCAAGTATCTCAGGTAGAACCACCTGGCCACCGTCTACTGGTAGCGTTCCCTCACCCAATTTTAAGAAAAGATCAGAAAATTCTTGGGCGAGTACATTCCCGCCAAGCTGTGCTCTCATATTCATCGTTAAACGCAACCTATGAATATGTGGCCATAAGAAAGAGCATTTCAACGAAGCATTCACCTCATCAGCCCTAGTTACTTGCGTCACCACAGGCAGCGTTTGTCGGAAATCGCCGCTTAACAGAACTGTATCTAACGCCACCCATCATTTGCTGGTTCCTGCGGATGTCCTACAAAGTCCTGTTTACCGCCTCTACTGCTTTTCTGTTCGCCATAGTGCATTCACTGTCACTGTCGCGTGACACTCCACAAACAACTAATGCGCTTGGTAAGATATAACTTAGAACCAAAAGTTTGACTTGACTTTATGATAGTGTAGCTTGTTGTACCACCAATCAATCTGTTTATTAATATTGGTGTGAAACTCCCCATACAATTAGATAGGACATGTAAAGTTCTCAGATTTCATAACAGTATCGTTCCTAATGCACATAAAAAATACAAAAACTAAAAAAAAAGAATTTTACGATTTTTTAAAACAATAAAAGTTTTTTTTTTAATACGGGATTTGAACTCGCACCACTTAGTGCGGTAAACGGTCGCCTGACCTTACCGCTAAATTCCCTGTTGACATATTGTTGAAATAGCTGTTCCCTTGCAATTTATAATATTACTGCTCCGCTCCTTTATAAAAATAGCGTGATTGTTATGTTTCCAGGGTTAAATTTTTATTAACTAAATAAATAACATGTCATTTTGGGCATTCAATTGTTTTGTTCATTCAATTACGAACCAAAACCTTTTAAAATCAATATTGCTTACCTCCCATAACATACGGCGTGATAATATGTAGCCTAAAGCCTTCCTTGGTTTACAAAGAACATTTTTGCTGAATTTCAATTCAATCTATCCAGTAGTTTTGGCGTGAAGCCTTACCATACACACAGACAAACAGACAAACAGACAAAAATTCTAAAAACTCACTTTTTGTCATCAGTTACGTTTTTCTAACAAAAGCCACTTATTTTTTCTCGAAAATTCTCAATGTACAGTTTTTCTTTCGTTACTGTTTTATTATATGTATAGAAGATGCACGAAAAAGGTCTTATTTTCCGTTTAATCGCCGTGTATTCTTTTATTATTCCTTCATAAACGTCAAGCTTGTTGTGCACATTAATGTGCTTAGCCGACACGCAGTAAGGGACAGAAATATTCTTACTCTGTCTCTTTTCTTTGCTAGTGACGTTAATATATTTCTCTTTTTCTTGTGCGAATGAAAAAGAGGATATGCAGCAGTCTATAGTTTACTCTGTCTACGGTTCTTGGAGAGTTTGTTGCGCCACTTCTTCTTCCCAACCAAAGCATTAGGAAGTGATTTAGGGCGTGCGTTTCTGATGGTTTCTGTAATTTTTGACGTTCAACAACCGACTTCCAAAAAACACTATAAAGTGAAAAATAACTTTAATTTCGGAAGTCGGTGTCTTTGGATTTGTATTTTAGTTTTTTGCCACCGACTTCCGAAATTAAAGTTATTTTTCACTTTATAGTGTTTTTTGGAAGTCGGTTGTTTTTTTTGTAAAAAAGTTTTTATTTTTTACTTTTTAGTGGGTCAGTTTGTAATTTATCTAAGTTACAATAGCCTAATGTCAACTGCTGATCACCTTTTACAAAATATTGCTTTTCCCGATGCAGGGACGTTAATTGTTGAGGAGTTCTCCTAGTATTCCACTCTCCTAGCTGATAATCCTGGCTGCAGCATCAGGCCAGACTTATGTCAACATTGCATTGAACTTAAAATTTAGTCCTGTTTAAAATGAGCCCAAACACGACTACGGTGCTGTAATTTCAAGGTTTGTACTTTTTCTGATGCTCCTGGCTTCAGCATCAGGTCTTCGGTGTATCTCAGTAACAGTACGTTTATCCACACATCGAGCCCTTTTCAACAAGCCTAAACACGATATATCTGCTGTTAGTTGTCGAGGAGTTAGGTACTCTGCAGACTATCCTGACTGCAGCATCAGGTCATGACTTGATGATCATGAGACCAAATGTGGCAAATGCCCTATCAAACATCAAAACAATTTACTAAAACAGTCCTTGCCTGTTCGAGTAACTTCTTACTGTTAAGGAGTTGAACCTTCCATCATCAGCCCAGCTACCTGAGATGGTGACAACCATACACAAATACACAAGATACTTCATAAAATATGCGAAAAACAATAAGTGAGCCTATAAAATTTGAGGGTTGCCCTCGATTTCTCTAAGATCCCATCATCAGATCCTAACTTGGTGACAATGGGACCACCTCAGAACTATCTACTTTCGAACAAAAAAAGAATTTTGAAAATCCGTCGATAATTGGCGGAGTATTCGATGAACAAACATACAAAAAAAAAAAAAAAAAAAAAAAACATACAAACACCCGAACATAGCTAGTACCTCCTCCTTTTTGTGAAGTCGGTAAAAAGTGCTGATTCTCGGCCTAGTTTGACTTTGGATTTGATTTAATAACTCTAGAATGAATAAAAACAATGTTTACAATCTTTCGTCAATAAAGACAGATGTAGGAAAACGAATAAGTAAGTAAGTAATAAGAACGAACGCGGAAGAAAATAGTTATTCATCTTCATTTGCGATATCCGCCCACTGATTAATATATTTCTTGTGCCCAATTAGTGATGTGCCACGCAAGAAACTTACTCGTATATCACAGCAATTTTATCAAGCAAGCTGCAAGCACATTCTTATCGCTTCTCAGTGATAATTTGAATTTTCATAGGCATTCTTTAGTGTTTGTTTCGGCTTTTCTTTTCAGTGTAGTCAGAAAGAAACCGCCGACCTCATCTAGTTTTTAAAATATGATTGACTTGGAAGAGTGTTGGTACAAACCTACTTACAGAAATAAAGTCATTTATTAGAAGTTGGAGAAAATTCAATAGGAATCATCTAAAGTTAATCATAACAATTAGAATTTCAAAGAATTGCAATGCCTTTCACTTTGATAATTCGACAACATTCATTGTATTATTTACGCTGTTGAGCAAACGAATTTTTGAAACATTTATGCAGCAATGGATTACGGATTTTCTTCACAATCCTTCGGATTGTGAGAAAAAGTGTAAAATAAAATATGTAAAATACTGGTATGCAGGTGCATGTTTGGAAGCCGACCCTAACATTGTTGGGAAAATGCTAGGCAGATGATGATGATGTGAGAGAAAGTGTGTTAGGCAAATAGGGCGCTGAAATAAAATAAAATGTATATATTTTTAAAGAAATATTTTAATTGAATAGAGATTTTCTTTTACTTACGATTGAATAAATTTCTAATATTTTGTGCACATCTGCTAAACAGCTTCTACAAACGCCAGAACACTACTCCTCTGCTACCCACAAATAGAGATCTCCCTTCCACACTTTATTTTTGTTCTATTTACCATTTCGTAAATAAAACAAAACATCTGACTGTCCGTCCGTTTACGACTTACGGACCTCAATTTTATTCCGAATCTTTTACGGAACTAACATTTACGTGTAAAGGTTTCAGACTTTCAGTCCTTACATTTCTTTTCTCATAAGTTTATAAAGCTTGTGATTCGAGTGAAAAACATCAACTTGCTCAGAAAGTGGGAAACTGCTCTTAACGTCAACTACTGTAAATTAAGTTACTTGCTGAGTGTAAACAAGTATTTCTTAGTTCGGCTTGAAAGGAAGTTACTTCGTTTCGTTACAGGTAGTTATAGGCGAATACTTCTATCTTCTAAGTACACAATTTACCTGTGTTATGGCAGCCATAATGCACCTACATAAATCACATAGAAAGACAGGAAACAAATTTTGTTTATTTAGGACATACAAATGTGCTCAAATATGTGCAGGAGACGGGTGACCGAAAAGGCTTGAAAAATCCAATTTTGTCACGTCTCGCGACCGGTATCTGTAAAAGAAGTAAAGAAAAGTTAGGAAAAATAATGATCGAAAGTCTTTTAGAGGTTTTATTTTCTTCTATATTGTGTTCTGGTTTTGCTGAAAATAAAATATTGGTAGCAATATATTCAGTGGCGAATCGAGACCAAAATATGTTTCTTCGTCACATTATTTGATGGATTTTGTAGGCTACATAATATTGTTATCAGAGGGGCTTCATTCCCGTAATTTTAAAAACGTTCACAGTCTGATGTCAGTCTCAATGTCATGTCAAAAATACCTCTAATTTCCCTACATTTTTGACATTGTTTGTCGCAGAGATGAGACTGCGACTAGATTTTGAACGTTTTAAATTACGAGAATTGGCCTTCAGATATGTAATCAAACATAATATAATTATACTGGATAAACATAAAAAAATAACCCTGTTTTGCCCTATATAAAATATAGATAGCAATATTTTAGTTTTTTCATTGGCGAATCGTGACCAAATGTAAGTTTTCATCACATTATTTCATGGATTTTGTAGGCTACATTATTATCAAATATCTACAAAAAAAAACAAACACTGCATATAGACATTACAAATAACTCTGTATTGATTGCCTTTTCATTAAATTCCCTTTTCCTACACTCTGTACTTACAAAAAACAAACGCACAACACTATATTGCTCCGCATGCATCAACTTTTTTAAACTCTGCCAGTAATTATAACTGGCCAGTTTCAACAGTTAACAACAATCATAACACCGTGTGGGCTTACGTTTGTGTTATTAACTAGCAAAAACTAACCGCAGAGCAATCGTGTAGCCCCGATGTGGACTAAAGTTGTGTCGGAGTTAGGTAAAGGCACGAACACAAGTCATTGTTACACTACGGACTGTCTATTGAATTCGGTTGAATTGTCTGACAGTGTAAACAAGGCGTGATTGTGAATGGACCAATTATCCAGTGTGTGGTTTCTTGCAGAAAATTGGTCAGCCCCATTTATACGTTGGTAGGTAAACTACCTACGTAATATACAGGGTTATTGTAAATTTAAACTATAGGTAGTTCAAGTGCTGAATCTTATAAAGAACACGTGAATCAAGTGTCTTAATAAGAAAGACGTTATTGGACGATTTCTTATTTTTTTTTAATCCTAAAATTAAATATGTTTTATGTTATCATGTTTAAATATCGATACCCACCCCGTCTGCGGAGTTTACCTAGGCAATTTTTTTTTCCTTTAAAAAGTAGCACAATTGATGATACTTTATTTACATTACAATCTAGCCTATTAGCTAATCAGTAATTTAAATATAATTTAGGGCTGATTTTTCCAACGCCAGATTATTTAACCAAGGAATAATTTTGAATTTTTGACTGTTCTTCCATTAAAAATCTGTTAGACGTCAATTTTTAACCCCCGACGCAAAAACGACGGGGTGTTATAAGTTTGACGTGTCTGTGTGTGTGTGTGTGTGTGTGTGTGTGTGTGTGTGTGTGTGTGTCTGTCTGTGGCATCGTAGCTCCCGAACGGATGAACCGATTTTGATTTAGTTTTTTTTGTTTGAAAGGTGTATTAGTCGGGAGTGTTCTTAGCTATGTTTGATGAAAATCGGTCCAAGATGGCCGCCGCTACAAAATGGCGGATAACATATTTTTTCACAATTCCCTCAATATGGGTATCAAATGAAAGGGCTTCAATAGTAGAATACTATACACTATAACAAATTTTAAATCCAAGATGGCCGCCACAACAAAGTGACGAATTACAATGTTTTTTTCTCAACTCCCTCAATATGGGTATCAAATGAAAGGGCTTGACTAATAGAATACTATACACTATTAAAAATTTCAAATCCAAGATGGCCGCCACCCAAAATTTCGAATTACATTTTTTTTTCACAACTCCTTCAATATAGGTATCAAATGCAAAGGAATGAGGAATATTAACTACCTAACGAAATGAAAACTAAAAACTTGAAAAATATAATAAAACAAAAAAATCTGTTGTCCTAAAAATTATTCTTCTACTATAAATTAATCAATATTTATTGACGGATAAAAAACCTGATTAAACACCAAATTACCAGAATCTGAAAACGGAAGAAAATAAAAGAAATTAAATACAAAAATTAAGGAGTCCCTACAAAAAGCATGAAATAAAAAATTAAATTAAAAATTTAAAAAACCCCCGACAAAAATAAAATTAAGGAATCCCTACAAAAAGCATGAAATAAAAAAATAAATTTAAAAAATCTTATGGAAGTCGGGGGACCTCAGAATAGAAGGTGTTCCACAGAACGGTCCCCCGACTTCCATAAGATTTTTTAAATTTATTTTTTTATTTCATGCTTTTTGTAGGGATTCCTTAATTTTATTTTTGTCGGGGGTTTTTTAAATTTTTAATTTAATTTTTTATTCCACGAACCTTATTCTCAATGTATTTCGAGAGACAAGTGGAATCGACATTATCTTTAGTTATTATTTTGCTAATATTCTCGTAATTTATTCCTTGATTCCTCGGCTTAACTTGAATTATTGTTCAACCTCATGTAATAAATTAGCATTACGTTTTCAGCGACGACATCTCTAAATTCCATAACCAATTAGATGTGCCAGACTGAAATTGAATTCTCAGAAATCTTTTCTCACATTTATAGACTCCTAATAAATTGAAATTACTTTCTAAACGAACGACTAAGAAGTGAACTTTGGCAATATTAGTCGTCAGTCGATAAGTTGGCGTTAGATAAAAACAACTTTTACTCTTAATCATAAAGTTTTTGTTTGCAGTGCTTCGGTTGCCAAAATTGCCTACAGCCAGGCCGGTAACCCCACCACATTTCTCGCCTATTTTTGGAGAATGTGGTTACATAAATCGTCGTGGACACACGAGAATATTTTCTGTACTACAGAATTTTTCCGCGTAATTGGTCTAGACTCGGGTCGATGGCGCTGCAGCTGAAAGTTGAATAAGGAAGGCCTAAAGTCAAGTTTCTGTTGGATTTTTCTGTTACGGAATGATAATTAAATTTGGTATATGAGGTGTTTGTTTTCTAATAATAAAATTTAATTTAATTCTAGAATTATGATGGCATAATATGTAAAAATACCGTATATAAATAAATACTTACCATGCTTTATAGGACTCCTACATTCTGTTGTTTTTCTGTTGGGATACCGTTTATGTGGATTCAATTTCATGATCCGATACAGATTCGATAGCCGCATAACAAATAGATAGTATTTCTCAATCAGGAATAAAGCTAACATGGCTGCCACTAGCATTGATTGCTTTTGTTGCATTTGCAACATCAGTAACGAGGTATTTGCTCAGGTTAATATTGTTCTAGTATCGGATGATGCTATCTTATGTTTATTCGTAAAAAAAGAAAGACATACAAAAGTACAACAACACATACAATACTGCAATTAGTGTAGGTACTGCTGTTTACATTAGATATAAAATGCATGGAAGTGCAAATCTTATATCAATTTTACTGTATGTAACGCTTGTTTGCAATGATTCTGACCTATTTTCATTTTGAAAGAAAATGGACAAATAAAACGTGTGCGGTCGGGGGACCGCCATCCAGAATTTTCATTTTGATCTCAGTCAGTAGTGAAGCCAGTGCTTCAGCACCCTCCAAAACCATGAAAACGACACCCATGATGAAAAAATTTAAAATTTTCCCAGTCGCCATCTTGGATTTTCATTTTGACCTCAATATCGGCTTAAGAACCCTGGAAAACGGTTTCTACCAGTTGACTCCTACCGCAAGGCGCGTTAAAGAACTTCGTTCCAAAAAGCCAAACGTATAATAATGTATTATTTCAAGTCACAAAATAACCAGATATGTACAGTCACGGCCAGAAGTCCACTTACACCGCAATGACCATTATCGCCTGCGCTATACGGGCAGCGGCGCCTATACACACATACGCATTTTTATCCGTGTGAGTGATGTTCCAACGCTAACAAACTAACATGTCGTGTAGCATCGCGCTACGAGTAGTCATAGATGTGGTCAATGCTAGACAAGGATGACAATATCAGTAACTTGTTTCTTTATCGCAGTCTGATTATTTTTTTCATAGTAATGCAAAATTTCAACAAGTGAATATAAGTTAACATTAGCTAGATCGGTAACGAGGCTGCACTCGCTAATGTGAATGGGATAGGTGTAGGTAGGTTCGAATCCTAGTTGGGCCAGTTTTTTTTTAATGTTATATATAATTATTATTATTTGTATGTTTTAGTAATTTATTTTAGTAAATTACTTTGAACAAATAGATATTACAATAAAGGTAATTTATTATTATAATATGATAATAAATGAAACAAATTTTGACATTGTAATATTTTTTATACAAAAGAAATCCTTTACACTTATTTATGTTATTATAGGGCCACAATATTTGCCTTGGCTTCAATACTAATATTAGCCTGCATATTGAATTCAGAAGAATACTAAATTAGCAACAACAAGATAACACAAACGTTCGTAACTATGTTCACCAACCAACAATAGCGAATAGTGGAATAATTTAGGTAAATTAGTTAAAATATGAGGGTAGATTTACAAAGTGAACTTATCACTTTGTTTCAAATCTACCCTCATATTTTAATAATAAGATTATAATTGTAAAACGAAAGAATATTCGTTTAGTTGTGGAATATTTAAAATATTTGTTAGAAACTCGGCATTCTTATTTCATATGATTGTAACACTTAAAAAATATTTTTCATGTTTGATGTGAGACTCGAACCCGAACGTTCGCCATGCGAGGCACAATGCTAACTACTTTGGCCACCGTAACGCTCACTTAACTTATTGAAATTTGTAATAACAATCATAAGCGGGCAACAAGTTGCCAATGTGTAGTGTTGTCAAACGTTCTTATAGAAGAAGGTCTTAAGTACAACTAATATTCTTATGCCATAGTTTTGTGAGATTGCTAGTCGACTTCTGACTGTTATAGTACATAGGTACTTTATTTACACAAAAATATCTGAAACAACTCTAAAACAACATCTAAACTAATCCAGAACCACAACACAGCAAAAATTCAAGACGGAATCACTCACCTCTCTACTTCAAAGTAAAGAAAATCCTTGAAAATAGAAAACCCGCTAAGACGAAGATGTACGAACTAAACATAATTCACTAACTTAGTACATTCAGAATATTAGTGCACTTTGAGTGCAACTATTTAGAACACGTCGAACCGACTAAAAATAATCCGCTATTGTCTGGGAAGGAAAAGTAAATTCCTCAAGTACAGTTAACAAAAGAGGAGTATGCAGGATCGTCGGATATAGCTGAAGTTTAGTAAGAAACCGATGGATGTTGTCGACTGAAAATAAAACTTTATTCGAGAACATCCATCGGTGTCTTACTAATCTTCAACTATATCCGACGATCCTGCATACTTTTCTCTTTTGTTAACTGTACCAAGGTACCTTTTCTATTCTTCGTAATATTTTTGCGAGGAAAATATATTTTACCGTACAATTTTAATTGGACACGCTCACTTATAGGCAATTTTGGGTGAAAGGAAGTATTTAGAAAAAGATGTCGAAGGACGTGTTTTTATCGTTATTTGTTAAATGTGACTGAATAGAACTTTTTGTTTCAAGTGGTTTTCAAATTATCGGAGTTCAGGAAAATTCCTACGCCGGTTTTTATAGAAACATGCGTAGTAGGTATTTGGTAACGCCAAATGGCGTGGTGTATCTATTCAATAGGTACAGGTAAGCCAATTTGATGCTCAAACAGAAAAATGTACTATTGAATCTACGGCAACAATACAACTAACGGAACTCCATTAGATTTCATAAGTATTCTCAATCCAAAAAGAAAATAAAACCTCTTTTAACAACCCTAGATAGTGCGTAAAAAAAACTAGTTCTTACGCCTTAAACTAGTGCCTTAGGTAATTCATTATACACCTTGTTACGTGTTCCGTGCAGGAATTCACACGCTCCTACAAATTCCTTCATACCGATACAGGTGTTCCTTTGCAGATAAACTTTAGCACAAGTGCTTTAACAAGGCCACAGATTAATCAGCTTTAAGCACACGGCATACGTTCGAGTATTGCGTACATTCGTTTCGCTAACGAAGTGAACACAACCTGAAGTGATTCTGACAGGAACATATGGGTATCGCTTGAAGGCAATCAGGTAAGAGAACATATAGGATTTAAAGCAACTGTAGTGGATGCATAAGATAGAGCAAAGAATTAAGAAATTACGATTAAAGCAGCTGTCTGTGTGTACACAGATAGCGGCTTTAATGAACTGCCACAATCATGTAAACACCATGTTTACATGATTGTGGCAGATACACACAGGTGTTTTGGTATCTATATCGCAGCTTGATTAGGCTTTCAGTTAATATAGCCTAGCAGTTGGATAAACGAAATTTATAGACTTAGGGTGGATCCTCGGACAATACGTTTCCGCGTATTGTACGCTATGGTGGATTTTTTGGTATGCATAACCAGAATAATTGCAGCCAGTAATGTTCTCACTTCTTGTAAATTATGCATAGGGAAACAGAGTTTTCATAACATTGCTTATTGAGTGTTGGCAAATTAGATTATCTGATTGTCATTCTGAGCAACATTTGAACGCACACATAAAAGTATTTATTAAGTTTCATTGAAAAGGGACCTAAGTACGCAATGCCTTCTTTTTAGTTTTTCTACAAAATGTAAAACTTACGAACCAGTATTTTCTCTTAGAACCTAACAAACCACTTACACTATAATAACTACAGTTCTTATTCTTCCTCAGAAAAGTATGAAAGTAGGTAATTAAGTGGAATACGTTGTAATGGATTTTACAACGGTGTGCGGCGATGTCGGATTGTTCTTGTTTCATACACTTGATATTGAAAAAGTAATAACTGGGCCTCTTGTAAACATTGTGCAGAACAACAATATTGATACGGGAAAGTACTTTTGATGAAAGAACGATGTTCAACTGTTTGTTTGTCTTGTATCAATTCGGAATATATCTTCAGAAATTTGTTGAAGTTGATAATGATTGAGTGAGCACTTATACACGTCATAATTACTGACACAAAAAATTGCTAGGTGTGGTCGGCGTTTCCAATCTGAATACTTTCAGAAGAAAGGCCGAAACAAACTCAGAGGTCACATTCTCTTTTAAAGTCCAGTCATAATTTTGGTCAGATCGTGTGAAGACCATGTAGATTGATGTTTGAAATGGTATTTTGAGGAAAGCACCACACCGATTTGAGTGGACCAGTCCAGTCAGTGCAAGCATTTGTCAGTAATCGTGTAGCTCAACTCAGAACACGAGGAGCTCAACTATGACTAATTAACTAATTTCCTTCATCTATGACAGTTTTACTCGTATGTTAATGTATGCATATTTAGGACAGCTTCTAGTCAGACGTAGGTACTTACCAATGTTTTATCAAGTTAGAAAAAGACTTAATTTGTCAACAAAATAAAATTAACATATTTTTTTCAAAAATGTATTTCGTATAATAGTTAAATAACGTTTCCTGCATCGTTACGTAAAGATTTACCCACGTATAAGGATATAGCAATAACATTTAAAGCGAAATATAAATTAATATTGAAATGTACGAAGCAAAACCATTTGAGGGAAAACTATGTAGACGTATGTAGCTCCATGTTTCAGCAGAGTGAGCAATAGTTGGCAAACCTCGAACCTGCAAACAACAACCGAAACCGCAAACTTTAAAATTAAAACCGACTGGTTTTATTAAATAAGCGCAAATCTGTGCCAACCCTAGCAGTGCAAACACGAGGAATCGCTGTGAACTTCTCTGTTCATACCTACTTTGTTTATGAGCACATGCCTAGTTTGTTTAAAAGTATATAACTTTGAAGTTAAAATACGAACATGTTTGAACAGTTTATTTACAGCCAATGAATGTAAATGGTTAATATGAATAATGCTAGGTTCGTGTGAGCTAGGGCTGGCACTAAAGGGCGCAGCAATTCATGGTAAAGTATAGGCGATAAGTGACAGTAGTGTAGTCAACCTTGAAGGTCGTTGCCAGAAATATATGGGGTATATATGTTTTCTGGCGAAGTGCGAAAATGTTTTGTATTTTCGGTGACAAGAAATAGAGATACGTACAGTAGATTATGGGTGTGACTACGCATAGAGGGTGAGTTGTAGACGTTGCGAACCCAATGAATACCTAAAAGTTTTCTAAGTAAGTTCATTAATTAAACTACTCTTACTACTCGGACGAAATCGTAATGTCTTTGAAAAGTTCCTGCTACTTAACCTCTCGAATGTCTTATGTTACACAGTCTGACATGTCTTTCTATTGTGTCTCTAATTACGACAATCAAAGAGTTAAGAAACTAGAGTCTGTACTGTAGGTCATTGACGAATTCTTGGAAAAACTAGTCCATAGTCACTCTTTCTACTGACTAAAGACTACGCACTTAATACAGTGTGTATATATGGTAACAAATCCTGAGCTTAGTAAGTTTGAAAAACCTTACATCACCAAATAAAAATGAAAGCGATACGAAAAATGTGGTTCAAGATCTACCTATATGCAAGTGAAAAATGACATAAAAGTACAATGCACAATTAGTAGAAAATAAAAGTCCACAATTAACACTAATGTCATACTAGTCAACTCCTCAATAACAAAAGATAAATTTTGTATGAAAAAAGACGGTTTCAAAGTCAGTGCAACAATTTAAACGAAGCTCTGGTTTAGTACCGCGACTCGCAACAAATCAATTCATAAACCACCCAATTATTCCGATATTTCATTGTCCATCTCTGAATAAAGTCGTCAGCAAGAGGAATTGATTCAAATCTAGCCCCGGCAGGTTTACCTAGTACCGATCTGTCAGCGAATCAACTCGGCTGCTTTATATCATAACCCAGTAAGTGCTTCAAACTAAATTTTTCCATAGATCGCCAATACAAGAGTGGAAATGCTTTTTTTAATGGTTCATTTTCCTGTTAATGTGCAAAATATAATATTTTTTTTTTTTGTAAGCAACGGACTCCTTTTGCTGCGGTTTGAAATGGTCATAGTGACTGCCTATATTTTTTATTGGTTTGTAAATAGTAGTTTTTGGCACGCAACGGACATTTTCATACTGCTAAAACTAGTAATTTAGCAATATGAAAATCTCAACAACCTATCCAACTAATCTTATGAACGTCTTCGTTATTGCTCATAATCTAACGCAGGTGTTTTTACAATTTGATGAGACTTACTATGATAGTAAAGATTAAAGTGTTATTGGGTTTTTCCATCAGCCCGGAGTCTGTATTTGTGCCCAGTTGATGACAATAGGCTTGTACTTACATGAGATTTGAACATCACTGAAAAAATGTGGCTGTAATAGAGGTACTACATCTCTGCGTACAGGTGTTTATGTAAAGATTTTGTGAAAAACTTTTTTCCTCATTTGTCCTAGGTTTGGGTTTGTACTGGGTTTTGCTTTTGATATGAGGCAGCCAAACTATCTAGGTCAATCTGCCGCCGACAAGTTAAATAATTGAAATCACTTTGGCCGGATATTGATATAGGCTGGTGTTTCATGCTGTGGCGTGCATTTTGTATAGATAGTCGAATATTCATTAACTAGTATTAAAATTAATTTGTGGTTTGTAAAATGTATGTGGGTCAGTGGCTATAAAGGTAGGTTCATACAGAAATTAATTGCTGCATGAAAACCACATAGTTTATTACAGTCTTGTATTCATTACCAATATGACGATAACTAAATAACCGTAAAACAAAAATAAATAAGAAAAACTAACCTTATCATGCTTCTTATTCAAAATGACGACACATTTCTAAATAAATAGCAAAATCTTGGCATGATCAAGCGTAGATGGCTGCACAATTTTCACACATTGTGACCCTGATAGCGATGAGATGGCTGAGCAATATTATCAAGGGCGCCGCCGGATAGTTGGACCTTGACATCAGCTAAAAACGATACTGACGGAAAAGCTAACACGCGGGCAAAAATATGGCACATGGTACGGCTTTTCAGAGGTTCGTCTCTAAAATCAAAGTCAAATCATTTATTTCAAATGAGCACATAAAAGGCACTTTTTAATGTCAAAATTTACTTCCAAAAGGGGTTTAGAAGAATAAGCAAGAAACTCCATAGTTAGGTACTCTTTTAAAATGTTACACAATATTTTGTATACTTACAATCATTAGGTTTATAAAGACGATGTACCTGGAAGAAAATACTATGGGTTGATACAAAAAATTTAAAATGATGCAGTTTATCATCATGCCTAGCCTCCAGTCTAACCGGAACTAGCTGAATACCATTATTTTACATGAAGCAACTGCCTATCTGGCCTCCACAACCCAGTTACTGGGTAATACGATACCCCTTGGTAAGACTGGTTGTCAGATTTTTTGGTTTGGGTTTTTGATTTTTTTTTTTCCTGACGACCCGTAACTGTCAAAGTTCCACGAATGATAGCTTACACCAACGGCGGCACGGTGAGATCTTGAAATGTAAAGATGGTCACCCATCCATGGACCAACCGCGGCAAGCGTAGCTTAACTTTATCAATACATCCGTGCGGCTGTTACACCTTAGCCACAAGCCCCACAAAAAAAAATGATGCAATTACAGATGAATTAATTATGACAAGTGACAGATACACATTGCTCACATAATATTTACAAATTGTATGTAGATGCTTTTCCTGAAATTTTAACAAATAATTAAATCAGTGTGTGAGTTACCTTGTCATACATACCTGTGTCTTGTTAAAGCGCTATTATGCCATGTTAACGAACTGTATACAATTTAAGATTTTTCAGGGACATATTTAAACCTACTGTCTCAGCAAGGCAGTCTCGCAGCTACGTACCGTAAATGTAACCTCAACCGCATTTCTATGCACCTAGGTAAACGAATAAATAACCGTTACTTGGCATGCCGACCCCCGCTCTGCGTTCCTCGGAACATAAGAGCTCTTATATTTTCTGCAGTAAATTCAAACCTGTTGGACTAGATGTACAGTGAACTTCTGGGTAAAAAAACTGCACAGTGAACTTTCCACTGAAGGTTTTGCATTTTTCGTTTTTCGGATTCTCTTTTTCAAATGAAATACGCATTTGCGATGGACTGACGAGCAATGAACAAAGTAATAATTGGAATTTCTGTGACGAGACAATTGATTTATTCATGAAACTTTCTGTTCAATGATCGTCATGAATTTGGTTCAAAAAAGAAAACGGTTTCAGCCCACTTCACACTAGGTAATCGAAATGATGATGGCAGAATATCTCGTGTTGATTACGATGCAGCCGGTGGATTCTGTAAAAATCTCACCGTGAAAACTTAGGTGAAGTGAGTTTGTTTTTGCTAGGAATTGACACTATTGACAGCTCACTCCACGCTCACTTCACCTCAGTTTTCGCGGTGAGACTTTTACAGAATAGCACCGCAGGCCGTCTGTGATCGTCATTTATTTTTGGCATTTGAATGACTGTTTTGATGGAGTCCGTTCGCAATCACACGCACTCATTTGCATTGAAAGCGTGTTTTCTCGCTCTAGCGAATGACGTCTCTAAGTTACAGAAAGAGATACCTAAACAGAATAATGCTGATCCGAACGTGAAGTAGATTTTACACAAGTTACTCCTGCTATCAAAGTTTATTTGCTGGCGTACGATGCAGTAAAATAAAAATGGGTAAGTCAGATATTTGCACTTTCCCCTCGAAGAATTTATAGCTTAGTAGCATCTCCTCAAAGATAACTGACAATAGATACCTACCTAATAGTAATTATGCATGTAGATTGATTGAATTCTCTCATCCCATTGATATCTGAATGGGAAGTGCGTTTAATATTCATAAGGAATCGATTGATTGTAGCATTCGTCATGATCTCCGTATTGCCAACTGAACAGAATTCCAAGTTGTTATCAAGACAGATACATTATTTATCGTCCCTTTAACTCCCAGATATGAGTAATAGCGGACAGCATAAATCGCTGTTTTTATGAAGGCGTTGTTTTTAAGACGCCTTTATGAAAGATTATTAAGTTCCCCTGCCAAAATTGCTGCTGTTCTGTAGCTTTAATCTATGGGACGTAGTTTAAGAGGCAAATGACATCTATGAATACACATTGGATTGTGTGCAGCTGGCTTTTTTTATTTATTTCTTTTTTTTTCTGGCTGGGAAATCATCAAATGATCCCCTCCCGCTCTGGGTGAAGCGGAAGGGAGTGTCAGACTCTTACTGACTAAAACCCACCCGTGTTCCTTCCTTAGCCCTTTATGTTCCGGGCCAGCGGTGACCCTTTCGGACAATCCCGCTGACCCGGCAGGCTTCGGCCCTATGGGGCCCCTGGTACCTTTAATGATACATAGCCTACCCGTAGCCCAACCCAAAGGCACGCGTAAACCGAAATAGTATCATCATCATCTGCCTAGCCTTTTCCCAACTATGTTGGAGTCGGCTTCCAGTCTAACCGGATGCAGCTGAATACCAGTATTTTACATGGAACGACTGCCTATCTGTCCTCCACAACCCAGTTACTGGGTAATATGATACCCCTTGGTAAGACTGATTGTCAGACTTTCGGGCTTCTGATTACCCGTAACGACTGTCAAAGAGCCATGAATGACAGCCGGGACCAACGGCTTAACGTGCTTTCCGAGGCACCACCCACACACACACCAACCGCACACCACATCCACACCCATCCACACGACCCATCCACAGACCAACCGTGGCAAGCGTAGCTTAATCTGATCCAGATACTATTTCGATTTATCCGGAGGGTTCCGTGGTTAAATAATAATAGCCGCACAGGTCGATCGATCGGATGCGATGACCATTCGTCACTTTAGCCATGTCGTCGCTATCCCTAATAGGTCACATTCACTAATACATCACCTTGTGCATCTGGTCATTTTCTTAACTCGTTTCATGCTGTATTTCGGATCGATCGACCTGTGCGGCTGTTATTATTTAACCACGGACCCCTTCGGATAAACCGAAATAGTATCTGGTCATGAAATCGATAACACCTAAATATTAAGAAGTTCCGAGCAATGTATCTATCAACAATCCAGGATTACAGCCCAACTTTTTCCCAAATAATAGAGGCTACACATTAATATCATCGCGGAATGTTCCCAAGGGGAGGGACAGAAATTACAGAGCATTACGTGTTACGAACCAAGAGGAAATAAATTCAAGAAAAAAATTCTGAACCTTGCGCAACAATTCTCAGATTGAGATCGGCAGACGCTGTTCGGTCGAACATAAAATACAAAACTTTAGCATATTCTACAAAAAACTATTCAGTGTCGAACTTATTCGGCGACAACAATGTCCCGTAACTTGTGTCAAGTTTTGTATTAGCTACATTATCTACTACTTACCCGTAGGCAGGTAAATATGACCCGAAACAACGCTGAATATCCCTGGGACAAATATTATTCGTCTTTTAAAGATATCTCACTATAGTCTCCACTCCAGGACGCGTCTGCTTCACCGGCCATCGATCCTTCGACAAACATGGCCAGCTCACTGCCGCTTCAGTTTGCTTACTCTGCAAGCTATGTCGGTAACTCCGGTTCTTTTCCGAATAATTTCATTTCTGATTTTCTCCTTCAAAGAAAGTTTGAGCATAGCTCGCTTCATAACGTGCTGAGCGACCTTAAAATTGTGGACAGCGCGATTGTTATTATTGTTGATTGAGCCTAAAAAGGCCACTTTGGCAGAATCATAAAAGGATAACATTATGAATCATAATATGGCGAAGACAGTCCGTGTTTTTCTTTTTTTCGCTGCACTACGTAGCGCGTAGGTATAATCAAAGAGATTGAGATTGGATTTGGATTGGATTGATTGGTATTTTAGCACAGACAAAAAAAAATAACTGAAAAATTCTTCACCAATGGGATTTGATACGATTAACGTAACAGTTAACTGTCCATTATGATTCATAATGTTTTTCTTTTATGATATTGCCAAAATGGCCTTTATAGGCCCCCAGGTTTCCGCACCGTGTCATAACGGGACGACGTGTTTCAGTACCGTGTAGCGATATATATGTTTAAGTCCCGTGTATTAGGAGCAGTCAACCGGGCACAAATCCAGATTCTCGACTCATTTGTTGCCTAAAATAGCCTTGTTTTTTTATTTACTACTAGCTGTCCCCCGCGGTTTACCCTGCAGAAGTTTCGATCCCGTGGGAATATTGGGATAAAAAGTAGCCTTTATGTTAATCCAGGGTGTCAGCTAACTCCATACAAAATTTTATCAAAATTGGTTCGGTCGTTTGAGCGTGAAGAAGTAACAAACATATAAACACACGCACACTCACAAACTTTCGCCTTTATAATATTAGTAATAATAAATAATAATAAAATCTTTATTTTCAGGCTACTATGGCCCATAGATAAATACCTTACAGACTAACATATATATTATAATAGTACAATGTGTGTTAGTGTATAAACTTAAAACTATGTTAGTAAAACTCACTTCACTCGAGCACTGTCTTTGTGCGATCGTGTGGCACTTGTCCGCGGAAGCGACGGAACATTACACCTAGCGGCCAAAAGTCCTCTGCCATGACGAGGTGCAGGTAGCATGTAGGTACTCGCACCACGAACGCCTTGAATTTGACGTTGCGGCGCGATTCAAGCAACTGCACTCTCTCTCTATAATATTAGTGTGATAGTATACTGGCTACAGGATATATTCACAGCATGTAACGCACAATAAACACAGTTCAGCTAGTCCCACTGACCATGCATTAAAACACACACTGCATTATGTAAATTTGAGAAGCTGCCTACGAGAGTTTAGGAAACTAATTTAGTGCTTTATGTGCCTAGAACTAAAGTCCTTAGTCATATCAAATATGGAATGAAGTTTAGTTCGAGGTACTCTCTCTAATCTACTAACTTCAACGCAGTTTGACTTCAGGAGACCGCTTTTGTGACGAAAATCAAACGGCCGCAAAAAGCACACAGACGGTTTGGTCTGACTATTTTTGTCAGACAGAGAATAATCGCTGAATATTTAAATCAGAATGGATGTTATTATTTAAGTTATCACTATTCTTTTTGACTATGATTCAGTACAGAGAAATATAACCCATTGAAGGACTGAACGAGACACAAAAGAAGGTTTATTATTAAATTATTATGTCTGGGAGCGTTTAGTGTCCCGCAAAGTGTTAATGAACTGACAATACTCCTGAAACATTACTTATAAGTAAATGAAGAGTGGCATATAACCTGTATGCAGTAGTTAGACACATTGGACTTTAATAAATCGTTAAATAACATGCTAATATGGATACCAGCAGACTAAGACATCATTCTTGATACTGGCAGCTTTCAGATTAGATTCCAAATTCGACATAGGGGAGAGCTAAAGAAAAAAATGCTTAAAAAAATGTTCTTTTCTTGTCTATGGTGTTTGCGTTTTTAAATTTCCCCTGGAAAAATTGCTGCTGTGCTGTAGCTTTAGTCGATGGAACTTAGTTTAAGAGGCAAATGTAGGTAATCTATGAATACACATTGAATGGTGTGCAGTTGGCTTTATGGTACTTTAAATGATACATAGCCCACCCTCCTAACCCCACCCCGAAGCAACGCGTAAACTGACTAAGGGGTGATTTCACCAAAGTCAAATATCTTTTATCATGAAATGAAATTGACGTCTGACAGTTCTAGTGTCAGACGCCAATTTTATTGCAAGATAAAAGATACCTATGGAAAAACTGTCATAAATTCAAATTTTATTCTCAGGATATGACTTAACTTAACTTAACTTTGACTTAAGAAGTCATCCTTTTTGTTCTTTTGTTTCTAGGATAATGTTTGGTGAATATCGCCCTAAATAAGTTTAAATTCTATTTAAGTCATAACACCTTCATACCACAAACTTTTTGTTTCAACTTTAAAATTAACACAATGTATGGTTTTATTATAACAAATGAGCCTCGTGAGTGACGTGAAATGTTGAAAACTAAAATAACAGCAGTTTTCCGTGCTAGTAAAATAAATCATAACATGGCTTACGACCACCTAACATTGTTAACTTGAATTTAGAAAGAAAAATATTTAAAGACTTTGGGCTGATTTTTCCACAGCCAGATAACTTTATTTGAGAAATAAAATTGACGTTTGACAGTTTTTGTATGAAATAACTGTCCAATTTTCAAAATTATTCCTCGAATAAAGTTATCAGGTGATTGAAAAATCAGCCCTTAAGGCGAAAGCGCCAGGGTAGCCCGCGAAATTCCATTTTTTTTACGTTTTTTTCAATTTCCTGGTCAGTATTAAGTTGTACGTTGATTAAAATATGATTCGCGGCCGTAACAAATATGTATTTTTAGAGAATTATAATCATTAAAGTCATCAACACAACTCTCTAAGACCATGTAATCCCCAAGAATGACTATTTCATGAAATCTTGACATTTGGGGATTGTATTACTGATAGTCATGATTATAATTCTGTAAATTGACGTTCAAACGTCAAAAATATATGGTTAAACAATCGCTAATCATAAATAAACCCCTAAACCGTTTCAAATATGACCACAACACTGATCACAAAGTAGGCAGTTCATTGCAAAATATATCACTTTTATGAACAACACAGGCTGAACTTCCCTGTGTTCACACTATGCAAATGAGCTCATTGAAAAAAGGAACTTGCCAACGAACCAGCCAATGACAGTCGAGAAAATTAAAATGTATGAGACAAACGAGGCTTAATTTTGGAAACTTTTATTTGTTCCAAATTCGAATGTGACATAACGCTAGGCTGCAAGAGCGACCTTTACGTAACCCTGCACCGTTTTAGAATTTACTAGCTTTAGGCTCTCTTTGGCTTGGAAATAGGTATGCGGCAAACAGGGGGTTAGGAAGTTTGAACTTGGAATAGAGATTTCTGGCTGCGTTTAGTTTTATCGCTATGCCGATTGAGAGGTTAATAATAAGCCATTCTGGCTCAGGGTCTTATCAATAGTTTCGAACTTGTTGAACGTAATTAACTGCCATTAAAGTCAAATAATCAAACATAACGTGATAGTCCCTCCTTTTTAGGGCTAAGCTTCCGCTGTCCGTCTGTTACCGGGCTGTATCTCATGAACCGTAATAGGTAGACAGTTGCAACTTTCACAGTGTGTGGCGTGTGTATTTCCATTGCAGTAAAAAAAAAAATTAAGGGAGACCACCTTTTTTTACAATTTTTTTATACACCATGAAAGAAACGTGTTTTTATTTTTTATACGTAGTGTTAAATATTATACGGTGATACATAGCCCTTCGTGTGCGAGACCGACTCGCCCTTGACCGGTTTTTCTACTATCAGGTATCATTCACAATCATATCCCTCAAATATAGTAAAAAATATCCCAGTCCCAGTTGCTTCAGCGAGGTTTTTCCATGCCTATTATAGGTCTTGCGCTCATTAAAGAAAATGTTTTCTTTGTCAAAAACACATTGTCTTGCTTTCTAAAGAACAGCCAAGGCCAAGCTCACATGGAATGGTTTTATACGACAAACGTGTGCTAGAATGTAGATTGAAGATACCGCTGTTCACTTTTACTTTGAAAATATGGCGTGGTAAGTTCACGTAGTCATACTGTTTATGTTTTCTGCAATTTCTTCAAGGTCAACTAAAGCTCTAACTATAAATGCCTGTCACTTGCCCACTGCATTATCATCATCATCATCTGCCTAGCCTTTTCCCAACTATGTTGGGGTCGGCTTCCAGTCTAACCGGATGCAGCTGAATACCAGTATTTTACATGGAGCGACTGCCTATCTAATCTCCACAACTCAGTTACTGGGTAATACGATACCCCTTGGTAGACCACGAATGACAGCCGGGACCAACGGCTTAACGTGTTTTCCGAGGCACGGAGGGGTCTCGGTATTTAAAGATGGTCACCCATCCACAAACCAACCGCGGCAAGCGTAGCTTAATCTGATCTATTGACCTGTGCGGCTAGAGAAACTCCGCAGATGTGATGAATACTTATCGATATCTAAACACGATAAAATATAGTATCAAAGATTTGATGGTTTTTTTCGGGGGTCAACGACCGTTGGTAGTGTTATTACTAAAAGTATCATAATCAGCCTTTAATGCTCCCACTGCTGGGACACAGGCCTCCTCTCTGAAAGAGGGCGTAGGCCGTAATCCACCACGCGGGCCCAGTGCGGGTTGGTAGATGTCACATGTCTTCGAATTTTTGGGTTCTAGGACATGCCGGTTTCCTCACGATGTTTTCCTTCACCGTTTTGAGAGCAGCGGTGATGAAATTAAATACACAATGGGATACCGGAATAAATCAATTAAAGTGCCACTCGTCAGTATGATACCCCTGGGCCTCCCATCTCACAGATAAAAGTGAAATCTCTTTGAAAAAGTCTACCATTTCAATGTTTATTTTATTATCGTAGGTACCTACTGGAAGGCCTATCGTTCACACGATGTTTTCCTTCACCGTTTTGAGAGCAGTGGCGATGAAATAATTTACACAAAGTAAAGCGCCTTTCTGAGTTTGAACCTACGACCTACAACAGTAACTCGTAAGTCGCGGTCGATGCCACTGGGCCACCACTGCTCTCACTACTAAAAGTATGAGTTGGAAAATCTGTTTTCTTTTGTTTTATCATGTTTAGATATCGATTAATTTATTGTAACCCTGTATAGAAAACAAGCTTTGTAAGTAATGTAATTTATTGTAATTAACTTCAGTCTTTAACGTTAATTAACTTGTTTTTAACTTCCTGTCAGAGATGACTTCCCCTTTATTCATAAACGTTGCTCAAAGTTAAGTAGTGATTAGCGACTGTTTAACCATACCTACATTTTTGACGTTTAAACGTCACTTAACTTTCACACACCAACAACACTGGTCACTGACACTGGTCTGACAACCAGTCTTACCAAGGGGTATCGTATTAACCAATAACTGGGTTGTGGAGGTCAGATAGGCAGTCGCTCCATGTAAAATACTGGTATTCAGCTGCATCCGGTTAAACTGGAAGCCGACCCCAACATAGTTGGAAAAAGGCTATAGGCAGATGAAACGTCACTTAACTTTAATCATCGTTTATAAATAAACCCCTTTAACACAAAGTTTTTAATTCACAGAATAATTCAAAGCAATCTCCGGTCCACCGCGACATAAACAAAACACATAAGTACAAAAAAAAACAAGCGTAAAAAGTTTTTATTCATCCAATAAAAGAGAACTTGAGCGAACATTGCTCTCACACACACGAACAAACAAAAATTTTACACAAATGGCTTTTGCCTGCGGCATGGTATTTCAGTGTAGTTTCTCTCAACAGTACACAACCATAGTGCAGTGTTTTAATTAATTAACAGCCTGTTAGTGTTTCTCGCGAATATTCTTGTAAATAAGGGGTTATTCCGTTTCAATTAGTTTAATTTCGGCTTGTTGTTTCGCGTGACGACTGTGGTGTCAGTTGTCCCTTCAACACAATTGAATTTGAAACATTATTATAAAAGTCGCAAAAATGGTTGTTGTGTTGTTTTGTTGTGGTATCGGCCGCGACTTACGTGATGTATGTAGGTCATGAGTTCATACCCAGGTACTTAACCTTGCGTATTTAATTTCATCACCACTGCTCTCAAAACGGTGAAGGAAAACATCGTGACGGAACCGGCTTGTCCTAGAACCAAAAATTCGAAGACATGTGACATCCATCAACCCGCACTGGGCCCTCGTCGTGGATTATGGCCCACTCCCTCACACAGAAGGTAGGCCTGTGTCCCAGTAGTGTGAACAGTACAGGCTGATTATAATTATTGTTTTAATTACTCCTGCAATACTCCAGCGAATATCAAAATGATGGATTTA
The DNA here is from genome assembly GCA_948474745.1 of Oligia latruncula. Lineage (NCBI taxonomy): Eukaryota > Metazoa > Arthropoda > Insecta > Lepidoptera > Noctuidae > Oligia > Oligia latruncula. Next base: position 7,002,153 of record OX419693.1, on the reverse strand, counting down.
ATTTAGCAAGTTTAGTCTTTACACCTATCCGAACACATTTTATGTAATTCGAAACGTACGCATCATAAATGCGCATACTAATAATGTACAAAGTTTCAGCAGGTAACGACAGAACCACTTAATACAGGGAAACCGGTCCATAAGGCTCTTTATAATCGACCCTACAATCAAACTTTCCCACGTTATAGACGAAAATACTATGTGTTATTTTTAGGGTTCCGTACCCAACGGGTAAAAACGGGACCCTATTACTAAGACTTCGCAGTCTGTGCGTCCGTCTGTCTGTCACCAGGCTGTATCTCAAGAACCGCGATAGCTAGACAGTTGAAATTTTCACAAATTATGTATTTCTGTTGCCGCTATAACAACAAATACTAAACACAAAATAAAATAAATATTTAAGGGGGGCTGAAACGTTTTTTTTTCGGTGGTACGGAACCCTTCGTGTGCGAGTCCGACTCGCACTTGGCCAGTTTTTCCTTTTGTTATCTTATCGTATGCTGTACCGGTTGACGTCATCACGTCAATGCCAGCTGTCGCTGAAAACCAGCGCTGGGGCTCTGTCTCGCATAGGGTCGTAGCATTATGCTGAGCGACGGCCGTTTTGCGTGGATGTGACGCATATTTTCCCCTAACTTGTTCTTTTTTGTGTTGATGTCCTTTTTCTGCGTCATGTTTACTGCAAATTACCGTATTTTCTTTCTTTCTTTCAAGTACTTAAATATTTCGCCACCTACCGCTAAAATCACATAGGTATAGGTAGTCTTTATTTTTCTTTATTTTTTTTTATCTTTTACAGAATATTGTTTATCTTTTAACTTCTTTTTCATTGAGTTAGCCCTGCTACAGTTAAAGTTTGCTTACAGCTTGTTTTATGTTATTTAATGTAGTAATTTGTGGAAAATGTTGTGGTTATTATATTTGTTAAGTTTAATTTTAAGACAACACTATTTAAGCTTAATATACTACTGTTTGTTTTCCCAAATGTAATAAATAAGTCACATATCACATACATATAGTCACATTATGACATATGTCTTTCCAGTTCCTAAAGTAGAACTTTATAGCTAACCTCGATATGCCTGAAATCTAAGAATAGGGTGTCAAAGAGAGAGCAGACGGTGCATTTCAACTTTTCAATAGACTGGGAACCTTATTTCTGTCCATCATCTCGGGAACGAAAATACATGGGAATTAGCTAATAAAATTTTTAAATCGTCATCATCGACGTCAAAGACGTCCAGTGCTGGACATAGGCCTCCCCCAAGCACCTCCACTTCGACCGGTTCTACGCTTCTCGCATCCAACAGGTTCCTGCGGCCTTCACAAGGTCGTTGGACCACCTTGTGGAAGGCCTTTCAAAGCTACGTCTTCCGATACGCGGTCGCCACTCCAGAACCTTTCGGCCCCATCGGCCATCTGTTCTGCGAGCAATGTGCCCTGCCCACTGCCACTTAAGTTTGGCAATTCTTCGGGCTATGTCGGTTACCTTGGTTTTGATTTCCTCATTCCTGATTCGATCACGCAGGGAAACTCCAAGCATAGCCCTCTCCAATGCCCTTTGGGTGACTTTTAACCCTTCTTATAAAGCCCATTGTGTGAAATTTTTAAATACCACTTTGTTTATAATAGTTCAGAATTGAGTTTGAAACAATATACGAAACCAGGCACTTTAATTATTAGCAGTAAAATATTAATTTTCATTTTATACATTCACAGTTTCATATTTTACACATTCGGCTCAAACAAAATACCTACATAGCCGAAATAGTCCACCGGGCTTTAAAAGTTTAGGTAGGTTACACAAAAAAATCCGATATCAATTTAATAGATCCTACACTCCATTATTTTTGTTCACACACTGTAAAATAAATCGGATAGCGAGGCCTCGATACATCAACAATTATTGGACCAATCGATTCTTCATGAACGTTGTACTGTTACAGGAAACCGAATTGACCGTTATTAATAAAGTTCTGGAAGAAATAACAGAGTCAACCACTGACACTCCATTGAAAGAAATGGCATAGAATGGTAATCTCGTACATAATGACAAATGAATTACTGTCTTACGGGGGAATCTGCTAAAATTTTGACAGTTACTTTGATCAGTGACCTACCATTAGAACGTCATTGTGCAGTCATTGCTTTTAATTCGTTACGAGTATCGTATATGTTCTGTGCCATTGACCGACCAATGATCGACCATTATGAATTTAGCAGATTACGAACTTTTAGCAAAATGACACTGGGATAGTGTTGGAATGACGAATTTATAAAAATAGCAGACTTAGGCCCCTGTTCTTCCTAGCGAATGCACTAGGAAGTGATGAAGGGCGGGCGTTTTTGGGAGACTGTGTTCTGCAACTTTGACGTTCGAAAAGGGCTGATTCTCAGCCTAATTTGAATAAATGACTTTTGATTTTGATTGTTGCGAAAGAGGATAGAAAATGGAAAATTTGAAACAATTAGCAAGTCAATATAACAATCCCTTCCCTACCTAATTTATTGCTTCGTAGAAAGTTTGTGAGTAACGTTCTTATTTCTTAAACAAATAAATGAAGCATTGCATTCAAATCAATTCAATGCAACATTTATTGCTACTAACTTCCAAGAGAATATTGCAAGCGTACTGAACGTAACTGCACTAGACTCAATCGGCCTTAGAGTATGTAACACAAAACGTTTGAATCCATCCGCTCTGAAGCGAAGTATCGTTATCAATGTATACGATCTTATACGTAGTAAAGTACGCCTTCAAAGTAAACTTGATGCATCAATTCAAAGTGTCTCAAGTTATATACAAAAATAAATTGAAGTTACTGAACACCTGTCCAACAAAAAATGAAGAATTCAACATTTCACGAAACGTACATGAAAAACACGCAACGAAAGTGACTCGACAAATTGTAAATATTGAGTTAGCCAACTTTTTAATTTCAAACCACTCAAAGCATTTTATGCATATAAAAAGCCGCGTGAACCTAACGAAATTTCTGCACCAACCTTGTTTGAAATAAAAAAAACGCACGGGGGAGAGCTAAGCCGGTGTACTGCGCAGTGGTCCATTTCTCCCGTTCCAGTTAGGGGGCTCGCTCAGTCGGCGCTCACGTGTCGAGAGCTCTCGACCTTTACCGAGCAACCAATCGACACGAATCTTAAAGCGCCTTTTTAAGCGCATTATTTAAATACAAACAAAACATCGTAAAATTAAAAATATAATGTGAAAAGTGAAGTTTTACCAAAAAAATATTTTTCAAAACAAAAATGCAAGAGTTTACAAATTAGTTTGCGAGCGCCAAAAGTGAGGAGCAATGATCAAGAAAAGTTATCAAGGCGTGTTTTTAAGCTTCGCTTCCATCTCCTTCTGCTGTCAAATTAATGAAACTATAGCCAAGAGTGCGAGTAGATTCATTGGTAAGTACCATAATTAACTTTTAAACAATTTTCGCATACTCGTAAAGGCGTATCGACAGGATTTACGTTACAAAACTGCCATAAATCGTGTCAATACATGAATAATAAATGATAAGGCGTTTTACACTTAGGTCTCAGAAGTGTAAATTATTTATTTACGCACATCGTACGAGATCTAAGCCTTGAAACTCTTACTTAATTCAAGATTTAACTACTAAGCCCTCAGAGAGTTTGTTTTATGCTACAAGTTTTTTGTACCGCGTGAAGTTGTCACTATTGTAAAAAAGTACGACAAAAGTCTTTGCCAAAAATCCGCATGGCAAATTGAATACATTATTCCTCCATTCGTGACAATATTTCTACCTGAAAATGTACGTTGCAGGTTGCAGATTAATTATTTCTCAAAAGACCGTATTTTCTTAATGAATTTTCAGCGGAAAGGTTATATACGACATCGTTTATACTTTTATTCTACTTTGCAACGACTTTCTGGAAAATGTTGAATATTGCAGAGAGTACGAGAGTGCTAACGCGTTATCTCCTTAGGGAATAAGCAGCTCTATCTAGTGGCATCGATGCGACGTCGTCTTATCTAAAATAATTTATCAGGCCTTTGAAACGTGCAATTCATAAGTTACAAATACATAAGTAATAATATAGTTTGTAAGAAAGTGTGTCGTTAGCGTAAAGAAATTAATGTACTTACAACAATTGATATATTTCAACTCACAGAAAGATATTGTGACATTAACAAGTCGATTGGAACAAGGGCCTCCTTTCCTGTCAACAAAAAGAGAGAAACATTTCCTCCATTCACAAGTAGCCCTAGAAAATTGAGCTTTCGAGCGCAAAATTGCCTTCTACAGAGGCTCTTTACAGACGTTAGAAGCTAAAAGATAATTACTCATCAAAATACTACTCCAAAGGCATTAAATGACGCCATGATATCAAAGGCTTTCGTTGGGTTATTATTATTTCAAATACTCGGCGATTTTCATGGCGCTGTAATCACCAGGCGCGGGAACCAGCTCTGTTCATCTATAATGTACACTTTTGCATAACATGCATATAGGTACTGTTAGGTTGTCGTTTGTGACGTCGTGTATGTGTGATGAGCTGGGAATTGTCAAATGGATGAGATGGGAATAAAGTTCGTAGGGGTAGGCAGAGTTTTAGATGGTGAATGTCAACAATAAAATTAACTAGCTAAGAAATAAATAATTATTTGTGCGCTACGTAGGCAACGAATAGTATTAAAGATCTGTCTACTATAACATACAATTTAAAACGTTATTGTAGTTCACCACTGCTCTCAAAATCGTGAGGAAACCGGCATGTTCTAGAACCAAAAATTCGAAGACATGTGACATCTATCAACCCCCACTGGGTCCGTGTCACAGCCCACTCCCTCTTACCGAGAGGCCTCCTCTCCTCTGTGTGTCCCAGTAGTGGGAACATTGTTGTGTGTTGTAATTAGCTCCTATTTTTTTTTTTTTTTTTTGACTAGATCAGCATCGGAACACTAAGAGTGTTGCTTCTTAGTGTTCCGATGCTGATCTAGTTGGGAAAAATCTTTTGTCTAAAGAGGATTTGACAAAGTCTAGTATTTATGTATCGATTACCGATACTGCTCTCGATACTTACCGCTGCAAAGAGGTGCAGTTTTTTTACAGCGTTGAGTGGTTACGAAACTAGAATGTTATCCGTAAAGTGCAGAATGTGAAATAGTTGACTTTTTTGTTCATTTTGTTGCACTATTTTGGCGGTAGCCCATTTGATTGTGTACGTTTTTTTTTTATAATAAACATTTATTCTTCCGTTTTTTGTTCCACAATTTTCGATTTGTCATCGCAATAATAGGCCCCTGTAACATGGAACTTAATAAACATATCTGACGAAATGTAGATGTACATAGATGCACCTGTGCCTAGCCCTTCAAGGATTACAGGCGTGATGTTATGTATGTTTGTTCCAATCTTTTAGGTCTTGTGCTGATGTCAACAAAGCTCATCTTTAGGTGTTCAGCACATCTAATCATTTTTTCCTAGGTCTGTATGTTTCGGTCATAATCAGCTTATAATGTTCCCACTGCTGGGACACAGGTCTCCTCTCTGTGAGAGGGAGTAGGCCATAATCCACCACGCGGGCCTGGTGCGGGATGGTAGATGTCACATGTCTTCGAATTTTTGATTTTAGAACATGCCGGTTTCCTCTCGATGTTTTCATTCACCGTTTTGGGAGTAGTGATGATGAAATAATTTACACAAAGTAAAGCTCTTGTCGGGGTTTGAACCTACGTCCTATAACTACATAAGTAAGTAAGTCGCGGCCGTTTCCACTGGGCCACCACTGCTCTCCACCGTTCCGAAAATCATCCAATAATAACTGTAACTGAAAGCCAATAAAAGATTTATGATTTTACATTGAAACCTCAAATCCATACTTCTTGGAGACTGTCCAGTTCAATTTACCACAAAATATAGCTCCGCCATTACCTGATTTACTTCGCACAACTTCCCCACTGCAACATGCCTGAGTAACTCGTGGGAAGGCACCGTAAGGCACCTGTCCTACCGCCCCGGCGAGTTACTAGAATTGAGTAGAGCTAGCTACTGAAACGAGTTGACGAGCAACGAGTAGCGAAGGCGGCTACGAGTGATTACTCATACGTGCTAAGCGTGAATCTCTCGGCGAGTGTGTTGTCAACTGGCCAAGCGAGCGTCACTAAGCGAGTACAGTCACGAGCAATAATATGTCAACACTTGGCAACTTTCAATTGCGATTTTTTCAGGAAATAACGAATGCAACGTTGAAATACGGCACTTTACATAAATCTATGGGTTCGAAAATATTAGTTTATTAATTCTCCTTTATGTATTTCGTTCATTAGTTATTACAAAAATCGGTGAAACGATCTTTATGTATTTTAAACAGTAGGTCTTTTGACCGTAGTAACTTTAGTTTTCAAACAAAATAAATAGCGTAAAAATTGGCACGAAATAAACCACCCCTTGGTAATAAGCCACTAGACACGCGCAGGGCGATGGTATCAACAATTCAATACAAACTTTATGGTAAATTAAGTTTAATGTTGATACTAAAACCAAAAATGTCCTACAACTAGAATGTTAGTTGTTTAATTGTGTGTATGTTTGAAATACGTAATGTAAGATAGGTACGTGATTTCAATTAATATGATAACCGCCACACTGTATATTTTGCTTACACGGGATATCTATGCAAGGGACTCGGATATCTATGCACGGGACCTACAAACTTTTGTACGTGTCTTGAGCGAGAAAATCGTTGATATCTATAGTCCGCGCGGAACTAGTTGGCCGCGCGTTAGGTAAGGACGGGGGTGAGGGCAACGGGGTTGCCTAGTGTTTGCAACACACGTACTAAGTAATGACAAAGCGCCCCCACCCGTCCGTTCTACCGCTCACTTATCTAAGGCGCGGCCAACTAGTTCCGCGCGGACTATAGTCGCTTAATAGTCGGCGCGGCGGCGGCGGGCGGTGGGAAGCCATCATAAGGTTCAACTTAGTGAAACACATTGCTTAATGGTGCTCGTAATTGTCGAGCTGACTACTTATCACTACACTGCACTAATGCAGGGTACACTATAGCTCGATTATAATGTAACTTGTGTGTTGGAGATGTTTATGGCTTGGAGTTTGTTGTATATTGTTAATTGGGGATATACATATTTTAACGAGTAAATCTATACCTACTATATCATAATATAAAGAGGTAAAAGTTTGTTTGTTTAGTACCAGTTGGATTTGAAAATTTATTTTTACGTTTAATAGCCCAATTCTTGAGGAAGGCTATAGGCTATTTAACATCACGCTATGACCCTTAGAAGCCGAGTAAAAAGACAAGAAGTCAGAAAGAGCGCTAAGCGAAAACGAAGTGATAGCGCGGGCAGGTAATGCGATGCGACGGATCGGTTGATCGGGGGAACAAGAAAAAAGAAAAGCTTTAGCTTCTGCATGCGTTTACCTCACAGAGCCTCACGCCTGCTTTCCTGAAAGGGTTAGACAGGAGTCTATAGCCACATTTCACCAGTTCCTAGGTTTGTATTCATCTCTAATAGCCACAGTTTCCTTAATTAAGTACCAAGCTTAGCTAAAGAACTAGTGATTGTCTACCTCATGTTCTACATAACCTTTATGTGCCTTAATGCTTGTGCCTATGGCATTAAGTCCGCCTCGGTACATTTATGTGCTTGAAGTATTAAATAAATAAATGAATTAAGGTGTGGTAATGCGTAATGAACCTCGTTTGTCCAAGGTTGAAAGGTAGTCCAGGTCCATCGTCCAAGCTTTGAAGTCTTATCTCGAGTGCATTGGTTGAGCTAACATCGCCAGCATTATTATTATTGTAGTTTGATATATTTAACACTGTAATTTGAAAACATTTTAAAAGCCAATTATATAAAAAAAAGTAACTGTGGACTTTCTTGCCGGCTCTTCTGCATAGGAAACAACCAATTGGAACCACGCACCTAGCTTCTAACATTTCATGTAGGTTTATGTGAGATCATATTAGTTTGGATTTTTTATTTTGATGGTTCATAATATCGCAAGGCGAGACAAGCATTCGATAGATATGTGTGATGTGCATGTGTGGGTGTGACCTGTATTCCCACAAAAGGATAATCAGAGGTGTATCTACATATCTTTGCCTATCAAATCGGCGAATACTGGTACAGATTGATTGACTGATCAATATCTTAATGATAGGACTATAATTGCAGTCGGATAGTCATTAGTCTTGCACTGATCATGTTCACTGTCTGGCTGTATTATATCAGTGTTCAATTATTCACCTCTTCAGAGAGAATGTCCCGAAATTACCACATTGAACAAAAGGGACCAACCCTGATTATTAATTCAAGCAGAAAGTTTGAGTAATCTTTATGACAATGTATTACGGTTCGGTCAAATTCAGACTTCAATTGAAAGGCGCAGAATTGAAAGAAAAAAAAGATTGGCGCATTTAAAATTAACAATATTTAAAAAAACAAATAAAAACAACCAGAAAAAAAAAACCAAAAACAGACCTGTGCGAAACCAAAAAGGCTCCTATCGCAGAATAATGGTGCTATTTAAAAAAAAAATACCGCAGCTCTGGTATTCTGAAATTGAAGGGTAGGTATTGCAAACAGTTCTATATTTACAATATTTAGTCTGTGTTCTATATGGTTCATCAGCATCCTATCAGTGTTGTGCTGGACGTAGGGTGTCGGGTGTCTCATACATGCATAAACTTACACCTTCTTCCAATGGGGGTAAGTAGATAAAACAGAACGCTACCAGCTACAAACCTTACATACTCCTTTTGCCTCGTTTACTTTCATCTGACGGGCAATTCTCGTAATTTTAAGAACGTTCACAGTCTGAGTACTGAGTCTGACCCTGATCAGTCTCAATTTGTCAAAACTACGTTGTAATTTCCCTACATTTTTGATAAGTTTTTGACATTGATTGTCGTTAAGATGAGATTGCGACTAGGTTTTGAACGTATTTAATTCCGGGAATTGGCCTTCTGGTCATTTACGTGCGCGTCTCATTTAACTTAATCCACGACTACCCTTATTCAACTCCAGCAATTCAATTCAGTTAGAGTGAATCGCATGATTGCAGCGTTAAACAAAAAAGGATACCTGCCAGTAGCGAAGGGTCAATTTTTGTAAGAGGTAAGCCGGAGTAGATATCTTTAATATGATTATATTATTTCTCTATAGAATACTGACTGTGCCATTTTTCAAAGGGAAGCCGATAGGAATCAAGTTGTATGGAACCTTTGCACCTGATACCTGCTTCTCTGGCCGTTACATCCGTAACAGTGGCAGTTTACCTAGCATTGCATAGGTGTTATCCCGCCACCCGTTGATCATTAGAGCTTCGTAGTGCAGTCGTAGGATGCACCGCCTGCAGGTGAACGTGACGTGAAGTTACGTGCTCTTTCCTCTATTCATTTATCTTCATTCATATTCGCTTACATGGCGTGGTGGTCTAGACTTTTTGGACCTGCTCCGTGAACATCAAGTTGCATGTTTTAGATCTGTGAACTACTATGTATATGTATATGACTTCTGCATATAGAATTTGGTGAAACGAAATTAATTATAAGCAAAATGACACCCTACGTCAATTTCTTGTAGCCATTTCATAAGAAAGAATGACAGTGGTGATTTGAATATACGGAAAATGTAAGTTGACTGTCAATTTAGTAAACAATGAAAATCCCTAACTTCACAACTTATGCTCTGCCTCATTAGAGCGTTGCGTTGCGTCGTCGCAACGTCGACTCAATAATGACTAATGATTAAATAAATTATGACAATTAAATTACTCAATAATAATGTGTAATGTATTAGTAATTATTATATTCATAATGACTCAATGTGGCTTACAATGCGTCGATCCGTGGCAACGACGTAACGCAACGCACTAATGAGGCATCGCCCTTATGTCATTTGTTCATAGTAGGTATACCTACACTTTATTATTATAACATAGATGCCTATGACTTACTTGGAATAACAACATTCAAATCTTGAAAAAAGAAGCCTAATGTCTGAAATAGCCAACACAATTAGCAAGCGTATAATGCAACGAGCAATTGTACGCTTTGCCTTCACAAAATTCGTTCTCTGTTTCAAATGATACATTTTCCCTGAAAAAGAACACTGACCAACGGACTGCTATTAGATTTTCATGTTTGCTTAGTAACGCTCAGTTCTCACCGGTTGTCGAAATGTCAGTTTACTTTGCTTTAAACAACCATGAACCTTGTTTGGACCATTAGATTAGTCGTTTCCTCGTTTAGGGAGACTGACCGAATTATCCTCTAGGGTAAACTGGCTATTAAAATTGGGCAATAGAGGTCAAAATGGCAGTTATGTGCAATATATTGGGCAACATCTGGTTGTGTTGAAGGTCAAACCCGACATGTTATGAAAGGGTGGAGATGATTTTTACATTAGGTGTAAGTTTCGTGACACGTAATATACCTACATTTATGTAAAGTCTACTCCAATTTGTTTCAAATTAATTTTTTTTCCAGTTAAACAATTAGCAACTTTATTTTAATTGTTATTAAGTTGATTTCAGAGTGACTAGCACTATCGAAAAAGTTATAAAAATGTTTGAAGTTGTAGCATAAACTGAACTTTATTGTGTAGGTATTAAAGTTATTTTTCCATAAACTTATATTTGTTTACAATTTGATAACATAACATCACTTCACGCCTTGTTTTCTTATAGGGTTGGGCAGAGGTGTACCTCTAGCAGGTACACCAACATTTCACCAGTTATGTTTAAGTCCCATGTAATAGAGGGTGATTCTATTACCATCAACCGGGTACGGCTGTTACTGAAAAATGCTAATTAAAAAACCCAGTAAGATTTTGTTCGACCTGAGAATCGAACCCTGGACCTCAGTAGCGACCACTAAGCCACTAGGCATGGGTATCTTATTACTGAGGCACATAATAACTAATAATACTTAGACTGAGGTATCTTTTGGGTTTGCCGGACTATACAGTGTTATTGGTAAAATATTAACAACCTCTTAAGAGGTCATTGTACTCATCATTATGAACAACTTTTACAATATGACCAAACCTGAAATCGCGGAAAAAGATCAGCTGTTCCCTACATTTATGTTCGTATACCTAACTCTTTTTTTGCGATTTCAGGTTTGCTCCCATAGTAAAAGCTGTTCATAATGATGAGTACAATGACTTCTTTTCTTTTTTTTTTTAAAGGGAAATCATCAAATGATCCCTCTCACTCTGGGTGGAGCGGAAGGGAGTGTCAGACTCCTACAGACTAAAACCCACTCATGTTCCTTCCTTAGCCCTTTATGTTCCGGGCCAGCGGTAACCCTTTCGGACAATCCCCCTGAGTACAATGACCTCTTAAGAAGTTGTTAATGTTGTACCAATAACCCTGTATAAGCAACTGTTTCTTATCTACATAGGGTTAGGGACATTATTTTTAGATGTCGTTGCCAATCGATCAAGTAATCCATTACTTACTTATCTTGTCCAATTTCATGAAAGCAAGAAGTTACTTTCCACTTCCTGAATCACTTTTCTACTTGTTTAAAGGGAGATCCAACTTAATATTCTGCGTTCGCAATTTATTTGTCAAAAATGTAAACAAATATGAATTAATGGAAAAATAACTATAATTCCTAAACAATAAAGTTCAGTTTACGCTACAACTTCAAACATTTTTATAACTTTTTCAATAGTGCTAGTCACTCTGAAATTAACTTAATTGTCATTGACATAAAGTTGATATTTATTTAACTTGAAATAGGGTAGGGGTGTGCAGCACTGCGCATTTTTACAAAAGCTATTATAGGCAATCTATACTTCACACTAACATTCTAAAGTATAGGTATTGTGAGTTTATATGTAGGGGGTACAGTCACGAGCACCAAAAATTGTGATTTTTTCACGAAATAACAAATGCAACGTTGAAATACGACACTTTACATATACCTATGGGTTCGAAAATACTATGTTCCTACTAATATAAAATTTCATTCAAAAATAAAGGACAAAATCGACTTTGAATAAAGCCAAGTGTATACTTTTGCTCGTGACTGTACACCGATCACTATGAGGACCTAATATCCGAAACTACACATCCGACTTCAGGAAATCGTTCGCTGATAGAAAGCCTTTTTTTCTATTGCTGAGTGTCAAAGGACATGTTTTATGGTAGGTTATTGTTGACTTACACGCGTGCAAAGTCACACGCAGAAGCTAGTACACAAAAGTTTCGTTCGTTTCGTTCCATTGATGATATTGCCTTACAAAAACCACAAAACTGGTCAATACTAGAAAATACAGGGTCAATTTAAATAAGCTAGCGAAACCCCGCAGACGTGATGGGTATCGTATCGTATCGTTATATCAAAACATAATAAAACGTAAAAAAATATGATTTGATAAAAAAAATCGACCGCAGTTATTGTAGGTACTTACAGAGTTTAGAAAATCAGTTTCCTTTTTATGGGAACACCACGTACGTGATGGATATCAACGTATAAACAGGATTATTAAAATAAACAGATTTTCTAAACTCGTATTTCAAGTAACGAATGTCAGTTGTTGACCACAAAAAAATCCATCAAATCATATTTAAATATCGAGCCATCCCGTCTGCGAAGCTTCTCTAGCTAATTTAATTTGACCCTGACAAAGCCCTTCTAGTTCCAAAGGTCAAACTGAAACTTCCGTAAACACGTGGGTACTCTTAAAGCGTCTCAATAAAAGTCCCGTCTACTTACCTTTGTTAAAACTTCTTTACTTCAGGCACTTTTTAAAGCATAAATAATGGACATGAATTAATCGCTCCGGAGACCAAAGTTGACTTAATTACCACTAGAAAGTTACGGGGAATCGATAAAGTTTCCCAAGATATATATAAAGTACAGAAGCTGCTACAAGATTAAATTGACTGTAGGTTGTTAAAGAAGGTAGCCTGTTATTTACGAGAATAATTAAGGTGAATTTAGTGGTAGACCTCGATATTAAAATTTTCTTTTTTGCAATTTACAGGTAAGTGTCAGGTTGTATCTTGATGAAAATATGATTCGCGACAATAATAGGTACATATTTAGAGAATTATAATCATTACAATCATTAATACATCTTTCTAAGTTTTGTTAAGATTTGTACCATAACACCAAATATCTTATGGAAAAGTGCCTAAGGTACAAATCTCTAAAAATCTCACCGTGAAAACTTGCGTGGAGTGAGCTGTCAGTGTCATCCCACTGATGCTAGGGATTGACCAAGCAAACATTTACAATCATAATCGAGATTTTATTAATATTTTTCATGCTAATTCCAATGATCATTTTATATAAATATTTCAGTTGTCAAAACATTACTATTTTGTGGGGTTTTAAAATAAAATAGCAAAACAGGAACTTAGTCAGAACCTCAATGTTGTTTTTTTTTTTTTTTCTGGACTTGTCCTTATACAGCCAGAGGCACGAGCGCGACGACTAAAAATGAAATATATATAAAATGATCAATAGAATTAGCATAAAAATTAAAATCTTGATTATGATTGTAAATTTATGCTTGGTCAATCCCTAGTATTAGGTGGAATGACACTGATAGCTCACACCAAGCTCACTTCACCTAAGTTTTCACGGTGAGGTGGTTACAGAATCGCACTGCGGTATATACATATTTAAACACAACACGCTTTAATAGTATCCAAAGAAGGTTTAGTTAAGATATTAGAACGAAAAAAAGTTTATGCCATTAGACTTAATCCAAAGCAACGGTATCCCAGTGGTAACGACCCCGAATACGAGTAAAAGACTTAAAGCGACTTTGCACGTCATCGGTTCAAACCTTAGCTGGCGTTTTACCTATTTTAGTGTATTGTATACATAATATGTGCACCAACGACAGCCCCATTTTATGTCCAGGAAAATCACTGTCCATTCCAAGGTTGCCTGGAAGAGATCGCAGGACGCGATATGGCCGCCCATTGTATATTTTGTAGTGTTTGATGTATTTTTTTTCTCACGTTATGTATTTTTGTGGTGTGCAATAAAGTATACCTATCATCATCATCTTCCTGCCCTTATCCCATGTTTACTTGGGGTCGGCGCAACACGTTTTCTTCTTCCATTCGCCCCTGTCAACCGTCACGCTATCATTCACTCCCTTCTCTTTCATATCATTCCTCACACAATCCATCCATCTTTTCTTCGGCCTTCCTCTCCCTCTCCATCCATCAACATGTATATCCATCACTCTTTTAGTCACATGCGTTTCGTCCCTTCTCATCACATGTATAAATAAAGTATACCTATATAAATAAATATAAATAGGTAAATAAATAAATAAAATTAGCTTTGAATGTTTTTTTTTATATAATTTTATATCTTTCACATAGCCACACAGTGAGACTATGCTCATACACACGAGCGACACACGTCAACGACAGAGGCAACTACAACCGTCGACGAGTTTCGAGAGCTGACGTCAACGCGTGTCGACAACATATTGCTCATGTATTTCTTTCTTTTCTTTTAATAAAAAACATTGCCCCACACTAGGAATTTCTCCTGTATTGTGGGTGCGTTTACAAACATTTAAATTCACATACACAAACAGCCAGACCCGGAACAACTACTTGTTGGTCAAACAAATATTAGTTCCGTGCGGGAATCGAACCCGCGACACATAGCGCAGCAGTCAATCGCTTAACCATTGCGCCAACCGTGCCGTCAAACACCTGTGAGCACCTTATTCAAATACACGAGCGGCACACTGTCGTTGGCAGCTGCTGATGCTTCGACGGTGGGCAACGACGGCTGCCGCCGATACCGTTGCCGCGTATCGCTCGTCTGTAGGTACACACTAAGAGTTAAGCTAATATAAATTCATAATCGGCCTAAAAGTTCCCACTGCTAGGACACGGGCCTCTTCTCGGCGAGAGGGAGTGGGCCGTAATCCACCACGCGGGCCCAGTGCGGGTTGGTAGATGTCATACGTCTTCGAATTTTTGGTTCTAGGACATGCCGGTTTCCTCACGATGTTTTTCTTTACCGTTTTGAGAGCAGTGGTGATGAAATAACTTACACAAAGTAAAGCGCCTGTCAGGGTTCGAACCTACGACCTACAACTCGTAAGTCGCGGCCGATACCACTGGGCCACCACTGCTCTTTAATGTAAATTAGTCAGTAATAAAACTTACGTTAATACCTACGTACGTACCATTAGTAGTCTTTAAGGGCCTAAAGTAAAGTCTGGCCTAAAAATGAGCAACCTTGAAGTCGAACTTAGAACCTCACGCTACGTAGCGGCGGTAAACAACCTCGCAGTATAATGCTAACGACACCCAAGGGGTAAGACGAAATACTCCGTTTAAATCTTCCAACTGAACGACAAAATGATAGGAAATCGGGACCCATCTTTAGAATGTTATAGATATGGTATTTTCGATAAAGCTTTCGTTAAACTCGACACGAAAATAAAAGGCCTTTTCCCAACTTTGTTGGGGTCGGCGTCTAGTCTAACTAGGTGCAACTGAGTACCCATATTTTACATGGAGCGATTGCCTATGGGTAATAACCCAGCAACTGGGTTGTTGCGGTCAGATAGTCGATACCCCTTGTTAAGACTGGTTGTCAGACTTTCGGGCTTCTGACGACCCGCAATGACTGTCAAAGATCCACAAATGACAGCCGGGACCAACGGCTTAACGTGCTTCCCGAGGCACGGAGAGGTCTTGGTATGTAAAGATGGTCAGCCATCCATGGACCAACCGTGGCCAGCGTAGCTTAACCTGATTTATTATGCGTGCGACTGTTATTACATAGCCACCACAAGCCCCTCCAAAATAAACATTTGTAGTAAAGTTGATGTTAATACACTCAAATGGTGCTGTTACAATTCAGATACAAAAGGAATCTGACCATTTTTCATACATCAGAAATGAAAACACGAATTGGTACAGGTAAACCCACAAAAGCACGCCTAGGTAATTTCACATCTGCGTCGCCGTCAATATGTCGTGTCGTGCCTTTGCGGTGACATCACTCGAATGAAAGTCACATTCGACTTCATAATTGATTGAGTTGTGACAGGATAACCCCCTTATCTTTCACGGGAACATCGAGAAAAGTTTTAAACGTATGTTAGGATGAAAGAAGCTTTGTTACGTGTAAATTGTTCTACTCATGGCTGATTTTTCACTCGACAGATATTTTTTATTTGTGGAATAAAATTGAAATTGACAGATTTTGTATGGATGAACTGTCAAAAATTCAAAATTAATCATCGAATAAAAGTTATCTGGCGATGGAAAAATCAGCCCTTACTCGTATACAGCTTCTCTTGGTGAAAATTTCGATAAGAATAAAAAATCATTAATGTGGTAAAGATGTTTTATTTCGATTTGAAAGGAACAAAATTACGATAGGTAAGTTTGAAAAGTGTATATAGTACACACATAATAAAATGTAGTAAAGAAGAATTTTAGAAGGTAGGGTGTCTTATTTACGAGGATTTATAAGTAAACTAGCTGCGCCCGCGGTTTCACCCGCATAAGTCTCGATCCCGTAAGAATATCGGGATAAAAAGTTTCCTATGTCCTAATCCAGGTCATGGTCTACCCATGTGCCAAATTTCATCCAAATCTGTTCAGCCGTTTTAGCGTGACAGCGTAACATATTATTAGCAGCGCTCCGCGGTTTCACCCGCATTAGTGTCGATCCCGTGGGCATATTGGTATAAAAACTATCCTATGTCCTTCCCCGGGATGCAATCTATCTCTCTTCCAAATTTTATCGAAATCCATTCAGTGGTTTAGGCGTGAAAAGGTAACATACAGACAGACAAACAGACGGACAGACAGAGTTACTTTCGAATTTATAATATTATTAGTATGGATACTTAAACATAACACGTATTCCAAGTAGGCGGATTTGGATGAAATATGTCACACATATATAGTCTATTGGCGTGTTTACCTGGTTTAACACATACTTTTATCCCTGTAGTACGTTCTCGTGCGTTATTTTTCGACAAAAACGCGGACGAACCACCCGTAAGAGCTAGTATTTGATAAGAGAACAAATTAAGGTTCTCAATGAAAGAGCAGAAATTGTTATTAGTTCTTCGAGTACTTCCAGTTTACTTAAAGTTTCGGATGGCCACTTGGACTCGACCAACCAAAAGTTTGATTAAGCATCAGGTCGATTTCGAAGTACCTATAGAAACTTAAAGATATACGTGTTTAATGTTTCTCTTAGCCTCGAGGTATTTACTGAGGTTACTGAGAAATTGAATTCTGCCCTTGTTTTAACCGACTTCAAAACACCATAAGGGTTCCTTTTTATCATTTTGGTACGGAAACCTAAAAAGGAGGAGGTTATAAATTCAGTTGAATATTTTTTTCGTACAAAAAGTTCTACTAGAAAAGTTTCATAGAAATGTCACGACCGCTGCGGGTACAGCTATATTCTTTCTTTATTCTTTAATTTGAATTTCGCGGTCTACCTAGCGCATCCCCCAAGCGCTAGGTAACCTGCGAAATTCAAGTTTCTTACGACCTGCAAATTGCAATAAACGTAAAATTTGAATTTCGCGGGCTACGCTGGCGCTTCCCCCTTAATGTGCTTATACTTACTTATAAATTACATCATAACAGTTTTATTATAAAACTAGCTACTGCCCACAACTTCGTCCGCGTGAAATTACTTGGTCCCAACCTACCGTGCATCACATCGCCATTAGCATTCTTCCAGTTTTTTTTTTTTTTGCTCTGCTATTAAGGGTCGTAGCGTGATGTTAAAGCCTTCCTCAAGAATTGGCCTATATAATGCAAAAACATTTTTTATCACATCTTTTCAAAAAGAGCTAGTGTATTCTTCGTAAACAGGGACTAAAATAGCTCTATAATCCCTAGGGACTAAAAGTGATTTGAATTTGGAATGTGGATATTGTTAAGTAGTAAAAGTTCCAATCACCAAAGAGATCAATCACGAACATTGTATGAACAAAACTAACAGGCTGTATGATAAAGTTTGTGAAAAAATAAAAAACGCGCAAAAAGCATTCTGCCTTCGTTTGTAATTGTTTACTCAAATTAGGATTTTACTTAGTTTTATAAAAATGAGGATGTCTTCCTCAAGTAATTGCATGTAAATAAATAAACGTACTATTCTTATTCATACGTTGCACTTACTTATTTTTTCTTAAAGGGTGATATAAAGTAGAGTGTTCACCTCGGGAGCAACACTATTTTAAGCTCGAGTGACGTACTTTGACAAGACAAAGAAACACTCTCGCCTTCAAAATAGTTGTTTGCTCCCTTGGCAAACAATCTACTATTTGCAATCCGACCGGTAGTTCCAGAGATTCGTTCAAACAAACAAACTTGACTATATCAAAATTGAGTTTCCCAAACCCTTGAGCCCAGAGCGACAGAGGGTTAAAACTAGAACATTATTATTACACATTTTTTACATAAACTACAAATAAATATTAAAGCAGCTAGTAGTATATAATAGTTGGGATATTGGTTGGCTTACGTTTATATATCCTCTGGGAACGGCTGGTAATCCCTGTTCGAGGCTGAAGCTTAACTTGCGAATTTATTTGTGCTATTTTCACATTTAATAACTGTTTGCTGCTAATTATTGGACAATCTAAATATAATAAGCCCGACCTTTCACAACGAAAGCACAATAATCGAAAATCATGACAGCGACTAATGAGGTTATAGAATACAATGAATTCGATTAATTTCAAATGGGCTCGAATTTGGACGGATAATAATTAACTCAGCAGAGGGTGTGGTTTTGAAATAGGCTGTACGGGGTGGGAGGCACATACATATGCAAACTGTAACCATGAATTCAGGACATGATTCCAGACCACTTTTTTTTTTTTGGGTATGGGAAGTCATCAAATGACCCCTCCCGCTCTGGGTGGAGCGGAAAGGAGTGTACTGACTAAAACCCACCCGTGTTCCTTCCTTAGCCCTTTATGTTCCGGGGTAGCGGTCACCCTTTCGGACAATCCCGCTGACCCGGCAGGCTACGGCCCTAGCGGGCCCCTTCTTTGTTGCTGACATCTCTTTGAGGCGTGCGTGGATCATGTACGCGCCGTCCGGCACGGGCCTGGTCCTGATCGGACGGTTAGCTACCCATTACTCTCCATCCGCAGGCCCGCGCCTGCGGTGGCCGGGAGTCGTCACGCGGCTCCCGACGCCTCTATACCCCTAAGCTATTGCCCTTATTCTAGACCCCTTAGCTTAGAAATTATTCGTCGGTTAACTGTTTCATAGAAAAGTGCAAAAAAATTGCTGTTGTACCTATTTTTTTTTACTATGTAGGTACAGTAAAAAAGTATAGAACAGCAATTGTTTTTTTAATAACCGACGAATATGTAATCTGTGCAGGGTATTTTTATTTATTAAATAAAGTCCTCCAGACCGTATTTCGGCCACGGCGGCCTATCTCAACGAAGACTAGTCTTCTGCGCGGGAGACATTATAGTGCACAAGTGTGCGCGCAGACACAGGTGCATCACTCTTCCCTCACTCTCATAGTCCGATGGGACGGCAATCCGACACGACCGGAGAGTGATCAGGCGATCAGGCGGATAGCCGTTTTGTGTTAAAGTAAAATAAATAAATATACAGGAAGTCAAAAACTCAAATTGTATGAAACAGCTCCTCTGTTTCATACAATTTGAGTTTTTGACGTGGTTATAGGAATCACAAAGACCGGGACCACGCTTGCTTTTAAGTTTAAGTATCTTTTTGAAATCAGCGACTTACTCGGGAAACTTTATGTGTTTTTTCCCCAAGTACACGAATCGAAATGTTTGTAGTTAAAAATTATTCATCACTAATCACATAATTTATTAACAACACCCATATCTAATGCTCTTGTGTGTCATCACAAAAACTTTTTAAGCGATAAGGAAGACTCCTTCATCTATTTCTTTACACTCTTAGCTGTTTTATATTAAAAGAGCGTATCGTCAGAAACGATCTCCAGTGTTCGTACACGATCAGAATGCAATCTGTTACCTGGCACGCACTATTAATCTCTAGCAAGCTAATAAATTGCGTCTGCGCCTGGAGCACTACAGTCCCAGTGCACTAATACATCGCTGAATATTATGTGCACGGTATTAATAGGAACACCCTGTGAAAGGCGATTAAATCTGTGAGAGACCATTAAACATCTTGGAAGTGGCAAGCTTTTATGACTGTAATAACATTGTATGACTAAATGTGAACGTGGGTGACGGAAAAGCAGTTCGTAAAGATCGTAACAGAATGCCAAATTCTGTAATTAAAAACTTCTAAATCAAGCCGTAATCTCGTCTCAGCCACAATCAATGTCAAAAATATAGGGAAATTGGAGGGATTTTTGACAGATTTAGACTGAGATCAAACTGTGAACGTTCTTAAAATTACGAAAATTGCCCATCATGCATTGCGTTATATTAGAAGCGGAAATAATGCCAATATTATATTTAATATTATAATAATATGCATTTATTTTTATTTAATTTACTATATTAAAATCTGGTTATTATTTTAATCAGATCAGTCTATTTATTTTACATCATGACGCGCTCTGCCAGCTCTCCAAGCTTTAAAGCTCTTACTTGTTATTATTATTATCTTATTTAATAATATATTATATTTATTTTAATATTCAATTATATCAATAATTATATCATTACATTGCATTGCCCCTGTTGCTGTAGTTTTGGTCTACTCCAATAGAAATTTATTAGTTTATTTAGGTGCACAATTGTGTATAATAATTCATTTATAGATGTGTCATGTTGTAAAAGTTTTATGCTCGCAGACCTAGTCTGCGAGCATAAAATTTTGATAAACTATACTTGAGATAAACTTTGATAAACTATACTTGAGATAAACTATTTTCCGCTTGCAATACATTACCGATTCAACTATTTAATTAATAACAACCCTTACAACTAGCTTCATTTTTCAGACTGACCACTTGGTCAGTCAGAAAAATGGCATGGAATTGGCAAGGAGCTCCTTGCCAATTCAAATGTAGGTGTATGTGTAGGTAATTGGTTTATTTGAAATACATGCTTTACATACATAGGTTATTTAATGTGAAAACTGAGAATATTTCCAACTAGCAGATAAAATCCACGTCGTCGTCGAAAAATCTGGTATCAGAATAGTTTTTGCATCGTATCTCTTCATTAAGAATCCCTCCGACTTCTGCCAAATAGGTCATCATTTTGTGTCGTATGGCAAAAGGGATTCCATCAGTTCAATTAACAAGGCCGGCGCACTGTTTCTAACCATTGCAACTCCTAGAATTCGCAGTGGTGACAAAAAGCCCATTTACATGGTGCAAGTTTATTGCATGTTGCATACGATAAAATTGAAGACTGAAATTGAGGGGCTCGTGGCTAAGTTATAACAGCCGCACGGGTCGATCGATCAGGGTAAGCTACGCTTGCCGTGGTTTTTCCGTGGATGGGTGACCATCTTTACATTCCGAGACCCCTAAATGCCTTGGAAAGCATGTTAGCCTGTTGGTCCCGGCTGTCATTCGTGACTCTTTGACAGTCGTCACGGGTCGTCATCGTCAGAAGCCCAAAAGTCTGACAACCAGTCTTACCAAGGGGTAGGTATCGTGTTACCAAGTACCTGGGTTGTGGTGTTCAGATAAGCAGTCATTCCACGTAAAATAATGGTATTCAGCTGCATCCAGTTAGCCTGGAATCTGACCCCAAAAATAGTTGGGAAAACGCTAGGCAGATGATACCATAAAATTGAAGCAACAATTGACTGGCATGTAAATAACACGTACAATTGTTGCACGATAAGGGCAAGTTAGTTGCCTATCAAATATAGGTACAATAAAACGTACAAAAAAATCGCACGAACAATAAAATTGTATTCAATTCTTGTATGAAATCTATATTATTTACATCCAAAGTTAAAGAAAATGTTGAGAAGACGTTCAATAAAACCGAATAAAATATTTGGCAGCACAAATACGGGCAGGGCAATGCTTGAATAAATTGTACAAAGACGTGCAACAACTATGTTAAGACGAGGCAAAACTTGCATGCAGTAATTGCCTTAGTGTAAGCTAAATTCGCATGTAATTATGATGGCATACAATTCAATTATTGTATGCCATCTGATGGAAATCGCACCCATGTAAACCATAATCAGCCTATAATGTTCCCACTGCTGGGACACTGGCCTCCTCTCAGTGAGAGGGAAACAATTGCATGCAATTCTTGAATGGCAATAATTGAACGTGTTTTATTGCAATATTCTTGAATGTTCCAGAAACTTGCACCATGTAAATGGGGCTTAACAAGAAGTACATGGAAACAGTGATGTTTGGCGAATCCCAGAGAAATAATTTTGCAAACTTGAACGAAATAAAACAAAAGAATATTGAGAGTTACCTAGGAATGCATGGGCATTCAGCACATTAAATAAACAACAATAACATGTTTATAATTCATCTACCAAATGCAGAATACGAATAGTTTCCCCTAACTAAGCTCGTTAGCTGCATCGCGTTATTCTATGTAATGGTCGATTTAACATAAACCACATTAAGGATATTTCAGCATTAAAAATAATTACATATTACGTCCAAATAAACGTGTATTAAACAAGATTTTTTTATGAATATTATAGGATAAACATACCATGTGGTTCTTGACCTTCACCGGAATAACATGAAATGATATGAGAAAATGATTTATTGTCAACGGAAAGTAAATAGATACATTCATCTTCCATATCGGAAATCGTACGTTTCAGTCTCGTATATTATGCTTACAGACCATTTAGACAAGTTTAGTATTATCATTTACTTTATACATTTTCCTTCTCCCTCTTCGGTGATCGGATCGATCTGGACTATATGAGAAATACGAACTCGTGCCATCGTTGTCCTCATCCATCGGTTTTCATCAGGCGAGGTCCGCGAGGTCCAGAGGAGGAGGAGGAAAATAAATACCAGACAGTAAAGTTGATATCTCGTAGCTCGGGCCCAGGGACCCTGAACTAACCTGAAAATACCTGAAATAGGTATCGTCCCTCTTAGAAAGAAGATACCATATACTTGTAGATACCTTAAAGATAGCCTGAAGATATAGCTCCTAAAGTACTTCCGCTTATTTGGCGGTGACGATATTTACGAGTGATCCTATCCTATCCTATGTAATAAGAGACGAACCAATTGCCATTCAATGGGCACAACTCCAAACTTTCAGTTGCTACTGAAAGATTTCTTAAAACAGAAGCGGAAATCAAGCACATTATATATACGCTAGATAGCAGAGCTTGTTAAAACTAGACCAGTAACACAGTTAAGATTTATACGATTTGTAATTCCTTTAACATTTTCTTCTATTACCATCCATTAGCTGATTGTAAAGGGCCCCCAGTTAGCTAAACTAGGAAGAATGAAGATGAATATCTGAACGAATTTGCGCTTTAATTTCTAGAGAGCGAGATCTTCATAATTTTCAGTTTTAGGCGAAGCGACTACCGGCTTTATGAGGAAAGATTTTAAGGAAAATAGGTTTTTGGTAGTATAATATTATGTGCAGGTAAAGATAGGACGAAAAGTTGATATAACTATACTTAGTTAAGGTTTCAAACCACATTTTATGAAACTGCAAGGAAGAGACATTTATTACAGTAAGCTTTATATTGTTTCAAGCTTGTCATAAAATATCGTTTACCTAGTGCTTTCATTTATTCAACAACATTGTATTGCCTCAAGCTTGTCATAAGATAACATTTAGTTCCTTCAGTTATTCAACAACATAACGATATCATGTTTCCAACCGGATCTGTGTACCTACATAAATTCCCACAGCTTCAGGTACTAGGAACACAAAGCGTCATAGAAGGTCGTTACAGAAACTATTTGCGAGTTACAGCGGACTGTGGCATAGCTTCGAACGCCAGAAATCCTTCCCTTGTCTTCTGCATCGATTCTAGACAAAAGGAACAATATAATTTACGTGTCTGGAAATGACGGAAGCAATTATGTTTACACTGTATCAATAGAATCAGTGTGCTCGGGTTTTGATTCAGAAAAATTGTATATACTAAGCAGGCACTTAGTATAGACATTTTTAGTTATATAGCTGCAATCTATTCAATCATATAGGCATATGATTGAATAGATTGCAGCTATAAATAGCTAATAGATGTCCAGCAGTGGACGTCTTTCGGCTGAAATGATGATGATGATGATTAATCTGAATCTGTATCTACCTGCAGTCGACTTTTCCTATTATTTTTTTGAGTGGGCAAGCAATACCAATGAAATGAAATTAAATTGTTTATTCTATATATCACTTTTACACGTCAAGTTATAAAAAAAATAAGCTAGGTCGGCGTTTCCTATCTGACTACTCTGAGAAGAAAAGCCGCAACAAACTCAGAGGTCGCAGTCTCTTTTAAGGTCCAGACATAATTTTGGTCAGATCGTGTGAAGACCATGTAGATGTCTGAAATGGTATTTTGAGGAATGTACCACACAGATTTGAGTGAACCAGTGCAGTCAGTGCAAGCATTTGTCAGTAAACGTGTAGCTCAACTCAAAACATGAGGTCAATGTCGATAATTCTGCAAATGACGAAAAGTCAAACCAAGAGATGGTTTGACTTTTCGTCATTTGCAGAATTGTCTGTCACTATGTTAAATAACATGATTACTTATATTTTTAATTGTATTTTAGACTTTTCACTTTTTTTAATTAAAAATAAAGCGATTAAACTAACATAACGTTCAAAGTGGCATTAGCACCTGTCAGTTTACTCCAGTGAATGATAGATTATCTGTAGTTATTATTTCTTTATTTATCCATATAATTCTGGGGGTCTACTCCGAAGTGGTTGATTGTCGTGTCGGCCGAATGTTCGGTCATTTTCTGATTCGAATATTATTGTCCTACTACGAATTAAAAAAAAAAAGGTAAAAAAAGGGTAAGGGTTCTAAAAAGGTTCGGATTGGCACAGTTTGGTCGGGACCTATAGTCAATATAGGAAATGAAAGGTAGTAGAAAATGACCGAACATCCGGCCGCTACGGTGGTTAACCGCTTCGGAGTAGACCCCCTGGCATCAAGGCCCATATAAAACACATACAATACAATATTCATCATCATCATCAGCCTATAATGTTCCCACTACTGGGACACTGGCCTAAAACAAAATACAATATTAATTTATAAATAGTTTATTTATTATTATTAGACAACTGTCAGTCGTTACTTTTATTGTGAACCTACATCTTACTGCTGAGCAAAGGCATTAAACTCGACCGTCGCTTTTGCTCTGTTTCGCTGAGAAATTGAAACATGATTACACACAACGTTGTAAAGGACTGTTAGTTGTAACACGTCTTATCTTCTACATCGATGAAACACAAAGGAACAAGTTGATATAAGTGGCAGGAAGCGTCGGAACCGATTATTATCTTTGTCGCTTCGATTTTGTTCAACAACATTTTTGGTGGAAGGGAGAAACTTTTTTGCAATACTGTAGGGTTTTTCTAACTTATCCTATCCAGCCTGTCCTTTGTTGCCCTCCCCAGTGAGACTATAAGCCGAGGTCTATGCCCCACAGGGGGTGCCCTAAGCGTGTAGTCGCTAAGTTTTTAAGTTTTTTAAGTCCTGGCTGGAGGCCTTAATTTATTGAGGCATCCACAGGCAAGCCCGGTTAAGCAGACGAAAACCTGCTAGGTTGACCGGCGAGATGCAATTCCCAAAAGAAAAAAAAAACTAACTAAACAGACATTGATAAATAATAATCGAATCGATAAGGTTATTCAGTAGCAAACAAATCATCCAGGGATATTTTCAGGTTTTTTAAGAAGCCTTTTCTTTTCTAATCTACGAGTTTGGAAGAGAAATAAAATCGTTACGTATGAATCGCGTGTGTTTACGACTTTACAACTCTTTTGAACATAAACGAGCTTTTGGCATTTCTTTTAGTTTGTTAAGCTTTGATTGATAGTTTACATAATAAAATTTTACTGGTGAACATGTAGGTCATGTAATTTACAGGAGGAATTAACGTTTTATAAAAACGTTTGTATTTTTGTAATTATAGAATTTATTCAAATAATCATACTTGGTAGGCAATATTCATTGATTTGAACGTGCCCTGGCGGCTGAGAGTATATCATGCTTAGTCAAATGCCTCGCTGGTGGTGGCGTGTGTGTTGGATCATTAAGTTCCCTTCAAAATGGTTGAGCTGAATGGTGCTGATCCATACGTCATGTTCGTGAACGGGCGCCGTCAGTAGGGACTGGTCATCTCTTAGCCGCCACGGCTTACTTTCATTTCTGATTTGTTTTATAATTTTTTTCGCTTTTAACGTGCTTCTACATCGTTCTCGTTTGTATAATTTCAACATGAATGGTGTAACCAATATTTTGTAACAATTTTATGATTTAAAAGAGTATCCGTGGGGTTTTTTGCCCGTTCTTCTCCATAGGTACAGTCAACAAAAGAGATAAGTATGCAGGATCGTCGGATATAGTTGAAGTTTAGTAAGAAACCGATGGATGTTGTCGACTGAAATTTAATTTGATAAATGAGCTGTTTGTTTTCTATTAATAAAATTAAATTTTATTCGAAAACCATAATCTTCCTGCCCTTATCCCATGTTACTTGGGGTCGGCGCAACACGTTTTCTTCTTCCATCTTCTTCATTCGAGAACATCCATCGTTTTCTTACTAAACTACGCTTTGGAATAGGCAACTATGTAGATTCATCTTTCTGACTGACCGACCCCTTGACAATTCAAAAGTGCCTGTAATTGGTTTATTTGAAATACATGCTTTGAGTTTGACTTTGAGAGTTTGAATATTTAGAAACTTATTT
Organism: Oligia latruncula; assembly: GCA_948474745.1. Taxonomy (NCBI): domain Eukaryota; kingdom Metazoa; phylum Arthropoda; class Insecta; order Lepidoptera; family Noctuidae; genus Oligia; species Oligia latruncula. The sequence continues at coordinate 6,975,287 of OX419693.1, read as the reverse complement.
TGCACTAGACAGAAAATTATAAGTTGAGAATTTTTCGATTAAAATGCTAATTACTTTGTAATAACTTCAAACACTTTTTTGCTCAAAGCTCTTTTTGGTGATTGACAAGCTCTTTTGAGTAAAATAATAATAACGTAGGGAATTCCTATGCATTCACATGGAAATTAAGGCACTAAGGAAGAAAAATTACAAGAAAATATTCTGAAGCGAATTTTTTTGCCGATTAGGTACAAAATATACCTACCTACTACAGTCTAGTGGGTATTATTCAACTGTAGTAGAATTTATTAGGAAGAGTTGTTCCCATATCCGTGGTTGTTCCCAAATCGTCACTGTTTCTATTTGTCATTCTAGTTTCACTTTCTGACTTCACTCGACAATTCAAAAGTGCCTGCAAATGGTATAGTTCAATTGAGGTTGAAAACAAAACACAACGTTTGATTTGCAACCGCCAAGAATATATAAAACAAAACACTATTACGAGAATTTAAATTCCTTTCAAAAGTTCCTATTGATAAAACTAGCCATACCAGTTCCAAATACAAAAAGTACGATGCCTTTCATGCTATTACCTTCGCAATGGAATCAATTTTTGAAGTGAAACACAATGCTTTATCCCGGGTTCAACCGTAGCCATTGAAACCAGGTCGTCTAGTTAATGATTTGTTAATTAATCTCCCCTATTGTGGACTGTGTCTATGTATATAGGCCATTGTATCTTTAGATGATTGTATGTATTGTGTAAGGTGCTAATAATGTCTAGTAGGATTTAGGAATCTAAAGTAAAGTTGGTACATAAATAGTTTGAATTGGATGTTTGTTACTCTTTCACGCAAAAACTACTACACGGATTTGGATGAAATTTGGCACACAGATAGTTTATAACCAGAATTAACATATAGGATACTTTTTATCTCGATATTCCCACGATATCGAAAGTTATGCGGGTGAAATCGCGGGGCACTGCTAGTGTTTAATAATCTTGAAGTTAAACTACATAACTTTACAACCGACTGCATCAACTTGAATGGGCGTTCTGCATACGCAAATAAAATAATATGACATGTAAATATTACCAACAGACTTTAATATCTTGGCAGAAGTGAGGACATGCAAATGTACTAGAAATCATACACTGTTGACAGTTGCCTTGCCTGCAGGACCTACATAAGCTGCCAAGATAAACTAGCACACCCAAGTTATATTGTATATTCGTGTGGATGGATTACTTGTATCGTAATTGGTTGGTGATATAAGCTTTTTTATTAGAAATTTCTCTGGAGATACCAGAGTTTGTGCCTAGTTAGCAAGGAACAGCTGGAGCTCAGATTTAATATAAAAATATATATTATTGTTTTAATAGTTTGTTAGTAAATTTAAAATAAGAAATTTATTTAGTGTATATATTTTATTAAAATACATTAAATATTTAATTAACAGACTAGTATTGTCCCGCTGCATTGATTATCACGCTTGCCCAAGACGGGTCGGCGGTACAGACTTATATTTTAACTATACTTAACTAATTTCAGAAGTCGGTGTCAAAAAATGATAATGCGGAACCAACGACACCTATTTCCGAAATTAAAGTTATTTTTCACCATGTAGTGTTTTTTTTGGAAGTCGGTTGTTGTTTTTTTGTAAAAAAGTTTTTACTTTTTAGTTTATTTATTTATTTATTTAAAAAAGCACAGCCACATCACGTACATTAAAGTTATGCTAGAATAATCTTAATAACTAAAGGACTAATGTACATGACAATTACGGCGTACATAGCATTGATTATTTAACTTGCTGCCTTGAAAAGTATATTATGCTAAACTAAAACTAATATAAACTAAAACAGGCTAAAGTAAGTAAGATGGGTAGTAAACATGAACAAAAAGTTAAGAATAAAAATAATAAAAATTAAAAAATAGCAATATAATAAATGAAACTAAAAGCAACTTGGCAAGGATAGCGTGATTTTCTTTCTGAATACCGGTAGCTTATCGCTGAATATATCAATGTCAGATGTGTTTGATACAGTATTATTGTATTCGTTGCATAATCGTATAACTGGCGATTGTAAACCGAGATTAGTTTTTACAAAAGGTGTATCAAATACCTTTTTTTTTTTTTTAGCCCTTGGGTAAATTCTTGGAACTGCCAGAGAAACACTTTGCAAAAGGCAACTGCATTGTATTTTCCCATTAATGTGCAAATGCTTTAGGCGATACATTGGCGCACTCGAGATCGTATTTTGACTTACATCCTGTACAGCTTAAGAAGTCTCTTCTGGGCAAGATATTTCGACAGCCCGCACACTCATTAAGAGGCGCCATTACCACTCGCTATGTGACAAAAAAAGTTGTAAAAATCTTTAAAACTTTATGGAAACAAAAAGAAAAAAAAATAGAAAAAAAAAAAATTAGATTTGAACCTGCGCACTCCGTCGCAGCAATCCTAGCGTTTCTTCTATCGCCCAAATCGACTTAAGTTACGATGTCGAAAATGTTCACCTATTCTGAAGATTTTTAGGTAAGTATAAATCAGGAGTCGCTATTTCTTTATTTCATGTTGACGGTATTAGGTATATTTTTTTTTTCTTGATGCAAAGTTTATTGTTTTAGGCACTTTTTCTTCACTTCACTAAGCTTTTGTTTGGTTCAATGCTAAATTACGCTATCAGAAGTTTGTTTTACTCAGCCGCTTATAGGTTCAACATTGAACTTCACTCACATCACTGCACTAAATAATTGTTTACGTTTTTAACCGTATCACCGAGTCACTGTGTTGAGATAACAGTATCTCTGGATCCTTGTTACTTAACCATTGCTTTAAGCTCTGTACTTCAATGAAAACTTTGGTAAATTAACTAAAAACGATTTTTGAAAAAAAAAACGTATGGCAGCGCCATCTGTGTCCAGTTGTACCTACCTCAAACAAATTCATATAACACTACTTGCTATGTAAATATCAGTGACAGGAACCTATTTAAACATAATCAATTATAAACTACGTGGAAAAAAATCCTATTATTAAAGCTTACTCAAAAACTAACCAAGCAATGTTAATAAAATTTATATGGGACCACCCCTGAGGCATTACCTTATGTATCAAAAAATGAGAGAATTTTTCAAATCCGTCATAATATGACGGGAATTCTTAAGCCCGAACGTACATTAAAAAAAATATATAAACCAAATTAAGAACTTCCTTTTTTGAATTCGGTTATTTAAATAAATTCATAAACAAAAAATTATGTCCGAATTTACTTGCAAGATTAGAGGTACCCCAATTACAACTTTGACAGAAATGTGGGTGTACCGTGGTATACTGAACACATCTGCGTACCCCTTTAGAGGGTACAGGTGTCATGTTATGTTGTGTGATTGCGTAAACAATACGTACGGTATAACAATATATACGGTACGTATGCGATAGCAGCAATCGCGGTTGATTTTCTGGCAGGCATTTATTGAAGAGTTCCGTTGGCTGTCTCCGAAACTCGTCATCAGATCTTTACGGAATTTAAATGGGACCATTTCGGAATAAACCTCTTTCGAACAAAAAAAGAATTTTGCAAATCCGTCTATGACGCAGTTATGCAAGAACATACATAAAAAGAAAATATATAAACATCCGAATTGAGTTTTTTTTTAAGTCGATCTTCAAAAACGGCACAATATCATACTATTATAATGATCGTGGAAGTAGGACGGCATGTCGTAATTATCGGGAGCGAAAACGAGACAAGGCGATATGTAACTAGGCTAATTAGCCAAGTTTTGACGTAGGTACCACTTGCGGAGCTTGTATAACCAGCGGGGCAATTGCGTAACCCATTATCAATCGGAATCGGTTTCATTTTGACAGTTCAACAACATTCATGGTGTTATTTACGTGTCGAGCAGACCAATTTTTTGAACTCGTGAAGCAATGGATTAGCAATTTGCTTCAAAATGATTCATATTCCGTTTGATAGTGTGTTACGCAATTAGGGTGCTGTCTACCTCTATCCTCTATTGCACTGTGCCTTACGTTGATTGAAAAGCTAGATGTTTCTCAAATGACACTTTTACTGAAATACTAAAAGAAACACACAATTTTCAAACTGCTAGAACAGTTTAGTCAACAATTTTCATATTAAATAGTGCTACCATTCCAAACGAATTGTGAATTGACATGCACACAGTCCTAGTACTGACACATTTTTATTACAACTTCGGTTGCACAGAAGGAAAGATAAATCGTCTGTTCTATGTTGTGCTAAATTATGTTTTTAAAGAACATCTGTGAATACCCTTGGGTAGTAGAGCTGAAGAGAGCTGCTGAGTCGAATCCCGCGAGGGATGCAGGATGAAATTCGCTCGTGTTTAAACTGGCGCAAATAGTCGTGACTTTCTTAATCATTGAATAGTCGACGCGCGCAGTCGCGTCCCGCATCCCGCATCTCGCACAGGTTTCATAACCTTTTGAAAGCCAAAGCATAAACGCACGCGTGTGGCCTCCACGCCAAGCCACAATTTTAAATATTAAAGGTATACATTTAAAAACACACAAAAGTAATGATTTAATTGTTTATTTCGTGATAAAGTGCACCGCATTTTTTGTCACATATTTATGTCGCTCGTAATATGATAGGCGACACACGACTGGCGTACAGGGCACGCGCTTGCTTATCACGTATATATGACAATGTCGTTCAAAGGGTTAATGTGGCCAACACCCTAATTGCGTAACACCCTTTCAATCACAATCAGAATCATTTTGAAGAATATCGCTAATCTATATTGCTTCATAATTATGTTCGAAGAATTTGTCTGCTCAACAACGTAATGAAACGCAATGAATGTCGATGAACTGTCAAAATGAAAGCCTTTGCTACTGTTAGTGTGTTACGCCACCCCGCAGAGCTTTGAAATAGTATCAATTTGAGTCATCTTAACGGTAGAAACGCTTACATATGCATCCAAGCTATTTCAAGAAGTCTGCATCGACGTACAGACGCCAGCACATCAAGCTACTACAATCTGTCAAATTTCTTTATTAGATTTTCAACTTTATCGCTAAAGCTTTAAGTTCAAAGTTGATTGGGAAAATTTGACAGTTTCGAGTAGCTTGATGTGCTGGCGTCTGTATAAGTTTAGCACAACTGCCTTATATGTTGCAAGAAAACATATTTATCTATTATTATCTCCTTTATTTCAATAAATACATTTAAATTATATTTTTAAACATTAGAATATAAAAAATATAAAATAATTTAAAAAATATAAAAATAGTAGCCCACCGGTATCGCGAACAGAGTACAAGTTTCCGGCGGTCAAGGCTCCAGAGAGAGGAACCTTCTGACAATGCGAGCTGTGTCCAGAAGTATTACCTACTTTTTTATTACTTCTTTCCACTTAAGTATTATTATTACTTATATAGGTACTTTCTTTGTATATATTTTTTCTTACTTGGAAATGTATTCTAGCATGTAATAAGTATCATTCCCGATACAATTTTGTTTCATTATAGGTATTTCCCGGAATGTGTTTCAACTTTTATCAGTGAGTGAAAATAATGAGAGCATCATTATTTCTCCTTTAAATATATTTTGTTAGACGAACCGAGCGAAGCATTCGAAGCTACGTCATAGATACATGAGGAGAAAGTGTTATAGGACAATGTTACTTCAAATCGATTGTTAACGAAAATTATATGATATAATGATCAAACTCAATCTTTGTATTTTTCTATCTGGAATTTCTCAGTAGCTGCCCGGAGTATGAATTTGAGCCCGGTTCATGGCAATAGGGTCACCACCTATAACATGGGACCTATACATAACTGGCTAAATGTGGGTGTACAATAGGTGCACCTCTGCTTAACCCTTCAGTGAATACTGGCGTGATGTTATGTAAGTTATCTAACACTAGCTGCGCCCCGCGGTCTCACCCGCATAAGTTTCGATCGCGAAGACATATCGGGATAAAAAGTAGCCTATGTGTGAATCCAGGGTGTCAGTTACCTCAATACCAAATTTTATCAAATTTGGTCCACCTTACATTGTGTAAAATGTATGAATAATATAAATACACTGGATAAACATCTGATATAAAATTAACTAACAAACTATTAAAATTAAAATATTTATCGATGTCTTTTGGCTTAAATTGTTGTTAAAACTATTGTCCAAGCGAAAACATAAATACATTACATAGCCATACAACTTATGACGGATGTAGTAAGCCCCAAATTGCCTGAAGATAGCATCCACTCACATTTTATAAATTTTAAAATTAGGACCGCAAGTCTTCCAGAAATTCTCCGGAGAATTGACCAGAAGCTAAAATGCTACCGTTAGATGTCTAAACTTTGACATGTTTATGTATCTAGGCTATTTCCAGCTCGTATGAATGTATTGGAACATCTATAGTTTACAAAGGCTGCTCTGAGTGCTTCTAACAATATCTTTCAATAACTATGTCGTGTCGTAACTGTACTTTGCTTTACTGAAGGGAGTTTTGGACTTTTTGTTGGAGTATCTACGACAATCATCGGATTATCTTCTACTTTATTGAATCTTGTGTGATTAGTTACATCCGAAAGTACCCTAACTGTACAACTGCCATTACGTCTTTATTTTTACATTTTATTGAATCTCTTGAGATGTTGCCAAAGAAATACGTTTTTGCTAAAGTAGGTACGGTAATGGTATTGACATATTTATGCTTCCAAGCTATTTCCGAAATCAATGAATCATTGGAGAATTCATAGTTCACAGACGTCTGGTCTGTATCTAGTATTTCATTGTAACAATACAATGTGGTTTAGGATTGGGTCGTTAACTAGCTACCTATATTTGTATTTGCTTGTACCTACTATCAATAGATACACTCCATCCGTTATTTTATTAAACTACTAATTTGATTCATGCATTGGTTTAATCAATATCATTAATATTTACCCTAATTCCCTAACTGGCAAATCAAGTGGAGACCACCAGTTTTTTTTTTTTTTATAAATGCACCGAATGCTTTTACTGTTTCGTTTTTATCAATCAAGACTGTTACTGTTTCAAAAAAACTATTAATTTTTAAATTTAAAAACTTCTCCTACATTTTTTATTGAGAACTGCCCAAAACCCCAAAGCCCATACGTTAATTCCTGGAACGTATATATCATTGTAGAGTCCATAGTTTACGAAGGTCTATCGGGGTGGCGGACTTTAGTTATGCATGGCCCGGTGTCCCAGGCCTCCGTTAATTATGACGAGGCTCGCACTCCACTTGAAAATTGGATATTTAGGCCTGAATTTTCGTGTTATGTTATAGATGGTGTTTGTGTTTATTAGGAGATGGGATTTTTTTGTCGTGACCTGTACTTTTTATGGTTGATACTGTTAATGCTTCTAGCCTAGACGTATTGATTTGTTTATAAATCTTCTAGAATGCACCCATAGTCTTCATTTTTATATGGATTTTGTGGCATCCTCAATGATATATTCACGACTCTTTTTTCATCACTAATATAATAGCATTTTTATGTTCAATGCTAAATACAATATCTTCTTCAGTTACTGATCTTTGGATTTCATTGTTTACTTACTGAAAATCATATCTGCTTCTTATTTGTTCCATCTAGCATCCAGTTTCTTCCTCTATTAAAAAAAAATAACACAGAACAGAATGCCTTAGAAATTCACTAAATTTTAAACGATCTGCAATGAGGCTAGTTCCTGACAGTATAATTTCATCAGTAATATATTCAACTACCTAATCAGCATACAGTTAGTTACTCAACGAATAATGCCACCAATTTGCTAAACCACCGCACATCACTATTACCGCAGCAACTAACGCCAAAATTTTCTAATCGGCAATCCGTACCTGTCAGACCCAATCATTTTATGCAGTTTGCAATTAGTCGCACAAAGAGATTTACTAACAATGCTGGCAACGCATTATCCAACTGTCACTACTTAGTCATTTTAATCTTCTATGACCTTTGCGGATTTTTGTGTGAGGTTATTAGGCAGCGCAGCTGGGACATTTATTTATTCGTCTAATTTAAATTAGGGATTACATACATAATAAGCCTATGTGCCCACTGCTAGGACACAGACATCCTCTCTTCGAGAGGGAGTGGGCTGTAATACACCACGCGGGCCCAGTACGGGTTGGTAAATGTCACATGTCAATTAGGGATTAAGTATATACAATGGAACTTTACATGCCTTCCATCTGATCGTATGGTCTGATCTAGCCAAAGACGAAATTAGCATTTTATGTGTGCTACGAACAGCACACTATGATCATCAATGATCTTTAGTAGGACCGCTATTGCTCTCGATGAGAACGCTTCTAAATAATCAGATGCCTTCCGAATTCTGATCAGAATCCATTATCATTTCTCATTCTTTATAAAGCTTTTACGAATGACAATGGTATTAATTTTTGTATTTTAAACCAAACAGGCAATAAACTTCAAGGAAAGATGTCCTGTCCAGTAGAAATACGATTATTCGAATTTCTCGCGCATGAATCATGAGTAAGAAGCTCTTATTCATGGCGAGAATCTCAAACTTTATTGTAAATTGCAGCATCTGCTATGCTGGTCCTATTAAAACATATCAGCTTGAAATAGAAAGAATGAAAAATTGGTTTATTTGTCGTGCATACAAAAATATAATAACTCTAATAATAAAGAAACATAAAAACAATATAGATCTATAATCACGAGTACAAAACAGAAATAGTCGACAGACGAATAGTGTTGAAAGACCTGTAATAAAATTGTCGATGAGAAACATGAGCTGATAACATTGATAAAGATAAAAGAAGTTTGTGAATGTCCAAGTAAAGAATAAGAGAAGAATATTGAAGCAAGAGGCAATGTTGCGTAAACTGCCAGCTAAGTTAGGAGGCTACTGAGGCTAGCCTTATGAAAAGAAAAGAAATAATAACAACAAACTACAATCCGCAAAAGCTTGACGAGTATGACCATTTTCCACATTCTTCTGATACAGAATACAGAAAACTCCAATATCTGGTGTAAACTGACTAATATTTCTCTAATTGAAAAATGGAATTATCGCGTTCAGCGAGGGATTAACCTCAGTACCACAAGACCTTTAACTTAAACTAAAGCAATAAGCCAAGATTAATCTACAGGTTCATTTACGTCGACCATAAGCCTGAGTAATATATATTCCGAGCTAGAAAAATGTCTCTGAAACGGCAACGGTTTATATTCCAGCTAGAGGTGCTTTAAAAGTGCTCGATTTACGTATAAATCGCTACCTAGACTTAGTAAGCGAGTATCTAAGATCCGACGGAGTATCGAAGATCGAATAGTGTATTGATAGGGAACTGGGAATAGATTTTGTATAGACGTGTCTGCGAGGCGAGGGGGTATTTACTTAGTCTATCACACTAATACTATAAAGGCGAAAGTTTGTGAGTGTGTGTGTGTGTGGGGGGGGTGTGTTTATATGTTTGTTACTTCTTCACGCTCAAACGGCTGGACCAATTTTGATGAAATTTTGTATGGGGGTAGCTGACACCCTGGATTAACATATAGGCTACTTTTTATCCCGATATTCCCACGGGATCGAAACTTATGCGGGTGAAACCGCGGGGCGCAGCTAGTATATGATATATCAAAGAACTGGGTATGTTCGTAAGACTCGCCCATAGTTAAACATAGAAACTTGAATTTTGGATAATAGTTGCAGTTTAAAACGAAGTTTCCCCTAAAGAAGTTTCAAGTTTCATCAATAGTAAAGATCGTAATGATTACTTTTCCAAAATTCCTGTTTAGAGGGGTGTTGAAGTTCGTAGAAGAAAGTCCACGCGGACGAAATTGCGGACAAAGTATGATATAAAGGATGTATGAGAATTACTGTTTCAGTTGGTAACCTCAAGAATGAATTACTCCTCTAATTGTTTACTTAGTTAGCACACATTTTACTTTACCAATTACAACTTACCCACTGTAACAAATCTAATTAAAAACCGAAAAGTAACTCTAGACACCTAAACAAACTTAGCCCTAAATAAATTCCTATTTTAATAAACAGTCTTTTGAACTGACAAAAACGGAAAACCTTTAAGTAAGCGACGTTTCTGAATAAAAATCTTTATTGTTTAGCCACCTATTGAATAGCTTTGGGCAAATTAGTCTCTTTTATAAAGCTGTAAACAGCGAAAAGCAACTGAGATGTTAGCATGCGCGACGTGACTTTGCAACTTCGAGAATTTTATATTAAACTAGCTGCCTCACTTGCGGATTTTTCTCATTTCTTTGCCCCCAACTTTGCCATTGTTTGCCCAGTGTTTTTCTATTGCCATGGATTATTAAACCCGGCTAGTTGTAAATGAAAAGTTGTGAATCAAAGGAGTCTTTACTCGTGCGCGTCGGTGTAAAGTTTGTATTTAAATTTTCGTTCGAAGTAATTCCGTTTGTATTTTTAATTAGAGTTGGGATTGCGAATGCATTTTACTGACGTTGCATATGATTTGGGTTTAATTAAATTTTCTTTTGCTACACGATGTGTAGGAGAATTTGAGAAAACACGTATGCGAGCGTTAGTAATAATATTATGACTTGCTGTTGCAGATTACTTTGTACTTCGTGTTGCATGTTCTATGTAGGTATATTACATATGTTTAATAAGTTACTTGCCTATCGTTTCATAACTATGTTTGAGTCAGATCCATCTAACCAGATGTTGGATATCAGTATTTAACACGGACTGCCTTCGGATACAACGATACCCTAAAGTTAGGCTGTTTCCGGTTTTCCGGCATCTGACTTCCCGTGGATGATGTCCTCGTGTTTGTTTAGCTCATATCGATATCAAAGAGAAAATCATGTTTGTATTATCAACATGATGATGGTTTTATGGTTAATAGGCAACCAGGGCAAGCCCCTCGAGATCAATCGACCGGTGTTATTGTTATGAGCAACAAGCCCCTTTACCACAGATTATAAAATATTTACCAAATCCATCACTATGATGCTTGACTTACATTTGGATTTTGAAAGAAAGAAAATGTATTTATTGCGGCTCATACAGGAAGATTACAAACTAAACTAAACGCAGCACTGACCTATTTTATACAAGTACGCATGATAGAGGTCAGAAAAACAAAAATCCCCTATACGAGGCCAAAAGGCTCCTATCTCACCATGACACTGCGACATTTAAAAAAAAATGCCTCAGCACTGGTATTCTGATAGGGCCCGCTGTGTGTCACGGGCAGTTACAGAAATAAATAAATAATAAAATAGATATATGAAAAATATTTGCATTTTTATATTTCTTTCTGTTTTGTTACCGATTTATGGCCGATTTCTATAATTTACGGACCGTTATTGGTTAAAATTAAGACTTTTGTATCTCAACCAATAATGAAGCAAAGTCCTCATTGCTTTGCATAGAAGACCCTCCTATGTGGAAGTAGCTATCACAGGTAAAATTAGCATACGAATCCATTTATATGCCCGGTTTGGCAATAAAAAATGCTAGCATCGGTCAGCAAAAAGATTCGTGCTTGTTTATTTCCAATCAAACACGAATCGTTTTGCTTACCGAGCATTAGGGCGAATTTCACATAGGATACAACGCGATTATCACCTATAAACTTGTTCAAGAACTGTCAGTGTCAATGTCAATGTCAAATGATGTCACTGAAAGCTCTTGAACGCGGTTTAGATGTACTACGTTTCATTGGTGAAATTCATCTTTAATTAATTTTAAGTAGCGATAGGATCCGTATAACCAATCTCAAAATGAATACCACCGTCTTCTGTTATAATCTCTTCATGTCTATTTACGACATTTGCGGGGAAATGTGGGGTAGCTTATACGTGGTCGTTAGCAGAACCCAGTATTACAGTATTAACGTATTAGTGTATGAAAGAATGGTAGGTGGCTCTTGAGAACAGTCTCATACCCAGAAAACAAGATAAACTACGTTTAGCACTAAACGCATTTAGTAATTGGTGGTGCTATCGGGCCATACTTTTATTGTTAGGAAGTAGGTTTAGAATGCATCACGCCATGGATGTGTATAATTTGTGCAATATTCATTATTCCGATATTTGTAAAAATATTTAAGACTATTTTCAATACCTACTGTTTCATTCTAAGTATGTTTTTCTTTGAGAAGCGAGTGAAAAGAACAACGTGGTTTCTCAAGATATTATTTGACTTTTTCCTATATAATGCATCCTCGCAAAAAAGGAGCATAAATTACAAAGAAAGAAAAAGTATTTATTTAGACTCGCACAGGAAGATCACAAACTAAACTAAACACACTCTTAGAAAAGTAAAAAAAAACAAAAGTAAAATGAAAATATTTCAGTTAGGTACAGTAACAACGCTTCAGTGGCTTTAGAAGGGTCTAAAGTCAATCGAGCATTGTTACCAACACCTAGTATTGTTTATATCACCACCGCTTCTCTCTAACCCTTAGTAAATAGCGAACAAGCCCTTCGGTTGGCACAATAGCACCTCGGTTCAATGTAGGGTGGGTTTATAGATTGTAATAACAAAGTGACAGGTTGCAAGCCCATCGCTTCAGTGGGATTACGGGGATTTACCCTTACTGATAGATACAACTTACTCTAGTGGCGTAGAACGGAAAACACTCGAACATTTTACAAAACTGAAGCGGTGATTTTCTGACAAATATTTCATGTGTCAAGTAAATTCTTTAAAGTAAACGCAAGAGTGGCTCTAACAAGGGGTCTAGGTATTGTATATTTATTTTATTGCTTATTGTGTCATTGTCATCTCTTCGTATACTGGACCAGTTGACGTCATCACGTCAACGCCGGCTGTTGCTGATAACCAGCGCTGGGGCCCTGTCTCGCATAGGGTCGTAGCATTATGCTGAGCGATGGTCGTATTGCATGGATGTGGCGCATATTTTCCTCCAACTTGTTCGTTTTTGTGTTTGTGTTCTTTTTCTGCGTTATGTTAACCGCAAATAAATGTATTTTCTTCCTTTTTTTTCTATCTAAGATTGTAGCTACAATTTTAGGTACTTCTATTTAATGTTTAAAGAAAAGACATAATTATTGTTTTTGTTGTTGCAAATAGCAAATAATAATTAATACCTAATTAATTAATAAAAATAACAAAATTAAATCCTAACTTAACTAAAACTATAGCGTCGAATAATTCATCCGCATTGCTGTCGATTAGTAATGTACCCAAGAGACCGGCGGCATGCGGCATTACCACGTTGTATGGCAATACTTAGCCTTTGGCCAAGGTATTTAATGTTGAGTTGAAAAATATTTACGTATATATGTTACGGCTAATGACCGAAATGCGGCTACACCTAGTTTTAACCAAACCTAACCTCGGGGTGCCCTTCGCTCGCTCTTGCATCCTATGTCGCCTCCCGAAATACACACGAACCGCATGTGGCCGGCTAAACCTAGGTGTAGTTGCACTTCGGCCGGCTGAAACTAGGTGTAGCCGCACTTCGGCTATTAGCCGTGACATATATACAGTATAAGGAACACTGTCTGATTATGGCAGTACCAATAATAATTAATTTCCTTTCTTCCGCTCGCTTATTCTGTGTTCTACAAGTGACTTCAAAAATAAAAACAAAATGTCACTCGCCCTCAAAGAAGACGCAAAAATAAAACACAGAATTTCCAAAAAATTTAAAACAAATTATGTAAAGTGCTCATTAGGTTCTCAGTTCACGTGGAACACATGAATCTTGCATAAAGGCCGCTATTTTTGGCATAATGTGAAATGTCCAAACGTGAAATGAAGGAAAGAGAGAAAGATATATAAATAATTAACTAACACGATGTAGCGTTAATTCAATATATTTGTAGCGTTCACATAAATGTTTGCGAGAAAGACTCCATCATGTTTGTAGGAAGCGCTCTGAGGTCCTTCATTTAATTAGGAAAAGGAAATGGCGTAGCGTAACGTTAATTTGTCATAAAATTGTGACTGTGTTATTTTTTTAAATAGCGTAGTTTGTTGGTTGATGTATGAGCATGGAGTTACTATATGTACTAAACAGTGTATGAGTATCAATTCTATTCGTAAGTGCTCAAACTGTTTTCAACTTCTTTGCTGCTTTTTAGTCCAGTCCATAACAAAAGTGGCGCCACTACACTAAAGCAAAGACTCAAGTACAATAGTTAAACAAAAGTTCTAAAATAATCAATAATAAAGTAATTTAACATTGGATCTCTAAAAGATTGTTTGTAGTAAAGTTTAGACTGTGATTTCGTTATTTTAGCTAAAATGTTTTACACTGTAGCCGTCACGTTAATCTGTTTGATTATAAAAATAAATGAGTCCTTATCTCCATAAATAAAGACTTCGTGATTCTTAAATAGTATTTAAGTTGTTTGTATTTTAATTTTATAGTGATGGGGATTTGTGATCTTTTTTTCCATACATCCCTATTATGAGCTCTATGAGACTTCAATGGGGATTAGTGGAAGAAAACTTCACAAATACCCATTGATAGGGATTGCCAATGGGGTTAAGTGGAATAACACGGTGTTTTTGGTATTTTCAGCCGACGCGATGGTATAAATTGCTCGGCATTTTAGCTTAGGCGCAGTTCTAAAACCGGGCACTAATTGAAGAGTTCCTAATAATCTGTACTTACGATCTTGGCAACCAGGTTTAAGTATTTTGAACAAAATAAAGTTTTTTTACTAAATTCATGTTCTTAAACGAGTTTTGAAGGCCTTCAAATGTAAATAATAGCCTTCCTACAAGATTAACATCTTCATTTTATTTACAAAGGTCTCTTAAAGGGATCTCTTTTGATTTGAATGAATACTGAAAAAGTCGTCCTTAGTCATAATTCGTAGGAATCAGCAGACCGGATCAAAGTTAATGGTAAACCAGTTAACCGTAATTGCTGAAGACGGGAACCACGATTTATCATTACTGACCTACCTACTGGTTCAATCTTTAAACTGAGGAAGAATTTGTAATAATACTATTAGTATTTTTTTTGAAGTGAAAACTTCTTTAGCCACGTTGGGCATTTTTTGAGATGGGAAAAGACCATTGAACTCGCGACACTGTTTCCGTAATGACACCTCTGTTTTAAGTTTTGGCCATTATAAAGACATCAACGCGCGGTACATTTTCTTTGGGAAGAATGACCTTCAAACATATTTATAAAATTACTATGCTTTTTCAAGTTTTCACTTCAGTCGGCACTCCTAAAGTGCCACAGTTTTTTTTTTATATGCATTTTTGTGGTGTACTTACAATAAAGTATATATAAATAAATAATAAACGTGCGGCGTGTGCAGCTCCTTTTCTTTGAAAGATTTTTTGATGCAGTAATTAATGGAAAGAGAATAGGGATGAGAAAATTGAAAAATTATATTTATTTCTTTGATGTTCCTTTTTTACCTACCAAGGGGTATTGTGTTACCTAGCAACTGGGTTGCGAATATCAGATAGGCAATCGCAACATGTAAAGTACTGGTATTCAACTGCATCTGATAAGGCTGGAAGCCGACCCCAACATAGTTGGGAAAAGGCTAGGTAGATGATGATAGGTACCTACAATGTTGGCTGGTGATTATTATTCTAGCGTATACACTCAATTGGGTCATACAACTTAATTAATGCGATAGATAAGGAATAGGGGTCAAATACCAAAAATTCATGACCCATAGCCAAACCACCACAACTTTATCATTGGCGTATTGCCATTTTCCAATTTGTATTCTAAACATTTCCGTAGCCTTCTGTCAAAGACTGCTTTCTAAATGCCAATTTCAGCGATGCAACTAAACGCGATCAGAACACCTAAACCGCGTTCTAGACTGCCAGTCTCATCGTTGTTGTGGAATATTGACACTAACAACCTGATCAAGATTATGTTTGGACTTTAAAAGAGACTGTGACCTCTGAGTTTCTTTCGGCCTTTCTTCTCAGAGTAGTCAGATAGGAAACGCCGACCTCATCTAGTTAAAAAAAAAACCAGGCAAGAGCGAGTCGGACTCACGCACCGAGGGTTCCGTACCATCATATATTTTTAAATTTTCATCGGCGAGGCCTATATTCGTTAGAGAATTTTAACACTGCGCACTGCGGTGTAGAATATTGCAGTTTTAGGTCAGCGCCGTCTCTTGACTGATAATGGAACTAGTGTAACTTTTGTTGCTGATTTCTGAAAAAGTGTGCTATTTAGAGACATGGCTTTATTTTTTCTGTAATCTTTACATACATTTCTATCACATAGAATTATTTCAGATTTTTCTCTTTGCAAACTTCGGAGATAAGGACGGTATTTTTCTTTTATTTTTCTTCAAAAGTCGAAAACTATGCGGCTTAAAAAAAAGAAAAAAAATTTGAGAATATGCAAACTGAGCTCTTTCATATGATACCCCACATGCCCTAGTATTCGAATTTTTCAGACTACCTTTCAGTCCTTGTTGCAAAAAAAATATACCTAAATATTATTATTTCTTTCTTATTTGCAAAATAGTTGGGCAAACGTCACCTAAAACTATTCCAAATTTCAAGTTGGTAGCATTAGTATTTCTTAAGATATCCAGCTGTGACAGACAGACAGACTTAGTCTCACTTTATGGGTTCCGTTTTACCATTTTAGTACGGAACCCTAAAAAACATGAACTTGTAAAAGTATTTGTAGGTCAAATCTACTAACAAAAAGAAAAACATTTATCATTGAACAGCTCTTGAACGCGGTTTAGATGTGCTGATCGCCTTCAGTTTAATCGGTGAAATCCGTCCTTGATCGCTTAGCTTCTCTACTTTGCTAAGTATTTTGGCATAATGAGCCAGTAAGTAGTAACGATTATCGTCTCACCACTATCGTAATGATAGGGATATATCGATATCGAATCGATGTTGTGTTGATGTTCGATCAAACTCAAACTCAAATCATTTATTTCAATTAAACCTTGTACAGGCACTTTTGAATTGTCAAAATTAAATAGTCTGTCAGTTAGTCAGAAAGTTGAAGCTAGTTGCCCCATGGACGTAATAGAGATAAAACTTATATTCATCTACAGTGTGTATCTCTACCGACACTTTACATATTCAGTTTTCCCGCCCACCGCCTTATCAAAACCATGTTACTTACTTACTTACAATAACAATGGCATATAATAAATAGGAATTAAATAATAGGAGGGGCTTGTGGCTAGGTAATAACAGCCGCACGGTTCGATCGATTAGGTTAAGCTACGCTTGCCGCGGTTGGTCCGTGGATGGGTGACCACCTCAATGCTTCGGAAAGCACGTTTAGCCGTTGGCTCCGGCCGTCATTTGTGGATTTTTGGCAGTCGTTACGAGTCGCCAGAAGTCCGAAAGTCTGACAACCAGTAATACCAAGGGGTATCGTACTTTAATAAGTACCTACGATAACTGTACCCAGTAACTGGGTTGTGGAGGTCACATAGGCAGTCGCTCCATGTAAAATACTGGTATCCAACTGCATCCGGTCAGACTGAAAGCCGACCCCAACATAGTTAGGAAAAGGCTAGGCAGATGATGACAATAAATGGGAATTCCTTAGTAGCAGCCCGGAGTCTGGATTCGTGCCTGGTTGATGGCAATAGGCTCGCCCCCTATTACCTATATGAGAATTCAACATAACTGGCGAAATAATAATCCCCGAAAGGTTGGTCAGAGGTGTACACCCACGTGTACACCCACGTGTACACCTCTGACAAACCTTTCGGGGATTACAAGCGTGATGTTAATTATGTTATGTTTATAAAAGACTAGCAGCGCCCCACGGTTTCACCCGCATAAGTGTCGATCCCGTGGGAATATCGGAATAAAAACTATCATATGTCTTTTCCCGGGATGCAATCTGTCTCTCTGCCAAATTTTACCGAAATCCGTTTAGTGGTTTAGGCGTGAAAACGCTTTATAGTACAGCAGATAGTTTGCTCAAACGGATTTTAAAAGCGATTGTGAAGCGAGCGGTTTTATCGCAAACTGCAATCGCGTACAAAGTTTAGATGGACCGGAATTGTCGGGAAAAGACAAAGGATGCCGAAGATATAGCGGTAAATGGTATATTACACAGACGTGTTCGTTGTCAACGTGGTAAGACGGGTGATATTCCCTAGCAAGTTGTTAGTTCATAATCAGACCAGCGATAGACACATAATCAGCCTATAATGTTCCCACTGCTGGGACACAGGCCTCCTCTCTAGAGGGAGTGGACCGTACCTAATCAACCACGAGGGTCAAGTGCGTGTTGGTAGACGTCACATGTCTTCGAATGTTTGGTTCTAGGTTATACTGGTTTCCTCACGATATTTTCCATCACCGTTTTTAGAGCAGTGGTGGTAAAATTAATTACACAAAGTAAAACGCCTGCCTGAGTTCGAATCCTCGACCTCAAGTCGCCGATAGACATTTGTAGGCTAATAGCTCGACCAGAAATTATAATATTACTAAATGTTATTAGTATTCAGAACTTGTTTATGTACCTAGAAGGATCAGAGGAAATAAAGGCTATTTTTATTAAGTACCTACTAATATAAATAATTCTAGAAGATCAGTTGATCGTGCAAATAAAGTGCAAAGAGCTTCTCATCTTTGATCATACAAAAAGAAGATATTGAACATACCTAAACTACAATAATTATAGATGTATTATCTTAAAAGTTCTGGGCATACTCAATGGCAAAAGTTTTAATGAAAGCTGGCACTAATTGAAGATTTGGCACAGATATGGTAACTAAAAACTTAAGACATTCATATGATAGCAAGAAGCTCCCATGCTGCCAATAAAAGGAATTAATTACCTATGGACTATTAAAAATATTCATACATAAGTAAAAAATATATTCGTAAAAAAAAGTATAAATTCGTATTAAATATTTATTTTTTGTTCATTGTTAAGGTTAATCCCCTAGTAGCCCCACTTCGAATTTTTAAGACCCCCTTTCAGTCCCTGTTGCAAATAAAAATATATATTTTTATTTCCTTCTTATTTGCAAAATAGTTGGGCAAACGTCATCTAAAGCTATTCCAAATTTCAAGTTGATAACAATAGTAGTTCTTGAGATATCCAGCTGTGACAGACAGACAGACAGACTGAGTCTCACCATAAGGGATCCGTCTTACCCTTTTGGTACGGAAACCTAAAACAAAAGAAAATCCCGTTCAAAGAAAAGCAACAACATCTTTAGCAAACAACTTCAACGCAACACAAACAAACTTCCACCAGACAACTCCCAATTGCAGTAATATCACCTCAAAACTATATTAAACGCGCAAGACGTACAATAAGGCCGTAACTAAACACTGCAGATGTAACCCGAAAACCGCATTCACCTAACTTTGGTCTCAAATTGTCACAGCGTTCCAAATGCTCTGAGAAAAGTCCAAAACTTGTGGCAAAGTTAAGTTTTCTAGCTCGTTTGTGCCAATTGTAGAGCGATGTGGATGTGGTCGGGAAATTACGTTTGTTGAGATACGATCCAAACGTGAGCCTATTATAGTATTAAAGGAATCATTCGGAGATCTAGTTGGATTTATTATTTAGAGACTTTTTGCTCAATAAAGGAAACTGTTTCGTCATTGTCATTGTGTCGTTGTTTTAAGACTTAGCGAGCAATAAATAATAAACCGTCCTAGGCCAAAAAATTCGAGACATGTGACATCTGCCAACCCGCACTAGGCCCTCTTGGTGGATTACGGCCCACTCCCTTGCACTGAGAGGAGGCCTGTGTCCCAGCAGTGAGAACTTTATAGGCTGATTATAAAACGCATAAAAAATAAAAACATACTGCTACCACTGTATATATGCTTATTAAAAAATAAGCAATCTACTCATATGTAAAATTGAAAATTGATCAAAGTTGGCAATAAACTGTTTATGGCCCCAAATAATTTAGACCATTTTAAACTCATTTTGTATAGTGTATTAGTTTTATATTTCAATAACGCCGATCATGAAAGCTAAAAAATATTCCTCGCAATGATAAACATGTCAATAACGAGTTGTATAAGTAAACGACACCACTAACCAAACCAAATTATATTGTACCATAAAGTACGTTAATCAATTAATTAATGAGCCAACTTTTTGAAGACCCAAAATGATAAGAGTTGAAAAAAATCTCAATACCAAACACTAATGCCATTTGAAATCTGAACACGTATTTCCCGCCTCAACTTACTGAAGCAAAATGTTTCTCATAATACGCGAGTAACGACCAAAGAATAATTATCTATAAACATAGCATAAAAGTTTATTATCATTAATAATAACTGTAAATAGGTCGTGAAAACAGTCAGTCAACACCACCTGTCATGGAAACAACAGGAAAATGGTCACGAGTAATCTGAGCAGACATGATCCGTAATGAGACCCAAACACCCAATAGAAGATTCAATTTTCTGCCTCCCGTATAAAGGTTATAATTCCACGTACTACGGTTGGTTTTTCACAATATTATTTCCATGAATGGACTTGGATTTGGTCTCGATGATTATATCACTTGGGTACACCGGGATTCTTATTGGATAGATTACTACACCACTAGTTTTTCATTGGTGTAGCTATTGACTTTGTGATCCATGTATTTCTTGGAAGAATCCTGCCACACTTTTTCTTACCACAGCAACTGCTGAAAAGAGATCAGAAAAGTGGCAAGGCAATGAATGTAAACGATTCAATGTCTTGGATGCCGCTACGGTAATAAAACAAAAAAATTACAATGATTTCCATAGAAACAGAAAATAGCTAGGCCAAAAAGGAGTACAGCTGTGAAAAGGAACGTTACAGCAATCCTTTTCGTACCTTTCTATCCCAAAAATAACGGCTTCGTATAAATTTTACACGAGCAATATAATTCATAATTCCCGTTGCGTATATCCCAATTGATATAGGTTGATATTTACTTTACCGACAGCTGTTTCTATTCGAAAAGTCAGGATTTTCTATAGTTGGAACGCAGTCAGCATGCAAATTTTATTCCGGGATGTTTTTACGTTTTTGAGAATCTGCTGTGAAACAATTGTAAAGGAAAAAATGTATGGTGAAAAGTTTTAAATGCAACTTGAATTTGTTAAGAAAATGTTTGTGATGCTTTGTGAATTTGTAAAGAATAAATAAGCCAGTGAAATGTTGGTGAATTCCGAGTTGTGCGCAGCGACAGTCGAGCTTTCCAAGCCCGTGGGAATTGAGATTCTCGTAACGATGTTAACAATGTGCAGGTTGATGCTTCTTGCTGGTTGCCCTCCTCATTATTCATATAGTTTACTTTATTTCCCTTCTATGACACCGTCAAAAATAGTAACCGTAAAAGTTTCTCGCGCTTATTAGTAATACGCTGTGAATTTCACCAATCTTCTCATTCATAATACTTCAATGAAAAGACATCTAGAATTCGCCGCCCCTCAAGTTTCGTTAACTTCATCATCCATTTCAATTAAAATTTACTCCGGCTTAACAAAAACTACTAGGTGCAGCGAAAGGGGGTGTCGGAACTCAAAACTTTTTAAATCCTGTTTAAAATTTTAAACAACTTAAATATCAGCTTCATCTAGTTGGCAAAAGTTTGTTGCGAAGCTTTACTTTTCATATTTAAATTGAAACAAAATTGTAGTACAGGTAATTAATACAGGCGTTTTAGTTAGGGCACTCAAAGACCGACTGCGTTTGTAATCACTTAGGTACACTATGACTTAAATTTCAATAGTTTACATCAATACTAATCTTTTGAATTGAATTGACATTAAATGAAATTGACTATGAACTGTAATGAAAAATTTATATGCATGCGTTAATACAATTAAGTACTGAAATACTTATAATATTATAATATTGTAATAAATTTATCATTGTAATTTAATAGTATATACTCATTTTATTGGTTTTAATTCACATCAATCATTTGTAAGTCAATATTGGCAAAGCATAGCGCACTACCAATTTTTAAGATCTATGTATGAAATTACCTATGTTTTACAAATAAATTATTCTATTCTATTCTACTTACCTTTATAAAAAAGTTGATACCTTTTACGATAGATCAAGGTTCAAAGAGGATGGAAGCGAATTCATTTACAGTAGGAATGAAAAAGACAGTTTTAGACTTGAAACACTAGATACCAAATTGAAAAAAACTGTCTCTATAATTAATGACACTGCCTGCTAATAAAAAGAACAAACATTTCAATAGTTAATTAATGACAAGCTAAGTGTAAGACCGCCTACCCTGATGCGGGTCGACAAGCCAATCTACGCTGTGACCTAATTTCAACTTTAGGCTTAAATGATGACACAACTTCTGCCCTTAGGCTAATGTCACCGGGTGCACCTAAGGGACACTAGAGTTCAGTATAAACTTAATGAGAAACGGGATTGTGTAGGCATTAAGGTATACAAAATGACAAGCTAGCAAGCTTGTCACAATAAACGACTACGTTGGTACAGGTTTTTTCAAAAAGGGAACATATTTTTATTATGATAGCGAAATTGCCATAATGATAACCTGCTCGTAATATAATAATAATAATAACTTTATATGACTTACTGAGAGCAGCGTATTTCTTAACACCATCCTGTTATAAACAATTGACTGCACTTATTACCACGCTTCCGCTGAAGCGCTAAAAAAGTGCGTAACTTCAAAAAAAAGCGGCTAACTCACGCTCTATTAGTTGTCAACTAGCCAGAGAGAGCGATGGTGCGAGTAATCCAATTTGAAAGTTGTGCCCACCGAACCGGGCTACGTCATAATTAACTACTGGCAGGGGACAATGTCATGAATAACTAAACCCTGTCATGAAACAACTGGCCACGTCGCATGTATGCTTTGTAATCTGTGGCAGAATGAAAGAAAAATATAGTTTAAATGAGGTTGTTTGCAGCTGATGGAAGGATAACAGTGCGCGAGTCAAATGAGGAAATTCGCCTTTGCTTCAGGTTCAGAATAACACAACACATGTGTATGTGTGCGTTGGCGCAATCTAAGACAACTTTAGTGCCTTTAATATTTAGCTATAGGTGGTGACTTCCTGTGCACATAGCTCACGTGTGAGATTATTTTTTCCAGATAAAAATTACCGCTCATCCGTTCTCAGGTATCAAGTTATCATTTTGCCAAAAAAAACAACAAAATTCTTGGGTAGTTAAGCCGTCAACGTGTAGGCAAAGATAGACTTATCTCGCTAAAATATCTGCACTAAATTATTACGTGTCGTTTTCCTACGACCCGTCTTATTTTAACAATGGCAGCACATGGAAGCTTTATAATACCACAGTGTAACAAACACTCTATACATACTGTTTGCTAAACTGCGATAATACTGTTTGAAAGCTGAGCTGTGTCGTTGGCATTTCAATGAGCACCTATTCATACTAATATGCTTGCCTATAAGCCAACCTATTAGTACTTAGCACGTTATTGTTATAACAGTATTCTCATTCCATTACCGCTTCGAGCTACATAGCTCCAGTTCCCTTCAAAGTTAAACTATCAATGATAGATGCATTATTGCTCCTAAACGTAGATTTGTATTGCAGAATGGAATGCTCCCAAATGACTATTAGCATAGTTGTAGAATGGAGTTATTATCTATGTAGGTTAGACTCCGAATACGCGAAAATTCTGCTCTAATAAATGTACGAGAGCTTCGTGTTACATTGTGTTATAATTTCATAGTAAGTTAACTGCAGTCTAAAATTAATATGTAGTATGGAACAAAATGTTTGTAGGAATTGTCTCGCGAGGAATGAAGGATACGAGCTCTGGAATATTTACATTTTATTTTGTATTTCATGTATTTTAATGTTTTTTTTATTGTGCCTCTGGGAATTGAAGAGAAACATACATTGTATTGGTTGCCTATTGTCTCTAGAAAGTCAAAAGAGTTTATTCCTTTCAGAGAAGACTTTGGCAACATTGTATTAAATTCAGGCTAGTTAAAACAAATGAGTTCCAGCAAATTCGGACTTCAAATAGTGATGTTTTTGTAAACTTTTTCATATTCATATTCATCGTGATTATAATCACGTGTTTTATATCAGAATCCTTTCATAGTATTTTCCCTCTGATTGCCTATGCATCATTGTCAAAATCGCAGTGATCTATATTCTCGTTATTATAAAGTTGCAGTTGAGTTGGTTCAGTCAGGCGTAGAATAACTGTGAACATACTGCAATTTTCGCGGTGTTAGTTAGGCGTGACTTGACTCCGCTGTAGAAATAATTTTGTTTTCATTTAAATTAACAATCGGATTGAGTGGTTCTACGGCAACGTTCGACTGGGAATTTTTATTCCCATTTGCCTCCGGTGGCAATCCCCGCGGGGGCGACTGGGAATGAACGATTAAGAAAGAGATGAAGATGCGCTGTCTAAGTCTGATCTAATTCCTTTGACTTTCTTGATTATCACGGCCTCTTCATACCAGTGCTCTCTAAACGGTGAAGCAAAACATCGTGAGGAAACCAGCATGTCCTAGAACCAAATATTCGAAGACATGTGAGTTCTACCAACCCACACGGGCCCACGTGGTGGATTGTGGTGGATTACGGCTCACTCCCTCCCACCAAGAGGAGGCCTGTGTCCTTAACAGAAACCACTAGAATAACGTTCCATTTTTCATTTTAGTGCAAACAAGAAGCAGCTTACATACAGCTACGTGAGGTTACAACTCTTTTTAGGGTTCCGTACCCAAAGGGTAAAAACGGGACCCTATTACTAAGACTTCGCTGTCTGTCCGTCCGTCTGTCACCAGACTTTATCTCAAGAACCGCGATAGCTAGACAGTTAAAATTTTCACAAATTATGTATTTCTGTTGCCGCTATAACAACAAATACTAAAAACAAAATAAAATAAATATTTAAGGGGGGCTCCCATACAACAAACGCGATTTTCTTTGCCCTTTTTTGCTCGATATCAATAATGGCAACAGGTAGGCACTTGAAATATTCACAAAATACTCAGTTGTATTTTTACTTTAATAATAAATAATAAAATAAATATTTAAGGGGGCTCCCATACAACAAACGTGTTTTTTTCGGCGTTTTTGCCTTGTTGTGCGGAACCCTTCGTGTGCGAGTTCAACTCGCACTTGGCCAGTTTTTAAGACCAAACACGAAAGCCAATTTCAAAAGGGAACTCCATACATATTTTTCCTTACAAATCCACTATATTATCCTTTTGATACAGTAGCCTATTTAGCTGGCTTTCCTTGGAAATAATGTGAGCCCCTACAGGGAACTAGTTACGTTTATATAAGAACTTCCATCGTTTGTTACACCTAGTTACTCGAGAGTCATCCTGGGACAATTTTTAGTTCCCTAGTCAAGAAGGAAAAGTTTTTATCTTTCGCTATATGGAAATGTCTGCTTTTAGTAATTTCGCTGTCAGGTTAACATGTTATTTGTGTTCTTTCGTTCCTTTGTTAGTTTTTTCCGTACTATGTGTAAACGTTTTTTGTGGGGAGTGAACTTTAAAAGCGTTTTCGTGATGTTTTGCAAAATTGCCAAACAAAAAATTTTTTTTCTTAAAATTTTCAGTGTTTCGCAATTTCGTCATTTTTTCTTTCTTTAAGTGTGACTATTTTTAGACAGATGAGTATAACACATCTTTTTATACCCATTATGTACCTACGCCATAAGTGATCCATAAAAATCTTAATGACTATAATAAAAACTCTTTAGTTATTTATCTTTTCACGAGTTATTCCGGTCTGATCCCCTGAAAACGCCCTCCACCCCCCCCCCCCCTCCTCGATCCCCTGCTTGTTCGTCTTGTTTTATTCTCTGTCTTATCTACTATAAACTTTCTCATTCGGCTATTACAATTGACTTGAAGCTGCAAACTCCCTTACTATTTTAGCAGGAGCATTAGCTGCATCACTCTTGTGGGAACCAAAATTCACCTGCACAGTAATTACAATCACGATCTATCTCGATAAATCGCCGCTAAGCGCGCTGATTATCGTCCTATCATCGGTAAGCGCTCTGATTATCGTCCAATCATTGGTAAGCGCGCTGATTATCGTCCGATCGCTGGCTCTACTCATTCTACGAAACTGAAAGCCCACATTCATCAGCGGATATTTACATAAAGTTTCTATTCCCATTTATATCTACACTGTGGAACTAGTAGCTAGTTGCACCACTCTAATCCACGTTAACCAATAGGGCTAGGATTAAAGTTCACGATTTATGGGACATGTTACTTGGTAGCAATTTAACATGAGAGTCGCTACGTTAGGAAAATTTATTATTTTAGTAGCAAAACATATGTTCATAATCAGCCTATAATGTTCCCACTGCTGGGACACAGGCCTCCTCTCAGCGAGTGGGAGTGGACCGTAATCCACCACGCGGACCCAGTGCGGGTTGGTGGATGACACATGTCTTCGAATTTTTGATTCTAGGACATGCCGGTTTCCTCACGATGTTTTCCTTCACCGTTTTGAGAGCAGTGGTGATGAAATAATTTACACAAAGTAAAGCGCCTGTCTGGATTCGAACCTACGACCTACAACTCGTAAGTCGTGTTCGTGACCACTGGGCCATCACTGCTCTCAAAATATAGGTTAGGTATGTCGTACATTTATAGGTTTAGGTGAAGCCTTTGTATACCAGTGTCTTGTCCGGTTGGTAGTAGTAATTCCGATAAATTATGATTGCATAACACCAGCGGAGTAATTGCGTAACGCACTAACAGTAGCAATAACTTTCATTTTGACAGGTCAACAACATTCATAGCGTCATTTACGTTGTTCAGCAGACAAATTTTTCGAACATATGAAGCAATGGATTAGCAATACCCTTCATAATGATTCAGATTGAGATTGATAGTGTGTTACGCAATTATGGTGCTACATTCAACACCAATATATTTTTAGAACTTCTCACACGGATTCAAATTAACGAAAAATGTTGTACAGACGCCAGTAGGTCAGCCTACCCGAAACTGTCAGATTTTCCCAATCAACCTTGAACCTTATGCTTTAGCAAAAAAGTCGAAAATCTATTAAATAAATCTGACAGATTGTAGTAACTTGATGTGCTGGCGTCTGTACCTACTCGTAATCTTCAAGTAATTAATAAATTTTGTGATAGATCAATGTTGTGATAGCGTTGCATTAAGTGTAATTAGATACCTTCTAGGTACCTATCAATCATCACTTTTCCCATCTGTTGCGGATTCGCTATAGACAAACTACTACGTGTACGAGTACCTACACCTCCTTTTCTTTGGAAGCATATGAGCATCCTTTTAAAAAGTTCCAATCTCACGGAATCCATAAGAAAATTGCATCGCACTATGTTAGAATACGTTAGGCAATTTAAAATAATGTTTGTTCACTATACGTATCGCGTATGCAGACGCGAACGGGAATCTCTTATAAATATTTGATACAGCTGAGCCAGATATTTGCCTTTGCCAAGCAACAGTAGCTTTGGGCAATAACGTCGAAATTTCAGAGCCCACCTTCGGGCTAATAGAATTTTCATTTCAATAGCAAATCGTTGAAGAGGGGACGGCCAGGTATAAATGGTAGACAAAAGAAACAACGTCGAAGTAAGGTAAGACGATAAGATTGTTTCCTCACTTGTTTTACTGCTCACGTCTTTGTAAGATAAGACTTTCGATAGACATATGAGCACTGATATAGTCAGTCTCTTTTTCGATAATGTAGCGACAAAAAGTTACGCAACAGTATCAAACTACGTTGATTAGAGAAGTGTTAATTAACATTTGAACCGACGGAAACTGATCCGTTTTAAAACATTCGTGCTAACTTTATTGCTTAGTTAACCTTAGGTACAGAGTTTGCAAGCAGGAACAAAACACCGGCAATTATTAAAAATTCAACCTCTTGCATGTATTTTTCAGGCATATGTGTGGATGTATGTAATTAATATTTAAACTTGTCACCAACTTGTATACAAGTACCCCTTGGTTAATAATGAATTCTGGACATGTGTCCCATGCGAATGCTTTAAGCTCTAGCGCCCCTTCGTAGGACAAACATTACATTATGACGGAAACAATGAAATCAAGGACCTTGTTGGAGCATTGGTAATGAGTGTTGACCTTGTTGTTGCTCTTACAGTTCCAAGGATATGTGTTCAAATACATATAGGAGTAAGGAGTTCTTGAGTTTCCTGGTGGGTAATTAGAGGCTAAGATTGTGTCCTAAAAATACTAAGCCTAGACTATACATATAAAGAGAAAACCAAACATTAATGACTCCTCATATTCTACTAGTGAAAGTTTCAAAAGACTAATTATAAAGAAAGAAGAAGTAACTAAGTGTAAGTAACTACATTCCAACTAGTGCCTTCAGCGACTGTTTACTATTCACACATATTTCCACTAGGTATATCATTAATTAAATATTCATCACATAAACCTATATACCTCTACTGAGTAATCTGATATTGACCAAGCAAACAAAAACAAATAAGTGAACGAGAACAAACCCGTAATCACTGCAAAATATAATTATATAATAAGTATATAGAATTCCCCGAAGACTGACTCATTAAATTTTATGGCAAATGTAAATTATTTTGTTTGTTCTACTAAAGATAATATTCAAAATATGCAAACATTCCCGACTCTACGTGGATGTTAATAATTAATTTGCTTTTGCAAAGAGTATATAAGTGTAGGAGAATTTGAGGGTTTGGTGCTGTTAAAAATTTAAAACGGAATACACGGTCGGTCGAGAGGCGTTCTCAGTGTTTTATGGCATGTTTGCTGTTTAAAGAGTGGCCTGTGCTGTGACACAGAAAGAAGACGGTACGTTATTCAATTTTTCAGGCCTTTCTTAGCCTCGAGATGATTTCCATATCTCCTGAGTTAAGTTGGCGAGGCTTTTATTTTAATTTTTTTTTCGGATGGGAAATCATCAAATGACCCCTCCCGCTCTGGGTGGAGTGGAAGGGAGTGTCAGACTCTTACTGACTAAAACCCACCCGTGTTCCTTCCTTAGCCCTTTATGTTCCAGGCCAGCGGTAACCCTTTCGGACAATCCCGCTGACCCGGGTTAATCACCTTTCACTCACCCTCTCAACATGACCAAATCATCTAAGCAACCTAGGCTGACTTCCTGTTTTTAGCTTGTACTCTAGTAGAGGTAGCAAATACTATACACCTCTTTTTTATTGCCAACTGTAAAATAGAAGATTGCATTGAGGGGTCTTGACGTAAAGCCTAGTTTGCCAATCTCAACATAGTAAGCCAATGAGTCTCAATCCGGGCATCCATTTCAAATGCAGAAGCATTGACAATAAAATGATCTACTTGTATATATTTCTGCTTGGTCTGAGACTTTGCTACAATGTTTGTGGTTATCAAAACATTTAAGCTCGTAACTATAGCTTGATATTATATCTCGTGTATTTTGTCCGCCCTATTTTCCTCCATAGAAGTGACACTCCAAACTGATTCAGTACAATGAGCGCTGATAACACTTGACAAGACGCTTGCCCATTGCCAACGTGCAATAAAGTGATAGCCTCTATACACAATGGCCCACGTTAGCTACATGTCAACGTCATCTCTACAATATACCAAAGATATATCAAATAGGTAGCTACAGGATGAGAAGAACATCGTTAGAGTGAAATAGTGAATAGATACAGTGAATCCACTGAAAATACTTTGGGCAGGCAGGGTACTCTCTTCCTTCATCATCTACATCTACTAACCAAACTCCCCTAAACTCCTCAAAAGTGGACTTCGAGGTTGACTGTAACCATCTAGCATAACATAACATCACGCCCGTAATCTCAGATGGGTTAGGCATAAGAGTATATTAACCTATAGGACACCAATATTTCGCCAGCTAATCACACTAATATTAATAAAAAGGCGAAAAATTGTGAGTGTGTGTGTTTATATGTTTGTTACTTCTTCACGCTCAAACGGCTGGACCAATTTTGAAAAAAAATTGTATGGAGGTGGCTGACACCCTGGATTAACATATAGGCTACTTTTTATCCCGATATACCCACGAGATCGAAATTTACGCGGGTGAAACCGCGGGGCGCTACTAGTAATCTATAAATCTTTATTACTATGAAAGTCATTACAAATTGTGTGTGAAGTTCCTGTGTTTCCAGTGCAGTTATATATTTTTTAATTCCCATGCAATACTGGAACAATATGTTTTTCTAAAACCTGTTTCTTAAAGATCTCCAATAGGCACAGGTTAAATAATCTTATGTTTGCTCACGAATCCTATAAAACTGTCATTATACTGCGAATAAAGCATAAATTATATGATATCAAATCGTAAAAATATAAGCCCGCTGCAGAAAATGGTTCCACTCTACTTCCGCCGTTTCCAACTTGCATTTAAACTGCATCTGAACTCGGAATCCGTGCGAGATTAACCTTAACTATGTTTCTCTAATCGATTAAGACGTTTAGATAAAGTGTACTTACTCTGGAGTAAGTACACTTTATCTAAACGTCCAACCACACACCACACCACACCACACCACACACACCACACCACACACCACCACACACACCACACCACCCCACCACACCATCTGGATGGTGTGGATTCTCTATTTATAGTAGTCTCATATACAGGGATCCATTAATGAGTAGTATCCTATAATATCGATGCTATGTTTAAGATGTACAGACGCCAGCAAATGAAACTACTACAATCTGTCATATTTCTTTAATAGATTTTCAACTTTATCGCTAAAGCCTAAGGTTCAAAGTAGATTGAAAAACTTTTACAGTTTCGGCACAGAATAAATAGTACAAGTAGTTTCGGGTAGCTTTTTTTTTTTGGTTCTGGCATCTGAACATGGCCAGATTCATCATTGATATCCGTGTTCATCATCATCATCATTTCAGCCGAAAGACGTCCACTGCTGGACATAGGCCTCCCCCAAGCACCTCCACTTCGACCGGTTCTGTGCTTCTCGCATTCAACGGGTTCCTGCGGCCTTCACAAGGTCGTCGGACCACCTTGTGGGAGGCCTTCCAAGCAACGCAACGTCTTCCGGTACGCGGTAGCCACTCCAGAACCTTTCGGCCCCATCGGCCATCTGTTCTGCGAGCAACGTGCCCTGCCCACTGCCATAAGTTGGCAATTCATTGGGCTATGTCGGTAACCTTGGTTCTCCTGCGGATCTCCTCATTTCTGATTCGATCACGCAGGGAAACTTCAAGCAAAGCCTCTATTGCCCTTTGGGTGACTTTTAGCCTTATAATAAGGCCTATTGTGCGCGACCACGTTTCAGTGCCATACGTCATCAATGGTAACACGCACTGGTCAAAGACTTTCATCTTGAGAGACTGCGGTATGTGGGACGAGAAGATATTGCGTAGCTTCCCGAACGCTGTCCAGCCGAGCCACCTTGTATACTTATATAGATGTCTTATGTATAAGTATCTTCGATATTTTTTATTCAATATAATTCCTTTCTCAGACGGCGCAATTCCAACGCACGATTGATCGCAATTGGCGACGCTTTGAGACTTTATTTGAAGAGTACGTATTTGAACTAGATAATTACACGCTTCATATTTTTTCTTTGAACCTACGTTTCGAAGAAGCATGAAGCGATTTTGTTATACTAACTACTACTACAGAAATATTTACAGAACAAAATATGAAGTTAACTGACTTTTTGATTTAGTGGTCGAACGCTAAGCACGATGTCCTGGGTTCGTTTCCCAGGTTGGGAAAAGTGTTATGTGTGCGTGTTAGTGTCAGGTCCAGTTGAAAACTAGCATCAGGCACTAGTTGTCTGGCATTTTTGCTGAACTGGACCTTTTTGGCGCAGCCAGCACACTTTTCTGTTAATTTCTTACATCGGACTTTATGCTTTTTATTTGTTATTATCTGATGTATGTATCTCGTGTATTGTGTGTATTTTTGTCTGTGCTAAATAAATCTATTTTCTTGCCTTCTTTATTGACATTTCCTATCAGAAATTTCTCAGTGGGAGCCCAATTCTGAATTTGTTAATGACAATAGACTCGCCCCGTATTATGTGGGACTTAAACTAGAAATCTTAGGTGTACAGTCACGAGCACTAATATGTCAACATCTGGCAACTTTCAATTGCGATTTTGCATTTGCAATTTTTTGATTGCAACACTTTACACAAACCTATGGGTTCGAAAATACTTTGTTCGTAATAACATAAAATTTCATTCAAAACTAAACGAGAAAATCGTCTTTGAATAAAGCCAAGTGTATACATACTTATGCTCGTGACTGTACTATAGGAATACCTCTGTCTAACCTTTGAAAGAAAACCAGCGTGATGTTATGTTTTGTATGTTAAATTATGAAATATCCGTATTCTTCAGAATATAAGACTGTCTACGCTTAGAAAAGACGTCAAGACGAGATATTACTAACCGTTTAGCTGGAAATAATGGTTCGTAAAGATACAACACACGTTTGAACGGACGCCCAACGCCTTATATGTCTGCCTTTTATGGAAGGGCAAACTCAGGCCGTAACATTTTATACCCCATTCTTTTGACTGACTCCAGTTTGCTACTATTCGCTTTAATTTTTGATTAGATTGTAACATGTTCCACCTTGTAGGATTGGCAAAGTTTGAACAGTACCCCAAACTGGTAAAAATGCGGAAAGTTCGCCTCTCCTTCGACTTTACTCTTAGCATTTCTAAGGAAGGTAGCCTTTTTTTGTACGGGAAATTAGTGTAGATAGTTGTAGCAGTAGGTTTTTTTGTTATAAATTCGTTGACTATAAATAGGTAACTATGAACTGAATACTCTTATTTTGACACCTACCTTTCTTCCATCTTATCTTTTCGCATTTAATTAGGGTTAATAAATTTGGCTTACCTAAAAAAATTGGCGTACTTATCTAAATAATTTGGCGTACATAAATGATGTTGGCGTGCCTAAATGATGTTTTTTGTACCTTTGATTATCACAGAACAAAGAAAACATTTCTCTTAACACAATGATGGAAGAGACATATTTATTACAAGGAAAAAACCAAAACTAAATTTCGTAATAAATTCAACCGTGAATAATGTCCTGAAACGGTGATAAAAGGCGCTCTTGTCACTTTAAGTATGAAATATACACATCAACGTAAATACCAGAGAGAACTTGGCACTTGACAGTTTACGTAAACAGAGACCTACCCTGCCAGGTCGACCACGCAAATCCTTTACCACTTTTGACAACGTTTCCCAGTTAATTGTAAAGAACTTCACTACTGTTGAAACTATCTCACTGTCACATATAGAACATTAGGTGCTGCAGCGGCCGGCAAAAGAGGCATTGATGAAAGAACGTGAAAACTTGACACATACGTGAATCCTTCAATGCCTGGTTGCGGCCAAGGCTTGTAGAGTACTTTTCTCCAATAATATGCGGTAATTAAAAACTAAGCAGTACCTATGTAGCACATTTTATTTGAAAATCATCAATTTATTATAAGTCGCAGAATCAATGACGATCAACAATAATTTTGCATACGCCAATACGTTCATTTGTTTCTTTTGTACTTAAAACAGCTTTATTTGAAAGCCAGTTCGAAATTTAAATAATATCTTTGATAAGTTACTTCCTTGGTTGCCATGTTTGGACGTAAAAGTTCCATTTTTAAATTACACGACAGATATGAGTTTTCATAGTAATATATTTGGCCGCTAAATATGTCAGATAAGGATTTTCATACTAACTTGGCCGCTGCTTGCATGTATTTGACAAGTACAGCATTTTCGATTTATTTCGAAGACGGTTGTCAAAACAATGCTCGAATTTCCAAGCATTTATGAAAAAAACAAATCGACGAGGTTACCTTGTCGATTTATGACGTACAATTGACATTCATAGATTCAATTCAATGCGTGGTAAAGCAATTACGTGGTCAACAATACATACTTTTATTCATTCTAGAGCTTTTCCAAGCTTGATAAAGTCTGACTTCGTTATTGTTAGTCTGGGTCCGACTTGATCATAAAAAGCCTCGCGTTTATAGGGGAGGATATCTATGTACTATCTAGTTCGTCCACGGATATCTATGAGTTCATCACATATGGACTGATCTTTCGAATTCTAAAAGGGTCTTGTCAATTATTTCAAAAGTACGCTAGTATAAGTCAATGGTTCTTGTACAATTTATGCTTTGTTTGATGATGTACGGTCACAGTAAAAATACGTTCGCTACTCACACTCACCCAGCCAGCAGTACTCACGTCTGAGCGCGAAAGTGGCGGCTTACGATTTTTGGACGTAAGCTGGGCACGCGAAGTAGTTGCTCTTGCGTTATCTAGGTGTATCTTTATCTGTGATTAAATTCGTTATTACCAAGGTAACCGACATAGCCCGAAGAATGGCCAAACTTAAGAGCCTATACTACCTCAGCTAAAATTCACTCTTTATCTCGCTCGCACGATACTGCTCGCGGACTGTGTGAAAGCGAGACAGAGTGCGGTGCTGGGCGGGAGGCAGCGCCAATAGTTTAGGTATTTGCTTTTTACGGTGAAAATAAAGGTATTTCAAAAAAACTAACTAACATAAGACCTGCTTTATAGTTAGTTCAGTTAGTATGCAAAGTTTCATGATCTAATTTGAAGTATTTTTTGAATACCAGCGGTTTATTGTTCGGTTTGGAGGTAACTTTGGAATTTTTTTCTATCGAGAAAATTTTATGTAATCGTGTTTTCGTCTAACATAAGACCTTACATTAATCCTCAACTTTAGCAAATATTTATTTCAAAATTAATGCTGCAGAATTTTCGACATAACGGAGGATCATGTTAAGCCATTTGAGGTAGTATAGGCTCTTAAGTGGCAGTGGGCAGGGCACATTGCTCGCAGAACAGTTGGCCGATGGGGCCGAAAGGTTCTGGAGTGGCGACCGCATACCGGAAGACGTAGCGTTGGAAGGCCTCCCACAAGGAGGTCCAACGACCTTGTGAAGGGCGCAGGAACCCGTTGGATGCGAGAAGCACAGAACCGGTCGAAGTGGAGGTACTTGGGGGAGGCCTATGTCTAGCAGTGGACGTCTTTCGGCTAAAATGATGATGAGTACGTGATTCTGAATACCCATTGAAATTATTCGTAAGTTCAAAAAACAAATAGAGGTTCCAAACATTTTGACCGCGTAGGTTTTCTATGAAACAGCAGAAGTTTTTTTTGATAACCGACGAAAAATTTCTAAGGGTCTAATCATGTGCTGAATTCTTGATTTCAGTTTCCACGTTGATTTCCCTGCCACCCTGTATAATAATACATACCTCTTGTTTTAATGAGACAGCTCTTCTCCTCTTCGCTTTGATGAAAATCAGAAGTATTTATTTTATTCGATCCTTTTTGATCTTCTAATAATGATCGCCTTTTTTATTCGATGAATCTGTATTTACTGTTTGGACTTTTTAAAACCTATGTATACTGTTAAAGTTGATCGCAGTGAATAAGCTACATAATAATACCACCCGATTTACATAATAACATCCAAATTAGTCGCAGTTACTTGGCTAGGACCCATCATAAAAAGGTGATCTTTGAGTATATTAGCGTATCTATTAAATCAAATGGGACGGTTTTTTTTTGGAATCTATCATATACATGCCATGCCAATGAAAACTGAACCCTAGACGGCTTAAATGACTCGAAATAAGAACATTAATAGATGAAAAACCCTTTTCTACCGTCCTGCACGATTAGTTCTCCAAAAATACGTAAGTGTAAATTAAACAAGACCTTTCCGCCTCCAGTCACATTAAATACAGGTCAAACAAAGTACAAAAATTCCGCCATTACAGATAAATAAAGTGTCATAACAATGTTTCTAGTCCAGTAGGTGCTTACCTTCCTGTGCGAACAGATAACGAGCTTACACCTACCCTCCGTACACATTTATTTTATTTCCGACATTCAGGAACTATGACCTAACCTTTTCTCTATATAAAATTATACGGAATACATAATTGAAAACACGAATGAGGTAATTAATTGTTTATCAAATTAACACACTACGTTAAAATTGTTAAAGCAATTTCATACTAACAGCTATCAAAATGTCAGTTGTGATTAAAATAAACGAAAAATTTTAGTTACAATAAAATGTTAGATTTTTATTGTTGCTACAGGTAAATCAGATTTTTTAGTAGATAAATTTGGTCCAAATTAAGAGTTGTGACTGCAACATGCTGGTAGTTAATTTGATAAACTATTATCTTTTGACTTTACCTATAACTAATGTAAAACCCAAAAAATAGTACCTGATTGGACTTCTGAACCTTGAAACTAAAAAAGAAACTGAGAAAACTATAAACTTTTTCCTTCCTGTGTCGACAATGAACGTCGCCAAAGTTCTTTCTGTATTTCGTGGTGGATTTGAAAAAAAGTTCTTAATTAAGTATACCTTAACTGTCTCCTGAAGTCACGTAAGTTCAGTTACAGTAGAGTAGGTTAGTTGATAACCGGTATTGCATTTAATTATTTTCATCTCATTATTAAGTCAATCAACTACCAACATTTGAAGTCTCAGTAATTAATTTAGGGTATTTTATAAACGGTATTTTACAATTTGTTAATATGTTTCAGGCATATAGTTAATTAAAGTTATGATCACAATTCAAAGACATAAATTAATGTGTAATTTTTTTAATATTGATCAAGCTAAACAACGAAAAATGTTCTCGTAAATACTGCAATAGAACTCATATTTGTGATCATAAAAAAACTACTATCATTAATCACCCTTTTCTTCAGCAAAAGCTAAAAACGATAAACAGATCTTTTATATCTTCTGTTTCACGTCAAGATCAGTAAGGGAATAATTTATTGGGACACAAATCAATAGGAATAACTTCAGAAACACGACGTTCTTGGCCTCCTACACACACTCCAGCACGCACGTTTTATCGAATATTTCAAATATAAGAAATCTTGGAGGATCCTTAAGTCCCTGTACAAATGGAGCATTTTCTATGTACATACTTGACTAAGGGAGTATACAAGCAAATGAAAGGGCAACCCTCTTCGATTTGCTAATTGAAATAATACTGCTGTCCTCAATTGGCCAAAAGTAATGTCAAAAGGGAATGTCATGTTGTATAATAATCTTAGGGTAATAGCATTCATCACTTCATACTACGTCATAGGGGGGGGCGGGTCTGTACAAATCTGACGGCACGGTTGGCGCAGTGGTTAAGCGATTGACTGCTGCGCTGCGTGTCGGGGGTTCGATTCCCGCACGGAACAAATATTTGTATGACCTACAAGTAGTTGTTCCGGGTCTGGCTGTTTGTGTATGTGAGTTTAAATGTTTGTAAACGTACCCACAATACAGGAGAAATTCCTAGGGTGGGGCAATGTTTTAAAAAAAAAAAAAAAACTTTAAACCTGAATTGGTTTCAGAGGTCATTTTCGTGTGACCACTTGACTGCAGCACAGCTTCATGCTGAGTTCTTTTCACAGTTACGACGTGCTACTGCCGAATGTTGTCCATTGATCTTTGATATTGTATCACTGTTAAAATCGCAGTGATCTTTTTATTTGTTATAATAATATTGTTGTTAGGTTGCTACTGACAATTCTATCAAATCATAGTGATCTTTAATTTCGTTACAATAAAGTTGCTATTGGGTTGCTGCTGTAGTGCAGTCGGAGGTAATATAACTGTGAATGGACTGTGTTTCTGTTTTGTGGGCGTGATTGATTATTTATAGATCTATTTTGTTTATTTTCCTTTCGTATGCACGTCGTGTTTTGTGACAAATAAACCTATTTTCCTTTTTTCTTCAAACTCATAATCAGATTTTGGCTTTAAAACTAGGCTTTCTAACACTCCATCTGGAAAGCAATTAACTAGGCTAGCTCTTGAACTTCCCACATATGGAGCTGGTGTGCCAATTTACCAACGACCGTCACGGCTTGCAGGTACCAGGTCAACCATGTAGATTGGTTTCAAATTGGATCGAATGTAAGGACTCCAGGGCCATAGACATCATCACTACTCTCACTGCTCGATGTAATTACCATTTTTTGTAATAAACCTTTTAAAAACACTTTCTTAAACCTTCAAAATTCAAAATATGATATCGCGACAGAGGGTAACTCTCCTGTCAAAATTGTCGGACAATTCTACAAATATGTCAATATGTCATGACAATTTTCTGTTTAATAAAGCAGATTTGACAAGTTTTTCACGACAAATTGTCGCTTAAAATTTTTTATTAAACAAAAAAATGTCGAATTGTCACGACAATCCGACATATTTGTGAATTTTCCACCATTTCAATTTTGTTGCCTGTAAGTTTTATTAAACAGAAAAATTTTCGAATTGTCACTTATTGACATATGTCGGACTTGTCGGATTGTCAGCTTTATTAAACAGAACTGCTGCGATACTCCGAAAGGTCAGGCCTTTCGGAGTATCGCAGCAGTTCTTGGATATGGATTCTTTTGAACGCTCGTTGGGTGGTCGTACGGGTGATGATGAACCACGCTTACCTTGAAAGTCGTCTTTTAATTTGTGACTTAAAGACTCCTTGCCTGTTAAATAGATCTGGATAGACTATTCAGAAGTATTCCTAATTATCTTAATGATCTACTTGAATAAACATTATGTAGATTTCTGATTATGCTTGCGTATCTGATTAACACACTGGTTCATTGGCCCTAGAGTCTAGGTCATTCCAGACTACTACTATAAGATCATGTCATGATTAATTAATAAATTAATTCAGTTATTTGTAAAAAAAGTGTAAGGGGCTTGTGACTAAAGTAATAACAGTCGCACGGGTCGATCGATCAGGTTAAGCTACGCTGCCGCGGTTGGTCCGTGGATAGGTGACCATCTTTACATACCAAAACCCCTCCGTGCTTTGGAAAGCACGTTAAGCCGTTGGTCCCTGCTGTCATATATGGATCTTTGACAGTCGTTACGGGTCGTCAGAAGCCCGAAAGTCTGACAACCAGTCTTACCAAAGGGTATCATATTACCCAGTAACTTGGATGTGGAGGTCAGATAGGCAGTCGCTCCGAGTAAAATACTGTAACTCAGCTGCATCCAGTTAGACTGGAAGCCGACCCTAACATAGTTGGGAAAGGGCTAAGCAAATGATGGTTCTGCAGTTTCGGAGTATTAAATAATGCTCCGTAATATTTTGCGTCTAGTCAGAATCTTAGTGGTGTTTATCTCTTTGTTACTCGAATTTCTCTTCTACATTCACATAATCCTCTTGTTTACCTCTGCAATATAATAAATGAACATAAAACTACGTCAACTTAGATGATTCATTAATGTTTTTCTACATTTCCAACGTTTCGAGCGCTTTTGAGTTAGTCCTTCACAACCCCAAGCGCTTTAAAGTGCTGGAAACGCTAGCAAGTATAAAATGCAAACGAGAAGAGTGGGACTTAAAAAAATACCGTTGAAAACACTAAAAGCAATTTCATTCATGATATGAACACAAGGTCTCCTGCAAGTGTACAGAGACCAGCTGTTAGTGCACTTGTTTTAAAGGATAGTTAGTCCATTCTCGTTCGATGTTTCCATATTGGTACCATAAAATATTAACGACTTTTCGCACTAGTGACTACCCATTTCAGTAAAAGCCGTGTTTCCGTGTACCGAGTAGCTTGCGGCCAACTGTTGTAGCTACCTCTCTATATTGCCTGCCTGAGCTTGCGATAAGAGATTGAATTTAAGTTTCAATTTCGATGAATTTTCTCTATAGGGGCAATAGTATAAAGAAAGTTGTTGGAAGGAGTAACAATAAAAATACGCCAGCCATTCTTATACTCACCACGAATTGAATTGGAACGACGTAGTTAAGGTACACCTCTTGGTGAAAACTGCAATAGAGGTACTTTGAAACTAGATGGCCGAAACACACGTACCTTTTCAGTAGCAATCTCCAGCAAACTATATAATCACAAGTTCTATGGCAAATTCCAACACGATTCCAAGATTCAAATTCAATGGGATACCTGTCTATTCTATTTCGTGCCTACAATTACTGTAGCTGTATAGCACATGTTCCTTTTAGATATTATCTGTTGGTGCACAATAGATCCCTCCCTTCGTAACGTATCCTGTAGACTCTATAGGATAGAGTATCAAGCGCTGGTATCTATTTGTATGGTGATGTGTTGTGTGATGAAAGGCAATCTTTAGGAATATGATATTGTTGTGTTGGAAACTTGGAATACAATAATTGGGTGTTGCTAGAGATGTTTTTATTGAAATCAAGACGTGTAAATCATAAAAGATAAAAATAGTTTATTTGCACCATCACGTACAAAGTATGGCTTACAATAAAAATAAAGTAAATAAAGTTGTGCTTGGGGGAGGCCTATGTCCAGCAGTGGACGTCTTTCGGCTGAAATGATGATAATGATGAAATAAAGTCGTTTGTTTGAGTTGCAGCTAAGATTTCTTGTAATTATAGGTATCATTATAGCCGATGTAGCTTCAATGAATCTCAGGGAAACTTGATAAATCTTAGATGAAAGAAAATCTTTCAAGCAAATCTAGACACTACCTTCATAAAACTACAGAAATATTTTCTTTGAGACAACAAATGAAATAAAATAAAAAAATGTCCAGCAGAAATGAAATACCATCATTTACCTAGACAACAGGCCGCGAATTTTTTTATCAGGTAAGTTATTTTTCATTGCGTAAAACAAAGAACTTTGCAGGTAGTGGATAGCTATAGGTAAAGTCAAGAAAATTAATTGTTAAGCAAATTGACACACAAAATTTTGCTTAAAACTGTCAGAGAGTTTTCATTTTAATATAGGTACTCCATAGGCCTATGTCCAGCAGTGGATGTCTTTCGGCTGAAATGATGATGATATAGGTACGAACTCTTTGAAGTTTTTCCGCCCTGGAGTGTATATGAGGAGCTGTTCCACAAACAATGTGGAACAGCTCTTAATATCGTGTGCAGCAAGTCCTATGTTGTACGTTAGAGAAACTGATGGACGCTACTGAAGGAGTTGCCACACTCGTAGCCAAATTCTGGGCCGACTCTATTTAGATTGCTATGCGAAGATTTAACTTGGTAGTCAATTTGTTTAACAATTTATTTCCCTTACTGTAATAACAAACAAAAGGTAACTTAAAAGCCGGTTAATATTGAGTAGACTGTTTGCAAAGTCCCTCTTTGCTATTTAATTTTCATTTTAATCTGCCAACGGATAAACAACGTGAACAATATTGTTCTGTTTCAAACGCTTATCATTCTGTGCAGGCATTTAAAGTTGGACTTTGGAAAGTTGTGCCTGAATAGTGCTTATTATGATTGTGAAATGGTTGGGGCTTAGTTGAGGCTGACATTCTTTGGTATTTTAAAGGCCAAGCACATGAACGAAATTTAGTCCGAATTTCAGTTTTAATATTCTTTGTATATTATTTTAAATGGTGTGATTGTGGACTGCTCGCAGAACAGATAGCCGATGGGGCCGAAAGTTTCAGGAGTGGCGACCGTGTACCGGAAGACGTAGTAATGGAAGGCCTCCCACAAGGTGGACCGATGATCTTGTGAACGCAGGAATCCGCTGGATGCGGGAAGCATAGAACCGGTCAAAGTGACTGTGCTTGGGGGAAGGTCTATGTCCAGCAGTGGACGTCTTTTGGCTGAATTAATGAATGAATGGAGGGTGTGGACTGTGAAGAGAAATTGTGGTGTAAATAGAAGTTAGCTACATTGTTTTTTGTGTAGGTACTAGTGTGCTGATTGTCTACGAGCTTTATCATCATCAGGGCTACTTCCCATTTCGCCACTTTCCCAAGAAATCATGCACTTTCATTTAAAATTTTGAAAGCAGGTATCTATCGTGCCTTGAGGAGCAATTTAACGTTCAAGTCTCAGTCTGTCAACAATATCGGGAATTTCCCTACATTTTTGACAA
Source organism: Oligia latruncula (assembly GCA_948474745.1). Classification (NCBI taxonomy): domain Eukaryota; kingdom Metazoa; phylum Arthropoda; class Insecta; order Lepidoptera; family Noctuidae; genus Oligia; species Oligia latruncula. The sequence goes on along the minus strand of OX419693.1, from coordinate 6,933,424 downwards.
GTTTTTGACATTGATTGTCGCTGAGATGAGATTGCGACTAGATTTTGAACGGTTTTACTCTGCAAGCTATGTCCGTAACTCCGGTTCTTTTCCGGATAATTTAATTCCTGGCCCATTGCTTTATCTACGAGTATATGTTCGAAAAATAAAATTTGTCTTCTCAACAACGTAAATAACGCAATGAATGTTGTTGAACTGTCAAAATCCTACTGTTGACAAGTTACGCAATTACCCCGCTGATCTCTCATCTCTTAATCTGTTGTTTACTAACTCTGAAAATCAAGAAATAAAAATCCAATTGCGATCCCAACCGTTACTTACATAGAATTAAGATGTCGAGCTAAAAGCTTTATTGTATTAAAACTTTTGTCCGCAAATCTCTAACTTTATACCAAAATAATCCAATTTCTAAGCTTTCCTTATTCCATACGGTGTTACGCGGCTCATATTTTCCAGTTTTAATACAACATTTGCAACATCGAAGGAGCATTAAGTATTTTTTTGTGCTTTCGAAGATTATTGTGTTATGTTCTCGTATTTTTACTAGGCTAGATGTTTTTTTTTTTCTATGTTAAGCCGTGCCGTTAAGCCGTGATTAAAATATTAGCCAGTGAGCAAGGCAGGTAGGATAACCGACTCGTCAGTATCGTCACGTGTTCTATCAGAATAGCCCAGAATAGTTACCTACCAACGCTGTGGTATAAGTTTTAAATGCTCCATCAGGGTTCCATTCTCAAAGGGTAAAAACGGGACCATATTACTAAGATTCCACTGTCCGTCTGTCTGTCACCAGACTGTATCTCATGAATCGTGATAGCTAGATATTTGAAATTTTCACAGATGATGTATTTCTGTTTTAACTATTTGTATTTCTTGTGTGTGTTTGCGTCCCAAGTAAAATATTTTTCTTTCTTTCTTTCACGTGTGGTTGTGGTATGTGGCTTATATGCTAATGGTCATCAACCAAGTTAGATAGTTACCTGAATCCTGTTAGTCAATTTGGGATACATAACAGAACGTTCTTGGCCAAGAACTCAGCCTATCGCAGACCGCTGCTGGTCATAGACCTCTCCCAACCCAAGCTGCGCCACAACACTGGGTCCTCCGCCTTCCGCATCCAGTCTCTCTCAGGGTACCTTTTTGAGGCCAAGATTTGTGTCGTTACTTTAACAAAAACGTGTCCTCGGCGTCAAAGTCTGTCATGTAGTCGAACCGTGGCGAGCTGGGCACATTTTGGTTTATCATCTATACTATGACTGTGGCGGTCAAAAGGTTAATATTATCTATTTTCATCAACATTACACGCTGAATAATTTAGAGAAAATAAAAGTCACAGCGCATGCAAAATAAAATGTAATATCGGCGATAAAAAATAACAAGAAAGTTTTGCTTATTCACGTCTAGTGCCTACCTATTTATAACGGGTTTATCGCAGAGAATTTTTATAGCTCAATTAGGTACACTGCCAAACAATATGTTTGTAAATCATTTGACCGTAAATTCGCTGAATAAGAAGCACCATGATATATGCATAGTAACAAGAGTTTGGTGTAAATGTTTAGCGTAATCATTTTAGTTTAATACTTAACTTGCTAAACAAAGGTTTTAGAAATAAAGGTGTGCACCATCAAAACTTAAAAGCGATACACTGGTACAAGAGTCAAGACAGTAAACTAAGTCGACTTCAATACCTGCTCCCTGCCTTTGATAGTGGAATAGTGGAATAATGACACCAGTGTACCTACCTCAGATGATATGATTTCTAATTTCCCGACTGTTTTATGACTTTCACTGACTAACCACCTGCACCCTAATTGCGTAACACACTATCAATCAGAATCTGAATCAATTTGAATCAAATTGCTAATCCATTGCTTCATTAATATTTTCTCCATGAGTTTCGCTTCATACAGACGTTATTCCGACGTTCCCTATTTAGACAGAGTGTAGAGTGCATGTCTATGTAGCTCTAATCGGTTTGTTTTTTGTAGTGTTCTAGAAAGCTACTAGACACACTTTTTATTTTTCTCCTTCGTCTCATATATTTTTTAATTTAGATGTTATGCATACCTGTTATTTGCATGGTTACTGAAATGCTAATTTAACATGATATTTCATTTGAATTGTAAGTGACTGTGCTGTTGGTGTGCTTATTATAGATAAATAAATAAGTTCGAAAAAATTGTCTCATCAACACGTTGTCATTGTGCTTATTTTAGAAGCTGAAAACATGCTGAAAACTCTTCATCGCGTATGCTTATAGTTGTTTAGCTTCTTAACTGCTAAACCATACTACACAAGAAGTCACAATGTGTTCGAAATTGTTTTCATAATATCTAGTTGAAAATACGGAAAGCTAACGCCGTACAATATCATTTCCATGCAATGAGCTACATTCCGGCTTCCAGCCTTATGCGATTGAAAGATCTGGGCAATAGCGTGCACTTGACTGCTATTAACATTATACTGCCATCGGCATTCTGGATGCCAAACGTTGCATTATGTAGGTACGAGCTAATGTGTTGGGCTATGTTGGTACAGTCGAACAGGCTACAACGCTACAATGGTCTTAAGGCGCGTGGCCGAAATCGGAAATAATGCCGCCATCTTGTTTTTGTTCAATACATTTCATGCCGCCATCTTGTTTTTGTTCAATACATTTCGCAAAAACCAACAGCGCTGCCCTGTCAACGTTATTCGAGTGCCAAAAGATACTTGTTACTATGTAGGTGTTTGGTATTGGTACTTATACACTGTACTATTAGTTATTATGTACTATACGGACAAAATGTTTAATATTTCCACTACACTGCCAATGTTTATTTTTGTTTAAAACACCACCATACCATACCATAATCAGCCTATAATGTTCCCACTGCTGGGACACAGGCCTCCTCTCAATGAGAGGGTGTGGTTACGGCCCACACCCTCTCATTGAGAGGAGGCCTGTCCATCACGCGGGCCCAGTGCGGGTTGGTGGATGTCACATGTCTTCGAATTTTTGGTTTTAGGACATGCCGTTTTCCTCACAATGTTTTCCTTCACCGTTTTGAGAGCAGTGGTGATGAAATAATGTACACAAAGTAAAGCGCCTGTCTGGGTTCGAACCTACGACCTACAACTAAACTGTTTAAAACACACTTAGACACTAATGGGCTCGAACAAAACAATGTTTACCTTTAGACCCAAGTTAGAACAATCGAACCATTTCTGAATTTAGAAGTCTATTTCAGCAAACTTAAAGTTCTATTAACAAATACTGACGTCAAACCCGAGTCTAAATTAAGAACATTAAGAACTTTACCGTGTTTGAATAAATTTCAAAATACATTAACTGGCTCGAAAGACCAAAGGCTTGGACTAAAGTAAGAACTCGTTTTGCAATAAGACGGATAAAATTACCTATAAATAATCTGATGAAAAGTATGTAGCGGTATCTACGACGCCATTCCGAACAACGCGTCATACTGACGTCACACAAATCCTGCATCGCGCAAGCAGAGTTTACCGCGCAACTAGCATAGATACAACGGCAACGGTCCGACATGAATCATTGGGCAGTTGCCCGCCAGACACAACACCCGTCTGGTCGGAGGATCCTCCCTTTTCCATGGAGTATGAGTGAGCTTTACACCCTGCTCCTCATGCCTCTATAAGTATATGTAGGTATGATACTAAATCATAGGATTGATACTAAATCATCAAACAAATATTTGCCCTTATACTGTAGCTGATGTATACCAAATAGGTACCTAGCTTGTTTGACTGTACAAGGACTCTCTGTAGCGTTCCACTTATAACGTTATAACAAACAGCTCCATAAGTTTCTTCATTCGCACAGACAAATGAGGCAGGATTGGCAGAGTTTCAAAACTATCGTTTCTGCCTTTAGCAGTTTTCTACCCCTAAATTCAGTTACGCTTCTGTAAGAACTATGTATAGTATGTTCTATTTTCGATTCTATTCTATTTGCCCGCCATTTAATAAAAATATTATTAAGTGGCAAGCAAAGCCGATGTCGACTATTCTGTCAATGTCTAAGAGCTGATTTTTCCATCGCCAGATTATGAGGGTAGTTCTTCGAAATTTGATTCTTTGACTGATCCATATGGCCAAAATTTAATTTCACTTTCAGCTCTGTAACACATGTTCATATGAAAATAGGTATACCAAATAACATATATTTGAATGAGGGACTCGTTTTTATAAAGTAGTTTTCAAGATATTAATTTTGTGCCCAGATGAATCAGAATGTGTTACATATTAATCAGAAACAGAAATAAAAAGTAATAAATACACCGTTAGTTATGAATGTAAATTCTAAACAATAATTATTAATTATTAAATAGGACTAAGACATATCAAAAGTATCATATTTAGAACAAGATTATACTCCTGTCATTTTTTTATTATTCAAAAGGTTTTAACTAAGTAAATAATAATAAATAAGATTAAAACTACTGACTTGTACACGGTCAAAAATTGGACAAGGAGAATTACGCAACAAAAGCGCTCCTATCGTGCTGGAGAGGGGAAAAACTAATTTATTTTATTATTCATATGGGGTTTTGACCATACGAATCAGGCACAGATGAATCAGGATTTTGCCTACAATCATGCATAACTCATCGTACATACAGACTTCTTTATTTTCATTTTTCTACACGAATCTATAACCCAAAAGTATCACACGAAACACAGATTGAAGTTTTAAAACAATAAAATAAATTTTATAAAGTAGGCATTGTAATCAGGATGCCACCTGAACCAAACACAGATGAATCAGGTATTTTCCTTCGTAACACCGGATCTAAGCCAACCAGCTGCACGTCCACCTTCTAGGTCGTCCGTTGCACGACTGGCTTCCCCCCGCGCTGGAAGCCAGACTCTCATTATTATTACCCGACCAAGTACGGTCAAGCGCAGTTTACGCCACATTAATCAGTATTATACGCCGGACACTTCTTTTTTACTTATTTATAAACAGACTAACGTAGTTATAATTAATACACATTTTTTTTGTAAGAGGACAATTCATTTCCTTTCGATATAATTATAATTTATATTGATGTATCAAAGGGAAAATGCGACATCGACCATTTTGTTCCGGAAAATGGCAAACGGACGCGCTATATGAATCAGAAGAACGACCTTCAAATATTTTTATTTTGTACCTAGACAGCAATTATTAAAAAAAATCATTTGTCCCAGTAAGGGATAAAGCTAAACTGTACAAAAAAAAATATAACATGCCGTTTTTTTAGTTGGTTACAGAAATATACCCACAGACATCGAAAATTTTGTCCCTGAAGAATTACCCATGAAATAACTGTCAAAATTAAAAAAAAATCCTCGACTCGAAGACTAAAGTTATAAAATGAATAGGAAAAACAAAAGTGCAAGATTAAAAAGTAAACAAAAACTAAAGACAGTGAAATTCTTAGATTGATGCAGTTGAACACAATGTAGATCATTTGATTGGAAAAAAAAATCTAAACGCGATTCGCGAGAAAATTAGACACCAATCTGACATCAAGAACCTGAAGGTCACAATTTGATGTAAGTATGTTGGAATACGATATAAGTATGATGATGAAAATGATGCTGGGATAGACTAGACACTCCGCGACCCTAAGCATAGCGTAGCGTAGCGTCCATACTAATATTATAAATTCGAAAGTAACTCTGTCTGTATGTTACCTTTTCACGCCTAAACCACTGAACGGATTTCGATAAAATTTGGCAGAGAGACAGATTGCATCCCGGGAAAGGACATAGGATAGTTTTTATCCCGATATTCCCACGAGATCGACACTTATGCGGGTGAAACCGCGGGGCGCTGGTAGTATGATATATAGCCTATATATCAGCGCCCCGCGGTTTCAGATACGCGATATATTTGTACCCTTTATAATATACCTAGGGTACAAATATATCGCTTATCTGCGCAGAATGCGGGGCAGCGCCAACACCGTCCTGGCGATGATCACCAACAGATTGGATTGCCCATATATCCGGCAATGTCGCAGCAGGGATATTGTTACATTGTGAGTGTTCGTTTTTGTCTGTGCTTGTTATCTTGTCTGTATCCTTTTATGTATCTGTTTGTATATGAGTCTTGTTACTAGAATTAAACTATTTTTTTATAGCAATCTTTTCGCTGCTACCACTCAGAAGAGCAGTCTACGTCGCTCAAAAGATATACCTAATGCGCCAAATCATCGTTTAATTCTGATATCTTTCAATAAAAGAAATACGCCTGATTTCACCTTGTAAGAACATCTTTCGTTCAAGTAATTTCAGTCTCTTTTACCGTTTCCTCCATTTAATTCTACAAGTACTTACCGGGTATACTTCGCAGTTCCTATCTCCGGGATTTTTTCATCGTATTTTAGACTCTAGCTGGCCATTTCTCATTAACTTTTCTAAATAATTAAACTTAAAACAGTTTCACGGATTCACTGTACCTACTTTTTGTATCGGTTCAAAGAGAATGCAAAAACTAACTAACAACTCGACAGCTTTGATATTCTCAGTAGATTTGTGCCCGGTTCATGGCAATAGGCTCGCCTCCTGTTACATGGGACTTAAACATAACTGGTGAAATGTGGGTGTACTAGATATAGGTACACCTCTGCCTAAACATTCGGGGATTACAGGCGTGATATTGTTTATTTATTTTATTACTAGCTGCGCCCCGCGGTTCCACCCACATAAGTGTTGACCCCGTGGGAATATCATGATAAAAACTACCCAATGTCCTTCCCCGGGATGCAATCTATCTCTCCGCCAAATTTTATAGAAATCCGTTCAGTGGTTTAGGCGTGAAAAGGTACAAACAGACAGACAGACAGAGTTACTTTCGAATTTATAATATTATTATAGTACCTATTCATAATATTAGTATGGATATATGGATTTTATGTACACACAGTAAAATTTATACAGATACGACATATTAGTATTGAGAATTTCTTCCAGCAGACCTGCGAAAGGAGAAATGTAAGCAGTGTGTGAGAACAAGAAGAGAATAATTTGATTTTGTTATGTTATGAAATAACAATTACTGTCCATGTATCGTAAGATAGTTTGAAATTATTTTGCAATTCGCGGTTTAGTATTCTCCACACAGCTAAACCAATAAGCCTACCTACATTCCTAGATGTCTTATTCTCAAGCCCTTTTGGTAACAAAGGGAAGTGAAAAAGAAGGAAGAGAATTAAGTACGTACAAAAATCGTAGCATTTGTTACAGTGTTACTTGTCAGGATATTTTCTCCTCTTCTCCTGAACGGGAACAAACGAACTATCGCATTCGACTGCTGGACATAGGCCATTCCCAGGCTGCGCCACAACCAGTGCCGGATTAGCCCATAAGCAAATTAAGCAATTGCTTAGGTCCAGTGCCGTAACTAGGGCGGTGCCAGCGGTGCCCAGGCACAGGGCGCAGACCCTGGAGGGGCGCAGAAATGCCCAGACCTGGGCCACTAACAATACCTATTATTTATACGTGTGGATTCGCGTCGCCCGCGTATATTCTTCTTACAAATAAATAATATTATCTATAGGGATAGTAATAATAATCGTAAAAGTTTGTGAAGAATGTGATATCGAAGACGATTTTCCTGAAAACCGTAAAAAGCGAGTAAAGAGACACGACTTGAGAGAAAGTTCAGACGCCAGCTACGATCTTACCCCACAACAAAACTTTAAAATTCATATAAATGAAGCAATTGATAAAATCATTTCTGAATTCGAATTTTCGAATAAACGTTTTTACACCTAATTTATAAATGCAATTTATTTGAACTTCCTTATTCAAAACTTTACCAAGTACTTAAAATTAAGTTTACATATTTAGATGATAGATTTATTTTTATATCCATACTATTGTCAGAACCGATTATATTTCAAGGGCGCGGTTACCCCAGGACCCGACGGCTTGCCAGGTAAAGCCTGGGTCCTGGCCTCGAGGGCTCTTGGGCCCTGACTGGAGGCGCTCTTAAGCGCATGTTTGGAGAGAGGTCAGTTTCCACTCCGTTGGAAAACGGGGAAGCTGGTCCTCATTCGGAAGCCAGGGCGCCCTGCGGACTCTCCGTCCGCATCGGTGCCCATCGTGCTTGCGTCGGCAAGCTGTTTGAGAGAGTGATTGCGGGCCGCCTCGTCGGGCACCTGGTGAGGACGGGGCCAGTTTTTGCGGACAGCTAGTTTGGCTTCCGCAAGGGGCGCTCGACGGTGGACGCCATCATGCGCGTGAGAGCCCTCACGACGGGGGACGCAGTGTCCCGGGGTGGGGTCATCGTGGCGGTGACACTCGACATCGCCAACGCGTTTAACACCCTGCCCTGGAGCTGCATTGTGGAGGCACTCCGGTATCACCGGGTGCCGACCTACCTCCGTCGAATAGTCGGGGCGTATTTGACGGATAGAGCCGTCACATCTACCCCGGTCGCGACGGGGAGTGGAACCGGTGAGAGATGTCGGGCGGTGTCCCGCAGGGATCGGTTCTAGGGCCGTTCCTGTGGGACATCGGCTACGACTGGGTGCTGCGGGCCGACCTCCCTGATGGCGTCAGCGTGGTTTGCTACGCTGACGACACGCTGGTCCTGGCGCAGGGGAGGTCGCATCAGGCGGCGGCCGACGCAATGACACGCGGGGTTGCGATAGTCGTGGAGAGGATCCGGTAGTTGGGTCTCGAGGTGGCATTGCATAAGTGCGAGGCTATGTCGTTTCATGGGCCCCGGAACGCGCCACCATCGGGATCCCAACTAAGGAGGAGGGGTTCACATCGGCGTCAGACGACGATGAAATACCTGGGTCTCGTCCTCGACAGCCGGTGGAACTTCGTCGAGTACTACCAACGTTTGGCCCCCAAACTGGAACGGGCCGGGACCGCCTTCAAACGGCTCTTGCCCAACCTGAGGGGGCCAAACGCCTCCTGCCGGAGGCTTTACGCGGGGGTCGTGCGGTCCATGGCCCTATACGGGGCCCCGGTGTGGGCGCGTTCACTGCGGCGGCGAGCCGCCCACTACCTAAACGCGCCCCAGAAGGTGGTAGCCGTAAGGCTTATCCAGGGCTACCGCACGATCTCGGGCGAGGCGGCAAGCCACCTTACCGGACTGCCGCCATGGGATGGCCGTGTCCTCGTAGAGGCGATCGGCAGCGGCGGCCATTGCCAGGATCGCCCAGAAGACACGATGGAGCACACGGTGGAGGTCTGCCCCTCTTGGGCGGAGCACCGCCGTGTCCTCGTAGAGGCGATCGGCAGCGGCGGCAACCTCTCGCGTCCGGCCCTGGTGCAAGCCACGGTCCGGGGCGAGAGGGAGTGGGAGGCAGTCACCTCCTTCTGCGAAGCAGTCATGCTAGCAAAGGAGGTGGCGGAACGGCTCAGGGAGAGAGCCTCCCGTCCCAGCCGCCGCGGGAGACGCTCCGGGCGTCGGGAGCCGCGTGACGACTCCCAGCCTCCGTAGGCGCGGGTCTGCAGGCGGAGAGTAATGGGTAGCTCACCGTCCGATCAGGACCAGGCCCGTGCTGGACGGCGCGTACGTGTTCCACGCGCGCCTCAAAGAGATCTCAGCATCGAGGAAGGGGCCCCTTAGGACCGAAAGCCTGCCGGGTCAGCGGGATTGTCTTCAAAGGATTCCCGCTGGCCCGGAACATAAAGGGCTAAGGAAGGAACACGGGTGGGTTTTAGTAAGAGTCTGACACTCCCTTCCGCTCCACCCAGAGCGGGAGGGTCATTTGATGACTTGAATCCGCAAAAAAAAAAAAGGGCGCGGTTATAGCAGCTCGCACCGGGCGCATAAAAAGCTAATTACGACACTGCTTAGGTCATCACGTCTCGGGGGCACTATAAGGTAAGAAACAGCACCGAAACAGTATTTGCTAGCACATGAACGTCAAGGCTGTTTATCAGCAAGATATTACAAGACCCAACAGTCACTCTAGCTGGAGATGTGCGCCAAACGCCAACCTTTACCGTCGATATTTTGGAAAAATACGGGGTGACTAGTGGTGGTGGTGGTGGTGTGTTAGGAGGGCCTACAGGCGTGGATTGCTTAGGGCATCAAGTAGTCTTAATCTGGCACTGGCCACAACCCTGTCCTCTACCTTTCACATCCCGTTTGATCTCGTATGTATTTAAAGGATATATCCAATCACCCAATCTCCCTAGTTCTCCCGAATCAATTGGCTATTAATTGAGTTAAAACGAATTAACTACCAATCTTAAAACTGTCTAAAGACTAAACGTATCGCGGTCCGACGATATTGCGTGAAATGGACCGGCTAACGATACGAGTCGATATCGGGGAACTAAGTACACCCTTAGTTAATAGAATTATATCGGTACACTAGCTTTGTACGCGAATTTGTGCTCGGATAATTTTATCTTCCGTTTAACATTGCTTGAGTCGTTCTACCAATCTGGCAGGCGGAACATATCCAAGTGTTACTGACTGGCCAGGAACAACATAGAAATAAATGTGGAAATAGGTAATAGGGGATACCTTTACTTAGCTGTCTTGCTCTCTCTTTGATGATCACCTCTAGTGGGATTGTAGCTCTAGTGGGATGGATGGTAGGTCCAAAATAAAAGTTTATTATGTTTGTAAGTAGGTATTAAATGTTAGGGAAATATCTTGTAAAGTTTGTGTTTTAAACTCAGATAGTAATTTGACAGCTGTAATGTCAAATTCCTATCCATACTAATATTGATACAAAAGTATCTCTGTCTGTCTGTCTGTATGTTACCTTTTCACGCTTAAACCACTGAACGGATTTCGATAAAATTTGGCAGAGAGATAAATTGCATCCCGGCAAAGGACATAGGATAGTTTTTATCGACATACGTCGCGGGCGAAGCCGCGGTCGGAAGCTAGTACTTACTAAAAAGCAAACAAACTAGCGTTCCGGGTCTGGCGGTTTGTGTATGTGAGTTTAATTAAATGTTTGTAATCGCACCCACAATACAGGAGAAATTCCTAGTGTGGGGCAACGATTAAAAAAACAAAAAAATAAATAAAATTACAATAATACTTTAAACACACAGACTTGAAATTACTATCTGGGTTTAAAATACAAACTTTAGGTAAGGTTACTCTACACATAGGTACCTAATCACTGTTGGATAGGAATACTGGTCAAAACTATTCATTATAACCTAAATGATTTACCCTTGTTTCCAACAAAACCAACAAGTTTTAGGAAATATGAAAAAGCTTAGCGTCGCGCTCTGCCACTGTTCTTGGGTGCCGTCCAAATAGATAAAGTTTTCTCCTTGACATAGGGCAATTATGACCATGATACTTAATGCTTTCCAACCAAAATAGATAGATATCCTTGAAACTTGAAATCTATTGTCTTCGTTAATATATTTCTAAACTAAAAGAAGCCCAAAAGAAAGACTTAAGTACCTAGGTAGGCCTACCTACCTACCTACTCTATTCGGCCCTGTTGATAATAAAGCTAACTAGAGCTTTGTACGGACCTACGTTTGTCTACCCATGGCTTTTCAAGGGTTGAATCCATCTCTTTTCCCCCTCATGAATATGAACAACTTTTAGGTAATATAAAAAAAAAACACTACCAATCAAAATAAGTAAGTAGGTACCTATAAATTATGAAACCTTAGTGTGCAAAGTTGTCGACGGCAGCAGTAGACGTGTAGACGAATCTTGACGGCTGCCGATGCCGTCGAAATACACATTTTGCCCAAATATAACCATTAGTCCAATTATTGTTAAGTAATTGCATGTTACGCTAATTACCCGATATAAAAGAGAGGCGCCTCCTGGCACAGGCATTTATATGCTTAAAAGGAGTCGCCACCAACTGTATATTGTACCTACAACGTGTATTATCGAAATAAAACATTTTTGATTTGATTGATTGTTAAAATTAGTAGGTACCTAATGGTTACCTAAATTTGGGCAAATGTGTTTTTTGATCAAAAGTTTGTCTTTGAATTGTCAAATAATTAACTATTAGTTAACCCAGTTGTCCATTAGTACGACGACATATCAAGCTGTACATTTCCAGTTTCTGACTTCTCATTGTGCGAATGCGAGGTCAGCTTAAACTGGAAATGTAAGTTCTGCAGTGCTATTCTGTAAAAATCACATCGTAAAAACTTAGGTGAAGTGAGCTTTAAGTGAGCTGTCAATAGTATCAATCCCTAGCATCATGTGGAAATGGAATGACAGCTCACTTCAACTAAGTTATCACTTCAAAAAAATTAAAATAAAAAAAAGTTTTTAAAAACAAGCTTTTATTTAAATAAGAACGTAACCCAAAAAATAAAAATAACGCGAACTAAAAAGAAAAAAATAAATTTAAGTGACACTGTCATTTTAAAATATATATAAATTTTAAAAGCTTGAGGCACTGTTATTGTGTAGTAGGTACACCTGTGTAACGGATACCGTACATCAGTGCCTCAAGCTTTTAAAATTTATATATATTTTAAAATGACAGTGTCACTTAAATTTATTTTTTTCTTTTTAGTTCGCGTTATTTTTATTTTTTGGGTTACGTTCTTATTTAAATAAAAGCTTGTTTTTAAAAACTTTTTTTTATTTTAATTTTATTTTTGACTTTTTAGTCTTAAAGATTTATTAATATGTATTAGTGTAATTTTACTAACTTTATCGTTTTTTACTGTTCAAGCCCTTTCATTTGATACCCATATTAAGGGGATTGAGAAAAAATGAAATCCGCCATCTTGGATCGGCGGCCATATTGAATTTAGTGTGATGTTATTTACTTTATCGTTTTCTACTATTCAAGCCCTTTCATTTGATACCCATATTAAGGGGGTTGGGAAAAAATATGTAATCCGCCATCTTGGAGCGGCGGCCATATTGAATTTTATGTAATTTTACTAACTTTATCGTTTTCTACTCTTCAAGCCCTTTCATTTGATACCCATATTAAGGGGGTTGAGAAAAAATATGTAATCCGTCATCTTGGAGCGGCGGCCATATTGAAATTATTACAATATTGAGTATTGCACATTGTATTGTTACCAGAACTAAAGGTGTATGCAAAATTTCAGCTCAATCGGATACCAACAAATGGTCGAAAAATGGTTTGCAAATTTTGACGGACAACTTACATACATACATACATACATACTTACATACGAACAGTGCAAGCTAAATAAAAGCTTGTAAAAAGGAGGAGGTTCTCAATTCGACAGTATGTTTTTTTTTTTTGTGTGTTTGTTACGCGATTACTCCGCCAATTGAGGACCGATTTTCAAAATTCTTTTTTTGTTCGAAAGGGTATACTCTCGAGGTGGTCCCATTATCATCAAGTTGGAATCTGATGAGAGGATCTCATGGAAATCGAGGGAAACCCTCAAATTTTATAGGCAAAGCTGTAGCGATTTGGGTATTTTTTAAAGTAACTTGAGCATTTGCTCTCGGAAATAATCATTTGGTAAAGTGGAGCTGATGATGAAGACCACAGATAGCCATCGGAACGATTATCCTCGTCACAATGCGTATGGTGAGTGGTTGTTGAGGAGTTTTCCTGGTTCTTACCAGGAGAACTCCTCAACAATTAACGTCCCTGCATCGGGAAAAGCAATATTTTGTAAAAGGTGATGAGCAGTTGACATTAGGCTATTGTAACTTAGATAAATTACAAACTGACCCACTAAAAAGTGAAAAATAAAATTTTTATTTTTACAGAATAGCACCGCAGCTTGTTAGGTACCTGTTGAACCTGGGGGCCTACTCCGAAGCGGTTAGCCGATGTATCGGCCGAATGTTCGGTCATTTTCTACAGCCATTCATTTCCTATATTGACTATTGGTCCCGACCAAACTGTGCCAATCCGAACCTTTTTGGAACCCTTAACCCTTTTTTTAATCTTTTTTTTTTTTAATTCGTAGTAGGACAACAATATTCGAATCAGAAAATGACCGAACATTCGGCCGATACAGTGGTTAACCGCTTCGGAGTAGACCCCCTGAATAGGCGCCGTCTGGTGACACAATTATTCCATTTCAAGAACTAGGTCCTCTGATCTAGATAAATAGAAATACCTATCTGCAATCCTGCATACCTATTCACAAGTTAGAGTTAGTTCATGCGTGTTTGAATTTGAACTGTCCGATTCGGGCAAATTCTCAAACTTTACCTTGTTAGACTAGGTATGTGAGAAGTTCTGTTGAGTTGAGTGATACCTACGTCTTTGTCGTAAACTATAGTTTACGCTACGCAAGGTTGGATTTATCCTTTACCAGTGATGCTCCTGACATGTGAAGTAATTCAATTAAACAAGAGCAGTCACTCCAAAAATAGTGGTAGGTATTCACGCGTAACACACTAACAGAAGCATGGGTTTCCATTTTTCCAGTTCAACAACATTCATTGCGTTATTTGCGTTGTTGAGGAGACAAATTTTTCGAACATATGATGCAATGTAATAGCAATAAATAAATGATTGACAGTGTTACGCAATTAACATACGGACGGCACGGTTGGCGGTGGTTAAGCGATTGACTGCTGCGCTGCGTGTCGCGGGTTCGATTCCCGCACGGAACAAATATTTGAATGATCTACAAGTAGTTGTTCCGGGTCTGGCTGTTTGTGTATGTGAGTTTAAATGTTTGTAAACGCACCCACAATACAGGAGAAATTCCTAGTGTGGGGCAACGTTTAAAAAAAAAAAAATAATTGCTGGAAGCCGACCCCAACATAGTTGTCAAAAGGCTATGTAGATGATGAAGAGATTTAATTAAAATTGTTTGACAATTCGTGTTACTAGTGTTACGTTTCAAAGTTAGTTAATCGTACTACCTTAGGATCCCCATGCGCCTGCCTGACATAATTAAGTAGGTACAGACGCCAGCACATCAAGTTACTACAATCTGTCGGATTTCTTTAATAGATTTTCGACTTTATTGCTAAAGCATAAGGTTCAAGGTTGATTGGGAAAATCTGACAGTTTCGGGTAGGTTGACCTGCTGGCGTCTGTACGTACCTATCTAGTCTTTTTTTTCTTTCATATGCTGATGCATTTGAAACGTTTACAAAAGTATTAAGCTCCTCTTTGTTACAGAGAGTGGGCTATAATCCTCCCCGTGCGAGTTGGCGGATGACACATGTGTTCAATTTTTTTGTCCTAGGACATGCCGGTTTCCTCACGATGTTTTCCTCCACCTTTGAGAGCAATGGTGATGAAATAATTTACACAATGTAGAGCGACTGCTTGGGTTCGAACCCACGACCTACAACTTGTAAGTAGCGGCCGTAGCCATTGCACTGGGCCTATGCTCCTAATGTGATGGATGTGTCTCACGAAAACTAAAATAACAGTTGCAACACGCTTATTTATGAGGACCTCAAGTCGCAACAAAACGCAAGTTGGGTAGGTACTTTTTTAAGGTGCCAAAAATATTTAATAATCTTTTATTACATACTAGCTTCTGCCCGCGACTTCGTCCGCGTGAAATTTCTTGTTCCCCAAACCCATCGCCTGCCCGCGCTATATTACTTCGTTTTGCTTAGCGTTCTGACGTTTTTCTTTTTGCTCGGCTCCTAAGGGTCATAGCGTGATGTTAAATATCCTTTAGCCTTCCTCTAGAATGGGGCTATTAAATCCAAAACGAGTTTTTCAAATCTAACTGGTAGTTTCAGAGATTACCCCCTACATACAAACTTTACCTCTAAAAAGACACACCTACATAGGCTACATAGCTTATCATTATTTTTTTTTTAATTTTGGTCAATACTATGAGAACTATAAGCAAATTAATAAATACCTATTAGTACCAAACTGCTACAAAGGACTTTACATAATTTAATTACATTTTGAGCTCCTGATCACATTAATCACTTTTACGATAGGATAGTAGGTGCTTCCAACACTGACCTCCCGAAGCTACCTGTCTGATCCCCTAAATGAGTTTCCACAAGGCTAGACAGAGCAGATTATGTAACTTTCTGCCTAATTTAATTTTGTAGGATTTGTTATGAAACCGGCTGCCCAAAATAATATTGAATAAATTATTGTGTGACCAGAGGGCAGGCCTATTTTTTGGCCAGAATCAGCATTGTCATACAACGAGGCAATGCTGCCAGCCTTTTGGGCACGTTTCCTATTGACAGCGATGCGGACGAATTATTGATGCCCTTTGATTACCTATTTCCTTTCCTTTTCATATACTTCGACATATTATTAAGTTTTTAAAATTATGTAAATATAAATCAGTAAAATTTTTTTTTTTTTTTGTGTTAGGTTTTGGGCAAAGAAAATTTTAGTTTATCTCTTACCATAGATATCCGATATCCGCGTCTCTTACATATTTTATGGAGTTTTGTGTGTTGCCACAAGCTAAATAAAACACCAAAAACGATTGCCGGCATAATTTTAATAATACATTCTTACGGCATAAAAACAGTGGATTTGATATTAAATAACCTTAAAAACTCATACAACCAGTAAACAGACTATCACAGTTACGTCACAACAAAAACAGGGTAATCTTTCGAATCACACAATTTCACCTCACTAATACATTGCATTAACCAATCCTTGTGTACATGCCTTACATCTGCAGGCAATTTCTTCGTTAACTTTTTCATTTTTTCAAAATCTATCTCGTTATTGTTATGTAGCACAAAGTCGACATCCATTGATTTGATTGACTTCACAACGTCACCTCCGTAAGCGATCCAATGTCTTTCAAAATGCTTTCTTTCATCCTCAGAGAAGCTTATGAAATCCGGGTAGAAACCTAGACGTTTGTCTTTGAAAACATTCGGTAGAGGAGTTTGTGGTATGAATAAAAACTCTTTACTATCTACCTCATCAACGCTCATATTACTCTCCTCGTTAATATCAACCTCCGTTGACATAGACTCGTTACTCTTTTCTGAAGATGACCGGTTCAGTTTAACTTTCGGCTTTACCTCCTTTTTGATGAAAAAACTGTCTATGGTTTTTTTGGGACTAAGTTTAGTAGTTTTTGTTGTACTTGCTTTTGTTTTGGACGGACTTGTTTTAATTTTTTTTGCAGGAGGCTCATCTGCTGAAGCTGCTAGTTTATCTAAAAGCGACACATCCGTTTTTTCTTTAGAAGTCTTGTACAGATGTTTTAACTCTTCTAGATTAGTTGCAGTCTCCCAATCCTTGTCCGTCCTAATTCTGGTAACTCTTGGAAATCTGACCGATATGCCGTCTGCTGTATGTAAATTGGCCTTCGTTAATTCCGTTCCTGAAATCAAAATGATGCAAAATAAATAATGTTGCAGTTATAATTTGCGGCTAAATCATGTTTTAATTGAATTCGCGGTTTCATTGCTTTTGCGTCCAACTGCATTAATTAAATATTAACGGAATATTGGAGTTAATTTACATTTTAATTCAGTTTATAACTAAAATAATGTAGGTAGTATGTTATCCAGTCATATTTTGGGGTCTAAAATCCTGGTGACTCTCAAGAAGATGGCATTTAATGTCCACATAATATTATCCTGTGATTTTCCCAATGCAGGGCAAAGGCACGCAGAGAAAGAACTAGCTAAGTTCGAGGTTTCCACGCGTTTTGCCAGCACTATATGTTTGGTGTATTAGAAACTTTCCAACCAATAAAACGATCATAAAAAAAGATTGTTTATACCAAAATACATACCAGTTATCTCCCAAACAGGTTGTTTTTTAGGATCCGAAGCAACAAAATCAGGCACCATTCCTTTATTGCAATCCAACCAAGATGGGACTTTATTGCTGTCTTGTGATATTTTCACCATGAGCGGTGTTAATTCTTTCTGTAGCCTTTCCAAAGTGCTGTCGTCATGTCCTGTGTGTACTTTGGTAACGGTTAACCATTTGTTGCGGCGAGTATCATGGCACCCCATCAGGAATACGGACATCATACCTCCTTTTTTGCCTGTACCTGTAAATTAAATAGGTACTAGGTATGAGATCATTGAGGGCCATTATATATAACGAAAATTATATAGTTGTAGGCAGTTCAAAGTCGCTCAGCGAGCTATGGAAAGAGCTATGCTCGGAGTCTCTCTGAAGGATAGGATCCGTAACGAATGCATCCGACAGAGAACGAAAGTTATCGACATAGCTCAAAGAATTAGCAAGCTGAAGTGGCAGTGGGCCGGCCATATCTCGCGAAGAACCGACAACCGCTGGGGTAAACGAGTTCTTGAGTGGAGACCACGACTCGGCAAACGTAGTGTGGGACGCCCTCCGGCCAGGTTGCGTCAAGCTGAAGACAGGGCGCTATGGCGCTCATTAGGGGAGGCCTATGTCCAGCAGTGGACTGATAAAGGCTGATGATGATGATGAGGCTATTTCTGCATGTTGTTACAGCAGGCCTATCTACTCGAAAACTTGTAGGTAATCTACTGCAGAGAAAATATTCACAAATTATTTTGTAATCGTGAGTTATATCCCAATATAGTATGAAAGGAAAAGGGGGACAGTGTTGTCCGTATTCTTGGCACAATAAGTCCTTAGTCATCTTTTAGTGACTGTACAACTTGTTCTGTAATATCAATAATGACTCATCTGCCTAGCCTTTTCCCAACTATGTTGTGGTCGGCTTCTAGTCTAACCAGATACAGCTGAATACCAGTATTTTACATGAAACTGCCTATCGGACCTCCGCAATCCAGTTACTGGGTAATACAATACCCTTTCGTAAGACTGGTTGTCAGGGTTCAAAGATCCACGTATGACAGCTGGGATCAACGGCTTAACGTGCTTTCCGAGGCACGGAGGAGTCTTGGTATGTAAAGATGGTAACCCATACACGAACCAACCGTGGCAAGCGTAGCTTAACCTGATCGATGGACCCGTGCGGTTATTATTTCTTAGCCACTAATGACTATTGGCAAAATAATTTTATTTGTTATTGGCTAAAAAAACATATACTTACTCATTGTTTTGTGTATGATGGTCTTATTACATTTTGAGATTAGACTGCCTATTGTACTGCATATTATTTGTTTACATTTTCCTATTTTGTTTGTAAATCTATGCAGGCTGTGACTCATTATTTTCCTTTTTTATGCAGCTAGAATTAGCAATGCTGCTATACAAATAACAATATAGATTATAGCAGGTATTTAATTTGCTAGTTGCCAAATCGGACACATGTGCCTAATGCTATATAGAGCCAAATTAAATTAACTAGCGAAACTCCGCAAACGTGATACGATATACCACATTATTTTTAGTATATTCGAAACCCGAAATACGTGTCTAGTATATTTATGTAAAGAATTGTACAAAATTTCAAAACTGTATCATGTAAAATCACAAAGTTATAAGCTTGTTAAGTTACCAGTTTGTCCATACAAAAACATGCTCACTCGCGCCGCTCGCGCCGCGCCGTCTTGCGCTCATTGATAATAGTACCTAGGTACCTAACCGTTCGGCGCGGAGATTGGATCACCTACTTAGTGTCGCTCGGTGTCCAACTTTTAACGTTTTTTAAATATTTTTGGGACAAAATATAACATGGGGTAAAAATTATTGGAATCGATTCAGTTACTTATTCTGAACAAACTATATTCAGGTTTCGCATATACTAAAAATAACGTTGTATAATTCTTAACATGATCACTCATGAATGACACAAAATAAATTAACTTGGTTTTTTTGTGGGGCTAATGACCACAATTAGAGTAATTACATGAAATATCAGTTTAAAAAATCTGTTTTTACAGACGTGATGGGTTTCGATATCTAAACACGATAAAATAAATCAAATATCAAGTAACAAAAATACCAGCAGTCGTTTACCCTGCACAGTTTCCCTAGCTAATTAAATTTGATCTTGTATAGCGGAGGTTTGGCCTTCAACATATTTAGCAAGCAGTATATGTGGTAAAATTATTGTTTAGTTTAAACACCTACCAAACCAAGCTCCTAGAACAACAAGATCAGCTGTGTCAGCCATCGCTCCATCAAACAAATAGTCCTTTTTCACCTTTAACCAATGCCTCTTGCCTGGCTCATAGGGAGACTCCAAATCTTTGAGTACTAATCCTTCGAGGCCAAGTTGTAGTACCTGTAATGTGGAGAACAGAACATTTTGAATATATGGAGATAATTAATATTGGTTGATATCCCCACGAGTCGTACTCAGCGCTTTTCCTCCACATTTATTATGCGCACAGCCAAAGTGTGGAACTCTCTGCCAGCATCTGTGTTCCCTCCCACATTTAACCTGTCTGACTTCAAAGCAAGAGTGAACAGGCATCTTCTGGGCACACTTGTTCCATCATAGACCTCATCTGTCATTTTCTATCAAGTGTGATCGGGGTCAAGAGCGGGCCCATTTAATAATAAAAAAAAATAAGTAACAGTACTTAGCATTTCTTTGTAAGCAATATAATTATGTTTTCTTTAAAGAAAATAGATAGTTTGGAATTAATGTCTGTCGTAAATGATTTAAAGTATGCACCTAGCCAAACTGTGATAATTGTTTGTAAGTTTTACAGAATTTTTATCTCATGAAACGTCGCGCGCTTTACTTTTGGTAACTAAAACACGATATACACGGTTTGAAACCAGTCTACAAACCAAAGTGGCCTTGAAGTTGTTGTTGTTGCGAGATGCCTGCTACACGGTTTAAAACCAACCTTTTTTTCTGCCACTGATTTGCAACGCAGACCTTTCTACCAAGGACGTTTAAAAGTCATACGAAATTGGTTTAAAACCACTGTCTACACTGTTTTAAACTTAGGTTTGAAACCACCGTATTAAACCGTGTAGATCGTGCTTAAGTGACGTGTACGAACACGCTGTGAATGTGTGCGTGGAGACGAGTAGTGTCAGCACATAATTTAACACACACACCGAGAGCTCCTACACACAAATAAACAGCGTGTTGGTAGACTTGGTAACCACAAATAAAGCGCGCGTCACTTCGTGAAATATAAATACTATAGGTTGCTAAAATTCCTAAGAATAATAAATGAACTACACTACATGCTATTTAATAGAGGGTATTTTCTAGGTTTTCTAAGTGGCTAGTTCTAGTTTATATTAACTAGACACTTAGAAAACCTAATAATATTATCAATAAATTGAAATGCAATCTATTATACATTTCTTATAGATTCCTAGTCAGTTGATAATCAGAGTATGATCTATTATCAGCTCCAAAATAATTATGGTAATAAAGTTAAATTATTTGACATTGACTATGAGTATATCACTAATTGAATTACTTATCAATTTTAAATAGTTGAAAAAATAGATCCAAAACATACCTCAGCAATCATTTTCGCTAAATCAGACGGCTTTTCAATCAATTTCTGCTCAGAAAACATAACATGATTTGTTACTTCCACCATATTGTCATGCAATATCTGTCTCCTTTTCCTAATAGGTAGATCTATTAAGACTTTGCCGTTGTAGTATAAACAGTCAAATATGTACAGACACACTTGTGCATCTTTGAATTCCGACTGCTTATGTTTACCTAATGTACCGAATGGTAACGGCTTCCCTGTAGTCACATCTACCATCAAAACTTCAGCATCCAGAATCATATCTGTACCTTTTGGAAAAGCTTGCGGTAAATAATCCTTAAAATGACTGACTTTATGTGCCATTACCGGTTTTAAAGCTCTAGAAAAATATTTGAACTCATTGCCTTTTTTATGTACTTGTACTCTTTCGCCGTCATATTTTATTTCTGAGAACATTCCGTTAGGACATTTCTTCATTGCCATTTCGACTGATTTGCAAGCTTCAGCCAACATCGGTAGTACAGGAGTCATCAGAGCAAGTTTTGCTTCAAAACCTTTTTGGATTGCGTCTTTATGTTTTACGGTACTGGTTTCAGACATAATTCTATCTAACACCATGTCAAGGTCTCTGGATGTTTGAAAGACGCTGTAAGCATCCGGGTGGACCCCTTCTAATATGTGTTTCGGTCCAGCGTTTATTCGTAAATCTCCTTTTATTAACCTGATGAGCATTTTCAAGTCTTCAGCCGTACATTTCTTAACAATCTTCTTAAAATGGTGTATTTGTTCTTCTTCTTTTGTTAGTTTTGAAAGATCTTCTAAGAAGTCTTCTACATTTTGTATTGTGATTGTGCTGTCTGATGCAGGTTGTACTGCTCTTGATTTGAGGAAGAAATGTTTTATTGTGCCGGCAACATCACCCTGTTCCAAATGTGTTAACATGTCATCATGGTCCATATTGAATACTCTTGAAAATAATTTAACCAATTGTTTACTCTTTAAATTGTAAACTCTTTTGCATACTTGTGGTAGTAATAGCTTACACCATAATATCAGGTTACCCTTGAAGGCGGTGTTATCAGTGCCTTTTGTAAAAAAGTTATTGACTACTGCCGTTTTTTCAGTATAAGCATCTACGTTAGAGATTTTCTTGCATAATTTGAAAAATGTCACAAACTTATCATCATCGGTTTCCACTTCCTGCTTCTTAGGACTCTCAGCACTCGCACTACTTGCATTTTTTGAGGGACTAGCTTTCGCAGACACGTTTGAAACGTTTTTAATAACCTTAGCCGTGTATTTACCACTATTTTTGTCAGCATACAGTTTCTCCATTTCATTTAGCTTTTTCAATATAAGTTCTTGATCTTCCTTGCTCATAGACCCCCAATTACCGATGTCATCTATCGAATCTACCCGTTTGGTCGCAGGTCGTTGCTTAAGTAAGGCATTCATGAAGCAGTCTACATGATGCCATGATTTCATCGATTGACCCTCTCCGTATGGACTTGCAACAAGCTTCGCAATACGCAATTCTCCGCTGGGACAGTTAGTTTTACATCCTTTGCACGAAGCTCGGCCACCTTTAGCTCGATCTACGAAAAACGGTGTTGAATCCGCCATGGCTAAAACTACACTTGATTTTTAGACATTAAATCACAGTAAATTTAACAAAGTAATATTTGTGCACGTTTTTAATACGGTTATAGTGAAACATATGTGTGATATTTATGTTACAGAATACGCTATATTTACTTTAAAAACAAAACAAATATTGGTACAGAAACCAAAACACGTAAACGAAGCATGGCGTAATTATTGCCAAAATTCAAAATCAAAATGTCAAACTGACAGACCAACATTGACAGTTCTAGAGGTGTTGTACACTTCACTTTCTGAATCGAGATCACAGAACACTATTACTCCTAGCGGAGATCGAGATTTGGTTTTACATCAAATAATAAGTAAACGAAAAGCTACTATAAATAGAAAATATTCATCTTAAACGCAATTTAAGAAGTCAAACAATTATAATCATTAATATTCTAACGTTTTTACAGTTTGATTGTCGTATTAACAATAGTTTTTTTTTATTCACTGTTACGTAGTCACAGTTTCGTGTGAAATAATCTAATAGAAAGGTCGGTCTGCCTCTATTGACGTTTCGTTTTACGCATGCGTCGATTTAACCAAGTCTTGTCTGCACTGTATGCGCCCTGATGACGCAACGAGTCGATTCAAAATAAAGCAAATTCGCCGTTGTTGTTGCTTTATGTTTAAAGTAACACTAACGTTATAAAAATAAAAGATTGTGAATTTTTTTAAATATTTATTTGTGTAGGAAATATGCGTCCGTCTTGCATTGGATAATACAAATTATATTTTAGTACTTCAAGTGTTTTGATTTGAATTTGTCTTTCTTTTCAGCATCATCATGTCACCAAGAGTTCAGCAGCGACGGTACAAAACACGGCACGCTGACATCTCCTCACTACCCGTCGCCGTACCCTCCGAACACTCATTGCCACTACGAATTTTTCGGGAGGGGCAAGGAGCGAGTTAGATTAATTTTTCAAGACTTTTACTTATATAAATCTGCTGATGGATCTATTGAGTAAGTTTAAACATTCCTATTATCTTTATCTAATATTATAAAGCTGCAGAGTTTGTTTGTTTGTTTGTTTGAACGCGCTAATCTCTGGAACTACTGGTCCGATTTAAATGATTATTTTAGTGTTGGGTAGTCCATTTATCAAGGAAGGCTATAGGCTATATAACATCACGCTACGACCCTTAGGAGCCGCGCAGCGTGTGACACCGCGGGGAACAACTAGTATAAATATAAAATAATGTAGATAGTTGTACATACATGTACATTTCTCATTTAACGATGTTTGATGATAACTTTACGATGAATAACCTACTCACGATTTTTCAGTGAGTTTAACACTATATTCTTCTATAATATTCTGAAACAAATTTCGTGGGTACATAAACTACTTCTTATCCTTGAATCGTTTTAGAAATAAGTGTTGGCCCTACCCTTTGCCTGTAACACAATTCCTCTACACTCACACAAAAACTATTAGGTAGGTAGGTACTTACTTATTAAACTTTACAAAATAAATACTGAAATTCAATTTTTATGCATTTACAGCTGTACAAACGTGGATTCGTTGCAAGCATTCGTCAACGTGGATGGGCGGTTAGAAAAAGTGGAGACGTTCTGTGGAATCGACCTCCCCAAGCCTATTATGTCGAATGGACCGAAACTAATGCTGGAATTCCGTGGAACGCAATCATCGAGGTACTCCAGAGGATTCAAAATATCATATTCATTTGTAGAAAGTAAGTATGCATTTGATCACACAAATATTTCTGGTTTAATTGTGTTCAAATTGTCGAATTAATTTTGACTGAAACGAATTGAATACCTAGTGCTGAGTAAGAACAGTTAGGTATAGGTATTAAGTTAGCTTGCTGTTATTGCTTTAAGACAAAAAGCAACCTTTGTGTTAGCTAAGTGCTAACTAAGCCGTTACCTAAATCAGGAATTCAGGACCCTTTATAAAGATGTCAACCCCGTAGAAATAATATGTGAACCTATTCTGAAATCTTTTTGTAAATCATTTTTCAGATTTCGGAATAAACACAGGGAGGCAGTTGAAGGAGTTTCCATGCGCGTTCGTGTATAATAGTAGTGAAGTGCGCAACGGTACTTTTGCATCTCCAAACTCGCCGGGACCATATCCAAGAGATACGGAGTGTACATACTTCTTCCACGGTGGCGAGACTGAGAAAGTGCATCTGCATTTCACGAATTTTGACGTTGAAGGAGTTTTGCCGTAAGTATTAAATATTTTAAAATTACCGTAATTTGTCAAAAATACTGGAGCAACAAACCCACGATAACTGAACTTATTTTAAGCACAGTGTAACTCTAAGTAAAAGTAAAATAACGGGAGCAATGAACTGCCTCAAAACGTTCGATAGTTTCTTGGAAGATTTGATTGATTTTAATTCTTATGATATTATTTTAAAAAAATCGTTCATCAACTTTTAACAACAGCTTCAGTTCTTTATCAATTTTTGATGCATGGCCACCCATAATAAATAACACTCAAACAATCTGCGTAGCCTTGTACCAACTATGTTGGGGTCGACTTTCAGTCTAACCGGATGCATCTGAATACCAGCGTTTCACACAATACCCCTTCGTAAGAATAATAATTTTAATAACATTATTACTTAAATACCTGTTCCAGATGCGAAGCAGTATCGGCGAGTGATTATGTCGAATTTTCAAACTACATGACTGAAGACAATAGATTCGGTAGATATTGTGGACAAATGAAGGAGTTCCACGTAGAGTCTGAGAGGAATTTCTTCAAAGTTACATTTAGGTCGAACGACCGCTTAGATGGTACAGGTTTTAAAGCAATCTATCAGTTTTTAGAAGCTACTGATGAATATCGAGCTCCACCGGTACAAGATAAAGCTTCACATTCTCTAGGTAAGTATTTTCAAATTGGAACGAATCTTGTTGTCAATAAATAATAATTATATATCAGACTGATGACGAGTGGCCCAGTTGTATCGGCCCTTGAGAGTGGGTCGTGAGTTCGAACACAGGCAAGCAGGAACCAAAAATTCGAAGACATGTGACATCCACCGACCCGCACTGGGCCCGCATTTAGGATTATGCCCACTTCCTCTCATAGAGAGGAGGCCTGTGTCTAAGCAGTGGGAACAGTTTAAGCTGATTATGCTATATACAGACTAAAACAAGGTGCAAACAATTTACCCTGCTGAAAGAAGGGTATTTATAATGGGACTTTATTAAGTGATGATGAGCGATCTACACTATGTAAATATATTTGAACCCGTGCAAATATTAAAAGGTGAAGGCTCAGGCACCTTCCGCTCCACCCAGAGCGGGAGGGGTCATTTGATGAATTCACCACAAAAAAATAAAAAAAAAGGCTCAGGCACTTCAAAATTCAGGCATTATATAGGTTCGATTCCCAGTTACATAAAATGAAGGTACACTCGATCGTACGTCAGTGATCACTCAGACTTGACGCGCGGAAGACTGTACCTACTAATATTTTAAACGATCTGAAATTAACGTTTTATTGTCTCATTTCAGGTATATTTGAACATTTTCTAATGCTGATCATCCTTGCAATACCACAGCTGCATCATCAACTATATCATTAAATAAAGTGATATTAGATTAAATATTATTATAAATTAGTCTATAATCCTGTATATTTTGTATAATAGTATGTGCCATACACCTGTAATTACGTAGATATGCAATATTTTCTATAAAGTCGCATTTTATGTTTTCCTCTATTACCTACCAACTAAAGCAATACCATGCGAGACACAATAAAGATTTATTCATAAAGGCACGTCGTAAAACGAAATAAATTTATTTGAATTTAAAGCGTTATTAGTTTTATTTTTAGAGGCCTTTTTCGCTATTTCAGACATCTCTAGTCTCCTGCATGGCAAAGAGCAGCGCTGGTTTTGCAAAGCAGACCGCAAATCAACTTCACCAGTGTGGCGGAATTATCCTGTATACCTCTAGAAACATTGGAAAAATCTTGTAGGATCTTTATACTTTAACCATGCCTACTACGGAAAGACTAAAACCTAATACATCTCTTGGCTCTCTTCCAGCTAAGACCTACGTCAATATTTAAAACTTACTGTAGGATCTCCTCGTCCATTAGCCATTACTAGCTTCTGCCCGCGACTTCGTCCGCGTGAAATTTCACCCTCTCCCCCTTAGGGGTTGAATTTCGAAAAATACTTCCTTATTCCTTGTCTACATTGTATAGAGAACCTCTGTACAAAATTTCAGCTCTCTAGGTCCAAGGGTTTGGGCTGGGCGTTGATGAGTCAGTCAATCAGTCCGTCAGGACTTTTCTTTTTATTTATATGGATTACTGTCTCATAAAACATATTTTGTTGAAAAACATGACTGTAGTGGTGGATCATACAACAAACCAATTAATAAACATCTCTATTTGAGCTAACATTAAAAACAATTCAGACATTATATTATGTTTGTCTGTAGGTACTTGTTTATGATGGTTTTAACTGTGGCATAAAGTATGTAATGAACACAGATAATTATGAATAAAACTGCCAAGTTCTATCAACAGTTATAAATAAACACGATTATGATTAAGTTCCACTGAGAGGAGGCCTGTGTCCCAGCAGTGGGAACATTATAGGCTGATTATGTTATGTTATGTATGATTAAGTTGAGTAGGTATATAAATCAGTGCCAACTTTAAGTGAGACAGCTTAATAAATAATAATATGTTAAATCACAGATTTGAATGAACTACGTCAAAATCTCAGTAACATCATAAATTGCTGCCCAATTAGGCGTTTTGTTACATGACAGGTTGCAATATCAATTAAATGAGCAATTCCGTGTTTAAGTAAATTTTCTCTTACGGTTAATCTGGCAGTAACGCCGCAGATACATTCTACATTAACAAAGTAATCAGGATTTCAGGACTAAAGATACTTCCCTATGTAGGTACCTATCCCTGAAACGGGATTAAGCGAACTATTTAAAGAAGTCGACCCACAAAAATTACCATTATTTTTAAAGCTTATCAGAACATACATTCATAGAATACAGCAATGAGCACTTGACTACATGAAAATTGCATGCTATTCCTGTAAATACAAATACCTATGTGCTCATTTTTATTTTCACCTAGCTTCTGCCCGCGTCTTGGCCCGCGTGGATGTCGGAAATTATCCCACGGGAAAATGCTACCGGGATTAAAAGTAGGTATAGCCTTCCCCAAGATGCCATCTATCTCTTAGCCAAATTGTATCGCAAAACGTTCAGTGGTTTCTGTTAGGCGTGAAAAAAAGTCCCGTCAAAATTGGTCCAGGCGTGTCGGAGATTACCAAACACAGACGAAAATGAAAAAAAATATGTTTTGATGTTGTAAGTAGTTACCGTATACATGCATTTAGTAAAGAGCTGTTATTTTAAGATTCTCTTTAACTAAAAAGATGAATACATTTTGTTAGGCTACAAAATTGAGAACTTGGGCTAGTTACAGTATATAGGTGTAGGTACGGCGAGACAAAATTGTTCAAAAGCTTCTTTGACAAGGCACTGGTTTGATTAGAATAGTTGTTTGAGATATTTATGTTCTACCTTGTATAAGCAGGGCTGATTATCGGTACTCAGAAGCTGGTCTGGTGGCAGGTCTTTGTAGTGTAGGAATATTGCTAGAACTACTAGGCGCTATGAAAACAAAACAAGAAGACAGGAAAATGCTCTGAAATTATACTACTTTGCTTTTCTTCAACTGCTGTAACATCAACTGCTACAACGCATTATTACCGTAATAAGCATCGGAATTCTTTAGTCATGCTAAGTAAATATTAAGTTTCATAACAAATATCTGCACGCCGTAACTTATGTACACAGCTGCAGGTACTTAAGTACAAAAATAACAAATTGGCTTTACAAAGTTTATGGCTTCCCACAATGATATTCATTACACGGATTGTCAAACAATATTAGTGAATGTTGCGCTAATACCAGTCCTCTATGTAACGAAGAATTTCATTTAACTAGGTATTGTGGCACATTATTCTCGAAGACATTTTCTTCCTGCCTGCACCCGGTTAAGCTTTACCGCCGTTGATTGCATAATCAGAGAAATGAATATCTATTATAGGTAGAGTGATCTGATGAGCGTCAAGTACGATTATTAGATGTCTACTTTCTTATATGTGAGTAAACAAACTTATATGTAGCGCCATCGACTTACCGACGACAGTTTGAAAAGTAAACAGAACCCACCCATTAAGTTAGTAGGCAGGTACAAACTTGGGACTTTCTATCAAGTCAATCTTGAATAGTAACAGTATTTTTAAATAAATAGGTAATAAGCACATATACTTATGTAGTTAGGTACCTATTTTTTGTGACTTTGATTTAAAACTTTTAGCAATTTGCTAGCTAGTTCAACCAGTTTTATCGTTGTAAGATAAAAGTTCATGTTAGTATTTAATTATAGGTAAGGTACAAATCGCAGTATAAATATTATTACTTACTGCCCAGTAATAGTGTTTTCGGAATATTATTGAATAAAAAACTTAGTCAAGCTCGATTTAAAAACAAAGTCATTGCACCTCTACTTTCGCCTCGATTCATTGCTTGTCACAGAGTTGTAGTCCGCGCGATGACAGGTGTGGCGGCGCCACGGTCGCGTCGTTTAGTTCGCTATTCACGCGCGATCCCCACTCCGTTTTTCGTCAATTCGAGTTCGTTCGCCGCTCTCTTCGGTGCCGGTCGGTAGGCTGTACGTAGTTATTTCCTAAGTCCGCGAAACTTTTCTCCGAAGTAAAGGGATGTGACAGAAAACAGCGTTAAGTTTGATATTTTTGTGTGATAAATTGTGTAAACGTTGTTTTTAATTGTGACTAAGTAAAGTGTTAGGTCGGAGTGGTACTGTGAGTGTGATTGTGGTCACAGGTGTCGCATTCCAGGGGGGACGCCGACGCAGCCTCTGTACCCGATACAGTAGGCAGGTGAACCGTTAGACAACCCTATTTTATTTGTAAGTAATCTACCTCCTTGTTACTAGTGTTTTATTGCCAATAAAAGACCCGTAAGTATATAATGTTACATAGTAGTACGCACCTTTTTATGGCCCGTTCACCGTTCATGATACTTCAATAATTTAATTAATATTGTCTAGTTCTTGACTCCTTACTTTGTAAGTATCTAAGTACCTACCAACCAGGCTATTTGTATTTCTTGAGATCTAATAACTGAACTCTGAACATAACAATGTGCAATATAAGTAAGTAGTTATGGAGGTAAATGTAAATAAGAATTACAGAATTTCGCATATGTAGACAAAATGTATATACAGTAGGTACAAGTTACTAATAGTTGAATGTTTATTAAAAATTGTAGGTACCGGTCGTCTTAGGGGCGGGTACCTATAGACGCAGGTACCTAATTCATGCGTTATTCGTACAGTCAACCGCACATCAGTGGTAACATTCACTACAAAAATCGCTCTTACCGCTACGACATAAAGGCGGTGCCAATGTCATAATGACAACAGCTGCTGCCACTTTTGTTTGGTTGACTGTACTATAATACGCCATGAAATGGATGAGAGGCACCTACTAGGACCTTACCTGTCATAGACTACAGGTTGCACTAAAGGCACCAGTCACACTCAGGTGCCTATTGTAGATACAATAGGAACCACGAAGTCCACATGGTAGGGTAACGGGAAAGGCGCGTATCCATTTTTTGTAACATCGCCTGTGTCTTTGCTGGCCACCCGGCCCAGTATTTATCTGATTGATGGCATTATACTGGGTTATTGGTAAAACATTAACCCTTTTTTTTTCGGATGGGAAATTATCAAATGACCCCTCCCGCTCTGGGTGGAGCGGAGAGGAGTGTAACTAAAACCCACCCATGTTGCTTCCTTAGCCCTTTATGTATTAACAACCTCTTAAGAGGTCATTGTACTCATCATTATGAACAACTTTTACTATGGGACCAAACCTGAAATCGCGAAAAAAGAAGTCTGTTAAAAATCAGCTGTTCCCTACATTTATGTTCATTTATCTCGTCAAAATGTAGGGAACAGGTGATTTTTTTTTTCGTATGAACAATGACCTCTTAAGAGGTTGTTAATGTTTTACCAATAACCCTGTATAAAAAATAGACTTATCAACTCAACCCATCCTCAAAAACATAAGTAGAATGTGCTTTGGTCCCGGACTCGTCAAATTACGATGACTCAATCTTTAAATAGGTGTAGGTAGCTATACTTACTGAAAGGGCTGTCAATTTGCAGCAGTTAGTACCTAAGTACCATAAAAGTTGGCTAAGACAGACTGGATGCCGGTCAGGGTGTGGTGGCGCAGCCGGGGAGAGGCCTATGTCCAGCAGTGGACCGCGATACTTTGAACCTTGGGGAAGGATATAGGCTGGTTTTTATCGTCATACCACGCGGGCGAGTTATAAAATAAACAAAATAATACAACATAAAATAATGTAACATAATAAAAAGAGAAATTGAACACTACTTACTTACACCTTTGCCCAGCAGTGGGAGATATCATAGGTAGAAAAGAAACACTTCTCTGGTAAAAAGACCATTTTCGCGTGTTTCATCACTGTCATCTTAATAACAATAACAACAATTCAATACCTCCGTGCTAACTTTGTAAAGGTCCTGCTGCCTTGGTTGTTGTGCAATGATAGCAGGTAGGTAGGTACCTATAGAACGGTTGTAAAGGTGAGAAGAAACAAACACAGCTCAATTTAATTTACACGTGGAGGAAAATTATTATTTTGCCGACATGCGATTGTCAAAATAGGTAGGTACCATCTTTTAAAACCTAAACTTCATTTCATTGAAGTCTGTTAATCTGTGAATGTGAGTCACTGACCTTATTTTCGGTTGTTTTTTTTTTAATTTAAATATGCAAATCCGACTGGACCTAAGTATAACGTTAGCGATGTTTTTATTAATAAAAGTTCAAGGCGTCTCGCAACATTCCGGTAAGTATCGTGGTGTCATTCTGTGTAAAGTTCACTTCGAACCTCATTTTATTATTTAGACACAATTAGGTACGAAATTAACTTTTAATTTAATTACGCTCAACCGTGACCTTACACAATTTGAACTCATTGGTGTTAACTGTCAATCAACGTAGTTGAGATCTCGACTCTTGAGCATCGTTCTAAATTCATAGTGAATCCAAATGCATAGAGAATAACACTGCCGTCCGACGGGAACAATCGCAGTTACGCCCGACGTATTTTCCGTCAGATGTGAACCCTCCCTTAATGGGTTCACATCTGACGGAAAATACGTCGGGCGTAACTGCGATTGTTCCCTCGACGCACTAACGCATCATCGGTTGAGTGTGAACGGTCAAGTGTTTTTCTATACATTTGTCTGTTCTGGCGTTACGCGACCGATAATACGCGACGCATGTTCCGTCAGATATGAACCCACCCTAAAAAAGTTATATAGGTACAGTCACGAGCACCAATATGTCAACACTTGGCAGCTTTAAATTGCGATTTTTTCACGAAATAACGAATGCAATGTGGAGATACGACACTTTACATATACCTATGGGTTCGAAAATACTATGTTCCTAGTAATATAAAATTTCATTAAAAAATAAAGGAGAAAATCGCCTTTGAATAAAGCCAAGTGTATACATACTTTTGCTCGTGACTGTACAGTTAACAAAAGTGATAAGTATGCAACCTTCGTCGGATATAGTTGAAGTTTAGTAAGAAACCGATGGATGTTGTCGACTGAAATTTAATTTGATAAATGAGCTGTTTGTTTTCTACCTATTAATTGAAATTAAATTTTATTTGAGAACATCCATCGGTTTCTTACTAAACTTCAACTATATCCGATGATCCTGCATACTTATCTCTTTTGTTGACTGTACATATCCGTAATCAGCAAAATTTCCTGATTACGGATATGTATGTAACGTTTTTGACGGCAGAATACTATGGCCACATGGATTTTGTAACAGTACGAAAAGTTTCGGAAATACCCGGTAGGTTATACACAGCATTCCCATTTTGTAGAGAAAGTCGCCGTCTAGCACCATCATAAATTCTTAAGAGATTTATGTGAGCTGAAGACATGAAGATATTTGTAAACGATTGGCCTGAAAACTAGTTACGTGTGCACTGTGTTGACGGCACGGTTGGCGCAGTGGTTAAGCGATTGACTGCTGCGATGCGTGTCGCGGGTTCGATTCCCGCACGGAACAAATATTTGTATGACCTACAAGTAGTTGTTCCGGGTCTAGCTGTTTAAAATGAGTTAAAATGTTTGTAAACGCACCCACGATACAGGAGAAATTCCTAGTGTGGGGCAACGTTTTTTTTAAAAAAAAAAAACAAACAAAACAAACAAACAAAAACTGTGCCTTTTTGAACGCAAGTTTACAGTTGGATTTTACGTGCGTTTGAGTTAATCTCACTACAATAGTAGTGTAGGCGGTTATGATAGCTTTTATGATCCGTAGAAGCTTTTAATCGGAAAGAAATACATACCTACGTAACTATTAACTTACATACCATACTCTTAGTCCGCATAGGTAAATCAACACATATGTAACAACTCTAACACATCTATCATTTTTTCTTCATCATCATCTGCCTAGCCTTTTCCCAACTACATATATTGGGGTCGGCTTCCAGTCTAACCGGATGCAGCTGAATACCAGTATTTTACATGGAGCGACTGCCTATCTGACCTCCACAACCCAGTTACTGGGTAATACGAACCCCTTGGTAAGACTGGTTGTCAGACTTTCGGGCTTTTGACTACCGTACCGACTGTCAAAGATCCACGAATGACAGCCGGGACCAACGGCTTAACGTGCTTTCCGAGGCACGGAATGGTCACGGTATGTAAAGATGGTCACCCATCCACGGACCAACCGCGGCAAGCGTAGCTTAACCTGATCGATCGACCTGTGCGGCTGTTATTATTTAGCCACGGACCCTTCTATCATTTTTTCCATAGTCCTCATAGTCGTAGTCTCAGAAAGATCAGGTGCGTAGTATTCACAACCGGTGTGGGTGTATGACCACGACATGTATGAACATAAACAGAGCAAAGGAGTATGTTAGGTTAGGTTCTGCTTATCCTCTTGGGAATAATGTGTGAGTTTACTTACGTGTATGTGTTAATCCATAGTTGGTACTCGGCTGCAATATTTGCGCGAGTTTCAGATAAATAAAGTCGTTAGGATCGAGACTGATATCGGTATTAATAATTTTCCTAATTATTATTAAAATATACCTGACTACTGTCTACACATTTGGCGTGAATTTATAGCTCGAAATTTGCACACGTTCCAATCTAGAATTCTAGAATAAATAAATGTCAGGACCTTATCTTTAAACATTAGTATTTATTGACAAGTACCTCGGTATGACTTATTTTAACTAACCACTAACCAACGACCCTTCTATTCCATTCACCCTGTTTGTACGTGATTTATTAAGGAACTGTTATTCCGCATTATAGTTTACCTCACTATAATAATATATTTCTATAGTGAATTCTCTTCATTGTCATAAACAGATCGTAAATGTTCATTGCTGAACATTGCTCTTTCACTTGATACATTTAAAAGGCGGTGCACACACTGAGTTAATACTGTCTATTAGAGAATACGCGCTATGACGTGGAGTTGCGGAAACCAGCCCATTTTACCTAGAGTGAGAATGAGAATATCGCTCTTAGAAACCATTGATGCTGAAAAAGAAAGAAAGAAAAAGTATTTATTGCGACTCGTACAGGAAGATCACAAACTAAACTAAACACAGTAAAATAAAAATCCAAGTTATATAAAAAAAAAAGTAACAAAAGGAAAATGAAACAAAGTCCTATACGAGGCCAAAAGGCTCCTATCTCAGCATGATGCTGCGACATTTAAAAAAAAATAAAGGTCGCAGCGCTTGCTGGCGCTTGGTGAGTACAGTACCTACTTAGCAACAAACTCAACGAAGTTTCAAAGTGATCAAAACTCAAACTCAAAGCATTTATTTCAATTAAACCTTGTAGAGGCACTTTTGAATGGTCAAAGTTAAATAGTCTGTCAGTTAGTCAGAAAGTTGAAGCTAGTTGCCCATTCCAAACCGTAGATCTCTATGGAGAAGAACGGGCAAGAAACTCCATGGACACTCTTTTAAATCAAGATATTACAAAATCCTGGGTACATTATTCATGTTGTTGCTTCTACATATATGTGAGAACAATGTAAAAAAAATGTACTGAAGCCGTTTTGAGGTTTTGACAGAAAAAACTGCGGTGCTATTCTGTAAAAATCTCACCGTGAAAACTTAGGTGAAGTGAGCGTGGAGTGAGCTGTCAATAGTGTCAATTCCTAGCAAAAACTGAGGAAGAATAAGAACAGTAATGCTATTCTGTAAAAATCTCACCGTGAAAACTTAGGTGAAGTGAGTTTGTTTTTGATAGGAATTGACACTATTGACAGCTCACTCCACGCTCACTTCACCTAAGTGTTCACGGTGAGATTTTTACAGAATCGACCGGCTGTTGTGTTCACTGCCTGGTCATATTATTTTTGGTAGCTTCTGAATTTATCCAGTTCTCTTTGTAACAAACCCTGAACCCAATTTTCTTATTTTTAAATCTTTAACATTAATAAACCCGGTAGCAACTTTCAATAAACTCCGCTGGAAGCAATGTTAACAAAATTACAATGATATTTTTGTTATTGTTTAAATGTTTGTTGTTTGAATACGTTGAAATAAACAGTACAGCAAATCCAATTGTTGAAAGAACAATCGATATTGCTCATAATATATGAGTATTTGCGTGTAGCATTGAAAGAAGTAAATAAAATAACAATTCTGACAAAGATACTATACCTTAAATATCACCTCGCACATAGTATACTGCCCAAAATGAGCCACTAAAGTGTCTCGACACAAATCTATTGTTACTTTCAAGTAGAGCATTGTTTTGGAACACCTAATCAAATCGAGTTGATCGAAAAGATCATTCTGATTACTTGATTAGGCACCACGAGTCTCCATGAGCTTTGTACATCTATAAAATTTTCCAAAACCTTGCACAACAACTTGAGTTCTTAGGATTCCAAAACATTGGCCGCCAAGAGAGCAAAATTCAACCATAGCAAACACAACAAGACATAAACAATATTTATTTGTTCAAGACTTAAACCCATTACATTTTTGTACCTTATTAAATTAGGCTTTGTAACTCAGTGGTAAGATACAAGACATGATGCAACTGGGCTTAAACTAGGAGAACTCCTGTGCTATAAGCACCAGTTACTTCCGCCACCACCGTGATCGAACTGCCATTACAACACGTGTGGTGCGGTGCAAAGGTAAGAGTAAGTATTACTTACAATATACACGACGGAATCACTTTTTAATGTTTAGCAAAAATAACTAAAAGGCACATTGTGCATGTGCATCTTAAACACAATCACAACTAACGTCAACAGACACCCCCAAACACGCACTGCCGTCATAATCTAAACAAATCTGTCATCGCTTCTGTACTGCTGATGCCACGTTTCAAAACAAAAATTGCCAATTAATAGATACGATCATAATTAACATCGTCAATATCACGCTATTGTCCCTAGTTAAGAGTGTTGCTAACAATGCCTATCTGTTTAACGTCTATTGTGTAATGAAATAAGAATTGTACACGATTTTATCATGCAGTATTGTTGTGGTTTTTGTCATATCTGACTGGCTGTTAGTTGAAGGTAAAGTACGGTAAGTAAAGACTTCAACGCGCAAGGTTTACATATTTTATCATTGGCCAAAGATCTTTCACACATCAATCACATAGCGAAACATCGTAAGGTTCACCCTGTCTATGATAGCTGTGTAATTACCGGAATCTTAACGTGACTAATTAAGTGAAAAATAATCTGGACTGTACGGAATTCTTGGCCAAATGACGACTTGAAGCGACAAGTGATGCAAAGCAGTAAGAAGTAAAAAAATAAATAAAAAGGTTTATTGGAATCAAAAAGTTTTCAAATTACATCAGTGGTGATTGGAGCCTCCTTTTAAGCGTATAAAGCCTGTATTAGGAGACTCCGCTCTTCCATGCATTATTAGTACTTATAAATACTTGTTTATTTCTATTTTACCAGTTATGTAAAGCTGTACTTTTCCAGTATCAACCCCTCCACGGAAAGATGTGATCTTTGGAAAGAATAACTTAAACCTCCTGATCTCTTTATTAAACCATCAGAGAGTCTCTTATCCGGGCATAAGTTACCGTGACTTCGTACCCAAGTAGGCCGCAGCACGGACAACCTCCACAAGTGGGGTTCATGGAAGGCTCTGACCTTCGGTGTGTATGCGGTGTATCCACAGACAATGGCTCACCTCCCATCTTGCACCGCATGCCTTGTCACCTGCACACATGAGGACCTAATGCCTGCGTCAGCGAATGCTATCCGCGTTGCTGAATTTTGGGCCAAACATCTATTATTTTTGCAATCGACACGCTAAAAAGAAGTTTAATGCTGTCTACTCATTGCACGAAAAGCCTATACAATACGAGGACAGCTAAAACTGGAAATGTATAGCTTAATATGTTGTCGTGTGTACTGTAATATTAATTTTAAAAGAGAGTTCCCATCATAATCAACGTTTGCCCAACCTGGCAACTGTCTGCCTGTGCCACAGACACTTGACTCTTTAACGTGGCTACTGTTTTATCAACTGACCTGGGTAACATTTCACATCTTTTACAAAGATAAAATGGAAATATGGCGTCCGTAGTTCTATGCTCTCGATTCTTATAGCTTGACCCCACACCTGCCCCTAAGATAAGATATTCAGATTTCGCAAGCTTTCGTGATAATTTTCTTGAATAAACTTATATCTTATTGGCGGAAACCGCTTGATTTATCTATTAAAGATACTACTAGTTTTAGAATTGGCTTTTATTGATTGTTGTTTATTCGCATTGCGGTTAAACAACGGTCTCTGAACGGCAGAACCTTTTATCTGTCCTAAGGCTAGTCTACTTCTGAACATGGCCCCATTTCCTAGGTAGGTAGCTAGAGCAATCTTGAAGAGATACAAACGGGATCGGAAGATTAGGTTACGCCACCTTTCAAATTGAGTGCGAATTACAGTCACTTTGAGTGACGAATTGAGGCTCAATAAATCAGGCGCGTCTAATACATTCTGAATAAGTTTACGTCATTATCTGGAATGAAAATGATATCACTAGTTCGTATTAATTTGACCCGTGATTAAATTCTGCAAGATTTACCACAAAGGGTTTATTTAATTACTAGGTGTATGTTTTTTTTTTTTTTTTTTTTTTTTTTTTTGTGTTTGGGAAATCATCAAATGACCCCTCCCGCTCTGGGTGGAGCAGAAGGGAGTGTCAGACTCTTACTGACTAAAACCCACCCGTGTTCCTTCCTTAGCCCTTTATGTTCCGGGCCAGCGGTAACCCTTTCGGACACTAGGTACTGCTTCAGAATCAATAAATGTTAATGTATGAGAAAATGAATTTTCTCATGCTTCAATAGTTATTCTGCTATTCGGGGCAGAGATACATCCAACAAATCAAAGATCATAAAAATCGGTCCAGCCGTTCTAGAGTTATAAATGGTGTAACAAACCCGACCTTGTTTTATTTATACAGGGTTATTGGAAAAACATTAACAACCTCTTAAGAGGGCATTGTACTCATCATTATGAACAACTTTTGCTATGGGACCAAACCTGAAATCGTGAAAAAAAATCAGCTGTTCCCTACATTTAAGTTCGTATAACTCGTCAAAATGTATGGAAGCTGATTTTTTTTTCGCGATTTCAGGTTTGGTCCCATAGTAAAAGTTGTTCATAATTATGAGTACAATGACCTCTTAAGAGGTTGTTAATGTTTTACCAATAACCCTGTATAGATATAAGATTTAAACCTATCGCACACTATGAGGTACAAAGGCGGACTTAGACAACTAAGGGTGGTGAAGAGATAAGATGGAAGGTTTGATTGAGAGGAGTAAGATTAACTTAAAGAACGGCACTCAAAATATGGGTCTAGGTTAGTTTCCACCAGTCTTCTAAATTGTGTTGTCTTTTCCAACTGTTCTTAATAAATTCACATGTCATTGCGCTCGCAGCATTTCCTGTAAAACTTTGACTCAGCAAACAGGTTCACTGGTTCACTGTTCTAAGAAAAGTTGAATTTAATATTCTCACGAGAATTCCGTGGCTAAATACGGGCAATTGTGCAAACACAAAACATTCCTCTTGCCTGATAAATATTTAATTCAAATGGTACCTGTTAAGGTACGGTCGAACAAGCTATTTGGTATACAGGCAAAAATATTCATCTTTCCACTACACTGCCAATATTTAGTTTTATTAGGGTTCCGTACCCAAAGGGTAAAAACGGGACCCTATTACTAAGACTTCGCTGTCTGTCCGTCCGTCCGCCTGTCTGTCACCAGGGTGTATCTCAAGAACCGCGATAGCTAGAAGCAAATTACGTATTTCTGTTGCCGCTATAACAACAAATACTAAAAACAAAATAAAATAAATATTTAAGGGGGGCTCCCAAACAACAAACGTGTTTTTTTTTTTTTCGGTGTTTTTGCCTTGTGGTACGGTACCCTTCGTGTGCGAGTCCGACTCGTACTTGGCAAGTTTTTTGTGCGTTATAACTTTTTCAGCTTATGGCATCCTTAATAGAGTGGTGTAAAAAAATTGACTACTCAGCACACCCACATCATTGTTTAAAAGTAGTTGCATGTTAGCTGCCTGTATACCAAATAGCTTGTTCGACGGTACTTAATGTTCTATCAATATGCAAGAGTGTTCTATTTAAGAGCATGGTACAAGTCCGGTTGGTGCAATTTATTTGTTTTACTCCTTATTTTCTGTCCTAGTCATGGCTTAGAAGAATTATTTGACTTCCTAATACATGGTGTTTGTCACAAATACGTAAAATTAATCTTACTAAAAGGTTCATTGGCCTCGTCGTAAAGGTATGTACAGATACACATCAAGCTGCTACAATCTGTCAAATTTCTTTAATAGATTTTCAACTTCATCGCTAAAGCATAAGGTTCAAAGTTTATTGGGAAAATTTGACAGTTTCGGGTAGCTTGATGTGCTGGCTGTACTCGTATACAAACAAGTGTTTGGATGTTATTTGCATAACTAACAGCTCAACTCAATATACTCTTCAACCTTCCTAAGTAACTTAACCCTGTACAAGTTATACGTCGCGTCACTTGAAAAAAAAAAAAAACTGGCCAAGTGCGAGTCGGACTCGCACACGAAGGGTTCCGTACCACAAGGCAAAAACGCCGAAAAAAACACGTTTGTTGTATGGGAGCCCCCCTTAAATATTTATTTTATTTTGTTTTTAGTATTTGTTGTTACAGCGGCAACAGAAATACATCATCTGTGAAAATTTCAACTGTCTAGCTACCGCGGTTCTTGAGATACAGCCTGGCGACAGACAGACGGCAAAAACGCCGAAAAAAAACACGTTTTTTTGTATGGGAGCCCCCCTTAAATATTTATTTTATTTTGTTTTTAGTATTTGTTGTTATAGCGGCAGCAGAAATACATCATCTGTGAAAATTTCAACTGTCTAGCTACCGCGGTTCTTGAGGTACAGCCTGGTGACAGACAGACGGACGGACGGACAGCGAAGTCTTAGTAATAGGGTTCCGTTTTTACCCTTTGGGTACGGAACCCTAAAAAGGCATAAAATAAATCTGCAAAATTAAATAAAACTTTATTTCAGACTAGGCCCATAATTTTGTTAGTATTTTGGTGTTAGTAACAATAATGCTTATTTATGTAGATAGGTTAGTATTGTTAGTTTCCAAAACAGTAATTATTAACCCACCAAAAACATTTTCATGTAAAATGTTGCCAAGACGAGACCACATATGGCTCGCACTGCCAAAAAGTTATCAGATCTCATGTAGAGCCAAGCTTCTAACTCTACACGCCCTAACTTCACAAACTCTACACCTTAGTCAAAATATGAGGCTTGGCCGTTTCGTTACTACAGAAAAGTAATGAACGGTTAATAAATTAAATAATTTTTCACCTTACGCCCATGTGATGGTGGTGGTGTGTGGTGGTCCCTGAAAGGGACAGTCTGCTCTGGCAGCAATCATATTTAGAATGCTATTACTACCATGCAGGCTCTGTAGTACGGAGGCCGCTTTCATTCGCATAATGGCATGGAAACCATTTGTGCGAACTTCTGCGAACATTCCCGAAGCACTACAACGCCATGGCAGTCTCAACAGCATCCTAAAAGATACGCAGGACGTTGTAGGCTCGGCGCGTGTATGACGCCCACAGGCCACTCGTGTAAAACGATTGACAGAACTCCTTTATAAGGGTAACTCAAAGGAAAGCTCTCCAAAGTATTGACTGAATCAACCTCATCATCATCACTTCAGCCTAAATACGTCCACTGCTGGACAGCACCGCATTTACTGTTAATATTCACTAAAAGGGGCCCGTGGCTAAATAATAACAGCCGCACAGGTCGATCGATCAGGTTAAACTACGCTTGCCGCGGTTGGTCTGTGGATGGGTGACCATCTTTACATACCTTGACCCCTCCGTGCTTCGGAAAGCACGTTAAGCCGTTGGTCCCGGTTGTCATTCGTGGATCTTTGACAGTCGTTACGGGTAGGCAGAAGCCCGAAAGTTTGACAACCAGTCTTACCAAGGGGTATCGTATTACGCAGTAACTCGGTTATGGAGGTCTGATAAGCAGTTGCTCCATGTAAAATACTGGTATTCAGCTGCATCCGGTTAGACTGGAAGCGGACCCTAACATAGGAAAAGGCTAGGCAGATGATGATTCACTAAAACCTTTGACTGTCTTAATCTTACCTTAATTTTGACAAAGTTATTTCGCAGTGCATTTAATAATGCATATTAGTTTACAGAAGGGTAATTAAGTTAAT
The DNA here is from genome assembly GCA_948474745.1 of Oligia latruncula. Taxonomy (NCBI): domain Eukaryota; kingdom Metazoa; phylum Arthropoda; class Insecta; order Lepidoptera; family Noctuidae; genus Oligia; species Oligia latruncula. The sequence continues at coordinate 6,891,621 of OX419693.1, read as the reverse complement.
AGCTCAGTATATTAAATGGCCTATGGCTATCCCACGCACCATCTCCCTGGGGATGAGCTATTCCCATAAAATCGAGTTATGATCCGATCTTATAACCTGTGTGATTACGTATCCTGCCTACTAAAGATTACAGCTATCCTCACAAACTCACAATTAACTGGCGGAAGCACCTAACAAGAACTCTAGCAATAAATGTCGAAACAAATTGCGTATAATGTTCAAGTACATTATTCCCCGGAATTACGCAAGAGGTGGGGAAAAATAACTTTGTGGAAAGGAATTCCCATCAAATCTGCAGGTCGATAGGCCGATGGATCGGTTAAGTATGGGAGTAAGGAATAGAGGTGCTAATTGGGATGAGGATATAACATCCCAAGTTAATGCAACTGCTATTAGATTATTTTAATTCTAATAGGTGTCCGAAAGCGGAATATGAAAGCTTCAAAAACAATTTTCGTTTTTTTATGATCTTCATTATTACATAACTGACGTATGGATCTAAATAACCAATTAGAAATACGTTGCTTGCTGGATATATTGCTATTGCGAACACGACGTGTCTGTAGGTACTAAAAGTAAGTTCTTCATTTGAAACTTTTTTACTTTTATTTGCTTGTATTGATTGAGCTGCCGATACAACATGCGTGTATGGCATTGTACCCAACTTTTTATGTTCCCAAACTATCTTTGTTAAACCGTCACTACTTAATTTGCCCTACAGGGTACAATTCCGCTCCTATTGTACCACTTTCGTTATCTATGGTACCACTACACAAATCAACTTTTTTTAAAGTACATTCTTAATTACTTTCGTAAACTAGCGGATGCTGCCGCAAAAATATAGAAGAACAAGACATTTAAGTATAGTTTTATATTTAAAGGCTATTGGCCCGAACAAGAAATCCGTCATTAATTTTTTTGTTCAAACAACTGTTTGCCAACCGACCCACGAAATATAGTGGAGTTAAAAGTCAATATTGTGAACACCAAGACACCATGTCTAAATAGTTTTTTGTTGAAAGCTTGATTTTGTACCTTCTGAGTAGTTAATGTGGGTAAGTTAGTTATGCGTGGCCAATGAATTTCATACGGGTCTAGAGGCGAAGAAATCTTGGTATGATTGCGGTTTTTTGGTGAGTAACCTTGATATTTCTGAGTAATAGTGTCACTTAATGAAGCTGAGTGGTGACAAAATATAAAAGGAATTTCAAAGCGACTGAGAAATCTTAATCTCGAAATGAAAGGCCTCCATTAAAAAAGCCTTTGCCTCAGATTTGTGAAAGTGTAACATTACGCGTGTAACATTCGCGTACAGGTCCATCCCAAATCTGTTTTTGTCCAGTATCACAATGGGTGACTAATAATATGATAATTACTGTCGACTGCAATGGCGTACTTGCATCATTTTCAGTTTCTCCTCGTGAATAAAATTATTCTCAAATTACCTTCACGCCAAGAAATTCTGACATCCTAATTTTCAACAGCAAATCGTACTGACATATTATCATTAATATGACAAATTGTTCCAATCAATCGGAACACATTATTACATGATCGATTAGATTCAAGTATCTCCAAGTCTTCTAATGCATTGTTCTGTCAAGTTAAGGTCGATACAGACTTGATCGTCGCCCTTGCACTATATTTGTCGCTTCGCAACCGAACAAGTCTCGATATAAATAACAATGCTGGTGATTATGAATTCGTTACTAACATTTACGCATTAGGTACGCGTAGTTTGATGAATGGTTGTGTTGAGTTCGCATTACTTCGTGTTGAGTCGGAGCTTTTCGCTCACGGTCAACTTGGGATGGAAGAAATGGTTTTGCGTGTGAAACGATGGATTGTGTGAAAGATGATATGGTTGGGAAGGGAGTGAATACTTAGATCCAGCTTATAGTATCTACATTAAAGGAAGCTGCGTGGACCCCAAAAACATGGGATATCTAACTATCTAAAAGCAGGAGGTTGATGACGTAAAATAGGCAACAGTAACTTTGTTTTACAAACCACCAATAATAACAAAGAAACACCGTAAGAAATATCTTCATCTAACTCCATAATTTCCAAGCCAGCGATTGCAATTACTATAACATTCCACGATGACTTAAACCTGATATCACATGATCACGTCATACATTACAGATATTACGCGGTCTAGTAATAACTTTTAACGATATTATCGAAGGATATGGACTCCACAAATCTCCATTTATGTCGCCTATCATGTATTGAATCGAAACCCAAGAAATACATTCAACCTTTTTCATAAACCATAAGTAGTTAAGTAAGTATATTACTTATAATAATAACTATGTAGCACCGTAACACGTCAAGTCAGCAAAAAAATAAAAAAACATTCGCACAAGCACAAGTCAGAATGACATGACGATGACTATTAACATGACGTAAGATAAATGTTCCAAACATTCTAAAGAATCGAATTCCTTTTTCGAATATCTTTGAAATGGCAACGGCACTCTGCGTAACCGGCTACTACAAGGCTTTTTTATAACATGGGTATTTTTATTGCGCATGGACAGAACCAATGAGGTCTTCTTGTCTCTGTTAAAGCGGTACTTTCCTACCGGGGCATTTCAATTGGTACTTTGGACGTTGAAGTAAAAGCAAATATCAATAAAGAGTACTTAACTTCTAGAGAAGGAATTTTTATTACAAAACTGTCGTATATAAAATCTGAAAATTTTGGAAAAGGTAAGAAAATATATGTCTCCTCAATTCCAAAGAGAATTAACCCAAGTACCACGAGGAAACAAGACTCCAATAATGATCAAACAATGCATATTATTCGCAGAAACCACGTCAGTCTCAAATACCTCCGTATTAACAATTTATTATCTCCAATTCAAACATCATGGCATGTGGCAATCGCATTGTTTTATCTGAGCTTGAAGCACACTAATCTAACCTGTTGAGGAATGTAAGGCCGTGTCTAACAGCCTTTTCTAAGGCACGTAGGACCTCATTTATCTGATGTGACAGGTATGAGAATACAGCATGACTGTGTGCATGTTTGGACACGCAAATTATGGGACATAGGGTGACAAATTGGGTAATTAGTCCGTAACCACGATCTTTGGTAGCTACTTGTTTTGTTGCGAAATTCTTGCATCTGTGGCTTTAATCCATAGGATTTATGGAATTGTAATCCTTATTATTGTGACTTACAATTGCAATAAGGAGCTTAAAGGATTATTATTGCTGTCTGTTTTATCATTAGGATCAGTTTCCAGAATGTAAAGGGCTACTTCAATTGCTCTAAATATTATAAGGAAGTGTGGTGTTTCCGCGTTTTAATCCTGATTGGTAAAGTTAATTTAAAGTAAAAAATCTACTTTTATCTTCGGCCGTGAGTCGCCGTTCGGAAGCCAAGCATTCTTAATTTGATATAAATTGCGATAAATGATATTTTCGTGTGTAATTTTCGTGGTATGCGGCATACCACGAAAATTGTCATCGACATAACCGAATAATTCATTCGCCAATACTTCTAATCGATCCATTAAGAAATTATCCGTAGAGAAATAACGTTTAACTAAATAATGGCTATGCAACGAGACACAACTTCTGATTTCAACTGCAACAATAAATCTAATACTTAGAACACGGCGTGTGTTGGGAGTCTTGGGAGTGGCTTACCTTTGGCTGACGAGGTCGAATAATGTTAATACCTCTACAAGAAGCACTGTATCACCGTTATTTATGTCTACACTTGCATCTAACGTGCATTTGGCATTTTCCTGTTTGTCAGGGTTAAGAACTCTGACTGAGAAACTAAGCATGGGTGTGTGCTAGTTTTAGAAAGCTTTTAAGAGGTAAAAGTGAATTGTGCATCTGCATTGGCTGTTTCTCTTGCGTAATAATAATAATACCTAATTTAATTGAAAACGTCTAACGGGCCTCTGCGAGTTGGCTTCGGCCCCTCGTACGCCTTCCAAAGGACCGGGACCCCATGGTCCCGAGATATGTTAAAATATAAAAATAATAATACCTAATAATGGACAGCCAATGGACTAATAGCCAAGAGCCTCGACCAACACCTGAGGAGGCTCTCATTGGGCGGCTGGATCAAGGGCCTGATTCAGAAGGCAGTACTCCTCGATACAGCTCGCATTGTGAGGAGGTTTCTGTCTCTGGAGCCATAACCTGTAGCTTAGACCCTGGTCCCGACACCGGCGGATCACTATTTTTTAATGTTTTTTTATACTTATTTTTTATATTGAAATATTTAAAAATGTAATAAAATAAGTTAAGTAAATAATAATAACTTTATTTCGGGTGGTATAGCCCCATATAAACCTTAACCTAGTACACATTTAATAAAATTTTATAATTTGCCATGACTCGCCACATCTACACAAGATATGACCCACTGATGCTGAAAGGGACAGTCAAACAAAACGTAAAACGCAGCGTATTTTTATTACGATATTAGATTGGCGTTCGTTATGGTGAATGATTATGACCTGCATCTGTATTGGCTATGTCTCTTGCGTGTGAAGATACTTGTTGGCGTCAGATATAGGGAATGATGGGCCACATGCAGCTCGTTCATGTTAAAGAAACACTGACAGGAAATAATTAACGTTTGTTTTATGTGATTGAGTGAGTGAAGGGCAAAGCTCACTGGCAATGACTGACAAGCATCTTGTCAGTAGCTGCTTTATGCTAACGTGCCTGCTCCATTACTAGGGCAACCGCACTGAGCAGTAGATGTGAGATTCTAGTTTACCGTTGAGCATTGCTGTCGTTTGATGCTATCAGTGTTCTTTTTGCTTTTGCAGCTGCCGGCCACTTCGTTTGATCCAACAAGGTCACATTGTATATCTATACAAATATTATAAAGAGATAAAGTTTGTAAGATTGTATGTAGGGGGTAATCTCTGGAACCAGAAGTCGGATTTGAAAAAAATATTTTTGTATTTGAAAGCCCAATTCTTGAGGAAGGCTATAGGCTATATTCTATTAAACATCACGCTATGACCCTTAGGAGTCGAGCAAATAGAAAAATAGTCAGAAACTACGCTAAGCAAAAACGAAGTAATAGCGCGGGCAGGCGATGAGATGCGACGGGGTGGGTCGGGGGAACAAGAAATTTCACGCGGATGAAGTCGCGGGCAGAAGCTAGTAATTATATGTATTTAACTAACAAATAGTAGAATACGTACAGATGTTTCTCTGTATCGAATTAGTCACACGTTTTTTGCAATGGACCATTAAAAATCATGACAAGATGCACACATATAATTCTGAAAGTGTTGGCTTCGGTGTTGGCAATTTGCCGTACCGCTATGTCAACACGACCGAGAAATCTGTCACTTTTGTCACAATACTCACAATACACTAGCTCTCGTGACTGCAAGCTAAATATTTTACGTAAGTTCAACCTAATACAGAGACAATGGCTACCTAAGTTTAGCTGATAAATTATTTCTAACTTATAGGGTCATAATGGTCATAATCGAACAGCCGACTTTGTAGGTGGCGGTCGATATCGTTATGTCAACTGACTAGTGTTATGAAATGCACTATACGTTGTGTTTTCTTAACTTTCTCATAGTGTACCAGTTAAATAAGCTTTCGCAGTTCCCTGATGCATAATTCATTAGAGTCAGGTGCTTTGAAGGAATATATTTGCTTGATCTAGTTTTTCTTTTAGTTCAGGCTTTAAATCTAATTGACCTGAAACAAGGAAAGGAATTGCACACCCTGCTGTGCTGTGTTCACTTCTGTCGCCAATAGGGGCAGGAATGTTGTCAATTCTGACAACTATCGGATCCTAAGTTTTGGTAACCTTCAGAGGTACAAATTATTCCCGTATTTTAAAAACGTTCACATTCTGATATCAGTATCAATCTGTCAAAAATACCTCTAATATTGCATACATTCTTGACACGTTTTTGACATTGATTGTCGCTAAGATTACGACGTGAATTTGAACGTTTTTAATTCTCCTTCAGATACTTATCAGGAGTCGGATGTAAACGAATATTTCCCTTTTGTTTCGCCTTGAAACCCACTGCGGCCACTGCCATTTCACATGATAATGGTTATTGCAGTGATGCAGTGTAAAAAGGTTTGCATACAACTTAAACCTCCGACGCTGAATGAATGAGCAAAAAAAAACATCATTCTCAGAAAGAGCAGTAATGTACTCTCTACGATTATAATGTAGATATTTTCTCCGTCATCTGAGTCTATTATTAATGTGTTTCCGATAGAAATTTTTATTATGATTACGATTCTCTTGAATAACATAATTCTTACAAAGCAGTATTTTATTGACTGCGTACATTCAATTGTTTCATGCGTTATAATTATACAGGGCGTCCCACGGCTATGCCACATGGAGGGAAAGTACCTTGAATATTGTAGATTGAACATTTTACTGAAAGAAGACATTATTTTAATTTAAAAAACAATTTAAACTGCATTCATATATTTTTAAATAATTACATGGTTGAACCGGGAATCGAACCCGCTATACGAGAAAAAAAATTACCCTGTAGCTTTATCATACCGATCGAAAGGCATCATCATAAGGATAATTTTTTGCTAAATAACATAGTGTCAGAAATAAAAGGAAGACCATGAATTTTAACATTCAGCTATTTTTATTATTAGATCATTTTGTATTATTAGTAAGTATTATGATCAATATTAATTTATTTGAGTACTAAACGATCTGCTAATAATATTAACGGCTGACAGGCAGTAGGAATGTACTCTAGATAGTAGTCGGCCTCAACACGGAGCGAGGACACCAAGCGGTGACGACCACACTTTTACTAAGTAAATGATTAATTAAATATTAAATAACTTCGTTTTCTTAGACTAAAAGCTGATTTTTCAATAAACCTAAACTTTTATCTGAAGAATAAATGTGACGTTTTGACAGATTGTCCATACAAAAATTGTCAAAATGACAAACTTATTCGTCGGATAAAAGTTAACTGGCGATTGAAAAATCAGCGCTAAGAATAGGTTTAAAAAAAAAAGTAGTAAGGTGCTGAAATAGGAGGATAAATGGAAAGTTTGGTCTAGCAGAGTATTTTTTGTATTTTAGTTTTTTTCTGGCGAATACTACCAGTTGATTCTTTAAAAGGTCGTATATATCTACCATATCGTTACCCTTTTGTTACCATATAGAGGGGTCCGTGGCTAAATAATAACAGCCGCACAGGTCGATCGATCAGGTTAAGCTACGCTTGCCGCGGTTGGTCTGTGGAGGGGTGACCATCTTTACATACCGTGACCACTCCGTGCCTCGGAAAGCACGTTAAGCCGTAGGTCCCGGCTGTCATTCGTGGATCTTTGAGGGTAGTCAGAAGCCCGAAAGTCTGACAACCAGTCTTACCAAGGTGTATCGTATTACCCAGTAACTGGGTTGTGGAGGTCAGATAGGCAGTCCCTCCATGTAAAATACTGGTATTCAGCTGCATCCGGTTAGACTGGAAGCCGACCCCAACATAGTTGGGAAAAGGCTAGACAGATGATGATACCATATCGTTATTGCCTTAGTCAGTGTGAGTTTAGCTTTAGGAATTTTACTGAATCCGGTAAAACTAAGTACTTAGCTAGTAGCGCTAAGTTAAGTAAGCAAATTACTATAAGTACGTACTTGTAGTAATTTTCTTAGTACTAGCAAGTCTAATTAGATCCTGTTTGAAGGAGCTACACGCATCTTTTGCAGGCTACCACAGATGGTGTAAAAATATGGTGTATTAGAAAAAAAAAGCCTCTAAGTACCTGTTTCTTTAGATAGTACAGGTAAAGATGAATCTTTGAACCTCATTTCCTGCATTAATATATTATAAGAAAAATCATAAAACATGATTCAATCTTGACCTTTGAAGTTGTTAACCTATCACAAAATAATTGCTATGTGGTTTTTCTACTAAAGAAATAATATTATTTCTTCGTGACTGTTTTGACCTTGTCCCCCCGTCGCTTATGTAGCGTGCAAGTGTTTTATAAATTGTAAGACACTATTGAATTGACACCTAAAGTCTATTCAACCTTGTTTTGAAATTAATATTTTTTCAAGATAAACAAATATCAACTTTATTTTAATGTCATTTAAATTGATTTCAGAGTGATTGTAAAAGTTATAAAAATGTTTGAAGTTGTAGCGTAAACTGAACTTTATTGTATAGGTTTTAAAGTATTTTTTTCATAAACTCATATTTGTTTACACATTTTTGGTAAATAAATCGCGAATGCAGATTAGACGAATAAGCCAGGTATATTTATGTTCTATTTTTTGCTCTTCAGAGTATGTCGCTTGTCACATTGACACTGCTATTGTTTGGGACTAGAATAAAATTGAGCTTGAAAATAAAACAACGGTTTAGAAGTTTTGACTAATAATACGACTGGCTTATTTTACTAAGGGCTGATTTTTCCAACGCCAGATAATTTTATCCGAGGAATAATTTTGAATTTATGACAGTTCTTCCATACAAAATCTGTCGGACGTAAATTTTATTTCACGAATAAAAATTATCTGTCGGTCGATTGAAAAAACCAGCCCTAAGTAAAGTATGAGCATTTGTTTGCCGAAGGAATAAAAAAAAAACACTAGGTATAGCATCACCTGTGCTTTCTATCATCATCATAATTCTCTTGCCCTTAAAACCCATTTTATTTGGGAACGGCGCAGGATGTCTTGTTTTCCATATTTCTATATGTCTTCATCTCAGTATTCACCTCCGCTCTAGCCATGTCATCTTTCACACGGTCCATCCATCGTTTCTTAGGTTCATCCACATCCATACTCAAAACCTTCCTCATCCTTCCTCCGGTATCAATGATTGATAATGAAAACAAAAGTCAGGTCTGAGCCTATTCTACTCCACGTAGGGTATGGTCAACAAAATCTCTTTTATTGTCAGATTAGCTGCACCCCGCGGTTTTACCCGCGTAAATGTCGATCCCGTGGGAATATCGGGATAAAAAATAGCCTAATGTTAATCAAGGGTGTCGGCTACCTCCATACAAAATTTTATCAAAATTGGTCCAGCCGTTCACCCACACACACACTCACAAACTTTCGCCTTTATAATATTAGTGTGATGAAGAAATAAATGAAGAGTTAAATATATTATCTGCAACAAGATATAAATTTTATTAGTATTTATTTTATTATCGAACGTTTCACACGGCGCTATTGTGCGCTACGTTTTGAACAGATATTTTTTGCCATGAAACAGCCTTTCTTCTTGCAGAATCCAGTCTTTTGAAATGCTTTATTATCATCGGCTCTGAATCATTACTGGTGCCGCAAGTACGAAAAACTATTAGTCCCCGCAGACATTAAACTTTACTGAGCGTTTATTTTCTACTGAGCAATAAAAAACTTGAACTGTCAATTTGGATCGCGATGCAACGGATGGCAACATTTGCCATCTCTTTTCTTGGCACAGGAAATGAACTATGGCTATCTCGTTCTCACAACTAAGCGTCACATACCTTTTGATTGGACCATCAACCTGTTTGTATAGGTGTTCCATCGAGAGATGGAATCGACACACGGGTATCCTGTGCACATTTTTTCCAGCCCATTATAAATAAAAGTGTCCGAGGCAATAGAAAAATAAGGACCACATAAACGACACGGTCTTTTAAACGTATCTAGTTGGAAAACTGTTGAAATCTTTGTGTGGGAATCCAGTGGTCATAATGACATTTTTGTGTCTTAATTAATGCCTTGAGCTCAAAGTGTGTTGCGCCCCTTTGTTCCCATCAAAAGGCAGCTCGTTATTCAACTTCCAAAGGTATACAATGTCCATGCCAGTGGTTTATTACCTGTGCGTGTGATTAATTAGGTTTTGTGATTTGTCATGAATGTAATTCTTGGTCTTGATCACTATGCTTACAAATAGTAGTTGCTTGTTAGATTCAGGACGTGTCATCTACATTTTTTTCCATTTTCAAGGCTCATAAAGGGGTTGGAAACAAGAATGTAACAAATTTCATAATGGCTACATTAATCAGATTACATGGTATTCGACAAGTACCGTTTCATAAACTAAAGCGCAGCCGATTCACCGAATGATACACCTGTTCCATTTCTCGATTCGGTCTCAAAGAATGTAATTAGTCGTTGCCCAACTGTTCCGCTCGATCAATCTTTGTTTTGGGATTCCAATCTTTTTGTTTTATCATTGAACGTCTTTATTACGTGTCATTAGAGTTCACAAAACAACGGGAATCTTTCAATTAACGCTGACGAAGAATGACGTTTGCGGCTCACCGGGCAGGAACGATCGCTTGCCTAGAGTCTGGGACATGGCTTCGGTCAGCTCGCGTCTTTAGAATTAAGAAACTTCACCAGATAAATTCGAAAGAGAATGTTTTTATTACGTATAAAATAAAATAATTATTATCTTCTACGTTAGTTACTTATGTTGTTTTTACTAGCCATCGGATTTAGCAATGTAGCATTGATATTATCTGTTTGAAACTAAAAAGCTTGCGTTTATTAACCGGATTGCCTACTTGCATGAGTCAATGATTTCGTAAGTTTTAAACTTTAAGATGATTCATGTCACATCCGCCAAGCATTTGACCATATTTTTTTGAACATCTTACTGGAGGCTGTATTTACTCAGTACTGATAATGATGCCTTTGAACTTTAAAACCTGCTGTATTTTTTGTACCGTGAGACTCAGTGAGACGAAATCGAATTTCCTCCGGCTCGACTAACCGCACAGGGTCTATCCTGCGGCTTCTTTGAATGTGCCCGAGCACCGTGTCGTTACCTCCCTCCTCACCTCACCAACCTGACCACCGCACCGCCGAATCCTCGGAACCACGGTGTGCCACGGTCAACAGTCTTTTGTTTGTTAAACGCGATACAGAACCAACACGTACACGGAATAAAGCACCGACGTTTTTACTCTTTTTGCGTTCTCCACCGATGCAGCCTCTTGGCCGTAAAACAAATAAAAGGTGCTCCAGATCGATATTTATGTATGAGCACCGATTACTACCTCCATGTTGCAATTGTGACTTGCAACTACGAGTGTGATGTAAGCGTTTTATAGCTAAAACATGACGAATAATAATGGCTTATTATGTCCAGGCCCAAATGGGATCTTATTTTATCAATGTTTACGGTGAAGTAACAAGTTTATGGGCGAAATATTTCTTTGTTAAATTGTCTATGACAAACTTAAACAGTCACTAGCTTTAGCAATAGCACCAGAGACTGATCTTTTTTGCGAAATAAAACATTTACCGGTGGACATTAACGGGTTTGGTCGGCAGGCGTTGAAGCGAATAATCGATCTAAAATTAAATAACCAATTGAATGCACTTAACAAATACTTACCTATCTAATTTTTGGTGTCTCGGGCCGATTGTTCAGACGCCAGCACATCAAGCTACCCGAAACTGTCAAATTTTCCCAATAAACTTTGAACCTTATGCTTTAGCGATAAAGTTGAAAATCTATTAAAGAAATTTGACAGATTGTAGTAGCTTGATGTGCTGGCGTCTGTTCATTGCCGCATTGGAAGCTTATTAGAAATTGGCCACTTTCAAAACTGGTTTTAAGATCGATATCGATCGAAATGATTTTGTCAGGTACGTAAGTTTTAGAACTACTTAATATGATCAAAATTATCTTGAAATTGCTTCTTACATCACGTGTCTAAATGATTGATTAATTGATTAAATAGATACGAAAATCAAATACGTATGTTTGTCTGACATGTCTCCATCTAGAACATGATAATCGAGGTTATTATTTTGTGACTTGTGTCAACTTGTGACTTAACTTTGACTGGTTACGAAAGGCTAACATAAATCTATTAAACTCGATAGTTTTAATTAGAATTTCAATGTTGAGTCTATGTACAGTCAACAAAAGAGATAAGTATGCAGGATCGTCGGATATAGTTGAAGTTTAGTAAGAAACCGATGGATGTTGTCGACTGAAATTTAATTTGAATAAAAGAGCTGTTTGTTTTATAATAATAAAATAATTTTTATTAATAGAAATATTTTAATATTTTCGACGATCCTGCATACTTATCTCTTTTGTTGACTGTACCTGTTGGCTAACTGTTCTCCAATAAAAAAGTAGAATTACTTAGGTATGTACCTACTCCACTTTAGATGCTTCAGCTGATTATTTCAACTCTTCTCTTTTTGTCTAAAGTTCATTCACCGAGCTTTACGTATTGGAAAATGGAGGGACAAAAAACTTAAACGACTGTATTTAAGTAAATAAGCAAGAATCCGGATTCCTCATGTTACTGCCTTATTTTACAGCCTCCATTAGTTTTGGCGTGCCCAAAATATTAGCACTTAATGAGCTGGGATCGGTAGTCGCGGATCAGAGACATGCAGGAAACATGACGTCATTTTAAATGTTTTACCTGTTTCCATGCACCAAGGCTTTATGAATGTGTTATTTCATACTTAAATATAATTGCTTAGATCCCTATCATTACTGTGCGCACAGCGGGATGGCTCCCGGCGAGGGAACTAATCTTGCCTGTGCTTTTGGACGTATAAAAAAAACTTCGGTCTTTCTAATCGTGGGAAGTTCCGATAACTTTGTTTTTGATTAGCTCCATTATGTTCGGAATGACTCTATTTGAAGAAAGTGTAAACTTGTTTTATTCTTCAGCTTCTGTTTGATCTTTGTTTCATGCAATTTGTTTACCATTAAGTTGCTATTGCTTTAGCTTCAAAGAAAACGTGACCGTTTACTGGAGTTTCTTTTTTGTCCTCTGAGCCAATATTGCCGACTGAAATGTCTGAATATTAATCTTTTTTTGGGTTCCGTACCTGAACAAGGAAAAAACGGAACCCCGAAAACTCTTGTGTCTGTCCGTCCGTCTGTCACAGCCAATTGCTCCGAATCTAATGGAACTATTAAGTTGAAATTTGGTACACATATGCATCTCTGTGACCCAAACACAGACGTGTAACGGAAATAAATGAATTTTGAACATGGGGGTCATTTTTGGGGGGCAAATAGAAAATTAAAAGATAAAAGTTTCGCAACCTGTACCGTGTGACATATCAAATAAAAGGGCTTGCTGTGAGGAAAACCTATAAGAAGTCAGTGGTCTTAAAACAACATGGTAAATCTCTCAATATTGCATACAAACTTACATTTTCAGTTGTATGGGAACATATTTTCAACTACAATGTTAAGTAGTTTGTTCTTGGGATAAATTCATTCCAACTACGGACCCCTTCATTGTGCGTGGTCCGACACGCACTTGGCCGGTTTTTTTCAATAATATTCAAATGTGCTGTTTCATCTTTGATGGACCAGTTCCCCTTTTCAATTTACTAATGGAACATCCAAGGTAGTGTTGATGCAACATGATCAAGTTACAAAATCAACATTTGGGTATATATTTTCTTACTAAGTATATTAAATCCGATATACATATATGTAGGTACTTTTTCTTTACCTTCCGTCACACCCGGTACACGTAAACCAACAGACACTTGATACATGCGTCATACCTCCGGATGTGGTACCCTTACATCTGTAGAACCAGTTTGAGACAACAAACTTTTTGTTCCACTATCTCGTTCATTTGTTTGCCGACTCTTGGCCATTAGCCGACTGTTTGATGGTAGATGTGATAGAGGAATGGGTGCGGCTTTATATTCATACGTGGCCTTGCGATTTCGGGGAAGGTATGAGGTAAAAACTTGGATTCGCAACATTAGTGCAGCTTTTAATGAGTTGTTCGGTATTTTGGGATTCAGATTGTGAATGGGATATTTTTTTTGTTGGACATAGTGTTTCGGTTCATTAATATTCTTCAAATGCCTAATTTTAAAGCGTCTGGTGTTAGAGTTTGGTTTGGACATCAAGAATTCGATATAGGTGAAACTAAATTTTTCAATTAATCACAGTTTACAGCGTCAACTTGCGTTTCCTGCGAAACACGACAGTACAAGACAACTATTTCACAATCAAACGCATAGGTAGATGATTAAGTAGACCGCATCAGTACTAAACATCTCGGCATCGTATTCACTACGATGAGAACAGAACGATACTATAAAGTTAAATTGCATTTAAAGCATGGTTCACATGTTCCATATTCCCGTTCTCCCACGCAGACTCCCATTAAGTACTACACGCGATCATCAATCTAAGGCCGGAACAATAGGCTTAGGAAGACTTCAGCGTCGCGAATTTTTCGAACCGAATCACATACACGTGTGAAATGACGTTTAGAATCGCTGATGTGTGTATAACTTTCGATTTTTGTATCGTGAAAGCTTCGTGCAGTATCGGTAATAGTGGTTTTGTTTGAACAACGAGCCGCATTGGCCTTTTAGCTATTGTTCGGTTTTAATGGTATGTTATTTGACACCTCAATTTGTTGTCACGGTTTACCGACGGTGAAGGGGTAGCCATGTTTTGTTATTTGGCTTTTCTTAATATTTCTGTCTAGACTTCTAGTGGTCTATTCTTCAATTTAGAATGAATAATTAATTAACTAACTTTGTTTTTCTAGTAAAACGAGTTTTTATACGGTTTTTTATTCGATAAGGTGCCAAGATTTTGTTTTTACCTCTCTTTTTGCATAATATGCAGATTGCAATTCTCTAAACGTACCTATGCAAAATTAAAGATCTGACAGAGGTTGTATGGAAACCTGTTGGCTGATGTCATTCGCCAAAAATAACTTTACTGCAGGTCATTTAAAAGCCAAACATAAAGAATTCTGAATCCAAGTTTTTGTGCGTGTCTGCTACTAATATGGATATCCTAGGACAGAAGATCAACCATTATACTATTTTCGTGTGTTCATTAAAGGTTTATTCTTAAAGCGTTAAATGTATTAAAAACCTATGAATGGTAGTTTAGATTTTGCCCTTTTTAATCATGAATGAAATTAGCATAGAGCGATGCCCCAGAATACACGGGGCTTACGCTAACAAGATGTTTCGTCCCAACATTTAAATAGACTGCCTTTGTTTAGTTCTCCCACGAATAGCAATAACGGAACATCACTAAATGGTAGTTAGGTAGGTACGTCACCACTACTCACTACGTGCGAAAATCCGATGCGTTATTTGTTCGTGAGAGAGTAAATTGAAATTTATGCCAGTCTGACAGCTCAATGAGCCATAGTTTATTCGAAACAATGTCATTGGCAGAAGCTGTAAGTACTTGATTGGTTTATCGACGGTTTTTGTTTGCTCAGGCCGTAACAGTAGTTATTTGTTATTTCTTTCATGTAGTGATGTGGATGGGGAAATAAATTTGAGTTTGTGTGATCAATGCTTAATGTTTACAGTGGGACTATGCTATAAGTGGCTTTAAACATGTGCCATAATAATAATAATTATATAATATTCTTTAATAATAATAATTTTCTTTATTTTCGGACAACAGTGATCCAGCATGTTAGTAAACAATATTATAACTTACTAGCTGCGCCCCGTGGATTCACCCGCATAAGTGCCGGTTCCGTGGGAATATCGGGATAAAAACTATCCTATGTCCTTCCCCGGGACTCAAACAATCTCTATACCAAATTCCATCTAAATCAGTTCAGCGGTTTAAGCGTGAAGAGGTAATAGACACTTTCGCATTTATAATATTTATTAGTATGTATTACTAGTGTTAGTAGTTAAAATACAGTACTTAGAGAAGAAAGAATAAATAGTATTGTGAAAAGGCCATCCCCAAACTAATGTTTAGTGATTGTCCTTCTCACGAAACTTTTAACAATCTGAGAGTCGATAGGTACTTTCCGCCATAGTTTTTTTTTAGAATGCTGTTGCCACTCACCCGCAACCTCGACAACAGCGACACAGTTTTATTGCGAATAAAGAAAAAAAAATTAAATTGGAAAAATAAATAATTTATTAGAATATTTAATCGTTTTGAAGAATGTAGGTAACTTAACTTTTGGTCAAGCTAGCCGTGAACCAAATTATCTAATACTTTGTCTAATTTAAAAATAAATGTATAGCCCTTGACATTTCGCATAATTTTTAATGTTTAATAAAAAATTATGCGAAATGTCAATGTATACATTTATTTATTTGCATAAGATTTCGAAGAAATCGTCAGCCATTTTGCTAAGTAAATTAATCACCGATAAGATCTTTTAAAAGCAAAGCTTTCCTATTCTCAAACAATAAAATGGAGAATTATGTAGTGTTACAGTAAAGTGTGAAAGTATTTTATGCAAAATGGCGACGTCAAAACCGATTAAAGTTAATATAAATTTTAATAAGTGATTTCATATCTCGTATAATAAAGTTCGTCGTAAAGGTTGCATGGAACGTTTCTTCGACCTTTTTATGTCTCCAATATCCAGTCTTTCTCTTTGTCTCTTTTCACTTTTCATAATTCAAGTGGCATTTACTCATGGTTGAGTAATTCTGTTGGCTTTATTTTATTAAACTGTGGTATGTGATGTAACTACCTATGTAGGTGTTGTATTCTTAAGGGAGATGTAAGGATAGGGCGCACGTATTGATCACACGGTAGCTAGTTGCACACTGATTTATTCGAACGTTCGACGCGCGCCGGCGCAGCGGCGCGTAGATATAGCTAACTACATGTACATACACAACAATCCCTCCCCCATATATTTATGACAATAATAAAAAGAATGATTAAAAATATGGCTTATAATCAACTCTGACGCGTTCCCGCCTAGACCTAGTGTTTTGATGTATCATCGTATGCGCGCATTCACTCTGCTCAGAAACGTCATTCATTTGTGAATGTGCACCAGCGTCAGTAGGTGTCTCCGAAGGGTTCTCGAACCCACTCGTCCCCTCTCCGATGTCGACGATATCAGTTGATGACGTCATGTCGTCAGCTGACTCCGTAACGCCTGCGGCGACCGGTGGTGACGGCTGAATTGATGATGCACTGTCTACATCTGACACTATATTTGGTTCCCAAGTATGTCCTTGGAATTCTGAAGGTGGTACATCCTTTCCGCTGCGTGGCCATAGTTGGTCTATGTGCCTATTCACCTCTAAATTATACTCCGGTAGGTGTACAGTATACATAACGGCTCCTTTCTTTTTTACAATAACGCCTTGAGTCCAAATGAATTTCAGGTTGGATAAATACTTCTTTATCCACACACGATCTTGTAGTTCAAAATTAAGTCTAGACTTCCCACGGTAATGTTTAGCCTGTGAACACTGATTGCGTTCCACATGGTCAATGAGGTCTGTGGATGGCGGTGTGACTCGAGCGGGATTCAACAAGTCTAATCTAGAGCGTAGGTATCGGCCGAATAACAGCTCAGCAGGTGATTTTCCTGTCGTGCTGTTTTTAGAATTACGGTAGTCGAACAAAAACTTTGAAATCTTTTCTTGACTTATTTTGTTAACTGTAGTGCTTATTAATATTCCTCGCAACCCTTTTTTAATGATTTTAACAAAACTTTCGGCCTGGCCATTACTAGAAGGGTGGTAGACTGGTGAAAACGCTTGTGTAATGCCATTTAATTTACAAAAGGTCGAGAATTCTTGGGATGTAAACGATGTACCATTATCAGTGACCACAGTATGCGGAACCCCAAACCTAGACATTACATCTATCATTTTTTCAATAACGGTTTTAGACCCGTATGACGAACTCACATTGTAACATTCTACCCATTTGGAATATGCATCAACAATAATTAAGTACATTTGATTATTAAATGGTCCCAGAAAATCTAAATGAATCCTATAAAAAGGATACGGCGGGTAGGGCCACGGCGCGAGCGGGGCGTGCGGCGGGGAGGGGCGCAGCTGTGCACACGTGGCGCAGTCTGCCGCGAGCCGCTCTAAGTACCTATCTATACCTGGGAACCATATACGTTGACGAGCCTCCGCTTTCATTTTCACTATTCCGAAGTGTGAGCTATGTAAATCATTACAAACTTGTTCTCGTAGCGACAATGGAATTACTACCTTATGCCCACGCATTAGACACCCATTTTCGACTGACAAGTCTAACCGACACAAAAAATATGCTTTTAATTGAATATCTTTTACGTTCCGCGGCCAGCCCGTCATTACGTAATGAGTTACTTTACTTAAGAGCGGATCCTTCGCAGTCTCGTCACGCAGCTGTAGAAGAGTGACGGGCAAGCTGCCTTCCACCACGAAGTTGACGTATGCCGCTCGTTCATCATAGACGCAGTCTCCCGTGCCCGTGCTGCTATTGATTTCGCCTAGCGGTGCACGCGAAAAATAATCAGCGTTATTGTCAGCACTACGCACATACTCGATTTTGTAATTATAAGCTGACAAAAACATTGCGTACCGTTGTAACCGGTTTGCTGTTACCTCTGGAATGCCACGGCTAGGGTTAAATATCGCCAACAAGGGTTTGTGATCGGTCTTCAAAATAAATGGTTCGGCTCTGCCGTATAAGTATTGGTGGAAACGTCTCACGCCAAAAATAATAGCCGTTGCCTCCTTCTGAATTTGAGAATAGTTTTTCTCTGCTGAAGTTAACGTTCTCGATGCGTACGATATAGGCCTCTCCACGCCGTCATTACCAAACTGAGAAAGGACTGCCCCCAAGCCCGTGGGGGACGCGTCTACCGTTAAAATTATTCTTGCATCTGGGTCGAAGTGTGCGAGTACCTGATCCGAAGTTAAAATTTTTTTAATTGTAGTAAAAGCTTGTTGATGTACCGATGTCCATACCCATTTGCATTTTTTCTGTAATAATTCGTATAATGGACTTAAAATGGAAGAAGCGTCGGGAACAAAATTACGGTAATAGTTAATAAGACCCAGAAATGATTGTAATTGCAATACATTCGTGGGTATTTGAGCTTCTAATATTGCTTTGACTTTTTCAGGGCATTTCCTTATTCCATTTTTGTCTATTACATGACCTAGGTATTGAATCTCATCTTTAAAAAAATCGCACTTACTAGCTTGTACTGTCAACCCAGCTGATTCTAACCTGTCTAATACAGCAATTAATCTTTCTCTATGCTGAGCCTTGGTACCCCCTATCAGAATATCGTCCAGGAAACAGACTGTGCCCTCTATGCCTGCCAAGATGCATTCCATGGCCCGCTGAAAGATAGCTGGTGCGCTGGCTAACCCGAACACTAATCTGGTATATTTAAACAAGCCGCGGTGTGTATTTATGCAAGTTAGGTCTTGCGCGTCCTCTGATAAAACAAATTGTCCGTAAGCCATCGAGAGATCGAGCTTAGTGAACTGCTCCCCTCCGTGCAGCTTGGCGAACAACTCCTGTACTGTTGGCAAGGGGTACTTATCAATAATCAGCTGTTTGTTTATTGATACTGAGTAATCAGCACAAAGCCTAACTCCGCCATCTTTTTTTAGCACTGGTACCACAGGTGAAGCGTATTCCGAGTGTTGTACCGGTTTTAACACACCCAGGTGTAACAGACGATCAATCTCTTTGTGTATCTTATCTTTCAGGGCAAATGCAACTGGCCGGGGCTTGAAAAATACTGGCTTTGAACCTGGTTTGAGATGAAGTTTAATCTCGTATTTATTGAAACAGCCTAAATTGCCCGAAAACAACTTGGGAAATTTGATAAATAAGCTTTGCGTAAATGAGTCGTCTGCCTCGGTGGAAAGGTACTGAATTGCAGGCGCGAGCTCGAGGCCGAACTCGTGAATAAAGTCGCGGCCCAGCAGCGGCGGCCCGTCGCCCGCCACCACGAATACGTCCAGCTCGCGCGCGCGACCCTCGTACGCCACACTCAGTCGCGCCAGCCCGTGGCTGGCTATTTTGCCACCCGTATAATTAAGTAGCTGCCTGTTTGTCGCTGATAATGGTACATTACTAAAATACGCGTCGTAAGTTTTGCTCGAAATCACACTAACAGCCGCACCGCTATCTATTTCGAATTCCAAAAACTGACCGTTAACCGTTACCCGCGCTGTCATCGGCCCACCCCTCGCACAACGAATATTGTAAACCGACTCACCGTCATCCCCTTCATCCACAGACTTCTCATCTACGTACTGTACTTTATTTGACGTGCACATCCGACGCAAATGTCCCTTTTTCCCGCACTTTTTGCATTTATAACTTTTAAAACGACACTTATCGGCTTTATGGTTGTTATAACCGCACACACTGCACTTTTCGCCATTGGTGATGCTGAATACCGGCGCGCCGCCTGCGCCAGCCGCCGCCGCTGGCGCGGGGCGGGTGTCGCCCAGCGACGCCGCTGCCGCTGCCTCGCGCGCGCACCGCACACTCTCCGCCAGCTCCACCGCACCGCTGAGGGTTAAACCCTTCAGGCTTTGTGCGAAAAGTTTGTCCTTCTCGTGGCCCGCTACCATACCCATGACGAACTTGTCCAGTACGGCCTCCTCGAGACTTTTAAAGCTGCAGTGTGCTGCCAATCCTTTGACTCTGGCCGCCCACATTGAGTGACTCTCACCTGGCTTTTGTACCGCTGAATAAAAATGGAACCTCTCCGCAAACCCGCACTTTTTAGGTATAAAATGCTCATCTAATATTTTGATGATATCGTCGTATTCCACTTCTTCTAATTCCTTTGGTAATACCAGGTTACTAGCTAACTTGTACGTCGCTTCCGAGATCGCGCTGAGCAATATTGCCCTCCGCTTGACCTTGCTCTTATCCTTAACGTCGTCCACATCATTTGCGATGAACCACTGGTTCAAACGGGATTTATAACTATTCCACTCTTGTGTTGTGTGGTCAAAACCCGAAAAAAGTCCGAAAGATACGGCCGCAGACATTATTCGCGAGAGTTACTCGTCGCCACGTGTTGTATTCTTAAGGGAGATGTAAGGATAGGGCGCACGTATTGATCACACGGTAGCTAGTTGCACACTGATTTATTCGAACGTTCGACGCGCGCCGGCGCAGCGGCGCGTAGATATAGCTAACTACATGTACATACACAACAGTAGGTATGGCTCACCATACCATAATCAGCCTATAATGTTCCCACTGCTGGGACACAGGCCTCCTCTCGGTGAGAGGGAGTGGGCCGTAATCCACCACGCGGGCCCAGTGCGGATTGGCAGATGTCACATGTCTTCGAATTTTTGGTTCTAGGACATGCCGGTTTCCTCACGATGTTTTCCTTCACCGTTTTGAGAGCAGTGGTGATGAAATAATTTACACAAAGTAAAGCGCCTGTCTGGGTTCGAACCTACGACCTACAACTCGTAAGTCGCGGCCGTTACCACTTGGCCACCACGGCTCACCTACCAGTATAATATACGCATTTTGCTAACGGCTAAAAGTTTTGTCTAGAGTTTAGTCGCGTATAGGGTAACCATTTGAAAATTTTAAAAGTTCTGGTAGAATGACAATGCCTGTTTTTTGTGGGAAATTATCAAATAACTTCTTCCGCTCTGGACGGAGCTCGACGGCGGCGGCGTGTCAGACTTTTACCGACTAAAACCCCCACCCGTGTTCCTTCAGTTGCCTGTGCCAGGGCCACAGTATCTCTTTCGAACAACTCGCGACCCAATGCCTTGCATGTCTTTTTAATTTACGTACCCAAAGGGTAAAAACGGGACCCTATTACTAAGACTCCACTGTCCGTCAGTCTGTCTGTCTGTCACCAGGCAGTATCTCATGAACCGTTATAGCTAGACAGTTGAAATTTTCACAGATGATGTATTTCTTTTGCCGCTGTAACAACAAATAATAAAAATAAAATAAACTTAAAATTTAAAGGGGTATAAAAGAAACGTATTTTTCGACATATTATGCCTTGTGGTACGGAACCCTTCGTGTACGAGTCCGACTCGCACTTGGCCAGTTTTTTTCAGTATTCATTTAACTTTATTTAGGTTTATTTTTTTCAGTTTTAGTCAAAAACTGCACGGGAAGCAAAAAAACCGGACTGACCATCAAACCAATCAGCTATCACTAGGTACTACTTTTATCAAAACTTTCCTCTAACAACTTTAATTGCGCAAGTAGAATCCCGTAGCAGTAAACAACAGAAATGAGTACGTACTCCAGGTTGTTAACCCTTTCATACAAGCGTCAAAATAACTTATTTTCCGTCTGACTCACTGATTACCCTCCTATCAACTGATAAGCTATGATTTTCCTTCATTACGAGGTCTATAAGAAAACGTGGTATTAAAAAACCGTAACACAGTACACACCGCAAAACAGTTTAGTATACCGAGCCAGACATTACCTTTTTCAAAGTGGGAACCAGAGGGGCAGTTCCCGTTTTTAGGGTTCCGTACCAAAATGGTAAAAAGGAACCCTTATGGTGAGACTCAGTCTGTCTGTTACTGCTGGAAATCTCAAGAACTACTAATGCTATCAATTTTAAATTTAGAATGGTCTTAGATGACGTTTGCCCAACTATTTTGCACATAAGAAAGAAGTAGGTACAATATGTTTTTTTTTGCAACAGGGACTGGAAAGGTGGTCTTCAAAATTCGAAGTAGGGCTACTAGGGCATGTGGGGTAGCATATAAAAGAGCGCTGTTTACACATTCTAAAACATGTTTTCTTTTTTTTAGGCCGCATAGTTTTCGACTTTTGATGAAAAATGTAGAAAAAAATACCGTTCCCCCCCTTATCTCCGAAGTTTGCATAGAGAAAAATCTGAAATTATTCAATGTGATAGAAGTTTATGTAAAGATTACAGGAAAAATAAAACGATGTCTCTAAATAGCAAACTTTTTCAGAAAAAAAAAAACTATCACTCTATCACTATCGGTCAAGAGATTGCGCTGACCTAAAGCTACAATATTCTATACCGTAGTGATAAAACTGTCTGACCAATATAGGCCTCGCCGATGAAAATTTAAAAACTTTTCACAATACGGAACCCATGGTGCGCGAGTCCGACTCGCTCTTGACCGGTTTTTTATGAACGTTCGCATGCTAATTGTCTCACTCAGCTAAAAACACTCATAATTTAGTAAAACTAAATAACTTAGTAACACTAAGTGCGCTTTCACATTTAGGCGACTTTAGCAGCACGACTGACGTGCGACAGTCGTCGCCCAGTAAGAATTTCATATTATAAACAGAAGCGTGCATGAAGGTTTCTGCTTCTGCCGCGCTACTGTCGCGCTGCTAACGTTCGTTCTAATGTGAAAGCGGCCTAACACTCCTACCTTTTTGACAAGTTTTTGACGTTGATTGTTATAAAATCAATCAACTCCGCCTATCTCAGTCTACTGCTGGACTAAAGGCTTCTCCCAGGCTGCGCCACAACACCCTGTCATCCGCCTTCCGCATCCAATCGGTCCCAGCCACCTTCTTAAGGTCGTCGGTCCATCTAGCCATCAGCAATCATCTTATTGATTGTCGTGAGATGAAATTGCGACTAGATTTGGAATAATGTGTATTCATTACGGAAATTAACCTTCAAATTGTAGTTGGGTTGGTGTCTGTCTGTATGGTATCTCTTTTTTCGACTGTACACACTCGTGGTACACACATAAATTACTGCATCAACCACGTTTCTAATAAAGATATTATTAAACATAAATTACGTTCAATGTTACATTCGGGTAATTAATGGTTCGGTCAGAACGCATGGGATTCGATCGTTAACTCAACATTTTGTTTCGATTTTCGATCAGTCGTTTCGTAAGATCCCGATCGGTGAGTTCATAAGAACATTATTGGTTTCCTTCTACGGATTTTGACTTTATTCTTTTGGTTTCCTGTTCACTTTCTGTAAGGATTGAGTGTGAAAGGGAAACCGGTTCAAACAGTTTTTGACACAGCTTTTGGTTAATTTACTTTTGCGCAATCTGGTTTAAATTATGATGAAGCGTTACGTTGCCGTTCAGCTAATATTTTACTGCTTACAACATTCTCAATTGAAGATTTACGGGTTTTCGGATTGTCTGACCATCAAATAGTCAATAAACTTGATAAAAACCTTGAAATTACCTTAGGTGCATTGCACATGCATTCACAAAATCGCAGCGTTCGATCTTTGCTGTTAACTCCCAAATTCATACTAACATACTGGATATCGAATAGGGCGGTAACCGTAAAGGTCAGTGCTGTAAAGGTCAATGTTTAATTAATAACTTATTCGCGTGCTCGTCAACTAATAACGTGAATTATCTTAAGAATACTTAAAATATATAATCACGATCTAACGAAGGTGATGATGATGATTCAACTATGAAGCACTCAAGGAAACACACATCATATCCATAAATTACAAGAAGTAATCGAAATTAACAACAGACATTCAGCATAAACACTCCTATAACAAAATGATCCTATAGATAATTGATAGCAGTTGAAAAGCTTATATGGATGGAACCTTATTTTGAATGCTTTTAATAATACACTAGTTTTGTGCCCGCGACTTCGTCCGCGTGAAATTTCTTGTTTCCCCGACATACCCCGTCACATCGCACCGCCCTGCCCTTGCTATTACTTCGTTTTCACTTAGCATTCTTTCTGACTTTTTCTCTCGGCTCCTAAAGGTCTGATGTTTAATCCTATAGCCTTCCTCAAGAATTGGGCTACCAAATTATTATTTTTTTTAATCCGACTGTTAGTTCCAGAGATTAACACGTTCAAACAAACAACAAGCAAACTCTTCAGCTCTGTAGACCTGAAGTGAAAAACATTTTCATTTTCTAGCTTTCTTGCATATTTATCCCAGAAAAAAAGGCAAGGAAAGGTAGCAAAAGGCAAGTCACTCAGCCAAGACAACGCAGGCCACTATTGCTCTATTCTCGTGCCAATAGATGAGGTGACGCCACCAATCTGATTCCCTCACGGCATGCAACTTTATCGCTTCCGCCTGCACCGGCGCGGGCGCCGAGAACGCAAGTAATAGCAGGCCTTATCTGAGACAAAAGGACCGACGCTACTATACCATGTTTTGGTCCGTTTACCCTATTTATAGGATGTTGTGTTTGAATGGTCCTTAGTTCCAATAACAATATTCCCATATTTATTTAACGCCTATGTCTGCTGTTTTGGTTGTCTTTAAGCTGTTTCTTATTTGGTTTGGCCCTGTTATTTTTACCCGACTACGGCGAATCAAAAAGGTAGGTTATGAATTTGACCGGTGGTATGTATGTACGTATGTTCATCTGTTCCCTCAAAAGTCCTAAACTTTTCTAGTTGTCATGCTTTTTACCCGACTGCGGCGAAGCCCAAAAGGAGGGTTATGTGTTTGACCTGTATGTATGTATGTATGTCCATTTCTTTGTTCCCTCGTAACTTCTAAACGAATGAACGGATTTGGATAAATTATACGTCTTTAGATTTGTCTTGGTAGCGCGAGTGTCACTGGCTACATTAAAATAAAAAACAAAGTAAAATGGCGGATTTAGGCGATTGGCACACTGCCACGCACCACGCTGCATGTTGCGTGACTGCGTGTTGTAACGTTACTTGTAAGTATCTCCGTTTGTATAGAAAACACGCACAGTCCAACACACTGAAAACGCAACCACGCGCGTTCATGCGGATCACGCGCATACACGCGGAGAAACATGCACCCCCGCGCGTAGGTGCGGGGCGAGACGCAAGGTATGGCACACCGAATCCCGCAGTGCCGCGCGTGATTTTGACCACGACGACGACCACCACAGATAAATGAGAGCCGCCGTGCGTGAATCTACAAGACGCACCTACGCGCGTGAGTGCGCAAAAAACCCGCACGATGATGCAGATCTGCACTCCCGCAGGAACGCGCGTAGGTGCGTCGACACGCAACATGCAGCGTGGTGCGTGGCAGTGTGCCAATCGCCTTAGGGTGCCATATTGTGTAGTTCGATTTTTTTTTTCTTCTAATAACATCGAGTGAAATATCAAAATTAAGGGTTTTAAACGGTGATTACAAAAATATATACAACTTATATGGTTAAAAGTAATTCGAAGTGACAAATCGTAAAAAATACGTTAAATAAAATAATTATTTCTTGTTCCCTGTTGAGTGGCTTTACGGGTCAGCTAATAATTAATACATATTTAAATCGTCTGCAAATCTTTCAAATTTGTAAACTAAAAAGCTGGAAATAAAAAACAAGTAATTAAAACCCATTTGAGTTTGAAAATATAATAAAAAAATGGTATGGGTCCCGCCTGCTTCCAACTTTTATTTAATTTAAAATGACCTTGTTTTTAGCTTTTCAGTTTTTTTAAACAAATTTTTTTTACCGCAGTCGGGTTTTTTAGTTTTTTTAATTACTTGTTTTTTATTAGAGTGTGATTTTTAAGTAGTCAGGTTTTACTTTTTTTTTATTAGTGTGGTCCTTTACTGTCTGTGCTACACAATATTTTGAAAACTGTTTTTAGATCGTAAATTAATTTGTATTTTCTTTTGTTTCAGGTTAGTATTTCATTCGTCTAAGTAACTCAGACATCATTATCACTTACTGAAACCCGTTTGGTATTGGTAAGACATCTTATTTAGTAACTTGCTGTACCTATTAATCTCCTTAGTCCCAGTGTTTTTCCAGCATATCAGTGCCGGCGTTAGTAAAGGAAACTGATCCTCCGCTTCTTACGATCATTATTGATGATTTAGAGGTAATTTCTTGGTTTTGTTGCTTTATGTAAAATCAAGAAACTCCCGTCGCCACGTTTAGAGAAATTTCCTATTCTTAACATGATCTTTGAACTACTATAGTAATACTAGCAGCGCCCCGTGGTTTCACCCGCATAAGTGGCGATCCCGTGCGAATATCGGGATAAAAACTATCCTAACGCAACTGTTACTAATCACTATAGTCCGACTTTTAATTAGCTGCAGTAAACTCATTTCGGACTGAGCTTAGAGATATAATATGCATGTCTAATAAGTTTCGTTTGTTACACTATTACTATTATGTACTAGAAAAACAAGATTTTTTTTATTTATTTTTTTGGTTGATGGCCGCGAAAAAACAAAAAGACGTCAATTTCAGTCGTTTAGGTAACACAAGCTGTCATTTTACTGTAAAACACTACTAGGCAAAAGCCGAAAATCCTTTACACCTATCAAGCTGCTCTTACCTCTACGGCAAGAAAATACCATGGAAACAAAAGACTGTCTGTCTTACACCAAACTTATGAATAATTCCAGATTCCAAACGTTACCATAATCAGCCCGTAATGTTCCCACTGCTGGGACACAGGCCTCCTCTCGGTGAGAGGGAGTGGGCCGTAATCCACCACACGGGCCCAGCGCGGATTGGCAGATGTCACATGTCTTCGAATTTTTGGTTCTAGGACATGTCGGTTTCCTCACGATGTTTTCCTTCACCGTTTTGAGAGCAGTGGTGATGAAATAATTTACACAAAGTAAAGCGCCTGTCTGGGTTCGAACCTGCGACCTACAACTCGTAAGTCGCGGCCGTTACCTGTTGTGTGTTAAATGTTCCTAAATCCCTTTGTCGTGACATCTTCACCGCTATTCCATAGTCATACAGTTTCTAGACCGTTCACACAAGTTCTATTCACAGCTATTACACTATTACACAGCTATTATGCAGCAGAAACCAAGTCAGTCACATCATCGAAGCTCGAACAATGTCAAGTGTTCGCTCACAAGCGTTTTCCCGTTGCATTCATTGCCATAACGTTCAGCGATTCACCTATTTCGTCTTATGTTTTTATGCAACGCGATTTGTGCATAAACTTGTACATTATTGGTACTTATGTATTCGTAACGTGATTTTTAAATCGTTTCAGATTATATGACATTAGAATTGTTGATCGTGGGCTTTGATATTGTTTTGTTTTTAAGTTTTACCATATCATGTATAAATTCCTTAAATGTTTTTTTTTTTCTGTGGAAGCCAAAGGCGTGTCGTGGAATTCCTATTATAAGCGTGGATTTAGTAAATTAAAAATAAAACTTCGCTGACTAGTTAAATATGCATGATGAATTTTCACATCTATACTTCGTTTTGAGTCATTCCACTGACAAATACTTCATCAGTCTATTTAAACTACGATTAACAAAGCTTTTAAATGATCGAATCACATCTCCGAAAACGTTTGCTTGTATAACCCAGCACTTTCTCTCAATGCCAACAAAATGTATACAAAATGACCTACACAATTTTGCATCGCACATTTGTCACACAACATAATCTCGTGCATCTGGCAGTCGGCGCACGCGCACGTTGACATGCATGCCACGCACGCATCGGATAGCATCGCGAACATTGGTCCCTCGTGTTTACAAGCATTAGGTTTATCAATATCCTTTAATATTTTATTTACTTAGTTTTGCAGATTTTTGTAGGTTTGCCAACGATTTAGTTTCGATGATCAGCACTAACTTTATCAGTGTTGAAATAAAATAGAAATGGAATCTCTTCTCTCATGAGGGTATTAATTAACCCTTTGAACGCCATTGTCACATATACGTGACAAGCAAGCGCGTGCCCTGTACGCCAGTCGTGTGTCGCCTATCCTATTACGAGCGACATAAATATGTGACAAAAAATGCGGTGCACTTTATCACGAACTATACAATTAAGTAAATCATTACATTTGTGTGTTTTTATTTGTATACCTTAAATATTTAAAATTGTGGCTTGGCGTGGAGGGCACGCGCGTGCGTTTATGCTCTGGCGTTTAAAAGGTTAAGCTTCAGCGTCTGCCTAGCCTTTTCCTAATAATTTTGGGGTCAGCTTCTAGTCTAACCGTATGCACTTGAGTACTTACCAGTATTTTACATGAAGCGACTGCTTATCTGACCTCCACAACCCAGTTACTGGGTAATACGAAACCTCTTGGTTAGACTGGTTAATGTCTGTAATCTACCAAACTCTAGCTAGGACATATTAGCCGGTTTACAGCATTGTGAACCACTTTCTCCTCTTTAGTTATCATGATTAGAACCTGATCCAATTTTGCATTCCAAACCAATTCTTTTGTCCGAGTATATAGATTTACTTGATAACTTTGTCAAATTCACATCGGTCGGATGTCAATTTTTATGACATAACACGATGGTGATTTTCCTAAAATCATTCCAAACTCCTTTACATCAGGCAATCAGTTATCATCTATTTCTTTTTATTTTCAGAAAAAAAAATGCGAGAACCTAATACCGAGCTAGTATTAGCATTTTAAACTATGGAGACGGATGGTTCGCTCCGTCACTATTTTGATACAGTTCATACTGATACTCAAATGCTTCGAAACCCTTGATTGGTTCTCTGAATGTTTTAGACCGAGATCACACACGTGAAATATGCCGTTTCGTAAACAAGATAAACTATAATATCAGCAATTAAATACATTGTTAGATTCTTTAATAACAAAGACACATTTAAATAATTATAAAGGTTTGTTAACTTCAAATCAAGGTTTATCGTCTTAAATTACGATCGTTAAATCGGTTAAATTGCACAATTATTAGAATCTTCCGCATTCCGACTCAAAGCAACAATTAGGGTTTTACTATCGTGATCAACTTTCGAATCTTTTGGGAGGAGTTCCAAATTCCGATGCCATTTTTGGTTCTTATGCTCATAAATGACGTATTTCAAAAGCAGTTTAGATGAAATCGTATGGAGTTCGTACGTCACGGTGCCTGACGGTTGCTCGGGTCACTGCCCGTGAACTCGTCTGCATTTCCTCTATTTACTGGTTTACTGGTGTACTAACCTCATGTTCTGGCTTATTTAGGGCGTGAATTGAATGAATATGCATTGTATAAGTCAACGCGTAACAATGAGTAGGCTCTTTGAAGTGAAGAATATGTATTTATGCAGACGGTTAATTCCGCTACAGTCGCTCCAAGCCGTTCCATGTAAAATACTACCAGTATTTTACATGGAACGGCTTGGAGCGACTGTTCAGCTGCATCTGGAAGCCGACCCCAACGTTGGGAAATGATAGGTAGGCTAGGCAGATGATGATGATGGTTAATTCCTCTACAGACGGTGAAATAATCTACGCCGAACACCAGAAGTTATATTTTGTAAGTAGCTGATAGTAGACTTGGTTTAAACGACATCTTCGGTAATCCCTATCAAAAAGACGGCAGAACGTTAGAAAATGAAATGATTATGTACAATAGTTCACTCGCCTAATGGCAGAGATGTTATCTCAAAGAGAGTGGTTGCGTTTCACAGCAATTTTCGTCCTATTATTTAATCAAATCATTTGAAACGTAACATGTGAAATGTCATCACGAACTATACTTTGAGCACATTATCATCTCATTAACTAGCTCTGGCGTCTACGATCGTGTGCGAAATAACCCATCTGCTTGTGGTGAAACCTGTGCGCGCCGACCTTTGACACAAAAACCAAGATGGCTGCCGAGCTGTCAAACTAAATACTCTTACTTTCCATATCTGCTTACGAATCATATTTTACTGTTTCGTAGCCCCTTTTGAAGATTCATTGTGCCTTTGATTCACAGATACCATTGTGAAATCATTTTAAAAGAATTAGCACTTTTTGTTGCCCGAAAATGACTGACTACCGGGTGGTAGTATTTATTGTGTAATTCACACTTCAAACGTGTTCCTTTTCTATAGCATTGTCGATGCAAGAGATGAAATGACGCAAATTAACAATCCAAATGTAACTTTCGGTTAGACTAAACCGAATAAGCATTTCTAATTCGCAAATAATAGTGAATCAGTTCCGGATAATGTCGGTTAGGATATGGCGCGTTATCTGAGTCCATAAACGTTAAGTAGCCGTGCAAATCATGTATCGTATTCATAGTTGAATTCTTTAGACTTTGAAATTTCATCGAGATGTATTTATCGGCCAAACATGACATTTGAAGAAATTACAATGAAAAGTTACGTGATTTTATTGTGTTTGTTGCGTGCACTATATTATGGTTCATTTATCATGGGCAACCTCGATTCGTCGAGCGCAGTCAAGCCATAGAAATTGTACATTACAGTTTCCTTATGTGTTCCTTCGTCTCTTTATGATTGATGTCTGAAGTTTTCTGTTGAGTTTTTTACTGATTCATGTTCTCCGTTTAAGTTATGACTTAAGTGAGGTGTTTCTTATGAATCAGTGAAGAACTTGTTTATTGTTTTTTTTATGGGTTTGTTTTATTCATTAGTTGTCGTTCACCGAATATTCTTGTTCAGTATTTTTTAAGACTCGACTCATGAATTTTAATTTAACGATTTATAGGTAGCAGATATTTGTTATCAAATTCAGAGGCTCGGTGAGTGGAGTAAAAGTAGCTCTTAGAATTCTTGCTTTATCATTCAATAAAGATAATGGTGGTCCAGAGGTTCATGAGTTAAATGAGGCTGATTTTATGGTCGGGTTAGGTGTAATATGCCGTAAATATCCATTACTTTTACGACTTGAACTAGCTTTCACTCGCGCCTTTATTCACGTTCGAAGAACATTTAGACATTTAACAATTAGGTACCATTAATCTCTGTACGACTTACACCAAATCAAAGAAAAAGGAAGGTTTAAAAGGCCAGAAAGTTCACCTATTTCTGGTCCTTCGATCATGAATTTCGATTTTCAAATGCCAGACCAGCGATAGGGCTAAATGAGATATAACTTACATAAATAACCTACAATCTCTAACATTCTCAAAAGCTTAGTAAATGAATGAAAAACGTAGAACACCATCCCACGCGGGTCGATAGATTAATGAAATAACGGTGTTTGTAAACAATAGACCAGAAACTTGTCACTATTCATACTGCTATGTTCGAACTTCGAATGCAATGGAGGTTCCAGTTGTATCAGCCAGCATTACGATGCATTGTCTGTGCATAGAACTTGCAAAAGTTATGCAAAATTTTCGCACATCGCATAAATATCCAATAGCCGCTGTGCTTACGTCCGTCTGATCTCTAGCGACGCGTCTCTCGGATACACAACGCAATGTTTCTTAACCAGGGACAACGTGACACGAATACCTGCTGCATTGCCCAGGCCAAAGGGTAAGCAGAAGAACTGTCAATACAAGTGAGTACACACTCAGGCTGCCAGCCAATTATGTAAGCCAATCCGGCAACTGCATTTCAGTGCATTGACCAATCGCAGCCTCCTTACGGTGTCTGTCTGTCTCATTATCTTTCGTATTCAGTGAAGCATGCTATTTGCTTAGTGCGGTTTGTAATGTAACTCGGTAATCCAACCACTCCTTATCGAAAATTGTGAAGATATATACCGTTACTTTTACTATAACCGTTTGAGTTAAAGTCCTCGTATAATTTTACACGACAGCACCGGAAGAAAACACTTTCAGTGTCTGTTAGGCCGTTAAAGAAGTGGGACTCACTTTCTATATTGCATTAGCGGTAGTCTTGCCTGATAAACTTCGTAAGCTGTTTATCATATACAAGCATCGCATGGTCTATACATAAGTACGTAGTAACAAGATGCGTGTATTGGACAATCGGTGTTCCACTTGCGATGGAGATACGCAGAACTATTGACTTTGACATTTCGGACCGTCACTTAAAGGTCTTTGTGCTATAGTAGAAGTTCTTAGAACGCTGTTAGACAAAGTTCACATAATCGATGACAGATCATAAACTTTACTAAGTTTAGAGTTAATGATGCTTAGTAACCATCTCTGAATCTAACTAAAGATCACCAAAATTGGCATAACGACGTGCCGTTTCATTTATTATTTGAGTTTGAAACACCATTAACCATGTTTGGTGTTAACGACTTTGCTGAGAAAAAGTAGGCGGACAGTTAACTTTACAGACGGAAGTTCACAATAAGAATGACATTTACGAATTTACATAAATTGAAGAAATGTCAGATGGACCTACTTATGGAAGTACCTAAATATGCGTGAGTCGCAACATTTGAGACAGAGGAAAGTGCGAAATAAAGACTTAGGAGGCAAGGAGCCAAAACTCTCAAAAGAGAAAGCAGCAAAGACGATTTCATATTACTAATGAAATTGCAGAAGCTTTTTCACAGAACCAAACAACATGAGAATTGAAGACCAAGTAATGACTCACTCTAAAATTCTCCGTAACAATGAAACAGCATAGCCGCAGCCGGTCCAAAATGTCTCCTACCTATATTTATTAATGACTAGCATGGCCCCACCGGTTTCACCCTCATATGTGTCGATCCCGTCAGAATATCGGGATACAAAGTATCCTATGTCCTTTCCCGGGACTCAAACTAACTCTATACCAATCCAAATTTCATATTTAAAATCGGTTCAGCGGTTTAAGCGTGAAGAGGTAACAGACTGACACACTTTCGCATATTTAATGTTAGTATGGATTCTTCATTGGCCATTGTATATATGCCCATAACAAAATGCGTTTACACCATAAAGCCAGCCTAATAGAAGCCGTTCGTTATCACTTCGTGTTGTATAAACAACTTTAACAAGTACCCTACGTTCACATACACGACACTTGACCGGCAAACCCTGTAGTCTATGCTATTGTGTGCTATCTGGAAGTAGGACTCGCTTTCTACCTTGTGTTCGTGCGTTTTCGCTGGTTGATAATAATTTCTGAATTGTCTATCTAAGGGGATCTTTATCTGATGTTAGAGAGAAGATTCGAAATTCAAGGGATGCATTGGTGATAAATTGGAAGACATTAACTCTCTCGTGCATTAAAGCTCACAGCGGGTCAACATTGGAGAAGAGTTGCGAGAGATAAGACTCTGCGGAAGTTGTTAGAGGAGACCTTTGCTAAAAAAGCACTGAACTAAGAGATATTCTGTAAACTACTGAAAATACCGCAACATATTTAATGTTCAGAATAAAAAAGGCGTATTTTATTATAACTATCTCATGCCTCGTGAATATTGAACTGGGAGTTCCAATTTCAATGGGCTTATATACGTATGAAGTAGTGAAATAAATGTATACGATCAAACCTACAACCTTAAAGATGACGTAGGTAAGTTGTTAAGATACGCAATGAATATCGAACGAATTCTAGGAAACCATAAATAAACTATTGAACTAGCTCCGCTTCTACCAGTTCCATGTTAGAGCGTAATTATTAAATCTATTAGACTACTAAAATACTATCTATTATTATCATCACGATTTAGCATTCCCGACTTCTGAATTCATTACGAAACTAATAACCATATTGACATTGCGAAACTGTTGATTTACTTGGCGTACTTCATTTGTTTCAAAACGAACTTATCTGATACCTTGATACCTAAGTTGTAGCATTAGGAATGTTCTAAAACATGCCGTAAAATCAATAGAATAATGGTTCCTGTCGTTTCCTGAACGATACATTATTAATATTTCTTGCATGTACTTTATCTTGCTTGATAATGTAACAAAACATACCTAATACGGGTATAATAGGAAGCTGGTTGATAGTTGATAGATAAACATTTAGACCAAATAGTTTACATGTGCTATAAATTGTACTGTTCAGTATTGTTGTAAAATGGATCGCAAATAAATGCCCGACTCCTATAATCTTAGGGTTTACTGTTGAGATGAAGAGGAAAGTGTCCCACGTATAGACGATGTAAACACAAATTCAATGGACATTGCGCATTACTATGGAGCTACTGCGATTAAAAAGCTTATCCAATTAGCAGAAACCGACTAACCTATAACATCAGATGCTATTAAACATGTGTCGGATCGTTAAAAATCTGTAGATGTCCACATCAAGCAGTTTTCCAATAGCCCTTTTAATAGCCCCGAGTGATCTGGAAAAACAACCACATTGCACACTGCTAATGAAGCGTGTGTATTCATTACCACATCTAACGATCGAGCTACTTCTAATTATAGCTCACTAATCACTTGCACTAATCAAAGTGTAAACATGCTGTAATATATTATCTGAGTTTGACAAGAACAAGGCTGTATCTAGAGGTCTTGATTTTCTATGTGCGGAAAGCTAGCCCGCGGCGAACCTGGCGGCGCGGCGCTGTAATTAAAAGGACCGAAGTATGTACTACACCGTATAGGGAGCTTAAAGTTATAGGAGTTATATACTAGAACCAAAGTTTATTACAGTTTAACATAATATATTATAGTTGTCTGCTACACTACAAGGGCTGCTTGGTGTAAAAATGCTCGTAAAAACTTTCGATGTCGGAGTCTTTAATAAGTTGTTGATGAATATTAAAACAATTACATTTCAGAAAAAAGACATTGTGGTTTAAATTGCGGCTTAAGTATTATAGCTTTTTTTTTCTGAAATGACAATGTTTTTATTGCTGTGAGGTAGAGGAGCCGTTGATTATGAATTGAAACTGCTTTGTTATACTAAACGTTGAATATTCGGTTTTCCAAAATTGACCTTCGTAACACATTATTCAAATGAGAAGCTTCTAATATTTGTTTGATTTTCATTGTCAAGTCATCATGCAAATTAGGCAAAACATAATATCATATTCATAAACACTTGGTAGCCATGAATTTTGTTTATAATCAAGTGTCATTCAGCGAAGATGATCTTGACACTTATTGCGTCATCATTTCATGTTAGCTCTGTTGCAATAAGTTAACAGGTGCTTCTTCAAATGTTAATATGATATTGTTGTTTTAAGAGACTGCCTCGTTGGTCTAGTAGTCGCAAGCGCTACTGCTGAGCTAAGATCGTGGGTTCGATTCCCAGGTTGGGCAAAGTGTTTTTGGGTTTTTCCATCAGGAACATCTCTGGGTTTGTGTCCGGTTGATGGAAATAGGTTTGTAGCGGTATCTACAACGCCACATGCGAACAACGCGTCATACTGACGTCACGCAAATCGTGCATCGCGCAAGCAGAGTTTACCGCGCAACTAGCATATACAACGGCCAGACATGAATCATCGGGCAGTTGCCCGCCAGACACAAAATCCGTCTGGTCGGTGGATCCTCCCTTTTCTATAGAGTATGAGTGAACTTTACACCCTGTTCCTCATGCCTCTATAGGTTCGCCTCCATGGGACTTAACATAACCGGCGAAATGTGGGTGTAGCCTAACCTCTTTGAGGATTCCAGGCGTGATGTTATATGTTGTTTTAAGAACTTGGTCAATAATATTCAAAAACTCCATGAATAATTCTTAAGCATGAAATACGCCAACACTCGTTTGGTTCGTATGAACAACATAGGTAACCATCGTGCTTGAAGCCTTGAGCCTCTTATTTAAAAGTCTAGACAGGTTTAAACATAAAGAAATCTTTTTCAATATACAAGTCTTATTCCTGTCTAAGTTAAAGTGTAAAAATTCTAAGTAAAACTCACTTAACTTGCTCGTTGGGTGTAAAACAAGTGACTCGCTCAAGGCAAATTCTTGAGGAGATTACTGCAATGTTTAAATTGTACTCTAGGGGTGTCTGTTATACCCACATGTCATTTGTCTATAAGATAAATGTTACAGACGGTGGAAAATACTATGGCATTGCCGTAGAACAAATGCCAGATCAGCTGGCTGCAAAACAGTTGCCTACTTAAATTTTGGCAAGAAAGACTATATAGCATGTTTCAGAAATGTGTGTTCATAATATTTTTACTGGAATACGATCTTGGTCCCATTGAGAATGTTGTTTAATTTGATGTTCTGTACCACATCCTTAAATGTGACCACTCATTTCTGGTACCTACACGCTGTATATGGACTATGGCGTAAAATACCTTGAAGAAGGTACAAACTGTTTTCTTTGGCCCTTACAATCGGATTGATACAAGTCTCAAGTACTTTAACCGTCTGATGATTATCACCTTTTCTAAACGCGTCTGTCATGTTTCTGAAATTCTCAGAGGCGCCATAACTATCGTTTTTCGACAGTTGTAATAACGTAATCAAATACATATTTTTTACAAATGTCCAGTGATCAAATACAAAAAGTCACGCAATAGAAACATTAGGTGCGCAATCGCATCGTTAAAGTATTTCTTAAAGTATTGCACCTGCACTTGCTTCACGGTATATCATCCTTAAAATGATGCTAGAAGCTTGAGCAATATAGTCGATATATATTCTGTCAACTGACAGCTGATAATGTAATATGTACTCAGAAATATGTGAGAAAATTGTTACTGTGTATTGAAATATACTATGATGCAATGAAGATTAGTGTTTGGTCCAAAGCTTGGCTTCGCTTGAAACTGATATTATAGGCTTTAATAAAAACGAAACGAACTGGGTATTAGAAGCGAAAATGATGATATCGGTATCATTTTCCAGCGCATAAATGGGCTTTTGAAACGCGTTTTCGCCCAAGATAATATTTATAGCCACCGCAAAAACTGATACAATAAATAACGTAAGTTTCAGCTCACTAATTTGTTGACAACCTTAAATAAAAACAAGCAACCCTAAATTGGTGCAAGAAGCGTGTGATTTACAACGAGACACGCCACAGGCGACAGAGTTCCTAAGAAGATCTACAGATTGTGCCGCACCGTAATACACAATACATTTAGCTCTACGTCTATTTACCTAATACAGCATGAGAACCGTGCTAAAGTCGAAAATTCAAACAGTAATTGGCGATTGTCTAGTTCATTCACTTCATTCCAATTCAATTTCGTGAAATTTATAGCGTATAAGTGACCATACAACGGTCAAAAGTCACTCGCTCGGATACCAATATTGTGTATCTCGTTATTTCGAAACGTTTACACAATTTGCTTATAATTCGGTAGTTAGATTCTTTTAGCG
This sequence comes from Oligia latruncula, assembly GCA_948474745.1. Taxonomy (NCBI): domain Eukaryota; kingdom Metazoa; phylum Arthropoda; class Insecta; order Lepidoptera; family Noctuidae; genus Oligia; species Oligia latruncula. The sequence goes on along the minus strand of OX419693.1, from coordinate 6,854,078 downwards.
ATCAAACTTCCGACTCTGATGATCCGAGCATAAGCGAAGATAGCCGAAGTACTCATAACATTTATGAGCTATCTCCAAGCAACGGAATACCTATGTGTTAGTTACTTAAGCACTAACCCCGTGCACGTTGTGAAAGTTTACCTGAGGTAAATAGGTTACCATGGTGCTTGTGCAGGCCACTTGTCACCTACTCGTACATAGCTCGTTACTGTTTAACGTGACTTCACACAGTTCCTAGAATACTGGCACCTTACACCTCCTTTGAAATGTAAAACCTTTGTTCGGAGCAAAAAGGTTTGAAGTCCTCCTACTAATTACTGGTTGAAGCAGTGCCGCTTTGACTTCACAATAAAGGGGGATGCGGTTAGGTTGCCCGCAAAATTAAATTTACCTCCTTTTTTGTGATTCTAGGTCAGTCTCAGTCGGTTGTAATTTGATTAAATATGATTCGCGACCATAACAAATATGGCTTTACAGAATTATGATCATTATAATCAGCAATAAAATTCCTTATGTTAGAATTGGCCTCAAATATCATGATTTCATGAAATAGTCATTCAATAAGGCTTCTAGCGGCTCTGCTTTGAAACGTAAATTCTAACAGTGTATAGAATTTTCTATCTTGTCACCTGCCATGTTTTTCTTAGCACCGGAACGTATCAACTTTCATATTATTTGACGTCTCATATCTCCAGTTTAGATCAGACTTAACTTCTCTATATTAACAATGTCATACGTAAGCTGAAGTAGATTACTTCAGCTTACGGATGAGATTAAAATCAATGATACAACTAGGTTAGTACATTGGAAGAAATGCTTTTCCGTCTAGAATATTAATGGCAACATTAAATGGCATTATAGGGACAAGGCTTGCTGCTGTACTTTGTAACAAAGTTGGTTAGATTACAAAACAGTTTGAGCAAAAGGAGTGTTAAACTCTGAAGAGAATTTTATGGAGCTGTTTATTAAATAACATAATATTGGCAAAGGCTTCCCCATTGCCTTGAACTTCGGTTCGGTTCAATGGGTAGAAAGAGTAATATGAAACTGTTGCTTCTTTGCCCCTGCATTACGCCTTATAAGGTTTCAGAGTGTGTTTTCCAGAAGGTTCCCAGTTATGGTCCAGAACAAAACAATGATTACCTACAATGACGGGAAGTAAAGTGACCTCTCGGCTTCTTTAAGTCTCTTTTTACACCCATTGGTATTGTTGTCAAAATTCGCATATAAGTACCTAGTTCTTGATGTATACTGTCCATTTGTTTTGATGAAAATAATTACAATGGTTCAAACAATTGCATGTTTGAACCCTTGTAAATATTTTGATATAAAAAATCGAAACTAACGTTATACCTACCTCTGAAATCAAATGGTTTATTCAGTGCTTTAAAGCTCCAATCATTGCTACTTCTTCGATCACTAGATAGCCTGCCAAGCTTAAGTCTCAATCCTAGTTTACAGGTATTAAAGGATGTCACAATTTATGCATTTTACGTGCAAAATTCCCACATTTGACCCTCAGCAGGAATATGTAAATTTTAGTGTCCATAGTACCAGTACTATGTCCATAGCACTTTTTGTCAGCTAACGAGGTGTTCAATCGGTTCTTAATGCGAGATAAAATGGGCTGTGAGCGTAAATAGTCGTTTCTGTTTTACATATTTATATTAAATCGAAGAAGTTTACCAATGGGCTTTGCATTGTTTTGGAAGGGGCTATTGGGAACAGAGTTTTCGGCCGCAGACTATTGCAGAATCTTTCAATTAAAGTTTTCCGAATCTCGCTCGATAGCAGATACGTATATTTTTCTGGCCCACCTCGGGTACACTGCTGAGAAATAGGGGAGCGTTGTACCAGTATACTAATTTGCTGAAATAAAACGAAACATTTCTGTTTATGATTCTAAACGCACTTCACGAAGTGAATGAAAGTAATTTTGTTTTAAACTACAGAGCCTTTAAATCTTATCCAAAAGTTTCTTCAGTGTTATCTATGTATATTGACTGCTTGATTAACAGATACGGCGAGACTACAAAAAGTTTATTACAGATTACTACCGCTTCAATTGCTTTTCGAATAACATAGTGCTATAAACACTTATAAATTGGCAATATCCTTTAACCAAAAACCAGTATAACTGGACTAGTCACGGACGAGGCTTGAGATCCCGTTAGGGAAGTAAATCACATTAATGCGTTCCTACGCGTTGTACCCGTCATAGTGTGGCAGAGTTACATGTGGATAATTACGTGTATAATCCATTTCCGATGGTTTACCAGCGCATTCCTCCTCAAATAGGTTTCGACCAGCAGCGGTCATGTATATTGCAAATATTTGCACTGGAAGTGAGCGTGATGATTTGAAAATGGGTCTTAAATTGGTTGTCGTTTCCACAAAAAGGACACCATAGTACCCACTTTAGCATTTATTTCTAACGTAAATAAACCAAATAAGTCCACAAAATAAATCTGTCACTTCAAACGGTATCTTAAAACACGACAACTTAGGAATAGCCACAGCATAATCAGATAAGAGCGTACAAAATTCCTTTTGTAGAAGCTATAAAGAATTTTAATCTCCAAATGAAATACGCAACTAAATCAAAACGTATCAGTTCGAAGACAAAGTCTCAGCAGGTGGACATAGCTGACGACAACAGAGGTAGAACACAGTATTCTGTGAGCATCGTTCGTTCTATCACATAAATTATCCGCGTGCTCCCATACGGTGCGGGTTGCGCTTGCGCTGGGTATGCAAGGCATGAGCTGGACGAGATTAGCGAGTTGACTTTGTATTTTGGCGCGTAGAACACGATGCCGCGTTTGTGATATTTGATGAATAAAGAGGTAAAAGAGAAAAAACTTAACTAGAAACAAACCTGTACTGGGCCCGAATTGCGGTAATTTTTTTCAAATGAAACGCAAATGAAGTACGAACGAAGTTCAAACGTTACATGATTTCGTATCGCGGTGTCGTTTTGACAATTACTTCAAACGAAGTTAGAACGCAGACGGAACGCAACTGCGCGTTTGTGGAATAGTTGAAATGAAGCTACTTTTTCTCAAACGTTTCACGAACATTCGCTGCGTTTTTATGTGTTATTTGTTTATTTTATTTTGTTTGCTGTAAAAATGTTATAATTAGACCTATTAGAATGTGCTTACGCGTACGACGTAGCCGTAGCTCGTGCGGAGGCTAGGCAGCTGAACGTATTGGCGAGGAAGAGTGATCCGGCTTTCGATCTCAGTGATCGAAAGTTTGTAAAAAGATACCGGTTGTCCAAGGACCTTACTCGGCAGCTGATTTTCGAGTTAACTCCTCACCTTCTACCTACAGTACCTTCAGATGCTTTGGACGTGGAAACTAAGGTAAGAAATCATGTATTTGATGTATGGAATGCTCCTCTTAAAGACAAAAGTTAGTGCCTGCGCGCACTGCTGTGCGTTGCGTTTTTTCCACCGCACCGCATAATCTGTGAAGTATGGAATGTCTTTGTTGTGCGCGCACTACCCGAGACTGAATTTGTTCTACCGGTGCGGTAAAAGAAACGCAACGCACGGCAGTGCGCGCTAACACTTAGGTTTGGTTTTTAGGGTTCCGTACCCAAAGGGTAAAAACGGAACCCTATCACTAAGACTTCGCTGTCTGTCCGTCCGTCCGTCTGTCTGTCACCAGGCTGTATCTCAAGAACCGCAGTAGCTAGACAGTTGAAATTTTCACAAATTAAGTATTTCTGTTGCCGCTATAACAACAAATACTAAAAACAAAATAAAATAAATATTTAAGGGGGGCTCCCATACAACAAACGCGATTTTTTTGCCCTTTTTAACTCGATATCAAAAATGGCAACAGGTAGGCACTTGAAATATTCACAAAATACTCAGTTGTTTTTTACTTTAATAATCACACTAATATTATAAAGGCGAAAGTTTGTGCGTGTGTGTGTGTGTGTTTATATGTTTGTTACTTCTTCACGCTCAAACGGCTGGACCAATTTTGCTAAAATTTGGTATGGAGGTAGCTGACACCCTGGATTAACATATAGGCTTTTTATCCCGATATTCCCACGGGATCGACATTTACGCGGGTAAAACCGCGGGGCGAAGCTAGTAAATAATAAAAATAAAATAAATATTTAAGGGGGGCTCCTTTAAATATTTATTTTATTTTAATTTTATTATACATACAACAAACGTTTTTTTTCGGCGTTTTTGCCTTGTGGTACGGAACCCTTCGTGTGCGAGTCCGACTCGCACTTGGCCAGTTTTTTTAATCCACTTAGCTATGACACTAAAATTCCATTACCTACTTATATATTTTTGTTTTAGGTTTTGGTTGCACTAGCATTCTTTGCTTCTGGGTCTTATCAGACTCTTGTAGGAGATAACCGGAATCACTGTGTTTCTCAAGTCAGTGTTTCCAAAGCAATCCGGCAGGTGGGAATGGCTTTAAACAAGCCCTCTATTCTAAACAAATATGTTTCTTTCCCCTTTCAACGACAAGAAAGGGAACAAGTTATAGTTATACTGTCAAAACGCAGTAGAGCTAACCCATAAATGTTCAAATCGATGGTCGATTACACTTAAAAAGCATACTATTCATCAATACTAAAGTCACATCTCTAAAATTTTATATTTGCTTATAGCCCAATTGCGTTCCAGCTTTGTTTCATCTTTGTTAGCACGTGAACTTTACCGCGATACCAAATTCCGCACCGACTGGACTGCTACTGGAACTCAAGCAGAGATGAAACGCGCACGTATTGAACATATTTTAAATTACCGCAATCGGGACCCAGGTCGAGTTAATGACAATACTAAACACTTTTATCTATCTTTCTGTCACTAAAGGCATGTAGTCTGCCATCTTGTTTATAATACTAGCCCCTCATGAATGACTTTCATTCTTGTTTTTATTTATTTTCAATGAAATAATTGGCTTCGTTGATATGTATAACGCGTCGTTAAAGGCGATATCAACGCTCCTTCTCCAACACTGAACCATTAAACATCATGTAATATTCCATACAGGCAACTGAGATAAATAACCTATCCACGATAAAATCGCAATCGTATCGCAATTAATTCCCTTCACACGTAAAAAAAATATATTGGTTACTAATAACAGTAATTCTATACTAGTTAATTACATTTTTTCGCCACCCACTTGTGCCTTGGGCCATAAATATTATAACTAATGCACGCCCATTCGCTGTCATGCGGTACCGGCGGTATATCGGAAGAGGTGTGCAGATACGGACTGGTTGACGTATGCTACGTTATTAATTATAGCCGGTCTGGTGAAGTATTTTCATATAAGCATGGGAATTTAATCGTGAGGTCTGTTAGGAAAAGCTCATCGGTTAACGAGACGTGTGAATTAGCTGTTGGTTACCTCTAGTGTAAGGGTGATTTCCTATACAGTACAGTAAACAGGAGATGGTTAGATTATCGAGTCTTTTCTCTTTTTGCTTAGCATAATCAGCCTATAACGTTCCCACTGCTGGGACTCAGGCGTCCTCTCTGAGTGGGCAGTATTCCGCCACGCGGGCCCAGATGTCACGTTTTCGATATTTTTAAATTCTTGGACATACCGGTTTCCTTCACCGTCTTGAGAACAGTGAGGATGAAATAAATTACACAAACTAATGCGCCTTCCTGGGTTCGAACCCACGACCTATAACTCGTTACCCGTTACCACTGGGCCGCTTGCGTTACAGCTCTACTACTTTTTGCTTCGGCTCTTATTATCCTTCACGTCGCTCTATTTCCGACAAGGCGTCTGTTCGTAAGTTCGAATGACACATTGCATCTCGTTTCATCTCTATGCACTATTACAGCTATTCACCTTGTTGTAGATCGAACAAGTTTGATCGATGGTTTTGTATCAACATCATCGACTGGACTGTTATTCCGTTTTGTCTACACAGTTGCATATTGACACAGTAAACACTCGCCGATCATCGATTCACGAGCCCTTATTCTAATGAGTGCAAGTCACTTAATATAATCAGCAAGTTGCAATAGTAGTTCACTCGTAATTTGTAGTGTGGCATATTTAGACCGCGCTGTCTTATTGTTGGGCTAAGCTCCTTTGAGGTTGAGGCCTCTACCGGTCACCGTGATTCTGGTTTTATAGAATTCGTCGAAAGTCTAATGTATATTTCCAACTGCTCGGTCTATTTCATTCTCGTTACTAATACCTAGTATCACAATACCAAGTAATCTAATATCTTTGACTCCATTGCGTAGAATTACTAATATTCCTATTAATCTTACAAAACTACGCAAAATTCTTGTTCTGGAAATAGGTTCACTATGATTGCCCAATTTGAACTGGTGACCTTTCGATCGTAAATCCACACCCTATCTCCGGGCTATGTGTCTATCGGTTAAATGTAAATATCTTAAAGGCATTTTAAGCGACCTGACTTGATATGCACGACAGATTTGTAAAATGGCACGGAAAATGGTCCCAAATATCACGCACTTATCTGCCTATTTGTAAGCGAAACAATGGCGGAAAGACGTAAAGATAATGTTGGATACAAAGTTGAATACTAAAGGGGAACTTGTGGTGTTTCGAATAGATAAGCTTACGTATGTATTCTGAAAGATATACATACAAGGGTCATCAGGTGGAAAACTAAAGGGTACTTACACTACACCACACTCACTCCAAAAGTACTTTACAAGAAACAGAGGGCCTAGACAAATTGACATTCTATCAGCGATAACGATGATGGAAAAGTCAAAAACGTATTCGAATGACATGCTACTCAAAAGTTATATAAATCCCTTTGAAAATCGTTGCAGAAATATGAAACTCTCTGAAAGCGTTCTAATACAGGTAATTGTCTTAAGCTACAAATCACTGAAAATTAGATTTTTGACTGTTAAAATAATCGTTTTCAATCAAGGCTCAGCCGAGGGCCGAGGTGCGCATGTAATATCTTCGGGAAACAAAAGAATCATAAATTATTAACCTGCCAGTATGTCTGACTGTACTTATTGGACTTGTAAAGTTAAAGTTAGCATCATAGGTAAACGAACTCATTATACTAAAGCAAAGATGTGTGGCACATTGCCAATATTCATTGGAGCTTCGGTTCTCTTTGGTAAGCTATTCAAGAAATTATGAGAGTTCCTAGGCGTTTTTCTTATGACTTTTAATAGGTTGACCGTGGGTTGACCAGATACAAATTGCGATTTTGTTGGTAAGTTCGTTGTTAGCGGAAGTTTTAATATTATAAATATCAAGAACTTTAAGTTCAGCAGTAAATTTTATATAATATTTCCCTCGCTTTACTTTATGTCTTGCTTAAATAATCTTAAATCTCAGATATTTGTTTAAGAGCTAGTTGACATTTACATGTAGCTGTATAGATACAGCTAGTTGCAATTCTGACCTATCAATTCCTAGTTTGATAAATTGCATTATATGGAAGCAGTGCCCTTCCCTCTCAATGAGAGGAGGCCTGTGTACCAGCAGTGGGAACATTATAGGCTAATTATGCTATGCATATTATGACATTGTATAGAAGCAGTAAAGGCATTAAATATTCCGTACTATGTATATTTGATCAGGTTTTAAAAGAACTTCAAATGGCCAATGGCGTCGCCGCCGGGTTGTCAAACACCGCATTATGTATGCGTTGTCACGCACTTCCCTTACAAAAAGTACAAGAATCGAAATCGGTGACTACAGAAGAAGCGGCTTTAATGAATCATTAATATGGCAGTAAATAATATGAAGAGATTTTTTATTAATGCTTAGGGTTGAGGTTGACACAAAAAAACCGTTTTATTTGAATTGAAACTAGAAAAGTAACAATAAACGAAATTTCCGAGACATGACATTTTTCGGAATTTCCGTTTATAGTAACTTTTATGTGTTGACAAAATGTCTCCTGAGATCAGAATCTGTGAAGGTATTAAAACAATAAAATAACAGTAGGTACCTGAAAGCAGTAATAACTATGAGGATCAATGGAAATTGAACCGAATGAAAGTTTAAATAATGTCGTTATTCCTATATCAAAGTCAAGAATCAAACATAAATTATATGGTGCAAATACGATCTAATTTCCTGTGTAGGTGTAGTTACTAATTAGTACTTTACAAATGTTATAGTGTTGCTTCATAGACTTAAGGTCTAAGGTTGCGTGAAAATCATAAAATAAATAACACAGTCATGAAATCGTGATAGCATAGTAGTACCTACTTTAAAAGGTTGTATAAAATGCATGTGTTTGAGCAGCAGAATACTGTTTATTAACATTTTTATGACCGATCATGTTGTATAAAGTACTGTTATTCTGAATAATGTGGCTCTTTAGTATGGAATGCGTGTTGGTTGTTCTAAACTCGATGTAATTGATAATCAGGCACCGCGCGTAGGGTTAGAATACCAACCATTATTTATTTATGGTAATGTTGCACTGTTTGGAACAACAAGTACCGTTGGAGATGGTATTTCGTACCTTCACTAAGATTCTCTTAACTTTACAGCTGAAAGTTTAAGTACTCATCATACATATAAATCAAAGATAATGCTAAGGAATTATGCTGCGTTCTCTTTGCTTAACTTATACCTAACGATAGACAAAAATCATCAAGATACCTCTATAAACTTTAAAAACCATACTAATATACATACAATCATTCCGATTTCTTGTCAGATTATTCTACAAGCAACGTACTTACTGTTTTAATTTTTTAGTTCATGCTTCATATTTTGCAATAAATTACCACCGTTGTATCATCGCGCTCCTCTTTCTTTTCTATGCAGTCCGACAGCGACCGCGCTTTAGGTCATGTAAACCGCTTAATGCTCATGTGAGAACAAATTCTAAAAATCCTTGGTATAGTTTCAACCTACATGCATCCGTATCAGTAACAATCACAATATCTAGATTGAATTCAGCAGTAAACCTACTTTACTTACACAATCTCATTTTAACAGTATTCTGTATCTGAAGTGGCGAATTCGATAAGCTATAAGAACTAGAAGGTCCCATAAAATTTGTCTGTTACTCATACTAGGTTCCTTTGAGAGATAGAATGGTCACCAATCCATTAAAATTTTACGATATAATAATGTTATTCAGTCGGACTAAAGCATGTCTGGAGACACATTAGGTACTTACCGCATTATCATTAACTAACTAAAGGTGAGAATGAAGAATTGAAGATCAATACATTTTTACTTCTTTTCCTGTCTCGTGGTCGCAAGCAAGACTGTTGAGCGTGGGCCCTGGGTTCGCTTTCCAGGTCGGCTAAAGTGTTATTGGGTTTAGGGTTTTTCCACTAGGAATTTCTCAGTAACAGCCCGGAGTTTGGAAGTTGGCGGTGTGATGCCCCCGTCACAAAGATAGTGCACCTGCCATGTGTCTGCGTAAACACTTGTGCACTATAATATCGCCCGCGTATTACCACCAATCACAATACCAATCAGAGCGACTAGCCATTGGGCTAGTTTCCTCTGAGATTAGCCTCCATGGCCGAAATGCAGTCTAGAGGACTATTATTAAGTACCTACTTCTTTTTTTTGAATCAAAAATATACATTGAATTGGAAAAATTTTGTGCATCAGAGAATTCAGACTTGAATGAAAAGAAGCTGAAGTTTAGCTTTGCACAGCACTTTGAAAACGGTTGAAGAATAAAAGAAAACCCACATACGAAAAATTCTTGGTTTTAGCATAGAATAACAACTTTGGATTTCGGCTCATTATTCATCACTGACAGTTCGTATTACTGTACCACCGCCTAACCTTTCACGTAGGTACTGTGACGGTATGTTCTATTTCCTTGCCATTTTCTTGTACAAATTCGACCACGATCTATGAATTCGACACAGTCGAACCATACATTACGTTTAGCCACAGAACATTGTTCACGTCGGCTATACTTCAAACTCGATCGGTACGTGAGTAACAAATATTGCGGCGTTCTCGAAATTACTCGCTCGTGACAACGTGTTTCTTGTAATATGTGTCGTGGAGTCAATATTGTATGGATGAAGATTAATGTACAGTAGGTACGGTGACGTGACGGGTCATAAATGAGAGACATGTCGGGCAATAGGTACAAAGGGACGGACGGAAAAGCGGAGATGACTCAAAGACTGCTGCTCATCTTTCAAACCATCACTTTGTAGTTGAACTGGTTAAGGGTATGTATACCACTTGATCGATACACCATACTAATAATTCTTCGGGCATTAGAGCTGGCTCAACACAATTGTAAATTGATCTTGGAACATCCGTCTTCTTGATCGACTTTTGTTACCAGATATAACGCCACAGAATATTGACGACATTGCTGCTGACAATAGAGTTTGTCAAGTCAACAATTTGTAGATCCTTCTTTTACCTGACTTGATCGGGACGTTATTCACCTTGGCCCCGATGCCATCGCACGTTACCATCGATACAGTCACTTTGTTGAATCGATTCCGAAACAAAAACGTTTAGTTAAACGTGATGAATGATTCAAGCATCCGGCTGGAACCGCTAGATCTATCTGCTGGGTGAAGATGGAATGTGGCTTAGACTGGATACAGAAGCCATAGAACAGGGTACTGTGGTGTAGCTTAGAGAAAGGTTAAGCCCAGGAAGAGTCTTGATAACTAATAGGCGCGGTAGATGGCCTTTTCAAAATATCAATACATTCAATACGAACCAACATGCAGAAAAAAGCAGAAAGGAGTGGAAGATTTAAACAATTCATAGAATTGTGTGAAAGATGTTATAAATGAAATGGGGGTGAACTGAGATGACGCTTAACAAAGATGAATGGAAGACGATATACCTACTGGCTGGCCCGACACCAAATTAATTGGGATGAAGATACAGAAGAAAGACCACATATAGGTGCAGAAATAGACGTGGGCCCTGGCCCAATGGCCTGGGGAATGACCTGTCATATTACACGTCCACCCGTATTGCAGTACTTCCATATATTTTAAATCCTTTACGATCTTATCCTACTTCTCACGATTGAAAATTAATACATAGACGGAGAGTTAATAGCAGTTATACGACTTGACTTTCAATGAACCTCGTGAAGTACCTTGGTTTGCGACAAAGGGACTTCAATTAAGATTATACCTGCATTTGATGGCTATGACAGTTACATTAACTGTGAACAGACAAGAACCTCTTTGGGACTTCCCGTTTTTGATAATGGAACCCCTTGATATAACACTAAATATATCTAGATAAAACTTCGTGGATGTGTAGAATTTTATGTCATAATAGCAGCGCCCCGCGGTTTCACCCGCATAAGTTTCGATCCCGTGGGAATATCGGGATAAAAAGTATCCTATGTGTTAATCCAGGAAATGGTCTATCTATGTACCAATTTTCATCCAAATCTGTCCAACGGTTTATGCGTGATTGAGTAACAAACATCTTCACAAACTTTCACATTTGTAATATTAGTAAGATTTAATTTTATGACGTATCAGACTTGACCAAAACACCATTATTAAAATCCAGATTGACGCTCTAATAATTTTTCTGTAGTACAGTACAGGGTTTACTGAAGTGTTGAGTTTACACCTAATAAAAGCTCTTTGAACTAAGTCTAGTAAAACAACACACATATCAAATGACATATAACTGCAATAGAGGATGTAATCGCGGATACACATAACCCTAAGATAACCTATAAATCGTGATTGTAAATATAATTAATTACACTGACATAAAACAGTTATATAAAATCAAAAACGCAATAGTATTTCAATAAGCGTAGTTACCATAACGGTTCGTTCATTCCGTAATAGGTCTAAACGTATGCATTAAGTCACGGAGATATACGCCTCGTAAGTCTCGTTTCGCTTTCAGAATCACGAGTTTTGCTCTCGAAACGACGTTTAAGATACATTATGTATGGTCTACTAACACGCTTGGCTTGTGAATTAGAGTGTAAATATGTAAACAAACACTTCTAGCTCGGGATATGGAAAAATGTATTGGTTTTTGTATATATAGACGTGTTTTCGGGATAAATTTCGGGACTAGTCAATTTGCTTTCTATTGAGATATATGTTTTCAATACGACAAATAGTTCATGAATGCCCACTTTGTTCAAGGTTCGTGAGTTTACTGAGGTCCAACAAATTATGCGCATGTAAAACGTATTTGTTGACCCATAATAGTCCATGGTATGCAGTTAAGGAGGAACTGCTGTTGAAACATTAAAGATGGACGAAGCAGATGTTTGAATGATATAAATGTATGGATGGATAGCATTTCTTATTTCTTACTACTTCATTTTTAACCGACTTCAAAAAGGAGGAGGTTCTCAATTCGTCGGAACCTTTTTTTTTTTTTTTTTTTTTTTTTTTTTTTTTTTTTTTTTTTTATGTATGTTCCCCGATTACTCGTAGACGGCTCGACCGATTTCAAAAATTATTTTTTTGTTTGAAAGGGTATACTTTCCAGGTGGTCCCATTGTCAGCAGGTCAGGATCTGATGATGGGATCCTGGAGAAATCGAAGGAACTCTTCAAGTATTATAGGCACACCTATAGCGATTTGGGTATTTTTTGTAGTAACTCGTGCATTTGCTCTCGGAAAGCATCATTTGGTGAAGTGGAACTGATGATGAAGACCACAGATGGCAACCGGAACTACTCAATAATAAGTATTTCCCGGTTTGCGATTCGATTACTTACTTTAATATGGTTGCTAAGCAAGTTATGCTCGTCACAATGCGAATGGTGAAATGGAGCTGATGGTGGAATACCAGGAGAACTCCTCAACAAATAACGTCCCTGCATCGGGAAAAGCAATATTTTGTAAAAGGCGATGAGCAAGTTGGCATTAGGCTATTGTAACTTAGATACATTATAAACAGACACACTAAAAAGCGAGAAATAAAAACTTTTTAACAAAAAAAAAAACCGACTTCCAAAAAAAACACTACAAAGTGAAAAATAACTTTTATTTCGGAAGTCGGTGGCAAAAAACTAAAATACAGATCCAAAGACACCGACTTCCGAAATAAAAGTTATTTTTCACTTTGTAGTGTTTTTTTTGGAAGTCGGTTTTTTTTTTTGTTAAAAAGTTTTTATTAGATAGGAATTCGTAAAAAGGAGGCTATGCATAATAAAGCACATGTTTGTCAAAATGAAAGTGCGCCATCATCAAAGAAATGGCATGTGCAAATGAAAAGAAAGTTCATCCACTGCTACACGTGAAGTAAAAATAGAAACAATCAGAATGCAATGTACCATACATCTTGTTTGTACCTTTAATGTTATCAATAAAATAAATCACACTGTACCCGAGCTATGCAAAGACACCGCAGAACTTTTTATTATGCCAGTTGTAAAGGCTATAACCATACAATACATGGTGATGCGCTAATCTGTTTGACACAGCCCCGAGCGTTGTCTCATGGATTTGTAGACTAAACTCGACAATAAATTAAAACGACTTCAAACTTAATACCATCAATCGAATATGGTTTTTAAATTGATACTTGCAAAGTTGATTTTGGTATGCTTCACAGGTAATAGATCCGTCGTCGATATGCTCATGCGGTGTTCCGTTAGCCGCTCACCTGCGCCCGCGCTTCTCTAGTTATGCTAATGGCTGAGCGCGGCTCGCTCTCAGAATCTCAGTACTAAGTACTGAGAAACATGGAAATAAGTCCACTGGAAGATTTAGTAGTCGTATTCCCTTGTATGTAGATTTGTATTCGCAATATTTTCCTATGAAAACGGTGCTTGCACACCCAATAGAAGTCCAACGTCATTACGTAGTCATATGTATTCAAATGAGACAATCGTTTAGATAAGCATTTCGCTCGAAACACTATATTACGTTCATAGTGCTGATAATAATTCCCAATCGATTCCTGTATAACATCGCATTTACTTAAAACATATCCTAGAAAGACAAAAGGAGTTGACAACTAGATATCCGGTGTATTTGGTGATGTTCCTTATCTAGTATGCACCATTTATATCAGGGTATGGAGATATTCTGTTCGGTGAACGAGACCGTGGGTGGACGCGAAACTGTAAAGGAAATCGATTCCGCTGTACGTGTTTGAATCGATTTCTCGACACCGGGGTTAAGTGTGCGAGTATCGAGTAAGATGTTCCCTAGTTTCATTTACGGGCAAGCGAGACCACTTCATCGGAATACGAATACTGAGTCACGGTATGTGCATGCCTAATTGTGCATGCTAAGTGTTATGTATAACTTTACTAGTTGCCGCAATTAAACTGGCTATGTTATGATGTTTCACGTCATAAATGTTTCACGCTAAAAGGTTCTTGAAAGGTTCTATTTTTGCTTGATAGTACTTTTGTAATTAAAACATTTTACGCACGAATCATGGTTTCATACTAGACGTTTTATTTATAGTTCGTGTTAATCAAGTAGATTTCGAACAAGGTTTATTGTAAGAAAAGATTTCTTAATGACAGCTTCAAATTAACAATGGCTTTCGTCACTTTCGTCTTTCACAATTAACACTATGGCGGCAAATTGCTCTTCTAATGAACAGTTAAAGTTCGACAGCACAGTTCATTATAGTTTCACAAAGCATGCTATTGTGTGAGAAGGGCCGACAGAAGCTCTTGGCGCAAGCGTGAGACATCTTAATGGATCAGCTCTGCACGCATCGCTTTGTCGTCGATATCGAGAACATCTCGCATCGAGTCGTGAAATCGATCACTGTCATACAATCGATTGGTGACGTAAGTTTTTACACTCTAGTTTCGTTAGCGTCATTATTGAATTAGCGTGTTACAAATAATACCGTTAGTAGGTTGTTATTGAAAACGCTCACGTAGTTAATGATTTTTGATCGATGAACAGCATTAGCAATGGTTATAAATTTCGCAAGTGATCGATTTGTAGGCCCGCTCTTAGAGCATAACCACGCAACTAGGTTCACTACGATAAGATTCGCTCAAATGAGTAGAACGAAGTTATTCTAAAACTTCCATTTGTAACCAAAAATACCTTTAGCTAAGTTTCAAGTTCTGCATTAGCTTGACTTTTGCGCACACGAACATTTTTTCAATCTCCGTGTCTTCGATTTTTCTGTCGACTAAACAGTTATTCTTTGAACCCTTTGTGGATAGGCTTGCATGAACATTCTCAAAAGCCAATCCATTTTCGATCGAATAAAATATCATAAAAGAGAAGCGTGACCAAGTTGTGTTTATGCTTTTTTGTAGGGACTAATCCCATAACGGCTGTTACCAAAGACTACAGTTGCCTAGCTGTCAACATCTGTCCCAGTTTCTGTCACCCATTTGTCAGGTTAGACTTTTTCATCTGTAATTCGATTAGCGTTGTTATCACGTTCGTGAGTAGACCGTTTGTTCCGCTATTCCACGACTCGGGCCAATTCGTGAATTTTCACAGCACGTGCATGTATTTGATAATGGAGAATCGGAAATAATGGAAGCACTCGGCAAATCGATACGTTTTTGTGGAGATTATAGGTATCCTCATTGCGGAAGCGATAGGCAGTTTAGGCTTACTGCTGTATTTGATAATGGAGAATCGGAAATAATGGAAGCATTCTGCAAATCGATACGTTTTTGCGGAGAGTATATACTCATTGCGGAAGTGGTAGGCAGTTTAGGCTTACTGCCATGCAATATGCCCAATATATCTAGAGTCTTAACATTGTCATCGCTAATCCTGTTAGACTGCAGACGTGCCAATTCCAACGGCTTCCCAAGCTTAGAATTCATACATAAATCAAGACTTCATTCTGACTGGCACAAATCCACGACAACTTTGTTGTTTTTTGTTCCTCTACTCCCAACTGTATGCATTTCTATACCTTTCTTTCTTAACTGACTTCCATCAATCCCGTTTTCAGCATTAATTACTAAGAGTAGTATTGATATCTATCTACTGGATGTCAAGCAGCTCTTTTTACTGTTGTAACTGGAAGGTATTAGCGATAGCTTAGCTTTTTACTAGAGTTTAACTATCTATTACGACGGTTTATATGTTGTGGGCGTATATCGTTTTTATATGAACCTAGTGGTTGCGATAGATTACCAGGAATTCTTGCAAATAGGTTTCTAAGAAAACATTAAGTACTTAACTACTAAGTTTCTCTAGGTATGTTGATTTACAAGTCGTATTTGATCATGTAATACTTTGTAACGGTGACAGGTTGGGAATGTCTACGTTACATAGTTTTACTAGAAGAGTAATAGAATTCTTCATTACCTTTATGATATGTTTTGATCTACCTGGTGTGGGTTCAAGTAACTCATTTTCTTCCATCATCAATTGCTTTATTAAGAGTCCACATAGCAAGAGTTCAAAGTAGTTGTCATACAGATTTGCTTTTTTTTTTCCTCTTTCGTGTCCAAAATTCCAAATGCATAGCACGTTCATTGTTTATCACTGTAAGTCATAAAGGCAATATACATTCCACAACATGTCAACAAACAAACAGTTCTGACCTAATTACTACTCGCAGCACAATTCTGACTGATAGAATCATCTTAACATCTAATCATTTACCTTCCTAGTTCACGAGTATCCCCAGCAGCCCTTCGGCAATGTCCGTCAGGTAGTCGTCAATCATCGTGACTCGTTCGGGACGTCGTGTCGTGATCGCAGCCCACCCAACCCGCGCGCGCGCATAACTGTTACATCGTTGGGTACAAGACGTACAAGTACTAGATAGATGAGAGCAGAAGGCTTGTCCTCATGCCTCACAAGTCGTTGCGAATGATCTCATTTATCAATCTTTAGGCAGAGAGCGAGGGCTCATTCAAATATCTGTCTGCCTTAACCCAACACAACTCCAATTTCTGTGTTTTCCGTATGCAGTGTGCTGCTGTCGTCAGTGTTCTTGTATGTTTAGCAGAGGATTCAACTGAACTAGAATTGCACACTCTTCCAGCATTCTGTCAACTTGACAATCATACCATCTGACTTGGGTATAAAGACTTGGGCATGAGCCGTACTTATCGCCCGCGACATCAGCTGTACAGAACATAAACAGTGTTTAGTCCTAACATTTAGGACACGCGCTTCCAGGAAATACAATGATTTAGGTCCTAAATCTCTCGGGCCATAACGTTTGTTACTTCTTACACTTTACTTTTATTTCGATGCTCTTGTTATGGTGCATTGAGAGGAGTTACTCTTCTGAACTCAAATTGTTGGTTTAACAAACCGTGCCCGCTATGAATAATCCCCATCTCCGCTATATAGTTCTAATTATCATGGAACCAATTACATATGAATATGTATTCATTTTATATTGCAGGAGGAGGGAAATTGTTGTTTATACTGGTGATGTCCTGATAAAGACTGTAGGTCTCAACAAGTGTTTCGTGCTTCACTGTTATTGCCACTTCCTTCTTCAGATCGGTGAACATTTTATGCCTTACTGGAATCATTTTCGCTCAGCTTATAACCAAAGAAGCTCATAAAAACATGTAAGTACAGCCACGTGACGGTTATGGGACTGGACATTGGACAAGTGACCTACATAAGGGACCTGTTTTATTCGTTGACGGTCACACTTGCGTGGGAGTTGCTGTACTACAGGCGTTCGTGTGTAAGTGTCAACTGGAGTTTTTAAAGCTATGTGTTCTTTACGCTTGTTTGTCCTAGCGGCACTTGAAGAAGTCTCTCTACTTTCATCCATCTCTTAAGTTTCTTGTTTGATTTTTACCAAGCTGTGCCATTGATGGGAAAAAGGGCTTTCAGATTTTTTCCACGTTTCTGTTCATTGCTGTCCGGTTCGCTTGCTCTATTTAGCACACTTTTACCAAATATATTTGGGCCAGCTTATAGTCTACAGCTATCAATCATATTACAGTAATTTATTACAAGACTACTAAGTAAAGTCACCCTTCGAATACTGACTCCCACGACCGAGCTTCGCAGATTGAAACATTCTAAACCATTCGATGAAAATCCGTATCTGTGCCTAAGCTAGCTTAAGATTCTTCATCTTCTATACACACTCCCAACTTCAGTCGTTTATCAAAAGTAAGCCATATTATTTTGTATTTACCTGTCGCGTACAGATGGACAGATTTACACTAGTTCATAACAGACCGGTCGTGCGACTTCGTCCGATTTATTTGCAGTGTGAGTGAGAAGGTAGCTGACGGATTTGTTGCTAGTAAATACATTAGTTTATTACACCAAGTTTGTTTCTGAGTTTTGAATTATAGAGTTGAAACAGGTCGGTGGACGGTGAAGTATTTTTCATGTGTGTACTCTCAACATATTTTTACGTGGTTACGGGTCGATCTATCTTAGTTGACAGTGACATGTCGGAATCGTGAACCGTGCATGTGTGTTGTGTAATTGGAGGTGTTACTTTTGTTAAGGTTTATATATTTTCTCAAGGCATTTTCCGTCACCTTTTTGATCCAGATGGTAATTCAGTTGCTGCACTGGATGTCTTATCTTGATCATTAATACTTACGTTGACGTTGTACATACGTGTGCTACTAAAATAGTGTACCTAATTACCTATTGCCTGAACTACCAGTAGTGCATATATGTGTGTGTGTGTGTAGTGCGTTTAGTGCTTAGTTCGCAATAAACGTTTTGACTTTGACTGACCTACCTACATGAAAATTAACAAGATTATTTACTGGTGCAAAATTACGAATCATTGCAATATTGGAATGGTCTATTTCGCAAAGACCACTTACATACTGGTTCAACATAAAGCTAAAATCATTATTCTGAAATCAACCGGCACCCTAATCATATAACTCACAATCTGAATCATTTGAAGGTTATAGCTAATCCAATGCTTCATATGTTCAAAAAATGTGTCTGCTCAACAACGTAAATAACGCAATGAATGTTGTTGAACTGTCAAAATGAAAGCTATTCCTACGGTTAGTGTTCAACGCAATTACCCCGCAGAATGTTAACGTCTTATAATTATGAAACTTAACGACGTGGGAACAATTACAAGTCCAGCACACACAATAAACTTTATAACTGTAAATTCAGAGACCACACACGGTATTAATTTATCGTAGATCGTTAAAATCAAATATTATAATTGCTTGATGCTAATTGCAATTAAACTCATCTTTAAACCTTCATAAGATCACGTTTTCATGTGAGCTATTTGTCAATAGTTCAATACCTTTTGGAGTTAATTGAACATTACCTTTTACTATAATGTGGCCTTTAAGAGCAACTATTTCAGGTATCTTCGTCGATATTGTATGGTTAGATACCGAGACTTTAATTGTGTTTTTGATTATGTAGCGGTATCTACAACGCCACATGACGAACAACGCGTCACACTGAGGTCACGCGAAATCCTGAATCTCGCAAACAGAGTTTACCGCGCAACTAGCATAGGTACAACGGCCCGACATAGATCATCGGGCAGTTGTCCGCGAGACACAACACCCGTCTGGTCGGAGGATCCTTCCTTTTCATAGAGTATGAGTGAACTTTACACTCTGTTCCCCATACTTCTATAATACACCGATATTTTTCTTGTATATTTGTTTAGACACGAATAGACCAGTACCTAGTACATTATCAGGGGTCTACCCAAAGGACCAATGTTTTAATTTGTGAACTGTTACTAACCTCTAATAAGTTTGTCACCTCCTTACTTACTAACCCCTTATCAAAATTGTCACCTCCTTAAATTATAACTGGTTGAAGTTATTCTGACTATTGATAGCGGTAGCAATTTGAAGACAATCCATTTCTTCCTGTTTATCAGTTATGCCTACTGTCATATCATAATCATTAATGGACTAAGTACCATTTATAATTAGCCTAACAACAGAATAATTACAAACACATACATGACCTAGCTAACAATTAGTGTATAAAAAAAAATCAGCTGGCAGGAATGTAGCCTATTCATTGTCATCCATCATCATCACTATTCATATAATATACCCGACAAAGTCCACCTGTTTACAAATAATAAATAGTAATCGTACACATTGTGATTTATATTTTTATATGTAAATGGCTATATTGTATTGAGTTCATTCCCCTTCTTAGTAAAGTGTTGTTGTTTCTCTAACATATTCTAGTCAGGTTTTCGCAATGGATTTACATCTTAAGTGTGTGTATGTGTATCGATGACTAATACAACAGTTTTGACACTTGAAGCGGTATTTTATGATTTCCTAGTACGTTCTTTTAGATGTATTTGATCTCTAGTTGGGTTCTCAGAATTTGTTTCGCTTTATTTGGCTTGCAGCGGTTGCTAATTGGGTCTTCGATCGCTACAAATATTGGAGGATATACATATACTACTTCCTATTATCTGCCGTTTTGCGTTTCGCCATGCTGCCGCCTTTCTTCAGAACGTAAACAGCACTACAATCAAAACAACAGCATACAAACCTTTCTCAATTTCAACGTAACTTTACCCAAACAAAAAACCAATAAAGAAATTAATCGCCAACAATACTATCCATCATCGAACAGCGTATCGCAATTGATTTGAAATGCAAAAAACCGGGCAAGAGCGAGTCGGACTCGAGCACCGAGGGTTCCGTACCATCATAATTATTATGTTTTTAAACATTGGCGAGCCCTATATTCGTCGAGAGAATTTTAACACTGTGCACTGCGGTGTAGAATATTGCAGTTTTATGTCAGCGCCATATTATCTTGACCGATAGTGGAACTAATGTAACTTTTGTTGATGATTTCTGAAAAAGTGTGCTATTTAGAGACTTGGTTTAATTTTCCTGTAATCTTTCCATAAAACTCTATCACACACACACATCATCAAAAGTCGAAAACTATGCGGCCTAAAAAAAAAAAGAAATGTTTGAGAATGTGCAAACTGCGCTCTTTCATATGATACCCCACATGCCCTAGTAGCCCCACTTCGATTTTTTCAGACACCCCTTCAGTCCCTGTTGCAAAAAATATACATATATTTCTATTTCTTTCTTATTTGCAAAATAGTTGGGCAAACGTCATCTAAAACTATTCCAAATTTCTAGTTGATAGCATTAGTAGATCTTGAGATATCCAGCTGTGACAGACAGACAGACTAAGTCTCACCATAAGGGTTCCCTTTTACCATTTTGGTACGGAACCCTAAAAAAGGTAAAACATTCGTACCGAGATGAAGCGCGCTTCGGCATCGTTCGCCATCTCGCTGTGCCATTGACCCAATACAGGTTTTTGTACGTATAACGGACCGACACACTTCATCTTTATTGATTAAGTATAAACTAATCATTTAAAACTACGTATACCTATGGGCATTTTTCTTTTCAATACCGTTTCGTAATGAAGATTTTTACGCTTTCATCGTTAAACGTTTGTCAATCGTCAATTTTATTGTTTGATGACTTTTGTTGCGTACAATACCGATATAATGATGGCTCTACCACCAATAAAAGTTGGTTTTCTTCTTCGGAAATGTGTTAACGACGTGCGTGAACAAGAGATTTGGATTGTCGTAATATTTTAATGATCTTCGATTTTTAACGCATCGACTACTACTAGCAGCTTTTTCTTAGAAGGTAGATTGGAATTGTAGTACCTACCTGATATTGGCTTACCCTCATTCTACAGTTTGTTCAGCTGTATATTTACGTATTGATTCAACGTTTAATCGGTAACTTTCTACAAGGTTCATCTGCACCTGTCTTGCTAAAAGTAAAGATGACACCATCGAAGCTTTTTAAACATATTTTACGATACATTTATTATAATGAGACTCTTAATAAGCACCAGGTTACGTAAAATATGCACACTCCATGCTAATTATTGCCTAATTTGCATTATCGTTTTCATATAAAGTTTCTAGTTGCATAAATAACGTCAGAAGTCACAATGAACACCTTATTTGTCCTATAAGCACATCGAATTGAATGAGACTTTCGTCTAATAACAATGAAAAGAGCTTAAAACACTTTATGATCATTATAGTCAACTCCAAATCAGTTTTTTTATTACGCGTTGGTGTGAATGACAACCGTTTCAAAATATGTCATTCAGTAAATCAGGGGTTTCCTTATAGTGATTGATAACTTCCTCTCATATTGGGTGGAAATTATCATTTAACTGTACGTACGTGTAAGTACTAGGTACTACTAGCTAATAGTACTTATACTATCAATTTGTATTTCCGATGTGGATATAATTATGTACATTCGACCGCAAGTTGGGCACTTAGGGGAATAACATCATCTAAAGCGCGGTCTCTGTCGGACTGCATAGAAAAGAAAGATAAGCGCGATGGCACAATACTGGTAATTTATTGCAAAATATGAAGCAATTATCTATTTATAAATAATCTATTGTTTGGACTAATAAAATGAAACATTAGTGCTTTAGTATGTTGCTCGTAGAATAATCTGACAAAAATCATGTATGGTTTTAATTGTGAAAATAAAGTTTTTAGAGGTATCTTCATGATTTTTTCTATAATATCAAATTAGTTGTGTTATGTTTTCAAAACACTATCTAACTAGCATAATTATATCCTGAAGAATATCATTTTTTCTGATTTTGTTTACTGTAGTCGATCATATACTTTTAGGCATTTTAAAACTTGCGTTTTTTGCGTTTAGGTCCTGTAATCCCCCTAAGCTGGCCTAACGTAGTACGAAGTTTCAATAGGATAAGAGGCCAACAGAACCGGTCGAAGTGGAAGTGCTTGGGGGAGGCCTATGTCCAGCAGTGGACGTCTTTCGGCTGAAATGATGAAGAGGCCAGCTGATACTGATTTTGTTACCACAGACGTCCAGCATAATGTACCTAAGTACAGTCAGCAAGAAAAGTCGATTAACACTTCAGTTTTTACAGTGTTTTTAATCTCAGTTATTGAGCAAACTATTTGTTCAAAATTGCAGCAGAAGTACAATGCAATTTTGAACAAATATTTGCTCAATAACTGAGATTAAAAAAACTGAAGTGTTAATCGACTTTTGTTGCAGACCGTACTACCGTTAGTACTATTAGTTATTCTGTGGTACTACTCACCTCGTTCAAATGTTTGTAGGAATGATAAATGCGAAATTAATTACGGATTTCCGTTGGTAGCAAAACATTTAGACAGACTGTTAAACTGCCTGGCTATATTGGCAATCTGATGCACCGGTAACTCGTAGGATTGGAAGGTAAATAGCACAAAATCAGAGACAGAATCTGGTATTCTGCAGTTATTTACGTATCTAAAATTGCTTTTGAGAAAGTAAGTACAACGACGACAGCAACAACGACATTCGGAATGTTTTCTTTAAGTAGAGACAAATAATAATAACTATTACTTAGGTACACAGAAAGATAGAGATGTGAAGCTTTATTAGTTAGTAGCTTTTTGCCCGGCTCCGCCGCGTGGATGTCGGCAAATATCCCTCGGGAACGTACTTCCGGAAATAAAAGTACCTACCCTAATATTAAAGCAAGTTATAAACTATCTGTATGCTAAATTTCATCCAAATCCGTTCAGCCGTTTTTGCACCAGTCCGGAACATACATACCTACTATTTCATTATTATGTAGGTATAATTATGTAGATTTCTACCAACCATCCTACTGTAAAATTCCTAAGTGCAATATCCGATAACTCTCGCATTACGTTTACCTCCGAAATCCAGGTAAACGTTTCAGGTTTCGTTAGTTGTCACAGTGAAGTATTAACATTCCAATGTATTATGTTACTTATTCAAATGAAGCGGTTCTTGATCTGTGCGCGTTGCCGCCTTCTTTATGTTAATTTGCTTGTATTTAATTAATATTTATTTCTTTCTCTCTTGTTTTGAGGTTGGAGTTGATATGTAACTTATTGATTAAATTTCTCTACTTTATGGTTTCTTATTGACGTCATAAACGATTCTAGCACTTATATTTTAGTGTATTTCGTAAAAAAGCTGGTTATTCTCTTCATAATAGCTAAATGTTAGGTCAAATATTATTTCATTCAACACGTCTTCACATAGTCTTTGTTTCCTACTAAGTAATTCTCACTTTTGTCGCAATCTGTATACAAAGTGTACCCAGCCAGCCAGTTGCGTAGTCGGGAAACCTGACCACGACAATCGTGTCTATCACTCGTTAAAACGCCTTATAAACCACCCAACGACATTTTAAAACACACTTTATTCACAAAAGATAACGTCTATATTTCATTGACGTGATAACCTTGGATATTTAATTTGTGTGCAAGCGAAATTGCCTGCTATTGCAAAGAAGGAAGGACTAGTTTGTTGTAGATGACCAGTATTGATAGTAGAACTCTGTGAGAAAGAGACGCTCTAAAAACCGCGGATTTACTTACAGTGCACAATGGTATAGGAAAAATCGTAGGTATGTAATAACAGTCCACTTTGTAAGGTCGCTGTATGAAAATTAAAACCTTAGGAATGGGCATTGTTATCGATTATCGAGAAATATAGGATAGGTTTTTCTCTTGTGAAATAACTTTTTTTGCTAGCTATTGTTTATCGATATCCCCTACAAATGATTACTTATTAGAACACATAAAAAGATAGCTGTCCAAGTTATTGTATGTATTAAAAGGTTAATCCCCGTAGGTGTAAATTGCCTTTATTTCGAGCAATAGGAGCCTATTCATGGTAGGCCCCCGCAAGCATAAAGTGTATTTAACAAAGCCTCCCACAGCACTGACCACTATAGATCAGAAACGCCTTTGAAACGTGAAGAGAAAACAAACCACCAATTGAAAAATAGCTACTTGTACTTATGTTAGAAACAAATGACGAACATTGCTTCACTTTAATATATAACTTCGCTAGGAGTATTACACAAACAGATAGGACCATAGTTCTAATTACAACCAAAACAATATCTTTTGTTCGAAGACAAATTGGCATCCATTTTACAAATACATCTGACATGGCCATTGGGCACAACTCTGGGAGGCATTTAGAATTCATTGCATCATTTTTTCAATCCATATGTAATTACAAGTCAGATAAGATGCATGCTCTACATTGCAAAGTGTTATTTAAATGGAACTGGCCATCATTGCGGAGCCATTAACATTTTCATCTTGGCTGATACATGTGTGCCATATTTAAAATACATAATATCATTAGTTCAGTTTTACATAACACCATCCCATGACCTCTTAGAACACTTTGGAAGCTGCATTCAAATATTAGTTAATGGGATCTATGAAACCAGCAGTGGTGGCCAAGTGGTAACGACCGCGACTTATGATGACGGTCGCGGGTTCGAACCCAAACAGACACTTTGTGTAAATTATTTCATCACCACTGCTCTCAATACTACAAAAAATTCGAAGACATGGTGGATTACGGCCCACTCCCTCTCACAAGAGGAGGCCTGTGTCCCAGCATGTGCAGCAGTGGGAACATTATAGGCTTATTATGCATGAAACAGCTTCCGTATAATACCAAATTACCAACTTACACCAACTTAGCATTTTAATGACCTTATATAGCTTAGGTGTATTGTGAATTAGCATAGTGATGGAATGAGGACAGCCCTAAATGCAAGATCATGACATTTAGATGCATATATGGTTACTCCTGGAGCCTGCAAAAAGGTTATGATTTGAATGAAAATAATATTAAGAAACGAATATAAGTAGTCGTTTGCACATAGCCAGTGTCAATTAAAACTTCTAATTGAAACAACCATCAAAGGCATTACACGTCTGCAAGAAGATTAAAATTTGAATGAAAATGATGTTCAGAAATTATTAATTTTCAGATTTATTTATACCGTTTCGGCATTAGTGTTACCAGTCCTGCTCATATGCCAATATTTCAAGTTTGGCTGTTTTGGGACAAATGTAATATGCCTAACATAATATTACCATGGTCCCCAAAACCTGCACGGTTGTCCATTCACACCACAGTACCTACTAATCGTAATATCATCAAGTGATTACGAATTAAAATTGAATATCATTGACATTTACGTACCTATCTATGTAGTTAACTGTCTTCGTGACGTCTGCCTAATTAGTTAATTACATACCCACTGGCTTGACGTTTAGTTGAATGACACGAGTTCTATCGATCGTAACATCACTAATGAATTCGTTCTTGATTAACCTTTTGGCATGGAATCCGCATCAAGAGGTTAGTCAGGCTTCTTTAATCGATTCACTAGTTTAACGGGAATCCAGTAAGTACGAAGCGACGTAGCTAAAAAGCGACGACGTAGCGAACTTAAGCATTTTTAACTTGAGATATTAAATTAAATGTGGTATTTAATTTTGGAATTAATTTGGGCCTGCTAGAATAACAACCTAATTTAGCATTATGTATAAAACTCAATTTTGTAGGCTCTTTAAAACATTTGAATGGATCTAAAATTAAAATCCATGATCATTGTCCGGCCATTCCGTCGTCTGTTGACATGCAAGTGAAAAGTAAAATGTGATAGCTTTGATGAAACATTGTATCTTAATACTCAACTAACAACTAGAGAACTTGCATTTAAACCTGCAACACTTAGTAGTACAGTTATGGAAACTTCTACGTCACGAACTGGCGTCACGTCAAACATTCATCAACGCTAACTCTAATTTCTTCCTGGAGCAAGTTTTATTAAGCTTCGGTAAGAATTTAAGAAAACGTGCTCTCATATTTATGACTTGAGCACATATAATCGTTGCAAGATAATTCTGCAAAGAATGTAAACAATCTAAGTGCCAGAGACGGTGAACATTTAATGTTATAGAAACATTTGAATTATCAAGTCGAAGGATTCGTATAATTCTGTTTGCGAAGAGAAAATATCAAGTTACTCAAGATTTCAAGTAATTTTGGAGTTAAATTTATGTTCTCGTATTTATGCTTAATTTCAACATAATGGTCGTGTACTTTATAGTTCTGTAAGTAAGCTTTAAATATCAGAATTCCATTCAATTCTTTAACAAGTAATAATGAACAAATATGCAATTCCCAACTATTGTGGCTTTACGACTAAAACAACCGTTAACTAAAGGCTTCAAAAAGATAATAAAACCTAATACCGTACTGTATAATTTTAGTAAAATTATTCCCTAAATCCTTCGTAGTGTAATTGTTGACAATGGTTTGAAGTCATGTAATTGCTATTACGAGCACACGAGAGCCATTATGTGGTAACGCTGCAATATGCAATTATATGCACACGTTTAAGGCGCGAGTAAATTGGACATATTATCTTGTAGAAGAACTGTGTTGAAATGTTGTCCTGAACTTTTTGGGAGGAATTTGTATCATACTTCTGAAGGTGGGAAAGAAACTCACGTACCGATGTACGTGAAGGATCTAAGTTCCTTTTTATTAAATCAGTGACGGTAGGTAGAAGCTATAAGATAAAGGGAGCATAGGATAATTATGGGAAATTCCTACGGGATGGTCGAAGACATTTTAGTTTATAATAAAATTGCTGCCACAAGAATCTTAGGTTCCAATTCAATGCGGCAATGATGACGCTAGTAAATATTAGAAAAGCAATCTCCCATGGTAACACAATATGATTGAGATTACTGACAAATTTGAGAAAATAGAATAACTTTTACAAATAAAATACCGTACTATAGAAGTCTAGACAGTATTAGCTCCTTCATATCCAGGGCAAGTAGTAAATCCCTAACGACGCCAAAGCCACGGGTCAGCATGGATACTTGTGCACTATCGCGATCGTCATTCGAATATATTTATAGCTGGAAGCCCTGCAGCCTAAGAATAAGTATTATTGTCCAGTTTTACGATTATCAATTTATAAATTTGAATAATCATAACGGTAAACGTGCTTGGTCCTTTACAGGCTTTAAGGTAGCTCACTCGTCAGTCTGTAATTTAGCTACGGTCTGGTAAATCTAACACTTGTATCAGAAGCTTGCAAAGATTTGCGACGGATTAGCCTTCCTACCATTTATTGTCCAAAACGAAGAAAACTTGAGTATAGCAAGATTGCCAAGTTCATTGCCGACATTATTCTGCCGACGATTCTTTATGCAAAGAGAGTATAGTCTTTATATCAACCGGTAGATATATTGTAGCCGATATAACATCGTACTCCGTATTTTAATGTTTGTTTCGATGCAAATTCTACCTCTATTGCAATCATTTAAGACTGAAAATTGCACAGGATTACCCTAACTACCCTTTCAAAATGTAAAAACGAACTCACGTGTCGACGCTGAAGACGTGATCGGCAAATGAAAGAGACATCCTTATATTCAGAATATATTTCTTGGTAACCGCCAGTCGTTTCTCAACGGCAAAGAAAAAGCAGTAAAAGTGTTTTAAGATGGCGGTGATTACGTTAAATCTATTGCCGCCATTACTCAGAATAAATAGAATTATTATATTGCCAAGATGGGTTATGAAAGGATGGCAAAAACTCGTCAAAGTATGGAATGAAAGGAAGATTGATTTATAGTGCTTAAAGTCATCTAATGCTTGGATTATTCTTACTAATTTTACCTACTTTTATGGCAGGCTCCTCAGTAAGTAGGAATTTTATGGTTAATCCCATGTTATTGCCGCTGTAAAGCATTTCATGGCGGCGTTTTATAATGAAAGCTTTTCTATGTTAATGGTTTTCGGTGAACGACATCTATTGTACAAAGGAGATGTATTTTCCTGTTGCGTGTTGACACTGGGTGGCACATTCTCGGAACGATGAATACCAGAATAATTTCAATTACAGCATCCGTGTTGAAGATTCTCAACCACTCTCGCCTCTGCCACTACATATTCATGAAATAATCATACACTCATTATTAAGCCCTGCAGTAAGACATAAGAGCTTATTCTTAACATACATTTATTTATTGTTCTCAG
Organism: Oligia latruncula; assembly: GCA_948474745.1. Classification (NCBI taxonomy): domain Eukaryota; kingdom Metazoa; phylum Arthropoda; class Insecta; order Lepidoptera; family Noctuidae; genus Oligia; species Oligia latruncula. Next base: position 6,825,310 of record OX419693.1, on the reverse strand, counting down.
ATTCAAAGATGGCGGAGCGATTATGAGGTCGAACGGCGAACGACTTTTAGGTGAGTCCAGAATGTAAATGTATTATGCAAAGAAACATGTTTATGCCATAAGCACATAATGGGCCTATTCTGGCGATTAATAGACAATCTATATGGATAAATGCTCTCTCGGCAAAGTGAAGGGTGTGGCATGAGGAATTGGACTGCGACCCACGCTTCTTTGGTGACAAAATAAAGTCATTCAATTCATTTTGACAAGACAGTGAACTGTTCCGATGATTTAGGGTCGCCCCACTTTCTGTGTGAAGGCAACAGGTTACCACGATTACTTCGCAGCTCACGCCGTGATATGTGGCGTGTATGCGATCCTAACTCACGTCAATCGTGAAATTGCGAGTTGTTCTCGTCGTAAATCCTTCGCGTCGATACTATTCTACAATGTAGACCGAGACTCGATGAGATTGAGTAACTAGCTCCGTTAAAACGCTCTGAACTTTAATATAACAGGTTGCTCATGTATAATCGAAAGTAATAATCGTTAAACTTCCAGTATCTCAGATTTTACACAGATAAGACAACTTATTTCAGTTGCTACCGTGCTGTGAGCTATATTTTGAGTAATGCTGTGAGTTCAGTAACATTTCAATTCTATGTAGTAATGCTTTCTTAGTGGCTAGTTCGGAGTTGTATTGTGTTTTGAAGTGGAATGAATAAACGTATTGTAGAAGCTGTTTTCAATTTACGAATTTGAATTCCCAGCAAGCTATTGTATATTTTAATAAATTTCGTGCTTTACTCGAATGTCCAATCGTACAAACAGTTCCGATTTGAAACTCAGCTATTGTCAGAATAAACATGGTTTGTATTGGTTGGTGAGTTACCCACTACCCATATGACATTTACATAAGCATTCAACTTACAATTCCAAACGAATGAAACAAGTTTCTACAACATCTAAAGTTGTTAGTTTACAACCATTTATTTCATTAGTGACGCTCAAAAGGTCATTTTCAAAGTTATTTACTTTCTTTTTTGCGATCATATCTATTGCTAGCTTCTGCCCGCGATTTTGTTCGCGTGGTAGTCGTAAGACATTTATTTCCCACCCACGCTACTATTTCGTTTGGTACCTATTAACGTCATTCTGACTTTTTTCTTTTTACTCGACTCTTAAGGGTCGTAGGATGATGTCAAACAACCTTTAACCTTCCTCAAGATTTGGGCTATCAATTGCAAACAGATTTTTTTCAAATCCGACTAACACTCGGATTTGTAAAAAATCTGTTTCCAGAGATTAGCGCGTTGAAACAAACAAACTTCAGCTTTAATATATTAGTATAGATTATCTTTCTATTACCTCCAAATCTTTGTATATTATGACACTTCTCCCCCATCCGCAGACCCCTTGTTTACTCTACAAACGAGCCTCAGATTCTATTCCTATTTTCTTTCAACCACCTATTTTGTGCGAGGTGTTACAAATTCTGCCTGTAGGCTAGCTAACAATACACCATGTTCAACGTGTACTGTGTGTACGGTATAAATTGGTTACGCCAGTTAACTTACGTCCACTGAATAAGTAAGCGTCAATGTTGGTATTACGGAATACTCAAATGACGCCGATTTTAGTGTAATCTTAGTCATGGCGAAAGAATTTGTTTTATTGTGAGTTGTAGGTGTATTGTTTCGTTTGATTGCAGATTTACCAAGTGTGGGAATGTAACATGCTTGTCGTAATTTAAGCGTGTCAAGTTCATTACCACATATTGTAATTTGCAAGTTCATTAAACAATGCTGGTTACCTATATGTTCTTTTTTTCTATCTTTATTAAACTACCAAAAACGTTATTGGACTTGCTTCTTATTTATTCATAGTAACTATGCTTCTTTAGTAACACACTAAACTTGCCTCTTAAGTCCCGACTATGCTTTATCCCGATTCGTAACAACCGTCCCAAATTGCCAATGGGATATAGGTATTCTCTTTTTTTTCTATCTTTAATAAACTACCAACAAAGATATTGGACTTGCTTCTGCTTTCTTCATTGTGATTATGTTTGTTTAGTATCGCACCAAAATTGTCTCTCAAGTCCCGACTATGCCGGCCGAATCGTAGCATATCCGTCCCAAATTGCCAAATAAGATTTTTATATATTTTTTTACTATTCTTCGGCATATAAGTACATCACAAGAACACAATAAAACACAAATATACATGCCGAAGCAAACGGAACATTAATTTTATAGTCCACAACACAAATGCCCTAAAACATCACGATATTCACGATAGCATACAATTAAACGTTCCCATAACAATACCATTAATGAACGGGTTCCGTTACTCTCAACAAATTCCCAAAGAAAACTACAAGTCTCAGGTCAAAGTTCACGGAACTTTACAACGTACTGAACATACATGTTCGTGATATGGGTTTGCTTAATTTAATGTAATCAACATCATTTTATAACATGAGGGGAACGCACCATTGAAAGTTAGTATTGAGATAGCGTTATATGATGTCACTCTCGTGAATTTAGTTGTTATGACGTAGGTAGTCTAGACTACTCCAGATTTTGCCTTAATTTAGACTAGAATTTACAATGCATGACTAAAGCACTGCACTGGTAATCAGTCCGAGGTATACTTGAACAAAATGGCAAATAAAATACATTTATTTTGGTTTAAGTTCTTACATGCGTGGATGCTGCTGTCCTTCCTTTGGATGGCCTGGAAAGGTTGCACGGGAACTTCACATTCGATTTCACAATTCCAATTCCCTAGACAATAACAACAACACCGAACTCCTACTACCGGTACATTATCTCCAGCTCTTAATTTCGCTCGCCTTCTAAATCGGCTCATTGAATACCAAATGGCAGTAGACCACACGTACTTCTGCACGCTACTCCGAAATCGCATTAAGTAAATCTTTCACAGGAACACGGACCTTTAAAGCTAATAAGGTCTTTACAATGGCGGTACGGGCTTTTCAAACTCTCGACTTTCGAAATATATGGATCGAATTTACGCGCGTCAACGATAAATTCAAAGGTAATAAGGTTGCGGTATTAGTGACCTATGTTGGTTTATGTGTGTGCGTAGTGACTGCCATTAAAATCGTTTCATGGAAATAAATTGAATCTATTGTAAATGAATTATCTATGTCTAAACAGTTTATGCACACATTTTAGTATAATAAACTAACACTTGTATTTTGCACAATTATACCGGCCCGCGCGGGCAATCTAATGAAACATTTTCTGCGCCTCCAACAATATTAACTCCACCAGTTGTATAACCATCGGCAAAAATTCTCTTTACTACACATCAGCCTTAACTTCCTTTATTTATTTGAACCTTTACATCAATATGAAATACGGAAGCAGTAATTAAACGCTTCTAAGTAAACTCTAACCGTTAACGCCGACATTACGTATCCGTGTGTTTCTCCTTCAAGTTCTCGCTATAACGGTATGGGGCTGGCGCCCTCGTTTCGAAGTGATAATGCTTCTGAAACAGATACCTGATTGGCCCAAGGAGCAAAGGGACTTATAATTGGAAAGATAAAATACTTAGCGCGAAAATTGATCGTGCTAACCAATAAAATAACTATTCTCGTAACTGTAACACTATCGATTGCGATTCATTGAATTCCAAAGAATGTATTGAAAGAGTGCGAAAAAATGCTTTAGAGAGAAAAAAATTAGGGCGTGCTTTGGTGAAAATAACAAAGAGCATCAACAATGGAAGTATAGTATCAAAACATGTAGTTGTGGAACAATTTCTTATGAAGTCAATCCATTTTACTGTTGTATTTTATTGCGGACCTATTGCAAATACATACCTATTATTATCGATTGTGTCAGAAGCGTTTGCGTTTCTCTGGTTAGCAAGGTCAGTGTTTAAATAAAGAAACGAGTGCACTGAATCTAGACTATAATTAGATTGAATAGTTACAAATGGTGGCACATTTTTTCATCGAAACATCCAAGCACTGTTAATCTAGCCTAAAATTCATTGTTCGTTGAAACTTACACTGGTGAAGATTTATTAACTAAGCTTCATAATGCGGTTTGTCTTAGAATTCTCATTCCCAGGGTTAATTACTATTTCTAATGTAATGTATTTACCGTGTACATTTGCGCTATATTGTATGTCAACGAATGTGTCTGTTTTGTAATTCACAAATGTATCTATCGTCTCATTTAAATCTTTGGTTCTGTTGTAACGGTCCCTTTATCCTCTTATCCATCTGTGTTTGTTTCCCAGACATTCATAAGATTGCCCTTATTTGACTTCCTATTAAGATTCTAATGAATATGTATCTGTAACTTGCCATTTTCCCTTGTGTGGTGCGCGATTTTCCAGCAGTATCGATATAAAGTTTATTGGTACCGTTTCTAAGATACCATCGCATCGATTAGAATGATGTCACTGTGAAATGAACAGTTATAAAAAGGTCGTCGTCAAGGTACATCGTCCTAATTGTAGACTAAAACAATTTGTGTAGGATGGCGAAACTATTTTTCTCGATTTCTAAATTAGCATGAAAATGTTTTGTTTCTCAACAAATGCCTTTAACATTACCATTTATGTCTGACAAAAAGTTTAAATTCTAAGCAGTCTTCTTTAGACTTTGTTGGGTTGCGTCTGTTAAAAATGTTGAATCATTATCTTCATGAATGAATGGTTTTATTATACGGTTATTGTAAATTGGTCAGTATGTGATCTCTAAATGTTAATCAACGAACTTTCTTGTCTTTATATACAAACAAGTTTCATTTTAGGCGTCTGTGCTTACCGATGCCTTGATTATTATCATTTTCTAGATTAAGCAAATTTTTTAAATTAACAGATTGCTATTAAAATGGTCGAATGTGACTACCGTTACCACGATGATCTTCGACCGTTATAGTTTGGCGGGTTATCTACCAGTTTTTAATTGAGTGAGCTTGATAGCTTTTTCGAAATCAACTAAAACAGTTACGTTTTAGAATTCAATGACTCTTTAGTTTGTTATTGTATAATAAATAAATGTTGATATACTGATAACTGCATAGGCCATGTTTTGCTTTTCGGCATATATCCCAATATACTATCTTTACAAACTAAAAAGCTCTTAGCTAGCTTAAATATCAATTGAAGCTGGTCAAGTTGTCGCATCGAGAAAGATAACAAATCTGAATGGAGTGTCTCATAATTTATTTTGTCCTTATATTTACCAAAACAATTAATCTCAGCTTCTACTTTCTCTATACTCTCGCAACTGCGACTCCCACTTCTGAAAATTAATCATATTCCATCAAAATGCAAACTATCGTTTCGCAAATAAAATTCATCGCTGTCGTTTATTTTATTTGTAGGCAGATAATTATAAAGTTAGCTTCTCAGCTGACGTGAAAATCGAGATTAATGTTACCAATTAAAGTGGGTGTCATTGCGCAAGTCCTGGACCATACTGTTCATAAAATTTGCGTCTTCGATGCTGATAATTGCATAATCTACGAAGCGATTGGATATATATTTAATAAACTTTCACTGAACTGGTTAATTTGAAGTGAATTCTGATTCTGAATGTAGACTGTAAAGCTGAGATGCTGTAACGATGTTAATTTATGAAATGATGGCTCGCTTACATCAAATATACGAATGGATCGTAATCACTCATGCAATGATTTTCATGTAAGTTCTTACAGATATTCATTGGTATGATTATTCGATTTCTGATTAGGTAAAAACTAGCAGACATCACAGACTTTCTTGTTATTACAATTATGAATAACGATAACGATCTCTAGAGACCACTCTATAATAACCCACTCCAATCCTACGATTTGCGGAGGGTGAAAAGCAGCTGTCAATTTATTTTTCTTCTTACATTCATTAGTATTACACACGGTGACTTCCTACTATTTTATACTATATCTGACTATAAAATATGATTAGATCCATTAATGATGAATGAACTTTAAAAGTCTCTGATGTCCTGGATGTCCATATCCCAAGAGTTTTATGTCGCATATACCAAGAGTTGTTAAACTGCAGTTTCAATCACAACCTTTAAATGTAGTTTCCTCAAATTATTATAATTGATGTCTGCGAACTGCTTGTGGTCTGTCCCAAATTTGGGACAACCTGTTTTGTCCGCGATACAAACTTCACCGCTACTTGCGCCAGCAGCGCCGTTTTTGGTACATGGTTACACGTGTTTTATCTTCTACCTTTTGTATTATGAATAGGTTTTTCTTTAAACTTTATTATAATGGAAATATTGAGACGTGGTTTGAATTTTTGTTTACCGTTCTTCTTGGTGTTTAAAAAGTTATTATATTGAGTTGTTGTTTTTATATTGAGTCGTTATATGGAGTAGGTATCTGTCATTCTTTGTTGATTGTTATCGGCTGAATCAACGGGTGCGTGATGAAACTGTTAATTTGTATGAGATTGTTAAAAGACAATGTTTTTGTATCCGCTTTATTAATTGTCAACATGGATATTTGTTTTGTAAACAATTCCTGTATCGTTGTCCTCACAGAAACGTCTGCCAGTATCACAATTTCTCATAGATTAATCAGTCACTTTTCCAGTAGGGTCATCTCTAACCGATTGCCAGTCGACAAAGTAAATATCTCTATCAACTCGATGCGCTGCATAGATTGCGGCGCAATCGCCAATCGCCGATATACCGACCCTAAATTCCGATCGTGGCGATTCTCGATAAGCGATACGTAAACGTTCTCGATTGTCTGGTACCGTTCGAGGGGGACTATCGTTAAATTATCGCTCACGTTTCGCTACTGACGGCGCCCTAGTATTACGGTATTGCCAGGATAGTCATAGCTTTAGTTTTAACGGCAACCGACAGTGACACGGGCGCGAATGTTGTGGATTGTGACGTCAATGACTCATACACCGTGTTCGTGTATGTTTATGGTCTTTTCTATCACGAGGCTTGTATATTACGAGGCGGTGTTAACAGTTCAATGTGCATTTATTTGTTGTTTAAACAAGTCTATATGCAATCAAATCTCAACATTTATTTTGCCGACATTCTTTTTTACTGAAGAACTTACTATTAATTTGGTCCGACTGACTGCAACACTGCAGTTTTATTTTCGAAGTATAGATTGTAATTTACTACCCACGTTCGGCTCATTTCGAATTGTGATGACCACTGACATCCCATAATCAAGCCTGAAGCCGCATCCAAAAAGAAGGGGTGGATGCAATGCCGTTCTAGCGGTCTTACTTTCTACCAATCCTCTCTCTATATGTACATCTATTTACTTTAGTTTCCAAGCACAGATATCGGCAGTCAAAAAAGGAGATCATTTGTAAAACGGCTTTCGCTAGCGACTTCAATTGCGTTGATTTATTTACTGGTTAACTTTCAATGTGTGGTAAACTGCACATTGCTGGTCAATTAAGGGTATATTTCGCATACATATGCTTATCCATTTCCCCATTTATCATTGAACAGGTTTTCATTCAACTGTTAATCGAAAGATTGGCTATCGTTCCTTCTGCTTGCTTGCGCCTCATTTAGAGTTTATGTAATCAAAACATTATTCATTTATTTATAAACAACTGGATTTGCAAGACATTTGCCTGTTTTACTGTACCGTGATTACTAATCTCCCCACTAAGTGCAAAAATGGCGTTATCCCCCCAAGATCAATGGTGGCACGGTCAATGGGGAAGCCCAATTGCTAACGGTCACATGGTACAGTCAACAGCAAAAGTAGATGATCAAAATCAAAAATTCAATACTAATGAACGGAGTTCGCATCAGAACTGTGTTCCGTCGAAGTACTACAACTTAGAATACTTACTACGTAGAATACTATTGAATCACTTCGACGCCACACAGTTCTGACGTGAACTCCGTTCATTAGTATTGAATTTTTGACTTTGATCATCTACTTTTGCTGTTGACTGTACACAAGCTCATACTAGCTAGCTACTCTCTCAATACTAGCTCACTCATTTCCAGCTTACGTACAATCGTACAATCAGAAGTCAGCTTATACTGGTTATGTGTAGCCGTGCTTGTATTAGAATATATACTCATTTACATCGAATTCATGAAAATGTGAGTGTTATTCCAAGCATATTGCTACCGATTTGTATTCAGTGATCTTCACTGTTACGCAACACCGATTAAACTCTGTAATGTTATCTACTTTCTATTGCTAGGAACACAGATTCATCAATATCAATTTTAATTGATGACCAATAATATCCAAGTTCTATGTCGTTAATTGTATCTAATTATCACTCTGAAGTCTTGAAATAAATTACAGGTAATTCATTTGACATTATTATACAGAATGAAGTCATTGATTTTTCTTTATGTCCGAATTATGTAAAGTATCGAATGCATACGTTGTGTAATAGTGACGGTGACACCTTTTGGTTAATAAATCGTCACTGCTAATGGGTTTCCGATGTTACGCGTCGGTGTAATGCGCGGCCTCCTTATTACTCGAACAACAATGTTTGTCGACTTTTCATTTGTGGGCGGATACGCTAAAATTGGCTGAAATTATTGTGTTACTGTAAAAGCTTGAATGGTGGTAAAATAATGTTGTTTATCTTCAAAGTTAGTTTCAAAATATTTATGTTTTTACAACATAGCATTAATACAAGGTGAATTGAAAAACTGAAAAGGGACCATTGTATTATTATCATGTTTTTTTTATGGTAAGTTTTAATAAGGTGTGAAAACTGAAATGGCGAAAAAAAAATCAGTGTATCCCTACATTTTGTCGTGTTATACATATTATAAATGCATGGAGCAAGCAGCGGATTGTTTTTGTTACTACGTCGTCGATGTGAAAGATATATTTTAAGTTTTTTAACCGACTTTAGATTAAAAAAAGTAGAATATTCATGGCAGATATTGTAAAAAAAAACTCCAGTAAGTATATAACTTGACTCTTCATTAAATATTTTATATTATCAAGTAAATCTCAGTGTTAACTAGAATTTCTAAGATTCACGATCTTCCGAGTTTCACGGCAACATTTACACCGTTACATTTATAGACGTCACGATGGTTCCGTACCAAAGGAATTTTATTATGTGGGCGAGGGCAATTTGTTCGACGGTCTGCCAGATTGAAAATTGTTTGAATTAATCATTGTGATTACCGGCGACGTGGTCAGGTGGTCCACAATACAAGCTGTGTACTGGTATTTTGTGTAAGCGAGGAGGGTATTCATTACTTCGGCATTTACTGTAGTTTAAAATCTGATCATTCATATAATCAGCTCAATATTTTTAATAAAAAGAGAACGAGAGAAAGTGTGAATTGAATACCGGTTTTAATACCTCTAGTATCAGTATTTAGAAGCTCTCATAAAGTTGTCGCCACCCTGGATTTTTATTTTGACCTCTATCGGTTTCAGCACCCTCGAAAACCATGAACACAATTTCTCGCAGAGATAGAAAGTCGCATGGAGGGCATAACACTTTTAGAACTTCATTCCAATACGCTTGGTCCTGCGCATGATCTCTCTCCGATTGTATCGGATTGCCTTCCCATTCCCATCGGACGATGGAGTGAGCGAAGAGTGAGTGCACTTGCGTCTGCGCACACACCATTATAATACCTCCCGCGTAGATGGCTAGTCTCCGCTGAGATTGGCTGCCATGGCCGGAATTCGGTCTTTTTGAAGTACCTATAGAATCAGGACATTCTTGCGCTCAAGTGTGAAATTTTCGCGCTGCGTTTTGTATGCAGTAATTCTCACCGATCTTACATCTCATTATTATTATTATATGGGTTACTAGCTTCTGCCCACGACTTCGTCCGCGTGAAATTTCACCCTCTTAGGGGTGGAATTTCGAAAAACCGTTTCTTAGTGGATACCTACTCTTCACAAAGAACACACCCTCCAAATTTCATGTCTCTAGGACCAGTGGTTTAGACTGTGCGTTGATATATCAACAATCAGTCAGTCAGTTTACCATTTTATATAGGTATATAGATTTTTTTTTTTTGCGTCACTTGGAATTTCTCCTGTATTTTGGGTGCGTTTACAAACATTTAAACTCACAAACACAAACAGCCAGACCCAGAACAACCACTTGTAGGTCATACAAATATTTGTTTCGTGCAGGAATCGAGCCCGCGACACGCAGCGCAGCAGTCAATCGCTTAACCACTGTGCCAACCTTAGAGTAAGAAAGCTATAGAGCATCGGGTAGCGTGGCCACACATGAGACAAAAAACTAACTTAAATAACATTGGCTACTTATGTAGCTGCCTTGAAAAAACGGGCACGCACTGAGAGACGGAAATAGTATAGCTTTATCCTTTTCTGTTACTTATAATAACTCAATACTTTATCCCGTTCTTGTGGAAATGAAATGGCGCTACCCGCCGTCTATACTTTTCTTTGCTTAGGGTGCCAACCGTGCCGTCGTCAATGTGCAAGCGTCAAATACAAACATGTCGGGTTTAAGTCATACGTTTGACAACCTTACTTGAACAGTAAATACTAGTTTCTTATACACACAATGTACATTGTACATACATTGTCAACATTCTAAGTAACAAGTAACATTGTCTGACCCACTTCTAACAACGTATTTATACATTTCTATAATTACATAGGTCTATCGAAACGCCATTACAAAATTAACAATTCAATTGTGTCTCAACAGTCCAATACTAATAAAAAATTATTGCTCTAGATAATGTGTGGAGTTAAAAAACGGCCAAGTGCGAGTCGGACTCGAACATGAAGGTTTCCGTGCTACCGCATAATAACTAACACTATCGAGCTAAAAATGCAGAAAAAAGACAATTCTCTTGAATGAAGACCCCCTTTTATTTTTAACTTTATTTTATTTTCATTATTTGTTATTATGGCGGTCATAGTAGTACACACTCTGTGAAAACTTCAAGTGTGACAGAGGGACGGACAGATGGCCTGCGGAGCCTTTTAATAATATGGTCCGTTGGCACCCTTTGGATGCGGAACCCTAAAAAGTCGATTAAAGTACATTTCAAATCGAGTCAGATTCTATCGATTACAATCGATTGGTTACGATGCAGTTTTCGAATTGTCATTTGACACTAGACAAGAATACTAATCATTTGTTTGGATTTGATTATGTAAACAAAAACGGAACCGACCGGCATTATTGTTTCTTTTGTTCGCAAATTTAATCAATTACGTATTGATTACTTCACCGTGAAATCTGTGGAAAACAATTTAATGCTGTCGCCGGTTTTAGGCGATTACTGTATTGATTATTTTTTCGTCTTCTTTTATATTATTATGACATTGTTTTCACCATGAACACGGCCGAAAAGCAAACTTCATTTTTTATTAGGGTTCCGTACCCAAAGGGTAAAAACGGAACCCTATTACTAAGACTTCGCTGTCCGTCCGTCCGTCCGTCCATCTGTCTATCTCAAGAACCGTGGTAGCTAGACAGTTGAAATTTTCACAAATTATGTATTTCTGTTGCCGCTATAACAACAAATACTAAAAACAAAATAAAATAAATATTTAAGGGGGGCTCCCATACAACAAACGTGTTTTTTTCGGCGTTTTTGCCTTGTGGTACGGAACCCTTCGTGTGCGAGTCCGACTCGCACTTGGCCAGTTTTTTTTTTTTTCGTAATACCACTAAGTATTAATCTATATTACTTAAGATAAATTATACATAGGTAGATGCTGTTGGTGTACCTTACATAATCAGCCTATAATGTTCCCACTGCTGGGACACAGGCCTCCTCTCGGAGAGAGGGAGTGGGCCGTAATCCACCACGCGGGCCCAGTGCGGGTTGGCAGATGTCACATGTCTTCGAATTTTTGGTTCTAGGACATGCCGGTTTCCTCACGATGTTTTCCTTCACCGTTTTGAGAGCCGTGGTGATGAAATAATTTACACAAAGTAGAGCGCCTGTCTGGGTTCGAACCTACGACCTACAACTCGTAAGTCGCGGCCGTTACCACTTGGCCACCATAGCTCTCCAGGTGTACCTTAAAAAAGAAATATTGAACATAATCTCGAACGAATTTCACAAATCTAGGCCAGTGGTTATGATCAAATCAGAGCTTAAAACCTTAAATTGTATATTTTAAGCTTCATTTTGCATAAGGCAGACGAGTTTGTCACGAATGCACCATCAAATCAAACGCTTGGCTCGTAAAACGTAAGTGGGTCACCCATCACCCACCATCTTCGCTCTCAGGTCTGTGTTCGGTTATACTGCTTATAATTATGTATAGGGCCGGTTGATGGTAATGCGTAACGAAGACGATCAAGCAGGGGATCGAGGTGGGGGGGGGGGGTTCAGGGGATCAGACCGGAATAACTCATAATTTCATAATCTGGGGGTACAGTAACGAGCACTAATATGTCAACACTTGGCAACCTATGGGTTCGAAAATCCATCCATCCATCCATAATCAGCCTATAATGTTCCCACTGCTGGGACACAGGCCTCCACTCAATGAGAGGGAGTGGGCCGTAATCCACCACGCGGGCCCAGTGCGGGTTGGTGGATGTCACATGTCTTGGAATTTTTTGTTCTAGGACATGCCGGTTTCCTAACGATGTTTTCCTTCACCGTTTTGAGAGCAGTGGTGATGATATAATTTACACAAAGTAAAGCGCCTGTCTGGGTTCGAACCTACGACCTACAACTCGTAAGTCGAGGCCGTTACCACTTGGCCACCACTGCTCTCAACACTTGGCGACTTTCAATTGCGATTTTTTCATGAAATAACGAATGCAACGTTGAAATACGACACTATACCTACCTACACAAACTTTGTTCGTAATAACATAAAATTTCATTCAAAACTAAATGAGAAAATCGTCTTTGAATAAAGCCAAGTGTATACATACTTATGCTTGTGACTGTACGTAAGTGGGTAACTATGCGTGTGAAGAATTTATCACGATAGTTATGGTAATAGTTCTTATTTATCTTTTTGTTTTAAATGGCTATAGGTATTTAAACTTTATTCACATTTTACATAAACTTCTTAAAATAATAATATTGATACCTACATGTACAAAAATCTCACCCTTTTTATACAGATAGGTACTTACATATTAATATTATTAATTGATAGAAAGTAATCATAAGGGCATCAAAAGACAAGAATATTTACTTGTATTAACTTATCTTCTACATAAAAAGGCGTTTCACTTCTTCCCTTTCATATACCCTACTAATTACCTCCTAGGTCTATTGGGCTTCAACTCGTTGGAGGTTAGACGTGGCTTTCAACAGCTCACAGTAGCCTGCAAAACTCTTAGAGGACGCATCGACAGTCCTGAACTCCACGATCTTTTCTGTAGGCTATTTGTTCCCGACAAATACATCGGACATCGCCAAAGCCGTCGACACAATCTGTTTGCACCGCCCGCCGTCATCTAAAACTGTCGCCAGAGCTGAGTCCCCTGTGTGTCGTACTCTAAGGATGCTTAATGCCCTCTTGGCCACCAATCCTGAATGTGATCTGTTTGCCGATGAATGGAGTAGAATTATGCGGGTATGTCTGATGTTTTGTGAGAAGAAGTAGGTGCTAGGGTGTCCTCTATTATATGTTAATAGTTGAAATTTTATTTTTAATTTTTTTTTTTTTTTTTTGTTAATTAATGTAATTGGTGTTACCGTTTTAATTAACAATAAACAATAAACTTCTATCTTTTCCTTTTTTCTAATTTGTTAAAAAAGTAATGTTCCTAACTTAACTTTTGAGGCTTCAATGCGTAACATTACGAGAACGTTAGAGCTTTTTTTTTTGGGTTTTAAAACAGCATTGTGAAAGGTATTCCACGATCTTAGTAAATAGTCGAAATTACTTCTAATGATCACGCAAAAAGAATAAGTACACGCATCTAACAAACAGCTGTTCCAATAAGAAATAAAAGAAACAAACCTAACCGTACTAACGCATCGAAGAATGTAGGTACATTCCTAGCTACACTTTGAACCGGCATGCGGCATCGGAAAGGTATTAGAGCCACGAGGAACAAACCGTTCTAATGTACTATGCGGTCGACGCGACATGTACATGTAAATGCACGCCTTATCCCTACAGCGATATCATAACTTTGAACGCGGAATAAGGACAGAGGACAGAAGACCAACCTTTGAAACGAACTTCCGTTTGTTTAAAAGTGTAACCGTAGTGTAAGTGTACCTAGTTATTTCCATAAAGCCTACCAACTGTTTTTGATTCGAGAGCTCCAGTCGAACTTAACATTTTAAAAGGGTCAACGAACTATTTACACTAGGTACTAAATAACTTACTGTGTAATAATAGTATGTTAGCATTTTAATGTTAATAATAAAAATGTAAAAAAAATTAAAAGGGTCTTATTCAAATTCCAATTACATTGCCCACACACTGGGTGACTAGTGTGATTACTTACTAAAGTACCAGTAAAAATTACCATCTTTTTTGTGAACTCTAAATAAGCATAATAATAAGGCTGATAAATTATTTAATTAATTATAATAGCCTTGCATATGCTGTCACGCTCTTTGGCAGACGATGCGTTTTCCTTTAACTGCGATTGTGCCCCCTAGTTTGCCTTTAATTTGGTTTGAATTCATCCGAGTGGAAATTCCCGAATTTTTAAGAACATTCGCATTCTAGTCAGTCTCAATGTGTCACAAAACCCTCTAATTATCATAAATTTTTCTAAAGTGTTTGTCATTGATTGTCGCTGAGATGAGATTGCGACTAGATTTTGAAGGTTTTTAATTACGGCAATTGCTATTCAGCTTCTGAACTTTCCACTAAAATATCGGCTTCGTCACTATGCTGGTTGTCGATTCCAGACCAACTTTCGTGTCCAATTTGTAGTTACACACCATTGCACGCACGGCTTGCAGAAGACATTGATGTTTTTGCAATGGTCTTTCCTCCCTTCTTTTCTTACATACCGTATATTGTTCCAGATAATTTTGTAACTACTGTAATTGCCGACATTTAGATACAATCCTGAGTTGCTTATTAAGAATAGAGTGGACATTCTGTATCAATTCTGTCCCTTATCCCAACGATATCGAGTTCAACTTAGCATATCGTCCAGGAAAATCGCAGTATACGGGGTTAATCAAATATCTAATGAATCAATTTGCGATCTCAATGTTCCTAGCCTTTTATGTGGTGGCGAGATAACAACATAGTTAGAAAATTTTGTTTGTAACTGTATTCAATGATAAAATTAGATGTTTGATAAGCGTAATTGATTCTTTTGGTATAGAAAGTTGTATTGCGATTTGAATGGCGCTATCATAATAGGCTGTTCTTTGTAGTGTTTAATAACTAGAATAAATTGGTACGCTAAAAGGTATTGTTAACACCTAAGTGGATGTGAAGTAGCTGAATAACAAGATTGCAATGCTTTGATACGTTATGCAAATTAATTATTGTGATCTGATAACATTTGAATGTAGTAAACACCCAACTGTAGACTAACCTAAAATTTTTAGAGATCTATTGGGAACATCTTTCAGCGTACTCCTTGTTTAATATAGAATGCTAGCTTTCGCCCAGGTGGAGGTCGGAAATAGTTCCACGGGATCGTACCTACTATCGGGATAAAAAGCGAGAACTGTAACCATAAATTTAGCATATGATTCTGAACCGGCGGAGTTATAATTTTTCGTCGGGTATTTAAAAAAAAAAGCTGTTCCATTAATTTTGAATGCGTAAGTATTGCGCTTTTCTATGAAACAACAGTTTTTTTTTAAACCGACTAATATTTTCTCCGCTACGGTTCTAGAATCATTTACTGAATCCATGCATAGTAACAGGTTGCGCGCCGATGTCCCTGCCACCCTGTATTAATAATGTATATCCCAGAGGCCCAAGTCTGCTATTTTTATAAATTCGTCATTCCAACAGGATCCCATTGTCATTTTGCAAAAAATTCGTAATCTGCTAAATTCATAATGGTCGATCATTATTCGGTCAATGGCACAGAACATGTATACGATACTCGAAACGAATTAAAAGCAAAGACTGCACAATGACGTTCTAATGGTAGGTCACTGAACGTAGGAACTGTCAAAATTTTAGCAGATTACCGCCTAAGTCGGTTATTCATTTGTCATTATGTACGAGATTACCATTCTATACCATTTCTTTTAATGGAGTGTCAGTGGTTGACCATTGGAAAGTCATAATGACGCCATTATATTAGTAGATTACCAAACTTGTCAAAATCAACAATTATGAAATCAATGATAGACCATTCTGACACAATTGTAATAGCAGACTTGAGGCTCTGGTCATCATTATATCCGTGTGCCAAATTTCATCTAAATCCGTAGAGCCGAGATCCGTGATAAGGTAACAGACAGACATGTGGAGCTTCTTTCGCATACGTACATAGACAGTATGCCAGTAAGATGTTTATGTAAATCCATACTGAACCCCAATCAAAGCAAAATCTCACTTCTTCCAATACTTACATCAAACTTAATCTAGATTCGCACTAAATCTAATCGAACAATATCATCCTCGTAATAAATCCTCCAGTACAAGATAACCAGTGTACCTGCTACGAATGTCGATTACATCAAATGAATCATGACATAAATACACAGGGGACTTCTATTTCTTCGGGGCCATACAAAATATTCCCGATTCCTGGGATTATGACAGTTGGTTCACAATGGTTTATTTATACGTAGGAAGTCTTGTCCTTTGAAACGATATTTTCTTTTTGTGTTCACGGTTGTCGGTGTAAATTTTATAGAAAATAGAGTACTGTTAGAGATTATACTGTTACATTTTCTTAAAAGTATAACGCCAGCTCTTGTCAATTGAACTTTGCAATTTCCTGTACTGTGGGGTGATTGCGTAACACACTACCAGTAGCAATGGCTTTCATTTTGACAGTTCAACAACATTCATTGCGTTATTTACGTTGTTGAGCAGACACATTTTTCGAACACATTAAGCAATGGATTAGCAATCCTTCAAAATTATTTAGATTGTGATTGAAACTGTGTTACATAATTAGGGTGCTGGTCCGTGTTCTACAGAAAATACTACTTACTAAATATTACAGAGATTGATTTAATAAATCAATGTTATTTCAAAGTTGATCTCCGGTTCTGAGTTCCCTTCTGAAAGACAAACTCTGCTATACAGTGTGAGTCTTCATAATGTGCACATAACGAAATGAGGGAAACATAGCTTAATTTTATCGACGGAAAAAATATTTGAAAAAATAAAAAAATATTTAAAAGGATCTTTACCTGCTAAAGTATGGTGATTGCAAGGCCTTTCTTTAACAGTTGATAGGAAATGTTGTGATTGAGTTATAAACATGGTATTTTACGTTTAGAAATCTGATACGATGGAGAATAATTTAAAGTAATAAAAAAGAGTAGGTAATCGGGGCTTTTATTGAGTAATTTTACAATTATTGTAAAAATTTATGAAAAAATATCAGATTTTTGTTAGAAAAAAAACCATAATTCTCAATTGAGGGCGATGGTTAACACAGGGGTCACAGCAGCGAACAAAAATTTTAATAAAAATACTAAAATTTTTATTTTTTAAAATATTTTTTCCGTCGATAAAATTAAGCTTAGTTACCCTCATTTCGATATGTGCACTTTATGAAGACTCACACTGTATATGCACAAGAAATCGTGCAAACCTCGTTTAACAAGTGAAAACAACACTATAAAAGCCACCATAATTAACTCTAATAAAAACATAGTAAAGATCAGCGACGCAACATCTTACCATAACAGTACGTCAAGTGTACCTTGCAATAAAACTATACTTCTTCCTTTAACGTCCGCGTCTGGACCAGAATAGCCTTTATAGTCAACTTATGGTGAACTTATAGTCAACTTGTAGTGAACTAAACGACGCCTACGTAGTTAGTAATGCCGTTCTATAAATTGCACTTCGTTATGCTAAATCGATAGGCAGGTGGTCTGCCTGCTTACCTGGGAACTGTGATGAATGTATGCGTGTTGGGTTGGACTGGGAGTCAATGAATGATGGGAGAAAGAACCGTTTTGATCAGGGATAATCATAGAAAATGTTCTGCATAGCACCACATATAGTATAGGTCCTATACCATACGCAGACAGACCATTTTGGAAAGACCTCTGGGTAGTAATTGATCAAGAAGTTGGACTATGTAGAATAAGCATTTTCGTAAACATAGTTACGAATCCTGCAACAGTATTCATTATTTCATTCCCCATATCCTGATAGAAACAACATTTTGAAATGTCGTTTTTAGTAAAATTCATTCCAATTATTTCTAAATATTTGTTTTCTCTTGCAGTTTAGACGACAGAAACTGTTAACCGTTTTGTGTATTCCAAGCTACGCCCATGCATTCGATTAAAGCATTATAGTCTTAACTTGCATATTTATCGCACGATTTATGTCCTAAGTAACCATACTGTTATTCGTAAGACGCTTAGTAATTACTTCAAAACAGCTAATACTTAGTCCAAGAATTTCAATAAAACAAACGCAATCCGTGCCACTGCAACTAAATCGACGATTAACGTTCGTAACAAGGCAATATATTTTTCTACTTAAAAATTTAATCGTTTCCATATTTTCAAGCCCAGCAATTCTTAAGAAACTTGGTAAATATCTCCTGGAACAATTAAAAGAGAAGGTATAAATCCTTGCCGAGGAGTGGGTAACTTACAGAATGGTCTATTAAAATTGTCAACTAACGTTTTTCACTTAGACCCGTATTTATCGATGTTACCGAAGCAATCAGTGAGATGTCAGCATCGAGGAGGGGCCCCATAGGGCCGAAGCCTGCCGGGTCAGCGGGATTGTCCGAAAGGGTTACCGCTGGCCCGGAACATAAAGGGCTAAGGAAGGAACACGGGTGGGTTTTAGTCAGTAAGAGTCTGACACTCCCTTCCGCTCCACCCAGAGCGGGAGGGGTCATTTGATGATTTCCCATCCGCAAAAAAAAAAAAAAAAAAAAAAAAGCAATCAGTATGTTTTATAGGCTTGTTTATCTCATGACAGTGGTTCGGCCCGCATCGGTAAACGCACAATGGACTAGAGCCAAGTAATATAGATAATTTATTGTATATTTCCTAGTTTATTTGCGGTTTATAATTAATTCTCACGGGGTATATATAGTATGTGGAATTGTGATTGTTATTTTCACATGTTTTGTGATGCCCTTACAGATTTGAGTTATAGAATTTCTTGAACTGAGTCCAGTTGTTTTTCTTGCTCAGTGATGCAGGAAGTTGAAGTCGTTAATAATAGAGGAATGTAACATTAAATCTGGATTTATAGACAAGGATGAAGTTAACGTAACTACCATAAAATAAATGATCTATGAGAAATTGATATTGTTTAAACCGTAAAGCAGTTTTGGAGAAGGTTCATTCGATTTTTTTCATATTTTTATATAGGTTGCACATGAACTATGTTAATCTTATAAGTAATATGTAGTAAGAGTTCATAACTTAATTGATAAGCCCTTTTGAAACCTGCTTCTTTTGCTTTTGGGTACCTGTGTTCCCAAATAGCATTACAAATATTTAGAATTTATTATATTCTGAAGAAAGCTGCTAAACTTTCTGCGCAATGGCACATCCTTATAAGGCCTTCGCGATATCGTCCAAGAATATTACACAACAAGCGTATCACAGCTGTCATTTTTACATAAGCGTTAGTTTAATTGAATATTCATTTCCGTAAGTCGCTTCCAATCTTCGTATTATGATTTATAACGCCCAAGTTACCATGTTTGGCTATCGTTCTCGATACTAAACCAACTGATTTAGTACCATTGTACTACTCTTGGCTTATTACCATAGCCTCTTCTTGAACAATGCCATGGAACCGTGATGTGTATGCGTTTCAATGCTTAGATGTATCTTCAGTACGCTCTGGTCATCTTTTACCATTACCAAAGCGATTATCAACTCTGACTGCGTTGGTGAAGGTTTATTTTGGTTTGTTTGATAGCATGATACCCATCGAAACTTGATTTACTGAAGTATTTGATACGGCAAAAATTACTACTAGTAAAAGCGTTTAATGTAGGTAAAATATACGAGATTTCATTTGCCAGTAATAAATCTAATTTAATACTCTCGATATTACTTGGAATGCTTATTCAAATACTTGGGTAATGCATTGAGAGTTAAGATTTATGAATTGCCATGATAAGTAGTCTCATCTATCAAGTATTTTATTGAGGAGGCACTAAAATTAATTCCAGTATTCGAACCTTTAAGGTCTGCTTTAACACCGTCTTCGTTTTTAACGTAGTCTTCTGTAGTTTTGTTACTTGTTGACTGGGCTGCTATCTTCACTTACTTCATCTGCAGTATCAGCTTCTGAACCTTTGAAGGACATCTTTGTCTTAATACTTCTTCGTATACCTTCTTGTCAATAGTTGAACAGAAGGATTAATTGGACAGCGTGTCCAAATTCCTTATTGGTAAAAGAAATTCTTAGACATCATTGGGCATACAATGTATTTCATTGTGTTCAGTACATTACGTCCAAGTCACAAATAAATAAGTTTTCATATTACACAATAGCTAATCGTCAATATTTTCGAAAGTGTATTACTCCAATAAACTATACATCTCATTGAGCCTTCTATTATTTTCTTAATAGGTTTTGAAAGGCAAAGTTACGATATAAGCTGTAAGCAAATTTTTTGTTGAATTTCATAATAATAGATTAGACGTACCATTCTTCGTTGAGGCTCTTTAGTTTTTATCTGCTATTGTACGTGCCGGGGTCATTACAAATTTGACTGATTTTACTGTTTGCGGTTTGCAGTTCCGTTCAGACGTTATTTGGTCTGCGAAGTTTATGTTTTCTGAGGTTAGTTTTACGAGAACTGTAATATTGAGGCAGGTCATAGTTACAACAGCGGTCGTTGATACTTCTATACTTTAATATTCATTTTATAAAAAAAAAACCTAGTGGGTTATTTCACTCTTGTACTTTTATCTCTTTTCCATATTCACTCTCTGATTTGCTATATTCTTAATACAGATCCTTCTACATATTATGCGAGAGTTAACAGGGATTGAATTGCACCGAGATGGGATCTCGGTGCGATTCAATCCCTGTTAACTCTTGCACGGGATCAAATTGCAGCTTGTAAAATCTGTCGCTAGTGGGGCTCCCAACCATCACGATATAATTTAAGGATTTACGATCATCGTTGTTATTTAGTAGCAGACAGGAGGACACTGATGTCAATTCTCTACATTATCCCTTAGTTACCCTTAACGACATCTTCAAGAAGATAGCGAGTGGCCCATTCCTTGTTATGTTTACGAGAGCTATTAGATATTACATCGTTAACATAAGTAGGATCACTTAAAGGCGAGTTTATAAATAGTTATAAAACTTAAGAACCAGATATTGCCTCCTGTTAAATAATTGTAAGTGGACCAGGTATCGCAATACTATTAATTAAGACATCGTAAAATCTGTTAGGCCACATTGCTTGTTTCATTATTTCCCATTTGAATTAAAATACCAATTTATAAGTTGCAGGAAGAGGCCTGTAATAAAATTTGCAGACAGGTGCCGATTATAGGGTTGTTCTTAATAATTGTTAGGTACTAAGATTAACTCTGTACTGGACTCGTTCATTTTCGCATTGAAATTTGTAATGAACATGCTCTATATGTATTATTACACAATGAAAAGAGGAAGTAGTTTACGCAAACATAAAATAAATCATTAACAAACCGTTAGTTATAATGGGTGTACTGAGAAGCAAGTCATCAGCCATAAACTTAACAAGGTACTTAGTTCCAGGTTAATATAATACAATAGTTCTTTGTTAGGAACGTTAACTAGGCATGCCATTTCGTTCACGGCAGTGCAAACATTCGGTTAATTTTTTTCGCATTCTTGAAATTTTATCGGAGCAACAGCCCTATTCGGTGCAGTTAGCGCAGCGGGTGGCTGTCTGAAACTACCTCCAGTAAGGTTTCTTTCACAATTGTAAAATGGATCTCTTGTATCGATTAGATAGGTACCTACTCGATATCGTAAGCCCACGTTTCGGGTGCTAATTATAGCTATCGGTTTATAGGCTTGGGGCGAAACGAGGGCTTTGAAAACTGCAATAGATAACCGACTGTTACGACCAATTGTCGCTTTATGTTTGCGTTAGTTCTGCCAACTGCTACTGTTGCAAATATTGTTTGAGAATGTTGTTCCTGAGCTTTCAAAATTATTGAGCCTATATTTCAGAATAATGAAACGAGAGATCAAATCTCGGGAAATTCAAGCTGCTACTGTAAATACACTTTGACTCTTAAGGAGCTCATTAGAATTAATAGGAACATTATCATAGCTAGTTTCAACAATGACAATGCTTTAAAAAAAATACTGTCTGTAGCTTTTGTTGGAGATATTACTCCGAACAGTTTAAATAAAACATGTTCGTAGACCTAATTTAAATTCAATTTATCGGCACATCTTTCTCTTGTTAGACAGCTAAGGCTGGCAACACACTAGCTGTGTGGACTTCAGAGGGAAGTGTACACGGACGACTGGGGCTGTTAATGATCCACACATCAATCTCTCCGGCAGTCCTAGACAGCTGAATCCGAAAGCTGTCGACTGTTTGAAACTTCGCAGTTGTAAAATGCATTCTGCAGAAGAAGCATTATTGCTTGGGTTCCTGTCTGGGAAGATTTAAAAGGAAAAGTTCAAACGCAACTAAATACCTATTCTACAGTTGGCAATTTGAGCTTTGTTACCCTTCTAGTTTAAACTTCTTCTGTGTGTAACCCTAGTTTTATTGTCTTTTTTAGTTAAGTTAAAGATCTAGAGCAGACGATTTCGTATAAACATCTCAATTCAAAGCAGTTTAAAGTTAACTATTCATTCGAATCAGAAGTAATTTAGCAATCTAATCTAATGTACTCTATTGTTCTCATGTAGAATAATTTAACTTGACCTCTTTTCTTAGTTGCTTCATTGCTTAAATATCTCACAGTATTCTTCTTTTATTTCGTCTTTATTTCAATATTATAATAAGCAAATCATATTATTATAGTCATTAAATGTATGTAACTAAAGATTAATTTCACCTTGATATGCCAGTTGTAGGCGCGAACGCATTATTTTGGCAATATCAATACACGCTTCGAATACATTGACCTTGTTTTTATAGAGATTGTAATTATGTTTCACTTAATATAATTATAGGGGTTTGCGATACAAAAATCCATTGAAACATCTAATTGGATGTTTAGATAAATTGGTATCATCTTCTATTAATCAAACAGCGTCTTTATAATTATAACGTTAGCGAAAAATTTTATTGTTTTATTATTTTGAAACCATACATCCATTCATATTATCATTAAAACCAATGATATATGCAAATAGTTCATGACACGGTAGTTTCACACTTGATCAAACTCAACACCTGACAAAATATTAAATTCCAAACAAACCACACGTTATTTTGTATGGCACGAACCATGAAAGCGTAAAGGCGAAAGCAAAACCATTATCAAAATCATTAATTAGTTCCAGTGACATCCACTACTAATATCAACTTTCTTGATACAAAGTCAATCTAGCGAGAAATTGTGATGACTGTGGTAAAAAGTAGATAACCATATGGTGTATGGACACCATAATATCCGTGATGGACACCGTTCAAAGATGCGATTCATAGGCGTATGAATGGCAGCATTACGTGGGCAGTATCGCTTCCATGTCCGTGAGTCAGTGACTTTTCAATCGTATGCGTAATATGAGTTGTTATTGATGCGATCTCACCTTTAACATAATATAGCACCTGTACCTATTCCCCAAAGGTTTAGCCAGACTGCCAGAGGTTTAGTTATAGTACTGGGTGTACTATTTACATTTTGGTATGTTTATACTGGTCGCAAGTCCTGGGTTCGATTCCCGGGTCGGGCATAGTCATCATCATCTGCCTAGCTTTTTCCCAAATATGTTGGGGTCGGCTTCCAGTCTAACCGGATGCAGCTGAATACCAAAGTGTTATTGGTTTTTTTCCATCTGGACTTTCTCAGTAGCAGCCGAAGTATTGGTTTGTGCCCGGTTGATGACAGTAGGCTCGTCCCCTATAACATGGGACTTAAACATCTCATCTATAGTGTGTACTGAATCCAGGCTAAATACCAGAATCAAAATAAAAACAAACTATTGTGTTACTTCTGGAGCTACCAAATCGTGCTATCTCATAAGGACCAAGGTCCCTTTTCTCTTTCAATAACTTCTTACAAACACAGTTTCGTACGCACTCTGACCTCAATGTAGCGTAACCGCGAGACAGCGAAATTGTAGCAAAAAAATCGGGTTTCCGAATTTCACCATCTAGTAATTGTTACGAATCGAATTATCCGCCAGATTTCGGTCGGCTTAGCTCGCGAGTGTGGTTGTGTTTGCGCGTGACTTTCGCAATCGGTGACATTATCGTGTCGTGTCTGGCCAAAAGTTAAACGCCTAGCTGACCTCACGGTTTTGGCTACTCGACAAACTAGATAGTTTTTGTGGAAAAGAAACCGAGTTGGCTAATGCAGCCAAACTGATTTCTGTACAATGTTGCAGACTTTATCCTTGAACATTTTCAAGTTATAATAAAGTAGCTCAATTTATACCACTTTAAAATACAGTAAACCATTGTTTATTTCAATCTCTTAAATTCACTTTCCCTTAATGGCGATCAACTAAACGCGTTAGCGCCGCTTAGTTCTGTAATGTTCAACATTTTCGAAATTATATTGCGTTCAATCAGATTTGGTAACTAAAGCAAACTCTAATGGGACAAGAAAAGGCTGACATAAATAAAATGAACGATAGAAAACACGAAACTGTTTAGCTCTATTTCAACAGTATAGAAATGAAGGATAGAATTTATGCTATTTTCACCAACAGTACCTATAACATTCTTCAGCAACAATAGCTTTTTGTTACTAAAGCCAATCCCGCCCATCTATTTGTTCCTCCACAATCATTTACACGCTATACAACCAATGGAAGTAAAGTGATATCATACCGTAGATAATATAATAAAATGTTCGGAACAACTGCCAGTGTCTAATCGTCACAGCCCGATATGGAAACGACTAGTCTGTCCATTACTTACGATTTCATTCGAAAAAGATCTTAATCTTTGGCCATTATCGTCTGTATATGTACGTGAAAGGCTATCCGATCTATGTTGGCTTTATTTGGCCAGTAAAATCGAAATTAACTAGGTGGACCGAGGTTTTGAGATGTTTGGGATAGTTTAAATGTTTTTATGTTTGTCAAACAACGTTCTTTGGCTTGTTACACACGTTTTGAGGCAAGATAAGTGCTGCTAGTCCTTATTTTTCTCGTCAGAAATTATTATTAGATTATATTTTCGGCTTCTTTAATCATTTTATCGTCGTCTCTTTCATCAACCTTTCCTATCTAATTGCTAGTGTTAAGGCACGAGTTTGTAGCCGACCGCATACAGCAGCAGCAGACGACGTATCGCTACGACACCACTGGTTTGTATGTATTTCTATGGAATACCTTCCGCAGCTAGCGACACGTCACCCGACTACACGTCTCACGATCGCAGACGTCGTGTCGCCCGACCGCAGATCAGTAGTGCCACCGACACTGGAGCGAAAGGGACGTTGAATCTTTCTCAAAAAAAGAGTTTTTCCGATTCCAAAGGAAGAAACACTGATAAACCTAGGTGGCCTAATATCCTGCACTGCACGATGCATCTCAAAAAAACTATATACTTGTATAATAAAAACAAGTCATCGTCGTCTTCTTCCAGTAAATCACGATCGCTAATCCCAAACTGGTCAAAATGGCTGACCAGTTTGGGATTAGCGATCGTCTCACGGAAAATTCAGAAGTAACTGGAATACGGCGCTGCCGTCAGCTGCTGCATCCATCTGTGGTTGGGTTCGGAATCATGACTGCAGCGACATGACGCTACGACGTGTCGGTACGATATGTCGTAACGTCACGTCGTCTGCTGCTGCTGTATGCGGTTGGCTACGAACTCGTAACTTTAGCGACAGGTAGTCTAGTACCTACCCTCATTAGCTGCTACCAGTTCCTTCATCCATGATATGTCAACTCTCAAGTTTTTTGTTTCATCTACCTCTATAATTACATAAACGGTTTTAATTTTGTCTACCATATACGGTGCTCGATTACTCGGCTATTCGATCATTGCGATCCCAATTTATTCAACAGCAGTGCCACTCTACTGGTTAGACTCTAGACAATCAACGGGCTTCTTAGCTCGGTTCTTGATAATAAGTAAATGCCGGTCGTGACGTTGCCAATACCTGTTTCCATTTATGCACGAACTTTGACGTGTTATAGATAACGTACAGATGTCAATTTATTTTTTGGACCGAAGTTACGTAGTTGTCCTTGTGTAATGTTGGCAAGTGTTGTAAGTTTTGGGCAATAAACCCTTATTTAATGTTTGTTAACACCAAGCTTTTTAGGGGAGAAAGCCTCTGAACTTGATTGATCCTCGGTTTCAGGGACCTGTCTATTAACTAAAGTTCACGTAACGGTACATATCTCAGCGCAAACTAAATTCGCGCATAGTTCCATAGATCTTATGTAACTGCGATGATATTCCCTTCGATGTAAAGGCAAGCTTAATCGAACGGCCATCATGGGCCGACAATCGAAGAGAAAGCAATTACCGTGCTTTCACAGACGACATCCTAAATCAAGCCCCGACCTTACAATGGAAACTCGTTGGGCGTGCATCCGAAGTATTCCGAAGTGCAGAAAGCACCGCTCGTCTCGTGACGGTGGTGTTCCGATAACGGCATCATCGGGACCTTGACTGGTCGAAGCTTGAACTTTTATAGACCTGACGATCATTTGCCACGGTTTTAACTGGCTACGGGATTCGATTTTCTGAGAATTTGTATTTAATGAGAGATATTTGTTCGACTACCCTTGTTTATTCTGGAAGTCATTAAATGCTTATTTTTTCAATTGAGGAATATGGAGAATTACATTAATAAAGCAAGTAAATACTCAATCGGAGAGCCATGGTCAATTTTTGTGCCTTTTTCTAAGGGAATGCCTGCGTAATAATTTAATTCTCAATATTTTAGATATTTTATTGAGATTATTATTTGCCACCCGGGGTTACGCCAGCAGTTCACCAGGTTCTAATTACAATAACTCTTTCATAATAATATTTCAAAGCTATTTGGTTTTACCATTCAATGGCACTTTAAGGTGTAAGAAAAACCATTACAACGGTGCAATTATAAAGGGAAAATAGTGGTATCCCTACTTGTTGTGTAAAGACATTTGTCTTCAAGTTTCAAATGTCATTGCGAAGCTTCGAACGTGGGAGATTCACATTTTACCAGCAAATCACGTTCCATGTTTAACGTGATTTCTATTGTAAACCGACTGTTTCTTGTTTTATTTATTGCAGCTTGTGGCTAGCACTTATTCTGACGCCTGATGTTAATCGCTGCTTATGCTGCCAACTGGACTGTTACATCAGTCCTATCCGTATCGAATATTATTATAACTAGCTGTTTGTTACCTAGCATTAAATAATTGACACTTTCTTTGATCTTAGGATCGGCAGATATATATTATACACCTACTTACCGCATGTTGGGACTGATAGTGTGTTTAACATCCACTGTTATTGCGTCGTCAGCTTTAGTAGTCAATATTTGAGTAACTGTAGTGACATACGATCTTTGCTCTAACTGTAAAAACTGCGTCTCATTTTCGTTCTCATTTTCGTCTCTTTCTTGAAATCCCATATCGTCGTTGTCAAACCAAAACCTGCTATGTGCAAAAAGTATACTTTTGAGATATTGACAAAAGAAGTTTTCCAGAAAAATTTTACATGAGAACTCTCATGTTAACATTTTTCATGTTCAATTTTTTTAAGTATTTTATTTCATATTTATCATTATTATACTTATATTCGTTTGTATGTTAAACACATAAAACTAGTAATTCATTTATTTTTTAGATTATAGTAATTTATTTAGCTGCTGCACATAGCACATTTTATTCTGAGGCCATAGCTCCACAACCAGTGGTCATAAGTACATAGCAGTTCTTTTATATGAGAAATAAGGCAGTGAAGCTGTGGTCAAAATCTTGAAATCTCAAAAAACGGCACATAGCAGATTTTGGTTTGACAACGACGATATTTTAGTTAAAGTAACGGTCACTTGATACATTGCTTTTTAGAATTTTAAAGTTGGATCTATTTATGACTGTGTTTGTGGATTAATATTCTCTAGTAATTGTGTCCAGTAGGTACACCATTAAAGTTCGCCTTTCTACCAATATGTCGATCCACCGATTCCACTGAAATTAGCTCACTAGACTGATCGACGCGTGTCTACATTATTCACTGACTGATAGATTAAACCAACTTCGAGTCACGGTAGCGTTTTGCAGTCCACTCAGTGCCCACCTTTATTCCAGTTTCCTTCGATAAAGTAATCTAGTCATGTTAGGTGGTGCCAATTAGCTTCGTTCAGTTTACAAACTTGATTGATGGTAATTAATATTCATAAAGAGAGTTTCGAAAGTTTATGAATATGTAGTGCTCAATCAACGATAGGTTAGAGGGCGATTCTTTTTATCATCATCATGATTGGATGTGATTTACCGCATTTGAATCTTTATAATTAATTCCTATAATTACTCTTTTTGCTGACACCAGAATCGAGAATCCACTGGAATATATATTATGAATTGTGATTATTCGATTTCGAGATTTGATTACACAAATATCTTCTTCAAATTTCCCTAATTAATAAATTAGGGAAATTTGAAGATCTCAAACTCACATTTAGTTTTAGAATCAGTGTCGATTCAGACTTTATTCTTATACCAATTTTTATAATTAATGAAGGGCAGTGCTCCAACTCCAAGTGAGTGGACATGCGAGCAAAAAGTGAGCGTTGCCGGTTGATCAAGTTTATACCGATATGTATTCGTATTCGGAGATTTTTTGTCTTTATCAACTGGCTACGTCGGTCTTTACGCAATTCAAACTGGATACTGTTACGTGCTTTTAACGATGTATGACATAGGGACTTTGCGACTCGTCAAGTAAGTTGAATTGTGGAAAAAAAATGTGAACTGCATGTTTGTGTTCTTGCGGTAAAGTGTAAACTGTCTTTAACTTAGTTTATTGAGTTGATTGATGGGAAGAACAACATTTGAATGAGGCCAATATTTGTAATACGGTTTTATACATAAACGTTAAATGTTAAGATATAATTCATGCTGTAATAGTGAGAGCTACGAGTAGTTGCTAACGTTTGCAAAATGGTAAGTATAGAAAGTTTTGTTTGCGCCAAGTGCCAAGTCGTGAAGAAAACATTGACCATGTTACGGACGGAGTTACAAGACAAGAAGTAGACGCATCGCCTTATATTTTTTTCATGTTGACTTGCCTTGCCAGCCGTATGTCTCAGTATTGTCTGTGCTTGTTAAAAAACTGCTAGACATGTAAGACCAACTAAAGGACAAGAGAATGGCTCGATAAAATTCCATTTGAAGGAAATGTCAATTGGCCACTTGCTGTATTCAGTTTGCCGACATTACTTTTTTATTATTGTTCTACTATTTTATTTACTCTTGTATGATGTGCCGGTATTTCAAAGCTGTGGGCACCGGGTTAGGAAATTGTAAAAGGATTGGATGAAGGGCCATTTTTTACTTTATCTTCGTTTTAACTTATTGCCTTATTTGTAGTACCTACGACAGTTTTCAGTTGTATTTTACAATCTGCAGTGCTATTCTGTAAAACTGACAATCAAGGTTCTAGCAATTGCAGTGAAAACAAAGTTTTGATATTGACAGTCATCATATTAAGTATTTTGACGACTAATACTGAGAACTGATTGTGATAGATTAACTGAGTATGAGAGAAAAAAACATCTTACGCCGACCCCAAATGCCTAAGGGCAGGATAACGATGATGACGGTGAATATTAACCACTTTGTCAGATCAATATCATAACTCCATTCGTAATAAAAACATGATAAACTAAATTCATTATCACTTCGTAAATGTATCTCTAAATGACTTTAAAACAGTGTGCCTTAAGCTTTGACATGGTACGTGAACATTTTATGAGTATCTAGGTGCAGTTTTACTATCGACATCCCAAATTGAATCGTGCTCATGTAATCGGTCCCTAGTAAGTGTTGCTCGTAAAACTGTCTGATGCATCGACCTGGCCCAGGAGTTTACAGCCTGTCTTTTAATTCATTGGCAATCTTTCACGGGATGAAAGTAGTAATGAATATAAACAGCTTTTACTTATCATCTGCCTAGCCTTTTCCCAACTATTTTTGGAGTCGGCTTCCAGTCTATCCGAATGCAGCTGAATACCAGTATTTTACGTGGATCAATTGTCTATCTGACCTCCACAAGCACAACCCAGATACTCGGTAACACGATATTCCTTGTTGTTTGTCAAAAATCCACGAATGGGAGCCGGGACCAACAGCTTAACGTGCTTT
The DNA here is from genome assembly GCA_948474745.1 of Oligia latruncula. Taxonomy (NCBI): domain Eukaryota; kingdom Metazoa; phylum Arthropoda; class Insecta; order Lepidoptera; family Noctuidae; genus Oligia; species Oligia latruncula. Next base: position 6,794,795 of record OX419693.1, on the reverse strand, counting down.
CCGAGGCACAGAGTTCTCGGTATGTAAAGATGGCCTGGCCACCCATCCACGGACCGACCGCCACAAGCGTAGCTTAACCTGATCGATCTACCCATGCGGCTGTTATTACTTATCCATGAGCCTCTCAATTTTTTCTACGAGGTGGAATTGAAATTTCGGAAGTATCATCTGCTTTTTTTTCGTGCAACTATGCGATTTTATGAAAATGTTCGGTTTCAAAAAAGATTCATCTCATTTTGTTGGCTATAGTTATTTATGTTTTGTCTTTAGGATCGTGGTCCTAGAGAAAAGCTTTTTAAATGAGCTAGAAAATATCTTACTTCAAAATTATTTATACGTATTTATAATAAGGTTATTGTTACAATTTTGTAGTAGAGATGTGATATGTTTTGTATATGTAGAGATGTGATGTCACAAGAAATGTATTGAAAATACCAACCAAAACAACAATGATTGGTTAGAAAGCGACCAACTGTTTTTTTGATTATTATACAATCGGTCATACATAGCTTCTAAGCACGTCCTTCACAAGTAAAACTTCCTATTACCAGCCTTCATTTACTTAAACCATCATCTTTGTTTATCTACACAAGAAGCTAGAACCGGCTTTCTTCCATAGTTTGTGCATGTTAATGTACTTTCATAACGGCATGCTTACTTGCTTACGACCTTTGAGTTTTTATTCATGAACATTGCATTCCGAATTAGCTGTTTTGTCTGCCAAAACGTGCTATATCTTTAGTAGGCCATTTGGCAATATCACAATGGTTTGGAGACAATGATGAGAATATCAACCATAATTGCGACTAGCCATACGTAATAACGGTATTTTGTGTTTATGTAAAATATTGGATGGTGCTTTTTGAAAGTTTTACTGACCGTCTTCAACCGATATTGGTGTCGTTATTATTTTGATTTCACGATGTAAGCCAAGCCGTCTGTGGCATATAGTATTTCAGTACTTTTTGTATCCTGTTATCATAATTATGTATCTCTTTTCTGTTTGATTAACAGCACTTATCATTTATTGTTTTTTTTTTAATCAATATACCTACTCTACTTCCTACTTCATTTTACGTTTCCCTTGAATTTAAAGTTGGTTTCATAGGAGAACCCATATCGATAGACTCGTCATTCTCGTTCATGTAACTTTATCGCAATCATCACTACTTTATACACAATTCATATCTTATTTAAAGTCCAAGCTTTTGATGCATTAATATTGTTAGTGATATCTAGGAAAACGTCAAATTGCATCAAGACGTTATCTTCACAATATAGGTAAATCAATTACTATTTCCCTTACCTAAATAGAGACGTTAGATATATCACGATATTTATTTGAATCTGTAGATAAACTTTCGACCAGTATTGAGATCTCAGTGGTCTTACTAAATACATTGTTAGCACAGGCTACCAGTGTGGCACAAATAAATCTTGTTTTGTGATCAGAATTCCTATTATATTCAATGCTTATTTATTCAACCTGTTCATGTTTGTTTGAATGATTTCATTCGGTGTTACTCCCAACTGCCCACGCGCAGCGAAAGCCGAAAAAGAAACTACTATTCTTTTATTTTTTGTTCCGCGTTATTCGTCCCCAACACAACACGAATCGATGTAGGTACACATAAATCAATTTAGTATACAGTTACATATCGATTACGAAAGATTGAATCGAGTTGCGATTCTGAGGTATTCGGGTGGTCCAATTTTCAGTAAGTGGGTAACTAGGTGTGTTTAGCGTGATAAATTGCTATTGTTTTGGGTAACACGTAAAGGTAATTTTTATGAATGGCTCAGTTGATTTGAAAGTGAAGACTCCACGATATTATATTGAAATCGTAAATGGCTTAGCTTATAAGATTTTTTGCGATATATGCATCTGCACGATTATTCTGTATTATCGTGAGATGTGTGAGAATCGTTTCATGTTATGAAGAACAACAGTTAAACCGCCATCGTTTATGTGATGTAGATCCAAAAGTTCGTGTGCATTTATGCAGAGCTGTTCTAGGTACCTGAACGACTTAAAGTGTATTTCCAAAATCATTGTCGGAAATCGCAATTCAATCAGAGTTTGTGATTGAAGGATTTAAGGCACACTGCACAGATGCTTCCAATGGTTCCCAATTCCAACATATGTATTCCAATAAGTTCGTTATAAAACCCATAAAGTTTAGATAGTAAGCAAAAAGAGCAGATCGATAACCCGATACAATTCTCGTTTCTCGTAAATATATTAATGATCGATCAGGTTTGATGCCTAGTCAAACCAGTCGCAAGCAACTTTATAAAGACGTGGCGTAACACACGGAAACTAGACTGTTAAAGATTAAGACGATTGGTATCGTTAATCGATCATCGATGATCAAAGAAAGTCATAAAATCGTCACTTTGATCCATAAATTCGTAATTGGTAAGAGCATTATTGGCGCTAAAAGAATGATTTCCAATCAAATTGGAAATAAAAACTTTAATAAACCAACGTTCGCACAGACATAAATATATCACGCACTGGATTTTCTAATGTCGGTGTTAAGCCGAGGGTTGAGAATTCAACAGACAACTCAACTCAACTCTCGGGTTGAAAGTCCAGTACGCGAAAGAAAATCGCTGCGGGAAAAACGCGCCCGTGCGAAACTGGACTTAGCTAAACTAATAAAATGCTCCATATGTTGTAAAATCCTTATTACTTAACTTTAATTGACGTAAAGTTTTAGTCACAGAACAGATAAAAGGTTTTAGTGGCGTGTGTCGTGCAGGTATCCAACTTGATTGTACCAATCAAGAAATTCCTTTCCACAAATTCTGGACTATGTAAATAAGGATTTGCTACTAGTCCATAAACTTTATTAATATATGAAAGAAACATTACCCAATTATATGCAGAAGGGAAAGGGGGACTTGTATTACTCGCTACTAATATGAGGCAATCGAATTAAGTTATGATCCTACTCCTAGACTAGCTGCTACCTGGTATGACTGAAGTGGTACTTAATTCTATTTACCCAACACATGGCAAAGCTTTGGTGTGAAAATACTGAATGCTGCTATTGACCAGATTAGTATTGGATACGAGAGATATGATAATTATTTAAAACGGGGAAATAAAAAATTAAAATAAACATGTTCAGTCAACAAAAGAGATAATATGCAGTATATCTATACTGCATAATTGTCTCTTTTGTTGACTGTATATAGTAAAAAATTGAATTGAAGGTTAGTAAGAAACTGATGGATGTTGTAGACTGAAATTAAATTTGATAAATGAGCTCTTTGTTTTCTATTAATAAAATAAAATTATATTCGAGAACATCCATTGGTTTCTAACTAAACTTCAACTATATTCGACGACCCTGCATACTTATCTCCTTTGTTGACTGTACATTATAAAGATGAAACAGAAGACAAAAAAAGGGCAAACAATTAGAAATAAATAACGAATCTGTCGCTGTTATGCTTGTCTATCTATACTCTTTGAGTTTATTTCAATTTCACTTTAAATCGTCATTTAGATTATGTACAATCAATAACATTGCACAAAATAAAACAGACATGGGGCTGCCGAAAGAAGTGAAAACATAAAACTATGAAATAAAGTTGCATAACACGTCGCCCTTATAGCTTCAGTTTTATATTACAGCATGTAGGTGATGCGAACCCATAAGATTGTTTCTTACCAAAAATCGCTCAACGCGCCTGAAGAAGTTTTCACTTCAAACCGCTTCCACAATACATACCACTTTTCGCACACTTGCCAGATTTTACAGCTTTGACATCAACCGGGACTTTACGACCATCGTCCAAAACATTTCAACCCTAATCCTATTAATTTCATGACGTAACTGTCGTACCACCAAAATTATTGTCCAATAAGTGAGTCACGTGGACCGGTTCCCACACCCACTGGGCGCCTACGCAGCGCACCGAAGCATTGACATCACTTATGCAAGGGTTGTTGTGTTACACTTGTTTTTATTTGGTTTCTTTATGTTCATTAATGTTCGTTTTTTCATGCTGATTAATGTTTTAAAGCATATTAATGTCTTTTCTTTCTTTCTCCTATAACTTAACTTCGTCAACTACTATATTTTTCAAAGGGTTTTTTACAATAACAATTCCTTTACAGCCACTAAATGGACTTTTATAACAGTCAGCAGCTGACTACATTTCATTAAAGGGCACCCTAGTTATACCCTTTTTAAATATCAGAATCAAATCCGATATATTAAACTCGGTTCACTTCCGAAGAACAATGAGGCAATCCTTTATTCTGCATTCTGTTTCCATGTAATCAATTAATGACAACCTATGGTTACATTACATACCTTGGTCTGTCTCGACATGTTCCCTATAGTATGGTTAATGTGATTTTGCGTATACTATAATTTTATTCTTGGCTTTTTTATTTTTTCCATTATAAAGAAACAATTGGCTCGTGGGTGTGTCATCTACGTTCTTATTGTTCTTACTTATTAACTTAGGTTTATCTTGTATTTTATCTTTAAATGTATTCTACATCTAGGCGAGATATTTTACATTTGTTTATATTGATTTTGAATATATGTGTATGATATTCAATTATTCATCTCTATTTCTCTGTGAGCTTGCATTGCTTGCGATGCTCAATAATAAAACCCAAAGCTGTATAGAAAATGTAACTGCTGTTTACCTTGTATTTTATCTTTAAGTAAATGTATTCTACATCTTGGCGAGATATTTTACATTTGTTTATATTGATTTTAAATATGTGTGTGATATTAAATTATTCATTCTCTTTCTCTGTGAGCTTGCATTGTTTGAGATGCTCCATAATGAAACCCAAAGCTGTATAGAAAATTTAACTGCTCATCTTTATTCAAACTGCTAACAATATGCTATCTAAACAAATATTTAATTAGTATTGCTAATTGCTGACTCGGTTCTATTGTTTCCTTGGCGATTCTTTCTCACAATTGCCATTGTGGTTAGACAATGTTGGGAGCTGACCTTAAGGATCATGATGCAACGACTTTTTGTTGCTGTAGGAAGCGATGGGTTCTTAGAACGGTGCCTTTCGATTTAGGTTCTGATTATTGGGAACACTGTCGTATCTTATTGTAGTAAGAATCTTGTGCCGTGTTTGATTTTGTGATTGTCTTTTGTAGCTTCGGTTGTTCATGTGATTTGTTAAAGATTACACGATTTCTCAGAAAATGATGAAACAGCCAACTCTTCCTCTTTATTGCTATAACTATCTTCATCAGCAATAAAATCTATTAATCGTCACTGCTTTCTCACCTTGTTTTACTTTTAATGATTATTTTAACGTTCCATATATAACACATTTAATTTCTTGTTTCAGATGTACGAGAAGGAAGCATAATTTGAGTAATGCGAACACTTCGGTGTCATAATTTCTGCGTAAGTACAATTTTATGTAACATCCATTATATGCGGTTGCCGATTCGTTTTCAATTCGACACGCGTAGTTAACGGGCTTGAAACTGGTGGTTACTGCTTGATCTATGTTGATGGTAGCAAAAAGATAAGCTGGTTTAGAACTTGAAGTTGTATGAAAAATGTGTCTGCGTACATTTTTCATGAGACTGCTTTTTTTGTCTAATCAGTGAGCGTACGACTCAATTAGATGTGGTTCGTTATGTGATTGATGTGTCATTAATATTTAAGTGCTTCTAAATTGTGCACGAAAAACAACTTTGCTTTTAGGAAATTTGCTTCGACTTACAAGCAATGTAACTCGAAGCCTTCTATACTTTTATTATTAGTGAACCTAAATTGAAATAGTTTTGTTTGTTAAATGAAATATGAAATAGCTTTTTTCGACGATCGTTGAGGTGTCAGGTAGTGGAGTAAAAATCTTATATTCTCACGTATTGACAGATTGAGGAATCTGACTGATACATACATCTATACTAATATCTATTATCAAGAGGTAATTTTTTTGTTTGTATGTAGGGGTTAATCTCTGAAACTGCTGCATTTTTGCATTTGATAGCCCAATACTTGAGGATGGCTATTTAGCATCACGCTGAGAAACTTAGGAGCCGAGTAAAAAGAAAATAAGTCAGAAAGAACGCTACGCGAAAACGAAGTGATAGCGCGGGCAGGTGATGCGATGCGACGTGGTGGGTCGGGGAACAAGAAAATTCACGCGGACGAAGTCGCTCGTATATGCTAGTGTACAGTATGGACGAAGATTAGCAGTATCGAAATAAAAATAAATTGCTCCACTTACTATTGAAACCTTAGACTTTTTATTATTTCTAATAGTGATGTTATTAATACATTCAGATGAAGTCGTTCTGATTACTTCTGATATAATATTTTACGACAATTTCTTTTTGAAATCAAGTCATATTCCGTTCAGGTTATGCCCATGAAATTCGATGATGTCAGATCTATAAAGATTATTCGGGATTGTGTATTAAGATGTGAAGGTACGACATTGATTTTGACTTTTATGATTTTATGTATTAATTTTATTATAGATACAATCGCCTTAACGGGTCCCGTAGATTCAAGGCGGTTTTTATCATATTGTATTTTTTATTTCAATAAGTACATAAATTTATGGCAGTACAACGAAATAAACATCTAATTTATAGTGGGTACATTAACGAAGTTAAAATCCAAATTAAGTAAATATGCGTCGACATAATTAAGGCAGCTGATTAGTTTGTATTTATGACCTATAAATATTCTTAAATAATCTCCCTTAATTACCGTCATCCGCTCATTAATTTAATGGGCCCTGTTAACCTAATATTATCTCCACATAAATAATTATTTTTGATCGTTAATAACCAGTAAGTTATTGTTAAGCTGGCCATACCTTCTAATATAATATCACGATATCGTGACGATCTCGTAATCGTATAGATAAATTTGTTCAGTGATATATTGCAATGATATTTCAAACATGGCTACTAGCTATGCACGTAGGGTAATGTTATAATTGGCATTATTTATGGTGTAATAAATGTTGATATAGGCCTATGATATATCTAATCTGGTATAGAAAAAAAAAAAAAAGAATCGGAAAAAGAAATAGAGAAATCAGAAAAACAAAACAGAAAAAAAGAGTAATTATCAGCAAGGACAGATCCTTGCTGATCTGATTAATCTTTTTTCTAACGAGATTTTCTTCAGTTCTTGAGTACAAAAATCCAACGTTTCTTTGGAAAGAACTGACACATGCAGAATTGCAAGAGGAGCGGTGTCAAAGACTTGACAACTCAGCACGTGAGCACGAAGTAAATATACCAGAGATAACTAGAGATAACTGCATATAATACATATCTCTGGTTGACTGTGCAAGTGTGCAGCACCTACACATCCTAAGCAGATAATGATAGGTCGCCTTACTGCGCCATGCAATACCAATACCATTACGTAGGAACTTTTGATTAGCTAAGTAAACATAGCTGCAATCTTTGCATTGGCTAACGCACTATCAAATACCTTATCGGCCTCAGCTTCTTCGAAATCAGATACAAATGCAACCAATTATGAGTGATTAGAATTCTTTTAAGCAATGTAAAATGCAACAGAAGTTAAAATGCAACAGAAGTAAAGTTAGGCAAGAATTGTTTGCAAAACTTGTTTAATAACAAATTCTACTCCAGTTTAGATTAATCTTTGGCTATAAAACTGCTGGGTTTATTGATCGGTTGGTTTGTGCAAGGGAAAACATTATCAGGGTACTTAAACAACTTGTCTTAAACGACGATATGTTTGTATTTATGAAGTTTTGTCCGCTTTAGACACTAGCTTTTGCTTGCCGTTTCGCTTGGTGTTGTTGTGTTGTACAGATTTCAAAGTTCATTTTTGATGTTTATTTGTATTGATCTTTCCTTTGAACTTCCCCAGCTGTATTCTTCATGTTGTCAATAAGAGTTTATTTGTTGATGTGGTGATCGCTTGTCATAGCATTGTGTCCTTTTTTGGATAGTCTGTTTGAACAGCATCAGCAGCAGTCACTACCCTATCATTTTCTAAGCATAGCTTTGAACCCCAAAATACCGTCATGCATGTTCCAGTACCTACTCTGATCCCCAAGATACAGGCAAACGTCTAGTTTGGGGATCACCGTCCAATCCGGAAAGAATGAATATGAATTTGAGAACCTACATAGGATATGGCTGTTTAAAAATTATCATGGTACCTAGATACCCTGACAATATAGTGTACCTTCCTACTGCGATTGCTTATCCTGTGTTACTAGTCTAGAAACGATAGAGACACAACATTAAAATAGCAACTATATTAGAGGACTTCGCGAAAATAATATCAGCACTTTATTCAGCAATTTTATTACAACTTTATCGTAATTCGATTCAAATGCAATCGCACAACGAAATCGATTCATTAGAACGACGCCCACCTACGTCGATCGAAAATCGCTTATTGTGTTGTAATATCGTAATTATGGTAACAATTTGTTAAGTAAACTATATTTTGCATCAATTTAGATAATACTGCTTAGAGCTCTTAGCGTGACCATGAATGGAGAATTTATTATCATTTGGAAAATGGCTTGCGAATAAACTTTATAATTTTATAACGTTTAGTTTAAGCGTTCATTTTACTTACCACTTGTGAAACGATAGCTTAATTACCCCTTGCATGTATTGTCCAATCAACTCAGAACATCGCAATCTACTGTTGGACATGGGCCTCCTCCAGGCTGCGCCATAACACCCTGTCCTCAACCTTCCGCATCTAGTGTGTCCCAGCCACCGTCTTAAGGTCGTCTGTCTATTTAGCTGGGGGCCGGGCGTCCCATACTACGCTTGCTGATAGGCGGTCTCCACTTCACGACGTCGTCTGTTCCACCAGCGATCGGTCCTTCGACAATTATGGCCAGCTCACTGTTACCTTAATTTATTATATTCAACATATTTTGCAATATGTCTAGTTTCCCTATTATATTTGCACGTGTATGTTTATCTATAACTAAACATTTCAGCACAGCTCTCAGCCTCTCGAGTAAAGCAATCTACTATCATAATATTATGCCTGCTGACCGGATGTTAGCGATCATCTTGCAATCTAGCTACTTGATGATGCTTCTCGACACTTGATGCACATCGGCATGACTTGACAAAAGTATTTATACTTTTACGATAGTGGATTTTAGATGTCTAGAGAAAAAAAATCCGTCAATTTTGGGGTGCTGTTTTAAACTATACAGATTAAAAAAAAACAATAGTCTGCTACATATAAATAGATTTTGAACTAAAGCTTATTTACGCTACTGTAGCGCTTCCGGAATGTTCACCGAGGCCAGGGTTGATGGTTTTCATGCCATTATACGGAAACGGTGCGCTTCTACTCTCGGTAGAATGCGTGCTAGCACAGCATTCTGAGTGTGTTGTGTGATAAGTGGGACAGCCCCATGCTGGCTCACTGGATACGGCTGCACACGTAGGTTGTCAGTCGTTTCAATTTTGTGTATTTACTAACATTAGGTTAAGATTTTTTACTAACAACATATTATTATGGATTTTAATCTGAAATAAATTTATTATTATTAATAGTTAGGGCTTGCGTGCCGTTGTGTAGACACAAAATGACAGTTATCATCATGAACATCCATAATTTTCACTGGTGTTTTGGTTCGATCCGGTGTAAATAAAACCTATAGTTATAAGTTATAATGTGACAGCACCGCTTTCTGTTGAAACCCAGGCTTTAGTTCAAAATCTATTTATATGAGTACAAGTTTTTTTTTAATTGGCATAGTTTTAAACAGCATCTTAACGAAATGACCGCTCCAATAAATACGAAAAATTGCATCATCATTATCACATTCACTTCTATCACAATTATGAAGCTTGAATGCATGACCTACAGTTCGTTTCGTTTCGCATCTGCTAATTCAAATGATTGATCACAGACAGACAAACTATGACCTTTTTTTAAGTTTTGTGAAGGTTCAATTAAATAAATTAGATTGATAGGTGATGGTTTACCTAATTAATTATTTTCGCAATTGGTTTCAAAACGGTCCAGTTAAGAGGCGTTGAGTTAAGTGTTGCACTTACAATATGTTTGTTTATGTGTTGCAATCAAGTTAATTAAAAGTTTATTCGATTGCAGCTTTAGAGGAGTCGTATTACCTGTTTAATTATGTTGTAAAGTCTGAAGAAAATAATCTACCTTTACTGTTGGACCAAAAGTACTTGACCACTATAAGGGCTCCTTCAAACAGGCGCGCCACGCGATAACATCGCGTCTGTTTGTAGGAACCTTAATAGTAAATAAAGCTGAAGAGTTTGTGGTTGAACGCCCCAGAGTATTCCCGATTAAGCACCTATTTTTAGAGCACCAAAGGTATTCCCATTTGACTGGAACTACCGGTCAGATTTGAAATAGTTATTTGTTATACAAGAGTGCAAAGTTGCTTTTTAACCGCGTGCTCAATTTTGATGACCGAGCAAGCGAAGGATTCTAATATTATCTAATATTATAAAATTAGAATCCTGAGCGTTAGCGAGGGAATCAAAAGAGCACGAGGTGAAAAATCTTTGCACTCGAGTGCAACACGTAACTTTTCATCCCACCTCAGCGAGGAAATGACTAAATGCAAAAAAAAAACATTTAGAATGACAAGATACTTTTATTTCACTTTAGGTATTAACTACTACATTATGATAGGTAAGTATTACAGAATAATCTTTAAATTATAACAAATAATACTTAGGTATAATTAAGAAAAATTGAAAGTAACGTTGCTACAGTTACTTAAGTTGAGTGTAATATTTTTGTTAAGTACTGTAATGTTAGTGTTGGTGACTTGTGTACTGTTTTTCGGTAAACTATCTGTCATACTTAATAGTTGTACTAATGGCTCCTACGATGCCTTTACATATTTTAGACTTATTTTGGATGGAATCCTCTATGTATCCCTCTACAACCGCATTGGACTTCCAGCCTCCATGGCGCTTAAGGGACAGGAGATCAGCTCCTGAATCGGCCAAAAGTGTGGCTGAAGTTCATCGGAAACAATGACCCGTGTACAAAAGGGGTTCTGGAAGTTTAAGAAATCTTGCTATTTCTCGTGGGATACTGCCAATTTTATTAGCACCCATAGGCTGTCTAACACACTTTCCGTTGCGATATTGTAGAAAAAATCGATTGATTGGAGTGTTAGGCGGGCGTAAGGCTTGATATTTCTCAACAATTGTTAGGTATTCCTTGCGAATGACGAAGTTGCGGTCTCTTTTTGTCTTTGTATTGGGTAAATTAATTAATAGTAAAGTCATCTGAATGTTTCTCAATGTTTTTGACATTAAGTTGTGTTAGTTCATTAGTTCGACATGCTCCGTATAAACCAATAATAAGAACAACCTGTAAATGATAAATGATAAATGATAAATGATTTTATTTCTGTAAGTAGGTTTGTACAAACACTTTTACACGTCAATCATATTTTTTTTAAACTAGATGAGGTCGGCGTTTCCTAACTGACTATTCTGAGAAGAAAGGCCGAAACAAACTCAGAAGTCACAGTCTCTTTTAAAGTCCAGACAAAATCTTGGTCAGATCGTGTGAAGACCATGTAGATTGGTGTCTGAAATGGTCTTTTGAGGAAAGAACCACACAGATTGAGCGGACCTGTCCAATCAGTGCACGCATTTGTCAAAAATCGTGCAGCTCAACTCAGAACTTGAGGAGCTCAACGATTCGACGAACAATACCAAAGACAGGACATTTGGGTAGGCCGCATAAACTACTCAAACTGCCAGATCATGATTAAAACTAAGAAGGAAAAAAGAAATGACCCACATAGTCCTCACATTCACAATAATTAATTAAAAAAAAATAATAAAAATTACTTACAAAGTAAATATTCATGTCATTGTCTAAATAAAATTCATCAATGTCAATGTGTATATAAAAAATCCGGACATAATCTTTGAGGACCATGTAGATTAGTGTCTGAAATGGTCTTTTGAGGAAAGAACCACACAGATTGAGCGGACCTGTCCAGTCAGTGCACGCATTTGTCAGTAACCGTGCAGCTCAACTCAGAACTTAAGGAGCTCAACGATTCGACGAACAATACCAAAGACAGGACATTTGGGTAGGCCGCATAAACTACTCAAACTGCCAGATCATGATTAAAACGAAGAGAGAAAAAACAAAAAAATTACCCACATAGTCCTCACATTCACAATAATTAAAATCATATAATACTTTATACAGTAAATGTACATGTCATTATTTAAGTAAAGAGATACTTAAAAAAAAAAGAAAATTATTAAAGTGTAAAATAGCAAAAATAAAAACAACAATCTAAACCTATTGGAGCAGCTCAATCCCAAGCCTTTTTGTCCTCAATATAGTCTTTTACAGTATAATAGGCTTTCTGACATAGTTTTCGCTTTATAAAAGATTTGAATTTATTAAGGCTTAGTTCTTGAATGTGGCTAGGAAGTTTATTATAAAAACGTATACATTGGCATCTAAACGAGCCACCTATTTTTTTGAGCCTTGTTGTAGGAACAACAAATTTGTGTTTGTTCCTAGTATTTATGTTATGGATATCACTGTATTTTTTAAACAGATTAATATTTTTATGTGCATACAAAAGATTATCATAAATGTACTGAGAAGGCACAGTCATTATATTAATCTCTTTAAATTTGTCTCTGAGGGAGTGTCTGGGACTTAATTTATAAATGGAACGAATTGCCCTTTTTTGTAAAATAAAAATTGTCTGAATATCGGCGGCATTTCCCCACAACAGAATACCGTACGACATCACACTATGAAAATAACTAAAGTATACTAAACGGGCTGTCTCTAAATCAGTTAAATCACGAATTTTCCTAACGGCGTATGCTGCAGAGCTAAGCTTTTTTGACAATTTATCTATATGGGGGCCCCATTGAAGCTTGGCATCCAACGTTATGCCTAGGAATACTGTGGTATCTTCAGGTTTCAACTCTTCATCCTTAATGAGAACACTAGTTTCTACTTGTCTAACGTGGGGTATGGTAAACTTAATACATTTAGTTTTTTTTCCGTTAAGAAGTAGGTTATTGACATTAAACCAGTTAACTACTTTTGCAAGGGCGTTATTTACATTGTCAGTAACCAGCTGCTGACGTTTGAGTTTAAATAAAAGTGAAGTGTCATCTGCAAACAACACTATATCATGTTCATCCCTTATGAGGTAAGGCAAGTCATTTATATAAATAATAAATAAAAATGGGCCGAGAATTGAGCCCTGGGGGACCCCCATTCTTACTACAGATCCGGGTGACCTTTTTCCGTTAACATCAACTCTCTGAATCCTATCACTCAAGTAAGAAGTAAGAAGATCCAGAGAGGCGTTCCGGATTCCGTAGTGGTGCAGTTTCCTGATTAATGTTTCATGAAGAACACAATCGAATGCCTTGGACAAATCGCAAAAGATGCCCAAAGCATCGCATTTGTCCTCCCATGCATTATAAATATGTCCTAAAAGTTCAACTCCTGCATCGGTAGTCGAACGACCCCTTGTAAATCCGAACTGTTTGTTATGTAGTAATTTATTATTATTAAAAAATCTTTGCAATTGATTTAAAATAAGTTTTTCAAAAATTTTACTAAAGGTAGGTAGTACTGAAATAGGTCTATAATTAGTAGGGTCTGATGTACTACCCGATTTAAACAACGGTATTGTAACGTAAAGAGTAGTAGATAAATTAATAAAATTGATATGCATGCATAATTATGCCTATCAACATTTACTAAGTACCTACGTATTAGATTATGTTAAGTAGTTGATTAATATAGGTACTTAAGTAGATACTGAATGTGCGACTGACTTACTTTTGTCGCCAAATATACGGAATCAGGTGCTTCGTTAAGAAACTTTTCAATTTCAGATGCTGTAAAAACCTTCGATTTTTTTTTTAATTGCCACTAATTTAGGATAGGTGTCGATATGTATGTCTTTTTTCATCTTTATTGTTGCTTTTAGCATTGAATACGTACTCCATAGAGTGCTTGATTTCTTGGTTTCGGATAATTCAATAAAATATGCCAGCAAAACGTTTTCTGAGAAAGTTTTGGCTCCTAGCTTGTCGCCACGTGTTAAACATATCGTACTGTTTCAAATACTTCTCGCGTGATTGTTGAGGGAGAAAGCTCATTTGCGCATTATTAACAGTTTCAGTCAATTCTGTTGGCGTCAAATAAACTTCCTCGTCACTAGAACCACTCATATTACTTATTTTAGGTTTTTCACTTGTTTTCAAGTTTCTTGTTTTTAACCGGTTATAACAATATGACGTGAAAAGAAAATGAAGCGCGCAAAGCCAATTAGAAAAAAAGTACACCAAGAAGTCTGAGTTTTTAACAAATTAAAAAAGGTTGTATGATAAATTCGGCACCATGGAGGGAGAAGTAAATAGGTTTAATGATGTTTTGAATTCACAAACTTAGTGCACACGATGTTCTAAATTCAATTTACTTTATCCTCTAGCGGATAAAAACGGCTTTTGCACTCAGATATCGAAGAGCAAAAATACTCTTTCCGAGATGGGGGGATGAAAAATTCTTTTTGCATTTGATAGCCTAATTCTTGAAGAAAGCTATAGGTTACCATCACGCTAGGACCCTTAGGAGCCGACTAAAAAAGTCAGAAAAAACGCTAAGCGAAAAAGAAGAAGAAGAAGACGGGGTGTGTAGGGGGAACAAGAAATTTCACGCGTACGAAGTCGCGGGCAAAAGCTAGTTTGTATTACTTAATTTCATATAATGCTCTGAAAAAATATGATTATTTTGTTCCTTGTCCTACCAGTTTTTATCAGAATATTGCTCCCAAACGTAAGACAAGTAGAATATACCCAGGAAAGGTTAAAAAAAAACAGAAGTAGAGCTTCCCATTCCAGTTTCCAATATCTTCGGATGGTAATAAACTGAAACTCCTCATTTTATATAATTTTATGGTTAGTTATAAACAAAGGAAGCGCGCGCACCTGTCTTCCGTACGCGGTGCGATTGCGCAGACCAGCTGTTTGATTGCCAGCGTAAAAAATAAAAGGGTTGCTGTTAAAAAAATATTACGAGGATAAAGCCGATTAAGTGCTGAGATGAAGTTGTTATAAGTTCCGTAGACAATTTTATTGAGTTTTTTATAGAGTTGCAAACTGTTTTGTTCTTTTAGAAACCTGTGCGAATAATATACTTCAAGGCTTTTCGTTTCTTTTCTTTTGTAGCCAACCACAAGTTGCAATATTCGATGTAGATAAAAAGTCAACTCTGCCTATGCTGTCCTCTGCTGGCCATAGACCTCTGCCAGGATTGCCGCACCCAGTATATCCAGCAATGAACTATAATGTTTCAGAGATATTGTCACAAATCATGCAACATATCGGGACTTGAGAGCAAGTCCGGACCAGCCTCTACTCTGTTTTCATTTCATAACTGTTTCCGCGTTATATTTCCATAAGCTTTGATCTTTAACTTACCTCCCACTCGTTCATAATCAAATTCCTGGTATAATGAAGCCGTTTTAGCCGCCCATACCTTTTCAGCTGACTGTATTAGGTCAGCTTTGCTTATACCACACTACCGACACGCCCCAGCTTCGCACGGTTTTTATGACATGACGAAACATGGAGATTTCCTTATTATATTAATGTATTATACACATAAGTCTTCGGATATGGATAGGAGATTGATGCTGACACATAAATCCCTGGAATCAATTCTTTAAATAATGGTGCAAATCATATCAAGATCCGTTACGTAATCTGGAAGAACAACGCGGTCACACAGTCAGACACGAAAAACTACTTTAATTTATAATACGTATAGATGTACTCTTTATAGAGGGTCCCGTGGCTAAATAATGACAGCCGCACAGGTCGATCGATCAGGTTAAGCTACGCTTGCCGCGGTTGGTCTGTGGATGGGTGACCATCTTTACATACCGTGACCCCTCCGTGCCTCGGAGCCGTTGGTCCCGGCTGTCATTCGTGGATCTTTGACAGTTGTTACGGGTAGTCAGCAGCCCGAAAGTCTGACAACCAGTCTTACCAAAAGGTATCGTATTACCCAGTAACTGGGTTGTGGAGGTCAGATAGGCAGTCGCTCCATGTAAAACACTGGTATTCAGCTGCATCCGGTTAGACTGAAAGCCGACCCCAACATAATTGGGAAAAGGCTAGGCAGATGATGATAGATGTACTCTTTATCTTAATTTTTTTGTCACTCACATCACACAGGGGATGGAGACGAGAATATCGTTATCATACATCGATAAAAGTATATTTTATCGAAAGAAGGAATCATATTCAAATGATGAGAATGTTGAGATGTTTTTTTTAGGGCAAGTTAAATTACTTCATTGGGGTTTATTAAAATGCTAAGTTTTAGGACATGTGACTTTTATTACAGAGGCAATACAAACAAAACCTCATGCAGGCTATACCATACATTACCTTACGACATTAGCTTTTGATATCAAATCGAATCAGTTTAATAACTTTAATATACCTTCTGAAGCTAAATCATTTCCGAACAGATTACGATATAGGTGCACGGTGCACATTATTGCCTTTAATTTCATAGTAGGTACTTCAAATAAGCAAGAACCGCTCGCACCCAACGCGGCCTTTGCGTTTCGTCACAGCAACATTCCTGGGCCGCGGATCGAGTGTAGGGCTGACAAGTAATCTAGGAAAATGTCCAATCCAATGTTGAAATGCCTTGAAAAGCTAAACAATGTGGGTGAATAATGGCTATAAATCAAGGGACATCAAGAAGTTGGGCGTTAACACGGAGGAAACGAAAACGTGCAGTAATTCGAATTGATAAGTTTGTTAGTAGTCTTACGGCATTCTGTATCCCCTAAACTTATGGGTCCTGTACTCCATTAGCTGATGAACATCGGGGAAAAGAATAAGAATATTTTTTGGTACAAAATATGTAGGTTAGTTATTCATAATTATTTAAATTCTTACTGTAACTTGATTCATTTACATGTTTACTTGAACAGTGGAACCTAAACAAGCAGACCCTGTAGGTATCTTGGGGGCCACAAGTCATCAGTGTCGTTGTCGAGTTAAGGAATTGAAAATCCCTCTTTAATAGTCTTCTGTAAATCACTCTACATGGCAAGTAAATTGTATTACTAAAGTCACAGTAGACGGCATGCGGCAGTGACAGCTGTCATCATTAGGAAAAGATTGCATCTGTTTGCAATTATCTCCTTTCCTTACGCTGCTGGCCACTTTCAGTGGGTTTACGGTGAGTCTTCCATGTTTAATCCTCTAACTCCCTCTTACGACACTAACGGGAAGTGACAGGGAGGTCAAATTCTAGCAAGACGATTATACAATATATTATAGGTACACGTGGGCCAACCCTAATGTAGCGTCGAGTTGTCTCAGCATGCCGACAAACATGTTGATTTATGTAGCGTGTTATTCTAGTTTTGGGAACTTCCAATTAAAGCAAGACGAATTAGTACAAAAGCTTTAAGGTGCGCTTCGACTGTAAATAAAACGTGTGGCTGTTATGGTCGATGGGGTATGAGGAATTATTGACGTATCACTTTATAAGAGCATGGTTGGAGGAGCTATTAAGTAATTGGAGATAAAAATCCAACTTTTGAGGTCTAATTATTATTTATTGCTGTAAATCTGGAGACCAGTTTATACAGAGATGAAAAGGTATATACATAATTTGGCCCGTGTATCTAAATTCGACTTTTCATCACTTCTTTCTTTAGTGTCACGAATGATTAGTTCTGCTGTATGTTCCGTTTCGTGTCCCAGTAATTGAAACTCATAGTTCAAAAACGAATTAACTTCCTACCTACACAATTCTGGACCTCGCTTATCGGGGAAACCTGCTGTCCAACCTATAAAGTAACTACGTAAGTTAATTTCACACCCACGACCTGCAGGTCGTTTAATTAGGAAGTGAGTCATTCACTATGCATTGACGTATGAACCTTGCACATTTACTGACAGCTGGTCAAATTAACCCACTGGCCTACGCTATTGCTAAAAGAAACTTTGAAGCAATAAGTATTTATTCCTTTGAAACGATACTATTATTAACCATTACATCAAATTCAACAAAAACTTAATAACAACGAAAAGTTGCGGTCACTTTTTGCATAGAAAAAATAGTGTATCGAAGTCGGTTCGCTCTGTTTCATGTGAATTTCGTTCGAAATGGGACGAAAGGGAAATTCTAAGTGAATGTAGGTACGGTTGACTCTTTAAAAATGGCCAATTTTAGGGCTCGTATTTTGGCATAATCGGTGTGATCGGCCGAAAGGAGGGTGCTACAGCTACTACAATACATGTGTGAGAGATAATATGAATTAAAAGTGAGGGCTAACAGGAGAGAATGGAAGCAAACGATATTTTGCCGACCCCAAGCACGTAACATGGAACTAGGGCAGGAAAAAGGAGGGTGCAACCACGCATCCTATCGATAACGCAAGGCTGGAGGAAGAAAAAAAGAAAAGTGAGAATACGGAATGAAGGTGGCCTCATTTCTGAAAACCACACTAGACGTTTGAATATGACATAAATAAAGTTTCTATCAGAATCAGACTACATAGGAAATAGGAATTACTAGATTAGGTTTCGTGGTCGTGAAAGGTAATCTCGCCTACCGCTAAACGTAATTATGTTTTGACGTTAATATTTTATGTTTTGTTCATTTCCTTTGCACACAGAACGTAACGGGGTTAAATTGGTCAATTATATTATTGTATGTTAACTATATGGTCATAATAGTTAACATACGATAAATTCCAAGTCCGGTAGCGGGATTATATTATTTATTTTAATATGCTAGGTCTAATTACCTTTGCTTCACAGGTGATAGGACATTAAGTATTAGTAAAATTATCCTTTACAAAAGCTATATTCCTCAAATTACAACGGTTAACGAACCTTGCTGCGTTAATTGCCGCTAAATTGCTAATTAACTGGCCTTAAGATTAGCATAATGAACTTTGCTAATTCTATCATTGTTCTACAGTCATGTTTAATTGGAGAATACTATTGGTATTTAGCTGCATCCGGTTAGACTGGAAACCGACCCCAACATAGTTGGGAAAATGTTAGGAAGATTGATTTATTTATTGATAAAATATTGTTTGACAGTCCTTGTTTTAGCGTGTTGACCTCTTGACCAAAAACAGATGTTTTTGTGTCGACTAATGACCATAGTGTTGTTTCTTGTCGATGTTGATCGTTTATCATTTATCTTATTTTAGGTGGCTGGCAAAAAGAAAAGTATTTTGTTTTTAAATCTCTCTGTAAGTATTTTTTTATGAGGATTGATTCGACTCTTGCTAAATTCTTATTCAACGATTGAATCTTTATTGATTATTAATATAACTTATTTGTGTAAGGCAATAAATCAGTCATCTCCTGCATACGGCGGGGTAATTGCGTAATAGTTCAACAACATTCATTGCTTTATTTAGGTACGTTGTAGAGCGGACAAATTTTTCGAAAATACTAAGCAATGAATTAGCAATATCCTTCAAAATGATTCCGATTGTGAATGAAAGTGTGGAATGCATGAAGAAACCTCCTCGTGTAGCGCAGTTTGTTCCGCCAGTTACTCAACTGAACCGAACGCTCGGCGCGTCCTGGACAGTCACACCCAACACCTTATTTGACTGGCCAATTCTTCCCTTGCGGTGGTAGGGTTAACGCCCGCCTGGTTTGCGACCACCCTCCCACCGGAGTCCGGCGTCAAGCAGCCTGTCAATGCCTGGGAATTCCAAAGGCACTAGGCATCTTCTGGACACGCTCGTTCTATGATAGACCTCATCCATCGCTTTCCATTAGGCGTGATTGAGGTCAAGAACGGGCCCATTGAGCAATAAAAAAAAAAATGCAATTGGTGTGCAGGTCCATCTGATGATGGGTAATCTACGACACGTCGGGTGACTTGTTCAACCATCTGTAACAATAAAAATACTATTTTGTTATCTTGGCTTGTGTACGTGCAATGGCCTAAGATTTATATGGCTAATGTAATATAATAATTGAAGCGAACCAAAGTGATAAACATTTACTTTCTGTACTTAAATAAAATAGCTTTTTAAAGCACTACAACTAATGTTTGTCTATAAAAATCTTTTAAACAAAAATTGTAATCAAAAGTCAATATTTGTTATTGAATATTTATGAGCAATCGTTTCCAAACAAAATAAGAACATTATGATAATAACTTAAATAAACATGTATTACGAAACAACAGGGTAAAATTGTTTTCTTGCTCATCAATTTATCTACATAGGTGACCACAGAAAAGATAAATTAATTGTTTTGTCTGTCTAAGTGACAAAGATCTTTCAAGAGTGGTTTTATATCCAAATTCAGATCGACATATGTACGGTCTGCAACAAATTTGCATAGGCACAATAAAGTTGAAATTTCTGTGAACACGCGCCCGCGCCGCGCAGGCCCGTACCTACATCTGTGTGTGTACACTGGCTAACGTCGAACGAAACAAAAAATAATTATACCGTCGCTTTTTCACACGCGCGGCGTAATTACGTATGACCTTGGTTGGTTCATACGATTGCTAAAATTCACATCTTCATAACAAGTACCGCTAGCGGATAGCGTTGCGTATTGGATTATTAAACAAGTTGGCCTAGGTTCGAATCTCGAGATGAAACTTTAATTTATCTTTTCAACAATATTCTTATCTTTTTTTATTATTATTCGATTAATTAATACACGAGAATAATAATGTAATATTTATTTTATTTGTATTATTATATTTTTATTGAAATATGGGATAAAAAAAAAAGATTTTTAAGTGATTTCCAAAATTTTATTCGTTATAATTTTATAAATAAACTTTTAAAACAGTTTATTTTCTCATAAAGAACAATTTATTGAAGTAAAGCATGTGAACTACTACCATTAGACTTAAAATATTGTAAGTATCTTTAATAAAATAATATTGTTCTATATATATATATTGCGGTTATAGCTTAAGTATTCATTTTCATTATGAAAAGAAGATTGAAACTATAAACCTCAAAATAATCCTTAATACGGTTAAGACACAATATTATTTTAATATTACTAAAATCAATTTGTAATTTATAACTTAATACGTTGTATAACCCCCATTATTATCCATGCTATCAAGTAAACGCTGGCGTATGGATCCTATAATATTTAAACATATTTCTGCATATTTCCTTGCAATGCAACTTCATCTGGTAACTGGTTCGTTAAAACAACATTTCTTTCTTATTCACTGACCAGCTGGGGCCTTCCACTGTCGATCGCGTTCGACTGGCACGGACCCTCCGACCTTTTGACCTTCCTACTCACAGTAGGTAGGTAATTTCTCTAAAACAAAAAAGGAATATTGTAAGGCTACTAGCAAAATGATAAAATATTATTAACTACTATTTTGAAAAAAAAATATTTTGAAAATAGTTCAAAAGATAAGATTATAATTTATACTTAATGTTATATTCATCATTCCAAAAGTAAATAAATAAACTCTTGGAAATATATATTTTTTCTTCTATTTAGACCCTATGGTAAATATAAAACGTTTAATAAAATAACTACAAGGATCAGCAGTTATACATTAATTAAATAAATGTTCGATAAAAGAATTAAATCATAATACTCACAGTCAGTCCGGTTTCATCAAATATTTGTGGTATAATATTAAGTCCACTTTTACGCAGCGCGATAATATCCGCTTTCATCTCAATATTTAAATTTGCTTGCGTTTCAAAATGAATAACACCTCTAATAGATTAAACACACTTCACTAACCCACAATATCAAATTATTATCAACCAACAAAGAACCACAACATTCTTTCGCGGTGAATGGTGCATCTGTCCACCTTATAATTAATTTATTTATTAAGATTTCTGTGGGTATAATCATAAAGTTTTACGAACTATGTGAACAAGACGAACATGACACGGAACTATATTCAATAGCGTGATTATTCGAGTAATATGCGGGTGTGTGTGTCAAATTACTCATTAAAAGAAGGTCGTAAGTCACTAACTAAACTTCAAACTATAACTTTGCGAATTCGCTTAAGGACTTTTGATCGACACTGTACCTATAATTATGACAACTATTGGCTTTATAATTTTAAATTACCTACATCGAGATATCGGCGCCCAACCTCTTACCCTGGATTCAATACGTGATTCTAAAAACCTGAAACCCCCGGATTGAAATTTTTTGACAGTTAAGTATTAAAAAAAATCTACCGATAAATGCATTTTAACCGCGACGGTATTGCACTTTCTAACCGACGAAAAATTTCTACGATTTCTAAAATCAAGTGCTGAATTCATGGTTACAGTTTACGCGTCGATGGGTACCCCCCTGTATTTCGGGTACGTATCAAAATCCCGAATTTTAAAAGACCAAATTTTACAATACCGATGGACGAAATCCCGAAAATTGAAACGCTGAATGGTTGTTTGGTCGAAAGTTTAAAATCCCGAAAGTTCATATGCCCGAAAGTTTAAAAAGCCGATGTTTAAAATTCCGAAGTTCAAAATCCCGAAATTGCCACCGTTTCCGAGAAAAATGATTTTTTGTAAACCTAACCTCAAAACACTTAAAAGTTGCCTAAAAAGCGTAGTCGGAGGTTAGGTTCATCATAGGAATCAACTTTCTCAAGAAAAAGCGAGCGAAGGGCACCCCGAGGTTCGGTTTTGTTAGGTTACTTTAAACCCTTTACACAGAAATAGGGGCCCCGCGACCGCTTCGCGGGGCCCCTATTTCTGTGCTCCTTCTGGCTCTGCTGGCTCCGTCGAAATAGGATGCAAAAGCGAAAATACCGTCGCCGCCCGGCGAGGGGCTCCGCCGGCGCCGTCTATGTCGACGGAGCCAGTTCTCTTCAGTTCGTCCAGTTATCTTTTTTTAAATAAGACATTTCGAAAATGTTCTCTCCTAACTTTTTAGACCTTTGTATCCTACTTAAGCGTATGAAGTTTCATTAATATCGGTTCATTAATTTCGAAAAACAATGGCTTGAAAGTTTGTGACGGACTCTCGTTAATTTTAATGCGTTTTTCAAAATTGACATTGGTTTAAAGCCAACCTTGTTAAATGAAGGAAAAAATCTTTTTATGGGTGTTGTACAAAATTACTGCTCCAAGCTGACTTTTATTGAGATGTTAAGTGGGACAAGACGAGAATGTGCCTACAAGGCTGTTATAAAATCCTGATGGTTGAAAAGCCCTATAGACACAAACAAAATTTTTGTTCAAATAGTTAATCGTGTGTGTAGCTTGATGCCTACAGATAGGATTGGTCCACACTAGCTCAAGTCTGCCTTTGACCTGCAGTGAGACTACATAGGCTAATAAAAAAGTAATAAAAAAAAAACTCAAAATAATTATAAGTCGGTGTCTTGGGATCTGTATTTTAGTTTTAGTTTTTTATTTGTTTTGATGTAAATCTTCGATCAACAATAATTGTTGATCAAAGATGTAAATATTGCACTAGAATTTGACCAAGGTTTTGAGATGTTTTACTACACCCTTAGCTCGTATCAATAAGCCAGGCCGTCACACTTACACGTATTAGTCCATATCTTGAAAATTTGTGAATCGATTTTGATGAAACTTGCACTGTTCCCTAAGTTGAAGTAAATGTAGGTAAGCCAATAAAAAAATGGTCACGATCCGATTAATAGTTGCGGAGAAATGTGTGGGATAAACACATACATCTATAAAATTTTGTATACTTGTTTGGAAGCCCTAATAGATTGTCATATGTGAATATAATGCAGTTCCAATAATACATACATACGTGTCGAATTAATAACCTTCTTTTTTTTGAAGTCGGTAAAAATAAATAAAGACATCGTGTACGTTTTCCTACAGTAGTGAGAAATATGCGTTCTTCTATTCGTCAAAGCTCAGGTATGCATTATGCATATCCGAGTGTAGGAATCTAGTCCTAAACCTATTCAGCGAATACTTGACGCGTATAGAATTATGTACATTAAAGTTTCGGGTCGACCCTTTCTAAATATCTCGCCAATTCAATAAACAAATACCAAGAACACTTTAAGATTTATTGTTTTAGTAAGTTTCAATTAAATTAAATTATTAATCAACGAATATGACTGTAGGCGGCTCTAGATTTGGAATTGCTTGCAGCAGTAACGTGAGTTTACTTAAATGAATTAATGATGGCCGATTGTAAAATGAAAACAAATCCAATTACTTGATTGCTCTAGTTCTTCGATTGTTGGTTGTGACTGGCTAATAAAACAATCGAGTTCTCAGAAATACATAGCTGCGATTTTCTTAACAAAACAATGGGAAACGAATCGTCGATAGTCGAATAAAATAAACCTGATTGGTGGTGCGTCAGATTGAGTTAATTCGATTATCCTAACAGCTATTCAATTGTTTTTTAGAGCAAATCATTTCTTGAACATTTGAATTGTTTGAGTATGATTTGCTTGTGAATAACCTTCAGTAAAATGTTTGTAGGTAAGTAGATATTGTTTCTATAATATAAAACAGTAGCACCACTAAAAACAATTTGGTAATGTAAATAGCTAGGTTTGATCATAATAATAATGAATTACCAAAATGTAGAGCATTGGATCTTCAAGGCAATGAAAGTTTTAAGCTGTTGCCTGCGGCAAACTTTCCATCAAATTATTTTAGAAGAACATAATATGCTCTATTTTCTAGTTTATTTTTTAGATACTTTCAACTGATTACCTAAATCACTCAGATCTCACCGATTACTCAGATCTCGGAGTAGTGGTGGCCCAGTGGTAACGACCGCGACTTACGAGATATAGGTCGTAGGTTCGAACCCTGACAGGCGCTTTACTTTGTGTAAATTATTTCATCACTACTGCTCTCAAAACGGTAAAGGAAAACATCGTGAGGAAACCGGCATGTCCTAGAACCAAAAATTCGAAGACATGTGACATCTACCAACCCGCACTGGGTCCGCGTGGTGGATTACGGCCCACTCCCTCTCACAGAGAGGAGGCCTGTGTCCCAGCAGTGGGAACGTTATAGGCTGATTATGTACTCAGATCTCAAATGCGTGTGCAGCATCTCCCCACAGTCAATGACCCATCTTCCATTTTGCGCACTTCCGCTGTTACCTGTGCACTTGATTACCATGACTGCGTCAGTGAGAGCAGTTCGCGTAGAAAATTCCAACATCCATACTATACCTATTATAAATTCGAAAGTAACTGTCTGTCTGTATGTTACTGTCTTTTCACGCCTAAACCACTGAACGGATTTCGATAAAATTTGACAGAGATATAGATGGCATTCCGGGGAAGGACATAGGATAGTTTTTATCGACATACCTCGCGGGCGAAGCCGCGGGCGGAAGCTTGTGTTATATAAACTTTTTGCCATCGATTGGCTAAAAAGAAGACCGATTACGCACAAGCGTAGACGCGTGCAAAGTTTATTAAAGTTTCTATCTCCTTATTTATGTATCATTCTATCAGCATTACTTACGTTATTAGCAGTACACTATGTAATATTAATTGTAATCTAAAGCCTAATCTATCGTCTATGAAATTTTACGCTAATCTGTTCACTCGTTTACGACTTACAAGTACTTAATGGTTAGTAGTCGAGTAAGCTTTAGTTACGCATAATTATCTGGGTACCGAGTATTTTACAGACTACTCGATTTAGATCATCGATTTAGTATGGCTTATCGAATAAACTGGAAGTTGGTATATTTTATTTCCTCAAATGTACCTGTCGTTATTGAGCTTTATTACATTTTACGGATTACTCGATTTAGACCATCGATTTAGTATAGCGTATCGAATAAACTGGAAGTTGGTATATTTTATTTCCTCAAATGTACCTGTCGTTATTGAGCTTTATTACATTTTACGGATTACTCGATTTAGATCATCGATTTAGTATAGCGTATCGAATAAACTGGAAGTTGGTATATTTATTTCCTCAAATGTACCTGTCCTTATTGAGCTTTATTACATTTTACGGATTACTCGATTTAGATCATCGATTTAGTATAGCGTATCGAATAAACTGGAAGTTGGTATATTTATTTCCTCAAATGTACCTGTCCTTATTGAGCTTTATTACATTTTACGGATTACTCGATTTAGACCATCGATTTAGTATAGCGTATCGAATAAACTGGAAGTTGGTATATTTTATTTCCTCAAATGTACCTGTCGTTATTGAGCTTTATTACATTTTACGGATTACTCGATTTAGATCATCGATTTAGTATAGCGTATCGAATAAACTGGAAGTTGGTATATTTATTTCCTCAAATGTACCTGTCCTTAATTGAGCTTTATTACATTTTACGGATTACTCGATTTAGATCATCGATTTAGTATAGCGTATCGAATAAACTGGAAGTTGGTATATTTATTTCCTCAAATGTACCTGTCGCATGTTGTTATTGAGCTTTATTATGACCCACGGATATCTATGATTAGGATAAAGAGTTCACATAATCAGTCTATATTTTTCCCACTGCTAGGACAAAATGCCTTCTCTCTTCTGAGAGGGGGTGGGCTGACGCTGTAATTCACCACGCGGGCCCAGTGCGGGTTGGTAGATGTCACATCTTCGAATTTTGGTTTTCTTTCCTTCACCGTTTCGAGAGCAGTGCTGAAATTATTTACACGAAGTAAAGCGCTAGGGTTTGAACCCACGACCTACAACTTGGTAAGTCGGGGCCGTTACCACCACCGGGCCACCACTGCTCCTTCTAAAGTAATAACTTGGATTCTGAATTAATATTTTGAACGCGAGTAAAACACCTTTAGGCCACAAATATAACACAAAGCACAAAACAATATCGTAAAGTAATTCCACAAATTATCTCGAACGAAACGATCACATAGTTTTGCTGACCGTCTTCCTTAGTCACGCATGTTACGTAACAAAGACAATATTATGGAAAATAATTATAATTCGCATAAAGCAAGCGTGAGATAAAGCCATGGTCTGAAGGTATGCGTTGCGTGCGAATGCGAGGTCATACAATAGCCGCTTTCTCATAGACCTGAACGGAAAGAGCTTGAATTATCATTTCAGGTGAGCTTGCAGCTAAAAGGTACACATGAATAAGGCCGCAAATGTGATAAGGTTTTAAGAGAAGCGGAAGATTTAATGAGCATGTCTTTGTAAAGCCTACCACCTAAGTTCATATTGTGGAACGTAATAAATACGATTGTAGGTTAAACTTACTATACTAAATTAACTAACAAAATATGAAAATATAATACCGTAACCTAACTAAAACAACAAACTGAAATTAGAATAAGGCGTCGGAAAATTGCTCCGCATAGCTATCGACTGGTCAGGTAATGTACCTTGGAGACTGGCGGCATATTGAGTAAGAAACGATGAATGGATTGTGTGAATGAAGATGTCGAAGAAAGTGGGTGAAATCTGAGATGATTGATAGTGATGTAGCGTAGAATGTCGACAACAAGTAAATTGGGATAAGGACTAAGAAACTTGATATGGATACTGCCATAATATTTGGTAATGACACAAGATTTTGGCCTCCAGCACTACTAATATATAAGAACCTATACACATAACATCACGCCTGTAATCCCAGAAGGGTCAGGCAGAGGTGTACTTATAGTAACACCCACATTTCCTCAGTTGTGTTAAGTCTCGTGTAATATGGAGCGAAACAAATCAAAACTCCGGGCTGCTACTGAGAAATTCCAGATGAAAAAAACCCAATAACACTTCGCCCGACCTGGGAATCGAACCCAGGACCTCCTACTCGGCAAAGTGCCTATTTTCCACTAAATTGAAGATATCCGACAGCATAAGTTACATTTCGGAAACCGCCTATTAAACAAATGCACGTTTCCAATTCCAACGACTGAAGTTACAAGTATTGCAACATTCTTAAGTTAAATAATTACAGTGATTTTCTCTTATGACGTAAGCAGAACATGCAAATATCTTCCTGCCGCTTCTACATAACTGTTTAGACGAGTTTCTGTTTAAACTTTACCGTTACACATGATTTATCCTCATGTGTCATGTGAATTTCAGATATTTTGGCAAAATTGACCGCGACTGACGAGTTTCAGGTCGTACGTTCGAACGCAAACAGGCGCTTTACTTTGTGTAAATTATTTCATCACTACTGCTCTCAACACGGTGAAGGAAAACATGGTAAGGAAACCGGCATGTCCTAGAACCAAAAATTCGAAGACATGTGACATCTACCAACCCGCACTGGGCCCGAGTGGTAGATTACGGCCCACTCTCTCTCACCGAGAGGGGGCCTGTGTGCCAGCAGTATACATTATATGCTGATCACGTGGCAGATGGTGAGTCTATTGCCATCAACCGGGTATAAATCCAGACACCGGGTTACTTACTGAGAAATTCTAGAGTACATTTCTATGTTCGACTGATAAGCATATTGATATATGCGCTTAAATAATTAATCTTTTGACCGCCACACATCAAAAACGTGTCCTCGGCGTCAAAGTCTGTCATGTAGTCGAACCGTGGCGTGCTGGGCAAATTATGGTTTGTCATCTATACATGACTGCGGCGGTCAAAAGGTTAAGCAAATCTTAATTACTGATGATATTATTACGTTTTAAGACAAAGTCTAACTTAATCTTTACTTAAAAGTTAAATGTTCTAGTTAAAGTAAGTAACGGTTGTAATGGAATAGATAGCCATTAAAATGCCGTTCTCACGTTTCAGGCTGTAGGTATAAACAAACGCCCAGTCTTTGCAGATACTATTGACAATAAAATATGTTTCAAAGATTTAACTTTGACTGATTTTAAGGTAAGGATAGGACAGCATTCCCTACCGTATTACGAGTTCAAAATATTTAAAATTATAATTGAGACGATTGTTTATTCAGTCGAGAAGCAGTTCTGTTCTCAATGAGGTAGGTAATTTATTTTTTAAGATGGCAATGCTTAGCAAAACTTGCTTTACCAGGAGAAGCCTTAGCTAATAAAGATGAAATTCGCAAAACACGTATTCGTTTGTATGACTTTGACAGGTGTCTAGAACGCATTCTCGTCTGTCGCACCGTAAGGCTTCTTAGAAAACCTAAAAAATAAGGTAAAATTTTGGAACGAACATAACATTGTAAAAAGAAGATAACAGTCGCAGAATGACACTATGCTATGTTCCATTTCCTACGCTTAACGTGCTAATAGTGTGGCCCAACCCGTCTATCGATATCGAGGTCAGAAGTATTAGCACTTATTATCAACATACTCGTTCACGCCCACCCAACTTCCTATAGAAAGTTTAAACAAATACATGAAAGGAAGCCTCTAATGAAGCTATTGATAAATTAATTATACCTTTATGAGCCTCATATAAGAACAGGTTATAATCGGTGTTTTGGGAGTAGTATAAATAAAAATGGACAAGATTTATTGATAAAAGCAACAGTTCAAAGCTAAAAAGATTCATCTTATTTAGTTAAAAGGCCCGCAGTCAGGTGGGACGGGACGGTGCAACGCGATTTTGGTAGAAGGATTTACATCAAGTTTTAATAGAAATTGTTCTACTACAGTTGCGTCGCGCCTGTCTGCGAGCCTTAGGCTACCTATTAAACAAACAAGAACAGAAACTTTCGGCTATTAAAAAGTCTAAACAAAATAATGACTGACGCAGTACCAAGACCCACGCACTACTTTTAGATCTTCAGATTAGTCTCAAACATACGGATGGACATGGACATCGTTACATGGGTGCCTGATTTTATGTAGTGATTACTCTGTCGCTTATCACATGAACCAAATGAAAACAGCGCATTAAAGTATATTACCTGTTTATCGCCGCGTTAAAGGAGCTGGAAATCAACTGGAAACTGGTTAATGTTTCCGTGGCCAACAGCCCAGCAATTTGTCACTGCTCCTGTACTATTGCAATCATTAATCCCCAACACATTATTGCAGCCGTTCCAACCAGGAACGTACTTCTTGTTGACACTGATTGGAGTTCCTTTCACGCGCACAGCGGAAAGAACATGACAACGCGAACATCAAAGCTGCTACTTTGCAAACAGACGGGCTTTTGAAAAGGGAGCGAGACGGTTAGATTGCATCACGTAAGTTATTAGACGCTATGATGAGGGGATATCGACTCTCTTACATAGCTCGACATGCACGCAGTAATACCTGTTCTCAACGGACATAAATCATAAAGCAAACACGGAAAACAATTAACAGAAAATAACGAACAATTTCACCCGACACGAGTTTAAAGATACTGATCTTCCAATCAGCTGTCAATTTGAAAAAAGTGTTGGCCTCAATTGCATTTTATCGATATTATTACGCAAATAAGGCGCATGGTCAACTAGCCACAGGAGAGGTAATTAAAGATTACGATTGCATTAAATGATTATGATAATGAAGTTCAATCGTTTCATTTGTTTCCATTATATTTGCTATTCCTGCTTAGGATATTTGCAGAGTTAATTAAAATCGTGGAGTTAATATTACACGCTTCTGAAAGTTTGTTCTGATTTAGCACACATAAGTTCTATTCGGTTACGTCATAATTGCTTCGCAATTTCGATTATGCCGTGGTAAAAGTGTTAATAACAACGTGATAGCAAATTTATTATGTGTGTAAAATGGGATCATTTATTGTACTGTGCTATAATAAAAAGCTATTACATTATAGTTTTGCCATCCGCTGTGTAATTAACATTTCTCGTTAACATGTCCAGTTGCTTTAGTTCTTTATTAAGTCCAGTGTGTGCATTACAGTCGTTATTTAAATGCTAACAACGACTTAATTAAAGTTTTATTCGTATCATGAATGCTCAGGCGGCATCCATTGGCTGTCTAACTACAAACGACAATCGATAAACTGTGCTTTGAAATAAATCTTATAGTTTGTCTTTCTTGATGTTCGATCGATAACATCGTTAGAGTTATTTAAAACACTTGCACCGCGTAGGTGAACGCCCCGCAACAGTGGGACAATAAATCGTCTGTCGAGTAGCAACGACGAGACAAGATTATCGTTGATTTTGACATGCAACACTAGCCCGCCGATGTTCAAACTCTTGTAATTTTTTATAAAAGCCTTTTTAGTTTTACGAAATAAAAAGGAAATCGGAAACTTATTAATATTCATGCTCGCGAAACACCTGGCCACCTAGAATTCTACATTAAAAACTCATAAATAAATTCTTATGTGATATTTTATAACTGGATAGTAACACTATATTTCACTGGTTCGATGCTCGGACTGGGAACTGGTTCTAGCAAATTATACATGTCTCTTTGTATCCGGTGCCTCTTCGCTATAATTTATAGCATCTGCTTTCTAAACCCTACGGTTAGCTTCGTAGACGCTTACATGTTTTAATTCACTGCTGGCAAGCTGGATGTTTCTTTATAAATTTTAAAGAGCTGCATTGTGATTTTATTTGTTAGATGCTATCGTAAATTGGATGGAATAAAAGGCGTTTGCTGCGTTCAGAAACGAGACTTGGAAGTTTATTACAATATTCTAGGAAGTTATGTAAGACGATTTGCTGTTTATAGATTTTTATTAAATTTTATGGTTGTATAGATTTGCAAAGTATTTTATAATTCTACACAACACACACCACATAGAAAGTAGTTTCTGTGTAGGTAATCTCTTTAATAACACGTTAATTTTAGTTTCTCATTAAACATTTCACCTAAGTAACTCCTAGGAAAACGGTGCAAAATAACAAGAAGCCGTCTAATAAATCATTAAAGTAATCGCTTATAATATAAGACACTCAAAGACTATAAGAGAAACTATAAATCAGGCACTAACCACTTTATTCCAAGATGGCGATGGCGGGAGAAATATAATAGCATAGTGACAGTGAGCAACTTAAAAAAAAAATAATACGCACAGTCGTCAAAAAAGTAATTCTTAGTAAAACCGCAGGCTACTGTCAAGCTACTATTTTAGCAGTAAAAAGTGGTCGCACAACCATTTTATCGCTAGTTTAATCTCATACCGAAAAGCATATTTTTTACACTGTAATATTTTATCATAGCAATGTTATTTCATGTCTGGTGTGAGTCTGCACTAAAGTACGTGTGAGATTGTGCGTGTGATGAGTGCTAACCTTAAATGTGTAAAATGTTTGGAAAATGTCGGTGGCCTCATATCTTTCAAAGTAGCAAAGCACGACTGTTGGATTAAAGGTAGTTTCGAGTCCGTAAAAAAGAATCTCGCTTATGAATATGTTGTTATGATTCTGTCCCTAAAAAGCAGATCTTGATGAATAAATCCAGCATCTGAATAAATAGAGACAAGAGTAGCTAGTGAAAAGACAGCTTTACGAAATATTTTCATGCAATTTCTGCCTTGATTTTGTTTCTGGTCATGTGTCCTGAATTTTGCCCTGTAGTGGGTGTGACATTTCAAACTTAGAAATGACATTTCTATTTCTTTAATGTCAAATATCAATGTAATACAAACATTTAATTTTACTGGTGCAGCATTACCATTAGCATTAATTTTAGAACCAATTTACATAATGCAT
The DNA here is from genome assembly GCA_948474745.1 of Oligia latruncula. Lineage (NCBI taxonomy): Eukaryota > Metazoa > Arthropoda > Insecta > Lepidoptera > Noctuidae > Oligia > Oligia latruncula. The sequence goes on along the minus strand of OX419693.1, from coordinate 6,762,252 downwards.
TATGCTAAAAACGATATTAGCATAATATCTTTATCACTGTTATAAAACGGTTTAAAAGGTTTAAGATTATAGTTATGTAAATAAAAGTGTTTTAATATAGTATTTACTAATTCCATGGCTTTATTAATAGATGTATGACTTCTCAAATCAATTTGACGTGTAAACTGTTAGACCATAAACATTTCTATAGATAACAGGTTGACGTTGACAGGTTACGTCAGTTAATTAATGTGTATATATAATTAAATTAATTAAGTAAGATTTAATTACAACGTTTTTCTATGTAATTGGCCTGCTTAAAATTCTGTTTTCTTTTTATGGTTTAACTCAAATTGACGTTTATATTAATTTTAATTTTTTGTCACTCATTCATAATATTTATTGGAGTTTCCGCTTGCAAAATATCAATTCACATCACACATTGTCAATAATTTACTCACACGTTTACCTAAGAGTGGGAGAAAAATATGAATATAAATTATATATATTATGTGTATTATTCAAAACGTAACCCACTTCTTCTTTCACAGATTAAACAGCCAAAACGAACCATTAACATTTGTAAGTACCTAACCAAATAGGCTATTAAATGTTCTATTTATCTACAAAACTAAGTCATAAAAATCTCTTTAATCCTATTATAAACTTTCTAACAAACATTCTCCCATAAATCTATCAGAAAAAAAAAGCAAAAAAGAAGTCTCAAGTCTATAAAACGTAAAAATATAGCACCTTTAATTATTATTGGTGCAGTAAAGACTCGCTGTCTAACGCGCAAACCTTGCATTCTTTGCAACAAAATTACAAGACGGTTCAGTACCTTAGTAGCGTATCCGTATTCCGTACCACAGACACTACCTGTTTCTCAGCTTATTGACTGGCCTAACTGGAGCTTTGTTAGGAATTCTCTGTACTGTGCACTTGGCGCAAATGGCTTCTTGTAACGTTTTAAGTTGTGTTCGAATCGTAATTGATTAGTTTCGTTGTGTTATTTGGTTTCGAGTAACTTTAAACCTTTCTTTCTGTTGTAAATACGAATGGCTCGTTGCTGAGAGTTGTTTATTGGTTATAAACTTCAACAAATTCGCAATTTTCTTTCTGTAAAGTGTTGTTTAAGACACTGATTTTATACGTTTTACGAAAGTTGAACATGAAACCTTAACTCAACATAATGAATGCCAAATTGGTTTCTGAAGAGAATGCTGTTTGATATTCTGCTTATCATATAAACATTAATAACTGTTGCATTATTTACCGTTTGTCTTAAAGAAATGAGATACCACCACATTCAATTTCATAGACACCGTCAATTTCCGTACTCCAGCAATTTCTTTAAGCTAAACAAAATACTTCAGCTTGATCTATGTATACATAGGTATTATAAACACAGCTTACACCTTAGCGCAAATCCCGTTTCTATCTTCACGTAATAACACTAATCCTGGCGACTAGAAAATACCCGAGCCGCACCCAACTATGCATTGGCCACGAATTAAACTCTTAATTGCATGTACATTGCCGCTTTACATTCGCTCTCTGATATGTAGTTAGAGGCAAAATGTTAATGGATTGTTACCTTAAGAGGAAACTTTACAGTCGTGGTTCGCTTGTATCCTGGGAAAACGGGGCAGCCGTATCAGAATCCGTTTGACAGAACAATTGGGTTCAGTTAATATTCATGGGATCTGTCAATTATTTTCTCAACGGTTCAGCGTATCGGTATCTATATTAGAGGTTATTGGATGTTAATTGTGGAATTATTCAGTTCTGAATGTGACGAAACGTGAACTTGTGTCAGGACATGGAATGTGCTCGAATAATGGACATTTACTTTGCAAATAGCTCTAAAATTCTTCAGCCGAATCAGCTTCCAATCAACTCCATCAAAGCTTTTATTGAAAACAGTTAACGTGTGAACTCAAAACCTCAATGACCAGGCTTTCGCAGTATGTTTTTAACAATTAACAGGGTGCTGCGACTGCCATTTACTTGACACGACTTTTAACGCCTTTTACGACAACAACGAAATAAATAATATAGGTGACCTGTTTTTAGCCGACGTAAAAAGCAGTGCTACTATATTATTAAAATCGACAGTGTTTTTTACGGTTACTCATTTTCTTATTAACACCGCAGAATCTTAATAGTCGTAAAACAGTGTAATCGCCTCTACGTTAGTTTACAGCGCACTTATTCAGTATAACCCGTTGATTGCTTGCTGTTGAAACTGTCACTACTTAAACTTGCTTAACATTAAAACGTGACAGCGATAAATTTCTCATATTTTATGTCAACTTGCTTCCTATTTCATAAATCTGCGGATTACCACGGTCGGATAAGAGCAGCTTATTACCTATTTATGATGTTCGGTCATTACATCCCCTTTGACATTTGGCGTCGTTTAGGATATTACTGCAAACTTAACATACCATCCATTATGAAAAAGACCATTCTAAAGTGAACCTTTAGACTTGGTAATAGGGTTTTATCAGCTTCATGTTCATCAGTATGCGTAAGTTTGGAAGTCCGCAGAGACGCGTCGCCTGACTGATGGTTATCCGATATCCATAAGATGGTATGCTAAATCGCCGTTGATGGTCAGATGTGTTATTCAGTGTACAGGATGAGTATATTATTATATTCCTTTACTGTTATTTTGATGACATGATTGTTAGCCGCTAGTCGTAATTTCTCAATAACAATGAATATGCATATTAAAGTCCTGTTGCTTGCAATAAAACGTTTAATAGTATTCCTTAGGCATAAATATGTTTTGTTTTCTCATCAGTATGTCATAGGTAGATTATTAATTGATATTGGTGCTGAATAGTAAAGGCAAGCGTAAAATATTTTTACTACATTCTACAGTTAGCTCATTATTTAAAAATTAGTACTGGCTACCTTACATTTCTTGTGATACATTCACGCAGGTGCATTTGAAGCCAGCACGTTGCACGCCTATTCAAATGAAAAAGTTAGCAACAAAAGTAAAGTCAGCACTGGATTTATTCTAAGAGGTTTCGGTGGCGATGTCGCGGTGATAACATCTAGATCGGATCTCCTTGCGTGCCGATCCGATCTTCAAGCTCCTGCTTTAATGAGGTCTGGTGATTCAGTCTCGTGGGAGTGGTTAGAAAATTGTCCGTTTTTATCATACATACGACGTCACTTATGTAATAGTGTGCTTATTATGCACATACATCAGCATCACTTTATCTTTGTTTAGAACTGTGTTTCCTGGATGGTTGTTTTCTGATGTGTCCGGTGTCATTAGAATAACGGAATGTTGTTTAGAAGGCGTTTTGATCCTCATAAAAAACCTAACAAGGTTATACTAAGGGCTGCTCAAGATTACTTATTGTTTCGGTCTACGGAAAAGTGATGTCCCAGTGGTATCGGCCCTGACTTACTAGTTGTAAGTTGTGAGTTCGAACCCGGGCAGGCACTTAACTTTGTGTATTTAATTTCATCACCACCTCTCAAAACGCTAAATGAAAACATAGTGTCACCGGCATGTCCTAAAACCAAAGAATCGAAGACATCCACCAACCCGAACTGGGCCCACGAGGTGATTTATGGCCCACTTCCTCTTATTAAGAGGTCTGTGTCCCAGCAGTAGGAACGTTATAGGCTATATATGACGGTATATGTATATATAACAGTGGACAGTGGATATTCGCTAGCGATATTACGAAGTCAAGTCCAGAATTGTTGGTTTAGATTTAATCTCACAATGAACTAAAAATAAAATAATATGAACTTGAATTAATCCGTGAAATTAGTTTTATTGTGGTTGGGCAATATTTGCTTAACCATTGTGATCAATCATTTACGTTATTTAGTGCTCAATCTTTCAGACAGACTTGAAAATGGTACGGACAGTTCTAATCGTTACATTATTTGCTAGCATTTCAATTCTAGCCATGTAATTGATACTCTATCCTTAACTTTTTCATCGTATCTACAATTGGGATATTATATCTAGTTCTTTAGTACCTAACCTATTCCTTTACAAGTTTACACCTATTAAGATGTCTTTTCTATTTTCCCTTTTACTATAAGTACAGTTTTTTTTTTCAAACAAGTTAATATTTACATAATTTATTATGTATTACCTACTTAATTTAATAAAATTTATTTAATTTTATTAAATCTGTTAGCCTTGTATATTAAGCTAACACATTTCAAATAATAATAATATGTACTTACTCTTAATAATATGTTAAAAAAGGAGAAAGAATCATAGGGTATCAAAAAATTCGTCCGCACACAGGAAAATGCCCAAAAAGCTGGCTATACTATTTAGTTCACTTTTTGAAGATTACCGCCATTACTATTGCTACAAAACTGTGATGTTATTAAAAGTGCAATCTAATTCAATGTTAAGCAATACTTGCATATTGCATTCTAATATTAATTTAGATTCTTTCCTTTGTGTTTTTATCACGTCCGGCTTTATAATCATTGTAACATCTATATCATTATGTTAATCACATCTGCATCTTATTATCCCGCGTAATGAAATAATATTCAAATGAGGAATTAAACATGCAAGATCTTGTCGTTTCTCTGAATGTCTTTGTGTGAATTCAAAAATTTTGTAACAATAAGACGTGATGCTACTAAAATAGTTTGTTTATTGATGCATGATATATTAAGAATCTATGTTATTTAAATTTGTCCAAGAACTTGCATCTTGCAAGCAGATGTCAATTTGTCTTTTGTTTTATTTCTTTTAATAACGGCAAAGCTAAACTTAGGAGCAGTGGTGGCTCAGTGGCGACGGCCGCGACTTTGAAGGTCGTACGTTCAAACCCCGACAGACGCTTTACTTTGTGTAAATTGTTTCATCACCACTGCTCTCAAAACAGTTAAGGAAAACATCGTGAGGAAACCAGCATGTCCTAGAGCCAAACATATTAAGACATGTGACATCTAGCAACTGGCACTGGGCCCGCGTGGTAATTACGGCCCACTCCCTCTCACCGAGAGGAGGCTTGAGTCCCAGCAGTGGGAACATTATAGGCTGGTTATGTTGTTGTAAGCTTAAAAACAAAGCTGATTTCAATCTTATATTTATAGTTCAGCTATTCTTAATTCTGACGGATGGTTAGTCATAATTTATTTCAGGGAAATAAACCTTAATCAAGTTCATTTTAATAGCCTATAAACTGAGGATAATGCTTAGGTATTCCTTTGTGGCTCCTGGTCTTGGCTATACTTTAACAACCATTGCTGATTTAATTGCTACTTTAATAGACCTCTTTTGTACGAATTGCGTTGTGGGCGTTGAAGTGGGCCAAAGTGGGTGTTCGGGAGCTGTAACAATAACATTCTCAGTTACTATTCGCAGTAAAGCCAGTTAAAACAGTGACTGGCTTGTTAACACGGCAACCGACTTCCTTAGCCCAACCATAATCCTAATATAACATTAAAATAATAAATGATGAGTAGCCAGTAACGATCACTGCGCTGCACTAATTACTTAACTTCAGGCTAGAGTTGGCCTTTGCACTTAGCAATATTTTGTTCATTAGCAACACGGTCATTAAGTCTGCGAGCAATAGATCATACGTTACATCTCTATTTCACAAATCGGGTATAATTTCACTGCTCTGTATAGGGTTATCGTTCGTAAAATTTTTGGCTTGAAATGTCAGAATTTATCGTCAGAAATCTAATTTTTACCAGCTCAATTTCAGCATTTCATTTTCGATGAAATTCGTATTTGCCCATAATACCTAATACCAATTCACGGCCATATTTCGAAGAATTGACGTTTATAGCACGGGTTTTTCTGTGCCTTCAGAAGGTAGGTACGATGTTGTTGCTACGCTGTGCCATACCGCGCGCGTCCCCCTCCTCCGCCGCCCGCGCACCTCGCTGCTAGCGGAGACGAAGCGACGCGGGCGACACGAAGAGAGAACCCCGATCGCGAACGGATACGGACGTACATTAGCGATCCTCCGCGACTCTCAGTCGCGAAGCCATTTCTATATTAATTTTTTGTACACGGTGTTATTAGCCCAATAAATAAATAAGATCATTTAAAGAAGTGACTTTAAACTGGCGCCCTAACTAGTGGCTCGAACCGTTACGAACTGTGATTCAGTGCCTACGTGACCGAACGTATACCTACTCACCTTGTTAGGAATAAGCACGGACATTCGACCTTACCGTTGTCATCACTAAGCGTGAAGATGCCGACAACGAGGAGAGGAGAAGCGCTCCGTCAACAACGAGGAGAGGATGAGGATAACGTCACGCTCACTGAAGAGGAGGAGAGCGTCGTGGAGCGCGGCAACGCAGATGAAACCGCGAGCGCCGGCTCAAGGTCGACACAGCAACCAGCTCCCCAGTTCCCTTCAGACTTTCTATCCACGCTGATCGAGTCAATCACGCGTGCGCAAGTGGAAGCCAATAGAAGCCTCATTAACTCGCTGATGACTTCCAACGGCGAATTCAGGGCCTCCACCCCAGTCGGGGTCTCTCCAACCACCAACGCGAGCAGCGGAGGTGCCGCTGCTGGTGCCGCGTCGCGTGTCGACGCCAACTTCACACGATGCACGGCGAGATTCGACGGGTCCTCCCAGGACGCTGAGGTCCTGGAAGCATTCCTGGACGCCGTCGAAGTATACAAGGAGTGCGCTGCCGTAAGTGACGAGCATGCCCTCCGAGGATTGCCGATGCTGCTGGAAGGTGAAGCAGCAGTATGGTGGCGCGGCGTCAAGGCGTCGGCGGCTACGTGGTCAGAAGCGATCGCGCGGCTCCGCGCGACCTACGGCGTGGCGCAGCCCGCGTATCAACTCCTGCGGCAGATCTTCGCTGCGGAACAACAAGAGGAAGAACGCGCGGAAGTGTTTTTGTGTAAAGTGCGGGCATTAATTGCCAAGTTACCATACAAACTCGACGAAGTAGTGCAGGTAGACTTTTGTTACGGATTACTGCACCGACGCGTAATGAAACGAGTGCCGCGTGATTGTGTACGTAATTTAGATGATCTGTTGTATAAGGTGAGGATCGCGGAGGATACATATAAAGCGCTTAAGGTAACAAATTCTGTTATAAGTAATAGTAATACGACCCCGCAAACCAAAACATCGACATCGAATTCGAGTTCGACCACCACGAGTGCGTCGTCGGCACCGCGTAGCAATAACAAAAACAGACCCCGTTGTAATTATTGCAAGTTATTCGGGCATGTTAGTGACGAATGTCGTAATCGTGATAAGGCGACTAATAATAAGAGTAGTAATAGTATGTCTTTGAGTAATAGCGACTCTACGCCTAAGGAGTTACGTTGTTATGGTTGTGGTAAACAGGGCGTCGTGAGATCGAAATGCGATGTTTGCGCGAAAACATTGTCAAAACCAGACGAGAAAACATCTTTCAACACTGTTGATGTAGATTTTTGTTGTCATGATGATAGTAACATTAGTACGAGTGATACCGCTTCGTGCGTTCAATTAACGAATATGAGTGCGCGCGAACATCACCCGATGGTAAATATTAGTGTTATGGGCCGTAACGGCGTGGCGATTGTAGATACCGGCGCTACACATTGTATTGCGAGCCCTCTATTGCACCGACTTTTGATTGATTCAGGAGCCCGGTTTAACGAAACTAAACGTTTCGTACGCCTGGCTGATGGTACACAAGGGTGGAGAGACCTGTTGTCAGCCGAGGTAAATATTATTATTCAAGGCCGTAAGGTACTTTGTCAGTTTTTAGTATTGCCTGGAAATAATATTAGAACGCTTTTAGGTATAGACTTTTTAGCGCGGGCCGGCATGGTAATAGACGCCGCCCGACGCACTTGGTCATTCTCGGACAGTCCGGGACATTGTTATGATTTTGTTTACACATATACGCTTGACCCTACTGATGCGGAGCTCTTGTGCACCGCATCCACTGAGTTGTCGTTACGCTCAGACGAAGGTTCAAAACTGACCCCCGAGCAGCGGCATATACTCGACGCTTTTATAGAAAACCGTGCGCCGCAGTTCGCACGTGACGGACCGGCGACGGAGTTCGCCACACATCGTATAAAGGTAAGCTCACAACAAGAACCTATTGCTTGTCCACCGTACAGGATGTCGCAAAATAAGAAAGAGGCCTTGCAGAAGGAGCTTGATAAGCTGCTGCAAGATGACGTCATCGAAGAGTGCGAGTCACCTTGGGCCTCCAATGTCGTGCTTGTGGCTAAGAAGGACGGAAGTTTAAGGCTCTGTATAGATTACCGGAAGCTTAACGCGGTGACCGAGCCAGACCGGTACCCCCTCCCACGCATTGAGGACATACTGCACGCGGCCAAGACCAGTGAGTATATGACCACTCTTGACCTTCGCTCAGGCTACCATCAGGTGAGCGTCTGCCCAGAGGATCAAGACAAGACTGCGTTTACGTCACCTCTTGGTACCTTTAGATTTAAGCGGATGCCGATGGGACTACGCAATTCAGGAGCCACTTTTCAGAGGATGATGGACCGGTTCCGTTCTAACCTAAAGGAAGTGGAACTCCTCGCATACCTTGACGATCTGATTTTGCTGTCACCTGGACCTTTCGAGAAGCACCTGGCTGACCTTGAGGCAGTCTTCGAACGACTAGCCATGTTCAAGTTAAGAGTCAACAGGGACAAGAGTTTCTTTGCAAGGGAATCTGTCAAATTCCTAGGCCACGTTATCGTGCCAGGCGGGATCCAAGTGGATCCAGACAAGACCGCAGCCGTTGACAACATGGCCGCCCCTCAAAACGTAAAACACTTAAAGTGTTTTTTACAGACGTCGAGTTGGTACCGACGCTTTATCAATAATTACGCGGAAATCGCGAGGCCCCTGACTAACCTCCTGAAGAAGTCGACTGCTTGGCGATGGGACGCTGAGCAACAGGAGGCGTTTGAACGCATCAAGTCTCTCCTCGTGTCCGCCCCCATTCTCTGTCAGGCGGATGAGTCGAAACCCTTCGTCCTTTGCACTGACAGCAGCGCTTATTGCCTCGGGGCTGTTCTAATGCAGGGGGAGGGACATGACGAGAGGCCCATTGAATACGCAAGTCGACTCCTCACTAGCGCCGAGAAGAACTACTCCACGACCGAGCGAGAGGCTCTCGCCGTCGTGTGGGCACTCGGTAAGTTCCGCGGTTATGTAGAAACCGCGAAGGTTACGGTAAGGACGGACCACCAGCCTTTGCGATGGCTGATGAGTCAAAGGTCACCTAGCGGCCGACTGGCCAGGTGGGCCCTCACCTTGCAAGAGTTCGACCTTAACATTGTATACACACCCGGTCGCGCGAACGTTGTCGCAGATACGCTGTCGCGACCCGTTTGTTCTGACGACCAGAACGAGTGTGACCTATGCATGACTGTCATCGACATGCCGAAGAGGAACAGCAGTGACATCCGCGGCAATCAGGTAATGGACCCAGAGGTTCGGAAAATTATTGAGGACATGGAGTCCGACGAACCCTCTAGGGGGAGACCATGGTCCGACCGCGGGTACACCATTTCCGACGGTATCCTATACAGGTACAGCTTGGAGTCAGACGATGGAGAGGACTGCTGCTTAGTCGTGCCTGAGCATGAACGCAGGCAGGTCATGGCTGACTTCCACGATGCGCCAACAGCTGGCCATTTCGGCGTGGAGCGCACGTTAAGCCGCGTTCGTGCAAGGTATTATTGGCCTGGCATGCGCACGTTCATCGCGAACTATATAAAAGAGTGCGTGCCCTGCCAGAGGTATAAAGCTGACAACCGCAAGCCAGCAGGACTGCTGCAGACTCCCGCTGTGTCACGACGATTCGAGGTAGTTTCCGTTGACCTGTTTGGACCGCTCGTAGAAACGCCTAGAAAGAACAGGTGGGTACTGATCGCTGAAGATGTCTGCTCGCGCTGGGTGGAACTGTTTCCGTTAGAGAATGCCACCAGTGTCGAATGTGCTCAGACTCTCGCGAATGAGGTGTTCCTCAGGTATGGGGTACCACGTCGCCTTATCAGTGATAACGGCGTGCAATTCGTGAGCGAGGTTATGCAGCAGGTCTGCCACGTTCTGGGAATAAGCCAGTCGCTCACGCCCTTTTATCATCCCGAGGCCAACCCCATTGAAAGAAAGAACCGGGACCTCAAACCTCAATTGGCTATGCTCGTAGGCCACGACCATACCACTTGGGACGTGCATCTGGCAGCAATCAGGTTTGCTATGAACTCTGCGATTACCAGCAGTACAGGGTATTCGCCGGCTTTCCTCACTTTCGGGAGAGAGTTACGGGCTCCTTCCGACTCTGCGATAGACATGAGAGCTATCGTAGAACATGACAACTTCGTGCCCAGCATTACGCCTTACCTGAAGAAGATGGCTGCGACCCTGGACGAGGCCAGGGACAATCACGAGAAAGCGCAGGCCGTTCAGAAGGAGAATGCTGACCAAAAGAGGAGGCCGTCACCACAGTACAAGGTAGGCGACCTAGTTTTATTGAAAACGCAGGGACCTAACGACGCTGGCCGCGGACAGACCGCGAAGTTTATCCCACGTCGTGACGGCCCATACAAAATCGGGGAGGTTATCAGCCCGACCACTTACGGTCTGGAAAACGTACAGACCGATAGGAACGTAGGGAAATATCACGTTTCGCACCTCACGCCTTTCGCCGGTCAGGTAGAGCCACCCATTCGGGAGAAACGCAGACGTGGTAGGCCGCGTAGGTACTTAGACTAGTCTAACTGCGAGGACACTTAGTTAGGCTAGAGGGGGAGGATATAGCACGGGTTTTTCTGTGCCTTCAGAAGGTAGGTACGATGTTGTTGCTACGCTGTGCCATACCGCGCGCGTCCCCCTCCTCCGCCGCCCGCGCACCTCGCTGCTAGCGGAGACGAAGCGACGCGGGCGACACGAAGAGAGAACCCCGATCGCGAACGGATACGGACGTACATTAGCGATCCTCCGCGACTCTCAGTCGCGAAGCCATTTCTATATTAATTTTTTGTACACGGTGTTATTAGCCCAATAAATAAATAAGATCATTTAAAGAAGTGACTTTAAACGTTTTAATTCAATTACAATCCAGTTTTCAATATGGGAGAAGTTTCGTAAACTGCGAAATGATGTCCTATTTGAATCTTAATTATCAATTTGATCGATAGAGCATTCTCATAAAAGAATGTGTAGTTTTGTATTGCTTTCATTCGTGACTTTTAAGCGCCTAAAGTAAGAAATATTTAGCTTCATCGCTAACCCTAGTACACTCATACATCAGAATCTGCTGACACGAAGACGCTGCAGCGCTGTTAATTTACATCAGTCACGAGCAATAAGCTGCGACCCAATGAACTTTAGATGAAGATGTTACGTAAGCCTATGCAAATCATGAGGATGCACCAAACACAGGCTTTATGTAAACACTTTCACGAACTAATAGAGGTTCTATACGTAATGCTAAGGTAATATAAGGGAATGGATCGTGAGGGTTTTGATTTGTTGCTTTATCTTCTCCATCTTTGTTGTCGTTGTTAAGGATTTTATGTAATAAAATTCACACTTTATATGCTTTTTAATACGATCATTTCTCTGGCGTCTTTTCTGGTTAAGAACCGTTTAAGCGCTATAAATTTCGGATTTCTTTCTGGGATTAGGTACTGTCTATCATTCATGCGTTTGGATTTGAGCAGTGGCCGGTGCTGCTGAACTACGGATATTTGCCTCTTACGCTTCAAGAAAACACGCTACTATATATCTATCTATATCTACTTGAGATACTTAATACTCAATTCTTTATTGCATTCCATATGTATTACATAGATGGTATTACAAAGTAAATGATCAATATGGAACCTGTCTGGCACAGCAAAAATTAGGAGAGAGGAGCAAAAATTAGGAGATTCAATATGCAAAACACGTTCGTAAGTGAATTCACTTCTCAGTATTATTCTGTAAATACAGCTCCATGATCTGTTTAGCTTAGCTCCTAACTTTCCATGTCTGTAAGACAATTCACTCTAACAACAGTGAAATTTCGCGTTTAGCCGTAAACGGCCTTTTACTGCATATACGTGTAGGAATTTATGTTGTTTGTCGTATGTGGAGATAGTATCAGCGATAGAAGATAGGACCAACAAGTTCAAATAATCCAACCCGTGGCAGATCCTGTATTTATTGGTGTCTTTTCTCATTGTGTGGGCCTCTCTGTACGCTACTTTTGCTCACCTATGTTCGTTTTTCTCTATAGGTACTTACACATATTCTTTCTTTATGTTCAAAGGTTGGTTATCGTGCCATGTTGTAGTTTTATTATTTCTTTTGTTATTATCATCAACCATGGGTTATAATTTACCGCTTCCAGCATAAGCTGGTGTTTAACTGACTATAAATACTTAACATTTCTAAATTTTATTAGTAAACAACATTCGAGTCTTGAAGTAAGCTGCTGTCGAAATCGCTCGGGAGTTAGCTAATAAAAGGAACTTAAATCATGTCAAATCATATCAGTTTAATATCGACCTTTTTCCCACGGGGTAAAGCACGATTTCCAACGCAACACCAAGAGCGTGTTCTACACCTGTCTCGCGAAGGATCAAGAAACTTTAATCTAGCTCATTACAGCTCCGTTCAAAAACGGCGTATGTTCCCTTAAAAGTGAGTCTACTTAAGGCGTTGTTCTTGTTGTTTAATTAGATCACTGAGATAAAAGTAAATGCCACGTAACACGAGACTCGTTTCTGCGTTCGACACTTCAACTTCCAATATCGAGACTTTATTATAATTAAAGTTCAATTTAAGTTCTACACGTGTTTTTCTTTTTAGGGTTCCGTACCCAAAAGGGTTCTGTTCTGTTCGTCTGTCACCAGGCTGTATCTCATGAACCGTGATAGCTAGAGAGTTGAAATTTTCACAGATGATGTATTTCTGTTGCCGCTATAACAACAAATACTAAAAACAGAATAAAAGAAATATTTAAGGGGGCTCCCATACAACAAACGTGTTTTTTTCGGCGTTTTTGCCTTGTCGCACGGAACCCTTCGTGTGAGAGTTCGACTCGCACTTGTTTTACTTAAAACATTAACGTTTAGGTACTTATTACAGATATCAAGTTTATCAAGCCTGATTTTTTAAGCGTTTTTATTATTTTATCGATGAATTTATTTCGAAACTAGTTTTGACTTTTAAGAGCTTATTTATTTCGATTTAACGATTGCGATTAAGCCACTTGCGATACTGGTAAATGGAAAAGTTTTATAATTATTTATCCCGTCCGTTGTCACAGTTACAAATTCAAGATTATCTTCATCAGAGCGATATCCAGAAGCACCTTAGTGTCTTTAATATATTTTAGCTATATCAGTAATCTTTTATCCCATCCCTGTCAATATCAAAAGCTTAACAGACGCCAAGCGTTTTGAAGATAATACTTGTTACACTATAGGGGTTCGTGTGGGCGGAATCCGATATCCTCTCAGTTCTCAGCTCTTAAGAGCGTAGACGGGCTGCATTTTTTTCATACAAACGTATTCCCCTATTCTCTTCCTGGATAATGCCTCAAGAGTAATCATTTTTATTTATAAAATCTAGGTCTATTGAAGGCATGCCCCTGTTATTTTTTTTTTTCAAAAAAATTATTACAAAAATAAATATGATTTTCTGAAAACCTAAAAATATGCCCCGTTTTTACCTACGTAATCAGACGACTACCAAAGAAAATTGAAATGTTTTTAAGATAAAAACAAATGATAGGGGCATAGATCTATTCTTCCTTTAAATTTTGATACCAAAAATATTTTAATCGGCTTAGGTTTTGAGGAGAAAACAGGGGAATACGAAACGTCGATCGGTCATGGTTTTTTCTAGGTAAAATCGTTCTGAGCTGCAGTTGTCCCTATCGCACTCTACGGGGGGAGACTAGAGGGAGAGAGACAGCAATAGTTTCTTCAAATACCTATTTCTCAATTCTCGCGCAGCCCGTCTACGCTCTTAAGAAGCGTAGGCCAGCTCTTAAGAAGCGTTGGCATTATTGTAATATATCTGTCATTTCCTTCAATCTAGCTCTTTGTGTTCATATTTAGATTGCAATATACTGATCTTGGCTCGTAAACTTTCTTCACCCGAGCGTCAAATGTTTTCAATTCTTCTGTTTTAAATAAAAGCGCTTGTATTGTTGTCACGGATTTTTTTGCTTCAATATTATCACTACCCCTATAAATATTTTCATTGTTTATCCCATGAAATCCACCTTTAACTCCCCTCTATGTATCTTCACTGCTGTATTACGACACAAAGCAATATATTCGCACTCACGGCGCTTATTGTGAACGTTAATAGATTCACCCGCGTGTGGGCCATTACAATAAAGCATCGATCATTTGACTGCGCCGGCGCACAATCGCCGCCGTTAGCAAAGTAAATCGAGGGGTGGATGCGGAAACAGACGGAATGATCCGTGATATTGCAGATGTAACGGTCCGGTTAATGGAACAGCCTTTAGTTTTAAAGGAGTAAAGGGAATAAATGGGTTATGAATTTGATAGTAAGGCTTTAGAGGACCTTTCAAAAAAATAATGTTTGTAGTATGCGCCGTTGATGCCCTTAGGAAAACCTGATTTTAACATCTGAAAATTTGCGTTGCCCACACGGTTATGTGGGTGCGAGGCTAGATTATAGGTAATAATACTATACTGGGTTATTGGTTAAACATTAACAACCTCTTAAGAGGTCATTGTACTCATCATTATGAACAACTTTTTTTTTTATCAGCTTTTCCCTACATTTTGATGAGTTATACGAATATAAATGATGTGTACCTTTGACCTTTTAAGAGGTTGTTAATGTTTTACCAATAACCCTGTATTGTCCTATCATTACTTATTGGTTGACTTGTTTTGTGTCAAGTTGAAGAGCATCATCACTGTCTTTTATATCTGTGGGGAACTGTAGTATTGGCATTTTCTCGTTAAAATTAATTGATTTCTTATTTTAGACCTCACCACTTTTCATTACGTATGACAGGCCTCAATTAAGTATATTTAGCAAGGTCATTAGTAGGTTAACTATTAAACGAACAGCAATAATATAATAAAATAACCGGTCAAGTGCCAGTCGAATTCGCGCACCGAGGCTCCGAGCTCCGTACAAATTTTTAGGTATGTAACTACAAATTTACGGTTTTCGGTTTTTTTTCTTTTACTTGTGCTACATGACATTGCTTCTTGCCAAATTTCATGATTCTAGATCAACGGGAAGAGGTTACACGTTACAGGTTAACGTTCGACAAACGATCCATCATCGGGGTGTCAAAATGTTGATAATGATAAAATTTATTGATCGCTCGCTTTCTCTGACGTTGGATTTTTTATTCTTTAATCTTTAGCACTAGTTTTATTAAGTGGCTGTCTGGTAATTAGTTACATGGAAGTCTTGAGTTAATTTTTAGGGTTCCGTACCCAAATGGTAAAAACGGAACCCTAAAAAAAAAGACTTAAGCGGAACGGAACGGAACACACGCGGCGGACGAAAGACTTCGCTGTCTGTCCGTCCGTCTGTCTGTCACCAGGCTGTATCTCAAGAACCGCGATAGCTAGACAGTTTAAATTTTCACAAATTATGTATTTCTGTTGCCGATATAACAACAAATACTAAAAACAAAATAAAACAAATATTTAAGGGGGGCTCCCATACAACAAACGTGTTTTTTTTCGGCGTTTTTGCCTTGTTGGCCAGTTTTTTTAAAATTAACTTTGGGTTTTCTATACGTGTGTTCCCATTCCTTTTGATTTAACTTTGACATAACACTGTAAATATTTTACTGAGTGCATTTCCAAGTAATTCTCGTCTTCCTTGGCCGTTCTAACTGTATATTGCTCAGCTTATTCCAAACTACCTTACAATAAATCGAAAACATTATCTACAGAAATGCTACAAAGGAACCTATCAACATTCATCGGTGTTAGTCTGCCCCCGAACGTGCGCAAGAGTGCACCGCAATCCGTTAAGACAATGGCGATGGGTTACTGTTGTTACAATACAAATTCCTAACACAAATTACATGTGTGCAGATTTCCGTAGCCGCCTCCCAGACGTTTTTCATTGTTCCGTGTGTAAATTGCCAATAGGTTCTTGAACGATTTCAGTTAGAGCTTTGCTATATGTATAGGTATTATGCGTAGGTATGACGTTTTCAATTTTCACGTCTGCTTGGTCAATATTTGTTCGGCCTGTGGGGTAGAAATAGACTATGCATTTTCTTCTATGGGTGTTAGAACAGTATTTGTAGTTATGAAGTCTGATAGTTCTGCCCATGCAGTTGATACAATGGCATTGTCTGTAAGTAGGTACAGGCCAGACAGTCTTCTCGGGTAGTCTATCATCATAAGATTAATAATGTTTACTTATTTTATTCTATACCTAACTCAGAATTAACAAATACTTAATTGACTAGATAGCATTAAATTTCATTTTACCTTATTATAATTATGCTGCTTTTAATAGTTATCTCCTTACCTAATTACATTTTATTACCACCATGTTTTATAACGGTTATGGATTATTTATGATCATTAATTTTGCTAGATTAATATTTTGAACCCCGTGTGGTCTAAGCTTCATTTAGACTCATCTCTTCAGGTATTAGCGAGTAGGTAATAAAACTACAGTATACTGACGATACTTATATAAGTATATATAATTTGTTTTATCGATCCTGTTATCGTCGTAAATGATGCAACGTTAGCCATTTTTTGCGATGTGATTATGGCAATATTTCAGCCATGATCCAATGTGTGGGGAAACTATGGTCAATATTCTAGGGAACGAATCGTGATTAGAAT
This sequence comes from Oligia latruncula, assembly GCA_948474745.1. NCBI lineage: Eukaryota > Metazoa > Arthropoda > Insecta > Lepidoptera > Noctuidae > Oligia > Oligia latruncula. The sequence continues at coordinate 6,745,448 of OX419693.1, read as the reverse complement.
CACCAGTTTCAAAAGTTAGGAATGCGACATATTTTTATGACATCCGGTTCCAATAAACACCATAATATGTTAGCATCAGTCGAAGAACAGTCATTACATTAATCAATATTTTGTAATACCCTAAATTACCGTGACAACGAAGACCAATTTCCGAAACATTAATGTTCGGGACACGAATAGGATTATGAGAGACGTCAACGTGCCCTACTGTTCGTAATTCACCGTAATACTGTTAAGGGATTATACGGCCGTAATCAAGGCAAACCGTAATCGTATATATCTGGATAAAGGCGTTGATTTATTTTGATTCTTATAGGGCTTCCATTAAACGTTGTGTTTATTGTGACCTCTATCTACGCAGCCTATCGTAGTCCACTGCTGGGCATAAGCCTCTCCCAGGCTGCGCCACAACACCCTGTCCTCCGCCTTCGGCAACCAGTCTGTCTCAGCCACCTTTTTAAGGTTTTTCTTGTGACCTGTTTATTGGAATTAAAAACGATTTGATCAGATTTCTGTTCTGGATTGAATATTCTGTTTCATATACCACCTTTAGCTTCATAAACTTGGTTCAGTTTTGTTATTTTCAACTGCATTCCAATTTGTTTGGTTTTAACATCACCAAAGGGTTTAAATATACTATCGAGTCTAGTATCGGCATTCACACCATCGTACTAAGAATACCGCTAGTCGGCGCTCAAACTGATACTATATACTTATCTACGCTTACGAACATGAACGATCCATCAAACGATACTCCTCCAGTTTGTCACTTACAAGATAGCCTCTTGATCGGAGGTATTTAATAAACCGATTACTTATTTATTATAATAATAATGTCTTACTTACAAAATACATTCCTACTTGTCGATGTTTTCTTTTTCTTAATTTTAGCCAACTCTGAGTCTATTATCATCTGTTGCAATTTTATACCCAATTTATCAGAACCTTATCAGGATTCCGTGTACATGTCTAGCGTGTTCTACAAATAGTAATTCGTAGTTCCATTAAACTTTATGTCTCTTCGCCAGGGGTCTGCTCGAGACATCCCTTTAGCATGCAAATACAACGCGTGACAAATTAAAGCTACGTGCAAGCAACGCTGGCTTCGATCCGATGTCTAACCTAGCAATAATGCTAATTGTGAAATGATTTATGAGAACGAACAAGGAATGTGCAATTGTGCACTCCTTCATATTATCGGAGAGAATAATTTCCTAGTGAACACTAATGAGAGGACAGGTGGAATCTAGAAGCCCTAAGGTTATTGTTTTTATTCTGTACCTACAGTTAGTTCCAAAAGTTAGTTGACATGTTTCTGCTTCTGCTGTAATGTCACATTATGATTTAAAAATCTAGTTTCAAATGTTGAAACTGTACACTATAAAGTTTTTATTGACTAATTATTATTCAACTAAAAAAAAACTGGTAATCCCATAACATTTTTTTGATAACCGTCTTCTAGTTGTAAAATACTTGAATTCCTGTCGCTAAAAGGTAGTTATCGATTATATGGTCAGGTATCTAATCCCATATGATAGATAGTTGAATTAGTCAATAAAACGTTAGGTATAGTGTACAATTCAAACACTTGAAACTAGAATTTTAAATCATAATGTGGTATTACAGCTGAAGTGGAAAAATGTCAACTAACTTTTGGAGGGCGCTATGTATAATATTAAAATTGATTTGACTTTCATTGCCTGCTTACATTCCACGTTTTGACATGTGGAAGTTGTTAAAGTCTAGTTTCATCCAGAACACAAATTACGATTCCAATCTGGGTTACAATTTACAACTGCAACCATTAGCGCTTGCCTTTTCTTTCTCACAATTCTTCTTTTTCCAAGATTAGCACTTGTAAAAGTAAGTTCATCCGTTAGCCGTATCATTGCATTATCTTGTTTATTGTCGTCTCCGCCCACAAACTTAGATGTTGCGTTATTTTAACGATTTCTCATGATTTACCCTGTCTTCTGGATAGCCTGTTAATACTGGGTCTACTTTTTGCACTGACTTGCAACCGGTCAGGACCGCTTCGCTTGTTTTATTGCACCTATAAACCACTATAAATAATTTCACTTAGAACAAGCGCGCATTACAGACAACGCCTTGAAACTTTTTGCATAAAATCAAATAGCTCCATTTAATATATGAAAAGTTTTCGCTTCTTTGTTTGCGTTCTACCGCGTGGGATTATGAGCAGGTGATGCATTCATTTGCAGGTTTGCATAGAGCAAACCCGTCGCATCCGTATTAAAAATAAACACTATAAGATTGTGTTAATAAGATTTTATTTATGTGGGAACATTTCTCGGTAAGCTGGTATTGTAGCAATTTCATAATTTGTCTCGATGAAAGATGTCTTCCGCTAGGAATATGCCGTCTCTCATGTTTTTCTATTTGTGGTGCTAGGAGTTGTATGCACATTAGATGCGTAAGCATTTCTCTAAGTCGTTTGAGGCAGCAAATGACATCAGTAATAATATGCGTGCATTGGTCTTAAAATATATCCTTCCATATCATTACACTGTCCCTACACTCCCGAAATTAATTCTGAACATTTTAAAAGCCTCAAGTTCTAGTGTCTACGGTGACTATTTACTTCTTACTTTGTTACATTGACTTACAATATGCGCTTGACCTTAATCGTAATGAGAATTTACAGTGCTTGCAAGCAAAGGAGTATTGTCCTTTGTTATGTTTTCTGAATCTTGTGATGTAGGATTTAGGAAGTATGGTTACGAAACTTTGGACACAATAATAAGATAGTTTATGCGTGCCCTAATTTCGATTAAATGTAGCCTGAAGTTAAATTATGAAATGTCGTGCAAATGTCTCTACATTGTGTGCAAGTACTAGAAATTGAAAATACGCATTCACGCGTAAAACCAGAATCTCACAATACTGCGGATGAAGTATTACGACATAAAACCGCTAATGAACGCTTTACCTACCTGTTTTTCAATGAAAGCCGTATCCTAGCTACGTATACGATATAATAACGACTCATCCTTCATGGGGTACTGTTTAAAATGTTGCAATAAAATTCCTCCCCACAAACTCCAACTGAATGAAACGAAATTTAAATCTTGTATTATACGCACACTATGCAGCCAAGCATATTATAAGTTTGTTAGATTACATCGCTGACAAAAATGGTTTTGCTCTTGGAGCTGCTGAACATTGAAAATACTATATTTGCTATAAATTCAATGTCTTAGCATTGTATAACTGCATAGAAGGTACACGTGTGAACACTGGTATACTTACTGTAAAGCTACCATTTACTGGGTACGTCTTTCATTGGCTTGAAGGTGCGGCTGACTGGTAGAGAATGCTTAAGTCCGCCTTTGTACAGACGCCAGCACATCAAGCTACTACAATCTGTCAGATTTCTTTAATAGATTTTCGACTTTATTGCTAAAGCATAAGGCTCAAGGTTGATTGAGTAAATCTGACAGTTTCGGGTAGGTTGACCTGCTGGCGTCTGTACCTTTCTGTGTGCGAAAAGATTAAATAAATAAATAAATGCTTTGAGTTTGAGTATAGAAATAGAAAAAGAAATTTTTTGAGAGAAAGACATCAGAGGAGCGATTCTCGTAATTTTAAGAACTTTCACAGTCTGATCCCAGTCTCAATCTGTCAAAAATATCTCTAATTTTCCTACATTTGTTGACAAGTTTTTGAGATTGATAGTCGCAGAGATGAGATTGCGACTAGATTTTGAACGTTTCTAATTACGGGAATTGAACTTCAGAAATTCGTATAAGGTTTTCGCTTACGATTCCAACATGATTCACATTGCTGCAAAAACGAGCAACGTGAGTCCATACATTTGCTGAATATCACCTACAAACTATCTGCCTATAAATTGCACTATAATGTAGACCCGAAGGCTTTGAGGTCTTAAGCTTCGAAACGATATATTGACCGGGGTATCAATACAAATAATTTATACGATACCATTTATTTTTCTGCTTTAACTTGGATTTCAATGATTGTAAATTGCATTAAGATATAAATGGATTTGTAAAGTGTTCCCAAGGCTGTGCCTGTTTGCTTAATCGTGAGAATTGGAGGTGCGATAACTATGTAGTTTGTAATCCGATTAATGTTATCTACTTCGGTACCAGAAAGTCCAACACTTGGATTTGTTGGTAGCCTGCCATGTTCACTTGTAAAATATTGTTGGAACAGAGACAGTTGTAACTACCTACCTAAAATTTTGACTGCAGATTAAATTATTGACTGACGTAAAGTTCTTAATCATTGCACCCTTCAACTTTCAAGGTTCGCAGATCGAGCGATTTCTATCTGAACATAAAATTTTAGTGTTTGCCATGCTTGAAATATCGTTTTTATCAAGAACATCTCTGAAATATATAGCAAGAATGGTACTTTGATTTTTCACAACTAGCATGAGAGTTTTAGATTATAACCCGTAGCGCTTAAAAGGATTCTGTTATGTTGACTACTGTGATATCTGCATCTGCTCTCCACAATTTATCTTTGGCAGATTCTTCCAAAGGTTTACTGTTATTGCATTGGTGCGATAAGTAGCAGCCCTTAATGCATTTCTGATATTTCTAGTGGCTTCGAAACTAAGTCTTGTGAATATCTTATTTATTATAATTTAAATCCCTTGATCGCAAATATTCGCATTACCATCAATAAGGACAGAACTTGCTGTTATTACAAATGTGAGAATGAGTTTGTTCCACTTATGGCTCGGCTGTTAAACTGAATCGATCTACTTTGAATTTTGAATCAATATAGTCCATGTTATGAATATAAACATTCAATAAATTTAATCTTAAAGTAATTCAAATAGTATCTAACCTATTTCAAGAAACCTAATCTTCGTGGGCAAATCCGCGGACAAGAGTTTCATAATCATCATTAACTTGGCTTATTGCAGTATAAATCTAGTTTATTATAATTTAAATCCATCGATTACAAGCTTTCCCATTACCATCAATAAGATCATAGATATAAGCGTTAATTTGTAATAAACTTGATGATGCGTTTTTATCGCAATCTGGCTTGTCAGTTTAGTGTCAGCTATGTTATCCCTTGGGAACTGACTTGAAGATAAGCTTTGATTCATATTAAGCTTTGTTGCAGATTTATTAGCTTGTTTGTTATTTATTTTGTTATTCTATTACGCTTCTATTGTTAGTTCGTCAGTAGACAGTTCTTACACAAAATACATTATAGTGCAGAAGGCAATCTACATACAAAGTGCGCTCGAGCAACGCACACATAGACACCGCTCACGGACACGTTATCTCGGACGGGTTGGGAGTAGTGCGTTTTTAGTGTCATTTGATAGGTTTAGGTCTAAAACGGATAGGACAAAATAAATTGTGTAAATAGGGTAATCCGTTTTGAAGTTATTAGGGATTTTCGATAGTGAAAATTGACAAATGTAAAATTGTATGTTTTTGTTCTGTAAACTTTTTGTATTGTAATACTATGTTTATTGTTTTGTTTTAATATTGTAGAATAAGCTCAACAATAAATCAAACAACTAGATACGAGTGCCACTACCACGACAGTTTTTTGTGCATAAGTTAAAGTTGACAACCCTAGCGCGACCGCCGAGCGTAGGTATGAAAAGTGAAGTACATACATGTGATTGCCTTCTGTACTATCTGTATTTTGTTTGTGGTTCTTATTTCATTTGTCTATAACAGAGTGAGTGAAAACACGTGTAGTTATTGTTCGACGATATCGCAATCGCAAGTGAATAGGAGTCTTGTCGTATTTACTGTTGTATTTGAGGTATTGTTTTTTTATTATTTTTTATGGATATTTATTTTAGTTTGAGCTGTGGCCTAGTGATATTGCGGAGGGTGTTTTATTTTTATTAATCGTTTGTCTTTGCACTAATGTCGGGTCCATTGCTACGATACATTGCTGAGGAAATTTCTCCAAAATTACTGTTGTGTGTGAGTAAGTTAAAGTGCAAGTGATTCACGTAGGACGTTTTACATGATATTTTATTAAGACATTTTCATGTTTAGCTGTACATAAAATAAAGTTCATTGTTTTGATGCTCGTGGGCGATGCACGATGAGACGACATGCTGACTCGGCTCATTTGTAGTCGTAATCCATAATCGCTTCTTTTACATAATATCTTTGAAACATCATGCGGTTTATCTTTAAATTTTTATGCTGACTTTAATTTTGTGGTACCTATTGTCAGTTTACAATTTTGTGGTATTGTCAGCCCATTATCTGTCAAAATGTTTAGGTATACACATTATAATTTGGTAACATATATACCTAAGTAAAATTACTTGAATTGCAGACACAGCTTCTGAATAAAACCGTGGAAGTGGATTTCTTTGTAAAAAAAAAACAATACCTACCTATGTTGTTCTAATAGTTACTCTCCCTTGTTACAGTGAGATGGCGCGGTGGAGTGCGCTCCAGCATGGACGATCAACGGCTTGGGTTTTTTTCTTCTGCCTACTGCAAGTGGCGAGGGCAACGCCTGGTAAGTACCTACCGTCCTTTATTAGAACGTTTACCATAGTGTGACTATTTACAATGGTTCACCGATCATACATTTGACATAACCTGAGAAATCTCGAACTGAAATTTGGCAGTAGGTACAGGAGTCAGGACACATACTAAGGGTACATACACCACTCTAAAAATGAATTTTAGATCATCGTTCTATTAGTGACAATCGTTTGAAGATGACATAGTAAGAATGATGTTGTAAATAAGTTTAGCTTTAAATTCCTACTGATTTGTGGTGCAAGTGCGACTGTGCCTTTACTATGTAACTTGAAATAGAACAAAAAATAATAACTCGTCAAAGTGTTTATGAATACTGAACATAGGCTTATGTTATAGACCTTTAAAATAAACGATGCCAAGGTAAATGGACCAACGCTATACTGGCGAATGGATCTAAGAATTTGTTACCCATCTTGTCTAGGGTTAGTAAGATTTTACGAAACCTGCAATATTAATGGTGGTTTATGCATGGCAGACTCCATAAATGTTATTTTCTCACAAGTTGGTAGGAAGTGTGTAGTCAAACTGTAAAATATAAAACCAAGTTAAAAAAATATTTTGCTGGAAAAACGGACGTGTTGAAATCACGCCTTTACATCTACTTAAGTAGGTAATAAAAAATCTTATGTCTATTCATTCATTCACTGACAGACAACGCACTGCCTGAAATTTTGAAAAATACTTCCTTATAGCGAAAGTGAGCAGTAAGAAAGCTTTTTTGAAAAATTTGTTCCCTAAAGAAGTTATAATTAGAGGTAATGATGAATGATAGTTTGTGTTGAAGTTCGTCATTTTAGCCGATGTCGATCCCATCGGGCACACTGCACACAGCTTGTAGGTAGAGCTACAAATTCCTAGAAAGGCCACACATGTCAAAATCATTTCACTTATTTTGCGACGTGATTTAAAACATACACAAATACTAACAGGCTACCAAGATCAAATCATTTTCACCGTGTTTATTAACAAACAGATCAATACTCCATTGTATTGTGTTTACAAATAATACCCGTTGAATGGACCGAGTAATAAAATAACGTCACCGCTTCATTCATTTATCAAAACTGAATGTATTCAGTGAAGCTTGTAAAACGGTTCTGTATAGAATTTCATTGAATCGGAAAGGTAATACTCGTTGAGCAGGATAAGTATTGTGTTTTTATATCCTTTTTGGGACGTTACAAACATTTAAAAAAGAAAATTATCCAATTCGGTCCAGTCGTTAATCACATGACGCGCAGAAAATTTTTGTAGTAACAAAGCAGGATAATTAGAAGTATGGAAGAAAAATATATATTGCGCTGACTCCCAAATAAATGTCATAAGGGCAAGAGAATGATGAATGATTATTATAAAAACAGGGTAATGTTTTGATTACATAACAGTGACGCTTACTTCAAGATTTCATAAAGAGAATTGGCTGCCATTCTGTTGAGAATGAAAAAAAAAATCCATCTGGCGATCTGGCAGGCCAGTTCAAATCGTCAAAACGCGGATCAAAAATTGCAAAAATTCTGGCATATTCACTCTATGACATTACTTTTGCCCCACCTTCTAAAAACAAAAAAGCTCAAGCTGCTACAGTCAACAAACCCATGCTTCCAAGAAAATGGCGCTACAACTGTTCCCGTAACATAACCGAAGCACGTTCCAAGTTCCAACTAATTTATTTACAGCCTAAAAGCTTGAACGAACAATTTACAAGAATCCTACGTACTTCGAAAACGGTACGAACAGTATTTTCTAATTGGAACAAATACTTATAAGGATAGTCCCGGTTTCCTTTAGAGGAAGCAAAATATATGTGCTTATTAAGATCACGTATAGGTACTAATTAACACTGTCTTTCATGGTTCCTATTTATATGTATTATTGCAGGGAATGCCCAATGAAAATTAATTGATTGGTTTTGGGAACCAAATAAATAATAAAAAAAAAAACAGAAGGTTAGCGTGTTCGTTTGTTTCATTTTACGGATTATGTGAGTAGTAGTTTTCAATGTTAAGTACAGCTACTAAATTGTTTACTTCTTGAATACTTCTACAAATTCTTAAAAAGAGTAACCGTGGAGTTTCTTGCCGGTTCTTCTCCATAGGAAACGACCAATTGGAACCGTACACCTAGCTTCTGACGTTTCATAAGTGCCCATGTAGGTTTATGTGAAATAAAATATTTTGATTTTTGAAATCCATACTAGAGAAATTCAATATTTTCTACTGCTACACGGCTGAACTGATTTAGATGACCTACAGAAAGTCCATGTCCTGGATAATTTTTATCAGGATACATAAAGTACTTCCCTCAGAAGGCGAGTAAAACTGCGCGCAATAACTTCTTGAAATTTATTAAATTACGTAGGCACCTAGCTCATAGACTATGTAATACTTAATAGTTAAATCAGGATTCTCGTGGCTATTCATTATTAAACTTACTAACTTTACGACCAATCTCAAACTATCCCTTACACTAAGTTATTTATAATTTTCGTTGTAATAATAATATGAGCTATGTTTAAATTTTATAGGTTCGTATTTTATTAGCTAGTTTAATGGTGCTCAGAGATGAATAGGTGATTAGCGTGTGTCGATACGAATAACTGGATGTCTATAAACTTTTGATAGCCTTTTTCATTACGGGGATGAGGAAAACAGGAAGTTTAGCGACTCGCTAACGCTGGGTTTCTGAAGTCCTTAGAAAATCTTTTAATAGCGCTAATTACTTCGATTAAGTTATCTATTTAATCAAAGTTATTCCTTATCTATTCTATATATTGTGGTGGCCCAGTAGAGCAGTGGTGGCCCAGTGGTAACGGCCGCGACTTACGAGTTGTAGGTCATAGGTTCGAACCCAGACAGGCGCTTTACTTTGTGTAAATTATTTCATCACCACTGCTCTCAAAACGGTAAAGGAAAACATCGTGAAGAAACCGGCATGTCCTAGAACCAAAAAATCGAAGACATGTGGCATCTGCCAACCCGCACTGGGCCCGCGTGGTGGATTAAGAATTATGACCCACTCCCTCTTACAGAGGTGGCCTGTGTCCCAGCAGTGGGAACATTATAGGCTGATTATGTATTATGATCATAGAAACAAGACTAGAAAGAAGGTTTCGATAAAAGTCTTCTCTCAGGATGTCAGTCATATTAAAATCTAAGGCAATTTTTAAAAGTTCTTAATTTTCGTAAAAGCAAAGCGTGAATGAGGTACTTATTACTTATCAGATTGTTAAAATTGCACATGCTACTGTTAAGAACAAAGAGGGTTTTTTGTTACTTATTAAAAAACTAAAATTTCGAAATATTTTTGTACTGTACTTTGCAATAAACAATCGAGACATTTTGTCATGTCTATTCATTCTGATATATCTGGCAGGCGCACCTCGATATACAGTAAACATTATCTCTAAACAATTTAATGGGAAAAGGAAAGGCAACGTTTGCAAAACCTTAATTAATTGTTCAAAGGCCTAACGAAGCTAAGGTCTCGTGCACCTGTCGATTCTCTTATTTATTAGGTACTGTTTGTTTCATGTGAGAGTATTTGTTTATACTATCTCTGGAACTGCGGGCTTTGTAGTCTCCCTTATCTTAATGCATTGTGTATTTCGTTTCCACGGTGATAAATGTGGGATTAATGGCCCACAGATTTGTTTTACGATGTGCTGGGAATGTTGGAAAAAGTTGTGTTCGAAAAATTGTTTTATGCTAATTGATTAATTTGGTTAAAGAAAAAGTGTTGTAATGTTTTATGAGTATGCTACTTAGCATCTGGAACGACGCTTAGCTAAAATGATGTAGTAGCTAGGAACCTGTTTTTCTCTCATAATTAGCGAAGTGTTAATGATTTGATGAATGTTCGTTTGTTTTTACAGGTCCATGTGAAGTGGAAACGGGCCAGTCTAGTATTATAGTAGATATTGAAGAGAGCAGAGGAGATCGTAAGTAACAAACCATTTTTACCTCTTTAACACATTTTTTTTTGCGTATAAACCTACATGGTCAACCTACTAGTGAACTCTCGAAGTCATAAAAGCCATGAATGTTGAAGCGATAATAATTTAAAGAAGATTAATTACTTCTGTCTGTCATCATGACTGGCCTGTTGGTCTAGTGGTCAGTGACTATGACTGCTATGCCGGAGGTCGTGGGTTCGATTCCCACCCAGGACAAATGTTTGTGTGATGAGCATGATCATTTGTTCTGTGTCTGGGTGTAATTTATCTATATACGTATGTATTTAGAAATATATAAGTATGTTTATCAGTTGTCTAGTACTCATAACACAAGCTCTGCTTAGCTTGAGACTAGACGGCGTTGTGTGATAGTTGTGGAATATTATATTATTATTATTATCTTTTCTTGTAGTTGCAACTTCTTCATTTTGACTTTATCACCTATAGGGACTACGATCCCGTGATTTACCCGATTGAAATTGGCTCTGTATTTCTAATCGAATCTTCATGCTTTTATTATTGCTGCTGGATCTCCTTTACATAAATAAACAATATCCGAGTTATTCCGGTCTGATTCCCTGAACCCCCTCCACTCCCCTTTTATCATGTCTATTTCTTTTAATTTCCGGGGTAAACCAAAGCACAGTGCCAGCCCTGCTGCCAATAGTCGGGGAGTCCCCTGTACCCCCCTTCTCATGTCTATTTCTTTTACCAAAGCACAGTGCCAGCCCTGCTGCCAATAGTCGGGGAGTCCCCTGTGTCCCTTCTCATGTCTATTTCTTTTAATTTCAGAGGTGAACCAAACCACAGTGCCAGCCCAGCTGCCGATAGTCGGGGAGCCAGGTGTAGACGTGTTGCTCTCCACGGTCTTTCCTAAGGGCCCCACGCTGTTCCAGCTCGATGGGAAGCGGTTGCAGCTCCTACAGCCTCTCGATAGAGATGAGGATAACTTGTCGCATATGGTGTTTCAGGTATTGCGGATTATTGCTTTGTAACTAGAGTAATAATAAGAGAATCTTTTAGGGGTTTTATCAAGTATCCTACGGTCGGCGTCTTGGGCGCCTTTCGGCTACTTGTGTTGCCATTTTGTGAACCTAATACTAGTGTACATAGTGATCTGATTTTTTTTTGTTGAATTATGTTTCCCTCTATCAACGATTTGCAACTTGGGTAACATTACCAATTTGCCAACTGCGGTGCTGTAAACGGAAAATTACAGCACCTACGGATTAGATAGAAATGGCTGATTTGCCGAATATCATGCGAAAAATAGTTCTGTAGGTATTACTTTAACATGTCAACTCAATCAAGTCTTCTTTAGTTCACCAGTTTTTAAAGTTGTCGTAGCCACAGCCCTATGTTTGTTAGTTTCTGATGCTTAGCATATGCATATCGTAAAGCACTGCATACGGACTAGATAATAAGGTGCACGTAATCTTGTTAGATAACTCAATAAAACGTGTGGACGGACGATTGAATAGCTTGAATATACTCCCGCGACTGTAGAGGTCTTCGATTAAATAACTGTTACACAACAAATATACAGTATTTCTTATACAGTTCCCACGATCAAAAATGTATTGTCAATTCTACCGAATATACTCTCTGTAAGCCATTATTTATCATTGTTAAAATAAATAATCTGTCATAATCATTTTATGATAATTTGTCATATAATTTAAAAAGATCTCCTAGATACTTCATAAGTTGACACTTAACATTTTTGTACAATCAATTTCCAACTTTACACATAAAATATAGTGTTAATTTCACTGTTGCTGCCATAGATGCAAATGTGGACCGATTCATATCGCCTTAACCGAATTAAGTCTATTAATATATCGCCTAAAGCCAATATGGTAGTTATTAATCTGTGTTAGAAGTAATTTGGTTATATTTAATGGGTGTTGTTTGCAGCTGGTTTGCCAGGTGAAAGCGACGAAGAAGCGGCGAACGATACCAGTGATAGTAAGAGTCTCGGATATCAACGACAACGCGCCGGTTTTCCAAGGGACGCCGTATGAATCTACAGTTTCTGAGGTAAGACAGTAACGATGACTTGGGGCCCATGGCAAATTCAAGGGATGGGGCCCTCCCTCAATGTAAAGAAGCTCAACCAACGTTATAGTTTTTTTTACTAGCACTTTTCCGCGACTTATTCCGCGTAGATTTCATATTTTCCCCTACAAAATGTAACACCTGACTGTTTCGTTGATCTAGTGGTCGCAAACGCTACTGCTGAGCATGAGGTCCTGTCCAAAAATTTAGACAAACAATGGGAAAAAGGTACAAAATGTTCGAAACCTGAATGATGTCCTTTGTTGCACATTAAAAAAAAAAGTTTTCCTATGGTCATGGTCCTCTCGGGCCGGGGGCCCCCTCTGGCTGGGGGCCCGTGGCATTTTGCCCCAATGCCACCCTATAGTTACGCCACTGGATGCATGCATCTGTTAGGACAGGTCAGCCCAAACCTGCAATGGCTCTTTCTTCAAAAGGCCCTTCCAGATATGTTCCTGCATTGTTAGACTCGCATAAAATCCTAATAATATAATGTTTGGAATATAAAAGAGATCATGACATCTCAGGTTGTTTCGGCGTATCTTCTCAGGGATCCGCCAGCTAGGAAATGCCGGCGCCATCTAGTTTTCAAATATTTACCAACAATATACAACATTAGTTTTTGTTTATACTAAACCCGAAAAGGGGTCATTGTACTGATAATTTTGAACAACTTTTTCTATGGGACCAACCTTGAAATCGCGAAAAAAAACAACAGCTGTTCTATACATTTGTGTTCACTTAAATCGACAAAATGTAAGGAACAGCAGATTTCAAGGTTGGTCCCGTGTGTTCAAAGATCTACTTCCAGAAATAAACATTTCATTCAACATTAGAAATGTTAAAGTTGCAATACATGTCTGAGCTCAATCTTCAGTGAATGATGATTGGTGTTTTGTAATACAGAGGGTGTACTCTCTAAGTCCGTTAACGAAGTTACAGGCCCGTCCGGTAGTAGTTAAGCCGTCAACAAGTGTCAAATTCAATTTTTCGGACGGACAAATACATATCGAGAGAATGTAAAATGACTGACAACACGATTTTATAGTTGTCCCTACAACTATAAAATCGTGTTGTCAGTCATTCTTATTTCTTTCCCCGAACTAATCATAATAATTAATACGGAGTAAGAAACGCCGAAACTACGGATTTCGTGCTTAGGGAATAGATCTCCATACAACAGACTGAACTTATTTGGTTTGTCCCTTTGCTGTCAATGATTGTGTTTTAGAACATAGTTTCTCAATTGTTTTGCATACAATTAATCAATGACATCACTCATTTCATTTCATTCATCATTTTTCATTCAGTTAATCATTGTTTTGCATATGATTGTTCTGTATTCTGGGTGTTGTATTGCATATTTAGATAGAGATGAATCAAAACAAATAAATACAAAAATGAATGAATATGCAAAGAAACGATAAAATATAGACCAAAAATTTTTTTTGAAGGCCGATTTCTGATCTCACTTTGTTATTGAGAATGAAACTTCATTCACTTTAACATGATTCAATTAATTTTCTTTTAAAATGGCTTAAACACAACAACTCACCCACTCCACAAAATAATTATTATTCTTATTAAATACTCCCCTACTTTAACACTATCCTTATATTATTTCAGCTGGTACCAATCGGTTCCACAATATTCGACGGTATCAAAGCACTAGACGTTGACGCAGGCGTCAACGGTCTATCAGAGTACTTCATAATACCAGGAGATAATGCAACGATAGAGGAAGCGAATGCAGTAGATGGCTATGGGAGCTTTGCCATACCACTGCCTCATCAGGGGCAAGTGACCGTCAACAGGAGTTTGGATTACGAGCGCACGCAGAAGTATCTAGTCACTATCCTTGCTTCTGTAAGTATTTCAGGGATTTTCTATTGGTACCAGGAGGTTAGGTTTTAAAGAGGGTGGACGCAGTTGACGACTCTGGAGGCTTCGTCATACTATTGCTTCATCAGGGCCAGTGCTAGTCAAAAGATACCCTGGCTGATAAAATGGCAAATGCAGTGTTTGCTAAATTCGCGATACATCTACAATCTTCATCATTCATCTGGATCAGCCGGTCGATTCTGCAAAAATCTCACCGTGAAAACTTAGGTGAAGTGAGTTTGTTTTTGCTAGGAATTGACACTATTGACAGCTCACTCCACGCTCATTTCACCTAAGTTTTCACGGTGAGATTTTTACAGAATAGCACCGCAGGCCTCTTTTTCTAAACGGTACACGATACGGCTACAAAGAACCGAAGGTGTTTGTAAAATCATTTATTTCTTCATTTGTTTTTACTACAAAGGAAGAATAATATTAGATCAATTAAAATCTCGCATCAGTCTGTCCTCTTATAAAACAAATGAATAACGAAATAAAGTTCCAGTTTTAAGTTCGATTGAATAAAACCTCGTCACAATCATTACAGGACCGTGCCCGCGACACAAAGAGACGTCTATCCAGCACCACAACGTTGACAGTGCACATACAAGACGATGATGATCAGGATCCGTCCTTCATATACAAGGGATGCACGCTCCACGAGGGAGCTTGCTTCAATCCGGAGTATACTAGTTTTGTAAGTATTATTTTGTAGTAGTAATGTATCCAATATAAAGCATTTCTCACCCGTAAAATGTGGCGCCTTTGGGAACCTATAGAAGGTCGAGACTATCTCATATTCTCCGAAATATGAAGACCATAATCAGACATTAAAAAGGTCTAAACATTTTACACGCAGAGTTCATGATTTCGACCTGTAAATTGTCGTACTGCATCAATGCATATTCTCATTCAGACAAGAAACTACATAGAACTATATAGTTTTGAAAGAGTTTTCAACTCATTCACACGTATTGACGATTTTAGGAACTTAACGGTGAGATTATAGATAAAAGACAATTTCATGCAAAATGTCTCATTCTACTGCATATACTTAGCGACTTTTATACTTAAACCTACTTTGAAACCTCCAGGTAAACAGCGGCGTCCTAGCAGGCATCCTAACAATCGAACCAGAGAAGATCCAAGCAGTAGACATGGACACATTAGACGCCCGCATCAAGTATACCATCGACAGTGGGGAGCCTGACTCCTGGGCCACGTACTTCGCGATAGATCCTAATACTGGAGGAGTAAGGCAGCTTGTGCCGGTCGATACTACCATTGCGAAGAAGTTTCAGTTGGTTATAAAGGTAAGAGAAGTTAATACTTTTATATAGCACACGATATGTAAAGATTGAATGTAAGGAATGATAGTAAGTGGCTAGAAACATTGATATTTGTAGAAAAAAAAAACTTCAGAACCAAGTGTAGTTATCTGCTGAGAATAATAATATTAGTGACTGAGTCACCCGATTGGGTCTCTTAGCAAAGTCAGTCCATACTTCTAAGATTTTTTTAAGACTAATTTTTATCATAATAAAAGCACCACTGTTCATTGAACTCATAATAACCGCGAGTACTGTTGTATAATAGTATAGTATAGACAAAAAAATATAAGTAGCGCACTTAGAACCATTAAATGTGGTTCGAAATGCTAGCCTCCGATTCTGATTTCGATAAAATTTGGCAGAGAGATAGATTGCATCCCGGGGAAGGACATAGTTATATCCCGATATTCCCACGGGATCGACACTTGTGCGGATGAAACCGCGGGGTGCTGCTAGTAACGTTTATATGGCAACAGTTCATGACACACAAAATACTAACAAAAAAGAAGTGAAATATCTTTGTTGTTGCTGTTAGAAACGGCTAGCTTCTTGCCAAACCATTATTATTAAATAAAGCAATATTGATAATTATTCAAATTTCATTACAGGCAGCAGAAGTATCAGAAGCACGTCGATTCACTACAGCGAAGCTAACAATAACAGTGCGTCCAGTAGACGCCAGTCCTCCCGTCGTAGCAGCATCGTCCGATGAAGGAGTGGTTGAAGAAAACTCCGCTAAAGGCACCAAAGTACTGGACGCCGATCAAAACCCTATTAGACTGACTGTTTCGGATCCTGACTTGGTAAGTTATAAATATAATACATCCATACACATTTCGTTGATAGTCAATAGCATATTATTTGACATTGAAAGTGATTTTATGTCGTAGTAGTAAGGGCGATTTTTGTTTAAGTTGTACGATAATGAACCTTTGGTTGGGCTAAAGGTATTAGACAAGCGCTCTTGCGTTAATGCGTCTATAAGATGGATTATCGTGTATACCAGCTAAGTACGCAAGTACTGGTGTAAAACAGCTGTTATACGTCCACTTTCTGAAAGGATAAAGGATTTATAGGACTTCCTAAGTACCTACGAGATTAATTTGAAATGCCTGTAGAAAGCTGTTAGGCTAGTTTAAGAATACTTTTGCATTCAGCCTTGCTAAAACAGTTCTTAGCACACAAAGAAAGTGTCCAACCGTAGGAATTCGAGAGCTACTGGTAGATAATATCCCTGTGAACCAATGTATTGTGTTTTTTCAGGGTCCCGGAGATCCAGTACCAAAATACACGTTTGAACTGACAACGAACTTCTTCGACATCGACAAAGATGGTTACCTGGTTGTCAGCGATGAAAAACTCGACCGAGACCCACCGAACCCAGGCAAATTTAGATTCCAGGTAAGATCTGATACAGCTACTGATGTATTTTTGTAACTTGAACAGGGTTTATTTTCACTTTTATCGTACGCTTTTGGAACCTACGTCCTATGGCCAGAACACAGGAATACGCGTCAAGTCTACCAGTCTTGCTTACTGTTAAATACTTTGACCTATTGTCTAATTTTAACGATTGCATAATCAATTACCTAATTATATTTTTCTATAATATCTACTTTTCCAATAATTCTCAACAATCATAAAATATTTAGCTATTCCATAATAGACCATAAAACCTGTCATTAAAGTCCAAAATACCTTTTTCATCCATTAAATATTTTCTTTCTTAATCGCTTATTTCAGGTGGTCGCCCGCGAAGCGAATGGCGGTGCAGCATCAGCTCCATACTCGCTGGCAGTCCAGCTGCTAGACCAGAACGATAACGCACCAGTCATACCTAAGACTCAACCGATCATTGTACCAGCCAGCTTGGAACCAGCTGAAGTACATACGGTCAGTATACTTATTTTTGTTTTTTAATACAAAGTGAACAAATGTGTTGCAGGAGAATAAATTTACAACCAGACAGTTAGGACACACAGCTGAACTCAGAAACGTTATTAAAACTATTTCGAACCAGACATACAGACAGATTTAGTAAAACAAGATATCTCATCTATGATCATACAAAATCCTACTTGTAAAATGAGACTACATAGGAGAGGCAGTCTCGAACAATAATAAAAAAAAAACTGGCCAAGTGCGAGTCGGACTCGTACACGAAGGGTTCCGTATACCATAAAGCAAAAACGCCGAAAAAAAAACGTTTGTTGTATGGGAGCTCCCCTTAAATAGTTATTTTATTTTGTTTTTAGTACTTGTTGTTATAGCGGCAACAGAAATACATAATTTGTGAAAATTTCAACTGTCTAGCTATCGCAGTTCTTGAGATACAGCCTGGTGACAGACAGACGGACGGACAGGCAGCGAAGTCTTAGTAATAGGGTCCCGTTTTTACCCTTTGGGTACGGAACCCAAAAAAATGGTGCTTATATTTTATTATTTGTGTTGTGGTCGAAAATACTGACTTACTATTTCTAAACTAAAGTGAGGCTTTCATGGAACAACGGAGCAAATGATTGACGTGATTTTGTGTAAAGAGTTAGTTTATGGGCTGTTGTATTTCAAAAAAATATCTAACAAAGTGTTTTATATTTACACCCACAGGTAGAGGCGGTAGACATCGATGAGGGTGAGAATGCACGCATAACGTACAGCATATATCACGTATCTAACAATGGCGGAAACAAGTTCACTATACACCCTAACACTGGAGTTATATGTAAGTTGCACCATGTTAATAAATACGACTAGATGTAGCTGTGTTTATAGAGGTATTTTTGAGTCAATTTTATTGGTCGTATGTTTACCGAGTGGTTTTGTGTTGATACAGTTGAAATAAAAATCGGTCACCTGTGAATCGGATTCGAACACGAAGGGCTTTGTACCATCATCTGCCTAGCCTTTTCCCAAATATGTTGGGGTCAGCTTCCAGTCTAACCGGACGCAGCTGAATACCAGTATTTTACATGAAGCGACTGCCTATCTGACCTCCACAACCCAGTTACTGGGTAATACGATACTCTTTGGTAAGACTGGTTGTCAGACTTTCGGGCTTCTGACTACCCATGACTGTCAAAGATCCACGAATGACAGCCGGGACCAACGGCTTAACGTGCTTTCCGAGACACGGAGTGGTCACGGTATGTAAAGATGGTCACTCATCCACAGACTAACCGTGGAAAGCGTAGCTTAACCTGATCGATCGACCTGTGCGGCTGTTATTATTTAGCCACGGGCCCCTGACGAAGGGTGTTGTACCACCGTACAATATTAAAAAACTCAAACAATCTGCCTAGCCTTTTCTCAACCATGTTTGAGTTTGAGTTGGTGTCGGCTTCATAATGAAAAGTACTCGAAACGAAGAATGAAAAACTGTATCAGTTCAAATGACTCGTAACGATACGACCTCTTTAGCGTGTTTGATTGATGTCACGTTTTTAGCATGATCTCACGATAGAATAATTTCTTCTATTTTGTTCACATAGATTTCCTCACTACTTAATCCATTTCTTGTATGTATTTTGTTTTGCAATTATACCAGTAACCACGATTTATTTTCACCATTCTCTGGAACAAAAACTAAATCACCGTATACTAGAACTTAAGCTTTGGTCTTCTAGAAAGCGGTTCCGTCATATTATAAAGGCCATCATAAAAATCTGTCATTTACACCAGTATTTGACTGTTCAAAGATTTAAATCTTTCGATTTGCTCTCACCGTTCTTAGTCACGCGAACGAGTGTCCATACTGAGAAGAGTGAGCTCACACATAATTACATACTGCGTCATTGTATATCAGAGGTGTCAAAACTAAACAGAAACGCGACTATCTTTTGACGCGCGAATAGAAAATAATAGAAGTAGGGCGAATCTAATGATTTAAATCTTTGTCGCTGTCATCACTTTCATGACAGCTGTCACTACGGCACTACTCTTCTACCCGTACCTTTTCCAGTCAAGAAACACAATATTAAAACCTCTTTCTTTCCCTTTCACAGCGAGCACAGGCCGTTTGCAAGCCGGCGAACAATACAGCGTTACAATTCGGGCCACAGATGCTAAAGGCCTCAGTTCTCAAGGCATTGTGGAACTGTCCGTGGCACCGGGGCCTAATACCAGACCTCCACAGTTCTCATCCCGGGATTATTACGCGCCCATCTCTGAAGGAGCTGCTATCAATTCTACCGTCACTACTGTTACTGTAAGTTACATTTTTGAACATGATTGGATAAGACGTAAAATCTTACACGAATTTTAAAACTAAGTCCTTAGCGGCATCAGCACCCAAATCCCGTAACATCTTCGACTCAAATGATAATGTCTACAACAACAACTTATTAAATTTATTATAAAACATCAGCTAATTAACATGAACACTGTCCTGTGTCCAGCCTTATTGCATTGCTGTAAACTGTTGACCTTAAAAGTTTGTTTATGTTTACTCTCCTTTCATTAATTAACTTTAAATTTTCAGGCCAAAGACCCAGAAAACGAGCCAGTGACATACTCCATAGCATCGGGCAACGACCTCCGTCAATTTGCGATCGGGTCCAACACTGGAATCATCACAGTTATCCGGAGTCTGGACAGGGAAGTTCTGACGAGATATCAGCTGGTGAGACATTTGTTTTATTCTAAAGTTGGTCATAGGAAGAGGTTATTTCTTCGTAAGTTATAGTAAACGTTTCTTTTAACACGCAAAACGCTTGGTGATGGCAGTATGTTGTTAGCGCTTACTGAGGGAGGAGGATACAGCTGCCTGAAGTTCTTTTACGGTGCCGGATGAGTGGCCAGATTCTTCTTGGTGAAAATCCTTGGTGAAAGGTCGCTGGCAAAGAATAATATTTTTTTCTTCTATAAATTAAATAAGTTATAGAAGAAAAAATTTCGCGACCTGTCACCAACGGTCTCATCTTGCATTGCTGATACTATGAACAGTGTTGCACTATAATAGTCCGCGCCGAACTAGTTGGCCGCGCCTTGAGTGGGGGACGGGGGTGAGGGCGGCGGGGTTGCCTATTGTTCGCAACACACGTACTGAGTCATGACAAAGCGTCCCCGCCCCTCCGTCCTACCGCTCACATACCTAAGCGCGGCCAACTATGTAGTTCCGCGCGGACTATAATAGATTACCCTTTCAAACGTTTGCCGACTTCGTTTGCTCACAAATGTTGGTGACCCAAAATAACAAAACCCTTAATGTTTCAGATGGTAAGAGCGGAAGACCCAGGTCGACTGTCGAGCACAGCGACTGTAAACATCAAAGTCACTGACATTAACGACAATAACCCCAAGTTCGACGAGGACTCCTATATGTTCCATGTGAAAGAAGGTAAGAAAAAAATTGCATGATTTCAAAATGAGCTTACGCAGGTTAAGAAAGTTTACGCCGTACGGCATTTCATACAAACTTTCAAGCCCTTGTTTTTGAAATGAATGAACCGATTTTAATGAAACTTCATACGCATAAGCAGGCTACAAAGGTCTAAAAAGTTACTTCTGAACATTTTAGAAAAATAGTGCTACAGCCAAATTAGACCGATTTTAAATTTTCCATAGAAACAGAGATTTCCAGTTATCTTTTTTTAAATAAGACATTTCGAAAATGTTCTTATGGAATAATGCCGTACTTATCTCGAGTTTCCAAAACCTTATGAATTCAATTTAACCTTAATCTCATGGCAAGGGATGTGACTGGCTATTGTTATTTTTTATCAATCAATCACAGAAGTTAACATGAGATTTGACGGCTGGTCTGTATTTCTTTTTTGTGTTAGTCTTTCAGAAAGTTGCCATACTAATATTATAAATGCGAAAGAGTGTCTGCCTGTCTGTTACCTCTTCACGCTTAAACCGCTGAACCGATTTAGATGAAATTTGGTATAGAGATAGTTTGAGTCCCGGGAAAGGACATACGATATTTTTTATCCCGATATTCCCACTGCACGGTGGTTCCGCCCATAGGTCATAAATCCATACAACTCATATTCGAATTTCCAAAAACAAGTTACATATTTCGATAGACCATTAAACGAGCTATCCGGTGATATAAATATGTCACCTATTTGTTTTAATTATCACTTACTTTTTGACCTCGGAAGTGAACGCATCGCTACGTTGCACTCGCTGTTATTGGTGACTCATCATTAAAGTATTTGGTTACAAGTGAATTCTCGGAATTCTTTTGTTTGTGTTGTTGTTTTGTGCAATGGAAATTCAAGAGCAAGGTATGTTTGTCACATTTGATTGTATTTTGAATAAATTGTCAGTATAATATTTGTACTATTTACGTGCTACGCCATACATAATTTATTGTATATTTTTTCTAATATGATAACTTTGCTTAGAGCTACAAAATTTTGCAAGATTTTGCAAACATTCGCAACTATCTTAAACTGTAGTTGAGACTGTATATTTTAAAAATATTATACTTTGATTTGCGCCATTCTGCGCCGACGGCTGCTATAAAGGGCCTACGCCTGCGTAGACACAATCGTAGCAAGGTCTACGAAATTTGCAACTAATTTCAAACTTTTCTTTCAGGTACTTTGATCAAGTGTTCCTTCTCAAGGATGTATATCTTTGAGATTTGGAGTACTGTGAGTGGAAAAGCAACCAAAAAACACCAAGGTATATTAGAAGTTTTGCTGTCATCATTCAGTGATCTCGAAAATATAGACTTTAAGGATTTAGATGATCGTATACTGTGTTTATGTAAAAGTCTTGATTATTATTGGAATTAAGTAGGTAGGAGTAAATCAAAGTTATTACTTAAGTATTCTGATTGGCTGAAAGACATTGAATGTATTGAATTAAGAAGGAGCGTTGAGCAACGTGTTCATGAAGAAATTCAACCAGTAGCGGGGCCATCTCGCTGGCGTCCAAAAAAAGATTTTTCCCAGCTTAGTCAGAGATCAAAACGTAGACGATTGAGACAGCTATCTCAAGTGGATGACTCTGCTGTGAAAACATTGCTCGACACTTCAGATAAGTCTGATACTAGTTTTACATCAGATATTAATGCAGAAGAGGTCACTTGTTGTAGAGGCTAAATTAACACCAATATTTACTAATTAGAATATTTGTTAATAGTAAAACTTCACGTAATATTTTACCGTCCTACCAAAGTATTTTAAATGCTAAAAAGAAGTGCTACCCAGATAATGTATGCATCTCAGAATCTAAAGCCGAAATTGAACTGCAAAGTTTGTTAGATCATACAGTTTCCAGAATCCTCGAATCACAAAAAGATGTTTTAGATAAAGTGCCAATCAATTCATCAGATAATTTAAATTTGAGCGGGAAATGGGGATTTGATGGTAGCACAGGCCAAAGCGAATACAAGCAGCAATTTTCAGATTTAGATTCTGATTCAATTTTAGATTTATTGCAAGTCTAGCTAATTTTAAATCTGTTATGTAAGTTCTAATTTTAAGTCGATTTCATGTAAAATATCTATTGATTTACATTTTTATTTTTTCATTTATCTATTTAGTTGTGTCTTTTTGACACATAGAGAATACACCCCAACATGAAACGTTTTGATTTATTGTCAAAAACGTTTCAGAACGGGGGACAAGCACGCGTAATATTTTGATATTTATTTTATTATTCTTTTCGTGTTAACAAATTATCAAATATATATCATTATGTAATAATTTACATATACACTAATATATTATGAATTTTTATTGCTACTTGAACCACTTCCCACGAAAAAAAAACATTATATAAGATTTTCAGTATTTATGACCGCCTTTGTTCGGCGGCGGAACCACAGTGCACTGGATCGAAACTTATGCGGGTGAAACCGCGGGGTGCAGCTTGTGTATCTATGTGAAAGAAAATGGTTTGGTCTTACGTGGCGTAATGGAGGCAGTGAGGCAAGACTCGCAGTTTATTTATTGAAATAAATAAAGTGCGAGGTTTGCCTATGCCACGTCACGCTGACAAACGTTTACGTACTTATTACTGACTTAGACTAGAGTCAAAGTCAAAAACAAACCCAATTAAAAAAAAAAAAGAAGTAAAAAGAAAACTTATCTAATGATGACTCTTTCTTTAAATACCTTAAAATTGTCACTTTCCAGGTGCTTCAAACGAGTTCGTAGGCCACGTGCACGCGACAGACTCAGACGAAGGAGTAAACGCTATGGTCAGCTACAGCATACCGACGCACCTGCCCTTCAGCATAGACAACGGAACTGGCAGGATCACTACCAAAACAAAACTGGACTATGAGCAGACTAAGGTAAGATACAAATATATATTAAACGATAGAGCATAGACAATGTAGCATTACCATTTAACCGCATTCATTACGTACGACAACACAGAGTCCTTTACTGTGCGTGGTTCGACACGCTTTTGCCGTATCGATATGTTGGTAATGTTCTGTAATGCTATTCTGTAAAAATCTTACCGTGAAAACTTGGGTGAAGTGGGCTTAAAGTGAGCTGTCAATATTCTCAATCCCCAGCATCAGATGTAATGACAGCTCATTGCAAGCTGACCTCACCTAAGTTTTCACGGTGAGATTTTTACAGAATAGCACTGCTGAACAAATAATACATACGTCCCATCACTACAAACTATATGCAAGTGCCGTTCGGGGACTGAAAATACCATTAGGTATTAAACTATTCCACAATAGAACCGCACGTTATAAAATTTTGTTTCAGTGCGGTTAGTGGAAAAGGTGCGGTTCGTCCAAGTGCTGTTGAAGTCAGTGCTCTTGAGTGGAATACCTCGTTTTCATCACCAAAAACAATGGTCACATAATAAAACTGTTCTTATTTTTTTCCAGGACTATGCCTTCGTAGTAACAGCAATGGACGGCGCGATAGACAAGCGACTCGGCACTGCCTCAGTCACGGTACAAGTGACGGATATACCCGACGAAGCGCCTGTCTTCACCAAACTAGTCTACTCAGTGCATGTGCCCGAAAATGCGGCTAATTACCCCGTTGTTAAGGTTCAGGTTAGTATAGCAGCATTGTCAATCATATACTGTCAACGATAAACGTCAAAAACCAAATAAATGGGAAGGATTGACAGCACAACCAAAGTAGAAATATGTTGTAACGGTATCTACAACGTCACATGCGAACAACGCGTCATACTGACGTCAAAATCAAAATCAAAAATCAAAATCAAAATATTTTATTTCACATAAGCCTACATGGGCACTTATGAATCGTCAGAAGCTAGGTGCACGGTTCCAATTGGTCGTTTCCTATGGAGAAGAACCGGCAAGAAACTCCACGGTTACTCTTTTTAAAAATAATTGGCTTTTACAATATTTTCAAATTACAGTAGGTATGGGAGGATAGCGTAGGCCTGTCAACAAGTATCAGGTACTTGATAAAATAAAAAATGGTCTACAGACCTAAAGTCTACAAGGCCTACAAAGTCCTCACATTTACAAAATAAGAATCTATCAAAAGGATAAAATAAAAAATAAAAACCTAATAAAACCTAGTGATATGATTCCCATTACAACCACTAATAAAGAGATGGAAAAAATTTGAATTTTCTGTATATAATGTCAAGTAATAAAGAGATTATGTCAAAAAAAAAGTAAAGTAAATAAAAAATTAACATCGTAATTTGAGAGCAGTTAATAGACATTTAAATAGTTAAGCCGTTAATGAGTAGCCAGGGAAGCCACATGTGCAGAAGGAATCATTGCCAAACTACCTTGTCTTCAACATAGTCTTTAATCTTATAATATGCTTTTTTGATAAGGACACGTTTGATGAAGGTTTTGAATTTTCCATCGCTAAGTTCTGTAACCGACTTTGGCAACTTGTTATAAAAACGGACGCCGTTTACAAGAAATGACTTGCTAGTTTTAGTTAATCTAAATTTAGGTAACACAATTTCATTTTTACTACGTGTATTTATATTGTGGAAATCGCTTCTTATTTTGAAGAGTCCTAAGTTTTTGCGAACATACAAAATACTTTCTAAAATATAAAGAGAAGGCAGAGTTAGTATATCAATTTCTTTGAATTTGTTTCTAAGAGACTCGCGAGGACCCATTTGATAGATTGCGCGGATTGCCCTCTTTTGTAAAATGAAAATTGAATCTACGTCAGCTGCCGATCCCCACAGCAGAACACCATAAGACATAATGCTGTGGAAATAAGCAAAGTATACTAACCTAGCTGTGGCTATATCTGTCAACTGCCTTATTTTTCTTACTGCATATGCAGCTGAACTTAATCTACCTGAGAGAGCTCTAATGTGTGCGCCCCATTGTAACTTTGAATCTAAAGTAATTCCTAGAAATACAGTTTCCGTAACAGCGTCTAGTTTTTTGCCATCAAGTTCTAAATTCAGACCCACTTGAGGTACATTTGGTAATGAGAACTTAAGACATTTAGTTTTGTTCGCATTAAGTAAAAGATTATTAGCTGCAAACCATTTCGAAAGAACAGCCAGACTCTCGTTAACATGTAAGACATCCGTATCTTTTCTATCTATTTGAAAAATAAGGGAAGTGTCATGCGCGAATAAAATGATATCCGACAAGTTAGCCATCATGTAAGGAAGGTCATTAATATAAACTAGAAATAGGAAAGGGCCAAGAATTGAGCCTTGAGGCACGCCCATCTTAACTAAAGACCCCGATGACGTCGCCCCATTAACGTTTACTTTTTGCTGCCGCTTTGACAGATAGGAAAGAACAAGATCAGCAGCTTGTCCACGAATTCCGTAATGGTATAATTTACAGATCAGTGTATTATGGTCAACGCAGTCAAACGCTTTTGAGAGGTCACAGAAAACGCCAATTGCATCCTGGGATTTCTCCCAGGATTCCAAAATGTGACTGATGAGTTTTACTCCCGCGTCGGTCGTCGACCTACCTTTCGTGAAACCAAACTGGCGACTATGTAAAATCCCATTTGAATTAAAATGTGACAACATCTGGTCCAGCATGATTTTTTCATAGATTTTGCTCATAGCTGGTAGCACAGATATAGGTCTATAATTAGAGGGATCAAACTTACTACCCGATTTGAAAATTGGTACTACTTTACTATGTTTCATTAAGTCAGGAAACGTACCGCTGTCTAAACATTGATTAAATATGCCTGTTAGGGCAGGGGCAATTGTGTCAATAATATCTCCAAGAACCTTAACAGAAATCCCCCATAAGTCTTCAGTGTTTTTTATGTTAAGACTTTTAAATGCTTTTTTAATTGTGGCAACAGAAATGGGCTGGAATTCAAAGCTTGGAATATCCTTATTAAAGTTTTCTTTAAGAAGAGCTTCAGCTAATATAGGTGATGAGGGGAGAGACTTTGTAACCTCTATTGGGATGTTGGTAAAGAAATTTTCTAGTGTCTCAGCAACTTTTAACTTATCTGAAATGGTTTCATTATCAATTTTTAGGGACAACTCATTCTGATCTCGCTGTTTTGTGTTTCCAGTTTCTTTGTTAATTACCTGCCACACAGCTTTTATTTTATTATTAGACATACTAATTTTGTTACTTATTAATTTAGATTTAGCCTCAGCGCAGACTCTTTTGAATATTTTAGAATAATTTCTTACATAATTATGAAGGGCTTGATCAGAGGTTAATGATTTCTCGTGATACAGATTATATAAAATATCTCTGCTTTTTCTAATGCCAGCAGTGGCCCATTCACTAAATTTTGGTTTAGTATTGATAGTAACTTTTTTTACAGGACATGCTTTATTGAATTCTTGGCATACTGTAGAAAATAATGTACCATAGTTTATGTTGGGGTCTTGTGAATCAAAACTTGCTGTTGAAAGATTGCTAAGAACATTATTATTAAACATTTTCAATTTATTTTTAGTTAGAGGTCTTAATTGAATTGATTTATCTATGTGTAATCTTTTACCTAAGTCAAATGACACAAGTTGACCAGTATGGTCAGACCTGACGCCACTAATTAAATACGAGTCTTTTATTTTACAATTAGTGAATACATTGTCGATGCATGAAGCTGAAGTTGCCGTTATTCTAGTTGCTTCATTAAATATACATTTTAAATTAAATGATTTAAACAATGAAATGAGCTTACATTTTTCTGGTGAATTAACTAATAGATCAATATTTAGATCACCACAAACAAAAACAAATTTACTATCTTTAAAAAGTTTACTAAGTATTTCTTCCATTATGATTAAAAATGATGACAAATTTGAGGCTGGTGGTCTATAAACACATAAGAAAGTATGGCCTTCAACTTCTGCACATGCTACCTCACATAAGCGATCAACAGAGCAAGCAGTGATATCCTTTCTTTCTTTATACCTAAAAGAACTATTACATAATATCAAAGTACCACCCCCTAATGAGGACCTGTTGTGCGCACTGGCAACTGAAAAATTATTTACATTAAACAACATTCTATCCGGTTTTAACCATGTTTCACAAAAACATAATATATCCATATGATATTTATCTATTAACATTTCTACGTCTAGGATTTTGCCAGAAAAGCGATTTATATTTTGGTGATATAGTAAAATATTCTTATTATGCTTCTCTTTTGTCGACTCTAAAAGTTTAAAGAATGAATAACAGTATTATTAGAAGTACTAGATAATACTGTTTCGTCACTTAACCTAGTCTCAGTTAAATTATCAATAACTGCGTGTAAATTGTAAGCTAACAAAGTAGCCAATACATGTTTACTTTTCTTGGGTAGAAACATATGTTCCTGAACTAATACAAAATCCCTAACAAAATAGTTTGTATCAAAATACAATAAACGGTCACTATGACGACATGTCAAAATATGCATTAAGTTGTTTAAACTATAAATGTAATCGTTTTCTGCATCATACAAATTATCAGAATATGGCAATGCACATAATATTAATTTACCTAGTTTTAATTTAAGTAGGGTGTCAATACCATTAACTATGTCCATTTTTGTTAAGCTCAGACTGTTTCCAATTAAAAGAACTACAGTAGTCTGCTCATTCATTTGTGTATGTTTTATTTTATGAACAAGCTCATTAAAATGCAGGTTATGATAACAACAGTTAACTATAGTATGTTTAGAGCGGTTATTTAATAATGATCCAAAACCTGATCCTAATCTATCAGAAAATACCAAAACATTACTTTGAGCGGGATAGATAGTTTCTATAGTATGAGTTGAAATGGGTGAAGTAGTAGGTACAACATGCTGCGACATCTGAGGTGAATCGTCACGCAAAATCCTGAATCTCGCAAGCAGAGTTTACCGAGCAATTAACATATATACACTGACCCGACATGAATCATCGGACAGTTGCCTGCCAGACACAACACCAGTCTGGTCGGAGGATCCCATGTTTCCATGATTCCATGGGCTCGTTAAATGCACTTAATGAATTTATGTTACATTTGACTACTTCTGGTTTTCAGCTGCATCCGGTTAGACTGGAAGCTGACCCCAATATAGTTGGGAAAAGGCTAGGCAGATGAGATGATGATGACTACTTCTGGACTTGTTAGCGTCTTAACCCCAATAAACAATCTGAACCGATTTATTCCGTACATTGAACTCATCATCTGCCTAGCCTTTTCCCAACTATGTTGGGGTCGGTTTCCAGTCTAACTGGATGCAGCTGAATACCAGTATTTTACATGGAGCGACTGCCTATCTGACCTCCACAACCCAGTTACTGGGTAATACGACACCCCTTGGTAAGACTGGTTGTCAGACTTTCGGGCTTCTGACTACCCGTAACGACTGTCAAAAATCCGTGAATGACAGCCGGGACAAACGGCTTAACGTGCTTTCTGAGAAACGGAGGGGTTATTTAAAGATGGTCACCCATCCACGGACCAACCACGGCAAGCGTAGCATAACCTGATCGATCGACCTCATAATCAGCAGGCATAATCAGCCTATAATTTTCCCACTGCTGGGACACAGCCTGACACAGGCCTCCTCTCGGTGAGAGGGAGTGGGCCGTAATCCACCACGCGGGCCCAGTGCGGGTTGGCAGATGTCACATGTCTTCGAATTTTTGGTTCTAGGACATGCCGGTTTCCTCACGATGTTTTCCTTCACCGTTTTGAGAGCAGTGGTGATTAAATAATTTACACAAAGTAAAGCGCCTGTCTGGGTTCGAACCTACGACCTATAGCTCGTAAGTCGCGGCCGTTACCACTTGGCCCCCACTGCTCTCTGCATCGATCGACCTGTGCGGCTGTTATTATTTAGCCACGGGCCCTTCCGAACGTAAAACTAACATAAAATCAATATATTTTCAGGCCGAAGACCCGGACACGATACCAGAAATAACCTACACGATTGTAATGGGTGACACGGAGCTCTTCTCAATAGATCGCAAGTCCGGTATGATACGGACGCTAAAGGCATTAGACCGAGAAACGACGGCGAGACACCAGATCATTGTGGGGACTGAGGAGAATATGGAGGAAGGACCCGGTGCTAGTACTACTGTTGAAGTTTTGGTTGATGTGAGTAATGAATATTTGTTATGAGCTCAACTGTCACTAATCATCATCATCATCAGCCTATAGCAGGCCTCTCCTATTGCACGCCATTCACCTCGATTTTCGGCAACTCTCATCCAGCTGCTACCAGCCATCCTGCGAAGACCGTCGCTCCGCCTAACCTGAGGGCGTTCCACCTTACGTTTACCGATTACTGTCACTAATGATACCAAATTTAAAGCTTGCCTAACAGACGAGGGAATATCTAATAGCAATTAAAGTTGTTCTTCGTCGTCGTAGTACCCGGGGACGGCCCCGTTGGTCTCGTGGTCGCAAGCGCGAGTGCTGAGCGTGGGGTCCTGGGTTCGATTCCCAGGTCGGGCAAAGTGTTATAGAGTTTTTCCATTAGGAGTTTCATAGTAACAGCCCGGAGTTTGGAAGTTGGCGGTGTGATACCCCCGTGTCTCGGTGCGCACATGGCGCCGTTGGTCCTGCGCCTGATCTCTCTCCGGTCGTTGCCGTCCCATCGGACTATGAGAGTGAGGGAAGAGGGAGTGCACCTGTGTCTGCGCACACACTTGTGCAGTATAATATCTCCCGCGCCGAAGGCTAGTCTCCGTTGAGATGGCCGCCGTGGCCTAAATACGGTCTGGAGGACATTATTTTTTACCCGGGGACGGTACTCTAGTTTGAACTAATGTAACGTGCGTGATTTTTTACATACAATTTCAATAAAAACGCGCTCCCGTGCGGGGAATTTGGCTCCGTTTCACGCACCCCGCTGCGTAACGCGGTGCAGTATGCCAATCGCCTTAAGATACGTAATTTTTATTCCAAAAACCCTAGAACGAAAGAAGTGTCGTACCTATCTATTATTATTTTTTTACTTGTATTTTATTTCCAGGACAAAAACGACAACACCCCAATATTCACATCCGTGGTTCGCCCCGTTACTATCGAGGGTTCCTCTTCAATCGGCAGTCTCGTGGAGACTGTGGTCGCGATGGACTCTGACGCCACGCCGCCCAACAACCGGGTGCGCTACAAGCTGGTGGGCAGGGGGAAGGCTTCGATATACTTCCATGTTGAACCTGATACTGGAGCTGTTAGGGTGCGGGATGATCTGCGGAAGGAGACTGATAGTGAATATACTGTGAGTAGCATTTTAAATTATTTTTTCTTTGTTTCACCCGCGTGAATGACGATCCCAGGGGAATATCGGGATATAAAGTAGCCTATATGTTAGTCCAGGGTGTCAGCTACCTCCATACAAAATTTTATCAAAATTGGTCCAGCCGTTTGAGCGTGGAGAAGTAAAAAACATATAAACACACATACACACACACATACACTCACAAACTTTCGCCTTTATAATGTTAGTGTGATTTATTTATTTTCTAGGTGGACGTGCAAGCTTACGACCAAGGCGAGCCTATGATGTCTTCAGTTACTAGTCTTACTGTTTACGTCAGTCATTCTGCTACTGTGCCGCCAGATGTAAGTACCTACTCTGAAGCATTGCCAGCTAAAAGTAGATCATGATAAATTTGAAACAAACAGCAAAATAAATTGTTTACCAGTCATTGGTTGAAGGCAATATAGAGGTATGAGGAACAGGGTGTAAAGTTCACTCATACTCTATAGAAAAGGGAAGATCTTCCGACCAGACGGGTCTGTCTGGCGGGCAACTGCCCGATGATTCATGTCGGGCAGTTGTATCTATGCTAGTTGCGCGGTAAACTCTGCTTGCGCGATGCAGAATTTGTGTGACGTCAGTATGACGCATTGTTCGCATGTGGCGTTGTAGATACCGCTACAGCAACAAAATGAACCTAATTTACCTACTCTCTAAGGCGTGCTATACTGGTTCGGCTCGGTTCATTCGATTCGGCAATATTGGAGGAACAACAAAGCCGACCCAAAGCAATTAATACATTATATTATCTTCGATTTTTCTGACCGGCTGTCCTAAATGCCGAGCCGAACGAGTCTGTAGCACGCCTAACTTTAAAAATAATTATTTTCTCGTTCGGCATTTATAATTATTGCAATGCGAATGTTTAACATGTACAGACGCTAGCACATCAAGCTACTACAATCTGTCAAATTTCTTTAATAGATTTTCAACTTTATCGCTAAAGCATTAGGTTCAAAGTTGATTGGGAAAATTTGACAGTATCGGGTAGCTTGATGTGCTGGCGTCTGTACCTAACTTAACTCGATTTAGCTGACAAGGAGACATTATCTTCAATCGAGTTTCTGTCTAAACTCCTTATTTTTTTAAATATTTCTCTCTCCCTCTCTCTTTAGCAGTTTTCTAATCCCCCTATTTCTATCTCTTTCAGGTGGGCCTCGGCTTCGCAGACACGCTATACACGGAACACGTAGCAGAGAACTCTCCAAACAGCACGCTAGTCAGAATCCTGCCTTTGTTGAACAAACGCGAACACTCTCCCGACACGCCACTCAAGTGTCGTCTCACCGAATCGTCACAGCAAGGTAAGGTGAAAGGTTAGTGGCAAAATGAAGATATCACCGTGTCCCTGTGTTACTTTTCTTTTTGCTACTCTGTGTACCTACTTCTATAGTTTTTTTTTGTGTGTATTTTGGTAATCTGTGATGATAATATTTTCCTTATTTCTAAAGTGATCGCTAACATATACTTTTAATGAATGTTGAGGAATGCTTTTTGAAATATACAAGGGTTTACATAAAACCCTAAGTAGAGAATTCTGTTTTGAAAAAGTGTGGTCAGTTACAATCTACAATATTCACGGTATGTTTCAATAATGCCTGACATGTGTCCACTTGAACGATGCCTTCGCTGTACGTCCGTCCGTCTGTCTGTCATCGGACTGTATCTCATGAACCGTAATACGTAGACAGTTGAAATTTTCACAGAGTGGGTATTTCTATTGCCGCTATAGCAAAAAATAAAATAAAGTTAAAAATTAAAGGGCCTCACAAGGAACATGTTTTTTTTCGGCATTTTTTGTCTTGTGTTACGGAACCCTTTGTATCTAAGTCCGACTACCACGTGGCTAGTTTTTTTTTACAAAACTAACATAAGACATCTTTCACAGGAGTATTCTACGTGAAACTAACAGACGAACGAGACTGCGCAATCTACCTCAACACAAGTTCCTTAGACTACGAAACTCTTGGAGAATACTCTTTAGAAGTCCAACTTGAATCTATACAGGGGTTGATAAACCCTGAAAGCAGTAAAGCAACGGTCAAAGTGCATGTAACCGATGCGAACGATAACGACCCAGTGTTTGCGTTCCCTGAACAAAGCAGTATTTCGGTCGCGAAGGGAAAGTACTTCGCGATTGTGACCAAAGATATGTTGTTGGGTACAAATGTTTTACAAATCAAGGTCAGATTTCATACTTTTTGTATTTTTAGTATTTATTTTTACTAATGTCTGCTCCATAAGTAACTAATGATAGTGTAAAAAAACCCTATTCTGGTTAAATTTTTACGTAATCACTCACGAAAGGGAATTAGCAAAACATTTTGTATTAAGAGGGTTTCAACTTTATACAAGGTGTTGATTTGCGTCCTCGTCAAATTTCAGGAGGTGGTCATAAAAGACATTTTAGTACTTAGTAAATTAAAAGGCGTTTGTTTGTGTGTGAAAGCGCGGTTTAGGGCTAGTAACAGACGGGCCGCGTTTAAATACGGCTGGTTCACACTTACGGATTTCCGTAAATAAGAAAAAAAAAAAACCTACCCATTTTATTGTTGATTTGGGTCGAGAATCATTAGCATAAAACGTCCTTGAATTTGACTAGGATGCAAATCAAAACCTTGTATTTCTCCACATTTCCAACAATTATTATTTGAATAAAATTATTAAATTGTACAACACAAACACCCGAATTTCATAGCCGAGAATGCATAATGGCAGCTTGCTATAGACTAGACTCTACCAGCTAAATAATACTGTTCAAAATTCATCAAAATATTAACTACCGCGTAAATTATTACCCTATGATACATACCATGCGCACTATGCAGTAAAATTGTACTTCGTTATTTAAATAGCGCACTTAATCATGTAATGACAAAACTAATTAACAATACATTGGACAATTAGTTACATCATTACCTGTTCATTCCATTAATATTACGAGTGTAGTGTTTGTGATCTATAATCTGATATCTGTCAGTCTGTTATGACGTTGTCTCGGGCACACGGGTAGTGGGGTGGACAGTCGCGTGAGAGCCACGGGCGAGAACGGAAGTCTGTCTACTTACATGCTGGTGTGGTAACGAGCCAATTGACGTACCTTTAGTGACACGGAGCACTACAACGAGTCCCTTTAATCGTGAACCATTTACCGACCAGTCACTTATTTGATACTAGGCAAAAGACAAGGACAGCGGGGATTTCGGCAAGCTGGAGTACCACAAGAACTCCTGGACGGAGGCTGCCGAAGATTACTTCAGTCTCGATGCTGACACTGGAGTGATAAGCAATATAAAGACGTTTGAGAACGTGCCTAAAGAAGTACTGCCGTTCAAGTTTAGTGTGACTGCGAGAGACAACCCTAATTCTGCGCAGGATTACAATATTGCGAGGGCTTCGGTTATTGTGAGTATTTGCACATTTTTTTAAGTTTTTTTTTTTTTCGTATCGATTCGTATTTAAAAAAATCTCAACCATTTATGCATAGGTGGGGTCAGTTAATTGCTATAAAAAAAAAAACTGACTGTACAAGGAAAATGATTGTCTATCAAATAGTTTGCAGTTTCGATAGAATTGTTAATGACGTCGTTTGTATACCGTGCGTGATACTTACTTGTTTGTACTTTCCGTTTAAAAATGTCCCTTACACCTTATATTTTAACTTACTAGCTTCTGCTCGCGACTTCGTCCGCGTGAAATTTCTTGTACCCCCACCCCGTCGCAACACTTCGTATTCGCTTAGCGTTCATTCTGACTTTTTTTCGTTTTGCTCGGCTCCTAAGGGTCATAGCGTCATATTAAATAGCCTATAGCCTTCCTCAAGAATTTGGCTATCAAATGCAAAAAGATTTTTTCAAATCTGACCGGTAGATCCAGAGATTATCGCGTTCAAACAAACAAACTCTTCAGCTTTATTATTAGTATATAGATTACTTATATTACTATCTTCAATTTCCAGATAAACCTTCTTCAAAAAGAGAACCAACTAGTCTTCGAAGTGTCAGATCTAAACGCGGACGTTATGCGTCGACGATCGCGAAGCTTACTCACTGCCATTGAAGAGAAAACCGGACTTTACGCTGGATTGGAGAAACTGACTTCAAGGCATTACTTAGGAGAGAATGGAACGCTTGAGAGTGATACGAAGGGCACCGATGTGTGGTTGTATCTCGTTGATCCGAATAGCGGAGAGATTCTCAGTAGGGAATCGAAGCCTGTTAAAAAGTAAGTTAATTTTTATTATGTTGTTCAGAGATAATGTGGTAAATAGTCTAAATAGGAAAGAGTTCATTTCTTCTGTTAATACTAGTTAGGTGACTTCAGTTTTTGAAGTTTGAGTCTTACTAATGAAAAGTTGTTAAAAATATCCTTCATGTCAAAAAACTCGCTTCACCTACCTCTACCGAGTAAGAAAGTGTATAGAGGTATGAGGAATGGGATGTAAAGTTCACTCATGCTCTATAGAAAAGGGAGGGTCCTCCGAGCAGACGGGTGTTGTGTCTGGCGGGCAACTGCCCAATGATTCATGTCGGGCCGTTGTATTTCTGCTAATTGCGCGGTAAACTCTGCTTGCGCGATGCAGGATTTGCGTGACGTCAGTATGACGCGTTGTTCGCATGTGGCGTTGTTGATACCGCTACAAGTGGTATCAGCTGGTTTGTTCAGCTTTAGGGTTTGAATTATCAGTTACACCTGAAACTAAACAGATATTCGGGAAGTTAAATGACTTACACGTTCGTCTGAAATAGCTGTAT
Source organism: Oligia latruncula (assembly GCA_948474745.1). NCBI lineage: Eukaryota > Metazoa > Arthropoda > Insecta > Lepidoptera > Noctuidae > Oligia > Oligia latruncula. Next base: position 6,709,301 of record OX419693.1, on the reverse strand, counting down.
AGATAGGTATCAACAAAAATTACACATAAATAAATAAAAAATAGATTATTACCCATAAAATCTGTATTATTTCAAACATTACACAGGCAAAGTCGTTACATACATCAAACTAACTAACCTTTTCCCACCTGCCAGAGCCATAGACAGCGGCATCCACGCGGCGCTGGCGGCCCGCCTGGCGGCCCCGGTGGCCCCGGCGCGGGCCCCGCTGTCCCCGCCGCAACAGCCGCGCGCGCCGCACATGGCCGCGGCGCCGCTCGCCACAGCGCTGCCGGCCGCTTTAATCGCTTTAGCGGCCGTTGTACTGGTCGCTGCCATCGCTGCTACCATCTATATTTGTGCATCTTGGAACAGGTGAGATTATAACTTAACGTCACATCTGTATACCTCGAAGTGTTTAGAGAGTACCAATAATACACCCAAATTTCGCTAGTTAGGTTTAAGTCCCATGTAATAAGGAGCGAGCCATCAACCGGGCACAAATCCAGCCTCCGGCTTGCTACCGAGAAATTCCTGATAGAAAAACCCAATAACACTTTGCCCGACCTGAAAATAGAACCTTGGACCATATTTGGTGATCATATTTCTATCGAAACATCAACATCTCTTGGGTACATTACCAGTCGATAGCGATGCGGATGAGTTTTTCGCCGCTATTTTCTAGTTTCTGTATAGTTTTAGTTATGTTAGAATTTAATTTTGTTATTTTTCAACATAATTGGGAAAAGGCTAGGCAAATGATGATGCGTTCCCGATGTATTTTTTTTAGTTATTTGTATTAATTGCTGTGATGAGTATATGACACTTATTGATTGTATTTTTATTGTACCATTTAGTTAAGTATGTTCTAAATTGGATTGTTAATTGCTATATTAATTGCTGTGTGTAATGGACGAATTTAAAATCAATTGATGCTGTGTAGCGTCCGACATCTTATATACGCCGTTCAGGCAAAACATGAATGTCATAATTATAATTTGATGTAACATCTTGCATGGTATGTGTGTGTAATGGTGTGTGTATACTCATGTTTTGGCCAAATAAAAAATGATCTTATCTTATCATCATAATCGCGAAAAAATTATCAACTGTCCCATTCAAAATTTCAATACCTACTCGACCCAAATGTGAATGATATGAAAGAGAAGGGAGTGAATGATAGTGTGACGGTTGACAGGGGAGAATCAAAGAAGAAAACGTGTTGCGCCGACCCCAAGTAACATGGGATAAGGACAGGAAGATGATAACTCGACCCAAATGTATGGGGCGTCTGATTATTTTTTCGCGATTGCGCGATGTTCAATCAATAAATTTATTATTGTTGGTGGTAGAAAATTGTTTAGTTTGATGGTCTGTATCTGTACCACACTCTTAAATATATGACAATACCTTTCTGATAAATGTTGTAATACATGCTTGATGCTTTTACGTATTAAATACTAGCAGCGCCCCGCGGTTTCACCCGCGTAAGTGTCGATCCCGTGGGAATATCGAGATAAAAACTATCCTATGTCCTTCCCCGGGATGCAATCTATCTCTCTGCCAAATTTCATTTAAATCCGTTTAGTGGTTTAGGCGTGAAAAAGACAGACAGACCGACAGAGTTGCTTTCGAATTTATAATATTAGTATGGATACCGGAACTGGAAAAGGACTATCTAGACAATAATAGGTATTTAGAAACTAATTATCAGTAAGTATCGAAAATCTTCTTCAATTTAACCTCCAGATGACTCTTGGATCTTTAACCACGCAACGCATGTACTCGTATTCTCACGTCTATAAACCCTTGTTAAGTTATAGATGTTAAAGAGCTGCAGTGGAATTTGGAAATAATTTTGTAGTAAAATACCAACTTTATTGTCCCCAGATACAAGAAACACAAAGAACAAGCCATACAGCAGTACGGTACGCTCAGTATGAGCATGCCAACACCACGACCGGCGTCGGGTTACGAATCAAGTGAGGACGATCCCGCGCCCCGGTACGAAACACAGGTAAATAGACGAGTATGTACTACCTTTTTCATTATCATTCGCATGGTAATAGTTAGTACTGGCTTCGCATGCGAGATAGAAAATGTTGCAAGTAAGTTTTACCGAGTTTCATGTAACTTATTGAAGCGCTTTTAAAATTTGTAAATGTCTGTAGACTTGACGAGAAAACTGTACTAAAATATATTTACTGGGGAAAAAGAAAGCGAGATCGAGGCCAAGAGCAGCCACATTTCGCAATAAAAAAAGGCATGAATATGATACCCAAAACAAAACCAAAAGCTTCGTCAAATGATTTACCTATTTATATTTTTAACTTGTAGCACTGTCTAATGTCTTGTAATAAAAAAAAACAATAGAAAATAATTTGCACTTTTGCACGCTGTAACTTCGCAACAAAATTCGCTCATTATGCATTGACATTGAGTAGGTTCTAGATAAAAGTATTAATATCATTATAATTACAGGTTCTAAACATGGCAGTGGATGACGCAGATTTACAGCTAGATTTCAGTCCAAACAACCACGCTTTTAACATACACAGCGTGCAATACCTATCGAAAGACAATGGTAAGTTTTACTTGTTGTATTATTACATAAAAACTACCTTCTTACATCATTGTTAACAAGTATAAGTACATCTCTTTTTATGAGCCTAAGGGTAATTAAAACAATTATTTTATTACTACACTACCCACATTTCATATACTTAGCGAACGTTACGATAAATCGACTCTATAAAGTCTTGGGTCATAAAAGAGGCATTGAATGTTTCTTGCACAACAACTCTCAATGGTCGCTCAAACAAGCGATACAAATTATTAGCTCATCACTATAACGTGTCTAATCCTTAAACACTGTAAATATTGTTAATTACCAGCAAAAATGTAACATGGCTAACACAACGTGATAATTATTTTCAGGTGAACGCAGCCCAACTCTCTCAGAAACAGCAACCACAGCCCGCGCCTCAAGCGTCAATGAGAATGGCGGAACACTCAACAACATGCACAACAGCCAACTATTCGATTCAATAGCCAATAACTCGACACTCATACGCAACACTCAAACGCTCAACCGTCGAGTACCAAACGCTCATCCGCTGAACAATGCGATAGGAACGTTACCACGCGTCAACAACAATGGAGTTGGTGGCGGGTTGTTGGCTACGACGCTGGGAAGGAAAATAAATGGTGGAAACAATCATAAGAAGAAAGGTACTCAGCCTATTATGGCGTATGATGAGATACCTGGATTGCAGAGGTTCGTTTCGATCATTATATTTTCATGCTCAATAACCTACAGCTTGAGATACATACAGATGGTCATACTTGGTCACCATTTAGCTACGAAAGCCCTCCATTAGACCGATAAATCTGTCTTCTGTTGTGTTGTCATCTTGTTGGGTCCCGTGTGGCTATACTGCAGCTCGGGATACATACAGATCAAATGCACGATTCGATAATTTATCTGCCTTTTGACATTTCTATCGATGATTCGGTTGTCTAAGCTACGGTATCATGGCGTTCATTTTGTTCGGCTAACCCAAACGCGTGGTCCTGTCGACACTGTCTGTCCGGTTTTTGCAAAAGAGTGACATGAACGCGACGATCGCGTATTCGCACGAACGATCTTTTTGGTTAGCCCAGCACGTACATTTATCTAACAAATGGAACTGCCTATCGTAATAATAGCTTTTTCTATTCCAGGGCATCAGACAACGATAATGTAACGTTCGGCAAGAGAAACTTCTCCGGTTATAATTACGACCAATCACCAGTGGAGACCACTACGGAGTTATAAAACCGTAAAGTAAATAGTGAATAACAAGACTTTGTCTCATAAAGTGTTAACACAAGACATAAATAGTGACTAAAACTCTGAAGTGAATGAATGGAAGTGGATTCCGTCCGAAAATCATTAATTAATTTTAAAAACATATTTTTATAACGTTTGTGTTCAACGAATATAATAATTCTCTTCGTGTAAGAATACGACTGAACTTTCGAATAATTAAAGTTTAAAAATGTGAATAACGAATTTTTAGATAATTATATTTTTGTACTTAATGGTAACGTGATTTCTTAGCCAAGGCTAGTCTCGTTTTTATGAACAAATGTGCATAATAATGATGTAAATATGGCATTACATGGTGATGTATATATTTAAGGTACCTGAATTGTAAATACAGGTACAAAGACTTCTATACTATTTTTGTAAAACTCAATTTTTACGCATCTCTGGCAAAGTGCCATCTATCAACTTTGTTTAAATTTAATACGTAATTTGAAATCGTTTTTATTGGCGCCAATGTTTGTTCTGAGACTTTTTTAAACAATCGATCCTTGACTGCCTTGTGGGAACAAACGTTGGACCCAATATATTGACGATAAAGTGAATTTCTCTTACGATTACGTGTAGCTTTTATCTGAAATTTCATTCTTGATTTCTTGAGAACAAAACTGTTTATCTTTTTTCTTTTTACATATTCTTTACGAATTTTGTGCCAGTTACTGTTAAAATGTATTATAAGGTTTTTACTACGTCTTTACTTGCGTGCAGAAAGCCGCAAAATCGCGAACTTTCACCTATTTTTATAAGAAGGAAACATTTTTATACCATCATAACAATACGTGGGCGTAGATTTATAAAAAATAAAATATAATTAGCATAATAAATAAAAATGCTCAGTTTTTTAAGGTTCCGTACCTCGAAAGGAAAAAAACGGAACCCTTATAGGATCACTTTGTTGTCCGTCCGTCTGTCTGTCACGACCCTTTTTCTCAGGAACGCGTGGAGGTATCAAGCTGGAATTTATATCAAATACTCAGGTCTACTGTCCGATGGATGTTGTCGACCGAAATTTAATTTGATAAATGAGTTGTTTGTTTTCTATTAATTACATTAAATTTTATTCGAGAACATCCATCGGTTTCTTACTAAACTTTAACTATATCCGACGATCCTGCATACTTATCTCTTTTGTTGACTGTACGTCGCAATCATAAGGATGCGGTGACAGATGGATCATGTAAAAGATATTATTTAAATAACCCAGGCGCTGCAAACGGCCATTGTGAATGCTTGCATTTTGAAATGTTTTATGTCAGAGTGATAACTGTATATAGGTCACCACAATGTCCAATTAATGTTGCAATAGAATGCATAAATACAACAATATACGGCAGCAACATCAATAGGTATACTTCATGTTCTCGTCTGATTGTTGTGCGAGACTTCAATATCGATTTTAGAATGAACCCCCATAATGGAATTTCCACATTTTTCATCCATAAACATGTTTCCGTTAATAAACACTAGCACTACACGAAATAGTACAACTATAGATAACGTTTTTTCGAACTTGAATGTTCAATCTGGTACTATTCATACCTTTTTCAGTCACCATTTACAGAGCTGGTTCAAATTTAATACTTAATTAGTATTTTTGTACCAGATTTCTAAATAGTGACTGAAAAACTTTGTAAATAAATAACTTTGATAAAAAAAACTTGCCATCATTCATCAGCAGACTTTTGCTAGGCTGCTGCAAGGCTAGTGTAGTGTAGGGCGTATTTCAGTTATATTATAAAATAAATGATATATGTGTTATTATAAAATAAAGGATTACTGAAACGATAAAGTGACCTTTGTCTTTAATTTATGCTCCTCCAGCTTTCCATATTGTTATGTTATGGATTTCATTTTGCAATAAAAATATCATAACTATGACTCGATGGTCGTGATGGGTGAACTATTACTTATATACCTACCGGTTTGTACGGAACCCTCGGTGCGCGAGTCCGACTCGCACTTGGCCGGTTTTTTTTTAAATAGAATTTTTAGTTATGAATCTGGCTTCAAAATGTGATTTGTGCCAAACCGATACTAACGTTTTTTTTTTAATTTATTACGTATTGGAGAGTAAAATGTTACTTACTGTAATTTCATTGTATATCTTGTAAAATAATAAAATGTTTATTTTGATTGTGAAGAATAAATTGTATCATAATTTTGTGGTAAAATTGTTAATATAATTTTTGAAATAAATTAATTTTTATTATCAACTTTTGTTTTGAATAAAACTTCCCATTTCAATCTTACTCAAATGTTGGCTCGTGTTCATTTCAAATTGGCATGTTATTGTGAACAAGTTCAATAAAGGGATCTTCTCGATTTAGTACACGGTTATTTTTAAAATACTAATAACTTCGTGGTAAATATTAGTAACATCATAAACAACAACTTTTGCTCTATGGCTTTTGACAAAACAATAGATTTACCAAAAATAATAAAATTAGATGTGTATTTTCTAGCAATTACCGCCCCTGCATTAGCAACGTACCTACCTACAGCCGGCCGTGAAAACTTAGGTGAAGCGAGTTGGTTTTTGCTAGGAATTAACACTATTGACGGTGACAGTTTTCACGGTGAGATTTTTACAGAATAGCACCGCTGTTTTTTTACTTATCTACTTTATTTTGGAACCGCGAGAGTTTTTCACATTTAGAGCGATCAATTTAATAATTTTTAATTACTACGAACAAAAAATTGATGAATTATTAAAATTCATAAAACAACAGTTGTTATTTATGATGTTAGTATTATAGTCCTACGACGTTATTAGTGTTTTACAAATGACCCTGTTTATGAAACTACCTACCTATGTACTCTGTTGAGAATTTATACATCCACAAAAGTTCTGGAGTTCTATTAGGTAACATCATTTTGCGGAACTTACACAAATAAATCCACTTACCCTTACAATATACCATATCTCCTAAGTTACAACGCAGTAAAATAGTGTACCCTAAGGGCGACGTAAAAGGCATTAAAAGGATAGGTACAGGTAAGACCCAAAAACCCCATTAAACCATTCTGAATAGTCGTGTCAAATTGAATTTTAATGATCAAACCCAATCCTTTTTGCTGAACCTTCTATGATGAATTAAGTTAAAGTGGTCGAGGTTTTATGTTTGAAACTAATCATTGTGAATGGGACGACTCGAATTTTCTTAACACGAACGGATTTTTGATAATTCATTGAATGGGCGTGTATGGAAATTCGTATTTTTTGCCGATAACGAATCCAGCAGCAGCCCTTTCTATAAAATAAAATCCAAGATTAGTTGATCACTGTTATATTAAGGTATATTAACCTTGTTGTCCTTGTCTAACATAACTAGCTGTTTTCTTTGATGTTTTGTTCAATTGCCCACTCGCAAGAAAACATAAATGCATTTCATCGTTGAGAAGTTCCATGTCTGTAACTTCTTTCAAAATCTAGGGTCAGTTGATAACAGTTAGGTTAGGTTTGCCTAACCTAACTACGCATGGATCACTAATTAGTGAGTCTGACACCTTAATGCTATCCATCTACTAGTTAAGTAGTTACATGTACCTACCTACGTTCAAAACCTAAGATTAGCTGATTTGGCATCATCAGCTAATCTTAGGCTTTAAGGGATGCTTAATTGTTACAAAAAGTTCATACTATTACATCATGAAAGGAATACGTGGAATTATAAGTCACCCTGTAGAAATAGTTATAAACTAGCTTCTGCCCGCGACTTCGTACGCGGATCCTGTTGGTTATGCCAGCGACAACGGGGTAGTCAAAATCGAAGATCTGAAACGTCTGATGTCGAATTCTAAGAACCCGGGGACTGGATAACAACGGGATGCGCGGGACGATTCGAGACGTCATTTTCAGGCAATAATGAACCAATAGGGTGGTAAACTTGGCCTTGCACTTTGAATGTTGGCATAAATGGGCCTTCTGAAATCTGTTTCGCAACAAAAGATGTCATTTGAAAGGCATTATTGTACGAACGTATGTTGCCCAAGAAATGTTTTGACTGTGATGGTCACCGATTAGCAGTGATCTTAATATTTCTGGAGGATTTTGTAATATTTCAATATGTACTTTCCCACCTGAGCAACACATACCGTTTGTTTCTTTTTGCTATTTAACAGCTTCACAAAAAGTAAAATTTTTAACCATACCTCCGATGGCGGAATATGTGGCGTAGTCAATCATAGGAGTATACGTAAATGCACTCCGTTCCTTATCAACCCAAGGAAGGTCGCCATGCCCTACGGCTATATCTTGAGACACATCCGATTCTTCAGATGATATCGACATTCTGTTCAGAGAATGTCGAAGTCGATCAGAATTCAAACGTTCGTTGCGCTCTTCTTAATCTGTCTCTTCATGCCGTACTCCAGCAATTCTTTCTTTCTCACTTTCTGATTATGAATATTTTGTTGTGTGCGTGTTCGGAACAATGTATGATAATCTCACCGTATCAGCGGTCAGTCGCGCATCATATTCTTCACTGGTGGCTTCACTTCACTCAATCTTTTAGCTCCTTTGGAACATTGGGAAAGATTTGACCTCTTTCTAGGCATGGTTATAGTTTTATTATGAAGATACCTGATCAATTAAAATCTAAGTGACTGCTCCCCTACCAAGGGTGCCCAGACACGGGATCGTCTGGCCCATGTGCTGGTTTGGTCCCTGGGGTGGTCACGGCGTGCTATGTGTTCTGGTGCGCCGGTGATGGGGAGTACTCCCCAGCGGAGGGTCCGGTGACGGACAGCCGCGGCGGGTTCACGGATGAGTGCTAACGCGTGCCCGTGTTCCCGCCGTAAGCGGCAGAGGAGGACACAGTGGAGTTTTAGTGGGTTAGAGTCCCACATAACTGCACTATCTCCCCGTGGTAGTGCAGAATGCATGAGCATTTCTTCACGTTAAAAAAAAATAAATGGGAGTTTTGGCCAGTAGAGTCAAATTTTCAATGATATACCATCGTCATCGAAAATCAGTCCTAAACTGTTACCGCCTTCACCGCGTGGAGGTGAAATTAGTGATAGCTTAGATTTCCACATCAGATGTTTCTGATCTTCGACTTTTATAAGTCAACAGGAAATGCCCATCAGACCGAATAACTTTTACTAAGACGTCATTCCTATATGTGTTATGGTGTAGCTGGGCTCTTGGAGTTCCCCATCAGGTGTTCCAGATCTTCAAATTTATTCTCTCAGCAGAAAATCCTCATCACGTGGAACAATTTTTGCTATGGTACCATTTTTGTATCTCTTATAGTTAAGCTGGTCTGTTTCGGTTCTGCATCAGGTGTTCAAGTTTCCAAGAAACATTATAGCCTGAATGTTGTCCAGCCATAATAACTATACAACAAAAAAAAAAAACATTCAAATCCGTCCAGTAGTTCCGAAGATCGGACGCGCAGGCCCGAGGCGTGTACGTACTCTGATAGAATACCTTAACAAATGTTCGCCGTGATTCTTTAAATTGACATAACTTTTTTATTTATGAACCGATTGACATGAAATAAACACTAAATGTTAAATGAAGCCTACTACAATATATTAGTGAAAACCGCATCTAAATCGAATAAGCCGTTTCTGATATTAGCGTGCACAAACAAACAGACAAACAGACAAAAAAAATATTAATTACAATTTCGGGTTCGGCATCGATATAATAACAACCCCTGCTACTTTTTTTTTATATATTTCCATTGTACAGACACCACTTTTCTACAAATTTATTATATGTATATAGATGACGCCAGCATAATTATCAAGCTACCCAAAACTGTAAAATTTAAAAAAAATTGACAGCTTGTAGTAACTTGATGTGCTGGCGTCTCGGGTCAGCGGGATTGTCCGAAAGGGTTACCGCTGGCCCGGAACATAAAGGGCTAAGGAAAGAACATGGGTGGGTTTTAGTCAGTAAGAGTCTAACACTCCCTTCCGCTCCACCCAGAGCGGGAGGGGTCATTTGATGATTTCCCATCCGAAAAAAAAAAAATAGTGCTGGCGTCTGTACCAGTAGGTACATTACGTTAGTGCCAAGGTCGTTTTGTCATTATGAAATTGAACCCACCCTGCAGCCCTAAAGTTTTACTTATGTAGGTACATAAAAAAAAGATGGGACCTCATTGACAAACCGCGAGCGTCAACTTTTGATGGATCGTAAAACTCGGAGATGTCGAGGCACTTGTTTCATTCCTTCAAGGAGAAGGATTATACTTAATGGTGGATAAAATGTGGACTCTCATCATCTTATGGGTAAGTAACAGGTCAAAAAGGGTTCGATTAGGTATACTCGTACTTCATGGATTTTTGTGTCAGGGCATTATGGGCAGGTACTTTAACCGCTGTAGCTATAGGAAACTTTTCCTGGAAAAAAAAAAAATCAATCAATTCGACACTTAGGTACCTATGTAATATTATTGGAAGTGCATTATATTCACATATGACAATCTATTAGGGCTTCCAAACAAATATACAAAATTTTATAGACGTACCTATGTGGGTATGTATGTTTGTCCACGCATTTCTCCGCAACTATTAATCGGGTCGTGACCATGTTTAGGGTTCCAAATGCCAAAAAAGGGACCCCCCCCCTGTGATAATTTACACAAAGTAAAGCACCTGTCAGGGTTCGAACCTACGACAGCTCGTAAGTCGCGGCCGTATCCGTACTTGTAAAGTTAATCCGAGGAGTTGATTGATTGATTATGGATATCTTGTCCAAAAATTAACCCAATTTTGGTGTAAACCTACTGAAAAACTGTTCAGCCTAAAACTTGATGAAACGGCATTAATAGTGACGGATTTTTTCATTATAACCAGAACAGTTCATTCGAAATAAATATTAAAAATTCAACACTAAATGGTGCATAAGTAATTACATTACCCAATCTCGTCTTCAACCCTTCACAGAGAAGGCCCGAATATTTCCCGAGCACATCGGTCCGCGCCAAGCAATCTTGCTTGCGTACATTTTTAAATTTAATATCTCTTTGTAGCGTGGTCCCCTGCGAATATAACGTCGTACGGAATTACAGAAACGTCGAATAATATAAAATTCTATGTAGCATTACCTAATGGCTTATTCCGTTGCCGACCTATACATTTGAAATGTTTTGCTTTTCTCGGTAGTGGCAGCGAGTTATCGGTGAGTTTTGAGTAATGTGATCCTTATTGTAAGTTAATTTTACTAACGTTCCTGTGAATATGCCCAGAGCCTTACCTTCGAGTTGAATCGAACCTTCTTTTCGATTTGTGTCAAGCGCTAGAGAATACCTACACGTCAGAAAAAAGAGAGCTGTATGTACCTAAACGGAGTCCTAACTGTAACAAAATAACCATCTTATTACACAGAGAACCGAACTTGACCCATAAAATATCTGGAACCGCTTTAGGTCCCAGACGGACATCGCTCACAAATTAATGTTTGTGAAATTAGTTCTAGTTTGACGTTTCTCAGAAACTGCTGACGTGGGAGACGTTGTCCTCCTTGTATTATAAAGGCGAGAAACGGGGAGGCAACAGTGTGCATTCTTGCTATATTGGAGCATGCTATTTCGGATATCCATGATGCTATTGTATAGATAGTAGGTAACTATTTGGAATATTCCCGATTAGTTTTGGAGCTGACCGAAGAAGTTCATCCATACTAATATTATAAATGCGAAAGTGTGTCTGTCTGTCTGTTACCTCTTTACGCTTAAACCGCTGAACTGATTTCGATAAAATTTGGCAGAGAGATAGATTGCATCCCGGGGAAGGACATAGAATAGTTTTTATCCCGATATTACTACGGGATCTACATTTATGCGGGTGAAACCGCGGGGCGCTGCTAGTAAGTTATATAAATTCCTCTCGCGTTTTCTCTCTCAGCTCAGTTTACATCCATCATAATGACTACGTTAAGAGATGAGATAGAAAACGCTTGGTACCTTTAGATGTCGATTGCGGCAGCATCTGATCGACTCTCAGAAAAAACTGGGCTTGACCGTCACAAACACGTCGATAATATAGCTGATGGCTGGGGCTCTGCTCCACATGACATGTTTGTCTACACGATATCCTTTAAATAAAGATTGAGACAACCGTGTAAAACGAAACGCATATAAAATAGGTATTACAATAGAAAATATATAAGCAAATTACGCTATACTCACTGTACACAATTATTATAAAACCATAACATAACAATATATTATTATACCTACACCAACATGTAAACTCGTACACACCCACGCTTAGAAACATAAACTATTCATTCATTACAAATATCATATTATTATCTATACTGTGATAATCAAGTAATCCAGTAGACACTAAACAAGTACCTATTTAATATCTAAGTTTAAAATTTCAAAATCTTTCTTTCTGTCGGTTTTAAAAGCAAGTCAATTGTGGGTACTTACCACCTTTATAATATATGCGCCGCACTATGTAGGTACCATTTTGTTGAAACTCAAATGTGTCTTCTCGACATCCGTGTGTTACTAACGGGATGCAGCAGAATACCAGCGTCAGGTATTGTACCTGGCATATGCTGAGCTGGACTCCCATTTGGTGCAACCATGAGGCACACACCGTCACCGCCTGGTAGAATAAGTGATCGACCGTTATAGATGTATTGAGCTAGGTGTCTATGGGTCAATTTATCTTTATAATCTTTCTTTTTTTCCACTCATTTTGATGTTTTTAATACCTGTATTGTGTCTTTAAATCTGCCCCTAAAGGCTCTTACACACCGGCGCGACTTGTCGCGCGACGTGTCGCCTGGCGATTCTGCGATATTATCGCGCCGCAACACCTTACACACAAGCGCGACGCGATATCGCCGCGACACCATACTAAATGTTCATTTAGTATGGTGTCGCGGCGATATCGCGGCGATATCGCGGCTACACGGTGTAGCGCTACTCGTCGCGCCGCGACACCGTCGCGGCGCGACAAGTCGCCCCTGTGTGAAGTGTCGCGCGCGTTTCCATAGAAATTGTTCTATGGATATATATCGCAGAATCGCGTCGCACTGTCGCGTCGCGCCTGTGTGTAAGAGCCTTAAGACGACCCATTGACCGTGTCTTTTGTTGCACTGAATAAACATTTTATCTATCTGTCGCATCCGGTCTGCAAGTCAGCAAGCGTAGACTCTGTCAAGCGCCACCAGATGGCGCTAGCGTTCCAAATAGTCAAACGTATGACTATTTGGAACGCTAGCGCCATCTGGTGGCGCTTGACAGAGTCTACGCTTGCTGCGGTCGGTTCGGTGACCATCACAGATATCCGTGGTGACCATCCATTCCATATCGAGACTCCTCCGTGCCTCAGAATAGGTCGGGCTTTTATTCAAAGATCTTTGACAGTCGTTACAGGGAGTCAGAAGCCCGAAAAAGTCTGACAACCAGTCTTACCAGAGGGTAACGTGTTACCTAGTAACTGGGGTTGTGGAGGTCAGATAGGCAGTCGCTTAATGTAAAATACTGATATTCAGCTGCATCCGGTTTAACTGGAAGTCGACCCCAAATATAGTTTGAAAAAGCTAGGCAGATTGAGTTGCAGCAAAGAGTATCACAGCCTAGGTACCTACTGCATTTCTAACTTAATAATGCATGATGCATGCAACACGGTGTTACGACAGTGTAACCTAGCCTTAAGGGGATTACAGGACCTAAACGCAAAAAGCCTTAAGGCCTTAACAGTCTGTTAATGTCTTACGACCAGACCATCGTTACTTGCATACTAATGCGCCTGTTGAGTTATGGGATTATTTGGAGGTAAATCATGATGTCTTATTTCAATTCAATACTAGAAATAAAGATAAATTAGATCAACCATTTTTCAGATTATCTAAAGTACATACATCTTTTATGGGGTACTGTGTTAAATGCTACAACAAAATACCTTGTGACATATTGTAATTAAATGAAAGAAAATTTAAAACTCATATTAAAAGTACACTTTATAAACAAGGATATTACAAAATAAAGGATTATATCCAAGATAAGAATGTTTGGAAACATGCTGGTCCTGCTCCTTAAGACAATCTAAAAGTCTAGACAACATCAAACTTGTTCCTAATTTAATTTATATTATATATATATATTTCTTATTTTTTTTTAATATGACATCTTATTTTAATTCATTTTTTACAATCTGCGACTACAGTGGCTCACACACTTGTGTTCACTGTTCAACTACTTTTGCATTTTTTTTTTTTTTTAAATAACTTGTAAATATGTGAGCACCATGTATCTATCACTTATTTGATTTACCTGTCATTGCTTAATTTTTAATTCTTTTTACCTTTTGTGGTAGACTAATTTTATTATGGGTGCATCGTGTTCACATATAATTTTTATTATGTACACAAGACCTTGTAAAACATTTTAAAAGAGTAACGGTGGAGTTTCTTGCCCATTCTTCTCCATACGAAATCTACCTTTTCGAATGGGCGACTAGAATCATTTCTATTTAGTTTTTTTTTTGACGTTCAAAAGTGCCTTTAATGTGCCTATTTGAAATAAATGATTTGACTTTGAAATTATGTAGGTTAAACTTGTCAATTCAATACAATTTAGGGTCAGTTCACACCGAGACGCGACACGACGCGCAGTTTTCAAGATAGAAATACAATTACAGACCTTATCTACTACACAAAAAGGTACACGATTCAGTGAGCTGAGCCGCGCTGCGCCGCGCTGCGCCGCGCTGCGTAGCTCGACATAGTAGACACGGAATTGTATTTCTATATTGAAAATTGCGCGTCGCGTCGCGTCTCGGTGTGTACTGACCCTTAGTGTCATTTTTAAGATGGTTGTTATTATAGCTTTAGTACGTACGATCGACAGTCAAGTCAAGTATGACATTTCTCTACTAATCAATCTATCTATCCATTAAAAAAAAAAGTTAGTTTCACCATTTATAACTCAAGGACGGCTGGACTGATTTTTATGATCTTTGATTTGTTCGATTTGTCTCCGCTCCGAATAGCAGAATATCTATTAAAACATGGGAAAATTTCACAAAAATAAGATAATTAATTTTCTCATACATTTTGTATGAAACGGCTTTTTTGATCATGTCTCGAGAACGGATTGACTGATTTCAATGGCGGTACCTACGAAGTTAGTCGGGTCAGCTAGTATTTATGAAATGGTAAGCAAAACCAATGTCGACCATTCTGCCAATGTCAAAAGTGAGTTGGAAAAGCAAGTGCGCATGATAAAAAAAATAAACAACAAAAATTTAAAGAGCTCAATAAAAAATCTTCGATAGATACAGTTGAACACAATGTAGATCTTGTTGGGTTAGAACGGGACTGAAACGAACAAAGAAATACAAATAAATACTTAAATTAGTTCATGATAAACGCTCTGGTCAACTTACCTTAACTTACCTACTTAGATAATTACCTACTTGGAATTTTAGTGCATGCATGATTAAAACGGCATATCTACATCCATAAACCTTAGAGTTACTCTTTAAGAGTAAACTAGTCGCGAGCTCGAACTCACTAGTGGTCACGGTCAAAAAGCACACTGTCTCACCTGGCTTCGTGTTCGACAGAGCTAGTATCAGTAGCTAGTATCTATCAGCAGTTAGACGCTAGTCTACACAAACAACTTCTAGTTCTCACGCACAGAAACACCGTTCCGGATTGATAGGCGCGTAAAAACATTCGAAAAGTGCTTCGGACCTACATGCACCTAATGACGTAATGTTATGTAATCTCTACCTACTCCGTACTTGTAAATCAAACTATTGTTGCTTAGTTGTGCGAGTGTAACTTCTGAGAAACACATTTTCATTGTGTCATGCAAACTTTCCACTCCTAACAATTTGAATATATATATTTTTAATAATAATTGTTGCGACACATTATTTATATAATTACTTAGTTGCTCATGCAAACAATGCCAACGATTTATAAGCAATATCGACGGCCACCAGTAATCCTATTATACTAGAGCTATTACAAACGTAAAGTTAGTTATGACTCATTATGTCAATTACAATAATACAGTCAGTAGTTAATACACAAAGAAAGCGAACGACAAAACCCTTCACAAAACCGGAATAAATTTTAGTAGCCCGATATTTTTCCGTGTGGAAGTCCTCATGGATGGTTTCTCAGTTTTATGTCCGGGTAATTGCGTAACAGAGTATCAGTAGCGATGGGTTACATTTTGACGGTTCGACAACATTCATTGCGTTATTTACGTTGTTGAGCAGAAATTTTTCGAACATATGAAGCAATGGATTATCAATATCCTTCAAAATGATTCAGATTGAGATCGATAGTTTTTACGCAAATAGGGTGCTGGTTGGAGGGGCCCGTGGTTAAATAATAACAGCCGCACAGGTCGATCGATCAGGTTAAGCTACGCTTGCCGCGGTTGGTCTGTGGATGGGTGACCATCTTTACATAGCGTGACCCCACCGTGCCTCGGAAAGCACGTTAAGCCGTTGGTCCCGGCTGTCATTCGTGGATCTTTGACGTCGTTACGGGTAGTCAGAAGCCCGAAAGTCTGACAACCAGTCTTACCAAGGGGTATCGTATTACCCAGTAACTGGGTTGTGGAGGTCAGATAGGCAGTCGCTCCATGTAAAATATTGCTATTCGGCTGCATCCGGTTAGACTGGAAGCCAACCCCAACATAGTTGGGAAAAGGCTAGACAGATGATGATGATGAGGGTGCTGGTTTACCCGATGGGTTGGACAGAGAACTTAGTACACCCACATTTCGCCAGTAATAGGGGGTGAGCTAAGTGCTATCAACCTGCCACAAATCCAGACTCCGGGCTGCTACTGGGAAATCCCAGCTAGAAACACCCAGTACTTTTCTCGACCTGGGAAGGGAACCCAAGACCTCATGCTTTCATACTGCCTCAGTTTATGAAAAATCGTTCGTCTAGTAGACGCAAGAGCTACTGCTGAAGTAGCGCTTGAACCCGACGATTTTTCATAAACTCTAAAATTAACAAGTAACTCTACCAATCTACTTTCAAAAAAATAACACAGAACTAGGACCAGACGGCCATGTTTACCTTATCATAATGATACGAACTGACCCTAAAGTATCCCATGGACACACAGAGGGTCCAACAAAGGCTACCGGGCATATTATGCCTTTGAATATCTGCAGGCAGCGCCTAAAAGGTTCACGA
This sequence comes from Oligia latruncula, assembly GCA_948474745.1. NCBI lineage: Eukaryota > Metazoa > Arthropoda > Insecta > Lepidoptera > Noctuidae > Oligia > Oligia latruncula. Next base: position 6,692,308 of record OX419693.1, on the reverse strand, counting down.
GCTTTCATTATAAACCCTTTTAAAACTAAAAGCCTTTTCGTATGTTCCTGTTTACTTATTTATAGCAGGTATATATCAAAAGTAGGAAGAAGGAAGGTTTACCAACTTTGTTACTATCCTACCATAAAAAAATATAAGAATATCCTACTAATATTATAAATATGAGAGTTTGAATTTTTGGATGTTACCTACTCAATCACGCAAAATTTAGCACACAGGCAGTTTATAATCTGGACTAACACATAGGATAGGTACCTACTTTGTATCTCGGTATCGATAATTTCTGACTACTACGCGGGCGAAGCCACGGGCATAGCTATAGTATTATTATGATCCTACTATCCATACTATAATATTATAAATGCGAAAGAGTAGTGTCTGTCTGTCTCTCTGTTACCTCTTCACGCTTAAACCGCTGAACCGATTTAGATGGGTATAGTGATAGTTTGAGTCCCGGGACCTTTCCCTCTCTTTACCTACGAGGCCTTCTTTAGACACGAACCCCTCTTTACCTACGAGGCCTTCTTTAGACACGGGCCCCTCTTTACCTACGAGGCCTTCTTTAGACACGGGCCCCTCTTTACCTACGAGGCCTTCTTTAGACATGGGCCCCTCTTTATCTACGAGGCCTTCTATAGACACGGGCCCCTCTTTACCTACGAGGCCTTCTTTAGACACGGGCCCCTCTTTACCTTCTATAGACACGGGCCCCTCTTTACCTACGAGGCCTTCTTTAGACACGGGCCCCTCTTTACCTACGAGGCCTTCTTTAGACACGGGCCCCTCTTTACCTACGAGGCCTTCTTTAGACACGGGCCCCTCTTTACCTACGAGGCCTTCTTTAGCCACGAGCCCCTCTTTACCTACGAGGCCTTCTATAGACACGGGCCCCTCTTTAGCCAGGAGCCTCTCTATAGCCCATGAAAAAAATCGTGAAAGTAGTTTTTTTTGTAATGCCTGTAACTGCAGTAATAAGTGCTCCAAGTTCAATGACATGTACATAATATTTTGTTATTCACATTCGGTGGTTCTACAATGTTTTTCAATGTAAGTAGGTACCTATATCCTTGTACCTAGGTAAGTCTGTATCAATTCAAATTCGTTCCGCGACGTTGGAAATTTCCACGTTTTATTTTATTTATTTAATAAGTAAAATCATAATAAAAGTTATTGCGTTGGGTTATTTACTTAAAAATGGAATTCGTAAAAATATTCTAGTAATTCTAATTATATATCTAATTATGGTAATTCCTATTTTAATATGCCCAGATAAAAGTAACTTTTCCAGGTGAAATAAACACAAAAATTAGGTACAGAAATAGAATTTAAGTACTTACAAAATTAAATGTACAAGAAGAAATTCAAGGAAAATTATAATAAGCTTTAGGAGTAGTATTTTAGAGTCGCGTAGATACCAAAGAAACGGTTTGGGATCCTTATTTATTCATCATCATCATCGCAGCCGAAAAACGTCCACTGCTGGACATAGGCCTCCCCCAAGGACCGCCACTTCGACCAGTTCTGTGCTATTCGCATCCTGCGACTTTCACCAGGTCATCGGTCCACCTTGAGGCTACTCTACGTCTTCCAGTACGCGGTAGCCGCTCGCACGCCACTGTTCTGCGAGCAATGTGTCCTGCCCACTGCCACTTAAATTTGGCAATTCATCGGGCTATGTCGGTTACCTTTGTTCTCCTACGGATCTCTTCAAGCAAAGCCCTCTCCATTGCCCTTTGGGTGTCTTTTAGAAGACCCATTGTGAGCGACCACGTTTCACCTTATAATTATTATCAAAGGTGTAAAGACTAAGGTCTTCAACCAGTGTGTTCTGCCTGAGATGACTTTTGGAGCCAAAACGTGGACACTTACGGTACGGCTGGTCCAAAACTAAATTTCCGGTGTATGTTTTTTTCCATATTATACTCTGCCTATCAAATTAAAACCAAACGATTCAGTCATGTAATATTCCCGTTGAACTAATTTGAACATTTTCATTGTCAACAAAAACGAAAAACGAGCTATGTCCTGATAAGAACACATAGGTAGATCCCGTACCCACGGGCGATTTTTTAACGCGGCGATTTTCAATCGCGCACTGGATTATCAACGCAATGCTTAGCGCCGACAGTTGAAATTCAACAGTGTATTTTTTTGACGTGCTGGGATGGGATGGATTCTCAATTCTCCGCCCAACACCGAGAGTTGAAAATCAAATGCGCGAAGAAAAATCGCCCGTGCGAACCAAGGCTTCGTGTTTGTTAAAATGTCGCTCACAAAGCTAATGATGCGACCTGTTATTTTATTTTACGACTAAACGGCACACAATTTTTTTTATTGATTAATCGTGCAATATTCGCCCAACGTTTAATTATTTTATCGAATTTGTTCAACTGTAATCTTGTATGTTTTTTTAATTGTTTGAAACCTTTTCAATAGATAGTGAATAATTAATGTTTGCACGGCGAAGATAATAAATACTGCTGCGGTTGTACTAAGCACAAACAGTTCAGTTAAAATGTTGGTGTACGTTGGTTTTTTTATTTTAACTTTTGTAGGAGGTGTTTTTAGCGGTCACAAGCCACCACCATGTGATTCAGGTATGCTTAGGTATTCTTTTACAGTTTAGGCATTTGGGTCAGCAGATCGATTAAAACAACCATGACGATATTTCTATATTTTAACCAGAATGTTGTTTAGTCAAACGCCTTCAAAGAAAAGTATGCAGATACTCGTATATGTGGGAATCCAAGCAAAAAGGGTCCAGTAGTGGGAGATTCGGGATCTAGAATAGTCAATTTATAATAAGGATTAAAAAATTATTAAAAACCTGGCACATTTTTTTTGTTGATTTTTAAGCGAAAATTGAGATGCGGTTTCTTATCGCAAATGTTTTCTTCTTCAGTCGGTCCCTCATTACTGAGGATCGTAGTCACTGGACCCTTTTAAGCGGACAATTTGCCTCCATCTACTCCGGTCCAAAGTTGCCATCACCACCTGCTGAAAATTGCTTGAGGACATAGCTTCTTTTACTTGGTCGGACCATGGTGTTGGCGACCTGCCTCGTGCTCTCTTTCCTTCGGTATTGCCAACAATAACCAGCTTTTACATTCGTCTACTATTTTTAAAATTCTCTTCATTACATCCGACAATAGGTTGATGTAATGTACACAATCAATTCGGACATCTTGCCCGACCTAGTGTTGCTACCTTGTGTCTTAACCGAATGCGACTGTCGTGGATCATTATAAGGCCACCATGAGAAATAAAGTCTTGTAAATCCTCTTCATCATCGAGGAGAACCTCCTGATCTCATGCCAATTTATTTTGGGGCCGCTCAGCATGTCTTTTCTTCCATACATCTTTCATTATCTAATAGTTTGTAGCTTTATCATCTTTCACACAATCCATCTTCTTCATCACAATTGATATTTTACTCTTATTTTTAGAAGTTAACACACAACAACAATCATTTTCTTCATGGAGATTAATAAATTATTTCCATTTTGAAGTGCAGTGTTTCTGTTTGAAAAGAAATGGGTACATATCTAAGTATGTGATATTACCTATATGTAATGCTTTAGTGCCATTATCAGGATGGTAAATTAAGTGAAAAAAACATTTATTTTCATTGCATTGCATTTAACACAACAATACAAATCGTACAAGTGTTTTAAAAAGTTACACAGCTGGTTTCATTCATATAATTGTTATTCGTGTAAGAAACAATATTAGGTGCCTATTTAGACTTGTAATACCTATACCTACGTAAGGTTTAGCAATCGCGTGCGTCAACATTATTTGTTTTAAAAAACGTGTATAATTAGCAAATCATTATTACTTTTTGTTGACATTGTTTCCAAAACCTAGAACGATGTATTTTTTTTTTAAACCTTTATTATTGATAGCAATGCTGACTGCCAACAACATATTTTCACTCACACGAAACGGTATAATGAATGTCAGAGAAATACGTCCGTTAGAAGCTTATTATTTGCAAATATGGTCAAGTTGTGTAATTTTACTTGCATTCCAAGCATATTGTTGATCGTCTAAATTATGTACCATCTCTTTAAGTGGCGTCGCATCGTTATCAATTAAACTTCATAATTATATCTGTCACATCACATTCATGGATATATTTTTACGACATTTCGTGAATCATGCTTTCCATTGTTTACATTTTCAGCTTATAAAGACGATCCGAAAAATCCGAATAATCCAAAGCTTCAATTATATACAGCGCATGTAAAACCTGTAGCTTCCGCAGCAGTAACTCAAGGAAAGACAACTTCAGATGGAAAATCATTAAGTCATTCCAGTGCAAAAGCTTCATCTTTTTCTAAATCATCATCTTCTTCTACATCTGTTTTAACTAGTAACTATAGAGGTAATTCTTCTTTCTTTTTATTTGTATCTTTTTAAATTTTATTCTATCTTTCTTTAAGTATTTTATGTAACATAATTTTCCTCTTTCGTAATCATTCATTACACGGTGAAGGAAAACATCGTGAGGAAACCGGCACGTCCTAGAACCAAAAATTCGACGACATGTGACATCTACCAACCCGCACTGTGCCCGCGTGGTAGATTACGGCCCACCCCCTCTCACAGAGAGGAGGCCTGTATCCCAGCAGTGGGAACATTATAGGCTGAGTATGTATGTATGTCATCATTTGTCAGGAAATTATCAGGTTCCAGTGCGGTTTTAATCATAAGACGGCTATACCCCGTATAGGAGTCTTCAAAGTGTTATCCTACGGAGACGCACTATCGGGATAAAAAGTATCCTAAGTCCCAACGCAGGTCATGGTCTATGCGTGTGCACAGACAGACCGACAAACAGACAGAGTTACTTTCGCATTATAATATTAAGATGGATTTAATAAGAGATTAAATGCTCACGTCTATAGATCCGTCCTGCCCAAATAATGAACATTATACAAAAAATTGTAAACGATGCATAAGGACCTGTGCCAACAAGCAGGTGGCGATCTCCGATAATTGCAAACCCTTCACGGGATGCGTCTGCGACGGTGACCTTGTGAGACTCAACGATGATGCCAGTGGGCCCTGTGTACCTGAACAAAAATGCCGTAAGTGGACATTATTTCAGAGGAACATCCGAATTGAAAGATCGTGGCAGGAGTGCGGTTTAGTTATTTAGGCCCGCTTGCAACACAAGTCACTAAATTCGTATAACTTTTGTCGAGGTTTTCTGTCTCTGTCAATAGTTTGAAGTTGATAGAGACAGAGCGATATTTTAAATAGCTACTAATATGATTTGTGGTGCAAGCTGGTCTAAGTCAACTCCGTTCTAGTCGTGTTTCCAGGGTTTATGTACATAGGTTGTTAATCCTTTTTTATTTATTTTTAAGCAAACATAAGATGCGGTTTCTTATTGCTAATGTTGGACATTCGTCTAGTATTTTTTAAATTCTTTTTATTACGTGTGACTGGGTTAATGTCATTTATACAATCAATTCGGACATCTTGCAGTTGCCAACCTGTAGTTGCTATCTTCGTTTACATTAATTATACTTAATGCCATTATATAAATCTGGTTAATATGAAATGTTAACAGATGGTACAATTAAATATTTTATTAATTATGTTTACCAGACTTGTTTTTTACAACAACAATACATCGCACAAATGATTTAAAAAGTTATACAGATGGTTTTATTCACGGTGGATAAATAATTGCTGTTTGTCTAATAAACAAGTGGGTATTTAGATTCATAAAAAACATGAGGTTTAAAACAATCTCGTGCGTCCACATTATTTGTTTTAAAAAAACGTGCATAATTCACAAATCGTTATTTTTTTTTGTTGCAACTGTTTTCCACAAAACCTAGAAGTATGTTTTTTTTTGTTGAAAAATTCGGTAAAATTGGTAGCAGGGCTAACTGCCAACAACACTTTGCACTCACACGTAAGGTATAATTAAGGGCCTGTGCACTACACCACGTTTTTTAAACGCGCCGTTGACGCGCGTTTCAGAAACGCACTTTTTTTTTTTTTTTTTGAAAAATGGCATCTCGCAGTTCAACCATAGGGGTTGTCGACTGCTCAACCGGACTTTCCTGTGGATGCCACAATAAATTGGGCCTCCAGCCAGGGCATAAAAACTTAAAAACTAAGCGACTACACGCTAAGGGCACCCCCCCGGGGGGTTCGGACCTCGGCTTAGGGCGTCCCTGGGAGAGGACAGCAAGGGACAGGCTGGATCGGAATTATTTAATGGGGACGAATTTAAAGCTACAGGCTCAGCGGCGCGGGCTGGCTCGAGCAAGGGTCGGGGTGGACATGGTACGGGGTGTCGCGACGGGCCTCGACGGCGAGGACGGAAGGACGGATGTCGGGACTTGTACTTCTTGAGAGTACTGGTCGATTTACTACTCTCCTGGAGGAGAGTAGTGGCGTCGTCGGGGGTGGTGAGGGTATGCCTTGGTCGGCGAATCCTACTTATACGGGAGGGAGTGTAACGGGAGGCCGCCGCAATCAGGGGATTGGGATGCTTTATAGCAGAATCGAAGTAGCGCTTGGAGAGGCGCTTCATGAACTGCTGGACGGTGGGGAGTCAGAAACGCACGTCGAACGGCACGCTTTTATCCTACAGAGCAGTGCCTGCCAGTATCTGACTCGCGTGCATATCGCGTCTGTATCGCTACAAACGCGCGTTAATGGCGCGTTTAAAAAACGTGGTGTGCACAGGCCCTAATATAAGAGAAATACGTCCGTTAAAAGTTTATTAATCTGCAAATATACTAAAACTAGCTTTTGCTCGCAACTTCGTCCGCGTTAAATTTCGGCCCGACCCATCGCGTTGCATCCCATCGCCCGCCCGTGCTACTACTTCGTTTAGGTTTAGCGTTCTTTCTGACTGTTTTCCTCTTGCTCTGCTCGCAAGGGTCGTAGCATGATGTTAAAGGATACAATTTAAATGCTCACTAAAATAATTTAGACCTAAGACTAAGTACCAAGTAAAATATGTTAACTTCAAATAAAATAAACTCACTCTATACCGAGGTGCTTAAAGAACACCGTTTTAAGTTCCAAAATAATTATACACTCATCAGAATAATTGTACGTTTTGTATTTATATTCTTTTTGCCTACCAAAATGGATGCATGCTCACCAAATCTTGTTTCCCTGAAATAGTAACATTAATACCCAAAATGAAAAATATTGGCGACATACGATGCAAGAGCGAGCGAAGGGCACCCCGAGGTTAGGTTTGGTTAGGATACTTTAAACCCTTTACACAGAAATAGGGTCCCCGCCAAGCGGGGCTCCGTCGACATAGGATGCAAGAGCGAGCGAATGACAGTACAAATAGATACCAAGTAACATGTGTTTGGGATACGCAATATTATATATTTTGATATTCAAAAAAATTGTACGATCGACCGTTAGCTTTTTTGCCTCAGTAAAACTGACTAAATTGAAAGTCGTGAAATAAAATTTTGGTAACATATATTTAGCGATAATATAGAATATTTGGTCTGAAATTAATTTTAAAGGCGTTTATAAATCTTTATGGCATAGAATAAAAAGGAAAATAGGTTCATTTCTACAATACTTTATGAAACAAAATTTGGTGAGCATTTATCCATTCTGGCCGGTATTTCGAATTTTTTGGTAGTAAAATAGGTACTTATATGATAGTCGGTTAAACACAAGCCGATGTTAAATAGCATATAATCTTTCTCAAGAATTTGGCTATCAAATGGCAAAATATTTTTCTAATCGGACTGGTAGTTCCGGAGATTACTTCCTACATACAAACAAAACAAATGTTACATCTTTATAATATTAGTATAGATATAGTTTGAGTTATTTTACTTGCATTCCTTATATGCTAATCGCCTTAATTATGTGCTACCTAATTCACTAGCGTCCCATTGAACTTTACACATGATTATATCTTTTCATATCTGTCACATTTATGAATATATTTTTACGACATTTCGTGAATCATGCTTTCCATTGTTTACATTTTCAGCTTGTAAAGACGATCCAAAAAATCCGAATAATCCAAAGCGTCACGTACATACAGCTAATGTAGAAGCTGTAGCTTCCGCAGCAGTAACTCAAGGAAAGGCAACTTCAGATGGAAAATCATTAAGTCATTCCAGTGCAAAAGGTTCATCTTTTTCTAAATCATCATCTTTTTCTAAATCATCATCTTCTTCTACATCTGTTATATCCAGTGACTCTAGAGGTAATTCTTCTTTCTTTCTTTTTATTTGTATCTTTTTAAATTTTATTCTCTTTCTTTATGTATTTTATGTAACAATATTTTCTTATTTCGTAATCATTCATTACACGGTGAAGGAAAATATCGTGAGGAAACCGGCACGTCCTAAAACCAAAAATTCGAAAACATGTGACATCTATCAACCCGCACTGGGCCCGCGTGGTAGATTACGGCTCGGGGTGGGCCGTAATCTCAGAGAGGGGAGGCCTGTGTCCCAGCAGTAGGAACATTATAGGCTGAGTATGTATGTACGTATGTCATCATTTGTCAGGAAATTATCAGGTTCCAGTGCGGTTTTATTCTTATGACGGCTATAGCCGTATAGGAGCCTTCAAAGTGTTATCCTACGGAGACGCACTACCGGGATAATAAGTATCCTAAGTCCCAACGCAGGTCATGGTCTATCCGTGTGCACAGACAGACCGACAAACAACAGAGTTACTTTCGCATTATAATATGAAGATGGATTTACTAACTAAAACTAGCTTTTGCTCGCAACTTCGTCCGCGTGAAATTTCGGCCCCGACCCATCGCATTGCATCCCATCGCCCGCCCGTACTACTGCTTCGTTTTGGTTTAGCGTTCTTTGACTATTTTCCTTTTACTCTGCTCCTAAGGGTCGTAGCGTGATGTTATATAGCATATAACCTTCTTCTTAAGAATTGGGCTATTAAATGCAAAAATATTTTTCAAATCAGACTGGTAGTTCCGGAAATTACCTCCTACTCCTCAAACAAAGAAACAAAACAAATTTTACATCTTTATATAGTATAGATTAGTTTGAGTTATTTTACTTGCATTAACTAGCATCCCATCGTCACCAATTAAACTTTATACGTTTATATCTTTTCATATCTGTCACATTCATGAATATATTTTTAAGGCATTTCGTGAATCATGCTTTCCATTGTTTACATTTTCAGCTTGTAAAGACGATCCAAAAAATCCGAATAATCCAAAGCGTCAAGTATATACAGTTCATGCAGACGCTGGAGCTTTCGCAGCAGTAACTCAAGGAAAGACAACTTCAGATGAAAAATCATTAAGTCATTCCAGTGCAAAAGCTTCATCTTTTTCTAAATCACCACCTTCTTCTACATCTGTTATATATATTAACTATAGAGGTAATTCTTCTTTCTTTCTTTTTATTTGTATCTTTTTTTATTCTATCATTCTTTATGTATTTTATGTAACATAATTTTCTTCTTTCGTAATCATTCATTACACGGTGAAGGAAAACATCATCGTGAGGAAACCGGCACGTCCCAGAACCAAAAATTCGAAGAGACGTGACATCTACCAACCCGCACTGGGCCCGCGTGGTAGATAACGGCCCACACCCTTACACAGAGAGGAGGCCTGTGTCCCAGCAATATTATAGGCCTGACAAATTATGACATACATACAGATGAATGTATGTCATCATTTGTCAGGAAATTATCAGGTTCCAGTGCTATAGCCGTATAGGACCCTTGAAAGTGTTATCCTACGGAGACACTACCGGGATTAAAATATTCTAAGTCCCAACCCAGGTCATGGTCTATCCAAAAAGGTAACACACAGACAGACCGACAAACAGACAGAGTTACTTTCGCATTATAATATTAAGTATAGATTTGATAAGAGATTAAATGCTCACGTCTATAGATCCGCCCTGTCCAAAAAATGAACATTATACAAAAAATAGTAAACGATGCATAAGGACCTGTGCCAACAAGCAGGAGGCGATCTGCGATAACTGCCAACCCTTCACGGGATGCGTCTGCGACGGTGACCTTGTGAGACTCAACGATGATGCCAGTGGGCCCTGTGTCCCTGAACAAAAATGCCGTAAGTGGATATTATTTCAGAGGAACATCCGAATTGAAAGATCGTGGCAGGAGTGCGGTTTAGTTATTTAGGCCCGCTTGCAACACAAGTCACTACATTCATATAACTTTTGTCGACGTTTTCTGTCTCTGTCAATAGTTTGAAGTTGATACAGACAGAGCGATATTTTAAATTGCTACTAATAGGATTTGTGGTGCAAGCTGGTCTAAGTCAATTCCGTTCTAGTCGTGTTTTCGGGGTTTATGTACAAAGTATTTAAAAGAAAAAAGTGGTTAATCCTTTTTTATTTATTTCTTTTTAAGCAAATATAAGAAGCGGTTTCTTATTGCAACTTTTTTACATTCGTCTAGTATTTTTGAAATTATCTTTATTACGTGTGACTGGATCAATGACATTTATACAATCAATTCGGACATCTTGCAGTTGCCAACCTGTCGTTGCTATCATCAAACGATGATAGCAACGACAGATTTGTCAAGTACGTCGCGTTTGTCAAGTACGTCTTAATTAATGTAAACACATTAATTAAGACGTACTTGACAAACGCGACTTCACTGATCGCGCGAGAACGTCATATACATAGAAACGAGCGCGACGATCGTGTACTTGCACGAGAATCAATTTCGGTTAGGACACGGCCGTAGACCATGAACAAAGTCTACACTTGATGTATCCAGATTTAGTTTAAGTTCTTCACGATAACCAACAGGCGATACACGTCGGGTTTTTAATATATGCAACTTGCGTTCAAGAGGTTGATCGTTATACGGTCAGCATGACAAATGAATTCCAGTAAACCGTCTTCATCATAGCCCTCCACCTCCTGATCTTATCCCAATTTTATTTTATTTTGAGTTGCAGCATGTTTTTTTCTTCTATACATCTTTCATTATTTATAAGCCCGTATCTCAGTACCTATTCACGCTATTTTTAGCTATATCGTCTTTCACACAATCCATCTTCTTCATCACAATAATTGATCTTCTCATTCTTATTTTTGTAAGTACAAGCCTTTTCATCATAAGGATTAACAAATAAATTACATTTTGAAGTGAGGGGCTGACTACAGGGCTAACTACCAACACCACATTGCACTCACACGTAAGGTATAATTAATATAAGAAAAATACGTCCGTTAGAAGTTTCTTATTCTGCAAATATACTAAAACTAGCTTTTGCTCGCAACTTCGTCAGCGTGAAATTTCGGCCCGGACACATCGCGTTGCATCCCATCGCCCGCCCGTGCTACTACTTCGTTTAGGTTTAGCGTTCTTTCTGACTGTTTTCCTTTTACTCTGCTCCTAAGGGTCGTAGCATGATGTTAAATAGCATATAACCTATAAAAATATTTTTCAAATCAGACTGGGAGTTCCGGAAATTACCTCCTACATACAAACAAAACAAATTTTACATCTTTATAATATTAGTATAGATATAGTTTGAGTTATTTTACTTGCATTTCATACATGTTAATCGCCTGAATTATGTACTACCTAATTAACTAGCGTCCCATCGTCACCAATTAAACTTTATACGTTTATATCTTTTCATATCTGGCACATTCCTGAATACATTTTTTAAGGCATTTCGTGAATCATGCTTTACATTGTTTACATTTTCAGCTTGTAAAGACGATCCAAAAAATCCGTATAATCCAAAGCGTCAAGTATATACAGTTCATGCAGACGCTGGAGCTTTCGCAGCAGTAACTCAAGGAAAGACAACTTCAGATGAAAAATCATTAAGTCATTCCAGTGCAAAAGCTTCATCTTTTTCTAAATCACCACCTTCTTCTACATCTGTTATATATATTAACTATAGAGGTAATTCTTCTTTTTTTCTTTTCATTTGTATCTTTTTTATTCTATCATTCTTTATGTATTTTATGTAACATAATTTTCTTCTTTCGTAATCATTCATTACACGGTGAAGGAAAACATCATCGTGAGGAAACCGGCACGTCCTAGAACCAAAAATTCGAAGACATGTGACATCTACCAACCCGCACTGGGCCCGCGTGGTAGATAACCGCCCACACCCTTACACAGAGAGGAGGCCTATGTCCCAGCAATATTATAGGCCTGACAAATTATGACATACATACATTGTATGTCATCATACAGTGTATGTATGTCATCATTTGTCAGGAAATTATCAGGTTCCAGTGTTATAGCCGTATAGGACCCTTGAAAGTGTTATCCTACGGAGACACTACCGGGATTAAAAGTATTCTAAGTCCCCACCCAGGTCATGGTCTATCCAAAAAGGTAACACACAGACAGACCGAGAAACAGACAGAGTTACTTTCGCATTATAATATTAAGTATGTATTTAATAAGAGATTAAATGCTCACGTCTATAGATCCGCCCTGTCCAAAAAATGAACATTATACAAAAAATAGTAAACGATGCATAAGGACCTGTGCCAACAAGCAGGAGGCGATCTGCGATAACTGCCAACCCTTCACGGGATGCGTCTGCGACGGTGACCTTGTGAGACTCAACGATGATGCCAGTGGGCCCTGTGTCCCTGAACAAAAATGCCGTAAGTGGACATTATTTCAGAGGAACATCCGAATTGAAAGATCGTGGCAGGAGTGCGGTTTAGCCCGCTTGCAACACAAGTCACTAAATTCGTATAACTTTTGTGACTTTCTGTCTCTGACAATAGTTTGAAGTTGATAGAGACAGAGCGATATTTTAAATATGTAGATACTAATATGATTTGTGGTGCAAGCTGGTCTAAGTCAACTCCGTTCTAGTCGTGTTTCCAGGGCTTATGTACAAAGCAATTAGGTAAAAGAAAAAAACCGGGCAAGAGCGAGTCGGACTCGCGCACCGAGGGTCCCGTACCATCATATGTTTTTAAATTAACATCGGCGAGGCCTATATTCATCAGAGAATTTTAACACTGTGCACTGCGGTGTAGAATATTTAAGTTTTATGTCAGCGTCATCTCTTGACCGATAGTGGAACTAATGTAACTGTTGTTGATGATTTCTGAAAAAGTGTGCTCTTTAAAGACTTCGTTTTATTTTTCCTGTAATCTTTACATAAACTTCTATCACATAGAATAATTTCAGATTTTTCTCTTTGCAAACTTCGGAGGTATGGGGGAGACGGCATTTTTTTTACATTTTTCATCAAAAGTCGAAAATTATGCGGCCTAAAAAAAAAAAAAATGGTTGAGAATGTGCAAACTGCGCTCTTTCATGTGATACCCCACTTGCCCTAGTAGCCACACTTCGAATTTTTCATACCCCCTTTCAGTCCCTGTTGCAAAAAATATACATATATTTTTATTTCTTTCTTTTAAGCAAAATAGTTGGGCAAACGTCATCTAAAACAATTCCAAATTTCAAGTTGATAGCATTAGTAGTTCTTGAGATATCCAGCTGTGACAGACAGACAGACTTAGTCTCACCAGGGTTTCGTTTTTACCAATTTGGTACGGAACCCTAAAAAGGTGTTAGTCCTTTTTATTTATTTTGAAGCAAACATAAGATGCGGTTTCTTATTGCTAATGTTGTACAGACGCCAGCACATCAAGCTACTACAATCTGTCAAATTTCTTTAATAGATTTTCAACTTTATCGGTAAAATATAAGGTTCAAAGTTGATTGGGAATATTTGACAGTTTATGTGCTGGCGTCTATAAATTTGTCTAGTATTTTTGAAATTCTCTTTATTACGTATGACTGGGTTAATGTCATTAATACATAATAAAATCAATTCGGACATCTTGCAGTTGCCAACCTGTAGTTGCTATCATCGTTTACATTAATTATGACGTACTTGACAAACGCGACTTCACTGATCGCGCGAGTACGTCCTATACATAGAAACGAGCGCGACGATCGTGTACTTGCACGAGAATCAATTTCGGTTAGGACACGGCCGTAGACCATGGACAAAGCCTACACTTGACGTATCCAGATTTAGTTCAAGTTCTTCACGATAACCGACAGGCGATACACGTCGGGTTTTTAATATATGCAACCTGCGTTCAAGAGGTGGATCGATCAGCATGACAAATTAATTCCAATAAACCTTCTTCATCATCGCCCTCTACCTCCTGATCTTATCCCAATTTATTTTTAGTCGCAGCATTTTTTTAGGGTTCCGTACCCAAAGGGTAAAAACGGAACCCTATTACTAAGACTTCGCTGTCTGTCCGTCCGTCCGTCTGTCTGTCACCAGGCTGTATCTCAAGAACCGCGGTAGCTAGAAAGTTGAAATTTTCACAAATTATGTATTTCTGTTGCCGCTATAACAACAAATACTAAAAACAAAATAAAATAAATATTTAAGGGGGGCTCCCATACAACAAACGCGATTTTTTGCCCTTTTTTGCTCGATATCAATAATGGCTACACTTGAAATATTCACAAAATACTCAGTTGTATTTTTACTTTAATAATTAATAAATAATAAAATTAAAATAAAATAAATATTTAAGGGGGGCTCCCATACAACAAACGTGTTTTTTTCGGCGTTTTTGCCTTGTGGTACGGAACCCTTCGTGTGCGAGTCCGACTCGCACTTGGCCAGTTTTATTTTTTTCTATACATGTTTCATTATCTATTAGCCCGTATCTCAGAACCTATTCACGCTCTTTCTAACTATATCTTCATCACAATTGATCTTCTCACTCTTGTTTTTGTAAGTACAATCCTTTTCATCATAACAAATAAATTACATTTTGAAGTGCAATGTTTCTGTTTGAAAAGACATGGGTACGTACCTAAATATGTGATAATATACATAATGCCATTACCTAAATGAATCTGGTTAATATGAAATGTTAACAGGTGGTACAATTATATATTTTACTAATATGCTTAGCAGACTTGTTTGTTACAACAACAATACATCGCACAAGTGATTTAAAAAGTTATACAGATGCTTTGAATCACGGTGGATGAATAATTGTTCTTTGTTAAACAATAGTTGGTATTTAGATTCGTAATATACATGAAGTTTAAAACAATCTCGTGCGTCAACATTATTTGTTTTAAAAAAACGTGCATAATTAATTAATCGTTATTATTTTTTGTTGACATTGTTTTCCACACCACCTAGAAGTATGTTTTTTTTTTGTTGAAAAATCGGTAAAATTGGTAGCAGGGCTATCTGCCAACAACAAATTGCACTCACACGTAATTTAAAATTAATAAAAAATAATACGTCCGTTAGAAGTTTATTATTCTGGAAATACACTAAAATTAGCTTTTGCTTGCAACTTCGTCCGCGTGAAATTTCGGCCCCGACACATCGCGTTGCATCGCATCGCCCGCCCGTGCTACTACTTCGTTTTGGCTTAGCGTTCTTTCTGATTGTTTTTCTCTTACTCTGCTCCTAAGGGTCGTAGCGTGATGTTAAATCGAATATAACCAGTCTCAATAATTGGGCTATCAAATGCAAAAAGATTTTTTCAAATCAGACTGGTAGTTCCGGAGATTACCTCCTACATACAAACAAACAAACAAAACAAGTATTACATCTTTATAATATTAGTATAGATATAGTTTCAGTTACTTTACTTGCATTTCATACATGTTAATCGCCTGAATTATGTACTACCTTATTAACTAGCGTCCTATCGTGACCAATTAAACTTTATACATTTATATCTTTTCATATCTGTCACATTCATCAAAATACTTTTACGACATTTCGTGAATCATGCTGCATGCATGCAATCATGCTTATTTACATTTTCAGCTTGTAAAGACGATCCAAAAAAACCGATTGTTCCAAAGCGTCCAGTATATACAGCTCATGCAGAAGCTGTAGCTTCCGCAGCAGTAACTCAAGGAAAGATAACTTCAGATGGAAAATCATTAAGTCATTCCAGTGCTAAAGCTTCATCTTTTTCTAAATCATCATCTTCTTCTACATCTGTTATATATATTGACTCTAGAGGTAATTCTTCTTTTTATCTTTTTATTTGTATCTTTTTAAATTTTATTCTATCTTTCTTTATGTATTTTATGTAACATGATTTTCTTCTTTCGTAATCATTCATTTAAGGTCATTTGATGTAGGTACAAGGCAAGCTTGACTCAAAATTGAGTTGGGAATAGTAAACCACATGTTTATCATTTTGTTTTTCTTCATTTGCCAATGCACTGTGTCACTATATTCCAGTTTAAAGAAGTAGTGATCCAAATGCAGTATACAAAGATTGTCCCAATCCATGTTCCTTGACAAGTACTAATCCAAGGCCATGTGCATTAATGTGCATAAATAAAGGAGGTTGTGAATGCTCAGGATTTGTTCTTAATGAAGCTACCGGTAGATGTATCAGGCCAGAGGATTGTCCGAGGACTAATATTAATTTAAAAATCGATTTATATTAATTTAACAGGTTCATATTTTTCATTTCATCATCTGCCTAGCCTTTTCCCAATTATGTTGAGGTCGGTTTCCAGTCTAACAGATAGGCAGTCGTTCCATGTAAAATACTGATTTTACATGGAACGACTGCCTATCTGACCTCCACAACCCAGTTATTGGGTAATAAGGTACCCCTTGCTAAGACTGGTTGTCAGACTTTCGGGCTTCTGACTATCCGTAACGACTGTCAAAGATCCACGACTGACAGCTGGGACCGACGGCTTAACCTGCTTTCCGAGGCACGGAGGGGTCACGGTATGTAAAGATGGTCACCCATCCACAGACCAACCGCGGCAAGCGTAGCTTAACCTGATCGATCGACCTATGCGGCTGTTATTATTTAGCCATGGGCCCCTCGGGTTATGCATTATTCTTTAATATTCACTGCACACTGTTTCAAATTATATTACCAATATTTTAACTTCTTATAACCAATATTTTTCTCACTATTTTAGGAAGGAAATGCAAAGATCCAAATGCAGTGTACAAAAGTTGCCCCAACCCATGTCCTGTATCATGTGATCATCCATTTCCAAAGCAAGTTTGTAATAGGGCGTGCGTTGAATTTGGATGCGAATGTGCCTCAGGATTTATACTGGACCACAATGACGTGGACGGAAAATGTGTCAGACCTGAAGATTGTCCGGGTACCTACTGAAACTTTTTTATTCTGTTATTTCAGTTTATACATATAACAATTTTTGGCAAAACCCGCCTTCCTCTTTTTCTTTCTTACGCGACACCACGTTCCTTCTTTCCTGACTGACAGATTTTAATTAATAAGTATCTCATAATTTTTCAGTGCCAATATGTTGCCCAAAACATTCACATTACGTTTTAAACGATAACCAATGTCCAAAAACTTGTGGGAATAGATTGTTACCTACTCGTGACGTAGCCGGCGCCTGCGTCCCATTCACAGGATGTACCTGCAATCCAGGTTTCGTCAGAAAATATGATAACGCTACTGGACCTTGCGTACCTGAAAGGGAATGCCGTAAGAATGGACCTTTTTATGAAATAGCTTGCAAAATTGAAAATTTATCCTAAAATAATGTTGATACTTTTAATTTTCTAGCACCAATTCCGAAACATTGCGGAATTAATGAAACACCAACTAGCTGCCGAATAATCTGTCCTCCACAAACATGCGAAAGTATCTTCTCTAAATACGCGTGTCACCCGACCGACTGCGAGCCAGGGTGTGACTGCCTCAACGGCTATCTGAGAAATAAACATGGAGTTTGCATCCTGTCTAAGGATTGTTTCAAACCTAAACGTAAGTATTGTTTTAAATTTTTCTTGCACCCCTCAAATATTATTAAATTTTTTGGAGCTGCACCTATGATATCAATCAAAATGTGGGTAATTTTGTTTTCAGCGGGAAAATGTGGACCAAAGGAAATCTGGTCTGACTGTGCAATTGTATGCCCCCCTCAGTCATGTGAAAGCCTGTACAGAAAATACAAGTGTGCCGAAACGAACTGTACACCTGGATGTAATTGTATTGACGGTTATCTTAGAAACAGTCGCGGGGTCTGTGTGCCGAGTAACGAATGTTCTAACGGTGCGTGTTGAACTAAAAATAGATAAGGTTTTATTTTTATTAACATGAAATATAACACAAATTAGCTATCCAAATAAATATGCAATGCAACATGAAATGTATCCCAACAACAAGGCGAATTTGTTTCAACGTTTATTACATTTCATGTTACGTTTCACAAACGTTTACCCGGCATTAGTACCTGATACCTGCAACTCTGTATTATATTGAAAGTGTGTTCGTAATACCATTATCTTTAGTTCAGTCAATTTTGTTATTTATCAATAATAAACTCACGCCCTTTTCGCCTGTTGGTAGGCGTTATAATATCACAAAATCATACACACTTAGAAAGTTTTATTTTTCAACTAACCGCTTCATACTTACAGACTAACAAACCGACTGGTTACAGTGTTACAAAGAGTGCCACAAGGTTTTATCTTAGGTCCAGTACTCATTTAATACTTTTGATCGTACCATAGATCCAGCCGAATGCAACGGAGACCGCAATGCAACACGCGTGAGTGGGTGCAGTGATGCGTGTCCACCGACCTGTGAAAAACCGGACCCTAAAGTGTGTCCTGCTATTTGCATATTAAACGGATGTGATTGTAAGCCGGGATACATTCGGGCAAGTAATGCGGGGTATTGTATTGATCCAAAAGACTGTCCGGGTGAGTGAATATATTCTTTTGTATCAGACTTTCCTGGCAATAGACTTGCTGACCCGATGATAATGACGCGTGGCAAAGCATATTATAAGATTAAAGACTATTTTGAAGACAAGGTAGTTTGGCAATAATTCCTTCTGCACATGTGGCTTCCCTGGCTACTCATTAACGGCTTAACTATTTAAATGTCTATTAACTGCTCTCAAATTACGATGTTCATTTTTTATTTACTTTACTTTATTTACTTTTTTGACATAATCTCTTTATTACTTGACATTATATACAGAAAATTCAAATTTTTTCCATCTCTTTATTAGTGGTTGTAATGGGAATCATATCACTAGGTTTTATTAGGTTTTTATTTTTTATTTATCCTTTGATAGATTCTTATTTTGTAAATGTGAGGACTTTGTAGGCCTTGTAGACTTTAGATCTGTAGACCATTTTTTATTTTATCAAGTACCTGATACTTGTTGACAGGCCTACGCTATCCTCCCATACCTACTGTAATTTGAAAATATTGTAAAAGCCAATTATTTTTAAAAAGAGTAACCGTGGAGTTTCTTGCCGGTTCTTCTCCATAGGAAACGACCAATTGGAACCGTGCACCTAGCTTCTGACGTTTCATAAGTGCCCATGTAGGCTTATGTGAAATAAAATATTTTGATTTTGATTTTTTGAAAGTATGAGAAGTTTTCTTAAGTAGTGATCGACTAATGAAAGTGAGGTATGCCTACAGGATCTTGGGAAGGCCTGCCAACCACTTGTTCCCACTTAACTATGAGCTCTGAACTGTTTTACTTTCCAAGGAATCCTATAATGCCACCTGCTATGAATCTTCGTATGAATTTTAATAAATTATTTTAAAATATCAATTACTTTTTTAGGCGGATCGCCAAAATGTGGAGCAAATCAAACATACGTCGGTTGCAAAATAGGTTGTCCAACAAACTACTGCCCAGTTGATGATAGTCGAGCTCAGGTAGCTTGTTCCATGCCATATCCTTGTAGAGGCGGTTGTGCTTGTAAAGCTGGACATTTGATAGTCAGTCGTGAAGACCCGCGATGCGTCTTAGCTTCAGATTGTCGTAAGTTAAAATTTTCATTTATTCTGATTGCAATAAGAATTAGTTTTCTGTTGCAGCCTGATGGAAGATAATTTAACTAACTTTCATTCATTCACCCATAATTAATTTCATTCTATATTCAATTTTAATTTTGGATTTGTATTGAAAGAGTTCTATTGAATTACGAAACCATTTCTACTATATTCATATTTATGTATTGCTTTGAAAGAAAAATAGATTTATTTGTCACACATACGATACAATATATAAGATAGTTAGAGAGAGAGAGAGAGAGTAAGTTTGGGAGTTAAAGAAATTACAAAATATTATTCTCATCTCATTTCTACTTGATTTTTCAGCTAAAGTTGAATGCACAAGACCAAATGAAGTTTGGGATCGCAAACCCTCCAATTGTTTCCTAGAAAGATGTGAAGATAGAGGCAGTGTATGTGACCAGCCTAATCCGTACCCTGGGCCAAGATGCGTCTGTGAAAAAGGTTACTACAGAAATGAAAGCGATATTTGTATTCCTGCTTCAGAATGCCGTAAGTTATACATTAGATTAAACTGTTTTATATCATGTGTGGTTGTCAGCAAGTCATATTGGTTAACTTCTGTCGCTGGTGTCGTTTATAGCTGAATACTCTTATATAAGAGTATAAGAGTAGTTCCTTAAAAGAACTTAATATTTATTAACAATATGACCGTTCCTGAAATACTATTTAATGGGAGGACCTGGTTCACCCTGGTGGTTTAAAATTTTAATGTTCAGAATAATGGTTTGTTTACTCTCAACAGTTACAGTGTGGTTGCAGTTTATCTATGTTTAATAAATCCATTATCTGTAACTATAATTGTACTGAAGTTATCTTTTTTCGTTGCTTTTACTAATTAATTTTATTGTTGTAATTGTTTACGGAGAGCAGTGATGGCACAGTGTCAGTAGCACGGCCGCGACTTACGAGTCGTCGTCGGTCGTGGGTTTAAACCCAGCAAGCAGGCAATTTACTTTGTGTAAATTATTTCATCACCACTACTATCAAAACGTTGACGGAAAACATCGTGATGAAACCGGCATGTCCTGGACCCAAAAATTAGAAGACATTTGTGACATCTACCATCCCACACTGGGCCCGCGTGGTAGATTACGGCTTACTGCCTCTCACCGAGAGGAGGCCTGTGGGCCAGCAGTGGGAACATTATAGGCTGATTATGCTAATTGTTTATGTTTCTCAAATGTTGCAGCACCACTTGCATGTAAGGGCGATTTTAACGCAACACTCACGCAATGTCCATCACCATGTCCGAAAACCTGTGATGATCCAAATGCTGGAAGCAAAGGTTGCATAGAAATATGTCTTCCGGACGACTGTGAGTGTAATCCCGGATTTGTATTGACCAAAAAGAAAGGAGGAGTATGTATCAAGCTCGAAGACTGTCCAGGTAAGACTTTTTTCCCTTTAGAGACTGACAACTATTCTTACCAAGGGGTATTGTATTACCCAGTAGCTGAGTTGTGGAGGTCAGATAGGCAGTCGCTCCATGTAAAATACCGGTATCCAGCTGCATACAGTCAGATGGAAGCCCACTCCAACATATTTAGGAAAAGCTAGGCAGATGATGATGAGAGACTAAAATTGTGTAGATACTGAAAACATCTGTGCCAGCTTCAACATAGATTGACGACTGACAGCAGCAGGGACACTGACGAGGAATTATCTTTATCTTCAGCAGAAGCCTATGTCTCGGATATACAGAGTTTTATACCATTTAAAAATTTTCGGTGATAAATTTTGAAAACAAGACTATCACAAACGTGTAAAGTTAATTAAATACTGCGGTGCTATACTGTAAAAATCTCACCGTGAAAACTTAGGTGAAGTGAGCGTGGAGTGAGCTGTCAATAGTGTCAATTCCTAGCAAAAACAAACTCACTTCCCCTAAGTTTTCACGGTGAGATTTTTACAGAATCGACCGGCTGGATCGGATTGTCTATCATTATTATCATTGAAATCATAGAAGCGCAAACTGTAACCATGACTTGAGCACATGATTTAGACCATAAGGCGTAAAAAATCTACAGAACAGTATTTTTTTTTAATAACCGACGAAAAATTTCAACGCAGGGCGTACAGAGTCATGTACTTATACAATGCGTAACATAATGAACGCAAGACCTCATACACCCCAATTAGAGTATTGAGTTAAAAGCATAATACAATGATCAAAACAATTTTTTTTTAAAGCTACCTATTTTTATTAAGTAAATTGTGTTGACCCTATCATTACTTTATGCATTCAAAATTGAGTCTTATTGCCTTGACATAAGATTTAATTTTCTTTGGCTCAATCGGCGATCAGTATGGCAAAATACATAATTAAAAAAAAAAAACCTATCTTAAATGTTACCGAAATTGATTCAGTAATCAATTATGAACAAACTACTCTCAGTACTTGCGTTTATTCTGTTACACCTTGATGTAATTATAGGATGCACGACGAAAAATGTTTAATTACTCTCGTCAATGTATTTGCCGCCCTGTTTAGCTATGGATCATCGTCTGTCATGTTTCTTGCCCTTGTTTGTGTGGGCAAGAACAAGTTGTTACTTTACTCTCCCTATTACATTGCCACCAGGTTGTGGAGGAGATCCCAACGCAGTGTACAAAAGCTGTCCAAGTGCTTGTGAACCAACTTGTACTAACCCGAACCCCCGAGTATGCACCAAGCAGTGTATGCCAAGCGGCTGTGCGTGCAAACCTGGATTTGTGAAAAATGAAAAGACTGGAAAATGTGTTAGGCCTGAGAGCTGTCCAGGTAATATTTTAACCATATACTTACCCATGACAAACATTTGAAGGGGGATGCGTTAGGCAGCCCGCGGATTCAAATTTTCTTACGTTTTTGCAATGGATCACACTAATATTATAATGGCGAAAGTTTTATGAATGTGTGTGTGTGTGTTTATATGTTTGTTACTTCTTCACGCTCAAACGGCTAGACCAATTTTTATAAAATTTTGTTTGGACGTAGCTGACACCCTGGATTAACATATAGGCTACTTTTAATCCCGATATTCCCACGGGATCGACACTTATGCGGGTGAAACTGCGGGGCGCAGGTAGTATTTCATAAAATAGTCATTTCATAGGATTATATGAACTTAGAGGGTTGTATTGTGGATTTTAAGGATTACAATTCTGTAATACGCTCGCGAATATAATTTTGTTCAACCAACAACCTGACACTGAATTACAAATTGCAAAAAAAAGAAAATTTTAATTTCCCGGGCTACCCTGGGGTCCCCTTAAAGTTGATACAAAAGTTCAATAAAATTACTGAACTGTCTTTTTCATATTAGTAGTGGGGTGCAAAGGTGATCGCAACGCAACATACAAGGAATGCACCAGTATGTGCCCTCTGACTTGCGCAGAACCGGACCCGAGGCCTTGTATAGACAAGTGTGGTCCTGCTGGCTGTGAGTGCAACCCAGGATACGTAAAGAATGAAGACGGAAAATGTATCAAGCCTGAGGATTGTCCAGGTAGGACCCCTCCGTGTCTTGGAAAGAACGTTAAGCCGTTGGTTCCGGCTGTCATTCGTGGATTTTTGGCAGTCGTTACGGGTCTTCAGTAGCCCGAAAATCTGACATCCAGTTTTACCAAGGGGTATCGTGTTACCCAGTAACTGGGTTGTGGAGGTCAGATAGGCAGTCGCTTCATGTAACGTACTGGTATTCAGTTCCAGCCGGTGAGACTGGACGACGACCCCAACATTTTGGGAGAAGGCTGGGCAGATTGTATTTTTTTTTAATTATTACAAAAATTCAATAAAATTAACGAACTGTCTTTTTCATATTAGTAGTGGGGTGCAAAGGTGATCGCAACGCAACATACACTGAATGCACCAGTATGTGCCCTCTAACTTGCGCAGAACCGCACCCGAGGCCTTGTATAGCCATGTGTGGTCCTGCTGGCTGTCAGTGCAACCCAGGATACGTAAAGAATGAAGACGGAAAATGTATCAAGCCTGAAGATTGTCCAGGTAAGATAAATGCATGAATAAAGTATTTAGAGGTAAAATGTAAGGGAGGACTTGTTCACACGTGTTCAAGTCGGTACATTCGATTCCATTTCATTACATATCGAGACCTCTCCGTGCCTCGGATTTGGGTATTTCGTACGCTTACCGCGGTCGGTTTGTGGATGGGTGACCATCCATTACATGTCGAGAACCCTGCGTGCCTCGGAAAGCACGTTAAGCCGTTGGTCTCGGCTGTAATTTGTGGATCTTTGGCAGTCGTTACGAGTCGCAAGTAGCCCGAAAGTCTGACAACCAGTCTTACCAAGGGGTATCGTAACTGGGTTGTGGAGGTCTGATAGGCAGTCGCTTCGTGTAACATACTGGTATTTAGCTGCAGCCGGTGAGATTGGAAGCCAACCCCAACATGGTTGGGAAAAGGCTAGGCAGATTGTTTTTTTTTTTTTTTAATACAGAAATTCAATCAAATTAACAAACTGTCTTTTTCATATTAGTAGTGGGGTGCGAAGGTGATTACAACGCAACATATAAGGAATGCACCAGTATGTGCCCTCTGACTTGCGCAGAACCGGACCCGAGGCCTTGTATAGACAAGTGTGGTCCTAGTGGCTGCGAGTGCAACCCAGGATATGTACGGAATAAAGACGGAAAATGTATCAAGCCTGAAGATTGTCCAGGTAACATAAATGCGTATTTTGCGGTAAAGTGTAAGGTGCTATTTTAAGTATATATTCGGAATTATGTGTTGAACAGAAAAGCTGACTCAATCAATGTTCAGATTTCATCCGAATCGGGCCGATGGGCATCTACTCTCGTTTAATCATATTCGGGTCGGCTCGGCTTAATTCGAGGTAAGCCGAGCGGCATTTTCCCGAACACATATATTTACATAGGTATATTCGATTTTGCCGCCCGGCTGTGCCGACTGATGCCGACGCGGAAAAGTGTGTCGCAACCCTAAGATCTGAAATAAAAGTTTTTGCGGTTTGATTGGGCTGATCAATAAAATTTTAACAGTTGGGTATTTCCTACGCTTGCCGCGGTCGGTTCGTGGATGGGTGACCATCCATTACACATCGAGACCCCTCCGTGCCTCGGAAAGCACGTTAAGCCGTTGGTCCCGGCTGTCATTTGTGGATCTTTGGCACTCGTTACGGCTCGCAAGTAGCCCGAAAGTTTGACAACCAGTGTTACCAAAGGGTATCGTATTACCCAGTAACTGGGTTGTGAAAGTCAGATAGGCAGTCGCTTCGTGTAACATACTAGCATTTAGCTGCAGCCGGTCAGACTGGAAGCCGTTCCCAACATAGTTGAGAAAAGGCTAAACAAATATTTTTTTTTTACAAAAATTCAATCAAATTAAAAATCTGTCTTTTTCATATTAGTAGTGGGGTGCAAAGGGGATTGCAACGCAACATACACGGAATGCACCAGTAAGTGCCCTCCAACTTGCGCAGAACCGCACCCGAGGCCTTGTATAGCCGTGTGTGGTCCTGCTGGCTGTCAGTGCAACCCAGGATATGTAAAGAATGAAGAAGGAAAATGTATCAAGCCTGAAGATTGTCCAGGTAAAATAAATGCTCGAATAAAGTATTTAGAGGTAAAATGTAAGGGACGACTTGTAGACACTTGTTCAACATCGGCACATTCGATTCGCAAGTATTAGTTGAAGAGAAAAGCCGACCCAAACCAATTGTTACACATGTTCAGATTTCATCCGACTCGTGCCGATCGGCAAACTCTGTTGGGCATCTACCCTCGCTGTGTCATATTCGGGTCGGCTCGGCCTAATTTGAGCTAAGCCGAGCGGTTTTTTCCCGAACACACATGTCTATAATATGTATAATATATTCGATTTTGCCGCCCGGCTGTGTCGACTTATACCAACCCGGAAAAGTGTGTAGAAATCCTAAAATCTGAAATAAAAGCTGGGCTGATCAATAAAATTTTAACAGTTGGGTATTTCCTTCGCTTGCCGCGGTCGGTTAGTGGATGGGTCCATTACATGCATGTCAAGAATCCTTCGTGTCTCAGAAAGCACGTTAAACCGTTCTTCCAGGCTGTCATTTGGAGATCTTTGATAGTTTTTACGGGTAGTCAGAAGCCTGAAAGTTTTACAACCAGCCTTTCCAAGTAAAGGGAAGGGAATGGAAGGGAAGGGTAGAGGGGGATTGCTCTTTAACTGGGTTGTGGAGGTCAGATAGGCTGTAGCTCCTTTTAAAATACTGGTACTCAGCTGCATCCGGTCATACTGGAGGCGGACTCAATCAATCAATTGTGATTGACTTGGTTGATTGATTGATTGACTTGGTTATTTCATTTCCTTCATAAATAATTGCAATTCTCATATTACAGTTGTGGACAAAGGATGTAACGGTGATCTTAATGCAACATATAACGAGTGCCCAACTGCTTGCCCAGTTACTTGTGAGAATCGGTACAGTATAGAAAGAGAAAACTTAATCTGTCCCGCTGTGTGTGATCCGAGCAAGTGTGTTTGCAAGGAGGGATACATTCTTACTAAGAAAGGTGGAAAGTGTATCAAGCCTGAAGATTGCCCAGGTAATATGAACTCTGTAAGGCTATGTAAAGACTGACAGGTAGCTTGCTTAGCGCCTAGACCAGGGGTGGCAAACTTGGTTAGACCCAAGATCCACTGTTCACTGACGACACCCTGTGCGATCTACCAATTACATACTTCTTGAAATCTTAAATGAAACAGCACAGTTCAGTACACAATTATGTAGTATTTTTTATTTTATTACGAGGGAAAATATAACTCTTATCCACTCGTAACTCTGCTAGTCTGTCGTCAACTGACTGACGGATTGACAACCGCCCGCGCCCCACTCCCGCTTATTGTTATCGCGCACCAAAAACAAAAGAGATATACTGCATAGAAGAGAGAATAAATAACGTGACGGAACGGCGATTGAAACATGATACAAGATGATGCGTGCAGCAGTTAGTGATTAGGTACGTTGCACAGTCTGTTCTACGCATTTATATGTTTTTCCTTGCCACGATCGACTGGACTAGTAGTCGCGATCGACCGGTTGGCCACCCCTAGCCTAGACCCTAGCGAGTTACCTCTGGAGTAGCGAAGTGAAACGAATGCTTTAGAATTTTCGCAACCGGCTCCACTGCGTGCTTCGTGTCTTCGCTAATCGCCTAGCGTGTATAGACGATGTCTAGGCGGTAAGCAAGCCACCTGTCAGTGCGTACGTAGCCTTAAAGGATTATCAGTTATGAACTTATGATCTTAGGGATCACTTTTCTTTATATTGTAAATTTGTAACTGCTCAGTGCTCTATCTATATAATAATTATGTAACATAATAAATTAACGCAAAACCTCATACACCCCAATTAGAGTATAATGATGAAATGACAAATCATGTTTTTGACAATCGTTGCTTGTCAAGTAAAAATTTGTAAATTAATTTTTGGTGAACTGACAGGGCACCAGTAAATATACTACCAGCGGTCACTGACCTTTTTTTATCAAATCATTTTTTTTTGTTTTATTTGGTTTAGGAATCAATACCCTCTTTTTTATTTTTAAACCAGTAAAATCAGAATGTGACGATAATACAAGGTAGGTAAAATTAAATTAGCTAGCAGACGCGATCTGCTAGCTAATTATATTTACCTACCTTGAATTATCGTCACATTCTGATTTTACTGGTTTAAAAAAAAAAAATATTAATGAGTTTATTGTCGAAAAAACTT
This sequence comes from Oligia latruncula, assembly GCA_948474745.1. Classification (NCBI taxonomy): domain Eukaryota; kingdom Metazoa; phylum Arthropoda; class Insecta; order Lepidoptera; family Noctuidae; genus Oligia; species Oligia latruncula. The sequence continues at coordinate 6,664,763 of OX419693.1, read as the reverse complement.
TACTTACTTCGTGATTTGAGAGTTTAACTTTGACTTTCTTTTTAAAACAGGGCCAGGTTGTGGAGGAGATCCCAACGCAATGTACAAAGAGTGTCCAAGTGCCTGTGAACCGAGTTGTGCCAACCCGAACCCCGAAGTATGCACCCTGCAGTGTATGCCAAGCGGTTGTGCTTGCAAACCTGGATTTGTTCAAAGCAAAAAAGGGGGAAAATGTATCAAGCCCGAACACTGTCCAGGTATGTTTTTTTTCATAGGAAGCAAGCGCAAATAATTCAACATAATCAGCCTATAATGTTCCCACTACTGGGACACAGGCCTCCTTTCGGTGAGAGGGAATGTACGTTATGCCACCACGCGAGCCCAGTGCAGGTTGGTAGATGTTACATTTTTACGATTTTTTTGGTTCTAGGACATGCCGGTTTCCTCACAATGTTTGCCTCACTAATTTACACAAATTAAAGCGCTTCCTGTAGGTATACGTTCGAACCCACGACCTACAAGTCGTAAGTCGCGGCCGTTACCACTTAGCTACCACTGCTCCTAACTCGTTAATTGCTGATAATTCAGAGATATCTATAATTTTCAACTGGCTGATAAAACGTAAAATAGAGCATGTTTTACAGTAACCGCTACCGATCAGTATCCATCAGTATACAAGTCTGGAGACTGGAATCAGTTACATACAGTAACCAACCATATTTAATAAAATGTCGTGATCTCAGTTTCCGATTAACGACTTGAATGTACTTACTTACTTATACAGGGTGTCCCAAAAGGTTATGTAGCTGGGAAGGGGGGTGATAGGGGTGGTCACAAGGGTCACATGAAAAACAAAAAAAAAATAGTAAAAAAAAAAATGCAATTTATTTTTTTAAATACCCAGAGGGGATTAATTTTTTTTTTTTTAGTATCATTCATTTACGTTTTAAATAAACGAGAAATTGAATAATATACGTCTAGGATCCATAGGCCATCGCAACGCCAATTTGGTAAAACGTTAATATTGCTGTTAAAATTGTAGATCTATGTAATGGGGATCGCAATGCTACATTCAGCGAGTCTCCAAGTTACTGCCAGGCCACCTGCAAGCATCCGGACGTCGACGGGTTAGGCAATGACAAGTGCTCGTCCCCAGGCTGTATTTGTAAACAAGGATATCTTTGGAACAAGAAAGGTGGACGGTGTATTAAGCCTGAAGACTGTCCAGGTGAGAAAGATTAGCAAATTTCTAGTAAGGCTTAGAAGACAAGCTTCACATAGCAAAGTTCTGTCTGTCAAGTTCAGGCAATGACTAACATTGAAGAATGATTTCTTTGTAATTTTTGCAAGTTTCAAGTTTATTATTCTTTATTTTCAAACGAGTTATAATATTTACAAAATATAAACTAATAGAATTACAATTACACTAATATTATAAAGGCGAAAGTTTGTGAGTGTGTGTGGGGGTGTGTATGTGTGTGGGTTTATATGTTTGTTACTTCTCCACGCTCAAACGGCTGGACAAATTTTGATAAAATTTGGTGTGGAGGTAGCTGACAACCTGGATTAACATATAGGCTACTTTTTGTCCCGATATTCCCACGGGATCGACACTTAAGCGGGTGAAACCGCGGGGCGCAGATAGTATTAAATAAAAAGGAAAAGGGGGAAATAATCATAGGGCAAAAAATTCGTCCGCATCGCTGTCAACAGGAAAAGTGCCCAAAAGACTGGCAGCATTGCCCCGTTGTATGGATCGCCATACAACGGGGCAATGCTGCCAGTCTTTTGTTTGACCATAAAATAGGCCTCCTCTTTGATCATGTCAGTTTCAAGTTGTCCATAACTTACTCATCATCTGCCTCCCTTTTCCCAACTATGTTGGGGTCAGCTTCCAGTCTAACCGGATGCAGCGGAATACCAGTATTATACATGGAGCGACTGCCTATCTGACCTCCACAACCCAGTTAGGTACTGGGAATACCCCTTGGTAAGACTGGTTGTCAGGCTTTCGGGCTTCTGACTACCCGTAACGACTGGCACGATATGCAAAGATGGTCACCCATCCATAGACCAACCGCGGCAAGCGTAGCTTAACCTGATCGATCGACCTGTGCTGCTGTTATAACTTACTAATATAAATTATTATTCCTCTTTTTAATTTAGGTGGATGGCCGACCTGTCAAGCGAACGAAACCTACGCCCGCTGTAAAGTAGGTTGCCCAACTAACTATTGCCCAGTCGATGACAGCCGGAGTTTTATCGCTTGTGATCCCACGTTTCCTTGCCCCGGAGGCTGTATTTGCAAAGGAGGCTACTTGATGGTCAGCGAGGATGATGAAAGATGCATTTTGTCTTCAGAATGTCGTAAGTACAATTTAATTATTTTCGTAGCTGAATTCTTACAATAGTCGACCGAATGAGGAAGATGTTAGCTCGAGGCCAATTTTATTCTTAGAACGATCAAAATCTAGTCACAATTTCATGCCAGCGACAATCAAATGTCAAAAATGTGGGTAAACGCTTTATAAATTATTGCCCGATTAAAATTAAAACTGAGGTGATGCGTATATTTATAAAAAAACGTGAATTATTTGTCTGATTTATTTGAAGCATTGTTATTAAAAGCTCTCATGTTTTGGAATTATGGCAGCATATACCTCAAAGCTAACATCGTCTGTATCTCTTGAGATTAAAAAAAAAAAAGGTCAAGTGCGAGTCGGACTCGCACACGAAGGGTTCCGTACCACAAGGCAAAAACGCCGAAAAAAACACGTTTGTTGTATGGAAGCCCCCCTTAAATATTTATTTTATTTTAATTTTATTATTAAAGTAAAAATACAACTAAGTATTTTGTGAATATTTCAAGTGCCTACCTGTTGCCATTATTGATATCGAGCAAAAAAGGGCAAAAAAATCGCGTTTGTTGTATGGGAGCCCCCCTTAAATATTTATTATATTTTTAGTATTTGTTGTTATAGCGGCAACAGAAATACATAATTTTTGAAAATTTCAACTGTCCGCGGTTCTTGAGATACAGCCTGGTGACAGACAGACAGACAGACGGACGGACCGACGGACGGACGGATAGACAGACAGCGAAATCTTAGTAATAGGGTTCCGTTTTTACCCTTTGGGTACGGAACCCTAAAAAAGCAGAAATCTTTAAAAAAATATATTAATGTTTTTTTAGCGGAATTAAAATGCACCAGACCGAACGAGGTATGGGACGCAAATGCTCCAGGTTGCTTACGTGAAAGATGCGACGATAAAGACATTCCTTGTGATTTCCAATACCCCGGTCCACCAAAATGCAGATGTATTAAAGGCTACTACAGAGACAAGGATGATATGTGTGTACCGGAATGTCAATGTGGTGAGTATTATTTAAAAAAAATATGACAAAGAGTTCATTCACAGAAAAACAAAAAAAAAAAAACTATATCAGCTTTCCAGAAACAAGATTTTTTCATAACAGTAAGGCTAAAGCAATAAGTCTAACAGAAATTGCCAACATCCAGTGTTCTTGTACGTTTTTTAGACTTAGGGCACTCCCGCATCCTTCAAGATTAAGGACTCCCTTAAGTCTAAAATAGACTAGTTACTTGTGATGTGTAAAAGTAGTGTAAGTTAATAAGGAATATCAAATCAGTATTTTTTCCTCTTTACCCTTATGGATGAACCAACCATGCCACGAAGGCTCAAAAGAAAAAAACCCTCAGGATCTATTAATAATGATAATTAATAATATATAAATAATATAATTAATAATATATAATATAATTAATAATATATACTAAATATTATAATGATTAGTCTATAAAGACAGAATCTAAAAGCGAACTAGCCGATGGACAAGTAACGCACAAGTCTGACAACAAATTCCTACCTATTGCTGAATGTTTAAACAGATAGATTGGAATACTAGAGGAAAAAAACTCTTGTGTGAAACATTTGTAAATATCGAAGAATCTAAGTTATGTACTCGTATTACCGACCAGTAACAAAGATACTACACATATTGCAGCTCAAAAAGGATGTAAAGGCGATATGAACGCAACATTATCGGACTGTCCCAGTAAATGTCCTGCAACCTGCTGCGACCCAGATCCAATATGCACCAAAGACTGTGCAGAACCCGGCTGCGTATGCAATGAGGGATTCATTCAGTTAAAACCTGATGGTCCTTGTGTAAGACCCTACGATTGCGAAGGTAAGACCATTTTCTATCTCCACCAAAAGAAATTTCAGCTTAACTAAAATAGCATTTATTGACCTGCCTTTTCTGTATCATTGCTCATTCTGATAGCATGTCGTTATTATTTGTAAGAAGTTTTTAGTATATTCGTGTATTTATATAGGTATTTGTGGTTTTATTTATATATTCTTAGATGGGCCCGTGAGGGGCCCGTGGCTAAATAATAACAGCCGCACAGGTCGATCGATCAGGTTAAGCTATGCTTGCCGCGGTTGGTCTGTGGATGGGTGACCATCTTTACATACCGCGACCCCTCCGTGCCTCGGAAAGCACGTTAAGCCGTTGGTCCCGGCTGTCATTCGTGGATCTTTGACAGTCGTTACGGGTAGTCAGAAGCCCGAAAGTCTGACAACCAGTCTTACCAAGGGGTATCGTATTACCCAGTAACTGGGTTGTGGAGGTCAGATAGGCAGTTGCTCCATGTAAAATACTGGTATTCAGCTGCATCCGGTTAGACTGGAAGCTGACCCCAACATAGTTGGGAAAAGGCAAATGATGATTTATATTTGGATATATATAAATATAAGTACAAATAAATATATTATATTCATAGTTTTAATAGGTATTTTTTATATAAAAAAAATCGTCAATTTTCACAATTGCACCTACCACTGCAATGTTGGTACTTTCAAAACTAAATATTGTACACAACAACACTGTAAACAGTGTATCGAATGGTTTTGTGTCAATTTACTCGTAGATCATAATAGGTATACAGGATGGTCATCATTTTAGATAATACAGGATTAAATTGAAAACTTGCGCCAAATCGAAACAGAAGGTGCAGTAACTGTCACATGCTCTAAATTTTCTTTATAACACGTTGAATTAGAATTTTAATTCCGCGCACCCATTCTATTTCACCCTCTATATAAAAGAAAAAACCGGGCAAAAGCGAGTCGGACTCGCGCACCGAGGGTTCCGTACCATCATATATGTTTTTAAATTTTTATCGGCGAGGCCTATATTCATCAGAGAATTTTAACACGCTGCACTGCGGTGTATAATATTGCAGTTTTATGTCAGCGCCATCTCTTGACCGATAGTGAAACTAATGTAACTTTTGTTGATGATTTCTGAAAAAGTGTGCTATTTAGAGACTTCGTTTTATTTTTCCTGTAATCTTTACATAAACTTCTATCACATAGAATAATTTCAGATTTTTCTCTTTGCAAACTTCGGAGATAAGGGGGGGGGGGGGGAACGGTATTTTTTTAACATGTTTTCATCAAAAGTCGAAAACTATGGGGCCTAAAAAAAAAAAAGATTGGAGAATGTGCAAACTGCGCTCTTTCATATGATACCCCACATACCCTAGTAGTCCCACTTCGAATTTTTCAGACCCCCTTTCAGTAACACTGTTGCAAAAAATATACATAGATTTTTATGTCTTTCTTATTTGCAAAATAGTTGGGCAAACATGATCTAAATCTAATCCAAATTTCAAGTTGATAGCATTAGTAGTTCTTGAGATATCCAGCTGTGACAGACAGACAGACAGACTTAGTCTCACCATAAGGGTTCCGGTTTTACCATTTTGGTACGGAACCCTAAAAGGATAATCGACTTTTTATTTATATATTTCAGGCGATGCAGGCCCATATATAGCGCACGCGCGCTAGCGCTTTTCATAGTGCTATCCAGTTTGAGTAGAACTAAATAGTAATGTTTCCACTTTTTAGGGGGATCTCCACACTGCGGTGACAACATGACCTACGTCAATTGCAAGATCGATTGTCCGATGAAATATTGTCCAGAGAATGAGAATGAAATATTTATAATTTGTGATCCTATATGGCCCTGTCCGTCAGGCTGTGAGTGCAAAGCAGGCTATTTGATGTCGAATACAGCTAATAAAACATGCATTTTGGCTGCTGATTGTCGTGAGTTTTCTTTTTTATTTTATAAAAATAACTAAAAACAATACAAATATAATACTTGAGCATCCCCGATTGTTTAAAATGAGATTAGGCTAATCATTTTAGAGCCACACTGAAACTAGGCTTGTTCACATCATATTTGAAGTTTCTCAAATTATTATGTAAATAAAAAGTGTTAGGCAATATGTTCTGACAATGATCGCTTTGTCTTCTGACGAAAATCTTATTGTCTTTCCTATCTGCAGCTCCAAGGGAATGCACACGTCCGAACGAAGTATGGGATCCCAGTCCTTCAAGTTGCAACTATGAGAGATGTGACCAAATGTATTACACATGCGAAGATCCGAACCCTGGACGGCCCAAGTGTGTTTGTAAGGAAGGCCATTACAGAGATAAAGATGGTGTTTGTATTCCTGCTAAAGAATGTCGTAAGTACCTTAATATTTTTTCGTAGATTACAAGAAGGAAACCTTTTCTACATACAGTGGCAGGACAAGGGACAAAAGAAACCCATAATTTAAACGTTTTCGTTATCTAAATTCGCATATTGTGTGATGGTGCAATTTCATGACGCCTAGAAGATGAATAGCACTTTGTACTGTACTATGTGTTTGTAGAAGTGGAGGAGTCTAGATCATCAGTTCATCACTAATTATAACGGCTCGGCACTACCTCGGAAAAAATCCATCCGCTTGTCGCCAACACGCCATCAGCAAGATGACCGCTCACTGCTGGCACGCCACCAGTGAGGTGCCAGCTTGTTGTTCATGCGCCGCTTCCTAGTTGGTAGCTTACCGTCCTCGCACCAACTAGTTTTCAGCTGACAGGCCGGTTTGCGAACAAAGTGAGTGATCTCACTTTAGAAGCATGCGATTCTACTTTTCCTATGCGAACTGCCAATCATAGCTATTGCACTCGACGAAGAGAATAATTGGAAGATATTAAAAGGAGCCGCGTGGACGGCTAGGTGCCAGCATGCATGCCACTTGTCATCGTAAAACTTACTTCAAAACATTTGATTTAAAACCATAACTTGAATGGCAAGTTATTTGCTTTGTCGGAGCTGTTATAATGAGTGATGTATTTTATTGGATACTTACACCTGGATACAAGATACAATCTTCAAATACGGGTTGGTTAATGCTATTCATAGCAAGACGAGGACTGGCCATTGCAACATCTAGGTAGTGGTACTTACTCACTTTTCACCTGGACAAAAAACCAGTTCCATCAGTCAACCAGTTCCAGTTCAGAATAAGAAAAATCAGTTCCATCTACGTGGAGTTGTGAAAGATTTATTGTCGCTTGCATTTCAAAGATATTGCAATAGAATAACCTTGACGGTTGGACACTGAACCTTATTACCATATTTTTCATTTGAATTTTGTCAGGATATAGATCTTGAGCATAAATCTGTTTGAACAGAAAGGGAAAGATTTTTTAGGATTCTCATGTTGCATGAAGAATTGATGCTTGTAAACCGTTTGAAAAGTTTTTCCGTCTATGTTCATAGTCACTTCCATAATTCTTTTATATATTTTGCTTTTGGCTAGACTACAAAGAATTTTCTTCTATGCCGACTTCAATTTCATTCGTTATTGTAATAAATGTAGAATGCTAATTTTAATTAAACTGCTACAATCAATTTGTATTGATTATTAATTTGTCTTCAAACAATTCCGTCGCTCCATCCAAGGGTTTAAATGAGAAATGCGTTTACTCCAACTATTGTTTGGACAATTCGGAATCCTAACAGGTACCTTTATTTATTGAATCACTTTGTTCAAATGCCATTGAGCAAATAACACGTAACTGAAAAGTGGAAATAAATCCCGGATTTTTGGAAGGAAAGTCGATGGCTTAGGTGGAAATCCAAGTAATAGAAAATGTTTCGCAGTTGGATTACGCTTTATCGCCATCTTTCTCTTACAAATGACGCTCTTGTAACAGTAAAATACTATGTAGAGGATTTTAATTAGACAGAATTCAACTAAACAACGAATAAATTAAACTAAAAAATATCTCCAAATAATTCAATCTTAGCTTTTCTGTAGTCATTTTTGGTTAGTTAACAAACCTTAGGAACGAGAAAATGGGCAAAAATTTTTTTTATTAATCAGATGGCTAATTTTAAGAATTTTCCACCTCGCTGTCTTTGAAGGCCGAGTTTAGCCAAAGTACCAAATTAAGTACTACTTTTTTTTAATGATTATGATAGCTGAGAGTCTGGCGCATTCTCGAGGCCTACATAGAAACCATGCAGTTACCTATTTATCAGTTTTTTAATTTAAAGTTGAAAATTGAAGTCATTATTTACGGAACGTAAATTTTTCACTTTAGACCAACATTTTCGTAACCTTCATCACAGTTAGGAAGCTGATTATTTTATGCATAAAAGTACTACTCATGAAGATTCAGTTGCAAAAAAAAACTCTTGACAAAGTCTTTTACTTTTTTTTTTTTTTTTATTGGTCTCCCCGAAAATTCTCAATAAATTCAGAAAAAAATTAATGACTCGAAAACTATGAAAAGTCGCGGAACATACATGTGGGTGAATCGGATACCCCACGATACGAGGGACCTACATTTTATTTTTGAACGTCAATGTTCCGGCCACCCTGTATATTGAACGAATTTTAATCGCACAGCTGTAAAATGTGCTAATTGAAGCTTTTGAAAATAATTTATTGTAAAAAGTGTGGTATCGATCAAAAGTCAATTTATTCCTCGATAGGTTAATTAATGAAACGTTAGGTAATGTAATAAAACGATCTTGTAATTATTGTTTATTATTTGTATTGATTATTTTTATTTAAATGTTTTTGTTTTAAACGCACCGTAAAAATTAACGTTAGGAACATAGGCGGAAACAGACTTATAACACACAACGTTACGCGACATCAATGAAGTTTACTCATTGGCCACATTTTTCATCTCTTTGGCGCTATTTTCGACATTTGGCCAATAAGTAAGCGTGGGATGGCGTCGTGTGTTACAAGTGTGCTGCGGCCTTTATTTTCGTTAATATCAGCTTGCAACTTAGTACATTCTAAAACTTATGAAGTGAAGATATGTACAAAAATATATCAAATGGACACTTTATCCGACAAAGTAACCTTATATGCACATTATTGCAGATTTTTGGTCCCTGTTCCGTCATAATGGAGTGTCAGTTGCTGCTACTAAGTTACACACTATTCCGTTCGTCTGTCTTTTGTTAGCTTGTACTTCTTACGAAGTGTTTTCAACTGTATTGTTACGTATCGTGTTTTGTTTTTCCCCTGTTGTTTGTATTGGTTTTGTTTGATGGAAGGATGAACACTTAGGTTGCATTGTTCAGAAAAACATGTTGTTTTTTGTTATAAGTAAACACTGAAACCTATTTACGAGTTACGATAAGATTTTCAGGATCTAAAGGTGTGTCCAGACCTGGCAAATGCGCCGCTCGCGAGCGGCTTGCGAACTGCGCGCGTGTTGCTCGCGTGTGGTTACAGCCTGGGCCGCTCTAGTGCAACTCCAGCAAGGCTCGAGTGGGGCACGAGAAACGCGCACATAGCTTCTTTCGCGTTTGAACTATGAGCTCAGTTGTGAATTTGCTTGCGCCGCTCGAGTATGGCGCGTACGAACAAGAAATGCACGCGCGCAGTTCGCAAGCGGCTCGCGAGCGGCGCATTTCCTAGGTCTGGACACACCTTATGGTATATTATGATGTCACATTTTTGGTAGCTGATAATGATTTCGATTAGTCAGCCCGGGGAAGAGACAAATTATAACTCTTCTTTCTCTTGTTTTGCTGAGCTCGTTATATAAGTGGCATTTAATTGAGAGGAACAGTGTCATACTATGCTGTTGTTGTCATACATTTTATTCTAAATTCAAACACAAATTGTTCAAGTAAATCCACAATGGGCTCATCAAAGTCAAAATTGTATTAGTACCAACTGAAATCTGGCCTTCTAATATTTTGGTCGTTACCAGGGGCTTTATAGGCCTCCAAATGCCTTAATGACAGCCTCTGTAGATGATAATTGGGTACAGAGGGCTTAACTGCCTTCTCAAGTAAGGATTTGGTATATAACCGTCTTTGAAATTGATTTTCAGCTTGCGTACGTTTGTAAACTAACGCTGTTTCGAATCGAGGTCATTATTTTTTCAAAGGTAGGTAGGTACTGTTAGCATCGGAGGGATGCTAACTGTACCAGGATTCATGAATTAAGCAAAGGTTTGTCGAATAACCTTGATAATTATTTCTAAACGGTCCTATGTTTATTTTATATAGCATGACACCCGCTTGTCATTTTATGTCATGATCTTATAATTGCTAGAAAAGGTTGCATGCCGCAAACTAAGTATCACGTATGTATGTCACGTCATGACACGACTATGTGTCACGTGTGTGTGTGTCTATGTAGGTATGTCATAATCTTTACAGTACTCGGGGATAAAGGATGTATGATTGATCTGGGATTTAGAAGTTCTTTTGTTTCACAGGAGACTAACTTTCTTCAAGTATTATATTTACTCCCTAGATAGAGCCACATACATATTAAGTAGGTACTTGAAAGTATAACAACTATTTTAAACTTTTTGTCTAACACTTGTTTTATTTTGTTTGAATGCTGAATTGTGTTTCAATATTAAGCATACTTTTCAATATGCTTTATTGGTATTAAAAACGAAGTGCTCCTAAAATCTAAAATTAAACTAAAAGAACTAGCCTATGAAACATTCACCCACACAATTTTATTTTAGAGCTGAATTTTTCAACGTCAGATAATTTTATCGGAGGAATAATTTTTAATTTTTGACAGTTCTTCCATACAAAAACTGTCAGACGTCAATTTTATTCCACAATTAAAATTTTTCTGTCGGTTGAAAATTCCGCCCTAAAATATTTTCACGGACAGACGAGATTATTTGTCACCATTATTTTTATAGCCAAACCAAAATGTGGTTACAACGAAGTAGAAGTCGCCTGCAGACAGATATGTCCACCGCAAAACTGTGACATCGCATACACTGACTACGCTTGTACTGAAGAATCAAAAATATGTGAACCAGGTTGCAACTGTCTACCCGACCACCTAAGAAACGGTAGCGGAATATGCATACCGAATGACCAGTGTCCGTGTAAGGATTTTTAATCCAGCAATTTCATCATCTATCGCTTAAAGTTCGTTTTTTAAACCCAGATACCAATTTGACAGGTGTAATGTCAAACATCTATAGAAAAAAAAACGCAAAAACAAAAGACTTAAGCGTCAGATTAGCGTCTGGGATTAAAAAACGAACTACTAGTTCAACAATGAGAATCTGCAACGAAGACAAAAAATATGCGGACTGAATTGCGATCTGTTGCGGTGTGCGGTGTGTCCCAGTGGTAATAGCCGAGTAGGTTCGAAACTTCGAACCCAGACAGGCGCTTCACTTTGTGTGAAAACATCGTAGAACCAAAAATTCGAAGTCATGTGACATCTACTAACCTACACTGGGCCCGCGTAGTAGATTAAGGCCCACTCCTTCTCACCGAGAAGAGGCCTGTGTCCCAGAAGGGGAACATTATAGGCTGATTATGCAGTCTTTCTCTAGTATTACTATAGTCAAAGCTTCTAGTTCCATAAACTATACATTTTCTAAGATTTATTTTATACCAAACATCATAATACTCTACGATTCCGAGCTTCACACAAAAGATTGTATTAAAATTGCTAATTGCCATCTCGATAACTTCTTCGACCTCAATTCCGACACTGTACGTCAATTTTAGATCCATCAACTCCCGTGTGTGGTATAAATGAAATAGCCAGGGACTGCAGACGGATCTGCCCGCCACAAACTTGCCTGAGCAAGTATGCGTTCTTCCGTTGTGTTGAAAACTTACCCTGTGAACCAGGGTGCGACTGTGTTTCCAATTATCTGAGGGACGACAGAGGAATATGTATACCGAGCGAACAGTGTTCTCCGCGTAAGATATGTTTCATGTTGACTGTCTTTGCTTTCTGACTTTTTCCTTCCTCTCCTTTTTTCCTAAAGTCAAGTAGTCGTAGTAAGTTTATTGAGCGTCAATATCTTTTAATGATATTAGACTTCTGACTAATACGAGTATAACTTTAAAAAAACAATTATGTATTCTGGACACATACCATTCGTTCATTTGACATCAATGTGTGTTATAGCGCAACCAATATGTGGTTACAACGAAGTGGCAGTACCCTGCAGAAAAAAATGTCCACCAGAAAACTGTGACATCGCGTACACTACTTATGCTTGCACTGAAGAATCAAAAATATGTGAACCAGGGTGCGACTGTCTTCCCGATCATCTTAGGAATGGTAGCGGAATATGCATACCGAATGAACAGTGTCCTCCGCGTAAGATATGTTTCATGTTGACTGTCTTTGCTTTCTGACTTTTTCCTTCTTCTCCTTTTTTCCTAAAGTCAAGTAGTCGTAGAAAAGTTTATTGAGTGTCAATATCTTTTAATGATATTAGACTTCTGACTAATACGAGTATGACTTTAAGAAAACAATTATGCATTCTAAACACACACCATTCGTTCATTTGACATTACAACGAAGTGGCAGTACCCTGCAGAAAAAAATGTCCACCAGAAAACTGTGACATCGCGTACACTACATACGCTTGCACTGAAGAATCAAAAATATGTGAACTAGGGTGCGACTGTCTTCCCGATCATCTTAGGAATGGTAGCGGCATATGCATATCTAATGAACAGTGTCCTTCGCGTAAGATATGTTTCATGTTGACTGTCTTTGCTTTCTGACTCTTTCCTTCCTCTCCTTTTTTCATAAAGTCAAGTAGTCGTAGTAAGTTTATTGAGTGTCAATATCTTTTAATGATATTAGACTTCTGACTAATACGAGTATGACTTTGAAAAAACAATTATGCATTCTGGACACATACCATTCGTTCATTTGACATCAATGTGTGTTATAGCCCAACCAATATGTGGTTACAACGAAGTGGCAGTACCCTGCAGAAAAAAATGTCCACCAGAAAACTGTGGCATCGCGTACACTACATACGCTTGCACTGAAGAATCAAAAATATGTGAACCAGGGTGCGACTGTCTTCCCGATCATCTTAGGAATGGTAGCGGCATATGCATACCGAATGAACAGTGTCCTCCGCGTAAGATATGTTTCATGTTGACTGTCTTTGCTTTCTGACTTTTTCCTTCCTCTCCTTTTTTCCTAAAGTCAAGTAGTCGTAGTAAGTTTATTGAGTGTCAATATCTTATAATGATATTAGACTTCTGACTAATACGAGTATGACTTTAAAAAAAACAATTATGTATTCTGGACACATACCATTCGCTCATTTGACATCAATGTGTGTTATAGCGCAACCAATATGTGGTTACAACGAAGTGGCAGTACCCTGCAGAAGAAAATGTCCACCAGAAAACTGTGACATCGCGTACACTACATACGCTTGCACTGAAGAATCAAAAATATGTGAACCAGGGTGCAACTGTCTTCCCGATCATCTTAGGAATGGTAGCGGCATATGCATACCGAATGAACAGTGTCCTCCGCGTAAGATATGTTTCATGTTGACTGTCTTTGCTTTCTGACTTTTTCCTTCCTCTCCTTTTTTCCTAAAGTCAAGTAGTCGTAGTAAGTTTATTGAGTGTCAATATCTTTTAATGATATTAGACTTCTGACTAATACGAGTATGACTTTAAGAAAACAATTATGCATTCTGGACACATACCATTCGTTCATTTGACATCAATGTGTGTTATAGCCCAACCAATATGTGGTTACAACGAAGTAGCAGTACCCTGCAGAAAAAAATGTCCACCACAAAACTGTGACATCGCGTACACTACATACGCTTGCACTGAAGAATCAAAAATATGTGAACCAGGGTGCGACTGTCTTCCCGATCATCTTAGGAATGGTAGCGGCATATGCATACCGAATGAACAGTGTCCTCCGCGTAAGATATATTTCTTGTTACCTGTCTCATATTTCTCTCTTTTTCTTCCACTTCTTTTCATTTCTTCTTCTTTAGTAGTTTTAAATTGTCAGGGTTAAGCTATAAGATAAAAATAATGTAAGTAAGTATTGCTGCCGTTTAACTCTGTGTATGTTATGCTATTTCTGCGATTAGTCGTCTTATTATTCAACAACACGAACGTGGTCTTCTCTCATTATCAGAGTACTAATTTTAGATTTAGTAGAATTTAGTACAAGTTTTAGTAGTAGTAGTAGTGTAGTATTTAGTGTTTTGGTGTTGTGGTAGTGTAGTATTAACTTTTTAGTGTAATTTAGTGCAACTGATTGTTGGGCAACAATACTTGCGAACTCGGTATAAACTGTTGTTTGTGAATATTTAGATTTGATTCGTACTATGTCGTTTGATTTATTGCTATTGTATGATCCAACTGTTGATTGAATTAAAGGAATTGAATTGAATTAATTAATATGTATGCCCAAGGCATTAAGTCCGCCTTTGTACCTTTTTGTGCGAAAAGTTTAAATAAATAAATAAATATGCAACAGGTTTGTCTCGTTTCTGAAAAATCTCTCACTATGTTTTGCCAAACACGTAATAGGTAGGAAAACTTGTTTTTATTAAATACCTCGCGTACTGGATATGTTTGAACAATTGTATTTTTTTACGTGCCAATATCCATCAAACAGTAAAGTGCTTTTCTACATGCTTTGTCTGTTGGGTAGTCGACGTCGGAAGTACCCGACGGCGCCCACCGAGCACGGTGGGCGATAGTTGTGTAAAAGCCAGATAGATAGATAAACCATTTATTTGGCGCACACAAAAAGACAGCACAACACAAAAGTACAATATGAAGTATATAGATGAACGTATGTTTAAAAATAATTAACCATATCTCTACTTCTGTTACAGTCTGCCAAGTTCCCGATAAATGCAAGCGAACCTGCGCAGAACCGAATCCTCCAAACTGTGAATACAATCCACCACAAGTGAATATGGACGGTTGCGATTGTAAAGATGGATATATTCTGTCAGAACTAGGAGGGAACTGTATCCCTATTGACCAATGCCCGCGTAAGTGTCAGCATCTACTGTCTTATTATTATTATTATTATTAGCCTGTGGTGTCCCACTGCAGGGCAAAGGCCTCCCTACTCTCTTTCCACTTCTCTCTGTTCAAAGCTGTTAAGGACCAGTTCTTGTTGAAGGAGTCCAGCTCATCTCGCCATCTCCGTGCATTATTATTATTGGATTAATTTTATCCTTTTTAGGATTCTACAGAATACACATAGGTTAGGTTAGGTTAAAATAAGGGAAGTGTTGAATCAATCAACAGGTTTAAAATAATTGCAGTTACATTCTGTGGTTCTCCGCACTGATACTTCTTCTACAACTTCATTGTCATACAAACATAAAATCAACGTGCCAAAGCTACAGTACTATTATGTTATAGGTATAATTAAAAAAAAATTAAAAGTTTAGGTAACAAAACCGTTTTCGCGGCGCGCTACAATGTTGGGGCGTTGCGCGGTTGGGCAAGGAACGACGCAACAATCTGATCGTTAATAGTCTCTCTATAATAACTCCTTTGTTGATTATATTTCAGCTGAAATAGCCTGCGACGGTGATCCCAACGCAAGACCTAAACGTTGTCCTAAGCCATGCCCCTCTACTTGCGAATCACCAAACCAAATTCCCTGCAAGAGAATGTGTGAACCAATCGCATGCGAATGCAAATCTGGATATATACGATCTAATGATACTGGTCGATGCATCTTACCTGATGAATGTCCTGGTAAATGAAAGAGATACATAATTACGTAAAAAAAGTGATCACTTAGATAAAAAGTGTAGAAAATATGGCAAAAACCTTGTCATATTTTCTACACTTTTTTTTAGTCTATAAAATGGTGAAAAAAAGTTTCTCTAAAACCTAGATGAGTCAAAGCATCGCTATACAAAAAGCTTGATGATTTTTTGATTTCATTCGGAAAATACTTTTCTGACTATTTGCTATCACATGAGTTCCAAAAGTTATTTTCGATATCAGAGACGTCTGATAAAACCAATTTTCCAATATTTTCTTAGGTGGAAATCCATGTGGCAAGAATGGACGCTTCGTGGATTGTAAGTCGACTTGCCCAGGTGAATATTGCCCAGTGGATGACAATCGGGACTTAGCATTTTGTGAACCTCCTCCAGTAGGCGAGTGCCTGTCGGGCTGTATTTGTAATCTGAATCATAAAAGGAAAAGCCTCGAAAATTCGACATGTATCGTGTCGTCCGATTGCCGTAAGTGATTTTTAATGCTAATTGCATTTTTTAATTTACGAGGATTGCAAAAAAAAATGGAATGAAAAATTGTTCAGTTTTACTTCTTCATATGCAGAAGCAATTTTGCTTTGTAATGTTTGTCATGATAAAAAATATATATTCAGTAGGTATCGTAGCTATTGCTATTGATAGTGAATATGTAGGGTGTTTGGAAGCTGGATAGAAAGCCTTAAGTTGCTGGATAGAAAGTTGACACCATTTAGAGCATTTAGAGCCATACATGTCTTAGACGAAGTATGTTTTTTTTATCTTTTCCCAGTTAAAGTTGGTATGTTATTTTTGACTAAACGTTCGTTGTTAAAAATAAAAAGAAACATACTTCGTTTACGACGTGTATGGCCCAAAATGCTTTAAATTGTGTCAGCTATCACTCCCTTAAAGCTTTGAACTCAGCTGCCAAGTAAATATTATGACGAGAAAAGATAAACTAACTGTAACGATAACAGTACCTATATTTACCTAGATTTTGAAGATTAAGAGTGAAGATTATCATAAACACACAAATATTAATAGTAGTAGCTAGCAAAGATTTAGGTATCCGTAACTATTATTTCATCAAAATGAACATGTTTTAACAGCTCCAGTAAATTGTACAAGACCAAACGAAGAATGGTGTTCCTGTCCATCAGCATGCCTTGCTGAAAATTGTGAAGATGTCAACAATCAACCAACTGTTTGCAATACTTTGGTGTTGAACTGTGAACCTAGATGTATCTGTAAGAAGGGTCACTTCAGGAATTCAAGTGGAATTTGTATTCCTGCTGAAGATTGTCGTAAGTTGAACTGTACTGTTGCAATGTGTTATTGTGTATATTATATTGTTTTTTTTCCGTATTTCTTTAGGCACGGCCAATCCACCGGCGTCCCGGCGTGCAAAAATGCCTTCAATTGAATTGAAAAGATAATAAGAAGTGATAGTTCATTAGGTCATAACAGTGGACCAGAAATATCTAAGAAAGGATTATAATAGATACTAGCTGTTCCCCGCGGTGTCACACGCTGCGCGGCTCCTAAGGGTCGTAGCGTGATTTTATATAGCATATAGCCTTCCTCGATAAATGGACTACCCAACACTAAAAGAATCATTAAAATCGGACCAGTAGTTCCAGAGATTAGCGCGTTCAAACAAACAAACAAACAAACTCTGCAGCTTTATAATATTAGTATAGATTTAAAATAGGAATAATGACTGTTTATTCGACCGTGAAATCTTGTTATCAGAATCAAATGGGGAATGGGCCTAACTAGTTCAGTCGACGAATGGCCCATATGGCAGTGGTGTGGCAAGTTATCGCCCTTTAGATAATAATCTTTGATTGTGGGCGGTGTTACGGTGTCTGTAGTCCTGCCTTAGGCATGTATTGCTTTCGCGGACGTGTGTACCGCGCATTAGGAAACCCAGCGACTTGACGGCGCGCGCGCACTTTCACATCTGACAGCTGTCATTAGCTGTCACTTGCCGCTGGGTTTCCTAATGCGCGGTACACACGTCCGCGAAAGCAATACATGCCTAAGGCAGGACTACAGACACCGTAACACCGCCCACAATCAAAGATTATTATCTAAAGGGCGATAACTTGCCACACCAGGCAGCTCATTCCTGAGCCATTAGGCCACCACTGCACTTGGTGCGCCAGGAATGCTGTTTAACCCTGAATAACTTTTATTTTTAACCGACTTCAAAAAAGAAGGTTCTGTATTCGACCTGTATGTATGTTTGTATGTCCGCGATTTTCTCAAAAACTTATGAAGCCATTTTGATAATTCTTTCATTTATGTGATCTATATACTTTCAGGAAGGTTTTAGTACAGAATACATTACGTAATTATTGTTAAGTACGAA
The DNA here is from genome assembly GCA_948474745.1 of Oligia latruncula. Taxonomy (NCBI): domain Eukaryota; kingdom Metazoa; phylum Arthropoda; class Insecta; order Lepidoptera; family Noctuidae; genus Oligia; species Oligia latruncula. The sequence continues at coordinate 6,646,486 of OX419693.1, read as the reverse complement.
GTTATAAGCATAAATGTAGGTACTATATCTCCGGCATTTCTATGCTAATTTTGATGATTCTCCTAGTCCGTGTCTTCAATTTTTCAATGCACTAGTGTTAATTGAATTTGTGTGGTGTAGGTACAAATAAAAAATAAAAACATTTTTACCAAAAAACAACCGACTTCCGAAATTAAAGTTATTTATCACTTTGTAGTCGATTGTTTACTGTGTAAAAAAAAAAATATTTACTTTTCCGGAGCGGTTAGCTCGAAGACGGTTGAGAATTCGGAAAAAGTGTGTATATAAAAGTTGTAGCAAATGGTATGAGCTTTCATTTGTATGAAGATTTATGTAAGAATACAACATATTGCAGCTCAAAAAGGATGTAAAGGCGATATGAACGCAACATTATCGGACTGTCCCAGTAAATGTCCTGCAACCTGCTGCGACCCTGATCCAATATGCACCAAAGACTGTGCAGAACCCGGCTGCGTATGCAATGAGGGATTCATTCAGTTGAAACCTGATGGTCCTTGTGTAAGACCCTACGATTGCGAAGGTAAGACCGTTTTCTATCTCCACCAAAATAAATTTCAGCTTAAATGAAATAGCATTTATTAACCTGCCACTTCTGTAATTTTATGCCTTAATTTTTTATTTTTCAAAGTTGACTTGAACACTCAGCAACGACAGTCGATTAATTATCAATTATTTTTTTTTACAAAACAGTGAATTGAATGATTTTGTGTCCATTTAGTTGATACACATATTTAATTATAGCGTTACCATAAATACTTTAACTATTTTAGCAGAACCTCATCTAAAATAAACTTGTTATTAGATAATTTTTTTTTTGGTTACTAGCTGACCCGGCAAACTTCGTACCGCCTCGGATTTTTTTTTTGTTATTTTTTCCCATGTTTTAATAATTAGGAACCCTTACAGGCATCCTCAGAATACCCTATCAAAGTTTTATCACAATCTGACCATTGGTTTCTGAACGCATAGAGGAAAAACATATAAACATTGATTTTTTTAAACAAAATTAATGGAAAACAAATGAATACGTTCAAAGTTTTCCAACAAAATAGCGAACTTTAGTGTCATCGCTTCGAACTTACCTACAGGCGGTCAATATCCGAGTGCCCAGTGGCTGATTGTAAACGTGTGCCGTACGTAAGCCATGCAAGTATCTTACGTACCTACGTGATTGTCATAAGGTGCAACTTTTCTTTTTACTTTTACGGGCTTAGGTTAGAACTACTTAGCTTAGGTTAGAATTACTTAGGACTGGACGTCAAGGCTTTGCCGGTTTCCCAGTCCCCCGCCACTCTGACGAAGCGGGAGTGTCGCTGGGTTATTTTAGTGGGTATACCGGGTCAGCCCGGGGAGTCCCACATAGCCCCCCATCCCCCGATGGGAGGGTATGCGTAATGCATTTTTTCCCAGCGCAAACAAAAAAAAAAAAAAAGGTTAGAATTACTTACCGAAACAATACAAAAAATCTCTGCATTCAAGCGCATTTAAAACATTGTTTAATCAATAAAACCTTAGTATTTAATCAATAAAAATCAAGACACGAAGAAGTCTCGAAGTAGAGTACATCTTTCTCTAAGACTTTGTGTCTTTTTGCGTTCGACCGTAGCTCTTCACTATCACTTTTTACAGTATCAAATCCTCTAATGATTTTAGGTCCTCTAAATTTTGCGCTTCATCGCGAGGCGTTAAATTTCACCCCACAAAAAAATCACAGACTTTCACCACTTTCGATCTACACTCTCACCATTTCATAGTATTTCCAGTTACTGCAATCTGCAATGCGTGTATAAGGATCGACCTTGTAAGTCGTGCGCACGAGTAATAAAGAGCATACGCACCCGCGTCACAGTTGGTCGGCCATTGTTTGTTCTTTGTTGCGTAATTGTGTTGATGATGAGACCGACCCTAGCGCCATTCCCGCGCCTCTCGCTCCCCACTCCTACCCCTCCTGTGTGCAAGTGTGTGAGAGAGTGCGTATTACAAACCTACACTACTATCATTCGTGCTATCATGAACGTAATGTCATTAACTTTGTTATAGTTTCAAATTCTCTTACAGTAATCGGGAACTTATTACGGTTGTTTTTGCTTTACCATCGGGTTCCGTTATCGATTCTGGTTCAGACAAAAAAAAATGCTAAGGGTTTAAAATAACGTTTATAAAGGTAATTGGTAATCGACTTTTGTTGCTGTTCTTACCATATTTTGTAGCAATAGCTATCCAATTTGTGTTGAACTAAATTAATCATGTTTTTTTTATTTTTAGGGGGATCTCCTGCTTGCGGTGACAACATGACCTACGTCAATTGCAAGATCGATTGTCCGATGAAATATTGTCCAGAGGACGAGAATGAAATATTTGTAATTTGTGATCCTGTATGGCCCTGTCCGTCAGGCTGTGAGTGCAAACCAGGCTATTTGAAACCGAATAAGGCTGAAAAACGATGCATTTTGGCTGCTGATTGTCGTGAGTATACTAATTCATTTTACAAAAAATAGATATCCAAAAATAAGACTGCAGCATCCACGATAGTATAAAATTAGGTTAGGCTTCTAATTTTGGTACCAACCTGAAACGTGACTGCTTCACCAACTGTCACGTTGACTGCCAGACAACAGACACAATAGAAAATCTACTGTTCGCGGTCACCGGTGACCGCGGTGGCAGTCAATGCATTAACGTTTCAAAACTTATTATGTAACTAAAAAGTATCCCGACCAATGATCGTTATTTATTTTTACGAAAATATTATGGACTGTCTCATTTGCAGCTTCAAGGGAATGCACACGTCCGAACGAAGTATGGGATCCCAGTCCTTCAAGTTGCAACTATGAGAGATGTGACCAAATGTATTACACATGCGAAGATCCGAACCCTGGACGGCCCAAGTGTGTTTGTAAGGAAGGCCACCACAGAGATAAAGATGGTGTTTGTATTCCTGCTCAAGAATGTCGTAAGTACCTTAATATTTGTCGTAGATTACCAGAAAGATTTTTTTTCTACGGAATATCACAGCAGTAAACAGAAGTGAAGAAACGTCTAATCATAGTGTTTGGCCGAATCTGAACAGTTTTTAGTTATCAATTTTCGCAGATTGTATCGTAGCGCAGTTTCATCACGCCAAGATGATGAGTAGAACTTTGTACTGAAGTATGTGTTGGCAGGTGTCTAGAAGTCTCATTGGAAACGTAGGTTTAAAGTCATATCTTCAAAAATAGTTTTGTTAATATTATTCGCAGCAAGATGCACTTACTTTTCACCTGGACAAAAACCTTTAGAATAAGAAAATTCAGTTCCATCTTCGTGAAGTTGAGAAAGATTTATTGTCGCTTGCATTTCAAAGATATTGCAATAGAATAACCGCGAACGTTGGACACTGAACCTTATTACCATATTTTTCATTTGAATTTTGTCAGGATGGAGAGAGATATTGATCTTTTCTAACAAAAAGGGAAAGATTTTTGAGGATTCTTTTGTTGCATGAAGAATGTATGCGTATAAGCCATTTGAAAAGTTTTGTCGTCTAGGTTCACAGTCACTTCCATAATTCTTTTTTAGGTGTTGTCTCAACTAGCAAGAATTTTCTTCTAATGCTGACAAATCGTCTTCAATTCAGTTAATTATTGTAATAGATGTAGGATGGTTTAGGTCAAATTAATTTTAATTAAACTGCTTAGATAAATTGATTTATTTGTCTTCAAACAATTCCGTCGCTGCCATGTTTAAATGAGAAATGCGTTTAAACAGGTATATACAGGGTTATTTGTAAAACACCAGCAACCTCTTAAGAGGTCATTGTACTCATCATTATGAACAACTTTTACTATGGGACCAAACATGAAATCGCGAAAAAAAAATCAGCTGTTCCCTACATTTATGTTCGTATAACTCGTCAAAATGTAGGGAACATCTGATTTTTTTTTCGCGATTTCAGGTTTAGTCCCATAGTAAAAGTTGTTCATAATGATGAGTACAATGACCTCTTAAGAGGTTGCTGGTGTTTTACAAATAACCCTGTATATATATTGTATATTGAATTATTTTGTTCAAATGCCATTGAGCAAGTAACACGTAACTGAAAAGTGGAAATAAATCCCGGCTTTTTGGAAAGAAAGTCGATGGCTTAGGTGGGAACCCAAGTAGAACAGGTTCCTTCTATTTAAGTAAATGTAATAGAAAATATTCCGAAGTTGGATTACGCTCTAACGCCATGTCTACTTTCGTGACGTTCTTTTACCCGTAAAATACTATTTAGGTGATTTCACTTGGATAACATTATTGTATTTGTTGAACGAGGGGCTTACAGGACCTAAACGCAAGTTTTAGACACAATAAAAGTTTATGATCGACTACAGTAAACAAAATCAGAAAAATATATGTAATTCTTCAAGATATTATGCTAGGTAGATATTGTGTTGAAAACATAATACAACTAATTTAATACGATAGAAAAAAATTATCATGAAGATATCTCTAAAAACTTTCTTTTTACAATAAAAACCATACAATCATTAGGATTTTTTGTCAGATTACCTATTCTACAAGCAACATATTAAAGCACTAGTGTTTTAATTTTTTAATCCAAACAATAGATTTTTTGTAAATAGATAATTGCTTAATATTTTGCAATAATTGACCAGCGTCGTGTCATCGCGCTTCTCTTTCTTTTCTATGCAGTCCGACAAAGACCGCGCTTTAGGTCATGTAGGTACAGTAAAATGTGCTAATGGAAAGTGAAATGAATTTATTGTCAAGAGTGCTGTATCGGGCAACAGTCAATTTATTCCTCGTTAGGTTAATTATAGAAACATTAATTAAATATAATGGTGGTATTAAGTAATAATTTAAATATTTTGTTTTAGGTAGGTATATTACTTGCTCAATATGTGAATGTTTGTTTTGAGTTCTCTTGGTGTAATAAATGAGTCTCAAAAATCTTATGTACCAAGGCAAAATTGATTTAAACGCACTTTAAAAATTTACTTTAGGTAGGTACTTACATTATTTCGTGAATATTCCAATATTGTGGGTACATCTAAAAATAATGAAGATATCTACAAAAGAATAGCTGATGGAGGGAACGTTATCCGACAAAGTAAATTTATATGCACATTATTGCACATTTCTGGTCCCTGTTCCGACAAGGACTGGCTCTTACTAAGTTACACGCTATTCTGTTCGTCTGTCTATTGTTTATCTACTTGTTCTTCTTACGAAGTGTTTTGAACAGTAGGTATTGTTTTGTATCGTGTTTTGTTTTTCCATTTTTTTTTTATTGGTTTTGTTTGATGAAACAACAAAGACAAAAATGTTCTTCTAAGTTTGAATGTGGGTCCAGTTAACCAATAAAAATACAGAAAATAAATGATTACGTCAACTGGACCCGCGGGTCCAGTTCCGAGTGGGTCCAGTTGATCAAAGACTCATAGGTGCGCTATTCAGCAAATATGTTGTTTTATGTTACTGGTATACGCTGAAATGTATTCAGAAGTTGCGATTCGATTTTCAGGATCTAGGGTATACAACGTGCTTAGATTATAAATCAAAGAATTTCCTACACGTATAAGGTTTCGCGTTTTAATTTTATAAACTTATTTTAATTTCATTTAACTTTATTATTTACTACCAACGCCCCGCGGTTTCACCTGCGTAAGTTTCAATCACGTGGGAATATCGGGATAAAAAGCCTATAATTATGTTAATCCAGGGTGTCAGCTACCTCCATACAAAATTTTATCAAAATTGGTCCAGCCGTTTGAGCGTGAAGAAGTAACAAACATATAAACACACACACACACCCCCACAACCCCTCACAAATTTTCGCCCTTATAATATTAGTGTTATAGTAGGATTTAAAATTTTCTAAAATAGCATCTTGTGCAACCTGTAGTTAGGTATACACTGTAGCACAGGGGTCATTTGCTGGGGTCACCGATCATAATATCGCATCTATAGAATAGAACTAGACAAATTAGAAGCATGACACAAATGTAAACAGTTTAAGTAAGTGCATGGTGTAAATTATATTAAAAACATTTTTTCAACACAGTTTATGCCAGTGAAAATATTTTTGACATTGACGTTACAATATTATCAATGTCATATTTCTATACCGTTGCATCACATCAATTATGACGTAAGTGAAGAACAAAATACACGGTTTAAAACGGTGGTTTCAAACCTAACTTTAAAACAGTGTAGACAGTGGTTTGAAACCAAATTCGTATGACCTTAAACGTCCTTGGTAGAAAGGCCTGCGTTGCCAACGAGTGGCAGAAGAAGATGTTGGTTTTAAACCGTGTAGAAAAACCGTGTAAACATCTCACAACAACAAAAACTTCAAGGTTACCTTGGTTTTAAACCGTGTATTTCGTGCTTAAAACACGAATTCCACCGCTCGCTGCCAGGAAATACAGAATTCGTATGTTTGAGTAAAAAAATCCCCGCGTGAACTACGTCACAACCTTCATAGTAACTCATCTTACATCGTCTGAGTCATATCCCAGTCGAGTTTGGTGTTTTTATTTCCTCGTAGACCTACTTTGTTTTGCCGAGTTCGTAATATAAGTGGTGTTTCATTGAGAGGAATAGTGTCGAATATGTTGTTCGTGTATCTTTCTGTGTGTGTGCTTTCTTTTGTTCATAGTGGTGTTGCAAAATATGTGGAGGAGAAAGGTAGGTCAGTGGGTCGTCTTAGGGGCAATATTCGGTATACTTAATTATGTTTAAATTTTTTTTGTTGGATTGTAACAGCCGTGTCAAGTGAAGAGGGTCAGGCTTTTTTAAATTAATTCATAGGCCTTATTTTGTAACATAACATAACATCACTTAATATCGTGTTTTGCGTGTCCTGTCAGCTGCACGTTACAGGAACTGATGGACGCTGGTGATGGCGCCAAACAAATAACCGAATTCTGGATTGAGTCCATTTAAATTGCTCTTGACACGCTAAGAAGAAGACTCTTGTGTTCGATGGGTTAGACAGAGGTGTAGTACACCCACGTTTCGTCAGTTATGTTTAAGTACAGAGGCCAGCAGATCAAGCTACCCGAAACTGTCAAATTTTTCCAATCAACTTTGAACCTTATGCTTTAGCGATAAAGTTGAAAATCTATTGAAGAAATTTGACAGATTGTAGTAGCTTGATGTGCTGGCATCTGTACCATATAACAGAGAGCGAGCCTATTGCCATCAACCAGATTTTGTAGTACCTTCATATTAGAGCTGGTAGTGGCCGTTCATTCCGGACCTGCTTGGCAACCCACAATTTTGATCAAGGTTCAATCGATTTTGACTTCTATACTGTAGGCTATAAGGATGGCATTAAAAGCAAAAAAGTGGTTACAATACCAACTGTTTACTGCAGCTGCCTTTTGTCATGCCACGAACGCGATAGAATTCAAAATCGGTTGAACAGACTGTAAAAAAGTTTTATTTAAATGTCTAATCTTATTTCAAATGGAGTATAGGCAGCTAAAGATTGACGCCAAATAGATAATTCAAATATAATTTTTGAGGTGTGAAGTTGTTAATTTTTAAATCTAGAGTCTTTACTTCAACTCGACTTGACTCTCAGAAAATGCTTCTTTATTATTGTTACTATGATTGTCAATTATCGTTCTTCTCGCCTGCCAAGCAATTTCACTTAATTGAATTTAATTAATTAAACTTCCGTTAATTTACGGTACATTGGTTCCCAATGTTTCCTTTGTTTTTGATATACCTAAAAGTAATTAACTCTGTTTTATTTGACGATTTCTTGGGGAAAATGATTTTGCATTTCCGTGATTTTTTATGTTTTTAAATACTCATAAGGATTGCTGACCGTTTGAACTTGGCTAAATAACAGTTGAACGAGGACGGTTAATTTTGCTATCGTGCGATATGTTTTGTCATCACTTTATCAGTGAACTAGAAAGACATGCGATAGTGCACATCTATATGTATACTTTATTTAGCAAATCGACTTGGACTCGAAATAAACTTTTTGTCAGACAGAGACTTTTAGGTGTCAGACCCTATGAAAAATATATACCCAAATGAAAAAACTATCTTCACGTGCCATGACTTTTACCGACAATCAATTCAAAAAAGCTTTTGGTTTCACTTCATTCACTATTCAGTAATACCCAGTGGCTGGGACATATCTTAAATGCGAATTACTTTACGACAGAAGAGATCAATATTACGATCTTTAACGAACATTTTCTTAAATTTTCTTAGTGTGTCGAGGGCAATGTAAGTTGTATCGGCCCGGAATTTGACTACGAGTTTAGCTCCTTTAGTAGCATCCAAAGTATTCAACTGGTCTTTATTAAAAAACTTTTACTGTCGTCTTTTTAAAAAGATACAAGGGTCTCGCAGAGAGAGTAGTAGTGATAATGGCAGCGACTTACGAGTTGTAGGTCGTAGGTTCGAACCCAGACAGGCGGTTTACTTTGCGTAAATTATTTTATCACTATTACTCCCAGACTGGTTGAGGAAAACATTGTGAGAAAACCGGCATGTCCTAAAACCAAAAATTCGAAGACATGTGACATCTACCAATCCGAACAGGGCTCGCGTGGTGGATTACGGCCCTCTCCCTCTCACCGAGAGGATGCCTGTGTCCCAGCGTTGGAAACATTATATGCTGATTATGTAAGAGTCTCCCAAATCAAGAAATTGTCTGTTTCGATTTCGGTATCTAAAGAAGGTTGATTTCATGTAATGGCTGCCAGTAATATGGAATTATAATAATAATAATAATAATATTCCACAACTATCACACAACGCCGTCTAGTCTCAAGCTAAGCAGAGCTTGTGTTATGAGTACTAGACAACTGATAAACATACTTATATATTTCTAAATACATACATATATAGATAAATTACACCCAGACACAGAACAAATGATCATGCTCATCACACAAACATTTGTCCTGGGTGGGAATCGAACCCACGACCTCCGGCATAGCAGTCATAGTCACTGACCACTAGACTCTAATTAGTCACTCATTGTACTCTAAATTCAAACATAAATTATTCAAGTAAATCCAAAACGGGCCCATCAACGTCAAAATCGTATCAGTACCGGCTGAAATCACATCTTCTATTATTTTGGTCGTTATCAGGAGCTTTATAGGCCTCCAAATGCCTTAATGGCAGCCTCTGTAGATGATAGTCGGGTACAGAGAGCTTCACTGCCTTTTCAAGTAAGGATTTGGTATATAACCATCTTCGAATTGATTTCAAGCTTGCGTACGTTTGTGAACTAATGTTGTTTCGTAATAAGGTTATTTTTCTATATGTTATATATATATGTATATTTTATTTGGGATCCCTAAAAGAAAAGTTAAGTCTAACTTTTCTTCAAGTATTATATTAACTCCCTAGAGAGACCCACTTACGTATCACTAGAAAGTGAAACCAGAAAAAACTTTTTGTGAAACACTTAAGTTTTACTTTGTTTGAGTGTTGAATTGTGTTCCAATATTTTTTTTATACTTTTCGATGTCCTTTGTTGATATTGAGAAGTAAGTTCTCTTAAAATCGAAAAGTAAACGTAGAAGCTTATGTAACATTCACCCTATGTCACAGTTTATTTTAAACAATATCTTTTATGGCCACACTAAACAACACGAGATTATTTAGAAGAATGAAAGTAAGAAAAAGTGTTTATTGTGACTCGTACAGGAAGACCACAAACTAAACTAAACTAAACACAATCATAAATAAAAATTATATTTAAAAAGTAACAAAAAAAAAACAAAGTCCTATAACAGGCTAAAAGGCTACTACGCATATGCACATTTAAAAAATAAATGTTGCAGCGCTGGTATTCTGATACGGCCCATTGTGACGTCACGTATTGTATGTGACACCATTATTTTTATAGCCAAACCAAAATGTGGGTACAACGAAGTAGAAGTCCCCTGCAGACAGATATGTCCTCCTCAAAACTGTGAGATCGCATACACTGACTACGCTTGCACTGAAGAATCAAAAATATGTGAACCTGGCTGCAACTGTCTTCCTGACCATCTTAGGAATGGAAGCGGAATATGCATACCGAATGAGGAGTGTCATTGTAAGCGTTTGACTTCAGCATGCCCATCATCTGTTGCTTTATTAACTTTAAAAGAGAATTACCAATTGAACCAAAAAGGTACAATTATAATTTGAATATATAACAGACATCAGTGGAAAGGTTGAAATTTGGAAACAAAAATTCTGCGCTAATATGTATTATATCTTGGCCGTTGGACAAATCACAAAGTTCGAAATGAAAGAAAAAATCACACAGAATATTTATAGACTTGAATAATAACTCAATAAGTGACAGTCTTACCCTATATCACTAATATCACAAAGCTTCAAAGGTCCATAAATCATACGACTTCCAAGCTTTACACAAAACATTACTAAATATCATTTTTTCAATCTCAAATCCGACACTACGTCATTTTTAGATCCATCAACTCCCGTGTGTGGTATAAACGAAATAGCCAGAGACTGCAAACAGATATGCCCACCACAAACTTGCTTGAGCAAGTACGCATTATTTGATTGTATTAAAGACATACCTTGTGAGCCAGGGTGCGACTGTGTTCCCAATTATCTGAGGGATGGCAAAGGAATATGTATACCGAGCGGACAGTGTCCTGCGCGTAAGATGTTTCATGTTGACTGTCTTTGCTTTGAAACTGTTTTCTTTTTTTTCTTAAAGTCTTTGTTTGAGCCCCAATATCTTCTAATGAGATTGAATTATTGTCTAACTTGGCGCTTAATCGTAAAAACAAAAATGATGTATTCTGCAATCAGTAGTTTATTTGACCCCATTATTTTATAGCTGAACCAATATGTGGTTACAACGAAGTGGCAGTACCCTGCAGAAAAATTTGTCCACCACAAAACTGTGAGATCGCATACACTGAATATGCTTGTACCAACGAATCAAAAATATGTGAACCAGGATGCGACTGTCTTCCCGATCATCTTAGGAATGGTAGTGGGATATGTGTACCGAATAAGGAGTGTACTTGTAAGAGATTTTCCTACAGCATGCCCGTCATCCGTTGCTTTATTAAGTTAGAACAAAGTTAAACTTTAACTATGGAGTGCATTATATAGCGTCAATAGTGAAACTACTAGGGTTCAAACGTATGACCTCTTTTCGCCAGTTGGTCCAATCATTCGTAAAATTAATGACGTTGTTCAATTTGTTTTATAAAAGAAAAACAGTTTTACTATCGAGCCTAAGAGTTTCATAAACTTATCAGAATTTCCAAGCCTAACACGAAACATTGAATCACACCCAAATTGCTACTAAACATCACCGCCACCAAACACATCAACCTCAATTCCGACACTGTACATCATTTTTAGATCCATCAACTCCCGTGTGTGGGTTAAATGAAATAGCCAGAGATTGCAAACGCATCTGCCCGCCACAAACTTGCCTGAGCAAGTACGCGTTATTCCGTTGTGTTGAAGACTTACCCTGTGAACCAGGGTGCGACTGTGTTCCCAATTATCTGAGGGACGATAGAGGAATATGTATACCGAGCGAACAGTGTCCTGCGCGTAAGATGTGGTTCATGTTAACTGTCTTTGCTTTCTGTTTCTTTTCTCTATTCTTGCTCTTTTTTCTTTGCTTTGTTACTATTAAGTTAACAAGGCTTAAAGCATGCTGCAGGCTAATGAACTATTGACCTTGGGTAGCTTCCATTTTTTGGCATCGATATCTTGCTACAGAAAGTAACGTTGTTTCTCCGATTGTTATTTCTTCTCTGACGTAATCCTTCGTATGAGAGTAACTTATGGCACTAGAGCAGATTTTTATTTCAACTTTAGATTGAACAGCTTAATTTAGGGCATTTTTTTTTTGTTTTTTTGTACACTATTTTGTGTGTGTGTCCATTTAACATCAGTTGGGAATAAGATTTCCGAAACATGGAACTAAACGTTTTATTTGAATAATTGGTTTTACAGGTTAATAGATTGGTGTTATGAGTTATATTGTTAGTTGATCTATACAGTATTTATGGCTTTAACATATGGATTAAGTATATTACAGATTAATGTTACAAACCGAAGAATATGAAGATACTATACTAATTTAAAACAGTGCAACAATTTAACGAACCAAACTAAACCCTTTTACACTCCTATTGCAGTCTGCCAAATTCCCGATAAATGCAAGCGAACCTGCGCAGAACCGAATCCTCCAAACTGTGAATACAATCCACCACAAGTGAATATGGACGGTTGCGATTGTAAAGATGGATATATTCTATCAGCTATAGGAGGGAACTGCATCCCTATTGACGAATGTCCACGTAAGTATGATTTGTTTATTTAATAAACTTTATGCAACAATACAAATCATTGCCTGGTAAATATTAAACAATTGTTATTGGGTTTATTTAAAATCCTATGAATAAAGAAATCTGGGGGCCTAAAAAGGCCACTTTGGCAGAATCATAAAAGGATAACATTATGAATCATAATATGGCGAATACAGTCCGTGTTTTTCTTTTTTTCGCTGCACTACGTAGGCATAATCAAAGAGATTGGGATTGGATTTGGATTGATTTTATTTTAGCAGACAAAAAAAAAAAAACTGAAAAATCCTTCACCAATGGGATTTGATACGATTAACTTAACAGTTAACTGCCCATTATAATTCATAATGTTATCCTTTTATGATTCTGCCAAAGTGGCCTCTTAGGCCCCCTGTGTACTCGTATTGTTAGGTTGGAAATTAAAATTAGGGCAGTGTTGAAAAGTCTCAAAAAGTTTAAAACTGCAGTTTGTGTCGAAGGTTCTTCGTGAGTTGTATTATAATCAACTTAATTCTCCTTCATAAATAAAATCATTGTGCCAAAACAAGGCAGTGCTGGTAGGTGTTATTCAAAAGATCTGAGTGTTGAAAAATATCTTTCGAGAAACAAAACTGCTTTAGACTATAATATTATTGGGGCACTATGCAGTAATCTGGTTCAAAATAGTCTACCTCTATAAATTAACCGGTTGAATGTCGTAATTACAGAAACAATTAAAAAGCCATTGTGTCTCGCGTGGATCTACGTTCCGACATACTACGGGTTAATAACTTGTTTGTTCATAATATTTCAGCTGAAATAGCTTGTCATGGTGATCCCAACGCAAGTCCCAAACTTTGTCCTAAGCCATGTCCGTCTACATGCAATTCACCTGACGAACTTCCCTGCAAGAAAATGTGTGCTCCAATCGGATGCCAATGCAAATCTGGACATATACTATCTAATGACACTGGTCTTTGCATCTTACCTGATAAATGTCCAGGTAAGTAACATTTTGACTACTTTTAAATTTAAGATCAGAAAAATGAAGTAATATGATAACGTTTCTTCTAATGCTGGCATTTTTGGCCATCTTGCTAAACAATATAGCCTTAGCTGAGTCAAAGTAACGCTTACACACATATTTCAAGGTGCATGATTTTTCGATTTCACTCGAGCTTTCTTGCTCTTTGACTTTGCCATCACATTAGCTCCAGAAATTATATCTTAGACAACGGTTGTATTTGAAAAAAAACATTTTTACAATATTTTTAGGTGGAAACCCATGTGGCAAAAAGGGACGTTTCGTCGATTGCAAGACGGATTGCGCAGGAGACTATTGCCCCGTGGACGACAATCGGGACTTCGTATTTTGTGATCCCCCAGCAAGCAAATGCCTATCAGGCTGTATTTGTACTTTCAATTATAGAAGGAAAAGCCGCGCAGATCCGAGATGTATCGTGTCGTCCGATTGCCGTAAGTGATTTTTAATGTTAATTGCATTATCCATTTGCGAGGATTGCAAAAAAATAGGAGTTGCAATAGAAAATTGATCGGTTTTATTGGTTCCTATCCAGATGCAAATTTGTTTTGTAATGTTTGCCACGATTGTGATTTAAGAGCAGTATCTGCTGATAGTGGATATAATATTTGAAGTAGATAGTATTGTGAAAAGAAAGGATGACATTTGAAGATTAAATTGTCCGTATGTTTAAGAATGTTATACTTAAATACAAATATTGGGACTGATGAAGAAAATTATTTAAGAATAGTAGCAGCAAGCAAGAATAAAAAAAAATTAACGTTTCAGCTCGGGTAAATTGCACAAGACCTAATGAAAAATGGAGTCCCTGTCCATCAGCATGCCTTGCTGAAAATTGTGAAGATATCGCCAATCAACCAAATGTTTGCTATACGTTGCTATTGAACTGTGATCCTAAATGCATTTGTAAGAAGAATCATTTCAGAAATGCATCTGGAATTTGTATTCCTGCGAAAGATTGTCGTAAGTTGAACTGTACTATAATTGTAATGTGTTATTGCTTTTCGTTCCGTATTCCTTTAGGTACGGCCAAACCATGTGCGTCCGGCGTCCTGCCGCGCAGATATGGTTTCAATTGAATTTCGAATTTGTGATCGCCCTTCCAGACCCGAACCTACAAACAAGTTCATAACATGTAACCAAACTCCGTGCATGCCATAACGCATAACGGAAGCCGGCAGTTTCGCCGTGCCTTTTCGCTCCGTTGGGCTATTGAAATTCATATCCTGTTAAAAAAGGGCTGCGTTTTAATGTTTCCTAATAATGTGGTTTACTAAAACAGCAATAGGTTGCAATGGGGATCCTAATGCAGTGTACAGCGACTGTCCAAGTACTTGTGAACCGACGTGTAACTGTCCGAAGCCCGAAGCGTGCTCCGCGGACTGCAAGCCGGCCGGCTGTGTGTGCAAACCGGGATATGTTCTTAATGAAGATGATGGAAAATGTATCGAACTGGAGGATTGTCCAGGTAATCATTTCCTCAATTAATTAAATATCAACCTTGGGTATTTATTGTTGTACCGTCACATTTTGATTTAACTTTTCGCTGATGCTTTTATTAAATTAATTTTGTAGCACTGTGTGACCAGAACCCGCACTTAAATCCCTTTTTTCTGTGACTTAAGTAGTCCACTTTTACACAGAAGATATGACTTAAGTGCGCGCTTAGGTCACACATGCTATAAAATAGTATACCATACGTGTTTAGCACCCTTGATGCGCTCTGACGCTAATTTCACGCCGCGCGCCGTGCAGTAAGTCAAACGTATTGTAATGTACTATCTTTCATTAAAACAGGTTGTGGAGGAGATCCCAACGCAATGTATAAAGATTGTCCAAGTGCTTGTGAACCAACTTGTGCCAACCCGAATCCTCAAAAATGCACAGATGAGTGCAAGCCAAGCGGCTGTGTGTGCAAAAGAGGATTCGTTCTTAATGAAGAGGATGGAAAATGTATCAATCCCGAGAGCTGTCCAGGTAAACTTTATAGTTTCTAAACATTGTTAGGTACTTTATAGTTATGACATTACAGGGGATAATCGCTTATTCTAATTAATTCATGTTGTTTTTCAGACTGCTGAGCACGAATGAATTATTATCTCCACTTCTCAAGACCGGTCTATTTCTGCAATTAATATTCCTAGGGAATATCATCTATTTTATTACTCTGTTCTAGTTCAAAACTGATAACAACAAAAAAAAACACTTTCTGTTTTGTTGAAACGAAATCAAATTTTAGTCTTGACAAATAAACAATTTTTGGAAGAATCAAATATATTTTTATTATTCCGAGAAATATACTTGTTTTCCCACAAAGTACAATAAAAGGAAGGACTCGTGAATCAAATAAACACTATTAATTTATTCTGCGTAAAAGATTTGTGTGGGAAGACAAATCGGCCCATCCATTTTACGCAGCTTTGTTTCGAAAAATTTCGATTATGGCAAGTATGTTGGAGACCCAAGTAAGTTCCTATCCCTATTTCCTATATGAAAGGTGAAAATACACAACATATAGATAATAACAGATAAGCAACTCGCGAACATAATAATATATCACTGCTCTCAAAACAGTGAAAGAAAAATCTAGGACCGAAAAATTCGAAGATAGGGGTTCGACGGACCCGCATGGTGGATTTCGTACGGTCTACTACCGCTCACAGAAAGAGGCTTATGTCTCTGCAGTCGGAACGGTATGGGCTGATTATGACTTAGGAAGCCCGAGTCCCGGCAGTGGGAATATAGCCTCCCGGATCACCGCTTTCAATCCGTGGGTTTCGTAAAAGGTGACTGGAGTGGGTGACTGTGAGTGTGAAGGTGACTGGGTGATCAATACTGGTTCATAATAATGTTGTGAGAGTAATCCTGATGCTACTAATCCAGAATTTGCTAAAAGTAACCAGTGCACTGTGGTATTCCATTATTTGTTGAGACTGATAAATAAGTGATGACTAACACTGATCGCAACTTTAGAACTGTTCACCTTCCACTTAAAATATTTTGCTATGAAATATCTTTCATCTCAGACAATGAAAGTCAAGATACATAAACAAAGGCTCAAAGCAAACTCAGAATTTAATATCCCGATTGTTTAAAAAAATGTAACAGTAGCTGCAGTAACTCAATGCCAACGGGCACTTATATTTCCTCAGAACGACTGTAAAGTGCAGAGTTATTGCCTTTTGGCTGATTGCTTAAAAGCATCGTGTTACCCATGTTTTATACTTACATCGATGAAAATTTAAGTCAGTTTTGGTCCATTTAATGACTTATCTGGTGTTTTTTTTAAATTTTGTGACCCCAAGGTTCGTTGATGGCTATATACAGCCATATAAATTATAATATTTATTTATTATCCGGTAATCCGTGGAAATATCGTAGGTTATACATGTATCAACTTCCAATTATTTTGTAATATTAGGATGTAATATAAAATGTAAGTACTAGGTACAATTGTTTTTTTTCGCTAACAAAATAAACAAATAATTACAAGACAACTTTGGCCCACAGTAGGTGTTAGTAGTACTTAATATGACGTAAGTTCTGAAGTAAATACATATTAAAAATTTATTCTATTAAATTAATAACTAAATATTGGCCATTGAATTGAGTACGATCTCCTTACTATTGTAGTCTTTTATTGAGTGTGTATACGACTGTAATAGTCTGATGTTTGATTTCAATATTTGGTAACAAACGTCTAAATCAACTACATTATGTAGTACAAACTACTAAGCCTAAGAGGTTTTAATGAAACAAACTTCGTTTTGATAAAGATGCAAAATTACTGCATTCATTCACATTTCCTTTGTGTTGCAGACTTGTAGTAATATTACTTTTTCCTGAAACATTAAGCCCAGAATCTCATTTTGTACAAAGTACTTCCTTCTTCATATTTACCCTGAACTCCGGGAATTCCATAATCCTTATGCTTCGTTCATCTTCCATAGTTTACTTCAAAATTGAAACTGAAGCAGCTTGATATAAAGTTTCAAAATTTCTCGATGACACCTCTATTCTTGAACAAAATACCTCTCAAATTTTCAAAGTTATAAAAGTTTTAGTACCAAGTGAACAAACTCCGGCGGACGTTAAGGCGTCAAATTGATATTTTAATGTTCCCTTGTTGTCTGTTTGAATCAAATTTTAAAGTAATCTTCGTATTATTTAAGTTATGTACTTGAGTATACAGTTATTTAGTATCCCCTGTTGTGTTTATAAAAGTTTTAAGAGGGTGTTTGTCAAGAATTTAGGCATATATATTAACATTTTGAAATTGCTTCGTAAACATTTTGAAGATTTATACAAAAAGATCGTCGTGTCTTTTATTCTGCACGTATTACTGTTGTTGTAGTGAGAAGATCAGGCTGATTGTCCAACTACCTACTTAAGGGTCCGCCCCTTAAGTAGGTAGTTGGACAATCAGCCTCATTAACAATGTCAATGAGATTTTAAGAAAATCGCGGGCATCCGCTGGATGCAAGAAGCACTGGACGTCGATGTGGAGACGCTTGGGGGACGCCTATGTCCAGCAGTGGACGTTTTTCGACTGAAATGATGATCATGAATAAGAAAAATGTCCTTCGATGTCTTTACATTTTTTCCATTATTTTGTGAGCCATCAATAAGTCAGTATATTTCAGGTCAGTATAGTACGTCATGTCGATTTTCGAATATTCTAACATATTGCATTGAAGTGGGTTACTGGATCCGAGGCAACCATTAAATATTTTATAGCCTTTAATGGATTTCCGCTGATTTTATAGATACATACACTGCGCCATTAATAAAGATTACTTAAATTTGTTTTTACTCTGTAAAACTGACGATGAGAGCGGTTGTTGGGGTGAATATTGTAGAAGATGCATGATAACCTATACGACAGAAACACTTTCATTACTGATATTCACTGACTGTTTGACAGACAACGCACATCCCCAAGCACTTAAGGGCTTACATGACCTAAAGCGCGGTCACTGTCGGACTGCATAGAAAAGAAAGAGAAGCGCGATGACATAACCCTGGTAATTTATTGCAAAATATGAAGAAAATCTATTGTTTGGACTAAAAAATTAAAACACTTGTATTTTAGTAAGTACGTTGCTTGTAGAATTATCTGACAAAAAAACGGAATGATTGTATGTATATTTGTATGGTTTTTATTGTAAAAAAAAAAGTTTTTAGAGGTATCTTCATGTTTTTTTTCTATCTTAACAAATTAATTGTATTATGTGTTCAACACACTATCTACCTAGCATATATCCTGAAGAATATCATATATTTTTCTGATTTTGTTTATTGTTGTCTATCATATATTTTTATTGTTTCTAAAACTTGCGTTTTTTGTGTTAAGGTCCTGTAAGCCCCTTAACATAGACACATTAAATTGAGAAAGATGATTGAGATGATGATTTTTTGGTATGTATTTTATGGTGTAGGTACAATAAATTATATTATCATCCATCATCATTTCAGACGTCCACTGCTGGACATAGGCCCCAAGCATCGCGACTTCAACCGGTTCTGTGCTTCCCGCTATAAAGTAATATAAATCACACAATAATATTTTAAAGGCGAAAGTTTGTGAGTGTGTATGTGTGTGTGTGTTTATAATATGATAAAATTTTGTATGGAGGTAGTTGACACCCTGGATTATCATAAAGGCTACTTTTTATCCCGATATGGGACACGGGATCGACATTGACGCGGGTGAAACCGCAGGGCGCAGCTAATAAATAATAAAGATAACATCACACCTGTGAGGAACCCGTGGCTAAATAATAACAGCCGCACAGGTCGATCGATCAGGTTAAGCTACGCTGGCCGCGGTTGGTCTGTGGATGGGTGACCATCTTTACATACCGAGACCCTTCCGTGCCTCGGAAAGCACGTTAAGCCGTTGGTCCCGGCTGTCATTCGTGGATCTTTGACAGTCGTTACGGTAGCCAGAAAGTCTGACAAACCAGTCTTACAAAGAGGTATCGTATAACCGAGCAACTGGGTTGTGGAGGTCAAAAGGCAGTCGCTCCATGTAAAATACTGGTATTCAGCTGCATCCGGTTAGACTGGAAGCCGACCCCAACATAATTGGGAAAAGGCTAGGCAGATGATGATGATGAACATCACACCTGTATTCTCCGGACAGATAAGTAGAGTAATTTCGCCGGTTTCGTTTGGGGTGGAACCTATTGACACTAACTGGACACATCACTAGACTCCGGGCTGGTGTTGAGAAAGGAATAAAAAATTGGAAACTTTATCCCAAAGCAGCTCTTAGGGCTTAAGTTTATACGAGAACAAAATCGCGAGTAACAACTAGTTCAACCATATTTAATTACAAACAAAAGTTTTAAACAAAGTAGTGTAGATTACCCTTGACAGGGTATTCCCTAAGTCCCTAAACATTGCCTTGTCTTCTCATACTGATAATGAGGGTTTCCAGTATAGCCAGCTGCGGCTGAATATTTTACACGGAACGACTGCCTTCTGTCCTCCGGAATGTAATAAAAGCAAAAGAGTCCTTGGACTTTTAGTTGGTTTCCAGTGTCTCTGATAGGCAGATATAACAAATAGGTCTTATCTAGGTTTGAAAAACACGAGCAGAATGTTGTTGACAGCATCAGTTAGGGCATAACTTATATCGGACTAAGTGTCAGTTATTATTTTTATGCCAAACTTTAATTAGGTATTCTTTTGACAAACGGGGGCTTAATTACTGTGTTGTCAGGACTTCGAGCAATCTCGAACACAGGCTAACCACAGGTCGCCGCACGATTTGCCAATTTGTGTGGTTCTTATTTTTTAGGTCACAGCTCATTAGAGCGAACCGGCACCCACTTCGCACCGCCTCGCCTCCTGTGGCTAGTAAAGAATACTAGCCGAATAATACTAGCAGAATATGGACTTGTATGGGTATGCGCTCACTATAAGTATCAACTCCGTAGCGCCACTGGATCGGCTCGGTCGTAAGCCCTCCACGCGCGGACGGCGGGTGGACCACTCGGTGACAACTCGCTGCTCACATGCTTGCCTTGCGTTGACTGCGCATTGCCTAAGCGATAATGTTATAGGTGACGCGAAGTCCACTGGTTGACCGCGCGACGTTTATTGGTGATAACGCGGCGTCCACCCGTGGACCACCTGTCGAGAACGAGTGGAAGCCGTGCGACGAGGCGGTGCGGGGTGGGTGCCGGGTGGCTCTAATGAGCTGTGACCTTTAGTGATAAACTGAAGACATTCTCAGGATACAGTTTCTTTCGAGTGACAGAAATCTCCAACATAATAACTTAATTTTACTTCTGCTTAATTTTACTTAAAAAAAAATTATGGCTGGTACCTACATAAAATATAATATATCTTCCAAACTTTCTAAAGCAAAAACTACATTTACTTACGTCACCAGGTATCAAAATAGAAGAAGAAAAATTGCACGGTGTCTACGTCTCGTTTATAAGCGAACAATCTCTGCATTGTGTAGGGATGTTTTTGTGGAAGTCATAAATCAATCCGCGGCGAAAAGATTCCCCCTAAAGTTTTTGCTACCCTCTATGTACAGATATGGAAAGAGGGAAAAAAGATTTTTAAATGGGAATATATTAAGGGTTTTTTTGAAATAAATCGGGAACAGATACACGAACACACCATAATATTGAATTAGTCCTACTTGTACACAGCGATCATACTTTACTTAGGTACTTACATCGAATAGAGCCATTTCATCTGATTATTGTGCGTATACTTACTACAGAATATTCAAATTCAAATACCTATACTTACCTAGATACGCCGGGCGAAAAGTTTCTGCTGGCGGGAAGGGATTGTGTTTTTTTTTTGTTGTGTTTGATGCAACGGGTAGGCAAGGAGGCGCGGGTGAAACTTGTTTTTTTTCTAGGTTGCTGCGTCCTCTTAAATTTATACAGAAAATACGTATCTAGCTAAAAAAGTGCTAAATAAATAAAAAAACTACACTCCCAAGCATTATAAATATTCCTGTATTAAATAATTAAAAAAAAAAGGTTCTACAATATTATTTCACATGGAGCCGAGTTGAGAGCCGGTAACAGCCGAATTCGCAGAAATCTGTTGAGTCATTAAAAAAGGCCAGTTTTTGCGAATCCCAGTATTTTAAACACAATATTCAAACAGACTAGGCCCCAGGGCAAGTTACGTTATTCAATAAAATAATACTGGTTTGTCTAACATTTTTTTTCAATGTAGGTACTGACCATCATCAGCCTAGCCTTTTCCCAACTATGTATGTTAGGGTCGGCTTCCAGTTTAATCGGATGCAGCTGAATACAAGTATTTTACATGGAGCGACTGCCTATCTGACCTCCATCACCCAGTTACTGGATAATACTGTAGCGGTATCTACAACACCACATGCGAACAACGCGTCATAGTGACGTCACGCAAAATCCTGCATCTCGCAAGCAGATTTTACCGCGCCACTAGTATAGATACAACTGCCCGACATGAAACATCGGGCAGTTGCCCGCCAGACACAACACCCGTCTGGTCGGAGGATCCACCAGCCAAGAGAATGACAGTTGGGACCAACGGCTTAACGTGCTTTCCGAGGCACCTTGGTATGTGAAGATGGTCACCCATACACGGACAAACCGCGGCAAGCGTAGCTTAACCTGATCGATCGACCCGTGCGGCTGTTATTACTTAGCCAGAAGCCCCTCCAATGTAGGTACAGACCTCAGTAAGATTTTTTTTATTGTGATCTAATATCTAGTTTTATATTAATACATATCCACAACCCGTACGAAACAAATGGCCTGCGGACTTACTCTTGCGTTTACTTAAACGGTCCTCACAGAAACTCGTAAAAGAAAGCCTCATTTGAGTCCACTTTGTCTGTACTCAGACGAGGGCGGCCGTCAACCAAGTAACGTTCGATTAATCAGTCTTATTAGTTCCTCCTGAAACTCTTAACTAAATAATTGGTTACGATAAATGTTATTCTGCGAACTGTAATTGGTTTTCGTCTTATTTGTTTGTTCGCTGTTGATTTTTCTTTTATTTCTTTGTTTGATTTTTTCTGTGTGAACGTTATTTTTGTTTGTGTGGGTTCCTTCTGTGATTTATAGAGCGTCGATAGACGGAGAAATTGTCTGAGGTCTTAATTTGATTTTCAGACACTCATTCTGAGTTGGTGTTTAAGTTAGTTTTTTTGGAATTATATTTGTGGCTTGACTTTGTACAATCCATTGGAAGGACATTTATTTAAGAATAAGAAGAGCGGGTAGTAGTAATTCAATAAATTAAAAATAAATTATGTTTTTATTACTTTTTTTTTTCTGGCGATATAGGTAATCTTTATTTTATTTGGCTATACAAACTAAAAATAACAAAATTAAATTCTAACTTAACTAAAACTATACAGAAACTAAAAAATAGCGTCGAAAAATTCATCCGTATCGCTGTCGACTGGTAATGTACCCAAGAGACTGGCGGCGTTACCACGTTGTATTATGCTTAGCCTCTGGCCAAGATAAAAGCCAGCCCTTGGGTCACGGGAAGTGTCAACCAGCCGTTTCGAAATTTATATTACTTGATTTGTTTTTCTATTTCGAACTTAATTATTTGCTGGTAATAGTATTAATTTTAAAAGTAAAAGTAATAAATATTGCCTGAGATAGAAAACAAATCAAGACAATAATTAGGTAATCAAAACTAAGGTACATGTATTTAATAAAATTGTATCTCAATTATTTTGCGTAAGTGAAGAATTAAATACGTACCTAACGTTCCTGATTACTACAGGATAATATTGGCAAATAGATGTAACAGATTAATTACGAGTAGGTAGGTAACTAATAATTCTTAATTGGACAGCAATAAAGAACCTGAGGATTGTAATTACGCTTTTGTTATTCGAAATGTCATTTATATCATTCACTTCTAGGTTATTTGGGTTACTTATACAAGGCTATCTTTCAGAAATAACATTGTGATTACAAAAGTTTCGGACCTAATATTTTTTCCATTCTCTTAGTCCTACTTTTATAGTGATACGAGTATTTAGATCTTACCAAACATGAGAAGAATTAGATTTTGAGGTTAAATACTGATGTTTGTATAAGTTAGAGATTTGTGTGACTATCCACATAATATTATTTACAGGCAATGTAAATAATATTAATGTTCAATTACTAGTCTGGAACAAATGAACCATATTTTTGACCTGGGCGTTGATAGCTGCGCCACAGTTTTAACTTTTGTAGCTTTCTTCGTTTCCTTTTGTAAATTTGTGTCCTGACACTTGTTCCAAAACTTACTTAAACTTGTATTATTATTGTAATGTATTTTATTAGCACCGAAATGCCCAGCGCCAGAGTGGCAGACGAGTCCCGGAGTCGAGACGGCGTATCGGCAAGCGTAGTGTGGGACGCCCCCCAGCTAGAAGGTAGCTGGGACAGACTGAATGTGGAAGGCGGAGTACAGGGTGTTGTGGCGCAGTCTGGGAGAGGCTCATGTCCAGCAGTGGACTGCGATAGGCTGACTGGAATGAAACTGGCAACTGCCAATAATTCAGTCTTTTGTATATACTTAATAAACTTTTGTCTATTGTATGTGAAAAAATATAAGTAAAAAATATAATGTTTTCTTTGTTTCGGGTTTAAAACAGCACTAAATAAATAGAAGTATAATGTAAAAAAAGAAGAGAATACATAGGATTTTATTTAATAGATATCGGACAGTCGGAAATACATCGTCATTAAAAATATCCTGTTGTAATAATCCTTCTTATTAAAATGTTGTATAAAAGCAAATTATACAGAAAGCAAGGTTTCCACAAAAAATGAGATCTCAGACTAGGTTTCGCTAGCAATTATCTCTACAAGCATGTTTTGTGCGGAGCCAAGTCATTAGGCAGACATTATAATATAATACAAAGAAAAATAAATATATTTATATTATTTTTCTTTTACTTAACTCTCGTAACATAGACTTTCTTGATGTTATCTTATCCACAATGAGTTTCTCACGTAAAGAAAAAGGAATAATAAATATTAAATTATTAAAGACTAGCGACTCGGCCCTGCTTCGCACGGTTTTTACAACTTGACCAAATATTAAGATATATTATATTCATTTATTTATAGGCATGAAAACTTCCGGAATAAATTCTCTAAATGATGGTGGAAACTGCATCATAATCTGTTGCGTACTTTAGAAAAACAATGCGTTTGAAAAAAAAACGAAAAGCATCATTCATTTAAAATATGTACCTACAGAAGATAGATAAGCCTTTAATATAAAATCGATCATTTTCATTATTTAGTTTTTATAACAGGAAAAGGTTAAGCTTGTAAAACTAGAATGAACAGGAATGTTACTCACGGATGTGATTACCATCAACTTAAGAGGAAATGCGGTTGGAGAGACTTTTGAAAAAGCCTAAGTAAAACATCATAATTCGAGGTTTAGCTGTCGCTTATTTCCTCCTCCAATATTGGACAATTTAAAAGATATTTCATAAACTGAATAAAAAGGATATATCTAATTTTAATGTGTCCCTATGTTTTTCTTTTTTCATTAATAGTTGTCAAATTTGTACACTAGAGGCCTCTGTTTAAATAGGCAATTTTGAGAATTTTTTGAGGGTGCTTATAAAAATAATGTATCATCAAAAATATTTATTATTCTGTAAAAAAATCCTTGCATTATGGTCATTAACCAGAAAGAAAACAGGCGAGAGCGTTTCTATGGAGAAACCGAATTTCCTCTTAAAAAACCAAAAACACTCGAAATAATTTAAATTTATTTTCCTTAAAATTTCGTATAAATTAGTAAGACATAAGATTAATTTATACAATGCTTAGTTAGCTGGTCAGTCTTCAGAATCCCTCCTAATTATTTCAGAGGGTAAAAGTTGGTTTTTCGTTTTGTTTTCTTTTGAAAATCCCAAGTTCCTTGAATTCCTCTTTCGGAGTTAGCAACAAATCTTTTCCTGTAAATTAAATAAAAGTTCCTGTTGTAAGAGAAATCCTCAATTAAGTCTTTAAGGGTCTGTACATAAAAGGTTCATCGAAGAGTGAGATTTTGTTCTTAGTTATTGGAGTCATTCAACTTGTTGTACGCATAATATTGTTTATTAATTACACCTGAGACTTTATTTATTTAATACACAATAAAATATATACAATATCAGCATTTAAAGCAATTGATTAAAAGCTTAAAAACTATTTAAAGCATATTTTAATTAGACAAGGTTTTAAGGTTGTAAAATAACCAAACCATGCCTAAATGATAAATGAAAAAAAAAAACTGATCCTATCAAGCAGATAAATCTACTGATGAGGAAGCAGACACGGTTGTAGAAATCCCAGCTGTAGAGCCAAGTTCACAGTTAGCTACTGTTATAATTGTTGCTTCAACAATACTAATTGCAAAGGTCGCATCTCATAATGTTTCCCGACATTTCCACGACAAAGCCGCTTACACAATTTCCCATATTTCCTCGAAAGTGAAGATAACAAAACAATTTTCAAGCAAAAATTCTTAAAACAGTTTTGGGAAAATTAAAATTTTGTTCCTCATGGCGACAAAAATTCTAAGGGATATAATAAAAATAACGGTCAACCGGTGTTACTCTTTGGATGTAAAATAGAATATCTGAATGCTCCAGGTAAAATGTTTTGTTTGTTGTGTTCCCATTGTAAAACGACATAGCTTACTTGAACATCTACTAAATGCTTTTTTGAGTTTGAAAAAGATAATGAAGACGATAATGAAAAGGAAGAAATAGTTATAAATATACTTACAACAGTCAACAGGCAGAACACACAAGCTCAATCCTTCATGGAACACATAACCAGTCCTGCAGTCGCAGCTGTTGTACCGACAACCGCTCAAACAAGTTTTGTTGACTTCCTTGTAGTCAGAGCAAGAGTTGCCGCAGTGGTTACCGCAGCCAGATGTGGCGTTGTAGTCACCGTTGCAGCCAGCTGTAATGGTGAGATGGCCATTAATCTTGTTTTCATATGAACGGTACAGACGCCAGCACATTAAGCTACCCGAAACTGTCAAATTTTCCCAATCAACAAGAAATTTGACAGATTGTAGTAGCTTGAGGTGCTGGCAATCTGTTCATCTACATATGTTGCTTATGCAGTTTAGGCCCAGTTGGTTGGCACATTAATAACCTAATACATTATTACATAATATCACGCTTATATTCCCGATTCTCATTTCCCCGATTATCATTTTTTTTATTAAATACTGACTTTTTTCTTTTTGCTCGGCTCGTAAGGGTCGTAACGTGATGTTAAATAGCCTTCTTCGATAATTGGGCTAACAAATGCAAAAAAAAAATTCAAATCCGATGGTATTTCCAGAGCGCGTTCATACAAACAAACTCTTTAGATTTATTATTAGTAACAAAAAAAAAAAAGAAACGATAAAAAGAAAAAAAAAGATAAGATAAACCTATCCTAACTAATATATAAATGCGAAAGTAAGTTTGTTTGTTTGTTACCTTTTCACGCCTAAACCACTGAATCGATCATCCTGAAATTTTGCATATACGTTGTCAGTTGTACAGATCCGGACATAGGGTACTTTTCATCCCGAAAAAAAGTGCTGTTCCCAAGGAAAACCACAATAACGTTATTATGATAATAGATGGCGCCACATGCCTTTCGAACGGAATCGACACTTATTTATTTATTTGGAAACTCAACAGCTTATAATTAAAATTACATGAGTTATGAATGATCAATCCACTATCAATGAACAGTCCAATGCAGTTGCGTCAAAGTAACAGCATCTTACTGTCTGCATACACTGCTCAGTGATAGTGAAACCGCGGGCGCTGCTAGCTATTTTATAATTATTAGCTTGATGCATAGTTTCGTTAATCATCATGAATGGCCTACAACATGCTCCTGGGACACCGGTCTCTGTGGCAGGGAGTCGGACATTAGTCAAGTGTAAAACATAAATATACCTAGGTATTATTACTATTGACCTTACACAATAATATTTACTTTTGTCATGACGTTTCATAACGCCTACGTGACCTATCATGAACTATGACTTCTGTTCACGTTTATTGTGGATTATATTATATTTTATCTGTGGTTGGGTTTATAATAGTACCACAATGAAATCATAATAATTTAATTAAGTAATTGTTACCTGTACCTATTGTGGTTTCTATTATGAATATAGCACCTATTCCTTTGTTTGTCATAATATGGTGATCAAACTTAATCTGGATGATTTTATAGGTGTAGCAGATGGGTATTAATAACACCAATAGGCTATTTGACTGGTTTCTGATAAACATCTCAGATTATTTAATGGTGTCTAACGAGCCCACAAAAACCTATTACTTCAAATTGCATAATGTATTTCTTTTAGAAAATAGTAAATAAAAATGTACTGTTTAAATAAGCCGCCAAAACGCTATCTTTAACAATATGGCGTCGTGACGTCACAATACACGTAAACAAACGTTGAAACGGTCGAGATACTAGACAAAAGTCATCTGTTCTGTCAACGATAGACAGAAATTGACTATATCATGACGTCATCATAAGTTCAGCCAATCCAGACCGTGTTCGATTACGTGGCGCCAGATTTAAAAAGATGAAGTTTTTTCGGGATTTTTTTAATAAATAATACATTGTTTTGTAGTAAAATTAATGCAAATCGATTTTAAAAGCGATAATCTATACGAGTGTCAATAATTATGACCTTATTTTTTACATTGTCAAATAGCCTATTGCCGATATGACATACAGAGCCAGGAGCAAAAAAAATTTGAACTAAAATCTTTAATGTGTCGTTTCATTTCACGTTGTTTTACATAACCTGTAATCGTTGACCCGCTACGTTGACAAATGCAAAACGCTTATAATGCAATTCTGCGTTCAGTAATTATGAAAAACCGCTAAACGTCGTTCAGTTGTTTTACATAGCGGAGCTGTTTTGTTTGTAAAACAGCTAGCCGGCTAGCGGACAATCCGTCTGTGACTTAAGCACCGCTCTACAATATATTTTACTAGCTTCCGCCCGCGAGGTGAATCGATAAAAACTATCCTAAGTCTTTCCCCGGGATGCAATCTAACTCTGTACCAAATTTTATCGAAATCCGTTCAGTGGTTTAGGCGTGAAAAGGTAACATACAGACAGACAGACAGAGTTACTTTCGAATTTATAATATTAGTATGAATAGATAGATTGCCTGGTAATTCTAGCAATTTATATCAAGGATTTTAAAGTTGTTGTGTGACCTGGTCGGATTAATTCTAGCTAACTTGTCTGCCTGATTTTTCAATAGCCAGGTTTGACAGCTTTTTTATAGAAATTATGTCAAATTGTCATATTTATTCTTCAGTTACAAGTTATCTGAATATTGAAAAATCAACCCTTCGTCAGTTATTGATTTTAGGTATCTAGTAAAGAAAACGTAAAAAAACATGAAGTTTTTATTAAAACCAGTTTAGTAACTTTTATCACAATCATTGTTTCAATGACCATTTGATCAGTTACCATTGTGCTGTAAGAATTCTACCTATTTCATCTGCCCAGCCTTTTCCCAACTATGTTGGGGTCGGCTTCCAGTCTAACTAGATGGAGCTGAATACCAGTATTTTACAAGGAGCGACTGCCTAACTGACCTCCACAGCCCAGTTACTGGGTAATACAATACCCCTTGGTAAGACTGGTTGTCAAACTTGCGGGCTTCTGACTAACGGTAACGACTGTCAAAGATCCACGAATGACAGCCGGGACCAATGGCTTAACGTGCTTTCCGAGGCACGGAGGGGTCACAGTATGTAAATATGGTCACCCATCCACAGACTAACCGCGGCAAGCGTAGCTTAATCTGATCGATCGACCTGTGCGGCTGTTATTATTTAGCCACGGGCCCCTCGAATTCTAGAATTCTACCTTTTTCTGCCACAATAATTGTAGTCACAGTCTTTAGTATACCTACTTAGGAAACTCAGCGTACGTACCCGCTGCCACAGACCGCAAACTTGAGTCACTTCTTAGTTCCTATCGACTTTGAGCGACTTCAAATAACAAACTTATTCCACCTACAGCTCGTTTAATTTGTACCAATTAAAATTTTCGATTTTTCTTTATCGTTGATAAGTATTACAGAGGCCCTAAAAATACCACTTTGGCAGAATCATAAAACGATAACATTATGAATCATAATGGACAGTTAACTGTTAAGTTAATAGTATCAGATCCCATTGGTGGAAAATTTTTCAGTTTTTTTTTTGTCTATGCTAAAATACCAATCAATCCAATCCAAATCCAATCCCAATTGCTTTGATTATAACTAGGTACGTAGTGCAGCGAAAAAAAGAAAAACACGGACTGTCTTCGCCATAATATGATTCATAACGTTATCCTTTTATGATTCTGCCAAAGTGGCCTTTTTAGGCCCCCTGGAGTTTTAAAACGATATCTATACTAATACAAAAGAGTATGTAGTTTGTAGGGTCGGATTTGGAAAATTCCATTTGCATTCATGAGGAAGGCTCTATAGCCTTCCTCAAGAATTAACACCACTCTAGGATTATTAGGAGCTGAGATAAAAAACGCTAAGAAAGAACACGAAAACAAAGTAATATCGCGGGCAGGCGATGCGATACGACGAGGTTGGTCAGGGGGATAAGAAATTTTACGCGGACGAAATCGCGAGAACAATTGAGTATATTATACAGGGTGGCGATTAGGTTATCATATTACTCTTAAGAAGTCATTGTACTCATCATTAAGAACAACTTTTACTATGGCACCAAACCTGAAATCGCGAAAAAAAAGTCAGCTGTTCCCTACATTTTGACGAGTTATACGAACATAAATGTAGGGAACAGCTGTTTATTTTATTTATATTTTTTTTTTACATTTAACGTGGGTTGAAATCATATTCTAGGCATTCAAATTGCTGGATTGTTAGCTTATGGGTTAGGCCCGGGATGTTCATAATAGATTTAAATCAAGTACGTGATTTTGTGTTTTCCTTCCCGTGTATTTTATTTAACTTACAAGTAACGGTACTAAGGAAAAGTTGTTTCAACTTTATTTAGGTATAAGCATACATTACGAGTCTTTGATATGCAAATATAACAATTAGATAAACCCCCTCGTCTTTTTTAATGTTTTTTTTTTCATGTCTAAGAATTAGCCGGTCAACATCTACCTTACAACCCTCGGTTTTCAGTATGGAACTTCCATTAGTAATCGCGCATCATACCATCAGTCTGAGTCAGAGTACACACTTTCCTGTCCGGAAAGTGGCTCTCCCACAGCATATGAGGTTTACCTTTAGATAAACCTAATCGGGGAAGATACGTTACGCTCTAACATCGCAATCACTTAAACCTGGCCTCGGTGCATACTTTACAGTTACCGATAGACAAGGACAGAGATAAGCCCCGACACAGTCGTGCGAGCGTAATCGCGTTAGCTACCGTATATTAACGATTATGAATTTTGATAGTAAATAAATAAATATAAACATCGCGCGATGCGTCGTATCGTGTCTCACGACTTTTTTATATATATTAGCTATCTCGCTCTCACAAAAATGGCGAAGCAAACAATAAATAAAATTATAATTTTCAACGAATTAACAGTTTTGGCCGTACTTACACGTGAAAAATAATCCCGTGCGCCTTATATTTATTTTTTCAGTGATTGAAACACTGAAATTATTGGGCTGTATCGGCGCTGTTTAAATGATGGTCCGCCTGTGACTGAGTGTCATATATCCATTGGACTTGGTTCAGTAAGACCGCCCGCTGTGATCAAGTAATGTATCTTCCCCTATTACGTTTATCTATAAAATAACTATTGGTCTACATAATACACTTTAAAGATTATTATTAGATATACCTTCCTGTATATAACCTATTGAACTTCTTTTCTAGATAAGACTATTTTGATACATTACAAAAGGTACGGTAATCGATGGGTAGATCTCTGCATAATAATCTACTACTCAAACGATGAAAAATGACCCTCTAAAACTATCCAACCATTTGAATTATCCAACCATGTACAGACGCCAGCACATCAAGCTACCACTATCAGTCAAATTTCTTTAATAGATTTTCAACTTTATCGCTAAAGCATAAGGTTCAAAGTTGATTGGGAAAATTTGACAGTTTCAGGTAGCTTGATTTGCTGGCGTCTGTACATAATCTATACTAATATTATAAAGCTGCAGAGTTTGTTTGCTTGTTTGTTTGTTTGAACGCGATAATCTCTGGAACTACTGGTCCGATTTGAATGATTCTTTTAGTGTTGGGTAGTCCATTTAACGAGGAAGGCTATAGGCTATATAACATCACGATACGACCCTTAGGAGCCGCGCAGCGTGTGACACCGCGGGGAACAGCTAGTATAATATATATCGGTGTGCACTTTAAAACATCCAACTTACGGCAGTCCGTCTTCGGTATGCAAGTTCCATTAGTGTCGCGAACCATGCCGTCTATGCACACACATTCCGGCTTACACAGCGAGGTGCCACCTCCGCATGGTATAGGGTGTCCCAGGTCATCACAAGTCTTAGGGCCACAGTGTGCACACTCCACGTTCACTTCATTTTCCTTGCACACTTCGCGTTTCACGACTAAAAAAAACTATAAAGATTAGATTCATAATTCTTAATAATAAATGAGTTCACAACGGCTAATAGAGAAATAATTATGGAAGAAGAATCCCAAACAAATTGGGATAAGGGTGTAGCGGTATCTACAACGCCACATGCGAAAAACGCATCGTACTGACGTCATGCAAAATCCTGCATCGCGCAAGCAGAGTTTACCGCGCAATTAGCATAGATACAACGGCCCGACATGAATCATTGGGCAGTTGCCCGCCAGACACAACTCCCGTCTGGTCGGAGGATCCTCCCTTTTCTATAGAGTATGAGTGAACTTTACACCCTGTTCCTCATACCTCTATAAGGGCAAGAGATTATTGATGTTTTTGCATAATGTAAAAACAAAAATATTCAGGGTTCAGTGAAAGACTTTCTAAATGATACGAATTTATCCAGATTATGATTGCTATAATTAATTCCAAAATTGACCCTGTGAGACGTATCTACCTGAGTATAATATTATTTATTGAATTCACTATAATTTTCTGTTTTGTTTTGTTGACATTCTTTTGCCTGTACTTATGTATTAATATTTTAAATTATGTAATCATTTGCACGCCGTAAGGTAGACTGTAACTGATCTCTTTAATTTAGTCACTCTGAATTCAACTTAATTCCCATTGAAATAAAGTTGATATTTTTTTAACTTGAAATATCATCTATGGAAACATACATTTTAATAGACCTTAACCCCTTAGCTCCGCTAATGAGACACAATTGATTTTCTATTGTTTCGTGACCCACAACAGAGAAGGGGTCAAGGGGCCCCCGAGGGCCCCGCTAGAAGCCTGCCGGGGATTGTCCGAAAGGGTTACCGGATACGGGTTTTAGTAAGTAAGAGGAGTCATTTGATGATTTCCCATCCTCAAAAAAAAAAAAACCCGTTAAGCTCCGCTAATGAGACACAATTGATTTTCTATTGTTTTGTGACCCATTGGTCACGCGCGGAGCTTTACCGGTTAAATCAAAGACTCAAGGATGGATTGAAAAAAAAACTTGGAAAAAAAACACGATGCCGTTGAAACGGTTGAAATCTCTTGCATTAAAATGTACGTCCGCGATATTAAATGATTGGTGGCAAGGGAACGCGATGTTCTGAATTTTGTTTCATTCTTCGCAATTGAATTAATTTCGAAGCGGACTGCTAAAGAAGGATGAGCGTATAGTTTCAGCAGTTGTCTTTTATCCCAGTACCTCGAAGTGAGAAAACTCCTTTCTGAACTAAATGACGAATATCTTGTACCTGACGATGTTAAATAGCACATCTTTGTAAGACGCGTACTCTGCAACTAGTGTTTTATTAGGTACTTTGTCTACGACGTTCCTTAAGGTGTACACTGCGCTCGTTCATATTCGAATATGAAAGAGCGAAGTGTTCACCTTAAGGAATAAAAAACTTGAGAATTCATGCAACTTTCGGTGAATTTAAAAAGTTCCTGAACTAACCACGTTTAATATGTACATATTATGTAGGTACGCAAAAAAGTTGAAGATGAATGTTAGGCTACGTTTACACGGTTTAAATTCAATCGATTTAGATATGCACGAATGGAGACGGGTTCCCACAAATCAGAGATTCTACCACGGATATCTATGGATTCTACGCTCTTGGAATTTGTTTTTCGTACAAAATACACTACTGTTCCGATTCAGAGGTGAGAAAATCATTTATAAGAACTGGAAGACGCAGTTCATTAAAAAAATATCGATGATTTTTTATTAAGACGACAGCGATCGCGCAGTGTCGCCCTCATCGTTTGTTTGGTTATAAATTTCTTTTATTTTCGAACGAAAATGCAGAAAATAATCATGTTACATTGTACTCAAGATTATACGTTATTATCATTACAAACGGTAGTTTATTTATTTTTATTTCGATATGATTTTTAATTTAATTTTAATTTGTAATTTTTTATTGAATTTGTAATCAGGTTAAATTTTATATGGGTGTCTTTTATATGGGTGTATTAAACCTGAAATAAAATGATTATTATTATTATTATTATATTTTAACATATCTCGGGACCATGGGGTCCCGGTCCTTTGGAAGGCGTACGAGGGGCCGAAGCCAACTCGCAGAGGCCCGTTAGAGATTTTCACTGAAATGAGGCACCAACCGACGATTATCCCTGTTCGCACTATACAAGTGCACCCAAGGACAACCCCCGGTTGGTGTAGGACTATTGCAAAATAAGGAAACAAAAATATTGGATTATGGGTTTTGGTGGCTAAAGTGAACTATCTAAGACTATGGAAAAACTATAGCCCCTGCCTGACCGATGTTCTCTATAAATTACACAGATTAAATGGCAGGGGGTGACTTGCACACTCAATAATGGGCCCCCGAAAACGGTCGCTAGCACATAGTGTCGTAGCGGCAAGGGGGCAACATGTCCTGAGGTGCTTATGAGGAGTGGAGAGGTATTCCACGGCTATCAGGACAATCCCGGAAGTACGGTCAAGATCCCTACCAGCATCTTACTGGAATACTTCCTTCCTCCGAGCACGTTTGCTCTTGCGAATCTCCACTCAAGCCAGCCAATAAAGGCAAGAATGAGGTGGGAGCTCTGTTCCTCGTCATTGTTCACTCCAGCCGGCCAATAAAGGCAAGCCAGAGGTGAGGAACAAGACTTCTCCCTGGAGATAGGGTCCGTGGGGTCGCTACTGCCCAACAGCTCGCCACATGCTGCCCTGCGGATTTCTGTATCTCTCTTGGTCTGGCTCCTAACTCTAGACCTGTTCCGGCAAAGTAAACCCTTCCGGCACAGGCCTAGAGTGCGGAGCGCGCAAGCCCCACCACGACGTCAACGTAGAGATACGGCGGTGGGGTTATTATTATTGTTATTATAATCCCTAAAAACGGAAAATAGTGGCAAGTATTTTCCGTTTTAAGGATTTTTTAGGATTATTTTTTCTGCATTTCTAAAATAAAAAAAATAACCAAACAAACGATGAGGGCGCCACTGCGCGGTCGGTGTAGTCCTTACTTCGTTATTTTTTATAGATATTATTGAAAGAACAGTGAAAGAGAAGGGAGTGGATGATAGCGGGAGAATGGAAGAAGGAAACGTGTTGCAACGACCGCGACCCCAAGTAACATGGGACGAAGGTAGGATGATAATGAAAGAAAAGTGATTCATTAATGTATCATAATTACTATTATTAATTTTCTTTCGAGGGGCCCGTGGCTAAATATTAACAGCCGCACAAGTCAATCGATCCGGTTAAGCTACCTTGCCGCGGTTGGTCTGTGAATGGGTGACCATCTTTACATATCAAGACCCCTCCGTGCCTCGGAAAGCACGTTAAGCCGTTGGTCCCGGCTGTCACTCGTGGATCTTTGACAGTCGTTACGGGTAGTCAGAAGCCCGAAAAGACTTTCGGGCTTCTGATTACCCGTAACGACTGAAACGACCAGTCTTACCAAGGGGTACCTATCGTTTTACCCAGTAACTGGTTGTGGAGGTCAGATAGGCAGTTGCTCCATATAAAATACTGGTATTCAGTTGCATCCGGTTAGACTGGAAGCCGACCTCAACATAGTTGGGAAAAAGCTAGGTAGATGATGATGTATAGTCTATTCATTGCCTGCATATACGCTTATCCGTTACGTATAGTACCGGGGATCGCTATCCAATATAATTTTCAAATAAATCTTGGAACTTTGACGGGCAGATTCTCATAGTATATAATATCTCAAATATTTGATTCGGAAAGCGTGCATATCGATATCCTACATGTTTCTTGCTCTTTCTCATATAAAATGCAACTAGGAGTTGCAACAGGATAATTGTAGCATTTATCCTGGTACCTATGTTATTTGTGATTATTTGTAAGATGTTATGGTTAAAATGGAAGTGACTACCGACATGATGACTAATCGAGAAATATGGAAGAAAAATCGTTCCCGAGATAAAGGGTCTTGACAGACAGACAGACGGACAACAAAGTAATCGTATACGGGTTCCGTTTTTTCCTTTTGAGGTACGGAACCGTATAAAAGAGGTATAGGCAAGAGGATGATGATGAATTCTGTTGTATTATTTTCTAGTAGTATTATCCTTTCACACTTGATGTGTTATGTAAGAGTCTTCCACGGTTCTTCCGGTACAGCACCTTGGGAATGTATTTCCCAGTAGGTAGCTAAAGCACTTGATGACTGGATAATGTTTTGACTACGTCATGAGAATTTTAATATCACTTTCCGACACAATAGTACAAAGACTACACACACTGCACTATAGTAGTTTTTTAGTTAAATGTTATGTTGTTGGCTTGCTGCGCGCTTTGGTGTCTGTTTACTGTAAGTGCAGCATGCAATTGTTATATAAATAAATAAATAAGGGTGAAGTACTGCAGACAACATTACAAAACTACTTTACTACTCAATTCAAACTTTTTCAAGCATTTATTTCAAATAAACCAATTACGGGCTCTTTTCAATTGTCAAGGGGTCAGTCAGAAAGCTGAAGCGAGTTGCCCATTCTAAAGCGTAGTAGGTATCCATGGAGAATAATGGGGAAGAAACTCTACAGACACTTTTTAAAATCAAAATATAGTTACAGAATATTGGTTACGTTAATCATGTTGAAATTTTGCATGTACTACCTGCAATGGATGGTTAGCTCTTCATGATGAGGTTTACTCTGAAAGCTAGATACCTTTGTATATGATGATAATATAGAAATGGAGCACCCGTTGTCCATCTTTATTTACATAGACTCTTTATCGCTTACAAATTGCTATGTTAATAGTCGGTATTGTTTTCGTCACATCCTCAAAAGCTAAGTACCGTATGCACAGAAACAGTTGAATAATAAACCGCTTACAAAACAAGTCGAGCTTACCTTCACTATGTATGAAATAAACCCAGTAAGTGGTCACAAAAACTATAACAAGCAGCTTAGACATTGTAAAAAACAAACGTCCACTGCATCCGTCGGACACAACAACAGTGGTATTTCAAAACTAATTGAAATAAACTTTAGACTCTTGACATTCAACTTTTTCCTTTTGAATGAGTAATTCGCAATACTACACAATCTGACATGACATTTTCCCTATAAATCTAAACAGTTTAATTGCAATGTAATTCATTTGTTAATTGTTATTGTAAATGAAATCGAGTCTAATTTGACTCGGTCATGGTTTGGGTTAAAAAGAAAATTCTGTTTAAATCATCACGTGATTTTCGCTCATCTTTTGGTTTTGCACGGCTTTTTTCCTTGTGATGTAGGGTAATGCCTTTTCCTATGGTTGCGGTGATAAGAATGCGTTATTTGTTGGATTATCTTATGAGTATGAGCACGTATTTCCAGTATCTCTGTTTTACGTTGATGGCTTGGAATTCACAGAATGGTACTTGTAAAGTGTTTTCCCCTAACTTAGTTTTTATTAAACAGAAAATATTTTTTCCCGATTTCAATACCGTAAGATATCACGTTTGTCTAATGCCCTAAAAGTTGGGAACAGAATTCTGAATTCAAATTCAAACAAAGCTGTCACTACGCCATTAGTGTTTTTGAAAATCGAATAACAAAATATTATGCAAATGCTGCTCAAAAATCGAATACAAAAATTCGGCTAGTAATAAAATATGAAATCCTAAAGAATGGTCCGGTGAGAAAATATCTCCGGGCAAAGACAGTTTCCACCTCAATTCCCTCTATTTGTCTCAATACACTCTCGGCATCTATCGGATTTCTTTTCAAAAGCCTCTTATCCCGTTTCCTTCGTGTTTATAGTTTTTGCTCGGGTAGTGAAGTGTTTGAGTACTTATACCTAACAATTCAATTTACCTCTCTCGATGGTATATAATATGATCTTAATTTAATACTTGATTCTGTAGCAGAAAACATTTTATCTTTAGAATAGAATAGAATACTCTTTATTATTTATAGTTTTTTTATATTTCAGAAATTCAATTTCTAAGATGAGTTTACACCATGAAACACACCCAAAAACAGAAATTATGAAATAAATGATGACATTAATTATTCGCGATGAATGGTTTCTTACATCAGCGGTTTCGATTGAAAATGATTTTGATAAATTGTAAGTACCTATCACATTCATTTTTCATCGATAAACGTAAATAATAAAATATATTAGATATTGAAAACACAACACCCTAATTTCGTAACACACTATCTCACGCAAAGAAATTCCTAATTCATTGCTTCATTTGCTTAAACAATTTGTCTGCTCGGCAACGTCAAAAACGCAATGAATGTTGTCGAATTGTCAAAATGAAAGGCATTGCAATTATTAGTATGACACGCAATTAAACCGAATTAACCATGTTCTCTAATGCTCATTTTATGATAAAACTATCGGTAAACAAGTGAGTAAACGGTAAACCATTTAATAAACATGAGTTTTCAGTATGTGTCATGAAAGTTATAACATAACAAATTCTTTATTGCAAAGTTTCGTCGAAAGATCAATAAAAGCTTTTTGTCGAGATCGTATTATGTTCAAAACAAAAGAATAAAGTAATTGTTACTGAAACATGCAAAGCTACGAGATAATATAAACGGGGATATATTTTATCACCAGCCAAATATATTCCGGACTTTATAAGAAAAAAATAGGCTCGTGGCTAAATTCTTCTTCTTAGCGTGTCGATAGCAATCTAAATAGACTCGGCCTAGAATTCGGCTACTTGTTTGGCGCCATCACCAGCGTCCACCAGTGAGGTAAGGGGTGTATGAAAGGAGCCTCCCCGAGCGACGTATCTACAGAACCACTATACGTCCGGCGCACCCTGGGCAATCAGCGAGTTATCCGCTGATTGGCTAATCCTTTCACCACGATGGCAATCCAAAGTCCACTTCCAAAACCGGCTCTGTGCGTAGTCTCGATTCACATCGAAGGGTTCTTACGAGTCAAATCTGAAATTCTTTCTGATGTCTACCGCAAAACTCACTGCGACATTCTTTGCGTTCAAAAGACCCATCGAGAAGTAACCCAAAGCTGGCCATACATCCCTGGACTTACGCTTATCGTCGAGATCTGTCACCAAAAGCATGGTAACGCAGTGTTTCCTGCTCCCGGCGTAAGCATACTATCCACCAAGTGCTCAAACGAATGGCTTAATAATAACAGCCGAACGGATCGATCGAAAGTTAAGTACAGTTGCCACAGTCGGTTCGTAGGTGGAGGTTATCTATGTATTACATATCGAGATCCCTTCGCGTCTCGGAAAGCACGTTAAGCCATTTGGTCCCGGCTGTTATTTAAAGATCTTTGATAGTCGTTACGGGTAGAAGCCCGAAGTTCTGACAACCAGTCTTGCCAAGGGGTAACTTGTTACCCAGTAACTGGGTTGTGGGAGTCAGATAGGTCGTCGGTCGCTCTATGTACAGCTGCATTCGGTTAGACTAGAAGCCGACTCCAACATATTTGGAAAAAGGCAAGGCAGATTCATAAGAAAAATATGGTAAAAAAAAAGTTCTGTAACCGTCTATTGTGGTGTTCGGAGGCCCTAGCACGAACGCGCGACGAACAATCGATCGATCTTTGAATCGAAAATACCTATCCTATAGCATTGGTTTAAATTATTGCGACAAGAATATCACCTTCTGTACTTTGTACTGTATAATATGTTCTGTGGTATCACCTAGATGTAAGTAAATTCTTAAAACTAAGTTATTATTATTAGGAAACGAGTATTTTAAATTTTATAATCGTTTACATTATTCCATGAACTTACGACAAATATCAACTGGAATACAACTATATAAATAATGCTCGCATTTGTGAAGTAATACACTTTATAAATACATACACTTTTGTTTTTTGGTGCATGTTACAGGCACATAGGACAGGAGGGAAATTTTGCCATAGTTCGTTGGGTTCTTTACAAGTTATTGGCATTGAAACATGAGAAACGAGAATGATGTATCGACGCGGTGTAAATAATTGGAAACTTTTGAATGCGCTTATAAGTATGTTGATCATAATATTCTGAAATAATTGAAAACAGCATCAATTCTCCACCCTAATGGCAAAATACACGTTTAATCAAAATCTGAATCATTTTGAAGGATATTTAATCCATTGCTTCATAAGTTCGAAAAATTTGTCTGCTCATTAACGTAAATAACGCAATGAATGTTGTTGAACTGCCAAAACCAAAACCATCGTTAGTGTGTTACACAATTACCCCGCTGATCTATTATTAGTTTATGAGGGGAATGCAGAACGCAGTGTCTTATTTGCGGATCATTGTAAGGAATAGACAACGTAAAACTCTCCCTACTAATACAGATCAGATGCGAAAGAATCTGACTAAACAATTTTGATAGAAAACAACCATTCAGAACTTACAAGAATATAAATAACGCTAGTAAAACCCGAAGCTGTTGCAAACTACTTAACTTTTTGCGTTGGTGTAATCTATTTTAGCCGTATGAAGGAGCTAAGTGTAGTCAGGAAACTTCAGGGAAAATAAATATTGTCGAATAAGAGTTGTTCACTGACTTCAAAGTTGTGCAGGGAGTAGTTTGAAATGTGCCAGTGTTCGTTTAGTGAAAACAGGTACAGTATTCCCATGTGTAAAGAGCTTTGCGAACAAGTTTTGTGTATGTTTAAAACATTTGTGAAGTTGTTGAAACTTCTATTTGAGTGAGCGATGCGTTGCTAATATTGAAATTTTGATCAACTTTGCTCTGAATGGCTGTTTAATACATGAATATTTATTAATGTGATTCTGTTAGCTGTCGGAGGCTTTATTTGCTTATATGTTATAGCAGGCGTTATAATAGTTTGGATATTGGTAGACTAAGATAATAATTTCATCACATCGCATTCAGCGGATTCCCGTGGCCTTTACAAATTCATGGTCCACTTTGTGGGGGGGCATCCACATTGCGCCATCCGCTAAGTCATAGCCACTCCAGAACCTCTAGGCCTCATCGGCCATTCGTTCTGCAAGTAATGTACCCTGACCACTGCCACTTAAGTTTGGCAATTCTTTGGGCCGTATCGGCTACTTTCATTCTGCTGCAGATTTCTAATCCATACTAATATTATAAATTCGAAAGTAACTCTGTCCGTATTGTATGTTATTATGTTCACGCCTAAACCACTGAACGTATTTCGATGAAATTTGGCAACGAGATAGGTTAGTTTTACTATTAACACAATATGTTTTTAGGATATTCAAAGCAGCTCTATAATCTCTATTAGTGAAGATTTGTATTGCACGACTCCTATTGCGAAACATCAGAGTAGAGAGTGCTTTACGATCAAAAACATTTTTTATCTCCTTTCTGCAACTGTTTCTATTGTTATGCTCCTGCTAGTACACAGAATATACTTAATTTATATATTATTGTATAGATAATTTAATGGAGATAAATTTCTTACTTTTCAAAAATTTATTTAATGCAGTAGAAACGAAAAAATCATCAAAATATGTCTAAAAAAATCCCGTCAATCAAGTGTGAAACCTGAAAACATTGTAGTTTGCAAAAAAATCTAGTAATTATTGAGTATTTTTTTTTAATAGATTCGTTTCAACCATACGAGGAACCTTATTGAAAATGGATCTTTTCTTCAAAGTAGTTTAATTATAATTAATAAAAAACTATCTCGTCATGTTCAACCGTCTCATGCTTTAATATAAAACTCCGAAAAAAATACTTAGGGACTTTCCGCCTCAAAATAAAACCGGAATAGCTCAACCAATGTATTTATTTTATTGTAGGTAGCTTTACCTGTTCTCTTGTTATTCCACAAAATTTATTTCCAATTAGTAAAATACTTGGAACGAGTGGCGTAGTTTCCTTGTCTTAATTGAAGTGCGCCATGCAATTACTAAAACTTAGCGTTCAAGTTGGATGCAAATTATATGCGTCATAGTTTTCGTTTTAATTCCTGTTACATTGTTGGCTTTTGAGGTAGGTAATTATTTCGTGAATAACGTATCTAGTCTTACATTGTTTCGTTGTTTAATATTAACTGCTGAAGTTACTTTATAATTGCGGCTAAACTATGTGTGTTACATTGAAGAAGGCCTATGTTCAATGAGATATTGTCAACGAAAGTAAGGTTCTTATAATGTCACA
The DNA here is from genome assembly GCA_948474745.1 of Oligia latruncula. Taxonomy (NCBI): domain Eukaryota; kingdom Metazoa; phylum Arthropoda; class Insecta; order Lepidoptera; family Noctuidae; genus Oligia; species Oligia latruncula. The sequence goes on along the minus strand of OX419693.1, from coordinate 6,604,393 downwards.
ACCATGAGAGAAATGTTCGGGTCGGCCTTAATCGGTACAACCGGGTGGCAATGCGAATATATGTAGGAGGTAAGTTCTTCCGGGTCGGCTTTGTTATTCAGCAAATTATTGCCGAATTGAAATGCCTATGAAAAATACGCGACGCACTATGTAGGTACCATTTTGTTGAAACTCAGATGTGTCTTCTCGACATCCGTGTGTCACTAACGGGATGCAGCAGAATACCAGCGTCAGGTATTGTACCTGGCTTATGCTGAGCTGGACTCCCATTTGGTGCAACCATGAGACATACACCGCCCAGTAGTGATCGACCGTTATAGATGTATATGAGCTAGGTGTCTATGGGTCAATTTATCTTTTTAATGTTTGTTTCTGTAGATGATGATTGTAGACTAGTGGTGGCCCAGTGGTAACGGACACGACTTACGAGTTTGTAGGTCGTAGGTTCGAACCCAGACAGGCGCTTTACTTTGTGTAAATTATTTCATCACCACTGCTCTCAAAACGGTGTAGGAAAACATCGTGAGGAAACTGGCATGTCCTAGAACCAAAAATTCGAAGACATGTGACATCCACCAACCCGCACTGGGCCCGCGTGATGGATTGCGGCCCACTCCCTCTCATAGAGAGGAGGCCTGTGTCCCAGCAGTGGGAACATTATAGGCTGTATATGATTGTGACTTTTGTTGCACTGAATAAACGTTTTATCTATTTATCTATCTGTTGATTTTGTGCCTTATCTACACATAACACAGGTTTGAGTAGAGCAGCATAGCTATTCACAATCACTACGCTTCCATACAGTATAGAACATCTATCAATGTTATCGTAGGAGTCCTCTAAGCGCTGTTACAAGTCCGAAACCTGATAATTTTGTCAGTTTACATCAAATAGACGACCGCTATTCTTCCGACAGCTGTTTGCAGTCGCTCAGTAGCCGTGACTTGGTCACCCACGGTGAAGCGAAGAGGAACCCGAGGAGGGGGGCCGCTTGTCAGGGTTTTTGCCTGTAAGCCGACGACGTAGCGGCCAACAAGTAGGTTGCGGTGCCGCTTGGGCGACATCGATGTCATATGGGAGGTATCGCGGTTGAAGGTTGGAGGCCGCGGCGGGAGAGGAGTGCCGGTATTGCGGTGCGCCGCTCTTCCTACCTTCCGCGGCCTTGACGGGGTCGCCACCGTCTGATGGCGGACGCGGTGGGGCCGCAGGGGAAGAAGAGTGTTGGTATAACGTTGGCCGCTCTCCCTATCCTCTGCGGCCGAAAATTGGCAGGCGGCGGGGCCAATGACCTGATCCTTCGCAGGGGGACCAAGGGTGCCCAGACACGGGGTCGTCTGGCGGCCCATGTGCTGGTTTGGTCCCTGGGGTGGTCACGGCGTGCTATATGTTCTGGTGGTCCGGTGACGGACAGCCGCGGCGGGTTCACGGATGAGTGCTAACGCGTGCCCATGTTCCCGCCGTAAGCGGCAGAGGAGGACACCGTGGAGTTTTAGTGGGTTAGAGTCCCACATAACTGCACTATCTCTCCGTGATAGTGCAGAATGCATGAGCATTTCTCCACGATAAAAAAAAAGGCCAATCATGTTATTTAAATGTGTCATTTTCGATACAATAGCCTTTGGATTGAATTTGAAGCGCCTAGAACATTTATAGCAGCACAAAGATGAAGCTGCGCCTGTGTGGTAGTAAAATCTTAGTACCAACACTATTGCTACCAATATTTGGTAAGGAAAGAGTATGGAGGGCGAGATGGGATAGTTTTTGTTTAGCAGAAGACTAGCAAAAAATCAAAGATGTTAATCTTTAGGTTTGCCCTCACCTTTACTATCTACTTTAGTCGCACGAGAAAGTGTTAGTGTCTAAACACACTATGCCGAAGGTACGCGACCGAAGTTTAGCATGATTACGCCTGATCTGCTATTTGAATTACTGACCGCTGCCGAAATTACGTTGCGTTAAATAGTATTGCAGGCGAAATCATGCCGGAACTTCGGTCGCGTACCTTCGGCATAGTGTGTTTAGACAATATACTGAGAACAGTACGCTCACACAATTACGAATGGCGTTTCCATGACAAATAAGTCACTTTCCATATGGATGGACATAATTATGTTACATAATACTTTAAAAGGAAGGAAAAGGCCTTAAACTGCGTCACAGTGTGTCAAAACAAAACATAAACGCGACCATTTTGACGTGTTAAGGAGAACCCAACTTTCAATATTTGGATAATATCTAAACAATGAGTCTTGGATTGCATCCTCCAGAATTATATAAAAGGCTGAGTAGTCTAGTACCTATTAAAGATGGAGAGCCCTATATTATTATGTATTCATTTCTATTAACGTTGCTATGAGGTAGGTTACAGTAGGTATCTACCTATTAGGTTTTTTCTGATTTCAGTGATGTTCTTATCTACCTAAAGCTTACATTATTTACAATATTTTCTTGATAGCTAAAAAACAGTGCTCTAGTCATAATTTGAATTTATATAATAATATAAAAAAGGTAAAATCTTTCTTGTGACGTGAATGGCTAAAAGGTTTAAAAAGAGTAACAATGGAAAATATTTAAAGGAATGTTTCAAGAAAACTTTTTCAGAAGACAAGAAAACAAAAGTTCCTAGAGAGAAAATTGTAGCTGCGCAAACAATTAAAAACAAAGAAAAAAAACAGAACAGAATATTTCCCCTTTTGCACACTTTTCAAAGTTTTCTATTATTATTACTAAACTTAAAAAAATAATTTTGAGTAGGTCTCCTCCCGCTCTGGGTGGACCCGGAAGGGAGTGTCAGACTCTTACTGACTAAAACCCACCCGTGTTCCTTCCTTAGCCCTTTATGTTCCGGGGAAGCGGTAACCCTTTCGGATAATCCCGCTGCCCCGGCAGGCTTCGGCCCTAGCGGGCCCCTTCTCTGTTGCTGACATCTCTTTGAGGCGCGCGTGGAACACGTACGCGCCGTCCGGCACGGGCCTGGTCCTGATCGGACGGTGAGCTTTCCGTTACTCTCCGCCCGCAGGCCCGCGCCTACGGTGGCCGGGAGTCGGCATGTGGCTCCCGACGCCCGGAGTCTCTCCCGCGGCGGCTTAGATGAGAGGCTCTCCCCCTGAGCCGTCCCGCCACCTCCTTCGCTAGCATGACTGCTTCGCAGAAGGAGGTGACGTAGCTTAACCTGATCGATCGACTTGTGCGGCTGTTGTTATTTAGCTACGAAACCCAACCAGCATAATTTAATAAACCGATCTAACTTCCAAGTTGCCATTTTAAAAATTGTGCGCCGGTTACAAAATTGCATAACTTGATGCAATTAAAGATGACTCGCTTTAAAAAATCCGCCTCAGCTCTTTCAATATAAAACTTTATTATGAAGGATGGAAAGTTTTAATAATCCCAAGCGACAAGCAGCGAGGCCACAGAATAGATAGGTACAGACAGAAGATCGGCTCCAGACAGAGCGAAACGAGGTGCACCCACACAGACACGTACGTACAGAAATAGATGCTTAGAAAACTTATTTAGTGCACACAAAAGAAATAGCACTACACACAAAAACACAATTAAATTATATTGAATTGCATGAATATATAGAAAATACAAAGTGCCAAAATTAAAAGAAATATATATTTTAAAAGAAATAAAGTGACAATAAGACTATGATACACTTTAAATCCATTATCGAACACACAAAGGTGGTGTGCGCAACAAGGTTGCATTAAAAGTGGGAATCTCAAACGAATGGCAGTCGCTCGCTAAACGTAAAGCATATATTTATTTATTACAGAATACCAACAGCATATACATTCAACATTGGTTTACAAAAGTACCATTACGTGGTAAGTAAAGTAACCTTTACTTTACCAAATTATACTTACATAAAATTTAGTGATTTTGAATAATATTGCTAATCCATTGCTTTATTTATTTCAAAATAACACAATGAATGTTGTGAACTGTCAAAATGAAAGCCATTGCTACTGTGTGTTACGCAATTACCTTGCTGCTTATAAACTAAAAGTATATGTGTGCGTGTGTTTTCGCTCGTTGTGTGAAGCTGACTTTCTGTGTCCATTTCTTCTGTGGCGAGGACGTCCGAATCGAGATGGTGTAACCTCATTTCACACCGGGTGGATTCTACTCATTCATTTTTAAGGTGATAAGTAAGTTTATTATTAATGAGGTCATTTATTTTGCCCCCAACGAGATTATAAGGCGGTCAAAATGTTGGTTGCATTTTGTTTTAATGTTAGTTTGAGGCTGCCAAAAATAAATTACTTAGGTTTCCTTTCGGTCTAAGGGCTTGTACAAACGATCAACCTACTACTATCTGTCAAATTTCTTTAAGACATTTTCAACTTTATTGCTAAAGCATACGGTTCAAAATTGATTGGGAAAATTGGACAGTTTCGGGTAGGTTGATGTGCTGGCGTCTGTACACAAAACTCTACGAGCTCGCACGACGCATTGCAAGGCAGTTTTCTGCGTTGCGAATTCGCATCGCACCGATTCGCAGTTTTGTGTGCAAGCCCTATGTGGTGAAAATATCGAAGTGATGCGGTTCTTTATGATGCAGGTGCATTGTTGCATTTTGCTCCAATACAGCGTGGCAGTGATATCGACGCACAAACAATAACAATTAATTCAGCACATGATTCTAGACCTTAGCGTAGAAATTTTACGTCAGTTTTCAAAAGAAAATCTGCTGTTTCATAAAAAAAAACTAACCAAGTGCGAGTCTGACTCGCACACGAAGGGTTCCGTACCACAAGGCAAAAACGCCGAAAAAAACACATTTGTAGTATGGGAGCCCCCCTTAAATATTTGTTTTAGTATTTGTTGATATAGTGGCATCAGAAATACATCATCTGTGAAAATTTCAACTGTCTAACTATCACGGTTCATGAGATACAGCCTGGTGACAGACGGACAGCGGAGTCTTAGTAATAGGGACCCGTTTTACCCTTTGGATACAGAACCCTAAAAAACGCGATACTTACGCGGTCAAAATGTATGGAACATCAATTTTTTTTTAAATAACTAATGATAAATTTCAGAGGGTTTCAGAATCATGTACTGACTCTATGGTAACAAGCTGCGCGTCGTCGATATCCCCGCCACAAAATTTTATTTTGGCTATTTTACCTCCCCACTTCTTTCGGGTGGGCCAAGTACAGTTCGCGTCAAATAACTTTGCCGCTCTGAAGTAGGCAACAAGTCACTGCGCAGTAGTTAATTCTATGAATACAACAGCAGCGTGCATGGCGCCGATTGGCGCGGCTTGGAAAGAGCCTAGCTTCAGAGCGGCAAAGTTATTTGACGCGAACTGTAGCTTCGATTTGATCGGATTATAAAGTGGTCAATCCGCCTGTTTGAATTCGAATATTCCTGACTAAAAATGTAATCATTAACAGCTAAAACCTGTGCATAATTACCCTTATTTTTAGTTTAGCCTCGGAACTTCCTATCAATAAACGTTCCTGTCCCAGAAAGTTAGCAAGCATGATGGACCTACAGCGGCGGACTGTTAACAACACTAACTAGCCAGCTACTCCCGCTGCCACGGACTTTCTGTGAAGTAGGAAACGATATTACGCTCGTTCGTCGCCATTTTTATAAAAGTTTTCACAGCAACTTGTAACTTTTTTGTTCTTTCTCTAAACAGCCAGTGATTGCGTTGTCGTGAGATTGCTTGTCAAGTGATTTAATTGAGAAGACGGGCAGTTCTTTTTTTGAAAGATTTTTTTTAATGTTACCAATGTTGCGGTTGGATTTTTTTCCTTGTTCAAGGAATTTTGTTTTAGGCCTTCAATTGTTTGACGAAATTAAATGATGATATGTTTTTGATGTCGGGCTTTGACGTGCTCGACGTCTTCAGCTGGACTTGAAGTCCATATTTCTGCTCGAATCCATTGAATTTATTGTTTTTTTTTTTTTAAATACGTTCCTCCACACTAGGAATTTCTCCTGTATTGTGGGTGCGTTTACAAACATTTAATCTCACATACACAAACAGCCAGACCCGGAACAACTACTTGTAGGTCATACAAATATTTGTTCCGTGCGGGAATCGAACCCGCGACACGCAGCGCAGCAGTCAATCGCTTAACCACTGCGCCAACCGTGCCGCCAAAAGGATTAGGTGTCGTATTAGTTTATATTGAAGACACTTTTGTGCGTGTTGCATTTTTAACTCATTTTCAACTAAAATAGCCAGTGATCGGATGTACTCACTTTTACATTATGTTTGGTTCGATCGGCCGAGTTCGACCGATGACGTACGAGCACAGTTCGGCTGATGACGGATTATTCAGATGTACGGCTCAAGTAAGTTATTTTGTTTTCGGGAGATGACATAGTTAAACTCTCCTAATTAGTGTTGATATTACAAGTTTTCCGTTAATTTTAAGTTAACTTACTATAATAACTATCGCACATTCATTTCCTCACTAAAGTCTGGGCCATCTTCAAATGAATCTCTCTAATCTGTCGACAGACATCTTGAATTGTTAGCTTAATACAATTATTTGTTTGCCTAATTGAATACATCACTGATTCAATCTAATTATTGCAATGAATTATGTAAAATAGTTAATGATGTTTTGGTGATCGTGAAAGATTTTCATAGTAGGTAGACTAGCTTCAGCCCGCGACTTCGTCCGCGAGAAATAATCTTGTTCCCCCGACTCACCCCGTCGCGTCGCATCGCCTCGCCTGCCCGCCCTGTCACTGCATTTTTGATTAGCGTTCTTTTTTACTTTTTGCTTGGCTCCTCAAGATTTGGGCTATCAAATGCAAAAAATATTTTTTCAAATCCGACTGGTAGTTTCAGAGATATAGTGCGTTTAAACAAATTCTTCAGCTTTATTATTAGTATAGATAGGTACCTAGCTATTGCGGTGTACCCATCAATGCTTAACCTATATTTAGATATTAAGGGGCTTACATGACCTAAAGCGCGGTCACTGTCGGACTGCATAGAAAAGAAAGAGAAGCGCAATGACACAACGCTGGTAATTTATTGCAAAATATGAAGCAATTATTTAATTACAAAAAATCTATTGTTTGGACAAAAATATTAAAACACTAGTGTTTTAGTATGTTGCTTGTAGAATAATCTGACAAAAAATCAGAATGATTGTATGTATATTAGTATGGTTATTATTGTAAAAATAAAGTTTTTAGAGGTATCTTCATGATTTTTTGTGTCGTATCAAATTAGTTGTATTATGTTTTCGACACACTGTCGACCTAGCAAATTATCCTGAAGAATATCATATATTTTTCTGATTTTGTTTACTGTTGTAGTCGATCATATACTTTTATTGTTTCTAAAACTTGCGTTTTTTGCGTTTAGGTCCTGTAAGTCCCTTAATAAAGTACCTACCGATAAAATGTTGCATTTTTCCTGAAGTTATACTCTGCCTAACCTTTTCCCAACTATGTTGGGGTCGGCTTCCAGTCTCAACGGATGCAGCTGAATAATACATCCACGGATAACCGCGGCAAGCGCAGAATAGAATAGAATAGAATAGAATAGAATAGCATTTATTTGCAAATATGGGTAAGTAATACATAAGTAGATAGTAGTAGGTATAAATCAGAGTTCTGCCATATTTCACCATTCGGCATGCAAACATTTTCATTATACAAAATTGTTAAAATTTAAATTTTCATTAAAACATTAAATTAATTATTACATTCAATAAATAAAATTATTAAAATTCAAATTGTCATTAAAACATTAACTTAATTATAACAATATACCTACATTAAAAATAAAATGGTTAAAATTTAAATTGTCACTATCAGAATAATTATATAAGAATAAAAATCGTGGTCCAACATAAATAAACAAACATACATTAGAATTCCAGGTCATAGATAATATTATGTAACATTCCTTAAGCAAATTAATAATTAATTAATTTAAAATTACAGGCATCCAGAAATAGTTTTGTCTGTTAAAAACTCAGTTACACTGTAATACGTTTTATCTATTAATAATTTTCGAAGTCTACTTTTGAATTGCACCGTTGTCAGTTCTTTCCAAGCACGTGGCAATTTATTAAAAACAATCGGGGCCATGTAATAAACACTTTTGCGCATCATAGTTGTCTGACACGATACCTGATTTAATTTTGTATTGTCTCGCCTATTTCTTGGAAATACATCGGCCAAACGTTCAAAACGATTTGGATTTTTCTTTACAAACACAGCTACTTCGAGAATATAAATACAGGGAAGTGTCAAAATGTTGTACTGCTTAAAATATGGCTTGCAACTGTCGGTGGTTTTTAATTTGAACATTGACCGGAGACATCTTTTTTGAGCCTTAAATGCTAACTCTTTATCGGTGGAGTTTGCCCAGAAGATGACTCCGTAGCGCAAGTGAGATTCAGCTATGCCGTAGTAAGCCGCAAGAAGTGCTTTTGTATCGACTATGGATGATAACCTATATAAAGCATATGCCGACGAACTCAATCTTTTACACAATACGCCTATATGTGCTTTCCAATTTAAACTGCAGTCTATTTGTAGTCCCAAAAATTTGGTATCAGTTACTTCATCAATATCGTCAGTTTTGTAATGTATATGAAGGTTAGGTACACCAGGCATACGCTGTGTAAAGTGCATTATCTTAGTCTTACTTAAATTTATATTCAAATTATTTTCTTCTAGCCATTTAATTAAATTGTTAAGAGAATTATTTATGTCCGTTTCATATGTATTTACATTTTTACAAGGGATTGTAATGGTGCTATCATCAGCAAACATAGTTAAAGGGTGTTCAATGGACGTGGGCATATCGTTAACATATAATATAAATCCAAACGGGCCCACAACGCTTCCTTGTGGAACACCGAACTTAATTTTACGTTCTCGTGATCGTGATACCTCTTCATGTTTATTCATTACATTAATGCGACTAATCTCGGTTACCTGTGTTCTGTTTTCCAAATACGATTTCAAAAGTTCGAGCACGTTACCTCTTATGCCGCAGGCTTCTAATTTACTTAACAATGTATTATAATGGACGTAATCAAAAGCCTGCGTCATATCACAAAATATGGCACATATAGGGGATCGTTTATCCACACTTCTAATTATCGGAAACAAAAAATCATAAATTGCCATCTCAATGGTTCTATGCTGCCTAAAACCTTTTTGTTCTTCACATAATATATTATTCTTTTCAATGAAGCTATTTAACTGTTTGTAAATGTACTTTTCAAATACCTTTGAGATGACTGGTAAGAGTGAGATGGGTCTATAATATTCCATCAATTCCTTATCTTCTTTCTTATATAAAGGCTTAATTATAGATATTTTTAATGCTTCTGGGTACACACCCGTACATATACTAAGATTGATTAAGTGACTTAGATGATTGCATATCTCAATGGACACTGATTTTAATATCTTAGTGGCGATCCCATCAAAACCTACACTACCAGTGTTCTTTAATGACATTATTATTTTATGTATGTCATGTGGTGTGCTGGGTGCCATAAACATTGATTTAGGACTTCTTGATGTAATGGATGCTTTTGGTTTATATTCAGCATCTAATTTTGGACAAATTTTGTCAACAAAAAAGTCATTAAAAGCATTAGCGATATCCAAAGGTTTGTAAATAGTTCGATTACCAACTCTTATTTTTTCAATTTGCTGTTTAGGGAGATTATTTTTTGACTGATTAATTATTTGCCAAGTAGTCTTCGATTTATTTTTTGATTGTTGTATTTTGTAATTATTCTGTGCTTTCTGTGTTAGACTAATAATTTTATTATACAGTTTAGTATATGTAGCAAATTTCTTTTTATTTTCTTGGTTAGGATTCAATCTAAATTGCCATAAGAGTTTTCTTTTTTTCTTACTGCACAATTTAACGCCATTTGATAGCCATTTAGGTTTATTAAATGTGTTGATTTTGATTTCCTTGAACGGGAAGCATAAATTGTAGAACAACTTAAACGTGTTGATAAATTCATTGTACGCCAAGTTAGGGTCCTCAGTAAGATAAATCTCCGAAAATTTGAGACTATTTATACAGTTTTTAAATTTCACTATATTTTCGTTGCAGTAATCCCTTCTAGTTATATGCCAGTATTTTATTCTACATACAGTGGGTACTGGACATTGAAGCAGCTGTGCTGTATGGTCTGACAATGCAAACTCCAACACGTCAGTTACACAATTCTTTTTAAAATTATGCGCAAAATTGTCTATACAAGTCCCGCTGGCCATTCGAGTCGGTTGTTTAAGAGCAAGTTTTAAGTTGTAATTTAGTAACATACACTCCAGTGCAACTGAATTTCCATTCGGTTTTAAAATATCGATATTAAAATCACCTGCAATGACAATATTCTTATTAAATCGGTTAGATAAATTTTTGAGTAACAATTCTAGTTTATTAAAACATTCAGTCATATTCTTAGTATTTGGTACTCTATAGAGACATATGACTATCAATTTATAATTAATCAGCTCAACACCACAACACTCAAAAACCCCTGGTGAAGACAATCTTGCTATTTGAGGTATTTCTTTCCATTGGTGACAATTATTAATAATAATACATGCTCCCCCTCTCTTTTTATCTTGTCTACTATAACATGCAGCTAAACTGTAGTTTGGTATGCATAGTTGGTTTTCGAAACCCTTCATGATGAAATGCTCGGTAATACATACTACATCCACATTTATATTTTTATCACAAAGTTCATTTAAGCATACCGTAAGTGCATTTGATTTATTTAACAAACCTGCAATATTTTGGTGGAGAATGTTAATATATTTATTAGAGAAAAAACAATTCTTTGGGCTCATTTATTGAATTATGCGTATTTTCTTCTAAAATTTCCAGTTGAAGGTTGTACAAGTCCTCAAAGATAGTTTTCACGGCGTAGTCTTTTAAAGCTCCCGATCTTGTATACGCAGAATGATGATAGCTTAGGTTCAAATTAGAGTCTAAGATATATGAATATTGATGTGAAACATTGTCCATAAATAGCATGTTGTTGAAAATTTCTAGTCTTGAATTATATAAAATATTGAAATTATTATTAAATTTGAAAGTTGGCAATGTAATAATTATATTTGTGTTCTTTATACCCAGCAATGTATTTTTCATGTATGTTATTATATCAAAATAACATTTTGTAGTTTTAAAATCTTCCTCGCCAATCATAATTATACAGAAATCATTTTTAGTGTAATATGTGAGTTTTGACTGTATATCACGTAAAAGATGCATAATACTTGCGCCCGGTGTAAGATAATGGCATATTTGATACCTGTCCTGAAAATAATCTTCTGCTAAACTTAATATATTCTTGTTAGTTTTATTAGTACTAAAAATACATAGGTTATTTTTCAATTTATTGTTGTTTGTTTGTGTATTCTGCTTTGTCCCTTGCACATTCGCAGTAGGCGGCGCCATCTGTGGTCTGGAATTTGTACTAATAGTTTTCTGCCTATCATCTCTTTCAGTCACTTTTTCTGTCACTGTTATGTCCGAATCAGTTTGCGTTTCTTTATTTTTACACCCCGCTTGTTTTGACTGTTTTTTCAAAATTTTTTTAGGTGTTGGAGATTTAGATGGACTAGCTATTTGTTTATAGAGCAAATTCTTCCGACTTAGATTTTCAATTTCCTTCTTTAGGTTTGCGTTTTCTAGGCTTAATGTGTCAATTTCTCCATTTGCCCCACATAATTTTATTGTGAGCTCCTCAACCTGTTTCTTTAATTGAGTAACTAAATCAAGATCATCGTCCGATAAATCTGGCATACTGCATACAGTGCCATCTAGAGTAAAATTTGCAACACTATCATCCAAGTTCATATCGGAGGTCGAACGCGCGCGTGCGCGTCTCACAGTGACGTTTTCGGTTCCACTCATAGTTCAGCTATTTGTCGCTAGATGTCCCTTAACTGAAGTCGATAAAACAGTTCTAAGCTTTAGTTCAGCTACTGTCCGCACGGAACGCTGACAAGAAATTCAAATTGTAGAAAAAAAAAAAAAACCGTCATCACTTATTGTTCACCATAGTTTTATCACAATAAAAAGTATTTAATGTCACTGCTTAACAATTAACACAACTTTACTGATGTGATTTAGAATTTTTCGTGGAGATTTCTGGTAGTATGAAGGTATTGATTTGGTAGAATACTTTTAACTGTTTATGCACTGTCACTTTGTTTATACCTTTTTTTTTACATCTAAACTGAGGTTTTTTTCAAAGATAACACTTGTACGATATATTCGTCGGTTAATGTTCACTTTAACTCACAATACGTAATTATTAACTTGATATTTATGATTAAATTAATTTGTGAAAAACTTTCGGTAAGAAGTCAGTGTTTACACGACGGCAGCGCCATCTATTCTATACCTGATCGATCGAAATAAGCGGCTCTTATTTTTCCTGAATTATGTAACTGTAATTAAGACATTATTTTCTTCTTGATTGTCTGTTTCTTGTAGAATGCCAAAATTACGTATCTTATAAAAACTCAACGTCTGCTTCATAAAAACTCATTTTGTTATTTTGCTAAATAACCTTTTACCATTTTATACGTTCATTTAAGTATATTGCAGGAAATGCCTGAATAAATCATATTTGTAAAAGCATAACTTATAAATAAATTAAATACAACAGCCATAATAAATTTAAAGTTAACCATTACAGACGGAATGATTGAATTCGGATTTCGACGAATTGTGTGATTTTCAGTCTAATTAATTATTTCACGTGGTAAAAATATTATTCATTTATTTTCTACTGCCTGCGCTCTGCATGTTCTTTCCCGTCACGGGAATGGGTCAGCAGAGAGTCCTGCAATTATTTTACTTTTACTAGGTAGTAAAAGTCAAAATAATTGCACATAAATAGGTATTTATGTACCGAACGTGATAATTATCGCAGTTCCTCCGATCGCTTCCTTCTTTCGCTTTCCATTCTTACTGTTATTTGAACGATTTGACTTTAATTTGTATTGTATTATTTTATTTTGCCAATTGTTATTATAAATTATAATATGTTTAAATTTGTGTAAATTTAATAGTAATATGATTTGCATGCCCATGTGACGAACATGGAGGACTCTTATAATAAAACCTCTATGTACTAAATACCCATGTTTGCAAACTAATAAATTATTTAATTTATGGAACATTTATGGCAGAGGCCATTGGAACTCAGCCATGGACGTTTACTAATATTTGTAGTGGTAGCGTTACCACGAATTGCTTGTGGCGCTGATGTTATTCATCCGCCACAATAATATAAAATTATGATTTACTTCCTCAAATATTCTGTCTGTTTGGATGTAGTTTATGATTATTTTAATGTTCTAACATTTATAATTTAATATGTCACTTTATCTTTTTTTTTGTTTTATTCCAGTTCTAACCCCACAAGTTCTAGATTAAGGTCAACTGTAGCATCGTAGATTTTTATCGTTTTAACTTTTAATTTATTTATAACTAGCCGCGCCCCGCGGTTTCACCCGCGTAAGTTTCGATCCCGTGGGAATATCGGGATAAAAACTATCCTATGTCCTTCCCCAGGATGCAATCTATATCTCTGGCAAATTTTATCGAAATCCGTTCAGTGGTTTAGGCGTGAAAAGGTAACATACAGACAGACAGAGTTACTTTCGAATTTATAATATTCCTAGCTGCGCCCCGCGGTTTCACCTGCGTGATGATATCGGGATAGAAGCCTATATGTTAATCTAGGGTGTCAGCTACCTCCATACAAAATTTTGTCAAAATTGGCCTAGCCGTTTGAGCGTGAAGATGTAACAAACATATAAACACACACACCCTCACACTCACAAACTTTCGCCTATAAAATATTAGTGTGATTAGTATGGATAATGCACACTTGCTTTTCCAATTCACTTTTGACATTAGCAGAATAGTCGACATCGGCTTTACTTGCCTTAAATAAAAATAGAATAGAATCGTTACCACTAAACATCTTATTAAAGTCTTAAATAAAATTAGTTTCAATCTGCAAACATTCGAAAAAAAAGATAGACTAACTTTAATTGCGAAGCCGTGTGTATGTCTGTACATCATATCGCACAGATAGGTCAGTACCTACGAGAGCTAAATATAATAACGTTACAACGTAATAAAGTGAAACACACGACGTCCGCTGTCCCGGACTTTATATTTATGAACGCTTGTGTGACCGGCACTAAGCAGGCTTAGCTTTCCTAACATTTTCTTGCGGGCAAGCGGTATCATAATAGCGTCATTATGATACCGCTTGCCCACAAGAAAATGTTAGGAAAGAGTGCGGTGAGCGAAATACTCTTTGAACAATTGAAAGTAGGAAGTAGGTATATAACAGTACATATGACACAACTGAGATTTACCATACTGTAGGGGTCAGACTGTATCGGTGGTGTGGACTGTATGTGGTTCTTCAGGTTCTTAATTAAAACTCCAATTTTTCTTCTTATTTATTCTTCAGAGATCAGCTGTACTGTACAATCGGCGAACGACTACGATCGAAACCGGATTGGGCGCCCCTTATTATACCCCAGCACATGGGCGCAAGTAGTGGGTACACTATTGTGTTAACTATCGAAATTCTAGGCGACGCACCAATCCGGTTCGTTTGGCTCGTCGTCGGAGTCTTGCCTCCGACAGGTTTCGACAAGTCGAAACCTGTCGGAGGCAAGACTCCGTGACCAATCACAAACATTTCCTTAAACATAAACTTATTCCTATGATCAAGGTACATAATTCCTAACATAATACACACTAGATTTACATAATATCACTATTTTTACATATAATCCTGTGACGAGCTCGGCGTCCGTAACATTTCTCCCCCCGGCGTAGCTCGCGAAGCCTCTTCCTTCTTCTCCAGGACGACGAGCTTGCTCACCGGTCGTCGGAAGATTCCGGTCCTGGTCCGTATCTCGACCACACGAATGCTGCCGTCAGTTGCAGGGTGCGTGCGCTCGACGATCCCCATCGGCCAGGTGTTCCGAGGCAGCGTGTTATCGACCACCAGAACCACGTCACCAATTTGCGGCGGTCTCACGTTATTCTTGGGCTCGCCGCGGGGTACTAGTGTGGGCAGATATTCCCGTAGCCAGCGCCGCCAGAAGTGGTCGGCGAGCGCTTGGCTAGCTCGCCATGTTCGTCGGTCGTCCTCTTTGCACGGCCCCGTCGTAGGCAGGCCGTTTGAAGACCCCAACAAGAAGTGGTTGGGGGTCAGGGCCTCAGGATCGTTCGGATCTACGCTGACGTGGGTCAAGGGTCGTGCGTTTATGGAGAACTCTGCTTCGGTGAGGAGCGTGCTGAGGACTTCTTCAGCAGGTGCCTTCTCTTGTAGGGTGACCTTGAGGGCCGCCTTGACGGAGCGTACCATCCTTTCCCATGCGCCGCCTTGATTGGGTGCGCCAGGAGGTATAAACCGCCACTCCATTCGATGATGCAGCCCCTCGTTGTTCAGAGCAGGTAACCACTCGGTGTAGGCATTGCGGAGCTCTTGATCAGCCCCTCGGAAGTTGGTCGCGTTATCTGAGTACATGAGCCGCGGCCAACCCCTGCGCGCAGCCATTCTTCTCAAAGCCATTATTGCAGAGTCCGTTGAAAGGGATGCGACGAGCTCTATGTGTACGGCGCGGCATGTGAGACATGTGAACAGGGCGCCCCACCTCTTCTCACGACGACGGCCCACTTTGACCATCATGGGTCCAAAATAGTCCACCCCGCAGTTAGTGAACGGGCGGTGGAAGGGATCTAGGCGGGCGTGCGGCAGGTCTCCCGTGGCCGGCGTCTGTGGTGTCCCCTTCTGTCTCTTGCAATAAGCACACTCTCTTTCAATGGTGCGCACGGTAGGTCGTAGATGTATGACCCAATATCGTTGTCTCAGGTCATTAGTCACGCGCTCACGGTTGGCGTGACCTGCAGCGCAGTGTTCTCGCAGCACCAGAAGCTTCGTAACTCGGTGGCGGCCGTCCAGTATGATTGGCCTCTTTGCTTCTTGTGGTGCTGCTGACGCTTCGATGCGGCCTCGTACCCGCAGGAGGCCGTCCTCTACTACTGGGTCCAGCTTGTACAGCCTGCTCGTTCTTGTGAGGGGACGGGCTGACTGTATCCGCCTCATCTCTTCGCCGAAGCTTTCCCGCTGTGCTTGCTGCAGGAGTTCTTTCTCGGCGCGCTGGATGTGTCTGTGTTCCAGTCTTGTAGCGGTTCGTCGACACATGTCGATGAACGCCAGGGCTCTCGCCGCCGTTCTTACCAGCGTTTCATACTTGGAGAAGCGGGCAGGGTCGGGTAGCCAGCTGTCTCGTGGTTCCTCGATGACGTGCAGAACTCCCTGTTCGTCGTCTTCTGTAGGCGGCGTTTTTCCGGGCCATTGCTCCTCTGGTAGTTGTAAGAAGCTAGGCCCCTGGAACCACCGATCGGTTATGTGGATCGGCGCGTTGGTAAGTCGGGTGGCGTCGTCGGCTACGTTTTGGTCAGTTGGTAGCCAGCGCCATTCTTCCTTTGAGGTGAGCTCGGCGATCTCTCCCAGTCGGTGCGCGACGAATGGCGTGTATCGTCGCATGTCGTTTTTTATCCAATGCACGACGGTGGAAGAGTCTGTCCAATATACCGTTCTGCTCACCTCCATGCGATGTTCCTTTCGGAGGGTGTCAGCGAGTCTAGCCCCTATGACCGCTGCTTGTAGTTCCAGCCTGGGAATAGTTTGCGCTTGTCGTGGTGCCACCTTGGCTTTGGCGGCGTTCAACACGATGCTCACTGTGTCGTCGCAGTTCACTACTCTCCAGTAGGCCACGGCTGCGTAGGCTTGTTCACTCGCGTCGCATAGGACATGTAGTTCTATGTCCTTGTACTTGTTCGACGTGTAGCTTCTAGGTAGTCGAAGCTGGGCGATGTCGGTGAGTTGAGCGAGCCAGGTTGTGAAGAGTTCGTTCTCCTCTTCCGGTATCGGTTCGTCCCACGTTATTTGGAGGCGCCACAAACTTTGCAGGATGATCTTTGCTCGTATTGTGAAGTGGCTCAGCAGTCCTAGAGGGTCGTAGATGGACATTACTGAGCTGAGTGCTTCTCTCTTTGTGGGCGCGCGCTTCCGTTCTCGTACCGGAGCGGGGACTCGGTTCATCGAGGTATTGAACCCGAGTTCGTCTCGTTCGGCGCTCCAGTACAGCCCGAGTATCTTGCTCGCGGGCTTCTCTCCCCCCAGTTGTGTGGGTGTGGTGGCATGCAGCTCCCGAGGCACGTCGCGTAGCACTGTTTCGTCGTTCGTGCTCCATTCACGCAGAGTAAACCCGGCGACCGCGTGCACCTGTCTCACTTCCTGTATTGCCTTCAGGGCCTCTTCCTGGTCATCGTAACTTGCTACCAGGTCATCCATGTAATGGCTGTTCTTTATAGCTTCTAGCGCTCGTGGGTAGTCTTGCCCGTGTATGTCCGCATTGTGGTTACGGACATAATGGGCCATGTATGGAGAGCTGGCTGCGCCGAAGATCATGCTCGTCATTTTGTAGTGGCGCGGGGGCTCTGTTCTGTTGGTGCCTCTCCACAGAAACTGCTGTGCCGGTTGATCCTCAGTTCTTATTTTGATGCGTAAGAACATTTCCTGGATGTCTGCAGTGACTGCTATCGCCTTTTCCCGGAAGCGGAATATGATTCCCGGTAATGATAGCAGCAGGTCCGGGCCTTCTAGTAATCTGTCATTCAGGCACACACCGTGACTTCTTGCCGCTGCGTCGAACACTAGTCTCTGCTTGCCGGGCTTGTTTGGGTTCTGCACGGCGAAGTGGGGCAGGTACCAGCAGACAGCGCTTGCCTGTTCTGTGCCATCGCACGGCACTGCATATCCTTTTCTCAGCAGGTTGTCGATCTGGGCACTATACTGTTCGGCGAAGTCAGGTGACGCGTCCATTTTCTGTTCGATTTTTCTTAATCGGCGGAGCGCTGCACCGTAGCTTGGTGGCATGGTGACGTTGTCGTGTCGCCATGGCAGTCCGACTTCGTAGCCACCGTCGATCTTCTTTATCGTTCTTTCGACGATGGCTGTCGCTCGTTGGTCAGCGTCACTTACGCGTGGTTCTCGCGCAATTCCCAGCGCTTCGATTTTGAAGTGAGCTTCCACTAAGTCGTGAAGGCGCTGGTGGTTGTGTTGCTGCTCGTCGCTCTCATAGAGATGCAACACGTTGCCTTCATTCATGATGACGTTTCGTGGTGCGGTCCCGTGCACTACCCAGCCGAGCTGCGTTAGGGATGCAGCTGGTTGGTTGGGGCCGCCGACTCGGAGTTCTCTTGACACGATGCATTCCCAGTGGTCTGTTCCTATTAGTAGACCAGGGCGTGCCTTCTCGTAGCATACCTCTTCTGGTGCCAGGTCCCTTAGGTGCTCGTAGTCTAACAGTGTCTCCGGGATGGACTGCTGGTGAAGTTGAAGATTCTTCATGGTCCTTGCTTTGACCTTGTATCTTTCGTCGCTCTTCAGCCCTTTGATTTGGATGTTCACCAGCTGACTCCCCGTTTCCTGTTGCGACATGTTGACCCCGTTCAGGTGAAGTGGTTGCGACGGTCCTTCTGCCCCGATGCTTTCTGCTAGCTCCTTGTCGACGAGGGTTATGGTTGCTCCCTCATCCAGGAGAGCGTATGTGTTCGCCTCCCCCCGTGGTCCGGAGACGATGATCGGGCACATCTTCAGCAGGACTGTTCGTGGTTCGGCAGCTGGTTGTGTCGCTACCGACAGTACCGCTTCTTCCTTGGGTGGTTCTTCAGACTTATGTTCAGTTGCTGACTTTACTTCGGGCAACTCTTTTCTTTCTTGATGCAGCGTGGCGTGGTGAGGCCGGCGGCACTGGTTCACACCGCACGGTTTTGCCTTGCACATGATGCGTCTGTGTTTCTTCTGGGCGCACTTGAAACATATCTTATGTTCCTTCACTAGTTCCCACCGCTGGTCCACTGTCATTGCCTTATATTTCGGGCACTGGGTTAGTATGTGACTTTGCTTACAACTGGGGCACTGATCTTCTTCGGTCCCTTCAACCGTGGCGTACACTGTGTTGGACTTCTTCTTCAGTGTTATAGCAGGCCTGGTCTCCTTCTTCTGTGGTGCGGTCGCGGCGCTCGTTGTCGGGGCGTATGTGTATCGTAACGCCCTATCCGCTTCACGCATTAAGAAGCGAGATAGCATCACTATTTCTGGCTCAGCTGTTCCTTCGTTGTCACAGGCAAAGTCGCACCACCGGGATCGGAGATGGGGACTTAATTTTTCAAGCACTTCCCGGGTTAGCAAGGGATTATAGAGGTACCCCTTGCGGTCGATTGTCTTTAACACACATATCGTATTTTGAATCTTGATCGCGAAACTGTTTAGGTCACTGGCTGAGGCACTAGGTTTTGGCATCTTCTTCAGGTCGTCCAGCGCTTTGTCTATGATTACCTCTGGTCGGCCAAAGCACTGCTCCAACGTCTTCATTACAGCGTCCGGTTCTGTGGCCGCGTGCAGAAGAGCCGCTACTGCTTCTCGTGCTTCGCCTTTGAGGCAACTTCTTAGTCGCTGGAGGTTCTCTGCCGGTGACACGTTGTACATGTTGGTCGTGTCGTAGTAGGATGCCTTGAACGGTAACCACTCACTGACTGCACCAGAGAAAGTCGGTAGATCTGTGTGCCGAAGTCGTGGTCTGGCCATCTTCTCCAGGGTCGCAGCTAACTGGTCAATGCTGTTTCTGGCTCTCGTTGGCGTCGGCGACCTCCCTCGTGGCACATCAAATCGTTGCTGCTTCGCGTTGTTTTCTTTAGTTTCTGCGTTCGCGTCCCCCTCCCCCCGTGTACTGATGGGGTGGGTACGCAGCCATTGGTCCACCTTCTGGTGCTGGTGTTCCTCTTGAAGTAGATCTTCATGGACGCTTTCTTGGTCTTCTTGGATCACGGAGACCTCGGCGGCCAGTCTCTTCTTCACTAGATCTGCTTCAATTTCCAGCTCCTTTCGTTGGATGGCCGCTAGTTTCTCGGCCGCCTCAAGTTCGGCCAATCGTAGCCGCGTAGTCACGCTTGTGTTCGATCTCACTGACCGCGGCGGCGACCTACGGCGTTGTTCTGACGATGGTCCCGCTGTAGCGATGTCTGCGGCGGTAGTGGGTCCGGCCACACTGTCGACTTGAGGTGACGCCGGTGGATCAAGCGATAGTCGTCGTCGTCGCTCTCGTTCTATTCGTTCCGCTTCCTTGCGACGTACCGATGTTAGCATCTCTTCGTCCCTTCGTTCTAGGGCTCGCCGCTGTTCTTCCATTTCTGCTAAGTCACTTTGACTACGGGTGACTACCATCGCGTTCGGTTGACGGCGCACAGTGACACAGCAGAGATACACAGCAGAGATACACAGCAGAGATACACAGCAGAGATATACAGCAGAGATATGCAGGTAAGTTATTACTGGTTAACTCACGAATAATTTGTTCTTCCAAGTCGCAGAGTCCTTTCTTAATCCGGCTCGACAGGACCAGAACTGTAGGGGTCAGACTGTATCGGTGGTGTGGACTGTATGTGGTTCTTCAGGTTCTTAATTAAAACTCCAATTTTTCTTCTTATTTATTCTTCAGAGATCAGCTGTACTGTACAATCGGCGAACGACTACGATCGAAACCGGATTGGGCGCCCCTTATTATACCCCAGCACATGGGCGCAAGTAGTGGGTACACTATTGTGTTAACTATCGAAATTCTAGGCGACGCACCAATCCGGTTCGTTTGGCTCGTGACCGGTCTCCGACAGGTTTCGACTTGTCGAAACCTGTCGGAGGCAAGACTCCGTGACCAATCACAAACATTTCCTTAAACATAAACTTATTCCTATGATCAAGGTACATAATTCCTAACATAATACACACTAGATTTACATAATATCACTATTTTTACATATAATCCTGTGACGAGCTCGGCGTCCGTAACACATACCATAACCATAATCAGCTTATAACGTTCCTACTGCTGGGACACAGGCCTCCTCTCTGTGAGAGGGAGTGGGCCATAATCCACCATGTGTGGGTTGGTAGATGACGCATGTTTTCGAATTTTTTGGTTCGTTTCTTTACGATGTTTTCCTTCACCGTTTTGAACGGAGGTGTGCCTATTTTAAACTAGTTGTAATTTTAAGACGTAATTCACAGGTTCATCGTTTAGCATAGCATAGCATAATTAGCCTATAACGTTCCCAATGCTGGGACACAGACCTCCTCTCTATGACCCTCTCATATATGAGTTTCTCGGGCCATAATCTACCTCGCTGGCCCAGGGCGGGTTGGTAGATGTCACTAAGACTTTTTACCCTAGAACATACAGGTCTAGAACGAAAATTATCGCAAAATTTTAATGTTACAAATTTTCAAGCACGTGTACCTACCTAAACATTTATGATTGGTTGAATGATTTATCAACAGTTCAGGCACGCTTGACAATTTTCTCTCTCTTCAATAAACTGGCCCTTAGTCGTATTTGGTACATCGACGGAACCTTCAAGTTGTGTCTTACCCGAGGGCCACGAAATGCAACGCTCCAAGCGAATTCGCTTTGCGCTGCAAGCGTCAGCGTCGAGCGTCAAAAACAAATGTATGACTATTATCTACAAGGCCACAGAGTAGCGCTGCAAGCAGCAGCGGAATTTGCTACGAGCGAATTTGCACGAGCGTTGGATGATCCGACGCGCGTTTTTTATGAGCATCGATAACAATTGTATAAGAAAATTTGAGAGCGACATTTTCACTCGTAATGTCGACGCGTGCTCACTCTGTACTCACAGAGCATGTAACCTTTTTCTGTACTGAACTGATTCATCTCCCCACCGACGTACACGCTACAGGCGAATACTTGAAGTTCGTGGCCTTGCTTTTGACGCTTAGAAATGACGCTTGTAGCGAATTGACGCCTCAAGCGTGGCGTTATTTTCGTCGCCGAGGCATTACTCGTACTATATTATGAAGGCCAATTCTCGTCATTTAAAACGTTCAAAATCTAGGCGCAGTCTCATCTCGACGACAAACAAATGTCAAAGACTTGTCAAAAATGTAGGTAAATTAGGTAGAAGTATTTTTGACAGATTGAGATCAGACTTTGAACGTTCTTAAAATTATGAGAATTGCTCCTCTGGTACCAATGCCTGATACTTACACATACAGCGGTGCTATTCTGTAAAAATCTCACCGTGAAAACTTAGGTGAAATGAGCGTGGAGTGAGCTGTCAATAGTGTCAATTCCTGGCAAAAACAAACTCACTTCACATAAGTTTTCACGGTGACATTTTTACAGAATTGACCGGCAGAGTAGGTATTGACCGTTCTAAGTTCTAAAATAAAAGAGATAGGACTCTTTTATTTATTTCTACTGTTAAGAACAGCGATTGTCTAAAATAGAAACCCTTTCATCTGTAGAGGCTTCGCTCAAAGGTGAGAGAGACCTTTAGGCTTTTTTTTTTCAGGATTAGTTAGGTACAGAGGCTACCATTGGTAAAACGAGGGATACGTTTTTGGATTTCTAAAAAAAGGTTCCGTCGATTTATGTGTTAAAACCGATGTAATCCTACAAATCATTAAAAAATGGTTAACGAACTAATCTGTGTATTATTCGAAAACATGATAAGTAAGTAACCTTTTTACATATCTACCTACCAAGCATATATATAAGCATAATTAGCCTTTATTGTTCCCAATGCTGGGACACCACAGACCTTCTCTCTTCGAGAGGGAATGGGGGATTACAGGACCTAAACGCAAAAAACGCAAGTTTTAGAAGCACTAAAAGTACAGATCGACTACAGTAAACAAAATCATAAAAATATATGATATTCTTCAGGATATATGCTAGGTAGGTAGCGTGTTGAAAACATAATACAATTAATTTGATACGATAGAAAAAAATCATGAAGATACCTCTGAAACTTTCTGTTTACAATAAAAAACATACTAATATATATACAATCATTCTGATTTTTTGTCAGATTATTCTACAAGCAACATACTAAAGCACTAGTGTTTACATTTTTTAGTCCAAACAATAGATAATTGCTTCATATTTTGCAATAAATGACCAGCGTTGTGTCATCGCGCTTCTCTTTCTTTTCTATGCAGTCCGACAGTGACCGCACTTTTTGGTCTTTTAAGAGGAACCGGGACCACCCCTATGTGCTGATGGAGATCATTGGGGTGGTTCTAGTGAGGTAAAAATCGCACACCCCCCGACCTCCCTGGAGGTCGGGTGCCTTTTAAAGGTTTCCCCCGACAACAAAAAAAAAAAAAAGGTCATATAGAGTCCCCTTAATGTACCACGAGGGCCCAGTGCGGATTGGTAGATGCCACATGGCTTCGAATTTTTGGTTCTAGAACATGCCGGTTTCTTCACGATTTTTTCGTTCACCGTTTTGTGAGCAGTGCACACGCACAGTGATGTAAACCTACAACTTGTAAGTCGGGGCCACCACTGCTCTCAACTACTGCTCCAAGCAACGTAAATTACATTTAAACTCCGAAAAACATAACAAGCAAATGGAATGGAATTTCAACTAAAATTACTTTCTACTTGAATAGATTATTTCGTTGCCCAGCCAAAACTACAAAGTCGAAAATAGGAAAAGCGAGGAAATCTCTTGCATTTTAAACTACACATTAACCGTACTAATGAGGGAACAAAACGAGTGGTTCATAATAACTGTACGGGTCTACGGAATACTACAGTTGGTCGGCAAATTGCCTCATTACACTTAAAAACATAATTCCTTCGTTGTTGGTTGAAATTTTGAATTGCGAGATTTATTCTTTTGAATATTTTTGGGGGTACTACTCTGGGTAAATAAGCTGTCTGTTTGCTTGAAGCCTTTATAAGAACACGCTGTGGGTTTTGTCAAGTGGACAAACCTTTGTGAAAGTTGGAGTCTTCAAAGTAGGTAGCGTCCAGTATTCCGTGGTATTTAAATTGAAATTATTTTTCCGAGATGGTTCCCTAATGGGTTCAATTTATGTTTATGCATCCATTAACGAAAAATCACATCAGATTTAATCACAATAGAATCTGTCTTTGTCATAAAACTTGAAGACAAAATTACAAAACGGGGCGCTCAAGTAATTGTCGTCCCTTACATAAAGGACAATAAAAACAGAATACCTACTTCATGTTTCTTTGTATCTCGTTTCAGAAAGTTAAAGTCAACTTTATTTTTAATCAAACGACTTTGTCACTGAGATAATAAAAAATCGAGTCCTCAATTTCAGGGTAAACAGTTTCTTATTTACTTCCAATATTGGTGGGAAGCTAAATTGAGATTTATAGCTTCGCAGACAAGGACGGGAATTGCGTAGGGTGACTTAATTCTGGAGGTATTGTTTTATTTTGATGAAGTGGGACGGATAAATAACAGGGGGAAGCCGTAGATGATTTGATGCAAGATATACCGAATATATGGTGGAAGAGATAGGGAAATATTGTTCAGTTAGTGGTTACGCTAGTTTTATTGTCCTGAAGAAAGTTGTTATCGTATCATTTCGAAGAGAGATGTCAGTGTTTGTGAGCAGATGATTTTGGGGAATAAAAGACATTGCGGATGGGGCTTTTTCTTGAGCTAAATAAGGACAGGGCAAAGGTTGTCATAGCCCTGGACGCTTCGAACGTTATGGTAGGACTAACGTTGCACTCTGCCCTTGACCATGCCCAATCAATCATTGCTTTTCAATTGTGCAAATGCCCAAAATCTTTTCAAAACCCACTGATGTAACGTAGGTCCTTACTTAGTTCGACATACTCATCATCATCTGCCTAGCCTTTTCCCAACTATATTGGGGTCGGCTTCCAGTCTAACCGGATGCACCTGAATACCAGTATTTTACATGGAGCGACTGCCTATCTGACATCCACAACCCAGTTACTGGGTAATACGATACCCCTTGGTAAGACTGGTTGTCAGACTTTCGGGCTTCTGACTACCCGTAACGACTGTCAAAGATCTACGAATGACAGCCGGGACCAACGGCTTAACGTGCTTTCCGAGGCACGGAACTAGTTATTAGTTTGACATACTGTTATACAGTATCAACTAGTACAGCGAGGGTATTGTTACTGTTACTGGCGCCCTTATATATTATATTATAATCTCAAATGTACATATTATGTTAATTTGGATTAGAATAATTTCAATTTAATTTTCACAACTTATAATGCCCTACTTTGAGAATATTATAATAATAAATAAAAAAATCTAGGTACTGCAGGATTAGATTGCATTGATGCAAGTACGAAGTGAAAATTAATTTATCGGAACACAAATTAGTTTCGGACTTTTCACTACTACCTTTGACTTCCGTTTAAGCAAGATAAAGAGAGGTCGCAAGTTTCATCAATAATTATTCCATCTATACTTTACTAGCTTCTGCCCGTGACTTCGTCCATGTAAAATTCCGTGCTCCCCCAACCCATCGTATCGCAATGCCTGCCCGCGCTATTAGGTACTTCGTTTTGGCTTAGCGTTCTTTCTAATTTTTTTTCTCGGCTCCTAAGAGTCTTAGCGTGATGTTAAATAAAAACTTTAGCCTTCCTCAAGAATTGGGCATTCAAATGAAAAAAGAATTTTTCAAATCGGACCGGTAGTTCCGGAGATTAGCGCGTTCAAACCAACCAACAAACTCTTCAGCTTTATTAATAATAATATATACATAGATATAAAATAGGAGCCAAGAGTTCCACTGAAATACATTTGGACCTATTATCAAAATTATAAATCATCTTTATCTTGCGCTCCGTCGATTTCCTCTTCCCATTGTTTGTAAAGATCGACGCTTTGTCGACTATGAAATGGTTGTGATTTCCTTATATAACACAGGCTAAAGGAAATTCAACCTTAACTTTACAAAAATTCAGTCTAAACTACGTTCAAATTCGGCGAGAAGTATTTTATGACGTATGCCAATAGATTGATAACTGTAGGGCTGCGGTCACACCCGACCCTTACGGGACAGACCCTTTGAGGGGTTTTATTGTTTTATATTGAACTAGCTGACCCGGCAAACGTTGTTTTGCTCCTACACTACTCCTACCCAACTCCTACCCTACTCCCACACTACTCCTACCCTACTCCTACACTACTCCTACCCTACTTCTACCCTACTCCTACCCTACTCCTACCCTACTCCTACACTACTCCTACCCTACTCCTACACTACTCCTACCCTACTCCTACACTACTCCTACACTACTCCTACCCTACTTCTACCCTACCCCTACCCTACCCTACTCCTACCCTACTCCTACACTACTCCTACCCTACTTCTACCCTACTCCTACCCTACTCCTAACCTACTCCTACTATAAAAAAAAAAAAAAAAAAAAAGTATCCTATGTCCGTCTTCTGGTCCTAAGCTACCTCCCCACCAATTTTCAGCCAAATCGGTTCAGCCGTTCTCGAGTTATAAGTGGTGTAACTAACAGACTTTCTTTTATATATATAGATAGATGTGAAATCGAAAACACCAATGTAGAATCTATCTATTATAACTTGTCTGGTAATCTAGTAAATATTTTTTAATAGATTTTGTACAAGGGAGAGTGTCAAAGTGATATTATTACTGCAATTTGAAGAGAGTATTTAAATAAATAATCTAAGTGTTTTTTTATACCCTCTGGATATTTCCTCTCATTTTAAGGGTTCCGCGATAGGTAGACAGTTGGAATTTTCACAAATTATGTATTTCTGTTGCTGCTATAACAACAAATACTAAAAACAAAATAAAATAAATATTTAAGGAGGCTCCCATGCAACAAACGCGACTGTTTTGCCCTTTTTTGCTTGATATCAATAATGGCAACAGGTAGGCACTTGAAGTATTCACAAAATACTCAGTTGTATTTTTACTTTAATAATAACTAATAAAATTAAAATAAAATAAATAATTAAGGGGGGCTCTCAAAGAACAAACGTGTTTTTTTTTAGGGTTTTTGCCTTGTGGTACGGAACCCTTCGTGTGCGAGTCCGACTCGCATTTGGCCAGTTTTTTATATACTTGTACTTACATTATTATATTTTATGTCTGTTAGTTATTAAATTATGTAAATATTATCAATAATTTCGGATATTAATTTGTGTTTTACAAGTGAAAATAATTAAATTTTCTGAAGTTTTTATTTTTATTCCTGAGTGGGCCTGCGTGATCTAGATAACGCCTGATGGAAAGTGATAGATGAGGTCTATGATGAATTAGGTACCTTTTTAGATTAAAAAAAAAATCTAAAACCCCGATGCCTATTTATAAAATTACTAGCTGACCCAGCGAACTTCGTATCAATAAGAATGAATTTATGAGATTTTTTTCGTGATATTTTCCATATTTTGATAGTTATTCTGTTATTCGGGGCGGAGACAAATCTAACAAATTAAAAATCATAAAAATCGGTCCAGCTGTTCTGGAGTTATAAATGTTGTAACTAACCCGACTTTGTTTTATTTATGACTAGCTGTTCCCCGCGGTGTCACACGCTGCGCGGCTCCTAAGGGTCGTAGCGTGATGTTATATAGCCTATAGCCTTCCTCGATAAATGGACTACCCAACACTAAAAGAATCATTCAAATCGGACCAGTAGTTCCAGAGATTAGCGCGTTCAAACAAACAAACAAACAAACTCTGCAGCTTTATAATATTAGTATAGATAGATGACGTAAGTTAATCCTGCATAATTATAATGTTGTGGTTTATAATAATTATGAGGTAGATTAGATTCTAATTTCCATATCAGCGCTAAATCTTGTTTGAACATGTTTATTATCCACCATAAGGGGAAATTCCACTGACGATCACAGCCAGGTATTACGAGTAATAAAAAAATAAAGACACGAATCTTCAATTGGGATTCCCCGAAACTCTCGAATGTTGTATAATACGTAATAACGATGTACGTACCTACCTATATCTAAATATATTTTATAAATATTTCTTTATGTAATACTTCAAGCACATAAATTCACAGAGGAAAGAAAGAAAGAAAATAAATTTATTTAGCACAGACTAAAAGACACGTAAAGAGGCGTAGTAATGCCTTAAACATTTTCTACCAGTCAAACTTTGGGTGATGTAGAGACAGACAACTTTATATGCACTTTTTATATGCAATGTGCGTTTTGTTTGTGCAGAATAAACAGTTTTTCTTTTCTTTTACAACAGTAGTAGGTGCAATTAGGTAAAATTGAGGAATATGTATTTTTTTAGGGGCCCGTGGCTAAATAATAACAGCCGCACAGGTCGATCGATCAGGTTAAGCTACGCTTGCCGCGGTTGGTCTTTGGATGGGTGACCATCTTTATATACCATGAACCTTCCGTGCCTCGGAAAGCACGTTAAGCCGTTGGTCCCGGCTGTCATTCGTGGATCTTTGACAGTTGTTACGGGTAGTCAGAAGCCTGAAAGTCTGACAACCAGTCTTACCAAGGGGTATCGTATTACCCGGTAACTGGGTTGTGGAGGTCAGATAGGTAGTCGCTCCATGTAAAATACTGGTATTCAGCTGCATCCGATTAGACTGGAAGCCGAACGCAACAAAGTTGGGAAAAGGCTAGGCAGATGATGATGATGATGATGATGATATATTTTTTTATTGCTGAATGGGCCTGCTCTTGACCTCGATCACGGCGTATGGAAAGCGCTGGATGAGGTCTATGATGGAACGAGGGTGCCCAGAAGATCCCTGTTCACTCTTGGTTTGAAGGCAGACGGGAACTTGGAACTCTTTTATTTAAAAAAAAAATGTTTTATTCAAGCAGTGCCTAGGCCATGGCATTCATTTTATTTATTTAAAAACATACATAGTCACGTTTAATCTATAAATAATAGTAGCTTAGTTATTTATGTAATATTTAATATTATTTATTATCAAAACAAACGTGACGTGTTCTGTCCCTCAGCCAGAAACTAGTTTTGCTTAGCAACTGGCTCTAAGATATTAATACCAACAAGTATAATAATAGACACAAATATATATCTGTGTTTTACTTACTCACATGTATACGCAAATAGATTACTGTTGTTTCTGTAATATTGAAAGGTAACAATTATGTTAAGTTTATGTAGCTTAAAATTTACTGTAAATATAACTGTAAATATTTTAATGTTGTGTTCATTTGTATCGTCATTTGCTTTTTTTTTTTGTTTATTACCCATAAATGTCCCACTGCTGGGCAAAAGCCCTTATCATAGTACCTAATAGTCGCATGCGAAAATATGATAATATGATATTAGGCAAAATGTGTCATTGCACTAACAATGTATGTACCTACCATTTTTTGTACCGCATATACTGCAAATAAATGACATTGACTTTATCATTTGATGCAATTTTATGTTTTTGTATCATATACTTAATTTAGAGTTGAATAGCCACTGGCGCTTTAAAAAAATGCTTGGTATCAATTTCGTAGTACATTCATTTTATAGATATAGCAAATGATATAATATCAAATATTATATTTAGCTACTTTGTAGTATATAGAATAATAAAGAATTGTGGATTTCGGGCAAAATCTATTATTATTTTTACACTGCTTTTGTTTTACTTCATTTAAAATGTTTTCTATTAAAACTATAGCTTTCGAATTCTTTTCTTTTCCATTGCCAACGTAAAACTTTAAAGCAAGAAAGACTAGTAGCTGGTCTCTGTGGCGATCTCTTTAATCTTGCTCAAGCTACATAATAGCTACAAAAAGTACTTATTCGACCAGTAGCACTGCAGTGCGATCCAAAAAAACTACGCCTATTTTAAATAGCTGCACTATCTATCGAAAAACGCAGCGTTAGTAAAAGTTTTATGTGTAAAAAATGCAAAATGGAAACATGTTTTCTATTTTAAATAGCTTGTATGTTTTATTTATTAGAATGAGTACTAGAAAGGGTTTATAATAATAGTTTTTTTTTTTTAATTAATACTATGGTTAAAACTATTAGTGCATATATAGGTACTGCAAGGTAACAAAGTTGACACATAATAAAGACAGAACCGCGATGTAAGATATTTACGGAAAGAAAGTGTCAGACCGATTCTCAATTCCTCATGACAGACAAAATTCAAATATAAATCATACTCACAGATGTCAGTCAAGCTATAAACGCACAGAATTTTGATATTTTGAGGGTAGTTTTATGGTTATCTTTTATGGGAGTGTAATAAAATGACAACCTTAATAATATTCGGAGAAAAGGTTGCAATCTTGTAAAGAGATGACCGAGCAATGTGAAGTCTTAGGTATCACTTTGCAATTTCTTTGGCAAAATCCATTAGTATTATGATGTAGGTAGTGTTACAAAGAAGATATGCTGGAAGGGAAAAGTTACTAGTATTTTTCCCTTTTTAACACTTAATGCTATCGCTATATTATTATATACAAGTTAGGTGATGCGTCGTTCTTGTTTGTGAAATGCGCAAAAGGGGTTTGTTTGCTCATAAACGCATAAAACATCTATGAGGACATCTTATAACAGAAATGAGGTGGCATTTACCAGAGACCATAGACAATGAAAACGAGGCATGAAAGTAAAAAAATATAGTCGTTTATTTTCCTCTTAGCTCACCAATATATAACTTACGAATCTCGATTACTTCATAATTTCCGATGGATGTTGTTACATCAAACTAACAGCAATAATATTCCTGACCAAAAGTGCTATTCTGTAAAAATATCACCGTGATAACTTAGGTGAAGTGAGCTATCATTCCACCTGATGCAAGTGATTGACACTATTGACAGCTCGCTTTAAGCTCACTTCGCCTATATTTTCACGGTGAGATTGTTACAGAATAGCAATATTGTAACTTTTATGTATTCGTCGCGAATATTACTTTAGGAATTTGCTTGGAAATCCGGTTACTACAGGAGTGTCCTTCAAATATTTATTGGATATTTTCCTCTTTTGTATCTACCTAGCATTTTTGTATCTTTTCATAGATAATCAATACTGATGTTCTAAAGCCAAAATAGTCTAGAAATATAATAACGTTTATGTTAATACCAATTGCCATATTTGAATACCAATCGAGACTGAGCTCTTCTTGGTGAAGGGCACTATGTAGATGTGTTAAAAATATGAAGTGGTGACCAATTTACGAACTGACCATGGATTGTAGGTAGGTACTAATCGGCTGTTTCAACAATCGAAACCCCGAAATAACGATTTGTTACTGTACCTATCTGTGCATTTTTGTACAGATTAATAACAAGTTTTTTTTTATGTCCTCTTCCAGTATTCTACCACAGAGCTACGTTTCATATGTTACAATTTGTCGCCTCATGGACACATTAAGAGGAATATCATTTCACTAATGGACCGTTGTTTATACGTATGTAGGTGTAAAAAGTTGGCACAAAAACATCTCTAGCGCCATTCAATATGCGGAGGTACTGACATGCGAAATATCGTCATTACCATACGATTCTTTGAAGGTTCTACGTAAAGGAAAATGTTTATTTCTTAGTTTTGTTTCTTGTCAACGGCGAAATACCCGCTAATGATTGTTTGCTAGCAAACTGATGTGGCTTTGGGACTATTGTATTATACATATATAGCCAATAAAGCCATCAGTCTGTGTAAAAGCAGCGTTGAATTTTCGTTGCACTGCATCTACATCTATATTGTTTTGTTTGTTTGAACGTTAATCTCTGGAACTACCAGTCGGATTTCATTTATGCATTTGGTAGCCCCAACCTTGAGGAAGGTTACAGGCAATTTTTTTACACCACGCTAAAACCCTTAGTAGCAAAAAAAAAGTCAGAAAAATTGCTAAGCGAAAACGAAGTAACAGCGCAGGCAGGCAATGCGACGAAGTCACGAACAGAAGTTAGTACATTTAATAAATTAACAAAACATTTATTATTCTATTTTTGAGTGTCCTTCGTCTGAAGAAACATAATTTGGCTTTTCCAACATTTTACTCTTCTTACAAACTCACCTTACCTTTTGTTTCATCGTTTGCTCTCATTGTTGATATGTTTTTTTTTTAGAAACATAGACTACGGCTTCTTCAGTGACTTCAGAAATCTGTATCAAAAAGTTGTATGTTTTCTTAATCTAATTGTCCTTAATTAACTACACTGTTTCTTCATACATAGTTCAGCGAAATTCGATTTATTTCTAAGTAATTTTTATATAGCGACAACAAATCGAATAGCGGACCGTTGTTGTTGTTTTGTTTCTTCGCACATGTGCGTTCTACTGATGTGGCGACATGTCAAAATTTAGTGATTTCTGGGCACGAGTACATATAAGTTAGATTTTAAAGTATATACAAACCTTCCGTAATAAATTATCTGAATAATAATTTCTCTAAAACTACATCGAAAAACATTGAGTAGTTTAGAAGTAGGTACACAGACAGACACTAAACGCGACTTAGTTGTATACAATTTTATAGGTAACTAGCTTTTGCCTAAAACCCCTATTACACTACACGACATTCAGGGACCCTTTCCCTAAATTGGGATGGTGTAATATGATAACGGGAGGAAGAGTTCCTGTTATAAAAAACTCATCACTATCGTGTAGTGTATAATATTATATTATGGAGTATGGATTGTAGGTTACATTATAATAAGATTACTTAGTCTAAATAAAGTCCGTGGTAATAATGAACTTGTTATATTTACACGACCCACACTTAGCTAGACAATGCATTAATTAGCCAAACAAAATGCAAGTATCTATAAAAGACGGATGTCTTATTAGATCATTTTCTTCGTTGGCATCATCTATATCTAACGTTACTGTAGCAATGGCTTTCTACATACTATCTATTGGCTTGTTCGTAACAGTTTTATCTATTGTTTCTGCTGGTCCACCTAATGAGAAACCTTTTGGTATGTTTTATTATTTAAATCTTTTATTACTGAGAAATTAATTCCATTGTATATATAAATATATACTGATATATATTTAATGATATATTGAATTAATTATAGAATGTATATTGTAGGTTCCTGACACCTGTCATGTGACAATTCTAGTAGCTAATAAAGATCAAATTCGCAAAACACGTATTTGTTTGTATGAAACTGACAGGTGTCAAGAACACATCTTTCGTTGGCGCCGCACTGTAATGATTTGAGAATGCACTCTCAAATAAATTAACGTTTTATGGTTTAACGTCATAACGTTTATCGTTTAAACGTTTTATCGTTAATTTAAATTGGTGAGCATTCTTATAGCAATGTCCATAAATATGACTCGGATGCAAAATCAGAAGTAAATTAACTGTGAAAAAACTGCAAAAGATAAGTGCAAAAGAATCCGTCCCAGCCGCCGCGGGAGACGCTCCGGGTGTCGGGAGCCGCGCGACGACTCCCGGCCACCGTAGGCGCGGGCCTGCGGGCGGAGAGTAATGGGTAGCTCACCGTCCGATCAGGACCAGACCCGTGCCGGACGGCGCGTACGTGTTCCACGCGCGCCTCAAAGAGATGTCAGCATCGAGGAGGGGCCCCATAGGGCCGAAGCCTGCCGGGTCCGCGGGATTGTCCGAAAGGGTTACCGCTGGCCCGGAACATAAAGGGCTAAGGAAGGAACACGGGTGGGTTTTAGTCAGTAAGAGTCTGACACTCCCTTCCGCTCCACCCAGCGGGAGGGGTCATTTGATGATTTCCCATCCGCAAAAAAAAAAAAAAAAAATAGAATAAGAATTTAAACTTTATCAGTTTCTGGGCCCGCATGGTAGATTACAATCTACCACGCGGGCCCAGAAACTGATAAAGTTCAGCCACATGCCTCTAACCAGGCCTCTTCTCCTCGGGAGAAGAGGCCTGTGTCCCAGCAGTGAGAACGTTATAGGCTTGATAATGCAATCGTGTCCAACTGACTGATGTCACTTTCTTGGTTGGAATCTTCATCTTTATCTAACGTACACTACGTTAGATAAACCAAACTAACTGTTGCAATAATTCCTTCCTACAAACTACCTATTTGCTTGTTCGTTGCAGTTTTAGCTATTGATTCTACTACTCCAGCTGATCAGAAACCTTTTGGTAAGTTTTTATTATTTGTATACTTTTTATTACTAAGAATTTCTGACCATTAATAAATTTGAGAATGCCTTGGAGCTTGTAGCCTTCATTCATCATCAGTGTGCTAGCCAGCGGCAAATCCTCCTTAATGCCGTCGCCCACCGTCTGCCGGTGTGCGCTGGTCTTTATAAATGTCTACTGTTTCATTGTATGACTTTTTTGTTTTATCTGTTGCTATTTGAAAATTAGGATAATAATTATCTTTATCAAATGATAAATGATTTTATTTCTGTAAGTAGGTTTGTACAAACACTTTTACATGTCAATCATATTTTTTAAAACTAGATGAGGTCAGCGTTTCCTATCTGACTATTCTGAGAAGAAAGGCCGAAACAAACTCAGAAGTCACAGTCTCTTTTAAAGTCCAGACAAAATCTTGGTCAGATCGTGTGAAGACCATGTAGATTGGTGTCTGAAATGGTCTTTTGAGGAAAGAACCACACAGATTGAGCGGACCTGTCCAATCAGTGCACGCATTTGTCAAAAATCGTGCAGCTCAACTCAGAACTTGAGGAGCTCAACGATTCGACGAACAATACCAAAGACAGGACATTTGGGTAGGCCGCATAAACTACTCAAACTGCCAGATCATGATTAAAACTAAGAAGGAAAAAATAAATGACCCACATAGTCCTCACATTCACAATAATTAAATAAAAAAAAAAAATACTTACCAAGTAAATATTCATGTCATATCGTCTGCCTCTTAGTGTACCTATGTCTTCATGTTGTTCGAACTTACATCATCAACATCGTATTTACTTGTGATTTTCCAAGGTAACAGCGTGGTAGATAAAGTAATTACTTGCTATGATCAGAGTGCCTAATTATATTCTGATCATAACAAGAGGTCATCATAAAATTCCGTTCCTTTGTGATTCCTACATTCAAATTCATTTATTAAAAATACACATATTTCACAAATATTGCTTGAAATTCTAACCAACAAATTGTAACAAACAATTCTAAAAAACTCAACATCATTAAAAGTTACTTATTATTTCCTCTTTAACATTTCAGATTGCCCTGCCGATGAACAGTATCACAAATGTGATCAGGAGCTGTGTTACAAGTCTTGTGAACATTTGAGACGCCCACCGGCTTGCCCGTCCCTTGATCCTAATTGTTACAAACCGGCCTGTCTATGCGCAAAAGATACCCTGAGGAATTCTGCAGGCAAATGTGTGCCTTACGATATGTGCCGTAAGTTATTAATTTGCGACTGTCTATGTTTCACATGATGAAGTTGGACTGATTTACACGGTTCGATGTAATTACTTTTAGTTGTACCGTCCATACAGTAACCATTAAGTAATTTTTTGCTTTAATTTTATCGTACATGTAAGAAACTTGCATTGTTTAAATGCGGTTTTAAGATGATATCTCCAGGAATAACGGTCTGCCCTTTGCCGTGGTCATTATTTTATCCCAAATTGTGATGGTTACTTATACATTAAACGACTCCTTTTTAACAATGACCTTGAGACTTGAGAGGATAGGCTCGTGAGAGTAATTTTTGAGGCCTGCTACTTTCAGAGCTAGATATCAAAATATTTGAAATGACTGTATACTAGTATTTTTTTGTTTCAGCATATTAAGAAGCAACAATTGACCTCGGAATCTACAAAATGAATCTATTTCTAAAATTGTTTACTTTTTTAACCGATTTCAAAAAGGACAAGATTCTTAAATCGACTGTTTTTTTTGTATGTGTGTTACGCGATATCTCCGGCAACTTTGGATCGATTTTTTGTAAATAAAAACATACATTTCATTAGCTTTGTGTGTATTTCTTTACCTAAGAGTGAAAACGAGATACATTATCCGTAAAACGAAATGACGGATTGTATTGAAAACGAGTTACATTGTCTGTAAAACGAGATGACGATTTGTCTTGTGTACTCTGCAAACACTTCAAAACTATATAAAAGACTGACGCTCGACTAGATTTTGATCATTTCTGGTTTCATCTATGCGTGGCACAACAGCAATGGCTTCCTACATACAACTTTTATGTTTGCTTGTTACTGTATTAACAATAGCTTGTGCTAATCCACCACCTGATGATAAACCACTTGGTAAGATGTTATTATTTTGGTTTATTTTGTCCGATGCTTATTTTAATCTTCAAATTACATGTGGATAAAGTTATTGTTTTATTCACGTGAAGAATAGTTTTTATATCAGAATACAGAATTTAGTATTTTATAAGTGTCCAGTAATTTCTGTGCAACTCTTATCTTCTCATTCAAAGGAGATCACCCATTTTGTACAAAAAGTATGCCAGAAATAAATTACATTTTATTTGAATGTGCCACCATTCATATTCACATTCCCTAATAGAAACATTTGTAAGGCGACAACGCTGTAATGAATTTGAGAATAAAGACATACAACAATCTTATCTTTCGATCCGCCTAAAAATTATATCTCCGAACGCAAATTGACATGACATTGACGCCTTACTAAAAAATTATTCGTTCTACGTGTACTTTAAAAGTATGTAAGTAGTTATTATTGGTGACCGCTATAATTATATAATTGTTACAAACCGGCCTGTCTATGCGCAAAAGATACCCTGAGGAATTCTGCAGGCAAATGTGTGCCTTACGATATGTGCCGTAAGTTATTAATTTGCGACTGTCTATGTTTCACATGATGAAGTTGGACTGATTTACACGGTTCGATGTAATTACTTTTAGTTGTACCGTCCATACAGTAACCATTAAGTAATTTTTTGCTTTAATTTTATCGTACATGTAAGAAACTTGCATTGTTTAAATGCGGTTTTAAGATGATATCTCCAGGAATAACGGTCTGCCCTTTGCCGTGGTCATTATTTTATCCCAAATTGTGATGGTTACTTATACATTAAACGACTCCTTTTTAACAATGACCTTGAGACTTGAGAGGATAGGCTCGTGAGAGTAATTTTTGAGGCCTGCTACTTTCAGAGCTAGATATCAAAATATTTGAAATGACTGTATACTAGTATTTTTTTGTTTCAGCATATTAAGAAGCAACAATTGACCTCGGAATCTACAAAATGAATCTATTTCTAAAATTGTTTACTTTTTTAACCGATTTCAAAAAGGACAAGATTCTTAAATCGACTGTTTTTTTTGTATGTGTGTTACGCGATATCTCCGGCAACTTTGGATCGATTTTTGTAAATAAAAACATACATTTCATTAGCTTTGTGTGTATTTCTTTACCTAAGAGTGAAAACGAGATACATTATCCGTAAAACGAAATGACGGATTGTATTGAAAACGAGTTACATTGTCTGTAAAACGAGATGACGATTTGTCTTGTGTACTCTGCAAACACTTCAAAACTATATAAAAGACTGACGCTCGACTAGATTTTGATCATTTCTGGTTTCATCTATGCGTGGCACAACAGCAATGGCTTCCTACATACAACTTTTATGTTTGCTTGTTACTGTATTAACAATAGCTTGTGCTAATCCACCACCTGATGATAAACCACTTGGTAAGATGTTATTATTTTGGTTTATTTTGTCCGATGCTTATTTTAATCTTCAAATTACATGTGGATAAAGTTATTGTTTTATTCACGTGAAGAATAGTTTTTATATCAGAATACAGAATTTAGTATTTTATAAGTGTCCAGTAATTTCTGTGCAACTCTTATCTTCTCATTCAAAGGAGATCACCCATTTTGTACAAAAAGTATGCCAGAAATAAATTACATTTTATTTGAATGTGCCACCATTCATATTCACATTCCCTAATAGAAACATTTGTAAGGCGACAACGCTGTAATGAATTTGAGAATAAAGACATACAACAATCTTATCTTTCGATCCGCCTAAAAATTATATCTCCGAACGCAAATTGACATGACATTGACGCCTTACTAAAAAATTATTCGTTCTACGTGTACTTTAAAAGTATGTAAGTAGTTATTATTGGTGACCGCTACAAAAAATATATATCCCAGGACGGGTGATGTTCTTTATTTCCTTTTCTTGTTCTTTTGTATCTATAATGTTTCAGTTTTCTTACATTGAAAAAAAACATTCCAGATTGCCCGAAAAATGAGGAGTACTACTTCTGCTACCTATATCGTTGTCAACGGACATGTGAGCAGTTTAAGAACAAGCAGCCTTGCTTGCCTCTCCTACCAGGGTGCTATTTACCTCGCTGTGAATGTGTTGATGGATACTACAAGAATTCGGAAGGCACTTGTGTGCCTGAGAGCGAATGTTGTAAGTAGTCAATGATGATTAAGAAAACCAGGCCACCTAATGGGCTCAAACTATATGAAAAAAAAAACAAGGAAGAGCACCATAGATACGAAAAGAAGAAGATATTCATGTCGGGCTCCAAGTGATAGAGAACTACATATACTCATATTATATTAACATTACGCTTAAACGTGTGTCAACCAGTGTCGACTGAGGAAAAACAGTTGTGGTTTTCCTAACGTTATAGGCACTCTTTGTAGCCAATGTTATATGTAGCTACTGTTTAATATCTATGTAACTCATTGTTATTTTCCTTTTTCAGAATCACGACGACCATTATTTCCATGGCCGATAGAAGAAATCTGTTTCGCTAACTTGTTTTTATACTATCAATATTTTGTACTATAAATATTTATTTATAAATGTATTGTTTCTTTTTTTACAATTTGTGTGCCTTCAATCTAATTGTTGAGCTACTAAAAATATGTTCAAAGAAGTACTAATAATATAGCTGATATAATATACAAGAAATAAATGGGTATATACAAGCAATAATAAGAGTAGAATGGTCGTTAGTAGAATGATGATTTTAGCATCATTTGATTTCAATTTTAAGAACATGGATCTAGGACATACCGGTTTCCTCACGATGTTTTCCTTCACCGTTTTGAGAGTAGTCGTGATGGATTAATTTACACAAAGTAAAGTGCCTGCTTGGGATCGAACCCATTTGGTCGTTATTACGGGGCCACAACTGCTCTCTGCTCACTGATCATTTTTTAATCCGTGGTTAATAATAAACTTTTTATATTTAAACAATTTTCACTTCACTACACAACACATTGACTAGCCAAACAACAAGATTTATAAATAAAAGTTGGACGCCTGACTAGATCATTGTATTTGCCGGCATCATCCTTGACTAACGTTACTATAGCAATGGCGTCCAATATGTTACCTATTTGTTTGTTCGCTGTAGTTTTAACTATTGTTTTTGCTGCTCCACCTGATCAGAAGCCTTTTGGTAAGTCTTTATTATTTGTACTTATTTTTATACTGCCGCATCTTCACCCTAATTGCGTAACACACTATCAATTAGAATCCGAATCATTTTGAAGGATATTACTTATGCATTGCTTCATATGTTCGAAAAATGTATCTGTTCAGCAACGTAAATAACGCAATGAATGTTATTGAACTGTCAAAATGGGAGCCATTGCTACTGATAGTCTGTTACGCAATTTCCCCTCTGGTTAGACTAAAAGGCAACTGCAACGTCCCCAATGAAGTTGGGAAAAGCTAGGCAGGTGATATATGTGCAGTCAACAAAAGAGATAACTATGCAGGATCGTCGGATATAGTTGAAGTTTAATAAGAAACCGATGGATGTTGTCGACTGAAATTTAATTTGATAAATGAGCTGTTTGTTTTCTATTAATAAAATAAAATTGTATTCGATATTGACCTTCATCGTTATTAGTATGTAGTTGCAGTATACACTAATCCTGGTCCTGACTTCACCATTTGATATTCTAACCTTTAAGGACCCCCAGACAGTGTTTAAATTTTTAAGCGTTTAAGTTGTTTGCTAATAATCAAGTCTATATACGCCGTTTGATTATTTCTTTTGTCTGCTTTTTCGTTTTTATTGTTCATTTATGTTATAATGATTTTGGCTGCGCTTAGATTATTCAGCATCTTTTATTTGCATATTTTATAAGGTAGCATATCAATATTCTAGGATTGAGGTCGGTCAAGGTTACATAGATGTGTCTTAATAATCTTTAGTGTAATTGTGCTTTTATGCTTAGTGATCAGAGGGACAATTCTCGTAATTTTAAGAATGTTCACAGTCTGATCTCAGTCTCAATCTTTAAAATACACCTAATTTTACATTTTTGACAAGTTTTTGACATTGATTACCGCTGAGATGAGATTGCGACTAGATTTTGCACGTTTTTAGTTACAGAAATTGGCTT
The DNA here is from genome assembly GCA_948474745.1 of Oligia latruncula. NCBI lineage: Eukaryota > Metazoa > Arthropoda > Insecta > Lepidoptera > Noctuidae > Oligia > Oligia latruncula. The sequence continues at coordinate 6,564,141 of OX419693.1, read as the reverse complement.
TCTGATGCTTAGTGTGATTAATGACTTCCTGTGATCAGTACTTATAACAAAATAATTACCATCAACATGATTGTGTAAAGATATTTATATGCTCGAAAAAAAAACTTATAAACCGTCATTGTGTCATGTGTATCATTATTTATCATTGAAAGTATTTTTCCAAGTAAACAGACGTTCGCACTGATGTAAAAATATCGCGGTTGGATTTTATCGCGCAATAGATTTTCAACTCTGTGTTGAGCCTATTATAGCATTGAGAATCCAACAGACCGCATCCCAGCGCGTCAAAAAACCATACTGTTGGAATTTCAGTCCAGGCCTGCGGACGGAGAGTAATGAGTGGTAATGGGTAGCTCACCGTCCGATCAGGACCAGGCCCGTGCCGGACGGCGCGTACGTGTTCCACGCGCGCCTCAAAGAGATGTCAGCATCAGAGAAGGGGCCCCTTAGGGCCGAAGCCTGCCGGGTCAGCGGGATTGTCCGAAAGGGTTACCGCTGGCCCGGAACATAAAGGTCTAAGGAAGAATAACGGGTGGGTTTTACTCACTAAGAGTCTGATACTCCCTTCCGCTCCACTGAGAGGGGGAGAGGCCATTTGATGATTTCCCATCCGGAAAAAATCCAGGCGCAGGTGTTTATGTCCACTCGTACGTTGGCTTACTTTTTCCTGTTTATTACATTTCAGATTGCCCTACCAATGAGAAGTATTACAAGTGTGAATTGGCAGAGTGTTACCAGACATGTGATCATTTGAAAAATCCCCCTCCCTGCCCCTCCATTGCTGCTAATTGTTACAAACCTGCCTGTCTTTGCGAAGAGGAACACCTAAGGAATTCTGACGGCAAATGTGTGCCTTCCAAACAGTGTTGTAAGTGATTTTGCTTGATATTTGTATGGGGTCAAATGGAATTAGCTAGCGGAATTCCGCAGACATCATCTGCCTAGCCTTTTCCCAACTATGTTGGGGTCGGCTTCCAGTCTAACCGGATACAGCTGAATACCAGTATTTTACATGGAGCGACTGCCTATCTGACCTCCACAACCCAGTTACTGGGTAATACAATACCCTTTGGTAAGACTGGATTATCAGACTTTCGGGCTTCTGACTACTCGTAACGACTGTGAAAGATCCACGAATGACAGCCTCCAACGGCTTAGCGTGCTTTCCGAGGCACGGAGGGGTCTCGGTACGTAAAGATGGTCACCCATCCACATACCAACCGCGGCAAGCGTAGCTTAACCTGATCGATCGACCTGTGCGGCTGTTATTATTTAGCCACGGGCCCCTCGGGCGAAACTACGCAGACGTAATCTATATATAAACACGATCAAACAAAAATAAATAAATTTGATGTGTTTTTTTGGGGTCATCAACCGCAGGTAGCGTAGTCACTTGAAATATCAGTATCAACAATCAGGTTATTTGTGTTAACGTCGCAGACGTGATGGGTATTGATATCCAAACATTTAAAAACACGTTAAAAAAAAAACTAAAGCTTTTACTCCTGTGAAATGAGAGGCCTATGCAGGCTGGAAATTGCAACTTTGTACTTTTGGCTGTTTATGTCTTATGAAACAAATGGCGGTAACCACTTTCCAATAATAGGATCGTTAACCTTTTGACCGCCACACGTCAAAACATCAAAAACGTGTCCTCGGCGTCAAAATCTGCCATGTTCAGTCACGAGCACCAATATGTCAACACTAGGCAACTTTAAATTGCGATTTTTTTAAAGAAATAACGAATGCAACGTTGAAATACGACACTTTACATATACCTATGGGTTCGAAAATACTATGTTCCTACTAATTTAAAATTTCATTCAAAAATAAAGGAGAAAATCGCCTTTGAATAAAGCCAAGTGTATACATACTTTTGCTCGTGACTGTACCTAGTCGAACCGTGGCGTGCTGGGCACATTATGGTTTGTCATAATATATACATGACTGTGGCGGTCAAAAGGTTAATCTTAATACAGTTTTTAACACAAGAAAAAAAGTAGTCATCCTTGTTGATTTACAATTTTATTGACCTTGATAAACCGCTTCAAGTCTCCACATTTACATACTTATTCGTGATTTTGAGCTGAAGGAAAATTATTTGAACTTAAATAATTTTCTAAAAATGGCCCTTACTTTGAACGCGCTTTACTTTGTGTAAGTAAATGATTTCATCACCACTGCTCTCAAAATGCTGAAGATAAACATCGTAAGGAAACCGGCATGTCCTAGAATCATAAATTGGAAGACATGTGACATCTACTTACCAACCCGCACTGGGCCCATTACGGCCCACTCCATCTCGCAGAGAGAAGGCTTTTGTCCCAGCAGTGGGAACATAATAGGCTGAATATGCATGATTATACATGGTCCTTACTTTGCTGAGTAATGAAAAGCAATGTGATTGCTGAATCAAATTGTTTCAAAGTGTTGAAATCGCGAAAAAAAATCTGTTGTTCCCTACATTATTTTATGCTCGCACAACTCGTCAAAATGTACTAAACAGCTGATTTTTTTTGCGATTTCAAGTTTGGTCCCATATTAAAAGTTGTTCATAATGATGAGTACAATGACCTCTTAAGACACATCGTTACACGTTGTAGATAAAGATGACAAAATAAAATTATTAACAGAGTTTTGTTTATTGTTCCAGGACCCGAACCAGTGCACATTCTACTTCTACGAACGACTAAATAAATGTTAAAATGTTCATCTTTAAATAAAAATATACTTTTTATAGCATTGTGTTTTTTTACTTACTTTTAAAGAAACGAACATGGAATCATTTTCATTTTCAAAATGATTCCATGTTCGTTCCACAATAATCGTTGGCTCAAAATAATTAGATATTTTTATTTATTTTTCGTTTAGAGATAACTTAATAGATTACCTATTTCTAATTAACCATTTCATCCTTTTATGATCATAATGGAAAAAATGCAAGTAATTTAAATTTCAAATTCTTACGCGTTAGGTCGTGGGTTCGAAACCAGGTAGGCTTTACTTTGTGTAAATAATTTCATCAACACTGCTCTCAAAACGGTGAAGGAAAACATCGTGTAGAAACCGGCATGTTCTAGAACCAAAAATTTGAAGACATATTGTGACATCCGCCAACCCGTAATAAGTCCTAGTGGTCTATTATGGCTCCCTCACACAGATAGGAGACCTGGAGAGATTGGAATGCGGAAGTGGCCGCTTTCTGAAGCCTACGTGAACAGTATAGTACTTTGAGAGGTTTTAGAGAAGAGCAAGTTGATCTTATCCTAAATTCTAATCCTAGCGACTGGTATTTTGTTGTAACATTTCACACCACATGAAAGATGTATTAGCCCGTAAAGTAGGCCTTTCCATTACACGTCATTTAGCTCGTATTCAGCTGCTACCATCCACCCCGCGGAAATCGGCACTCCTTCTAGCATCAGGACGTCCGCTACGGTTGTTTTAGCGGTCGCCACTGAAAAAGATTTCTACCGCAACGAGCAATTCTACAGCTTATATGGCCTCTTCAGTAACCTTATTCTTTCGGCTAAAATATTTTAATTACACAAAAAGTGTCAGCTTTGTTATTTATAAACTTGATTTATTAGCACGACTCGCACATTGCCAAATTTTATGACATTATAAATAAAAAGGTGGATGCGTCACTACATTATTGTCTTCGTCGGCATCATCTTTGACTAACGTTACTATAGTAATGGCGTCCTATGTGTTACCAGTTTGTTTGTTCATTGCAGTTTTGGCTATAATTCCTGCTGCACTAACTGAAAAGAACCTTTTTGGTAAGTCTTTATTACTTGTTTCCAGTAACTAGTGCTACCTCGAAAATCTAAACTCCTCGAAAACCTACTAAGCGAGCGAAAGTGATGCAATTACTTTTGAAACGCAAAAGAAGAGTGATGGCTATAGTGTGCGTGCGCTCGGAATAAAACGACGTATGTGCCAAATAGAATTTACTCCTTTTTTAACAAAATAAATGAATTAAATTTAAAATTAGTTTGAGTAAACTTTGATATAATTTTCTATGTTTTAAAGTAAATTCCATTGAATAACGCCGTGATGTCGAAAAAAGTAAAAAAAAAAATATAACTAGGCAATTTTTTTGTATCGAGAAAAATTCATTGAATCGTGTATTCCTTTTACGTGATTCTAGATCAAAGAGTCAAAAAATATATACCAAAATGTTAAATCCCTATTCCACATAGGTACTTAACAAGTTAAACGAAATAGAAAAACCACATTTTTTTCAATATAACACCTTAATTAATTCTTGTTTCTATTTTATTGGTATGTTGGAATCCGCTTTGTACTACACAATGTGTTTATATTATGGATGAAACAATAAAATTAATTATTATTGTGTGTGGTGTTTGTTATGGTGTTTTTTTTAATCTCGAAAACATTTTCTTATTAGTAGACATGACAACTTCAGATTAGTATTTGGATGTATTTTTTTATGAGTTTATGATTCTTAAATAGTGAAGAAGTATTATATGCCGGGAGTAAGCAGCATTACCGTTGCTAACTTCTACAGTGGACTAAATTCGTAAGAATTAAGTGGTTAGTTAATTAGTTTGATGCTTTTCCAAGAGATGTCATCTGTCATACGGATACCCCGCGTCTTAACTGAAAGCGCGCGCTATATTCGCGTGACAGTCGCTTTCGGTAAGTATGCGAGTACCTTAAAGTGAAATATTTATGATATTGCCTTGCTTTAGATCATTAATATATTAATGGGGATTATTATAATTATATTAATGTGCATCTAACGTCTTCTAAGCGTTTCGATGACAAACTAACTACTATGATTATATTGTTGCGGCCTAGAACTCGGCCAATTTAACTTTGTAAGTTAATTTTAATATTTCTACACCGGCAACGGTAGTGTATGTGAAAGTGTTTATTATTAAGATCTTAATGTACCATATACTCAGAAATAAATAAATCTATCTTTCTATCTATCTAAGTTTCTATACACATAATTATGTGTATTTGTGAATTATTTTTATCGTGTGGAAAAGGGAGAGGGAGGCGTTTGCCCTGCAGTAGGACAATAAAGGCTAGTTAGATTAGATTTATAACGTATTATCCAAAAATTTATATTTCCTCTCTAATATTTCAGATTGCCCTGTAGGCGAGCTGTATTACAAATGTCAAACTGAGGAGTGTGTTAAGACCTGTGCTGAATTGAAGCAACCACTCGACTGTCCTTCTTTTCAAGCTAGTTGCTTTGACCCAGCCTGTCTTTGTGATTATGGTTACCTTAGAAATTCCATGGGCAAATGTGTTCATGAAGATAAGTGCTGTAAGTGGTTTCATTTGAAATTATTGGTCTTATTATAATTTCTTTTGACATGGTTTAAATCACTGAGACAGTTTTTATGATAAGAACGTAACTGGGATTGAAATACAGTTCTACAAAACTGACAATTTAGTCCGTTACTAAGTCGACAGCTTTGTATTAAGAACGTTAACGTTACTTAGTAGTCGGAATAACTATCGAAATTTGAAAATGGCTCTGACTGAGTCCGAGTTTGAAGATCAACCTTGTTTTTAGTAGGTCGGTTTATCTTTCGTCCAGTTTTAGTAGGTAGGTACAGACGCCAGCACATCAATCTACCCGAAACTGTCAAATTTTCCCAATCGACTTTGACCCTTATGCTTTAGCGATAAAGTTGAAAATCTATTAAAGAAATTTGACGCTTAAAAGCTTTTCGGGGGATTATCGATGACCCTGAGTTGCATAATGTAATCTGCAATCTATTTGTCCCAGACAATTACTGTCGCGGCAGGAAACACCGCTTATTGGCTGTTCCAACTTCCCGCACAGTTGCGCACTCCAAGTCACCCATCCCTCGGGCATTAGGCGCTATTAACGCTGTCCTGGACTCAAACACAGATCTTGATATGTTTGCGGATGAATGGAAGATGATACTATCGGAATGTTTGAAGTTTTGTGAGAAGAATGCATGACTGAGTTGAATCAATTATACTTTATGTCAAATTATATTAAATAGTGTAATTGGCTTCGGCCGTTCTATTTAAATAAATAAATAAATAAATTGACAGATTGTAGCAGCTTGATGTGCTGGCGTCTGTACATTTTAGTTTTTAGTTCAAGTTCGTAGACCATACCAATTTATAGATACTTATGAGCAGCATCGTTGAGTTTGCAGCTATTCGTGAATGGGTGCCGGTGAAGTTAAGTTAAGTGGTTAAGTTAAGTGCCCATCACATATTGTAACTGTATCTCTAAGGATAGCAAAATTGGCAATGCTTCAAAAGCCCATCATTTGCCTAACCTTTTCCCAACTATGTTAGGGTCGGCTTCCAGTCTAACCGGATGCAGCTGAATACCTACCAGTATTTTACATGGAGCGACTGTCTGTCTGCCTATGCTTCAAAAGCCCATGTTGGTATATTCTCTAAATCATTATGTTTACGTATTTCCGATCATAGTATAAACGCTATCAATCCTACGAAAAATATTGCTGAAAAAAACCCAAAAAAGGAACCTTATTTATCTTTTACCACTGCATTCCGATCATTGTTGAAGACTCTTTGGAAAAATGGATCATGTTTTTTTTTGGCATTTTCAACTTGCGGTAAATCCTACGCGAATTCGCACATTTTACGTAAATTGGCTTCGTAATTATAATTTTAATTAACATGGGATAATAGCGCTGGGTGATAGTCAGATTTAACAGAATTTGCATGTAGATAATACTTACTGACCAAAGTATTAAGGTTTAAATTGTGTCTTTTTGTTTCAGGATAATTGGCAGCAGCTACATATTCCATTATCGACTACAGAAAATCTGATTTCATGAACAATTATTATTTTAGTAAATTAAAAAGTAATCATTACTTAAGTGTTTTTTTTTTCAGGTATACTTTACTTTACAAAATGATAACCTGTCGGAATCGTTTCTTTTTTAGTGCAGAAATAATTTCTATGAGGCGATTTTAAACTTTTACTTATAAGAAAAACAGAATATTTATATCTAAATATTCAAAGTGTAATTTAAATGTTGTTGTCGATGAAAAATCTGCTGCTTCCAACATTTTGTTGAGTTAAATGGACATCAGTGGCGAAGGTTCCGTACAACTCGATTCCTACCGGCTTTCCTTTGAAAAACGTCACAGTCGGTAGGTAAATGATAAATGATTTTATTTTTGTAAGTAGGTTTGTACAAACACTTTTACAAGTCAATCGTAGTTTAAAAAAAAAACATTTTTAAAACTACATGAAGTCGGCGTTTCCTATCTTACTACTCTGAGAAGAAAGGCCGAAACAAACTCAGAGGTCACAGTCTCTTTTAAAGTCCAGACATAATCTTTGTCAGGTTATATGAAGACCATGTAGATCGATGTCTGAGGTGGTCTTTTGAGGAAAGAACCACACAGATTGAGAAGACCTGTCCAGTCAGTGCACGCATTTGTCAGAAATAATAAACAATAATATAATAATAAAATAATATAATCATATTAAAGATATCTACTCCGGCTTACTTCTTACAAAAATTGACCCTTCTCTACGGGTGGACATACCTATATATGTTTAAGTATGTCAACTTAACTAAAAAAAATCTGTTGCATCATTTATGAAGCAGCAGATTTTTTTTTTAGGTGGATTCCATAGTAACAGTTGTTCATAATGATGAGTACATAACCCCTTTTCATGTTTTCAGTTATTTCAACTACACATTTATTTAACAGCATATTTTTATGTGTAACGGAAAACAAAACAATAAATCATTTCTATAAATAGGTTGTCCTATTTAATATATTATTGATATTCATTAAACCTGGTTACCAGTTCTCTGATGCCGGAACTCATAACATAGGGATAATAATAACAGTATCCTGTTTTTGACGTTATAACAAAGCAATCCTGTTATATAATTTTCAATAGCATTAATTTCGCAATTATTCGAAGCATTTTTTTGGTTTCGTTCAATATAGGTGGATTTTTGCTAGATACTTTACAATAAATATTATGATTTTAATTGGTATAATAATATTCTTGGAAAAGATAAAAGATAATTAATTGTAAACAAAGATCCTAGAAGTAAATAAAGAGCAAAAAGTTACGTTTCGTACTTATGAGCTAAGTACCTATGATGTATTTTTAACCGACTTCGACCAAAATAGTGGGAGGTTATGCTTTCGTCGATTTTTTTAGGGTTCCGTACCCAAAGGGTAAAAACGGAACCCTATTACTAAGACTTCGCTGTCCGTCCGTCTGTCTGTCACCAGGCTGTATCTCAAGAACCGCGATAGCTAGACAGTTGAATTATAAAAAAATATGTATTTCTGTTGCCGCTATAACAACAAGTACTAAAAACAAAATAAAATAAATATTTAAGGGGGGCTCCCATACAACAAACGTGTGTTTTTTTCCGGTGTTTTTACCTTGTGGTACGTAACCCTTCGTGTGCGAGTCCGACTCGCACTTGGCCAGTTTTTTTTGTACTTAAATGTTTTTCATTACAAGTAGGGTAACGGCCTCCCAATTCTTTTTCGACATCTCTCTATTCAGAGCTTCTTAGAGATCTCCAAGAGCCTTCCAAGATGTTGATTGCCACGTATGTAAAGTTTTGTGTAATGATATTTTTAAGAAGATTGTATTAGATTTTTTGGTCCAATTGTCTTTATTTTATAGCCAACAAAAATTCCAAGGCTTGTGCACGGAGTCACGGACATCTTTTTCTGTTCGCAGTAGGTAGGTACACTTTAAAAGCCTCAGTACAGTAAAGCCCAGCGGACTTCAAGACCGCTTGCTGAATAAGTAATTGAAGAACCCTTTCACTATGTTTAGGGAAGCATCCTGTAGAATTTGGGTCACAAGCATAAACCTAGGATGAGAGTACCTACTCTCATCCTAGGTTAGATACCTATCTACGTAGACTTAAGGGACAAAGTATGGAATCATGTGCATAAATATTTTTAAAATATTCAGTTTTTCATACCTTTAAGCTGGTGAATTTTTAATAGAGTTTTATACACACTGATGGCACTTTATTCGACGCCTGACTTACTTTAAAATCCATACTTTAATCATACTATATATAATATAATATTATAAAGGCGAAAGTTTGTGAGTGTGTGTGTTACTTCTTCACGCTCAAACGGCTGGACCAATTTTGCTAAAATTTGGTATGGAGGTAGCTGACACCCTGGATTAACATATAGGCTACTATCCCGATATTATTGCGCAGGTGAAACCGCGGGGCGCAGCTAGTAATATTATAAATTCGAAAGTAACTCTGTCTGTCTGTCTGTATGTTACCTTTTCACGCCTAAACCGCTGAACAGATTTCGATAAAATTTGGCAGAGAGATAGATTGCATCCCGGGGAAGGATATAGGATAGTTTTTATCCCGATATTCCCACGGGATCGACACGTATGCGGGGGAAACCGCGGGGCGCTGCTAGTGACTTATATAGGTATCGTGAAATCGACCGTAAATCTATTCTGTAAGAATCTGGCTTAGTAAACATTGGACTTATTCGTGAAATGATCTGTAGTCGTTTCACCGTGAAAACGTAGGCGAAGTTAGCTTGAAATAAGCTGTCAGTAGTTTCGATCCCTATCATCAGGTGGAAAGTCTTCATGCTCACTTCACCTTCGTTTTCACTGTAAGATTTTTACAGAATATCAGAAAAAAATTAAATTAATTTGAATGAAAGTAAAGAAGGAAAATACCTACGTTTATTTGCGGCAAACGTGACGCAGGGAAAGAATACAAACCCAAAAAATACCAAGTTGAGGGAAAATATGCGTCACATCCACGCAAAACAGCTATCGCTCCGCATAAAGCTATGCGAGACCGAGACTCAACGGTGGTTTTCAGCGACAGCCCGCGTTGCGTATTTCCATTCTATACAAGGCCAGAACGCAAGGATGTGAAACTAATCGCGTATGGATTGGAAATCACTTTTTGACTAAGGTCTTCCGATGTATACAAGAGTAGTACGCAGATACTCGCGTATACTTCGTAGTGACCTAATTAACTAGCTTATACCATAATATACAGTGCCAGTACGCATACGAACCAATCGTGTATAAGAATAAGCGCGCCGAACTCTAGATTCCAATCTATACGCGAGCAGTTGCATGCTCGCCATTTTGATTTGTTAACCTCCGTATGTATTATATTATATACCTACTCCTTATATTATAACCTTCGTAACAGATTAGGTCATATCAAAAATAGTCTATTTTCTTAGTAAGTATTTTTTGCGGTAAAAATAAACGGGATTTAATTAATCGCACATCAAATAAATAATCACCTATCAATTTATTTCCATCATTGATATACTTTTTTACATAAAAAATACGACAACCATATCATAAATACTGACTGCACACCAAATTAACCCACCCAGGTTATTAAGAACCTAGTTGACGCAAAGGAGCGAGCGCAGGATAGCGCGAGAAAACGAGACAATTCAATTGCGAGCGAAGCGAGCGCGAGCGCGACGAGCAGAGCGAGGAGCCAGAACAAAATAATATTTTATTAAACTATATATCTCAACTCTTGTCAGGCGTAAGTGATGTAGTATAGTTTGGAACCAGGACGCGTGCTTACACGTTACGAACTATAAATGTGAGCAGTGCGCTAAATTCATGTAGATATACATTGTAATTGCAGATTTAAAAATAGCGATACAAAGAATACGCGAGCCACTGACCGAGCAGTTTCCTATGGCTGCGTTCAGGCCTTGTATAGAATGGAAAGACGCGCCGGCGTTGACGTGATGACGTCAACCGGTGCAGTTTACAATAAGGTAAAAAAACAATAATTAAAATAAAAATAATTAATAAAACTTAATCATTTGCAATTAATTGCATTTTTGCTGCCACCTCAGACGGGCAATACAGTTTCTTTGTCCTACACAGAACAATACAAAACATGGTAGCACAGTTTGCGAACTCTATTAATTAAACGCAGCCATTTCCTCTGTGGGTCTCATAAATAACAAAATATAATGTAGCCTTCACAAGTAGATTGCGACTGTGTTTAACATGGAAACTAACATTTTGCCCGTAGTAATTCTAAGCTGCCTAGTGCATGTACGTAACCCGAATTAAAGTTAATTACACTGCCCTCAAACAAAACCCGTCTGCAAAACAGAATAGCAACGACTGTTTTTAACCCCCGACGCAAAAACGACGGGGTGTTATAAGTTTGACGTGTCTGTGTGTGTGTGTGTGTGTGTGTGTGTCTGTCTGTGGCATCGTAGCTCCCGAACGGATGAACCGATTTTGATTTAGTTTTTTTACAAGCCAGGAATATAGTTACACTTACGTGCAAAAAAATGACTTACCAAAATACAGACACTTAATAAAATTCAAAAGCGAATTTTACGAAGATTGTCGCTTCAATTCTTGCAAGGGTCTGTATTATAAAGATATGCAAAATACCATTATATAATTTTAATCAATAGGTACTAAGGAAAAAATTTTTGTTCAATTTCATTAAGTTAACACATCTTTTTGCACGCAAGTGTATAGCATTTTGTTTTATCCCGGAAAATAACTAAATTACTCGTTGGTACACTGGCACAAAGTAAAAACTACCCTCTTATCTACGCTACGCTGTGGTAAACAGTGTGCCTGACAGTTCCTAATTCCACAAAAGCCAACTTATCGCTTTGCGTAAATAATTTATTATGATAAAAACTACATTTTAGTTTAAAATCAAACGGGATTATACGTGTTTTTATGAAATTTTTTTCGTTGTTTCCCAATTACTGGCATAATTTATGTAACATTCTTAACATCGTTGGTGTTCATATTTTTTATGAGTATTACGAGTATACATTCCGTACACATATTTCAAAACAAAAAACTCATTTAAACCGTATCCGCATTTTACATTTCATGATGTAACCGAACAACTTTTTTTTTGTAAAACCATTGCCCGTTACAATATTACCAGTATTTCTGCTGAAATTTCAACAGCAACGCGAATTTTTGTGTACATTCGTGAGTGAGCCGTTTAAATATTTCGTGATATTTATAAACAGTCAGTTGTAATGGCCGAGATATTTTAAATTGCTTCATGAATAGAAAAGGGAAGTTTGTGCTCCAGAATTACGTTTATTTTCGCGTTAGAGCATCGTCGCTTTGCTTCCTAGATGTTGTTAGCAAGTGTTAGAGATGAAAAGGTATGTGAGTTTGCTCTTAGAGTGTTCTCGCTGTGTATTTCTAGGTAATCTTACATAGTGTAAAAAATCTTTAACGCTTTGCTGAGCGTCATAATAACTACAGGTGTGTGAAGTAATTTGCATAATAAAACCCTTATTTAAAAATTCCAACAAAGTTGGACACTAGTGTGACCAATAACAGGTATGAAACCATTATGAAACCGAAATGACAGCTGTCAAACGCTCCATTTCGCGCCAAAAGCTGACAGCTATGAAACGTCGCCATTCAGCCTGTTTAAATGGTTCACGTTCGGATATCCGTACAGAATATGGACTCCGCAAGTTTCTATTGTTGAGCCTCAATAGAGCCGCGTAATTTGCATAAGCAAAGTTGAAATTTAAGGAACAATACCCTGCATTATTCGGCTGTAAAGTGCTAGTACAAGTCATGATGGCGTTTAATGCTTTATTGCACGTAATTCGTGCTTTGTTTTATTTTAATTGCCTTATAACATTCAAACAATGTATAATTATGAAAGTCCGTACCTTCAAATTCTATGCCAGCACGCGATTTCTTGTATAAATATTTAATCGAGCTATTTGGTATTAATTTGAATTGTCCTGCTTTGATTATAACGAGTTGGCTTGTTATTAGGATTATTAACATTCATTACTAAACTGTAATAAGCCTACTTATAGTTTTCGTTATTTAAATAGGGTTATTCAAATCGATTCAATATTTAGAAGCAAAACTTTGCTTGTTCATTCCTTCCCATGCTAACATATCGCTCGCATGACTAAAAGTCCTATCTCATTTTTTAGCTGATTTGGGTTGGGACAGCTACATTTTTTTATTCGTGATTGTTTACATTTTGTTGCCTTTCAAAATGGTTATATTATGAGATCCAAATAACATAGAGGTACGACGGTTAGTGAAAAGTGTAAAGAATCACGAATAGAAGAGTGTAGTTGTCCTGACTCAGATCAGCTAAAAAATGTGAAAAATGAGTTAGGACTTTTAGCCATACGAGCGATGATTTCCAGTCCAATAAAACATTACAATATGCATTCCCAGACAAAAGTAATCAAGAAACTATTTCGGTAATTATTTCCTCATATCTTTCGGCAAGCGGTCGTCTGTTTGTTCAGGAAAATGAGAAGCGTCGCATTCTTGTCGCGACGCTCAACGTTATGCATTTGTTTGTGTCAACAGCATAGCGCCGACGGGATTTATAACCGAGCGTCGTCGGTGAATTAGTTTCTTGCAAAAATAGTCTAACTTCCGTTTGTAGGAAGAGAATTTTAATTACGAATTACGAACAAAATGTATCGAAAAACGTGCACGTTAGAACATTATTGTGCACTGTTTGAAAGCGTCTTCATATATTTCCATAGATTTTATTTCTTCCCTGAGTTATCGTGATGGCGTGGACGTCCGCGATAATATCGTCTCGTGAGAAATTATAAACGCCCATTGTTTGGCTGAGAGCGTTTAGTGAGAAATAGTTATTTACTTACAATTTTTTTTTAGATAATTAGATACTACTTTATTTTAGATTTTAAAGCCTTATGGTAAAATTAAGTGTAGGTACTTATCATGAACTTGACTGGGTGTAACTTTATGATTATCATAGTTTTAGTTACAAACACATAATGTTATTTGGTCTACATTTATATTGTAAGTACATAATAATATTTCTGAAACAGGATGCGCAGCACGAGCCGTCGCCGACGTGTGCTGGCCGCCCACGGTCCGCGCTCCTGTAATGATAAATATTCTTACCGACCATTTAAGGGCCTGTACACACCACGTTTTTTATTTATTTATTTATATGCTCTCATGTACATCACACATTTTACAGAATAATTTCTAGGTTTTTGTACATGAACCCTGTCAGGGCGCTGCAAAATAATGTTGGTTTGCTGCTGAGTTTGTGGTCATAACAACATAAATTCATAAATTGAATAATTAACATAAATTGAGTCAAACAAATTACAATTTAAAAACAAATAATCTAATAGAAATAGTAGTCTAGATGTCGTTAAGATGTCCAATTAACGGTAATAAACAAAATACAATACAATAACACAGATAGTCACATTTACGTCAGATGATATTAGTTTAGTGGGTAAGTAGTAAAAATTATAATAATAATAGGTAATAGTTACAATCAAGTCATGTCAATTCATTGTTCGTAATTGAATTGAATTATGTTATGTCATTTTACAGTACAAAATAAAATCAAATCTTATCGTCACTGGGATATACAATATTTATGTATGTGTGTGTTATGAAAAGAAGTACCTACAAGCGACATATCTTTAGAGTTTTATCCGTCATGAATTCGTCTACTGTGTAATAGCATTTTTCTATTAAAAGTGATCTTAGTTTGCTATAGAATGATTTTGTATTCTCGTCATCTTTTATATAATTTGGTAATTGATTATAAATTGTTGCGATTCTATAATTGGGGCTATTTTTCATTATTTTTAATTTTGGTGTCGGTGTAATCAACTTGTTTTTGTGTCTTCGGTTATAGTTTTGGTTTGCTTCTATGTTTGATCTAAAGTAATTCCTGTGTTTTTGCACGAATGTAGCTACTTGTAGTATGTAAAGAGAGGGTAGCGTTAGTATTTTATTTTTTACCGACTTCAAAAAAAGGAGGTTATCAATTCGATACGTATGTATGTAATATTATTGGATTTGCATTATATTCACATATGATGATCTATTAGGGCTTCCAAACAAATATACAAAATTTCATAGACGTATGTATGTATGTATGTATGTATGTATGTATGTATGTATGTATGTTTGTCCACGCATATCTCCGGAACTATTAATCGGATCGTGACCATTTTTTTTTATTGGCTTACATTTTCTTCAACTTAGGGAACAGTGCAAGTTTCATCAAGATCGATTCAGTAATTTTCAAGATATGGACTAATACGTGTAAGTGTGACGGCCTGGCTTATTGATAAGAGCTACGGGTGTAGTGTCAAAGGGAAAACATCTCAAAACCTTGGTCAAATACTAGTGTAAAAACTAAAAATTACGAAATAAAAAGTAATTTAAAAAAATTAAACCGACTTCAAAAAGAAATTAACTCAAAATTATGAAATAACTTTAATTTCGGAAGTCGGTGGCATAAAACTAAAATACAGATCCCAAGACACCGACTTCCGAAATTAAAGTTATTTCATAATTTTGAGTTAATTTCTTTTTGAAGTCGGTTTAATTTTTTTAAATTACTTTTTTTATAAAATGTGGTTTACAGCTTTCCCATGGCTCAATGTTCATAAGGATGCGTATACATTTCTTTTGCATGATAAAGATGTCATAGAAGTCTGTGCTTTCACCCCACAATATTAGGCCATAGTTAAACCACGCATAAGCATAGGCATAGTATGTTGAGAGCGCGGTCTCATAGTTTGTGTTGCTTTTTACCGACTTCAAAAAAAAAGGAGGTTATCAATTCGATACGTATGTATGTAATATTATTGGAATTGCATTATATTCACATATGATAATCTATTAGGGCTTCCAAACAAATATACAAAATTTTATAGACGTATGTATGTATGTATGTATGTTTGTCCACGCATATCTCCGTAACTATTAATCGGATCGTGACCATTCTTTTTTTATTGGCTTACATTTACTTCAACTTAGGGAACAGTGCAAGTTTCATCAAAATCGATTCAGTAATTTTCAAGATATGGACTAAGACGTGAAAGTGTGACGGCCTGGCTTATTGATATGAGCTACGGGTGTAGTGTCAAAGCGAAAACATCTCAAAACCTTGGTCAAATTCTAGTGCAACAACTAAAAATTATGAAATAACTTTAATTTCGGAAGTCGGTGGCAAAAAACTAAAATACAGATCCCAAGACATCGACTTCCGAAATTAAAGTTATTTCATAATTTTGAGTTCATTTCTTTTTGAAGTCGGTTTAATTTTTTTAAATTACTTTTTTAATTTAATTAATGCGTATGTAAATTTTGATAATTTAGTCTTAAGATTTTTAATACGCCGTTGTCGCGCATTTGTAGCTATACAGACGCGATACGCACGCGAGGCAGATACTGGCAGGTACTGCTCTGTAGGATAAAATCACGCCGCCGTCGACATACGTTTCTAAAACGCGCGTCAGCGGCGCGTTTAAAAAACATGGTGTGTACAGACCCATAGGTATCTGTATCTACTTATAATATGTTTAATTAGGTTGTGTGTACCAAATGTCTTAAGAGGAGCGCTAATCTTGCCGACAAACAGTCACGCAGTTTGGCAGGTTTATAAAATGTATAGGTTTGTACAAGTGTTTGGTCCAAAATAAATCTATAAACATAAAATAATTATATATAATTCAAAGTCCTGACTGACTGACCGATATCGCACAGTCTAAACCGCTGGTCCTATAGAGACATGAAATTTGGAGGGTGTGGTCTTTGTGAAGATTAGGTATCCACTAAGAAAGGGTTTTTCGAAATTCCACCCCGAATAGGATGAATGGGGGGAGGGTGAAATTTCACGTGGCCGAAGTCGCGAGCAGAAGCTAGTAATATATATTTGGAACGAAGTTCATTAACGCGGCTTGGGGTAATATATTATATACGAGTGTGTGTGCGTGCGAATATTGCGTATGGAACTTCATTCCTGACGAGGGTCCACTGACCGCACAGGTTTTCTATTTTTTTTACAATTTATGTAGGTACACACATATACAGGGTTATTGGTAAAACATTAACAACCTCTTATGAGGCGAAAAAAAATCTGCTGTTACCTACATTTATGTTCGTATAACTCGTCAAAATGTAGGGAACAGCTGATTTTTTTTTCGCGATTTCAGGTTTGTTCCCATAGTAAAAGAATGTTCATAATGATGAGTAAAATGACCTCTTAAGAGGTTGTTAATGTTTTACCAATAACCCTAAACAGACAAGAAAATTTGAACAGAAAAATAGGTATAAAGGTAATGTTGCTTATTTGTAAAGAAATCTCTTCCAGCATACCTGCATTAGGAAAGTAAATAGATAGATGTAGACGTTTTCTTTATATAGAATAAAGTGTCTTTCCCATTGGTAATAAAATATTACCAATGGGAAAGACACTTTATTCTCTAAAATTGAACGTAGCATTTGATTGTGAAACATTCGTCTTTTTACGATAGAAGTCAGAAGAAAGTCAAAGCATTTATTTTAATTGGATCATTTATCAACACTTTTATATTACCAAACAGTCTGCCAATTCACAAAGTCACTTACTTTACTTAAGTACCTAACTAAAACTATAAAATCTCAGTTTTAATATCACAGCAAATATTAAAGTGTAACCACATTATTGGCACAATACTAAAGTGGCACTTAACTTAAACAAACTTGTACTACGTCTAGAAGCACTTATAACAAGTGCACTCATACTTGGTTATTAAGTATTAAGTTTCTACTTTTTCTCACATGTTTACTTCAATCAAACATTCTGAGGTCGTAGCCCGTTGGTATTACATTAGCGTTGTTATTGTAATGATTTAAGTGGCAGAAAGAAACTTATTGCATTACATATCGAAGAAATTATTTTGAAGTGAGTCTTATCCTATAATGTTTTTCGTCATTGGTGCGTGGATCTGTTTTATGATTGAACATAACTTTGAAAGTAGTTCCAACCCGCATAATTTTTTAAGTTGGCAAAGTAAAAGTTGTAACTTTCTGTTTATAGTTAAAGTTAGTTTCGTTTTTTGGAAACTCATCCCCTAAAGAGGTTGAATATGATGAATGATAAAGGGTATGGAAGTTGGATCATTTTTTTGGAAGCTCATCCTCTAAACTTCCTGACAAGTTGCCGAAGAGAAACTCCATAGACCACACGACTTATAACTTAATAAATAAAAAAATATGCTTAATTTAAATTACCCTAAATCTACAACAGCTTTTGTTTAGGGGTAAGTACAACTTGCGTAATCTTACCCTACCATTATACTCAGCCAACATAGCGACATCTTCAGGTATTGTTTGCCGATCCTTTGAAGCCTGTTCCGATTCGTTCCGTTTTTCCTTACACGGTAGAACAAACAGTGTGTGTACATAATTCTGTTTGTCGGAGAAGATAGGTTTATCAAGTTTCTTTGAAGTGATAAAAGACGGTTTCCTTTTGTCGTCCTTCTATTTGTGATATTTTTAGGATACTGTTTTTGTTGTTGTGGGATATGTTCGGATGAGAAACTGATTCTGCTTTTGTGGGAGATTTGGATTATTAGGATAGGAATGGAAATTTAAAATCTGTACCTTTCTAACCCAATAATAATACTCCTCCAGGTCGTATTTCGTCCAGTCTCAATGAAGACTAGCCTTCGGCGCGGGAGTTATCAAAGTGCACAAGTGTGTGCGCAGCAAAGAGAATATAGGTATAGTCTTTGATGCGCAGACACAGGTTCACTCCCTTTTCCCTCACTCGTATAGTTCGATGAGACGGTAATCCGACACGACTAGAGAGAGATAGATCAGGCGTAGGACCAACGTCTTAACGTACCTTTTTAACCTACTTAGATTATGACTATTAGTTACCGTTATACAGCAATTCTGTGTCATAGTTTGTTGCATTAAGTTCTAGGAAAACTACAAACAGCAAAAGCCTTATAAAAATATAATTCAACAAGCAACGAGATGCAGCTAGAGTAATTATTGCCAGCAAAGAAATACAATCCACAACTTTCCTTCTAGCGTAGCTAAAATACAGCCATGAACCTTATTATTTATAGTTTGATTTACCCTTTTACCTATGGGTAAGGTTACTTTATCATAACCTTTAATATGCGGAAAATATAACCCTCCCATGACTCTTATTTAATTCCCCCATATTTTACACCTAATAGTGCGAGGACAGTAATTTTGTCAAAAGCAATTGAAACAGTAAATTCAATACAGTTGGGGAAAGTTTTCACCAATACTCATGTCTAATAAAGATGCCCTTAGAAAGGGGACCTCTTTTAACGTACCAAAAATCGACTATGACTTTTTTCAAAGACCGTATTCATGTCCGCTTTTGTTTCAACTTAGAATCAAACTGTCTTTGATTAGTAGTCAATGAATGAGGTATAAGCAGATACTATCGTATTGTTGTGAGCATAATAAGGCAGTGGAGGTGGCCATCTTTATTACTCAGTCGTTATAAGTTTCTCCTTTAGTGCCAAGAGGTTTTCTTTTAAAATTAGTGCTGTAATATATAAGCACGTGAATAGGGGCGATAAACCGCCTGGACGAAAGTTATTCGTATCGTATTTTATTGAAATAAAAATGTTATATTTTATGTTCTTTATATTATATTTACTTCTGGTTTTATTCTGGTGGGAGAGAACGCGAAATGGAATTTTCCTTTTTTTTGTAAAATTACCAGGTTGAGGTAAAGTCAAAGTCAAAGTCAAAACTATTATTGCGAACTAAGTGTACAATGTTGGTGTTATGTTATGTTAGTACTTATGACTCTTAGCAGCCTTTTACAAGCATTGCAAATTATCATTGGCCTACCCTTATCATCAAATTAGCATGCATTAAACATTATTATTACTTAATTATTTTCTTTTATATTAAGTAGTACAATTAAATTGAGAAATTATAGTTATGTCAAAATTAAATGCCCATAATAATTAATTTAATACTATTGTATTAAATTATTAAGCAAATTTCAGATACTTAGTACAAATTATAATTATAATTTTATATGAAGTTAAATAAGATGACTAAATCTTATTGTTTGTATAGGACAGATCGTCACTTTTGTAGATGATAAAAAAAAATTATTCTCTAAATATTATTTTACTGAGTAGAAACATTTATGGATTAGGTATAGTTTTAGCCTTTTTTGGAACACTGTTACTGATTTTTCAGTTTTAAATATGTTAGGTTATGTTATTAAGTTAGGTACACAGTAGGTACTGTTAAGGTTGTCTGCAAAAGTCGACCTTATGTATGTGTTGCATTCAAACAGTCAAGCGAACTTAGAATGAGCTTTCAAACTTTTGTATTAAGTTTTTGTTTGGAACAACCAGTGATGGTTTAAGGGCGTTCATGTAAACACGTTTGCTTGAAATAAACCCAGTAAATATAACATTGTATATTTTTAACACCCCCACACAATACACACAACACAGTACTTATCTACTTGTATTTTATGGAGCATAAAGCAGATTTTCGAAAAGCACAGGGTCTGAATTCCTGTGAATATCAGAATCAAATACCACATTGGCAAATATTAAACAAAACTTTCATTGTTTTCGCCTTTTTACTCAACAAACATTGCTTATTAACTGATATCTTGTTACCTACTCAATTTATATCGAACTAAAGCCATTTCCAATTATATGACCTCCACATAAAAGGTCATTGCTCTTTTATCTTCTTCTTCATGTCCATTTCAAGTCCATCAAAGTTATTTACAGTCTTGTGATTTATTGTTAGAGCCTTTTTAGTCCAAGTAAGAGATAAAATGAGTTTATTAATCTTACTTATTTCATTAGATGAGCAAAGTTGGCTCGTTTATTATAGTTACGAGCATAACTAGATGATGTAGGTTTTATATTTAAACTTTAAAAATGAAATAGAGAGGTTTAAAAAAAACAGTTTCATAGTTAACAAGTCTTTGGTCGAGATTTATAAAAGTTACAAAGATCATGTATTTTTGCTAATTACACGTAATCCGATCCAGCCTGTCCCTTGCTGCCATCTCTAAGCCGCCCTAAATCCGTATCCCACACGGAGATCCCTTAGCGTGTAGTTGCTTAGTTCTTAAGTTTTTAAACCCTGGCTGGAGGCCATAATTTATTGAGGCACCCACGGCCAAGCTCGGATAAGCCACCTTCTAGTTTGACCTGCAAGATGCCATATTTAAAAAAGAATGTAGGTACTTTTGCTAAGCGTTAATCCTGCTTCAGTCGCACAACTGTCGTGTTGCAAGAGCAAGATTATTATAATCACACTAATATTATAAAGGCGAAAGTTTTATATGTTTGTTACTTCTTCACGCTCAAACGGCTGGACCAATTTTGATAATTTTATAAATATTTATTAAGATAATTGCATAGAGGTAGCTGACACCCTGGATTACCATATCGGCTAATTTTTATCCCGATATTCCCACGGGATCGAGATTTACGCGGGTGAAACCGCAGGTCCAGCTAGTAATACTATAAACTAATATTATAAAGGTGAAAGTTTGTGAGTGTGTGTTTATATGTTTGTTGCTTCTTCACGCTCAAACGGCTGAACCAATTTTGATAAAATTTTGTATGGAGGTAGCTGACATAACATATAGGCTACTTTTTATCCCAATATTCCTACGGGATCGAAACTTATGCGGGTCAAACCGCTGGGCGTAGCTAGTATTATAATAATAATATTATGTAAAGCACAACATGTTTAGTAACGCTTATAGATCTCAGCCTTAGTTGTCATGAAAAGTAATTAAAAAAATTAAGGAGCATGTGCCTACACAATACACATACCCCGTGATCTGATGTACAGACGCCGCCAGCACATCAAGCTACCCGAAACTTTCAAATTTTCCCAATCCACTTTGAACCTTATGCTTTAGCAATAAAGTTGAAAATCTATGAAAGAAATTTGACAGACTGTAGTAGCTTGATGTGCTGGCGTCTGTACACTTACGCAGAATAAACAAATATTTTTTTCTTATTACCCTTCGATCAATAATAGCACTATTGATCGAAGTTATTACCCAAGTGCGCGACAGCATGGTTTTCACCCCTAGTGGCATCAAGACTGAGATTGAACTAAAATAACTGCCAGCAACTGCATCGGACGGCATGAAAAGTGGTGATTTTTTTCGACGGCGGCCATCGACACTCGTCGGCGACTGTCGTCGATGAGTGTCGACGGCTGCAGTTGACGCTTGTGTTATGAACATTTAGATGCGTTTATGGGGGATTGGCCGCAGAAGGCAACGCACAGGTAACAGTGGAAAGCTATGGGGAGACTTTTACCCAGCAGCGGAACAAAACAGGATAATAAAAGGTAAAGTACCTAGGTAGATACTGGTCGTAAGGTTTTTTGCAATAGTTGATTGTGGGTTCTTTAGTAGCACGAATAAAACGTTAACCTTTTTATAAATAAACTCACAACATTATAGGTGCCCAATCCTCATAGTTGAGTATGATATTGTAACTTTATTAAAGACACGGACAGTAAAAATACTGGTTTACGTATTGCAAGTTCCGGTAGTAAAGGTATTTATTGGATTGCAAAATTAAGTAACTGTGTTTCCGAGTAAGTAGATACAATACAAATGGTATTTACGCTAAGTTGCAGCGGCTTGAAGATTCAGGAGTTAAGTTGGGTTGGGAAGTGGATTCATGGTATCAAAATATTAGTTTCATTCTTCAAAGGAGTGCATCAAACATGCCTTATACCTAGGTATGTCTATGTCGTAGTCGCATTGTATAATCCGCCATATTACATTACGGCTAGGAGCCCCGCGAAGCGGGGCTATGTCCTAATGGCAAATTCAATTTATCGGACGGGCAATGTCATATCGGCACTCGGCAGTGGGGACAACTGTCAAATCGCGTTGTCATTCTATCTTAGTTCGGAAACCGAACTAATCTTACATCCGTTAATGATACGGAGTGAGAACCGCCCGTAACTTCGGCCAAAAGGACGGACTTCGTGCTAGGGAGTAGACCCCCCGACACGAGAGAAGAATATTACTCTTCAAAGCAGTAAAATAATGTTTATGGCCATTTAATTGTTATTTTACAATGATTTTACTCGTTATTTTAATTAATTCATTTAACGTAATTGGCCAATACAATGTTATTTGGTAGTCTCTAGATTCAAATCACGTGCTGGTTTCCCCGTTTCGTTGTTTTGGCCCTTTTCCATAATGTAGTTAAAGGGAATGTTTATATAGCTATTACAAATGTTTACAGAAATATTTTAGATCCTGTACCTATGTACAGTCAACTGTCTGGGGGTCGTTAAAGGTTAGATATCAAATGGTGAACTCAGGAACAGAACTACTGTATACTGCAACTTCATACTAATAACTATGAAGGCCAACATTTCTTTATTAGAGTCTATTATCTTTTTTACTCCTTTTTGAAATATTTGTAATTCTTTTAATTATTAATTAGCTTTCTTTGGGAAGTCTGGAATAATGTCTTTGTATATTATTTTGAGTTGGGCGTTGATAGCTGCGCCACAGTTTCTTACTTTTGTGGCTATCTTCGTTTTCCTTTGTAAATTGTAAACTTAAGTTGTTCCAAATAAACTTTATTTTGTTATTTATTTTAGTTTATGATTTCATTGTCCTTTATATTAGGTACTTTATTACTATAATTTAATTGAATAATAATTTTATTTTTATTTTTAAACTGACAAGAACAGGAAGGTAATAATCATTAAGGCAAGGGCAGGTTTGAAATTTAAACTTTATTCCTTTCTCTAAAAAAATATTAGAATCACAAAACACACTTCCACGAATTCATTATTTTTCAGACTGTTCATAAACATAACTGTAGGATAACGTGTGTGTAACAGATAACTGTGACATAACGTGTTGGAGGTCCAATCTGAAAAAAACAAAAAAAAAAAAACCTCTCATTTATGAAACACCAACTTGTAAAAAAAACTCAATTTATTTCCCGTTCCGCTGTGAGATCTGATTCGCTTTCCCGTTGTTCATTGATATTATTAAATTTTGTAACGACATCCATCGAAAAGCCTTTGTCTGTCTGTGTTGCCATTAATAAATGTCACAATACCTTGATAATATGGGCAAAAAATATATTACCAGCACATCAAGCTACTACAATCTGTCAAATTTCTTTAATATATTTTCAACTTTATCGCTAAAGCAGACGATGAAATATTCCGACTAAGTGCTGATTTCTGATTCTTTCTGCTGATTTCTGATTCTTTTCTGCTGATTTCTGGGCTGATTGAGGGGACATTTGATGATTCCTCATCCAAAAAAAAAAAAAGTGCTGATTTCTCAATCATCAGATAACTTTTCTTCGAGGAATAAAATTGACGTTTGACAGTTTTTATATGAAATAACTGTTGATTTTAAAAACATTGAAAATATCAAAGAATTTTATTGTTTCGAGCGACTTTTACAACAGATCTTGGTAAGTTCACTTTCGTCGGAGACTAATAGGCGTGATGATATAACCTTAGGTTCAGTTCACACCGCGACGTAGTAGACACCCCCTCAGTGAATTGTGTACCTTTAAGTGTAGTAGATAAGGTCTATAATTGTATTGCTATCTTGAAAACTTGAAAAAAAGGTGAGGAACAACACTTCTCCCGGGAGATAGGGTCCGTGGGGTCGCTACTGCCCAACAGCTCGCCACATGCTGCCCTGCGGGTTTCTGTATCCCGCTTGGTCTGGCTCCTCACCTTAGACCTGTTCTGGCAAAGTAAACTCTTCTGGCACAGGCCTAGAGTTCGGAGCGCGCAAGCCCCACCACGACGTTAACGTAGAGACGGCGGTGGGGTTATTATTTATTATTATTAGCTACCCAAAACCTGAGGAGATATTCTCGCAATTTTAAGAACGTTCACAGTCTGAAGGCAATTCCCGTAATTAAAAATGTTTAAAATCTAGTCGCAATCTCATGCAACCGACAATCAATGTCAAAAACTTGTCAAAAATGTAGGGAAATTAGAGGTAGGTATTTTTGACATATTGAAACTGAGATCAGACTGTGAACGTTCTTAAAATTACGAGAATTGCCCCTTTGATCTCTTCTCTCACCTTTATTTCTCTCGATTTATTAACCGCCGACGGAAAAAGGGACTTCCATTTTTCCGTCGGGGTGCCGCACGATGTGTGTTGTTAATTTAAAACCTATAACACTTGTTATAGGTTTTAAATTATCCACACATCGTGTCGATAGCGTAGCGTGTGTATGGCCAGCTTCACCATTTGTGGAACGACGTAAAATCGATACCTCAGTGTTATTTTTTCATTACCTCTGCCAGGTTCACTGTCCTATGAAAATATTGAAGTGCTCCACAATTAGGCGTACGTTTAATTTAAAACGTTTTTTATGTTCCGGACGGATTTCAAAGGTAAATTTTGTTTAAATTTAAATCGCATTTGGATATTTTATTTTTACAGAGACAAATAGTATTAAATGTTTTTTCATTTGTTTGTTTGTTAGTAAAGTGCCTTCTATGTATTGAAAAAGGCCTCCTGTCTTTTGAGAGGGAGTGGGCCGTAATCCACCACACGGGCCAAGTGCGGGTTGGTAGACGTCACATGTCTCCGAATATTTGGTTCTACGACATGCCGGTTTCCACACGATATTCCTGCATCGTTTTGAGAGCAATCAATGATTATGAATAAATTATACAAAGAAAAGCGCCTGTCCGGGTTCGAATCCACGACCTGCAACTCCTAAGTCGGAGCCGTTACCAAAACCGGCTCTTGTCTTAGAATCAAAAATTCGAAGACATGTGGCATCTACCAATCCGCACTGGGCCCGCGTGACCACTCGTTCCTGAAGACAGAATAAGAACATTATAGGCCGATTATGCTTATCAACCTTGTAATTCTTAAAATATTGCCCATTTTCCTCCTTATAAACAGATTAGAATGCCTGAAATCACGACTCCGAAAACATGCAACCGACGCCACTCAGTGCAGGATAAAGTTAATTATTCACTCGTAGTGTTCTAAACCACATTTTAACGTACCATTGTGAACTAGATCGTAGCGAAAGGGAGAGTTTCAAACAAATTACTGACTTAATCCTTGTTAACATCGGCCGGTTTCACTTTCAGCTTAGAAATTATAATATTTGTATAGTTGGAAATATTTTTAGAATGACCTATTTAGCATGGTGGTGATAGTGGTGGTGGGTTGGTGGTGGTGTTATGGTATGGTATGGTGGTGTGGTATGGTATGGCTGCATCCGGTTAAACTGGAAACCGACCACAACATTGTTGGGAAAAGGCTAGGCAGATGATGATGATATGATACGGTTAGAAAATGGGTATGGAAGTAAAAGACATATCTCGCGGCGACCCCATGAAATAAATTGGGATGAGGGCGGGAGAATGAAGATGTTTGTTCTTTAGTATGTTGCCCCGTTATGCAAGTTTATCTGATTAGAAAATAGGTTTGAATGTCACATAATTTAGGAAGGTGATGTTTCTAAATATAGTGGTATTACCACATGAGTAGACAAACGTTGATTTCAGAGTGACTAGCATTATTTAAAAAGTTATGAAATGGTTTGAAGTTGTAGTGTAAGCTGAACTTTATTGCGTAGGAATTAAAGTTATTTTTCCAAATATTCATATTTGTTTACATGTTTGGCAATTAAATCGCAATCGCATTGCTATAACTCTGCCTCACCTTTCATGGAGAACAGGCGTGATATTATGTTAGTGTGTTTCTTAACAGACGGATTGAAGAAGGCTATTTTTTGCAGACAAGACGCTGTGCTGGTCCCCATAAACTTCTTTGTCCAGGAAGAGGGTTTCCTACTCTATTGGTTGGTTGGTTAGTGGTCATACATAACTTTCTCCTCTAGCCACTAAAATGTCCCGCTCTCCGCGTGACATCGTCTAGAATGTCCCAGAACATTTTTTGTTTGCGCGCGAAGGGGCGCCTACTCACTTTTATACACGACCCCTACACAAAAAATGCTGTCTTTTTTATTACTGTTAAGGGAGCAGTGGTGGCCCAGTGGTAACGGCCCAGACCTATGAGCCGTAGGTCGTCAGTTTGAACCCAAATAGGCTTTTTTATGACTTTGTGTATAATATATCACCACTGCTCTCAATGTGGCGAAGGAAAACATTGTGAGGAAATCAGCCTGTCCTAGAACCAACAATTCGAAGACGTGTGACAAGTGGCCCCGCGCGCCCGTGCTAA
Organism: Oligia latruncula; assembly: GCA_948474745.1. Taxonomy (NCBI): domain Eukaryota; kingdom Metazoa; phylum Arthropoda; class Insecta; order Lepidoptera; family Noctuidae; genus Oligia; species Oligia latruncula. The sequence continues at coordinate 6,537,088 of OX419693.1, read as the reverse complement.
ATAACGGCTCCTTCCCTTTCGAAGTGAGGGGGCCTGTGTCCCAGGCAGTCGGAACATTATCTAAGCAGATTATGCATTTTTTTTTTCGGATGGGAAATCATCAATGACCCCTCCCGCTCTGGGTGGAGCGGAAGGGAGTGTCATACTCTTACTGACTAAAACCCACCCATGTTCTTTCTCTAGGCCTCCCCTAAGCACCTCTACTTCGACCAGTTTTGTGCTTCTCGTATCCAACGGGTACGCCACGTACGGGGGGTGGGTATCTAGCTATACTTGCATTAAATATAAACCACCTTATAGTGTTAACAGGTATTTAAATTAATTTGATTACAAATTCAAATGTTAATTAACAATTTGTTAAACCTAAGTGCCCGAACCGACGCATTGGTTTTTCGCAAAGGTAATAAAGAAGCAAATACAGAGATTTCGAGTAAATATAGGTATAATAATCTTGCTGGCATGTCTAAACTTACAAGCTCGGATAACGTTGGTTTGCATTGGTCACTGTTTGGCAAATGCGCCAACGTTCCAACGTGGTTTTCTTATCGAACACAATTACAGGACAGTAGTGGTTATTTATTGGAGATCTTATTCTGTGTAAAATAAACAGTTTTAAAATTCAATTCATGTGTTTATATATTGCCCTTCACCTCCATTCCCTAAGAAAGAAAGACTAACATTTAGGAGAAAAAACAGAAGGAAAGGAACTTGAGTTTTTACTACCTTATTTATTACTAGCTGCGCCCCGCGGTTTCACCCGTATAAGTCTCGATACCGTGTGAATATCGGTATAAAAAGTATCCTTGCTCCTAATTCAGGGGGTCTACTCCGAAGCGGCTAACCACCGTATCGGCCGAATGTTCGGTCATTTTCTACTACCTTTCCTTTTATATTGACTATAGGTTTCGACCAAACTGTGCCAATCCGAACCTTTTTAGAACCCTTACCCTTTTTTTACCATTTTTTTTAATTCATAGTAGGACAACAATATTCGAATCAGAAAATGACCGAACATTCGGCCGACACGACAATCAACCACTTCGGAGTAGACCCCCAGGTCATGGTCTACCCCTGTGCTAATTTTTATCCAAATCCGTTTGGTCATTTTAGCGTGTAAGCGTAACAAACAAACATTAAAAAAATTAAATGTTTTCTCTAGTTCAAATTATAAACCTACTAGCTGACGTGGCGCCATCTATTATCATAATAACGTTCTTGTTGTTGTTTTCCTCGGGAACAGCACTTTTTTCGGGATGAAAGGTACCCTATGTCCGATTCTGTACACCTGACAACGTATATGCAAAATTTCAGGATGATCGGTTCAGTGGTTTAGGCGTGAAAAGGTAACAAACAAACTTACTTTTGCATTTATAATATTAGTTAGGATATGAGACTGTGGCTTAGCAGTATGCTCTATGTAGTTAGGAATCGAAGTTCGACTTTAGCTTGAGTAGTAGCAACGCACTGCTAAACTGCACTCCAGCACGTCTCGATTTTAACAAAGCAGAACCAACTCACTATCACTAACATTCGTCAGTTACTACCCTAAAACCCTAAAGCCGCGAATTTCGCTGATCAGAATACGCCCTTAGATCCATATCAAAAGCGCAATAAAGCCATTCCTTGGCCAATAAGGGTGGGCCATAAAACTTTCACGTAACACAGGCTGTGGGTCTGTTGGTAAGCTGCAATTTTTATTGTCTTCGCAGTGATCGAATGTTTGTTTATACTTGTAATGTGGGTCAACACTTAACTGTAGTGGTGTGGACGTGTCGATTAAAGTGGGCTGTTTGTCTTGTACTTAGTTATAATTGAAAACAGAAAGGTACAGGAAATTAGTGCAAGCCTACAAGTAGTTGTTCCGGGTCTGGCTGTTTGTGTATGTGAGTTTAAATGTTTGTAAACGCACCCACAATACAGGAGAAATTCCTAGTGTGGGGCAACGTTTTTATTAAAAAAAACAGTATAAACAGATTTTTTTTTTTTAAACGTAATTTAATACAGCCAGACACGGAACAACTACTTGTAGGTCATACAAATATTTGTTCCGTGCGGGAATCGAATCCGCGACACGCAGCGCAGCAGTCAATCGCTTAACCACTGCGCCAACCGTGCCGTCAATTGTAATGATTGTCAAACTTTTGAGCCAAGAATATGACAATGACTCTTTCTAATATTTTTTTATACTTATTCGGTGAGAACACAAGTTAATAGTAGGTAACCTTTATCTCTCTCATTTTCTGAAATAATTTATAATCATAAAGTTAAGTTCTAATTAACTCCGTGAAAATTAAACAAAATGGTAGGGTAGCCTGTAGGCATTTCTCTATTTTCTGCACTGAACAAAATAATTTCTTACTACAGCACATTAAAGCGATTTCATTAAAACTTACTGACTTTATACCGTAAGAAGAAATGTTTGTAAAAGACAAAACAGTAACTTTTAATGATTGAACATAATATTTACTGAAAAAAAAACAAAAAAAAAGGAAATCCACCATTACTGTAATTTAAGTAAATTTAAATAGTTTCATGAAATGAATAACACAGTTAATTTCGTGGCCTTTTAGCTACTTAAAACGTTAACGTTTACTGTCATGACGGTACCTAACATTTTGCCTCAAGCTTTAACAGTTTTCGTATCAGTAAAAATACTATTTTGAACGTGTTTAAAGCAGTTCAGATAAATGTTTTTTTTATTTTTTATTTACTGCTGTTTTCTTTCAGTGTGAAAGACTTAACATTCTTATTAGGTTCTGATACTTTCAGTAAATAATTCGGTTTTCGCGTAAAAAAGTCCACCTCTGACGCTGTACACGAATTGACTACTTCTATTGTTTCAAACCTTAATAATAATAAAAAAGTACTTACTGTATTTTTAGACCTCGCGAAAGCGTTTGATACCGTTCCCATTAAAACCCTTCTACAAAAACTCGAAAACATAGGTGTCAGAGGTCCACAACTCCAGTTCTTCCAAAGTTACCTCACAGGTCGAACGCAAGTGGTTAAAATAGGAAACATCGTTAGTAACGAGCTTCCTATTGAGTATGGGGTGCCACAGGGGAGTATTCTTGGTCCTACACTGTTTCTGGTTTTTATCAATGACCTCTGCAATCTAAGTATTCCAAATTCTAGTATTGTAACTTATGCAGATGATACCGCAATAACTTTCTTCGCAGACTCCTGGTCAGAACTTCAAATTAAAGCTCAAAGGGGTCTCGACTCCACCCTTGACTGGCTTTTGGCTCACACTCTAACACTCAACACAAGCAAAACTAAATATATCACTTTTTCTATTAGTTCAAAATCCCAGCCTAAAAATAATCTAACACTCACAGCTCACACATGTCTCACACAAACTACACTAAATTGTAACTGCGCTCAAATAGAGTCTGTAAATAATATTAGATAATACCTTAAACTTTAAGGCCCATGTGGACGTATTGACCGGCAGAGTGCGTAAGTTGATGTTTATTTTCAAAACGCTTAGAATTGTAGCTAACCAATTTATTATCCGCAATGTCTACTATGCGCTCTGCCAGTCAATAATAACCTACTGCATTTCTTGCTGGGGTGGTGCTTCTAAAACCACATTACTTCCATTGGAAATTGCGCACCGAGCGATATTAAAAATTGCAACCTTTCGTCCAATTTTATTTTCAACCACTCTGTTATATAAAGAATGCAATGTTCTTAATGTACGACAATTGTTTATTTTTCATGCAATCTTATCTCAACATCACCTTACTCCCTTTGTTAAACTTAAAAAACGACGTAAGGATTTAATTTGTTCCCTTCCACAGCCCCGCTTTTCCTTTACGAAAAAATTTTTCTATTATCTTGGTCCTTTCTTGTACAACAAAATTAATGCAAATATTTCAGTATATTGTTTGTCCGTTCAAGAATGTAAATCAGCAGTTCGCTCCTTCTTACTAGACAAAACGTATGACGAAACTGAATCTTTTCTTCCACACTGAATCATTTGTCTTCTACACTTTCAAAAGTACACACACACGCTTCACTCATACTCTCAAAACACAAACACACACACACACATGAACCCACCCCCACATACACCCCCACACACACACATACACCCACACAGCACACTTACTCATATCTGATATAGACTTTAATACTTTCAGGCATATTCCATATTTGTTGTTTAATGTTTTTAAAACTAATATCATTATTTTTTTTTAAATTGTAACACTAAGCAATTGATTTCTCCATTCTTGAGGGATACGGCACTGTTTCTCTTTACTACAGGCTATTATGTAGCCTATCTAAGAGGACAGTACCCCAACCATTTATGTTGTGTACCAGTGTTCATTGTAAAGTGCAACTGTTTTTAATGTATTTACTGCAACATCTTTTTATGCAATAAATTTTTATTATATTATTATTATTATTATATTAGTAACTTCATCATCTTTTTCCAAGTAACCGTACAAATTAATATATTAATAGGTAGCTCACATGGTATGAAGTTCAGTCAATCAGTGATATCAATAAAGAATCCGCCGGACTAACATTAAGCCTCTTTTAAATGCACTCCAATACATTTACCGAAGAGACCCAAAAGAACAAAGACTACATACAATTTATAATGAATCCAAGTACAATTCGTACAATGGTATTATCGTACTCGGATCGGAACGTTTTCCAATAAAATACTCTCAAAAGAGAAACAATGGAAGCATTAACACACGATTCTCGGTACCGATTCCGATCGAATTTCAATTCCGGAAAAACGCATCGAATCGAGAATCTGGCAACGTATTAAAAGGAGAGGGGTATCGGTATTATAGCAGAATAACCTCTTTATGTGCTCTCGCATGATGTAAAGTACTGTTAGGTACCTACGGAAAAGTTTCGCTGTTACAAAAAGGACAGTGTGAGGTCATAATTATTGATAGACATATCGCTCATTTGGAGAAACATCGACGTAACTTATTTTTTTTTTTTATGTCTTTGCTTTCCTAACGTAAATACGCTTTCTAAGTGCCTTGTCATATTTAACTCATTATTGGGAAAAAGTACATTTACGTATATAATCCGCGTATAATGTTCCCACTTCTAGGAGACAAGCTTTGTCTCTGTGAGAGTTAATGAGCCGTAATCCATTACGGGGGCCCAATGCCGTCTTCGAATTTTTGGTCTTAAGACATGGCGGTTTCCTCACGATGTTTTCCTTCACCGTGTGATAGACATATCTTAGAAAAATGCTAATGAGGTGAAATGGTGGCTAGTGACCGAGGTTAGTATATTATAGTTCTTTCAGTGTGCTTTGTTAATAATAGCTATACAAAGCTAAAAGGTTATTTTAGCGCGTGGCCAATACCGGAACTACCGCCGCCTTCTTGTTTTGTCAAAACAATTTCTGTGACAATTTCACAAATGTTTACTAAAAACGCTTCCCTGTGAATGCCATTCAGGCGCCTATAGATCCTTCTAGCACTCCACATTGATAGATAAAGGTTGTTTGTTACAGTAATCCATAAGTAGGTTCCAATGGTTTATAATTTTCTAGCCATCATACTAATTTTTTTCTATTCGTAAAAAAATACTCACTTTCATAGGTAGGTGCTAAATTGAGCCCACACTAATATTATAAAGGCGAAAGTTTGTGAGTGTGTATGTGCGGGGGTGTGGGGGTGTGTGTGTGTGTTTATATGTTTGTTACTTCTTCACGCTCAAACGGCTGGACCAATTTTGACAACATTTTGTATGGAGGTAGCTGACACCCTGGATTAACATATAGGCTACTTTTTATCCCGATATTCCCACGGGATTGACATTTACGCGGGTGAAACCGTGGGGCGCAGCTAGTGTTATATAAAGAAATTTATTCATTTTAGCAAACGAAGTTATACAACTTTTAAGACTACGTCAGTTTCATAAGTTAATCATTGATAAGGCACTCAAACTTTGTACTTAGTAAAAACCGGATATAAGCTCCAAACATTCTGAAGATCGATTTTAACGGAGATATGTCTCTTTCAGTTTTAGCCAGTAATCCTATTACCGGCTTATCATCCCATTATCTACTAGAAAGACCTTTTAAGAAAACGGATCGGAATAACTATCGGGAATCTGTCATAACCACACTGCCAGAACATTTTCATATTTTATTTATCTCGAAAAAAACATTGACAAAAAACAACAGATAATATTAATGTAGTTTCTGCTTAGATTTAGTTTAGTTATTACTTACTAAATATTATTGACATACTCGTAAATTAATGTTTTAGTATTTCTTTTACGTATTTTTTTTTGGGAAGTAAGTACCTATGTTTTTTTTTAGCCTAAGGTGCTTTGCAGATGGAGCAACTTTAGTTGAGACAACTATCAACTTTTTGAAATTTTCCTTTAAAACTTGCCTGTTGCTACAACCAAATAGCCCGAGATGGTATGTAAACAGCCATTTGCCAGTTGCTACAATAGTTGCTCCATCTGCAAAGCGCCTAAATGTTCTGGAGTGGCGACGGCGTAGCAGAAGGCGCAGTGTTGGAAGGCCTCCTACAAGGTGGACGATGACCTTGGAAAAGCCGCGGGAATCTGCTGGATGCGAGAAGCACGGAACGCGGTCGATGTGGCGATGCTCAGAAGAGGCCTATGACCAGCTGTCTGAAATGATGATGATAAATTTTTAACATTTATTACTACTACTGTCCGAATGTGATAACTAAACTTTATTTATTTATGACATATATATTTAGTCGAACCTAAGAATTCCCATTTCGCGCTCCTAAAAATATTATTAAAAAAATTTTTTGATGCCCAATGGGCTCCTCCCTTTTTCTTTAATCTTATGTTATATACTTGTATATAGTAGGTATATATTATTATATTTTAGTGTTAGCTTGTAAATCGTAATCGTTTTTCAATTGTCTTGAAATATTATGCAGTAGGTATGCATATCATGAAAAAAGTTCGATATCGACGCTGTTCTATCCGAAACCCTATTCCGTGGCCTTTTACAATGGTTTGTGTACGGAAATAGAAAACCACAACTATATTGAATCCATTTCCGTCTCAAGATTGGCTCTCAAGATAGACATCGCAATTACTTTATATTCGAATAACAATAAAACTGTGTCTTGTACCGTGCGCACTTAAATTATTGTTGTTTTGATCTTCAAACCGATCAGGGTTCTGTAAAAGACCGCAGTGTGTCTTGGACTGGAAACAATGTAATTGGAGAATTGTAATTGAAATGTCTTCAATTATTTTATGACAATTTATTTTGTTCAGCTCAATTGTTTCATACCTTTAAATTGGACTGTAATGGTTTTGGTTTATGTTATTGGTTAAAAGCCATTATTAATTTGAAAATTGATTAATTTAAGGAAAAAAGTAATTTTCAAATTAATTTAGCAATTATTTATGTATTTCCATAGACACATGTAAAGTCAACAAAAGAGTTAGGTATGCAGGATCGTCGGATATAGTTGAAGTTTAGTAAGAAACCGATAGATGTTTTCGAATAAAATTTAATTTTAATAATAGAAGACAAACAGCACATTTATCAAATTAAATTTCAGTCGACAACATCCATCGGTTTTTTACTAAACTTCAACTATATCTGACGATCCTGCATACCTAACTCTTTTGTTGACTGTACCTTGGTTAGGAGCAAGTTCAAAGAAGTCAAGAATATCGATAAACTGTTAGATGCTGCAATATCCAGTGGGATCGGTGTTCACTTCCCTATCATCGTCATATTTTACTATGCCCAATGCCCTCGGGAAGCAAGGGGTAATTCCGAGCATATAACACCTGATTTCCTATTAAATTTTGATGGCATGCTAAAATATTGTTATTACCTACATGCATTCAAAGAATGTTCCGAGATTCATGTTAGTATAGACATTACAGAGCAAAACGTAGGTTCAAGCTTCATACCATTAAAATTTATGTTAAACGTGTACAGCCAAGTCGGAATTTACATACGAAAAATATACATAAAATGACGTCATCCTGCAAATTTTATACATGTCATTTTGCAAAATTACACATCGTTCACACAAATTTCGTATAAAATGTTAATTTTCTTAGAGGTGTGACAATGGCCACATTTGGATCAAGGACCGTTATTACAATGGCTCATTTCTTTCTTTTTGTCACAGTTCTGTTTAAAGCGACGGGTCGTCGGAAATAATTTTGACATAAAGAAAATGTTTAATTTTACGTAGATAAGGTTTGAGTTCTGTCTTACAATACGACAGACGTAACTTGGCCGGCCTGAACTTTGCGCGGAAGGCTGCGCAGTAAGATTTTTTAGGAACCAAATGGTGACATGAGGCGAGTGCGAGTGAGAGAACATGCGCGAAAGTTCTTAGTGCCTATGTTCAGGCCCGCCAAGTCGTCGGTCGTATTGTACGTAAATGGGGTTCAAGATTATGGCAGTGGGTCTTGTTGGTTTAAGATATACGAGTTTTAGTTATAACAAGCTTTTTGTGGCGTAATTTTTAAAATAAAAGAAAGAAAATACATTACATTTATTACCTAGCTATTTATCCCGTATGTTGCACCTGCCATGTTTTGTCTCTGCATCACCCTAAGGTTGACTGGTAGAAAATGCCTCAGGCATTAAGTCCGCCTTTGTACAGTATTTCTATTACTTGTGCATAAAGTTTTAATAAATAAATAAATAATAAAAAACAAGAAAAAATTCAATCAATCATCGAAAATCAAAAATGGCATTGTTGATTTAATGTCGTTTGTTTACTATTCGGTATCGAAATATAATTGTAAAAAACGTGTTAATAACGCATTAAAGTGTTACTGAAATTTAATTGGAATTTTTAAAGCCATCCGAAAAAACGAGAAGCACAGATCCAGTCGAAGTGACGATGCTTGCGGAAGGCCTATGTCCAGCAGTGGACGTCTTTCGGCTGAAATAATGATGATAATGATCCTAAAAGTCACCACAGCATTTTAATTTTTCATTTGGGTTACAAATATTCCACAAAAACTTATCTACTTCTACGTAGATAGGTACTTATCCACACAGGCGAAGGGCCGCAGCCTAGGCCGTAGTCGCAGGGCAGGGCCTTAGGGCCGCAGTTTAATTTCGAGCTCTGTTTATTCCGACCAATAACCTTAATATTACTTCTAAAAATCGCCGAGAAGAGATTGCTTAAAAAAAACCGGTCAAGTGCGAGTTGAACTCGCGTGGAGAGGGTTCCGTACGATGAATATTTTATCTTCTACCATGTTTTTTCAAATCTGACCCAAATTTGTTTGTGGTAACTAAAAGAAAACTTATCATTGTAATTGAAAAATATGTTCTCCCATATATTTCACCTGAAAATGTAAGTTTGTACGCACAATATTGAGAGATTTACCATGTTGTTTTAAGACCACAGACTTCTTATAAGTTTTCCTGTAACGTATAGGTATAGAGCTATTTTCTAAAAAAAAAATCAAAATTTTGGGCTTAGTAGTTTCGGAGATAAGGGGGAATTAATGGTCTATTTTTGTCTAACTTTAATACAATGTATACATTAAAATTATGAAAAAAATATATTTGAAATCCAGTCACAGTAAGCCCTTTCATTTGATATGTTACACGGTACAAATTGTGAAACTTTTTTTAAAATTTTCTATTTGCCCCCCAAAAATGACTCCCATATTCAAAATTAATTTATTTACGTTACACGTCTGTGTTTGGGATACAGAGATTCATATTTTGTGTACCAAATTTCAATTTAATCGGTCCATTAGATTCGGAGCAAATTGGCTGTGACAGACGGACGGACAGACAGACACACAAGTGATCCTATAAGGGTTCCGTTTTTCCTTTTGAGGTACGGAACCCTAAAAAGGAACCAGATTATTCTGATGAGGCGAATCAAGGGCCTACGCAGACCATTAGGGTTCATCGACCCGCCTTAGTATCGTCAGGACCGTGATGCCGTTCGTTAAAATCCGTCGCGTCGTTTCACACAGCAAATTGCATCAAAAGAATTCCGTTGATTTCAATTTCCAGTCTTTCAATCGTTAGGGAGTGAATTTTCGATTGAATACTGAGTTGGTGCCGATAACTACATTCAATATCAATTCAGGTATTACCTGATTGGAGAGCTGGTCAATTTAAAGCAATTTCTGACGATGTGTTTTTGTCTGTAAAACTCCTCAAAATACCCTCTATTTGAATAAAATAAGACCCATACTAATAAAAAAGCTTTGGTAAAATGGAATCTACCTTTTCCTAGGCCAAAATAAAGCCAGGCCATCTATTTTATTACTTACTTAATTTCTTTTTTGTCCAATTTGATCGCCTGGATGGATTCCTATTTACTTTTATTTCTGTCCATTCGTTCCATTAATTCCATCTCTTTCATTATTTATCTACTTACGGTGAATTTCATCAATGAAACTACACGCGATCAGCGGTGGTATTCTGTAAAAAATAATCTCACCGTGAAAACTTAGGTGAAGTGAGCGTCAATAGTGTCAATTCCTAGCAAAAGCAAACTCACTTCACCCAAGTTTTCACGGTGAGATTTTTACAGAATCGACCGGCTGCACATTTAAACCGCGCCAACAAGAATCACCGCCAACAGCGGTCAGTGTCACCATTGTTGTTAAATATCGACACTGACAGCTCTTGAACGCGGTTTATATGTACTGATCGCGTTCAGTGTCATTGGTGAAATTCGCCCATAATATGTGTAAAAGAATCCTCCCAAACGTGCATCAAAATTGCAGAAATTTTATGAGTTTCAGACAATTTCAGTTCAACAATTAATGGGTTCAATAACGTGTTATCGGCTCTCAGTTTAAAATTACGGCCCAGACTTATGACGACGCCAATGGTAATCGAAACCAACTCCATTAATATCTGAAACAATAAAAACGTCATATTTAACAGTTTTCAATAACCATTAAAGTCGATATGGTTAGGTTTTTCGCACTTTATTAAGGACTATATTGATTGAAATTCGTTGAACTCTTACGATTAAAAGTTAAAGCGCATCTATAAGCAATGCGCGGAAAAGGCATGACCGAACATCATCGGCTCGTTGAAACCAGGCGTCGACAACCAGACTCAAAATCACGTAACCGGATCGGCTTAGCACCTTTGAGGCGTCACCCCGCATACGGCGGCCATCGGCTGGGTGAAGGTGGCGACGACCCTACGTTATCGAGACAATGGCTCGCCCTAAGCGGGTGGTCGGCGTGCCGTAAGCGGGTGATCAGCCCGCCGCCGCGGTGACTGCTGTTTACTATTTGATCCCGACTCCGAGCCGAGGTGATGCCGCCACGATCCTTAGAAGTGCGCGTTCCAATATGGAGTTTCATTGTAAGAATCTTGAACGGCTCGAGTTGAGGCGATTCTAATCCCGTGCAGTGCTTATAAGTATGCGTTGACCCTTAAGACTATTCCTGGCGACCGCTCTGTCCTCGCGTTAGAACTTTTTTAATAAAATCGACTTTTCCTCTTTCCCTAAGGAATAAATTTCGATAGCAGTGGTATTTTACATTCGGGGTTTTAAATCATTAATGTTTAGAGGACCAGAGTTTGTGCTAATTATAGAGTTTTGTTAACAATTTTGTAAAATTATTTCTACTTGACGCACTTGCTTAAATATTTGTAGGGCGGCTTAAATTCTTCATAATTGGGGCAAACGGTCGTTTGTTACAAACAATTTGGCCTGTAAATAACATAAATTACCCCTTTGCCTGGAGATTAGACTAACATTATTGCAGCTGAGTCAGAACCAGAAAAGTCAATGATACCAATTTATTAAAAAAACAACTTTAATTATGCTGTTATATACATACAGCCGTAAATTTAAATAAAATTACTTAACATAACATCACGCCTGTATTCCTTGAAGGGTAAGGTAGAAGTGCAGCTATAGTACACCCACATTTCGCCAGTTATGTTTAAATTATGACGTCACAGGTCTTCGAATTTTTGGTTCTAGGACATCGGCATGTCCTATAAATTTCGGCGTTTTATCACGATGTTTTCTTTCACCGTTTTGAGAGCAGTGTTGATGAAATAATTTACACAAAGTAAAGCGCCTGTCTAGGTTCGAACCTACGACCTACAACTCGTAAGTCGCGGCCTATTACCACTGGGCCACCACTGCTCCTACCACTGGGCCACCATTGCTCTTTATGGTGTATTTATTGTAATGAATCCATACAAATTGCCCGATTTGGTGATGCTTAACTGTCTTATTAACGTAAATCTGCTTGGATTGCTTATTATCTTATTAATTTCGTAACAAATTCATTATTTCTAAACATTTATATAGTCATGAAATTATTATTTTTCTTTACGAACCTAGGTTCAAATCAGATCTTTTGATTTTTATGGTTTTTCGCACAGGTGATTTTCGTGACCGCAAAAATGTTATTAGCACTTAAATCGGTGATGTTGCCAATCCTTTTATCCAAGTTTACGACATACCTTCACGTGACAAAGAGTCTCATGTGATGTCAACTAACCTAGGTATCACATACATTAGAGAGAAGGAAATCTGTCATCATCAAAACAACATCCTTCTCCATTATAACATCAAACAATCAACTCTGTCCATTGCTGGACATATAGGCTTCTCCCAAGCGCCACAACACCCTTTCCTCCACCTTCTGCATCCAGTCTGTCCCAGCCACCTTCTTTAGGTCGTCCGTCCATATTATAGAGGAACAGGGTGTAAAGCTCACTCATACTCTATAAAAAAGGGAGATCCTCCGACCAGACGGGAGTTGTGTCTGGTGGGCAACTGCCCAATGATTCATGTCGGGCCGTTGTATCTATGCTAATCGCGCGGTAAACTCTGCTTGCGCGATGCAGGATTTGCGTGACGTCAGTATGACGCGTTGTTACCATGTGGCGTTGTAGATACCGCTACAATATAGCTGGGGGGCGTCCACCAATACGCTTGTCTACGCGGTCTACACTCCAGCACTCGTCTTCTCCACTGGCCACTGCTTGTACAATCATGTTCAGTGTATGTCCAATCTTGTGTGTTCTCTTTGTACAATACACCTATTATTATTATTTATTACCGGTCCTTCGACAAACATGGCCAGCCACTGCCACTTCAGCTTGGTTACTCTGTAAGATAAGTCGAAGCCAAACCAAGAACCAAGCTGAAGTGAAGAGTTATCTTAGTTCTTTTCCGGATAACTTCATTTCTGATTTTATCTTAAAAAAAAACTCTTAGCATATCCCGTTCCAGTGACCGTGGATTTGTGGACCAGCCGAACAGTCAATGTCTAAGTTTCGTCATAACACGAACTTTAAGTCGTTCATGGTGCGTGTTCCGACACATCATCTCGAGAAGTTCCTCAAGGAAGAGTTCTGGCTGAAGGGTGTTGGACACCGCGCCGGTTTCGTGGCCGGACACATGACACCTGTCAGCGAAACACGACGCAGACACTTCTTGTTCGTTAGTTTTTTAGTGTACTTAATTATAATGTTGTATGTATTTATAGTATTTTTAAGTTATTAATATTGTATTGTATGTGTTTTATGGGCCTTGATGCCTGAAATAAATAGATAAATAAATAACGGGCAGGACGCACTATTTGAAAACCTTAGTCTTCAAACATTGCGGACTAGGCGACGAGAAGACTTTGCTAAATCCTTATAAAATAAAAAATTTAAGATCATTTAAAACCGAAGAAAATCAAATAATAATAATTAAACCCAGGCTGCGTTCCTGTCTACATTTCTACAGCTGAAAGACAGAAGATTTATATTAATCTTAGTATGAAACCCAAAGTATACGGAACAATTCAAACAGTTCAACATTCTGAAGTATAATTATTATATCTCTCTTCACCAACATTCATTAACAAAAGTTTTTGTTGCGATGAAAACGATATTTCAAACAAACTTAATAATTAGACGTGGATAAACTTAGTTAATGTTTCAGAGGAAGTACATTTCTGCGCCAAATCCTCGGGTATTATGGCTCATTTACTCAAAGAGAGTGTCTCGCCCGTCGAGAGGCGAGAATTGCTATTATCGCGCTCGTGTGTTTACTTACATCTAAGCGAGAAAAAGGAATTATCTGCGATAAAAATCGCCTTACCGCATTAATCGTAATCGCAGTGCGATTATTTTTTACAAATACATGTTTTGACATGTGAGTATTGCACTATTTACGAGTCCACTTTTTATCTTTTTTCGATTATCGCCTATTCGAGGCGATAAAAAATCTTCATGTAAATGAACCATTTATAGGCTTTCACGATTGTTTATTTCATTAACATGCGAAGCGAGCGTTACCGTTTGTTGTATTTACTTACATTTATTTCTGTAAGCACGTTAATAATACTATCCAAAACGGAGGCGTTGTGTGTTTTACATTTGAATTGAGATCCGTGTGTGTTCAGTTTCAGAAACTACAACAAATAACATTTTGAATAATAAAGAACGAACAACGGTATTTTGCTTATGAACGGTTTCATAATTGCAAGATATGAATGTCTTGAGTAAGTTTCACATTTTCTCAGTTAGTGCCTTCGAGCAAGGAAATATTACCTATATTTCCTTGCTCGAAGGCACTAAATAACAAACTAAAATAAGCATAAAGGTTACATTGCTATGACATTTCACTCCCACTATCTTTCCTGTGTCCCACTCCCACGCCTCTAGGGAAACAATACGGATGCATTAACTTGCAAATTGCATGAAAGTAGTTACTAAAAGTTTACATATTTTCATCCAACGAAGTTCAGCCAATTACCTCTAGGCTTGGAACTTGAAAGACACACTGAAAGATAATATTTCATACTAGATAGCACAAATTGAACAATCAGCAACGAATTTTGTTGGAAACGAACTCAATTGGTACATTTAAATTGTTCATCAAACAAGAATTGACATTAAAATGTTTGTAACTTGTTCAAGATTGGTACGAATATAGTCGTAATAGTGAAGCTCCGTAAACGTAGCGTGGCTAGCGTGGTGTGGGACGCCCCCCAGCTAGATGAACCGAAGACCTAAAGAAGGTAGCTGAAGCAGACTGGATGCGGAAGGCGGAGGACTGGGTGTTGTGGCGCAGCCTGGGAGAGGCCTATGTCTACTAGTGGACTGCGATAGGCTGAGTTGATACAGTGAAACTCTACTGTTAATTGCTTTGATGAGCTACATTAATTACATGTCGAAGTATTATAAATTTCAGTTTTAAAGTTTTTCATTCAGACCTTCGCGGTTGATTTAACTGTTCTGATAAAATTTGGAAATGAATATTAAAAAAAAACTGCTACTTCCATTAAACAGAAATATGTAGCAGCTGTGACGGTTAGATACCGAAATATAGAACAAGTGATTTGTAAAGAATCCCTTTGCACGCCCTGAAATTAAGTTTCAGACGGCTCTCAATCAAAATGCGGGAATGGTGCCTAACTTGAAACTTTTGGTAGGTAATTATTATTAAAAGAATCTGGATCTTTATTTAATTTTACTATAAACTCATATTTATTAAATTGAATGGCTCATATTTATTATTTTGGGCATTTCTCCAAAATCAAAACTATACCTAGCCAATCCAAGGCTTAACTTAGCGTCAAATTATGACCCAAAAACTGTGGAAACTGCAAAATTGTAGCGCAATATTGTGCAAAAGTATCCTTTGTCCAACAGTCACGTACTCCAAAAACAATGTTTATTTGCGCCAATTCGTCATCTGCACGATATTGTTTACAAACTGTTATTATTTTTGTGTGAATTCCGTTCGGGATAAAGATCTGTTGTTTGTTTCAAAACTGATCAATTTATTTTATTCTGAAAATGTTTTTGTTAAAAGGTTTTGGTTTGTTTTGGGACGAAGATGCTGAAATATCAATGAATAACATTTCAATTTATATTTTCTCGTAATTATTGATATTTGTGTTACTTGAATATTATTAAAAAATAAAGTGAAACAAAGTGTTTCGAGTTTATTTTTAGGGGTTTCCGGAAAATGGATAGTAAAAATAGTTACCTGCTTGTAAAAACATTTGTCCTCGGTATCTTTTTTGTAAAAAAGTAAAATCGGAATAACAAAAAAACAACTTCACAAAAACTTGAGTCTTTTCAGTGTTGCCATCTTTAATTTTTTATCTCATCACAAGGAACTTTGAGTGCTCGAGATGAGCATCCAATAATCCAATTAACGACGAAGTAAAAAAACATCATGGCGGTTGTAAAAGCTAATTTTAATAAAGTGCGCGCGTCACTCTGGGATATTGTCAGTAGAATTGAAAAGTATAGGTAGGAACTTTTCACTCAGACTAATCGGTGTTTCCATAGATTTACGTTTTATACGACATCACTTGGGAGTTTTTAGAATAGTATAATTAGGAATTAGGTTTGGTCCGACAGACGTGTCTCGTGTGGATTTAGTCTAAATAATTTTTTGTTACTTTAAGTAGGTACTCACAAAATGTTTCATTGTGTCAGTTTAGTACCGGTACATAAAGTTCGTTTTTTAATCCCAGACTCTAATCTGACAGGTGTAATGTCAAACTTCTATACTAAAGAACGCAAACACGAAATACTTAAATGTCAGATTAGTCTGTGGGATAAAAAAAGAAATCTAGGTAAAATTTGGTTATGTAAGTCTCCAATATTCCATAGAGAGCGTGTGTGTTTTTGATTTATGTTTAATTAAATTGAACCGCCCTGTAAAACCTTTAGGTAAAAAGTTTATAAAATATTCCAAGACCAGGTTAATTTAAATAGAATTATATACATGCGTATTAAGACATCTTAAACATACAATCTAACACTAAAATATTTATATAGTATGTACAAGTATATAAAGGAAAAGTAAAAAGGCTCATTGGGCATCAAAAAATTCGCGGCATCGCTTCAGTGTGAAAAGTGCCCAAAATGCTGGCAGCGTTGCCCCGTTGGATGGTAATGCTGCTTATTTGACCTAAATTAGGCCAGCCCTCTGGTCAAGTGAAGAGTCGAATAACAGCTTGGCGATGTCCCGAAGTGTTTCAACCCCAAATGGCTCAAACATATAGCTCCATTTATATTTGCGCCGTTTGAGATTTGGAGATAGAGTACTTACTTAAACACCAATTATTAATTATAAAAATGTTTAAATATTCAAACACGAGATTGAATACCTACTAAATGGTTATAGCCGCAGTGTCTATATTCTTATTTCATAAAAGTAATCGCTATCCGCTATTAAGCATAAGCAATTAACGCTTCACGCTCGCATTGAGACCCACTCCGTCGACTATAGAAATTAATTCGAGAGGATTTCGCCTTTTATATCGGCAGATATGAAAGAGCTTTTATTTGAATAAGTTTATTTTTCGCACAAAAGCCGCTTTCAAATGATGGATTCGCTAAGTACTTAAAATGAAATAATTAATTAAGATGTTTCAATAGAAGCGATGTAATGAAAACAAGATTGAAATAATTAAGGTGTTTTCTGTGGAAATTTAATTTCACACTTTTTGATTAGTTTTCTAATAAAGAAAGCTGGAATACTTGTATTTGTAACAAAAAAGACCTAATGAGGTTTTGGTTCAGAAATCAGAAATAATTTATTTGCCACTAATGTACCTAGGTGTTGGTGGTATCGGGACTCCCGATACATTTAGCCTTAAGGCATGGAAAATTATTTAATATAACACATTTACCTACAAGACAAAAAACATAAACAAACATAAAAACAAAAAAAAGGATTCCATTCACTAAGCAACATTACTATCACTATTATAAATACTCATATTACTTATTCAAAAACATTCGCAATTAGGCACAATGCCAATAATATATAATAAAAAAATTACAATAAATTAAACTACAAATGTCAACAAATTAAATTGAAAGTGTCAGAAAAATTAAATGGGTACAATTTAAATGCTCACCAAAATAATTTATGAACCTACCAAAATGGATAAATGCTCTCCAAATCTTGTTTCCCTTAAACAGTAACATTAATACCCAAATTGAAAAATATTGGCGACCCAGGATGCAAGAGCGAGCTAAGGGCACCCTGGGTTAGATTTGGTTAAGTTACTTTAAACCCTTTACTCAAACTCAAACTCAAATCATTTATTTCAATTAAACCTTGTACAGGCACTTTTGAATTGTCAAAATTAAATAGTCTGTCAGTTAGTCAGAAAGTTGAAGCTAGTTACCCATTCCAAAGCGTAGATCTCTATGGAGAAGAACGGGCAAGAAACTCCATGGACACTCTTTTAAATCAAGATATTACAAAATCCTGGGTACATTATTCTTGTTGCTTCTATATGTGAGAACAATGTAAATAATAATAATAGAGGCCCCACGAAGCGGGGCACCGTCGACATAGGATGTGGCATAGAATAAAAAGGAAAATAGGTACATTTCTACAATACTTTATTGCGCCAATACGCATCGAGAACACGGGGTAGGTACAGTCAACAGCAAAAGTAGATGATCAAAATCAGAAATTCAATACTAATGAACGGAGTTCGCGTCAGAACTGTGTGGCGTCGAAGTACTACTACTTAGAATACTTACTACGTAGAATACTTTTGAATCACTTTGACGCCACACAGTTCTGACGCGAACTCCGTTCATTGGTATTGAATTTCTGACTTTGATCATCTACTTTTGCTGTTGACTGTACCTACCCCGTGTTCTCGATGCGTATTGGCGCGGCGCGACGATCGCTTTTTTACCAAAAGCGATCGTCGCGGCAGTGCGCGATCGTTTGTATGAATTGTGACGCACAAACCCGACTTGATTGATCGCGCGATTATGCCATATTTACACGGGGTGGCAGGGATATCGATAGAGGGCTAGAATTGTACGCGCCTCGCACTAGGGCGAGGGAGGTGAAAGATAGGGACGAGCGGCGGCAACGCGAGCGCACACTCTGCGAACGACGACCGCGCGTACGACATCTCATATTTTATTGTATAACATCACAGTGCAAACGATAATATTGTAACGATTTTACTCAGTATACTTCAAGTTTTTATACTCTAAAACGTAGTTTGTTTAATTTCTTAACAGGAATCATGTGCTGAGTTCATGGTTACAGTTTGCGCGTCAATGCTGCCACCCTGTACGAATAAAGAGTGCAATCATCGCGTAATCGCGCGACTTCGCTTTCGGTTAGGACGCGGCCTAATAGACCTGGCATATTTTTGTAATGACTGGGAGTAATCCCTGTGCTTAAAAAAGGAGTACATACGTGTAGTTAAATTCTTTTCAGTTGAGATTAGTTGATTTATGGGGTTTTGCCTTCACGTTTTAATATTAATTATGTATTTCCTATTTCCATACAATAAATGTTTCTGGAACCGAGCACTGATTAGATTAGAAAAGTTCCTGCAAAAGCACTTGGCATGTAAAAATAAAGACTGCCCATGCGTTGAAAAGGCCATGTAAAAAGCAAATATTTTACATCGGCAATAAGCTGGCTATATAATAACAGCCGTGCAGGTCTATCAATCAGGTTAAGCTACGCTTGCCGCGGTTGGTCTGTGGATGGGTGAATGGATGGCGTCTTTACATACCGAGACCCCTCCGTGTCTCGGAAGCCGCTGGTCCCGGCTGTCATTCGTGGATCTTTCACAGTCGTTACGGGTAGTCAGAAGCCCGAAAGTCTGACAACCAGTCTTACCAAGGGGTATCGTATTACCCAGTAACTGGGTTGTGGAGGTCAGATAGGCATTCGCTCCATGTAAAATACTGGTAGCTAGCTGCATCCGGTTAGACTGGAAGCCGACCCCAACATAGTTGGGAAAAGGCTAGGCAGATGATGATGATGATGAATAAGCTACCAAATATTGAAGACAGATACTTCGATTCCTACTGAACCCGTAAACAAAACAAGAGCGTGTTTATAAAACGCGTCCATGAATTCGTTAATCGGGTGCCGCGAGCAACCATCCGTGGTACCGCAAAAATAAACTAATGAAATCGTAATTAGGGTTAATTTCAGCCGGATTCAGCCCGGTTTCGTCTGCGGTTAACCTGTACAGAACAACCCGTTTAGATTTATAGGGTTTTCATACAAGATTTACGACTGTCATTTATTATTCACTATCTGCGGGTACAATCAGAATTTATGACACACTTTTCGGTATGGTTTTATACGAATAAATAAACTATTTTATTGTAATATCTTGGCGCGGCGGCGTATGATAAGTGTTTTTGCTGAATATAGGTATCTGAATATTTTAATACAAAGCCTTTTTGGATTCGAGTCGTAATATTTGGGACTATGCGATTTAGGACGGCTCTCGTTTTTATTAATAAAAAAAAAACATATTTTCGTGTAAGGTAAACGCGGGTGAAGTCGACAGTGACCCAGAAGTCGTCAAATTGTCTAAAAACTTCAATATCTTTTTCTACTAAATATTTAATTGGCTAATTTTTATGGCAACCTATTTTTGGTAACATATTGAACAATTAAAATAACAACACTGAGTTTTAACTGTAATGGTGGCTGAGATATCTTACTTGAAAAGTGTCTCCCACAATTTTTTCATTTTTTTGCAAGTTTAACTGCTAAATGTCAAACTCAGCGCGCAGTTTTGTTTTTTGATTTACGAACCTTCAGTGGGGTCTACGGTAAGTCTGATCGTTTGATGAATTAGTTAAGTTAATTTGCTAATGATGTAACTTGAAGTTTGGAACAGTTTTATCATAAAAGTATTTTTTTTCGAACGTGACATCTATTGGTACCTAAAAATTCCTACTTGACCCAGAACTCGTCATTTTAAGTGCTATTTTGACGATTACTGGGACCCGCTCAGTTAGTTGTCTTTAAACTCGTCATTTGAACCTTATGCTTTAGCGATAAAGTTGAAAATCTATTAAATTAATTGGACAGATTGTAATAGCTTGATGTGCTTGGCGTCTGTACAAACATGTACAAGGTGTAACAGAATAAACGCAATTCCTGAAAGTAGTTTGTTCATAATTGACTACTGAATAGATATCAGTAACTTTTAATAATGTATTTTTTCAAAAATTAAGTATTTTGCCATACTGACCGGTGATTGAGCCAAAGAAAATTAAATCTTATTTCAAAGCCATAAGACTCAATTTTAAATGCATAAAATAATGTCAACACGATTTTCTTAATAATAATAGTTAGCTTAAAAAAAAAAAAGTTTTGGTTATTGTATTATGCTTTTAACTCAATACCTACTCTAATTGGGGTGTATGAGGTCTTGCGTTAATTGTGTTACACATTGGGCTGGGCATTGGGTTGTTACATTTAGGTTTGGGCTACTTTTGACAATAAAACTGAGTTTCTCTTAAACTGTTTCCGCTTCGCTCACTCATTGCTTGAGTAAGCGCGCTCTGTTTATTCGTGTCTAGAAAGGGCTCGCTTCGCTCGCTGTACCTATCGTAAGCACGCTCTACTCACTCGGCCCGTAAAAAGTATTCTCAGGTCTAACCTAAACTGCCATAATGAGAAAGGTATAATAATAAGTTTTAATTAACCTCTCGATAATTGATGCTAGTTTTCCAACAGTAACTCACTCAGATTGAGCGCGGTTGGTATAGTTTCAATAAAATCCTCGAGGTGTCTCCTTACAAAGTCTTCTGCGGTTGAAACTTCCTAATGTTCTCGTAATCTTGACTTATGCACGCACTTGCACTATGTATGACACGGTGCCGCCGATTAATAACTTGACGATTGTCGATGATTTTTTTAAGTTTTCAGGTTAATACCTGAATATTTTTTAAAATCTGCCCCCTAGCTAGCCTAGCTTTTGAATTAGCTTATAACTATATTTTTAGGCTGATTGTGTTACATACGATTTAAAACTTTCTTTGGTTGGCTTTTTTATAATTTCGAGCAGATTTACAAAGTTTCTGATGGGAGCCCCGTGGTCAAGAGTTCACTTTCAGATTAAAAAAAGGGCCAAATTGAGTCGTTGATTATCGTAAGATAATGTGCGGCCTAACACATAACGACTTAAATAAGCAAATCTGATGAATAAATTGTGGGCTTTCCTAAAATCTGACTATGAAAACTCAGATTTGGACAATTTTTAAAAGGATATTCAGGGCGAATAAAAGTTATTCTGTGCAATATTGTTACATTTCCTGATAGTGTCAAGTCTTCTCGTCGCCTATCCCGCAGTGTTTGAAGACTAACCAGTGCGCCCTGCCCGTCAGACATACGGTGCTGAAACGTGGACACTGGCGCCGATTCTGTTTTTCACAAACTAAACTAAATTTAAGTTCCTGCATCTTTTTCTTTCTATTTCATTAAGAAAAGGACAGAAGATAAATATTAGTTTAGTTCTGTCAAATTAAGATACTCCATAGACAACTTTAGACAAGATTAAAAAATTGGCTACTAAAAATACGTCAATTTACGTCAGGCGCTGACTAATTTGACAGGACTAAACTAATATTTATCTTCTGTCCTTGTCATAATGAAATAGAAAGAAAAAGATGCCTGAACTTAAATTTAGTTTAGTTTGTGAACAACAGAATCGGCGCCACTGACGGTCGGGCTGGTCTACAAATTCAAGGTAGCTCAGCGTGCTATGGAGCGAGCTATGCTCGGAGTCTCTTTGAAGGATAAATCAGGAATTAAATTATCCGAAAAAGAACCGGAGTTATCGACATAGCTTGCAGAGTAAGCAAACTGAAGTGGCAGTGGGCTAGTTATGTCTGTCGAAGGACCAATGGCCGGTGGAGCAGACGAGTTCTGTAGTGGAGACCGCGTATCGGCAAGCGTAGTGTGGAATGCCGCCCCCCCTTTCCCCCCCTAAGGTGTTATGGCGCAGTCTGGGAGAGTCCTATGTCCAGCAGTGGACTGCGATAGGCTGAGTTGATTGATTGATTGATCATTGATTCATAAAAGCACCCTAACTGAAATTTCGACGCATAGTGAAAAAGGAGGGTTGGGCGTATGCGCCTGCACTTGCGATGTGACGTCAAAGGTGTGGTGTGTGGTTTTGCTTCAAACTGTTTTTGTTTTGTTTTAAATAAAACATTGCCCCACACTAGGCATTTCTCCTGTGTTGTGGTGTGTGATTTGTACAATTATGACCAATATTTTGAATGCTCAATCATTACCCTAGCATTCAAATTCTCTTAGTTATTAAGGGTTGAAATGTTACATGCTTTTGTCGGTCAAAAATGTTGAATTTACCAGAGACTAAAACGACGTTTTCACGTCAAAATTTATTCTGATAAAAACCGATTCTGTGATTCTGATTACTCAATTTTTTAAGCAAAAATATATTAGAATTTACCTACCTACTCTGCTAATACCTCACAACCTTTAGTAATTTCTTGTGATTAGGTCTTCACCTACCTTCTGTTTCTTAGACAGGCCACTCATAATTATGAAAGACAAACACAATTTGTTTTAATGTGTAATCATCTTGAACCCTATGTTAAAGACCTGAGAGTTCATATTAGCATCAAAAATTGACGACTACTGGGTCCTTTTGATGAGTAATAGTACAAATTTGGCGAGTACTGGTACAAATCGCCTTTTTTTCATATTTGCTTTAATAAGTATTTATTATCACTAAAAATTATAAACATTATAACTTATTTAGAATAACGGATAATTTTTCTATTTCGTCATGCAAAAAGTTTCGTTCTAAATTAAATATTGTTCACGCAGCAGTTCTTCAAAGTCAGTGAATTTCAAAACCCGACGAGTATTGGTACATTTACCTTACTGTATTTTTAAAAGAAAAAATGTTGACTGTTTATGAAAATGGTTCGTCGAATAAAATTAATAACATGAATGTATTTTTTTGCAAGATTAATTTCGCCGAGGTCAGCGGTCTTTGAATGAAATATTAACAATAAAGGGTCAGCTGCCTCGCTTTGCCGGCAAAGTTGGTAGCCAATTGAGAGGGCAAGGTAATCATGTTCATGGGGCTATTATTGCATACAGTAGCTATGAGCACTACACATTCAGTATGCCTATAGTACCTACCTATCTAATCTTAGAAGAATAAATAGACCAAGTTAACTAAGACGTAACGAAAATGAATCAACATTGCTAAATACATTTATTGGAGTCTCAGAAACCGAGCACACGTATCAAACCAGAAAGGGATCTTTAGCCTGCTAGCCGCTGATGTTTGCCTACCAGCTGCGTTAGGGCTCAAACACATAAACACGTTACGACGACGCAACGTGCCACGGCACGGCAACGTGACGTGGAAGTCCACGTCACGGTAAATCGACGTCGAGCAACGTAAATAATCCCGTTACGACAACGCAACGTGCCACGTTGTCGTGACGTAAAATCTCACGGTGCACTCCTGCAGCTGTGCCGCATTTGTTATTCAATATTCGATTTTAATAACCCTAGTTCAGTCCCGTACTATGATAAACATCTGAACACTTCAAGAACAAAAACTATGAAAACAACGGCATGGAAAGAGGTGTGCGAAATTTGATGCGACACCGGCGCGGGCGGCTTCAATACAACGTCGTTCAACGTGGCACGTTGCGTTGTCGTGACGTGGATTTTTACGTTGTTCGACGTTGATTTCCACGTCACGGCACCGTGACGTAAAAATCCACGTCACGGTGCTGTGCCGTGGCACGTTACGTCGTCGTAACGTGTTTATGTGTTTGAGCCCTTACTAAGGCGTTATCGCCTACGAGGATGTTATCATAAATTAATCTTGTATATTAATACAAGATTATTTTTTTTTTTAAAAAACAAGTTTCGCTAGCTAACTTAATTTGACTCAGTAGATTACTACAGCGTCAAATTAAGTTAGCTAGCGAAACTTGTTTTTTTCCCCAACTTGTTCTTTATTGTGTTTTTTCTCTGCGTCATGTTTGCGGTAAGTAAACGTATTTTTTTCTTTCTTTTTTCAAAAACTCCACAGACGTGATAGTTTCTATATCTAAACACGATAAAACCAAAAAAAAAGAGATTTTCATAACTCATACTTCAATTAACATCACTACAAGAGGTCGTTAACCCAAAAAAATTATCATTTATTTTTTATTTTAATGTGTTTAGACATCGATACCCATCACGTCTGCGAAGTTTGACTAGCTAATTTAATTTGACCTTGCATAAACGATCCATAGTTTTTCCGTTTCATAACTGGACACTGTCATTAACATTGCCAGTAGCCGTCCACTGCTGGACATAGGCCTGCCCAATCGCATGCCATTCAACACGATCTATGAGTACTCTCACCCAGCTGCTACCTAGATAGCAAACATGTACCTTAATTAAAATTACTCGCGACTTTAAAAAGTTTAGTTCACATTTCAGTTTTCGTTTTCATAAAATAAAAAGTTCCAGGTAAAAAAGTTGTTGTACCTAACTCTATTCGACATGCAAACTTGGTTACTGTGTTGCAGCCCCAATTTCGTTCGTTTGACGTCATTTTTCATATTTGATAGCATTTTTTACGAGACCAATGTGCAACCTACTTTCTGAAAACTGATGCAGGAGTATCTGAGAGCTTTTTATGGTATTTTAGTGACGTGACAATGGAGACTATAATTTTGGCTTTCAGTTCATTTTCGGGAGACCTATAAATTTTTTACGATAGTCATATTTTTAAGGCACACCTGCATTGTTTGAAAGCCTGATCAAATCCCTGATCGCAATATCGTGTGTTTTATGTTAGCTGTTAAGATTGCATAATCAGCCTATAATGTTCCCACTGCTGGGACACAGGCCTCCTCTCTGTGAGAGGGAGTGGACCGTAATCTACCACGCGGGCCCAGTACGGGTTGGTAGATGTCACATGACGTCGAATTTTTGGTTTTGGTATATGACGGTTTCCTCACGATATTTTCCTTCACCGTTTTAAGAGCAGTGGTGATTAGATATTTACACTAAGTAAAGCGCCTGCCTGGGTTCGGATCTACCACTTGTAAGTCGGGGCAGTGTCCACTGCTCTCCTGGGCCACCACTGTTTTTAACTGGGCCACTAACTGCTCACATTTGAACACAACAACCAATGAAATACGGTATCAGGCAACCCGGTTCGATGGTGCGATTCTTGAGGAACTAGAGACTTTCAACAGTATTTTGACTAAGATGATGATGAAGATCATTAAAATAAATTAGCAATAGGTTTATTGGCGACAGATTTAATCACCAACGAAAATTAATCTGCCTAGCCTTTGCCCAACTATGTTGGGGTCGGCTTCCAGTCTAACTGAATGCAGCTGAATACCAGTATTTTACTTACATGGAGCGACTGTCTATCTGATCTGCACAACCCAGTTACTGGGTAACACGATACCCCTTGGAAAGACTGGTTGTCAGACTATTGTACAGACGCCAAGCACATCAAGCTACTACAATCTGTCAAATTTCTTTAATAGATTTTCAACTTTATCACTAAAACATAAGGTTTATAGTTGATTGGGATTTTTTTTTTTTTACTTTTTAGACATTTGTATCCTGCTTATGCGAACCTATGACGTTTAATTAAAATCGGTTCATTCATTTTGACAAACAAGGGCTTGAAAGTTTGTATGAAATGCCGTACGTTGTAAACGCACTTATTACCTATCTCTGACTGACTGTTCATCGCCGCTGCTTTTTTCAAACTAACTTACAACAACTTAAAAGTATTTGGGCTCGTTCAAAACGTTAAACGTTTCACGTTAAATTAACAGCGTTTCTACTGTCATTGGCAAAGCTTAAAGCCGGAAACTACCCTTCTAACTACTGTTCAATGTCCATAGTCCTGCTAAAAAGTTGTCCGTCAGTTCTTTTAACGTTTAATGAAATTTAGAGTTGCGTTTTAACTAAGTGAATCGTTTATATGAATGAGGGAGATGAAAATGGAGTAAGCATAGTGGAAAGTTAGTCAATTCCAGTGCATGGTGTATATTTCAGGACTTTGCAAAAAGTTTGCGAATCCAAATTCCAAAATAGGTATCTAATTATAAACCCCTTAACTTATACCTAAAAGTTGTTTAAAGTTAAGTAATGATTAACGTCTGCTTAATAATAATTATTATTAATGATTAAACGTCTCCAAACTTTAAGTAACATAAATACTTAGAGGAGTTATTGCTTAATTTGAAATTAATATGACTTTGATGAATTGTGACGTTTTTATGAATTTATAACGTAACAGGCACTGACGAATATAATCTGAACTCATCTAAAATTAGTGCTGCCAGTTTTATGGGCACGTTTCGGTGAACCACACGGGTCATATCTGCCGGACGCCTAAGGGGCCGCCTCCACAGGCGAGAGAATCGCGGCGATAGTCTCGCCGTGCCATCAAATTTTCGCGGCGATGATATCGCCGTGTGGAGACACGTCCTAAGAGAGTGTATAGAAATACGTGGCACGACGATAATATCGCCGCGATTCTCTCGCTCGTGGAGGTGGCCCCTAAGTGTCCTTTTGTATTTGTATTTATTTGTATAGTTAGTTAATTAGTCATTTAATTGGTTACCTAGTGTAAATAGTTAGTAGCTGTATCTAATAGTTGGTTTGGTGATAAAAGTTCATTCCATATTGTTTTTTTTAAAGTGAAAACTTCTTTAGGCGCGTTGGGCATTTTTTGAGATGGGAAAAAACCATTGAACTCGCGACACTGTTACCGTAACCGACACCGCACTACATTCGGATGTGTTCGGCTGTCCTCGGGATGTACTCGGTTTTAATGTATATCCGATATGTCAATGAGTGATGGCAAAGTATTCTGTTTGTGTTTTGTTTTCACTTCTGTCGGCACTCCCGGAGTGCCACTGTTTTTTTTTATTGAAGTTGGGCAGCGGGTCCAGTCAACCTATTCAAAATGTGATGAGGTTGACTGGTCCAGTGGGTCCAGTTGACCAAAGACTCGTATCATCATCATTACCAGTGGCAGCCTAGTTCCACTCAATGCTGAGTAGAGGCGTCCTCCCTTTTGTGCCATTCTTCTTGGCTTGTTGAGAATATGAAGCCTTTGCCCTTCAGTGCTTATATTATGCTTCAGTGTTTATACTAAGAACAATATTCCAAGGTACAACATCTATATTTGTAACCAACGAGACTCGACCAACGAACCATTTATAACGGACAAAGAATCATTGTAAAGATCAAATCAAATCATTTATTTTTTCATGTTTTGGTAATGTTCTCCATGCAGAGCATCCGTCACTTGTGCATGCAAATTTTACACGTAAATTACATCCTAATATCAAACAAAATACCATGTTAAATATTACAAAATTATTAAACTGGAAAATCATTTTAACCATTTTTTTTTTTTTCAATTTCAAGGAGTATCAATGTAAAGAAAAGGGTTAGTAACTTGTCACTATCCGTAAGATATTAAAACCCTTACTTTATTTATTACTGGATGTAACGTCTCGTGCTGCTGACGTAACTATATACCGTTTAGTGATTTATTGATGCCGCTGGGAAAGATTATAAGATTCTTTTTTGTCTTGAGATATCTTTCAAGAGTATGAAACTATTTGAATAAGAATGATTTATTTGACATAAAAAGCACACACATACAAGGTGACATTTATTTTAAGTTTGCCAAGCTATGGCACAAAATAAATTATCAATGACCCATGGAGGTCATTGATAATTTATTTTAGGCAAACCTGTGTTAAGGCTCCTTCAAACAGGCCGGACACGCGATAACATCGCGCGACAGAAAGGCAAAATCAAGGCAAGGCAAGGCAATTTGCGCAACGAGCGGTGCCTTTGTGTCGCGCGCGATTATGTCGTGTGTCGCGCCGTTTGTAGGATCCTTTACGTAGATCATCCATGCGTCCATAATAACTGGTGTAAAAAAACACTTAACGAAGCCGAGTAACTTGTACTCCCCGTCATTGTTACCTATATATTTTTTTGTACTGGACCATACCTAGGAACGTTCTATTTACGGAGATATTCCGATTTTTACTGACGAATCGAGGTCGAATTCCAACTTTTACTGGCGTTTTTTTACGAAATCCGATTTTTAACGTTATAATAAAACTTTACCCCACGACCCCGACGATACAGGTCGTCGCATGCAAAATGTTACAAAAAAAGTTAAAGCATAATGTTTTGCGTGTGTTACATTGCGCACTACCTCAAACAGCAAATCACACCAAAAATAAAAGTCGTTTCCCAGCAATTATTTTTGTGCAATGTTACTTATTTTGATGTACAGAATGCGTAGTTGATGGCTATGTGATGTCTTTTTACATCCTGTATATACATTATTATGGTTTATTAACCATAATAATGTATATACATGTGCACATTACTATATTGTTACCTATTGGTAACAATTTAGTAATGGATGGCGTTTCTTATGACAAGCAGTGACTATAGTAGCTGAAGACCAATTCCCGTAATTAAAAACGTTCAAAATCTAGTCGCAATCTCATCTCAGCGACAATCAATGTCAAAAACTTGTCAAAAATGCCTCTAATTTCTCTGTTAATGCACAGTCTGATCTCAGGATCAGACTGTGCATAATCAGCCTATAACGATCCCACTCCTGGGACACAGGCCTGCTGTAAGTGGGAATCATAGGGGATCAGACTGTGAACATTCTTAAAATTACGGAAGTTGCTCCTCTGATCTCTGCTGTCATACATGGGTTTCATTTTATTTATGAAGGTACACCAACAGCTTCTCTGTATTATTTTAAGTTGTAGCTGACTTAAGGCAAATTATTTAATTTAATGTTCTTTGTCTCGTTATGTTAATAACTATGCCTACTATTGTATAGAATCAAGTAAGTTTCTAAGTGAACAGACAACTGTGCTGCTGGGGAGTTTGTTGCGCCACTTCTTCTTCCCAGCGAAAGCACTAGGAAGTGGTGCAGGGCGGGCATGTTCGGGGACTGTCTTATGTAATTTTGACGTTCGAAAAGTGCTGATTTGACTCGATTTCTTTTGACTTTTGATTCGATTTCGTTTACATCTATGATCTTCGGTACCTACATACTTATTGTTGCTAATTCATTTCAACGGTTTCTTTCCCCACACACCTAAAACATTCTCATTCATATTATTATGTTCTTATTTAACACTATGCGAAAGAATGTCCCATGAATCCTCAGTCCAAAAGATGTTGTTGTCAATGTGTTCTATTGTAACCAAGGATACATTTCTATTTCAAGTAGATATCTTATCTGGTCACCGGATCGAGGAGAATTGTATAATGTAACGGTTTGTTTACTCTTGAAACGGAAACGGAACGGAACGGAACGGATATCCCAAGGATTGAAGTAATAACACGAGTTTGGGAACATCCCGTGTTAACTGAAACTGACATTATAGAGCGCTCGAATTGTTATGAAAAAAATCATCACCATCATTGTCTTGTCCATAATCCAATTTATTTGGGGTCGCCGCAACATGTCGTTTTTTCCATACTTCTCGGTACTTAGTCACCCCCTTTCTAGCCTTATCATCTTTCACACAATCCATCCAACTTTTCTTTTATCCATCCCCTACTTTTACATCCATACTCCAAATTTTCCTCACAACATTATCCTCATTCTTCCACATCACATGCCCATACTATGACAACCGACTTCCATACATGTTTTCCGAGAATATCACACTAATATTATAAAGGCGAAAGTGTGGGGGTGTGTGTGTGTGTTTATATGTTTGTTACTTCTTCACGCTCAAACGGCTGGACCAATTTTGATAAAATTTTGTATGGAGGTAGCTGACACCCTGGATTAACAAATAAGCTACTTTTTATCCCGATATTCCCACGGGATCGACATTTCCGCAGGTGAAACCGCAGGGCGCAGCTAGTTACATCTATAAATATAACTAAACGTGCTCTTAACATGGTCACATCTTGGCCCAATTTATTTACACATCCCAAATCCAAATCACGGAAACAAGATTTGTAGAACAAAATCAAAAATTCCGCACCGCATCCAGCACAGGTGATAAAATAAATATTTATAGTAAATAAAAATGTTCCGTATCTCGCAAGATCCCTATGGAAGAAGGAAATCAATTGATAAAGTTGGAGTTGGAATACACAGTATTCCCCGGCAGACCGATACGTTTTCATTTGCCTGTCGCATCTAGAATCTGTGATTGTACCAAACCAGCACATAAATTCAAGGAGAAAACATAAAAGTGGGGAAAAGGAAAGGTATTCAGTTAACGGTATTTTGTACCGAGCAGTGGGCCTAGTACGCACGTACGGAGCAAACGTAAAGCTAATTCGAAACACTTTAAAACTGAAACTACTCGGTTTAAACATAATATTTACATGCTTTTAAGACTTTATTCATAATTATGTATGAGTGATACAAATTTTGTTTGTCGATATTTTTTTAAATTACAACGCTATAGGAAAGGGATATTTTCACAACGCATTCCGAAAATCCTCATTTGCCACTTTCGTAAATTTTTTATTAACCAACACACGATACAGGCGGCCGCATCGCACGCGTTGCGCTGCGGCCCGTTGCGGCTGTAACGTGCGCTTGGCTTTAATTTACGTTTACGTCGTCGCGCGTTCGTGTTAGGGCTTCAGTTAACGGTATTTTGTACGGAACTCTTGTTCGTATTTGGAAGGATTCTGTTATAATGGAGGATCATTGTACTTGACCTATTGAACGTTGTTGTTTTGTTTTTCTTGAGTGACAACGACGAGGACTTTTTATTACTGTTTTGACGAAAGATATAAAATTTTCTGTAGCTCTTTGTTATGAATTTGTTTGCAATGACAAAATGGGTTTAACAAAGACAAGATAAATCTAAATGCCTTTTAATTGTTCAAGTGATGGCTTTTGAACAAGGCTATATTATTGTGCGGTTCTAGGTTCGAACCTCGAGTATTTTTGGGTCAGGAGTATGTACGAGATTGGTAATGCGTGCTTGAGAAAAATAATAGGCCTCTAGGTTGAGTTTAATTAAGTTTTGAATAGTACTTAAGCTTCTAAATAATAGTGATTCAGAAAGAAGGAAATTGGCGCGTCCCTTCCGTAAGGGACGCGCGGAATGGCCTACGCAATAAAGCACAAGCTAATCTTTTTGTGAAAACAAGTTTCATAATATCTGATGGATTCATAATCTATTTTGCTTTCCAATCGCAGCTCTCAAGATATAGGCAAATTCATCCCCAAAAATCTCCAGAAAATTGACTTTTTCAATTTAACCCTCTCTTTGAAAACACATTGATGTTATACCAAGTACAATTATGAGATCAGTTCACACGTACGCTTTTTACTGCAAAAAGAGGATCGAACGTGAGATAAATGGCTAATATCAGGGATTTGTGGCTAAGCGTTGGCGGTTTAATTTCCCCTAGGGAAATACGTATAAAAGTATATATTGGTATACATGTCTGGTATATGTAAAGCGGGCGAAACTATTAAATTGGTGGTGTTAAATTTATTACGTGTTCGGCGTTTAATCTATGCTGTGTCGATTTCGACGCTGAGTCGTGAGTTTGTGATTTGAATGGCTGAAAATCTGTCAATAATATTAGATTTTTTTTTCGGATCTTTTCAGTACATTAAAGTTAGATAAATAGAGTTCAAATTGTAAAAGAATTTGGCTTTAACATCACAACCAGACCACAGGTTTGATACCAAAATCATTCTTTAGAAGCGAAAATAATTATTCTTGGAACGAAAAACGTATTAAGTGAGTAATTCCCCGATTTTTTTCGTTCGGGGAATGTTAGTAGATAGAACATCAAAAAGAATTATTCTAATGGCCGCAGAGTCCCTCTCAATGACAGAATTTTCCACGGAAAAGCCGTATTTTCGTAAAGTTTCATCAAAACGGGTCGTAAAACGAAAGGAAAGGCTGGGGGACGTTAGAAGTTCTGATTTAGAAAAGGAAATTATAAACTGCATACGATTTATGGAGGAAATATATAAATGTTCGTGGGAAATCAAGGTAAAATAAATTTATATAATTACTAGCAGCGTTTCGATCCCGTGGGAATATAGGGATCTATGTTCTATGTTATGGGTTTGGTTTCCGCACTTAGTCCTTCAGTGGACCATTGTGCGTGGGCCGAATATAGGGATAAAAAGTGTCCTATATATTAGTCAAGGAAATAGTCTATCTATGTGCCAATTTTCAGCCAAATCTGTTCAACGGTTGACGCGTGATTGAGTAACAAACATCCAAACATCTTCACAAACTTTCACATTTATAATATTAGTAGGATAGTAGGATAATATATATAGTAGGACTAGCAGCGCCCCGCGGTTTCACCCGTCGATTCCATGGGAATATCAGGATAAAAACTATCCTATATCCTTCCCCGGGATGCAATCTATCTCTACGCCAAATTTTATCGAAATCCGTTCAGTGGTGTAAGCGTGAAAAGGTAACATACAGACAGACACAGAGTTACTTTCGAATTTATAAAAATAAGTATGGATGATAATAAAAATTAGAAATTCATAAGTAAAACCTACTATTATATTTAGGTATTACCTGCTCATTTAAATGGTAACACAAAACAGCACCCTTATTATGTACGAGTAACTCACTATTTAATCACAATCTGAATGATTTTGAAGGATATTGCTATTAATACTAACGATTTTAGTCTGAGGCATCGTGAGGAAAGTTTTTAGTATGAATGTCGATAGCTTTATGGGTAGGGGAAGAACAATTATAAAAGCGAATGAATCTAATATTCTCGTTTAAGAGCGTTTACGCTGTACGGCATTTCATACAAACTTTGAAGCCTTTATTTTTCGAAATGATCGAACCGAAAATGTTCTCTACTAACTTTTTAGACCTTCGTATCCTGCTTATACGTATGAAGTTTCATTAAAATCGGTTCATTCACTTCGAAAAATAAGGGCTTGAAAGTTTGTATGAAATGCCGTACGGCGTAAACGCTCTTAAAAACAACCGATGTTTCCTTATCACCCCCGAGCTACTCAGATGCACAGCCTATTAAAGCGATAAACCACTAAAATATCACATGACATCGACAGTAGATTTATTTTGGTCCGGGTGCATCACACCCAACCTTACGCTCGCAGGGTAAGTATCAAAACCACCTTTTAATAACAGCTATCATATATTTCCAACTCTATTACCTTGGCACGTGTCTTGTCTCTTAATATTACTTAAGTATGGTTTCCCTGTTCATTTAGTGGTAAAGGGAAAAACCACAGAACATTGAAAAACATTGTGAGAACCTGGACTTAACGTATGAAATCGTCAACGTGTAGCGAGCTAGTGTGTCATTCTATTTAAGGGGCTTACATGACCTAAAGCGCGGTCACTGTCGGACTGCGTAGAAAAGAAAGAAGCGCGATGACACAACCCTGGTAATTTATTGAAAAATATGAAGCAATTATTTAATTACAAAAAATCTATATTTTCGACCAAAAAATAAAAACACTAGTGTTTTAGTATGTTGCTTATAGAATAATCTGACAAAAAATCAGAATGATTGTATGTATATTAATATGGTTTTTATTGTAAAAATAAAGTTTTTATAGGTATTTTCATGATTTTTTTTTATCGTATCAAGTTAGTTGTATTATGTTTTCAACAATCTATCTACCTAGCATATATCCTGAAGAATATCACATATTTTTCTGATTTTGCTTATTGTAGTCGATCATCAACTTTTATTGTTTCTAAAACTTGCGTTTTTTGCGTTTAGGTCCTGCAATCCCCTTAAGCGCCATATTGCTCAATAGTTAAAAGGCTGGGCAAGTAAGATGTCGTGAGTTTGATCCCCACCCGTTGCACTATCGACGTGAACAATAACCATAGTAATAATATTTTTAGCTTAATATTTTTACTACCTATTAAGCTAAAACCGTAGGTACGCAAAATATGCGCATTGACGTGCAGTTGCAGACACCAGCCATATACCTATTACTCGTACTAAGCTAATATGAAGACTAAAATTATGCACATACTTAGAAAGATAGAAATAATAACTAAATCATCACAGCCCTACGGGTCGATCGAAGGTTAAGCTACGCTTACCGCGTTTGGTTGTTGGATGGGTGACGAAGACCATTCATTACATATCGAGACCTCTCCGTGCCTCGGAAAGCGTGTTAAGCCGTTGGTCCCAGCTGTCATTCGTAGATCTTTGATAGTCGTTACGGGTAGTCAGAAGCCCAGAAGACAACCAGTCTTACTGAGGGATATCGTATTATTAACCTATAATTGGAAAATAAGTGGCTAATACCTACATTATTCTTGACTGATAAATACCCACTCCCATCTAAATAGGGAACACAAATATGAATAAGCAAATATCAAATCGTATAATAACAAACGATTGACCAATGAGCGGGCAGATTGGCCTAATAAGGGCTAATAAGACGGACCGCGGTAGATAACATCACTGGAAAAATAAACGTTTGAATGGACCTGGGTAATAGAGTCCATGAGCCCGTATTCAACCCGGTAATAATACAAGCAAAGAATATATTCTTGTTTTGTCTATTTTGTGTGGAAGCGTGTACGTAGGTATATTTTTTTCTTATTACATGGTTTTTACGGTTCCGTACCCAAAGGGTAAAAACGGGACCCTATTACTAAGACTCCACTGTCCGTCTGTCCGTCTGTCATCAGCCGTGATAGCTAGACAGTTGAAATTTTTACAGATGATGTATTTCTGTGGCCGCAAATATTTAAGCTCCCATACAACAAACGTGTTTTTTTCCGCGTTTTTGCCTTGTGGTACGGAAACCTTCGTGTGCGAGTCCGACTCGCACTTGGCCAGTTTTTTTCTTTACCAGGCATGTAAGCGAGTGTTTTGTTTTTTATACTGGTCAAGCTTTATACAGGACACATTTTTAACCAGTGCGCAATACGTAACATTGAATTCAGCATGTCTAGACCATTTGCGTAATTCGTCGGTTATCAAAAAAAAACATTAGTTGTTCCACACATTTTGACCGATCGAATCAGGAATGAGGAGATCCGCAGGAGAACCAAGGTAACCGACATAGCTCGAAGAATTGCCAAACTTAATCGGCAGTGGGCAGGGCACATTGCTCGCAGAACAAATGGCCGAAGGGCCGAAAGGTTCTGGAGTGGCGACCGCGTACCGGAGGACGTAACGTTGGAAGGCCTCCCACAAGGTGGTCCGACGACCTTGTGAAGGCCGCAGAAACCCGTTGAATACGAGAAGCACAGAACCGGTCGAAGTGGAGGTGCTTGGGGGAGGCCTAAGTCCAGCAGTGGACGTCTTTCGGCTGAAATGATGAAATGATGATGACATTTTGACCGCGTAGGTGTTGCACTTGTCTACGAAACAGGAGTTTTTTTTTTGATAACCGACGAAAAATTTCTTTGTCTAGAATAATAATATTATTATGCTGAATTTATGGTTACATTTTGCGCACTGGTTAAAAATGTATCCTGTATAAAGTATTAAATGTTACTTTGAATGGTAAATGTTATTCCTTTTCTACTGCTTGCTATATTTTGGGATGGAAAGAGTTTATCTTCTACATAGGGTCTAAATCGGGTCTCCCTTGTTTTGCCGAAAAGATTTTGCCAAATTATCACTTCCCAAACAATTTTCCGCATAATTTCATTTGCCAAATTATTACTAAGCAAAAAATCTCTTCACAAATAATTGTAACCCAAACCTAATGTTTGGCAAGTGAACGTTTAAACAATAACTTGTTTACCAACTAGTACTTTTACCAATTTTTATTTAGTCAAATATTTCAGTTGGAATAACTCATTTTACGCAAAATTACATTTGCCAAATATTTAGTATCGTCAGTTTTCGCAGTTTTAAGGCAGCCATTTCAAGCATAAGATCTAACTTTGAAGACGTTTTATTACAAGGGTGTTTTTTCCACTTGGGACAAATTCTAAACAGGTAATAATAATATTAAGTATTCTGGTAGTATTTTTTGAAATAATTAATCTCGTCTAACTCGTTCAGTTTCGGGTAGACTTTTTTTCCATTTTTTTTTTCTATATAATCTAGTCGTTTCTGGCACTCGCCGGCCGCTGCCGCGGCACCGCTCGCTTCGCTCGCTCGGCTCGCGCGTAGGAGGTCACAGTTTTAACCTAACCTAACCTAAGCATTTTTTTTTAATAATTAACCTCGTCTAACTAATTCGGTTCTCGATAGCCTGCTAAAAATAATCTCTTTTTTCCATATTTTTTTTTCTATATAATCTAGTCGTTTCTGGCACTCGCCGGCCGCTGCCGCGGCACCGCTCGCTTCGCTCGCTCGGCTCGTGCGTAGGAGGTCACAGTTTTAACCTAACCTAACCTAAGCATTTTTTTTTTATAATTAACCCCGTAACTAATTCGGTTCTCGATAATGTCCATTGCAAAAAATTAAAATAGTAAGTTACAAATATTTTGTATTAAATAAATGATTATTTTAAAATAAAATTGCATTTTTTAATTAATAAACTGTGACAGTTTTAACCTAACCTAACCTAAGCATTTTTTTAAAATAATTAACCTCGTCTAACTAATTGGGTTCTCGATAGCCTGTTAAAAATAATCTCTTTTTTCCATATTTTTTTCTATATAATTTAGTCGTTTCTGGCACTCGCCGGCCGCTGCCGCGGCACCGCTCGCTTCGCTCGCTCGGCTCGTGCGTAGGAGGTCACAGTTTTAACCTAACCTAACCTAAGCATTTTTTTTTTATAATTAACCTCGTAACTAATTCGGTTCTCGATAATGTCCATTGCAAAAAATTAAAATAGTAAGTTACAAATATTTTGTATTAAATAAATGATTATTTTAAAATAAAATTGCATTTTTTAATTATTTAATTAACAAAAAAAAATTCTCAAAAAATCTTATTTATGCCTTTATATTTTTTGTTATAACAAATCGTTTGACCAAACGTTTATTGTCTAAAGATTGTTTGCCGTAATAAATCATTTGATTAAAGACCAAATGCCTAAATGACATTATCCTTAATAATATTCTGCCAAGTAAAAATTCGACCAAATGAAAATGTGCATACTAAAATTATTCCAAACATTGCATTGGTATAATAAAAGGTTGCGAAAATTAGTTTGGGTAGTGAAATTTTGGCAAAATCTTTTCGGCAAAACGGCAGGCTCCCGTCTAAATCCTAAGTTTATACTTGTTATTTATTGCTCTGCGGAAAATTCCTAAAACTGGTAATCCAATATTTGGATCCACTTTATACCTACTCAGTTTCATTCAGCCATCGTTTTTGAAGTCTATTGAAATTGAAATTGACATTGTTTATTGAAATTAGAAATTGAAATTGACATTGTTTATTGGAATAATTGACTTACATAAATATTGACTTATACTAGATGTAGGTAAAAATAATTGGATTCTACCTTAACTAGGAATAAACCTGTACCTCAGGTAAAAACATGAATAAAATTTGAACTGAATACATATCCCAATATTGTATTGTGACCATTCAATGCTTTGACAACTATTCTTTTGAACTATAAATTAATTAATCCTTTTACGCAATTTAGTACTGTATTGTATCACAGTAAAAGAACAACTAATCCAACACAAGAAAGAAAAATAAGTCCTTTCTTATACAACGCCGAACTACTAAAATATGATTAGAAAACTCCACGGATATCGGTAATACCTAGGTCTTAGTGCGATGTTAAGCCGTGTGAACAACGAGAAATTCCCACTAACGCTATATAAAGCCTACAAAATGTACTCATAAACTTTCTTACTTACTCGTAGTCCCACAGGACCACACGTACAATAAACTCCACTTTTTACTTAGCAAAAATAAAAGTCCGTTTTACATTCGACCCCGTTATAAATAGTTAAATTACTAAATATTTTTTACTCTCTATGTTACCTATTTGAATATTCGTGAGATTGTACAAAAAATGTGGTCTCTTAAGAGGGGACAGGCCTGAGAGGAATTTGAAATATAGGTATTTGAAGAAACTATTGCCGTCGCCTTACCTCAAGTCTGCCGCCGTAGTGTGTGATAGGGACACCTGCAGCTCAGACCGAAATTATCACAAAAATTTTGACGAGATCAACGTTTCGTATGTCCTTTTTTCTCCTTGAAAACTGAGCCGATTCAATCATTTTTTACATTAACATTTTAAGAAAGAGTATGTTTAGGTTCCTATGATTTTTTAAAGGTAAAAACTCATCTAATTTGTCTGGTAGTCTTGTAATCACGGCGGTAAAAATAGGGCATTTTTTTAATTTTTAGATGGACATATTTTCTTTACTAAATAGTTGCTGAAAAAAGAAAATAACAGGGACGTGTTTGCAGCAGACCTTGATTTTATGAAAAAAAAAAAATGTTCTAGAGGCATTATTCTGAAAGAAGAAAGGGGAATACATTTGTATAGAGAATCGCACGCCCTCTTAAGTGACAAAATGTAAAATTTACACCTAACATCACCGGTTTAGTCTGTAAGATAACCCTGTATACGATTTCGTAGCTCTGCAGTCAGTGTAGCGCTATCGCGATTGTGAACGGACGTCTACGGCGTAGCTCCGTAGCACCGTAGCACGCGCTACGTATCGCACTCCTAAGTGACAGTTTGATTTAAGTATTTCAAGAAGTTATTTTGTTGTTTCTCAGTGTTCTTTAAATCGTGTTGTGTTGATTTGTTCCAAGATTTTCAATGAAAGTAAGTATTTAATGAGTTTGTCTCAAGTTTTTATTGCTCGAAGTTTTGTTTGATATGGTGTCTTTAAGACGTTCTATCATTCGTTTTAGTGCCTAAACTTTGTGAGTTATGCAAAGGTAATTAATTATTTTGTTTGGCATTGACGTTAATTTATAATTTGTATGGCCCTTTGGTTGTTTAATAAGAAATAGTTTAACAGACGTTAGGTTCTGTAGATTGGCATTTTAATAATTAAATTAAATCAATACTAAAGTACAGAAAAGTAAAGTAAAGTGTCTACATACTACCATATAATTTATTTTCGGTACTTATTCACACCACACCTACATTTATCATTTATTCATACACGGATCGTTTCTCTAGTAAATCGTTGCACTTTGGCAAGATTATGCTTCGCGAGAAATGCCAGTGTTAATTTTGTCTGGATATTTATGGGATCAGGGCAGGAGAATGATGGTTTATAGACTTAAGTTATTTTACTTTAATCAAACATAGTTTATTTTTTAATTATTTATTCACTTCGGACAACGATATAGTCCATTTTGTTACAAAAATATCTTATAACTAGTGTTAGTAGTACACAAACAAGGAGAAGAATTAGGTGACTGAGGCAGGATGTGCAGAGAACGATAACGCAAGGAATAAGCTACCTGACCATTGTGCCCACATAATGCCTCAGAAAAGGGGAGTAAGGACTCTCCACCACCGCCAGGGTCGCGGGTTGTTCGAAAGAGATACCGTGGCCCCTGGCACAGGCAACTGAAGGAACACAGGTGGGTTTTAGTCAGTAAGAGTCTGACACTTCCTTCCGCTCCGCCCAGAGCGGGGAGGGTCATTTGATGATTTCCCATCCAAAAAAAAAAAATGATTCTCCACCACTGTTTAGCACTAAACTCATACTTTAGTTACAAAATTAAACTATTGACAAAAATCACTTCAGTGTAGCGATCTGGAGTGATTTTTGTCAATAGTTTAATTTCCGTTTCGTTTCGTCGTCGTCGTTTCGTCTCGTGTCTGTAACGTGCCCAAAAGGCTCGGCAGTATTGCCACGTTCAATGGTGACGCTAATTCTTTGGCCATAGAACGAGGAAGCCATCTGGTTACACGAAGTTTCGAGCAACCACCGGACCACTTATATAAGCGTAAGTAATCAGCTGATAGGCCACGTTTCCACTGCTGACAGGCCTCCTCTCTTTGAGAGGGAGTGGGCCGTAATCCACCACGCGGGCCCAGTGCGGGTTTGTAGATGTCACATGTCGTCGAATATTTGGTTCTAGGACATGTCGATTTCCTCACGATGTTTTCCTTCACTGTTTTGAGAACTTATATCACACTAATATTATAAAGGCGAAAGTTTGTGAGTGTGTGTGTATGTATTTATGTTTTTTACTTCTTCACGCTCAAATGGCTATATCAAATTTAATAAAATTTTGTATGGAGGTAGCTGACACCCCGGTTTAACATATAGGCTACTTTTTATCCCGATATTCCCTCGGGATCGACATTTACGCAGGTGAAACCGCGGGGCGCAGCTAGTAATTCATAAAAATATTACAGACAAAGACTGACGATTGGTGTGACGTCTCAAGCTCCGCCAAAGAGACACAATTGATTTTCTATTGTATCGTATTACATAGGATACGCGCGAAGCTCGGGTTTCAAAGATTTTCTTATCACATTATGATCTTTTAATAAAAATTTTATTCAATGGGTGAGGGACCCGTGGCTAAATAATAACAGCCGCACAATTCGATCGATCAGGTTAAGCTACGCTTGCCGCGGTTGGTCTGTGGATAGGTGACCATCTTTACATACCGTGACCCCTCCGTGCCTCGGAAAGCACGTTAAGCCGTTGGTCCCGGCTGTCATTCGTGGATCTTTGACAGTCGTTACGGGTAGTCAGAAGCCCGAAAGTCTGACAACCAGTCTTACCAAGGGGTATCGTATTACCCAGTTACTGGGTTGTGGAGGTCAGATAGGCAATCGTTTCATGTAAAATACTGGTATTCAGCTGCATCCGGTTAGACTGGAAGCCGACCCCAACATAGTTGGGAAATGGTTAGGCAGACGAGGTAGATTAATTTAATACCTACGTTAATAGTCAAAAACGTACTTACGCGATAAACCCCTCTCCTTTGATTTGTTATGTATGTATCGAACAGGAGAGGCTTTTAAAACATTTCAGTGACTGACTGAGGGATTGACTAAATGACAGACTGATAGACAGCACCTTTGCGTCGTCTATCCGACAGCTTATAGGCTTTTTCCTGTTCAGTCGCTACCTACATACTTAAACCACTGAAAATATATTACAGTCGGTACATCATCCAACTACTTATATCACGTCACACTAATGTTATAAAGGCGAAAGTTTATGAGTGTGTGTGGGGGTGTGCATGTGTGTTTATATGTTTGTTACTTCTTCACGCTCAAACGGCTGGACCAATTTTGATAAAATTTTGTATGGAGGTAGCTGACACACTGGATTAACATATAGGCTACTTTTTATCCCGATATTCCAACGGGATCGAGATTTACACGGGTAAAACCGTCGGGTGCAGCTAGTAATATTATAAACGTGAAAGTATGTATGTTTTTTGGCTAAGTATGTTTGGCACACAGTTTACAATCTAGATTAATACACAGGGTACTTATTATTTCCTTAAATGATTGCTTAACGACTGTTATCAATTTATGTTAAAAAACAACCGAAAACAATTCCTGAAAACAATGAAAAATAATAAATCATATAATGTCGTCTATGTAGAAAGTATTAAATTATGTACGTCAAAAAAATAATATAAATTTTTCGGTTGTAGCAATACTTATGGGTGAAATATCCCATTAATGTTTTTATTACATTTTTCATTTCCCTCTAGGCTCAATTTTGAAGTTCACGCATTCAAGTCGCGGTCAGAAGCTGGTTTTTATTAATAAAAAGTGAAGAAGTACACTAAAAAAAGCTTTTTGCTTTTTCAGAATTAGGAGGTCAAAGTTGTTGGGTATTTTTGTAAAAAATACTGAGTTGATCCAATTGCAAAAATTCATGTAATGGCAGAAAAGCAACACCATTCCCGAGTTATTCAGTAGCCCATCTTGGGTTGTTTGATATTTTCATGGAGAAAAAATTCAGGGTTCCTGTGGAAAAATTCATGCGAGTGAAACTGCGTGGCGCAGCGCGATTATCCGTACTAATATTATAAATTCGAAAGTAACTCTCTGTCTGTCTGTTACCTTTTCACGCCTAAGCCTAAGCCTAAGTATTAGGGGCGCTGCAGCGCCCCGAATATCGGGATAAAAACTATCCCATGTCCTTCTCCGGGATGCAATCTATCTCTCTGCCAAATTTTATCAAAATCCGTTCAGTGGCTTAGGCGTGAAAAGGTAACATACAGACAGACAGACAGACAGATTGTATGTTTCAAAATTTTAATTTAATTTAATTACTGTAAAGTGTTGGAAGTCAATTCCTAGACTACAAGGTTGTGTCTATGCTATGTAATGCTCTGCATCTTAAGAACCACTAACTCCCAAAATACAAGTAGAGATGCACCGAAATTCGTTTCACATTTGGTATTATCGAAGTTCGGCAGCTTTTACCGAACTTCATCTCCGGCCGAATTTCGGTTAGATCTGCCGAATGTCGGCCGAAATTCGGTAGCTTAAATTAATTTAAATAAGAAATGGAAAAGTGAAAAGAAACTTATTTTAAAATTAAATCTAGATCAAATGATGATTTGCGAGTAAATAGGTAACGTGGTAATTGTTTAGGTAATTGTTTTTATTTCGGTAGAAAAGAAACAACATCACGTATCAAAAATATGCTTTATTAAAATTATCAATTGTAATATTATATCTATCAGCAAGGTAACATAACATTTTTTCTTCTTTGTAACTTATTTCAGATATTACATTTGTACTTTGACTTTCAGCCTTTTAATTTTTATTGAGCAAAAGCGCGCGAAATTTAACCGAATTTCGGCCGAACTTCGGCTTCGGTACATATTTAAACCGAACATTCGGCCGAATTCGACATTCGGTGCAACACTAAATACAAGTTTGACTTAGTTTGGGAGATGGTAGATCATCAATTATGTGCTGTTATACAACCATTAAATACCTTATTAATTTGTAATGTACGTAGATTTAGTTTTTGTTGTACTTTGAGAGCGATATAAATGCTATATTAGGCACTATTCAAAATCAAAATCAAAATATTTTAGTTCACATAAGCCTACATGGGCACTTATGAAACGTCAGAAGCTAGGTGCACGGTTCCAATTGGTCGTTTCCTATGGAGAAGAACCGGCAAGAAACTCCACGGTTACTCTTTTTAAAAATAATTGGCTTTTACAATATTTTCAAATTACAGTAGGTATGGGAGGATAGCGTAGGCCTGTCAACAAGTATCAGGTACTTAATAAAATAAAAAATGGTCTATAGATCTAAAGTCTACAAGGCATACAAAGTCCTTAAATTTACAAAATAAGAATCTATCAAAAGGATAAATCAAAAATAAAAACCTAATAAAACCTAGTGATATGATTCCCATTACAACCACTAATAAAGAGATGAAAAATTTGAATTGTCTGTATATAATGTCAAGTAATAAAGAGA
The DNA here is from genome assembly GCA_948474745.1 of Oligia latruncula. Classification (NCBI taxonomy): domain Eukaryota; kingdom Metazoa; phylum Arthropoda; class Insecta; order Lepidoptera; family Noctuidae; genus Oligia; species Oligia latruncula. Next base: position 6,492,988 of record OX419693.1, on the reverse strand, counting down.
TTATGTCAAAAAAGTATGTAAAAAAAGTAAATAAAGTAAAGTAAATAAAAAATTAACATCGTAATTTGAGAGCAGTTAATAGACATTTAAATAGTTAAGCCGTTAATGAGGAGCCAGGGAAGCCACATGTGCAGAAGGAATCATTGCCAAACTACCTTGTCTTCAACGTAGTCTTTAATCTTATAATATGCTTTTTTGATAAGGACACGTTTGATGAAGGTTTTGAATTTTCCATCGCTAAGTTCTGTAACCGGCTATGGCAACTTGTTATAAAAACGGACGCTGTTTACAAGAAATATTTATTTATTGACATTACATTTCAATTCAATCAAGCATAAAGACCTCTTTATTAACTCCATGACGTCCTAACCTGTGTAATCCCGTTCATGACTTCTTAACACGGAACTCCGGAGTAACTCCATTAATTTTATATAACCCGAGTACATTGCCGACTCATGTTCCTCGAATGGTAATCCGAAGTAATTTTATACGAGTCTTGGGAACAAGAAAATGTCAATCAGGTGTGTGATTATAGGGACTAGGGACCTTTGAAGTTAATGTCGGTTGGAAATTATCTAATTAATCCATACTACTCGTAATATTATAAATTCGAACTCTGTCTGTCTGTATGTTACCTTTTCACGCCTAAACCACTGAACGGATTTCGATAAAATTTGACAGAGAGATAGATTGCATCCCGGGGAAGGACATATGATAGTTTTTATCCCAATATTGCCACGGGATCGACACTTATGCGGGTGAAACCGCGGGGCGCAGCTAGTTTACAATAAAGGTGAAGTAAAAAAGGAAGGGATTATCATACAGTTTTAAAGGAAGTAAAAATATGAATGAGGACTTTATCATCATCATCGTTATCAGTCTACAGGGTGGCAGGGATATAGAACATGACTTTGGCCCAGCATAGAAAATTTTCGGTGGTTATTAAAAAAAATTAGCAGTTCCATACATTTTCACCTCTTAGGAATTGTAACCAGCCAGGCGCTTTACTTTGTGTAAATTATGTCATCACCACTGCTCTCAAAATGGTGAAGGAAAACATCGTGAGGAAACCCTGGCCTGTGTCCCAGCAGTGGAAACATTACAGGCTGAGTATGAGGAATTGTACGTTTCTATGAAACAGCTATTATTTTAATGATAACCAGCAAAAAAAAAAAAACGCTATTGGGTTTAGAATCATATGCTGCACCCTAATTGCATAACACACTATCAATCGGAATCTCAACCATTTTTAAGCAAATTGCTAATCCATTGCTTCATAAGTTCGAAAAATTTGTCTGCTCAACACGTACCTAAATCACGCAATGAATGTTGTTGAACTGTCAAAATGTAACCGATTCCGGAATTCAGGGTTACAGTTTGCGCGTCGATGTTCCTGCAGTATCTAATAAATATTTTTACTACTCAAATCAACAGCTTTAATTAATCCCAAAGCAACAAATAATATCGATGTCTGTATAATTACTCAATTATGGCCTTCCAATCACACTTTATTTATTTCCATCTGCGGCTACTTCCATCCATTAATATTTAATATTAATTTGCAGAATGGCTGAATTATGTATAACGATTTATACATAGGGAAATTAAACATTTAGAAAATCACATTTTTTCTTCAATTAAAAACTCGATTACCTACTGAAAAGGATGAAACAAGAAAATACGGCCAATAAAGGAGATATATAACCAGGGTCGTTGGATATATACTAGTGTGAGTCTTCATAATGTGCACATATCGAAATGAGGGAAACATAGCTTAATTCTATCGACGGATTTTTTTTTTTAAATCTAAAAAAAAAAACTAGTAGCATTTTTAAAATTCTTGTTCGCTGCTGTGACCCCTGTGTAAACAATCGCCCTCAATTGAGAATTATGGTTTTTTTTAACAAAAATCTGATACTTTTTCATAATTTTTTACAATATTTGTAAAATTACTCAATAAAAGCCCGATTACTACCCTTTTTTATTACTGTAAATTATTCTCCATCGTATCAGATTTCTAAACGTAAAAATACCATGTTTACAACTCAATCACAACATTTCCTATCAACTGTTAAAGAAATGCCTTGCAATCACCATACTTTAGCAGGTAAATATTTTTTCCGTCGATAAAATTAAGCTATGTTTCCTTCATTTCGTTATGTGCACATTATGAAGACTCACACTTTATATCCGACGACACTGATTACTTATCTCTTTTGGTGACTGTACCTTCCCGGTGGTCGCATGCCACTATACTAACATACATATAAGCTATGGTAGCATGCAACCACGGGATGGTACTTTCTTGTTTCATCCTTTTCAGTGGTCGGGTTTTAGTGTTTAAACTTGTTTTTTATTTAATTATTTTGGGGTTTATTTTATTAATATTTTTGAAATGTGCTAATTAAGCCCTTTCATTTGATACCCCACAAGGCACCATCCCAATGAAATGTGCTAATTAAGCCCTTTCTTTTTATACCCCACAAGGCACCATCCCAAAATATTTATTTTTAAATTCATTACTACTTTATTCCTCTAGAGGGCGCCATATTGAATTAATTTGTCAAATGATTAGTACTTTTAAAGTTATGAGGGAACAGATGAACATACATAGGTACATACATACCGGTCAAAATCATAACTCTCCTTTTTGATTCGCCGTAGTCGGGTTAAAACAGTACCTACCCCATGTACTTCGGATTTGTTGTTTTTTAGAGTCATTGATTATTGTAAAGGTTCCCATGTTGTGTCAGTCTTCATCAGTTATCTGTCAGTTGATATGGGTTAAGCGAGAAATGGCAAACTTTTATGAAACTAGAATAAATCAGTGAAAATCCGAAATTGTTTTCTCAGTTTACAACGACAGTAACTTTCGGGTATTTTGTCCCATAAGGACCTTCTTTCTATGCCATCTATAGTAAAAGTGCGCAGTGCTGCACACCCCTACCCTATTTCAAGTTAAATAAATATCAACTTTATTTCAATGATTATTAGTTTGATTTCAGAGTGACTAGCACTATTGAAAAAGTTATAAAAATGTTTGGAGTTGTAGCGTAAACTGAACTTTATTGTGTAGGAATTAAAGTTATTTTACCATTAATTCATATTTGTTTACATTTTTGGCAAATAAATCGCGAACGCAGTATTTACAGTATTCACTAAGTGTTGCCCACGGTGTCACTTGTACCCTCCGGGGAAATACTTCAAATAAATACTGTGATAAAAGTATCCTATTTGATATCTAATCTAAAGGGCCTAATCAAGTAGCAATCGCTTTCAAAGCGCTTCGTATTTCTAAACCGACATTTTAACAGGATTTACATAAGCTTATGTGAATCCAATACATTCCTGACTTTTAAATCATCTTCATCGCTGATAGAATGTCACTTGGTTTAGACCCTCAGGAGATTTTACCTATTTGGGTCGGTTTCATCCAAATCTGTTTAACTATTTACGCGTGATCGAGCAAGGAACATTTACATCTACACAAAATTTATAATTAGGTATTAGTAAAGTCTAATTACTCGTACTTATTGGAGCTTTATATAGAGCTATATAGGTACTATTGAGGGGCCCATGGCTAAATAATATCAGCCGCACAGGTCGATCGATCAGGTTAAGCTACGCTTGCCGCGGTTGATCTGTGGACCATCTTTACATACCGTGACCCCTCCGTGCCTCGGAAAGTACGTTAAGCAGTTGGTCCCGGCTGTCATTCGTGGATCTTTGACAGTCGTTACGGGTAGTCAGAAGCCCGAAAGTCTGACAACCAGTCTTACCAAGCGGTATCGTATTACGCAGTAACTGGGTTGTGGAGGTCAGATAGGCAGTCGCTCCATGTAAAATACTGGTATTCAGCTGCATCCGGTTAGACTGGAAGCCGACCCCAACATAGTTGGGAAAATGCTAGGCAGATGATGACTGAATTATTACAGCTAATTCTGTTACGCCCACACAAATCTAAAATTAGAGTGTTTCTATCTTTTACTGGCAGGTTGAGACACAAAGAGATAGAGAGCTTTAGCTGTCAAAACTAGTGAAACTATTAACGTTAAACTTCAGCGTGTAATCTTACTTGTTCAACCAGAGGCTCATCGCAATGAAAAGGGTAGACACTTTGTTTATTCAACACGGACTAAGATACTGAAGATGTAAATTAGTTGGTCGAACAAGCTGTTATTTTGTAAGATACTTCAATTACGTCTGGGAATATATACAATTTCAATCTTCACATTATTTATTTAGGCAACCAACAGCGATACGATATTTGTTACAAATGATGTGTATGTATGGCTTATATACGAGTATGTACCTATTATATGGCTAATAATAAAAATAAAATCACACTAATATTATAAAGGCAAAAGTTTGTGTGTGTGTGTGGGGGTGTGAGGGTGTGTTTACATGTTTGTTACCTCTTCACGCTCAAACGGCTGGACCAATTTTGATAAAAATTTGTATCGAGGTAGCTGACACCCTGGATTAACATATAGGCTACTTTTTATCCCAATATTCCCACGGGTTCGATACTTATGCGGGTGAAACCGCGGGGCGCGGGGGTGATAAATAAACCATATAAGTACCAATTATTTCCAAACATTTTTTTTCTATTTTATTTTTATTTTTTATAATTGGTTTTCCTGTATAACTAGAATAAGTATAAGAAATGCGACCGGACGACAGACTAAGAAATATTTCAATACAAAAATATAAATTTTAGTTATATTACTCATAATTACTTAATTCTATAGCCCGACTTTAATTAGCTGCTGTAAAATTATACTATTCTTAATAACTCATTTCGGACTGAGTTTAGTTATATACATGTCAAATAAGTTTCGTTTGTTACACTACTCGTACCTACTAGAAAAACAAGATTTGTTTGATGGCCGCGAAAAAACAAAAAGACTATCAAATCAAACAAACAGACGCCAATTTCAGTCATATACGTAACACATAAGCTGTCATTTTACTGCAGCTAATTAAAAGTCCGACTATAGTACCTAGTCTTGTATTTTCATACCTACAAACGAGGTGAATAGGGATGCACGGGTGATTTGGGACGAAACTTTAAAATGGATTTTAGCGTTGAAATAACATAGCTCGTTGCGGACAAGGACACTTAATCCTTAATTATAATAGAGTAAACACATTAGAGTCCTTTTTGGCAACAAACTATATTATTTCAATGTTAAAATCCCTTGTAAAGTTTCGTCCCGATTCCACCCTGCATCCCTATTCGCCTCCTTTGACGGTATATTTTCTTAGATAATTACGTTATTGTTTTTATTGTGAATGCTACGTATACCTACCTGTATTAGAAGAAATTTTAGTTAATTAATAGAAAACAAACAGCTCATTTATTAAATTAAATTTCAGTCCAGAACATCCATCGGTTTCTTAGTAAACTTCAACTATATCCGACGCTCCTGTATACTTAACTCCTTTGTTGACTGTACGTAGGTACTACTATATACCAACCCGCACTGGGCCCGCGTGGTGGATTACGGCCCACTCCCTTTCACAGAGAGGAAGCAGTGGGAACATTATAGGCTGATTATGATGTATGATGAGGTACTGCTATTGGACTTGGTTGTGTAGGTCAGATTGGCAGTCGCTCAATGTAAAAATTCTGATACACAGCTGCATTTGGATAGACTGAAAGCGTTCCCCAACATAGTTGGGAAAAGGCTAGGCAGATGATGATGATGATGACTGCTGTTGGTGTATCAAATAAAAAATAATAATCTTTGGATTACACAGAAACACTACAGCAGCGAGTAAAAAAAACTGGCCAAGTGCGAGTCAGACTCGCGCACCAAGGGTTCCGTACAAATTTGTGGGTAACTAAAAATTTACGGTTTTCGGATTTTTTCTTTTACTTGTACTACATGACATTGCTTCTTGCCAAATTTCATGATTCTAGGTCAACGAGAAGTATCCTATAGGTTTTGATAGCGGAATAATATAAACGCCCGTATCTTTTGATTGTGTTGACTTAGAAGTTTGATGCCTTCACTGCTTTAAGGGATTGCAACCCTGAGTATTTGATATCAATTTCAACTTGATAACTCCACCCGAGAAAAAGGGTCTTGACAGATAGACAGACAGACGGACGAAGTGATCTTATAAGGGTTCCGTTTTTCCTTATGAGGTACGGAACCCTAAAAATCGATATCCATTTCAAATACGTTACGTAGAAAGCAGTTACATCTTGTACATAAAAAAACAACACTATTTTATCCTTCAAGATTCAATGACGTTGAAAAGACAAGATAGAATTTTCCTATCAAGTGGCGGTGCTTGAAATGTGCAAGTTCATAATCAAAATTATTTTCCTTTAGTACACTGGTTACCACAAAAATTGATCCATTTACGTAAATATGCCTAAGTCACGGTGAAATTAGGCGCACCCTGTAACGTTATTAATGAGTTTCCGATATTGCCCCGCTCACTTCTGAGTTTAATAACCTACCCGATATTTTTGAATTCAACATCTTTTTTTTTATTATCAGCATTTTTCAATATTTCCCCTGCTGTGGTCGGAAGGTGGCTTAATTTAGGAATCGGATTTACTGTTTCAGCATTATTTATGGGGATCGGATAAGATGTGGTTTGTCGTATTGGGTTATTTATGCCTGTGGGTTTGTCATGAGTAAATGTGTGCCTTTATAATTTCTAACGTCACGGAAATTTAAAAGCATCCTCATGTATTTATTATTTGAATGACATTTTGTTTTAGGGTTCCGTGCCTCAAAAGGAAAAACGGAACCATGTTACGTTTATTTATAAGATCACTTTGTAAGTCCGTCTGTTTGTCCGTCTGTCAAGACCCTTTTTCTCAGGAACGCGTGGAGTTATCAAGTTGAAATTAATATAAAATACTCAGGGCTGCAATCCCTTCTAGCAGCGAAAGCATCAACCTTCTATTTGACACTCGCAAATGAATCAAAACCTATAGGGTACTTCCCGTTGACCTAGAATCATGAAATTTGGCAAGAAACTATGTCATATAGCATAAGTAAAGGAAAAAATCCGAAAACTGTAAATTTGTAGTTACATACCTAAATTTTTTACTGAACCCTCGGTGCGCGACGCTGACTTGCTCTTGACCGGTTTTTTTTAACATATTCGCAGCCGCCATCTTGTATTTACATTTTGACCTCACTGTCGGCTTCAGCACCCTTGAAAACCATGAAAACGACACACATGAAGAAACATTTCAAAATGTTTGCAGCCGCCTTCTAGGATTTTCATTTTGATCCCACTATCGGCTTCAGCACTTTAGAAAACCATGAAAACGATACACATGACGATAAATTCTTGGATTTTCATTTTGGCTTCAGCACCCTCGAAAACCATGAAAACTATCCCTGTCTCTCTCTATTACTTCTATATATTTTACTCCTATCGCAAGCTCCGCTAAAGAACTTTGTTCCAAAAATTCTTGAAGACTGATCATAATTGAATGTCAGTCATCATCAGTACATATTATTATAACAGTAGGTACTTAATGTACCTAAGCTTCTATTGTCATATTTTGACTTCTGACTTCTGAACCATTTATTTAGGTACCTAGTTCATAAAGTCTTCATAGTTTCAAATAGGCGATCACTTGACAGAAATAGGTACCCTTTCCTAGATATTGAAAATTTTGTTCAGACCGGTCTAGAAAGCTTCTGCTATCTTTCGGCCATTCGTCCTTTTCGGCTCATCAAATATCTGCCCGTTTTATAGGGTCTAATAGATTCCCGTTAGACTCAACTGGTATCAATGTTGCGTGGAATCGTATCTCTTGTTATGACCATCGTTTGTCCCTTTTCAAATAAATGTGATCCGTTAATTATGTCATTGTTCTGTCTCACTCTTTTGTGTAGAATGATGGATTTCGATTGGATTTTATTTGATCACGGAAATCTATACCTACATAATAATATAATAAAGTATAATATCCTACTAATATTATAAACACGAAAGTTTGTGAGGATTGATGGATGGATGTTTGTTAGATACAGTCAACAGCAAAAGTAGATGATCAAAATCAGAAATTCAATAGGAGTCAAAACTGATTACGAATATAGGGCAGCTGTACTAGTAGTAAATGTTTGGTAATTTACAATCACATACTTTTGAATCACTTCGACGCCACACAGTTCTGAGGCGAACTCCGTTCATTAGTATTGAATTTCTGATTTTGAACATCTACTTTTGCTGTTGACTGTACTCTTTCACGCAGAAACTACTGAACGGATTTGGATGAAACTTTACAGTAATATAGCTTATACGTGCATCAGAATAACAAATAGTTTTTTATAACGATATTCCCACGGGATCGACACTTGTGCGGGTGAAACCGGCGCGGCGCTGCTAGTAATAATATAAAGGCATTAAAATATTAACGAAGTCAAATCCGTACATTTAATAATTTTTGAGAAAAAATAATTGCTGCAAGGTGTGGGAACGAGTCTGATACAAAAAATACAGTATTTACATTTTTGTCCGGTTGTCTGGATGTATATTCCAAATTGGCGCAAAAACGCCTGAATGGATTGGAATAAAATTTTTGGGGTACTTTATAACCTGGATTAACATATAGGGTACTTTTAATACCACAGTACGTCCCCGTGGTAACCCGACATCCACGCAGACGAAGCCGCCGGAATGCTAGTGCAAGATAAAATATGGATAAGTATTGAGGATACAAATGATATTTTACGTATTAAATCGATGTTAATAAAAAATGGAATGTCCGTAATAAGGACTATTCGACAAGCAATGATACAATATGCCTACCTATTTAATGTAAATATTGATTGATTGATTTTTCAAGGTCTTTATTACTTCAAAGGTTGTTACAATAGTGTTTACAAATGATCTTATTCTATTTGTACACAGATCGTAATTTATTTTTGTTACCTAGGCTATATTTCGCCTTTACAAACATTAAAACATGTTTTTAATAACATATTTTGAGTTGACATGAATTGACTTAAAATATATACATCGTTTAACTACTAGGTATGTGCAAGTCTTAGTATGGACCCACATAATATTTAATGTTTACGTTACAAAATGTACGGTTTATTATACTGTTATAATAAAAATGAGTTAGGTAGCGGGTAGTCCGCGCAAAGATCTTTGTATACACGGCCGGTCAAGCGGCGTCAGCTGGCAAGCGAGCTAACGTCATGATACGTCACGGAGGAAGTAGTGATGGGGGAGTCGATATCGATTGTACGTGCGAGCGTAAGACAATGTATTTAGTCTACTTTTACCAATTGCAGATATTAGTGTATTACGGTGTGAGGGGTTTTTATGCAAGTAAAATTTACGTGAAGTTTTTAATATGAAATCTTTTAAAAATGGATATTTTATACTCTTGTGTAATGTTTTAAGGTTTGTGCGAAAAGGTGTGTTATACGATAATTTTAATGCTTTATTCTGGATCGTTTGGAGTTTCATGTATTTGGTTTCAGACAGGCTGGACCAGACAGGTGCTGCGTAAGTTAGGCATGGTCTTACTAAAGTAGAATAAATAAGCAATTTTGTTGAAGGACTGAGAGTGGTTTTGCGATTTAAAATAGGTTTTAATGAATTTAGGGCTTTTGCACCTTTCTTTATAGTTAGTTCAGTGTTTTTGTTCCAGTTAAGGGTCTTGTCTAATATTATGCCTAAATATTTAACCGATTCGCGCCATGTTATCTGAAAATCATCGATTTTAACGAGTTTGGTGGGGAGTGTGCGTTTTCTAGTAAACAAAATTCCTTCGGTTTTTGTGGAATTTAGTTTCAGTTTCCAGGTCTTGAAAAACTGGCTGAGTAGTTCCAATGAATATTGTAGCCGTCCAGTGACTATGTCAATGTCTTTGTCTGTCGTGAATGTAGCTGTGTCATCAGCATAGATGGCAAGTTGTGTGTGCGCCTGTTTAGGTATATCATTCAAGTAAAGTATAAAGAGGTACGGCCCCACAAGCGAACCCTGAGGCACACCGGCTGGGATGGCTTTAGGGGCAGAATGCTCTTTGCCTACGTAGACAGAGAAGGATCGATCTAGTAAGTAATTTTGAATGAGTTTTACTAGACATAGAGGTACTTCATGTTTGATTAACTTATGTAATAGTCCATCGTGCCATACAGAATCAAAAGCTTTTTCAATGTCTAGTAAAATCATTCCTGTTGAAAGACCGCGGTTTAGCCCATGGGATATGTGTTCAGCCACTCTAGCTAGCTGTTGCGTGGTTGAGTGTGAGCTTCGAAATCCAAACTGTTCGGGGATCAAAATATGCGCAGTTGTTTTTGAGAGGCGGGATAAGATGATGGATTCTAGTAGTTTTCCTATGCTTGGTAGTAAACTGATTGGTCGATAACTAGATGGAATGCACTGATCTTTCCCAGGTTTCTTAATAGCTATGATTTTAGCGTGTTTAAATATCTTCGGGAAGTATGCAAGGCGTAAGCACCCATTAAACATTTTTGTCAAATAAACGATAGCTTTCTGAGGGAGATTCTTCAGTAAGCCATTTCCCAGGCCGTCAAAACCAGGCGCTTTGTTTGGTTTTAGTTTTCTCACGAGTTTTAGAATCTCATTCGGCCTAACCAGTGATGGGTAGTCATCCGACTGGTAACAGTCCAGCAACCTATTGGAATTTTTGATTACCTCTTCAATGGTGGGATCGGTGACCCAATGTTTAGTTAGGTTCATGTTTTCTAGGAAGGTATTGGCTAGTGTCTCACATTGTTCAAGTTCTGAGGAGGTGGTAGTATTATTAGATGTTGTTAGAGGGGGAATTGAAATTGGCTGATGGTTTATTGACTTGACTACTCTCCATAAGTCCGAAGCAGGGTTGGTTATTTTAGATAATTTATTGTTCCAGACATTGTCGTTAAGGGCTTGGATCTTAGACTTGATGGATTTCTGCATGTTGTTGACTTGGTAGAATAGCTGACGTCGGTTAAACGGATTAAATGTTTCTAAGGCTAATTTACGAAAACGATTTTTAATTTTTATTTGTGACCTGATCCGTCGAGGGAGTTTGTGACCACCATCACTGGTAAATTTAGGGACGGCTTTATCTCTTGCATTAATAATTGATTGGGTAAGGTATTCAGCAGCAAGGTCAATTGTCTCAGGAGAGTCTAGCGTTGTTTGGCTTAATGTTATAGATTCATTTAAATGAGATCTATAGCTTTTCCAGTCTGCCTTTCTGTAATTAAAGATAATACGCGCTTGTCTGTTGACTTTACCAGCTACGGTAAAGCATACAGGCAGGTGGTTAGAAGAAAGACTGGTGATTACCTGAGGCTCCGAAAGGTGGTAAACAGAGTTGGCTATGACAATATCAGGGGTAGATGGTAAATGCGTACTATGGTAGTGAACTAAAGTGGGACTAGAGGGTGCATGAATGTCATATTCGTTGTTGATCATGTGGTCGAAAAGTACTTCGCCGTGAACATTGGATCGAGAGCAGTGCCAGTAGGAGTGTTTGGTGTTAAGATCACCCATGATGAGAGTTTTGGGTCGAACATTGATAACGGCGTCTAAGTCCGTAGGTAGTAAAGGTAGGTTAGGCGATTGATAGGCTGAGATAAAGGCGATTTCCTGATTTGATAGAGCCATTTTTATTCCCACACATTCTAAGTTTTTAGTTATAGGTATATTTAGAGGTGTATGTTCTATCTCCGACTTGACTAAAATTGCGACCCCTTGGCCGTGTCCGTCAGGTTTCTTATCGCACCGGTAACAAATGAAACCAGGGGTGTGTAATTTGATGTGGGGGGATATTCTGGTCTCTGACAAAGCTACAATATCAATAGAAAGCTCGCTTACCAGGTCCAACAATTCTGTGATTTTGGAGCGAATGCCGTCGGCATTCCAGTAGAGGATACGTACATTTTGTGTTTTACACATATTGACCAAGGTGGGTTAAGATTAAAATAACTTTATCCATCATACTAGTGCATCCTAGAAATTGGCTTTTGATGGTCTTTATCGTCATTAAAATAGCTAGCATGTCAGCTGTCGCCTGATCTTGTACATTTTCTTTAACAGTGGCTTTTTGTGTATTGGCAGCAGCAACCAAGTTCCAGGGTCTCTCGTCGACTATGTTTGTCTTCGGTGGCGGATTCATAGTCCTGGCGGCTTTTAGTTGTTCCTGGCGTGTCCGCAGGATCTTTAAATAATTTTCGCGCTCTTTGCACTGACGGAAGTTTGCAGGATGATTTCCACCACAGTTACAGCACTTGGCTGGCAGGTCCCGGGTCTTCTTGGGACACTCTTCAGTCTTGTGGGGTTCAGTACATTTCACACAGCGGGGTGCTAGGTTGCAATTGGTGGACGAGTGGCCGAAACCTTGACATCTGTAACACTGTGTTCCATAACGATTGTTACTTCGGTATTTTCGGACTTGTACTACGGTGTTACATAGGAGCCTGATCTGTCGAAATTTGGCGAAATCAGCACCAGGTGACAATTGAACCAGAAAAGGAGGGCAATAGGAGGTCTTTTCAGCCGGTACTCTCATTTTGCGGACAATCACATTCTCGAATCCAAGCGAGGAGATTTCGGCTGGAAGTACATCTTCGACGTAGTCCGGAAGACCGAAGATTACTGCTTTATACATCTTCTCATCCTTTCGCGAGTAGGTATGAAAGGCAATGTCCTTAGTACGTAGACCTTCCTTGATGACTTGGTGACTTTCGGACGTGTGGCAGATAACAGCTACTCGATTATTACGTCTGTACTGTAGGTGAAAGTTTTTTGAGTACGACATCATTGTAGTTCTGATGTATTCATGTGTCCAGGTGGGTTGTATCTCCAAGACGATAGGAGGAATGCGGCTGGTCTTTTTGTTGACAGCATCACGAAGTTTTGTGTTGGAGTCAGCGGCAGATGATTGATTGCCAGGCAGAGGGCTGAAACTGTTGGTAGTCTTGATTTATTAAAACGTATCTAATCGGACTTACGTAAGAAAGATTATTTATTACATTTATACATATTTTAGGAAGGGCCTAGCTTGATAAGAATATTATATTTATTTTAATAATCTCTGACGTGATGGACTATTTATTAGATCATTACTTTATGTACAGTATTAAAATAATAATAAGAATATGTACAAGTATATAAAAAGGAAAGGAAAGAATCAAAGGGCATCAAAAAAATCATCCGCATCGCTGTCAACAGGAAACGTGCCCAAAAGACTGGCAGCATTGCCACGTTGTATGGCAATGCTGATTCTTTGGCCAAAAAATAGGCCAGCCCTCTGGTCACGTGAAGAGTCGACCAACCGCTTGGCGATGTCTCGAAATACCACGTGGGCACTCGGGCCCCATGGCCCTAGAGTTTCAACCCCAAACGGCTCAAACATATACGTTCCAAAGAGATTGGAGTATTTGCGCCGTTTGAGGTTTTCCGCACCTGCAGCAGCTGCCCCAGCACAGCTCACCGTGCTTGGAAGATGGGATGGCGCAAGGGTGTCGACACACGTTGCATCCCACACCAAAGGCCTACCAACCTTCCAAGGCATTATGGTCATTCACTAATAATCTCTTAATTATTTATAATATAATATTTAATATTCTAGGTAGGTACTAAATTAAAATATTAATTAACTAATTATAGAAATAAATACTCGTTCGCATCGCTGTTCGATAAGTAATTAAATAATTATTTTATCAATTTATTGCTTTGGGATTAATTAAGACTGGTGATCTGTGTAGTAGAAATATTTATTACGTATTCAGCCACAAGTACAAGATACATATACAGCATGTTTTTTTCAAACTGTAACCATGGATTCAGTAGGTACAGACGCCAGCACATCAAGCTACTACAATCTTTAATAAATTTTCAACTTTATCGCTAAAGCATAAGGTTCAAAGTTGATTGGGAAAATGTGACAGATTCTGGTAGCTTGATGTGCTGGCGTCTGTACATGATTCTGAAATTTTTCCTAGGTTATGAAAAAAAAATTGCTGCCCCATACATTTGACCGCGTTGGTTTTGCACTTTTCTGAAACAGCTGTTGTTTTGGTGCGACGTAAAATTTCTACACTGGAGGTGCCATGTGCTGAATTCAAGGTTACAGTTTTCACGTCGATGTCCCTGCTATCCTCACTAATATTATAAATTCAAAAGTAACCTATGTTACCTTTTCACGCCTAAACCACTGAACGGATTTCGATAAAATTTAGCACAGAGATAGATTGCATCCCGGGGAAGGACATAGGATAGTTTTATCCCGATATTGCCACGGGATCGACACTTATGCTGGTGAAACCGCGGGGCGCAGCTAGTTTACAATAAAGGTGAAGTAAAAAAGAAAGGGATTATCATACAGTTTTAAAGGAAGTAAAAATATGAATGAGGACTTTATCATCATCATCGTTATCAGTCTACAGGGTGGCAGGGATATACTACATGGCTTTGGCCCAGCATTGAAAATTGTCGGTGGTTATTAAAAAAAAATTCACAGAGATAGATTGCATCCCGGGCAAGGCCCATATATATATATAGTTTTTATCCCCATATTCCCACGGGATCGACACTTATGAGGGTGAAACCGCGGGGCGCTGCTAGTCCTGTATAAGTACAGATATACTTATTGTTGATATTATATTACTATTTGGAAAACAATACATCATGTCGGAAATAGGCCTAGAAAGTTAGACAGTCGGCGTCTCGGAGGACCAGATACACAACAATATCATCACTCATCACCGACAAGGATTAATAATATTATGTCCCTTGTACCTTTAACTTAACTTAACGGCACGGTTGGCGCAGTGGTTAAGCGATTGACTGCTGCGCTGCGTGTCGCGGGTTCGATTCCCGCACGGAACAAATATTTGTATGACCTACAGGTAGTTGTTCGGGGTCTGGCTGTTTGTGTATGTGAGTTTAAATGTTTGTAAACGCACCCACAATACAGGAGAAATTCCTAGTGTGGGGCAATGTTTTATTTAAAAAGAAAGAAAGAACTCACAAAATTGCAAGATGACATATTGTCAAGGTTTTAGGTAAAGGAACGGAAGGTTTGTAAATAGCATGTACTCTTCGAAGGTAACTAGTTTTTATCAAGACTAAAAATTAAATTTTCACTGTTTTGTTACAAGCAAAAACATTAGGTAAAAAAAAACAAACATTATTTTTCACTTTGTACTTTTTTACAAAAAAAAAAAAAACTACAAAGTTAAAAATAACTTTAACCAGACTCTATTGTTTCCATTGCTGCGACACAGGCTTCACGGTGAGAGGGAGTGGGCCGTAATCCACCACGCAGGCCCAGAGCGGGCTGGTAGATGTCACGTCTTTGAATTTTTGGTTCTAGGACATGCCGCTTTCTTCGTGATGTTTTCCGTCACCGTTTTGGACTAGTGGTGAAGAAATAATTTACAAAAATAAAGCGCCTATCTGGGTTCGAACCTACGATGTACAACTTGTAAGTCGCGGCCGTTGCCTAAGGCCGCCATTGCTCTCTGAATTGCAGATAGAAAAAGCAAATAACTCTTTACCCGACTCGAGAATCTAACCTAGACTTTATGCTCAGTAGTAGTGTATGCGTCCATTTCACCAACGAGGCAATTAAAAAAAAATTTGCTTTTTTTTCCAACCTGAGGTTCAAGCTGAAGTTTGTATTACTGTTATTTCATTTTATTTTGGAATAACATTTACAATCCATACATTGTTAGTAAATAATACTGAGGTATAACTATGTTAGTAAAGTTATTCATTATTTACAAAGTTGCGCTATTTAATGTTATAGAAGGCACCTCCAGAATCGTGGACGGTATACCAGTGCCTCACAACCGTGCAACCAACCCTTCCCAACCGAACGGAACACTTCGTGTGCGAGTCCGACTCGCACTTGGCCAGTTTTATTTTACTTTACAGTATAGACTGGAATGGAATACCATATCGGGAAGTAAAAAAAAACTTTTTTTTTTTACTTTTTTCAATAACCACAAGGCATAAAACGCCGACAAACCGTTTCTTTTATACCCCTTTAAATTCTAACTTTATTTTATTTTTAGTATTTATTGTTATAGCGGCAACAGAAATACATCATCTGTGAAAATGTCAACCGTCTAGCTTTCACGGTTCATGAGATACACAGATACGTGACAGGCAGACAGAGACGGACAGTGGAGTCTTAGTAATAGGGTCCCGTTTTTACCCTTTGGGGACGGAACCTTAAAAATGAGAACTAAATTTAAGACAAAACAATCTCGTCTCCGAGAATCACTAATTGGACTTAGGATTAGGTTGTCTCCGAGTCCTGTACAATATCATCATCGCGGCGAAGCGCATCCTTTATTCGGAACTTCAGGAGGGCAATTCCTAAGACTTAAGGATGTGCTTAAGCGACACATGAAGGGTTGTGTCGTAGATCCATCTCAGTGGGAAGAGCTTGCGTCTAACCGCGGAGAGTCGAGGTCACTAGTACAACAGAAAGTTTTAGACTTCGAGACTCGTCGGCTTTCAAAACTGGATTCTAAGCGATGACGAACTAAAAGCCCGACCACCAGCGGCAATCACTTACTGGTGCTCTCACATGTCCTCTCTGTACAAGAATATTTGTAATTATTTATCAAATTAAATCTCAGTCGACAACGTCCATCTATTTCTTACTAAACTGTAGTTCTACAATAGCCTGTCTCAAGAAAATGTTCTGCAACCTTTAGTAATAGATAGGTAGGTACTACTCAACAACATCCATTACGTTTAAGATTAATTCAAGACATTAGATAACGTCCGACCTCCATCCAAAACTTACGCCTTGGTCAAATGCTCGATTAATGAGAAGGCCTGTACGATTAAGAAGGGTTTACACTTAAATCTCTGTGCCTTGAAATAGTTCGAGTGCGTGCCTTATACGTCTAAGGGTCAGTTCACACCGAGACGCGACGCGACGCGCAGTTTTCAAGATAGATATACAATTACAGACCTTATCTACTACACAAAAAGGTACACAATTCAGTGAGCTACGCCGCGCGGCGGCGGCGCCGCGCTGCGTAGCTCGACGTAGTAGGTAGACACTGAATTGTGTACCTTTTAGTGTAGTAGATAAGGTCTGTAATTGTATTTCTATCTTGAAAACTGCGCGTCGCGTCGCGTCTCGGTGTGAACTGACCCTTAGGTTAATTTTCTTAGTCTTGGACGTAATTGTTTTAGGGTTGTGTATGGCTTTGTGCTAAATGTGAAAAGGAAAGGCTTATTTCAAAGGAAAACGAGAATAGTTTTTCCATAAATAAATGTCTTTCGCCCCCCGTTCACATGGCGATGATCAGGGGGCCTAAAAAGGTCACTTTGGAGAATCATAAAAGGATAACATTATGAATTATAATATGGCGAAGGCAGTCCGTGTTTTTCTTTTTTTCCGCTGCACTACGTAGGTACAATCAAAGAGATTTGGATTGGATTGATTGGTATTTTAGCACAGATTAAAAAAAATAACTGAAAAACGCTTCACTAATGGGATTTGATACGATTAACTAAACAGTTAACTGTCCATTATGTTATCCTTTCAAAATTCTGCCAAAGTGGCCTTTTTAGGCACCAGTACCTTCGATATTTTACGTTAAAAAGGTAGACTCATACGTCAACATCTCACTATTTTACGGTTGAAACAAAATGCAATATGACACTGCAAAGTATTTAAAAAAATATACAGTAAGATATTGTACTGATGATCACCGTGTAAACAAGCCTTTCCGTTGGTTATCATAGAAAATTTGCTTTAAAACTCGTTGACGTAAATGTATATTACTTTAACATTCACATTTGAATGCCTAAAAATAATATGAGTTCAAATACCAACCCATATTTGTTTGTAATTACCACTGAATTATTTGAAATGAACCAACCCGCACTGGGCCCGCGTGGTGGATTACGGCCCACTCCCTCTCACCGAGAGGAGGCCTGTGTCCCAGCAGTGGGAACATTATAGGCTGATTATGGTTATGGTTATTTGAAATGTAGATGAAAACTCATTATTCAGTTGTTATTGACCTAGAAACTCCGCCGTATATTAATGAAATAATAATGTGTTTCAGCGATGCAGTTCACACGGTTTATCCTATTTTAAACTTTATGTAAAGGTGAGGAGAGACCTTTTTTCAGTGTAGCTATTTCAGTCTTCAATATTACGTACTAAAATTTGACTGTTCCTTGTTTCAGAGTCGGAATGCAGCAGTATCAAGGTTATAAGAACATGAAGGTATGTTGAATAATTTATCTTATCGCATATCTTGTAAATAGTATTTCAACGCTTCGAATAAGGCATGATTTTTATACAGGACAGCTTGCTGGACACTGAATCTATACATTGATATAAATAAAACAAAGTCTGGTTAGTTACACAATTTATAAGTCAAGAACGGCTGGAAAAATTTTTATGATCTTTCATTTGTTTTTTTCTGTTTGTTTTTTTTTTTGTCTATGTTATTCTGTTATTCGGGGCGGAGTAGCAGAATAACTATTACAACATCGGAAAAATTAACGAAAAAAATAATAATGAACATAATTCATTGTCTCATACATCATCTGCCTGCTTCCCAAATATGTTGGGGTCAGCTTCCAGTCTAACCAGATGCAGCTGAATACCAGTATTTTACATGGAGTGACTGCCTATCTTACCTCCACAACCCAGTTACTGGGCAATACCCCTTGGTAAGACTGGTTGTCAGATTTTCGGGCTTCTGACGACCCGTAACGACTGTCAAAGATTCACGAATGACAGCCAGGAACATCGGCTTAACGTGCTTCCGAGGCACGGAAGGGTCTTGGCATGTGAAGATGGTCTGGTCACCCTATAACCAAGTATAAAGAGAGGTATGAGGAACAGGGTGTAAAGTTCACTCATCCTCCATAGAAAAGGGAGGATCCTCCGACCAGACGGGTGTTGTGTCTGGCGGGCAACTGCCCCCAATTAATTAAAAATGTAATGTGTGGGCAATTTACTGTCTCATACATTCATTCTTATTGATTTTGAGGCGGTCCGAAGTTCGCCGAGTCAGCTAATACTATCATCCTATAAGGCTCCCGCTGAACCGGTAAGGAATCAGTACATATTGTAAACTAGCTTCCGCCCGCGGCTTCGCCCGCGAAGTATGTCACTAAAAACTATCCTATGTCCTTCCCCGCGATGCAATCTATCTCTCTGCCAAATTTTATCGAAATCCGTTTCGTGGTTTAGGCGTGAAAAGGTAACATACAGTCAGACAGACAGAGTTACTTTCGAATTTATATAATATAATAATAGTATGGATGCGATGGAGAGCAGTGGTGGCCAAGTGGTAACGGCCGCGACTTACGAGTTGTAGGTCGTAGGTTCGAACCCAGACAGGCGCTTTACTATGTGTAAATTATTTCATCACCACTGCTCTCAAAACGGCGAAGGAAAACATCGTGAGGAAACCGGCATGTCCTAGAACCAAAAATTCGAAGACATGTGACATCTGCCAACCCGCACTGGGCCCGCGTGGTGGATTACGGCCCACTCCCTCTCACTGAGAGGAGGCCTGTGTCCCAGCGGTGGGAACATTATAGATAGGCTGATTATGGTATGGTATGGATGCGAAAGTGTGTCTGTCTGTCTGTTACCTCTTCACGTTTAAACCGCTGAACCTATTCAATGAAATTTAGTATAGAGATAGTTTGAGTCCCGGAAAAGGACATAGCATAGATTTTATCCCGATATTCCCACGGGATCGAAACTTACGCGGGTGAAACCATGGGGCGCTGTTAGTATTTAATAAATTGAAGTCGCTTTTCGTTCCTGTCTGTGTAAACTAGTTGCTCTTTTAAATTACGCACCTGATTTTGATGTGATTTTTCTTACATGTATCAGAGAAATTTCGTTGTTTTGTCAAGTCGTAGAAACCATGCAAAGCAGAGGCAAGTCGCTAGTGCATTCATAATTTAGCAAAAAAAAAAAATATTTTATCTTCTCCATGGTTTGTTTTTGAAAAAAAAAATCTGCGTTAAAAAAAGTGAAATGGTACCTACTCGAAATTATAGTCAGGTATACCGGATCTTTTACTAACTGTTTGTTTATTCAAGTGAATTTAATTCAAATTACAAAATGCGCCGACAATTTGTTTCACTAATTAGATGACTGGTGTAAGTAGGAATTACAATTTTCACGCGCCGTAAAGTTATACTTTCCTTATCGGAGAAATTAGAAAAGAAAATGTTGACATCAATTATGTAATACTGTTAAAATAAACTTTGACGCTTAAATTAGATAATTTAATGAGTTTTCTCGTCTTACTGGCTGTCGTACCGTAACAGGCGTTAATCTATAAATTAAATTAATACTATGAAAGATGTGTTAAGTTTTGATGAAAATTATAACTTTATAGAGTCTACATGTTTGATTTTGAACCTCAGAGACAGTCTTAACACAAGGAAAAGTTTATATTATCGCCTACAAGAGAAACGTCTATAAATCATAGCCATCTCAAAGTTTTGCGTTGCTTCGAAAACCGCCATGACACTTTTCTCCAACTTCCCCGCTTTTCACGTCGTCATACTTCAGACTACAGAGGTGTTGCATCCAATCCTCAGGGATTGCAGCGGGATTTTCCGAAATCAGCGGAATGGTCTGAAATCAGCGGGATTGTCCGAAATCAGCGGGATGATGGTCCGAAATCAGCGGGATTTCCCGAACTCAGCAGGATTGTCCGAAAGGGTTACCGCTACCCCGGAACTTAAAGGGCTATGGAAGAAACATGGATGGGTTTTAGTCGGTAAGAATCTGACACTCCCTTTCGCTTCACCCAGAGCGGGAGGAGTCATTTAAGGATTTCAAACCCGCAAAAAAAAAAAAAAATTGGATGCAACACCTCTATAAAGACATCATTCATTCAGCAGAATGATTTCTTTATAACCTACTCAGTGTAAGAGATGACCCCTTCCTCTCATAACCTGCATACACAGCTTTACTTTGTTCAATATTTATCTCCTGATTTCCCATAGGAAATAAGCAGCTGTAAATATGACTTAATGCGTAGCAAGTAAAGTAACTGTATGATTTATATTAAAATGTAGTATAGTATGAAGTTGTTGGGTAGTTACGACAGCTGCCCTGATAAAATTACGGGTAGGTAGGTAAACTTTGGTTTTACCAACTTTGTTATCGAACCCTTTTACGTGAAGTATTTAATAGTTAGAGAGGGTATGGGGAATCCAGTTTAGAGAATATCATTATTCATTTAGTTACCATGTGTTAAAAAGTAAAATTTTCCACATAGTTGATTTCGTTTTATGGTGTCTATCAGTTTTCAGTTGGTCAACTATGGATCAATAAGACAAGTTTAGTAAGTTTTTTTTTGTATACAATTAAGTGGTCTATAATATTATTTTTATCACATCTATTTAAAAATAGCGAGTGTATTCTTCGTAAACAGGGACTAAAATAGCTCTTTAATCCCTAGGCACTAAAAGTGATTTGAATTTGGAATGTGGATATTGTTAGTAAAAGTTCCAATCGCCAAAGAGATCAATCACGCACTTTGTATGAACAAGTAACAGTCTGTATGATAAAGTAAAAGACCCGCAAGTCAAATAAAAAAAAAATGTGACAAAATATAAATAAACGTTATAATCTCCCTTCATCCCTTCTTCATAAGTGAGTAATTTATACTGATTAATATTTTTAACTTCCCAAATTATACTTATTTAACATTAACATAACATCACGCCAATAATACCCCAAGGGTTAGGCAGAGGATGTACTTATAGTACATCCAAACTTCACCAGTTATGTTTAAGTCCCAGTAATAGGTGGCTAATCTATCATACTTTTTTTTTTTTTTTTACTTTTTTTTTGTAATTTATTTGGTGTACATAATAAAGAGTATTTCTATTCTATTCTATTCTTTTTTTATATTATTATCGGAAAGCACGTTAAGGCGTTGGTCCCGGTTGTCATTCTTGCATCTTTAACAGTCGTTACGGGTCGTCAGAACCCCGAAAGTCTGACAACAAGTCTTACCAAGGAGTATCGTATTACCCAGTAACGTTGTGAAGGTCAGATAGACAGTCGCTCCATGTAAAATACTGGTATTCAGTTGCATCCGGTTAGACTGGAAACTGACCCCAAGATAGTTGGGAAAAGGCTAGGCTAGGATGATTGTCGGATTCAATGTTGCAATGGTCCTAATAATGTTATGGTTTAAAATATAGATTGCAAGAAAAAATACTAGATAAAATGAGCTTAGTGGCGTTGTCTAAAATAGATTTAGACAACCTACACATATGTATGGTAAATGAGTAGAGAAGTTAAAACTGTAAATTGACTATTTTTTAACAAAAGTCATTGCTGCGAGTCTGATGCCGAAAATATAGATTTTAGAAATTTCGTCCGTTTGTCTCTTTGTCTGGTTTGTTCCGGATTGGCTCAAAAACAACTAAAAGAATTTAGCACACAGATAGTTTATAACTTGGATTAACACACAGGCTACTTTTTTACTCCTGGTACCTGGTAATACGTTGCCGTGGGATATTCCGTCTTCCAAGCGGGCTGAGCCGCGAGCAAAATCTCGTACCTACTTTAATATTTTAGGACTTAATAAACTATTTCTATTTCTTTTCGAGGTAAAATATTTCTTCGTGTATGGCAATTAATATTCCAGCGGCAATAACACCTATCTATTCCTCTGTTGTTGTGTTGTTTTGTTTTGTAATAATTTAATAATAATAATAATAATTTTTGATATAATTTATAATTTCAATTTTTCAATTTTTGATATGATTTTTAATTTAATTTTTGATTGAATTTGCAATCCGGTTAAATTTTATATGAGTGTATACCTGAAATAAATTGATTTGATTTGATTTGATAATTGTTTGTAGGAGTTCAAGATACTGTTTATTTTTCTATTACAAAAATATACCCCTGGAAGCACAACAAAAACACTCCCTACTCTAGCCTAGTTAATTGTTTTTATTACCTTAACTTAGCCATATGGGTAATGTATTTTGGTTAAAGGAAACAGGCCTACATGACGTCATCCCTACTATAAGTGTGGGAGACCAGAGCACTAAATACGTTTGATATACTGATGTAGTATAAATTGCTATCGTTTAGGAAGTTAGACTGTTTCCTATTACTTGCTACGTTGTTGTAATCACCTTTAAAGTTTGCTTTTATCAACGCTGATGGGTTTTGAGCTTTGGAGTTAGAAAGATGGTCTTGATACGATATCAAATATTTTTAAAACAAGTTCGCTACCACCATCCCAATCAATGCAACTTCTGTAAGCTAAGATGTAAAAACAAAACTAGTTGTGTCACAAGATAAATGACTAAACTGTCTTGGAAATCATAACCAAATATTTAGGTCAGAATTGGAAGAATAGCAATGAGCAACAGAGATTACTTTCCCATCTTATAAAGATAAAGACAGAAGAAAGCTATATATGATCGTAGTGTTTTCTGTAGGATATTTACCGTGCCTAGCACTATGTATAGAGATGCTTACATTGACATGAACACGCGTTGCTCACTATAAGTACCCCCTTTTTTTTTTTTTTTTTTTTTGGGTGGGAAATCATCAAATGACCCCTCCCGCTCTGGGCGGAGCGGAAGGGAGTGTCAGACTCTTACTGACTAAAACCCACCCGTGTTCCTTCACTTGCCTGTGCCAGGGGCCACGGTATCTCTTTCGAACAACCCGCGACCCTGGCGGGCATCGGCCCTAGCGGACCCCGTCAGATGGTGCTGACATCTCCTTGAGGCGCGCGTGGAACACAACGCGCCGTCGACCCGGGCCTGGTCCTTACCGGACGGCGAGCTGCCCATTGCTCGCCGCCCGCAAGCCCGCGCCTACGGTGGCCGGGAATCGGCTATCGACTCCCGACGCCCGGGGCGTCTCCTGCGGCGGACTATAAGTACCCCTCACAATTTAGAGCCAACATTTTTGACCTACCAAAAACCCCTTTCTTTCCAACTTTAAAATCGAAACAGCGTCTGGTTGGGCTAAAGCAACAGTGACATACTGTAACAGTGTTATTAAAAAAGTCACGTCAGTCCTACTACGAAATATGAGACAACGTTTGGAAGAACACGAAAAAAGGAACCCGATTTTCTATTTATAATAAAGCCAAAAGCCATCAGCACAAAAGGGTAATGTGCCCGATATATATAAATGTATTTTCTTTCTTTCTTTCTTTCTTTATATATTATTGCCAAAACTCACCTCCTAACATTTTTTACCAACCGAAAAATCGGTTCAATTCTAAAGTAGGAACGAAGATTCCTACTTCAAAATCGATACTGACAGCAATGGTGTAAAGTTTACGACATACAATCATTTCCTGCTACGTTAGCCAGGCCGTCTATAAATCAATCTTTCCGTCGCCGAGTTTGAAGTCTCCACTTCAAAACTTTGGATTTACACTTGTCTTCCAAACTCGTCAATCAATTCCATCAGGTGTTCTTTTGAAAGCTACATAATGTTAACGATGAAAAGGACCAAACGATATTGAAGCAGATTATTGTCCGTTTTTTTATAAATGCCTGCAGTTACTGCCGTATTGTGTGACGTCAATTAATGATAATTATGATCTTTAATTGACGAGCTTATCGTTATTGAAACGGAGTCAGTCAAATATGTGACAGGTTGAGTAACATTTCGATATCTTTAATATTAAATGTAAAGTTAAACATTGATTGATGTTAAGTGACAGTTCTGAATGCGGAACGACTAAAGAAGAAAAAGACATGTTGCACCGACTCCAAATAAATTGGTATACCTAAGAGAAAGATAATGATGATGTCTAAATGCGGCAGTATTATATTGTAAGTCGAAGGACTGAAGAGAAATTGATTGGCTGTTAAAAACAAACAAGCATCTGCTTACATTATAAAAAAAAATATACGTTCCGTTTATTGTGGCCAGTCGTTCGTTTAACACTGGGAATCCTTAATTAACTGCCTGAACACTTAAAGTAACCACTTAGTTCTCGCAAACGACACCCACAGGTTAAGGTAGGTATGGACTTTTTTTACCTGGAGACCACAAGATAAAATTAACTTTACCATTATATACATAAAAATGTTTTTTGAGTAAAGGATAGTATAATTTTACCGTAATTTTTCTTATCTACATATTTAGCATTTATTTGAAGTAGGTACCTGAAATATGAATATGAATTACTACGTTAACTAAAGCCTTGACGTATTTATTTTAACGCACGAGTGGGCAACGAATTACTTTAACGGTTATCATTATTTAAATAATGTGTCACACGAAAATGTTACTTTATCATGTTTAGTTTATTTCGTAATTTTTGTTCCGTGTTTAATTTTCGTTTTATTCTGAGAGTTCCTAAGAAAATTTCTATGTCGGTTATAAGCAAATATCAAACCACATAACGGCCCCATACTATCATTTAGGTACGGTATGGTATACAATATCATTTAGGCAAGCATAATTCAAATAAAATAAATTATTTTATGAAATCGAACTTGACTGAACTATTGAATTTCCATAAAACTAAAAAACAGCAACCGCCCCTAATCAATAAAGAATCATTCATTGTTTTTGCAAGCACCCGTCACAAACCAAGATGGTGGAATTTCCACAACTGCGGGCCGCGAAACAGAAATCCATTGTTCTAGCGATGCGACAGTACACAAAGTTGAAATCCGCTCCACCAGTCCGATAAATGAGGCTCATATCCACCAAGTGTTTACTTTGACTCCTCATCAAAATTTTGTTGAGTGACTTATTCCTGGTGTATCAATAACATCTCTCTTCTTATACCTTTCAAAATGGAAAATCCTTTTGAAGTTACGAATTCGAAATCGTTATTCGAAGTCAGTTTCAATTTTGCTATTCTTTGGGACTGTAACTTTGGTCAGACGTATAAGTTGGAAATGTTATTGCAGCGCCAAAAAGTTCATTGTGGATGAGTTTGTGAGAATATTTTAATGAATTTTCCGATTTTATTGTACTTTTTGAAGTTCGGGTTTGAGGATAGAATTTGAAGAAATCATAATAAGATAAATATTGTTCATCATCAACAGTTTGGTAACTTTTTGTTCTTTGATAAACACGCCCACATAAGCCGATATCAGACGGTTCGAATGTAAGTTCATTTTTGTTTCATTCCACGTTCACGCAACATCGAAAAAAATTATAGGAATAAACGTTCATCGAAATCCAACATCGTTAGATCAGTTCAAGAATGAATTAATTTTTCATTTTTGCGTAATTATATGTTCAGACTTTTCACTTCGAGTAAAATATGCCGAATGAAATGCAAAGACTTTACTGCAGGCGAAAAGCCTTCTCACACAGTCAAAAAACAAACGACTATCGAAAGAAATAGAGTTCTAGAATTCATCAATTTAAAATGCCAGTAGGTAAGTACCAGCTACAGGAATGCAAACAAATTGTAAAGTTTTGTACTTTCATTTCCTCGACTATTCTCTTGGACACTTGAGAAGTTTCAAACTTACGACATCTAATATGTACTACTTTCGTATTGATTTGTTCTGGCTAATAATACTAGGAATGTCCCCGATATGCTTTATTTTTATTGTATCTTGTTTTTCGAACGAATTTTGGTAGTAGTAGGAATTACGAACTGTGTTTGAAAAGGTCGTGGGGCCTAAATAAATAACAGAAGGTACAAAGAGACCTAATGCTTTTGTTTGCCCGCCGCCGTAGAAATTGCCCAGAGGGCGCGTTTTAAGTTCAAAATATGGAGTAGGTAGTATGAATCACGCTTGACTCTCTGTCCAAATTTGCGATACCCGGTGTTGAAGTTCGAAGAACAATGAAATGCCATTGGGCTATCGCTGACGGTGAGCAGTGATGGCCCAGTGGTAACGGCCGCGACTAACGACTTTTAGGTCGTAGGTTCGAACTCAGACAGGGGTTTTGCTTTGCGTAAATTATTTCATTACTGCTCTCAAAAACGGTGAAGGAAAACATCGTGAGGAAACCGGCATGTCCTAGAACCAATAACTTCGAAGGCATGTGACATCTACCAACCCGCACTAGGCCCGTGTGTTAGATCACGGCCCTCTCCCTCTCACAGAGAGGAGGCCTGTGTCCCAGTAGTGGGAACATTAAAGGCTGATTATGCTATGTCCTGAAACGGTATGGTTTCCAATGAACTGCTACTTAGTTCCTGCTGTCATTGAATCGATAGAATCGAGTGTAGTGAATCGATTGTAGTGAATCGATTGTGATTTAATTGAATGGCGACTCACAACACGCACACATGACGCTACAGTTCGTCTTTTCTTTAACACGAACACACGCAGATACATTATTAAATTCCTATGTCAGGTGCTCCAAGCCTTAATATTTTTTAATTTTTTATTTGAGTACCTATCTTTCATTAACAAACAATTAATTATAAAAGCGGACTACTCTAATTTTCTCTTTTGAAGATTGTTAAGTTTCTATTTATGAGACTTTAATTAAAGAAATAGAAATTGTGTCAATCATAGACATTAATTAGACAACATTTCTGCGTTTTGTGAATGAAATTAATAAAATTTAGAGACTGTTAATGTAATTTGTACTTTATTACTAACGCTTCATGTTCTTCCTGCTATTGAATAAATAATCATCTCCAATCGATCGAAATTGATGTTCATTTAGGGAAACAATGAATGGTTGGTCGATCATCAAATGACAAGCAGAGAGTAAGAACATGAAATTACGAATACACATCTATGTAATTATATAATTCAAAGACCTGACTGACTGATATATCAACGCAAAGCCTAAGCCGTTCAGCGGGATTGTCCGAAAGGGTTACCGCTGGCCCGGAACATAAAGTGCCAAGGAAGGAACATGGGTGGGTTTTAGTCAGTAAGAGTCTGACACTCCCTTCCGCTCCACCCAGAGCGGCAGAGGTCATTTGATGATTTCCCATCCTGAAAAAAAAAAAGCCTAAGCCATCTTCCAGTCCTTGAACGCCACTCTGTCAAAGCCTTACCCCACATGTCATTACTTGCGCTTTGCTAGGTGTCGTGCCCAATTTCATGCTCTACGCTTTCCGATATCGAAGACCTTCGTACGTCTTCGCATCTCGACATTCGGAACTCGGTCGTCTTACGTTTGAGATATTCAAAACTGAAAGTGTTGTTAGTTAACGTCACATTAATTAATTATAACATAAACCCGTGTAATGAAAGACCGCAAGGGGTGCCATAACCGACATAACATAATTACAATGTACCCTCGCCTCGTCCATAACCTCTCAGGAGGCATTGAGGGACTTAACACATTACTAGATTTATGAGTTATGGTCAAACTTGAGTTAAACTTGTTACTCAACAAACCCACTAAATATTTCAGGCCATTTTACATAAACTAACCACTAATGCCGACCAATGTACTTACTAACATCTTTAGTATCTCCAAGCAACCGAACTTGGGGTATTTATTCGGCCGAACTTTAGTTTTGCGAACTTTTAAAGTACTTCCACTGTTCAGTTGGTGTAACAAAGGTAGTTGAGGAGAGTTGAGTCTAACAAATGGGCATCGGACGGAATTAAATGGCGGGGAAACGGGGGGTCTGGGATCTCTTGTTATGCTAATATTTGGCCTCGGGATATGACAAATTGTGATGCATTCTATGAAAACTCGGAGGACGCGACCGTGACGGATGTAGTCAGTAGCTGTGCCCGAATAAAAACTTCCTATCTACATCTTAGAGCGGCTTCATCTTCCCGAGGGATCGCACAAGGACAGTATGCTCAATATTTATTCTTTCACTGTCTTTTAAGTCTTTTGTGTTGATGCAAAACACGTGTACACTGCCAGTCAGTAATTGTGTTTTATGTAGGGAGCGTCTTAAGGGGCTTACATGACCTAAAGCGCGGTCTTTGTCGGGCTGCATAGAAAAGAAAAAGAAGCGCGATGACACAACGCTAGTAATTTATTGCAAAATATGAAGCAATTATCTATTTACAAAAAATCTATTGTTTGGACTAAAAAAATAAAACACTAGTTTTTTAGTAGGTAAGTATGTTGTTTGTAGAATAATCTGACAAAAAATCATAATGATTGTATGTTAGTATGGTTTTATTGTAAAAAGAAAGTTTTTGGGGCTATCTTAATGATTTTTTTCTATCGTATCAAATTAGTTTGTTTTCAACACACTATCTACCTAGCATATATCCTGAAGATTATCATATATTTTTCTGATTTTGTTTACTGTAGTCGATCATATAATTTTAGTGTTTCTAAAACTTGCGTTTTTTTGCGTTTAGGTCCTGTAAGCCCCTTTAGTTCTCGATCCTGACAAATGTTAGTGAGTGTCGTCACCCTTTAGTAAGATTGAGGCGTGGCGCTGGTGTAGACTTTTAAACAGGTAGCGTAGGAATGGTTGAGTTATGACTACGAGTATGTGTCAGCCGTTTTGCCTACGTACTTTTTCTATTAAAAATACAACATTATTTTTAGTATTGTCGAAACCCGAAACACGTATCTAGTATTTTTATATAAAGAATTTACGTACATAATATCAAAACTGTATCATGAAAAATCACAAAGTTATTTAAGCTTGTTAAGTTACCTGTTTGTCCGTACAAAAACATGTACATCCGCGCCGTCTTGCGCTCATTGGTACCTAGGTACCTAACCGTTCGGCGCAGAGATTAGATAAGCTACTTATTGTCGCTCGGTGTCCAACTTTTAACCTTTTTTAAATATTTTTGGGACAAAATATAACATGGGGTAAAAATTATTGGAATCAATTCAGTTAGTTATTCTGAAAAAACTATATTCAGTTTTCGCATATACAAAAAATAACAGTGTATGTAAAGAAAATCTTTAAGACAGTGTTACACTCTACAAATAAAAATTGTTAAAAGTAAGGCCAGTCTACTCTTCGTGAGAAAAAACCAATTTGTTTTTCGGCAAACTGCTTTTTAAGGCACATGCGATCCCCAATCTATCATTGTCCCAAATCTGTCAAGATTTTCAAGTTACATCCTGTATAATTAACAAACGCCTTTTATTTAATATTCATTAAAAGCTTCCCAAGGCCAGTGTCTCATCATTTGTTTGTCCTATTCTTGGAACACTAACGAATTTTAATCCAGGCAAGTTTTACGACCAAACGCTGATTTACAAAGGACAATGGAATAATCTAAGAAAGGTATCACTGTCATTGGCGTTGACCCTACTCATTGCTAAGAACAAAAGCGTCTTTGTAACAAAGGGGTCTTGTTAAAACTATAATATCCAAGGAACCACGACGTGAATATAATTTAATACTGAAGCAGATTGCTTATTTAAGAATAATAGCTTTTACGTCATCGTATTGTATTACGGCTATCATGTATATGGCCTTACTCGAGGCCGTTTAGTTGTGGACTCAAACGGAATTATGAACACTTGAAACTGCGGGAGTGAGTTGAATTACTCTTTGGAGAGTATTACTGCGTGAGGGTAAGCAAAGTTCGTAACATAGGCTTTGTTGATAATAGTTATTGTTCCTTATTACGGTTCATACGCAAAAAGTGCTAACGGAATATTACTAAGGGCTGATTTTTCAATAGTCAAATAACTTTTATCTGAAGAATAATCTATAATCAACCCTAAGTCGACAATGTATTCCACTTAACAATGTTATTGCGCTTTTTTTCTTAGTTTTTTCCTTATGATAATTATGAAAACCACAACAAAAACCACCGAATACACAGGCGAGATTTGACATTCATATAAATATCTTTGAACAAAATTTATTCAGAATTAAAATTAATAAATAACAACGTAGGTATTACTAATTAATATTTAAAAGTAACAATTTAATATCCTAACGTAAGTAAAACTATTGGGAAACTAAAATAAATGGCGTTGAAAAAATAAATAAACCTTGAAACCAAGCTTGAATCTTTTGTTAAAAAAACTTCATAAGATACGATTTAATCAAGAAAGTATTTTTTATTTATTTACTCAGACAGTAATTATTATATGTCAGAAAGCAAAATGGCTGACTATTTTTTACGATGCTGATATTGAAAATTAAAGAAAAATAGCTGCTTGTGTATTCTGCGTACGGTTCGTTCAATTCCAGATATTTTTATTAGGTATCTGGAATTCTAGACTTCATGTCTATTTGAATGATATTTTGATCGATTTATTAAGTGCTGTATTGATATTTTGTGACCCCGACCTTCATCAGACAACAATTTTTTAACAACTGCTCACAAAACTAAATGCAATGTTTTTTGACGTCACATCGTATGCTAGGCGTATTGACTCGTAAAAATACCTATCTAATATTTTAAGCAACTAAGTTTAGAAAAAATATTCTTAATTAGGTACAGATATGTTATTTAGTAACTAACTATAGATTATAAATTATCTTCTACGAATATATATTTACAAAAACTACGTTTTTGTTTATATTTAGGTATATTAATTTAGTAACTTATTTAATTTAGTACCTAGTGTAGTGTAAATAGTGAGTTGTACAAAATTTTGAAAACTCGGTATCTATTTATTTGCCTAAGGGCTCCTAAAAGGAACTTCTAATAAGACGGAATGTAATACATATATTTCCCTAGTTAAGAGGAAATGCGGGTGGCCGTATCTCCGTAGAAACGCTCTCGCCTGTTTTCTTTCTGGTTAATGACCATAAAGCAATCATTTTTTACAGAATAATAAATATTAACTACTTGTATGTCCCTATGTTTTTCCTTTTTGATGATACATTATTTTTATAAGCACTAGAACCCTCAAAAATGCCGATTTAATCCGCCGCTGTCAACAGAGGCCTAGTGTACAAATTTGACGACGATTAATGAAAAAATAAAAACATAGGGACACAGTATATATCCTTGGTATTCAGTTTATGAAATGTCTTTTAAATTGGCCCAATATTCGAGGAGGAAATAGGCGAGAGTCAAACCCCGATTTACGACTTATTTCTTAGGATTTTTCAAAAGTCTCTCCGACCGCATTTCCTCTTAATAAAACTTTCACATGATTGGGCATCTTAATATACTATTTCGTATCGTCTTTGATTATTTTGCAAACATTCATGAAGAGACTCCCGCAGTATATCAACGTGTAATGGGAATTTTCGGCTGATCAAACTGCCTCGAAAAACCCTTAAAATGTAGCCAATTTGTTTCTTTTGCTTTGAGCTAGTGGTATATAAACTCTGTGAACCGGTTTATTTCCGTTTGAAACATATTTATTTTTATGAAGGTAGGTTGTATTGAATTAAATATCTGTCTATTATGTTGGCTATAAAGTAAAACAAAAATAAAATGGTGAGCTTGATTATTTTACTACAAAAAGTTTCACAATTCATTTTTGTGTAGGCTTTAATTTTTTGTACAGGCTTTAATTTTTTATGCTTTTATTTTATTCATAAATGATTTCTGTAGAAAAATATCAGATTCTATCCAAGTGCGGAGTAAATCGCGAAATATATGTTTGTTTCATGTGTGGGCGATAATCTTCTAATCCTTGACGTTAGTTGACGTTGAGTAGGCGAAGAGGCGGGGAAAAGCCACGTTCCGAATCCTAATTCAGGGTCCCGTAAGAATATTACATGATGGCTGTCCACTTAGGATGTCTAAGCAAGGACACGGTAGGTAGTAGAATTTTCTGTGTCCAGAAGGGCAATTCTCGTAATTTTAAGAACGTTCACAGTCTGATCTCAGTTTCAATATGTCAAAAATACTTCTAATTTCCCTACATTTTTTACATGTTTTTGACACTGATTGTCGCTGAGATGAGATTGCGACTAGATTTTGAACGTTTTTAATTACGGGAATTTGCCTTTAGGTCAATTCTAAAATTGCTACTTGTTTTCCATTTTCGCCTTACCCATAACAGTAACTTTTTCATGTAATATTGGAATTGTAAGTATATCGTTTCCGAATAGATATCAGCTTTTACTTTAGTGCAATAAAACTTCACGATCTCGAGATCAGGTGTTTCTCTCTTGCTATTGCTCTTGTTGTACTACGACTTTGAAAAGCAGTTGCTGCCTTTGGAAACAATGAGAAGTTTTCTCAAAGCATCCCTTATTATTTTACGAAACGCCTTTATTTTGTTTACTGCGGAAAGAATGTCCCAAAGTTTTTCTACTTCCAAAAGTGTTCGGACCTTTTTTGATAAATCACTTTCTACGAAACAATTTTTCTCAATAACTTGGATGTGTGTTCATATTTGAGAGTGCCTGTATTCTCCTAAGTCTTGCTGAGACGTGTCAGTGTTAATAAAAAAGGAATATACGGGAGTAAAGCCGGGGGCCCGAATCAAGGCGGTAGTAGGCAACGCAACTCGACACCAAAAGTAATCCTCTTATCGTAATATGGGATGGTGGAAGCCTTTTTATATAAGAAGATGTATGACGTAGCATATACGGAATATTAGTGCACTGTCTACGTTGGTGCTCTGTGATCCATCAAGTATAAACAGCTGTATTTTGCTCCGGCACAGTTTTAAGCAAGGCCTTATGAAGATTTTCTTGGAAAAGGCTTGTTAAGCGAGCTTGCCGTCTCTTACGTTGTTACAAAGTTTCCTTGGTTTTGATGTAATGGAATTAGCTAACTAGGCCTTTAAAGTTCAAGTATAATAATTATATTGCAATTTTTTGCTATAGATTGAAAGCAATTTGAAATAATGTTGAACCGGAAAGCCTGTATTTTTTTTCCCTCGATATCGGTCTTGTTCACAATATTCCAACCGCGTTAGTTTGCAATATATGTAGGTACACACATAGCTACATAGATGGTATAGTCTCTGCAATAACGAATAGCTAACATTGGGTAAACCGGTAACCAATAGTTTCCTTGTTTGTCGCGGGCTACCCGCAAACAGTAGCGTGTGATGTACGCTCTAATAACAACATACTGTGATCATCAATCTGTTGTATGTTGTTGTATTATTATGATATTTTTTTGTAGTGGTGTTCTTTTTGTTTCCTTCCTTTTGTATTTCTATCTTTAGAACTTGCGATGTGTGTTGTATATTAGTCCATCAAAGCTGTAACTATTTTATATAAAGGCAGGGGGAAGTTAATTGTTTGATAATGTGACTACCGACTTAAATTGTCCGTATATACTGTTAGGTAAGCTTATTAAGTTCGGTCCAAGTGGTAACGGCCGCGACTTACGAGTTGTAGGTCGTAGGTTCGAACCCAGACAGGCGCTTTACTTTGTGTAAATTATTTCATCACCACTGCTCTTAAAGCAGTGTAGGTAAACATCGTGAGGAAACCGGCATGTCCTAGAACCAAAAATTTTAAGACATGTGACATCTGCCAACCCGCACTGAGCCCGCGTGGTGGATTACGGCCCACTCCCTCTCACCGAGAGGAGGCCTGTGTCCCAGCAGTGGGAACATTATAGGCTGATTATGTGCATGTGTAAGCTTATTAAGTTTGGTAACAATAATAAAAGTAATTGTGTGTCTATTCTATTCTATTCTATTATTTAATTATGGCAAGCAAAGCCAATGTCAGTAATTGTATCTCATTTGTGACAGTTGAGCTCATATTCAAATCACGGTTGTCATTACGGATATCTATGGTTACCGGCCTACAGTCCCGTACTAACCCAGCAA
The DNA here is from genome assembly GCA_948474745.1 of Oligia latruncula. Lineage (NCBI taxonomy): Eukaryota > Metazoa > Arthropoda > Insecta > Lepidoptera > Noctuidae > Oligia > Oligia latruncula. Next base: position 6,458,424 of record OX419693.1, on the reverse strand, counting down.
GATCAACATTGTATCAACTGTTTCAATCAATCTTTATTTGTTTATAACTTTTTTCAATTTTTATATATTTTTTTTTGTTTTTTCCTTATGCACACTTGTTTTTTCAGCTCACCTTTGACATTGGCAGAATAGTCGACATCGGCTTTGCTTGCCATTTATTAAAAATAGAATAGAATAGAATCTATGGTTGTCATTCTTGGACAGTTGTATGATTGTAAGATATGGCTATACCACGGTAAATTGACGTAGAGTGTACATACTTAACTCCGTAGATGTGACGCATACTTTCTCCCAAATTGTTGTTTTGTTTTATTTTTTGTTTGTGTCTTTATTTTTATGCGCCATGTTTGCCGCAAATAAACGTATTTTGTTTTCTTTATTTCTTTTTTTTTTTGTAACGATTGTACAGACGCCAGCACATCAAGCTACTACAATCTGTCAAATCGATAGGTTAGGTAGGGTAGCTTGATGTGTTTGGCGTCTGTACGTAGACCAATAAATAAATAAAATAAAATTGATTTGCCTAACTGAACCAGGAAGATAATGAGGAGGTTACTACGTAACATCAAAAGAGTTTCCTAATTATTAAATGTTTAAATTCAGATGTACATACAGGTTTATAGTTCATTCTGAATTTATCACCGAGTTCCGAGCAGTTCCGAGTCTCCGATAGAAATAATTTCTCTCCGCTCGATCTATTCACTTTACGGTTAGTTCCAACACTTCGCAGGTGGCGCTATCTATCGTCGTCAGATATTACTTAAGTTTAAGATTTATTACTTGAGTGGATTTCGTTAGGGTTTCTTCGGTGGGAAGCATGATAAATTGAACTGGATCAAATGGTTGAAAGATTATTGAACGATTTTCGGAACGATATTTAGATTTTGTTATTAGATTTTTGAGGCCAGAGAGTCTTTGATAATAATGAAAATAGATGAATCTCTTTGAATTTGATGGTAAGCATCCTAGCGCAGGGTTTCCTAAGACTGTGGTGGCTGCGACAAAGCGTCCGCAATTTACCGTCGAATGACGTCACTGAAACGTTATTTTTATGAAAGTCAGTTGGTGTATTTCCCTAGAGAACGTTTTTTGACTCCGTAAAATAAAACATCAGTGTCACTACTGGCCGTTATGTGGCGGCGTTCGCTGTCGTAAGATATATGGAATTTTAGAAGGTAGGAAAATTGTTCCAATTGGTCGTTTCCTATGGAGAAGAGCCGACAAGAAACTTCATAGTTACTTTTTAAATAATAATTGGTATTTCCAATATTTTCATATTACAGTATTTGGGGTATTTTGGGTGATAGTATCTATCCTCCTCGGTGAAATATAGGTTTGGTAATCACCAAAACCTGTGTCCAGCATTGGACGTCTTTCGGCTGAAATTATGATGATGATAATGAATCACGAAGGCAGCTTTCTGGGAATAGTGACGCTGTAGCGTGAGGATGATGGTGTTCGATGAGGTTGATACAATTTAGTTAATTTATCAGCGTAATGTAGTCGTTAAGTCTTTCCAAGTCCTGCCGGGTCAGCGGGATTGTCAGAATGGGTTACCGCTGGCCCGGAACATAAATAAGGAAGGAACACGGGTGGGTTTTAGTCAGTAAGAGTCTGACACTCCCTTCCGCTCCACCCAGAGCGGTAGAGGTCATTTGAAGATTTCCCACCCAAAAAAAAAAGCCTTTCCAAGTTCCGCCACACCACTTGATACATCGCCTTCCATATCCAGTGATCCTAATTAATACCGGCAACTTCCTTTTACCGGTATTTTCTTAGTACCTATGTCCGGCTCACCGTTACTGTGTGAACTAATCTCGAATAGCTTTGAGAGAGAAATGGTCTTTTGTTTTTATCGTTATACTAGCAGCGCCCCGCGGTTTCACCCGCATAAGTTTCGATCCCGGGTGAATATCGGGATAAATGTTTCCTATGAGTTAATCCTGGTTATAAGCTATCTGTGTGCCAAACTTTATCCAAATCCGTGTAGTGGTTTTTGCGTGAAAGAGAAACAAACATCCATCCATCTTTACAAACTTTCGCGTTTAAAATATTAATTAGTTATAGTTAAGTTATAAGTTATTCATAGGAAGTTATACGTTATTTATTAATTTGTTAAACATAGATACAATAATAATGGTATATAATCACCTATGCTAATCACACTAACATTATAAAGGCGAAAGTTTGTGAGTGTTTGTGTCATATGTTTGTTACTTCTTTACGCTCAAACGGCTGGACCAATTTTGATAAAATTTGGTATGGAGGTAGCTGACACCCTGGATTAAACCGCGGGGCGCAGCTAGTATAAAGATAATAAAAAGTGCGTTACGTTAAGCCAGAGGTCGTACAGATGTTTGTAATAAAGTAATCGTTTATCATGAGATAACGATGCCTATAAGCCTACATGAGTTCTTTAAATATTTATTAAAATAAAAGAACTAACAGATGGCCGATAGGGCCGAAAGGTTCTGGAGTGGCGACCGCTTACCGGAAGACGTAGCGTTGGAAGGCCTCCCACAAGGTGGTCCGACGACCTTGTGAAGGCCGCAGGAACCCGTTGGATGCGAGAAGCACAGAACCGGTCGAAGTGGAGGTGCTTGGTTCAGCCCTATGTCCAGCAGTGGTCGTCTTTAGGCTGAAATGATGATGATGATGATGAACAGATTTTATTCAAAATACAATAGTAGAAAGACCCTGTTTTCTCATATCAATTTAGTAGAGAACGAAAGAAAGAGTATCTACCAATTTGTCAGTTGATGGCAAATTGTCTACATTGATCTGATTCGGTCCACCGTTCATAATGGTCCTCTTGATCTTCCAAATTGCCAATTATGTTTACACGATTGTAATGAAACCCTTTGGCTTTGTCTTTTTCTAATTTTAATTATTTATCTTCCTTTGTTAATTTAATTAACTGTACGTTATTAGCATGTTGTTAATACACACCTACTTCATGTATTAAATATTTGCATGCCATATGACATGGCGGAATGTGTCTTTGCACTACAATTTTACATTATCATCTTATGTACCTAGGTACCGTCAGCAACAAAAGTCGATTAACACTTCAGTTTTATTAATCTCAGTTATTGAGAAAAATATTAACACTTCAGTTTTTTTTATCACATAATGAGAAAAATATTTGTTCCAAATTGCACTGTAGGTACTTCTGCTCCAATTTTGAACAAATATTTTGCTCAATATCTGAGATTAAAAAACTGAAATGTTAATCGACTTTTGTTGCTGACCGTACCACATTTTATTCAAATAAACGATTTTGATTTGATTTCATTCAAAATGTATAATTTTGTATAGAATCGATAAGATCTTCAATAGGTACGTGATATTTATACATGTTTATCCACTTATTTCACTTCATTGTTTTGAGTAGAATTACTTAAATATATTAGTTTTGTGAAATGTATCGAAAGTTTTAGCTGACGATAAGACCTACCTTCTTACGAATTCATCGTTTTCAACAGGCTTTGTCACTTGTCCCTAAAGGTTCATTAGAAAACCAGCGTCAGACAGCATCTACCTGGCATTAATGCTGAAATGGACCATTTTGGCGCGGCCTTGAAGTACACACTATTGTTGTTACAACATTAATTTCACTTTGTTATTATTTTGTGTTTCACTGTGTCCAAATTTTTTCTTTCTTTTATTGAATATTCAGTATATTTGTTTTTTTAATGGCAATTTTAATGGGTATACCTACAGCCTGTATCAGAAAGGTGTAGTCATATTTAAGAGTGTGGTGCAGACCATAAAATTAAACAACTTTCTCTATCGTATTTGCGACATCATGTTATTCGAGTTTTATACGGGTCAGCAGACTAGCTGCGCCCCTCGGTTTCACCCGCATAGGTTTCGATCCCGTGGGAATATCGGGATAAAAATTAGTCTATATATTATCCAGGGTATCAGCTACCTCCATACCAAATTTTATCAAAATTGGTCCAGCCGTTTGAGCGTGAAGAAGTAACAAACATATAAACACACCCCCACACTCATAAACTTTCGCCTTTATAATATTACTGTGATTACGATGTTGGTCCTTAAATATTACCATATCTTGCTGATACATGCTTTATAAATAAGGTCCTTTCGTGTCCAAATTACGTAGGATAAACTAACCCATTCTCAGTAATAAACAAAAAAACTTGTACCAAATAAAATAGAGTCTTTTCAACACACATTCAGTTTAGTACCCGGTAACAAATTGATACAAAAGTGAACCATACACAATGTCAGCAAACTCAATACAAATTGTCAAAGCAACTTTCTTAAGCCCCAAACGGACGAATTGAGAAACCCGAACGCGTAAGAAGACGAATCGAAGGTCTTATTCACATCATATTGGCCTCGAAAACCAACAATGCGTTAGTTAGACCCTCTGGCCTATGAGGGATACGGATATCGACCGCCGTCTCCTATGTATAACATGAAAAAATGTTTGGGTTTGCGGTTGAAAAGTTTCTTATTAGTAAGTACCAATTTTATATTTTTTACCTACGTTCTATACATTATACAAAATCCGCCTATAATGTTCCCTCTGTTGGGACACGGGCCTCCTCTCTGCGAGAGGGAGTGGGCCGTAATCCACCACGCGGGCCCAGTGCGGGTTGGTAGATGTCACATGTCTTCGAATATGTACGTAGACAGGGATTATTGTAAAGCTGTGTTGTAATGTAGATGTTTGTTGAGGTTGAGGTGGTTGAGATTTGTGGGTGCAGAGTTATAAAGTTTACTTTATAACCCTCTTATTTCAACAAGTTATGTGGACTAATATACATAACACATACATAAACAGTCTATAATGTTCCCACTGTTGGGACACGGGCCTCCTCTCTGCGAGAGGGAGTGGGCCGTAATCCACCACGCGGGCCCAGTGCGGGTTGGTAGATGTCACATGTCTTCGAATTTTTGGTTCTAGGACATGCCGGTTTCCTCACGATGTTTTCCTTCACCGTTTTGAGAGCAGTGGTGATGATATAATTTACACAAAGTAAAGCACCTGTCTGGGTTCGAACCTACAACTCGTAAAAACTCCCTAAGCTTTTCTTTAGGGTCGGCTTCCAATATAGCGGAATGCAGCTGAACACCAGTATTTTACATGGAGCGACCGCCTATCTGACCTCCACAACCCAGTTACTGGGTAATACGATACCCCTTGGTAAGACTGGTTGTCAGGCTTTCGGGCTTCTGACTACCCGTAATAACTGTCAAAGATCCACGAATGACAGCCGGGACCGACGGCTTAACGTGCTTTCCGAGGCACGGCGTCTCAGTATGTAAAGATGTTCGCCCATCCACAGACCTACCGCGACAAGCGTAGCTTAACCTGATCGATCGATCTGTGCGGCTGTTATTATTGAGCCACGGACGAGGGGCCCGTTGGAATAAATATAACAACACTTAAATTAATTTTATAACTGGCAATATTGTAATTTTAAAATGTGTTATTTATTTTTTTAAATACAACATGGAATATTGTAGTAACTTTTTCAGAATCGAGTGGAGTTTTGAATCCGAAAATGTCAAAAAGATTGAACGAAAAATTCTTTTTGATATAAAAACAGAAAACTGGGTGTAACGAGATTTTATTTTTAGATTGCCTCGTTGTTAAAAAAAGAGGTTTCAGGCTGAAAGGGATGTGTCAAAACAGATACAGATTTAGTAATACGTTACCTAGGTAGGTAGGTAAGGTTGATGGAATTCATTACTACTTGGTGGTAGTAATGAATTCCATCAAAATGAATCACAAATGCAATGCACCAAATTGGCATTGCTTGTACCGAATTACAGTGAATAGCATTGAGTTTAAATGTGCTCAGCGTGATGTATTGCTAGCTCCAAGCTTACACATTGTACCTAACACATTATGTACCCCTAATTTAGGGTGTTACTCGAGGTAATAACGTTACGTACGTACTAACGTGCTATGTAACCATAAATAAAATAGGTAATTTTAAAATAGGCAATAGGTACATTTTAAAATAGGTGCATACATACATAAACTAACGCCTTCTTTCCATGGGAGCAGGCAGAAACTAAAGACCGCCAGCTGCTACGATCCTTACCTACTTTTTTTTTTTTGTATGGGAAGTTATAAAATAGCTTCTCCCGCTTTGGCGGAGCGGGAGGGCGTGTCAGACTTTTACTGACTAAAACCCAGCCGTGTTCCTTCAGTTGCCTGTGCCAGGGGCCACGGTATCTCTTTCGAACAACCCGCAACCCTGGCAGGCAATGCCCTGGCGGACCCCGTCAGTTAGTGCTGACATCTCTTTGAGGCGCGCGTGATCCTTACATACTCCTTTTACTTTGTTTACTTTGATACATCTGGTTATACACGTCGATTGGAAGTACTACGCACTTGACCTTTCTAAAGAAAATCACCAATAATTAAAAAATACGGTTTAAACTCAGGCAAAACTGAAACCTCTTGGAATTCAATTTTTATTTTTATTTTAGCCCCATGAAAAAGTCAGCAACCAAAAAGACGAACCTATCACCGCTTCCCGATATTCAAGTTGAAGGTTAAGTGCGAAAATTGCATGCAGTGTTCCAAAATTTACATGGCGTAACAGTAGGTATACATTTTCTTTCTACGAAACGTAAGTGTATTTTGCGTTTTTCCGAACCAACCATCGGTGAAATTGTGTAGGTATACGAAAGGTTATTTGTGAAAATAGGGTTCTTGCTCCATTTCATCATTCCATTTTAATCTCAACCAACAAGTCTTCATGTATAATATTCTATACAAGCGACCCACCCTTTCTTCGCACTGTTTTTACGACTTAACAAAACATCGACATTTGTTTATTATTTATAAGTTTAATATTGTTTCATTATACACATAAAGCCTTCAGAATAATTCCTCTAACTACTGGTGAAAATCGCATGAAAATCCATTGCGTAGTTTAGAAGTAGAACGCGGGTGACCGCGTTGTACAGACGCCAGCACATCAACCTACCACTTCTGTCAAATTTCTTTAATAGATTTTCAACTTTATCGCTGAATCATAAGGTTCAAAGTTGATTGGGAAAATTTCACAGTTTCGGGTAGCTTGGTGTGATGGCGTCTGTACTTCAGATAGAACAGACAGACACGAAAAGAGACAAGCTATAGATATGGATATTAAAGAGGCTTAGAGGGGCTTGTGGCTAAGTAATAACAGCCGGGTCGATAGATCAGGTTAAGCTGCTCTTTCCGCGGTTGGTCCGTGGATGGGTGTCCATCTTTACATACAAGACCCTCCGTGCCTCGGAAAGTACGTTAAGCCGTTGGTCCCGGCTGTCATTCGTGGAAAATTAAAACAGAAGACTCTCAAGCAGAGGATCGAGGAGGGGGGGGGGTGGAGGGGGGTTCAGGGGATCAGAATGGAATAACTCGTCGTTACGGGTCGCAGGAGCCCGAAAAACTAACAACCAGTCTTACCAAGGGGTTTCGTATTACCCAGTAACTGGGTTGTGGAGCTCACATGGGCAGTCGCTCCATGTAAAATACTGATATTCAGCTGCAGCCGGTTAGACTGGAAAGTGACCTTATCGTTGGGAAAAGGCTAGGCAGATGATGACCTATAGATATGGATATTGTATTCAAATTGATCTTACACCTAGCCAATTTCGAATTGTATGCTACAATTCGCTTGAACCGTATATCAATGGTCCGATAATACAATACTGTAGGTACACGACTAATGCATTAGGTACTTCGCTCGACGAAGCCTTACTAATACATGTTCTAGGTGTTACACGTACATTAGTACGAGTAATTCGTAATAGGATTATTTCTAAAGCGAAATTAAGGTCGTTTGTTATAATTAGCGTATTTTTCAAACGATTTATCTTGGTCATTTTGTTGCTTATCTGGGGAGGAAAAGAATTTGCGAATAACCTGTTTGGCACAGCGGGTCTGCCTGCGAGTAATTTTTATGCAGATTCAAAAGCAATGTCAGTGTTTTTACTGTTTTGAGAGGCAAACCAGCAACCTTCCCATAGCAAGTTGCCGTCTATGAACAGCTGATTCATACCAGAGGAATGTCTCATGTGCCTATAATCTGTACGGTGTTAATACTTACCGACGAGCTCCTTCACAAAGAACTCCTCGACTACTTTTTTATTTATTTTTAAACATTTTCTCACATATAAACAGACAAGAGGAAAGTAAAGAAAAATACGTATAAATAAAATATGATGCTTATTTTTGAAGAAATCTCTTCCAGTATACCTGCGATAGGAGAAGTACAGTCAACAAAAGAGATAGGTATGCAGAATCGTCGGATATAGTTGATGTTTAGTAAGAAACCGATGGATGTTGTCGACTGAAATTTAATTTGATAAATGAGCTGTTTGTTTTCTAATAATAAAATTAAATTTTATTCGAGAACACCCATCGGTTTTTTACTAAACTTCAACTACCTATATCCGACGATTCCTGCATACTTATCTCTTTTGTTGACTGTACATAAAAAGAGATGCAGATAGACAACGTGTGTACGAGTAAAAGAGAAAAAACAAAATACATAATATCAAAAACTAATGTAAATACAAACATGCAATATGAGAATATACTTGTATACTTCTAAAATGATTAGGCGTCAGTCAGACAGATACAAATGATTTTGATTGAAAAGTACGATGAACGATGTAAAAGGCGCTAGCGGGACCCTATTACTAATAATAGAGTTTCGTTAACGCTTTTTCGGCAAGGAACCCTGAAAATAAGGTTCCCAAACATCTCATAAATTCTCATCATCTTTATTTACATCTTATTTATTCATTCATAAATATTTAACGCTTTCTTTGAGTAAATAATGTGAATAAGTAAGTAAAAATAGGAACCTCTATGTCCTTCTAGAAGTGTGATAAACGAGGTGTTTTTATGATAAAATATGTACTTAAATATTGAACAAGTAAAACCCTCGTTGATTTATTGGTCGCAAATTCTATTATTGAGCATGAGGTTCTGGGTTCTATTACCAGGTCGGGCAAAGTTGGGTTTTTTCCATTAAAAAATTCTCAGTAGCAGTTCTGCGTCTGGATTTGTGCCCAGTTGATGGCAAAAGGCTCGACCCCTATTATATGGGACTTACACATAACTTGCGAAATTTGGGTGTACTTTTACTTTTAGGTACACTTTTGCTTAACCTGTACTCCTGTACTCAAGTGAGTGATGGATGTTTTGTTATGACGTAACAAGAAATAAAATTAAATATAAGACGAAGGAGTTTCATGAATACATTTGATAGTCTTGTAGCATTGTTAGACTTCTCGTTTAAACCTACCTAGCTAAAATGAGGTATAGTCTGCTGTTTTCATCGACATTCAAATGCCAAGGACAGGTAGTGTTTTTAAATGTCAATCGGCGTAAAACGTCCCATCATGACTAAACCTTCCTGGACTTAAAAAGGTGGCAAAAACAAAATGGATGGAGAAAGGGGAAAATCAGATGTAGCGGTTCAACTAAAGAGAGGCTAATGCCCAACAGTGGACTATGGGTTGAATTAATTTATTGAGAAACACGATTAGAACCTAATTAATAAATCTCTCTAATTGCACGACTCACCCTATCTACCCCTCTACCCTCTACCCCATGGGAGCAGTGGTGGCCCAGAGGTTATCGGCCACGACTTACGAGTCATAGGTTGTAAGTTCGAACCCAAGACGGTGGAAGCGAACATCGTGAGAAAACGGTATGTCTTAGAACCAAAAATTCGAAGACATGTGACATCCACCAACCCGCACTGGGTCGACTATGGCCCACTCCCTCTCTTAGAGAGGAGGTCTGTGTCCCAACAGTAGAAATCTTATAGGCCTATTATGCCATGGGAAGAAGGTGTAAGTTTATGTATGTATGTATGTATGTGGCCTGCTATATCTGCACCACATCCACATCCACATTAACGAACATGTGTGAATGCCACGTGAGGGGCACGTGGCTAAATAATAACAGCTGCACAGGTCGATCGATCAGGTTAAGCTACGCTTGCCGCGGTTGGTCTGTGGATGGGTGAACATCTTTACATACCGAGACCCTTCCGTGCCCCGGAAAGCACGTTAAACCGTTGCGTTGGTTCCGGCGGGCATTAGAGGATCTTTGACGGTCGTTACGGGTAGTCAGAAGCCTGAAAGTCTGACAACCAGTCTTACGAAGGCGTATCGTATTAACCAGTAACTGGGTTGTGGGGGTCGGATAGACAGTCGCTCCATGTAAAATACTGGTATTCAGCTGCATCCGGTTATACTGGAAGTCGACCCCAACATAGTTGGGAAAAGGCTAGGCAGATGATGATGTGTGTGAATGCCAAATAAATAGGCTAATTTATTGAAAAGCTACTGATTAAAAGGCTCCCTAAATTGTACTAGTTAATAAATAGGCGGTGAATTCGCTACCTATTTGCCAAACGCGGTTTCACGTACTAATGGAACTAATTGTAACTCTCCCAGTGATTCTGTACATAGCAACATACATTTAGAAGTATGGTTTGGTATATTGAAACACAATACTAATTAGGTAGGAATAGGCAGACGTGAAGACTAACCTATTAATTTATTTATTTATTTATTTATTTATTTATTTATATGCTCTCATGTACATCACACATTTTACAGAATAATTTCTAAGAATCGGTTTTTGTACATGAACCCTGTCAGGGCGCTGCAAAATAATGTTGGTTTGCTGCTGAGTTTGTGGTCATAACAACATAAATTGAATAATTAACATACATTGAGTCAAACAAATTACAATTTAGAAACAAATAATCTAATAGAACTAGATGTCGTTAAGATATCCAATTAACGGTAATAAGTACAATACAATAACACAGATAAACAAAATAAGTACAATACAATAACACAGATAGTCACATTTACGTCAGATGATATTAGTTTAGTGGGTAAGTAGTAAAAATTATAATAATAATAGGTTAATATAGGTTTACATTCAGGTTTCAACGATTACGAAATTCGGCACTCTAAATTGATAATACACTGGTAATCGCGTCTGTAGAACTACGTTTAGAACCTGCCTATTGCTTTTTAGGGCTCCGTAACCAATGGGTGCCATTGAGAACCTATTGCTAAGCCTCCGCTGTCCGTCCGTCTCTCCGTTTGTCTGTCAGCGTCAAATTTCATCTCAATTGGTTCAGCGGTTTAAGCGTAAATAGGTAACAGAAAGACACACGTTCGCATTTATAATATTAGTTTGGATAGTATGGATTTCTAAATGAACACTTACGTCAGTAGTAAGGTTCAAAAGGAATCGAACCTAGGACAGCAGGGACATCAAACTACAGAGCCTGACATCGCTAAAACAAGAGTAGTTTCTACTTGTTTGAATCACTAAAGTATTTTTGAGACATTTCCCAAAAGCTACTATTACAAAACAATTAAAATAAAATAGAACACGTTTAACGATGTGAAAACTACGCTCTAACAACAGTTAATTAAATCTCTTAATTAATGTAACAACGTACAATGGAATGTGCTTATGGATTAGCTTTCATAAGATTAAAGACATTGTAATCTAAACTACTAGGTACAAATCCTTTAATTTTGTGTGGAGCCTTCAAATGTGTCTTAACGATGTAAATACGTAGCATTATTATTATTTGCATACATTTATTGCTCTGTTTGTAAGGTGTTTGTCGTATATACATATTACAACTGTTTATAATTGACAGATATACAACATTATTTTTAGTATATGCGAAACCCGAAACACGTGTCTAGTATTTTTATGTATAGAATCTATGTACAAAATTTCAAAACTGTATCATGAAAAATCACAAAGTTATAAGCTTGTCAAGTTACCTGTTTGTCTTGCGCTCATTGATAATAGTACCTAGGTAGGTTATCCAATCTCCGCGCCGAACGGTTAGGCCGTTCGGCGCGGAGATTGGATAACCTACTTAGTGTCGCTCGGTGTCCAATTTTTAACCTTTTTAAATATTTTTGGGACAAAATATAACTTGGGGTAAAAATTATTGGAATCGATTCAGTTACTTATTCTGGACAAACTACATATATTCAGGTTTCGCATATACCAAAAATAACGTTGTATACATATTACAACTGTTTATAATTGACAGATTTTACTACTAAGTTTACCTTAAAATCTCATTAAATTCATAGAAGGTAAATGAGAAACCTGCCACCAGATACATCATAATCAGCCTATAATGTTCCCACTGCTGGGACACAGGCGTCCTCTCATCGAGAGGGAGTGGGCTATAATCTACCACGGGTCCAGTGCGGGTTGGTAGATGTCACATGTCTTCGAATTCTTGGTTCTAGGACATGACGAGTCCTACATAGATAGTAATAATTTTTTTAAAACAATTTTACGTAAGTACCTCAGAAAATACAGTGTCCAATGTCTCAAATAATTCAAGAAACAAAGGAACGCGCTAAGTTTAAAAAAAGTGTTCTATTTTTTTATACTATACAAGCCGTGTGCCGATTGTATTTCCCAACGGCAAAAATAACGAACTTTTATACAAACTTTCATCTCCATTTTAACCCCTTTAGGGGATGAATCTTTAAAAATCCTTTTTCAGTGCTCACCTTCTTTACATAAGAAACTTGTGCAAAATGGTAAGGTGGTGAACCAATTTAAGAGTAATTTCACAAATTGTGCAAAACAATTTTTCGATTAACGTACCTATTACTTTTTATCGACCACACGCCTTGAAAGGGTGAGTTGATTGATTGAGGTTTTCAATTCAAGCTATGAACGAACTACATGGTTCGTGGAACTAGGTGCGGTAAAACGTCAATCATTTTATATTGGAGCGCGTTCTAGAGAGCTAACGATACGATCTGTTTCTAGGAACTATACTATTGTCGTGATTTCATTGATTTAATTTTAAAAACATACGTTATTTTAATACCAAATTATATATCCACTGTGGCAACACTATCAACAAACTTTTAAAATGTATTTCCACTATGGCAACTAAATGTATTATTCTACTTGGGCAACACTTAGAAATAAGTTATGATATTCGTTATTTCTGGGTGGGGCAAATGTCGTTTTAAATGGTAAAATGTAGTGCAAAGCCAGTCGTTGTTGGATTGTGAAAAGGTACAGTTGTGCGATTAAAAAGTATTAGCAAGAAAACGGTATATTTCTTTATACTATGTAAGTAGGTATGTAAAGTTTCTACGTAGTTTTGATATGATAACTCGAGTTACGCCATAAGTAACCGTCTGCAGATATAATATGTATGATCGATTCTGAGGATTATGATTAAAAAGCCGTAGCCTATAATTATATTGAGGTCTTAGAAATGTAAAAAAACAGGTTGATATATTTTAAACGTTTTTAAATAACCTAGCATGAACAAAATGCTTAACGATAAGATTAATATTGGAAAACGTTTATTATCTATGTAGTTTTCATTTACTAACATAATAATTATAATTATCTGAATATAATTATATCTTGACTTGGCTCGCTAGATTATCGACATATTGTGGGATGTAGATTCAACGATCATTGTGCCGATAGTCGTGACAGCCATGGCTTAATAGCTAAAAACCTCGATCAACAACTAAGGAGGTTCTCATTGGGCAGCTGGATTAAGAGCTTGATTCAGCAAGCGGTACTTCTCGACAAGCCTCGCATTGTAAGGAGGTTCCTCTCTCTGGAGCCCTGACCTGTAGCTTGGACCCTGTTCCCGATACCGGTGAGCTACTGTTTTTTTTTTTTAATGTTTTTCTATGATTTTGTCACATTTTTAAATATCTAGAAAGATATTTAAAAATGTAATTTATAAGTATTCAAATGAAATAAAGGAGATATGTTGCCTGCCAGCCTAGCCTATATTCTCAAGTATGTTGGGGTCGGCTTCCAGTCTAACCGGATGCAACAGAAGGAAAGGAGATATTACATAAAATAGACTTGTAGCCAGGGTGCTGAAGACTGTCATATTACACCCTGTATTTTGTATAATATTGTCGCCATGTTAAAATGACAAAACTGTCGAGGCTTGAGTCTCATTTCATGGGATCCAATTTTTTATTATTATGGCTGAAACGTGGATAATTTTAGTGAGTATAATTTTAAACATTAACCCTCAAATGCCCTTATAAAAAATACATAAACGCAGGTCTACCTACGCGTTGTGCAAATAATTTAATTCCGTACGTATATCATAATTACGACGGTCCGTGGTTTCCTACTGTAAATATAAGATTACACAGCTTTTCGCTTACATTTCGTTTACGAATCAAGGTAAAGTAAAGCCCCCATTTTAACGTTTGCTTCCACGCGTTTTTTACTGAAATACAACAAAATAAGGTGTAAAATTATATTTTCCTTTCATAACATTTATTACGTGCGAATCTTGGAATAAAAGTGTTTTTATCTGAGAAAGGTGTTATGGAAGCGGAAAGATGACTCAATATCTGTTTTTTTTCTATTTTTTGGGCACTTTTTCTTGTTATTATAAATGTAATAAAGTATTTCTTTCTTTCTCTGAGGATGAAAATAACTGACGTGTTACTTTCTTAGAATAGAATAGAATACTCTAAGTTAACTATACAAAATGCATATTGATAAGAAGAAGAAGGTAAAAAAGCCATGCATATTCCCAAAATTCTACCAATATGTTGTTCATCAGACAACATCTTGGTAGAATTTCGGGAATATGCATGGCTTTTTTACCTTCTAGAAAATTCTTCCCCTCGGATCCACCCCGTCGCACTGAATTGCCTGCTTCGTTTTTCCTTAGTGTTATTTTATTTTACACGGATCCTTAGGGTCCTAGCGTGATGTTAAATAGCCTACAGCCTTTAAAAATTGTGCTATCAAATGAAAAAAAAAAAACAGTGGCACTCCGGGAGTGCCGACAGAAAAGAAAACAAAACACAAACACAATACTTTGCCATCCCTCACTGACATATCGGATATACATTAAATCCAAGAACATCCCGAGGACAGCTTAACACATCCGAAGCGGGTATTTTTTAAATCGTCTTATAAACAAAACACGCGCGGTGTCGCTTACGGTAACAGTGCCGCGAGTTCAAGTGGTTTTTTCCCATCTCAAAAAATTACCAACGCGCGTAAAGAAGTTTTCACTTCAAAAATTGTTTCTGGACTCCTATATCTGCACTGTATGTATATTTAAATAATGAAAAAGTTTAGAATTACTTGAAAAGTTGTGCCCTATCAAAACGTGATTTCTCTGAAACCGATCCGGTTTGAATAGCATCTCTCTGGCGTAACGCTTCAGGCAAGATAAACTTCAGGTTCTCCGAAATTATGTATTTATAATTCACACGCCACCAGAGCCTATTCTTAGATATCACATGTCTTTGAATTTTTGGTTCTAGGACATGCCGGTTTCCTCACGATGTTTTCCTTCACCATTTTGAGAGCAGCGGTGATGAAATTATTTACACAAAGTAAAGCGCCTGTCAGGGTTTGAACCTACGACGTACAACTTGTATTTGGTGGTCCAGTGGAGTCGCGGCTGTTTTAACTGGGCCACCACTGCTCTAAGAATTGTTTATTTAATCAATATCCTTTCGGCTCATATTTTGGATCATAATAGTACATTATGATATATGTGTGCTATGTTGATCGTTTCATACGACGTTTTTCAACACACTTGCGAGGAAAAAAAACAGACTTGTATTGTTAAATATTAACTTGTATGGAAAATGGCGCGCTAGTTTTGTTTTCCCGAGCGCCGTGCTAGCCAGCACTAGCGATGCGCGCGCAGGTGTAAATAAAAAAAAGCATTGACTCTCATTTTAAAATTATAGTTAGTCTTTGGCACTGACAAAACCGTTATACAGCCTATAGAAAAAATATAATAAACACAAACTAGCTAATGTATAGACTGATCGTAGTGTTGTCGTTCGTCAAATTGTAGTGTATTTAGTATGGAATTAGAAAATACTATTGCCTATTGGCATAGAGAAATATACATTCGTTCAGTGAGAATCTGCAATAATAGAACGCCAGTCAGGGTCTTTTCCGTTTGGTTTCGGAATACCACGGACTAATTTAAGGTATTCACCTTACTAAATATCAGGTTGTATCTTGATCAAATAAGATTCGCGACTACCTATAATATATTTGTATTTACAGAATTATAGTCATTAGAATTGAATCCTTAAGTTATATTTGTTCCAACTTTTTTCAATAAGAGATTTGTTCTTAAGGAATCTAACTTAAAAAGATGTATTAATGTTTCTAATGATTATTATAATTCTGTAAAGAGGTACTATAGCCGCAAATCATATTTTGATCAAGATAAAACCTGACACCGACCTGAAAATTGCAAAAAACCTAAGAAAATTTGAATTTCGCGGTCTACCACTGCGCATTCACCTTAAATTGTCCGTGGTCCCTGCGCATTTACCTTATGGTAAATAAATATTAGTTCATTTTGCGACCAAGGACAATACAGCTTATTAAAAAAAAAAGTTTAATATAGGCCGCGGATTTCTTTTGGCATGAAGTCTCTTTGATGAGATTAAAAAAGCGCGCATCTTCGACTAGTAAATAGTAATCTGTGGAATTACAGCACATGTGGATTAAAGTAAAGAAAAAGCACGCGTTCGTAATACACGCCATTATGGACCTAAAAGCGGTTCAATAAGAGCTACTTTAAGAGCAAGTGTGTTGAAAAGTATGTTACTCAATAACACAAAGATAACGTAGGAATGATAGTAAGATGCTTTAATGCTATTATATACAGTTCGAGGTATGTCTGGTATCCGAGATTTCTCAAAAGAATCGTTTCAATGCAGATGGAGGCTACCGATGGAGGCGATAAGCAACGCATTCCAAATGAAGCCGTTCGTATGTCTTCGGATGCTTTCGGATCATTTCGGCTTCCCAGGTTGAAAAGTACGCAGAAAATGTAGGCGAAAGTGTGAATGCTTACACAAGACTTTGTGAAGAATACGTTTTCGATTCTAAAGGGTCCTTTTGTCTTGAAGTACTCTCGGACCGTTGGTTGCATGTGTCAACTTGTTTAGTAGGATTTTCGTGTTTGAGTTCGAATGAATTCGATTATGGTGTCACGTGTGATGTGATAAAAAGCTTGAAATAATTGAAACATTCGGTCTGTATGATTCTATAAGTACAGTTTCCATGACGTTTAACTATTTGTGTCAGTCACAGCACCAGTTAATAGTTTCATCACTTTTGCGCTCTCAAAAATATAGGTAGTTTATTTAGCCTTTGATTTACTTAATTAAGTTATTATAATTATCATCTTATGATAAAATTTTGATTTTGTTTGGGATAACTGAAGACTATTGTGTGATCTGGGGGCACGGGAGTGCCCCGCCAAGACGAGCTTTGTAAATTTCTTGAAATTATTTGCTAAATAATAGGAAAAAATACATTTCTGACAAATAAAAAAAAAATGGTGTTTCAACATGATTTTTCTACTAAGATATTTTGTATAGAAGTTGAAAAAAAAGTGGTCCAGTTACGTGCAAGTAGACCATATAATAATATTGATGATATTTTTTAATGCTCAAAATCAAATGTGATTTCTTGTAAAAGATGATCTAACGTCAATTCCACGTAATTTTTCGGAAAACTTGTTGTGAATATTTGTGATTTTCCATAAATACTTAACTCAACTCGAAACAAGGAACTCGACTTTTCAAATCACAAATAATTTTATTTACAATTTTTTCCCTTTCTCATAAATAATGAACGTAATTATCAAAATCAGTAAACTTTTTGTTCGGCCCCTTATTTTGAAGAAGTTTATTTCGTTTTTTTTGTTGACTTTTTTGTGGCATTTCTTGAACTGACACAAGTATCGATTAGTAAGACATGAAGGGTCATGTCTGTGTAGTTTCACCATCTAATTTATTTTAACTCTGTACCTATTTATGACGACCAAACATCTTGATCCTTTTCAAACTCTTTTTTTTATATTTCAGACGTCAACGGCGCTTATCCTTCTCCTTCACTTATCTCTTCACACAGTCGACGAAGGGCACGCTATAAATCCAAGTAAGTATAAAAGTACTCTCACTTTGTTAGCTTATTATCATTTTGTTTACTGCGACCGTAATTTGTAACTTTTGTGGCATAATAAAGGGGATTTTCGCTTCTTTGAATGCCATAAACCTTAATCTCGGGGCCTTCAAAATGTCCGTCCATCTGCGTGGGATTAAGTTTTTTCTTGGATATCGTTATTAGTTTGGAATAAACCGAGCAAAGCTGATGATGTAGTGTAATGGGGTATTTAGTTAGTAAAGGTCAAAAAGGTTTTCTTTAGGTCAAAGACTAACTAAACTAAAGACGATCAGTAAAGGTCAAAAGGTTTTTCTTTAGGTCAAAGACTAACTAAACTAAAGACGACACGCTGAGTTTATTTCGGTCTTTCTTCTCAGAGTAGTCAAATAAAACGCCGGCCTCGTCTAGTTTTTTAAATATTATTATAATATGATTGACGTGTAAAAGTGTTTGTACAAACCTACTTACAGACATAAAATAATTTATCACTAAACTGTCAACAAAGTATTTTTTTTCACGATGTTTTCCTTCACCGTTTTGAGAGCAGTGGTGACGAAATAATTTACACGAAGTAAAACGTCTGTCTGGGTTCGAACCTACGCTGGGTGTTGGATGAGTAATAATAAAATATTTTTGTTACAAATAAAAACCCAAACATTTTTCGTTTTTTGGTTAATTGATTGAGTTATGTTTTAAATTGCTCAATTTACGATCAAAAAGAAAATCTTTTCATTTAGATTTCAGTATCTACCACACTAATAATATTTCAGCTTGAAAAAGAAAAAAAAGAAAAGAACGAAAAATACGTTATTTCAGGCATCCTTTAAAAGATACCAAGTACAATTTGATTAAAAGAACGTCGAGTTCATTATATTTTTCCGTCGAGCAATATTCTTTATTTTAATTATTGTTTTATTGAAAGTATCAGTTACTTTCTTTTTTATCAACAGCGCCCTATTCGTCTAGTTGACTAAGTAATATTCAGCGAAAAAAACAGCTGATATTCAGTTTTTACTCGTAAGTGCTATCGAGCGAAAATTGTAATTTTGTCGCTTTGAAAACTTGCCTGGACGCGGCACCCTGCCAACTAGCAAAGTTGTCTTGATTGACATTAGGCGAATATCAATCTTGCTAGCGAAAATACCATAGCATTGCTGGTCATCTTTGGTGCAATGGGCCCAACTTGGTTTCTAAGACACTTGGTTTTAGTAGAGCAACAATTGAGGTAATATCAGATACACCAGTTTTCTTCCAGTTTCTTTGACTTTGTGCTCAATTTCTAGTTTCTCATAGCTCTAAATTCTGCTACACAACATGATGTGTCAAAAAGTATTTATTTGGAGGTTTATACGCGTCCCGGCAGACCGAGCGCGGTAACGAACCGGATTTACGTTTATCGATTTTCTATTGAGCAGCTCTTGCTTCAGACTTATCCCCTAGTGAAATCAATTTCATAGCAAATAAAGCTATACAAAAGTAAGAAGTCAATTCTGAAATTGATAGAAATCAACATTTTGATGATAATATACAAACACCAAAAAATCGTATAGATGTCATATCAGTGATTGAAGTTAACATCAAAGAACATAATCCCGACCCAGTGAAACATCAAACAATCATTATTTCAAACAGCTCCTTCAATAAATTTTGTGATGTCAAACGAGATTTTACGATCCAATTTTGTCTGGATTATACTCTCATCAATGTGAACTCTTTTATTGCTGACATAAAAGTCTCGTAGGAATCTTTCAATACGATGTATCGCAAATATTATGACAGGAACTAGAGCGTTCTGGTTCATTGTCAAATAAAAAAGGAATTATTATTATTGATATGGCTCATTCTCGCGGTTTTCTATTGATTGGTAGTGCATATATTTTGACTAAACAATGGGACTGATATCCAGTTCAACAAAAACGCAAACTAAAATAACAACAAAAAGCTATGCAGGTTACGCTCTAATTCGGGTTAGCCTCCAAATCCTAATGGATATTATAAATGTATGTACATATTTCCACTTTGTTCCTGCGCTATTCAAACGCAATAAAGTTAAAATGCAAATCAAATATACACGCACAAATTTCTGCATTCAAAATAAACGCGATATAATTTAACGGAATAATGCAATTAAAGTTTTAGTGGCGATCAACAATGTAGATGCAAAATGTTCATTATTATGAAGTGAGTTTATTAACGTTCGTTTGAATGATTGAAGTCAATTAACATAGTTGGCATTTTTATTTTTGAATATCAAAATATACTTGGGTCACCTAATTTTGTTCAGTATCACCACATGGATGTGCAGAAGCATCAAAGTAATATTATACAACAAAAACTTGGCTTGCTTCGAAATTGCTGAAGTTATACTTCTTGTGAACCAAGGGTTCCAACATGGACAAGAATTACCCAACGCTTAACGCGCCGTTCAGACCAAGCGGTGGCAGACGCGACTCTGTCAGACAGTACCTATATTAGATTGTCATCGGTGACAATGTAATGTACTGTCTGGAGTCAGTCCGTGCCCGTCACTTCTTCAGTCTGATTGGCGCTTAAAGCTAGAAGTCAGACCATCTATATATATCCATTTTGCATCTCTAGTATATATCGTCAATCCATTTTGCATCTCTAGTATATACCAGCCCGCGATATTAGCGGAGTAATTTCGTAACACACTATCAGTAGCAATGGCTATCATTTTGACAGTTCAACAAGTTTTGAACTTATGAAGCAATCAAATGGATTACCAATATCCATCAAAATGATTCAGATTGAAATTGATAGTGTTTTATGGAATTAGAGAGCTGGATGCCGAAAAGTCCTGTTATAAATTCCACTTTTGTGAGAACTTTAACCGCAACACGTTAATTCCAGCTGTAGGGGTGTCACTGTAGTCATATCACTCGTAGTTAAAGGAAAACACTCGTAAAAGCTTTATGTTAATAGCCCTTGCCCGCGGCAACGGGTGTATGTAAGCGCGACAGCAATGTCAACGTTTTCGTACTAAAATGATTACGTGCGCATGGCTCCATCGATTTCGGTAGATTACCCCTGCGTATGATTATTGAAATATAATTGGATTTAGTTATGATAATTGGTAATGCAAATGGCTTAGTTAGCAGATTACTTAATGAATATTACGAGCTTAAATATCGACAATAAGGCTTATATCTCACTGGGACACCATGGTGTCGCAACCATGGTTGCCCTGCCAGCAAAATATATACAGCTTTATGGTGGGTATCTCACCAGGCGTCCAACCGAATGCGCAACCAACCATACATTTTTTGGCAGTGCGACCATGGGTGTCCTAGTGAGATAGGGCTCTAAGCATTAGTGTACCGTGGTAATAGCTTGCTGTTTCAAACACTTTTCCGTTGTATGTAAGCAATAAACAACCGCTTTGCTAAAAATGGCTCCGAGAAAAAACATCGAAGAAAAATCTCAAGCACCGGATCATCCCGATATAATATTCAGAAATATCATTTGCTCCCAGACTATTATGCTAGGTAGGGCGTCAGAAAAAAGGGAGATGTTTTCCCCAAAAATTATACCACAAATAAATTCGGTGTAACGCAAGTTTATCTTCAATTTTACTCAAAATAACGTCTTGAATATCTCATTTGACACCGTGGAAGATTACGGTGAACTCGTAAGTCGGCGCCAGAGAATTTTTACATAAAATATTCAGCATTGCTAAAGCCCCGAATCGCGTGCTTTATTCGTCACCTCTTTTTTGCCTGTTTATTTTTTCCCTCTGTTTCATTAAGCATTGTCGTTATAGCTTTTATTATATCGTTGAAAGGTAATTATGCTGTACAATGAAGGCTTTTGTGTTTTTGTTATTTTATTTCGAGTTGGCGAATGTCACATGTTTAGGACAATGCGTTATATTTTTTGGGTTATGTGTTTTTTTTCTTCGAAATCACCTTTTTGTTGGTCCCCATTGTGTGTGATTTTCCCTGAATAAACTGGGTTAATGTTTTTAATACGCTGTATAAACTCACAATCATAATACTGCGATGATTTTATCTTTAGAAGATTCTACATTATATACCTATTTTACATATTCTCAAGCAAAATTTGCGGCGAATTTGAAGCTTTATTATAATGAATATCTTCTATACCCTGACTTTGATGGGCAAAGTTATTGGAATGATGAAGAAAATAGATTACCTCGTAAAGCCGCCCAGATGGCAAATAAGTTCCTATTTGAGGGAAATAAGGTCATTGAACATAATTTTTATCTTCGATTCAAACTAAATTTCAGAAAGGCTTTTATAAAAATAGAAAGGTAAGAGAAACATGTTGTCGGTTCGAAAATATGTAATATTATTATTGTTGGTTTTCAATACAAAAATATCAACAATATAATCATAATAATGATGAGATCTTTTATATTCATCAAGTTCAATATGTTAAGTCAATGTAGAAATTACTGTCAGTTCTAAATTAACAACGTTAGTAGGTATTTACTTGACGAAGTTTTGCAAATGATTTGAGCTTTACTCTAGTTCCTTTGTTGTAAAGAAAAATATAACTATGTTACTTTTTCTTGAATTTTACTGTCCTATACACAAAAACTAACATTAATTTAAAATACAGTTATTATTAATTTAATATTTTTGAGTCTCTGTGTTTCTTAAGAATTTATTTTATTTCCCAGGTTGCACGTGTATCCGCTACACGTCGACGTACAGCAAGGAGCGCGGCACGTTCAGCAGCCCCGACTACCCGCGCCCTTATCCACCGCGGATCGACTGCCTCCTTTACACCTTCGTCGCGGCGCCCCACGAGATCGTCGAGCTCGTCTTCACTGACTTCGACGTCTTTAAAGGACATCTTGAGTAAGTTTAGAATGTTATTTGATTTAATTAATAGAGACTGGATAGTGAGCTGATGTTATAGAAATTTAAATACAATGACGTTATTAATCTCAACACCACTACCTACAACAAGATATCTGGTTTTCACATACCCAATAGCAGTAAATGTCTCCTGTAAAACTTTTAGATCGAATGATTTATCCAATTTGTCATCGAAAAATTAAACATCATACAATCAATTCGTTGCAGAGTTGTAATTTAATTCTGATTGATAACATTGCGACATTATTACTAGCTGTGCCCCACGGTTTCGCCCGCGTAAATGTCGATCCCGTAGGAATATCGGGATAAAAAGTATATGTTAATCCAGAGGGTCAGCTACCTCCATACAAAATGTTATCAAAATTGGTCCAGCCGTTTGAGCGTGAAGAAGTAACAAACATATAAACACACACACACACACACACACTCACAAACTTTCGCCTTAATAATATTAGTGTGATGATATATCTTGATTCAATTGACAAACAAATGTAAACAAAAAAATAAACTCCGTATAAAGTGTTTTCTGGTGGTTTCTGATGTGATACTGTAAACAAAAATTGCCGTTATGGATACAAAGCACATAACTTTATAGTTATGGGGCGTTACGGTTTTGTATCCATCCATCCAATAAAAAAGGCAAATTCATATCAACAAATCAATTGTTGGAATTGCTTTAAAGACGTAATGTGACGTGAAGTCGATTACAACTTCAACACACTATATTTCGCTTCAATTTACGAATAAATGAACCTCAAATTTAAAACTTTCTATTACGTGGTAATCTAAAGCCGGTATTAGGGCTGGCTACCGAAACCAATTTGTGGGTAGACTTAGGAGTGACCAGTATAAATTGGAATCTAGATCTGTAATATTGCCAAGATATTTGAGTTTTCTTTATTTAGTTAGTGTATTCAGTAACTGAACTTTTGATGACTTCTAGTAACTATACAGACATTGTGATAAACACGAACTTTATAATAATACATTTTGCAGTACTATATATAATCATATTAACTCAAAAGTTTTGCATCCAAACACTATTTTCGCAAATTAACTTAAAAACTTGTCCCCTAAAAATTATTCTTGATCATGCGTCTTATAGAGACATTACGCAGAAAAAAGAACATGTACCATATTCTATATATCACCTACATACTTCAAAGTAATTCATTAGCTCATCTGCCTCTTTAACGTTGGATGTCACGAAACTAATATACTCTACGCATATTTTACATTCTCAGATCATCAAGAAAATGGCCTAGCTCATTAACTAAATGAAAAGGGCGCAAACGTGGAAAATTACTGCCTTAAAAGTTAAACTTGACAATACCCAGCCTACGAGTCCTAAGAAATGAACGTCAGGACGCATTTACATTTTCGTCACATTTGTAGCAATAAAGTTGCCGATGTAAACGTTTGAAGACAGCAGTTTGGGAGCGCAATAATGCTCATTTAAGTGTAAGGAATCCCTGAATACGCAACTTTCAAATTATACGACCGGGTTTATTATTGTTCGTGTTTTTACGTCGTTCTCTGTAGAAATAAACATTCGAAAGAAAAGCGTCGCGTATCGGCTAGTAGGTTGAGTACAAAGTTGAGGTTATTATAAGAAAGAACAAGGTGTAATGATGCTACCAAAAATGTTTACGAGACAGAAGCTACGGTAACCTTTTCAAGTCGGTAAAGTTTTCAAACTTTACAGACTGACAAAAATCTCTTTATTCATTACGAAGTAAGGTATAATATTTGTATTCCAATCCAGTTCAGCCATAAAAAGCTAAGCTAATTCTAAGAGGTACGAGCATCCAAGTAGCAAGCTACAAGTAATCTCTTAACCCAAACACAAACCTCTGCACGGTATATAAAAATGGCAACAAATTTCCATTTCCGTAAATGAATTTTGAACCAACTTCTAATTCCGATAATGAACCAATATCTAAAAGGAAGGCAATCAATGTAATTGCGAACGGAGAAATAGAAGCAGAAAAAATTGTACGGTTAAATACTCCTGATGGCGTTATTTTAATCTCATCTCACAATAGATACATCGAGAACAAAAAATCTCATCTCGAAATTGCTCTATTCACGTCGTATCCTGAACCAATTACGACGAAATTAATGTTGCCTACATATACAGTGTTGGGTGAGTTTTTACTAGCGAGTCTCGCATATAACTCGCTTGAAGTACCTATATTTCTCACGTTAAATTCATAAGGTTTATGAGAATATTTTTTACTTTCGTACAAATAAGTTATTTTTTTCTCCATGGGAGTATGACTTTCTGCCAATTTACTGAGAGAAAAAATGTTTTTCAGTGTAGTTTTGTTTCAAAACAATATGTTTATTGCAGTTTTCAGTTAGATAGGTAATAGAATTCTTTCAACTGCAGAAATATTGTGTAATGTATAATTGGATGAGCCTTCGGCGCAATTTATATCCAGACTAACGTGGTGTGTTTAGAATTCATCTGAATAGTATGGCTGTATTTTTGTTTTTCATAAAGTCTTTAGTGTAAGTATTTTTCTATTATAGAGATATGAAATAAAGGACGACTATAAATATTAAGGACGGTGTAGTTCATATTTCTTAACTTATTATAATTTTTAAATATTTTCTTTCCAGTAGCAATTTGACTTTATAAACGCAACAGCGTTTATGAAGTAAGCTCTGAGGTTATCACTGCGGTACTTACAAACTACCTTTTGTTTGGCCATTCTTTGTCCCTGTCTCTGTAGCACTATTGTTAGCCATAAATATAACGCTCTCACGTGGAAGTAAGTGGAAAATGTTCAATGTGCAGACGACAGGAAGATATTTTTCGGCTGAAGTATGGTATTTTCAACAGATTCTACACTTATTGTTACGTATTTTTTTTAAGTTTAAGAAAGTTGGGTGGTCTCGAATGAATTCTGGAGCACTGTTTACAAAAAGCGCATAGTTGGCACACGTTTTTGTTTGGAGTTTAAAATGTTTTTGTGGGTGTATTGTTACTAGGATGCTAAGTTTACATAAAGGGACTTAACTATTTAAATAGTCAAGTGTTTCAGTTCACGACTTTTGGTTTACTTTTAGCATTGTCGACACCATTCTTGTTCCTAACTACGCCGAAAAAGAACAGCGTGTATGAGTCTTCAAAAATGAACGAACGGATAAAAAAAACAGATAGCGAAGCAAAATTGTTTCGCGTTCTCGCGGAGTCTGCCGTATTTTTTGCGGAAACTTTTTACTTTAATAAACTATCGGTGCTTCTGTCCCGCGTAGTTCGTTTTGCTATAGAAAAAGTATTTTCACAACTTTGTCTGTCATCAGTTGAAAGATTTATTGTTCTTTTGTTTTATTCGTTTGCGATAAAGTATGGAAGGATGATTTGTTAAGCAACAATTGTTACTAACAACTTTCTTTCCATATTGATTTTTGGATGAAGAAAAGCTGTTTTGTAGAGCTGCTTCTTTTTATGCGCAGTGTTAAACTCAATAAGGGTTTGGCTGTACTTGCTTTCTTTGTAAATTCAAAAATTGAGTACTACCTACAAAATAAAGTTCAAATAATTCAGACGAGAAATAGATTTGCAGAATGTCAATATGCTATTACGATATTTCAAACCTCAAAGCGGTAGCTTTTAGAGCTTTACACCTCCTGGGCGAAATATAAGGGGCTGTACATTCATACATATTTCTGAAAAGATGGATTTTCAGTTAGATCGGTGCCGTTTCAGCCCTGCTTAAGCGAATAATACCAAGATTTCCAAATCCAACCCTCTTCCCTTTTGAATAATTTTGACGAATTTGCCCAGACCCTGCCATTAAGGATTTAAATTGCTTTTATCTTTAGAATGTTATCTTTCGGAACATTGTTCTTGACCAACTTCTTTCTCAAGCTTTTCATCAGGTTTGAAGGTCCTTTGATATTATATTCGTGAATTTTCCTCTTGTATGTCTTGCAGGCCTTGTATATATGGGACTTGTATTAGAGATGTACTCTTAACTGGTGTTGGTAAGTTTAACTATACACTGTACGAGGCCCGAAGGAGTCGGCTTCTCGTAATTGCTAATTGAATTACTATGGAAGTACTCGTACGGTCTAGCTCTAGTGCAAGTAATGTTTTATTAGATTATGTAATACAAACAAGATATTAAGTATTTTTCTGTCGTTGCTATCATAGACTATCATATCGGGGCCAACAACGGGCCCAGTTAGCAATAAAAAAATACAAAAAAAAAATCTAATGTAATATAATAAATAATGCGAAAGTGAGTTTGTTTATTACGCTTTCCCTCTAAAACGGCTGATTGGATTTGGACGAAATTTGGCACAAGGGTAGACCATGATCTAGGTTAGGACAAAATATACTTATTATCCCAATACTCCTACGGGATTGAGACAAATGCGGGTGAAACCGCGGGGTGCTGCTAATAATCTCTAAAGCCGAAGGGGTTACGTTGTTTAACGTTATTATCGTTATCAAAATGTTATTAGTAAGATTGTATAAATTCAATTGTGTGTCGATATCATAATGCATTTATTTAGATAGGTATTGTGTTTTTAGAGATTATGTTCTATTAACATAATCTCTAAAAACACAATACCTACTCTTGGTGACTAACAAGGAGCTTATAATAAAATGAAAATTATCGATCAAAGTCTATGGAACATTAGGAAAATTTGCTTGTATCCAAATAATCTCTAAGAACTGTTAAAGCTTAAAACTATAGATTTTTTCTTTAAATAAAGAGCGTTCTACAGTATTCTAAACTGAACATTATCATTCTGGTTTAATGCATCCATGGGTCTATGGTGACTTTTTCACATAAGTAGGTGCTACTTAATTTCTCAGACACAATCATGCTATTATATGTATATACTAGTCGTTATATTATATTATATTGTATGGTATATTATATTATTCTAGTCGTTATCAAATACAAGAATTTCGGAGACGACATAGATGTATCGTCTTCCCTTAATATAATTCATCAATAACGCTTCCTAATATTGGGTAATTCAGAACACTCCCCAAGGGAATACGGGTTCGAAGACATTTTTTATATCAAATTGTAAGCTCTTAGTCGCGAGCAATGGGACCAACTCCTGCTCGTAGCATCATTTGCACAACATATATTTTTTATATAATTTTCTTTTGGCATCGAAATTAAAAAATATGTGTGTCAGATTTTAACCATATACTTCAGTCGTAAAATAGGTCAAGTTTAACAGTTTTATACGAGATTTATGTTACTGTGAACTACGGGTTTGATGTTTTGTAGCATTGAGTTCAATACTGCAAGTTTTGCTTACCCTGAAATCGTGAAAAAAAATCTGTTGATCCATACATTATGTCGAGTTATGCTAACATAAATGTATGGATCACAGATTTTTTTTCGATTTGATGGTTGGTCCCATAGTAAAAGTTGTTCATAATGATGAGTACAATGACCCCTTTTAAGGATTAAAACGATCAAAATGTAACGGTATATAAAGAGATAAATTATTTATTGTTCCTCTCATTTAATTTATCTAAACTAATACAAACTATTTACACTAGATACTAAATTAAATGCTATTAAATAAATTAGATACTATTTATTAGGTAATTTTTATTGAAACTTATTTTACGTTTCTTGACAACGGTGAAGGAAAACATCGTGAGGAAACCAGAAAAATTTAAAGACATGTGACATCTACCAACCCGCACTGGGCCCGCGTGGTGGATTACGGCCCATTCCTTCCTACAGAGAGGAGGCTGTGTCCCAGCGGTGGGTTAGTTAAAGGCTGATTGTGTTGCGTTTCTTGTAATTCGAGAATTATTGTGACTTTCTTGTGAATAAAACTAGCATTTTACCTTCAATTTAACAGATTTCCTCTTACGCAAATACATTTTCGCAGTTTTGGCAGCATCTTGCAAAAACAAATCCTCGTTACCTATTCTACAGACATTACTTAAGACAAATACCTCGCCTCTAAATTATTCAGTCCATATATTATTACATCAAAGTGTGCGACTGTGCGTTCATAGATCACGTGACGTCGGTGCCGCGTCTGTCGTTACGTCGTACGACTAATCGCATGGAACTAACAAACGACTCTGTGTAGAATAGGTACGTTTGGCGCTTTTGTGCGCTTGCCTTTACGTTGCTGTTTGATATATTGGTGTGCGAGAGAGTCGTTCAAGTGAATTTATTAGGTGGGGTAGGTGTAGGTGGGTGATTATCTGCCTACTCTATACCGCCCCGTTGGTCTCGTGGTCGCAAGCGCGACTGCTGAGCGTGGGGTCCTGGGTTCGATTCCCGGGTCGGGCAGTGTTATTGAGTGGTTCCATTAGGAATTTCATAGTAACAGCCCGGAGTTTGGAAGTTGGTGGTGTGATACCCCCGTGCCTCGGAAAGCACGTTAAGCCGTTGGTCCTGCGCCCTGATCTCTCTCCGGTCGTGTCGAGTGGCCGTCCCATCGGACTATGAGAGTGAGGGAAGAGGGAGTGCACCTGTGTCTGCGCATACACTTGTGCACTATAATATCTCCCGCGCCGAAGGCTAGTCTCCGTTGAGATGGCCGCCGTGACCGAAACACGGTCTGGAGGACATTACTCTATCGAATTAAGTTTTGGAGGTTAGTTTTAATGTTCGTAAAGATCCTTCAGAAAGGCAATTATTTTATCGTTTTATCCGAGGTTTAAGAGTAGATTTTTTTATTAGGTTAGGTAGATCCGATGCTAATTGAAAGTGGCAAGAAACGTGCATCAAAACTTTAATTTAGGTTTTACTAGCTGCGCCCCGTGGATTCACCCGCATAAGACTCGATCCCGTTGGAATATCGGGATAAAAGTAACCTATGTATTAATCCAGTGTGTCAGCTACCTCCATACCAAATTTTATTAAAGTTGGTCTAGCCGTTTGGGCGTGAAGAAGTAACACACATACAAACACACTCACAAACTTTTATAATATTAGTGTGATATTTTTAACTTATAAATTGTATTCTAGGTAGCCAATTAATAACTATTAAACGTCGCGTAGTGATAGATGACTTGTTAAGTAAATCTATTTAATTAAAGTTGATAAATGCGTTTGATAGTCTTTAAACTCAAACTTAAAAGAAAGAAAGTATGAAGGTATTTATATATGTACATTTTACTAACATAGCATTTCAATTTCTTTCACATCCATCACGGGTAAAAATTAATCTTTCCGTTGCGAAGGAAACCTGACTCAACAAAATCCTTTATTTACCCTACAAAAACAAGCACCAATGAACGACCTATAAACGTGTAAAACAAAAACCCCATTTCAAAGGCGACGCCACAAACGCTAGTGTATGCTGTCAAAAGCCCGTTCCATAAAGCGAAAGTGCAAACCCATTCTGCTGTCAGTCGAGTCCTGTTTTACATCGCACTTTTTTTTCTTTGCTCTGTGGTACATTGTTCGACACTGTTCAATAGTGTTGGGGAAAAAAGTTTGATCGGAGTAATTGAATTTTTGAATTTCGAAGGTAGTGCCGTCACCAAAAATTCAATCACACTCAACACGATCAACTTTGCAAGGTGACAGACAGTTTATCTTGTAAACTCGATTGAAGTGATGTTAGTGCTCAGGTGCCGTTCGTCCAAGTGCGGTTGAAATCAGTGCTCTGAGTGGAATACCTCAATTTTGAAGATAGTCATTGGCGCCTGTCTTTTATTTTGGAGTCAATGAATCAGCCCGTGTGTGTCAAAACGCAAGGGCCACTGAAGAATTGCATTAGCTGGGAATCATAAATCCATACTTATTTTTCTTTAGCACTGCAGTGTCATGCAAAATGATGGCCACTTTGGTAAGAACCGAGAACCTGAGAGCAGAGGTGGCCCAGTAATAACGGCCGCGACTTACGAGTTTGTAGGTCGTAGGTTCGAACCCAGACAGGCGCTTTACTTTGTGTAAATTATTTCATCACCACTGCTCTCAAAACGGTGAAGGAAAACATCGTGAGGAAAGCGGCATGTCCTAGAACCAAAAATTCTAAGACATGTGACATCTACCAACCCGCACTGGGCCCGCGTGGTAGATTATAGCCCACTCTCGAAGAAAAGAGGCCTTTGTCCTAGCAGTGGGAACAATATAGGGTGATTATGATGGTAAGAACCGTAGGGATTATCCTACTGGAGATTTGTTGCACATCATCTGGGAAACATAATTCTTACCTCGATATTATTTTTGTCGTAAATCTCAATTTTTGTCACTATTGGTCGCGTTTCATAGTTTGCGGCAGTTTTTGAAGTTTAACACGAATTTCCGCAATTCGAAGAGCAACATAGTCTGCGAACTTTTGTATGCATGAAGGCACAAACGTTTGCACTAAACGCCCTATTTTTGGAAAGTTCAGTCTTGAACGTCTTGTTGTAATAGTTACCCTAAGTACTCCTACTCAAGTACTGTGTACATCATCGCCCTACAATGGACTAAAGCTCCTCTCACGGATACCGTAGTCATCATCATCATCTGCCTACCTTTTCCCAACTACGTTGGGGTCGGCTTCCAGTCTAACCGGATGCAGCTGAATAAAACAGATAGCGTAGGAGTAGTCGAAATAAAATAGAGATAATAGATGCCTGGATCCCTTGCAATCATTACCCCTATTTTCTTTTCAAGTCAGTCTATTGTATTCTCCACAAGTTAGAGCCAAAAGTTATTATTAAACCCAGACATACGCAAGCCAATTTCTCACATATACAAATTCGAAACTTCAGGCGAACACATTTCAGTGCCAATTTGGACTTTAAAAGAAGCTTTACCTAATGCTATAACATCGGGGAAACGGCTTTTATCTAGTCGGAAAAGAAAATAAAAGACAACACGTTACGGCCCAGGGAAGCAAGCGGAACCGTGGTCAAAGTCCGTATTCCGAACAATAATTTCGCAGTTTTAAAACGATACGCGAAACGAAAGCACGTTTATTTTTCGCTGCGTTTTATTGCGGGTTCTGCTGAGTAATAAATGAATAATTAAAGCTTGAATGGAATAAGTTTTTTGTGGTTTTAACGCGATCTCTGCGATATTCAAGTTGTTATGAGCCAGCTCCACGTTGAGCCTTTTTTTGTGAGAGCAATAAACGTGTTGCGTCTACACTGTGCGATTCTGTTTGCTTGATATTGTATTCAACAAAGAAGTTGGATAAAGATGCAAGGAAATAGGAGTGTTTCTACTCGCGCATATTGCACACGTAATCTGGCGGAATGCCCGTGAGTCACGTCGATATCACAGATGCAGCTGTGGAAGTGATAAACTTTTATTCCGTTACGTCCACGTTTTAGTAATGTTTGTGTGAAATGAGTTTTCATCATATCTTCTTGTCTAATGTCGCTTTCCGTGTATGTCTGTGTCTTCTTAACTGCGCAACGGATTTAGATGCAGTTTCCACCATCATTTAGAGAATTTATTGCCGAAGGTTTAGGTGTATGATACATTAATAATAAACTTTTACAAGTCGTAAAAACCGAGAAGCGAGCGCGAGCAAAGCGGGTCACTAGTCACACTAATATTATAGAAGCGAAAGTTTGTAAGTGTGTGTGTGTGTGTTTATATGTTGTTACTTCTTCACGCTCAAACTGCTAGACCAATTTTGATAAAATTTTGTATGGAGTTAGCCGACACCCTGGATTAACATATAGTTTTTATCACGATATCCCCACGGGATCGAAACGTAAGCGGGTGAAACCGCGGGGCGCAGCTAGTTATTTAATAAAAGTCATCCTTAAGCCACCGTAATAATGATCAATAAAAAAATGCTGTAACCATTTATTTCCGCAAGTATAATATGATGTTTTATACTGTTACTCACTGTCTACCCTCTTTATTATAATTAATTAAAGACACGTCATGTTATACACATTTCCAAACCCCACCATCATTATTCTGCCAATTTATTTAATATCACATCTTCTTTCTACCAA
Source organism: Oligia latruncula (assembly GCA_948474745.1). Lineage (NCBI taxonomy): Eukaryota > Metazoa > Arthropoda > Insecta > Lepidoptera > Noctuidae > Oligia > Oligia latruncula. The sequence continues at coordinate 6,425,627 of OX419693.1, read as the reverse complement.
ACATGGGGTACGTACAGTTTACGTGAATAATTTGTAAGCGATACGCGTCATCCGTCATGCGAACATTATCAATCATCGTCAGTAACAGAATACACCTGCGGCTGTAATTTGACTAACATACCTACCGTCATATTTCACGACATGATTGTGTAACCGAGATGAATTAAAGTTAGCGCACCTACTAATGTTGTTCCGAATAGTTTTGTTAGAGGCTGTCTCTGATGGTATTATTATAAACTGATTTATTATGTAAAGTGGTTCGGCTTAGATTGTCATTTTGTTTTGACAAAGTGTCTCAAGGCCGAATGTTTTAGGAATGCTAACTTTTTCTCTGAAAGTGGCCATTTTCTTTTAAAAATATTTTAATTCAGACTAGCTAATGCGTTTTTCATTTTTTTTTTGTTAGGATCCTTCTCCGGCGCGCACACGCCAAGCCATTTTCGAGTTTTTCTGAGACTAACGAACGGCAACTAGATTAGACTAGATTTTTATAAGAAGATAAACGTCTATGGGCACTTATGAAACGTCAGAAGCTAAAAAATCAAATCAAAAGTCTTTTATTCAAACAAGGTTAGGAATCAGCACTTATTGAACGTCACGATTAGGTAGGTTCTTAAGACAGTCCCCCAAAACGCACGCCCTTCACCTCATTTTAGTGCTTTATCTGGGAAGAAGAAGTGACGCAACAAACTCCCCAGCAGCACAGCTGTCTGTTCAGTTAGAAGAACTTGATTCTACGCTAGGTGCACGGTCGGGTGGAACTTTTGGGATGCGGGCGCACAGAATGGAGACTCTGTCCGCCCACAAAGTGACCCCAGGGAAGACGGTGGCACAGTGGTCACGTGCTGCCGTGCATAGCGAGGCTCAGGGGAGGCCCCTTTACAGTCTCCCCAGGGATGTACCTTACAGGCGTTGCACAGGGGGGTTCCGGAATTGGTATTTTTAAGAGGAACCGGGACCACCCCTATGTGCTGATGGTGATCACTGGAGTGGTTTTAGTGAGGTAAAAATCCCACACTCCCGACCCTCCCCGAAGGTCGGGTGCCTATTGAAGGTTTCCACCCGACAACAAAAAAAAAAATAATAAAAAGTTGCACGGTCAGACCAATTGGTAGTTCTCGTTTCCTATGGAGAAAAGCCAGTAAGAAACCCCACGGGTACTCCATTTTGGATTAAGTACCTAATGTTATTTTCATAAAGTTAGCTTACTTGTAGCATCTACAAATGAAGTAGATATAAGATTTGTAATAACGTTACAGTTTTAATAATAATCTTCATTATTTTGAATCAATATTTCGTTTTCTAATTTCGCTCCTCTAATCCTCCGTAAAAAAAAAACCATTCGCTGATCTCTTACTTTTAACTGCTAATAAGGAAGCTATTTAGGTTAACTATCAACTTTTATTTTTGCCGGTTTAATGTCTTTTGAATAGGTATTTACAGTCGCTTCGCCCACTGAATGGACTATAATTCGATTTTTTGTTTTCCCATTGAGTTTCTTAATTATCATTCAGTTCATTAAGGAGTATTGTTATCTGAAACAGATAAAATGATCGGCGGAGTTCATAAGCTTGGGTAATTTTAACAAGATTATCTCGGGCTGGTGGACACGTCGATAAAATGTATTTAAAATAAAATACATTACGCAAAAGTACATGTAGTTACTTTTATGTTTAGTGGTCCTGAATATGATAATAATAGTAAAACATCGTGAGGAAACCGGCATGTCCTAGAACCAAAAATTCGAAAACATGTGACATCTAACAACCCGCACTGGGCCCGCGTGGTGGATTACGACCAACTCCCTCTCACAGAGAGGAGGCTTGTGTCCCAGCAGTGGGAACAATGTAGGCTGATTATGGTCCTGAAACTACCACACCAGACACACACACCACACCCACCACACCATTCGTATTCACACTCTATTATGTATGAAATGTATACGGTTATTGGAAACGTTTTAGATAGACAAAAAAAATTTAGTTACCAAACGTAATATCTATCGAGATTTTACTAAGTACTCGTACATATTTTTGGACACCTTAGTTTTGTAGTTTACAAAGTCCAATTCTTCGCCTTTTACATCCCCGAATAAGTGTCGTCTGTTTGCAATAAATTATAGGCGAAGTGTGGTAAGCATTTGAGATCCTGCTATTTTTATTATTTTGCAGATCTCTAGAAATATTCCCGGCAATGTTATAAAAACTTCCTTCTTTATCTGCATTTAATTTACTGTTATATTCAGATTAAATAGTCTATGCATTACTGCTGTAAGCCGTTTAAGTCTTAGCAAAATTGCTTCTATTAATACTAACAGAATTTTATTTGTTTCACAGATTTGGTTGTGTTTCTTACATTTACATTTGGTAGAATTTTAGAGCAAACACAAGTTACAAGTTATGTTTTTCGAAAAACACATTTCATCAAGATCACTGATGATGATGATGCATGATCAAAACACTATAATTAAAGACTTATAGCTATGCTGTATTTAAGGCTTTAACGTTTATATGTGATAGGGTTACATAATCAGCCTATAATGTTCCCACTGCTGGGACACAGGCCTCCTCTCGGTGAGAGGAAGTGGGCCGTAATCCACCACGCGGGCCCAGTGGCCCAGTTTAACGTTTATATGGGATAGGGTTATTATTCATATATCATACTAGCTGCGACCCGCGGTTTTACTCGCGTAAATGTCGATCCCGTGGGAATATCGGGATAAAAAGTAGCCTATATGTTAATCCAGGGTGTCAGCTACGTCCATACTAAATTTGATCAAAATTGGTGTAGCCGTTTGAGCGTGAAGAAGTAACAAACATATAAACACACACACTCATAAACTCAAGACATTTAATCAATTCATTATTTTTTTTTAAGGTTTATAGGTATGAGATTATATATTTATTTAACTTCTCAGGCACCTCAACATAAATAGGTTTTTCTAATTTGAGTTGAAAGTATCAAAGTAAGCAATATACAGCACCTAAATTGAAAACCAAAGTTTAATTGAAAACCCTTAGCTTTATTACCTTTCCGGAATTCATACTATTATTAAACAAACATAAATGTCTATTTGATGTACAATTAATTACATTGACTTTGATTAAAAACACGTGGAAATAAATTGCAAGTAGGTACCTATTATAAATGAATTCTACCTACCTACCACTTTAGTTTTAAAAATGATAAAATATTTGTAACAAGAAATGAAACTTGGAAAAAAGTAAAGTAAAAATAATACGGTATTAATTTAAATTCAAACTCAAACATGATGAGAATGTAAAAGTAACAGTGCCTTCCATACGTAACATACATAATCAGCCTATAATGTTCCCACTGCTGGGACACAGGCCTCCTCTCTTTGAGAGGGAGTGGCCCGTAATCCACGTGGGTCCAGTGCGGGTTGGTAGATGTCACATGTCTTCGAATTGGTGGTTCTAGGAAATGCCGGTTTCCTCACGGTGTTTTCCTGCACCGTTTTAAGAACAGTGGTGATGATGACCGAAGACTCGAAATAATTTACAGAAAGTAAAGCGCCTGTCAGGGTTCGAACCTACGACCTATATCTCGTAAGTCGCGGTCGTTACCACTGGGCCACCACTGCTCCCTCGCCAACACCACACCAATCGCCTTCCGTTGCAACTAATTATTTACTAAACATGAATGGCAGGACTCCAGTCTTACCAAGGGGTATCGCATTACCCAGGAACTGGGTTGTGGAGATCAGATACGGAATTGCTCCGTGTAAAATACTGATATCAGCTGAATCCGGTTAGACTGGAAGCCGACCCCACGCAGATGATGACATATAAAATGCAATCAATTGTGTGTAATTAACAAATTTCCCCGAGGTCCATATTTAACCGTGATTATGGTAATTAATATACCTACTGCATTAGGTCTGGTCCATTTTCCTTTATGAGTAGGTCTGAAACAGTAGTTACTTTAGTTAAGTAAACTCCATCTATCTTCATTGTTTAATATACTTATGTAGGAGCTCAACTGTCACTAACGAGACACAATTACTTTTTCTATTGTTACCGATCTTTAGGAGATTTCGCGACATCGGAGCGGATATACACTTACAAGATATAATCACTTTTCGCTAATATAGTCATTCACTTTTAAGATGTCATTACCAAATGCCATAAAAAGAAAATTATTGGTAAATCAAGCTGTGCTGGCGCCCGATGGGATTTCTCATCGGCGAAAACGACGAATTTAAAAAAAGTCCTTCCTTATGTAGGTACTTCTTCCCAAGATAATCCTTCATTTTCGTTATCTATAAGAAACTAGTGAACCAAATTTCATTCTTCTAGACGAAGATATTATTATCAATCAGTCACATAATATTCAGCATTCATCAACCTTACTCTCAACGTTAAGCACAAATTCCACCGCAATCCAAACCAAAAAGAAACTTGAAAACACAGGAACGAAGGGGACTCTTCATTAATAAATATTGATAGAATAAACAAAAGTACTCTCAAAAAGTCTCCCGGGGAAACTTTCGTATTATTAGATTCCTAGAGGGCTCATAAGTAACCGACTTGACAATGGACCCCGAGATCTGATAATTACGTAGGTACACAACGACCAACTTTTTATCTTCCTTTCAAAACTCTTAGAGCTTTGCCTGAAGGAAATGAGAAGGGCACTGTAGTTGAACTGAAGAGGAGACAAATAAAAGTAGTGCGAGTCAAGAGGTCTACTTATGGGGTAGTTATTAGGGTTCCGTACGTCCTAAGCCCGTTGAGCCGTTGGTCCCCGCTGTCAATCGTGGATCTTTGACAGTCGTTACGGGTAGTCAGAAGCCCGAAAATCTGACAACCAGTCTTACCAAGGGGTATCGTATTAACCAGTAACTGGGTTGTGGAGGTCAGATAGGCAGTCGCTCCATGTGAAATACTGGTAGCTGCATTCGGTTAGATTGGAAGCCGACCCCAACATAGTTGGGAAAAGGCTAGGCAGATGATGATGACGTCCTAATGAAAAAACGGAACCCTTATAGGATCACTCGTGTCTCTGTCTGTCTGTCACAGGCAATTGCCCCTAATCTACTGGACTGATTACGTAGAGTATACACATGAAATTCTGTGACCCAAACACGGACGTGTGACGTAAATAAATTAATTTTGAACATAGGTCACTTTTGGGGGCAAACTAGAAAATTAAAAACAAAAGTTTTGCAAACTGTGCCATGTGACACACTTACCCCTTACTAATAAATTTATATCAGATGAATAGCTACACACGGATTTCTCTCTTTCAGTCGTCAGTAATTTGACTCTCAAAAGAAGAAGACAAAGCGTTGTGTAATTATACAGACGTTATGCAACGTTTATTAGTAAGGGGGATAGAATTAAGGGCTTGACTACATTAGATCTGATAACTTTATAACGGTAGTGAATGCGTTATGTAAGTCTTGCCAACCTACTTTACGCAATGAAAGTAGGTTGTACAACGAAATGTTTTTGGTGGGTAACATATTCATCGTACGGAACCGTCTCCACGCGAGTACAACTCGAACTTGCCTGGTTTTTATTGGATTAATCTTTAATCAATCATTTCAGAAAGCAATTTTAACTGTAGTAAGTACTTGTTGTAGAATTGGAAATGAAAAAAAAAAAATGTTTAATGAAGAAAAGCCTAAGTACATTCCAAAGCAATGTTATACAACTGAGTGGATATGCTAAGCACAATACATTGAAACCCTGATCTCTAAACTAGGGGTGACCCTGTATCTTAGGGATCAGTGTCCCTCCGCAGCAAAGTCACCAGCCAATATTTGTAACTCAGTGGCACTTAACAAAGTATTTCTTTACATATTTAAATAACAAGAGAAATAAAAAATATAAAAAACAAAACAAAATAAAACTTGAAATAAAATAAATATATTATTTTGAAATGAATAAATTGGCAAGAAAATTAAACAAATTTAAAAAATGAATTCCATATTGTTTTACCTGGCGCGTTGAGAGGGGCCCGTGGCTAAATAATAACAGCCGCACAGGTCGATCGATCAGGTTAAGCTACGCTTGCCGCGGTTGGTCTGTGGATGGGTGACCATCTTTACATACCGTGACCCCTCCGTGCCTCGGAAAGCACGTTAAGCCGTTGGTCCCGGCTGTCGTTCGTGGATCTTTGACAGTCGTTACGGGTAGTCAGAAGCCCGAAAGTCTGACAACCAGTCCTTACCAAGGGGTATCGTATTACCCAGTAACTGGGTTGTGGAGGTCAGATAGGCAGTCGCTCCATGTAAAATACTGGTATTCAGCTGCATCCGGTTAGACTGGAAGCTGACCCCAACAAAGTTGGGAAAAGGCTAGGCAGATGATGATGTTTTACCTGCCGCGTTATCCTAGTGGTTGCAAGCGCTTCTGCTGGGCATGTGTTCGATTTCCGGGTCAGGCAAAGTGGTTTTGGATTTTTCCATCAGGAATTTCTCAATAGCAGCCCGGAGCCTGAATTTGTGCCTGGTTGATTACAATAGGCTCGCCCTCTATAACATGGGACTTAAACATAACTGACGAAATGTGGGTGTACTATAGGTACACTCCTGCCTAACCCTTGGGGGAATCCATCCGCGATGTTATGTTATGTAATTTTATTTAAATTTACGGTTGTACAGAAATAATATAACAGTAAAAATTTTTTTTTGACAAGACACGCATGACATGATATTAAGTGTCCCATCGTTTGTGGAACAGCACCACATTTACACTAATACTATTAATTATCCAAAAAAAGTTTATGTTTCTGCATTAGGCCGCTAGCTGGCCGTTTATTTTGCTTTGACATCGTTGTCGACTATGGATTTCACGTTATTATAGTAAACAGCAGTCTGTCACTTCTTAATATATGTAGTTTCTTTTTTCATTTCGTAACTTCCGAATTTTCCAAATATCTAGAAACGGGCAAAAGAAATCAGTAATATTGGTTATATTAGGAAACTTTCTTCAGAAGCCATAACTATGTACAGAAACTATTCATCTTCGTTCTGTTTTGATGTGTTGCGATCACTTACATACATTTTAGCGTAGGAAGTTGGATTTCTGTTCAAGCTGAAAAATATTTCTTCCAAGACAGGAAGAAATATTTTAGTTTGTAGAAAACAGAACTTTACACAGGAGATAGCCGCTTCTCCCGCAAGGCGAAAATCGGCTTTCTAAATGGCAATTCGGCTAGGCTGCAGGTGACTAAAATCATCATCAGTTTCAAAGTAGAGTAGGTTTCGACTTTTGTCGTGCGGCGACAAATCGCATGCGGAGGGTAACCAAAATCGATCGTGAAAATGCCCAGTTGCAGGCGATTGCACGTCGCAAGAAGGTCGACATTTTGATGCAAAATGAACTAGTCACCTGCGATTTTTTACGACATGTGTAAATGCGATTTGCTGAGCGACCAGCTGACGGCGAAAATCGACCTAAAAAAAAATCCTCCATTATTGATCATAGGAAAGGCAGAAAGTACACTCATCAAATAAAGTAGACTCATAAACATCACAAACGGTGGATATCATTGCAATCTTATCGGTATCGTTATCGTGTTGAGGAACGATAGGGAGTAAGCAATCTACACAACAATCCCACTCAACGTTCACGGCTTGTGCAGAAACAGTGTCACCAATACATTATCCCACCTTCCAATCAGCGAAGCAACAATGTGTGATACATCAACGCATATAGGTAGTAATACGAACCCCAATTACTTACACCCACCCGGAAACAATATAACAACTAAGGTAGTAAATACTGCCTATATGTATATCGGGGGCTTTGGAATACTGAACCTGGAACCGACTATCGATATGACATATGTTCTCGTAAATTTGCAGGAAGCTGCAACTGAACAAGACGGGTACCAGTGTTTACCTTCATAAAATCCGGTGTCTAGCTTTATTGGCAGTGATTGAGAAGTTATGCGTTGTTGGGAGGAACATGTGTGGATGGCAATAAATGCTTCATGTTGTGGACGGGTTTCCAGTTTTGCGGGAGCTGGTTTCAGTTCGTACAACTAACAAATCATCATGCTTGTATATCCGGGTTTGGGACAGTAATTTGTGAGTAGAGCAGTGGTGGCCCAGTGGTCACGGACACGACTTACGAGTTGTAGGTCGTAGGTTCGAACCCAGACAGGCGCTTTACTTTGTGTAAATTATTTCATCACCACTGCTCTCAAAAACGGTGAAGGAAAACATCGTGAGGAAACCGGCATGCCCTAGAACCAAAAATTCGAAGACATGTGACATCCACCAACCCGCACTGGGCCCGCGTGGCCCACTCCCTCTCATTGAGAGGAGGCCTGTGTCCCAGCAGTGGGAACATTATAGGCTGATTATGGTTATGGTTATGGAGTATTTTGTCAATGTGCACCGCAGTTAATATTTTTTGTGTAAGCTATTGAGGCTGAGGTAATAAGTTATAAATTATAGTCCCATTTTCCGATCTAAAAAAGTGTATTTTTATTTGGCAACGGAACACATCTCCTTTTATTCATTTAATATTCAATAATAAAATCAGAAGACATAAAATTCACCGTTTCAACGTTCTATCGGAAATACCCGAGTTTTAGGAGTGAAACTATTAACCCTAACATCAGACCACGGATATCTATGCATCAGACGATATAATGATATAAAAGTTTCACTATCGGATATCCATAGGAAGTATACTCGTATATAGTTCTGGTGACGTAGCCGCTACGAGGTTGCTACTATAAATTACTTTCAAAGAGGAACACGAACAATGAGCATTGTATCTTTCATTGTGCAATGACACAAAATAACGGGACAAGTGCATAATGTGCTGAATAGAACAGAACATTTGTGCGTATGAATTCACAAACAATGCTTATACGACCCGTTCAATGCCAGAAAATGGTTATGTTGAACGCCACACAGTCGTGTCAGCCTGTTGGCAATATAATTTGTGGGACAGCAAAAATGAATAATAAATGGTTTTATGCTGTGTTGCTTGACAGCAAATAAGTGCCAATTTAAACTGTAGACTATTGATTGGTTCTGCATCCAAGAGAGTAGCCAAGTATTATTATTAGTTGTCGTTTGTGCCCCATTGAAGGGCAAAGGCTTCCCTTCATTCCTTCCACTTAAACTTATCTAATGCTGTTTGTGACTAAGACTTATAAAAAAGTCGAGTTCTTACCACCATCTTCTGGGCGTGCCGCGTTGGTTATATAAACAGGCATCACATAGCCGTCAACTACGCATTCTGTACATACAATCTAAGTATCATTGCATAAAAATAATTGCTGGAAAACGACTTATATTTTTAACCGACGAAAAAACAGGGAGAAAATTAGCTGTTTGTGGTAAAGCGCAATGTAACACACGCAAAACATTATGCTTATGGGTGCATGCATAGTACAGGGGCATTAAAAGTTGTGTTATAAAAAAAAAAAATGTTTTCGTCAAAAAACGTCGGTAAAAATTTGAACTGTGACTGTGACCTTCAATATCTCCGTAACCAGACGGTTCCCACCCAAAAAATATTACAATATTATTATATATTGTAATATTTTTTGTACGCAAATAGTATCCACAAGTGACTCTTGGCTTCGTTAAATGTCTTTTTCCATTCGTTATTTACCACGATAAAAGGAAATGCTTGTTAATAATAACATCGTGAATAAAATTTATTGAAGCAAGCAAATTATGAGACGGACTGGTGTTGCCAAAATAATATTGTAAATTGACACATTTTTTGCGGATTCCATTTTCACATCAATGCCTCGGCCTGTCTCTTGGGATGAGAGTTTTCATTACCGAAAACGAATGGTAATGAGGTTAAATTTAAATATTGGTTATTAAATTGAGTATTGGCGATAGGTATTCCAGTAAAATTTTACGACTTAATTTTAACTTTCAAAGTATTTTTAGCGTTATCCTGAATGTTTACTAATTATAATGTTAGCCTGTATCATCCCACTGCTGGGCAAAGGCCTCTCCCCATGACTTTCAGATCTATCGATCCAGGTCTAAAGTGGACCACGGGTCGTTTGTTTTGTCCAGCTCGTCCCGCCATCTTTACGGGGTCTGCCGCGACGCCTTCTAGCTGCGTCAGGGGCTCCATGTGGTGGCTATTTTGGCCCACAGCTCATTGGACATACGGCACACGTGGCTAGCGCAGTCCCACTTCAGCTTAGCGGCTTTTTGAGCAACGTCAGTAGTAGTAATAACTAATTATATATTGCTTTAAAATGCTTGATACTTGCCAAACCATGACATTATTCCTATGAAACTTGATAACATATACGTGTCATATATTAATTTATGGCTTATATAAAACACATTCCTTGAAAGTTTGACAAGCGTTTCTGAAACAATTTCTATTTAAGATTTTTGTTAATCAATTTATTAATGTAAAAATTGTTATGTACAGTATTTTGCTAGCCATTTGCTATGATATATTTAGCCTGAATCTATAGACTAGTGTAAGTCATTTTTCTTTATTGTTCTGTCGAATTCGTTAATGTACACGTAAATGTATCAGTGTACAAAAAAGTTCCATATCTCTTCCAGAACACATACATATTTTTGTTCTTACTCAAAACGCAGTTATGGTTTTAATTTCCTCAACGGATTCTATATCTTCCCCTGTCTGTTCTTAAACCAAAGAGATTTATTACTAATATCCTACCTTTTCAGTTGCGAGTGTTTGCGGTTATAAACCTCGAATTTTCTTTACCTCCTTTTAATTTTCTCATTTTATATCTTGCGGGGTATTAGAATATAATCTGACGGAAAATGATTACGTTTCCGCCCTCCCGCCCTCGCAGAAAGTGGAATTTGGCCAAGGCTGAACAAAAAATACTTACGCCATTAAGCTCGTCATATCACCTTCCCCATTCCTTTTTCTTCTTCATCCAAGTGTTTTATTGGATCATTTTTGTCACCATTTATTATTATCAGAGCATTCCAATTCCAATGGTGGCCCAGTGGTAATGACCGCGACTTACGAGATATGTCGTAGGTTCGAACCCTGACAGGCGCTTTACTTTGTGTAAATTATTTCATCACCACTGCTCTCAAAACGGTGAAGGAAAACATCGTGAAGAAACCGGCATGTCTTAGAAACAAAAATCCGAAGACATGTGACATCTACCAACCCGCACTGGCCCCGCGTGGGGGTCGCCCACTCCCTATCGCAGAGAGTAGGGCTGTGTCCCAGCAGTGGGAACATTATAGGCTGATTATGTACGAGCATTATGAGTAACGGTATCCTTTTGCCAACATTTAAAAGAATTGTTTTAAGCTTAGATTTATACAATGTGTTACTTTGTGACTTTCCCTGTGTTTTAATGCCAGCCTGTGAAAGTATTTCTTTTTGCGAGGAAATTAACGGATTGTCCTCAAGTTACAGTTTATTATCAGGCTTCTGGTCTGTTCCATATTTTCAGTGAATGTTGTTTTTTAACCGACGAAAAAAGGAGGAGGTTCTCAAGTCGCCGCGTAAACATTAATTCTCAGAGTAAACTAACACTAATGCTCTCTAAGAACACCTGTGATATACTACAAAACAAAATCTTGCAGTGTTCACTTGTTACTACAGTAATATCTAGTCAAAACTGCTTGTAACATGAGCGTCACTATAAACATTTTTACACCTGTGCATCCGTATGTCACAGTCATGAAAACCGACAATCACAGTTCAGATTACTTGCTCCCGCGAGCGCTCTCAATGTAAATTTCAGTCATAAAGAATAATGATTTGTTCACAGTAACTTTGTCACTGTCAACTTTATATGAAAAGTAGCGCTGTATAAAAGTTTACTCCTTGAATTTCATAGGGAAGGTGTTAGTACCCACTTTGCAGGTACTTACTGAAAGATAAAGAGTAAATCTAGTTGGAAAGTTACAATGTAACTTTTTATTATGACAAGACGTATTTTGCGAGGTAATTGGGGTCCGAAATATTATAAAACTATAATTTCGGGAGTATAATCAAGTGGATATGACAAAAGGCGGTGGAATGTGTATGAATGTGGAATGTGTACGAAGATGCAGTTATTACACCCACTTTGACTGAAACTTATTGCGGTCAATGCATGCAGGAAGAATTTCAACTCTAGAACCGATTTCCAATAATGGAGAACTAATTCCAGCAGTAAATCCGGAACTGTTAAACTATTTTATCACTTTCACATTAGTTTGGCGATTCAGGATATGCTCAAACGTGAATTATATTAGTTAATATTAGAAACTCGAGTTTAATAATGAAAACCAACACGATGACGAGCTTTTAAATGACTCATAAAGAATACATTTTTCCAAACATAACCAAAATCACAAATGTACGATAAAACCGTAGGTATAACTGACGTCACACAGCGTTACCACGTAACCAACCGTTATAATTGAATACTGAACCGAAAGGGACAAAAAGAAACTCATTTGTGCCCCGCCATGTTATGAGATTAAGCCGCGTGTTGTACATATACAACATGGAACAGACTCGTTGTTTTTCGTCCGAATGTGGGCCTCAAATTAACTTCAACTTGGTCGGTTTGTTTTTAATCGCATCTCTTTGGTTAAAGGTGAATGGAATGAAATGGAAAACCTTTGAATGGGAAATGGTGATATTTTTTGTGAGAAATACAAATAACGATAACCAACTTGTGACCAATTTATTTATTTATTTGGACGACTAATTAAGTTACTGGCGCTGAAAGGTATTCCATTTATTTTTTATTTTTATTGAAAAGTGATTAAAAATTCTTCAATATTTCTTGGAGTTCATTACTCAAATATAGGTAACGATTTTTAAGTTGAATAAATGTACAGTGGCAGTGTTTGTATTCGACGAAATAAAATCCATAGTTATGTATACCCAACAAAAGATGTTGTGAGGTTATGACCACACGTTAGAAGTGAAAACTTACGACTTGAGCCGAGTATACGCCACTGAACCGAGCGGTTCAGTTTCGCTCACTGTTCAGAAAGAGCGTAAAGTGCCATTAAAGAAGTTTTCACTTTAAAAAAAATCATAACCGAGATTCACGCATGGTACTCGGCAATATTCGCTTGTTACACCATGACTCGTTGATTTATTCAACGCTAAAAAAGTGTTGTAAACAGATACACATAGGTACGGAATAAAACCGCAAATTGAATTCACGGTTTGAATTTTTCTGTTAATTAAAAAAAATGGCGGTGCGGAAGTTCTCTGGTTCGGGTGTCGGTTTGGTTTTAATAATATCGGAGCCTTATTTTTACAATTTCTGTTTGGATATTATTTTTGGTTTTATCGTGAACAATTTTTCGTTAATCATCGGTTTTATCTAAAAGAGCAGTGCGGCGTCCGCATTGCTCTTCTCGCTTTACCCGGCGAATGACGAAAACTCGGAAACGTGATTTTTTAAAAGTTGGTGAGTTTTCTTAGAGAGTTTTTTAAACACCGTAAAGTCAAACCCCGCTGCCATCATTTTCATGACAACCGTCACTGCGGTCGTTATTTGGCGGCTACCGCTTTTCTAGGACATCGTAGTTTTAAAGACATTTTCATATATGGTTCTCATTAATGCTGTGAAGAGAACTGTGTGTCAAGATTGTTTGGATTGTGAAAACAAGGTGTAGCGGTATTTACAACGCCACATGTGAACTACGCGTCATACTGACGTCACGCAAAATCCTGCATCTCGCAAGCAGAGTTTACTACGGCCCGACATGAATCATCGGCAGTTGCCCGCCAGACACAACACCCGTCTGGTCGGAGGTTCCTCCCTTTTCTATGAAGGGTGAGTGAACTTTACACCCTGTTCCTCATGCCTCTATAAAGGTTTATAGACATAGGGTAGTCTAAGAATGGCTAGTTAACTCAACTTAGCCTATCGCAGTCCACTGCTGGACAGAGGCCTCTCCCATGCTGCGCCACAACACCCTGTCCTCCGCCTTCCGCATCCAGCCTGTCCCAGCGACCTTTTTGAGGTTATCTGTCCATTAACTGAGGGCGTCCCACACACCGCTTGCCGATACGCGGTCTCAACTCCAGGACTCATCTGCTCCACCGGCCGTCGGTAATACGACAAACATGACCAGCCCACTGCCGCTTCTGCTTGCTTACTCTGGAAGCTATGTCGGTAACTCCTGTTCTCTTCCAGACATCATTTCTGATTTTATCGTTCAAAGTAGTTAAAGTGACTGCAAAGACGTCTGTGAATGCATAGTGCGTAATTGTAACTGATAAGATGATTTATTCTATCAATTTGTTAACATTACCACGAATCATCCGGACCTAATTTGGTAAAAACTAGAGCGCTGAAATTCCCTGTACCCTTCAAAATAAATAAGCGGGAAGACAGCAGGGCTAACTAATTTTGTTTCTCCCTAGAGAAACCCCATGTTTACCACTTGCCCCAATCAACAAACACAAGGGTACACCTTTGATTACTAAACAATTAAAAGGTCTCTACAGAATAGTAAAACGTGGCACAAAATATGAAATCCAAATTTCGGACAGGGTATCGAAAACTAAATTAATTAAAACTATTGCTTCAAACAAATGTTTTCAATTCGAAACTCGCCTTTAACGACATTTTGATATCGATACTCATTTTGTGACCCTTTGGAGAGCTGCTCTCAATGTTGCCAAAATGACGCATTCAACTTTCTCTGATTCCGTTAGAAAATAAGAAACTTTTAGAAAGAAAGAAATAAAACATCGTGAGGAACCCAGCATGTCCTAAAACCAAAATTTCAAAGACATGTGGCAACCACCAAACTACACTGGGCTGGGCCTGTGTGGTGGATTTCAGCCCACTTCCTCTCAGAAAGAGGAAGCTTGTGTCCCAGTAGTGGGAACATTATAGGCTGAAAGCAATGTTTTAAGCACTTTCCTTTTTTGGTGGCTTTTAACGATAGAGCTGCTTTCAAGCTCAATGTCATCATTATAACAAATGCAAAATCCTAAGTATCTTCTTGTTTAGTGACTCTCAGCCCACCTCAACTAAGCCTTGTAAGTTGTTAACACATGCAGGTACTTTAACCATACAACATTGTACGTGAAAGTAGTGTACTACCATCAAAACTGCCATAAGAAGTCGCAGTCTCGAGCAAGCAGCAGCTAACTCCGTACAATGTACATGATTTTAGCGGAGTTAAGCATGTTTTACCAAGTACTAAACGCTTTAGTGGCTAAAAGTGTCCGGTCATAGTGTATTAGTGTAAGTTTTATGTTGAAAGTTGTACGGTGTATCTCCTGTCTGAAGTAATGACATTTTGCCCGCACTTAGTGACTGCAAAATCTAGCGGATATGGTAACACAATTTGTGAGCTTTGCCCGTGTGATCCCGGACTAAAAATAGAACACCCTACCTAAGTGTAGTGAGAGTTACTAAGGGACTATATTAGGCCTATGGCAACAATTCCCACAGCTGTTTACCTAGCTTTAAAAGGGTTGGGATCAAAGACTATAAATTATTTACTTTAAATCTCTCTGATTGGGACGATTCAATTTTCTGACACTTTGAAACTTCAACTTCGAACTTATTGGTGGGATTTTAGCGAATTGTGTGTTTGATTAATGACATTAAATTGTGTTATAAATGAGATATTATCCAAAGTCGCCTCTCCATTAGTAAAATCTAATCTTATTATTTTCTCTGTAAAACTGCTGAGCTAGTTACCTACATCATTTATTAGAATGTAGATGTTGTTTCGTATTTCACCAAAATTGTAGTCCAAAGTTTAAGTTTAACAAAACTATCTGACGTAGTAAGCTCAGCTAGTTGTTTATCTTTCAGTATAACCTCTACATTACAGCTTGAGTCATTCCTGTTAATGTGTATCATTTGTCTGAAGTTTTCCACTTGGCCTGCATTTGCCCCAAGGGTTTTAATTAATGAATCCCTTTATTACTGTTTCATAATGCATGAGTTCTCTTTGAACAATTTAGTCTTTGAGAACTTGATTCTTATTGTTGGCGAAGAGTTGTAATATGATTATTACAAAATTCCTACTGTCTTTACGGAGTGGAATATTGTTATTTTTATAATGTTCTTGGTGTTGATGCGTATAAAATATTTTGTCAAGTAAAGAAAAGAGGGAACGGGTGATTTTATTTCTTTACTAGTCTCTACTCTTGTCATTATTAATGTTTTATTACATTAATTAATATTTTTTAGGGTTCCGTAGCCAAATGGCAAAAACGGAACCCTTATGGATTCGTCATGTCTGTCTGTCTGTCCGTCCGTATGTCACAGCCACTTTTTTCCGAAACTATGAGAACAACACTGTTGAAACTTGGTAAGTAGATGTATTCTGTGAACCGTATTAAGATTTTCACAAAAAAATAGAAAAAAAAACAATAAATTATGGGGGTTCCCCATACTTAGAACTGAAACTCAAAAATTTTTTTTTCATCAAACCCATACGTGTATCTATGGATAGGTCTTCAAAAATGATATTGAGGTTTCTAATATATTTTTTTTCTAAACTGAATAGTTGCGCGAGAGACACTTCCAAAGTGGTAAAATGTGTGTCCCGGGGCCCCCGTAACTTCTAAAATAAGAGAATGATAAAACTAAAAAAAATATATGACGTACGTTATCATGTAAACCTCCACCGAAAATTGGTTTCAACGAGATCTAGTAAGTAGCTCACCGGTGAAAATTTAAAAATACATGATGGTACGGAACCCTCGGTGCACGAGTCCGACTCGCTCTTGCCCGGTTTTTTAAAGAAAACGTAGTCGTCGAAATTAATTCTCTCATTCAGGCCTAAGGGGCCTCGACAAGTGGCAATCACTTTCAAAGCATTTCGTATTTCTACAACGACTCAATAGGATGACAGACATGACACTAAGGCCCGTATTAATAAACGTCACTCAGCCCAAGAGCTCCCACTTGATATCGATCTTGAGGTCATGAACGTATTAATAAACATAATAATTGACGTATTCAAGCTACGGTTTGGGTTTACGATATCAGCCGAGTGATGGACTGATTAATAAATCAAACTCGACACTTAAGTATACAATAGGTGCGTGTACTCAATATGCTCAAACCTGAGTGTAGGCGGTCCGTGACTTGAGGTCGTGATTAGTACCACGAAACACGGAGTTTGAAAATATTTTGGATGAAATTAATTATTATGATGAAATAGAGTTCTGTGTGTGTGTATTTTATGGTCTTTGCGATATCATTTACCAAATATCTGTCAAAATGCGTTAGTCTAATGCGAAAGTTGTATAAAATTGGTATTACGACACACCTATCCGAAAAGTAGGTAGACAAATTCAATTCAGTGAAAATATGCAAGTTAAACAATCTACTTTCTTGCTGAAAATATGCAAAAGGAAAAAATAAAGATATTATCATTCTGTCTGCATTCTTACTTTTACCATTTTTCATACATAAACTACATAAAAAAACACGATCAAAAATCTTGATAAAAATTACTAAAAATTGTGTTGCGACGTGATACTTTTTAGTACTGATCGTCCACCCAACTTTCTTATTTCGATTCAAAACTTGCATACAGCTTAATCGATATTGGCAAAAAAAAAATAAAAAAAAAATAATAGAAACTGAATAAAAACTCTTTTATCTAACAAAAAGTATTGAAAGTGTTTGCAGAATACCCAATATAGAATTAATTTATCATCATTCTCAAACAAAATTTTACTAAGCCTACCTAAAATAAAAAATATACTGGGAATTCTGTAGAAAACTATTAGAAAGTATAAAAAAAAATCCACAATAAATAATAGTTGTCCAATAAATTAAAATAATTTTAAACAGCGTGGCATTCCGAATATAAATTCAAATATAGAAACATTTCGGCGCGAAATTCAATAAATGAGGTAGGTACCTATGGCCTGTCTGTTATTGACTCTGTTTCACTAAAATATCCAAAAAACTAGACTATTGAAAAGCTTAATTAATTATTATAAACAATGCTTATTGTATTTACTGCTTAAAATAATTTTATTTAATTTCCAAGTATCGATTACATTCGTCATATTTATCAATCGAAATTTAAAAAAATAATCGTTTGGAATAATCGCTTTCGCACATCATTGCAATAAAAAAAACAATAATGGTCGGCGATTTTGAACACAAATTGAGTAGTGGTAATAATTAATACGTGCTATTGGACCTGTGTTTAAATATTACGTTAAGACCTGGGCATTTTGTGTTGTTCACAATATTTTCAATAATATTTGCCACACTTTAAATCTTATCTATAACTGTGTACTTATGTGAAAAGTAAAAATGTAGTAAACACGCACGATTGGCGCGAAACTTCGACATTAGATAGCCAAAAACTTCATTACCACTGCTTATTTACCTTAAACTAGGATAAATTCGTCAAAAAATTAAATGATGTATTATTCACAGCCCCTGAGGTGGAGTTAGGATGTTCAAAATCCCCAATTTTTATGTTTTTTAGCCTCGACCACCACTCATCAAAATGGCGAGTATCGTATGTATTTACGAACTTGAATTTATTCAAGGTAAATGAATAAACTTGTGCGATAAAGATGAACATATTGTGAGGTTTTTATCCAGCTCTCCTAATTAACGCACATTCATAAGATTTGATGGGTAGCATAATAAATATTTACATAATCAAATAAGGGTGTCGTATGTCGTCATTCTTGGGTACGATGGGACCCTGTACCGAGCCGGCGGAGGTTTGTGTGTTCGGGGCGCTTCCGAACTATACGGTTATGGCTTTCTTGAGTAGAAAATATCTTTATAACGTGATACAGCGCTATTCATTAATTTTTTTACAAAATAAAAGTATTTCAATAAATCTTACGACATACAAGAACGAAATGTGATGAATGATATTCTAAACTTCGGTCAATGTGACGTAAACGTTCACCAGATCAAGCCCTCAAGTACAGCGTCTTGAGGAGCTGAGCTTGATAACTGAGATACTGTTTTCATGTGTTTATTAATTAGCAATGATCTTGAGATGCTGATATCGTAATAATGGCGTATCAAATGATATCGCACTTAAGTACGTCTTTGAGGAACGTTTATTAATACGGGCCTAAGTATGATTTTTTGACATGACTGATTTTATGAATTGAATTTTATGTATGACTAGCTGCGCTCCGCGGTTTCACCCGCGTAAATGTCGATCCCGTGGGAATATCGGGATAAAAAGTAGCCTATATGTTAATCCAGGGTGTCAGCTACCTCTATACAAAATTTTATCAACATTGGTCCAGCCTTTTGAGCGTGAAGAAGTAACAAACATAAACACACACACTCACAAACTTTCGCCTTTATAATATTAGTGTGATGATTTGATTTTGATATTAGTAATGACTACTAACATAGTTTTAAGACCTTCGTAACTAACAATTATAGACTAAAAATTACTTTGAAATAAATGAATATCATCATCATCATCATCATCATTAATTCAGCCGAAAGACGTCCACTGCTGGGCATAGGCGTCCCCCAAGCACCTCCACTTCGACCAGTTCTGTGTTTCTCGCAACCAAGGGTTCCTGAAAAAAATAATTAAATGAATATAATTTAAATTAATTAATCGGCTTTTCGGTAGCCGAATAAACTTTCATCATAGTTATCGCTAATAGAAAGTCACTTGGTCTAGCTAGGCCCTCTGGTTATGCCTGAAAAAGCGTTACTGTCTTTTAGTAAAAATCAATTTTCTCCTCACAGATGCATCCGAGGCGACTACTTGAAGGTATACTCCGAAGGAGGGGTCCACGGACCAGGGCCGCCCGGTGTCAACGAGTACTCCGCCTGGTCCAGGGTCCTATGTGGCAGTCGAGCTGATGCACCACCGGCTCTCTACTCCCATGGACCACTGTTAGTCTTAGAAATGCATACTGGAGCCAAAGCAACCAATGCTACGGGTTTCGTTGGGAACTACAGGTTTATAGATAGAAGTAAGTCAGTTTCTATTATAATAAACTCAAACTCAAAGCATTTATTTCAATTAAACCATGTACAGGCACTTTTGAATTGTCAAAGTTAAATAGTCTGTCAGTTAGTCATAAAGTTGAAGCTAGTTGCCTATTCCAAAACGTAGATCTCTATGGAGAAGAACGAAACTCCATGGACACTCTTTTATTTAAATCAAGATATTACAAAATCCTGGGTACATTATTCTTGCTGCTTCTATAAGTGAGAACATTGAAAAAAAAAAGACAAATGAAGAAACAATTCGAAATATAAGATTACAAATTAGCCTTGGCAGTTAGAGATGACCAGTCTCGACCGAACGGCGCCCGTTCACGAACATGACGCGTGGATCAGCACCTACATATTTATTTATTTTATCTTAACTCTTTAACTTTTGTAACTATCTAACATCCTCAAACTGTAATGTATTATTAACATTGTAAAATCGCACTCCAGAGCCACAAGATACAAGCGATGCTTAGTTTGTGGCTCACCGAATCCGTCATATTGTATATTTTTACTTTTTGATGAATAAAACTTAATAATATTATACTTAAATGAAACTGTATACAATATTAATTATACATTGATGGAAAACTAATAGGTACAGTCAACAAAAGAGATAGGTATGCAGGATCGTCGGATATAGTTGTTGAAGTTTAGTAGGAAACCGATGGATGTTGACGACTGAAATTTAATTTGATAAATGAGCCATTTCCTCCTCCTCCTCCTCCTCCTGCATACTTATCTCTTTTGTTGGCTGTACATTCGGCCGCATGACGCTTTGACGTTGAACTGGCCTAGTGTAGTACGAAGTTTCAATACAATACGAGGCCTGCTTGTTCTTATACTGGGTTTGTTACCACTGGCGTGTGGTCGGCTGTACCTACCTATTTAACAATAATAAAGCTGAAGATTTTGTTCTGTCTGTTTCAACGCTAATCTCTGGAACTGCCAGTCGAATTAAAAAAAATCTTTTTGCATTTGATAGCCCAATTCTTGAGGAAGGACCCTCAGGAATCGAGCAATAAGAACAAATCGGAAAGAACGTAAAAAAGTAATAGTGCGGGCAGGCGATGCGATGCGACGGGGTGGATCGGGGATAAAATAAATTGCACGCGGACGAAGTTGCGGGCAGAAGCTAGTTAATGTTACTACGACATAAATGGTGGATTATTTTGAAAGCAATTATGAACATAATATTGAAATGGATCGTGTTACTTTCGTAATTATTTATTTAATTTAAGATAAATTACTTTCTTCTACTAGAATGAGTGAATAAATTCATTTCTCACATTCAATTAAATGAAGAGCCTTGCTCTTTTAAGTATAAAACCAAGTCAAAAAACACTCGAGTCAATAATGAATCAAACAATTAAACCACTTAAAACTTTTTGCTTTGTCATCGAACAAAAATATTCGTTAATAAACGTCTCATTTTATTCTTAACTTCGTTTGTTCGATCCATAAAGTTTTTACTCTGTGGTCATTAATTCTTATTACAGTCAATCTTTCTCGTCCTTGGCTGTCCGTCTCTGTCTGATCAAATCAGTGTCTGGTTTTGTTACATTAAATATATCAATTAATTTTGTTAAAGCTACAATAGCTTGAGCGATGTTAGTATTAGGCAAATTAATGAAAGACAATTCAAAGGGTTTATGAGTTTCATGAAAAATGTTTATAGCTTAATTACTGTAGCTTGTATTTTTTTTATTTAAAGTTGGAACTTTATTGTTTTTTCTAATTAAATTTTTCTATTTTGTTTTTTTTTTAAGTTAATGTCAATTCCAAAGGGCTACACGAACAAACAAACAGCCATCTGCCTAGCCTTTTTCAAACTATGTTGGAAATGACTTCCAGTCTTACCGGATGCAGTTAAGTGCCAGTATTTTACATGAAGCGACTGCCTATCTGACCTCCACAACCAAGTAACTGGGTAATACGATACCCCTTGGTAAGACTGGTTGTCAGACTTTCAGGCTTCTGACGACCCTTGATGGCTGCCAAAGATCCAAGAATGACAGCCGAGGGCCTAACGTGCTTTCCGAGGCACACAGGTGTCTTGATTTATGCAAAAATGGTCACCCATCCACAAGCCAAACGCGGCAAGTGTCGACCCGTGTGGCTGTTATCACTTAGCCAGCAGATATCACCCTACAAAAGACGTTAACCCGACGCAAAACAAGAAACAAACAAACATTTCACTCACGTAACAGATCGACTTCCATTCATTGATTTCTAAAGTTTTCCAATTTATAAAACTTGTATCTCGTTTCGTAGGAAATTTCGAGACAGACGGTGTACAAGTATCTGAGACGTGGTGTGATTACGTCTTCCACTCGCAGGCGAACAGACCCGCTCACGGGAGGTTGTATAGCCCCAGATATCCATCGAGTTATCCTAGCAATGTGAGGTGTACTTATCACTTTAGCGCCAGGTGAGTTTGAAGTTTATGCAGTTGAATGATGCATTCATGAACATTGTTTTGTGCAAAAGCATTTTTTGTATAGGGTGGCAGGCACATAGAACCGCACCCATGGATTCAGCACATGATTCTGAACCCCCTGAGTAGAAATGTTTCATCAGCTATTTAAAAAAATTGCGGTTCTATACATTTTGTCCTCGTAGGTAATGCACTTTCGGGTGATCTATCACTTTCGGCCGTGGTAAAGTCCATGGTTGGAAGCGAAAACGCATGGGATGTTGTGGCCTCTTTTTGCTAGAAGGTGATGCATGCAAAGGAGGCGGCGGGAGAGAGAGAATACCTCTCATTCCACCCGCACCAGAAGGGCAGCCGGGCGTCGAAGGGCGCTTAACGATCTCCGGCTACCGTAATAAGCGGTTTGCGGGCAGCGAAATTGGGGCCATGTCGTCGTTGGAGCAGTCGGGCTCAAAGAGGTGGCACGCAGTATGCGCGCCTTAATAGAAGGACGTGCGGTCGTGGGATCGGCGGCACTTGGTGATGGGGCCCGCTAGGCATGGCGGGCTGATACCAATCGGGGGTGCGGCGAATGTACAAGTATTTAAGTATTTCCCGGGCCCCCAACTCATGGTACTAGAAGGAACAGTAGGTTGGTTTTTGTGATAACTGACGAAAAGTTTCTACGCCAGGGATTCTGGAATTATGTTGTGCTGAATTCATGGTTACAGTTTGCGCGTCGTTGTCGCTGCCACCCTGTATATTGTTTAATATTTGCTGTGTTATGATGAAAATCCAAGATCTATAAACGTCACTTGCTTTCGTTTAGACATGTTCCCGTCGCGCGTCGTGTACTTGCACTTGTAGTTTGACAGTTGTGCGACAGTGACATAAATAACACTTACAATATATGCTATGTAACGTTTATGAATCTCGGCTTAAGCATTACGGTAATAACTATAATGTAAACGATAGACTTCATATTCGAATTTCATGAACAGATACTCTGAAAAGTCAAATATCTTCTTAAAATCAACTGCTCCAATAAACTTCTCCGTTTACAATGAAAAGTTGACAAAACTTTCCTTCAAAGTCGGAGTTATTAAGTCACAAGTCAAGTCCTTCCGAAAATCTAATTCTCTCTCTAACGTTTCTAGGTACTTTAATACTCGGCATTCTTACTGTTTTAGGCACAACGAGCGGATCAAGTTAGTTTTCGAAGAGTCGTTCCTTCAGAAAGGCGATGAGAGGTATTTAAAAGTTTACTTCTTTACTAAAACCAAAGAATACATACAGAATACCTACAGAAGGTCAGCTCCATACAACTGACGAAAAGCAAGCGCACGCAATAGACGCGTATAGTCCGTCCAAAAGTATCTGATAAAAACCTAAACAAATGGAGCAGAATGCGTAGCTGTGGATGCGAATTTGTTGTGTCCCTTACAAATGAGTGCTTTGATTTGATTATTTAAATACTTAAACCCAAAATTCGAATTTTAAATCACCTTACAGATGTGTTTCATTTGAAAATTGAGGTCAGACATATTTATTTTTATTAATCAAGATAATATTTACATAATATAAGCTAACATTTAAAATAATAATACGTAAAGTATATGAAAAAAGAGGCAAAAGAATCATAGGGTATCAAAACATTGTCCGCATCGCTGTCAACTGGAACAGTGCCCAAAAGGCTGGCAGCATTGACAATTGAGGTTAATTTTATTACTTCAATTACCAGCGATGATTTTACAATTACATTGTATGAGATATAAAGTGAAAACCTTCTAAATACATATGAATGTGTTACCAATTCCCTTTAGTAATTTATTGCGTAAGAATGTAACCTGAGCAGGGTTTGTTTACACTTACATCAGATACTAGTGAGCTTTCCCTAGACGTAAACGCATGTCTATGTGTGCGTGCGTTGTGCCTCGTCATATAGAGCCATCCTTCTGTACCCTATCTATTCTGTGGTTCCTAATACGTCCTTTGCCTTTTGGTGTTAAAACTTTTCCACTTTTCAGTTGCCTCAATCGTGCTGACATAATAAAAGTGTTCGATGGACGGACTTCGGCGGCACCAGTTTTAGCAATGCTTTGCAACGAAATCGTAGGTACGAATTACTTTGGATCGCTGTGAAAGGATCTTGATTTATCTATATTATAAAATTCAAAGTCCTGACTGACTGATATATCAATGCACAGCCTAAACCACGCTCCTAGAGACATGAAATTCGGAGGGTGTATTCTTTGTGAAGAATAGGTATCCACTGAGAAAGGGTTTTTCAAAATTCCACACCTAAGACGGTGAATGGGGGGAGGGTGAAATTTCACGCGGACGAAGTCGCGGGCAGAAGCTAGTTTTAGTCTATTTTTATCTTGTATGGTATAAGAAAATACATCGGTGTTTGAGATACTGATGCTAAATTGACACTGTTTTAGTACACAAAAATTATGTTTGCTTTCATCAACAAAAATTGAGCAATAATTAGAATGGTTGGTTTTCTTAAGTTTTATTTTTAAAATCCTATATCGTGTCCCACAGGTGGACAAAGGCCTCCCCTTTTTCCTTCCAAACCTCCCTGTCATTGCGATTTCTGACCATGTTAGCTCTGCAAACCTGATCAGATCGTCAAACCACTTTCGCCGTGGTCTACCTCGACCGGGCTCAGAGAAGAATAGTTTGTCTAATTATTCCCAATTTTTGTTCAGGTTATGAGATACTATCAACGGGACCAGACTTATTGGTACAATTCACGGCAAACTCCAACATACCGGGACAAGGATTTAAAGCAAGATACCAGTTCCAAATGGAGGACGACCCAAACGCAGGTTTAGTAAGCATGTCATAACAAATTGTCTCATCGGCTTTTGTTATTATGGTACAAAATCGAAAATCAGTCTTCTCTCCGGCTGAGTAGATATGATTCGTTTGTAGTTAAGGATGATAACTTCGAGCTAACAGTGTTTAGTGTGCTATTATGCCCTTTTGCGGTTCTCTTACTTGTCTATTATTGGTATTATATCTACCTAAATATTAACGATGGACAAATGTCGTAAGGGACTGTCGATATTAAAATGATTTAAAAGCTTCAATTTCATATATAACACAAACATTGCGTATTAGGGGTGCTAACACATTTCTTTGGGTCGGTATAATTTGTCACAGTCAGTCGGCAAAATTGAATAATATGTTACATTTGCCGTTCGGCTGTGCCGAATCATGCTCATTCGAACAAGTGTGGCACGGTACCTTAGACACAAAGTTTATGGCTAATATGAAATACAAAAATATAGAATAGAATACTCTTTATTATGTACACCATAGATCTCCCTTTCTTGTCTCGTTTATTAGAATAACTATTACTCTTCTAAAAGCAACAGCTGTCGATGAAACCTGCTACAATAGGCTATTTGACAATGTAAAAAATAAGGTCATAATTATTGACACTCGTATAGATTATCGCTTTTAAAATCGATTTGCATTAATTTTACTACAAAACAATGTATTATTTATTAAAAAAATCCCGAAAAAACTTCATCTTTTTAAATCTGGCGCCACGTAATCGAAAACGGTCTGGATTGGCTGAACTTATGATGACGTCATGATATAGTCAATTTCTGTCTATCGTTGACAGAACAGATGACTTTTGTCTAGTATCTCGACAGTTTCAACGTTTGTTTACATGTATTGTGACGTCACGACGCCATATTGTTAAAGATAGCGTTTTGGCGGCTTATTTAAACAGTACATTTTTATTTACTATTTTCTAAAAGAAATACATTATGCAATTTGAAGTAATAGGTTTTTGTGGGCTCGTTAGACACCATTAAATAATCTGAGATGTTTATCAGAAACCAGTCAAATAGCCTATTGAATACAGTGAACCACAATAATCTCCACTTTCTTAACAGATGGGGATATTAATAAGAAATCAAGTACAACGGAGGCAATATCCGGCTTGGGACCAGCTGTAAGCGCCGCCAGTAAGTACTTGGAATAAGGTCGCCATTTAAAAACAGCAAGTTTGCGTTTTTGTAAACTAAATCACCTCATAGATTATTAGGAGTGTGGCTCTTGGTCTGAGATGCTTTGTAGACGGTTTTAGGTTTAAAGATTTTATTATTATAGACGATGTGTCGACTAGCCTAATTTAAAAGGCTGAGTTACATTTACATTAGAATGGTAGCGAGTTATGTCCCTAACATCGTTTGTATTGAAACTTGATTGACCTCTATACGTGACACAATCAAAAACTGTCAGTTTCTGACTGACGTTTGAACACAACTTGCTACTTGTATACTCGCTACTTAACAAAAAAGAAAATTACGATATATACTATTCACTCGTCCGTTGTTTCCATGATGTATTGTATCAAAACAGAAGACAAATTTGCGTAATTGATAACGTTCGAAATCTAGTCACAATCTTATCTCAGCGATATATGTCAAAAAGTAGTAAATAATGTAGGCAAATTAGAGGTATTTTTGACAGATTTTGACTGAGCTCAGACTGTGAATGTTCTTAAAATTACGAGAATTGCCCAAATTGCCAATGGAATTAAAGTCAAGATGAACCCAATAACGCAACTTTTAAAGAATCATTTTGCTACCAAGCAACCGAACATAACTTCCAAAGTTCAATTGGCTTCAATTAATGACGTAACGACTTCTACAGCTCCACACGTGCCAATGACTTTCAAAAGGTACAGCTTAAATCTTCTATTGAGCTTATCTCAAATATGTTGGGTTCATAGAATCGTGCCAAATTGCTTGAGAATTTATTAATAGGAAGGAGGAAGCATAAGACTTACTTTATGTAGCAGACAAGAGGATAAGAATTTCTAGTGGTTTCAGAGAGAAACGGGATTTAACAGCGGTTAGAATAGAATTTTCCATTTGAACTTTATTTTCTCACCAATGTGTTTCCATAAGCGGGATGCTAAATGTGGCGAAATTTATATAGAAAAAGTCTATATTTAATTTAAATGAAATTGAAAAAGTAGGCATTTTTTATTGATCAGTCTCAATTCGCTTTTATATTTTGAAATATCACAATAATTTATGATCCAAACCAAAGTTCTCGTTTGACAACATAGATAATTTATTACTCAAATAAATCTATTCAAAATGTACGAAGCATCTCACGCTTAATGCTCCACAAATGTACTACGTATGACATCACTCACTCCATTTCATATATTATTATGAACTAATGTATGCATTCCATTAGTGATGTGACACCTTCATTTCAGCGTCATCCTGCCATCAAGTATTCAGCAGTGATAAGAGCAAGACCGGTAAATTAACTTCGCTTCTCTACCCGGCCCCATACCCGCAGAAAACGCAATGTCATTACGACTTTCTAGCCCGAGGGAGGGAAAGAGTCAGGCTGGTATTTGAAGACTTTAGCTTGCAGCGAATAACAGAGAATATTATAGAGTAAGTTTTTAATCTAACTGCTAAACTACATATTTTTTCATAGAATAGAACATACAGTCATTAGAACTCATTGAGAGTTTTTGGAGTCGTCAATTAGTCGTATGTATTTGAACTCTGGATAGTCAGTTGTACTGTTGTTGTGTTGTTGTTGTTGTTATAATCTCTCTGACTAACCACGTATAATATGTCATGTTTTTCTCGTATTATAATTTGTATTGACAAAGAAGAAAATATTGGAACCCTTGGTAGTGTTTGTCTTTCAGATGAGCTCGGCATTTTACCGTAAAACTGTTTTTGAAATTCAACAACAACACGGAATAACAATATTACTTTGACAAAACAAAATGGACATGCATAAAGAACGAAAACAAAGCACTCGAAGCGATATCGAATAAGCAAATTTACTTTGTTACAGTTGCGAAAGTATGGATTCTCTCGATGTATTTTTGTATGTAGACGGTCGTCTCGAAAAGATGGCATCATTTTGCGGCAACGATATACCGAAGCCAATAATGTCGAATGGACCCAAGTTATCTATCGAGTTCCGTGGAATATACTCATCGAGACACAGCAGGGGGTTTAAGATATCATACTCCTTTGTTGAAGGTACGTATTTCTTGTGTCTTATCTTAATTTCGTATGTGTGGTCATGCCTTTGGTTTATTGTGATTGATTGATATCAATTTGTATTTCTTCGGACTGGTGTTTTCCTGTCTGTTCTCTTTTATTTGGAAAATACAAATAAGTATAGACCGATCAATTAACTGAGACGTTGCCTGAGGTAGCTGCGCGGTGCGGGAGGGGTGATAGTTTTCACAAGTTGACGAATCACTGAGCTCTCGCATCACGTCACCACACCGCGCTGCTACCTTAGGCAAGCGGTCGGTCTATAGAAGACATTTCCATTACAATAACTCATAAAAGTTTGTGCTCAGTATTTATAAAATGTGAAGCGAGCAATATATTACTATTCACAATTTAACACCAGCCGGTCGATTCTGTTAAAATCTCACCGTGAAAATTTAGGTGAAGTGAGTTTGTTTTTGCTAAGAATTGACACTATTGACAAATCACTTCACCTAAGTTTTCACGGTGAGATTTTTACATAAAAGCACCGCAGTACCTTCAATTAGGTAAATTGTCAAGGATCAAATATATTGTGTACTAGTACCTATTATTATTTATGAAGCTAGTTTTTGATGGCATCTATCATAAAACCATTGCTTACTTTGTCATTCATTTCTAACACATTTTCATCGTGTTTGAAAATCCTTTGTCATTTTCACATTGGAATTCTGAGCACCACGTATACCTCATCATTCTTGATGCCGGCCGCGCGTAATTCCTCACATTTTTCTGAATGTTCGCATTTCAAACATGGTGACGTTGCGTCTTTGTTTTTTTTTTATTTTAATATAGGAGCTAGGAAATTAAAAATGAGATTTTTTGTAGAGAGTTGTTTTATTTTTTAATGATGTAGGATTTAAATAGACAGTTAACATATCCGCAAAGATGATGCAGAATATAGAATGTCTGAAGATTGAACTGCGTTTCTATCACGTGTAGTAACAAATGATAAAATTAATACCCAAAAGTATCGCTATCCAGGAAAGCCTCAATTACGCCAAAATCCACGTACACCGAAAAACAAAAGTAAAAAGTTTTTGACTTTCAGATTACGGGATCGCAACGGGGAGCCAACTTTTAGAATTTCCATGTGCCTTCGTATTTAATAGCAGTGAGAGGGGGAGGGGGGTGGTGACGTCACCAAACCACCCTGGCCTCTATCCAAGGGACACAGAGTGCAATTACTTCTTCTACGGTAACGAAAACGAGAGAGTACATTTACATTTCACTTATTTCGACGTCGAAGGTGTGGTCCCGTAAGTAATTCATTTGAATACTATTAGGTTTAGAAAAGTCTTTCGTTAAGTAGCTTTCGTCACTAGCGGAGTGCAGTAGGTACTTGATAAGGGTTATTTTGCCAAGATTGGCTTAGTGTAGGGTAGGTATAGATTAGTGATAAAATATACCTAATCTCCCGTGATCTAGGTTGGACGTGACAAGGATTTTAGTAAATCGACGATTTTGATTTTGTTCTAAAACTTTTGGTCCTCCCTTTGATTAAATAGGAGATCGAGACCAAGATGATGAGAAGTGTAAAGGAAGTACTTATCCCAAAGTAGTAATTTAGTAAAAAAAGTAAAAAAAAAGGAAATGTTTTTATCATATATAAAATCTTGTTAAAGTTTAAACTAAAACAGCTGTCTTTTTGTAAAGCTTTGAAGTAAATTAAGATTCTAATATAGTTTTCTTTATTTTAGGTGTGAAGCCGTATCAGCCAGTGACTACGTCCAGTTTTACAGTCAAATGATCGAATCACAAAGCCACAGGCACTGTGGTCAACTAAAAGAGCTCCAAGTGACGTCAGAGAAGAATTTTCTAAGAATAACCTTCAAATCCAACGACAGACTAGACGCGACAGGATTTAAAGCAAACTACTTATTTCTAAGAGACTCCGAAATGCATAGTATAACTATGCCAAATTCTATAGATAAAGGTTTGTGTTCTATTTTACACATAGCTTTAAGAGTCTAAAGAAACATTTCGGTTAGTACTGAGATGACGGCTCACAGAATAGATGTATGAAAGGAAAAGAGATGTTGCACCGACCCCAAATAAATTGGGATAAGGAGGTTGCGAACAGGAAAATGAGGAAAGGGAAGAGTGAAGTGATAATTTGCCGATAAAGGGTCGTTTGCCCATGTCATCAAGCGAGGGAGCAGTAGCAAATGTACAGACAATGAAACAACTGATATTATTTTTGATAACCGACTAAAAATTTCTACGCTCGCTACTCTAGAATCATGTGCTAAATTCATGATTACAGTTTGCGCGTCGATTTGCCCTGCCACCCTATAAAAGTACAAATAAAGTACTGGTTGTACTTACTTCAGCTTAATAAATAATTTTAGGAAGGGAACATTTTATGTCCTCTGAA
The DNA here is from genome assembly GCA_948474745.1 of Oligia latruncula. Lineage (NCBI taxonomy): Eukaryota > Metazoa > Arthropoda > Insecta > Lepidoptera > Noctuidae > Oligia > Oligia latruncula. Next base: position 6,394,858 of record OX419693.1, on the reverse strand, counting down.
AATATGGCCTTGAAATTATTTAACAGCAGTAAAGTGTCCGGAGTAAGTAATAATTTAGGACACTTTTAACAACTTTTTAACTGTTGTTTGAGGGACTGTTTAACTTTGTACGCTTGAAATCAGTTAGAGTGTATAACACTTTTCAAACTTAATGGTCTCCAGAATTTTCTCTTGTCTTAGAGTTAAAATATTATTATGGTTCACCCTTGTTTGGTATAACAACGTTTGATGTAATGTTACTACTTCGAACAACGTTTAAGAAAATAATCAGTTTGTATAATATCGATTAACATAATTTTCATTTCATCGAATATTTATTTGCGATAACAACATTTGCGCTATTGATCAAAAGGTATAATGTTCATTTGATGTAATGTTCAGGTGGTATAACATGTATTTTATCGAATATTCAATTGGTGTAATGTAGGTAATACGTCGACATAAGATGCAAGAGCGAGCAAAGGGCACTCCGAGGTTCGGTTTGGTTAGGTTACTTTAAACCCTTTACACAGAAATAGGAGCCCCGCGAAGCGGGGCTACGTCGACATAGGATGCATGAGCGAGCGAAGGGCACCCCGAGGTTCGGTTTGGTTAGGTTACTTTAAACCCTTTACACAGAAATAGGAGCCCCGCGAAGCGGGGCTACGTCGACATAGGATGCAAGAGCAAGGGAAGGGCACCCCGAGGTTCGGTTTGGTTATGTTACTTGAACAGACACACACACGCTTCGCGGGGCTCCTATTTCTGTGTAAAGGGTTTAAAGTAACCTAACCAAACCGAACCTCGGGGTGCCCGGGGGTCAACTGAATATTTGATACGATCTTTCGACTAAATCATTATTAGTCTAGTGAAACATTAGTTTAAATAAAATTAGTGCATGTGAAAATTCGGTCAAATGACATTATTACAAAGAAATAAATATGCTAAATAAAAATCTACCAATTAATTATTCGGTCAAATGAATAATTATACGAAATGACTTTATTGTAACTAAAATTAGCCGAACCGATTTTCGACAAAACGTTGTTATACCAAACAAGGGTGAACCTATTATTATATCTCAAACCATCTGACTACTATTTATAAATTTTATTATACGTATCTTCATAATTATATTATTATCATCATCTACTTTTACGATATGAGCAGATTTTTTATTATTTTTCTATTATAAAATGTAATACCTACCAACCTCAGTTCTGCACAAAATCTAGTGCCAACCGATGTTCCAAACAAATGTCATTGACTACCAGCTACGTTTAAACCTATTCCTCTAAAACCTTTAATCTGATGACGTTCAGCCACTGCCGCATGTAATCCGTCTCTCGAATGCTATAGCTTTTCAGTTCCATTCAAATCATGTCCATTGTGTTCTCGTTTCCTCTAACAATAAAGACGTGTGAATTTACTTTGCGGACCAACAAGAGAATTTTAAATACCAAAATAAAAAAGAAAATAAAAATATAATCCACTGTTGGTTTACAATTTTTTTTTGTTTAGGTACCTACAGTAATTTACTGTTTAATTCTTTTTAAGTTAATTACTACGCAGTCCAGTCCATTGATGAGGTCTCTTTGAGAGATAGGTGAGCGTATTAATTAATATAGCCAGAACTAAGCACTCGTCACAATCCCAACGCTTAGGCAAATCCTCTTAGTTGCGGGTAAATGGGACAGGATTAAAGGGATATAGGCATAGATCCGTGGATACAGAGATATAGAGTAATGATTGCAAAATGAATTGGGGACCATGCAACAAATTTAATGAATTTAGAAATGGCGGCGGTATTATGAGGGAGAAAATTACGATTTTGATTGCGAAACACCGATCTAGTTGAAACATTGGCTTTCCAAACGTGTTTCCATACATTAATGTATCAGTAATAGTATAATTATAATAAGTCTAGTCGTGGATGGGTGATCATCCATTACCGAGACTCCTTCGTGCATCCGAAAGTGCGTTATACTGTTATTCCCGGCTGCGTAGATAAAAAAAAAGAACTAAAAGTCTGACAACCAGTCTTACCAAGGTGTATTGTGTTACCCAGAAATTGGTTTGGAGCCACGTAAAATACTGCATCCGGTTAGACTGGAAGCCGACCCTAACATAGTTGTAAAAGACTAGGCAGATTGAAAGGATCAGTAATAATATTTCTGAATTGCAATACAATTTCGATTACAATTATTTCAACTATAATCGTAACCGAAATCGAAATTACAACATCACTGTTACATGTACTACAAACTATTAGTAATTAAAAGTCAAAGTCCAATTAAAGTATACTCCTAAGAAAGATGTATTTTAGGAACAATAATATCCAATTAATTCTACTGTTGTTTCAGGTGCCACGTGCTACACGTCAAAATTCCTAATATTTGTATGTTTGTGCAAAGTCATTTGGAATATCAGACAGTGATACTAACAATTAGATTTGTACCATCGGAAAGAAATTATGGAATAAAAATATCAGTGTTACTATGGATTCTTTTAATGTTATCAAAGCCTACGCCTCCCTTACCAGCAACCCTTAATGTATTTAAAATTGGACAGGCACATAAGGAAACTAATGATGATGACGGTGATTTTTTTGATGAAATTGTTTATTACGCTGAGTCAATAATAATCACCCAACATAATGTTAGACATTTTGAATGTTGAAACTTTTGTAAACTTTAGTACCTAACCTTCGACCCTGTGATATATAATTAAATGTAGCACACTACTCGAGCAGAGCAGTGGTGGCCAAGTGGTAACGGCTGCAACTTACGAGTTGTAGGTCGTAGGTTCGAACCCAGACAGGCGCTTTACTCTGTGTAAATTATATCATCACCACTGCTCTCAAAACGGTGAAGGAAAACATCGTGAGGAAACCGGCATGTCCTAGAACCAAAAATTCGAAGACATGTGACATCTGCCAACCCGCACTGGGCCCGCGTGGAGGATTACGGCCCACTCCCTATCACCGAGAGGAGGCCTGTGTCCCAGCAGTGGGAACATTATAGGCTGATTATGTACACTACTCTATGGTGACGTCTCAAATAAGATCGATCGATCTATCCCCGATGGCGACTAGTAAACACCACAAACCAACACACAACGCAGAATATTTCCAGTTCTTGTCAATTGAGCAAAACACCACGTCATACACATTTACATCATGGAGGAGAATACCTACCTACTAAAGTACTATTATCACATATATGACATACCAACAACCAGGCTCATCATTGAAATGTGAAAGCCGAAATACCTTTGGGCATACCATCAAAGGGTTCCTCCAAGGACTCCAGGGGTGACAGACGTGTACCAAAGAGTGACATAGAAACATAAATAAGGTCAAAAAACGAATATCATTAACATCCACGTCACGTAGAAATCGAGAGATCGAACTTTAACTTCAAGATTTTAAGACCTTCTCAATAAAAATCCAAATGAATATATCTCTGACAGTTTTGGACCTAGGAAAACTGTCAGATAAGAAAGTGAAACGGGTGTAGTTTACAAGAATTTTATAAAGTTTTGGAGTTATTTCTAGAAAGTTCTGAAATATATTTGGTTAGATTAGATTATTTCATGATAAAATACAACCTAATTTCAGAATCTAATCCCCAGTCACACAAGTCTCTGTTTCTATTATTCTGTATGCTACATTATCACACTAATATTATACAGGCGAAAGTTGGTGAGTGTGTGTGTGTTTATATGTTTGTTACTTCTTCACGCTCAAACGTCTGGACAAATTTTGATAAAATTTTGTATGGAGGTAGCTGATACCCTGGATTAACATAAAGGCTACTTTTTGTCCCGATATTCCCACGGGATCGACATTTACGTGGGTGAAACCCCGGGGCGCAGCTAGTAGGATAATACATTGTTAATCAATTGATAATTGTAATATTGTTGTAATATAACATATAATATAATATATTCGTGGCTAAATAATAAAAGGCGCGCTGGTCGATCGAAGGTTAAGGGGACCATCCATTACATATCGAGACCCATCCGACTCCGAGCCTCGGAAAACACGTTGAGCCGTTGGTCCCGGCGGTCATTCCTAGGTCTTAGACAGGCTACAAAGGTAGTCAGAAGCCCAAAAATTTGACAACCAGTTATAACCCGTTCAGGTTCTCGGTCGCCTAAAAGGGGGGTATTGCGTTAACCAGTAGCATCCGCTCCATGTAAAATACTAGTATTCAGCGGCATCTAGTTATACTGGAAGCCGACCTCAGCATAATTAGAAAAAGGCTATGCAGATTTAATTTGAGAACTTCATTCGTCCCTTTTGAAGTCACAAAGGCAATAAATCAAAATCATACTAGAAACTTCCACGAGACGTTTGGTTATTGGTTTTGCATAATAATCACTAGTTTTGGAATGAATAAGCTCAATTCCTAGTCTATTCAGAATTTCAAATATGATATCCATAATGACTGAACATTGACTGTAGCAGCTTTTGTTCGAGAAGTCTCAACTTAATAGGAATTGTTAAGGCTGAATGAAGTAAGAACCAGCTCCACAATGAGAACTTAATACTTAGTAAATATGGACGCAAACATGAAATAATGTTTGCGTTCACAGTTACTAAGTATTATGTTGCAGTGGGTTTTGATTTCACAGTAAGAATGAAAGTCTAGCAGCCATTGAAGGACCTGCCACAATTTTTTGAAGGAAGTAATTTTAGGAATGGTTGGACTGTGTGAAAGGTGATATGGCTAAAAAGGGGATGACTACTGAGACAACGACTAATAGAGACGTATGGAAGAAGAAGACATGTTGCCCCGACCCCAAATAAATTCGGATAAGGACAAGAGAACGATGATGATGTCATGGAAAAATAGGACACGGCAGACTGATATGAAAATCAACATGTTGTTGTGTGGCAAAATGTAATCAATATTCTATTGTATTTTATGGCAGATTTCCTGACCGAAAGACAAATGAGGCAAAAACCACACGAAAAAAATAATGTAACTCAAATAACGAGCTGACAAGAATTGCTAGAATATATAATATATGACCCCACCGTAGGGTTAATAACTATTCCCAAAACTGGGGTATAATTAAGTAAACCTAAGTTAGTATTCATCAAACTATGAACGGCCTTTAAAACAAAATGCTGGCGGCGAAACAGAACCTTTGGCCAGCACTCAGACTTCAAAGTTTGCATATAATTATGCCGGACATTTTAGCAACATTTTGAGGAACTGCGGACTTAGGGTTTATGCATAATGGAAGCGGTGGAACGAGGGAGCGGATCCATTATTTGTAAGCGTAAGCGGGGTAGATGAATGTTACGAATAACTTCGAAGATTTATTAAGTTTTCTCGCATGTGTTGCTAGCAAATTTATTATAGATCTTGTGAAATATATGGGTAGCTTTAATAGCAGTCCAGATTGCACAGAACTTGATTGACTTCCTCGATGGTCTAGTGGTTACAAGTGCTACTGCTGGGTATGAGGTCCTGGGTTTGATTCTCGTTTCGGGCAAAGTGTTATTGGGTTTTTCCGTCTGGAATTTCTCAGTAGCAGCCTGAAGTCTGGATTTGTGCCCGCTTGATGGTAATAGTCTAGCCCGATATTATTATGAGACTAAAACATAATTGGCGAAATGTGGGTGTATGTTATAGCTGTGGTGAAGTGTGGGATGAGAGTTGCCGAAAATCCAGTAGAATGGCGTGCAATAGGAGAGGCCTATGTCCAGCAGTGGACTGCTATAGGCTGATGGTGATGATGATAATGATGATGTGACATCTACCAACCCGCACTGGGCCCGCCTGGTGGATTACGGCCCACTCCCTTTCACAGAGGCCTGGGTCCCTGCAGTGGGAACATTATAGGCTGATTATGCTGAGGATAGTCTTGATCAAAAAAAAAATAAAAAAAAATCAAAAATGTTTATTGCAATTACATACAAATTATAACACACAATGAGTTGGAGATCACCTTTTAAGCAAGAAGATGCTTGTGTTAGGTGAACTCCGCTCTTCCACTATCATAAATAACAGGTAGGTATGCAATTGAACCAAGAATAACAAAAATAAAAGTAAAATAAAAATAATCTAATTTAAATAAAACAGAAAAAATAATAATAAAGATAATGCCTGAGATCAGTTGAGTACTCATTATATGTATCTACAATAAATTTTAATGTAAACAACATGCTGGGTTCGAATTTGAGGTCGAGGTGCACGCTTCATTCTAGTACCTACTGTACCTAAGTTATAATGATCTCTTATAGCGTAGACTTTGAATTTAACTGGTACATTATTTTGTAGCTGCCCAAGTAAGATGGTTGAAACCGTGATATAATTATATCCCTAGGAATATAGCGGTACGTAGCGGTATTATATGTAGTTATATGAAAGTGGTTAATGACTGTCTTACCAGGAATGTAACTATCGTACGAGCACAATCTAGTAATATAACTACACACAGTCTGGCGAAACTTAAAACCACCGGGGTAGGTATACCTACATAATAATGACAACAAAGTATAATGTTATATACTTTGAAATCCAAATATAATGCCGCGGGTAGCGCGCGGCACTCTGCATCCTGCTCTTACAAACATTTTACTAGAATAGTCTAGTAAGGTAAGTAGTTATAACTATATTACGGTATATAGCTATATTCCTAGCGATATAACTATATCACGGCTTCAGCCATCTTACCGCGGCATAGACAATAACATACCTTTGACCTTCCGGATCACAATAGAAACGTACTACGGCGAGTATAATAATAGCTCCATTTTATGCAAAAACAAACCAAGCATGTACTTATAAATAGAAGATAATACACGAAGACAATAGAGGGATAAACCTTCACAGATCTACGTTAAGACCAGTCTTAATATACGAGTAGGTGCTTTAGCTTTCTCGTAATTCAATACTAAATCTGCTGCGGCAAGTTATTATGGTAATGTAATGAATCTTCTGAACGATCCGAAACTTCAATTTGTAAGATGAAACGTTTCGATCTAGATTGACTTTCAACTGAATTATTTAAAGGAATATATAGTATATGTATAGATATCAATGATAATATAATATAGAAGCAAAATGATAGAACTTTTCTTTTTTGTTAGCATATGTTGTGTCCCACTCCTGGGTAAAACCTTCCCTTTTCCCTCCCTTAACTCTTTTTTTGTGCGATATCTGGCCATTTTGGCCCCGCAAACATGATTGAATCGTCACACCACCTTCGCCGCGGTCTACCTCGACGGCGATGTCCTCCATCAGGCGTCCAGTGAGTGAAGAACTTTTGTTAGAACTTAATAAAATAAAATTAAAGGACTTCCAGCTTATGTTTAATGAAAAAAAAAGTAAAATAAAAAAGACCAAAAGAATAGTGTGATAACTTTTGCATGATTACATTCTTTGTATTCCCTTTGTACTCACCGCTATCTGGTGGGGCCGAAGGGAATATTTTTTTGCCTTACCGATGTCTTCACTAAGGAGTGGATCGGGAATAAATTTAATATTATTTATTCATTCAAACTGGCCCCACTAATTCAATGAGCAAAACATTAAGACAGAAGAAATAAAATATTACGATCCGACCAACAAACAATATAATAAAAGTTACCTTACCCTTAAGCACAAGCAATTATAACGATATAAATACAAGTAATTTAATATTCAGCGCGATGACGTATCTCTTTGGGCAACAAAATTTAATTTAAAAAATATCCTTTCTGTCCATTATCGAATTTGGAGCATGAAATTCGTTGAACCTCAGCAGTATAAGTTATAAGCTCACAGGGCAAAACTTTTTCAATTTTAAAGCAGTGAAAAATAAGCATATAAAAATATGAACCAACAATGGTAGCCGACGGAGCTACTGATATGTTCCTATATCTGAAAAAAATATAGCTGGGCTATATAACATTAATTACTATGAGAAAGTATGAAAGGTACTAAGAGATGCAGTTTAAACTTGTAGAAAGTCATAAAATTTTGATTACCAAAATCGATCTCTACCTGGTCCTTTCCGTAAAAATCTCACCGTGAAAACTTAGGTGAAGTGAGCTCGAAGTGATCTGCCATTCTACCTAATGTTAGGGATTGACAATATTGACAGCTCACTTTAAACTCACTTCATTTTAGTTTTCATAGTGAGATGTTTACAGAATAGCACTATAGCTCGCCTGGCCGATAAGATTTAAAGCTGCAAACGCCAGTGCAGGTAAAAACTCACTCTACAAAACACTGACTTGACTAACTTTTTCGCTTAGCTTTACCAACATTATTGCATTATTCATAAAACTTCGCTAACCGCTCAAAAATTGGGCCAACTGATAATAATTTATGAAGGCGACGGACCGCGTCTATCGGACCGTACAAAAGGACTGAAGGATTCACTTTCCGAATTGTTTACACTGCCGTGATGTGGGTGAAGCTGACGTCTAAGCGGTTTAGTTCCGAACAGTCGCCGTTTGTGACCGCAAACTGTGGCGTACAAGAAAACGCTTTTGTCTGACCGTAGTCATAGAATAAGAAAAATGTGTAAAAGCGAAACTCGTGTACTTTGTGCGCTGATGCAGCTAAAATATTTTCCGGAGTGGGCGAATCCCCTCAACTGATTCCACTGTATTTTTTGTTGGAGAAATTCTGTGTGCCTATCACTCTAACGAAGCTATGTGGTTATGTAGAGCTCGCTATTCCGTATTTATTTATATATACACCAGAAAATATATAGCTAAAACAAATACATACATTAAATTAACACTGTAAGTCATTCTCCCCTTTATTTATAAACGTTCCTTAAAGTTAAGTACCTAATGATTACAGTCTGTTTAACCATAAATTTTTGACGTTCAAACGTCTCATATCTTTAAGCAATTTTTACAAATAAGAGGAACAATTGGCGGCTTTATCGCTTTCTGCGATCTGCCGATCTTTTCGTATGTGCCTTCAATCGCTTTTGTAGAGAGAGAGAGAAGGAGAGTTCATGGATACTGCTAAGCTCGTATTCTCCACACCACAAGGCCTCAAGCTGCCCATTGCCATGCAACGGACGTTAACGAGTGCAAAGTAGGTATCTACAATGTGCGCTGCAAAAGACAAAACAATCCTGACTAAGGTGATTGTTCCTTACGAACAAATTTTGTAGCCATTTTCAATACTTTCGGAGCAGGTGTCGCTTCTACACACTGTTCCATGGCAAGATGTTAATGTCCAAAACTAGAGTATTCAAAGAGGACCTATACAAACTGCATGTCTAAGATTAATGAAGTTTTGAACACCGAGTCTTTGAGCAAAGTATTTACCGCAGTTTACACATGGTTTACCCTGGATACTCTAGGGTAAGCAGGGTAAACCCCTGTTGTCTATTATGGATAGGTACTGAAGGGGTTCCGCTGTTACTTTAAAGTGCGTTTCATGGTGAATTATGCAATGCGTTTCTTGCTTGAGATGTTATGATACCTTTTCCGACTTTCCTCGTCCCTTCTTCGTTGGTAAAATAAATAATTTTGTTAAAATTACCTAATGAAGGAGAGACAACCCCGTTGGTCCAGTGGCCACAAATACGACTGCTTAGCTTAGGGTTCACAGTTGGGCACAAGCATAAATATATTACTATGAACAGGTCGGCAAAAATATCTGATTTTATGACTCATCCATTAACATCTGTCGTAAAGATGACGGGAAATATATGTAATCATTTGGGGAAGGCATAAATTCAAGTGGCAGCACAAATATGTGACATCGAAGGAACACTAAAACTATCTGACGAGCCAAAATATAGGATGCTGCTTATGTGTCACTTCCTATAATGTAAGATTATTGCATTACTAATGAGTAATGTAGATAAGATTATTGCGTTATATGAGGTGACATATATGCAACATCCTATATTTTGGCTCTTCAGCTTTATTATTATAAAGCTGAAGAGTTTGGTTGCACTAATCTCTGGATCTACCAGTCGGATTTACATTTAGTAGCCCAATTCTTGAGAAAGGCTATAGGCTACATAACGTTACACTAGGACCCTTACGAGACGAGCAAAAACAGAAAGAATGCTAAGCGAAAATGAAGTAAGAGCGCGGGCAGGCGATGCGATGCGACGGGGTGGAGTAGCAACGATACTTAAGGAGGAAATGTTACTGTCGTAATGTGTAAACATCTCTACGTAACCCTTAATTCCTCGAATATAGGCGTGAGCAATAACCCTTTCACGTACCTTTACAGTGAAGATAGGTTACGTTAGCCACATCAGAGCACACGCCCACAACCTCTAGTTTAAAACAATAGCAGTCACCGTAGCCGAAACCGGCGTGGGATGTATATATACATACAAAAGGGTGAATTTTCCAAGTGGGCGTGGATGGCCAAATCTGACACTATGAGGAATACCGAAAAGTACTCAAAGGTGTCGCGGGCTCGATTTTGATGAAAACTAAAACTGCATCATTGGATTTTAAAAAAATCAATATTTCTAGTCAGGAATCGAAACCGTTGATTTTGAAAAAAAAAAACACTGTATTATTACACCATTCGATAGTGTCCCTAATAAGGATCAAATTCTGGGAAGTAATGACTTGACACTTGAAAAATTCACCCTGTATAATAACAGCATAATGACAAAGTCAGGTCTTTGTTGATTAATAATTACTGAGCTGTGGTCAGATTTGCGGCAAGCGTCACAAACTCCGCTACGGGACGCTAAACAGAAATGTTATCAGCATTTCCCAGTATTCACGACTATACCTGACCGGCTGCTGATTAAACGACACGCTATGTGATAAGTTGAGTGCTATTTACATAACTTTCCACCGTTTTTTTACTCGGTGAGCTGTTGGTGACGAGTTAATTATTTTGAACCGTGTAAGGCTTTTAAATGATTTTCATGTTCGACCTATTTCATCATGTAGCTTACTCTATAATTTTTACCAGAATTTTTTCCGACTTCGTTATTAATTTTTGTTTTCCACAGTTACTTACTATTATTTAACTAGCTGACCCGGCGAACTTCGTTCAGCCTCAGAATCAATAAATGTTGTGTTAACTTATTAACTGAATTAAATTCAGCTATCATCAAAAAAGCCTTTCATACAAAATATTTAGTTATCTTAATTTTTTTCGTGATTTTTTTTAATTTTTTCCCGTTTTTTTTATCCTTTATTCTGCTATTCAGGGCGGAGACAAATCAAACAAATGAAAAAATAAATCGATACAGCCGTTCATGACTTATAAATGGTGTAACTAACCTAATTTTGTTATACTAAATCAATTTCATGACACCTACACTGGTGATCTATTTCAGAAGTTACAAATTAATATACTGCAAGAGCTTTTTCTGATAATGATTACGGTGTTAAACAGTATGGGCAACATCGTTTCCAAGATTTTTGAAGTTAAAACAAAGACAATTTGATTTACGTAAATTAAAGAACTGTAATTAAAGAAACATCAACGCGAATTAAATGAAACAATAACGATAAGAACAACGATATACAATGAAAACTTGACTACAAAGTCGAAGCTATAAAGAAATGTAATTAACAAAAACTCTAAAACAATTCAAACTAGTGAAAACAGTGTTTTACTTTAAGAGCGTTGAGTGCTTCTTACTTTTCTAGAACACTTAGCTAGGGCTTTATTGCCTAGTATCACATTATAAACGCTCACCACGCACATAGGACTTCTAGGACATTCCTGATTTCAAAATCACCTATAATCTTAAGAGGGCGCCGACCAAACGCCGACCGCGCAGTGGCGCCCTCATCGTTTATTTGGTTATTTCTTTTATTTTAGAATGAAAATGCAGAAAATAAGCACGTTAAATTGTGCTCCACAAGATTATACGGTAGTTTTACATTGTTTAGTTTTATTAAAATCACTAAAACGGAAAATAGTGGCCACTATTATTGATTGTTGATCTTATTTTATGTTTCATTTATAAAACTTCTCTTTAATTCAATCAAAGGATCATTGTATTCCGGTCAATTAGAAAAAATATAATTTCCACCACACACCATACATACCACTCAGACAGCGTATTCGCAGCGCTGCGTAAGCCAATCATAATTTTAAATGCAAAACACTGCTCGCAGCACATAATTATGCGCGATTTACATATTAATAGATATTTTGAAAGCCATTTACATTATTGTTGACGTGAGTGAGTTTCATACTTTTGCATGCATCGTTCTGAAAGGCAATCTGGAGATTTGTATGTTGTCTAAAAATGTGTCAAAATCAAAGCCAAATCATTTATTTCAAATACGCACATAAAAGGCACGAGGTATTCCACACAGAGCACTGATTTCAAGCGCACTTGGACGAACCGCACCTGAGCACTTCCACTAACCGCAATGAAACAAAATTCGACGAAAAATATAATAAGATTGTTACTGTTCTATCACACTAATATATAAAGGCGAGAGTTTGTGAGTGTGTGTGTGTGTGTTTATCACTTTTTCACGCTCAAACGGCTGGACCAATTTTGATAAAATGTTGTATGGAGGTAGCTTCTCAGCTACCTCTACCTATACAAAATTTTAATCCACGGTGTCCCCTGGATTTACATAATAGGCTACTTTTTATCCCGATATTCCCACGGGATCGAAACTTATTCGGGTGAAACTGCGGGGCGCGGCTAGTTTGTTTATAAAATTATTACTATATATACTTTTAGCACTTATGGAACCAGGCTGTCTACATACGAGTATATCGAGCGCAACTACCGACTTATTTTACGTCTATAGAATTGTAAGTCAAAAATCTTCCTAATCCTCCCAAATACGACTTTACCTCGTACTCGTATCCTCAAAAATTAAATTTTAATATTTTTGTTTGGTCACCCTACACGTACGTGTCTAATGGACGAGGTTCAAGTGAAGTATACACCTGCATTACTAGAGTCGTTAGTTGACGGGTACCGCGAGTGCATTCTGCTAAGACCCAGTATCTATTTCAGCTAGCTCCTTCAAGAGGTGTTCAGTTAGGTACAAGTACATACATACTAAGTAATGTCTGGGAATTGAAGAACTCGTCTAATTTACAGACAATATTTTGGTCTGCGGTTGGGTGGTTTAAGGCAGTATTATTCGTCTTCTAAACGTGTTAATGTACTTACTCCGAATTTTCCTGTTTTATAATCAATTTTAAATAGTCAAATTAGTGTATCTTGGTCCAGAAAAAAAAAAGTCATATACATGCTTGAATTTAAACGGTTCAAATCAACGATAAGTTGTAATCCTAACTATTATTTTTATATATTATTTATTGATATATTAATATTATAAATGCGAAAGTAAGTTTGTTTGTTACCTTTTCACGCCTAAACCACTGAACTGATCATCCTGAAAAATTAATGTGGGTGGAACTGCGGGGCACAGCGAGTTTAAATATACAGGGTAGGGTCATCGACGTGCAACCTGTAACCATAGATCCAGTAAAAAAAAGTCAGCTGTTTTATAGAAAAGTGTCTATGCTAGGATGTTAGAATCATTTGCTGAATTCATTGTTACATTACCATGTCTATGACTCTGCTACCCTGTATATTTAAATGTCTTTTTCCTCTTTTCCTCTTTCTCGACCCCCTATTATCTTAAACCGCCTTGACGGAAGACTATATAAAGCCAACAAATCATTTTAAAACAAGCATCTTTCAAACAAACCGTCTTCTACTTTTACCCCAGATATAAATGGCAGATTGTCTGTTTTAAACACAACCCTTTATAAGAATTAAAAACTTGACAAATAGGAGGATTTAGAAGGATGAATATTTAATTAATTTGTTCGTTAGCTGGCAAAATGAATTAAGTGTATCCTTTTCTTTCTCGTTTAAAAATAAAGTTATAAGGGCGATAAGTAAAAAAAATATATTTCGGTTTTGAAGACGAAAGTAAAATATAAAATGTTAAAAAATAGAAACAAAACTATAAAAAGAACGAAGATAAAATGTATTTTTGTGTTTTCCTTTTTTGTGCCTATTTAATATAATAGTTTTTTTGCTTTAGTGTTTCACACAACTGATTACATTTTTTAAGTATTTTTAGTCCTTTTGTGGAAAGTTTACTACTAGATACTTATTCGTTTTAGATACGTTCGCCGGTTATTTTTTTTAGACTCTATCAAAATTAAATTTTTAAAAAGTTTTTTAAATTATTGGAATGGAGGAATGGGTTCGAACGCAGGCAGGCACTATACCTTGTATAGATTATATCTCATCACCACTGCTCTCAAAACGGTAAAGGAAAAGATCGTGAGGAAACCGGCATGTCCTAGAACCAAAAATTCGAAGACATATGGACGTCTACCAACACGCACTGGGCCCACGTGGTAGATTACAGCCCACTCCCTCTCAAAAAGAGCAGGCCTGTATGCCAGCAGTGGGAACATTAAAAGCTGATTATATTATATTCCCGCACTCTTCTGCTTCAACCATTAGTTCTCTTACTGAATTGAAATAAATAAAAACAGCACCCCAATTGCGTAACACAGTATCAGTAGCAATGGGAAAACCCATTGCTACTGATACTGTGTTACGCAATTGGGGTGCTGGGTGGTTTTATTTTGACAGTTCAACAACATTCATTGTTTTGTTTGCGTTGTTGAGCAAACACATTTTTCGAACATATGAACCAATGGATTAGCTATATCCTTCGAAATGTTTCAGATTGAGATTGATAGTGTGTTACGCAATTGGGGTGCTGGTTGATATATATTTCCTTTTATTAATGCCTACATTGTAACAAACTTTCTCCTAACTAGAGACAGTAGTCATCATCGTCATCTTTTCAGCTGAAAGACGTCCACTGCTGGATATAGGCCTCCCCCAAGCACCTCCACTTCGACAGATTCTGTGCTTCTCGCATCCAACGGGTTCCTGCGGCCTTCACAAGGTCGTCGGGCCACCTTGTGGGAGGCCTTCCAACGCTACGTCTTCCAATACGCGGTCGCCACTTCAGAACCTTTCGGCCCCATCGGCCATCTGACTCCAGAATCAGACCACGAAACATATCCTTCGGTGTGAGACAGGGAGACATTATCTCTCCGACACTGTTCACCGCTGCACTGGAGGACGTCTTCAAGGTTCTGGACTGGAAAGGGGCTGCATTAACATCAATGGCGAGTACATAACTCACCTTCGGTTTGCCAACGATATCGTAGTCATGGCTGAGACTATGGAGGACCTCAGTAAAATGCTTGATGACCTCAGTAGAGCCTCCGAAAGAGTGGGTCTTAAAATTAACATGGACAAAACGAAGGTCATGTCAAATGCCCATGTAACACCCACTCTCATAAAGATCGGAGGCGCTACACTGGAAGTCGTGGACGAGTATGGGACAGTAGCAGTCTACCTTTTTTTAAGTAAGTGTCACTTCCTACTGCTGAGCAAAGACCTCTCCCAAATCCTTCCAAGCATCCTTTTCCAGTCTTCTATACTACAAATTCCGCTACCAATTATAACACCCATTCAACCCTCCTTGGATAACATTAGCATAGATACAAGTTGCTAACAATAATCTCAGCTTTGCATACCACTCAAAACCAATCGATTAGAGCATTAGTTGTGTGCGCACTACTCCATACTCGATCATTGTTCGAGAGCATTCAGACCCGTCTTCATATCGTGTTTCAATCCGTTTCGCATACAATTCTCGTATTATAGGACAGCATATGTGGTCATATGGTCATATATATGATTGTGGTACAGATCATCAAACTGAACAACTTTTTCCATGGGACCAATATCATAATCAAGAAAAAGTTATCAAACGTCCCATACAACTTTTGTATGGGACATTTGATATTTTTTTCTTTATACCTGCTCGACCCAAATATATAATAATAATAATACTTAATTCATTTATTGTCAGTCAAAGTTCATTCCATTATTAAATTAGAAACATAAAATTGATATAATAACCACACATGCACAATAAAATAATACTCAGTCATTCAAATCAAATAAAATACACACACATGTCATTCAAATTAAATAACATTTAAAATACATACAAATGTCATTCAAAGCAATACAATTAAAATATATACACATGATACGTGGTCGCTCACAATGGCCTTATAAGATGGTTAAAAGTCACCTAAAGGGCAATGGAGAGGGCTATGCTTGGAGATTTCCTGCGTGATCGAATCAGGAATAAGGAGATCTGCAGGAGAACCAAGGTTACCGACATAGCCCGAAGAATTGCCAAACTTAAGTGGCAGTGGGCAAGGCAGATTGCTCGCAGAACAGATGGCTGATGGGGCCGAAAGGTTCTGGAGTGGCGACCGCGTACCGGAAGACGTAGCGTTGGAAGGCCCCCCACAAGGTGGTCCGACGACCTTGTGAAGGCCGCAGGAACCCGTTGGATGCGAGATGCACAGAACCGGTCAAAGTGGAGGTACTTGGGGGAGGCCTATGTCCAGCAGTGGACGTCTTTCGGCTGAAAAGATGATGATGGTGATGACATGATACTGCTGACTATCTATTCTGATATCTATATTTCAAGAGGACGACGTTGGTGCCATGGAGAAAGTTGTTCAGTCCGATGGTCTGTACCACACCCCATGTCCACACCTTTCTAATACATGCTGCATAGTATAAATACGTCATTGACATTATTCACACTGTGAAGGTTTAATCTGATGTTATGACGTCACCTATGTACGAACGTGTTAGGTAACAGACAAGGCTAATGTGCTGTATACGTGTTAAGGAGCATATATTGCTTGTGGAAGTTATATTTCATAGTAGGTAGTAGATTTTG
Source organism: Oligia latruncula (assembly GCA_948474745.1). Taxonomy (NCBI): domain Eukaryota; kingdom Metazoa; phylum Arthropoda; class Insecta; order Lepidoptera; family Noctuidae; genus Oligia; species Oligia latruncula. Next base: position 6,378,132 of record OX419693.1, on the reverse strand, counting down.
GCTAATGAAAGAGATAATGCGTTTGTAGGTATTTTAATGTTATATGTTCTTCCTTATTTCTTCCCGTGGATGCAGATAAAGAAAAATACAATAAAAAAGGTTAGTCCACCTCTATGTTTTTTCTTTCCAGCCAGAAACATACTGTCTTTACATGATTTCGTCAAAATTTACCTTTTAAAAGGTAACAAGCAAAATCGTACCTTCAAAAAGTCAGTCCTAAAAGAGCTGCTTCGAAACACACAAGTATAAAACGTGAAAATCCAATAAACCGCGACATCGTCAAAGACATTGGCTGGAAAAGCTAAACAAGATTAGAAAAAAAGCTTCCTCGTCAGAATTTTATTTGGTTCATTAAACAAAGGTGAGGCTGAACTCCAAAATGAAATACAACAGCTGGATGTTACCTACCCAATTCAAATTTTTCGGGCGAATTAATTCCAGAACTGTTTCTTATGAATGCCAATGGACAGACACATTTTTCCATCAAAATGAGTTCCACGGTAAGGTTCTAATTTTAGGCATTGAGGTTCAATAATAATAATAATAATAAATCATTATTTTCAGACCATTGATCCATGTACACATAAAAACACGTTAAAATAAAAATAACAAATAAAATCTAATCTAATTAAAACCTACAAAACAAAACCTAAAAAATAAAAAGCTACCTCACATATCTGAATGACGGTCTGTGCGCCGCCATCCAGTGACCTATTATTTGGCCATCCACTGTGCCGGCTACAGTACCCACGAGGCAATGACTCTTCTGTAATTATAACTGTGGAATATTGCAATTATATTCCTTTCGAATTACAGTATTACGTTGTTGACATCAGAGGGGCAATTCTCGTAATTTTAAGAACGTTCACACTCACAGTCTGATCTCAGTGTTAATCTGTGAAAACTACCTCTAATTTCCCTACATTTCTGACAAGTTTCTGACATTGATTGTCGCTGAGATGAGATTGCGACTATGTTTTGAACGGTTTTAATTACGGGAATTGACTTTCTCAAGACATAGGAGGAAGGTTATAATATGTGGGTTCCATAAATATTGTCACGTTCTCTTAAAAATACATCAATAAAAGTTTTGGACTAGACCAAAATTCTTGTTTACCTACATATTTTAATGCATAATATAAATAAATTATTGTCAGTTTCTTCTTACTTAATCGCTTAATTAAATGCAGTTGAAGACTAAAATCGTACGCTTCACAAAAAAAGACATGGAGCAAAATACCAGACTTGAACTTATTTTATCAGAGCAGTTACGATAGACTTCGATTTTCTTATAACCTTTACAAAGCCTTAGTAAATTGGATTCTACAGGAAAGAAGGTTTAGTTTACTACTATTGACATTCCTATTCATTGGAAAACATAAAACGGTAAGAAACCTGAAAGGTATTACTGCGCTATTCATGTTAAACTGTTAATAGAGAAACCTCATTTGAAGGGATCTCAAAGAGACCAAACCGTTTGGTACGAGTTAAGTTTGTAGTATCACTTTTCGAAACAAGAATTTACACACAGAGCATGGAAACGCCTCGGCAGCCGCTACTAGAGGCGGCATTGTGAACACGTTCCATAAAAAGCAAGCGTAAAAAAAAAAACAAAAAAAAAAAAATTACAAAAAAGTCTAATGAGAGCAGTGGTGGCCCAGTGGTAAGGCCCGCGACTTACGAGTTGAAGGTCGTAGATTCGAACTCAGGCAGGCGCTTTACTTTGTGTAAATAATTTCATCACCACTGCTCTCAAAACGGTGAAGGAAAACATCGTGAGGAAACCGGAATGTCCTAGAACAAAAAATTCGAAGACATGTAACATCTACCAACCCGCACTGGGCCCGCGTGGTGCATTACGGCCCACTCCTTCTCACAGAGAGGAGGCCTGTGTCCCAGCAGTGGGAAAATTATAGGCTATGACATAAAAAAACGTGTGTCATTTTCATTTCAAGCCCAGACTCTTGAGCTAGGTGATACCTGTGTAATGTTGTCTTCACCCGTTTTATGGACACAGACAATGTATGCAATAAAATTAAAATAACACAAAACGGAAGGAATTTAGTGCATGCATGCTCTTGAGTGGTGAGTGTGTGTGTATGTGTGTGTCTGAGTGGATGTGCTTGGTGACTGAAGTTTGGGTTATATCTGCGAGTTTGTTTACCTACATTACTATTTAACACGTGTATTGTTCTATAAGCAACTTTTCTGTCGGTGGGGTAATCCAGTAATCCACTTTTACTTGCAATACGACACAAATGACCGATACAGGGTGGCAGTCCCCATCGAAGCGCATAACTGTGACCGTAGCGTAAAAATTTTCCTTACGGTAAATAAAAACAGCTGTTTCATCGAAAAGTGCAATACCAACGAGGTCAAAATTTATGGAGCAGCAAATTTTTTAGGGGATCTAGCTAGAATCATGTGCTGAATTCAAGGTTACAATTTGCGCGTCGATTTAGAAACCGACGGCTTTAAAGGCGGTACATGACAGAAGTTAAGCGCTCAAAAGCGGACTTTCTGCGAATCTTTTGACGCTTCCGGCGCTACAATTCCGTGGTCTATGGTTCTCACTTAAACTGTCTACTGAAGTGCTCCTTGATTAAGTACTAAAAAGCAAACTATAATGAGACTCGTAATATCTGGGTGAAGTTAAGTGGACCCAATCTAGAGTAAAGCGTACTCGAGTATTCTTGAAATCTTTTTAATCGTTTGTGATTTGTGTAACGAAGATAGTTCGCGGAGTTGGTTCCTAGTTAAGATTTTTTCTAAATTATTCATCTTCTTCCCTAAATGCGACTGGTCTATCTTTTTAAATATGTTTATATAATTATGAACTATATCTGTAGTGCTATATAACTTAGGTGAAGTGGGTTTGAAGTGAGCTGTCACTCCCTAGATTCCCTAGTATCAGGTAGGATGACAGCTGAGGGGCAATTCTCGTAATTTTAAGAACGTTCACAGTCTGATCTCAGTCTCAATCTGTCAAAAATACCTCTAATTTCCCTACATTTTGACAAGTTTTTGACATTTGTTTGTCGCTGAGATGAGACTGCGACTAGATTTTGAACGTTTTAAATTAGTAGAATTGGCCTACAGGTCTGTTCTGTAAAAATCTCACCGTGAAAACCTAAGTGAAGTAAGCTGTCATTTCACCTGATGACTTTTGACTCTATAGATAGCTCACTTCACGCTCATTTCACCTTAGTTTTCACGGTGAGATTTTACAGAACAGCAATGTTTTTTCTCCAAAGTGATGTCCTTTTTGTTTTTGTTTTTGTAGGTATTTGTATAGTAAGTTAGTTAAGCTTTTAATGTTGTACTACCAAGTGTAAATAGTTAGTTGTATCATATATATACATACAGTATTAGAAATAATTTTAATGCAGAATATGAAATAAAATAAATACTTCCATTTTAGATTTTCAATTAGCAAGACTTCCGTTTAAAACCGCAAAATCTCCAAGCAAGGCTATTGAAAACTATGCCTATAAGACAAACACGGAAAGGGAAGTTCCGTACCATAACTAAGACGCCAACTTTCTAGACGCTGCTTTATCTTGAATCTACGTTAGTGAACCCGCAGCTTTAGTCCTGTTTTTACATAGGTCGGTACATATATTAATTTAGCAGAACATACTAACTCCTCTATATTAACTTTGCTGAACCCCAAGTCCCCGGTGCGATATGACGGAAAAAGTTCGGAATGCGGGCGCCACATTAAACGTGTTCACATTTGCTTTTGTTCCGAATACTTTTGGATGGAGAATGCTTGTTCCTTGAGATAGCATGATTTGTAAATTGTACGGGCGTGTTTTAATTTTGTTGTGTGAATATGGCAAGTTAGGCTGTGTCAAAAATCCCTTGATGAGTTTTTTAGGTCCTCTGGAAATGTTGATGAAATAAGAGCATTAGTCAGGTATATTCATATGGTCTCAAAATATTGTGGTACTTGCATTATGTTTCTCATGTCACGCAGTCACGCTGTATCTTCATTTGAAGTAGGTATGAGCGAGCAAGATTTTATGTGGAACTCGTGCAACGAAAATAGCTATTAAATCATAGTGGAATTATCAAACATTTGAAAGAGGGGATTTGTAATCTTTAAATTGTTTGTGTCATTCATAGTCTTAAGTTTAAACAAAGTAGGTTATTGTTCCGAATAGGGACAGTGGAAATTTTACCAAAAAACTTAAAACAATTTCTCCTAATTTCTACCCTTCTTAGCTTCACAGCCATTAAAACCAACAACAAACAGTATAAGTACACCAAAAGCACATTAATCCTTAAAACGGGTAATTATAATGAAATTTTGTAGCCATATACTGTGTACAACGTGTGAGAATAATTTACTAGGGCATTACCACACCGTAAATAGTGTTTTATTCCATAATAAATGAAGTGTGCTTTATGAGATTATTTAGCGTTAAATTGGAGTATAATGGGAGTATTATTTCATTAACACGTCAAACAGAATGTGTGTCATGAGTTTCGTGTGTGTTGATAAATATATTTCGATGAACATGGATAGCAATAGGCTCGTCCCCTATTACATGGGACTTAAATATAACTGCGTAAATTGGGTGTAGTATAGGTACACCTTTACCTAAGTTTTCGAGGTTTGCAGGCGTGATGTTATGTTAAGTACTACATGCCTTTTGTTTATATGAAGATACACTACATTTTGAAAAGTTTTACATTTGAAAAAACAAAGTATCCTTACTGTGTTTACCAATCTTTTGATTTTTTTCTTTATATTAGTAGGTAATGAGTACAGTCTTAAACTGTTCACATGTTCGATCATCATCATCATTTCAGCCGAAAGACGTCCACTGCTGGATATAGGCCTCCTCCAAGCACCTCCACTTTGACCGGTTCTATGCTTCTCGCATCCAACAGGTTCCTGCGGCCTTCACAAGGTCGTCGGACCACCTTGTGGGAGGCCTTCCAACGCTACGTCTTCCGGTATGCGGTCGCCACTCCAAAAACTTTCGGCCCCAGCGGCCATCTGTTCTGTGAGCAATTTGCCCTGCCCACTGCCACTTAAGTTTGGCAATTCTTCGGGTTATGTCGGTTACCTTGGTTCTCCTGCGGATCTCCTCATTCCTGATTCGATCACGCAGGGAAACTCCAACTCCAAGCATCGAATCGGTCAAGCTGTCCGTTGTAACATGCTGGCCCGCAGGTTTGCACGGTGTACGAATTCGGTTAAAATCACGCTTTTTAAAGCATACTGCCAATCTTTTTACGCCTGCAGCCTGTGGGTCAGTTATTCGCAGCGGGCATACAGCGACCTGCGTGTCCAATATAATAATGCACTCAGGGTACTGTTGGGGCTGCCATGGCGTTGCAGTGCGTCAGGGATGTTTGCTGAGGCGCGGGTGGATGGCTTTGCTGCTATCATGAGGAAAAGATGCGCCTCCCTACTCGCTCGCGGTCGTGGCAGTACCAACACTATACTGGGTGTATTTACTGATCGGTGGGAGTCCCTCATGCTGCAAAGATGGGTGCGGCTTCATGCCGTAATTTAATTTTGGTGTTCAATACTAACATTAGTTTTCAGTACCATTGTTACTAACAAAATATGGACCTGGTCTGAAATAAATGTTTATTATTATTAATATTAGAAAAAGGAATCGCCAACAGTTTTACAGAGTAAACACAGTAATAAACCTAACCTCATTTTATACTGTTGTCTTTAAGGGATTACTTGTAATTGGCTCATACTCACACTTACTATTTGAATTCTGTTTTGAGTCTTCCAAAGAAAATAAATAAGCAACGACGACTGTTCGACCTTAAAGCTTTCCATTTGATCTCTAAACAAAAAAACCTTCACAATTTAATACACGAACAGCATGCAGTTGACCTGCAACTCGCTTTGATATTTGGTATTAAATTATGAACGCGTCGTCGAGCAATGCATCATATATGATTCATTGGCGGTCAAGAGGCGTTTATGCATGTGATACATCAATACCTGTCTTGACCGTTGGGCGTTGTGGCTTCGTCGGCTTAACCTGAATTCACTATTAGTATTGTCAGTCAATTTATTGTTTATTAAAGTGGGACTTTGTTTTTTGTAGTTTGAAATCCTTATCCTAACTATCCATATTAATATTATAAATTCGAAAGTAACTCTGTCTGTCTCTAAGTTACCTTTTCAGGCCTAAACCACTAAACAGATTTCAATAAAATTTGGCAGAGAGATAGATTGCATCCCGAGGAAGGACATAGGATAGTTTTTATCGACATACCTTGCGGGCGAAGCCGCAGAAGCTAGTAATATTATAAATGAGAAAGTAAGTTTGTTTGTTACCTTTCACGCCTAATCCACCAAACCGATCATCATGAAATGCATAATTATACGTTTTCAGGGGTAGGTATAATATATAGAAAAGGACATAGGAAAAATGTTATCTAGAAAAAAATACTGTTCCCGAGGAAAAGAACAACAACTAAAAAATTTCGACGGTCACAATTTCTTTAGAACGCTAGATGGCGCTACGTGTATTTCGAAATCACGATTGAAATATGACCAGACTTTCTGAGCAGAATTCTAACTTAAAGTACTAGGCTTGCATGAATTTACGACAGCATTTCAATCATTACCAATGGAGTATAGCTTACTAACACTAGCTTACTGTCCTGGCTTGAGAAACTAATCTCGTGTATCTCGGGCATAACGTCCCTTGCAGCCACTCTGAAAAGTTTATTCATGGGTAAGTGAGCTGTGATGGACCTTTTGTTTACGAAGAGGCCAGATGGGCGTTAACGCAAAGCCTTTTCACCTCCCTATTGTTCAGAGGGCCTTTAAGATGTTTTGCAGACTTTGAAGGATTATTAAAGTGAAAATAAAGAGCTTAGAAATCTAAAGTAAAAAAGCGAGCGGAAATAAAAATATGCTAATTTATTTATAAACCTGTAGGTATTTTAACAGCAATTTTAGTTTAAGTAGCGCTATGGAACGATCTCTAAAAACATGGGCTTTTCTTTAATAAAACAGCGAGATAACTTCAAATAGGTATATTGAAAGTGTCTATTTCTAGGAGCAACAAACTAAGTACCTACCTATTAAACGTACAAAAAAAACAAAAGCAATGACTAAAACCGTAGTTTAAAAAAAACTATTAAAGAGTGAATGTCAGTTAGTGGCTCAGTGGGCGATAAAATAATAAAGGGCGAAACTTCAGGAAGGGAACAACAACATTTTCGCGATAATAACGTCGTATCAACAAATTGATTGATAATCTTTCGAGCCACCAAGCGAGCGACAGCTAAGGCTTTCACAAAGCCAATTGTTGGTGAACGGAACTGCACCTGTAGGGTTGTCGATGTAGGGTTAAAAGGGTCAGACAAAATGTTTACAATTTCTGAACTCATTAAAGAAAGCTCTTTCCTATCGGTATTCATTTTTGAAGAGGCCGATTTTAAACTTTTTGATGTTGAGGCTTTCGTAGCCTTAACATCAAACAGCTCAACATCGGAAAATTTGCCTTGTACGCAAGGCAGAAAATAAAAATTGTCATTTGAAGGACCCAAATGTTACAAAATGGTTTCACCGTTTTGAGAGCAGTGGTGATAAAATAAATTACGCAAAGTAAAGCGCCTGCCTGGGTTCGACCATAGGGTCGACCAATTCGAAAGTGGGTGCCGTATGCGCATAATAAATTATCGAAAATACGTCATTCGTTTGACTGATCCGGATGTCACCGCCATCTGGTGGCGCTTGACAGAGTCTAGCTAGTCTGAGCTCGTGAGAGTCGACGAGAGCGCTACAGAGCGGTGTGGACTCACTTGGACATTAGACATCGTACGGAAAACATGTCATTGTGCTCAGAAACTGTCTCGCTTTCCGTATCTAGTTGTTTCGTGTGATTCGCTAAAGCGATTAATTTGTTCGTGAAATTATAATTTGATTTGAACTGCGGTTTTTCTATTACCAACACTACCCATTGTACGCCCACAGTAATTAAAATATGGCTGATGATAACGAGACACACGTACTTTCTCCGTCACATATAAAACATACATAATTCGATGTTTTGTCAAGTCGTAAAAACCATGCAAGGGTGATATGCTTGTTATTAATAATGCTGCGGAAAAATTACAGTATTATCATTAATTTACTGTCCTTCTACGCAAGCTACTCGTGGCTCTTGCGTTTAAGTGGTACCATCTGGCAATGAGTTCTAGCAAATGTAAAACCATAGGCAGACGAGCATAAAATAATGCTTGGAACGTGTCGCGTTCTGTGCTCTGTTCATTGTGCTTAGTACTTTGCCCGGAAATATGTCAGGAGCATTTTGTAAATTAAACCAATCCGACTAATGTAGAAATGCAGTACATACATAAAAGCATGTTTCTAATAACACTCTTTAGCGTTTTACGTAAATTCAAACATTCATGAGATTATTTTTAGTTATGGTATGATTCATTTTTTGAGGTTAACTAGCTTCTGCCCGCGACTTCATCCGCGTGAAATTACTTGTTCCCCCGTTCGTTTTCGCTTAGCGTTCTTTCTGAGTTTATTTCTTCTTGCTTGGCTCCTGATGTTAAATAGCCTATAGCCTTCCTCAAGAATTGGGCTATCAAATGCAAAATATTTTTTTAAATCCGACGGGTAGTTCCAGAGATAGCGCGTTCAAACAAACTAACTCGTCAGCTTTATTATTAGGTAGTAGTATAGATAGATATAGATAATGCAGAACTTATTGAAATGTAATAAATGGAAGTGAAAAATGATGTAAAAAAAAGAAAAAAAAAAGATGTAAAAAAGAAAGAAAAATGAAAATGAAATGAATGGATGTCTAAAAGATGTATAAAATAAGGCTATACACTTAACCATGTCCAAACCTGAAGATATCAGTGAACGAAAAGCATCCAGTACTGCACTGGTGACCCGCTATAGACCGATCAGATTGGCAAATCATCATCATCATCATTTCAGCCAAAAGACGTCCACTGCTGGACATAGGCCTCCCCCAAGCACTTCCACTTCGACCGGTTCTGTGCTTCTCGCATCCAACGGGTTCCTGCGGCCTTCACAAGGTCGTCGGTCCACCTTGTGGGAGGCCTTCCAACGCTACGTCTTCCGGTACGTGGTCGCCACTCCAGAACCTTTCGGCCCCATCGGCCATCTGTTCTGCGAGCAATGTGCCCTGCCCACTGCCACTTAAGTTTGGCAATTCTGCGAGCTATGTCGGTTACCTTGGTTCTCCTGCGGATCTCCTCATTCCTGATTCGATCACGCAGGGAAACTCCAAGCATAGCAAAATATTTTACACTAATCCGCTTATTTATAAACATTACTTAAAATTAAGAGATGTTTAAACGTTAAAAAACGTATGGTTAAACAGACGCTAATCCTTAGAAAAGAAAAAGAAAGAAAAAACAATAACATTTATCTGGACACATATCGTAAAACACAAAATACAAATAACAAAATGAAATGTTTTAACTACAATAGTGTGTGGTGCCTCATGGCATTACTTAACTTTAAGCCACGTTTATAAACAAGGGGAATGTCTATTGCCTTAAACCTGGGGGCGATAAAAAGAACAGAAGAAATACCTAGTAAACCTATATTGTCCTAGAAATGCTGTGGCCGCGCACATAACGTCCACCCGTTTATCGAATGACATGTACATACTTTATGAAAGTGTGTTTTTTTTTAATGCTGAAAGGGCTTGCTCTTGACCTTGATCATGCCTGATGGAAAGCGATGGATTAGGTCTATGATGGAACGAGCGTGCCCAGAAGATACCTAAGGCACTGGAACTCCCACGCATCGATGAAACACAGCAAGCTGCTTGACGCCGAACTCCGGTGGGAGGGTGGTCGCAAACCAGGCGGGCGTTAGCCCTACCACCGCGAGGGAAGAATTGGCCAGACAAATAAGGTGTTGGGTGTGACTGTCCAGGGTGCGCCGAGCGGTCGGTTCAGTTGAGTAACTGGCGGAACAAACTGCGCTACACGAGGAGGCTTCTTCATGCATCCCGTATTCATGTTTTCATAGAGAGCGTTTTTTGACACCGAAAAGTTCTCGCTAACAGCATTTTCCTGACAGGCGTCATTACAGCCGTCATATGGCACCAACCGCTTTTATAGGAAAACACAGATTTTTTTTCAAATCCGACCAGTCGTCCCGGAGATTAGCGCATTAAAACAAACAAACAAATTCATCTGCTTTAGTATTAGCACGTATTAGTATAGATGTAATCGTAGCATGAGCAAGCTATCCGAAATAAAAATAAAACTTTTTAACAAAAAATATAAAAAAAGGAACTGAAAAACAATAAATATTAAAGCCTTGTAAATCCCTGTCACAGAGAGGAGGCCGGAGTCCCAGCAGTGAGAACGTTATAGGCTGATTATTTGTGTTACGTTAAGTATGTAAATTAATTACTAATTTAGAGCCGCCCACTTTGCAAATCAGACAAAAAAAAATCATCAAAATTGGACTACATTGTAAAAATACCGTTGTTAAGGGTCGACGTCGTCGGTTTGACAACTCTTCCTTTTTTTCGTCGGATAAAAATGAAAATAATTACGAGTAGATTTTAAATGAAAATGCTGAAAATAGCTTCATTAAACTGTGCATTTACCCTACATAAACTGTATTTTATAACTAAAGTCATTTGTTCAGAGAAACCACAGTCTAACAATTGTAGCCAGTTAATCAATGTCACGTTTATTATACGGCCATCAAGGAGGTTATGAGCTAAAATTACGAGTTTCAGGTTCAACAGTAACTGCCATCTTGTCTATTCTGTTTTATGTGCACTTACCTAACATAATGGCCGTAGATATGTCGTATTATGGATGTCTTATACGTATAGCAGCTTCTCATGCCACGTGTACACCATAAAATATGTATTCTACATCATCTTATTTTCCTGTCCTTATCCCAATTTACTTGGGGTCGGCGCAACATGTCTTTTTCTTCCACACTTCTCTATTAGTCGTTATCTCGGTAATCACCCCCTTTCTAGCCACATTATCTTTCACACAATCCATCCATCATTTTTTGGTCGTTCGCCTGTAATGTAACATTTCAGATTCGATTTTAAGCATTACTTTACAATACTGCCTCCCTGACTAATGAGCATTCGCCTGCAATGTAACATTAGATTTGATTTTGAGCATTTAGTTGATGACCTACCTATCAAATATTACACATTGTATCATCAAGTTGGGCACTGTAGTGCTTGGCTCTCGTTTCTCACTGATGTAAGGCTCGACTCTGTAACGCTACATTACAGGCGATTTCTCCAAGTGATCCCGAGCACCTTTAGAACCATCGACATTTATACTCAAAACTTTCTTCATGACATTTTCTTCATTCCTCCGATTTTCGCATAACATTTTAGTTAGCGGTGCCACTTTCAGACTTTCTCTTAATACTTACTCATATTTTATTCTATTCATTCGTGAAACACCAGACATATCTCATCGCATTCTCATCTATATGGTATCCTACATATCTACATTTTGTGTCTACTGTTTTAAATTATCGCTTGAACCTAAAGTTAGCAACCCTATCATCGTTTCCAACAAGTTGTAAAGTCTAGTTGCATTCAGTAGAAAGATTGTCAAAAATAAAAAAAAGTTGATAAAGATAGTTAACAAGACATGTTTGAAATAAGGTCAATACATGTACCTTTGATACATGTTTTATCCAAGGTTAACACATGTATGGTACATGTTTTATACAAGGTCAATACATGTATGATAATATCTAGAAGAAAGAAAGAAAGAAACATACAACTACATAAATATCCAAATGTGAGGTAAAGAATCAATAAAACAATATTTTTTATATAATTGGTAAAGGACTTTTAATAAATTGTATATTTCAATTTTTTTTAAACAGTTATTATATGTTACAAAAGGTCTGCCTCTTGTAACACTTAAAAGCTACCAAAAACGATGGAACTATATTAAACAAGCTCAATATTTAGGTAGGTAATTGAATTGTATAAGAAAATAAAGTTAATGATATCAAAATTATTTAAAACATACCAACAAGGCCTTTAAAAATAAATCAGGTATTCGAACAAAAATAAGTGCGTAGATTAGGAAAAAAGAGAAAATATTATTAAAAATAAAACATTTTCACGGTACGCAACAAAATGAGCCTACTTCCTGTCACGAAGGTATTATCCTCTCAAAAAAATGCTTTAACATAATCCGACAAAATCTTCTCTAACGGTGTGAAGATACCTCAAATCCCCGATTCCTCTTTAAAAAAGGTCACTTGTAATGAATTCGTTTTTTTTTAAAAAAAGAATGCTCTGGCTTTTTTGTGCAGATAAAGGGAGATTACTTTGATAAGGCAAAGGCGTAGGGTGTCCCATGAAATTCAATTTTCTTTCAAAATTTTTGCAATTTGCAGGTCTGTATCAGGTTGTATGTTGATCTAAATATGATTGGCGGCCGTAACAAATATTTATTGATAGAATTATAATCATAAAAATCATCAGTAACTAAATCATCAGCACTCTCTAATTCATATTACCCTATTGAATGACTATTTTATATAATATCAATTATTCTAACTTAAGGAGTTATACCGATCTCCCTGAAGCGCAAACTCATCGACATGAGTATTCTGCCCGTCCTAACCTATAGTGCTCAGACCTGGTCAATCACCGAGTCTCAAAAGTTCCGCCTTGGCGTTTGTCAAAGAGCGATGGAGCGCAGCATCCTGGGTGTAAAAAGACAGGACAAAATTCGGAACACCATGCTGCGTTCCAAAACGTGTATAATAGACGTAGCTAGGCAAGAAGGCTGCCAGGCTCAAGTGGGATTGGGCGGGTCACATCAGCCGCATGCAGGATTACCACTGGGCAAAAGTTTCCACACAATGGGTGCCTGAAGATGGACGGCGCCGCTGAGATCGCCCCAGAAAGCGGTGGCGAGATGACCTGGACTCGTATCGCGAGGGCTGATTTGAGGAGGCGCGGGAAAAGAGTTCCTGGAAGGACTTGAAGGAGGCCTTTGCCCAACAGTGGGACAGTATAGGATAAAAAAAAGGAGTTATATCGCTGATTCTAATGATTTCATAATGAAAATGATTAAATAATGCTTTAAAAAAAGTTATTTTTAAGCATTATTTGGTGGGGTTGGCTTCCAGTCCAGCTAAATACCGGTAGGTACCTATGTAACATCAGATGCATCCGATTAGACTGGAAGCCGACCCCAACATAGTTGGGAAAAGGCTAGGCAGATGATGATGACCTATGTTACATGGAGCGACTGCTTATCTGACCTCCACAACTTAAACAACCAGCGGCACAGATTACTGAATAGTTACTACGTAACAGATACTTCACTCAGTAGAAAATTTCCAATACCTACAGCTATAATAGCCTACTCCGTCGCGTCAGCAACCGCTGCATGCTAAAATGTGCCTAAATGCTCAAGCGTACAGTTGTGATTGCTTCGCACCGAGCGAACCCACAGCAATCGCAGGGCTGCATCTTCATTAAAATTAAATTAACATAACTATTTGTGTCTATTTTATTGAGAACTGTGAATATGTTGTGACTATATAGGTGGTAGTTTAAAATGGTATCGTTTATAAAATATGTTTTTTATAAATTGGTGCTGACTGTGCAATACATCTAAAACATGACATGACATCTTCATTGACATGTAAATGGAAAAATGTTAGATGTTTACCCCTTCTTTTACTTGATTTGCACATTTTGCACCCATCTACTGCACATAAGGCACCACACGGCATCGTAATACGCGTACGAACGAACAGCACTATTAAAATTGAACGGTGTGCGCGCGCTACGCTTGCGAGAACCGCACTGAATTTGATCCGCCGGCGGACCGAGACCGCTCGGCTGGGCGGTAGGCACTTATAGCGTGCAAGTACATGGAGTGACGGAGGCCTGCCAGCGGTGCTATTCTGTAAAAATCTCACCGTGAAAACTTAGGTGAAGTGAGCGTGGAGTGAGCTGTCAATAGTGTCAATTCCTAGCAAAAACAAACTCACTTCACCTAAGTTTTCACGGTGAGATTTTTACAGAATCGACCGGCAGTAATAGTGGTTTGCAGCCTTTTGAACTTCTGACTACCCGTAACAACTATTAACCGGTTGAATATCGTAATTACAGAAACAATTAAAAAGCCATTGTGTCTCGCGTGGATCTACGTTCCGACATACTACGGGTTAAAGGTCTAAAAATGACAGCCTGGAGCGAGCCGTGCGCTTCACGAAAATTTATATAAAGCAGTTTTGAGTTTACGCACCTTGCTGCGTCCGTGTTCCGTCCGATTCTTGGTCCCTACAAATTGAGCAGACACGGACGTGCCTCGCACCCGTAACGGTCTAGCATAAATCATCCCTAAATGTATTTTCCGTGTCACGGAAGGGTCTCGATATGTAATGGATGGTCACCCATCCACGGACCGATCCCCGCAAGCGTAGCTTAACTTTCGATCGTCCCGTGCCGCTGTTGGTATAAAGCTACGAGCCCCCCTTACGATACCTATTATGAGTACATAAATAAACTTGGATACATAATTACATAAATATTATGAGAGTCTACAAGTCAATATTTACTCCAAGTAAAATATATCAACTATTCAGATATAAATAAAATCCATAGCGACGATAAGGGGCCGTCTCCACGAGCGAGGGAATCGCGGCGATATTATCGTCGTGCCACGTATACACTCTCTAAAGCCCGCTCCACATTCGCGCCGTGAACACCCGTGAAAGCCGCGAATCGCGAAGGTGGATGGCTTTCGCGCCCATTCACACGGGCTTCACGCCTTTTCACGCCTTGTTCCCCGTTCAGTGTCGGTATTTTGCGCCCGCGTCAAAGGGTTTGCGAAGCGCGAACCTCCCGTGAACGCAAACGCATCCCACACTCACGCGTGAAAACAGTAGCGCGCGAGACTAGGTGCCGTGAGGTTTTGTTTATTTGCTTACGGAGGACGGTGTGTCAAAATGAGCGTCAGTTGGACGAACGAGCAGGAACTCGTGTTGATCGAGTGTTATCATGCCGAACCCATTTTATGGGATGCTAAACACAAAGATCATAAAAATAAAATGAAAGTATACATGACGCATGGATGCGAATAAAGGAAATAATGAATATTATAGTGGGCCAAAGCGCATAGCATCACGGCGGCGATAGCACTACATTCGGCGACCATTCTCGCAGGCGCGCGAATTAAACTGAAAGATAGCGAATGTGGAGTGACATGTTGGTCGCGACGACTTCGCGGCAAAATTACGGCGTGAATTCATGCCGTGAATCACACAGGAGTCTGGAGCCCGCATTAGAACGTGTCTCTACACGGCGATATCATCGCGGCAAAATTTTGATGGCACGGCGAGACTATCGCCGCGATTCTCTTGCTCGTGGAGACGGCCCCTTACGGTAAGGACTTAGGACACTTGTTAACAGCTGAATATCCGGGACACTCAATAATAAATTACTGTATGCCTGGTTGTTCTTTGTTTCATATTATGAAAAAAATTATTAAATGTAACTTTACCCAGGATACAACTTTATTAATTTTTATGGGTAATAGGGGAAATGTAAACAAAGGAGAACTGCTCCAGTATCATAGAACATTATGCAACCTTAGTTTAAGAAAAGTTGTATTGTTTACATTCCCTTATAGTAACAGTTTGCCACAGGAAGAAAATAGCTTAAGATTTGAATTGAATATGACATTGCATAACTTGACATTTAATAATAACATGTTCCATTTAGTTGATATTAACAATTATGTTAGTAATAATTTCTATTTGACAAAAGATAGATATAACATTGTTATGTACTATCTTTCTGACTATTATAAAAGACAGATAGCTGTGTCGCTATCTTATTTTTTTTCTATTACAGCCAAAAATTTGGCTAAACAACTTGCTTCTTTTGAGCAATGCAATGACATTATAAATAATTCTGCCAATAATTTGGTCACTATTAATGACATTGCTAATAATTTAAATTAGAAATTAAGACAATAGAGGCAACCTCTAGCTATAATGTACGCAAAAAAAGCTTAAAATCAGTCAATAGTATCAACCTAGTGCATCAAAATATTCAAGGATTTATGAACAAAGAATTAGAAGTAGAATTATTTATGAATTTTAATAGTATTGACATACTTTGTATAACAGAACATTGGCTGAAAAGCCACCAGTTCTTGTTCAATTTTAATAATCACCAGGTTGGTAGTTCGTTTAGCAGAACAAATGCTATACATGGTGGCTCATTAATTTTAGTAAGTAACCAGCTCAAATTTAAAGATCGTATAGATATTGTGAGCCTATCAGTTGAGCGTACGGTTGAAATTGCCTGTGTAGAATTGGAGCACTCTATTGTATTAAGTGTGTATAGACCCCCTTCAGGATTGTATGACTGCTTTGAAAAGGTAATGGATGAAGTGTTACACAGGATTTGTAACTCAAACAAGTCTGTTATCATTTGCGGTGATTTTAATGTCAATTTATTAGAAAACTCAGGTTCTTGTAGTAAAATTTTAAGTCTGTTTCAGTCCTACAATCTTCTAAACCTATTTTTGGAGCCCACAAGAATAACCCCTACTAGTGCCACATGCCTAGATAATATATATACAGATATTATACCAAGCCACAAAGAAATTATAACTTTACTAGATTCTGATCATTGCGGGCAAAGGATTACTATTCAAAATCAAAACAAAAAAGTGGCTAAAAAGGATATCACTGTTAACCCCAAAACTGCAAGTCGCTTGGAGGCTTTTAAAGTTAAACTCATTGATAAATTACCAGTTTTGTCTATTCATGCTGATCCTAATCATCTTTATGATAATTTTTTTAATGTATACTGTAAACAATTTGATTCCACCTTTATTCCCAAGACTATTTCGGTTAATAATAATGCATCGTTCAGTGATTGGGCTACCATTGGTATTCATAAAAGTAGAACACGGCTTTATGAACTGTACAATGAAAGGACTTATATTAACACTGATGAATTTAATTTGTATGTTAGAAATTATTCAAAATTATTTAAAAAAGTTTGTTATATGGCCAAGTCACGTTATTTGAGTTCAAAGATTAAAAACAGCAGTAATGTAATTAAAACGACTTGGAATATTATTAATAGTGAAACGGGAAGATCTAGTAACCGAAATACTGACTACAGCCTGTCTATTAATGACAACATAATAAAATCAGACACACAAGTCGCCGAGGCATTTGAAAATTTCTTTTCAGATATTCCCGTTTCAACTACTAAATCACTAAACTCATCACCTTCTGTTGCTGAGTCTTTGCTTAAAGAAAATGTTAATGGTTGCGATTCAGAATTTCATTTTGAATATATTACCTGTAGAGATATAATTAAAACCTTTCACACTTTAAATGTAAAAAAGACTGCAGATCTGTGGGGTAATTCTGTAGAAGTAGCCAAGTCTATTATTGACATTGTAGCGCCTACTCTAGCTATTATCTTTAATAGTTGTATTGACAATGGGGAGTTTCCTGACCTTATGAAAAATAGTAAAATAATACCTTTGTTTAAATCAGGTAGTACATCAGACCCCACAAATTATAGACCTATTTCTGTACTACCTACCTTTAGTAAAATTTTTGAGAAATTAATTTTAGACCAAATGCAAAGATTTTTTAATAAACATAAATTATTACATAGCAAACAGTTTGGTTTTACAAGGGGTCGTTCAACTACTGATGCCGGCGTTGAACTATTAGGACATATTTATAATGCATGGGAAGATAAATGCGATGCCTTGGGCATCTTTTGTGATTTGTCCAAGGCATTCGATTGCGTTCTTCACGAAACGTTAATCAGGAAACTCCGCCACTACGGGATCCGAAACACTGCTCTGGATCTTCTTATTTCATACTTGAGTAAAAGGATTCAGAGCGTTGACGTTAATGGAAAAAGATCACCCGGATCTATAGTAACAATGGGAGTCCCACAGGGCTCAATTCTTGGTCCTTTCTTGTTTCTCATTTATATTAATGACTTGCCGTACCTCATAAAGGATCATCATGATATAGTGTTGTTTGCAGATGACACTTCTCTTTTGTTTAAACTTAAACGTCAGCAGTTGGTTACTGACGATGTAAATAGCGCGATCTCGAAAGTAGTCCACTGGTTCAATGTTAATAATTTGCTTCTAAACGAGAAGAAAACCAAATGCATTAAGTTTACGCTACCCCACGTAAGGCAGGTGAAAACTAATGTGTTGATAAAGGGCGAGGAATTGAATCCTGAAGACAACACAGTATTCTTGGGCATAACTTTGGATGCTAAGCTTCAGTGGGGTCCACATATAGATAAATTGTCAAAAAAGCTAAGTTCTGCAGCATACGCTGTTAGAAAAATTCGAAATTTAACTGATATAGAGACTGCCCGTTTAGTGTACTTTAGCTATTTTCATAGTGTAATGTCGTACGGTATTCTATTGTGGGGAAATGCCGCCGATATTCAGACTATCTTTGTTTTGCAGAAGCGAGCTGTTCGATCAATTTATAAATTAAGTCCGAGACACTCTCTCAGAGACAAATTTAAAGACATTAATGTAATGACTGTGCCTTCTCAGTACATTTATGAAAATCTTTTATATGCCCATAAAAATATAAAATTGTTTAAAAAATACAGTGATATCCATAATATAAATACTAGAAACAAACACAAATATGTTGTACCTACAACCAGGCTCAAGAAAATAGGTGGCTCGTTCAGATGCCAATGTATACGCTTTTACAATAAACTACCAAGCCACGTTCAAGATCTAAGCCTTAATAAATTCAAATCTTTCATTAAACGTAAGTTGTGCCAGAAAGCCTTTTATACCGTTAAAGATTATATTGAGGACAAAAAGGCTTGGGATTGAGCTGCTTCCAATTTCTGCATTTTGAATGATTTTTTTCTTTTTTATATACACATTGACATTGATGAATATTTTTTTTTTTAAACAATGACATTTGCTTACTTTGTAAAGTATTATATTATTTTTTAATTGTGAATGTGAAGACGATGTGGGTCATTTTACATACTTATATATATTTTTTTTTATTATTCTCTCTGTTCTGTTTTTTTTTATCATGGTCTGGCAGTTTGAGTAATTTATGTGGCCTACCCAAATGTCCTTTCTTTGGTATTGTTCGTCGAATCGTTGAGCTCCTTAAGTCTTGAGTTGAGCTGCACGATTTTTGACAAATGCGTGCACTGACCGGACAGGTCCTCTCAATCTGTGTGGTTCTTTCCTCAAAAGACCACCTCAGACATCGATCTACATGGTCTTCATATAACCTGACCAAGATTATGTCTGGACTTTAAAAGAGACTGTGACCTCTGAGTTTGTTTCGGCCTTTCTTCTCAGAGTAGTCAGATAGGAAACGCCGACTTCATCTAGTTATAAAAAACATGACTGACGTGTAAAAGTGTTTGTACAAACCTACTTACAAAAAATAAAATCATTTCATTTCATCATTTCATTTCATCATTACGTTGAGACCCGTTCACATGTAAAGTTTAATTTCCTGGGACTTGCTTCAGTACTTGCTTTTGTCTTTGTTAGTCATTGGATTCAGCTTCATTCTGCTCGCTTTGTTCAAATAGATTTTGCAGTGGTTTCTGTGTTCAGTGAATGTTCACGCGAAATTAATAGATTTTCTTTTCTGACCAGTCTTTCATTTGAATAACATAAGTATGTAATAAAATAAAAATAAAATTAATTGAAAAATACATACCTACACTCGAAAAACATAACCCTCCTTCTGACGCAGTCGGGTAAAAATAAGGACTAACGTTATATACGTTACGTTGCAAGTTGTTTTTTAAAATCTATGTCAAGTTTACCCATGATTTGCGTCTGAACTAGGTAATCCTGTGTTTCAGGCGATTGGAGGTAACATTAATTGATTAATTAATCATATACTTATCATAAATTAATTTATCTTATTGGTATATATGTAAAAAGGTGTATAAAATTATATAATAGGTACGAACAATATTTACTTTAGCACAAGTACCGTCAAACGACGCCGGATACTAAATGTTACAAAGACAAAAAATCAAAGGGCAACATAGTCCTAGTGTCAAAATGTACAAATTGCCTAGTGCCAAAATGTAATTTTGCCCAAATGCCGCTATGATAGAATACATTAAAAAAAAAAAAGCTGTACCTAATGTTCAATTGTACAAATTGCCTAGTGCTAAAATGTCATTTTGCCCAAATGCCGCTATGATAGAATGCATTAAAGCTCAGAAGAAATGGGTAAAATAACCCGGGCAAGAGCGAGTCGGACTCGCGCACCGAGGGTTCCGTACCATCACATATTTTTACATTTTCATCGTCGAGGCCTACATTCATCAGAGAATTTTAACACTGTGCACTGCGGTGTAGAATATTGCAATTTTATGTAAGCGCCATCTCTTGACCGATAGTGGAATTAATGTAACTTTTGTTGATAATTTCAAGTACAGTACACAAGGACGCCGGATACTATCCCGGCGTCCTTATATAGTTATGTTTTCAGATTCCAGTTAGGTAGTTAATATTCCGAAAGTATCTAACAAAGAATGCTGCTAGTGTCATTAAAGTCTCCAATATTTCGATCAATAAGCAGAACCACGTACTATTATAACAGTTATCGTTTACATGGACGCGTGCGAAAATGTCATGCTATAGTAATAATTTAGAAATAATCACGATCAGAATCGTGCCAAGTTTCGTTTCTTGCATTCTGATAGCCTGCTCCAGAATTCTTGTTATTGTAAGGAACTTAATGTTTTCATAGGTATATAGTGTAGGTCTAAAATATAATGCCTGGAAAGGAGGTCAACAAAAGCCCGTACAACTTTGCCCAAACATGTACCTCGAGACGTGTACCAAATCGTAGAGAAAAAATAGAGGAATTCGAAAATAATTGTATCTTTATCCTTACATAATTTTAAACAACATAATAAATTATGTTTTATTACTTTAATTACCTGTAACACAATTAAAATACGTGGCAACTTTACATGTACAATTATTGCGTTACATTTGGCTGACACTCGAGCTGACATTTTCGTAAATGTCATTCAATATCAGCCAATTCAATGTCATTCAATAGCTGTCAACTTGACAGTTTTTTTAATATGTAAGGTAGGTAGTTGTGCCGATGAAAGGGTGCCAAAATAGCGTGCTTTTTGTTATGTTAAAAGTTATTTTATTCTCGTCCCGGCGTATGCATATGAAAAATTATTAATGCAATATTTTTCAGTGTGATCTAGGTTATTTTTGCCACTAAGTGTACCACGGTACTTCGTTTGGGCAGATTTTGGTGACATCCTTTGTTAAACATAAAAGAACAAAATATGTAGGTAAGCAATTAGGCAAATAGGTAGATAGGTGTAAAGTCAGAGAAATAAAATATTTAGAATTTAAATGAAATGTACAACAACTGATCCTAATTAATTAGCATAATTGCCTATAATGGTTCCCACTGCTGGGACACAGGCCTCTGTGAGAGGGAGTGGGTAATCCACCACGCGGCGGGCCCAGTGCGGGTTGGTAGATGTTACATGTCATCGAATTTTTGGTTCTAAGACATGCTGGATGCCTCACGAAGATTTCCTTCACTAATTTTAGATCATTGGTGATGCAGCAGGTGATGATATAATTTACACAAAGTAAAGCGCCTGTCTGGGTTCGAACCTACAACTCGTAAGTCGCGGCCGTTACCACTGGGCCACCACTGTTCACTGCAGTACTGCATCGCAATGCATGCAATGTGTATGCTGTTGGAGTACTTACCTACTTAAAATAAGTAAAAATAAAATATTGAATGATAACCCGACCCGTTGCCTCGTTTCTAACCGATTGCACGGAGAAGGCACAGCACAAAGAAAAGTGGAAAAATATAATGGGGAGATTTTTTCCCAGCAGTGGGATAGGTACTATAGGTTAACGAGACAAACAGAACCGTGGCCGTAAAAATAAATTATATTAATTACAAATCTTCCATTTGTTGTGATCCCTTGACCCAATCTCCAGAACACAACGTAGCGTCGTAACTTTTCGGCCATTTGCACTTTAATGTGTTTCGTAGTTCTGGTAATCATTCCAGAAGAGTTTCGGGTCGTAACCGTAGAAGAGCTTTCTAAATTATCTTGGACAATCGTATCATCGGTGAAGGAAAAACATCGTAAGCAAACCTGGACTTATAACTAACTAGCTGCGCCCCGCGGGTTCACCCGTATAAGTTTGGATTCCGTGGGAATATCGGGATAAAAGGTAGCCTATATGTTAATCCAGGGTGTCAGCTAACTCCGTACCAAATTTTATCAAAATTGGTCAAGCTGTTTGAGCGTGAAGAAGTAACAAACATATAAACACACTCACAATCCTTCGCCTTTATAATATTATTTTGATATAAGTCTGAAATCACCAACCCGCATTGAGCAAGCATGGTGATTAATCCTCACGCCTATGAGAAAAGGTAATTTTCCTGCAGTCGGATAATAATAATCAACCTATAATGTTCCCACTGCTGGGACACAGACCTCCTCTCGGTGAGAGGGAGTAGGCCGTAATCCACCACGCAAGCCCAGCGCGGGTTGGTAGATGTTACATGTCGTCGAATTTTTGGTTCTAAGACGATGTTTTCCTATACCGGTTTTATAGCAGTGGTGATGATATAATTTACCCAAAGTAAAGTGCCTGTCTGGGTTCGAACCTCTCGAACTCGTAAGTCGTGACCATTACTACTCGGCCACCACTGTTCACTGCAGTACTGCATCGCTGCAGTAGGACTACAATAGGCTGGTATTATTGTAACCAGAGATGACGATCTACCTTTAAGACTATAAGCGATGACAATCAAAATGGTGGTCCCAAATGGTGGGTTGCCGACGTTGCTGAATACTTCACTTGTCCGCTTTGACCCTTTTAGTTCACGGTGTAAAACAATATCAGATTATAGACAACATACACGATAAATTTTATCATTCTCATCCATTGTAAAACTCAAGATTGATTACACTGAACTATCTTTGACAACATTCTTAAGCATCAATAGGGTCTACGTTCAAAGGCCTCCAGTCCTGTGAGACACCTGCCTTACAGTATTTCACCTACATAGCTCGGTTCATCTAAATTATTCATATCACGGGGCAGTGCCGGCCATCCTGTCGCACTCAACTTTAGTATTCCCCTATGTATGGTACTTACAGAATTATGTATTACGTTCCGACGTAATATGTACGTAGACAGGGATTATTGTAAAGCTGTGTTGTAATGTAGATGTTTGTTGAGGTTGTTGAGATTTGTGGGTCCAGAGTTATAAAGTTTACTTTATAACCCTCTTATTTCAACAAGTTATTTGGACTAATATGCGCTGCGCCAATTAAAAATATATTTTACTAGCTTCTGTCCGCGAAATTTCAAACCCTGACCTACCGCGTCGCATCCTATCGAAGGCTCGCACTACTTTGTTTTCTGACTTTTTGCTCAGCTCCTAAGGGTCGTAGCGTAATGTTAATGTGTGTGTGCGTGGTTTGTGTGAGGGTGTGTGAGGGAGTGTGTGTATGTGTAGCCTCTTAAAATTTCTAAAATAGGTACACACGGCAACTGACCTCAAGCTATATATATTTCCAGTTTAAGTTGACCTCGCATTATATAAGTTTTTCGTACAATGAGAAAGTCAGCTTATACAGGCTTATACATAGCTGAATGTGTAGCCTTGCGTATAGCGGTGAGTGGGATAGCGAAGAATAATTTAAAAAAAATACAGTGATATTAATTGTTGATTTGAATGAGGTAGTCAATTTGATGAACAATTACTTTTCCTGGCTTTTCATTTTCGTACAGGCTATTAATTGCATTCACGGGAAATAATATTGTTACAACTTACAAACTAGGTTTCATTTTGCCTTTATCACGCATTAAAAATTTAGTTTTAGTTTTTTTTTTAACTACATATTTTTATTTTAATATTTTGCGTCTATTTTATTCTTCATATAGTCAACAAAAATATTACGATTAGGATACATGCAATATATATATGACGGAGAGGGTGTATGTTTGTCTCGTCATCATCAGGCATATTTTAATTAGTGTGGGCGTACTATGGGCAGTGTTAGTTATTGCGCAATAGATAAACTGTCTACAGTTCAAATCAGATTATAATTTTACAAACAAATTAATCACACTAGCGAATCACACACTGTGGTACACAATTCAACTACTATTAGACAATAACAGGGTGGTATCATGATGATAGTTTCAACAAAACGTAGGACAGTTCCGAAGCGTCTGCCTGCTCGATCACCGGGATAAGGAATGCGCCACTTGACGCGTTCT
Organism: Oligia latruncula; assembly: GCA_948474745.1. Taxonomy (NCBI): domain Eukaryota; kingdom Metazoa; phylum Arthropoda; class Insecta; order Lepidoptera; family Noctuidae; genus Oligia; species Oligia latruncula. The sequence continues at coordinate 6,353,793 of OX419693.1, read as the reverse complement.
CTTCAATCTCGTAACCGAACGGAAACGTCCCGACTCTGTCAAAACACGCCAACTCCAGTCTTGATAGTTGCCGCTAGGTGGCGTGCCTTGTTTTGTTGTAAACGTCAATTGCCGGATGCGACACGGCCATCCTGCGAGTACACACGTCCTCGTGTGTTAATCTGGAAACAGACATACCCGCAAAGTATCTCATAGCTCGGCCACTCCTGACCAAATTTGGTACAGGCAAAAACACAATGAAAATTCGGACAAACAAAAATAGCAGAGTTCAGAGCATTATTCACTATTTGATTCCCAAATCTCAAGACTACTATCAAAATAATCAACTAAGCCAATAAAACATCCTTAGAGCATCACAAAACACAAAGCAGGAATCTTATTCGTGGCCTGTGGCTTTTCATTAAGCCCCCTCCAACAAACCTCACGTTTGTTTCATTGCATTCTCTTCAATGCCGAGTCGTTCATGACTCTACGGTCTTGGCTTCGAGGCTAGACCCGACCATACTACCCAGAGCTACCGCGTACCACGTACCCACGGTCTAGCAAGTAGATGCCGATTTCTAACGGGCTATGGCTACGATACTCCGGTACGGTCACCGACCAGCCGAACTAAAATTCACTACTATCACTCGACTTAATCTCTACTCTGTCTCATCAACAAGATTATTACTTGGCTTTCCTCGAATTCGTTAATAATACTCTGATTTTCTGGCATATTTCGCAACCTCCCATATGAAGACTGATAAGAAAATTAAAAGGGACTCGACTCTTTAAAATCTGTTTTATTTCACGATCAATTTGCAATAAGCATTCAAATTAGAAACCAAAAATTCTAATTTAAGAATTTGAACTATCTAATTTAGAGATTACCGAGACCAAGTACAACGATTCCACACTACGTTAGTTAAAGATAACAAAACCTCAGGTATCCCATTCACGGTCCCACACATTTGTCACATACGCACTTCCCGCAGGAATGCCGAGTCGTCCTTGACTCTACGGTCTTGGCTTCAAGGCTAGACCCGACCATACTACCCAGAGCTACCGCGTATACCACGTACCCACGATACTCTGGTACGGTCTCCGACCCAATGAACCGAGAACCTGAGTACACAAACTATAGTGATGCCAACTCATCATCCATTTCGTCTACAATCTCAATTGGTACTTGGCCCTCGGGCATCTTCCAAACACGGTCATGGAGCGTATTTGTAAGTACGCTTGTTAACTTAAGATTTTAAAACATTCCGATCACCATCTAACACTTCAACTATTTGAAATGACCCTCTATACTTCACGCCAAGCTTAGTTTGATTACGCTTGTCGTTCTCAATAAGCACGAATTCACCGATAGAGAACCAATTCACGTTTGTCTTTGTACTATCAAAACGACTTTTATCATAACGCGCAGACTTTTCAATGCCTTCGGATGCTAATCTCCTAACGTTATCAAGGTCTATAATGTCGTCATTGCCACTAGCCATTAAATCAAGTGGACGTGCTACCTTACTTATCAAAAGTTCTAATGGACTAGCTTTGGTAACGCGATTAACCGTACAATTTAGAGCTAGCTGTACATCTCCTAACAAGTCTTGCCACGACCGATCTTTATCAGCCTCTATCGCAATTAACATTGACTTGAGCACACTCATTATCCTTTCCACTTGACTATTCAAACTTGATGAACTAGTCGCAAAAGGTGTACGTTGATTTGATACTTTTACCTTGACAGATGTCACAAAACTCTTTGCTCGAAAAGCACCATCCATCCTTGATCAGCGATTAATCGTACAGGAGATCCAAAGAGTGCAGCGATGTCCGGCACTGCCATCCTGCTTGATCCTGCTTGCACACGTTCTTGCGTGTTAACCTGTAACCGACAATTCAACAGCAGTGTATGTTTCACTCGGCCAATTCTGACCATTTACGGCTTCCAACTTTTGAAATCATAAAACCCCAATCCTACTCTCATTGTTCCCACAAAACAATACCTCTAAATTAACTAAACAAACTTTGATTATCTAATCACAGCGAAAATCATCAACCAGAGCCATGTACCATCGTTATCCACATTAACAAACATCTTTTTCATTAGGAGCCTTAGACACCGAGAAAACCACACACGAGTAAACCACTCTAACGCCAAGCCATGGCTCTCCGGCCGACCAGTAATCGCATTGCTCTCTCACATCGACAATCACAATGACTACACACTACTTTTCTACGGCCGATAGAGAACCTCTACTCGCGTGGTTCCCATAATGAAGGCTTGCTCATCATTCACTTCGACTGGTACTTATCCTACTGGCATCATTCTTATCCTATCGTGAGCGTATTTAAAAGTACTGTTAGAATTTAATGCTTTTTACGTATAGGGATCACCATACAAAACTTCCGCTACCTGCGTGACGTCGCATGGAATGCTCCCGACCATTTTTTGTCGGCGTGCGACGGACCACCTAACCACTTAAACTAAACTAATGACTGTTTCCTCAAGTGGCTGTACCCAGGGTACATTGCAGAGCTTGTTTTGTAACTGAATTTATTACAAGAGCTAAGCAACAAAAACTCTGTTGCAGACATGTTAATAGAAAAGCCTAGGTTCAATATTTCACGTACTATCACAAAATTGCTTTGGAAGTAAATGTCGGGCAGAAATGTAATAAAATCTCAAGATGTTGCTCGCTAATCGCAACGCTATTTATGATTTGTTCTGTGCTGTGTGTGTGACACGCGCAGTCAACGCAACAACGTTACTAACTAGTTTGCCACTTAACCTCTCCTTTACTAACAAGCATTCAGCACCACAATCGTAAACAAAACAATACAGCTCACCCTTTATGTTCTAACGTGTCTGGGAGTAGTTATACGACGCAAACATCCACTCGCCATTGCTGCTTGCAGCACATGCTCCACCTCCACCATCTGCTTAGTTGCCACTGCTCGTGCACCGATCCGCGATACGTCCTGGTTTCCCACTCGCAGCACACGAAGGGCTTCGCTGACGGCTGCGGCTGCTTGGCTCGATTCTTAAAGTCACCCCACGTCATTCCTTGGTATTCTATTTGCATAAGCCATGTTGATGCTGCTTCTTTGTGTACCTTACCGATGGCCACAACAAGTTGACCACCTTGCAGTGAATTTTCAGCAAAACTCAAATCAGCTGTCGTGCACTGTTATGTTCGCACACGCCTCTTAACACGTGTTCTAACGGGAACGGGATACGACGCACCCAAACGCCAGTTAGTTAGAGACGCCGTTTTTTTTTCAAACATGGCGGTAGGCGCCACTGCTTTGTCTGGGTCCAACTCGAACAGATCCACACGTTCGCATGTTTGCACTTTGTTTTTCAAATGTCAACGGTCACTTTCACTTTTAGCGTTCTCATTTTGCGCTTGAACCAACACGAATCCCACTTCTGATGACGGAGAGGGTGTATGTTTGTCTCGTCATCATCAGGCATATTTTAATTAGTGTGGGCGTACTATGGGCAGTGTTAGTTATTGCGCAATAGATAAACTGTCTACAGTTCAAATCAGATTATAATTTTACAAACAAATTAATCACACTAGCGAATCACACACTGTGGTACACAATTCAACTACTATTAGACAATAACAGGGTGGTATCATGATGATAGTTTCAACAAAACGTAGGACAGTTCCGAAGCGTCTGCCTGCTCGATCACCGGGATAAGGAATGCGCCACTTGACGCGTTCTCTTCAATCTCGTAACCGAACGGAAACGTCCCGACTCTGTCAAAACACGCCAACTCCAGTCTTGATAGTTGCCGCTAGGTGGCGTGCCTTGTTTTGTTGTAAACGTCAATTGCCGGATGCGACATATATATATTTTTTTTATGAACGTTGCCCACACACTAGGAATTTCTCCTGTATTGTGGGTGCGTTTACAAACATTTAAACTCATCATACACAAACAGCCAGACCCGGAACAACTACTTGTAGGTCATACAAATATGACATCCTTGCGGGAATCGAACCTGCGACACGCAGCGCAGCAGCATATTGAACTCATCGAAACAAATCATATGACTCCAAACTCGAGGGGTTTATTAGTAGACCCTAGTTTCACTATCGACCTCCTGGCACCATCATCAGACCCTCGACACTAAGTGCAATATGTTGGACTCATCAAAATGAATCATATGACCCCAAACTCGAGGGGGTTACTAGTAGCCCCTGAAGAGTTCCACTATCCAGAACTCTTCAGGGGACAGAAGGTTCTGGCTCCATCATCAGAGCCTCGACACCAACGACACGAAGTGTAATCTATTGGACTCATCAAAACAAATCATAGGAGCCCAAACTCAAAGGGTTTACTAGTAACCACTGAAGAGTTCCACTATCCACCTCCTGGCTCCATCATCAGAATATCAGCTCCATGATACCAAATTATAGTTTTGTCTTCCGAATTACATAATACATACAAAGTTTTATTTTAATACGACAATAATTTAGAAGTAGGTTAAAATTATTTACTTCTATAATTTTGTTACGTCTGATAGTTTTACCTACTAAAAAATTAAACTGATTAATACTAAAAGAATAAGATTATAAAATAGGTAATTTCTCAACCACACGGTTGTTACGCCGTGAGATTCTCAAAAAATACGATGTTTTTCCTTCCCGTAGGTAGTGAGAGGTGATTGCAAAGCGCGTCAATCGAAACATCTTATACTCAGTCTTGTAACGAAACCATAGCGCGATTCAGAAAAACTAACAACGCCATCTATCGAAGAAGATGGAAAACTTAACACAATCGAACAGAATGTTACTAACTTAGTAATTGAAATTTTGCTTCTAGTATTGATTAAAATTCTGAAAACCTTATATAAATACTGATCAATAATTTTTTTGTTATTTTTCGCCTTTAATTATTGAAAAAAAATATAGAAAAATAAAATACATAGATGGTATTTTCTATGTTATTGGATGTCGAACAAACCGTCAGGCCACCTGGGGGCTTAAAAAGGCCACTTTGGCAGAATCATAAAAGGATAACGTTATGGACTGTTAAGTTAATCGTATCAAATCCCATTGGTGAAAGATTTTTCAGTTATTTTTTTTTGGTCTGTGCTAAAATACCAATCAATCCAATCCAATCCCAATCTCTTTGATTATAAGTTACGTAGTGCAGCGAAAAAAAGAAAAACACGGACTGTCTTCGCCATATTATGATTCATAATGTTATCCTTTTATGATTCTGCCAAAGTGGCCTTTTAGGCCCCCTGATGGTAATTGGCAGAGACGTTGAAATAACAAAGTCGTAATGTCTATTGTGCCTGAAATGGGTACACCAAACAAACATAAAACCGGAACATATTTGGATGATTCGATTTATCTGTTTTAAATAAACTTTCCTAGTATTCGGCTACTTCGACCACATACTTCGACAGCGTTACCGTTGGACTCGCAAAGGTAGTTATAGTGCAGACGTTTTTGCACAGAGAGCACAAGAGATGAGACATCGTGCGATGTGACTCCACAGTCGCCCTGTGCTGTGGCTCATCGGACTAGGCCGGCCTGACTCAGATTTGTGTCAGAAATAGGAATTATGGTTAGCACTACTCCGGACGAGTTCCTTCACACGGAGATATATTGGAAAAATTGCTGCTGAAATGACACCAAGAATTTTTGCAGTACCTAAATAGTATAATATGATAAAATCGTAGTGTGTTGTAGCTCTACGTATGGTACCTACCTCATTAGAGAGAAAACGTGGGATGCTGAAGTTTTCTTAACCCGCAGTTTTTATGACTTGGTTGGTTTGATGAGTCACGAGGGACCTACCGACTACTTAGTTACTGAAACAAATTATTCCAGTGCTGACTATAAGGCTGGGGTCGATTGGCAGTGGTTTTCAGCACCCCCCGCGGACGCAATATGGCAGGAAAAACTAAAATACGAAGGTGTACAAATTTATAATAATCTACCAGCAGATATTAGGGGCACATCTTCTTTTAACATATTCAAATCTAAACTCAAGCAGTTCGTCACTAACAACACAAAACTATTAAGTTAACGACTTATGCTAGTCGTACACACAAAATACGACATCACACCTACCTACATAATACATAATCAGCCTATAATGTTCCCACCGCTGGGACACAGGCCTCCTCTCTGTGAGAGAGAGTGGGCCGTAATCCACCACGCGGGCCCAGTGCGGGTTGGCAGATGTCACATGTCTTCGAATTTTTGGTTCTAGGACATGCCGGTTTCCTCACGATGTTTTCCTTCATCGTTTTGAGAGCAGTGTGGTGATGAAATAATTTACACAAAGTAAAGCGCTTATCTGGGTTCGAACCTGCGACCTACATACAACTCGTAAGTCGCGGCCATTACCACTTGGCCACCACTGCTCTTACTTACCTACCTACCTACATAAAAAAAAAACAAAACTATTAGCTACTGGACTTCCTTACCTTACCTAGTTATGTATTTATTCGCTAAGTGAACAATGTATGTTCTTTTAGAATAAATAAAGAATCTTTAAACCCAAAGTGTGCCAATACGATTCTCTAAGTTTAGTGACTGCCCTGTTGGTCTTGTGATGATCCTAGGTTCGATTCCCGGGTCGGGCAAAGTGTTATTGTGTTTTTCCATTGGGAATTTCTTAGTAACAGCCCAGAGATTGGAATTTTTTTTATCTTTTTAATAAGAAACATTTTAACGTGCTGGTCTTTCAACATCATTTATGTTTGTTTTCAACATTAATGATTTAACCAATATTTTGATTTAAAAGAGTGTCCATGAAATTTTCTTGTCCGTTCTTCTCTATAGGAATCTACTACGCTTTGCAATGGGTAATTCTGTAACTTCATCTTTCTGACGAAGCGACAATTCAAAAGTGCCTGTAATTGGTTTAGCAAAATAAATGATCTGAATTTGAGTTTGAGTTTGAATAAGGACCGAATACTCTTTACTCTGGATTAATTATTACAGAACTTCAGAATGTACCATACATTAAAGATTAATTTATATTCTTTGTAACAAGTTGTCATCGATTGAGCACTATTCATAATTATATTCATAATAATTATTTATATTTAAATCGCATTAAAAAGTCAGTTTGATGATTAAAACCTCACATTCATGTATCCAACGGTCACCTGCACTTGAATCACTGGGCCAAATCAGTAGTAAAGGTCATTATGTCACCGGACCATTTGAGTCATTAAACCGCTGTGCTAACGACCAAGTGTGGTCCGATTCAATTCCAAACGGGCGCGACCCTAAATATGGGGTGTTGGTGCAGTATATGCAAAGTTTTCAGATATTATTTTGTATAAAATGTAGGCAAATGATAAGGTAGCCGTGGTGGCGGTGTGGGCCGAGTGGTGTCCAAGGATTGGAAGCCGAAATGTCGGTGGTCCGGCGGCGAGATTCGTAGACGATATTGTTACCATCCCGGGTAGAACCGGGAAGCTGGCACAGGGGCGTGGGAAACGAGAGGCCGGCCGCTCAGCAATGGATGAATTCGAGCTATTGATGATGATGAAATGAGAAGGTAAAACAAAATGTAATAATTATAATCTGTTTATTCAAAAACGGTTAGGTATGAAAATGGTCAGCATGCTTTAGTCATTAGTGGATCCCAAATAGCAGGAAAGGACTTCGCCAGGCCCAGAAAGAGATGGCGGGAAGAGCTGGACTTCGTTAAGGATCAGCCCGCAATCGCGCACTCTGGGAAAAGCGGAAAGCGGGAAGGGAGGTCTTTGCCTGCGGTGGGACTAGGAACAATAGTAATATTTGGTTATCGTGTTGTATGATTGTTAATAGCAATTAATAAAACATTTTAAATAATTAAATATTCTAATACCCAATACCTATCGGAAGATATTATCGATTTTAGGATTCGATAATTTATTATAAGTCGACGACACTCGAGCGCGGGCAGCTTAAAATCTTGACGTGTAAATACTGTGCGGACGTGGATTGGATTGGTAGATTTATTTTACTGTGTAACTTTGTTTGTCCAATAAAATAGTTATAAAACATAGTGACCTCAGTTTTACTACAATTTTCGAGAGATAGAGAGAGACTATGTATCGTGATCTAAACATGATCTGCCTGAATAAAATTTAATTAAATTAGGAAACTTTAAACTAAGGTATATTTAGAGTGAGTTATTACCTACATGCTATTTGTTTCACATTTTTTATCACACAGCCTCTTTTTCTTCAGCAAAAAGTCCGCAATTCAGTCCAACATTATAAATATGGCAGATTACACAATGTACTACAAAAAGACAAGCAATTAGGCGCGGGTTGCGATATATCACGCCGGACAGGTAGCAACATGTTGTCGTGATGTCTCCTCTAATGGAGGCTGATTGTGGCCCAACTAAATTCTGTTGTGGGTACCTAACAATGCGTTTTACATGTCCTGAATCAAGATTTTGAGCTGGAATTAGAATTTTCGAAGTAAACTTACCAACCACAATTTTGAAATGAAAAGTACTAACTTTTATCTGCACTTTTATTATTAAGTTCAGTTTTCTTCCATTATCTTTTTATTGTACCTATCCGTGTCCATATAACGATTTTTTAGCAAAATGTCACGACTGTCTTAAATATGTTCACTTGAAACATAAGGTACTTAGAATGCTTTCCAATCCTTTTCATCCCTTTGTAAACTCTCCTTTTATACGAAATTAAGGTATGAGCAGTGAGGTGGTGCCTCACTGCTCACACCTTAATTTCGGATTCTTTCAACAAAAACTTAAAACAAACTCATATAAGTAGGTACTTATTTGTTGCGGTAAAAATATGAATAATAAAGGTGTTACATGCTCTGTGGGTCCGAGTGCGACCAGTGACAAATGGTTGCAATATTTCTTCAGTTGAAGAAGGGACGAGATATTGTGGCAATGAATTATACAATTTGTTATGCTTTGTGCCCAAGGGACTGTTTTGGGGGTGCAGTTGACTATTACAGCTTCTTCTTGTATACGTTTGTCTGACTTTATTGCGTATTTTTTAAAATTTAATCTTGTTAAGGAAATACTAAGCAATTGCTATTTCTGGGGTGTTTTGTTTTTGTTCTCCGTGAAACAAAATATTGATGACGAAAAGCTTTTTTTTGTGGTATTTGAACAAACAATTATGGGTCACATGGGACAAGAAAGTAAGAAAATAGATATAACTTTACAATTTTTTTGTATCGAGAAAAATTCATTGAATCGTGTATTCCTTTTACAGACCAAAGAGTCAAAAAAACATTACCAAAATGTTAAATCCCTATTCCACATACTTATCAAGTTACACGAAGTAGAAAAACCACATTTTTTTTCAATTTATCACCTTAAGACGTTCAGTGTCCCGGAACGTGTGAAGAAAATTCTTTAACCTATTTTCCTAAACAGCATTTTACTACCTTTTACCTTTGAATCAAACTTTCAATTTAATAATAAACGGGAGACGTAGAACGGTTATGATAGTGGCGAGTAAATACAATGGTTTACGGTTGGCCGTGATATTTAATTGAATAATGACTACCAGTAAACAAAGGCGTAATAAGCTATTAATCTCGCTTGCACAACAGCTCAGCGGAACCACGGAACGCGTTTTCACCGAGTCCAAAAGTGAACGGCGAGAAAAAAATGAGCTAGCAAAATGAGTTTTTTTTTCTTTTTGGCGAGGACAAGAGTTCAAACGCTGCACTCTGGTAAATAAAACTGTGACTTACTCAATACTCAATTCTTTATTGCATTCCACAATGTAGGCTTAGGTGGTAAACATTTGCCAAAAGAAACAATCATGGACCCTGTCGGGCACAGCAAAAGATAGATAGGTATGTGGAGAAGAGGACTTATCATTTATGTAATCTAATTTATTGTAAACTTATTCTAAACACACTTTTATAATATAATTAATGTATACTAATAATAATTATTTAACATTTTACTTATTGTTTACTTAATTTTTTCAAGGATTTATCATTTAGATATTCGTTAACACTATAATAACATTTGCTTATTAGTAGCTTTTTTAATTTGTTCGTGAATATATGGAGTTTTTTTTCATTTCTTATGTATTCGGGTAACATATTGTAAATTTTGATTGACATAACTAGTCATTGTCATAACTACTTTTATTATTTAATAAAAACATATTGGTACCACTCAATAAGTCATTATCATCTTAGCCAGTTTTAACCATATTGCACCCTAATTGCGTAACGTACTTTTAATTTGAAGGATATTGCTAATCTATTGCTTGTTATGTTCGAAAAATGTGTTTCTTCAACAACGTAAATAAAGCAATGAATGTTTTTGAACTGTCGTGTTGTGTTATGCAATTACCTACCTTGCTGATCCTATTTATTTCTATTTTGCGCTGCTGGAGGGTATCCAGATGGTCCCCACCACTCTATGGACGTCGGCTTTCGGGGTCTGACCAAAGGATATCTGCGGTCCACGGCGTCACAAAATAAAAAACCCTTTTACACAAGTATTTTGGTAATCGAGAAAAGAGTTGATATCTCATAATTATGTTCGTGGTAGCACCGGGAGTCTGCTAATGAAAACAAATGAATATCGTACGCTCATCGCTACTTTCATGAGGCATTCTTTTGTACTAATAAATTTTAGCCAAGATGAATAATTAATGTTCTAGAAGGGAGAAAATTTTTGCCATTTTTCACTCATTAACGCACCCTTTTTCGATGTAGACCATAATATTGTGCGATGCCGTTTTATTTAACGCTGTGCACTAGCTAGCTGTATATACTCCCTCTCACTGAGAGTGGAAGGTCTGTGTCCTAGCAGTGGAAACGTTATGGGCTGATAATGTAATATATAAAAAAAAACGGTAGTATAAAATTAAACGCGGTAGTCAGACAAAATGGAGTTTATTCATCTCAAAATAAATAAATAAAATAGACGTAGACACCCTTTATTCTAGGTATATAAACTCATCTAAAACATAACTCAACACTTTCGATGCTCATCTTTTGTTCTGCATTACGAATGTCTCCGATCCACATATTAACTATTGGTAGTCTGTACACGTTAGCACTTTGTAGTTCTATGATAGTACTTTTCCATTCAGTACTTCCTTCCTGAAACATCAATTTTTTCGGATTAATTTATTTTTTCATAAACTTTTTGCAAGAATAGGTGTGTCAGATAATTCACAAATTTTCCTATAAAAAAATAAAGTCCTCCAGACCGTATTTCGGCCACGGCGGCCAATCTCAACGGAGACTAGCCTTCGGCGCGGGAGATATTATAGTGCACAAGAGTGCGCGCAGACACAGGTGTACTCCCTCTTCCCTCACTCTCATAGTCCGATGGGACGGCACAATGAGCTCCCTTTATCACCCTATTTCGTTTGATCCACGACATTTTGACCACCCTGTATATAATAAATATAAGGCATCAACATTCAGAATAAAGAGTATAAGTAATAATATCTTACTCTGCATTCGTCAGTAGCTTCTGGTACGGAATAAAAGATAGGTGATTGGTCCGTCGTATATGGTCCAATCACCACATCATTCCAAGCCCACAACTTCACTGAAGAAGACATGTTGTGTTTAGAGTATGGAACTGAGTCCAGACAGTTGTATTTTAGTGTTTGGCGAACGGATTCTGATTGATCGCGCAACCATGTTAATTGTTCTACTGATATCTGTAACAAAAAAATCGATCAATTATAATAATAAACCATTTATTATCAGGTAACAAAGACCCATAGATACATACCTTAACCTAAGTATACACAATAATATAGTAAAAAAAAAAAAAAAAAAAAAAAAAGAAAAAAAAAGCTAATGAAAGGATTCATCTCATCTGCCTAGCATTTTCCCAAATATGTTGGGGTCGGCTTTCAGTCTAACCGGATGCAGCTGAGTACTAGTATTTTACATGTAGCGACTGCGTGTCTGACCTCCACAACCCAGGTACCTACTGGGTAATACGATACCCCTTGGTAAGACTGGTTGTCAGAGTTTCGAGCTTCTGACGACCCTTAATAACTGCCAAAGATCTACGAATGACAACGAGGCACGCAGGAGTCTTAATAAGTAAAAATGGTCACCCATCCACAGGCCAACCGCGGCAAGCGTGGCTTAACCTGTTCGATCGCCCCGTGCGGATGTTATTACTTAGCCTCAAGTATGAAGGGATTATGATAACTAATAACTTCTTGTGCATTAATAATAAAGACAAGTGAAGGACAGGTGAAGCACAGGAGGTTCCTCGCGTTGCCGATTATGTTTGGGCCGAGTAGATATCTATACTGTTTAAATATTTTAAGAAAGTCAGCACTTGTCATTTGCTTAGTACCGCTATTAGATAACAGATAGCGTTGTGCCATGACGTCACTTTTGTAAGACCCCTCCATGCCGCGGAAAGCACGTTAAACTGTTGGTCCCGGCTGTCATTCGTGGATCTTTGACAGTCGTTACGGGTCAAGTCCAAAAATCTGACAACCACTCTTACACGATGTATCATCGTATTACCCAGTAACTGGGTTGTGGAGGTCAGATAGGCAGTCGCTCCATGTAAGCTGCATCGAGTTAGAGCAGAAATCCAGAGTCCAGGCTGCTGCTGAGAAATTACAGATGGAAAAACTCAATAACACTTTGACGGGAATCGAACCCAGGACCTCATTGCTTATCTGTAGCACTTTAAGTAAGTGTAGAAGAAAAGGGATGATATGATCCCAAGTTCTAAACACCACGGAGGACTTCAGTTTACTCAAGCAAGAAGATCCGCGATACGAAAAAGTAAAGATATTTTTAAATAGAATTCCTATAGATTTCTAAATGTAACTTACATTATATAATCCCTTCATATCAACGCCCATTTCGTTCAACCAGAATGCTCCTTTACTGGGATTATGATTACACTCTGGGGTTTTTTTACTTATCCTGATACATGTCTCCAGGCTTGTCATATTGCAGAAAACTTGAATTGAATTCGCTGGTGGTCCCAAATAATACATGCCTGCAACAAGTGTCATTTATGTTAAAACTAGCTGCGCCCCGCGGTTTCACCCACGTAAATGTCGATTCCGTGGGAATATCGGGATAAAAAGTAGCCTTTATGTTAATCCAGGGTGTCAGCTACCTCCATACAAAATTTTATCAAAATTGGTCTAGCCGTTTGAGCGTGAAGAAGTAGCAAACATATAAACACACACTCACTCACAAACTTTCGCCTTTATAATATTAGTGTGATGATTTGATTTTGATATTAGTAATGACTACTAACATAGTTTTAAGACCTTCGTAACTAACAATTATAGACTAAAAATTACTTTGAAATACTTAAATGAATATCATCATCATCACCTATTCACTGGAAATATAGGGTGACGGGTAATTAGTGACCGATACTTAAACACGTGATTATACTCATCATTATGAACAACTTTTACTATGGGACCAAACCTGAAATCGCGAAAAAAAAAATCAGCTGCTCCTTACATTTTGACGGGTTAAGCGAACATAAATGTAGGGAACAGCTGATGTTTTTTTCGCGATTTCAGGTTTGGTATATATATATAGACATAATAATAAATAACATTCTATTTAAGAAGTTATGGTAAATTAGTCACTTACAGGCGTACACAGCACTTACACAAAAAAAGAACTTCTTAAATAGAATAGAAAAATTAATTAGAAACAAAGCACAAAACATAAAGTAAAAACAAAATCATAATCGATATTAGAATTAATAATTAAAACCAAAATTATGATCAGAATCATAATTAAAATTAAAGCATTACGATTAAAGTAAAAAAAAAATTAAATAATAAACAGTAAAATTCATAGTCAAAATTCAAAACAGTAGAACGCGATAACGAGTGCAACAAGAGAACAATCCAAAATTAGCAGGCCGCACATGTGGCAAAAAATAAAACAATTAACAATAATTTATAATATTAGATATTAGTGTGATGATAATAATATATGAATAACCAATGGTGAAACCGTAGACCCATCATATACCACATACTCGATCCTATATCAAGGTACAGCACGTATCGAAAGGTGTGGTCAAATTTTGCTTGTGTGGTAACGACCACCAAACTGAACAACTTTCTCCATGTGATCAACATCGTAATCGAGAAAAAATAATCGGTCCCGTTTTTACCCTTTGGTTACGGAACCCTAAAAACGGTGAAATATTTGTTCGACCCAAAAATGATAAAGTAAACCTAAAAGAACCTAACCTTACTGCGATCACATTTAATTTGAAGAACTTTTATAAATGTAATACCTATTCATAATAATTTTATGTATTCTTCTCACCACTGTTTACTTCGGGTCCTGCAGATTTACAAGGAACCTCTGCTGGGCTATCCAGTGTCCCGAAATCATAATCGTCATCTCCCCCTAAATCTATAGCTGTAATAAAATATTAGGTAACATTTAATAAGTTAGTAGGTGCCTAAAGCACTGGGCACATTGACGTGAATCCCGCGTGTGACTCGTCCCTTGTTCTAATAGTTAGGAAGTCTCGCGACTATTCGCGCCAGTTTGAACGTCATCCAAGTTAATTGACACAACCGGCGCCAGTGAATGTCCCGCATTCGCTTCTGTTTGGCCTGAGCTTTGTTCAGCGCAAGGCAGCAGCAGGGCTAACTGCCCAGGAAGCGCTGGAAATATATATTTTACTTACGTAGTATAAGCATATTCTGCCTATCGCATGCGACAGGTCAGCATCATATTTGCTGTGAGAGCTGAGGAAGTTGTGCATTTGTATTGTGCTTTTCCCTTCGCATCATAAGCACTAACGCGAGTGCAACTAGAGGCTCCATATTCACTCATAAAATGAACAATAAGACCGTATCCCTCGAATACTCAACGAAAATGATCGCTTCCTACATGATCTATGTCGTAACGTCAAGTCGCAAACGCGTACGACAGCTGTGCGTCTAGTCGCAGCGACAAGACGCAGAAGCGTACGACAACTATGCGTCTTGTTGCAGCGACAAGCTGCACAGTTTGCTGGCACTTAAAGTACAGCTCCACTAATCAGTTCTTAATTCATAGGTTTTAGTTGTCAAAAACTATAAATGCTTACCATTTGGAGTATCATGGCAAGGGCAAACCCCGCGACTTCCAGGAGCTCCAGGAGGTCCCATTGGGCCAGGCAACCCCATCAGCCCCGCAGGTCCCTACAGAATTTACACAACAGTTGTTAGGTCAACAATTTATGTGCAAAAATACTAAATTCTTTGCAAGTGTACAAAGTATGTCATTGCACTCGAGTCGATACTGCTCTTGCTGCCCAAACCGAAAGCGAGGACCAAAAGGAGCCGGGAATGCAACGACATTTATTCACGACAATATCAGATATTATGTTTATAAAAATATGATTCACGACCGTAAAAACAGACTATGGATTTAGAGACAGACAATTCAAATTTTTCATCTCTTTATTTGTGGTTGTAATGGGAATCGTAGCACTATGTTTTATTAGGTTTTTATTTTTTATTTTTTATTTATCCTTTTGATAGATTCTTATTTTGTAAATGTGAGGACTTTGTAGGCCTTGTAGACTTTAGATCTGTAGACCATTTTTTATTTTTTATCAAGTACCTGATACTTGTTGACAGGCCTACGCTATCCTCCCATTCCTACTGTAATTTGAAAATATTCTAAAAGCCAATTATTTTTAAAAAGAGTAACCGTGGAGTTTCTTGCCGGTTCTTCTCCATAGGAAACGACCAATTGGAACCGTGCACCTAGCTTCTGACGTTTCATAAGTGCCCATGTAGGCTTATGTGAAATAAAATATTTTGATTTTGATTTTTTTTAGAGAATTATAATCATTACAGCCGAAAAAAACCGGGCAAGAGCGAGTCGGACTCGCGCACCGAGGGAGGCTGTTTGCAAACTTCGGAGATAAGGTGGGGGGAACGGTATTTTTTTTTACATTTTTCATCAAAAGTCGAAAACTATGTAGCCAAAAAAAAAAGAAAAAATGTTTGAGAATGTGCGAATTGCGCTCTTTCATATGATACCCCACATGCCCTAGTAGCCCCACTTCGAATTTGTCAGACCCCCTTTCAATCTCTGTTGCATAAATATACACATATATTTATATTTCTTTCTTAATTGCAAAATAGTTGAGCATACGTCATCTAAAACTATTCCAAATTTCAAGTTGATAGCATTAGTAGTTCTTGAGATATCCAGCTGTGACAGACAGAAAGACAGATTTAGTCTGACCATATGGGTTCCGTTTTTACCATTTTGGCACGGAACCCTAAAAAGGTAGTAAATTTTGGTATTTTCTAAACATCAAATATCTCTATTGGTCCAGGGGTCCTGACGCTTACAAATCATAGGGAAAATGCCTACAAGTCTGCGGGCGGTGGAACCGCCTGGCGCGAGCGTCAGTCGCTCGCCCGCGTGAACCATGGGACTGTCACCAAGGAAAAAGTCGCCATATAATTTTGTGTCATTTCATGTTCATTTCGTAATGTAAGGTTGATTAAATTGTCGATTTATTCTTAATAAAGTTATGTCAGTCACACAAAATTTTCACCATTTTTCCATTTTCACCAGGCTGTCCCTTCATACCTGCAAATCCAGGAGCACCCTGTTAAAGAAAGACATTTATGTATTATTATACACACGCTTACACACGTCATACTATTATTTATTTCTTCGTTTACATTAGTAATTTTAATGGTGTACAGATAATAAAAAGCATTCTGTCCATCTATCTATGCAAGATTGAAATGACCGTGAATATGTTTGTTAGTTTGCTAAATAAAAAAACCGGGCAAGAGCGAGACGGACTCGCGCACCGAGGGTCCGTACCATCATATGTTTTTGAATTTTCATCGGCGAGGCCTATATTCGTTAGAGAATTCTAACACTGCGCACTGCGGTATAGAATATTGCAATTTTAGGTCTGTCTGTCACCAGGCTGTATCTCAAGAACCGCGATAGCTAGACAGTTGAAATTTTCACAAATTATGTATTTCTGTTGCTGTTAAGGGGGGGCTCCCATACAACAAACGTGTTTTTTTTTCCGGTGTTTTTGCCTTGTGGTACGGAACCCTTCGTTTACGAGTCCGACTCGCACTTGGCCAGTTTTTTCTTAATTTCTGTCTGTTTTACTTAGTGGCTCGGCTACAAGCAGCAGCTTGCAGACTCCAACAGTTTCTGCAAACAACATGGTCATATTCACAACAAACCGTTTGCGTGGTATACCGTTTTGCCATCTGTCGTGTTTGTGCATGTAAGCTGCTGCGTGTAGCTTAGGTCCTACGACCCATCGTTTTTCTATTAATTCTAGTATAATAAAATAATAATAATTCCAGCCTATTAATTTCCCACTGCAGGGCAAAGGCCGCTACTCATACTCTCAATTATTACCATGTACCTATATTTTTTATTTTTGTTCAAGACTTACTGAGAAACCAGGTTCTCCTCTATCTCCTGTATCACCGCGTGGACCTTGAGGTCCCTGAAAATAACACACCATTAAGTTAAAAATGTATTTTCACTCCTCATGCTCTAAAAGTTCGTCTTTATGTTGTATTCCTCACCATTTTTCCATTTTCACCTGGCTCTCCCTTCATACCTGAAAATCCAGGGGCGCCCTGTTAAAGAAATACATTTATGTATTATTAATTATTATATACACACGTTTAAACATACACACGTCATATTATTATTTATTTCTACGTTTGGATTTGTAATTTTTTATGGTGTATATAATAAAGAGCATTTTATCCATTTATCTATGCAACCTACAAATAATAACCGCGATTATGTTTGTTAGTTTGATAAGAAAGACTTTTCATTTGGAAAATATATGAGTGAAAAACGATGTCAGATGTACTCGTGTACCACATGTTCTTATACGTGCCGCTGCAGACACAATTTGTCGAAGTGGAGGATCACAGACCACAACACCGAATGCGAGTGCGGTGCTTATGACCAGACCATGCCCACTTGCTGGATTGTCCTAAGTGCTCGTTCACCTGCACCTTGGATGACCTAAATAGTGCCACTGATGGCACAATCAAAGTGGCCACCTACTGGGCACAAACTATATAAAAAAAAAAAACAACGAGTAAGAGTACCATCGACAAGATAAAAGAAGAAGTTCATATACACCCTTGATTTTATTCCCTATGTTCTGTCTGTTTTACTTAGTGACTCGGCTACAAGCGGCAGCTTACAAGCTCCAACAGTTTCTGCAAACAACATGGTCATATTCATAAGAAACCGTTTGCGTGGTATACCGTTTTGCCGTCTGTCGTGTTTGTGCATGCAATCTGTTGTGTGTAGTTTAGGTCCTACGACCTATCGTTTTCCTATTAATTCTAGTATAATAATAATTCCAGCATATTAATGTCCCAGTGCAAGTTAATTTTCCAGCAAAGGCCGCTTCAAACCGTTTGCGTGGTATACCGTTTTGCCATCTGTCGTGTTTGTGCATGTAAACTGCTGCGTGTAGCTTAGGTCCTACGACCCATCGTTTTCCTGTTCATTCTAGTATAATAATAATTCCAGCATATTAATGTCCCAGTGCAAATTAATGTTCCAGCAAAGCCCGCTTTAAACCGTTAGCGTGGTATATACCGTTTTGCCATCTGTCGTGTTTGTGCATGTAAGCTGCTGCGTGTAGCTTAGGTCCTCCAACCCATCGTTTTCATGTTCATTCTAGTATAATAAAATAATAATAATTCCAGCCTATTAATGTCCCACGGCACGGCAATGGCCGCTTCTCATAGGTACTCTCAATTACCATGTTTATATATATTTTATTTTTGTTTAAGACTTAGTAACCTGAGGCGCAATTCTTGTTATTTCAAGAACGTTTACAGTTTAATATCAGTCTCAATCTGTCAAAAATACCTCTATTTCCCTACATTTTTGACAAGTTTTTGAAATTTGTTTGTCGCCAAGATGAGACTGCGACTATATTTTGAACGTTTTAAATTAAGAGAATTGGCATTCACCGCGTGGACCTTGAGGTCCCTGAAAATAAAAATGAGTTAATTAACCATTTATTATAATTTATAGATTTGTTTGTCTCTGGAATGACAATGCTTAATTTACAACGTGGCGATGAGGTTATTCATTAAATTATACTATGTATCCAATATGACGTCCTTTGAACATATTACACTAAAAAAATATTATTTTTTTAAACGATTACAAAATGATGACAAACCAAAATGTGCCCAGCACGCCACTGTTCGACTACATGACAGACTTTGACGCCGAGGGCACGTTTTTGATTTTTTGACGTGTGGCGGTCAAAAGGTTAAAAACTACTTAAAAATAGGACCTCCGAATACTTGCGTAAAGGACCTTTTCATCAAAGCGCTTGCCAAAAATGGTGATTGTGACAACGTAACATTTTTCAAAATGGTCATAAGTAACATTTGTTACCAGCGCTTATATCAAGGCAAACGGATAACGGATGCCCAAGGAAATTTTTGTTATCGCAGTGACCAGCAAAAGAGAATTCTAGAGTTTGCGCCTGTGGGACAGCATTGAGCAATAAAAACTTACGAATTACACAGAAACATACGATGACTGCGCGACTCCACAAAGTCATCTTATGTTTCTGTATATTTCTTTACAGTAGGTAGGTAATATAAGTACTTATCTACAATTGCATATTTATATCCTTGTACAATTTACCTGCTCTAGGAATCTATTTGTAACTGTAGCTGGTAGGTACCTACCCTTTCCTGTTGGGGTTAATTATTGTACTATGCTATAACGTTCGCGGATCGGATTAACGATATACCAGTGCTTAGATATGAACAAAAAGATAGATGTTTTTATATTTGTAATACTACTTACAGGAGAACCAATGTCACCTTTCTCACCACGCTCCATATCTGGTTTACTATAATAAAAAAAAAGAACGTTTGTCAAAAAATTTAATTATTTCACTCGATGCAGGTGCAATTGCATCCCAACTTCCAGAATACAGGAGGCTAAGATGGGGCATTCATTGGTTGGTATAATGCAATAAAACAAGGGAATTGTCGATTTTCTAGACAACTAAACCATTTTCCAAAAGTCTGTTCACAGATTTTGTTGATATCTTTCGATTTCTTTTCGTGTTCGTTCTAAATAGACACTGCTATGCTTGCATAGAAACAATATCTAGGTACTTGTACACGCTTGCCTTTGGACCCGGCTGTCATTCATAGATCTACAACAGACGTTACGGGTAGTCAGAAGCCCAAAAGTCTGACAACCAGCCTAATGTAAGCCTGTGTAGGTTTGCCTGCGCAGGTCAACCACACTTCAGTAGCGTGTCACGTTCCGGTGTACCGAAGCGGTCTTCAGTTCTTTTACAGGTACACCGTACGGTGTCACTCGAAAGAATTGGTTTTCGATTTTGCGCCGGTCGCCTGCGCAGGTTAAAAAAACTGCACAGGTCTATTCTCACACACACTCCGGTTCACCTGCGCTGGCATACGTGCACAGGAAGGCCTCTCCGGTGGACCGTAGTGTGTGTGCGTGTGTGGTTATCGGTGTTACCCAGTAACTGGATTGTGGGGTCAGATAGGCAATCACTGGATCCGATAAGACTGAAAGCCGATCCCAACATAGTTTGATAAAGCCTAGGCAGATTGATTGTTTACGCTTGTCGCCAATTTATATTTGACACTAGCACTACACTGACACACTCCTCTTATTTAATAAACAATATAAATAATTTACTTACAATGGTCAAAGAGCAGGTAGCTGAAAAAAAACATTGAAAACTTATATTAGGAAGTTAGGCTAGAGGTTCAGAAGAAGAGTTCTTTGCTCTGTAAGATTGCGTTTTTGATTTTTTGACGTGTGACGGTCAAAAGGTTAATCTCCATCGAGGGTTAGAGACGTTAAAACGGTGAAAGAAAACCGAAAACCGGCATGTCCTAGAACCAAAAATTCGAAGACAAGTGACATCTACCACCCCGCACTGGGCCCGCGTGGTGGATCAAGGCCCACTCCCTCTCACAGAGAGCAATGGGAGCGTTATAACAGATATAAGAGATATTATTAGGTATTTATTGATTTTACTTACTATACTTTGTCGTGTATGTCGTTTCGCCATCACCCGTTTTCTAAAAGTAAAAAATAAAGTAAAATTCAAAAGTGGAAGAGTAGTATGAATTTGAAGGGATCCCTCTTTTCGCATAGTGTTCTTTTTCTAATATACTTTGGCTTAGCTCTTTTGGTATAATTTGTTTTGCCATAATAATACTTTGCCATATTTGTTTTTGGCATACAGCTTAGGTTGGCATAATTATCTTTAAGGCTAATTTGTTTTGGCATAAATTTAATTCGCATAATACTAAACTAAAGTACTTTATAGGTATATGATTAAAGTATTGTCTTAAAAATTCAATATTAAGTTGTGCTACTAGGCGACGGGGATGCAAGAGCGAGCGAAGGGCACCTCGAGGTTCGGTTTGGTTGGGTTCCTTTAGACCCTGCAGACAGAAATAGGAGCCCCGCTCAGCGGGGCTCCGTTGACCTGACGTCGTTAGAAATAAAACTTGCAGCTTGCTAAATTTATGCTTTAGAATGTTATGCTTAATCATTATTATGATTAGAGAAATTATCCATAAAAAAATTATGCGTAAGCTGCTATGCGTAAATAATGTTATGCGAAAATATAATTAGGAGGAACAAAAGTATGCTAAGTTATATTAGGTCTTAAAATTTTATGCAAATGGATAGGGAACCGAATTTGAATACCTTATAATAAAGCTTATCTCATTTTTATGATTTGGTTTATGATGTACCTACTAGCTGACCCGACAGGCATTGTCCTGTTTATGATTCGAAAGACACGTGGCGCCATCTATTATCGTAATAACGTTATTGTTGTTTTCCTCGGGAACAACACTTTTTTTCGGGATGAAAGGTACCCTATGTCCGTTTCTGTACACCTGACAATGTATATGCAAAATTTCAAGATGGTCGGTTCAGGGGTTTAGGTGTGAAAAGGTAGCAAACAAACAAACTTACTTTCGCATTTATAATATTATAAATAGTTAGAATTACTTACAAGTGTCATTCCATTAATGTTTGCTGAAACAAAATCAAAAAGCGTAATTAATTATATGCTATTTTCTTGTAGAGAGATCGATACTAACAAGTTTTACATAGATATCTACACATACATAAACTAACGCCTTTTTCCCACGGGGATAGGTAGACACTACAGAACGCCAGCTACTAAAATCCTCACAAATCAAAATCAAATCAAAAGTGATTTATTCAAATTAGGCTGAGAATCAGCACTTTTCGAACGTAACATTTCCCTAAACGCCCACCCTTCACCACTTTCTAGTGCTTTCGCTGGCAAGAAGAAGTGGCGCAACAAACTCCCCAGCAGCAATCCTATAGGTAACACTACGTTTGGTACAATCAATAAAAATTCTACTTTTACATACCTACCAACTATCTAAATCGACACAAAATTTGTCTAAACTTTGGTTTTTACTAGACTGCGCCAGAAGGAGGGTTATGTTTTTCGAGTGTATGTAGGTATGTATGTAGGTAGGTATATTTCTTTGGCACTCTCTGTAGCCTAAACGGCTTGATCGATTTTAGTTTGAGAGGTGCCGTTGGATTCGTGTTAATTGTGAGAGTGACCCTGAGTATATCAAAATTAAAAAAATAAAACAAAATGGCTGATTTCTGGCGCCATATTGTCTTAAAAAAAAAAAAAATTTCTTAATGCCTATCGAGTGGGGTATCAAAATAAAGGGTTTTAAAAGCCGATTCCAAAAATATATATACAACTTATACTTATGGTTAACATTAATTCGAAGTGACAAATCACAAAAAACACGTACCAAATACTAAATCGTCTGCTAAATCTTTTACATTTGTAAACTAAAAAGCTGGAAATTAAAAAAAATAAAAAACCCGACTGCAGTAAACATTTTATTTTTTTTTGTTTTTTTTAATTACTTTCAGATTTAGATTTTCATGATTGTCGTCACAAACGTGTATTTAATACTAAAAACATTTTTTTTTCTTTTTAATCTGCGTACCCCAATGGAAAGAAGGTGCGAGTTTACGTAGGTATGTTAAACTACTATGATGTTTAGTTTGTTAAACGACCTTTGTGGCTGACTGTATACCTACTAACTCAGGATCACAGTTTATTATAAAAAAAAAAAAATTGTCAAAATAGTACCTACATTACGATACGTGTGACTTAAGTAGTTCGTTATTGCACGGCGTGAAATTAGCGTCTGCGCTTAGCGAGGGTGCTAAACGCAGTGCTTATTAGACTACTTAAGTCACACGTAATATACCTATACTATTTAATAGCTCATGTCAACTAAACCCACACTTAAGTCACGTTTTTCTGTGTGAAAATGGACTACTTAAGTCACAGCAAAGCGTGACTTAAGAGGAAATGCGGGTGGTCGTTTCTCCATGGAAACGCTCTCGCCTGTTTTCTTTCTGTTTAATAAAGCAATGTTCTTTTACAGAATAATAAATATTAACTACTTGTATGTCCCTATGTTTTCCTTTTTGATGATATATTATTTTTATAGGCACTAGAATCCAAAAAAATGCTGATTTAAACCGCTCTCAATACTCAATACTAAATACTTTATTGCATTCCATAATGTGTACATAATGATAGTCGGTATTTAAAAAAATCGAATCAAGAGAGGCCTTGTGTACAAATTTGACAACTATTAATGAAAAAAGAAAAACATAAGGTACATTGGTCCAATAAATTGGTCCGATATTGGAGGAAGAAATAGGTGACAGCCAAACCTCGAATTACACTTTTTACTTAGGATTTTTCAAAAGTCTCTCCGACCGCATTTCCTCTTAAGACACTTAAGTGCGTATTTAGGTCACAGAGCTATAAATAAAATTAATAACTAAATAGTTAGGTACCTGATGCATTTTGAAATCCAAGCGTTACACAAACAAAAAATACAATGAATTGGGACAATATGACGTCCATTTTTGTAATTGCCACAGACAGACTGACAGGAATAGGAAAATAGCATCCTTACTTATTGATTTGGGTTTTCCTTGTAAATTCTATAAATAACTGTACAAACACACAAGCAACACGCCATTAACTTAGTCATGTGGTGCAAATACTTCTCATTAGTAAGAAACTAGTTGATAGTTGAATTGAAATAAAAATATATCAAGCACCACCACCAAAATCCACCAACCACCACCAAAAACCATTAAAATAAAGCTGATATTTGTGAAACTTGAAATAATATTAATTTGTAACATAAGTTTGAATAGACTTTAGCCGCTATGATACTTTTAGGGTACAAAGAAACAAATCCATAGACCTCTACGCCGGAACCCGTGTGAGGTACCTAATAATATAAGTTCTATTAAGGCACTAAACCTAAGCATTCACTTGTAATGAGCATACCTACCTGGTAATGACAGATTTAAGTTGTTAAAATAAATACAATTGAATAATAATCGACTTATTTATGTGGAGATATTACATTTTATTAAATTCAATAATAATTAATTAATAATTATTATTAATTAAGTAATTAATTATTATTTTTTACGAAAGCATTACTTTTGTTCAGTTTGTTAAAAACCGGCGAATGCTCGTTGTTCTTTTACAAGAGAATGCTCTAGTTTACTAACACCTTTATTAACGCCTTCTTACTGCTCGTAACGCCCTCTGGTGTCAATTTACAAGGAACTTCTGCTGGCGATTCCTTAGTCTCAAATTATTTGTCTGCTTCAGTATAATCCAAAGCTGTATTATTAATAAAAAAATGGGAATTGGTTGATTCGTGTGGGCACACGAAAAACGTAAACGACTAGAGGTCTCTAGTCGTTTAACGAGCCAAAGACAGATGGCAGTGTTTTCAATACAACAACATTGCTACTTCGGCTGGCAGAAGTTGGTAGCGGCCACCTAGTATTTTAAACTCAAATGATAGTCATTTGAGTTTAAATTACTAGGTGGCGCTGACGACACGATATTTGGATAAAGCCGTTAAAAATAAACTTTTTCTCTCGTATTGGCTTATAATCAGATGACTAGTATATTAGTTATTGTTAGTTAAAACAGTATTTTAAAAAACAGAGATCATGTACGTCTAAAAATGTTGTTTCGGCAAATCTGCTGAGAATTAGACCCTTGATAACATAAATACTCACTATCTTCAGGCAAGCTAGCAGGGCAAATCCCTGATCTTTCAGGTATTCCAGGAGGTCCCACTTAACCCGGTTGCCCAGCCGGCTGTACATACCATCAAATTGATGGGACTGTAGCGGTATCTACAACGCCACATGTGAACAACGCGTCATACTGACGTCACGCAAATCCTGCATCGCGCAAGCAGAGTTTACCGCGCATCTAGCATAGATATAACGGTCCGACATGAATCATCGGGCAGCTGCCCGCCAGACACAACACCCGTCTGGTCGGAGGACCCTCCCTTTTCTATGGAGGTTGAGTGAACTTTACACCCTGTTCCTCATACCTCTATAGAACAAACATCGTAATCGCGAAAAAATTATCAACTGTCCCATACAAAACTTCAATACCTATTCGACCCAAATGTATAGAACCGCTGATATTTTTTTCGTTGTCCCATGGAGAAATTTGTTCAGTATTATGGTCTGTACTAAGCTTTAAATATGACCACAACTGGATACATGCCGTACCTATATAAACAAAAAAATAATTGCTGTGCGTTCGATTGGTATGCGTATTATGTACAGTCAACAGCAAAAGTAGATGATCAAAATCAGAAATTCAATACTAATGAACGGAGTTCGCGTCAGAACTGTGTGGCGTCGAAGTACTACTACTTAGAATACATACTACGTAGAATACTTTTGAATTTTGCATACCAAAAAGCTGGAAATAAAAAAGTTATTAAAAAAAATAAAAAACCCGACTGCGGTAAAAAACTTACTTAGTGCTTCCAACTTTTATTTAATATAAAATGGGCTTGTTTTTAGCTTTTCAGTTCTTTGAACTTAAGTTTTTTACCGCAGTCGGGTTTTTTATTTTTTTTAATAACTTTTTTTTGTTCGTACAAAATACGTTACGCGGATTTAAAAATAAAGAAGGCCGATGGACCAAAATGTTGGCGACCTAACTAAAGGTTCGTGAATAAAAGGTAAAGTGGAATGTAAACACTTATAATAATGGTTCTACAAGACAGTACAATGTTGGACTAAACTTAAACAATTAAATACAAGTAGGTATGCGCGCGCGTCTTCGACTGTGCTCGGTAATGGAGTGAGGTGCGGGCGGCGGCCAGTCTGCTGCCGCGGTGTAGTCCCGCGCCGCGCCCTCCGCGCGTCCCCTGCCTCGGACTAAGATTTACGCCTTGTCTGCGTGAACAGAAAGTATATGAAAATGAGTAGGTAAAAACAATAACCGAAAAATATGCAAAATAACAAATATGTCGCAGAAACCGTGAAAAAAAAATTTATAAAATAAAAAAGTCTAAGTAGGTACCTATATGTATTTAATTTATAATAATTATATTTTGCACGTGGAACTCTAATAAAATAAAAAAAGCAATTTAAAACATTTGCGTCTTGTAGCAGCATCTATACGCAGCGGCTAAGCGCACCATGCGACATGCGAATGCAACAGCTCGGCGATTAGACGCAACGGCAGGCTGCGGTTGACAATTTTCATAAATGTTTTGTTGAGTTGCAGAGTCATAGCGACAGGCTAGGGTAGTCGCACGCTCTTGCTACTTGTCGCAGCAACTAGACGCAAGGTGCACGCGCAAACTTGACTATCGCATGCGACAGGTCAGCATCATATTGGCTGTGAGAGCTTAGGAAGGTGTGCATTTGTATTGTGCCGACCTCCCTGATGGCGTCAGCGTGGTTTGCTACGCTGACGACACGCTGGTCCTGGCGCAGGGGAGGTCGCATCAGGCGGCGGCCGACGCGATGACACGCGGGGTTGCGATAGTCGTGGATAGGATCCGGCAGTTGGGTCTCGAGGTGGCATTGCACAAGTCCGAGGCCATGTCGTTTCATGGGCCCCGGAATGCGCCACCATCGGGATCCCAACTAACGGTGGGAGGGGTTCACATCGGCGACGAGACAACGATGAAGTACCTGGGTCTCGTCCTCGACAGCCGGTGGAACTTCGTCGAGCATTTCCGACGTTTGGCCCCCAAACTGGAATGGGCCGGGGCCGCCTTCAAGCGGCTCTTGCCCTACCTGAGGGGGCCAAACGCCTCCTGACGGAGGATTTCCGCGGGGGTCGTGCGGTCCATGGCCCTATACAGGGCCCCCCAAAAGGTGGTAGCCGTAAGGCTTATCCGGGGCTACCGCACGATCTCGGGCGAGGCGGCAAGCCTCCTTGCCGGACTGCCGCCATGGGATCTGGAGGCGATAGTCCTCGCGCGCGTGTATGAGTGGCGCGCGGAGGCACTACGCAGGGGGAAAAATCTGCTTCCGCGGCAATCAGATGCGTCGCAGCCTAAGCGACAAACCAGAAAAGGGAAAAACTGGTTAAGGGTGCTCAACCTGCCCTGACTGCGGTCCGTTGCTCTTTGCCAAGAGCCAGCCAGGTTGATGAGGTGGGTTTCACGAAAGTGGAAAGGAAGAAGAAGAAGCCCTGTTCTCGTAACCTGTGTGGCACCGCACCGAGTGGTCCCAACATGCTGCTGCGCCCTGCTGTGCCTACGACGCAGCTGTACCTTTCGCGTCTGCATCACTCCACGACAACTGAGGAAGTCGTGCAGTATTTGAAGGTGAAGCCCAACTGGACTCTGAGGGTCGAAAGGTTGGAATCGCGCCACAACATTGACTTTAAGTCTTTTGTGGTACGAGTTCCAACCCAACATCTACAGACTTGTCTGAAAGAGGACTTTTGGCCGAAAGGTGCCGTATATCGACGTTTCCGTGGACGGTTACGTGACACCACGCAGCGAAACACGACGCCGACAATGTTACGTGTATCTGTATAGTTCATAGTTTTAAGGTTTTTAATTATGTATTAGTTTATTATTTTATAAGATTATTTTGTGTATTTTATCTATGGGCCTTAGTTGCCTGACAATAAAATTATTATTATTAAATCGCTGCGGAGCGGAGGAATCTCCGGCGCGATCTCATGGCGACATGGAAAGAGCGACTGTTGCAACCCAGCGCAGGGCACTCCGCGATAGCGGCGATAAGACCCCTCTTTGAGGAGTGGCAAGAGAGGCACCACGGCGCCCTCACCTACCGCCTGACGCAGGTCCTCACTGGACACGGAAGTTTCGGGAAGTTCCTGCACATCACCAGGCGGGAGAAAACGCCCGGGTGTCACCATTGTCAAGATCGCCCAGAGGACACGGTGGAGCACACGGTGGAGGTCTGATCGGCTAGCGGCGGCGACCTCTCGCGTCCGGCCCTGGTGCAAGCCATGGTCCGGGGCGAGGGGGAGTGGGAGGCAGTTACCTCCTTCTGCGAAGCAGTCATGCTAGCAAAGGGACGGCTCAGGGAGAGAGCCTCCCGTCCCCGCCGCCGCGGGAGACGCTCCGGGCGTCGGGAGCCACGTGACGACTCTCGGCCACCGTAGGCGCAGGCCTGCGGGCGGAGAGTAATGGGTAGCTCACCGTCCGATTAGGACCAGGCCCGTGCCGGACAGCGCGTACGTGTTCCATGCGCGCTTTAAAGAGATGTCAGCATCGAGGAGGGGCCCCCTTAGGGCCGAAGCCTGCCGGGTCGGCCCGGAACATAAAGGGCTAAGGAAGGAACATGGGTGGGTTTTAGTCAGTAAGAGTCTGACACTCCCTTTCGCTCCACCCAGAGCCGGAGGGGTCATTTGATGATTTACCAGCATCAAAAAAAAAAATTGCAATTAGAGGCTCCATATTCACTCATAAAATGAACAATAAGACCGTAACTCTCAAATACTCAAAGAAAATGATCGCTACCTGCATGATGTATGTCGTAACGTCTAGTCGCAGACGACGACAGCTGTGCGTCTAGTCGCAGCGACAAGACGCAGATGCATACGACAACTATGCGTCTTGTTGCAGCGACAAGCTGCAGAGTTTGCTGGCACTTCAAGTACAGCTCTACTAATGAGTTATTAATTCATAGGTTTCAGTTGCCAAAAACTATAAATACTTACCATTTGGAGTATCATGACAAAGGCAAACCCCATCTCTTCCAGGAATTCCAGGACGTCCCGCTATCCCAGGATACCCCATCAGCCCCTTGGGTCCCTACAGAATTTACACAACAGTTGTTAGGTCAACAATTTAGGTGCAAAAATAGTAGGTACATTTTTATGCAAGCTTACAAAGTATGTCATTGCACTCCACTCGATACTGCTCTTGCTGCCCAAACCGAAAACGAGGGCTAAAAGGAGTCGAGAATGCAACGACATTTTATTCATGACAATATCAGATAGTATGTTTACAAAAATATGATTCACGACCGTAAAAACAGACTATGGATTTAGAGAATTATAATCATTACAGTCAAAATTACGTGACGAATTAGTGACATCAAATTATAGGGCGACATTTTGCGTACAAGTCTGCGGGCGGCGGAACGCCTGGCGAGAGCATCAGTCGCTCGCCCGCGTGAATAATGGGACTGTCATCAACGAAAAAGTCGCCATATAATTTTGTGTCATTTCATGTTCGTTTTGTAATGTAATTTTGACTTAAAATTATTATCAATACCAAATGGCCGATTCATTCAGTTATGTCAGTTACACAATATTTCTCACCATTTCTCCTTTTTCACCAGTCACTCCAGGCATTCCCACCCTACCTGGCATCCCAGCATAGCCCTGTTAAAGAAATACATTTATGTATTAGTACGCACACGCTTATACATACATACGTCATATTACTCGAATTATTTACTTAGTTCTACGTTTACATTAGTAATTTTAATGGTGTATAGATTATAAAGAGCATTCTGTCCATCTATCTATGCAAGATTCAAATGACCGTGATTATGTTTGTTATTTTGATAAAAAATACTTTTCTTTTCGAAAATATATTAGCGAAAGTCGATGTCAGATGTAATCGTGTACCACAAGTTCTTATACACCCTTGATTTTTGGAACGATGCGGTAGGAGTAAACTTGGAGAAATCGTCACGTAACGAAAAAGCGTTATGCGACTTTTTATAACACATAATAGAGAGTCAGAGAGAGAGAGAGATAGTTTTAGTGCCGAAGTCGATAGTAAGGTAAAAATGAAAATCCAAAATGACGGCTGCAAAAGTGCAAACAATTCCTTATTTTTCCATGGGCATTGTTTTCATGGTTTTCGAGAGTGCTGAAGCCGCTAGTAAAGTCAAAATGAAAATCCAAGATGCGAATATTTTCAAATTTTCGCAGCCGCCACCTTGGATTTTTATTTTGAAATTCGTTATGCAAATGCTCGTTTGAGAGAACAGGTATATTCAATTGCCACAACGAACACGTGTGGGTGCTCGAAAACCCGCACGCTATGAAACCGAGTAATTTCCAACAACGTTGGCGTGTTAACGTGTGGGCTGGTTTCCTCGGAGACCAAATTATTGGTCCATATTTTTTTAATTCCACCATGAATGGTCCCAACTATCTGTCTTTCTTGAGCGAAGAGCTAAGTGAAGAGTTGAATGATTTAGACCTCAATTTCCATCGCTCAATGTGGTTCCAACATGACGGCGCGCCACCACATTTCTCGCGTGCGGTGCGCGAGTAGTTCGATACTCAGTTCCCAAGGTAATGGATTGGTCGTGGGGGACCAGTTTCGTGGCCAGCACGATCTCCCAATCTTACGCCTCTGGATTTTTATTTAAGGGGTCATGTGAAACAAATCGTTTATAAAAGAGAGTGCGATTCGGAAATCGAAGTCAGAGCTCGGATTGTGGTAGCTTTCTACTCACTTAAATCGGACACAAGTGCGCTACAAAGAGTACGTGCAAATTTGGCGAAAAGGTGTCGAATGTGTATTAGTGTTGGAGGTGGACACGTGGAGTACGATCGCCGAACTATGCAACAACAACAAGTGGATGTTTTAATTACTGCTGTCAGTGCTGTCACCAATTACTATACAACGTGTAACAGAAACCCCATATTCATAAGAAACGGACGGCTTCTTTGGATGATATCAAACAATATTGGAAGGGTTTTTTAATCCTATCCCTACATATTCGGAAGTTAAGAGAATTTTTAATACATTGATACCAGAAACCGAACTTTTCAAATTGAAATAAACACATCACTAGCACTAAGTCAGCTGATCGGTGTCAGGACAGCCCCATGGTTCACGCGGACGAGTGACTAACGCTCTCGCCGGGCGGTTCCACCGCCCGCAGACGTCAGTCGCTCGTCCGCGTGAGCCATGGAGCTGTCAGTGCTGTCACCAACTATACAACGTGTAACGGAAACCCGAAATCGGAAACCGAAACGGACGGCTTCATCAATACTATCAATACCAAATTGCCACTTTATTCTGAATAAAGTTATGCCAGTCACATAATATATAATATTCCTCACCGGATATCCCTTCATACCTGGAGCTCCAACGATGCCCTGTTAAAGAAATACATTTATGTATTATTATACTTATACACACGGTTGAACATACACACGTCATAATTATTATTATTTATTTCTACGTTTACATTGGTAATTTTAATGGTGTACAGATATTAGAGAGCATTCTGTCCATCTATCCATGCAAGATTCAAATGACCGTGATTATGTTTTTAGTTTGATAAAAAAGACTTTTCATTTCGAAAATTATATGAGCAAAAGTCGCAGTCAGATGTAGTCCTGTACCACAAGATCAAGGGTGTATAAGAATATACACCCTTCATTTTCGGAGCATGCGGTAGGTAGGAGTAAATTTGGAGAAATCGTCACGTAAAAGAAAAAGGAAAAAGCGTTATGCGACTTTTAATTCCATATAATAGAGAGTCAGAGAGAGATAGTTTTAGTGCCGAAGCCGATAGTATATCAGATCCTTAATATGTTTATAAAAATATGATTCACGACCGTAAAAACAGACTATGGATTTAGAGAATTATAATCATTGAAGCTAAAATTACGTGACGAATAAAGTGACATCAAATTATAAGGCAACATTTGCGCACAAGTCTGCGGGTGCGGTGGAACCGCCTCTCGAGAGCGTCAGTCGCTCGCCCGCGTGAACCATGAGGCTGTCAGTGCTGTCACCAACTTTATAGTCGTCCTATAATTTTGTGTCATTTCATGTTCAATCGTAATGTCATTTTGACTTAAAATCATCAAAACCAAATTGCCACTTTTTTTCTGATTAAAGTTATGCCAGTTACACAAATATAATATTCCTCACCATTTCTCCCTTTTCACCAGGCTCTCCCTTCACACCTGGCAATCCAATGAAGCCCTGTTAAAGAAATAAATTTATGTGTTATTATACACACGCTTAAACATACACAGTACACACGTCATATTATTATTTATTTCTACGTTGGTAATTATAATGGTGTACAGATAATAAAGAGCATTCTGTCCATCTATCTATGCAAGATTCAAATGACCGTGATTATGTTTGTTAGTTTGATAAAAAAGACTTTTCATTTGGAAAATATATGAGTAAAAGTCGATGGCAGATGTACTCGTGTACCACAAGTTCTTATACGTGCCGCTGCAGACACAATTTGTCGAAGTGGGGGATCACAGACCCCAACACCCAATGCGAGTGCGGTGCTTATGACCGGACCATGCCCACTTGCTGGAGTGTCCTAAGTGCCCGTTCACCTGCACGTTAGATGACCTAAATAGGGCCACCGATGCTACAATCAACGTGGCCACCTACTTGGCACAAAAAATATTAAAAAAAAAACAACGAGTAAGAGTACAATCGATAAAAAAAGAAGAAGTTCTTATACACCCTTGATTTTTTTCCCTATGTTCTGTCGGTTTTATTTAGTGGCTCGGCTACAAGCAGCAGCCCAACAGTTTCTGCAAACAACATGGTCATATTCATAACAAACCGTTTGCGTGGTATACCGTTTTGCCGTCTGTCGTGTTTGTGCATGTAAGCTGCTGCGTGTAGCTTAGGTCCTCCAACCCATCGTCTTCCTATTTATTCTAGTATAATAAAATAATAATAATTTCAGCTTATTAATGTCTCACTGCAGGGCAAAGGCCGCTTCGCTTCTCAATTACACATACACATAATCAGCCTATAATGTTCCCACTGCTGGGACACAGGCCTCCTCTAGGTGAGCGGGAGTGGGCCGTAATCCACCACGCGGGCCCAGTGCGGGTTGGCAGACGTCACATGTCACGTATCTTCTCAATTACCATGTATACCTATATATATTTTTTTTGTTTAGAAACTAGTAAGAAACTTGAGGGGCAATTCTCGAAATTTTAAGAACGTTCACAGTCTGATCTCAGTCTCAATCTGGCATAATACCTCTAAAAAATTTCAAAAACTTCTCAAAAATGAAGGTTTAAAAAAAAAAATTGTCGCCAAGATGGAAACTTCGAATTGGTTTTGAACGTTTTAAATTACGAGAATTGGCCTTCAGGTTCTCGTCTATCTTTTGTATCACCGCGTGGACCTTGAGGTCCCTGAAAATAAAAATTAGTTAATTAACCATTTATTATAATTTATGGATTTGTTTGTCTCTGGAATGACAATGCTTAATTTACAACGTGACGATGAGGTTATTCATTAAATGATACCATGTATCTGATGTATCCAACATCACGTCCTTTGAACAATTTATTACATTTTTTTTTTTTGAAGTTTTCAATTTATTCGCGGTACTTTTTTTTCAAAATTAATAATTTCTCGTACCTAAATGCATAAAGATATTTCCCGAAAAATACTGGTAGGTCAACGACCCGTGGCCAGCGAAGATAATTTAAACGTTGCCATTCATGTTAATATATCCATTCGAGTTAGGTTACTCAAATACAGTAAAAAAATTAACCGTAGGTAAAATGTACTTACGACCTTCCCAGCTATTTAGTCAGATATAATACCGTATGTACTTCACAGCCGTACCAGGTATAATATAGAAGTACATAGTAGAAATTTTATGAAATTACTCAAAAATAGGACTTGCGTAAAGGATATTTTCATCAAAGCGCTTGCCAAAAATGGTGATTGTGACAAACGTAACATTTTTACGTACCTATATATCAGGCTTACGTATAAAGATAAAATGGTCTTAAGTAACATTTGTTACCAGCGCTTATAACAAGGCAAACGGATCACGGATGCCCAAGGAAATTTTTGTTATCACAGTGACCAGCAAAAGAGAATTCTAGAGTTTGCGCCTGTTGGGCGGCATTGAGCAATAAAAACTTACGAATTACACAGAAATATACGATGACTGTGTGACTCCACACAATCATCGTATGTTGCTGTTCTTCACAGTAGGTAGGTAACATAAGTACTTATCTACAATTGCATATTTATATCCTTGCACAATTCCTGCTCTAGGAATCTATTTGTAACTGTAGCTGGTACTAGGGAATGCAAATCCGTTCTGTTTTAAAATCCGGATTTTTATGAACGGATTTTTGGTCCAATCCGGATTATCCGGATATTACGGATTTTTCATGAAAATAAAAAAATCTACCCATATTAGTTTGTTAATATGATGTTTTTATATTTGTGTAAATGGATTAAAATAAAAGCACATGAAAATCATTTGAAACGAGTTTTTTAATGCTTTGTTATTTGGAATTATTCAAACTATCATCATTAAATACCATTATTATGGTGTATAACCTGCCTCTCTGCTTAGCGTTTGTGGACTACGAGAAAGCCGATTGATTCGATCGAGACATGGGCTGTATCAGTCTCTTCAACGGTGCCAGATCGACTATCGGTACATCGAGGTGCTGAAGTGTCTGTACGAAAACGCTACTATGTCAGTCCGACTCCAGGACCAGACCTCGAAACCTATCCTTCTGCAGCGAGGTGTGAGACAGGGAGACGTTATCTCTCCGAAACTGTTCACCGCTGCACTGGAGGATGTCTTCGAGGTTCTGTACTGGAAAGCGGCTGGCATTAACATCAATGGCGAGTACATGACTCACCTTATTTGCCACCGATATCGTAGGCACGACTGAGACCATGGAGGACCTCGGTACACTGCTCGATTACCTCAGAAGAGCCTCCGAAGGAGTGGGTCTTAAAATGAACATGGACAAAACGAAGGTCTTGTCAAATGCCC
This sequence comes from Oligia latruncula, assembly GCA_948474745.1. NCBI lineage: Eukaryota > Metazoa > Arthropoda > Insecta > Lepidoptera > Noctuidae > Oligia > Oligia latruncula. Next base: position 6,318,634 of record OX419693.1, on the reverse strand, counting down.
ATGTAACTTAACACTCTCATGAAGATCGGAGACGCTACACTCGAAGTCGTGGACGAGTTTGTTTACGTAGAACAAACTGTCCAGTTAGGTAGGTCCAACTTCGGGAAGCTACGCAATATCTTCTCGTCCCACATACCGCAGTGTCTCAAGACTGAAGTCTTTGACTAGTGCGTGTTGCCAGTGATGACATGAGGCACTGAAATGTGGTCGCTCACAATGGCTAAAAGTCACTCAAAGGGCAATGGAGATGGCTATGTTTGGAGTTTCGCTGCGTGATCGAATCAGAAATGATGAGATAAAATAATTAATAAGTACAAATTAAAAGAAACTCTGAAGAACAAAAATAAAGACAAATAGACTCCTTGTCAAATTATTATATATGTATAACGTAGGCAAAAGTAACAAAACAATAATTTAACTTCACTTAAATCAACATAAATTTAACAACGTAAAAAACTATGTATTTTTATTATTAATGAAATATGTCCTCAAAAGTAATAAGGTATCCAAAGTGCTGTCGTTTTACCTGATGCAAATTCGGTTGCACATAATTCCTGCTGCGGAAAAAGCACGCTCTTATTCGACGCTTGTAGGCGGAATGCACTAAATATGCTTGTAAGTGAAATGAACGAAATGATCAAGGACGCCTCACACACTTTCTCGATCCGCATCCCGCGCCACAATTTTTTTCTTTACAAATAAAAAAAAAGGAATTATTAAAAAAATCCGGATTCGATTTTCAAATCCGGATTTGGAAGTCTAGTAAAAATGTGCGGATATCCGGATATTTCGGATTACGGATAATCCGGATTGCATTCCCTAGCTGGTACCCTTTTCTGTCGCGGTTAATTATTGTACTATGCCAACGACGATATAACCATAAGGTTATATTCTCTTTGTACTATGCCTAAGTATAACGTTCGCGCAAGTGCAGTGCAAGTGCAAGTGCAGCAATAAGTTGACAAAGTTTTATTGCAATGCTAAAGCAGTGCATAAAATATGAACAAAAACATAGATGTTTTTATTTTTGTAAACTCAAACTCAAAGCATTTATTTCAATTAAACCATTTACAGGCACTTTTGAATTGTCAAGAAGTCGGTTTGTCAGAAAATATGAAGCTAGTTGCCCATTCCAAAGCGTAGGTACCTATGGAGAAGAACGGGCAAGAAACTCCATGGTACTCTTTTAAATTATATTTTTTCAAAAATATTAGTTACATCATTAATGTTGAATTTACAATTATATGTGAGAACAATGTAAAAAAGACGTACACGTTAAAAGCGTCCAGAGTACAGCAAATAGCAAGAAAACAACAATCCAAAAATAATACTACTTACAGGAACACCAACATCACCTTTCTCACCACGCTCCATTACTGTTTTACCATCCTAAAAAGAAAGACAGTATGTCAAAAAATATAATTCTTTTTGTTAATTGGGATGCAATTGCGCATGCATGTGCATGGAGTGAATCCATGCATGTGCAATTGCATCCCAACTTTCGCAATACAGGAAGGTAAGGTAAGATTCATTGGTTGGTATAATGCAATAAAACGAGGGAATTGTCGATTTTAAATAGCAATGCTAGCTATGCTATGCTTGCATAGAAACAATATCTAGGAACTTGTGCACGCTTGCCGTTGGACCCGGCTGTCATTCATAGATCTTAACAGTCGTTACTGGTAGTCAGAAGCCCAAAAGTGTGACCACCAGTATTACCAAGGGGTGTCGGTGTTACCCAGTAACTGGATTGTGGGGTCAGATAGGTAGTAACTGCATCCGGTAAGACTGAAAGCCGATCCCAACATAATTAGGAAAAGGCTAGGCAGATTGATTGCTCGCTTGTCGCCAATATTTTTATATTTGTCACTAGCATTACACTGACACACTCCTCTTATTTAATAAACAAAATAAATAATTTACTCACAATAGACAAAGTGGAGGTAGCTGAAAAAAAAAAAAACAACATTGAAAACTTATATTAGGAAGTTAGGCTAGAGGTTCAGAAGAAGAGTTCTTTGCTCAGTAAGATATCAACTTAACCTTTTGACTGCCACAGTCAAGTATAGATGACAAACTAACATGTGCCCAGCACGCCGCGGTACGACTACATGACAGGCTTTGACGCCGGTACCGAGGGCAAGTTCTTGATTTTTAGGGTTCCGTAGTCCTGACAAGGAACGCTTATAGTTTCGTCATGTCCGTCTGTCTGTCTGTCTGTCTGTCCGAGGTTTTGCTAAGAGACCGTTAGTATCTACTAGAAAGCTGTAATTTTGTAGGAGTGTGTATATCAATTACGCCGACAAAGTGGTAAAATAAAATTTTGGGAAACATTTTTTTTAGGATAGCTCCGCTATATGTGAAGTGAGGATGAATATTTTTTTCATCGTCTACCCCATCGTGTGGGGTATCGTTGAATAGGTCTTCTAAAATGACTTCGGGGTTGCTAAAATTATTTTTCACACCACCTGCTCGAAAATGTCAAATTATATGTCAAGCAACCTTAACCTAAAGTGAGTCATTAGTGGCCGGGGGCACAGCCGGTCAATAATGTTGTACTGGATTTCATTATGACCCGCTGGTCAATAATGTGATTTGAATTTGGAATCTCACATGCTCAGCTAAATGGGCAGTATAGTACTAACAAACACCCTTTGGTGCCAGAAAGAGGAAAGCTATTCTCGATACCCTTACTACGCGTGGATGATATTCTCGATTTCCTACAATAACGACTGCTTCTTCATATCGTTGCCATGTTTAATAATATTGTAAGAATAATTAGATAACTACGAACCATTTTTTAAAAGGAATGGAATATCATTAAAACTGGCATTAATAATAACAAATACCGTACTGCGCCGTAATACCGTAGTAGTAATTGGCTGTAACATTAGTTAATTTATTTTAAGTAAACTGCGCAAAAATTGTTGTGGATTTTGTGAATAAATAAATAAATAATAAAACCTATCTATACTACAGTCGATTTATCACATTTTATCATAAATACTCTATTTTCACGAGCGTCTCCAATGACGTTCTAAATTCAAAATGCATACAGCCAAGCATCCAAAGCCATTCTACCAGCCCTGTATAAAGCTTAGTTTACACAAACGCTACTTACATGAGAGTGATATCAATAGACACACACGACAAAACCGTAGAAGAGACTTTTTTTTTTGAAAATCGAATTGATCGTGTCTTGGCTACTTATTGGTAGACGCAATAAAGGCGCGAACTTTTGGCATTTTAACTTTAAATTTATCAACAAAGTATTATAAAATGTCGAGTGATGAAAGTGATTGTACTCCTGAATTCATTACAACCGAAGCTAATAATATTTCCAATGATTTACTGCCGGAAAAGTCAAAGGAAACTTATATAAAAGCCTACGACAATTTCCAAAAATGGAAAAGTACGAAAGGCGTCAAGTCCATTTCGGAACCAGTTCTATCCAGTTCTATTTTGTTTTTCGTACTATGGCTATTATTTTCTCACAGTAGGTGTAAAAAGTAGAGTATCCTCCTCTGGGCTAAAGGTGTCTTTGCCTTGGGCTAGCTTGAATCCCTCGCTGCATTCAGGATTCTTGTATTAACTCCCTCGCTTCGCTCGTGAGTTAAATCCCGAATCCTTCATTGCGCTCGGGATTCAATATGACGCCCGTGACATAAGACACAACTTTAGCCCCTCGGTGCATAATCTACTATTTCGATTTAATGCTCCATTTACGAAATATTAAACTTTAAAATGCAAATTTGTGTTCCAGTAGGGCGTCCTCCCACTCTAAAAGCTAAACTGCTGGCTTGAAAAATCTGGAAAAATTCATGATGTTAGTGCATTTCATGAACTTTCAAGCAAAATTATAGCGGTTAAGATAACTTTTAGTTTAGCAGTAATAGTCGTTGAACATGGGTGTTGGATAATTTTGTACCAAATACAAAATCTTTAACATTCATCTTAAAGTGACTAAGATGAAGTAGTTGCCTGTTTATAATGGCTACTTGCATTCAAAAACAAAATATGAAATAAAAAAACAAAAAAAAACCATAATACATTGGGCGTGGATGGCCAAATCCAAAACTATGAGGAATAAGCTAAAAGTACTCAAAGGAGTCGCGGGCTCGATTTTGATGAAAACTAAAACTGCATCATTGGACTTTTAAAAAATCAATATTTCTAGCCAGGAATCGAACCTGTTGATTTTGAAAAAAAAAACACACTGTACACCATTCGATAGTGTCGCTGATAAGGATCGAATTCTGGGATTCTCTGTCTGTATGGATTATTATAATCTTAATAAAGGCCTAGATTAATTATACATATATGTACTATTGAACCATACCACCACTTTTTGTAGGCTTATTATTTCAATAAATTTTCATTAAGTATAATTATTATCAGCCGTTTTAAAACTAGTTTTCGTGAAAAACGTGAAATTTTTTATACATCTCTTAAAATGAAGGGATTGTGGCTAAGTAATAATAGCCACACAGGTCAATCGACTAGGTTCAGCTACGCTTGCCACGGTTGGTCCGTGGATGACCATCTTTATATATCAAAACCCCTCCGATCGATCGACCTCTGTGGCTGTTATTATTTAGCCACGAACCCCTCACATACTTTTATATAAATAAATATAATTTAATATTGTATGGTTACGGATAGGCAACGTCCAGAATCTAGTACCTAATGGAGGTACCTGATAGTCAACATTTTAAGGTAATAAAGTAGTTTTATTTGTGGGAGCAGTGGCCCAGTGTTATCGTCCCCGACTTACGAGTCGAACCTAAGCAGGCACTAACTTTACTTTGTGTATATCTAGGTATCTATGTGTATTTATTCTTGTATTTTGTAGTCATTTCCTAGCTATTTATTTATCCCGTATGTTCCACCTGCCATGTTTTGCCTCTACGTCACCCTAAGGTTGACTGGTAGAAAATGCCTCGGGCATTAAGTCCGCCTTTGTGTGTACAGTATTTTTTTTTACTTGTGCATAAAGTTTTAATAAAATAATAAATAAAATATTCGTGACTAGCTTCTGCCCGCGACTTCGTCCGCGTGAAATTTCACCCTCCCCTCATTCACCCTCTTAGGGGTGAAATTTTGAAAAACCCTTTCTTAGTGGATACCTACTCTTCACAAATAACACACCCTCCAAATTTCATGTCTCTAGGACCCGCGGCTGTGCGTTGATATATCAGTCAGTCAGTCAGGACTTTGAATTATATGTATATTATTATATACTTAGATAGATACTTTTCCGGGATAAAAAGTACCCAGTGTGGTGCCCAGGATATAAAAGAATAATTGTACTAAGTTTGTGATGCCTGAACAAACAGACAGACAATTTTTTTAATCACATTTTTGAATTCGGTGTCGGTCTAGTTACACCATTTATTGATTTATTTATTTGATATTTTCAATGTACAGAATTTTCACTTCTACAGATTTATTATAAGTAGGTATATAGATTAGGTTCAGGTTTTTATGGACAACAAAATTGAAAAAGCTTCCCAGAAAATGTTCTAATTCGGGAAAAATTGACTTTCTTTTTCTATGGGGTTTTTTTTTGTAGGAATTATTGAAATTGGAACGCTAGCTAGTACTTTATAAAAAGTGGTGGATTACGGCCCACTCTCACAGAGAGCTGTTATTATTAGGTATTTATTGATTCTACTTACTACACTTCATCGTGCATGTCGGTCCGCCATCATCCATTTTCTAAAAGTAAAAAATAAAGTAAAATTCCAAAGTTGGTGGAGTAGTATGAATTTGAATACCTCTTAATAAAGCTTATCTCATTTTTATGATTTGGTTTATGATGTTGGTATTACTTACAAATGTCATTTCTTTACTGTTTGCTGAAACAAAATCAAAAAGCGTAAGTAATTAATTATATGCTGTTTTCTTGTAGAGAGATCAATACTTTATACATACACACATAAAGTAACGCCTTTTTCCCATGGGGATAGTTAGACACTACAGCCACCTACTGCAATCCTCACATATCAAAATCAAATCAAAAGTGATTTATTCGAAATAGGCTGAGAATCAGCACTTTTCGAACGTAACATTTCCCAAAACGCCCACCCTTCACCACTTCCTAGTGCTTTCGCTGGGAAGAAGGAGTGCCACAGCAAACTCCCCAGCAGCACATGACATACTTCTTAACACTCCTTACCTCCTTAACACTCTTTACGTTTGGTACAATCAATAAAAAATCTACTTTTACATAATAACTATCTTTAAATTGACACAAAATTAGACTAAACTTTGGTTTTTACCCGACTGCGCTCTGGCGCAGGAGGGTTATGTTTTTCGAGTGTATATATGTATGTATATTTCTTTGGCACGCTCTGTAGCCTAAACGGCTTGATCGATTTTAGTTAGAGAGGTGCCGTTAGTTTCGTCTTAATAGTGAGTGACACCGGGTATATCAAAATTAAAAAATAATAATTAAATGGCCGATTTTTGGCGCCATTTTATTGTCTTCAAAACATTTTTTTTTATCAAAACCTATCGAGTGGGGTATCAAAATAAAGGGTTTTAAAAGACAATTATAAAAATATATGCAACTTATATGGTTAAAAGTAATTCGAAGTGACAAACCACAAAAAAACACGTACGAAGAACTAAATCGTCTGCGAAATCTTTTACATTTGTAAACTAAAAAGCTGGAAATAAAACAAGTAATAAAAAAACCGACTGCAGTAAAAATGTAGTTTTTTTTATTTCTTTTAATTACTTTTTAGATTTAGATTTTCATGATTGTCGTCACAAATGTGTATTTAATACTAATAACATTTTTTTATCTTTTCTGCGTACCCCCATGGAAAGAAGGTGTGAGTTTAAGTATGTATTAAACTACTATGATGTTTAGTTTGTTAAACGACCTTTGTGGCTGACTGTATAACTGCTAGCTCAGGATCACAGTGTGTAATAAAAAAAGATTTTGTCAAAATAGTACATTACGATACGTGTGACCACGTGTGACTTAAGTAGTTCATTATTGCACGGCGTGAATTTAGCGCCTGCGCGTAGCGAGTTTGCTAAACGCAGTGCTTCTTAGACTACTTTTTTTCAAAGTCAAAGTTTTTTTATTTGTAAAACATAGGTGGTGTAAAAACAGGTGTTGTTATTAAAATATATAGTGTACATTATGTTTTGCCGATGACGGCGTACAAATATGTAATAATTAATTTAAAGTGAATTCAGCAAAAATATTAATAAATGTCAACAGCAAAAAAAAATTGAGTATTATAAAAATGTATGTTAAAATAAATGCTTCAGTCAGATAATTATTGTAGAGATATGTCACAATGTCAAATTTGAATTCATTAAAACATTTTTATTTATTTTTTATTATTAAAAATGTCTAGTAATAAAAAAGTTCAATAGTACATAATGTCAAAATTTGTCTGTTAAAAAATCTGAGATACTTTAATAACATTTTTGACATAACATCGTTTTTGATTTTTGCTTAAATAAATTAACATGTATTTTTTTAGCTATTTTGGCAATTTATTAAAAACGACTGGTGCCATATAAAAAATCTGTTAAACATTAAGGCAGTATTCGTTTTGCGAACACAGAGACGACTTTCATCTCTTTGAGTACGATTAAAAGCTTCAGATGAACAAAAAGTTGAGGATTTGTTTCACGAAGACAGCTGTAGCTGTCTATGTAGGATACTGTACTTCTTGAAGAAAGGTACACAACTCTCGGTGGATTTTAAACCAATCATAGCCCTAACGCACCGTTTCTGCCTTAAAAACGAGATCTTTGTTGGTGGAGTTCTCCCAAAAAATGATGCCATATCTGAGTATAGACGCCACAAGCCCATTTTAAGCAGTCACAAGTGTACTAAAGTTAATTTTAAATGAAAGTTCATCTAGGGCATAGGTTGATCGACTCACTCGCTTGCATAATTGTTCAATATTTGGTTTCCAAGTCAATTTATTATCATTAAACAAGCCAAAAAATTTTGTAGTGTCTATTTCTTCAATAGGTTGATTGTTAAAATTTACGTTTAGGGTGCTTTGTGTGGGTATGCGCTGTCTAAAGTTCAGTAGTTTTGTTTTTCCTAAGTTCGCTTTTAGATTATTTAAATTTAACCAATTCATAATAGAGCTCAAGGTGCTATTTAAGTCATCTTCATAAGCATTTTTGTCTCTACATTTGACGGTAACAGTACTATCATCCGCAAAGAGAGCTATAGGATTATTTGTGGCGTTGGGTAGGTCATTAATGTATTTATGATGAATAGCGGTGGACCCAGAACGCTACCTTGTGGTACACCGTAGTTTATATTTCGTTTATGTGACAAGGTTTCTTCTTGTTTAGCAAGAACATTCACTTTAGTCACTTCAGTGCATTGGTTACGGCCATTGAGGTATGATTCAATTAGTTTGAGAACATTACCTCTTATTCCATAGACATTGAATTTGCCAACTAATATATTATTATCATAGTCAACGTAATCGAAAGCCTGTGTCATATCCATAAAGATAGAGCAGACGGGTATTCTTTTATTTATTTATTTATTAAAACTTTATGCACAAGTAAAAGAAATACTGTACAAAGGCGGACTTAATGCCTGAGGCATTTTCTACCAGTCAACCTTAGGGTGGTGCAGAGACAAAAGATGTCAATATTAACCATAAAAAAGTCTAAAAAATCATGTCTTAAACAAACCCTTTTTGTTCCTTTACTAAGATAGTGTTCTTTTCTAGATAATTATTTAAGTTCTCAAAATTTTTTGAAATAACTGGAACTAGGGCAATGGGTCGATAGTTTTCCAGAAATTCTCCATCACCTTTTTAAAGATCGGTTTTATGATCGAAGTTTTTAATTTATCAATTTATTTATCCTGCGCCAATGCATTAATTTAAGATATAACTAAGGTGAGTGGAGACATTTGTAGCTATATATTTAATAAATTTAGTTACTTTTTAAACTTCTAATGATCTGCAATATATCATGGGCAAGCATGGTTTCAAAAACATAGACTTTTGTTTAGTAGAGATATATGAGTTGTACTGCATTTTGTTTGAACCATGGTTATGTACAATTTTATCGACGAAATAATAAAATTATTAAAAACATTTGAAATTTCACAGGGGTCAGTTATAGTTCTATCATTCATTTTATTTATTTATTTATATATACTTTATTGTACACCAGAAAATACATAACAAAAAAATACGATTAATACAAATCATACAATGGGCGGCCTTATCGCTTTCTGCGATCTTTTCCAGGCAACCTTGGAATGGACAGTGATTGCGTGGATATAAAAAATGGGGTTGTCAGTGGTGCCAAAATAATATACTATAATAGATACATAGATATATACATGTAATTTTAATACTAGTTATAGTATCCTTTTTATAGTTTTCTTTTGATTGGTTTATAATTTTCCATGCCATTCTACTTTTATTGTCTGACGTATTAATTGAATGATTATTTTTCGCGGTCTGAGTTAATCTTATTATTTTCTTAAATCTTTTTGAGTATTGTGTCAGTTTAGTTGTAATTACCTCACTTGGTTTTTTTCTATATTGCCATAAAAGTTCACGTTTTTTTATACTGCAGGCCTTGAGACCTCGCGTTAACCAACGAGCTTTTCGATAAGTATTAATAGTAGTATATTAAACAATAGCAGCAACATTGACATCTTTGCCGACACTTTTTTCCAATTCCGTAAAAAAACTCATGAACCCCAACTATTCATAACATTTGATTACGTTTATTGCAGTGGGTTTTTTTTTTTTTTTTTTTTTTTACGGTTTGGATATCATCAAATGACCCCTCCCGCTCTGGGTGGAGCGGAAGGGAGTGTCAGACTCTTACTGACTAAAACCCACCCGTGTTCCTTCCTTAGCCCTTTATGTTCCGGGCCAGCGGTAACCCTTTCGGACAATCCTGCTGACCCGGATTGCAGTCGTCTTACGTATAATAATCTCAATAAAATTAAACTAAGTAGGTATCTATTATTTATTAATTAAATTAAATCTGATGTTGTATTTTCCTTAGATTGTCTTCATATGGTAAAGTAGCTCATATTTATCTTGCATTGTAACAGAGAATAAGTTAGTTTATTTTAAATCACATTGAAATAATTCTCTTAATTTGTAGGTACCTATGTATTTTTTATTTATGTCTAAGCTGTGTACTTCTTTAAGTGACAAATTTACCATACTAATAGAATTTATTTTATAGATTACAAATGTTTCTTAAACTTAAACAAAGCACACAATTAGACCTTTGGAGCCTGTCTTAGACAAAATATGTAAGTTTTTTTATACAATATGTCCACACAATACAATATGTATGTGTGTATGTTTTGTGAACAAGTCATTGGAGTACCTAATATAAACAAATAAATAAATAGTAATATATTTAAATGGAAAGCAAAGATCGTAAAATAACTTAAACAAATCGATGAAAATATCATAGGCTACATTTGGATCACAAGTTGTGTACATTTCCGAAAAAGACAATGTTTCTATATAAGTTTTAAACTTCATAAGATTTTCCTCACTATAGTCTCTACGGATTTTCCTCAATATAGTGTCTCTCGTACTTAAGTCACACGTAACGTATACTATTTAATAGCTCATGTGAACTAAACTCGCTATTACGTTACGCTTTTCTGTGTGAAAATGGGCTACTTAAGTCACATAAAACCCGTGACTTAAGAGGAAATGCGGGTGGTCGTTTCTCCATGGAAACGCGAGAGCGAGAGCCTGTTTTCTTTCTGGTTAATGACTATAAATAAAGCAATGCTTTTTTACAGAAAAATAAATATTAACTACTTGTAAGTTAGTCCCTATAAGTTTTGCTATTTGATGATACATTATTTTTATAAGCACTAGAACCCTCAAAAAATACCGATTTAAACCGCTGCCGCGCTGTCAATAGAGGCCTAGTGTACAAATTTGACAACTATTAATGAAAAAAGAAAAACATAAGGACAGTGTATTGGTCCAATAAATTGGTCCAATATTGGAGGAGGAAATAGGCGACAGCCAAACCTCGAATTACACTTTTTATTTAGGATTTTTCAAAAGTCTCTCCGACCGAATTTCGTCTTAAGACACCTAAGTGCGAGTTTGGGTCATTGGGATTTTGGGTCTATAAATAAAATTAATAACTTAATAGTTACCTGATGCATTTTGAAATTCAAGAGTTACACAAATAAAAAATACAATGAATTGGGACAATTTGACGTCCATTTTTGTAACCGCCACAGACAGACTAATGAATAGGGAAATAAGCATTCTTACTTATACATTTGGGTTTTTATAACTGTACAAACACACAAGCGATACGCCATTAACTTAATGATGTGGTGCAAATTCTTATCATAAGGAAGAAACGGGTAGATAAGAGAATTGTAATAAAAATATATTAATATTTCGCATTAAACAAGGTAGAGACGTCAATACTACAATTAATTAAACTGCGTGAATAGGTATATCTAATGCCGTTCCGGGTCTGCGTACGAAAATTCAATACTATATTCAGGGTGGTAGGGACATCCACGCAAAACCTGATTCAGTTTATTGCGTAACACTGAATCATTTTGAAGGAAATTGCTAATCCATTACTTCAAATGTTCGAAAAATGTGTCTGCTAACAACGTAAACAGCGCAATGTATGTTATTGAACTGTCAAAATGAAACCCACTGCTACTGTTGTGTGTTACGCAACTACCCCACCGTTTGGTCGGAGTACCGCTTTGTTACTACAACCAATCGTTAGAAAACCCCCTAAAGATAAAAAGAGGCACATTTATTAAAAAAAACGTACATCATTAGGTCAATAATTATTTTATTCCTGTCCTTTATTAGCTTAGGATAGAGAGACCGAAATGCTTTTATTTTTTTTAACCGTTTGGTGTTATATTTTTGGAAAGCCTTTATTTTGATCGAATATTTATTTGCGATAACAACATTTGCGCTATTGATCAAAAGGTATAATGTTCATTTGATGTAATGTTCAGGTGGTACAACATGTTTTTTATCGAATATTCAATTGGTGTAATGTAATATATCGACATAGGATGCAAGAGCGAGCGAAGGGCACACCGAGGTTAAACCGAGGTTAGGTTACCTTAAACCCTTTATACAGAAACAGGAGCCCCGCGAAACGGGGCTACGTCGAAATAGGATGCAAGAGCAAGGGAAGGGCACCCCGAGGTTCGGTTTGGTTATGTTACTTGAACACACATCACACACACACACACGCTTCGCGGGGCTCCTATTTCTGTGTAAATAGTTTAAAGCTAAAGCGAGTGGCTTGTTCCCGAACAAAAACATTTTATGTAAATAATCTATGTTCAAAATTTCAAAACTGTATCATGAAAAATCACAAATTTATAAGCTTGATTATGTTACCTGTTTGTCCGTACAAAAACATGCTCACCCGCTCCGCGCCGTCTTGCGCTCATTGATATTAGTACCTAAATACCTAACCGTTCGGCGCGAAGATTGGAGTGTCGCTCGATGTCCAATTTTTAACCTTTTCTAAATATTTTTGGGACAAAATATAGCATGGGGTAAAAATTATTGGAATCGATTCAGTTACTTATTCTGAACAAACTATATTCAGGTTTGGCATATACTAAAAATAACGTTGTATAAGTACAATTACAGTTTAGCTTAGCTCTGGTGGAAGAGGGTATGACAAAGCTATGTTTCGTTAAGGCGAGGGATGACAGGTAAGGATACGTTGTGGTGTAAACTGACGACTCACACAGTCTAGAGTCTAAGTGAAGTATAGTTTTGCGATTTAGGATTCTGTGACGTTAGTGATGTCGTCATCTGCGTTGTAGATCGCCACCTGGCTTTGTAGTAGATATTAATGTAGCTGTACAGGTAGTACACCAACCCGCACTGGGACCGCTGACCGAGCGATTGCCTATGTCTTACCGAGAGTGGAGGCCTGTGTCCTAGCAGTGGGAATCTTATGAGCCGATAATGTAATGTATAGGTAATATAAAATGAAACGCGGTAGTCAAACAAAATGGAGTTTCTTCATCTCAAAATTATTATTTAATAAAATAAAAAAAAAAACTATTACATGAAATAGACATAGATACCCTTTATTCTAGGTATATAAACTCATCCAAAACATAACTCAACACTTTCGATGCTCATCTTTTGTTCTGCATTACGAATGTCTCCGATCCACATATTAACTATTGGTAGTCTGTACACGTTAGAACTTTGTAGTTCTATGATAGTACTTTTCCATTCAGTACTTCCTTCCTGAAACATCAGTTATTTCGGATTAATTAATTTTTTCATAAACTTTTCCCAAGAATAGGTGTGTCAGATAATTCACAATTTTTTCTATAAAATTGTAATCGTAAGTTACAAATATTTATAAACTGGGTACAAATTCAGCTACATCTAAAATCCGTTGTGTTAAAGAAAAACTATGGAGGTATCAGTGGTGATCCGGCAAAGATCCAAAGTGATCGAGATGGCCTTTGAAATGAAGTGAAATGAAATGAAATGAAATGATGAAATGAAATGAAATGATGAAATGAAATGATGAAATGAAATGATTTTATTTTTTGTAAGTAGGTTTGTACAAACACTTTTACACGTAATCATGTTTTTTTAAAACTAGATAAAGTCGGCGTTTTCTATCTGACTACTCTGAGAAGAAAGGCCGAAACAAACTCAGAGGTCACAGTCTCTTTTAAAGTCCAGACATAATCTTGGTCAGGTTATATGAAGACCATGTAGATCGATGTCTGAGGTGGTCTTTTGAGGAAAGAACCACACAGATTGAGAGGACCTGTCCAGTCAGTGCACGCATTTGCCAAAAATCGTGCAGCTCAACTCAAGACTTAAGGAGCTCAACGATTCGACGAACAATACCAAAGAAAGGACATTTGGGTAGGCCGATAAACTACTCAAACTGCCAGATCATGATTAAAACTAAGAAGGAAAAGGCCTTCGATCAGATCAAGCAGCTAAGTGGCAAAAGGCCGGCCATATTCGCAACAAAACCGATGACCGTTGGGAAAGACGTGCTCTTTAGTGGAGACCGCGAATCGGCAAACATAAGGCAGGACATGCTCAGGCTACGTGAGGCGACGACGAGCTAACGCAGGGTCACTGGTAGCAGCTGGATGAGAGTTGCTGCCGATCCAGTTAAATGGTGTGGATTGAAGAGGCTATGTCCAGCAGTGGCTTAATGCTGATGAAGATGATAAACTACTAGGGAAGGCGTTTTAGAGATCTGCTGGAAGCGTGGTACTATTGTTATTAACATCATTCATGTTAAGCTGTAAATACAATACCTCCAACAAAACTACTAATCTTATCAGAGATAAGGCCTCAACATTTAGAATAAAAAGTATAAGTAATATCTTACTTTGCATTCGTCGGTAGCTTCTGGTACGGAATAAAAGATAGGTGATTGGTTCGTCGGGTATGGTCCAATCACCACATCATTCCAAGCCCATAACTTAATTGACGAAGACATGTTGTGTTTAGAGTATGGAACTGAGTCCAGACAGTTGTATTTTAGCGTTTGGCGAACGGATTCTGATCTATCGCGCAACCATGTTAATTGTTCGACTGATATCTGTAACAAAAAAACCGATCAATTATAATGAAAGTGTTAGCGACACATCTGGAAACCCCGTCGCTAGGGGTATGCAGCTGAGTACCAGGTCAAATAGGCAGGCGCTTCATGTTAAATAGTGATATTCAGTTGCATCCGTTTAGACTGGAAGCCGACCCCAACCTGTGCCCAAACATAGTTGGGAAAAGGCTAGACAGATGATAATGTAATAGGGGGTAAAACATAGATACATGAAAGGGACCTATTTTCAATTTGCATAATACATAATCAACCTACCTACCTAGAGCAATGGTGGCCAAGGAGCAGTGGTGGCCAAGTGGTAACGGCCGCGACTTACGAGTTGTAGGTCGTAGGTTCGAACCCAGACAGGCGCTTTACTTTGTGTAAATTATTTCATCACCACTGCTCTGAAAACGGTGAAGGAAAACATCGTGAGGAAACCGGCATGTCCTAGAACCAAAAATTCGAAGACATGTGGCATCTGCCAACCCGCACTGGGCCCGCGTGGTAGATTACGGCCCACTCCCTCTCACCGAGAGGAGACCTGTGTCCCAACAGTGGGAACATTATAGGCTGATTATGATAATCAACCTATAATGTTCCCACTGCTGGGGCACAAGCCTCCTTTCTGTGAGAGGGAGTGGGCAATTAATCCACCACGCGGGCCCAGTGCGGGTTGGAGGATGTCATATATGTCTTCAAATTTTGGTTTTAGAACATGCCGGTTTCCTCACGATGGTTTCCTTCAACGTTTTGCCATCTACCAAGCACAAATCCAGAGTCCGGGCTGCTACTGAGACATTCCGGAAGGAATAACACTTTGACGGGAATCGAACCCAGGACCTCATTGCTCATCAGTAGCGCTTTAAGTAAGTGTAGAAGAAAAGGGATAATATGACCGCAAGTTCTAAACACCACTGAGGACTTCTGGTTACTCAAGCAAGAAGTTCCGCGATATGAATAAGTAAAGATAGAATTCCTATAGATTTCTAAATGTAACTTACATTATAATATAATTCCTTCATATCAACGCCCATTTCGTTCAACCAGAATGCTCCTTTACTAGGATTATGATTACACTCTGGGGTTTTTTTACTTATCGTGATACATGTCTCCAGGCTTGTCATATTGCAGAAAACTTGAATTGCTTTCCCTGTTGGTCCCAAATAATAGGTGCCTGCAACAAGTGTCATTTACGTTATAATGATCTATGAATAAAAAAACGTGAAACTGTAGACCCATCGTATACCACCTACTCGATCCTTTACAGCACGTATCGAAAGTTGTGGTACAATTTTGTTTGTGTGGTAAAGACCACCAAACTGAAATCAAATCAAAAGTCATTTAATCAAATTAGGCTGAGAATCAGCACTTTTCGGACGTCAAAATTACAAAAGACAGTCCCCCAAAACGTCCGCCCTTCACCACTTTCTAGTACTTTAGCTGGGGAGAAGTGGCGCAACAAACTCCCCAGCAGCACAGCTGTCGGTTCAGTCAGAAAATACTTGATTGTATACTACCTATACTAGGTAGGTATGCAAATTAATTAACATTACAGGACACAGAACATTACATCAAATTATTTGCCATATGTTAGCTAGCCACACCAATATACCAACAAATACAATAAAATCTAAAGGTACTCTAGCAAAAAAATAATAAATCAAAATTAAAAACTTACTACCAATTTTTTTTTTTTTTTTTTGCCCCACACTACGAATTTCTCCTGTATTGTGGGTGCGTTTACAAACATTTAAACACACATACACAAACAGCCAGACCCGGAACAACTACTTGTAGGTGATACAAATATTTGTTCCGTGCGGGAATCGAACCCGCGACACGCAGCGCAGCAGTCAATCGCTTAACCACTGCGCCAACCGTGCCGTCAAAGTCAAATTATAAGCCTCCAGGTATAAAGGGCGTGACAGCTTACATATTTATGCAATGCTGGGTTCTGTTCACATAGCTGTCACTTGAAGTCACAAATGATAAACTAGGACCATTAATATTTATATTAAAAAAACCGGGCAAGAGCGAGTCGGACTGGCGCCGAGGGTTCCGTACCATCATACGTATTCGTATCTTTAAATTTTCTTCGGCGAGGTCTATATTCATCAGAGAATTTTAACACTGTGCACTGCGGTGTAGAATATTGCAGATTATGTCAGCGCCTTCTCTTGACCGATAGTGGAACTAATGTAACTTTTGTTGATGATTTCTGAAAAAGTGTGCTATTTAGAGACTTCGTTTTATTTTTCCTGTAATCTTTACATAAACTTCTATCACATAGAATAATTTCAGATTATACTCTTTGCAAACTTCGGAGATAACAGTATTGGGGAGGGGAGGAAACAGTATTTTTTTTTACATTTTTCATCAAAAGTCGAAAACTATGAAGCCTAAAAAAAAACATATTTGAGAAGGTCCCAACTGCGCTCTTTCTTAAGATACCCCACATGCCCTAATAGCCCCACTTCGAATTTTTCAGAACCCATTTCAGTCCCTGTTGCAAAAAATATACATATATTTTTATTTCTATCTTATTTGCAAAATAGTTGGGCAAACGTCATCTAAAACTATTACAAATTTCAAGTTGATAGCATTAGTAGTTCTTGAGATATCCAGCTGTGACAGACAGACAGACAGATACACAGACAGACAGACAGACTTATCTCACCATAAGGGTTCCGTTTTTACCATTTTGGTACGGAGCCCTAAAAACGGTGCAATATTTGTCTAACCCAAAAATGATAAGGTAAACAAACCTAAGACACAACTCACACTAAAAAAGAGCGTCGAAGCGGAGAGCAATTTCAGTGTCATATGAATTTTAACTTTATTTTCATTATTAAAATACTTATTATCGCAACCGCTCGAGCCACTCACATAAACATTTCCCGCGCGAGGGGCATTGTTATGCCCATACATTTTTTATTTTGGGCCGCGCCACTTATACACGACTCGTACAGAAAAAAAATCTATGGACCGCTGTTAAACTAATGGCTGTTTCTTCAAGTGGATAGACCAGGGTAGATTACAAAACTTGTTTCGTAACTTTAAGAGACTTTGATTTTTTTTAATAATTGCTTATTTTTAATGTTTGTTTACATTACGAAAATTAAAAATTAAAGTAATTTTCATTCAAAATCGAAAGCGATGACCCTATTTTTTTATTTACCTAAAAAATAGCCCCATTCATACCGAATCGAATGACATATAATACATACCATTGTAGTTTCAAAGTTTATAAAAACAATAACATTTATATCACGCGAGTATCCTATTACCGCACCCGTCATCGCCGTCATTTGTTTTTTTTATGATTTTCAACTACAGATAACTAATTTCGTAATGCTGCTACGAACTCACGGTTTTTAGCACACATGTACTACATCTAACCACTCGACTAAAGAAAATGGAACGCAAGCAATACTCCCATAGTCAAAATTACAAAAAAATAAATACTGAGGGCTTGCTGTCACAGTTTTATGATATGTGAGTTTTATCCAGATGTCATTGAGGCGTATTTTAGGTTGCGTTAGTTTATGACGGCGTACGCGTGAGTGGGTAGACAAGGCAATTCGCCGGAATTCCAGTGGCGCCGCTGGCATCCGCGCGACTCGTTCGAGTTTCTCATGCGATAATAAGTAATATAGTAATGAAAATAAAGTTAAAATTCATATGACACTGAAACTGCGTTTCGCTTCGCCGCGCTTCGACGCTCTTTTGGTGTGAGTTGAGCCTTAAAGAACCTAAGCTTACTGCGATCACATCTTAATTTGAAGAACTTTTATAAAATGTAATACTCATAATATGTATTCTTCTCACCACTGTCTAAGCTGGGTCTAGCAGATTTACAAGGAACTTCTGATGGCCGTTCCCGTGTCCCGAACACATCGCCATGATCCCTCGAATCTATAACTGTAATAAAATATCACAAACATTTAAGAAGGTAAGTATACCTAAGGAATTTTGACGTACCAACTTGAATAAGTTAGTAGGTGCCTACAGGTCTGGCCACATTGACGTGAGTCCCGCGTGTTACGCGTCCAATTTGTTCTAGTAGTTAGGAAGTCTCGCGACTATTCGCGCCAGTTTGAAGGCCATACAAGGTATCAAATTGACACAATCGGCGGGAATTTCGCGAGGGGTTCGCTTCAGTTTGGCCTGAGCTTTGTTCAGCGCAATGTAGCAGCAGGGCTGAACCAGGAAGCGCTGGAAATATATATTTTACCGAGATAGTATACCTAAGCATAATCTGCCTATAATGTTCCCACTGCTGAGACACAGGCCTCCTCTCTGTAAGAGGGAATGGGCCGTAATCCACCATGCGGCCCAGTGCGTGTTGGTAGATGTCACATGTGTTCGAATTTTTGGGTCTAGGACATTCCGGTTTCCTCACGATGTTTTCTTTTACCGTTTTTGAGAGCAATGGTGATGAAACCAATTACATAAAGTAAAAGCGCTTGCTTGGGTTCGAACCCACGACATACAACTCGTAAGTCGGGGTCGTTACCACTGGTCAACCACTGCTCTCTTAACTTACATGCATTATAATATTACCGTTACTCCTGGACGTGATAAAAAGGAACAACAAATTAAGAAATTAAAATAAAATAAAATAAATACGTGATGAAAAGAACCAAAGTGAAGGAGCATGAAAATGTGGAGATAAAAAATAACCAGAAAAAAATATGAAAAATAACAACTATGTCACACAAAAGATATCACGCAAAACATATTTTATTTACTCTCTTAATTTTGCACGTGGAACTCTAATAAAATTAAAAAGCAATTTAAAACCTCTGCGTCTGAGGCATGGCACACATTATGCGACATGCGATTGCGACAGGGCGACTAGACGCAACGGCAGGCTGCGGTCGACAATTTCCATAATTATATTTTGTTCAAAGCTGCGTCGAGTAGCAGAGTCGTAGCGATAAGCTAGGGGAGTCGCACGCTCTCGCTAAACACAGTTTGCTGGCACTTAAAGTACAGCTCCACTAATGAGTTCCTAATTCATAGGTTTTAGTTGCCAAGAACTATAAATACTTACCATTTGGAGTAACACCGCAAGGGCAAACCCCATGAATTCCAGGAGGTCCAGGAGGTCCCACTGGCCCAGGCAACCCCGCAGGTCCCTACAGAATTTACACAACAGTTGTTAGGTCAACAATTTAGGTGCAAAAATAGTACAGTTTTATGCAAGTGTACAAAGTATGTCATTGCACTCGTGTCAGTACTGCTCCTGCTGCCCAAACCGAAAGCGAGAACCCAAAGGAGCCGAGAATGCAACGACATTTATTCACAACAATATCAGATAGTATGTTTATAAAATAATATGATTCATGACCGTAACAACAGACTATGGATTTAGAGAATTATAATCATTACAGTCCAAATTACGTGACGAATTAGTGACATCAAATCATAGGGCGACATTTTGCCTACAAGTCTGCGGGCGGCGGAACCGCCTGGCGTGAGCGTCAGTCGCTCGCCCGCGTGAACCATAGGACTGTCACCAACGAAAAAGTCGCCAATTATCATTTTGTGTCATTTCATGTTCGCGTCGTGATGTAATTTTGACTTAAAATCATCAATACCAAATTACCGATTTGTTCTTAAAAAAGTTATGTCAGTCATTTATTATAATAATTATTTCTCACCATTTTTCCATTTTTACCCGGCTCTCCCTTCATACCTGAAAGTCCAGGGTAGCCCTGTTAAAGAAATACATTTATTAAATACACACGCATAAAAAACATACACACGTTATATTATTATTTATTTCTACGTTTACATTAGTAATTTTAATGGTGTACAGATAATAAAAAAGCATTCTGTCCATCTATGCAAGATTTAAATGACCGTGATTAGATATGTTTGTTAGTTTGATAAATAAAAAAACCGGGCAAGAGCGAATCGGACTCGCGCACCGAGGGTTCCGTACCATCATATGTTTTTAAATTTTCATAGGCGAGGCCTATATTACTTCAGAGAATTTTAACACTGTGCACTGCGGTGTAGAATATTGCAATTTTATGTCCGCGCCATCTCTTGACCAATAGTGGAACTAATGTAACTTTTGTTGATGATTTCTAAAAAAGTGTGCTATTTAGAGACTTCGTTTTATTTTTCCTATAATCTTTACGTAAACTTCTATCACATAAAATAATTTTCTTTTTGCAAACTTCGGAGATAAGGGGGGGGGGGCGGTATTTTTTTTTACATTTTTCATCAAAAGTCGAAAATTATGCAGCCTAAAAAAAAAAAAAAATGTTCAGTCCCTGTTGCAAAAAATATACATATATATTTATTTCTTTCTTATTTGCAAAATAGTTGGGCAAACTTCATCTAAAACTATTCCAAATTTCAAGTTGATAGCATTATCAACTTGAAATATCCAGCAGTGGAAGACAGACAGACTTAGTTTCACCATAAGGGTTCCGTTTTTACCATTTTGGTACGGAACCCTAAAAAGACTTCATTTCGAAAACATGTGAGTGAAAGTCGATGTCAGATGTAGTCGTGTTCTACAAGTTCTTATACACCCTTGACTTTTAAACGAAGTTCTTTAACGGAGCTTGCGGTAGAAGTAAACTTGGAGAAATCGTCACGTAACGAAAAAGCGTTATGCGACTTTTTATTACATACTAGCAGCGCCGCGCGGTTTCACCCGCATAAATGTCGATCCCGTGGTAATATAGGGATAAAAACTATCCTATGTCCTTCCCTGGGATGCAATCTATCACTCTGACAAATTTTATCGAAATCCGTTCAGTGGTTCAGGCGTGAAAACGTAACATACAGACAGACAGACAGAGTTACTTTCGAATTTAGATAATAGAGAGTCAGAGAGAGAGATAGTTTTAGTGCCGAAGTCGATAGTAAGGTAAAAATGAAAATCCAAGATGTCGGCTGCAAACATTTTATATTTTTGGTCATAGGCATTGTTTTCGTGGTTTTCGAGGGTGCTGAAGCCGATAGTGAAGTCAAAATCAAAATTAAAGATGGCGGCTGCAAATATTTTCAAATTTTCGCAACCACCACCTTGGATTTTTATTTTGAACTACATTCCTCCCGGGGGTCCCCCGATACCACAGGTATTTTCTCCTATTTTCTGTCTGTTTTACTTAGTGGCTCGGCTACAAGCAGCAGCTTGCAAACTCCAACAGTTTCTGCAAACAACATGGTCATATTCACAACAAACCGTTTGCATGGTATACCGTTTTGCCATCTGTCGTGTTTGTGCATATAAGCTGCTGCGTGTAGCTTAGGTCCTACGACCCATCGTTTTCCTATTAATTCTAGTATAATAAAATAATAATAATTCCAGCCTACTAATTTCCCACGGCAGGGCAAAGGCCGCTTCTCAGACTCTCAATTATTACCATGTACCTATATTTTTTATTTTTGTTCAAGACTTACTAAGGAACCAGGTTCTCCTCTATCTCCTGTATCACCGCGTGGACCTTGAGGTCCCTGAAAATAACAAACCTTTAAGTTAAAAATGTATTTTCACTCTTCATGCTCTAAAAGTTCGTCTTTATGTTGTACGTAGGCGACATAAAGTCGCTTTTTATGCTCTAGTGCATAAAGTATTTTTTTTTTCTCAGACTAAGATAAAAAGTCACAGATTAAAGTCGTTATTTTATTTAATTTGCTTTAATTTATATAACTTCCGTATTTTCAGTCGGTAATTTAATAAAATCAGATAAATTTGTTGTTATTTATTAATTCTTATTATAAAACGCAAAGAAACGTTTTTTATGAATTGGTCAAAGTCAAATAATTTATTTCAAATAGGCACATTAAAGGCACTTTTGAACATCTTGGCAGTATGAAGTACCCAAGTCAAATGACGTCAAGTTGAAAATAACAAAAAAAACTTTTAAAAAGTTTCGTGGCGAGAATTAGCTATTCTCTTCTTCAATTTTGCAACATTTTTGAACAGTGAAAATATTGTTATATACTTTATGCCTGTTTCATTTTCTCGTAATCGTAGTGAAAAGCGGAGTTACACACTCGGGCTTAAACGAGCCATTTTACGCCTCGACTTAACTATCCAGCCGAGCCACAGGCTCCTGCGCTATGCACTAGTTGTACAATCTACTATTATGTCCTTCCTACAGCTAAGAAAGATTTAAAAGGGAAAGCACAAGGAACCAATATTGGAAGCATAAAGTGGGCATCAAATTAAATTATTGTAACACATTGTGTACAGTATCAAACGATAAAATTATTTAATTGCAAGCAATTAAATAATTTAAGCAAGCCTCAGGACATAAAACAATCTAAAACCACGTTATTTAAAAAAACCTTATAAAACTTCTTACTGTAAAAATGTTTCTATTCCGTGGATGAATTCATGACTCAACATTAGTGTAATGGTGATTTGTTTTCTTTTATTTTTTATGTAAGTAATGAAATACGAGTTGACGTTTGATGAATTTTTGGTATGACATGAATAAATATTTCAAAGAATTTTATGTAAATGATTTTTGACAATGAATTTGAATGTATGATGAATTTAAATAAAATATTATTGAACATTGTTGATTATTTATTAGTTTACGAGTACCTATAAGACATGTTTTCTTAATGGATTTTATGTAATATGATTTTAATTTTAATTTTTGTCGTTTGATGAAGTTATGGTATGACATGTTTAAATATTTTAGTGAGTTTTTGGTCAATGATTTGAATTTTTGAGATAGTGTCTTTGTTTCATTTTGAGATATATTTAACAATTTTTTTAATGTATCACATTCAGACACAATGTACCTAAATTGTTATAAATGAAATGAAAATGAAAAAAAAATAACAGATAAAGACAATTTTCTATGCGCAAAATTAAAAGAAAAGAGAAACCACGAAGCGGGCGGGGGTCCGAAAAAAAAAAAACAAGCGATATATATGCTTACTGCAAAGCACCAGGGTAGTCTACAAATTGTCTTGCATTTTTTTGCAATTAGTGATATCAGATAGTATGTTTATAAAAATATGATTCACGACCGTAAAAACAGACTAATAATCATTAAAGCTAAAATTACGTGACGAATAAAGTGACATCAAATTATAAGGCTTCCTTTGCGCACAAGTCTGCGGGCGGTGGCACCGCCTCTCGAGAGCGTCAGTCGCTGGTCCGCGTGAACCATGGGGCTGTCAGTGCTGTCACCACGAACTTTATAGCTTTGTCCTATAATTTTGTGTCATTTCATGTTCGATTCGTAATGTAATTTTGACTTAAAATCATCAATACTAAATTGCCGCTTTATTCTGAATAAAGATATGTCAGTCACAAATAATATTCCTCACCATTTTTCCATTTTCACCAGGCTCTCCTTTCATACCTGAAAATCCAGGGGCTCCCTGTAAAAGAAAGACGTTTATGTATTATTAATTATTATACACACGCTTAAACATACACACGTCATAATATTATTATTTATTTCTACGTTTGCATTTGTAATTTTTATGGTGTATATAATAAAGAGCATTCTATCCATCTATCTATGCAACCTACAAATAATAACCATAATTATGTTTGTTAGTTTGATAAGAAAGACTTTTCATTTGGAAAATATATGAGTGAAAATCGATGTCAGATGTACTCGTGTACCACATGTTCTTATACGTGTCGCTGCAGACACAATTTGTCGAAGTGGGGGATCACAGACCCCAACACCGAATGCGAGTGCGGTGCTTATGACCAGACCATGCCCCACTTGCTGGATTGTCCTAAGTGCTCGTTCACCTGTACCTTGGATGACTTAAATAGTGCCACTGAAGCCACAATCAAAGTGGCCACCTACTGGGCACAAACTATATTTAAAAAAAAACAACGAGTAAGAGTACCATCGATAAGATAAAAGAAAAAGTTCTTATACACCCTTGATTTTATTCCCTATGTTCTGTCTGTTTTACTTAGTGACTCGGCTACAAGCGGCAGCTTACAAGCTCCAACAGTTTCTGCAAACAACATGGTCATATTCATGAAACCGTTTGCGTGGTATACCGTTTTACCGTCTGTCGTGTTTGTGCATGCAATCTGTTGTGTATAGTTTAGGTCCTACGACCTATCGTTTTCCTATTCATTCTAATAATTCCAGCATATTAATGTCCAAGTGCAAGTTAATTTTCCAGAGGCCGCTTCAAACCGTTTGCGTGGTATACCGTTTTGCCATCTGTCGTGTTTGTGCATGTAAACTGCTGCGTGTAGCTTAGGTCCTACGACCCATCGTTTTCCTATTAATTCTAGTATAATAATAATTCCAGCATATTAATGTCCCAATGCAAATTAATGTTCCAGCAAAGGCCGCTTCAAACCGTTTGCGTGGTATACCGTTTTGCCATCTGTCGTGTTTGTGCGTACCAGGTATATTATAGAAGTACCTAATAGGAGTTTTATTAACCTTTTGACCGCCACAGTCATGTATTTAAAGATGACAAACCAAAATGTGCCCAGCACGCCACTGTTCGACTACATGACAGACTTTGACGCCGAGGGCACGTTTTTGATTTTTTGATGTGTGGCAGTCAAAAGGTTTAAAACTACTTAAAAATAGGACCTCCGGATACTTGCGTAAAGGACCTTTTCGTCAAAGCGCTTGCCAAAAATGGTGATTGTGACAAAAGTAACAGTTTGACGTACCTATATATCAGGCTTACGTATAAAGATAAAATGGTCATAAGTAACATTTGTTACCAGCGCTTATGTTAAGGCAAACGGATCACGGATGCCTAAGGAAATTTTTGTTATCGCAGTGACCAGCAAAAGAGAATTCTAGAGTTTGCGCCTGTGGGACAAATTACAGAAACATACGATGACTGCGCGACTCCACACAGTTATCGTATATTTCGGTATATTTCTTTACAGTAGGTAGGTAACTGTACTTATCTCCAATAGCATATTTATATCCTTGTACAATTTATTTGTAACTGTAGCTGGTACAATAATTAACCGCGACAGGAAAGGGTATTTCCTGTCCCGGTTAATTATTGTACTATGCCTATAACATTCGCTGATCAGATTAACGATATACCTACCAGTGCATAAAAAATTAATAAAAACATGATGTTTTTATATTAATTTGTAATACTACTTACAGGAACACCAATGTCACCTTTCTCACCACGCTCCATAACTGGTTTACCATCCTAAAAAAAAGAAAGACAGTTTGTCAAAAAATATAATTATTTCACTCCATGCATGTGCAATTGCATCCCAATTTCCACAATACAGGAGGGCAATATTAAAGATGGGGCATTCATTGGTTGGTATAATGCAATAAAACGAGGGAATTGTCGATTTTCTAGGCAATTGATCCATTTTCCAAAAGTCTGTTGATGTAGTCACTGTATTCACAGATTTTGTTGACATCTTTCGATTTCTTTTCGTGTTCGTTCTAAATAGGTACTGCTATGTTTGCATAGAAACAATATCTAGGTACTTGTGCACGCTTGCCTTTGGACCCGGCTGTCATTCATAGATCTTTAATAGTCGTTACTGGTAGTCAGAAGCCCAACAGTGTGACAACCAGTCTTACCAAGGGGTATCGATGTTACTCCGTGTTACTCAGTAACTGGATTGTGGGGTCAGATAGGCACTGCATCCAGTAAGACTGAAAGCCGATCCCAACATAGTTGGGAAAAGCCTAGGCAGATTGATTGTTTACGCTTGTCGCCAATTTATATGACACTAGCACTACACTGACACACTCCTCTTATTTAATAAACAAAATGAATCATTTACTTACAATTCTCAAATTGCAGGCAGCTGAAAAAAAAAACATCGAAAACTTATATTGGGAAGTTAGGCTAGAGGTTCAGGAGAAGAGTTCTTTGCTCTGTTATATGTCAACTTAAACTTAAAATAACCTTAGATATCCCTTTGATTATCCCTTTATTCATACGCATTGCTTATAGTTGAGTAGTGATAAGGGACTGTATAACCGTACATTTTTGACGTTTAAACGCCACTAAATAGTGCGCGCAAGATAAGTGTGCGCGCGACGTTTTACTTCAAGATTATATCTCTGCTAGCACTTTTAATCACTTTCGGCATAATGATGGAAATTGTTTTCTTAGAAAACACGGAACATAACACATTCTCTTGACACCTGGAATAAACGTCCAGATGGCGGCAAACGCTTATTTATGTTATTTCGGTCGCGCGCAGACCTATTTTGCGCGCACTTTATATAACACATTACATGTCACTTATTGTCCCTGACGGTTAGTCAGAGCAGATCTAATAGAAGGAAGTACCTACACCCACGTTTCACCAGTTATATTTGAGTCACATGCAATAGGGGGCCAGCCTATTGCTGTCGACCGGGCTCATGTAGCTACACTCCAGGCTGCTACTGAGATAAAAATTACAATACAATTCCTAATGGAAAAAACCAATAAATTATTGCCCGACCTGGAAATCGGACCCTGGAATTCGTGCTCAGCCGAAGTATTTGCAACCACTAGACCAATCCTCATTGGTCATTCATCAGTCCTTTTAAAACTAAATTTCGTGAAAAATGTAAAAAATTCCATACAAATCTTAACATGAGGGGATTGTGGCCGCACAGGTAAATCTTAAATAGATTAAATTAATATAAATAGGTTAAGCTACGCTTGCCACGATTGGTCGGTGGATGGGTAACCATCTTTACGTATCAAAAGCAGTCGCTCCATGTAAAATACTGGTATTTAGCTGCATCCGGTTATATTGGAAGCTGACCCCAAAACATAGTTGGGAAAAGGCTAGGCGAGGCATATGAATCATAGTAAACTCGAAAAGGATATGCGACAAGTTGTATCATAAACTGAACTTTTTTGTATCGGATTTAAAGTTATTTTTCCAGAAACTCATATTTGTTTACATTTTTGGTTAATAAATCGCGAATGCAGATTAGATGTTGGTTGTTTTCAGTTATGAGTTCATTTAGCAGGACAATCTACCACAATGCCTGCAATAGGATTGAGGAAAAATATTGCATGTTGACGGGTAGGTAAACGAGAATAACTCGAGGTAATTAATACAAAATTTAGGTTTCCATTATACCAACTTCCTGAGCATCTTTGTGTATTTAATTTCATCACCACTGTTCTTAATCTTCATCGAGGATTAGAGAGGTTAAAACGGTGAATGAAAACCTAGTGAGGAAACAAAAAGAAACAAAGGCATGTTCTAGTACCAAAAATTCGAAGACATTGTGACACCCCGCACCCCGCACTGGGCCTGCGTGGTTAAGGCCCACTCCCTCTCACAGAGAGCAGTGGGAGCGTTATAATTATAACAGATTATGCTGATATTATTAGGTATTTTTTGACTTCGAAAACATCGAAACATCGTGAGGAAACCGGCATGTCCTAGAACAAAAAATTCGAAGACATGTGACATCTGCCAATCCGCACTGGGCCCGCGTGGTGGATTACGGCCCACTCCCTCTCACCGAGAGGAGGCCTGTGTCCCAGCAGTGGGAACATTATAGGCTGATTATGGTATGGTATTGACTTTACTTACTATACTTCGTCGTACATGTCTTTTCGCCATCATCCGTTTTCTAAAAGTAAAAAATAAAGTGAAATTCAAAAGTGGTAGAGTAGTATGAATTTGAATACCTCATAATAAAGCTTATCTCATTTTTATGATTTGGTTTATGATGTACTAGCTGACCCGACAGGCATTGTCCTGTTTATGATTCGAAAGACACGTGGCGCCATCTATTATCGTAATAACGTTATTGTTGTTTTCCTCGGGAACAGCACTTTTTTTCGGGATGAAAGGTACCCTATGTCCGTTTCGGTACACCTGACAACTTATGTGCAAAATTTCAGGATGCTCGGTTCAGGGGTTTAAGTAGGTGTGAAAAGGTAGCAAACAAACCAACTTACTTTCGCATTTAAAATATTAATAGTTAGAATTACTTACAAGTGTCATTCCATTAATGTTTGCTGAAACAAAATCAAAAAGCGTAATTAATTATATGCTATTTTCTTGTAGAGAGATCAATACTAACAAGTTATACATAGATATCTACACATACATAAAGTAACGCCTTTTTCCCATGGGGATAGTTAGACACTACAGCCACCTACTACAATCCTCACATATCAAAAGTGATTTATTCAAAATAGGCTGAGAATCAGCACGTTTCGAACGTAACATTTCCCAAAACGCCCACCCTTCACCACTTCCTAGTGCTTTCGCTGGGAATAAGGAGTGCCACAGCAAACTCCCCAGCAGCACATACTTCTTAACACTCCTTATTAACACTTTACGTTTGGTACAACCAATAAAAAATCTTCTTTTACATAACAACTATGTAAATTGACACAAAATTAGTCTAAACTTTTGTTTTTAGATTTAGATTTTCCTGATTGTCGTCACAAATGTGTATTTAATACTAATAACATTTTATCTTCTCTGCGTAACCCCATGGAAAGAAGGTGTGAGTTTACGTATGTATGTATTAAACTTCATTATTTTTATGATATGATGTTTACTTTGTTATACGACCTTTATGGCCAACTGTATACCTGCTAACTCAGGATCACAGTGTTTATTATAAAAAGAAAAAAAGATTTTGTCAAAATAATATCTGCGCGACCTTGTAGCGATCGCACGCGTTTACGTGTCAATCCGTTTTTGACGTGACAACGTCTTAAATTAGGTTGCGGCTGGGAGTCACTTATGAAAAAGTGTAACGCTCGGTAACGTTACGATGAGTCACCGAACGAGAGAGAGGCCCGCCGAATGCCTTGCGTCTCTCTCCCACTCAACTATTCGACCGAGAAAAAGACGTTGTCACGTAAAATCTTCGCCCGTAAAACCGACTTTACAGGCAACCATTTTTTAACTCTAAATAATATACAAATTAATAGACTAACTTGTGAAGTGCAGTTGAATACTTGTAAATAGGATCAAACTATTGGAATTGTGCGCTATCCAATTGATTCAATGTCGTAAATTGCTAAAACTACATGATAAAAGTGATCAAAACTTGAAGCAACATAAACACAAAGTAACTTGTGAGTGATTAGTGAATCATCTACCCGTGCACGCAAATCCGACTCGTTACCTATTATGGTCATTAACGACGGTTTAACTAAGGAGTACTGGTATCAAACAACACTCTATTTAGACCAATAAATAACAGCTACCGTGGCACCGCCAGCTTAGAGGCTACACTACTTTATCGTGCACGGAAGCGCTCGAGTTCGAGACCCACCGAGCGAAATTCTTTTTGTGTTTTTGGAAATTGAAATACCACTTTTTGGACATAACATTTTGTTTTGTTTATTTACTATTAGCATCTACTGGAAAAGCCTTTAAGCTAAAAATCTAAATATGCCTAAAACAACTCGTATTCCACCTTCAAATGCGAAAACTAATCCCAGTCACGAGCAATCGGTTTCTGAACCAGACATTACAGCGACAACACCAATGGAATCAGTAACTTCAAATATCCCCAATAGAAGCAAACGACCACGTACCAATGATTCACCTAATAAACCAGCTGAGGACCCAACAGTTGAGCTTTTTCGGGAGCTAAGAGAAGATTTAATTACTATGCTTACCGAATGGAAAACAGAACAAAGCCAAACTCTATCAAAGCTGGTGTCCGACATTAACGGTCTCAAACTGAAGTTCTCTGAAATTCACAAAACTAACACGGAGATAGAAAAGTCAATGGAGGACATTAATGGAAGATACGAGGACATGGAAAAAAAAGTCGCACGACTTGAAAAAGGTCATCTTGAGAGCTGTGAAGTTATTGGCAGTCTTCAGAAACAGGTTCAAGAACTACAGCAGGCATCACGTTCATCGACTATTGAAATAAGAAATATGCCGCCGTCCAAGGAAACGGAAAACGTGGTTGACTTGATATCTGTTGTTGAGAAAATTGGTGTGGCTACTGGATCTATTGTTCAAAAGTCCGATATCCGCGATGTATACCGTTTGCCTGGTAAACCAGGAAATACCAGATCGATAGTTGCCGAATTTGCTTCAGTCGTAGTCAGAAACAATTATCTGTCTGCAGCACGTGCTTTTAACAGAGGGAAACGAGTTGAAGAAAAACTCAGCACAATTAATGTGGGGATGCATGGAGATCGGAAGCCGATATACATTGACGAACACCTGTCTGCATCGGCAAGAAAACTCTTTTTCCAAGCGCGTGAGTTTGCAAAAAAACACGGATTTAGTTTTTGCTGGATAGCAAACGGCAAGATACTGATACGAAGAAACGCAGATACGAAAGAAACCCACGTGATCAAGACTGAAAAATGTATTCTAGATCTAACACCAAAACAATGACTGTGCTTAGTTAAGTTTCCTATGTTCTTTTATCTTTATTTCTATGTTGGTTTTTATGAATTAATTTTTTACCAATTATTAGTTCCTGATGTCTGTATAAAATATATACCTCATATTCTAACTTTGTTTAAGGGCAACCAATACGTCTTGCTTTGTGAGCTAACACTCTATAACAATGGTTAATAACATACAAGCTATAACAAGCGATCTTGATGAGCTGAGTGTGGCAAATTTTTATGAATGCCTGCCAGACCAGTGTTCCAACTTTATAAAGGATCCTACTGAGCAATTAAAAATAATACACATAAATATTCGCAGCGTAAATAAGAATTTTGATCAATTCATATCAGTTTTAACTATGGTGAAGTTTCAATTTGACGTAATAATTCTAACTGAATGCTGGTTAAAGGGCACTGGCCATGTTCCAAAGCTGAACGGTTATACTTCGTATGCTTCCATTAATAATCCAATCCAAAACGATGGAGTAATCATTTACACTAAGGCCGATATTCTGTGCGATGTTTCTGAGCCGATTTTCCTAGATGCGAACTGTTTAGTGTGTAGCATAGGGGATACTTCCATTGTCGCTATTTATAGATCACCATCTTACAACGATCTCAGCCGTTTCTATAATAGCCTGGAAAGTCTAGTAAATACTATGAAAATGCATAAAACTATCGCTATTATTGGCGATTTAAACATCGATATAAAAAATAATAGTACAGACAAAAATGCTGGTGATTTTCTTAACCTGACAGCATCCCTTGGATTCCTACCTGGCCATGTCCATCCCACAAGGAAAGGAAACTGCCTGGATCATGTGTTGCTAAAAATATCTGTGCCACTACCAGCGACAACGATGGTATTAAATGCTCATGTCACTGACCATGTACCGATAGTTTTATGCCTTAGTCATAGAGCTAGCTCGAGAAACAACAAACCAAAAAGCTGGCTTAAACTTGATTACACCACAATAAAAAATGAGCTCGACATTTGCAGTTTTAAAAAGGTCACGGATGAAACTGATGTTAACGAAGCTACCGATTGCCTTATCTCTACTATTCAAACTATTATAAACAAAAATACAAAGACTATAAAAAAAACTGGAAAGTGTACTATTTTAAAGCCATGGATCACCCCCGGTCTACTACGGTGCATCCGAAATCGGGATAAAATGCATCGGAAGTTCAACAAAAATCCGGACAATGATACACTTGCTGTGACATATAAGAGATACCGCAACTTTTGTAATACCTTGCTTCGAAAACTTAAGCGGGCGTACGAAACTAACGAATTTGCTAAGGCAAAAAACAATCCGAAGGCCACTTGGAGCTTGATTAATGCAATAGCTGGTAGAAAGAATAACTCTCAAGCTCCAATTGAGCTTCTTAAAATGGCTGTAAGCGAAAAAAAATCTGCAAACTGTGTCAATCAGTTTTTTGTAAATATTGGCAAAAACCTTGCTTCAAAAATATTAAATAACAATGATACACCCCCCAATATGCATTACCAGACTAATAAATCGCTTTGTAATTCGATGGGTATTATTCCGGTTAGCGAAGAACGAATTGAAACCGAAATTATGTCACTAAGGGACGATTGCGCCACTGGCTGGGATAATATACCGTCGAAGGTTATTAAGCTTTCGCGAAAAGCCTTAGTTCCACCTATTACTCATGTATGTAATTTAGCAATTGCTACGGGCGTATTCCCAAGAGCTTTTAAAAGAGCAAAAATTACACCGGTCTTCAAGAGTGGGAAGAGGGACCGTGTGGCAGACTACAGGCCTATCTCTGTGCTAAGCGCACTGTCAAAGATTCTAGAACGTATCCTAAATGGTTACTTGACTAATTATTTGGATAAAAATAATATCATCTCAAGCAACCAATACGGATTTAGAAGTGGTCTATCAACCGAAGATGCGGTTGCAAACTTTAGTAGTAAGGCAATAACATTACTAGATAAAAAGCGGAAATGTTTTGGAATCTTCCTAGATTTGTCGAAAGCGTTTGACACGGTCTCAATTCCCATTCTTATCTCCAAAATGGAGAGCATCGGCATACGTGGACTGACTTTAAGCATTTTTAAAGATTACTTGTCGGGTCGGACGCAGTCTGTTTGTATCGGTACGGTCATGAGTGATGAAGAACCCATTAATTACGGGGTTCCCCAGGGGAGTATCTTGGGACCAACTATGTTTTTAATCTACATTAATGATCTATGCAATCTTAAAATTCCAAATTGTGACATATTAACTTATGCTGACGACACAGCACTATTATCACACGGAGAAGACTGGATTTCTGCCAAAAAAAATGCCGAAAATGCACTGCGGGTCGTAATGCAATGGCTTTCTAACAACTTGCTAACCCTTAATGTGGATAAAACGAAATTTATCCGTTTCTATCTTCCGAACTCCCCAGAGCCACCCGAAGTCACCAATACACTCAAAGCTCACATCTGTGCGGTGCAAGCGGACTGTGTCTGCTTGTCATTGTCAAGAGTGAGCAATATTAAATATCTTGGGGTCCTACTAGACGAACGACTCGACTGGCGACCACAAGTTGAAGCTCTCACTGGTCGCATCAGAAAACTAATATACATTTTTAAGAATCTGAGACACAGCGCTGACGCTTCAACAATTTATATGGTCTACACTGCTCTATGTCAGTCAGTGTTAATTTATTGCATACCCGTATGGGGTGGAACCTATAAAACTCTCTTGCTTGTGCTGGAGAGGGCGCAGAGGGCAATTTTAAAGGTGATCCACTTTAAACCACGGTTTTACCCAACTGACAAACTGTATGCCGAATGTCAGGTCATGACTGTGAGACAATTATATATTTTAAAAACAGTACTTAGGAGGCATTCGCTACTACCTCTGGATGACAAAAGCAAAAAAAAACGCTCCGGTGCAGTTGTTTGCCCTGGTGTATCTTGCAGAACAGCTTCCGCCAGTAGGCAATTTGACGCAGTAAGCTCGAGACTGTATAATGCAGTCAATAAAACCCTCAACATTTACAGCTCAACTAAACACGAGGTTAAACATAAACTAAGTAATTGGTTGCAAACTTTAGATTATGATCAAACTGAGATGCTTTTATGTATAAAAAAGTAAAACATCATTCTCTTGTTGATGTGATGGTATATATTTCTTTCTTTCTTTTTATTATTTTTTATTTGTATTTTTAGATAATATAGATGCTATAATTTATTTCTCATTGTATATTTCAAAATTTTAATTTAATTTATTTACTTTAAAGTGTTGGAAATTAATTTCTAGGCTACAAGGTTGTGCCTATGTAAGCCCTTCATCTTAAGAACCACTAACTCCCAAAATACAAGTTTGACTTAGTTTGGGAGTTGGTAGATCATCAATTACGTGCTGCTGTACAACCATCAAATACCTTATTTAAATTGTACCTTATTTAATAGATGTTTTTGTTGTACTCTGAGAGCGAAATAAATTATTATTATATTATTATTATACATACATACATACA
This sequence comes from Oligia latruncula, assembly GCA_948474745.1. Lineage (NCBI taxonomy): Eukaryota > Metazoa > Arthropoda > Insecta > Lepidoptera > Noctuidae > Oligia > Oligia latruncula. Next base: position 6,284,206 of record OX419693.1, on the reverse strand, counting down.
TACAGGTACATTACGATACGTGTGACTTAAGTAGTTCATTATTGCACGGCGTGAAATTAGTGCCTTCGCGTAGCGAGGCTGCTAAACGCAGTGCTTATTAGACTACTTAAGTCACACGTAACGTATACTATTTTATAGCTCATGTGAACTAAACCAGCACTTAAGTCAAGCTTTTCTGCGTGAATATGGGCTACTTAAGTCACAGAAAAGCGTAACTTAAGACACTTAAATGCGGGTTTGGGTCACAGGGCTATAAATAAAATTAAGAACTTAATAGTTACCTGATGCATTTTGAAATCCAAGAGTTACACAAACAAAAAATACAATGAATTTGGACAATTTGACGTCCATTTTTGTAATCGCCACAGACAGACTGACATGAATAGGGAAATAGCATCCTCACTTATTGATTAGGGTTTTCCTCGTCAAATCTATAAATAACTGTACAAACACACAAGCGACACGCCATTAACTTAGTCATATGGTACAAATTCCTCTCATAAGGAAGAAACAGGTAGATAGGAGAATTGGAATAAAGATATATCAATATTTCGCAATATACACAAGGTGGACACGTCAATAATACAATTAATTCAAATAAAAAAAAATAAAAAATTAAGCTGCGTAAGTAGGTATATATCTAATGCCGTTCCCGGTCTGCGTATGAAAATTCAATTCTATATTCAGGGTGGTAGGGGACATCCACGCAAAACCTGTTATACATGATTCAGTTTATTGCATAACACACTATGAATCTAAATTTGAATCATTTTGAAAGAAATTGCTAATCCATTACTTCAAATGTTCGAAAAATGTGTCTGCTGAACAACGTAAACAGCGCAATGTATGTTGTTGAACTATCAAAATGAAACGCATTGCTACTGTTAGTGTGTTACGCAACCACCACACCGTTTATTCGGAGTACCTTAGCTTTGTTACTACAACCAATCGTTAGAAAACCCAGAAAGTTCAAAAGAGGCACATTTATTTAAATAAACTTACATCTTTAGGTCAATACCTAATTATTTTTTTTCTGTCCTTTATTAGCTTATGATAGAGATGTCGAAATGATTTTATTTTTTTAACCTTTTGGTGTTATATTTTTGGAAACCCTTTATTTTGAAAATCGAAAACAAAAATTGTACCTGGCCGTGCGTCCTTGCAGGTAAAACCTTTTTGCAAGAGTTTACATACTTATTGACGTCGTACGACGTATAAAAATAAAAAGTCTGTAACCATTACGTGGCCTAGACGAGTTCATAGACTCCTCATGTACATCTAATTTGCATTCGCGATTTATTTACCAAAAATGTAAACAAATATGAGTGCATGGAAAAATAACTTTAAATCGTACACGTTCAGTTTACGCTACAACTTCAAACATTTTTATAACTAGTGCTAGTTACTCTGAAATCCACTTAATAGTCATTAAAATAAAGGTGCTATTTGTTTAACTTGAAATAATATTAATTTAATTTAAAGGCACTAATAAACCTAAGCATTCACTTGTAATGAGCTTAGCTGTAGGTAATGACAGATTTAAGTTGTTTACATACTACAATTAAATAGTAACTAATATATCTCCACTTATTTAATTGAGATAGAAGAGATAATTTATTTTATTATTATTATTTTTTTTTTTTTCGTGGTGTTTTTTTTGTTCTTTTTTAATGCTTGTTCTTTTACAAGAGAATGCTCTAGTTTACTAACACCTTTACTACCGCCTTCTTACTGCTCGTAACGCCCTCTGGTGCCAATTTACAAGGAACTTCTGCTGGCGATTCCTTGTCTGCTTCAGTGTATTCCAAAGCTGTAATAATATTAAAAAAAAAGGGATTGGTTGATTCGTGTGCCCTCTAGTCGACAATAGTTTGACGAACCAAAGACAGATGGCAGTGTTTTTAATACAACAACATTGCTACTTCGGCTGGCTGAAGTTGGTAGCGGACTAACTTCATTTGAATTTAAAATACTAGGTGGCGCTGGCAACACGATATTTAAAAAATAAACTTTTTCTCTCGCATTGGCTCATAATCCGATGATTATTGTATTAGTCATTGATAGTTAAAACATTATTTAAAAAACAGAGATCGGGAACCTACGTTTAAAAATGTTGTTTCGGAAAATCTTATGAGGATTACACCCTTCATAATCACTATCTTCAGGCAAACTAGGCAGGCTTTCCAGGAGGTCCTAAATAACCTGGGGGCCTAGCTGGCCCCACACTCTAAAGAAGGTGCACAAAATAGCTCAATATGAAAAAAAAAACAGAGGAGACAAAAATCAGAAAGTTGTGGGTGTGGGCAGGTAGGGGTAGGTGTGTGTACATACAATAAAAATTGATAGAACTAACATCGTATTCGCGAAAAAAATATCAAATGTCCCATACAAAACTTCAATGCCTATTGGATTCGGCCCAAATGTATGGAACAGCTGATATTTTTTGCATTGTCCCATGGAGAAAGTTGTTCAGTATGTTGGTCTGTGTACCACAGCTTTAAATATGACCACACCTGATACATGCGGTGTATATAAATCACATCACACATATTACACTAATATTATAAAGGCGAAAGTTTGTGATTGTTGGGGGGGTGTGTTTATATGTTTGTTACTTCTTCACGCTCAAATGGCTGGACCAATTTTGATAAAATTTTGTATGGAGGTAGCTGACACCCTGGATTAAAATATAGGCTACTTTTATCCCGATATTCCCACGGGATCGACATTTACGCGGGTGAAACCGCGGGGCGCAGCACAAATAAATTAACTTCGTGCGCGTCACCTACATATAGAAAAAATAATATTATTTTAAAGTGACTATTTGCACTCTTTGAGCGAGTAAATTCGTGCAAATCGACTAATAAACCTTCAGTTTGACCAGAAAAACATTTCACCTAGTTAAATCACTAAGCACTGTCACAATAAACTCAAAATAGTAATTGTGGTTTCAATAAAGCGGAATGAGTTGCACCAGACCGCAATTTCATTTAATTCAAAAATATGATTACAAAATTCAATTAGATTTCAAACAAGACCACGATTTGATACAATGTTGTGGGTACCATTCAAAACTTGAGTAAAAAATATACAATCTATATCTATAGATATTATAAACTTTTTGCCCGATTTGGAAATACTTCTTTTGCCAGCATTATCGACTGTGTCATGAGTAACCCTAAATATTTTCTTAAATCGTTTGTCATCATCATCATCATCATCATCAGCCTATAGCAGTCCACTGCTGGACATAGGCCTCCCCTAATGAGCGCCATAGCGCCCTGTCTTCAGCTTGACGCATCCAGCATCTGCCTGCAGTCTTTCGCAGATCGTCATCCCACCTGGCCGGAGGGCGTAATCGTTTGTACCACGTCAGATAGCTGATTAAATGAAGATGTCTTCCCAGTAATTTGTACGATTACCGAAATAGTAAATTTATTGAGAAAACTGGTGTCTAATTCGATTTTTGAAAATGGTTAAATAAGCTTCTTCCTGTAACTTTTAACTGTTTTAGAAAATTTGGTCTCATCGAAATGTGTGTTAAAGTATTACCTAGATCACAACCATTAAACTTGAGTTTAGAGTAAAGTTATATTTAATGACGAATTCTGGATTTTTTCAATAAAACATTGGGTTCTCTCGAATTCCATGATTTGTTGCCTAGGCTTTATGGGGTGCTCAATAATTGCAAATGGGTCACACTCAGACGGTCTATCCTGTTAAAATCTCACCGTGAAAACTATGGTGAAGTGAGCTTGATTGGAGTAAGCTTTCATGCCTCGTGGATTGACACTATTGACAGCTCACTTCACCTAAGTTTTGACGGTGAGAAGTTTACAGAATACCACTGCTGGTCCTGGAAGGAATACGTCAAATTACGAGTCATCCTGTACATAAATTAATATTTTAATAAATCAAAGTCACTCACATTAGTTTTCGTGTCTGATGTATTCTGTGGTGTCTGTGTGACCGCGTTGTTCTTATAAACTACGAAACGGACGTCGAAGCGGTTTTCATCATAATTTAGAAAATCGATTATATAAGGTTTATGTGTATACCTAATAGGTACATTAATATTAAAGTTGTTATAGGTATTAAAGAAATCTCGTAATTTTGTCAAGTCGTAAAAAACGTGCCAAGCAGGGGTGGGTCTCTAGTAAAATAGATAAAAGTAACATCGTAAATGCTTCAGTCCAAGAAGCGAAGTGGACAAATCGTGACATAAAGAAAAATATAGCTGAAAAGGAAAGGTATAATTTCATCAACCGTCGGCTTCCCTTCAGGAATAATACCAAGGATTATACCATTGTCCCGGCATGTCATGTGGAAAATTGCACTTTCACCGATGATGATAAGAAAAAATCCCACGCATACATACCGGCTTCGACCAAATTGAAATGATTTATTTTTATTTTTGTATTATATTTCCCAAGGTTTGTCCCATTGTGCTATTTAGATTTTGTTTTTGGAAATTATTAAATAATGAGTTGGTAAGTGAGGTTAGTTTCTTAAATATAGAAAGAAAGTGACTTCTTAAAAGATTTAAATTCCGTAGGTACCTACTTGAAATACGCTTATTTAAAGTAGGTAATTTAAAGTAGGTAATAAACAAAGCTCATTTATTAAATAAAATTTCAGTCGTCAACATCCATCGGTTTCATACTTAACTTGAACTATATCCGACGATCCTGCATACTTATCTCTTTTGTTGACGGTACACTGTGAAAAATTAAAAAAACACAAAGAACACACCCTCCAAATTTCATGTCTCTAGGAGCAGCGGTTTAGACTGTGCGTTGATATATCAACAATCAGTCAGTTTACCATTTTATATATATAGATTAATTTTTCGTACTTATTACTTAATATCATTTGTGTGCATGACCGTATTTAAATATTTTGATCCCTAAATAGTATATTTCAGGAGTTATCGTTTCACCCCCAAAAAATAACTTCATGCGAATTGCCTACAGATAAAATAATAATATTAAAAGGACGATATAATTCGTAGGAATCAACTAAGAATTCAATGTGCGATCTGCATAACTGGCGCAACTCTGCCTTCCCATTTGGGGATTATAGGCGTGTTTTTATGTTAATGATTATCTAAAATGTGCAACCATTAATGCAAACGAAAATTACCAACGCAATCACCTAAACTGCAACAAAAACGACATAATTATTAACACTTTATGAATGTGTACCAATTACGCTTACGTAAACTAAAACGAACACATACAAATTCAAATTCACGGAATATTATTACCAAATGGACCAGCAACCACTGGGGAGGTCCTAAGGCACCTGTCCCACTGCCGACGAGAAAGAGACTCAACGATCAACAATTTTCACGCTCAAAAAACGTACAAAAGTTGAGTTATTTGAGGGTTTTCATTTTGACCTCACCATCGGGTTCAGCACCCTCGAAAACCACGAAATCGCCACCCATGATGAAACATGCGCGTTCGCACACAGCTCGGGGCACCAGAGAATACTTGGAGAAAACATTTGTATTGCCGTAGCCTCAAATCCCATCGAGCACGCATGAGACATTTAAAAAAAATCTTTATTTAATGTTGTAAATCATGAAACTTTTATTTTCTTTTGACTGTACTTACCTGTCAAAAAGAGTAAACTTACATAATGTGGATAAGACAGAGATTAAAACAGAAGACGAACTAGCAGGGGTTCTTGGTTTAGGGGATCAGACCGGAATAACTCCAAAAGTTTATAGGTCCCGTGTGAGTATACCATAGTTAATACCATACCATATATCAACAACGCATTCTCTCCTATTTCGGTCAGATAGTACGCAGAGACGATGAAAATGTGCAAGTGATCGCGCGGTCCTTCACCAACACGATGGACCGATCAGGTGAAGGAATCATCGACATCTAAAGTCTACGGTGCGCTGGACAGAAACCGGTGAAGGCGGGTCATCCGCCCCAGATGCAACTCCGAAGGTAACTACGATCCTTAGACATGAAGGACCTATTACAGAAACTCCGGCGGGATCTCATGGCGACATGGAGAGTGCGACTGTCGCAACCCAGTGCTGGGCACGCCACAATTGCGGCAATAAGTCCCCTCTTTGAGGAGTGGCTAGAGAGGCGCCACGGCGTCCTCACCTTCCGCCTAACGCAGGTCCTCACCGGGCACGGCTGCTTCGGGAGGTTCCTGTTCAGAATAAGGCGGGAGGAAACGCTCGGGTGTCACCATTGTGTGGATCGCCCGGAGGACACGTTGGAGCATACGCTGGAGATCTGCTCCGTGCCCACACGGCGGCGATCTCTCGCGTCTGGCCCTAGTCCAGGCCATGGTACGGAGCGAGAGTGCATGGGAGGCTGTCGCCTCCTTCTGCGAAACAGTAACGCTCGCGAAGGAGGAGGCGGAGCGCGTGAGGCAGAGGCCATCTTTGCGCCCTCACGCCCCTAGCCGCCGCGGGAGACACCCTGGGCGTCAGGAATCGATAGCAGATTCCCGGCCAACGTAGGCGCGGGCTTGCGGACGGCGAGCAATGGGTAGCTCGCCGTACGGTAAGGACCAGGCCCGGGTTGACGGCGCGTCGGAGATGTCAGCGCTAACTGACGGGGTCCGCTAGGGCTGACGCCTGCCAGGGTTGCAGGTTGTTCGAAAGAGATACCGTGGCCCCTGGCACCGGCAACTGAAGGAACAAGGGTGGGTTTTAGTCTGCCCAGAGCTCCCGACCATTTGATGATTTCCCAACCAAAAAAAAAAAGGACCTAACAGAGAGAGACATAACAGAGAGAGAGGCATATTAGTAGATCGCTGACTGTTCACACCGCCGCCGGCAAGTTCTCGTTTGTCGCAGCGACAAGAGCTATCAAAGAGAGTACTCACTCAGTGACTATCAAATTTTTGGACAGAACACTCTTTGAGATACTCACGCTTGGTACAATACGACCGACGTAACTTGGCGGGCCTGAACTTTGCGCAGAAGGCTGCGCAGTAAGATTTTTTAGGAACCAAATGGTGACATGAGGCGAGTGCGAGTGAGAGAACTTGCGCGAAAGTTCTTAGTGCCTATGTTCAGGCCCGCCAAGTTACGTCGGTCGTATTGTACGGTCGGCTGCATAAATGGATGGGCAGTTCAGATTCAAAATCCTATGAATCAAGAAATGACGGTGTTCTTTTTGTCTCTTCAAACATTCAAACAATTTATAATTAATAGTTTCTTTTAAAGAAAATTGTTCCTAATTATTAACCTATTATGTTAAAATTGAATATCAATTTATTAATAGGTAGGTACCTACCTATTAATAAATTGATATTCACACTTGAACTTCAAACGTTCACAGGAAAATAGACATTAGGGTACCCATGGACTTTTGCAGGTGACTGTACATACGCACACCACACCAGGTACGCTCGCCGCCAAATTGTTTTTTAGTTGCTACCTCTACCCGCTTCTCAATTATCGCGCGCGGTGGGAAAGATGCCTAGAGTTACTAGAGCGCGTTAGAATGAACACATCCGCAAGTGCAAGTGCAATTTGCAATATTACGGAAATTTCTACCAAGGGAATCAAGTTACTTAGCAAAGTCCATTCTGAGCAATTGATCCTAACTTAGTCTTAGTTTTCCTGGTCATTCGTTTTTAAGACCTGCGTTACGGGTTGTTACTGCCTTTAAATGCTATTAACAGGTTGAAATCGTCTTACTCCCCTCACTTAGAAAAAAAAAAAAAAAAAAAAAAAAAAAAAAAAAAAAAAAAAAAAAAAAAAAAAAAAAAATGAAAATGCGTTGTAATCTGGTTAGTGCTCTTTTGTAGGTAGCTTAAGTAGATTACAGAAACTACGCTTATTCCTTTTGTGATTACTGTAGTAGGTACAGACGCCAGCACATTAAGCTACTACAATCTGTCAAATTTCTTAAACAGATTTTCAAATTTATCGCTAAAACGTAAGGTTCAAAGTTGATGTGCTGGCGTCTGTACATTGTATTTAATAGTACCGTTTTTATTCATAGAGATCTACGTTTTGGAATGGGCAACTAGCTTCAACTTTCTGACTAACTGACAGACTCTTTGACAATTCAAAAGAGCCTGTAAATGGTTTAATTAAAATAAACGCTTTGAGTTTGAGTAAAGAAGTATTTTTGGTATGACTACTGAGATGCCGATAATAGAGAAGTATGGAGTAAGTTACGGAGATATTGAAGGTCAAAATTCCAACTTCTTTTTTTTCACGAAATCAAGCTTTTAATCAACTGTGATCACATTGTCATGATCACTGAGCTCCTCCTAATCGGCTATACCGATTTTGATGAATTTTTTTGTGTGTAGTTGAGTAAGTCCCTTTATGGTTTAGATTCACAATCGGATCCGGTAAGTAGCGCTGCAATCAAGATCTAGGAAACAGGACAATGTCTGTCCGGTCAACTTAAAATGTTTAAATATTATCACACTAATATTATAAAGGCAAAAGTTTGTGAGTGTGTCTGTGTGTGGGGGTGTGTGTGTTTATATGTTTGTTACTTCTTCACGCTCAAACGGCTGTACCAATTTTGCTAAAATTAGGTATGGAGGTAGCTGACACCCTGGATTAAAATATAGGCTACTTTTTATCCCGATATTCCCACGGGATCGACATTTACGCGGGTAAAACCGCGGGGCGCAGCTAGTTTCATATATTTTGCTCACTTTTAGACGTTTGCAATTTTTTAAAACGCAAACTCATAGGCTAGACTTACTGAGTAAATTATAACGCACGAAACGATTTATAATTTTAACAAGGATTATGTTCGTTTTGACTTTTAAAGGACTAACAAAAAAGACAAACTTAATTTCAGAATCAAAGTGCATGAGTCTTTTAATCTATATTTGGCTGTAGCTGTAAGTGGACAAAACTAATTTACAAAGGTAAGCCTATGTTATAAATATTAATGTGGATGGAACTGCTGGAAATTCTTTGTAGGTACCTTATATGATGTTGGGAGCACAACGCATGAATACGAAATTATGTCAACTGCCATTACTCAAACGTGGGCGAACCTAGCGGACGAACGTCAGTTTTGGTGATGTTAAAATTTTTGAGAATTATACGTCAGAAGTTCATGTTTGACCATCTTTAAGGTAATGCAGGGCTTTTTGAAACTAAATAAAATAACCTCGTTTCTTTTCAAAGTAAACTGCGGGGTAATTGCGTAACACATTAACAGTAGCAGTGGCTTTCATTTTGACAGTTCAACAACATTCATTGTTTATTGCGTTATTTACTCTGTCGAGCAGACAAATTTGTCAAACATATGAAGCAATGGATTAGCGATATCCTTTAAAATGATTCAGATTGAGATTGATAGTGTGTTACGCTATCAGGGTGCTGGTCTAGGTTCTGCTTAGCCTTTAACGCTAATGAAATCTACTATTCTTGAGACGAATCTACATCTGCGCACGTATAGCGCACGCGCACGAACTGTGCACACTACGCGCCTCGAACGGCTATGGACACGTAAGGGTGCGTCCACATCTGGCGAATGTGCCGCGAATGTGCAGCCCGCGAGCCGTTTGCGAGCTACCCGCGAGCTGCGCGCGTGCGTTTTTGTTCGTGCGCCGCTCCTGCGCCGCCCGCGCGCAGTTCGCGCGCGACCTAAGCGCCGTACGCGATCAGCGCGCGGGCGGCGCGAAAGTACTGCAGTAAACGGAACTGTAAGTGCGAGAATTGAGTGCGCGCAGATCGCGCGCCGCGCGCACGCCTTATACGAGCCTTGCATGAGTTGCGCTAAAGAGGCGCACCAAACCATTGCCGTGACTGCACGCACGCAGCTCGCGGGCAGCTCGCAAACGGCTCGCGAGCTGCACATTCGCGGCACATTCGCCAGATGTGGACGCACCCTAACACTCTGCACGCGTGTCGCAAACAGCTTACGCGCAGTTCGCGAGCATTGATTTGTTTGTGCTTTATTGGCTGATTTAGTATGGACACGTTCGATAACGAAACCACGAAAATGTGCACGTCGTGCTTATGCAAGTCGCACGCGAGCCGCTCGTCAGCCTCTGGCGAACATGTCCAAACGTGTCCATACTATGTTCCTAAGATGTACGCGAACCGCCCTGTTCGTGCACGTGCACAGGTGTGGATCCGCCTTTGCAGGATCATCTTGAAAGAAGTCTAAGGGAGGGCGCCCACGAGCAACTTTAGTTTCAGCAACTAATTTGTCTCTCACATCAAGTCTACGGGTCCCGTGGCTAAATAATAACAGCTGCACAGGTCAATCCAACAGGTTAAGCTACGCTTGCCGCGGTTGGTCTGTGGTTGGTATGTGGGGACCCCTCCGTGCCTCGGAAAGCACGTTAAGCCGTTGGTCCCGGCTGTCATTCGTGGTAGCTTTGACAGTCGTTACGGGTAGTCAGAAGCCCGAAAGTCAGACAACCAGTCTTACCAAGGGGTATCGTCACGGATATATGGGTATCGTATTACCCAGTAACTGGGTTGTGGAGGTCATATAGGCAGTCGCTTCATGTAAAATACGGGTATTCAGCTGCTTCCGGTTAGACTGGAAGCCGACCCCAACATAGTTGGGAAAAGGCTAGGCAGATGATGATCAAGTCTACGGGTTAGTATGAAATTGCACGCATGTAGCGACGCTACAAAGACAGTGTTTCCTTACAAACCCGTAGACTTGATAATATGACGGACAAATTAGCTGTGAAGTCAAAAGTTGCTCGTAGGCGCCGGGCGCCTTCCCTAACGGAAAGTCTCTTATCTGACCACGCAACAACAAACCAAATATCGTTTCATTATAATCTTTCAACGTCAGTTAATACACCATTTTACTGCTCCGTAAAACTTTATCCCTAATAGAGCCTCAGCCAATAGCCTGTCGTTACTCACAGTTCATTTAAGGGGAACGTTAAAAACTAGTCTAGGAAACACTTTATCTGAGACGCCAGAAAGCGTTAAGTGCATCGCTTTTATGACTTGGGACTTCAAATCTCGCTAGATATCGTATATTCCTCGGAAAAGTTGAACGACAACATAAATACCAGCTTTGAGATCGTTCATACGGATGAGGGCGGTCTTTGGAGATAGGTCGAAATATTAACCATGCTGATGTCACAAATTATTTTTAGGTTCCGTACCCAAAGGGTAAAAACGGGACCCTATTACTAAGACTCCACTGTCCGTCTGTCCGTCTGTCACCAGGTTGTCTCATGGACATATTTCTGTTGCCGCTATTACAACAAATCCTAAAAACAGAATAAAATAAATATTTAATGGGGGAAACCCTTCGTGTGCGAGTCCGAATTGCACTTGGCAAGTTTTTTTCTACTTATATTGTTTTCATTTTTTTCGAATCAATTTCTTCACTTTATTTTTCATATTTTATATTTTATTGTACATATATAAAACAAAGTCGTGTTAGTTACACCATTTTTTATGATCTTTGATTTCTTGGATTTGTCTCCGCCCCGAATAGCAGAATACGAGTAAATATTACAACATGGTATTGATATTTAGTGACGAATTCTGGGAAACTTTAAAAAATATGCATTAGTTTTGATAAGCCGTAAACTGGGTTTTTCCAGCTGCTTCCAATTGCCATATTTACTGCGCAAAGGAATCCGCGGTCTTTTGTGACACTGATGACAAAAAATTCTCTTACTTATAGAAGACTAGCTTCTGCCCGCGACTTCGTCCGCGTTCAATTTCACCCTCTTAGGGGTAGAATTTCGAAAAACCCTTTCTTAGTGGATACCTACTCTTCACAAAGAACACACCCTCCAAGTTTCATGTCTCTAGGACCAGCGGTTTGGGCTGTGTGTTGATATATCAACAATCAGTCAGTCAGTCAGTTTACCGTTTTATATATATAGATATATATATATAGATAGATGACTACCTACTATAAGTATAATTCAGAAAAAATATGCTCCACTTTGATTTTTTTAAGATTCAATTAACAACACGGAATTTTGAAAAACAACAATAAAGCAATCCAAAGGGAAAACAAAATCCTCGAAGGACATAAATCACGACAAAACTCAAATACCCAACAAATCCTGTAACAAATAGAACATGCATTTTGGTAAACGTAAAACAATGAAAGACAAACATTGTTAATTAATGTACGACGGCTCTAATCTATTCGAACCAGAAGATACCATTTTCTTCGAAGGGTCCAGGCGAGAAAATACGAACACAAAGATGGTTGCCACTTAAGGAAATTGCCCGTAATAAGACAATCGGCAAAAAGAAATCTGCTATTACCGAGACGACGAGAATGATGGCCGTCGAATGCAGACCTGTTTCTTTTTTTTTTTTTAGAAGAAAACAAAATGGAAGCTTCTTGGAGTTTCTTGTAAATAGGTTGAGTGTAGAAAATTGAATTGTTAAATTGACCTTGGATTGTACTACGAGTAACTCCCATGTTTGACATTATTGTGAATGTGATGCTGGTTTTAGAGTCATTTATATACTTTTTGAAAGGTTAGCGAAAATCTTGACTTGCATTTTAATTTAGTTAGTTTAAATATAAGAATAGGATTCATATTCACTCAGGCAGAATAGGATGCACATTTTGATGATTTTGGTTTATAAGTAGAATCTATTATTATCGGAGCAATTGCATTCAAATATTTAAAAGTGTTGCATATTTATTTTTGCGTTTGACATCGACGCCATTTACTTACGCCCTTTATAACAGGCTTAATGGAGGAAAAGGAACAACATCAAATATATATAAATGCGTTTACAGGATGACTAGTAGGCACATCAAAGTACCTACCCAAAACTGTAAAATTTTCCGAATCACTTTGAACCTAATGCTTTAGCAATAAAGTTGAAAATCTATTAAAGAAATTTGACAGATTGTAGTAGCTTGATGTGCTGGCGTCTGTACCATAGATATCTCGATATCCGTGGTCTGTACTGAATATTCTATTGGGGTGATTGTAGCCATGCGCTTGGTAAATTAAGGAAAATCCCTATATACTCATACTGTATTGCGACTTACGAACAATCGCAGAATCTAGCGGTTGAGACATCGGCCGTGAACTCAGTTATGACGTAATTACTGTGGCTCGGAAAGCTTTGACGAATCGTGGTACTCAATTTTGCGAAAAAGCCTGGTTCTGGAGATAAAACGTGACCCATTTGTTCATAACTTAAGGACGTTTGGACAAATTGCACTTGGGACTTAAAAGTCTTCTTAGTAGATTTTAAAGTTGGAACGAAATAAATTCTTAATTTTTCCGTGCAAAAATGGACAAAACCTTTATTTATGTTTCGTTCTCCAAGGTCTTCGTTTTTGCACACTTGGCGAATAAGTGCTAGACCGAAAAAAGTGTAACATTTTGACAGTCACGACACTTTTGTTAAGTAAAGGCTCCTACAAACAGGCGCGACACGCGATATAATCGCGCGCGACACAAAGGCACTGCTCGTTGCGCGACTTGCGGTGCCTTTGTGCCGCGCGCGTTTTTATCGCGTGTCGCACCTGTTTGTAGGAGCCTTAAAGCTGGGCCCACACTTGTATCATCTTGAAGTTCAAAATCAGGCGTATCGTATCGAGTATTCGTATCCTAAGTATGGAAGCCTATTTCAACCGCATCGCATCACTACCATATTGCTCGCCGATTGGGCCTAAAACCTCGTCCGTCGTCCATACTTAACGATACTGTAACTTGTCAGCGTGTCAGCAACGCGTATCCCCTTTGATGATCTGAAAAGAACCGCCTCGAGATGGATCACAGTGTATCATGTATCAAATGACATACTTAGTCGTATCGTAACATAGTATCAAAATGCGTCCGTACTACGTACATACATACATACTGCCGATCACGATAATGAGAAACGTATCAGATAGGTTGTTACATACGGATCGGGGTACGGCGCGTGTCATGATCACGTATCATTTTGCGTCCAAACTAGCGACAATGATACACGTCGATGCTACGCGAGGGAGATCTGATTCACTAAAATGACACAAGTTTAAACAAAAGTCTCGTGACGTTCAAAATGTCAAAATTTTTTCGGTCGAGCTCTCATTCACCAAGAGTGCAGATTTTAACGTGCCATAAGGAACCTTATTAAAAAAATACGAGTTCGGACCTGCTGTAGGAGTATCCACTATTATTTTTAAAATGTCTTTGGCATATCTCGGGTCCCTGAGGCCTTTGTAAGGCGTACGAGGGGCCTAAGCCAACTCGCAGAGGCCCCTTAGGCAATTTTAAGTGTTTATTATTAGCCGTTAATGTCCCTCTGCTGGGTAAAGGCATCCCTAATCTCTTTCCCTTCTCTTTTCTTTAAAAAAAAATTCATAAAAGAAGATACTTACTTTAAATGTTAACTAGCACAGTTAAATGTATAATATAGGCAGGGTTTTATAACCGTGTAGTATTTATGCAAACATTATTCATTCGGCCTACCCTTGGTTTGACCACGATGCTTGTAAAAGGGGCTGAAAAGGTCAAAATAAAATAAACAATAACCACGATAATTATAATTTGTGAATTTTAATTAATGTTACCAACTTCTCGTTGCTTCTGCCCAAATTTTAGATTAGTTAGGTAGGTATATATTGGTTGACTAACTAGTTATTGATTGCCCATCCGAGAATCTGAACAAGGTCAAAATCGCTTGGCAATATTCAAAAGGATATTTATTTATTTTATTTTATTTATTTATTTACTAAGGCATCAAGTCTCAATATATTAATCACAGATATACATATAAAATTAATTCAATTCCCCGGAATACATTTGAATTCTTTCAGAAATAGAAAGACAATAGAAACTGGATAATCTCTATTACAAAGACATTTGACATCATAAAAAGGTTAAACTCTCCATTCCCTTCGTAACGACACTTTCGAATTCTGATGTCACAAACGACGTTAGGGAAACTTGGACAATAGAAATAAAATAAAACTGAACAACAAGACCTTTGTGAGGGTAGATAAAGAGATTAAGACACCTGTTGTTTGGGCAGTTATTCTAAAACGTGATACGACTGAATTGAGACGGTCGGCAATTAAAGTTTAAAAGTTCGTTCTATGGGAATGTGACCTTTATGGATGCCTTTAGAAGTGTAGTGGGTAAAAATGTTGATTGTATTGTTTTTGTGGTTTCTGCGGGGTGTATGATGGTCTATTCTGTAAAAATCTCTTCGTAAAAACTTAGATGAGTGTCATTCCACTTGATGCTAGGAATGGACATTGAGGAGCCCGTGGCTAAATAATAACAACTGCACAGGTCGATCGATAAGGTTAAGCTACGCTTGCCGCGGTTGGTCTGTGGATCTTTACATACCGAGACCGCTCCGTGCCTCGGAAAGCACGTTAAGCCTTTGGTCCCGGCTGTCATTCGTGGATCTTTGACAGTCGTTACGGGTAGTCAGAAGCCCGAAAGTCGGACAACCAGTCTTATCAAGAGGTATCGTATTACTCAGTAACTGGGTTGTGGAGGTCAGATAGGCAGTCGCTCCATGTAAAATACTGGTATTCAGCTACATTCGGTTAGACTGGAACCCAACACCAACATAGTTGGGAAAAGGTTAGGCAGATGATGATAGGGATGGACACTATTGACGACTCACTTCATCTAAGTTTTCACGTTGAGATTTTTATAGAATAGCACTGCTGTTGTAAATAATGATATAATGTGGTGGAATTAGCCGGCACTATGATCACAAGAGAGACATTATAATTCTTAGGTATTATGAAACTCGGACTTTTGAAAATCGGAACATCGAAATTCGGAATAAAATATTTCGGAATATTTGGGTGTTCCCATTTTACTTACTAAAATTAATAACTGAAACTCCAAGCAACTTCATATCGACGATATCAAAACTTGTTACTCGATATTGCAAAATACGGTAAAAGTCGGTGGAGCTAGACGCACGTCAGATGCATCGTTAAAGTTGCAAGTTTTCCCTTAGCCGGCAAGTTTTCACGAGCTGGGAACGAGTCGGTAATATTTTAGTTACATGCACAAAATAAAATATTTACGGTCTCCGTACATAGGAGTTCTTTGAAAGCGAAGAATTTCATTGGAAATCAAAGGTTTGTCAAGTTGACTGTTAATATAAACTCTTCAGAGTACATTTTTTATCTCATAAAGTGACGCACGCTTTATTTGTGGTTAGCAAGTGTACAAACACGCTGATAAAAATACTATAGCAAATTAATAATTATTATTTTGACTGCTCTCAGCAGTCAGTATTTATACACAGTGACTACGTATTTCTCAAAATAATCATGATTGTTATCGTAACAATGTCAGCCCCTACATTTATTTTATTATTACACACTTTTCACTGCTTATCCTATCATTATATAAAAGAGATTACATTCCACACCACCAACTCAACTGTTTCAACTTTCAATTAAAAATAAAGTATTTTTGATTTAAAGTTTAAAAAAAATCCAAAAGAGCACGACTCATAATGCTCATTTGATCGTATAAAATTTATTAATAAATTTAAGGACTTTAGCGTTAAATACAATTTTTCTTATATCTATGTCAAGTTCACACATGATTTGTGCCTGAACTAGGTAATCCTGTGTATATGTGTGTGTGTGTGTGTGTGTGTGTGTGTGTTCTGTGTACTAGCAGGAGTAAGTATAACAATAGAAACAGTTGCAGAAAGGAGGCAAAAAAAAAAAATTCGATCGGAAAGCAATCTCTAATCTCTCTCTCGTGCAAAAAACAGTTATTTTTCTATTCGCGTAAATCCGTTACCAATCTATTCGTTTTGTAAACCACGAAGACGTCTGCAAGGGAATTCTTAAGTAAAAATTGTGTAAAAGTTTATTTTACTCACGTACCGAAAGAGAATGGGCAACATATGAGCACACGTTGGCAATACGGTCACGGATACACCTGGAGGCGCTGCTAGAAAATATCCTTTGTGATGGAAACATACGGGGTTGAAGTGTGTCCGCGCACGCTTTCAAATCAATTAGATAAAACCGACAGTTCGATTCTTATAATGGCATAATCAGTCTATAACGTTTCCACTGCTAGGAGACAGGTCTCCTTGTTCTGTGAGAGGGATTGAGCCATAATCCACCATGCGGGCTCAGTGCGGGTGTATGTCACATGTCTTCGAATTTTTGGTTCAGGTTGTTAATGATTGTGTTGATGATTTCATTTTTTTTAAAGCGAAAATTGCCTGCTTGGTTTCGAACCCACAACCTACAACTCGTAAGTCACAGCTGTCAACACTGCTCCCTGTAACTAACCCACTGCAGGGCAAAGGCCCCTACTCAAACAAAATATTCTCCAACTACGAGTATCTAACGCCGACCACACGATTCAATCGTCAATAATTTGTTGTTTTTTAAGACGTATAATTCCATTTTTTATTTGCAGTGTGTAAAGCACCGGATTTTTGGGAGAGGACGATAAAATATATGCCTGTTATTTCAACAATTTTGAACTCCACATTTTTGGTAGATTTGAAGGGAATAAATAAATAATAGTAATAGGTATAAAAAAGCCTTGATTTAATGTATAACTAAGATAACCATTTATAAAGAAGTCAAAATGCGTAGTACTCGCAGCCGGCGTGCGTGTATGACCAGGTATATAAACGTAAACGAAGAAATGGAGTATGTAAAGATCATAGCAGGTAGCGTTTTGTTGTGTCTGCCTACCCCTATCGCAAAAAGGATTGAGTTAATGTTCATATATAGAAACCATTTTTGTAGAAAAGACAATGTGTAGACTATTCGAAAAATTACAAAATAAGGATACGTCCAAATTATTGACCCGTATGTTAAAATATCTCACCTTATTTTCACACTTGACAAAGCAAAGCCTGATTCCATACACGTAATACAGTCTCGTTTATATTGACATTTTATATCCCCGCCCTCTGTATCTTTCTTTGTTATACTTATTTTTATGGTGATAAATTTTTAACCCTTCTTTCCAATGGCGTTTTTATTCACCGTAAACTTTGTCACATTTGTTTTACACCATATTTTTTCCGCTTTTTTACACGTCATTCGCTTGACTTTAATGGGAAGTTAAGTTTCGTAAAAACGAGGTTCGACTCACTTTTATGGCTTATTAGTCGATTCGCACGAATTTATTCGCCCGAAAAGTGCGAATCGTCACTTTTAATAATATTGTTTTTTTCTATACGCAGGAATTGGCACATTTTGAATTTTATGCAATAAAGTATAGAAAAGAGGACCGTAGCGCGCAGAAATGATGAGTTAAATAAAAAAAACGTAAAACATCATTGCATAAATTTGAAAATGTGCCAATTAGTGTGTTCCTATAGAAAAAAAATATTATTCAAAAGTGACGATTCCCACTTTTCAGGTGAGTAAATTCGTGCGAATCGACTGAAAACTTTTATAAAGATAAATGAAGTGAGAGAATGTGTGCCGGTATTCAAGCCTCTATAGGCAAGGAGCTCTCCGCTGATATTGTTTGAGATTGCCTTTAAAAGGATGAATTATGAGGGTGGTAGGAATCCCAAGGGCGTTATGAATGAGTGCGAACCGAGATTAATATAGATCTAGTATTAGTTTAAAAGGCTAAAGCGAACCTTTTAGTTTTCATGTGGAAGTTACGACAAGTTTTCAATTATGTTAGGGGGGATACTTCGGGTCAGCGGGATTGTCGGGTCACCGGGATTGTCCGAAAGGGTTACCACTGGCCCGGAACAATAAGGGCTAAGGAAGGAACACGGGTGGGTTTTAAGTCAGTAAGAGTTTGAGACTCCCTTCCGCTCCATCCAGAGCGGGAGGGGTCATTTGAAGATTTCCCATCCACAAAAAAAGGGGGGATACTTTATTTAAAAAAATATTATAATTTGAATGGTGCCGGTGGTGGTGGTGGTGGTTTTAATGGTGGTGGTGGTGGTGGTGGTGGTGGTGGTGGTGGTGGTGGTGGACAATATTATTAACTCTAGCTGTAATGCAATAATGTGTCGTTCAGAGAAGGTCTGGTACCACTTCTCCATTGAAAGGGAAGATATTTTTTCTCTTTTAGGGTTTAATTTTTTTTTTTTGCGCGGAATCCTAATTTTATTTCTAAAATAAATGTAAGTTACTTGTTAAAACATCAACAATCTGTCAATGAAATCCCGTCAAAATAGTCCGGCCGTTTCGGAGATTAGCCGGAACAAACAGACTAAAAAAATAGATTTTTTTTTTTTATTATAATTACCTTATATATAATATAACAGCTTATTTTGTTTTCAACCGACTTCAAAAAAGGAGGAGGTTCTCAAATCGGATGTTTATTTATAACAGCGTTATTTTGACATTACAACTTTACTTCAATTATATTTATTTGTATACAGTAATAGGTGTATACTTAGATGTTTAGATACCTATATTATTTTAGTGACAGTTTTAAAAGTTTTTTTTATAAAAATGATTACACTTACAGGTAACAAGAATGCAACTTAGTCTAAGCAACTATCTCAAGTTTAATAACTTAAAGTACAAACTACATCTCCTCTAAAAGGAGATAAAACTCAAGTTGTGGGTTTAAATAGTAGCTTAGTTCTCCACCACTAGCGGACTATATTTCCGACGATAACTCGTGAACACTCGGGCTTTCTGCCAAATCACCTATGCGATTGCGTGCTTATGTACAACGATATATAAGCATAAGCAATTTACAAAAGGCGAGAATAGTCGTTAGAAAAAACCTTAACAAAAAAAAAACGATCTACAAGCCATTAAAATAAATATACTTACCTTACACTTATTAGGTATTTTAAAAGGTCAGAAGCACGAAATTCGGATAACTAGTCGTACAGTAGTACGTAGGATATCGTATTACCCAGTAACTGGGTTGTGGAGGAGTCCCACATACCTGCACTATCTCCCCGTGGTAGTGCAGAATGCATGAGCATTTCTCCACGTAAAAAAAAAAAATGGCAGTCACTCCATGCAAAAATAGTGGTATTTAGCTGCATCTGGTTAGGCTGCAAGCCGATTAATTCCGATCCAGCCTGTCCCTTGCTGTCCTCTCCCAGCGACGACCTAACCCGAGCTCCGAACCATACAGGGGTGCCCTTAGCGTATAGTCACTTAGTTTTTAAGTTTGTTTTAAGCCCTGACTGGCGGCCTTAATTTATTGAGGCATCCACAGGCAAGTTCGGTTAAGCAGACAATAACCTCACAGGTTGAACTGCGAGATGCCATACCCAAAAAAAAAAAAAGCTGGAAGCCGACCCCCAACATAGTTGGGAAAAGGCTAGGAAGTTGATGATTGTTATAGCGGCCATAGCAGTACCACTCTGAGAGCAAGTTGCTGATGGATTATCCTGGCTACAAGGTTGTGTCTATGCAAGTACTCTCCGTTAGCTAGACGAGAACACCTGGAGGTAATGTGCCTGATTGATTCCCCCGGCCGGTGGCATGCCCGACAGATGTCAACCGTGCCAAACTTTCACAATAAATTTATTATTATTTAAGTCGGTTAAAACAACCGAAATCTCTGGAGTATGATTGTGTAAAGTTTTCCCTTTTCAATTGGACCACGTATTGATAAGTCATGATAATTATGTTAATCTAGCCGTTTGTGTATTATATATTAAGGCGTACCATAACAGATGCAGACAAACTTGTACTAAATAGGTGTTATTAATATGGCTATGAATTACACTATTAAATATTTACAAAATCATCATCATTTCAGCCGAAAGACGTCCACTGCTGGACATAGGCCTCCCTCAAGCACCTCCATTTCGATCGCTTCTGTACGTCTCGCATCCAGCGGGTTCCTGCGGCCTTCACAAGATCGTCGGTCCACCTCGTGCCTTCCAACGCTTCGTCTTCCAGTACGCGGTTGCCACTCCAGAACCTTTCGGCCCCATCGGCCATCTGTTCTGCGAGCAATGTGCCCTGCCCACTGCCACTTAAGTTTGGCAATTTTTCGTTCTATGTCGGTGACTTTGGTTCTCTTGCGGATCTCTTCATTTCTGAAAGAATTTAATTTACTTCATTTACAAAATAGTTTGTGTAGTAGAAACTTGTCTTCCAGACAGAAAAATAGAAGTACGAACTGCAATAGAATGTGGAGTATGAAATGAAAGAAAAAGCATTTAAATCTATTAAATAGTAGCTCCACTTCGGACCGCCAGAGGCGCCAGTCGTTATCACCATCGCTCTCCGCGAGCGATGCCGATGGTGGGATAAGAACTGGCTCCTGACCATCATCTGGTTCGTCATTCATCAGACAAACAGGTTTAATATCAGATCTTGTAACGTCCTCTCTTCTTAACTTTTAATACAACAGAAGGCCAATAATAAGTCTCGTAATTTAAAACGTTCAAAATCTCAAATCTCATCTCGGCGACAAAAAACATTTCAAAATGTAGGGAAATTAGAGGTATTTTTGACAGATTGAGAATGAGGTCAGACTGTGATCGTTCTTAAAATTACGAGAATTGTACCAGTCTACGTCCATTATTTTATTTATTTATTTTAACTTGTAGCACAAAAAAGGTACATAGACGGACTTAATGCCTTAGGCATTCTCTACCAGTCAAAAATCAAAGGTGGTGAAGAGATTAGATGCCAGGTGCTTTGATTGAGAGGAACAATGATAATAAAAAAACTGTTAAATTATAAACAATAAAATAGGTACACAAATACATAAATAGGTAAACCTATTTTCTTCGAAGCCTTTCCATAAACATTTAACAGAGGCAACAGCCGAAACACAGCTCACATTTTAATAATTCAAAATGCACTGTACCTACCTAACAGTATTAAATTAAAATTAATAAAAAAATTAAAGGAAATAAAATACACACAATATCGCATTGATATAGCAGAATTTGCGACAGTTTCAAAAACTAAAATTAATGTGGGTGAAATTAATAACTTCGTACCCCGTGTCCACAGTTTCCGAACAACTTTCATTTGGCAAAAGTTTTTACAATGTTGTGCACAAATTAGCAGTGAAAGCTCCCAGCTTTTACTGTCGAAACTTGTCTTATATTTTTACATTAATATATTTAGTGCTATTGCACATTTTTGTTTGGAAATTCGCAGTTTCGTCGGAAATTTCACCCAATAGCAAAAAGCTACTATAAACTTACCTCCTTTTACACTACTCTCTACACCATCAGAATACAAGCGTAATGTTATTTTATAGCAAGATCAATCATTTCTGGGGGCCTTCCAAAATGCTGGCCTGGAATAAAACCAGACCTAGATTTAATGAAAACTCGTCAGAACTTTGCTGCCGCCGTAAGTAAAAGGGATACATCTGAGGAAAGGGAATGGAGAAAACTGAGCCTTAATGGATGCGCCTTTTTTGTTTAGTAAGGTTTATTTTTCTTTACATTTTTTGGTCGGATTACAAACACTTTGGATGAAAATCAACCAAAAGAACAAGCAGGATTCCGCAGCGGTTTCTCGACTATAGATCATATTTTTACGATTGAACAAATCACCGAGAAGTACCTACAGAGAATATGGATTACGTTACTATCTAGCCTTTGTAGACTATCATAAGGCATTTGACTCACTAAAACACAACAAGATTTGGGAAGCGCTAGCTAATCAAGGAGTACCTAGAAAATATATTCGGATTATAAGGAACATCTACAAAAACATGACGCGAAAATTAAAACGGAAAGATTATGTGAACTATTCCCCATTAAAAAAGGCGTAAGGCAAGGTGATCCCTTATCGCCTAAATTATTCTCAGCAACTTTAGAACTAGTGTTTCAGAATGTCAATTTACAGCATAAGGGTAAATGGAGTTATGCTAACCTTCGATTTGCGGACGACCTAATAATAATTTCTGATAACCCGGATCAACTAAAAACTATGCTCAGACAACTTGTAGATGAAAGCCAAAAAGTAGGCCTGAAGATGAAATCTTACGTAAACCAAATTGATGACGAATCATTCGAAACCACCCATACGAGTCAACAACGACCTAATTGAGTTTGTAGATGAATACACGTATTTGGGACACATCATATCTCCTACGAACGATACATCTAAAGAAGTTCACAACAGGGTAAACGTAGCGTGGAAGCGATAGGTACTGGTCCCTAAAAGAAGTCACAAAAAATAAGTATATACCACTAGCGTTAAAAAGCAAAGTATTTAACTCGTGTATACTTCCTACCATAACTTACGGTTGCCAAACATGGGCTTACACTATGCAGAACACTAAAACATACCACCACAACATGGAAAGAAGTATGCTTAATGTTAAGAGAAAGGACAAACTAAGCCTTGAACATCATCATCATCATCATTCTCCTGCCCTTATTCCAATTTATTTGGGGTCGGCGCAACATGTCTTTTTCTTCCATACTTCTCTATTAGTCGCCATCTCAGTAGTCACACCCTTTCTAACCATATCATCATTGTAACACATTCCATCCAGAAAGAAAACGAAAATATCGGACGTATCATGCAAGATAAAAAAGCTGAAATGGAAATGGTCGGGCCACCTTATCAGAGACAAAAAGGAGAAATGGGCTAAATTAGTAGCCAAATGATACCCAGGAGAAGGTAAAAGGAAGAAAGGACGCCCGATACGTAGGTGGGATGACGACCTTAAAGTGACAGCTGGGCCAATGTGGAAGAGGGAAACCCATGACCGGGAACTATGGAAGAATATGGGGGAGGCCTATGCTAATGCAAAACAATCTTCGGAAACCGATGTCTGAATTAAACATTCCACTAGGTACTTACCTATGTTTAAATCCCATGTAAAAGGGGGCCATCAGAAGAAGCTCAATTAATAGGATTTAAACTATTAGAAATTAATTATTCTTCTGATTTTTCTTTAGAATACATAGTATTTTGCTTTGCATTTCCTAAACTGTTTTAATCGTAAAAACATTCTAACACTGCTACTGAGAAAAACCCAATAACACTACCCGTCCTAGGAATCGAACCCAAGACCTTCTGCTCAGAAGTAGCAGTTGCGATCACTAGACCAACGAACATAGTCGAGGTGTGATGGGATAGTCTCCGTATTATCCAAACACTGGTCAATCAAGATTTCACTCCTCCGAACAAAACTCTAGCAAAATGAGCCAAAACTACTATTAAAATCACACGAACTTTCAGAAAAGAAACACGTTTTCATATTTCTGTAGCCATGTTATCAATAAGTGTTACTCACGGTCGAATTAAACTTTCAAACAATGCCGTTGTTAGAGATATGTGGATACGTGAAACGTTTATAAATTGCAGTTTAGAACTGGAAGCGGATTTGTTATAAATATTTCTAGAAATTGTGGTGAGTTGATTGACGAAGCCGTTTACGTGCTAGCTGTTATTTCACAGCTACAGAATTATTGCAATTTCTTCAGTTTATTTTTTATTTATTTTTTGTATTTTGTGTTTCATTGGGGAAAATGAACTGTATTCTTCTTATTGTTCTTATAAAACTGTTATACGTTTTAATAGTCAACCTCGTGATTGCTGTGTGCAAGTGACATTCAACCTTAGGTGATCAGACCCTAAAGTTGAAGAGTATGTGTGTGTTTATATATTTGATACTTCTTCACGCTCAAACGGCTGGACCAGTTTTGATTACAATTTGTATGGAGGTAGCTCACACACTGGATTAACATATAGGCTACTTTTATCCCGATATTCGCACGGGATCGACATTTACGCGGGTGAAACCGCGGGGCGCACCTAGTCATAATATATTTTCGTCAAAATTCAACATGATACTGACCTACAAATTGTAAAAAAACGTAAGAAAATTTCAATTTCCTGGGCTACGCTGGCCCTTTAAATAAAAGCTTGCAAAAATGAAAATGGAAAATATAAAAAAAAAATAGCAAATGTGTTCTAAAACAATACTAGAATAGAATAGAATAGAATTTATTTATTTGTAAGAATGTAGTTTTACATAGTATGGTGTTAAATATTTTTTAAGTTCAATACAATCTACCATAACATATGGTGTACAAATATTCAAATGTCATTTTATATAACTAAGTACATACTTACGATTAATTATAAGATTTAATGATTAAAAATGTCCAATATGAATTATTATAATTAGGAAGTCGTTACTTTAAAATCAATGTCAAAATTAAGTACATGTCATCTTGGATTTTTACAATATTCCATATATTCACCAATGTCATAGACAACCCACACACATTTTAATTCAATCAGTCATTTGGTAAACAAACGTAAGTACGTATTGTTACGACAATCTGAGGATAGTCCTACGTTGAAAAGCAAAGCCATGTTGTTTAGCATTCAGTGGTACAGAAACTTGGTTTGTGTAGCACACACAATGCTCGCAAGGAGTTTCAGTAAACAATCTACTAGAAACTGTGTTATTACTTTAGTGGATATCTCACTTATGATTATGAACACCGTTTATACATATACAAGGTGTAACAGAATAAACGCAAGTCCTGAAAGTAGTTTGTTCATAATTGATTACTGAATCAATTACGGTAACATTTAAGATAGGTATTTTTTTTTTAATTATGTATTTTGCCATACTGATCGCCGATTGAGCCAAAGAAAATTAAATCTTATATCAAGGCAATAAGACTCAATTTTGAATGCATAAAGTAATGATAGGGTCAACACAATTTACTTAATAAAAATAGTTAGCTTTAAAAAAAAATTGTTTTGATCATTGTATTATGCTTTTAACTCAATACTCTAATTGGGGTGTATGAGGTCTTGCGTTCATTATGTTACGCATTGTAGACGTAGATATTTAAATCTGTCTACATAGATGATGATAGATGTTTTGATCTATGATAGTGAGGAAAGAGTGAGTGCAGGTGCACTCACTCACTCTAGTGCACAAATGTGTACGCAAACACAGGTGTGTTTGCGCACACATTTGTGCACTATAATATCTCCCGCGTAGACTGCCAGTCTCCTCTTAGATTTGGAGGACTTTTCAATGTTTAGATTTGTTTGGCTTAATTTTTGAGTGAAACTTCAAGGAACAGCTAGCATAAAGCATAAAATAGATTTATTATGAGAAAAAGTAAAAATTAGCAAAAAATCACAAAATCAAAAAACATTATAGGTCGATAGCAACCAGAACTAAATACATTGTTTATGATTAAACCATAACAGTATAAGTAGTAGGTATGTACAGTCAACAAAGGAGTTAAGTATACAGGAGCGTCGGATATAGTTGAAGTTTACTAAGAAACCGATGGATGTTCTGGACTGAAATTTAATTTAATAAATGAGCTGTATGTTTTCTAATAATAAACTAAAATTTTATTCGAGAATATCCATCGGTTTCTTAGTAAACTTCAACAATATCCAACGCTCCTGTATACTTAACTCCTTTGTTGACTGTACGTAAGGTGGTGCATTGTTATGAAAAAGAGCCCCCTCTCGCTATCAAACGCAAAAGT
This sequence comes from Oligia latruncula, assembly GCA_948474745.1. Classification (NCBI taxonomy): domain Eukaryota; kingdom Metazoa; phylum Arthropoda; class Insecta; order Lepidoptera; family Noctuidae; genus Oligia; species Oligia latruncula. The sequence continues at coordinate 6,257,871 of OX419693.1, read as the reverse complement.
TTGGTGAGTTTAAGTAACTAAATAAAAAGAAGAAAAAAATCCCACTGCTGGGACACAGGCCTCCTCCCTGTGAGAGGAAACGGGCTGTAATCCACAACGCAGGCCCAGTGCGGGATGGTACCTAGATGTCACCTTAAAATTTTTGGTCCTAAGAAGAAGACTTGCCGGTTTCCTCACGGTGTTTTCCTTCACCGTTTTTGAGAGCCATGGTGATGAAATAAATTACAGTAAAGCCGGGGTTTAAGTAATGCTGGTTTACCTAAGCTTTCACGGCCGGAAAATATGAAGAAAATGAATGTGGAAATTTTCCTTATAATCGAAAACATTGACTTCGATATTTTAAAAGGAGGGTTTATCAACAAAAACAGGCAATTCATCAATCAACGTCTGATCAGAATCTTACGCTCGCAGCTTCTCGTCTTAATCCTTACTCTGTAAGAATAATTCCTTCAGGATTTAACACCCATTTGCTGTTTTGGTTACACTAGGAACATAATTAATGATAGTTTGTCTCCTGAATAATAATGTTATCCTTTTATGATTCTGCTAAAGTGTCTTTTTTAGGCCCCCATGACGGACACGAAAATATAGGCATTAATCAGTCTAAAAAAAATCTTGACACATCATATCAAATGTCTTTGTGAAAATTCGGTAAAGATATTAGAAAAACTCCACCAGTTTCTTAGAAATGATCATCTTTAGCCGCCAAAAGCAATCGGCAAGATATCAATGATCAACTTTATCGCAAAAAGATTAGGACAAAACGGACGATCCGTTTTGTCCTAATCCTTTTGCGATAAAGTTGAAAATGTATTAAAGAAATTTGACAGATGGTAGTAGCTTGATGTGCTGGCGTCTGTCATCATCATCATCATTCGCATCCAACGGGTTCCTGCGGCCTTCCAACGCTACGTCTTCCAGTACGCGGTCGCCAATCCAGAACCTTCTGCGCCATTTTCGCGTCTGTACATTGTATAAAATACTAAAATCATAAGGAACACAACGTACGTATTTTCTTTTTCAATTCCAATATGCAGCTAAAAGTAAATAAAATAGAGAGCTAAGATATCTCGGGGGCTATGTATTGTCAACAAGTTTGTTAGGACAAGATCTTGGCGTTGGCTCAGAGCATAGAATACACAGCAAATGAAGTACTAATCACAATTTTCAAAACCACACAATCCGGAGTGGATTGTGTGGTTTTGAAAATATCACACGGCGGCTTCTTCTTGTATCATATCCACATGAACTACTCGTACCTATATGGGCAAAGCAATAGCAAGTTGGCAATATCATATGGTAGAGGTTCTGACTGTCTAAGATGCACTGGGCAATGGACATACTTTTAGGTATCGTCTCTCCTTTTGGACATTTTAATGATCACAAAGATTGAACAGACCAGACAAGTAATGATATTTGTCAAAAAAACACAAAACAGCCTATGGAACCCTGTGCGCAACAGAATAACGAGTTTTGTTTAAATAACGAGTTCTGTCACAGGAGTATAACCTAACTAGTTTTGTCACCGGAGTAGAACCCAACGGTTATTTATACTCCTGTGACAAAACTTGGACACAAAAAAACGGGAGTAGGTATAACCTAACGGTTATACTCCTGTGACCAGTGGACGGAACCGCTGTCAGAGCCGCGGTTATCATAATTTAATGGTACTCCATTTAATCATTACTCCTTCCCTAGGGTATAAGCCCCGTGACTTGGCCTGTAGTTCGACGCTTAGGAAACCGTTTTATGGGTTAAGATTTTAAAATATTTGTTCATAGCTTATTACTTTGAGTTCTAAGTTGGCAGAGTAACGTAATGTTTACGTAGTGCCCTGATTTAAGTTTAATTTCGTTAAAAATAATCTTTGAAACTCTTGCCTAAGCGTGACTTTTCATTGAGCAAAGCTTTGGTGTGTAATTATAATTTCCAATGTCATTTAAATATATCACACTTTCATTATAAAGGCGAAAGTTTGTGAGTGTATGAGTGTAGGGGTGTGTGTTTGTGTGTTTATATGTTTGTTACTTCTTCACGCTGAAATGGCTGGACCAATTTTGATAAAATTTTGTATGGAGGTAGCCGACACCCTGGATTAACATATAGGCTACTTTTTATCCCGATATTCTTACGGATTCGACATTTACGCGGGTGAAACCGCGGGGCGCAGCTAGTATTATAATAAAAACAGTTTCTTATAATCATTCACTAACACACAATGCCCTGAGTTAAACCTATAGGTCTAGAAGCATGAAATTTTGCACAAGAGTTCCGTAAACAGGGTGTAAAAAAAGGGGTATTCCTCAAAGCGCAACCAACTAAGTGCAACTAAATTATTCCTCAAAGACCCATCACGAAACCGTCATCTATACGCATTCCGTACATCAAACCAAGTAACTTTGTTACAGAATAATTGCTGGGAAAATACTTTTATTTTCGGTGTGAAAATTCGCTGTTTACGATAGTGCGCAATGTAACGCACACAAAACATTGTGCTCATGGGTGCACGCAATGGGTGTACAGGGGTATTCAAAGTTCTAACATTTAAAACTGGCTGTCGTTAAAAAACGCCAAAAAAAGTTGGAACTTTGATCTTCAATATCTCCGTACCCAGAACAGATACAGGATTTTTATTTACCGTGTTTTTTTTTTTTGAGGTTGGGAAATCATCAAATGACCCCTCCCGCTCTGGATGGAGCGGAAGGGAGTGTCAGACTCTTACTGACTAAAACCCATCCATGTTCCTTCCTTAGCCCTTTATATTCCGGGGTAGCGGTAACCCTTTCGGACAATCCCGCTGACCCGGCAGGCTCACTATTGCTGACATCTCTTTGAGGCACGGGCCTAGGCCTGATTGGACGGTGGCCGGGAGTCGTCACGCAGCTCCCGACGCCCGGAGCGTCTCCCGCGGCGGCTGGGATGTGACGCTCTGTCCCTTAACCATCCCCAAATTTTGAAATAGGGAATAAGAATTTGTATGAAAGTTGTAAATTGTATTGTGTGTGGCTTGTAACCATATAAATCATTAAACATTACGACTATTATTTCAAATTGTAAAAAAAAAAACAAATAAAATAGTATCCACCACGACATATCAAGCTATACATTTCCAGTATAAAAGCTGTCTTATCATCGTACAAAAAATCTATACAATGCGAGATCAACTATCACTCGAAATGTATTGCTTGTTATTCGTCGTGTGTAGAAATACAAATCTTACATCCATTTAGCATTTTAGCACCGTCTGAAATCTAGAACAAAATGTAGTTCACAAGATCGCCACCGACCGTAGCTAAACTAAAACAATGTGAAAACTTCCTTTTTGGTTTCGTAGGCGACATCCATCACGCGTGTTTTTTGCTTGACTTTCTATTTCCTGACTCAGCTCTTTTATCTTAGTGACACTTGATACAAAAAAGCAGCCAAGTGCGAGTCGGAGGCGCATACGAAGACTTTTCGTACAGTCAACAGCAAAAGATCAAAATCAGAAATTCAATACTAATGAACGGAGTTCGCGTCAGAACTGTGTGGCGTCGAAGTACTACTACTTAGAATACTTACTACGTAGAATACTTTTGAATCACTTCGACGCCACACAGTTCTGACGCGAACTCCGTTCATTAGTATTGAATTTCTGACTTTGATCATCTACTTTTGCTGTTGACTGTACCACCATAGAATTAAAAAAAAAACGCCGAAAAAGACATTTATCTTATTGAATTATTTATATACACACAGTAAAACAGGTAGAGATACGACATAATTATATAAGTATTAAGTACAAAGTTACTGCTTATTTCTTTAAATAAAGTAACTGGGTTGTGGAGGTCAGATAGGCAGTCGCTCCATGTAAAATACATCATCATCCGGTATTCAGCTGCATCCGGTTAGACCGGAAGCCAACCCCAACATAGTGAGGAAAAGGCTAGGCAGTTGATAATAATTGTGACGGCCATAGCAGTACCACTTTGTGAAAATTTCAAGAATTTACCTATTACTGTTTAAAAAATACAGCCTTGTGACAGACGGATGGACTGAAGGGCTGACAGCGAAGCCTTAATAATACCCTAAAAGGCTGTGAAAAATGAAATGTTCTTTCTCAGTGACAAAGTTCTAAAATCTGGGCAAGGTGATTCATTTGCATTACTCCCTCATCTGGCGGTCCAGTATTTTTAGATAAGCTTGACTATTTTTCATTTTAATGCGTCCTGTTTTCAGTCTGCATTCATTCCGATTGTAGTGGTAACAGCAGGTGTTAAAGTAATTTTCGGTGCAATTTTTCATGCTGAAATATGCTGTGTGATTTCCTGTTAAAATTTTGGCTGCTTTTTCTGTGGGTGAGAAGTGATTATATTATGACAATGGGAATCTACAACCATTTACAATATTTTACGTTATATGAAACTGCTATTAGATGAATAAAATAAAATAAAGCAGTGTTTTGGTTACAAAAAAATAAATAAATAAAGGAATAAGAATTTTGATTTACAATTAATTAAATTAATAGTAATGTTCCCACTGTTGGGACGCGGGCCTAGTGATTATATTATGAAAATGGAAAGCTACAACAATTTGCATTTTAAGGGCCTTACAAAAAGTTTATTCGTCTCTTTTTCATTAAACCAGACTTTGACTGTTAGGGCCTTATCACACTGGCGATTTGGAAGCGAGTCCAAAGCGAGGCGAGTGCGCAGAGAGCTCACCGCGAGGACGCCGCGGATAGCGCCGTCGACGCCATTTTGTACACTCCGGCGTCGACAGCGCTGTTCGCGGTCGGTGAGCTCGCTATGCACTCGCCTCGCTTTGGACTCGCTTCCAAATCGCCAGTGTGATAAGGCCCTAACAGTCAAAGTCTGGTTTAATGAAAAAGAGCCGAATTAACTTTTTGTAAGGCCCTTAAAATGCAAATTGTTGTAGCTTTCCATTTTCATAATATAATCACTAGGCCCGCGTCCCAACAGTGGGAACATTACTATTAATTTAATTAATTGTAAATCAAAATTCTTATTCCTTTATTTCCACTAAATCGAACTTCCATAATTCTCTAACAAAAAAAAAAAAACTTGTAACAATGACTTTCACTGATCCACACAACTAGTTTCCTAATTACTTGTGTGCCTGTTTCCTATTACAAGAAACTCAACCACAATACAGTACAGGCGTAAACTTACAAGTCAATTTGTTAGCATTTCGTGTAAACACAAGTGGTACACAAACTTCGTGGTCAAAGTTAGACAATGGAAACTATTCTATTCATTGTTGCGACCCAGAGACCGAGGCGATGACAGTGGACTGAACTCTTGCGTACAGACGTGAACGTAATTTGTTAAGAATCCTGTTTTGTAGTAACTTACGTACTTATAACACTACCAAGCAGCCCCTGCTTCGCACGCTTCTACGATTTGATTATACATCGAGATTTCTTTTATGTAAGTTTAATATAAATTTATTTAAATACTAATAATAAAGCTGAGAAGGTTGTTTGTTTAAACGCGTTAATCTCTGAAAGTCGGGTCGGATTTTTTAAATTATTTTTGTAAATACAAAAAGATTTTTTTATTACATCTATTCAAAAAGAGCTAGTGTATTCTTCGTAAACACGGACTAAAAAAGTAATAAAAAAAAATTAAACCGACTTCAAAAAGAAATTAACTCAAAATTATGAAATAACTTTAATTTCGGAAGTCGGTGTCTTGGGATCTGTATTTTAATTTTATTCTTGCCACCGACTTCAGAAATTAAAGTTATTTCATAATTTTGAGTTAATTTCTTTTTGAAGTCGGTTTAATTTTTTTAGATTACTTTTTTTTCGTAATTTTTAGTTTTAATTAAAAACTGGAATATTTGTTTGTATAAGTAAGTTTTGTTGTAAATATTTCACTAGAATTTGACCAAGGCTTTGAGATGTTTTCCCTTTGACACCAGCCGTAGCTCGTATCAGCTACGGGTGTAGTGTCAAAGGGAAAACAACTCATCTCATTGTAAAATTCCCAGAAGCAGCCCGGAATCTGGATATGTACTGGGTTAATAACAATAGTCTACGACCCTATTGTAACTGGCCACGTTTGTTTTCCCATTATGCAGAATACAGGCTTGAGGCCAGCGTTATTGTCAACAGCAATTTCCCATCAAAAGGAGAGTCAGCATAAAAGGTACCTATTGTAATGTGTATTTTGTCGGCGTATGGCGTCGTCACCGAGGCAGGCCTAAGAAACGGTGGCGTGACGATTTCTACTCGTTTCTAACCCATTGGACGGAGAAAGAAAACTGGAAAAAAATGGGGAGACCAAGGGGTGCTCAGTAGTGGGACAAAGGTTAACGGGAAAAAGACGTATTCCACATTGGGCACCCGCTTAAATGACACATGTGAATGTGCCGCTGTATGTCAGGTGCATTCACTCAGGTGCCATTTAAGCGGGTGCTCAACGTGGAATACGTCAAAAAAAACCTGTATTTTGTCCTCATTGTCTAGCTACCCAATAGCTCTTTTATCACAGGTAATCCTTTTACTCTTCTCTCCATCAATCATTTTACGTCGGGGGCGTGTTGTATCTAGTTTCCGCTCACGTCTTTGCATTAGCGTCATAGAACGTTTTATTGTGTGATCACGTGTGAAACTAAAATAACATGTTGTAGCGTTCGTCGGTGTCTGTACTTATATGAAATGTTGTGATAGAAATAATTTGCAGATTTGTTAATTGTGTGGGTATAATAGTAACTAACTCGTGAGGGGCCCGTGGCTATATTATTGGGTCAGAAGTGGTATACCTAGTAGTAGTAGTAGTAGTATTCAAGAAAACCACGTGAGAGGTTATCTAACATTTATTTATTTACAACAATTGTATTTAATCTACGAAAAATCAAATAGAAACAGAATAGCACCGAACACAGTAAATAGATGAGAAATAGCACACAAGGAAATGGCTCACATGACCTATGCGGAGACGACCGTAAGTATACCTAGCAGCGATCCGACCACCCTCAGTGGCAATGAAAGGAAAAGGACAGAAATGAGCGAGTCAGCCTTTATATAGGGGTGATCGGGTTGCTGGTAGAGGGTTACCGATAGGGTTGCCAGCTTATAATATAATAACAGCCGCACAGGTCAATCCATCAGGTTAAACTACGCTTGCCGCGGTTGGTCTGTGGATGGGTGACCATCTTTACATCATCACCATCTTTTCATACCGTGACCACTCCGTTCCTCGGAAAGCACGTTCAGCCGTTGGTCCCGGCTGTCATTCGTGGATCTTTGACAGTCGTTACGGGTAGTCGGAAACCCGAAATTCTGACAACCAGACTTACCAAGGGGTATCGTATTACCCAGTAACTGGGTTGTGGAGGTCAGATAGGCAGTCGCTCCATGTTAAATACTGGTATTCAGCTGCATCCGGTAAGACTGGAAGCCGACCCCAACATAGTTAGGAAAAGGCTAGGCAGATGGAATACATACATACATTCATACATAATCAGCCTATATATGTTCCCACTACTGGGACACAGGCCTCCTCTCGGTGAGAGGGAGTGGGCCGTTATCCACCACGCGGGCCCAGTGCGGGTTGGCAGACGTCACATGTCTTCGAATTTTTGGTTCTAGGACATGCCGGTTTCCTCACAATGTTTTCCTTCACCGTTTTGAGAGCAGTGGTGATGAAATAATTTACACAAAGTAAAGCGCCTGTCTGGGTTCAAACCTACGACCTACAACTCGTAAGTCGCGGTAACTGACTCAATAAATGAAATATTTCTAGGTGTGGTTTTTTGGTATTATGGTTTTTTCAATTCTCAATTTATCCAGTAAGAGAAAGAAATGGAGCTAACTATGACGACTTTCGCAATTTCCTACTCGACTGGTTTTCCTCACCAAAGGGAATATTTTATTTGCTCGGTTAACTTATTCTAGCTCATAGCAGTTCTTACCTAAGCAATGACCGAATTGCCAAACTGTGTGGGCCAATATGGTAACAATGGATGAAATGGTCTGGCACGTTATCAGGAAACTACGCTTCGATAATAACTGCCTGTAAGCTACTTATGGCAACATTGAACATGTAAAGCTAACATGGAAATGGTAGGCCACTCCTTGATTGATCTAGTCTTAAACAAACATATAAAGTAAATGTGCGCATTGCTGCACACCCCTACCCTATTTCAAGTTAAACAAATATCAACTTTATTTCAATGACAATTAAGTTGATTTCAGAGTGACTAGCACTATTGACAAAGTTATAAAAATGTTTGAAGTTGTAGCGTAAACTGAACTTTATTGTGTAGGTATTAAAGTTATTTTTCCATTAATTCATATTTGTTTATATTTTTGGCAAATAAATCGCGAATGCACGCTAAGTATAAATTAATGGCTTCTCTGACGAATAAATCAATGATATAACTGATATCTCAGATAACGAACCCCTTTCTATTAGTAAATCATATTCATTTATTCAAGTTACGCTGAGAATGAAAATCAGCACTTTGTGTACGTCAGAAAATTACAACTTATGAGAGTCTCCCACAACACCCACCCTTCACCACTTCCTAATGTTTTAACTGTTAAGAAAAAGTGGTGCAAGAATTTCCCCAGCAATACATTAGTCTGTTATGTTAAATAGGTATGCCAATCAGTATGCATAGCCTTATCCCAACTATGTGTTGGGGTCGGCTTTCAGTCTAACCGTATGCAGCCAATAGCAGTATTTAACTTTCGCTTCCGCCCGCGGCTTCGCCCGCGATGTATGTCCATTAAAACTATCCTATGTCCTTCTCCGGGATGCAATCTATCAATCTCCCAAATATTATCGAAATCCGTTCAGTGGTTTAAGCGTGAAAAGGTAACATACAGACAGACATAGTTACTTTCTCGAGAGCAACCCTCTCTCCCTTTTTAGAGAAAATTACCGGTTACCCAGTTACCGGGTAATACGATACCCGCTGATAAGAAAGGTTGTCAGACTTTTGGGCTTCCGACTACCCTACGATTGTCAAAGATCTACGAATGACAGCCAGGACCAACGGCTTAACGTGCTTTTCATGGCACTGAGGGGTCTCGTTATGTAATGGATGGTCACCCTTCCACGAATCGACCGAGGCAAGCGTAATTTAATACTTTGATCGACCCGTGCGGCTATTATTGTTTAATCACGAACCCATAATAGGTACCTCTACCTAGCAATAGATATATTTTCGTCACGAAGGGGTTACTCGATTCAGTCAACAAAAGAGATAAGTATGCAGGATCGTCGGATATAGTTGAAGTTTGTTAAGAAACCGATGGATGTTGTGAACTTCAACTATATCCGACGATCCTGCATACTTATCTCTTTTGTTGACTGTAGAAGAACAGTGGTGGTCCAGTGGTAATGGCCCCGACTTACGAGTCGTAGGTTTCGATCCCAAGCAGGCACTTTACTTTGTGTGAATAATTTCATCACCACTGCTCTCAAAACGGTGAAGGAAAATATCGTGAGGAAACCGGCATGTCCTAGAACCAAAAATTCTAAGAAATGTGACATCTACCAACCCACACTGGGCCTGCGTGGTGGATTACGGCCCACTCCCTCTCACCGAGAAGAGGCCTGTGTCCCAGCAGTGGGAACATTATAGGCTGATTATGATGATGAGTAAGTTAGTATCACCAATTATCTCGTAAAATGTTTATACCCGATGAATTCCAACACATTTCTAAATTATCTAGGATCACTTTAGATATTTTATATATTAAATACTTAGATATTTCAAACACTTTCATGGAGCTTTTGATCAAAGAGAAAATACGAGTAATTTTTTTCCGAGCACTTAGTGCGACAGTTTCTTGAAAAGTATTTATAGTTTAATGTTGTACTTACTTAAGTATTAATACTTAAGTTTTTTGTAGCAGAAGAAAGAGGCTTTGCTAATGCTTTAAGTGAATTTTATGTTCAACATCATTTGCTCAACTTGACATTTTACTTTTTATATAAAAGAAGTGAGTGACAGTGTCGTAACAAGAGAAAGTCAATTATATTTTTCCCTCAAAAAGGGGAATTTTTGTATTTCTAGAATTTTAAATTTTTGTCTGTTCTTGAGGATTGGAAATTGATCACAATTTATAAAAAAAACTTTTATTCAGGGGGCCTAAAAAGGCCACTTTGGCAGAATCATAAAAGGATAACATTATGAATCAGAATGGACAGTTAACTGTGAAGTTAATCGTATCAAATCCCATTGGAGAAGGATTTTTCAGTTTTTTTTTGTCTGCCAAAATACCAATCAATTCAATCCAAATCCAATCCCAATCTCTTTGATTATGCCTGCGTAGTGCAGCGAAAAAAAGAAAAACACGGACTGTCTTCGCCATATTATAATTCATAATGTTATCCTTTTATGATTATGCCAAATTGGCCTTTTAAGGTCCCCTGAATTTTCTAAATACAGGGCGCCATGGGACATCAATGCACAAACTTTAGAAATTTTTCCCTTGCGTAGAAATTTTTCATCTATTATTTTAAAAAAACTGGCCAAGTGCGAGTCGGTCTCGCACACGAAGGGTTCCGTACCACAAGGGAAAAACGCCGAAAAAAACACGTTTGTTGTATAGGAGCCCCCTTTTTTTTTTGCGGATGGGAAATCATCAAATGACCCCTCCCGCTCTGAGTGGAGCGGAAGGGAGTGTCAGACTCTTACTGACTAAAACCCACCCGTGTTCCTTCCTTAGCCCTTTATGTTCCGGGCCAGCGGTAACCCTTTCGGACAATCCCGCTGACCCGGCAGGCTTCGGCCCTATGGGGCCCCTCCTCGATGCTGACATCTCTTTGAGGCGCGCGTGGAACACGTACGCCCCGTCCGGCACGGGCCTGGTCCTGATCGGACGGTGAGCTACCCATTACTCTCCGCCCGCAGGCCCGCGCTATAGGAGCCCCCTTAAATAATTATTTTATTTATTTTATTCTGTTTTTAGTATTTGTTTAATAAAAATAAAACTAATATTATATCAACGGGTTCCTGCGGCCTTCACAAGGTCATCGGACCTCCTTGTGGGAGGCCTTCCAACGCTACGCCTTCCGGTACGCGGTCGCCACTGCAGAACCCTTCGGTCCCATTGGCCATCTGTTCTGCGAGCAATGTGCCCGAACCTGCGAGGTACCCGCTGGATGCGAGAAGCACAGAATCGGTTGAAGTGGAGGTGCTTGGGGGAGGCCTATGTCCGTAGGACGTCTTTTAGCTGAAAAGATGATGATGATGATGAATATTATGTCAAATCTAATAAAACGTGGTAAATATCGCCCTTGATCAGAAAACTCAGTATCTTTTGTAAATAAAATACACCCTTCAAACAGATATTTCTGTGCCAGTTTATTTGCTCGACAGTTTACTTCGATTCTATTCTCCTGATCAAATATTTGAGGCTCTACAAGTTTATTGTCCCGTATATTGGAGTCAAACCCGTGACGTGGTGAACTGGCAAACCAGTGTAATTAGTTCCCTATAGTTCCTGTTTTCACCTACATCAGTTGGAAATGACAAGTTCGACAGGCATTTGATGTAAAATTAGATGCTTAAATAGGTTTCAGATTGTAATGGGAATCGGGAACGCTAATATTGAAGTGGTGTATATAGCACATAATGTCGATATATTGAATTCAGATTGTTTCACACTATAGGCAAAGCGCTTAATTGAGTCCTCGCCTGAGGAGTATTGGGGCGCAGGGGTAGGACGAGAACGGGGACCGGGAGAGGTGCGGGCGGTGGGCGCTCGTAGCGTGATTGATATACAAGAGGTGAAATGTGCACTGGACAGTTCTTAAGATATGTGATGTCACAATAGTGAACGGTGAACAGGGGGCCTAAGAAGGCCACTTTAGCAGAGTCATAAAAGGATAACATTATGAATCATAATAGACAGTTATCTGTTAAGATAGTCCGAGTTTTTCTTTTTTTCGCTGCACTACGTGGATATAATCAAAGAGATTGGGATTGGATTTGGATTGGATTGATTACATACTACATGCTAAGTTTAAGACACGCCATGTCATCTCTTAGGAGACATAAGAGTAACCGAAGGATTAAAACAATTGGATGCAGTAATCCCGGTGAATCCCTTGCCTGGCAAATTCATTGTTTTTGGGTTTCCAAACCTGCGGGGTAATTGACCTGCTTTCATTTTGACAGTTCAATAACATACATTGCGCTATTTACGTTGTTGAGCAGACAAATTTTTCGACCATAATAGGCTATTTGACAATGTAAAAAATAAGGTCATAATTATTGACACTCGTATAGATTATCGCTTTTAAAATCGATTTGCATTAATTTTACTACAAAACAATGTATTATTTATAAAAAAAAACCCGAAAAAACTTCATCTTTTTAAATCTGGCGCCACGTAATCGAAAACGGTCTGGATTGGCTGAACTTAAGATGACGTCATGATTTAGTAAATTTGTGTCTATCGTTGACAGAACAGATGACTTTTGTCTAGTATCTCGACCGTTTCAACGTTTGTTTACGTGAATCGTGACGTCACGACGCCATATTGTTAAAGATAGCGTTTTGGCGGCTTATTTAAACAGTACATTTTTATTTACTATTTTTTAAAAGAAATACATTATGCAATTTGAAGTATTAGGTTTTTGTGGGCTCGTTAGACACCATTAAATAATCTGAGATGTTTATCAGAAACCAGTCAAATAGCCTATTGGATGCAGTAATCCCGGTGAATCCCTTGCCTGGCAAATTCATTGTTTTTGGGTTTCCAAACCTGCGGGGTAATTGACCTGCTTTCATTTTGACAGTTCAATAACATACATTGCGCTATTTACGTTGTTGAGCAGACAAATTTTTCGACCATAATTATGAAGCAATGGATCAGCAACATCCTTCAAAATGATACAAACTGTGATTGATGGTGTGTAACGCACTTAAAGTGCAGGTTAGATGAGTTTTTCCTGCTTTAAAATTGTTTCTTTCAGATAAGTAGATAAATTATATTATTTTCCGTAGTTACGAAACTTAGTAAAACCGAGTATCTAGCGGTTAAGCAAGTCAAATTTACCTCAGTATACTTTCAGCATAATAATTATCGTTTGTAGAAAATAACGAGGCCAAACCAACTTTTAAAAATGTAAAGTACTTTGAATACAAAATGAAAGGTTTCGTTAAAGGAATCATAATGAAAATACTCAAAAATATCTTTGAAAACGGCATGTTTTTTAATCGTTTCAGTTTTTGATAAATCATTTTTACCTAGGTCTTCATTAGGGAAAGTCTGAGCCTTGTTAACGTAGCTGCCTATTATGGCAGCTTGACCTCTTTTTTTTTCTTAGGCATTATTAATCACGTTAAGCCGTCCCGGCTGTCATTCGTAGCTCTTTGACAGTCGTTACGGGTCGTCAGAAGCCCGAAAGATTGACAATCAGTCATATCAAGGGGTATCGTATTACCCAATAAGTGGGTTATGGAGGTCAGATAGGCAGTCGCTCCATGTAATATACTGGTATTCAGCTGCATCAAGTTAGACTGGAAGCCGACCCCAACATAGTTGGGAAAAGACTAGGCAGATGATGATGAGGAATTATTAATCCTGGCCTTCGTCTTAGGGCGGGTTCTTTTAGGTCCACTTGTCACACGCGTAACGCGTATACGTCAAAAATGGCGTTTTAGTAAGCGCCTTTTTTGACGTATACGTGTTACGCGTCAAACCAAAAAATGCTGAAAAAAATGCTGGTCCGAAGTGACCATAGTCCTATTTGTATGAGGGGTTGCGCACTCGATCCGAACTCTATCCATCCAAATTTAGAACATTCCCAATTCGGATTGAACTCGGATCTTTAATTCGGATTCGCATCGGATGTAGTGCAGAACCCCTCTAAAAATATTAGAAATAATCATATTAATTATTATTTTCAAAGCTGGGTTACCTAACATTCTGTATTAAAAGTCTAGACACAGAATCACAAAGCCAGACATAAACAACAAGGTCACCAAAATAATTCCACTGAAACCCCAAACTTTTGCTAAAGAATTTAAATACGATGCTTAAAACACAATTTAAATTCACTACATGGACGAAGGAACACGGAATATTTTGGTAAACACCAACCCTTTTTGTGTAATAAGGTTAACTGAGATAGCAACCTAGGTTTCAAAAAAAATATTTTTCTTAGAACGCAGTCATGTTGTTAAGTAAACCGGCAAAAAGCAGTTCAAGCTGTAAATAGCTTCAGGAAAGAGGATTTGCAAAAGAAAGCGACTCCAAAAGCGACAAAAAAATTCACAAGCTATTTTAAACCTTTTAGTTTCAGCAATAAAGTTCCATAAAAATATTTTTCTGTTAACGAAATTAAGTTGGGTAAGTGTATACAGGGTGTACCAAGTTCCGCGACATGTAGGTAGTTCGGGCCGCAGTGGTGTTAATTTTAAAAGTTGGAAAAAATATGTCGCCTCAGAGAAATGCAGCATTGCTAGGAAAATGTATGGGTTTGCGAGGAAATTGCATCATGTCCCCGATTAAAAGCGGGCTTTTGAGGAAAACTGCAGAGGAAATATTTATTTCTTGTAATTTATCAAATGTCAGCTTGACTCTTTCATTCGTTTTATTCTCGTCTCTGAGATCAGTGTTGACTGATTTATTTTTATAGGTATGGTATTTGTTTTGTTTGATTTTATTACCCGCTTCTGGTTTCTATGTTATTCGTTCTTTTCACTTAGAATAAAAATTAAACTAGTGTGTGAAGCAGCAGTTTCTTTCTAGTTTTCACAGGGTGAAGGGCGTTTTGGGGGACTGTCTCATGTAATTTTTACGTTAAAATATTGCTGATACTCAGCTTAGTTTGAATAAATATCGTTTGATTTTCCTTTGGACTCTCATCATAAGAGTTGTATTTTTTTTTCATATGGGTAACCTAATGCAAACATAATGCTATCCATTTTTTTTTCATTTGGAAGGTACCAACTAGGTATAGATTAGTCAAGACCCCAAAATGGATTGCAATTTTCTAAATTTTAATTTATAATCCAATTATTTATATCGTACAATTTTTACAATTGGGTCAAAAGTAGTCAAGATTTAATAACTAATATTCGTTACTCAAAATTATTAATAGAACTATTAAAGAACTTTTCAAATAATTCATATTTAAATTAGAAGAAACATTCTTCGCTCAGATGGGTCAGGGTTCGTTAACGATGTTAAAACTAGAGAGGGCGTAATTAATTACAATGCGCAAAAAACCCATTTGTGAAGTATTTCTGAAATAAATTACTTAGTTAATGAAAGCGTATTTAATTAAATAAATTATCAAACTCATAAATAAATAATTATAATTTCCAGCGATAATATCATTATTTAATAAGGTAAGTAGTAACTTTTTTAATATCAAGGTATAATAATAAGGAGCTCTTTCAATGTAACATAGGTGATATTTTAATTTGAAGTCTATGTAGTGTGTTACACATTCAGACAGACTGACAGCCAGTCAGTGACCTTTACAATTAAAAATTATTTGTAAATAGTTTACATGATCAGCCTATAATTTTCTCACTGCTGGGACACTGGCCTCCTCTCTTCGAGAGGGAGTGGGCTGTAATCAACCACGCGGGCCCAGTGCGGGTTAGTAGATGTTACATGTCTTCAAATTTTTGGTTCGAGCACATGCCGGTTTCCTCACGATGTTTTCCTTCATCCTTTTGGGAGAAGTAGTAATGAAATAATTTAAACAAACTGAAGTGCCTGTCTGGGTTCGAACCTACGACCTACAACTCATAAATCGCAGCCGTTACCACTGGACCACATCTGCTCTGCGCAGTAAATCACACTAATAGAAGCACTAATATTATAAAGACGAAAGTTTGTGTGCGTGTGTGTATTTATATGTTTGTTACTTCTTCACGCTCAAACGGCTGGACCAATTTTGATAAAATTTTGTATGGAGATAGCTGAAAGCTGAAAGTAACCTATATGTTAACCCAGGGTTAACATATAGGTTACTTTTTATCCCGATATTCCCACGGGTTCGACAATTACGCAGGTGAAACTGCGGGGTACAGCTAGTGGTTTAATAATACCTAATGAAAAAATTGAGCATTGATTTTTTTTAGTTTTCAGAAAAGTCACGTTGGTTTTTTTTTGAGGACGTTGATGGGGCTTCACCGCTTCTGTAGCGCTTCGCAGATGTTCGCGGAAACCTGTGTTGACGATTTTCATGGCATTATGAGGAAGAGAACAGCGTCAATAATGAGTAGGTTGCGCGGAAGCTCCAACAGGATCCTAAAAACATGATTAAATAAAGTGGACAGTCCCTTTATAAAGGCACTGGGTACGAAGGAACGTGCCAATGTGTGTGGCACCACGTCATTTTTAGTTGTTTATTTTGTAAAAGTTTACTAACATAGTTTTTAAGTTATTGTTACTAATACTATATGGATTGTGAGTAGTCCGAAATAAAGAATACAGTATTATTTTATTATGAAATCCTTATTGAATATCGACAGCCGTTTTCATAAATTTTACATCAGACTATTAATAAGTCTTAAAATAGGATTATACAGGGCTTATTGTCAGAATTAATTATGTCTGATAGACATAATTTCACTATCATTTAATGCAAAGTGATTGTGAACTTTCAAACTTATCTAATAATTAAATGAAATTATTTTTAGTCGAAGTTTTGAAGTAAAAAATTAATATAAAATTAAAGTTTTAAATTATATAAAATGTCAGTGTTAGTAATGGATTGGACTTTTATTGTAGATTAGTTTAACAAATTAAGAATGAAACTTTTCGTATTAGATTTTGCTTAAGTATAAATTAGGATAAGTTTAGTGCCAACTGATAATGCCCATTAAATTCATAGTTTGGAAAGTAACGTATTCAATAACAATAAAAAAAAAACTATGACCCAAAAAGTAATTTAAAGTACAGACATCAAGCTACCCGAAACTGTAAAATTTTCCCAATCAAATTTGAACGCGATAAAGTTGAAAGTCTAGAAATTGGACAGATTGTAGTAGATACCTAGCTTGAAGTATTTAGTATAGCGAAAGTATTTAATCAACTGTAGATATATTCACGAGTATATTCTGAATCTGATCAGCCCCCCTTATTGCGTAACACACTATCAATCTCAATCTGAATCATTTTGAACGATACTGCTAATCCATTACTTCATAAGTTCGAAAAACTTTTCTTCTCAACAACGTAAATAACACAATGAATATTTTTGAACTGTCAAAATGAAAGCAATTGCTACTGATAGTCTGTTACGCGATTACACCACAGCCAAGGCCACAGCAGATAGCTTGAAAGCAACAAATAATAACTATTAAGTTTATCTATTAACCCACTTCCAAACTTGTCTTAACAACTGACTTATTTTCAAACTTCCTATGGTAAGTGGCTAATCGACTTTGGAAAATATCATAAAATAACTTAACTATCTTCTTATTGCATCCAACTTCCAAATCTATTGCTTAATTTTTCGAAGGAAATATTGTTTTTTTTCCTGTAATAAAGGTATGTCTTTCAATTATATGAAAACTAGCAGCGCCCCGCGGTTTCACCTGCATAAGTGTCGATCCCGTGGGAATATCGAGATAAAAACTATCCTATGTACTTCCCCGTGATGCAATCTCTCTGCCAAATTTTATTGAAATCCGTTCAGTGGTTTAGGCGTGAAAAGGTAACATACAGACAGATAGACAGACAGAGTTACTTTCGAATTTATAATATTGGTATGGATAAAGAAAATGTATGCTTTCACGTTATTAAAAGCCTTTAATCTTGTAATTACTATATAAAAAACTATTTCAACTCGGCCTATCGCAGTCCACTGCTGGACATGGGCCTCTCCCAGTCATTGTCCGCCTTCCACAACCAGTCAGTCCCAGCTATCTTTTTATGGTCGTCTGTTCATCTAGATATCATAGAGACACAGCAGACGAGTGGAGTGGAGATTGCCGATACTCAGTCTCCACTCCACTCGTCTGCTTCAGACAAATATCATCATCTGCCTAGCCTTTTCCCAACTGTGTTGGGGTCGGCTTCCAGTCTAACCGAATGCAGCTGAATACCAGTATTTTACATGGAGCGACTGCCTATCTGATCTCCACAACCCAGTTAATAGGTAATACATGGCCAGCAAACTGCCACTTCAGCTTGCTTACTCTGCTAGCTATGTCGGTAACTCTGGTTCTATTCCGGATAACTTCATTTCTGATTTTATCCTTCAACAACCATTTACCGACATGATAGTTTTTGCTGAAGCTAAAGATCGGCTGTGAGCTTTTCACTGAACGAACAGTCGTTCAATAAGAAAACCTGGCCAGAAAAGATGTAGACTTTTTAACAAAAAGTAACAAAATGCCGCACACCGTATGTTTAAGGATTTTACTTTAACATACGGCCACCGGAACCTAGTCATCAATCCAAAGTAAATACACATGTAGGAAAGGTAAACAGTGAGGTAATTGCTTAACACACATAAAATGGCAATTGATCGCAATTTCTTTCATTTTGACAGTCCATTTTGACAGTTAAATTTACGTTGTTAAACAGACGAATTTTTGAAACCTATGAAGCAATGGATTAGTAATTTTCTTTAAAATTCTTGTATTTTGATTGAAGGGGTCTGACGTAATCAGGGTGCATAGTGATTTAAAAATCATTTACTTGTGCTCTATATAAGGCTTCGAGAAAGCAAGCCTTCCATTTTAGTTAATTTCTCTTTCTCTTTGAATCTAATAATACATTTACGAAAATAATGGCGACATTTTATTGTTTCATTTAAACTAAAACTTGGTTTGTCTTTGGTTGTGTCATAGAAGTAGGTTATTTTGCAAAAGTGAATAATAAAACGCTTCAAATGAATACAGAGTTTGAAGACCATTTTCAGAACTTATCTGTTAATTTGTTTGACTTTCTTTATGACCGACAAATAAAAATATACTTAATATTCTAACCTGACTCAAACTATTAAACAAAAGTTTGTTTAATAGTTTGAGGCGGAGAAAGTTTTCGCCATATTAAAGTTAATATGGCGTCGAAAACTTTATCCGCATCACTGTCGACTGTTAATGTACCCAAGAGACTGGTTGCGCTGCCACGTTGTATGGCAATACTTAGCCTCTGACAAAGGTAAAAGCCAGCCCTCGGGTCACGGGAAGTGTCATAACCAGCCGTTTGAAGATTTCGTTGAACAAACCATAAACATTCGGACCACACGGCCTGAGGGTAAAAATAAATAATAATAAATTTAACATCATCATCTGCCCAGCCTTTTCCCAACTATGTTGGGGTCGGCTTCCAGTTTAACCGGATTCAGCTGAATACCAGTATTTTACATAGAGCGACTGCCTATCTGACCTCCACAACCCAATTACTAAGTAATACGATAAGACTGGTTAGACTGGTTTTCAGACTTTCGGGCTTCTGACTACCCGTAACGACTGTCAAAGATCGGAGAATGACAGCCGGGACCAACGGCTTAACGTGCTTTACGAGGCAAATTAACCGATAAAGCTCCGCGCGTGACCGATGGGTCACGAAACAATAGAAAATCAATTGTGTCTCATTAGCGGAGGCAATGGGGTTAAATTTTTTTAAATGTTTTATCAAATACGTGGGTCGACGGTTCCTAGGAGCTCTAAAAGATCAAGCTTCTTAGTCAACGCCACAAAAACTAGGGTCATTTATGCGACATTTATTTTGATACTAGCAAATAAAAAAATACCTATACGGTACTTTCCGTTGACCTAGAATCATTGGCAAGAAGCAAAGTCTCACACACAGCACAAGTAAAGAAAAAGCCCAAAAATTGTTAATTAGTAGATTTATTCTATATTATCACAAAAAAAATGTAACTACAAACTTTCGAACATTTAATTTTGCAGTTGCAGAATTGACCGTGTCGTATATCGATGTATGGGAAACACGTTTTTCAACTACAACGTTAAGTTTGTTTTTGGGATAAATTCAACCCAACTATGGAACGCATCATTGTGCGTGGTCCGACACGTACTTGGCCGGTTTTTAACAAAAACATACGGTAGTTTTATTATTACAGCATCTTGATTTGTACAACAAATGCTACGACGACATCTCCGTCGTACAGCGAGACATCGATCGGTGTGCGAGAGAGAGCGCGCGAAGTATAGTTCGCGTTATCGCGACAATGTAGCCGTAGCATTACAGGTACTATAGTTTAAGGGCCGATTTTTCAATCCACCGATAATAATTTTTATTCGTGGAATAAAGTTGACGTCTGAGAGTTTTCGTATGGAAGAACTGTCAACAATTCAAAATAAAATTATTCCTCCGATAAAGTTATCTGGCGTTGGAAAAAACAGCCCTAAAACAAGTTTCGTTGTATTATTAATTCATGAAAAGTCAGAAATGAGGTATTCCACTCATAGCACTGTTTTGAACCGCGCTTTGCCTGTAATTGGTTTATTCGAAATAAATGCTTTGACTTTTGAGTTTGTCACAGCTACAGAAATGATAACAATGGACGAGCCAATTTATTAATTTTCTAACAAAGAAATTATAAATAGCAAGGTGATTAATTAAAACGGTATTTTTAAAAGAATCCTTTCATAACTTTTCACCCCATTATTCTGTTGATACCAAACATTAATAACTAAAGATTTTTGACAAGTGAAACATTTTTGCAATTATTTATCGGTGAAAAGGGTTTGTTGAGGTCGGGCTTTTTTTTTTTTGCGGATGGGAAATCATCAAACGACCCCGCCGCTCTGGGTGGAGCGGAAGGGAGTGTCAGACTCTTACTGACTAAAACCCACCCATGTTCCTCCCTTAGCCCTTTATGTTCCGTGCCAGCGGTAACTCTTTCGGACAATCCCGCTGACCCGGCAGGCTTCGGCCCTAAGGGGGCCTCCTCGATGCTGACATCTCTTTGAGGCGCGCGTGGAACACGTACGCACCATTCGGCACGGGAATGTCCCTGATCGGACGGTGAGCTACCCATCACTCTCCGCCCGCAGGCCCGCGCCTACGGTCGCTGGGAGTCGTCACGCGGCTCCCGACGCCCGGAACGTCTCCCGCGGTGGCTCGGACGGGAGGCTCTCTCCCTGAGCCGTCCCGCCACCTCCTTTGCTAGCATGAATGCTTCGCAGAAGGAGGCGACTGCCTCCCACTCCTCACAACTTGTATTAACCTTCAAGCGGGCGCGCTATTGTACAATTTACCTTTAATCCTGTGTGTGTATACTTATGTATGTTTCTCAAAGTGTACAAATAAAAAAAAAATATTATTATTAAGTATATATTATTTCTAACGCCAGCGGTCGCGCGTAATCTAAAAGACCTATGGGATATTTTAGGGATTTAAAACACACATTCATGAATAATCATAGTTTTTTTTTATTTATCACATTATCATTACGTTAGGACATAAAAAAAAAGATATAAAATAAAAATAATATTCTACTTTTCCTTGGATTAGTAAGCAATTTGGCATCATAAATTTTCTTATACCTTTAACTTTCGCGTGCTTTCGTACTTTCGACGCCTGCGCCGCGCCTCCGCGACTAAAACAAATGCGATCTATGCACTCCGTACGGTATGGGGAGGGGAGGTAAACAGTTTATTTCGCGCACAGTGAAACACTGACAGGCTACTAGGGATGGGAAATACGTACATGCGACAAGAAATAAAGGTATTAAGAATGAAAATGTATCGAGTGCGGTCGACTCGATGCCGCGCGCCTGCTTGAAGGTTAAAATATGTTTGCTATTATAGAACCTTCATGAGTGACGATAAGTAGGTACTTCAGTACGACTGTCTTCCCAGGCAGTCAGCATTGCCAATATTTATTAAACACAAGCCATGTGGTTTCCAGTCGGCAAAAATTTCGTACTTCCAGTGGAGTTTCTATACAAACTTTCATCTTCTATTAACCTCTCCCAGGGGATGACTTTCGCTATAAAAGGAAATGTTACTTCTAGATCCAGTGGTTTAGGCTGTGAGTTTCCCTGTCAGTGAATTGTGTACTTTTTTTTAAAGTAGGTATTTACGGTAGTAACACGGGCTATTTATTTTTTTCTTCTAACAACTCAATACTGGAGTAGTAGGAAGGGTAATCAAAATTAACGTTATTACAACTGGTAGTAAGATTGTAAGATTGGTAGTAACTAGGGCAACAGAGGGGCAATAGGCTCGCCCCCTATTACATGGTACTTAAAGCTAACTGGCAAAATGTTGGTGTACCACTATAGGTCACCTCTGCTATACCCTTCGAGGAGCGATGCAAAGCTTAATGTCTCACTAACCCAAGTTTAAGTTACCTACATTTTATGTTGACATTAAAGATTTACTTAACAACGTGAAATTCCGAATCTTATTTCCGTCTGTGGGGAAATATTCAAATGACCTCGCTACTTACAGTTTACTAGTTAAGTGAACTATATTAGGGCTTAATTATTACACATAAACAGATAAACAGAAAATTACGCCTGTTTTTTTCTTTCGGCAGAATTGTAAGTACCTATAGTAAATCCACTTCGCCTGTTATGTAAAAATTTAGACTTATTCCAAAGAAGTTCTAAACCAGCTTTTTATGAAGTGGAATAAAATCATGTTCTTTTTAGAGTTTTATGTAGGAACTCCTACAAATATTTCACATTTATTGAAGTATTGAAATACATAACTATGTGTGGAGGCCACCATACAACGTACCATAATGGTGCTACATAAATCTATGTATCGTAGTTTCCAACCAGACAGAAACGTCTACGTGCACGTAGCGGCTACGAGAACCACGTAGACGGCTACGAGGACGGCGTCTACATCACACGAAGCGGCTACGAGAACCACGTAGATGACTACGAGGACGGCGTAGAAGGCTACGAAGACGGCTACGAGGACCGCGTAGGCGGCTTCGAGAATGGCGTAGACGGTCACCAGAACCGCGTACACGGCTGGGAGACGGCTACTAGGATGGCGTAGATGGCTTTGATAACGGCCTAGACTTCTTGCAATGCTATTCAGCTAAAGAAACTTTGCAAAAAACCGCTTCCACTAATCAAAGTAGAATAAATAAAAAATTAAAACAGTAGTCCTGTTCTCTAATACTACTTACTCTAGATAAATTTAGAAATGTATTGAACTACACATCCTGGGACCTTTTATCATAATCAAACCCAGAACTGATTATAGTAATAACTTCGAATCTGTTTGCTAAACTTTAAGCCCGTGAGTAGGAAGTGTTAAACCAGTCTGCATCACCAGCTGGATTTCTTGAATTTTTTAAAAGCCATACTACGATTCAACGCGGAGATGAATTACCTATTTAAATTCGCGAAGCAAAATCTTTAGCGCCGCAATATTTGACGGTGTTTATTTTTTATTAAACTATGTGGCGCTCAAAATACATACCTACATTGAATGAAGCATGTACGTCTTCCTACGCCATGCTACGGCGTAGCAAGTCGTATGATTGCTACGAACACGTGATCTATGTGAATTAGTCACACTATTAAAACTTTATTATTTGTGATAAGTTTTATGTTTTGTCATAATATGGATTTTTTTTTTTTTTTTGAAAAAACGTTGCCCCACACTAGGAATTTCTCCTGTATTGTGGGTGCAACAGCCAGATCCGGAACAACTACTTGTAGGTCATACAAATATTTGTTCCGTGCGGGAATCGAACCCGCGGCACGCAGCACAGTAGTCAATCGCTTAACCACTGCGCCAACCGTGCCGTCAATATTAGTGTAATAATTATTTTATAAGATTTTACGTGTAGTCATTGTAAAAAGCTGATATCATCAATGTAATTACAAAAATACGTTTTCGGACGTTACAGCCGCAACGTGCCGCAGCGAAAAAGTTGCGGCCTGCCTGTAGTATGTGTTGGTTCACTGGAAATGTATGAATGTCATGCAGGAGGATTTTTGCGTTGCGGCGCTACCCGCCCCATCTGTGTTACAGACCTATCACAGTTATGTTACGCCTGACAGCAGCCAACCAATAGAAACGTTACATAATCAGTCTATAATGTTCCCACTGCTGGGACGCAGGCCACCTCTCTCCTAGAGGGAGTGGGCTAATAATCTGTCACGCGGGCCCAGTGCGGGTTGGTAGATGTCACATGTTTTCGAATTTTTGGTTCTAGGTCGGGGCCACGAATGCTCTCACTGGGCCATCACTGTTCTCAATAGGCCACCAATGCTCTAGCTCATAGCAACCTTATTGAGACAATAATAAAGATCACTATGATTTTGACATACTTGTCAAAGGCAGCAACCTTATTGCAATGACAATAAAGATCAAATGATGCAATATCAGTAATCAGAGGTAAAATAACTATGAATGAACTGTAGCCTTTATTATGCACTGTCAAAAAGTACATGAACCACAAGTTAACGCAAAGTCTTTATTGTTATTACAAACAGTTTTATAAACTTCGTCATTTATTAACCATTAAATCTCTCCTCTAGCGTTTATGTTTGTTTTTACACCAAAATTTATAAACCTTAAATTATTGCAATTAATTAGCTGGTTAAATTGTGTTTTTGTAAGTAAACTGTCGGAGTTTTACAGTATTGGTGATTTAGCTAAGTTGACTATTCAATTAATTATTACTTTGTTAATTATTTATTTGCTGTTAGTTTTTGAGGTTTCTTTGGTAAACAAAATCGACTCTTGTTGTAACAAGATCTAGTAAATAAACTTATTATTATTTGGAGCAGTAATGGCCCAGTTGTAGCGCCCCCCCCCCCCCCCCGGGTCACAAGTTGCAGGTGGTAGGTTCGAACCCAAGTAAGCGCTTTAATTTGTGTAAATAAATTTCACCGCCACTGCTCTCAAAACGCAGAAGATATATAGATAAACCATTTATTTGGCGTACACAAAAGACAGCACAACACACAAAAGCACAATATTAAATGAAAACCAACTACCTACATGAATATACATAATAGAAAAACATACATATCGTAGTAAAAGTATTGTATGTTTTGTATTAATCGTATTTTTTTGTTATGTATTTTCTGGTGTACAATAAAGTATATATAAATAAATAAAAGTGACACTAGAACCAAAAACTTGAAGACCTATCTATCGTATCTACCACCCGCATTAGCGCTGCGTGGTAAATTAGGGTCCCCGCACACTGGCCATCGGCCACAACCACAAAACAACGCCACCGGCATATTTCCTGTTGTTTTCATACATTTTTTATGGACTCGCCGCACACGGTTGACGCCGGTGGCCGCCACACGCTACAAATCTTCTTCTTCTTCTACAAAGCTTCTAGCTTCTCGTGGCGGTGTTTGTGGCTGAGGCAGGTGCCCCCTTTTAGCACACTCCCTCTTACAGAGAGGAGGCCTGTGTCCCAGCAGTAGGTGTAGGCTGATTATGCTATGCATTATTTTTATTTTAATATCTGTACCGGTTAAATTGAGTATTTGCCTATTCTGCATTCGCGATTCATTTGCCAACAATGTAAACAAATATGAGTATAGGGAAAAATAACTTTTAATCCTACACAATAAAGTGCAGTTTACGTTTTACAACTTCAAACATTTTTATAACTTTTTCAATACTGCTAGTCACTCTGAAATCAATTTCATTAACATTATAATAAAGTTGATATTTGCTTAATTTGAAAGAACATAAATTTTATTAGACTATAGAATGATTACAGTCTAACTTTTTACATACATAGACTCACGCCTTTTTCCCATGGGAGTAGGCAGAAACTTACCTTTTGCTTTTTTCTAACTTGCCACCTTATTTTATCGTACTAATAAGAATCATACATAAAAAAATAAGAAAGCCCATGTACTTTGTGTATTTCTTAAATACTAGAAAATTTTGAGTTTCTTAGTCTTTGTGACCATTCAAAAAACCACAGAATAACATGAAACAATTTCTCACACGAGCTTTCATGCCTTCAACAAGGACAAACTCACACAAATACACCCAAGCTATTTTGTGTAACATCACAACTTTTACACTTTACAAGCGTCGCCTATTATCCCGATGACTTACCCAGCCAAGAATAATGAAGCAACTTACGAACGCAAGGCTTCCCATTAAAAGTTCATGCCGACACTACAGAAAGCACAAACTTAATTATGTCAAGTAATAAATTTATAAGACACCACTAATTTCCTTTAAAATTTTCTTTGGTTATGTTAAAGTGACACACTTATCTAATTAAGCTTTGTTGGGAATGTTAGTGGATTTTTGTGTTTCAATCTGTGACTGATTAGGATGTCCTTGAAACTCCTTGTAACTTGATTGTGACGTCACTTTAATTTCCGTCAGCTACTTCGTCGCCGTCTCTCTCGCAGAGAGTAGGCCTGTGTCCCAGTAGTGGGAACGTTATAGGCTGATTGTGCTTATGTTTCTACTGTGCTTTGGAATGGACTACTAGCTTCATATTTCTGACTGACTGACATCTTGACAATTCAAAGGTGCCTGTAAATGGTTTGATTGAAATGTATGCTTTGAGTTTATGGTACGTCGTTGAATAGAACTAACTGTTCTTATTTTTTTTTTGTGTATAATTAACAGCTAGATAAACCGTTTTAAGAATAACGAGCTAATGTACCCGAGCCGCGTCAGTACCGCTAGCAGGCAATGGATTTTGAATTTTTGAATAAAAGATCAATTTGCAAAAAAAAAAAAACTTGAGGAGTTTAATTTTTTTTTACTTGTTGTAAACTTAGTTTCCTAAATACAAGGGAATTAACTTTCCATTTCTTAGTTAAAAACTTAAACAAAAGATCACCACCTGCCTAGCCTTTTCCCAACTATGTTGAGGTCGGCTTCCAGTCTAATCGGATGCAGCTGAATACCAGTATTTTACATGGAGCGACTGCCTATCTGACCTCCACAACCCAGTTACTGTTACTTAAACAAAAGATAACAGAACAAAACACGTGTCCTAACTAACAAAGTCAGCTACACATATTTGAACTCCCCAACAGTCATATGGAAATGTCTGTAACAAAACTGTAAGCAAAACAAACATATTACTCATCCAACCACACATTTCTGGGGAATAAAAAAATATTTTCAACATTTTTGTCCCCATAAAAAATACGGGTATCAGGGATAAAAATACGAGACGTCACAATATAAATCTTCGTTAGGCCTTGATAAGTGCGCCTTACGCCCCTTGGGTCTTATAACAATGAATACCATAACTTACATCTTAACTTCTTGACAAATTTGCCCCATTTAGACCACTTTAGTGGGCTTCCCTATTCCATTCCTGGAAAACGCCGTCTTACAATAAAAGGGACGGTTTGAGCGATTTCATAATTTTGTGTTGAAAAAGGGATAGACAAACGGGAAGTGCAGAGGGAAAATTGAATGGATCACGCAGTATAAGAAACACGCAGCGGTTTATTCAGGTGTTCAAGATGGCATCATCCGTCAGGCTCTTGTTAGCTGTTTTAGAACCCAACGGCCTGGCACGCGACGATGGGAAGAGACCAGGCGGAATGACCATAATAATGCTAAAATAAACTTAGGCAGGCCCTTGGAATGCATAATGGTGTCGACACCCTTGCGCCATCTTCCTAGCACGGTGGGCTGTACTGGGGCGGCTGCTCAGGTGCAGAAAACCTCAAACGGCGAAAATATTCCAAGCTGATTGGGAGTTATATGTTCAAGCAGTTTGGGGTTGAAACACGAGGGCCATGGGGTCCGAGTGCCCACTTGGTTTTTCGAGATATCGCCAAGCAGTTAGTCGACTCTTCGCGTGAACAGAGCCCTGGCCTATTTCTTGGCCAAATAATTAGCATTACCATAGAACGTGGCAATGCTACCAGCCTTTTGCGCAGTTCCTGTTGACAGCGATGCGGACGAATTTTTGATGCCCTATGATTCTTTTGTTTCTTTTTTTATACACATCTACATAATATTATCATTTTAAATGTTAGCTTATATTATGTAATATTATCTTGATTAACAAAAATCATATCAAAGAATTAGTCTAAAAATTGAAAGCGTTTTTTTGGGTATATCTTGTGGTGTGTACTATGAATTTCGTATTCTATGACCGCGTCCTAACCAAAAGCGGTTGTCGCACACGTACACGATCAATCGGGTCGCGACAATTGATTGAGTCGATCGCGATATTCGCGCGGCGGTCGCTGGGTTAGGCACAGTAGGTCGATTCTGTAAAAATCTTACCCTGAAAACTTGCGTGGAGTGAGCTGTCCAGGCGTTCCTGCAGCCTTCACAAGGTCGTGAATTGTATTAGTCGTGTATTTTTAAGGGTGTACTATGCCAAATCGAACTGAGGCGGACGGCCTAGGGTCAGGCTAGGTCTGAGGGTGGCGGGGTCCGCATGGATACATGCGGGCCAACACCTGGCCGGGGGAGCGTGACGAAATGCGCAAGCACTCCAGCACCCCGGCTAAAGATAGTAGCAGGACACCGTGTGGTTTTAGTCAGTAAGACAGAGTCTGACAGACCCCTCCACCCACCCCAGGGTGGTGGACATCCATGAGGATTTCCACAAGAAAAAAAAAAGTTAGGTGTTAGTCGCCGAGATGAGACTGCGACTATGCACCCCGGCTAAAGTTAGCAGCAGGACACCGTGTGGTTTTAGTCAGTAAGACAGAGTCTGACAGACCCCTCCACCCACCCCAGGGTGGTGGACATCCATAAGGATTTCCACAAGATAAAAAAAAAGGTAGTTGTTAGTCGCCGCGATGAGACTGCGACTATATTTTTAACGTTTTAAATTACGAGAATTAGTCTTCAGGTTGCGCGTCAATCTCTCTGCTACCCTATAGGTATATTATATAATTTGTAGGTAGGTAGGTAAAGCTGTTTATGGCGACGCGACGATTATCGTGAAATAGCAACGTATTTTATTTATTTTTTATATCTTTGTACATTGATGGGTACAGGGCGGGCTTAGTAGCATG
Organism: Oligia latruncula; assembly: GCA_948474745.1. Lineage (NCBI taxonomy): Eukaryota > Metazoa > Arthropoda > Insecta > Lepidoptera > Noctuidae > Oligia > Oligia latruncula. The sequence goes on along the minus strand of OX419693.1, from coordinate 6,228,988 downwards.
AGGCATTGTTAACGAGTAATGTACCTATTTAAGTAGATTTATTTGTATTATGTTTTGTGCCTGGAAAAAAATTGAATCAAAATCTAGTCATTTATTTAAACTAAGCTTAAAATGAGCACTTTTTGAACGACAAAATTACATAAGACAGTCTGTATCGGTATCTACATCGTTGCGTAATAGTTGAACTGAAATAGCAAGTTTTAGAAATAAACCCAGTTTAATACCGCCCTTACTTTGAGGAAGGTTTGGTTACTAGAACTTTGATTAAATATGTGCCACTTCATAATCTTCTTGCATTTCATCTAGGTATATCTAGTACAAATAAATAAAATTGAGGTGTCTATTTGTAATATCAAAACAACAGCTTTTTACTTAATACATATGAAAGTATATGATACTTATAACATTTTTTTTATTTTTGTCTCTCTGTTTATTTCGGATAATCTCCGAAACGGCTGGACCCATTTTGACGGGACTTTCTATTTCGGATAGCTGATGTTACAAGGAGTAACATAAGCTACCTACTTTTTGTCCCGGTATAATTGCGACATCCTTTTGGGCGAATCCGCGGGCAGAAGCTAGTTTTACAAATAAAACAGACGTTATTAAACAACTACGACGAATTTCAAGTTAAATAAATAGACTTTAACTTTAAATGAACTCGACGTCCCTAATCAACTAGTTTGTTACGGATTCCGCGAATTAACAAATCTATCCACAAACCGTTCTAAACTTGAGACATCACTGTCTCTAGAATAATAAATTGCTCGAGTTGTAGCCCGCCCGAAACGGACGAAGCCCTCCTGAGGGCTATTCGGGGAAATAGATACTGTTATAAAGAACTTTTCACACAATACAAAGCTTTCTCGTTTCACTTTCTACTACAAAAAAGTCACGAAAAATATTAAACGGTTATTCTTATTTCAAAATAATTCACTCTGAGAAAATTATTATGTCATGATTAGAAATCCGTCGGGTTTCTGTGATGTCAGAAATGTGAAATGAAATAATTATTAAAAATTAAAACTTTAAACTTCTCGTTTAATTTAGAATTCTGTGATATTTACATAAAACTTGAAGTTATAATCAATCTGTTTAGCCCAACTATATTGGGGTCGACTTCCAGTCTAACCGGATGCAACTACCAGTATTATACATAGAGCGACTGCCTATCTGACCTCCATAACCCAGTTACTGGGTAATATGGTACCTACCCCTTGGTAAAACTTGTTGTCAGACTTTCAGGCTTCTGACTACCTGTAACGACTGTCAAAGATCCACGAATGACAGCTGGGATTTCAAAGCACGGAAGAATTTCGGTATTTAAAGATGGCCACCCAACCACGGACCGACGCGGCAAGCATAGCTTAACCTGATCGATCGACCTATGCGACTATTATTACTTAGCCAATTCAATCAATCAATCAATAAATTAAAAAATAATTAAATTACCTAATTAATTTATTAATTATTATTTTATTAATTAATTATTATTTATTAAATTATGAGAGATCATGGCTATAAATACCGACAAGATACAATTTACGTAATAAAGCTACTGAAAAACGATTTATTTTATTAATGCTTTGTAGTTAGTAAGTTGTTATTTGTAAAAGCACGATGGGATTGACATCGTCGCATTAGCGTACAAAAATCCCTTAAATAAAAGACATAAAAAAAAAAAAAAATTATTGCTTTGTTTCGACAAATAACTAATACAAATGTTGAGGCCATGAAAATTGCTACAATCTCCGCTACAAAAATATCCTAGTTTATTTTATGAAAGTATGCAATCTCCTTAGCCGTATCCATAAGTTACAATACACTTGAGTCTTCACACTCGAACCGCGTGACTGGCTCTGGCACAATACTTTGGATTTCTCTCAGTTCCCTATTATTTTTCCTTGATAAAAAAAACTCATGGGAATTCTATATTTTCACTAGATCATTCTTTCTTTTAATGTAGGCATAAGCTATTTTCCTATCATTGCATTGGCTATCTTCCAAAGTGAACCATATTTAGACAGCCTACAGATTAGACGAAAAAACTCCCTTGAATTGTGATGAAAACAGAACCATAGCCAATACAAATATAAATGTTAATATTAAATAATAAAGGCTTTCCACGTATTTGTTTATGTCCTAGTCGAGTCAATAATGTGGCTTTTTAGAAACTATTTTCGTTGTCATACTCACGTTTTGTGGTATTTATTTTACGTATGCGAAGGACGATCGGAAATCATTGTTAGAAATCTATTACTTCTATTTTCCGATAGGTATTAGACTAAAATACTAACCTAGTTACCTAAGGAGTATTGTTACCAACATCAAAACACTAACAAAATCTGGACCTTAGTTACAAATAAAGTTTTATTTCATAAAAAAAAAATTCGAAAATGAATTTAATGGAATGTTATTTATAGTTTGTTAATAATAATAAAGAATAATATTGCTTATCACAATGCTTACAAGTAATATTAATATGTTGTTATGTACGATTATTATGAAAGCACGTTAAGCCGTTGGTCCCGGCTGTCATTCGTGGATCTTTGACAGTTGTTACGGGTAGTCAGAAGCCCGAAAGTTTGACAACCAGTCTTACCAAGGGGTATCGTATTACCCAGTAACTGGATTGTGCAGTCAGATAGGCAGTCGCTCCATGTAAAATACTGATATTCAGCTGCATCCGTTTAGACTGGAAGCCGACCCCAACATAGTTGGGAAAAGACTAGGCAGATGAGTCAGATGATGATGTACGATTATTATGATGGGTCGAAGTTATATTTTTTTATTTATTTTGTTCTTTCTTTCATAATTTATTTTCATGAAAGGTATGTTAATGATATAAATCTGATTATGTACAGTCAACAAAGGAGTTTAGTATACAGGAGCGTCGGATATTGTTGAAGTTTACTAAGAAACCGATGGATATTCTCGAATCTTCTCGAATCTCGAACATCCATATGTTCTGGACTGAAATTTAATTTAATAAATGATCTGTTTGTTTTCTATTAAACTTAAACTCAAAATTATTTATTTCACTTAGGCATGTGTTCATGTGAATTCATGTAGTTCAAAGTCGACCGTCATGATGGTTCAACTTATTTGCCGCGTACTGTACTGCTTTGAGAGTTATCACTACACAAACATACGTACGTTAATAATAAAAAATAATAAAAATAAAATAAGTTTATTTCATATCATTTTGGCTTACATTGCATGACGAGGAGTCTCCATTTAGGCATAGAAAATGCCTGTAGTTGAAGGCTCCGCTAATAAACTAAAATTTTATTCGAGAATATCCATCGGTTTCTTAGTAAACTTCAACAATATCCGACGCTCCTGTATACTTAACTCCTTTGTTGACTGTACATAATCAGATTTATATCATATTAGGTATCGTAAGAAATAAACGACCCATACTAGCAGCAATACAGATCGAAGGAGCCGAAATTAATTTCTATTTTTAAACAAGGATGACCAAGTGCTCTTGTATTGGTTTTCAGTTCTTATTTTAATATTCACATTAATAATAAAATCATGAATACCAAAATCTTTGCTACTGCATAGCTATTCAAAACCATCCGACAGGCTATCGTATCGAAAATGACACTTTTCGATGACCTGATTTGCCTTGCCCCTGACAGCAAACGACTGTCGGAAGAATAGTGATAAATGATAAATGATTTTATTTTTGTAAGTAGGTTTGTACAAACATTTTTACACGTCAATCATGTTTTTTTTAAACTAGATGAAGTCGGCGTTTCCTATCTGACTACTCTGAGAAGAAAGGCCGAAACAAACTCAGAGATCACAGTCTCTTTTAAAGTCCAGACATAATTTTGGTCAGGTTATATGAAGACCATGTCTGAAGTGGTCTTTTGAGGAAAGAACCACACGGATTGAGAGGACCTGTCCAGTCAGTACACGCATTTGTCAGAAATCGTGCAGCTCGATTCAAGACTTAAGAAGCTCAACGATTCGACGAACAATACCAAGGAAAGGACATTTGGGTAGGCCACATAAATTACTCAAACTGCCAGACCATGAAAAAAAAAACTAACAGAACAGAGAGAATATTAAATAAAAATATAAAATGAATAAAATGACCCACATCATCTTCACATTGTCAGTGCCAGTGGTCGTCTACTTCATTTAAACTGACAAATCGGAGGTTTTGGGTTTGTGAACATCGTTTAGATGACTCGTACGATAACATTGATTGATGTTCAATACGGTACGGGACCGTTTCAAGTGGTTGTGAATAGCTATGCTGGTACTTAACATACTTAAAATTATAAACGCGCAAGTAACTCTGTCTGTCTTTTTTCACAGTATATATTTTTATACAGTTTATCCTGGTAGTAAGTTCCATGCAAGCGAAGCCGCGAACAAAAGCTCAAAAAATAAATTAAAATACAGAAGCTGTATCAGCAGCAGCAGTAGTGCAGTATTATAGCTATACTAGCAAAAAAAAAATAATTATGAGAAACTTTAACGTGTATAATATAAAGTAAAAGAACTCAGACAGGCTCTTTACTTTGTGTAAATTATTTCATCACCACTGCTTTCAATACGGTGAAGGAAAACATCGTGAGGAAACCGACATGTCCTAGAACCAAACATTCCAAGACTTGTGACATCTACCCACCCGCAAGGACCCACGTTGCCCTCTCATTGAGAGGAGGCCTGCGTCCCGGCAGTGGGAACATTATTAGGCTGATACTATAATAAAAAACTTTATAGAAATGCACTAAAAAGCAAATCTTTTAAAAGAAAAGTAATTATATCCAGTGACAAGCTCGCATCTCTTTGGCTTGATTCCTTGCCAATGAAGGTTAAAGAACTAATTATGTTGGGGAACACATAAAAGTGACTTTTATGCCTCTTACTTTGACGTTATTTTCTCTTTGGATCATCCCAGGACTCGCATACAAGACTTATTGGTTTCTTTATGAAGCTTTGATATACTTATCTTCGAAATAGTTAAAGACACAGAAGAATTCGATGTTTTTTTTACCTTTTTTTTTTTGTGGATGGGAAATCATCAAATGACCCCTCCCGCTCTGGGTGGAGCGGAAGGGAGTGTCAGACTCTTACTGACTAAAACCCACCCGTGTTCCTTCCTTAGCCCTTTATGTTCCGGGCCAGCGGTAACCCGTTCGGACAATCCCGCTGACCATTTTTTTTTAGCTTCTTTATTTATTTATTTAAACTTTTCGCACAAAAAAGGTACAAAGGCGGACTTAATGCCTTTTCAATTCGTGGCCGGTTGATGGCAATAAACTTACTCTCAATTACATGGGACTTAAACATAACTGGCGACATGTAGGTGTACTAAAGGCACATAACTGGCGACATGTAGGTGTACTAAAGACACATAACTGGCGACATGTAGGTGTACTAAAGACACATAACTGGCGACATGTAGGTGTACTAAAGACACATAACTGGCGACATGTAGGTGTACTAAAGGCACATAACTGGCGACATGTGGGTGTACTAAAGGCACATAACTGGCGACATGTGGGTGTATTAAAGGCACATAACTGGCGACATGTGGGTGTATTAAAGGCACATAACTGGCGACATGTGGGTGTACTAAAGGCACATAACTGGCGACATGTGGGTGTACTAAAGGCACATAACTGGCGACATGTGGGTGTACTAAAGGCATATAACTGGCGACATGTGGGTGTACTAAAGGCACATAACTGGCGACATGTGGGTGTACTAAAGGCACATAACTGGCGACATGTGGGTGTACTAAAGGCACATAACTGGTGACATGTGGGTGTATTAAAGGCACATAACTGGCGACATGTGGGTGTATTAAAGGCACATAACTGGCGACATGTGGGTGTACTAAAGGCACATAACTGGCGACATGTGGGTGTACTAAAGGCACATAACTGGCGACATGTGGGTGTACTAAAGGCATATAACTGGCGACATGTGGGTGTATTAAAGGCACATAACTGGCGACATGTGGGTGTACTAAAGGCACATAACTGGCGACATGTGGGTGTACTAAAGGCATATAACTGGCGACATGTGGGTGTACTAAAGGCATATAACTGGCGACATGTGGGTGTATTAAAGGCACATAACTGGCGACATGTGGGTGTACTAAAGGCATATAACTGGCGACATGTGGGTGTACTAAAGGCATATAACTGGCGACATGTGGGTGTACTAAAGGCACATAACTTGCGACATGTGGGTGTACTAAAGGCATATAACTGGCGACATGTGGGTGTATTAAAGGCACTCCCCTGCCTGACCACTTGGGGAATACAGGCGTCGCTATTTTTCTAAAATCTAAATTTATATTCTAAAGTCACACAAAACATTTTTTACATGTTCTCCGTAGTAGCTACGCGCCTGTTGTACTTGATACGTTCCAAGTGCATAGAGAATTAAATCATCAACACTTAAAATAGGAAAGTCATCTCTTCATGAATGTTCAGGAACTTCAGCATTCATATTCAATATCAGCCCTTCTTCTATTCAGATTATTCGCAATGACTTATTCGCCTAGTTGATTCCGAGGACTATAATGGTAAGGTAATACGATTTATTATTTCCTGTGTTAGCCTGTGATCAGTCAGTGGTACCCCAAACGCAATTAATAATGCTGCAGCTATTCTTATTTCTTCAAATAGATGACTTGCAGCTATATTAAAATTTTGAGACCGAAGCTGACGGAACTGATTTTGACCACGCAACGGCACATGGTTAGGTACTTTCTTCAGTCGTTGGCTTATTGTGTAGTAAGCTGGTGTTCATTATCATCTTTAGATGAGGGCCATATATGCACGTATCCGCCATGACTCCACATCTTCAATGCAGTCTCTGAATCCTTTGTCTAATATTATCACATCATCGGTCTCATGAAAGAATCAATGAATGGGATCACGTCATCATGGATTCTTAAAGATCTCTGAGAGAATCGTCGCATCGGATTTAGTCGCTTCATATAAATCATATATTTCTTAGATTTGGCCATCAGGACAAACCAGTAACTTGTGTAAGCTATAAGACTCTCTCTGAAAGTAATAATTACTACTCTTTTCCAAATTTTACGGGCTATCTAGTATGATTATGGCCTTCCTTTTAGTCAAAGAAACATCAGGATTGCCAAATAATGTACTTAGGATTGTTAAACATTTTTATGAGTCTAATGATTATAGCCAAGGTGCTGTGGAACAAGATCCCTTATTAAGTCTTGCCTTACGAGACTCATAGATTTTTCTAAAGTCTTTCTTGACGTATTGAAAATCTGAGATAATCTCTGATTTTACTCACCCCTGTGAAGTTTTGTAATCACGGTAGCGAGAGCTCTGCCTGCTTTATTTTTATAGCACTGAGAAAAACTAAGACAGCTTCGAAGGATTTCTTAGAATTGGGATTTTGAAAAACCTATATAGTAATGGAAAACAGAATTGTTTATTAAAGAACGTCTATCAGTCTAAAAAAAACCTTCCGAGTTCTAACATGTCCATCATGTCTCTTAAAAGAGCCCGGCCCATAAATAACACGGTGTTTGGTCCATTCATCTACGTCATTATATTTAATTTATTTGGAATCACATCACACTAATATTATAAAGGCGAAAGTTTGTGAGTGTGTGTGGGGGTGTGTGAGTTTATATGTTTGTTACTTCTTCACGCTCAAACGGCTGGAACAATTTTGATAAAATTTTGTACGGAGGCAGCTGACATCCTGGATTAACATATAGGGTACTTTTTATCTTGATATTCTCACGGGATCGACATTTACGCGGGTAAAACCGCGAGGCGCAGCTAGTTCTTAATAAAAACTAAAAGACTGCGGTAGAGAATATAATAATTTCTTCTAATTTAATGAGCAATATAAACACAAATATCTCCATTGACGTTCCGAAATTCTGTTCTTTCATAATATCAAAGGTTCATTACTGGCCGCTCAACTTCAAAACGACGGCTTTACCCAAACCCCTTTGGCACACACATAGTTCGTAACCTGGATTAACACATAGGGTAGTTTTAATCCTGGTAGTACTTACCCGTGGGGATTCAACATCCATGCGGTTGAAGCCGCGGGTAAAAGCTTTCTATTCCTAAAAACGCAGTACCAGAAACAAACAAAAACACATCGTACCATTATATGACCTCCTAAATTAAACTAAGTACCAAGAAAATTGCGGTTACAAGCCCGTTTATTATTCACATAACAGGTAAACAAGTAGGCAATTAAAAGGTTTAAACTATCGCCATTCCTACACTAATGCCCTCTTAAATCTGACACGTTATTGCAGTCTCCGGGAGCATTTGTATTTGCTGTAATTTGGTACAGTCAGCTTAAAAAAATGTACGAGTATGTAAAATGAATTCAATTACGGGGGAAGCGCCAGGGTAGACAGCAAAATTCAAATTATCTTATATTTTTTTCCAATTTGCAGATAAGTGTCAGGTTGTAGGTTGAAAAATATGATTCGCAACCGTAACAAGTACCTATGTATTTAGAAAGAAAGAAATAAAATACATTTATTTGCGGTAAACATGACGCGAGAAAGACAAAAAAAAAATATAAGTAAAGTTTGGGGAAAATATGCGTCACGTGTTGGTTTTCAGCGACAGCCGACGCGACGTTGACGTGATGATGTCAACCGGTACAGCATACGTTAGGATATAAAAAAACAACAATCAAAATAAAAAATAAAATAAATATAGAATAGGTACATAATTCTAAATGTTACAGAATTGCAATAATTAAAAGTAAGAAAACATCACACCAATCGCTTCTACCCTGGTCTATCCACTTAAAGAAACAGCCATTAGTTTAACAGCGGTCCATAGAATTTTTTTCTGTACGAGTCGTGTATGAGTGGCGAGGGCGCCCCGCGGCGCGTCGAGAAAAATGTAGGTACACTTGTGATGACGTAACCTTGGGACGCGGGACACCCAACCGGATATATAAAGAATACGACCTGCTTGCATTACAGCCAAGACGCGTCCTCCTTGAGACAATGACGTTGTTCAGTGTATGCTGAAACAAGTTTGACTGCCCTGACTTGGTGACTGGTTTGTGTTACCTGGTTCTTCGAACAGTACGTGGACGGGAGATAGGCACCAGGCGGCTGTTCGCTACCAGCTTTTGTAGAGCCAATGCTGGTATGCGCTCACCGCTATACCGCTTAGTCGACACATACAATACGCGTTTTGGTGCAATAGACATACCTATTATTCCTAAGCAGATATAAATTTAAAATCGATATAATGAAAAAAATGTTATGGGTAGTATATTATTTTGTTAAGTTTATTACAACACTTTTTATGCTTGCTTAATATAGGTACTACTGTTTGTTTTCCCAATTGTAATAAATAAATAAATATAAAAAATCATGAATCAACAAGAGAAACACCCATTCCCACCCAACACCCATCCTATTAGAACAGTCTATGCTTCCCCTTCTTATCTCTCATATCGCTATAAACTGTAAGAATATGACGTTAACATGCCGTGATAACTATATTTGAGGGTTGACTTCCCAGGTTGCGCCAGACGTAGCTTATTTTATAATCACCACGCGAGGCCGCTATTTTGATGCAATTCTAATGCACCGGTTTTGCAATAATTGAGTTAATAAAAAAAAATGCATAGATTAAAAACAGCAATATATTTTTTTTTATTGATTTTGTGTGTATATCTAACAAAACAGGAAAGGAAGAAAAATTGTTTATTCTGCACAAACAAGACTACAAAATAGTCGAAAAGTCTCGTATTCAAGAAATAAAAGCACCACTAGCCAAAGTTATTAAAATGGAATTAAAATTCAGTTTTGACACAAAAAAAACTATCCCATATAAACAATACATGTTTGGTAAAATCTCATAAATCTGTATATACTAGTGCGCACACTGTCAAAAGCACAGAGCACAGAATCTAGTATATTTCTATAGGCCGACTTTTTCGTTAGTATCTAACAATCAATGGTGTTAATAAAATGTATGGTGCCTTGAGTGCGTTACGAGCACAACCTTTGTCACGGACCGCCTTCAAAGCCGTCAGTCTCCATACGATAGTTGTGTTGAAGTGCGAGTAAATACTGACATGCTTGGTTTGTATGGAAAGTGGTGACAATGCCGCATTTGTCAGCAGCCACCTAGGAGCCTCCGTGCTCTGTGGTCAAGACGAGTTATTCCGGTCTGATCCCTGAACACCCCTCCCCTCTCCCCAACCCGCGCCTGGATGCTGCTGTTGTTGGATTCTTCTGTTTTAATCTTTGTCTTATCCACTGTCAACTTTCTCATTCCGGTCTGATCCACTTTTTCTTTTGTTTTTATCCCTGATGGATCCCACGTACCAGGAAATATTAGGATTATTGCGAATACCGTGGCACTAATCGTATTTAGTTCAACTCAACATTTCTCAGAAATTCTGTTAGAATTAATTCTCTCAAATAAGTAAAATACAATTTATCTGTATTATTAATTAATACAGCTAGAATTCCGGCTGACGGCTCATTATTCCGGATTGGAAGTCAAGAAATGTATGATTAAACTGAGACATGTCGTTGGTATAGATAATCGAATGATATTGTAGTATTATGGGAATTCTGCTTTAACGATTTATGAAAATAACTTATTATTTAATACTTAAGGCACACAAATGTACAGAGGCGGATAATTCATCGTGATTGACACAGAACAAATTGTAGGAACATCTGTAAGTTTGATAGCTTTAGTTGCGGTGTCCCTAAAGGGACATTCTTTGGGCAAGGTCACATTTGTGCTCCCCTCCCACAGAGAGTAGTCCCTTGTCAGGCTGCCGCCTTTGTGCCAGCAGTGCGAACGTTATAGGCTGATTATGGGATTATGGGAAGTCCAGATAATTATACTTCACAAACTGCGTTTCACTCTGAGGGTCATTATTGACGTCATAAGTCTTATGCTAGGAAATAGGCCACATGTCACATCAGTTCCTTCACCCCTCATAAACTTTATCAAGTCTTATAATGTACTCCAAACAACACATCCGCGAGACAACAAAAACAATTTCATCAGTACATAAACACGTTCACCGGTTTACTTAATAGCTGAAGTTTTTGTGTAGAACTCGACAACTCGTTTTAGAGTTTGTAAGAACTTTCGTTAAGGGGTGTGCCACACGAATGTAAAATCTCTCCAACTCGTCACTTGGTTTATATCCCTTTTGTAAATTGTACATTGTACATTGTGCGGTGTGCATTTGTTTGTTTTTATTGTTATTAACACTGGGTACATCTAGTAATGCTTTGTTATAACTTGAAGTGAAAATATTTGGGTCTTCTTAAATTAATTCAACCTTGATGTTGCCAGCCTTTTGGGCACTTTTGCTGTTGACAGCGATGTGGACGAATTTTTATATGATTCTCTCCTCTCCTTTTTATAACCTAGATAAAAGATTTCGTTTTCTGAAAAATTATACGCCATTCTGCAAATATTTGACATCAGATTACTAGGTTTTTAAGTGCACGTTTCATTGAATTAAAATCCTGTGGCACTTTTTTTTTTTTTTTTTTTCAAAGTTTGACTAAAAATTATGAAAAAATCCTTTAGTAAACCGGTAGTTGAACATGCAATTTCATGCGAATGTCTATTACGAGCGAGTATGATAACTAAATGAAACTTCTTCTTTGCCAGTGGCGTTGAATCACGATGAACCAATTTTATTTTTTATAATAGTTTGAACTTTCGGAAACTTTGAACAATATCATACACAATTTAAAAAAAAATTTGAGTCATAAAATCGAAACTGAAATGTTAAATATTTCTCAAAGAAAAACACCACCTCCTATTTCAGAAATAAAATTACTGAAATTGCAAACAGGGTATTGGATGATCCAAAGAAAGCTTTCTTGTTTTCACTATTACCATTCTGAAGACGAAGCTATTGTTGGACAACTAATAAAAATTAAAGTCACAGCAGGCGGGGATTTAAGTGAATACAATCTCGTCTAGAGAAATGGCGACGCGAGAATGATCTTGAGCTGAGAAAGGAAAGTCAAATTAGAAATACAGTTGGTTCTCGACAGATTTCACCTTTTATCTATATTATTTATCTATATTACCTTTTATCTAAATTTTAATCGAGAACATCCATCGGTTTCGTAAACTTCAACTATATTCGACGCTCCTGTATACTTATCTCCTTTGTTGGCTGTACATTCAAAACAGAAATATTTCTTGCAAGTTCATTCCAGTTGTTTATCAGGCCAGAGAAATTAGCAGTATTGTTCAAAACCTTTTGAATATCTGAAATTTACAAACCGCTGAGAAATTAACAGGGACGTAGGCTCGTTTGAATATTATTAGAAATTCAAGACATTCGCAATTCGGTTTGTATTTTCTTTGTTTGAAATCTAATTTCGGCCCGCATGGCGAAGTTTTGCGACAGCTGTTCAATAAAAATTATAATAGTTTAGTATTCAAAGTTTTAATAAAGGGCCTACTTTATGAATTTTTTCGATGTGATCTTGGGCAGAGTTACATTTATTTTTCTACTAGCTGCGCCCCGCGGTTTCGCCCGCATAAGTTTCGATCCCGTGGAAATATCGGGATAAAAAGCCTATATGTTAATCCAGGGTGTCAGCTACCTTCATACCAAATTTTATCAAAATTGGTCCAGCCGTTTGAGCGTGAAGAAGTAACAAACATATAAACTCACCCCAACACAACCCCCCCACACACACACAAACTTTCGCCTTTATAATATTAGTGTGATTATGCTCTCGTATCAGAATAAAAATAAATTACCTACTATGTCGATTGCTCCAGTTGTGGTAAACTGAGGGCTGTCCGTCCGACCGTCCATCCGTCCATCCGTTCTTCCGTCCGACCGTCTGTTTGTCAGCGGGCTGTATCTCATGAACCGTAATAGGTACCTATGCATTTGTACGCAATATACCCGCGTTGACGTGGAGTTGCGAACACCAGCCCGTATTACCTATTACCTATTATGTATACACTTGAAATTTTCACAGAGTGTGTATTTCTATTGCCGCTATAACGAAAAACAATAAAAATAAAATAAAGTAAAAAATTAAAAGGGGTCTCCAATTCTCCACACAAGGAGCGTGTTTTTTTCGGCGTTTTTAGGCTTATGGCACGGAACCCTTCGTGTGCGAGTCCGACTCGCACTTGACCGTTTTTTTTGTCTGTTTCAAAAACCCCAAATATCGAGTCAATTATTGCACTTCTACGTACCCTATTAAACGTAAGAAACGTTAACTTATTCTTTGTTCGTCCTAAAGTTTTGTCCCACATTCCAAAAAATTCTTAGTTTGGCCTATATCACTATTGAAGTGGTGCTTCGTCCCAAATTACAAGTACTTTAAAGGTACATAGTAGGTACAACAAAAAAAAAAAGTGCTTTTTGTGAAAGAATAATTCAATAATAAAACAATTCTAAACATTTAGGTATACTTAAATCATCTTAATTATCCAATATCACAATCAAAATCACAGAAATGGTATAATAATCATCCGTTTCTTGTAAAAAACAAAATAAGATCATCCCACAAAATCACGCATATCATTACCTACCCTCTTCTCCATATATTGAATTCAGTATTTCCACTTGACAAAAGGCTAAAGCATAGGGGTTAGGTCAGTTTGCCTTTTCATTCTGCCGTTATTTCCGATATCTCAATTCTATTTTCCCTATAGATATTGGCCACTACGTCCTAAGGCTTTGTCGTACTGAACGCGGTTAGCGTAAGAGCGGTTCTGTACTAGGTACATCCGATCCGAATCCGAGAAATGCCGGTCCGAAGTGACCATAGTCCTATTTGTATGAGGGGTTGCACACTAGATCCGAACTCTACCTATCCGTCCGAAATTAGAACATTCCCAATTCGGATTGAAGTCGGATCTTTAATTCGGATTCGGATCGGATTTAGTGCGAAACCGTATCTAAGTATTCTGCAACTTGGTATTCCTAGAGCAGTGGTGGCCCAGTGGTAACGGCCTCGACTTACGAGTTGGGGGGCGTGGGTTCGAACCCAGGCCGGCCCTTAACTTTGTGTAATTAATTATTTCATCACCACTGCTGTCAAAACGGTGAAGGAAAACATCGTGAGGAAACCGCATGTCCTAAAAACAAAAATTCGAAAACATATGACATCTACCAACCCGCACCAGGCCCGCGTGGTGGATTACGGCCTACTTCCTCTCATAGAGAGGAGGCCTGTGTCCCAGCAGTGGGAACGCTACAGGCTGATTACTATGCATGCATGGTTGTGCTTGGTTTTCCTACCACTATATCAACGAGACAGTCGCATAAAATAAGCTTTTATCCTCGTATATTGCTTGAAGTAAGTAAAATAGTCTGGTATTCTCCTATACTGTGCTTTGTGGTGTGCATACCTTTCATGGTAAAATAACTTATACTATGCCTTACATTTCGACCACGTAGTTCGTAACGAACACTCCATGGAACGACTCGTTGTCCAGGGGTAAGTGCCTCCACTCCACTGCAAGCGGTCACGCGGTCGGTCTCCTACGCGTTGGACAGACCTTATCAAACCTCCATAGTTCAGAATTTCCGAGACGCTGAAGACCGGAATAAGTGGAGGAGCATCGCAAAGGCTACTTTGGCCAAAGAAAATGCAGAGTCATCAACGACGACCACTCTGTCAAGAGTGAACGACTAAGGAAGGAAGGCCTTATAAACAAAAGCGTAACGACCCGCCTACATTTCTTTTCAACTCGCCTTTTGTATGTCCAAATCTTTATAAATGCACGTTCATTGTCATACACAGTGGGTTCTAAACACTTTATGGTCCTATCATTCTCTGTGTCGGTACCTCCTACAAGCAAAACGCCCATTCTTTGTTTAGTATAAGGATTTTTGTTATTATCATATTCTTAAGCATCTTTTACTTACATTTAGGTAAGTACCTACACTGCTGAAAAAAATACCTTCTAGTGAAGCACTACAGAGAACATACAACACACAGAGAACGAGCATAAACATAAGATAATGCGACGTCATAAAAAGATACAACTCTTTCTCTAAACACGCTTTTAGAACAACAACCTAAATTATTTTTAGAACATAGTGTAATAAGTAACAATAGGACCAAACCGAAAAGCCACTAAAACCGTAATGAAGAATAACGTACCTATCTACTCAAACAATCTGTATCCCACAAACTACAAACTGGACCAGTAGCTCTAACTTACGTGACACAAAGCTTCTAAACTATACATACAGTTATTGCGTTTTACAGTGACTACGATAAGTTATAACTAGGACAATACAAAGATTTTATGTTTTAGCCCACCGACTTTAATAGACAGTGGTAATAAAAAGCGACCGTAAAGCCTCGATAAAACAATGTTTCTCGGTTATACCACGGACTAAAAAACATCAGAAGTACAACGCTGTTTCGAACTCACACACAAATACCTACATAGTTGCAACAAAAACAAAATAACAGTTTTGCAATTTTTTAACTGGTAGGTACTAGTTTAGTACACGAATATTTATAGAACCCTTCTTCTTAGCGTGTCGACAGCAATCTCAATGGACTCGGCCCAGAATTCGGCTATACTTGTTTGGCGCCATCACCAGCGTCCACTAGTTCCTGTAACGTGCAGCTGACAGGACACGCAGGACACGATATTAAGTGTCCTATTGTTTGTGGAACAGCACCACATTTACACTCCAAGGTGGAGTCGTCTATAAATCTCCACCTGAACAGGTTTTCCTTGCTTCGGCCAACCTGGGTCCGGAGTCTGTTTAAAGACTTCCAGGTTACCCAATGTAACTCATGTCCAGGTTGGGAGCCCTTCAGCGGGTGGATCGAACGGTTTGGGTAAGGAAGCACTGTCTCGCCACAGCTTCAGTCTTCCTTGTGATGGTTCGCCAGTAAGTGGCACGACACACTTTAAAAAACCTTTAATATGAAATATCAACAATCTAATGGGCCTCCGCAATTTACCGGCGAATGACGTCACCAAAACGTTATTTATGAACGTAAGTTAATGTGTTTTCCTAGAGAGTGACACTGTAACGTCAAACCCTGTTGCCACCCTTTTTATGACAGCCGTCACTGCAGCCGTGATGTGGCGGCTAACGTTCTTCTAGGAAAGTGTAGCTTTAAAAAAAACTTCATCATTCGTCCCATCGAGCTGTTTCTAACTGCGTAGTGTCAAGTGATCCTTCTGATCTAATCTGTACTGTGACACCACTAGCCACTTTTAGTACCGTTCTGGAGCATCGGACGCTGGCTTGTTTGATAGCAAGTACAGTAAACAAGATACGGAGCGTCGATTAAAAACTGAATATGTGGGAACGGAACTCGGTTTACACACACATTCCCACTTTATTTCCAGCTTTTACATTTTTCGGGGATTTTACACTATGCTGTTTTGGGGTAGGAAACGCTTGGTTAAAAGTTCTTAAAGTGTGAGACTGTTAACCTGCAACTAACCATTCTATTTCTGGAAAGGAAAAAAATAAATTATTTAAGTTTTGAACAACTTCTCTGACTCTCATTGCAGCTGCAGTTTCTAAACGATTTTTTTTTTGCGAAGGATAGAGGTTTCCACATATTCCATATGGACATTAACGATATGATCTATGCTCTAACTCTCTCTCAATGCTCTCTCTCTGTTTCTACTCGTAGATAAACATATAATCAGCCTATAACGTTCCCACTGCTAGGACACAGGCCCCCTTTAGGTGAGAGGAAGTGGGCCGTAATCCACAACGCGGGTCCAATAGGGGTTGGTAGATGACTTATGTCTTCAAAATGTTGGTTCTAGGACATGCCGGTTTCCTCACGATGTTATCCTTAATCGCTTTGAGAGCGGTGGCGATGAAACAATTTACACAAACTAATTACCTAATATTTATCAAATAAAGTAGGTTCTGATTAACTTACTTTGAAGTAGGTTACATGAGAAAATGGATTACCTTATGCTTAGTTCGTCAGAG
The DNA here is from genome assembly GCA_948474745.1 of Oligia latruncula. NCBI lineage: Eukaryota > Metazoa > Arthropoda > Insecta > Lepidoptera > Noctuidae > Oligia > Oligia latruncula. The sequence continues at coordinate 6,212,020 of OX419693.1, read as the reverse complement.
CATAATACAAAAAATAAAGGTTCCAAAACTCAACAGGTGAATAAAATATAATTACATTAAGATCGAAACAAATGAAGCTTGATTTTAAATAATGCCGAAAGCAACTAAAGTGTATGCACAAGGGGTTAATACCACTCCATATTCGTTCGGTAATATGAATATTACACAGAAATCTCACACGAATTCGGCATATATTAATATTTACTTACTGGCTGCGGCAACGAACGAGAAAATGAAAATGTTCACCGAACAGGTGTTGATGTTAATGTTATAAGTATTTTACGTTTCGTACAGTCACGAACAGTAAGTTACACTTACGCAAAATACAAAAGCGATTTTCTCCTAAAGTTTTGATAGAAATATTTTGGTGTTACGACCATAGTATTTTCGAAACCATGCTGTTAGTAAATGGGACTATTCTCAAAGTTGTAATCGTAACTTCACGAGAAATTCGCTTTAGAATTTTGCGTAGCATAATCAGCCTATAATGTACCCAATTCTGGGACACAGTTCTCCTCTCGATGAGAGGGAGTGGGATGTAATCCACCACGTGGGCCCAGTGCGGGTTGGCGGATATCACATGTCTTCGAATTTTTTGGTTCTAGGAAATGCCGGTTTCCTCACGATGTTTTCCTTCACCTTTTTCAGAGCAGTGGTGATGAAATTATTTAGACAAAGTAAAGCGCCTGTCTGGGTTCGTACCTACGACCCACAACTCGTAAGTCACTGCCGTTACCACTGAGCCACGACTGCTCGCAAGGAATTTTGCTCAAGTGTAAGGTATGCCGTAAACACTTTAGAGTTATCTCTCTACCTATTATTATAATATGGCAGAAAAACTACTCAGTCTAAGATAAAACAAATATTTGCTAACTTGATCCAAGTGATACCCAAACCAAGTTAATCTGTTCTTCGCATGTCTTTGTTTAATTACTTACATAGCCTACATAATCAGTATTAGGCACTCATGCAAGCCTCTCATTTACGAAACCATGTCATTAGATTAATGAGTATCTGTTATTTTCTAACATTATTTGCAGGAACAGTAGGATAACAAATTGGCCTGTGTTGTCAGGGCAAAGGCCTCCTTTCCTTTGAGTAGATCAACACGAACCTACGCCAGTATGGACCAAAACCGCAAGGCGTCAAGCTCACCGCCATCTTGGAATCTCATCGAGGCAGACCCAGGCGGAGTCTGCCGCGATGCGGATATTCTCAGGGCATATGTTGCATCTGAAACGCGGCAAACGTTTCCAGCCCATAAGAAGGCTGTAAAACAACATTTTGTCTTCATAATGCATCGTCTTTGTCAATCAATGATTATACCCGATGACAGTCTCTTTCTAATAATCGATATGCCATATTAAAACTCAAGTAGGTAGGTACTGTAGAGCTTGTATGAGCTCTGGTGCGGGAATAGATACGGCTTGCCGCTAAATGAGAAGCAATACTGAATTTTAGCAGTTTTCTCACCTATGTTGGAGTCAGCTTCTAGTCTAACCGGATGCAGCTTAACCAGTATTTTATATGGAACGACTGCTTGTCTGGCTTCCACAACCCAGTTTCTGGGTAACATAATACCCCTTGGTAAGAATGGTTGTCAGACTTTTAGGCTTCCGACTATCAAAAACTGTAACGACTATCAAAAATTTACAAATGACGAGTTGGATCAAACGGCTTAATAAAATGCTTTCCGAGGCACGGAAGGGTCTCAATATATAATGGGTGGAATCCACGAACTGATCGTGAATTTAAAATCAGATTCAAAACTGTAAAAGGACCGCAGTAGCTATAAGTCCCATGAGGTAATAAGACTTAAAACTTTTTATCTGAATTTAAGAACATCACTAGACTTAAGAAACAAAATCCCATTTCTCGCATGTACCCTCAATTCAATTTGAGTGGTTAGCATCACTCACAGTTTGCGTCTTAAGGCGGGCTACACAAGAAAGACAAAAAGCTAAGACATTATTTTTCACTTGGAATCTGAAAGACAATAAATAAAGTATTACCGAGTTCCTACTGGGGATGTAACAGAGGCCATCGGTAAGATGGCCTCTGTTGTGATGCAGTCGTAAGCGAAGCGGAGGTGCAGACTTCTTAGCTCTTACGTCGTCCTTTAGTTTTAACCAATCTTTGACATTACATGGGGGTGGTTTATTAGAATTAATGATTAATATTACACACACACACAAATAAATACACTTGTTATTTGTATTTCGTGTTTCACGAACTGTGTCCAAAAAACGTTATTCCTTCTAAATTAGCATTCGCCCACGAATGCTATTTAAAGTAGGTAGGTACTTAAAATATTATTGCCACACTGTCTTAAAACTACTTCAAATTCGACAGGCGACTACTCTGTGAGGCAGGTGTTATGTTAAAATGGTATTCAGTGACAGCAGGTGGCTTAATTTCACGGGTCAACAACTCCTCACGTCTCAACCCAAGCACAAAGTCGAGCATACCCCGTATACCTCGTTTTTTTAACCGGCTCTCGTATTCCCCTTAACGGGCCTCCGTTTAATCAAAGCTTAGATATTTAAAGTATGCTGTCGATCCCAGACTTAAATATTTAATTTCATACATCGTTTAGCTTTATCAGCTGAAAAAGAAACTCAAATAATAATTATTTTGTAATAAGATCAATAAGTGCTGATTTTTAGGGTTCCGTACCCAAAGGGTAAAAACGGAACCCTATTACTAAGACTTCGCTGTCCGTCCGTCCGTCCGTCCGTCAGTCTGTCTGTCACCAGGCTGTATCTCAAGAACTGCGGTAGCTAGACAGTTGAAATTTTCACAGATGATGTATTTCTGTTTCCGCTATAACAACAAATACTAAAAACAAAATAAAATACATATTTAAGGGGGGCTCCCATACAACAAACGTGTTTTTTTTTCGGCGTTTTTGCCTTGTGGTACGGAACCCTTCGTGTGCGAGTCCGACTCGCACTTGGCCAGTTTTTTAAATAGTCAGATATCTCTTAACTGGTACCGTTTGACAGCTTTTGTATAGAAAATATGTCAAATTGTCATATTTATTATTCAAATTAAACTTATCTGATACGAAAAATCAGCCATTAATAAATTAAGATCTATTTTTGAACTCGTGGATAATGTTACTGTAATTTTAGCGAAAATTAAGTCTGAAAAGTGAAAAAAAATTGGGAATATTCGTATGACTAAATTAACAGTTCAATGGCGAGCTTTAATCCAAGATTATCTCCTACAAAAGAAATTAAATAAACGTTTGGGGTCCCACGATATTAATTTTCAAGAGTATTGAAGTTTGGACGACGACCTTCAATGTGGCACAAGGTAATCTCGGTTACAGACGGTCTAATAAAAGTTTGGAAACCTTCTCAGTTTAATAGGATACTTAGATATATTTATTTTCCAGTCTCGGTATTTCTAACGAATTATTTTGCCAGACATCATAATGAAAGGTATACAAAAGTTATTAATTATAAAACTACATTAGACCAGGGGCCAAGACACACAAAAGAGCTTTAAGCTTTTGAGGGCTTTGTCATATCTTGTCTCGAAGCTAAAGCGTTTCAGCATGTTGTAGACTCGTCCTTAGAAAGTCTACAAGGTCATCGTGGTAGTGTAGGCCTTACGAAAATTAAAAAACCGGGCAAGAGCGAGTCGGACTCGCGCACCGAGGGTTCCGTACCATCATATGTTTTTAAATTTTCACCAGCGAGCTACTTACTAGATCTCGTTCAAACCAATTTTCGGTGGAAGTTTACATGATAATGTACATCATATATTTTTTTTAGTTTTATCATTCTCTTATTTTAGAAGTTACAGGGGGGGGGGGACACATTTTACCACTTTGGAATTGTCTCTCGCGCAAACTATTCAGTTTAGAAAAAAATGATATTAGAAACCTCAATATAATTTTTGAAGACCTATCCATAGATACCCCACAGGTATAGGTTTAATGAAAAAAAAATTAGTTTCAGTTCTAAGTATGGGGAACCCCCATAATTTATTGTCTTTTTCTATTTTTTTTGTAAAAATCTTAATACGGTTCACAGAATACATCTACTTACCAAGTTTCAACAGTGTAGCTCTTATAGTTTTGGAAAAAAGTGGCTGTGACATACGGACGGACAGACAGACAGACAGACATGACGAATCCATAAGGGTTCCGTTTTTTGCCATTTGGCAACGGAACCCTAAAAAGTACGGGTGCGGTCGGAGCTAAAACGTTTTGGAGCCGCCATCTAGGGTTTTTATTTTGACCTCACTATCGACTTTATCACCCTCGAAAACCACGAAAACGACACCTATGACAAAAAAAAAAAAGTTTTCGCAGCCGCTATCTAAAATTTTCATTTTGACCTCACTATCGGCTTTAGTACCCCCCTAAATCATGAAAACTATCTCTCTCTGAAAGTCGCATGAAACGGGCAAAACGCTTTTTCGTTACGTGACGATTTCTACCACTTTACTCAAGCCGCGTTAAAGAACTTCGTTCCAAATAGATTCAGAGTAGTATTGTAATTGTGGTCTTTTCCACATTGAAAATGATTTTATAACAATTTGGGTCAAAATTAGTACAATTACAGACCTATAACTTTATAAATCTGAATAAATGATGTTCCTGTAATGAACTCGGGTATAATTTAAAGTTAGCAACAGAAGGAAACCTAATAAAGGCTATAAAAGAGCTGATTGAAAGTTAAGGAAGAAATTACCAGCAAGTTTCTGCTTACCGATAAGTTGGTTAGCCATGGATTTTTTTCTTGAAAAATTCCTACGTCATATTCAATATTGAATAGCTAGCATAAGGCGGTTTGTAGTCTTGTGAAAACAGAATAAAAACTGAACAAGATTATGGAATTTATAAGCGTAGAAACTGTAAAACCTGCGGAATTTATTCGTGACTTTCTTGTAACCTCTACCTACCTACATGTACAATACAGGTATTTTTTTCAAAGATTGTTATATCATCTTACTTTTTGTATTGGTAAAAATATTTATAATTAAAGTGGTATTAGACTACTTGAGAAAAATGTTGATAGCTAACGCATAATATGTTTTCGAACTAAAAGACTGGAAAGGAAAACCATTCCAGTCTTAGTGCCTATTTGAAGTTTGGAACATTTTCCTCGAAAACCTAATTTCTTAAGAAAACAGGTCTATGGAACGAACAGGCCTCGATCAAGTCATTTGAGCCAGCAAATTGGAGATACGTGTCTTGAAAATTTTAACGAACTTTTGGATCTTGAAAAGAATTTGGCTGGTGAAAAAAATAAGTTTCAAAACTAGATCAAGCAAGATTTTAGATAAACGACACACGGTTAATTTGTCAGTCTCAAATGGTTGGAATCATATTAGATGCCGTATTATATTTGTGGTAAGTGAACAGAATGATAATTAAAGTTCACCAAAACACTATTATATTATCAACAAAATCAAGAACCAAAATTATTGTTTGTGAAAAATGCAGTACATAACCGAGAAAATTATTGTCACAAATCAGTGACTGTAGCAAATACTTTGATACAAGTTTAATTACGGAAAAAACATCCTTAAGGGGGAAGCTTTAGGGTAGCCCGCGAAATTCAAATTTTCTTACGATTTTCGCTGATTTTAATAATTATAATTCTGAAAATACATAGTTGTTACGTTCGAGAATCATATTTTGTTCAACATAATTATAACCGACACTGACCTGCAAATTGCAAAAAAAAACGTAAGAAAAATTATTGAATTTCGCGGGCGATTCCCCCATAAACGAAAATCTCTTTTCTTCCCTACAAAGCATAATGCCAAAAGGAAATAACTACAAGAATAATCCAGCCAAAACCCAAATATTTTTAAAAGCCAAGAACCGTAATCCTGTCGAATCGATAAGTTATGGGAACACCAAAACATCATGAATTTTAACTGGTTTCCGCGTGAAATGGTATTCATTGTTGGTTAGATTAAATTTCCAACGTTTACAACATGGAAGTGAGCTGAACATTTACATAGGAAATTGAGCACGATATAAAGTCAACAGAAGAAAGTTCAGCAAGTTGAACTAATATGGAAAACTGTGGCTGGAAATAAAGCTCATTGCAGGTTATATACGAAGTATCTACTACGGCAACGCGTAGGATTAGTTTTCAAAACTTTAACGGCACACATAAGTACCGCAAACAGCTTCAAGTTATTATTGCTCGAAGTAGTTTGTTTTTTTTATTCAAAAGATGTCTGTGTGGTGCCGGACTTAAAGAATAGCACCACCCCATACTTCCCATGGGTGTCGTAAAAGGCGACTAAGGGTCGTATCGGAGAATGGGCAGCAGCGTTCTCTATGCATTCCACCACCATACCATACTGCGATCGCCAAGCGTCGCGATTATGGCAAACCTTTTGGGGGAGGAGTATGTCCGGCAGTGGACGTCTTTCGGCTGGAATGATGATGATGATGATTCAAAAGATAAGGATCATTTAATATGTTTGAAGTGCTTTGAGTTGCTTCAAAATGTCGATGATGTACTTCAAAGTCAAAGTCATCTTTATTGTGAGACAATTAATGGTTACAAAGTTGTTATTGTGTTATTTTGGTGGTCGTTCTCTAGCCCAATAATTATTATTTGTAAAGAGTATTTGTTTCTTTTATGATTTTAGTGAAGGTTACTACATAGCGTTTATTCACAAATGCTGGTTAGCTTTGCTTACCTTGGAAAGCGGTTCCGACATATTTTATCGGCAATCATTGTGTCATTTAGTCTAACCAAAGTAGTTTGGCATTAAGTCAAACCCTACTGCCTAAGGATTTCAATCGCTAGATTTGCTCTCACCGTACTTTTAGTCACGCGAAAAAAGTCCATACTGAGAAAAGTGAGCAAACATTATTAGATGGCGTTTCCATGTCAATCAAGTCAAGTCACTGCGTTGTTACGTGTCAGAGGTGTCAAAACGAAACCGTAACGCGACTTTCTTTTGACGCGAATCTAATGATTTAGATCTTTGCCGCTGTCATAATTTTCATGACAGCCACGACGCTAAGCCACAACCGTTAAGTGCGCCCACCACTCTTCTTCGAAACAGTAGCTTTTTAACAGATAGAACGCTACCGCTTTCTTATAAACAACTGCCAACTTAGAAGTTCCTATACTCATTAAAGGGCCTCAAGCGATACAACTTGTGACGCTATTTGCGTCAAGTGACACTCGCGTGTGTAGTTGCTCCGCAAGTCGCGGCGCTCATACAGAGGTATGCTTTAAAAAACTTCTTCCATTTGTATTCTCCGCAGTCGCTGTTACAAGTTGCTTGAACATGTAGTTCGTGGTCACGTGGCCAAGGTCCTAAAGATTATCGCTCCATTAAAATACCGAGGTATGTACTACCCACCTATTCTCGTTATACCTGTAATAAACGAATCTGTCAACCGAAACATGAAGGACTCTGAACACAAAGTGACGTGTTCACGAATCCGAACTGGTCAGTGAAGTTCGAATGCTTTCACAGAATTAATGGACACGATTGACTAACTTCTGTAACGTAGAGCGAAGAAATAAGGGAGATACGTCTAGCTACTATGATTTTTTTTTTATTACCACCGGTGTGATTTTTATTGGGTAGGTATTAAAATTTGAGTGAATTTCGATTACAAGTAGGCAGTCAACTTTTAACCGACTTCATAAAAGGAGGTTCTATATTCGACCCGTATGTATGTAGGTATGTCCGCGATTTTATAAAAAACTAATGAAGCAATATTGATAATTCTTTAATTAATGAGATTTAAATAATTTCAGGAAGGTTTCAGTATAAAATACATTGGTAATTATTCTTATGTACGAAGTTATATGCATAAATGTTCTGCGTCTCCGGCATTTCTATGCGAATTTTGATGATTCTTCTAGTCGGTATCTTCAATTCTTCAACGCACTATTGTTAATTGAATTTGTGTGGGGTAGGTACAACTAAAAAGTGAAAAATAAAAACGTTTTTACAAAAAAAAAAATCTGATTAAAAAAAAAACACTACAAAGTGATAAATAACTTTAATTTCGAAAGTCGGTGTCAAAAACGAAAATGAGAAACCAACGACACCGACCGTGAAAACTTAGGTGAAGTGAGCGTGAAGTGAGATGTCATTCCACTCGATGCGAGAGATTACCACTATTGACAGCTCACTTCACCTAAGTTTTCACGTTGAGAGTTTTACAGAATCGAACGGCTGTACATGCTAACTAACATGAAGCCATCTATAGTCGGGCTATAGAGGGCTTCTTTTGGTCCACCTTTTTTAAGTTTGTGGCAAAAACTTTGTAAATATTAGGTAGGTACCACACTTTCCATTGCGAAATCTGTTCCTCCATTCGTTTTGTTCTGTAGAAAGAAGATAATATTAAAGAAAATTACATTTAGATAGGTCCAGTACCTGTCCTATACTTCTATGATCAACGTTCAGTAACAAGTTGGCAGTCTCCTAATGGGCGTGTCAAAGCTTCCAAGCTCTCCAGACAAAGATGTAATTATTGTCGTATCGAGTTTACTTTATTAAAGCTTCGAAGAAAATGATAGGACTGTCGGAGCAAGATTTTGTGTGTAAAGGAATGTGCTCCTGGGGAAATTTGGTAAGAAATGTAGTGTTGGAGAAGACAGTAACTTAGGTTTTATGTTCAAATATGTTGGTAAATAACTGAAGGCCAATTCTCGAACTTAAAAAACGTTGAAATTCAAGTCGCAATCTCATCTCATTGACAATCAATGTCAAAGACTTGTCAAAAATGTATTTAGATTTTTTTTTGTAGGTATTTTTGACTGATAGCGACTGAGATTAGAATGCGAACGATTTTAAAAATACGGGAATTTTTCTCAGGTAGGTACTTGTCTGTTAAAGTAAATTTAACATAAATATAATAATATACTTAATTTTATTTAGTAATTTTAGTTTAATTGTAATCGATAACAAAATCGTTTTAAGTTGCAACATTGTAATTGAATTTAACACTTTTTCATGGCTAGCAACATTCTCTCTCTCTGCATCCACGCTCAACCGGCAAGTCCATTTTTTGTACCTTTACATTTTAAAACTAATAAATCCAACAATATTTCCTTCGCATGAGTTTTAATTATACATGCGAAAGTGGTCCTTCGATTGGAAATTCGAGGTCGTCGTGTATTCACCGTGGTTTGGGATTTTGTTCGTGGAGCTATAGTTCACGTGCACAACTCGGCCCGGGCAAGTCTACGTGCAGAACCTATATTTGCACTTGGTCTCATAAAGAAGCACGAAGAAACCATCGGCCCATATCCTCAAGCAAGATACAGTCCCAAGAAATTCCATCCATCCATCGTGTCTGTTCGTATTTCTATATGTACCTACGAACACGAAACTGGAAGGTGGTTCATCGATTCGAGAACATAGCATCATTTTGAGAAGTTTCATCAGTCATCGTGTTGGTTCGTATTTCTATAATTAATGCGAAGGTGGCTGTGAAAGTGAAAAAGTTCGAACATTACAAGTACCTACCTACAAGTACAAAATATTTTTTCTTCAAACGTCAAACTAACGAAAAAGCGGGAACGCGCAGTCGACATTGACACTGACAGTGACAGGCAGTTGTCACTTTATTTCAAAACTGCAAGAAGCGGTGCTCGGCGGATCTAACTGATTTATTTCGACAACAACAACAACAAGAAATACAACTGTTTACTGGGCGTTTAAGACGGAGTGTTCCTAAAGTGCTGATAATCAACAAGATGGAAGAGGATCTTAAGGTTTTGCGTCTAAAGCGCGGTCAACTCAAAGGTACTGTAACTCGCATTGAAAACTTTATCAATGACCCAGTGAATATTTCTAGTGTTACTGCTGAAGCTCTTCAAGCTCGAAAAGAAAAGTTAATTTCAACTTTAAAAGACTATGAAAAGGTCCAGCTAGACATTTTGTCGTTAGATAGTAAAGATAACGAAGATGTGGCTATTTTAGAAGAAAAATATTTCTCCATTATTTCCAAAATAAACCATTGTCTAAAAAACTTGAATACATCAGAGGTGTCCCAGTGTACAAGTGTATCTTCATCTAAATTGCCAAACATTGACTTACCGGTATTTAGCGGAAAAGACTTTACAAAATACACACCGTTTATAGATTTATTTACTGCTGTAATACACAACAACAAGGCACTTTCTGATGTACAAAAGTTATTTTACTTAAGGAAATATTTAAGTGATGATGCTCTTAGTGAAATAATTAATTTACCTCTTGTCAATCAGTCATATCAAGAAGCCTTGATATTATTAAAGAAACGCTTTGATAACAAAGCTAGATTAATAATAAATCACATAAATATACTTTTGGACTTGCCTACAATGCAGAAGAGCACTGCGGCCTCTATAAGGTCATTCATTTCAGAGATAAAGCAGCAGCTATATGCTTTGAAAAATTTAAAGCAACCCACAAAGGAGTGGGATATGCTGCTTATTTCAATATTAACTAGGAAACTAGATACCTTTACCAACAGAGCCTATCAACTTGACAGGAACTCTGAAGTTTTACCAACGATGGAAGAATTTATGTCTTTCCTTGAAAAGCGTGCTATGGCGCTTGAGGACTGTGGAGTCTATGAAGACGCTTCTAAGAAGTCAAATAAGGTAACCAATGTTGCTACCTCAAATAATGTAAAATTATGTACATTTTGCAAAGGTAATAATTACCACAAACTTTACAATTGTCCTTCCTTTAAAACGGCTTCAATAAAAGACCGTCAGAATTTTGTTTCTATAAACAAACTATGTACTACATGCCTAAATGCACATAGTGCTAAATGTAAATTTCACTTTACCTGTCAAATATGCAAGGAGAGGCACAATTCACTTCTGCATGTAGACAAGGAAATTGAGGGAAAGGAGGCTGTTACATTACACTCCAGTATAGTGCTAAGTAACAATGTTATATTGCCAACTGTGAAGGTAAAATTATTTAATATTGCAGGCCATGAAGTCTATGTCAGGGCACTGCTCGACTCGGGTAGTCAAGTGTCACTCATCAAAAATTCCCTTGTGAAGTTTTTGGGTTTGACATGCATACAAAAAGAAACACATATTATTGGTGTTACAAATAAAAACAGCAAAATCAATCATTTTGTTAATGTAAATTTGCATTCCCCAGTGTCAAAAACTCAATTAAATGCAAAATGCCATGTTGTGGATTCTATAACTACTAAATTACCTCAACAATTTATTGATATTTCACAATTTAATTTACCTAAAGATATAATTTTGTCTGATGATAAGTTTAATCAGCCTGCAGAAATTTCTTTGCTTTTAGGTGCCGATATATACTTCAGTATTTTGTTAGATGGTAATAAGAAAATTCCAAGTGGCCCTGTTTTGCAAAGAACTTTGTTCGGGTATGTTCTTGGAGGTACCATAAATATAAATGCCTGCGATGTTGACAACAATTATGTTTCAAATATGGCTATCTGTCAATCTAACAAACTAGAAAATGTAATGGAGCAATTTTGGCTCACTGAAAAGGTTCCTGAATCAACTGATAAGTTGTGTAGTGAGTATAAAAAGGCTGAGGTTAATTTTCAAAACTCAGTTAAAATTGAAAATAAAGTATTTCAAGTTGATATGCCACTTGTCTGTGACTTAGAACAACTACAGCTTGGAGATTCCTTTTCAGTCGCTCATCAAAGATTTTTGACACTGGAAAATAAATTTAAAAGAAATCCATTGCACCTGGAAAAGTATAAACAGTTTATTGAAGAATATATTGCCTTGGGACATGCAAAAAAGGTTGACATTAGTGAATATGAAGTTACTAATGGACATATTTACTTTTTAGCTCATCATGCTGTGATCAATGAAGACAGCAGAACAACCAAACTGCGAGTGGTATTCGATGGTAGTATGAAGTCAAAAGGTAGAGTCTCCCTGAATGATGTCATGTTGAATGGACCAGTTGTACAAAGAGAGCTATTTGATATCCTCCTCCTATTCCGTACGTACCTTTATACCTTAATTTGTGACATTGCCAAAATGTTTCGCTGTGTGAAGATAAATCCAAAGCAAGCCTGCCTTCAGAATATACTCTGGAGAGATCATCCACACAAGCCCATCAGTTGTTTACAGCTGCAAACTATTACATATGGGTTAAAACCATCTACATTTTTGGCCACCCGATGCCTAATAGAGCTGGCTCGTAGGTACGGTGAGAGGTATCCGCTTGCAGCAGAGGCTATGTTATCGAATACTTATGTAGATGATGTACTATGTGGCTCTGACAGTATAGAGTCCCTGCATGATCTCAAGGTCCAATTAGTAGAACTTTTAAAATTGGGAAATTTTAATTTGCACAAATGGTGTTCAAATGTATCTCAGGTGCTGGAAAGTGTTCCTATTGAACATAAATATTTTAATGATGACATTGAATTTGATAAAAATAACATTGTAAAAACATTGGGCTTAAAATATAACAATACTGTAGATCAGTTTAGTTTTACAAGTCCACCATATAAAGATGGGATGTATACTAAAAGGCAGGTACTTAGCTTTATCGGAAAAATGTTTGATCCGCTTGGTTTAATAGGGCCCATAATTGTAGTTGCTAAGCTTTTTATGCAGCAATTATGGTCTGTCAATTTAGGATGGGATGCTATATTGCCTCAAAGCTTGTTGGACATTTGGCATACATTTCTATCCAACTTAAACACAATGGGTACTATCACTGTTCCGCGTTGTGTAAGTTCTTATGACACAGTTTCCATAGAACTGGTAGGCTATGCAGATGCATCACAAAAGGCATTTGGCTGCTGTCTATACCTAAGAATTTTGAATAAAGACGGGTCAGTCATTGTAAATTTATTATGTTCAAAGTCTCGTCTTGCTCCGTTAAATAAAGCATTAACAATTCCCAAGCTTGAGCTTAATGGCGCTCTATTATTAGTCCAACTAACTCATAGAGTGAACAAGGTGTTGCTGTCGAGATTTCCATTGAAGGTATACTTGTATAGTGACTCACAGATTGTGTTGGCATGGATTAAGTCAAGCAATATTAATTCCAATACATATATTGCAAATAGAGTCAAACAAATACATGATTTGACAAGTGAAGCTGAGTGGTCATATGTGCAAACTTCAGATAACCCCGCTGATCTGCTTTCTAGAGGAATTCAGCCACAAAAATTACAATTTATCAATCTATGGTGGCATGGCCCCACAGAGCTATCTAATAAGGACTATGTACACCCATATTATGCTAATTTCAAATTGCCTATTCCACCTGCAACTGTGTCTGTATCTACTGTAGCAAACCCACTTATTGTTGACCAGTCAGATTTGCTTGATCTCATCAAAAACTCCTCTAATCTAAATAAATTACAAAGAGTTATAGCATACATACTTAGATTTAAAAATAACTCTTTGATTTCAAATGAAAAACTTATAGGTGTACTAACTCCCAAGGAACTACAAAAGGCCTTATTAGTGATTATAAAATGTACCCAGAAAAAATATTTCTCTAAGGAAATAGCTTTAATTTTAAATAAAAAAGATTTGAAGTTTGGTATATCAAATCTGCATCCATTTTTGGACAAGGAAAACATACTACGGGTTGGTGGCCGCTTACAAAATGCAAATAATATTTCCTATAACAAGATGCACCCAATTATTATGCCAAAATCATGTCATGTCACAACATTGTTGATTGAAAGGGAACATTTGCGTCTCTTGCATGCGGGACCCAAGCTAATATTGAGTTCTCTATCTCAGAACTATTGGCTAATCAGTGGACATCGGGAGGTTAAGAAGGTAGTACACAAGTGTATGAAGTGCGCACGTTTGAAGGCTGCAACTGCTAAACAACTGATGGGCTCTCTGCCCAAAGAAAGGCTTACATCAAAAAGACCGTTTGAGGTTGTAGGGGTAGATTTCTGTGGTCCATTCAATATGAAGTCTGCAAGGATTAGAAGACCTCTGCAAACCAAATGCTATGTCGCGCTGTTTGTTTGTTTTGCTGTCAAGGCAGTTCATATAGAACTTGTTAGTGACCTCACTACTGAGACCTTTTTGGGATGTCTCAAAAGGTTTATTGCAAAGCGCGGTATGCCTACTCAGATTTTTTGTGACAATGCAAAAACTTTTAAAGGAGCCTCTAATCAATTGAAGGGTCTGTATGATTTGTTTTCATCAAAGGCTCACAGGGATTCTGTAGATCAGTTTTGTAATACAAACATGATAAAATTTAACTTTATTCCGAGTTATTCTCCTGAATTCGGAGGGCTGTGGGAAGCAGGCGTCAAGAGCTTTAAGTATCACTTTAAAAGGGTCATAGGTAGTTTATGTTTAACGTTCGAAGGTCTATATACCATCATAACAGAGATTGAAGCTGTGCTAAACTCCCGGCCCCTGCTGCCTATGAGCTCGGACATTTCTGATGTTAGTTTTTTAACGCCTGGGCATTTTTTAATAGGCAGCTCCTTGACCTCCTTTCCAGAATTAGATATCACAGGAACACCCATTAACAGGCTTAAGTTCTGGAACATATGTTCAAAAATAAAACAAGACTTTTGGAAGGCTTGGTCAAGGGACTATCTAACACAGTTACAAAACAGGCCCAAGTGGCATCAAACACATCCCAATTTAAATGTAGGGGATTTAGTAATTGTGAAACAAGATAATGTGCCTCCATTATCATGGCCTATGGCCAGAATTGTAAAAATTTACACCGGCCCTGATGATAAAGTCAGGGTAGCTGATTGTAAAATTGGTAATAACATCTACACTCGCTCTTTAAGAAAGATTTGTCCATTGCCTTTATAAATAGAAGATAAATACTTAGTTTATTCATTAAGTTCACATTTCATTGCTTAAATGTATAAGTAACTTGCCGGCCCCAACTATGTTAAAGTAAATTTAACATAAATATAATAATATACTTAATTTTATTTAGTAATTTTAGTTTAATTGTAATCGATAACAAAATCGTTTTAAGTTGCAACATTGTAATTGAATTTAACACTTTTTCATGGCTAGCAACATTCTCTCTCTCTGCATCCACGCTCAACCGGCAAGTCCATTTTTTGTACCTTTACATTTTAAAACTAATAAATCCAACAATATTTCCTTCGCATGAGTTTTAATTATACACGGGAATTTTTCTCAGGTAGGTACTTGTCGATAGTCCTACACTGTCCTCTTAAACCTGATAACACTGTAATTTGAAAACATTGTAAAAGAAAATTATTTTTTTAAAAGTAACCGTAGAGATCCATAGGAAACGACCAATTGGAACCGTTCACCTAGCTTCTGACGTTTCATAAGTGCTTCATATGTGTGCAGATAAGTATATTTTAGAATAACTGACTGGTGATAGTTTAATACTGACTGAGTCTTTGGTCAACTGGACCCACTCGAACTGGGCCCGCGGGTCCAGTTGACAACATCATTTATTTCTGTATTTTTAGTGGTTAACTGGACCCACATTCAAACTTAGAAGAACATCTATTGTTTAAAGCTACCCGTGGGTACAGGCGAGACTAAAAGACACATATACAAGGGCACGAATCTGGTAAAGAATCTACCTGTCTTTAGAAACGTACAGAAAAGGCTGTATAAGAAAGAAATCAATCTATTAGTGCAAAAAAAGTTAGATTTGGCAAGGCTATAGAGGAGTATAGAGGTAAGAGGAACAGGGTGTAAAGTTCACTCAACTTAAATAGAAAAGGAAGGATTCGACTCCGACCAGACGGGTGTTATGTCTGGCTGGCAACTGCCGTGTATATTATTGTTGCATACTCTTCAAGCAATAAAAAGTTCTGAAAAACTCGGGCTCGCAATATAAAATAATTATCTTAGCTACATTACCTACCCTAACCTAAAAGTATAGTAGGTATAATTATTATCGAATAACACGCGTTGATAACGGGCATTATATTGCCTGTTATCACTAACACTGAGCGTCTAAATGATATTGCACGGTTGGATTTTCAACTCGTAAAATCCATTTCTTTGAAAATCCAACAGTCCGCTTTGAATTAGGCATTACATTTAGTTGTCACCTAGTGTTAATAAAAATAGGACAATAACTCAATATTCTATAAGTTTAAGTTACTTATGTTTCTACAAGCAATAAATACTAAGTCTTGAGTTGAGCTGCATGATTTCTGACAAATGCGTGCACTGACTGGACAGGTCTTCTCAATCTGTGTGGTTCTTTCCTCAAAAGACCATCTCAGACATCGATCTACAGTCACGAGCATAAGTATGTATACACTTGGCTTTATTCAAAGGCGATTTTCTCCTTTATTTTTTAATGAAATTTTATATTATTAGGAACATAGTATTTTCGAACCCATAGGTTTTTGTAAAGTGTCGTATTTCAACGTTGCACTCCTTATTTCGTGAAAAAATCGCAATTTAAAGTTGCCAAGTGTTGACATATTAGTGCTCGTGACTGTACATGGTCTTCATATAACCTGACCAAGATTATGTCTGGACTTTAAGAGTCTGTGATCTTTGAGTTTGTTTCGGCCTTTCTTTTGAGAGTAGTCAGATAGGAAAAGACGGCCTCATCTGGTTTTAAAAAAACATGATTGACGTGTAAAAGTGTTTGTACAAACCTACTTACAAAAATAAAATCATTTATCATTTACTAACCCATCTAGAACGAATCCATTACCGATTTAACCCTAACAATGCAGTAACAGTTTCGAAGAAAACAAACGATACACGACGACGTATTTGCATGGCTTGCAGTAAAAAGTGTAACAAAACTAATACACTTTGGAGATTCGCTTGGTGCTTGGGACTGGCTAAGTCCACAAAGAGATGCAATACCCCACTTGACTTAGCTCGTCGGATGAAATGTTTGAAGTCCTCTTTTCGGCGTTAGGATGTAGGTACAAGATTTTGGGAAGGCGAAATAAGTATTGTAAATATAAAGACGCAATAATACAATGTGTCCTACTCTAGCCTCAACTGTGTTTACATTTGTGTGCGATTTCAAAAATATAGTTTAAAAGTGTTTTCATTTATGGTATTATAAAAAATACTGGTGAAATATTGGTGCAATTCTGCCAACCCTTTCGTTGAATACAAGCGAGGTATCATATCTGTCAACTTCGAACTAAAGGTTTGCGCACATTTGGACATGCCACGCCGCATTGCAACCAATGATATTAAAAATGTAAAAAGGTGATTGCAACACATTACAAAAATCCCCCGGATCACTCAGTACATTTTGTATTAACAATAGCAGTTTCATTGCACTGGGCTGGATACAATTCAAATTCGAATTCGAATCTATCTGAAATACTTTACTGCGTTGCGGTGCGGCCTGACTATGGCGCTAAGTTTTACTGTTCTAAGTAAAATCTTGCCAGAGTATAGTATTTTTATCTCACTAAGCGACGCGTGCTTTACATGTGGCAAGCAAGTATCCAAACACGCTATGAATGTGTGCGTGAAGACTAGTAACGTCAGCACATAACACACACACGCACATACGCACACAAACTTCCGACTTCGGCATTGTCTCGGACAGTTCCAAAAGCTCCTGCGCTTAATAATAATAATAGCCTGCCCAACCGTTTTCGGTCACGGTAGCCAATCTCAATGGAGATTAGCCAGCTACGCAGGAGATATTATAGTGCACAAGTGTGTGCGCAAACACAGGTGCACTCTCTGTTCCTTTACTCTCATAGTCCGATGGGACTGCAATCCGACACGACCGGGGAGAGATCAGGCGCAGGACCGACGGCTGTACGTGCTTTCCGAGGCACGGGGGTATTATACCGCCAACTTCCAAACTTCGGACTGTTACTAAGAAATTCCTAATGGAAAACCCAATAACACTTTGTCCGACCCGAGAATCGAACCCAGGACCAGGCTCAGCAGTCGCGCTTGTAACCACGAGACCAACGGAGCAGTCCTCTGCTCCGCAGCTCCTGCGCTTACACACATATTCACAGCGTGTTTGTACATTTAGGGGTTTTTTTTATAAACGTTGCTTAAAGTTAAGTAGGTAATGATTAGCGACTGTTTAACCATACATTTGGACTTTCTTATGGTTTCTTATACCTTAAGTAACGTTTATAAATAAAAGGGGTTGGTAACCAAAACTGGTTCTGATACCACTAAAGTCGGTGCGGCCTACTATTCTGTAACCTCAGAAAATACCAAAAGGAAAAACATTAAATTTTTCCATAGATCATAATATATTTACGTAGTTATTATAATACTAGCTGCGCCCCGCGGTTTCACCTGCATAAGTTTCGATCCCGTGGGAATATCGGGATAAAAGTATCATATGTGTTAATACTGGTTCTAAACCATATGTGTGCTAAATTTCATCCAAATCCGTTCAGTAGTGTTTTCAGTAGTTTTTGCTTGAAAGAGTAACAAACATCCATCTTCACAAACTTTCGCGTTTATACTATTAGTAGGATAGGATGCTATTCTAATATGATTCTTTGCCGGTTGACCAAAGACTAGACGCATAAATCATTCGGAACGTCGATCTATTATTCATATTGTGTGAGACCCTACAATATTTTATACTATGAGTGCTTGGTCAGACTGGCAGCGTGGCGCGGGAAGCGGCGCGGGTTGGGGGACCCGCACTCACTGCGGCCACTTGTATGAACGAGTTATGGCATGAGTTGCCCAAGCGGTCCCCGCGCCAAGCAGCCCGCACCGCTCACCACACCCTCGTGCCCACTATGGATGCTCAAATGAAATTCTAATGTATGAGAACGCCGCGCCGCGCCCGCCCCGCGCCCGTGTTTACAGTCTGGCCAAGCACTAAGATTTGTGTGTGGTGCCTTCATGTATATTTTAACTATAGAGTCAGCTTTATACTGTGTGATTGTTTGCATTACATTGTTTAGTTATTCAACTAACACATGTAGTTGTTGAGTGATTGGCCAATTAATAGTTGTATAGTAAACAATTGTTTTGGAACAGGGTTTGGTGGTAAATGCAGATAGGAACATCATCCAATTCCGATTTTTATAATAATGGCTCCATCGTTTTATCGATGATTCTGCCAATGTCAAGGTTGAAGGAAACAAAGTGTATTCGCTGAGATTGACCGGTTATACTGCCTTAAGAACGGTTTGATTACAACTGGATCTGTTTGAGTAGCCTGTAGGGACAACACAATATATATATTTTATAATACATTGTTAATAACCAGACAGGGAACATCATCATCATCATCAGACTATACCAGCGTTTGACGTTGTCCGTTGTCAGTCAGTCAGTGAAGGAATGAATTTCGCTTCGCACGGGTGCAATTTATGTACCTACATGTGAAGACAGTATTCTGTTCACGACACGTTGCGTACAAGCACTAACCTAACAAAAAAAGTACTAGGCTTGCATAAATTCAAGAAAGTATTTATTCTGTTTGTATATATTTACATAATATTTAGCTTATATCCATCTGGAACAATGCACCTTTCAAATGGTGAAATATTTTTTTAAATAGGAGCTGTGGTTCCAGAGATTATCCTCCACATACCTATACACAAACTCGCAGAATTCGTTTTCTCTATTTATATTATCAAATTAAAGAACAAACTAAGAAGTACACACACTAAGACTATTAAGATTACACTATCCAAACTTAATAATACATTAAAAAATGAAGCTTCACTTTAAAAAAAAAAAATCTGAGTTAGTTCCGTGGCTTAAGAAACCAAACAAAAGACAACACAGCATGTTATTCCCAAAGCGCCTATCACCTCGATCTATCTAGTTCCACGTTACGACAGTACTGTTACAGAGGTATCCGCTGACAAACAACGTACATAAGATAACCTTACGCCAAAGCTTTGTTTTCCGTATTCCTGCAACACTGGAAAAAACTTCACTCTGTATATTTCTTTACATTGAGTAAACAAATAGGTATACATGGTGAAGTTTTTTGAAAAATCAATAAGATTTGGTTACAAAGTGGTTTTGGACCTGGCGAGGTTCATTGTTTTCATCATTATGAACATCTTTTACTTTAAAATCAATAGGACTTTAAGTCGCTCCATACATTTACTTTAGCTTAACGCGACAAAATGTAGGTATCAGCTGATTTACGTTACATCTTGTATGATGGAAATGGCGAACTCACCAATGAAACAAGTTCAATATGTAGGGCGAATTTGTACTATAACGTTAACGTTGCGTTTCTTTAATATGTTTTTTTTTTGGCACTACTGTCATTGTTTTTAATCTAATCAAAACATACCTAACGAAAAAACCCGAAATGCGAGGTCACGAAATCCAGGATTCTTAACGATGTTATCATTCATCAATAGCCAAGATGTCTAAGGTTAACCAAGAAGGCGAAGCTGACATAAGGATAGGTACAAACTCAAAGTCAAAGTCAAAGCATTTATTTCAAATAGGCACATAAAAGGCACTTTTGAATGTCAAAAACTACAATAAAATAGAATTGATTCTAGTCGCCCATTCCAAAAGGTAGTTTTCGTATGGAGAAGAATGGGCAAGAAACTCCACCGTTATTCTTTTAAAATGTTTTACAATATTTTGCATACATTAATTATTTAATAATATAATGTGAAGACGATGCACTAATAAAATGACTATACCACAATAGGTAAAAGAATTAAAAATGAAAACATGACATATAAATTAATTAATTATCTGATAGATACATGGTGCTCACATATTTGCAAACATGGTAAAAGTAAACGATTTTCATTAAAAAAAAAAAATACAAGTAATAAATCAAGGTGTGAGTTAAAGTAATTACAAAATGTAAATCAATGTCAAAAAAAAGAAGAAAGAATAAATTTTACAATTAAATTAGCAACCAGTTTGATTTTGTCTAGACTCTAGATTGTCCTATGGAGCAGGTCCAGCATGTTTCCAAGCGTTCTTATCTTGGACATAACCTTCTAATTTAAAGTATGCTTGTTTACAAAGTGTAGGTACGTTTAATGTGAGTTTTAAATTTTCTTTCATTTAATTGCAATATATCACAAGGTATTTTATTGTAACATTTAACACAGTACCCCATAAAAGATGTATGGATTATCTTTATTTGTAGTGTTAAAATCATGTCTATCGCTTATTTTATTAAAAAGATGTAGATTTTTTCTTACATAGGTACATAATATTTTCATAAATGAATTGGCAAGGTACCGTCATAATATTAATACTTTTAAAAAGTTCCCTGAGCGATTCGCGGCGACGTAGATTATAAATGGCTCTGACAGCTCTCTTTTGCAATACAAAATCGGAACCTCGTGCTTTCAGGCCACCCAGGCCATGTCTTATCGCTTATAACCTCAATCAATCCACCTGGCCTTCTCCCAGCTAAGTTGGGGTCAGCTTCCAGTCTAGCCAGTTGCTAGTATTTTACATGTAGCGACTGCCTCCATAACCTAGTTGCTAGGTAACACTATACCCCTTGGAAAGACTGATTGTCAGACTTTTGGGCTTCTGACTAGTGACCCCGCAACAATTGTCAAATATCTACGAATGACAACCGGGGACTAAATGCATAACGTGCTTTCCGAGGCACGGAGGGGGTCTCGATATGTAATGGATGTTCACCCATCCACGAACCAACCGCGGCAAGCGTTGCTTAACCTTCAATCGACCCGTGTAGCAGTTATTATTTATCCAAAAGCCCCTTTATCGCTTATAACCTCGTATAGTGAAAACTAGTTCATGTTTTCGAATACACCATGTACATGACTGTACATACAATTGTACAGACGCCAGCACATCAAACTACCCGAAACTGTAAAATTTTCACAATCATCTTTGAACCTTATGATTTAGTAATAAAGTTGAAAATCTATTGAAGAAATTTGACAGATTGTAGTAGGTTGATGTGCTGGCATCTGTACATACAGCTCGGTACATAGAGGTCGCAGGCGCCGCGGGGTCACAGTGCGGTTTCGCCATACACTCAGTTTATTAATAATTTCATGAAATATATTCATGAGTATATCGCAGGTTGCGGCAGTTAAGAAGGGCAAAGGCATATAATATTATAATCATCTCAGGCTGAACTGCACGAGGCACTGAACATTAGAACGGTAAAGGAAGAGGTGGCAGTGGCTGCCTCCAACTACAGAACCCGGCTTGAAAACCACCCAAAAGAAATCGCTTCTATACTAACACACATTACCCATCCCAGACGACTAAAGCGCCACAATATCCAAGACTTGGAGGCACGATGGTAAAAATATGACGGGGGTTCTGCCGCTGGAAGGAACCCGCCAAACGCCCACCACCCACAACAAATCTGCTCATAGTCTTGGGACTGATCGCAGATAAGGCAAAAGAAAAAAAAATCTCAGGTTAATAATATTATTATTGGAATTAATTCACTTTGACAAGAAAAAAGTCTGTCAGCCAACAGAGCTGACTGTCTAATCTTTGGAATTAGTAAAGCAGAATTAGGGCTGATTTTTCCACAGCCCGATAACTTTTATTCGAAGAATAAAATTACAGTTTATGTTTCAGTTGACAGTTAATGTTCTTTATTAACTTTTTAGACCTTTGTATCCTGCTTAGGCGAATGAAGTTTCATTAAAATTGGTTCATTCATTTCGAAAAACAAGGGCTTGAAAGTTTGCATGAAATGCCGTACGGCGTAAACGCTCTTAGGCGGTCCAAAAAAGATAGGTTCATTTTTAGTTGGCGGGAAAAGCTAGAAGAAATGAAAAAGATTTGATTTATTGGCAAGCACAAAACTATTTCCACCACAGTTACAAGGCCTTTTTTTTTTTTGCGGATGGGAAATCATCAAATGACCCCTCCCGCTCTGGGTGGAGCGGAAGGGAGTGTCAGACTCTTACTGACTAAAACCCACCTGTGTTCCTTCCTTAGCCCTTTATGTTCCGGGCCAGCGGTAACCCTTTCGGACAATCCCGCTGACCCGGCAGGCTTCGGCCCTATGGGGCCCCTCCTCGATGCTGACATCTCTTTGAGGCGCGCGTGGAACACGTACGCGCCGTCCGGCACGGGCCTGGTCCTGATCGGACGGTGAGCTACCCATTACTCTCCGCCCGCAGGCCCGCGCCTACGGTGGCCGGGAGTCGTCGCGCGGCTCCCGACGCCCGGAGCGTCTCCAGCGGCGGCTGGGATGGGAGGCTCTCTCCCTGAGCCGTCCCGCCACCTCCTTCGCTAGCATGACTGCTTCGCAGAAGGAGGTGACTGCCTCCCACTCCCTCTCGCCCCGGACCATGGCTTGCACCAGGGCCGGGCGCGAGAGGTCGCCGCCGCTGCCGATCGCCTCTACGAGGACACGGCGGTGCTCCGCCCAAGCGGGGCAGACCTCCACCGTGTGCTCCACCGTGTCTTCTGGGCGATCCTGGCAATGGTGACACCCGGGCATTTCCTCCCGCCTGATGAAGTGCAGGAACCTCCCGAAGCTTCCGTGTCCGGTGAGGACCTGCGTCAGGCGGTAGGGGAGGGCGCCGTGGCGCCTCTCTAGCCAATCCTCAAAGAGGGGTCTTATCGCCGCTATCGCGGCGTGTCAGTTACAAGTCCTTGCACACACTTTTCTAGTCGTGTAATGGACATTGACCCTTATTACTTTCCTGAGGTCGTCAGCCTATCTGGCTTGTATCCAACATTGTTTGCCTTGAAAACGCAAGCTTTTATCTAATTTGATGTGACAGTAACTTAAGTAGTTTTTCTACCCCTACTAAGATTCCGCTGTCCGTCTGTCACCAGGCTGTATCTCATGAACCGTGATAGTTAGACAGTCAAAATTTTCACAGGTGATGTATTTCTGTTGCCGCTATAACAACAAATACTAGACACAATAAAATAAATATTTAAGGGGGGCTCCCATACAACAAACGTGTTCGGCGTTTTTGCCTTTTTTTTTTTTTTTTTTGCGGATGGGAAATCATCAAATGACCCCTCCTGCTCTGGGTGGAGCGGAAGGGAGTGTCAGACTGAAGGGAGTGTGTTTTTGCCTTGTGGTACGGAATCCTTCGTGTGCGAGCGAGTCCGACTCGCACTTGGCCAGTTTTTTTACTTTTCATTTGCGTCAATTTTATCTATGCTAATTTATATTTTTGTTTATATTCTAACAAAAATGTCGTGGTAGCCCAGAGGCCTTGCCTCACATGCACGAGGTTGTGGGTTCAAATCGGGACAATTACGAATGCTACTTTTTCACTTCATAATAATGTACCTACTTTTTAAGTTTATTTTGGGCATCACTTTTTTACTCAATCACGCAAAAACGGTGCCACGGATTTGGGTGAAATTTGGCACACAGCTAGTTTATAACCTGGACACTTTTTATCCCGATAGTACGTTCCCGTCAAGTAATTTCTGACATATATGCGGGCGAAGTCGCTGGCAAAAGCTAGTAATGAATATAAGTCTGAAATTGCCAATCCACCTTGAGTAAGAGTGGTGATCAATGCTCAATTGCTCATGCCTTCTCTGTACGAGAAGAGGCCACAGATATAAATACGCCTAGTTAACAATATTATAAAGGCGAAAGTTTGTGAGTAGTAAGTAACAAACATATAAACACACACACAAGCACAGTGTATGTGTGTTTATATGTTTGTTACTTCTTCACGCTCAAACAGCTGGACCAATTTTGATGTAGCTGACACCCTGGATTAACATATAGGCTACTTTTTATCCCGATATTCCCCCGGGATCGACATTTACGCGGGTGAAACCGCGGGGCGCAGCTAGTCAGGATAATAAAATAAAAGTGTAGAGTCGGAAGGGGCTACAATTAACAGACATTCTGAACTCTACCATTCTTATCTGGTATAGTGGTCGTTTGTCTAAAGTCTAGGTGGTCTAAAATAAAGCATGTGTTCGTGTGAAGAGATTTATTGCAAGTCTTGAAAACATTGCGAAGATAAAATGTTAGTTCTTAATGGTGGTAAACAATGTTAAGTTTAAGATGGTGGAGTTCTATAAAGTTTAAATTAGAGAACGTTGGTGCGTGGAGAGTAAAATAGTATTATTTTACTCTAAAAAAATGCTTGCCAGACAATCTTGTTGTAGTATTACAACAAGATTGTCTCGCATACATCAGGAACCCGTTGGATGCGAGAAGCACAGAACCGGTCGAATTGGAGGTGCTTATGGGGAGGCCTATGTCCAGCAGTGGACGTCATTCGGCTAAAATGATGATGATGATATGATAAAAAAAAAAGAATTTTCCATACATTTTGACCGCGTAGATATTGCACTTTTCTATGAAACAGCAAAATTATATTTTTGATAACCGACGAAATATTTCTACGTTATGGGGTCCTAGAATCATAAGATGAATTCATGGTTTCATGTATAATTTTTAAAATTAGCCGCACAACCATTAAAAATTCAAAAGGTATTCTTTAATAAAAGAAAATCTCATGAGGGGTCCTCGGGCATTAATTTAAGGACGAGAGAAAACAGACTGAGATGAATTTATGGACGACGACGTATGACTAAGTAATGAGATGGATGGCAAATGTAGACCAAAACTGTACAAGAGTAACTCGAGGGAATCAACGTTTGAACATGAAATATAAATTACTATGTATGTTTTTCATAAATTATTACTCAAAATTTTAGGGAATTGCGGTGTCCATTTTTGGTCCTTGGGACCTCAACTTTGAAAGCCGTGACATGGTTTAATCAAACCATCATGCGTCACAGAGTACTGAGGAGCCATCTATCGTAATATTTCACATTATAAAAAAAAACGATATTTCAGTGTCAATCGAAAGTCAAAGTCAAAGCAAAAATAACTTTAACGGTAGGCGCACCGCTTCCTTCTCAATACCCAATTTACTAAACCAAATACCTGTAGACATTAGAGACTCAATGAATAGTAAAAACATAAAGCGTAAGCTTAAAGAACATAACATCAAAGTCAAAGTCAAATCATTTATTTCAAATAGGCACATTAAAGGCACTTTTGAACGTCAAAAATAAACTAAATAGAAATGATTCTAGTCGCCCATTCGCAAAGGTAGATTTCGTATGGAGAAGAATGGGCAAGAAACTCCACCGTTACTCTTTTAAAATGTTTTACAAGGTCTTGTATACATAATAAAAATTATATGTGAACACGATGCACCCATAATAAAATTAGTCTACCACAAAAGGTAAAAAGAATTAAAAATTAAGCAAAGACAGGTAAATCAAATAAGTGATAGATACATGGTGCTCACATATTTACAAGTTATTTAAAAAAAAAAAATGCAAAAGTAGTTGAACTTTAACAAGTGTGTGAGCCACTGTAGTCGCAGATTGTAAAAAAAAAATTAATTAAAATAAGATGTCATATTAAAAAATAAATATATATATATATATATAATATAAATTAAATTTGGAACAAGTTTGATGTTGTCTAGACTTTTAGATTGTCCTATGGAGCAGGACCAGCATGTTTCCAAACATTCTTATCTTGGATATAATCCTCTAATTTGTAATATCCTTGTTTACAAAGTGTACTTTTAATATGAGTTTAAAATTTTCTTTCATTTAATTGCAATATGTCACAAGGTATTTTGTTGTAGCATTTAACACAGTACCCCATAAAAGATGTATGTACTTTAGATAATCTGAAAAAAGGTTGATCTAATTTATCTTTATTTAGAAATTTATTAGAAATTTATTTCATCAACTCGATTATAACTTAGCTGTTAATAGCGCGTTGATCAAATCTCAGGCCATGGCATGCTAAGACAGACCCCAGAGGTCTAATTGTGTGCTTTGTTTAAGTATAAGAAACATGTAATCTATAAAAAAAAAAAAAATAATAATAATTTATTGCAAATAGGCACATAAGAGACCCTTTGAACGTCAAAATTTCCAAAAAAGTTGAATTGATTCTATTTGCCCCTTCCAAAGGTAATTTCGTATGGAGAAGAATGAACAAGAACCTCCACCGTTACTCTTTTAAAATGTGTACAATATTATCCCTTGATCCTTGAGTCTTTTAAACTAGACCATAACGTTTATTTTTTCTTTATCAGAAAAAAAAACTAAATCGTCACACGGTAATCGCTATTATTTATTTATTTAAGTATTTATTAAAACTTTATGCACAAGTAAAAAAACTGTACAAAGGCGGACTTAATGCCTTGGGCATTTTCTACCAGTCTACCTTATTATTATTATAAAGCTTTTATTTTTATCCACAGAATTTTATAAAGTCGGGAAATATTTAGAAAATGGACTACCTCATCATCATTCTCCTGCCCTTATCCCAATTTATTTGGGGTCGGCGCAACATGTGTTTTTCTTCCATACAAAAAAAAAATATTACTAATGAAAAATGGAAAATGGACTACCTACCAACTTAAATTACCCGTATATTCAAATCACAAATATCAATGTTTGAAAGTTATTTAAAGTGGCTGTATAACACGTCAAGTTGACGCAGCGTAACAAAGAAAGGAATAGTATTTTGTGTTCCTCGCACAGGAAGATCACAAACTAAACTAAACACAATCATAAAAATATAATGCAATGAGTCAATTTAATTTACCTGAATGTATTATTAAGGAAGTTTACTGAATTCACTGGGTAAAACAGATAGACACCGTAATAACGTCACCATAAAGACCATTTTTACTTTTTTATACGGAAGCCTAACAAGATAATGCAGCTGCAAGTTCCAGTGCAATACGCAGTAGAATCAACTTGTAAATGCAATATGTACGTGCACTCCATGCATACGGCTTATGAACAATGCGACAGACACAATGTAGCCTATCATAATAGCAACTTGTCTTACTGATGTGTCTACGTGATTTAGTTTCCTAAGAGAACAACCTTTAGTAATGAAAGTGTCTTGTATTCATAGAATGGTACAATATTCTACATACAGTTTTTATCATTATCAATCTTTTGCTCCTATCACATCGTTTCGTATTTCAACAACGACTTTGAACAGAATGACCTAAGTTTTTCGGTAGCTCAAACCAATACATTTTTTTTTACTTTTCCTTCATCGTAGTCGCTAATAGAATTTCACTTTGAGTAGGCTTCTTTTTTTTTGGTTGGGAAATCATCAAATGACCCCTCCCGCTCTGGGCGGAGTGAAAGGGAGTGTCAGACTCTTACTGACTAAAACCCACCCGTGTTCCTTCCTTAGCCCTTTATGTTCCGGGGTGGCGGTTACCCTGTCGGACAATCCCGCTGCACTTTGAGTAGGCTCTCTGATCTTTATCAGTAGGATGACCATCGTTGCAAAGTTTTTAGCTATTGGAATTATTGTTTTCATCATTGGGGTATTTTAAATATAAAAAAAAAAGAATTTATTTGACGTATTTTTTTTATTGCTGAATGGGCACCGCTCTTGACCTCGATTACGCCTGATGGAAAGCGATGGATGAGGTCTATGATGGAACGAGCGTGCCCAGAAGATACCTAAGGCACTGGAACTCCCACGCATCCACGAAACACAGCCGGCTGCTTGATGCCGGGAATCCGGTGGAATCTGGTCGTAAACCAGGCGGGCGTTAGCCCTACCACCGCAAGGGAAGAATTGGCCAGTCAAATAAGGTGTAGGGTGTGACTGTCCAGGATATGCAGAGCGCTCGGTTCAGTTGAGTAGCTGGCGGAACAAACTGCGCTACACGAGGAGGCTTCTTCATGGATCCCAAAAATTTGAAGAGGGACCCATTACTCTTCATTACCCAATTGGATTCCGAATTTCTCTGCCCTGATTGCAATATAATGTTCTAATAACGCGACCTCGTCAAAACAAATGAAGAACAACTTTTCTATATAGGTCAATTTGTGAAAATGGAACAAAACTTAGTTGTAACGCAGCTTTCAGTTAGTCAGGAAGATTATCTGATTATCCATACAGGGAAATAAATTGAGTACCTTTAAGTAAAACGACAATATTACGAGACGAGGCCGAAAAGAGATCGGAGATTTCTTGAAAACGGTCAAAAAGTTGGTTTTTAAATCAGTGTATCTTAAACCGTAAATAATTTTGACCAAAAAAAAATGATATTTTCAAGTCCTATTTTAATACAGTGATGGAACCCAAATCATAATTAAACATACATTAATGCATCAAAAAAATCTTCAAATACACCTCTTAATTGTATTTAAAAGCAGTTTATCCCTTCATTAACAATTTTAATTATAATTAAAAATATACCATTAAATTTCTAACGCCAAACTGCACTCAGTGATGGATTATTTATTATTAAATATTTTTTGTAAATAGGTAATTGCTTCATATTTTGCAATAAATTACCAGCGTTGTGACATCGCGCTTCTCTTTCTTTTCTATGCAGTCCGACAGTGACCGCGCTTTAGGTCATGTAGTCGCCTTAAAATCCCATCTTTGTGCGGACGACCAGCACTTCTAAACCGCATCCAAGAGTATACAGTTTAATATTACAAATATTTTCCACACCAATTTTGACACAAACAGCTCTTTCAAATCAGACCGAGATTTCTATAAGCCTTATAATAATAAATATAAAACTGTCCCTTTCCTTAATGAATAAATAAATACATTTTATTTCAGAAAAAACACATTCTCACGATAAACATTAGGTACTGAAAAAAGTGTATCGTTGGTGCCTTTACTAATGAAAAATCATTGTATCACAAACACCAGCACCAAAATAGGTTACAGTATTAAATGAATACACCATTTCCAGTACATTCTTGCACACATACAAACTTGGTTTAAAGCAATATTTAACAAACTATTTGATCGCTCCGTCCCGGAGCGGGCCTCTCGATTGTGTCTCATTAGCGGGGATTAAGTGATTAATTAGGTTCTCAATATAATATCAATATAGTCTTCTTGAAAACAACCTTTTGATATCGAAGCTCGAAAAGAACTAACTTAGAAACCAGGCGAGACCAACATCATGTTTCCAATCCCTTTCGTTAAAAACCAGTACCTACTTTTACAGTAACTGTTAATGAGATACATTTAAATTTCATGACACAAAAATAATTTAGGGCAAATCATATACTTTCAATTTTATACTCAGTATTTAAAATTACTAACTGCATAATTCTTACTAATATTTGGAAATCATGACAATAAAAATAAAAATGCTACGTGCTACTTATTCGTAGAATATAAATTCTTAAAAATTCAATCAAATCATCAATCAACCGTTTCTGATTCAATGGCACTTATCTTTTGTACCGAAATAATTTAATTTCGATTGCGTCAACGTCGAAAAGAAAAGCATTGTCATTACTCGAAAACGATCCATTTTACTTAACTTTTATTGTTGTGGATTGGTAAAAAAGAGCGTATATTTTAGTACCATTTTGACGTTCAAAAGTGTCTTTTAAGTGCCAATTTGACTTTGACTTTAATACCCACTTCTTTATCTCAGAATTCTTGTACTTACATAGTAAGATTAGTAGAAGATGTGACAAAATACTATGTAACAAAATGTTAATAAAAGTTAAACCTCAACATAACGGCAGTACGTAAACTTAACACATAACTGACACGACAAAGTAACTCTTTTAAGGTTTATTTTAAGAAGCAGCAAGCTACTAAAATGTTACCCAGTAAATACGTAAAATCACACTAATATTATAAAGTTTAAAAAAGGCAATCGCTCCATGTAAAATATCAGTACTCAGCTGCATCTGGTTAGACTGGAAGCCGACTCCAATATAGTTGGGAAAACCAATGGTAAGAAATATATGCAGGTATTCGTAATCACCACGTATCATATAAAGTTCATTTTTCAAAGTTTTTCTTCGTAACTTGATTTTTGTACGAAAAACATTAACAACATTATAGGCATGTCGGCTTAGCACATTTTTCGTTATGGAAAATACATGCGATGTAGGATGGATATGAATGTGTTATTTCCTTCGGTACAATAATAAAGTGTTATCCATAGATATAGATATACCTAGATAACGCAAGAGCAACTACTTCGCGTGCCAAAAATCGCACCAGCTTACGATAAAAAATCATAAGCCGCCATTTTCGCGCTCAGTCCTGTGTACTGCTGGCTGGGTAAGCGTGAGCGAGAGCCCGAGCTTTTGACGTCATAGTAGGTAGTCAAAAAATGGCACGCTTGGTTTTCATACAGTTCGTGATACTTGCGTTATCTAGGTCTATCTATATCTGTGGTGTTATCCGTAACCGTTGACAACTCGTTTTGATATAACCAATATTAATAATAGTATAGTTTCTATGGTTATAACTATTTCTGTAATGCTAATGTTATTTTGATATACATAAGTAATACTTCCGGTTGCCATTGTTTGTTCGGAATGTATCTAATATCTAAGCTTATCTTTAAAAGAAAGTGAATAAAAATTTACGAAAACACTAACTTCAGAAGTAATATTAGGACAAAAATGCTGTGATTTGATAACGTAGGCAATAGTAGTGCATACCTATTTGGTACAAAAAAACCCGTCAAGTGCGAGTTGAACTCGCGTGGAGAGGGTTTCGTACGATGAATATTTTATCTAGGTACTATCTTTTTTTTAAGTCTGACCCAAATTTGTTTGTGGTAACGAAAAAAAAAACTTATCATTGTAGGTAATTGAAAAACATGTTCTCCCATCCCATACATTCCAACTGAAAATGTAAGTTTGTACGCACAATATTGAGAGATTTACCATGTTGTTTTGAGACCACAGACTTCTTATAGGTTTTCCTGAAATCTATAGGTATAGAACTATTTTCTGTATTTTTTTCAAAATAAGCTCATAGTTTCGGAGATGAGACGTTAACTGTTTCTAAACTTGCGTTTTTTGTGTTTAGGTCCTGTAAGTCCCATTGTCTTCTTGAAATCAGAAACAGCTCAAACGTAATGGACAAATTGGTTAACCAAACCCAGCAATTACCGCGGCTCGTTGGCACAATTCAAAACCCATTAATCAGGTTGCCACTACATCAGTAATCTCGTCTGGTACTGCGATGTTGCGGTGTCCTATATCTGCGCACGAAGTACAGAGAATGTGGTTTAATGACTTTAGCGTGTCTTTGAGTGAACATATCGACAGGTAATGGATTTGTGTCAAACTCAAACTCAAAGCAGTTATTTCAATTAAATCATTTACAGGCACTTTTGAATTATCAAGAAGTCGGTCAGTCATGGAGAAGAACGGGCAAGAAGCTCCATGGACACTCTTTTGAATTATATTTTTACAAAAATATTAGTTACATCATTTTTTTTTTGCTAGCTGATACTGTCCCACTACTGGCACATCATGAATATTGAATTTATAATTATATGTGACCCCAACTGACGGCGCCCGTTCACGAACATGATGCATAGATCAGCACCATTCAGCTCAACCATTTTGAAGGGAGCTAAATGATCCAACACACACGCCACCGTCAGCGAGACATTTGTGTGAGTATGACATACTATCAGCCGCCATCATACTTTCAACAGTAATAGCAAGTAACTCTATTTGATTTTCAACTCATTACTACGATTCGGATTAAGTTTTCAATTAAATTCAAAGTTTATTTTACACTAACGAAGTAGAGACCTTAGAATACAAATTATGTTCAAACTTTTAACTTTTGTTTAAAAAAAATATTTTCTCTTAATTTAAAATCACGTTCATCTCCTAAATACTGTAGCACATACTAATTTGTCAAGCACAGACTAAGAAAATTAATGACACAAGGCCATAGTACGTTTAATTTTCAGATAAATATCGCCCGGGCCTTACACGATGAAATATTCATGAAGACAATGTAATTTGTTACCGATATTGCTGCCTGTATGTGGTTCAGGACGTAATTTCACTCGTAACATACAACGGCGACAAGCAAATGAGTTTTTTAAATAAACCAGACATGTCTGGCGTTGCTTCTATCAAGAAATTATGTTTACACAAACAAAGCCTTGGGCTTACAGGCCTTTACCATACCCAAAGGGTAAAAACGGGACCCTATTACTAAGACTCCACTGTCCGTCTATCTGTCTGTCTCTCATCAGGTTGTATCTCATGAAAATTTCAAAGATTTTCACAGATGATATTTTTCTGTTGCCGCTATAACAGCAAATACTAAAAACAGAATAAAATAAATATTTAAGGGGGCTCCCTTAAAACAAGCGTTTTTTTTTTTTTTGTGTTCTCTTTCAATTGTTTTACAGAAAAAAAACGTATCAGGCTAGGAGGAGCGAGGAGCTATGATCTTCGCACGGTGGCTGGTAGCAGCTTTATGAGAGTTGCCGAGAACCGAGCTGAAAGGCGTGCAATTCAAGAGGCCTTTGTCCAGCAGTGGACTGCTTTAGGCTGATGATGATTATACAGAAACGGTTATCTTTTGTTTTACTACTCAGGAAAGTAAGGAAAGTAACCCACACTTAATGTACAGGTCATATCATTGAGAAAAAAATAAATAGGTACCTTCCTAAGTAGAAAATTGATTTAGAACTGGTGAGAAATTCTATTGAGCACGACTCAAAGGACCACATTTGTGTTGTGTTTGATACTGATAACATAAACTAAACAATCACAAGTAAAAATAAAATCCAGCCCTGTACAATCTTCCATCAGAAGGTTGGTCGCTTGATCTGTTTAGCGGGATTGATTTTGAAACGAAACTGGTTTACACAAGTCAGATTCAGCTATCCATCATATTTTTCCGAAAACCGCTCAGAAACTCAATACTGAACCTGGGGAAAAATACCAATAAACTGAAACTAGGAAAATGCCCACGTGCGAGCTACGTTCGAAAGCTAGCTGGTTCTATTCAATTTTCTATTAAAATAGAAACTGTTGGAATAGGCAAAGCTGAATACATAAAATGGAATGTCAAAATATTGCAGTTTTTTTTTACCTTTTTGGCAACTGAGCCGATGTCGACTATTCTGCCAGCGTCATATTGCAGTGTTGCTGGGGCGTCTGTTGCGCCACTTCTTCTCAGCACTAAGAAGTGGTAAAGGGCGGGCGTTTCGGGGTTCTGTTTTATGTGTCACTAGCTACGCCCCGCGGTTTCACCCGCATAAGTGTCGATCCCTTGGGAATATCGGGATAAACTTTATTTTGGTTTACTGTGTTCTCCCATTAAAAAGGGTAAAATATTTTTTATCATAAGATTTAATACTCAATCATTGTTTTTTGGGGGGGAGGATGGGGCTGGTAATCTGTGTGAAAGGTTTTTCCTAGTGCAGATACCGGTCTCCCCACAAAGGATTTATCAGATTTAGTGTCTTCACATTTTTAAGGCGCCTTTGTGGAAGAGAAATAAATGTTTATTTACTATTTATTTTATCATTTTTGTAAACACGCTTTACAGTATATTGAAATAATTAAATGATTAATCAACAAAAATAAAGATCACAATCATACATCTGGACATTTTTTAATACAAAATTTTGTTATATTTTACTAAAAATGGTGCTTTTAAATCCGTATTCTTTTTTATTACGAGTTTAATTGATTCTTGAATTTTACGGATTATTTTACGCATAGTTTTTACTAAGTTTTTATTTTACCATTTTTCGTTTTAAAGCTGTAATCAAAATCGGAAGTTAAAAATAATCACACTAATAATATAAATGCGAAAGTTTGTGAGTGTGCGAGTGTGTGTACCTATGTATAGGGGTGTGTTTATATGTTTGTTACTTCTTCACGCTCAAACGGCTGGACCAATTTTGATGAAATTTTGTATGGAGGTAGCTGATACCCTGGATTAACATATAGGCTACTTTTTATCACGATATTCCCACGGGATCGACACTAACGCGGGTGAAACCGCGGGGCGCAGCTAGTGCTAACATAAATTGCGTCTACATGGAAATTTCCATAGAAGGATAACCTAAAAAAAAGCTTGTAAAAAGGAGCGTTCCGAGAATTTCCTTAACAAGCCTGTAATAATGTTTAACAATCTACTTAAAAGATCGGCTTTCCGTATTTAAGGGCAGTCAGTATCGCCTTCGCGTGATATTTTTATCAAGTTACGGTGTCACCTACTTACTTTTCCTCCTATTTTTTGTTGTTGTTATTTCAATTTCGTATCAATATTGAGGAAGATTTGTTGAGGTTTAATCCCTTTATTCTTATAGACCGGAAATTTGGATTATTTTTATTATGGTGATATATTGAAAAAATTGTGTTTTTCTATTTCATGTAACTTGTTAAGTATGTGGACTGGGGATTTAACATTTTGGTATATGTTTTTTGACTTTTGGTCTAGTATCATGTAAAAGGAATACACGATTCAATTAATTTTTCTCGATACAAAAAAATTGCAAAGTTATATCTATTTTTTACTTTTTTCGACATCACGACGTAACGCATAAGAGTCTAAAGTAGCCTTTAAAGTAATCCACGGAGTCGGCTACCGCCATACCAAATTTTATAAAAATTGGTCCAGCCGTTTAAGCGTGATTCGAAGAAGTAACAAACATATAAACACACACACACACTCACAAACTTTCGCCTTTATAATATTAGTGTGATATAATATGATGATAGTGTAATTTTATTTTTTTGCCATCAACCGAGCACAAATTCATACTCTGGGCTTTCAGCTACTCGGAAATTCGAGATGGAATACCCAATAACGCTTTGCCCGACCCGGAATTCGAAACCAAGACCTCCTGCTCAACTATTGCACTT
This sequence comes from Oligia latruncula, assembly GCA_948474745.1. Classification (NCBI taxonomy): domain Eukaryota; kingdom Metazoa; phylum Arthropoda; class Insecta; order Lepidoptera; family Noctuidae; genus Oligia; species Oligia latruncula. The sequence continues at coordinate 6,176,498 of OX419693.1, read as the reverse complement.
GCGGCCACTAGACCAATGAGGCAATCTACATCAATAAGTGCTTAATATTAAAGTCTCGATGTTTTACTCACAAAAGCATGTATTTACGCAGTTTGATGTTGAAAAAACCTTCGTCTTGTCTTTCCTTGAAAAACCTGTAGGTAACAAAAATAAAGCATTGAATATCACCATTTGACATTTCGATTGTTCTACAAACCTAACCGTTCCGTCTCGTCTTGACATTTCATTTAAGTACACGAGTTCCGGGAATAATAATTTGAGGCTACCACAAAATTTCAATCGAGTTCCTGATACCGACCCCCTTAGGCCTGGGAATGTCTCTGTAACCGACATTCCGGTAATGAAACGCCAAGACTTGTCACGTGATTTTGAATCCAAATCAGACATTCGACTGAAGGTAATTTACTTACAAAAAATATTTCTTGAGTTGAACAAATTGATAGAAACAAAAGTGGTGTGGTTGGTGGGGTGGTGGTGGAGTGGTTGTTTGAAAAGAAATCTAGTTAAGAATATTGCTGACGAATTCCCCCATCACCCTCTCATCCTTTTATTGTTTTTCCCCTTTGATAGAAAATAATTGTTTTATTTCATTTTGCTACATTTACATAAAAATAGTCAAGCAAATAATTAATAAGCGTATTGAATTCATTTACTTGAACCTCAGACCAAATAAAAAGATTAGCGCTGCGAACAATACAGTGAAGCATGCAAAAACTACACCTCCGCTCTGTGCACACATGCTTACGAAACTGGCCTCACTTTACTGTTTTTATTTGGTCTGAGACTTGAACCTAATCATTTTGATTCACAGAATTTTCGTCTACTTAATTTAATTCTAAATCGCTTTACTATCTCTATCTTTAACAGACAGCAAACTTTAAACTTAGGTGAAGTGAGCGTGGAGTGAGCTGTCAATAGTGTCAATTCATAGCAAAAACAAACTCACTTCACCTAAGTTTTCACGTTGAGATTTTTACAGAATCGACCGGCTGACATTAGTGTCAATCCCTATGGAATGACGGCTCACTTCACCTAATTTCTCACGGTGAGATTCTAACAGAATCGACCGGCTGTTTCGAATCAAGCTTTATCTCAGTATTATTCAGTCGTAACTTCCGCTAATACGGCAGGCTGGCTTTTTGATAAGTAAGTATCGATCATACGTTTATTACGTACTGAGAAATGTTAATTATCCTCTTATTTCATTCATCATCGCAAACTGATGTACCTAAATTTGCAGGGCAGTCACGTGCTTGGAATCACTGTACTTTCTTGGAATATCGACTTTATTTTTATACAAATAGGTACCGTATTTATTAATACAGTATGCTAGGGCTGAGAGGTGAATTAATTAAAGTAGGTATTAATGCAGAAAATGCCTTCTAACCTAACCTATTCAAGTCGGATTGCTCTGAATCGAACCATAATGACGGTATCAAAAATAAGTTTTAGAGTAGGTATATAAATGTTATATGTAAAGAAATTATAACAGTTGGTATACGTTTATTATATCTTGTGAACGTTATTGAAATGAAAATATACCAAATAACTTCATATGATACTAGCTTCTGCCCGCGACTTCATCCGCGTGAAATTTCTTGTTCCCACGATCCACCCCGTCGCATCTCATCGCCTGCCCGCGCTATTATTTTTGTTTTTTCTTTTTGCTCGGCTCCTAAGGCAGTTCTCGATGGGCTACTATTTTTTATATTTTAAACATGTTTATATTCTAATACCTATTTAAAATATATAATTTATAAATGTATTTAAAAATAAATAAAGGAAATATTTATTTGACATAAAAAGTACACAGATACAGGGTGATACTTCATCTAGGCGTGCAAATAGTCTGGTACAAAATAAATGATCAATGTCCTATAATAGAAAAAAAAAACGTCATTATGTATTCAAACAACAGGTCATAATTTTGTACAGTATATTGCATTACCTATTTCACCAGGTAAATAGCCAACTACGCTGTTAAAGCTATTAGCCTGAAACCATAAAACCGCCCCGATTTAAATGGTCTATTAAAACTTTACGCTACTGCCATTTGCGGTTATTATTCCGTCATTAAATCAGAATGTTTGTTTTAGTATATCCACTTATCAGTCTGCACAGTTCCCGCTAAGCCTAAATAAACCCTGAAACATACTAGACGGGTCAGTTAAAAGATTTTATACACCAGCTAAACATTTCATAGTGCAGTACAACACTTCTCGAAAGGTTGTGGGTTCGAACGGTAAGTACCTAACTACATACCAATGTGTATATTAAATTTTAGTTTTATTTGTTTTATCACCTTCCAATATATAAATAAAAGGATTAATAAACGTATTATTGAAATCCTTAGAACGGTCTTTCCATTGGTGTTCATCCATTAACCCTAAATCAACAGCCCAATAAAAAAAAAATAAAAAAAAAAAGTTTTATTTTATTTTAATTAAATTTTACCTATTTTTTATTTCTTAGATTCACTTATATTATTCTTTAAATCTGTCTTTTTTTGTTTTGTTTTATAGGAGTAACAAGAAAACTACAAAATAATAGTAAACATACTTAACATCTAAAAATTTTGCTTATACTATGTGAACTTACACTACTACCTACAAAGTAAAAATCAATTTAACAACAATTTCAATGTTTGACACATTCTACCCACAGTATTGCTTTGTATTATTTGGAAAGTGAGACTAACTATAATTATTTTCTCTCAAATCGGCTTATTATAATATTGTAAGAGAACGAGGAATGCTGTCTCACCGTAATACAGTTTATAACTAGTACGGGAGTCAGGGTGAATCGGTTTCGCAACGACCTATATTTATTATTGTGAACTGAGTTGTTAATTGGGTGTCTAATATTCTGGATCCATGGATTATAAGTAAGTGCTTGTAACATCTGTTGTAAGGTTGTTGTTCTTTTGGCAAAATAAACATTATTATTATTATTATATTATAGTATTCAACGTTGCCTATGGACATCTGCAATCACCACCACCAGACCAGAGATATCGAAATGAAACTGTTCAACCACAATAACACAGGCACCCATACCCTTTAAACCGGTACAAGGACACGCCACTTGGCGGCAGAAAATGGCGGAATGGACAACTTTGTGGTTGTAGATGTTAGATAGGTACCACCCCGGACCGTCATTTCTCAGCGAAACGTCATTTCTCAGCGAAACGTCATTTCTCAGCGAAACGTCATTTCTCAGCGAAACGTCATTTCTCAGCGAAACGTCATTTCTAAGCGAAAAAAGATACCACCCCGGACGAGCTACTCTCGATCTCCATTAGTTACGTCAGTGTTTATTTTTATGTTTATAATCTTGACTGGCGCTGATGGAAAACATCGTAAGAACAACTGATGTGACAGTTATTACCAAACAAAACACCACTCAAAAAATGTAATACCCTTATATGCCATTTCGTTTGTCGCTTCAGTTTAAAGCGACGTAATAATTCATGTACAGACGCCAGCAAATCAAGCTACTACAATCTGTCAAATTTCTTTAACAGATTTTCAATTTTATCGCTAATTTATAAGGTTCAAAGTTGATTGGGAAAATTTGACAGTTTCGGGTAACTTGTTATGCTGGCGTCTGTACCTCGGTCCAATTTAACGACTTTTACGCGAAGAAAATCTAGATTCTATAGCGAGTTTTTTTCTCTAGGATTAGTAAGGGTCTTTTTAGACGAGGGTACTTATGGGGTAACTTGTGAGTGAAGAAAAAATAGTAGTCTAAATATTTCATGTTTTAGGGTTCCGTAGATTACCTCAATTCTCCTTTTATTTAAAATATTACTTAAGTAGTTTTGTAGATGTAAAAATTTCGCTCATGTCCATCCAAACTTAAACTTATTTGAAAAAACGTAATCCTGTGTCATCGCTTTTGTTAAATAAGTTCTTACCGCTTGGTGCAATTCGTCTACCCACACTTTTACGTCGGGACTATCTGACAGCTTAACCAGCACTTCCGTAGTGATTTGATACTTGAGTAATAATATCTGTGCTAAACACAGCATTATGAGAGAACGGATCGTCGATGTGGCAACGCTTGGTGGAGGGCTGACGTGCAGCCGTCGACGTTTTTCGTCTATTTCAGACGAAAGACGTCCACTGCTGGACGTCGGCCTTGACGATGACGATGATGATCCGAAAATGTTAAGTTCATACAGTTTAATTTATTTTTTTATTTTACTGTGTAATAAATTTAAAATAAACAGAAATAACTTGGCAATAAATTCACAAATATACTACCCACTACATTTTCTATATAAAGACACGTGGGTATCTGTATCAGAATTACTCATCTTAAAGTGGGTAATCGCGCGAGGTGTCCTAGAAATACGTAGACAGGTCTTCGATCAGCAGCCTTATAATCAGGATTCTCAATTTAAATTACAAAAATATCACAATTAAACTGGGATGAAAATGGATTAAGATTCAGGACGTAAACGATCCGTCGCGTCGTGACCGTCTAGACTACGCCACCGTTCGTATCAAAATGCTCGAGTCCGATGGCTGCCTGACGTTCAAGACGTTTCGCTAGAGCAACACCACCGTTGCCACTATCGTCCGCACAATGTTCATTTAGTAATCAATCAATCAATGTCAATGTCAAAATAAGATCTTCAATTAATCCAACTAGATGGCGCTAGGGGCGCGCCTTCATATAGATTACAACTTACAGTGTGTAAACAAACTGATGATAAACGTAATTGTAGTCAGGGCAAAATTTATTATAAATGAACAAAAGACTAAAACTAAAAATAACAAAACAAATCTCTTGTTTGTGTATGGTATCCTGCGGGTCCTATGATGATAATAATAATTTTCTAAATAAATGATAAATGATTTTATTTTTGTAAGTAGGTTTGTACAAACACTTTTACACGTCAATCATGTTTTTTTAAAGCATACGAAATCTACTGCTGATTCTTCAGAGTTTTAACTTTATTACTTTTAAAAGTAGGTCGACTAAGCGGTAATATTCCATAATTCTTATTCAGTTGGTCCAATAGGCACAGGCGTTGTCTTTGCTCATTTTGGCACATCATCCTATATTCTTGTGTCCAAGGTACGAAATATCTCAGTATTTTAGGGACTACAGCTAACTATAACTTATCGGTTTAGTTTTATACACTCAGTTTTTACGTCTTATCTAATATAAGACACGGCCCTAAGGGAAATCACGAGAGCTTCAACATAGATACTTTATAGGAAGTGAGTTAAGATGACCTACTATGATCAAATTGTCGAAAATCATATAACGGGTAGGTAATCGAATTTTGTTTCAATTTCAAATAAATTCAATAAGTTTCAAATAAATTTAATAATAATAATTCCAAATGTGGTAGGTACTTAATTACGTTCCATCAAATCAGTTCAATATACATCTAAACTTATGCTTATAATCAGCGTCACCCCGGATTTTGTAATATCTTGATTTAGAAGTGTCCATGGAGTTTCTTGCCCGTTCTTCTCCATAGAGTTCTACGTTTTGGAATGGGCAACTAGCTTCAACTTTCTGACTAACTGACAGACTATTTAATTTTGACATTTCAAAAGTGCCTGTACAAGGTTTAATTGCAATACATGCTTTGAGTTTGAGTTTATCAAACTATCCAAAATCATTATAAGCACTTCGGAAAAAGTGAGAAATGTTGATGCACGTTGGTTCGTTTTGGAAGAACTAAGCTTAGTTATTAGGCCCGACACGGCACGATTTCTCTACGGTATGGCGTATAAACCGTGCCGTAGAAAAAACATGTCCGTCAACAAGCTTCCATAGTTTATCCTTACAACACTGACGACCGTGCCCAGACAAGGCGAATAGGCAACAAAAACGTGTGTGTAGTTGTGTACAAAGGGCTCCGCCTAAATTTTTTTCAACGGTTGATTTCGTATCACACTAATATTATAAAGGCGAAAGTTTGTGAGTGTGTGGGAGTGTGAGTTTATAGGTATGTTTATTATTTCTTCACGCTCAAACGGCTTGACAAATTTTGATAAAATTTTGTATGGAAGTAGCTGGTGCCGTTGTTGTATGGTCAAAAACTACAATCTGTAACGCGACTAAATGAACAATTAATTTGTATCTATCTGCTCGTATAGAAGTAGTACGTAGGTACTATCTACTAACATACATATTGTAATTTATCAGATTGATTAACAAACATCCGTATACCAGCCGATAACAATTTGGCACTGACTGATTGAATCCGATAAACATCTCCGAACGAACCAATTGATAGTTTCGATACAATTCGTCCTATTGTAATAGTAAATAGGGTACATAAAAATACCTAATATTTTTTTCTTTCATAATACCAGCTCATTATTATCTGGAAATAGGATCTTGTTAAGAGACTTTACGCCGTACGGCATTTCATACAAACTTTCAAGCCCTTGTTTTTCGAAATGAATGAACCGATTTTAATGAAACTTCATACGCATAAGCAGGATACAAACACACATACACATAATCAGCCTATAATGTTCCCACTGCTGGGACACCGGCCTCCTCTCTGTGAGATCAGTGGGACGTAATCTACCACGCGGGCCCAGTGCGGGTTGGTAGATGTCACATGTCTTCGAATTTTTGGTTCTAGGCCATGCCGGTTTCGTCACGATGTTTTCCTTCACCGTTTTGAGAGCAGTGGTTGGTGGTGGTGTGGTGGAATAGGTACGCCTCTGTAGCCTAACTCTTTGGGGATTTCAGGCATGATGTTATGTCATATTTCAAAAAAAAAATATTCTGTGAACAAAATACTAATATGTGAGCAATGTCTACGTTAATTAAGAGTAACTACGAACTATGTCTACGTTAATTAAGAGTAACTGCGATGCGGACTACGTAACGTGACATGTATCGTATGTATTTCATAGAAACAGAATACTATATATAAATCGCAGAATATAATTATTTGATAGCCGGTACTTCCAAGAAACCACAATACCTGTCCCAGAATTCAATTCAGTTGATGCACATGCAAATATCTGCCCACAACACTAACATTTGGCTGTATCGACCAATGTTTACAACCAACTCACATTTGATGTTTACCAACCTTGGTACAAATGTTACTGCGTTCAATTATTTCTGCAGAATGAACTAGGTTTTACTACACAGCTAAGAAAATGCGGAAAATATTTCCGATACCATTGATTCAAATAAATAATTCTTCCTTTGCAAGCGAAATTATGATTGAACAGTACTTCATTTGCTCCGTTTTCTTTGGTACCAAGGAATGGTATTGGAATATGTATCTTACCTACCTTCCTACAAGTTTTCGGGAAAGTTGTAATTAAGGGGGAAGCTCTAAGGTGGCCCGCGAAATTCAAATTTTCTTACGTTTTTTGCAATTTGCTGGTCAGTATTAAGTTGTACGTTGATTAAAATATGATTCGCGGTCGTAACAAATATGTATTTACAGAATTATAATCATTAAAGTCATCAATACAACTCTCTAAGACCATGTAATCCCCAAATGTCAAGATTTCATGAAATAGTCATTCTTGGGGATTACATGGTCTTAGAGAGTTGTGTTGATGACTTTAATGATTATAATTCTGTAAATACATATTAGTTACGGCCGCGAATCATATTTTAATCATCGTACAACTTAATACTGACCAGCAAATTGCAAAAAACCTAAAAAAAATTGAATTTCGCGGGCTACCCTGGCGCTTTCACCTTAAGAAAGAGAAAAAAATTGAGGAAGGTAGGTATCGGTGATTATGTGACCACGTAATGTGATTGAATTGAGATTTCTTCGGAGACTACGATTACTTTGCCAACTGGAGGAAAACCATCAACTTTAACCAATTTGATAAGTCCTTGCATAACCGAACCCTGTTTGCAAACGGTTGATGTGGTCCTATTACTTCTTTTTCTTCTTCTTCTTAATTAAATTGGGTTAGTTTGAGAGTAAACTATCCACATTGATTTCCTTTTCGTGACGAATGCAACCAATTATTTGAAAGGATTACTTGGTTAGTAATTTAAGTTAGTATTTTATAATCGTGCCATTATGATTTTTATAATTTAAGTTGGTTTTGATTTGGCAAGATTAGTGCCATTATGATTTATTTCATCATACTGGATAAACAAGTAATAATTATAATTAATGTTTTCGCATGTAAAATCGAAAGAGTTACCTACTGGCACCGATTCCTTTGTTCACACACAATTTAAGAGATTTACGTTAATCAAATTTAAAATTCGGCCCATAAAAAGGTAACACAAACAACTGAACACACCAAACACGATCAAAAACCCATAAAAAAATAATTACCCCCAATCTAAACTACCATTTAATCGCGTCACAACGGAGTTTATATGCAAACATAACATTATTTAAAAATATAATGTTAATCAATAACAATATGAATAATACCCGAACATTTCAGTATTTCAGGACTAACATAACAGTAACGGTCACCCAGGGAACGAGATACAAGTTTCAGTTACGATAAGATAACGTAATATACGGTATAAAATATAAATGATACTATTAATACTGGTCGGACGAAGTAAAATCTACTTTATGACTTTTTTCTGGCGGAGGCTGTTCGCCAATTCCTTTGACAGCAATTGTAGCAAGATACCTGTATTCGGGGCAAGTAAATGGGGTTATTGGATCTAGATTATATTCTTATTACAAACGAAATACCATGGGTAAACCTTGAAGGTTTAAGCTATAGTATCTACACCTACATTTCGCCAGTTATGTTCTAATCCCATGTAATAAGGAGAACCTTTTGCCATTTATCATCATCAGCCTAGAGCAGTCCATTGCTGGACATAGGTCATCTAGCTGCTACCAGCCACCCTGCAAAGATCATCGCTCCACCTAGCCTAAGGGTCAGTTCACACCGAGACGCGACGCGACGCGCAGTTTTCAAGATAGAAATACAATTACAGACTTTATCTACTACAAAAGGTACACGATTCAGTGAGCTCGACGTAGTAGACACTGAATTGTGTACCTTTTAGTGTAGTAGATAAGGTCTGTAATTGTATTTCTATCTTGAAAACTGCGCGTCGCGTCGCGTGTCGGCGTGAACTGACCCTAAGTATACCTTACGTTTACTGATTCGCGGTCTTCGGTTTAAAGTCTTCACTCAAGAACACGTCTACCCCAACGGTCATCGGTTTGATTAATATTCTCTCCCTTATTATTATTGCCACTTCAGCTTGCTTATTCGGTGAGCTATGTCGACACCGGGCAAAAATCCAGACTCCGGGCTGCTACTGAGAGATTCCTGATAGAAAAAACCAATTAAACTTTGCTCAACCTGGGCATTGAATTCAGGACCTCATACTTACTCAGCAGTAGCGCTTGAGACTACAACATCAACGAGGCATTCTTATTATGCCTGAATAATAGAATGAATGAATTATAGAAGTGTGAGGAACAGGGTGTAAAGTTCACTCATCCTCCATAGAAAAGGGAGGATCCTCCGATCAGACGGGTGTTGTGTCTGGCGAGCAACTGCCCGATAATCATGTCGAGCCGTTGTATCTATGCTAGTTGCGCGGTAAACTCCGCTTGCGAGATGCAGGATTTTGCGTGACGTCTGTATGACGCGTTGTTCGCATGTGGCGTTGTAGATACCGCTATAGAATAAAGTTTATTTGGACACAGCCACAACAATAGTGTGTACCTCACGGCTGGTAATGATTCCGTCGGCTTCACTCGTGTTAGAAGTCTTGTCTTATACTATAAAAAGACTATACCCCAAAGGGATAGACAGAGGTGAATCTTGATATCTTGTCTTTATTTTCCTTAAAAAACTCTCCATGCCATAAGAAGCATACTTGCTTGGCAATCAGATACAAATACAATCTCAATGTTGTTAAATAATCACAAAGGAAGATACGAAAGCAAAGAGATTATGCTCTGTTAGGTACTGGGTTTCACAGAGAATTTTTTCCTATACCAGTCTTTGCCGGGATTTAAAGGCACTTTCTGAAAAGATACATTGTTCGCCTTTGTCATTTTCTAAACAAAAACAGGCTTGAAGATAGAACCATACGCATACACCCTTTTACCTGAACACGTATAAAACATTATAATACGCTTCCTGTATAAAATATGAACGTAAATGGAAGTTGCAGTTTCACTCGCCTCAAAGGCATTGGGTGACTCGTCTTTTTAACCATTTTGTACAGTCACCTACAGAAGTTATGTCCCGAAGTAAATTGCGAACGTGTTCCAAGAAATTTTCGACTTGTGGAGAATTTCTGGACGCTGGCAAAAAATTGCCCGTTACTTACTCGTATCGCAGTGTTTCCTGAAAGAATTGGCGATACTGAGTGGAACTACCTATTTGTAAGATGACTGAATCTGTTCTCAGTAACATTGCTTACAATGAAAATATTTATGCATTCATATTTACACTCCATTTATTGCATAATACACTTTAAATCACATTCCGAAGAGTGTTAAAAGGTATTGCTTGCTTCATAATTACAGATTATGTTTGAAAAAATCAGCTGCCCAACAATGTGAATAACGAAAAGAATTTTGTTGCTCTGTCAAAATGAAAGGCATTGCCATTGTAAGTGTGTTACGCATGTACAGACGCCAGCACATCAAGCTACTATAATCTGTCAAATTTCTTTAATAGATTTTCAACTTTATCGCTAAGGCATAAGGTTGTGAATGTTGTGATGTGCTTAGTGTCTGTACCATACCGGTGTACGAGCGCTGCGCCGGTCCTGAGTGCTACGCAACTGACCTCTTCGACAGTCATCCCGCCAGGATGTAAGTACTCGATTGACAAATCATTAAATCACTTGATTGCCATTAATATTTTTTATTTGCATCATCATCTGCCTTGTCTTTTCCCAATCGGATACAGCTGAATACCAGAACGGCCGGCGCCGGGCAGCACAGGCGCGGGTTGCACTCACCCCCCCCCCACCCCCACCCCTGCGGCGGCGTCAGAGTGAGACGCGGGTTGGGCGCACGGGGGCGCCGGTAATTTTACAACCCAGTTAACACGATACCCCTTGGTAAGACTGGTTGTCAGACTTTATGGATTTCTGACTACCCGTAACGACTGCAAAAGATCGACAAATAACAGTCAGCAGGACCAATGGCTTAACGTGCTTTCCGTAGCTCGGAGGGGTCTCGGTATATAAAGATGGAGGAACCACGGACTAACCGTGGCAAGCGTATCGTAACTGATTGGTCGACCCGTGCGGCTATTATTACAAGCCCTGATTTGCATTGGTATAGAATTGTAGACCGTACATCATCCATAGTATTTGAACAATAAAGAACCTACAATGTAGGTACCACCAACACTAAAATGTAGCATCCGCCGGTAGCGTTTGGCGGTACCAACACTTATCTCCAAGCGTGTGAGAGTGGGTGTTTTAGAAAACGCGTTGTCTAACGTTTTTCACGAAAATATTTGCAACACAATGGACGACTGAAATATTCTGAAATACAGGAAGCGTTGTCTCAACTTACGGCAATGTCGTTTTACTACGGTGTCCATGATCGCGAAGAACAGGTTTTGCTGAGATTTTGTTGTTTTCCACTGTTATATTGTGGTTGTGTTACATAGACAGCTTAAAAATAGCTAGCTAGGCACTTTTGAATTGTCAAGGGGTCGGCCAGTCAGAAAGATGAAGCTAATTGCCCATTCCAAAGCGTACCTGGATATATACAAGGTATCCGGTAATTAATGGATAACCTTATGAACAACTTTTACTTCGGAACCAAACATGAAAACGCGAAAATAAATCAGCTGTTCCCTACATTTATGTTCGCACAACTCGTCAAAAGGTAGGAAACTGCTGATTCTTTTTTCGCGATTTAAGGATTGGTCCAGTAGTAATAGTTGTTCATAATGATAAGTACAATGACCCATGAAGAGGTTATCCATTAATTACCGGACAGCCTGTATATGGAGAAAACGGGCATGAAATTTTGAAGTTTATTTGGTCTTCCTCTACTCATAAACCATTCACCTAAAAACTGAAAACTTTCATCACGACATTATCCTCATTTCTCATTTACATCGTATGTAGGGACATACTACACCTGAAACATATGTTCAGAAGTGTAACTGTGACTCTGAATAAATGCGTCTTCCTTGATAAATAAATGGTTAGTTTCCTTGACTCTGAGCTATCTAAACAGAGCATGTGCGAGTACGTGCAACTCTTTGTTCTTAACAGCTTGCTTGAGAATGATAAAATAGCCTAGAATAACCTTTTTCTTTGTTGTCATGCGAGAATAGCTCTTGTCGTGGCGTAAAATTAATATTAACTAGTATATAAATTAACCCCCTTACTAATAAACGTATTATTTCAGATGAATAGTTACACACCGAATTCTCTCTTTCAGGCGTCAGTAATTTGCCTTTTGAAAGAAGAAGACAAAGCGTTGTGTAACTATACAGACGCTATACAACGTTTATTAGTAAGGGGGATAGTATAAGCTAGTCAGCAAGGTTGGAAGTGGGACTGGCTAATAAGGGTGTGTTCCTAATTATCGTCATTAGTAAAAATTGTTACATGAAAGAGATGCAGTGTTAAAAGCAATTTAATAGGATACTACGAAGATCACAAATTCAGCATATAGGTAATGTTCCCACTGCAGCTGCTGGGACACAGGCTTCCTCTCTTCGAGAGGGAGTGGTCTGTTTGTGTGATGTGATGTCACATGTCTTCGAATTTTTTGGTTCTAGGTCATGCCGATTTCCTCACGGTGTTCTCCTTCACCGTTTTGAGAGCAGTGGTGATGAAATTATTTATACAAAGTAAAGCGCCTGCCTGGATTTGAACACACGACCGACAACTCATAAGTTGGGGCCATTACCACTGGGTCACGACTGTTCTTTACAATGCTCATATCATGATATTATTGTGGAGTCAAATAGAGACATACGTACATTATATAGTCTTTGATACCTACCCATTACCCAAATTGCTTGTGTAGTTTACTTTCAAAGTAAGTAAGGGTGATAAGGGGTTATCATCCTCCTAACCTATTAAAATAACCTTTTACAGTCAAAATAATATGTATGATTTACTTATATGTTTCTGCACATCACCTGTCTTACCTTTAGGGATCAAAGTCGGCATCAAACGTCAGACGTAAGCTCCATTTTCTTTTTGAAGCCAGTATTTTGACAGCCGTACTGTTTTAACCCTCATTACAAGGCAATAGAGCCTAAGTCAGCTTTTACTTATTTATAGTGTACTTTCCTTTACTAAAGTACTGATTTTGCCTTTTTATGCACAGAAACAATATGGATAATTGAGTTAGATTCTGCACGCTGCCGCGTAAACAAGTTGCCCAAATTATAGGAGTAATAAAAAAAAATATACGGTCGAATTGAGAAACCTCCTCCTTTTTTGAAGTCGGTTAAAAAGGGACATTGCCAAAATATAAGTACCCAAGAACTTGTGTGTCTATGTTTTTGTATTGTGGTGAATTAAAGTGGTTCCAGTAGAATAATAATTGTTTTTTTTAAAGACCCGTTTGTCGGCTTAGTAACAGTACGTCAAATGTGGCGTGAGCCACATCCCATGACCGGACATCCACGCGGATAAAAAAAACGCGCAGTTTTTTCTGGTGCAGGAACTGTAGTTCTTTTGTATTTGCGATGTATGTATAATGTTGGTGGAGGCGGATCATCCGCTCCAGATGCAAGTCCAAAGCTGACCACGATCCTCAGACATGAGGGACCGACTACAAAGAAGGAGATGTATAGATTAAAATACTTGAACAAGTTTATGTCTAGTAATTAATCATAAATACAATGACATCATCAAATCTTCTCTGATTGATGACGTACTTATATTAAAGACATTATGACAAAACTTTGGTATAAAACATTTCAAACTCTAAGAATATTTTAGTCCTTTTGCTCTCAATTCATCGTTATTGGTCCTTGTAGTAAGTATACCGTTCACTTTTTAATCGTCATGGTAATTAGGTACAGATGCCAGCACATCAAGCTACCAAGTCAAATTTTCCCAATCAACTTTGAACCTTATGCTTTATCGGTAAAGTAAAAAATCTATTAAAGAAATTTGACAGATTGTAGTAGCTTGATGTGTATGTCTGTACATGCCAAAGATTCCTCACTGCAATACCTAGGTATAGCAAAGAGGCATTTTCGGCAGTATGCTTCATGCTTCGCTTCGCTATTTGAAAATATTGTAAAAGCCAATTATTTTTAAAAAGAGTAACCGTGGAGTTTCTTGCCGGTTCTTCTCCATAGGAAACGACCAATTGGAACCGTGCACCTAGCTTCTGACGTTTCATAAGTGCCCATGTAGGCTTAAGTGAAATAAAATATTTTGATTTTGATTTTTGCTCGCGGTTTAAGTTGCTACCTCAATGTCACCTCCATGTAAAACAAATGCATGCTAATAGACTTGTCGCACTGTATGCCGACGGATACCTCACTGCGATATATCGCGGGCTGCTTGCGGGTTCACCTCGACGCCTGGCATGTGTGTACATACATACATACATAATCAGCCTATAATGTTCCCACTGCTGGGACACAGGCCTCCTCTCTGTGAGAGGGAGTGGACCGTTATTCAAATTTTTGGTTCTAGGACATGCCGGTTTCCTCACGATGTTTTTCTTCACCGTTTTGAGAGCAGTGGTGAAGATATAATTTACACAAAGTAAAGCCGGCGGTCTGGGTTCGAACCTACGACCTACGGCCACCACTGCTCTGCTCACTGGCATGTGTGTGCGTGTTAAATTTTCATGCTTTACAGTACCAAGTTATCAACAACAAGTTTTGCCAACTTGACATATACCAAACTAAGAAGAAATTATTTGACAGCTACTTTATCTTAAATAATGTAACAACCAAAATAAAATTCATACCACCGTTTTCAAATGGCTACAAAAAAAGTTGAATGAGAGTCATGGGGATAAGTGGCAAATATAATTTTAGGGTTCCGTACCTCAAAAGGAAAAACGGAACCCTTATAAGATCACTTCGTTGTCCGTCTGTCAAGACCCTTTTTCTCAGGAACGCGTGTTTTCAAGTTGAAATTAATATTAAATACTTAGAGCTGCAATCCCTTGAAGCAGTGAAAAAATCAAACTTCTAAGTCAACACAATCAAAAGATACGGGCGTTTATGTTCCGTTTATGCCGCATATTTTGACACTCGCAAGGGAATCAAAACCTATAGGATACTTCCCGTTGACCTAGAATCATGAAATTTGGCAAGAAGCAATGTCGTGTAGCGCAAGTAAAGGAAAAAATCCGAAAACCGTAATTTTGTGGTTAAGTAACAATTTTTTTTTTTTTTGTTGATTACACACTTATTTGCAGTTGGTAAACAAACCGCGACCTATGTCGATATATGGGGACAACAGTTTACTCACGGCAAAGTCAAGTTTGTCCCTCAATCCAGTTTTTCTTTTCGTTAGAGCAATATTCAGTGTTTTCATAGTTTATGAAGTTCAGTAATATTACCTAATTATTTTGGGGAATGAAGCTGTACCTACATTACCTAACTGCTTCCACTGTTATACGTACTTATTATTATACTAGCTTCTGCCCGCGACTTCGTCCGCGTGAAATTTCACCCTCTTAGGGGTGGAATTTCGAAAAACCCTTTCTTAGTGGATACCTACTCTTCACAAAGAACACACCCTCCAAATTTCATGTCTCTAGGAGCAGCGGTTTAGACTGTGCGTTGATATATCAACAATCAGTCAGTCAGTCAGTTTACCATTTTATATATATAGATAACTACATAGATTTGTCTCTAAATCAATGTATAAGTAGATGACTATTATCTTTGTTAATTTACGGCATTTTTGGGTTCCGTACCTCAAAAGGGAAAAAGGAATGGGACTTACAAATATGGTTAAAATTCAATACATACCTAAGTAATAAAATAACTTTGATTTCCAATATTCAAATTAAGTTTCAAAGATATGTCAAAGTAATTGTGATTATACGTTTTGGGGACTAATGGGGGAAATTTAGAACATAATCGGAAAAAAGGGAAAAATATTCTAAGCACGAAAATATACAACAAAATACCACAGTCATATAAAGCCATGACAACAAATCAATTTAAAAATAAGATTCGAAATCTACTAACAGATAAATGTTAATAAAATATAAATGACTTTTTGACAGATAGCTTTTGACATGATTGAACTTTTATATTATTTCTGACTAATATTATTCTCATAAAATGTAATAATGTAATGTAATGTAATGTTGGTGAACCCGTATTTAGTCTTTGCTTTATTGAAGTAATTATTTGTTTGTTATCTATAAAAAATAAATGAAAATTTGTACGCCTAGTCAGGCAAAACATGTACGGACTTGTTACCTATATTTAAGATCTTGCATGCCTAATTTGTATGTAAACGCATGTTTGACAAATAAATTATCTTTATCTTTATCACGATGATTCCTGTGATAAACTATTTACATACCTACAAATTTGTACGGAACGCTCGGTGCGCGAGTCCGACTCGCACTTGGCCGGTTTTTTTTCTTCTCTGTTCGCAAGATTAAATGTTGCGTGTAATGTAACGACTTCACCATGGGGGCTAGCATTTTCTTTATGGGCCACATTTATAAACACAATATTTTATAGATTACTTGGATAACTTACAGAGGTATTTTACCGAACTGCTTTGTAATTTACTTAGGTACCTACTGAGGTTGTTTAATTTTGGTCTCTTGTTGATGTTTCGTAGTTTCCAGATCCAGCCAAAATTGATTAATTGGATCTTCAAATTACTGTAATTCAATATTACCTGATCAATTAAATCTTGACATTGAAAAGGTATCCTACTTCTTGAAAATAGTTTTAATCGAAATAAGAATGCCAAGACTCCAATCTGCCGGTCGATTCTGTAAAAATCTCACCGTGAAAACTTAGGTGAAGTGAGTTTGTTTTTGCTTGGAATTGACACTATTGACAGCTCACTCCACGTTCACTTCACCTAAGTTTTCACGGTGAGATTTTTACAGAATAACACCGCTGGATGTCACATTTAGACTTCGAATTATGATATTTTGGTGAATATGGTAACTCCACTGCTACCGTCTTAGGTTCTGCGGTTAGATATTCAGGTTTAATAAAATATTTGTTTCTTCTTTTTTTTCTTTGTTCAGCTTAATAAAAAAAAGCTAATGTATACAAAGTAAAGCCATATAATGTACATACTTTCATTCATGAACGCTTCTGAAATTAACCTACAATAGAACTGCCATTGTACTTTGCGGACTGTATCAATCGTGTACGGCCAAAGTTTTCATACTTACCAAGATCGACAAACTGAAAAAAAAAATTGTTATATAATAACCAGGAACTCCTGAAATGAACATGTTATTCACGAAATTATTCTTGCCCTAATTTAAAGCACGTGCTTAGGAGAATTTTCTCGCTCTTCCTCTCTCCTACTTATTTAAAATTTTGCTCTGCCCGACAGGGTCTATAATTGATTCTATTGTTATACTTACCACCTGTATGTGTACAGACGTCAGCACATCAAGCTACCCGAAACTGTCAAAGTTTTCCAATCACCTTTGAACCTTATGCTTTCGCGATAAAGTTGAAAATCTATTAAAGAAACTTGACAGATTGTAGTAGCTTAATGTGCTGGTGTCTGTACATTATGGATGCAATAATTAATATTGAACTGAATTGAAATTAATTTAAAGCTTATAATTTCAGTTCCGTTACCAGTCTAACAGAAATTTCAATCTTAAGCCTACGTGACTGCAAATGTGAAAATCGTGTTGCAGAATATATTTTAAAAGGCACAATATATAATATTTGGCTGTCAGCACAGTTGGCTTCCTTCCTCCTAGATGTCAAAACGGTGTTAACGCACAGTCAACTTGGCACCGAATCGCAGTCAGCGAAAATATGGCCCAATTCTTTTGAATGGTCAACACATATATTGAGGAGGCCGGGACATAACAATAGGAACTGGTGTGTTTGTAAGGAAATGCATTCACAATACATTAGCCGTAAGAGGGGAAAATATTCATGATGTAGTTTATCATTGGGATAGAGATCAATTTATTATATATACGAGTCGGAAATCGTGATGATTATGCGTCATAAATCAGAAAATATTTTCGGACGTTTTATTTCCCTGAGCAATGACAAGGAATATGGTATTGATTTTATTGACCCCCCCTTTTCAAAACTTCTTGTACTTAGGTCCAGTTTAGTGCCTATTAAGAAGAAAAAGATACTTGATAACAAATACAATTATATATTTTTTAAATTATCTTTAGAATTTCTCTATCGGAACGAAGGACAATAAAAAAATCAAAATAAAATTACGTTATTCCAAACCCGTTACATTTAAAAGGTTCCGTAGTTCGCCAATTAAAACCCTTGCAAATAACAGAGTAATGACCGGTTTATATTCAGGTCAGCCCGTAAATATTTAGGCAGAGGGTACAAAAACAGGCAATGTTTGTGTTTTCTGTTCGTGACTTGTCTACAACAACATGGGGAAGTAAACATTGTAAGGAACAATAGGTCTTGGATTCATATTTCTTGTACAAAGGTTAAGTAAACAATAAATATTTACTATATTCACAAAATATGGCCTTGTCAGAAATGCCAAAGATACGCGCGACTCGCGGTTCGCGTGAAATTTCACCCTCTTAGGGGTGGAATTTCGAAAAACCCTTTCTTAGTGGATACCTACTCTTCACAAAGAACACACCCTCCAAATTTCATGTCTCTAGGACCAGCGGTTTAGGCTGTGCATTGATATATCAGTCAGTCAGTCAGGACTTTGAATTTTATATATTTAGGTTGGTGTAATAAGAATTTTTTTACGTAACTATGAGGAAAATGTGTGGAATCGTAAATTGTGTCATGAACGTCGGAAATGAAGACCTGCCAGATAAATTGATGTTTAATGTCATAGCTTTATTAGCGGAGCTTGTGGCTAAGTAATAACAGCCGCACGGGTCGATCGGTCAGGTTAAGCTACGCTTGCCGCGGTTGGTCCATGGATGAATGACCATCTTTATCATACCACACCCCTCCTCTTGGAAAGCACGTTAAGCTGTTGGTCCCGGCTATCATTAGTGGATCTTTGACAGTTGGTACCTACGGGTCGTCAGAAGCCCGAAAGTCTGACAACCAGTCTTACCAAGGGGTATTACCCAGTAACTGGGTTGTAGAGGTCAGATAGGCAGTCGCTTCATGTAAAATACTGGTAATCGGCTGCATCCAGTTAGACTGGAAGCCGACCCAAACATAGTTGGGAAAAGGCTAGGCAGATGATGATGATGATGAATTCCATTATTCAAGGCATCCCGTCAAATGTCAATTGGGCCCAAATAGCTTAGCTTATAATAATAATAAAGCCTCGATCAACATCTATCGAGGCTTTCGTTAGGCGGTTGGATCAAGGGCCTGATTCAGAAGGCAGTACTCCTGGATACGGCTCACATTGTGAGGAGGTTCCTGTCTCTGGAGCCCTAACCACCGGTAGCTTGGACCCAGCTCCCGACACCGGCAGATAACTATTTTTTTATATTTTTAAATGTTTTTTTATACTTATTTTTTATATTTTAAAAAAATATTTTAAAATGTAATAAAATAAGGCATATAAATTAATAAAGGAGATAATAATAATAAGACCTTTATTTTCAGGCTACTTTGGCCCATTGATAAATACCTTACAGACTAACATATATATTATAATAATATGGTGGGTAGATTTAGATAAGTACTAGATTCCCGACCATATAATGGGCAAGAAAGATTTGCATACATAGGAATGCAGATAGTTTCGTGTAGTTTCTTAGCGAAATATTGATATTCAAACTTCACGAGGCGTGTCGGATTACCATACCATACAAAATTAGAAACACATATATGATACTTTTTATCCCGATCCTACGGGACCGAAATGTATGCGGGTGAAACCGCGGGGCGCTGCTAGTATCCTTATAATTATGAGTGCGCGATACTTTAATAATCGTATAAGTAGAAAATTTATGCAAAGCTTCGAACTTGTTCTGTCTTTATGAATACCGAAAATCATACTTTACTCGTTCTCATTTTAATATATAATAAATAATACGAGAAGCTTTTCTAAATCCAAACGAAATTGTAGCTGTCGGTTTCAAGGTCATATATTATTAAAGATTTGCATAATCAAAATACAAAGGAACAAGACAAGTGTATGTGTAGCAGAAAAAGGTTCTATTTGTTTGACCTTAGAAAAAATACTTTGGCTTCAGTTTTTATATAACAAAAATGTGGGTAGACGAAACTTACCTACTATAGAATATTG
The DNA here is from genome assembly GCA_948474745.1 of Oligia latruncula. NCBI lineage: Eukaryota > Metazoa > Arthropoda > Insecta > Lepidoptera > Noctuidae > Oligia > Oligia latruncula. The sequence continues at coordinate 6,156,185 of OX419693.1, read as the reverse complement.
GTAGGATCAATAACAATTTTAAATGCGGCTACAGTATAATTATGGTAGGTATTGGCTTTGTCTATGATTCGATTACTCAACCGTTTTCGATTTGTCTTGCTCAATTCCCAAATTAATTGGGAAGACACTGTAACGAAGATAATAAAGTTTGCATGGATCAAATTAGACCTGCAAGGCAACCGTGTAGCCATCACAGCTAGACCATAGAAATTGGTTACAGTCATACCCTGTAGGCAGTAGACTAGATAAACTTCACAATTTGTTGTCAATCTTAGAGAATAGAATAGAATACTCTTTATTATGTACACCATATAAATTACAGACATAATACAAACTATACAACAACAACATAATATAGAAACTATACAAAGGGTGACACAATGTGCGGTCTTATCGCTAAAAGCGATCTTTTAAAGACAACCTTCACGACACAGACGACGACAGTCTTTGACAAGGGATTGCTTGTCGGTAGGACTGTGGCGGCATCCACATGTGAATTACGCAACTTAATGACGTCACGCAAAAGCCTGCATCGCGCAAGCAGAGTTTACTCCGCGGCTAGCATATACAACGTCCCGACATCAATCGTCGGGCAGTTGCTTACCAAATATAACACTCTCTGACCAGATGTTCAGAGGATCCTCCCTCATCAATAGAAGACGAGTGAACTTTACACCCTACAGGTCTAAGGCCTAATCACTAAATACATTTAGCGCTAAACGTATTTAAAACATGAGTGACAGAAACAGATCGATATTTTAAATTCGTTTAGGATTGAATGTGTTTAGTAATAATGACGCAAGCGGGTCTATGCTGGTAGTACTTTTGTATACATAAGTGTTTTTACTCTACAGTGTAGAGTAAAAACACTTGTGTTGTTGTGGAAAAGAATTGTCAGCTCATACATTGTGTAGAGTCTACACGATCTATGAGCTGACAATTCTTTTCCATTCCAATCACACTAATATTATAAAGGCGAAAGTTTGTGAGGACCCCCTCACAAACTTTCGCCTTTATAATATTAACACACTCACCCGAGTGTGTGTGTGTGGGGGGGTGTGTGTGTGTGTTTATATGTTTGTTACTTCTTCACGCTCAAACGGCTGGACCAATATTGATAAAATTTTGTATGGAGATAGCTGACACCCTGGATTAACATATAGGCTACTTTTTATCCCGATATTCCCACGGGATCGACATTTACGCGGGTGAAACCGCGTGGCGCAGCTATTATCAAATAAAATGCACAAAAATATTATCAGACGTTCAATCTAGCACTATCTTCACGGATCAATGTCTGTACATATAGACGGTGACTCCACTAAAACAATATCATTATTGTGTCTTGAATATTTTACGCCAATTCTATACAATAGTTTCGCCAGACGATACAAGTTCGAAGTTCGTTGACCGCGTTGTCATTCTCATGAATTCTGAATCTTTATAGCTACTCCTAGTATCTCATTGAAGCCTGGTACTCTTATTAAAAGTGGCCTGGTGGTCTTATTAAAAGGATTGAATATTTAGGTCGTTCTCTGATGTGGCTGTAACGTAATTACCAAATGGATTTGTCATAGATTACATTACGTTGATTAGAGTTGCTCATTACGCGTAAGAGGATTATTTACGAAATGCTTTTGACTTTTATCCGTGTTCTTGTAAATTGGGAGTGTAATCTGACTCGCTGTTTCAATTTCAAAAATGGTTTTCATTCAATGATTCAATTTACCGAGTGCCTATTTTAGTGGTGTATGCGCGACTACTGAGAATGGGGTCCAACATTCGATTCCCGGGCCGGGCAAATTGTCATCTGGTCTTACCATTTAAAAATCTAAAAAAAATAGGTTGAAAGGGACCGTAGGCCCAGTGGCTAATAATGAATTAGATTTCACATTTATACTTGGCTATATTATGATAGTATATCTATGCCTGTGTTTACAATAATATTATTAGTTCCTACTTCCGACATTTAGTGTCACCATCTTGGCTGATCCTCACATGTTTTTACCTAGGTACTGCGTATGTTTCTTATGACAAAATAAATTCATTATTCAGTTCAAACTACAGAAATTTTGATTATTATTATACAAGTGTCTGGAAGTGTTAAGGCTTTACCTCTCATGCACGAGGTCGTAGGTTCAAATCCGGGCAAGTACCAATGTGACTTTAAAATTCATAACAACAACTTTCTGAGTTTATCTTGAACATTACTGACATCTATAAAGGAAAAAACACAGTTAATATAAGTCTGAAGCCTGAGCAAGCGTCGTGATCAATAATGATCGTGCACTGAAAGAAATAATTTCTTACTACAGCACATTAAAGCGATTTCATTAAGACTTACTGACTTTATACAATAAGAAGAAATGTTTGTAAAACAGTAAAAGACAGGCGCGACACGCGATAAATCGCGCGGGACACAAAGGCACCGTAAGTCGCACAATGAGCGGTGCCTTTGTGTCGCGCGCGATTACGAAGAAGCCTTTACTGTAATGTAAGTAAATTTCAATGGTTTGAACGATACCACCAAATGAATAAAGCATTAAATTGGTGACCTTTAAGCTACTGAAAACGTTAAAGTTTACTGTCATGACGGTAACATTATGCCATATCAGCGCCATCTCTTGACCGATAGTGGACCTAATGTAACTTTGGTTCATGATTTCTGAAAAAGTGCGCTATTTAGAGACTTCGTTTTATTTTTCCTGTAATATTTACATAAACGTCTATCACATAGAATAATAATACTGTTTTGAACGTTAGGCTCATATGGAAATGTTTAAAGCAGTTCAGAATAATGTTTTTTCATTTTTATTTACCTACTGCTTATTTCTTTCAGTGTACCTTCTCTGTATGAGAAGAGGTCTTTGCACAGTAGTAGGACATCATTAAAAAGTAGATTAATGGCTCGTCCCAATTACTTGGCACTTAAACATAGGTAACTGACTGAATGTGTACCCCTTCAAACATGCAACTGATGTGCTGTTAGCTCAATTTACATAGTTTATTGTTTCTTTATACTTTGATTACCTACATTATACAGAAGTCATCCAGAAGTAATGCCGAGAGAGAGAAGGACTGCCGTCTGTTCCCTGTCTAGCCTGATAAATAGCCAGTTGTAGAACAAATGAAACACGCTTGAAAGACATTGTCTATTCGATAGTACAGTTTGTTTTATACAAGACTAGCTGACCCGACAAACGCTGTCCCGTTCAAATTTCAATAATTTATACAAAAATTCCATAAAAAAATAGGACGTCCAAATTATCTGGAATTTGTAAATTTTCAGGGAAACTTTAAATTTTTTCATTCCATTAATCGTAAAAAAAAAAAACAATAAAAAGAACAGCATTTAATTTTTATTTAAATAAATAAAAATTTAATGCTGTTCATTCGCGCTTACATTACTTTACTTGCAGTTGAGTGAGCGCGAGAAAAAATGTGGGTGCATGTATTTTTTTTACCAGTCTTACCAAGGGGTATAGTATTACCCAGTAACTGGGTTGTAGAGGTCAAATAGGCAGTCGCTCCATGTAAAATACTGGTACAGTTAGACCGGTAGCCGACCCCAACATAGTTGGGAAAAGGCTAGGCAGATGATGATATAATTGTATAACTTTGTTCATTGGAGTGGGTTCACGCTTTGGAATGGGAAACTAGCTTCATCTTTCTGAATATTTATTTATTTATACATACTTTATTGGTACACCAGAAAATATATGTGTAATGTCCTTGGAATGGACAATGATTGCGTGGATATAAAAAATTGGGTTGTCAGTGGTGCAAAAATAATATACTATAATAGATACATATAGGTATGTATACCTATATAATAAATATATGCATATTTTCCCCTTACTTCTTTTTTTTTTGTTTGTGATCTTTCACTTCGTCGTTTTTACCGACAGTAAACGAATTTCTTTCATCTTTCTACATAAGTTTTGTTTATTCGATATAATAAATGCTTTGAGTTTGAGTTTGAGCATTATATTTACTTATTTTATTTTGTGCTTGGTCCTTTTATTCAAAAAGATTTTTCTCTATAATTAACTTAATAAAATTTGAAACAAACTACACAATGCAATCTAAATTAACACTATCCCTTTACAAGTTTGCAAAGCGGCCTTGGACTAAGGAACGTACCTATATTATATTTTACGTCGGTGGACACACGCTTCACTGTAATTTAATCTTTAATGTTTAGGGACTACTTGGAATTACGGTCGAGATTTGAGATATTAACTTCGTTATTAATTTATAACACATTCAATTACTTACAAGCCCTTGTTTCATAAATTACGCGATTTGAGTGAGGTTTAGAAAAGCTTTTATTATATCTGGTTTGGAAAAGTGCCATCCACCATAACGTACTATCTAAATACTTTCGCCGCGACGACGCTCGGTTTCCTAAAATTGGGGTAGCCGCTACATAGCGACCGCAGTTTACCGTCGAAAAACGTCATTGAAACGTTATTTATGAAAGTAAGTTGGTAAGAGCATTTTTTGACACCATTTTCATGACAGCTGTCAATGCGGCCATTATGTGGCGTCCACCGCTCTTCTAGGAAATTGTAGCTTAAGCGGAGTAAATATTGGTCCTCGGTTTATTGGCGCAACAGACTGGCAATAGAGACTTTTCAACTTTGTGTCGGGGTTAATGTTTATAACTAGGTACCATAAACATCGGAAGGCCCTCGAGATAAATGAAAAAAAAAACATGTTAAGCAGCATCACGATTTTTTTTTTCTATTTGCAGGTTCTCTTAAAAAAATCAATGTTAATTTATTTATTTGGGCCATTTTTATTTCTCTCACATTGGTTTTGTACCACTTAACTGTCTTGCACTATAAAAATAGGTACATATTGTGACAACCGGTGCCTGAAGTAGGTTTCAGAAAAAAAATCTGTATTTCTGTTCTGTATTTCAGAGAATCACAAAAGACAAAAAAAAAGCGGGATAAATTAACCTACTGATGCAAAAGATAATTTAATGAATCTTGTACAATGGCTGATTTTTCAACAGATCGACAGATATTTTTTATTCGTGGAATAAAATTGACGTCTGACAGTTTTTGTATGGAAGAACAGCTGTCAAAAATTCAAAATTATTCCTCGGATAAAGTTATCTGGCGTTAGTAAAATCAGACCTAAAACGTAAAGCAAATCGAATAAAAATAAAACATTTCAAAGCACGTTCGTTCTCTGAAAGTCAGTGGGTTCATTCAACACCTGCAAATATTTCATTCATTTTATGATACTTATTATTACAATGGAAGATACTAAAAGGTCATCAAAATACTACGTGACTGTGGCGAGACTCATGATGTTACTCTAGTAATGCAACTCACCCACATTGACCTTGTGCAAGACAAACAGAGAGATATATAACTTGCACAGCAAACAATTTACTGAATTAGACAAACATTTTAAGGGGGAAGCGATAAGGTAGCCCGCGAAATTCAAATTTTCTTACGTTTTTTGCAATTTGCTGGTCAGTATTAAGTTGTACCCTGATTAAAATATGATTCGCGGTCGTAACAAATATGTATTTACAGAATTATAATCATTAAAGTCATCAACACAACTCTCTAAGACCATGTAATCCCCAAATGTCAATATTTCATGAAATAGTCATTCTTGGGGATTACATGGTCTTAGAGAGTTGTGTACCAGTCACCCTATATAGGGTTTCATGCAAAAAAATTAAAATCCATGAAATCCAATTTGTTTTCCGACATGCACGCGACCGAAGTCGCGGGCACTGCTAGTTACGAAATATATTAACCTTTAGAAGGCAGTTATAGGCAGTATTGTTATTTTTTTTTAAATTTCATTTGGTACTTTATTTTTTACTGTGTTTAGTTTAGTTTGTGATCTTCCTGTACTGTGTGTTTTCTGTCTTTCTTTATTATAGTTACCTAATTTTTTTTTATAAATAACATCGAATTACCATGTAAATTATTCTTTTGTCTGAGAAAGCATCGACTCGTTAATAAAACTCCAGACAGCATCTTGCATCTTCCATATTTCAGATCTTATAAATATTTAGCGGTGCCGGCACGCGATGCATCCTATCATTCCTATCACAATATTTTGAGAGTACTCACTTTGTTCAAAGTTATTCTAGGGTAAGTTTTCATCAGTTTTATACGTTAACCAGAAAGTAGGTACTTGTTATAAAGTAAAATTATGTTTTCTTTACGCTGATCATTTTATCCCTCCTTTCCTGTTTATGAGATAAAATGTATTTATCTTGATTTTTTGTGAAGAATAATAACTTGATTTTATAAAGAGCTAAAGAGGAAGATCTCTTTCTTTTTAACCGACTTCAAAAAGGAGGAAGTTCTCAATTCGACTGTGTTTTTTTATGTTTGTTACGCGATATCTCCGGTAATTAGAGATCGATTTTTTTTTTTTTTTTTATGGATAGGGTATACCCACATAAAGGACATCATTCATTTGGACCAAAAATTTAAAGTGCCACGATAAAAATGTGTAATATTCGGATAGAACACACAATTCCTATAATTTTTTACTACGACACCAAATCTGTGCGCCCTTTGGTTACTTTGTTACATGATTTTAAAATACAATAAAAATGTTATTATGATGTTATTTTCATACATTTGATCATGTATATTTAATTATTCATACTGTATTATGTCCTTTTGATGTGCAATAAAGTGAATTCTCAACGTATTTTCATCATTAATACGTTTCTGGTCCACACGCTGCTACTTCTTCAGATGCGCATAATATTGTACAAAATGAAAATGATCATGGCGACGGATTATTTCAATGCAGCAATGGTTTTACCTAAATGGGGACGTATTTATTTTGGACCGTGGCTTCAGAGATGCAATTTCCACCCTTGAAGAATATGGATACAGTGCTGAGTATTTTGTATTTCAAATGCATGTAACAACATAACCATAGGGCGCACAGGTTTGGTGTCATAGTAAAAAATAATAGGAATTTTGTGATCTATCCAAATATTACGTTTTTTTTTTCTGGCCTTTCAGATTTTGGCCCAAAAATGTATGGAACGTGAATGATGTCCTTTTATTAACTTTGCTTTGGTAGTTTTTGAGTTAGCTTTAATAATAGGTACTTACGTATCTTTGCCACTTAGTTGATCGAAGCTAAGCGAATACGAGGATGTATAAGGACACTTCGGTTCGCTTCGTCCAACCTCGGCTCGCCTCGGTTGTCAGTTTTTGCGACCGAGTCAAAGGACTGAAAGCGTCCCGTAGTTCTTAGCATGAGTGTATAGTCACTTCGGTATGAGTGTGTAGTCGGACTTCGGTCATTTTCGACTCGTACTTCGTCGAAGCAACTTCGCGAGTAGTGTAGTGCAGGTTTTACCTTAGATCCAACAAACTAAAATAACGACATTCATTTGAAGCAGCATCAATTGCAGACTCAACCTAAACCATTTGTACATACCGTTATTCTTTCTCATGACAGAGTAAGTAGAACTATAACAGGCTATAACCATTACGTGTGTTTATCGCTCAAAGTCACGTAGAGCAATAATGTCCCGGGTTTAAGCGCCATAGTAACCGCTACACGTATTGTGTAAGAATCAACATGATATAGAGGAAACTCCCCCTCAAGGGGATTACAGGACGTAAACGCAAAAAACGCAAGTTTCAGAAGCAATAAAAGCATATATGTTCGACTACAGTAAACAAAATCAGAAAAATATATGATATGCTTCAGGATATATTATGCTAGGTAGATAGTATGTTGAAAACATAATATACCGAATTTGATACGATAGAAAAAAATCATGAAGATACCTCTAAAAACTTTCTTTTTACAATAAAAACCATGTATACATACAATCATTCTATTTTTTTGTCAGATTATTCTACAAGCAACATACTAAAGCAAGTTTAATAATTATCTTTATAACTGTTGATTAATTATTTTTATGACGGTTGCTTATTATTTTATAATTTTGTTTTTTTTTTATAATAAATGTTATAGAACAAAAGTTTTTGTTTATGATGTTAGTAATCCAGTCCTGCAAGTTTGTTAGTGTTTTATCAATAACCCTCTTTAAAATATAGTAACCCTAAAGCCACATTTACACGATTAAAGTTTCTTGCCCGTTGCTTATGTACAGACACCAGCACATCAAGCTACTACAATCTGTCATTTTTTTAAATAGATTTTTAACTTTATCGCTAAAGCTTAAGGTTCAAAGTTGATTGGGAAAATTTGACAGTTCAGTTTCGGGTAGGCTGATGTGCTTGGCGTCTGTACAATAAAATTGAAGCAAATTGACTGCCAACTTGAATTGTCGGTATATTCAAATCACAAATAAAATTCTTTGACAGTCTTATAAAATGGGTTACGGGGAGTTATAATTTTATCACGTGAAAATGGTCGTAGGTTTCAATTTGCTTAACAATTAATTTCTCTGACTGTACATCGTCTAAACACTATTACAGAATATGTAACGTTCCTGTAAACAATTACTTTCAGGCACTTTTCAAACAATAGAAGTATTTATTACATTTCATATTTTCAGCTTCCACCTATTTTTGCTGTTAATGAGTCAAAATCAAAATATTTTATTTCACATAAGCCTACATGGGCACTTATGAAACGTCAGAAGCTAGGTGCACGGTTCCAATTGGTCGTTTCCTATGGAGAAGAATCGGCAAGAAACTCCACGGTTACTCTTTTTGAAAATATTGGCTTTTACAATATTTTCAAAGTACAGTAGGTATGGGAAGACAGCGTAGGCCTGTCAACAAGTACCAGGTACTTGATAAAATAAAAAATGGTCTACAGATCTAAAGTCTAAAAGGCCTACAAAGTCCCTTTAAAAAGAATATAGTGGAAATTGTTGTCTAGGATTGGCGAAATATGTATTATTACATTATTTGTCGAGTCGAATAGTTAGGTACCTAGTTATCTGTTAACGTACACTACTGTAGGTAGTAGGTACGTATAAATAACACATTTACAAAATAAGAATCTATCAAAAGGATAAATAAAAAATAAAAACTTAATAAAACCAAGTGATTTCCGATTACAACCACTAATAAAGAGATGAAAAATTTGGGTAGTCTGCGGGGGCCGCTGGATTTAATTATTACAGATGACGATCTTTTGGTCTTGGCCCAAAACGTGGCAAGGATTTTAGCTCGTTTTTCCGTAACAGGGAAAAATAATTTATATTAAAATTTAAGTTATGATTCAGGAGAGACGGGCTTCTGTCCTGGATCGCATTTTTCATTAAAAACGCGTAGGCAGATTGCGTTAAATTTTACTCGGTTCTTGTTAGGGTACCTACTTATGTAAAATAGATAACCTGATGTACTTAATACTTATTTCTTTTGATTTCCAAAAAGTTAACAGAAACATTCTACTAATAATAATATAATATATGCATTTTATTTTATAAGAGCAGTGGTGGCCAAGTGGTAACGGCAGCGACTTACGAGTTGTAGGTCGTAAGTTCGAACCCAGACAGGCGCTTTACTTTGTGTAAATTATTTCATCACCACTGCTCTCAAAACGGTGAAGGAAAACATCGTGAGGAAACCGGCATGTCCTAGAACCAAAAATTCGAAGACATGTGACATTTGCCAACCCGCACTGGGCCCGCGTGGTGGATTATGGCCCACTCCCTCTCACCGAGAGGAGGCCTGTGTCCCAGCAGTGGGAACCATTATAGGCTGATTAAGTTATGCATTTTATTATCAACTAAAGTCGCTACTATCGTTTTTATATGACTGTAAGTTATTTACTAAATGAGGCAAACGAAACGAGGTGTGACTATTTTATTTTTATAAACGGGTCTACTTATAACATGTTATTTACTTTATCATTTTGGTACTCAAATGAAGAATTATGCGTCTGAAGAATTATAGCATTATTAAATATTGGCTTGAGTTCGTGTCATACGGCAGCTTCTGCCCGCGACTTCAACCGCGTGAAGTCGCGGGCAGAAGCTATAGTGATTTTTTTTTAAATAAGAAAGCTTAGCTTCCAATTGGTGAAAGAATTTTCGTAATCGGATGAGTAGTTCCGAAGATTACACTCTACATACAAACTCATATATTGTAACTCTTTACACATACTATTAATTTAGATATACCTTAAAGCACAGCTTGTGAACCAGCCTGTTTATCTACGTTTTTAGTTTTACGTTTCTAAACAACATAGGGAACGATATTAAGGAGGATAGGGTCAGTGGGTCATCTTAGGGGCGGCTAAGGCAGCCCAAGAAATTCAAATTTACTTAGGTTTTTTCGTGTCAGGATAAAATATGATTCGCGACCGTAACACGAAGCCACGAATCATAATTATTTAGATAAACATACAACCTGATACTGTTTTGCAAAAAACGTAAGAAAGGGAATAAAACCTTTGTGGCCATAGCTACCCAGCCGCCATTTTGTTTTTTTTTTTCAAAATCGCGGCCTGGATTAACACGGTATTTATGGGTCGAGGATACTTAAATAAACAAAAAGCTAGCCAAGTGCGAGTCGGACTCGCACACGAAGGGCGGAACCCTTCGTGGCGAAAATTTCAACTGTCTAACTATCACGGCTCATGAGATACAGCCTTGTGACAGACGAACGGGACCCTATTACTAAGTCTCCGCGTCTTAGTAATAGGGTCCCGTTAAACCCTTTGGGTACGGAACTCTAAAAATGTTAGCTGGGAAATCACATCACATTAATATTATAAAAGCGAAAGTTTGTGAGTGTGTGAGTATGGGTGGGGGGGTGACTGTGGGGGTGTGTGTGTTTATGTGTTTGTTACTTCTTTACGCTCAAACTGCTGAACCAATTTTGATAAAATTTTCTATGGAGGTAGCTGACGCCCTGGATTAACTTAAAGGCTACTTTTTATCCCGATATTCCCACGGGATCGACATTTACGCGGGTGAAACCGCGGGGCGCAGCTGTATTTATGCACGTGATTAATTCATTTTAATGATTGTCATTGTTCTCACCTGGTGACTTTACCTCCAAATATCTCGGCAACGTGACACTTTAGTGCACCATATTCTTAAAATATTTTCTTTGTTTAAGTGTCCTCTACCCATATAGGTACCTGTTACTATTCTGTGATATTTAAAAAAAAAAACAAAATGGCGACGGGTAGCTATGCTCCCATAAAAAATGTTCGAACCCCTTTGAATTTCGCGAGCAACCCTAACACTTTCTCCTTGAAGCTAGAACATATCAGACACAATGCACAGAGTGCGACAAACGGCTAATTATGAGAGAAGTGGGAAACTCACCAAATGTTCATTATTTTCTACAGACTTTTTCTTTCAGGCGCTTATAACGACACTTGAACTGAGTACTCTAATATAAAAGTCGCTTCAATTCAACCAGTATTATTTTAACGCGTGCAAAGCTACTTAAATAGGAACAGGTTTTTTGACCTTATACAGTTATTTAAAACCGTTAAAGTCATGGCGTACCATTTTAAAATAGTGACTAGACTTTTATTATTATTACTAGCTTATTATAATTTTGTAAATACGTACCTTTTATAGTCGCGAATCATATTTTGATCAAGATACAACCTGGCACTGACTAGCAAATTGCAAAAACCGTAAGACAATTTGAATTTCGCGATCTACCATTGCGCATTCACTTGATGTATTTAATACGCATAAATAATTTTTTTTGTCAAAACTGATACACGTACCTACGACGGTATCATAATGTCTGTGAAAAGTCATAAATAAGATAATCCCGGAATAAATCCAATAAGATAAGGCAGTTTATATATTTATTTTATTACGCATTCTAAAGTTAACTTTTACGTAATCTGGAATAGTTACGCTCTAAGGGAGCTGTCAAAAAACGAATAACCTAGTGCACAGAGTGTAATCAATTGATCCATGATTTATTGTTTATGAAACGTAGGCACCTATTCATACCAATGAAAAAAGGTTTATTAAATAACGTAACGTATTTTAACAAACCAAAGTAATTTCGATGCAGGAAGGCTGATGGACTGTTTGTTTATTTTTTTTGGTACATAAAGTTATCGTTTTAATAACGATGTTTTTACACATTTTATTTTACATCCAATATTCTCTGTAGAATATATTTACAATGCGAAAATGGAATCTCGAAACTTCGGAATAAGTTACTTAATACATCTCATCTTAGCCAAATTAAATTTCAATATCTATAATGCAAAATGAAGATAGAAAAATTCTGAGTTTCCCTCTGAGTATAACTTAATTCTAGGTACTTATTTTTGAAAGGAAAATTTTAATTAAACCTATTGTCACCTGCTTCGGCGAGATACTAATCGAGGACGCTTATGTAATTAGATAAATGGTACCTCCATTTGTTACTTTTTTGAACAAGCTGGACTGTAGTGCTGATGGAATTAAATTAATAGCCAGTTATGTTCTTATTTTCCTTCAGAGGATTGAAGGGAACAATGAAAAATAAATCAATATTTCATCATCATTTCAGCCGAAAGACGTCCACTGCTGGACATAGGCCTCCCCCAAGCACCTCCACTTCGACCGGTTCTGTGCTTCTCGCATCCAAAGGGTTCCTGCAGCCTTCACAAGGTCGAAAGGTTCTGGAGTGGCGACCGCGTACGGGAAGACGTAGCGTTGGAAGGCTTCCCACAAGGTGGACCGACAACCTTGTGAAAATATACATACATGTATTAAGAGAAAGCTCTTTAAAATAGCAATCCTACCGTTTCTGACGTGCGGTTGTCAAAGTTGGCCCCCAAGAAAATTTAAGGAAGATAAGCTAGTAATATGTCAACGCAAAATAGAAAGAAGCATGGTCGGAATCAGACTATAACTCAAAATTAATAACCGAGAAATTAGAAAAACTACTACCGTGAGTCCGTGACTGATATGTTCTAGAGAGTGAGGGCACTAAAATGGAACTCGGCAGGTCATAATTATGATGGCTAAGTGTAATTACATGCTGAAGATGCCTCACAGCGATAGGTACCTCGCGGTCGCGGTTAAGCTCGCTACCTCGATGTCACCTCCATTTAAAACAAATGCATGCTAGTAGACACGCCGTCCGCGATATATCGCAGTGAGATATTTATACCAATCACCGTATGAAACTAAATATTCTACAAAGGAGAGTGGAAACAATTGTATGGGGTCTGGGCCCACCCTTAAATAGTAAAATTTGATAGAGGTACCGTTGGATAGGGCTTTTTAAGCGGAATATTAGTTACTAATAAAACTATGGTCAAATGTTAGTACTTTCGGAGATACGACGTCTTAAAGTCGTCTCAGTCTAACATATTCTTTAGGATTATAAGGTAGAATGTATTTCATTTTAAAATAAAAAATATTTATTATTCGCCTGGACATCAATGATGTTAGCGCAAGTTCCTACAGTTCGCCGTCCAGTTAAGCAAGAGCAATAATATTTTGTTATCGCGTTTCTTCCAACTTGGTTTCGATCAACCCGCACTTGGAATTTTTCCTGTATTGTGGGTGCATTTACAAACATTTCGACTCACATACGCAAACAGCCAGACCCGGAACAACTACTTGTAGGTCATACAAATATTTGTTCGGTGCGGGAATCGAATTGGGCGACACGCCGCGCAGCAGTCAATCGCTTAACCACTGCGCCGACCGTGCCGTTCGGTTTGAGTCTGGGTAACGCTTTTCTTATAATTAATTAATTGCTTGGGATCACTTTTATGGCAGGTAGTACCTATAACTCCGAAAGTAATTACTTTTAACCTTAGTCGTCATACTAAGTTTTATTCTGCATAAAAATACCTATTAATGCATGAGTACTTATCTTATTTCTATTGAGAGGTGGGCCCACCATTACTCATTGTCCTTTAAACTACAAACCTTCAAAATTCAGTATCACTTGTCTCTGCTAGTCTAGGTTAAGCCCAACTCCGTTCCAATTCCATAATTCTATTTCCTCACCGACTTTCAGCCACATTCTGATATTTGGAACTCGATCCTGTAATTTCATTTGGAACACGGCACGGCGGGCGTTGCCTCTTTGTGCTTCGAACTTTACAGACGTGGGTTCCTTTGTGAGGGTCTGTTTCTCAGAATCATATGCTATGGTTGGTAAACCACGAATAGTGCATGTGTGAATGGAATATTTTTGGTGGTAATAATAGTGTTTTTTTTCGGTTGCATTGACTATTTAGGAATTGGCAATGGTATTAGTATGGATCGTTGATTTGTAGCAAATGTGTCCATCTGACTGTTTGCATGCATGTATTCCCGTTCATCTCAGTAACATCGTCTCACTGGTGGATCAAACGGAAATTAAATAAATAATATTAGATTTATTCCCGTTCGTCCCACTTATTTCGTTAGTGGGACGAACGGGACTAGTTTAGTAATTTTGTTTTTAATTCCCATTGGTCCCACTTAATAATATGAATCAGCCGGTCGATTCTGTAAAAATCTCACCGTGAAAACTTAGGTGAAGTGAGTTTGTTTTTGCTAGGAATTGACACTATTGAGTCAATAGTGTCAATTCCTAGCAAAAACAGACTCACTTCACCTAAGTTTTCCCGGTGAGATGGTAACAGAATCGCACCACCTGGTCGTTCAATGGTAAAAATATAGACATAAGATATTTATATTTCCTTATATTTTTATCTCGTGACTTAAAAAAAAACTTTTAGAGCAGTTCTGTTTACTCTGCATTTTTATAAAATTTGTTCTGAAGCACTAGACCGAATTATTGTGAACGCACTAGTTGTAATGTGAGCAAGGCAGCCTGTAACATTAACGTTGGGCGTTTTATAAGTACAAACCTTGCTTTTAGTAGACTTGATAGTACTATACTATCAAGTCTACTAAAAGCAAGGTTTGGTGGTAGTATCCATTTTCATATTTTAATTAGTCTTAATGACACTTTTTAGACTAATGTTTTCATTTAGCACCGACTGAATTATAATTTACTTCGCATGGTTGTTACTACTTGACAAAACACGAGATTTCTTTATTATATTAATGTTTAATATGATTTTTTTAGTTGAGAATAGGCTAATGATGATGATGATGTTTTTTTTTTAATATAAACTTACCGGAATAAATTGTCTAAATTATGGTAAAAACTGCATTAAAACCATTGTGTAGACTGTAGGTAGTATACGAAACAAGCTGTTACGTAGACATACATTTTTTTTTACTAGCCTGCGCTGTCCCACTCTTGGGTAAAGGCCTCCCTCCATTCCTTCCAACTTTTGACGGAACCTATCCAGCTTTTCCCGCCATCTCCTATGTGGTCTATCACAACCCCGCCTTACTGTCTTAGGGCACCAAATCTGTGTTATTTGGGCCGACAGCCTGTCATGCGGCAAACATGTCCTGCCCGTTGAGCAGCCTTTTGAGCCACGTCAGCTATCTTTGTTTTGGAGCGCAGTATTGTATTTCACGATCACGATTTCATAATTTAACGCCTAGTATACCTACTGCGCTCCATTGCTCGTTGACAGACCTTGAGTTTGGACTTCTGGATGTTAGTCAAAGACCAAGTTTGTGCACAATAAGTTAAGACAAGAAGAATACACATGTCTATGATGAGCCTGCGTTTTCATCATCATCATCATCGTTTCAGCCAAAAGACGTCCACTGCTGGACATAGGCCTCCCCCAAGCACTTCCACTTCGACCGGTTCTTTGCTTCTCGCATCCAACGGGTTGCTGCGGCCTTCACAGGGTCGTCGGTCCACCTTGTGGGAGGCCTTCCAACGCTACGTCTTCCGGTACGTGGTCGCCACTCCAGAACCTTTCGGCCCCATCGGCCATCTGTTCTGCAAGCAATGTGCCCTGCCCACTGCCACTTAAGTTTGGCAATTCTTCGGGCTATGTCGGTTACCTTGGTTCTCCTACGGATCTCCTCATTCCTGATTCGATCACGCAGGGAAACTCCAAGCATAGCCCTCTCCATTGCCCTTTGGGTGACTTTTAGCCTTCTTATAAGGCCCATTGTGAGCGACCACGTTTCAGTGCCATAAGTCATCACTGGCAACACGCACTGGTCAAAGACTTTCGTCTTGAGACACTGCGGTATGTGGGACGAGAAGATATTGCGTAGCTTCCCGAACGCTGCCCAGCCGAGTCGGATTCGACGATTGACCTCTTTCTCGAAGTTAGACCTACCCTAACTGGACAGTTTGTCCTAGGTAAACATACTCGTCCACGATTTCGAGTGTAGCGTTTTAATACTATGTATAGATTTAGTCTGTTACGCTAGCAAAGGTTTGTCACCAATAAGTACTGCTAGCTTTTTTTTTATTTTGCGGATGGGAAATCATCAAATGACCTCCCGCTCTGGGTGGAGCGGAAGGGAGTGTCAGACTCTTACTGACTAAAACCCATTCGTGTTCCTTCCTTAGCCCTTTATGTTCCGGGCCAGCGGTAACCCTTTCGGACCATCCCGCTGAAAGTACTGCTAGCTTCAGTTGGTATTTTCATCGTTAGTTTTGATGAACTATTAATTACGTCTATTAGGAACTGTTACAAAATTTATCGATAAACTCAGTTCTCAGAAAAGGAAAGTACTACAAACACTATTACATAGCCGAGAGCGCAGTTACTGGAGTCGTACCGCAACGTCAACTTCAAGGCGTTCGTGGTGCGCGCGCCGAATTGTTATCTGCCCGTCGTCATGGAAGAAGACTTCTGGCCGCAGGACGTGGTTTTCCGTCGCTTCCGCGGACAAGTACTACAGAACAGCACAAGAACAAGCTAGTGAAGTGAAGTACTATTTTATAATAAACATGATTATGTATGTTTAGGCTATGGGCCTGCGTCGCCTGAAATAAATAAATATATTAGCAAGATAATTATTGCCGAGAGGATATTTCCGATAGTAAACAAAGGAAAAGGTCCAGATTTTTGTTGTAACAGTACATAATTTGATAAATTATTAATAAAGTAAGTACCTACAGGTGGTACTCAAATATTCAAATTTATCAGAAAAAGAAATGTCAATAAAAATCAATAGGACACCAACGTCACAACCTAAAATAAGTTCAGCTCTATTTTTAGAGCCTACAGAATTTCAAACAGAAAAATTATATAACAAATAATCATCAGTCAATCCTTTTCGGAACAAAAGAAACTTTTACCAAGGGATTGATTGCGTCCTCTCAGTTCCCTCGAGGTCTGTTCATATTTGTCCTCCGTGAAAATTGGAACTAAAATAACAAAAGAATGTGTGGAACTGCTCTTTTCACAAGTCGAGTATTTGTTCAAATAAGATTTAGAAAAGGTGAGCTTGGTTTTGTTTTAGTTTTGTTATGATATTTCAGGCGAATGTGATAGTTCAGAAGAATGTGTTCTTACTAAATAATTGAATGATTCATAAACCCATTTTTCTTTTACGCTGTATAATATCGCACTTCCAATAAAATAGAGTAACAACTCGAGTCCCATCGTCTTTAGAAACAGTCATAATCGACTTTAGAAAATTTCAGACAGGCATTTCACGTTTGGATACCTGGTCCACACGATTTTTTTTTTCAATTACCTAGGTACCTACCTATGTAGGATAACATTTTATTTAAAAAAAAAAAAACTTAAAAAAATAAAGCCAATAAAAACCCATCTTTAGTTCTCAATTGTTCACTATTGCAGGAACTGATGGACGTTAGTGATGGCGCCAGACACGTAGCAGAATTCTGGGCTGGGACTCCATTTAGATTTCTATCAATACCCAAAGAAAATGAAGTTCTCAATACAGACCCAAACTTTTCACTCCTACATTTCGAGGAAATGATTTCAAAAACGTTTTATAAGTCAGCATAGATACGTTTATGCGAAGAAATCTTCACACAATAGAAGGGAATCAGTTATGAATTTACCTGTCAACTTGAATAGAGTGTTCAAAAAGGTCCCTTTGTCGCCAAGAAACGGATTTATTATATTTAGATGTTGCAGCCGAAATTACGTTTGAATAAAATAACGAAACACTTTTTTAACGCTTTGTTGGATGGGGTTTGGTAGGTGATTGCTTTGCGGAAATGGAGTGAAAAGAATTTGTATTCTTGTTATGAAATCATTCATAAACCCACGCTTTCTTCCAACGTAAGGGTAATAGGCAGAAACTATAGAATGCCACCTGAAAAGAAAGAAAATATATTTATTTAGCACCACCCACGCCATGCCACAGGACGCGATACGGGACAGTAGATACCGGTAAAGTAGCCCATGTCCTTCTCTAGGATGCTATCCATCTCCTTGCCAAATTTTATCGAAATCCGTTCAGTCGTTTAGGTGTGAAAAGGTAACATCCAGAAAGAGGCACTTTCGATATGGCTCACTATTTTGGGCTTCCACATAAAAGGTATAGATATATGCTGTCGCGGACTTTTATTTTGAACTGTTTAAGACAAACAGTCCCACGGTACATTATCTTCGTGTATAACGGTTTAGGCAGCGCACGCCATAGCTCTCAGAGGGCAGGAATTTTTCAGACTTACTTGATACTTATCGTTATATTATGGCCAAAGCACACAATATCTTTATAAATTGTAGCCTGTATGTTATTCTGATGTATAAGCTATATTACTGTGAAGTTTCATCGAAATCCGTTCAGTAGTTTTTGCGTGAAAGAGTAACAAACATCTATCCATCCATCCATCCACACAAACTTTCGCGTTTATAATGTTACTAGGATTACTCGTATTCCATGTAAGCCAAAAAATCCGGACAAAAGTTTAGAAGTCCGGACATGTCCGGTCAAATCCGGACGGATGGTAACCCTACCCACAATACACAAAATAATTGGGAACCATTATGGAACAGGCACTATGACACATCATGCGCCCTCCCGGATTCTATGTGGCGTGAATTGTCCGCAGGTCAACCGCAATTAGTGTGCCTAAAACTTCAGCGAATTCAAATGCAGACCCTTGCTTTACAATGATTAAAATCAAATCTGCCAGCCTTTTCCCAACTATGTTGGGGTCGGCTTCCAGTCTAACCGGGTGCAGCTGAGTACCAGTATTTTACATGGAGCGACTGCATGGAGTTACTGGGTAATATGAAACCCCTTGGTAAGACTGGTTGTCAGACTTTCGGGCTTCTGACGACCCGTAACGACTGTCAAAGATCCACGTATGACACCCGGAACCAACGGCTTAACGTGCTTTCCGTAAAGTGATGTAAAGATGGTCACCCATTCACGGAACAACCGCGGCAAGTGTAGCTTAACCTGATCGATCGACCAGTGCGGCTGTTATTACTTAGCCACAAGCTCTCAATGGTTAAAAGTACCTACCGCAATTAATGTTTAATTGTTTCAATAAATAAAATTGATATTCGGACTGTTAGTAATAGAGTAGTTGTATAAATATTTTCTGTAAAAACCATTTTTATTTATTTTCTGTTTGTATAAATTCTCAAGTCCCTCGTTAAAACCTTATTTTACGATAATAGCTCCAAGTGGTTCTCTAAAATTTTTCTTTAATCTTAGGCAAATTAAAGCATTTAGGTCTGAAAACGTTTGAGTACTACTTTCAGCTAAATAACTAAGTTACTCGAAAAAGGCGAAAGTCCTGAGTGTCTGTAGGTATGTATTAGAAAATTTAATAGGCGTAATTACGTCGTTTTCATAGCGGGCCGACTTATAAAGTCCAAATAAGCCGTCTTCGGACACTTAGCTAACGAGACAGAAAACTTTAAGTAAGAAGCTACCAATAGACAGATAAACTTTTCATATAAACATCAGGATGGGTAGAATACAAAGGAGGAAAATAAAGTCGTTAATTTCGAATGTTTCTTGCTTTCCTAACCAGCTAAGTCACTAACTGAACTTGGCTTTTATTTGGTAGATGAAAGTTAAAAACTGGCCAAGTGCGAGTCGGACTCGCACACGAAGGGTTCCGTACCACAAGGCAAAAACGCCGAAAAAAACACGTTTGTTGTATGGGAGCCCCCGTTAAATATTTATTTTATTTTGTTTTTAGTATTTGTTGTTATAGCGGCAACAGAAATACATAATTTGTGAAAATTTTGAACTGTCTAGCTACCGCGGTTCTTGAGATACAGCCTGGTGACAGACAGACGGACGGACGGACAGCGAAGTCTTAGTAATAGGGTTCCGTTTTTACCCTTTGGGTACGGAACCCTAAAAACATCCAAAACAAAATTCAACCGAATTGTAAACCTCCTCCATTTTTTTAAATCGGTTAAAAAAAAGAGGGTGTGTTCCTATGATTACACAATAGAAGTAAAAACTTACGACTGGGGCCGAGTATCCGCGATTAAACGTTAACGACCAAATGGAGTCGACTACAGTGCGATTCAACTAAGAACGGCGCGGTAATTGGGTAACACATTATCAGTAGGAATGGCTTTCCGTTTGACAGTTCAACAACATTCATTGCCTTATTTACATTGTTGGGCTGACAAATTTTTCTCGACATTTTTGATCACCATGAACATGAGGCTACAGGATCTAGTGCGAATCTTGGGGTTCATTCGATTAATCGAGTCTGGTTTAACCACGCTGGGATCGGTGCAATTTATTCATTTCGATTGATTCATTCATAAGCTAATATAAAGTAACTAGGGATGTACTTTAAAAGAATAGCAACCTTACCAAAACAACCCGTCGACCGCCTGTTAATGATAATATACCTAGCAGAGCAAGACACGCTTGAACGCAACAAAGAATTAAATGACATAGGTCACAGGACACTTTAGTCCCAAAAAAGGACAAATGGGTTCTCTTCCACTACGTCCATAGCTATAGCACACAATTAAGTGAAACGTTTTCTACAAAATTGGACAACAAATGGCACTCAAAATCGTAACACAAACTTATTTGTTTAACGTTGAAAGAACTCCTTCAGTTCAAGTTTGTTTGTCTTAGGGCTAATTTTTCAATCGACCGATAATTTTTATTCGTGGAATAAAATTGACGTTTGACAGTTTTTGTATGGAAGAACTGTCAACAATTCAAAATTATTCTTCCGTTATAGTTGTTATCTGGCGTTGGAAAAATCAGCCCTTACTGTATTCTTGAGATACTATCTACCTAAAGTTTTTTTTATTATTCTCCACTTTTACCCCTTTTTACATAAATGGTGTTTAACGTTAGCGACTGTTTAAGCATTTTTTTTTGCACCTAACTTTAACCATCGTTTATAAATAAATCCCGTAAAGTCCAGACATAATCTTCGCCATGTCCATGTAGATTATTGTCTGATAAGGTTTTTTGAGTAAAGAGCCACACAGATTTGTATATCTTCGAAAATGTTTACTAGATTGACTAGAAAAGTGACTGCTACTAAGGGCAAACTTCACCAATGAAGAACACGATCAGCACATTTAAAGCTCGTTCGAGTGCTCTGTGTCAATATTCCACTACCAATGCTGAAACTGACAGCTCTTGAACGTGGTTTATGTGTCAGCTAATCGCGTTCATTTCATTGATGAAAGCCAAAATTAAATACCTGACCGACATTTTCCCCCGAAAATCAAAATGGTCGCGCAGTACACAAAGAATACTATCTCTATTAAAATTAGGAAACTCACAGCACTATGCCAAGATTATAAACCTTTTTTTCCATACAAAAACTCTCAATCCGATCTAATCCAGAAAACATTTCGCACAGTTATGCTGAAAATGGTGCATGAATTACCGAGTTAAAAAATTGTGCAGGCTCTTTAACGTAACGAGGTCTGGTGCAATTTGCTGAATAATGACCCTTGTTGACTGCTCAACAGAACTGCTTTTGTAGTTCGCAATTGAAAATGGTAGAAGAATTGTTAAGAGTTACATTTCGAATTGAATTTATAAGTTGTTCGTTAGATATTTAAGGGGTTATAATATTTTTGTTCAAAGGTAATTGGATCAATCCGTTTTGTTGCAGACAGAATAAATTTGTGAATTTATATTGCATCACAAGACTGTCGAAATGTTTTGAAAGTGAAGGAGTTCTGAAAGCACACCGTATCGGTAAAAGACTGATAATCTCAAAGCTGGTAACTAAACCATCAACATAATCGTCTACCTAGCCTTTTTCTAACTACATTATATACATACAACATACATTCGGCTAGGCTAGTAACTAAATAAGTATATAGAGGTATGAGAAACAGGGTGTAAAGTTCACTCATACTCTATAGAAAAGGGAGGATCCTCCGACCAGACGGGTGTTGTGTCTGGCGGGCAACTGCCCGATGATTCATGTCGGGACGTTGTATATAAGCTAGTGGCGCGGTAAACTCTGCTTGCGAGATGCAGGATTTTGCGTGACGTCAGTATGACGCGTTGTTCTCATGTGACGTTGTAGATACCGTTACAAGTACATTAAAATTAACTTGGTTAAGTTTAACAACCAATAATAATTATACTATTGGAAAAGGTATACTCGTAACGTAAACGGCTTACGACATAATAATAATTTTAAATCAAAATATCCTATGAGATCTAATGAGGTTTTTTGTAAAACCTCAATTGTGTTATTATATTTCTTTTCAAAGTCGGTTCCAAACTTTTATGAATAAAATTAACGAAAATTTGAATATGAAATTAATTAATTCTATGTAACTTACTTTAACTTGGCAACCTTGTTGACCCAGTTACAATCTTATTACTAAATGCGTTGCGACAAACTTAATACTTGGCGGGATGAATATTAACGAATTTTCTGATGAATCAAATGTTCTGCAAAGCTCATTTATTGTACAGTCAAGGAAATTATTGTTAAGCAACTATTGTTGTAGATATTGACATGGACAAACTATGTTAATTCATACGACTGATACAAAATTATAGATGTAAGCCACACAGATTTAAGTGGACCTGTCCAAGGTCAGTGTAAGTGTGTGTCAGTGCAAGCATTTGTCAGGAATTGTGTAGCTCAACTCAGAACTTAAGGAGCTCAACGACTCGACGAACAATAACAAAGAAAAGACATTTGTATAGGCAGCATATAATATTATTAAGGGGATTGCAGGACCTAAACACAAAAAAGCGCATGTTTTAGAAACAATAAAGTATATGAACGACTACAGTAAACAAAATCAGAAAAATATATGATATTCTTCAGGATATATACAAGGTAGATAGTGTGTTGAAAACATAATAAAACTAATTTGAAAAGATAGAAAAAAATCATGAAGATACCTCTATAAACTTTATTTTTACAATAAAAATTATACTAATATACAAACAATCATTCTGATTTTTTGGCAGATTATTCTACAAGCAACATACTAAAGAAGTGGTGTTTTACTTTTTTAGTTCAAATAATAGATTTTTTGTAAATAGATAATTGCTTCATATTTTCCAATAAATTACCAGCGTTGAGTCATCGCGCTTCACTTTCTTTTCTATGCAGTCCAACAGTGACCGCGCTTTAGGTCATTTAGTCCCCCTACAGATAAAACTCATTAAAATGTTGAAGTTCTGCATATTATTAAAGATCAATTTTATTTTTAATCCGTTTCCCTGACTGAACAAATGAATAAGCAATCTTGGCGCTACTAATCGAATCATGATATCCGAGTCTTTACAATAGCTATACTAACTTCGTTAATCGATATATTAGTCGTTCCACCTCTATCTCACATTTCCATACGTCACGTGACGTCATGACACCCGTTGCGAGCCGCCATTAGAAGTGATTTGATTGATGTTTTGGCTCTGCATCCATAATGGTACATTGATAGCTAGGACCTTGAAGAATTAATTGGAGGTCGAAGGTGTATTAAATTACATAGGCTCGTCATTGATGTTGTTTTCAGAAACGACAAGTTTCGTGATTCTGTGTAATCGAGTAGTATTCGTGCTTTGAAACTTTATCGATTTAGTTTGCGATGTTTCTTATTAACCCCTGACGCAAAAACGACGGGGACGTGTTTGACGTATCTGTGTGTGTGTAGGGGTGTATGTGTGGGGGTGTGTGTGTGGGGGTGTGGGGGTGTGGGGGTGTGTGTGTGTGTGTTTGTGGCATTGTAGCTCCCGAACGGGTAAACCGATTTTGATGTTGTTTTTTTTTAGTTTGAAAGTTGTTTGAATTTATGTAACGAGACTAAACTGATAAATTCATATGGAAGTTTTTTTTTTTTTTATTCTTTAAATTTTAGGGACTTTTATAACGCACAGCGTATGTCAGTCCCATCGTAACCTAATACAAGATACACATCAAACTAATGAGATTAATGTATCAGGGCCATAAAGTCGAACAACTTTCTCGCATCTTCTGAGTTCGGCTTAGACAGTATTTGGTGGAATGTACCTATGTCGTTCTTGTTCAACTTCAAAGCCCCGAACAACTTACTCCTATCAGCCTCAAAGCGAACACATTCCATCAACAAGTGATGCATCATGTGGAAGCTGAGGGACCGTTCTGTGGAACACCTTCTATTCTAAGAGGTCCCCCGACTGCTAAGAAATAGCTTTCATTTTGACAGTTCAACAACAATCATTGCGTTATTTACGTTGTGAGTAGACATTTTTTCAAACATATGAAGCAATGGATTAGCAATATCCTTCAAAATGTTTTACGCAATTAGGGTGTAGATAGTCTGTCTTAAAACAGCCTTAACTCAAGTCTGCGCATAAATTTAAAGTTATTTAATGTTCATTTAACTTGTCTGAACCGCCGAACATCGCTCCCAATAAATAAATAGCCAATGACAGGGGACGAATAAAATGTAAACTGCCGAACGGCTACACACGTACTCGAATAATTCGATTACGTATCTCGAATGTATTCGATTGTTTTCTCTCGTATTCGAATGGGCGTAATCGAATACCGTTGCGAACGAGTATAGATCGTGGTTTGAATGATATTAAAATGATGAATGGTTGATTGAAAGAGTATCGGGCAACGCAATTCGGAGTTAGTTAGCGAGTGAACATGCACATTGATAAACTAGCGCATTTTTCTAGTGTGTACTATTGAACTGGGTAGGTACTAATAATTTTAATATAAAATCTATACTAGTAATAGAGGGACCCGTGGCTAAATAATAACAGCCGCACAGGTCGATCGATCAGGTTAAGCTACGCTTGCCGCGGTTGGTCTGTGGATGGGTGACCATCTCTACATACCGAGCCGTGCCTCGGAAAGCACGTTAAGCCGTTCTTAGACCGTTAGCCGATCTTTGACAGTCGTTACGGGTAGTCAGTAGCCAGAAAGTATGACAACCATTCTTACCAAGGGGTATCGTATTACCCAGTAACTGGGTTGTGGAGGTCAGATAGGCAGTCGCTCCATGTAAAATACTGGTATTCAGCTGCATCCGGTTAGACTGGAAGCCGACCCCAACATAGTTGGGAAAAGGCTAGGCAGATGACTAGTAATAATAAAGCTGAAAAGTTTTTTTGTTTGTTATTTTGAACGCGAGTGTTTATTCAATGTATCAATCACACCGTGAAATTCCGTTTGTTCAACGTGGGAAAATAATTCGTTGATGGAAGTTTTTGGGATTTTGTTTTATTTTTATTAACCAGTATTTTCCCACTGTTGGGCAAAGGAAAATAAACCCATAGGGCCATAAACAACACAGGACAACAGATAACATAGGATATACACAGAGACTGCAAACATTTTTTTCCAATGCCAAAAGTGAGGTGAATATACACCGGATTGTAATTTATTCTAATATACGAATGTTTAATGTGTGAACTTAGTGAATCACGTTATGCAAGTTTTATCTCGTGAAAGTAAAAACAATTTCACCGCCGATGTCTTTGTACAAAAATAAATCCATGACTATCGAAAGTCACCAAAAAATGTCAACCTATATTCTCATTCTCAGACACGAAATATAACCTACTTCATAACACAGAGACTGCAAACATTTTTTTCCAAATCCCAAAAGTGACGTGAACGGAGCGGGCCAATCGTGCCACCATAAACTCGGTCACGATTGTTCCGTCACATAAAAATGTTGTGTACCCCAGTTACTCGTTCCGTTGCGTTCGTTGCGTTTCCCGCTATATTTCTTCATTGGTCGGGATTTATTCATTTGTGCATTGTTTTTTTTTGTGTTAATTTTGTGGAAATATGTTTGGGAAGTTTACTTATTTGCAAGCTCAGTGATAATAATATTGTTGACGGATATTTATTTGAAATGTTTTATATATAGTATTTTTGCACAATTATTTTTTGTGAAATAACGATAGCAATTTTAAAGTAAGATAACGTGCGGTCGACGAGTGAATGCGTTCCTGACACTTGTCAGTTTCATACAAACGAATACGCGTTTTGCAAGATTTTTAATAGCTACTAGAATTGTCGCACTGACAGCTGTTGTCTGGAACGCATTCTC
The DNA here is from genome assembly GCA_948474745.1 of Oligia latruncula. Lineage (NCBI taxonomy): Eukaryota > Metazoa > Arthropoda > Insecta > Lepidoptera > Noctuidae > Oligia > Oligia latruncula. Next base: position 6,129,917 of record OX419693.1, on the reverse strand, counting down.
TCGACGCGACATCCGCACTGTAGGTACTGCAGCTACTGCCCTGTCACTGTCAAATTGTTACCATAGACATGCTGTTGAATTTTTTATCTTTACTTATACCTACCTAATAGTAACATTGGTAGAACTCTATAAAAACCAATTAACTACATCAATTTTAAATATGAACTAAATGTTGAAGTTCGACAGCTTCATTAAAAGAAAAATTGGGAAATGGAGAAAATAATAATTGAATTGATTCCTAGTAATTTTAGTTCCATAGTTCAAGGTTTCATAGACATTTATTAAAGAGGATACAAATACATAGGTACACTGGATAAACTTATTATACTAAATTCATTATCATACTATTAAAATAAAAATATAATGTCAAGACCTAACTAAAACTATTACGTTTCTTACATTAGGTTAATTATATTGGTTACGTTTAAAAGGCGCAGTGGGGGTACTACATATGGTATTCTATTAACTCCAAGTCTTACTAATTAAGTAACGGTGCCCTTCTTAGAAAGTGGTAAGTAATTAGTATACCTACGTTCGCAACATTTATGTAAAGGTTAGAATCTTGACTCACTGCTCCCAAAATTAATAAATAATTAAGAAACACACGTTAATAATACGAGTTCCAAAATAAAAAAAAATCAAGTCCTCCAGACAAATTTTTAGCCATGGCGGCATTTACCATAACGGAGACCAGCATTCGGCGCGGGAGATACTATAGGGCACTAGTGTGTGCGGAGACACAGGTGGACTCTCTCGTCTCTCACTCTCATTGTCCGATGGGACGCCAACTCGACACGATCGGAGATAGATCAGGCGCAGGACCAACGGCTGAACGTGCTTTCCGAGGCACAGGGGTATCACACCGGCAACTTCCAAATTCCGTAAGAAATTTCCAATGAGAAAACCCAATAACACTTTGCTCGACCTTAGAATCGAACCCAGGACCCCAGCAGTCCCGCTCAGCAGTCGTACTTGGCGACTACGAGACCAAAGGGGCAACCGAGTTCTAAAATGCTATGTTCGCAACAACATAAAGAATCATGGCAGGATTTGTACAAAAAAATAAAGATGTTTAGAGAAGTTGAAATCCTAATTCTTATACTCTTGGGTGCCTAAAGAGTATCTTCAGGCATTTACAATATTTTTATAACTCCGAAATAAAAATATAATGTTCAAAGTAAATAGTTTAACGAGGAGCTCATTGTTTCAGAACGAAACGGCGGCTGTCAGTGTAAACAGCAGTGGCAAAGATTTAAATCTTTAGATTCGCCCTACCGCGTTAAAATATCGTCGCATTTCTGATTCGTTTTGACACCTCTAACACCTCTCTACACTTGATTGTCATAGAAATGCTATTTAATAACGTGTGAGCTCACTCTTCTCAGTATGGTCACGTTTTCTTGTAAGTACGGTGAGGGCAAATTTAGCTATTTATATCTTGGGGCGGGGTTTGACTTAATTTCAAATACTGTGCATTTTTTTTTAATAAATACAAAATGGGCAACGAGACGATACTAAAAACTGATATTTTCATTTCGAAGTATTTTAATTATGCGGGGTTTTAAAAATATGATGTTTATCAATATACCTACTCCTGGTAATGTATTCTCAACATTAGAAAATATTCTGAACCCTCTAAATGAACTCTTGTTTTTGTACAAATTAATGTAAAGATCTCGCCATGATTCTTTACAATCAATACAGTAGGAGAAAATCACTTTTAAAAGTTTCAAGTGACTGTACATACTTACTAATATTGTCGATGCCTCCTATAGGTCTATTATGACAGTCATCCAATATCAAAGACGTTTGTGGCCAATCTGCATTTGTGTTTATTGTGCATAGCTATCATGCGCGTACTATTTGTATGAACTACTCGTGCCATGAAAGGGACAAGCAATGGACTCGCGTCCTGTCTGTATCTGTGTATATTCTCTATGGGAATTGGGCGAGTCATCTAAATACAGTTCGTTACAGGGCAGGAGTGCATCACCTTAATTGCGTAACACACTATCAATCTTAATGATATTGCTAATCCATTGCTTTATATGTTCGAAAAATTTGTCTGCTCGACAACGTAAATAACGCTATGAATGTTGTTGAACTGTCAAAATGAAAGCCATTGCTACTGATAGTGTGTTACGCAATCAACTCGCAGCCCAACCATTTTCTCACGTGAAGACTCGACAAAAAATCATCGAAAATCATTAAAAATAATATCTCATTCCTGTAACCCCGGACTGGCTCGTACCTCCTGTAGGTATATATCTACATGGCTATATATGGAATAATGCAGCCATCTTCGATCACATTATACAAAGGTAATAACGGGAAATGGACTCCGGACTCCGGACTACGGACATTCGGATAATGCTGAGTCACTGGGCGTGTTCTTACATCTGTCTTGCCTGTAACTGATGATCAATCTAATTTGTTTGCTACGTGATATCTTACTTATGTTTATTTAAGCTTTCGACATTATTTGGGTAGGGTTTAGTTGATGATTTTGCTAGTGGGACAAGATTATTGTTGGTTTTCAAAATAGCACCACACAAACTGCCCCGTTGGTCTCATGGTCCCAAGAGCAAATGCTGACCGTGGGGGGTCCTGGGTTCGATTCCCAGGTCGAGCAAAGTGTTATTGGGTTTTTCCATTAGGAATTTCTCAGTAACAGCCCGTAGTTTGGACGTTTACGGTGTGATAACACCGTGACTCGGAAAGCCCGTTAAGCCGTTGGTCCTGCTTCTGATCTCTCTCAGGTCGTATTGAATTGCCGTTCCATCAGACTATGAGAGTGAGGGAAGATTGAGTGCACTTTGCACCTGTGTCGGCGCACACACTTATCCATACTAATATTATAAATTCGAAGGTCTGTCTGTCTGCCTGTCTGTCTGTCCGTTCAGTGGTTTAGGCGTCAAATGGTAACACATTTGACGCCTAAACCACTGAACGGATTTCGATAAAATTTGGCATAGAGATAGATTGCATCCCGGGGAAGGACTTAGGATAGTTTTTATCGACATACCTCGCGGGCGAAGCCGCGGGTGGAAGCTAGTGCTCTATAATTTCTTAGCATAGATGGCTAATCGCGCGAAATTGCCTGCCAGAACCGAAATACGGTCTGGAGTACTATCAAAGCACCACGGCTTTACACGGTTCTCAAGCATGTAATAATATCATCATTTACAATTCGAACAGGATATTATTAAAAATGTTAGAATTACGAAAATAATTAAAATATTTTAATGGCACAAAGTGCTGTAACTAATATCTAAAAGACGCCTTCTCGAAAACCATAAGAGCGTTTACGCCGTACGGCATTTCATACAAACTTCGAAGAAACGTTTTGTCGGAGTACAGTAGTGTCGGACTTAAGGGCGCACCGAGCTTCTAGCGCTAATCGATTTTAGGTATTCTATGCGCTCCGTGTATGTGTGCGTGAGGCACACCGGCAAGAGATCGAACGGCTAGATAGATAAGAGCACTGCGCCAATCGCGCGCCGCGCGCGGCGGGCCGTGCGCCGCGCGCCGATCGACTAGCGAGGTGCTACCAATATTTACAAAATAACGATTTGAAATACTTTTATTGCAAATATTCACGTTATGAAAACTTTTTCAGATTTTACACAATTTTTAATTTATTATTTATCGTCGTTAGGTAGGTATCTATGATGAACCAATATTAGGTATAATTTACTTAGTCGAATTATTAACTATTACAATTAATTACCTTTTATGATAATATTCAAAGTACAATAGAAACTTAAAAGTGATCTCAATAACGTAAAATAACATAACGGCTAAATAAGTAGGGTAAAAGTTCCAGTAGTCGACCCTTTATTTTCAATTTCAAATTATTTATTCTTCAAAGTAGATTCAATAAAATACTTTTGTTACTACGTATTAAATGATAAATGATTTATTTTCTGTAAGTAGGTTTGTACAAAAACTTTTACACGTCAATCATATTTTTTTTAAACTAGATGAGGTCGGCGTTTCCTATCTGACTATTCTGAGAAGAAAGGCCGAAACAAACTCAGAAGTCACAGTCTCTTTTAAAGTCCAGACAAAATCTTGGTCAGATCGTGTGAAGACCATGTAGATTGGTGTCTGAAATGGTCTTTTGAGGAAAGAACCTCACAGATTGAGCGGACCTGTCCAATCAGTGCACGCATTTGTCAAAAATCTTGCAGCTCAACTCAGAACTTGAGGAGCTCAACGATTTGACGAACAATACAAAGACAGGACATTTGGGTAGGCCACATAAACTACTCAAACTGCCAGATCATGATTAAAACTAAGAAGGAAAAAAGAAATGACCCACATAGTCCTCACATTCACAATAATTAAATAAAAAATTAAAACCGGGCACACTGAGTTTCTAGCGCTGATCGATTTTAGGCATTCTATGCGCTCTGTGTATGTGTGCGTGAGGCACACCGGCAAGAAAGCGAACGGCTAGACAGATAAGAGAACTGCGCCAATCGCGCGGCGCGCGCGTCGAGCCGTGCGCCGATCGACTCGCGAGATGCTAGTGCTACAAATATTTACAAAATAAAAAAAACACGATTTGAAATACTTTTATTGGAAATATTCACGATATGAAAGCTTTTTTCAGATTTTACACAATTTTTAAAATTTATAATTTACCGTCGCCGTCGTTAGATAGGTCCTGTATCTACGATCAATGAAAAATGGATATTACTTATTAGGTTTATTTTACTTAGTCAATTAATTACCTTTTATGATAATATTCTAAGTACAATAGAAAGTTAAAAATGATCTCAATAACGTAAAATAACATATCGGCTAAATAAGTAGGGTAAAAGTCCCAGTAGTCGACCCTTAATTTTCAATTTCAAATTATTTATTCTTCAAAGTAGATTCAATAAAATACTTTTGTTAGTACGTAGTAAGTTTTTGCAAGCAGATTCTATTGAATTTCTGATAATGAAGTTACATTGTAAGTATTTCGTTCGATAAGGCAAGACGTCACATAGCCACACAAAATATGCATTCCCTATGAAAATATAATGTGAGAGCGTCGACTTCTGGATAACATGTTTCAGGAAGAAAGTAGCCAGCAAAATTGTTATTTACGATAAGATCGGTTAGTATACCGGATAATTTTTTTACCGGTTACAAATTTATACAGGTTGTCCTATGATTATGAACAACTTTCACTACAGGACCATCTCTGAAATCACGAAAAAAAATCTGCTGTTTAAAACAAAAGTTCAATGCCTACTTGACCAAAGCCAAAGTTAAAGCATTTATTTTAAATGGGCACATAAACGGCACTTTTAAACGTCAAAATTTACATTAAAAAAATAGAATTGATTCTAGTCGCCCGTTCCAAAATGTATGAAACAGCTTTTTTTTTCGTGATTTCTGAGTTGGTCCCATAGTGAACTGCAACTGTTCTAATAATTACATAAAATCTACAACTCTATTTCCACTTATTCTGATCTCTTCAAATTTTTCTTCAGGTTCTATTGTATAATAATCTTCTTCTGAATCTGAATCAGCTGACGAATGATGTGTAGAAAACAAAACGGTGAAGGAAACCGGCATGTCCTAGAACCAAAAATTTGTAGACATGTGACATCTACCAACCCGCACTGGGCCCTCGTGGTGGATTACGGCGCACTCCCTGTCACCGAGAGGTGGCCTGTGTCCGAGATATGGGAACATTATAGGCTGATTATGCTTATGCCTGTTAGGAGCGGGCTGCTAAAGCAGCCAACGAGGTGTAATGAATAATATTCATGGGTACACCCTGTGAAAAGTAGGGTAGTGATAAAAAATTGTCCAGGATATTATTCAATATCGGACTTATAGACAGACGTGACAGGATTTTTCATAACGATCATGGATACGGTTAGATTTACTTTTATGGTTTGAATAGTAGTCCCCTAATGTGAATGATGTCGGTCTGCCTCCTCTCAGTGGTTGCAACTTCGAGTACCGACCACTGAGAACCGGCAGACCAACTCGTTTCACCTGTGGAGACACCATACTTCGAATAGGTACTAAAACTGACCATTTCTCTTATTGTTTTTTTTTCGCAACAATGCAGAACTGCAACCACTGTGAGCCGGCAGACCAACTTGTTTCATCTGCGGAGACGCCATACTTTGAATTGAATATGTACTAAAACTGACCATTTCTCTGATCGTTTTTTTTTTTTCGCAACAATGAAGCCTCCTGTGAGCGCTATAACTCGAAGTTGCAACCACTGAAAGCAGGCAGACCGACATCATTCACATTAGGGGACTACTCTACAAACCATAAAAGGGAATCTAACCGTATCCATGATCGTTATGAAAAATCCCGTCACCTCTTAGACTATTACTTCATGGTAATATTTTCTCTATGTGAGTAAGTCATATCACCGTCTATTTCTCCTTCCACTGGAAGACAGAATTGTGTTCCGGTGTAATTGGCATCCTGTAATAACAGAACATTTGATTTAATTATAATTAGTTTATTTATCAACAAAACTGTTTTTGGATGAAATTTTTAGGACTTATTTCATTAAAATAATTAGTTTTTGAACTTACAAGTCCAGAGTTTGAAAAATTTTGAACTCGGTGTCATCCATGATATTTACCCTGGAAATTGAAAGTTATAAAGATAATGCGGTACTTAATTTATAAATACTTAATTTATTATAATGTTTTCTTAGACAAATCCTATTATTTTTACGCTTACCTCACCAGTTCTTCAGATGTCTCTTTGTTTTGTAGTGAAGTGCCAACAACTGGTACATTTACCCTATAAAACAGGAAAAGATAAAGAATTTTCCAGTGTACCAATGTAGTTTCTATCTGCACTTGTCTTTCTCTCTCGTCATCAGATGATTCAAATTTATTTTGCAGTGAAATGTCAACAACTGGTACATTTACACTATAAATAGAAAAAAATATACAGAGAATGATTAAAATCATAGTAGATTTAATTTAGTGATTTTTACCCACCTTTCGTACGTAAACTGTATTGCAGAAATATCGTAAATACTCGTAGATATAATACACACACAGGTACAGGTAATACATTCTACAAATAAATTAAAAAAATAATATTAAAAATAAATAAAAAAACTTCAGAATAGCGACTCATAAAAAAGGTCACTCCATTTTAATCATTCTAATTAATTATTTTTTTATATATAAATCGCTGCGCAGGCTAGCGCGCGCGCGCCCGCGTGCCGCGCGCACGTTGGCTGTACTGAGAATGCAATCACTATACGTGGTTGAAAGGATCTCGGTACTTTTCTAAACACCCTATATAAGGCGAGATTAATTTATACAGCCAAATTCATACTAGGGGCTTGGTAAGTGATAGATGAGTATCACGGATCGACAACATCACAACATATTATGCAAATGCAAAATAAAATGTTGACCTATTTGTATTTGTGTATTTGACTAAGGGCTGGGATTGCGTTTGAACCACACGAAAAAAAAAATTACGAAATTCACAAAGGCGGTCATCGACCCTTGATCGACACTTACCGAGTCATCAGTATGAATTTGGCTGCATGAATTAATGTCACCAGATACTAGAAAGTAGGTAGGTACTGTACTGAGTATACTTACGAAGCAACAGGAGTATTCTCTTTGTCTTCAACATTCTCAGCAAAGATAAATTAAATTGTTTTTAAAATACCCCATTAAAAAAAATAACACCACCTAGTAAGGCAATTAGCTCAGATTATAGTTTATTCTATAATCTGACGCAATTAGTAAATAAGTAGGTAAATATACGAATTTTACTTACTTCATTTTTTCATGCAAGCGAAGGGGCAAGGGCAAGGGGCAAGAAAAGGGGTTGGCGAAAAACCAATGCTGAGCGCATTGGTTTTTCGCCAACCCCTTCTCTCCCTTGATTTCTTTACTTTGTTCCCCATTTCAAATACGCTACAGTGAATTTTCATACAATTTTCTTCGTTACATTATTAAATCCGTGCGTAAGCGCAAGCGACACAAGCTCCCCGTCCGATGGCCGAGGCAGGACTAAAGCGGATAGGAGGGCGGCGAGGTAGCTCAGGGTATGCTGGGCGAAACTCGCGCGACTTTAGGTATTTCCTTCTTATTGTTAAACAAATACACATTTTGAAAATGTAAAGTATATACGTTGTATAAAACATGTAGTTTTGTTATTATTCAAAAACTGATGACCTTCCGCGAAGTATTCACGCCGTACTAAGCGTTTGTTTTTTTTTTTGGAGATTACTTTGTGAATTTATTCTATCGAGCCAACTTTATCAAATCGTGTTTCCATCGTGTATACTGGCTAGTATATATGCCCAATAATACCAATTTATTTCCTTAGATTTTTATTTAATTGTTTACTACTTCAAACAACCGTTAGAAAAACGTGTTTTTGTGTATAAAAAGCTCGGTGCCCCGTTAAGGTATTTCTAACTAAACTATTGTCGAAATGAAGACGTGTCGGAGTTCCATATTGTCGAAATAAAATGTTGTCGTACTACGGTTTGTCGAAATTCAGTTGGTAAGTCACTTTCAAGCCCATATTTTTCGAAATGAATGAACCAATTTTAATGAAACTTTATACGCATAAGCAGGATACAAAGGTCTAAAAGTTAGTAGAGAAAATTTTCGAAATGTCTTATTTAAAAAAAGATAACTGGAAATCTCTGTTTCTAAGGAAAATTTTAAATCGGTCTAATTTGGCTGTAACATTTAAGTACTAACTTTTTAGACCTTTGTATCCTGCAGCGTATGAACTTTCATTAAAATCGGTTCATTCATTTCGAAAAATAAGGGCTTAAAAGTTTGTATGAAATGCCGTACGGCGTAAACGCTCTTAAATACGTTTCCAATCACACGACATTGACTTGAACTGGTTTTAATGCTTGATATCACATAAAATACATAGCCTGCCAACACCATTCGCTGACTAACAAAACCGACCTCTTTCTAAACCAGGGTCATAACTACGTCACAAAAGCTAAACTACGATTCGCAAATACATGCAGAAAGTTTAACAACGGCCAATACAAGAGTTCTAACACAGAGAGGCCATTGGCGAGTGACCGCGCGTGCTCAAGCACCCGTCTTAAGTCAACTCTAAGCACGTGATTGTAGCGAAGTGTAAAGTTAAAAGGGGAATTCTGAAGGAATGCTTTTGTTATAATTGGACCAGAGGGGAATATCGTAGCACAGCATCAAAACTACTTTCAAGAACTAGGGTAATTAATCTTTTTGCCAAAGGGGTAATTAGACAGTTTTGCGTTCCATAAAATCAATACTGTGCATGCGTAAATATTCATCTACGGAACCCTTTACTGAGCGTGGTCCGACACATACTTGACCTGTTTTTATACCAGGAACATCTGCATTTTGTCCTTTAAATAGCAAAGGGACTGTGGCATGTCGTCAGGAATGTAGGAATAATTCCAATAATAATTAGAACGCAGCCTTCGTATCGCATGATACGGCGTGAAATGGCATTTATTACGAATAGGCATAACTAGGTATAAATCCCATTGTCTTGTATTCCTCGCTCCTCGTGAAACTAAGATCAATTAGGGGCAGTAGGTACCAACATGATCAAATCATGTGTATCGTGACGTCGTCGTGTCGTGTGTTTATTATGATTCATAATGTTATACCTTTATGATTCTGTCAAAGTGGCCTTTTTAGGCCCCCTGATCCCCTGCTCGTTATTATTATGTTTTAATTTCTGTCTTATCCACTATAAACTTAGTCATTCCGGTCTGATCCCCTTACTCTTTTTATTTTATTCCGGTCGGATACCCTAAGTTATCTATTTTCAGATTTTTGGGACAGTCAGCAACAAAGTATACGTTCAGGGTTTCTTGAAATACAGATGTTCGTAATTCTTATTGTAACGGACAGGTGTATGTTAGTACTGAGGAACAACGACTCTACATTTTCGTCTTTGCCAAGTCACCGCACCCGGTTTGAACCCTTCACAAAGGTCTTTGTAAATGTTTCCTCCGGAAACTACACAGTATCGAATCAATTCTTTGAAGTAACTTAGAAAAGATTGTAGGTAGTGAATGAAATAGTTTGACAATCTTTCGGTCTGAAAAGAATGCGTGACGCTATTTATGAAAATTACGAAAAAGTAAATAGAAAAAATCAGAAGCAATATTACATAACATAAAAACATAACATCACGCCAATAATCTCCAAAAGCTTCGGCAGAGTAGTACAGACCCAGCACATCAAGCTACCCGAAACTGTCAAATTTTCCCAATCAACTTTGAACCTTATGCTTTAGCGATAAAGTTGAAAATCTATTAAAGAAATTTGACAGATTGTAGTAGCTTGATGTGCTGGCGTCTGCACAGTATAGTACACCTACATTTCGCCAGTTATGTTAAAGTCTCATATAATATGGGCGAGCCAATATATATATGAATGAATTACATTTCTATGGGCGAGCCTAATGCCATCAGAAGTCGAATATATATGATATGAAGAATTTAAAAAAATAGCTTCTGCGGGGTAATTCCGTAACACAGTATCAGTAGCAATGGGTTTCATTTTGTCAGTTCAACAACATTCATTGCGTTATAATTACGTTGTTGAGCAGACATATTTTTCGAACTATATAGGGTGACTGGTAATTAGTGACCGATACTTAAACACGTGATTTTACTCATCATTATGAACAACTTTTACTATGGGACCAAACCTGAAATCGTGAAAAAAAAACAGCTGTTCTCTACATTTTGACGAGTTAGACGAACATAAATGTAGGGAACAGCTGTTTTTTTTTCGCGATTTCAGGTTTGGTCCCATAGTAAAAGTTGTTCATAATGATGAGTAAAATCACGTGTTTAAGTATCGGTAACTAATTACCAGTCACCCTATATATGAAGCAATGGATTAGCAATAATCCTTCTAAGTTATTCAGATTGTTAATGTGTTACGCAATTAGGGTGCCGATTTATTACAAAATCAATGGTTGAACATACACACAAAATAATATATACTGTATAATAGTATTTTGCATTGAATTTTGCAAGAAAATCCTAACACAAAAAAAAAAAAAATAACCAAGTCACTTTTAGAAAATCTAAAGAGTCCATAATCTTTTAACTCACCAACACTTTTACTGACTTTTAAAGCGTGGAAACTAGTTTTCTAATCGCGCTAGTATGATAAGGTCAAACATAGGAAAATTTTCAATGAAAATTATAATTGCAGATTGGAAAAAGTTTTTCCTCCGTTTGAAACAGCAAATGGAATGGAGTAGTCTTTGATCTCAATATTTTAGGTCGGCACTAGAAACATAATGTTTATTTAGATGTATCTGGGTCTGATGGAATGTGTCTATTTTTGGTAAGGCCGTGCGCAGACTTAGTCACGACTGTCTTTAGTCCAACAATCACTCTATGAAAAGAATGGTGTTGAACAGTCCCAGCAAACCAGGGGGTCTACTCCGAAGCGGTTAACCACTGTATCGGCCGAATGTTCGGTCATTTTCTGATTCGAATATTGTTGTCCTACTACGAATTAAAAAAAAGAAAAGGTAAAAAAAGGGTCAAGGGTTCTAAAAAGGTTCGGATTGGCACAGTTTGGTCGGGACCAATAGTCAATATAGGAAATTAATGGTAGTAGAAAATGACCGAACATTCGGCCGATACAGTGGTTAACCGCTTCGGAGTAGACCCCCAGTATTTTGTCCAAAAACACAAAACTGTTTTGGTTCGATTTATAACAGTGCACACACTACATAAAAAAAACAACTTTATCTATCAGAGACAAAACCGTTTTGCCATTCGTTCCAAGATAGTTTTTAGTGTCAACGCCATTTTAGTTTTCATAGAGCTATAGTCTGTCAGTCTGGAATCAAATTTGCGCACAGCCTAAGAACTAACATTTTAGCGGCTAACTTAGAATAATAGCAGGAAAAGTAATATCGGGTACACGACCACTGTGAACAGAATAGGAATTGCCTATTTGCGATATTGTATTTTTTTACACTTATTTCTTTCAACCAAAGATTTAAATCGCTAGATTTGCCCTCACCGTACTTATGTCGCGCGTTATAGACGTTTCCAGTCATGTCCGTGACTTGACTGCGATATTGTGTAAGACAGAGGTGTCAAAGCCAATATAATAATATAGATAAAACTGGAGGCAACACTCTAAATACATAAGTGAAGACTACTGTGGTCGAACCTCTCTTTCTGGATAAAGAAAACACATCACTGTCTCGTTCTTATGTGTGTATTTAGAAAGAGAGTGTCCGACCACAGTCCGACCACATACCTAAGTGAAGACACTTAGGTATTAAGAGTGTTGCCTCCACTTTTATCCATAAGCTTCTTGGTCAAAGCAAAACAGAAATGCGGCCATCTTTTGACGCGGTAAGTCGAATCGAACGATTTAAATCTTTGCAGGAAAGAATCAAATGTGTGAAATTGAAGGCTTGTTTTGTTTGTAAGTTGAAATGGGGTGGAAATAATTGTTGGGCCTTTATTCCTAAGTGTTGTAGACTGAACTTTTCTTTCTCAAGCTCAGGAAATCTTGTTACTCAAGATCATTATTTCGCTAAGTAGTGCCAATTGGTATTGTAAGCTTTGTTTTTTATGCAATAAAATGATAATCATAACAACAGATGTTTAAGTAAATTCGGACGCGCTCAATTTGTAAATCCCGCTCGCACATAATTAACGATCACACTCGATTTCAGTGTCAGATTTAATTCATTAATCGTATATAGGCCGAATCATTGCCTATCTTCTTCATTATGATTAAGATACAATGGCACAATACGATAACGATTAAAATCGTTCATAGGTTGGTGTGATCTTGCAGCTGGCGTCCCACAAGGTGGTATATTATCTCCTCTCTTATTCCCGTTTTTATTAATCTCATTACTTCCAAGCTTCGGACTGCATATCATCTTTATGCTGACGACTTGCAGCTTTACTGCCGGGCAGGTGTCGACAACATACTGGATGCGATTGACGAGCTAAACCGGGATTTAGATGTCGTTAAAAACTGGTCAGACCGATTCGGGGTGGCCGTTAACCCCACCAAGTGTCAGGCTATTATAGTAGGCAGCCCCTACAGCATGAGCAAGCTGAATGGATTAACTGTGCCACCTGTAATCTTCGACAAGTCAGTCATCCCGTTTAGCTCTGGTGTTAAGAATCTTGGTTTGCATGTCGACACTTGTCTTGACTGGCGACAGCAGGTCACGATTGTAAGTAATAAAGTCACCGGAACATTGCGGTCGCTCTATCGGTTAAAAAACCTTCTTCCTTCACACATAAAGGCAATGCTTGTACAGTCCCTAATATTTCCCATAATTGACTATGGTGATGTGTATTACTATGACCTGAATGCAGATCTCCTCAACAAACTTGACCGTCTTCTGAATAACTGCATGCGATTCGTTTTCAATCTTCGTAAGTATGACCATGTATCCGAGCATCGGCTGCTTTTAAAATGGTTACCCATTCGCCAGCGCAGAGAGTTAAGGGCCCTGAATACATTGTTCTCTATTCTCGATAATCCCACTGCTCCTTCATAAATGACTTCCCAAAGTCTATATTTATGCGCTGCCCATGCTAAAAATATTCGTTCCACTAACAATCGTCTTCTACGATGTCCTTCTCATCGTTCGGTCGTTCGTATTTTATTAGTATATAAACTTAGGCTAAGGAGAGGCTTGTGGCTAAGTAATAACAGCCGCACGGGTCGATTGATCAAGTTAAGCTACGCTTGCCGCGGTTGGATCTTTACATATCAAGACCTCTCCGTACCTCGGAAAGGACGTTAATCCGTTGGCCCCGGCTGTCATTCGTGGATCTTTGACAGTCGTTACGGGTCGTCAGAAGCCCGAATGTCAAGAAAACCAACCAGTCTTACCAAGGGGTTTCGTATTACCCAGTACCTGGGTTGTGGAGGTCAGATAGGCAGTCGCTCCATGTAAAATACTGGTAATCAGCTGCACCCGGTTAAACTGGAAGCCGACCCCAACATAGTAAGGAAAAGGCTAGGCAGATGATGATATGAAGTAGTTTCCGTAGGAAATGAGTGGCAACGATTGTTTAAGTAGGCATGTTATTATCACTCATAACACAATTATTAATTATTAATTATTATTAAACCAAATCGACTCCATGAAGTCACTAACAATTGTACAGAAGTTTGAACAAGCGACCTGTGAACCTCTATTCTGTAATTGGTGTACAATTTCAATGTTGTTTTGTATTTGCTGCTACAATAAGGAGCATTGGTGGCCCACTGGTAATGGCCGCGACTTACGAGTTGTAGGTCGTAGGTTCGAACCCAGACAGGCGCTTTATTTTGTGTAAATTAGTTCTTCACCACTGCCTTCAAAACAGTGAAGGAAAATATCGTGAGGAAACCGGCATGTCCTAGAACAAAAAAATCGAAGAAATGTGACATCTACCTACCCGTAATGGGCCCGAATGGTGATTACGGCCCACTCTCTCTCACTGAGAGGAGGCCTGTGTCCCAGCAGTGGGAACTTTATTATTATGCTTGTTAATTTGCTTGAAATTATTCAGTGTGTGATTCTTGTCGGATATCTATGTTGTCATGATTATGTAGGTACATCTTTTGGCCACATTAATAATTTTGTTGTGTGGCTTATCATTTGATCTGCTCTGTAATCTGTAACAGGATGTAGAAGTCCGTATTCGCATTTTCGCCATACAACGTGGTAATGCCGCGAGTCTCTTGGGTACATTACCAGTCGACAGCGATGCCGATGAGTTTTTCGACACTATTTGCTAGTTTCTGTATAGTTTTAGTTAAGTTAGAATTTAATTTTGTTATATTTACCTGTCTAAATAAATATATATTTTCGAAGATAGATTTGATACTTCATTAATCTCAATATTTTGTTTATTTCGTTAGGAACTTTTAGAACAAATTGAAATTCGTATTCCCAGCAGAAAAATAAATTTTAACTTTAATCGTTTCTTTCTAATTCCACTGAACGTACTTTAATTTTGTTTTCTAGTTTACCACAATTGACAGCGTAGATGTGTTCTTAATACTCATCTGCCTAGCCTTTTCCCAACTATGTTGGGGTCGGCTTCCAGTTTAACCGGATGCAGCTGAATACCAGTGTTTTACATGGAGCGACTGCCTATCTAACCTCCACAACCCAGTTACTGGGTAATACGATACCCCTTGGTAAGACTGGTTGTCAGACTTTCGGGCTTCTGACTACCCGTAACGACTGTCAAAGATCCACAAATGACAGCCGGGACCAACAGCTTAACGTGCTTTCCGAGGCACGGAGGGGTCATGGTATGTAAAGATGGTCACCCATCCACAGACCAACCGCGGCAAGCGTAGCTTAACCAGATTGATCGACCTGTGCGGCTGTTATTATTTAGCCACGGGCCCCTCATGTGTTAAAAAATACTATAGTAATAAAAAAATAAAAATTTTTTTGTTTAAACTGGCCATGAATGTTAAAGTTTACCTGCATTTATATCAGCTATTTTATGTTCTTTTTATGCACCATTACACATTTTAACACCCCCCTAATTGCCCCTTTTGCATTGTGTTTGGAGCAGTTATACTAATTAACATCGTATTATAGCTATTTACCTCTTCCACAGCATTGTGCGGTCACATGAAAAAGTGCTCTAAAGTACGGAAAATGTGTAAAGTTAAATGAAATTGTATCACTAGAAAATGTACTTACACCTGCGTAACCCTTCGGGAAAAACCAGCGTGCGATCAGTGTTTTATTTTGAAGAGAAAATTTGAGTTAATTCAAAAAGAAAGAAAGAGTAAGTTTATTTGGACACAGTTCGTGAAACACAAAATACAAATTTAACAATAAATATATGTATAATAAATAATAATACACAAAAAATTAATATTATAAATATTATTCATTTATTCGTTCATAGGTGTAGACCAATCGTCTTAAAATACTAATAACAGAAATGTTCTAAAAAGTTTATACAGACAGAAATTAATTGTTTATCAATTTGACACACTACGTCAATTTATCGTGTAGGTAATAGCGATTTCGATCTATTTCTATCTATATCTGTGGTTGGTCATATCACATTATGACAGAATGATAAATATTTCTAAATTAAAATAAAACTTCGATCAATCATTTTCTTTCTACGTTTGCCGCAGACTTTATTGTGTTCATCCTAAATGTATTAGCCCTAAAAGATAAAGATCTATAAAAGATATCTATATAAGTTATTGGTAAACGTTAATATTATTTTAGTACTAGCTTCTGCCCGCGACTTCGTCCGCGGATCCTGTTGGTTATGCCAGCGACAACGGGGTAGTCAAAATCGAAGATCTGAAACGTCTGATGTCGAATTCTAAGAACCCAGGGAACGGGATAACAACGGGATGCGCGAGACGATTCGAGACGTCATTTTCAGGCAATAATGAACCAATAGGGTGGTAAACTTGGCCTTGCACTTTGAATGTTGGCATAAATGGGCCTTCTGAAATCTGTTTCGCAACAAAAGATGTCATTTGAAAGGCATTATTGTACGAACGTATGTTGTCCAAGAAATGTTTTGACTGTGATGGTCACCGATTAGCAGTGATCTTAATATTTCTGGAGGATTTTGTAATATTTCAATATGTACTTTCCCACCTGAGCAACACATACCGTTTGTTTCTTTTTGTTATTTAACAGCTTCACAAAAAGTAAAATTTTTAACCATACCTCCGATGGCGGAATATGTGGCGTAGTCAATCATAGGAGTATACGTAAATGCACTCCGTTCCTTATCAACCCAAGGAAGGTCGCCATGCCCTACGGCTATATCTTGAGACACATCCGATTCTTCAGATGATATCGACATTCTGTTCAGAGAATGTCGAAGTCGATCAGAATTCAAACGTTCGTTGCGCTCTTCTTAATCTGTCTCTTCATGCCGTACTCCAGCAATTCTTTCTTTCTCACTTTCTGATTATGAATATTTTGTTGTGTGCGTGTTCGGAACAATGTATGATAATCTCACCGTATCAGCGGTCAGTCGCGCATCATATTCTTCACTGGTCTCTAGAGATCTGGACGTAGATGCGTAAATACGCTGAGAACGCAGGCGTGCTTCGCGATCCGAAGAGGTTTCCACGGAGCGAGTTGCAGCCTGATGTTCTCAAACAGCATCAAGTCTTTCCTGACGCTCTTCGGTAGATTCTTGGGATCTTATGATCCTCAATCTTTTAGCTCCTTTGGAACATTGGGAAAGATTTGACCTCTTTCTAGGCATGGTTATAGTTTTATTATGAAGAAGATACCTGATCAATTAAAATCTAAGTGACTGCTCCCCTACCAAGGGTGCCCAGACACGGGATCGTCTGGCCCATGTGCTGGTTTGGTCCCTGGGGTGGTCACGGCGTGCTATGTGTTCTGGTGCGCCGGTGATGGGGAGTACTCCCCAGCGGAGGGTCCGGTGACGGACAGCCGCGGCGGGTTCACGGATGAGTGCTAACGCGTGCCCATGTTCCCGCCGTAAGCGGCAGAGGAGGACACAGTGGAGTTTTAGTGGGTTAGAGTCCCACATAAATGCACTATCGCCCCGTGGTAGTGCAGAATGCATGAGCATTTCTTCACGTTAAAAAAAAAAAAAAAGAGATTTGGCCAGTAGAGTCAAATTTTCAATGATATACCATCGTCATCGAAAATCAGTCCTAAACTGTTACCGCCTTCACCGCGTGGAGGTGAAATTAGTGATAGCTTAGATTTCCACATCAGATGTTTCTGATCTTCGATTTTTATAAGACCCATCAGACCGAATAACTTTTACTAAGACGTCATTCCTATATGTGTTACGGTGTAGCTGGGCTCTTGGAGTTTCCCATCAGGTGTTCCAGATCTTCAAATTTATTCTCTCAGCAGAAAATCCTCATCACGTGGAACAATTTTTACTATGGTACCATTTTTGTATCTCTTATAGTTAAGCTGGTCTGTTTCGGTTCTGCATCAGGTGTTCAAGTTTCCAAGAAAAATTATAGCCTGAATGTTGTCACAACAAAAAAAAAATCATTCAAATCCGTCCAGTAGTTCCGAAGATCGGACGCGCAGGCCCGAGGCGTGTACGTACTCTGATAGAATACCTTAACAAATGTTCGCCGTGATTCTTTAAATTGACATAACTTTTTTATTTATGAACCGATTGACATGAAATAAACACTAAATGTTAAGTGAAGCCTACTTCAATATTTTAGTGAAAACCGCATCTAAATCGAATAAGCCGTTTCTGATATTAGCGTGCACAAACAAACAGACAAACCGACAAACAGACAAACAGACAAAAAAAAAATTAATTACAATTTCGGGTTCGGCATCGATATAATAACAACCCCTGCTACTTTTTTTTTATATATTTCCATTGTACAGACACCACTTTTCTACAAATTTATTATATGTATATATAGATATAACCATACCTACATACGTATATCTGATGGGGTAGGTAGATAAGTGGACATCGCTTTTAAAGCGTTTCGTATTTCGACAACGACCTTCAACAGAATTGACTTAGCTTTTCGGTATTTCAAGAAAAGAACCGGTGCTACCGACATAGCTTGTGGAAGCTGAAGTGGCAGTGGGCTGGCCATGACGTCGAAGGACCGATGGCCGGTGAGGCAGAGCGTGAGTTCTGGAGTAGAAATCGGCAATAATAGCGTATCGGTAAGAATAGTGTGGGTCGCCCCCGAGCTAGAAGGACCGATGACCTTAAAAAGATGGTTTACTTTATAAGAACGTACCCATATTTGAGTCTATCATCATCATTTCAGCCGAAAGACGTCCACTGCTGGACATAGGCCTCCCCCAAGCACCTCCACTTCGACCTGTTCTGTGCTTCTCGCATCCAACGGGTTCCTGCGGCCTTCACAAGGTCGTCGGACCACCTTGAGACCACCACCACCACCTTGATTTGAGTCTATATTAATATAATAATTTTGAAGAGTTTGTTTGTTAGAACGCGCTGAGCTCTGGAACTGCTAATCAGATTTGAAAAAATCTTTTTGCATTTGATAGCTCAATTCTTGAGGGCTAGTTAACATCACGCTACGATCCTTAGGCGTCTAACAAAAAGAAAAAAGAGTCAGAAAGAACACAGGAAAAAACGATGAAATAGAGGGGGCGGACGGGCGGTGCGATGCGACGCGACGCGGTGGGTCGTGGGAAAATGTGGCTATTATTTTAGTACATGGTGTACCTTACGACTTCCGAGGGTCCCGTGGCTAAATAATAACAGTCGCACAGGTCGATCGGTCGGGTTAAGCTACACTTGCCGCAGTTGGTGGGTGACCATCTTTACATACTGAAACACCCCGTGCCTGAAAGCACGTTAAGCGGTTGGTCCCGGCTGTCATTCGTGGATCTTTGACAGTCGTTACGGGTAGTCACAAGCCCGAAAGTCTGACAACCAGTCTTACCAAGGGGTACCTATCGTATTACCCAGTCACTGGGTTGTAGAGGTCACATACGCAGTCGCTGCATGTAAAATACTGGTATTCAGCTGCAACCGGTTAGACTGGAAGCCGACCCCAACATAATCGGGAAAAGGCTAGGCAGATGATGTGTACCTTACGACTTCCACGCGAACGAAGTCGCAGGCAGAATAAATGACTTAATAAGCTTTTGTTAATGTCGGTAAATAGCATTCTACGCCTTGCCACTAAAAAACGCAGTAATGCAGTAGTTTTTTTAGAACAACTAGAACGAAACGTGATTGTTTTAGCCATAAAATTTTAAGACTGATTTTATGGACTTCTGTGGCTGATTCTGGTTTTATTTAGCAATAAACAAGGTACGTTTTATGATTCGATTACGTACATAATAGGTTTATTTGATAATGGAACATGGCACTTAATAAACCCAGTAAGCTCATAAAGTGTTTGGTGGGATGTGCAGTTTTGAGTCAAAACTTGAGAGACTAGCGGAGTAAAGACTGCCTGCGATGCCTTCGTGTCGCGCGCAATTTTATCGCGTGTCACACTTGCGTAGCACACTAAGGCACCTATCCTACCGCCAGCAATTATAGAGAAGCAAGTAGATCTAGCAACTTGGGGGGCTTATGGTTAAGTAATAACAGCCGCACGGGTCGATCGATCAGGTTAAACTACGCTTTCCGTGGTTGGTCCGTTAATGGGTGGCCATCTTTACATACCAAGACCCCTCCGTGGCTTGGAAAACACGTTAAGCCGTTGATCCCGACTGTCATTCGTGAATTATGACAGTCGTAACGGGTCGTCAGAAGCCCGAAGTTCTTACCAAGGGGTTATAGTATTACCCAGTAACTGGGTTGTGGAGGTCAGATAGGCAGTCGCTCCTTGTAAAATACTGGTATTCAGCTGCATCCGGTTAGACTGGAAGCCGACCACAAGATGGTTGGGATAGTGCTAAGCAGATGACGTAGAGCTAGAAACTAAAAACGAGTTGGTGTGCATCGCTGGGAAGACGGCGACGACCGATTCCTCACTGGCATGCGTATGTACAGCACATCAAGCTACTCGAAACTGTCAAATTTTCCCAATCAACTTTGAACCTTATGCTATAGCGATAAAGTTGAAAATCTACTAAAGAAATTTGACAGATTGTAGAAACTTGATGTGCTGGCGTTTGTACCAATTGTGGGTCTCTCAGAGAATGTTCGCTCGCAAAACTAGCGTCGCTAAACGAGTACTTACTCTCTTTGGTCCCTGCGAGAAACTAGTACTCGCCGGAGGTGTGAACTGTCAGCGATCAACTCTTTTACTTACACGGGACCTATAATCTTTTGTACGTTTCTTGAACGAGAAATCGTTGATAGCTAGTCGCTTTCTAGTTGGCGGTGGGAAAGGTCCTTACAATGGCATTTCATTTTGACAATTGAACAACATTCATTGCGTCATTAACGTTGTCGAGAAGACGAAAAATATGAATCTATGTATTAGCAATTTCCTCCGAATTCCTTCGTAGTGTGACTTTACTGGGGTGCCGCAACGCGATTATGAGGCACCATATTGTTCGTGTTTACCATTTCAATAAATGTCGTGTCGTATAACTGTACTCTTTTTCGTTTTTCTCTTCCCGAGTCAGGTATGTACAATTGTACATATAGAGAGAAAAGAAAGGGGGGGGGGGTAATAGGTAATTATCACTCTCTCTACCGCTTACTTCTACATAGTGTTGGACACGTTATATTTAACAATAAGCATGTATTTGTACACACTCGTTGGTCTTGTGGTCGCAAGCGCTACAGTACTGCTGAGTGGGGTCCTGGATTCGATTCCCATGTCGGCAAAGTGTTATTGAGTTTTTCTATCTGTAATTTCTCAGCAGCAGCCCGAGGCCTGGACTTATGGCCCGGTTTATCGCAATAGGCTCGCCCTCATTATATTAACTGGTAAAAAGTAGGTAGAGGTACACTTCTGTCCAACCTTTCGGGGTAAGAAGGCGTGATATTATACAGAACACTACTTCTGCCTATCTTAAATGCTTTTAGATCTTCTGTAGAACTTCACACCAATGACAGACATACCATTATCCATCCGTCATAGATTATGTACGGTCATTTACTGACCGCCATATGTGACCGAAAGCACCATGAAATTAAGTACCACACCGACCCGAGTGCTCCATAAATTCCGAACAATTAAATTATGAAGAAAAAACAACCTCTCTTGAAACAATACTAAAAGGCGGAAGGAAGTCTTAGAAACTAAATAATGCTTCTAATTGATTTATTATTATAACAAATAACACACCTGAAATGGCGACGCGGAAGGAAAAACTTTTCTCCCGTAAAACCGTCGTCGATTCAATTTAACTTGGAATAATATTTTTCGTTTAGCTTTTAACAAAAGTAATATTCGTTCCTTTTCACAATGTTCCTTTAATTCTCCCATCTTTGTTTGATCTGAGACGTAATGGAGATTGTAAATGGAAGAAAAATCCAAGGTATAAGACGCGTATTTTCGGCTATTCATTCTTTCATATTCAAATCTGTGTGATGTTTTGTAGCTTTCAATATTGATGTGTTGCTTAGTATAATCTTTACGAGTACCTATGTTGTGTCTTCAATAAGAGTTTAAGGTAAATCTTTGATAGTAATTTTAGTGATCATTTTCCTGAAACTTGACTTATGTTGGGAATATAATAAAAATAACATAAGCAACTGTCATCTAGTCTCTTCACCACTTTTTTTTTTTTGAGGATTGTCATCATCTAATGACCCGAGCTCTGGGTGGAGCGGAAGGGAGTGTCAAACTCTAGCCCTTTATGTTCCGGGTCAGCGGTAAAAAAATACTAGCTTTCGCCCGTGGCTTCGCCTGCGAGGTATCTCGATAAAAACTATCCTATGTCCTTCCCCGGGATGAAATCTATCTCTCTCCCAAATTTTATCGAAATCCGTTCAGTGGTTTAGGCGTGAAAAGGTAACAGACAGACAGACAGACAGAATTACTTTTGAATTTATAATATTAGTATGAATTTATGTTGAATTCATTAGAAAAAAAAAACAATAGATACATATTCAACAGAAATACAGTAAAGTTAATGATTTCTCGTGTGTTAACATAAATTCAATGTTGACATAAAAGGGGTATATTTTGAATCACTAACGAACGTTTTTTCGTAGACCCTTAACTGAAAATGGTTATTATTTCGGTATGTGATACATAAGAATAAAGTGTATCGACTCCTTTACTCTGGACCACTACTTACGACACACCCTGTATAACCATGAAATACCTCTAATTCCTTCGTATCAGCAATAATGACAAATTTACGACGAGCCCACATACCTACCAGGAAAATCCTTACTATTTCACCCCATAGCTATATAAAAACATGTAATAGAGAATTGCTTACAAATACCAATACTATTTACTTACAGAAACACGCGCCCTTTGTCACGGTCTGACATAAAGCAGTACTCATATTACAGCGGTGTTATCGTTGTTAAGAAAATTCTAGATTTACTCCAAAAATTTATATTTTTCTATGATTTCGGCATCTCATAAATGTTGATGGGTAAGATTGGGAGTGGTACCTAACTACTAGAAATGTAGCTTATATTAATCGTAGTGCATAGTACAGACGCCAGCACATTAAGCTACCCGAAACTGTCAAATTTTCCCAATCAACTTTGAACCTTATGCTTTAGCGATAAAGTTGATAATCTATTTTAAAAAAAGTACAGATTGTAATAGCTTGAGGTGCCTACCTTATAGAAAAAGTAAATGGATTGTTATCAAAGATTTGTAAATAATAGTAACTAAGAACTAACTGATTAAGATCGTTGGACAGTTCCCTTCCTACCCTTCTTAAATATTGTGTTTTCCTCCTTGGTTGCGTTATTCTTCTTAAGGGGATTACAGGACCTAAACGCAAAAAAGGCAAGTTTTAGAAACAATAAAAGTATTCGACTACAGTAAAATCAGAAAAATATGTTATATTTTTGAGTATAATATACGAGTATACTAGGTAGATAGGTTGAAAATATAATACAACTAATTTGATACGATAGAAAAAAAATCATTAAGACACCTCTAAAAACTTTCTTTTTACAATAAAAACCATACAGGTTAGATTATTCTATAGGAAACATACTAAAATTTTTTTGTCCAAACAATAGATTTTTTGTAATTAAATAATTGCTTCACATTTTGCAATGAATTACCAGCGTTATGTCATCGCGCTTCTCTTTCTTTTCTATGCAATCCGACAGTGACCGCGCTAAGCCCCTTAATATTAAGAGTCGTGAACTCCACAGAAATCTCTTCCTTATATCATTCCGCCAAATATTTCACTATTCTACCTTGATATCGCTACATTACTCAATACCTCTTTTGGGGTTCGAAAAACTCATTATAATGATGTTACACTCAATGTAGGACATAATGTTACCGAAATGCGTTATGTTATCAACCGCCGTAACTTACATTTTGCATGACTGTTATCTATAGTGATTTAAGCTTTATGGTTTTTCTCTAGGGTTGAAACGGAGGCCATCTTAGAGAAGCGGAGGCCTAATTTCTACAGAAGCGGAGGTTAACGGAGGTGGAAAAATATGGAAAAAAATATAATGAAAAAATATGGACCTATTCGAAATCAAAATTTCGGAGACCCAGAAACGTTATTATCGTTATCGTTATTATTTGACGTAAGTATGTTACGTTAACCAACTGTTTGTAACAACCGGCCCTAAGATTGTTCCTCAGGCTTTCTGGGCTTCTGACTAGCCATGACTACCTACCTTCAAAATCTACGAATGACAGCCAGGAACAACGGTTTACTTATCGTGCTTTTTAAATCACGGAGTATGGGTATGGGGTATAATGGATGGTCAACCATCCACGAACCGACGATGGCGATAGATCCGTGCGGCTGTTATTATTACTGCATAGGTACGATTTTGCGCGGAAGTTTCGCATTTGCGGAGGTGGCAGCGGCGAGATTTCGACACAAATGCAACCCTAGCAATGGAAGGACCTTCACTACAGAGTTATGTTTTGAATAAAGAGTTGTTTGAAGAGTCTGTGAATATATTGATATTTATTATGTGTCCTTTGTTCAAAAGGCTTGCTGGATTTTATCTGTTTGATGAGGCGACTGGTCTATTGAATCGTGGGATCTTTTTATTCAAAGAGTGTATAGGAATATTGTTGAATTCGGATTTTAGTATAAGCCTATATACTCTAACGCGAGTGTGTAGCATGGCTTAGACCTCAGGAGAAACCATTGTTGCTTGAGGTGTAATCAAGAAACAATGGTTTCTGTCGAGGTCTAACCCATGCACACTTGTTCGGATCGGCATGATTCGGCACAACCGGTCGGAAAAATCGAATAAAGGTATTTTAGTATAGGCTCACCCGAACATGTGTGTAGGACCCGTAATAGGTATATTAGCTTAACACATTTCCTGTCAATTACAATATTAAAATTCTCGTCTATTGTGTTTCCTTCACAGACAGAGAAACTCAAGTTTTATAACATTCAGTAGGTAGGTAAGGCCCGTCGTCCACGAAGCTACTCAAAAGTAACCAGTTAACAAATTCAAATCACCATTGAATAGCCAGAATGTTACAGCACTAGTAAAATTACTGTCCGTACACGACGCAACATGATCATCATCATCATCATTTTAGCCTGGAATCACCCACTGCTGGGTATAGGCCTCCCCTGTTGTCTGCCAAACTTCCCGGTTCTGTGTGTCTCACGCAACTTAATATCGTGTTATAACTCATTTGTAATTAGTTTTGTCATGTGAGGTTATAAAACGTTGCTAATGAACCACACGTCATGTTCCTGAACAGGCGTCGTTGCTAGAGAGTGGAGGGCTTATTTTAATTCTTATATTTTGAATTGTTTCTTCGTTTGATTTTTTAACGACTTCACAAAAAGGAGGAGGTACTATGTTCGGGTGTTTGTATGTTTTTTTTTTTTTGTATGTTTGTTCATCTAATACTCCGCCAATTATCGACGGATTTTCAAAATTCTTTTTTTGTTCGAAAGTAGATAGTTCTGAGGTGGTCCCATTGTCACCAAGTTAGGATCTGATGATGGGATCTTAGAGAAATCGAGGGCAACCCTCAAATTTTATAGGCTTACTTATTGTTTTTCGCATATTTTATGAAGTATCTTGTGTATTTGTGTATGGTTGTCACCATCTCAGGTAGCTGGGCTGATGATGGAAGGTACAACTCCTTAACAGTTAGAAGTTACTCGAACAGGCAAGGATTGTTTTAGTAAATTGTTTTGATGTTTGATAGGGCATTTGCCACATTTGGTCTCATGATCATCAAGTCATGACCTGATGCTGCAGTCAGGATAGTCTGCAGAGTACCTAACTCCTCGACAACTAACAGCAGATATATCGTGTTTAGGCTCATTGAAAAGGGCTCGATGTGTGGATAAACGTACTGTTACTGAGGAACACCGAAGACCTGATGCTGAAGCCAGGAGCATCAGAAAAAGTACAAACCTTTAAATTACAGCACCGTAGTCGTGTTTGGGCTCATTTTAAACAGGACTAATTTTAAGTTCAATGCAATGTTGACATAAGTCTGGCCTGATGCTGCAGCCAGGATTATCAGCATCTAATCTAAAAACTAATAAAAGGAGAACTCCTCAACAATTAACGTCCCTGCAACGAGAAAAGGAATATTTTATAAAAAGGCGATGGGCAAGTTGACATTAGGCTATTGTAACTTAGATAAATTATAAATAGACCCACTAAAAAGCGAGAAATAAAAACTTTTTAACAAAAAAAAAACCGACTTCCAAAAAAAACACTACAAACTGAAAAATAACTTTAATTTCGGAAGTCGGTGGCAAAAACTAAAATACTGATCCCTAAGACACCGACTTCCGAAATTAAAGTTATTTTTCAGTTTGTAGTGTTTTTTTTGGAAGTCGGTTTATTTTTTTGTTAATTTACATTGTTCTCACATATAGAAGCAACAAGAATAATGTATCCAGGATTTTGTAATATCTTGATATAAAAGAGTGTCCCTGGAGTTTTTTGCCCGTTCTTCTCCATAGAAATCTAAGTTTTGGAATGGGCAACTAGCTTCAACTTTCTGACTAACTGACCGACTATTTGGCAATTTAAATGTGCCTGTAAATGGTTTATATGAAATTTATATTTATTTTATTTATAGTTAATTAAAACGGTAAAACAACAATTACAATAAATAACATAGAGACAATAATTACGTTCACAATAATATAATTTAAAACTAACATGGAACAGTGGACTCCCTTGCATACTTTCTCTCACAGAACTCCAGACATATACGCATAATTGTGGGAGGCCTTCTTGAGCAGGAATGTCAATAAAAATCAAAAAGACACCAACGCCACAACCTACAAAAGTTCAGTTCTACTTTTGGAGCCTACCTTCAGAATTTCAAAGAGTTAAGGCTCCTTCAAACAGGCGCGACACGCGATAGAATCGCGCGTGATACAAAGGCACCGCAAGTTGCGCAACAAGCGGTGCCTTTGCGTCGCGCGCGATTATATCGCGTGTCGCGCCTGTTTGTAGGAGCCTTAAAATGATATATCAAATAATCATCACTCACACTTCCTTTTAGGAACAAAAGAAACATTTACCAAGGGATTGATTGCGTCCTCTCAGTTCCCTCGAGGTCTGTTCATATTTGTACTCCGTGAAAATTGGAACTAAAATAACAAAAGAATGGAACTGCTCTTTTCACAAGTCGAGTATTTGTTCAAATAAGATTTAGAAAAGGTGAGCTCTTGGTTTTGTTTTAGTTTTGTTACGATACCTATATTTCAATTGAATATGATAGTTCAGAAGAATGTATTCTTACTAAATGAGTGAATGATTCATAAATCCCTTTTTCTTTGACGCAGTATAATATAATAGGAGAAAAGATATTTTTTTTATTGATCCTGTTTATTATCAATACCTTCGGGTCGTCAGAAGCACGAAAGTCTGAAAACCAGTCCAACTCAGGAGTATAGGTATTAACCAGTAACTTGGTTGTGGAGGTCCGATAAGTAGTCATCATCATCATTTCAGCCGAAAGACGTCCACTGCTGGACATAGGCCTCCCCCAAGCACCTCCACTTGAACCAGTTTTGTAATTCTCGCATCCAACGGGTTCCTGCGGCCTTCACAATGTCGTCGGACCACCTTGTGGGAGGCCTTCCAACGCGGTACGCGGTTGCCACTCCAGAACCTTTCGGCCCCATCGGCCATCTGTTCTGTGAGCAATGTGCCCTGCCCACTGGCACTTAAGTTTGGCAATTCTTCGGGCTATGTCGGTTACCTTGGTTTTCCTGCGGATCTCCTCATTTCTGATTCGATCACGCAGGGAAACTCCATGCAAGCATCCCTCTCCATTGCTCTTTGGGTGACTTTTAGCCTTCTTATATATAAGGCCCATTGTGAGCGACCACGTTTCAGTGCCATATATCATCACTGGCAACACGCACTGGTCAAAGACTTTCGTCTTGAGACACTGCGGTATGTGGGACGACAAGTGATGTGGGATGTGTACTTTAAACATATGTAATTACTAGCTGCGCCCCGCGGTTTCACCCGCATAAGTGTCGATCCCGTGGAAATTACGGGATAAAAAGTAACCTATGTGTTAATCCAGGGTGTCAGCTACCTCTAAACAAAATCTTATCAAAAGAAGAAGTGACGAAGTAGCAATCATAAAAACACACACATACAAACTCACAAACTTTCGCCTTTATAATATTAGTGTGATTATTGAAGGCCAGCAAAAAAATATATCCGGGAATGGGTGATCTTCTTTGGCACACAGATACTTTACAACATAAATAAAGGATACTTTTATCCCTGTAAATGGTCCACGCAGGAAGTCGTGGGCAGAAGCTAGTAAAGTCTATAAATCGATAGATAAAAAGTATCGAATTATGTGATAACTTCTTGCTCGACAAAATCAAACTAAATGAAAGGTCATGAAGCAATTAGACTTGCAAAACTTTGTAAGAAAAATAGAAAGACTTTAATTACGACAGAGTCAGTTTTAATCAAGTTATGACTAGTGGTCGGTCCACACTATACAGACTTTTGGTCGTACATATAGCTGTACACTGTACAGACTTTGAAGTCTGAGTAAAAAATTTTATGCGGACATCTCCACAGAATGTTTGCGCAGACTTTTCATTAATTCAGACTTGGATTTTCGAAAATCTGTAGTGTTACTAAAATGAATATTTTTTATTAATTAAGTAGTTAATCAATTTAATTATTTGGCTCCAACAAATACACAGACATATGCAAACTTTAGACTTTTCTGATACACCGACATTTGTCTGTAGGTACTGCTTTGTTGCATAGACAAAATTCTATAGAAGTTGATGAAAGTCTGTATCGTGTGGACCCACCCTAAGTTTCATTTTAAGGGAAGGTGTGTTCGCAGAAATATTAAAGGTTAGGTTTGATTTATTCAACAACTTGTATTGTAACGTATTCATCATGATCATAATTATTCTGCCTTTAAACCAATTTATTTGGGGTCGGTGCAACATGTCTTTTTCTTCTACATACACAAAGTAAAGTGCCTGCTTGGGTTCGAACCCACGACCTTACCACTGGGACACCTTTATTTCATCACCACCTGCTCTCAAAACGGTGAAGGTAAACATCGTGAGGAAACTAGTTGTTTCATACATTTATGCTCACATAACTCGTCAAAAGGTGCTGATTTTTTTTGCGATTTCAAGTTTGGTCCCGTAGTAAAAGTTGCTCATAATGATGAGTACAATGCCCTCTTAAGAGGTTTTGCGCAATGAACGTTACACGTTGTATTGTAACGTATTGTGGTGTCTAAATTCAACAAACAGTAACCATAAAAGACCTCACTTCCAATTATTTCTGCAGTCAATTTCCTAATTTATTTCCAAAAACAACCGTGTTAAATTTAATTTAAATTTAATTGGGATCGTCCGTAATGACCAAAACTTGTTGAGTTTAGGCTACATTGCCCAATATTAATTGGAGTTCTAAGCCAGGGTATTAAGAGGCAAGGCTTGAAATCTACTTAATCAGACAACCCGATGCGAACGGAAGTTATAATAAAGCAATTTCTATACAAAAACGGCAAAACTGTAGCTTAAAACTGGTAATTTATGTATTCGAAATATAATTTATTCCAATCGCATAAGACATAAATGAATCCAAAAAGTTTATTAATGGACATTTCGAAGGTGGACGGTTGCTCTCCTAAATAACGTGTACGGAATTTATAATACTACTAGTTCGTACTCCCGTTATTGTCAGTGGTTTCAATCTAAAGTCAGAGAAATAAATTGCTATACTTAAATTGTCCATATATTCAAATCATAACTATCATTCTTTGACAGTAAGGATTGTTTTCATTAATTAAAAATATAATTAAAATGTACTGTACATAAATAACAACTTATACAAAGTTAATTATATGATATCGTAACTCAATTTGTGTGGTTCTTTCCTCAAAAGACCATATCAGACACCGATCTACATGGTCATAATCTTGATCACAGGTCATCATGCTCACATGATGACCTGTGTCTGGACTTTAAAAGAGATTGTGGCCTCCGAGTTTGTTTCTGGAAATTTTGATCTCAACAATGAGCCCCGTGGCCGACCGGAAAAACGATGAATTTAAAGCCATAGTGGAAACAGATTCATCTCAAACCATATTGAAACTTGCGTAAGTGATAAATCGATAGTAATTAATTTCCTTCAAATTGGAAAGATAAAAAAGCTTGGAAAATGGGTACCGTATGAACTCGCTGAACAACAACAACAAAATCGCGCCGAAGCACCGCACAACCGGCCGTCTCAAAACTAAAGGAGTTACGACTGGAAACTCTCCGTCATCCACCATACTCACCAGACCTTACTCCAACTAATTTCCATTTTTATTCGGAATTCGGAAAACTTTTCACGTGAAAACGCCTCTAAAGAGTTCATCGATTCCCGTCGCCAGGATTTTTATAGCAGAGCCGTCAACGAACTTCCACTAAAATGGCAAAAGTACATCTTCACGACCAATACTTCGGTTAAGGAAATACAAAATTTTCTTTAAAAAAAATATCTTGATTTTTCTATGTAAAACGGCAATGTCATAGGTAAGAAGAGAAAAAATAAAGAAAACTAAGAGTAATTGTAACCACTGGAAAAGTAACAATAATACCGAATACAACAACAACATAACACAATATGATCAGCCTATGATGTTCCCACTGCTGGGACACAGGCGTCTTCTCTTTCGGAGGGAGTGGGCTGTAATCCACCACGTAGGCCCAGTGCGGGTTGGTAGTCTTGGAAGATGTCACATGTCTTGGAATTTTTAGTTCTAGGACATGCCTGTTTCCGATGCCCACGATGTTTCCCTTCACTGTTTTAATGCAGTGAAGTGTTTCGTTAAATAAAAAAAACATTTTTGTACATTTAGGGCTGATTTTTCAATCGGTTGGTTTTTTTTTTTCGTGGAATATGATTGACGTCTGACAGTTTTTGTATAGAAGAACTGTCAAAAATTCAAATTTTTCCTCCGATGAAGTTATCTGGCGTTGAAAAAATCAGCCTCTTTTGAACTAAATTCATTTAATTTTGGAGTAATTAATTTTATCTTAATAATTAACCGAATTGTATTCAGCAAGTTTCACAACATTTATTGATTGTAAGGCGGTACGAAGTTCGCTGGGTCAGCTAGTTTCGACATAAACGGGAATCTTTTAATCTCATTCTCGTCATGTATGAGCTAGCTATGATGAAATAGTTCTCCAATCTCATATTTTCTATTTCATTTCATTAATAAAATTTTATTCGAGAACATCCATCGGTTTCTTATTAAACTTCAACTATATCCGTTGATCCTGCATACTTATCTCTTTTGTTGACTATACTGTAGATATTTATTGTATATAAGAAAATGGTCCACCTCAGACTACCTGCAATATTGTCTCTCCTTTCTCTCTATTTCCTTCCAAAGGTGTCTATAAAAGCTGGCTTTTAGCGATAAGACCGCCCATTGTGTCACCCCTTGTAAAATGTCTACATTTATACGTTAAGCCGTTGGTCCCGGCCGTCATTCGTAGATCTTTGCCAGTCGTTACGGGTAGTCACAAAACCAAGTCCGACAAACAATCTTAACAAGGGGTTTCGGGTTACCCAGTAACTGGGTTGTGGTCATGGATATGGTGGTCAGAAAGGCTGGTCAGAAAGGCTGCATCTCTATGTAAAATATTGGTATTCGGCCTATTTGGCGCAGCCGTGAGGCACACAATACTATTTTAATATTTTTACTGTTTTTTTTTTGTTTTTGTGTGAATATTGTTATATTAAACTTATTTTCTTTCCTCTTTCTTTTCCGTATCCGGTTAGACTGCCAACCCAACGGACATTTAAAATGGTGGATCGATCAAAGTATTCCTGTTTGACCACCTATTTTTAGGCACCTATGCATTGAGCACCAAAGGTATTATTTATTTGTTTAATACTTCAAGCACATAAATGTACAGAGGCGAGCAGGTATTCTCATTTGAGCACCAATAAATCGATCGATTGATTACCTTTTATGGTTTCGTTAATAGTTGAAAATTATAAAATATTATCTTCAACTTTTCATCACTAATATTATAAATTCGAAAGTAACTCTGTCTGTCTGTATGTTACCTTTTCACGATAAAATTTGGCAGAGAGATAGATTGCATCCCGGGGAAGGACATAGGATAGTTTTTATCGACATACCTCGCGGGCGAAGCCGCCGGCGGAAGCTATATACCTACACAAGGATAACAGCTTAGCATTTTTAACTATTATGTTTTACTGTCGGTTGCATTTTACAGAACAAAAATGTAAGTAGGTGTATTAAGGTATTTAAATACTTCCTTGTCAGTAGGTAGAAACCACAGAATTATAACCTTAAGAGTACACTAGTCGCGAGCTCGAACTCACTGGTGGTCATGGCCAAAAAGCACGCTGTGTCACCTGACTTCATGTCTGACAGGGCTAGTATCAGTGATGAGCAGTTAAACGCTAGTTTACAGGCACAACGTCTAGTTCTCACGCACAGAAACACCGTACCGAACTGATAGGCGCGTAAAAAAATTGGAAAATCGAGTTTTATGAAAACCCACTGCATGAATCAATTATAAATAAAGTTTATTGAACTCTTCGATAACTGATCTTTGTTAGTACCGACTTGGATTTTAAGATTTTACAGTTCTTTTATTACTTATTTACACCCAAAGTTACGTTAAAAATAGCATCTTTGTGGGCTCATAACTTTTTAATGGTTTTTTATTTTACTATTCTGCTTCCGTACAGACACAATTAATAATAAGCTAAAACGATAACATGCTTAACTTTGGGTGCTCAATGTCAAACAGTGGAGTAATACTCTCCCGAAATTTGTATGGAAAAAATATCGACTAGTGGCACCTTAAGTATAATTATTACTTCACTAAATGCTCTCACGAATATTCTCTTGTTAAATAAACTGAGAGAGATATTTACTCGTGCGTAAATATCAATGTTGAGTTCCGGGACTTAGAATTTAACGGCTATGAACTAATAATATTATAGTAGAATTTATATTGTTACAGAAAGTGGTTTGGAAAGTGATTGATTAACTCAACTAATAATTTTAGTAGAATTTATATTGTTACAGAAAGTGGTTTGGACTGTTTTACTTTCTAAGTACCTACCTAGTTATTCTGTTATTTTACCACTATTTCTGCTTCATGAATAAACAGAGATCAGGTAGTTAAATAAAGCTATGAGTTTAAATATTTTAGTTAATACAGAGTCATCATCATCTGCCTAGCCTTTTACCAACTATGTTGGGGTCGGCTTCCAGTCTAACCGGATGCAGCTGAATACCAGTATTTTACACGGAGCGACTGCCTATCTGACCTCCACAACCCAGTTACTGGGTAATACGATACCCCTTGGTAAGACTGGAACTTAATTTCAGTTAATACAGAGTAGCATTCTAATAGGTACCGTAGGGAGTCGATATTATATTAGGCTGCAGGACAATGGTTATACGGCTTTCAATATCGATGCATTACTGAGTCCCGGAAAAAAAAAACGAGACTCGATGTGGCCTCGAAATTCCCGGCGAAAACGAGACTTTTGCTATTTCAAAACTATGCTTCTTATCTATAGGCTGCATAGTCTATAAGTAAGAAACATGGTTTTGATATGATATAAATATGATTAAAATATCTTGTTTTGACTGCCTAATTATTTTAATCAAGTGCATTAAACAAACGCATATTAAAAATTATTTGTTATTAAAAGTTTTTTTCATTTTTGTAGTGGGCACGTAAGAAACAAAGGGCGTTTAATGTGGTTTCAGACAGACAGGACCTAATTTTATTATATACCAAAAAATCGTCGACACTCTCGAAATTTTCAAGACCGAGATTCCCGAGATGAAAGCCCTAGATTGGTTACACTTTGATCTTGAGCTGGCCTAGCGAAGTACGGAGTTTCAATTGAATAAGAGGCCAGCTTATACTGGTTTTGTTGCCATTGACGTGCAGCCAACTAAGTTACGGTATCTTCTCTCGAATCGGCGCAGACTAGGTAATCTGCGTTCGCGATTTCCTTAACAAACATGAAAACAAATATGGGTTATTGGAAAAACAACTTTAAATCCTACAAAATAAAGTTCAGTTTACGATATAACTTCAAATACCTCACCTAAGTTTTCACGGTGAGATGGTTACAGAATCGCACTGCTGTTATGTTTAAGTCCCTTATAATAGGGACTACTGACGGCACGGTTGGCGCAGTGGTTAAGCGATTGACTGCTGCGCTGCGTGTCGTGGGTTCGATTCCCGCACGGAATAAATATTTGTATGACCTACAAGTAGTTGTTCCGGGTCTGGCTGTTTGTGTATGTGAGTTTAAATGTTTGTAAACGCACCCACAATACAGGAGAAATTCCTAAAAAAAAAATTTTTTTAAATAGGGGACGAAACTATTGCCATCAACCGGAGCTCTACTGAGATATTTAGTAAACACACCTTTCAAATTTCCAACTTAAGTTGTTTCAAAATTAACCCAACAAACTTTAAGAGGTGCTTTAGAACATCGAACTGAACAACTTTTACTAAGGGACCAACTCTGAAATTACGAAAAAAAATCTGCTGTTTCATACATTTTCGTCAAGTAGGTATTGAACTTTTGTATTAAACAGGTGATGTTTTTTTTTCGTGATTTCAGAGGTTACAGAATTTTTTGGCTCACTCCCTGAGTCAAATTCCGCCACGCGGGTCCAGTGTGGGTTGGTAGATGTCACATGTCTTAGGGGTAGTTCTTCGAAATTTGATTCTTTGACTGATCCATATGGCCAAAATTTAATTTCACTTTCAGCTCTGTAACACATGTTCATATGAAAATAGGTATACCAAATAACATATATTTGAATGAGGGACTCGTTTTTATAAAGTAGTTTTCAAGATATTAATTTTGTGCCCAGATGAATCAGAATGTGTTACATATTAATCAGAAACAGAAATAAAAAGTAATAAATACACGAATCAATCGAATTAATAATTATTGTTAAGAATCAATCAATCGAATTAATAATTATTGTTAAGAATGTAAATTCTAAACAATAATTATTAATTCTTAAATAGGACTAAGACATATCAAAAGTATCATATTTAGAACAAGATTATACTCCTGTAATTTTTTATAATGCAAAAGGTTATAGCTAAGTAAATAATAATAAATAAGATTAAAACTACTGACTTGTACACGGTCAAACATTGGACAAGGAGAATTACGCAACAAAAGCGCTCCTATCGTGCTGGAGAGCGGAAAACTAATTTATTTTATTATTCATATGGGGTTTTGACCATACGAATCAGGCACAGATGAATCAGGATTTTGCCTACAATCATGCATAACTCATCGTACATACAGACTTCATTATTTTCATTTTTCTACACGAATCTATAACCCAAAAGCATCACACGAAACACAGATTGAAGTTTTAAAACAATAAAATAAATTTTATAAAGTAGGCATTGTAATCAGGATGCCACCTGAACCAAACACAGATGAATCAGATATTTTCCTTCGTAACACCGGATCTAAGCCAACCAGCCGCACGTCCACCTTCTAGGTCGTCCGTTGCACGACTGGCTTCCCCCCGCGCTGGAAGCCAGACTCTCATTATTATTACCCGACCAAGTACGGTCAAGCGCAGCTTACGCCACATTAATCAGTATTATACGCCGGACACTTCTTTTTTACTTATTTATAAACAGACTAACGTAGTTATAACTAATACACATTTTTTTTGTAAGAGGACAATTCATTTCCTTTCGATATAATTATAATTTATATTGATGTATCAAAGGGAAAATGCGACATCGACCATTTTGTTCCAGAAAATGGCAAACGGACGCGCTATATGAATCAGAAGAACGACCTTCAAATATTTTTATTTTGTACCTAGACAGCAATTATTAAAAAAAAATCATTTGTCCCAGTAAGGGATAAAGCTAAACTGTACAAAAAAAAATATTACATGCCGTTTTTTTAGTTGGTTACAGAAATATACCCACAGACATCGAAAATTTTGTCCCTGAAGAATTACCCTTAGAAGTTTTGGTTCTAGGACATGCTGGTGTCCTCACGATGTTTTCCTTCACCGTTTTGAGAGCAGTGGTGATGAAATTAAATATACAGGTAACGTGGGTTCGAACTCACGACCTACAACTCGTCAGTCGGAGCCGATACCACTTCTCACCAATCTGTCTTACGGTTGTAATTATACGGGAATATTTTTGCACCTTTTTTTGTTTTGAATGGAAGTATCCGTATTTAGGAGAGGTATGAAATGATAGAATAGATGATTTTAATGTCGCAGGTGGATTGTAGAATCCGCTGTTTTACAAAACCTAGCTTCTTTATTTAAGTGATAATGTTCCCTCCGCCCCGCCCTGCCTGCCCCGTTGGCCTCGTGGTTGCAAGCGCGACTGCTGAACGTGGGGCCTTGAGTTCGATTCCCAGGTCGGGTTATTGGGTTTTCTATTAAGAATTTCTTAGTAACAGTCCGGAGTTTGGAGGTTGGCGGTTTGATACCCCTGTGCCTCGGGAAGCACGTAAAGCCGTTGGTCCTGCGCCTGATCTCTCCCCGGTCGTGTCGGATTGCCGTCCCATCGGACTATGAGAGTAAAGGAACAGAGAGTGCACCTGTGTTAACGCACACACTTTTGCACTATAATATCTCCTACGTACTGGCTAATCTCGTTTGTGATTAACCACTGTGGTTACATCGGTCGGGAGGCTATTATTATTGATGTTACAACTGGAGGTCAACTATTAATAAAGTTTAGATACATATCTTGTAAATGCAAAACGTTTAGAATCTAGCACGGTACATTCACAAAAATGTTTCTCCACTAACATTTAGAATTTCATTTAAGTTCCAACGCGCACAGTGGTTTCGCTTGTTTAGTGACTGGACAAAAATAAAATTGTATCAAGAAAAGTTGAGCTTAAAGCTTTTGACACTGTCGCCTGTGAACACTCAGTTTGTGTACATTATAAAACAAATTGTTGCAGAAGTTCCACTTTGTATATTTAGTGCATTTATAAAACAAGGCAAAATTTAAGTAGATGAGGAGAGAAATGAAAATATCTCCCGCGTTGGCATTTTTTTTTCGACCTGTATGAAATTGGCTTTTCAATGAATCGCCTTTTTATCGCGAGGCGTAAGGGATAGGTTTTCTGCATTATTTTATATGATGTTCAGAATGTTAGTGACACGCCACGGATATGGCCAACAGTCGCGTTGCGGATATGAAGTTTTGTCCAGCAAGAGATATTTTTAGAACACTTGGCTTCAAATACTTATATAGTGTTTTAGAATGTACCTAGTGCTTAGCCATCTCGTTGCTTAGCGGAGTTTTTAATAACTTTGAATGCAAACATTTTGAGAGTATGAATTATTTTTAACCGACTTCAAAAAAGGAGGAGGTTTCTCAATTAGACCGTATATTTTTGATTAGAACTTATTATATGTACCTACCTAGTTTGTCTAATTCAGTGTCCATTATTTTCTCATGTAAATAAACATTAACAAAAACTTTGAATTGTGTCTAATCACAGTATGTGTCGTCTTAACAGCAGCACAGGTCGATCGATCAGGTTAAGCTAAGCTTGCAGTGGTCCGGCCGTGGATGGGTCACCATCTTTACATAGCGAGGCTGTCATTCTTGGATCTGCGACAGTCGTTACGGGTCGTCAGAAACCCGAAAGTCTGATAAACAGTCTTACCAAGCGGTATCGTGTCACCCAGTAACTGGGTTGTGTAGGTCTGATAGGCAGTCGCTCCATGTAAAATACTGGTGTTCAGCTGCATCCGGTTAGACTGGAAGCCAACCCCGACATAATTGGTAAAAGGCTAGGCAGAATGAATAAATGAACAGTACGTGCCGCCTGGTTTCCATCGAGATTTAACAACGGATTTTCTAACTGATTTAGGTTCACCAAGATCTGTTATTAAATTTCCCATTATTTGCATATTGAGCAAAATGCTTGAGACATTTAGTAACTAACAGGGCAAAACGAAATTGGCAAATGGAAATTGATAAGGATCAAACTGTCAATAACCGACCTTATGTAAGTAGTTACAGAGATTAAGTAGTAGATGATTAAGTCAGTCTCCTTACACCAATACCACTGACCCCCTCCTCCTGGTACCACTTCATATATTTCATGTCTATACCATCTTTTTGTAATGTATTGTTGTTTTTTATTTATATCTAATCGTATGCAACTAGTAGGTACGGTTGTCGTCATCACGTCAACGCCGGCTGTCGCTGAAAACCAGCGTTGGGGATCTATCTCGTATAAAATTTTAACATTATGCTGAGCGATGACCATTTTGCGTGGATGTGACGCATGTTTTCTTCCAAATTGTTATTTTGTTTTTTTTGTGTTTGTGTTTTTTTGGATGCGTCATGTTTGCCAGAAAGAAACGTACCTACTTATTTTCTTTCTTTGTTATAAGCGGCTTAAGCTACGGTTTCGTAGAAGAGCGGTGGTCATCACATAACGGCTGCAGTGACGGCGGGACTTAACGGTGTCAAAAACTCTCTTAAGGGGCTTACAGGACCTAAACACAAAAAACGCAAGTTTCAGAAACAATAAAAGTATATGATCGACTACAGTAAACCAAATCAGAAAAATATATGATATTCTTCAGGATATATGCTAGGTAGATAGTGTGTTGAAAACATAATACAACTAATTTGATACGATAGAAAAACATCATGAAGATACCTCTAAAAACTTTCTTTTTACAATAAAAACCATACTAATATACATACAATCATTATGATTTTTTGTAGGTAGATAATTGCTTCATATTTTACAATAAATTACCAGGGTTGTGTCATCGCTTCTCTTTCTTTTCTACGCAGTCCGGCAAAGATCACGCTTTAGGACATGTAGCCTTAAGAAAAACACACAACTTACTTTCATTAATAACGTTTCAGTGAACTCATCCGACGGTAAATTGCGGACGCCTTGTGGCGGTCATAGCAGTCTTAGGAAACCCTAGCTTTAAGTAAGTTAGTAACTACCATTATTATAACTTGTATGTGTGGTGCAAACTGTAAATATAAGTTGGTTATTAATAAATAAATAAATAAAAATTAAAATAAATATGTACCAGTCGACCTTTGAGCTATACCTACCGAAAAAAAAAGAAAATACTAAACGTATTGTCTTTTTTTTTACAGAAACCAAATACGGTCATGAACATCATTACTTTCTATTCACTAACAAGATGAATTGTATTGTTGTCCGAAACTGAATAAATAAATAAAATTAAATTACGTTCCTATTGAAAGTCAACTAAGCGTAGGGTCGCAAGCAATTGATTGCGTACATCATCCAAGATTTAATTGCCGCTCATTGATTGGGCGTGAACCGAAACAACTACGAGTACCTGCGTAATATGTTACCCGTATGTGCGGTGATCTGTGTTCCTTTGATCAGCTGGTACTTAGTCAAGTTCAAAAGGGCTCAGATAAACCTAGCGACAACGTTGGTTCGGTCTGTTATTGGGTAGTTGACCGTGCTGTAAATTGTCGATACCCTATCTAGAACATGATGTAGGTGGATGATTCGTTAAAGGTTTTCCGATCACGTTGGGTTAGCAATATAGAGGCATGAGGAACAGGGTGTAAAGTTCATACATCTTCCATAGAAAAGGGAGGATCCACCAACCGTGTGTGCGTGTCGTGTCTGGTGGGCAACTGCCAGACGATTGATGTTGGGATTTAAATACCTAAACTCTGTTTGCGCGATGCAGGATTTTGCGTGACGCGATGCAGGATTTTTATTTGTATGTACGAGTATTCACAATTTCACATACAAATGAAAATTTTCGTGAAGATGAAATGATTAATATTTTGGGGCAATTCGACAAACAGGGAAATGGTTTTCAAGAAAAGGTGTATAAGAGCGATGTTTAATCTTAAAATTCCAGAAAGCTGTGAACCATACTTTAGACAATATAAAATCCTGACGTTACCTTGCATGTACATTTTTGAAACCGCGACTTTTGTAAAATCAAATCCTGAACTTTTTGAGACTATGGCAGATACAAGTACTCGTAGCAGGAGGAAACGCCCACAAATTAGATGGCGATTGCAGAAGGCAAATACGGCACTACTACGTAAGAGTATATACGGAATTTCTCCAAAAATCTATAATAGGTTACCAGATGAATTAAAAAGCTTAAGTAGTCATCTTTTCAAAAAACATTTGCATCACTTTCTAGTCAGTAAAACTTATTATAAAACTAGTGATTTTCTCGAAGGTAAATAATTTGACTAGATAAAAATACAATTTCAACGAGATTGTAATACCTATTTATTTTTTATTATTGTACACATGATGGATATAATGTATTTTTTTTTATTTCTGTATTGACATGGCCCATAAGAAATGTATTTAATTATTTGACTTTGATTCTTTGTTCGTTTTGTTTGTGTTATAAAATTTGTGCTATTCTTTATTTGAATTTATCATGGGAACTATTTAATTTTTACTATATAATAATATTGTTATGATTATGAATGATATACTTATACTAATTTTATGTTGATGCAAATACATACTCGTACTTAAATCTACTAAAGACGAATTTTGTTTGTGAATATTAAATAAAACCTAATAAGCAAAATTTGCATGCCAGTAAGGTAGATCAAGGAGAACGTTATCTTATCACATGTTATGTTAACACCACTGTATACCCTTGATCAGCAAATAAATGATTTGATTTGATTTACGTACAAATGATTTGTTTACAGTCTAATATGTTCCGTCACGGTAGCCCCGCCCCACTTTACCTTACATCTCACTTGTGTCCGAAGACAGTTCAGATACTTCCAAGTTGACCACGGAAGGTTCCAACCTGCAGGGAGATGCTCCTTTGGTGGTAGGTAGTATGCAGGAGGGGGAGGAGTATCCTGTGATTGTGGAGCTATGTGACAAACCATGCTCCACCTCCTATCCTGCCCTCTGTGTCCCAAAATGTGCAGCCAAAGTGACCTCTGCGCTGCCACCGACAACGCCGTGGAAGATGCAAAGTTTTGGGAAAACAAGATTTAAATAAAATACAGTCGTGCCAGCGACACGAAGAAGAAGAAGAAAATAAAATGATTTAACACGTCCATCCTGGCGAATCCTACTAATATTATAAATGTGAAAGTTTACGGTTAAGTTTATGTAGATTATTGGATGTTTATTATTGAGTTATAAACACCCAAACATAACCATCACGCAAAAACGGTCTTACCTGCGATTTTTTTTCAGCCTTTACGCTGAAAAAAATAAAATTGACGTCTGACAGTTTTTGTAAGGAAAATTATTCGATTCCGATAAAATTATCTGGCATTGGAAAAATCAGCCTTTAAAAGACATTTGGCACACAGGTAGTTTATAAACTGTATTAACATATATGTTACTTTTTATGCAGGTAGCAAGTTTCCGATCCCCACGCAGGCTAAGCCGCGGGGAAAAAGCTAGTATACCATAAGTCGGTAATGATTTCCTTCTCGATTTAATTGCCATCAAATGTCCTAAAACTGCTGTAAGGACTGGATAAACTGAGCGCTGAATTAAAAACTACCACGCAGTAAATCGGTGCCTGCAAATCATGGGATCCTTACGGCACTCATAAAATAAAATTGCCAGCAACAAAACGCAAACTGCTTCTGTTTTTATACCATCAGAACTCACAATTGAAATGACTGGCACTTCTAGAAGCCAATTTACGAGCACAAAGGCTGTTGGTTCGACACCTACCAGGGTAAGTAACTTGATAGTCACCGCCCCTG
Organism: Oligia latruncula; assembly: GCA_948474745.1. NCBI lineage: Eukaryota > Metazoa > Arthropoda > Insecta > Lepidoptera > Noctuidae > Oligia > Oligia latruncula. The sequence goes on along the minus strand of OX419693.1, from coordinate 6,088,064 downwards.
TAAGTGCAGTGCCTTTATTTAAATTTTCTCTTTTCCAGTTTTAATGCCTTGAGAAAACTTATTTCCTTAGTAGTAAACAACGGCTGTTAGTGTAAGAGTACGCTGTATTTTTGCTAGGCCATTTTAATATCTACCGGAATTCTAAGGCAGATGATGGTTTGTCTAGGTTTTGTTGTTGACTTTATATATGGCAGTTTTAATTTTGACAGTCAGCTATCATTTTCTTGACGTATGAAGTTTTAATAAAATATTTCTTTTTAATTTTGTTTTATTGAGCACTCCAAATTGAGCAGTAGGGAAAGTAATAATCCTCAACTCCCTAACTAAACAGTTTGGTTGAGCAGTGGGGATTCCCCACTGATCAACTATTCGCAGTTGGGCATTCACAGTTGAACAGTGGGGAAAAAGGGTTAGAGTTAGGTGACAGACTCTTTTTTTGATTAAATCGTATTGAAACGCGTCTTAGAATTTAGCTTCCCTGTAATCTACCCACTAAGGTCAATCATATAATTGGAGAAAGGGCTTTGAAGGCCCGTGGCATATCTACCTGTCAGCCTTTTTTTTTTCAAAATGGCGGCCAAGTCTTAATCCTATTTATATCGATAGCTGACATCAATGCAAACAGAAAACATGGTGGCCGCCATTTTGAAAAAAAATAGTGGACAGGTAGGTATGCCATGGACCTTCAAAGCCCTTTCAAAATTGATGACCATAGTTTCTTTGTCTTGGACATAAGGTACAAACTGGATAAACACAAAAAACGTACAGCGATGGAAACAGTAATAGACTCATTCCGTCTGAGTGTCGAGCTCTTAAAAAGAAAAATGTGGCAGCTATTACCAACGATGTCTGTAGATTTTTACCCATTTTAAGGACTTTGATGTCTGCTTTTAAAATATACTTCTTTCAGGCTGATTCAGGTAGTAAAGGAATGAGAAGCAACCATTTCGTATTAAAAAGAGACCATTCGCGACAATGAGGAGGATTGCGTCAGTTTATGCACAGGCAAATCACTGTCCATTCCAATGTTGCCTGGAAGAAATCGCTGAAAGCGATAAGGTTGCCCATTGTGTATTTTGCAGTTTTTATTTAGTTTTTGCGATTTATTTTTGTGGTTTACTAAACTTTTTCGCGTGGTTATTATAATAATAAAAGCTTTCGCCCCCAACTAATCGATTAATGATGATATCACCTAGGTTGAGCCAAGTCAAAATTACCTAAGGCCCTTTTTCCTGTTGAATGTTTTTAATCGTTCATGTTCCGATGTGATAGTCAGACAGGGGCGGACAGGGGTGTAGCTAATTTGGTTAGGTAGCTCGCTGTAACGGCCAGGAAAAATAATATTTTCATACCAATACAGTAACTATTTGGATCAGTTTTCAATTTGCTGCGCTGAAAATAAAATATAAGGGAAAATTTTAATTAAAAGTTTTACAAGACCAAGAAGAGGATATTATGCTAGAAAAATACCAGTCCATGAAGAGCACATCCATGACAAGTTTTTACTATAAAATTCATTTTCTTTAACAAAAGTTTCTTTTCTTGAACGAGAAAGTCAAAAATACCTAACCGATTAGGTAATAAAAACTGAAGTTTATTGGCCACATTCACATTTCTATTTATTTGTCTGCAAACATTTTGGGAACTTGTGTCTCGGTGTGGAAGCCACTACGAAGGAGTCTTGTCACGAAGCAGACATAGTCAGTCTCAGTTAGTTTACACCACTTTCATTTGGCTCTTGCCATCAACCTTAGTGTTTTATGAATTCTGCTTTTACCTTTGTTGTGAGTGAGGTTTAGTATTAAAAATCGTGCTGAGGATGATAGGGTTTTGAGTGTGAGTGTAATATTTTTTTTTGTAACCATATTATTTTGATTTAGGGGCCTTTATCACACTGGCGACTTGCAAGCGAGTCCCAAATGGTAATTATGTAATGATTAAAATGGTCAGGTGCCCTGTACCTGACCATTTTCACCAAAATGTCTTTAATTGACTACCACACTCCACTTTTATTGTATACTAGCTGCGCCCCGCGTAAATGTCGATCCCGTAGGAATATCGGGATAAAAAGTAGCCTATATGTTAATCCAGGGTGTCATGAAATTTTGTATGGAGGCATCCATACAAAATTTCATCAAAATTGGTCCAGCCGTTTGAGCGTGAAGAAGTAGCAAACATATATACATACACACACACACACACTCACAAACTTTCGCCTTTAGAATATTAGTGTGATTCACTGTACCTAATACTATTCCACTAGACAACCGTAATGTATAAATGTATTTATTTATTTTCCCCGGAGGGTCGGCCGCGTGCGACCTTTTGCTTGTCACAGCAATGCCACAGAGTGCCTCTGACTCTTAACGCATAGACAAGTAACGATGTTACGTCTGGCGCGGATTAAAAATGATTATTTTGCTATTATTTTACAGATATCTATTTTATTATTTATTTATTTCTGTAACTGCCCGTGACATCACAGCGAGCCCTAAAATTTATTTTTTAAATGTCGCAGTATCATGCTGAGCTAGGAGCCTTTCGGCCTCGTATAGGACTTTCTGTTTCATTTTTCTTTTTGTTACTTTTTTGTATAATTTGTTTTTTTTTTTATTTTTGACTGTGTTTAGTTTAGTTTGTGATTTTTCTGTACGAGTCGCAATAAATACTTTTTAATTCTTTCTTTCAAATTACTCTTTAACTGACCCAAAAGTCCAACTTGAACATAATTATAAATAGCGAGACACCCATTACGAATTCGTTCTCTAATTACAGGAACGTTGGTATCTTAATTGTCGCAGTATTAGTTAATAGTTTTCAGACTAACGTATAGACAATTATACTAAATCGCACTAGAATACATTAGCAAGAGTATACTTAATTATAATGTAAATTGATTCTCATATATTCAGCGAGAACGGAAAAGTATCTCAATTCGCTTGCCATTTGAATTTCAGGAAATGACGTAAAACTCGTCAGCCTCTGTTATGAAAAGGAAAATGATAAACAGTTAAAAATTAAACTCTTCATAATCGCTGATTGTTCGTGATTTTTTCATTTGTTTTTATGATCTGATGTAGTCTTCAGCCCTCTAAAAAGAACAAGCAATAATATCGAAGAGTATTTTTTCCGCCACAATATGTAACAGAATCCGCCTTACACGAAATATGTTGGCCATTTACCCGACAACTAATGTCCTAAAATGAAAGAAACCATTTCAATGAGCCATTGAATGGACTCCTTTAATGTTTTTTACCTTAGAGTATGGATTAGATAAGCTATCGAATGCCTCTTTACGAGTAATGGTTGTCAGCAGTAGCAGCTATAAAATAATAGAAAAGTAAATAGTATTTTGTGCACAGTGTATTCATACTGTTATTTAAATTGTGTCCAGCAGAAAGTAGCAATTATTCCAATCATCACTGTGTCGACTGATGATTTCTTTAATATAGACGCGGTAGCCAAACCATTTAGATCTTTGCTGACAAGCATTTTCTTACTAGTAGGAGATAAACAATTCCTAAACCTCTAGCTGATACTACGGGTGTAAAAAGACACTTAACGAAGCCCTTTTGTCCCCTTCATTGTAATATTTTTTTTACTGGACCATACCTGGTAACCTTTTGGTTACGGAGATATTGAAGGTAAAAGTTTCGACTGTTTTACGAAAACAAGTTTTTAAAGTTATAATACAACTTTACATACCCCCACGACCCCTGTCTGTACCTTTGCATGCACCCATAAACACGCATTACTCTAAAGAGCAAATATTCCCACTAAAAACTAAAGTCGTTTCCCAGCAATTTATTTTTGTGCAATGTTACTTAGTTTTATGTACAGAATGCATAGTTGATGTCTATGTGATGGGTTTTTTTACACCTTGTTTATTGGTTGTATTTACAACAAGTCGCTGTAATAATTAATAATTTCTTAATTTATAAGAAAACAGGACACAGTTACAAAAATACTTACAGTTCTAGATGTTAGTAAACAATTTAACTTATATGCTATTTATTACCTACTTAAATTCTACCATAGACAGGGTGGTGTCTATAAGATACCTCACATTGACACCGATATGTTTGCACCCCTAAAATTCAGGCAAAGTTTGCCAGTTACCTTAGAATTTGAACGCCTTGTCTCATTCATACTGCTCGGGTGAGCTCTTTAATGGTCTATACACAAGTAACTAGCGGTTAGTGTACGATAACGTACTGTTCATAGGTTCAGTTATGTGTTCCTTGGCTTGTTGGTTGGCAATTTAGTGTGCACATAATGTGATGTGCTATTTATGACAAATAAACAGGTTTGACGGGATATTGTGTAGGAAATACATGTGAATTATTGACAGTAGTCACGAGTAGTCAGAAAAACTATCAGAATAGTCATCAACTACGCATTCTGCGGTGGTATTCTGTAAAAATCTCACCGTGAAAACTTATGTGAAGTGAGCGTGGAGTTAGCTCTAGCAAAAACAAACTCACTTCACCTAAGTTTTCACGGTGAGATTTTTACAGAATCGACCGGCTTTAGTGCTATTTTGTAAAAATATCACGGAGCAAACTTAGGTGAAGTGAACTGTCAGTAGTGTCAATCCCTAGCATCAGGTGGATTAACAGCTCACTTTAAGATATACCCATGTTTTCACGGTCACCCAGAGCGTGAGGGGTCATTTTATGATTTCCCATCAGAAAAAAAAAAAAACATGTTTTCACGGTGAGATTTTTACAGAGTGGATGGGCTGATTCCAATCCAAATGTTTTCGCTAAAGTTAGTAATAATAAAACAGGCTCCCGACCGATTTCGGTTACGGTGGTTAATCACAACGGAGATTAGCCAGGTACGCAGGAGATATTATAGTGCACAAGTGTGTGCGTTAACACAGGTGCACTCTCTGTTCCTTTACTCTCATAGTCCGATGGGACGGCAATCCGACACAACCGGAGAGAGATCAGGCGCAGGACCAACGGCTTTAGTTGCTTTCCGAGACACGGGGGTATTAAACCGTCAACTTCCAAACTTCGGACTGTTACTAATGGCGGAAACATACTTACGTGTCGTGGCGTATCGTGACGCCTTCTGACGCAGTGTTAGCCAATCAAAACTTTGACTGGCCTGTTGGTCTAGTGACTGGCCTGTTGGTCTAGTGGTCAGTGACTATGACTGCTATGCCGGAGGTCGTGGGTTCGATTCCCACCCAGGACAAATGTTTGTGTGATGAGCATGATCATTTGTTCTGTGTCTGGGTGTAATTTATCTATATATGTATGTATTTAGAAATATATAAGTATGTTTATCAGTTGTCTAGTACTCATAACACAAGCTCTGCTTAGCTTGAGACTAGACGGCGTTGTGTGATAGTTGTGGAATATTATATTATAAAACTCGTTGTAATTTGACGTAGTCCTGAACAGATTCGTTTGATTGGTGTATCCCGAGTCACGACACAACACGACACAGTAATGTGTCTCTGGCTTAAGAAATTCCTAATGGAAAACCCAATAACACTGTCCGACCCGGGAATCGAACCCAAGACCCCACGTTCCTCCGGGTCAGCGGGATTGTCCGAAAGGGTTACCGCTGGCCCGGAACATAAAGGGCTAAGGAAGGAACACGGGTGGGTTTTAGTCAGTAAGAGTCTGACACTCCCTTCCGCTCCACCCAGAGCGGGAGGGGTCATTTGATGATATCCTATCCGCAAAAAAAAAAAAAGACCCCACGTTCAGCAGTCTCGCATGAACCATGAGACCCACGTGGTAGTCAAAGTTAGTAATATAAAATTACAATATCCCCAAATCTTGTCTCGTTCTCGAAAAGGGTTTGTCAGCAGAATCCTGTTTAGTAAATAAAACATACGATATTATTTGTATGAAACGGGACATGAATATCAATTTTATTATTGGAGGCACAAATCGAAAGGGGAATCCTAGTAAGGATATGGAAAGAATTATGTTATAGATTTCGAATTTCCTTGACTTTTATTCTGAAGTACCTAAACAATTTTACAGGGATTCGATCAAATTGTTATTTATGGTAGGATTTTCTGATACCTATGCTGATTATATTATGACTCATATATTGACATGATAATGATTCATATTGCTGATAGAAGAAGAAATAAATATGTTTTATCGTCACAGAAACACGTGCAAATAAAAAGATAAGCTAACTTCAACTAATAATTCTTACCTATTCACAACCGTTCTATAAGCATCCGTGCCGAATCGAACATCAATCAATATTATCAAAATATTCAACGCCAAAAAATCAATTAAAAGTATTTTAAAAAAAGTTAAAAAATTGCCAACTGACACCACCTTAAACGCCCTCCATTTTGACGCGCTTGGTGTGACGTCAAAGTTCATAACATTGACAACGAACTGAGTCGCAAACACTTCTCTATAACATGGCGACATATTATTGCTATCATAGACTTTTGCATCACATTTGCTGACTAATGACGTCGTTTTTCAAATATTCCAAAATTTATTGCACTTTTTAAAATTAATTTCTTGCTCTAAAAGAAATTATAATCAAACATATTGATGGAGGCATAATAATTCTAAGTAAAACAGATTATTAAAAAAAAATTGGCCCTTATTTGAATCACAATGCATAGTCCCCTATTCCCAGTCATTAATCTAGAAAATTGTTTTTCAAGAAATGATCGGATTTTAGTATTTAGCGTTTACTAAACAAAGGTCTTATTATTAGTCATTATTATTCAAACAGTAACAATAATATAATGTAGGTTTGAACTTTTGTTTGTACAGAACCCTAAAAGGAGTCTTACGAAATATTCATGGATACCCTTTTACCCTTCGGATGTAACATGGGTCAGCTTTAAAAATAGTTAGAAGCCTCTTAAAGAGGTGAAAACTTTCGAAACCTTCTATGTTTGTCTTTGTACTATCTTTATTTTTTTTTATCTGAAAAAGACCATACGCCTTTGAGAGTACCTCTTTATTATGATTGATGCTACTGATGATCATGACGTGTTGGGTTCCTTTCTCAGGTCGGGCAAAGTGCTATTTAGGTTTTTTTTCAGCAGGAGTTTTTCAGTAGCAGCCTGTAGTCTGGTTTTGTGCCCAGATGATGGTGATAGGCTCGCCCCCTATTACGGGCGACTTAAACAGCTGGCGAAATGTGGATATAATACAGGTACATCTCTGTTTAGCCCATCGAAGATTACAGGCGTGATTATGCTATATTATATGGCCCTGACATCAAGCAATGGACAAAACTGTCAACATTTTTTTAAGCTTGAGTACGAGGCTTTTGACTACGTTATGTGTGTATATTTTATGTCGTTTTTTATTTTTTTTATTCACAATGTGCGTTTTGTTTCTGCAGAATAAACAATTTTTCTTTCATTATTATGATTGTTACCGGATGCGATGACAACGTCTCACTTAAGCGGTCGGCCTATAACTTTACATGTTATAGGCCGACCGCTTAAGTGAGACGTTGCCTGAGGTAGCTGCGAGTTGCGGGAGGGGTGATCTTTGTCACAAGTTCACCAATCACTGAGCTCTCGCATCACGTCTACACACCCTTCCTGCACCGCGCTGCTACCTCAGGCAACGTCTCAGCCTATAGGTATGATCGTACTTGTTAGGGAGGAGGGAAAGTGGCTAACCTAACCGTATACACAAATTTTTCCTTCAACATGAGAAATGGCCAAAACACATTACGCGCGGCAACATTGTCGCATAAAGCGAACTACTACTTCGCTACAGCAAGACATATCGAGCGGTGTGCGAGAGAGAGCGCGCGAAGTGTAATTCGGGTTATCGCGACAATGTAGCCGTAGCATTAAGTACCACACCTTGTAACTATAGCGATTTCATTAAAAGCCACCAATTTGGACAGTCGCATAACGGCTTAAAAGACCAACCACAAGTCCGATGTGGTTTTATTGCGACTGGCGCTTGACAATTAAGCCTTTAATTAAACCTATAGCTTTGAAACTATGAGGTTCAACACTACTACTGGTTTTAATAAATTGATTGTTTTCTGAAAGGAGGGATGTTGTATGTAGAAGGACATGAAGTGACATTACAGGTGATAGACTAAAGCAGTGGTGGCACAGTGATAATAGCCGCGACTTACGAGTTGTGGGTCGTAAGTTCGAACCCAGACAGGCGCTTTAATTTCTGTAAATTATTTCATCACCACTGCTCTCAAAACGGTGGCATGTCATAAAGAACCAAAAATTCGAAGACATGTAACGTCTAACCCGCAATGGGCCCGCGTAATGGATTACGGCAAACTCAAAGCATTTATGTCAATTAAACCATTTACAAGCACTTTTGAATTGTCAAGAAGTCGGTCAGTCAGAAAATATGAAGCTAGTTGCCCTTTGGAGAAGAACGGGCAAGAAACTCCATGCCCACTCCCTCTCACCGAGAAGAGGCCTGTGTCCCAGCAGTGGGAACTTTAGAGGCTGATTATGCTATTGGTGATGTTCTTCAGAAAGGTCAGGTGCCTAGTTCACGCAACCGACGCGCGATGGCGACGTGTTTGTATAACCAGCATAGCTATTCACAACCTGCCGACAGACTCATCATCATCATCATCATCATTTCAGCCGAAAGACGTCCACTGCTGGACATAGGCTTCCCCCAAGCACTTCCACTTCGACCGGTTCTGTGCTTCTCGCATCCAACGGGTTCCTGCGGCCTTCACAAGGTCGTCGGTCCACCTTGTGGGAGGCCTTCCAACGCTACATCTTCCGGTACGTGGTCGCCACTCCAGAACCTTTCGGCCCCATCGGCCATCTGTTCTGCGAGCAATGTCCACTGCCACTTAAGTTTGGCAATTCTTCGGGCTGTGTCGGTTACCTTGGTTCTCCTGCGGATCTCCTCATTCCTGATTCGATCACGCAGGGAAACTCCAAGCATAGCCCTCTCCATTACCCTTTGGGTGACTTTTAGCCTTCTTATAAGGCCCATTGTGGGCGACCACGTTTCAGTGCCATAAGTCATCACTGGCAACACGCACTGGTCAAAGACTTTCGTCTTGAGACACTGCGGTACGTGCGACGAGAAGATATTGCGTAGCTTCCCGAATGCTGCCCACCCGAGTCGGATTCGACGATTGACCTCTTTCTCGAAGTTAGACCTACCTAACTGGACAGTTTGTCCTAGGTAAACAACCTAGGACAAACTACCGCCGACAACCTACCGTATCGAAAATGACACATTTCGATAACGGATTTGGTTTGCCCCCGACAGCACACAGCTGTTGGAAGAATAACTGTCGTCTATGTGATTTAAACTGACAACATTTTTGGGTTTTGGACTTGTGAACTGCGTTTAGAGGACTCTACGATAACATTGATTGTTGTTCGATAGGGTGCGGAGGTGTATCGAGTGGTTGTGAATGAACTGATGAACGTAAACAAAACAATAAGGATCGTAGCAGGTAGTGTTCTGTAGTTTCTGCCGACCTCCATCGGAAGAGGGCGGGATGTTTTTATGTATGTTTTCAGAAATATAATTGGAAAATTTTACTCACAAAAATAATTATTGTTTTGCAAACAGTTTTAAATGGTTAACTTATTAAAAATTTCTCGAAAGGCGAGTCTTTTATCATGGCCCCAACGACATTCGATAGTACCTTCTTCAAATGCCCATCTGAAACCATTCCCCAAAAAGTACCGTCTATATCGAAACCAATACCATAAAAACGACAGTTTATTCTAAGCCAGACGTGTAAATGAACTTTGAAGGACCTGCCAAACCGAATCTTACCTCAAAAAGCAGATCTAGATCACAAACTACACTGTAATGCCTACACATTCAAATAAAATCGTGTCACCAACATAACGATAATACTTTTATCCCTTCAACCCCAATTCAGTAGAGTTACACTTGATACCAAGAAAATAGACACCTCGTTGTATTATATGGTCCGCTTACTTTCTATAAAGAAAGGCGAAATTTCACTCGGTGAAATAGAAATATTGACATTTCTGAAACGGTGTCTGCTAGAAACTTTGTTATAGGATTTTGAAGCCGTTTGAACAGAAACTTCTAAGACGACGAGTCGATATTTGGACGAGAAATGAGAATGTAATTTCAAGTACGCGTCACATTTAGGCACATGACGTTACATGAGGCAAAAGATAGATATAAGTCTCTCTGACTCACACAAAATCTCTCTTATTCTATAAGTTTCACTCCAATCACGTGTACGGACATGTGCTCCACGTGCTTATATAAATAAATAAATGATAAATTTTTGTATTTTAAAATAAACAGTTTTTAAGTAATTTAAGAAAATATATATATATTATGTAAATTCCCCCCCACTTATCTCCGAAGCTTCTGAGCATAACATGTTTAAAAAAAAACTTAGAAATTAGTTCTTTACTTACAGATTACAGGAATACCTACAAAAAGTCTATGGTCATTGTGCGTACGAACTTACAATAATTGCAGTTGGAATGTAATGTAACGTACAAGTCTGTTCTTGGGATCTGGGAGCACGACAAGACAAGCCAAAAACAAAAAGCAGGACTACACACTACAGGTGGTGGTGCGCAATGTAACATATTGCAGCGTTACCTCTACGGTTCAAACCTCACCTCTTAAGTTAAAACCTTTTTTTCCCAATATTTACTGGGATTTAATGTTTATTTTTCAAACGGAATTCGTATTTTTGGCATGACAGCAAGAACATTTGATAGATGAGAACATTTTCTTTTGATTTAGGGCCGTAAGATCAATCTTAGTTTAAACCATGGAAGAGAGTTTAACCTCTGGGCACCGATTAATTATGTCATAAGGTCAATGGTAGTTGATCGACTATTTGCAGTTTAAATCATCGATTAGTTTAAACTAGCCCAAAGGGTCGGTTAAACTCCTTTGTATAGATTAAACTGACCGTGAACTGACCAGATGGCAAAATTTGTAGTGACGATCTTTAAAAAAAAACTACAAACATAGCTTCGAATATTTCTACGTATCTATTCATCGAAGCTTTGTTTTGTCGTTATTAAAATTATATTATTGTTCGATGATATTAATTTAAAAAAATCAAAGAATTATATTCTATTCTATTTTTAATAAATGGCAAGCAAAGCCGATGTCGACTATTCAGCCAATATCTAAAGTGAGCTGAAAAAAACAAGTGTGCATAAGAAAGAAAAACAAAAGAGAAAAAGGTTTTAAACAAATAAAATTATTTTACTGATCCAGAGAATTATATTAATTGAATAATAATAAAAAGTCAAACAAACGTCAAATGTCAGTGTCAAATTAAATTTAATGAAATTTAAAGTCGATAGCTTATCTAATCCATACCCTAAAGTAAACACCATTAAAGGGGTCCATTGAATTGCTCACTGAAATGGTTTCTTTCATTTTACGACATTAGTTGTTGGGTAAATGGCCAACATATTTCGTCTTAGGCGGATTCTGTTACATATTGTGGCGGAAAAAATACTCTTCGATATTATTGCTTGTTCTTTTTAGAGAGGGCTGAAGACTACATCGCATCATAAAAACAAAGGAAAAAATCATGAACAAACAGCCAGTAGGAAGAGTTTCATTTTTAAAAGTTTTATCACCTTCCTCGGGTAAATTGCCAACATATTTCGTGTTAGGCGGATTACTTATGTTACATATCGTGGCGCAAAAAATACTTTTCGAAATTGTTCCTTGTTTTTTAGAGAGCAATTATTTTACCTCGCATTTTGCATAACAGTCCAAATGTCAGTGATCTTTATTCTCATTCTAATAAGGTTGCTGTTAGTTTGCTGCCATTGACAAGTCTGCCAAAATCATTATGTTCTTTATTCTCGTCGTAATAAGGATATTGTTAGATTACTGCTGTTAGATGTAAAATATCTGCAAACGGACTGTTATACGCCTGTCATTTGTTTTGGCAATAAATTTTAGGATGTTTTGGGGACCAATGCCATAAAAACAAATGAAAAATTCATGAACAAAACAAAATTGTGAAGAGTTCCATTTTTAACTGTTTTATCATTTTCTTTTCATAACAGGCTGACGAGATTTACGTCATTTCCTGACATTCAAATGTTTATACGAATTCCCTGATTTTCCTTTCCCGCTGAATGTATGAGGATCAATTTACATTATAATAAAAGTAAATACTCTTGCTAATGTATTCTAGTGCGATTTAGTATAATTGTCTAAATGTTACTTTGAGAACTATTAACTAATACTGCGGCAATTAAGATACCAACGTTCCTGTAATTAGAGAACGAATTCGTAATGGGTATCTCGCAGATTAAGTTATTTAATAATTATGTTCAAGTTAGACTTTTGGGTCAGGTACAGGTAATATTAACCACCATTTTAATAATTACACAATTGCCATTTTATTTCTTGTTTCAACTTTTTTTTTTGAGATTTCCTATATTTTTCAGGTGGTGAAAAGATTAAATAACAGGTGCTTTGGTTGAGACGAACAATTATAAAAAAACTATTAAAACTATTGAATTATAAATAAAAAACGTACCTACACAAATACCTACATAAATAGCTTAAAAACCAATAATACACATACATACTATAACGTAACGGTAATCAATCAATCAACTCGGCCTATCGCAGTCCACTGCTGGACATAGGCCTCTCCCAGACTGCGCCACAGCACCCTGTCCTCCGCCTTCCGCATCCAGTACACTACGCTTGCCGATACGCGGTCTCCACTCCCGGACTCGTCTGCTTCACCGGCCATCGGTCCTTCGACAGACATGGCCAGCCCACTTTCACTTCAGTTTGCTTACTCTGCAAGCTATGTGGGTAACTCCGGTTCTTTTCCGGATAATTTCATTCCTAATAACGTAATATTCAACATAAAATGGATTCGACATTCTTAGATTATTCCTATAGTCATATGTATATTTATTTAAAACTAGCTTCTGCTTCTGTGGATGTCGAATATTATCCCACGGGAACATGCTATGTCCTTCTCAAGGATGCCATCTATCTTCTTGCCAAATTTGATCGAAATCCATTCAGTGGTTCAGGTGTGAAAAGGTAGTTAGTATATATTTATATTCGACTAGCAGCGCCCCGCAGTTTCACCCGCATAAGTGTCGATCCCGTGGGAATATCAAGATAAAAACTATCCTATGTCCTTCCCCGGGATGCAATCAATCTCTCTGCCAAATTTTATCGAAATCCGTTCAGTGGTTTAGGCGTGAAAAGGTTACATACAGAAAGACAGAGTTACTTTCGAATTTATAATATTAGTAAGGATATCCTATTTCGGCCACATAGTACGCAGAGGCGGTGAAGGTTTGGAAAAACTGATTGTGGTTGGGAACACCGAAGGCAAACGATCGCGCGGTCGTTCACCAACACGATGGACCGACCAGGTGAAGGAATCATCGTCCTCTAAATTCTACACGGTGGTAAGGAATGCGCTAGACAGAAACCGGTGGAGGCGGATCATCTGCTCCAGATGCAAGTCCGAAGCTGACCACGATCCTCAGACATGAGGGACCGACTACAGAGAGAGAGATATTCGATATCATGGGGATTTGCACGGAACACTAAATATAAAAAAAAAGTTGCTTATGTTACCTACTCCTTATAACATCAGCCATCTGCAAGTGAAAATCCCGTCCAGAAAAATCGGACCAGTCGTTTCGAAGATTAGCTAGAAAAAACAGAAGGAAAGACAAAAAAAAAATTGGTTTAAGTACCGTATATAATGTAACTTTCATATGCATTTAGTTAAAAGCTGTTATTTTGACATTAGAAACAGGCACTTCAATTTTATTTATTTGTTTCGGTCTTTCATCTCTTAGTAGTCGGAATGGGAAACACCGAACTCTCCTCTAGTTTTAAATCATTATTATTTTTTGGCTTGATAAAATGTTACCTATTTGTAAAACAATTTACAGAGTAAAATATAATTTATCAAAAGTAGGCATCCTCCGTCCACCACGTTCCAAGCTTTTTATTACCTCGTCAAAATTTGTACCAAAAATATAAATAGACCAGATTTACACCCATACTCAAAACCCTATCATCCTGAGCACAATTTTCATTACTAAACCTCACTCACAACAAAGGTCTAATCGGCACTAAAAGGAGAATTCATAAAACCGTAAGGCTAGAGCCAAATGAAAGTGGTGTAAACTAACTGAGGAGGAGTAATGTCTACTTCGTGACAAGACTCCTTCGTAGTGGCTTCCACGCCGAGACACCAATTGTTCCCAAAATGTTTGCACCCAAATAAATATAAAAGTTAATGTGGCCAATAAAGTGCATTTTATATTGTTTAGTTAGGTATTTTTGCCTTTCTTCGTGAGAGTCAAGAAATTTTTGTTAAAGTCAATGAATTATTTGGTAAAAACCTTGTCAGGGATGTGTACAGTAGTATTTTTAATAGCATAACCTATTTCTGGTCTCGCAAAACTTTTTAATAAGACTTTTCTCGTTTATTTTGCTTTCAGCGCAGCAAATCATAAACTCCTTCAAATAGTTCCTGAATTGGTGTGAGCATGTTACTTTTCCTGACTTAAGGCGACGACATGACCTAAAGCGCGGTCTTTGTCGGACACAACGCTGGTAATTCGTTACAAAATATGAAACAATTATATCTATTTACAAAAAATCTATTGTTTGGACTAAAAAATAAAAACACTAGTGCTTTAGTATGTTGCTTGTAGAACAATCTGACAAAAAATCAAGCATGTATGTATGTATGTTTTTATTGTAAAAAAAAGTTTTTAGAGGTACGTTCATGATTTTTTTCTCTCTTATCAAATTAGTTGTATTATATTTTCAACACACTATCTACCTAGAATATATCCTGAAGGATAATGTGTGTGTGTTCTAGTTTTGTTTACTGTAGTCGATCATATACTTTTATTGTTTCTAAAACTTGTGGTTTTTGTGTTTAGGTCCTGTAAGCCCAAACAATGTGAGCTGCTTACCCAAATTAGTTACACCCCTGTCCGCGCCATTCTTTCACAGCGGAACATAAACGATTAAAAACATTCAAGAGAAAGAAGGGACTTAATTTTGACATACCTCAATCTAGATGATGTCATATTATCGTAACACTGGAACCCATTAGAACCCTTTCATTATTCCTCTAAGAACAAAAGATAACATAAAATAATTACTTTGCGTAAAAGTTTACAATGACAAAAACATGTTATTTAATTATTAAAAGGGAAGTCGCACCCTTCACCACAGGTAGGATCGAATCGGGCCACGTGAGTGGAATTATAGGAGTTTATAATAGGATTATAGAACCTCTTACGGTCGCAAATAAACTATACTTCCCATTTTCCTAGCGACTATGTTTACTATAACCCGTCAAACTTCGAAGGAAAAATCAATAGGCATGGTCTAGCTGTGCACGTCCCATCATAGACCACATCCATCGCTGTCCACCTATTCCTCTCACCATGGGCTTTCCTAAATACCCCCATTTTTGTTCTGCGATTATTATAGTTTAGGAGAAAACTTAGCTCAAAGTGAAACATTTTGTCAGACAAAATATCCTCAGGGTCTTGGCAAGAGGCTAGCTTACCGTCCGATCAGGACCAGGCCCGTGCCGGACGGCGCGTACGTGTTCCACGCGCGCCTCAAACAGATGTCAGCATCGAGGAGGGGCCCCATAGGACTGAAGCCTGCCGGGTCAGCGGGATTGTCTGAAAGGGTTACCGCTGGCCCGGAACATAAAGGGCTAAGGAAGGAACACGGGTGGGTTTTAGTCAGTAAGAGTCTGACACTCCCTTCCACTCCACCCAGAACGGGAGTCATTTGATGATTTCCCATCCACAAAAAAAAAAAAAAGGGTCTTGGCAAGAGGCTTCTAAAGAAAGTTTTGGACCACTGTAAACATCATACTTTTGTATCCTACTGTTGGGAAAAGGCTTCCTAATGCCTAATTCTATTCAAACCTTTACCTATCTTTGGTGATTTCTGTCCATACCGTCACCTCACCTTCGCCACGGTCGACCACGACCCGATTCAATTATTCATCATCTGCCTAGCCTTTTTCCCCAACTATATTGGGGTCGGCTTCCAGTCTAACCGCATGCAGTTGAATACGAGTATATTTGACCTCCACAACCCAGTTAGGTACTATGTAAAATGATACCCCTTGGTAAGACTGGTTGTCAGAATTTCGGACTTCTGACGACCAGTAATGACTACCAAAGATCCACGAATGACAGCCGGGACCAACGGCTTAGCGTGCTTTCACCCATCCACGGACCAACCGCGGCAAGCGTAGCTTAACCTGATCGATCGACCCGTGCGGCTGTTATTACTTAGCCACAAGCCTCTCAATTGGATCGGCCAATTATTATAATTAAAAAAAAGTATCCAGGGCATTTATATAAACATTTATTTCACTTAGATCTTCAGAAACTATTTCGATAATGATTTGGGTGGAGAAACCTTGTATTTTATGATCATTTAGCGTGGGTATTCATCGTCGAGTATTAATATACTGCTTGTAGGCGATAATATCCACTTACATTGATGAGATACAACAAATTAGTTAGAGTAGTCTTTGATATGTTTCTTTAACCTCATAAAAAAATAAAAGTAAAGAAAATATACACCTACTATGTATTTTTCCTTACATGCCTGATTTGGTAAACACAGGGACACAGGGATTGGTTAAACTGAGATAGACGGGTTTATTCATAAACGTTGCATAAAGATATGAGATGTTTAAACGTCAAAAATGTATGGCTAAACTGTCGGTGGCTTAACTTCAAGCAATGTTTACTTGTTTTTGGGAGTAATAAAAGATAACACAAGCTACCTCGATAGCGTCCATTTCGTTTATGGACTAACACTTTGATTGTTCTGATCTTGTGAGAAGTTTGTGCTACCTGGTCCCTCGCACAGTACAGAGTAGAGAAGTACGTTCACGGTGTTTGTTTGCCACTAATTTCTGTCATACCAACTCAGGCGCACGCTCACCGCTGCACCGGTTGGTCGACACTTATAATAAAAAGTTTGGATCAATTGATATTATATTTCTGAACAAGAATAGGTTCAATAATCAAGTTATTTCCACTTTAAAGGAACAGCCATAAGTTTTGATGTTACTTAATTTTGATTCCTATACCTCATGTATTTATGTAGCTTTTAGTTCGTCCTTCTCTTTTTCTCTTGTTTTTGCATGCCGATTTTATCTGATTCCATACCATTTTTGCATGCCGATTTTATCTGATTCCATACCTTTAAATTTGTCCCTTGTAATTAAGACGCAAATATTATTAGATATTATGCTGTCCGAGATGCATTTTAATAACAAACCGAGTAACTTTGTCATGAGTATCTTTAAGTTTGCCTTTATTGTTATTATTAACAGTACCTATGCTAATTATTTTATATGGTAATCTGTGGATAACGTCGTGAGTAGTGTATTTGTTAATTCGATTAGTTTAGTACTCCAATCATGTGTAATATTTAATATACTACTGTTTGTTGTCCCTAATAAATAAATAAACACGCCACCGGCGCGGCGGTCAGCCACGCTAACAGCATCAGGCGGCTGGCCGCTCAAATGGATCGCCTAGGCAACCAACCGCTAGTGCGTAAGTAGCCTTAGGTAGGGGTGTACTTATATATCGCCAGTTATCTAAATGCACAATGATTGTACTCGCACTTTAAATACTTACCCTTAAAGTGCGAGTACTAACATTTCCAGGTTGCCATGGAAACGCATGAAAATATGATTACCTCTTATAACATTAATTATGGTGGTCTGTGGGGGAGCGATATTCTTGAGGTTCCCGGATGTTTCAGATAAAGATGACGAATTACATCTTTTAATGTTTTTACGCATCTTTTACTTTTACGCATCTTTTACTTTTACGCGTCTTTTACTTTTACACAACTTAGAGCTCTTCAAACCGAAATATATTTTATTATTCTGAGTGTCTAATACCTACTTCGTTTTGTTCAATCATTATTAATTATGAGCTTGTTACTTGAATTAAATAGTTTTATTTATTTATTATTTATCTGGTAGGTACGTAATTATAGGGATGACATTTTATCTTAATCGCAAAAAAATTGAGTAAGTATTCATAGGTATTATATTTAATATTATTTAAAACGATTCCTAGTAAAAAAAATATAAAATACAGGCGTGTCGATAAAATGATAGAAAAAAAAAATTATGGGTGTTTTTGGGTCAAAGACACACTACGTAGTTATAGTATTGTTATCTAACGAAGCGACGGGCACTTTACTTAGTTAACCAAAGGCACAAACAAGTTGCGAATATGTACAGACGCCAGCACATCAAGCTACTACCATAATCAGCCTATAATGTTCCCACTGCTGGGACACAGGCCTCCTCTCTGTTAGAGGGAGTGGGCCGTAATCCACCACGCGGGCCCAGTGCGGGTTGGTAGATGTCACATGTCTTCGAATTTTTGGTTCTAGGAAATGCCGGTTTCCTCACGATGTTTTCCTTCACCGTTTTGAGAGCAGTGGTGATGATATAATTTACACAAAGTAAAGCACCTGTCTGGGTTCGAACCTACGACCTACAACTCGTAAGTCGCGGCCGTCACCACTTGGCCACCACTGCTCCTGACCCTTTGTAATGCTATCAGATTGCTAATACTACCTACTTTAGATATTCCAGATAGAATAAATGCCAGAAGAATGTGAAATCAAAGTCATTAGTATTTTAATGTTCCGCTAAATCCGTTTTCTTAATTGTAACCACTTAAATCTTTCAAAAAGTTCATTCAATCCGCGCTGCCCCATTCATTTTAAGTTATTCGCTGCGAGATTAAATGATCTTTTTGGTTTTCGTAAATGTTTTTTGCTGTCAAAAGGTTGAATGAGTAATTCTTTTCTATAACTTGATAAATGACAAATGATTTTATTTTTGTAAGTAGGTTAGTACAGCACAAGGAAATGTGGAAGAATATCGAGGAGGCCTTTGCCTAGAAGTGGGACAATAAAACAGTGGCACTCCGGGAGTGCCGACAGAAGTGAAAACAACACACAAACAGAATACTTTGCCATCACTCACTGACATTTTAAAAAAAGTTTTTTGCAATTTGTGACTTTTTGAGTACTCCAACGATGTTTGGTCCCATAGAAGTTTTTGATCAGTATTAGAAACAGGATCGATTGGCATCAAAAAATGTTTTTGTGTAAAATGGCTATTTTCTTGGTAACTGTATTTTTTTTTTAATCTGTGAATGGGGATCAAAATTCCATAAAAAGTTATGGATAGTCCCCTAAGACCATTTTCGCGTAGCTGCAACGGATAAGGTACTTCCCCTTACTGCCCCGCTGAAAGTTTCCACCCTGTATACCTACTAGCAGCGCCCCGCGGTTTTACTCGCATATGTTCTGATCCCGTGGAAATATAGGGATAAAAAGTATCTTGGTTATAAATTATCTGTGTGCCAAATTTCATCCAAATCCATTCAGCCGTTTGTGCGTGAAGAAGTAACAAACATACAAACAAACTCGCAAACTTCCGCCTTTATAATATTAGTGTGATACCTTCCGCAATATTTTTTTTTTAATTATGGTGAAACCGCATCAAAATTCGTTGTGTAGTTTAAAGGAACAACGCGGTCACACAGACAGACACGAAAAAAGACTTTAATTTATAACATGTAAATATCGATTCTGTAGATTCAAGCTACCCGAAAGTCTAAAATTTTCCCAATCAACTTTAAATGCTTTAGCCAGCTTTAGCGATAAAGTTGAAAGTCTAATAAAAAAATGTGACATAATATTGTAGTAGCTTGATGTGCTCGCGTCTTTACTTGTCAAATAAATTATAGGCGATAAGCAAAAAAGAATTTATCTACATTAAGTAGGTATCAAACTCTACAGACTGGAACATCATTTTCTAAGTAAGTACAATAATTGCCTTTCATACGAATTTATCATTAAAATTTTCATCAAATCAGTGACCTCGAAACTTTCCAGAATCAAAAACCGAAACTTTTAATCGAATCTTGGGACTAAAAGGGACCAAAACAAATTCTGACTTACCCCGATTACTGACCAAACAGCCAACTTTGTTTCGCCTCACTGGATCCAAATAGACCCAAAATTATTTTCATACTGATACTGATATCACAATATAAATTGGTACAGAAGGTTCAACTCCATACACAGCGAGAAGAGACTAACTTATAGGTAACTAGCAGCGCCCCGCGGTTTTACCCGCATAAGTGTCGATCCCGTGGGAATATCGGGATAAAAACTATCTATGTTCTTCCCCGGGATGCAACCTATCTCTCTGCCAAATTTTATCGAAATCCGTTCAGTGGTTTAGGCGTGAAAAGGTAACATACAGACAGACAGACAGAGTTACTTTCGAATTTATAATATATACAGTCATCATCATCATCATCATTTCAGCCGAAAGACGTCCACTGCTGGACATAGGCCTCCCCCAAGCACTTCCAATTCGACCGGTTCTGTGCTTCTCGCATCCAACGGGTTCCTGAATATATATAGTATGGATTGGTAATACGGGCTGGTGTCCGCAACTCCACGTCAATGCGCGTATTTTGCGTATCGATTATTCGATCCACCCCAGCTCCTCAAGGAAGGCCAGCAACGCCTTGATGTTACTGACCGTCTCACGTAGGGTACCTGGGTTACCGAAGCACTTTGCCCTGTACGTGGCGACCACCGGACAGTTTAGAAGCATATGTGCCGCTGTCTCGTCGTCCTCCATGCAGGCCCTGCACAGCGGACTCCTATGACAAAGAGGTGTTTATTATATGACCCGTGGCCAGTTAAAGCTGCAGTAACTATACGCAACTTTTGTTTAGTTAGACGGAGAACCTGTTTCGTGAAGTGGGCATCCTATGTGGGAAGTGCTTCCCTAGCCTGCCTGCATTCGCCTTGATCCGTCCAAAGTTACTAACTTTTAAAGAGACTAACTTTTAAATTTGTCTTTTTGTTTTTATTTGTCGTTCATACTAGGCTTTTGACTGCCCCGTTGGTATTGTGGTCACAATCGAGATTGCTGAGCGTCCTGAGGGTCCTAGGTTCGATTCCCAGGCCGGGCAAAGTATAATTGGGTTTTTCCATTAGGAATTTCTTAGTAACAGCCCGGGGTTTGAAAGTTGGCGGTGAAATACACCCGTGGGTCGGAAAGCACGTAAAGCCGTTGGTCCCGCGCCTGATCTCTCTCCGGTCGTGTCGTCCCATCGTACGGATGAGAGTGAGGGAAGGGGGAGTGCACCTGTGTATGCGCACACATTTATGCACTACAATATCTCCCTCGCCGAAGGCTAGTCTCGGCTAAGATTGGCTGCCATGGCAGAAATATAGTCTGAAAGACTATTAGGTATGTTTATTTCATAAAGTGTGTCTTATTTGTGCAGAATGAAAAAATCTATCTCTAATAAAAAAAAAAAAAATCTTTTTCTTCTGTATGGCGATCTCGGTCACATGACAGTCGCCGGTGCGCTTGCACTCGCTGTACGTGAAGCATTTCTATGTATGCGTGCGTTTCCACTCGTTGTATGGAGCCGGCCTTCTGTGTCTAACTATTTTTTGTACTGAAACTGATATTTCCTAGGTAGAAATCCAGGTAAAAGTTATCGAATTATGATAATTCTCCTGTGATTGTTGTTCGTCGAAGCGGAATGTGATTTCACACTGACCGACTTCCGACTGCCAAAGATTCCAGAACTTTCCTGTTTGAATGACCGACGTTTTGGTCGTGACGTCGTCATATTGTCACAGCGGGCGGTCAAACTTATGGGGTTGGGGACCGCTCTTCACACCGTTATCAGGATAGGAGGACAGAATACGAAATCCCTTTTGTATTCTGTCATCCCGTTTATTTATGATCCATTTTGTAAATTCGATTTTTATCTGTTTACACAGTTGGTTGGTTGGTTTACCACTGTATTTTGTAAATGGCGAGACCAAAATTAATCTATACCAAGAGATGCAAAAGTTATGTCGGTCTCTCTGCTAATCCCAGCTAAACTATCAGCTCAATTTGGCTGAACTTTGACGAAGATCGCACTTGATACCCACTTGGAGTGGAATATAACTTGACATTTCAGAACTTTCAGAACATTAAGATCCTGTAAAAATCACGAGAAGGGCTTACTATTCAATTTATATTAAATATAAAGAAAAAGAAAAAGGAAATTACGAAATGATAAAAAGATTTCTAAACCAGTACGGTGTAAAAGACGTAATGTTTGAAAAGGTTTCGCTGAAATAAATTGAATGTTACAGTTCACTTCAGTTTGTATGCCACATATTGTGCCGACTTACTTACAAAGCGTTGACCTAAAAAAACTGATTAGGAACGTAAGTTGTGACAGAAAGCCTTTTATACTGTTAAAGATTATATTGAGGACAAAAAGGCTTGGGATTGAGCTGCTTCCAATTTCTGCATTTTGAATGTTTTTTTTTTTGTTTTTTTTTAAACACATTGACATTAATGATTGCTTACTTTGTAAAGTATTATATTATTGTATTTATTGCGAATGTGAAGACGATGTGGGTCATTTTATATTTTTTTTATTATTCTCTGTTCTGTTAGTTTTTTTTTCATGGTCTGGCAGTTTGAGTAATATAATATGTGGCCTACCCAAATGTCCTTTATTTGGTATTGTTCGTCGAATCGTTGAGCTCCTTAAGTTTTGAGTTGAGCTGCACGATTTCTGACTAATTCGTGCACTGACTGGACAGGTCCTCTCAATCTGTGTGGTTCTTTCCTCAAAAGACCATCTCAGACATCGATCTACATAGTCTTCTTATAACCTGACCAAGATTATGTCTGGACTTTAAAAGAGACTGTGACCTCTGAGTTTGTTTCGGCCTTTCTTCTCAGAGTAGTCAGATAGGATACGCCTACCTCATCTAGTTTTAAAAAAACAAGATTGACGTGTAAAAGTGTTCGCACAAACCTACTTACAAAAATAAAATCATTTATCATTTATTTAATATTGAGTTGTATTCAGGGGTAAATAAATTACTCGTAGCCCATTTTCATCTCTATTCTTTAAGGCATTTTGAACCGAAAACAATTTGACTGCCTTGAAACAGATTTTATTTAGAGCAACCAAACAATTTCACCGTATACACCCACTGCGTGTGACGCATGAGCTACGCCGTAGCTTCGTAGCTTCGTAGCGCGTAGCGAAATGTGCGAACCATACGAATTGTTACCGATTGTGCATTCGCTAAACGCATTGGTGAAATAAAATTTACTGAAGGACTATACATTTTATTAACACAATATTAATAACTTAGATAACTACTACTTGGTACTTATTCCACGCAGAGCACCGATTTCAACGGCACTTGACCGAATGGCACCTGAGCTTCATTACGTAACGTAATCATAGACCGGTCTGTATCTTTAATAGAAAAATAATAACAATTTATTTGTTCAAAAGTATACAAACACTTAATTCTATGGTCAGATTATGCAAATCTGTGTCTGAACTAAATAAAAAATATCTGTATTTCTTTGCGCTTTTGTTGTAGACGCCACTTTGCCAGAAAGTGGTACCATGTAGGTACACACTTCTAATCCTCTAAAGTTCAGCTTAACACAAGTAATTTCAGTGCAGTTTAAAGTTGTATAAACAAAGCATGGAACAAACCAGCTTAAGGGAAAGCTTAAGAATATACAGGTTGAAATTGAATACATGCGACTAACTGAAATGGGAGATTGTACATACTCATCATTATGAACAACTTTTACTAAGGGACCAATGCTGCAATCGCGAAAAAAAAATCACCTGTTCCCTACATTTTATGCTCGCCTATCTCGTCAAAATGTAGGGAACAGCTGATTTTTTTTCTCGTCGCATGTATTCAATTTCAACCTGTATTAGGTTTAGTAGGTTATGAAGACATACAGATTAAAATTAATCAGATAGACGTTCAGACAGCAGTGGTCAAACCCAGGCAGGCGCTTTACTTTGTGCAAATAATTTCATCACCACTGCTGTCAAAGCGGTGAAGAAAAACATCGTGAGGAAACTGACACGTCCACCACCTACTGTGTCCCAGCAGTGGGAACATGCTGATTATGCTAGATAGAGGTTACAGACAAACTATTCTGTTTTATTGTAATAAAAATAAAACCGGAAAAGTGGCAGCAGGACTTGCGCTCTGAGGGTTCCGTCTCAAAGCTGTGCCAGGCTGCCCCAGCTACACCCATGTGTGTTAAAAGTATGGACGCCTGCACTAATAATTGATGCAACCTGACACGTAGCCGTGTTACTTGTCGAGAGAATAATTTAAGGCTCCTTTTTCTATCTGTCATCTACATTATAAGTTATGTTTGTGTTTTGTTTGTTTGCTTGTGTTTGTTTGTTTTTTTGTGTTTGTTGTTTGTTTGTTTGTGTGTTTGCCTTCTAATTTAAATTAGTTATAAAAGGTTAATTTCATTTCTAAATGGGTTTAAAAAAAAAATACTTGCAATGAATTATATTTAAGAGTAGGGTTGATTTTACCAAAGCCTTATAGCAGATTTTTCAATCGACATATAATTCTTACTCGTGGAATAAAATTGACGTCTGACAGATTTTTTATGGAAGAACTGTCAAAAAATCAAAATTATTCACAGGAAAGACATAAACTAGCTGTAAAAGTTTGATTAAATTCGCCTTTAACAAAATTAGAAACACAAGAAGTAATCCCTATAAAATGTTATTTGTAAATACTACAGGGACTTAGCGTCAAAACAACAATGGACGACTTATTTACATAATCAGCCTATAATGTTCCCACTGCTGGGACACAGGCCTCCTCTCGGAGAGAGGGAGTGGGCCGTAATCCACCACGCGGGCCCAGTGCGGGTTGGCAGATGTCACATGTCTTCGAATTTTTGGTTCTAGGACATGCCGGTTTCCTTACGATGTTTTCCTTCACCGTTTTGAGAGCAGTGGTGCTGAAATAATTTACACAAAGTAAAGCGCCTGTCTGGGTTCGAACCTACGACCTACAACTCGTAAGTCGTGGCCGTTACCACTTGGCCACCACTGCTCTCATAATGACGACGACTTATTTAATAATGTGAAACTACTAAACAGCCACTATATTATAACGGTTCCACTATTCTATAAACAAGGTATTCTCAGGCCAACTACGCGGCCATTCAAAAATTGCCATGGCGGACGGTATTTCACGTCCACACGGCGGGGTATTGGTAAAGTTTTCAACTAGCACCTCGCCTCGATAATCGCACGTCGGATTAACCTCATTGGTTACGATATTGCTCTGCGCAAAGTTAACTTGAACGGCTTGCTCCGATCTACCCAATCAAACGCCGCGCCCGTGCAGCAAATGATAGCGCGAGCTAACTCGATCCCACCGCCATCTGCCACCATCTAGGCGAACATTCAGTACTAATTCAGTTGGCGGGGAATTGCAACTTAGTAAGATGCTTGATCACGAAGACTTTAGTGTATTTTTAATGAGAAGTAAGATTCTGATACATTCTTATTTATTTTTAACTTATAGTAAGTAAGAAAATCTGGCACAAAGCTATGCCAGGCTGCCCCTGGCTTCACCCATGTGACTCGGCCTATGAATTTAAAATTCTGAATTGAAGGACGTACTTAACTTTGTAGTTGACAAACATGTTCTCCCATACATTTCAACTGCAAATGTAAGTTTGTCCGCACAATATTGATAGATTTACCATGTTGTTTAAGACCATAGACAGCTTATAGCTTTTCCTGTAATCTGTACAGATTACAGGCAAAGCTTTTTGAAAATCATTATTTAACGCGGCGCAAATGGTTTTCATTTTTGACGGAAGAATAATATTTTAAAAGCATCCGTCAAAAATTAAAACCGTTGTCCCACGAAATTAAAAGGTGTATCAAGGATAATTATTACCTACACTGCGAAAAGCAAATTATTGTTTTTGTATTTCAATGGTAATATTTGATTTATATATTTGATGGTGGAATATAGCAAAAGAGGCAAAGGAAGGCCCATAAGTAGATGGAACGATGAAATAAAAAACGTCGCCGGCCCACACTGGATAGATGTAGCCTAAGACAAACACAACAACACAAACAACAACAACAATTGACAATTGGCTAACTTTGGAGGAGGCCTTCACCTGTGAAGACGGGGTTCTTGCTAACAAGAATAAATGATAAATTTAATAAACTAACACTAGAATAAGAAATTTAACATTAAACTAACAACCAAGGAAGTAAAATTAAACGTAAAGTGCATGCAAGAAGCCGGGTCAGCGGGATTGTCCGAAAGGGTTACCGCTGACCCGGAACATAAAGGGCTAAGGAAGGAACACGGGTGGGTTTTAGTCAGTGACAGTCTGACACTCCCTTCCGCTCCACCCAGAGCGGGAGGGGTCATTTGATGATTGCCAATCCGAAAAAAAAAAAATAGTGCATGCAAGAAATAAAAGGCTTTTTTATTTATTTATTTATATGAAGACGCTTTTAAATGTCCGATAAAAATTTAACGTGCACGTATTTCCATACATTTTACGGACGTTCCCGATAGTATCGTGACGTTAGAAATAATAAAAGCGGAGATTAACCAAAAAAAATCTGTGAAAATTATTTTTACCATAATTGCCTATAAATTGTGTGAGATTGCATCGCATGTTTCACCTTAATACACAGTATATTTTCAGAGTGCTCCCACTACCGCAATGAAATTTTGCGACACCCAAAATTTAAATTTACATTATTATAGCAACTTTAATTACCGTACGACAATGGGTGTAGAAATTACGCAATTACAAAACAGAATAGGGAAGCCAACACAGTGGTTTGGTACACATGGGGGTCGTATTGTGTTTCGCAAATATTGTGGTGTCTTCCATGTGATACAATTGCTACGTAGGTATGTGAGGCATCGTCGTTGGTATCGTAGTCGAAAGCGGGACTACTGAGCGTGGGGTCCTGCGTACGATTCCCAGGTCGGACAAAGTGTTATTGGGTTTTTCCATTAGGAATTTCTCAGTAACAGCCCGGAGTTTGGAAGTTGGAAGTGCCTCGGAAAGCACTGGTCCTGCACCATCTTTCTCCGGTCGTGTCTGATTGTCGTCCTATTGGACTAAGAGGGTGAGGGAAAAGAGAGTGCACCTGTGTCTGCGCACACAGTTACTATAATATCTCCCGCGCCAAATAGCAGTAATAATAGTCCTCCATGGAGACTAGCCGTCTCCGTGGAGGACTATTATTACTGCGGTATAATGTAAACTGTAGACCTGCAATCATTTTTCGTTTGTTTTTCTCTGTACAAATTGACAAAGATGCTCAAGCCGATTTATCGCTTGACTCAAGTGAACGGTTCACTCAACTGAATATGCATTTTTGTTTCATGCCGCGTTCGTGCGACACCGTCAAAATTATACAAAGTGGAGACGACAATCGTATGACATTCCCAATCTGCTCACAAAACAGTCAAATATACCACAACACAAAGAATGAATTTTTCTGTTTAAAATACCACTGTTTTTTTTTTTTTTTTTTGGCGGGTTAACCCTTCACAAGTGTTACGGCCCGCCATATTGTAAAGAGACAGTTATTTGAATAAATTCTGTAAAGGGTATTTTTCGGTTATGCCAGCGAATAAAATTCTGTGTTCTGAATTTGGCTAAGTAATAATAACCGCACGAGTAGATCGATCAGGTCAAGCTGCGCTAGCCGCGGTTTGTTCGTGGATGGGTGGACATCTTTACATATGACACACACCACACACATCACACACACACACACACACACACATCACACATCTTTTTTTTTTTAGTCCTCCATGTACTAAAATAAATAAATAAATAATATCAAGACTCCTCCGCGCTCCGGAAAGCACGTTAAGCCGTTGGTCCCGGCTGTCATTCGTAGATCTTTGGCAGTCGTTACTGGTCGTCAGAAGCTCGAAAGTCTGACAACCAAACTTATCAAGAGTTATCGTACCTTTAACTTAGTAACTGGGTTGTGGAGGTCAGATAGGCAGCTGCATTTGGTTAGACTGGAAGCCGACCCCAACAGTATGGAAAAGGCTAGGCAGATGATGTTCGTTTACTTCTTTTAATTTTATGGTAAGGTAAAAAGACGTTTAATGTTCTATAAAATGGCTATCATATAGATATATAGAAAATCTTTCAATCGATCTTAAACGTCGGTGAAAGAAAACATCGTGAGGAAACCGGCATGTCCTAGAACCAAAAGTTCGAAGATATGTGACATCTACCAACCCGCACTGGGTCCGCGTGGTAGATTACGGCCCACTCCCTCTCACAAACAGGAGGCCTGTGTCCCAGCAGTGGGATTATTATAGGTTGATTATAGCTTCAAATGTCTCCTGTATTAATACATGGCTGTACATATTCACGGCTCCACAGGGAAACCAGCTAGTTTTAGAAAAACATTAAAAACTGTAGGTTTATTCGTTAATTCTACGTAAATAAAGTAACTTGTGTAAGCCCACCTAAAGTTGAGCCTCGGTCTGTTAAAACTACTACATCCCGTAGGTCCTATCCACCTGTGGCATTGCACCCGCGCCATTTCATAAGCTCCTATGCCTCCAAATGGACGTAAGTCAAACCAGGATCCGACAATAGTACATTAGGATCCAACTTCCCAGTTTGCCTTTCACACTTTTGCCAGAATATGAAGAATTTTCAAGGAAATTCCCAATCCATTGCTTCAAAATTCTTTGAAAATTCGTCTGCTCGACAATGTAAATAACGCAATGAATATTGTTGAGTTGTCAAAATGAATAGCATTGCGATTTTATGTCCGTTGCGCAATTATTACCATCATCATCATCATTTCAGCCGAAAGACGTCCACTGCTGGACATAGGCCTCCCCCAAGCACTTCCACTTCAACCGGTTCTGTGCTTCGATGGAGAGGGCTATGCTTGGAGTTTCCCTGCGTGATCGAATCAGGAATGAGGAGATCCGCAGGAGAACCAAGGTAACCGACATAGCCCGAAGAATTGCCAAACTTAAGTGGCAGTGGGCAGGGCACATTGCTCGCAGAACAGATGGCCGATGGGGCCGAAAGGTTCTGGAGTGGCGACCACGTACCGGAAGACGTGGCGTTGGAAGGCCTCCCACAAGGTGGACCGACGACCTTGTGAAGGCCGCAGGAACCCGTTGGATGCAATTATTATATTATTGGGTATTTATTTGACTATGCTACTGTATTCCTTTAAAAGTATAATCTACATTTTTAAGCATGAACGCACTCTAGAAAACTCCATTAGTATTTTAGTTTCCAGAAAAGGAAACTCACGGTAAGACTTATACTGTGCCAAATAAACAATAAACATTTTTCTTTCTTTCTTCACCGGTTGAATACCGTAACAGAAACAGTTATAAAGCCATTTTTCGCCGTGTTTCGCTATCGTCAATGAAACTAGGTAGGTACCTAAGCAAACGATAAGACTGCGACATTAATTTCCTTAGAAGCTTTAAAAGATCCATTGAAGATTAGAACTAATAAAGCTACTTACTTACAGGTTTCCTGGAAAATTAAATAAAAATCCGAAGGTGAATCGTACTTAGCCTAGTTTTAAATAGAAATAGCCTCAAGGCGCATTCGATGGCGTTGTGAAGCTTTCCGATGAGAAAATTCTGCAGTAGATGTTTTTTATTTTTTTAAATTGCTTTGTTGTGACTTGTTATTCGGTATGGTTGCCTTATTTCTAAATTTAACGCGGTGTTAATACGTTAAATATTCTGTCTAAAGCTAATTCTAATTCAGAGAATTGTTTAGCCCAGGATTCAATTTCTTGGAATTTAACCACCACCTCACCACCCACCACACCACACCACCACCACCACCTCACCCTCCTCACCATCCTCTCTTAAAATTATGGCAGTCGATCATGATCAAAGAAATCAATCAAAGGGCCTGCTTCACCACCTTCAGTAAAGTTCCGATTAAGTTGCTTGGCAGATAATCCTAATTGGCCTTTGCTGTGGTCATGGTCTACACATGTGCCCTTTTGCCCATTTTTGACCTAGGACTTACGATACTTTTTATTTCGATAATCCCACGGGATCGAGACGTATTTGGATGAAACCGCGTGTCGTCCTGTCCCATATAAATTCTGTTCCTGTTAAACTAAAGCGGCTTATTTGTTGAGCAATTTTATCCATCATATTCTAGCGCCAGTCAATGGTATGCACGCTGCCGCACGCTTTCTGAATCCAGACAGGATTACAATTCAGATGAAAACTCGCTTTATACGCAGCCGCTCTATAGTCCGCGCGGAACTAGTTGGCCGCGCTTTAGTTATGTGAGCAGTAGGACGGAGGGGCGGGGCACTTTGTCATTACTCAGCACGTGGGTTGCGAACAATAGGCAACCCCGCCGCCCTCACCCCCGTCCCCACCTAAGGCGCAGCCAACTAGTTCCGCGTGGACTATATTTGAGCTACAGTGCAGATTAAACGGTCCATGGATGAATGTACAGACGCCAGCACATCAAGCTACTACTATACTACTACTACTATCAAAGAAATTTGACAGATTGTAGTAGCTTCTTGTGCTGGCATCTGTACTTAAGAAAAAAATTAAGCTGCCTGTAGTACAAAATTATTTGATCTGACTTGGTTTCTGTACGTCTAGGAAATAATTAACATTTTTTTTTGATAATAATAGTATAAATACATTATCATATCATTGAAAGTTCTAGAGACCTAGAAACAAGTGCATAGTTTGACAGTATTTTTAACCGATTCCTAAAAAAGGAGGAGATTCTCAATTCGTCGGAATGTTTTTGTTTTCACAAAATTAAGTTTTATAATCTCGTACTACTACCCTACAAACCCCTACCCTACTATCCTACAAATAATTTTAAATGTGAAAGTTTGTGAAGATGTTTGGATGTTTTTTACTCAATCACGCGTAAACCGTTGAACAGATTTGAATAAAAATTGGCACATAGATAGACCATTTCCTGGATTAACAAATAGTATACTTTTTATCCCGATATTCCCACGAGATCTAAACTTACGCTGGTGAAACCGCGGGGAGATGCTAGTCCTACATACAAATATTGGATCCCCATTTAATTTCCAACACTAAAGTAAAAATACCCACACTTTCCAATCAGCTTTCTCATTAACCCAAATGTTCCGCTACACTTGCCCAATGTTTTCTTATTTCGATAAAACACGCGAAAAAAAAGGGATTCGAACGAGGGTAGGAAAAATTGGAACAAGAGTTACTACCATGTTTTCGCACAGGAAACACCAACTTTTTTAATAACGCACCATTATGCGAGTTTGGTATCACTTTCGATTCCATATCAGACCACTCTCGTACTTTTGTAACTTTTTCGTTTTTCAGGAGGAATTACTGTACCGATTTAGTTTTGATCGTGTGTATTTTTGTTGGACTCTGTATCGATAATTAATTTTATGGCTTATAATATTGAATTTGCTTGATTGTCTAACATCAACTAGATAATAAAAAAACCACATCTTGAGAAGCGTGTTCGTCTCACTGGCATATTAGTACAGACGCCAGTACATCAACCTACCCGAAACCGTCAAATTTTTCCAATCAACTTTGAACCTTATGCTTTAGCGATAAAGTTGAAAATCGATCAAAGAAATTTGACAGATTGTAGTAGCTCGATGTGCTGGCGTCTGTTATGTACCTATTCGAAATTCCGTGGCAAATATTCAATTTACATTTCTTTGCAAGATTTGAAACATAATATGCAATGTGTAGTAGGTATTAGAAAAAATAAAGAAAAGAATACGTTTATTTGCCATAAACGTGATTTATTCGCAGATAAAGAATACACAAAAAAAGAAGAAATTGGGAGAAAATATGCGTCATATCCTCGCAAAACGGCCAAACACAAGAATTAAATAAAACACCGGCCTTTAAACGTCTATAGGATTGTTTGGAGAAAAAATTCGCGATATTATAATTATTATGACGCCATGTTTTATAATTCTACCGTCTTGTTTGCTCCCCTTGTATTTTTTTTTTATTAATAGCTTACTAAAATACGTAAATAATCTGACAAACAGTAGTAGGTCCGTGTTTGATTAATAACACCACACTTGAGTGAACACGATACCTTCCCAACTCTTGTTTTTAAAATCCCTCATTATTCTGTTTCAAACAAAATACAAAGTAAACAAAGACGACGGCACAGTTGGCGCAGTGGTTAAGCGATTGACTGCTGCGCTGCGTGTCGCGGGTTCGCTTCCCGCACGGAACAAATATTTGTATGACCTAGTAGTTGTTCCGGGTCTGGCTGTTTGTGTACGTGAATTTAAATGTTTGTTAACACACCCACAATACAGGAGAAATTCCTAGTGTGGGGCAACGTTTTTTAAAAAAAAGAAAGAGTGAAGAGAAAGGCGAAATTTTTGGCACAAAATGGCGGAAATAATTTTCGGATATTTTGCATTCAGAAATAGTTTAAAACAATAAACAGTCATTTATTTGGGTTGAGTAGTATTGAATTTTTGTATGGGACAGTTGATTTTTTTTTCGTGGGTCTTTTGGCTAAGTAATAACAGCCGCACGGGTCGATCGATCAGTTTAAGCTACGCTTGCCGCGGTTGGTCCATGGATGGGTGACCATTTTTACATACCAAGACCCCTCCTTGCCTCGGAAAGCACGTTAAGCCGTGGTCCCGGCTGTCATTCGTGGATCTTTGACAGTCGTTACGGGTTGTCAGAAGCCCGAAAGTCTCACAAATATAACTCAGTAACTGGGTTGTGGAGGTCAGATAGGCAGTCACTCCATGTAACATAAAATAAAAATTTAATATAAATGAGCGATTCGTCAAATCAACGTCGATAGGCCACCAAAAGAAAAAGTAAAAAAAAATCTGCAGTGCATCTGTAATTATTATTACTATTTCCTGGTACTGAACTGCAAAAAAACGCCAGAAAATTGGAATTTTGGTAGCGCTTTAGCCTGATAATCACACGGAAGACTTTGTTTACCTTCTTTTAAAAACG
Source organism: Oligia latruncula (assembly GCA_948474745.1). Lineage (NCBI taxonomy): Eukaryota > Metazoa > Arthropoda > Insecta > Lepidoptera > Noctuidae > Oligia > Oligia latruncula. The sequence goes on along the minus strand of OX419693.1, from coordinate 6,055,128 downwards.
GTAACTTGTTTGTTTTTTAAATCAGCTTCGTCTTTTTATCCAACCTTAATTTAACAAAAACACGAAAATTTAATAAAAAAACTTTCACAGTCTAGCTTACAGGATGTTACGTGACCTGAAAGGAAATTTAACTTGTAAGTACAGGGTGTAATAAAACGTTACCAAAGTGTCTAACTCTGAGGACACATTAATAATTAAAACAGCCCAGTATCACATTGTTTCTTAATAATTAACTTCATCAATTTACAAACTAACTAGGTTATAGAATAACCAGAGCAACTGACAGTACCAATTAAAAGTTCCGACACTCTGATAAACTTTAATTAATGTGTTGTCACTTTCACTACCGTTATTAAAGGTCAGCTCGGTCTTCTCTCTCACACTCATGTAGCCGTCATTCGTTAGAAAGAGAGGTTGTACGAAATGCTAAAGGGCAATAAACATGTCTTGAAGCATTAGGCATGCTTATGCGAAATTGATATCGGTTCTGGTCGGAGTTTTCGGAGTTGTAGATCGTTATTTGAGATTTAGTATATTTACGTTTGAATTTATTTATGAACCAGCCACCGTGTCTTTTAGAAATATGTTCTTTAACATCATCTCGCGCATAGAACCCAATCGAATGTCACCATTGTAGCTGCAGCAATTACCACTTCGTATGGAGTAGGATGGAGCAGTAGATGACCAGTGGAAACAGCCGCGACTTACGAGTTATAGGTCGTAGGTCCCCTGACAGGCGCTTTACTTTGCGTAAATTATTTCATCACCACTGTTCTCAAAACGGTGAAGGAAGACATCGTGAGAAAATCAACATGTCATACAACCAAAAATTCGAAGAGATGTGACGTCTACCAACCGCACTTGGCCCACGTAGTGGATTACGGCCCACACCCTCTCACAGAGAGGAGGTCTGTGTCTTAGCAGTGGGAACATTATGCTATGCAGTAGCATGATGACAGGAATATTTCAGGTCTGGAAACAAATAGCCTGGAAGGTAAGGTCGACATCTATAAATGATACTTAGCTCGTATTTTAAACTTGTGGACCGGGTTAAGAATACAACGATCTGTTCCATCATTAAAATAACCCACCATCGTCCTTTTTACTTATTTAACCCAATATCCTATTTTCAGTTAAAGACAGATCTCTACTGATGGTAGCCATAGTTATAGTCATAACTGCCAGTATAATATATTATCATACAGATCGCTACTGATATAGATTATAGGGACGTTAAAACCAGAGATAGATAGGTATTTCTACCTCCAGTATGCCAAAACTGGTGATAGATAGGTAATTGGGTTCGGCCGTCAGACAGTCATGTTCCCGTCTCTATCTTGCATTTGAGTTTGATAGTTGTTTGACAGTGACAGGAATTAACCTATGTCGCGCCCCGCGGTTTCACCCACGTAAGTGTCGATCCCGTGGGAATATCGGGATAAAAGCCTGTGTTAATTCTGGTTATAAACTATATGTGTGCCAAATTTCATCCAAATCCGTTCAGCCGTTTGTGCGTGAAGGAGTAACAAACTTTCGCGTTTAGAATATTAGTGTGATTCTTTTTGAAGGAAATATAACATACATAAATATACACACACAAAGTCCTCTCGATCAAAGGAAAATAAAAGTGTGGATTTTACTGGATAACAAAAGATGATCTGAAAATACAAACACATAAAAACTTTTTAAAGCCCTCAGAATTAATTTTAATCCCTACAGTATCATGGGTACTTTATTTTATACTCCATAAAAGAATATCTCTGGGTAGGTAAATTTAATTCTATTAATATGCTGTGTCATGCTCTTTCTAATTTTATAAAATTCCCGTGGGTGTTATCAGTTAACTAAGAAGTTATAATATTTGATCATGGTTTTTTTAAAGTTTAATTTGCTTTAATCTTAGGTCAAGAAATTTCATTGATTGTTTTTCTTTCAGTCAACTAATTACAGCAGTTGACATGAAAACAGATCACCATTTTCGACACCATGTGGCAATTAAGACCCTACTAGGCAGTTAGGTGTAGAACCTACCTTTCTAGTACGTAAGCTTACTTACTTAAGGTTCTACCAGTGTCCTGCAATACCTGACTCTTCTTCCCTTCTTCTTCTTGTTTCTAAGATTGGTCAGATAATGTAGGGCACTGACGTACACTTACATTTCTGAAAGCGAATTGAATACGGTCGCGTTTGACTACTATCTCACCCGTTATGAGATGATGAGTTCGACAATGGCGCGCGCTTGCTTACCTGCAAGTTACCTTATTACTGCCGTCATAAAGAAAAAGGGCATAACTAAATTGTTTTCCAAAATTGAATAAAAAAACTGGCATTTATGCGCCTTTTTTTCTGATTCCAAATATGTATGACGGAGAAGGTATAGTGTGTCTCGTTATTATCAGTCATATTTTAACTAGTGTGGGCTACTGTGGGTATGTGTTGGTTCTTGCGTAATAGAAAAACGGTTTGCAGTTCAAATCAGATTATTTAATCACAATAGCAAATTACACACTGTAGGTACACGACACAACCAGATACGGAACGCAGGACAGTTTCTGAGCAAATGTTGTTCGTACGATGTCTAATGTCCAAGAGAGGCTTCACATTTTTCTGTCGAGCCGTCGAACGTCCCCCACGAACTCAGGCTAGACTCTGTCAAGCGCCACCAGATGGCGCTGGCGTTCCGAATGGTCGTTGTCGTCACAGCGCTTCCGCCTCGTTGTCAAGTCAACTCCCGTACTAATGATATCTCCGACATGTATATAACTCAATTTTGAAAAAAAAAATTGTTATGCCCTTTTTATTTATGACGGCAGATTATACATTTATATTTAGGTATGTACTCGTGACTCGAGGATTCCTAGGTATCTGCTTACAGTATTTTTATCGCGTAAGTGTAATCATAAGTGAGGCGCGCTTTATTTGTGGTTCCAAAGCGTAAGCGCGAATGTGTGTAAGCGCAGGAGCTCTCGGTATTGTCCGAGAGAATGGCAAAGTTGGAAATAAGTATGTGTGAGTGTACGTTACGTGCTGACACTACCCAGCACATCAAGCTACCCGAAACTGGCAAATTTTCCCAATCAACCTTGAACCTTATGCTTAAGCGATAAAGTTGAAAATCTATTAAAGAAATTTGACAGATTTTAGTAGCTTGATGTGCTGATGTGAGATAAAAAATCTATACATTGGAGAGGGCTTAAATTCGGCTGAACGGCAAAATAATAGAACTACACCAAAGGTGTTGAGTTCCACATATTGTTACACCTTACCTCGATATCCGTGACCTTACCATTACCCAGTTACTGGCTTTCAATAGATATTAGCATATTTTCTAGAATCTGTAGCCAAGTTTATTTAATTCCTGTACCCATTAATTGCCTTTTCAGTCAAAGTGTTTTCATTTACCCTCAAATGAAAACAGGCTAAATAAATATTATTAAAAGCCCTATTTATGTGCCTAAAGGTCAAACTTAAAAATTCTGAACATTACCTCTATCTTTACAGACAACCCTTTCTGTATTAAGTGCCCACTTTTAAATTCCAGGGCACGTAAAAACTCTCTTTTAATAAAATAATCCGTGACAACCTTTTATTGTTTTTGCTTTAATTAATTCCAGACTTTATGGTTTTAATACGCGCCGAAAATTGAAACCCGAAATAACCTTTATCCTAATTAAGCATACCTTCATTAAACTTGAGGCAAATAAAATGACACCTGCAAATATGGTTATCTACCTAATGAAGTACAAACACGCGGAACAGCAGGACTAAGGCCGATTTACATGGAAAGAGGTTCTCGTTCAGTTTGTGGCTAGAACACGCTTATGGGTGATTTACACTAGGTAGATTTTTGCCGTGCGGCTCGTCGCCTGCGACTGAGCATTTTCACGGTCGATTTTAGTAGTCCGCATGCGACCTGTCGCCGCATGACAAAAGTCGAACTAAACTCTACTTTGGAACTTGCGGTTTTAGTCATCTGCGGCCTCGATTTTCGGCGTGCGGCAGAAATCGTGTGGCTATTATTAACAAGAGATTGTTGTTGTGTCTACTGCTCATAAGTGCTGCTGTCATCGTATTCATAGTAAAATTAAAAATGCAGTAAGAATGAACTCATGTAGGTAAGTGACAATTTGGTTTACAGACACCTCGCATACATACTGACTGTCTATACTATTATAATAAAGCTGAAGAGTTTATTTGAGTGCGCTTATCCTCTGGAACTACCAGTCGGATTTGAAAAAATATTTTCGCATCTGATAGCTCATTGTTGAGGAATTAATTATAGGTTATTTAACATCACGCTACGACCCTTAATAGCCGTGCAAAAAAAAAAAGTCAGAAAGAACGGTAAGCGAAAACTACGGGAAGGCGATGGGAATGATGGGATGCGACGCGGTGGCTCGGGGACCGAAATTTAATTTTCATTTCGTATCTTATGAAGTTATGACCCATTTTACGACCATTTGGCTTCATAAAACGAATAAATAATCAAAAGTATAAACCTTTACGAAATTCGAATTGCATTCTTCAAGTCGCATTATAATATCTATGCAATTAAAACCTAAGATGTCGTAAAGTTGAAGTAATAAAGTGAAACTGTAGAGTTACCGACTTCGCCAGATGTTGCATAGTTAGAGGTATTATACTTTAATTAATTGTTTCCTTAACAAATGTTTCGAGTTTAATAACACTTACAAACGAATAGGGATGGTGTATCACGTGGTTCAGAAATAACTTCCGTAGCATTCATAATTTTGTTACAAAGTATTTTGGTCTACTCGTTAATTTTAGATGACAAATTGATTAATAATCATGAGTGAGGTGCTTGTTGAAGTTAATAATGTCATTTATTTCTTTTATTACTTGGCATCGTAGCAATATTTCAATGTTACACGTATGACTTTTTATTTTATTTTTCTTATTAAGAGGAACAGCAAACCGTTACCTACATTATGAAAAAATAAAACTAGTATAACAATATTTGTATTTTCCTAACAATGTAACCCACAACACTGTCCACGAATTATCATAATAACATAAAAAAAAAATCGCCAGGGAAAAAAAAAGAGTTAAAAATAATAAAATAAAAGAACGATGACAAATAAAAATAAATAGTGTACAACCAGGACAGATTTAAAGCGATAATTTGAAGATTACATCTATGTACAGTCACGAGCATAAGTATGTATACACTTGGCTTTATTCAAAGGCGATTTTCTCCTTTTTATTTTGAATGAAATTTTATATTAGTAGGAACATAGTATTTTCGAACCCATAGGTCTATGTAAAGGGTCGTATTTCAACGTTGCGTTCGTTATTTCGTGAAAAAATCGCAATTTAAAGTGGCTAAGTGTTGACATATTAGTGCTCGTGACTGTACATATTACGTATTATTTTTTTACCTTTGAATTTTCCTATTGGGTTATTGTAAATGTCAATATCTACAAAACTTTTATTGTACAAGTCAAGCATGCGGCGGATGGGTGAGCGCAGGCCGGAGTCCGTCGGGTTTTAATTTGAGTAACTATAACTAGCTAGTTAGCTAGACAACCAGCTATTCGTTTGGCTCGTTTACTTAGATTTTTTTCTCGGTTTTGTGGTGTAGTACCTATTATTTTCTTCACGCACACATTCACGGTATGTTAATTTGTACACTTAGTTACCACAAGTTAAACGCGCTTTGTGAGATAAAAATGCTGTTGTTGAAAATGTACCAATAATTCCTTTCTTTTTTATCTTCTATTTATGGTATTTGCTACGGAACCCCAAACTTATGCAAATAATCCATCAACGTAACTTTCGTACTATCCGCAAAATTGATGGCACCAAGTTGTAGACGTAATTTTCCTAAGTTTCTTTTATACAAACTTGTTCATTAAGTAAACATCTGTTTTGGGCAGACTGTGGTAAACAGTTTGTTATGTAAACAATCATCAATTTACTTAGACCTTGATTTGTTCTGAGTAAAGATTAAGTGAAATTGGGTAATCATTTCGGGATAGGTAATCATTGGGGAGTTTGTGGTGCCATTTCTTCTTCCCAGCGAAAGCACTAGGAAGTGGTGAAGGCCGGACGTATTGAGGGACCGTCTTTTGTAATTTTGACGTTAGAAAAACGCTGATTCATCATCATCTGCCTAACCTTTTCTCAACTATGTTGGGGTCGGCTTTCAGTCTAACCGGATGCACCTGAATACCAGTATTTTACATGGAGCGACTGCCTATCTGACCTCCACAACCCAGTTACAGGGTAATGCGATACCCCTTGGTAAGACTGGTTGTCAGACTTTCGGGCTTCTGACTACCGTAACGTCTGTCAAAAATCCACGAATGACAGCCGGAACCAACGGCTTAACGTAGTTTCCGAGGCACGGAGAGGGCTCGGTATGTAAAGATGGTCATCCATCCACAGACCAACCGCGGCAAGCGTAGCTTAACCTGATCGATCGACCTGTGCGGCTGGTATTATTTTGCGACGGGCCCCTCCTATTGACAAAAAGAACTTGCTTTTCTTCAGTTTTTTTTTAAACTATGTTCAGAAAAATCTGAATGCATAAGGAACTTCATGGGTGGGGAAGAAGACATGGGTCATTAGTAAGTATTTACCTACTCGTGTAGAAAGGCCCACAAATGTTTTTGCTGACATAACCTATATCCCAGTAAGGTCGAAAGTTATTATTCCTTGTTACATCATCCCTTTTTTTGTTAACGAGGAAACCCGTTGATTGCGACACGATATATAATTGTTAAAGTTTGGGGGCAAATATGTGTTTCATTTTTGCTCATACATACATAGCCTTCACGCCTTCAGCCCTTGACCCATGTAATTTCAGCCTACCAAGGCAGAAACTACAGAATGCAACTTGCTTCGATCCTTACATACTACTTTCACTTTATTTTGCGCGACTGCTGAGCGGGGTCCTGGGTTCGATTCCAGAGTTATAATCATTAGACTCGGTAATACAACTTGTTAAGTTAGTGTAATTCTAAAATGTCAAGATTTCATGAAGTAGTTATTCAGTGGGATTACCTGGTCTTAGAGAGTTGTGTTGATGACTTTGATGATTATACTAGTAATTCTGTAAATACATATTTGTTACGGCCGCGAATCATATTTTAATCAACGTACAGCTTAATATTGACCAGCAAATTGCAAAAAACATAAGAAAATTTAAATTTCGCGGGCTACCTTAGCGCTTCCCCCTAAGGTAAATAAATATTAGTTCATTTTGGGACCAAAGACAATACAGACTATTTAAAAAAAATAAGTGAAATATGGCCCGCGGATTTCGAAGTCTCTTTGATGAGATTAAAAAAGCGCTCTGTGACGTTAATGCAATAGTGGAAAAACATAAAGAAAAAGCACGCGTTTTTAATACACTGCATTATGGACCTAAAAGCGGTTCAATAAGAGCCACTTAACGAGCAAGTGTGTTGAAAAATTATTTATAGGCACATATTTCCATTTATGTTTCGAGTATTTTGCAAGGCTTTTATCACGGATCCATTACTTAAAAAAATATGAACTTTGTTATGCCAAATATCTTTGTATGGTTGGCATGAAAATATATTTGGCATACATAAAAATATATTTGGCATGTACATATTTGGCATAAGAGGGGGTTGTGGCTAAGAAATAACAGCCACACGGTTCGATCGATAAGTTTAAGCTACACTTACCGCGGTTGATCCGTGGATGGGTGACCATCTTTACATACCGAGACCCCTCCTTGCCTCGGAAAGCACGTTAAGCCGTTGGTCCCGGCTGTCATTCGTGGACCTTTGACAGTCGTTAAGGGTCGTCAGAAACCCGAAAATCTGACAACCATAGTCTTACCAAGTAACTGGGTTGTGGAGGTCAGATAGGCAGTCGCTCCATGTAAAATACTGGTACCTATTCAGCTGCACCCGGTTAGACTGGAAGCCGATCCCAACATAATTAGAAAAAGGGTAGGCAGATGATGTTTTTTGACATAAAAAGGTATTTATCATAATCTCCATAAGTTCACGCCTCGTTGGTCTAGTGGCCGCAAGCGCTACTGCATGAGGTCATGGTTTCGATTACCGGGTCGGGAAAAGTGCTATTGGGTTTTTCCATTTGGAAAGTCTCTCGCTCGCCCCCTATAACACAAGACTTAAACATAACTGGCAAAATGTTTTTGTTTTCAAAAAGGACAATGGGTAAAGTTGTATGGGCCCCGTACCAAAAAAAAAAACATGACTGTAGCATTATGAGCTATGTCGGTATTCGTTGCCCTCATGGAGTAGTTTAATTAATCCTAAGACAGCATGTCTAAATTCACTTGGAGAAAAAGATATGAGAGGAAGTTTAATTGTTTTAATAAAATAATAGGAAACATCTTTATCTTTATTCATTATTGTAATTATCATACTTATATTGCTTCTTATTCAATACTAGCTGACCCGGCGAACTTCGGACCGCCACGCCACAGAATTTTTTTTTTGTTAATTTTTTCCCATGTTTTAATAGCTATTCTGCTATTCGGGGCGGAGACAAATCCAACAAATCAAACATCGGGTTCAGCCATTCTCGGGCTATAAATGGTGTAAATAACCCGACTTTGTTTTATTTATATACATAGATAGAAGATTTATAATCAATTATTTTACTGTAACCTTATGGGCAACTACAGCTTTGTGCCGTTTAGAGTCGAAACGCTCGGGTCATGGGGTCCGAGTGCAAGCAGAGTGAAATTTCTCGCCGGCTGGTCGACACTTCACGTGACCAGAGGGCTGGGTCGTTCTTGGGCCAAAGAATTAGCATTGCCATTCAACATGGCAATGCTGCCAGTCTTCTGGGCACGTCTCCTTCTTATTTTTTTTTTAAATGCATAAAATATTGCTAGGGTCAACGCGATTTTCTTAATTATAATATTTAGCCTTAAAAATGTTTGGTCATTGTATTATGCTTTTAACTCCATACTCTAATTGTGTATGAGGTCTTGCGGTAAGGGCACTACAGGACCTAAACGCAAAAAACGCAAATTTTATAATGCAAGTATATGATCGACTACAGTAAACAAAATCAGAAAAATATATGATATTCTTCAGGATATTTTTCTTCTTTCTTCTAGATAGTGTTCTGTATGCTACTTAGACAGTGTGTTGAAAACAATACAACTAATTTGATAAGATAGAAAAAAATCATGAATACCTCTAAAATCTTTCTTTTTAGAATAAAAACCATACTAATATACATACAATCATTCAGATTATTCTAGAAGCAACATACTAAAGTTTTATTTTTTTTAGTCCAAACAATAGATTTTTGTAAAATTAAATAGATAATTGCTTCATACTTTGCAATAAATTACCAGCTTTGTGTCATCGCGGTTCTATTTCTTTTTTATGCAGTCCGACAGTGACCGAGCTTTAGGTCATGTAGTCCCCTTTATTATGTTACATAATTGTATAGGTGCATCTCTACCTACCCCTTTGGGAAATACAAGCGAGGTGTTATGTTATGTTGATTCAGGCTTATTTTAGTACAGCCGTAACTCGTCACACAAATGACAGTTCTTTATAACCCTTTCCTTTCATAACAAAAGATAACAAAATAAAAAACAACGAGCGGCATTAACGATCACGCGTAGGATATGAGATAAATCTCGATACACAAACACATCCTGGAATAACAAACAGCTAAATTTTTCCTTGAGGGCAACATTAAATTTTTTTTCTGTAGCACCGAAATCAATTACAAGAGTCTTAGCTCTATTTTCAGCGTAGACAGAGTAATTTATTTATTTATTTAAGGATTTTGGAAGACTTACAGCTAAATACAATAGTGATAAATAACAGTATTATAATCTGACAGCCAATTACAGGTCTTCACGTCTAGAGCTTGTCTGGTATAAAAGTACTGTGGATCAAAATATACACACTGCAAATAATGCAAAAAAAAACATAAAAATTTGCAAGTAGATCATCACCTAAAATATGTAAAAACTAATATAATTGCAGCCGGTTATTTCCCATCAAACCAAGATGTTAAAAATTAAATAATCTATAGACTCATGGTATCCGTGTCACCGAAACGGACAAAAAATTCCGGCAATCTTCATCATACTATCATTTTTACAGCTTATTACACTGCACCTTACCATTTTCACAGTTGCGCAAATGTACTATTATTGAATTATGCACGAAAAAGATCTTGTTTTCCGTTTAATCGCGGTGTGGTTATTATTATTTCATTCATAAACGTCAAACTTGTTGTGCACATTGATGTGCTTAGCCGACACGCAGTAAGGGACAGAGATATTCTTACTCTGTCTCTTTTCTTTGCTAGTGACGTTAATATATTTCTCATTTTCTTGTGCGAATGAAAAAGAAGATAATGCAGCAGTCTATAGTTTACTCTGTCTACGATTTTCAGGGTTACCGGAATTGTTTTATTATCTTGGGTTGGGGCTATTATTTATCGGTGTTACTCTTAAAAGTAATAGTGGGCTTAATGTTGACGGAAATGACGTTATCATTAGTCACAGGCATTTATTATTTCAGTTTTTTTTCCTGACCTTCACTGAAAGAAATAAGCAGTAAATAAAAATGAAAAAAACGTTGATCTGAACTGCTTTAAACAGTTCCATATGAGCGTAACGTTCAAAATAGTATTTTTTACTGATCCGAAAATAAGCTTGAGGCAAAATGTTACCGTCATGACAGTAAACTTTAACGTTTTAAGTAGCTAAAAGGTCACATAATTTACTGTTTTATTCATTTGGTTATATCGTTCAAACCATTGAAATTTACTTACATTACTTACAGTAATGGTGGTTTCCCTTTTTTTGTTGTTTTTTTAATTACATAATTATTATTATGTATGTTCAATCATTAAAAGTTACTGTCTTTTATTGTTTTACAAACATTTCTTCTTACTGTATAAAGTCAGTAAGTCATAATGAACGCTTTAATGTGGTGTAGTAAGAGATATTTTTTTTCAGTAATATCCTAAAAGTAATATCATCAACCGATCACTGTTACTGTCAGCCTGCATAATCCCACTGCTGGGCATCACGGCCCAACCCCCATATACGCCTATGGTAGTTTGACAACCGATCACACTTTATTAATTTCACATAAGATTTGAACTTCTGCCCGGGTCAGTCGAGGCGAGTTTATCAAGCTAGGTATCAAGATGAGCTAGTAAACTAGACCACTAGTCACTCTGGCTTCGTTTATACAGAACTGTCCTCATTTTTAGGCTAGTAAATTAGTGAGAAAGATAGTGAGATTGTTTAACAAGTTGGGGTTCTATTTTTGAGCTAGTAGCGCACCCACCACCGATTTTACTATCCTGGTTTATGTACTAACCTCGTGTGACTGACAAAGCTAGTATCCAATCGGATCACTTTACTCTACGGACTAAGTTACTGCTAGGCTTAAAATTTCCTAGAATTGTGTAAACAGCTACAACATGAGCTAAGTACCTACCCACCGGTACCCTACTTACTTGCTATCCGTGCTTCACTACTAGCCTCGTGTAATCCGGGATAACTTACAGAAAAGAAAGCATTAAATATGGTCCATTACGAAAACATACAGCACACTGGGTAAATGTTTTCGGGCATAAACCCAAACCTTTTTGGAACCACATTGCGATCAGTTTGTTTGATTTTAGATTATGCTAATGCTAACACACTATGCAGTGATTTGTGGTCGGACACAGTTGCAGTTTATACTGGCTGTTTTTAGAACCACTGACCGTATGTGAACATCGAACGTGGAACGGAATTTGAATGATGCGAACTGTGACGTCATCGGACCGGTAGTTATTACATTTTTGTCGCATGCCAGTTATTTTCATTATAAATTCAGGCCCGTTTTTTTTTCACCGAAAATATGGGTATTGTACTCTTCTTCTTCTAGTTTCTCTCGCTTGCGCAGTCTTAACAAATCACAAAGGTAGATATGAATCGAATTAATGTGTTTTCGATAACTAAGACCATTCCTAATATTGAGGCTATTTAGAAAGTTGTTTTCTTTTATACTTAATAATTCTCTGCCAGATATTTACAGCAGTGGCTTGATAGGCCAATTTTATGCCTAGGCTAGCGTTTCTTCTAGATGAAAACAAAGGAATAAATATGGAAACAGAATTATTGCCACTTATGGAAAATTGCCTGTGGCTGGCTTAATGCTACCTCCGTCAATGACTTAATACAAATAGACGCGTTATGCATGAACATCAGGGCACTCGAAAACAGCATAAATACTATCGGTAGCTAAATAGCTACTTATACACATGAAGAAAGGAAAAGAAAATTAAATGTCATCTACGGAATTTCTGTTGTTAGAGAGAGATAAATATATTTATTTAATTACGTTGTCATTCTGTGGTGCATGCCGTGTATTCATTGGCCGAGCGAGTACCAAAGGAGGCATGTGAAGAAAAATGGACTAGACACTCTTTATTATTTTCGGCCCTTAAAAATATTTCGCAAGAGTAATTAGTTATTGTTAATTAATTTATATCATTTATAGTATTTTGTGGGTAGCCAATCGTCTTCACGCCGTTGAGCCCTTATAACGCTTAACTACTTTTCACTCATAAGCCCATCTTTAGGTAGGTAATCTAATAATTCATCAAAATAAAAACATTGTAGGTTTTATAAATACTGAGGCAAAGTATCCCACCTTGCCCTAACGGCACGTGACTTACCTACCTCATGCGCCAGCCGCCATTAGAAGGCATCGAAAAAAATTTTTTTTTTTTTTTTCTTGATACTTACCTACGCATGAAATTATACTTTTTTATCTTTCTTTTCTGTTTTTGAAGTTCCAATTAACTTCAAAAACAGAATACAAAACTGAACTCGCATTTCCGTCCACATCCATACTTCAATACTAATATTATAAATTCGAAAGTAACTCTGTCTGTCTGTCTGTATGTTACCTTTTCACGCCTAAACCACTAAACGGATTTCGATAAAATTTGCCAGAGAGATAGATTGCATTCCGGGGACATAGGATAGTCTTTATTCCTGTATTCCGCCGGGATCGAAACCGCGGGGCGCAGCTAGTGTCAAATAAAAAAGAATAATTTACTACTCGTTTATTTGAGAGGGTAGTCAACAAAACTTTTTAGTCAAAAAAATTGGCTGGAAACACTGGAAAATATAGGAAGTGCACGACAGAATATCCTTTGTGTTCATTTTCTTCTCATATCTGGGTACTCTTGGCAGGCGTCCAAGTTAAGGGTAACGGATACAGCCAGTTATTGTGTCAGCAACGATTTCTGCTTTCTTGCTTTTTCTTGCGTTAGGTAACTTTCTCGTGCGATAAGATAAGGAGTTGATGTTTAGGAGGCAAAGGTTTCAACATTGCAGCATAATTTTAATGTTGGAATGGTACTATGGGACCAAACCTTAAATCGAGCAAAAAAAATCAGCTGTTCCCTACATTTTGAAGAGTGATACTGATTTTTTTTTCGCGATTTCAGGTTTGGTCTCATAGTAAAAGTTGTTTATAATGATGAGGTAGGGTTATTGGTAAAACACCAACAACCTTGTAGGACTGGATTACTAACATCGTATACAACAATTTTTGGTCTTTAACTTTATACAAAACATTACATTTACCAAAAAAAAACCTCAAGATTTCGTTGTTCTGTCTAACCCCCGTTACCCTCCGCTGAATTCTGTGCTAGACACGGCAGTTTGTTTACCTAACTAGCGCTTTCTTTTGCTTCGCGTAAAGTTCGTAACCAGAAAATCTAAAAAAAAAATATTTTTGTTTATAAGTCTGATGAATTAATTAACAAAAGTCATAGAACAAAAGTTGTTGTTTATGAAGTTAGTAATATAGTTCTGTGAGGTTGTCAATGTTTTACTAATTCATTATTCATAATCAGCCTATGTATAATGTTCCCACTGCTGGGACACAGGCCTCGTCTCTGTGAGAGGGTGTGGGCCATAATCCACCACACGGGCCCAGTGCGGATTGGTGGTTGTCACATGTCTTCGAATTTTTGGTTCCAAGACATGCCGGTTTCCTCACGATGTTTTTCTTCACCGTTTTGAGAGCAGTGGTGATGAAATTAAATATACAAAGTAAAGTGCCTATCTGGGATCGAACTCACGACCTAGGGTTTTACCAGTAACCGTGTATTTTTTTTATTTTAGAATAGGTATTTAACGGCCGAGGGAACAAGACACCTAGATCGCACTGGCATCGAATCAGAAGTCATCATAAAAAGAAGACTTCGTGGAAGCTTCGGTTAACTACATGCGTTAATTGTAAAAAATATGTGTAAATATTTTGTTATAGCTCTTCTTCTCTTTAGGAGTAAGTGTTAATTGTCTTATTTGTATGTATTCTACAGGGCCGTCTTTAACCTATTGGAGGCCCTGGGCACATAAGGATCACGGGGCCCCTGATACTTAAGCAAATTTCTAAAATATTTCAATTTTTTTTTTATTTCTTTACTGTCACAATAAACGTATAGATACCTAATTGTTATATGATTTGGGAAAGTAACCCTTAGCATTCACAGATTAATGCTTAAAATTCGCACTGCCATCAATTATTTGGTCATTGAACCGGGTACTAATAATGCGTTGAATGGAACGGCGCGGTGGCGGCTGCAAAGAATGAGTTTTTGAGGGCCAGGCCCCCGCCGAACGCCCTGACCATTTGCCCAGAGTGCCCAATGGAAAAGAGGGGCCTGCTTCTACATTAACATAACATCACGCCTTGATTCCTAGAAGGGTTGAGCAGAGGTGTACCCACACACTACACACACACTTATATTTGGCCAGTTATAATATGTTTAAGTCCTTGTAATTGGGGGCGAGCCTATTGCCATCGACCGGGCTCAATTCCAGGCTCCTGCTGCTATTGAGAAATTCCAGATAGAAAAACCCAATAACATTATGCCCGACCTGGGAATTGATCCCAGGATCTCACTAGCGCTTGCGACCACTAGACCATTAAGGCAGTATATTTTATTCATTCAGTTTGCCGTATGTCATTCATCATCATCATCATCATTTCAACCGAAAGACGTCCACTGCTGGACATAGGCCTCCCCCAAGCACCTAAACTTCGACCGGTTCTGCTTCTCGCATCCAACGGGTTCCTGCGGCCTTCACAAGGTCGTCGGACCACCTTGTGGGAGGCCTTCCAACGCTACGTCTTTCGGTACGTGGTCGCCACTCCAGAACCTTTCGGCCCCATCGGCCATCTGTTCTGCAAACAATGTGCCCTGCCCACTGTCACTTAAGTTTAGCAATTCTTCGGGCTATGTCAGTTACCTTGGTTCTCCTGCGGATCTCCTCATTCCTGTATATATGTTCCGTATGTCATTACTTCCCAGAATTTTATCCTTATTAGGGACACTATCGAATGGTGTATTATAACAGTGTTTTTTTATCAAAATCAACGGATTCGATTCCTGGCTAGAAATATTGATTTTTCAAAAATACAATGATGCAGTTTTAGTTTTCATCAAAATCGAGCACGAGACTCCTTTGAGTACTTTTCGATATTCCTCATAGTTTTGAATTTGGCCATCTACGCCCACTTGAAAAATTCACCCTGTATCCTCACCTACCTTAGAGAAGTTTTGATTTGATCTTATACCTATTGATTCAAGAATTGCTTTATGTTATTATTAGATATTAAGTAAAAAAATGGCCTATTAAAAGCCTATCAAAAAATCATATCATATCAGAAACTCGACAGACCAGGTTCGATGAAGACTCCTTAGAATAGACTTCATAGATTTTTACCTACTTTCGTTTTTACTAAATCTATTGGTACCTATTCTTATCTTTTTTTTATTATAAAATTTTCTATTTATTCTATCCATATTAAAATATAATTTTTATTTATTTTCCCTGTACAGTCACGAGCACTAATATGTCAGCACTTGGCAACTTTAAATTGCGATATTTTCACGAAATAACGAATGCAACGTTGAAATACGACACTTTACATAAACCTATGGGTTCGAAAATACTATGTTCCTAATAATATAAAATTTCATTAAAAAATAAAGGAGAAAATCGCCTTTGACTAAAGCCAAGTGTATACATACTTATGCTCGTGACTGTACGTATTGTTTTACCCTAGATGTATGTTGCAGAGACACTTTTTAATGTTGACCAACTTTATTTGCTAACCACTTGCAGCAAAAACTATATCCTATTTTTTTTGACGAACTTTTTTACCTTCCCACCTGCTACCCATTTCCAATACCATTATTTTTTCATAAGCTAGCTATAAGTAAATACACGGAGAGATAATTAAACTCCTGTAGGTAGTCACAGTTCTATAAACTTACGACTTATCCTTATCCATATCGAACCATCTATAGCTATCTATTCATAAACGTTCCGACACGCTTCCGTGCCGAATCGAACATCAATCAATGATAACAGAAGGGTCCTCTAAAGACTGTTTACAAATCTAAAACCCGAAAATCAAATAGACGACCGCGATTCTTCCTACAGCTATTTGCTGTCAAGGGTAAGGCAAATTAGTAATTGAAAATGTTCGACTCGACAACCCGTCGACTAGTTATGAATGGCTATGAAGTTTAGCCCTTTGTTATAGGTATCTGTCGACGACTTCGTTAAAACTGGATATCTTCCACCGATATTATAATATTGACTTCACAATCAATGGGTAGTCAACAGCAAAAGTAGATGATCAAAGTCAGAAATTCAATACTATTGAACGAAGTTCGCGTCGAAGTGATTCAAAAGTATTCTACGTAGTAAGTATTCTAAGTAGTAGTACTTCGACGCCACACAGTTCTGACGCGAACTCCGTTCATTAGTATTGAATTTCTGATTTTGATCATCTACTTTTGCTGTTGACTGTACCCACAGTAATTGTATTACCTCTGACAGCAGCAACCTAAATACAACCTTAGTGTAATGTAAATAAAGATCGCTTTGACTTTGACAGGCTTTTGAGTGGCAGCGACCCAACTGCTACCTTATTTCAACGATAAATAAAGTGGAGTTTCTTGCCCATTATTCTCCATACGACTGATTTTGACTGATAGTCAGTGGGAACAACCCAAAAGTAACTTTATTGTAACGATAATAAAGATCACTTTGACTCAGAGGAAAAAAAACTGTGAACGGGCTGTAGCTGTGGTGGGTATTAATATCTTGTTTAGATATCACCTAAAATGAAACTATATATATAGAAAAAAGCAGACTCTTAGCAGGTCAAGCTTTTAGATATTTTAACCAGAATATCTAAAATTTTGAATTGGATACTTAGTAAGCAACATTTTTAAGTAAGAAATCTTTAGGGAGCTGGTAAAAACCGCTTGTCTTGAACAGACGTGTTTCCATTAACCATACTTTAATAGGATTGGGCGGGTCACTTCAACCGCATGCATAGTGACTGCTGGGCAACAGTCTCCAGATGGTGGGTGCCTGAGAATGGACGGCGCCGCCAACGCTGGCCCAGGAGAAACGACCTAGACGCTTACCACATGGGTTGGATCGAGATGGCTCTGGAAAAGGATGCCTGGCAGGAATTGGGGGAGGCCTTTGCTCAGGAGTGGGACAGTGTAGGCTAACTTCGAAAAAAAAAAACAAAACTAAGCGAAACTACCTAAGTTCAATTGTTTTATTGTTATTACTACAGTACAAATTGTTGTTTCATTGTTGCTAACAAGACTGAAGGCCACCTGATGAGACAACTGTGCGCAGTGCATGTGTTGTTGTCAGAAGTCTCCAGAAAATTGTGTAATAGGTTTTAGATTTATGACTGATGCTGACTTTCCCATAACCAGATAAATTTTATTCAAGGAATAAAATTGTCGTTTGACAGTTTTTGTATAAAAGAACTGTCAAAATTTCAAAAATATTCCTCGAATAAAGTTATCAGATGATTGAAAAATCAGGCCTTTTATACTTTCATAGTTCAAATAATACTAACAAAATAATGGGTAATGTGCCTGAAATAAAGATGAATACATAAAAAATACACATGTTATGTTCAAAACATTTATTACTCTCTGCTTTCAATGTTGACACAAGTTTACTAATCCCCACTTTACCTCGGTAAAGCTTTAGTAACACATAAAACACGAGCAACATCAAATTAAAATACATATATTTGGTTATGACAGGTAAGTATAGAGATAGAATATTCAAATATTGTTATAACTAAAATATAGAATTTATAACACAGAACAAGAAACAAATTCATCATGTTTTGGTCGGAAATGTTTTCGCAGGTAGGTAAATAGAGACTTTTATAAAATTACAGTAATTTTTTTACAAATTTGATAATTCCTAACATATTTTATGCATCTTACTTATTAGAAATTGAGACGCTTAAGGCACAGCAAAATTACATCTATCTAGAATATACAACTATTATAGACACTCTTGGTAACAATCTTTATTCTATTTCGCAAATTGTGATATGTACAAAAATATTTCCATCTTTATAATCTAGCATTATTATTACTATAAAATTGAAATTAAAACGTTCTGAGTATACATTGTATACAAAATTACTTAAATGCATTGGTGTGTGATGAAAGTAATAAATAATACAGAAATTATAAATAAACACAGCTAAATACAACTAAACTTCCCGAACAAAAAGCAGATTACACAAAACGATACACTGAACAGAAATACGTCTTTTGAACTCCACTCAATTATTGGCACAATTTCACTATATTTAGTCTCAGTGTCAATAAGCATCGGCTCCACTTCTAGAACCGATATTCCTCAAATCAGGCATGCGTGTTGTCTCTTCGCTGTCTCTCCAGCTGTTTTCTATGACTGTGGCGTTTTCTAGCTATTATTGCTATTAATATCACAACGACTGCCAGAGCTACCGCTATTCCTATCCACCAGTAAGTATTATACGACGCCTCTTTCGTATTTACTTCTTTTTGGTCCCCAGCAGCTACAGGATTCTTTATCTCCAAAACTCCTACAGTAGATGTTTCGACGCTAAACTTAGAATTTGATTCTTCACCTGTATCGATTACGTTATCTACAATATCTTCGTGAGTTTGTTTATTTTCTTTATTTTCTTGGTTCTCTGCTGATGATGGGATCTCATTTTCATCAGGCACCGGTTCTAAGACTTCAACATAATCGTCGGAGCTGCCGCTGTCTGTTGACGGTTCTAACTGATTGTCTAGGTATTCATCTAAAAACTTGTAGTAGTCTGTTAGTCCCGTGTATTCTAGGCCGTATTCTCGCTTCGCTAGTAGATCGCTGACCATCTCAGGCCAGACGGTGCCGTAACCTTGTATCATTGCGTCTCTGTAAATATATTTTAAATTATAGAAATTGCAAAACAATATTTGGAAATATGAAGAGTTAGTTTAAAAACAAGAAATACTTACATTAATCGATCGTTATTTTCAGCTACATGTTCTATTAAGTCCGATTCATCCGACGCTAGTTCTTCAGCAAAAGACTGGTAGATTTGGTACTTTAGAATTAAACCCATGAATTTTCTGTAACAGAAAACTAGCATTAAGACGACATTCAAGGTAATTCTACTCTTATTCATCAGTTTTTGTTCAATTATACTATTTTTTAATTTACTATGTAGTAACTTACCCAATATAAGGTTTGTTAAACATCATATAGGGGTCTCCGAGGAAATCACTGTCACCGGTTTCAATGTTGGAGAAATTCTTACGGAAGTCGCTCCAACTACTTGGTATTTTCGCGTACGGTATAGCTCCCATTAAAACTTTTATTCTCCATTCGTCGGCTGCCAAATAAAAGTTTAGTCTGAAAGAAAAATACTTCGATAAAGTACCAAGTGCGTAACATAAGACAAAGTTACACGCTAAGGTAATAAAAACTTACTTTGGTAAATCTCTCAGAGCCATAATCAATTGTAAGACAAGGCGATGATGGTTCGGATTGTTGTTGAAAGTTTCTGACGAGAACAGGCCGGCTTTGCTCAGGGCATGTGGGTTCAAGGAAAGTAGCGACACGAATCCAGGGATAGCTTCATACACAGCTGGAACAAACAACGTGATGAGTTGCGAAGTTCTCAAAGAAGTAACTTCAGAACTGGAACGGAATCTTACCAGAGTAGCGGGAAGCCTCTCTTAAAATATAGGTGTTGTTGCTATGTAAATTAATGGTCTGCTTGTAGACTATCTTCATGACCGCTTCGTGGGCTTCAATGAAGTTGGCTATGCTGACATCTTTACATGTTATTGCTCTAACTTTGTTGGGTTTGCACCAGTCGACTAAGGTCGGCGGACAAGTACTATTGAACACCGATTCAGTCCAAATATCTGGGTCTGCGTCTCCTAAGTTTAGCGCTTTGATGAGTTTCGCTGCTTGTTTGAAAGCTTCTACCCCGCCCAAGTTCTGTGAAATAGATTTATCTGTTATAAATAATACACATTTCATCCTTGTTTTCCTGTGAAAATGTTAAAGGCAATGAAACTGAAAGGTCGCATTATCCCGGTATTACAAAAAAGGGCAACCCCTTTTAAGCAATAACAGGAAAAAAACAGCTTTAATTTATGTTTCTTCAAACCCATTTCCAATATTATGTTATGACGTCAATATTATAACAATAAAGTGAACTCACCTTTAACTGAAGATTTGCGTGTACTTTCTGGTAAATCCCCGCATGTTTTGGTAGTAGACTTTCTATTAGATTAGACCAATCATCTCCTGTTAGCGATCCTGGAAATAAGTTTCCCAGTAAAACATACGTCATAATTAGGTGTCTATTGAATTTGCTTTCGTTGTTAGTCGGTCACTTACGTTTTTGGAAAGACCTTTATAGAAAAGAGGTACACTTTTAGATAATATTTTTGACCCAAATGTACACTCAAAAACTAACATTTGATTTAATATCACAAGGGAGCGTAAGTCTGAATGAGCCACAAGGGACTAATAGTTTCTCAGAAATACTTTACTAGCCCTAAAATAAAACTTTATAGAATGTAAATCTTGAGAAAGGGTTGTACAGTTCTCAGGGGTACCACATGGCAAACAATTTAAAGTTTTCAGAATGTGGTCTCTAGACATTTATGAATAGCATTAAAGCACGGATATCTATGCATTAAAGTCACAAAGAATTTTCATTCAAAATTAGTTGAAACTTGAAATGAATTATTCTCATTTATCTGGCGTCAAGAGCAGAGAGTTTGATTTGCTTAATTATTCTTTTATGATGAAAATTAAGACTGTGCTTCCCGTTATTCTTTTTTATTAATTGCGTTGTGGCTGTACTTGGTTCATAGGCTAGAGATTCTCGTTACTAGCTGAACAAAACAAGTGCAATTGCCTAGCTTTAAGTTACCTTCCGAGCATTGAAACTATTTATTCTGTTCAGCGGCTGCAACAACTTTGCAGGTTTTAATTTTAACTTCGACACAACTTTTGCTGTGGTGTATTCAGCATGTGTGTTTTATTTAAAGAGGCTTTGTTTTAACTTTATTATCTGGAAATATAGCCTTGGGAAAGAACTTCAAGTATTTTTATTAAAATTTCGTTGAAATTCACATTGCTCTTAAATATAAAGGTAAAATATTCTTTAAAACACGTACAATATTTTTTCGGGCGATGTCAGAAAACAAAATACCGTCAATTTTTTATTCCGTCAATTTATTATTCCTCTAATGGAAACTAAGTCTATGGAGGTACTTACTCAGTAAATGTACCGGTAGCGGCTTGCCGACAGCGTCAGAGCCCTTGAGCCTAAGTGCAATGTATTTGTGAAGCTTCAAGTAAAGAGGTTTCACATTTTCCCACAATTCTCGGGCCTTTAGTATGGCACCTTCGTACTCGCCCAGGGCATCCCAATATTCTTCTACGGAGTTGTAGTCTGTGGAAGAGAAATGTTGTTATTGTTTGTCAAGGAATCATATCATTTGAAGGTTAAAAGTTAAGGAAATGGAAATTAATTGTTTATGAAATCGACAATTTGCCGGGTTATAGTCATTTCCTACAACTGTCAATGAATGACAGTTTGCGGAATCTTTAAGTTGGTAGTCACTTTGATAAACAATTAACTTCCCTGTCTTTACCTAGAGAATGATGAGGATAATTCTGGTGTAACTTTAGTTGACTTTGAACTATTATAGGTACCTAC
The DNA here is from genome assembly GCA_948474745.1 of Oligia latruncula. Classification (NCBI taxonomy): domain Eukaryota; kingdom Metazoa; phylum Arthropoda; class Insecta; order Lepidoptera; family Noctuidae; genus Oligia; species Oligia latruncula. Next base: position 6,033,040 of record OX419693.1, on the reverse strand, counting down.
ATCTAAAATGGTACAGTCAGCAACAAAAGTCGATTAACCCTTAATTTTTTTATCAATTAATCAATCAAACATTTATTTTTATAACACTTTTTTCTCAGTTATTGAGCAAAATATTAACACTTCAATTTTTTTAATCTCAGTTATTGAGCAAAATATTAGTTCAAAATTGCAGCAGCCTTAAATTAATTATTTTAGATTTTGAAAGCTGTATACGATAAATTATATGCATTGCATGTTTTTATATTTTAGTTATACATCCTTTTTAGGGTTCCGTAGCCAAATGGCAAAAAACGGAACCCTTATGGATTCGTCATGTCTGTCTGTCTGTCCGTCCATATGTCACAGCCACTTTTTTCCGAAACTATAAGAACTATACTGTTGAAACTTGGTAAGTAGATGTATTCTGTGAACCGCATTAAAATTTTCACACAAAAATAGAAAATAAAAAACAAGAAATTTTGGGGGTTCCCCATACTTAGAATTGAAACTCGAATTTTTTTTTCATCAAACCCATACGTGTTTATCTATGGATAGGTCTTCAAAAATAATATTGAGGTTTCTAATATTTTTTTCTAAACTGAATAGTTTGCGCGAGAGACACTTCTAAAGTGGTAAAATGTGTGTCCCTGTAACTTCTAAAATAAGAGAATGATAAAACTAAAAAAAATATATGTTGTACATTATCATGTAAACTTCCACCAAAAATTGGTTTGAACGAGATCTAGTAAGTAGTTCGCCGGTGAAAATTTAAAAACACATGATGGTACGGAACCCTCGGTACGCGAGTCCGACTCGCTCTTGCCCGGTTTTTTTTACATTTTCAGACCGCCTAGTCCAAGTTTCAACCTCAAGTCAATGTTTTAAATAAGTAATTAGCACATATATTTATTCTCTTCCCAACTTTGTCTTCAACTTCAGCATTAAGCTTCTCGACAATATGCGATTCTCTCGCAGCTTCATGGCCGACGAAAGTTTCTAATTTTGCCTAGTTATGTACTTATTGACAAATTCTAAATGGGTTTCCACGAAAACTCCCAGGGGCACGCGGGCGGTGCGAACATAAATGTTAGTTTAATTAATTACAAAATTAAGATTTATAACAGAAATCCGCTTATATAAATACGCTTACGTAACAAATTAGAAACATAATTTCCTTAATAAAATCGAACTGGATTGGTTCAGTTATATTTGCTTGTTTTATGAGATAATTATAGATACTTCGCCCGAGAAGACAAACTAAAAAGACATTGGAACAGCATGAGAAAGCCCAGTAGCAGGACAAGGTTAATAGGCTAATCAGTAGATTCCCACGAATTTACTTGCCGGGCGAATCGTCTCTTTTATTTTTTTTTTTCTATTGGCGACTCGCACTAAGTTAAACTACCTACTTATACTTTATAACATAAAATTCAAAATGTGCCAATTGCTTATTACATATTTCTGGAGTTGTTGACTCGCCCACAAATATACTAACTTCGTGCTATTCTTTATAAGTGACGATTCGCCCGTTTCGAGCGAAAAAATTCGTGCGAACAGATTAATAAGCCAGTTAATTTAAAAAAAAAAATATACTTCCGTGGTTCCTCTCAAAATCATGATTTAGTTATCGCCATTAAATAATGTTTTACAATGTCTGTTAGCACATTAATCATAATAAATATACTTCAAAGTTTATATCGCAGCTGAGTTATCTTTTAACTACCTAATAAGATTTCAAACTTATATAAATTCAACGTTATTTCCGCAGCTAAAGGAAAAAACAGCTACCTAATGGCTCATCATATTCCGCTTTCGTTAAAGCACGAACTACATAGCATTACATAGTTATCATAGGGAAATATTTAACTAATCTGAAAGCTAATTCCCGTAATTAAAAACGTTCGAAGTCTAGTCGAAATCAATGTCAAAAACTTGTCAAAGATGTAGGGAAATTAGAGGTATTTTTGAAAGATTGAGACTGAGATCAGACTGTGAACGTTCTTAAAATTACTAGAATTGCCCCGTTTTTTTTGGGTGGGAAATCATCAAATGACCCCTCCCGCTCTGGGTGGAGCGGAAGGGAGTGTCAGATTCTTACTGACTAAAACCCATCCATGTTCCTTCCTTATCCCTTTATGTTCCGGGCCAGCGGTAACCCTTTCGGACAATCCCGCTGACCCTAGAATTGCCCCTCAGATGAGTACTGGTGGCCCAGTGGTAACGGCTGCGAGTTAGCGACTTACGAGTAGTCGTCGATTCAAACCCAGACAGGCGCTTTATTATGTATAAATAATTTCATCACCATTGCTCTCAAAACGGTGTAGGAAAACATCGTGAGGAAATCTATCCTAACCGATACTAGAAGCAAAAATTCGATGACATGTAACATCTACAAACCCGCACGGGACCTCTCGAAGAGTGGAGGCCTGTGTCCCAGCAGTAGGAACATTATAAGCTGTATATCATATGTATAATGTATATACTCGTACATCCAATAAACGTGTTTTTTTTCGGCGTTTTTCCCTTATGGTACGGAACCCTTCATGTGCGATTCCGACTTGCACTTGGCCGGTTTTTGAATGCACCGCTACTAATAAATAACGCCATTATAAACCATAAATTAATGTTTGTGTATTTTCAACAAAATATTTCACTATTATCACAACAAATGACTGTGATAATGGTGAAATATTTTGTTGGAAATAGTAATTTCTCAAATAGATATTGTTAACTAATAGCAATATATTAAATTCATGAAATAATAACGGTGGCATTATCGCTATTAAATTATTGTAATTAATTAGAGCTAAATTAATTGATTAATTAATCATAATGTTTGCCTGAAATGTTATATATCATGTATGAGCCATTACTGCGATTTATAAATAAATCACTAGATATTTATTGGTTGTATTGTTGTGTCATATATTTCTAATGATTTATTGTCAGGTACATGAGAGTTCCAATTTATGTGTCGTCGAGTGCTTATAATATTATACGTTCTGAGTTGAAATATGATACAGTTAAACCTTTTTGATATTGATCTCAGTCGATTTATGGAAGATTTTTTTTATACAGGGTGTAATTTTAATCACCATTATCCTCGGGCTCATTGTACTCATCATTATAAACAACTTTTACTATGGGGCCAAACAAAAAAAAGTGAAAAAAAAAATCAGCTGTTCTCTCTCTCAAACTCGTCAAAATGTAGGGAACAGCAGATGTTTTCTTCGCGATTTCAGGTTTGGTCCCATAGTAAAAGTTGGTCATAATGTTAGGTACAATGACGCCTTAAGGGGATAACGGTAATTAAAAATTACACCCTATAAACAGGATGTCAGGGACATCAACGCATATCCTGTTGCCATGATTTAGTAGGTACGATGATTCTGAACCCACCTGGCGCTGAAAATTTTCGTCGGTAATTACAAAAAAAAAATTGCTGTTCAGTACATTTTGGTCGCGTAGGCTAATTGCTGAATGGTTACTGTTTCTACCACTCAGTAATTGAGGCACACTTTTTCAAACTTCTTGCAATTTTATTTAAACTCAACGTTATTTCCACAGCTAACGGAAAGAACTGCTCATCAAAAAAAAAAAAAAACATATATATAACTATCAAACATTTTCAAATAGTAACGGAGGAGTTTTTTGCCCATACGAAAACTATCTTTTGGAAGGGGCGACTATCAATTCTATGTATTTTATTGTAATTTCTGACGTTAAAAAGTGCCTTTAATGTGAATTTGTGTGTGTGTTTATATGTTTGTTACTTCTTCACGCTCAAACGGCTGGACCAATTTTGATAAAATTTGGTATGGAGGTAGCTGACACCCTGGATTAACATATAGGCTACTTTTTATCCCGATATTCCCACGGGATCGAAACTTATGCGAGTGAAACCGCGGGGCGCAACTAGTAAATTATATTCAAGACTAGTTTCTGTCCGCGCTATTGCTTCTTTTTCGCTTATCGTCCTTTCTGACTTTTTTCCTTTTTGCTCGACTACTAAGGTTCATAGCGTGATGTTAAATAGCCTATAGCCTTCCCCAAGAATTGGGCTATCAAATGCAAAAAGATTTTTTCGAATCCGACTGGTAGTTCCCCGTAGGTACATACAAACTTACAAACAAATTTTACCTCTATTATAATATTTTGGTATTAGTATAGATAAGAAAAATATGAATACTTATACAACGTTATTTTTAGTGTATGCGAAACCTTAATAATTATAGTTTGTTCAGAATAAGTAACTGAATCGATTAGAATAATTTTTACTCCATGTTATATTTTGTCCCAAAAATATTTAAAAAAGGTTAAAAGTTGAACACCAAACGACACTAAGTAGGTTATCCAATCTCCGCGCCGAACGGTTAGGTACCTAGGTACTATTATCAATGAGCGCAAGACGGCGCGGCGCGAGCGGCGCGTGTGAGAATGTTTTTGTACGGACAAACAGGTATATAACAGACTTTGTGATTTTTCATGATACAGTTTTGAAATTTTGTACATATTTCTTTACATAAAATTAATAGACACGTGTTTCGGGTTTCGCATATACTTAAAACAACGTTGTATATACATTTTTTTTTATTTAAAGCACGCTACTAAACAAGACAATAATGTTAGATGTAGCAAAATATCCTGCTGAAAAACGTGTCCAGAATTTTGCAAAGGAGTTCTTTACCTACATAACGTAAAACAAAAAAGTCTAAAAACTCAGTGCTTGTTACTTCATTATTTTTATTTCGTTGTACAACGCTTCTCACAATACACCTCCTAAGTTGAAGTGAAACTTAAAACCTCTCATCATAGTTTAAAAGGAAAAACTTGTCTGTCTGGGTCCTTTGTCCTTTTAAACAAACAAAATAAACTAGTATTTTTACAATGCTCGAAAGAATTTTGTTTGTACTTAATGAATTTAGGAGTACACTGTAGTCTGTAAACTGTGTAAACTATACTCAAGTGTCTTTTATGCTTTCTTTTTTCAAAATGTTTTTCTTTTTTAAAGATTTTCTTTTTAGCCGACGAAAAAAAGGAGATTCTAAAGTCGACGCGTAATACAATGCCCTTCAAAAGTTAATCGATAGTTTTTCACTTCACCTGTGATGCCATATTATGACTTAAAATAAAAAATAATCAAGTACTCTAAGGAATTGCTAGATAATTTTCTATGATAAGTCGAAGGTAGTTGAAATCCATACTAATATTATAAGTGCGAAAGTGTGTCTGTCTGTCTGTTACCTCAAACCACTTTAGATGAAAGTTGGTATAGAGATAGTTTGAGTCCCGGGAAAGGACATAGGCTAGTTTTTATCCCGATATTCCCACGGGATCGACACTTATGCGGGTGAAACCGCGGGGCGCAGCTAGTAGTTAAAATAAAAAAAACGTTATAGCAGTTCAAGTATTTATATCATTACAATTTTAAAACATAATGTGGTGAGTCACAGCTAAAGTGGAAAATGCCAACTAACTTTTGGAGGCCATTGTATTCTTTTTTTTATGTAGGTAGGTAGGTTAAAAACAGTGGCCCTCCGGGATTGGCGACAGAAGTGAAAACAAAACACAAACAGAATACTTTGCCATCACTCACTGACATATCGGATATACATTAAAACCGAGTACAACCCGGGGACAGCCGAACACATCCGAGGCGGGTATTTTTTTTTAATAGTCTCATAAACAAAACACGCGCGGTGTCGCTTACGGTAACAGTGGTGCGAGTTCAATGGTTTTTCCCATCTCAAAAAATTCCCATAGCGCCTAAAGAAGTTTTCACATCAAAAAAAAAAATATTAGAAAGCTAGAAGTTGGTTCCATTTATAAAATATGTCTACATCACAATGACTTTGTATCTATGGACGAATTACAAAACCTTTTTCCAATATTTTCGTAATATACCTTTTCTTATAGGGGTAGACAATTTTCATACACTTTGGCCTTGACCTGGCCTGGCGGTACGGAGTTTCAATAGAATAAGAAGCCAGCTTTTACTGGTTTTGTTAGGTACCTACCACACACGTGTGGCCCACCGTGCCTTAACCATTTGCTAGGTAGTTTAAAATCAGGGCAGGCCAGTGTGACAGTATTAAGGATGATTTCCACCAAACGGCTCGCATCGCATCGGATCGGAAAGGATACGAACGGATGCGGCGACAGCCGATCGCGTCCGGCAGGATGTCGAAGCATACGATCGGCTCCGTACCGTCGCTTGCGAACGTATTCGCTTCTGCGCCTAGTCAAATAGTTTCATTCCTACCGTGTCGACGTTCTAATTTTTGAAAATGGTTGAAGTTGACCTATCTATCATATCTTTCGAGAATGAGTGTGTTGCCGCCCGGCCACGGCTTTGAGCGCACGCGACGACAGCGAAAAGGAATTGATCGAATACGACGAGCCGATCGTGCGTCGCATCATACTTTCGGCTACGATCGCGTGTCGCGGAAGGCGCCCGCGGGGTCAAGCTGATGTGCGCTGTTTGGTAATATAGACTTACTGACAGGTCAGGAACGCATTCTCTCGACGGCCAAACTGTAATTGCACAGCAAGGTATGAAATCGCTTGACAATTAACATGACACCCGACTTTTTAACACATTCTGTCGAGACCATAAAAATAATAGTAAAAAAAAGACTAACATTGGTGCTACTAATGTACTCACTGTTTTGTTTTGAGGCGTTCCGCAGTAAAGGAAGTATGTGCTCCAAATAGTCGTTTAGGTCTGGCAAGTTCCTTTCCCAAGACTGTTTCATATGATGTAGGGTTTCCTCATCTTGCTGCCGCGCCAAGTTGTACTGTAACTCTGTGAAAAGAAATGTTTTATTATTAAAAACGAAATATCCTCTTAGCTTTCTTTTCTTGCATGTAGGTCACAGATGTTCGTCTAAGGGCCTGCGCTCACAGGCAGCACGGCACGGCAGGGGATCCTTTGGCATCACTATATGAAAGCGCATTCATAATGTTGAAGGAATTAGGGATGCCGCAACGTTGTTAGGCATCATCATAGAAATTTCAATTTTATTGTCATACTGTTAAGTTATATTTGAGGTTTGAGGGGCCCGTGGTTAAATAATAACAGCCGCACAGGTCGATCGATCAGGTTAAGCTACGCTTGCCGCGGTTGGTCTGTGGATGGGTGACTATCTTTACATACCGAGACCCCTCCGTGGCTCGGAAAGCACGTTACGCTGTTGGTCCTCGCTGTCATTCGTGGATCTTTGACAGTCGTTACGGATAGTCAAAAGCCCGAAAGTCTGACAACCAGTCTTACCAACGAGTATATCGTATTGCCCAGTAACTGGGTTGTGGAGGTCAGATAGGCAGTCACTCCATGTAAAATACTGGTATTCAGCTGCATCCGGTTAGACTAGAAGCCGACCCCAACATAGTTGGGGAAAGGCAAGGCAGATGATGACCATTAGGTTATATTTCTATTTGTCGCATAAAAAACCATTGCCGTGCCGTGCCGCCAGTGAGCCCGCCCGGCCTTTAGCCACAGTCTAAGCAGATGAAATTATGCTAAAGAATACCGATAATTGGTATGAAGTGACTGCTATCTGAGGGGTGCTACACACTTGTCCGGGTCCACACATTCGATTCAGCTGTATCGGATAAATATCAACGCCGACCCGAAGCAATTACTACACATATTTGGCTCTCATTCGGCTCGTGCCGATCGACCAACTTCGTTCGGCATCTAGCCTCACAGAATCATGTTCGGGTCTGCTCGCCATAATTCGAGCTAAGCCGAGCGGTTTGGCCGCCCGGCTGTGCCGTATCATGCCGAATTGAATAAGTACGCCTGACGTTTACGACACATACTGGAAATCATTCATCAATACCGACATTCTACTGTTCAGGTGGTCAGACTCAGGATTCCGATTGCTCGTAACTACAATCATAGTAAATACCTTCGTAAGTGACTTCCGAGAACCAGAACACCGAGAGAGTACGTGCTCTCTTTGACACCGAGTGACCGCTTAGAACAATCGATCTGTTAACAAGCCCCCCCTACCCCAAACCCCCTTAAATTACAAAGACTAATACTAACGAATGTTACAGAGAATTTAAACCAACAGATCAAATAACAGCAGGTACCTTTCTACCCAGTTGTATTCAAAGACTTTGAAAACGGTAGGCTGTTGATTCTCTTAAACATAAATGGTGCTAATTACGTGATTACAAAGTAAGCATGAAATATTTGAAAGGTTTAAGTTATTTATTAAATTATTAACTGTAAATAATTAATTAGTGGCTGAAGTAGATGCTTCAACAATTATGATAAAATGTTCATTAAATTTATATTCATTAAAGAAAACAAATTAGACTGTCATGAAAAATAAAATAAAAAAAGTATTAAGAAATGAATGAAAATTTAAAAACATGATGGTACGGAACCCTCGGTGCGCGAGTCCGACTCGCTCTTGCCCGGTTTTTATTTATCCAGAACTGCCAAATTATTTTGAAATAGCTTAACGACTACAGCACATGTGGTAAGCCCGTTTTCAACCAGCATTTCAATGGATGTTATATCCAACTACACGTTTTCAAATTAAATGGTTTACGCTTAAAGTCACTATAATTTACGTTTGTCATAAAATCTCTTATATCCGCTGCACTAGCTCACAAGCGTTTAACTGGCACTTGACTTCTGATGGTATTATTTTTAAAGCAACTACACAGCAAAAGTTAGCGCCATTTTTATTGATACCAGCCCAGATGCGTCGTGTGTGCAATTTATGGCTGTTTCCAAATTTAAAATCTGTAGAATTTTTCTACCGTAAACAAGGTTGCAAAAACAATAGAAATCGTTGATGACCAGGGGCCCAAGTCTACTATTTTTGTAAATTCGTCATTCCAACACGATCCCATTGTCACTTTGCAAATAGATCGTAATCTGCTAAATTCATAATGGTCGGTCAACGGCACAGAACATATACGATACTTGTAACGAATTAAAAGCAATGACTGCACAATGACGTTCTAATGGTAGGTCACTGATCAAAGGAACTGTCAAAATTTTAGCAGATTACCGCCTAATCAGTCATTCATTATCATACCATCTGATTATCATGACATAACATCATTTTATGTACAAGATTACCTACCATTCTATTCCATTTCTTTCAATGGAGTGTCAGTGGTTGACCATTGGAAAGTCATAATGACGCCAATATATTAGTAGATTACCAAACTTGTCAAAATTAACAATTATGAAATCAATGATAGACCAATCTGACACTATTGTAATAGCAGACTTGAGGCCCTGTTTAGAGACTGCATCTATTGACGTTCAAAACTCCCTGATTGTCAGCCGAATTTGAATAAAATATCGACTGACTCTTATACCGTCTGATAAAAAACAGGGTATAAAAGATGAACGGAATGGCACAGAAATCTCTTTATAATCACAAAAAAGAAAAATACAAATAAATCGACAAATAATATAAAATTCACCTTAATTCTACGAGCGGAAATATGAATTGGTAAAAAAAAAAATTAAAATAAAGAGATTTCTGTGCTTCTACTCCGGTTCACCTTGTTTATCCTGTTTTTCCAGACGGTAAAAAAAAAATCAGCCAGTATATTTTTTCATTTTGAAAAGAAATTTGTCATTCTATTCTCTCCATAATGGTTTTCTTTCCCAAAATTCTACACATTTTATGAAAACAAAAACAAATGCAAATTCATATTTTTGGCCCTACTGCTGCAATTTCCTTGTCTTTTGTTTCCCAACGCAACTTTGTTCTGTTAATTATTCTAAGCATCTGGGAATATTACATGTGCACCATTTATTTAAATGTGACTCCATTTATATTCTTTTGTATGTAAATATAAGAAAAATTCTGGAACATGACCTCAGGAGTTAATTCTTTGAATGCATTTAATTTAAGAGTTAGGTACTTTATATGTACTTACTCGAATCGTCCTTTAGCCGAGCACTCATCCTTTTATGCGAGGGTAAAATCTTCACCGATGGTATTTTTTCTTTTTCTTCATAAAAATTACAAAGTGCTCTTACGAAAGATGAGAAATTAACTTATTACAAACATTATTTTCTTTTGCCGTGTTATTAAAAGTTCCTTTTACTTTATGAAATTCATAATGACTGTGGATTTTATTTCGTGAACAGTGGTCGTTTTATACTCGTGTTTGTGTTTCGACTTCCGCCCTTCGTTCGGAGTTTTGAAGCCCTCAATTTATTTTTAAATTGGGTATCCATTTTTTTGTTATCTTAAATAGATTGTTTTCCTGTCTGAATTGTTTCAAATCCAAAGTCAATAAAAGATATTTTTGGAAACACTCTGTACAAGATTTAATTTTGAACTTCCTTATTTATTTTTTGACAGCCAATGATTCTATCTAAATTATTCAAAGTGCCCAATTTCCATCTACAACATAATTATGAAAATTATGCGTCAATTCTGTACTTAAATAATTTAAATATATTATTGTTTGCGTGCTTTGTGTATCGATTAATATTGTGCACTTTGCTTGCGTTAATTTGGTTGAACAGTGTAACGATTGTAGACAGACCAATAAATAAATAAAATTAAATAAAAAATAAATACCTGCCTATAAGAATGCAGTGTTTTTTTTTTGGGTGGGAAATCGTCAAATGACCCCTCCCGCTCTGGGCGGAGCGGAAGGGAGTGTCAGACTCTTACTGACTAAAACCCACCCGTGTTCCTTCAGTTGCCTGTGCCAGGGGCCACGGTATCTCTTTCGAACAACCCGCGACCCTGGCGGGATGCAGAGTGACCTAAGATCAAAACTTCTCCTTACCGTGTCGATGGCAATCTAAATAGATAAAAACAAATGAATTGCTACACCTATATCATTATCTGCCTAGCTTTTTCCCAACTACGTTGGGGTCGGCTTCCAGTCATACCGGATGCAGCTGAATATCAGTATTTTACTTGGAGCGACTGCCTATCTGACCTGACCACCACAACCCAGTTTCTGGGTAATACGATACCCCTTGGTAAGACCGGTTGTTAGACTTTCGGGCTTCTGACGACCCGTAACGGCTCAAAGATTTACGCATGACAGCCGGGACGAGCCACGGAGGGGTCTTGGTATGTTATGATGGTTACATTGCTATACCTACATACATATAACAATGAATTAGTCTTGAACTTAGGTATGTACTAAATCAACAGAAAACCAGCCAGTGAAGCTGGTATTTCTGTACTTTTACAGCATACATTGAAAAAAATCTTACCTTTTAGCGTGCAATTAGTGGTGGATCCACAATCGTAGTTGGTTGCGAATCTTATCCTGTTGAGAGCGTTATCACCGAACGTGACGAGCTGAAAAATAAAGACTCATTAGAAATATTTCGATACTAACTTTTGGTCGATACTTAAAACGAACGAACGATAGAACCTACGAGTATCATCGCAATAGATAAACTTCAGAACGTTTTTTTTTTAACGGATTGTCAGATTAGAAAAAAACAAAAGAGAATATAATGGATAATAATGATAAATAATGGATAAAAAAGGGATAATAATGGTTCGTTGTAAAAATTAACGAGGGGAAATGAGTTATCGGAATTGTATAAGGTTACAGGATTGGGGCCCTCATTAATTTACTTAAATCGGACTAGTCGATTTTTTATAACAATTTAATTAGAAATAACCGAACACCAGCTATTTTATATAATACTAGCTTCTGCCCGCGACTTCGTCCGCGTGAAATTTCACCCTCCCCCCATTCACTCTTAGGGGTGGAATTTCGAAAATTCCTTTCTTAATGACTACCTACTCTTTACAAAGAACACACCCTCCGAATTTCATGTCTCTAGGTCCACCGGTTTAGGCTGTGCGTTGATATATCAATCAGGACTTTGAATTTTATTTATACATATAGATTAAAGAAGATACCTCGGGCGTAAAAATGACACAACGACTTTTAGAAAACTTCATTCATAGTCACACGCCGCCATTTCTTTTGTCTGCATCTTTTATTATAGCCGCCATTCACAACCAAATTGTAACACTTTGTTCTTGCAATATGCAAACAACATAGGTTAACACAACATAACATATAAAAAAACATAAACCTAATGCAGTAACGCAAGTTTACCAAAGAAACGGGTCTCGGTAAGAAAACTCTTCGCTCCGTGTCCATAACAGCGGTTAGAATCATATTTCACGGATAAGACTCCACAGCGGACGTCATAAATAAAAGCAAAGATTTATATCCAATTACTTCCCACTATCTATCGTAATAAAAACAACTAAATGAATTTATTATCTCTCAGGTGTATATTGTATGGAGCTGAGGAGATTTCATTCTCAGAACGGTTAGATATTGTTAGCTTTCTTGGTAGTGTGAATACCTTTATTCTAAAAGGCGAAAAAATCTGTAGTAAGTATTAGAATATTTATACTTAAATACTACAGATTTTTTTTGTTATTTTATTGCACTTAGATTTGTTTTTTTATGAGAATATTGATATCACATTTCACACAGGAGATAGACAACCAGGAAAAACCTTGTGTTTACTTGACATATATTATTAAGAAAACTATCTTCTGCCCGCGACTTGTTCCGCGTGAAATTTCACTCTCCCCCCGTTCACCCTCATAGGGGTGGAGTTTCGAAAAACCCTTTCTTATTGAATACCTACTCTTCCCTCTAAATTTCATGTCTCTAGGACCAGCGGTTTAGGCTGTGCGTTGATATATCAGTCAGTCAGGACTTTGAATTTGATGTGTACAATGTACATGTGTATTTTTCTTCCATACTTCTCTATTAGCCGTCATCTTAGTAGTCACCCCCTTTCTGACCATATTATCATTCACAGTTATTAGTTAAATGACCTCTGGCATTTTGATCCTATGGCTCTGTTATTACTATCTCACTACTGGGCAAAGGTCTCCACCACGTTCTTCCGTATCCTTTTTCCTGACACCTCTAATGACATATGAATTAATTCTCACCCTTATCCACTGCTCAGTGTCAAGCAAAGTGTCTCCAGGTTGCAGTAGCAGCTTCACCTTGCGCCGGAGGACGTTGTCATCGGCGGCCAGTGCATGTGCAGTGAGCGCGCTCTTTACGTCAGTGGTTTGTTGACAGACGAACATGCCGAACGTTTTGTCACGCTCCAACTGTTGAAAGAAAATTATGTAAATTAAAATTTTGGTCGCTTTTCGTGTCTCGTCTCATACGACCGCTTCATCATTTCAGTCGAAAGACGTCCAATGCTGGACATAGGCACCGCCACTTCGACCGGTTTTGGTGTGACCGCTTAGTTCTTCTAAACTACGCAACGAATTTTGATGCGGTATTCACCATCATTAAGAGATATTATTCCGGAAGTTTTATGTGTGTACTAGCAAGTTGCAAGTCGTAAAATCCATGTGAAGCAAAGACGAGTCGCTAGATCATATTATTATTATAAAAAGCAAGTTGTAATAAAGTGGTAATATTATGGTGTACATGAAAATGAAACAACGATATTTACTACATTTTGAAAACTTTCAACAATTCGCTACGCTTTTCAAGCACTATTATAAACACTATTTTTATAAACATTATCAATACAAAATAATGTAGTTTTTTATTATAATGTTATTTTAATAAAAATGTATCGTTGATAATTTATTAATTTTAAATAAATCAATTCAACATGATCAATGGGAAATCGTGAACACAATACGAATAAATTAATACCTATTTCATCCACAGTTTTACAAATAAAATTAATTATGTTTGTTTGACATGTCATACGTACCTACTGATTGTTGTTGAATTTAACGCCACGAGCATTAAATTGAACGGAAGCCATGTTTGAATCCCGAATTGGATTAAACATTTGACAAATAATTAATTTTGTTATTCAAATAATTAAATGCGAGATTTAGGTAGGCACCCGTATTTAATTGTGTGGTTCCCGCTTTCTATTATTTTCAAACAGATTTAAATTTATTCACAAATACATAAAGACAAGGTACGAATTATTTAATAATGACCCTGACGTAAAGTCACATAAACGGATATTCTTTTCATGGAAATATTTTCAAACAATTGAATTATAGGTACGCATAAAACACTTGGCAATTTAATACAATTTAATAATTTACCAACAACGCCCCTCTTCAATATCATTCAGGCACCAAAATATCCTTGTAAAGTGTTACAAGGATATTTTGGCGCCTGAATGTTAATGTAGTGACAATCATTGATATATACCTAATCCAATACCCAGTGCCAGTGCGGTGCCTCTAAAAGTATAAACAGACCAAGCACCACTTGCTGTAATGCCCTAAGTGCTTGTTCACCTGCATCTTCGAGGACTTAAAGAATGCCACTGATACGACAGTGAACGTGGCCATCAACTGGGCTCAAACAATAAAAAACACGAAAAGAAGAAAAATAATTAAATAAACTCAATACCAACCTTTGCCGCCAACCCTTTACTATTCCCCGTAAGTTCATTCCACGCAGCATTGGCTCTCTGTTCACAATGATCCACATAGTCCAACTCCACCAGATCGACTAGGGACACCAGCCATCTTCTGTCATCAGCACTGGAGGAGGTGCCGCATTGTAGAGGAGACAGAAGAGCGTAGAAGCAGATGAACAAGAGTGGGATTGGAGGCCTCATTGTTGATCTGTGGAAGAGAAAAGAGGAGTTATTTTTAGTAAGAAAATAATGATATGCTTATTATACATATACGAAAATCTACTTCAATAAAGTCTCTAAATGGTGGTGAATAAAAACAGGCATTAAAATATAATTACGTAGTTTTGAAACGCTACCAAAAAATCAAAACGAATGAAGCATGGGAAAGGACCAAAAATACAACAAAGGTTCTGATGCGCGTAGAAAGACCAAACTTGTAAATTTTGGAAGAAATTTTAAAATATAATTTTTTATGTTGCTCAAGAACATTTTAAATGTAAGTATACATTCTAAAGAATAGTCTATCTCTAAGCTTCTCCTTAAGTTCTTCAAACAACTTGTTTCTTAATCATTATTTTATGTAACAAGTAATACGTTTAAATTATCAGATCGCACCATATGGCCGTCCCATTAGAAGGAGATTTGATGAAAAATCCACTAATCTATATTGGATTTAGTGAAATCCCTTCTCATTGAGGAAATCCACCCTTCATTACAGTACAGACCATCACATTAATGGTGAAGTAAGTAGAAAAGTAGCAAGTTTCTGTAACAGGAAATTTTCCCATGTCCTATTTTATGGTTGATAAAAAATATAAAGTAAACCCCTAACTTATGGCATATGACATACATAAAACAACACATTTCATGATGACTTGACTACGGCCGTTAACGTGATTGTTCTATTTGATGTCCTTTTCATAGCATTTCAGTGTCGAGTGTCACCATGTCATACTTATAAATTCCGTAAACGAAAAAGTTTTGTAAATATATTCATTTTTGCGAGTTAATCCCAGGAGGGAATTCAAATTATTTCGGTGTCAGAAATTTTATTTGTATTTTTTTGAAAAGTTGTCGTTAGAGATTGGATTGGGGGTATCTAATAAAATGGTAATCTTAAAGCAATACTTCTTTTATATTTCTAATGAAATCTAACTCATGAACAATCATTTGTAAACCAAACTTTCCCATTTAGTTATTCCAGGAATAAATCTCAAACCTGAATTTACAAAACAATTGCCTGAAGACACAATTGATTTTTCTACCTTTCATCTATTAATTCATTATTATAAAGGCCAAATTTCGTTTCAACAACCAACCAGTATCAATTATCTTAGCAATAAGGGGGAACCCGAAAAGCGAGAATTAATGAGGAAGCCGCAAAATTAAAGTTTTTTTTTTTACTTTCAACCATTAGAAACGGGGGCTATTCATCCTTTATTCGTCTGAAAGGGTCACGCTGATAAAAAGAAAATTAAAGACCAGCCACTCATAAAGCGATTGTTGCTTCCATTCAACTTCTTTCAAAAGAGATATTAAAACTACATCAAGTGAGGAGAGGAAATGCAAAAGATTTTTTATGCAAATTACATCCTGAGTTATTGCTGCAAATCCCGAAGAGAATGCGAGCTTCAGAGATTCTGAAATTAAATCATTTGTTTCACATGAAACGAAGATAAAAAGCGATTTAGCGGCTGCGCAAATAGGGCAAGCTTTTGTGATTACTTTTAAAATTTGGACTTTTAGTACGCATGAGATGAAAAATTGCGGGCATTGTGGCGAAATTGTGAGCATACCAACATTTTATTTATATTTTGACGATTATTTATGACAAGCTGCGCCCCGCGGTTTCACTTTATAATATATTATTAGTTATTAGTATATTAGTTTCTTTCGCCTTTATAATATTAGTGTGATTATCTTGATTGTTAGTACTCACGTAAGGAGCTACAGAGCTCTAAATGTAACTAAGTATTGTTAAAATTCTGGTATTTTGTAAAAAAAAAAAAAATTAATTAACTTTCATTAATTCTGTGTCTCGCAAACATCATTTCTTAAGCCAATAAACGGATTTTAAAAAATTAAGAAAAAAAAGGATGCAGGGGGTAGGGACCCCTGCATCCTTTTTTTTTTGTGGATGGGAAATCATCAAATGACCGAGGGGTCCACCAAGAGCAGGAGGCTGCTCTGGGTGGAGCGGAAGGGAGTGTCAGACTCTTACTGACTAAAACCCACCCGTGTTCCTTCTTTAGCCCTTTATGTTCCGGGCCAGCCCTTTCGGACAATCCCGCTGACCCGGCAGGCTTCGGCCCTATGGGGTGCTGACATCTCTTTGAGGCGCGCGTGGAACACGTACGCGCCGTCCGGCACGGGCCTGGTCCTGATCGGATGGTGAGCTACCCATTTTTCTCCGCCCGCAGGCCCGCGCCTACGGTGGCCGGGAGTCGTCACGCGGATCCCGACTCCCGGAGCGTCTCCCGCGGAGGCTGGGATGGGAGGCTCTCTCCTGAGCCGTCCCGTCACCTCCTTTGCTAGCATGACTGCTTCCCCCCTGCCTCCTAGATGCTGTTTTAAGAGAGTCGATCGGCCGGCTGCTGCATCCCCTAATAGCGTTAAGATATATTCCAATGGAAAGAGCTTTCAAGGTGAAACTTTAGTTTGCTACTAACACGATTTTTGCCAATTGTTAGTCAGTACAGAGTGAATGACCTAAAAAGGTGACAACTTGGGCACCGAAGTTAAGGAATTCTTAGCGCCCAATAGCTATAAGATATACACGAATGAAAAGAGCCTAACTTCGGTGCCTAAGTTGTAACATTTGGCAAAAGTCGCGTTACAAGCAAAGGTTCTCCTTGAAAAGCTCTTTCTGTTGGTATATGTCTTATGGCTATTGGGCTTCAGGGCAGAAACCCATAGCACGGTGTCCATTCTCCTATCGCTAGTTTATGTGCCCGGCTGTCATTTGTAGATCCCAGAATTCTGACAACCAGTCTTATCAAGGGGTATCGTGTATTCAGCTGCCGGTTAGACTAGAACCCGACCCCAATATAGTTGGGAAAAGGCTAGGAAGATTGCTTGTGTGAATATGAAGTCATATCCACGTCATCAGAGTAAACAAAAATATTAATTTGAGTTCTATTTAGACTTACGTCGTCTCTTTATTTTATTAAGTGGCTTTCTCATTCATGCTAATGTCCTTTAACTTTCTTTGACAAACATTACGGGTATAATAACTCAATTTCCCGGACTCGTTCCGGTTGATTACCGGTGTCAAGTTGTGTGACCTATTTCAACAAAATTTACGTATTATACGCCACGTCAAGTTTCCAATGAAAGGCGGGTCAATTGAGCGCAACGGGAGTGCGGAACCCGACCGTCCTATCGATGCGACTGTTCCTATCAGCGGCGCCGCTAACTACCTGACTGGTTTCAGATTATCTATTTAAACATCCTCAACATAAGACTCAATTTCGCTTGTTGAAAAACATGCTTTTTCTTTTTGGTAACGTGTTCTACTTGACCGAATTTCAGATAATGGTCAGTGTGATATGGGGGACACTAACATGATTTCAGGAAACGTGTTCAATTTGGTTTTGCTACAATAGGGAACATGAGTCTTTAAGCAGTGTGAGAAGAAAAGGAAACCTACCTAAAACTGCAATAGGTCAGAAATGTAAACAACTTTTAGCCATTGGAACTATTAGGTACAATCTTGGATGATCACCCAAAATTGTCACGTTTACAAACTTTAGTTGCAAAGACCAAGATATTTGTAAGTTTTCATCAAGGTCAATCTCTGACGAGGGCACATTAGCTAGACTTCACGTTACTTCAAAGTTTTACTTGAAAATACGCTGACAGCTGATGCTGATGACATACCATTATCTTCAATGAAAAGTACTGCTTTTTGTGTACTTAGTTTAGAAAGATTAATATAGTTATAAGTTTTGGCATCTGTAACGTGCTCAGACTTGAGATCAAAGTTTTAAGTTCAGTTATTTTTTAGCTACTTATATGTTTTTGTTTGTCAGTCGCCATGATTACATGAGCTGACATTTTTGTTTTAACTTTTTAAATTCTATGAAGTCGCAACATCCAATCTATTTGATAAACGCTTTCAATTTAAGTTCATGTCATCAAAAGCTATTTTATTTATGCATTTAGTTATTCACTTTTATAATTCAACTAGCTTCTTCCCGCGACTTCGTCCGCGTGAAATTTCTTGTTTCCCTGACCCACTCCGTCGCATCGCATCGCCTGCCTGCGCTATTTATTACCTTGTTTTCGCTTAGCATTATTTCTAACTTTTTTATTTTTGTTCAGCTCCTAAGGGTTTAGTAGTTAGAGAGATTAGCGCAATCAAACAAACAAACTCTTCAGCTTTATTATTATTGATTGATCAGGTTAAGCTACGCTTGCCGCGGTTGGTCTGTAAATGGGTGACCGTCTTCCTTTCTTTTTTTCATCTTTTTTATTTGAATAAAATTATTTTTATTATTTTACACACCGAGACCCCTCCGTGCCTCGGAAAGCACGTTAAGCGGTTGGTCCCGAATATCATTCGTGGACACTCGTTACGGGTAGTCAGAAGCCCGAAAGTCTGACAACCAGCCTTACCAAGGGGTATCGTATTACCCAGTAACTGGGTTTTGGAGGTCAGATAAGCAGTCGTTCCATGTAAAATACTGGTATTCAGCTGCATCCGGTTAGACTGGAACCCAAACGCCAACATAGTTCGGAAAAGGCTAGGCAGATGATGATAATTTCTATTCTTATTAACAAAAAAATTCCATCAAGAAATAATAATTTTTAAAAAAAAAAAAAACAATCATAATATTATCCGGGTTCCTCACATCTTATATTAACTTCCCTCCTAATCCCTTTTCCCTTGCACTACATAATTTGCATACTTGTTCCCTCGTTGTATTAATTTTTCAAAGGGTTCTAACTTTCCGAGGGAACTCATAGGGTTTCCTTGTAACTGATCCCTGCATTCCCTTCTCCCGAGATATTCCAATCACGTATGATCTTCAATTACTTTCTTCATGGACGAGTGATCCGGGGCTTTGTTATGGCTTATTAAGAAAAGAGGGAAAACAGTCATTAGTATACCAACAAAACTTCTATTTAGAACGGATAAAGTAAGATTTTTGGCAATTGAAAATTGTGCAGTGTTGTGTAAAGTGTGGGGGAAATTGGAAAATAAATTGGTTTGTTACTCTCTGGTGGAGATAGGAAACTATATATGTATAGGAGACTAGGAAATATTTTGTATTGCTACTTTTGAAGTTTAGTGTTGCTAAGAGGATTTTGGTCGTTAGTTTGAATGCGAATATAATGGCTGCCAGAAATAAACGAACTTGAGAATTGCTAACAAACATAATTTGGAGGATTACCTAAGCTAGGAGCTTAGCTAGCTTGGAGGTAAAACTGATTACGCCTTATTTTTACAAATCCATGTCCAGATCCAGGTCTTCCTTTGTTTTTTTCACTGTTCTGTTAGTTTTAATCATAATTAGAAATTATTTATTAGATTGACTTAATAAACTGAATGTTATTTTTTTATTGTATTCATTATTTTTTTAGATTTAATGATATTTTTTATTATTTGTATTTTCCGTACGTGATCCAAATAAAATATTTTTCTTTCTGCCTTTCACATGTTCGTAATAATTATGAGGTATCTTCATCATAATTCCAATAGTATCCATGCAACATAAGCTATATGTAAATCTATGTAGAAAGTAATCTCTAATGTGTGTATTTTTTTTTCCTCTCTTTCTGTATTTTTTTTATTGTCTAGTGCAACAAATTTTGTATGCCATAAATGGCAAAACATGTAGCCACCTCACAATAATTAGAAGACCTTCATACTGTACTCATGTTTTACAAAATAAACATTATCTTATCTTATGTTATCTTATCTATGCAATAGTTACAAACCTAACCACCATTTTTGCATCAACACTCATGCCATTACCATAAAATAAGAAACAAAAATTCATATTCATGATAAAAATCCCCGGAGTCTTAATAACTGCTATTACATGAACATCGCAAATGTAAAAAGATTATTTTACAATTTGCATATACCCACCCTTCTTAGCTCCCACACATTATAGAGCCACTTAAGCTTTTGTCTGCAACTTGTCTAGAAATTCTGAGTGTACTGAACCCGCGGTGAACCCTATTAACGTTTACAACGTATAAAGGTAACAGTATTTTAAGGTACCTAGTACACCTACCTATTAACTTTTTAAGAACTTTGTAAATGAAGTCAGGATGTTGTTAAAAGACGCTGTTTAAGAATTCATTGCGCAATGACTTCAGTGCTAATGGTTCATGAAAAAAAATGGTTGCCTGTAAAGTCGGTTTTACGGGCGAAGATTTTACGTGACAACGTCTTTTTCTCGGTAGAATAGTTGAGTGGGAGAGAGACGCAAGGCATTCGGCGGGCCTCTCTCTCGTTCGGTGACTCATCGTAACGTTACCGAGCGTTACACTTTTTCATAAGTGACTCCCAGCCGCAACCTAATTTAAGACGTTGTCACGTCAAAAACTAATTATGAGGTATATGATAGTAAAGTGCCGACTTTTTAATAGGTATTCAAGAGTAGCTGGAGGCTCAGAGAGATAGGGAATTGAAGAGGCCTTAGGTCCTTTTTACACGACACGGCACCGTATTAACTCGAGCCGTTCAGTATTCTTTGTATGAAACTCTCTACTGCAACGCACACTAATCGGAATCGTAACGTAATCGCCTCGCCTCGGGACAAGCTCACGATCCGCGGTGCAGTGCGTTACGGCTCGTCGTCCCCGCTCTTACGGCTCGTCGTCCACCCTTGCCCCTCTCATCCCTCCGGCCTGCCTTCTGCACCATCGACCAGCGGTCGGCGAGCCTTAAGCGTGGCGTGACGTCGCCTAGCCGGAGGAGCGTAGGAGCTTCTGTTGCCTTAGTGTGAGTTTTTTCACTCACGTTCGATTGCGAGCGCGTTACAATTTTATATGGGAAGAAGTTATAGCGCTACCTGGTGGTCACTAGGAGAAACCTAATTTCTCATACACAATTCTAACGCGCTCGCAATACAACGTGAGTCGAAAAAACCCACACTAAGGCCACTGATCCGCTTTGGTTACGTGCTTACGTTAGGGTGACGCCTGTTTGACGGCGAGGCGAAAGGCGATACGGTGCCGATACCTTTCCGATTTGATAGACGTATCAAATCGCAAAGGGATCAGCACCAGCAGACGTGCCCTTAAACCACGCCGCCGCGCCGATGAAAAAATGTGTCCGTCAATAAGATTCCACAGTGTTCCATACAACACGGAAGACAGTGCCTACTCACGGCGAAAAAACCGTAGCTTTTCACGGCAAGAAAAACGGTAGGTATTTAAAACAGTGGATTGCTATTTTAAGGTGATGACGATTATATTAAATTTTATGAAAAAGATAAACCTCTCTTTATACAGGTACAAGATTTTTGTTTTGATTTGTTTTATTAACATCATTAATTAGACTACAGCTAATGAGGCAGATATAAATGTTAACAAATTTAAAAACAAACACAGCAACAATAAACGATACCAAGCATGCAGAGGCATACAGATAGTTTTAAAAGCTACATCTGTTTACTGAGAATTTCTTTTCAAAACATTTATTTGCGGCTGAAGCCAACAAGCGGTGTGCGGTGCATTAACAATGTTCTTGTTAACCCATCTGACTAGAATGTGTGTGTAATGCAAACTGCAATGCCACAGAATAATACAGAAGGCTGGCTCAATACAACGAGCAAAAACGCATACACACACACAGACACGCGCCACGCATAGCGAATGCGAGTGCTCTCGCAACGTGCATTCGGCTGACATATGCTCGGTTCCTATAAACAAAACCGAATCACTTTGCTTCCCAATGGTAGCATTTTTTATTCCCAAACTAAGCATGTAAATAGATTCGTAAGATACTTTTACCTGTGCTAGCTAATTGCATATGGGAGGATCGACTATGCAAAGCTATGTGGTCTTTGCTTCATTATTGGTAAAGATATCTTAATTTTAACCAATAGCCGTCAGTAAATTATTGGAATCGACCAATAGTCCCCATATATCTTGCATCCGCAATTAAGTTTCCAAACATGTAAACAAATGTTTTTGGCAAAACGACTTTATCAGCCACATGTAAAGTTCAGTTTGCGCTACAACTTCATACATGTTTAAGACTTTTTCAACAGTACTTGTCATTCTGACTAGCATATAAAGTTAATATACGTTTGAGTGGAAATAACATAAATTGGTTTGAATAAATGGAATATTGGTTCCTGCTCCTGTTTTTACCCGTTGTATGAATCCAACTTTCTGTACTATTCTGTGGTGTTATGCTTACAGAAATGCCACGAGTTTAATTCAAAATCCCGTACCACCATAAAGGATTCTCATTTAGTCTCACCCGTTTTGTACTTTGCCAGATACAAATGAGGGTTGCGCAGTAATTTCTTAAACATTTATGTCATGATCTTAATAAAAATGTAGCTTGCATAATGCTCAACAATGCAGGTGACATGAAAAGAAAGAAATAAAGAAAGTTTGTTTATTCAGCACAAACAAAACGCACATAAAAAAAAAAAACATAAAATATACACATACAAAGTAGCCAAAAGCCACTCCAACTCACGCAATATTATTAACAAGTTGACAATTTCGTACATTGTCAGGGCCATCACAGACAATACACAAATTACAATAAACAAACAACAATCAAAACAAAACAAAATGCCAATTGCTGAGTGGAAAAAATGGACTATCTGGTTTTGGTGTTTAAAAATAGCCTTCACTGTGAAAAATTAAATGACGGACTACCTCAAAGTGAACTTTTCTAGATAACCTTTGGACTGAGTTTTATTTTTACCATGGCAAAAGCTCTTTTCATAATGGTGTTTAGTTTTTGGTGCTTGTGTATCAGAAGTGAATTTTCATAAAAAGTGTTACGATTTTACGAATTGCGTTTGAAGTTACAGTCATTCGCTCCACAGTCAAATGCCTTAAGGCGACTACATGACCTAAAGCGCGGTCTTTGTCGGACTGCATAGAAAAGAAACAGAAGTGCGGTGGCAAACGCTGGTAAATATGAAGCAATTATCTATTTCCAAAAAAATCTATTTTTTGGACTAAAAAATTTAAATACTTGTGTTTTAGTATGTTGCTTGTAGAATAATCTAACAAAAAATCATAATCATTGTATATTTGTATGTACATATATTAGTATGGTTTTTATTGTAAAAAGAAAGTTTTTAGAGGTATCTTCATGATTTTTTTTCTATAGTATCAAATTAGTTATGTTATGTTTTCAACACACCACCTACCTAGCATATATCCTGAAGAATATCATATATTTTTCTGATTTTGTTTATCGTAGTCGATCTTAAACTTTTATTGTTTGTAATACTTGCGTTTTTTTGTGTTTAGGTCCTGTAAGCCCCTTAAGCAATTGGTGTTATTGCCGCTTGTACCTATTATGTAAGGACATGGGAATATTGCATAATTCAATTGGGCAATCACAAACACCTGATAACTATAAAATTACAATTAGCAATATACGCCAGATTGGTATCGTAGTGCTCAGCAAGCCAATATCCTGTAGAGGTACATGCAAATTAATGGAACGATCAGTTGTCCATCAGCAGCTGATGTTGCCATCAGCTTAATTCCTATTCTGTAACGGCGGGAATTTATTTATTTATAGGAGAACAAAGAGCTATAACAGAAGCATTAGTATATGAGACATAAAGCCAATTACAGGTTCTCACGGGTTTAAACAGAAAATGTAGTATAAATCTTAGGATCACTAACAAGCTCTCTAAAAGGGAATACAAATATATATAAGCAATATGCACTTTTAAAAAAGTCAGTGTTCAGCCGAGTGCGTGCAGGTTTTGATGGTAAATGGGTCAAATGAGAACTCTTTGCAAAGAATATTAAAGTCCTTACTCGCTCGCACCATATATGAGTTTTGCCTGTAGTTAGAAGAGGAAAAAGGAATGGAAATCGGCGGATTAAATCTAACTGATCTCTGGGGGACATTGAAACGCAGTCTATGCAAGAGATCAGGACAGTCAATCTCGTTAGATCGAAAACATAATTTTAAATATATGACTGCAAGCTTAGTGTCAAAACAGCAAAGAAAAAAATAAACTTTACCAGCATTTTTATACAATGAAATTGAAGTGTATGTTTGTAATGTCAAAATAACAGCTTTTTACTAAATGCATATCAAAGTAAATACGGTAGTTAGAACAAAAACACCATTGTTTAAATTGTTATCCCTCTGTCTGACTGTTTGTTCTGGCTAATCTCCGACAGGGGTGGAAATTTTGACAGGACTCTCACTGGCAGATAGCTGATGTTTTAAGGAGTAATTTAGAATACTATAATACTATTGTAGATAACGAATTAGAGTTCCGCGCAAAAAATTTAAACCCATGATATCCAATTTGTTTTCCGAGATGCACCAGAATGAAGCTAGTATTTTCTATAAAATATATAAGTCCTTAAATCTCTAAAGTCCAACTAAACAGTACATATTTACAGCCTTGCGACACAAGCTTACACTACCCACGCCTATATTTTGTTACGAGATTAACGCTACAAACTCCATACAAAATTGACTGCGATAAACGACCCTTAGCGAGCACTAAATTAAGGCCTTTGAGAGGATGTATTGAACTACGCTCAAATCCTCCTATATATAAACAGGCTGGTTTAGCGCTCACTTCAAGTAATAATGGTCTGTCTATCGGTACGAGGAAATTTAATTTGGAAGGGTATTGTGTTTAGATGGTTTGCAGTGAAGCAATTATTGTTGTTTCCAACCATTGCTTGTGCTCTTTCAAGGGGCTTTCGACGGCTTTGTGCCGTGACACTATTAGAACGAAACCAGCAAATTGCCTAACACATTATCAATGAGAATTTAAATTATTTTGAAGGATATTGCTAAACCATAGCTTCATATGTTCGAAAAATTTGTCTGCTCAACAAGGTAGATAACGCAATGAATGTTGTTGAACTGTCAAAATGTTACTGATGTGTTACGCAATTACCCCGCTGTTTTCAATTATATAAATTGTTGTATGTTCAAATGCAGTCAACGCATTAATATAAATTGTAATTCCTGCAATTACCCTAACCTTTTATGACACACATGGAAGATTATAAGAAGCCACTATTAGGTATGTTCTATGTCATGGGTTTGGTTTCCGCAGTTTCAAATGGACCGTTGTGCGTGGGCCATGACCGTCGCGTCGGTGGTTATTTCAACCAGCCAACCTCGGGATCCAGAAGCTGATTACGTCTCCTGGCCTGACATCTGTGTAAGATGTTCTCAACAGGCGAGGCCACTATTAGCTATAGTCAAATGGCTTAAAACTTTTCAGACGTATTTAAAGATTTAAGTATTTCGACCTCGGACTTAATTGCTTTATATATTTTGACAACCACACCCAAGAAATTTAAACGTCAATTAAGTTTAAACTAAGGAGTGGTGTCCTCTATGGGTGGCCCCGTGTAACGGCCCCGACTTACGGGTAATAGAAGACAAACAGCTCATTTATTAAATTAAATTTCAGTCCAGAACATCCATCGGTTTCTTAGTAAACTTCAACTATATCCGACGCTCCTGTATACTTATCTCCTTTGTTGACTGACTTAACTTTGTTGAAACCTACTCACGGAAATAAATCAATTATCTTTTACTACCTATCCCCCGCTCGCGAATTCGATTGCGTGAAATTTCTTGTTCTTTCGACGGGGTGGCCCGTCGCATCGCATTGCCTGTCCTCGCTATTATTTCGTTTTCACTTAACGCATTTTCTTACTTTTTTCTTTTTGCTCGGCTCCTTAGGGTTCTAGAGTAATGGTATGATACCCTATAGCCATCCTCAAGAATTGGACTATTAAGAACAAAAGGTTTTTCAAATCCGACGTTCCTGGGATTAGCGAATTAAAAAAAAAATAATTCTTCAACTTTATTATTCGAGATGTATCATTGCAATTTGAAGACTACTCTCTAACTGCCAACAGTCAAGAATAAAAGTTTTCATATCGGGATTCTTGTAAGAGTTTAATATGAACATGCACCCTTTACCGCTCTACGAATGTTCAAAGTAAACAGCATGAAGTCAACCCAATTGAAATTTACTTCACACTTGCTTTCCGCATCGCCGTGTCACTGGGACCGCCCATGCGTTTGGCAAGTCTACCCGCAACTGCCTCGTTCAAAATGCACAATTGTACATTCAGAACCACAAACGCATTCGAGTACGCCAAAACGCAGCAACCGCGCAGTTCGCATTGTTAGTCTGAACTAGCTCTAATGATATGAGGCATCTATTAATTACAAAAATGTCGTCATACGAATGACATGATTTTTGGAGCCTCATTCTTGTGTGTCACATTTGTGTGACCCCTCGTGTGACGTCACATATTTTTCAATCTATAGCTATACATACATCTATAAAAATAAATAAAGTTGAAGTGTCTGTTTGTAACATAAAAATAACAGTTTTTACTAAATGCATATTACGCTACTTATAATAAAAACTTTTTTTTTAAATTTTGTCTTGCTGCCTGTGTGTTCTTGCTAATCTTCGAAACGGCTGGACCGTTTTTGACGGGACTTTCACTGACAGATAGCTGATTTTACAAGGAATAACATAGGTTATTTTTAATTTAGAAAAATAATTAAGAGTTCCGCACAAAAATTTAAAACCCATGAATTTCTAACATCCACGCAGGCGAAGCCGCGGTCAAAAGCTAGTTTTATATAAAACCTTAAATAATATTGTTTTAATATTGATAGTGCTGCGTATTTATTTATTTTTTGTTAGGTTAATAATTTATTTATCAGATTAATTACATCCATATTTGTTAGGTTTGAGGTTTAGAATTTTAATACGATCCATACTAATAATATTATAAATTCGAAAGTAACTGTGTCTGTCTGTCTGTATGTTACCTTTTCACGCCTAAACCACAGAAAGGATTTCGATAAAATTTGGCAGAGAGATAGATTGCATCCCGGGAAAGGACATAGGATAGTTTTTATCGACATACCTCGTGGGCGAAACATGTGACATCACGAAGCTTATGACTTCCCCTCCCCTCTTTGTCACACGATGTCACACTTTATGGCGTAATTTATAGATGGCCCCTAAGAGCATGTTATAATAATATGGTTAGATCATTTGGCAATGGCTGCTGAAGCATCATCTCATTAAAGGTGCAAGTATTGTTTCCTCATTACTCCTCCAATGAAATTGAGATTATCCCCTGAATCTGTCCTATGGGGTTTAATTGTAACAGAGATATTATATCTAAAAGGGGTTTTATTTATTATTTAAAGCGAAGCGAATGTGTGAAACCTGAAAACATTGTAGCTTGCGAAATAATCAATTAAATTAGTATTTTTTTAATAGATTCTTTTCCATTTCATCCATAGGAGGAACCCTATTGAAAATGACTCTTTTATTCAAAGTACTTTAATTAAAAAACTAACTAATAATAATATCTATGGTATGGTTATCTATGGTATTTATCTATAGTTTTTTATACGATCAAATGAGCAATGAGTTGTGTACTTTTGGATTTTCCAATTTTTTTTTTTAAACTCGACAAATTTCAACGCCAAGGGGTTCAAAATCATGTACTTAATCCGTTACAGGTTGCCCGTCGATATCTCTGCCACCCTGTAGATTAAAAATGTCATATAGTTTAAAAGATCCGCCGTAGCCTTCTTGTGACAATATTTTTCAAACTTTCCAAGATATTTCTTCACGTTCGGTACATCCAGGTTTCTCATCGAAAGAACGCAACAAAATCCATTTCGAAAACCAATAATTTTCGCTAACGCGGCCACAAATTCGTATGAGAAAATGCATATATTGATAAGTCACTCGCAATCCTTCGCAGTAGGTTACCGCAATGAAATATGCATACCGATGCTCGCTCGATGCGAATACCTATTTCCATTTGAGATTGCATATAATGTGGATGCTAGACACTGGTACTAAATATGAAATACTATCCATAACTCGTCGTTTGTGAAGCTCTTTGTACTAGACTCACTAAAAATTTAAAACTTTGAAAGTGTTTTATGACCCTTTTTGCTCGCTATCCGGGTGGTAAGTGGGCAATGCTGTAGCGTTGATAGTATATGAAATATTCGTGGATATATTTTGTTGGGAAGAGAAAATTGATATTTTGGAGCACTCACATGACACCGTTAATGTCTGATACTAGATAAAATGGGAGTTTGACCCGTAAACAATAAAGTCTAGATCACGAAAACTGGGGTAAACTAAAGGCCCTCATAATTATAATGCTTAATTTATAATATGTAAAGAAATGTAGCGTAAAGATACGTGTGTAGGTACATTTAATGTAAAAGTAATGTCAATATTTGTAATACTATGTCTATAGTATTACAAACATTGGCAAGCATACTTTTACTTTAATGTTTGTAATACTATAGACATAGTATTACAAACATACTTCAAAGAGACCAATTAAATTTATTCATACTGAAAACGAGCGATTTGAGGATATGCGCAGTGTAGACCAAAATTAAGAGAGTCCAATGCAGTCAAAATGAAAATTAGTACTTCGTTCGCCTTTCGCAAATAGCCGGTGATTTATCATGGTTGTTCGGTTTTAGAAATTTTTAGTATTTCCAATAGGAATTCAGTGAATGTGTTGATGCGTAGCTGGATATTGTTATTTGTAATTCGAAACTACTGGCAAGCTAGGAAATGCATAGACATTGCAATTCGAAGAAAATGGAATTACTTAACGCAACGCAGCATTTTAGCAAATAAAAGGTAAAATGCTGAACACTTGTTATTATAAAATACACATGAAGGACAATAGAAAATAAATAATATTGAATAAAAATATAGAGAATATCAGCACATAATACCCAATTTATTTACCGTGTGGCTGACCAACAGGAAAAGTCGGACCAAATACATCTCAATGTTATCGAAGAAGGTAGCCAAGAGATAATATCAGAGAAAAAGGACAGCGACATACATCTGTATGACAAACAAGATAATTTCGGCATTCCTAATCCGCTCAGCAAGAGAGATAATAATTTATGACTTTTCCATCCCGAACCGTTCACAATAATAAATAATATTGGAGAAGTATTAGCCGATCACAATATAACGGTATAACACAAAGCTGACGTAAAAATAACAAACAAGAAAGAGAAAGAATGAAACAATCAATTGGATGAAAACGAAAAAATATTGACACAAGAAACACAGAACAGAAAGGCTACACACTTCCGTAGTAAAAAAAAAATTATATTGACACGGGAAACGTAATCAAACCTCGAACCACATTCAAAAAAAGTTCAATATGTGTCCGAGAGACCGAAGTACTCAACACGAATAGCAAGCTAATCGTATCAAGATAAATACGTATAAACGAATAAACTTGGCGCAAACAAACGTCGGAATTCGTAAAGAAAGTTTCCAACTTCCGACGGAGCGAACGTAAATTCGAAGCGAGTTATCGGTCGCCAGATATTCGCGGTAATGAGTTAAGAACTTACCTGTGGTGTCAGAGTTGCAAAGTTTATACACTGATGATCTCATCTTGGCTTACAAGTCTATTAGCAATGCTTTGGACTCAAAGGACACTGTGTTTGTGTTTATTGGCTTCGAAAATTGCTTAACCATAAATGTGTGTTTGCAAAACGATTATACCTGTTTTTAATATTGTCAAATCAAAATCAATTTTTTTGATTTCACATACACCTACATGGGCACTTATGTAACGTCAGAAGCTAGGTGCACGGTTCCAATTAATCGTTAAAGGCCTGCGCAGACGACGGACTTTTGTCCGCGGACTTAAAATAGATCGCTTACATTGTACGCGGTACTTTTAATCCCTCGTTTGCGTTACTCGATACAGTTGTAAGCGATCTATTTTAGCGGACAAAAAAGTCCGCGGACAAAAGTCCGTCGTCTGCGCAGACCTTTAATGTGGAGAAGAGCCGAGAAGAAACACCACGTTACTCTTCTAAAATAATTGGCTTTTACAATGTTTTCAAATCACACTGTTAATAGGTGTGGGAGGACAGTGTAAGACTGTCAACAAGTACCAGGTACTTAATAAAATAGAAAATAATCTACAAATCTACAGTCTACAGGGCGTTTGTGCCTTTTGTGCCATTGTGTCGCAGGAAGTCGAGTGATCAAAAGCTGAATGTTAATTAGGCATGTTATCACTGATCACATGAGAGTTTAGACTTTATGACAAGGAGCTTAAAAGTACATAAAGTACATACTAATTCCAGGCTCTATGAGGACCAATGCGAGATGCACATGATAAAACAATTAATGTATCGATAGCTTTAAGTTAGAAAAAAACGTACAGCAAAATATTAGCGATGATTATGTAAATACCATGACAACTCTTTTAAAAAGTTTCATTAGATTTGTTTTATCGTCTAAAAAAGAGACTCTCATAACTCTTTAAAACGCTTGGACATGATGTCACTGACTCAGTTGACACTTGAGAACAAATCCATCTGACTATTCCTAAACTACTTACCAACGTTTGGAAATAATGAAATTGTCTTCAGTTAAAGATTGATTGCTTTTCTTACATCCATTCTTTTATAAAATGAAGTGAGAAATCGTCAATCGAAGTCAAATTTTACTTTACAGACTTTAGTTAAACCGTCTTTACAAGTCAAAGACCTTTAACGAGACACACGGGATGTCTAAGTTGTAAGAAACTTAGTAATAGACACTGTACTTTGTGTCTACGTAATTAATTTACCGAGGTGACATTGTTGTTTTCTAACACAAAATAAGTTAGATACAAAACTTGCTTGTATTTAATCCCTATGTGGAAAATAGATGAGAAAAGCAAAGTTGGGAGTTTAAAACAAACAACATTAGAAGGTGTAAGAATACACGGTTGTAATTGTGAAAGTTGTGCAATATACAGTGTTTAAACGGAAACAGTGTTAACAGACAAATGCAGTACAATGTAAAATTGTAATTGATACCGTAAACAAATAAAGCGTAAACATATAATTCGGATGTCAATCTTGGATGACAGTCGTTACCTCAGAAGCCCAAAAGTCTAACAACCAGTCTTACCAAGGGGTATCGTATTACCCAATAACTAGGTTGTGGAGGTCAGATAGGCGGTCGCTCCATGTAAATGATAAGTGCTCGCTGATATTCAGCTGCATCCGGTTAGACTGGAAGCCGACACCAATATAGTTGGGAAAAGGCTAGGCAGATGAAACAAATAAAATTATAAGCCTTCTCAAAAAAATTAAGATTAATCTGAATTGTCTTTCAGCTATCTAGGTAACTTGCTTTCATGTCATCCAACATGAATTGTCTTTCAGCGAAAAGGTCTTTCCGATAGTGACCCTCCAAAAGTAATCTTGACATTGGTGGTGCAGAGCCCTAACAGAATGGTTACCTAGAAACGATATAAGAGGTGGGTGGACGATCTACAGAAGATCACGGGAAGACCTGGATGAGACTCGCACGGACCAGGGAAGCATGGCACAAAAGAGAAGCAGCTATACACGACAGTGGGTGGAACAAGGTTGCCAATAATGATGATGTTGAATTCTGACATTGTTTCAATATTTTAATATTGCTAATATTTTACATAAATATATCTATTTTATTATTTATTTATTTCTGTAATTGCCCGTGACATGACAGCGGGCCCTATCAGCGCTGCCTTTCTTGATTATTCTGTAGTTGAATAATATGTTTCCTCAATGCCATTTGCTTTGAAATTCATTTTATTGAATAGACACTAAACTAGATTGAAATCCGTCGACCTAGGCGAGCAAACAATAAGCCTACACTATTCTAGTGCTTGAAAGACTTCATGATCAAGTTACTCCTGCGTCATGCAAAAGCAGAAAGCCTCAAAGCCTTTTACTGAGTTAAAATTATGTTTACGCACGATCGCGTTTTAAACTAAGTACTAGAACTTAAGACATTAAACCAAATTATTGCGAATTTAAAGTAATTGTGTCCCACATTCGTAAAACTTGATATCAAGTACTTACAAATGGGGTGAATAGGGATGCAGGGATGAACCGGGACGAAACTTTAAAATGGATTTTAACGTTGAAATAACATAGTTTGTTACCAACAATAACTTAATCGTTAATTATAATACAGTAAGCACTTTAGAGTGCTTTTTGGCAACAAACTATATTATTTCAATGTTAGTATTCCTATTATGTAAAGTTTTGTCCCGAATCACTCCTGCATCCCTATGCACCCCGTTTGACGGTGTCAAAAATATTGATTATTATAATATTTTCTAAACTTAGTTGGGGTACGATATCTTTCAGCTTCAGCTTGAAGATTTTTACATTACTTACAAACATTTTATTTTTAATACTTACAAAATTTTAAAATTCAGTTTTGCTGTTCAGTAAACAAGTTAAAAAGCTAATTTCAAACATTAAAAGGAACAGATTTTATAGAATAAAAAAACTGTATTCGCTCTCAGGCAAGCAGTTAACTCAGGTGCTCTCGAATGAAAACGCCTCTGCAACGAACTTAAGAGCACCTAGGGAAGAGCGTACCTTTGCAACTATTGGATAAAAACGCGTCCAACAAATTGGGAAAATCTGACATCCTTTTATGCCCAGGTTCGCACGGGTGCGTTTTTCCTGCAGCGATTTTTTTTCGCGCACTGGATTATTAAGGCTCCTTCAAACAGGCGCGACATGCGATATAATCGCGCGCGACAAAAAGGAGCCTTTAATGTTGAAAATCTAGAGCACGATAAAATCCCGCCGCGATATTTGTATACGACCGTCCGAACCTGGGCTACAAATTGAACAAAAAACCGTTCCGAGTTTATGAGTGTACCTCAAATCTAATACAATTTTATCCATGGTAGAACAAAATTATCTCAGCCAATCTTTGGGTAAAAACGCCTCCAATAAAAATGGGAATCACTGACATCCCTCTAAAAAAAATAAAACAAAAAAAAAATTCTATGTTTCGACTGTGACGTCGAATCGAATAAAGTTTTTATCTTTTGAAGAATAAGATTATCTGATTCTGCTAATCTTGAACCTAACAATAAAAAAACTAAAAAACCCGACTGCGGTAAAAAAAAATAGTTTTTAGCTTTTCAGATTTTTTTAAACTAATTTTTTTTACCGCAGTCGGGTTTTTTAGTTTTTTTAATTACCTACTTGTTTTTTATTTCCAGCTTTTTAGTTTACAAATTTGAAAGATTTCGCAAACGATTTACTTATGTATTAATTATTAGCTGACCCGTAAAGTCACTCAACAGGGAACAAGAAATAATTATTTTATTTAACGTGTTTTTTACGATTTGTCACTTCGAATTACTTTTAACAATATAAGTTGTATATATTTTTGTAATCACCTTTTAAAACCCTTAATTTTTATATAAATTTCACTCGATGGTATTAGAAGAAAAAAAAAATTCGAACTCCACAATATGGCACCCTAAATCCGCCATTTTACTTTGTTTTTTATTTTAATGTAGCCAGTGACACTCGCGCTACCAAGACAAATCTAATGACGTATAATTTATCCAAATCCGTTCATTCGTTTAGAAGTTACGAGGGAACAAAGAAACGGACATACATACATACATACATAAATACATACATACATACATACATACATACATACAGGTCAAACACATAACCCTCCTTTTGGGCTTCGCCGCAGTCGGGTAATAATAAAAGCTGTCTAGAGCAATTTTAAATAAACTATCTTTACAATTTCGCCAAGACCCGAAAATATTGTCTAGTAGCTGATAGGATCTTTGGTACAGTGTTATTTCAAGCGACACCCAGTTTTGCCTCTATTTAAATGAAAATGTTGTGCATAGAAAAGGAATAAATTCCGACGAAAATAAATTGGTTCTTTCACATCTTGATAATAACAGTAGTTTTATTTTATTTGACCTTGGGGTTTGGCAATTTTCTTTGGTACTTATTCGTTTGCTTTCATTAAAATATACATATTTTTACAGCAGCGTTTAATGGACTCGTAGGGATACAGTTTATTACTGTATGTTGTTATAGTATTCCTTTTTCAGACGACAATGACCTTTAGACTAAAATAACGTTTTATGCTCTGTGAGTTTTCCATTTAGATTTTTTTTTTTCAATCTATTCGTCTATATATTATTATGGGGAATTTACAATAGGTCCATTATGGGGAATTCACAATAGGTCCATTTTCGTTGTGCTGCTAGTCACTTGCTAAATCGCCTCACAAGCAGAAGCGCCGCACCATCTACACGGGTCGATAAAAATCGCAGGTAACAGGCAGGTAAGTTCATTTTACACCAAAATGCCATAAACTCTCATGCGGCGGGCGATGAGCCTGAGCATTTTCACGGTCGATGTCGATTTCACGCACGACACAAGTCGAAACCCTCTTTGGAACTTGTGATTTTAGTCACCTGCGGCCTAGCCGAATTGCCATTCAGACAGTCATCATAATCATCATTTCAGCCGAAAGACGTCCACTGCTGGACATAGGCCTCCCCAAGCACCTCCAATTCGATCGGTTCTGTGCTTCTCGCATCCAACGGGTTCCTGCGGCCTTCACAAGGTCGTCAGACCACCTTGTGGGAGGCCTTCCAACGCTACGTCTTCCGGTACGAGGTTCGCACTCCAGAACCTTTCGACCCCATCGGCCATCTGTTCTGCGAGCAATGTGCCCTGCCCACTGCCACTTAAATTGGGCAATTCTTCGGGCTATGTCGGTTACCTTGGTTCTCCTGCGGATCTCCTCATTCCTGATTCGATCACGCAGGGAAACTCCAAGCATAGCCCTCTCCATTGCCCTTTGGGTGACTTTTAGTCTTCGTCAGCTATGCAATAGCAACCAATACAATAGCAATAGGCACCTGTGTAAAGCCCGCATTTTCTAAAATTCAAGCTCAACTTTAAAAGTCCATAAATAATCTAATCGTGTGAGTTTCTTAAGAAAGCGGTCGGTCAACGGTCACACAATAACCTTTGACCAAATACAGAGCGTTTTTTGACGCCTTAATGTCAAATGGTGTCAAAACTAGTGAAAATGGTATATTGTCACGACGGCTTATACATAGTATGACAGAATTGCTTTCCCATGAAACCAAAGCTTTACTTGAGTAAGATTCGAAAGGAATTTTACAAAATCGCAACACGTGGAATCGTGTTAATTAAACTTCCTACATTAAATATATACTTAGAGTTAAGAGTGTCACGCCGTTATTCATATTATTTACATATTTATATATACTCAAGTTCTGAGTTGAGCTGCAAGATTTTTGACAAATGCGTGCACTGACTGGACAGGTCCGCTCAATCTGTGTGGTGGTTCTTTTTCCTCAAAAGACCATTTCAGACACCAATCTACATGGTCTTCACATGATCTGACCAAGATTTTGTCTGAACTTTAAAAGAGACTGTGACCTCTGAGTTGGTTTCGGTCTTCTTCTCAGAATAGTCAGTTAAGAAACGCCGACCTCATCTAGTTTAAAAAAATATGATTGACGTGTAAAAGTGTTTGTGCAAACCTACTTACAGAAATAAATCATTTATCATTATCATATAATAAAATTATTGGGGAGGCTAAAAAATTATCAGGGAAGGAAGGTTATTTCCTTATTATTTATGTCTTCCTGTTATTAAGTAGGCTATCCATCAATTTCACAAAAGTAGCTGTTTATTACTTTCCCGCCATATTTTTTTTCGAAGGTTTTTTTTAATAAGTAATTATTTCAACGACTTTACCCGCCTTTTAAAATTAATAATGTTTTTGAAGGTTTTTTTTACTTGAAATGGGTTTGCTCTTGACTCTAGTCTAGGTCAGAGGTGACAGAGACAAAGTCGACGATGGAATGAGCTTACCCAGAAGAAGCCTGTTCACTCTTACTTTGAAGAGATTCGGGTTGTATGCGCTCGGAAACACAGACGCAGGTAAAGAGTTTCACTCTTTTGCTGTGCGCATTATAAAGGACATTTGAAAACGCTAAGTGCGAATTGGTGGCACAGCAACTAGGCAGGGATGGTAACTTGCAGTGCGTCTGGATGTCCGAAGGTAGAAGGGGGCCGGTGGAATCAGGTCGTGGATTTCTTGGGCACACTCAATCTGTAGAAGACCGTCAAGCAGGCAATCTTGCGGCGATGAGCCAAGCTGTGAAGCTTGACATCCACCAGTTCTACGTCCCCAAGCCTCTTAGCTCTGCGTTCCACAGAGTCAAGCGGCAAATTGGTATTTCGCTGAACCATCCCAAAGGTGGCTGCAATACTCCATGCAGGATCGGACTTGCGCTTTGTAAAGGGTTAAAAGCTGTCCAGGGGTAAACTATCGCTTCACCCTATTTAGGATGCCCAGCTTCTTGGCCGCAGTTTGGGCTTCTTTTTTTTTGCTTTTATTAGGTTCAGCGACTTTTTCACGAAAATTCGTACATGAAAAATATATTGTAACAAAATTACAGACGTAAGTTTATGTTGTTATATTGCAAAAAATTATATATGATTTATAAACTTTGTTAACTAAGACGGCAGTGCTTCAGAAACCCTAATGTAATAAAGTTGTTGTGATTAATATTTAAAAATCTTTGAAGACTTTTATAGCAAGTCTTATGAAGCTGGAAAGCTCTGCTCATAAAATATAGAGGAGGGTATTATAAACTTAAAACTTAGTTAAAATTATACTCTTATACCTACTTAACAGTTCTCAAATAAAACCTCGTTTCAGTTACTGGCCCGAATCAGATTTGATATCCTGCCAAGTTTAGAGTCTTGGCACTTTTGGACCGTACGAATAAGCGAATGTATGTTAAGTTTCCACGATTCTTTATTTGATTTGCTTTTGTTTTGTATAAAACAACACCTTTTGCTGTGCCCTAACAGGGTCTACAATGATTCCTTAGCTCTAAGCCTTTTGTTAACAACATCTTTTTAAACATTGTAGAATGCGAATAAATGATATGATATGATATGAATGGGATAGTAATCAAATGATTAGATCACTATTTGTTGTATTATTACATTCGTTTTAAAGTAACTTTTAGAACATAGCTTTTGTATTAAACGACAATGGAGTTTACTTTAAAAATTGCAAAATTTTTGTTTGAACAACTTTTTGCGTTTGAGTGTTGTTTTATGAATTTAAAAATAGATTACAACCAATTTGTCTAGCCTTTTTCCAACTATGTTTGGGTCGGCTTTCAGTTTATCTGGATGTAGCTGAATACCAGTATTTCACATGAAACGACTGCGAATAAATATCTATACTAATATTATAAATGCGAAAGTGTGTCTGTCTGTCTGTTATCTCTTCACGCTTAAACCGCTGAACCGATGAAGATGAAATTTGAGTCCAGGGATAGGACATAGGATAGTTTTATCCCGCTATTCCCACGGTATCGACACTTATGCGGGTGAAGCCGCGGGGCGTTGCTAGTCGTCAAAAATTGATAAAGATATTTTGCCGTATCGAGGACTCATGGTTGCACTTCGTGTGAAACCCTTTTATTATTGTTTCCTTAGCATAACCAGCCGTTAATGTTCCTACTGCTGGGACACAGGCCTCCTCTCTGAGAGAGGGAGTTGCGGGCCCAGTACGAGTTAGTGGATGACACATGTCTTTGAGTTTTTGGTTCTAGGCCGGTTTCCTCACGATGTTTTCGTTTGCCGAGTTGAGACGTCTCGTCTGTCGAAGCCGATACCACTGGGTTACCACTGGTCAATATTATGATAGAATTGTTTCTATAAGGAAATAAAGAAGAATAGCAACATCCTATGTTTCCCCGTTGGCGTTGTAAAAGACCACTAAGGGACTAAAGAATGGGCAGCAGCGTTCTCTGCAAGCTCTTCTCTGCTCGCAAGAGCAGTGGTGGCCAAGTGGTAACGGCTGTGACTTACGAGTTGTAGGTCGTAGGTTCGAACCCAGACAGGCGCTTTACTTTGTGTAAATTATTTCATCACCACTGCTTTCAAAACAGTGAAGGAAAACATCGTGAGGAACCCGGCCTGTCGTAGAACCAAAAATTCGAAGACATGTGACATCTGCCAAATTGCACTGGGCCCACGTGGTGGATTACAGCCCACTCCCTCTCACAGAGGAGGCCTGTGTCCCAGCAGTGGGAAGATTATAGGCTGATTATGTTCGGTGCATGCTGCGATCGCCAACCCGTGGCGACTTCGGGGGAGACCTATGTCTAGCAGTGGACGTTTTTAGGCTGAAATGATGATGATAATCTGATAATGTGTTTGTTTTGCGAAGTTTGCTTCAAAAAGTTTAAAAGTTTTTATTTTTCACTTTTTAGTGGGTCAGTTTGTAATTTATCTAAGTTACAATAGCCTAATGTCAGCTGCTCATCACATGTTACAAAAAAATGCTTTTCCCGATGCTGGGACGTTAATTGTTGAGGAGTTCTCCTGGTAAGAACCAGGAGAACTCCTCAACAACAACTCACCATACGCATTGTGACGAGCATAAATTGCTTAGCAACCTTAATAAAGTAATCGAATTGCAACCCGTGAAATATTTGTCATTGAGTAGTTCCGATGGCCATCTGTGATCTTCATCATCAGCTCCACTTTACCAAATGACGATTTCCGAGAGCAAATGCTTAAGTTACTTTAAAAAATACCCAAATCGCTATAGGTTTGCCTATAAAATTTGAGGATTTCCCTCGATTTTCATGGGATCCTCTCATCAGATTTCAACTTGATGATAATGGGACCACCTCGAGAGTATACCCTTTCAAACAAAAAAGAATTTTGAAAATCGGTCCATAATTGGCGGAGTAATCGCGTAAAAAACACACAAAAAAAAAAAACATACCGTCGAATTGAGAACCTCCTCCTTTTTTGAAGTCGGTTAAAAATCTAGGATACCCATAGAAGTATTTGAATTATTATGTACAGACATGCACATCAAGCTACTACAATCTGTCAATTTTCCTTAATAAATTTTCAACTTTATCGCTAAAGCATAAGGTTCAAAGTTGATTGGGAAAATTTGACTGTTTCGGGTAGCTTGATGTGCTGGCGTTTGTACGTAAAAATTGTTATTTGTACTTCAACTTATAAAGTCAGACCGTTAATTTTGAATGAAGACAAGTTTATCCAGTTATCTAAACCCGTAGCGAAGAAGCTCATCTTAGTTAATGAAACCTCCATACATTTTCCTTCACGATAAACTTTTGGTCAAACAAAGCTTCCTTGTTTTCAACGCAAAAATTCCTTTAAAAGAAAACTTTTACTAGAAACTTTAACTTTGTAAGGGAATTCTTCGCATCTTACTTTTTTGTGTGCGAACAAACGTTTTCCTGTTATAATGGACATTGTTTTGGTCAGTACCTACGTCCCTACTTATATAGTAACTAAGCAAAAACTACTTGTAACCGTATGACAAGATATTGATTACGTTTTAAGGGTTCCGTACCCAAAGTGTAAAAACGGCACCCTATTACTAAGACTCCACTGTCCGTCTGTCATCAGGCTGTATCTCATGAACCGTGATAGCTAGACAGTTGAAATTTTCACAGATGATGTATTTCTGTTGCCGCTATAACAACAAATATTAAAAAGATAATAAAATAAGTATTTGAGGAGGGCTCCCATACAACAAACGTGTTTTTTTCGGCGTTTTTGCCTTGGGGTCCGACTCGCACTTGGCAAGTTTTTTTTAACTATGGAGTTCTTGCCTATTCTTCTCCATCCGAAACTCCTTCCTCCTCTCCTTCGACTCCCTTTTGGAAGGGGCACCCAAATATAATTCTTCTTTATTCTTATAAGTTTTGACATTCTTGCCTGTGCTTTTTAGGTCTTATTAAAATAAACAATTAGAATTCGAATTTGACTTTGTAATCTGCTTTATTTATTTTTTCGGCTGACTTTTTTATTAAACAAAACCTTTAGTTTTATTACTCTCACGTAGTCCGATAAAAAATATATCAAAATTCTAATAAAATAAAGGATTAGGTCGTTATTATTTGTAGCTGTGAAATATTTTATTACTAAACAAAGTTTCAAAAGCGAAACTATTTTTACTCCATAAAAGCCGACCGCTTAGCCAAAGCTTTAGAGGTTTTCAATTTAATTTAAAACTAAACAATCATCTCCTCTCTTCTTCAAAACAAAAACATAAAGAAATATCCTTTTATATAAATATTCACATTTCGGTACAGCATCAAACACATACATTTCGTTATTTGTAAGAGAAATATTTTATAATATCTTGGATTTACTTTATATTCTTACACACATAAGAATATGAGAAGATATTGTGTATTTATATTTAGCTAGGAATTTTATGCTTTATTCTAGTAAATATATTATGTTTTAAAGTCCCTACTTTAAAACATAATCTTTTCAAGAGAATTTTGGAAACAAAAAAACAATAAGTAGATAAATTTATTTTAAAAAGAAACCAAATAGATTTTAAGAAAAAAACCAACTTTCAGTTAAAAAAAATAACAACATACGAGTAATCAATGCTCCTGCATCTCAATTGTGTAACACACACAGCGAGGGTTTGAAGGAAATTCCTAATACATCACTTCATAGGTTTGAAAAATTCGTCTGCTCTAACCGTCAAAATTGAAGGTGTTGCGATTGTCATTTTATATGTGTTAAACAATTACCCCGCTACGGGCGCGACCCGCTGCTCTCATTGATATTTCCTCTTCTGCTATACATTTCTATACATAAGCCATTTTCTTTGTAGATATTTACCCATATTTTTGTCATAATATCCATAACGGAGCTTCGAAGCAAAGGTAAATCTTCCAAACATCTTTTGTTAAACCAGCATCTCTTTTTATTGTCATTTTATTAAATAAACAACCACCCAATGATGGGGTTTGTTTATTTAATAAAAGGCTGTATTCTCTCAATAATAAACCACATAATCCAATAATCTTTAAAATATGTAGTTGTGAACAGCTAATTTCGGTACTTGTCCGGTCTTCTAGAACCGCTCAATCATCCTATTGTGAAGAAAGTGCCTTTCATACAAAATCATAATTCTACCACAATACAAGAAAATTCTTAAGAAAATATTCGAACAAAGCTGATTCGTTTTTATTGTGACTTAAATTGCCTTTTTTAGGGTTCCGTAGTCAACAAGGGACCCTTTTAGTTTCACCATCTCCGTCTGTCCGTCCGCAGCTTAGCTCTTAGTACTAGAAAGCTATAATTTGGCATATTAATCACGCCGACAAAGTGGTAAAATAAAATCTAGAAAAAAAAAATTTGGGTACCTACCTCAACACGTAAAGTTTATTTTTTCTCGTCTACCCCATGGTGTTGGGTATCTATATATATAAAATGGTAAACTGACTGACTGACTGATTGTTGATATATCAACGCACAGTCTAAACCGCTGCTCCTAGAGACATGAAATTTGGAGGCTGTGTTCTTTGTGAAGAGTAGGTATCCACTAAGAAAGGGTTTTTCGAAATTCCACCCCTAAAAGGGTGAAATTTCACGCGGACGAAGTCGCGGGCAGAAGCTAGTCGTTGGATAAGTCTGAAATTGATTTTGCGTTTTATCCCAAAAGAATATACCTTTCGCAGCCAACTGGTTAAATTAGCCGTTTAGTTAACCGCCTGGCCTTTGAAAGTAGTGCTCGTCTCGCTTCGCTCTCTCGGCTCGCACGCGGTAGATCACAGTTCTAACCTAACCCATTTGGTCGGGGGTGCCCTGGCTTAGTTACTGCGACCAATTCGGCTCGCGTGTAATTGGTTACAGTTCAAACTATATAATTGAACTAGCTTCTGCCCGCGACTTCGTCCGCGTGAAATTTCTTGTACCCCCATCCCGTCGCAATACTTCGTATTCGCTTAGCGTTCTTTTTTCTTTTTATAATTTCATTCTGACTTTTTTTCTTTTTGCTCGGCTCCTAAGGGTCATAGCGCGATATTAAATAGCCTATAGCCTTCCTCGATAAATGGACTACCCAACACTAAAAGAATCATTCAAATCTGACCAGTAGTTCCAGAGATTAGCGCGTTCAAACAAACAAACAAACTCTGCAGCTTTATAATATTAGTATAGATATAATTCAGGCCGTTAGTTGAACGGTTGCCGTTTAGTTAAAAGGCTAGGCGGTTAACTAAACGGCTAATTAAACCAGTTGGCTGCGACATATCTACTAAGATACAAAATTAATGAATTTAATATTGTTAA
The DNA here is from genome assembly GCA_948474745.1 of Oligia latruncula. Taxonomy (NCBI): domain Eukaryota; kingdom Metazoa; phylum Arthropoda; class Insecta; order Lepidoptera; family Noctuidae; genus Oligia; species Oligia latruncula. The sequence goes on along the minus strand of OX419693.1, from coordinate 5,990,402 downwards.
ATATAAACAAACTTCTAAATACATCATAAGAAAATCATGACATTTAAATAAGACCGCTAGAAAGCAAAGTACAACGATCTTCAAAATAATTTACAACAGACCTCAAAATGAAACCAAAAAGCAATTTCCTACTCATTATCAAGTAATCCTTTTAAACTAACTTACGTTACGTCAAACAAGATAAACAAAGGTAGTAAGTTAAAGCCGTTTTCAACAAAAGGGAGATGTGATATCTCGTAATTTTTTTTTTTTGTGCCGTCAAATTTCTAAGTAATTAGGTATGAATTCAAACGTATTTAGCTGGGCGTGCACCTGCGTCAAGGATATCACTTTAGATAAAACTAGCTTCCGCCCGCGACTTTGTCCGCGTGAAATTTCACCCTCCCCCCATTTCGAAAAATCCTTTCTTAGCGGATGCCTACGTCATAACATCTACCTGCATGCCAAATTTCAGCCCGATCCCTCCAGCAGTGGTTTGGGCTGTGCGTTGATAGATCACTATGTCAGTCAGTCAGTCACCTTTGAGTTTTATATATTTAATAAATAGATAGATAGCGCGCACACTCGCAACATCAGGTATCATAACCAAGTACTATCATTCGTAGAACTTTGACAGTCGTAACGGGTAGTCAGAAGTCCAAGTCTGACAACCAGTCTGTTACCCAGTAACTGGGTTGTGGAGGTAATTATAGGCAGTCGCTCCATGTAAAATACTGATACTCAGTTCATCCGGTTAGACAAGAAACTGACCCAACATATTTGGAAAAGGCTAGGCAGATTGATTGAGTCAAAGTTGAATTGTATGATTTTATGTTTTTTTTTTTGTCTCTGTTTACTCTTTCACACGCTGTAATAATCTCTCTATCTATTCAATTGTCCTATCGCAGGTATGCCGGAAGAGATTTCTTATAAAATAAGAAACACCTTTGTACTTATTTTTCTGTTCTATTTATTTTCTTGCCTGTTTATATAATATGTGTGTACATAAATGGTAAAATCTATATAAAGGGTTATTGGTAAAACATTAACAACCTCTTAAGAGGTCATTGTACTCATCATTGTGAACAACTTTTACTATGGGACCAAACCAGAAATCTGTAAATGTAATGAAATGTAAATGTAGGGAGCAGCTGATTTTGAAGTTCGCCGGGTGAGCTAGTAACTAAATGTAGTTAAAGGCAAGATCATCCTTATCAGAAGAGGTTATGTCGTGCGTGGGTTTGCGGGCGAGGAGTTGAAAATATATCAACGTCATTATGAACAATCACAAGATGTCTAATCCAATTATTTAACTAACTAGCTGTTCCCCGCGGTGTCACACGCTGCGCGGCTCCTAAGGGTCGTAGCGTAATGTTATATAGCCTATAGCCTTCCTCGATAAATGGACTACCCAACACTAAAAGAATCATTAAAATCGGACCAGTAGTTCCAGAGATTAGCGCGTTCAAACAAACAAACAAACAAACTCTGCAGCTTTATAATATTAGTATAGATTCCACCAAGTACGTGGGGCGCAAGCGCAATCAATTTACTCAATGGATATAGCACAATTTCTCCAATCAATATCGTCTTTATATCACTTTAGTTTTTTGTTCTTTAATATAGCGGGCCGCCTCCCCAGTACATGGTGTTACGTCAAATAGACCGTTGACATAATATGTCAACGGTCTATTTGACGTAACAAAATAATAAAAAAACAATATTAATCAAAGAGGTTGGCATCGCCGAAACAATTTTCTAGACGCGCCGACATACTGAAAAAACTGTTTCAAAACAAAACAGAAATTATCTGTCTTTTGTTGCCAAAACTTTTGGTGTTGTGATTCTGGTGTGCGTACTGTCTTAATATACACAGTCACATAATGTTGAAGGATTAGGGATGAGAAAACTCATTTGTGTCGACGAAGTTTCTCTCTTGAATAATTATGATGAATCATTTGAAATACATTACCACGTAAGCAGAAAGTTTTGAATAAATTTGAACTAGATGCTGCTAGGAAAGGAAATAATAATATTAAATTATTGAATGTGTTGGCTTGTGCTTCTTCAATTTATTAAAATTCGTAACGTAGAAGATAATAAAACATTAAACTAACAAAAAAATTTTCAGAATTTTCTTTCTTTCAGGTTTATGACGCTCGCTAAGACCTTGAGGGCAGATCTTGATAATTATGTAAACGTTGTTATGAATCACAAAACGGTACATAATCATAAAACCCACTTTTCGACTGACGAACGTTCTAGGTCTAAAGTAAACAACATACTGAAGTTATAGACGATAATGTTCAACTTGTTGAATTTTTAAAGCTTCGTACCTGTTAACGGTTCACTCACACGATCTCTTTGAATGTTTAACAGAAGTCCTCACTTTGATATCGCACTTCGGTATAAATGATTCATGACTAGGGGCCAGGACTGTCAAAATGACGCTCAGTGTTGTTGAATGGGCTGCAAAAGACCTGTTTAAATCAAGTACAATGTTCGGCGAAATCCTCAGAATGTTGGCTTTAGTTTTTATGACATGATTTTGCTTTTTTGAGGGTCTCTGAGGTCTTTACGGGTTGTTGAATAGAGTAAAATTGTGCACTTGGTGAAGTGTGCACAATATTTATTAAAAAAACATAAGCAGTCGTGGGGAAGGAAACTTAAAACTATGGAACAAGTGTCTTTTTTTATTTTCTAATTAATTTTAGTATCCAAGATTAAAATTTTCATAATAAATTAAAATTTATATATGTTTTCGCTGCTGCCCAAGCGCAATATGTCATTCTCATAGCTACAGATATATTGTTAACATTAGCATGTCCGTAACGCGAACCCATAAGATTTTCCCCTACAAAAAATCGCTCAAGGCAAAAGAAGACATAATTTAAAAAAAAATCTAGGTTCATTTTTAAATTCATAATTACTGTAAATGCCTGTCCTCATTTGCAAATGGAACTACTTTTCGTCCTTGAGAGAAAAATACAAGGTATTTTTATAATTTGTTATTCTAGTATTTCTCTATTATGCAGATTGCTCCAGTACAGTCGCAAAATGGAGCATTAAAGTAAAACTCCACAACAATAACAGGCACATACGTAGTTGTATTCATCTTTTGTTATATTTTCTTCCACACTATAGTTTTGCAACTAGAACGCCAAGTAATCTGGAAACACCTTATGTAGCTAGATATATTCTTAGATAATAATACATACTGTTTTCTCCACATACCGGGTTTTATAACCTGCAAAGAAGAAAAAGTTGAAATTAGTTAAACGTAAGACAGTTTAAGTTCAGGGAAAACTGTCTTAGAACCAACAATTCGAAGACATTTGACATTTTACCGCACTGGACCCGGGTGGTGGATTAAGGCCCAGTCCTTCTCACAGAGTGGAGGCCTGTGTCCCAGCAGTGGGAACATTATAGGCAGCTTATGCTAAGATACTTTAAATAGATACGTACCTAAATCATGGTAATATTGTCTATGAGTCTTTGTAACTTGAATGAATAATAATAATAAAATACTCTTGTTGGTACTTTTATAGCCGGCAAAACGGTCTCGGAAACGCGTGTAGTTGTTTCTTGAACTAATTAATTCGCTGTCACAAGTAGGCTTGAGCTAAAGTCTTTACAATTGCGATCCACACATAATCCTGTTCAAGAGTATACGACCATCTATCATGCAATTAGCACTGCCGAGCTAATCCAAATAATGAACAACATGTTATTTTAGCCAATCAACGGGCGTCAACCGGCTGTATGTACCTACACGTATTGATTCATGAACCAATCAATCCAGCTCAGATTGGCGCACAGACATACACATTGTATGAAATCGGATTAATTAGTTGTATTATTAAACAACGCTGATATTACGCTAAAATTATTCATATTAGTTCTATTGCCATCAATTTTGGTTGTTGAATCCGGTTGTGGTTTTGTTGTGTTTATTTGGATTTAGACTATTTTGATTCGTTATTTGATGTATCTGTCACATGATAACAATTGTTAAGAATAGAATAGAATTTTTCTTTATTAAAGTGACCAAGACTCAAACAAGATTGTTACAGACACTAAACAAAAACACAAGAAATAACGGTTGGTCACCGTTGCGACTTCTCTTGGGAGACGGCACAATAGTGCCCACGTAAACTAGTCAAGGCGACTCGCAACCGTGTTTAAGACACTGTTGAAGCTCGTACTTAGATATATTTATATGGGGCAAAACTTCCAAAGTGCCAACGGGAGGCTCCGCCTGTCCCTCCGCTGTCCGCACGTCTGCCACAGGGCTCTATCCTTTGAACCGTAATAGTTATACACTTGAAATCTTCACAGAGTGTGTATTACTATGGCCGCTATAACAACAAACAATAAAAATAGATAGTGTTAAATAATGTACGGTGGAACGAAACCCTTCGTATGAAAGTCCGACTCGCACTTGGCAGCTTTTTAAAAAACTTATGGTGAATAGGCATACAATAAAGTCGTTTTCTCCTTAAATCTCGTCTCTCAAATTATCCCTTTCAATTGGTAAAATAAACTCAAAATACACAAGATCCTAAGCTGGATTATTCCGGTGTCCACAATCAAAAGGCAGTTGATCTGTCTTCAGAAATGCTCTCGGAAATCTATGCTTACGATCCTGGTTTAGATTCCATTGTTATGAAATCTCTCCTCTGTGCCTGGCTTAGGATCAGAAGCCAGTTATTCAGAGTGCCAGCTTAAAGTTTGAATCAACTGTCAAGTCCTATTCTTTGGAGTGAGAATTCAAAGTGAATGTATTAGTGTTCAGAAGGTGCGGTGAGCAACTAACGTCACTTTTACAGATCGTCTAAACTGTCACAAAATATTTCAATTAACTGCTTTTAGGCAGTCAGTATAAAAACAAAACTACTAGTATTTTTAGTTCTGTTCCGGTTTAAATTGAATATTTTCATTTGACAGCACAATTATTGAGGAAGGCTATAGGCTATTTTAACATCACGCCAGGACACTAAGGAGCTGAGCAAAGATAAAAAAATCGGAAAGAACTCTAAGCAAAAACGAAGTATTAGCGACGGATCGGGGTACAAGAAATTTCACGCAGACGAAGTCGCGGGCAGAAACTAGTTTCTTTTATAAAATTGCCAGCATTTTAGACACTACAAAGTAACTCCTATTTAGCTGGAGGCAAAATCTGCATGCGGCAAAAGAGACGCTATTCACTTCAATGCTAATTTCAAGCAATTTGCGTCAGCTAACAAGATATTTTTTTGACGGAGCAAACAAAAGCTTATTTGTTTGTTTGTTACTTACGAGAAAAATCTGTTAAACAATATCCATGTTAAATTTTCTTTGCTTGAGTTATTATTAGTCCATAAAGAATATTGTTTTTTTATAGCCCGAAAGTTTGACAACCTCTCAGATAAAGAGGTCAGATAGGAAGTCTCTACATGTAAAGTAAAACTGAAGTGGCAGTAGGCTGGCCATGTTTGTCGAAGGACCGATGGCCAGTGGAGCAGACGAGTCCTAGAGTGCCCCCCCAGCTAGATGGACCGACGAGGCTTGGACGGACTGTATGCGGAAGACGGAGGGTGTTGTGGTGCAGCCTGGGAGAGGCTTAAGTCCAGCAGTGGATAAGATGAGTTGATTAACACGTGAAGTACTGGGTATTAAGCTGCATCTGATTAGACTGGAAGCCACGAGCCTGTCGTCTGCTAGACCTGATACATAAAAATGCTTGTTTGTTCGTGTCTTTTGCGCTGCCATATTGTTAATCCGATTGCGATAAAACTCTGTCAACTTATTGCACGAAGGTTATAGGCATAGTAGGTACAATTATAAGAAATTTCACGCGTACGAAGTCGCAGGCAGAAGCTAGTTTTATATAAAAACCGCTCTAAAAAAAAAGCTCTCAGACTCATAAAAAATTACGTAAAAGACATTAGATAATCACTTTGTAAAACCTAAAGACACAATTTTCTACCACAATTAATGGTTTCACATTATTTCTAAGTAGGTACCTACATTTTAGATATTAGCATTGGACACATTTAATTGCATATATACCTATAACAGTAAATTCGTAGTATCGTACCTATATACCTAATTATTAATTTCAGAAAGTCCGAAACGGAAAGTCAAGTTAATTTGGCTAATTGCAAAGTAACGTACTTTTTCGTGCTTAGATGACAACTTAAACCGACCCAAATCATTCGCAATAAGGACATCGGTAAGCAATTTATTTTTACCAAAAAGTCCGTTTCTGCGACGCTTATAATTGTCCCGATTTCATTATTCTTTATTACATTACGAAGGAGAAAATTGGTCTACAGTAATTACTTCCATCGAATCTCTCGAATAGTCTTATTGGATGAAAGGTATAAATTAAATTTTGAAGAACTGGACGCCCTCTCGATATTCATAGCGCTTATTGGAGACACTTTTCCCTGTGAAGTGTTTCATTATTTTATACGTCTTTGGATATTAAAAAATGTAATTCCATTTTTCTGTGCGGATGATGTTACGCTAAATAATATTTTTAGGGGCTCTTTTAGTAGGGTCAGCGGGATTGTCCGAAAGGGTTACCGCTGGCCCGGAACATAAAGGGCTAAGGAAGGAACACGGGTGGGTTTTAGTCAGTAAGAGTCTGACACTCCCTTCCGCTCCACCCAGAGCGGGAACGGGGTCATTTGATGATTTACCATCAGCAAAAAAAAAAAAAAAGCTCTTTTAGTAAAAGAGTTTAGATGAGCTTTTAACACTTCTGAATGTAGATAGTATTTTTAACCACGCCGGACTCAAAGGACATAATAAAGACCCAATATTTTAGTAAAGCGAGTTGAGCTAAGTTATTCAAGTGTCAATAGTGTCAAAGCATTATTTACTGGAGCTATGAGAAAACATTTTCGTTGCTGTGTTTAACTTACGAGAGAAAGATAGCTATTTCTCCTTCAGTTTCAGCCTAAAGATACTTTACTATCCTAAATTGGAGTTCCTCATTAAGCCTACTTAGACCAGGTTAGAGTTAAAATGTTAGCCCGACAAAGACGAGACCTAAATAAACCAGCGAACTTTGTGGACTGACAAACTGTGAAGAATTCTATATTAAATGTACCTACTTAGTTTATTCATTTAATCTCGTACCCTTTTCCTCTGTGCAAGTAAGCGTAAGTTTGTCCTTTGTTTACCAAATAATTAAAACTCTTGCTAATCCTTAGGAACACACATCATACAGTTACGGTTTAAGACGTATTATTTCGCCCAAAAAGACTACAATTTATTCACTCCTATGAGAAAAAACATGGTTTTGCTGGGTTATAAACTAAAATTAAGTTATTAAAAAAAACAGTAAAAACATATTAAAAAAAAACAGTAAAAACTAAGTTACTCAGTACAAACAGTAACTAAACAGTTTGGATGATTAAATCTATTCTAACCACTTTACTGGGGTAACCTTTTCTTCAAAAGACTGATTGGATAGGTAAATATTTGAGCGCACTCAAAAATCATTTACACAATAAATCATTATAACCCGATAACCAATGATGATGCACATAATGTCACATATACACTGGTATACAGCACTAACGTCCATAATAAAATCACATTCAATCCCAGATAACTACTTCCACCACCACACTATACCATTATGACGGTGTGTTTATGCGAATTAGACCCTTAATATCTATAAAAGCACCATTATTTAGAGTTTAAACTAGCTACATGGTTAAGTTAACGGTTCTTTGATAGCCCAGAGCACCGCTATTGTATTACCCGTTACCCATTACCCTTCAATTGATTTTATAAAGTTCAGTTGAAAGCCACGAACTCACATTATTTTCGCTTGTTCCTTTTCTCCGCTCTAATAGTAGCTCTTTGACCGCCTCGCAACAATTTTCCAGCTAGAGTTTAAGCTTTACTTTGAAATCATTAAAGTGTTTTTTTTTAATACACACATCAAAAGTGTCTAGGGATCAACATATATTTTTGCAATAACTTTTCTCCTGATTGATATTAATTAAAATTTTCTTTAAGGATTCATCAAATAAAGTGTTTTTCGTTTGTCACAGTAACGATAAACCAAGTCACCTTTGCATTAATAAAGAAATTTGCCATTTTCCTAATAAAGGGATTTTTGACATTTGAACCACTAACACAAAAGTTCGAAAAAAAGACTGAAATAACAGTTTTCTTTAAAATTTTATTGGGTAACTTAAACAATTAATAATCCGTGTTTCTACCGCGAACACTAACAACACAAGAACATCGGTTTGGCATACTCAAAATGAGTTCATCCAAATCACGCTGTGGAATGGCCGCCCATGTTCGTTGCAACAACAAAAAAAGGTCTTCTTGCGACTGGATACCCTCCATATTCGGCAGAGCTCTTCTCTGTAGCATATCCCATGCATGCTCAATCGGGTTCAAGTCTGGCGACTGAGCAGGCCAGGGCAGGACATTGATGTTAGCTGCGGCGAGAGTCTGTCTTACAACTCTTGCGGTGTGCGGTCGTGCATTATCATGCATTAACTGAAATAAGGGACCGATTTGCACTTGTAGAGGAACAATGACGTCTGATACAATCGTCTCAGCATAAATTTGAGCGTTGAGGTTGCCTCTGATCCAAATCAACTCAGTTCTTCCGCCGATCCAAATACCCGCCCATACCATGATGGTTCCACCACTATAAGGATGGACTTCCTGGCAGGATTTTAATCGCTGTTGGCGTCCAGGGGTTCTCCAGTGTCGTATACGTCTTGTATCCGGTCTCATACCAAAACGAGACTCATCAGAAAAGCACACGAAACGCCATTGTTCTTCTGCCCAATTTCTGTGTTCAAGAGCCCATTGATATCGAATCCTACGATTGTGCATTGCTATAGGTGGTACCCGTAGCGGTCTTCGGGAATGAAGGTTCACTTCATGCAAGCGGTTTCTGACTGTTTGGTCGCTAATTAAGTTCCCTGAAGAGTGATGAAGCCTCACGGCTAACATCATGGCGGTTATTGTTGGAGCTCTTCGAGTTAAGATTTGAATGTATCGGTCTTGTCTCCGTGTGGTGCAGCGATACCGTCCTCCATGGCGCTCAGCCACGGTACCAGTGCTTCGGTAACGTGTCCAAAGTCGACTGATAACACTCTGACTTGTATTCAGAGCTAAAGCCACAGTACGTTGCCGGGAACCAGCTTCTATCATTCCCACGGCTCTGAGCATTTCTTCCCTGCTTAAATGACGTCGCCGCTCCATAATAACGTTGGTTTTAATCAGTAGTAGGGAAACAGTAGCACTAATAATGTCTTCAATGCGTTGTATGTTTTTATAGGGAAAATATTGACAGCTGATTTTCATCTTTTACTCGAATTTGATTCACAGTTCCTGATTCAAATTATGAAATGCACCAAAAAGGATCCATATAAATTTATAAAATCATAAATTTATTACAAAGCCACATCTCAATCTCAAGAAATCCGCATAAAAATGCTCGATCCCTAGACACTTTTGATGTGTGTATATTGGGGTTTATTTGAATCATAAAGGGGTTATTTCATTGGTCACTAAAATACCAAAATGTCAGAAGGTTTTCGTGTGAGTTTATGAAAAAAGAAACTGGTGAGTCGAATATAATTAAGGGACTTAGGGCTGGTTTTTCCATCGCCAGATATTCGAAGAATAAAATTGACGTTTGAGAGTTTTGTATGAAATATATCTGACTGTCAAAATTTCAAAATTATTCCTGGAACAAAGTTATCAGATGATTGAAAAATCAGCCCTTAGAAGAACGTAAGAGGTATAATGTGGATATACATACTGGAAGTCTGTGCCTACCCCTGCGGGAAATAAATCCATAATTTTAGGTTTTCAAAATCTTATATTAAATATTCAATCTTATATTAATTAAAAGTATAGAACACATCATAACCCCAAGAGCGTTTGGTATGCCATATCGATGTTCCGTCAGTACCACTGTTAACGTCTATAGATTTAAATAAGACCGTAATTGCGAATAAAAGGCTATAACGTAAGGTAAGGTACACAGAAAATCTCCAGAATATCGTTTCACAACATAAACACAGTCAATGTCAAACAAAAGTACTGAACGTTTGCACATATCATTCAACGAAACTCAATACAAACTATACTTAGCTGTAAAACTGAAGAGCTTCAGAATCGCAGTACTTTACGCTTTTCCAGCTGTTTTATATATTTTGTTTCTCAACGGAAGCTCTTAGCAATTCCTGTGATGTATTTAATGTGGAAGGGAAGGTTATAATTGGTACTGCAATGTTGAATCCATCATAATATATAATTTGAAGTTAATGGGTCCCTCTTAGTGGCAAGCGACATCGCGGCAGGCCCAGACGGAGATAGCCGGATGAGCTGGAGTCCTTCAACAAGAACTGGTCCTTAGGAGCTTTAAACAGAGAGAAGTGGAGAGAGAGTAGGAAGGCCTTCGCCCTGCTGTGGGACATCACAGTCTGATAATAACAATAATAATAATTGGAAAATGTTAATAGTAATTTACACAATCCAATATCTAATCAAAGGGAAGCTCATCAAGTGAAGCTCTACTATTTCATACTACTACGAACTAAAATAGCCTGAAAACGGATTAAACTAAAATGCGCGATGACAATCGAACAGCTCGAGCTCCCATATGTGCCAGTTTATCTGACATTGTAATTAATATAGATCCAGTAGTTAGGCAATTTGTAGATGGATTTCTACCCGTCGCATGTCTAATTAGCAGACACAATAGAAATTCTATTGTTATCGGTACATACCCTGTACACGCGACATGCGAAGGGTTAAAGGAACAAGACACCATATAGATGGAATTTGAGATCCAGCTAGATTAAATGTCAATCTTTGGTGACTGGGACGGACTGGATGCGGAAGGTGGGGATTCGGTTGATAGGCTGAGTTGGTTGATAGACGTCAACAGTTAAGGCTCTTCCCGACAGGCGCGTCATTATCGGTCGATAATATCGGATGCGTTATTCCGATATCTGTTTTCAGTACATTTTGTATTAGGACGGCCACGAAGTTACACAGTGCTGCTGCGATAATAACGACGCAATAGAATTAAGAACCTTGCGTTCCTCCATTCTGCGATATTCCGATATGAGTTCTTAGAATATTTTGTATTAGGACGCATATGATCTTATACACACCTGCGGTAATAACGTAGTAACGTGTAGTGCCGGCCTATAGTGTAGGTGAGACGCACAGGCACACGTTAGAAATATCGGACGATAAAACGCAGCTGTGTGTGTGTGGCAAGAAATCAGGACGCATTAGAACAATAACGCATCCGATATTATCGATCGATAATAACGCGGCTGTGGGGGACAGCCTTTATTAACCTTTTTGAACTTTTAGACATCACAACCGTAGGTAATGATGATGACTATGAATAAGACGTAACAAAGAATAAATTAATAGCAGGTCGAGATATTAGAAATAAAATTATTCAATTAGACCCGTCAAGGTCACATGCAAGGAATTTCCATAGCGCTCGAACCAATTGACCTTCCAATTATAAACGCTAAACACTTAATGAACTCAATCATACAAGACCTGATACAGATCTTATTGCAAATAAAGACGTATCATTTTGCCCGCATCTGGTCATTAAGGGAACGATATCTGATTGAGATAGATGTAGACAGAATATTAATGAAAATGTTCCTTTTGTATTTACTCCTGGCTAATAACAACACTTGGAAACTTCTAGAAGCCTTTATTATTGCTACAATATACATTGATCAATTCGCCGAAAACGAAAAGATCTGAATGTACATCTTTATTACCAACTAGCTGCGCCCCGCGATTTCATCCGCGTAAATGTCGATCCCGTGGGAATATCGGGATAAAAAGAAGCCTATATGTTAATCCAGGGTGTCAGCTACCTCCATACAATTTTTTTTCAAAATTGGTCCAGCCGTTTGAGCGTGAAGAAGTAACAAACATATAAACACACCCCCACATACACACACTCACAAACTTTCGCCTTTATAATATTAGTGTGATTATTCAGACATAAAACGGCAGGAAATCAGTCACTGAAATCCCTTTCCGCGAAAGCAGTCAATCAATTTCCTGTGGGAGTAAAATATTAATAAATTCAAACACAACAATAACGCGTAAAGAGTACCAGAGGTACCGTAAAATATTAGTAGGTCCGTATCCTCCGATTCGTTCCCCAAGGCAGAGCTATCCCGGGAGATTACTCCGGATTTTTCTCGGTCCGAAAACTGGGGAAGTTGGAAGTTTGCAACCTATCGAGCTACTTTGCTGAGAGTGTGACGGCAAATGTATGTTTGGAAACTTTTTAAAAAGCTCTTTGTGTGAAAATCTATTGGTCGGTGCGTTCTTCTCTTTTGGATTATTTTAACTGCGCTTTTGAGTAAAGGAAGTGTTCGATTTATCTCGGCTGCTATTTCAATTTGTGGATTTAAAATGGATCTGCTTTCAACTAGAGCATGATCTATTCGTCCATCAGGATAAAGTACCTTTTATAGATAAGATGATTCTTCAAAGTTTGATTTCCAGCGTAATCACCCTTTGGTAACCTTAAACTATACTCATGAAACAAACAAACCGGACTCTAAAGCCAGCAGAGAAAACAACTTTTCCAATCTTTGCACACAATAAACTTTAAACTGCATGCTATTACAGTATCGCCTTTACCTTTCGACTTTCAAAGTCCAGACTTTGTCGTGTTACTTCTTGAAGTTCTACTTACTACACGCGAGATACGATACGAGATACAAAGTCAGAATTCCCCACATTGACTTGGAGAATTCTAAATGTTTACAATAAAGTTCTCCTTTAGGTAGTTCAAGTCTGTTTTCTATCTTGATTTAGAAGCAAGTTAATAGTTGTTCTACCAAACATTTGTTCGCTTTTATGCTCAACTAGCTGTGCCCGCGACTACGTCCCCGTGCATGTCGGAAAACAAATTGGATTTCATGGGTATTTTTTTCTAATTATTTTTAAAAATAAAAGCCGCCTTATTTACTCCCTATAATATCACAGGGGTAATTCTCGTAATTTTAAGAACGTTCACAGTCTAATCTTAATCGCAATCTGTCAAAAATACTTAATTTCCCTAATTTTTGACAAGTTTTTTTACATTGATTGATTGTCGCTGAGATGAGATTGCGACTACATTTTAGACGTTTTTAATTACGGGAATTGGCCCTTAGATATTTGCCAGTGAAAGTCCAGTCAATATCGGTCTAGCCACTTCGGAGATTAGCCGGAACAAACCGACAGACTCCTATGGGTCATAGCGTGATGTTAAATAGCCTTCCTTATGAGATTAGCGCGTTCAAACAAACTCTTCAGCTTTATTATAGTAACGATATAGATTAGAAATTATGGGTTGTGGATTTCAGATAGACAGTCGCTCCATGTAAAATACTGGTATTCAGCTGCATCCGGTTAGACTGGAAGCTGACCCCAACATAGGAAAAGGCTAGGCAGATGATGAGACATAGATTAGAAATGACTAAGGGCTGATTTTATCAAAGTCTATAATTATCATTTATCCGCAGAAAAAAATTGAAGTATGAAAATTGAAGACAGTTCAGTATGGAAAAATTATAATGACAAATCCAATTGAAATTTTTTTTTTGGAAAATCCAAAAGTGCACGTCTCATAATGCTCATTTGATCGTATAAAAACCATAGATATAGATATTATACTAGTTAGTTTTTTATTAATTATAATTAAATAATTTGCATAAAAGAGCCATTTTCAATAGGGTTCCTCTTACGGGCGAAATGAATCTATAAAAAAAAAAAAAAAACTCAATTAATCGATTTTTTCGCAAGCTACAATGTTTTCAGGTTTCACACTTGCTTGACGGGAAATTTTTTTGAAATATTTTTACGTTTTTTTTTGTTTCTACTGCGGAATTAATCTCCATTCAATTATCTTTACAATTATATTAATTAAGTAGGTTCTGTGTACTAGCAGGAGTAAGTATAACAATAGAAACAGTTGCAGAAAAGAGGCAAAATTTTATTTTTGATCGTAAAGCATTCTCTAATACTTCGCATTATGAGTCGCGCAAAAAAACAGTATGAAATTCACCCTTAAGGAAGTAAAGAGAGAGACCTAATTTAAAGGATCCTATACAACAGATCGACCACTCGAAACTCGACTCAGGAAACCCTAATGCTGGAGTATGGTTTGCAGAAAATTGTTTCGTACCGATGAAACTAAGTGCGCAAAAAGGAATGTAATGCAGGACATACAAATAAGGAAAATGCCGGATAAGTAGGTACCTATGTATGTACCCAAATACTGCATGTATTTAATTATTAGTGTAAGTAACAAATAAATAAAGTTTTTGTTTCGTCAAAAATATCTTGTTAGCTAACGCAAATTGGAGTCTTTGGTCAACTGGACCCACTCGAACTGGACACGCGGGTCCAGTTGACGTAATTACATTCTGAATACGTCGACTGGACCCACTACCCAATTTCATCATTAGTACAGTCACGGAGTAAAGCCGAATCTTTTAGTTTTATTTCTGACCTAAAATATACCTACTAATACTATATATTCAATTAGGTATTTACACTTAAAAAAAATGCAGTACCTACCTCAAACGCCAGCAAGCTACAGGCGATTTGTCTGATATAAGACTTGAAATAAGCCATGAATTAAATGGTGTCTCTTTTGCCCCTTGCAGATTTTCCCTTACTAATAACCGTATTATATCAGACACACCGATTTCTCTCTTTCAGTCGTCAGTAATTTGACTTTCGAAAGAAGAAGACAAAGCGTTGTGTAACTATACACACGCTATACAACGTTTATTAGTAAGGGAGTTAGTGTCTAAAATGCTGGCAATTTTATGAAAGAAACTAGGTTCTGCCCGCGACTTCGTCCGCATAAAATTTCTGGTTCCCCCGACCCACCCCGTCGCATCGCGTTGCCCACCCGCACTATTAATTAACGCTTAACGTTCTATCAAACTTTTTATCGTTTTCCTCGGCTCCTTAGGGTGGTAACGTAAGGTTTAATAGCATATAGCGTTCCTCAAGAATTGGGCTATCAAATGTAAAAATAATTTTTCAAATCCGACTGGTACTTCCAGAGATCAGCATGTTCAAATAAACAGACAAACTCTTCAGCTTTATTATTAGTGTAAGTGTAACTGTAATATTTTAAGGAATGTGGTTTTCCAGTAGCTAATAATTATATCGTTGAATATACATTCAACAAGTTCTATATTGGACTTAATACATCTGAGCATTCTTGATTAGTGCGGTTTTTAATTACCTACATGAACGTTCGATATTCAGTTCTCTATTAGTAACAACCGCTATTCTGCAGCACGGTATAAAATTGTTTCAATGCAATTCAATATTACTGTTTTCATTGTCCATTCCGAAGCTATCCTGGCGAAAGGAAAATAGCTTTTATGAACATTTAATGCTGTGATAGTATTAGTATAATACCAGACAGTTATAACTGTCCCACAAGTAGGTACCTACAGCACAACTGTTCTTATTAGAAAAGACTAGATATTGATGAATATACGATTGTTTATTGTTCATGATTCTGGCCCATTCAATCCAGGTTACTTTTATTTATTTACTTACCCCCTTACTAATAAACGTAGTATAGCGTCTGTATAGTTACACAACGCTTTGGCTTCTTCTTTCGAAAGTCAAATTACTGACGACTTAAAGAGAGAAATCGGTGTCTAACTATTCATCTGATATAATACGTTTATTAGTAAAAGGGTTAAATTTATGCAAAATAAAGGGTAGGTAAGGTAAAGGTTGTCAGGAAAAGGGAAACTTACCTACACAATGCAGGTGATTTGCAGAAAAAAAATTCTCAGATCAGTTTCAAAATTGTAAAAGAAGCGTTTGTATTAGAATAGCTAAGACATTATGGTTTTAGGCGCGTAAAAGAGCGCTCGTCCTCTTGAAATAAATAGCTAAAATTCAGTATTGCCTCTTATTTAGTGGCAACGCCGTAGGAGTCCTTAGTACCAAGGCAAACTTAATGCCTCAAGCATTCTTTATCAAGTTACATAATGATTTCCTTCACCAAAATGTATTTATAATCCAATCATTTTATTATTCAAACCGACCTAGCCCGGAAAATTACCAAACTTAAGTGGCAGTGGACAGGGCCCACAGAACAAATGGCCGTTGGGGCCGAAAGGTTCTGGAGTGGCGACCGCGTACCGGAAGACGTAGCGTTGAAAAGCCTCCCACAAAGTGGACCGTTGACCTCGTGAAGGCCGTAGGAATGCGCTGGATGAGGCAAGCACAAACCGGTCGTAGTCGCGGTGCTTGGGGGAGGCCTATGTCCAGCAGGGGGCGTCTTTCGGCTGAAATGATGATTCAATTTTTTTTCGAAAACAGAACCTTTAGCCAATCCAATCATAATCAAATTCTAGACAGCGTCATGAAAACAGCTGGCTACAGACATTGTCGAACATTATAAAATTGGAAGGAAACAAGATAGGACCAAACAATTTCCAACTCCACCCAAATGGAAGCTGTCGCAGAACGAAATTCGATTAACACCTGGGAATTACTGAACTTTTTCCGACGCGGCCGGTGTGAACACAATGAGGTCATCAGCCGACCATACTTCTCGAGTCTCAAACAAAGTTGCCAGGTCATCTGGAAAACTGGGATGTCCCTAGAATTTTAATTATTTTGACATTTAGATTTGGATCTGTGTTTGAATTTGGAACCTTCTATATATATAGGCCGGGACATCAACGCGTAAACTGTAACAATGAACAGCGCACATGATTCTAGCGTAGAGTTTAGTTTAGCGTAACGGTAATCAAAAAAAAATGTACTGTTTCATAGAAAAGTGCAAATCGGTCAAAATGTATGGAATAGCATTTTTTTTCTAAATAACCTTCTTTAAATTTCAGCGCAGGGGGTTCAGAATCATGTAGGTTACTGACACACTGTAGGTTGTGACAACGGCATTTCATACAAACTTTCAAGCTCTGATTTTTCGAAATTAATGAACCGATTTTAATGAAACTTCATACGCATAAGCAGGATGCAAAGGTCTTAAAAGTTAGTAGAGAACGTTTTCCGGTTTCCTCACTATGTTTTCCTTCACCGTTTTTAAGAGCAGTGGTGAGGAAATAATTTACACAAAGTAAAGTGCCTGTCTGGGTTCGAACCAACGACCTACTACTCGTAAGTCGTGTCCGTTACCACTAGGCCAACAGGTTCGATTAAACCTGGAACAGCTACATTTACTAGAATCCATTATTCCTTTGTTTATTAAAACAACTGATGCTATCTTTATATAACAAATCCAGGATTCATTCGGCAATTCGTGTCCTATATATTCGTTCGAACATTTTGGCAACGATTTCCATTACACAGTATACTTAAAAATTTTGTACTTCGATTCATGATAAAAAAAAAACTTTATTAATATCCGAAAAATTGTTGTACCAGAATTTCTATCAATGATATTCGTCGTAGTACCGAAGTACTGCATTGGCGAAATTTTATGTCACAGGTCGAATCGGGTTGGGTGATACGAATTGGAAAAACCTTTTATGAATGAACGGATCCACTTAAATGTGTACTAAGTAATGGTTTTCACATAAATGTATGAAGAGGTGGGTAAAGCAGATATTTTCTTTGATGAAATGGAAGATTGCTGAAGCGAAACGCGTTGGAGATTGCTTGAGTGAAATAAAATTATAGGCGACTTTTCTTAGTTATTACGTTTTAAAAGACTTTATATAATCCTTAGTTATTGAGCTTTAAATGACTTCAAGTATTAAAATGGGTCAGCGGGATTGTCCGAAAGGGTTACCGCTGGCCCGGAACATAAAGGGCTAAGGAAGGAACACGGGTGGGTTTTAGTCAGTAAGAGTCTGACACTCCCTTCCGCTCCACCTAGAGCGGGAGGGGTCATTTGATGATTTCCCATCCGCAAAAAAAAAAAAAAAAAGTATTAAAATGGTAAATCCTATTCAATTTATTTTAGTACTAGCTGCGCACCCGCATAAGTTTCGATCCAATGGGAATATCGAAAAAAAAGTAGCCTAATTAATCCAGGGTGTCAGCTTCCTCCGTACCAAATTTTATCAAAATTGGACCAGCGGTTTGAGTGTGACGAAGTAACAAACATATAAACACACCCCCTCACACACTCACGAACTTTCGCCTTTATAATATTAGTGTGATATGTCTTTTGAAAGCCTTTGTATTCTTGAATAAAATTCAGATTGTCTTCTCCAGCACGGGGACCAAGATGTAAAAGTACATTAGACGAAAAGATTATTTTCACCCCTAAATCTAAAAGGAAACCGAACAGCATCCGAAGAAGATTTGGGTTCCTACAACCAATAAATAAAATAACTTTTACATTGAACATTCGGCACCAAAAGTATGTTATATGCATTAAGATAAGCAACGATGGATGATATTACAAAACTTAGAACACAGCCGCGGAATAATGCTATGTAGATTCTGTACGTGCATGAAAGTTCGATTTAGGCTGTGTATACAAAGGTAATAAGTTCCCGCATTGGATTTGTGTTACTTATAACACAATAAAGGATGATTTCAACCAAACGGCTTGCATCGCATCGGATCGGAACGGATTTTACAATCTTTAATCGTGTACACACTCACAGTATTTAAAGTCTATAAATTTTCTATTTTTTTCCAAGCCGCTCACAGCACCTTGACCGCCGGCGTTTTCCGCAACACGCGATCGTAGCCGAAAGTATGCTATGACGCGCGATCTGCTCCGTTCGCCTATCGTCGTATCCGCGGATATGGTCGTATCCGATCGAATCGAAATGGCGGCGAAGACACAGTGTATTTCTGAACTTATAATAAATAGATAAGATGCATATTTCTGCAATGAAAAGATCGAGCTACTATTGAAGACTATACCTACATATGACACCTACAGATGGCCGATGGGTTCGAAAGGTTCTGAAGTGGCGACCGCATAAATAAAGATGTAGGGTTGGAAGGCCTCCCACAAGGTGGACCGATGTCCTGGTGAAGGCCACAGGAATCCGCTGGATGCGAGAGGCACAGAACCTGTCGAAGTGGTGATGCTTGAGGGAAGCCTATGTCCAGCACCGTCTTACGGCTGAAATGATAATGACCTACATATCCTAAATGCACAGGTAAAATAGAGTCCAGATGAGGTCTTCAAAATAAAACTTACGAACCAAGCGACCGGTAGGTACTTAGCGGCCTATACAAATTTTATATAGAATAATGCTATCATGCAATGAAATACATGCCCTCAAAAAATATATTGTGCAGTGAATTGAAGAGCATTTCATTATAACGAATGCTGTACATTTTTTTCCTGAAAATAATATTGCTTCGGATTTTTTTTGCAATAAGTTTGTATCGAAATATTAAATTGTAATTATCAAAACAATACAAGTCGATGAAACTACGTTGTTTCATCAACATTGTTTTATCAAACAACAAGAATACAATTGAAAAAACCTGGATTTAACTGAAAGCAAAGCCTTTACCAGAAAAATTCATTAAAATTTTCCGATGTGTTAATAAAAGAAACATCGTCATTTATGAGTTGATTACAACAACAGAAACGAAATACCAGGAAAATCCTAGCACATAATGAACAAATACACACACATGAAAATACTAGAAAGTATTCCAGCTGTTTCATAGAAAAATGTGATACTATACTGAACAGCTTTTTTTATTTTATTTACCGACGAAAAATTTTCAGAATCTATGGTAACTAGTTGTGCATTGCGATGTCTGCCACCGGCATATACATTTGTCGCAGCCAACTGGTTAAATTAGCCGTTTAGTTAACCGCCTGGCTTTTCAAAGTAGTGCTCGCCTCGCTTCGCTCTCTTTGCGCGCACGCGGTTGATCACAGTTCTAACCTAACCTAACCCATTTGGTCGGGGTGCAGGTCAGGTGCGCAGTACTCGCAATCGGCGCGTGTGTATGACCAGATGTATGAACGTAAACGAAGCAAAAGGAGTATGTAAGAATCATAGCAGGTGGCGTTCTGTGTGTGTTCCTACCCTATGGGAAGAAGGAGTGAATTTATTTATGTAGGTATGTATAATATATGTTACGGCTAATAGCCGAAGCGCGGCCACATCTAGTTTTAACCAAACCTAACCTCGGGGTGCCCTTCGCTCGCTCTAGCATCCTACGTCGCCTCCCGAAGTTCACACGAAGCGCATGTGACCGGCTGCACCTAGTTATACCCGGCTAAAACTAGGTGTAGCAGCAGTTGTACCCGACTAAAACTAGGTGTTCCGCACTTCGGCTATTAGCCGTGACATATGTATTCCTGTAACGGTTGACGGCTTCGACACCATTGAATGAATGAGTTTTATTTATAATGACTGAACGCTGCGATTCACTAATATTTACGCCGACAATAATAGACATGAAATATTCGCGTTTGTGTTGCAAGTTTGCCTCAATTGTGATTCTACGCGATTAATGCAGTTCATTGGATTGTTTGTTAACAAAATAGCTCTTCCATAAATCAGGGATATTGTTGATATTTCGGAATGTTTGGCGATGATTTTCATATACTTACACCATTTTGATGTAGTGTGTACTAAGTACATTTTCCTTTGTTGATTCAGTTAACGTTTATCATAATTAGGAATACCAACGGATATTTCGAATTTAATCTCGGAGTTGGTACTTACCAGCCTGATTTTGCTTCTAATTGATTGATTGATTCTAGCAAGTGTTATTATATTACCAATCAGGTGAATTTAAGGCTCCCGCAGGGCGCGAAACGACAGCTCGACGCGACTCTAGTAGAACAAATTCTATGAAAACTTCATGAAAATTGTTCCACCAGAATCGTGTCGCACCGTCGCATCGAGCCTGTCTGCGGGAACCTTGACTTGGAGACATCAGCTTACTTTTAGAAAACAGTGAACGCAATTTTTTCCGACAGACCCTCTTTTAAAATTGTACCAGGTAACTATGATCAAAATTACTGTTAACCAACAGTGTTGGCATAGGATAAAAATCTAGCAAGTTTCAACAAATAAATCCCTCTCTTTAATTATTACAGTATTATCCCTAATGACTCTTAATTAAGAAACAAAACAACACAAACGATCGGAAATTAAAGAAACAAGGTACGGTTTACATCTAAAGAAGCCTGTTTACACTCAAGGGATGTCTGAAGATTGGACTGTTGCCAAGGGGCTTGTTTTGATGAACAACGAAGACAACAAGGCGTCATGCTGAATCGGAATTACTTTCTGACAGCCCGGCTTTGTTCAACCACTGACCGGAGATTGTTACTATAAGAGGACAAAGTACCCACTTCCTTAAGGGGCTTACAGGACCTAAACACAAAAAACGCAAGTTTTAGATACGATCGACTACAGTAAAAAAAATCAGAAAAATATATGATATTTTCCAGGATATATGCTAGGTAGATACTGTGTTGAAAACATAATACAACTAATTTGATAAGATAGAAAAAAAATCATGAAGATACCTCCAAAAACTTTCTTTTTACAAGAAAAACCATACTAATATACATACAATCATTGTGATTTTTTTCAGATTATTCTAGAAGCAACATACTAAAACACTACTGTTTTAATTTTTAAGTCCAAACAATAGATAAAAAAAAAATTGCTGGTAATTTATTTTGCAATAAATTACCAGCGTTGTGTCATCGCGTTTCTCTTTCTTTTCTATGCAGTCCGACAGTGACCGCGCTTAAGGTCATGTAAGCCCCTTAAGAAGAAAATCTTGAGAGATTGCAGGGATAAAGATATGCTTATGTCGATAAGGGTAGTAAAAGTTGAGTGTTTACACAACTCTGGTAAGTAAAGGTCAAGGGTAAGAAATGTTAATAGTAACAAAGTAGCTATGATAATTAATTGAGTCTGCATGGAAATAGTGAAACTAATGAGCAGCATAAATAACTAGAAGAGAATTTAAATATTTATTTATTCTTTAATATGCCAATATATTCCTAAAAAATCTTACAGAGAGGCTTTCATTATCATTGCCTATACATTATTCAAAATTTATTCAAATTACAGTTACCGATTATTGCAGACAAAAAAATACTATTAAGTAGACGTCTTGCAAACAATATACTCCACAGCAACACTGCAATTTGTTTTTATAAGAATGCCACTAACTTACAAAGCGTGTAAAAATTATCTCTTTACACGTCTTTACTGAAGTGCTATCCATTTAAATAAAGAGATGGAAAGAAATGTGGACTTTTTTTTTCCAAGCCATTACACCCCATTCGTAGACATTCATTCGAATGAAATAACAAGCAGGTGCGTTAATTTCGCTATTAAAGTACAGCGCGGTAATTGCGTAACGCACCTAAAATGGCAGTATGTTTCATATTCTGACAGTTCCATCATATACAAAGCGTTGTTTAAGTTATTGAACAGACGAATTTTTGGATTAGGTATTTCCTTTATAAGCCTTCGGATTGTGATTGAAAATATGACACACAATTGTGTGAAAACAAAAGAAAAAGGTTTATTTTTGTTTTTTAAACGTAACTGGCGAAATGTCATTTAAGAATGGTGATTAAAGTATTTTTAATTCGTTTAAATGTGTTTCATTCTGACTGTACAGTCAACAGCAAAAGTAGATGATCAAAATCAGAAATTCAATACGAACGGAGCTCGCTTCAGAACCGTGTGGCGTCGAAGTACTACTACTTAGAATACTTACTACGTAGAATACTTTTGAATCACTTCGACGCAAGTATAGCAAGTTGAGTATTCTAAGTAGTAGTACTTCGACGCCACACAGTTCTAGCGCGAACTCCGTTCATTAGAATTGAATTTATGATTTTGATCATCTACTTTTGCTGTTGACTGTACATTTTTATCTTTTGGTGTAGAGTTGGGATTTTTTGTTAGGTAATTTTAAATCGTGTAGAGCCGAGATAAGTGAGAGTTTGGACGAATCCGGGTGTTTATGTACACTTCTGCCTAACCCTTCGTGGATACAAGGCGTGATGGTATGTTATGTGTGAATATTTATTTAACAAAAAAAAAACAAAAAACCGAAATGAATGATGGAATATGAAGGATTTTAAAATGCCGCATTTATGAAAATACATTACAAGTCCCTTAATTTTAATGGCTTCTGATATTTTATCATTAAGCCTGACGTTTGCTGTGGCTGAAAATAATATTAATTTGTGTTTCGAGTTTTCAACGCAATTTATTTATTACTTTTGTGAACTATTCGATGAAAATTACTTTACCTACTTTGAAGAATTTATTTGAATTTTTGAGGCATATGTAAGTGGAAATGAAAAGAAAACTTATGCTTAGATGTTTTGGTCATGTTGAGAGGATAAATACAAGGTGACTAACAAAAGGTATTTAGAAAGCAGATGTGAGTGGAAACGCAGTAGGGTGGACGCTAGAAGGACATACTTACAGTGACCTTATTGGTAATCCTATGCTCTTCTGAAAGGTCAGGTGCGTAATACTTGCAACCGCCGTGCATGCACCAGCACCATAATTGCGTAACATATCAATTACAATCTGGATCTTTTGAAGGATATTGCTAATTCATTGCTTTATTAGTTCGAAAAAAAATCTGCTCAACAACGTTAATGACGCAATGAATGTTGGTGAACTGTCAAAATGAAACCCATTGCTACTAATAGTGTGTTACGCAATTACCCCTCTGATTTATGACCGCAGACGACGCAAAAGGAATATGTAGAGGCAGTCACCTCCTGCGAAGCAGTCATGCTAGCGAAGGAGGTGGCGGGATGGATAAGCGAGAGAGCCTCCCGTCCCAGCCGCCGCGGGAAACGCTACGGGCGTCGGGAGCCGCGCGACGACTCCCGGCCACCGTAGGTGCGGGCCTGTGAGCGGAGAGTAATGGGTAGCTCCCCGTCCGATCAGGACCAGGCCCGTGCCGGACGGCGCGTACGTGTTCCACGCGCGCCTCAAAGAGATATCAGCATTAAGGTAGGAGCCCCTTAGGGCCGAAGACTGACGGGTCAGCGGGATTGTCCGAAGGGTTACCGCTGGCCCGGAACATAAAGGGCTAAGAAAGGAACACGGGTGGGTTTTAGTCAGTAAGAGTCTGACACTCCCTTCCGCTCCACCCAAAACGGGAGGGGTCATTTGATGATTTCCCATCAACAAAAAAAAAGAATGGGTTAGGGCGTGAGTTATAAGTATGTTTAAATAGCTAAAGATTTTTCTTGATAAAAATTACTAATGAAGGTTACTCGTACTTTTGCTTTGTTGTTTTTCATAAAGCATAACAAAAGAGGTTCATTTACAAAAGCTTCATAGCTCTTCAAAGAGTCTGACGTGACGTGTGTCAGACTATGCTTCTTCATTACCACAATGTTGGTTAGAACAAAGGCTTCTATAGGTATTACAATAATTAATTATTATAGGTAACCGTTAATGGTACAATTATGAACTAGGCTATAGATATTGATCAAGTGACTACAGCGGTGCTATTCTGTAAAAATCTCACCGTGAAAACTTAGGTGAAGTGAGCTGTCAATAGTGTCAATTCCTAGCAAAAACAAACTCACTTCACCTAAGTTTTCACGGTGAGATTTTTACAGAATCGACCGGCTGGTATACTGATTTAATCCACAATATTAGATATATAATGCAGATTTTTCTAAAATTTTTCAGTGTAAGCAATTAAAGTGATAGTAATATTTAAAAGGTAACGATTTAAGGTAGAATTAAAGAGCACGCATAGTTGTTTCTAATACCTAGTAAAATCAAATAAATAACATAAATTAAATTCTTGAAATTGTGATAATTATAATGCAGCATAATGTTTCCACTGCTGGGACACAAGCCCCCTCTCCATGAGAGGTAGTGGGCCGTAATCGACCACGTGGGCCCAGTGCAGGTTGGTAGATGTCACATGTCTTCGAATTTTTGTATGGAGGTAGCTGACACCCTGGATTGACATATAGGCTACTTTTTATCCCGATATTCTCACGGGATCGACATTTACGCGGGTGAAACCGCGGGGCGCAGCTAGTAGGTACTCAATATACGCGCAGAAATAATTCACATCACATTATGAATGGCGAGGAACGAGCCAGACTATTAATAGTTTTGAAGATAGTTTGATTTGTTTACATGCACTCGGTGTCTCGGAACTGACAGCATGTCAGGGTTTGGTTATCAATGCAGCCGGAGAAATGATAGCAGTATCCTTTCTTAGTAGTCTTCCTTTACTTGTTAGTATTTCGTACAATACGCGCCACGAAAGATGAGACTTGACGTTTATCTTAAACTTTATTATTTCGTAATAAATATTATAATATTGTTAAGAATTTTAAACTAAATGTCATCGATTAATCCCTGAATAGAATAAATGATTACGTCAACTGGACCCGCGGGTCCAGTTCCGTGGGTTCAGTTCATTGGGTTCAGTTGACCAAAGACTCAGATATACACATTATGGCGACTTCATGACCTAAAGCGCAGTCACTTTCGGACTGCATAGAAAAGAAAGAGAAGCGGGTTGACACAACGCTGGTCAGTCGATCATATTACACTTTTTAACCGACTTCCAAAAAGGAGGAGTTTCAATATTTTTTCTAAAACTTGCGTTTTTTGTGTTTAGGTCCTGTAAGATCCTCCTCCTCCAAAATGTGATAAATGTTACTGGTCTAGCTAGAGTATGGTGGGTATGCTTGAGTTATTGCGGCTCTTCAATATATCGATCAATCGATCTCATCGATATACATAATTATACAAATAAATAAAATTGAAGTGTCTGTAATAATGTCAAAATAACAGCTTTTAATTAAATGCATGAAAGTATACACGGGACTTATAACAAAAAAACAATTTTATAAATTGTTGCCTGCCTGTCTGTTTGTTCCGGCCAATCTCCGAAAGGGCTGGACCGATTTTGACGACACTTTCACTGGCAGATAGCTGACATTATTAGGAATAACATGGATTAGAAAAAGAAAAAGGTTTCTCTGCAAAATAATTATATCCACGCGGGCGAAGACGCGGGCAGAAGCTAGTTGGTGTAAATAATAAAGAATTCCTATTATATTTATCCAATCATAATTTTCCTTATAAATAATTATATTATATAAGCATACTGCGATTGTTAATTATTATCACAGTATAGCTATATTTTTTATAATTATTATAATTTTTAAAGCACTTCCTAGAGTTAAATTAATGTTTGTGCCACCAGCCACCACCTAGAGCTGTGCCAAAAGTGATTGTTTATCTAAAGTGTGTCGCCTTTTTGGGAGCCAAGGTTTCACCTACCTACCTATTCTACATCTGAATATCATTTAAGTATTCTTACTAGTACCGGCCTCAATTTAGATACTACATTCAGCATCAGCACTCTAATTGGGTAACACACTATCAACCACAATCTCAATCATTTTGAAGGATAGTATTAATCCATTGCTTCATATGATCAAAAAATTTGTTTGCTCAAAAACGTAAATAACGCAATTAATGTTGTTGAACTGTCAAAATGTAAGCCTACTGTTGCGCAGTTACCCCGCAGGTACTTTATGTCCTCTTGCAGAATGCTAATCAAATTTGTGAGGTGAATAAACAAACCATAAGGAAAAAAAGCCACATTATGAGGAGACCTGAGGTTTTTATCCTGAATTTTTGACCCATTGTAAACCACCTAAAACAAACAGAACCCGTTGTCCTAGTTTCAAAACATTTGTAACCGAATTTATAGCACAAAAAGGAGCATGACGCTACGCTTGTTGCAACTACGGAGGCAAAAGGTCAACACAACTGCAAGTCACAGAAGTGACTAATAGATCGAGTTTTGACACTTAACACAAGGGCCAAGCCTAGAGTACGGTTCTATTTCTTTATATATACAGTCGAACAAGCTATTATACAGGCAACTAGCAACTACTTTTTAATAATAGTGTGAATGTGCCAAGTAGTCAATTGTTTTAGCCATCAACGACTTTCTGGGTTATTCCCTGAGTACCCCGATCCCCGCACCCCCGTCCCGGAGAACCCCGATTACGATAAATATCATGAAACAAACAAAAGATTGTAGGTCCCGTGTAAGCAAAACAGATACATGATATAGTTATTAATAGTTTCTCGCTGACTGCCGGCGAGTACTCGTTTGCAGCAGCGACAAGACTCGCTCAGCGATACTCGCTTGGCAGGCAGAACTGAGAGACTCACGTTTGATACATACGCATACCAGCGAGTTCTCCAACGAGCAGCGTTGCTCTCGAAATCGTATTTAGTCGCCAGCTCTAATCGCTTCTCAAGTGCCACAGGCTTAAAAAGTTGTTACAGACACACAATCAAATTTAATATTGGCAGGGCAGTTCAGCACCTCTGTTACTGTTAGACTGCATCATCCCATTTCTAGGCAAAGGCCTCTCCCTATTAGTTCCAGCTCTTTTGATCCAGGGCTTAAATGGCAGGGTAGTGAAGGGATGTATATTATTGCCTGTACCCCAGATAGATTGTTCAACTGTACATATAGTGGTATGTCATGTGCTGTGTCATTCAGACGATCAATATAGTCAGATGGTCAGCGTTTAGCTAGACTTACTTGAGGGTTGAAAGGGACGAGATACTAAACTTTTAAGTTGAGACTAGTTGGTTCACTTGACTGACTATTGACTAAATGTTTTTATGAACATCGTTGTGATTTCGCTCAACTGTTATTTACTTCATTATTTCCAATATACGTGACACTTCACAGCGAAAAACTGTCAATTTTGGACTGACGTTTGGTCACAAATATCTTGCTAGTTGAACTAAACTGCGAGTCGTTAGAGCTGAATTTATTTTGGCAAATTGCGATAAGATATGTCCTGGTGTAGATTAGCTGGATTAATTCTGCTTCTCGTTCAAGAGAGCAGTTTTAGTAGTAATATATGTCGGAATTACGTCATTCGTTTGACTGATCGGGACGCCAGCGCCATCTGGTGGCGCTTGACAGAGTCTAGCCTGAGTTCGTGGGATTCGACGAGAGCGCTACAGAGCGGTGTGGACTTACATGGACATCGAACATCAAACGGACAACATGTGCTCTGAAACTGTCTCGCGTTCCGTATCTAGTCGTGTCGTGTACCTAGAGTATGTGATTCGATAGTGACATTAACTTGTTCGTAAATTATAATCTAATTTGAACTGCAAACGGTTTTTCTATTGCGCAATAACCAACACTAACCCATAGTACGCCCACAGCAGTTAAAATATGGCTGATGATAACGAGACAGACGTATCTTCTCCGTCATATAAATAAGCATTCTTTCTCGTTAGACTGCCTCGTTGGTCTAGTGGTAGCTATTGCTGAGCGTGAGGTCCTGGGTACGATTCCCATGTCGGGCAAAGTGTCGTTGCGTTTTTTCATCAGGAATTTTTCAATAGCAACCCTGTGTCTGAGTATTTGTACCCGGTTGATAGCAATATTCTCACCTATTACATGGGACTTATATATAACTGGCGAAATGTAGGTGTACTATATAGGTAAGTACACCACTAACCTAACCCGAAGGAGAATGTTATAATTTCTAGTTCAAATATTAACATCAAAATATTTAGCTAAAATGTGTGTTAGTTGTTTGTGCTGTTTCTTAGTTATGTGACGGTCACGGAATGTTTACGTTAAATGCTAAATAAATGTATGTCAGTTTAGTTAATGAATAATAAACAGTGAAAATTAGATTTATTTAAACTCTGTTCGTGATGGGTAATAAATTAATCACATTAATTTCGATGCTGTATTGATAACTGTTTTATTTATATGGATTAAATTAACATGTTTATCGTTTGGATTAGAAGTTTGTAAATAATTTTATTACAAACATTCTAAATTATAGCATTTTATTTAGACAAGACCTGGAATTAACCGCGGGGCGCAGCTAGTTTGAAATAAATGCTTGACTTCGAAGATTTTTTTTACAATACCAGGCAGTTCTTTCGACGCGAACATCTACAAAGGTGTTCCTAACACCATTGTACGCCTTTGCGAAACCCGTGCATCCATCACTTCCCTGAACAAATTTCCGTTTGCATAAGCCTGGAGGCTTTAAAATCTTGCTGTTACGCAGTTTGCACAGCCAGCCATTGTCCATCTTGCATCTTGCATGTCTCCACAATAGAAATGCGCCTTCAGGTAACCATTGTTACAACAAGCGAGCAAATTCCGCCATTTTTTATTCCCTTTTTAGACACAATACCCCAGTTTTTTTCCGCTGTGAACACAAAACCAAGGATGGTAAATAACTGCCTGTTCGGTACGTGGAGTTTTGAAGAACAGACTGAGTTGGAATGGTTGGAACAGTGGGGAATTCGGGAGCTTACTGTCGAAAAATGTGCAACTGTATTTATTGTAGTCCTTTTATTGTTGTTGTTTCTTCCTGAACTTTGATATGTTGCATTTATTCATGCAAACGATTTGTGGCATATTCTGGAGGAGTACTTGTAGGTACTCGGAATGTGACTGTTTCTTTATGCAAGGATAAAATTCCGTCTTGGTTCTTTCAATAATAATCTAAACCAATTTTGATCAGGGGCCTAATTCACTACTTACTTCGAAACCGTGTCAATTCCTTATTTAATCACGACTTCTACTATTAACGTATTCTCTATGACATGGCGTGGTTTGAAATGTCAAAATACATGTTGTCAGTACGGTTGACATTTCGATTCCTTGCCGTTAACAAGACACGATATTGACGCGGTTTGCATGTGGAATAAAGGCTCCTTCTGTTTGTAGGAGCCTTAATACAGAATTGAGCCCTGGTTCAGTTATTTTTCAAAACAGTTAATCCCCTACACAGTAACCACATCAAGTGTTGCCATTAAGCCAAATATTATGACAATTTAAACTTTATTACACAGCTTAATAATTTTAAGTGCCTATTTTACAAAGCAATTTTAGCAACTACATAAAAACATACGCTTTCATAAAATGGTTATTACAGAAGCAAACATCGACGCTCGTTAAAATCCATAACAACAAAGTTCAACGTGTAAAATAATTAACACGGTACACAGCTATTGTCTTTGCAATTAAAATCAATGTCTCAAGAGCAGATGTTCGCTGATAATACATACATAAAAATGTGTCTGCTCAACAATGTAAATAACGCAATGAATGTTGTTGAACAGTCAAAATAAAATTAAACCCATTGCTACTGATAGTGTGTTACGAAATGGCCCTGTAGGTGATAAGCTTACTTTTCGTAGGGCTCTTTTTATATTTCTTCATATAAAAAGAGCCCTACGAAAAGTAAGCTTCAAATCAAGCTTTTTATCTCTGTGTCATTGATATAATTTCTTCTTATGACCTCTCAAGCTCCGCTAATGAGACAATTGATTTTCTATTGTATCATACTACATTGCGTACGCGCGGAGCTCGATCGGTTAATCTTAAACGCAAGTGCCATAATATTCAAACTCAATCTGATCGGTTGAATCTACCTACCTAACACTAATAATGAAACGTCAAACGCCTCAACGTCACTACGTATATTAGGCGTTCAGTTTTCGACTGGGAATTTCAGACCGAACGATTAGGCTCGGATACTTGATGAGTCAATTGCGTTAGCTGTTGGAGCGGCAGGAATCTGACGGCAGCATGCGGCTTTTGGCGAACGACTAGTGTACCAAACGGCTGCCGAATGAACGAGCCGCATCTATTAAAGCTTGGGTGTTTGAGTAACGACGAATATTTGGAACATTAAGCTGGGCTTTTTTTGGGCATTTGTTAGTCCCACTATGTTCCATTGTGTATACCACACGAATACTGAGGGAAAAAGGTCCTCAAAACAATTTAACGCTAGCAACTATATCCAGCTTATAAATATATTTAGGAGTAATCTGCAATGAGAGAATTAAAATTGACAGACAGCAATTTCCAACTTCAATGTCAAGGTCAAAACAAACTATATGGATTATTCAGACACTCTAGATTTGATATTATAAGTCAAAAATACGTCACAAAAACATAACCTCCATTTTGTTTGGGTACAGCAAGTATTTTTGTAGTTTCTTTATTCTTAATTATGGCTGTATAATCAGCCAACAACGTTCCTCTGTGAGAGGGAATGGCCCATCATCCACCACGCGGGCCCAGTGCGGGTTGGTTTATATGTCGCAGGATAATTCAAAAAGTCGAATCTTTGGGAAAGTCTTAGACTTTTTGCAAAGATCCTGCCACATATTTGTGGGTAATTTTAGTATTTAACCTAATTAATGGTTTAACATTCTCAAGACATACCTAAAAGGTAAAAGAGACAGGTAAATAAGTAGGTACCTATGTAACACTTTTTGTAATACCCAAAAGTTCTTATAAAACTTCAAATTGACATGGAATTTTCTAACGCACACAGCTTGTTAGCAAACTCAAAGAAATGTTTTGGAAAAAAGAAGATATAAATTGTGTAAAATTTTGTTTTGATTGTTACGGAATTACGTTTTAGTAAAATACCTATGTGATGTTAACAAGTACCTACAGCTTCACAGCTCATTAAAACGTCCATTCAAATTGAGATGAAAGTAAACACAAAGCACTTGAAACATAATTATTTGTAAAAAAAAATCCACTACTTGAAAGGCAAAATCTCTTTAAAAAAAATATTTATTTGCAAATATGGGTAAACTATTGTTTGTTACCCATATTTGCAAAAAAATATTTTTTTAATCAGATAATTTACTTTCATATACTTAATAATTGTATATCACAGTCTTGGTACCACCATGTTTTACCGTTCGGCATGCTAAGTATATAAAAAGAAAACACAAAAAAAAAACTTAACAAATCAAATTAAGATTATGATCTATAAAACTAGTTTAAAAATAAAGTATAAAAATTAATCCTCTAGTTTATCCTGCAAATATTCAGATGCACTGGCATAATTAAGACCATGATATAGACTCCAGTCTCGACCCAGACAGGTCTAAAACCAGGTTTTAGACTACCAGTAACTGTGAATGATAGTGTAAAGAAGAAAACTAAAGCACAACAAGCATAAACAGGCAACCATTTAACTTCACATGAAGCCTATGAAACATAAGACATCAAACATCCATCCCATTTCGAAACCCACTTAACAAACACTTATAAAAAATTTACTATGCCCTTCAAGATGACAAGTTCACCCAGGTGATACCGTCTTTGAACCGAGGGCATTTATTACATTGCTCATGAAGCTTCAAAGAAAAATGTAAAAATAAATAAAACTTGATTCCCTTAGTCTACCAATATTACATATCAATTTAGTAGGTAGGTACCTAATCCCTTTAATGTAATTTCAAAAAATAGGAGCAGGAATGTATTACTGTTTGATAATGTTACGTCGTCGGCTAATCTAATACGTGCTGAAATAACATTATTAGGATGTTCAGTATCGATTTCGCATTATAGCGTTTGGTGGTAAACACAGCGACCTACTATTGAGGTTGAGATTATTGTGTTCGATTCTAATTTCTGGCAGGAGTAGGTATTATAGTTTATTAGTGACCCGCCCCAGCTTCGCTGTTTTTACGACTTGGCAAACATCAAGATTTATTTATTATTATAGAATAATCAGCCTATAATGTTCCCACTTCTGGGACACAGGCCTCCTCTCTTCGAGAAGGAGTAGGCTATAGTCTACCACGCGGGCCCAGTGCGGGTTGGTTAATGTCATCACTTCGAATTTTTGGTTATAGGACATGCCGATTTTCCTACGATGTTTTCCTTCACAGTTTTGAGAGCAGTGGTGATGAAATTATTTACACAAAGTATAGCGCCTACCTGGGTTTGTACCCACGACCTAAAACTCGTAAGTCGGGGCCATTACAACTGCGCCATCTCTGCTCGTTATTTATTAATGTAAGAGAAAACCTAAAAACCTAACCTAAACCTAACCTGTAAACCTTTGGTCAGATAGGCAGTCCCTCCATGCAAAATACTGCTACTCAGCTGCATCCTGTTAGACAGGAAGCCGACCCCAACATAGTTGGGAAAAAGCTAGGTAGATGATGATGATGATACATGTAAACCTTCCGGAAAACATTCTCTAAATGATGGTGAAAACGACTTTAAAATCGGTCACACAGTCACGACACGAAAAGTGACTATATTTTATAATATGTACAGGTATAGATTTAGGCAGAGATGGATGGTACCGTCACTAAGGCTGAAGGTTAAACGAAACGCTTTTCGTGTATTAAGCTAGAGAAATATAATAATGTACTATTAACGCTACAAAGACAGAAACGATATCGGATGACAGGTCTAACAAAGATAGCGAGACTGTAGGTAGATGAGACTAGTGACAATGCCATATCTCAACAGAGTAGATAGTCAAGCCAAGAGTCAAGCCAAGAGATACATAGGTACATAGTGTAACCCTGTAGTTCCAGAAGACTGGCAGAGCCACTACAAACTTATAGTTTGGGAAATCTGAAATTTCAAATTGATAAAAATAATGTATATCCACTCGTAATTCAAAGGCATTTGGAAAAATAATAAAGTGCAGTTACGAGCATAAAAACCTTATACTCACACGCAAAATTCAAAAGCGATTATCTCGTATAATATGGATTGCAACTAAAAAAAATACTTATTTCATAATAGTTTGGTTTCGTTTCATCAATATACATTTTTATTAATATACCCATTGATAGAAATGTGACAGCTAAAGAGAAAATCGCTTTTGAATCTCGCGTAATTGTAAGTTATTTATGCTAAATGCCTTTGAACTACGAGTGGATGCTTCATTGCATTATTTTTATCATTTTGAAATTCTAGATTTGTATAACCATAAGTTTGTTGCTGCTCTGCCATTGGGACTACAGGATTACACTATGTATGTATTGGATTGATATTTGATATTGTATGTATAGCATTTCCTCGTATTGATATTGAAGGAAGCGAAGCATAGGCAAATTGTGTGGAATATAAAGTAGGTGTCACTGAAGACTTGAAGATTTCTTTGTAGATTTTTTTTGTATATTTTTTGGTATCAAGAATTTTCAAGGAAATGTCGACAACATTTTGTGTCATGTCTTTACAATTCAAGATCTGTTCATGCAATTATTCTGCAAGATCGAATTAATTATCTCAGAGGTTTTACTGATGATACTATAGCATAGATCACATCTCGAGAACGCCTGTAGTAAATGCCAAAGCAACTGGCAGCCTTGATAAGACTGTCTTACGCAAGATTAGGCGTATTCCATGCATATGATTGATGTGTTGGCATTAAAGCAAGCTATTTAAACATAAATGTGCCTACACAGTTTGTAGGTTTGCACGACTATACGAAAATGGCTATTAATAGACCAAAACAGTGCAAATACACACAATACTAAAACCACAAACTGTTTCAGGAGCAATTATATCTAAAATAATACATATAGCTTACTGAATAAAGTAATGGTTCCGCGAAACGGCAATGAAAATTGCAAATGCGTAATAGAAATTGAATTGAATAAGTTGGAAACAACCGAAGTTAGAAAAAAATATTTTCAGAGTGAAAATCAAATTAGGGAACTGAGTTCTGCAAGTAGGTAAGACAATCACCAATTAAAACTTTGCTTCCATTCTGTAGTCGGTGAAGTAAAATCGATAAAAAACATGCAAAAATCTTTCGATTTGTAATTTCTATACAGTAAGATGAAGGAATAGATTTTATTGTAATTAAATATTGCTCTCTGGCTCTTGTAATACAGGAACTCCTAGTACAAGAATCAGGGTTACACAGATGTCTGTCTCCTGAAGTGAAATAAATGATAACATTATATATATTTTAATAAATTATATTTTATTGCAAAAAATATTATGGATGCATCAAAAGTTGATAGAAATCGGAAATAATCAACAAAACCAACAAAACTAAATGAGAGAGAAGTAACGTAAGCCCTACAGAGGAACATGGACCTACCAGCTGATAAAATTACATTGAAAGATAATATCACAAAGGTATCAAGATTATTAGTAACATTATACAAGGTAATACAATTTCTCCGTTGATCGACATGAGAACTTGATCCTATTACTCAGCAACTTAATATCAATTGTACGTAGTTTCCGTTTCATATGAGAATTACAGTTACAATAAAATATTATAGATCATTCTGTAATAGAGAGTATTTTAAATGAAAACAAAAGAAAAAAAATGGTATAAAATGACTCGCTGGATTAAGTTTTCAATCATTGCTTTGAGCATTGCAGTTTGTAGTGCCGCATGAAGTCTTCCGTTTTGTTTTCAGTTCCAGGAAGCACTTCTCATCTTCTATACAACTGAGGCAAACAGACCACAAGCTCTATAAAGGAAATCAAACTTGAAGTAGACGGGGATCCTGAGTACGCGGAAATTAGGTAAATTGAGGAAAATGATGGTCTTCATCATACATAGGTAAAGACTACTTTTTCTTAGTGTGTGGATATGTAATTTTTTGTCATTTTATTTCTTGCAGTTGTTATGACATGACTCGAAATCACTATTCAAACTCGAAATCTATAAAAGAAGGTACCTACCAAATCTCCAAAAGTGATGAAAATAAGCAAGAAACTGGTAGTACCTTAGAGAAAAATTAGAGAAGAATAAAACAAAATCGAAGTCGTCATATCTACTTTACTAATAAAGAACCTGGATTGGTAAATAAAATATACAGTAACAGATGTACGTCAAAATAATGGATGCACATCTCGTTAATAGTATAAAGCCACTGTAAACATAATGCCGCATTGGGTTAAACGTATCTACATGTTTCACAGGAACTAATGAACGTGCGAGTTGCGTGTTCGTTAGACCTAATAGTATAAAATTGTCTGTTGTCTGTTTTATAAGGCAAAGGCGTTAGCGGGAATCACAAATAGAGATATGAAATAATTGTATTACATCGGGCATAAAAATAAACTTCAAATTAACAGCATTATTGGTCAAAACATTTTTAGAAGACAAGGAGCTTCCGGAATCAAGGAATGTGACCTCCTTAATATTTTTGTATATTCCCCATATCGTCGGTCTGTATCGTTTTCACAAACCTATTATTTACTCAGCCTCTACTGTTACCAATGAAGAAGAAAAAACAGGAAATAAACCAACGGATATAACAGTTCCTCGTAAAAAAAAAATTATACATGTACCAGTCTTCATCAAAATTTT
This sequence comes from Oligia latruncula, assembly GCA_948474745.1. Lineage (NCBI taxonomy): Eukaryota > Metazoa > Arthropoda > Insecta > Lepidoptera > Noctuidae > Oligia > Oligia latruncula. Next base: position 5,954,290 of record OX419693.1, on the reverse strand, counting down.
GAGATTTTATCTCGAAGCCTTAGAACATCACAGAAAACCCGAAACACTTCGGCCTAAAAATGACCCTCCAACATGGCCCAATAAAGAATTTATCCCTCTCTACATTTGTCCGTAAACTCAACACTTTATGGGTTTTTCTCGAACAAAAATCTCTGCACTTTCCAGATTGGACAACGTGTAAGGAGCTTTGTATAAACTCTTTAACAAAATCAGCGAAGCGACAAAACCAACTACAAGATTGAATGTCTCAATAACTTCTATTTATTTGAAGTGTTCTACGTTATCGGATTTCCGAGTTCTGACTTTTTCAACAAAGACCTGGTTTGAGGCAGCCTTGTTTGAGTTAAGAGTAAAAACGTCGGCTAAATGCAACGCTTTGCATCGGCTTTGCTAGTTTCTTGAAGAATATTGAATTGCATTGCTTCGATACTTGATAAGGAATGATGTTTCTTTGCACAAAATAAGAAGAATTGTCATGTATTCTTAAAATCAACGTTTTTATTGTATTTAATGCTGATACAAATTTTCGGGCCTCAAATTATTTTGTTTGAAAACGCATATGGTTTACAACATGGCAAGCCAGGATGCCGAAGATGCTGTTAATATCAACAAACATGATTGTGAGAGGATGTAACGATAGAAGCGGTTTACATAAATTACTTCTGGCACAAATCCAAAACATATACGTCATAGGAATTTAATATAATTTCTATGAACTGACATGAACTGGGTTACCTTTGATAGACAAGGCGATTAGCGAGGTCGATAGACTGACGAGGTTGTTATAAAAACAGTTTATAAATTATGAAGGCACTTTCTGATAGCTAGGCCTAAAGAAAACAATTTTGTTCAAATAAAATTTGTGAGAGATCAATTTCAGACATCACACGAAATCCATACCAATTTTACAAACACGTGTGTCTATCATCGTTAACTGCTTACACGACTACGTTGATTTTTCTCAAAGAGGTAACGTTACCGTACCTGAAAATGTAAAAAATTGTTTAGAAGTTGATATATCTCACACCGGTGTGAAAACCGCTTCAAGACTATGCTTTCACACCCACAAAGCATACATATCATGAGCGGTAACACCCGCGGCATACTAAAATCAGAATCTTGGTCTAAATTACCTAAGCATTATACATAATATAATATACTTCCATCTAAGATAAAGAGTACCACGCTTTTCTCTCTCGCCTTACACCGAACATTCGGACAAGATTACAAGACATTACGCTGTTCTATGACTGCAAACATTTTGCTTAGATTATAGCTACAGTTGAACATCAACCGCTGTAAGCTTGTGACTTAAAATTCTAATTGTTCTTTGTCTTTTTGTTGTCAGTTAGGAAAACATTTAATTGTATTGGAAAAGATTTGATTATGTGCCAACATGCGTGACTACTTACTGGAACCTGGATTTACTTTTGTTGGTCGGGTTTCAACACAATACAATTAGTAGCATAAGCATAGTCAGCTTATAATGTTCCCACTGCTGGGACAAAGGCCTCCTCTCTGTGAGAGGGAGTGGGCCGTAATCCACCACGCGGGCCCAGTGCGGGTTGGTAGATGTTACATATCCTCAAATTTTTGGTTCTAGGACATGCCGGTTTCCTCACGATGTTTTCCTTCACCGTTTTGAGAGCAGTGGTGATGAAATAATTTACATAAAGTGCATGATTGGGTTCGAACCCACGACCTACAACACGTAAGTCGCGGTCGATACCACTGGGCCAGGAGGAGGCCTGTTCTCGAGCAGTGGGAACATGATTATGTAATCTGATGGCTATAAGCTAGCTAGTGCACAGCAATGGCGAAATTTCCATACAACTCGATTCCTATCGGCTTCCCTTTGAAAAATGGCACAGTCAGTATTCTATAGACAAATAATATAATCATATTAAAGATATCTATTCCGGTTTACCTCTTACACGAATTAACCTTTCGCTAGTACACAGGCATGGCATCAGTAAGCAAGGTCCTGCATCTAACTTGCAAAACAGAAACAGTGTTAACATGAAGCAGCTACACAAAGGGTATCCTAGTGGTCCTTAACCAAAAGACTCCTCGCTTAAGTAAATTAAGGTCAGGAGCCTTTCAGACAAATGCACTCGACCTCTTATATACTTATGCGTATCTCTCCCTGCTATCATGCGATACGCTTCAAACACCACCCGTTCTCGAAACTACCCTACACAAACAATGTTCAGGGAAAAAAATATTCGAGAGAAAATCTATAAGTAGGTAGACACTTATCTATGTATATACTATAATAATATATACTTATCTACTTACTATTTACTATGATAAAGCTGAAGAGTTTGTTTGAACGCGCTAATCTCTGGAACTACCTGTCGAATTAAAAAAAATCCTATTTGCATTTGATAGCCTAATTCTTGAAGAAGGCTATAGACTACTTAACATCACGCTAAAACACTTAGGAGCCATTCAAAACAAAAAACGTCAGAAAGAACAAAGTAATAGCGCGGGCAGGCGATGCGATGCGACGGGTTGGGTCGGGGAAACAAGAAATTTCACGCGGACGAAGTCGCGGGCAGAAGCTAGTTAGGAATATAGTGAATGCCAATACTTAATATTTCAAGCCACAGAAAATTAAAAAAAATATAAAATCGTATTATTTTTGACCCACCAAGACATAACTGTCGATGTTTAATATTGACAATAACGCGATTCGAACCAAACATTTTTTTTTTTCATCTATTTTTCTAACTAGAACACGCGTAACATTTTAGTGTTTTGAACACTTGCCAAATAGGTCAATGACAGAGCCGACCAAAAAACTTGTGAATATATCGGATTAACTCTTCGCATTTTTGTCCGATTCCCCTTTTATTTTATCGACAAATGTATTCTAGCGCCTTTCGGTTAGAAGGTCTAGTTTTTCCGAAGAGTTCGGTAACCTTATGAATTTTTCATTAAGATTTTTGTCACTATGCCCGATTGTATGTCTAGGTTATATTCTATATTCTTTCTTTTGTCTATTCGTTCTACTTGTAGGTACAATACTGAATAGGATACATTGACTGTTGTTGAAGATAAAAGATTTTTCTCGTTCACTTAGATGCTCAGCATTGAATGCCACAGGCGTCCGGTTGTTGCATCCGAAGATAACTCAAGAAAAATAACTGAACAACCATCCCATTTTGACAAATAATTTCTCATTTATTAACAACATGTACGTAGTTGAAGATAAAAAAAAATAAAGACTACTAATAAGTAGAATGGGGCCAAAAACTATATAAGCACCCTGCGGTTTCACCCGCATAAGTGTCGATTTCGTGGGAATATCGGAATAAAACTATCCTATGTCCTTCCCCGGGATGCAATCTATCTCTCTGACAAATTTTATCGAAATCCGTTCAGTGGTTTAGGCGTGAAAAGGTAACACAGACAGACAGACAGAGTTACTTTCGAATTTATAATATTAAATAGGTATGGATTTTCGCAACCGATTTTCTTGAATGTTAAAACAACAAATGATAGTTTTTCATACGATAACTTGTTTTTATTTTAGAATATAATATTATTTTTATGTTATATTTTACAATAATTTCACTTACATTCAGAAGTTTTAGATATAACAAATAGTAAAATTCACAGAGTATTATATTCTGGTTCCGGTGGACCCAGTAGCGACTATTTGCGACAAACCGTTGCGCAACTGATTAACTGTTTTAATAAAACTTTTGAATTATTTGTCGTTAAAACCTACTCAATGGTTTTCCTTAACTCAAGTAGCGAATTGAAAGAATTAACGCAATATTTGACGTAAATAAGGTCCAAAAACAAACTTACAGTTAATGTCTTAGCCTAGTAACGTAGCTGGTTTAGCTTATATCAACAAAAAAAAATCCTTGTGTTGACTCATCATCATCATTTCAGTCGAAAGATGTCCACTGCTGGACATCCTTCTGACCTCCACCAAGTACAGCCACGTTGAACGGTTCTGTGCTTCTCTCATCCATACGCGGTAGCCACTTCAGAACAATTTCGGCTTTCGGCTTTTGTGTTGACTGTGTTAACTTTTCTGCAAATACTACTCGAGCATGAATTCATTTACATAGACACGTGCTATCCATACTTAATATTATAAATGCGAAAGTGTGTTTGGCTGTTACCTCTTCACGCTCAAACCGCTGATCCGATTTGGATGAAATTTGAATAGAGATAGTTTGAGTCCCGGGAAAGGACATAGGGTAGTTTTTATCCCGATATTCCCACGGGATCGACACGTATGCGGGTGAAACCGCGAGGCGCTGCTAGTTGATAATATAATAAAAACGATACCAATATTGATTTGCCTATATTCTAAGCCACACCTATTTCAAAACGTTTTTTCCGCGTAACAGACATCCAATGAAAAATCAAACAGCGTTCTTCGAAAAAAAATTGTCCTATCTCTTAGGTGATATTGCAAAGCCTGAACTAAGCGTCGGTTTTACCGAATTTTTACCGTTTTCCCGCAACGATGTCATATCTAACCCAGAACGTGGAGGCGGGGGAAGAGATTATGTCACTGTCATGTTGAGAACCGGGATTTTATGGAAAAATGCTTAAAAGGAAATATCAGCATTAGGGAGAAATGTTTTACAAGCACTTCTATTTATGGAATATGGCGCGAGTTGAGTATTCTTTATTATATGGGGTTCGGGAATGGGATGGGAAAATTGCTTGTTCCCCCAACCCACCCCGACGCATCGCATCACTATTACTTCGTTTTCGCTTAGCGTTCAGACTTTTTTTTATTTTTGCTCGGCTCCTGAAGGTCATATCGTGATGTTAAGTAGCCTATAGCCTTCCTCAAGAATTGGGCAATCAAATGCAAAAATAATTTTTCAAATCCGACTTGTACTTTTTATGAGTAGCGCGTTCAAACAAACTCTTCAGCTTTATTATTAGTATAAGTATATAAGTATAGATAAGTAGTGGGAGTAGGGGAGGTATTCCGTATTTGAATTCCACAACTGCTTATCAAATAGTAGTGTGCGAAAATTAAAGTAGGTATATATTTTCTAGATTACAGAACAACATAATTTAGAATCAAAGAAACTGCCGACACTGACAGTACTCATATATTATAGGCTCCTACAAATAGGCGCGACACGCGATATAATCGCGCGCGACACAAAGGCACCGCTCGTTGCGCGACTTGTGGTGCCTTTGTGTCGCGCGGGATTTTATCGCGTGTCGCGACTGTTAGGAGCCTTAAATCTCATCAATACATTATGAGGTTTATTCCGCGAACAGCAAACTATAAATACACAATGTAGAATAGAGATCAAGGCCGAAAAAAAGCGTAGGAACCAGCGGATACTATAAAAAATTGGATTAAAGATGATTCATGATTGTATCGCGATCCGCCATTTAATACAAAAGAAATAAGCTTTCTCCTTTATTTTGCTAAGGACGAAGGATAAATTGGAGATGTTTCGTCACAAAAAGGAATGGCAGACAATTAGAATTTTACGAAAAACGATATTCTTAACAATGGCTTGAACTCTTTCCCTTTTTTAAAATGTTTCGGGCATTTGTCATTGTTAGCGGAATTGAGAGTTATGGAATGATACTTCAATTACCGAAGTCGACGGCTTGGTCGGACAATGGCAATTGTCTATTATTGAGTAGGTACTTTAACTGTGTCGTCCAAATTATGTCTTGTTTTCCTTTTTAGGTAGCGCAGGGCAACCGCTGATGCCAAAAACTAATCTAATTCTAACTACATAAATTAAGGTGTTAAATAGTTACGATTAATTTCGTCGTTAAAGCCTAATATGTGCGCAAATTTATAACATGTGCCTTATTACATTTATTCATTACTAGCTGTCCCAACAGAAGTTGTCTGATACAAATTTCAATAATTCATACATAAATCCCAATTAATTAATTAGAAAAAAGGGACATTCAGTTTTTCCCGAATTTAAAAAAAGTCCAAAAAACTTTTCAAAAATAGCCTACGGTCCAAAGAACAGCATTTCATTTTTATTTATAAAGATTTAAATACGAGTAGTTTGTTAGTAAGTAATAAATAAAAACATGTACCTAATTACTCGTAATTAATAGATATCAATAACAAGTTAATCATAATGATAGGTATATCCTGCTGAACATTCCATGTAGCTGACAATAAAAAGGTTGAGAATTAAATGATAGGACAAACCACGATTTACTAATATATCAAAAGGTTATCAACCTCTTACAGCAATAATATAATTGGCACTGTTCACTCAGTAATTAAAACAATTTTTCATCATAACTACACTTCAGTGAATGTAGTTAAAAATATTAATTTTACGAAGCGTTTATTATTTGATTACACTCGAAGTGTCTCTTAGAACTTGTAAGAGTCCTCCGTTGTTTTAGCTGTATTCTTTAGTAGTGTTAATGAAGTCTTGATTAATGAAGTGTGAAGCGATTTATCATCGCACTTGGTAACGAGTTCAACTATTTTATTTTCCACATCGTATAAGTTAGTTAATTTGAAAGAAATAGTCTCTTTTGTTTGTAAGTTACGTAAGTTTAAGATTATAATAATCAAATCCAATATTAACATATTGGATTTACCCCTATCGAGGTTACATAGAGACAATTCTTGGTATCAAAAACAGAAACATAGATATGATTTTTTTTATTTATTATCTTACAATTTAACTCTAAAATATACATATTATATAGTATATACAAGTATATAAAAAAAAGAAGGGAAAAGAAAAAGAGAGGAGCTCATTGGGCATCAAAACATTCGTCCGCATCGCTGTCAATGGCATAAGTGCCCAAAAGGCTGGCAGCATTACCATTCTAGATATGAATTTCATTTCATAATACGAATTTCAATAAGAAAACTATTACTATACCTACTGAACACAAAGTTCACGAGATCTTTGCTAAACGATTCTTAATAATAATTTATATCGAAGAACATAATGTTATTCACAGACTATTATCCAAACTTCAAGGAATTCTCATATAATTCTAGCTAAGAGGATATCTCATATCACAAGTATATTATTAAGGAAAATTAAGTATATTTCCTCCAGGCAAACATTTTGTTCGTAATATTTAAATTCGCCAACATTACTTGATGTCTAGCGAAATGGCATATGTACCCGAGTAACTCAAGCAAAAAATTTAGCAATTTATGATATAAGTAATTGCATAGACAAAACTCTAAGTAACGGTGTTATGAACAATTTTGAACGTTTTTGGTTATTATGAATGGTAATTTTTCTTTTCTGTTTAAGTATACCTTGTAGGTACTGCGTTCTTCTTTTTCATATCACAAGCTAGTTTTTAGGGGCACAAATTTTTCTTTGGATACCTAATATTCATCATCTGCCTAGCCTTTTCCCAACTATATTGGCGTCGATTTCTAGTCTAGCTGGATGCAGCTGAATATCTGTATTTTACACGGAGCGACTGCCTATCTGACCTCCACAACCTAGTTACTGGGTAACACCCCTTGGTAAGACTGGTTGTCAGACTGTCGGACTGACTACCCGACCGTAACGACTGTCATAGATTTACAAATGACAGCCGAAACCAACGGTTTAACGTGCTCTCCGAGGCACGGAAGGGTATATAGTCATCATCATCATAATCAGCCTATAATGTTCCCACTGCTGGGACACAGGCCTCCTCTCTGTGAGAGGGAGTGGGCCATAATCCACCACGCGGGCCCAGTGCGGGTTGGTAGATGTCACATGTCTTCGAATTTTTGGTTCTAGGACATGCCGGTTTCCTCACGATGTTTTCCTTCACCGAAGGGTATATAATGGTACCTAGTCACCAATTCGCGGACCGACTTCGGCAAGCGTAGCTTAACCTTTCGGACGACCCGTGTGGCTGTTATTATTTAGCCACGAGCCCCTTCTTCGGATACCTAAGAATATGTAGCAATATTTTGTAACTTTCATCTTCCTTTCTACGTAGAAGTAGCATTTTCATCAGAGTCATCATCATAATCTTCCTTTGATGTGTGAGGTTAATTACGACCTTGTTCCAAAAATGTTTGTATGTAGGTTAGTTATAAGTTAGTAGACGCTGTTATATAAAAAAAAAAACAGCTATTTTCTTTTTGACAACATACGAAAAATTTGTGCTGAATTAATAGTTACAGTCTGCGCGTCAATATTACTGGAAAACAAATCAACATTCATTCGTACAAAAATACCAATTTTACATTAGGAATAGATTGAGGAGAGGTTCGTAGTTTCGATACATACTCAATCAAGTATGACAAGCTGATAAAATATATTGATTAATACGTGGGTCGCATTTAGATACTTCTCCGCCTTTCACATTAGTCGTCGTGAGGACATTCAGAATGTCATTCCACTTGACTACGAACATTCTGTACGTTTCCCTTTACGTGACCTTAATTTCAAGCGTCTCTCATTGCTAAGACATGTCCTTTTAATAGGCTGACCTATTTCTAAAACATTTAAAAACAATAAATATATTTATTAAAGAGGATACAAATACTTATATACAATGGATAAACTTCTTATACTCATCATCTGCCTAGCCTTTTTCCGACTATGTTGCGGTCGGCTTCCAGTCTAACCGGTTGCAGCTGAATACCAGTATTTTACATGGAGCGACTGCCTATCTGACCTCTACAAACCAGTTACTGGGTAATACCCTTGGTAAGACTGGTTATCAGACTTTCGGGCTTCTACCCGTAGCGACTGTCAAAGATCCATGAATTTCAGCCGGGACCAACGGCTTAACGTGCTTTCCGAGGCACGGAGGGGTCTCAGTATGTAAAGATGGTCACCCATCCACAAACCAACAGCGGCAAGCGCAGCTTAACCTGATCGAACGACCTGTGCGGCTTTTATTATTTAGCCACGGGACCGGTGGTGTAGGGTTCCTATCTATTCCCTTTTATCCAAGTACAAAACTACCCTAACTTGACTCTTAAGTTTACCTACTTCAATTCCCAATTTTCCTTACATAAAAGGGATCAAATATGGCAAACTCGTTTCGGCGCAAACAGCAGCTCAGTATGCAATCGTTTGGTCAGAATACATAAATAAATTATCATTCAGTATTGTGTACAATTGTGAATCGGAAAAGCATACATTTTGGACGATTTCATTTGTCGAAGCTCGGGAATAAAAGGATTTTTTTAACTGGAACTGTGATAAGTGTCGCGACTGTGACCTACGAGGGGTCAGAAACCGATTTAATATCAGGGGACATGAGAACATTGTCACGAATTTAATTTATGATTCTACTCTTTAAGTCCGTCAACGAAGATATGAGTAGATATGTCAAAACAAGTGTCAAATGATTTTTTTTCACACTTCGGGCCTAGGGACAGCTGTCAAATAGTGTTGTCATTCATTATTAGTAGTATTAGAATTATAATTTTTAAGCTAACACTACATTATTAGTTCGGAAATCGAACTAATCTTATATCCGTTATGATACGGAGTAGGAAATTACCGTAACTTCGGCTATACAACAGACTGCGTGCGTATGGCGTAGACCCCCTGGTCCGTGGAAACGTAACCCGCACTAAAGCGTTTTGTATGAAACACGGTATGAAAGGACCTATACTGTCAAACTACAAATAGGTTATTACACTTATCTTCAGTCCTTAGAGCCACACGACATGAAAATGTACGTCGTAAAAAATATCTGGAAGATCAAACTTTTAGGAATTCCGGAAATGGAATACCCGATCCTATTTCCGCTTCAAATGTTAACGGCAACAGTCAAGACGGCGCCATTTCTCATCATTGTACAGACGCCTGTCAAATTTTCCCAATCAACTTTGAACCTTATGCTTTAGCAATAAAGTTGAAAATCTATTAAAGAAGTTTGACAGATTGTAATAGCTTGATGTGCTGGCGTCTGTACTTTAATTCTTTATTTAATGTCAGAATTATTTCGTTTCACGACAAGGGACTAAATGCTTCATGAAATTAAAGGCTACAAGATACAAGATATACGGATATACAAATAAAGGGGGTAGGAAAACATTTCAAATAACATTAAAATAAACACGTGTTATACAAGTATGTTAATGATGGAACAAAAATTTCGAAATAGATAGAATATTATCAGGGTCCATTAAATATTAATATTTTAGTCGTCAAAGGAAAAAAATATTCAGAGGTTTCCGATTCGACACAGAATATTTAAAACATTTTTCGTTGATAACAAAGAGATGGATTTAAAAAAAATTCAATCGACAAAATTCAAGCTAGATATGGGGTGACATCTCGACGCACAACTTGTTATCATGGATTAAGTATGTAATGTTTAAAGCCCTTGAGTTGAAAATTTAGTCGGTTATTAAAAAAAAATAGCTGTTCAGCACATTTTGCACTTTACTATGAAACAGCTGATTTGACAGACGAAAAATTTCTACGCTACTAGAATCACGTGCTGATTTCATGCCACCCTGTATAGATGAAAGCTAAAATTATGACTTTATTCCAAGGCACTTAATAAAACCCACTGCTTATTTTATCGAATAGTACCAGGGAAACATAGTGAATGGGCACGTATTCAGACTTTGCATATTCCATACTTCTTGAGTGAGATGCAAAACTTCCCCTCTTGCAACTTGAGCGGAAAATGTACATAGAACATCTCAGCCCACACAGTGCAGATACTGAGAATACCGGGTTTTATTAAAACCGTGCCCTGAATATTCGGTGAAGACGCGTTGCCATGTATTTACGTTTGTAATAAAAATAGTGTTATGCACGGATATCGAGGGATATGGCATAGAGGCGTGGCGCGTGTCGCCTGGTGAAGATCAACCTGACCATGTGTTGCTATGCGCGACGGGCGTGGCGGCGATAAACACCGTTGTCATATGTTTGCATCGAAACGTGTAGTGTTAATTCGTATTTTTACAAAATGCCGAATTGTTCCGTCCTTATTTGCAAAAATACAGCAATCACAACAAACCTTAAGACAAGTGGCGTGTCCTACCACCGGTAAGTAAAAAATCACTGCACTAATTATAATATTTATGGATTTTACCAATATTTCATTGTGAAATATTTTTGAGATAACATGAAAAAATTGCCTAGCAACGGACCCATGTCAAATAATGCACTAGTGATGCGTAGCGCTTAGATATGAATATCGATAATTGTTAGTTTTTCTAAATACGAAATTATATTAAGAACCTATTTTACAAGAATTAATACATTTTATTTCAGTTTCCCAAAAGATCCAGAAATTAAAAATAAATGGATAGATGCAACAGGCAGGGAAAATAATTGGTTTCCCTCAAACCAAACTGTAATTTGTTCTGTACATTTTAAAGAGGATTGTTTTATGTCGTCCGCGAAAAGACACATGCTTTTTGAGTGGGCTGTACCTACACTCAAATTAAGATACGTATATGAAACGGTAAGTTAACAATTATTAGTACAGCCACATTTTGACGAGGAGATAGATGTGCTCACACGAGACATCACAGAAACAAATTTACCGGTGATAGCACGGCTGGGTTTGTGGCACATGCGCTTGTCAAGAAGTTGAAGTGTAATATCTGTGTATCGGCGTTGCTAGCTACCGAATTAAATCACCATCACCGATTTATTAAACATAAAGACAGAGATGGTCTTGTTTATCCCTCTGAGGATGTAGTAGTAATTTGTAAGAAGATGGAAGGGGTTATAAAGAAAACTGTTTTACCTAAAAATAAATTTCGAGTGACTTCAAAGTTCACAAAGTCGTTGCTAGTTCCAAAAGCTCTTAGACACTTTGTCATCACCGATGGTAGCGCTTGTGTTGGATCATTCGGTTCCCAATAAAATGGTTGAGCTGGATGGTGCTGATACAAGCGTCATGTTCGTGAACGAGCGCCGCGGAAGGTTGAGACTGGTCATCTCTTAACTGCCAAGGCTTATATTATTATTAATCTTATATTTTGGTTAGATTAAAATTGCTTGTTAATTAATTGGTAATTAATTATTAGGAACCTGGTTATTTTAATAAAAGTTTTTTTTTAATGTTCAATAGGATAATTGAATTTTGGTTTTAACGATAGTTAAATAGTTTTCATTTTACGTAAGAGAGAAACTGAAGAAACGACTTATTTACTTAAATGTCATTTGTAAACAAATATAATTTATATTATTACGTGATTTGGTTTTATTTGTTTTAAATACACCACATTGAAAAGCAGAAAAAATAAACAATACTAAATACACTGAAACCCAAAAACACTTCTCTTTTTTGTAGTTGATTTCTATCGATATTTTTATCGATCAAATATTTCTATTAACCCATCTTCCCTAGCTGATGCTAGAATTGCATGTGTGCATTCAGTGACTCTATCTATACTTTCCAGTGCCCGCCCCTTTTGAGCATGTGTGCAATAAGATATCACAAAAGTGTTACGCTTGTTTTCTTGTGTGCGTGCGAAAAAAGCCGCCCTTTTTGATAATGTGTGCCGTTTCTATTTCTTTTGTTTTTGTGGGAGTTTCCGAGGCGGGGAAAATGTGGCGACACTTGAACTTGAACAAATATGCAGTGAAGGCATATCTCCGGATATCTATGGTGTTATGCAATCCGATTTTGGTATAAAAGTCAAGTATGAGGTGCAGTGCCGTAATTAGCCTTTTATGCGCCCGGTGCAAGCTGCTATATCCGCGCCCTTTTTTTTTTTCGTATGGGAAATCATCAAATGTTCCGCTCTGGGTGGAGCAAAAGGGAATGTCAGACTCTTACTGACTAAAACCCACCCGTGTTCCCTCCTTAGCCCTTTATGTTCCGGGCCAGCGGTAACCCTTTGGGACAATATCCCGCTGTCCCGGCAGGCTTCGGTCCTAAGGGGCCTATTCCTCGATGCTGACATCTCTTTAAGGCGCGCGGGGAACACATACGCGCCGTCCGGCACGGGCCTGGTCCTAATCGGACGGTGAGCTACCCATTACTCTCCGCCCGCAGGTCCACGCCTACGGAGGCCGGGAGTCGTCACGCGGCTCCCGTAGCCCGGAGCTTCTCCCGCGGCGGCTGGGACGGGAGGCTCTCTCCCTGAGCCGTCCCGCCACCTCCTTTGCTAGCATGACTGCTTCGCTGAAGAAGGTGACTGCCTCCCACTCCCTCTCGCCCCGGACCATGGCTTACACCAGGGCCGGACGCCAGAGGTCGCCGCCGCTGCCGATCGCCTCTACAAGGAAACGGCGGTGCTGCACCCAAGCGGGGCAGACCTCCACCGTGTCCTCTGGGCGATCCTGGCAATGGTGACCCGGGCGTTTCCTCCCGCCTGATGATGTGCAGGAACCTCTCAAAACTTCCGTGTCAGGCGGATCTGCGTCAGGCAGGCGGTAGGTGAGGGCGCCGTGGTGCCTCTCTAGCCACTCCTCAAAGAGGGGTCTTATCGCCACTATCGTGGCGTGCCCTGCGCTGGGTTGCGACAGTCGCTCTTTCCATGTCGCCATGAGGTCATGCCGGAGATCCGTCCGCTCCGCCGCGATTTGCCGCGGAAGCGGATTTTCCCCCCGGCGTAGTGCCTCCGCGCGCCACTAATACAGGCGCGCGAGGACTATCCAGATCCCATGGCGGCAGTCCGGCAAGGAGGCTTGCCGCCTCGCCCGAGATCGTGCGGTAGCCCCGGATAAGCCTTCTGGGGCGCGTTCAGGTAGTGGGCGACTCGCCGCCGCAGTAAACGCGCCCACACCGGGGCCCCGTATAGGGCCATGGACCGCACGACCCCCGCGTATAGCCTCTGGTAGGAGGCGTTTGGCCCCCTCAGGTTGGGCAAGAGCCGCTTGAAGGCGGTCCCGGCCCGTCCTAGTTTGTGGGCCAAACGTCGGAAGTGCTCGACGAAGTTCCACCGGCTGTCGAGGACGAGACCCAGGTATTTCATCGTCGTCTCGACGGCGATATGAACCCCTCCTACCGTTAGTTGGTATCCCGATGGTGGCGCGTTCCGGGGCCCATGAAACGACATGGCCTCGGACTTATGCAATGCCACCTCGAGGCCCAACTGCCGGATCCTCTCCACGACTATCGCAACCCCGCGTGTCATCGCGTCGGCCGCGCCTGATGCGACCTCCCCTGCGCCAGGACCAGCGCGTCATCAGCTTTGCAAACCACGCTGACGCCATCAGGGAGGTCGGCCCACAGCACCCAGTCGTAGTCGATGTCCCACAGGAACGACCCCAGAACCGATCCCTGCGGTACACCGCACGACATCTCTCGCCGGTTCCACTCCCCGTCGCGACCGGGGTAGATGACGGCTCTGTCCGTCAAATACGCCTCGACTATTCGACGGAGGTAGGTCGGCACCCGGTGATACCGAAGTGCCTCCACAATGCAGCTCCAGGGCAGGGTGTTAAACGCGATGGCGATGTCGAGTGACACCGCCACGACGACCCCACCCTGGGACACCGCGTCCCCCGTCGTGAGGGCTCTCACGCGCATGATGGCGTCCACCGTCGAGCGCCCCTTGCGGAAGCCAAACTGGCTGTCCGCCAGATCCGGCCCCGTCCTCACCAGGTGCCCGACGAGGTGGCCCGCAATCAATCTCTCAAAGAGCTTGCCGACCTCTTTACGCGAGTAAATACGCTTTTTACGCTTTTCAGGAAAATCGTCTTCGATATCACATTCTTCACAAACTTTTACGATTATTATTTATTTTATTTGTAAGAAGAATATGCGCGGACGACGCGAATCCACACGTATAAATAAATAAATAATAGGTATTGTTAGTGACCCAGGTCTGGTCATTTCTGCGCCCCTCCAGGGTCTGCGCCCTGTGCCTGGGCACCGCTGGCACCGCCCTATTTACGGCACTGATGAGGTGCTTACTTCCCAAAAGTTTTAAGAGTCTAATTTCGCTACACGTGTTCTGGGTTCCTTTGTTTGTCAGTCTAGAAAGTTTTATGCTATGTTCACATGCACGCCGTGCAGCCCGGCGGGCTGCCTGGCGGGCTGCGCGGCATGCAGCCCGCCCCAGGTCGGCGAACATTCAAGCTGTTCACACGCACGCCGTCGTGTCAGTCAGCACGCCCGGTTCGCGGCATTCACGTTCACAGGCGCGTTTACGGGCTCGGGCGTACCGTTTACACGCTCGTGAATGTGAATGTGCACGTTGAATGTCGAGTTGAACGCGCGCGTGTGAACATAGCATAACGCTGATGTCGAAAGTCTTGACATTTTCGCATACCTACCCACTCATTTTGTTTAAATAACAAACTTGTCGTGTAGGTATCGAAATTTATTTGTAATTTTCTAAATTAATTTCTTTAGAAAGCCAGGTTTCTTAACAATGAACTTTTCTGGAGATTTCATATTAAACAAAATAAATATTTAAGGGGGGCTCCCATACAACCTAATGGTATGGCACCCTTCGTGCGCGAGTCCGACTCGCACTTGGCCGGTTTTTTGACATTCTGTGTAGTAGCTAAAATAAAGCAAACCTACATTTTTAGAATCGACATGGAGTTATTACGTCATCACTGGCCCTATATTAAAGTCGTGCCCTGAATATGACGAGTGATAATGAGAACAGAAATAAATAAACAAAAATAAATTATCCGTTCTGCTATGAAAATAAATCTCATTGCCAGAGGGCTTTTGTGATTGTGCTGAGAACATTTTAAAATAGGTACCTACCTGATAATGAGCCTATAGTATTCCCACAGCATATTTTTTAATGTAATGAAGACCCATAATTTTACAAACCATATAAACGACAGAATATTATGATCGTAATACATAATGCAGGCTAAATGCACATTACAACTTTGTACAATATTCTGACAAATAAATGCATTCTATTTTATTCTATTCAGCTGGGACACAGGCCTTCTCTCTGTGAGAGGCAGTGGGTCATAGTACACCACGCGGGCCCAGTGCGGGTTGGTGGATGACACGTCTTCGAATTTTTAGTTCTAGGACATGCCTGTTTCCTCACGATGTTTTCCTTTACCGTTTTGAGGTACCTACCTACCTACTTTTATTTATTTCACCGCCTCATCATCCACCTTGTCCTTATCCCAATTTTATTTGGGATCGGCACAGCATGTCTTCTTCTTTCATACACCTCTATAAAGGTCAACGCAAATTCAAGTCAAGACGTTCAAGTCGCGCAACGAGCGCGCTCGTTGCGCGACTTGCGGTGCCATTGTGTCGCGCGCGATTTTATCGCGTGTCGCGCCTGTTTGAAGGAGCCTTTAGACGTCATCTCACAATAGTCACCTCCTTTCTACCCATACCACCTTTCACACAATCCATCACTCGTTTTGTTTTTCTTCCTCCTTCCTTCCTTAGAAACACTGGGACTTACTTACGAGTTTGTCGGTCGTCAGTTCGAACCCAGCCAGGCACTTTACTTTAATATATAAATTATATCATCACCACTCCTCTCGAATCTCAAAACGTTGAAGGAAAACATCGTGAGGAAAACGCCAGAATCAAAAATTTGAACACATGTGACATCTATCAACCCACACTGGGCCCGCGTGATGGATTACGGCCCCTCCCTTTCACAGAGAGGAGGCCTGTTTCCCAGCAGTGGGAACATAATAGGCTGATTATGCTTATGCTTCCTTATTTCAACTACCTATTAGCCTTACCAACTAACTAATAACTAATTAACCTTACCAACAAACCCTATTTACCTTTGGAAATATATTGTTACTCAGCATTGAAACTATTATGATCCTTAATTTACAATGTTAAAAAACTGAAACATCTTATTTTTCCCGAACATAACGAATCATACTGGCACGCAACATGCCTTTTTCAAGCAATATATTCACCACCGAAAAAGTCATAAAAATCTATTGATTTTGATTTTTTTTTTTTTTTTTTTTTTTTTTTTATTATTAATTCACAAAACTGATGTACAATCACAAAAGCATTAAAACAGTTACAACATAATATTTCTGATTGACATCTACTAGATGTGAATCCAGCATGCATAATTTAAGTAAAACAATTAGTATTAAAAAAAAAACAAAAATTAAACAAAATTTACAAAATGGTGAACTTTTCCAAAGATAAGGAAAAAGTTTTGGGAAAGAACATTATAATAAAGATAAAAATGAAAAAATATAAATATTATACAATTATGACTCTAAGTTTAGTCCTAACTGAGGCTACAGAACCAGCAAAGACATCGTCATCATATTGATCGTCATCATATTGATAATGTCAAACGCGACCCACTGTGCTATCATTCGTTAAAAGTGACAATGTGAACGCGTAATTTGTCACAAATGTTCCGTTTGGTACACCTCTATTTTTTTTTTTGTGAAAACAAGCTTGAAAAAATTGGAGGAACAAAATGTTTAACTTTAAAGATTTGATCTTAAAATGCCAATTAGATTAAGAATGTCAATGCAATTCGGTGATTAAGCGAGATAAGTGGAGGTATTTTCCACATCATCGTCACTTTCTTTAAAAGTGTCTCAATACAAAAATATTACTTTATTTTAAGGTATCAGCCGGTCGATTCTGGAAAAATCTCACCGTGAAAACTAAGGTGAAGTGAGTTTGTTTTTGCTAGGAATTGACACTATTGACAGCTCACTCCACGCTCACTTCACCTAAGTTTTCACGGTGAGATGGTTACAGAATCGCACTGAAGTTATCGGTTTTGTTAATGTTTTTTTATACACACACACTAAGTTTGAAGCACGCATAACAAAATATTCCACACAATAGCATAGTGGGCCAGTTTTGAAAAGACTGGCACGTCTTCGTTTTAAATGAAAACGTTGGACCTAAGTGGTTATACTGCCATTAAAGCCTGGTTTGAATAAAGATAAAAAATTCAAATGGAAATGTCACAACGTTTTGTTTAGACTCATGCTAAATATTCATATCCAGCATTTTACGACTTATTTAACAAAAAAATTATACATAAATAATTTGAAGCCAGCTGAATAATAATATTTATTTTTAAGAGAAGATTTTCGACAGTTGTTTGGCTTGTGAAGTTTTGGTTTCATGTCATGTCGTGCAGAAATGTAGGTCGTCACGAACTTTTGCAAGAACATACAATTTTTGGGGAGGTATCGTGGACCGCAAAATAGCCATGTGTGCGGCTGTATGAATATTTTTGTAGGTCAATTTGCCTCTTGTGTCAAGAGTCCTCGTTCGGAATAATGTAAAAGAGAAAAAAAAAGCCTGACCTAGCTCTTTATCTTTTACATGGCCTGTTTTAATAAAACCTTTGAATTGAGTGTATTGTACAGACACCCGCACATCAAGCTACTACAATCTGTCAAATTTCTTTGATTTTCAACTTTATCACTAAAGCTAAAGGTTCAAAGTTAGTTTCGGGTAGTTTGGTGTGCTGGCGTCTGTACCTAATATTATTTAAAATACTTGACCCGGCTATATATGTTCATAACTTCATTAAAATATCTGAACAAAACTTCTGACAATATTCAAGCGTCTAGGATAATCTACTTCGTGTACAGTATTACCTTACTACAGGGTCCGCAAGATTGCCCTAAGACTTTCGTATTAATTTCACCCCAACCGCAACGTTGCAACTTGCAACGAAACCGTAATCCTTCGGTACATTGAAAGCACTAATATGGCATCTTAAGGCGTCACGCTAAGAATTTCATATAACCAAGGAGGCAAGGAGTGGCTATAGTAATGAGATACCCATTTGTCTTTTTAAGGCTTCACCAAAATGTTGAAGTAACGACGTTCTTAAGCCACACTTGGAGAGACGTCGCGAGACATGTCTCCGCCGCCATGTTTGTTCCGAGACAACCGTCCACATTATTGTCGTGGTGTCTCAGGAAGAAGATTCGGTGGAAGATTTATTTTTCTTCCATACTTCCTATTAGTCGTCATCTCGGTAGTCACTCCCTTACTAGGCATATCATCTGTCACAGTCCATCCATCGTTTTTTTGGTCGACATGCATACTCAAAACTTTCCTTACGACATTTTCATCATCCCTCCATATCACTCGCATATGTTACTAGCCATATTTCTGAGCAGGTTTGCTCCCACAAGTCCCGTGACAATGACCAAATTTGCGTTTCGAGAAACATTGTTAAACTTTATGTGACTGTGTCTCGATACAATGTCCCGAGGCAATTGTCGCCTAGTGCGTACACGGCTTTATGAAACTCTGGCACGAAGTCGGCGAAGCGGGTGAAAGCATCAATTTTCTACTAGGTCCTGATTTTCAAGCTGACAGACACCGGTAATGAGCCGTTTGGAGAATTTCATAAAGGAATCGTGAATGAGGTTTTGAAGGTGATGGTAATGTTAGCAGTATTTTATGAAAAGGTTTATCAAGTTGACGGGGAATGTATTTGGGGTCTTAGATATTTTTGGGGGGTAGAAAGTGAGCCTTTGTGTCAAGGACCGTGAAACCCTGTGATTTTATTGTGTCTGATGATTGCAAATGAGGTTCACTACGCTACGTAAGTCACCTCACAAAATATGTAGCTATTTAAAACGTGCTATTTTTAGACGTGTGGGCGATATCCGACGTAGACTACCAAAAATAACGCAAAGAATATTTTACATCGTAATAGGATATTTCTTATCCCACTGAATATTCAAACATCATACTATCACGTTCAATACATCGGTTCATTTGCCGTGTTATGTTTTTTTTTTTTTTTTTTTAAAAACGTTGCCCCACACTAGGAATTTCTCCTGTATTGTGGGTGCGTTTACAAACATTTAAATTCACGTACACAAACAACCAGACCCGGAACATCTACTTGTAGGTCATACAAATATTTGTTCCGTGCGGGAATCGAACCCGCGACACGCAGCGCAGCAGTCAATCGCTTAACCACTGCGCCAACCGTGCCGAAAATTATATTTATTAAATTATATTTATTATCGCTTTACAACCATTGTTAGTTAATCGTAACATTATGAGCGTTTTATACCTCAACAGGGTATAAAGTCTATTTTACGATTGGAAGTAAACTGAAAATTGCCGTCCTTATACGAAGTCGTAATATCATAGCTCTATAAAATATTTTATAATTGCAAACCATGATTTCGAAAATGACGAGTAAGGGATGGGAATTGGGATTACTTTGGGAGAAGTGACAGCCACGTTATGTTTTATAGGTTTCATAATAAAAAGTACTTGTTCGTTACACCATTTTCTCATTTCATCTTTTTGTATAGGTGTACACGTGTTTCTGTGACAAATAAACCAATTTTTATTCCTTCTTGTTTTGTTTACCCAAGGGTCCTTTCATGTGAACACATAAATTAATGAGCTTTTATTTCGATCTAGGAAAGTACAGATTACACCTCCGAGTGTAATCTGTACTTCCTGAGCACAGATGTGAGTTCTATGTATGTTATGTACTATAAGAGCTACCATTTACCGGGTAATATGTCTTTCATTGACTTGAATGTGCCCTGGCGGCTGATAGTATGTCATACTCACACAAATGTCTCGCTGACGGTGGCGTGTACGTTGGATCATTTAGCTCCCTTCAAAATGGTTGAGCAGAAGTGGTGCTGATCTATGCGTCATGTTCGTGAACGGGCGCCGTCAGTTGGGGCTGGTCATCACTTAGCTGCCTCGGCTTATTTTTAATTAATTTATTTTTGGATTGTTTTGTTACTATTTGCTGTACTCTGGACATTTTTAATGCGTCCGTCTTTTTACATCGTAGTCACATATAAAATTTATAAATTCAACATTAATGATGTAAATAATAAATATAATTTAAAAGAGTGTCCACGGAGTTTCTTGCCCGTTCTTCTCCATAGGTACCTACGCTTTGGAATAGGCAACTAGCTTTATATTTTCTGACTGACCGACTTCTTGACAATTCAACAGTGCCTGTAGGTAAATGGTTTAATTGAAATAAATGTTTTGAGTTTGAGTTTGAATCGATATGAATATGATAGGTAGGTACTGTGAAGATCCAGACGGGACCTCCACAGTTTTGACTAAAAGATGTTAGACTTGGAATTGCTATATTGTAAAAAGGAACTTTACAGCTGAAATCTCCAGAACAAAATAACATTAAATTATTTGACGTTCGTTTGAACTTTCGAATCAAATATTATCTCCAGCCAGAGCCTTTTGCTAAAGGCCAGAACACACAGATACACAGGATTCTCAGTAGAAAATTTTAAATTCAAATCAAGCACCTAAATAAAACACACAAGGTCTACCGTCAACGCGGAATTCAGGCCGTCAGTCGCAGAAGACCCTTATCCATGTAAAACAATTTACATCAATAAACATCATCCATACGACCCAACCTCTATACACGAAAGGAAACATAAATGTGAAATGTTTACATTTCTCTAGAATAACCTATAAAAGTATAAAGGCCGCTCCTATAAAAATTGTCGGCAAAAACATATCGACATCTGAGATCACACGGGAAATTCGGCTTGATACATGTATCTTTCTCTCTGGAGTACGTACTTACGTACCTACGTATTCTTTATACAATAGATGTTTTTTTAGGGTTCCGTACCCAAAGGGAAAAAACGGGACCCTATTACTAAGACTCCACTGTCCGTCTGTCACCAGGCTGTATCTCATAAACCGTGATAGCTAGACAGTTGAAATTTTCACAGATGATGTATTTCTGTTGCCGCTATAATAATAAATACTAAAAACAGAATAAAATAAATATAGGGGGAAAAACGCCGAAAAAAACACATTTTTGTAAGGGGCGTTTTTGCCTTCTGATACGTAACCCTTCGTGTGCGAGTCCGACTCGCACTTGGCTAGTTTTTAGTACTTTCCATCTACTGGTTTGGCAATAGGTATGTCCTTCAAGCAAGCATAATTATTTGGGAAGTTGGTGAAGGGCGCAAGTTTTATGTCATAATGCCTTCGCGAATTTATCAAGTAGTAAGGTAACTTGACATTCATCGTTCAAACGAAAACAGCGGGGTAGTTACGAAATACACTATCAGTAGCATAATCAATCTTTAATGTTCCTATTGCTGGGACACAAGCCTGAGAGGGAGTGGGCTGTAATCTACCACGTGGGTCCAGTGCGGGTTGGTAGATGTCACATGTCATGGAATTTTTGATTCTAGGACATGCCGGTTTCTTCACGATGTTTTCCTTCACCGTTTTGAAAGCAGTGGTGATGAAATAATGTACACACAGTAAAGCGCCTGTCTGGATTCGAACCTACAAGTTGTAGGTCGGGGCCATTTCTACTGGGCCACCGGTGCTCACAGCACTGCTCTACTATCAGTAGCAATGGCTTTAATTTTGACAGTTCAACAACATTCCTTGCGTCATTTACGTTGTTTAGCAGAAAAAAAAAAACTTCAAAATGATACGGATTTGGTTTGGATCGCAGTAAAATTGGTATAGAATAAATACTTGTTAATCTGTAGCCTTGTTTAAATGACATTAGAATGTTCTAATCTGTGGTAACTGTCATATAGCCAACTCGTGCTATCTCACTCTTACCTTTTGCACGTCCACCGTTCCACCATTGCATAGTTCACGCGTGCCGCTCTTGTATTTTTACTACTTTCAATATACCACTGTTATTTTACCAAAAACCTCGTTTAATTTGACCTACATAGGCAGTTAGTTAAGGAGAGGATTTCCTTTCTACAAAGTAACGTTTTAATTATGTTACGTTACGTGCTTTTATTAAGAGTGATAAATTCTGATGAAACGAAAACGGAGGTTTTCGTTTCTCTAAAGTCGGATTTACATAGACTAGTTGTGCAAACTTAGTTATTCATTGATGGTTTCACGGGTAAATTATTTATCTATTTACACATGAAACTATCAATGAATAACTAAGTTTGCGCAACTAGTCGGTCTTACAACTAATGGTCTTACATTTCCGGATACTATAGAAAGATATGAAATCTGACAAAAAAAACTGAAAAGTAAGCATCATTTTCTACCAAAACCTCGATCGTCTATTAAACTTTCAGCCATAGAAAAAACATGTTTAAATCAAAGTCAGAACGGTGCCGAAGACAAAGTTTTAACGAAAACCAAAATGTAAATGTCTTTTAAAACTTCGTTGACGAAAAGTTTTTTCATTATAGCTTGTCAAATTAACGGCAATCGAGAGCAGTTGCCGACAAACACCTGATTCCGTGATTCGCTGAGGTTTCGATAAATAAAATATATATTTGCTTCATCATTTCAGCCGAAAGACGTCCAATGCTGGACATAGGCCTCTCCCAAGCACCTTCACTTCGACCGGTTCTATGCTTCTCGCATCCAACGGGTTCCTGCAGCCGTCAAAAGGGCGTCGGTCCAGCTTGTGGGAGGCCTTCCAACGCTACGGCTTCCGGTACGCGGTCGCCAGTCCAGAACCTTTCGGCCCCATCGGCCATCTGTTCTGCAAACAATATGCCCTGCCCACTACCTCTTAAGTTTGGCAATTCTTCGGGCTATGTCGGTTACCTTGGTTCTTCTGCGGATCTTTTCATTTCTGATTCGGTCACGCACGGAAACTCCAAGCATAGCCCTCTCCATTGCCGTTCGGGTGACTTTCAGCCTTCTAATAAGGCTCACTGTGATCGACCAAGTTTCAGTGCCATAGGTAATCACTGGCAACACGCACTGTGGTATGTGGGACGAGAAGATATTGCGCTTCCCGAACGCTGCCCAGCCGAGTCGAATTCGACAATTAACCTCTTTCTCGAAGTTGGACCTACCCAACGGGACAGTTTGTCCTAGGTAAATATTCGTCGTATATTTGCATATTTTAATAGAACTCCTACAATTTTCTACGTAAAAGGTTGCAGAACGTTAGATCAAGCAAAATGCACGCTTTAACTCTGCGAATCCAATATTTATTTTGCTATGCTCGAATATTATTTTAGAAATCCGATGCATGGAATAAGGAGACCACCGCGTGACAATCAATTCTGTGTAAGGTTTTATGTAAACTGAAACACAAAGATTGCATTTTAGTTTGCGATATGAAGATACACTAATTTATCAATTAGGCACGCCCACTATGAGTTATGAGTTGCCAAAAACTTGATGATATTTTCACAGATTTCTACACTTGAATATTGTTCAGATAACTTCAACAACCAACTCCCAATCGGCAGTTGATTTTAACTTCGTTGTTGTTTTTGTTTTGTTGATTTTGTCTTGACAAAATCAAGGAGAAATACGTTTAACAATGACGGAAA
The DNA here is from genome assembly GCA_948474745.1 of Oligia latruncula. Classification (NCBI taxonomy): domain Eukaryota; kingdom Metazoa; phylum Arthropoda; class Insecta; order Lepidoptera; family Noctuidae; genus Oligia; species Oligia latruncula. The sequence continues at coordinate 5,930,180 of OX419693.1, read as the reverse complement.
ACAAGCTAAAACTCAAACATACCGGAACTTACACAAGCAACTCTAACTAAAATACCGGGCCACCCAGAACAGAAGCAGTAACTTACCTATACAAATATATTTATAGCGTCTATATTGGTTACTTAATCACCGCATACACAACCATAAATGGGAGTTATGAACGTTTTTATGAACCCTAAGAATAACTCTATTTGAATTGGAACGGGCAAGGAACTCTAGTATGTAATGAACCATTTAGAACCCATAGCTTTTTATTGGGAGTAATATCGAGTAGAAGGCAAAGCACTAAAAGATTGGACGATGTTTCTACGATAGTAAAAACTTTTTGCAGGAAACTTTGCGAAAACATACATATAAAAACTCATGCATTCCTCCCATGGGGGCAGGCAGAAATTACAGCATACCTACTAGGATCCTTTACGTTCATAAAACTGGTCATAGGTAATACGAGCTGGTGCCCGCAACTCCATGTCAATGCGCGTATTTTGCATAACTGGGGGCCTAAAAAGGCCACTTTGGCAGAATCATAAAAGGATAACTTAATGGACAGTTAACCGTTAAGTTAATCGTATCAAATCCCATTCATCATCATCAGCCGTAAGACGTCCACTACTGGACAAAATAGCATTTTTCAGTATTTTTTTTTGTCTGTGCTAAAATACCAATCAATCCGATCTAAATCCAATCCCAATCTCTTTGAGTATACCTACATAGTCAGCGAAAAAAAGAAAAACACGGACTGTCTTCGCCATATTATAATTCATAATGTTATCCTTATAAGATTCTCCAAAGTGGCCTTATTAGGCCCCCTGGTTATACACGCACACCGGTTAAGTATACTATGCACCTGACCAAAGCTTACGAAAACATTGAATTAAAAATGGACTATTAAAATGTCTTCTGTCTTTAGAAAAAGTTTCCAAGATTTCGGACGAGATTCAGCAAAGTGATAAATTATTTAATTTTATATCCACGCCAACAAAGAGAACGGTATTCTGCTGCTGTTGATAACAGTTAAATGTTTATAAGTGCCTCGTTATTCATCATTATCATTCCCAGTTTAAATTAAATAGGTATACTTTAAATTATTCGAATAATTTAACCAATAAATAAATAAGCACTGCAGATAATTTCTTGAGATTCTAAATCACTGGACCTTTGTGCTTGAAAGCATCACAAATGATACTATTGTTTTGCTGAATTAATTTCTAAATGTGCATCTAGACTCCTGAGGGGTTTTCATAGAACAGATTTATATTACGAAATTTGGACCGTTTTGCGCTCATTTTCAACAGTAAAAAGCGAGTTTATGATGATGAAATTAAGTACGCTTTGACGGAAATCACAATTTTATCGACTACTAGCTTCTGTCCGCTACTTCGTCCGCGTGAAATTTCACCCTCTTAGGGGTGGAATTTCGAAAAACCCTTTCTTAGTGGATACCTACTCTTCACAAAGAACACACCCTCCAAATTTCACGTCTCTAGGAGCAGCGGTTTAGACTGTGCGTTGATATATCAACAATCAGTCAGTTTATCATTTTATATATATAGAAAGATATACACAGGCAGGGATATCGACGCGCAACCTTTTACCATGGATTCATTCAGTTATACATGATTCTGTACCCCTGCGATGAAATTTTTCGCGGATTTAAAAAAAAAATGCTCTTCCATTCATTTTGACCACGTAGGTTTTCTATGAAACAGCAGATTTTTTTATTTGGTAACCCCCTCCCCCCCCCTAATTATGGGCTGAATTTATGGTCACCCAGAATTATTAACTTTTGTTTTGAACTTACAGAAATGGAATCAGACACTGCGTAATGAATACATTACGTAAAGGAGGGACATTCGTCAAGGGAGTGTAGTGGTTGTATAGTAAAATTGGTTTATTTTTCAGAGTAAGTGCATTCCCATAAAGAATGTTCCTTGTGTTTGTGTTGTGTACAGTCAACAAAGGAGTTAAGTATACAGGAGCGTCGGATATTGTTGAAGTTTACTAAGAAACCGATGGATGTTCTGGACTGAAATTTAATTTAATAAATGAGCTGTTTGTTTTCTATTAATAAACTAAAATTTTATCCGAGAATATCCATAGGTTTCTTAGTAAACTTCAACAATATCCGACGCTCCTGTATACTTAACTCCTTTGTTGTTTGTTGTATTTGCTTTCTTTGCGTAGGTACCTACGCAAAGAAAGCAAATACATGTTATAATTTTTCTTAAATAGAGCCAGGCAGGAACAATTCTGCTAAGTAACATAGCTGCACGTAATGATAATAAACTTGTACAAGTACATGCTGACAAAGAGACGGGAGGCAACACATCGTAAACTTTAAAGGCTAATGTTCAAGATGCAGCCACTTGATGTGATGCTAATTAACTATCTTCCTTAAGCTGCGCTTACACGGACCGCTTTTTCAACGATCAATATCGATCTACTTATCCATTACCAACTATGTTGGTCCGGCTACTACCACTTTTTCATCAATCATACCCAGCCAAATTGCTGGAGGTTGGTAAAATAAGTAGAACAATCTTTTTTAACTGTCATAAATAGTCTAAACTGTTTTGGCAATTTTTGTCTATACGAAACTACCATTTAGAAGGGGAACTTCAAATTCCATTTTCTTGTAAATGCCGACGTTCAAAAGTGCCTTTTATTGACAATTGAATTAACCTACTTTTATTAAATTATTTGACTTTGACTTTGTTTTAGTCATATTGCTCTGGATATCGCTCCAACGCGCAACGGTGTTTACATTTTTAGTAAAAATTGCCACAATTTCGGTATTGTCGTGACGTCTAACTTGCAATACCCCTAAAAATAACCATGTAAGCGCACCTTTATACATATTTAAGTTAAATAAAAGTTTAGCATGCATTAATTACAGCTTGAGAGAATGCAGTTTAAACTGAAAAATAAGTGGATCTATTTAATTCTGTTGAGTCAGAAGAAAGTTATGCTTCAGAAAAGTTAGATATTTTCATAGCTGTTTTATAGCGTGGTTATTAAATCAAGATTCAAGTGAATCATTGGCTTACAATTCTACGGAGCTTATGATGCTCTCTGTCTCTTTCTACCACAATGTGAGATGAACAGATTATGAAGCTCTGTGTCTCTTTCTACCACATTGTGAGATGAACTGTCCCAGGAAGAGAGAGAGACATATGTACGTATATAGATCTACTACATCGATCTTTTACTGGATATATACTTTTATTATTTTACTAACTATTTATTAAAAGCAAAAACAAGAAAAACAAATCTATTTCCAGCAGTAGGAAGACATATTCTATTAATAGAAACCCTAAGATAACAAAGTGAATTTGTAACCTCATCAACTACTAATCTTAGTAACTTTGCATCGTGCTTAGTAATTGTGTAACCTGTCAATGTTTAGAGTAATGTTGGAGCTTTGTTATGAATAATAATATGAAACATTTGAATTACAAAGCTATTACACAAGAGTCCTCTATCGTGGGAATTGGGATTACCTGCTCAATTTGCTCATTGATATGTTTTGCTAAAGGGAATAGGATGATATCGTGCATAGAAACCAGATTTCGCTGAAATATATCATGAAATATATTATGATATATATCACGATATTATATCAATTGATATTAGGTACCTTTTGACCGCCATAGTCATGTATATGTCGCAGGTTTTTCATAAAATTAGGTTTTTGATGAAAAACCGGAAGATGACACATTTTAAACTCAATTTCATCATAAACCTGTAAGAATCCAGTTTTTGATCAAAAACCTGAACTAGTTTTGTTTTATGATCAATCTGATATAGGTACATTTCCGTTGACAAAGTAGGCGCTTCAACCTCTCAGCAAGAAATAGAAACAACTGCAGCAGTTCTTATAGATCCTCCAGCATCCATACAAGAAAATATGTGATCAATCAGGAAGTAGAATAATTGAAACAGAAGAAATACTTATTGATGAGACACGAATATTTTGCTTTGCCTGTGGAAAGGAATCCACTGGAGCACATCGTAGTGGCGTTTGTAACAACCCAGTTCATCAAATTTGCGGGAAGATATTATCAGAAGAAAATGAAGGGTCCTGTCTTTTACGCCGAGGGCACGTTTTTTATTTTTTGACTTGTGTCGGTCAAAAGGTTAAGGTGTAATTATTTAAAAACGACAAATAATCAAATACAAAACTGTTATTCTACAACTAAAACACATTTAAACCACTTACAGAATAAAAATCATATCTTTTTTATACACGATCGTTTATCGGATATAATTTAACAAATATGGGATATTTTGATATTTAATAGAATGAATCACATCTGAATTATTTCAATAGCATTTTATTGCAAGACCAATAAATACTACCTGCAGCCGTATTAATGACAATTAAAGCTTCCCTCACAGTTACAGACTAATTTAATTTCAAAATTACTATTCAAACCCATTCCATTAAAAGCAATTCGGATGTTCTTGGATACGAGCTTAAGCTATATTTAGTGACATCAGACACCAAGAAACAGACAAAGCTCATACTACTAATGTGTGTGTATACACACACAAACACACACAAATAGTACTAATTACTGTAACTCTCTCAACGTAAACTAAGTAATGAATGACGTACAACACATCGACGAAACAGTGCGCGATCCGTCACAATTCCATTTGACGGCCAGAAATCATCCTGTCGTGAATGTTCACTGCGACAACGTCAACGGTCTGTATTGACGTTACACCGAACTGTAAACGTCACAGCTGGATGATACTAACATGACGTCACGTTATACATGACAGAAATCCGTGGCTTTTCTGAAACATCCTTGTTTTGATTTACATGGATTTCCTAAACGGTGAAATGGATATTGCGGATAAGATCACTGTTTGCTGGGGACTAGGGTGTGGTACACGTACAGACCATAAAAATAAACACTTTCTCCATAGGACCAACTACGTTATCGCGAAAAAAATATATATTGTTCTATACAAAACATCAATAGGTACTTACACGACCCAAATGTATGGGACGGCTGATTATTTTTTCTCGATTTGACCTTTACACACCGTTCTGATACATGGCCGGTATTTTGTCCAAACCTAATAATAGGTAATAGGTACAACGGGCTGGTATCCGCAACTCCACGTCAATGCGCGTATTGTGCGTACGGGTGGGAAAATCGATTATTCGATCCACCCCAGCTCCTCAAGGAAAGCCAGCAACGCCTTGATGTTACTGACCGTCTCACGTAGGGTACCTGGGTTACCGAAGTACTTTGCCCTGTACGTGGCGAGCACCGGGCAGTTTAGAAGCACATGTGCCGCTGTCTCGTCGTCCTCCATACAGGCCCTGCACAGCGGACTGTCTGTTACTCCTATGACAAAGAGGTGTTTATTGAATGACCCGTGGCCAGTTAAAGCTGCGGTAACTATACGCAGCTTTTGTTTAGTTAGACGGAGAACCTGTTTCGTGAGGCGGCCATCCAGTGTGGGAAGTGCTTCCTGTCCAAACCTAGATGTGGCATCTTGATTTTGCCTTGATGAAATTGTACAGACGCCAGCACATCAAGCTACCCGAAACTGTCAAATTTTCCCAATCAACTTTGAACCTTATGCTTTAGCGGTAAAGTTGAAAATCTATTAAAGAAATTTGACAGATTGACAGAAGCTACTAAGCTTGATGTGCTGGCGTCTGTACATGAATCGTGCGCTATGACGCCGTCCTTTCTACCTCTCATCTCATTATGTACCTACACCTACTCTACCTCTATATATCTTTAGTCGCATTGTTTCGATATAATAATACTCGTCTACCGTCTGACTCCATAGTAAATAATGTATATTTCTTTAAGGCTCCCGTAGACAGGCACGACACGACAGCGCGACGCGACTCTAACAGAACAATGTCTATGAAAACTTAATGGAAGTTGCTGTACCAGAATCGCGTCGCATCGTCGCGTTTAGGAACATCTGTTTGATTCCAGTTTATGCCCCCTTTTGTCGAGTGCACTACGTGAGCTCGACAAATGGATGTGCGAATAACACTTGTGCGACAAAACTGTACTGCGAGTCACCATAGTTCGAATGCACGCTTGTGTGACATACTGAAGCTCAACATTACGCTACTGCGACATGAAGACACATTAGTATTCATGTCAATTCCTTTCACCATTCAACGATTGTGATTTGCCAACCGCAAATATGGTGTGTGTTTGTATTTAGTCAGAGTCAAACGTTTGGTAAAAGTAGTTCGCTTAGGAACTTCTGCAGTAGTGAGTAAACTCGAATACCTATTCATTGAAAAGCGTAAGCTGAAAACGAGTCAAACAGCAACAATAAAGCATTAAATGATATTCATTTCTGTAAATTTGTTTAAAAAAAAAACGCTTTTACACATCATTTTGTTTTAACTAGATGTTTTCAGTTTCCTAACTGATTACTCTGAGAAGAAAAACCGAAACAAACTCAGAGGTCACAGTCTCTTTTAAAGTCCAGACATATTCTTGGTCAGGCTTTATGAGGACCATGCAGGTTAATGCCTGAGATGGTCTTTTGAGGAAAGAACCATACAAATTTGACCTGTCCAGTCAGTGGCAGTTACAACTAGGTACATGTCGATCTGCATAAAAAAATTATACCTAAATAGATTAAAACTTGCTGACTTGCTGACCTTCTCTTTAAGACACAAATTTTATAGTCTCTGGGTTATAAGATGGCTTGACAAGTTGCTAGCCCACCAAAGAGATACGGTAACAAAGTAGAGTGTGTAAATCTAGGAAACTACTGAAGCGATTTTAATGGTCCGTTTATCGCTGAAGTTCGTTTTTTATGGCGGGTTCAAAGTTGACAAAATGACCTTGTGATAACTTGTGTAGCAAATAGGAGCTGTGTTTGCGAAAATGTTTTGAATTTGTTACTTACATAAAATCGATTTCGAAGTTTTTTAACAACATTGTAGAATTTTAGTATCTTTTCAATGACATGGAAATGTGCCAAACTTAGTTTCATTCGCTGTAGATAAATAACATATATTTATCTCAACTTCATAACTTATCATCTGCCTAGCCTTTTCTCAACTATATTGGGGTCGGCTTCCAGTCTTACTGTATACAGATGAATATCACAATTTTATATGGAGCGACTGCCTATCTGACCTCCACAACCCAGCTACTGGGTGTACCCAGTAACCGGGTGTACCCAGTAACTGGGTTATCCTGTAGGATACCCCTTGGTAAGACTTGTTGTTAGAGTTTTGGATTTCTGACTACTAGTAACGATTGTCAAAGATCTACAAATAACAGCCAGGACCTTGTGCTTTCGGAGGGTCTCGGTGTGCATCTAATGGGTGGTCACCCATCCACGGACCGACCTCGGTAAGCGTTGCTTAACCTTGAAGATCGAACCGCGGTTGTTATTATTTAGCCATGAACCCCTCTTCGATCTCAACTTCTCAACTATCTGCAATTTTATGACTAACATCCTAGATTTATAAACCGTGTAATAAATAAACTAGGTAATTCTATGTTAGTTATGAATTACAGAAAAAAGACCCAAAAATATGTTGAGACTAAAATTTATGACGATTAACTAGACCGCACAGTTTTATGGGAAGTAATAAATTAGGAGATCACATCTGTATGGAAATGAGAAAAAAAAAAACAGAATACATTTGCTTATTTTTACGTACAATACAAAATAAGGCAGTATCAAATAGTATAAAAGACACTGAACTGAAGTACGCTGAAATTCAGGAAGAAATGTTACATAATACGGATACTTCTTTTGTGTGGAAATAAACGTAGGTATGTACAAATATTATCTGATAGCCATCGATTTATCCTGAGATACATGACTTACATGAGGGGCTCATGGCTAAATAATAACAGCCACAAGGGTCAATCTTAGGGTTAAGCAACGCTTGTCGAGGTCAGTCTGTGGATGGGTGAACCCCCTCCGTGCCAAGGAAAGCACGTTAACTGCTTAACGTGCTTTCCTTGATCCCGCCTGTCTTTCGTAGATCTTTGACAGTCGTTACGGCTAGCCTGAAAGTCTGACAATCAGTCTTACTAAGGGGTATCGAGTTACCCCAGTAACTGGATTGTGGAGGTCAGATAGGCAGTCGCTTCAATATAGCGACAAAAAGCCCAAAACATCTCACTTCATTGATGAAAGACCATTTTTAGGGTTCCGTACCCAAAGGGTAAAAACGGGATCCTATTACTAAGACTTCGCTGTCTGTCCGTCAGTCCGTCCGTCCGTCCGTCTGTCTGTCACCAGGCTGTATCTCAAGAACCGCGATAGCTAGACAGTTGAAATTTTCACAAATTATGTATTTCTGTTGCCGCTATAACAACAAATACTAAAAACAAAATAAAATAAATATTTAAGGGGGGCTCCCATAAAACAAACGTGTTTTTTTTTCGGTGATTTGCCTTGTAGTACGGAACCCTTCGTGTGCGAGTCCGACTGGCACTTGGCCTGTTTTTATTTACAAGAAAGCGATATTGACACAAATAGAACAAATCCTTTTAGAAAAAGCACTATGGAGGTATCCGCAAAGAGATGTAAAACAATTCCACTGAAAGAACATCTAAAATGGTACATAATAGTGCACTTTAGTGCCAAATATGAGGGTGTATATTCAAATAACTAGATGATACAACAAAACAATGAAACTACTAACATTCGTCTTAGGATTTTTATTGAGATTTTCACAATGAAAGGATATTAGACGATTTTTTCCAACTACATAAGATAAAGATATGTAGTTTAAATATAATGGGAAAAGCCTGATGGCGAGGCTATAGAAAACCAAATTATAATACACAATCAGCTTGTAATGTTCCCACTGCTTGGACACAGGCCTCAGGGAGTGGGCTGTAATCTACCACGCGAGCCCAGTGCGGGTTGGTAGACCCCACATGCCTTTGAATTTTTGGTTCTAGGATATTCGGTTTTTTCACGATGTTTTCTTTCACCGTCTTGAGAGCAGTGATAATGAAATGTATATACATAACGTAAAGCGCTTGATTATAATAATTCATGCATTAACTAAGAATAATAATATACTTAAAGAAAGTCTTAGACATGATAATAATGTTAATGTCAAGCTGTCAGCTCAATTCTTATTTGCGGTTGCAAGAAATAACAAAGATGTAAAACTCAAATTAGGGTCTCTCAAGTTTTATGACTTAGGGCTGACAAACAGCCGTTTTAATGTTTCTTCTAAGTCAGCAGAAACTTTTACAATGCAGCGAAGAATTCAAATGAATACTTCATTCAAAAGACGTCCACAGCTGGTCGCCCCAAGCATCGACTTTGACCGGTTCTTTGCTTCCCGCATCCAAGGTCATCGGTCCACCTTGTGGGAGGCCTTCCAACGCTACGTATTCTGGGTCGCCACTCCAGAACCTTTCGGCCTCATCGGCCATCTGTTCTGCGAGCAATGTGTCCTGTCCATAGCCACTTAAGTTTGGCAATTCTTCGGGCTCTGTCGGTTACCTTGGTTCTCCTACGGATCTCTTTATTTCTGATTAGATCACGTAGGGATAAACCAAAAAATAAATTATGTTAAATATAATTCTGTTTATAATAAAAACCGTGGAGATATTATCAAATCAAAAGAAAAATCTTAAAAGAAATACGTGATAGAAAACGAAAATGAAAGGAGAACTCATAATTTATTTATTGAACCACAAGCATTTTAAAAACGCCCCACTGTTCTTTTATGCAAACACTTTACAATTGTAATAAAATAGTTTTGTAACAAAATTAAATGGTTACTACGAACCATACTTTAGTACCCGATTAATTTTATTTACCTGTTAATTACAGTTCTTCATCCATAGGATATTATAAATTCGAAAGTAACTCTGTCTGTCTGTCTGTATGTTACCTTTTCACGCCTAAACCACTGAACGGATTTCGATAAAATTTGGCAGAGGGATAGATTGCATCCCGGGGAAGGACATAGGATAGTTTTTATCGACATACCTCGCGGGTGAAGCCGCGGGCGGAAACTAGTTTAATTATAACAGAAATAGTTTATTATACTTGTGAGTGAAATGTACATATGTACCTATTAATAATATAGCTTGAACGCGCAAATCTGTGGAACTATCAGTCGGATTTTTTTTTGGCATCAATTCTTGAGAATTGAGCTATCAAAGGAGCTAAGCAAAAAGAAAAAAGTCAGAAAGAACGCTAAGCATAAACGAAGTAATAGCGCACACAGGCGATGCGGTGTACCGGGGTGGGTTGGGGGACCAAGAAACTTCACGCAGAGAAAGTCCAGTGTGGATACAAAAATAGATATTTTCAGTGCGACCTTCATCACAAAATGATCCCTTAACAAAAGAGGTCAAAACTGAAGATCAGATCGCACGATTTAGGCTTTCAAACCTTATAGACATCAAATAATGGAAGTATGGGAGCATTTTTTTAGGGTTCCGTACACAAATGGTGTCAATGGGACCCTATTATTAAGGCTGTTGGACGGACAGCGCGACAGATTGACGTCTGTCACAGGGCTGTATCTGTTGAACCACACTACTAATAGGTAAATAGGTATATATTTAAAATAAAGTTTAATTAAAGGAACCGTCCCCATAAAATAAACGTGTTTTATCGGTGTTTTTTGCTCGTCACTAAAGTTTTTTTTAAACTATGCAGAGATAAATGTAGTGTTAAGCGGTGGTACGGAACCCTTCGTTCGCGAGTCTGACTAGCACTTAACCGCTTTTTTTCACCCAATACAAACCACACGCACATACTTATTGACTAAAAGCTTTTTTTGTACCCGGCAAATGTTCACCGACCCGATACATACTCGTAAAATGTATTTGACATCCGAAGATGGGATCAATTGACTCAAATAATGTCCTTTCCAAAGAATCGTTTTGAATATCTTTAGTGCTGAATAAAATAGAAGTTTCAAAAACAACCGAAAGGAACGTTTTGTTAGGCAAAACTCTCGTCCGTTACTTATTTGAAATTAAAATATTCTGAAAGGCCTATGTACGAACGGAACATGTCCGGACCGGACGGAACGGACAGCGAACTGCGACTATCCGCCTTAACAACTAGTTCGACATAATTAGACCTTTACATGTGTATATAAATTATTTTTATTGGTTGTAATTAGTTAGTACCAAAACGCCCATGCTCCTTTGAGCAACAAAATATATAATAGATACCAATTAACTAAACACTAAAGTTTAATCATTCCTGTTCAGTAACTGGTGGAACTCATGGATTTTCGGGATATGGTGACATCATCATCATCATTTTCTTTCGATTTATTCCGGTCTGATCCCCTGAACCCCCTCCACCCCCCTACTCGATCCCCTGCTAGTTTGTCTTTTGTTTTAATCTCTGTCTTTTCCACTTTATCTAGGTTTACTCTTTTTGACAGGTTCTTAGACTTTACACTTTGTATGTGATTTTTATTTATTTTTATCTTATAGAGGTATGAGGAACAGGGTGTAAAATTCACTCATACTCTATAGAAAAGGGAGGATCCTCCGACCAGACGGGTGTTGTGTCTGGCGGGCAACTGCCCGATGATTCATGTCGGGCCGTTGTATCTATGCTAGTTTCGCGGTAAACTCTGCTTGCGCGATGCAGGATTTGCGTGACATCAGTATGACGCGTTGTTCGCATATGGCGTTGTAGGTACCTAATTGTGTCAGAAGGCCAATTCTCGTAATTTAAAACGTTTTCAAAATCTAGTCGCAGTCTCATCTCGGCGACAAACAAATGTCAAAAATGTAGGGAAATTAGAGGTATATTTGACAGATTGAGACTGAGATCAATCAGTCTGTGAACATTTATCATCTGCTTAGCCTTTTCCCAGCTATGTTGGGGTCGGCTTCCAGACTAACCGGATGCAGCTAAATACCAGTACTTTACACGGAGCGAGTGCCTATCTGACCTCCGCACACAACCCAGTTACTGGGTAATACGATACCCCTTGGTAGGACTGGTTATCAGACTTTCGGGCTTCTGTAACTACCTACCTACCCGTAACGACTGTCAAAGATCCACGAATGACAACCGGGACCGTGCTTTCCGAGGCATGGAGGGGTCTCGGTATGTAAAGATGGAGATGGTCACCTATCCACAGACCAACCGCGGCAAGCGTAGCTTAACCTGATCGATCGACCTGTGCGGCTGTGTTATTATTTAGCCACGGGCCATCGATCATACTGTGAAACTGAACATTCTTAAAATTACACGAACGGTGGTTGTGTGTTCTGGTGGCTGTTGTAGCCTGTGCTAAATAAATATATTTTCTTTCTTTCCTTCATTATTTTATTTACAAATTTCTTTGGTCGACTACTTAAAGGTTTATTGTATTAAGCTGCTTTGCTTACCGAATTATGTTACTAACTGTAGGTACCTATATTCTCGCAAGCGTATAGTTCACGTTGTAATAGAATATTAATTAATGAAAACCCGTTAATAATTAATTATTTAATACCTATACTCTCTTGAGCTTCAAATTAATTAAACGTTGCATTTGTTAGCGTGATTTTCATTAATGTGCTGGGTAGGCCGCGAAATTCAAATTTTCTACTTTTTTTTTTAATTTGCAGGCAAGCTGTCAGGTTGTAGGTATGTTGATTTAAATATGATTCGGGACCGTAACAAATATGACTTTACAGAATTATAATCCTTAAAACCATCTACAACTCTCTAAGTTCATATAATCCTATTAATTGGTATTTCATGAACACACTGACACTGACCTGCAAATTGCAAAAAACGTAAGAAAATTCGAATTTCGCGGCCTAACTTAGCGATTCTGTTAAATCCTTAAAGCAGAATCTTCAGCTTCATTTAAATGAAGTTTCGTATCGACATGAACGTAAATACTTCAATCAATCAATCAATCTTCTTCAATCTGCCGAAGCCTATTTTATCTCGTATTTTCCGTCAAAGCCTCAATCACGTTTAATTTAGTTCGAGAAGCTCATCAAGCATTTCAGTCGACGCGACCAAAAACCGGGAATCACATCACGATTTACAAACAATCGGTCCTCTATGGGTAAATTGTACCTATGTATCTGTGTTGTGTTGTGTACGTTTAACTTGTGTATGTATACTTACAGGTAAAATCAGCTTGACGTGTACCACTCGCAGTCCTGGAAACAAACGGAGTTCGGATTAGTTATATAGGAAACTTGAAATATTTTCAGTCAAGGTAGCCGTGCATGCGGTTCTGTGAGGTTCTCAGACGTTTCTATTATCAACGCTTAACTCTTTGATGTTTGAAGGAAGATGGAGTAGTTGACATATTTTGACGGCAAAGGTTCTTTCGTAAGTAGATTCATATTGTCAGCTAATATTCCAAAAGAAAATCTAACGTCAGTTTTTGCTAAATTAACATTAGGTACTGTAGTGTATGCGCAGGCATTGACGTGGCAGTCGCTTACCGGCCGTAGGCGAGTGCACACGTTCTCTGGGTTTCGCATAAACTACTTCACCTGCGTGATCTGTCAAAGTGTGTTTTATTAACGCAGTGAACATTACAGGTACATAACATTTCGCCTGTATTGTTCGAATGGCTATACAGAGGTGTACCCACATTTAGTGTATAGTACACCCACATTTCACTAGTTATGTTTAAGTCCCATATAATAGGGGGCGGGCCTTTTGCCATCAACCGGGCACGAATACAGACCCCGGGTTGCTGTTGAAAAATTCCAGACGGAAAAACCCACTAACACTTTTCCCGGCCCGGGAGTCGAACCCAGGACCTCATGCTCACCATTACCGGACACTTGCACTTGATGGAGAGTATGCTTACGCCAGCACCAAACACTGCATAACCGTGCTTTAGGTGACAGATCTCGGCCATAAGCGTAAGTCCAGGAATGTGAGGCTGGCTTTGTGTTTCAGTGGTGCTGTTCCACAAACCCTGGGACACTTAATATCATGCCCTGCATGTCCTATCAGCTGCACGATACAGGAACTGATGGAAGCTAGTGATAGCGCCAAACACCAAATTCTGAGCAGAGTCCATTTAGATTGCCATCGACACGCTAAAAAGAAGTAGTGCTTGGGATTACTAGGCAAACGAGGTAGGCGTTGATGCAGAAAATATGATAAGTGAAACTAATGATGTGTCATAAAATGTGATCATTTAAATACGAAAAGTTTCGTTTACGACTGTTTTTAAACGACTTCAAAAAAGGAGGAGGTTCTCAATTTGGATGTTTAAAGGCATAATTTTTTTTTTTTATGTATGTTCAGGCATAACTCCGTCACTTATAGACGGATTTGCAAAATTCTTTTTTTAATGGATAAGGTATGCCTCAGGGGTGGTTGGGTAGTTTTTGAGTTAGCTTCAATTTACGATTACGATTTTTTTCCACTTGGTTTATATTGATGATGTTTTAATACTCCTGTCACTGATATTTACATAGCAAGTAGTGTTATATGAGTTTGTGTGGGGTAGAATTGTAACTAAAACGTGAAAAATAAATACTTTTTTTAGAAAAAAAAAACAACCGACTTCAAAAAAAAAACAAAACAAAGTGAAAAATAAGTTTAAATTTGGAAGTCGGTGTCAAAAAACAAAAATGCCGAACCAGCGACACCAATCGGATGTTTTCTTTTAAAAAAAAAGTTTTTTTCTGTAGTTTCCGACTAGCAACATTCGAATCGATTTTACGATGGATTTTAAACCAGTGAAACGGAACTGGGAGTAAGCTTTAGATTGGACAGTCAGAGTTTTCAAGCGTGGAATCTGTGGAACTGACAACAGTAGCGCTATTTCAATATGTAAATACTAACGCGTTGCGCTAAACAAATTGTCGCCGCTGTTGCTGACGTTATTCTTACCAAAGACTACAACAATCCTTACTTAAATCCAGTTTATAAAACGTCCTGGGCCCAAATTCTGTATTATTCCCCGCGAATCTTACCACGTGCAAACCACGTCAGTATCGTGTCTTGTTAACGGCAAGGAATCGAAATGTCAAACGTACTGACAACATGTATTTTGACAGTTCAAACTACGCCATTGTGTCATAGAGAATACGTTATTAGCATGTTTATGTGTATGTGACTATGTAAGGAATTGAGTGGTTTGGACGTAAGGAATCGTTCAGTGGTCATAGTGGGTCCAGGGGCCGTATTAACGCCGCCATTATTCCATTGCAAAAAGAGATGATGCTACCGGCCTTCTATAGCTCCGTCTCTCTTTCACATTGGAAAAATGGTGGCATTAATACGTCATAATATTCTGTAGACGCAAGTATTCAAGGCTAGGTGTAGTGTGGGTAAGTTCCATAACTAATTGTTAAGAGGAAAATTAAAATCATATTCAGATCTCGAGGGCTAAATGATGACGCCCGCACAGGTCGATCGAAGGTTAAGCTACGCTGGCCGCGGTCGGTTCGTGGATGGGTGACCATCCATTTCAAATGGAGACCCCTCCATGCGTCGGAAAGCACATTAAGCGGTTTGTCCCAGCTGTCATTCGTAGATCTTTGACAGTTGTTACGGGAAGAAGCACAAAAGTCTGACAACCATTCTCACCAAAGGGTATCGTGGTACCCAGTAACTGGGTTGTGGGGGTCAGGTAGGCAGTCGCTCCTTTTAAAATACTGGTATTTAGCTGCATCCGATTAGACTGGAAGCCGGTCCCAAATTAGTTGGGAAAAAGTCTAGGTAGATTAATCTCAGAAAAATGTTTGAGAAACCAACCAAACCATTATAAAGCATGTTGTATTTACTTTCAAATGAAATGTCTGAGGCAATAAAAATCCGTTTTGCTACAAATCAAATACATCAATATTCTATAGTTGTACAATAATCTTAATTTCTGAAACTGCAAGAGCCAAAACACGTAGTTGAAAGTCCTATTAGGCATTCCTACCACATATAAAATGAAAGATTATGCCATAAACTTGTTCCGGCTGTTAGGAAAAATCTCGCCGTTTGTTTGCGTAAATCTCCCGGGCATCTTGTATACCACAACACATTTATGTAATCAGAAACAAAAAAATACGAGCAACAATAAAAATACGTCATTCATATGTTTTGTTGCGTTAGTGTTTTGTTTTTGTCGTGATGCGGGGCTTACAGTTTGAGGAGTCTCGTTCGTCAGTTTCCGTATAATACTATTTTCTAAAGTATGAACAATAGCTTCTACCAATAAACCGACAGTAGTTACTCCAGAGGACGCCCAACTTTCTGATTCGAGGAAGGAAATTTTAAACAGTCGCCAACTTTTTAAGCTGTCAAAGTATTTTGCTCAGTGCTTCCGAAACACGAATTTTCTCAACAGGTAGGTACTTGAGAAGCGGAAAGCATTAATTGGAGCAGTTGCTCCGTGTAATTAACAGAAGAAGTATAAGTGCCTAATTAACGTGTCTACAAACAAGTCTTAATGCAGTTCAAGGTATGATCGTCGATTCATCATTTACTAATTAGTCGGCGTTAACAGAACTGTAGGACCTTGGAACAGTATCGATTATGTACTTGACTAGCTTAAGGCTCAGGAGACTAAGGGCAAGTTATCAAGATTTAATTATTCATATATGTAATGATAACTGTACAATATGGAAGCCAAATTCTGCAGAGTTCTAGGCTTTGATATTAACAAATTTTGAAGTTGGGAAGTTCAATTTTAGTCTTTAACTAAGTGGCTTCTGAGTTCTGACCTAAATATGAGTAGTTACAAAGTTATCTTCAGAAGCAGGGACACGAAATATCCTCAACGCCAACAATAGCATGCATCAGATGGCAAATTGGAAAAGGCTCCTTAAATGTAACAAGTCGTAATCGTAAAAAGTTCTTAGGTATTAATGGTTATGGCTCGTTTATTTAAGGGTGTTTTATGAGGCTTCGCTACCGTTGATATTGTTTCTGTAGAAACTGCCAAGGACATCAAGAATTCCGAGATTTTAAATTGGAGTTTTAATCCATCGCGTTCCTAATAAAGTAACGAAGCAAGAAGAAACGGTCGCACAACAACGGCTGTCCAAATACTGAAAGTTTTTGATACCTTAATGTCAAATACTGGTGAAAATGACAGATCTTCATGATGATAGAAACCGTAGACAGTATATTCTCAATTCTTTAAATAATTACCTACGCAAAATGAACTTAATATTCTGTACATACAAACACAGTTCATCAAACTGAAAATTACTTTTCATTTAACTTTGTACTGTGTGCAAAAATATCTTTCGAATATTTAATAACTTCATCTCTCGTTTCTTTTTAACTTCGTAAAGTGTTAGTAGCAGGTTTCCATCGCAGTTTCTACTTTCTTACTTAAAATCTAAGAAAAATATGAGACAGCAAGATTAAAGAGGTTTTAATCTTAAACATTTATGAGTATAGAAATTCGCCAACTAAGTTCAAGTTTAATCAATGTAATGGTGTTCTGGGGGAAATTTATTAAAACCCTTGATTGGGTCCCTGATACAGATGTCTGTCTTAAGACATAGGGGCTGTTCAAGGGTAGGGTTCGGGTATTAGGAAATTTTATGTTGGCAGTTTGGTTTTTGTTCAATTTAAGTCTACACAGTATATGGTCGTGGTGCTGCAGATAATCTTATGAATTGGGGATTAGATTCTTACTTGAAATGATTTGTTGTTTGGCACTCTTCTACTTATATTAACTTGATATAGTTAATATAGGTAGAATAAATAAAAAATATCACTCCATCGTCGACTTTGTCTCTGTCACCACTGACCTAGACTAGAGTCAAGAGCAAACCCATTCCAAATAAAAAAAATATATATGTATACCTAAAGTAAAGTAAAATTATGATTTACATTAATTACAATCGAGGAAAGTTAAGTTCTAACTGTAATGTAGACCTGGCTGATCTAGGTTTATAAAAACCTGTGTTTGAGGGCATCAATTTACATTAAAGAAGAGAAGATTTCAAATTAATTATTTCAGATCATGCTTACGTCTAAATTAATTTGTCGTCTTTCTCTTCTACTTTCTAGCAGTGTTGTCATACCAATCGTCTATAATTGGACAATCTTATAATGTTGCTAGTCGTTCAACCTCTCAGCTACATGAATGGATACGTACGCGTTCTTCACCAATATGCACTCTTTGGGTAGATACGGAACCCTAAAAATAAAACTAGTCTTAAAACAGCAAAAGCTCATGAGGTTTCTGTTTCACTCAACCCAGCCAAGTCCCAGAACACCGTCAGTAAATCATTATTTCTAAAAAAAAAACTTCTTCAAACTTCTCATCAACGACACTATGTACAGTCAACAAAACAAAACTTTCTTCTTAACTAAACTTCAACTATATCCGACGATCCCGCATACTCATCTGTTTTGTTGACTGTACCTGAATGACGATAGTTTAAATCTCTTCCGAGTCTAACTTATCACTTAGTACATGAAACTATCAGACTAAAGTTCCGATGGATGGTTCCCATGTTTCACACCTATCCATGTAATCGATTTGCAGTCTATCTGAACGGTAAACTTATTAGGAAGTTAGATACCCATCGCAGTTGGTTGCATCCTTGGTATAGGAGGGTAGTTCTACGATAGAATTAGAGCGGTTTATCGGAGTAAGCTTTGTTTAATTATTTAGCTGTTCCATTATGTAGTGACAAATCGTTTTGTGTGTCAATTGGAGTTTTTGGCGGTGCAAACTTTTAGTCTTGAAACGAAAAATACTTATAATATAACCTCATTATGTAGGTGAAACAGAGTGGTAGCCCAGTGGTAACCCGACTTACGAGTTGTAGGTTGTGGGTTTGGACCCAGGCAGGCACTTTGCTATAGTAATTTATTTCATTACCATTGCTCCTACAACGGTGAAGGAAAACATCGTGAGAAACCGGCTAGAACTAAAATTCAAAGACGTGACATCTACCAACCCGCACTGGGCCCGGCCCTATTTCTCAGAAGGTATCGAGAGGAGGCCTGTGTCCCAGCAGTGGGAATAATACCTAGAGACTGATTAAGTAATTATAAAAACTAAAAACCTCTGAGTCATTGTTCTCGTCAGTAAGAAGAACTTTTACTATGGGACCAAACCTGAAATCGCGAAATAAAAACAGCTGCTCGATACATTTATGTTCGCATGACTTGACAAAATGTAGGGAACAGCAGATATTTTTTTCGTGAGTTTGTGTTGTTCCCATTGTTAAAGTTGTTCATAATGTAATTGCTACTAAGGGAAACAACAACAAACACACAACAACGAACAACAACGTTCTGGGATGGAAAGCATGATTGTAGGTATGTCCCTATTGACGGTTCATTAGACCTATCCGCTAGACAGGGTTTCTTAATTGGTAGATATACTTACTCGATAGTTTACGAACTGTATGTTTACAAGACCGCTAACAAATATTACTCGAAGTTTTAGGTTTAGTAAAGCTGACTTAATATATAATTTACGATGTAGACTTGTAAACTCGTGTCGGACATGATCTGTACCTACCTACTTCATCGAATTTTCTTTATCATAATTATTTTATACTTTTAATTTTTTCGTTTCGATTTATCGGTGGAGAGAGAAAAAAGAGAACTGAAGGGTCATTAGGGATTTCAGAGTTTTCCCAACTCAAACCACACGGTTTGTGTTCATCTTCTACAGTCCGATTCAAACTTTATGGCGGTTCTGAAGTGCGCTACGCTCTGAGGAGTACCTCACCCCTCACACGCTGACAAGTGAATTTGTTACCGCGCAGCGACTCGCCCCATGTTCTGAGCCGTCATACACTTGGAATCGGGCGGTATGGGATTCGCTCACTAGGTTTCGGGTCCCCTGGTCTCTTCATGGCATATAGAGAGAGAGAACGAACTAAAAATATTTATTGTTTAAATACACACCTTTATACTCGCCTTTATCGGAACAGGTAAATTAATTTAATGGGAACATCGTATAGTGCTGTCTGTACGGGATCACTACGGATAGGCGTAATGCTAATTACGTATGATAATTAATTTTTTAAGTAAACTTTAAAAGAAATCTCGTCTATGTATTTATAAATAAATACACACATATTACAGCGTTCACGTCTTATAATTATTAACATTCTATACCCTCAAATTTCCAATGTTCTTACCGACATTTTAAAAACCCTTACCTACGTGAAACGCCAAATTTTTTCAACAACTTTTCTTTTATTACCGTTAAAGGGATTTACACAATTACCAGTTTAATTCTTCGTAAATCTTGTATCGACCATTGCTTGGACCCAATTAATCCTGAATTTACCTCTGAAAATTTAAGTTAAACAAGTTTGTTGACATGAATCCAGCTTAACAGATTTACATTGTTATTAAGAACGATTTTCAGGTTAGTCAGGTACCGTGATAATTGAAATTCGAATTGAGATCTTTGGTGGTAAAATTCTATTAATCTCTTAATATTTGCAAACTATTATAGCTTTGTATAAATTAGAAGCATTTTTTTTTTTTTGTATGTTAATTAAAGAACCACGTATCCGTTTATTATGATTTTTCGATGTTGACTTGAAAGAGCATGGCAGTTGAGAACGTGTCATGCTCACTTAAAGGTCTCACCGATGGTGGCGCGTGTGTTTCATTCGGTTCCCTACAAAACGGTTGAGCTGGATGGTGCTGATCCATGCGTCATGTTCGTGACGGGCGCCGTCGCGTCGGTTGAGACTGGTCATCTCTTAACTGCCAAGGCTTATTTTTAATCTTATATTTTCAATTGTTTCTTCATTTGTGTCTTTTTTTTACATTGTTCTCACATATAGAAGCAACAAGTATAATGTACCCAGGATTTTGTAATATCTTGATTTAAAAGAGTGTCCATGGAGTTTCTTGCCCGTTCTTCTCCATAGAGATCTACGTTTTGGAATGGGCAACTAGCTTCAACTTTCTGACTAACTGACAGACTATTTAATTTTGACAATTCAAAAGTGCCTGTACAAGGTTTAATTGACAAAAAATGCTTTGAGTTTGAGTTTGATCTACCATAGGGACCTTTCCCTCGAGACACGCGTAGGCATAGAATGATAGGACAATGTCGAGCGGTGCGTTAGTTTGTTTTCAGTTTGACAAACCCATGCCATTCAACGGTAAAAGGTAATACCACCAAAAACATTTTCATGTAAAATGTTGCCAACACGAGTCCACATATGGCTCGCACTGTCAAAAAGTTATCAGATCTCATGTAGAGCCAAGCTTCTAACTCTACACGCCCTCACTTTTCAAGCTCTGACTTCACAATCTACACCTTAGTCAAAATATGGGGCTGAGGAAACAAAATCAGAAAAATATATGATATTCTCATACATTTTTCTGATTTTCTTTACGTCGATCATATACTTTTATTGCTTCTAAAACTTGTGTTTTTTTTTATTTTATTTTTGTTTAAAATATATGATATTCTCATACATTTTTCTGATTTTGTTTACGTCGATCATATACTTTTATTGCTTCTAAAACTTGTGTTTTTTTTTTGCGTTTAGGTCCTGTAATCCCCTTAAGTTTATCACACAAGTTCTGTTAACCAACTCTAAAACATGACGAAAAGTTTCTCAAGGCGTATGGGGGCCAAGCTATTCCTTCACATAATATACGAGTATCATTGTCCTAGAGATAAAATATTTGCGGAGCGCAGTAACCTCTGCTTGGCAAAGTGCCAACATACTAGTAAATACCGCGGTTTCTCCCGCTTTTTCCATTTATTTGGCAGGTGTTTAATCCGCTTTAGTACTGTGAATTTAACAGAAGCGGATCCGATCAGATTTAATTTAAAAATCTGTAATGGAACGAAAAGGAAATTACGGGTCTATGTGGTTTTGGTGAAAAGGAGTGGAATATACGACTGCGAACACTATTGTGAACAATGGAAGTGCTGACTGTGTTGTCTATTCACCAGAGTGAGCTGTTCTCGGACTATTCATTCAGACAATTCTCAATAATTATAACACAGCCTAAAACGCTGGTCCTAGAGTCATGAAATTTGGAGGATGTGTTCTTTGTGAAGAGTAGGTATCCATTAAGAAATGGTTTTTCGAGATTCCACCCCTAAGAGGGTGAACGGGGGAGGGTGAAATTTCACGCGGACGAAGTCGCGGGCTGAAGCTAGTCTTATATATCGTTGAACAGTACGTCGGAATATAAAGCTGTACCTACCCACTGACAGACATTCGGTTTCATTAAGTTAATTCGCCAATAAATAACGTTCGTGTCGACGTTACGGTTTTATGAGCGTGAGCCAAATATCGAGTAGGTATATGGGAATCTACGAGGTCCTTGAACCTGTAAATCCTGATACTTTCTGAATTACCATATTTAACCCATCAGGTTAATTTGGATTGACGACCTTGTGAAGGCCGCAGGAACCTGTTGGATGCGAGAAGCACAGAACCGGTCGAAATGGAGGTCCTTTGGGGAGGAATACGTCCAGCAGTGGACATCTTTTGGCGGAAATGATGATGATGAAGAAGCGGACAAAATAATATTTGACATAGAACCTAAACAGAAATCGTCAAGCAAGACAGTGATGAGTGAGAGTAATGATGAAGATGGTGATACACAAAAAAAATTCAACCGATTTGAGAACCTCCTCCTTTTTTTTAATTCGGTTAAAAAGTAAGCAGGTAGGTACAGCCAAATGTATCAAGTAGGTATACAGGATGACATCATCGACGTGCAAACTGTAACCATGAATTCAGCACACAATTCTAGACCCCTATAGAAATTTTTCGTTTTTCTCGGTGTATCATAAAAAAATCAGCTGTTCCATAAATTTTGACCGCGTGAGTTTTTTATATGAAACAGCAGATTTTTTTACGATAACCGACGAAAAATTTCAACGCAGATTCAGAATCATATACTGAGTCCATGGTACAGACAAGTTACCCGAAACTGTAAAATTTTCCCAATCAACCTTGAACCTAATGCTATAGCGATAAAGTTGAAAATCTATAAAAGAAATTTGACAGATTGTAGTAGCTTGATGTGCTGGCGTCTGTACCAAGGTTGCGCGTTGATATGCCTTTATTTTAGGCTAAGCTTAGTCACATCACTCAATGCGCCTTAACTAAAGCTTCTGGGAGTTTTCACGATCGTTCTAAAGTCTTTAAGTACTCCGTTTTAAACAGCTGCTACCTACGCTCGACGCTCGTGATAATCCCTTAGGCGCCTGTATCGACATCCATGAGATTATTATACAAGCTTACCTTAAAAAGGAATTTCTGTTGTATAAGTCAGCTTAGTCTAATTTAAGCACCTTGATTATCTCTATTGTAACATTTGTAACTAATTTGGTATTAGCAAAGATTTAAATCGTTAAATGTGCCTGTATATTGCTTAGGTCGCGCGAAAAAGTGTTCACACTGAGAAGAGTGACCTTACACAAAACTTATACAAATGTCAACGAAACAAAAACGAAACCACCTTTTGACGCGGTCGGGCGAATCTAACTATGTATTTAAATCTTTATTGGTATCTTATATGTCATCATCATCATTTTAGCCGAAAGACATCCACTGCTGGGCATAGGTCTCCCCCAAGCACCTCCACCGGACCGGTTCTGTGCTCCCCCCCGGCTTATCCAGCGGGTTCCTGCGGGCTTCACAAGGTCGTCGGTCTTTTGGGAGCCCTTCCAACGCTACGTCTTCCGGTACGCGGTCACTACTCCAGAACGTTTTGGCCCCATCGGCTATCTGTTCTGCGAGCAATGTGCCCTGCCCACTGCCACTTAAGTTTGGTAATTCTTCGGGCTATGTCGGTTACCTTGGTTCTCCTGCGGATCTCTTCATTTCTGAATCGATCACGTAGGGAAACTTCAAGCATAACCTTCTCCATTGCCCTTTGGGTGACTTTTACCTTTTATGTTTCAGTGATTAAAACGGTGGTTTATATAGCCCATAGGACGAACTTGGATCTAATATTATTGTTCTTTTCTGTATCTAAACACATCATTATAGATATTCATGCAGACCTACGAGATCAGTGAAGTCAGCCATAAACAACAAATGAAAACTAGTTCAAACTCAGACACTTGTGTAGTGCCGGAAGCAAATACATAAGTTACCAAAATTTGACGGTAGGTGACCGTCCTATTAACTAAAACTAAATAGGGTACTGTTCTGTATTATTCCCTGCGAAATCATCGATAGGGAAAAGTGGAAGTAAATGGAAGAGGCCTTTGCCAATGGGCACACAGACGAAGACAGCCGGTGTCAATAATAGAATTATTTTTTTGTCTTTACTTTCTAGCTATACCTACTTAGTTACAACTTATTAATAATTTTATTGTACTAGCATAACTTTCAAATGGTCTGAATAAATGGCTTTTATTATTATTATTATATTGGCAGATGGAACTGGCAATTTGGGTGACACGACTGTCTGTAGCCTTCATAGACTCTCCGTAGCTTAACTCAGTTGATCCAAATTCGCCAATGGAGAAACCAATCGTATGTCTCTCGTTAAATTACTGCTTTCTTGGCTATTGTAAGGATAGAGATGGTATCAATTGAGTCTATTGAAGAAACGGTTTATTATTGCAGACTTTAGTGGGGCATGACTGAGACACTTGCCTTAAATTAGTTCCCAATTAATAGCTTGGAGTTGCCTGGATACTTAGAAGGTTTTATTTAAAGGTGTAAATAAATATTCACAAATATGTTGTATTTCTTACTCACAATTATTTTAATGCAGACATAATTGTGGATCACATATAAAAATACACACAATTCATATAGAATTAGTAACAACAACCTGAAAACTAAGTTAGCAAAACTTACAAACTAACGTAACAACAACTAATAACTACGGGGCTCAACACATGTTGGCACGTGCCTCTGCACCCCGTGCCTAATAAGAGGCCTGTCCTGTCCACCTTGTCAACCAATGTCTTCGTAAGTCTGTGTAATGTGTCGTCTTATGACATAATAATGTTATCTAGCTGGGGAGCGTCCCACACTACGTTTGCCGATACGCGACCTGCACTCCAGGACTCGTCTGCTCCAACGGCCATCGGTCCTTCGACAAACATGGCCAGCCCACTGCCACTTCAGTTTGCTTTCTCAAGCAATGCCGGTTCTTCCAGTTCTTTTCCGAATAATTTCATTTCTGAATATTATCCTTCAAAGAATCTCCGAGCATGGCCCGCTCCATAGCGCTCTGAGTGACCTTGAATTTGTGGACCAGCCCGACTGTCAGTGTCCATGTCACAGCTGGATGGACAGACGACCAAGGTGGCTGGGACGGACTGGATGCGGAAGAAGGACGACAGGGTGTTGTGGTGCAGCTCGGAAGACACCTATTATCTAGCAGTGAACTGCGATAGACTGACTTGATTGATTAGATTAAATAATATACCTAATCGGTTTAAGGAACCACTATACTTATCAAAATAAACCCAAACCAACCTCCAAAATCACTAACAAATCAAGGAGAAAATCCCACCGCACCCCGCTGACCACGAAATTACAAGTTACTGGTCTGTTGCGATGCTATCACCAATACTGAATGAACGCTGTCTCGCGCGAACCGTCTCCATGTGGGTCCGACAATGGTTTCCAATTAATTGCTAACGATCGACCAAATTCATTACTTGGACACTATGGTAGTTTTCTTATCTTAATAGGATGAATGTTTTTGATATTACTCGGTAGTTGTTCGTGATTTGTGAGAACTTTTTTTAGATGAGTAAATCAGGACTAAGATTAGATCTCGCTAAAAGGACTAGTCACCATTTTTGTACAAGCTTCTGAAAATCATTAAGGCACAAATATTTGTTGATTTTAGGAATAGAACTAAGTTTATAACCCATTTATGTACTTGTGTACCTATTTTATTTACAATTAATTAGGCTATCATAAAAAATAAGTTGTGCCTTTCAAGCAGAGCTCCTGCCACCATATATCTGCTCATCACCCTTGGTTGACTGGCAGAAACTACCTAAGGCATTAAGTCCGCCTTTGTACCTTTTTGAGTGCTAGAAGTTTAAACAAATAAATAAATAACAACTGAACCGAAGCACAAAAAGTTAATCGTTAACACACATCGCCATTTGAACTGTCAGAGATAAACAATAAAATTGCACTATCAGTTTATTTCCATCCATGATCCGTGAACTAGGATCGTTCGAATTCTAACATCATCCGAATCGCCTCGTAAAATCCGGATATACTCCAATAACATCTAGATTTTACGATCGACTAAATCCTAAACAAGAATACTAGACATGATGAACGTTTCCAGAATATCAAATACCAACGAATTCGTTAAAAAAAAAAACAGTGGCACTCCGGGAGTGCCGACAGAAGTGAAAACAAAACACAAACAGAATACTTTGCCATCACTCACTGACATATCAGATATACATTAAAACCGAGTACATCCCGAGGACAGCCGAACACATCCGAAGCGGGTAGATATTTTTTGAATCGTCTTATAAACAAAACACGCGCGGTGTCGCTTCCGGTAACAGTTGCAGTGGCACGACTTCAATGGTTTTTTCCCATTCTTTTCACTTTTCACTTCAAAAAAAAAAGAATAGCATTTGGCACATTACACTTTAAATGATTACAAATACGCAACATATGTAGATTACTGGCGCCCTATAACGAAGGCATAGAATATGAAGATATAGAAGCGAAAGTCTCGCTCCAAAGGCATTCTAAATGCCTACAGTTTCGAGGCGAGTAATGTATTCAACGGATCGTGGATTGCGGCGCAACTTCACATTATGGTGGGTACTGAGAGCTACTCTCTAAGCACGAAGCTCTGTACTTACAACAAAATTAAGGCAGTTTAAGGGCGTAAGACTAGTTCGGAGCCCGAACTAAGAATTAATGACAGCATGATTTGACAGTTGCCCCCACTCCCAGTGTATTTATGACCGTCCAAAAAAGTTAATCAATCGGGTGTAGGTTTAACTTCGAAGTTTTCATCTACTTTCGGACGGGGCTTTATCTTCATTGTCGGAGTTAGAGAGTAGATCCCCTGGGTACATAATTATGTGAAACGTAACATGAAACACACACTTTGAAACACAATCACGTAGTTGTTATGTTACATTTCTGATTTCATGTTGCATTGCAATTGGTTTCAACGTGTGTTACATTTCATTTGACGTTTCACTAACCCAACATTACCTGTTCTGCATTCATATATCGGCAATATTGACGAAGCTTTTTTGACCTAGACGAGCGTAGGTTCTAAAGTGATAGAATAGATGACTATTGCAGCGCACATAGGAAATCACAAAATTTTAGCTTCTACAGGGTTTTTGGTAAAACATTAACAACCTCTTAAGAAGTCATTGTACTCATCATTATGAAAAACTTTTACTACGGGACCAAGCCTGAAATCGCAAAAAAAAAACAGCTGTTCCCTACATTTATGTTCGAAATGTAGAGAGGAACAGCTGATTTTTTTTGTGATTTCAGGTTTGGTCCCATAGTAAAAGTTGTCCATATGACCTCTTAAGAGGTTGTTAATGTTTTACCAATAACACTGTATACAAGTTTCTTAATCTATGCCAGAGGCCTGAGATGTCAGACGTTAGACTAATCAACTTTATCAAACATATTCTTTGAAGTGGGCAGCGTCTGTCGATAATTGCATACGTCGTACGCATCTGGTAGACGTAAGTTGACCTTTGGACCTAAGTCTTTGATAAATGCAAGATAAATTCACTGAGGCTTGACTGTGTGATTTGTTGGACTTGGAATAGAAGTGGGGTATAGTGTTGCTAGTTTTAGAATCACTTGAGTATGTACCACATTAATGGCACGTCAGTCTTTGGCAACATATTGATTAGACGCCATTTTATCGCCCGCCGTTCCTTTCGCTTTTTTTTTTCTATGTAAAAATGCCACTGCGTTTGGTAGAAATTATCATCCAACGGAATAATATCCACTATAGTAATTGCCCCAGTAAACCACAATATAGATCACAATTTCTTTATTTTTATGGCGAATGTTCATGTTACTATTGCATAGATTCAATTTAGAGCTCAACACATAACTTTGATCCATAAGGACCAAAATTACAAAAAAAAGAAAAACCTGTACTTATCATCACGTCTGTAACTCTGTATTCACCGAAGGGTATCCAGAATTCGGGCTGCTACTGTGAAATACCAGATGGAGAACGACTAACATTTTGCCCGACCCTGGAACCGAACCCAGGATCTCATGGATAGAATAGAATAATTTTATTTTTGCAAATATGGGTAGATGATAGATACATCAATAGTTACATTACAAAGATCAGCCATATTTTTCCATTCGACATGCAAATATTTACATCAAATTATTATTATTGTATATTATCATTTACATCAAATTATTGTCATATATTATTTTCATCAAATTATTATCATATATTATTTCAAATTATTATCTATCATTAGATCAATTATTATTTAATTATTTATTACTAAATTAGAGCTCAGTATAGTAGCGCTTGGGACCACTAGACCAACAAGGCGGTCATTAAATAAATCACATTAATTATGAAATAACATAACCCATTCATAAATAATATCACGATAATGGTAACATTACATACAAAACAACGGAATAAAGGGAAAACACGAAGAAACCGGACAAAAGATTGAACGAGTCGATTTGTGCAATAAATGGTGAGGGATAAGTAGAGGTGGAAGAGAAACGAAAAATAAATTATTCCACAAGAAATATTTTCAGGATAAACCTTATAAAATATTCTATTAAGACTTAAGAATGTCACTTTTCACTGTCCCTTTGTACATTTTTCTTGACTTGGCAATGCTTCATCATAAAGCTGGTTCTACGCGGCTATTAAACCAACAAAAATATCCCACGAAACTTTCGATTCTAAATAATAATTAAACTTCAAAGAGGGGTCCGTGGCTAAGTAATAACAGCCGAACTGGTCGACCGATCAGGTTAAGCTTGGTCTGTGGATGGGTGACCATCTTTACATACCGAGACCCCTCCGTGCCTCGGAAAGCACGTTAAGTCGTTGGTCCCGGCTGTCATTCGTGGAACTTTGACATTCGTTACGGGTAGTCAGAAGCCCGAAAGTCTGATAACCAGTTTTACCAAGGGGTATCGTATTACTCAGTAACTGGGTTGTGGAGGTCAGATAGGCAGTCGCTCCATGTAAAATACTGGTATTCAGCTGCTTCCGGTAAGACTAGAAACCGACCCCAACATAGTTGGGAAAAGGCTAGGCAGATGATGAATTAAACTTCAAAAAGGGCGAGTCATTAAACTCAATTCAAAGACGAGCCGTAACAAAAGAAGTACTAAGCTTTGTACGAAAAGCCTACTCTATCTGTCGTGTAATAAAAGCCTACACAGATCTGCAAATCATTCTGTAATAAAAGTGTACATCAATAGAATGCCGCGTTAGGTAGCGATTGAGTGTTATAAGCGAAGCGGGTTTTCAAACGCTTTGTGCGATTTTGAATACAAACAAAAAGTTATTGTTAAATTAATATTATTTATACGGTACTTTTATTTAGAGAAAATGTAACTAACTATTTACACCAGATACTAAATTAAATGACTAACTAACTTACTATACAAATAGATACAAAAACAAAGGGCACTTAGGCGTCGAAGCTAGTCCGCATCGCTGTCATCCGGAAACGTGCCCAGAAGACTGGCAGCATTGCCACGTTGAATGGCAATGCTAATTCTTTGGCCAAAGAACGACGTAGCCCTCTGGTCACGTGAAGTGTCAACCAGCCGGCGAGAAATTTCCTTAAAAAGGAGACGCGCACTCGGGACCTATGACATTGTTAATTTTTTTTTTTTTGTAATTCTACAAAATTCAGGTTCAATATGTTTGTAGAAAGTGTCGTATAAAAATTACTGTTAATGTTAGCCTGGATCGTCCCACTGCTGGACAAAGGCCTCCTCGTGAGTTCCAGCTCTTTCGATGCAATGCTAAAGTATAAAAGTATTCATCATTTCAGCCGAAAGACTGATGGTCTGACTGACAGACTGCTAGTCATAGGCCTCTCCCAAGCACCTCCACTTCGACCGGTTCTGTGCTTCTCGCATCCAACTGGTTCCAGGTGGTCTGACGACCTTGTGAAGGCCGTAGGCACCCGTTGGATAAAAGTACTGAATAAGAATATTAGAGAGTTTGTTTATAAATAAATCCATCATCATAATCAGCCTATAATCTTTCCACTGCTGGGACACAGGCCTCCTCTCAGTGAGAGGAAGTACCTATTTCGTAATACACCACGCGGGTTCAATGCGGGTTGGGAGATGCCACATGTCTTCGAACTTATGGTTCTAGCACAGGCCGGTTTCCTCAAGATGTTTTCCTTCACCGTTTTGAGACATAAATAAATCCATAAAAAAATCTCAATCAAAACTAGATTTCGTTCCCTGATTATTGTTGAATGAAGACAAAGATACTTACTTCAAGGAATGTTTTGAATCACGCCTCAATTTGTTTGAAGAAACCAAACTGCCGAAACGCGGCTCAAATCATTCCCAACTTACAATAAAACAATACCTATGAGATCTTCACAAATTATTTGAATAGGTATATTTGCACTGAGTAAATACCCAATTCAGCTTTGAAATAACAGCAAATGGAAATGAAGATTTAATTAAAATAATTTCATTTTCATACAACGTCGTACCTAGACTAGTACTAAAATAATTTTGCTCCGGAGTTGAATACTGGGTTAACTGGTATTAGTAATGGGAGAACCTATTATTTTATATGAAAATTTAATGTTATTTAATTAGTTCTCTAAGCAGGTGTTGCTTTGCGTGTAGCGATAAATTAAATTGTGCAAGGATTAGCTGGTTATAAATTTATAATAGAACGTTTATGAGTATTTTCTTTTAATATTGTTATATTTTGTGTTAGAAAATATTTCTATAAGTATTTTTATAAGTATATTATCTTTTTATACTCTAGCTACACAATCTGACTCGTACTATTCAACTAGATAATGTTATAACACTTTTTCACAAGAAACTCTCAAGACCGATCACTGTTTAAGATAATTTGATCCTTGTGGTGAGAACCACAAGGACCAAGAGATTTGAAGCAGTGAGCGGCTACAGCGATTACAACGGGTACAGGTACGATAAGGTCAAAAAAATTCGACAACCCGCTCCGCTTATCACTAAATCGGTATCTTAACACCATAGGCCAGATGCCTCGCATGACACAACACCGGTGCGGTACGTGATACGATCACCCACTATCAGCTTACTACAGGCTTGTTGGTAAACAACTCCGACTGTAGCATACCTTTGTTCGTTTAACTTTCCTCGTTAACGAACCTTTAATGGGATCATTAATTAAACTACCTGCTCTAAACGAAACCTGAGTAAAAATTGCTTGGATAAAATTTTCTGGAAAATAGTAGGTATGCTCTTTAGGGTGTCGTACCAAAAAAAAAAAAAAAAAAAAAAAAAAAAAAAAGTGCTAAATTGGTCGCCGGAATTATTTTTCACGTATTTTGGAAAGCAATTAAAGTAGCAGAATTTTTATCCCTTAAGAGCCTATACTACCTCAGCTAAAATTCACTCTTTATCTCGCACGCACGATACTGCTCGCGGACTGTGTGAAAGCGAGACAGAGTGCGGTGCTGGGCGGGAGGCAGCGCCAATAGTTTAGGTATTTGCTTTTTACGGTGAAAATAAAGGTAATTCAAAAAAACTAACTAACATAAGACCTGCTTTATAGTTAGTTCAGTTAGTATGCAAAGTTTCATGGTCTAATTTGAAGTAGTTTTTGAATACCAGCGGTTTATTGTTCGGTTTGGAGGTATCTTTGGATTTTATTTCTATCGAGAAAATTTTATGGAATCGTGTTTTCGTCTAACATAAGACCTTACATTAATCCTCAACTTTAGCATATATTTATTTCAAAATTAATGCTG
Source organism: Oligia latruncula (assembly GCA_948474745.1). Taxonomy (NCBI): domain Eukaryota; kingdom Metazoa; phylum Arthropoda; class Insecta; order Lepidoptera; family Noctuidae; genus Oligia; species Oligia latruncula. Next base: position 5,898,337 of record OX419693.1, on the reverse strand, counting down.
CGGTATTTTCGACATAACGGAGGATCATGCTAAGCCATTTGAGGTAGTATAGGCTCTTAAGCATTCATAATTTCCAAAAAAACTATAGCATAATCACATCACGCCTGTACAGGCACGAGCTCCAATATGTCAACACTTGGCAACTTTAAATTGCGATTTTTTCACGAAATAACGAATGCAAAATTGAAATACGACACTTTACTTTGACCTATGGGTTCGAAAATACTATGCTCCTACTAATATAAAAATTCATTTAAAAATAAAGGAGAAAATCGCCTTTGAATAAAGCCATGGGTATACATACTTTTGCTCGTGACTGTACCCACATCAAGCTATAATTTCCAATTTTAGCTGACCTCGCATTTTATAGGTTTTTCGTACAATCAGAAGTCAGCTTATACTGGTTATGTATAGCTTGACGACGTTAGGCATTGTCAAAAAACGATTTGATACATAATTAATGTTCCAATTAAACAGTGACAATCGTCCTATTCTTGATTTAATTGAATTTAAGCTTATCACTTGATCAAATGCTTCGAGGGTAAGTCTTCGAATGTAAGCCTAACATCAAACCCAATGTTCAAGTTTCAAGGGCTAAAGCATCATTAGACATGGATCATAATTTTATAGTTCAATCTATATTATCTTTATCGGATCTTGGCACTCTCCTCTATACTCCATTTGAAATAAGATTAGACATTTGAATAAACCTTTTTTACTGACCGTTCAAGCGATTTTGAATTCTATTGCATTGGTGGCATCAGTCTCATGACATATGGCAGTTGGTATTGTAACCACTTTTTTGCTTTTAATACCTTCCTTATGCCTACGGTATAGAAGTCAAAATCGGTTGAACGGAGTGTAAAATAGGTTTATTTAAATCTTATTTCAAATGGAGTATAGTCAAAGTATAGTCGTAACGAATATCTGCAATGTTTTGTATCATATCATGTATTTTTGAGAAAAATAGCTGAGCTAAAGACTACCAAATGCAAAGATTTTTTCAAATCCAAACGGTAGTTTCAGAGATCAGCGTGTACAAACAAACAACTCTGCAGCTTTATTATTAGTAAGTATATAGATTTGTTTACCTACCTATTTACTTTAAAAAGTAAACCAATATTTTGATGTTCCTTTCACCAGCTTGCATACAGCTGATACCTACAGCTCGCATGTTCATATATGTACATACAAAACGGATTGCCAAACAGTGGAAAGTCTTAGATTAAGTACCATTATTTACAATCTTGACGTTAAGGACACAATAAAATTAAAATTCACATAAAGGACGAATCCTTTGTTACTCCGCTTCTAAACTTACGGACTTGCTAGCGAACCCCTTCCTTTTTTGCCCAAAGTAATGGCCATTTTGCTCGACAGTGATATATTGAGCCACTATTACAACTAGTTCACTGCCTCGCAAGCCACGCCCACGCACACACATTATTGCCCTGAAACCTTTTATTTGCATTGACTTGTGTTTGAATTACTCCCCATTCACGAAGGTGCTCCTAAGTCAACAGTACCTTGACTATGTTTTAAACTACACTTCACCTATTCCAATCTACTTTATAGAAATAAGAACTCTATTTTGTGAACAATAGAAGCTGTTCTGGAGAAGAAAGAAATGGTTGTAAAAGTTCCATTAGAATCTGTTGTATGGGAGCAAATAGACATTTGTCAAAGATTTTAAGTCAGTTTCTGATTGTCCCCAAATACTCCTGATTCGTCACAACTTTCGTGGTTAATAAGTCCTTGAATAATAATATGCTAGGGTTATAAATGGAGTAATAATACGCTAGTTCTAGAACCCAAGCACATACACAACACCGCGTATTGTTTATTCAGCGCAGGCATAGAATATTAGCAAGTTTAATAAATAATTCTTTCGTGTCATAGTATATCTCTTTAATTAATTACTTTATATATTTTCACTTACTACTATTATTACTTTATTTAAGAGCAGTGGTGGCCAAGTGGTAACGGCGGCGACTTACGAGTTGTAGGTCGTAGGTTCGAACCCAGACAGGCGCTTTACTTTGTGTAAATTATTTCATCACCACTGCTCTCAAAACGGTGAAGGAAAACATCGTGACGAAACCGGCATGTCCTAGAACCAAAAATTCGAAGACATGTGACATCCACCAACCCGCACTGGGCCCGCGTGGAGGATTACGGCCCACTCCCTCTCACCGAGAGGAGGTCTGTGTCCCAGCAGTGGGAACATTATAGGCTGATTATGTATATATTTTCACACAAAAATTACCATAATATTTTATGATATAATTGCCTCTCCAGAAGTAGATGAATCACCCACACTACACCTATCCTTGATCATACGCGTCCGTGAGCACTAGCAGTTTCTATTTCAAGTAAGTAGTAACCAACTTACTTTCTACATACTAACATAATATCGTTAATTATCTTTGCTTAAATTATCATTATGAAGAAGCACATAAAGTACCTAATGAATGTGATAAAATATTTTTTGCACACACATGCCACTCTCACGTCCTGTTCACACACAGACTCTTGCTTAAAAACCCTCAAACTTACCATCCACCCTTACGAGTGTAAGGGAGGAATTATGAGTTAATAAAAAGAATAAATAAGGCGTTATTTATTCTAGTCTTATTATAACATTATTTACTTTTTATTTTCTCACTTTGTAATTTCTTTTTTTTAACTACTCAAATGTTTAAAATGGTAAATTCTCCATATTTATACCCAAGATACAGGCTTGTCTAGTTTGGGTCTTATGTAAAACTCCTTGAAATTTTACTGGAAATAAAGTTTTATTATTTATTTATTGTCTGGTAATATTGCAGAGCTTATGCCTTTGCTACAATGGTCCTTCGCGCTGTGATATAGAATCGGTTGGCAAATAGCCCACTTGTAGAAATGGTAGTAGTTTTAACACTAGGAAATGTCAAATAATTGTTGCAGTACCTAGTGTAAAATCTGATAAATGATTTACGGAGTACGAGGGCAGAATTCCTTAACGTAGTCGAAAAAAAGTTGTGCCACGAGCCTCTCTATATCTGAATATGATTTTAATTAATGGAATTTCACCCGTACCACACCTACCCTTAATTACCTACGTGCGTAGGTATAGAAGTAGATTCGATTTCAAGTAAGTATCAATTACTACACAAATACTCCCACTTATTACAACATATCGTTAACAGGGGCTTTGCTACTAATATTTCAGAGCTTATCCCTTTGCTACAAAGGTCTTTTACGTCATGATACAGAATCGGTTGGCAAAAAGCCCACTTGAGTACTTAGTCGTTTCAGTGCTAGCAAAACTCAAATAATTGTTGCAAAATTCCCTTATAGTGAATATTGAACTCCACCTAACCTTGATTAAGGTCAATGTGGGCAAATCCGTCATATATTTTTGAAAGTTGAAGTTGGTTGACTATAACTGGTACACTTAACTACTTTAATATAAATTTGATGGTTGTAAGCGATAAAGAATTTTGTTGTCTATAATATACATTCATTCGAAACAACAGAACATCCCTCCATATTTAACTAAAAAATATTTTTTTAAAAACGGTCGTTAGACGGATTTTCCCGAGGATTGGGGCAAATCCATCTAGTAGCAAATTTTCCTAGAATAACGCCGTTATATCAAAGTATGCAATTTGTAAACAAGTAAAAGCACAAGTTGAAGAAAAATGTTTTGTAACGTCATAAAAATACGGTTTAATTTACGTTTTATTCCCTAAAATCTTTTTTGGGGGCTAATCCGGCCTATTTTTATAACCAGGGATTTTAAACCTTTTCAAGAAGTTTGAAAACTAATTTAAATGTACTTAAATAAAAATCAGTTTCCGAAAATAAATGGTTTTTCGAAAATAAATGGCTTTCGAACCCTTTGCTGTTTTTCTTTTATAATTTCTCACCATGATTACTGATAATTAGTAATCATGAGAAAACTGAAAACAAACAAAATATAATATTAATAAACATTATATGTGACCATAGGCCAAATCTACTTAGTGTTAGTAAGAACTAAAGCAGGAACGGATAATTATCATATTTTTTGTTTATTCCGAGTTTTAGACATTTCGGCACTATGTTGTGAGCGCCATTGTCACGGGTAAACGGGTAGCAGCGGTATTTTCATGTGCGAATACTTTTTAGTGTTAGTTTCCAATTGACTTTATAAACTTATGCCACCAAATCTATTTATAAGTTCTAGAGAAAAATAACAATAGTAGGTATAACACAAATCTTTCTGGTCGACAGTAAAAACTAAAAATGAAGGATGAAAAAGGTTGACAATATCTGCAATGGGGTAATTCCGGTATATGACGATTTAGCCCCTTTGATATTAGACGGATTTTCCCACTTGACCATTTTGAGATTACATATTTTTAAACAATGATTTCTGTATCTACTGGTTTTTATTCAAAACAAATAGAAAAATCCGTTAAAACACTTGTTAAACTACATGATGTGCATACTCAGAAAGTCGTAACTTGTAAAATTTAATATTTACCTTTTATGAAACGTCAGCACGTAACACTTGAGTTCCGCGTTCGGAGCACAACTAAACTTCAAACATATTTTTTTTACTCTTGTAGACAACGTTACTCCATCTACGAATCATAGTTGGAACTAAAAAGTGATCCTGTTTTATCGACCGAATCAGTAACAGCGTAACTATTCTGGAATGAGTAGTAAATGCATGCATACGGAATAGCCCCGTAGACGGATTTGCCCACATTGACCTTACTTGCGTCTTAAAGCAGTGTCGATTTCAATGAGGTACCTATTACTTACTACAAAAATACTTCCACGTATTACTAACATAACAGTGGCTTTGGCGATAATATTTCATATGTTTCGAATATATGAAGCCATGGATTAGCAATATCCGTCAAAATGACTCAAGTAAACAAATCAAAGCACTCTAATTGTAAGTGGCACTACACATTGACATCTACAGGTACGATCAATTGTTTACATATTCATTAATAACTTTTGGGACAGACTATATATACATCAAAGCTGTCGTTTCTCCTCATCAATTCGATTCTTCCTCCGGTCCAATACTAGTCACGATAAACTGGCTTTTATTTACTGTACCTATAAAGTGTTTTATAGCCACTATTTATTTGGACGGTACAAATTTATTGTCTGTAATATCATCCCCACTTATCAAAGGAGAGTAATCGGTGAGTGTCGTCATCTGACACGTTATTAGAAAACACCGAGTGGTAATCCGATATTTTAATCATGAACCTGATAGCGGCTGTGAGATGAAATTGCCTTGAATTGGAATGTTATTGAGATTGACAGTTATTGAGATTGACATAGGTACATATTACCATGAGACGGATATCAGAAGAATTTCCGGGTAATAATTTTCACATTTCTCCGTAGTTTAGAATACTGGGAATCCCACCTATTTCTGATTGAAGCACTTCGTAGTGGGCTTTGGTAATAATACACCCACAATTGAAAATGGCAGGTGTTTGAATTCTTGGTCCTTATGATATCAAATCAGCCTGTTGACACTTATGGACACACTTCAATTGAATGTGAGGTATCTTTTTCATTTGTGAATACTTTAAACCTTCCATGAAAGGTTACACTTACAATAAGAGGTTTATTTACAAACGTTGCTTAAAGGTAAGCAATGATTAGCGACTGCTTAACCGCACATTTTTGTCTCTCTTAACTTTGAGCAACGCTTAAAAATAAAGTGTATATAACATTAATTTTTATATAAAAATACCCATAGTAACATTAAATTTATTAAACCCTAGGGATATACCGCATGCTTCCGCCAAATTGATTAACCGATAAAATCGAGTTCATGATTCTATTACTCGGTATCGAAATTGCCGCTGGCAAAGGTCAGACGACCTCCCGAAATCCGATAGTATCTAAATACCATCGGGAGATTCAAAAGACCATTTTTTATCCCGAACAATCAATATAATCTGGGCACTGTAGAAGGTAATTATTTTTTGCATTGTATTGGACACAAGATTAGATATTTTTAATTGGCAAATTCGAATTAAGGCGTTGAACTTGAGTGGTTATAATTGGAAACGGTAAATGCTTGGGTACAAATATTTCCAATCGAAACCTTGGTAGCATCTTAATTTCGTTTCTTATAAGTACCCTCGTCTATGATTTGAAATTGCGATCAAAGTTTTTAATTATTTAAAAGCTCCAATATTGCTTTTCTACTTTAATAGACGAAAATGCCAACCAAATACGATAAATCCATTGATTTAACGTATTTTGTTAGTCTTTAAGTCCTCGTAGCCACAAGCGATTTTATAACGCGGAAATTTCGCGCACTTTCCTGCTTATTAACACACTGTTTAGCGTCGAGAGTTGAAAATCCAACAGTGTTCTTTTTTGCTCGCTAGGATGCATTCTGTTAGATCCTCAACCCTCGGCTCAACATCGATAGTTGAAAATCAAATCCAGTGCACGATATAAATCGTCGCGTTAAAAACACGCCCGAGCGTGAGGGCTTAGACGTTTTTGCCCTGTGAGTCTTTACCTACATACAGGGCAAAAACGTATACTTACGTACGTTGATTTGCCAAAAGAGAAAGGCTGTGCCACAAATAAAACAAAAGACAAACTTTATCACACAGATACAGGCTTATAGTTCATTCCGCTAGCATACTTATAAGGTTCATTGCTATTTCCTTAGAAGAGAAGTATAAAGATTCTTCGCGCATACTCGTTGGCATGTCTCCATAATGTGAGTGTAGTAAGTTACTGTTGCCTTTGTTTGATTCAACTGTCTCGGAGAGAGTACAGACTACAGTCACAAAATACAGATAGTACAGAAGAAAATTTTCATACCTACGCTCGGCGGTCGCGCTAGGGTTGTCAACTTTGGCTTATGCACAAAAAACTATCGTGGTAGTGGCACTCGTATCTAGTTGTTTGATTTATTGTTGAGCTTATTCTACAACATTAAAACAAAAAAATAAACATAGTATTACAATACAAAAAGTTTACAGAACAAAAACATATAAAATTTTACATTTGTCAATTTTCACTATCGAAAATCCCTAATAACTTCAAAACGGATTACCCTATTTACACAAATTACTTTGCCCTATCCGTTTTAGACCTAAACCTATCAAATGACACTAAAAACAACACAATATCTACACAAACAAAAAATCATGTTTTCAATTTTTTATTTATTTTATTGTTGGTGGCGTGAATTTCATCATTTCAGCCGAAAGACGTCCACTGCTGGACATAGGCCTCCCCCAAGCACCTCCACTTCGACCGGTTCTGTGCTTCTCGCATCCAACGGGTTCCTGCGGCCTTCACAAGGTCGTCGGTCCACCTTGTGGTAGGCCTTCCAACGCTACGTCTTCCGGTACGCGGTCGCCACTCCAAAACCTTTCGGCCCCATCGGCCATCTATTCTGCGAGCAATGTGCCCTGCCCACTGCCACTTAAGTTTGGCAATTTGGCCCATTGTGAGAGACCACGTTTTAGTGCCATAAGTCATCACTGGCAACACGCACTGGTCAAAGACTTTCGTCTTGAGACACTGCGGTATGTGGGACGAGAATTTACCTTACAAAAAAGTTACTTCGTTTATACTGATTCAAAATATGAAACTAAAAAAACCGACTTCCAAAAAAAACACTACAAAGTGAAAAATAACTTTTATTTCGGAAGTCGGTGTCTTTGGATCTGTATTTTAGTTTTTTGCCACCGACTTCCGAAATAAAAGTTATTTTTCACTTTGTAGTGTTTTTTTTGGAAGTCGGTTTTTTTTTTTTGTTAAAAAGTTTTTATTTCTCGCTTTTTAGTGTGTCTGTTTATAATGTATCTAAGTTACAATAGCCTAATGCCAACTTGCTCATCGCCTTTTACAAAATATTGCTTTTCCCGATGCAGGGACGTTATTTGTTGAGGAGTTCTCCTGGTATTCCACCATCAGCTCCATTTCACCATTCGCATTGTGACGAGCATAACTTGCTTAGCAACCATATTAAAGTAAGTAATCGAATCGCAAACCGGGAAATGCTTATTATTGAGTAGTTCCGGTTGCCATCTGTGGTCTTCATCATCAGTTCCACTTCACCAAATGATGCTTTCCGAGAGCAAATGCACGAGTTACTACAAAATATACCCAAATCGCTATAGGTGTGCCTATAATACTTGAAGAGTTCCTTCGATTTCTCCAGGATCCCATCATCAGATCCTGACCTGCTGACAATGGGACCACCTGGAAAGTATACCCTTTCAAACAAAAAAATAATTTTTGAAATCGGTCGAGCCGTCTCCGAGTAATCGGGGAACATACATAAAAAAAAAAAAAAAAAAAAAAAAAAAAAAAAAAAAAAAAAAAGGTTCCGACGAATTGAGAACCTCCTCCTTTTTGAAGTCGGTTAATTATATAAATCGAGCTTAGATAGGCATTTTTTTGTTGCTCCATTTTTGCACTTCACAGACGCGTGTCTATATAGAGCGGATGGCAATCGCTCTCGCACTACTCCCAACCCGTCCGAGATAGCGTGTCCGTGAGCGGTGTCTATGTGTGCGTTGCTCGAGCGCACTTTGATATGTAGATTACCTTCTGTACTATCTGTATTTTGTGCTACAGTACAGGGGTAAAGAAGGTACAGAGTTGTGTGGTTGGAGGCTTCTGTAGCATTTTGCAGTAAGTTTCGTTTCAGCTGAATTTAATTAAACTGGGCGGCAGCCTTATAACGTTCAAAAGCCATTGACTGAATAATACAAATACCATAATAGGTAGTCAGAATTTTCGGGATTCTCATAATTCCGATTATGACTCGATGGTATTCGTATAACAACTGAGGTGTCTAACAGAGGGGTCTCGATTTCGACATATTTATATATTATCCAACCCGCAACTACGTGCGCGTGTTTCTTACAAGTTTTAATAAAAAATATATACTTAAATAGTGAAATATTATACAAAATTCTTAAGGTGAATTTTTTAACACCTTATATACTACTAGCTGACCCGACAGACGTCCTGTTTTGGATCAGGAAGACACATGGCGCCATCTATTATCTTAATAACGTTGTTGTTGTTGTTTTCCTCGGGAACAGCACTTTTTTTCGGGATGTAAGGTACCCTATGTCCGTTTCTGTACACCTGACAACGTATTTGCAATATTTCAGGATGATCGGTTCAATGGCTTATGCGTGAAAAGGCAACTAACAAACAAACTTACTTTCGCATTTATCATATTAGTTAGGACTATTCTCTACTCAGCATGAATACCGTAGCTTCACATTATTGAATGAAATCATATTCGGAATCGGATCAGCCGGTCGATTATTAAAAATCTCACCGTGAAAACTTAGGTGAAGTGAGTTTGTTGTTTTTGCTGGGAATTGACACTATTGACAGCTCACTCCACGCTCACTTCACCTAAGTTTTCACGGTGAGATTTTTACAGAATAGCACCGCAGCATAGCTATTCACAACCATGCGACAGGCTATCGTTTCGAAAATGACACATTTCGATAATCTGATTTGCCTTGCCCCCGACAGCAAGCAACTGTCGGAAGAATAGCGGTCGTTGTTGGCGCCGCGGATCACCAATGTGACGCTGTCACTGTCAAACGTCAAAAACTACTCTGTGGACCTGCGAGTGACAGCTTCGCGGACTCGCGCCATTCCGCCAAGAAACCACAGTGCGTTGTCTGTGTCAATACTATTCAGATTTTTATATTAATTTACTCATTGTAAAAAGGTGGTTAATAAACAACCAACAAGCACTAAAGGAGTTCGTTATTTCAACTCCCAAACAGTCGTCTATTTGTTTTGAACTGACAAAATCTTCGGGTTTTGAACTTGTGAACAGCGTTAAGAGGACTCCTACGAAAACATTGATTGATGTACGATACGGTATGGAAGCGTATCGAGTGGTTGTGAATAGCAATGCAGTAGTTCCGAAGATTACCCCCTACATAAAAATTCACCCTCTTTATAATATTAGTATAGATAGAAAATAAAGATTTCTTGCTCCACTATTAAACGAAAGAATGCAAGATACCCATGGTATTTCTATTTTGTAATATCTAGACCACAGAATAACTAATAGTCTAGACTGAATTCTCATTATAGTATGTTAAAGTCTTCGTCGAAGCTGACGGATAGAGAACCGAACCATTTCGAAATTTCAAAGATTTTAATAGGATTGCACGGAACCTTGAAATATTCGTATCATTATTATAGAATAAGGATGTCGACACGCGACGACGTTTCCCTACAAACGCTAGGTCAGCGATTGTGAAAATGTAGGAAATAAAAGTCCGTAGAACAGTCAACCGGTGAATTTTTGGTTAATTTATTTCTTGACTCCGCATTACAGATTTTTTATTAAAGATCCAATTGAAATTTTCAGTCTTGTTATCGTATAATGAAACAATTGAATTTACGATTCAAAATGATTTGGTTCTACGAAAAAATCTATACCGCAGGTACCTTACGACCCGCATTTACTCTTAAGATGAAATGCCGATGAGGTGGTCTTTTCGCCATAGAAACGCTCTCGCCTGTTTTCTTTCTAGTTAAATACCATAAGGCAGTGATTTTTTACAGAATAATAAATAATAACTACTTGTATGTCCCTTTGTTTTCCTTTTTGATGATACATTATTTTTATAAGCACTAGAACACTCAGAAAATGCTCAAAATTGCCGACGTCAACAGAGGCCTCGTGTACTAATTTGACAACTATTAATGAAAAACATAGGGAGGGCATCGAGGGACACAGTGTATATCCTTCTTATTCAGTTTATGAAATATCTTTCAAATTGGTCTAATAATGTAGGAGGAAATAGGCGAGAGCCAAACCTCGAATTATGATTTTACTTAGGATTTTTCAAAAGTCTCTCCGACCGCATGTCCTCTTAATGTTTTCTTATTTTACTACCTTATCTTAAAAAAAAATCAGCTGTTCCCTACATTTATGTCAAAATGTAGGGAACAGCTGAATTTTTCCCGCAATTTTAGTTTTGGTCCCATAGTAAAAGTTGTTCATAATGATGAGTACAATGACCTCTTAAGAGGTTGTTAATGTTTTACCAATCACCCTGTATACAACGTTATTTTTAGTATATGCGAAACCTGAATATAGTTTGTTCAGAATAAGTAACTGAATCGATTCCAATAATTTTTACCCCGTTATATTTTGTACCAAAAATATTTAAAAAAGGTTAAAAGTTGGACGCCGAGCGACGCTAAGTAGGTTATCCAATCTCCGCGCCGAACAGTTAGGTACCTAGGTAATAATCAATGAGCGCAAGACAGAGGCGCGGGCGAGCATGTTTTTGTACGGACAAACGGGTAACTTAACAAGCATACTTATAACTTTGTGATTTTTCATGATAGTTTTGAAATTTTGTACATAGATTCTTTACATAAAAATAATAGACACGTGTTTCGGGTTTCGCATATACTAAAAATAATGTTGTAGGTACTTATAAAGAAACTTGACGTCGACAACGAATAAAAAATGTCCGTCAATATTTTTGTCTAAATCTAGTTACGAGGTGTCAATGGACAATGATTGATTGACCAAAATCGCGGCTGTCTCGCTGGAATGAATAGATTTTGATAAAAATTATTATCGAAAATTTTATCAGTCTAGGGTATTTTAAGAACTGTCACATGTACACACGCCAGCACATCAAGCTACCCGAAACTGTCAAATTTTCCTAATCAACTTTGAACCTTATGCTTTAGCGATAAAGTTGAAAATCTATTAAAGAAATTTGACAGATTGTAGTAGCGTGATGCGCGTCGTCGTTAGCGTCTGTACATTGACTGTCTGTGACGTACTCCTATTTAATATGAAAATATTATATTTATTTTGAAACATACAACAATATGGCTCGGGCCACTAAGGAACAGTCACTGTATCAACTAAACAGTTTCAGCAAATTGCCCGCACACTTAAAGGACACTGAGCTTTAATTAAATTTGGTAATAAACATGAATATTCAGACACCGCCACACGGAAACTAAGCAGAGTTCTTACCCACAACTTCCTCATCGTTGGCACGAAGTAATGTTTGGTCCCAACGGTGGTGGTTGGGACCAAACATTACATTATATTGCAAGCATTTAGCATTTTAGAGGTCCTTCGACCCCCGTGATTAAGTTGAATGGCCACGTAGGACCAGATACGTGTCATTTTATGAATCATTTCAAACAATTATTCCTATTCTAGATTATTTTTCGTATTTTATGGCCCTGGCTTCCCGTAAATGTTTACGAGTAGACGTGTTAAACCTGTATAATGCGGACCTTATCGCGGATTATTTTCAGTGATTTACATAAATTGTGTCAATTAATTATTTTGAATGGTACGTGGAATTGTCGTACGATGTGTGAAAACGGAAAGCATTTTTTTTAAGTACATAATTTGATTGTGACTTTGTTCTTATGTTACTCGTGTAACCTACGAATGGGGAAATAGATCGTTTGAGTCGAAAGTCGTCATCAATAGAATACAGAATGAAGTCTTTCAATGGCAAAATATTACAATGTGGCCTCCTGGCCCAGCCATCATAAAACACAAGTTTAAAATGGCTACACTTACTGCTAAAATTATGCATGTAGTTAAAAGTGTTACAAATTACAGGACGTAACACCTCGCAGTTTAAAATCTTAGTAAGCATCACTGACTCGCAGTATAACATGTGGTACGTCACACGTTTATTAGCAAAACGCAACAGCTCCCAGTAATCTTCACTAGTTTCAAACAAGAATTGCTGATGAAGGTTCAACCCCAGAACAAGAACAAACAAGTTTCAAGGAAAATAGGATAGATACCCCAACACTTGTAGATAAATTACGGTCAGTAAACATGAGACAAGGTACAACGACTACAACGTAAGCTTTTGAATAATTTTGCTACCAAGGACCAAGTGAAGTTTGGTCTTGGGTCAAAAGGACCGGGACCGCAAACGTTATAACCCTTCTGTTGCTGTGTGTGTCATAATTTTAAAAGGCAACATTGTTACGCTCTTTAAACTTTTGCTGGGTATTTTAGGTGTTGACATAAAGTGGAGGATTTATTATACGCAGTGTGTGAGTGACGTTGGTGCGACTATATTTTGTGACTTTACTAGTTAAATAACTAAATTAAAACATTGTCCCTAAATAAATAAGTACGTAATATTACTTACTTATTTATTTATTTAGGGACAGCAAACAGTAGTATCGTCATAATCAGCATATAATGTTCCCACTGCTGGGAGACAGGCCTCCTCTCGATGAGAGGGCCGTAATTCACCACGCGGGCCCAGTGCGGATTGGTGATTTTTTTCTACTTGAGTCGCGTCGCATGTCGCACCTGTCTGCGGAAGCCTTAATCGTAGACTTAGTTTTAACATTCTTTCGGTTTACAAAAAGATAATTACTTGATGGTTACAGTGAAAAAGAATGAGCTTGTTACACACAGCTGTTAAAAAAATGTTGCAAACATTATGTACATTTCTAAATTCAACCCACTTTGCTCGCTCAATTACATTAGTTACGTTGCAACAGAAATAATTGCAATCCCACTAAACCTATCATCAACCAAAATTCTGATTCCAACTACGATAGACCGCAATAAACTTTTAAAAGCGGAACTACATAATAACTTCATACCTAGTAATTTCCATTCGTTCACACTCAATAATAATAAATCATTCAACCCATCACTACTCGCCACTGTTTTATTTAACTTGCACCCACGTGCGAGAGAATCATTCATTCGTTCTTTATTAGTGATCGATGGAGCTAACATAGCATTCATGAGTAAATATAGGATTTGTTAATTTGACTCGAATTAGCTCTTTGCTTTTTGTTTTTTTTTTTAATTTTGGTATTTACTTTTTGTCTGGTTTGTTTAGGCGTTTTATTTTTCAAACTCAAACTCAAACTCAAACTCAAAGCATTTATTTCAATTAAACCATTTTACAGGCACTTTTGAATTGTCAAGAAGTAGGTCAGTCAGAAAAATGTGAAGCTAGTTGCCCATTCCAAAGCGTAGGTACCTATGGAGAAGAACGGACAAGAAACTCCATGGACACTCTTTTTAAATCATATTTTACAAAAATATTAGTTACATCATTACTTTTGAATTTATAATTAAATAATGTGAGAACGATGTAAAAATAAACAAGACGTATGCGTTAAAAGCGTCCAGAGTACAACAAATAGTACTAAAACAACAATCCAAAAATAAAAATAAAATAATTAAAAATAAGCCGAGGCAGCTAAGTGATGACCAGCCCCAACTGACGGCGCCCGTTCACGAACATGACGCATAGATCAGCACCATTCAGCTCAACCATTTTGAAGGGAGCTAAATGATCCAACATACACGCCACCGTCAGCGAGACATTTGTGTGAGCATGACATACTATCAGCCGCCAGGGCACATTCAAGTCAATGAAAGACATATTACCCGGTAAATGGTAAAATAAGGTATAGTACTTACATAGAACTCACATCTGTGCTATGCAATTATACAATACAAATGAAATTGAGTTTATACAATGCAAAGATAGTCTTACAATCTTCAGCAGCTCCAACAGTATTTTCAGGTGTTAATCAATTAGTTGTGGTTGTGGAGCAGGACCAGCATTGAGCCAGGCATTTTTATCAGCTATGTAATCCCCTAACTTATAATATGCCTGACTGCATAGTGTGCGTTTTATACAAGACTTGAATTTTGTCTCATTCAGTTGAAGAATGTGGGGAGGTATTTTATTATAACATTTTAAACAGTACCCCATAAAAGATGAGTCTACTTTAGCCAGTCTGAAACCTGGTTGAACTAATAGGTCCCTATTTCTAGTACTATAATTATGTCTTTCACCTCTTTTACTAAAAAGATGTAAGTTTTTTCTTACATACATGATGTTTTCGTAGATATATTGACAAGGTACCGTCATGATGTTAATTTCCTTAAACAGTTCCCTCAGAGAATCGCGCCTGCGGAGGTTATATATGGCTCTGATGGCTCTTTTCTGCAGAATAAAAATAGAATCGATGTCTGCAGCCCGTCCCCAAAGTAAAATACCGTAAGACATGACACTATGAAAGTAACTAAAATAGACTAGTCTCGCGGTATCGACATCAGTAAATTGACGGATTTTTCTGACAGCATAAGCTGCTGAACTTAGCCGTCCTGCAAGAGATGTTAAATGAGGACCCCATTGTAGCCTTGAGTCGAGCGTGATTCCTAAGAAAACAGTTTTATCGACGAATTCTAGTTTCTCTTGATTCAATATTATCTCACAATCACTACCTTTGACATTTGGTAAAGAAAATCTTATGCACTTAGTTTTTTTTCCATTTAATACTAAATTATTAGCAGTGAACCAATTTTGGACCTGCAGAAGGGCGTTATTTACGTCGTCAAAATTTGTAGCACGTCTATTTACCTTAAAAATTAAGGAAGTGTCATCAGCAAATAACACCATTTGTGGTTGATTTTTTAATAAATGGAGTAGATCATTAACATACACTAAAAAGAGGAAAGGACCCAATATCGAGCCTTGTGGCACACCCATTTTTACTTTTAAACCATATGAATTGACACCATTTATTTGGACTTGCTGTTGTCTATCATTTAAATAAGAACTAACTAAACTGAGCGCAAGTTTTCCAAGTCCGTAATGCTCAAGTTTCAAAAGCAAGGTTTCGTGATCGACGCAATCAAATGCCTTAGAGAGGTCACAAAAGATTCCAATGGCGTCTTGGGCCTCTTCCCACGCGTTAAAAATGTGTTTTAATAAGGTTACACCAGCGTCAGTCGTACAACGTCCTTTGGTGAAACCAAATTGCTGATCGTGAAGGATTTTATTCATGTTAAAATGATTGAGCATCTGATTAAGCATTATCTTTTCGAACACCTTACTGAAAACCGGCAACACGGTCCAAAGAGATTTATATTAGAATATAAATCTCTTTGGAACGTATATGTTTGAGCCGTTTGGGGTTAAAACTCTAGGGCCATGGGGCCCGAGTGCCCACTTAGTATTTCGAGACATCGCCAAGCGGTTGGTCGACTCTTCACGTGACCAGAGGGCTGGCCTATTTTTTGGCCAAAGAATCAGCATTGCCATACAACGTGGCAATGCTGCCAGTCTTTTGGGCACGTTTCCTGTTGACAGCGATGCGAATGAATTTTTTGATGCCCTTTGATTATTTCCTCTCCTTTTTATATACTTGTACAGTCAACAGCAAAAGTAGATGATCAAAATCAGAAATTCAATACTAATGAACGGAGTTCGCGTCAGAACTGTGTGGAGTCGAAGTACTACTACTTGGAATACTTACTACGTAGAATACTTTTGAATCACTTTGACGCCACACAGTTCTGACGCGAGCTCCGTTCATTAAATAATACATTTCGATGATGCCTTGCCCAATTTAGAGGACTCCTACGATAACATTAATTGATATTCGTTACGGTACGGAAGCCTATCGAGTGTTTGTGTTGCTATGCTGATCAGTAAGTTTATAGCGCACACGTCCGTAAATCATCATTTATTAATAGGACACAAGAAACAAACATAAATAATGAAATCACAATCACATTGAAATAACCAATCTATTAAATAAACATTTCATTCCTACAGACACATCATTTACAACTCTGTTCATTCATCGTTATGACAGAAATAGAACGATAGTGACCGCCACGAGTAGATGCGTGGGTTTCATTCAACTAAATTTATTATAGTAGCACTGCACTAGATACTAAGGCAGTGCACAGACTTGAGGGGCAATTCTCGTAATTTTGAGAACGTTCACAGTCTGATCTCAGTCTCAATCTGTCAAAAGTACCTACCTCTTATTTGCCTACATTTTTGACATTTGTTTGTCGGTGAGATGAGACTGCGACTAGATTTTGTTTTTTTTTATTACACCTGATAAATTCAAAAATTTTGGTAAGTACTGAAGAAATTGTTTTAGAAGAAGTTAAAAAAGTTTATCGCTAAGAAACCCGATTTGACCCTGGTGGGCCCAGACAAAGTGACAATCTATCAGCGATAAAAACGTCATGGTAAAGATTACGGAAAAGTCAAAAATTCACTTATGCTACCGAAAAGCTTAATGTCAATCATGTTGAATGAAAGTCGTTGTAGAAATACGAAACGCTTTTATTAAGGGGAAGCGCTAGATAGCCCGCGAATTTTTGCAATTTGCGTGTCAGTGTCAAGTTATGGGTTGAAGAAAATATGATTCGCGAGCGTAACAAGTATGTATTACAGAATTATAATCATTAAAATCACCAATACAACCCTCTTAGTTCATAATTATAATCTATTGATTCATATTTGAAATAGGCATTATTAATCAAGATTCAACATGACATTTTTTTTTTCAGGATGGTAAATCATCAAATACATACCAAGACCCCTCTGTGCCTCGGAAAGCACGCTGAGCCGTTGGTCCCGGCTGTCATTCGTGGATCTTTGACAGTCGTTACGAGTCGTCAGTAGCCCGAAAGTCTGACAACCAGTCTTACCAAGGGGTATCGTGTTACCAAGTAGAGGTTGTGGGGGTCAGATAGGCAGTCGCTCCATCTAAAATACTGGTATTCAGCTGCATCCGGTTAGACTGGAAGCTGAACCTAACATAGTTGGGAAAAGGCTAGGCAGATGATGAACGCTTAAGCAATTTCAGAAAAAAAATTAACGTTTTTCTCAACAGAAGTAACAATTAAACTGTATTCATTTCGAACCTCTCAAAAAATAATTAAAACTCCTTGTTAATTTTTACCTCTTAAATTTTTTATTGTTCAGAGACCTAGCAATCTTGTTTCTGCGGACTTCCTAAGAACTGAATAATAGCAATCTTCATAAAAACTCGTGGTTGTAAAGATGTAAGGTCAAAAAAATAAATTGCAATTTATCCGACTTGTAGTAATTTATTTTTTACGTCCTGGCTCATTATCTTGACGCCGGTCTAGATTGACTAGACATGAACGAAACGAATGTTGAATTTGGGTTCATTACAACAAATCACTTTGTTTCACTTATGGCGAATTTTACCAAGGAAGCTGAACATGATCTGCAAATCCATACCGCGTCCAAGAGCTGTCAGAGTTCATCAGGGTAATTGCGTAACACACTATCAGTAGCAATGGGTTTCATTTTGACAGTTCAACAACATTCATTGCGTTATTTGCGTTGTTGAGCAAACACATTTTTCGAACTTATGAAGCAATAGATTAGCAATAAGCTTCAAAATGATTCAAATTGAGAATAATAGTGTGTGTGTTGCGAAAGACTGCAGGCAGATGCTGGATGCGTCAAGCTGAAGACAGGGCGCTATGGCGCTCATTAGGGGAGGCCTATGTCCAGCAGTGGACTGCTATAGGCTGATGATGATGATGATGATGATGATACAATTAGGATGCAGGTTCCACAAAAATGATGTGACTGACAGCTGACTTGAACGCGTTCTAGACGAGAGGATCGCGTTCATCTCCATTAGTAAAATTTTCCCATATAGGTAGGTACGTGTAAGAACGTGTGATATCAATTCGCTAAAGGAATGGTTTTTTTTTTTTTGCTTTTTTCTTAATGTTATTGGTTGCCACTGTCGCCTAAGATCAGCTGCAATAATACATAGGAATAACAATTTCTATACGGAGAGTGTTTAAAACACGTACCTATTAGCTGTTTATGCAAACACAAATATTAATTATATTAATTACGCGATTCGCGGCATGAGAAAAATAATAATGGCGGGAAGTTTCCTATACTCTATGGAAGTTCCTTCCTTCAAAAACTTCACCGCCAGCCAGCCTTCCATTATTTATTTATTTCTGTAACTACTGTATTTTTCATCACAGCGCTATTAGAATACCTATATGAGACATTTATTTTTTAAATGTCGCAGCATCATGCTGAGATAGAAGAGCCTTTTGGCCTCGTATAGGACTTTCTGTTTCATTTGTTACTTTTAAAATATAATTTTGTTTTTATTTTTTACTGTTTAGTTTAGTTTGTGATCTTTCTGTACGACTCGCAATAAATATTGTTTCTTTCTTTCTTTCCTGTGAAAAACCCTAACGAAGTAGGTTACATACTTTCCATGTTCTCTACCACGTTTTACACCACACGTACACTTAAAACATTTTAAAACTAAGTGCAACAACTTTTGAGCACTCGATCAGTCAAAGTCATCGGAAGAAGTAGTGCCGACCTATTTACCGACTTAGAAAAATACGTGATACTCAACACTTATACCGGAATTGGTATGGACATTTGATGGATAACTTGTACGTGGATATTCTACAGCGAATTCAAGGAGGATATTTATTTTATCGACAGTTGGCTTTACTTGAATTTATTGGAGCGTGTCGAGGTGTCGACTCTAATTTTGATATTTATACATCTAAGGTGCGGTTCTCACAGAGGCAACGAGACGCGAACAACAGCCGAGGTCGAGTCAGGCTGCACCAACGTTTCTCCTTAGCATGTCCATTTCATGAAAATAGGTTGGCGCAGGAAATGACGCAACGCATACAGAGGGATGCGGACAGGGTGTACAAATTGTACAATTGCAGACCCGCCTCTGTAGCGGTGGCTTTGAGATATTAATGACAACGCGTCAACAAAGTAAAGTATAAAGTAATTTAAATACTTAAAGACTTTAGTACCCCCTTATTTATAAACTTTGCCTAAAGTTAACTAATGATGATCAACTTTTTAATTAATAGAGTTAAGACAAGTTTATAAATAAACCCCTAAATGAGGTATTAAAAAAATATTCTGAGACCTTTTCTTAGAAAGAGATTACCTCATTGTTATCAAATTGGTTGTTTTTCTGTCATAAGTGACTACAAATTTACGGTGTTCGGATTTTTATACTTTACTTGTGCTACATGACATTGCTTCTTGCCAAATTTCATGATTCTAGGTCCACGGGAAGTACCCTAAAGGTTTTGATTTCGTAACATAAACGCCCGTATCTTTTGATTGCGTTGACTTAGAAGTTTGATTTTTTCACTGCTTCAAGAAATTCTAGCCCTGAGTATTTGATATTGATTTCAACTTGATACCTCCACGCATTCCTGAGAAAAAGGGTCTTGACAGACGGACAACGAAGTGATCTTTATGAGGGTGCCGTTTTTCGGTTGGAGGTACGGAACCCTAAAAATAAGTTTCATGGATAGTGCCTAAGCGGCGAAAATGTATGGAACAGCATTGTTTTTTAATAATCAACGAAAAATTTCAACGCAATGTGGTCCAGAATCATGTACCTACTGAATCCATGGTATGGTTCGCGTCGATGTCACTGTACCCTGTTTAAATGTTAATCCTGCCTACCAAACTGTTACAATACTGTATAGAATAGATATCTAATCAAAACAAAGGATAGCTGGCTAATGAATCAAACGATCATTTAGTTAATTGGCATTTCAATGGACTTGGATTGGCATTACAATGGACGGCGCTCAGTCATTCAACAGGTGTAATTAGGTGATTACGTACTAAATACGTTTCAGAGATGTGTGTCACCAAATGGGTAGATATACAGAAGCCTAAGGGCGAGTACACACGAGCGCGATTTTTACGCGCGCGCGTCGCGTACGCATCGCTCCCTCTTTAGAAAAACATTGGAATTAAATGCTTCTCTTTTGAGACAGCGATGCGTACGAGAAGCGCGCGCGTGTGTACGCGCCCTAATGGTTACAAAGATCTAAATTAGCTTTACTAAATTTTGCTGCTCAAAATCTATTTTAGGTTTCAGGTGAGAGTACTCACGGAATAAAAAGGTCAGAAAGAGGGAAAGAAAGCGAGAGAGGCGCAACGATGTGTATTCGAATGTTCTTGAAGAGTGCTTATTCTTTTCAGTCTTTGGCTGTAGTACAGACGCCAGCACATCAAGCTACTACAATCTGTCAAATTTCTTTAATAGATTTTCAACTTTATTCCTAAAGCATAAGGTTCAAAGGTGATTGGGAAAATTTGACAGTTTCGGGTAGCTTGATGTGCTGGAGTCTGTACTTTCACTACCTATCTACTACAACAAGTGCCCATCTATTCCTACTGTAAAAATCTCACCGTGAAAACTTAGGTGAAGTGAGGTTGAAGCGAGCTGTCACTGTCAGTGTCAATCCCTACTACAGGTGGAATGACAACTCACTTCACCAAAGTTTGAACGTTGAAATTTTTACAGTACAGCCAAATAATCCGGCTAAACTTTTCCATTAGGCATAAACATATAGGTACGTTAGTTGGGCTTCTGTAAATTTATATTTAGTGTAGGCGTGAATTACACTCGTAGTGAACCTTCACATTAATAATATGATACGTTTTCTCTTCTTGGTATCTCTGAATGTGGCTATTTGTAGAAGATAAGCATATTGGATACGTGTAAAATATTATATAATTTATCCAGGTAGCTGTCGGTACTAGGCTAAAATTGATTGAAAGAAGGACCTACAGTGGATCTTTGAATAGTTTTATTTAAAGGACGATTCGAATAATAAATAAACTGTCTTCTAATCTCTGATCCATCAAATCGATAGGAATTTGGGAAGCCTGAAACCCTTTACGATAAAATGGCTGCAAGAATTCAAATTAAAGCTATCACGTTTCACCCGACATTCTAAATTATAAACATTGAGCAAACAAATTCTAATTTAGTTATTTGTTAGGAAACGGTTGTAGGTACGCCCTTAATGGAAAGGTTCGTAGTTGTTGTCAATGTTAAAGCTTTAACAAAAACTAACGTCAAACACGTAGGTACCTATAAGTTGTCAATTCCTTATTAAGAACTTTGGAGATTCTGGCAAACTCATGGTCGACCTTCTTCTTTAAATTTTCTTTTCAATGGCAGCTTATCCTAAACAGCATTACTAAAATCGTTTCTGCGTTCACCAATCCATTCGCTAAATGTCTGGAGTATCCGTACTGGGACATTATTAGGCTACCCTAATTTTCTATGGTCTGTCTTTTGTTTAAATAGCCACCGCTTAAATTTTATGCGCAGCTCATCTATTAGACTTTGGGCCTGTTTAAATAATAACATCAAAACAGTTCTAGCTGTCATATTTTTAAAGAGAAATAGAAGTAGCGAAGTATTGGGCAACAAGATATGAAGAAAAGAGAAATAAACATTCGAAAACATTATAATAATATGTATTGTCTAGCTCATTGGGTGCACAGAGCATTCGCACCAGCAAGACTATTAAATGAACTCTGAAATTAAACACTTAGGTGTATACAAAACAACGTAAACAATGCGACTGAATGGAAAATACTTTGCATAGTTAACAATAATACATAAAATACATAGGCATCGGTATTTCCATGGCAACCAGTAATTGGGAACAACTCATTGTACAATAAGAGCACCCATCCAGCATACCTTTGTCAGAACACTCATTGTGCTCCTCTGTTATTGGAAAGTTATGAAAGGAAATACACGTGAAATAAGAGATAATTCCAATCATGATGATGGATACTAAAGTTTTTCATCCGTAAGAGCCTACTTTTGGTTCAGGAATGATTCTGAATCTTATTTATAAAAAAACTTTGTATTCGACCAAGATAGAAAACAAGAAATAAGGTTTTTGTTAAAACAAAATGTGTTTAGTTTGTGATGTTCCGTTATTTAAAATATTCTTCCTTTCTTTCAACTGAAAAGAAGAAGATCTAAAAACATATCAGTATAAACAAAATAACAATAATGTTTCTCAGTTTAGAAAATAACAAGGAAGCAGGACAGTAAAATAAATTCAAAAGGTTTTCTAAAAGGGTGTTCCTAACAACACAATATGTCCTCATAGACAGTGCATATGTGGTTTTCATGGGTAAGCGGATACTAATTTGAGGAAAACTTTTTATGCGTAAACAAGGTCAAAACAAAAGGTAGGCACGTCGACCCCGAAAGGTAAAATATATCATTGGTAAGTCTTCTTTTCACAAGTATTACAACATCATCATCTTTCATTTTAATCTCCTCCCAAAGCTGGGACAGGCCTTGTTTCCCTTCTGGCATACGTCCTCCGCTTGCTTACTTCATCATGTGTTTAGGTTAACAATTTTTGATTCATTTCAATATTTTCGTTTCCGTACCTTCAGCGTCATCATCATTAACAGCTAACTGGAATCCAATTACAATCTAAAATACCTTCACTTATTAAAACGAGTTTACACTACACTCTTTAACAACAATATTAATGAATATTTCGGTTACAGCAGGATTTGTAGCAGAAAAAATATGATCTCATTTCACATGGGTTTAATGAACAAATAAGTACATTATGGATGTCAATCAATTTATTTGTATATTTGAATAATTACATTCGTTATCTCGGGTACCTACTGGTCATTAATCAGAAATAATGGTTTTACTTTATGTCAGAAACATTGAGAGATACAAACGGTTTGACGGGAGATGGGATTGACAAGGTATGATTTACTAAGAACGGACAAATTGAGCCGGCTCCGTTCCACGTAACAGAGATGACCGCATAATTGATTTGTTTTGGTTTTTAGCGAAAGAGAACTGAGATATCATTACAAATACGTGTTGAAACTAAATATTGATGAAGGCCAGACCAGTCAGGGAGGAGTAGACGATATTAATCATACAAATGTGAGTAATGCTGCGACAGGCAAGTCCAAGCACGTAATAAAATCAGTCATAGCAATTAGTTTATAGCCGGAGATAATCCGGTGTGTCGACAATACACCCTAAGACAACGTGAGAATTAACTAATATCAATTAGTCATACTAATCCTGAAGTAGGCCTGAGTGATGCCAGGACTCGCTATAATTGAACGAATACAATGCTGAATAAAATACTTCCAACACAACTTGACATTGAGAAATGGACTAAAGTTACTGAAAAGATTAAATTATCTTTTGATGAATTTCATGATTCTGCTTAAAATGAAAATGAATAAGCACAACAACCAATAATGAAGAGCATTCAGTTAGAGAAAAGTTTATAGTTGAAAAGATTTTTGAAACATTATTTTGAAAGTATAACAATCTCATTTATTACGAACGAAATTCAATTTTGGATTCAATGATGAAAAAAGTTTCAAATAACTTGTAAGAAATTCAGTCGTGCAATCTAAAGTAAAATAATAGGAACTGATTCGAAATATGATAATACTTTGCCTGAGTTTTTCAAATACGAAATTGACATGAGTGAGAAATTGTTTAAAGTAAGTTATTCGTTTCATTCGTACCTGTTTTATTTATCGTGTAGCTACAAATAAAGGTATATTAAATTATTTATAAGCTAAACTCACTCACGCCAGCCATCTAATTAAACAATGATTCTTGGAATGAGTGCATAACGGCAGAGGTCAGAACGTTCCAGACGTGATTAGCATTTAACATAGAGAAACTGACATAAGGGTAGTTTAAACCAACTCGAAAGCATTAAAATTAACAGAGGAAATTTAAAGGAAATCTTCAGAGAGATCATGACCACATATACCATATCTAATGTAACGGAAGATAATTCATCATTCACGAGCCGGCGACCGTATAAAATCTCATAAATATGAGCCTGACCACAAAAGCTTCTGTCTAATGGTACCCCACACTTACACTGCGTATGTGTTGGGTTTTATTTATGAAAAACAAACTTGGAATAATGTTAAAACAGTTTTCGCTAAGGAAAAACACGATATATCAACACGTTTTTTTGTAGTAACTACTGAAGTAGAAACTACTATTATTGAGGGCGGAAACGAAGTGGCCACCTAATTGCGTAACACACTATAAATCACAATCTGAATAGTTTGAAGGATATTACTAATCCATTGCTTCTACGAAAAAAAATTCTTCTTAGCAACGCAATGAATGTTGTTGAACTGTCAAAATTAAAGCCATTCTTACTGTACCCCGCAGGAAGAATCCAATAGAAATGAATAGAATAGAATACTCTTTATTATGTACACCATATTACCAAAAATAGGCATAAAAACCAATACGTATCCACAAAAGTGGGTGTCAGCTTAGAAAAAAAAAGAACTTTAAAATCACCCGTGAATTTGCAAGCGATGACTTTTACACGAGCGATTAAAAAATTCAGCTCCAAACCGTGTTTTAAAAAGAGTTAAAAAAAAGAGTTTTTCGAGACGAATGGTGTCGGTGTGAAATAGCTGCAGGGAATGGCAGTAATTTGCCAGAATCGTAGAGCTACCCAGTGACCGTGTGAGTTGATGGTTCCATCCTGTGGTGAGTGCCTTTGAGAGCCACTTTTACACTTTAGGTGTTATGAAGCTGGTGCAATTCAGTGCAACAGTCATTGGGTTATTTATTTTAACAAGTTTCATGTTATTGTTAATCTAGCTGTACCTCTACCTACACGGGACTTCTTTCGCCTGCATGTCGGAAAACAAATTGTATTTTATGGGTTTTAATTTGTTTGCCTTCCTTATATTAACATCAGTTATCTGCCAGTGAAAGTCCAGTCAAAATCGGTCAGACCGACAAAAATTTAAAAATTTGTTTTTTTGTTAAAAGAACCATTTATATACCTACACTTTCATATGCAGGTAAAAAGCTGTTATTTTGACATTACAAACACTTCAATTTAATTTATTTGCATAGATTGGGGGTAGAAGAAATTACTGTATGTAGATTCTTACACGCAATTTCATTATATTCAACCTAGGAAAGCTAGATACTTTAGAACAATTACAATACTATTCATGGTACTCAGTGCGGCACTACCAAAGGAACCATTTATTGGAAACCAGGAACGCTTAATGAGAATAGCATACGGGTATTACGAGTAGAACCCATCCCGTACGCCGATAAATTCCTTAACGTAGCACCTAATGACAGGGGTCTTAAGGGACTTACAGGACCTAAACGCAAAAAACGCAAGTTTTAGAAACAATAAAAGTATAATTATGATCAACTACATCAAGTAAACAAAATCAGAAAAATATATGTTATTACTCAGGATATATGCTAGGTTGATTGTGTGTTGACAATATAATATAACTAATTTGATACGATAGAAAAAAAAAAAGATACCTCTAAAAACTTTATTTTTTACAATAAAAACCATACTAATATACATACAATCATTATGATTTTTTGTCAGATTATTCTACAAGCAACATACTAAAGTACTAGTGTTCTAATTTTTTAGTCCAAACCATAGATTTTTTGTAAATAGATAATTGCTTATCGGCGCATCTCTTTCTTTTCTATGCAGTCCGACAAAGACCGCGTTTTAGGCCATGTAGTCGCCTTAAAGGGACGCTCTGGTGGTATTTTAAAGATATTGCGTGACCTTCGGCCCGAAAGTCCCCGGGTTATTATTTGTCGGTAATATTAGCACGATATTTATTAGGTATATAAACAAAATACGTTAAAGGGACTACATGACCTAAAGCTCGGTCACTGTTGGACTGCATAGAAAAGAAAGAGAAGCGCGATGTCACAACACTGGTAATTTATTGCAAAATATGAAGCAATAATTTAATTACAAAAAATCTATTGTTTGGACTAAAAAATTAAAACAATACTGCTTTAGTATGTTGCTTGTAGAATAATCTGAATGATTGTATGTATTAATATACATACAATAATTCTGATTTTCTTTCTGAAACTTTCTTTTTACAATAAAAGCCATAGGTACCTATGGTTTTAAGAGGAATCATTATGATTTTTTTCTATCGTATCAAATTAGTTGTATTATATTTTCAACACATTATCTACCTAGCATATACTTATCCTGAAGAATATCAAATATATTTTTCTGATTTTGTTTACTGTAGTCGATCATACTTTTATTGATTCTAAAACTTGTGTTTTTTGCTTTTAGATCCTGTAATCCCCTTAACGTAAAAGAATAAAGCTGCGGTTTCTGGTGGCCGTCATAATAAAACGCCCGACATGAAAATCTGTCGTTTTCACCAATATTTGACGTGAAGGTGTCATAAAACGGTCTGTGTTTGGACAGCCGGTATTGTGTGACCGTTCACCGCTTTATTGATAAATGATTTTATTTTTAGGGTTCCGTACAGGGGCGGATCTACTCAAGGGCTTTTTGGGCTGCAGCCCAGGGCCCCGTGGATACAAAAGGACCCCAACATCCATTAAAAACAATAGACGATAGTCGATATTGTAAAGAAAAAAAAATAGGCTGTCATGGGGACTGCAGAACAGAAGTGAAAAATTGAAACTCCAAAATAACAGTGCCTATTTTTTTTCAATCACAATAATCACACTAATATTATAAAGGCGAAAGTTTGTGAGTGTGTGTGTGTTTATATGTTTGTTACTTCTTCACGCTCCAACGGCTGGACCAATTTTGATACAATTTTGTATGGAGGTAGCTGACACCCTTCACGGATATCTATGATAATATTAGTATGGATTGGTAAATGGCCTGAATATTAGATCAGATTTAAATTTCATAAAGTTCTTGTTTAATATTTTCGGAATTTCGTTATGAATAATTTCTTCAGCTACTTTTATTGTATACCGTTATCCATTATTCTATTCTTCAGTCTGTATTTTTATCTTTTGCTTATTAAACTTTTTTTTAAGATGTCTATACTAACCGTGTTTAGGTCCTTTACAAACCTAAAAACTTATTTACCAATTGAAATATTTGTTGAAAATAGGTAGGTAGTTGAAAGGGGCTCGTGGCTAAGTTATAACAGCCACACGGGTCAATCTTGCAGGTTAAGCTGCGCTTGCAGCGGCCGGTACGTGAATGGGTGACCATCTTTACATACTGACCCTCCGTGGTTCGGAAAGCACGTTAGCCGTTGGTCCCGGCTGTCATTTGTGGATCTTTGACAGTCGTTACGAATTATCTGAAGCCCGAAAGTCTGAAAACCAGTCTTACCAAGGAGTATAATGTTACCCAGTAACTGGGTTGTGGAGTGGAGGTCAGACAGGCAGTCGCTTCACGTGAAATACTGGTAGGTATTCAGCTGCATCTGGTTAGACTGGAAGCGGACCCCAACATAGTTGGGAAAAGGCTAGGCAGATGACAAGATAGTTAAGTAGGTACATGTTTTCCTTTCACGGTTTCCATTTAAGGGTCGAAAGCCTTCGACGAGACGGCGCCACAGGCTATCAGTCTCCAATAGAAATAGAGATAGCTTTGTTATTAGGATTGCAATTGTCGTGGTCATGGGAATTAATTTATTTGAATATTATGTTAATATAATATTTCTCGAGTCGTCGAGTTTTGTATACGTTATTAAGTTTCTTGCAGAAGAATTTGCTTTTACGATTATTGCCAAATGGGTAATTTTAAATTTAATTGTATTAAATAGAGGTGATTTATAGCATAATTTTGCAATAAAACATATTTATGTCTATTACCTTCAAACGCAAGGAATATATTTGAAATAAAATCTAATGAAACGCTATTTGTGTAAAACAGTAAGTAGAGAAAAGCAACAAGTATTCTGTATTTTGCTACTAACAAATAAAATAACAGAACTTGATGAACAGTTATTGAAACCCAAAATGAATTAACGAAATCGTCCGATTTCATTTTCAGTTTCAGGACTCCACGAATTTCCACGAATTGAGTAGACAATTTTCAGGTTTCGTTTACCGAAAAATAACTAATGATAACGATAAATTCTAATCTTTTTTTCCTGTTGAATGAATATTTACTAAGAAATTTTAAAGAAGTTTGATGAGCTGATTGATATTTTTGAACCAAGAAATATCTAAAAATAATCATATTTTTAACCAATAGTATTGAAGTACCTACGTACACTGAACAAAATAATGTTCAAAAATCAAATACTATATTCTATTTCACATAAACCTACATGTGAACTTATGAAACGTCAGAAGAGTGCACGGTTTCACTTGGTCATTTCCTATGGAGAAGAGCCGGCAAGAAACTCAAAGGTTAGGCCGTTTGTCCACCGGCAACGTCAATGAGACGTCACCGAAAACGAGATGTACTATGCCGAAGCAGCGATACATCATACATTTACTATAGCCGTGTGTCCACCGCACACCACCGTGCCGCGCCGTCAGGACGTCACGTTAGGTTCGAATAATCTCATTTCTTATTGACGGTGGCGGTGGACAAACAGTGTAACTCTTTTAAAAATAATTGTATTTTACAATGTTTTCAAATTACAGTGTTATTGTTGATATACAATTACAATTTTATTTATGCCAATCTCATGAATGTAAGCCAAGAAACGCATGTTAATTGATAATCAGCACCATGTATCTGTCTATCACTTATTTGATTTACCTGTCATTGCTTAATTTTTAATTCTTTTTACCTTTTGTGGTAGACTAATTTTATTATGGGTGCATCATGTTCACATATATATATTATGTATACAAGACCTTGTAAAACATTTTAAAAGAGTAACGTTGGAGTTTCTTGCCCATTCCTCTCCATACGAAAACTACCTTTTGGAATGGGCGACTAGAATCATTTCTATTTAGTTTTTTTTTTACGTTCAAAAGTGCCTTTAACCCCTCAAGCGTCGCCGTAACACCATTGGATAATAAGATTTAATGACTCGAAACGTCGGCGTTACACCATTGGATAATAACAACTGTCAACACGCATGGTTGTCATTGGACGGTAATATTTTCTATTTATTGGCACTTGCAACACGATCTAGCTGTATCATTCGATTAGTCGATTCATGCTTGACCTATTTTGGTAACATTTAAACAGGAGCGCTAACAAAACGGAAGAAAAAAAAAAGAAAGAAATTAGTGCTTCTGGAAAGTTCTGTGAAACCAAAAACTTAACGCAAATGAAAACAAAAACTTAACGCATCGTTGCTAGATAAGGTCAGTTGTATTTGCACAATGAATGGTATAAATAGTTAGGTAATCTAATAACGAAGCCAGGAAGGTATAACATGTAACGTTTAACTGGCTATGTATTAACGAAATCTGCGTTTTTTCGAAGGCTTGCCCAAAAATCAACAAGTACTACCAAATGTGCCGACGTTTGTGGCACTTGCGCATACAGAGGCCCGACGTTCAAGAGGTTAATGTGCCTATTTGAAATAAATGATTTGACTTTGACTTTGACTTTGAATCTTTGTTAATACTCGTTTAACATACCAAAACAATAATTACGAAAAATGGAAACTTAATCAATTGATGAACAGTAAAACGAATTTAGGCGAAGTAAGCTGTTAATTTGAAACCAGATTGATTGAAGAAATCTGGTCACAACCCCGCCTTTTTCCAATTAAAGATTATCTTAATTCAACACCCTTTCCCTCAGAAGGTTGGGAGCCGGCCGACTTTTTGGTCCGAAGTTAATTTTTCCCTTTAGTTATCTTTGAGATAATTAAAGGCGGAAAAAGACAATGGATTCAATATTCTCTTATTCTAATCTTATTATTTTCTTGGACTTGCAAAAAAATACGCGGTAATTAATAAAATGTTTTGTTCCTTCTCAAGAAGTTGGAAGTGTAGTCGACCTCGTAATTGCTTTATCACCCTAAAATAGAATGACACTTGCACGTCATGAAATGACAAGATTTGATTGTCTATGTGACAGGTAGTTGCAACCCTAGTAAGCATACACACGAACGGCACGCGTCTATGGCAGAGGCAACTGGGCACCGTACTACATCCATGGAGTTTCTTGCCCGTTCTTCTCCATAGAGATCTACGTTTTGGAATGGGCAACTAGCTTCAACTTTCTGACTAACTGACAGACTATTTAATTTTGACCATTCAAAAGTGCCTGTACAAGGTTTAGAGCAGTGGTGGCCAAGTGGTAACGGCCGCGACTTACGAGTTGTAGGTCGTAGGTTCGAACCCAGACAGGCGCTTTACTTTGTGTACATTATTTCATCACCACTGCTCTCAAAACGGTGAAGGAAAACATCGTGAGGAAACCGGCATGTCCTAGAACCAAAACTTCGAAGACATGTGACATCTGCCAATCCGCACTGGGCCCGCGTGGTGGATTACGGCCCACTCCCTCTCACCGAGAGGAGGCCTGTGTCCCAGCAGTGGGAACATTATAGGCTGATTATGGTATTATGGTACAAGGTTTAATTGAAATAAATGCTTTGAGTTTGAGTTTTGACTCAAATACGCGAGCGGCACGATGTCGACGACACTAAACTTGACATAGTTTCAATTTACTGAAAATTGCTGTCAAAAGTGGTATAAGAATCACGAGGTCGAATACACTATCATCCTATTTTACGTCACAACATAAGCTCGCTTTTATAAGATCAATTTGTGAGAAAATATTACCGCAAATCTTATCAGAATATACGCCGACCGCTTAACTGAGACGTTGCCTGAGGTAGCAGCGCGGTGCGGGAGGGGTGCGGTGACATGATGCGAGAGCTTAGTGATTGGTCAATTTGTGGCAACTATCACCCCTCCTGCACCGCGCAGCTACCTCAGGTAACGTCTGAGTTAAGTGTTCGGCCTATAATTCCCCATATGAGTGTTATTTACTTTAGGTTATAAAGTAGCTTTTCTAAATCTGAAAGATTCATGACAGAACCAATAAAGTTCTGCCCTAAGCCTAATGAGGACACATCCAATTACAAACAGTAATCTGATACCCTCCTTACCTTTATAAAGAAAAGTGGGGATGGAAATGATAGGGTAAAGAACCAGGGTTTTGGGCTTATTTAAATCAGGAATAATCGCCCTAAAGAAAATAAGATGTTCGAATTTGCATAATCCCATATTATCGTCCTCTTGTTTAAAAAGCCGTATGACGTAGCTTGTTTCCCGGTTTTCCGGTTTTTTTTTACCGTTACCGTGAACCGTAATACCTGTAGATAAGGAGTAATGTACCGTTTTACAGAGAGTGGTTTAAATTAAACTTGGTCTACGTTTTTAAACATGACAGGAAAGTTTACGGTCCACCTAATGGAAAGCGGTTTCGGAAACTTTTCACATTTCTTCATAGTTAAGAATAAAAATTTTCATAATGGATTTCTTAGGGGCTATAAATTGGGGAGACCGGGCTAAAGTCATTTAGCTAAGAATTTAGGGCTGCAGCGCATTAAATTTAACATGATTGTATCAAACCAACGTTTATAGTTATTTATTTATTTTATTTATTTATTTATTTAATTATCCTCCTACTGGTACGCCTTACAGCAATTACACCAGGCGGAGCGAAAAATTACTTCATGTGCTGCTTTAATAATATAAGTCAATGGCTGCTTTCCATCCATCCTGTGCGCGGTGGACATCGAACGGGCGGCGATGGAACACGCATGCTCACACAGCGTTAACTCCACAGTTCCATTACTCCATCCCAATTGGGCACATTCTTTGCGATTTTTTTGAGACTCAACGAATTTTTCAAAATAAATACATTAAAATTGTAAAAACGGAAAATTATATAGTCTCATAAGGCATACATCACCATAATTCGGATAGGTACTTAGTTATAACATTAACTCTTCACACGTTGAGTGTACACCATGTGTACCGATAACAATAACATTAGTATTGTGTCTGCTAATTAGACGCACAAAAAGAACACCAAAAACAATGTCTCTACGATTAACGGGGAAGCCGCGTGTGCTCCACCCAGAGCGGGAGGGGGTCATTTGATGATTTCCCATCCGCAAAAAAAAAGAAAGGGAAGCCTGCGAAATTCAAATTAAAAAAAAAAATCTCTTACGTTTTTTTAGCAATTTGCAGGTGAGTGTCAGTTTGTATGTTGAACAAAATACGATTCGCGAGCGTAACAAGTATTTATTTACAGAATCAAATCATTAAAATCATCATTGCAACCCTCTAGGTTCATACAGGGTGAAATTGAAAACATGGTACATTTTGACAAGTTATGCGAACATAAATGTAGGGAAAAATTGATTTTGTTTTCGCTATTTCAGGTTTGGTTCCATAGTAAAAGTTGTTCATAATGATGAGTACAATCTCCCATAATTTCGATTTGTCGCAAGTTTTCAATTTCAACCTGTATAATCCCATTAAATTACTATTTCATGAAACATCAATCAATAGGATTATAGGTATGAACTTAGAGAGTTGTGTAGATGGTTTTAATTACTATAATTCTGTAAAGTCATATTTGTTACGGTCCCGAATCATATTTAAATCAACATACCTACAACCTGACTGACAGCCTGCCTGCAAATTGCAAAAAAAGTAGAAAATTTGAATTTCGCGGCTTACCCAGCGCATTAATGAAGATCACATTAACAAATGCAACGTTTAATTAATTTGAAGCTCAAGAGAGTATAGGTATTAAAATAATTAATTATAATCGGGTTTTCATAAATTAATATTCTATTAATACTATTGAATTACTATTTCGGCATAATAGTCGATTCACACGAGCGATAAATTCGTTCGAATCGACTGATAAGCCACTATGTCATGATATCATTCCCGCCACTGACTTTTACCAGACGTCTTTGCAATTTGTAGAATATTCTCCACTTCTCCACTTGGGATTACCTATATTAATTACCACTATTGATACACAAACAGGGAATTAATATAAATACCATAGATAGTGTAATTAAAGAGTATAATTAATATTCTATTTACACAACATCTTATAAGAGTTACTGATGCTCTTCAACTACGAATTTCTGATTGAATTTGATCAAGCTCAAACGGTTTAATATTAAAGTTAATATTTGATATTATTAAGGCGTTGAGAACGTTAGAGATTTTGGTATTAAATATTATGATTAGATTAGGTAGGTATGTAATTAGTTTCTTTCAACAGTTAAGAAACCATTAATTAAAGTTTTAATTAATGAGAATGTTGTGGTTATCAGTGTTAAAATTACATTAACGTTTTGGTAATTGCGTTCATAAAGAGTTTATCAAATTAGTTATCAAATTAAAACCATAAACTTTACATTCTATACTGAGTTCGGGGAATATTAGGATTGTATTTGCTAATACACATCTAGGTATTTATTTTATCTAACTGTTAGGTATGTCAATCACACTATATAATATTATAAAGGCTAAAGTTCGTGAGTGTGTGTGTATTTAAATGTTTGTTTCTGCTTCACGCTCAAACGGCTGGACCAATTTTGATAAAATTTGGTAAGGAGGTAGCTGACACCCTGGATTAACATATAGGCTTTTTATCCCGATATTCCCACGGGATCGACACTTATACGGGTGAAACCGCGGGACGCAGCCAGTAATTAATAATGTTAACATTTTTTTGTAGCTCGTGACTAAATGATAATAGCCTCACGGAGTCACGGGTCGATCACTTACCGCCGTCGGTTCGTGGATTACATATCAACACCCCTTTGTGCCTCGGAAAGCACGTTAAGCCGTTTGGTCCCGGCTGTCATTCGTAGATCTTTGTAAGTCGTTACGGTTAGTCAGAAGCCCAAAAGTCTGACAACCAGTCTTACCAAAGGGTATTGTGTTACACAGTAAATGGTTTGTGGAGGTCAGATAGGCAGTCGCTCCATGGAAAATACTGGTATTTAGCTGTACCCGGTTAGACTGGAAGCCGACCTCAACATAGTTGGGAAAAGGAGAGGCCGATTGATTTTCGTTTTAATAGCGTGATTCATAATAATGTTTATAAACGAGTTGAACTGTCGAGATATTTTCCTTCATCGTTTTGAGAGCAGTGGTGATGAAATAATTTACACAAATTAAAGCGCCTGTCTTTTTTTTTTTGAGGATTGGAAATCATCTAATTATTCCTCCCGGTCTGGGTGGAGCGGAAGGGAGAGACTCTTACTGACTAAAACCCACCCGTGTTCCTTCCTTAGCCCTTTATGTTCCGGGCCAGCGGTAACCCTTTCGGACAATCCCGCTGACCAAAGCGCCTGTCTGGGGTCAAACTAACGACCTACAACTTGTAGTCGCAGCCGTTGCCACTGGGCCACCGCTGCAGTCCTCTATTCCAGTGCCAATATACCATGACAATGTTGACAGCTCTTGAACACAGTTTAGATGTGCTGATTGCGTTCAGTTCCATTGGTGTGCCCCAAGACGTGAACTGCACTCGACAGTCTGTTATTTAATAAAACGCCATTTCTTTTTTACAGCTAAGTAAGGCTCAATTTATACCGCCGCGGAACGCAGTAGAATCGAGTTTTCGTAAAAGCAAATTGAACTTTATGTCAATTATTATTGTCTAACGTACAAACTAGATACGAGCTTGTTACTGCGGGAATTCCCGAGAATGCGCGACAATTCTCCAGAAGATGCGCGACCTGTGCGTATGGGTGTATCTAATTTGTGCTTTACACTATTGACATAAAGTTCATAATGCTTTGTACAAAAAAAGTTCGCTTCCAGTCCGTTCCGCGGCGGTGTAAATTGAGCCTAAGTGTGCATACACACGAGCCGCACGCGTCAACGACAGAGGTAACTGCAGCTCTCGACACGCGTCGACACCCGCCGTCGACGGTGCCCATGTTACTTGGGGTCGATGTGAGATGATGATGACCACGGCGATCCAACTAATTTCCGTACAGAAATCGCATCAGCGATACAGGTCACACCCATTCAGTTGCCTCTACCGTTGACCCCCCCTTACTAAAAACGTTGTATAGCGTCTGTATAGCGTTTCGTCTCGTTTACAAAACGCTTTGTTTTCTTCTTTCGAAAGTCAAATTACTGACGACTTAAAAAGAGAAATCGGAGTGTAACTATTCATCTGATTTAGTACATAAGGGGGTACCTATGTGTAAATAAAATTATGAAATCGTTTAGTACCAGGTCCATTAGAGTTGTTATCTTAGCTGTAATAATAACGTGTTGTATTTACATTAACCAAAACTTTACACTTAACACTAATAGAAATTTCGCAAGCTTCCTTCGATATCTTGCTCTGCTGCCCTATAAAGCGGCTATAACCCATTTACCACCCATCTCATTTTAAAGAACACACACGTAGATACATTAACCTAAATAAATAATGTTTTATTATGTATTCTGATGCAGACTGGTTTATGTATTCGTATTATGTACTCTGAAAAATGTGTGCTCTGGATAGGGTTTTAAGTACGTTTTTTATTAGTCGTTATTGATCAAGACCACTTTAGAATAAGTGCCGTGAAGAGATTAACTTTTTATCTGTGATTAGGTATATAGATTTCATTTCAGCCAAAAAGACGTCCACTGTTGGACATAGGTCTCCCCATGTCGTCAGGTTCTGTGCTTTTCGGATTCTGCGACCGACAAAGCTTGCATACCTACGCGATAACTGCCGGTCGCACCGTGAAAACCCATGCAAAGTGAGCTTGAAGTGACTTCTGTCTATCTGTCCGTCACAGCTGGATATCTCAAGAACTACTAATGCTACCAACTTGAAATTTGGAATAGTTTAAGATGACGTTTGCTCAACTATTTTTCAAATAAGAAAGCAATAAAAATATATGTATATTTTTTGCAACAGGGACTGAAAGGAGGTCTGAAAAATGCCGGGTCAGCGGGATTGTCCGTAAGGGTTACCGCTGGCCCGGAACATAAAGGGCGAAGGAAGGAACACGGGTGGGTTTTAGTCAGTAAGAGTCTGACACTCCCTTCCGCTCCACCCAGAGTGGGAGACTCATTTGAGGATTTCCCATCCGCAAAAAAAAAAGTGACTTGTTCTTCTACTAACTGGTCTATTCTGTAAAAATCTCACCTTGGAAACTTAGGGGAAATGAGCTTGACCTGTCATTCCAACTGATGCTAGGGACTGACAGTATTGACAGCTCGCTTCAAGCTCTCTTCATTTAAGTTTTCACGGTGAGTTCTTTACAGAACAGACTGGCTGATGCTAGGAATTGACACTATTGATAGCTCACTTCAAACGAACATCACCTCGGTGACATTTATAAAGAACTAGCTGCGCCCCGTGGTTTCACCCGTATAAGTGTCGATCCCGTGGGAATATCGGGATAAAAAGTAGCCTGTAAGTTAATCCAGGGTGTCAGCTACCTCCATACATATTTTTTTTCAAAATTAGTCCAACCGTTTGATCGTGAAGAAGTAACAAACATATAAACACACACACACACTCACAAACTTTCGCCTTTAGTGCGATTATTTCTGAACAAAAATCGCACCAGAGATACAGTGGTGCTATTCTGTAAAAATCTCACCGTGAAAACTTAGGTGAAGTGAGCGTGGAGTGAGCTGTCAATAGTGTCAACTCCTAGCTCACTTCACCTAAGTTTTCACGTTGAGATTTTAATAGAATCGACCGGCTGCTCACACTCACTCAGCCATTGAACTAATTATTGATCCATCTTTCAAAAGAACATCTGCACACTGAGTCATTGTTTAAAAAAATTAGGACTGGTTGAATTTAGTGCTATTAGATCGCTCGTAAATGCTTGTATTGAAGATCGCCACAGAATAGTCGTGAAACGAGAGGCAGTAAAAAAAACTGGCCAAGTGCGAGTCGGACTCGCACACGAAGGGTTCCGTACCACAAGGCAAAAACGCCGAAAAAAAAAACACGTTTTTTGTATGGCAGCCCCCCTTAAATATTTATTTTATTCTGTTTTTAGTATTTGTTGTTATAGCGGCAACAGAAATACATCATCTGTGAAAATTTCAACTGTCTAACTATCACGGTTCATGAGATACACCCTGGTAACTGACGGACAGACGGACAGCGGAGTCTTAGTAATTGGGTCCCGTTTTACCCTTTGGTTACGGAACCCTAAAAAAGTTATAATTTTAATGTTCAGCGGTTTAACATTCTAATAAAATAGAGTGTGATATTAAACAGTTGAAAGTAAGATTTTTCTGGGAAGAAGACGGTTTCGTATAAATAGAGCGTTTCAAATTCATTCAACTGTTGTTTTGATAGTATCCAGTCAATTTCGTGTCAGTCTCAAAGTTGACTTAGGTTTTACACCTGAATAGAACAAGTTAATTGAATATTGATTCCAACAGTGATAAATTCTAATTGCTCAATTAACAACGCTAGAATAGCTTGCTTTGTTGTAAGGTACCTATATTGAATCTGTAATTTATACTTACTTATTTAGATGATGTTTGGATATCACCTTTTGTTATAAGGATTTGATGGCTATAAGGATATCGAAGTGGCAATATGATAGTCAACAAAGACTGTCTATACGAAAACTTTTGAGTTGATGAAAAAAGTGACAAACGTCGAAGATTATTGACGCATACTTAAAAGTGTTTACGCCGCACGGCATTTCATGCCCTTGTTTTTCGAAATAAATGAACCGATTTTAATGAAACTTCATATGTATTAAGCAGGATACAAAGGTCTAAAAAGTTACTTAAGAATATTTTCTAAAAATAGTGTTGCAGCCAAATTAGACCGATTTTAAATTTTCCATAGAAACAGAGATTTCCAGTTATCTTTTTTTAAATAAGACATTTCGAAAATGTTCTTAAGAACTTTTTAGACCTTTGTATCCTGCTTATGCGTATGAAGTTTTATTAAAATCGGTTCACTCATTTCGAAAAACAAGGCCTTGAACGTTTGTATGAAATGCCGTACGTTGTAAACGCTCTTAAAGAAAATGGTGGACACCTCCTGCATTAAAATCTATCCTGCCGGTAGGATGCTTCAAGGGCATAAAATAATCCCATATACAAATATACTTAAAAGATAGATAGATAATAGTACGCGTAATAACCATGTCTTTGCAATCGCACAGTCGAGTAAAGAGCGAGCAAGCAAAACTAGTTCACAACTACATACATCATTCAAGACAGTTATGCCGACTATCCGAATCAAATAAAACTATTAAATTGTATCGCCAAATCGCCTTTGTCCATTCTCTCGACAGTCGATAGCATTATTGGTAAAAGTCACGTACAGCACTAGCGTTTGCTAAGCTCGTTATTGGCGCCGATTCTGTTGTTCACAAACTAAGCTAAATTTAAGTTCATGCATCTTTTTCTTTCTATTTCAATAAGAAAAGGACTGAAGATAAATATTAGTTTAGTCCTGTCAGGAGCTATTGAAGATTTTACAGTCTAAAATTACCTAAGCTTTTGTTCTCGATTTACTTATACTCGATCCTGCAGCGATTATACTAAACAGAGCAGGTATTTGAATATGCAATTAATTATGATGAACTAAATCATGTGTATCCACAAGTTTTCAAAATACTCTGATTTATTTAATGACTAGCTCTGCCGTCGTAATGTAAAAAGGCACATCTAACATTTTGCAAATTTTAAGGAAATGGCGTCTAAAATATTTTGCTGGTTTTCGGCAAAAAAAAAATACCAATACCTAGTTGTTTTATAAAAAATGTGTTAATTAATACAGTTATATTTATGCAGTGCGCAGACTGTACTACCGTGCATTCGCGATTTATTTGCCAAAAATGTAAACAAATATGAATGACTTAATAGAAAAATAACTTTAATTGTACGTTGAATAAAATATGATTCGCGACCGTAACAAATATGTATTTACAGAATTATAATCATTAGGATCAGTAATACAACTTGTTAAGTTAGTACAATTGTAAAAGTCAAGATTTCATGATATTTTATTCAATGATATTTCATTCAGTGGGATTACTTGGTCTTAGAGAGTTGTGTTGATGACTTGAATGATTATAATTCTGTAAATACGTATTTGTTACGGCCGCGAATAATATTTTAATCAACGTACAACTTAATACTGACCAGCAAATCGCAAAAATCATAAAAAAATAGAATTTCGCGGGTTACCCGGCGCTTTCGCCTTAATGAGAATGAGTACGTAATAAAAAACTTTATATACGACAATTGACAAAAACTTTTCTCATTATGTTCAATAAAAATAATCATTTTCATTGAAAAGAATAAAGAAAACTCACCAAATTTGACCGTTATTACTTCAACAGTAAAACTTTCTTACAAAGCCTGGAACGTACCTGAAAAGAAAAAAAATACATTATTAATAATATCTAGACAATAATTGGACTTTATGTACTTCGTTGTTTGTAATTGAATGAACAAAGCCGCTAAATTAAAATATTTTTATGGATCTGATTGGTATAAGTAGTTTCAATAACTATTTAAGGCTCTTTCAAACAGGCGCGACCATGTTTTATGCTCACCCGCGCAGCTCG
Source organism: Oligia latruncula (assembly GCA_948474745.1). Taxonomy (NCBI): domain Eukaryota; kingdom Metazoa; phylum Arthropoda; class Insecta; order Lepidoptera; family Noctuidae; genus Oligia; species Oligia latruncula. Next base: position 5,858,327 of record OX419693.1, on the reverse strand, counting down.
CGCCGCGCCAGACGTCTTGCGCTCATTGATAATAGTACCTAGGTACTATAGGTACTAACCATTCGGCGCGGATATTGAATAACCTACTTAGTGTCGCTCGGTGTCCAACTTTTAACCTTTTTTGGGTTCCGTACCCAAAGGGTAAAACGGGACCCAATTACTAAGACTCCGCTGTCCGTCTGTCCGTCAGTTACCAGGGTGTATCTCATGAACCGTGATAGTTAGACAGTTGAAATTTTCACAGATGATGTATTTCTGTTGCCGCTATAACAACAAATACTAAAAACAAAATAAAATAAATATTTAAGGGGGGCTCCCATACAACAAACGTGTTTTTTTCGGCGTTTTTGCCTTGTGGTACGGAACCCTTCGTGTGCGAGTCCGACTCGCACTTGGCCAGTTCTTTAAATATTTTTGGGACAAAATATAACATGGGGTAAAAATTATTGGAATCGATTCAGTTACTTATTCTGAACAAACTATATTCAGGTTTCGCATAAACTAAAAATAACGTCGTATAAGTTATTCTACTTAGGTATATATTTATAATAAAAAAAAACCTCTTTGCTTTTTTGTCAAGTCGTAATACAGCGTGAAGTAGGGGTAGGTCGCTAGTGATTTGTACCTGGAAGCCTGATTATTTGTGTGTAAAGGTACGAAGATATTATTTATACAACCAACATCAAATAAGCCTATTATATCTACTTATCAATAAAAGTATCACGTCTCTCAAATACCTACTTGAGACCCTACAGGTAGGTAACCTAACAAGAAAATTCAATTACTTACAGAACGTGATCCGCTGTTCATTTATTAATAACCGAAATTGATTTGATATTTATCTCGAACATTCGTTGAGAGTTAATGAAAAGGAAATACGGAAAATTCTTACCTATATCATATTATTTTATCAGACCGACATAATATATGATGATGCTTTTGACGATGATAGGATGCGATGAGTTATATTAACAATAGACTCTAACACAATACATGAATTACATCAACAGCAAGAATGGGGATGAGTTGCTCTAAACGTCAATTCCCGTAATTAAAAACGTTAAAAAATAAAAGTCGCAACCTCATCTCAGCGACAATGAACTTGTCAAAAATGTAGGGAAATTGATTATATTTTTGACAGCTTGACAATGAGATTAGAATGCGGACGTTCTTAAAAATACGGGAATTCCCCTTCTGGTGGTACAACTAGATTCAATTATTTATTTTTCTTGAGAACTTTTACATTTAACCGTGTCTTTTAATGGTCCCATTGAAATAAATGATTTGAATTTGATTGATTTTTGATTTAAATGATTATTATTATACCTATTAATATTTGTAGTTATGTCTGCTGCACACGTAGCATGACCGCCGTAGAAACGAGTTTTGTCGACAGAAGAATAGACAAAATGACAGATTGTAGAGAAATATTTGTACGCATTCTACGCGTCTAAGCATGGCAATGTGTTATTTTGTCTATTCTTCCGTCGACAAAATGTCGTCATGCTGTGGAAGTAAACAGTACCTGAAACCTCTAAATCGGCAAAAGGAAATAACTAAAACTTATTAAAGATATACCTATGTAAGAACGGAGTGGGTCCAATAGAACTTACGCGATTAGCCTTTTCAACAAGTAAGTATTCAACACAGTAATGATATTATAAGCTTCTCTCGGTTATCTTCTGTTGAAAAGGTTAAGAAGGTATCATGACGATGACATTTATGAAGAAGTAGCCGATTTACAAAAGCTATAAGGTATCATATTGAGAAAAGAATAATCAAGAAAATCCAGGTTATTGAGACAGAAACCAATAAATATTAAGGCTCAATATTTTCTAGGGATTATCTGCCCCGGCTACCCTATGAATTGTATCCGCAATAACTTATTTACCAAAGTATCAATAAAAGTGATATAATAGGGGCCAAAAATCCTGCGATTTATGAATTAGAATTCCTGTAATGTATCGGCAGAGGTGATCGTAGTTTGAGGTTTTATATAATATACAACATTATTTTTAGTATATGTGAAACCCGAAACACGTGTCTAGTATTTTTATGTAAAGAATCTATGTACAAAATTTCAAAACTGTAGGTTGGTATTATGAAAAATCACAAAGCTATAAGCCTCTACCTCTTCACGCTTAAACCGCTAAACCAATTTAGATGAAATTTGGTATGGAGATAGTTTGAGTCCCGGCAAAGGACATAGGATAGTTTTTATCCCGACATTCCCACGGGATCGAAACTTACGCGGGTGAAAACGCGGGGCGCTGCTAGTTACGTGATAAAATCCATAAAAAACAAAGCGGATTCCTGTGATTCCATCGAAATCCAATGCAACTAACATGTAACTAAAAACGGTATCGTTTCACAGTACCTACGTAAAATAAATATAAAACAGTAGTGCCCACTCCGGCCCGAGTAATCAATCAGCTTTTATAAAATATTTGCCAATCAACGGTTTAAAGCTTTTTGATGGAGACTGAAATATTTAACTAATGCCTTGATTGATTCGTTTAGTTAGTTATTTTTTACTTTTACTTTGATAGAGTGCATTTTTATTACTAACAATGGCATCCATTGTATATCGCGATGCTCGATATTGAAATTAGATAAATATAGTTTACTAGCAACCCTGCTTCGTACGGCTTTTACGACTAGACAAAACATCTACATTTTCTTTATTATGTGTAAGTTTAATATTAATATATTATACCTACACATAAACCTTCCGGAATTTATTCGCTTTTACCGCATCAAAATCTGTTCCGTAGTTTAGAAGAAAAAAAAAAACGCGGTCACACAGACAGCCACGAAAATCGACTTTAATTTATATAAAATAAAAAAATATTATTTAAATAATTTTATTCACAATATTTTTTTTTTTTTTTTACCGACTTCAAGAAAAGGAGGTTATCAATTCGATACGTATGTATGTAATATTATTGGAATTGCATTATATTCACATATGACAATCTATTAGGGCTTCCAAACAAATATACAAAATTTTATAGACGTATGTATGTATGTATGTATGTTTGTCCACGCATATGTCCGTAACTATTAATCGGATCGTGACCATTCTTTTTTTATTGGCTTACATTTACTTCAACTTAGGGAACAGTGGAAGTTTCATCAAAATCGATTCAGTAATTTTCAAGATATGGACTAAGACGTGAAAGTGTGACGGCCTGGCTTATTGATACGAGCTACGGGTGTAGTGTCAAAGCGAAAACATCTCAAAACCTTGGTCAAATTCTAGTGCAACAACTAAAAATTACCAAATAAAAAGTAATTTAAAAAAATTAAACCGACTTCAAAAAGAAATGAACTCAAAATTATGAAATAACTTTAATTTCGGAAGTCGGTGGCAAAAAACTAAAACTAACATGTAACTAAAAACGGTATCGTTTCACAGTACGTAAAATAAATATAAAACAGTAGTGCCCACTCCGGCCCGAGTAATCAATCAGCTTTTATAAAATATTTGCCAATCAACGGTTTAAAGCTTTTTGATGGAGACTGAAATATTTAACTAATGCCTTGATTGATTCGTTTAGTTAGTTATTTTTTACTTTTACTTTGATAGAGTGCATTTTTATTACTAACAATGGCATCCATTGTATATCGCGATGCTCGATATTGAAATTAGATAAATATAGTTTACTAGCAACCCTGCTTCGTACGGCTTTTACGACTAGACAAAACATCTACATTTTCTTTATTATGTGTAAGTTTAATATTAATATATTATACCTACACATAAACCTTCCGGAATTTATTCGCTTTTACCGCATCAAAATCTGTTCCGTAGTTTAGAAGAAAAAAAAAAACGCGGTCACACAGACAGCCACGAAAATCGACTTTAATTTATATAAAATAAAAAAATATTATTTAAATAATTTTATTCACAATAATTTTTTTTTTTTTTTTACCGACTTCAAGAAAAGGAGGTTATCAATTCGATACGTATGTATGTAATATTATTGGAATTGCATTATATTCACATATGACAATCTATTAGGGCTTCCAAACAAATATACAAAATTTTATAGACGTATGTATGTATGTATGTATGTTTGTCCACGCATATGTCCGTAACTATTAATCGGATCGTGACCATTCTTTTTTTATTGGCTTACATTTACTTCAACTTAGGGAACAGTGGAAGTTTCATCAAAATCGATTCAGTAATTTTCAAGATATGGACTAAGACGTGAAAGTGTGACGGCCTGGCTTATTGATACGAGCTACGGGTGTAGTGTCAAAGCGAAAACATCTCAAAACCTTGGTCAAATTCTAGTGCAACAACTAAAAATTACCAAATAAAAAGTAATTTAAAAAAATTAAACCGACTTCAAAAAGAAATGAACTCAAAATTATGAAATAACTTTAATTTCGGAAGTCGGTGGCAAAAAACTAAAACTAAAATACAGATCCCAAGACACCGACTTCCGAAATTAAAGTTATTTCATAATTTTGAGTTCATTTCTTTTTGAAGTCGGTTTAATTTTTTTAAATTATTACAAGACTAAAATTTTATAAGATCCGTATTCTAAAACGATGCTTCAAGCAATAATTAATTTGAAACTAGATTTGAGTCGAGTTTGTACGATTGCGAAACCCACGCGAACATTGCCCCATTTATTGTATCTTGTGCCCGTTGTGTCTACCACCTGTGCCCGGGAAAACATGATGGATCCCTACTATAAAATCGAATCGCATCGGATACGAATTTCGAAGCCTATGATTAAAAAGAATTTAAGCACCGACACGCAATAAAGTAGATGGTAACGCTATCGAGCGCGATTAGAGGTATTTTATTTGCTAAGGGTCAGTACACACCGAGACGCGACGACGCGCATTTTTCAAGATATAAATACAATTACAGACCTTATCTACTACACAAAAAGGCACACGATTCAGTGAGCTACGCTCGAGCTCGAGCTCGACGTAGTAGACGCTGAATTGTGTGCCTTTTATAAAATGCTTTGGAATCGGACAAAAAATAACGTTATAAGGTAGGATACACTGCCATTAGCTCTGCTAGACCATAAACCAAGTTCGGAAATGACGGTGGCAGCAGCTTATGGCCCAACGTTGGGGCGTAGGACGTTCAAAATGTTCGCGTCCGTCAGTACGATTATTAACAACCATACATACATAAACTACCGGGGTAGGCAGAAACTACAAAACGCCAACTGCTACCATCCTTAAATACTTACTCTTTTTGCTTCTTTTACGTTTATACATCAGCATATAGCTATTCACAACCATCCGACAGGCTATCGTATCGGAAATAGCGGGCGGAGAGTAATGGGTAGCTCACCGTCCGATCAGGACCAGGCCCGTGCCGGACGGCGCGTATGTGTTCCGCGCGCGCCTCAAAGAGATGTCAGCATCCCCCCCCCCCCCTTAGGGCCGAAGCCTGCCGGGTCAGCGGGATTGTCCGAAAGGGTTACCGCTGGCCCGGAACATAAAGGGCTAAGGAAGGAACACGGGTGGGTTTTAGTCAGTAAGAGTCTGGCACTCCCTTTCGCTCCACCCAGAGCGGGAGGGGTCATTTGATGATTTCTCATCCGCAAAAAAAAAAAAAGAAGCGTAGTCGTGAATAGCTATGCTGGTCATACACGCACGTCCGTCAGTATTTAATCGGGATCACTATACACGCCTACGATGTTCACCGCTTAATAACTAAAGCCTTGTTCTCACGTAAATAAGTCTCAAGGTGTAAAGCCTTATTAAATCCCAACTTTAGCGGAAGATAATCCAACTAACACCGCGATTGATGCAGCACTAAACTTGACGTACTTCATGTACAGTCACGAGCATAAGTATGTATACACTTGGCTTTATTCAAAGGCGATTTTCTGCTTTATTTTTAAATTAAATTTTATATTATTAGGAACATAGTATTTTTGAAGGCATAGGTTTATGTAAAGTGTCGTATTTAAACGTTGCTTTCGTTATTTCGTGAAAAAATTGCAATTTAAAGTTGCCAAGGTTGACATATTAGTGCTCGTGACTGTACGAGTAACAAGAGAGCTTGTGGTTTAGGCACCTCATTAACATTTCCAGCATTTTGTGCTAAGCAGCTAGTGATCGTTCTGGCAAAGATGGGTGAGGAATGTGCATTATTTTTTAAAAGAGCACCGTGAAGTTTCCTGCCGGATCTTCTCCGTAGGAAACGACCAATTGGAACCGTGCGTGCTGTATACCTAGTTTCTGACGATTCATAAGTGCCATGTAGAAAATATTTTTTTTAATTTGAAATTAAATATTTTGATTTGAATGATATGATAGAAAAGATAGTGAATGATAGCGTGACGGTTGACAGGGGAGAATAGAAGAAGAAAACGTGTTGCACCGACCCCGAATAACATAGGACAAGTGCAGAAAGATGATGATGGTGGGCTCGTGATCATTATGATTTATCATTTCGGCATATAGACTACTAGCTTACGCCCGCGGCTTCGCACGCAAGGTATGTCGATCAAAACTCCTATCCTATGTAAGGACATAGGATAGGAGATACCGTATAGATTGCAACCCGGGGAAGGCCCCGGGTTGCAATCTATACGGTTCAGTGGTTTAGGCGTAAAAAGGTAACATACAAACAGACAGACAGACAGAGTTACTTTCGAATTTATAACATAAGTATGGATGTTTTCTAAAGCAGCCTGTAACTGTTAAGCTAAAGCATTATCTAGTAAAAAAATATGATGAAGGAAGATGCATTCATGACCAAGCCATGTGAAATTATGCCAAATAAAACTGCATATAAACATTCGGCCAAACAATAATTATGTTAAATAATTTTTATGCCATATTCGTTTAAAGAAGATTATGCCAAGTGTGTTATGCCAAATAAATTTCGGAGCATCAATATTCTGCCAGATAGAAGGAACCCGTCAAAAGCAGAGGCAACCGCAGCCGTCGATACTCGTCGACGCGTCGGCGACTGCCGTCGACAAGCGTCGGCGTCGACGGACGACAGATGTCTGGACCAGCTGATTTTTTTCAATGTTGTTGCCAAAAAACTGATTATAATGATTCGAGTACGTTTTCAGGTTTTTCAGTTATTTCAATTAAGTGCACCTTGTTGTAAGAACCTAACTTTAGAAGTTTTCTTTTAGAAATAGAAATATCTTTACTCGAAATATTATCCACTAAAATTAAATAATAGGTGTCGTATTTCTTCGTTTCAATAACACTAATGAAGAGTGAGAATCTCAAATCAACATCTCTAATTAACGCTAACTCAAAGTTACCCAATTATTAATAATATTAATTACATTGATTAAGTTCTCGTAGTTCACCAAAATAATTGATTACAGAGGACTCGTGCAAATCGTTAAGTAATTAATAATAATAATGAATGACTTTGAGATTACATTAAATAGGAAATTAGAAGCTGATGTTTTGAAAGCGAAACAAGAAGTTTCTAATAATCAATCATAGGAGCAGTGGTATATCGTCCCCGACTTACTAGTAGGTCGTGAGTTTGAACCCAGACAGGCACTTTACTTTGTGTATTTAATTTCATCACCACTGCTTTCAAAACGGTGAAGGAAAACAACGTGAGAAAACCGACATGTCCTAAAACCAAAAATTCGAAGACATGCGACATCCACCTACCCGCACTGGGCCCGCGTGGTGGGCTATGGCCTACTCCCACTCACAGAGAATAGGCCTATGTCCCAGCAGTTCGAACATTATAGGCTGCTTAACCTATATTCATTAAATCACAGGGAAAACAGTATTTGATCGGCAGAAAAAAGGAAAAGTAAACAACAACATCCAACCAGAATGACAACAATAAAACAATAATTACACAAACAGGAAATCGGATGGAAACTGGGGCAATAACAAAACCAAAGAATAAAAAAGTGTAACAAGGACGTTAAAATGAGAAAACAAACGAAAAAGTAAAGTTTTCATCTCAGCAATATCTTCTAAGATACCTGTAGGCTGTGTCAAATGATCGCAACGGATTCCGAGAAGTGAAATATTAAATTTTGGCAGTCACTAGAACTGAATTATAGCTGGCGTTGGTGAAGACATCTTCTAAGAAATGGCAAGGATTTTCCACTTACATTGATGCTCTGTCAAATCAGGGTTTTTCTAAAGTGCTGGGAACTTTTCTCTGAACAAACGTGTTGGATTTTATTGCATTTGTACACCACGAAGGTTGTAAATAAGAACTGCCTTTTGAAAAAGCATTACCTGTCTCGTTTTCTACCACAGATATTATGTTAAACCTTAAGATATCGGTCATAATACTGTTAAACATTATGCTTAATCACCTTATTGGCGATATTCTTCAGAAAGACCTGCGGGGCAATTGCGTAACACATTATCAATCGGACTCCGTTTCATTTTGACAGTTCAACAACATTCATTGCGTTATTTACGTGTTGAGCAGACAAATTTTTCGAACTTATGAATCAATGGATTAGCAATGTGCGTCAAAATGATTCAGATTCCGATTAATAGTGTGTTACGTAATTAGGGTGCAGGTGCGTAGTACTAGCAACCGGCGCGTGCGTGTATGACCAGAGCAGAGGGGCAATTCTCGTAATTTCAAGAACGTTCACAGTCTGATCTCATTCTCAATCTGTCAAAAATACCTCTAATTCCCTACATTTTTGACGGTGATTGTCGCTGAGATGAGATTGCAACTAGATTTTGAAAGTTTTTAATTACGAGAATTGGTCTTCAGATGTAGATGAGAATTGGCCTTCAAAAGGAGTATTTAGGAATGGTATCAGGTGGAGTTCTGAAGTTTCTGCCTACATTACAGATATAAATAGACCTTAGATAACGAAATTATCACGATCTGTACGAAAACCAAGCGTGCCACTTTTTGACTACCTACTATGACGTCGCAAGCACTATTCAGTGTTAGAGCCTGTGCGCACTAGCGATTTTAAGTTAGCCGATAGTTTGATCGTTGAGAGGATCAGTATAGAGTTATATGGTAGTGTGCGCACTTGAAGATTAAAATTTGTACGACCGAACCAACTTAAATCGCTAGTGCGCGCAGGCCCTTAGGAAAATCAAATCGATTCAAAGACGCCGCCGCGTGCGGCTACCACCTCGCCCCACCCCCGGGGCCTAGCGCCAGCGCTCACGCTCACCCAGCCAGCAGTACCACAGGACTGAGCGCGAAAGTGGCGGCTTACGATTTTTGTACGTAAGCTGGGCGGCCACGCGAAGTAGTTGCTCTTGCGATATCTAGGTTATCATGCTTTTATTCAAACATCCCACAGTTTTCTTGTCGCAAAACTAAATAACATGTAGATGCTGTCCGTCGCGCTCGGCGGCCTGTTGCGCTTTGAGTGCACCTTGCATGGAGCAATCTCATCTAGATTGATCGCGAAGAATGTTTTGCTGAGACTTTGTTGTTTTCGTTATTTTTTTGTGGTTTTTGTAATGATAATATGTTCTTGATTACTAGTTTATTTATTTATATATAAGTAGGTATAAAAAGTATGTAATACTTTTTATAATATGTAAGTATATTTAAACTGTGTGTCCTTCCGTCACTTTTACCTAAAGATTCATTAGAAAATCAGGGTCAGACAGCATCTGTCTGGCATTAATGCTGAAATTAACCTTTTTGTCGAAGCCGTGAGGCACACACTATTGTTGTTCAAACATTATTTTCTTAATTTTGTGTTTCACGAACTGTGTCCAAATAAACCTTTTTCTTTATTTCTTTCTATATATGTGGGATACACCCATGGGAAGCAAGTGTGGGTGTATGTATGTATGTATGTCATGTGTAGATGGCACCTAATAACGCTGCAATATTGCTGGTGACGTCCGAGTGTTGATGCATCTAACACGGCTGATTGGAAATCCGATTACTATCTAGTATTATGACAATCAAGTCGGATTGGCATAGCTCAGCTTATTATAATTATTGTAAGCGTGACGTAGAACGTGCTGTTTAGGTAATTAGTAAGAAATTTTTGATTCAATGAATATAGGATACTAAATGCGCCTCACGGTTTCACCGCATAAGTCTCAATCCCGTGGAAATATCGGAATAAAAATTATCCTACATCCTCATCCAGATCATGGTCTAGACATGTGCCAAATTTCATCCAGATGCATTCAGCCGTTTTAGCGTGAAAGCGTAACAAATAAACATACAAAAAATCAAATCTTTCCTCGTTATAATGTTACATCCAGCAGACAGAAACGCACATCTCGACACATGATATAACTTTAATTTTCTTCATCAACTCATTATTTGTAGTACTACAGACGCCAGCACATCAAGCTACTACAATCTGTCAAATTTCATAAACAGATTTTCAACTTTATCGCTACATTATAAAGTTCAAAGTTGATTGGGAAAATTTGACAGTTTCGGGTAGCTTGATGGGCTGGTGTCTGTACAACTAACTTTAGAACATTGTAGACAAGGTAACATATCTAAAAATATTTTCTTGGGTCTTAAAAATAATTAAACAACTTCAACCATATTCCGTAATTAAAAACTCGTACCTACCGTAATTTCGAGTCAAAGCCTTTTTCAACTGCAGGCCTTACCTTTGACCAAGGCTTCCTTTAATTTAATACGATTCTCAACCGTGTCTGTGACAAAATATACCGTTATTGCAACGAAGACTGAAAGTAAATTGAACTTGGACAAATACTTTCTCACAAAAGAAGAAAAATCTTTTGATACCCGTAAAGTTTAATTTTGTTTTATTTTTGTGAGTTTTTTTATCATTTTATCTTTATTTTCCAATCCTTTTATGTATTGTTCGGCTGTTTGGAAGCTTTCCGTGGCCAATAACCAACCTTGGGCTGGATATGTTTACTTTCGTTTAACTATTGTAAACGAAAACTGTGTAACTGGAATTGAAACGTTCTGTAAACATTTGTACTTTGTCCCATTACTGAAGAATATAAAATAATAATGCTCTTAGATATTGTGATCACTGTTACCAGCTCCCTAATTCCGTAACACACTATTAATCACAATCTGATCTGATAATCAATTGCTTCATATGTTCGAAAAATGTGTCTGCTCAACAACGTAAGTCACGCAATGAATGCTGTTGAACTGTCAAATCGAAAGCCATTCCTAATGTTAGTGTGTTACGCAATTACCCCGCAGGTTATCCTCTAAAAATAAAATAAATAAATATGTTTATTACATCATCTTATATAACTTATTCTAGTTACAATAGGGGCAATTAGTTTGCTTGTGTTAGAATGCTCCACCCTTCCCCAAATTATACATTTTTATTAAGTTATTCAACCTTTTCAAGGTAATGTAAACTTATACAAATAAAAACAAGAATAAAAACAAAAACAAAAGAATGAAATCATCCTATTTATAGCCACGCACCACTTACCAACAGTTTGTTCCATAACTTTCTCTCTCAAGCCTTGAACTTGAGCGATAAAATAAAGAAATCGATGACGCTAGAAAACACCCCCTCAAGAACTCCTCGATAAATAGGGGCTTGAAGTCTTAAAGCCAGGTTTAATAAATACGTAATAAGTAAACGCCCAAATAGGAACAAAGCAATAAATACGGCGGTAAAGTGCTCACGGAATTCATTCATAATTTTCAATATCCTAAAAACGAGAGCGTAGGAAGCCGACTCAAGTTTTTATGAGTCTTGGTACTGGGCCAAGATTGCCTGGTTTTAAATCTTACTACCTACGGAACCTCCCACGATTTAACACTTTTACGATACCCTGTGACGTAATGCTAGTACTAATATCATGACCTCGGCATAAACAGACTGTGGAATCGAGCCGTGACTCACTGTGTGTAAGGATTTTTTATTTACAACTTGATAATATGTTCTTAAACTGGAGACACACCAACTGATTGTGTTGGCACGAGTCACTGCCATTTTTAGCAACAAATGTCACAACAATAAAGAACGTTTATTTATGCTTAAGTAATACTTTGTAGACTTGGGAATAGCCTTGGGGCTCCTGCATACAGGCGCGACTCGAACAGAAAAATTTCTATGAAAACATCATAGAAATTGTTCTACCAGAATCGCGTCGTACCGTCGCGGTTCGCCTGTCTGCGGGAGCCTTTCCATATGAATTTGTGACTTAGGCTGCGGTTACACTGGTGTGCATTGATTGCGATACGACGACGATGTGTAAAACTAATATCACACATTGCCCTTATGTCATGCGTCTGCCGCCACATTGCATGTGTTTGAACAGATTGTAACTTTCTTCGTGAATACAACGCAAAGAATAACGCTCTTATTTACCCAAACGTTTTACAATATATTGAACCCAATATACCAAAGATCTAAGTTACCACATTTGATAGTTTGATACCGAAGCTTCGCTTGTTTTTAGCCCTATCACCTTGAACAAATCTTTACTACCGTTACTACCTTTATGTCCAAAGTTCCAAACTATTTTATGGCTTGTCTTCATGATTGACGGCTGTTAGGAGCACGCCTTCCAGGATATAACATTTTGCGGAAGTAGGTAAGTATCGTTCTAGCTGTTCAAGATCAATATCAAAGGAAGCGTCTAATAATGGGATTGGTACAGTCAACAGCAAAAGTAGATGATCAAAATCAGAAATTCAATAGGAGTCAAAACTGATCACGAATATATGGCAGCTGTACTAGTAGTAAATGTTTGGTATAATTACAATCACATACTTTTGAAACACTTCGACGCCACACAGTTCTGACGCGAACTCCGTTCATTAGTATTGAATTTCTGATTTTGATCATCTACTTTTGCTGTTGACTGTACTCGTATTGAAGTTAGGCATGTTTTTTTGTGATGAAGAAGATATATTTAGGCTGACATGTTCCTGGTACAGATCAGTATTTTTCTTAGTGTTTCTCTGCGAGTCAGAATGTAAAAGCAAAGATTAATTAGCTTATGCTGTAATTTTCGTTCGTACACTCATATCGTCTTATCGGGTAAGAAAAACGTTGGCATTATCATAAGCAGCCACTGTACCCACTGCTGGTACACAGGGCTCCTCTCTGTGAGAAGGATTGGGCCGTAATCCACCAAGCGAGCCCAGTGCGGGTTGGTGGATGTCACATGTGTTCGATTTTTTTGGTTCTAGGATAAGCCGATTTCCTTACGATGTTTTCCTTCACCGTTTTAAGGGCAGTAGTGATAAAATTTAATAGGTACACAAAGTAAAGTGCCTGCCTGGGTTCGAACCCACGACGTACAACTCGTAAGTCGGGGTAGTTACCACTGAGCCATCACTACTCCAGAAAAACGTTACAGATTCTTAAAAGTTCAAGAGGTTTGCGAGATTATCTTTTTTTTTCTACATGAATGGACATTTGTCATGATACTCAATTCGTTTACAACAAGACAAATTATCTCTGTTCATGTTTACACGAATAACACACTATCTACGTAAGAGTAAACATGACCTGCAATTAGGAATTTCAACAACCCCTTATCAAACTAGGTACTTAAACAATTTTATCTGCCCCATTTCAGGCATGAAGCAATAGTGTTCCGGCATTTACAACGTTATCAAACATTGAACGCACCTCGCAAGTGTGCAGCTGCCCTACAGTAGGGCGATGTTATAAAATTACCCAATTTCACGCTTGTAAACATTGCTTTATGGGTAAACAAAAGAATGAAGTAACTGGAGTAGGTGAAATTATTCCAGGCTTTTTGTGTAACGAAGATGTTGCTATTTATTTGTATATACTGTACACTCGTGAGGAAATCTTGATTGAGTTTTCGTCGAGTGTGATGAAATTGATATGAGCAACATTTAAAAAGCTAACAGTCCTAAAATAATAATAATACATACAAGTACATAAAAAGGAGGGGAAATAATCAAAGGGCATCAAAAAATTCGTCCGCATCGCGTCAATAGGAAACGTGCCTAAAAGGCTGTCAGCATTGCCACGTTGTTGCTGATTCTTTGGCCAAAAAATAGGCCAGCCCTCTGGTCACGTGAAGAGTCGACCAACCGCTTGGCGATGTCTCGAAATACTAAGTGACCACTCGGGCCCCATGGCCCTAGTGTTGCAACCCCAAAACGGCTCAAACATATAAGTAAATAACAACAGTCCTAATTTAACATTCAAAACATAGAAGTGTTTCTAATAATACAATGATAAGAGCCTATAAAACAGCGTGCTCAACTGAAGGGTTATGAAAGCGAAGTCAAGCGAAACGTGTAGGACTCTCCGCTTTAACAGCTAAGTGTTCTTCGTAGAGCTTGACAATAGCTTGGGAACCTTGGTGTTTAGGGCGAGTGGGAAAGGAAGATTATTGCTTTATTTGATGATATTTCTGATTGTATTATGAAGGGCTGTGCAATGTGTAGGATGTATCATGTATATGTATAATGTCTCAGGCCGAGGCGACCGCTGAATGTGAAAATGTATGAAAAACAAAGAAGTGAGTCGACGCTCACAATCGACTGCCGATTATACATTTTGGTGTGAACGCGGCCCCGCACATGTAGTTTTTTTTTCAGGCTAGGAAATCATCAAAATATGACCCTTCCCGCTCTGGGTAGAGCGGAAGGGAGTGTCAAACTCTTACTGACTAAAACCCACCCGTGTTCCTTCCTTAGCCCTTTATGTTCCGGGACAGGACCTTGGTGTTTAGACCGAGTGAGAAAAGTTGATTTGTTGCTTTCTTTGAACATTTTTTTTATTTATTTCGATGCCACAAAAGAATAAATTGCATATCAATATGGCTAGTATTTATATGTCTTTTCAACCACTGAAGATATAATGTGAGGGGTTCTACGTCTATGTAGTGCTATGCGTGGGCTGTAAGATCCGAACTCATGCATGATTATTAATAGGTAACTGAATTAATCCATCATCTCATGCCTCAACTTAGCCTATCATACCTTCTCATGCTTACCCTCATGGGAAGAAGTCGTGAGTTTATGTATATATGTATTTAATCCATCAGTTAATGGTATCTCAATTTAGTTGAATTTATGCGGTTACGTGTTTCGGCTGAAATGACGCACACAGGGTGTATTTTTGGAACGAATTTACTTAACGGGCCTTGCTGGTTTGTAGGAGATGACTGGTAAAAATGGTCAAGTAGATACCTAAGGAAGAGGTGTTATACCCCCTATAAGCGACTTTCTCTCTCCCTCTTTCTAATATAGGTATATGAGCGCGTGTGTGCGTGCGAATATCGAGATTCGAACAGACGACGAGCATTCTGCGCGGCCCATGGCTTATACAGTGTGAGTCTTCATAATGTGCACATAACGAAATGAGGGAGAGATAGCTTAATTTTATCGACGGAAAAAATATTTTAAAAAATAAAAAAATATTTAAAAGGACCTTTACCTGCTAAAGTATGGTGATTGCAAGGCCTTTCTTTAACAGTTGATAGGAAATGTGGTGATTGAGTTATAATTAAACATGATATTTTTATAATAATAATAATTTAAAGTAATCAAAAAGGGTAGGTAATCGAGGCTTTTATTGAGTAATTTTAAAATTATTGTAAAAATTAAATGAAAAAATATCAGATTTTTGTTAAAAAAAACCATAATTCTCAAGGTCACAGCAGCGAAAAAAAATTTTAATAAAAATGTTACAAATTTTTTTTTTTTCTTCCGTCGATAAAATTAAGCTTAGTTTCCGTCATTTCGATATGTGCACATTATGAAGACTCACACTGTATATTACTTTGTAATTTTTGAAAATGATCCTTACGGGACTTCATTCCTGACGGGGGACCGCTCACGTTTATGGAACGTGCGGTAGGAGTTGACTGGTAGAAATCGTCACGAAAGGAAAAAACATTAGATTGTTTGAAAAAGACAGTGCTTTTTTCAAAAGAATTGTCTTTTTGAAGTGAAAACTTCTGTAGGTGCATTGGGTATTTTTTGAAATGGGAAAAAACCACTGAACTCGCGACACTGTTACCGACACCGCGCTACATTCGGATGTGTTCGGCTGTCCTCGGGATGTACCCGGTTTTAAATCCGATATGTCAGTGAGTGATGTCAAAGTATTCCGTTTGTGTTTTGTTTTCACTTCTGTCGGCACTCCGGGAGTGCCAGTTTTTTTTTCTTTAAAATCGAGCTCATGGTTCAGCGTTTTTCTCTACGATTTGTAGTTTAGAACACATACTGGCTAGAAAAAAAACAGCCAGTTTTTTTTTTTTCTATAAAATGAAATAAGGAACTATCCTTATTCATTTATATTTTTACTTGTTGTTACAATATGTACCAAATCAGCAATAAAACATTTTCCCTTACAACCTTAACTGGTTTAAAATTAATATCAAAACCCTGCAACAGTTATTTAATATACAGCTATACATAACATACTCAACTTAAAGGCTTAAGGCACTAGAGCACGCCCCAAAACTTTGCCTTGTGTACTCCTAAGTTGTTTGCAGAGGTCCAAGCAACGCCATCTGGGAGCCTTACTTTGTGTATGTCTGGTAGTCTGTATGTTCACGCTTCCAAGGTTTCGGTGTAAGTAGAATTAAGTAGGTTCTTAGTACAAACGGTACAAGATTAATTATATGAACGTAAGTACTTCCTGTTCTCTCTACCCGAGAGGGTTCATATATTCTATGTTAACCACTTTAGTATACTAGCTGTGCCACGTGGTTTCACCCGCATAAGTGTCGCCCCCTGGGAATATCGGGATAAAAACTAGCCTATAATTATGTTAATCCAGGGTGTCAGCTACCTCCATACAGAATTGTATCAAATTGTGAGGTCCGGGGTTTGATTCCCGGGTCGGGCAAAGTATTGTTGGGTTTTTCCATTAGGAATGCTCAGTAACAGCCTGGAGTTTGGAAGTTGCTGTTGTGAAGCCCCCGTGCCTCGAACAGCACGTAAAGCCGTTGGTCCTGCGCCTGATCTCTCCCCGGTCGTGTCGGATTGCCGTCCCATCGGACTATGAGAGTAAAGGAACAGAGAGTGCACACTGCACACACACTTGTATTGCGTCACCGTGGCTGAAATCGGTCGAGGGCAAGAGAATGATGATAGCTCTTACAAGAATAAGGATCCTAATTCATTTTGAGTCGGCGCAACATCTATTTTTCTTCCTTAATTCTCTATTTGTTAGACGTCATTGCGGTAGCCATCGCCTATGTAGCCAACTGTTTAAGTAATCAGTTGATTAAATGATGTTGAACACGAGCCTAAACCTAGTGTTCACCAACATTTAAATCAACTGATTCAATATTTAATCAGTTCTTCACACTAATATTATAAAGGCGAAAGTTTGTGAGTGTGTGTTTATATGTTTGTTACTTCTTCACGCTCAAACGGCGGGACCAATTTTGATAAAATTTTGTATGGAGGTAGCTGACACCCTGGATTAACATATAGGCTACTTTTTATGCCGATATTCCCACGGGATCGACATTTACGCGAGTGAAACCTCGGGGCGCAGCTAGTTATGTCATATTTCCTTAACAAATTTGACATAAACCAACTGTTCAAATACCTAACCGGTGGTTTGAATCTCGGTGAGCACAGGCCTAAGAGTTTTGTAAAACAATCCTTTTCATTTCTCAACAATATACACGCAACTCCAAGTCGCCTTACAAAATACACGTTCATGTCAACGGAATGTTCCGAAAATCCTTACCCGTCGGAACAAAGTCACAGCGAGCTATTCCACTAACCCCCCTCAATTTGTCATAACGAGCCAAGCTATTTGACTTGCTATAACCGACCACCACTCACTGTAAACGCTTCCTGTTAACCGACAATTGTTTCACACCACAGTTCAAGTTTGAGAATTTATACAGGATTTCTTGTTCCTTATTCCGGGATTTCTATAACGAATTGTTTGGTTATGTTCTTTTTAGGGTTCCGAACCTCCAAAGGAAAAACGGACCCCTTATAAGATCACTTCGTTGTTTGTCTGTCAGTCAAGATCCTTTTGATCAAGAACGCGTGGAGTTATCAATTTGAAATTAACATCAAATATTTATATAATACAAGTTAAAAATTCTTAGACCTTTATATCCTACTTATGCGTATGAAGTTCCGGGTCAGCGGGATTGTCCGAAAGGGTTACCGCTGGCCCGGAACATAAAGGGCTAAGGAAGGAACACGGGTGGGTTTTAGTCAGTAAGAGTCTGACACTCCCTTCCGCTCCACCCAGAGCGGGAGGGGTCATTTGATGATTTCCCATCCGAAAAAAAAAAAAAAAAAAAAAAAAGCGTATGAAGTTTAATTAAAATCGGTTCATTCATTTCGAAAAACAAGGGCTTGAAAGTTTGTAAGAAATGCCGTACGGCGTAAACGCTCTTAACAGCAAAGGAAAAAAATTAAGTTAGGAAGAAAATAAAATAAAGTAAATGAAAATTAAAGGGGAGGCCCCTTTAATTTTCATTAACTATCGTCCATACAAGAAGCGTTTTTTATGGGCGTTTTTGCCTTGTGGTACGGAACCCTTCATTTGAGTTTTTTTTATAATATACCTACTCCTTTTAATTGAAATGTAATGAATGTAAATTAATGTATAGTCATCTCGCAGATAGATGACGTTGTTTAAGATTTTATTGCTATGCAATAAAGTTACTTATCTCGAAGTAAAATATAACCATGAAATGTATTACCACAAAATACAGAGAGTACAGAAGGCAATCACATGTACTCGTACGTACTTCACTTTTCATACCTACGCTCGGCAGTCGCGCTAGGGTTGTCAACTTTGGCTTATGCACAAAAAAACTATCGTGGTAGTGGCACTCGTATCTAGATGTTTGATTTATTGTTGAGCTTATTCTACAATATTAAAACAAAACAATAAACATACAATATAAATATAATATAATATAATACAATATAAAAGTTTACAGAACAAAAACATAATTATAAAATTTTACATTTGTCAATTTTCACTATCGAAAATCCCTAATAAATTCAAAACGGATTACCCTATTTACACAATTTATTTTGCCCTATTCGTTTTAGACCTAAACCTATCAAATGACACTAAAAACAACACAATATCTAATGAATAAATAAGTGAATTTACCTTACGAAAACAGTTACTTCGTTTATACTGATTCAAAATAGGAAACTATTACATAAATCGAGCCTAGATAGCCATTTTTTTGTTGCTCCATTTTTGCACTTCATAGACGCGTGTCTTAAGCGGATGGCACTCGCGCTCGCACTACTCCCAGCTTGTCCGAGATAAGGCGTCAGTGAGCGGTGTCTATGTGTGCGTTGCTCGAGCACACTTTGTATGTAGGTTGCCTTCTGTACTGTCAGTATTTTTTGGTATTACTTAGCTGCTTGACAAGGCTGTCGTAAGCTCTGAGAGAAAGGGTAACTGTACTAGCTGATGAGCTGGCAATCAGATAGAATGGCATTACTCAGAGACGATTGATTAGCCTCGCATAGAATGTTTACATTTTATGCTTGACTCAGTCATAGATATATTTATTACGATTTAATCAAGATTTTCTGGTTTTATCTTATCCAACCTATCGATTGATATAGAAATAGTTATAACCATTTCCATATGGTCCGATTATTTAATAAAAAAAACCAACATTGGCTTGGAGAAATACTATACAGGCAAGGATGGACGCACAAACCTGATATCAAAGATTCATTCTGTATACAAAAAAAAAGTCACACACGTAAAAGTTCATAAAAACACCGCCCAAAAACGTCTCTAAAATAAACAAGACCTGAACCAATCTCAGTAATATGAATGAATAATAACTACGGAGAATCACTATCAATAATTCATTGACTGAAATTGTCACCACAGATGCAGAGGATATAAATAATACCGCGTGACATGCATGCGTAGATGAGGAACGGTTCACTGTATAAGACATAGCGGGAAACCGCAGAGCTTAGCGGTGCTATTCTGTAAAAATCTCATCGTGAAAACTTAGGTGAAGTGAGCGTGGAGTGAGCTGTCAATAGTGTCACTACTCACTTCACCTAAGTTTTCACGGTGAGATTTTTACAGAATCGAGCGGCTGAAAACCAGAGATCTAGAGACTAATAAAATTCTAGGCGGGTAAAGTGCGTGAGCGCTTATTTTAGTCACAGACCGCTATTTAAAATAAGTTTACTATATGACATTATTTTGTGTCTAAAGCTATGATTTTGTTTATAAGTATGTATGTATGTATATATGTATTTATCTATGTATTAGTATTTATTCTTGTATTTTATAGTAATTTCCTAGTTATTTATCCCTTTTGTTGTACCTGCCATGTTTTGTCTCTGCATCACCCTAAGGTTGACTGGTAGAAAATGCCTCAGGCATTAAGTCCGCCTTTGTACAGTATTTCTTTTACTTGTGCATAAAGTGTTAATAAATAAATAAAATAAATTTCCTAGAAGAGCGGTGACCGCCATAAGTGGCCGTCATGTCCAAATTTTAATACATTGCGTTTTTTGACACCTAAACGAAAGAAAACATTGATCAACTTCAACAAAAAAAAATAATAAGCAAATGCAGAGTAGCCAATAGCCATAATATAAAATTCAAATGTGTCCGTCAACGTGAATTAAGAGAGAGAACGACGAGTCCCAAAGAGCAAGACACGTGTCAAAAATATAGCCTTTTATAACTTAAACGAGTATAATGTCCGAGTGGTCGTTAGCTTCAAGTGATGGATACTTGAGAGTAGCAATTGAGATCGCTGACGCAGATGCTGGGCGAGGATAAAGTCGCTAACTTTGAATTACCTCCTAACTTATGTTCTCTTTTCTGGGGCAATTTACGGAAAATATTGTGGCTATTGTCTGTAAAATATTCCCATGCTACCCAATAGAATAGCCTAGAATTTTGGGTTGGTACTTTGGCGTCATCTGTTATAGCATACAGGGTGGCGGGGACATCAACGCGAAACTTGTTACCAAAAATTCAGCACATGATTCTCGATCCCCTAGCGTAGAAATTATTCGCCGGTTATAAAAAAAAAATCTGCTGTTTCATAAAAATGCAAAACCTTAGCGGTTAAAATGCATGGAACAGCATTCCGCTTTTTCAGCATTTTTTTTTTTAATAACCGATGAAAATTTCAACGCCCCCTGCGATGAATTTTTTGGTTCAGAATCATGTACTGAATCCATTGTGTTAGTTTGCGATGCGAAAATTACACAATCATTTTGCAACACTCGAGAAAAGATAAAAAAGAGTCTTATTTTTTCCGTTATAAACTTGACAATGATTGATATCTTGCCTAAGCCTAAAAAAATCACAAAGTTAACCACAGAAGAGCAACACATTTTCGACTCCTTACCGTCTCTCTAGAGTCAACTTTAATCAATCTCAATTTAGACACATAAATGGCTGGATTAAACACCGAGTAGATAACCAATAGAGAGGTAACGTGTCAGTAAGATTGCGCCTACGTCAGACTTTTTGTAGCACCGATTTTTCCTCCGATTTTGTGACCGACTCAACGTACACGTCCGTCACTTTGTCTTCAACACAACGTCCTACCCTAGCAAGTGCATGCGGCCGACTGTCGGTGAGTAGGGTGCGTTAACTCATACGTTTCCGAACGTTCCATTTTTCACCGATAATAATCGGATCGGTCGGGATGCACCGATTTTATTTCAGACCGACTTTTTGTAGGACGTGTGCGATGCACTATTGCCATCAGTACGTTCTATTTTTCTCCTACAAAAATCAGACGTGGGCAAGCCTTAACGGTTTGATAAATAGCTATTCAAACGGAGTCACTAATATGAAGTACGCCCAATAACTTGACATCGGTAAAACTGACAGTGCAGTCAAGAATACTAGCGGCTAACTAATGCTAAAAGCTAAACATCTCATCTCCATTTACATCTTATTATCTTATATTTTTTTCTCTTTTAGTTTTCTTGTGAATTATTATAGACATACATTATTGACTTTGCCCGCTGTTTCATGAATTTAAGTTTTTAACACCTTCGTAGACACCCCCAGTGATGTGTCTATGACGCTTGACAGTATAGCTTAATTATTTGCCAGCTCATTTATTTTGACACAAGAATTACATCAACCTAATGAATGGATTTAAAATACGCCTCGTTAGAACTCCAATTGCTTACTACTCAATAAACTACAATCCATCACTATTATAAGTCTTACACATTTCGATATAATTTATTGATCTCAAGAACTCTTATTATTTCTGAAGCATTCCTATCTTTAGCAGAAACGATGTTCAGAATACTAGAGCTTAATGTAAATAAATGGATTTGTGAAGATACCGACTGAATTGTTATAAATTAAAATAGAAAAAGAGCGATTGGCTGTCAATAATGAAGTGATTTTTGATTCAGAGATAGGTAGTATCAGGAAAGTTAGTAGACTCTGTGAACATTGACGTGTAAATGTGGCGTCAAGCCTACGGTCTAGTGGGGATATGTCTGTCAATCAAACTGACATACATTATGTCTGCCATTCAAAGTATTCGGGGTACGCTTTTATATTTATTTTTGCCTCGAAATCTACTCCTTAGAGCTTTAAATTTTTTATACTCCCTTAATACATTTGTGGATGTCGTTTATCTTTATTAAGCCGAATATTGACGATTGTTTATTTGCAACCTCCGATATTCGGCTTGATAAAGACACGTTCCTTTGCATCCTTATGTTTATATTGCAATTGATAAATAAATAAAAACTTTATCCAGTTCCGAAAAACACGGTACACCGTACAATATAAAAAAACAAGGAGTAGCAGATTACAAGGTTTAGGTTGCTAGGTTTTTACAAATGCCCTGGACCTCACCCTAAGATTTCCTATGTCGTGGGGTCCAGTGATGCTATCCTCATTATTCTATATCGTGGCCCTTACCCAAAAGCTCAAACATTTCTATATTCACAGCCTCATCTACATTTACGAAAAATTCACCGAGTCCACACTCCCATAAAATTTACGTTTTCAAACAAAAAAACAAAACACCATCTTGTTCTTTATTATTCGAACCACGGTTGTGGAATATCCTATTGGCCCACTTTCAACCCCAACTATCCATTTCCCAGTATCCGCCTTTGTAAACAGTTGTCCAAACAAACCTGATTTTGCCCGGAATACTTTCTGTCCAGTCGCATTGTTAGCGGACTGTGAATTCAAAACCCTGTCCAACTATTCGGCTTTAAAGGGTTGAATAATTACCGGTGATTTCGTTTTTCTTTTTTACGTGTCCCGGGTTTGAATAAACTAATTTATTTTTGGATTTAGGTTTAAGAAAAACCATTGACTAATTCACTTGTAGGACATATCTTTCTTAGTACTTTACTGAGATCTATTTATTCTCGGTTCCTATACTTACTAATAAATACTTTGTTAATAGGTAATACGGGCTGGTATCAGCAACACCACGTCAAAGCGCGTATTTTGCGTATTTTGTTACTAATGGATAGAATGGATTTGTTGTCCGAAACTGAATAAATAAATAAACAAAAATGAATCGTTTTGCTTACCAATGGTACTCGTAGCATGTTTTATTGCCAAACTAGGCATATAAATTGATTCGTAAGCTAATTTTAGCTACTTCCAGTTGGGGGGGGGTCAACTGTGCAAAGCTTGTGAGGTCTTTACTTCATAATTGGTAACGATAGCAGTTTTAAATTTTAACTCCGTAAATTATAGACATCGGCCATAAATCGTTATGTTTACTCACCCTGGAAAGAAAAAGAAAACTTATATTAATTTTTGAATGAGTCAGTGTATCTGCAAAAATAATAAAACATGAAATCAGAGGATCCAAAGAAGATTGTTTTTATTAAAAAAATTGGTATCCTGAACGAACAAGCGTCAATTGAGAAAAGGACTCAACGCTATAAATAAAATATTCAGCTAATTCTTTTTTGTCATTTTCCTGGTAGCCCTTCTGCTAACTACCAGGATTTCAGAGGCACAAAGGAGTCAACTAAACTATGCGTAAATCGTAACTTGATTGCGGATAGAGTTACCAACTTTTATACCAAATAGGTATAGTATTTTCGAAGCCATTGCCTTTTAAAATATAGTAGGCAGATGGGGGAAAAAAATGTAAGTGCATAAGTACTTTTGCTACTTTGAGCCTTTATTAACAGGTTGTTTATTACGTCCCAAAACGATTAATCATAACAATCTAAATTAAGTTTTATACAAAATACCATTGAGATTAATACTGGGCCTTTCACGCACAATGGTCCACTAAAGGACTAAGTGCGGAAACTAAACCCATAACATAGAATACTGGGCCTATTGCGGTCATCTCGCCATTTTGTACATGCGAACTACTAATCACACTGACGTCACCCAAAATCCTGCATCTCGCAAACAGAGTTTACCGCGCAACTAGCATATAGGTCGTAAAACGTCCCGAATCTCAACATCAATCGTGGGACAGTTGCCCACCAGACACCCGTCTGTCTGATCGGAGGATCCTCTCCTTCCTGAGTGAACCTTACACCCTGTTCCTCATACCTCTATATAGTAGTTTCACATACAAATTTTTTTTCTTAGAAATAATAGAATTTAGGCCTCTAATATAGCAGGAATATTATATAGTAGGCTTGGTAAAACTTGGGTACAAATACTACGCAAAAGATGTTAATCTTTTGTTAGGCATGGCTTATGTCTATCAAAGACCAAATAACTAAAGACGTCTAAAACAGTAGGTACCAGGGTGTCAGAATCACAAAGGAGTTGAACTAAACGGCACGTGACCATCACACGACGCGTACCCCGCGTCACGGGTTCCTGATTGAGATTGATTCAATCCAGTTCATGGTTATATTATAAGTCACATGTCTCTTGTTCATTGTCATTTATATTATTGTTTCGCGTCCTTTTACTGTTGTTGTGAAGATCGATTTTTTACTGACTTATAGACAACCTTGTGACTTTTGGAATATCATAGTCTAATTGAAACCAGACGGGTAATTATCCTAATTTTAAAACGTTCTCAGTCTCAATCTGTCAAAAATGCCATAGGTACCTCTAATTTCCCTAAATTTTTTGACAAGTTTTTACCGACTTCAAAAAAAAGGAGGTTATCAATTCGATACGTATGTATGTAATATTATTGGAATTGCATTATATTCACATATGACAATCTACTAAGGCTTCCAAACAAATATACAAAATTTCATAGACGTATGTATGTATGTATGTATGTATGTATGTATGTTTGTCCACGCATTTCTCAGCAACTATTAATCGGATC
Source organism: Oligia latruncula (assembly GCA_948474745.1). Classification (NCBI taxonomy): domain Eukaryota; kingdom Metazoa; phylum Arthropoda; class Insecta; order Lepidoptera; family Noctuidae; genus Oligia; species Oligia latruncula. Next base: position 5,833,175 of record OX419693.1, on the reverse strand, counting down.
GTGACCATTTTTTTTGTATTAGCTTACATTTACTTCAACTTAGGGCACAGTGCAAGTTTCATCAAAATCGGTTCAGTAATTTTCAAGATATGGACTAATACGTGTAAGTGTGACGGCCTGGCGAATTGATACGAGCTACGGGTGTAGTGTCAAAGGGAAAATATCTCAAAACCTTGGTCAAATTCTAGTGCAAAAACTAAAAATTACGAAATAAAAAGTAATTTAAAAAAATTAAACCGACTTCAAAAAGAAATCAACTCAAAATTATGAAATAACTTTAATTTCGGAAGTCGGTGGCAAAAAACTAAAATACAGATCCCAAGACACCGACTTCCGAAATTAAAGTTATTTCATAATTTTGAATTGATTTCTTTTTGAAGTCGGTTTAATTTTTTTAAATTACTTTTTATTATCATTGATTGTCGCTGAGATGAGATTGCGGCTAGATTTTGAACGTTTTTAAGTACAGGAATTGCCCTTCTGTTCTAATATTTGGAAGATGGAATTGAGAAACTTTTTTATGAAGATTTTGGCGGGATGAGCTGGACTTTAACAAAAAGTGGTGTTTAGCAACCCAGCCAATCCGATGGAATGGGCTACTATGGTCTATATTTAAGGGGTTCATCGATCTGTTGTTAATATCATAAGATATTCATCGCTAGTAACTGAACAGGCACCTTTCCATCCGAAACATAGCGTTACTGCAGTACCTACAAATAGAGCTCCTAATTAACAGCTATGTGTAACCATTTGTTAATCCGATTACGAAACCTAGCTAATGATCAAGGCCCGGCCATTACTCGGCTGCAATGGAAAAGGCTTTCAATTCTCATTACCGAAACGAATGAAGTGAAAAATCCATTCCGAATAACCGACGCATGAAGAAACGAAGGAATTACTAGGTAAAAGCCTGCACATTCGGCTTGTGAAAACCACGGCCATATTTATTTTATTACTAGCTGCGCCCCGCGGTTTCACCCGCATACCTTCGTTTCGATCACGTGGTAATATCGGGATAAAAAGCCTATATGTTAATCCAGGGTGTCAGCTACCTCCATACAAAATTTTATCAAAATTGGTCCAGCCGTTTGAGCGTGAAGAAGTAACAAACATATAAACAAACACACTCACAAACTTTCGCCTTTATAATATTAGTGTGATAGTGTGATTATTATGAGTCTGTGTTGTCCCACTGCAAGGCAAAGGCTTCACTTCCCTCTTGCATATCCTCTTCCGTCTTCTATGGCCATACTTATACTATTCGAAGCAAGTGGCGTCATCTAAAATGACGCTTGTACAAGATTCTCAAGAAGCTCTTTCCACACTAATTGCTCGGTTCCTATAAACAAAATAGAATCGTTTTGATTACCAATGGTAGCATTTTTATAGCCGAACTGAGCACATTTTTTGTTTTTTTTTTCATTGTTCTAACATTGTAGAAGCAACAAGAATAATGTACCCAGGATTTTGTAATATCTTGAGGAGTGTCCATGGAGTTTCTTGCCCGTTCTTCTCCTTTTAGCTTCAACTTTCTGACTAACTGACCGACTATTTAATTCTGACAATTCAAAAGTGCCTGTACCTACATGGTTTAATTGAAATAAATGCTTTGAGTTTGAGTATAAATAGTTTCGTAAGCTAATTTTACCTATGACAGCTACTTGCATGGATCTACTAATGGTCAATATTGGTAAAGATACAATACAAGAGTCTTAATTTTAACCAATAACGGGCCGTAAAATAAAGGAATCTGCCGTAACGCCATCTGCCACGCGGAATGCTGGACGCGACTTTTCTAATGATAAAGTCACGCAATATCTATATCTGTGGTTACGCAGAACATGTTATTTGACACAATCATCGCGAGTGAATTTCGCCCCAGTTTGGTCACAACTTAAATGCCGCTGCAACTTCAATTGACAAGTAACGAGTTTAATGAGACAAAGGCCAAAAGTGACCAACGTTTTTGTAAGGTACCTATATACTCGGAAACATATTGGTTAATCTATAACCATTAGCGCTGTGTCAAACCCGATTAAAACTCAAAGACGCCGATTGGCAAGGTTAATAAGTAATTATTTAGTGTGAAGTAGCGCGAGCGTAGCAGAAACAATTCGTCTTCAAGGACTTTGTAGTTTTGTTGATACTTCCTGATTTCATCAATTATTTGAGGGTATTTGCTCATTTGGATGGTGTACCTAAATCTTAGGATATTATCACGTTGTTTTTAGGCTATGCCAAATTTAGATGTAGGTAAAACATGTCCTGACACCGTGTCACCACCTACTGAAATGCTAGTACAGACTGATTAGGTATTTACACAGTGCTACTCAAAAATATTTAAGAAATTAGCTGGCCGCACGGTTTCACAGGTATCGATCCGATCATAAAAAGTATCATAAATTCTTTGTCGTAATTCAGGCCATGGTTTACACATGTGCCAATTCATCCAAATAACACAGGAACAAACAAAAAAAAATAAAATCTTTTCTCTTTATAATATGAGTTAATATAACAAGAAAAACATCGTGTTTACCAGTGTTTTCTTTCCCTAGCTCTGTAATTGACAAATAAAATTATATTCTGAATATTCCTTTAAAAACATCGGAATCTATTAGGTTTGAAAAAAAACTGGCCAAGTGCGAGTCGGACTCGCACACGAAGGGTTCCGTACTACAAGGCAAAAACACCGGAAAAAAACACGTTTGTTGTAAATAAATATTTTTTTTATTTTTAGTATTTGTTGTTATAGCGGCAACAGAAATACATAATTTGTGAAAATTTCAACTGTCTAGCTATCGCGGTTCTTGAGATACAGCCTGGTGACAGACAGACGGACAGACGGACAGACGGACGGACGGACAGACGGACGGACAGACAGCGAAGCCTTAGTAATAGGATCCCGTTTTTACCCTTTGGGTACGGAACACTAAAAAACAATCGATATAGGATTTCAATTAAATCACCCGCAGAGTAACGATAAGGCCTCAATTCTATAAGGCGCCTACTTTTCGCACTCCCCACTCAAGGATTAAGTTTTACTTGGCAACCTACCAATCAAACCCGGGAATACTGCAGACAATTCATTTTCTGAAGGAGCATTTACACAGCCAGTGACTGCTCAAGCAAGTTCAAGGTGGAACTGATTACTGGCGAGAGCTTTTGGGAATGTAGGTCCCTCTTAGGCGCATACCAGTGTGTGCGAGCTTACTTGGAGCAATTTTTATTGAGATTCCAATGTCACTACGCTATTCGTAATGGAATATAAAGTTATGACAGTGCCCGATGAAAATCGTTAAGTTCAAACGGACTCGCCGAGTATTGTGTAAGATAAATACGAGAAACGGAGTCGTGGATAAAATATATTCTAATAAATACTGCAGAAATGGAATGAGGAAGATTTCTCTCGTACATTCTTCAAGAAAGAAAGAATTTTTGTTTTCATTCCGGATTGGTATTTCGTTGTAATTTTTCTGTAAGTATTTAATCTTCAGAGGTATGAAAATATTAACGACCAGCAATAACACTAGTAAGTAAATATTTAACTTAGGGCTGATTTTTCGATCATCTGATAACTTTATTCGAGGGATAAGTTTGAAATTTTTACAGTTATTTCCTCAGACCAAATAAAAACCAAGACAGAGGGCTGTCAACAGTAAAGTGAAGCCGGTTTCGTAAACATGTATGCACATAGTGAGGTGTAGTTTGATTGTAAATGGTTGTAAATGTGTGCGTGTGAGCGTGTGTGCACAGAGCGGAGGTGTAGTTTTTGCATGCTTCACTGCATTGTTCTCAGCGCTATGTCTTGACTTTTTATTTGGTCTGAGGTTATCTAATCGTATATATATTTATAAAATTCAAAGTCCTGACTGACTGATATATCAACGCACAGCCTAAACCGCTGGTCCTAGAGACATGAAATTTGGAGGGTGTGTTCTTTGTGAAGAGTAGGTGTCCACTAAGAAAGGGTTTTTCGTCTCCACCCCTAAGAGGGTGAATGGGGGGAGGGTGAAATTCCACGCGGACGAAGTCGCGGGCAGAAGCTAGTTTCATACAAAAACTGTCAAACGTCAATTTTATTCCTCGAATAAAAGTTATTTGGCGATGCCCTTACTTAAATAAAAACAGTTATTGCGATACTTTTTTACTTTGATTTATTGATTAGGTTTTTATTTGCGCATTGACGTGGAGTTGCGGAAACCAGCCCGTATTACCTATTCCATATAGGAAGCCCGGAAATCAGGAATATGTACAAATAGGTAATCAAACACGGAACTTTTACACATGGAGTCATCGTTACTGTAAGTTCGCGCCACGAAATCAAAGACGAACCATTTTATTCAATAAACTAACTTCTGTCCGCAACTTCGTCCGCGTAAAATTTTTGCTGAACTGGGCCTTTTTGGTGTAGCCGTGAGGCACACTTTCCTGCTAATTTCTTACATCGGATTTTACACTGTCTATTTGATTTTTATTTATTGCTATCTGGGGCCCTAAAAAGGCCACTTTGGCAGAATCATAAAAGGATAACATAATGGACAGTTAACCGTTAAGTTAATCGTATCAAATCCCATTGGTGAAGCACTTTTCAGTTTTTTTTTTTGCTGTGTGGTAAAATACCAATCAATCCGATCCAAATCCAATCCCAATCCCTTTGATTATACCTACGTAGTGCAGCGAAAAAAAAAAGAAAACACGGACTGGCTTCGCCAAATTACGATTCATAATGTTATCCTTTTATGATTCTCCAAAGTGGCCTTTTTAGGTCCCCTGATGTATGTATCTGGTGTATTGTGTCCTTTAGTCTTTGCTAAATCAATGTATTTTCTTTCTTTTCCTTCTTTGTTCCCCCGACCCACCCAGTCGCATCGCCTGCCCGCGCCATTTGTTCGTATTCGCGTTAGTTCTTGACTGCCCCGTTGGTCTCGTGGTCGCAAGCGCGACTGCTGAGCGTGAGGTCCCGGGTTCGATTCCCGGGTCGGGCAAAGTGTTATTGAGTTTTTTCCATTAGGAATTTCTTAGTAGCAGCCCGGAGTTTGGAAGTTGGCGGTGTGATACCCCCGTGCCTCGGAAAGCACGTAAAACCGTTGGTCCTGCGCCTGATCTCTCTCCGGTCGTGTCGGATTGCCGTCCCATCGGACAATGAGAGTGAGGGAAGAGGGAGTGCACCCTGTGTCTGCGCGCACACTTGTGCACTATAATATCTCCCGCGCCGAAGGCTAGTCTCCGTTGAGATTGGCCGCCGTGGCCGAAATACGGTCTGGAGGACTTTTTAGTTCTTACCTTTTTGCTCGGCTCCTAAGAGTCCTAGCGTGATTATATATAACCTATATGATATTAAATAGCCTAAACCTTCCTCGAGAATTGGGCTATCAATGCAAAAATAATTTTTCAAATCCGACTTGTATAATTCTAGAGATTAGCGCGTTTAAATAAACAAACTCTTCAGCTTTATTTGTATAGACATAGATTTTCTCGTTAGCTATTCCTGTCACATTTTCACGTCGACTTCACTAGAAATGCCAACCTGTGATTTTTTACACACACACATTTTTCTGCAAATATATGTAGGTATCCTGGAATCCCGACATTATTTGAAGTTCATTGTTTGAACAAAAATAAAATCGTGAACCGAATACTAACGTCTAAAAGCTCCTAAAACAGGCGCGACACGCGATATAATCGCGCGCGACACAAAGGCACCGCTCGTTGCGCGAATTGCGGTGCCTTTGAGTCGCGCGCGATTTTATCGCGTGTCGCGCCTGTTTGACGGAGCCTTTAAATAAAGATGACACCACAATCAGAAGTTTTGTATAAACGTCAACATAGTAATGTCGCATTGTCATCAAAATAGCTCAAAGACTTCTTTTTGGTGACAAATCGCTTGTCTAGACAGTTTCATATTTGGCGTTGTTGTTCTATATAAGTTACAAAATTAACACAATGTGTTGATTTGACATCTTATTTATACACGACGCGTTGATTTATTGGTTAGGAACTTAGGACCAAGTGCGAGTCGGACGCGTACGCGAAGTACTAAATACCTACAGAAAAACCGGATCAAACCGGAATGAGAAAGTCTATAGTCAAAAAATCAATGGTAAAATAAAGATAAAGATTTAAAGTGGTTTCCCTTCAGGGAACCACTTTAAATCTTTAAGATAGATTATTTTACACAAAGGAAAAATTCCTTTATTTTTAAAAAGAACTAAAACTGCATTCACCGATTTCTCGACAAGCTTACCTAAACCGGGAATCGAACCAGCTTAAAAAAAAAAAAAAAACACGCTATTTTATTTCACTAGTCGCTACAGTCAGTGTTATGTTAAAGATAAATAAAATAGCGAGTTTTATTTTTTTTAAATGTCTGAAATCTTATAACTTTCTCGACAGATGTTTTGTAATCAGAAACGGAATATGTTATCATTTATTATCATCATTGTTTTGATCTTGGACTGGATTGAAAAATGTTCTTTGCACGATGTTCATAAAATGTTGTCGATAGTTTTAAACCTCATAGTCTATTGAAACTCCGTAGGTACAACGCTAGCCCAGCTCAAGGTCAAAGTTTTATAAGAGAGGTGCGTTCGACTGTACCTACCCAAAAGAGGTCTAGGTAAAACACCCTAACAACAATGTATTATCCTCATCTGCCTAGCCTTTTGCCAACTATCTTGGAGCAGACTTCCAGTCTTACCAGATGCAGCTGAATTCCAGTATTTTAATTGGAGCGACTGCCTATCTAACCTTCACTACTCAGTTACTGGGTAATACGATACCCGTTGGCAAAACTGGGTGTCAGACTTTCGGGCTTCTAACTACCAGTAACGACAGACAAGAATCTACGAATTACAGCCGGGACCAACTGCTTAACGTGCTTTCCGAGTCATTTATTCTTGAAGCTCGACCCGTTCGGCTGTTATTATTTACCAACGAACCCCTCTTCCAACATTGTATATCCTCATTAACACATTATTCGCAGACGCGATAGTAGGTCTGTACTTATAGACTTTCACTGCAGACACACACTTTCTCCTTTTTGTTATTGACACAATAAATTCAGCAGGAATCACATTTGCCTAGCGTTTTTCCCAACTATGTTGGGGTCGGCTTCCAGTCTAACTGGATGCAGCTGAATAACAGTATTTTACATGATAATCTGAGTCAGAGAACTCAGAGATAAAAATAACTGTGGAACGCATACGAGATGGAGTAGCCCCCATCTCATATGCGTCAGGCATCAGACGATACGCTAAGAATAATATAATAATCTACATCCAATGTTCAAAAATGTCACTGAACATTCTACGGATCTCCTACGGAGCTTCATACGTATTTCATTCAAGTCCAGCAACGCCTTTTGTGTGTTCTTAAATTGTATGCATACATGCAAACTGCACTATTCACTGCCTCAGTATAAATACATTTTAAACCTATCCTAAAATTACATAGAATAATTCATCAGTGTTTTCAATAGGAACATAAATACTTCCAACAACGTTTGCCAGACCAATTAACGGGCGTTAAATGTATTAACCACAAAATATAGACATATTTTATATTGGGCATTATTACGTACATAATGCCTAGCCTTTCCCGAACTATGTTGGGGTCGGCTTCCAGTCTAACCGGATGCAACTGAATACCAGCATTTTACACGGAGCGACTTCGTATCTGACTTCCACAACCCAGTTCTTGAGTCACACGATACCCCTTGGTAAGACGTTATTAGACTTTCGGACTCCTGACTACACGTGACGACTGTCAAAGATCTACGAATGACAGCGCGACTAACGGCTCAATATCCTTTCCAGGCACGTAGGGGTCTCGATATGTAATTGATGGTCACCCATCCACGCAATGACCGCAGCAAACGTAGCTTAACCTTCGATCGACATGTGTAGCTGTTATCATTTAGCCACGAGCCGCACAAAGTTACCATACAATTGAATGATGACAACCAATTAAACAATACTGCAAAATTTTGGTAGGTACTTATCCTTTGTTAGCAACTCTTTGCGATTCGACGTGATCCAAACGCTAACGAACGTAGTACGGGAGCTGGGTACGAAAACTACTAAATATTATTCTCGAAATCTTTTACGAGATATTTTTACTAGAAATCCCGCAGTCAATTTGAATCTGCATCAGATTTTCTTGGTTGAAATGGTAAGCTTGTTTTTGCGGCTGCGCTTTTTGATCGTCTGATATTAAAATATGATTTCGTAGTAAAATTCAAATGGATTTAATTAAGTAGTCTCCGCCAGAAAAATAAAAACCGAAGGAATATCCTTCGGTTTTTCCAGTTAGTACAATTTGAATGCTTTTATCAAAACAAAAGCAGTAAGTAGCCGTATGTCCATCTAATCTTCAGGGATGAAACCCACAGTTCAATTAAATGTTTACACAAAAGAAAATCTACACAATTCGGTCAAAAACCACACGTGAATGAAGCAATCCTTTTAAACGAAACCGAACGGAGTCAATTCAATGTCCATTTAATTTTCTACAAAGCTCCTGGCGTACCGAAAGTGAGCAAAAACAAAATGGCTAACGCACGTCATTTCGTTAATTGGGATAGAAACCAAGGCCAGATGTGCAATATCGACGGCGATTTTTTTCATAATTGCAGGGACAGACCCAACGAATTAACCCGAATCTCTCGCCGCCTCCATTTACGAACCCTAATATATTACACCTTATGAACTACTTTCTTCGTTAGTTGTAGATATACGTCCCATTTAATCTTATAGAGTGTAATCTTAGGTATATTGAAGAGAGAATTGGTTGCAAATGACCGTTGTCCTTGATGATTAGGAAAATTGAAGTTACATTTTTCAAAATGGTTCTTGGTATTTTAGTGCCTATCATTTCGGAACCAACTCAACAAAGTAAACCGTTTATTTCCGTGAATTTCCAGCCTTGAAATCCTTAAAGCGCATAAGCAATAAAAAAAAACCGGTCAAGAGCGAGTCGGACTCGCGCACCGAGGGTTCCGATACCTATACCTAGGGCCTATATTCGTCAGAGAATTTTAACACCGTGCACTACGGTGTAGAATATTGCAGTTTTATGTCAGTGCCATCTCTTGACCGATAGTGGAACTAATGTAACTTGTGTTAATGATTTCTGAAAAAGTATGATATAATAATAATAAGATTTTATTTTCTCACCACAATATTATAAAAGTACTTATGTTACATGGTATCAGACTCAGATATCATTTTAATATTGTGGGAGACTGGTGCCTAAACTAAGCTCTAGGCCTGTATTTCAGGACACCAGGTCTCCGCCCTTTTACAAAAAGATACATTTAATTTTGTTATGTACTTGTACACTGACAACCAATCAACATTTTAAAGATTGATGGCTCGAGTGGAAATTTTAAATTTTAAAGTATATATGAATATAAACTAAGCTTTTGTTAATTAGGTTATTTGTGTGTGGAAGTGTGTGTGTGGGGGTGTGTATGTGTGTGGGGGTGTGTATGTGTGTGGGGGTGTGTATGTGTGTGTGTGTGTGTGTGGAGTGGTGCTGGTATGTGTGAGTGACATGTTGGTGTGTGCATATGTTGGCGCTTTTATGGGCGTTCGTGACAGAATGATTGTGTTATTTATTATATATTATGTGACTTATAGGTAACTTTAAGACTTGAGAATGATGATGTAAGCAGGTTTGTATTTTGTATGGTTATAGCTATATCTGATATTACACCATAGAGGTAAGTATGTTTTCGGTATCCTCATAATTTAGTTGTTCTAGTAAGGCAGTAACCTTCTTTTTGCACATAGTTTTAGTGAGGTTAACTATAGGTGACATCCTGTTTATTTTATTATATAGAAAACCACCTAGGTGGCAAAAAAACCGCTTTGAAAATTGTGTAGTAGATTGGTGCATTAGACGGCGGTCTACGGGGTTGTACCGTCTTTTGCGATGTGAGGCCGTGGGATGATAGGTAAGTAATGAGTGCTGTTTTAATACGATATGAAGGATAAAGAGTTGACGCACTGTCAAGACTTTAGCCTTCTTGTATAGGAGCTCTGTGGGATACCGGTATGGCAGGAATGAAGACACCTTTAAGATAGCTCTTTGGGCTCTCTCTAATTCAATTATTGTAGTTTTCGGAGCACCTCCCCAGACAGTGATACAATAGGTTAACAGTGACTGAGCAAGGGCAAAGTATACTGATTTCTTTAACTTGTCATCAGCTACTCGTCTCAAGGTTTTGAAAATATATATTAGCTTGCGTAACCTGGTTTTAAGTGTATCAATGTGTTCCTGGAATCTAAGAGCACCATCGATTATAACTCCCAGATATTTAACGTGTCTAGTGCCTCGAAGGTGAGTGCAGGTACACACAGTGTTATCGTGCGGTTCTGGACAATCGTGTGTTATTATTGTGTAGGGCGCTGAGGAGTTTGGGACGTTACCATTTGCTCTAAGAGAGAAGGTCAAATAATTGGTTTTCTCCACATTGAGTGTAAGAACATTACTGCGTAACCAATTTGACACTATATTAAAGCCCGATTGCGCGTATGAAAAAACTTCGTCCCATGTATCAGCGCTAAAGAGGAGCGCCGTGTCATCTGCAAATGTTATGATCTTACCCCTGGGGAGTGTGAGCATACCCAGGTCATTAATATATATAAGGAACAGCGTGGGACCTAACACGCTTCCTTGAGGGACGCCGTATGAGACTGCTCGTTCGTCACTAATGTGTTCGTTTATTTTAACGCACTGGGTACGCTCACTCAAGTAGTTCTCAAAAAGTTTAAGTTGAACCCCTCTTATTCCCAAATTCTCCATTTTTTGGATAAGAATGGGCACAGAAACCGTGTCAAATGCCTTAGCAAGGTCTAAGAATATGCCTAGCACCTTTTCTCCCTTGTCCAGGTTGGTGACAACATAGTTTGTCAAATCATGTACTGCGTCGGACGTTGATTTGCCAGACCGAAAGCCGTATTGTGTTGGAGATAGAAGATTATGTTTTTCGAGATAATCAACAAGCCTATTGTTCATTATCCTCTCTAGAACTTTTGACAGGGCAGGCAAAACAGCTATGGGTCTATAATTGCTGACACGGCTTCTGTCCCCACTCTTGTAGATCGGGTGTATGATTGATCTTTTAAAGACTTTAGGGAATATACCTGTTGAGAGAGCTAGGTTACAAATGTATGTAAGCGGGGGCACAATGGTGGCTTTATGTTTTTTAATAATACTACTTGATATTCTATCCCATCCCAGTGCACAATCGCTACGAAGGGACATTATTAATTTTTCAACCTCATCTTCGTCTGTAGGTAGCAAAACCATTGATTGCAAGTTCTTATTATTAATAACTTTGATTGGTTCTGGTGGGCTTGTTATTTTTTCCGCGAGCTGTTTGCCAATATGAGCAAAGTAATCGTTAACTGAGTTTACCGATGTTTTTGGGGTGGGTGACAGAGTTAGGAGATGAGATGGAGCTTCTTTCTTTTTAGTCCTGTTTGTCAAATTATTTATTGCAGCCCATAGTTGCTTGGGGTTTGTTCCTGCTTTGCTTATTTGATTCTTTTCATATTCTGTTTTTATTTTCTTTAATAATTTGTTGCAGAAGTTTCTGTATCTGGTAAAGGTTATTTTTAGATCATCATTATCTGGCGCTTTTTTTAATTTTTTATGCAAATTGTCTCTGTGTCGAACACAGCGAAGAAGCCCTGGGGTTATCCATGGTTTCATAATTTTTTTACGGTTAGGTACTTTGGCAGTTTGTGAATTGGTCTCTATAGCTCGCCCTATTAGATTAACCATAGTTTCTGCTGCTACATGAGGATCTCGATTGTTGTAGACTTCACTATAGTCTAGCTGCCCAAGGTCTATGTCTAACTGGTCGTGATTGACCCGTATTACCGTTTCTCTCATAGCCGTATTAGTGGTTTTCTTTGAGAGAAACAGCAAGACCGTATCGTGATCGGTCAGTGCAGAATGGGCAACAAGTGTAGAAGCAGGCCGCTGACTTTTTAAGGCAAAGTGATCAAGACATGCTTGTTGTCTAGTGGGCAGTGTATGGGCAGGCAGTAGACCATGTGATGCCAACAGGTTTAAGTAGTTATGCTTGTTTGGGTCACGGCATAGATCATGGATATTAATGTTTATGTCTCCACAAATTATTATATTATTGTAGCGTGCAATATTGGTTAAGGTATCATTTAATGAATTTAGAAAGTTAGTGATGTCTTTATAGCCTGGAGGTCGGTATATTGCTAGGAGTACTGTATTTTGATCTACTTTTATTTGGAGACAGTTGGCATTTAAGAATATGGGTTCTTCTACGGAGACCTTGAGTTCCTTCCTAGCATAAACAACAACACCCTCATTTTGTGTAAGATTGCTGATAGTGCTAAAGCGATCATAATTGTCCAAATCAGGTATGTTGTGTGTACCAGGAAGCCAGCACTCTGTTAATACAATAATATCCCATTCAATTTTTGTTCTAGCTAGGATTGTGTAGAAGCCTGAAATATTTTTAGTAATACTACGGATATTTTGATTTAGTATTTTGAGTGACACGTTTGGTTTAAAATTAGGCGGAACACAGTTGTCAAGGTCACAGGTCGCAGAGTCAGAGACAGAGACTGAATCGATGTTTTGCATGTTGTTCTCTAAGTTATCGAATTTTAACGTTATATTTTTCAATGTTCAATATTTTATTATTACTTTTCGTTGCGTGTTGCAAAGTTGGTACAACTACGACGCAGATAATGGTTCTACTATGGGGAGATGATTTATCAACATAATGTGTTCTTGTAAACCGCCCGAGCAAGTAATTAAGTGTAAATATGAGGTATGTGTGATGTATAATATAATGTATAGTGTGTACTTTATTTGTGATTGATAATAAAGAGCTGTTTGTATATTTATGTGACTGTATTTGGGTTATTTTTAGTACAATTTTGAAGTAATAGTGTAGATATGTGTAAATTAGTTGTTGGTTAGTAGTATTTTGATTAGTTATATAAATTCTAAACAAGACAATTTTTAATTTTGCCAATTTAAACAAGATAAAGTATAATAAAATGCAGGAGCTTAGTCACTTTTGTTTACGCAATTTTTTCAGATCGTCTTCTGATTTGATTAATCGACTGGGCATACCTTGCTTCTCGCGCACGTATACCTTTCCATTTGCCGTCCAGCATTGTTCATAGTCACTATTCTTTATAAATTCTCGTGCTAGGTAATAAAGACGTCTTGTCATGGCGGTGAGGACTTCAGAAATGTACAACGGATGTTTAGGGCACTTTTCGTGCAGATGCGTAGTGTTGAGACGATTTTCTTTGTTTTTCTTGTTGTAGTTTTTAGTAGACGTCAGAAATTTTTCTTTCACTGCAGGTGACGAAAATTCCACAATAACCATACCAGTTGACTCTGTCTTGCTCTTCAGGCGGAAGATATTTTTAATATCATTCTTCTGCAAAGGCTGGCTGATGACGTTGCCGAGTTTCTGGACTGTGTTTGTGAGGGTTTCACTGGTTTCAGGCTCTGAGGTAGGAATGTTTTTTATTTCAATCGAACTTGCTTTCAGACTTTTTTCCAAGAAATCAATTTTCTGTTCCAGCGCGTTTATTACTGTCTGGTGTTTGCTGCACTCTGCCTTTATGTTAGTTATATCTACAATAGCGTCATCATATTTATCCGACAAAAATGCCATTGACTTCCGAATTTCCTCATTTTGCAAACTAATTTCTGAATTTTGTGTACTAATGGCCAAGTTTTGAGATCTAATATCGTCTAAAGCAGACTGTAGGATATCCATTTTATCACTTTGATGCGTTTGTTTTGAAACTAGCTCGGTAATCATAGTCTTCATTTCCTTCATCATGTTTTCCATACGCTCCAAATCATCGTGTTCCCGTTTTCTTTTTCTCTGGGTTACATTAACATTATCGTGCGTAGATGTGGATAATGTTGTAAGATCCGGTTCGGAGGTATAATGGGGTGATGCTGGACTTTTAGGAGGAGAGTGTCGCATCATCATTTTTAGTGTTACAGGGTATGGTATCTGTGACGATTATTAGATAGGTTTTGGCAGTCAAAATTCGAATAAATAATGATCAGGTGGCATGCGTTAACTGGATAAATTAATCGCCCTTACTCACTCAGTTATCATCAAGTTTTTTGCGATGCGCAGGAGCGGGCGAGTTCCAATACAGCTGTCTTTTTATTCCACGTAATACGAAGTACAGCCGAGTGTAGTCGACAATGCGCAGTGTGTCGGTGAAGGTCGTTCAATGACCTCGGTACGTCGCTTTAACTGTCCGTTGACACGATGACTCATGCGCCTCATAGGTGGGTGTTATACTTTTTGCAATCGATATTGTTTAAAATCGTGTTTATTCATTATCCACTTGATGGATTTAAAAACAAACTTGAACACTATTTAGCCCGTACACTTATCCACACAACAGAATGTTTTTTTATACTAGTAATTGACTTTTAACACTAATTAAGCATTCAATTATGCGAGCACAACTAATTACGTGTTGCCGCGCGTACGGTAGGCGAGCGATCCAAAATATATAATAATATAAATATATCTAGAGACTTCGCTTGATTTTTCCTGTAATCTTTACATAAAATTCTATCACATAGAATAATTTTAGATTTTTCTCTTTGCAAACTTCGGAGATATGGGGGAAATGTATTTTTTTTACATTTTTCATCAAAAGTCGAAAACTGTGCGGGCTAAAAAAAAGAAAAAATGTTTGAGAATGTGCAAACTGCGCTCTTTCATATGATACCTCACATGCACAAGTAGGCCCACTTCGAGTTTTTCAGACCCCCTTTCAGTCCATGTTGCAAAAAATATACATAAATTTTTATTTCTTTTTTATTTTCAAAATAGTTGGGCAAACGTAGTACGTCATCTACAACTATTTCAAGTTGATAGCATTAGTAGTTCTTGAGATATCCAGCTGTGTGCTGTGACAGACAGACAGACTGAGTCTCACCATAAGGGTTCCGTTTTATCATATCGGTACGGAACCCTAATAAAGAAACATTCAAAATTTTATAAGGCCATAATTTCCGGACGTAATATTAAAATCTGACGTCAGACAATTCTCATTCTTTTATCGTACTCAGTTCTATTCGACATAATACAGGACTATCCACTGCAGTAGCGATTTATTGAACCGCTATTGAGAACCCTAAATCATATTTATTGTCCAGCTACATGCGTATTCTGTATCTCAACTAATGTTCTTGGCACGGGACCAGAAATAGCTAAATTACAAGTTAGTGGCACAATTTGTAAGAACGAAAAGTAACGCGGTTCCGTTTGACGCATAGTCATATTTTTTTTCCTTAGTAGCAGTTCGGTAACTTATCGGTCGGTTTATTTTTTTCTGATGTAAAAGGCGGCTGGTAATTTTGTTAGATCATATTTTTGAATATTCGTCTTGGTTTTTTGAGTATTCATTTATTTACTTGAAAACGAAGAAAAAACCCGGACGGCCTTCAAATCAATCGGCAACCGGACCGAACCGGACAAAATTTATTTTTATTTAAATACAAACATAAAACCTTAGTGCTTGGGGGAGGCCTATGTCCAGCAGTGGACGCCTTTCGGCTGAAATTGATGATGATGATGATAAAACCTTAATTACTATATACAAGCTAACACTAAAAGCAGGGCACTGAAAGGGGAGGACACTATAGGGAGGAGCTCACTGCTCATCCGCATCGCTCTCAATGGGATAAGTGGCCAAAAGGCTGGCAGCATTACCACGCTGGATGGCAATACTGATTCTTTGGGCTAAAAATAGGCCAGCAAGGTCACGTGAAGAGTCGACCAAAATAAATGCTGCAAGTTGAAAACATAATTTAAGCGATTGTAAATACATACCTAGTAATTAGTCACACAGATACTACAACCAAACTTTGTCAATACCTTCTCCATAAATTTGCATTAATCGATTTTCGATAACGACTATACACTAGCAAAAGGTGTTAAACAGGAATATTCTGAGATACGGTTGCCTATCTGTGTGAGACTATAAAATACGAAGAAGTGACGTTCTTATAGACGACACTCAGGTGATCGATGCCGATTGATATATTGCCGAGCGGCTTGCGTAGATATCGAAACAGCAACAACATTACAGAATACAGCTGGCAATTTTAAAGGTGAATGTGAAGGTATGGGTCGACGCTGTAGAGTATAACTTGTGTGGCTACTATAGTCCGCGCGGAACTAGTTGGCCGCGCCTTAGGTGGAGACGGGGCCACGGGGGTGAGGCGGCGGGTTGCCTAGTATTCGCAACGCACATGAGATTAAAGACAGCAAGCGCCCCCGCCCCTCCGTCCCACCTAAGGCAAGGCCAACTAGTTCCGCGCGGTCTATAGCACCATATTTTGTTAAGCAGGCAACCTTCAGTTCCTAACCTACTGCATTCATTGAATACTAAGGTACAAAAAAGTAAAAAGAAGACATAAGCTACGGCTTTAAGAGTTGCTGTCACATAACTGCCGTAGTGATGGCTATCATGAAAATGATGTCCATAAATTACTTTTTACTGACGTCATTCACCGGTAAATTGCAGACGCTATGTGGCGGCCGCCGCAGTCTAAGGGAACCCTAGCTTAAAGCCCGGTTTCTGGAACGAAAGATTTCGAAACGTCAAAATTAAACGCAAATCAAGTGATGTGATTAGCTGTTGATAATTCATTGAACCAATCACGGTAGACTACGCGCACTTGACAATTTGGTAGCTAGGACGTAAAAATATCGCGGCGGGGTTTTATCGCGCACTGGATTTTCGACTTTCGGTGTTAAGTTGAGGGTTTAGAATCGAACAGAGCGCATCACAGCGCATCAAAAACAGACTATTGGATTTTCAACTCTCGTCCTTAAGCAGTGCGTTGAAAATACAGTGCGCGAAATAATATCGTCGCGGACACATCAAGCTACTACAATCTGTCAAATTTCTATAATAGATTTTCAACTTTATCGCTAAAGCCTATATTCAAAGTTGATTGGGAAAATTTGACAGTTTCGGGGAGCTTGTTGTGCTAGCGTCTGTACCTAGATACAGAATCAACCACAGACCCACACCACAAGACCCAAGAATATAATAGACACCAAAATCGAACTGTCAGTCCACCAAAGCCCCAAATCGAATAAAAGTCGAGATTACATCTTTAGAGTGGAGAGCGATGTCAAATTGAATGAGCATACATTTATCTAAGAGGAGGACATCATCGTTCCGAGAATTCTATTGGCAATATAAGGTAGAATAAAAATTTTAATATCAAAGGTTGGAAAGCATAGTTTTATCGGTTTTAAATTATTCTCTTCTGATATTTGTTCTTGAGATGCAGAGGAATGAATATGGAAATGGTCATTGTTCTATTAATATCAGATAAGCAAATCAAATTCCACCTTTCAAAGCATAATCAGCCTATAATGTTCCCACTGCTGGGACACAAGCCACAAATTCCACCACGAGGGGCCAGTGAGGGTGGATGTCACATGTCTTCGAATTTTTGATTCGAGGACATGCCGCTTTCCTAACGAGGTTTTCCGACACCGTTTTGAGAGCAGTGGTGATGAAATAAATTACACAAAGAAATGTCCTACAATACAATACGTATAGCCGGGGCCATTACCACTGGGCCACCACTGCTCCACCATGCAAAGGTCAAGGGGAAATAATAATATTCGGAGTTGATGGCCAACTTTGAATAATTGGAGAGGCACCAGAAGAATAAGAAGAAACGTCTGTTAGGCTGGAAGATGATACAACAATGATATTATATTAAAGAGGTAGATATATCACTAGCGCGCGCAAATTGTTGCAGACAAATTCAGACAGTTGTTGTAATTTCATTGTTGCTATCTCTTTCTGTGTCACAAGTTCCGTATTTATCTATAGCAGTTTTGGAGTTGTAAGTCTTTGTAATAACAACGCAACAATACAGAACGTCGCTCAATATCAACGTAGCATATTTATCTTTCCTTTTGATATCATTGTGATACAAACGTTGCCATTTCATAAGCACTGGAGTGTTATAAGTTTAACGTGTGTATCTGTGTGTCTGTCTGTGCCATCGTAGCTCGCAAACGGCTGAACCGACTTTGATGATTTTTTACTATGACTGTATGATATTTTACACCCCAGTGACAATGTTAAATGAACTTTTACAATGTTAAGTGAAGGTTTTCGAGGTTAACTTAGAAAAAACTTAATAGGAAGTTTATCGTCTCTAATCAGGCATGGAATTGCTTATTCAAGTGGATACAATTGTGTTGCCTTGTTTTTAGTCATTAACATGATAACATCATGCATAATTTAACCGGATCGATTACCTAGCAAACAATTAACGCATTGTAAATGGTTCTCGGAAACATTCGAATCGTAATTTAACAATTAATCTGCTCCACTTGTATTGTAATAAGTACATTATTAATATCATAATAACTGTATTTTACGAATCGGATTCAGTCGCAAACAAAAGCTTACCATCAAGTTTGAAAAATGTTTAATAGTAATATAAAGGCTCCTTCAAACAGGCGCGACACGAGACGCGACACAAAGGCACCGCAAGTCGCGCAACGAGAGTCGGCGCCTTTGTGTCGCGCGCGATTATATCGCGTGTCGCGCCTGTTTAAATGATAATTGATTTTATTTTTGTAAGTAGGTTTGTACAAACACTTTTACACGTTAACCATGTTTTTAACACGCTTTAATAAGGTTGAACTGTATGTAACTAACTATGTAATGGAATCTAAGGTAACTAATTGAACCATCTTCCAAGGGTCGTAGCGTAATGAAAATTGGCAGCTGTATGTAGTTCAGATGACAATACAATAATATGGTACTGTCGAACTGATCTGATGATGGAGCCGGAAGATATGAACTGGAACTTCATGATGGAATTAAAAAAAAAACTCAAGACTTAAGGAGCACAACGATTCGACGAACAATACCAAAGAAAGGATATTTGGGTAGGCCACATAAATTACTCAAACTGCCAGACCATGAAAAAAAACTAACAGAACAGAGATAATAATAAAAAATATATAAAATGAATAAAATGACCCACATCGTCTTCACATTCACAATTAAAAAATAATATAATATTTTACAAAGTAAGCAAATGTCATTGTTTTTTTGTTTGTAGGAGACTTATAAAATAAATAAAATAAAAATAAAAATATTTTATTTACAGACTACATAGGCCCACATTGTGTTAGTGACTAAAATTAACTTATAAACTATGTTAGTATATCTAATATTGAAAACAGAAAAAGGTGAAAAATAAAACGACCACAGATAGTTTCATCAAGCCCCATGTAATACATGAAGCTTGATAAACCTACCTATGGTAGGCCCCTCCAGCCTTTCAGCAAACACCCTCAGGATACTGTTGATGCTTCCTCCCACTCTGCGCGTCACCGACGCCATTAATTATTATTAAGGTGTTAAAAAATTAACCCGACAAACTTTAAGAGGTCTGTGCTTTAGAGTCTAAACCACCTCTTAGTTTGTCGGACCAAGTCTGAAATCACGAAAAAAAATCTGCTGTTTAATACAAAAGTTCAAAAGCTACTTGACCAAAATGTATGAAACAGCAGATTTTTTTTTCGTGATTTCAGAGTTGGTCCCATAGTGAAAGTTGTTCAGTGCGTTGGTCTAAACTTTAGACCATCGAATTGAACAACTGAAGGCTTCAAAGTTTGGGGACCCTGCTTTAGACCATCGAATTGAACAACTGAAGGCTTCAAAGTTTGGGGACCCTGCTTTAGACTAACTAAAGCACCTCTTAAAGTTTGTCGGGTCGAATTTCAACACCTTGTATATTATATTCAATCTACCTAGCCTTTGACCAACTATGTTGGGGTTGGTCCAGTATTTTACATGGAGCGACTGCCTATCTGACCTCCACAACTCAGTTACTGGGTAACACGATACCTCTTGGCAAGACTATAGTTGTCAGAATTTCGGGCTTTTGACTACCCGTAACGACTGTCAAAGATTTACAAATGACAGCTAGGCCAACTACTTAACGTGCTTTCCGAGGCACAGAGGGTTTTTTGTATGTTATGGATGGTCACCCATCCACGGACCAACCTCGGCAACCGTTGCTGAACCTTGATCCGTGCGACTGTTATTATTTAGCCACGAGGGTTCCGTACCGTAAGGGTAAAAACGGGACCCTATTACTAAGACTTCGCTGTCTGTCCGTCCGTCTGTCTGTCACCAGGCTGTATCTCAAGAACCGCGATAGCTAAACAGTTAAAATTTTCACAAATTACGTAATTCTGTTGCCGCTATAACAAAAAATACTAAAAACAAAATAAAACTCCCATACAACAAAGGTGTTTTTTTCGGTCTTTTTGCCTTGTGGTACGGAACCCTTCGTGTGCGAGTCGAATCGATTCAGTTACTTATTCTGAACAAACTGTATTCAGGTTTCGCATATTATACTAAAAATAACGTTGTAGGTATATCTTCCTAATTAGTAACATTAGTTTGACCTTCACAAACTAACTTTTTTCCGGTGACTTGTTATCTGTTTCTTTACGCTGATTGCCATCATTACATGGTCCCTCTTCAAGCAGATGTTTATCTTTTAATGAACTTTAATGTTCTCTAGTTTCTTTAGGTACAGTCAACAAAGGAGTTAAGTATACAGGAGCGTCGGATATTGTTGAAGTTTACTAAGAAACCGATGCATATTCTCGAATAAAATTTTAGTTTATTAATAGAAAACAAACAGCTCATTTATTCAATTAAATTTCAGTCCAGAACATCCATCGGTTTCTTAGTAAACTTCAACAATATCCGGCGCTCCTGTATACTTAACTCCTTTGTTGACTGTACATAATTACACTAGTTTATTTACTATCTATTAACATTCCTAAGATCGTTATGTAGATGATTGATGATAAACCGGTTTGATGATTAATGGCGTTTCGTGGTAAATTAATTCATCTGTGAATTTATACTATTGATTACCGATTAAGATCTTAGAACAGGAGTACGTTGATTAGTACTGATATTAGCGACTGTAATTTCATCGCTAACATCTTCCAAAAGCACCTCAATCAAATGTCAATGAATATCATATGTCGTAGGAATATCAAAATAGAATATTATCAACTCAGCCTATAGAAGTCCACTGCTGGACATATGTTTCTCCCAGGCTGCGCCACAACACCCTGTCCTCCGCCTTCCGCATCCAGTCTGTCCCAGCCTCCTTTTTAAAGTCGTCGGTCCATCTAGCTGGGGAGCGTCCCACACTACGCTTGCCGATACGCGGTCTCCACTCTAGGACTCGTCTGCTCCACCGGCCATAGGTCCTTCGACAAACAGGGCCAGCCCACTGCCACTAAAGTTTGCTTACTCTGCAAGCTATGTCGGTTACTCTGGTTCTTTTCTCAAATTCGCGCTGAGCGACCTTGAGTATTATAATGTCTGTAAGCCCATATTAAGTATGTCTAAACATGCTGTTTGTATGGATCTTGCACTATAAATCAAAATATATATAACAAGCCTTTGCCTTGGCCCCTGATATCTCCGTGACGTCATTTGTTTGTCAAACATTAGCTAATCCATCATGGTTCCCAAAACATCAAGTCACTTCATAGATCATACAATTTACAAGACAGTATCGTCATCGCATTCTTTGTTAGCAATAAATGTCCTAATGCTCTTAATACTCTTTATATATTTAATACCTCATCTGCCGGATGCAGATATTTTATCATTATCATTTTGCTGATTTTATCACGTGTGTCGTCAACATGTGTTTATCCCTCTGACCTTGGATGACCTGGTTATGAATTATCTTTATCATCAACATCGTGATCGGGTTCCGTAAACTTCCGTAATGAGATAAGAAGTTCTAATGCAGTAGTTGGAACTATGTAGGTGTTCTATAAATAAACACAGTAACAGCTGATAGTTAGAATTATCGTTCTTATGTTACATCCCACATAACGTGTCGACTCGTACCTATCACAAAAACTTGACTTTATCTCGTAAAGTCGGAGTACATTCAATACTATTCAATCAACAACGCAACAGAAGACACCCTCTAGAAATCTGGATCTGTAGTTCTGAATTATGTCAACCTGATTGAATTGGATGCGAAAGAAGAAAGAGCCGTTAAACTGGGAGAGGCACAGTCAAATGAGATTGTTTGCAAGATCATTAACATGGACATCTCTATCACTTTTTCGTGGATCCACCTGTCTCTCGCTCTCGGATCTCCCATAGCCAGATTCACTATGACCACTGAACGATTCCTTACTCGAACGAAACCGCGTCAATTCGTTAGCTTACCCCGCCAATCTCGCGTTCATTTCGCGCGGTTTCGTCCATTGTGTCATAGAGAATAGGCCCCAGCCGGTCGATTCTGTAAAAATCTCACCGTGAAAACTTAGGTGAAGTGAGTTGGTTTTTGCTCGGAATTGACATTATTGACAGCTCACTCCACGCTCACTTCACCTAAGTTTTCACGGTGAGGTTTTTACAGAATAACACCGCTGGTCTGCCAAATATTATCTACCCAAATTATTGCTGATACGGGGAATCCAAGCAAATGATTCAGTATCGATTATCTGATAAAACATTAATTTGGACTCCGGACATTAGCAAAGTATTATCACGAGATTGATAGTTGGCTTGCAATTTTACGCGCAGTTTAGGTAGATATAATTAAGTCACGATATTTAATTTTAGCATTACACTAACTTCCTTCATTTCAATTTTAAATGTACAGACGCCAGCACATCAAGTTACTACAATCTGTCAGATTTCTTTAATAGATTTTCGACTTTATTGCTAAATCATAAGGTTCAAGGTTGATTGGGAAAATCTGACAGTTTCGGATAGGTTGACCTGCTGGCGTCCGTACCTTGATGTCATATGAATTCTAGACGGTTTTATTTTCAAACAGATAATATTTACATAAAATAAGCTAACAGACTTAGGGCTGATTTTTCTATCGCCAGATAGGTAACTTTTAATCTAGGAATAAATTTGACGTTTGACAGTTTTGTATGAAATAACTGTTAAAATTTCAAAATGATTCCTCGAATAACGATATCAGATGATTGAAATATCAATTAATAATGTCACCGTCATCATCATCTAAAGCTTTACAGCTGCGGATAGGCCTTAGCCTGGTCTAGAATGATAATGATTATGATGTCCTGATATTACCTATATAAAAAAAACATAACCCTCCTTCTGACGCAGTCGGGTAAAAATAAAATAAAATAGGTTCACAATTGACGGAGAAATCGGTGAACATACATAAAAAAGTACATAAAGTCGAACATATAACCTCCTCCTTTTTGGAAGTCAGTTAAAAAGGAAAGAATTATAGGGTAAAAAAAATCGTCCACATCGCTGTCAAAAGGAAAAGTGCCCAAAAGGTTGGCAGCATTGCCCTGTTGTGTAAACATTATCATAAAACCACATTATGTTGAATTATGTGGTTTTAACATAATGTTTGGTAAAATAATGTCAACGTCACGCCGCTTTTAACTCTGTAATGAGGAAAACTTTCCATATATCCTACTTTCATAAACCACAGCAAAGAATTACCATAATTGTATTCTAAACCACCTCAACTTCACAAAACAGAATACAACAAACATAAATCCTTTGTTACACGGGGATACTCAAAAAGTTCCGCACAATAACTTCGGAATACCTGTGCGAAAAATATCCACACATCTTATCTACTGTGGAGTAGTATGGAAACCATTAATAATGATAACACATCCGTTCCACCTATTTCAGCACTCCGGATGGGCCTGTCCGAAGTTGGGGATCCGATTACGGAATGAATGTTCCACCCATATCAACCTTACATAGTTCATACAACTTTCAATGACATGCAGGATAAAATCTGGTTTGAATTGGAATTTTTCGCAGCATGATGCGAATACTAAAAAGTGGTCTGAGTATGGTTGTTTTGGATTGTGGGTGTATAAATGAAAATGTTGTTTCGTTTATAATTGAGTTTCAAAGTACAGAGACTGACACCCCTAAGTAACTGGTTTTCCGTTCAGTTGTTTATTACAAACGTTGAGTTTTGTTTTTTGTTTGAACGCCTCCAGTGACAAGCTGCTAACAATGTGATTCTTCATTTCTTTAGCGAGACATTATTATAATATGTGATAAATGATCTAATTTCTGTAAGTAGGTTTGTACAAACATTTCTACACGTGAAAAATAAATTATGTTTTAAAACCAGATGAGTTCTGTTTCCTATGTGAAGAAAGACTGAACGAAACTCGAGAGGTCACAATCTCTTTTAAAGTCCAGACATAATCTTGGTCAGATACTTTATTTATCAGGATACACAATGGAGTTTGCCGTGAGACGGTGATGTCAAGTGCTTATCAACTCAGAAATAAAAAAGTGTAAGCGGGGTGTGAAATAAAAAAGTGTAAGATTCCAACCGTAATAATTACGTTTCTTCCTTTGTTATCCTTTTGTATTCTTTACCAAATCATTCTTAACCAAGCGTCTATTTAACGAGACACTTATCCTGCCACAGAGCGTAGATACATAACACGCCCGTATTTCATAGAAAACCATCTGTTTGTCTGTTTATGCAACTGCGCCAACAGACTGCGCCGATAAGTTCAAATATTTGATCTAAGATTATTCCTGCGAGCGCCATACTACGGAAATAAATTTAATGGATGTCTGATTGTACGCCTTATAGAAGAAAAATGGAACACGGTAATAATTCGAATGACTTCGCTTCTTTGGCTTTTGCTCGGCAGACAGAATTTCAAGTGGGATCATCATTTATGCGGCAGCATTTCGATTGCAATGTTTGTGCATTCGAGATTTGTGTTTGTGGACACACCTACGTACGACCGAGTTGAATTTCCTAGTATGATGTTTGTAATTCGTAACTTCTCACGACTTATTCTGTATTTGGAAAGAAGAAAGTTTCTCGCTAATTGGATTAGCCTTTTTTGTGTTAAGCTCTTACATACATGCAACGTTGTTCTTTCTCATTTTGATCTCTAATTATTATATGAATAATTTATCTTACTAAACTTGCTTGCTTTGTGTGTAACGCAAGGTGTACACCTAATCCGTCGTCGACCGAACTATGCTCGTACGTTGTCGGCCGACCGCGGCCGATGTCGGTTGAAGGTGTAGGTACGCACTAATTTTCTTTTACATAATATATTTTCGTATTCGTCTAAAATATCATCAATTGCATTCTAACACCCGTTTCCTACAGATTAAATCGTTGCCCCACCTGACAATAAATCGTATTTATTGGTGCGTTTACAGACACAAATCTCATATGCTCAAACACTCGGTACCGGAACAACTATCTGTGGGCCGAACAAATATTTGTACTTCGGAAGCCAATAGCTCAGCTTGTGCTAATCGAGGCGTCTGACTGTTTTATTCTGTAATATCCTGAAGTATTTCGGCAGTTACAGCTTCATCAATTAGCAGCTGTTATTTTTTTGGCAGTATGCAATGTACCACTTCAATTTTATTACCAACCATATACTGGGTGGGCAAAAAATCGTGGATCAAACGAAACAGGGCGATATTTACAGTAAAAAAAAAATAAAAAAAATCTTTAGGACTACAACAGTGCTTTTATGACAGTGGGTACCATGATTTATCATTATTGGCACTTTTTTCAATATCTTTCAAGTCTCACGAAAAATGATTTGTAACTTTAGAACCTTACTGTAAACACTCAAATTGTCATAACTTAGGAGATCAAGTTAGGGCTCTGCCACAATGATATTTTTAATCCTTTAGAATTATTTACGTCCTGAAATATTTAGGTCTTCAACGTTTGATTTATTTATTCTTCTTGTATTTCGATTAAGAAGAATTAAAGCAGTTAAGAAGAGAAGAGCGGTGGCTGCAGTGTTATAAAATTGATGGCACTGGGATGTGAAATGACGGTGTCAAAAAACGCTCTCTAAGAAAAGACACCAATTTACTTTCAGAAATAACGTTCTGTGACGTCATTCGCCGGTAAAATGCAAACCACGGCCAGCCACGGCTCTCCTAGCAAACCGTAGCTTTAGAACTTCATCGTTTAGGAGCAAATTCGTTTGTTTAATGCGTTCTTCCTTTGTTATTTCCAAACATTAGCCTCCAGTATCCAAACATTCCAGCATGCTTGCATGCATGCAATTTTCCAATCCATGAAACTGGATATGGGTACCTAAACAGGCTAATCGAACTATGTTATTAACTACTGTTTGGCAACACGTGTAATAACAACGTATTTAACAAACACTATTACGGTTAGAAATGAGCGCTAATTAGCTTTTCACACTTAACACAATACGCGGTTCGTTTGTATCGATTTACACTTATCTATGGGAAAGCCTATGGGGTTACTGTGTTTATTTTTGTGGGGAAAAATAAATAATTAGCTGCACCTTTCTATATTTTGAGGTTGGTTTCCACTCCGACCATACCTAAATAATGTAAT
Source organism: Oligia latruncula (assembly GCA_948474745.1). Taxonomy (NCBI): domain Eukaryota; kingdom Metazoa; phylum Arthropoda; class Insecta; order Lepidoptera; family Noctuidae; genus Oligia; species Oligia latruncula. The sequence goes on along the minus strand of OX419693.1, from coordinate 5,806,682 downwards.
ATTGCCTACGCTTGCTCAAGACGGGTGGGCGATATCAGATTTATATCTATACTTAAGGGGCTTACATGACCTAAAGCACGGTCACTGTCGGACTGCATAGAAAAGAAAGAGAAGCGCGATGACACAACGCTGGTAATTTATTGCAAAATATGAAGCAATTATTTAATTACAAAAAATATATCTAAAAACTTGCGTTTTTTGTGTTTAGGTCCTGTAAGCCCCTTAATACATACCTATTATAAGTTTGTTTGTATTAGTAATCTCCGGAACTACCAGACGGATTTGAAAAATTATTTTTGTATCTGATAGTCCAATTTTTGTGGAAGGATATTTGAATGAATTAATGAAATGCCCCGATCCCCAGCGTGGTTCAACTAGACTCGATTAATCGAACGAACTCCAAGAGCTCCAAGCACTAGCTCTTGAGCATCATGTTCATGGTGGGACAGCGATCATTGAGGAAGGTTCTAAGCTATTTAACATCACTCTACAGCCCTAAGGAGTCGAGCAAAAGAAAAACAAAAGTCAGAAAGAACGCTAAGCGAAAACGAACTAGCAACACGGGCGAGCGATTTTTCGGGGGCTGAAAGTTAGTCGTTATCATAGTACTGGAATTGTGCCCAGCACTTGTTATCGAACAGGGGCAACACTAGCGCTGACATGTCGATTCCTCATAGAGGATTAGAAAGTAATGCTCGCGACTATATACTCGCGCTATAATACGCACTTTGTTTTTATTAAAGTAAAGAATATCTAAAGTCTAATAGTGGTATTAATTAATTACCTTATTAGAAGATATCACAGTATGTTGATGACACATGTTGATGGATGGAGAGGGAGAGGAAGGCCGAGGAAAAGATGGATGGATTGTGTGGGGAATGATATGAAAGAGAAGGGAGTTAATGATAGCGTGACGGTTGACAGGGGAGAATGGAAGAAGAAAACGTGTTGCGCCAACCCCAAGTAACATGGGATAAGGGCAGGAAGATGATGATTAGAAGATATCACAGTAGTCATCTCAGCAGTCACCCACTTTCTATACCATCTATCACACAGTCCATTCAACGTTTTCAAATCTACAAACAACTACCTAACGCCAACCCCCATGAACTTGCTAACAGCTAATTTCAACACATAAATTACACCAACATGTGCAACGTTCGTCCAGAACTCTAGACTTTTACTTGATTAATTAACCCTGTAAACGTGCACGAAGGATGAATTTAGTGGGTCGTGTCACTGCATACATATTAAAGGAGTTTACATAGGTTACCCGGTTTGTGCGGAAGTGTTTCAGGTTGAGTTACGGCGTCTTTTTAGGGTTGAATATTATGTTGAATATGAAGTACGGGATGTCGGCCTGGTTTTTCATTTTGTAGACTTTTATTGCGAGTTGTTGAAAATGTAGGTTTAATTCTGTCTCGCATTCGCGAGGGTATTTTATGGAATAAAATGTTAGTTTTCCGAGTACATTTTGTGGACTGTTAGGGCAAGAATCAAAGACCGCACTTTGACTTTACTTTGCTACATAATTAAAATAAGCATTTAATTCTCATATTACGAATTTTATTTTTATCATCAGTTTTTTTTTCTTATTCGTTTAGTTTTTCTTGCATTATTTGCATTCGTTTAAAACGCTAACTTTTACAAGGAAAGTCAAAGTGTCGTCTGTGAATTTCGCTCTTGGAGATACAATGATATTATTAAGTTTAACTAAGTTTTTAATTGGTTGTACAACATTGATTTAAAAAGATGCATCATTAGCTATTAAACAGCTCGTTTATCCAATAAAGTACCAAATTATAATAAACCAACGGAAATCGACCAAACGCCAGTATTATTTTATACGAATTACGGAGTCATTCTCCGATGTAAATATGCGCATACATTTAAGTTACAATAGAATGAATGAACACAGTTCTAGTGTGAAACGTTTAAATTATGCTTTAATTTTAGTAGGTACATTGCACGATTGATTCCACATAGGTAAGTAGTGGTAGTTTAGGGTTACCTATGATAAACACAGTTCTAGTGTGAAACGTTTAAATTATGCTTTAATTTTAGTAGGTACATTGCACGATTGATTCCACATAGGTAAGTAGTGGTAGTTTAGGGTTACCTATGATAAAATGACACATGATTTTATTTTTGTAAGTAGGTTTGCACAAACACTTTTATACATCAATCATCATCTGCCTAGCCTTTTCCCAACTATGTTGGGGTCGGCTTCCAGTCTAAACGGATGCAGCTGAATACCAGTATTTTACATGGAGCGACTGCCTATCTGACCTCCACCACCCAGTTACTGAGTAGTACGATACCCCTTGATAAGACTGGTTCTCAGACTTTCGGGCTTCTGACTACCCGTAACGACTGTCAAAGATCCACGAATGACAGCCGGGACCAACGGCTTAACGTGCTTTCCGAGGCATGGAGGGGTCACGGTATGTAAAGATGGTCACACATCCACAGACAAACCGCGGCAAGCGTAGCTTAACCTGATCGATCGACCTGTGCGGCTGTTATTATTTAATAAACAGAAGGTGACTCCTCTACTTCGAATCACAATATAAATATTTATGTAAGATTATATTTTTATTTTTTGCTACTAACACGAACTGCCAATACACGTGGCTCAGGTCACTGCCACTGCCATATATACAATTACGTCATATTATTATTATCTACAGTCAGTACCTACCATACCTAATGTCTACCGAAGAATCGTAACGCTGCGTACAAAAAAGAAAAGAATAAAAATAACTGGCCAAGTGCGAGTCGGACTCGCACACGAAGGGTTCCGTACCACAAGGCAAAAACACCGAAAAAAAAACACGTTTGTTGTATGGGAGCCCTTAAATATTTATGTTATTTTGTTAGGGTTCCGTACCCAAAGGGAACCCTATTACTAAGACTTCGCTGTCCGTCCGTCCGTCCAGATGATGTATTTCTGTTGCCGCTATAACAACAAATACTAACAACAAAATAAAATAAATATTTAAGGGGGGCTCCCATACAACAAACGTGTTTTTTTCGGCGTTTTTGCCTTGTGGTAGGTACGGAACCCTTCGTGTGCGAGTCCGACTCGCACTTGGCCAGTTTTTTTTAGTATTTTGTTGTTATAGCGGCAACAGAAATCCATAATTTGTGAAAATTTTAACTGTCTAGCTATCGCGGTTCTTGGGATACAGCCTGATCTGGATGACAGACAGACGGACGGACGGACAGACAGCGAAGTCTTAGTAATAGGGTTCCGTTTTTACCCTTTGGGTACGGAACCATAAAAAGAAAAGAATAAAACCACTCTCAACGTCAGATCCGACGGGTGTCTTGAATAATGGGGTGTTAAAATTGTCTCCGGGGAATTGGTTACGTCTTTTCTGGGCTTATCATTCGTGTTCCTTACGTGTTAGGGATAATATTCAAGCAGAAAATGGATGTAGGAATTTAAATGCGAAAGGGTACATCTGTCTATAACTATACAACGGGTGTAAAAGACACTTAACGAAGCCGAGAGTCACTTGTACTCCCTGTCACTGTCTGTCTGTCTGTCACAGCTGGATATCTCAAGAACTACTAATGCTATCAACTTGAAATTTGGAATAGTTTCAGATGACGTTTGTCCAAGTATTTTGCAAATAAGAAAGAAATACATTAAATATATGTTTTTTGCAACAAGGACTGAAAAAACTTAAAAATTCGAAGTACATGTGGGGTATCATATGAAAGAGCGCAGTTTGTACATTCTCAATTTTTTTTTTCTTTTTTTACGCCGCATACTTTTCGACTTTTGATGAAAAATACGACTTTGGATAAAAAAAAAATACCTTTCCCCCCCTATCTCCGAAGTTTGCATAGAGAAAAATCTGAAATTATCCTATGTGATAGAAGTTTTTGTAAAGATTAAAGATAAAACAATGTCTCTAAATAGCACACTTTTTCAGAAATCATCAACAAAAATTACATTAGCTGACCTAAAACTGCAATATTCTACACCGCAGTGTTAAAATTCTCTGTCGAATACAGGCCTTGCATATGAAAATTTAAAAACATTTCACGTTTCACAATACGGAACCCTCGGTGTGCGAGTCCGACTCGCTCTTGACCGGTTTTTTTTTGTACTGCATCATACCTTGGAACCGACTGGTTACGAATATAATTATTGAAGGTCAAAATTCTAAATTTTATTGAGGTATTATACCAAAACAAGTTTTTAATGTTATTTTTACACAACTTGAAATCGCGAAAATAAATCAACTGTTCCCTACATGTTCGTATAACTCATCAAAATGTAGGAAACAGCTGATATTTTTTTCGCGATTTCACGTTTGGTCCCATAGTAAAAGTTGTTCATAATGATGAGTACAATGACCGCCTCTGTACATTTATGTGCTTGAAGTATTAAATAAATAAATAATAAATAATGACCTCTAATGAGGTTGTTAATGTTTTACCAATAACCCTGTATATATTTTACCAACAAAATTGTGTCTAATCTTAAATAATTAAACAAAATTAATTTAGACCAAGATATACCACGGTACTAACGTGGACTTAGAAAGGAATTGTTTAAGTAATTAAAGAGTCGCTGTTAACGGGAATTAAGCGATTTATTTTGTGGAAAAAAACAATGGCCCTTTCTAATGGGTGCTGTAAATGTCATTCGTTCCGAGTTAGGAAAGTTCTGGTGAATAAATGTTTCACTTTAATGTGGGGTTATGAAAGAACAAACAATCAGATTAAATATTTTTAAGTTTTCATTTAAATGAAATCACAATTATTAAACAACTGGTTGTCAGACATTCTTTCTGACTACCCGTAACGACTGTCAAATATCTAAGAATTACAGCCTGCACCAGAGGCGCGGAGGGGTCTCTATACGTAATGAATGGGACACAGGAAAATAGCAATCACCCTAATATTATAAAGGCGAAAGTTTGTGAGTGTGTGGGGGTAAGTGTGTGTGTTTATATGTTACGCGGGGCGCAGCTAGTACTTATATAAAACTTATCAAAATTGGTCCAGCCGTTTGAGCGTGAAGAAGTAACAAACTTAAAACCCACACACACACTCACAAACTTTCCCCTTTATAATATTAGTGTGATAAAATTTTAGTTATAAGGGCACCTCGTTCCGATCTTAAAACTGCTAAGACCAGAAAAAAAACATTAAATGTAACACCATTTAAATTAAGAATAAATAACAAAAATAAACCTCAACATAACATTCAGTCAACACTTGATATGACAACTCCTATTACCATCAATACAATGCCTTCTTTATTTAAAACCCCGCTGACAGCGGACACATGTGAATTAATATCATATGAAACCCGATATCTTCACGTGTCACGATTCCATTGAGAAAATTGATAGCAGTTAAAACGACCGGAACCGGCCTGCCGGGACAGACGCCGCATTGTATAAGTAAGACCAAAAGAAAGAATATTAACTTAACACCATTTAAATCTATACTAACAGTAAAGTTGAAGAGTTGCTTTGTTTGAAATTGAACACGCTAATCTCTGGAAAAAATCTTTTTGCATTTGATAGCCCAATTCTTGAGGAAGGCTTTAGGTTATTTCCTGCTTGAACCCTTAAAGGCCGAGCAAAAAAAAAAAGTCACATATAAGGCTAAGCTAAAAAGGAGTAAGAGCGCCGGCAGGCGATGCGATGCGATGGTGTGCGTCGGGGGAACAAGAAATTTTACGCGGGCAGAAGCTACTACAGAATAAATAAAAATCCAAAATATTATTCAGTTAACACTCGATATGCATCAAGCATCAATACAATGCCTTCTTTATTTAAAAACCCATTGATAACGAACACATGAATTCATTAAATCTATAAGAAACCCGATATCTTCGCATCTCACGATTCCATTGATGAAAATTGATGGCAGCTAAGGCAACTGTCCCAACGTCGGCGATAAACGAGAAACGAGCAACGAGCAGCGAGTGGGCGACGCGACGAGCGACTACTCGCCGGTAGTCTGAGGTGTTCTGCCTGCCAAGCGACCATCGCTGACTAAGTACAATACGACTGACGTAACTTTGGGCCTGAGTATAGCCTTTGCGAACTTTCGCGCATGTTCTCTCACTCAAACTCGCCTCATGCCATCATTTGGTTCCTAAAAAACGTTCGTGCGCAGCCTTCTGCGCGAAGTTCAGGCCCGCCAAGTTACGTCGGTCGTATCTCTCTTTGACAGCTCTTGTTGCTGCGACTAAAGAGTACTCTAAACAGACAGCCCTCCATAATTAACCTAGGTATATAATGTTCCCACTGCTGGGACAGAGGCCTCTCTTTGAGAGGGTGTGGGGCTGTTATCCGCGCGGGCTCAGCGTGGGTTGGTAGATGTCACATGTCTTCGAATTTTTGGTTTCCCCACGATATTTTCCTTCACCGTTTTGAGAGCAATCAACTATTATTATATATTTATCTCTTTTACTGACTCGGGACCTACAATCTTTAATATGTGTCTTGAGCGAGAAAACGTGGATAGCTAGTTGCTTCCTCGTCGGCGCGCGGCGGGGAGACAGGTGTCTGACACGACCGGAACCGGCTTGCCGGGACAGACGCAGTATTGTATGCTAATGCGTCCATTGAGAACGGATCAATCAAGCGAAATGAATATTATATCGGGTACAGACCGACTGGTTCGGTTGGACCGTTTTTTTCCGGATCGTATTTCATATCCGTGTGTTAAATGGACGTGTTGATTTGCATGTTTTCTTTTTAATTGAAAAATAATGAATAAAGAGCTTCAGTAAATGAGAGTTTAATGTGCAGTGGTGTTTTATTAAACAGAATATTTAGTAGTCGATTAAGGTGTGGTTTTATTTAAGGCTGGAGCAGACAGCGCGACGTGACTCTAGTAGAACCACTTCTATAAAAACTGTCTTCGAGAGCGTTTAGTGAGTAATGTTTGCTGTTGATTTTTTTTTTAACGTTTTCTCTAGGAATTTCTCCTGTATTGTGGGTGCGTTTACAAACATTTAAACTCACATACACAAACAGCCAGACCCGGAACAACTAAAGTAAGCAAAGATCATGTTGTAATCAACAACCAATAGACACCTGATAGAAATAGTTTTTGCTATGTATTTTTTCAAATGGTAGGTAGGTAGGTACTGCTGGCACACACCGACACGACACGACATAGTTACGTACTTAAAGTGTGTATTATAAATGCTGTCTTATTTATAAATGACAAGGTTTTAATTTATCTTACTTACATAATATTGAATTATGTCTACTTAAACAAGATATATCGGCTGCCTTCGATTTAATTACCCAACTGCAGTCTGTCAGAAAAACAATATTTATTTCACATAACTTGGCGGACATTTTTGCCAGTAGCGCATGGAACGCATTTTATTAAAATAAGTTATTCAGTTATTCGTGCCTGTAGCATATAGCGATTTTATTAAGTAGGAGTAGCAGGACAGATTTTTTTTTTTGTTGTAAAATCATCCATTAAAATTTGTGTAAATTGCCTGTCATAAAAATAAGGAGCTGATATTTACTAAAACAATTATATTTTTATTTTATCGCTTTTATTTGAGCGATTTAAGGAGCACTTCCATAGAGGGCGACATTGGTCAACCGGTCATCATTTTCATAGATTTATTTATAAACCATTCGTGTCACTGCGGTCTGTCATTGCGATTGGGCGTCGTTGAATTACGGTTTATAGTTGCGGTCGGTTTCGGAAGTTCTCATCCGAAACCGACCGCCGACCTTTATTCCTACGTTTTTAAATCGCCTATATGCGCACGGCATTAGACTTCAAATGGCGCTAAAACTTTAAAGACACAAAGTGAACTTGACACAATGGCCAATTTACATACTCGTGAACAACATGTGTCTGTACAATATGGTTTTATTACTTACGGAAACGGAAATCCGCCATTTAAAGTCGTATGCCGTTAAACTTGTACCAAAATCGCGTGTGAAAACACCGGCTTTATTGTCTTGCATTATAAAGTAGACGCTTGATCGTGGGTTTATTGAACTCCTGTGAACTTAGGTAGAGAAAAACACCTATAGTTGTTCTAATAAAAACATCTTACACACATTATATTGCATGTTTTTGAACTGTATGTATTAAACTTCCAAATATCACAGTGACTAAATATTTTGTGATTATTAACATCACATTTTCGAGTAAAAAGAATTGCATTATAAAGACCTTGGACCTTTACAGACAGTAAAGAATTTACAACCCATCCCGACTCGAGTCTAAAGTTAAATCCACAACAAAACTACAAAATTATCAGAACACAGCATCATATCAACTAAACTGGTACAAAATAAGTCAAAATAAAGTGAAAATAAGACGAAGCAAACAACAAGTCAAACCAGTTTTAAAGGAAACCGTAGACAGGGTATAGATATTAGTTTCAAAGGCTTTGCCACAAAACCTAGCTGTGGTGCGGTGATAACGAAACTGAGAATGCTGTACAAAGTTACGGATGTGTGTATGCCCCTTAAGAGTAGAACAAAGCTGGCGTAAGATATTATGTTTGCATGCGGGCGTTAAGACTACTATGAAATACATTCTGAATTTAGGTATTCTGTGTAAGATTTTCAGGCTTATGAATGTAAAATATGTTTTATATCATAGGGTCATAGTTTTTTGATTGCATAATCAGCCTAATATAACAAGGGTGGCCAACCGGTCGATCGCGATCGACTGGTCGATCGCGACTATTAGTCCAGTCGATCTTGGCTAGGCAAAAAATATTTCCAACTACAAACCTGATTTTGCTAATCTAGCGAAAGATGCTCAAACGCAATGTTACCGTAATTGAGAATTAATATAGATATGGAGTTACTAAGAATGATTTTCAGTTTTATATTTTCCCTCTTAATAAAAAAATGGTTGCCTGTAAAGTCGGTTTTACGGGCGAAGATTTTACGTGACAACGTCTTTCTCTCTCTCGTTCGGTGACTCATCGTAACGTTACCGAGCGTTACACTTTTTCATAAGTGACTCCCAGCCGCAACCTAATTTAAGACGTTGTCACGTCAATAAAAAATACTACATAATTGTGTACTGAACTATGCTGTTTCATATAAGATTTCAAGAAGTATGTAATTGGTAGATCGCACAGGGTGTCGTCAGTGAACAGTAGATCTTGCGTGGTGTCCGTCGCGCTCGGAGGCCTGTTGCGCTTTGAGTGCATCGTGCACGGAACAATATTTGTCTCATCTAGATGGATCGCGACGAACACAGGTTTTGATGAGACTGTTGTTTTCATTTTTCTTTTTTGTTTTGTAATGATATGTTCTTGATTACTAGTTTATTTATTTATTTATAAGTATAAAAAGTATGTATTAGGTATGTTGAAACTGTGTGTACTCCCCGTCACTTTTCCCTAAAGGTTCATTCGAAAACCAGCGTCAGACAGCATCTGTCTACTAGCATTAATGCTGAAATGAACCTTTTTGGCGCAGCCGTGAGGCACACACTATTGTTGTTGTAACATAGTTTTTTTTATTTTTTATCTTGTTAATTTTGTATTTTGTGTTTCACGAACTGTGTCCAAATAAACTTTTTTCTTTCTTTCTATCTTGGGTCTAACCAAGTTGGTCACCACTGGCCTATAATATGGGAACATTATAGACTGATTATCTACTGGGATGTGTCCCAGCAAATAATCAGTCTAGTATAATGTGCCTCCTCTCCTCGAGAGCGATGGCCGGCTGTAATCTGCAACGCGGGCCCAGTGTGTGTTGGTAGATGTCACATGTCGTTAATATAGAGGGTATGAGTGGGTACCTATGAGTGAACTTTACACCCTGTTCCTTATAGGTACCTCTATAATCTTATTACCGTCATTTTCTCTTTGCTTTTATAACTTGCCGCATTTGTGTGAAAATACAGGGCCTTTTTTTTTTTCTTCGGATGGGAAATCATCAAATGACCCCTCTTCCTTAGCCCTTTATGTTGCGGGCCAGCGGTAACCCTTTCGGACAATCCCGCTGCGCTGACCCGGCAAGTTACAAGGCCTTACACATACTTTTCTAGTCGTATAATGGACATTGACCCTTGTTACTTTCCTGAGGTCGTCAGCCTATCTGGCTTGTATCCAACATTGTTTGCCTTGAAAAGCAAGCTTTTATCTAATTTGATGTGACAGTAACTTAAGTAAGTTTTAGTAAAGTCATAGTTTTAGGGTTCCATGCCTCAATAGGAAAAAAACTGAACCCTCATAGGATCACTTTGTTGTCCGTCCGTCCGTCCGTCTGTCTGTCAAGACCTTTATCTTGGGAATACGTGGGTGGAGGTATCGAGTTGAAATTAAAACCGTATATGTATATGTATATCTACTCAGCTCTACAGTCCCTTGAAGCTGTAAAAAAATCAAACACCTAACGTTAAACGTCAACGTTAAAAAAGAAAATACAGACCTTACGCTTAGCTTAGGCACCAGTCTCCCACAGTACCTATAATTTAAATTATTATGTTATTGTTCTTGATCCTTTGATGTATTTATATATTGTGGTGAGAAATAAAGCATTATCTTATCTTATCTTATATTAGACTACCTAGCTATAATCATCATCTGACTAGCCTTTCCGAATTACGATACCAAAAAAATACGAAATACGAAAAAATACGATTAGACTGGACGTCGCGTCGACGGCCAGTCTAATCGTATTTTTTTACTTGGAGCGACTGCACTTGCTGCTAATCTGACCTCCAAAACCCAGTTACTGGATAGCACGATACCCCTTGATAAGATTACATGGCCATCAACATCAGAAAAAACCCTCTCAAATAGAATACAAAAAACCTTTCTATCAAAGATCGTATCAAAAATAATTTTAACAATGTTAACTACGTGTTTCCGATACAATTTAATCAGAGGAGCCGTAAAATTAATACATATCTACAACATTTATGTACCTATCGCACACGCTAACCAATTTGCAGTTACCGCGGTAATGAACGAGCGAAATGGCATGTGAAGAATATATTCAGTTTACGTTACGTCCTGGCTTCATCTCGTCATGTATTTACCGAAGGCTGCTGAAGAGAAATTACTAGCAGAAATTTCTAGGATACACGTCACGTTTGGTTGGCACTTCCGACTACACCGACGAGATATTTACTTAAATTTCCACAAAATTGAGCGTCTATTCATTGGGTACCTGATTATGGCCTATGTGACGAATAAAATCAGCAGTGGGAACCTTTACCCTCATTAAGGAGCCGTTACTTTGTGTAAATTATTTCATCACTACTGCTCTCAAAACGGCGAAGAAAAGGACATGTCCTAAAATTTAAAATTGGAAGACATGTGAGATCCGAAAACTGGGTCACGGACCCCTCCCTCTCACGGAGAGGAGGCCTGTGTCCCAGCAGTGGGAACATTATCGGCTGATTATGCTAAAAAAAACCTTGTAAAATCCTAATCCTAAAAATCAAAATCAAAATATTTTATTTCACATAGGCCTACATGGGCACTTATGACACGTCAGAAGCTAGGTGCACGGTTCCAATTGGTCGTTTCCTATGGAGAAGAACCGGCAAGAAACTCCACGGTTACTCTTTTTAAAAATAATTGGCTTTTACAATATTTTCAAATTACAGTAGGTATGGGAGGATAGCGTAGGCCTGTCAACAAGTATCAGGTACTTGATGAAATAAAAAATGGTCTACAGATCTAAAGTCTACAAGGCCTACAAAGTCCTCACATTTACAAAATAAGAATCTATCAAAAGGATAAATAAAAAATGATGACAAAAGACAAACCCCTTCATACAGAAGTTGCTTGAAGTTAAGTAGTAATTAACGACTGTTTAACCATAAATATTTGACGTTTTAACGTCACTTATCTTTAATCATCCTGCTAATAATTATTAGAAATGTGAAAGTTTGTGAGGATGGGTGGATGGATGTTTGTACTCTTCACGCAAAAACTGCTAAACATATTTTGATGAAACTTTACAGTAATATAGCTTACATAACACATAGGTACTTTTTATCCCGACATTCCCACGGGATTGACTCTTATGCGGGTGTAACCGCGGGGCGCTGCTAGTCTTTTATAAATAAACCCATAATGGATACAGAAGAAAGTATACCCACTTAGTAACAACAGTAATTACGAGTATCAAGTTGTACGTGTTACAATAACGGAAACAACAAGTGTAAAGAACAATGTCCGATTAAGGAACCCCCCAAGACTACACAAGTGAGAACTTCTTCAAGATTACGCATATTACATAGACTGTATGAAATTACGTGAAACACGTTGACCTGAATACTAATTCTGGTTGGCACGTCAAACACACCGCGTAACGTTAATTTGTTTTGGAGATGACTCTCGTGTCATACACATTAAAGGTCGGTAGGTAGGTATATGTATGTCTTATGAAGGTTTACTAATCAATTCGCACTAATTTACTCGCTCGAAAAGTGCGAATCGTCACTTTTAATAAATATTATTAAAGTTCTTATAGAAAAAAGGACCTTGGCGCGCAGAAGTATTAAATATTATAAAACGTGTACTTTTTTTCCTAACTTCGTTTCATAAAATTCAAAATGTGCAAAATTCGTGCGAGTCGCCTATAGAAAAGATAATATTATTTAAAAGTGACGATTCGCACTTTTCGAGAGAGTACATTCGTGCGAATTGACTAAGTAGGTACCTACCTACCTACATATAAATCGATGTAATAAGCCCTCGTGAACATCGGCAATGACCCAACGGCAAGGAAATCAAGTTAATCCCAATTACGACGTAAATACGGCCAATTAACAGAGTAACTACTTAATAGCTTGTCAAAAAACTGGTCTTACAGAGCTGGTAAGATTGTGAAAGAACGCCTACCTACAATAAAAGTTCCTTTAAAGGGATGATGACGTGCGCCTCAAAGAGATGTCAGCATCGAGGAGAGCGCCACCACCAGAGCGGGAGGGGTCATTTGATGATTTCCCATCCTCAAAAAAAGAAAAAAGAAAGGGATGATAAATAAATATTTCGTAATTTAATAAAGATCGAAATCGGAGACATAGCGGAGAAAAAATAAACAAATATATATATTAACATATATATAATATTAGCTGTGCGCAAGATCTTGGACATATTAATCACTAGCTACGCCCCGCGGTTTCACCCGCGTAAATGTCGATCCCGTGGAAATATTAGGATGAAAGTAACCTATATATTAATCCAGGGTGCCAGCTACCTTCATACAAAATTTCATCAAAATTGGTTCAGCCGTTTGAGCGTGAAGGAGTAACAAACATATAAACACACCCCCACACACCTCCACAAACTTTCGCCTTTATAATATTAGTGTGATATTAAGTACCTACATTATAAAGTTAAGCCGTTGGTCCCGGCTGTCACTCATGGATGTTTGACAGTCGTTACGGGTAGTCAGAAGCCCGAAAGTCTAACAACCAGTCTTACCAAGGGGTATCGTATTACCCAGTAACTGGGTTGTGGAGGTCAGATAGGCAGTCGCTCCATGTAAAATGCTGGTATTCAGCTGCTTCCGGTTAGACTGAAAGCCGACCCCAACATAGTTGGGATAAGACTAGGCAGATGATGATGATGACCTATATTATTAGATATACTTAAGTAGAAAATATGTATGTTGTCTCCCAAGCCATAAATTTTACAAACAATTAGTTTTTTGTAACAGCCAGCTGGATTGTGGCAATCCTAGGCTATGTCCAGCAGTAGAAGGTTTTCGACTGAAATTATGATGATAATTTCAGGTAGTAATTATCCTGTTGTTGACTTGTTGTGTTGCATTCCATGTCGGCAATTAGTTAGAGCCTTTATAGCTTAGCATCGGAATGATCAAAACAACCCAGCTTGGCCAGCTTTTGTCAATCCAAGCACGACCAACAGATAGCACTATATTTTATCTCGGTGAATGAATGAATGCAGGAATCCCATACGAGCACGATAATGTAATTAATTCTACGCGCGTGTGGGATTTTCTATATCGGTAAAAAGATAAATTAATTGTCAAGTAAGTATTTAGGGTAACGTAATACCTCAAGCGGTAAGCATTTACTGTGTTGTAGAATTAAGTACGCTTTGTTTTATTTTTAACAATAGCATAAAATTGGATCAGTTCTTGGGCTGACTTGAACACTTTTTGATACGTATTATTACTGTCCATTCCAAGGTTGCCTGGAAGAGATCGCAGAAAGCGATAAAGCCGCCCATTGTATATTTTGAGTGTTCGTTATTTTTTTTTTTTTGTTATGTTGTAAGATTTTTTTCGTGTACAATAAAGTATACTTATACATATAAATAAATAAGGGGGATTACGTAAAATATAACCTTCCCTTTGCTGTCGCGCAGTAGGGTAAAAATAGCAGGCCGTGCATCCTTCTATGGTCTCAATATGTCCTATTTTTCTATCGCAAATAGTTTGGAGAACGCGAAGGTAATACAATTTACTGTGCCGTTATTGCCTTATTGAATGTGTTAATTTTACGCGACCGTTCTGCACAACACATTTATACGGCGCTGGACTGGAGAATAATACTTATTATCGATGTGTAACCATAATCAGCCTATAATGTCCCCACCGCTGGGACACAAACCCTTTCTCTGTGAGAGGGAATGGGCCATAATCCACCACGCGGGCCCAGTTCGGGTTGGTAGATGTTATAATATGTCTTCGAATTTTTGGTTCTAGGACGTGCCGGTTCCCTCACGATGTTTTCCTTTACCGTTTTGAGACATCATAGACACAAAATATAGATTTATCGATGTGTGTAAGCTGCAAATTACGTAACGGTCACTCATTCAAGCAATATAACCACGACCACGTTTGACCTGTCAATAGGTACAGCTTGATAGTGGTTATATCTGCTTGATAACCACGATATCTCTCAACTATCCATCTAACCATTATCTAAAGCTAAACACACGATGACCCACTATACATAGATCAAAGTACTAGCGTTTGTCCATGACTTCATCCGCGTGCAGGTCGGAAAATATCCCACAGGAACGTTCTACCGGGATGAACAGTACCCTATTTCTTAATGCTGGTTATAAACTATATGTGTGCCAAATTCCATCCAAATCCGTTCAACCGTTTTTGTGACAATCCGGAACATACATCAAGACAAACGGATAAAAATTCTAAAAACTATATTTTTGGTATCAGACTCGTTCCCAAACCTCGCAGCAATGATACAAAACTTCATCACTATTTTATTATAAGTACTTATTAAACTAAATACATAGATAGCGATAATCATTAGATTAGTATTTAATTCACACCGATAAGACTCGAAGCGGTATTGAGGTCATTCAAGAACTAACTATAGACGGAATGATTTATTTTCCTTTTTTTTTTTAACTCTTCCCTAGTCGCTGGATAGATGGCGCTGACCTTGGTAAGTTACCGCAAGGAACGGAACTTCACATAATTTTTTGGTTATTTCACTTGGATGTAATTTTGAGATCGTAAAACGAAAGTGGCAGTCAACGAGCGTATGCGACGTGACGCAACGTTTTTTTTTCCAAGCGTTTTGGCTTTGGAACCCTTATGTTCTGTGTTTGGAACCTAGTAACTTGAGTTCTTGGAAACTATTTTTTTTTTATATATTCAAAAAGAAAACCTCTCATTAGTAATGCATGATGTTTTATTAATCGACGCATTTTCTTGGATAATTTTATTAAATACCGTTGAAGTTAATGTCGACTTTGATATATACAGCGTGAAATTTTAATGGTTGTTTTCCCGCGGCAGAACGATTTTTACTCAGTAGTGCTACCGATTCATGGAGTATTTTTTTTTTTTTTTTTCAAATAATTATAAAAATTTGATCTCAACTCGAAAGCAAGAGAATCAATAGTAACTCACGTGCGCCCCTTACATCTTTGCAGGTAGCAGGACGACCACGCGCAGTCGTCTTTTTGCGCTGTAGCTATACTATTGGTTCGAGATCGCGTTCGAGTGTGGTTTTTCACAATTGTAGATCTGTCATTTTTTAATACTTTATTTTTATTTTTTTATAAATCGATTGTATGTACTATCAAGACAAAATCATTTCGCTTCGGGAAAACAACCATTAAAATTTCACGCTGTATAAAGTCAATGAAGTAACGAAACAAATCCATACTAATATTATAAATGCGAAAGTGTCTCTGTACCTCTTCACGCTTAAACCGCTGAATCGATTTAGATGAAATTTGGTATAGAGATAGTTTGAGTCCCGGGAAAGGACATAGGATAGTTTTTATCTGGATATTCCCACGGGAGCGGGTGAAACCGCGGGGTGCAAACCTAGGTCCACTTGTCGGAACGAGGTTCCTATTTTCTTAATCCAATTTTCTTAGCAGGTTTTCTTGACAGATATTTTAATTTGAGTACCTACTCAAACTGAAAATGAATAAATTCTGGATCTAGACAGAAAATTTCAAACGTACCTAAGTTTGACATTTTCTGTCTAGATCCAGATTTTTTTCAGCACAACATAAGCCCCTAGTCTTATTAAATCAGTGGGCACATTAGACTTTATATTATTTTCAAAAATACGTTTTTGAGAAACATGTGATTATCAATTTCACAAACACACAGACGCGCGCATCTACGGTACCTCTAGCGATATTCGCGGTGCTCTCAGCACGGGTGCCACTTAGGGGTACCGTAGATGAGCGCGTCTGTGTGAGTGTGCCGTTTCGAACGTTACTACGTAGTTTCCGTACTGTTCATATCTTTACTGTGTCGAAGGCGTAGTCGCAGCTAGCTGGCTTTGCACCCGCGGAGAGCACGACCATAAAGCGCTGCGCTGGAAACACGCTGGGAAATCGTCAGTGTGATAACGCTCTAACTGTTCTTAAATGAATTGCGAGATTCGCAGAACAATTTCCATACAGACCAGTAGGAAACATCGTGAGCAATTTGCACATTCATGTAACAGTTTAGCGGACGACTTTAATCATTCTTCCATAGTGACGTCATCGTTTCGCCGTACGGACGGATGTGCGTAGGAATATTTACACAACACGACAGACGGTAGTGCAAAGCTGACGTTGGTTGGAGAAATTCCAGCCTTTGTTGAAAATTATACCATGGAAAAGTGTTACAGAGAAAGAAAAAGCAATGATTTCCACGCTTGCCTATTGCGTTAACGCGATTTCAGAGCATTCTGATTTCAAAATCACTTATAATGTTTTCAAGAAAAGAAGTCTAAGAAAAGTCGAAATTCTAGTAGGTACTGTGACATTCTACTTCTAACTACTGGTGATTTGAGTTTGTAACAGGTTACTTTTGAGTTATAGCGTTGTGGACGATGAGCTGAGAGAAAACTAAGCAAGTACCTATGGGCATACTTGCTTAGTTTTCTTATCACTAAGTAGAACGTGGAACGTTGGTGTAAGCTGATAACAGTTATTTATTTAGTTTGTAATGGTTTTTAACCGACTTCAAAAAGGAAGAGGTTCTCAATTCGTCGGAACCTTTTTTTTTTTTTTTATGTAGGTATGTTCCCCGATTACTCGAAGACGGCTAGACCGATCCAAAAATTATTTTTTTGTTTGAAAGGGTATACTCTCCAGGTGGTCCCATTATCATCAAGTTGGAACCTGATGAGAGGATCCCATGGAAATCGAGGGAAACCCTCAAATTTTATAAGCAAAGCTATAGCGATTTGGGTATTTTTTAAAGTAATTTGAGCATTTGCTTTCGGTAAACCATCATTTGGTAAAGTGGAGCTGAGAATGAAGATCGCAGATGGCCATCGGAACTACTCAAATATTTCACGGGTTGCGATTCGATTACTTTATTATGGTTGCAAAGCAATTTAAGCTCGTTACAATGCGTATGGTGAAGTGGGGCTGATGGTGACTTCTCAATCAGCTCCAGTTCTCCTGGTTCTTACTAGGAGAACTCCTCAACAATTAACGTCCCTGTGTCGGGAAAAGCAATATTTTGTAAAAGGTGATGAGCAGTTGACATTAGGTTATTGTAACTTAGATAAATTACAAACTGACCCACTAAAAAGTGAAAAATAAAAACTTTTTTACAAAAAAACCAACCGACTTCCAAAAAACACTATAAAGTGAGAAATAACTTTAATTTCGGAAGTCGGTGGCAAAAAACTAAAATACGAATCCAAAGACACCGACTTCCGAAATTAAAGTTATTTCTCACTTTATAGTGTTTTTTGGAAGTCGGTTGGTTTTTTTGTAAAAAAAGTTTTTATAAAGTAAAAGGAGTCGGAACTGGTTCTAGCAGTTGATAAAAACACAATACATGTAGATAAATGATAGCCATAGAACTTAGTTGAGGATTGCGATGTTGCAGCCGGCATGCAGTTCAAATGCAGTCCGTCTGTTTAGAAGACCCTTACACCTGTTACCACACTTTACCAAAACATAAGTGTTGCTCCTAAAACATGCAAAAGCGTCGCATCTGTAACACTAACTCCATTTTATCATAATGGTGCCGATTCTGTTATTCACAAACTAAACTAAATTTAAGTTCAGTGCGTCTTTTTCTTTCTATTTCATTAAGAAAAGGACAGAAGATAAATATTTTTAGAAGATAAATAGTTTAGTCCTGTTAAATTAGTCAGCGCCTGACGTAAATTGACGTATTTTTAATAGCCAATATTTTAATCTCGTCTAAATTGTCTATGGAGTATCTTAATTTCCTTTTCTTAATGAAATAGAAAGAAAAAGATGCACTGAGCTTAAATTAAGTTTAGTTTGTGAACAAGGGAATCGGCGCCAATGTCCTAGTTATTATTGCACAGACAACATACTTAAGGTCTATTCAAATTTATATTTCCAATTGATGTTATTTCAAGTTAAACAAATAATAACTTTATTTTAAATTGTAATTATGTTGATTTCAGAGTGACGAGCACTATTGAAAAAGTTATAAAAATGTTTGAAGTTGTAGCGTAAACTGAAGTTTATTTCCATAAACTCATATTTGTTTACATTTTTGGCAAATAAATCATGAATGCAGATTATATAGCTTTTTTATACTTTTGCCGTCATAAATTCCAAAGGCCTTAATCATAAATGATAATGATAATTAATTATTTATTTTTTGTAAGTAGGTTTGTACAAACACTTTTACACGTCAATCATATTTTTTAAACTAGATGAGGTGTCCTATCGGACTATTCTGAGAAGAAAGGCCGAAACAAACTCTGAGGTCACAGTCGCTTTTAAACTCCAGACAAAATCTTGGTCAGATCATGTGAAGACCATGTAGGTTGGTGTCTGAAATGGTCTTTTGAGGAAAGAGCCACACAGATTGAGCGGATCTGTCCAGTCAGTGCACGCATTTGTCAAAAATCGTGCAGCTCAACTCAGAACTTGAGGAGCTCAAAACCGAGTAAATTACTCGAGTAAAGACCATGATTAAATACGAACGACGAACATACGAACATAACCTTTCATTCTGTTAACATAGGTAGTACATAAGTGTTGTACTTAAACATGCAACTGCAACGCAACTGCAACGCAACAGCAACGCAACTGCAACACTAACTTCATTTAATCATAGTGAGTCTCCAGCGGTTCAGAGCGCGATAGTTGTTAACGCTACAATTTCTCACTAAAACTTCAAATTAAGCCATGAATCCGCGTTTTAATTGCGAAACCAACTGAAAGGTATGAAACAGATTAAATACATAGTAAAAAAACGAATCCTACCTTTTTTGTAGCTCCAGTTATTGTTGGTCAGACAACATACCTGATAATTGAAAAAATATAGTAATTAGTAAGTGTAGTATAGTTCATAAAAAGGCGTTTGAAAGGCATTCATCACACGAACAAAACCTTACAATTTGTTACCACACTACCAAAACGAAAATGTTGCTCCTAAAACACGCAACAGCGACGCAACTGCAACACTAACTCCATTTAATCATAGTGAGTCTCCAGCGGTTCAGAGCGCGATAGTAGTTAACGCTACAATTTCTCACTAAAACTTCAAATTAAGCCATGAATCCGCGTTGTAATTGCGGTTGCGCGACCGCGGCTTTTCGAATTCAAATTACTTTGAACTTTATTGTAAAAGGAATTAGTGGGGACACGAACTATAGTGCATTATCAATGGAAGAAGGCACAATCTTTCGCTACTGTAATTAACTATGAATCAGACCCTAATGGCTAAGTGAGCGAGCATAAATGGTAATTAGGCGAAGGGAGAGGAAAGCATGTAGGTGGTGTGTTAACACAGAAGTTACATTAAGGGGCTTACAGGACCTAAACGCAAGTTTTAGAAACAATAATTGTAGATCGACTTACAGTAAAAAAAATCTGAAAAATATATGATATGCTTCAGGATATAATGTAAAATGAAAACATAATACAACTAATTTGATACGATAGAAAAAAATCATGAAGATACTTCTAAAAACTTTTTTTTTACAAAAAAAAACATACCTACTAATATACATACAATCATTTAGATTTTTTGTCAGATTATTCTACAAGCAACATATTAAAACACTACTGTTTTAATGTTTTAGTCCAAACAATAGATTTTTTGTAATTAAATAATTTCTTCATATTTTGCAATAAATTACCAGCGTTGTGTCATCTTTCTTTTCTATGCAGTCTGACAGTGACCGCGCTTTAGGACATATTGTAAGCCCCTTAACGATATATTTTTGAATATTTAGCATAAACAGCCTACAATGTTTCCACTACTGGGAGACAGACCTCCTCGCTTTGAGAGAGAGTGGGCCGAAATACACCACGCGAGCCCAGTGCGGGTCAGATGTCACATGTCTTCAAATTTTTGTTTTCCCTTGCCGTTTTGAGAGGTTTGAACCCACGACCTACTACGCGTAAGTCGGTGCTGTTACCACAGCTCATCGACCACTACTGCTCGTCAAGGATGAATATTTAGAGCAAAGTATTAATCACACTAATATTATAAAGGCGAAAGTTTGTGAGTGTGTGTGTTCTTCACGCTCAAACGGCGGTACCAATTTTGATAAAATTTTGTATGGAGGTAGTTGACACCCTGGATTAACATATAGGCTACTTTTATCCCGATATTCCCACAGGATCGACATTTACGCGTGTGAAACCGCGGGGTGCAGCTAGTAGAATTATACTTCCAATACACGAGTATTATCTTGCCAAACCGGTGCTAAAATTAAAGTATCTTGCGGACTGAAGACATAAAGGTTCCCTGCAACACCTTACTTATAGTACAAAGTTATTAATGTATCAACTTTCCTAACCAATTTGTAATAAAAAGTAATTTAAAAAAATTAAACCGACTTCAAAAAGAAATTAACTCAAAATTATGAAATAACTTTAATTTCGGAAGTCGGTGTCTTGGGATCTGTATTTTTTTAAATTACTTTTTATTTCGTAATTTTTAGTTTTTGCACTAGTATTTGACCAAGGTTTTGAGATGTTTTCCCTTTGACACTACACCCGTAGATCTTATCAATAAGCTAGGCCGTCACACTTACACGTATTAGTCCATATCTTAAAAAATACTGAATCGATCTTGATGAAACCTGCACTGTTCCCTAAGTTGAAGAAAATGTAAGCCAATAAAAAAAAAATGGTCACGATCCGATTAATAGTTCCGGAGATATGCGTGGACAAACATACATACATACATACATACGTCTATGAAATTTTGTATATTTGTTTGGAAGCCTTAATAGATTGTCATATGTGAATATAATGCAATTCCAATAATATTACATACATACGTATCGAATTGATAACCTCCTTTTTTTGAAGTCGGTAAAAATAAAACCACTCTTCATACATTGTGTTAGGAAAGAGAATTTAGAATACATTGAATACAAAGTGTATAAATCTACAGTAGGTACTTTGTAACATACTTAGCCAAAGGCAGGCAGAATATGAAATAAATCTTATTTCATATTCATCTCAGAACTTTACCAGCATTCTTATCTGCTTAGAAATAAAACCTTTGTTTATTATAACTTCTGAAATAATTTCTTTGAATAAACGGTTTTTGAGTTTGGTAACACTGAGGAATTGAGTAAAGTGGTCTTGATTTTCTTAGTAACTTGAAATATCAATTTTTAGTGCGTAGGTTTCTATATTCCTAATACTTAAGTGGTTTCTGCAAAAATTAACCCTGGTACCCGTATATACGATCAGGGCACCTAAGCTACACTTGCCGCGGTTGGTACGTGGATGGGTGACCATCCTTGCATACCAAGACCCCTTCGTGTCTCGGAAAGCACGCGGGACCAACGAGCCGGGGCTGTTATTCGTGAATCTTCTCTTCGCTTCACTCTTTAACACTTGCTATCATTAAAGGCAACCAACTTAGTTATGCAGTCTACCGCATCTCAGTATGGGCCCCTTTTCCCGAAACTTTAGGCATTTTACGCGCTGAGTCGGCTTGCGCCCGCGTTGCACAGGAGCCGTCGCGGTATGAACTCCGGTGACCTATGGCGGCGGAAGAGCACGCCACAGTACAAATAAATCAGTAGTACAAATATTACACTAGTTTACAAATTTTAATTTTTTTTCGTTCACAGGACAAAACCGTTGGATTTGTTTTGTGACTACCTTCTAATCAGTAAAAATAAATGTAAAATGTTTTTATCAAGTCTGGTTTTTTTATAACACTCACAAGAAGTTTTGGCTTAATCTGGTTACGTAGTGATCAATTAATTGTCTTAAACTCAAAAAGGAAACATTTAATGAAATTCTATTTTTACCGACTTCACAAAAAGGAGGAGGTACTATGTTCGGGTGATTGTATGTTTTTTTTTTTTTTTTGTATGTTTGTTCATCGAATACTCCGCCAATTGTCGACGGATTTTCAAAATTCTTTTTTTGTTCGAAAGTAGATAGTTTTGAAGTGGTCCCATTGTCACCAAGTTAGGATCTGATGATGGTATCTTATAGAAATCGAGGGCAACCCTCAAATTTTATAGGCTCACTTATTGTTTTTCGCATATTTTACGAAGTATCTTGTGTATTTGTGTATGGTTGTCACCATCTCAGGTAGCTGGGCTGATGATGGAAGCTACAACTCCTTAACAGTAAGAAGTTACTCGACCAGGCAAGGACTGTTTTAGTAAATTGTTTTGATGTTTGATAGGGATTTGCCACATTTGGTCTCATGATCATCAAGTCATGACCTGATGCTGCAGTCAGGATAGTCTGCAGAGTACCTAACTTCTCGACAAGTAACAGCAGATATATCGTGTTTAGGCTCATTGAAAAGGGCTCGATGTGTGGATAAACGTACTGTTACTGAGAAACACCGAAGACCTGATGCTGAAGCCAGGAGCATCAGAAAAAGTACAAACCTTGAAATTACAGCACCGTACTCGTATTTGGGCTCATTTTAAACAGGACTAATTTTAAGTTCAATGCAATGTTGACATAAGTCTGGCCTGATGCTGCAGCCAGAATTATCAGCATCTAGTCTAAAAACTAATAAAAGGAGAACTCCTCAACAATTAACGTCCCTGCATCGAGAAAAGGAATATTTTATAAAAAGGCGATGGGCAAGTTGACATTATTCTATTGTAACTTAGATAAATTATAAATAGACCCACTAAAAAGCGAGAAATAAAAACTTTTTAACAAAAAAAAAACCGACTTCCAAAAAAAACACTACAAACTGAAAAATAACTTTAATTTCGGAAGTCGGTGGCAAAAACTAAAATACTGATCCCTAAGACACCGACTTCCGAAATTAAAGTTATTTTTCAGTTTGTAGTGTTTTTTGTTGAAAATGTTTTTCAGACAGTGCAAATTAGATCATAACATTTTTTGTTTTATTTATAAGAAAAATATGTAGTAAAAAAAACAGATCGGTTACAGAAGCTATAAAAATGGATGCACTACTTTATTTAACTTCAACTTTCGGTAGCAAATTTTAATAAAAAGGGTTTTTCAAGTAGTAGATGAAAAGTACTAACAAATTCGGTAGCAAGAAATAAAAAATACGTGCAATGTAGATTGTCAATTTTGTGGCAAGACCTAACAAATCACGAAACTAGCTGTTATTTTTGCCTAACTAAATATGTAGCCTTTAAAAACCAGAACAAGTGGTGTTACATACAATATAATGATGACCCATGGGTCAAAGAGTGTGGTACTTAAGATAGAAACACGTTTGTATGATACAACTACATACAGAAAGCATGGCTAATAGAAATCTCTATTTCTAGACAGCTCGTTTCGCCGAAAACTTTGTTGATAGAAAACATTGTTCGTAGATATCTCGGTTCATAAGAAGCACTTTTGACAGAGATCTCTGTTGATAGATAGCATTTCTTGTCGGAAACTTTGTTCATAGAAACCACTGTTTCACCTTGGTTCACAGAAAGCACCTTTGGTTCACGGAAACCAATTAGATCATTATTTTTTAAGTAAGCTGTATTCCTATTCACTCGCTCTTGCATCCTAGTGTAAAGGGTTTAAAGTAACCAAACCGAACCTCGGGGTGCCCTTCGCTCGCTCTTGCATCCTATGTTGCGCTTTTTTAACCAAGGGAAACAGTGGTTTCTATGAACAAAGTTTACGGCAAGAAGTGCTATCTATGAACAGAGATCTCTGTCAACAGTCCTTCCTATGAACCGTGATATCTACGGACAATGTTGTCTATCAACAAAGTTTTCGGCGAAACGTGCTGTCTAGGAATAGAGATTTCTATTAGCTGTGCTATCTGTATGTAGTCGTATCGTACAAGCGTGTTTCTATCTTAGGTTCCACACCGTGGGTCAAATCCTATGCTACATTCGAAAAGAATGCCTTACCCGATGTTGCCTAGTAGTTTCAGTCAATAAAACGAAGCAAAACCCACAGAATTGGAGACAGAACCTAAGACCCTATTTCGAGCCAGATGTATGATTTTGATTTCGAAGGATCTGAATTGAAGGATGGCAAAGTCAAAGTCAAGATTTCTGGTATAAAAAAAAGTTAGCAGATTACTGTTGGTCTAATTTAAGAGATACTGATACAAATCTGAATTAAAACAGAGTAAAATATGCAATATGTAATACTTTCACTAAATGGTAATCTTAAAATTAACAAAAAAAAAGTAAAAATTTTGAAAACTAGACGATCTAAATTTTTTCCACTTCAGAATCTCATTAAGCATTTTATCCTCTATGCAAACACATGGTTTTCATCTCATGAACAAAAACGCTGTAAACTAGTGTTATTGGCGTTGGCGACAGACACATAAATTCATAAGATTTAACGTGGGAGATAAAAAATTAAATTAAAAATTTAAAAAACCCCCGACAAAAATAAAATTAAGGAATCCCTACAAAAAGCACGAAATAAAAAAATCACACACACACACACGTTAAACTTAGAACACCCCGTCGTTTTTGCGTCGGGGGTTAAAAATTAGATAGGAAGCATTGTATAGTTCGTGGTTCTCTTTGTGCTCTTTTTGAAGGTTTCACTTCTACCACGTGTGAATTGCACACATGTTTTTTTTTCATACACTTTCAAATTTCCACGCGAACGAAATCGCGGGCAACAGCTAGTAAATAAATAAATATCGTTGGCTTGTGTCGTGGACACCAGGTAGTTGATATAATAAATATATACTTTTTTTGTAAATACATAGGTACCTACTTCTTATGTACAAACATCCATGACTCAGAAACAAAATAATGTCCATGCTCATCACACAAACATTTGCCCCTACCGAGATTCGAACCCGGACCCTAAGATCGTAAGGCGGCCTCACTACCGCTGCGCCATTCGGATCGTCAGTTTATGTAAAAATATGTAAAGGTGAATGTTTCCATTAAAATATTAAAGATTTAAAACTCTAGTCATACTGATTTCGCTAGTCTGTGTAGAGAACCACAAGTTTTCTTCACTTCAGATGCCCTTTTTTTCTTAATTT
This sequence comes from Oligia latruncula, assembly GCA_948474745.1. Classification (NCBI taxonomy): domain Eukaryota; kingdom Metazoa; phylum Arthropoda; class Insecta; order Lepidoptera; family Noctuidae; genus Oligia; species Oligia latruncula. The sequence goes on along the minus strand of OX419693.1, from coordinate 5,780,832 downwards.
TGTTTTTTTTATTTGCCATTTTAATTACTTCTAATACAACACGTTTTTACTCAGGTAAGTAGGCACTATTACGCGCGCGAAGACGATAATGTGGTTGCGAGCAAAAATTGCATAGGTCCTCCCTCGATGACGTCCGGCAGGACACTGGCGCGGTGCGCGCGAGTCGTTTTTCACGCATTTATTTTATATGGAAAAAAATAAGTGCCATATTAAAAATCTATCCAATAATATCCCTGTTAAACCTGATTAGTAAATGAAATGTAAAATTTTCATAAAAATTGTGTTCCCCCAAGTCTCATAAAACTTAAAATCCTTTCAAAATCGACTTTACTTCTGATTTTTTTTTTGTCGAGCAAAATGTTAAATATTGTGTTTTTAACCAAAAAAGTCACTAGATTAAACATGTATCTGTACTATATATTTTTTTGCGAATTTAAATATGGTGATTTCTATGAAAACAACTCGATCTAGAAACGTAAATTTCGGAAAAGGGGCCCTTAAACTCCCGTTGAATGTTTCACCAAAGTGGGTCATTCAGACTGGAGAATCCACCGAGATAACTTCCTTAGACAATTTTCTTCGGTAAAACAAAAGTTTTTATGACGTTGTTTTGAAAGTTAAGTCTCACTCTATTAACAGGTTCGTTTTCTGGGAATAACGGTTTGTGAAGTTTTTCTTGGGGGAATGGCTTTTGGAAAATAATTTGAAAATTCTGTGTAATTTTTTTTTCGTATCATGCTGACTTTTTTTAAACTATTAAATGAACCATGGTTATATATGGACGCAATAGGAAGATAAGACACTTCCCCCCAGTGGGTTCTCGCATTGTCGAGGCGGGGGGGCTCAGTAGCCGTGGCTTGGTCACCCACGGTGAAGCGAAGAGGAACCCGAGGAGGGGCCGCTCGTCAGGGCTTTTGCCGATAAGCCTACGACGTAGCGGCCAACAAGTAGGTTGCGGTGTCGCTTGGGCGACATCACAACTGAGGCGGGCCGCGATGTCGTATCTGAGGCATCGCGGCTGAGGGTTGGAGGCCGCGGCGGGAGAGGTGCGGTGCGCCGCTCTCCCTACCTTCCGCGGCCTTGACGGGGTCGCCACCGTCTGATGGCGGACGCGGTGGGGCCGCAGGGGAGGAGGAGTGTTGGTATGACGTTGGCTACTCTCCCTATCCTCTGCGGCCGAAAATTGGCAGGCGGCGGGGCCAATGACCTGACCCGTCGCAGAGGGGACCAAGGGTGGCAGACACGGGGTCGTCTGGCGCCCATGTGCTGGTTTGGTCCTTGGGGTTGTCACGGCGTGCTATGTATTCTGGTGCGCCGGTGATGGGGAGTACTCCCCGGAGGAGGGTCCGGTGACGGACAGCCGCGGCGGGTTCACGGATGAGTGCTAACGCGTGCCCGTGTTCTCGCCATAAGCGGCAGAGGAGGACACCGTGGAGTTTTAGTGGGTTAGATTCCCACATAACTGCACTATCTCCCCATGGTAGTGCAGAATGCATGAGCATTTCTCGACGTTATAAAAAAGAAAGTTGATACAGATGATAGAACCAGCGAAAGCACGAGGAAGTGGTGAAGGATGGGCGTTTTGGGGGACTGTCTTTTGTAATTTTGACGTTCGAAAAGTGCTGATCCTCAGCCTACTTTGAATAAATGACTTTTGATTTTTTTTAAGGAAAAGTCAAAAGGCAGAAATGAATAACCACCATTAAACAAGACAAGGCATACTCAAACAAGATTACCATAGATTGGAGCCGTCGAAAAATTTCATTGTTGATTAATTAAGAAAGTCAAATATGTACAGAAACAAAGTGGGTAGCTAACGAAGTCTTCAGTCACCTCCAGAAAACAAACAAATATAATTACTGTCAACTGACAAAATTCGACGTCACGCGTAATTAGGAACGTGACAGCGCGCGAGCGCGAGTGAATTTGTTTTTGACTTTGGAAGCCAGGTTTTTTCTTGAAGTTGTAAGATTTATGGAAACGTCAAATTACTATTTATATTAATTTATTGCATTCCATATTGTAATAAAGATGTTACAAAGGGCTTTAGAGCTGGGTACAAAATGCACAGCAAAATGATAAAATTAAGATTATCTATACTAATATTATAAAGCTGCAGAGTTTGTTTGTTTGTTTGTTTGAACGCGCTAATAAAAAATAAAATTAAAACTACTACTAATACAAAATAATCTGGGTATTTCAATGAATTTCACAATAAAATAAGGATTTAAATGGTTGGTAAACTATTACATAATATTATTTATTTATTTAGGATGTTCACAAGATGTACAATTGTACACAATACACGACAAAAAAAATTACAACATTACATAAATTGGCAACGTCATCGCGCGCCCTTTTTTCGTACGAAGAACGGTCTAAATTCACCGTCAGTTCAACGCGTTGTCAACTTGACTCATATTGTGAACTCTGTGATGAACGGATTGCTTATCGGGCGCACGCTAAAATGTATACTTTAATTTTCTTATTAGTTTGGATACTTAATTATTAAAAAAAAAAAAAAAAAATACTGGAACGACGATAGTATTCGTGTCTACTCGAAAGCAATACCTTAGTTTGCACTATCTAAGACGATAATAAAAATGTTTTTTTCAAGAATTTAGATTTGGGAAATACCGATTTATAATGATTATATAACAGTTACTGCACCTTTCGATTCGTCGCAATTTTTCAATTTCATCCCGTCTATGGAATACTGCAGGATATGGAAATCTTAGGTGATAATGATATGAGTGACCGGGTTATTGCCTATAAATGTCAGCACACGAAATGACAGATAAGAGTAATACGATACTAAAATTTTTCGAAAGGCTATAAAACTAGGGGAATACTAAAGAATCAATGAATAGATTGGGTGAAGTACGGAAATGACGACTGATACTACTGATAGAGACGGTATGGAAGAAAAAGACAAACTGCGCCGATCCCAAATAAAGAAAAAAGAAAACAAAATATTAAGAAAACACTCTTTTCTTGCAAATACTTTTTAATCGTACAGCTAAAACTCTTTCACAATCCAACAACGACCAACAAATTTTACCATCCATAATAATATTATAAATTCGAAAGTAACTCTGTCTGTCTGTATGTTACCTTTTCACGCCTAAATCACTAAACGGATTTCGATCAAATTTGCCAGAGAGATAGATTGCATCCCGGGGAAGGACATAGGATAGTTTTTAACGACATTCCTCGCGAGCGAAGCCGCGGACGGAAGTTTACTCGACCCAGAAACAACGACGACAATATCATAACCGTTATTTTTAAGTGTTGCCAAAGTAGAAGAATAAATTCAGTCGCCATAATGAAAATGTAACAATATTAGTAATGTGTACTTTGACATTGTTGCCACAATGGATAATATAATTCGGTATTAAAATAGTACAATTAAAAAAAAAAAATATCAATGAAATCACGACAAGAAGGATTATGTTCACAAGCTTCTTTAGCTCATTTTAAGATTTACTCGTAAGTAAGAAGAATTTGAAGAAACCCGCCTGGTATCGTAAAGAAGAATAGGTACCCAACTAATGAACAAAACTAATTAATATCCATTATTTCTGTTTTTTCTCACAAAGAAGCATTTAAGCTGCACAATACAATGCAGTAGTCGTTTATTTTCATTCCCACATCACCACGCCAGAAACAAACAAACATAAATTTTACTCCGAACTGACAAATGATGTCACTACCAATTTATAAACGGGAGTGGGACAGAAATATTTTGACAAAATGTGGGAAACCAACAAATCTCTTAATTATCCCATATTTTAAGACACTCATTTGAAAGGAATCACGACATATTCGTTAACTGTAATAAGATTTTCTCAACAAAGACACCGAAATAGAAATCATGTTGAATAAATTTTTGAAGGTGCCGAATTTTTACCCGGCTGTGACATTTCGAATCTTTTAGACCTTTGTATCCTGCCCATGCGTATGAAGTTTCATTAAAATCGGTTCATTCATTTCGAAAAACAAGGGCTTGAAAGTTTGTATGAAATGCCGTACATCGTAAAAGCTCATAAGTAAGTGTAATAATACCAGCTTATTATTGTCCTACTGCAGGGCCTCTTATCATATGTCAAAAATGTCCATGATGAACTCAGAAAGTACTTATGAGTTGAAAAGTTACATTTGTACTTGCCCACATTTGAACACACAACCTCGCGCCTTCACCACTGGGCCGTGAAGACATTTTATGCAAAATATTTATCCTCATAAGAGTCAGTATCACGTAGCAAGTACGTAGCCCTAAAAATAGAAGACAAATCAAACCGCAACATAGAGAATTCTCAGAAAAATAATCTCATGTGTAATTTTATTAATATTATATTTACCGAAGTGTTGCCGGGAAAAAAACTATGAAAAACTTGGAAAGATGACTTAGTAACGTGGTTTATAACTAGGCAATTATGTCAGGCTTAAAATTAGATGTTACTTTATTTAACTGCAACAAAATTCTCAGTAAAATAATAAGCTCATATTATAATATAGTTTTATTATTCTTGCGATCCGAAAAGTTGCAGGAGGCAAATGTACCAAGAACGTACCTCTTTTAATACAATTCTACCTTATCATCATCAACATCATTGGTAGTCTTGTTCCATTAACTGCTGACTACAGGCCTCCTCCCTTTGTGCCATGTCTCCCTGGTCCGTGCGAGTCCGATCTAGGTCTTCCCCGCGAACGTCTGTAGGTCGTCCCACAAGCGATTGATCTGTCAACGCTTCTTCTACCGTTTCTCGGCAACCATTCCGTTAGGGCTCTGCTTCACCTGCCACCTCCAGGTCTAGCCAAGTGTCCTGCCCACCTCCATTTCAGAGCCGCTGTCCGTAATTCTACGTCTTGATTAAGAAAATTCTACCTACATACACTATAATCCATATTACACTTTGCCTGAAAGGGACCAGCGGCGGTGCTATTCTGTAAAAGATCACCGTGATAACTTAGGTGAGGTTAAAGTGAGCTGTCATTGCACCTTATGCTAGGGATTGACACTATTGACAGCTCACTTTACCTAACTTTCACGGTGAGACTTTTACAGAATAGCCTGCATTACTGATCTAATTTCTCTACAACAGACGGACTTAAACCCTTGTGTAATCAGCTGTTAAAAGTTACGAAAGAATTTGTAACAATGGACCTTACTTAACGGTACTTAAACGGAATAGGTGTGTTTTGACGTCGTTCGAGACTTTGTAACTTTGAAAGAGCTTGTTTGTAAAACAAAGTCGATGTTTGTCATGTGAAAATTATTTAAATTTTCATGTTTTCTTACTGTCAGGGGTTTTTCGAAAGAATAAGTTGTGGAATTACTTTGTATGAGACCTTTTGAAACGGTTTTCTGCGAGTGTTTCTCTTCGTTCAAATTCAAATTTTTAAATGAGCTTTGCTCACCGTTCTGTACTTCTTTTTAAATTTCGTTTTCAAAATGTTTTCTGTAATACCTAACCTACATAATCAGCCTATACCTAATGTTCTTCTGCTGGGATACAGGCCTCCTCTCTGAGAAGGAGTGGGCCGTAATCCACCTCGCAGGCCCAGTGCGAAGTTTCCTCACGATGTTTTCCTTTACCGTTTTGAAAACAGGTAATAATCTAGCCTAAACTTAAGATGTATCACCCAAACTTCCCAAACCTCGTTTTATTAAACACGATCTACACGGTTTAAAACCAGTCTACAAACCAAGGTGACCTTGAAGTTGTTGTTATTGCGAGATGCCTGCTACACGGTTTAAAATCAACATCTTTTTCTGCTACTGGTTTACAACGCAGGCCTTTCTACCAAGGACGTTCAAAGGTCATACGAATTTGGTTTAAAACCACTGTCTACACTGTTTTAAACTTAGGTTTGAAACCACCGTTTTAAACCGTGTAGATCGTGCTTTAACGTCACATCTCCACCCAAACTAATGACCAAACACGATCGCAACGACAATCATTGCACCGAACTACGGAGCAATACGCACTGGCAGTCGCATTGCGCTCAGCTGACCAATTAGCCGCATGATACAACGCACTGTTACTGCATACAAATAGTCGACAATATGTCTCATTATTGTCGCTAATTTTGACGTTAATTAAGCTATTCATTTGAATGATAAGGACTGGTGTTGTAATGTTTATGGAGTCGTCAAACATGCAGAGTTTCATAGCTTAAAACGGTTTTTAACCGGTTGAATGCCGTAATTACTGAAACAATTAAAAAGACATTGTGTCTCGCATAGATTCACGTTCCGAATAAGAAGGTTTCATTCAATATTGGTGTGAAATAAAATATATTCTATAAAGAGCTATATTGATTTTGAAGCAAATTAAAATTTTGGTGTACAAAAAAACCTAAATCTCAACCTCAGGTCAAATTGATGCATTACGATGACTATGAACCAAGCAAAAATCATTATTTAAAACAATCTAATTCTGTTTTATTTTTCAGCACTCGCAAGAAGTATAATTATATAGGTACCTAATATACATAATTCTACAAAAGTTACCGCAAACATTTCCACGAATTCTCAACCCGACGATTTAAACAAAAGAACAGAAGAAATTGGAGCAACTTCAACATAAAACAAAAGACACACAACGCAGATATTAAACTTAATAGATGTGTTCAAACTGATGGCACTTTTAAGGAGACCTTCGCTCCCAGACAAATGACACTATTGACAATAATAAGTGCAATAAAGAGAATGCTTAAATGAATCTGGCACAAGGTTTGCACTTTGAGCGCTGGTAAATGTATTGTGACGTAATATTGCATACCGGAATACCAGTGGCGAGAATTTCTTTGTCACTTTTGTACAAAGTTATAGTGACCTATCTTCTTTTGCCTTGAATGGAATAATTTAAAAATTACTTAATTAAAAAGATCAACTTGTATGCCAATGTTGCCAATTAAATCCAGGTTCGTACGGGCAATTTATTTATCCGATGATTTCTTATTGAGCACTGGACTTTCTTTTTTTTATATAGTGTACATAATAATGAGTATTCTATTCTATTCTTTAACTGTCAGAGTTGAGTCGAGCATTGAGAATGCAAAAGAGTGCATCCCAGGGCGTCAACATGCAACATGCACTGATGGATTTTCAAATGTCGGCGCTAAGTTTGGCGTTGAAAATTCGGTGCGCGATAAAAAATTGTCGTGTTAAAAAATCGCCCGTGGTACGAGGACTAAAGGCTGACGCAGATTTGGGTGGGCCGCACCATACTGCAAAAATACGAACTATATCACTTACGTACATTTTCTGTGAACCATCGCACATTACAGGCCGTACCGCACTTTTTTGTATGGAAATGCGTTGCACTGCGGCCCGTTGCGGCTGTAAGGTGCGCTTAGCTTTATAGTTCGGAACATTTTAATATTTTTGTAGAAGAGTCTATGCCATGATCATATTGTCATGAACCCTCAGTTGTCTTTTGTGTTAGCTCAAAAATTTAAACTTTAGAAAGTTACGGCATCACTCCAGTAAGCTGTAAAAAGGCAATGAAGAATATCTATTTTCATTGCCTTTTATGATATCCGCAAAAATATCATCGGAGGCCGACATCAAACAGCTTACAAAATCCAGAATAAAACAAGTATATTTCAGCTTTTGATTGCCAGTCTAACGGGATGCAGCTGTATCTGTACCACCTGAAATCATCTCTCTAGCACGGTAAATATTACCGTGTCTCTAGTGGGGGTGTGTGGGGATCACTGGCAAATAATATATATTGACCGGCGGGGTAGTTGCGTAACACACTATCAGTAGCAAAGGCTTTCATTTTGACAGTTCAACAACATTCATTACGTTAGTTACGTTGTTGAGTAGACCATTTTTCAATCACAATTGCCATTCTTTTACCGTTGTATGAAATGGTTACTTATAACAAGGCAAATGGATAAACAATTAATTTCCCTTCATCATCATCATCATTTCAGCCAAAAGACGTCCACTGCTGGACATAGGCCTCCCCCAAGCACTTCCACTTCGACCGGTTCTGTGCTTCTCGCATTCAACGGGTTCCTGCGGCCTTCACAAGGTCGTCGGTTCACCTTGTGGGAGGCCTTCCAACGCTACGTGGAGTGGCGACCACGTACCGGAAAACGTAATTTCCCTTACTGTACTAAAATTCATTCTTAGTAGGGACTTACTCACTGCATCAACTAGTCACAGATTTACAATACAGCTAAAAGCTATCTAGGTAGATAGCTTTTAGCTGTATTGTAAAGCTTCTAGCCTGCTTGTTCAAATCCGCAAACACTTATGCATACAATTCGGAATTCAAGTGCTCCTAACTATGTATCTTTACTTGCCGACATGCTAGGGGCAGTCGTAACTAAGACAATTATGTTCTAGGTTCTACGTGCCTGTAGATGGAACACCTAGGTTAATATTGTATTTGTCTTAACATAGCCTGAATTATGAATTTAATTACTTTGTGATTGGGCTACCCTACCAGACGCTACTACTGACACTTGTGTTTAAGTTGTTTAAGTAAGTACTAACAAATTAGATTTTATGATCTAAATAAAAACTTTTTTCTAAAAAAAACGACTTCCAAAAAAACTACAAAGTGAAAAATAACTTTAATTTCGGAAGTCGGAGTCGTTGATTTCGCATTTTGCATTTTCGTTTTTTGCCACCGACTTCCGAAAATAAAGTCACTTAGTCAGTCAGTCAGTCAGTTACTTTACATAGTATTTTAATATGGTGGGTAGATTGGCATGTTGTGGAAGGAAAGATATTCGGTTACACCTAAAGCCTTTTGGCACAGAGTCAACAGTAAAGTTTCTTTTATGAAAATAAGTGCTTTTTTTACAAAATGTTGCTCCACCCGGCCCGCATTAGGCTGGCCTTATTATACTTAAGAACGTTTACGACGCGGACGTACGGCATTTCATACAAACTTTCAAGCCCTTGTTTTTCGAAATGAATGAACCGATTTTAATGAAACTCATACGCATTAGCAGGATACAAAGGTCTAAAAAGTTAGTTAAGAACATTTTCGAAAAATAGTGTTGCAGCCAAATCAGACCGATTTTAAATTTTCCATAGAAACAGAGATTGCCATTGATTTGAGATTGTTTTTTTTTTTTTAAATAAAACATTTCAAAAAATACTTTTTTCTAACTTTTTAGACCTTTGTATCCTGCTTATGCGTATGGAGCTTCAATGAAATGATCGAAGATTTCTTGCTTATGAAATAGACCCCTGTACTTCCAGAGCATAGCCGTGTTCCAGAGATTGCCTCCTACATACAAACATTACCTCTTTATAATATTAGCGTAGATGATTGTAGCTGCTGTTGTTCGTTATTTTATTAATCACTTAAATGTGAACATGTCTTTATAAAGGATAGGTATGGTTGGCTATTCGACGGGAACATAAGCACGTCGAAACGATAGCGCTGCGAATAGGCGAGAGGCGAACGGGTTTCCATACAAAACACGCCATTTTGTGTGAACAAAATGCGGGTTAATAGAGATAAGTTTGGTCTATAGAAAGCGCTTTTTTATAGGATAATCAGGGCACATAAATAATTATGGTAAGAGCTTACTTCTTACACGTGTTTTGTACACCGTCAAGGACAAATTTTACGAAAATAAATAATTTAGGGCACGAATTTCTCAATCTACTTCAGTTTAGAGTTAGAAGTAGAGTTGGATGCAGCTGAATACCATACCACATGGAACGACTGCTTTTCTGACCTTCACAACCCAGGTTCTGGGTAACACGATACCCTTGGTAAGACTGGGTTACTGTAAGTCTTCCGACTACCCATAACGACTGCTAAATATCTAAGAATGACAGCTAGGACCAACGGCTTTTTTTTTGCGGAAGGGAAATCATCAAATGATCCCTCACGCTCTGGGTGGAGCCGAAGGGAGTGTCAGACTCTTAATGACTAAAACCCACCCGTGTTCCTTCCTTAGCCCTTATGTTCCGGGCCAGCGGTAACACTCTCCACAATCCCGCTGACCATCCATCTGCCTTAGTTGATGATGATTCAGAAATCCTTTTTAGCAGTACCTACATACATATTAAACGAAATGAGTGTTAAATATCTACGTACCTACTACAATTGCAATAACGTGAACGCTTGGTCTAAAGTCGAATGTCTAAAGAATGGCTTAGCTAAGTGGAATCTGATGCGATGTATCATTAGCGCTCGCTTCCTATACCTCTCTCTATGTGTTAGTTGCTGACATTTAGTTCGCCATTTGAGATGATATTACCACAAAATACAGATAGTACAGAAGGCAATCTACATACAAAGTGCGCTCGAGCAACGCACACATAGACACCGCTCACGGACACGTTATCTCGGAGTGGTTGGGAGTAGTGCGAGCGCGGGTGCCATCCGCTTGAGACACGCGTCTGTGAAGTGTAAAAATGGAGCAACAAAAAAATGCCTATCTAAGCTCGATTTATATAATAGTTTCCTATTTTGAATCAGTATAAACGAAATAACTTTTTTGTAAGGTGTATTCACGCCACCAACTATTACGTAAGTTGAAAACATGATTTTTTGTTTGTGTAGATATTGTGTTGTTTTTAGTGTCATTTGATAGGTTTAGGTCTAAAACGGATAATCCGTTTTGAAGTTATTAGGGTTTTTCGATAGTGAAAATTGACAAAAAATTAAAAATTGTATATGGTTTTGTTCTGTAAACTTTTTGTATTGTTGTAATACTATGTTTATTGTTTTGTTTTAATGTTGTAGAATAAGCTCAACAATAAATCAAACAACTAGATACGAGTGCCACTACCGCGAAAGTTTTTTGTGCATAAGCCAAAGTTGACAACCCTAACGCGACCGCCGAGCGTAGGTATGAAAAGTGAAGTACATACATGTGATTGCCTTCTGTACTATCTGTATTTTGTGATATTACATAGGTTTTGTATAGTGTGTGAACATAGGACTATAAGTTTTGTATAGTGTGTGAACATAGGACTATAAGTTTCGTAGATACGTTATGAGGGTAAGATCCAGTGCTAATCGTATTCAGAGTTTTTCAGGGCTTGATAAATTCTTAAAGGCGAAAACTATTTACATAATTCTCTAAACCCTGCAAACTGTTTTAGAAGGTACACAGGCATGAGCGACTTAGGTATATCTAAAGGTTATTCTCTAATCCATACTACGAGTAATATTATAAATTCGAAAGTAACTCTGTCTGTATGTTACATTTCACGCCTAAGCCACTGAACGGATTTCGATAAAATTTGGCAGAGAGATTAGATTACCTCCCGGGAAGGGCATAAGATAGTTTTTACCCCGATATTCCCACGGGATCGACAGTTATGCGGGTGAAACCGCGGGGCGCTGAAGACTGGCAGCATTGCCATACCTACACTTCTTTTATAATTAAGTAAGTAGGTACTTATTTTCCATTTTCATCTCGTAGTGGACTATAAGCACCACTATTCTGCCTATACCAACTGCTAAGTAGGATCTAGTTACTACTACAATATTTCAAGAGATAACCAGAATTTGCAATAAAATTCTAGAAACCAACAATATCTGGCCTGTTACGGTTTACGGTCGAATATAACACAAGATTGTTGATAAAAAAGGGTTACTCTGCCATTTAGCTCACGAAGTAGCGATTTACTTCAGCCTTGAATAAAATTATAGCGTGAATATGGTAACATAAGTTATGTAAAATAAAACGTAAGTAATTGCGATTCCCTTGTTCATAAACTAAACTAAATTTAAGTTCAGTGCATCTTTTTCTTTCTATTTCATTAAGAAAAGGACAGAAGATAAATATTAGTTTAGTCCTGTCAAATTAAGATACTCCATATTATCAATGCTCCATAGACAAGTTTAGACGAGATTATAAAGCTACTAAAAATACGTCAATTTACGTCAGGCGCTGACTAATTTGACAGGACTAAACTAATATTTATCTTCTCTCCTTTTCTTAATGAAATAGAAAGAAAAAGATGCACTGAACTTAAAATTAGTTTAGTTTGTGAACAAGGGAATCGGTGCCAATATGTACTGGCAAAGATAGGAAGTTTTAATCCAGACATCATTCCAGGGGCATCATCATTCGAGAGGCGTTCCTGAAGTCTGTCCTCATAGCATAATCAGCCTAAAATATACCCACTGCTGCCACAGGGCCATAATCCACGCCAGTCCAGTGCGGATTGGTAGATGTCACATGTCTTGCGAGTTTTTTTTTTGTTCTAGGACATGCTCTGTTGTCATGAAAAGTAATCAAGGACCTTCTGGCAGAGTTTTTGTGCATACAATAAGAATTCTTAACTGCAATCGTCTTCTCTACGAAAAAATCTGCCTAATACGGTTCTGCCTTAATTTTTACAAACACAAAAAAATGACAATACCGGATAAACCTTTTTTTTTTGTTGTCGGGGGGAACCTTCAAAAGGCACCCGACCTCCGGGGAGGTCCGGGAGTAAGGCACATCCCTGGGGAGACTGTAAAGGGGCCTCCCCTGAGCCTCGCTATGCACGGCAGCACGTGACCACTGTGCCACAGTCTTCCCTGGGATCACTTGGTGGGCGGACAGAGTCCCCATTCTGTGCGCCCGCAACCCCAAAGGTCCACCTACCATATTTATACCGGATAAACCTACAGTCCGTTCACATTTCACCTCTGATAGCAGTACCCTAACAACAACCTTATTGTGACGAGAATAAAGATCACAATGCTTTTGATAGACTTTTCAGTAGCAGCAACCCAACAGCAACCATATTATTATGAGAATAAAGATCACTGTGGTTTGGACAGTGATACAATGTCAGAGCTAAATAAAAAACTGGCCAAGTGCGAGTCGGACTCGCACACGAAGGGTTCCGTACCACAAGGCAAAAACGCCGAAAGAAACACGTTTGTTGTATGGGAGCCCCCCTTAAATATTTATTTTATTCTGTTTTTAGTATTTGTTGTTATAGCGCCAATAGAAATACATCATCTTTGAAAATTTTAACTGTCTAGCAATCACGGTTCATGAGATACAGCCTGCACCCTAATTGCGTAACACACTATTACTCTCAATTTGAATCATTTTCAAGCATATTGCTAATCCATTGCTCCATAAATTCGATAAATTTGTCTGCTCAACAGCGTAAATCACGCAATTAATGTTGTTGAACTCTCAAAATTAAACCCATTGCTACTGATAGTGTGTTACGCAATTACCCTGCTGGTGACAGACAGACGGACAGTGGAGTCTTTACTCGTTTTTACCCTTTGGGTACGGAACCCTAAAAAACTGCGAATGGACTGTAGGAGCCAGATAGCAACGAAAAATAAACTTCACTTCCACAGGAAGAAAATTAAATTAGACCCTTAGCACTCACTCCAGATCTTATCTTTAGGACATACTAGGCCTATTTTAGTCAATGAAAATAAGGATAGGGGTTATTTTCATAGTCCCAGGGATTCAGGTAAAACCCTAGATAATTTTGTTAGATAAAAGGTTATCTAACGAAATTGTTTTAATTATTACCTGAGTCTTCATTACCGCTTTATATCCTTGAACAAAGTACGTAACGTGTAGTAAATTAAAATTATGGCTGTATTCTAACCTCTAGGCATGCTAATTAGGAAGACTGCTCGTAACTTACATGTATGTATGAATGTTAAATAACATTGAGATTTTCCGTGATAATAAATTAGGAACGTAACTGCAATGTAACGGAAGTCGGTGGCAAAAAACTAAAATACAAATCCAAAGACACCGACTTCCGAAATTAAAGTTATTTTTCACTTTATAGTGTTTTTGGAAGTCGGTTTGTAAAAAAGTTTTTTGTAAGTAGATTTGCACAAACACTTTTACACGTCAATCATGTTTTTTTTTTAAACTAGATGAGGTCGGTGTGTCCTATACGACTACTCTGAGAAGAAAGGCCGAAACAAACTCAGAAGTCACAGTCTCTTTTAAAGTTCAGACATAATCTTGGTCAGGTTATATGAAGACCATGTAGATCGATGTCTGAGATGGTCTTTTGAGGAAAGAACCACACAGATTGAGAGGACCGGTCCAGTCAGCGCACGCAGAAATCGTACAGCTCAATTCAAGACTTAAGGAGCTCAACGATTCGACTAACAATACCTACCAAAGAAAGGACATTTGGGTAGGCCACACAAATTATTCTGAAAAAAAAAAAAAAACTGCCATACCATGAAAAAAAAATAATAATAAAGAATTTTTAGTCGATGTAATGTTTCCAATAGACGCAAAAACGGTTGAACCGATTTAGATGAAATTCGGCAAACAGATAACTTTTAAACCGTAAAAAAATTCACCGACATTCTCAGGGTTAAAAAGTTTGGAGATGACCTTGCCCACGTCCCTATTCGATTAGATCCATACTTCCAGGGACACCCTGTACATAAGACAAGATCTCATTCCTTGCAAACATCACATCATTACATTAAAAGTCCAACATCAAATACACGACTTAACCCTCACCCGCTGCCCATGTTCACATCCAACCATTAACAGAATTTATTCATCAAAAGACGTTCACAGTACAATTGCACATTTGGAAGTCGACCCTCATGGTGGCGCGTTTATTATTTAGGCCTGACGCGAATTTACGATTCACATTTAGTAAAATGACGTAAACAATTTGCTAGTGGATTTTAGCAGTGTTAAGTGACACTTTTGAACTTCATTTTGGGGTTGAATATGCAACGCTCGCATAAAATTAATGACGCGAATCGTCAAACATTTTAGTGTTGATTCAAATAAATTGACGTGCGAACTAACTTTTTGGACAGTTAACTGAAGCTACGGGTTTCAATTAATCCCCACAGATTTTTTGTCTAGCAAAATTTTTCAAGTATTTTTAAGCACTCTTTATACAGCTAAGTGGTCTATCATGGATCAAAAGGTTAAAAATTACAATACATTTTAATAGGGACCTACTAAAATTGTAATTTGAAAAATTTTACTACAAGAAAGAAAAAACTGGCCAAGTACGAGTCGGACTCGCACACGAAGGGTTCCGTACCACAAGGCAAAAACGCCGAAAAAAACACGTTTGTTATATGGGAGTATGGGAGCCCCCCTTAAATAATCATTTTATTGTTCTTAGTATTTGTGGTTATAGCGGCAACAGAAATATATCATCTGTGAAAATTTCAACTGTCTAGCTATCACGGTTCATGAGATACAGCCTGGTGACAGACAGAAAGACGTCCCTAAAAAGAAAGAAGAAAGAAAATACTTTTATTTGCGGTAAACATGACGCAGATAAAGAACACAGACACAAAAAATAACTAGTTGGGGGAAAATATGCGTCACATCCACGTAAAACGGCCATCGCTTAGCATAATGCTGTCATCCAACCCCATCCAACTCCTCCACTACCTGCCGTTCCAGTAAATCCCGTACCGAGAAGTCAAGATTTTTCTAAGAATGTCTTTCTATTACCACACTAATCATACTAATATTATAAAGGCGAAAGTTTGTGAGTGTGTGTGTGTGTGTTTATAGGTATGTTTGTTACTTCTTCACGCTCAAATAGCTGGACCAATTTTGAAAAAAATTATGTAAGGAGATTGCTGACACGACACCCTGGATTAACATACCTATAGGCTACTTTTTATCCCGATATTCCCACGGGATCGACACTTATGCGGGTGAAACCGCGGGGCGCAGCTAGTTTTAAAAACAAATAGCTCTCAGCTGATTGTAACGTTACAGTTTTGTGTTTGACGCCAACAACACCATGCGACGCAACGGAGCGTTAGTAACACAATCCATACTAATATTATAAATTCGAAAGTAACTCTGTCTGTCTGTATGTTACCTTTTCACGCTTAAACCGCTGAACGGATTTTGATAAAATTTGGTAAAGAGATAGATTGCATCCTGGGGAAGGACATAAGATTGTTTTTATCCCGATATTCCCACGGGATCGACACTTATGCGGGTGAAACCGCGGGGCGCTGCTAGTAAGAAATCTATATATATAAAATGGTAAACTGACTGACTGATTGTTGATATATCAACGCACAGTCTAAACCGCTGCTCCTAGAAACATGAAATTTGGAGGGTGTGTTCTTTGTGAAGAGTAGGTATCCACTAAGAAAGGGTTTTTCGAAATTCCACCCCTAAGAGGGTCAAATTTCACGCGGACGAAGTCGCGGGCAGAAGCTAGTACAATATAAATACACAACGCCTAGTACTCAGGTCATACAGGTTAATAGGGTGCCTAAGGGTGCTTACATAAAGACAAGCCGGTACAGATCGGTGCGGGTAAAATGTCCTCGTTTTGACTTATGCGCTCACACATAAAGAAACAGGCAAACCTTTTGACCGTTTCTTTCCGTAGATCAACCTGCAGCGATCAGCCGATCGATTCTGTAAAAACTCACCGTGAAAACTTAGGTGGAGTGAGTTTGTTTTTGCTAGGAATTCACACTATTGAGAGCTCACTCCACGCTCACTTCAATTAAGTTTTCACGGTGAGATTTTTACAGAATAGCACCGCAGCAACCTAATCGCGTAACTTTCAATCACAATCTAAATCATTTTGAAAGATGTTGCTAATCCATTGCTTCATATGTTCAAAAAATTTGTCTGCTCAATAACGTAATGAATGTTGTTGAACTGTCAAAATAAAAGCCATTGCTGCTGTGATACGCAATAACCCTGCTGCTTTCCCAGAATGAGACCTAATCAACTTCTGGAGGGAGGTAGGCTGGTTGGAATAAACACTGACAGCCGCTATGGCCCACGTACAATGGTCTACCTGAAGGACTAAGTGCGAAAACCAAACCCTGTGACATAGAACATGTATAGTTGAGTAAAAAGCTCCACGATGATCGTAACATATTTCTCACCACAGCCCGTTCGCATGAAAACTGTTTGTTATTTTTACGGTACGTTAATTTCACGATACGTTTTTCTGCGGTGATGACTGAGGGCGTACGTACATTATTTGTACGAGCGTCCTCACACGAGTCGCCGGTAAAGGATCCAGTAAAACAACGTTACTAAAATTGCCCGAATGGCCCAATTTTAACGGTTCAGAAAATATAATGTAACCGGACGACCGTCGTGTGAATGGGCTTTAATTACTGTTTGGTGGGATGTGTAATTACCTAAGTGCATAGGTACGTTAGGAAGCTATTAATTATGGTACAAAATGGACATACGTCTCGGCATATCGATGCGTTTCAATTCTCATTTGGGATATGTAACAGGCATCTTGATTTGGATTCTGTAAATGCTGTAACTGCAAATACTCCGCGTATTAACTAGGTTTGAAATGAGGATATCTGCATGTACCTACAGCTTCACAGTTCATGTTCATCTAGCTGCCAGGATCTTCTGGTTTATCTATACCTACATCTATACAAATAAATAAAATTGAAGTGTCTGTTTGTAATGTCAAAATAACAGCTTCTTATGAAAGTATATACGGTACATATAACAAAAAAGCTTTTAGAATTTTTGTCTGTCTGTTTGTTCCGGCTAATCTCCGAAACGGCTGGACGGATTTTGACGGGATTTTCACTGGCAGATAGTTGATGTAGGTAATACTTTTATTTTTAAAAAGAATTGTGGATCCGCGTAAAAAAAATCAATTTGTTTTCCGAAATACATCGCGAACGAGGTACGCGAGCACAGCTAGTGGTGATTAAAATAGGTATTTATTAATTTTCCTCATTTCCATTAGGTAAATACAGAAATACTGTGTACCTAGTACCTACCTATCCTCAAAAATATCGTCATGACTAAAGCCGTTTTTACGTGAATCATATATGAATCGTGAGCGAAAACGCAAAATTCTATACTTGAATGACATTGACCTTTTAAAACCGCAGCAACGTAACTCTACAAGGAAAAAACAATGCTTTCAATACTACCATTTAAGTATGTATACCTATATGGGTATATTGTAATGAATGAACTGACGTCACACACTGCCATAAATAAGTTCGTGACATTATACGAATTCTCGTTAGACCTTGTAGTTGTAAGTCATCTTTTCGAACTGCAAATAAACATGTTCTTATATGCATGAACCGCTATCAGGATTGCGTCAATTTCTGCTTACATGGACAACTAGACCTGACAAATGTATTCATTTTGATCCGTGACTTACTGCTCTAGTGTTCATTCATAATAAGGAAAACTCGGCAAGTTACGCCATTTTCTCCCTTATACCTTACCTACCTAAGACCTGTTTTTGAAAAATTTTCGAGACTTTCAATGGCAATTTGTTTGCTTCAGTTTTGTGTTGGCAGACTTCAAATATTTTGACGTAATCAGAACTATAGTATAATAAAAACCAAGGGCAAACCTATTGACACCAAAATCTTATGATATAACTGTAAACAAACAAACACAACTCAACTAGTGAAATGTGGGCGTGTTATAATTAGAGACACAGTCATCATCTGCCTACCCCTTCAGTGAATACAGGCGTGATGTTAAACCTAGATCAAATCATTATGCTAATTAGAGTTACTTTTAAACAGGCATTAAACTCATCAGAAACTTCAAACAACAATCGTCATCTTTATTATCATCAGACCACAAAACGCGAAAGCTCTCAAAACAAATGAACTCGTTGATTAAACAAAAGTAACGAAACAATACCAACTTGGTAACTCCATAATAGAGTTAGCCCTTTGGGGTTCACACCTAAACAAACTGTGACAGTTATCAACACTTGTGACGTGACGGCTTGTCCAGAACTCTGGACAGTTTTATGTCCACAAAACACAAATTTTTGGTCAGTTTGGAACGCAGCCAGACTTCAAATGGAACATTTAAAAATAGTGGTATTACACAATCGATGTACTACACACAAATATTTTAAAGAAAGTACGCGTTGAATTTGTTTTAAAAAAAGAATGTGTGTAGCTGGCGGTTGCCGGTGGATTCGTTTAACCAACTGCGAGAATTCAACCGGAATCTAAAATGTGAGAGGATTTAAATGTTAGAAATTCTAAACTAAAAGTTTTACCAGCGAGCGATTGATGAAACTGGGAACGACGTCCCGAAAATGCAAGTTTCAGAAATAAAGTTCCAATTTAACTTTGATGCGACAAACGAAGGACTGACCCTCTGGCTAAAAAGAGGTCAAGAGATCAAATACTACCATCAAGTTGACGTATAGAGGAGAATTCACTCTACTCTAGTTCTAACAAAATAACCTCATTTGGACGAGATATTACGAATATTCAACGTTGATATAGTCAACAAAAGAGATAAGTATGCAGTATCGTCGGATATAGTTGAAATTTAGTAAGAAATTTTTTATTTTATTAATAGAAAACCAACATCTCATCATCACATCTCATTTATAAAATTAAATTTCAGTCGGAAATATCCATCGGTTTCTTACTGAACTTCAACTATATCCGACGATCCTGCATACTTATCTCTTTTGTTGACTGTAGGATATTTTGTTAGAAATATAAAAATTTATTCAGTTACAAAATTTATTAAAACTTATAATTTAAGAATTGTTTTAAGTATAATATGATTTATACCAAACTTGTACGTATTACCTACGTATAATTTTCTTAAAAAAATAAGCTACAATAATGCAATTTACCTGAATAGTCGCGGCCGCTATTAAAATCTATATTTTTTCCGTCTTCAGTCAACGTTTTATCTAACAAAGAATTCGCCTCAATCGCTTTTTATTATTCCGAATCACAAATAGATTCAAAGGAAATAAAATTTTATGAATACAAAAAAAATTGTATTGAATTTTCCTTACAGCTGTTCTCCCGTTATAAAACATTGTTTTATTCATCGAAGGTTAGTCGAAGGGAAATCTCCAAATCTCCATTTGTACGATTGTTGACACCGATTTTTACAGTTATCAACTTCTTTAAATATTTATATATTCGCCCAGAAATTTTCATGAATCTCGATAAAAGTGTTTTGAAATGCTTTTTGTAAGGTCTCGCTTTGTTGTTTCGGGTGTTGAATATTTTAAACTAGAACGGCGGCGGTCGGCAAACGACTTCATAAAAAGCTCCATAGTTCATACGCATAAAATATACAAATCCAGTGTGCTAGAACATTCAAAGGAAGGTTATTGAATAAAAACTCTGTTTTAAAACGCATTCAATTTGTTTAGATTTCTAGCATAATCTCATTATCAACAACAATCTATTCAAATAAATGGAATTGAAGTGTTATATTTGTTATATCAAAATAACAGCTTTTTACTAAATGGATATGAAAGTAAACGAAAACATTTTTTTAAATATATTTTATCTGTCTGTTGTTTGTTCTGGCTAATCTACGAAACGGTTCGACCGATTTCGATGGGACTTGCAGATAGCTAATTTTATAAGTAGTAACTTAGTTTATTTTAATTTTAGAAAAATAAATAGGGTTCCGCGCAAAAAAAAATAAATTATGTACGCATGAGATGAAGTCGCGGGCACAAGAAAGAAAAATTGTTTATTCTGCACAAACAAAACTAGTAAACAACATAATATAAACTCAAGCTCAAAGCATTTATTTAAAGTAAACCAATTACAGGCACTTTTGAATTGTCATGGGTCGGTCAGTCACAAAGTTGAAGCTAGTGGCCCATTCCAAAGCATAGTAGGTACCTATGGAGAAGAACAGGCAAGAAATTCCACGGACACTCTTTATGGTTTCAAAATATTGGTTAAATAGCTCTTTCTAGAAATTAAGCATGTGAGAAAGATGCGCGATACGATGATATCTATACTAATATTATAAAGCTGCAGAGTTTGTTTGTTTGTTTGAACGCGCTAATCTCTGGAACTACTGGTCCGATTTGAATGATTCTTTTAGTGTTGGGTTGTCCATTTATTGAGGAAGGCTATAGGCTATTTAATATCACGCTATGACCCTTAGGAGCCGAGCAAAAAGAAAAAAAGTCAGAACGAAATTATAAAAAGAAAAAAAAAGAAAAAAGAACGCTAAGCGAATACGAAGTATTGCGACGGGATGGGGGTACAAGAAATTTCACGCGGACGAAGTCGCGGGCAGAAGCTAGTCTAAAATAAATTACGTAATCTAGTTCTACTTATCGTCTATGCTATGAAATTCTACTACTATTTCAATTATCTATTAGTGCCATAGTGTAATCAGAACTATGTCAAGACCTCATTAGTTTGGTGTCAAACTTCATCTTAATCTAAATTGTTTGTGGTGCACGAGTTTAATTGTTTTGTTCTAATTTAAACGTGATGCCATTAACTCTTGATACTATGACCCAGAACAGTAAATTGAGATGCAGTTATTAACTTACGTCACTTTGCTAATTGGCTAAGTAATTTGCATGAAGAACGTAGAGGCGACTTGACAGCGGAAAAGTCAGACTGTTCAACTTTAGGATTTACTATAATATGAAATATAATTTTGTGTAAATATAGTATAATCTTGCATATTATTTTAATACTAAATAAATATACCTACTCCTTTAACTTTACAATATTAGGAGGATTTGGGAGATATTTCCGGAGGAACTTGTATTGTAGTTTAGATTAAAAAACTGTGATAAAAAAAGTCTTGGTGACAGCTGTTACAAAACTGCTATTGTTAAGAACTTGTCTATCGTAAAATACCTAACTAAACACGATAGTTCGTCTGGTACGAGGGAAGTCTATAATTCCCTTGATTAAGAGATGGCCAATGGCAAACATTCAAAGTCAAAATCAAAATTCATTTATTTACAGAAACAGCACTTTTCGAATGTCAAAATTACATAAAGTCCACCAAAACACCCGCCCTTCACCAGTTACTAGTGCTTTCGCTGGGAAGAAGTGTTGCAAAAAACTCCCCAAGAGCACATGTGTTTTTTCAGTTAGAAAAACATGATTCTATACAATAGTAGGTATGGAAAATAATTAACATTACGAGACAAAGAATTACACACAGATTATTTGCCACTAGCCCGCGGTTTCACCCGCGTAAATGTCGATCCCGTGGGAATATCGGGATAAAAAGTAGCCTATATGTTAATCCAGGGGGTCAGTTACCTCCATACAAAATTTTATCAAAATTGGTCCAGCCGTATGAGCGTGAAGATATAACAAGCATATAAACACAAACACTCACAAACTTTCGCCTTTATAATATTAGTGTGATGTCAGCTAGCCACGCCTTTTCATCTGACCTCCAAGTCGTCTAATGATGTAAGTGAACATCAGAACGTATCAACGTCAGTTATATCTAGACAATATCATCATCACCATCAGCTTGTCTACTCCAATGTTGAAGAAGCTTACAAAAATGTATGAGAAATATTATTATTTTATTTTTATGTTCTTTGTTTAAACGCAAAATAATGCAGGACAACGACCACATACATGGTTTTATATCCATCGTCCCTCAAGCTTATTTGCCATAAGGAAAACGGACCCAGTAGTAAAATTTCACTTCCCTATGCGGGGTCACGTTGTAATGAACACTTACTTTTTTATTCTTTGTCTACCTAATTATTTTTCTGGACAAACTGAGAAAAAACGCTTAGGCAACAGTTTTTGGACTCTCTTGGGGCGAATTTCACCAACGATACTAAACGCGATCAACACAACTAAGCCACGTTAAAGAACTACCAGTGCCATCGTTATTGTGGAATATTGACACTGACAGTTCTTGAACGCGCTTTAAATGTGCTGATCGGGTAGTCAGATCTTAGGTGATATTCGCCCTTAGTTCCACAATCGAGAATTTCAAGCAAGATGAAGTGCTGGTTTTGGGCGATATATATATATTTTCATTTCGTTTAGAGACCATAAAAGAACGGAAATATCAAGTGCTCATGTACCTACTAGACGCCTCGAGAATATTAAACTGGATGGTACAGCTTTCATCAGAACTAAACATGAGATTGGGTAAGTACATAGCTTTTTCTTTTTATGACGTAATATACTGTTACGCCTATAAACCTAAAACAGCAAGCCTGATATCTAGTCTTGAAGCAACACGACGATGTGTAAGCAAACGAGATGAGGTTTTAGTAAACACATTTTGGTGTTCAGCAAAAACATTTGTCTAAGTCACACTAAAGCCCCATTTACACTGTTCAATTTTGTACAAATTTCTGGAATGTTCGAGAGCAATAATCGCATGCCATAAAGCACTTTCAATTACTGCCTTTCAAGAAATGCATACAAGTGTTTACACGCCTGCGATTTCCATGAAATGGCAAACAATAATTGAATGCAAGTTTTGCAATTCAATAATTGCATGCGACTTCTGTTTGAAAAAACGCAAATATTGCATAAAAGTTTTGCCTCGTGTAAATCCAGAGTTGCACATCCTGGACATGGAATGAAAATTGTTTATTCTGTAAATAGGATATCGAAATCACTTTTACACGTCATATTATAAAAAAATAAGATAGATGAGGCGGCGTTGCCTATCTAACTACTGTGAGAAGAAAGGCCGAAACATTAATATTTTTCAGATCATGTGAAGACCATGTAGATTGACGGTTATTTCTTGCTAATTGATTCAATTAGCGTGTATGTGCGCTGCCAGAAATTTCTTAAATTTTATTGAATTTCTTCATAAGATTTTTTAACTTGTGTCGTTCGCTCATTATTTGAATGATAAAAAAATTTCATGCCACAATTGAATTCGACGTTATTGAACGTGCTGTTTACACCTATTATATACCGGTTTTGAACGGCATAGAACTTACCCGTATCGTGCAACAATTGTGAAAACAAAATGCGTAATATTTTTTATGTAGGTGTTGTTTAGATGGTGGCAGTTAATTGTTGCTTTAATTAAATGGTATGCTATTATACAATAAACTTGCACCATGTAAATGGAGCTTAACACCAAACCTTTAGTTAGTAAGACACTAACGAAATATACTGAAGACAGACCGTGAAAATTTCCTGATGCTAATGATTCAGAACACGGAACACGGAACAGAAATCGAGAATAACGCAGATATATAATTATAATACCAAGAGAAAGAATTTTAGTATAATTACTAAAATTTTATCTTTGTTTTAAAGGTTCTGAGCAACTTCGAAACGAATGGGCTGGCTGCTGGCTCACTTAAGCAGACATCTAAAGTTATGCAGTGAATCAGATTTTGTGCAAACCAAACAGCATATTTTCCTCAATCGCACAGACATTAGATAATATTTCACATCACCTATTATTATCGGCGATTTTTGAAGAAGATTGCCCACAACATCATCAAATCATTATCATGATGTAGCATCATGATAATGAT
Organism: Oligia latruncula; assembly: GCA_948474745.1. NCBI lineage: Eukaryota > Metazoa > Arthropoda > Insecta > Lepidoptera > Noctuidae > Oligia > Oligia latruncula. The sequence goes on along the minus strand of OX419693.1, from coordinate 5,756,627 downwards.
TTGATGATGTTGTGTGCAATTCATTTAGCTATTCGTAAACATGCAAGTAAAAGAGGCACAATATAAATTTTGTTACATGCGAAGGAATGGATACAAACAATTGAATACTATTCATTAACATTCATGAAGAGACCTTGATTTAATTTCTGCATTTTTTCGTAACAATCGAAAAATTGGCACTAGACGGCAACTAGGAAAACCCACTGCATTGTTTTCAATTATTTATCTGATATTTTTTAATTAATTATTTGGCTGATATTTTTGAAAACAATACAGTGGGTATTGTTTTCAAAAATATCAGCCAAATATTAACTAAAATCACTACAGATAAGTAAATAACTAATTTGAATACTTACCTCTATAATCTTTACAAAACCCAAATAATGATAATTGAAGATAAATATTGACATTACTTAATGGAAATCAAACAAGAATATTGAGGGAGGAATACCTTACTTTAAATTATGCTCTTTTATTTATTACAGTTTTCGTGACCCTTTGAGTATTTAGCACGCCTATTAAGTCGGGAGTTTTACCCGACTGCCCCAGAAGAAAGAAGAAAAGAAATATAATTTACGGTAAACATTATTAAGGTAATCATGACGCAGAGAAAGAACACAAAAAAACCGGACAAGTGCGAGTAGGACTCGCACGCGAAGGGTTCAGTACCAGTAGGTAATAAAACGCCGAAAAAAACGTTTCTTTTATACCCCTTTAAATTTTAACTTTATTTTATTTTTATTATTTGTTGTTATAGCGGCAACAATTATCATCTGTAAAAATTTCAACTGTCTAGCTATCACGGTTCATGAGATACAGCCTGGTGACAGACAGACGGACAGTGGAGTCTTAGTAATAGGGTCCCGTTTTTACCCTTTGGTTACGGACCCTAAAAAATTTGAATGAAAGACTTTTGATTTGTATTGTTATCGCTGATAGAATATCACTTTGTCCAGGCATTCAAGTTTTGAGACAAGATGGCTGTAATGTAACATAGCATAATCAGCCTATTCTGTTCCTCTGCTGGGACACAGGCCTCCTCTCTGTGAGAGGGAGTGAGCCATAATCCACGACGCGGGACTAGTGCTGGTTGATGTATGTCACATGTCTTAAAATTTTTGGTTCCAGGTCATGCCGTTTCCTCACGATGTTTTCCTTCACCGTTTTGAGAGCAGTGCATGGCGATGAAATTAAATACTCTCAGCAATTACTGCTCTGCCTACCTGCTGTAACATATCTTTATATATAAATAAAGATCAAATAGTGACTTTATTAATGTTGAAGATGTGCCCATCCCGTAATAATGACGTCTTCTAAAAGCATTTAAAATGTGGGACAAACACATCTTGAGATCAAAGCGCGGGCTATAATGTCATCTTTAGTTACTGGTGTTATTTTTGTTTGGGTTTTACACAATTCTTAGGGTTCCGTACCCAAAGGGTAAAAACGGGACCCTATTACTAAGATCTCGCTGTCTGTCCGTCCGTCTGTCTGTCACCAGGCTGTATCTCAAGAACCGCGATAGCTAGAGAGCTGAAACTTTCACAAATTATGTATTTCTGTTGCCGCTATAACAACAAATATTAAAAACAAAATAAAATAAATATTTAAGGGGGGCTCCCGTACAACAAACGTGTTTTTTTTCGGCGTTTTTGCCTTGTGGTACGGAACCCTTCGTGTGCGAGTTCGACACGCACTTAACCAGTTTTTAGTTACTGGTGTTATTTTTGTTTGGGTTTAAACCAATTTTTCTATATTTATACAATCATCTATACTTATAATAATCTATACTAATATTATAAAGCTGCAGAGTTTATTTGTTTGTTTGAACGCGCTAATGTCTGGAACTACTGGTCCGATTTGAATGAATCTTTTAGTGTTGGGTAGTCCATTTATCGAGGAAGGCTATAGGCTATATAACATCACGCTACGACCCTTAGGAGCCGCGCAGCGTGTGACACCGCGGGGAACAGCTAGTGTTAAAATAAATTAAAGTCACTTTTCGTGTGTGGTCTGAGAGACCGCGTTGTTCATCTAAACTACGCAACGGATTTATATGTATGCTGTTTTCACCATCAATTTGAGAATTTATTCCGGAAGGTTTATGTGTATAATTTAAGTATTCATCATCATCATCTGCCTAGCCTTTTCCCAACTATGTTAGGGTCGGCTTCCAGTCTAACCGGATAATAATATATGTATTCATATTCTTAATATAGAAATTGCGATGTTTTCTCAAGTCATACCAACCGTGCGCGTGTGTGGTATTTTAATAAACGAAAGTTAAATTAAAATCTATTCTGAACTATGTTTTATCCTTGGAGTGTTCCCGCAAAATAAAGTTCGTGGAATAATATATTTTCTAAGCTTTTCTATTGTATTCAACGATAGCTTAGCTATAGCTACCTTATAATACTATAATAATATTGTGGGTAATAGGTATAATACTTTCCTTTTTAGGGTTCCGTACCCATAGGGTAAAAACACAACCTCGTTGGTCTATATTGGTCGCAAGCACTACTGCTGATCATGAGGTCCTGGATTCGATTCCCGGGTCGGGCAGTGTTATAGGGTTTTTCCATCTGGAATTTCTGCAGTCCTGCAGTCTGGGTTTGTTGCCCGGTTGATGGCAATAGGCTCGCCCCCTATTTCATGGGACTTCTACCTAATCCTTTGTAAAGTACAGGCGTGATGTTATGTATCCTCGTCCATCATTGATTTCATAAGCCGATGTCATAAAAATATATAAAATTCAAAGTCCTGACTGATTGACTGATTTATCAACGTTAAAAAAAAATCAAAAACAATAATAGGTAATAAACGCACAGCCTAAACCGCTGGTCCTAGAGACATGAAATTTGGAGGGTGTGTTCTTTGTGAAGAGTAGGTATCCACTAAGAAAGGATTTTTCGAATTTTCACCCCTAAGAGTGTGAAATTTCACGCGAACGAAGTCGCGGGCATAAGCTAGTAAAGAACATAAAACCTATGTATTAATAAACACGTGCTTTTATAAATCGAGACGAATCATTCCGATTGGCTGCGCGACGACATTGACCTTGTTATGTTACCTCACAAGTTACACCTCCGCAATGCCAGTCATTATTACGTAAAGGAAATATTTTATATCTTGAACTTAATAAAGCTGTATAATAATGCACCAATCAGCCTATAATGTTCCCACTGCTGGGACACAGACCTCCTTTCAGGGAGAGGGCCACGCGGGCCCAGTCTTTAAATTTTTCGTTCTAGGACATGTCTGTTTCCTCACGAAGTTTTCCTTTAATGTTTTTGAGAGCAGTGGTGATGTAATAAATTACACATAGTAAAGCGCCTGTCTGGGTTCGAACCCACGACCTAGCACTCGTAAGCCGGGGCCTTTACCATTGGGCCACCACTGTTCACTGTTCTGTTTAATATAATAAGGTATGGCAATGCAATTTCGTTAAATTCATTTTTTTTTATTTAAATGGTACACCAACGACCTATTAACTGGAAATATAGGCATAATAATAAATAACATGCATTGAGTTATGGTGAATAAGTCACTTACAGGCGTACACAGCACTTACATAAAAAATAACTTCTTAAATAGAATAGAAAAATTTATTAGAAACAAAGCACAAAACATAAAGAAAAACAAAATCATAATTGATATTAGAATTAATATATAAACCAAAATTATCATTAGAATCAGAGTTGAAATTAAAATTAAAGCATTATGATTAAAGTAAAATAAATAAATAAATAATAATAAATAGTAAAATTCATATTCAAAATTCAAAACAGTAGAACGCGATAACGAGTGCAACAAGAGGACAATCCAAAATTGGCAGGCCGCACATGTCGCCAAAAACAAAAAAAAAATTAAATAGTAGGTAAACAATAGGGACTAAAAAAGTAAGTTATGAAATTATGATTCGTAGCTAATAGTTATAAGTTTTCTGCGAAATTGGGAAATTGAGTCTGTAATTATGAGTCTGTAAATATCTAACCTTCATGTCACCCCATTGGGTGTAGTACACAGATGTACATGTACTACATCCAATGGGCCACCCAGAGCGGGACGGGGAGACTTGATGATTTCCCATCCTCAAAAAAAAAAAATACAAAAAAAAGGGGTTACATGGGACATTCTAGAACCTACTGTTACCAAAATAATGGCGATACTAAAAAGATCAAAACAAAAGAAGGAATCCCGATTTGATTGCATGGAATAGTAATCGTATAACTGCGTTTTTCTACCAGATTGTTTAGCATGATTGCAGACTGATAAGATATTGGTCTATGCTATAGGTAGGTACGTATAGCAATACCATTAAATAATGGATAATAAAAGTATACCAATGATACCTATCTTATATTAGAAAAATGTATCGCGCAAACATCTGTTAAACCAATTTGTTTCCCATACTTTTATGTCCTTTTTTCAGGTGGTTTTTTTTTACAAAAAACGTCTACTAATCCTAAGTAATCTCACTCCTCCATCTGTTTCCTGAATTTATCTTCTACGAAATTACCGTTTTAGTAACGTTATTAAAGACGGCCTGTCTTTCCTTGCAGAGAATTGAAGTTCAACGTCTCTTGAAAATGCGATTGCTATATAAAAATTGTTACAAAGAATTTTTTGCTAATATTTTGCAAGGAATTCCAAACTGGAAGGAATATTCTAGACTTAATTTAGCTTGAGACCATCATCTTTTTTGTTCAAGAAAAGATCTGGGTAATTTATTTTTTGTGGATCTTCCTTCCTTTATGGCTGTGGAACGCAAGCTTGTGCCATGGTGGTGTGACTAACAAATGAGAACAATTAATTTCCTCCATATACGAGTATATTCGCCCGTATAATTAGTAGCTAGACATTGCGGTTTTCCGTGTCTGATATCGCGATTTTGGCCGTGATTTTGCGACACTACAGGAAAAAGTTATCACCAATAAACGTTATATATTATAAGTAGGTACCTATTTTATTACGTCACCTATTTTTACCAAAAAATATTTAAAGTTCGAATTAAACATACATATAGGTACTGGCGCCGATTCCCTTCTTCACAAACTAAACTAAATTTAAGTTCAGTACATCTTTTTCTTTCTATTTCATTAAGAAAAGGACAGATGATAAATATTAGTTTATTCCTTGTGAACAAGGGAATCGGCGCCACTGTCGCCTTTGTCACAGGGGAGTTACATTATAAATGTCTATACCTAATATCTTAAGGGTTCTAGACTAACTGACACTAAAAATGTTAAGAGGTCTTACACAAAAGCCAGTAACGAAATTGGCTTTCACCGCAACCTAACATGTTCTATTGGAAAATTGCCTTCGCCACCAAAAATTCTTGAGCATCAAAACTTCGAAAGGGTGGAGCAATCTGGCAGTTTCACTCATCTTTTTTTTGGTTGAATCATTGAAGTGCTGGGCTATTGAGAAAGTATGACAAAACCCCGGGTTTTTGGGTCAGCCCCCACAATCTCAGCGTACAATCAACAATAACACAGTCTATGGTGTATTTCTCCGCAGGTTTTTGCTTTTTAGGGTTCCGTACCTAAAGGGTAAAAACGGGACCCTATTACTAAGACTTCGCTGTCTGTCCGTCCGTCTGTCTGTCACCAGGCTGTATCTCAAGAACCGCGATAGCTAGACAGTTGAAATTTTCACAAATTATGTATTTCTGTTGCCGCTATAGCAACAAATACTACAAACAAAATAAAATAAATATTTAAGGGGGGCTCCCCTACAACAAACGTTTTTTTTTCGGTGTTTTTGCCTTGTGGTACGGAACCTTTCGTGTGCGAGTCCGACTCGCACTTGGCCAGTTTTTTTACTGCATCGTAAAACCGTCGAAGAGTGAAATGCTTGTAAGATCTGATTGAAGATTGTTGTTCAAATGTTTTTGGTTTTGTATTGGGCTTTAGAATAAAGGCTCCTACAAACAGGCGCGACACGCGAAATAATCGCGCGCGATTTTATCATGTGTCGCGCCTGTTTGTAGGAGCCTTAATGTGGAAATGCCTACGTGACAAAACGGTAAGATTAACTTGTCTTGTGTATTTCATGGTTTTCCTTATACTTCCATGTTAAGGAATACAAGGTCGCAAAATTAATAAAATTGGTACAATTTATGTCTTAATTTAAAATAAGATTTAGGTAGGTACTTTATGGTTATTTTGAAGTAGGTAAAATTTACGTAAAACATATTATGAGTATATATGACTCAATATAGGTACCTAGGTACTTACCTAACGTTGGGTTGCATTTTTTTTTGTAGTTTTTTTTTATTTATGTTTTTTAAGGTCGGCTTCAACTGTCTAACTAAAACTCCTGACAGTTCAAACGTATCTTAAAATGATTTAATTTTTTGAGTTAGAGTTGCAAGAAAAGTTGTTGCAAAAAAAATTTTTAGGGATCCGTACCTCAAAGGGAAAACACGGACCCCTTATTTATAGGATCATTTCGTTGTCCGTCTGTCTGTCGGTCAGTCGCAAGACCATTTTACTCGGTTTTTTAAATACGTATAGATTTAAATAGATAATTAGTAGCTGGGTCGACACCTTATTTAAAGTGCATTGATCTGCAGGTGTTTACCGTGATCCATACTAATATTAATGCGAAAGTATGTCTGTCTATCTGTTACCTCTTCACGCCTCAACCGCTGAACCGATTTAGATGAAATTTGGTAGAGAGATAGTTTGAGTACATAGGATTGAGTTTTTATCCCGATATTCCCACGGGATCGACACTTATGCGGGTGAAACCGCGGGGCGCTGCTAGTCTATTCATACACGAAACTTTTTATTTATTTATTTCCCACCATACAAGAGAGAGACACCTTATATAGGTTATGCAGTGGCTCAGTGGAGAACTTTGGAATTCGTACTATGTTGAGGTGTGAATCAGCAATGGTTGACATTTACCTAAACAGATAAAATAAATGAATTCATGAATATAATTTTTGGAATCATACGACTAATAAACGAATGAACTCACTTGCGGAAGGATCTGTGGAAGGCTATGGGTGAAAAATATAAAATATTTTTTTTATTTTTTTTTAATATCTGAGATAATTCGAGAATGACAGTGGTTGAAAAACCCACATCTATGTATTACACTTCGCTAGAAAGAAATGAAAGAAGAAAATTAAATGAAGGTGCAAATAAAAACATGGTAGGAATAAAAAGTCGTTCACGCGGGTTCACGCAGCCTAACTTGAAATGTTTAAAAGGATTGTTTTTTTTTTTTAATGCAGTAGTTACAACCTAATATATTTTTTTATATAAGAATTTTTATAAACTGTTGTGTATTAGTGTTTAATTATGTAATTACGAGTTTGACTGTTTACCTACGTATAATGTCCGAGGTCAATGATTGGCATTGTTTTTAAAAGTAGGTACTTAAGTAAGTATTGTTTTGTTTCGTTTGTAAATTCCCCACATAAATATTATTTTAAGTAAGTATCGAAAGCTTTATGTAAATAATATAAATTACATTTTAAGTATTTTGCATAAATAACTGGTAAGTCATTGATGTAGGTAACTAATAATGTCAAAGTACAAAGATAACCACTTACCTACTTAATGAATCTCAAGAAAATGCAATATTGACCTTTAAACCGTTACCAGCACGCAATCTTATCGCGTAATCATAACGATAACACATGATTCCTTAATCATAATATGTAGCACGTATCGTGATCACTAAAATGCACGATTGTGTACTTTAGTCTTCACCATGTCCGACACGGCCTATTATAATCTAGAATCCGAGATAAAACGTGGTGTTAGTCAACCGAAAAGACTGCGATAAGTTAGTACTTCCAATATTCAGATAACGCAACTAATAAAGAAATCAACGAACCAACGCGATTAACAAATCCGCTACTGAAATTAAAACAAAACTTCATTAAAATACAAATAAGTTGGTAGGTACTTAGTAGGTACTTACACAAAACGCCGGTCAACTTGGTAAATCCGTGACGTAAAATAACTTCACAACTTCCCAAACACTTTTATTGACACTTCTATTGCAGTCACGAATATCACAAATAGTTGACACTGAACGACGTCATTGTTGCACAAAACATCACTGTTTTTAAGTTTTCTCAACACTACGAAAACGGAATGGCGGTAAAGTCGCGGGAAAGTGACGCACGGAACACGTTCACACCACGCGGCGATCGCTCGCAAACTGAATGAATGAAATGAATCGAATCGAATGTCGAGATCGAGACGAGACCGACTCGCGTGTAAACTCGATACAGAAAGCGCGTAAATGCGTGCGTGAAGAACCGGATCAGAGCATCGCATCGGACGGACCACCTCAAAGGGTCGTGGTTCACACTATTTTCTGGGATTATGAGAAAATTCTATTTTATTATTATCTTCTGCAATTTCGTATCGAGCTAAACCGGTCACGTAGTCTATTTACGAACTAGTTCTAATACAGCTTTACTAGCCCTTTTTCGACGATAAATAGTAAGATACTGCCCACATATTCTACACTACACATTTTTATTATTATGTGAATATTACAAAGGCTTTTTTTGTATTTTACATCCATACTGCTATTGGAAATATGTGCGACCATAGATATCCGTGTGCGACAGTGCGAGTATTACGTGCTATGCACGAATATGCCATGTGTCATATCATGACATGTCAATCATGTCATGTCACTTCAATGAGACTTTCAGATTTTTCTGCATGTAGTTTTGGCAACTTTTTTATTGCAGTCTCTCATACAACTATAATATCAGAACTACACTACCTACCTGGGTAGGTAGTGTAGTTAATTTTTTTTTAAATTATGTGATTCTTTAAGGCAGGCGCGACGAGACGCGACGCGATTCTGGTCGGTAGAGTCGCGTCGCGGTCGTGCTGTCGCATCGCGCCTGTGTGCGGAAGCCTTTACTCATCTCTTGTCTGGTCGCTCTAGCCACATAACATTATTATGTATAGGTCTATGCAACATGTTAGACCGTTGTTAAAGTCTAGCTTTCACCAACCCAGTTTAATATCAGTGCATTGCACTGACATCAGCTTCAGTTCACTCATTATTGTTCACGCTATTCTGTGATAACCAATCACAAACGTTGTGATTGGTTGGGTGGTTTCAAAGGCAAAGTTTTAAGTGTAACATTATCCTCCTTATCTCTTCTGTTTAAAGAAGCCTTGGCAGTTCAAAGGGTAATTGTGTAAACAGAGTTAAAAATATTATGTTTTCACAAACTGATGTCGTAAACTCGTAAACGTCCATCACTGAAATGGTTCTCGATCAAAAGGGAAACTAATTTTAACTACCTAATATTTTGATTTGGGTGTCTGCTAGAATCCAGTTTGCCAGGTCAGGCCTGTCTGAAAAAAACTGGCCAAGTGCGAGTCGGACTCGCACATGAAGGGTTCCGTACCACAAGGCAAAAACGCCGAAAAAAACACGTTTGTTGTATGGGAGCCCCCCTTAAATATTTTTTTTATTTTAATTTTATTATTTATTATTAAAGTTAAAATACAACTGAGTATTTTGTGAATATTTCAAGTGCCTACCTGTTGCCATTATTGATATCGAGCAAAAAAGGGCAAAAAAATCGCGTTTGTTGTATGGGAGCCCCCCTTAAATATTTATTTTAATTTGTTTTTGGGTATTTGTTGTTATAGCGGCAACAGAAATACATAATTTGTGAAAATTTCAACTGTCTAGCTACCGCGGTTCTTGAGATACAGCCTGGTGACAGACAGACGGACGGACGGACGGACGGACAGCGAAATCTTAGTAATAGGGTTCCGTTTTTACCCTTTGGGTACGGAACCCTAAAAACAATTGAATCAAGAGTTTAGGCTACGTTTCCACCAGAGATGAGCGAGGATGCGTAGCGAGGGATGTGTGTGAAACCAGCCAGTAACATCGCTTCATTGATATAGCTTGAACTAAGTTAGCGTTGGTATTGATTAGTTTTACACACATCCCCCCCCCTCGCTACGCATCCTCGCTAATCCTTGGGGGCAAACCTATGAAAACATTTCATAGCCTTCATTTGTTATTTTTTTATTATTATGTATGACTGAATGTCCAAGACCTTGTGGCCGAGTGTGTGACCTCATTTGTTATGCATAAATCTTAAAATTACAATTGATTATGTAATAATCGGACTAGCTCGCATATGAGCAAATATGACCTATTTTCATGAAGGTTTCAACTTCATTTGGTTTTGTTAAACTAATTCTTAGTATCTTATCGTTCTCACTTGCAATCTCTTTGTGTAGTGTGCATTTATCCAGGGTCCTCCCTTTTTCAGAAAAATAATGTATAGATTTTTTGTTCTGCCAAGCATGTCGTGGGTATCGCAATTCCTAAATAAATGACGTCACCGATCAAATTTTTCAGCATTGTTCCGTGAGTCTGTGTTTTTGCACACAATATATGCATAAATGTCAAAGTTTTTAGGCTTACATTGTGAAGGTCAAAGTTCAAAGAGCTATTTGTTTTTCACATGGACGTTTAACTCGTTAAATCCCATGTTTATGCGGCTCAGGTTATGCCGTAGGTCAGCTAGGGGACTTCCAAATATACAATTAGCACTTTATTTATTTATTTATTATTTATTTAATACTTCAAGCACATAAATATACTGCAGAGGCGGACTTAATGCCATAGGCATAGGCGCTGTCGTTTCTCTTTATGGTACAGTTTCATGTGAATGCTTGGTCTGGATTGAATCAGCCTGTACCGTTCCCATTGCTGGGACACAGGCCTCCTCTCTGTGAGAGGGAATGGGCCGTAATCGACCACGCAGGCCCAGTGCGGATTGGTAGAGGCCACATGTCTTCGAATTTTTGGTTCTAGGGCACGTCGGTTTCCTCACGATGTTTTCCTTCACCGTTTTGAGAGCAGTGGTGATGAAATAATTTACACAAAATAAAGCGCCTGTCTGGGTTCGAACCTACGGGTAAATCGCGGCACTTACCACTGGGCTACCACAGCTCAGGAACTTCTCAACATTTTCTTCACTTTATTTTAAAGAATGGACTGACGACCTTAATTACACGCTATTTACAAGGAACATTAATATTCCAACAACTTTTTAGATTAGATCTCCTTACTTTTCTAACATTGATTACTTCATGTTTTCCTAGTTAATATTTTCGTACCTTTCTGTCTGTTTTTGAGGAGTTTTTTCCGACTCTTGGAACTTTATTTTTGTTCTTTGATAACTCCCTAACCGTTATATGTTTGTGTTTTATGGCATGTATTTAACGCGGCGACAAATTAATCTGAATTTGGGATTAAAACTAATTAAAGCCGGTAGCAAAACTAGTAGGTTGGTAGCTACAGCAAAGGATAATTTTTAAGTAGAAAATAGCAGCATTGTTAGCTTTGTTTTAATTTAAACTGGCATCGAGTTTTGGTTTTGGTAACTGAACTTGACGGCGGATAAAAAGTAGAAAATGGGCATTATTAAATTATACATTAAGGTTGTATATAAAGTTAACTAATTATCTGTAGTAGACGGAGCCCCGCTTCGGGGGCCCTATTTCTGTCTATCTAGGAACCTAACCCGTCCGAGTTGTGGTGCCCTAAGTCCCGAGGTCGCTTCGCTCGCTCTTGCATCTTTAGTTTTTAAGTTCAACATTGTGTGTTTCTGGAAATGAGTCTTCAGAGATGCCTATAGTTGCCTATTAACTACAATGTTTGTTATCCCACTGTTAATATTAGTCGCCATGTCAGTATTTATAGGACCTCGCCTATGATTTCAAAAGGCCCTGTTTAAGTATGTTCGCTAGCCATTATTTAGTTTTTATACCATGCATTTGAAGCTCATCTAATACTCGTATAATTATTACTAAAATATTTAATCGCTGCCAAGTTATTTTTTTAGTAGCAAATAGTTAGTCGCCCTTTATGTTGTTAGTCGCCTGGAAAATAATTAGCCTTTTTTTTTAATCTGTATTTACAAAATAATTTTTCGTCGTAAGTTAATCTTTCATTCTTACTATGTTGCGCTGTGTTTAGCATAATCAGCCTATAATGTTCCCACTGCTGGGACATAGGCCTACTATCTGTGAGAGGGAGTGTGCCATAATCCACCACGCGGGTCCAGTGCGGGTTGGGGGATGTAAAATATTTAGCATTTTTGTGGTTCTTGGACATGACCTCACGATGTTTTCCTTCACCGTTTTGAGAGCAGCGGTGATGAATTGCAACTACGTTACTGGAACACGGCACTATAAAGGAGATAGTTCGGGCCACATCGCAACGCAACGCATTGCAAAAATCCTCTTTCATCACTTTCATACACTTCTATGAAAGAACACCCACTACAGGTGGGCCACACAAGTCACAACACTTTTTTTTCTATGAAAAAGCGTTGCGCTGCGGCCCGCTGCGTCTGTAATGTGCGCTTGGCTTAACAAAGCCCCCATGTAGCGAGGGTGGCAACACTGGCAACTGACAAAAGCCGGGCTTACCAACTTAAACTCCGCTTATTAATTGCTTCCACTAATTCCAATTATGAAGCCGTAGATGTAGAGTAAACAGTTTTACACTGTTCCTAACGTAATAGAAATATAAAATATTGACGATTCCCAAGCACTTAATGATTTCAGCAATCGACCTCATTAATCTATTAATAATAGCCGTATTTATTACGCAAAGCAGCAACATATGTATATTAGAATCAATGGACATAGGCGTCCCCCAAGGACCGCCACTTCGACCGCTTCTATGGTTCTCGCATCCAGTGGATTAAGTTAAATTGATCCTTTGAAATCAAAGTAAACTATTAAGAACCTACTCTTAACACATCCGGGAACTTATTGAACACTTAATTAATTAAGTTTATTCGTCTGGTATAGAAAGTGAGATATTTATGTGGAAGTCTGGTTTACTTCAGTTGCTGTAGATACTTCTTCAACTCTTTAGGTTCGGAAAGTTGAGCTGGAAAATAAACAGCCGTATTAGTATAGAAGTCTATACAAACCTTGTACGTGTTTTTATATTTACTCGATCGCTTTAATGTTTTCAACTCCGCTTATGTTAGTCCTGCTGCACATAGGCCTTTCCCAGGCTGCGCCACAACAACCTGTCCTCCGCCTACCGCATCCAGTCTATCCCAGCCACGGTCCGTGTAGCTGGGGGTCATACTATGCTTGCCGATACGTGGTCTCTCCAGGACTCTTCTGCTATTCACTTGTATGCAATAATGTGTTTCCCATTATTGTCACCAGACCGAGTCGAATAGGTATAAATTTGCACTAAGGCCAACAGAAGTCTGTGGAAACTTGACATTATGAGAACGTATGGAAGTCTGTTTTGATACTCACCGTGGAATCGGTTTCACTCTTTCTCACGGCATGAAGTATGTGAAAATATAACTTCATGCCTGCTTGTAAAAACACAGCACATTTTTAAATATGTGAGCACCATGTATCTATCACTTATTTGATTTACCTGTCATTGCTTAATTTTTAATTTTCTTACCGATTTTTCTCCATACAAAAACTACCTTTTGGAATGGGCGACTAGAATAATTTCTATTTAGTTTTTTTTTCGATGTTCAAAAGTGCCTTTAATGTGCCTATTTGAAATAAATGATTTGACTTTGACTTTGACTTTGCACGGAGACGCCTCGGCGGCCGCTGCTAGAGGCGGCATTTTCAACACTTTCCATACAAACCAAGCGTCCCGGGACATCGTTTCCTCGCACCACGACACAAATAATGACGTATAGAAACTCGTCAGTTAGTAGTACGCAAAATGCATTGACGTGGAGTTGCGGACACCAGCCCGTATTACCTAACTCGTCAGTTTCTATGTGTTATTATTTGTGTTGTGGTGCAATAACTTATGTCATCTTCGCCATTCATAACAATTTTGGGCTCTGTGGGTAAAAACATTAATCAGTCTATAGGGTGATTGCGGAGCTGGCTGGCCAGGGTGCACTGGATGTTATGGTGGGACTTGGAATACTGTAAAGTTTCATTCATCTCCTTACCCAACCTATTCACATAAACCTTTTGTTTGTAAAGTGGGTAAGTTTTCTTTAAAATTTTTCATCCCTATTAAATGTTTCCGAAAACATGACGACATGAAAAGAGTACATTTTTCTTGAATTTAAACATGAAAAGATGATTCATTCTCATGCAAAATATTTTCATTACGCATACCTTTATTATGGTTGCAAGCGTTCACTAAAAGTTGAATGATGGAGTTTTAGTTGAAAATAACTTTGTGACTCGGTGCAAGTTATTGTAGAAAGTTAAAGAGGAATATGAAAAACCAGCGCAGTAAGAGCTGTGCAATGCTGTGCATTATTCATTTTGGTACACATTCAGTGGTTTGCATGAAAACTTCTTTACCAACGAGCGCTTAAACAAACTCGAAGACATGTTCACACACACAATCAGCCTATAATGTTCCCACTGCTGGGACACAGGCCTCCTCTCAGTGAGAGGGAGTGGGCCTTAATCCACCACGCGGGCCCAGTGCGGTTTGGCGGATGTCACATGTCTTCGAATTTTTGGTTCTAGGACATGCCGGTTTCCTCACGATGTTTTCCTTCACCGTTTTGAGAGCAGTGGTGATGAAATAATTTACACAAAGTAAAGCGCCTGTCTGGGTTTGAACCTACGACCTACAACTCGTAATAACTTGTTTCAAATTAATATTATTTCAAGTTAAACAAACATCAGCTTTATTTTAATGGGAAATTAAGTACATTTCAGAGTGACTAGCACTGTTGAAAAAGTTATAAAATGTTAGAAGTGGTAGCGTAAACTGAACTTTACAGTGTAGGATTTAAAGTTATTTTTCCATAAACTCATATTTGTTTAAATTTTTGGCAAATACATCGCGAATGCGGATTATGTACCTACTGACATGATAATAGTGATTCTATTTCTTGCCTTCCTTTCCTGTGCGAGACACGGCAGAGGGCCTAAAAAAAGCTACTTTCTGTCAGCGATAACGGTGATAGAAAAGTCAAAAATGTATTGGATTGACATAAGCTACCGAAAAGCTTAAAACAAATTTTTGTACTTAAAAAACCGTTCAAAATCTAGTCGCAATCACAGCTCAGCGACAATCAATGTCAAAAACTTGTCAAAATGTAGGGATACTAGAGGTATTTTTGACAGATTCAGACTGAGATCGGACTGTCGAAAGTCGCTGTAGAAATACGAAACGTTTTGAAAGCGATTGCCACTTGTTATCAACTCAGCCTATCGCAGTCCACTACTGGACATAGGCCTCTCGCAGACTGCGCCACAGCACTCTGTCCTCCGCCTTCCGCATCCAGTCTACTCCAGCCACCTTCTTTAGGTCGTCCGTCCATATAGCTGGGGTGCGTCCCACACTACGCTTGCTAATACGCGGTGTCCACTCCAGGACTCGTCTGCTCCACCGGCCATCGGTCCTTCGATAGGCATGGCCAGCCCACTGCCACTTCAGTTCGCTTACTCTGCAAGCTATGTCCGTAACTCCGGTTCTTTTCCGGATAATTTCATTCCTGATTTTATCCTTCAAAGAGGCTCCGAGCATATTTTTTTATTATTGCCATACTGCAAGACAAAGACTACTCTCTTTACACAACCACCACCCTCTTTACTCCACCACTCTCTCCCGGGACTCATGTCCTTTCCCGGGACTCAAACCATCTCTATACCAAATTTCATCTAAATGGGTTCAGCGGTTTATGCGTGAAGAGGTACCAGACAGACCCACTTTCTAATTTATAATATTAAGTATGGATTAGTATGGATTTATTTCACTAAAAGTATTAAAAAAATCCTATTAATAGAGGTAAAGAAACAAATAATGTATAAAATAATAAACAATGTCAGTCATGTCCAAGATAAAGTCAGAAAACAGAAATAAATTGAAAAAGTTACATTAGGATTAACGACATGACATTCTAGGTAATAACAATAAAATGTTTCCTTGTAGTCGTCATTTCACGTCGAGAAAATGGCTTTGGAATTTTTCGTAAGTTTAAGGTATTTATGCTCATGACTGTACCTAACTTCGGCTTTATGCATTCCTAAGGACCCGTTTTCAATGGATAGGTACAACGTGGGCGGAATAATATTACTAGACTTAGGGCCAGTCTATTCAATTAAACGTCTTTATGATTTAAATGAATAAGTAATTTATGGTAGTTGTAGTTGGTATATGTAAATTTAGGTAATAAACAAGAGAATCAACTTAACGGAAACTTTAATCTAGCAAAGATTAAAGTTTCGTATCCACTAGGCAACAATAGGCTATTTGACAATGTAAAAAATAAGGTCATAATTATTGACACTCGTATAGATTATCGCTTTTAAAATCGATTTGCATTAATTTTACTACAAAACAATGTATTATTTATTAAAAAAATCCCGAAAAAACTTCATCTTTTTAAATCTGGCGCCACGTAATCGAAAACGGTCTGGATTGGCTGAACTTATGATGACGTCATGATATAGTCAATAATTTCTGTCTATCGTTGACAGAACAGATGACTTTTGTCTAGTATCTCGACCGTTTCAACGTTTGTTTACGTGTATTTTGACGTCACGACGCCATATTGTTAAAGATAGCGTTTTGGCGGCTTATTTAAACAGTACATTTTTATTTACTATTTTCTAAAAGAAATACATTATGCAATTTGAAGTAATAGGTTTTTGTGGGCTCGTTAGACACCATTAAATAATCTGAGATGTTTATCAGAAACCAGTCAAATAGCCTATTGACGCGCAACACGTGACGCTCAACATGTTCGGCAGCGTCACTCAAAAGCGCGCGACGTTGCCAGCTTGTTGATGACGCGCGGCTTGTTGTTCCGTGCAACATGCAATTGAGCATCAAATGTTGTCGAGTGGAGACGTCACGCGCAGAAATGTTCGTGTGGTGTAACGAACGAGTGCTCATTCGGGTAAAATTCTTAAAAGATCCATGAACCACACGAAGATCACTGAATACATTTTCTTTATTCTGTGAGTAATTTCTAACCCACCAACGTATTTTTTTTCTTTTTGATGCATGTTTCGATATAATTATAATCACCGCCGCTGAAATCAACAGTAGTTCCTCTGGCGACATGTTGTCGACGACTGCAGATCATGCGTAGACAGACAACGATGCTAAACAAATGTTTTGATTTAACTTTCAACATGTTGTGCAACATGTCGCGCGCAAATGTTACCTAGTGAAGACGAGGCTTCAGACTCCCACGAAAGGGGATTGAAGATTCTTATTGGAGCTTGGCATACCTACTGTCGCGCCATTTTGTTTTTCTTTCTCAAATTGGCAATGTTTGAAATAATCACTCTGAATGTCTATACTTTGCAAACTTCTATGAAAAAAATTGTACGCAAGTTCAAAAAAAATAAATAGATGTCACGTGATCAACTTTGAACGTTAATATCTGGGAAACGTGACACTTTATGGGGTTTGATCATTTCTGTGTTTACATGTCAGCTATCGATTTAGGGGCCCGTGGCTTAATAATAACAGCCGCACAGGTCGATCGATCAGGTTAAGCTATACGCTTGCCGCGGTTGGTCTGTGGATGGGTGACCATCTTTACATACCGCGACCCCTCCGTGCCTCGGAAAGCACGTTAAGCCGTTGGTCCCGGCTGTCATTCGTGGATCATAGACAGTCGTTACGGGTAGTCAGAAGCCCGAAAGTCTGACAACCAGTCTTACCAAGGGGTATCGTATTACCCAGTAACTGAGTTGTGGAGGTCAGATAGGCAGTCGCTCCATGTAAAATACTGGTGTTCTTCAAGTGCTTCGCGCCGGGCCACACCCGATCTACGTGTCCCTCCAAGTCCGACTGGGGAGAGTCTTGCTTCCAGTGCGGACAGGAGGGACACAGGAGTGCCACTTGTAGCGCCGCCACGCCACACTGCCCGGCGTGTGCTGCCAGTGGCCGCCCCGCGGGGCACAGAATGGGGGGCAGGAGTTGCCAGCCGCCCACGAGGAAGGGCATAGTGCCGGCGCAGGTTCGCCCTGTCGCCGCCACCGCCCCTGTCACCGCCGCTGTAACTCCAGCTCCAGCGGCGGTAACTGAGGAGGGGGGTGCGATGTCAGAATAATGGTTTCTAATCATCGCATCCTCCAGGCGAACACCAACCACTGCAGAGCGGCCCAGGACCTGCTGGTGCAGGCCATGGCTGAGTGGTCGGTGAACGTAGCGGTGGTCGCCGAGCCCTACTCGATCCCCGGCAGTTGGCTGGGTGACGAGGACGGCTTGGTGGCACTAGCGGCGCGGTCCTCCACAGACTCCCCTCCCCTCTCGCTATTAGAGAGGGGGCCGGGATACGTGGCCGCCGCGTGGGGAGAGGTAGCCCTCGTGGGCGTCTATTTCTCCCCAAACCGCCCTCTCCAGGACTTCGAGAACTATCTCGGAGTCCTGGCCGCAGTGGTCGGCAGGGCGGCGCCGCGTCAGGTCTCCGTATTGGGAGACCTGAATGCCAAGTCGGTGACCTGGGGCAACCCAGTCACCGACCCTCGCGGGCGGGCGGTGGAGATGTGGGCAGCCTTCTCTGGGCTCTCCCTCCTCAACAGAGGGAACGTCCAGACATGCGTGCGGCGGCGGGGTGGCTCGATAGTGGACGTCACTTTTGCCACCCCTGCGTTGGCCGCGCGCGTGCTGAACTGGCGGGTGGATCTGGTGGAGACCATGTCGGACCACCGCTACGTGCGGTTCGACATCTCCACTGGTGGCCCCGGAGAGACGCGGCCCCCCTCGGGGCGGTCAGCGTTTCCACGGTGGGCTCTCACCCGCCTGGACAGGGAGGCGGCGGCGGAGGCGGCGTTTATCCAGGACTGGCTTTCGCCGCCTTCCGCTGGTCTGGACGTGGACACCGTGGCGGGACACCTGAGGGAGTCTCTGACCGAGGTGTGCAATTCTAGCATGCCTCGGTCAGGCCGACCGCTGCCCAATCGGGCAGTGTACTGGTGGTCGGTGGAGCTGGAGGGGCTTCGAGCGGCGTGCGTGGGGGCCAGGAGGGCCTACGCGCGGAGCCGGCGGCGGCGTCTACGAGACCACGCCCACGAGGACCACCTCTATGAGGTGTACATAGAGGCAAAACTGGTCCTCGAGCGGGCCATCGCCGACGCCAGGGACTCGGCGAGAGCGGAGATGCTGGAGGGTCTCGACAACGATCCCTACGGGAGGCCATACAGGGTGGCGCGCAACAAGCTGCGCCCCTTTGGTCCCCCGGTGGCCGAGACCCTGGAGCCCTCTTTCCTGGATGGGGTGGTTCAGTCCCTGTTCCCGTGCAGGGACAACTTCACCCCACCAGTGATGGACCCTCCGCGGGGGATGGCTCCGCCAGCTGAGGAGGAAGAGGAGGCCCCTCCTGTCACGGAGTCGGAACTCAGCGCAGCGATTGTGCACATCCGCGCCAAGAAGACGGCTCCGGGCCCCGACGGTGTCCCGGCGAGGGTGGTGGCAATTGCCGCCACCCAAATGGAGGAGCGGTTTCGGGACCTCTTTAGCGCATGTCTTGCGTCTGGGAGGTTCCCGAAGCCGTGGAAGGAGGGGCAGTTGTGCCTTCTTCGCAAGGAGGGCCGCCCTGCAGACTCGCCCTCGGCATACCGACCCATCGTCCTGCTCGATGAGGTCGGCAAAATGTTCGAGGGGATAATCGCTGCCCGCCTAAAGAGCCACCTGCGGAATGTGGGGCCGGATTTGTCGGACGCTCAGTTTGGTTTTCGGGCTGACCGTTCCACAGTGGACGCGCTGGCCCGCCTTAAGGGCCAGGTGAAGGAGGCGATGGAGGTGGGGGACGGATTGTTGGCGGTGTCATTCGACATAGCCAACGCCTTCAACTCTGTTCCCCACAGCACCATCCTAGAGGCGCTCCGATTCCACGGGGTGCCTCTATACATGCGGCGTCTACTGGCCAGCTACCTGGAGGATCGGGCGATCGTCCTCGTGAACAGGGCTGGCCAAGTCCGGCGGTACGCAGTCGAGGCCGGCGTTCCACAGGGGTCAGTCGTGGGACCTCTCCTCTGGAACGTCGGCTACGACTGGCTCTTGCGGGGAACTCTCCTCCGAGGCACGAGTGTCGTCTGCTACGCGGATGACACTCTCCTCACTGCCCGGGGGGAGAGTTTCAGGGAGGCGGCCAACTTGGCCTCGGCGGGCGGATCTTTGGTCGCAGGGAGGATCCACCGCCTAGGATTGACGGTGGCGCTGCACAAGACCGAGGCCGTGTTCTTCCACGGGCCTCGGCAGCGCCAACCACCAGACGCCCACATCTTCGTGGAGGGCGTCCGAATCGAGGTGAAGGCCCAGATGAAATATCTGGGCCTTGTACTCGACAGCAGGTGGCGTTTCGGCCCGCATTTTAGCGGGCTATCGACGCGCCTGCTGAAGACTGCGGGCGCCCTCTCGTGGCTGCTCCCCAACTTGGGGGGGCCCAGCGTGAGATGCCGGCAACTCTACGCCGGCATCTTGAGGAGTATGGCCCTTTACGGGGCCCCTATTTGGGAGGACTCCCTCCACAGGAGGGAGAACGCCGCCGCATTGCGGGCCCCCCAAAGGGTCATAGCCCAGCGGGCGGCGAGGGCCTACCGCACGGTCGGCTTCTCCGCGGCATGTGCTCTGGCCGGCACCCCGCCTTGGGAACTCGAGGCGTGGGTGCTCGCCAGAGTATATGAATGGACGGCGGGGCGAAGGGCGAGAGGAGAACGCCCAGCCCCGGAAGAGCGGGAGGCCGTCCGGCGGGAGGCAAAGGACGCCATAGTCGTCCACTGGACGCGGGACCTCGCCGCCGCAGCCTTCGGCCGCCGAACCCTCGACGCGATTGGGCCGGTCCTGCGAGACTGGCTCGAGCGGTCGCACGGGTTCCTCTCCTTCCGTCTGGTGCAGGTGCTGTCCGGACACGGTTGCTTCGGATGGTACCTGCACCGTATCGGGCGGGAGGAGACGCCGTCGTGTCACGACTGTGGCGCGGCGGAGGACACGGCGCAGCACACTCTCGAGGTGTGCCCGTCGTGGTCCGAGCCGCGCCGCAGTCTCACCGCGGCGATCGGAACGGACCTCTCGCTCCCCGGCTTGGTCAACGCCATGCTAGGGGATGAGGGGTCCTGGGCGGCAGTCGCCTCCTTCTGCGAACACGTCATGTCCCAGAAGGAGGCGGCGGAGCGCGTGCGGGAGGAAGACCCTCTCGCGGCGCCGCTCCGAAGGCGGAGGAGGGGTCGAAGAAGACGTCAGTATGACAGTCATCTCCGACTCCTCCCAGGTGGAAGCCAGCAGGCGACGGGTGCGGGGGCACCCTCGCCTGTATTGCACAGGCTTCCACCAGTGCCGGACGGGAATGGCCAGGTGTTCCCGGCCATTCCCGTAGCCCCCCAGACGGGGGGACATGCGGGGCCCGCCAGCTAGGCGGGCATGCGCCGGGGGGGTTGTGGATGCAAAGGCTGAGCCGGATTCCCATGACCTCCCCATCAAGGCGATGAGGGAACACCGCTGAGTTTTAGTGGGTATACTGCCACCCTGGCAGGGAGTCCCACATACTCCGTCTCTTCCCCCGACGAGCGGAGATGCGTAAAGTCATTTCTCAGCGAAAAAAAAAAAAAAAAAAAAAAAAAAAGGCAGTCGCTCCATGTAAAATACAGGTATTCAGCTGCATCCGGTTAGACTGGAAGCTGACCCCAACATAGCTGGGAAAAGGCTAGGCAGATGATATCGATTTATTTATATAGGTCGCATAGGTCTCATGCGAGGCCACAATTTTGAAAAAAAAAACAAAGTGGCGCCTCAGTAGGCAAAGCCCTTTCTTTCAAACTCCAAGGGTCCTTTGACACCCCTGAAATCGGATCATATTATCACGCCTAATGACTACGAAACCCATTACCGCCGCCCACACTTCATATAAATCACAAGAACCACAAATATCTATTAAGCTATCTATTACCAGATTTAATCACGACCACGGATTAATTTATGCTTACTTTAGTTAATAAGCGAGTACCAGAGGGATCTTCTGCCTGAGTAGAGGTAATTCCACATTCAACAGGTAGAGAGTTCGTTAACCCCAGCGTTTACGAACTGTGTGCCTTAAGGGTCTATAAAGCCTTGGAGATAACATTGAGCTAAATTAGGTTAGATCTGAGACTTGACGCGACTGTTTTTATCTTTACAGTTTTTGTCGTAAGCCTAGCATTTTACCAACTATGTTGGGGTCGGCTTCCAGTGTAATCGGATACAGCTGAACACCAGTATGTTACATGGAGTGACTACCTATCAGACCTACATAACCAAGTACTGGGTAACACGATACCCCTTGGTCAGACTGGTTGTCAGACTTTCGGGCTTTTGACTACCCGTAGCGACTGTCAAAGATCTATGAATGACAGCCGGGACCAACAGAATCGAACTAGAGTTGGAGAGAATTTGGCTACAAATTTAGCACTTTCAGTGGCGTCCATCAGTTCCTGTAGAGGCAAGATAAGAGGGCGCGTAGGACACGATATTAAGTGACCCATAGTTTGTGGAACAGCACCACAAATACACTCCAGGAACAAACTGTGATTTCAAATCGTTTTACCAAAGTAACTATGGCATTCACACTTTGAATAAAAGTCAAGTAATTTGACAGTCAATGTAGTATATCGACATTACTAAAATGGTACATAATAGTAAAAGTAGGTAAGTAGGCCGCTGCAGGCACAATTTGTAGAAGTGGGCGATTACTAACCCATCCAATACCCAGTGCGAGTACGGTGCTTTTGATCAGACCATGCCCCACTTGCTAGAGTGTCCCTAAGTGTCCGTTCACCTGCACGTTGGATGATCGAAAGACTGCCACTGTTGCCGCAATCAAAGTAGCCATCTGCGGTGCTATTCTGTAAAAATCTCACCGTGAAAACTTAGGTGAAGTGAGCGTGGAGTGAGCTGTCAATAGTGTCAATTCCTAGCAAAAACAAACTCACTTCACCTAAGTTTTTACGGTGAGATTTTTACAGAATCGACTGGCTGGTGATCTGCTGGGCTCACACAAAATAAACCATTGACTCAAAAATAAGAAGAATTTACATTGTCCTTAGAATATCTAAACTAACCAACTTACTTCTTACTTAAAACAAAACCTTTCAACAGAAAAAAACATCTGCATAATAATCAGCATGTTGAAAATATTAATTGCATTCTCTGGTCCGCCGGCACGATTCAACAGGAACCCATTTAATCATTATTTTATCGACGCCTGACCGCGTTAACGTGTGATGGCCGACATAAAGACACATTAAGTCCATATGTCCTTCGTTACAACTCATTACACTTATCGGATTTCGATGCGTTCTGGTACTTTTGGTAGTTTCGGTGCCATTTCGGGTCAATTGGTTGGAACTTTGGAAGTGAATGGATTGAAAATTTTGGCTGAATTTTGGCTGTGAGAAGTTATGGTTTTGGAGCCTACCTATAAGTGCACTGGAATATTTTTATCATTTTGGTATCGAAGACCAGCAGATATTCTAATCACACTAAGTAATATAATAAAGGCGAAAGTTTGTGAGGGGGTGTGGGGGTGTGTTTATATGTTTAGTAATTAGGTACAAAAGGTGTGGGTATTAGTGGTAACTTTGTGACGCTTTTGCATCGAGAAAAAGGTATTGTTATTAGTTTCTGTTCCACAAAATACTTGGAAATATGGTTACACTAGGTACTCCGATTTTATTTTATTCCCAAGTTTTGCCAATTTAATTTTGATTTAGGCCCACTCTTAAGGCGAAAGCGCCAGGGTAGCCCGCGAAATTCAATTTTTTTTAGGTTTTTTGCAATTTGCTGGTCAGTATTAAGTAGTACGTTAATAAAAATATGATTCGCGGTCGTAACAAATATGTGTTTACAGAATTATAATCATTAAAGTTATCAACACAACTCTCTAAGACCATGTAATCCCCAAGAATGACTATTTCATGAAATCTTGACATTTGGGGATTACATGGTCTTAGAGAGTTGTGTTGATGACTTTAATGATTATAATTCTGTAAATACATATTTGTTACGACCGCGAATCATATTTTAATCAACATACAACTTAATACTGACCAGCAAATTGCAAAAAACGTAAGAAAATTTGAATTTCGCGGGCCACCTTAGAGCTTCCCCCTTAACATAATCAAAAAAAATCGTCAATAAATTATAAATCGTCAAAAACCATATCATATACCTGTAAGAATTTACCAAGTAGGACACGTAGGTAGGTAGGTAGTGTAGGTACACTAGCTACTCAGATTTTTTTCCCCCAAGTTTCGCCAATTCCATTTTGCTTCAGGCCCGCTCCTAACTAACAAAATAGTCCTCAATAAATTGATCATATCAAGTAGGAAGGTATGTTGCTGGGGGTATAAGCATTACCCTGCGTGAATGAACAGTGTATCGCGCACTGAACCGTTTATTAATAGCCATTAGTGTAACCGCGTCTGGCAAATAGAATTGTTCACTTAGTTGCTTCTGTATTTACATTGAATAACGTGTTAGTTAATCGTTTATAAGCCGACCAAGACCGCATATAACTAAATTAAAGAAATCACAAAGCTCGTGAATATTCACTTGCAGGGTTCTAGGGAAATATGTACAGTCAACAAAAGAGATAAGTTTGCAGGGTCGTCGGTTATATTTGAAGTTTAGTAAGAAACCGATGGATGTTGTCGACCGAAATTTAATTTGATAAATAAGATGTTTGTTTTCTAATAATAAAATTAAATTTTATTGAGAACATCCATCGGTTTCTTACTAAACTTCAACTATATCCGGGGATCCTGCAAACTTATCTCTTTGTTTGACTGTACCTACATGTAGTCAATATCTGCCCAGCGTTTTCCCAACTATGTTGGGGTCGGCTTCCAGTCTAACCAGATGCAGCTGAATACCAGTATTTTTCATCGAGTGACTGCCTATCTGACCTCCACAAACCAGTTACTGGGTAATACGATACCCCTTGGTAAGACTGGTTGTCTGGTGGTAAAGTTATGGATATATTTCTTTTTTCAAATTGGCTACCAACTTAAATTGCCCGCCCGTATATTCAATTTCACAACTCAACACAACAATGGCAAAATGTCATAATTAATTCCCCTGACTGTACATAATTAGTAAAAAAAAAAAAAACATAATTAGTTACACCATTCCATAATGTAAGTAAGCCCAAAAAGCCTGCTGTAATTGCTAGCTTTCAAGACGAAGCCAGTCATATCATAAGGTATCATATCACATCAGGAGCAGAACAACTGCTTCTGCAGTCATCAACGAGCTTCCCCAGCATTGGACCTTTTTTTTAAATCCTGGAACCAGAAACATACAAGTAAAAAGCGGCCAAGTACGAGTCAGACTCACACATGAAGGGTTCGGTACCTACCACAAGGCAAAATAACGCCAAAAAATACGTTACCCCGTTTAATTTTTAACTTTATTTTATTTTTATTGTTTGTTGTTATAGCGGCAATAGAAATATACACTGAAAATTTCAAGTGTCTTCCTATTACAGTTCATGAGATAGAGCTCGCTGAGAAACAGACGGACGCGGGACGGACGGACGAACGAACAGACAGCGGAGGCGTAACAGGGCACCATTTGGGCGTTGGCACAATTTCAACTAAAAAAGAAAAGGAAATTAACTATAAATTTAACCAGAAATCAGAGCTAACGTCATAATCAATCAACCAAAGTTACGCACATGATGCCGCTTTGTATCAACACAAAATACAGAGAGTACAGAAGGCAATCTACATACAAAGTGCGCTCGAGCAACGCACACATAGACACCGCTCACGGACACGTTATCTCGGTCTGATTGGGACTAGTGCGAGCGCGAGTGTCATCCACTTGAGACACGCGTCTGTGAAGTGCAAAAATGGATTAACAAAAAAATGGCTATCTAAGCTCGATTTATATAATAGTTTCTTTTTGAATCAGTTTAGACGACGTAACTTTTTTGTAAGGTAAATTCACACCACCAACCATTACGTAAGTTGAAAACATGTTTTTTTTTGGTGTAGTATATTGTGTTGTTTTTAGTGTCATTTGATAGGTTTAGGTCTAAAACGAATAGGGCAAAATAAATTGTGTAAATAGGGTAATCCGTTTTGAAGTTATTAGGGATTTTCGATATTGAAAATTGACAAATGTATAATTTTATGTGTTTTTGTTCTGTAATTTTTTTGTATTGTAATACTAGTATGTTTATTGTTTTGTTTTAATATTGTAGAATAAGCTCAACAATAAATCAAACAACTAGATACGAGTGCCACTACCACAACAGTTTTTTGTGCATAAGCCAAAGTTGACAACCCTAATGCGACCGCTGAGCGTAGGTATGAAAAGTGAAGTACATACATGTGATTGCCTTCTGTACTCTCTGTATTTTGTGGTATCAACCAGCACCAATAAACATACGGAACAATTAGAAGGTCACACTGAATAAAGAACCACAGTTACGAGGCATTTGATCAACGTTTAATGTATACCAGACGTCGGAAATTTGAGAGAGCGGCTTTGTATCCAACACAATGCGACCTTGCTTGCCAATCATTATACGAACACTCAAATGAATCAACACGAAATGACCAGCGTATCATGGTCTTCGGCTACATAGGGAACTATTGTAGAACTTGTATTGAATTTGGCATTTGTTTTTGCAAGTAGCTGCGTTGTTAGGTGTCAAGATATATTGGGTGAGTTGCAGGTACATAGGTCATTAAAATCTTGTGGGGCCATCAAGTGGTTTCGTTTAGTTTTCATTGATCTGTTGATAACTAGTTGTTTTCTGTTTATGTTCGACTAGCTTCTGCCAGCGACTTCGTTGGCGTGAAATTTCTTGAGCCTCGTCGCATCGCATCGCCTGCCCGCGCTCTGTTACTTCGTTTTCGCTTAGTGTTCGTTCTGACTTTTTTTGTTTTTCCTAAGGATCCTAGCGTGATGATAAATAGCCAACTTAAAATCAAAAATTGGGCTATCAAATGCAAAAATATTTTTTCAAATCTTACTGGCAGTTCCGGTGATTAGCGCGTTCAAACAAACAAACACTTTAGTTTTATTATTAGTATAGTCTTCAAAGTCAAAGTCAAATCATTTATTTCAACACGATGGATCCGGTTAAACTAGAAGCCGACCCCAACAAGAACTTAGGAAAAGGCTAGGCAGATGATGATGAGTCACTTTTCTTAACAATTTATTTCCCTGACTTTAAACAGCATGTATCACAAATGTGTGATCATACACATATAAGGAGGTCAATATAATCATAATCACGAAAAAAAATTCAATTGTCCCATACAAAACTTCAACACCTACTCGACCCAAATGTAAATTACTACAAAAATATGCAATGAATTGATGAATAACAATGTTAACAAAGAATCAATATTCATCGTCGACCTTTGTTACATCGAAGCGTCAGTCGTTTTATCAGAGACAACCAGTGAAGTATTGACGCTAAAATTATTATCTAATCGACGAATACAAGCCAGACTGGTTTCGTAAATGAATTGTTTTGACCTTTGCGACTGGTAAACGTCAATATAAATAGTTTTGAGATATTTTGGTGTACGATAATATCACAGAGTTCGGAATAGTTTAAACTTAGAGACTTTTATTTCCATTGTTTTTTTTTTCTTTCTTTTTATTTAACTACATTTTTTTTACGTAAAGAAAGACTTTGTGAAGTGCCAATGAGTTACAAATATTAGCTTGTGACTTTGCTGCGGAGGGACACTGATCTCTAAGATACAAGGTCATCCCTAGTTTGGAGATCAGGGTTTCAATTTATTGTGCTTAGCATAGCATAGCCACTCAGTTATATAACATTGTTTTAGAATGTCCTTAGGCTTTTCTTCAATAAACATTTTTTTTTTATTAACTGATCTGAGAGCTCGACGCATCCTGGACAGTCACACCCAACACCTTATTTGACAGGCCAGTTCTTCCCTTGCGGTGGTAGGGCTAACGCCCGCCTGATTTGCGACCCTTCCGCCTGAATCCGGCTTCAAGCAGCCTATTGTGTTGCGTCGATGCGTGGGAGTTCCAGTGCCTTAGGCATCTTCTGGGCCCGCTTGTTCCATCATAGACCTCATCCATCGCTTTCCATCAGGCGTGATCGAGGTCAAGAGCGGGCCCATACAGCAATAAAAAAGTCACGGCGGCAGTGGTAATGGTTATGTGTTATGTCAATTTACTACCACTAAAGTCTGTATGTAAAACATATAGAGTAACTAGCAGCGCCCCGCGGTTCCACCCACATAAGTATCGATCCCGTGTGAATATCGAGATAAAAACTATCCTATGTCCTTTCCCGGGACTTAAACTATATCTGTACCAAATTTTATTTAAATCGGTTTAGCGGTTTAAGCGTGAAGGGGTAACAGACAGACAGACAGACCTTTCGCATTTATAATATTATAGTATGGATGGATAAGTTCATTAGTCAATCGATGGTTTAGAGGATAACGGGCTTGCGTTTTTTAGAGGTAGGTTTAAAATAAATCATTAGGCACAACGGTGAAGAACACCGGACTAAGTAAATGTAGTATAAGCATAATCAGTCTATAATGTTCCCACTTCTGGGACACAGAGACACCTCCTCTATGACAGGTAGTGGGTTGTAATCCACCACGCGGACCCCGTACGGGTTGGTTCAGTTGGTTGATGAGTCTTCGAAATTTTTGTTCTACGACATACCAGTTTTCTCTTGATGGTTTTCCATCTCCGTTGTACGTAGGTATATACAACATTATTTTAGTATATGCGAAACCCGAAACACGTGTCTAGTATTTTTATTTAAAGAATCTGTGTACAAAATTTCAAAAGTGTGACATGAAAAATCACAAAGTTATAAGCTTGTTAAGCTGTTTGTCCGTACAAAAACATGCTCACCCGCGCCGCTCGCGCCGCGCCGCCGCCGTCAATGATAATAGTACTTAGGTACCTAACCGTTCGGCGCGGAGATTGGATAACCTACTTAGTGTCGCTCGGTGTCCAACTTTTATCTTTTTTTAAATATATTTGGGACAAAATATAACATGGGGTAAAAATTATTGCAATCGATTCAGTTACATAATCTGAACAAAATATATTCAGGTTTCGCATATACCTACTAAAAATAACGTTGTATGCCCCAGACGTAGAGGAGCAAGAAAGGTTACCAATGTGTATTCTTTATCTAAATTATGAGGGACATTAACCCTGCTTTGGGATACTAATTATTAATTGCTAAAGGCTATTATAAATCATACAGATAGTGCCATCCACGAAGACGCGCCCCCCTCTTCTTCCTAATCGCTAGTAACGGTTTCCCTTCCAGTGGCACCATCACGGTGCCTACCGGGGTGGTTCTCATCATCTGCCTGCCTTTTCCCAACTATGTTGGGGTCGGCTTCCAGTCTAAACGGATGCAGCTGAATATCAGTATGTTACATGGAGCAACTGCCAATCTGACCTCCACAACCCAGTTACTGGGTAATACGATACCCCTTGGTAAGACTGGTTGTCAGATTTTCGGCCTTCTGACTACCCGTAACGACTGTCAAAGGTTCACGAATGACAGCTGGAACCAACGGCTTAACGTGCTTTCTGAGGCACGGGGGGGTCTCGGTATGTAAAGATGGTCACCCATCCACAAACCAACCGCGGAAAGCGTAGCTTAACCTGATCGATCGACCTGTGCGGTTGTTATTATTTAGCCACGGGCCCCTCAGTTCTAGTGAGGTAAAAATCCCACACTACCTGGTCTTATACCAAAAGGCGCTTTTTGAAGGGTTCCCTCCGAAAATAAAACAAAAAAAAAACATAGTGAAGACGACAAAATCTCATACAATCCTTTATTTTACTTAAAAAATGTGTAGGTATCTAAAAAATGTGTAGGTATCTAAAAAATGTGTAGGTATCTAAAGTACAAAAGTTTTAATTACTCAGGTAGTTTACAACGTGGTTCACAATTAGTTGCTAGTCCCCGTGCCCCCTTGGGTACAACTGAGCTGAATATAGGATTATACGGGGAAATTTTCCAGTAATAAACAGCTGTTTTAATAACTGTTTCTGCAATTACCAACTCGCTTAGATATGATGATATTAGTATGTGAAACTTTGTTAATACCTGCTTCCTCTTTGGCATTTGTTAATTATGGCTTCATTTATATAGCTGTAACAGCTTTGGATCTTGATGGGTTTGGCAGGTAAATGGTAATGCCGCGGTGATACATACAGATTTCCCAGAAAAAATGTGCGCTTCGGAAGTCATCGTATATCTTCGGAAATACGAATGCGCTATGATGAGATCTATTACATATTATGTAGCATAAGCATAATGAGCCTATAATGTTCTCATTGCTGGGAGACAGGTCTCCTCTCGGTGAGAGGAAATGGGCCGTAATTCACCCCGCGAGTCCAGTGTGGGTCGGGTTGCCACATGTCTTCGAATTTTTGGTTCTATGACATGCCGGTTTCTTTACGATGTTTTCCTTCCCCTTTTTGAGAGTAGTGGTGATGAGATAATTCTAATAATCTATTATAGAGCTACTACAATCATGGAGTTACTTACGTATTTTGTATCACCATGGTTTCAAAATTAGACATTAACAAGTCTATGCTATTTCAAAAATTCTGAGTGACAGATGACGAGGTGCGACCGGAGTAGATAACCCAACGGACAGAAAGCTTCATACAAATGCGCAATTATGGGTCAATGGACTCAACCTATCGCAGTCCACTGCTGGACATAGGCCTCTCCCAAGTTGCACCACAACTCCCTGTCCTCCGCCTTCCGCATCCAGACTGTCCCAGCAAACTTTTTGAGGTCGTCTGTCCATCTAGCTGGGAGCCGTCCCACACTACGCTTGCCGATATGCAAAGCCAGGCGGTACAAAACTTAGAAGCATTGCCTCTTTGGGGGGTTACGCGCGACTTTCGTTCTTATTCGGAATCATGAAGATTATCGAAGCGCATACCTTTTGTGGTTTAACTGTACATATTGGTAATTTTCTATTACAAATATTATTAGCGGCTCTCGAGACAATAGACTCATCTTCAAATAAAAAGGCGGCACTCTTATGTATTAAATATTAGTTTTTACCGTACACGTAGGTAGGTACTTTTTATTTTTTTCATTCCCATACAGATTTACTAAGTTTTATAATTTAGTGTATCTATTTGCACTTGATCGATTTGCAGCTTTAAACTTAGTCTATCCTATATTTCTAGTTCCACTGGAAGTTTAATTTTCCATATAAATAGAAACCCAATACGCTTTTATAAACACGTCACATACACAATTTATTTTTCTACTTCATAAAAATATTCCAAGTTTTCAGTTAGTTTTGGGGCTCAAACTGGGATTGAAAACTAAACAATACATTTGTTGAAATTCATTTTTTGATAGTTTATTCAATGAATGCACACTATTTTTCAAACCAACCATTAATCACGTTTTTTAGTTTAGAGAGAAAGATATTATAAAAATAACTAACTTTTGCCCGCGTTATCACCCCGGTGGAGGTCGGAAATTATCCCACGGACTATAAAGGTAAACGAAACTACCGGGATATAAAGGAACTGATGTCCTAACCCAGGTCATGGTGAATACGAGTATCTGTGTGCCAAATTAAATTTAAATCCTCTCAGAAAGTAATATTAGTATGGATGGATACAATAGATTACTACAGAAAATAAGATAGGTCTATTATGTATTAATGCACGGCATTTAATACTACACGCCGTGCAATAATGGAACTACACTACACTACTATTCGTTCACAAAGCTAAGTTCAAGCTAGCTCATTGTAATCTGAGCCTTTTCCCTATTTTGGGGTAGGCTTCTAGTCTAACTCGATGCAGTAGAGTACCATTTTTTTACACGAAATGACATCCTATCTGACCTCAACCACCCAGTTACTTGGTAACACGATACAACTTGGCAAGACTGGTTGTCAGACATACGGGCTTCTTACAATCAGTGGCGACTGACAAAGATTTTTATGTAAAAGATGGTCACTAATGGTTACCCATACTCGTACCGACCTCGGCATGCGTAACATCGGCATCGTAACGCCCTAAAAATATGCTGCCATCCTAGAGACAAGTGTTGGTAGTAAACATATGGGATATTGTTATATCGCTTTAGTTCCCACGTCAGCTGGGACTAAGATAGTTTACTGCATAAATTGAGTAAGTTATTACAGGGTAGCATGGGGTAACATTGATAAGGCGGCATCAATAGATGGATTAATCGAAATCAATGGCGTATTACAAATATTAGCTGTAGACAGGATTATTGGTAAAACATTAACAACCTCTTGAGAGCTCATTGTACTCATCATTATGAACAACTTTCACTACGGGACCAAACCTGAAATCGCGAAAAAAAAATTTGCTGTTACCTACATTCATGTTCGTATAACTAGTCAAAATGTAGGGAACAGCTGATTTTTTTTTCGCGGTTTCAGGTTTGGTCCCATAGTAAAAGTACGGCGGATTTGGTAGAAGCTAGCTTTTACCCGCGACTTCGTCCGCGTGAAATTTCACCCTCCCCCTATTTACCCTCATAAGGTGGAATTTCGGAAAACTCTTCCTTAGTGGATACCTAATCTTCACAAAGAACACACCCTCCAAATTTCATGTCTCTAGAACCAGCGGTTTTGGCTGTGCTTTGATATATCCGTCAGACAGGACTTTGAATTTTATATAATATATAGATAGACGTATGAGTTACAGGGTGTAAAGTTCACTCATCCTCCATAAAAAAAGGGAGGATCCTCCGACCGATGGGTGTCGTGTCCGGCGGGCAACTGCCCGATGTTTCAGGTCGGGCCGTTGAATCTATGCTAGTTGTGCGGTTAACTCTGCTTGCGAGATGCAGGATTATGCGTGACGTCACTATGACGCGTTTTTCGCATGTGGCGTTGTAGATACCGCTACAGTACTGATATAAGCTACCAAAAAGCTGATCTGAAGCGTGTTGGAAACCGCTGTAGAAATTCGAACCGCTTCGAAAGCAATTGCCAATTGTCTAGGTCCTTTGGAAGGACGAGGACGACCAAAATCGGTATGGTGACATAAAATATTGCCGTCTTCTTCTTAGCGTGTCAATTGCAATCTAAATGGACTCGGCCCAGAATTCAGCTACGTATTTGGCGCCACCACTAGCGTCGTCCATCAGTTCAGTCCTGTAACGTGCAGCTGACAGGGCAAATAGGACATGATAATAAGTGTCGTAGTTAGAGGTCTGTAATATTATGCTTGATCGTCTTATAGACCTGAATCTCCTCTGGTACTACACCGAAGTACTATAAATAATGTACTTTCATAGTAAGTTTGGGACCTAACTTATGGTCCTCCCTGTTTACATAACATACATACATAATCAGCCTATAACGTTCCCACTGCTGGGACACAGGCCTCCTCTCGGTGAGAGGAAGTGGGCCGTAAGCCGCCACGCAGGCCCAGTGCGGGTTGGCAGATGTCACATGTCTTCGAATCCTCCCTGTTTAATGACAGTTAATCAAAAAGTACTTACACAAGTTTTAGCTTAGGTAAATCAGAGTTCCCTCTCACAGAGAGAAGGCCTAGTATTATAGGCTGAGTAGGTTGCATTAAGATTTATGTGTCATTTCTCAGCTACGATTTCTCAGACTATAATTTCTCAGTATTATTTATAATATAATACTGAGAAATTATCCAACTTTAGTGGCAGTTAATGTATAGTCATTTGCAGAAAATCTCTTTTATTTATAATCAAAAACTTTTTAGATGGACTTGAAAAGAAACGAGACAGAATAGCTGAAGGTTAATTGCTTCAAAACAGTCAAGGACGCCGTTCATCAACAGGCTTATTTCTTATTCATAATTTGTATTAAAAAAGTCTGTAAAAAGATATGAAAAATAACGCAGGAACTTCTTGACTGGTGAAGTCTTTTGTGTGCTAGACGCCTGGGGTCCAGGGGCCCAGAAACTAGTCACAGTCATGTTTGAACGTTGATTGATCTTAAGGGAGATGCTCTAAATTAGACGGCGAAATTCACACAAGAAAACAATTAAATGTCGCGGGCATCCTTGGCTCCAGGTAACCCTAATCGCGACTTTTCATTTTTGTCTTTAATCGTAGCTAAGAATACGGAAAAATTTAGTTCAGGATACGCTATGCTGTGGTTGTTGTGATGGCGCTCCTAACGTTCACTGTGTAAATAAGAGAAGTTGAGAATAGTTTCAGACGACATCATGCAATCTGATATTTAAAAAAATCATCTTAGTTAAAGTACACATTCCTGTACCTATTGCCCGCAGGGTTAAGGCACATCTAACTTACTTAATCGGAATAGGTGGCGAGAAAACGTGAGGTGAATCACATCAGAGAAGAAACTACATGAGGACCATGACCGCTCTGACAAGGAGTGCTACGAAGAAGAAGAAGAAGAAGAACTTACTCAGTCCAGCGTTTTTTTAGTCATGTTGATTAACCTTGGCCGGATCATACACTATAACGCGCCACGTGACGGGCCGCAGAAAACACGACCCCGTGAACGCGCGTGATTTTTTACAACATACAAAATTAAAAACGCGTTTCCGCGCGGGAAATTTGGCTCCGTTTCCCGCGCCACGTCGCGTGGAGCGTTGTAGTGTGTGATACGCCTTATCACCTAAGTAGTACCTACTCTTATGAAATGATGCAGCCTCCATCAAAGACGTGTTTAAAAAAATTGCATGATGTAAATACA
Source organism: Oligia latruncula (assembly GCA_948474745.1). Lineage (NCBI taxonomy): Eukaryota > Metazoa > Arthropoda > Insecta > Lepidoptera > Noctuidae > Oligia > Oligia latruncula. The sequence continues at coordinate 5,721,936 of OX419693.1, read as the reverse complement.
GCAAAGCAGCCACAAACGTGAAATCCTCATAATGTTGAAAATTTTACTATTGTGATTTTTATAGCACTCTGTATTCAATATTTCACGAACATTGAACGCCAAACATGTTTGTGCAGCGCCTGAATATTTAAATAAATAGAATGGCTTATTTCAAAAACTACTGCTTCTCGTCAATTACGCGATTCATAAATAGAAATGTTAACACAACCGAAAATGTTGAAATAGCCTTAAAGGTTTTATTTTGCAAATCAATTGCAAAAGGCAACTGGATTATTTGTTGAGTCTCTCATTTCGTATGTAGAGTTAATGCCCTGAATACGTAATTAAGAAAAACGACTCGATGAAGTAGTAGTAGTAGTTTATTTAGCACAGACTAAAAGACACACAATACACCAAATAGTTAGACAGTAATCGTACATACATCAGTTAAAAACAAAAAAGATATTAAAAAAAAAAAGTGCATATTCCGATATATGAAATTAGCAGGGATGTGTGCCTCACGGCTGCGCCAAAAAGGCCCAGTTCAGCCAACTTTCAGACAACTAGTGCCTGACGCTGGTTTTCAACTGGACCTGTACAATCCTCATTCGGTTGATGGCAATAGGCTTGCCTCTACATGGGACTTCAACATAACTGGCGAAATGTGGGTGTAATTAAAGGTACACCTTTTTTTTTATTGCTGAATGGGCCAGCTCATGACCTCGATCACGCCTGATGAAAAAAAATGGATGAGGTCTATGATGGAATGAGCGTGCCCAGAAGATGCCTAAGGCACTGGAACTCCCACGCGTCGACGAAACACAGCAGGTTGCTTGTTGACTCCGGTGGGAACGTGATCACAAACCAGGCGGGCGTTAGCCCTACCCGCAAGGGAAGAATTGGCCAGCCAAATAAGGTGTTGGGTGTGACTGTCCAGGATGCGCCGAGCGCTCGGTTCAGTAGAGTAACTGGCGGAACAAACTGCGCTACACGAGGAGGCTTCTTCATGTATTCTAATAAACCTCTGTCTAACCCTTTGGGAAATACAGGCGTGATGGTATGTTATGTTTGTAATCCTCATATTCCGAATCCATAACTCCGTACTAATTTCTTTTTTTTCCACCATAGCCGAGTCGACATATCGGAGCTTCTGATGCGCTTTGGTTACGTGCTTGCGTTAGGTTGACGCCTGTTTGACGGCGACGCAAAAGGCGATACGGTTACGATCCCTTTCCGAGTTGATATGTGTGCTATGAGCTTTAACTCGTTAATACGTTCCCGTGGGATAACTTTTGACGTCCGCAAAAGCTACCAAACATAATACCAAATTACATTTTGGAACGTAAATCTAAATCTCCAATTTCGAGTGCAAAGCCGTCATAATGTAAGCAACACTAATAAATACGTATTAATGCGAGCAGCTCTCGAGTTCTTTACGAGTTTGAATACGTACGCTAATTGCTGATTAGATGTGGGAATTGGGGAAAAGTTGCCAGTTGAAGTATGTAAAATTTGGCACGTGTCGCTTAGGCACGAATTCTCTAGCGGTCGATTTCACACAAAACTGAGATAAATTGTTAAATGGCTTCAATCAGTGGGACATGATACGTTCTATTTTTTGTTTTTACAATATTTGTTATTATAAGAGGTGATTAATTGCTGGTGCTTTATTTGTATCAGAAGCTTTTGATAGAATACAAATACTCTTTAATGTACACCATAAATATTACTAATCCTAGATCCAATTATATTAATTAACCGACGAAAAAACGGAGAAGGTTCTCAAGTCGACGCGTAGGGTCGGTTGTTGAACAGTGAACCAACCAGATACACTGAACCACTGCCATATTGGCAAAACTGCGACGTTCCCACTGTGACCGAGCTTGTTAATACTTGCCTCGTGGGCACCCTTCCCCTCTCCCTCTCCCGCAGTGAGCCGGCGGACGCGGCTTGAGCAAGACGTGTGACAGCGGATTGTTTGTTTCTCGCCAAAAAAACGTAGTATTCTCAAGTAAGTGTCTCGATTTTTCTATTTTTTGTTATTAATGATAAGAACAAAAGTTGTATGGTGTCAAAATTGTAGTACTTTTAGTCGTTTTATGAGCATATTGCGTTTGGACAATTCAGTGTATAAACATTTTTTTAAAAATTTTATAAGTTTTATAGTGTGTGCATTGAACAGTGAACCACGTCTGCATAGTTCTCAGTGAACCGGTTCACCGTGTACCTTACGATCCTGGTTCACTGTTCCTTAGTGTAATGTTGAACATCAATCATATTTTTGTTTGTTCTAGGATGCCTAGACCAAAAAATAAGGAACGGAAAATAGGAAAACACACAAAAGAGGACATGGTGTCAGCTTTACTATTGGTACAAAGTGGTAACTCTATTAGGACGGCGGCGGCAAAAACCTGTAAAATTCCGTACCCTACCTTGCGCCGTTTAAATGAAGGCTGTTCATTCAAAAAGGCTGGTTGTTAATTATCTAAAAAGTTTTATAAGATAACTTTAAGTTTTTTTTTTGTAAGAAGAAACATTTTATTTTTTGTATTTTTTTAAATAAAAGTTGATTATCAAAAATTGCGTGATTTCTTTTCACAAATAAGTATTTTTTACTGTTAAAGAAGTTATGGTTCACTGTTGAAATATGGGTGGTTCAGTGTAAACTACCCATAGTATACAGTGAGCCAAATTTCTTTTTTTTTTTAAACTTCTCTAAGGGTCTTAGTTTGTTTCTCTGGCTTTCTGTAACTTTAAACTGAGAAACCTTATGAAATTACCTAAACGATGACACCAAAACCAAAATCTTAGCTTTATTTTCTAGCAAGTTATGTGACTTTGAAAAAAGGGTGGTTCACTGTTCAACAACCGACCCTATATTTTTTTTGATGTATGACCACGCATAACTTTTTACAGAGTAGTCCGATTTTGATCATTCTTTTTTTCGTATCTATACTTGCCGATGTTAATAATTTTTATGAATTTACATTGTTATTAATTTATGATTTTTTTTAGTTTTACTTAAGTTCTTATCAATTTTATTAATGTCATAATGTCAAAGAACTTTACCTTTATCAATTTTTATAACTTTTAATCAGAATTTCATAAATTTGAAATTTATTTAAACTTAAGTTTTTACCGATGTTACCAATTTATCAATCATCATCATCATCATAATTTCAGCCGAAAGACGTCCACTGCTGGACATAGGCCTCCCCCAAGCACCTCCACTTCGACCGGTGCTGCGCTTCTCGCATCCAACGGTCCACCTTGTGGGCCTTCCAACGCTACTTATCAATATTAGCTCTAATTACTAAGAAAGTTAGCTTACTTCTCTGATTCATTGTTTTATGCATGTTGTGTTGATGCACTGTTCTTTTACTTTTAAAAATGTATTATGTGGTTGTATTAGTGTAATCAATTGTTAGTGAACCTAATAAAATAAATAAATAAATATGAATGTAGAAATTTTGCCCTGCTTTTGCCAAGCAGTGGGAAAGTAACAAGATTCTATATTTAAATTTTAAGTCAGTTTGTGAAATGGTTGTATCGTTAATCATACCTATTTGTTGAAACTGCATTTATAAAATGAGATTTTTACTTGGGAAAAATCTGCAAGCAAATTCAATCACTGCCATATTTTATCTGCATAAAATGTGGAAAAATAAAATTCATGTTTCGGTTTCCAGAACTATGAGGCGTAACTACAAATATTTATAGAACATAGATTGCAATCACGGATATCGAATTGCAATAGCAATGAAAAGAGATGTATAATTTTCAGAAGTTTCACGAGAATATCGGTAGTTACGTCAACGCAAACTTTTTTACACAGACGTAAATTTTTTCTCTGAGTGTAGGATTTCCTCACGAGATTTTATTTTTAAAGCGCTTGATAAATGGTCCCTTGACCGAATATTGCATCGGTATATCTCACTCACATTTTGGTCCCTAGGTTAAAATAAGCCACCTTACTGCCTCCTGTGGGTATCATTAGGAAAAATATTTCAGATGGGCACCAAGGGCAGAAACGTCTTACTGTTGAAAATAATGTATATTACTGATAAATTCACTTTACAAAAGGTCGTAGAAATCATAGGAGCAGTGGACCACATTAGAGCTTGTTCAGCAAAACATGTAGATATAATAATAATTATATTTATGACCTTTTAAGTACAAAATTTTATGGAAAAATAAAGATATTCGTATTCATATAACAGTCAATAATTTCCTCACGATGTTTTCCTTCTCCATAAGTCCCTCAAAGGTTGACAAAACGATACAGCTAGACGAAATTACGAACGCTCCGAAAAAGTTAAGCCAAATCATGTAATTACATCCCATTCAATTAACTGTAAAAGCTCCACAGAGCCAAAAAACAAAAGGAAAACGAAACACATCCGCGAAACGAAACAGTAGTATGCACCCCGCGTACTAATTTATTCGAGCAATTAGTAGTAGAATGTATTTTTCTCCCTAGAGTGAGCCGGGACCTACAAAATATACATAGAAGATTTTACGTTATGCTCCTACATTATAAATTGGGTCTTCCGTTCCCTCCTTTGGGGACGGCAGAAGCGAAAGCTATGTTCCGACCATTATTCTAAAGATATGCGAATCTTGGTAACAGAAATGTTTTGATAAGGATGTGAGTTACGAGTGTGCGTAGGTAACTGCTTCGAAGAAAAAGAAGGAAATCGTTCGGAATTTATTTATGTTTATGTTGTCCATGTTTTAATTTATGTTTCTGCATTGTGTCTGCATTTTGAGTCGGGAGTCGCATTGCCAAAAATTCTATGTTCTTTACAGCGAAGATGGCGCAGTGTAATAGACTGAGAAAAAGATCAGACAGTAAGAAGAGATTAAAAAGTTTCTAATTAATGATCCTTAACTAACTTGGATCCTTCTTTTCTACCGTTACCTGAGTGGAAGCCACAATTTTTTTTTAAACAGACTCACTATTGTTTAAAAAAGTATATGTTACAGCCAAAGTAATAAATTCGGATATTATATATATTATCTAGCCATTATTTATAATATCTACTCAATTTAGATAAAGTGATAATTGACACAGAATTAATTACATTAGCGAAGCGGGGCTACGTCGACATAGGATGCTAGAGCGGGCAAAGGGCACCCCGAGGTTTGGTTTGGTTAGGTTACTTTAAACCCTTTACACAGAAATAGGAGCCCCGCGAAGCGGGGCTACGTCGACATAGGATGCAAGAGTGAGCGAAGGGCACCCCGAGGTTCGGTTTGGTTAGGTTAAGTAGGTACTTTAAATATAATGACCAGTCATTATATATAATAGCTATTTAATCACTATGACTGTAACATATATATATATTGAAATAGGAGTGAGGGTGGTCCTCTGGTGGAACCACTAAACCCCCCCCCGGTTTAGTGGTTCCACCAGAGGAACAATTCCCGTATTATTAAAAACGTTCAGGTTCTAATCTTAGTGTCAGTCTGTCAAAAATACTTCTAATTTACCTAAATTTATGACCAGTTTTTTACATTTGTTTGACGCTGAGGTGAGACTGCGACTAGACTTTGAACGTTTTCAATTACGAGAATTCGCCTTCTGATCCTTAAATACTATTATACCTACTCTTTTTGCTTTTACATTTTTATAATTTCAAAACAGCGATGCGGACGAGTACCTCGACGCTTACGTGTCCTTTTGTTTTAGTGTTTATTTGTAACTATACAAATAAACACTAAAACTAGCAGCGCCCCGCGGTTTCACCCGCATAAGCGTCGATCCCGTGGGAATATCGGGATAAAACCTATCCTATGTCCTTCCTCGGGATGCAGTCTATCTCTCTGCCAAATTTTATCGAAATCCAACAGACGGACAGAGTTACTTTCGAATTTATAATATTAGTACGTTTTGTGAATTTCAAAATACTTGTATAATTCTTACTTTGCGTACAGTCGGCAATGCTACGATTTGTCGTCCCCGCAACAAAATAAACAACAGTGAACACCGTTATTTATGCTCTGCCTTCCCGAGAATTTCATGCCCGCCTTGTCTTGTACCGATTTCGTGGTACGAAGCGTATCAAGCTTCCCGTCTGTCTTGTGGCCGAGGAAGGCGTTTTGTGAGATAGGCTGTGTACTGATTCTTGTGAACGGATACATACGGATTTGTTGTGTGTGACATGGGGTTGGTTTCATTTACTTATGTACAGTCAACAAAAGAGATAAGTATGCAGGATCGTCGGATATATATGTAGTTTAAGTTTAGTAAGAATCCGATGGACTCTGTGTGTTATGCAATTACCCTGCAGCAGGGTAATTGCGTAACACACTATCAGCAGCAATGGGTTTTATTTTGACAGTTCAACAACATTCATTGCGTTATTTACGTTGTTGAGCAGACACACTTTTCGTGCATAAGGAGCAATGGATTAGCAATATGCTTCAAAATGATTCAAATTGGGAGTAATAGAGTTGCGTGAACTACGCAAAGGTTCAATTATGCTCAATAATTCAACCTTTTAAAGCAAAGACAAATCTAATGATTTCGTGATCTCGCCTCGTCAACAGATTTTTGTTAACGAAGCCGTCAATCATATTCAAAAACTAGTTAAGTAACTTTTAGTTTTAGCATTATAATCAAAATTCAACTTTTCATAACAAAATCAATCATCTTTACACTGATATTGAAAACAAAGCTTAAAATACTTGATAATTCAAGCACGATCTACCACCAACTAAATTCAGTAAGTATATCTATCTAGTTGTAGGCACGGGTCATTGCAATTTAAACCGTGTGCCAACGATTTTAAAGTCAAATGACCTCCGTACGTGATTTGCAGTAACTGTAACTAACTTATAAGTACAGTCACGAGCATAAATACTTTACAATTACGCAAGATTCAAAAACGATTTTCTCCTAAAGTATTGTGGTGTTACAAACATAAAGGTAAAGTAAGGTTAAGTTTCGCGTACCGAATACGGTTCGTAGATGGGTTTCATTCATATTCGATGGGGATTTTTAACATATCAACACCCCTCCGTGCCTCGGAAAGCATGTTAAGAGCCATTGGTCGCGGCTGTCATTCGTAGATCTTTGCCAGTCGTTACGGGTAGTCAGAAGCCTGAAAGTCTGACAACCAGTCTTACCAAGGGATATTGTGTTACCCAGTAACTGGGTAATGAAGGTCAGATAGACAGTCGCTTCATGTAAAATACTTTTAATCAGCTGTATCCGGTTAAACTGGGAGCCGAATCCACCATAGTTTGGAAAAGAACAGGCAGATTGATTGACAATAATTGTTACCTATTAAAGGTGTTGGTGTTGGTGTTGGTGGTGATGGTGTTGGTGTTGGTGGTGGGTGGTGGTTATTTCACGAGATAATCGATATTTAATTTCAATCAATCAACTCATCCTACCGCAGTCCACTGCTGGACATAGGCCTCTCCCAGGCGCCGCCACAACATCCTGTCCTCCGCCTTACGCATTTACCTAGTCGCTCTCAGCCACCTTTCCAGCTAGCTGAGGTGCGTCCAACGCTACGCTTGCCGTAATTTAGCGTAAGTGCAAGGCATTTGTGCTCGTGACTGTACCCTCCTCTAATAACTCAACTTAGCCGAACTATATTCAGGCGGCCCTTGCGCAGATATTAACTAACTTTACTCATCTACGTCCACTAATCAATGCACTGTCAGTCTAGATCAGTATCTATGCTTCTATATCTACTGATCTGTTCAAGCTTATCTGCTTTGAGATCAAAACTATTAGTACACTGATTAACCGAAGTTAATCAGTATATTAATATACTAAGTAAGGTGGGTCTAAGTTTGCCCTTGCCAACAAGGGCCAATTTCGTTGTGTATAATAAATTTTATTCTGTTTTTAGTATTTGTTGTTATAACGGCAACAGAAATACATCATTTGTGAAAACTACTATATACTACTATATACTGCTATAGCGGTTCTTGAGATACAGCCTGGTGACAGACAGACGGACGGACGGACAGACGGACGGACAGACGGACGGACAGACAGCGAAGTCTTAGTAATAGGGTCCCGTTTTTACAATTTCGGTACGGTACGGTACACGAAGGGTTCCGTACCCAAAGGGTAAAAACGGGAAAGAAAAAAAAAATGTTTATTCAACACAAACAACACGCACATTACAAAAAAACAAAAATTTACCCATACTAAAAACTAACTACAAAGAAGCAAAAAAGCCTCGTCTTCAAAACCTTAAAGTTTGAGAATGCAAGAAAGATACTTTATCCAAGACAGAGCTAACCGTGATGAAACTCGTGATCGTAATTAAATATTCAACTGCACAAGATGGTTACGAATTTAAGATACAAAGTAGGTACAAGGCTCAAATTATGTCGCCGGAGACTTGAGGGTTATGAAATTATCACCCTTTTCCGACAGTTTTCTCCGAATTCTCAACGCTTTCAGCCGAGTCCAGATAGCGGCTTTCAATGCGACTGTTTCCTTAAAGTCAAAATTTTAAAGATGTTTGTTTTCACTTATGTATAAAATATTCTAACTCCTGACTGACTGATATATCAACGCACAGCCTAAACCGCTGGTCCTAGAGACAAGGGTGTATTCTTTGTGAAGAGTAGGTATCCACTAAGAAAGGGTTTTTTCGAAATTCCACCCCTAAGAGGGTGAATGGGGGAAGTCGCGGGCAGAAGCTAGTTGTTATATAAATAGACTGTAATGAAATTACGGTGCTGTAGTGCAGGGTTCAATTCAATTCAAATCTTTATTGCATAGCTTGCTTGCTTGCTTTATTTTCTTTATATATAATGGTTTGATAGCAATAAGCTCGCCTTATAAAACATGGGACAAATAACATATTTAACCTGTAATCTATGACGGGATATAGGGACACCTCTGCCTGACCCGGCAGAGGTGTCCCTATATCAGGTACCCCTACATTTCGCCAGTTATGTTTAAGTCCCATGTAATGGGGGGAGACCCTATTGTCATCAACTGGACACAAATCCAGACTCCGGGCTACCGCTGAGAAACTTCTGATTGAAAAACGCAATAACACCTTTCCCTACCTGGGAATCGAACCCAGGACCTCATGATCAGCAGTAGCACTTGTGAACATTAGGCTAACGAAGCAGTTTACATCAGAACTCATAAAAGAAAAATCACACCACTGAAAAAAAATAAAGACGCGCTTTCGATTTGACCAATGAGGCTTAAACTAGAAAAAGTAGTGCGAAAATATTATATCTGTCTAAGTACCTGAGCAATCCTATATTCCCGAGCTTGAACCACTGAGCCGAATCAAATATATCATCTAGAAAATGTTATACGGTACCCAATCCCGAAAGGATAAATTATCTAAAGAAAGTCTATCTTGAATCCTAGAACAAAAGAAAAACGATTTACCAAATCAACGAACCCATAACTATGTACCCAGTCAAGATGAAAATTCCCAAAAAATCATTACAATCAAACTAATATTATAAATGCGAAAGTAAGTTTGTTTGTTACATTTTCACGCCTAAACCACTAGACCGATCATCCTGAAATTTTGCTAATACGTTCGCAGGCGTACAGTAACGGACATAGGGTACCTTTCATCCCGAAAAAAAGTACTGTTCCCGAGGAAAACAACAATAACTTTATTATGATAATAGATGGCGCCACGTGTCTTTCTAATCAAAAATAGGACAACGTCTGTCGGATCAGCTAGTATATTTATATTTTTACTAGCTTCCGCCCGCGGCTTCGCCCGCCAAGTATGTCGATAAAAACAATCCTATGTCCTTCTCCGGGATGCAATCTATCTCTCTGCCAAATTTTATTGAAATCCGTTCAGTGGTTTAGGCGTGAAAAGGTTACATACAGACAGACAGACAGAGTTACTTTCAAATTTATAATATTAGTATGGATAGGATATTTTATCATTAGGTATTAGTACAAAAGTTTCGTTTGCTTGTTTCTTAAGATAACACAAACACGGCTTACTGGTGATAAAGAACCTTCTATGTTAGGTCATTGTGTGTTATGGGATATAGACCTCTGATTTATGTTAAGTTTCATCGGTCTTGGCAGCAAACAAGGCTGTTAGTGGTCAAGGTAGAAAAAAGAACATTACAGAATGTATTTCCGTAATGTTATGAAATATATTGCAGAAATAATACAGGGTGGCGATTTAGTCAAGTGCATCTGTCAAAGGGGTAATTGTACTCGTCATTTTAAACAACTTTCGCTACAAAACTCTTGCTAATTCATGAAAAAAAAAATCCTATACAAAACAGTAGACCGACATTTCCATGCATGCAATGCGGATTTGGAGTTTCATGTTTAAAATGTTGTGTTGAATCAGCCCTTTGACGAATGCAGGTAATTACCGAAATATTATTAATATTTCGGTGGTTGCACTTTCTCTAAATCGATACATCCTGTATACTAGCTTGAGTATCTAACAATTTGCCCAGATCCTAATCAATAAAAACAAAACGAATCATGATCATTCTCTTGCCCAGATCCCATTTTATTATTAACTAGCTGCACCCCGCGGTTTCACCCGCGTAAATGTCGCTCCCGTTGGAATATCGGGATAAAAACCTATATGTTAATCCAGGGTGTCAGCTACCTCCATACAAAATATTATCAAAATTGGTCCAGCCGTTTGAGCGTGAAGAAGTAACAAACATATAAACACAAACACACACACACACACCCCCACACACTCACAAAAACTTTCGCCTTTATAATATTAGTGTGATTTATTTTAATTTTTTTATTAAATTTATTTGGGGTCCATACTTCTCTTTAGTCGTCATCACGGTAGTCACTCCCTTTCTAGCCATATCATTTTTCCCACACACGGAATAAAGCCTAAATTATTGGGTCTTTAAAGAGTCTTCAAACAAGAAGACTGAAATATGCGTCATAAAACTCATAAAATAACACAGCTGAACAATATGATAAGCCACGAATTTAGTTACTTCGTCCGGGACCTCAAAGACATGCAAATATCATTCAAGGTTATCCAACCCCACCTGAACCAATGCCACAGCCTAAACACGAAACACGTGCCCAGAATCCAGTAGATAAATTATTTACTGAATCATCTCTCCACTGTGTCATAAAAACAAGTCCCCCTTAACTTGAACATACTTGTGTACAATATCAACAAAATAATATTGCGCTACGTCAGAACAACAAAAGAATATGAGATTTCTCCATTTCTCATTTCAATTGTAATATAAATAAACATCTGAATTTGCAAAAAGAGGACAACATATACTTATTTGCTGTCGTCAGAATATTTTAAAAGCTTTTAGCTCTAATGCAGACGGTTTATTTTAATCGGTCCGACAACAGCTGACATTAGTCTTTAGACTCTTTAAAGTTTAGAGAGTTGAGAGTCGGTGTCCCATTTCGAACCGATCGCGAAGATCACTGTAATTTTTCTACAAATTCAAATTTATTTATTAATAATTATATTTTGTACAAGAAAAGATTGGACGGTAACCTCCAAACTAGGTATTTGCCTGTATCTTGAGGGTCAGAATTGCGATATTTACAGAGTGAGGCACACCGTCATTATTGCAAGACAGGAAAACATAAACTAAAATGAATTAGAATTAAACACTGAAAATGGACATTGCCATCAGCGTGAGATCAAACAAAGCAAAAAAAAATTAGTGAGATCAATTAATTAACAAAATAATAATTGCTATCGAAACAAAATATAAATCAACAAAAATCTTATCATTTATATTATTAAGAAACTCATACTTACTTGTGTGAGTATGAGTTGGAAAGTGTGAGTGTGTTTGGATATATGTTTTTACTCTCGTGTTGCATTCATTTGCAGCATCATATTTCTAGGTTTTAACAGTATATCATCGTACTAGCTTCCGCCCGCGGCTTCGCCCGCAAGGTATGTCAATAAAAACTATCCTATGTCCTTCCCCGGGATGCAATCTATCTCTCTGCCAAATTTTATCGAAATCCGTTCAGTGGTTTAGGCATAAAAAGGTAACATACAGACAGACAGAGTTACTTTTGAATTTATAATATTAGTATGGATGTCTAGTCTTTTCCCAATTCTATTGGCGTCGCCTTCCAGTCTATTCTGATGCAGCTGAATACCAGTATTTTACATGGAGCGACTGCCAATCTGACCTTTACGACCCAGTTACTAGGTAACCCGATACTCAAAGATCTGCATATCGACGGCGAAGTGCATTTACTGACATTTTTTTTTAAATTCTCTTTTTTTATCGTTTTGAATTTAAAGGCGTTATTCGCAGGTTTTAGTGAAATCGCCTCAGTGTATTTTCAGTCCACCACCCGTCCACCCATCCACCAACCCGCACTGGGCCCGCTTGGTGGATTACGGCCCACTCCCTCTCATTGAGAGGAGGCCTGTGTCCCAGCAGTGGGAACATTATAGGCTGATTATGGTATTTTTAGTTGGAACAGCATTCAATTAAAATGTGGAAATATATACCTCCCAACTAAACCAACGTGTCTATTTTTGAATGTTTTTTTTAGTTTGTGTAAATTTTTGACTTTGGCAGTTAGGTGTTATTGGCACTTCGCCGTCGATATGACAGACTGGATCAACGGCTTATCGTGCTTTTCTGACAATAGTCACTGACAATCAGGATAGATAAAAGTACCGTTAATCCAATTCGACGAATTGTCGGTCCGTTATTTTACTTGGTCGTGTATGCGCTCACTTAGTGTTTTCCAAGCTTCTGTATGAGTAAATTTTAATCCCCCAGGGAATCCGACGTCGTCTCGCTTGCTCTTTGTTTCGGAAATAGAAACAAATGAATGACTGAACGCGGAGTACTAAAGATTTCCGAGCTTTTCAATCACGAAACGAGAAGGATCTACTTTGAGCTAACTGGAATTTAATGCTGGAACTAGGTATGCGCTGAATAACAGTACAGTTTGTTTAACAAAGCGCTTTTTATCGCTTTTAGAGAAAAGACCACCCATTGTGTCACCTCTTGTAAAATTTCTACATTTGTGTCTGTAATATTTATAATGTACATAATAAAGAATATTCTATTCTAAAGAAATGCTTATACTGAAGTTATTTACCCCATGCTAAACATATGATGCAATAAAACAGTTTTCCAAAAATGCATATTTACCTAATCTTTATATTGTGGGCCATTCCACATTAGTTTGATCGCAAACACTACTTGCATATTCATTATTCAATGTATGTACACGAATGCTCATTAATTTTATATCAGCTGTACTTACTTACTGTTTTGTAGGGATTTAAGTATCACAACTTGTCATATCTTACAATATAAAATTAACGAGACGTGCAACCGCTAAACACATATCTAAGTAAGATTTTAACAAAATATGATGAATAGAGTAGACATTTATTTTGCAAATAAGGGTAAAACATAATAGGTGTTATGATCTAATAAAGCCCAGCCATATTTTACCATTCGGCATACAAACATTTATATTATTAACACTCACTTATGTTTAACCAAAAGCCAGATCCATCAATCCAGAGCAATTCAGGCGATTGTTTTCTCTGATAAAAATTCAGTCACACTGTAGCACGTTTTATCCATTACAAGTGCATGTAGTCTACTCTTAAACAGCACTGTTGTCAGGTCTTTCCAACCACTTGGTACTTTATTTTAAATAATTGGGGTGTCAAATTAGTCGCTCCACGTAAAATACTGGTATTCAGCTGCATCCGGTTAGACTGGAAGCCGACCCCAACATAGGAAAAGGCTAGAGGCAGATGATGATGATGAATTGGGGTGTCAAAGTAGTTTGACACGTTAATTGACATAATTTACTATGGTCACGCCTATATCTTGCTAGACGTTTAAAACGACTTGCAGGATTTTGTTTTACAAACATAGCTACTTCGAAAATATAAAGACAAGGAAGTGTCAAGATATTATTGTACTGCATAAAAAAAGATTGCAACTGTCTGTAGTTTAAAATACTGTGTTGTAATACTTACTTTTTAAAATCCAATATAATAATCTCATTCATGTAAATCTCTTGATTTAGACGTCTCTGTTTTTTAGAATCCTATCTAAAACGGTATGTGTGAAACGTCAAGTCATAAATTGAATAAAATAAGATATATATATATATATATATATAAGAAGATATTTACCGTTTACCTGCATATAAATATTTTCATCTTATTTTATTTATACTGCTGAGAATATTTTATCTTGAACATTTATTTGAGATTTAGATAAAATATTTATGATTCTGATCACTGATGGCAATTCGTCAAATAAAATTCTGCGAAATTCACTGCATCTTTGATCGTTTTTCTCTCTTTGGCATTTAGTTATCTATCGAAGAGATTCGAATTTAATTTGATAGCTCGTATATACCGACTTGAAAGATAAATCAAAATAATTACCTTTTTGTAAACGATTAAATGATGTGAAAAGCTTTTCAAGTGATGACATCTTGAAGACGTTTAGATAAAGTCGTTTACAGTTTACTGAATTAAAAGTTATTGATATTAAATTTCGGACCAATTATTTCAGTAGAAGTCAAGTTCTGTTATACAAATTATAAATTAAAGTCGCTTTTCGTGACCACGTTGGACTTCAAAACTACGCAACGGATTTTTATGCGAACTTCACCATAATTTAGAGAATTTATTTCGGAAGGTTTATGTGCATGAAAACATTAATATTGAACTTACGTGTAAAAAGAAATCTCCACGTTTTAAGCCGTAAAAACCGTGGGAAGCAGGGGTGCGTCACTAGTTATAAATACACTAGCTTCTGCCCAAGACTTCTTTCGCGTGGAAATCGTTTTTTTTCAAACTCTCTCGGCCTCCGATCCAACGCGTCGTATTGCATCGCCCGCCCACGCTATTACTTCGTTTTTAACGACTTCACAAAAAGGAGGAGGTACTATGTTTACCGACTTTACAAAAAGGAGGAGGTACTATGTTCGGGTGTCTGTATGTTTTTTTTTTTTTTTTTGTATGTTTGTTCATCAAATACGCCGCCAATTGTCGACGGATTTTCAAAATTCTTTTTTTGTTCGACAGTAGATAGTTCTGAGGTGGTCCCATTATCACCAAGTTAGGATCTGATGATGGGATCTTAGAGAAATCGAGCGCAACCCTCAAATTTTATAGGCTCACTTATTGTTTTTCGCATATTTTATGAAGTATCTTGTGTATTTGTGTATGGTTGTCACCATCTCAGGTAGCTGGGCTGATGATGGAAGGTACAACTCCTTAACAGTAAGAAGTTACTCGAACAGGCGAGGACTGTTTTAGTAAATTGTTTTGATGTTTGATAGGGCATTTGCCACATTTGGTCTCATGATCATCAAGTCATGACCTGATACTGCAGTCAGGATAGTCTGCAGAGTACCTAACTCCTCGACAACTAACAGCAGATATATCGTGTTTAGGCTCATTGAAAAGGGCTCGATGTGTGGATAAACGTACTGATACTGAGGAACACCGAAGACCTGATGCTGAAGCCAGGAGCATCAGAAAAAGTACAAACCTTTAAATTACAGCACCGTAGTCGTGTTTGGGCTCATTTTAAACAGGACTAATTTTAAGTTCAATGCAATGTTGACATAAGTCTGGCCTGATGCTGCAGCCACGATTATCAGCATCTAATCTAAAAACTAATAAAAACTCCTCAACAATTAACGTCCCTGCATCGAGAAAAGGAATATTTTATAAAAAGGTGATGGGCAAGTTAACATTAGGCTATTGTAACTTAGATAAATTATAAATAGACCCACTAAAAAGCGAGTAATAAAAACTTTTTAACAAAAAAAAAACCGACTTCCAAAAAAAACACTACAAACAGAAAAATAACTTTAATTTCGGAAGTCGGTGGCAAAAACTAAAATACTGATCCCTAAGACACCGACTTCCGAAATTAAAGTTATTTTTCAGTTTGTAGTGTTTTTTTTACTTAGCGTTTTTACCTAGCGTTTTTACCTAGCGTTTTGATCTAGCGTTTTTACCTAGCTTTTTTCTGTTCGCTCGCCTCCAAAGGGTCGTAGCATAATATTCAACAGCCTAAAACCATCCTCAAAAATTGGGCTATCAAATGCAAAAAGAATTTACAAATCCGACAGGAAGTTCCAGAGATCAGCGCCTTTGAACAAACAAACTTTCAGCTTTATTAATAGTATATCACACTAATATTATAAAGGCGAAAGTTTGTGAGTGTGTGAGTGTGTGTGGTGGTGTGTGTGTGTTTATATGTTTGTTACTTCTTCACGCTCAAACGGCTGGATTTATTTTGATAAAATTTTGTATGGAGGTAGCTGACATCCTGGATTAACATATAGGCTACTTTTTATCCCGATATTCCCGAAAATTGGTCCAGCCGTTTGAGCGTGAAGAAGTAACAAACACATAAACACACCCCCTCACAAACTTTCGCCTTTATAATATTATATTAGTGTGAAGAAGATTAATAGGTCAATAGCGGTAGCTAGATACCCCTCTACCTGGAGCTGGACACAGAGTATCTATACTAAACATGGATAACACTTAAAAAAGTGCCATATCTTACTTTATTTATTTTCTCTCTAATAAAACTACTATGTTATTTGTTACACACACTAGTTAATTACTTTGGGAACTCCGTCCTGGCTTTCCAACTAGATTCCAAAGTGCTAAGTCCTCTTTACCGTACAATACAAAGTGAATAAAAACTAGCAAGTAAAGGATTAGGACTTTGTGAACAAAAGTAGACCTTATTAGTATGTATTGGCAATAGCCCAAGTAAGACTAGGGTTACCATTTCCAAATTTGAAAAGTGAAATGTAAAACCTCTTTTTATCGTTTTTAGGGTTCCGTAGTCAACAAGGAACCCTTATAGTTTCGCCTTGTCCGTCTGTTCGGCCGTCCGTCCGTTCGTCCGCTGCTTAGCTCAGAGACTCTTATTACTAGAAAGCTATAATTTGGCATGGATACCTATACATATTAATCACGCAGACAAAGTGGTGAAATAAAATCATGAAAAATAAAGTTTTATTAGGGTTCCTCTTGTACACATTAAGTGGGTATGTTTTTTTTTCTCGTCTACCCCATGTTGTGGGGTATCATTGGATAGGTCTTTCAAAAATATTGCGGATTAGTATAAACAATTTTTCGATTCAGGGATCCGTTTGTGAAATATTAAGCTTTAAGATACTAATTTTATTAGAGTCAAGTGTCCCGCCCCCTGCCAACTAAATGATTGTTTTTGGATATGTGAAAATATTCACGGTAGTAGTATACATAACGAAGTTAAAAGAAAACTATCACAGCTAAGTAGGCTTTACAAGTTTACGAGTAATAGGCGACCAACTTACTCGTACATTTGCAGTTGCAATGTATTGGGAGAACATGATTTTCAACTACAATGTTTTCTTGGGATAAATTCATTCCAAGTACCCTTTATTGTGCATGGTATGACACGCACTTGGCCGGTTTTGATATTATTCTTCCTTCATCATCAGCATTATCATTTCAGCTGAAATACGTCCACTTCTGGACATTGGCCACCAAGCATCACAACTTCGACCGGTCTTGTGCTTCCCGCATCCAGCTGATTTCTATGGCGTTCACAATGTCATCGGTCCTTCTTGTTCCCACAAGAAGGCCTTCCGATGCTGTCTTCAAGTACGCGGTCGCCCCTCCAGAACGTTACGGCCCCATCGGCCATCTGTTCTGCGAGCAATGCCCACATTCTTCTTTATTTTTAAATATTTTACATCTTATTTTGTTTTTGTTCTCTGTGTCATCTTATGTATGCACAAAGCAAAATAAATATCATCATCATCATCATCATTTCAGCCAAAAGACGTCCACTGCTGGACATAGGCCTCCCCCAAGCACTTCCACTTCGACCGGTTCTGTGCTTCAAAATAAATATGTTATGATATTTTTATTATTTGTTTGCATATGGCTAATAAACAGTCGTGATAAAATGCCGGACGTTTGCAAAAAGTCCGGACATTTATGATCTTTGTTTTTTCAGTTATCGTTTTTCTTTTTCTTATAAAGTCCCCTTATGTTTAAAAGTCTCGACAAATGACAAGGTCACGCAAAGTCCGAATGGGAGACCAAAAAGCTGGACATGCCCGGACAAAACCGGACGGATGGCAACCCTGTAATACGTAAGACGGATTTGTCTTGAAACTTAGGCACACTTTATCGTAGGCAGAAAAGCCTTTTTCGGCATTGTTGTAAACTTATGACTTTATAGAACATTGTAGGGGTTTAATACCCCTATTATAGTGTGATAGAGCCATCATTGTTCTAATTTGAGAGAAAGACGGAGAGATACAAGACAAAGGAGTATTCCTTTTCCACAAAACAACTTTCCAACTTCAAATGCCCCCAGCATAGCGCACGATTTTTAAGAAAAGCCAATAAGATTATTTTACGTTAAAATGCCTACAAGTCATACAAGTTAACCAGATACCTAAGTAATTATAGCTAAGCATCAAAGAAGGTGGCTTGCCTATTATTCTTGGCTTTATTTTTAAAATACACCATTATCATTATTTGAATAGCATTTTATCGAAACGAAAAAAAAACATCCAATTTTCATTCTGAAGTCTCAATTATGCATATTGAAACCAAATACATCACACAGCTTAGAGACGAACATTGAAAGGGTATAGAAAAAAAAACATTCACATTACACATTTAAAATTAAACTCGCTGGGTGTCCTATAATGAAATGCCATTTTCACTATTTATGTTTATTCTTCTTTGAAGCGAAATGAAAGGTGAAATAGAAGCACAAGCATATGATAAACTTTTATATATGTAGACTTTTGTATTCAAATGTAAATATCGAATATTGATTTTATGATAATACTCGCCTTTGGTACGATCTTTACTGCAGTGTGGAGTTTAAAGTTTTATTGTGAAAGCATACTTGAATGTATTATGACTGATCGCGCTATCTTTCATAGAAAAATTTGCATCATAATAATATTATAAGTTCTAGGTGATAGAGGGAGGTTTATTGTAGTGACTAAAGCTGCTCGCCTACCTTTGGTGCGCCGCGTGCCGCTCTAGTGCAACTCCGGCAAGCCTCGAGTGGGACGCACGTGCAGCGTGCGCGCAGCTCGTGCGCAAATAGCTTCTTTCGCGTTTGAACTATGAACCTCAGTTGTGAATTTGAGGTAAGCCTCAGAGGTGCACCGCGCGCGGGTGGCACGCGGGCACATCCTGCGCCGCTCGAGTACGGCGCGTAGCTTGCGCGCGAGCGTTGCGCGGATGGCGCAGGGGCTGCGTACAAACATGAAATTCACGCGCGCAGTTCGCAAGCAGCTCGCGAGCGGCGCATTCGCCAGGTCTGGACTGGACATACCTTTACACTTTTTTCGATGTTCAAATCCTTGCATATTTGATGTTACTTACACTGAAACAAATATTAACTTTAAGCAGTTGTAAATTAAGTTGATTTCAGAATGCGCAGTAGGTACTTACCAATAAAAAAGCCTTAAAAGTTATTGAAGTCGTAGCGCAAACTGAAAAACACAATTTTGTTTACATTTTTGGAAGCTAAATAAAATTGCAAACATCGGATAACAAGATGCGGTGCGTCGTGAAAATATTAGCCAGCCAGCAACGTTGGTAGCGAAGCTGATTTCCCGAAGAACGCGAATCGTTCTTAGTTATTTTTTTTTTTATTCTGTTTTTTTTTTATTTACTTATTTTATTTAGCCTCCCTTTCAAAGTATGGAAAAATAAATGAAAACAATAAATTCATGAAACAAACAACGAAAAATATATGAAAGCTTTAATATTATGTTAATTTAAGATGTTCATCGAATGTTGACGTTGTATAGAAGTTCCTAACACTTACACGTCTTAAGATACAAAGTACCCATCTAATTAAAATGTTATGATAAAAATCTTCTGCATGTGCATATTTTTTAAACGGGAGGGCGGGGCTGCACTCTGCTTCCAACTCTGGATCTACTTATTGCGGAATTAAAACGAAATATTTTTTCATAACATTTTACCGTCATGGATTTCCGCAAACTAACGCCTAATTCCACAACTAATTTCAGAGCACCTAAGTATAGTATGTAGACCTCAATCATTCATAGAACTAATAGTTTCAGCACAAACCAGCCCAAGTTAAGCTTCACAGCCATGCCCTTAATAAGAGGCCCTTTGACTTTGAACACTTGAGCACTGAACGTGCTACGAATTTGAAACTACCGAGTGCGGTTACGCAACTGTCATGATTTTAGTACAAGCTGTCACCACCGCTGAACAAATCTAATTTACCTTTGTCACAGTCTTTTGTAGTGTTTCGGAATATGTTTATATTTTATCAAATTACAGCCGATTGTGGGCTGGCTAAACAATAATGTAATGCCGCATAATCTAGGTTGCCTCTAGATTTACTAGAAGGTAACGAGGCGTGGTAGTATCTGCCCTTGTACATATAAATAAATCAGCCAGTGTTTTCCTACTGCAGAGCAAAGACCTTTTGTACATATAAAATAATAAAATACTAGGTGTCTCATATCGAACTAATGCTTTAGTACATTCCGCTTACGTACGTTCCATATGTCAACGAGACATTCTCTCCTATTTCGGCCACATAGTACGCAGAGGAGATGAAAGTTTGGAAGAACTGATTGTGGTTGGGAACACTGAAGGCAAACGATCGCGCGGTCGTTCACCAACACGATGGACCGATCAGGTGAAGGAATCAACGTCTTCTAAATTCTACACGGTGGTAAGGGATGCACTGGACAGAAACCGGTGGAGGCGGATCATCTGCTCCAGATGCAACTCCGAAGCTGACCACGATCCTCAGACATGAGAGACCGACTACAGAGAGAGAGACATTCCGTTTAGGAAAGAATGGCCACTCAGCAAGTAGATAGCGGAGCTGACAATCTTAGCACGATGTTGTGAAATTGGTACCTACTTCTTTGTCGTGTCGATGATTCCATTTCCATATTTGAAATAAGCTTCGACCACAAAGAGACGGTTACCTACTGACAGTAAAAAAAAAAGAAAAAAAACAGGCCTTGTCCGTGGAACTCTTTTGGATATTGCTCCGTAATATTTTTAACATTCAGACTGTTTATTTTTATAATTTCTTGTTTTTTTTTTTGCTTGCCTTTTTACTTTATCATGTAATTTTATTGTACCTATCAAAGTGTAAGCGCACATCGCATTACTGTTATAACTTGTTTTTATAATATTGACATTTACATTCTGTAGCTCAAAATTTATGTAATACTGTAATGTGTAACATAAAATAGGAGATTTTCTCTATTCCCTCAGACACTCAAACCAAATAGACTAAAGCAAAAGCCACAAAGGCCGATCCAGCCCGAAACAAAGCCCAAGGCCCGATCAATATTAATAGTAAAGCTTCGTCTACATGTAATATAACTGTTGGCATGATGCCAGAACGAGTCAGCGAGGAACTAGCAAGGAAATTTATACTTACGCACGATGCCGAAGGCGTTTCAGCTAAGTAGGAAAGTCGGTCGGGTGTGGGAGTATGAATGTGACGAGGTTTTCAGCTGTCATGTAGTTCCCGGTTTTGACTGCCCCGTTGGTCTTGTGGTCGCCAGCGCGACTGTTGAGTGTGGAAATAAACTCAATTAAATTAGAGTTAGAGGAGTGTAGTGCTATCTACAATGGCACATGCGAACAACGCGTCGTGACGTCACGCAAAATCCTGCATCTCGCAAGCAGAGTTTACCGCGCAACTAGCTTAGATACAACGGCCCGACATGAATCATCGGGCAGTTGACCGCCAGACACAACACCCGTCTGGTCGGAGGATCCTCCCTTTTCTTTACACCCTGTTCCTCATACCTCTATAGGAGTATTGTCGTATCGTCCGCCGCGATGGAGTCCGTTGAAGCGAGTGGTCATTGGCCACACCTCAGCTTGCCGATGACACGTTGATCACGCAACCTGCTCATGCAGACCACGCGCAAGGTGACACGACTAAAGAGAGATCAGGCGCAAGAGCAACGTGCTTTCCGAGGCACGAGGATATCACACCGCCAACAACCAAACTCCGGGCTAAGAAATTCCTAATAAAAATAACACTTTGCCCAACCAGGGAACAGAACCCAGGACCCCACGCTATGCTGCTGCTTGCGTCTACGATACCAACGAGGTAGTTAGGCGTTCGTTCGATGATGTATACAGCAGACCTTTTTTAGTGGAGGGTCTTTTAGTGCACTAATGTTATATGGATTTATCTCTAGCGGAATATATCTCTAACAGATATCTAGCGCTCTACAGCTCCTCTTCCCAATTCAAACGTCAACGTTCGGGTGATAACACTTGTGACCGTATCGCCTGTAAACACGGTTAACTGTTAGTGGCGTCCGAACTATTGCCGAAAATTTATCTTTGTTTTTTGTAGACAAGGCGAAATGCAATTAATGTTTGTTTTTCAGATAAATTGGAAAGTTTTAGCGGTTATTGGGACCCAACAACTATGACGGTGCGTATTGGTGAGTTGTTCCCGTGTTTTTGTCAAAATATTGACAAGATTTGAATAAACGTTTTCCACATTTTTTCTGGTTATCTATACTAATATTATAAAGAGGTAAAATTTTTTTGTTTGTATGTGCGGGATAATCTCCGGAACTAACGACCCAATTCTAAAAAAAAAGTCTATCACCGGTAGAAAGCAACATTATTCCTGAGTGCTTTATGGCTATAAATTATATTTATATCATGCATATTAGCCGAGCTATCACAATTTTTGTAAAAAATGCCTGAAAACAGGCTAAACGAAAACGAAGTAACAGCGTGGGCGGGCGATGCGATGCGATGCTGTGGATCAGGACCCGAAATTTCACGCGAACGAAGTCGCGGGTAGAAGCTAGTAACTAATAAAAAGTAAATAGTAAAGTCAGCCTAGATGATTTTTCAGTAATCATAATCATAATGAGGTAGAAAACGGGTACCCAGTAACTGGGTTCTGGAGACCAGATAGGCTGTCGCTCCATGTAAAATACTGGTATTCAGCTGGATCCGATTAGACTGGAAGCCGACCCCCACATAGTTGGGAAAAGGCTAGGCAGATGATGAATGAGGTAGGAAAGGATGTTTGTGGTGGATACGGCTCCATGTACAGACGCCAGCACATCAAGCTACTATAATCTGTAAATTTTTTAAAATAGATTTTCAACTTTATCGCTAAAACAAAAGGTTCAAAGTTGATTCGGAAAATTTTACAGTTTCGGGTAGCTTGATGTGCTGGCGGCGTACACACACGTTTTTCTTGCTGTGATAAACTACGGTTTTGGCAGTTGCGGTTTGGATTTTGCTCGCCGTGTGTAGACCCAGTGATCAGTGGTGGTGGCTATGGAAGCTTGATGACGGGCACGTGTTTTCTACGGCGCGGCGGCGTGGTTCATACGCCGTACCGTAAAGAAAACGTACCTGACATCCAGGATTAACATATAGGCTACTTTTTATCCCGATATTTCCACGGGATCGACACTTACGCGGGTGAAACCGCGGGGTGCAGCTAGTAGTCTATAAAAGTTAAAAGGCTAGGCAGATGATGGGTCTATACCGGTCTATAAAGTCACAAGAATCAAGGAATTGTTCTAAAAATAGGCAGGTGTAAGTTACGTAGGATGGGATTTGCATTTCGTTTAAAAACGCCTAAACGAAAATGGTTTATCTTCGGAAACAAGCGTAACATTGAATTCAAAAAACATTCTAACACAATCCACCTTGATTAACAGCTCAGAGACCCGAATTTAATCATAATATAAAGTTAGTATACAAAGTCCAATTTTTTTTGTAAACCAATTTCCTCTCCCTTTTTAGGGCTTCATTGCAAAAGTTCAAAAGCAGCCATTGATTAACTTGGAACGTGCAAATAGCTGTTTGAAATCGGTTTTGTTGAACCCCTATTGGTCAATTTGTACTTATCCAATGGCTTTCCATTGGTTCGATACAGTTATTTATAATTAGAATGGATTATTTTGAAGTTTATTATAACCCCCTTTAGGGTACCTATTGTCTAGGCCTCATAATTAGTAATTTTAGACTACATATTTATTTACACACTAGCTGTGCCCGCGACACCGTTCGCGTGGACATTGAAAAACAATAATGTGTCTCTTTAATAATTATTTTTCTTACATAAAAGTAGCCTTTATTTATTTACTAGCTACGCCCCGCGGTTTCACCCGCTTAAGTTTTGATCCCGTGGGAATATCGGGATATAAAGTAGCCTATGTGTTAATCCAGGGTGTCAGCTACCTCCATACCAAATTTTATCAAAATTGGTCTAGCCGTTTGAGCGTAAAGAAGTAACACACACCCCCACACACACACACACACACACACATTCACAAACCTTCGCCTTTATAGTATTAGTGTGATTTAAACTTTTCGCAAAAAAGGTGCAAAGGCGGTCTTAATGCCTTAGGTATTCTGTACAGTCAACCAAAGTGATGAAGAGATTAGATGGTAGGTGCTTTGATTGTGAGGAACAATTATTAAAAAAACTATTAAAACTAGGTACACAAATACATAAATAGATATGTTATAAACCCATATTACACACTTTTTACTACTACTTTATACTCCTTATAACATACAAGCCTATCTGCCAGTGAAAGTCCCATCAAAATCGGACCAGCCGTTTCGGAGATTAGCCAGAACAAACAGATAGACAAAAATTGTTTTTTTGTTATAATTATATAAGTTCAAAAAAAACTATTTACGGACGTATCAATTTTATTTATTTGTATAGATTATTAGAAAGAAGTAAATGATATTTGTGTAATTTCAGCCCTTATAGAGCCGTATTAATCAATTTCAACGTATTTTTCACATAACAGTCCGTTCTGTTAATAAACAAATTTTTGGAAACCTTTTAAAGGCTTAAACGTTTGATTTAGCAATATTCAATCACTAAGGGAGTTCAGAATTATAATAAAAATGGAGGGAAGTTCCGATTGCGATTTGAACAATTTTTTGTTTCGTTGTTATTGTCTTTTAGCGTAACATGAAAGTTGTTTTTGTTTCATTTGATAACTTTTTTATGTTTCTTTCACGAGTTTACAACGAATTTTGTCGGTTTGTAAATGTATAGCGCTAAACATAAGCGGGAACATTTCTTATTTTAGGAGGGGGGAGGGGGTGTTATATTAGCTTGATAGGCCTATTCTTCAAGGAAATGGTTACACTAAAGGGGAATGAGAGACTAACATTGCAAAGATGAAATGTCATTCTGAGTTTAAAGAATCTGCATAGGTAATTGCTAACATTTCAAACTCAAAAACTCAAACTCAAAACTCAAACTCAAAGCATATATTTCAATTAAACCAATTACAGGCACTTTTGAATTGTCAAGGGGTCGGTCAGTCAGAAAGATGAAGCTAGTTGCCCATTCCAAAGCGTAGGTACCTATGGAGAAGAACGGGCAAGAAACTCCATGGACACTCTTTTAAATCAAAATAATATGGTTACAAAGTCTTGTTTACATCATTCATGTTAAAAATTATGCATGTGAGAACGATGCAGAACGTTAAAAGCGTCAGTAATGAAAAAAAAAAATTCAAATATTAAATTAAATTAAAATAAGCCATGGCAGCAAAGAGATGACCAGTCCCAACTGACGGCGCCCGTTCACGAACATGACGCATGTATTAGCACCATTCAGCTCAACCATTTTGAATTTCAAACAAAGATTAATTCAGTACTAAGCTAATTAAACCATACATAACTGCTGCAAATTCACCAATTCAGAATTCATTTACCATAATCAGCCTATAATGTTCCCACTGCTGGGACACAGGCCTCCTCTCGGTGAGAGGGAGTGGGCCGTAATCCACCACGCCGGCCGTTGGTAAATGTCACATGTCTTCGAATTTTTTGGTTCTAGGACATGCCGGTTTCCTCACGATGTTTTCCTTCACCGTTTTGAGAGCAGTGGTGATGAAATAATTTACACAAAGTAAAGCGCCTGTCTGGGTTCGAACCTACGACCTACAACTCGTAAGTCGCGGCCGTTACCACTTGGCCACCACTGCTCTAATTCATTTTATTGTCAAAAATTTGTATCGGTGCCGTAAGGGAATAGCTTAGGTGCCGTTCAAATCAGTGCTGTGAGTGGAATGCCTCAATTTTATACTTTTGTACCTTTACAGCACTTTTAAACTAAAATATATCTCCCAAAATTATTTCCAGCAGCATTTAGTGGCATAATTACAGCCAAATTACTTTAAAAACACAAAGCAGGATCTGACGTTCACAGAATGCCTTGTCATAACACACTTCGTAACTACTAATAAGGTACTACCTTCATAAAGTCTCACTCATCGTAATGGGTGTGAAAAGTACATTAAAGGTAGTATATTAAAGGTAGGTGTAAAGACCCCTTGTACTCGTAAAGTTCTCTAATAACGCTGAACGTTAGAAGAGAACATTACAAGGGGCCCTGTTTCATGAGTATGAAGTTTCAAAGTTAAAATATTAACAAATCTATGAAGAGCGCACGAAACCTAGGGTAGTAACAACAGAAGTTCAACAATAAAGTGGTTGAGCATTTAAATATACAGGAATAAAGCGGATAAAGGCTAAGAGACGGAACCAAAAACAAAACAAGCGCCAGAGCGTGTTAGTTAATTCGCTCGGAATTATCCAATTTCGAAATGGTTACCCTCGAAATTTGAAAAGTCCTAACTAAAACCCCGACATTTCCAAAAGTCCTGACATTTTAAGTACTTTTAATTGTTTTTTTAATAAATTTTAACGCCCTTTGTCGAAAAGTTATGGTAATAATAATAGCCTTCCGACCGATTTCAGTCACGGTGGACAGTCAAAACGGAGATCAGCCTGGTTCGCAGGAGATATTATAGTGCACAAGTGTGTGCGCAAATACAGGTGCACTCTCTGTTCCTTTACTCTCATAGTCCGATGGGACGGCAATCCGACACGACCGGGGAGAGAGATCAGGCGCAGGATCAACGGCTTTACGTGTTTTCCGAAGCACGGGAAAGTCAGGATAGATACTTTTCTGTCAACTGACCGTTGGCTGATAATGGCTGTAGCTGAAATTACGTTGCGGTCGGTTCTATACGATATTTTAAATATGTGCCAATTAAAAAAACATTTATTGAAAATAGGCGTCTCATAGTGCTGAATAATTTGTTTACCTACCAAGGTCAGTTTACAATAGCTTTTGCTCGCAGATTCGCGCGCGTAGATGTCGGATGATATCAAAGCCATGTCATTTACGGGCATAAAAAGTATCGTATATGTTAATCTAGGTAATAAACAATATGTGTGTCAAATTTCATCCCAATCCGTTAAGCCGGTTTTGCGTGATTGTGTAACAAACATCCAAACATTCAAGCTTTTACATTTCATAGGATAGTAAGATTTGCACAGACCACAACTAATTTTATATTGACTCACTAATGAGCAACAAACACGAACAAAACAAACACAAATAAAAACTTAACGTAAATTAAGAACATTCTGCAATTTGTTCAACATCTAACTTGAACAACAGTAAAATCATCCGCAAGAACAAACAACGTGTTTCTAGCCGCCACTTAATAAACTAAAGTCATAGAGAAAGTAGATTCAGGCCATTATTAATCAAATAGGACGTGATCTCTGTCTGTATTGTGGAAGCTAGCTCTACAAACGCAGGCGACGCACTGGGTGATAAAACTGCTTAGTAACCAAACTTTTGAAACTTCCCAGTTAAAGTTGGTATGTTATTTTCGACTAAATGTTTGTACTTAATAAAAAATAAAAAATAAACACTTCGTCTAAAACGTGTATGGCTCAAAATGCTGTAAATGGTGTCAACTATCACGCCCTTAAAGCTTTTCACTCAGCTTCCAAACACTAAGTTATTATTAGTACTTATAAGTTATTTTTTTCTAAAAGTAGTTGAATAAGGGCTGATTTTTCCAAAGCCAGATAATTTTATCGGAAGAATAATTTTGAATTTTTGACAATTCTTCCATACAATAACTGTCAGAAGTCAATTTTATTCCACGAATAAAAATTATCTGTCGATTGAAAAATCAGCCCCTAGTCAATAAAAACGTTATAGCAGTTCAAACACTTGGATCACTAGAATTTTAAATCGTAATGTGCTGTGTCAAAGCTGAAGTGGAAAAGTGCTCGCCGTCCGCAAGCCCGCGCCTACGGTGGCCGGGAATCGGCTGTCGATTCCCGTCGCCCAGGGCGTCTCCTGCGGCGACAGCTTCCCATGCACTCTCGCTCCTTACCATGAACTAGATTAAGACAGTAGGCCTTAAACATGTTGTGTTAGTTACATTATTATAAAGCTACCAGCGTTGCGTTAAATTAGAGACGGGCTAACCGCGACAGCATTACTTCCCAGTGCGTTGTAAACCGCACAGCTCAGTATAAATTAATTAAACAAACGTTGCAACGAACTGAATTGACACACATAACTAAATAATGAGTTCATAAGTCATACGGCCTAAAGTCTTGCTTACAAACAAGTTCGTTTATATAATGAGTCATTTAACTGTCTACTGGTACAGTAAGATGAATTTACTGTATGTACAATGTTGAACTTCTTCTTCTAAGGGCTGATTTTTCCAACGCCAGATAATTTTAACCGAGGAATAATTTTGAGTTTTTGACAGTTCTTCCATAAAAATCTGTCAGACGTCAATTTTATTCCACGAATAAAAATTATCAGTCGATTGAAAAGTCAGCCCTAAGGGCGACTTCTACCAAATTTTTATATCTACAAATAAGTCTTATCCTGAGAATAAATATGGAATTTTTGACAGTTTTTCTTCTTAGAACTGTCAGACGTCAATTTTATACCACGGATAAAAGATATTTGGCTTTTGTGAAATCAGCCCTTAGCCTTCCGATGGCAGAAATAGCAAGAAAAAATAAAACGTTTTTTCAAATTTGTTTGGCTCAAAATTCTGCAACACAGTCATTAGGCACATGAGTAGACAAACTTTAGGTCCTCACGTGTGCAGATGACAGCCCATGCGGTGCAAGATGCGAGATGAGCCTTTGTCTGTGGAGAGACACCGCATGCACACCGGAGGTCTGAGCGTTCCATGAACCCCCACTTGTGGAGGTTGTCCTTGCTTTGTTATTGTTGAACCGAAATAGTATTGGGTTTGCTTGGAATTTTATGCTGTTACCTACCTTATTTTCAGCATAGGTCCTTTGACCCAGTAGATATATCAAAAAAAATTCCAACATAATTTTAAAAAGTGCTTCAAAGTCGATACAAAACTAGTAACGTAATCAGTAGGTATTACGTCTTGTACTCTTTTTTCACCCCTTACGGCTCAAGTAGGTTCTTTGTAGGGTTGTTAAAGGATTTTCATTGGGCATTAGGCCTTGTGAATAGGGGATTCGGGTTGTTCAAATTGTTATTACGAAACGGTTTACCTTTGAAATTACAATGTTGTTAACTCGATAATGTGATTGCGTAGTCTGCTTGCGTGACTTTAGCAAGGGATCTGTGGCTTTTAGTATAAATTGTTTGTTATGAACATCTCTTGTGGTTATATTGAGTTGAATCTTGCTTTATGTTGCTAAGTACGCAATGACTACTCCATGTCAGTTTCCGTGGTTATCACATTTGTTTTTTTTTTTTATAGTATTTTGGCGTGGCTAGCTGAGATATGGCAAATAATTTAATTGAATGTTCTGTGCCTCGTTATGTTAATTACTTTATACACCTACTATTGTATAGAAGGAAGTTTTTTCTGACTGAACAGACAGCTGTACTGCTGGGGAGTTTGTTGCGCCACTTCTTCTTCCCAGCGAAAGCACTAGAAAGTGGTGAAGGGCATGCGTTTAGGGGGACTCTCTTATGTAATTTAGACGTTAAAAAGTGCTGATTCTCAGCCTTATTTGATTTTTTGCGAAATTGGTTAAAGTTCAAATAATATGGTACTCGTAAATAACACAATTTGAACTAGGTATCCAAATAAAAAAGCAGTGAAATTTCTCGTTTTCATTGGAAAAAGGTCCAAGGTGGGAATCCGAAATTCGGTGGTAGATACCTATTTGTACATATTTGCATGAGGACTGGCCGCATATAAAAGACAAATTATTTTAAATTCGAACAGTGCAGTGTGTTCGCCACGACCTAATTTTGACGTACACGACTTTATCACTGATATTTTTTCAAATTTTATAAATTATTTTCAGTCTTTTACCTACTGAATGATACAAATAAGTAAATAAAATGCAGTCTGTTGTGACGTTTGAGAAACCCTTGCCGCATCTTAGTTTGGCCGATTGGGATGCGAGACTCTACGGCTTACAGGTATTACTTTTACTATTGTGCGCTGCTATAACATCTAAAGTCGGATTTACATTATTACGAAATTAGTTGCGCAAACTTAGTTACCTACCTATTCATTAATAGTTGCACGTGTAAATAGATGATTAATTACACGTAAAAACTATCATAATGTAAATCCGGCTTTACGCGACGATATTATCGTGGACATGCACGTCCACGTCACGGTACCACGATAACACAGGGAAGTAAAACATATTCAAATGTATTATGAAGACTCCTTTAAATTTCCGTCCACGATAACGTCATACCGTGCACCATACATGGCACCATACATTTTATGGACGTGTAACGTGGACGGCCACAATAATATCGTCATGTCAGAAATTATAAAAGCAGAAATTTTCTTCGCAACAATCTGTATTTTATTCGAGTAAACCTGCACTGTTCCATCACTTGCTATAGATTTCCTAGCATGTCTCTCAATTATTTTAATTCATATTTTTTGCATGAGTAGATAATGCGTATCTAATTTATTATTGCGTATTTAGCTTTAAAAGCAACATAAATTAAAAAAATATATATTTTGAGGTATTGATAAAATGAAAGGTGATAGAATGTCATCTTTCTTCATTTTGTCAGTGTCTTGGAATGGATACTTTCGATACCAATTATTTTAGACAAGCTTTATTTTATTTTCACCACCATCAAATACCTAATATTTATTTTAGTATTTACAATATTCTAATAATTTGAGTGTAAACCCTTAATAAATAAATAATAAATAAATAAATCATAAGTTTATTATACAAAGAGAAACACGTTAGTCATAGGTACAATACACATGATTGTACAAGTGGTGATGGTGGTTAGAAGCAGTTTGAACAGCTGGCTCCTGAACTGAGTAACAAGAGACTTGTACCTATCTAACTTGACTTGGAGCCAAACTTCCTCATAAACATTGATAATATCACGACTTAAAAAACTAAACGTGTTTTATCTGTACCAACAATTAGCTGCAGTAAAATGACAGTTCTTAATAACTCATTTCGGACTGAGTTTAGAGATATGCATGTCAAATAAGTTTCGTTTGTTACACTAATCTGTAGGTACTAGAAAAGCAAGATTTGGTTGATGGCCGCGAAAAAACAAAAAGACGCCAATTTCAGTCATTTAAGTAACACATAAGCTGTAATTTTACTGCAGCTAATTAAAAGTCCGACTATAGAATGTATTACATAATACGGTAAACAGTGTCGGTAGGTATTGGAGGCTTGTTTCGATTTATCGATACATTGAAATGGACGGTGAACGACAAGTTGTACTTAACACCTTTGGGGTGAAAGGCTAGTCTAAACATCAAATACCTACATTTGCCTGCTTATGAGAAATCTTTTTTTATTCGCTTTTCTGTTGTTTCTTTTTGTTTGTGAGTATATTTTTTTGCATTGTTTTCACTTTATGAGATATTTTTGACTTGTTTTGAAGTTATGAATACATTTTTGCGTCTGAAGAAAACTCTTGTAATTTACTATTTCTAAGTTTGCCAAGGTGGAGGCATGTTATAGGAGATGCAAAGCACTTTAATAATATCGTGGTTTTTCGGTAAATATAGATAAACTCACGCTGTTTACACGTGGCAGTAAAAATAACGTATAAAACGGCATTTAGCCATTCATAGTGCCAATTATTTATCATACCAGGAATTAACCATGAAAGCTTAAATTTCTACATGACTTAACATTGTTAACTTACGCGTAAACTAGTAATAATACAATGGATACGTTCACCGATATACCCATAGATATAAGAAAGAAGGATAATATACCCAAATGATTCCAAGAAGCACCGAAACTTATAAAACGGTCGGGTATACCTATCGCTAACCGAATTGATTTGATTCGAAGAACGTCTCTCATAAATAGAATCAGAAGCTCCCATTGGCCTATCACTATTCAGGAACATATTAAAAACACAATCTCATCGAGCCTGTAATACATATTTCATGGCAGTTGGTTACCTACCTAAATTAGAAAAGTTTTATTATTTCTCTGCGGTACTGAAACTGTCTGGAAAGCCTACCGATTTAAATTCGTGAACAATCAAATATCTATCGACAAAGTCTTGAGTGGGTACCTACTTAACTTTTTTATTTGAGTTTGATGGGGCTCATGTCTGTACGACAATTGAGATTTTATGTTTGCCAGTCTGCCCATAAAATTATACTGAACATTGTTTCTACATGGCTAAATACAAGTTTAAATGCGTGTTTTTGTAAGCAATTTTTAAGTTGTTTTTATAATTAACAGTCCAGCTAGGAAGGGTTCCTAATTCGTACGCTATAAATAACTCAATCCTCATGTTATGACGGTTGTTCTAAATGGCCTATAAAATTATCTTTTGTGAAAACTCTTTATGCTGAAGGTAATCGTGCAGGTTCTCTAATAAAATTCTCGTTATTCAAAGTAGATTTGTGTTAAACACATACTCAACTTAACCGCTAAAGTGTTTATAGTTTGAGTCAATAGTTTACGAGATAAAAGTGTTTTCCATATTCCGCTCCAATATAACTGCTGCAAAACAGACCGACAGTTGGTTGTTTATTAACCGGGATGAGGTCAAATAAATCAAGTAAACAATCTAACCTTTAAAGTATCTCCTTTGGGATTAGCTAATGAGAGGAGTCCGACCCTCCTACTATTAACTTCTGTTCATTAGGTATATTAAATAGTTAGTACCTATATAATAAAATGTTCCAAACAATACCTATCCATACAACCTATGTAGGTATTTTAAGGCAAGTTTTCAGTATAGAATTGAAAATGAGCATTCATTGATCATTTGCTCCCAAGTATAAGTATTTGATAATTTCTAATTTTTTATAAATATCGAAGTTTGATCTACATCTTAGTTAATCCTAGAAAAATATCCCTCCTATTCAAAACAAGAATCATCATGACACACGGACGCAAAACATTGCTATAAAAAATTTCACAGGCGTCACATCTTTGTTTCACTCGTGTAATTTTACTAGCGTCCAACCGTGCTTTTTACCAGGACATAAGAGGTAGAGCGAACACTGATGACCGATTGCTTTTCCGTGTCATCCTTAGATCCACAATTTCCCTATGTCAAAAGTTTTGGGGTGAAGGACAACGTTAGCATGTGACAGCTTTATATGGTAAGACAGGGACGCTACATATTTCTAAGTGGCCATTATAAGTTTACTCTTGGCTCTCGAAGGGACCGATAAAGAACTTGTGTACCTATGATGCAATGTTTCGGGTTAGACAAACTATGCAAAGTTTGACGAATAAATAAATATAAGAATATTTTTTTTTGGTTTTTATAATTATATATTTTTTATATTTATATTAATTTAATTATTTTTGTTCCCATAAAACGTGCCTAAATAGGCTGGAATTGAAATCTAAAAAATGCGAATAAATAAAACAAAAATACCGTAGTGGTTTTTTTAATTTAAATTTCCACAAAGAAACTTAATATCTCGTTCTGAAATAGAAAAACAACGTTTTTATTAAAATTCGTTTAGATTCAATAAACAGATGCAAATAGGACTATTGGAAATTTACATTTACTTTAGATAAATTTGTACAAGTCTTAAAATTGAATTTTAGTCCATATCTAATACCACAGAATACCACAGAAACAAATCCTTTCAATTGATTCATATTCAGATGTTACAGTGATTGTCTTTAAAAAGATGGCCTCTCCTGTTTCACTCACAGAAGTTTCGAATTGATTTTGTTTAATGTTATTCTACTTACATTTATAAGTCACACCTCTTCCGAACCCACCTTAAACTGTGGGAAAATCAAAATTTGATATAACAATAGAAAAAGTACCTAATTGTGTTTCATTCATTAGCCAGAGTTGAGCTCTTATGCGATTTAGAGCTGATTTTTCAATTGACAGATAATTCTTATTCGGGAAATGAAATTGACGCCTGACAGATTCTGTATGGAAGAACTGTAAAAAATTCAAAATTAATCTCGGATAAAATTATCTGGCATTGGAAAAATTAGTCCTAACAAGTTTAAATTTCCGGGTTGGATTTAGAAACGTGCCCACAATTCCCGGTAGTGGGCCAATTTTCCGAGAATTTGAGCGAAAATTTAGAAAATTATTTCTAACACTGCCATCAAGCGATAACATAACACATGTGACATCACGCCTGGGAACAAGGCGTTACGGCACGGAATTTTACACGTGTACTTAATTTTTAAAACCAAACAACCGAAATTCTGGCTCTGAAATTCAAAACAGGAATACCCCCTTTTTTTTGCGGATGGGAAATCATCAAATGACCCCTCCCGCTCTGGGTGGAGCGGAAGGGAGTGTCAGACTCTTACTGACTAAAACCCACCCGTGTTCCTTTCTTAGCCCTTTATGTTCCGGGCCAGCGGTAACCCTTTCGGACAATCCCGCTGACCCGGCAGGCTTCGGCCCTAAGGGGGCCCCTCGATGCTGACATCTCTTTGAGGTGCGCGTGGAACACGTACGCGCCGTCCCCTCGATGCTGACATCTCTTTGAGGCGCGCGTGGAACACGTACGCGCCGTCCGGCACGGGCCTGATCCTGATCGGATGGTGAGCTACCCATTACTCTCCGCCCGCAGGCCACAGGAATACCCCTAAACTTACTATTTTAACCTACCTATTTTAAATCAAATTTCTAACAACAGGTTACGTCCGACACCAGAAGAGCTGATGCGTTCGATTTACGCCACGGCGCGCACCAGCTCCGCAACGAGACCCGCATCAAGACAGACTGGGACAGCTATCACAACAACAACCGCCTTAGCGCCAGGTGAGGGTAATTGAATGTCCGAAGGCTTTGAAGTCGGCTCTTGCAAGGATAATCTGTTTATCAGGCTACATCCGATTATAGTTTGCTGGTTGAGCAGTGAAGAGTGTGGTAGTCACAATCTACCTCGGCACTAGGAGAGTTGTGACATACTTAACGACTAATTTCAGTTTGTCGTATTTTTTATCTGACGGACGTAGATAATTTGTACAATTTTTCTTTTATCCTAAGAGCATAGAACTAATAGTTACTTTTTGTATCTAAAACGTGCATAGAGCTAAGCCTGTTTTCGGCTGAGATATCTTCATTGGCGTGAAAATTGGTACAATCCTCTTGGGTCAAATATGGGAGAACGAAATAAAACAAAAATTGAAATTATTTTAATAATATATGGAAATAATTCAACTGTAAAAAATTTATAAAGATTAGCTATTTACACCTACTCTTAGTTCTGCTTGCCACTACAAATCACTAAATGCATTGAACGCTAAACGTAACGGCGGAGCGGGCCGGGTGTGTCCGACTTTTACTGACTAAAATTCACCCGTGCTACAGTCCCACAAACTTATCTGGCCCGATGAGGGAGGTCGCTGGTATCGCATTTGGTTGGCATGTCAGCAGGCAGGCAGATTGACATTTCAAAATGGCGTCGTTAGTTCCTCTTTTTGCCACCGGGCCAGATAAGTTTGTGGCACTCTATTTCAGTTGCCTGTGCCAGGGGGGGCCACGGTATCTCTTTCAAACAATCCGCGACCATGGCAGATATCGCCCCCTAGCAGACCCCGTCAGTTAGTGCAGACATTCCATCCCATCGTTTGTGGAACGATAATAACTTCGGTAGAAATTAAATAAAAGCGCATATTTTCGGTGCAAGCGGGCCTTAAAAATCGACAATCCACTCACCGGTACAAAGTTGACGGTCCATTTAAACTTAGTGCTCATACACACTCACCAACAAGAGGAGGCCTGTGTCCCAGCACTGGGAAGATTATAGGCTGATTATGTGTATAACGTGCTTCATACAAACGAGGGACGCGTGTCGACGGCTGCTGTTGCTTCTGACGTTGACGCGTGCCGCTCGTGTATATGAGCACCAAGGAACAACAACACGGCAAGATACTTGTAATACTAAAATTTGGAAAATCCAAAAGTACACGACTCATAATGCTCATTTGATACGAGTAGTATAAAAAAAACTACTTTGAATAAAAGAGCCATTTTCACTAAGGGTGAATGATTAATAAAAAATAAAAAAATTGTCTTTGTTTCGCAAGCTACAATGTTTTCACTTGATTGACGGGAATTCTTTTATAAATATTTTAATGTGTTTTTAATTTCTACTGCATTTAATCCATTTTTGAAAAGTACAGAATTAGTCTCCATTAAATTATCTATACATTGGTATATAAATTAAGTAGGTTGTTTGTACTAGCAGGAGTATAACAAGAGAAACAGTTGCAGAAAGGCGGCAAAAAAAAAAATCGACCGTAAAGCACATTCTAATGTTTCGCAATACTCATGCAATTGTTCTTTTTTTTGTATTTAGAGTCTATGAGATCGAACAATGGAGGTCCACACTCCAGGAGCTACTAGATCTTCTGGACCGTGAGATGGCCGGTCTTAAAGATGAGAAGGCTTCAACTGAGAGGGAATTGGAACAACTGAATCTCCCTCTACTTGTCTGCTCCGAATGTCTATCTAACAGAGATGGAAGGAGAAGTTCGGAGTTGACTTACGACCTTGCTGATACAGAGTTGAAAAAGGTAAAACGTCTTCATAGTTAAACCAGTGTGACGCAACTGTCTAATAAAAAAAGAAATTATGAAACGTGCACTAAACATAATGGCGGCTATCGCTGTCTCGCTTTAACATCTATTCGACTCTATCATGTTTAGTACATCCCTATCTTGTTATTATGTTGGCAGCTTTACGTCATGTCTGCAGTCTGTGTTATTTTTGTTTTGTTGGTATTCAGTTTTAGTCCACGTTTCATACAAGCTACGTTTTTCAACTTTTTCTATGGGAGTTCCGTCTCTGTGTGACGCAACTGTCTAATAAAAAAAGAAACTATGAAACGTGCACTAAACATAATGGCGGCTATCGCTGTCTCGCTTTAACATCTATTCGACTCTATCATATTTAGTACATCCCTATCTTGTTATTATGTTGGCAGCTTTACGTCATGTCTGCAGTCTGTGTTATTTTTCATCTTTTTCTATGGGAGTTCCGTCTCTTATATATGTTTACATGTTTACTTACTCTATGAGTTAAACTAAAAAAATATTTAGCAGAAACAGTTTTGCAAAACCAGTAACCTTTTAATTGTAAGTGATATTGGATATAACTAATTTAAATAGCCATTATTTCCGATGTTGTACTTTATTAACTAACTAGCTTATGCCCGCGACTTCGTTCGCGTGAAATTTCACCCTCTTAGGGGTGGAATTTCGAAAAACCGTTTCTTAGTGGATACCTCTACTCTTCACAAAGACCCTCCAAATTTCATGTCTCTAGGACCAGCGGTTTAGGCTGTGCGTTGATATATCAGTCAGTCAGGACTTTGAATTTTTAGATAAGATTTTCTGTTTTGTTTCTCTTGTAAGTGAATACCGGAGTTTAGAAGTTGGCGGTGTAACGTGATACCCTCGTGCCTCGGAATGCACGTTAAGCGGTTGGTACTGCGCCTGATCTCTCTCGGGTCGTGCGTGTCGGATTGTCGTCCCATCGGACTATGAGAGTGAGGGAAGAAGGAGTGCACCTATGTCTATGCACACACTTGTGCAAATGCGCACTATATTATTGATCTCTCGCGCCGAAGGCTTGTCTCCGTTGAGATAGGCCGCCGTGGCCGAAATACGGTCTGGAGGACTTTAATAATATTGCTTCTATTCAATTCAGT
Source organism: Oligia latruncula (assembly GCA_948474745.1). Classification (NCBI taxonomy): domain Eukaryota; kingdom Metazoa; phylum Arthropoda; class Insecta; order Lepidoptera; family Noctuidae; genus Oligia; species Oligia latruncula. The sequence goes on along the minus strand of OX419693.1, from coordinate 5,683,970 downwards.
CTCTTTGAGAACGTTTTCTTCTAATACGTAGGCCTCCACAATGATTGCTCAATAATACGGAATACCATAAGTTAGGACTAAAAGAAAATACTTTATCAACAACACCATTGGAAAGAGACATGTGCTATTTTCCCTGGGATTCAAAAGAATCAACTCCGTACTAAAAAATCTAAATCCTTTTTAATTGCCTTTTCAAAAAGATTCACTTGTAAACTGTATAGTAGGTACAAACTTACACAAAACAAGACAATAGAGATTTTCCCTCTAGCATTGTGTGCTAAGTACTAAGGGTAAAATACAATAGGTACCTTATTTGCTGATTGTTAAGTCCACTTGTCAGCCCAATTAGCTGGCAGGTGTGCTTGGCTTAACTAGAATACATGCTGTTGTAGTCGGACAAACAGGATTTTCGTTGTCATTTGTATTTGATATTTTGAAGGCCTTATAAGGCATACCTTTTCATGTCCCAAAATAGGTACAGAAATCCCCCTTTATTTATAAGCGTTGCGTAAAAGTTAGAGACGTTTAAACTTCAAAAAGTATGGTTAAACAGTCGTTAATCATCACTTAACTTTAAGCAACGTCTCTAAATAAACCCTTAAGTGTTTTCATGGTCTGCTTTGAATTGCTAAAGAGTTTTAAATTTAATAATGTGCAATTTTGCCACATTAACAAAAAAAATGCTGACTGGGCCTGCTCTTGACCTGATGGAAAGCGATGGATGGGGTCTATAATGGAACGAACGTGCCCAGAAGATGCCTGTTCACTCTTGCTTTGAAGGCAAACTGGTTAAATGTGGAAGGGAATACAGACGATGGCAGAGTTTTGAGTGATTTACATTAGTTAAGTAGGTAGCGAGTTTAGTTCAAGAAGCAAATTATGTGTACAAACGTCAGACCAAAAATGTTTTTTGAAGTGAAAACTTCTTTAGGAGCGTAATTGGGCATTTTTTTAAGTGTTTTCCCATTGAAATCGTGCCACTGCTACTGTAAGCGACACCGCGCGTGTTTTGTTTATAAGGCGATTCAAAAATACCCGCTTCTGTATATCCGTTATGTCAGTGAGTGATGGCAAAGTATTCTGTTTGTGTTTTGTTCAAAGAGTACTATAAGATAGTTTTGTTTTCAATTCTGTCGGCACTCACGGAGTGCCACTGTTTTTTTTATTGTGGAGTGTCATAGACTTAAGGGAATTAACTCGCTACATAACTGATGCAAAAGTAAATCCGTCTTTACACTATTGTCGTTCTTAAAACATACATAACAGCAAGAATCTTTTAGTGAACTCTGAAAGAGCTACCATTATGCTAACTTGCCGTAAACCCTTGTTGGGTTTGAGGAGTTCCGCTGAAATAACAAGCAAAGTTGACATCTTATCGCCAAACCCTTCCACACCGCAATTTTCTCTAAAGCTCCATTTACACGATCGTCAAAACAATGTTTAGACGGTGCAACTTTTATTTTGGTTTCAACTTATGTTATTCCACTGGCAATGCATTGTGTAATCAGGCTTTATGTGGCAGTTACAATAATAATAAAATAATTAATCAAGGATCAAGGGCTTGATTCAGAAAGCGGTACTTCTGGACACGGCCCGCATTGATAAGGTTCCTCTCTCTGGAGCCCTGACCGCCGGTAGCTTGGACCCTGTTCCCGATACCGGTGGGCTACTATTTTTTATATTTTTTTATATTTTTTATATTCTAATATTTAAAAATATAATTTATATGTGTTATTTAATTAAATAAAGGAGAAAATAATTACAGGAACTCTGCGTAACAGAAAGCAACAAGAAGATGCTGATCGACAGATGCCAGTCCGCTTGGGAAAAAATCAACAAGTTGGAAGTGGTGAAGTTCAAACTACAATTAGATTTGAATGATAAGAAAGAAGCACTTCAGATTGATAAAGAAATGTTGAACTTGGACAAGGACTGTGCCAATATAACATATAAAACTGACTCCTTGAAAACTCCCAAGAGGTAGGAATATTTTATTTTATGTACAGTCACGAGCACTAATATGTCAACACTTGGCAACTTTCAATTGCGATTTTTTCGTGAAATAACGTATGCAACGTTGAAATACGACACTACACAAACCTACGGGTTCGAAATTACTTTGTTCGTAATAACATAAAATTTCATTCAAAACTGAAGGAGAAAATCGTCTTTGAATAAAGTCAAGTGTATACATACTTATGCTCGTGACTGTACAGACGCCAGCACACAAGTTACCCGAAACTGTCAAATTTTCCCAATAAACTTTGAACCTCACGCTTTAGCGATAAAGTTGAAAATCTGACAGATTGTAGTAGCTTGATGGGTATCATTTAAGCTATCACCAATTTAATTAGTTTTGTGTTTCTTAAATAATAGGGTTTGTCCTCCAAATAGTAGATCTGTCACCAAAATGTAGTCACCAAACAATGCAAAATCAGTTCCACAATAAATCACCTAAAATCCTGAGATATAAGGTCTAGTACCAAATAAATGTTTTTGTATGTATTATAATAGGTGTGTCCTAATAAGTATTTAAGCAAACTAATTTAAAGAGATCACCAATAAATCATATTATGTTACTAGAAAATTGCATTAAGTTCAAATATCCTTTTTCCATATCCTTCAAGTATCCTTTTTCCATATTTTTTTTCTTTAAAATTTAGTCGTTTCTGGCACTCGCCGGCCGCTGCCGCGGCACCGCTCGCTTCGCTCGCTCGGCTCGTGCGTAGGAGGTCACAGTTTTAACCTAACCTAACCTAAGCATTTTTTTTTAAATAATTAACCTCGTAACTAATTCGGTTCTCGATAATGTCCGATCTCTTATTTTACACATATATTAACATTAATTTGATAATTCATACCTGGGAACAATTTTTGTTTATCTGAGAACGAAAATATTTCGTGGCGATAGATCTATTTATTAGGTGATACAACTTGATGACAAATATAAATTTTGGTGATAGAAAATATAGTTCCCTAGCTTGATGTGCTGGCGTATGTACTTAAAAGAACTAAATGACTTATGATGAGCATCAGCAGAAATTGAACCTTGGTTAAAATTAAAGAAAATAAATACCGTTTTTTTTTTTACCAGTAATAACCGAACGCTAGGCTAATATTACTCATAATAGTCGTATATATATCAAGCAGTTGTGAGTAGGTATTCTTGTCTTGTAGATATTCGATTCTACATAAAAACCATACGACGTCAACCCTTGTTTATTTCACTCCTAAATATTTGAATAAGGTAATAATCCTAAAAAAAGTTGCTAAATGTGTAGATTGTCTTAAATACTACTACTGGGTTATTGCGTAACACACTATCAGTAGTAATAGGTTTCAATTTTGACAGTTCAACAACATTCATTGCGTTATTTACATTGTTGAGCGGATTTTTTTTCGAACATACGAAGCTTTGGATTTGCAATATCCTTCAAAATTATTCAGAAATGATAGTATGCTACGCAATTAGGATGCTTGTTCAAGCAAAGTCTTTGTTTGCACTAAGGACAACTGTGTCTCAAGTTATCATTAGCTTAGCATTTCATCATCATCATCATCAATTCAGCCGAAAGACGTCCACTGCTGGACATAGGCCTCCCCCAAGCACTTCCACTTCGACCGGTTCTGTGCTTCTCGCATCCAACGGGTTCCTGCGGCCTTCACAAGGTCGTAGGTCCACCTTGTGGGAGGCCTTCCAACGCTACGTCTTCCGGTACGCGGTCGCCACTCCAGAACCTTTCGGCCCCATCGGCCATCTGTTCTGCGAGCAATGTGCCCTGCCCACTGCCACTTAAGTTTGGCAATTCTTCGGGCTATGTCGGTTACCTTGGTTCTCCTGCGGATCTCCTCATTCCTGATTCGGTCACGCAGGGAAACTCCAAGCATAGCCCTCTCCATTGCCCTTTGGGTGACTTTTAGCCTTCTTATAAGGCCCATTGCATTATTATTATTGCTTAGCATTTACCCACAATAATTACTTTACCACACTAACCAAGTCTAAACCTAGACACAGAACCAATATAACTTACAAGACGACAGTCTCCTTGAAAACAACCTGAGCAACTAGAACTTTCAACTTGGTACTTCTAAACAATTAAATTTGTTAGAAGTTATGATACTCCCCCGCGACTTGTTGCACCTGAGCCTGAGTTAAAAGGCTCAACATTATAGTCTCATTAATAACACAAGATATGAGCAGTCTCTAAGCGATGCTACTTCGCCTCTCATTATGGTTTTTTCTTGTGTAGGCGTAGGTACCTTAATAACGGCACTTAGTTCGTGAAAGTAAAGGTTTTCTGCACTACTTACCGGGTAAAGTTTTCCAACTACGCTTTTTCTTCCGTACAGTCAACAAACAAATGAGATAAGTACCTATGCAGGATCGTCGGATATAGTTGAAGTTTAGTAAAAAACTAAAATTAAATTATTATTATCACATTGAAGGACACTGACCAAGACACAATAGAAGTTTTATTGTTAATGTTAAGTTTTAACGTTAACTTAACGCCTCTCGACGTAATAACGTCGAGAGGCGTTAAGTGTCCCGCAAAGTGTTAAAAGACAAACAGCTCATTTAACAAATTAAATTTCAGTCGACAACATTCATCGATTTCTTACTAAACTTCAAGGTCTACTGATATCCGACGATCCTGCATACTTATTTCTTTGGTTGACTGTACATACATAAACTTCACGCCTTCTCTGAAACTACAGAACACCACCTGCTACGTTCACGTTCATACTTTATTTCATCTAACACTAAAATTCATAAAGAAAACAAAACATAATACTTAACTGATGGAAAATGTTAGTGAACAAAATGTGCACTTTGTTGTAAAAGGCGACAGGCAAAGTTGCTATAGAAACTTCAGCGAAGTTTTAACAAGCATAATTTAAGAAGTTAATAACGAGACAAATACAATTTGATAATTTGCCAGAGATCAATGAGACCATTTAAATATTGCTGAAAGGATAAAGGATAATAGAAACCAACTTTTTAATTACTTTAGTGGACCGTAATCAAAACCTTTTACCATAATCAATAACTTTTCTCTTGTAGAATGATAACCAACCAGCAATGGGTCGAGAAATGTGAAGCAACAAAACAGATGGCTATTATGGAACTTCAAGAAGTGTTACGTCTTCGTGAGTCACTTTTCGTGGCTAGAGGTCGCGCCAGAAATGCCCTAAGAGCCCAAACTGACGTCACCAATTATATGCTGCGAAGACGCATCTATGATACGCAAAGGGCTAGAAACGAACTGGATTGGCAGAAGATGAAGGTATCTATACTAATAATAAAGCTGAAGAGGTTGTTCGTTAGAACGCGTGTATCTCTGGAACTACTGGTCGGATTTGAAAAATTATTTTTGCATTTGATAGCCCAATTCTTGAGGAAGGCTACGGGCTATAAACGCTATGACCTTAGGAGCCGAGCAAAAAGAAAGTCGGAAAAATCGGTAGCACGGGCTGGTGATGCGATGCGACGGGGTGGGTCGGGGGAACAATAAATTTCACGCGGACGAAGTCGAAGCAGAAACTAGTTAAGACATAAAGTAGCAATAGTAGCTCTAAAGTAAAGGTGACTCCTGCAGAGTCAAAATAAATGTTTTATTTGAATGATTTTGTCTGTCAAAATTGAAAAAAGTATATAGACTTTGGTAAGATACACTACCCAGTATCCCACCAAACTCTTACATACTTTTTGCCATCTACTCTGCGGCTAATAATTGGATAACTTAGGAACCTGATATTGACGTCTGACCATATTAGCTCCCAAAACTTTATTCATTTATTTAGGTCCAAAATAAGATAAATAAAATTATGAAGTTTCTCAATCCTGTTACATGATATTAAGGGGTTAGTCTAGAAATAGATACTCTTTCTTTTTCACCAACACCAGATGTCCAAAGGATTTTGTAAGTGTTTTATCGAAATTCGAATGGGTCATGTTTGTTGTTATTTTCTTCATCATGAGTTTTGACAGCACAGGAGCACAGTCAGCATCAATTTACGATATACCCAATGTAGAATCTGTTTTGTGGCCAATGTGATTGAAGATAATTAAATGAATACTTGTCGATCTATACATCTTTTTGAGGCAGACTGTACCTTTACCTTTTGTTAGGAGACAGAATGTTATGGAGAGAAAATGTTGTCTAACCCTGGGTTTTTGAGAAGGCTATTGAAAGCCTTCTCAAAAACCCAGGGTTAGACAACATTTTCCGGAAATCTTACGGAATCTTCTTTTTTCCTCAGATGGAAGAAAACATGGACAAACTGGCAATGGAACTAAAAACTATGGGCGAACAGTTTGCCGATAAAGTGAACGCGTTGAAAGTGGCTGAAACCCGCTTGGAGACGCGAGGATACCGTCCAGGGTATGAACTAGCTGCTGACGAGGCCGATATAGGGCTGAAGGACGAGGTTCGAAGCCTGAGGGAGACTATTCGTCAGTTGCAGGATAAATTGGATTGTGCCAAGTAAGTTAGAGTAGCTTCGGTGAAAAACCTAGAGTGATCTTCGATAGAAAAATAATCAGACGATATAATGAAGAAGCAGTGGTTGACCCAGTGGTGACGGCCCCGACTTACAAGTTGTACGTCGTAGGTTTGAACCCACCCAGGCACTTTACTTTTTGTATTTAATTTTATCACCACTGCTCTCAAAACGGCTAAGGAAAACATCGTAAGGAAACCTGCATGTCCTAGAACAAAAAAAAATCCGACATGTGACATTTACGAACCCACACTGGGCCCGCGTTGGTGGATTACGGCCCACACAAAGAGGTGGCCTGTGTCCCAGCAGTGGGATGATGATTTTATTTATGACGAAGTAGAAGTTGATCGAATACGAAAAGCGAATGCATACATTCCTATTTTATTGATTGGATAACCTACATATTTCAACCTAAATATTTTTGGGACAAACTATAACATGGAGTAAAAATTATTGGAATCGATGCAGTTACTTATTCTGAACAAACTATATTCCTAAAAATAACGTTGTATATACCAGATATTGACTTTTGATGCTTAGAACATCCATCGGTTTCTTAGTAAACTTCAACTATATCCAACGATCCTGCATACTTATCTCTTTTCTTGACTGTACTTATTTTCCCCGGGGCACAGAATAAATAGTACCCGGGGGACCAAACATAAAGATAGTAATTTCCAAAAGTATTACTCATTATGATAAATGTTTGGTACTTGACATATTTAAATGTGATACGTTGTGGCACTTAAGAATAGTCTAGTCAAATTGATTCCAGTCCACAAACACATTAACATTCATTTGTTTGACTTTTTCGTCTTCAACATTCATTTTTAAAAGAATATTCTCGACTTTTAGCTGAAATAATAAATATTTTAACTGAAATAAACGAGTGTATTATGTACCTATTTGGAGAAAAGGACTATGAAATAACTTAATTATCAACAGCCTCCAGCAGTCCGCTGTTGGACATAGGTATCTCCAATTGCATGCCATTCAGCTCGATCTCAGCAACTCTCATCCAACTGCTACCAGCCACCCTGGCGAGATCGTCGCTCCATCTAGCCTGAGCCCTGAGGGCGTCCTTTCTTTAGTTTGCCGATTCGCGGTCTCTACTCAAGAACACGTTCGTGGTAGACGGTTCGGTCATCCAAAAAAAACTTAAGCATCTAATCTTATTTCCAGGGCAACATACAATGCTTTAGAAGCTGCTTCCATCAAAATAGCCATAGATTTGAACGACAAGAACCAGTCCTTGGAAACGGACACCCGAGCCCTAGAAATGAGAGCTGCTCTAGAACCAAAGAAACCTGCGGGCACTGACAAGAACTTAGTTCTTGCTAGCATGGCTGACGAAGTGCCAAAAGTGGAGGGATGTTAAATAAAAAAAATATATGGCAGAATATTTAATTTACTAGAGGAAATAGACAGGTGCTATCTTTCACTTTGTAAAATAAGTGTCCGACCAAAACAGGTTTCGTCATCGTCATCATCATTTTAGCCGAAAGACGTCCACTGCTGGACATAGACCTGCCCCAAGCACCTCCATTAACTTCGATCGGTTTTGTGCTCCTCGCATCCAACGGGTTCCTGCGGCTTTCGCAAGGTCGTCGGTCCACCTTGTGGGAGACCTTCCAACGCTACGTCTTCCGGTACGCGGTCGCCACTCCAGAACCTATCGGCCCCATCGGCCATCTGTTCTGCGAGCACACACACACGTATATCAGCTGTTAAATACAAACACTTGTTATTTTTTAGGTTTTTTACAAAACTGGTGAAAACCGGACCCATTACTAAGTCTACGCGGTCTGTCTAACTGTCGAACGAAAATAGATTCGTTTATTAATCCAATCAAAACCTCACGGACGCCAGTTTCTGGTCGGGCCGAGGATTCGGCCACTGTTTGGTCGAAACCGCAGCTGCAGCCGATACTATAACTATGGCAGAAACCGAAACCGAACCTTTCGGTCGGACACTAAACTATGGTCATATTTTGAGTTTACACTTAACATTTTTTAACACATTCATTAATAAATGATGATTATTCCAATAAAAATATGACCATTATTATTTTACTAGGTATGTCCTTGTCTTTCTGTAGGCTAGCTCCTGTCATTTTACTAAAGTGAATTAATGATTCGACTTTAATAAGGCAAAATTGCACGTGTTTTTCGGTAATTCGAAATAATTGTTTTCTCCGAATAAATAAAAGTCGTACCCGGTATTGTAATGTTAATTTTGTATTTTGTTTCGTATGTGATTCGGTAATTACGTCCATGTTAGATCAATGTCCGATGTTTAATGTTTATCAACATTGTGAAGTAGGTAGGTACCTATTATTTTCCAAATTAATATTTGTATGCTTCTACCGGAAATTAAATATTATTTAAATATTGAAGTGAGTGTTTTAGTACCTATCTAGATAGGTACCTACTTTTAACCTGCATATATTGATTGTTATTCATAGTCAATTTACGAGTTTATGGGAAACTTTATTTTACGACATAACTTTACTATTACGATTTAACTTTAGATAACTTTTCTGTGCATAATGAAAATAAAGATTAAAACAACTGTTTTTGATTTTTAATCGGAAGCCTCCTACCTTTTGCGACATAACACATAGGTTAGCATTCATACATCATTCATTCAGCCGAAAGACGTCCACACCGGGCCTCCCCTAAGCACCGCCATTTTGACCGGTTCCGTACTACCCCGCATCCACAGTAACATAGGTAAATACACGTACACTATATCTACACAGTTTAGTAGGGTATACACTATTGGAGTCCAAATCTTTTACCTATCTTCTTTGAGTACCTAATCTTTCGTTATATCTTCACTCTTATTTTATTTTTATACAATAAGCATGACTCCTATAAGAGCCAACTGCCACTAATGAGACACAATTGCTTGTTCTATTGTTACCGAACTTAATAAGCCTAACAGACGAGGGGATAACGAAACTGAAGACTAGGAATAGTCCCAGCTCTAAGTGAAATTACCAAAGCATCGTATCGACGAATTAACAACGGTCAACAAAGTCTAATTAAATCTTCCAAAAACATCCGAAATCGGAATCTTAAGTAATCTATCAGATAATTACCGGAGACCAGATACTTTGTCAACAGCGTGCCCTTATATTTTTTTACACTGAAAAGCCTTTCTGTTCACTTCTCGTCGTATTTTTAGACTCGACGTTTACTTCCGATGAGGTTCATGATAGGGCATTATGTTGCGGTTCGGAAGTGACTGGCCTCAAAATTGTAGGTAAACGATGATCGATTGTCCGAGTCTGTCTATAGAATACGAATATCTTGGCGGATTGCCAAAATATTCAACTTTGATGTCAGGTTTAGTTTGGAGTGATGAAGCAATTTGTTGGTGAAGAGGCTTTCTTTCAAAGAAGTTTTAGAAACATAACGATGTGCTATAGCAGTGTTCATAATCTCAAATAAGTACGTTCTATCGCCACTTAATCAGTTATCTACTTCAGTGAAATATATTCTAAGTTTATTTTTGAGTGACCATTTGTAACTTCTATAATAATTTTAAGTTGTTTTTGGTTGCAATGGAATTTGAACTTTGTTAAGTATGACATTCAGTTTGTTGTTCCATAACTTAAATTTATCTCATTCCTGGCTCTAATATACCTAAGTGCAACGAATAATTTGAAGTTTGTTTTCCAAATAGAACCACACAGTGACTGGTATCTTTTGCGCTTATGGAGCCTCATCTCACGAACTTTCGGAATGAGTCCCACTCGCCAACCCTATCATAGTTCCATAATCAAAACAATCTACACGCTGGCCCAAAAAATACCCCACAGGCAACACTGTCACAATCTTGTCAGGCTTGAATGAATTCAGGACTGCGCTTCCCAACCCTAACGTGAATACTACTAACGAATATCGCCTTATGTTCAAATAATTGCATCAGGCTTGGATCCATTCAAGGCCTAGGAAGATATAAGGACTAGGAGGATACAAGGACGAGGAGGTTACAAGGGCTACGAGGATACAAGGGCTAGGAGGATACAAGGACTAGGAGGATACAAGGACTAGGAGGATACAAGGGCTAGGAGGATACAAGGGCTAGGAGGATACAAGGACTAGGAACTAGGAGGATACAAGGACGAGGAGGATACTAGGACTAGGAGGATACAAGGGCTAGGAGGATAAAAAGACTAGGAGGATACAAAGACGGGGAGGATACAAGGACTAGGAGGATACAAGGACGAGGAGGATTTTTTCCAAGACCTTTCTTGAAATGTTGTCGTCGAAAATCCGCTATTTTGAGTTTATAAAAACAAGACCTAGCCTATAACTTTTGTGCGACCCAAATGAGTCGATAGACACCTCATGTATCCAATTGGCCATTAGGATGCTTCGAGGGTTTAATGAATTCCACATGCAAAGATTCAGTACTTACGCATAAAAAACATAACCCTGTCCTGTCTACGTGACAGGACAGGGTTATGTTTTTATGGGTAAACTAGCTGACCCGGCAAACGTTGTTTTGCTCCTACACTACTCCTACCCAACTCCTACCCTACTCCCACACTACTCCTACCCTACTCCTACACTACTCCTACCCTACTTCTACCCTACTCCTACCCTACTCCTACCCTACTCCTACACTACTCCTACCCTACTCCTACACTACTCCTACCCTACTCCTACACTACTCCTACCCTACTCCTACACTACTCCTACACTACTCCTACCCTACTTCTACCCTACCCCTACCCTACCCTACTCCTACACTACTCCTACCCTACTCCTACACTACTCCTACCCTACTCCTACACTACTCCTACCCTACTCCTACACTACTCCTACACTACTCCTACCCTACTTCTACCCTACTCCTACCCTACTCCTACTATATAAAAAAAAAAAAGTATCCTATGTCCGTCTCCTGGTTCTAAGCTACCTCCCCACCAATTTTCAGCCAAATCGGTTCAGCCGTTCTCGAGTTATAAGTGGTGTAACTAACAGACTTTCTTTTATATATATAGATAGTGTATGAAACTGCACATAACTAGCTAAGCCCCGGTTATTTAACAGTTTCATAAACTACTAATTTGATAATCGATTTGGTTTTTATTATCCCGCAGTAGGTGCGAAAAGTAGAGTATTCTCCTCGGGGATAAAGGTGTCTTCGTCTTGGGCGAGTTTGAATCCCTCACTGCACTCAGGATTCCAGTCCTCAGGAGTTAACTTAGAGCACCCTCGCTACTATCTGGAGCCGTGGAAACCTTCGTTACGCTCAGGATTCAAAATAGCGCCCGTGACATTAAGACACTGATTTATCCCCTTAATGAATAATCTATTAATAAACTTTGCAAGTTTTATTTTTCTAGCCGTTGCTGTCACACTCCTGAGCAATGTCCTCCCTCCACTCCTTCCATCTCTAGCGAGGCCGCGCGATCTCCTACCAGACTGAACCTATCCAGTTCATCGCGCCATCTCCTATGTGGTCAAGTCATTTTTGTTGCTAATGTACCTATACCACAGGTAAGAAACTTGCATCGTGTAAATCTGGCTCTAGGTAATTGAGGCACTTCAACCGATTATTGAACTTGTCGGCACAGTAGGTATATTTGAGTTCTCGGGCTGATGCTTAAAACTGCTTACCTATTCCTTAGGTGTTTTCATGTAGAACGCTGGTAACTGACGCCGATATGCCATGCCAACGCTTCTCGCCGATCGCCGATAAGCGCTGACAAATTCCACTGATTTACACTGGTTCTCGCTGATTTCACATAAAGTATGAAAACTGCCTACATTGACAACCAGCGCTTGTTGGCGCAGATAGGCGCTAGCATATCGGCACCGCTTACCAACTTTCTACGTGAAAACACCCATACTTATGCATCCAAGAAAATATGAATTGCTTTTGCCCGTAAACTCATGTGTTTTCAAGTTATAGTCGGAGAAAATCCCCATATGAAAAAAAATACGCCATCATTGCGACAATTTAACTCAACAACTGTCCAAACTTCTCCATAACAACATCGAACACTTTACCCAACCTAATTATGAGATCCATATAAGTAATGGAAGTGTCCCGTTGTCTCCCGATTTGGTTGGTTAGGCTGGCTACTTCAGTTTCAATATAAAAGCTCGGGGAATGGGATCAGTCTTCACATTCAACTGTCTACTTCTTCTTCATCATCTACCCTTCCAGGAAATCTACCAAGTAAGTATATGTACTGTGAAAATTATATCTTCACTGGTTGAATTTTCCGTTTAATTTTCCAAACAAGATGGATGATTTGTGTCTATTTTCTTTACTTAAATTACTTACTTATATACCGACCTATATTTCTATTTTTCCTCCCTTTCTTTTTTCCTTTATTTCGCTCTCCTTCTGTTGAAGTTGCAACAATTGCATTTCTTTTTGCGTCTGCGCAAATATGTAAAGCCTACCTACCTAATATATTTAAAACAAGATCTAAACACCAATTTAATTTTCTGATTCTCTTTCTGCTGAAGTTGCAACAATTTCAAATTTTTGCTCCTGGCCAAATGTTTTATTTTTAAAGCTTCTAAAATTTTTCACATCTTGCTCACCGTGGATGTAACTTTTATTTTCTTTTTGGATAAGTATCTAAAATATAATAAAAATATTGACTTCAAATTCAACCTTCAAGCCTATTTCATAAGGACCTATCTGTCCACCTTACCACTTGAAGCACCTATCCCATAAACAGCATCAAGTTGTTTCCCTAACACCTTTGGCGACCTGCGAATGAATTATGTCGAGAATCTGACTCATATAAAAAGTTTTCCGTCTCCAAACAACTATAGTTATTGATGGCATAGCATCATCGATAAATCTGCACTACGGATATTTTCTTACATCCATAAGGTAAACATATACGTACAGACCACGAGGTGTGTAGGTAGTAGCAACAGCAAAATAGACTCAAAATTATCATACCCTAATCCCGCTTTAGACGTCATCCATTTTACATACAGAACTTGTTGTCAGCATGATTTCATATGCGGAAACATTTTTTTTTGAAGTTACGAACATTAGAGCATCAATCACGACATCTATGTATCCGGCAGGATTGAGAATTCATAATTCATAATTTTAAGTTTAGGAAGTTGTATTAACAATAATTGAGATTTTAACCGATCGTGCGATAACGAGATCCGCTTCCTAAAAGGCGCAGCGTAAATCCGAAGTTAATTTTCATCTAGACAATTTCCATTGCTTCGTATTTGAGCAGGTGTTTCAATTCTCGCCACATTTAAGGAGCTATGTAAATCTGGTAACGATATAATCGGTGCCTATCAACTACTTAGTACACCAACCGTGTCTAGAGGTTATTTACATTTGACTTTTGTTCGTCGGCGCGGAAGTAAAATGCTTTTGTCCTAAATGTTGGTTTATTCCGCAACGTCAGAACCCGTGCCGAAAAAAGTCGACACATTTACGTCATACACGTTGGTTCTCATGTTAGATGCTTGTTCTGTAAGGTCATTGAATAATCTTTAATATTTTTTTTTAAATATTGGTTAAAAGTAATTTTATATAAAATTGTTCGCAGCTTCACTGTTTTGAATTTCCATCACAAACATTAATTTTAAATTTCACTGAAACAAAGCTTAACCAAGTGCCCACACAGGACCGCAAACAATCCGTCTTCCGACCGCAAATAATTTTACAACCCAAATGAATTCCTCGAATAAGTCACTGTACGAATATGGAATAGCCCCAAAAGTATCATCCACGTAGTACAAACATTCTGGCGCCCCGGGCTACCGCTGAAGGCAAGCAGCTTTGTTCAGACGCGTCGGCATAGCGTGGACATGCTCCGAAAATATATTGCATAGTTTTGTACCGGTAAATAATGTCCGATAAAGACCTGTTTGTAGAAGTTATTTTAATAACACTATCTTGAATTAATTATTATTTATTTTGACATAAGGAAAAACTTGCTAAATGATCCAACTAATACCTATCATAAATGTGAAAGTTTGTACGTTTGGATGTTTGTTACGCAATCACGCAAAAACGGGTGAACGGATTTGGATTAAATTTGGCACACAGGTAGTTTATTCCCGGGATTTACACATGAATACTTTTATTCCTGGCAGTACGTCCTCGTGGGATATTTTATGACACCCACGCAGGCGAAACCGCGGGCAAAAGCTAGTAATTAATATTAAATTGAGGAAAAATATGGCATAAAAAACTTTATAAGGCATTATATGTAGAGATGTATCCCCTTACTAATAAGCATATTATATCAGATGAATAGTTACACACCGATTTCGCTCTTTCAGTCGTCAGTAATTTGACTTTCGAAAGAAGAAGATAAAGCATTGTGTAACTATACAGACGCTATACAATGTTTATTAGTAAGGGGGTCAGAGTATATTATATGATAGACTTCTGCTACATACGGAAAAAAGATTCATCAGCAAACATACGTCTAGACAGCCGTACAAATAGGAAAACGTAACCATTCAGTTTACGCAACAGTGATTCATACTTTCCGTGAAAGAAATCTAGCAATAGTTTCGCTATCTAGGTACCTATCGAATATCGCACCTTGGGCCACTTTGCGTGTGACATAAAACCCATGTGCGGATTTCACATGACCTTGCCCGTTTCTTAGAGAATTTCAGCAATAATTTGTATTTATGCGGAAGAAATTCTCAGATAAGTACTTACATTTATTATGCAACCAGTTTGGATTGGATAAATATTTATGAAAATTGTTGACAAACCTGTTTATAAGTCATACCTACGCCATATTACTACCTTTCCGTATTACTTTTGTAAACCAATGTTGAATGTATATGCTGTCCTGTTTACGTCACGGATCTAGCATAAATCTATCAACACAACTTAATATGCTAGCTATTTGCGACTAACCTCCTTACTAATAAACGTATTATATCAGATGAATAGTTAGGTACACACCGATTTCTCTCTTTTAGTCGTCAGTAATTTGACTTTCGAAAGAAGAAGACAAAGCGTTGCCATTGTGTAACTATAGGTACAGACTCTATACAAAGTTTAGGTATTATTAAGGAGGTAACGTTCAGCATTTTCTAATAGAAGTTATGATTGTAATTTTAAATAACTAAGTAAATATTAGATGGTTCGATTGGCAACGAATACAAAACTCCAAGGCAATCAACAAATCATTGAGATAGAGAAAACAGTCACATATTGGCAAATTACATTTTTCTTGCGATAAAGCAGCATAATATGGGGAACTGCTGCTAGTTATGGTACAAGCTCTATTTTTATGCAAAGAATATAAGTACAACTTCGACTTTATGAATGTATATAATATATGTATGTACCTACATAATATTTTAAAGCATCGATGATTGACGAAATCTTTCCCAACATTCTGACTCTTATCCAAAAATCATCATCATCTGCCTAGCCTTTTCCCAACTGTGTTAGGGTCGGCTTCCAGTCTAACCGGATGCAGCTGAATACCAGTATTTTACATGGAGCGGCAGCCTATCTGACCTCCACAACTCAGTTACTGGGTTATACGATACCCCTTGGTCAGACTGGTTGTCAGAGTTTCAGGCTTCTGACTACCCGTAACGACTGTCAAAGATCCACGAATGACAGCCGGGACCAACGGCTTGTGCTTTCCGAGGCACGGAAGGGTCACGGTATGTAAAGATGGTCACCCATCCACAGACCAACCGCGGCATACGAAGCTTAACCTGATCGATCGACCTGTGCGGATGTTATTATTTGTTCACGGGCCCCTCACTCTCACTCTCATCCAAAAATATGGTGAAATAATTAAAAATTAATTTCTTTCATAAATCAGATTATTTCAAATTCTCAATCCACGTTATCATCATCGTAGAGTCATCGACTTCCTACTTAGAACTTTCGTCTTTCGCAAAGGTACAGCACAGATCCGTTTCCTGGGATGTCCCTTAAGCACACGCGCTTCGCCCCACCCGACTTACAGCCATAGTTAAGTGGTTACATATTTAAGCAAGTTCCATTTACAAGCGGTCGTTGGCCAGAAATTTCCGTTAATATTACTACGTACGGTGATCGTTCCAAGTTTGTTTACATATTGTTGTAGTATTGTCGTTGCGGCGAAATGAGCTTTGTTTGTGTCGTGCCCTGTGTAAGATTTTTTCCTAATATCGAACTTTCTCCGTGAATGGTGAATGAGGTTAGTTCGCGATGTGCAGTTGTTTTATTTATGTGAATATAGTAGGGTTAATATTTCCAAGTAAGTTAATGGCTGTTAATAATTTATTAGTTATGCAGAGAAATGGGAAATGCTAATTGAAGAAAACAGGTCGGTTTAAAATTTACCTACCTGAAAATGTTTTGAAATTATACAGCTTCGTCGCTTACTTGACCACTTCCATAACATTTGAAGATAACGTTGCGTAATGTTGATTAACTTTCATAAAGCTTTTGTAATTATTTTTCAATTATAAGTCTTCCGTTGATAATTATAACAATTCATAAAAATAACTGTAAATAACAAAAGTTCATTGTGCTGGCAGCTTTCCATCAAACCTTGGTGATATTACTAACATTTCATTGCCCCGTAAATAGTGGAATATAAAGCTGCATCATTTAGTTTCATCGGTTCATTGGGGACGAATATTTTTAAATGTATGGCTATAGTTGCAGTATCGTCAAACGCCAAGCTAAATTTATAGTCTGGTCCTGGAAATATATTCTCAGTATTTGTTAAAGGTTCATTATTTCTGAAGCTGACCATCATAGTCATCCTGCCCTAAACCCAATTTATTTGGGATTGATGCATTTATTTGCAGCAATCATCTCAGTATTTAGGGACCCCCCTATAACAATTTCACCTTTCACACAACCGATCCGTCGTTTCCCCAGTTGGTGTTCACACCTATTACGTTGTCATTACTTGCTACGAGGGCTTTTGTGGTGGTGGACGCACAAGGAACACTGGAGAATATGAGGCATTATCTGATGGGGAATACCACACTCACATGATTTCATTGGTGAAGGAAAACATCGTGAGGAAACCTGGACTGAAATTGCCACTCTGCCTTGAGAAAGCGCAGTGATCAGTGCTCATGCCTTATCTGTATGAGAAGACGCCTTTACCCTGCAATGGGACAATGGACTGGGGGCCTAAAAAGGCCACTTTGGAGAATCATAAAAGGATAACATTATGAATCATATTATGGCGAAGACAGTCCGTGTTTTTCCTTTTTTCACTGCAATACGTAGGTATAATCAAAGAGATTGGGATTGGATTTGGATTGGATTGATTGGTATTTTAGCACAGACAAAAAAATAACTGAAAAATGCTTCACCAATTTGATGCGATTACCTTAACGGTTTACTGTCCATTATGTTATCCTTTTATGATACTACCAAAGTGGCCTTTTTAGGCCCCCTTGTATTTGTTTGACATGCACTAATTATAATTTATGATGGGTTCCAGATCACAAAATGGCCGGCAAGATCACCGCTGCTTTCGTCGTCTTCGTCACCATCGCGTTTCTCGCCAACTTTGGTCACGTCGCCTGCAACCCCGCTATTGGTAAGTAGTACAACAGTACAGTACAGTACTTTCTTTTCTTTCTTTCTTTCTGTCAACTCAATAGTGTCAATCCCGAACGATAGCTCACTTCACGTAAGTTTTCACATAATAGTCAGGCAACTTAAATATAAAAAGTCTGTCTGTATAATCTGGCACCAAAAGTAAACATTTTTTTTTTGGTTTCTTGAGCAATCACTTCAAAAACAAAAAAAAAAATAATGCAGCACTGCAGCCCAAACAAAATAAATTCGGCAAAATCTAGATACCTTCTGTATTTGAAACGTGATTATAATATCCTGAAACACACTGTGAATAGTAATACCTCGATTAACACTTAAAATCACATTAAACTTTTTATATGAACCTAAAGATCAACACAGAACAGAATTACCGACATTTTACCACGACATTTTACGACATTTTGCCATTGAATGGGCACGTCGAGCGCTTAGCAACTACAATGATCACTGACACGGACTGCTTGACTTTATCCCTGCCTGCTGGCAGCTGCTAGCCTACCTTTGGATTCTCTATAAATTCGTTTGTCCATCTGACTAAGAGTCTCTCTACTTAGTTATGGTTAAAAAATGTATTAAGAGCTGATTTTTCAACCATGTGATAACTTTATTCGAGGATTAATTTTGAAATTTTGCCAGATATTTCATACAAAAACTGTCAAACGTCAATTTTATTCCTCGGAATAAAAATTATCTGACAATGGATAAATCAGCCCTAAGAAGGATTTTCTTTGTCAGTAAAGTTTTTTTTAAATGGTGTATGTATTTGCATGGCCAATTTACTTTTTAAATTTTAAAGAAACAAGTTTTAATACTACAATTACTCTTTAACTTGTATGTACGTCGTAAACAACGACACGAATGAGGGACAAGTGGACGTCTCGACGACCCAGTAAAGATACGTTTGGCGACGAATAACGAGGAGAGCCGACCCCAAATAAGATGGGATAAGGCTAGGCTGATGGAGCGATAGTTGACTAGGGACCAAGACGTTTTTATCTCGTACTAACAGCGCCCCGCGGTTTCATCCACATAACTGTCGACCCCGTAGGAATCTCGGGATAAAACCTATTATATGTCCTTCCCCGGGATGCAATCTATCTCTCTGCCAAATTTTATCGAAATCCGTTCAGTGGTTTAGGCGTCAAAAAGGTAACTACAGACAGAGTTACTTTCGAATTTATAATATTAGTATGGATGGATGTATGTGCTGTGAACAACCAAATCAAATCCAATAAGTGCTGATCCAAACCAATCCAGGGATTCATATAGAGACGAGATCTTGTGAAATCTGACTACTTGAATTATTTTAACAGCACAACGCTAACTTTAACACTCTCACCGCCGCTCATGAATATAGGATAGATATTCATAAAGACCAAACGTGAATGTCGTAGAATATGTTTTAAACAATGGTCTTTGTGTTTGGATTAGGTAATCTTAATTGAATCTAAGATTACCATAACGTTCTAGAATTTAAACTAACGTTAGCGCACCAAATTTAGTCGTACGTTATACAAAAGGAGGTGTGTCTGTTATAAGGCAATCTAATGGTCCCATGGTATAGTTTAGGGATTGTAGTATTACAAGAAGCTTACAGGAGTTCTATAAATTCCTGTATGTCTTCAATACCACAAATCAATGACATTCAGTGCATTTAGACGGACCCGTAGCGAAATGGGGGCATAGGATCATTGTCCCAGAAATTTCCCTTTAGGGACAACTGATACCATAAGTCAACACAGGATTCAATAGATGTAGCCCTGCTAGGCTTACATGAATTCAGCGCTTCACCTGAGATCTGGAAATGGTTCTACGGACAGGCAGTATAGATTGGCAGGTCTACGTGTAGAAATAGCTCAGCCTGTTCCAGGCAGATAACCTACCAATAGACATAAACAAAAGATTGATGTAAAGGCGAAAGTTTGTGAGTGTGTTTGTATGTTTGTTACCTCTTCACGCAAAAACTGCTGAACAGATTTGAATTAAATTTGGCACACAGATAGTTTATAAACTGGATTAACACATAGAATACTTTTTATCCCGATATTCCCACGGGATCGACACTTATACACCGCGGGTCGCAACTAGTAAAAATATAAAATTCAATGGCAGACAACGCACACTGCACAGTCTAAGCCGCTAGGTCTAGAAGTGGCAACTGGCAACTGGCATTTAGAGTAGTTTATGCGGCCTACCCAAATGTCCTTTCTTTGGTATTGTTCGTCGAATCGTTGAGCTCCTTAAGTTTTGAGTTGAGCTGCACGATTTCTGACGACAAATGCGTGCACTATTGGACAGTTCCTCTCAATCTGTGTGGTTCTTTCCTAAAAAGACCATCTCAGACATCGATCTACATGGTCTTCATATAACCTGACCAAGATTATGTCTGGACTTTAAAAGAGACTGTGACCTCTGAGTTTGTTTCGGCCTTTCTTCGCAGAAGAGTCAGATAGGAAACGCCGACCTCATCTAGTTTAAAAAAAATATGATTGAAGTGCAAAAGTGATTGTGCAAACCTACTTACAAAAATAAAATCATTTATCATTTAACGAAGGTGAGCGCTAAGGGAGAAAAAGTTCTCCTCGTTTTGTCAGTTGTAGTAAAGTTTGTTTGGAAGTTCATAATTTTTTACCGATGGAAATCCCAAAGGGCATGTCATGGCTAGTATTTAATACTGCTGCACTTGTTGTTCAAAGCCATTTAGAAGAAGAAAAGAAAGAAAATACTTTTATTTGCGATAAACAGAGAAAGAACACCAAACACAAAAAAGAACAAGTTGGGGCAAAATATGCATCATATCCACGCAAAACGGCCATCGTTCAGCATAATGCTGCTGCTGCTGCTGCTATAGGAATTTATTTCTGCATTGCTAACGGAACAAAAACCTACTGGCTACTACCTAATCATCATAAACCGTATTCCATTTTTTAAATTTTATCTTTCCTCGTCTCGTGTCCAACGGACGTCTAATTAGCAAAAACTTGGCCGGTATTTAAACGTAGAGCTTTCGATAGTGGAAATTATTCAATTAGAGATGAGAAACTTATAATTTTCTTCGTTATGAAAGAAAATATTTCTGTTCATAGGTACTTTCGCAAAAGCTTTTACTTACAAAGTTAATTAATAAGTAGGTACCTAGCTATGAATTAGCAGGCAAATTGGAAAAAAATATATTGTGAATGTGAATACCTACTTACCTAAATTAATTTTTAAGTTCCTGAAAGTTTTCATAGGGCCTTTTAGCAGTTTGATAGATAAGCTAAACTAAGCAAGTAGCTAAGTTAAACTAATGAAACATTTTTGCTGAAACCTGAAACTAGAAGAAGGAAAAGGGATAAGGTAGGTACTTTCATCTCGGAAAATTAAAAAGTTTGTCCGCCCTACTTTCCTCGACATGGGTAAATAGGTACCTATCTATCCTTCAAGTAACAACATTTTTTTAACAATTAATAGGTAGGTACACTTCAAAAGAATTTCTAAGACAGTTTTCAAAGTTGGAACAACTTCACGACACGCTTTCCAGAAAATCTTCTTAACTCGCTAAAACAAGGCCCTGTGGCTTATTTTTTAAAACATCTAGTTTATATTCTCATCCCAAAAGCCAAAAGATGTATTCTGATGTATTCAGCGTCCGATCGCACTGAGACAATGACCTCAATCCACAATTTGGACACCTCACTTTCGCCGAAGTTACGCAATTTCACCTTAGCCGCTTACACTTGACCCCGTAACAACAATCGTGCATTTAGACCGTGTGATATGGACGTTATTTTGTTAGTCAATAAAAATGGTGAGAAAATTGCGAAAGGAAACCCACACTGATATTGTAGGCGAAATGTCTGTCTGTTTGGGACGTGTTCACGGCTACACTGCCAAATCGATCAATAATAGAGAAGTAACTTGTCTTGGACATAGGCAATGATTTCAAAAGTAAGGATACGCCCATCTGAACATTTTACATAGAAGTTCTTCGTTCGAAGTTCGCGCGCACCACTGTCAACTGAGTCGCGTTAGCCCTAAAACCGTCATTTTAGGGCCAGCGCGTTGGTGCCATTTAGTCGCGCCGTTAGCCCGGTCCTTACGCTAGTAATATAATATATAGGGTGACGGGTAATTAGTGACCGATACTAAAACACGTGATTTTACTCATCATTATGAACAACTTTTACTATGGGACCAAACCTGAAATCGCGAAAAAAAAATCAGCTGCTCCCTACATTTTGACGGGTTAAGCGAACATAAATGTAGGGAACAGCTGATTTTTTTCGAAAATCTTAGTCAACAATAATTCTCCAAGAAACGGTAACCAGAACTCTATAGATAGGAGGTACCTACACACAACCCGATACCTACTATTCAAACAAAATTTCAAATTCAACCCATCTTGAAAGTTCCCATCGTTCCTCAGGGACATTTCAGCGTTTCATTTCCTCACATCTGCAGTCGACTACTAAGTTTAAAATGCGTTAACGAGTCTCTAGTGCCTAGTTTGGATTAATATACATAAAATGCTAAAGCACTTGAGCTCTTATTCTTTAAGAAATTAAACTGCAATAACGGAGCTTTACACTAACCGAATGGATTTCCGGCTGCTTTGACGTAGTTTATACGTAGGTACGTACGTAAAGTGCGTCACTGAGCTGCAAATTACTTACTTAAATAAAATGATTCAGCAGGTACCTATTTACTTGCTGTAGGTAACGTACCTAAATGTAAATTATGGATATGCTGACCGAGGTTCGCGACATCGTGAATGACGTCGTTATAGCAGGAAATTCAGGTTATTATTAATATTATTTTTATAACCAACTTATATTAGGTAACAGTTTGCACCACACAAACAAGTTATAGGTAAATTCCCCACAGTTACTGTGCATAAAGGCAAGCAGCTATATCTATAGGTACGTATAAAATTCAAAGTCCTGACTGACTGATATAAAACGCACAGCCTAAACCACTGGAGACATGAAATTTGGAGGGTGTGTTCTTTGTGAAGAGTAGGTATCCACTAAGAAAGGGTTTTTCGAAATTCCACCCCGAGAGTGAATGGGGGGAGGGTGAAATTTCACGCGGACAACGTCGCGGGCTTCTGCCCTAAGCTAGTGTAGGTATAGGTACTATGGTTTGCCTGTCGCCGACCTGATGTAGGTAAATCTCATTAGACTCTGAAATCTTATGATCCTTCTACGAACTTTACGTCGTCTCGTCGGTCAAGGACAGGTAGAAGGAATAACCAACGAGCAGGTACGGTTGATTACCGAGACAGGTAGCTTTACAATTCCTCTATAGGTAGGTAATTATGGACGTATTAGTGCTTCATACAAAATACCTAATAGGTAGGTAAGTACCGACCTACCTTACGACTGTCAAAGATCCACGAATGACAGCCGGCTTAACGACCAACGGGCGCCAACGGCTTAACGTGCTTTCCGAGGCACGGAGGGGTCACGGTATGTAAAGATGGTCACCCATCCACAATTCAACCGCGGCAAGCGTAGCTTAACCTGATCGATCGACTTGTGCGGCTGTTATTATTTAGCCCCTCTTTCCCTAAGTATATTATTCGACAAATCTTGTACTTGTCTTACCTAGCATATCATAATCAGCCTATATTTAGCAGGGACACAGGCCTCCTCTCTGTGAGATGGAGTGGGCTATAATCCACCACGCGGGCCCAGTGCGGGTTGGTGGATGTCATACATGTCTTCGAATTCTTTGTTCTAGGACATCTTTTTTTTTTCATTCCTCGCGATGTTTTCTTTCACCGTTTTGAGAACAGGTGATGAAATTAAATACCTACACAAAGCAATGTACCTGTTTGAGTTCGAACTCACGACCTGCAACTCGTAAGTCGTGGCCGATACCACTGCGTAAACCTGACCTAATTGGACCGATTTCCATGGCCAGATAACTTTTGTTCGCGGAATAAAATTGACGTTTGACAGTTTTTGTAAGAAACAACTGTCAATATTTCAAAATTATTCCTCGAATAAAGTTTTCAGGTTATTGAAAAATCAGCCCTAAGTAGAATCCATGTAGATAATACCTACGTACCTACCCAAAGGGTGTAATTAGCCTTCACAAACACTAACTAGGCCAGATCCATCACAATCATTCATCCACTAATTAATTTGCTAAGGCAACTTTATAACTGCCACTTATCTTTGAAAAGAGATGGAGTGGGCATTTTCGAACCTTACTCAGTATTATTATTTTATCCTTTATTTCATTTTTTTTTGCTAGCCTTCATTGCTGGGCAAAGGCCTCCCCTTGTTTCTTCCAAACCTCCCCGTCTTGTGTGATCTCTGGCCATGTTGGTCCTGCAAACATTACCACATCATCGCACCGCCTTGCCTTAGCCGTGGTCTACCTCTACGGCGATGTCTCCTCAGGCGTCCAGTGAGTGACGATCTTTGGCCATCGCTCCGAGTGCATTCGTGAACATTCAGCCTGGCTGTTTTTTCATTTCATTATATACATATAAATTATATTTCCACTTCTCATGCTCTAAAAGTTAGTTTTTATGTTGTGCGTAGGCGACATAAAAAAAACTTAAATCTTATCTTTTCTTTCTATCGTTAATTCAATAAAACCAGATAAAATAGTTGTTATTTAAAAATGCAAAGAATTTATGACTTGGCAGTACGAAGTACCCAAGTCGAATGACACAAATGTTGAAAATTAAAAAAAAAAAATAAGAAAAATTAGCTATTCTCTGATTATATTAACTCTCGGCCATAAACGAGAGCCATTTTACCCGTAGACTTAACTATATCTCAGGGTAAAATGGCTTCTTTTATGCACTAGTTGTTTAATCTACTGTATATTTATCTTCTAATCTGACTATACTTCAAAATACTAACGGAAATATTTTATCATTTTCCCCTAGCGACTGCCTACGATCCCATGCAGGTTTGCATCGAGAACTGCGCACAATGCAAGAAGATGCTGGGAGCCTGGTTCGAAGGCCCTCTCTGCGCACAATCCTGCATCACATTCAAGGGAAAGCTGATCCCAGACTGCGAAAACTTAGCGTCGATCTCTCCTTTCCTTAACAAGTTGTACGACAGCGACAAACTTATGGTTTAATATGGCCAAGTTTCATTATGTATTAAATTGTATGCATTTATATTGTATGATGTACTTAATATTTGCTATACCAAATGAAACCGTAGCATGCAAGCGAATTGCCTGTGATGAGCCAAAGTATTACCAACCCATGTTACCGATTGTGTCAACTAAAGTTTTAAAATACACACATCTCATAGCTATTTCGTTGCGATTCGTGCCCCAAATATTAAATCATACATTTGAAATGTTTAACATGCCAACCAATATGCCAAAGTATTTGATACTCTATGTATATTAATTAGATTTAACTCGATTTTTGTTTGTAAGTTTTATACTCGTTTTATATTACAGGGATTAATTATAAGAAAATAAATGAATGCTTTTTGAAAATTGATTTTCTTTTTTATTTCTAACTTAACTTACATTGTTCAGATATTTGGATCAATCTTTTTTTTTATTGAAGCTATATAAAGCAATATCGTAAACCAACTGTAGAAATAACTCACAAAGATTGTTTGTCTATTTACATAATTTGTCGCACAGGGGGCCTAAAAAGGCCACTTTGGCAGAATCATAAAAGGATAACATTATGAATCATAATGGACAATTAACTGGGTGCCTAAAAAGGCCACTTTGGAGAATCATAAAGGATAACACATAAATATGGCGAAGACAGTCCGTGCTTTTATTTTTTTCGCTGTACTACGTCGTAGGTACAAAGAGATTTTAGCACAGATCAAAAAAATAAACGGAAAAATGCTTCATCAATGGGATTTGATATGATTAACTTAACAGTTAACTGACCATTATGTTATCCTTTTATGATTCTGCCAAAGTGGCCTTTTTAGGCCCCCAGAACAGTACAGCTCTATTATAATATAACTAGCAGCATCATGCAGCAAGGGAAAGCAATACCTCCGAAGTGTAAAGCTGCATATACACACATACATACAATAAAGTATACTCTTTACTCTGTATACAAATACAGTTGTTTATTTCATTTACATACATAATATTTCTTAAATCCATATAATGTGGTTTCAATCTAGAAGTTAATTTAAAAAAAAAAAACAAGAAAATTGGAAAAAATACATTTTCACGAGAAAATAAAAATTAAAAAACTCTCTTTACAAACATCTAAAATAGCCATACAATGAACCTGATTAATGGAAACCAGTTTAAGTTTAAAATACATTTGCTGCGATGCGCGACGTCATTAAAGACGTAATATAAATCCATTTAAATCTTACAATACTATTTTAATATATTATCTGTATCGCAGATAATATTCTATTGTTCTTAAAAGGGCCGGCGCCCACTATCGGCATCGGCACGACTGAGGATTTTTATCGACGAATAAAAATGTAACTTAATTGTATCACGATAAAATTGAAATTTAAATGATAATAATCATAGGTGCAAAAATAAAGATAGGGTATCCGACATACCGTGTCATTGAAATTTAAATTTTATTGTCATACTATTAAGTTATATTTCTATCTGTCGCATAAAAATCCTCAGCCGTGCCGATGCCGATAGTGGGCGCCGGGCCTAAGGGGCCGGTCAAGTATTACGTAAGCAGATATTTTGCAATTATTAACCTGATTTCATGAGCAGCAGTTATATGTGTTTCGTTTTCAAGCATAGACATGTAGGATTACCATGACTGTGTCCAAACCAAAATCGACAATTTTTTTTAGAAAATCTGTAAATGTAAAACAATAAACACTGCTGACGTAATCACCATCCGACCCCCCCCCCCCCATATTATGAAAAATAAGCAAAGCAAAGACCCCCGCCCCCTGTAGTGCTTACGTAATACTTGAATAGCCCTTAACACAATTTATTGCTAAACCATTCACATTCATAATTATTTATACAGGATGGTCACAAATTGCGCGTCGATGTCCCTGCCACCCTGTATATTTTATTGTCGCTGTTCAAGCACAGTATAGTAAAAATTAAGTCCTTCAAACAAAAGCCTACTAAATTATATCATAACTAATATTATAAATGCGAAAGTAGGTTTGTTGCCTTTTCACGCCTAAACCACTGAACCGATCATCCTGAAATTTTGCATGCCTCTGAACTGGCCCGAATAGTCGCGTGACTTCCTAATTATTAAAAGGTTCGCCTCAGTGTGGCGAAAGCTTTAGTTACACAGCGCCATCTATCGGTAGTGAAAAAAAAACTTTATTTTAATTGAAAAAAAATCTCGAGACGCAATGGCGTTCAGCATTTAAAACATTCCACTGGTCTTAAGAGCTATATTCCCTAGTATTCTGAATTAAAACAAACGACTCACAACACAAAATACCCTCTCGTTCGCTCAATAGTATCTTGCACTTGTTCAATAGTTTCTCACTCAATAGTCCGTACTACTAGCGTTGTAAAACGATGGTCAGTTGACAGCCACTTCTGTTGGCTGTGACTCGGCGGCTGAAGGTAGCTGCAGTGGTATCTCTTCAGCTGCTAAATAGAAAATAGTGTGATTAAAAATAGTCTTTCTACATTTTTTCTATGTACAGTCATCAAAGGAGATAAGTATACAGGAGCGTCGGATATAGTTGAGGTTTACTAAGAAACCGATGGATTTTCTGGACTGAAATTGAATTTAATAAATGAGCTGTTTGTTTTCTATTTATAAAATTAAATATTATTCGAGAACATCCATCGGTTTCTTAGTAAACTTTAAGTCTTCAACTATATCCGACGCTCCTGTATACTTATCTCCTTTGTTGACTGTACATAACAAAGAGTATTCTATCTATCAAAGACTAGCTGCGCCCCGCGATTTCACCCGCATAAGTCTCGATCCCGAGGGATTATCGCGATAAAAAGTATTCTATGTTCTTATACAGGTCATGGTCTACCCATGTGCCAGATTTCAGCCAAAGCTGTTCAGCCATTTTAGCGTGAAAGGGTAACAAACAAACATACAAAAAATATTTATTTTTCTCTTTATAAAATAATATTAGTTCAGAATTATAAGATGACTGTGAGCTAGTAGAAAGTAGTGTTCTTAATAATTTGATGAACAATATAATATACATTTTTAAACAAACGAGAAAAATAGGAAGAACAATCCTACCTTAACTAATATTTTAAATGCGAAAGTAATGTTTGTGTTTGTTTGTTTGTTACCTTTTCACGCCTAAACCACTGAACCGATCATCCTGAAATTTTGCATATACGTTGTCAGGTGTACAGAAAAGGACATAGGGTACCTTTCATCCCGAAAAAAAGTGCTGTTCCTGAGGAAAACAACAATAACGTTATTATGATAATATTATGGCGCCACGTGTCTTTCGAACGGGGTCGACAAATATGCGGGTGAAACCGCAGGGCGCTGCTATACTAGATATAATCGGAAAGAAAGACCCATTAAGCACTATGTGGTCCACATCTATTCAACCTGTAATGTCCCATTAATGGGTAAAGGTTTCCCCCATAGCTTTTGCATTACAATAAATAATTAATTAAATGTAGGTACTAACGATCAGTGGGGATATTTGGCAAGTCTCCAGAAACGTCCATTCGCTCAGCTACTGGCGGTGCGGCTGATGGTAGCTGGTAAAAAAATCATAGGATGAGAATAATAATAATCCCATTCAATTCCATAAACTAATCCATAAAATGATGACCATAAAAATCAGATAATATTAAACAGGGTCCGACCGAAGGTTCGGTTTCGGCCAAAAATCTGGTTTCAGCCGCAGTTTCGGCCAAAAAGGTGACGTTCGTGAGCTGTCGCTTTTGATAGAATATAAACATACACAGACGGCGTAGATTTAGTAATGGGGTCCAGTTTTTACACGTTACGGTCTCACGGTTACGGTTTAAGTTTCGGCTGAAAATCATGTTTCGGTCACTAATACCAAACCATTTAAAGTAAGAACAAGCAAGTCTAGAGTTACATGCATTTTTTATTTGTACTGTAGGATCATTTGATAAAAACCATTCACTAAATAAATCCAGTATTTTTGAAAAGAATTCATGATCTTTGAACTTACCTCAGGAGCAATCCTCATAATCTTTCCAATCTTGTGCCTGACGCTAAACGGAGCGCATGACTCGTAATAGTTGATAACAAAATCTGGGTAGGCTTCACCTAAGTCGTGGCCTGGTACCACGTCGAAGTCTGTACAACCATGCCTGTAACAAATTGGGACAAGTTTAAAGGCGACAGCTTTCTGTAAAGGTTGTCAATCACTACTTGGGAATGCAATCTCAAGTCGAGACTGGCGACTCGAGATCTCACTTGCTAAGATTTAGCCCATCAATCTGCCGAGATGTCATTTTGAGATTTTCAAGATCGAGGTATCGCCTACTTTTTAAAATAATCCGTGTTTTTCCTACTTACAGAAAATAAATCATTTATCATTTATGATAATGATATTGCATGTTGTTTAGAGAGTCAGTGAATTCAAGCCACATTACTTAAAAGTATACTAAAACACACCATCTATTTTATACATAATAATTATGATAAATTAAAGTATTTCGCGTCAGTCTGTGTGATGGCTTTGTTATTCTAAACTACGTAACGGATTTCAATGCAGCATTATATAAATAATTTATTCCGGAAGGTAACATTAACATTTAAACTCACATATTATAATTAAATCTCAATATTTTGTCAAGTCATAAATCTTGCGAAGGAGAAGCGGGTTGCTAATTTTTAGGGAAAAAAAGTACTTCTTACCATTTTACCAAGAAGAACAATGTGCCATGGAACAGCTGACCAGCCAGTATCTTCTCTGGTGACAAGCCTCGCGCTAGACCACGTGGTTTTTCAATCTCTTGTAAGACCTGGAGAAGAATTGCACTGGTTATAAATATATTTAAAATAAGAACTGAAAATAATGTAAAATTATTGAACTACAAAATGTGGTTATACACATCTAAGATACCATAACAAAACCTCTAATTATTATTGTTAGTTGGTACACACTAGCAACTAATCTGCATTCGCAATTTATTTGCCAAAAATGTAAACAAATGAGTTTATGGAAAAATAACTTTAAATCCTACAAAATAAAGTTCAGTTTATGCTACAACTTCAAATATTTTTATAATTTTTCCAATAGTGCTAGTCAATCTGAAATCAACTTAATTACCATTAAAATAAAGTTGATATATTGTATTTGTTCAACTTGAAAAATTATTAATTTTAAGCATAAGTTTGAATAGAATTTAGCTAGCTGTTGCATGTTTTTCAAATATCTTGGCAATATTTAATCTGTCCAGTCTGATCTTTTCTGCAGTTCCAATGTCTATACTTTCAACTCTAGAACCTAACGTTAGCACCTTGTTTTTATATAAGCATTCTTGTAATTGGTTATTATTTAATTGTGCTTTTGTGTGTTATGCTGTCTTTTGTGTGCACTGAATAAATGGTTTATAGATCTATCCATCTATTGGTTATAATTACAATGGCTTTGGCACAGGTTTTCAAAAGTCACATGAGTTCCACAATACGTGATTACTGTTACTGATGGCTCACATCATCCCACTGCTGGGCAAAGACTTCTCTCTCCCCATGACTTTGAGCTAATGTGGACCCCACCGGTAATTTGTTTCATAAAACTCACATGAGTTCCTACATGCTTAATTCAACAAAACTTACTTCATTCTTTTTCTTCTTATCGCCTCTCCTGCTCCTCTTACGGCTAGCCAAAGTCTCCTCTATAGGATCTGGGGTTGCTGCAGCAGCAGCAGCAGCAGCGGCAGCAGCAGCCGCAGCAGCAGCAGCGGCGGCTGCAGTGACTGCCGCCTCCTTCTCTCGCTTCATACGAGCTTCCTCATATGCAGATATAAGCTCCGGACAATCGAGATTATCCTCTGGCTCCCATGTATTGTCATCACTGAAATTAGGTGAATAATAATTAATTGTAAAGGGCTTTGAAGATACGTGGCATAGCTAACTGTCCGCCATTTTTTTTAAACCTACATAAATTGATAGCTGACATTAATGCAAACAGAAAACATAATAAGACCAAACCCCGTAGTATCATGTCTCCGAGATATTAACTTTAAAAGTTCTGTTGATCATATGAGATCCATAATAAAAAAATATATATTTTGAACTTGCTTTTTAAATGAGGGTCAAGCCATTGCATCATTCTAATATTCAAGATGTAAAGTTTGCAATTTGCAGAAAAGTTGTAAATGAGATTGTTGTTTAGATGAAGTGTGTAGAAAAAAAGATAATTTTTGTTCACATTAGTTTATGGAGGATCATACGATCTGCTCTTGGCCATTTTCCCGCTAGATGGCGCCGAAGTCAAATTTTTTAGTTTATTTTGTTTTATGTGTAATTGGCACATTAGTAAGTCGTAGGAGTAGTTGACGCGGTTATCAGACATTACACTTTATTGAATTTTCTATTGACCTTTCTTGTTCACAAACAGTTTTAATTTCCTCTGTCAAATGTTCAAACCGCACATTGCCAATTTTTTTTCAACACAAAAAAATTTATTAGCTGACATTGTTGCGATATCCATGAGACTTGTGACGTCTATGCAACAAATACAATGTAAACATTTTTGGTTTTTTTTTGTGTAATGTAAGCTTTCTCTACACAAGTATAAAACAATCAAAAAACCACTCACTGAGAATAGCCTTTCCATTTCAACAAGAATTCGACCTTGCCATTCTTGATTCTTCGATCCAGAACCTTCTCCACAGAGAACTCCTCATGTCTTCCGCTTTGGGGACCTGATGATGGCGCCATTGACGTCAATGCTGGTGCAGTTTCCATTGGCTGGCTTGGTTGTATCGATGGAACGTAGCCGAGATCAGGTTGAGCCAATGACTCCATAGATTCATCCATTGTTAACTCTGGAAACACAATGTTTGTTGTCAAATTTTATTCGTAAGTAACAAGGGAGTCTTTTTTACCAAAAGGTGAAATATGTGACGAAGATGATTAAAGTATTGTGTATTAGAATAAGTGCATGTAAACTAAAACTAATGTTTTTGTCAATTTTTTGCTCAGCGTTGTTATGTTTATTGTTATTGCGACACCGCGTACCGGGTCGCTGTAGTTGATGGGAAATTCGCGTATTTTACTGACCTTTACTCTTAAAAACACTGCAAGTTTAGAACAAAATTACAATACAAGCCGTAGTTACTTAATGTAACTAAATAAAATTCAAATAAGATTGTTTAATTTACTTTACGTAAAGATTTCGGATTTTCGGTAAAACTTTCGATTGATTTTGTTGATTTTGACGTTTTGTTGTTGTCATGCCATAGATTAATAGAGATTGACGCTCAAGCGCCCATCACACGGTAGGTTTTGCTGTCAGTTTTACCACATTGTGAATGACCGTCTTTATAACTCATGGACGTAATAATTATAATCTTCTATTTTATTACGTCCATGTTATAACTTGTAACGTGACAATATTATTGTAGACGTCTACGGCATCACGATAGCACAGGGAAGTAAAATGTACGGTGGTGGTGGTGGTGTAATGCAGTGAATGATGGTTGCATAATCGTGATTGACGAAAATCTGAATATTTTGATATTTTCATCATACAACCATCAATCATGACTTTTGAGTGAACATGTAATGGCATTCAGTTAGCGCGCGGACAGCGATGGAGTCCGACACGGATAACGCTGAAGAGACGCTTGCGCACTCGCACAGCCAAACACCATCACTCCCGTGTAATGTGCTACAGCCAGATAAAAAAAAATTGTTTTGACATTTGAGACGCCCCCTCAGTTGGGGACACCACGAATCCTCAATACAAAAATAAATACAAAAGGTGTTTGATTTTATAATTTGTCTAGTAAGTTAGGGGCCCGTGGCTAAATAATAACAGCCGCACAGGTCAATCGATCAGGTTAAGCTACGCTTGCCGCGGTTGGTATGTGGATGGGTGACCATATTTACATAGCGAGACCTCTCCGTGCCTCAGAAAGCATGTTAAGCCGTTGGTCCCGGCTGTCGTTCGTGGATATTTGACAGTCGTTACGGGTAGTCAGAAGCCCGAAAGTCTGACAACCAGTCTTACCAAGGGGTATCGTATTCTACTCAGTACTGGGTTGTAAAAGTCAGATAGGCAGTCGCTCCATGTAAAATACTGGTATTCAGCTGCATCCGGTTAGACTGGAAGCCGACCCCAACATTTTATAGTTATTTAGTTCTATAGTTTTTCATACCATCAATGAGCCGCTAATCCTATTTTATTATACAGGATGTTTGATAGTTGAGTGCAAAGCTTTAAGGGAGTGATAGTTGACACCATTTACAACATTTTGAGGCATACACGTCTTAAACGAAGTATGTTTTTTTCCCAATGAGAGGTTTTCTTTTTGAGTAGGTATTAAAAAAAAAAATAGTTTCCAAGAACTCTGTAGATGGCGTTGTACTGCCTACGTTATTACGTGCCAAAGCGAAAACGCTTGGAAAAAAAAACATTGCCTCACGTCACCTACGCTCGTTGACTGACACTCATCTGACACTTTCGTTTTACGATCTCAAAATTACATCCAAGTGAAATAATCAAAAAATGATGTGAAGTTCCGTTCCTTGCAGTAACTTACCAAGGTCAGCGCCATCTATCCAGCGACTAGGGAAATTCCTCAATATAGTTGGTATTGTTTGACTAAAAGTTTGCAGTTAAAAAAAAACAACACACTCATCCAGCTTCCAAACATCCTATATTTTATTTTTGTCCTGTCACTCAGGGTGTGTCACGTTTGATATAGAAACAAAAGTTCTAACGATCATAAGACCTAATTTCGTTTAATATAATTTTTATTTAATATAACGGTCAACGGTAATAATGAATTATTGATATAAATTCTTTTTACCTAATTTCATATGGTATAATGAACAGTTTATATAATGCACATTTGAAATAATATTCACATAATACAATATTCAGTTGCTATAATATTCAAAATCCATAAGTAACGTTTAATATAATTTAGAAATATCTACTTTTATTTTTGCAAAAATGTTTGTTTTCTTCTTTTACTTGTTATGTTGTGGCTATATCGTTGAATTAATTATATTACACACACAACACACACACATAGGATACAAGACACACACGACATAGGATGCAAGAGCGAGCGAAGGGCACCCCGAGGTTCGGTTGTGTTAGGTTACTTTAAACCCTTTACACAGAAATAGGGGCCCCGCGAAGCGGGGCTCCGTCGACATAGGATGCAAGAGCGAGCGAAGGGCACCCCGAGGTTCGGTTGTGTTAGGTTACTTTAAACCCTTTACACAGAAATAGGGGCCGCGCGAAGCGGGGCTCCGTCGGCATAGGACGCAAGAGCGAGCGAAGGGCACCCCGAGGTTCGGTTGTGTTAGGTTACTTTAAACCCTTTACACAGTAATAGGAGCCCCGTAAAGCGGGGCTCCGTCGACATAGGATGCAAGAGCGAGCGAAGGTCACCCCGAGGTTCAGTTATTTTAAACCCTTCACTCAGAAATAGAACACACACACATAGAACACAAGAGCGATTATTTACATAGAATGCTGGAGCGAGCGAAGGGCAGAAAATTAGTTAATATGAATGTTAGGTCAAATGAACGTTATATAAAAGGAGCATTATACAATATGAAAATTATATGAAATGAACGTTATACTAAATGAAATTAGAGAAAAAGAAAATTAGTTAATATTAATGTTAGGTCAAATGAACGTTATATAAAAGGAGCATTATACAATATGAAAATTATATGAAATGAACGTTATACTAAATGAAATTAGAGAAAAAGAAAATTATATCAAATATAACATTCGATCATATGACATTAGGTTAAATGTTTTTATAGCATATGAAAATTATATCATATGAGAGTTATGTCAAACGAAATTAGACCATCTGTTGTTATACCAAACATTACACACCCGTCACTCATGATATATGTAGATAAAAATATTTTCAACATGAACTATGTAAGTATTATCATTTCGATGCATATATTAACTCTAAAAAAAAGCAAAGAGGCTTTTCTTTTATGATTTTATGAATATTCCATTTATAATCTTGAGTGAACAGAACACGTGTGCCCCCGCGACCCTGGTGGGCATCGGCCCTAGTGGACCACATCAGCTAGTGCTGATATCTCCTTGAGGCGCGTGTGGAACACAACGCGCTGTCGACCTGGGCCTGGTCCTTACCGCGGCGGACGGCGAACTGCCCATTGCCCATAGCCCGCGCCTACGGTGGCCGGGAATCCTCTATTGATTCCCGACGCCCGGGGCGTCTCCTACGGCGGCTAGGGGCGTGAGGGCGCAAGGATTGCCTCTCCCTCACGCGTTCCGCATCCTCCTTCGCGAGCATTACTGCTTCGTAGAAGGAGGCGAAAGCCTCCCATGCACTCTCGCTCCATACCATGGCCTGGTCTAGGGCCGGACACGAGAGATCGCCGCCGTGAGGACATGGTGGTGCTCTGCCCAAGCTGGGCAGATCTCCATCGTATGCTCCATTGTGTGCTCCGGGCGATCCACACAATGGTGACACTCGGGCGATGCAGTTCTGTGCTCCGGATGCAACTGTGTGCGACGATGTTTTTTTATGAAATCAAGCGACTGTCCGCGCCAGTTACAACACCTCCTATAAGTTAGTTTGACAGAATAGGTGCGAGTGAATTTCGACCCACCCGCATCCCACTTGGGAATCGATTCACTTCGTCCACCTCTCAGTCTGTGTTTGACGGTGGTGCAAAACATCTTTGATAAGTCTGTGATTGCTCTTGCATTATTTTATTACATTATTGCATAATGCATTTACTAAATACGCAAAGGACGTTGTTTTCTTCACAAAATAGAAAATAAAATTCCAGTAAAGTGTCTTGAGTTTGACAATGACATTGACGGACATGACAGAAGAATGAAATAACGAAGCGAACTGTGCGAATGCGAACACGAACCTGTCGATCGATGTCGAAAAAAAAAGAACAAAATATAACCTCTACAAGGAATATACTACTATTTATCGGGAGCTCTTTATTTTATTTATACCCTTTGAGGTAACCTTATTCTAATATCCTTGTTTTTAACACTGCACTGCACATTTTTTTTTAATATTTTGATTTCGAGTGAGTATTCTGTGCGTTCAAACTTCGTAAGTTACCTATTGTATTATTGTTTTTTTTTCAGCAGCATGCATAATGTTTCAGCATGACTATTTTTATGTTTTTTTGGGAAAATCTTACTCAAATCACGTAAACCTAACGTATATAATAGTCTTAATTTGGATGGAATTTGGTCACATCATTATTGTAACTCGGTGACGGTCTCTCGGCCAATCTCAATTGGAAAAATTGATTTCCTCGCTTGTATTATTTCCTTAGCAATATCCCCATTATTTCAGCCAAAAGACGTCTACTGTTGACGACCCACTGACCCTTCTGTTGTTGTACATAGGCCACCCTCTAGCGTCGTTTCCAATGTTTGCATCTACTTAAATACATTGCTTCTTTCTAAAGATACACCAACAATTTCTGTTTAATCTTAAGTAACTACTATATTTAGGTAACAATAGTCTCAGACTTACACAGTCGCCAATTACAGGTTCGCTAGCAATCTCTAAAATAGCTGATAACACATAATATTAAATAAACAACGGGCTCTAGAATTTATAGCCTTTGGCAAAATAATTCTGAAACATTGTTAACCTATGTAGAATAGAATATTCTTTATTACGTACACCATAAAATAATATTACAGATGAATGAGTGTAGAAATTTTACAAGGGTGACACAATGGGCGGTCTTATCGCTAAAAGCGATTGTTTAAAGACAACCTGGATGGATGTAGAGAGAAAAGATAGACCATACTGCAGGTAGTCTATGGTGTACCATTTACATACTTACATATATACAAAAAATACACACATACCCAAAACATGTACTTTTCTATATAATTAATAAATATATACAATAATAATCATAAAATAAGTGAGACAATGTTTAAGCAGAGACATAGTGTTTTCTTACCATAGTTATAAAAATGGACAAAGATGGGGCACGCTTTATTGACACAGGCAAGGCATTCTATAACCGTACTGCTTGAACAGTTAAAGATTTATTGTAGGAACACAGAACAACAGAGTACAGAGTACAGTGCAACCAATTCTTAATAACATACGTTTTTCAGGTGATGGCAGACACAGGTCCGTTTTCAAGCAGTACAGCGTTTTGCGCACGATGTGGCTCCATTCTGCCTCTGCTACAAGAGTTTGGATCAGTCAGGTGCTATGCCTGTAAAGCCTCTTTTGATGCAGAGAGTAAGTTTATGAATTATCATAATTTTATGTTAGCTACATAATATCTCTATTTATCTTATATCAATGAGAACTATGGAAATGGTAGGTTTTTCGAAACAGATTAATAGTGTTTAGGTATTTAAGAACTTTAGACCTCTATGTTAAGCTCTTGCAATGATGTTGGAGGACACAAGCCACATCCTCGGGGCGGAGGACTAAGCCACATGGCGGTAAAGGAAAGTCCAAAAAGCCCAAACCCTGGAGAAAAAAAGAGATCTCTATAGATATAAAATATTATGTTTTCCCATAAAGGTGGTGCCATTTGTATTGTAAAGTAATTGTAATGCTTGTCTAAAAATGTTTTTTTTAATAATTTGTATAATGAATAACATTCTGTTCCAGACTTCAGCGACCTAAAATTCAACTACACGATCCACTTTAACACCGTTTCCGTGGTGACGCATGACAATATACTGAGTACTGATGGTCCGGAGGGTCCCGTTGTTGAGAGAAGATGTCCAAAGTGTGGCAATGATAGAATGTCTTACGCTACACTGCAGCTCAGGTCCGCTGATGAAGGACAGACTGTTTTCTATACTTGTATAGCTTGCAAGTAAGTAAAGTTTCATAATGAAATATTGGAGTTTATTTAAAATTAAAAATGTTTTTTTCAAAGAAAAAACATTAACACAACACAAACAAACATTATTTAACATTAACATTATGAAGGTTATTAGTTTTTATTGTTATTAGAGATTAGTCCAAAAATTAACCTTAATTTTGTATTACACCTGACACAGCATTATGGATATCCTATCTTATATTATAAATGCGAAAGTAAGTTTGTTTGTTACGCTTTCACGCTGAAACGGCTGAACGGATTTGGATTAAATTTGGCACATGGATAGACCATGACCCGGAGAAGGACACAGGCTACTTTTCATCCTGGATCGCAGACAAAGTCGCGGGCAAAAGCTAGTCTTATAAAAAAACTGGCCAAGTGCGAGTCGGACTCGCACACGAAGGGTTCCGTACCACAAGGCAAAAACGCCGAAAAAAAACACGTTTGTTGTATGGGAGCCCCTCTTAAATATTTATTTTATTCTGTTTTTAGTATTTGTTGTTATAGCGGCAACAGAAATACATCATCTGTGAAAATTTCAACT
Source organism: Oligia latruncula (assembly GCA_948474745.1). NCBI lineage: Eukaryota > Metazoa > Arthropoda > Insecta > Lepidoptera > Noctuidae > Oligia > Oligia latruncula. The sequence goes on along the minus strand of OX419693.1, from coordinate 5,645,415 downwards.
GTCTAGCTATCGCGGTTCTTGCGATACAGCCTGGTGACAGACAGACGAGAGGGCGCCACCGTGCGTAAGCAAACAAGTTGCTCTGTGTTTTTAATCCATAAAAATAGTTTAAGTGATTAGATTCATAAGAAAAAGTATTTATTCGAAAGTTTAAGTTATATGTAGTGTGTGATATTGAAGTACGCGTGAAAGACCTATCCAATGTTATAAAAATAGACAATACAAATAGGAAGCTGTAACGGCTCCACAATTTGAAAAATTACGAACAAGAGTGTGAGAACCGTTTTGGATAAGTGATAAATATGAAGATATACTTATAAGAAGAAAGAAAACCATCAGAAAAGGTACTTAATCGTTCAAATAACAGTTTTTAAGAAAATCAATTCCTAAAAAGTGACAGTCATCATCATCTTCAATACTATAGAATAGCGCCATCTATCGCTGTTGTCCGAAACTAAGTATCAAAAATCGATCAAAGAAGAAGAACTTTTGCTACTATACGCTAGAGGTCGCTTATTTGAGTTATGTCACATTGAACTAGCTTAGACATCCTAAAAGTAATTATGTAGTGTGTGCTATTGAAGTACGCGTGAAAGACCTATCCAGTGTTATAAAAATCAACAATACAAATAGGAAGCTGTAACGGCTCCACAATTTGAAAAATTACGAACAAGAGTGTAAGAACCGTTTTGGAAAAATGATAAATACGAAGATATACTTATAAGAAGAAAGAAAACCATCAGAAAAGGTACTTAATCGTTCAAATAACAGTTTTTACGAAAATCAATTCCTAAAAAGTAACAGTCATCATCTTCAATACTATAAAATGGCGCCATCTATCGCTGTTGTCCGAAACTAAGTATTAAAAATCGATCAAAGAAGAAGAACTTTTGCTACTATACGCTAGAGGTCGCTTGTTTGATTTCTGTCACATTGATCTAGCTTAGAATTCCTAAAAGTATCCATATACAGTATCAAAATGGCATCTACACCTGTATGCGCTGGATGTAAACATAAGCTACCCATAAGAGAAAATCTTATGTGTGTGCTCTGCAAATGCAGATACGATCTAGAGTGCGGCGGTGTTTCTAAAGACTACTACACTAAAAAGATGACACTGGAAAATAAAAATACGTGGAAATGCCAGACATGCATCTGTAAAATTCCTAAGACTGGAAACGCAAACACCCCTTTACGTATCCCTAGAGACACCGACATCAATCAGCTATCGTCTGCACCACCTGAGGAAGCAAATGTCACTTTGAGGAAAAAAACTATATACCCAAATAATGACACAACTTGTTCCGACGACCTGAGTTTTTTAGGCGACACCATACCTATGGAAAATAATGATATTATCCACACAGAAGAAAATGTAAAGACCATGAATGATACACATACTCAACTAACAATGCAGGGTTTGAGTGAACTAATAATCGGACATCTTAAAGAAAACAACAAATCCATTATACAAGAATTACAAAACACAATACATACAGAAATATATAGTGCTATTACAGAATTAAGACAAGATTTAGATTATAAAACAAACGCCTTAACATCACAGAACGACCAAAGAAAGCAAGAAATAGAAAACATTAATAAAAAATTAGAAAAACTACAAACAGAAAATGAAAAGTTAAGGAAAGAAATAAGTAAGCTAGCTACAGAAGCATCAAAAGTTCCAAATATACAAGAAAATAACCAAAGAAAAATTGTACTCTACGGCCTGGCCGATTACTACAAAGAGCCTGAAAGTGCACTTCACAACAGATTAATAGAACTGTTCCGTGATATAGTCAACATAGACGTCTCAGGATATATAGAAGACCTGTCCAGACTTGGAAGACCCGGTGGACCTAAGAACCGACCGCTTGTTATCGAATTCATTAGTAAGAGAATGGCTAAATATATTATTAACAGTAGCACTTATTTTCACGGAACCGGACTATTTATATCTGAATTCTTAGATGCAAATGCACGAAAGTATAGAGCACAAATGCGAGAAGAATTATTTAAAGCCAGGAAAAATGGGTCTCATGCAATTATAAGAAATAACCATCTGTATATAGACGGAAAACTGATTAACATAGAAAACAACAAACATAAATACGAATACAACACCCAAGAAAATGATATAATATTGAACAACACCAACCAACTTTGCTCTACAAATATGTCTAACGAAACTGAGAACCAGACATTTCGTAAACAACGACCGACCATTTAAAATAATGTTCCAAAATTTTCAAAGCCTTAATAATAAACAAGATATACTCGAAGCATTCATTGATAAAAATTCATTGTATAAAGCAATATGCATTTCAGAAACTTGGTTAACTCAAGAAAAACTTGATCTCATTCAATTTAGTGGATATAAATTTGCATCTTACTTCTGCCGCAGCACTAGAACAGGCGGCGGTGTTTGTACACTTCTACAAGAACATATTGACAGCATAAATAGAAACGATATTTCAGATATGTCTATAGAATATATAATAGAACTATGCGCCACGGAATTACCAAAAGAAAATTTATTGATAGTAACTATGTACTGGAATAGAAGAGAGGAAGAAGTATTTTATCAACAATTAAAACAAATTCTAAAATATATAACCAATAAATACTACAAATTAAATATAATAATAGGCGGCGATTTTAATGTTAATATAATATCGGATAATTTAAAAACAAATCAATTTTTAAATCTTATGCAGGAACATAATTTTTCTCAACACATAAAAGACCCTACACGTATTACACCAAACACTGCAACGTGCATAGACCTAATATTCACAAACTTTGACTGCAAAGACATGTACGCAACTACTGAAGAGCTAGGTTTTTCCGACCACCATAGTACAATTTTACATTTAAAAATACCTAAACAATCAGAAAAATATAACTGGTACACAATGAAAAGACTATTTAATAACACAAATATATCAAAATTCAAAGAAAAATTACAAAAAATCAATTGGAATGATATTCTTAAAACAAATAATAACATTAACATAAATTATAAAACATTTAATGACTCAATCATCTCTATTCTAAATCAATGTATACCGTTGCGTAAAATTAAACTAAAAACTGAATATAAAAAATACTGGCTCACTGTAGGGATAAAAAAATCTTGTTTAAATAAAAGACTATTAAAGACATTAACAACAAAAGCAAAAAATCCAATACTGACAAAATATTATAAAAAGTATGAAAAAACATTGAAGAAAACTGTCACAGTTGCAAAAAAACTACACTTTAAAAATAAAATGATGCAATCTAATAATAAAGTTAAAACAATGTGGGGAATAATCAATGAACGCACAAACAAGAAACTAAAAAGTGAGAAACACAACATAACTCTACAAATAAATAATAGCTTAACTTCAAAACCCCAAGAGGTAGCCAACATATTTAATAGTTTTTTTGCTTCCATTGGTGGGGACTGCACAATACCTACCGGCAGCAAATTAAAAGGACACCCAGCGATTTCAGCTACACAAAATACATTATATCTTAGCCCAGTAGATCCTTACGAAGTAAATACAATAATTAAAAATTTAAAAAACAAAAAGAGCCATGGAATTGACGAACTTCCACCCACTCTATTTAGACAATGCGCTGACGAATTAACCTTGCCATTTTATATATTAGTTAACCAATCTTTTGAAGAAGGCGTTTTCCCCGATTTATTAAAAAAAGCTCTTATAAAACCGATCCATAAGAAAAATATAAAAACCGACCCAAACAACTACCGTCCAATTGCTCTCTTACCAACAGCCTCAAAAATATTTGAGAAAGCCATGTGCGATCGTGTTTATGCATTTTGTGAAAAATATAATATATTCAATGATAGTCAGAATGGCTTTCGCAAAAACCGATCTACCGTTTTGGCTGTTTACAAATATATACAAGAAGCCCTCAATATAATTAATAATAAAAAATATGCTGTAGGATTGTTATTGGACATGACAAAAGCCTATGATAAGGTTCAATTTGATATATTATTAAATAAACTATATAACATTGGTATCCGTGGAAAAAGTTACGAATGGTTCACATCTTATTTAAAAAACAGAGAACAAGTTGTAGAAATTGAACATTACAATCATAACTCAAAAGAAATAGAATTAATTCGATCCCAAAACATACCCGTAAACGCTTCTATACCACAAGGAAGTGTGACAGGGAGCCTGCTATTCCTTGTTTACATTAACGATCTCCCTAACCACATCAATGAGTCATGCGTATTGTTCGCCGATGATATCTCTATCATAACATCATGTGATAATAATATAAATTTAAATCAAAAATTGAGTTCTATTCTTGACACTGCATCACACTGGATGAACGATCACAACCTTGAAATTAACTACAATAAGACAAAAATAATAACTTTCCACCCCCGACAAAAAATACCTATAAGCATAAATTTCAAATACAACGGATCAAAATTAGAAGCAGTAAATAAATTCACCCTTTTAGGCCTAGACATAGATTCACACATAGATTGGAAATCACATATTCAAAAAGTAAGAACTAAATTATCCAAGTTTTCATACGCTCTCCGAGAAATCAAGAAAACAACAGACCTCAAAACAGCACTAGTAACATATTACGCGTACGCATTTGCATGGCTAAAGTATGGAGTTATCCTATGGGGAAATAGTACCGACGCGCCTATACCTCTGAAGACCTAATGAGGGAATATGTGTTGGCAATGAATGAGCTGGTAAACTCACAGAAAACCAACTGTGAGCATTGTCAAACACCAACCAATGTCACACCGGACCATTCATTGACAACTTGTAATACCACCTTAGTGCAGCCCTGTGTTGATTTGATAATTCCTTCTACTAATAGTTCGTATAAACAGTGTAAACAAACTTTAAATAATGATATTGTGTTATTTTGTGATGAGATCGGTAAGGACTTAGGACACTTGTTAACAGCTGAATATCCTGGACACTCAATAATAAATTACTGTATGCCTGGTTGTTCTTTGTTTCATATTATGAAAAAAATTATTAAATGTAACTTTACCCAGGATACAACTTTATTAATTTTTATGGGTAATAGGGGAAATGTAAACAAAGGAGAACTGCTCCAGTATCATAGAACATTATGCAATCTTAGTTTAAGAAAAGTTGTATTGTTTACATTCCCTTATAGTAACAGTTTGCCACAGGAAGAAAATAGCTTAAGATTTGAATTGAATATGACAATGCATAACTTGACATTTAATAATAACATGTTCCATTTAGTTGATATTAACAATTATGTTAGTAATAATTTCTATTTGACAAAAGATAGATATAACATTGTTATGTACTATCTTTCTGACTATTATAAAAGACAGATAGCTGTGTCGCTATCTTATTTTTTTTCTATTACAGCCAAAAATTTGGCTAAACAACTTGCTTCTTTTGAGCAATGCAATGACATTATAAATAATTCTGCCAATAATTTGGTCTCTATTAATGACATTGCTAATAATTTAAATTAGAAATTAAGACAATAGAGGCAACCTCTAGCTATAATGTATGCAAAAAAAGCTTAAAATCAGTCAATAGTATCAACCTAGTGCATCAAAATATTCAAGGATTTATGAACAAAGAATTAGAAGTAGAATTATTTATGAATTTTAATAGTATTGACATACTTTGTATAACAGAACATTGGCTGAAAAGCCACCAGTTCTTGTTCAATTTTAATAATCATCAGGTTGGTAGTTCGTTTAGCAGAATAAATGCTATACATGGTGGCTCATTAATTTTAATAAGTAACCAGCTCAAATTTAAAGATCGTATAGATATTGTGAGCCTATCAGTTGAGCGTACGGTTGAAATTGCCTGTGTAGAATTGGAGCACTCTATTGTATTAAGTGTGTATAGACCCCCTTCAGGATTGTATGACTGCTTTGAAAAGGTAATGGATGAAGTGTTACACAGGATTTGTAACTCAAACAAGTCCGTTATCATTTGCGGTGATTTTAATGTCAATTTATTAGAAAACTCAGGTTCTTGTAGTAAAATTTTAAGTCTGTTTCAGTCCTACAATCTTCTAAACCTATTTTTGGAGCCCACAAGAATAACCCCTACTAGTGCCACATGCCTAGATAATATATATACAGATATTATACCAAGCCACAAAGAAATTATAACTTTACTAGATTCTGATCATTGCGGGCAAAGGATTACTATTCAAAATCAAAACATAAAAGTGGCTAAAAAGGATATCACTGTTAACCCCAAAACTGCAAGTCGCTTGGAGGCTTTTAAAGTTAAACTCATTGATAAATTACCAGTTTTGTCTATTCAGGCTGATCCTAATCATCTTTATGATAATTTTTTCAATGTATACTGTAAACAATTTGATTCCACCTTTATTCCCAAGACTATTTCGGTTAATAGTAATGCATCGTTCAGTGATTGGGCTACCATTGGTATTCATAAAAGTAGAACACGGCTTTATGAACTGTACAATGAAAGGACTTATATTAACACTGATGAATTTAATTTGTATGTTAAAAATTATTCAAAATTATTTAAAAAAGTTTGTTATATGGCCAAGTCACGTTATTTGGGTTCAAAGATTAAAAACAGCAGTAATGTAATTAAAACGACTTGGAATATTATTAATAGTGAAACGGGAAGATCTAGTAACCGAAATACTGACTACAGCCTGTCTATTAATGACAACATAATAAAATCAGACACACAAGTCGCCGAGGCATTTGAAAATTTCTTTTCGGATATTCCCGTTTCAACTACTAAATCACTAAACTCATCACCTTCTGTTGCTGAGTCTTTGCTTAAGGAAAATGTTAATGGTTGCGATTCGGAATTTCGTTTTGAATATATTACCTGTAGAGATATAATTAAAACCTTTCACACTTTAAATGTAAAAAAGACTGCAGATCTGTGGGGTAATTCTGTAGAAGTAGCCAAGTCTATTATTGACATTGTAGCGCCTACTCTAGCTGTTATCTTTAATAGTTGTATTGACAATGGGGAGTTTCCTGACCTTATGAAAAATAGTAAAATAATACCTTTGTTTAAATCAGGTAGTACATCAGACCCCACAAATTATAGACCTATTTCTGTACTACCTACCTTTAGTAAAATTTTTGAGAAATTAATTTTAGACCAAATGCAAAGATTTTTTAATAAACATAAATTATTACATAGCAAACAGTTTGGTTTTACAAGGGGTCGTTCAACTACTGATGCCGGCGTTGAACTATTAGGACATATTTATAATGCATGGGAAGATAAATGCGATGCCTTGGGCATCTTTTGTGATTTGTCCAAGGCATTCGATTGCGTTCTTCACGAAACGTTAATCAGGAAACTCCGCCACTACGGGATCCGAAACACTGCTCTGGATCTTCTTATTTCATACTTGAGTAAAAGGATTCAGAGCGTTGACGTTAATGGAAAAAGATCACCCGGATCTATAGTAACAATGGGAGTCCCACAGGGCTCAATTCTTGGTCCTTTCTTGTTTCTCATTTATATTAATGACTTGCCGTACCTCATAAAGGATCATCATGATATAGTGTTGTTTGCAGATGACACTTCTCTTTTGTTTAAACTTAAACGTCAGCAGTTGGTTACTGACGATGTAAATAGCGCGATCTCGAAAGTAGTCCACTGGTTCAATGTTAATAATTTGCTTCTAAACGAGAAGAAAACCAAATGCATTAAGTTTACGCTACCCCACGTAAGGCAGGTGAAAACTAATGTATTGATAAAGGGCGAGGAATTGAATCCTGAAGACAACACAGTATTCCTGGGCATAACTTTGGATGCTAAGCTTCAGTGGGGTCCACATATAGATAAATTGTCAAAAAAGCTAAGTTCTGCAGCATACGCTGTTAGAAAAATTCGTAATTTAACTGATATAGAGACTGCTCGTTTAGTGTACTTTAGCTATTTTCATAGTGTAATGTCGTACGGTATTCTATTGTGGGGAAATGCCGCCGATATTCAGACTATCTTTGTTTTGCAGAAGCGAGCTGTTCGATCAATTTATAAATTAAGTCCGAGACACTCTCTCAGAGACAAATTTAAAGAGATTAATGTAATGACTGTGCCTTCTCAGTACATTTATGAAAATCTTTTATATGCCCATAAAAATATAAAATTGTTTAAAAAATACAGTGATATCCATAATATAAATACTAGAAACAAACACAAATATGTTGTACCTACAACCAGGCTCAAGAAAATAGGTGGCTCGTTCAGATGCCAATGTATACGCTTTTACAATAAACTACCAAGCCACGTTCAAGATTTAAGCCTTAATAAATTCAAATCTTTCATTAAACGTAAGTTGTGCCAGAAAGCCTTTTATACCGTTAAAGATTATATTGAGGACAAAAAGGCTTGGGATTGAGCTGCTTCCAATTTCTGCATTTTGAATGATTTTTTTCTTTTTTATATACACATTGACATTGATGATTTTTTTTAAACAATGACATTTGCTTACTTTGTAAAGTATTATATTATTTTTTCATTGTGAATGTGAAGACGATGTGGGTCATTTTACATATATATATATATATATATATTTTTTTTTTTTTTTTTATTCTCTCTGTTCTGTTTTTTTTTCATGGTCTGGCAGTTTGAGTTATTTATGTGGCCTACCCAAATGTCCTTTCTTTGGTATTGTTCGTCGAATCGTTGAGCTCCTTAAGTCTTGAGTTGAGCTGCACGATTTTTGACAAATGCGTGCACTGACTGGACAGGTCCTCTCAATCTGTGTGGTTCTTTCCTCAAAAGACCACCTCAGACATCGATCTACATGGTCTTCATATAACCTGACCAAGATTATGTCTGGACTTTAAAAGAGACTGTGACCTCTGAGTTTGTTTCGGCCTTTCTTCTCAGAGTAGTCAGATAGGAAACGCCGACTTCATCTAGTTTTAAAAAAAACATGATTGACGTGTAAAAGTGTTTGTACAAACCTACTTACAAAATAAAAATCATTTCATTTCATATATTATTCACTCTACAGAAAAAAATGATTAGAATATTAATAAATATCAAAGATACAGACTCCTGTAAACCCCATTTTAAAGACCTAAAAATATTAACCCTACCCTGCCTCTACATATTTGAAATGTGTAAATTTGTACGAAAATATCCGCAATTCTATACCAAAAGAGGAGATATCCAAACAAAAATGGCACTTAGACATGAAAACAGATTGAACATACCCACTTCACGATTAAAAATGCACTCTTCTAGTACATTTGTTATGTCCATTAAAATATACAATAAGTTACCGGAATACATCAAAAATATAAAAAAAAATAATATCTTTATCAATAAATTAAAACAATTTCTGATACTCAAAAGCTACTACACTATTAACGAATATTTTAGCGATAAATTTCAACAACAATAAAAACTATTTTTACATACAACCTGCATTTTATTTTATTTTAAAAACACTTATAAATTTATTTTTAAACACTAAAATACCGTTAATTTAAAAATTATTATATGCTAAACTGTGCACATACATTCTACAAGACTCAATAAAATTGTAAATATTTAGTTTATTATAATTTATAGTGTTAATAATGTAAATCGTGCAATATATAAATAAAACTTAAAACCAAATACTTACTTATATAAAATATAAATACCATAAAAGCAAATGAAACTATATAATGATACTATTTTAATTTAATATTAATTTATTTTTCTATTACAAAAAGCGCCTTCATCCTCTCTCCTATTAAAATTAACTTTGCTGTGCCCGACAGGGTCCATAATTGATTCGATTTTTTTAAATACCAACTATCATTATGTACACATTATGGAATGCAATAAAGTATTGAGTATTGAGTATTGAGACGGACGGACGGACAGACGGACGGACAGACAGCGAAGTCTTAGTAATAGGGTCCCGTTTTTACGCTTTGGGTACGGAACCCTAAGAACCAACAGCAGCGGCCCGTCAGGCGATGATTAGTACTCTAGGGTTAATAATTTTTTTTTTTTTTAAACGTCAGCTCACGCTAGGAATTTCTCCTGTATTGTGGGTGCGTTAACAAACATTTAAACTCACATCCACAAACATCCGGACCCAGAACAACTACTTGTAGGTCATACAAATATTTGTTCCGTGCGGGAATCGAACCCGCAACACGCAGCGTAATTAATACCATTGAACATTATAATTAATTTGACAGATTTTCTGATGTATTTCATTTATATTTATTTACAGATACAAGGAGACAGAAAATTCGTGAAGAAAGTTTGTTTTTTTTTGTTACATGTAAGGACTCTATTTTTTAAGTAAACTTTTATTGTAATAGTTCTATCTTATTATTTTTGAATCATCAAACTCATAAATCATCCAAAATGTCCCCCCTGTAGTTTCTAAAATAGTGTAGTACTTTACTATTTTTATGTCTTATACAAATATTTCGATTGTTTAGTTTCTTCTCCCATCTTATCTCTCGGATATAGCTAGGTAATCCCACCACGTACCTTTACTATTTTTCATGTCATAGACAAATATTTAGATTTTTTAGTTTCTTTCCCCCATCTTATCTCTCGGATATAGCTAGGTAATCCCACCACTTAGCAAGTCGACCTACATATTTTCTTAAACACTAGTCATTACCCGCATCTACCGATTCATTCAAGCCACAGGTGAAACTTACAGTTTCACATTCAGCACGCGCTGCCGCCGAAGAATCTAAGCATTTTTTTTATAAGGAATGAGACGTGTATATGTTTTGGAGTGAGTGGGAAAGAGAAAGGTGATAGTTTTTGACCGAGAGCGTTGCGGAGTCGAGATGAGACGGTAATTAATTTGATCAGTACGTTGCTTACGTATGGATAGTGATGGGCTGTGTCGATGTTTTGTTACGATATTTGACTTTGATGGCCCACAGTCTGTAAATATGTGTAACTTGCATGCAATTCTTGTTTGAATAGATGCTATTCCGAATGTAGAAGCTTCACACCTCGCTTGTCGACTCTCAATTGTCACTTCTTTTAAATTAGTGTATCCTACATTGACTTTACGAATCAGTTCGATTTATCAGAATCCTTGTTCATATTTTTTCCTAATCTGTTTCAACACGTTAACCTCTCACGAAGCTGTTATCTTGAACAGCCACTCTAGATAACCTAAGTCTAGATTTATTGAAAGACTTAAAACAATAACGGTGCTAATAATCTGTCCGCCCGTTGTGACCCTTACTGAACTGACAACTATCTCGCCACCCACGCTTTTATTTACGGTTGTTGATTGTGTAGTCTCGACTTATCACTAACGGGATGCAGCAGAATACCAGCGTCCGGTATTGTACCTGGCATATGCTTTTTTTTTTTTTTGCGGATGGGAAATCATCAAATGACCCCTCCCGCTCTGGGTGAAGCGGAAGGGAGTGTCAGACTCTTACTGACTAAAACCCACCCGTGTTCCTTCCTTAGCCCTTTATGTTCCGGGCCAGCGGTAACCCTTTCGGACAATCCCGCTGACCCGGCAGGCTTCGGCCCTATGGGGCCCCTCCTCGATGCTGACATCTCTTTGAGGCACCTGGCATATGCTGAGCTGGACTCCCATTTGGTGCAACCATGAGACACACACCGCCCAGTAGTGATCGATCGTTATAGATGTATATGAGCTAGGTGTCTATGGGTCAATTTATCTATTTAATTTTTTTTCACCTTTTTTTATGTTTTTTAATACCTGTATTGTGTCTTTTGATGTTTTTTAATACCTGTATTGTCTTTTTTGATGTTTTTTAATACCTGTATTGTGTCTTTTGTTGCACTGAATAAACGTTCTATCTATCTTATCTCATCATATCACGCCTTGTTTCTCCGAAGGTATGGACAGATGTGTACTTACAGTGCCTACACCCACATTTCGCCAGTTATGTTTATCTATCAATCAATCAACTCAGCCTATCGCAGTCCACTGCTGGACTAAGGCCTCTCCCAGGCTGCGCCACAATACCCTGTCCTCCGCCTTCCGCATCCAGTCTCTCCTCCTTTAGGTCGTCCATCTAGGTGGGGGGCGTCCCAGACTATGAGTTATGTTTAAGTCCCATGTAATAGGGGGTGAGACTATTGCCATCAACCCGGCCCAAATCGAGACTCCGGGCTGCTATTGAGAAATTCCAGATAGAAAAGCCCAATAATACTTTGGCCGACCTGGAAACCGAACCCAGTACCGCATGTTCAGCAGTAGGTCGTGCAGCCAGTAGACCAACGAGGCAGTCCTTATCCGTATCGTATCGTACTTATACAGGGCTATTGGAAAGACACCAACAACCTCTTAAAAGGTCATTGTACTCATCATTATGAACAACTTTTACTATGGAACCAAACCTGAAATCGTGAAAAAAAATCAGCTGTTCCCTACATTTTGACGAGTTATACGAACATAAATGTAGGGAACAGCTGATTTTTTTTCATGATTTCAGGTTTGTTTCCACGAGCTTCCGACGATTTCTGATGGTGAGGTCTGACCTTGCCCATAGTAAAATACTGACATAAAATGGCAATTGATCGCATTTTCTTTCATTTTGATAGTTCAGCCACGTTCATTGCGTTATTTACGTTGGTGAGCAGACGAATTTATTAAACCTATGAAGCAACGGATTAGAAATATCCTTCAAAACTGTGTAACGCAATTGGGTTGCTGCTCTCCAAAAGAAGAAAAACAGTGGCTTTCATCTGTGATTCGGTGTTAAGCATGACCACTGAGTATTCATTTACCGAGTTGAATGGTTATTTCTAGAGGAATCCGTGTTGGTCTGGTCTTCGGGGGGCCTAAAAAGGCCACTATGGCAGAATCATAAAAGGATAACATAATGAACAGTTAACTGTTAATCGTATCAAATCCCATTGGTGAAGCATTTTTCAGTTATTTTTTTTGTCTGTGCTAAAATACCAATCAATCCAATCCAAATCCAATCCAATCAATCTCTTTGATTATACCTACGTAGTGCAGCGAAAAAAAGAAAAACACGGACTGTCTTCGCCATATTACGATTCATAATGTTATCCTTTTATGATTCTCCAAAGTGGCCTTTTTAGGCCCCCAGGTCTCTGACATGCTCTCACAGCTGCACCATAAAATCTGCAACAAACTTAGCGAACAGTTCAGAACATTTTGCATTTGTCCCCAAGGCTTATTTGGGCAGTTACTATACGACTTTACCTGCTAGTTAGCCACGATTTTCTCCACGGTTTCGTCGTATCGATATCGATGTGCCGTTCCACCTGTCACTAGTGCGGGGGCCGGGCGGCAGGTGCGCGCAGACGCGGCGGCGCGCCAGTCTCCCGCGGCCCTCGCTCCGACCACACGTCGCGATCACACCGCTTACTATCGACATCCCATAGACACGTGCGTGGCGCAACCCTAATCTGTTGTTCTATATGTATAAAAAAACTGTGTTGTGTTAACCCCTTACCGCCCGGAATTAAACGAACATTCTTAAAGGTAAGTTTTTTATATAACTTTTTTACAATCTCGAGTTTCGGGTATCAGTATTTGGGTTATGTTTTGGTTTCAGTGTGATAATTCAGTAATGCGTTACCAATTGGCACAATAACGTGTTTTGAACGTTCGCAACGGTGAAAATCCGCTTTTCGCTTCGCTTTTAAGTGTGTCAGTGTGTTAGCATTTTCTTCGGTGCAGAAAAAAAAAATCGGAATGTTTCACTGATTCGGCTAAACTTTCATCGAATCCGAAGTGCCTAAAATCCGCGATGCATTTGTTATTGCCAACAATGAAATAAACTATCCCACATTCTCTCCTCAGACATCAAAACACGCGAGGCGTTGTTAAAATTTATCAGCCGGCGAAGAATACGAAATTGTTCAGACGCTCGTATTTCGCGGCGGAAAGCTACATTTTGTAAACGATAAAAGATAAGGCCGGCTTGGAAAACATGGTTGTTTAAAGGCGCATACAAAAGACATCAACGCGCCACGCATGCGCAGTGGCTCCGTGTCGGTGGTAGCTGTATTTTGTACACAACCTTAGAACATGGGAAATACAATGCGGGCTAGTTATGTGCGATCTACTGATCGTAATTATGATCATGTTAATCGCGATAATTTGTTGATCTGGGAATGGGAGAAACGTTTTAATTGTTTCACTGTCTTATGAATCAGACGATCGCGAGAATATAATTTTTTTCATCATGTATAGATAGATATTATGCTAAGATAAGATTCACTCATGTAAAAGGCTATAAATGCTCTATTTATGGAGTCAATTATTCATGGGAACTGCATCGATCACCCCTTTGCAAAAAAAAAAAAAACCCCAGAAAGTACAAAAACACTTCATTGTAGCTGCTTCCGTTAATTACCTACTAATAAAATCCCTATAAAAGTCAACTTAGTTGTATATTTATACGTTAAAACTTTTTATTATATACATTATGGAAACCACATGCAATAAATTATACCACATACTTGATATCGCCTTTTCTGACGATAAAAAATGAACGAAATCGGTCGCGAAAAAAAATCTGCTGTTTTCTACATTTTGACGAGTTATGCGAACATAAATGTAGGCAACAGCTGATATTTTCGCGACCGATTTCGTTCATTTTTTGTATATCGTCACGAAGGGCGGTAACAAGTATGTGGTATAATTTATTGTACCTATACTAGCAGTGCCCCGCGGTTTCACCCGCATAAGTGTCGATCCCGTGGGAATATCGGGATAAAAACATCCTATGTCCTTTCCCAGGACTCAAACTATCTCTATACCAAATTTCATCTAAATCGGTTCAGCCGTGTAAGCGTAAAGTGGTAACAGACAGACAAACTTTCGCATTTATAATAAACTAGCTTCTGCCCGCGACTTCGTCCGCGTGAAATTTCACCCTCTTAGGGGTGGAATTACTAAAAACCCTTTCTTAGTGGATACCTACTCTTCACAAAGAGCACACCCTCCAAGTTTCATGTCTCTAGGACCAGCGGTTTGGGCTGTGTGATATATCAACAGTCAGTCAGTCAGTTTACCATTTTATATAATATAGATAAGTATGGATATGTGGTCTTGTTAAAGCTGCAATAACATTAGGCTTTATAAAATTCCGATATAAAGTTGATTTAAAGTCCAATTACCACTATTCTTTTTCTTTTTTTTCTTTTTGTGGATGGGAAATCATCAAATGACCCCTCCCGCTCAGGGTGGAGCGGGAGGGAGTGTCAGACATTATTCTCATTAATTCTTCTCACTATTATTAAGAACATTATTACACTCAATCTGTACCTAACTGTTACGTCTGTTACACTGTATAGCAAAGGCTCCTCAAACAGAGAAGACAAGAGCATTATCTTGCTCACTGCGTGGTGCCGATTTCAACCTATCCTTTTTACAGAATAGTACCGCTGATATTATTTCCAAGATGTTTCTTCACCTTACCTCAGTGGTGTTATGGCTCGATGAACTCCTAATGACATGACAGTCTGCTTCACCAATGTCAGAACCAGTGACCCAGTGAGGACTTGAGAAAACCTCGTGACACGTTGTGAAAACATTGGCCTGTTGGGTTGAGAGTGAGACTGACTAAATGTCACTTATAGACACCATTTATTATAATTAAAAACACAGGGTGACAGGGTCATGACGCGCAAACTGTAACCATGAACCCAGCACATGTCCTGTATTCTAGACCCCCTAGGAGGCCTAACGCAGGGGTCCAGAATCATGTACTGAATAACACTTGTACACTGTATAACTTGATATAGCTCTGGATCGTAACTTGTTCCTGAAAACATCCTGGGGGCAATCAAAAGTAGAATCACTACATAATTTCTATTTCACAACATACTTGACCATCCAAAAAAGCATCGCCAAAGTTCAAAAGTGCACAATTCACTCGAAAGGCGGAAACGGCTCAATCGATTCACCTAATCGATTGAAATAATCGATCGAACTGTTAATTGAATTAATCAACCGATTGAAAAGCGAAGATTGTGGTATTAGATATCTGTTTAACTTGTTTAGCCAAGACCAGTCAGTTATTATGTTTACTCTTGACTGGTTCTAGTTCTAGTAAATAAAGTCTCGCTTTTAATTACTTGTTGGTTAAAGGGACTTATTATAATGCTATTTGATTCAACATTCTTCCATAGATGGTGTAGAGATAGTCCCAAAGTACTAAACTTAGGTATACCGAAGTTTAGTACGGTATTCCTAAGTTTAGTATAGAGCACGATGACCACTCAAAAGATTTGCTGAGCGAGCCTGTTTCACAAAGTTTCGATTTCACTGTGTCCGAAAAGGGACCGCTTACTTATTTAACAATGAATTAAGGATAGGAACAGAATGTTTAGGTACGAAATTACTTCCCTGAGAGAAAAGTTAATCTGGAGTTATATGGAGGTGCAAAACATACCATTAGCACCCTTAGTCACCATCTGCCTAGCATTTCCAAACTATGTTGGTGTCGACTTCCAGTCTAATCGTAGCTCAATACCAGTATCTTACATGGAGCGACTGCTTATCTGACGTCCACAGCCTAGTTACTGAGTAACACGACACCCCGCATTTACCCCCCGTATTTTCTTTCTTTCTTTTGCTTGCTTGCTTAAATTAAGTGTCACTCTGTATTTGTGTACTTACCTTTTTATGTCAAATAAAATTTATTATTTCCTTTATTTAATTAAATATCACATATAAATTATATTTTTAAATATTAGAATATAGAAAATAAAAAAAACATTTAAAAATATAAAAAATAGTAGCCCACCGGTATCGGGAACAGGGTCCAAGCTACCGGCGGTCAGGGCTCCAGAGAGAGGAACCTCTTAACAATGCGGGCCGTGTCCAGAAGTACCGCTTTCTGAATCAAGCCCTTGATCCTTGATTATTATTATTATAATATTATTTTCCTTGGTAAAACTGGCTGCCAAAATGGTCTATGACAGCCGTGAAAAACGGCTTTTTGTGCTTTCCGAAACACGGAGGGGGGTCATTATGAATCGATGGTCACGGACGGACCCGACTTTAGCAACATAGCTTAACCACGTATCACCCTTAATGAAGTGAATAAAACTCAACAGGCAGCAGTGCGGGCTGCAGCTGACCTGTTGTGAATGTTTAAACAGTGCAACTCGGTTGAGCGTCTATTGGTTATGGACATCGTGCAGCATTTTTTTTTTTTTTGCGGATGTGATATCTTCAAATGCCTGTGATAAGGTCTGTCGTACTTTATGGGTCTGAATGCTGGGCTGTGAAGAAGACGGATGAAAAAAGATTGCATGCAGCGGAGATGAGAATGTTGAGATGGATGTGTGGAGTGACGAGAATGGATAAAGTAAGAAATGAGTATATAAGAGGAAGTTTGAAAGTGGCGCCAGTGACAGAAAAGTTGAAAGGAAATCGTTTGGCTTGGTATGGGCATGTGATGAGAAGGGATGAAACGCATGTGACTAAAAGAGTGATGAATATACATGTTTATGGATGGAGAGGGAGAGGAAGGCCGAAGAAAAGATGGATGGATTGTGTGGGGAATGATATGAAAGAGAAGGGAGTTAATGATAGCGTGACGGTTGACAGGGGAGAATGGAAGAAGAAAACGTGTTGCGCCGACCCCAAGTAACATGGGATAAGGGCAGGAAGATGATGATGATATCATCAAATGCCCCTCCCGCTCTGGGTGGAGCGGAAGGGAGTGTCCGACTCTAACTGACTAAAACCCACCCGTGTTCCTTCCTTAGCCCTTTATGTTCCGGGCCAGCGGTAACCCTTTCGGACAATCCCGCTGACCGACATCGTGCACCTAACATGAACATAGCGGTATTTCGGTTTTGGAAGATTCCTTGGGAACGTGTCGTGCGTGTACCTATAGAAGTTCAAAAACTAATTATATATTGGCTGAATGTTATTGTATAAGTCAATAAACTGTCTATAAAATATAACAGTGTCGAAGATCAGCTGCTGTTTCTGCTAAAACATCTGCCTTTCCCCCCTTGTTAGTAAGTTTCATTGGTGTTAACTTATTACATACTAGCTTTTGGCAGCGGCTTCGGCCGCATGGATGTTTGAAATTGTTCCACGGGAACTTACTACTGGGATAAAAAGTACCATATTATGCGTTAATCCAGGCTACAAACTATCTGTCGGTATCTGTGTGCCTTTTTCATCCAAACATTTCATGCAAATCCGTTCAGCCGTTTTTGCGTGTTTGAGTAACAAACATCCAAACATACAAACTTTTACATTTTTAATATTAGCAGGAATATTAGGAATACTTAAGTTTGGCGTAACAAGAAAACTTGGTATCAGTAAAAAGTAAGTTTAACATAATTATAAGTAATGTTTAAAATAATCAACAGCAAAAAACTCTAAGCAGGTGCCCCAAATAACGGCTCTGAAATTAGATTAGATATGAATCTAATGACTTAACCTGTAATTATTTAAACTCATAATTATTTATTTAGATTTCGGTTACCTACTTAAATGCCGCTATTCCGTAGTAACATTAACTCTTCTGTGTAAAAAGTGAAGTGCGTGCAATGGGCTTGATTTTTTATGCTTAAAGTGCTTGAATGATATTTTGAATACAATTGTTGTTATTTGTACAAGTTTAGTCTAACAAAAAAGATAGAAGGTAGAGTTTGTACTTATTCAAATGGCATATCCTAGCATATTCAGCCTATAATGTTCCCACTGCTGGACACATGCCTCCTCACTGTGAGATGAGAGGGAATAGGCTGTAATACATGCGGGTGAAATCGGACTGTGGATGAACTTACATGGCATAAAAACCAAGCGGATAGACCCCAACACTAACATTTGATTGTGCTTATGACTTATGAGTTTAGTTAAAGGTTTTCTTGGATCCCACGAAATTACCTCTCAAGCTCCGCTAATGAGACACAATAATTCATTTTCTATTGTATCATGCTACATAGGGTACGCATGGAGCTTGTCCGGTTAAAAGCTAGTTCAAAATAAATTCAGAATTTAACTCTAGCATACGGTATACATTAGTCGAATGCCCTTTATGGATAAAACCCTGGAATAAACAGACAAACGCTAGAAGAATAAACATGTAACTTTGAAAATAACCCGGAAATTACCATAGATACCTAATAGGTATAGGTACCTCTATCTGAGAATGAGAAATTTATGCAAAATAAATGTTTCGTAGCCTTTCCTTAGATAGTACCTCACTGCTCTATTGTAAGAATAAATTCGTTACCGACCCGACCTGTTAACAGAATAATTAATTTTATTAATAAGAGGTTCAATCATTTCATCGCCATATGCTCTAATCATACCTTCATTCATTTATGGAAAACTTGCATATGCCCCTTGAGTTGTAGTGTAGGTAAACCTTCATGATTTTTATCTTTGTGTAAGGTTTCATTAATGATATCAACATAAGGATTTTTTTCTGTATCTACCTAATTTTTTCATTGATACCAATTACATAATCACCCATGTTCGCACTTCTGGGATATAGGCCTCCTTTCGGTGAGCGGGAGAAAAAAAAAGTATTTATTGCGACTCGTACAGGAAGATCACAAACTAAACTAAACACAGTAAAAAATAAAATAATAAATAATATAAAAAAATGTAACAAAAAGAAAAATGAAACAAAGTCCTATACGAGGCCAAAAGGGAGGGGGCCGTAATCCAACACGCGGGCCCAGAGCGAGTTGGTAATTTATATAATTTGTTTTTATTGGGATACAATACGGTCGATGAATATGGCTGGTCAGAACGACATTATATAATCAAATGGTCAGAACATAGGCTCTCCGAACTTCCGCGCATGTTCTCTCACTCGCCTTATGTCACATTTGGTTCCTAAATAACGTTGCAGTCTTCTGCGCAAAATTCGGACCGGCCATGAGTCATTGGCCGTATTGTACTATAGGATTCAAGAATATGACTAACAAAAATGTGGCCGAAGAACTAAGGAGCCGTATTTTCAAGTAGGTATTAATGCCATCTTTCCGGTATGAAAAAGGGATGGTGCTATCGGTCATGTATTGCTCCGTCTCTCTCTCACACTGGAATCACAATGTCATTACAAGTACAATGTCATAAAGGGAAACGTCAATGTCATAAGGTTACCGCGTGGGCCGGAACATAAAGGGCTAAGGAAGGAACACGGGTGGGTTTTAGAAAAATTGATTTCCCATCCGAAAAAAAAATTTTAATGTCATACATAATACGGCACCAGTTTGGGGAAAACTGAAAGAGCTGTTCAGAATTTTAGAACTTTCCTAATTGATGAAAGTCTAAGCCAATGATGCTTTCCTGATGGATTCGTGAGGCCACATACACACCGTTTTTTAATAGGATTGTATGCTATCTACAGGGTTGTATCTGTTACCTTATTGCACCAATCGGTAGATACTTATTGCTTCTGCGTGCAGTAATAAATGCTTGTACTTGAAAGTGAATTCTCGTTTGCATTAAAAGTGATATTTTATTAGGCTGTAAAATAAATAATTTCTAGACCATAAAGATAAACACATCCTGTAGTATAGATTATAAATAAAGGTACAGCCGACTGAACGGCAGAGGTAACAAATCTAGAGTCTAGTGACTAGACTTTCCAGTATAAGCTTGCCTCGTAGGTATTCTTTTGAAACTCCGTACTACGCTAGGACAGCTCAGGCTCAATGTGTTCGTTCAACTGTACTCATGGCTACCTACACATCAAGCTATACATTTCCAGTTTTAGCTGAACTCGCATTTATACAATGCGAGGTTTTTCGTACAATCAGCTTATAAGTACTGGTTATGTATAGCTTGATGTGTAGCCGTGCGTACATGATTAGATAATCTGTAGGTAGCTTACAATTTACTAAAACGTAAGTACTTGATCCGTAGACACTTTTGATGTCTTTAGTCAGGTATTTTAAGGTCAAATGCGCAAAGTAATAAAATTTTGTTCACGCGACTTCTTGCAATGCAGCGGTTCCATAGCCAATATGACGTTTGTATCATGGCACTAAATCGAGACTATCTGATGATAACTGTTCATTAGTGTTTATGCCCAATAAAAAGCTTCTGACACCTCACCGCAATATCTGTCTGTCTATCCGATAATGGGATTATAACTCGAAAACCACTTATCCGATTTATGTGAATTTCTTAATTTTATTGGTTCTGGCTAGGTGTAAGTACCTAGATTTATAAGTCTTTTGTAGCGTGGTAATGGCGTTACACTCTAGCAGTAGCAATCTAGCAATGCTTTCATTTTGACAGTTCGACAACATTCATTGCGTTATTTACGTTGTTAAGCAGACGAATTTTAGAACATATGAAGCTTTGGATTAGGGTGCTGGTCCAGCTAGTCTATAACTTAGGGCCGGATTCTCGAACGAAAAGTAACGCAAAATTAATGTGACAAATTGTGACGTACGTAAACTACTGTGATTGGTTGAATGATTTAATCTCATCACCTATCAGCCTGCCCGCGCGATGACAACAGGGGGCCTAAAAAGGCCACTTTGGCAGAGTCATAAAAGGAAAACATTATGAATTATAATGGACAGTTAACTGTTAAGTTAATCGTATCAAATCCCAATGGTGAAGGATTTTTCTTAAATTTTTTTTTGTCTGTTCTAAAATATCTTTGATTAAACCTACGTAGTGCAGCGAAAAAAAGAAAATACGGACTGTCTTCGCCATATTATGATTCATAATGTTATCCTTTTATGCTTCTGCCAAAGTGGCCTTTTTAGGCCCCCTGATAACTGTTTCACACTCGACAGAAGACCGTAAAATATTTCTGTCTGAGGTATTTATTTATTTACATATAGGTACGTACTTTATTATACACCAGAAAATACATAGCAAAAATACAATTATTATCACTAAAAACACAATGCGCGGCCTTATCGCTTTCTGCGATCTCTTCCAGGCAACCTTGCGATATTTGTAAATTAAACTTTATTGTAAAAAGTTCTAAGTTTACAATACAAAATTATACTAATTTGATGTTCCACAAATACATTGTTAACAATAAAAACGTAGGTAATATACAGACGTTGCTGTTAACATATAACTAGTCTTCGAACTCTCACTCGCTTGCGAAGTCAGTCAGTGGGAATAATGGGTGGGTTCCGTATGTTTTTTTAATAGTATTTAGTTTCAACTTGAGTTGATAAAAAAAGCCATAACCTAATTGGTAAATATGAATGTTGTAACGTGTTTATATAATTCATATTCCTCTGTATTTATAAGCGTTGTTAAAAGTTAAGTAATTAGCGTTTGATTACTTTTTTTGACGTTTAAATGTCTCTTAACTTTAAGCAACACCTATAAATAAGAAGTAACTTTTTAAGAACAGCATTTTGTATCATCAAACAGTACCGTACGACCTGAATTAGATTTCTTTAAAAATACCTAACTTACAGCTACCGTATTGTTGTCTCCAAGAAATTGCCTTTGACATTCAAAAACACACATTAAAAGAGACATGCATTTATTTACATTTTCCAGCCAACAACATTCATAACTCCTAATTAAATATTACCAAACCCAATTTACATAAATATTTTCATCAATATTTTATTCACTTTCCATAAAAACATGTCACACAAAAATCTATACTATATATAATATTATAAAGCTGCAGAGTTTGTTTGTTTGTTTGTTTGAACGCGCTAATCTCTGGAACTACTGGTCCGATTTGAATGATTCTTTTAGTGTTGGGTAGTCCATTTATCGAGGAAGGCTATAGGCTATATAACATTACGCTACGACCCTTAGGAGCCGCGCAGCGTGTGACACCGCGGGGAACAGCTAGTCAATAATAATTAAAAATCATAACCATCCACGGGCCCCTAAATATTGCGGTGCGGCTTCGAGCTAGCGGAATTCCATAAAATCATGATTAATTTATTAATGATATACTGCTCATCGCCGCGCTCTCTCCTCTAAATGGGGCTTACGCTTCGGTGGCCCGGCCGTATCCTCGTCAGAAACAGTATGTGTTATAAGTCTACGGATTATTACTGTTTGACACCTCGGATTTGGGACCAGGCGGGGTAATTACGTAACACACTATCAGTAGCAATGGATTTCATTTTGACAGTTTAACAACATTCATTGCGTCTTTACGTTGTTGAGCAGACAATTTTTTTCGAACATATTGTAGCGATATAAAAAGGAAACACAATCTTCGCCACTTAAAAACGTATAATTTTGTATAAAAAATAACCGACTGTAACAAAAAAAATAACAAAAACTGATATAAAAAAAGTAAAAAACTTGTGTCGATACTTCTGGCGGCTGATATCAAAATTTTAAAGCAAAAATTACTACTTGAGGTTTTTGTACTTTGAATTATGTTTCAAAATTAGATAGATTACGCGTCGAGTTTAACTGCAGTTGCAACTGAAATTCAGGAGGGATTTATCAGATATTATTTTCTTTTATTGATTCTTTTGACTTATATTATTGTTGTTTTATAATTGTTTCGTGTACTAACTTTAAATGCAGAATACTACAGGTTTTATATCTTTCGTTCGTGATTAGTGCTACGCGATCGTAGGGAAATTTCAGTTGCAACTGCAGTTGAACTCGACGCGTAATCTATCTAATTTTGAAATTTAATTCAAAGTACAAAAAATCTTAAGTATTATTTCCGTTTCTTTATATATTTTGATATCAGCCGCCAGAAGTATCGACACAAGTTTTTTACCTTTTTTTTATATCAATTTTTGTTAATTTTTTTGTTACATTCGGTTATTTTTTTTATAAAGCTAAATTATACGTTTTTAAGTGGCGAGATTGTGTTTCCTTTTTTATATCGCTACAATATGCAGCAATGGATTAGCAATATCCTTCAAAGTCATTCAGATTGAGATTGATAGTTAGTTACGCAATTATGGTGCTGAACAATCATTTAAGAGCGTTTACGCCGTACGGCATTGCATACAAACTTTCAAGCACTTGTTTTTCGAACATATGTAGCAATGGATTAGCAATATCCTTCAAAGTCATTCAGATTGAGATTGATAGTTAGTTACGCAATTATTACGCCGTACGGCATTGCATACAAACTTTCAAGCACTTGTTTTTCGAACATATGTAGCAATGGATTAGCAATATCCTTCAAAGTCATTCAGATTGAGATTGATAGTTAGTTACGCAATTATTACGCCGTACGGCATTGCATACAAACTTTCAAGCACTTGTTTTTCGAACATATGTAGCAATGGATTAGCAATATCCTTCAAAGTCATTCAGATTGAGATTGATAGTTAGTTACGCAATTATTACGCCGTACGGCATTGCATACAAACTTTCAAGCACTTGTTTTTCGAAATGAACTGATTTTAATGAAACTTCATACGCATAAGCCGGATACAAAGGTCTAAAAGAACATTTTCGAAAAATAGTGTTACAGCCGAATTAGACCTATTTTAAATTTTGCATAGAAACAGGGATTTCCAGTTATCTTTTTTTAAATAAGACATTTCGAAAATGTTCTTAAGTAACTTTTAAGCCAGTTCAGTTCAGTAGATTTTGCGTGAAAGGGTAAAAAACATCCATCCATCCATGCATCCTCGCAAACTTTCGCGTTTCTACCTAATATTAGTAGGATTATGTAGTAAATAGTAGGATTTTTTTTGTTATGTATTTTCTGGTGTACAATAAAGTAGGTAAAGGTATATAAATTAGGTATATAAATAAATAAATAGATTAGTATTCCCGACATATTTTGTTTTTGACACTCCAGTTCAGACATGGGTCTCGGACCGATACGAGTCGAGATACGAGATTTGAGTCCTGTTGTGTTTTTCAAAATTCATCAACTCACTGGATAATTTTTATTCGAATAGCAGTTCAGTCACATCTAACCCTAAAATGTTTGTGCTTAAGGTGAAAGCGCCAGGGTAGCCCGCGAAATTCAATTTTTTTTAGGTTTTTTGCAATTTGCTGGTCAGTATTAAGTTTTACGATGATTGAAATATGATTCGCGGCCGTAACAATTATGTATTTACAGAATTATAATCATTAAAGTCGTCAACACAACTCTCTAAGACCATGTAATCCCCAAGAATGACTATTTCATGAAATCTTGACATTTGGGGAATACCATGGTCTTAGAGAGTTGTATTGATGACTTTAATGATTATAATTCTGTAAATACATATTTGTTACGACCGCGAATCATATTTTAATCAACGTACAACTTAATACTGACCAGCAAATTGCAAAAAACGTAAGAAAATTTGAATTTCGCGGGCCACCTTAGAGCTTCCCCCTTAACATGTGTCGCTTTTACCATTTCGCTATCATTCTCCCATTCTCGTACACTAAAACGTTCTTATAGTCATGCATGTTTTCTCAAACATGCTCTAGATAAACCCAACAAAAAAAGCTATTTAAATCACCTTCAAACAAGCGACACAGTCGAGTAAAGCACGTTCAAGCAAGTAAACGTTTCACAACATCGTTTCTCGTACAGTAACCGCTACCGTTCGGAATGAGACGTGCAGCTCGGTCCGAAACTAGCGGTACACGAGAATAATTAGTAGGCATTATACTTAAGAGCCTATACTACCTCAAATGGCTTAGCATGATCCTCCGTTATGTCGAAAATTCCGCAGCATTAATTTTGAAATAAATATATGCTAAAGTTGAGGATTAATGTAAGGTCTTATGTTAGACGAAAACACGATTCCATAAAATTTTCTCGATAGAAAAAAATTCCAAAGTTACCTCCAAACCGAACAATAAACCGCTGGTATTCAAAAAATACTTCAAATTAGATCATGAAACTTTGCATACTAACTGAACTAACTATAAAGCAGGTCTTATGTTAATTGGTTTTTTTGAATTACCTTTATTTTCACCGTAAAAAGCAAATACCTAAACTATTGGCGCTGCCTCCCGCCCAGCACCGCACTCTGTCTCGCTTTCACACAGTCCGCGAGCAGTATCGTGCGAGCGAGATAAAGAGTGAATTTTAGCTGAGGTAGTATAGGCTCTTAAACACGACACGTGCTGTATGTGTTACGGGTGTTTCTTTGATTAATGGGTTAATAGGATTCTCAGTGGCGTAACCATAGGGTGGCATTGGCGCAAAATGGCCCGAGAGGGCCATGAGCACAGGAGGATCCTAACATAAGTTTATAAATGCAAGTTTTTTTTGAAAATGTGCAACAAAGGACATCATTCAGGTTTCGAACATTTTGTACCTTTTTCCCATTGTTTGTCTAATTTTTTGGACAGGACCTCATTCTCAGCAGTAGCGTTTGCGACCACTAGACCAACGAAGTAGTCAGGTGTTAAATGTTTTAGGGGAAAATATGAATTCTAAGCGGAGAAGTCGCGGAAAAGTGCTATTAAAAAAATACTAAGTATAACGTTGGTTCTTCTTTACATTGAGGGAGGGCCCCATCCCTTGAATTTGCCACGGGCCCCGGTAAGGTATAGTTACGCCACTGAGGATTCCCTTTCTAATATCCTTAATGAAGTTGGTTGATTAAAGTGCCTGATTCTTATGTGACACTGACCGTTCTTTGTTTGGGTTAAATTACTAGTTAATATTAATTGTACTGAACTGAGTTTGACAACTGGCACTGGGCCCGCGCGGTGGATTACGGCCCACTCCCTCTCACAGAGAGGCCTGTGTCCCTGTGTAGGCTGATTATATACTTCTTGGATAGGCTCAGTCTTGTTTTGGTCTTTTACAAGATCAAGAAATTTAAATCTTTTGGAAACGTTAACATTTTTATGTAGGTATTTTTGATGATTGTTTAGGGGGCTTCCGATTATAGAGCTAAGAATTAAAGTACCTATTCCGAATTTCGCAAACTACGCTCATCATTTGTTTAGTATAGGGATGCTTGGGGGCCGTACTTAAGTTCTTTAATTTTCTACGTCACATCCGGAATTTGGATAAATGATTACCTATTCTTTCATTTCTTTAGTTTAGACTGGATGCAGAAGGCGGAGGACATGGTGTTGTGGAGCAGCATAGGTGAGGTCTGTGTCCAACAGTGGACTGCGATAGG
This sequence comes from Oligia latruncula, assembly GCA_948474745.1. Lineage (NCBI taxonomy): Eukaryota > Metazoa > Arthropoda > Insecta > Lepidoptera > Noctuidae > Oligia > Oligia latruncula. Next base: position 5,618,407 of record OX419693.1, on the reverse strand, counting down.
CTGAATTGATTGAGTCGAGTCTCACTCAGGTCTTCAGGGGATAAAATAACGATAATTATGTACTTAGTTAATTTTGTGTTCAATAACAGCTACATCATGAAAATTCAAGTTGATCTTGGTTGTCATTTTATGCGATTTCACTGTTGAAAGTACTACTACGAACAAGATGGTGGGTGATTACATTTGCATAGTTTCACCCGTTTCGGTGCCTACTCGTGCATGATAAAATCTTGTAAATCTTTATTGAAGTTTCACACTGCCACTGCACTGCTTTTGACTTTAAAATATTCTTGAATAATTAAAAAACTGACCAAGTGCGTGTCGGACTCGAACACGAAGGGTTCCGTACCACAAGGCAAAAACACCGAACAAAACACGTTTGTGTATGGGAGCCCCCCTTAAATATTTATTTTAATCTGTTTTTAATATTTGTTTTTATAGCGGCAACAGAAATACATCATCTGTGAAAATTTCAACTGTCTAGCTATCACGGTTCATGAGGTACAGCCTGGTGACAGACAGGTCTTAGTAATAGGGTCCCGTTTTTACCCTTTGGGTACGGAACCCTAAAAACATCCGGGTAACGACTTCTGTTGTTAGTAGGTACCTATGTAGCTAATTAAGTAAGTAAAAGTTACCTGTATCATTCTGCAGTTTAATCAACTTTGAATCTTGTAGGTGTATTTTTTATATGATTCTATGTACCAGGCATTTATCGCAAGAGGTTTTCCTGTTCCAAATACGAGCCTGATTTGGGCATTCTTAAATAAATTGAAAAATGCTAATTTAATAGGTCTCGCGTCTTATCTTGAGTCTAGATAGGTACAACAAAAACTCGCTAACATTACCTATCAACAAAAAACTTTAGTGAATGAATAGAATTTCAATAGGTTTTGAATGAGGCTGTTACTCATTCGGAACCTTCTTACAGTCCAAGTTACAAAAGACAAAAAAAAAGGTTTATTCAATTTAACGACCAGCACTAATAAGATAAATTGTAACAAAATGTCGCAAAACAAATCGTCAAATCGCAAGGTGTACGACAAATATACCGTAAGGCTGTAACTAGAGAACGCGTAGAAGCGACACGGGTCAAATATGTCACATGCTTTATTGCGTGAAATTAATCTGATAAGGGAATTTACAACAAATCTACGCATTACCACGTCTGTTATCTGTGTCTGGATATATTTGCATACACCATACACCCTTCTTGTTTCGTTTATCTGTAAAGCAGGCATACCGATCAAGCGCAGGAGCATACGTATGTAAATCCTACCAGTCCAGGAAATATTGACTGTTATTTATTTGGAAAACATTCTAACATAGACACCAGTAATGTAGCCAGCATTTTAAATTTACGTTCGGCGTCAGATTTCATAACGATTATTTCATAAAAAACATTGCCATTTACTGCATTTTATGTCGCTGAAGAGAAAATCGAATGGCATATAACAATCACGGTGTAGGTAATTCATACACGTCACTTGTTAATACAATGATAATGAATTGAACGCGTAAACACGAAATCTAGAAAAACGTTGCCGACGATTTCAAAGGTTTTTCTGTGTGAACGAGTTAATAAAGCTACCTTTGTCGCTAATGACGATAAATTGCAATGCTCGGTCTAGATGAAGAAGAATTGGCTTTTTGTTGAAATTTTTTGCGTTTGGTGATGTCATTATAGGACTTCGTCACGCGATTTTCGAAATGAAAAAGGGTGATCCTCATAAAACGAATTTATAGTACCTAATTAACTGGGAAAGCAGCAAATTATCTACTTTAAGGTTTGATAACTGTAATGATTAGGTACAGTTGCCTGACGATACTTAATGATGATTGCCTTATTCTCGCCCTGTCTGTAATTGTTAGACTAACTCGGTTGTCGCTGAAAACCAGCGCTGGGGCTCTGTCTCGCTCGTATAGGGTCTTAGCAGTAGGTATGTTGAGCGATGGCCGTTTTGCGTGCACGTGACGCAAATTTTCCCCCCAACTTGTTATTTTTGTGTTGTGTTCTTTTTACCCGACTGCGGCGAAGCCCAAAAGGAGGGTTATGTGTTTGACCTGTATGTATGTATGTATGTATGTCCGTTTCTTTGTTCCCTCGTAACTTCTAAACGAATGAACGGATTTGGATAAAATTAAATTATACGTCTTTAGATTTGTCTTGGTAGCGCGAGTGTCACTGGCTACATTAAAATTAAAAACAAAGTAAAATGGCGGATTTAGGGTGCCATATTGTGGAGTTCGAATTTTTTTTTCTTCTTATACCATCGAGTGAAATATCAAAATTAAGGGTTTTAAAAGGTGATTACAAAAATATATACAACTTATATGGTTAAAAGTAATTAGTAGTGACAAATCGTAAAAAACACGTTAAATAAAATAATTATTACATCTTTCAAATTTGTAAACTAAAAATTTGAGTTTGATAATATGTATAATAAAAAAATGGTATGGGTCCCGCCTGCTTCCAACTTTAATTTAATTTAAAATGGCCTTGTTTTTAGCTTTTTTTTAGCTTTTCAGTTTTTTTTAACTTAATTTTTTTACCGCAGTCGGGTTTTTTAGTTTTTTTAATTAATTGTTTTTTTATGCGTCATGTTTAACGCAAATAAACATATTTTCTTTCTTTTTATCTATTTAATTTATCATGCAATTAAATCTTGACATACTTACCTACACTCAATAAACGCCTATCAACTCAGTTTAAAGTTACTGAAACATCACAGAATCTTGCCGGCTCTATTCCACTCATAAGCCATAGGTAAGTCCAGCGGACCAAGACATTTGAAATTAAAAAAATAACGGCAGTGTGATCTTATAAACAATTGTTCTGATTCTCTTCGGACGTTAATGCAACATTCATTGCTCTCATTATCCAATGGCGTACTCTTTATGATTACTACACGATTATCACGCCGTCTGGGAGGTAAATTTTACACAGTTTTGTTCAACATGTTTTGATGTAGATATTTACTTATTGTGTTTTAAGATAAAAGATCTGTGTATGACTAAATGTTGTGACTAATTGTTTTACTTGTAACCTACATTTTCGACACTTGAGTGTGTAGTAGGTACAGTCAGCAAGAAAAATCGATTAACACTTCAGTTTTTTCAATCTCGGTTATTGAGCAATATATTTGTTCAAAATTGCAGCAGAAGTACAATGCAATTTTGAACAAATATTTTGCTCAATAACTGAGATTAAAAAAAAAAACGACTTTTGTTGCTGACCAATAATAATTACCTATTATCCATGTGAAATAAAGCGGTGATTCAGATATTGTAACTTCTAATTTAATAAAAATGAAAGAGACAAGTCCTGCCTCGCTTTAATGGATATGTTACGGCTAAAGATGGGTGTGAACATAAACTTAAGATTAGCCGGCTAAACTTAGGTTTATCTTCGAGAAGCGGCTAAAGTTAGTTTCTTCTATCTTTAGCCGGCTAAACTTAAGTGTAACTGCAGGCCCTTGGCTAAAAATGTAGAAGGAAATGAAAAAGGAAACAATGTAATAATGTTTACTATTTTGACACGAAAACTTTTTGGTTTGGTTACTTTAAATCCTTTACACAGAAATAGGGGACAGTGAGCGAAGGGCACCCCGAGGTTAGGTTACTTTAAACCCTTTACACAGAAATAGGGGCCCCGCGAAGCGGGGCTCCGTCGACATAGGATGCAAGAGCGAGCGAAGGGTACCCCGTTTAGCGTTTCGAGATTGTGCGACGCCGACATTGCAAGTACGTGCAATCAACCGCAAGGAAAGATGACGCAATACTAAACATAAACATTGCCACGTGTGCGCGCATTGTCTCCCCATCGCCCCCTCAAGCCCTCCTCCGGCCCGGCGCGTCCAGCGAATACATTTTTAGCCGTTTCGTTTCAGTTAATGTGCACATTAGCCGGCTAAAGATGGAATAACATGACACAACCTAACATGATATCGAACTTTAGCCGCTTCTCGAAGATAAACCTAAGTTTAGCCGGCTAATCTTAAGTTTATGTTCACACCCATCTTTAGCCGTAACAGATATACATACAGAGTGACAGGGACATCGACGGGTAAACTGTAACCATGAATTCAGCGCATGATTCTAGACACGTAGACTACTGCAGAAATTTTTCGTCAGTTACCAAAAAACAAAAGTCTGCTGTTTCATAGAAAAGTACAGCCTACGCGGTCCAAATGGAACACCATTTTTGTTTTAAATAACCGCCGACTCATTTCAACGCAGTGAGATCGAATCATGTGCTGAATTCATGGTTACAGTTTGCGCGTCAGTGTTCCTGCCACCCTGTATTAATCACCATCATCTGTCATCAGACAATTACCTGAAATTGCAGCTTTAAAGAAAATTACCTACTTTCAAAATGCAAATACTCCCTACCACCGCCAAACGAACTTGACCAAAAAATCGGACTACCTCAGGAATCACAAGCATAAGTATGTATACACTTGGCTTTATTCAAAGGCAATTTTCTCCTTTATTTTTGAATGAAATTTTATGTTATTACGAACATAGTACATATTTTCGAACCCATAGGTGTCGTATTTCAACGTTGCATTCGTCATTTCACGAAAAAATCGCAATTGAAAGTTGCCAAGTGTTGACATATTAGTGCTCGTGACTGTACATACGGTCTTTCAAACTAAAAAAAAGAATGTCTAAAATCGGTTTACAAATGACGGAGTTCTGAGGTAACAAACATAAAAACCTCCTCCTTTTTTTGAAGTCGGTTAATAAAATGGGAATTGTCATGTCAAACATTCACAAGAAAGACGCCGATATTTTGGGCACACATGCATTATGCATCATTATTTATTCTTATAACTGTAAAACAATGCTTTGAGTTCGAATGTCCCCATGATCGATTGGGGCATGTTGTGAAATAAATACGACGTTATGTTGCGTACTTTCAACGCTACTGTGTTTTGTCGTGACTTAGCTTGTCTGGCTCCGGTGGAATCTTGTGCTGTGATCTATATTATATGACATGCGAGGGAAGAAAGCCTTTTTAAAGTGTGAGAATGTGTGCTAAAAGTCCAAACAATATATCTATTTGGTTTTAAAATTAAATAAATTATGTAATCGTTGAATACATTTTATTATGGAAACATTATCTCTATTAGAATCTGCCTGCCTGTCATTCCACCTGATGCTAAGAATTTCCACATCAGCTTTACCTACCTAAGTTTTCACAGTGATATTTTTACAAAATGGATCGACTGGGAGAGGACTCTAGTTTTTCCCAAAGTATTTGGGATGTCAACCGAAATCGTAAATAAAATACCTAAAAATAATAACAAATGTTTGATAGTTGTACACACCTTGGTACTTACATATTTTTGAATATTAAATACCATAATTTATTAGTACTTACCTAAAAGTTAGATACGTCTTTCTGCCACCTCTGTTTATGGCATCAATACTTCATCATTTGCCTCCAGCGCATCTTAATTAGAAAATTAATCAAAATTAACAAAGCTTAGAATAATAAATTGAAAATCATTAATTTTTTAATTGAAACGTTGTCTGCTTAATGAAGTGGAAATCAATCATCGGAAACAGTGCGGTGGGAAAAGCAATCTTTGTTCTTAATTAAAAATAAGTTAAACTCATTAATTATCTAATGTAATATATTACAATGAAAGAAGCATGAATGAAAAGAATGTATATTTGAATAATAATATAACGTTTGTTGTATTGATAACTTTTTAAGCGGGACGCAGGAAAACCTTAGTCCATTTATTTGAAAACTAGCTTTTGGCGGCTACGCCAGCGCGGAAATCGGAAATTATCCCACGGGAACGTACTACCGGGATAAAAAGTATCCTATGTGTTAATCCAGGTTATAAACTATCTGTGTGTCAAATTTCATCCTAATCCGTTCAGTAGTTTTTGCGTGAAAGAGTAACAAACATACATCTATCCATCCATGCTCACAAACTTTCGTTTATAATATTTGTAGGATACTAGGATAATTATCTTACAGGATATCTCGGGTCCGTGGCTAAATAATAACAGCCGCACAGGTCGATCGATCAGGTTAAGCTACGCTTACCGCGGTTGGTCTGTGGATGGGTGACCATCTTAACATACAGTGACCCCTCCATGCCTCGGGAAGCACGTTAAGCAGTTGGTCCCGGCTGTCATTCGTGGATGTTTGACAGCCGTTACGGGTAGTCAGAAGCCCGAAAGTCTGACAACCAGTCTTACCAAGGGGTATCGTATTACCCAGTAACTGGGTTGTGGAGGTCAGATAGGCAGTCGCTCCATGTAAAATACTGGTATTCAGCTGTATCCGGTTAGACTGGAACTGGTTGGGAAAAGGCTAGGCGGATGATGAGTAGGATATCTTACTGGTACATGAAGTGGCGATGTTAAATCTAAGATCAACGATACTGATGATACTGTGTTCTTCATAAAGAAAATGCTGTAACTACTTTTTTAATTTTCTACAATAGGCTCTACATGTGATGGAAATAAGAGTCAGTGGCTTTGCAAAGCAGAAGGACGTAGGATAATAATTATAAAAAAAAAAAATCTGGTTTTATATGTGAAAACATTCTGACAAAAGTTATTTTTTTCGCTCTTCATGAGTTTTGCCAATTAAAGCGTAAATAAACAACAATTATTTAATAGCTGTGACACCTTTAATAGTTAACAAATTGTCAATCAATCTGCAAAATCTTTTCCAACTGACCCGTAACGACTGTCAATGATCTACTAATGACAGCCGGGACCAACGGCTTAGCCTGTTTTCCGAGCCACGGAGATGTCTCGATATGTAGGTAATGGAGCGTCACCCATCCACGAATCGACCGCGGCAAGTGCAGCTTAACCTATCGACCAGGGGGCCTAAAAAGGCCACTTTGGCAGAATCATAAAAGAATAACATTATGAATCATAATGGACAGTTTACTGTTAAGTTAATCGTATCAAATCCCATTGGTGAAGGACTTTTCAGTATTTTTTTTTTGTCTGTGCTAAAATACTAATCAATCCAATCCGAATCTCTTTGATTATACCTACGTAGTGCAGCGAAAAAAAGAAAAACACGGACTGTCTTCGCCATAATTATTATATGATTCATAATGTTATCCTTTTATGATTCTGCCAAAGTGACCTTTTTAGGTCCTCAGTGCGGCTGTTATCTATTGTCACAGTAAATTAAAGCGTAAATAACCAAGAATAATTTAACAGCGGTGACATTTTTAATAGTTAACAATTATTTACCTGTTCAAAATAATAACTACGACGAATTCTAGCTGTCGTTCGACTGCGTTTCACGGTCCATCGGTTTGCAATGGCTTGTTAGAACATTATTCATTCGATATTATTTATAGTTTGTTGTTGGTGACAGTTTTAATCTAAAATCTAAGAAGATTAATTGTGTAAAATTATAAATATTGCGTTTAGGTTCTTGACCATCATGAATTATAAGAAAAGTAGTTAACAAAGCTGTAAACATTTTTTTTTAAATAAAAGAAATAGATAAAAAATTGCAAGATATAAAATAGTAGATTATTCACTAAGGGGGATAAAGCAGTGTCTTTGACCTTGTCCAAGACGAAGTCGCCTTTATCCCCTAGGTACCTAGGAGAATACTCTACTTTTTACATCTTCCGCGAGGTAATACAAAGCAATTCGATTTTCGTTTGTCTATTTTGTAAAAGATTTCATAGTATGAATTTTTAGTTTCAAATTCAAATCACAGTTTTCACCAGCGGGATATAATTTAATTCAGGATAATATTATAAACCGGCTTTGATGACTTAGGTTTGCATTACATACAGGATGTATCAGAAAGGTGAGGTCAAAATTAAGGGTGGGGTGAGGTCAAAATAGTCTGTAACTATCAAGCTGATCAATTTTCTTAGAGGCCAATATTGTAGACGAGAAAAAATTATGTCGTCTCATACAAAACTTCAATACCTACTCGACCCAAATGTATACTATCGTACTACTGTACCCACAACTTTCTGTATAATTTAATTGACATTATCGAGCAGGTAGTGTGAAAAAATCCTTTCGCCGCGTTGTGATGATTTTGCTTTCAAACTTTCGTTGAAAAAATATAAAAAGAATGTGCTGACTCGCCATCGCACTATAGAACGGTTTTGCTAAAAGCCAGTCCCACTCTAAGATCGCTAAATTAGTCTCTCTCGAGATTCGAAATCACAACAGAACTTTCAATGCTTTATTCAAATTAAAAAAACTGGCCAAGTGCGAGTCGGACTCGCACACGAAGGGTTCCGTACCACAAGGAAAAAACGCCGAAATAAACACGTTTGTGGTATAGGAGCCCCCCTTAAATATTTATTTTATTTTGTTTTTAGTATTTGTTGTTATAGCGGCAACAGAAACACATAATTTGTGAAAATTTCAACTGTCTAGCTATCGCGGTTCTTGAGTAACAGCCTGGTGACAGACAGACGGACAGACAGCAAAGTCTTAGTAATAGGGTTCCGGTTTTACCCTTTGGGTACGAAACCCTAAAAAGCACTTGTAATAACAGCCAAATAATAATACTTTATCCAACCTATTACTAATAATTACACACATCAAAAGTGTCTAGGGATCAGCATATATTTTTGCAATAACTTTTCTCCTGATTGATATTAATTAAAATTTTCTTTAAGGATTCATCAAATAAAGTGTTTTCGTTTGTCACAGTAACGATAAACCAAGTCACCTTTGCATTAATAAAGAAATTTGCCATTTTCCTAATAAAGGGATTTTTGACATTTGAACCACTAACACAAAAGTTCGAAAAAAAGACTGAAATAACAGTTTTCTTTAAAATTTTATTGGGTAACTTAAACAATTAATAATCCGTGTTTCTACCGCGAACACTAACAACACAAGAACATCGGTTTGGCATACTCAAAATGAGTTCATCCAAATCACGCTGTGGAATGGCCGCCCATGTTCGTTGCAACAACAAAAAAAGGTCTTCTTGCGACTGGATACCCTCCATATTCGGCAGAGCTCTTCTCTGTAGCATATCCCATGCATGCTCAATCGGGTTCAAGTCTGGCGACTGAGCAGGCCAGGGCAGGACATTGATGTTAGCTGCGGCGAGAGTCTGTCTTACAACTCTTGCGGTGTGCGGTCGTGCATTATCATGCATTAACTGAAATAAGGGACCGATTTGCACTTGTAGAGGAACGATGACGTCTGATACAATCGTCTCAGCATAAATTTGAGCGTTGAGGTTGCCTCTGATCCAAATCAACTCAGTTCTTCCGCCGATCCAAATACCCGCCCATACCATGATGGTTCCACCACTATAAGGATGGACTTCCTGGCAGGATTTTAATCGCTGTTGGCGTCCAGGGGTTCTCCAGTGTCGTATACGTCTTGTATCCGGTCTCATACCAAAACGAGACTCATCAGAAAAGCACACGAAACGCCATTGTTCTTCTGCCCAATTTCTGTGTTCAAGAGCCCATTGATATCGAATCCTACGATTGTGCATTGCTATAGGTGGTACCCGTAGCGGTCTTCGGGAATGAAGGTTCACTTCATGCAAGCGGTTTCTGACTGTTTGGTCGCTAATTAAGTTCCCTGAAGAGTGATGAAGCCTCACGGCTAACATCATGGCGGTTATTGTTGGAGCTCTTCGAGTTAAGATTTGAATGTATCGGTCTTGTCTCCGTGTGGTGCAGCGATACCGTCCTCCATGGCGCTCAGCCACGGTACCAGTGCTTCGGTAACGTGTCCAAAGTCGACTGATAACACTCTGACTTGTATTCAGAGCTAAAGCCACAGTACGTTGCCGGGAACCAGCTTCTATCATTCCCACGGCTCTGAGCATTTCTTCCCTGCTTAAATGACGTCGCCGCTCCATAATAACGTTGGTTTTAATCAGTAGTAGGGAAACAGTAGCACTGATAATGTCTTCAATGCGTTGTATGTTTTTATAGGGAAAATATTGACAGCTGATTTTCATCTTTTACTCGAATTTGATTCACAGTTCCTGATTCAAATTATGAAATGCACCAAAAAGGATCTATATAAATTTATAAAATCATAAATTTATTACAAAGCCACATCTCAATCTCAAGAAATCCGCATAAAAATGCTTGATCCCTAGACACTTTTGATGTGTGTATGTTCTAAATAGACAGGTTCAATGTAATACAAGATTACAAGTTACTACCATTAAATCTCCAAGGTGTTTAAAACTACCAGTATAAGTAGACCTCTTGATCTCCTTAAAGAAAGTTGGAAGAACTTTAATTCGAGCAGATACAGAGGTCATTAAAACCGGTTATAGCTGATGATTGTGCCTCAAAGCTCTTGTAACGAAACTTTGTATTTGCTCTTGTTATTCAAAATTGATATGTATGTTTATATACTTAAGGTTTATCGAGGAGAGGCAACACGCCCAGGTGTTTAATGAGAAAAAAAAATCACAAAGAGATATGATGATTAAATATTTTTTTCTACAGTTTTATGAACGAAATTTTACTATAATGTGTAAGTAAATTACGTATTTGAACGTGTGGGTAGTGGGAATCTAAGTAAAAGTATTCGTTTGAAATACTTTTTATTATGAGTCGATCTACAATGATTTGATTACAAAAAGCCATAAATGTTAATAAAAGTAATTGCGTTTTTTTATGCGGTTTTACAACTACTTTTTTGCTGACGGTACCAGGCTAGTGATGTCATATTTATTTTTAGGTAGTCAGTAAAATTGAAACCTGAATATTGGATATCAGTTATCACATTGTAAGAAGCGTTAAAATATAGGTGCAGAGATAAATGCAGTGCGAACTGAAACCTGCAAAGCGCATTCGGGCTTACAGGACCTAAACACAGAAAACGCAGGTTTTTGAAACAATAAAAGTAATGATCGAAAACAGTAAACAAAATCAGAAAAATAAATTATTTTCTTCAGGATATAATAAAAAAAAAAAAAACTACAAAAAAAAAACATAATAATAAAAAAAAACATAATATCTACAACTAATTTGATACGATAGAAAAAAATCATGAAGATACCTCTAAAAAATTTCTTTTTACAATAAAAACGATACTAATATAGGTACAGTCAACAAAGGAGTTAAGTATACAGGAGCGTCGGATATAGTTGAAGTTTACTAAGAAACCGATGGATGTTCTGGACTGAAATTTAATTTAATAAATGAGCTGTTTGTTTTCTATTAATAAACTAAAATTTTATTCGAGAATATCCATCGGTTTCTTAGTAAACTTCAACAATATCCGACGCTCCTGTATACTTAACTCCTTTGTTGACTGTACATACAATCCTTATGATTTTTCGTCAGATTATTCTACAAGCAACGTACTCAAATACTAGTGTTTTAATTTTTTTGTCCAAACAATTGACTTTTTGTAATTAAATAATTGCATCATATTTTGCAATAAATTACCAGCGTTGTGTCATCGCGCTTCTCTTTCTTTTCTATGCAGTCCGACAGTGACCGCACTTTAGGTCATGGTTATTTTGTTGCGGCACGTGGGTTCGTCCGTACGCAAAATACGCGGTTGGACGTGGAGTTACGTACAGCAGCCCGTTATACTCCTACTACGTGGGTGTGTGCTACAGAATATGTTTTCCTTCCTGTAAGTACCTACCACCAAACGGGGTGAATAGGGCTGCAGGGGTGAATCGGGACAAAACTTTAAAATGGAATTTAGCATTGAAATAATACAGTTTGTTGCCGAAAAGGAGGGTTAATCGTTAATTATAATACAATAAACACATTAGAGACCTTTTTGGCAACCAACTATATTATTTTAATGTTAAAATCGCTTTTAAAGTTTCGTCCCGATTCACCCCTGCATCCCTATTCACCACGTTTGACGGTAGGTACGTACCTCTTTTCAATATTCAGTTTTTTGTACATCCTCTCTTCTTGCCTGTTAGGCTACATTTAAAACCTAATTTCTCTCTTTACATGCCATTTCCAGAAGGTGTGAAACGACTACTATTAATATATTTGTTACACTCGTAACTTTCGCCCCGTTATCCTAGATTGTTAGATTTTCTACTACTAGACTAGGCTGTCTGTAATCAGCAAGATGGCTTCCCCACTACCCCCCCACTTACCATTAACTTTGCCGATGGCTTCGTACCGCCTTTTTGTGGGGAAATGAAGCCATAACGTGTAGTCTACTGCGGTCTGTAGATATGTAGTCATGGTGGCTTAAAGTCTAAATATACCTTCTTAATAGGTACAGCAGCTATGCCTAGTTTTCAACTGCATGGAATATCCTAAGTTTTTTGGTTAGAACATTTTCCAACGAGCATTATATATCGCTTTATTTCAAACCTTTTGCAAATAATACAGCACCCTAATTGCGTAACACACTATTACTCTCAATTTGAATAATTTTGAAGCATATTGATAATCCATTGCTCCTTATGTACGAAAAGTGTGTCTGCTCAATAACGTAAATAACGCAATGAATGTTGTTAAACTGTTAAAATGAAATCATTGATACTGATAGTGTGTCACGTGCTACCATGGATTTAGTACATGATTCTGAACCTTTTAAATTTTTCTTTGGTTATTTAAAAACACATTTGTATGAAATAGCAATTTTTTTTTGATAACCTACGAAAAATTTATGCGCAGATGCCAGCACATCCAACCCAAACGTCTTGCGAGATCTAATCGAAGATACTGCCAGTGTGGTCTCCCATAAACACATAAAAGAACATTAACATACAGATTCGAATCTATTTACCGAGTTCATAAGCCATTACAGTCGTTATTGACGGATCATCCATTATCATCTGACTAATAAATACCTACCACAACTTCCGTTCCCTTAGGGTAGTTACCCACAATCACAGTTCAATCTATTTCATCTACTTACCCTAAGGCGGGCTACAAACTATTGTTGTACATGTAAAGCTTGGCCCCGATAAATTCGTTAATATCGGCACTCCATAATTATCTTGTGTAGTAATCATAATCAATGAGCGGTGTGTACTTCAAAGATTAAGTGTATAGACGGTACAGATGGCAAAAAAATAAGTAGGCTAGGTTTAATTTTTTTGCATCTTTACTTTATAGTTTTCGGTTACCGGGTGAATAGAACTTTGAGTATGTGGCATTGACACTTGGAACGGATTTTGGATATTTGGTTACCGAAGTTTTTCATTTGTTACTATGTAGCGAAAGAAGCAGCTGTATCGAACAGTGATATCATGTTTTATTTAAAGTAAAGATTAGGTACCGTATATGTATTAGTAGAATCTAAACAGACTTTTTTTGTTTGCTTTGTAACCCCTTCAAGACTTCGATGTTATTCCCAAGAGCGTAATATAGTGGCTTCTTCGCCTGCAAGACCACACGGCACGACCTAGTCTATTGCCTAAAGATATTCCAGTAATTAGCATAGTAGATACTAATACATATCCTTTCTTCGATATTAACGACTGACGCCACGCTGCAGGCCTAAACTACTTAAATCTTAGACCAATACTTATTTTATCACTACCATAAATTTCAGTTGTCATCTATCTAATACTCTGTACTTAATACTTGCGCATACGCCCGCAGAAAACATCACATTCAAATAAAATGGAACAAGAATAACCCTAATGATCTTACTGCTCTAAATTCAACACAATACTGTTTGTTTAACGATTAACCTGTACTTTACTGCTTTAGTTAATACAATAGACAATGTAATCGTGTAAAACAGGTAATGTATTACAAAGATATCGATACGCAGATCGTGATACAAAACGTTTATTGATATAGTTCGTAATATAATTTTATTATTATAATTTATATCTTTGAAAGCGATTCGTGATATACGAATTAGATATAATTGTATAGATGATGGGCATTTCAGATTGATCTTTGTGGTTTTAGTAATTTAGAAGGTTTAAGAAAGTGATTATTAGAATGATGGTGAAGTGAGTCAGAATGTTTAGAATTAGTTTTAAATAATGGGCAGATTATGAGGTAGTAGGTAATTTGCGGTGGAATTTGTTGTTATAGCGGCAACAGAAATACATAATTTGTCAAAATATCAACTGTCTAGCTATCGCGGTTCTTGAGATACAGCCTGGTGACAGACAGACGGACGGACGGACAGACAGCGAAGTCTTAGTAATTGGGTCTCGTTTTTACCCTTTGGGTACGGAACCCTAAAAAAGACATTAATAGAATTCGAGAGAGGACAACAGTTTTCCAAACATAAAGCAGATATTAATAATAGAAACAAATCACAGGCAAAGGAATAAAACACAGTGTTACGATAGTCGTACTTCTTGTGATTTCTACGTATAGTCTGTTAAGAAACGATAGGGGCCCGTGGCTAAATAATAACAGCCGCACAGGTCGATCGATCAGGTAAAGCTACGCTTGCCGCGGTTGGTCTGTGGATGGGTGACCATCTTTACATACCGAGACCCCACCGTGCTTCGGAAAGCACGTTAAGCCGTTGGTCCTGGCTGTCATTCGTGGATCTTTGACAGTCGTTACGGGTAGTCAGAAGCCCGAAAGTCTGACAACCAGTCTTGCCAAGGGGTATCGTATTATCCAGTAACTTGGGTGTGGAGGTCAGTTAGGCAGTCGCTCCATATAAAATACTGGTATTCAGCTGCAGCCGGTTAGACTGGAAGCCGACCCCAACATAGTTGGGAAAAGGCTAGGCAGATGATGATGATGGAACGACGACGATATGGATGGATGGACTGTGTGAAAGATGATATGGATAGAAAAGGGGTGAATACAAATGGAGAAGAATGGAAGAAAAATACATGTTGCGCCGACCCCATATACATTGTATAAGTGCAGGAGAATAATGATGTTGAGTATTCTAACGATCCTGCTGCTCCTTTTAAACAGGAGGCCAATTCCCGTAATAAAAAACGTTCAAAATCTATTTGCAATCTCATCTCAGCGACAAACAAATGTCAAAAACTTGTCAAAATGTAGGGAAATTAAAGGTATTTTTGACAGATTGAGACAGACCAGACCTTCAACGTTCTTAAAATTACGAGAATTGATAATAAATATTTTCCAAAACTCTTTGGTTTCGTTTTATGTTTATTGTGCGAGTAATTTTTCAAACACGGTTTGTTAATAGTTATGATTATTTTATTATTTTATAGCATGTTGCATGTCTTTTTCAATTTTGAAACCCATGTTACCTATTCCAATGCTGTGTGCCGTTAAGTTTAATATAAATTGCGTGACAAATGCATAAGTTATAATGTCTAATGTTTCTACATTCGAAGTTTCTGTTTTGTTCATCGCCATCCGAAGAGATATATCGTTTCCGATCGTCATTTACTTTATGTGCTCGTGGTATGTTGGCTTGTCGTTCTCACACTTGTGGCTCGTGCTGAGAAATTGAAGTAACAGTTCGTTAATTATTGAGAGTTGGAAATCGTCTATTTCCTAGTGTTTTCATGATTGGTTAGTTCAGGGTGATTAAGAGAGACTGCTAGTTGATAAGTTATAGTTTTTGTTATCACTGTGTTATAATCTTCATCATCAAATCAATAAGTAACTCATCAACATTAAAAGTATCATAATCATGCATCATAAATTCCTGTTTATAAGTCTTTTGTCTATTGATGATTTTATTTATTTTATTGTAATTTATTTAAGTTTACGTTTTCCCGTATTGCAATAATCTCTATGTACTTACAGACGCCAGCACATCAAGCTACTACAATCTGTCAAATTTCTTTAATAGATTTGGAACTTTATCTCTACAGCATAAGGTTCAAAGTTGATTGGGGAAATTTGACGATTTCGGGTAGCTTGACGTGCTGGCGAGTGGCGTCTGTACATCACTCTGAAAATGTCGCACTTCCGATCCCCAAGTTACAGGCAAATGCCTAGTTTGAGGGTCACCGTCCAATCTATTCTTGTACGATCATCATCATCACCTGTCTGCCTTTTCCCAACTATGTTGGGGTCGGTTTCCAGTCTGACTGGATGCAACTGACTGATTCTTGTACAATATGATTATCTCCATATATTTATATAAAAGAAAGTCGGGTTAGTTACACCATTTATTACTCAAGAACCACGGGACCGATTTTTATGATCTTTAATTTGTTAGATTTGTCTCCGCCCCGAATAACAGAATAGCTATTAAAACATGGGGAAAATACACAAAGAAAAAAAAAGATTTTCTCATACATTCTATATGGATCGACTTTTTTGATTCTGAGGCGGTACGAAGTTCGCCGGATCAGTTAGTTAATAAATGAATTTGAAAGTATTTCCGTTGTGATGGTAGAAATTCATGACGATAACGGGGGACTCATGATGATGATCAATCTTTAGGAGATCTCCCATGCTGTTGCTATAATCGAATAAGAATTCTAACGGACTGTATTAATTTAAAATTGCATATTCAAGAATAAATCCAAGAATAGATCCAAATTAAGTTTATAAGGCTAAAACGAACCGACTAACCAACGGCCATAACATCATACTGGATCTATGATAGAATTTTAATACAAGGTTTTACGAGTCTTCACAATATTATTACATATAATATTTTACATATAAATCGTGGTTAATTTATAATATTAGCTTCGTAAGATATGCGTATAAAGTTTAATACTTTATACAGTTACCTAAAGCTCGTAATATAAGATCATATTCACAGTTGGGTGTCAAAAGCACTCCTTGGAACTCCTTTGTTGGTATTGGAATATTAGAAATAGCCCGAAGAATTGCTTAACTTAAGTGGCAGTGGGCAGGGCACATTGCTCGCAAAACTGATGGCTGACGGGGCCGAAAGGTTCTGGAGTGGCGACCGCGTACCGGAAGACGTAGCGTTGGAAGGCCTCCCACAAGGTGGACCGACGAACTTGTGAAGGCCGCTGGAACCCGTTGGATGCGAGAAGCACAGAACTGGTTGAAGTAGAGGTGCTTGGGCGGGATGTCCAGCAGTGGACGCTTTTCGGCTGAAATAATGATAAGACATAGGCTCCAATGCCTCCTGCGCCCGGCTAGAAAACATTGTGAGGAGACCGGCATATCCTAGAACCAAAAATCGAAGACAAGTGACATCTAATTACCCACACTGGGCCCGGGTGGTGGATTCCTTTCACAGAGAGGACGCCTGTGTCCCAGCAGTGGGAACATTATAGGCTGATTATGGCTGACTCATATCGTCTTCTAAGTTCTAACTAGCCGTCATCTTGGTATTCTCTGGATTGGCCAGCCTGGTTTTCTAGATATGGAATCCAAATGCGTGCATGTATTTCAGTATTGCTGGATTTAAACACAGCTGTACACAATACGCCAATATTGCTTTAGAGCTTAAAGAGAAAATGAAAATGAATTCTGCTTTAAAGGTCCGTTGTATCTTCGAGAGTAATGCCGTTTGGCCACCGTGCGTCCGTCAACAGGACGTCACGTTCGGTTCGAATAATCTCATTTTTCATTAACTCCTCGTTGACGGTGGCGGTGGACAAACGCTGTAATAGTTGATATTTATAGTCTCTGGTCACTTTTATCCGTCAATGATTTTATACTTTTCAAAAATTGTTTAGCTTTAGACACTGATAGAATATAGGTAGAATTTGGTCTAAAAGAATTTTATGAAAGTTGTTCCCTTAAACTTCAAGACTTTACCACAGCTTTCTTCATCCTTGGTTGGTGTAACCACATCATTTTAAACAATGACTGGCTAACATCGAATGGTCTAGAGGTGAAAGCAGAGACTGTTTGATGTGCAGTTTCATACAAGTAACAAGAGGCTTGTGGTATCGTTTATGTATATACAAGAAAGCTTTATATTAAATAGATGGAAATCTTCGTCGTGTAAAATTTCATGGGTGTTTTGGGGTTAAGATAATAATTTATTGTTCCAAAAACAGTGTTACATAAAATGAGATAGAATTAGTGATGGATTATATAACAGATAAAATTAGATAAAATTAATAACTAGATACAATTTAAATTATTTACTCCAAGGAGATTGTGTTGGGAGTGGCAATACTGACAATGGACTCCAGGCATCGAGTAGCAGTGTTTAGGAATCAGTTTAGTAAAATGAGCGAGGGGTGGCAGCTATCCATAATTACATACATAGGTATATTCGTCAAATCACTATATTGATCGTCAAACCAAAACATACAATCATGGTTCTATCAGACAATAGCTTGCCTAAATACCTTTGCATAATTTCAAGTGTTGAATCCAATAGCATATGACAGTAACTCAATTTCTGGAATTTGTGACATCTTCTGTTACTTACCAGTACTTCCAGAAGTCGACTTGCGTTTGAACTTGAAAGCGCTGAACTGGATTCAGAGCGGTAGCTCTTTAAAACTTAAAGGAAATTCGATACATAGTTGCGTCTTATACCCATGAATTCGTTATTATGACAACCACGGAAATCCATGTGTAAGCTACACATTGATTTCCTGCATTTATCTCAATAAACGAAACATAAAATTAAATATTTGATGCTTATTAAATGTGCAATTTATTTGATTTAGAAATAAATTAATTATACGGGAAATCAAGCGTGGATCTCTTCATAAATTAAGCGCCAGTCCGTGTAGTAACCGTAGTTGAACGGAGAAATTCTAGTAATATAATAAAAATGTACGTGGTATTATAGTCTCTATTTTAATGATGTTAGAGTGTTTTATGGCGTGTTTATTATTGACCGATTGTAAGAATCTGCGTGGAACGTATGAATATATTTCACGCTAAGATATTGGGGACTGGGGCGATGTATACCGTTTATTACTGTATGCTCAGTAACCATTATTTCTGTTAATATTATAAAAATATTTTGTAGATTAACGTCATTTTCTCTTGTGGACTCACTCGCCGGAAAATGTTCATGTATGAACTTCTTACTGCTGGGATTTCTAATTGAAATTGGAAAGATAAGAACCGTATGTGATCGCATTACACTATAATTTAGAATATAGACTACCGCTAAATAGTAATATAAAGAGATCTGACAATGGACAGTTAAAATCATTTTTACGCCTAGCATAAAAAATATTTTAGGCTTGTCAATTTCTTGTTCCAAATGGTTCCCGACAAACAAGGAAATTCGCAAGGAAATGGGCTGTCTTAAAACCGTAGATGGCTGAATACTATTTCCGCAGGAGCTTCTTACTGTCTGTTAGTAACAACTATCTGGGTTCACCAATCCATCTAACAACTGTGGTCATCATGGCTATTTATCCTCTGACTTGTGATTGAGAATCGTCTTACTGACAACAGTAAACGAAAAAGGTACTATTCTTAAAGTTGGTTTAACAACACCCGTGAGTGCCTGTGAATAATAAAATACATGAAAATTTGATTAAAATTACACGAAATCCTACACTTGTGCAGATAAGGTTGGTGTAGTATTTAATAACTTGAGTACACATGTCCCTAGTGGCGAAGGATCTATGACGCTCTACCTTGATCACAATTCCTTTCGTCTTCCCTAAACTTCAAAAAATCAATAAAGTACCTATTCAGAACTTTGTATTAAAGACTTCTTTCCGAAAAGTCTCGAAAATCAACACTAAAAGTGTCTATGAACTTTCTTTCTTTTTTTATAGCCATTTTGCGTGGATGTGACGCATGTTTCCCCAACCCTGTCTTATTTTTTTTTGTTTATGTTCTTTATTGCGTCATGTTTACCGCAAATAAACGTATTTACTTTCTTTCTTTTAAGTACCTAGCGTCATCTGTTTTGCAAAACTTCACCCTTCATTTCTACCCGTTACATTAGTCTCTCACCTCTGCTCACACTACAAAAGTCGTGTTATCCCGTATGTAAGTCACAGCGCACCGTAGTGTTGTCGTCACACGTGTCCCGTTATCGTCCACATGGCACGCTCGCGTTCTTTAGTACTGTACGAGAAGGCTGCGAGATGACAATAACGTTTTTCGAATGTTCGATGTTTTGAGTGACGATATGAAGGTATCGATAGACTAATATAATACTTAGTGGTAATGTCTCAACTGTATTCGAGCGCACTGTCGTGCGAAAGGTCGACAGGTTGAACCACTACTATAGCACTCAATATATTGAACCCAATCCTTGCATACCTAAGTTATTGAGCTTATTACCGTCAAATAAGAGAAAATATCTTTTGCTAGGTTAGCCGGAAATAGGAATACGAGTAATGTGCAATTTCATTGCTGCCTGATATGGTTAGATAATCGGCAAAATTGGTAGTATAGTAGACTGCTCATGTTTAGACCGGAAGCCTTTTTGATTTGTCTTTCTTAGTGGGTCTATTAACAGCACCCCAGTCGATATGTTTAGCGATACATCAGGTGCTATTACTTGGCAACCAGAAAGTAGTAGAACTTGATGTATCCATTAACATAAAACGACGACAGCGCACTAAGCAAATGTATGGACACACTTTGGCTTAGTGCGCCGAGGCTTTTAGTTTTTGGTTACGGGTTAAAAACTTCTTCCAAGCACTTACATTATATGCAGCGGGAGCTCTGCACTTATGCACTTTTTCACACTGTTCCTAAGACCCACCTTGTTACTAACCGTTCCCCTCCTACTATTGTACAGAAATGTCTGAATGGTCCATTGTTATCCACTTACAACATAATAACGTGTTTGGAGCTAATGTTCGTACATTCTCTGGTAATGAGTACGTCACCCTTACAGCATTCCTTGTGTACCCGGTCAATGTGAATGTTCTGGAAGCTTTTTTGAGATTCTGGGTACAGGGAGACACTCGTTTTGGCCACAGTTTTTGTTTAATTCGGGCTTATCGAGTACATGTAAAATATCTTTACCTAAGGAAAAAAACTTGGGTATCTGTGGCTTACCATAAATTCTTAACTTAGCTAAACTACATCTTCTATTATTTTATTTTAATTCCTTAAGTCTTTTATCACCATTGTAGAACCTAAAGTACCTAAATATTTTTGCTGTATTAAAAGTATTCATCTTAAACAGCTTTGATATATAGCTATCTAAGTAAGCACCGCACCAATATGTCACTGCACTCAACAAACAAATCGATATTTTTATCTCGAGTTCCATGATCAACAAACTTTCAACAAAACGAGATTCTCTCACGAATTCGGTCAATCGATAATCGATATCAATATATCTTTGTTTACCTTATATCGATTTCTTGAGAGTTAGAAAGTTGTATCGGAAACTATTGTATTACACACAGTTGTACCGCTATTAAAAAGTTGATGATTCTCATCTTAAAAGTTATTTTGGCATTGTAGGATGAATTGCCGATTCTTTATGAGGAAAGGAAAATATTTTCTGGCCAAGAAGGCAGTATCTATTCACGATATTATTATTAACTGGAATATAATTAGACGTAGTTTAGCAGAAAGGCCTCAACCCACAAAACGTCATTTTTGAGTTATCGAGGTTTTAAGTTTAGGTGTGTATTGCCCTTTTTTTTTTTTTTTGCGGATGGGAAATCATCAAATGACCCCTCCCGCTCTGGGTGGAGCGGAAGGGATTGTCAGACTCTTACTGACTAAAACCCACCCGTGTTCCTTCCTTAGCCCTTTATGTTCCGGGCCAGCGGTAACCCTTTCGGACAATCCCGCTGACCCGGCAGGCTATGCCCTGTGTATTGCCCTTACCTATATCTTTACTTAAGGGCTAATATACTAATATTTTCATGAGTCAAGTTGTATTACACAGACTAACGCATTTTTTAGTTTGTATTTTTTTTTGTTGAGTCCTTTCTGCTAAACTACGTCCAATTGTGATTTAAAAGTACCTAACTCTTGTGATGCTTGCAAGAGCACTAACTATTACCTTAACCATTGTAAATTACTGTCTTGTTTTTCACGTACACACACATAAGTCGCGGCCGTTACCACTTGGCCACCACTGCTCTCACATAAGCTGCAGCACTGTTATTTACATAAGCCTAAGATTTCATTTGAATAAGTGTTCAGCTCAGGAATCTGAATTTAAACAATATATCGTCCGTCCATCTTCTTCAAGAATGACAAAGTACTACTACTACTTTTCATTTGCGCCATGTTTTTCATTTGTAGGCGCTAAGTAACTTATCTCCAATATTTCAGCATGAGATGGCACAATATCTGGCTAAGAAATCTGTTCATCTATCTTTTTAGGGTTCCGTACCCAAAGGGTAAAAACGGGACCCTATTACTCTGTCCGTCCGTCCGTTTGTCTGTCTCCAGGCTGTATCTCAAGAACCGCGATAGCTAGACAGTTGAAATTTTCACAAATTATGTATTTCTGTTGCCGCTATGCTATAACAAAAAATACTAATAACAAAATAAAATAAATATTTAAGGGGGCTCCCATCCAACAAACATGTTTTTTTTCGGTGTATTAGCCTTGTGGTACGGAACCCTTCGTGTGCGAGTCCGACTCGCACTTGCCCGGTTTTTTATTTAGTAATCATTGGCTTTTTGCCGTTGGTAGTTCCAATAATACAAAAAAATTGTATGTATACTGAGAATCATTCATTTTATTCTAATTAGGCTTCAGCTTAATGATTTTACTTGGAGTGTTTTTTCGAAGAAGACTGATTGTAAGTCGCAGTGGATTGTAGAAAGTGGTTAATGACTAAGCAAGGAATGGATTGAATGATGTACCGTAATTGTTGGTTAATATGCACTCTAATGAGCTGAACCCTGGGGGACTAAAAAGGCCACTTTGGAGAATCATAAAAGGATCACATTATGAATCGTAATAGGGCGAAGACAGTCCGTGTTTTTCTTCTTTTCGCTGCACTACGTAGGTATAATCAAAGAGATTGGGATTGGGTTTGGATCGGATTGATTGGTATTTTAGCACAGACAAAAAAAAAACTGAAAATGCTTCACCAATGGGATTTGATACGATTAACTTAACGGTTAACTGTCCATTATGTTATCCTTTTATAATTTTGCCAAAATGGCCTTTTTAGGCCCCCTGAGCCTTCATCCAACTACCTTAATTTTTGAATATCGTGTCTCTATCTATCCAGCCTGAACTGGCCTGTTTACTCCAGGTGAGTTGAGGGCCAAAAACATAGGATACTTATTAACATGAAACCTTTTGACTTCAGGGGAGAACTCTTGTACTTTTTAAGAAGCTCTTCTCCTTTCCAAAACCCGATTTGTTTAGTGATATTGCCATGAAATTACCCAAAACCTTTGATTAAAACAAACTCGCGACCCCTGCACGGTTTTTACGACTTGTCAAAACATGGAGATTTCTCTATTAGAGCCAGCGCGCACTAGCAACTTTTTTTGTTGACCGCTATTTTGATCGTTCAGGGAATAAGTATGGAGCTATATTGAAGTTTTCACTCCAATAAAAATAATTTTAAAAAATTAAATCGACTTCAAAAAGAAATAACTCAAAATTCTTATCTATTTTTATTCTTATTTATTCTTTTTTATCTTCTCTATTCTTTCTTATTTTTTTGTCTTGGGATCTGTATTCTAGTTTAAGTTTTATGCCACCGACTTCCGAAATTAAAGTTATTTCATAATTTTGAGTTATTTCTTTTTGAAGTCGGTTTAATTTTTTTAAATTATTTTTATTTCGTAATTTTTAGTGTTTGCACTAGAATTTGACCAAGGTTTTGAGATGTTTTCCCTTTGACACTACACCCGTAGCTCGTATCAATAAGCCAGGCCGTCATACTTACACGTATTAGTCCATATCTTGAAAATTACTGAATCGATCTTGATGAAACTTGCACTGTTCCCTAAGTTGAAGTAAATGTAAGCCAATAAAAAAAATCGTCCCGATCCGATTAATAGTTCCGGAGATATGCGTGGACAAACATACATACATACATACGTTTACAAAATTTTGTATATTTGTTTGGAAGCCCTAATAGATTGTCATATGTGAATATAATGCAATTCCAATAATATTACATACATACGTATCGAATTGATAACCTCCTTTTTTTGAAGTCGGTAAAAAGTACAGATACATATGTAAGGATAGATTATAATAATATCTAACAAAATATAAATTATTGTTACAGGTAAACCATCCCATTCGGACCGTGTGCAGTGAATACATAGATATTATGTGCAGTGACGCTATATACTTCGACTCGAGGGACAGACGGTGACAATTGTGTTGTGAATGTCAGTTAGTTGTGGATGATGATCGTTTGGCGAACGAAGAACACTAGTCGTCGGAAATACGGGAGCTGGTAAGTGTCAAGTTTATGTTATTAATCATTTTCTTCATTAACTTAACAGTAGCGTATGATTTTGCTACTGCACGGTAAAAGTCACGTTCTTTACGAACCGTAGCTTTTAATATACAGAGTTTAATTAAATTAGCTAGCGAGACGTGATGGGAAGCGATATCCAAACACGATTTAAAAAGCCTTATTTTTTTTTTAAATAAACTTCCTTTTTTTTTAAACAAAAAAGTTTTAATGTTTTTTTGGGCGGGCCGCGTGTATTGTTGTTACTTGAAGTACGAATTGAGAAATCTGTTTTATCATGTTTAAATATCGATACGCGTGACGTCTGCGGAGTTTCGCTAGCTAATTTAATTTGACCCTGTATACAGTATGGAAACCACATAAATCTATATACAGGGTGAATTTTTCAAGTGGTCGTGGATGGCCAAATCCGAAACTATGAGGAATAGCGATAAGTACTCAAAGGAGACGCGGGCTCGATTTTGATGAAAACTAAAACTGCATCATTGGATTCTTGAAAAATCAATATTTCTAGCCAGGAATCGAACCCGTTGATTTTGATAAAAAAACACACACTGTATTATTACACCACTCGATAGTGTCCCTAATAAGGATCAAATTCTGGGATGTAGAAGAAACCCATCCACGGATCAACCGCGGCAAGCGTAGCTTAACCTAATCGATCGACCCGTGCGGCTGTTATTATTTAACCACAAGCCTCTTTCTCCTTACTCTACTTAAAAGGCGATAACAAGTATGTGGTATAATTTATTGCATATTATGTGGTTTTTATACCACCAGAATTGGAACAATGAATGGACGACCAACCTTACCTCTCGAACCCTGGATTCAATACAAGGTGACTCTGATAAAAGGACTGGCAAGAATACCGTGTGTGACCAATATTTCTGCCAGTTTTTGATGAAAACTTATTTGTGTGAGTTATGGATTCACTAGATTGAGTAAGGGAAAGATTAACATAATAAAACGGAGCGTTCGTTGCAAAGCTTGTATTCCAAAGCAGACAGGAGACACTTTGACATTGAGGTCGAACTTCGCGTTGGTCAACATGACAGAACGTTCATATTAATTCAGTTTTAATTCAAAATAAATGCTCAGTGTGATTTTTGAAGTCGTGCTTATAAGATGCAGCATACAAAAGTAAAATAAATTGTACCTATTGAACTTACGAATAAAGCTCAAATACTTTGATTTCGAGGCTTTTGCTAATAAAGCCTGAACCATTTATAAAATTACCTTAAAACAATCAGAGTTATTAAAACTTAAGTATTTAAAGACACAAAATCCTCATTTATAACAACCACAGGAAATCACACGCTGACCGTAGATTATTGACAGTCAGGCACACGACGGATACAGCCACACAGCTTACCCGTAATTACAAGAGTCAACAATAATTACTGCCGTTAAAGTATGCCGGTGAGTTCCCAGTAGCAGCCGTAGAATAGGAACTCTCCATCCTTTCCCACGAACGTCTCGTCAAAGGGATATTAGCAGAGGGATAAAGCATACACCTGTGGGTTAGTAACACCTGCAGAAATAGTTGCTAGGGAGGGGCGGGGTGAAGCTTCTAGAAATTATGATTAAAAAGTGTGGGTAAAATGGGAAGTGGTTATCTTAGGGTTCAAGACAGCCAATGACAAGATGCTAGAATAAAATAAGTTCTAGAAAGACAAAATAATGTCGATTAGGGTACGCTTGCACCATAAATTATTAAATGCATTTAGCACTAAAAGTATTTAACGTATTTAAAATATCGTTCCATTTCTGACAATCATTTGAAGTTGGGGGAGACGGAATTGTGTTTTAAATACGTTTAGCGCTAAACGCATTTAGAAATTACTGGTGCAAGCAGGCCTAAAAGGGTAAATAAAAATCGTACGAAATAATAAAATTACGAAAATGTTTCTTAGTTTGGTCTTTTTATACAGCAACGAATCGACGTGATTTTTACCATATTCGTAGAAGTATTGTTTATGGGACGGAAAGTGGCAACAAAACAAAACACAGTCAATTTCCCGTTTGTATAGCTACTTTATTCAAGCAATCAATTATGTTTTTTCAATAGTACTCCTCTCGATAGTAAATCGAGTAAGTATCTAATCCAACAAGTAAAATAAACGCAATGATAATCTAGGCACAGGATGTTGTAATTGAGTAGAAGTAATCCGACATGCTTCTGAGTATAAACATAAAACTAATTACCCAATTGAAAATAATCTTTCAATGTGATTTTTGACTGGCCTGTTGGTCTAGTGGTCAGTGACTATGACTGCTATGCCGGAGGTCGTGGGTTCGATTCCCACCCAGGACAAATGTTTGTGTGATGAGCATGATCATTTGTTCTGTGTCTGGGTGTAATTTATCTATATATGTATGTATTTAGAAATATATAAGTATGTTTATCAGTTGTCTAGTACTCATAACACAAGCTCTGCTTAGCTTGAGACTAGACGGCGTTGTGTGATAGTTGTGGAATATTATTATATTATTATTATTTATTATTATTCAATTAGATAAATTATTAATGTGTTCTCTACCTTTACTAAACTACCTTATTAGTAGATACAGCGTGTTTATAACGGATACTAAGTGGAATTAGATCAGCTGTAATGGATACTTTTGTTTAGTTTTGTTGTTTAGTACAAGGGGTAATTGCGTAAACATTATCAGTAGCAATAGCTTACATTTTGACAGTTGAACAAATTGCGTTATTTACGTTTTTGAGTTTTTTTTTTTTTCGAAAATATCTATGAAGCAATGAGAGGAGGAGGAGAGGAGGGGTCCGTGGCTAAATAATAACAGCCGCACACATAGATATCGATATCCGTGGCCGCACAGGTCGATAGATCAGGTTAAGCTACGCTTGCCGCGGTTGGTCTGTGGATGGGTGACCATCTTTACATACCATGACCCCTCCGTGCCTCGGAGAGCACGTTAAGCCGTTGGTCCCGGCTGTCATTCGTGGATCTTTGACAGTCGTTACGGGAAGCCAGAAGCCCGAAAGTCTGACAACCAGTCTTGTCAAGGGGTATCGTATTACCCAGGGTTGTGGAGGTCAGATAGGCAGTCGCTACATGTAAATTACTGGTAATAAGCTGTATGCAAAAAATTGTTAAGAAAAGGCTAGGCAGATGATTATAATCAGTTTGTTGGATAATTTGATGTAAAATAAACAAATTTGACTTTTCGGAGATCACCAATTTGGTAAGTCACCACTGCGTCCCGATTGAGATAATTAATTAACGCATAAAATTTCTGTTAATGACATCCATTCTTGGACGTCTTTATTAAACCTCGGCGGAACCTTCTTCTTGTCGGACATCAAACAGACATCGTCAGTTCTTTTCAAAGCATTCTGTTCGGTCTGTTTACGAGAGTTATTTGTTCGTTGTTTGTTTTTTTGTGTTTTTTGTGTAATTATTGTTGTATGTACAGACGCCAGCACATCAAGTTACTACAATCTGTCAGATTTCTTTAATAGATTTTCGACTTTATTGCTAAAGCATAAGGTTCAAGATTGATTGGGAAAATCTGACAGTTTCGGGTAGGTTGACCTGCTGGCGTCTGTACATACAACAATAATTTGATCTCTATCATCTAAACTAATATTATAGAGAGAAAAGATTAGATTTTTTGTATGTTTGTTTGTTGCGCTTTTACGCTAAAACGGCTTAACCGATTTGCATGTTTGGTACATGAAAAGACCATGACCTGTAGTAGGACACTTTTATCCCGATATTCGATATCTAGACTTATGCGGGCGAAACCGCAGGACGCAGCTAGTAAATGATAATTTCACATAGCCAGATGGCAATTTATCACTTTGTTTGGTTATTAATCCCGACATTTTATAATCTCGTTTTGAAACTGCTCCCGGAATTCCAATATATTTAATATCAAACATGTTGAGTAATTTATTTCCCGTTTAAATGTACTTTTCAATTGCAAAATGATTGGTAATAGTATAACTCAATTAAAACTAGAGCCCCTGGCTAGTAGAGATCGGTTTATCAACTTAGTGAAAATAAAGTCCTGTACACACAGCATGGGTCTTGGGTCTCTCTCAGGCGATTTGCGACGTATCTTCTAGATGGTATGCCATTTGTACAAAGTAGAACATCTTGTAATAACAGCTTATTATAGCGTCTGTACTTAGTTTATATTATGTGTTTTGTATGTTCATCTTTTCATTTATTTGACAACAGTATAGTACATACCAGTCACCAAATTCTTTATAGTTTTGTGGTTTTCTTGTTATAATTTATTTGAGTACATAATTAATACATAATATTAAGTAAGTCATCATCTGCCTAGCTTTTTCCCAACTACGTTGGGGTCGGCTTCCAGTCAAACCGGATAGGTACAGCTGAATACCAGAATTTCACAAGGAGCTACTGCCAATCTGACTTCCACAACCCAGTTATTGGGTAAAACGATACCTCTTGGTAAGACTGATAGTCTGACTTTTGGGGTGACTCAAAGGTCTACGAATGGAAGCCGCGACCAACGGCTTAGCGTGTTTTCAGAGACACGAAGATTAATAATACTAAGTAAGTCAAACAACAATATTGAAAAAATCCGTAATAGCTGGCCGATTGTCAAATTACGTTGCAGTAGGTACATGTTTTTTAGGCCGCAGGAACCCGTTGGATGCGAGAAGCACAGAACCGGTCGAAGTGGAAATGCTTGGGGGAGGCCTATGTCCAGCAGTGGACGTCTTTCGGCTGAAATGATGATGATGATGATGACATGTTTTTTCATCTATCAAACACTCAACTAATTTCAAACCTCCAACACCATAAATATTTAGTCACAGTACTACCTCTGTTATACGTCCATCCTAACAAAATCGCCGCAGGGCGTCCTAAGCTAGCAATCTCGTATGATACGACATCACGCGCCGTATCCGACTGCGGGAGGCCCGTCGGCACGAATCGGCACGATCCCGTGCGTATAACGAGAAAGCCTAATCTCCTACGTCTCCTCCTAATGTCTCTAGCGCTTTTACGATGTCATGTTCCCCGCTTTACAATTGCGCTGTGGGGTGTTTCTTGAAATAAGACTTTGAAATGTTTCACGCTGGTTTCAGAGTAGGAATCATGTTTAACTATTTAATGTTAGACAGAAAATGTACATTGTACCGACAATAAAAGATTATGGTGTGCGGCAAGAAATTAAATCATTTTGCACGGGCTCAACCGATATTTATTTAAACTTCTCGCACACAAATACGGTACAAAAGCGGAATTAATGCCTTAGGCATTCTCTACCGACGGTAGCTATTATATTGTATATATTCTAACCAAGTGTGGTGAAGAAGAGATCCGATGGACGGTTATAGTATTTATCACTATTCTAAAACACATATTAATAAGTAGCTGGACAAGGTGGAGATGCGATGCCAAAGTTTTGATTATTTCGCACACACGCACAATATTGGTTGAAAATAATATCGCCTGTCATAGTTAAATGTGTTTTCTCCATATTCTTCAGCACGTAGATCTTTCAGTCTTCGTAATAAAATGACATGCTGAAGAATTTATTGATCACAGCATGGTTCTATGTATCTGCCTGCATACTTATCTCTTTTGTCGACTGTACTCGACAAACAAAGTGACGTTTCATTATTACGTCCACAATTTTATTAAGTCTGTCCAGCCAGTAGTCGGATTGGTTAATGCTAGTAGCTTATCTCTTTGCTTTACGGTTTAAGTAAAATGACGTACTGCTACTGTTAGGCCCCTTACACATTGACTCGGCGCAAACGGGCCACCGACCACAGCCACCGGTGGCTGTCGCGCGCTACCGCCACATTTGTAACAGTGTCAGAAGCGAGCGACAGCCACCGGTGTTCCGAAGCCGCCACATTTTATAACCCGCTCTCTGCTGCGCAGTCTTACGATGGACTCCGACACGGACAGTTTGCTCGCGCTATTGTTAATACGCAGACGACTTAAACAACGCCGTCGCCGCCTATATTGGGTATATCCAATTTTAACTGGCGCGGCAGTGGAGCAGTGCGACAGTGGCGGGTATCGGCGTCTTGTGTGGCCCGTAGCGACCACAAGTGGCGAGCCGCGGACACTGCTGCAGCGAGTGGTCGCCACCGGCTACACGTGTGCGGCGCGTCTATACAAAATATATGAAAAAGTATGTTAAGTCGCTGTCGCTGGCCACCAGTGGCTGTGGTCGGAGGCCCGTTTGCGCCGAGCCATTATGCCGTGGCTGCGGCAGCGCCGCCGCCGTCGCGGTGTCGCTGTACTGGTTGCCCTTAGATTTGTATGAACCCTTACACACGGCGCTGCGGCGGCGAATTTCGATAGGTCAAATCAAAACTCGCCGCCGCCGCCGCAGTTCCGTGTGGGGGTTCATACAAATCCAAGGGTGACTGAGGCAGCGGCGCCGCAGCGGCGGCGGTGCCGCTGCAGCTGCGGCATAATGTGTAAACGGCCTTACGGCCCTCGGACTAGCAAGTTGTCAATGCCTTGGAAATAAAGCTGGAACGTTATGGCATTGCTTAGTGAATGTTAAGACGTTGTCCGAAGCAATCTAACCTTTGGATCGTTTATTTAGCAGATTGACGTTGACAAGACGTTGACGTGAACAATAAATACTGTTTTAAATTGGTTTTTGACGGGATTGTTATATGTTCCGGCGTTTTATTCATGACCTGAGTAAATTCTTCAGATTATTTCATGATTGTAAGCGATGTTGTGTCAGAGGTAACGATTGTTCAACGAGTTACAACGTGTGGGATGACTACAGTTAGCTACTATAATTTTTATCGTGTCTATTATACTATAGGTAGGTACAGTACATTTAATACTTTTTTTACTGGCCATTAGTGTCCCACTGTTGGGCAAAGGCCTCGGGATACTCTCTTTCCACCTTCCTCTGTCCAGAGCTGCCAAGGACCAATTTTTATTAAAGAAGTCCAGCTCATCCCGCCATCTCCCTCTGGCCCTGCCGCGATGTCGTTTGCCATTAAGCTGGACCCAGTGGGTCGTAAGTTTGGCCCATTGATCGTCTGACATGCGGCAGATGTGTCCAGCCCAATTCAATTTCTAACGTGACGATATAATCGTAGATGTTCCACGTGCACGTCCGTAAAATCTAGGAAAAAGTAAACGTGCACGTTATTTCTTTTTAGTAGCATCGACAAAAGAGCAGTGGTGGCCAAGTGATAACTGCTCTCAAAACATCGTGAGGAAACCGGCATGTCCTAGTAACAAAACTTCGGAGACATGTGACATTTGCCAATCTACACTGGGCCCGCGTGATGGATTACGGCCCACTCCCTCTCACCGAGAGGAGGCCTGTGTCCCAGCAGTTGGAACATTACAGGCTGATTATGAGTATGAGCATCTACATACGGGGTTACGCATCACGTTACGACGTGAGCGTCTTATGCCTTAGGAGCCGAGCAAAAGAAAAAAAAAGTAAAAAATAACAAACGTTATTTTGCCATATAAATATTTATAGCTGCCCGGCGCTACTTCGTTTGCGTGGTGTCCTACCACTTACCTACCTACCACTACCCTACCCCTACCCTACTCCTACCCTACTCCTACACTACTCCTCCCCTACTCCTACCCTACTCCTACCCTACTCCTACCCTACTCCTACACTACTCCTAACCCTACTCCGATAGATTTTTTTTTAAATCTTTATTGGTTAATTTTTTTAATTAAATTAAATTTTTCTCTGCGTAAGGACCATCCTCATACTTCAAGGAATATTCTAAAAAAAAAAAAGAATTAGCGAAATCGGTTCTGCTGTTCTCCAGATTTGCGCTTAGCAACATATTCAGCGATTCATTTTTATATTATAATAATTATGAAATATCATTAACACGGTCGGAGCACATGTTGCGGTTAACCCTATCGGGGTGGTGCGGTTGAACCGTTCACACACTCGGATGCATGTCCTCGTCGCATGTAATGCAACGATGCATGCTGCTTGTTTTCTAATTAAAGCAATTATAAATTAGTTCAACCACCAATGGTCGTGGAGCTTAGTTTCAGACTTTAGAATTATGTGGGATTGTAGGGGAACTTATAATATCAGTTTGGTAGGTAAAATGGCTGTTTTAACATTGTAGGCTTCGTGATGGCTGTAACCGTTAGGTATTACTGTTGCGATATTATCCTAACAATCAACCTATAATTAGACCGGGCTTAATATGTAGATGCTTTATCTAACTAGCACGGGTCAAAAAGACAAGCCCGTTACCGAAGGTCGTGGTTGACATTTAAGTGTGCCACATACATATGCCACTTAGCAAAATAGCGCTATCTTATCCACTGAACCATGTAGACTCAGTGCCTACTAGCGCAGGAGACGGCCCAAAAAAAAAAAAATACACATACTTTTTTTTTTTTTTTTTTTTTTTTTTTTTTTTTTTTTTTTTTTTTTTTTTTTTTTTTTTTTTTGGTAAATCATCAAATGACCCCTCCCGCTCTGGGCGGAGCGGAGGGGAGTGTCAGACTCTTACTGACTAAAACCCACCCGTGTTCCTTCACTTGCCTGTGCCAGGGGCCACGGTATCTCTTTCGAACAACCCGTGACCCCGGCGGGAATTAAACATACTTTGCTTCATAAAATCTTACCATGTTAAATAGTTCTACTGATACACTTCAAGGAATCTATACTAATGTAGCTTGTATACAGCGTGAAATAATGGTTGTTTTCCCGAAGCGAAATGATTTTGTCTTGATAGTACAATCGATTTATAAAAAAATAAAAATAAAGTATTCAAAAATGGCAACGCGATCTCGAACCAATAGTATAGCCACGTATAGCTACAGCGCAAACGGACGACTGCGCCTGGTCGTAAGATGGTGGGTAGCGGGCGGGCGCACGTAAGTTACTATTGATTCTCACGCTTTCGAATTGAGATCATATTTTTATAATTATAATTATTGAAAAAAAAATAACTCCATGAATCGGTAGCACTACTGAGTACAAATCGTTCTGCCATGGGAAAACAACCATTAAAATTTCACGCTGTATAACTGTATTAATAATAAAGATGAAGAGTTTCTTTGTTTTAACGCACTAATCTCTGGAACTACCGGTCGAATTTGCATTCGATAGCACAATTCTTGAGGAAGGCAATTCTTGGGGAAGGTTGGGTTATTGAAGTGGAAACTTCTTTAGGCGCGTAGGGCATTTTTTGAGATGGAAAAAAAACCATTGAACTCGCGACACTGTTACCGACACCGCGCTACACTCGGATGTGCTTGGCTGTCCTCGGGATGTACTCAGTTTTAAATCCGATATGTCCGTGAGTGATGGCAAAGTATTCTGTTTGTGTTTTGTTTTCAGTTCTGTCGGCACTCCCGGAGTGCCACTGTTTTTTTTTATATCGCGCCAGGACCCTTAGGAACCGAGCAAAAAGAAACAGAGAAAAACGCTTAGCGAAAACGAAAAAGTAATAGCGCGGGCAGGCGATGCGATGCGACGGGGATGGATTGGGGAACATGAAACTTCACGCGGACGAAGTCGCGGGCAGAAGCTAGTCTGTTATATTTGTTCTTATCATTATGGTACTTTTGGCCGTATCAAGTTAGGAACAATAAGGAGAAGTATATTAATTCCTCGTCACATAAAGTTACATCAAGTAGTCCCGTGAGAGAGCCGCCTTATATCGCTTCGGCGTTCACGTAAATTTGATTGATGAAAACGTCCCACATTCCACTGACCGTACTTAATAATTCAAGGAAGAGGTTAAAAAAAAACGGACGCGCCTGTTACGACCGCAATTTGAATGGGTTCCGTACTTAATTGAAATTTTTATTATGCATACTTATTATGTAGTTTTGGTACTGATGATATGTTTTTTCGAGTAGTCGTAATTGAAAATAACAAGTTTCAAGTAAACCCACTTTGGGTTTTTTATCCCTGGAGAATTTCCGTGGTCTTAAAAATTATATAACAAGTCGAAATATTATGTGTTTCTGTTTTCTTCCCTTAACTAAACTGAACTAGTAGGCTTAGCAATTAAATTTACATAACTTATTAATGAAACAAATTCCTACTGTGATTTCTTGGGATTTAAATATGAACCGCGATCATCTGACTAGCCTTTCCCAACTATGTTGTGGTCAGCTTCCAGTCTAACCGAATGCAGCTGAATACCAGTATTTTATATGGAGCGACTGCCTATCTAACCTCCACAACCCAGCTACTGGATACGATACTCCTTGGAAAGACTGCATGTCAGAGTTTCTGACGACCCGTAATGACTGTCAAAGATCCACGAATGACAGCCGGGACCAACGCCTTAACGTGACCTATGAACCGAATAGACTATTAATTAAAAGTCGCACCCTAGGTAACTATGCATTATTTAGTATGCATAGAAAGACTATTTTACATACACAAGTGACTTATCGAGAAAATTAACCCTTTAAAATGCCAATTACCGATAATTTTACCGTGACACGGCTCGTAGATAGTATCTCGATGTTTATCACGGGAATTGCATACAAGGTCTAAGGTCGTATTGCACTGGTGGTCGGTTAGTAGGTCAGATAAGTTCGTTGGTGCAACGCTTCGTCCTGTGATGTGAATTTAAATATTTTTAGGTAGGTAATTTTAAAATTCTGCTTAAAAGGTATCTATTTCCTGTCTGTAGTAGGTACCTAATTATCATCTGCCTAGCCTTTTCTCAACTATGTTGGGGTCAGCTTCCAGTCTAACCGGATACAGATGAATACCAGTATTTTACATGGGGCGATTGCCTATCTGACCTCCACAAGCCAGTTACTGGTAATGCGCCTTGGTAAGACTGGTTGTCGGACTTTCGGGATTCGAGTACCTACTTACGATACATAAAAGAAGCTTAAACACATGATTATATCTAGTTATTTAGAAAATGACACACTATTGTTGTTAAAACATTATTTTTAAGTACTTATTTATAGGAGGCCTATGTCCAGCAGTGGACGTCTTTCGGCTGAAATGAATAATTAATTTTTATTTGTGATTCTGGCCGTTCTACAAACATTTTCAATGCTCAATGAACCCTAAATCACCGCGGCTCTCAAAAGCGACACAACCGCGATAAGGTTGGCTCTCTGCCCCCAAAACTGTATAAATAATAATTTATACAAAAACTCGGTATGGTCTTTACTCTTATACATTGTGGAACAACCCAGTTATTATGGCGCTGGATATTACATATTACCAGTGCATAAATTATCGCGCTATACATTTATTACATTAAAAATTATTTTGGGGAGTGTGTTGCCAGTAGTGTCCCAAGTTCTTTGAAAAAGTTTTTGGCCTTTTTTGTCAATAAATTAAGGTTTCTTTTCGTTTTCAATATTCAACTGGCTTGTTTAGCGAATGTAGGACATTCTTTGGGTAGAAATAACCTGCTAAAAACATTTTTATAAAGCTTAGTGAACATTAAATTAATATTTTTACAGCTTTGTCTTTCGTGCGAACAATTGTTTTGAGAAACTTGATATGGGAGGCTTAAGATTATTTTACAATTTATTGTCGATTCTCGAGTGCAGATAATTCGAAAAAAGATATCCTTTTCTCATTTCTAGTCCATAAACATCATCTACCTTACTAACACTGAATATTTAGCACTCACGCCGCAAAGACAACAAAAACAAGACAATTTATGTGCCACGATTTATGTAAAGCGCCATTTTAAATTCCACGATTTTAAAATCGATGTCACGCGCAATCACATACTGGTACATTTCAGTGCTCGTATTATTATTAGGGGAAATCGGATCGATGTATTCGATATTGAGATCTAATCGAGTCGGCGCGTGCGACTCGATCTCGATCACAGCACGCATGCTATGGTGGCCTGATGACGCACATTCGTTTCGAGAAATAGTGTGCTTTTTGAAAATTGGATTCTAGAAAATTGTCCACAACTATGTGCACCATTAGGTTGTCTGATGATATACTCATTTTGTAGTATGCCACTCTGTATTCCAGGTCACACACTTACTGATAAATTCTATTGCATCGCAAGAGTTAGTAGAAGAGCTGTTCTGCTACTTTCCTTTGGCTTAATCTACCAAAAAAGAATAAATCTCATAATCTGCTCAATAATTCATAAAAAAAGCGAACAGGATAAACCCAATACGCAGACAAACAAACACTCTACAAATATTTGAACATCTCATAGACGAACTGCACTCTAACCGTTAGCCTCGCATCTTGGCCAAACCTATTTGCCATGTATACCAACTATTTGCCAAGCAAACCATCTATTTGCCAAGAACACTGATATTTGATATAACCATCACTTACAGTAACGGGCTTTACATATTATAATGTCATGGAAACTACTGGGACACACATAGTATTTGCGTGGACGCCTGTTACACCAACTTGTAATTACTTGTCATGAATGTTCTGTATGTCAGTCTAGTTATGTGTAAACAGTACCTACCTATTAGCGTAGACGCATATGCATATTTTATATAATTTAAATCCAGATCGCAGTAACTAGGACCAAAGATAGGACGTTGAGGTTTTACATGGTCGTGAAGTTGAAAATTTGTGTGACGTTTCCGTCTTTTCATAGATGTTGTTAATTAAATCTACTTCTCTTAATGCGCTTGAATCATATAATTTGCAATTTGTTAGTGACAGTTTAATAGGTTGAGGTTGTAATAAATTATTCTATCCTAGATTTTTACAAGCCTATCGTGTTTCCGCATTTGATTGCTCTTTTCTCTGAGGCCTTGTTCAGTCAAACTTCAGCAACATCTTCATCGTAAATAACATACATATATCGGGCACCTTTACTCACAAATTGATTTACCTTAGCTGTTGGTTTGGGCTCTACTCGACCTGTTCTATTAAATGCTAAGGCAATTGTCTCCTTAAATTACATATATCTTTCAATTGACTATGTTCAAAGTTGTACACCGTTGCGCTATTTTGTGACAGGGGGAAAATTCGTACTGTAGCGAACTTCACGGTCGGCTGCGGAAGTTCTGCCATAACGAGTCGCCGGCCAATGAAGACATTATTCTATGGACACCCGTTTATTATGCTAACTCCTACTTTGTGCTGTCAGTCTCAAGTTTAGCTCGAGTTTGTTTGGCCATAAACAGAGTAACTATGATTTGCTTTCGTTTGATTGGAGATTATTTCTATCTATTGCAGTTGGTTTGTTTACCTAAAATGGGATATTGAGTAAATCTTAGCTGTTCTGAAGATTTCTTCAATCTATGATTTGTAGGTCTTATGGAAGAAATATCTCAATCTTTCTAGTGTCTAATAACAGTTTGAATGAATTCATAAATCTAACTTGTGTTGACCATAGCATTTCGCGTGACAGTGTGACCATATACAAAGTCGAACTTCACATAGAAAACAATATATTATTGTTGTCTATTAATTATAGGGACATCCAATAATTGAAATATTATTTCCTTGTAATAAATCGATTTAATTGACAGCCATGGCGGGAAATAATTAATAGTTTTAATTTTTCAATTTATCTTGATGTAATGGAATTCACGATTAATGGTGACAGATGTGTTTCTAATTGAATGTAAAGTGTGTGCTTTATCTTTTGTTGAAAAACAGTTAATTGCCGTTTCGAAGTATTGTTGTTGATTTATGGGAGGGACACTATCTACACGTTAGGTGTTAATCAAAAGTGGCTGGCCAATGTGTTACCTACTATTTTAGCTTTCGCTTCAGTTGGAAATATGAGAGTGCCTGTACCTTGTGAAGACTCATCAGTAATCATCTGAATGCGAGAAGCACAGAACAGGTAGAAGTGGCGATGTTTGGGGGAGGCCTATGCCCAGCAGTGGATGTCTTTCGGCTGAAATAATAATAATAATATAATTATAATAAAATTTATTCAAAAATATAAAGACTAACGTTAAATACAGTTTTTCTTAAATCTATGACGATGAAATGACGATGACGATAATACCTAAGTTTGAGATTAAAGAGTTAGTACGTAGGTATAACTTTATTATCAAGAGGATAACCACATAAATGTGACGCATCATGTCCTAAGTAGTTAGCAACTTATTTTTCTACGAAATACTTATGCAAGTCGAGAGTTTTCCCAATTTCACCATAAGCTTTAATTAAGTCTTCACAGAAAAGCAAAAATACTCTAAATTGTAAATCTTCTTCAGATAACCATCGACAGTTCACACTTGAGCCGTTGCATCATAACCGATATTCAAATACATCGATAAGATATAATGAATATTTGTATAACGACCTCAGAACACGATGTTATACAACACTAACATTGGCCGTGAATGAAGAAAAGAAAGTTGATACAAGTTACATTAATTTATAATGTGGTTATTAAGATCCGCTTGGCGAGACGGGGTTTGGATTTCAAAACAAATATAATTTGAGTTTAAACTTCTAAGACGCTTCACGTGTTCTTTTAAAGACAATGTTGAATAAATTATATGAATTTATAACTTTTAGACTAACTTTTGCATAGCTGAGCTAAAGAAAGTTATTGTTTTTGTATAACTCAGCTAAAGCTCAGATTTAGTAGTTACGAATAACAGAAGTGAAATAAAGTATTATTTGTAAATTAATTAAGGTTAAGGAAAACGTCTAGTCATAACAAAAAGTCATACATTTCAGTCATTAAATATAACAAATGAGACATATCGCGAATTTCATCTGAGGCTGGCATTTACCGAACGTGATTCTTTACATAAAAAGAAAGCTTATCTTGTATTTTATTTTATGTTATTACCACAGATCCGCTTCCAACATCTCAATACTTATCTACAAGCAAAGTTATTAATTACATTTTTCTGCCTGAACTATCAGAAAAGATCCAATAAATCTTATTAGTCCATTATCTTTTATCGCGTTAATTGATTCCAACAATATTCTATCTAAAACTGAGCTAGTATTTACATAGAACAGTACGGCGTTTCCTTTTCAAAGAGAAACAATAATCTTATCATCCTTTACATTAAATACCAACATCGGGCTAAGTCTAAACCTGTCAGCATCAGATCTAATAACAATATTCTTCTTAGATGTAAAGCGACAAATGCCGTAGATTATCCGTCGTCGGCGACTGACCGCGATCGTTTTCTTCGTGAAAGCAAATTGTGCCGTCGCGAGTCGTCAACACAAGCCGCTTCGTCTAAAAACTAGTTTAGACACTCGGCTTATTCATATATTTTCACTTATGTAAATTATATAAATTCTCTTACTGCTCCTGTGAACTATTGGTCTTGTTGGACTGTTGGACCTAATGTTTATGATTTGTAAATGTCAAATTAGGAATGTAACGGTTTTGTTTGTTTTAGTTTTGGGCATACCTATATCTCACGCATCTACTTTTAATCTGTTTTTTATGGTTATGTCTTAATGGTCAAACAGTGTGGTGAAATGTAGCAATTCAAAATCTTCCTTAACGTGGCGTTAAAAGCCATACTATACCAAATCTAGTCAATGGTTTTTGGGACAAAGGAAGATATTTTTTATAACGTTTGTCATTATCGATATTACTTTAGTAATGGCATCAACGGAGTTTTTAGGAAGGTCAAATATCAATAAACTGTTGAACCTTTAATTTGGATACCAATCAGCTGTGATTTTATTTCGAGCATGCTTAAAAGACAACGAAACTATTCGTCTACAAATGATGGCATTTCTAATTCAGCTATTAGCAAATAGTGAGCTTAATCTTTGAACCTGTCCTAGTATATAGTTGTAGTTACCCAACTACCGAAGTGACAAGGAAAGTAATGGCAAAGACCAAAAGTTCAGAGAAAGGATTTCGCCAAGATCGTGAGGACTACTCCCGATTGCTTGTACAATTATTGGTGCGATGTTAGTGAGATTAAATGGCGAAATAAATTCGATTTAAATATGGCTTTCGTGTGCTTACTGTGACTGGTTTAGTTGATCGTTTATACCACGATTACGTTAGCCATTTCTTTCAGTTCACCGTTACCCGCGTAACTTATGGTCGTCTGCTCAACGTAATTTTCATAGAATGTCAGATTTAGCTTTTCCGCTAAATCTTCTTTTGATGTTACCTTTTATGGTTAGTTCCAATAGGTATCGTATCTATATTATTGTGGCAGTTTAATGTTTGGAGTTCATTGACAGATTCAGGTCCTACTTTATTTGGTTCTTAAGTGTGAATTTTTAACTGTGTAAGTTTATTAACAGTTCTCTCTTTCTTTTCAGGTCCAAAATGGCATCAGATGTTGCGTCAAATATAAGAAAGTCAACAGTTTTATGGCTAATTTTAGCCTTAACGAATGTGAGTAATTTTAAGTGTTATAAAAATAATCAATCTAATGCGGTTCCTTTGTGCTTAGGCGAGTGAAATTAGTTTCAATCTTACTACCTTAACTGACACCAAAAGTTTCAACCTCATAGAATGAAACACCTTTCCCAAAGTCCATTAGAAAGACTATCCCACAAAAACACAAGGGTTTAAGAGTTTCCCTGACTGAGTTTGACCTCAGGTCGTATTGTGGGAGCAGCTATTTGT
Source organism: Oligia latruncula (assembly GCA_948474745.1). NCBI lineage: Eukaryota > Metazoa > Arthropoda > Insecta > Lepidoptera > Noctuidae > Oligia > Oligia latruncula. Next base: position 5,577,749 of record OX419693.1, on the reverse strand, counting down.
ACCCCTTTAACATAAACTGTAATGGACTGAAACAGCCTCTGAGGCACCGAAGTGACTTGCAATTGTATTTTACGACATATGTCAAGGGCTATTCTTTGGAGTCACGTTGGAAACAACTGTAACATAATGGATGTTACGGCGAATTTGAAAAACCACTTTGTAATGTTAGATAGTCATTTGTATTTAGATGAAGTTAGGCCGAAGACATGATAAGTAACTCAAAATGTATGCAATTATCGAATTGCATATATCGAATTTAAAAATCTGGATGATAAAGTAAATGTATATACAGGTTTTGTTGCAAATAGAGCATGATTGTGTGATGTTTAATAACAGTCAAATCATTTAATTAAAATAGGCAAATAAAAGGCATTTTTGAACGAAAATTTATGTGAGGGCGATGCACCTAGAATAAAATTACTATACCACAAAAGGTAAAAAGAATTAAAAATAAAGCAATGACTGGTAAATTAATTATATGCTAGATACATGGTGCTCACATAGTGACAAATATTATAAAATTAGATGATTTTTCTAAAATTTTAACAAGTAATGATTTAGTGTGTGAGTTAAAGTAATAGTAAAGTAAAATTAAAGTAGGTAAAGTAAACTATCAAAAATAATGAATCAAATGAATGACACTTTCTAAATCTTTCTAATAGTATTTAAAATAGCACTTACTACCAACTCCTTAATAAAATTAACATTACAGAGACAAACTCTAGGCTTCACAATGACATATTATTTTACGCTTGCCTGTCTAGACTGTAATTTAGAAATCTCCTTTTACTCAGTACCACAGAAGACAGTAAAAGTATCGAAATGACTCGTATGATTCGAGTTAAACATATCGATAAAAATTAATACATATATGGTGGATATCACGCTTTCGTTTTCTTTTTGAAGCGTGAGAAAGAATTATTGAATTTAAAATGCCGTAATAAAGAGTAAGATTGGAACAAATTGTGGACGATATTAAAACTAAATGATATATTTTTTATAGTGTTTGATTCTGATTGAAGATTGTTCTTGATTGATGTTCAATTGAATAAAACACTCTTTACTGTATATAACTAAATTGGTTTACGACTGTTTAATTGACGCATTTATTATTTGTATTTCGTACAAAATATGATGTATTGGGAACAGTTAATCTTACGAAATACTGTTTAATTTTTCTCGGTACCAATTTGAACTACATATTTGCCGTTTAGAACCTCAAAATTGTTTGTGTAAATGTAACATTCTTGCCCTACTTTGATCGTCTTTTTTGTAACAAGTTGGTAACGTTCCGTTTTATTCGTTTACAAAATTGATTTTCTTTAGATTTTGATTGTATCATCTCCATCACGCTGTTTGATAATTTTTTTTTGGAATAATCTTACTTCAGTTTATTCTACCTATTTCAATAAAAAACATGAAATTAATCCAAATTCAAATCTTAATCTTAGAAGCTTCGTCAAAGCTCCGTTTACAACAAAAACCCGACCTAGTAGAGCATTGAGTAAGCAGAATCGAAACGCCGTCCTTGGCGAGGTCGACGGTCTTAGCCGACCAAATGCCGTTGTCGCCACAATCCATACAACCGAACGTAAGATCGTGACTTTCTCATTTAGTCGGATAGCTGTGTTCAGTGTCCGCTCCATTTGACGCGGTGTCGTCGCATGCGCGTCCGCCGACACACATAGCGGACATATCGCACGCCAACTGGACCAAGTTTGTAAAAACATACGGATAGAGTTAGTACTGTTCGCAGAAGTAGAAGCGCGGCTCAATTAATTTTCAATCGGTATGTTTGTCCTTTTGCTTGTTTGTGGTTTAGATGCAAGGAGTTTGGGGGTTAGTCACAACAGCTGGGATAATTGATTCAGGAATCATGGTAATCATATAGGTACCTATTATTTTGTTAGAATAAGACGTGTTTGTTAAATCAGTTCATAATAGTTTTCGATTATTAATGTGAATACATATTAAAAACAGAAATGCCTGAAAAAAAATTGCAATATTATCTTAGTTTAATATGGATTCATAATTATTTGAATTAAACCGTGGTTCGTAGTTATGCATCTAGTCATCCAATATATTTGTGACATTGGTTTAGAGAATTACAAAATATTATTCAAATTATTTTTCTATCAGTACCAAGCGTTCCGGATTCTGAGCAATAACGCTAAATGGATAATTGCTATTTATTTCTGACTAAAGAATTCCAACCATTCATAGAACTTTTGCAGGCTATAGAACTTAAAGTATTTTAATGATATTTATTATGTAGGTAACATCATATTTTTACTATAGTAAAACTGTCCCCTTGGTTATAAAGTTTTATGAGTTATAACTTATACCTACTTAAGTTAAATTTATAAATCATGGATAACTTTCAGCCTTTTATAGGATTTTTTTTTTTATTGATGTCATCGTGAATGTACATAAAACTGGCATTGCAATCGAACTTTATTAATTTTCTATTAGGAAAAAAGTATCTTTTATAAAATCTTCAAAGTACATTTTACTGTTATCACCGTTATCATTGTTAAGTTAATTTGCTTGAAACCAGCTGTTGTGTCGGTAGATACCATATCACCAACAAGATACACACTTTTCAACCGTCTTTCATTTTCAGCACACAAAAAGCGCTTCACTGGTCTAAAATTAAACCAAACAATAGAATTTGAGGCCGGATTCCGGATAGCCGTCAACGATAAGGCATAATGGTGTGTAATGAGCTCGTATCAGTTGCAACCACAGAATTGCAACCATAACATGGAATGTACTTAACTCAATACAGCCTGGTTGGTAGGGCTACTCCTTTTGTATATGTTTCGGGTTAATAATACTGATCAAAAAAGCACTGCACCTCTGGTGAGTTTGAGTTGTTAATAGTGCGAGTGAGTCAAGAGAATGCATTTTTGACACCTGTCAGTTTCAAACAAACAACTACAAGTTTTGCGATTGGTTGCTAGAATTGTCACACTGCACAGCACTGTCAGGAACGCATTCTCTCGACGCCCGGGCTATAGAACCTACAGAAGATCGCGGGGAGGACCTGGATGAGACTCGCACGGACCAGGGACACATGGCACAAGAGGGGGAGGCCTATAGTCAGCAGTGGGTAAAACACAGCTGCCAATGATGATGATGATAAGTTAGAAATAAAGAAAATATGTTTTACTAGCTGTGCCCCGCGGTTTCACCCGCATAAGTTTCGATCCCATGGGAATATTGGGATAAAAAGTAGCTTATGTGTATATCCAGGATGTCAGCTACCTCCATCTTCCATCTTTCTATTTCATTAAGAAAAGGACAGAAGATAAATATTAGTTTAGTCCTGTCAAATTAGACAGCGCCTAACGTAAATTGACGTATTAGTAGCCATGTTTTTAATCACGTCTAAACTTGCTATGGAGTACCTATCTTAATTTGACAGGACTAAACTAAATATTTATCTTCTGTCCTTTTCTTAATGAAATAGAAAGAAAAAGATGCACTAAACTTCAATTTAGTTTAGTTTGTGAACAAGGGAATCGGCGCCAATGTTGATTACCTCAGTCATTAAAGTTTTTCTTGGTTCATTCTATAAAATAATAAGTAATTTATTAGATGTTATGCTTGCAAGTGGTGCAAAGCTTTCGATGATAGGACTAAAGAAATATGGACATACAGAATCAGCCTTAATGTTCCCACTGCTGGTACACTGGCCTCCTCTGGTGGGAGGGAGTGGGCCGTAATCCACCACGCGGGCCCAGTGCGCGTTGGCAGATGTCACATGTCTTTGAATTTTTGGTTCTAGGACAAGCTGGTTTCCTCACGATGTTTTCCTTCACCGTTTTGAGAGCAGTGGTGATAAAATAATTTAAGAAATTTATGGTATAGTTCAATTTATTGCTTTATCAAACTAAGGTAGTACTTTCGACACTAAAATATTGTAGATTAGAAGGATTAGAAGAAACACTTACATTACATTGCATTTATTATTATTGCAACATTACCTATTACTTGAGCTCATTACACTTTTTAAATGGTAATAAATCTTTAATGCCTTCTAATAAATGTGCTTATTTATCTCTGGTAAACTAAATTATTTTCTGTTTTGAATTTAAGTACCTACACTTAAATTCAAAACAGAAAATAATTTAGTTTCAGGGCTATTATGAGAGAATGTATAATTAATTGTAGCCTCCAACGCTAATGCAATTTAGCCACCTTTAAACCCATGGAATTTATGCTAAACGTTTTCCCTATCAATTAGTGGTTTCAAACCTAATTATAATCATATTTTCGTGTCGTTAGCCGCTAGGGATGACAACCGAGAAATAATGTTACCAGAAGAAAAAAAACGGCCAAGTGCGAGTCGGACTCGCACACGAAGGGTTCCGTACCACAAGGCATAAAACGCCGAAAAAACGTTTCTTGTTTTCCCCTTTAAATTTTAACTTTATTTTATTTTTATTATTTGTTGTTACAGCAGCAACAGAAATACATCATCTGTGAAAATTTCAACTGTCTAGCTATCACGGTTCATGAGATACAGCCTGGTGACAGACAGACAGACAGACGGACAGTGGAGTCTTAGTAATAGGGTCCCGTTTTTACCTTTTGGGTACGGAACCCTAAAAATACGACATTCCACGGAAGAGTTTTTAACACCTGCTTATAAAAACTTATTATAATGTATTTAAATAAGTAGGAATGAGTTATTGCAGCTAGGTATTTAAATGACTGAATGACTTACAATCATTATTGATCTTTCTGTAGGCTAGTATTTTATTGTTGAAGACTTTCTCATGAGGTAAAGTTAGACTGACATTCTTTTTGACAGTGAAAATTAAGGGCCTATTAAGCTTATTCCGAAATTCGGTGTCAATTGACGTTTTAGCAGTCATAAAATTGTACCTATGCATAATGTTTATATCATGTATAAATTGACAAACAGTGCCGCTTTGCGTGTTCGATTTCTCAATCTAATTCATCAATGCCGATGTTAATTTTCGTATTCTATGATTTTGTTTATTAGTATACATGGCGACACATCAAGCCATACATTCCAGTAATCCAGTTTTAGCTGATCTCGCATTGTACAGGTTTTTCGTACAATCAGAAGTCAGCTTATACAGGGGCCCAAGTCTGCTATTTTTATAAATAAGTCATTCCAACACGATCCCATTGTCATTTTTTTTGCTAAAAGTTCGTATTCTGCTAAATTCATAATGGTCGATCATTGTTCGGTCAATGGCACAGAATATATACATTACGAGTATCCGTAACGAATTAAAAGCGATGACGTTCTTATGGTACTGATCAAAGGAACTGTCAAAATTTTTGCAGATTACCGCATAAGTCAGTAATTCATTTGTCATTATGTACGACATTACCATTCAATGCCATTTCTTTCAATGGAGTGTCAGTGGTTGACCATTGGAAAGTCATAATGACGCCATTATATTAGTAGATTACCAAACTTGTCCAAAATCAACAATTATGAAATCAATGATAGACCATTCTGACACTATTGTAATAGCAGACTTGAGGCCCTGGTTATGTATAGCTTGATGTGAGCCGTGCATACCACTGAAAGCTCGATAGTAAAAAATACCCACAACACCGATTTAAAAGCCTAAAGACCAATTTTTGAAATGATCAAACGAAGTGTTCCAAAAAAAAGATGAACGTCAGAAACACATAATTAAATCAGCGATTAAATGTTTGAAGTAATTAATAAGAAAATCGTTGATTGATCAGATAAGCTGTTGAATTAATATAAAAGCACAGTTGATGTGACTTAGGTCAAGATCGGTCGAGAATCTCAAGATCGCAGTACAGAGATAGGAAGACATGTCTACACGTTGACTGATGATGAAAGTTATGACTACAGACTTTCTGAGGTAAGCTGTTGATGGTTGGTTAAGAAATTAATATAATTGGTAAGTGTAGGTACACTTACCAATTATATTAATTTTCTACATCACTCTGTACCTACATCATGTTAAAAACGTTTGCACATCATGCAAGATTTTGAAAAGGAAAGTTAAGTCAGATGGTTAAGATTTTGAATGATATGAGAAAGATGTTTACAAAAAAAAAAATTAAGTTGTAATCTGTGGAAAATGTTTTGGGTTAGTATATTTGTTAACTTAAATGTCAAGTTATTTCCGTTTATTTTTAATAATATTTTCCCCAATGAAATACTTATAAAAAAAACAGTGGCACTCCGGGAGTGCCGACAGAAGTGAAGACTTGAACAATTACGTTTGTATTTTTTGAATCGTCTTATTTAAAACAAAACACGCGCGGTGTCGGTTACGGTAACAGTGTCGCAAGTTCAATGGTTTTTCCCATTTCAAAAAATGCCCGACGTGCCTAAAGAAGTTTTCACTTCAATATACATACATGGCCTGATTTTCTATTACTGTTGGATACCTATTCGGTTAAATAGTGAAAATCCTCTTCTCCGAGTTTCAAACTTCTCTCGTTGGAAGAGTTTAATAGCTCGAGCATTTAATGCTGTCACGTCCAAAATCAATCCATCAAATCTTTGTTTTTATGTGAAGCTTTGAATCTAAGTTTTCTTCACAACAGTAATTTACTTAACAAACTCTTCATGTTCCCCAAATAGGCCTTAAACAATTTCGCATATATATCTGAAATCACGATGCACGCACTTAGATATTCACCAAAACTGCATCCTTAGCCAGCCCTGCGCCCACGTCACGTCGCCGTCAAACGTCCGTTACTACACGTCCTGCCTAACACGTAATGGTTTGTGAAAGCCGTGTGAACCCCACATGTGACCCATTGTGCCCCACGTACGATCACCTCAATTATCTACAAGTCTTCTAATTACTCAACGACATAGTTACAATACCAGTAGTTTCCTTCCCGCAAATTGAACCAGTCGTCGACGTGATCGATTAATTTCTTTTATAGATAATTATAGTACCTACCTACAATTTCCATCTGATGTAGGCAAGTTAATAGTTGATTTTTATTAAAGTGTTAATTGAGTTCTAATAAATGAGATAATTAGAGCGGCTGCTTGAACTTTTTGCGAATTTTTATGTTCGACAAGAGCGGGTGAACTTTGAGAGTGCTAGCAGTAAATTCAGTAGCTTTAATAGAGAAAAAAGGTAATTTTGAACCACCCACGACGATTTTTATAATCATGTTTAGAAAAAGGAGGATGTTTTATGAGATGAGACCATGTAAAAAAAAAGAAATAACGGTGAGTTTATTACTATAATCAATCAATTGCCGAGGTTTCTCCTTAATAAACAGTATTCAAAATTAACTCGGCAGTGCCTTCAGCTTTCTCACATGCATCCTAGAACTGATTTCTCTACGAGGTTACTAGTTTACAGGTTTGTAATGAAGCAGGACCTGCAATTGCACGCCCTGCATCTCCCATGAATAAAATATTAGACAGTCTAGCGAACAATAAGAGGGAGACGCGTGACCGGAATGACGGAATCGTAACGGTCACGAAATTTGCCTATCCGTGGATTCTGTTGAATATGCAGATCTTATGGGGCGTATGACGCCTCGTGGTGGAATGCTAACGGTTGGTATACTTCGACAATGAATCTTGTCACATAGGTTTTACTATCGAAAGTAATATAGAGCCGGTTTTTGAAGATGTGCGCACGCGCGGTTCGAGGCGAGCGCATTAACGTACACGTGAGGTGGCATTGATGTGACTTCACATTCTTGAACAGTGGTTAAGGGTTGACTATGGAGCGTAGAGGATAGGTGTAAGATTTCAATCCAACTTACAGTAGGATTCTTTTCATATGCAAATCCTTTATAGGTATTTGTATCGATAGTAACCGCAGCTTGATTATTTATTATTATTAGGATTGAGGTCCCCATAACTCACGGAATATTACTTGAACTCTCGACCTCTCGACAGCTAACCCCGACGCCTCTGGGCCTATTGTCTGCATATCTGTGTAGTAGTACGACTCATAAACACGTCACCTTTCATAATTATTAATTAAGTTTTATATATCGCCTTTTGTATGAGATTATCTGTTAATAGGAAAGTTTTTATGGAAAATAAATTAGTTAAAAAAGACAATAGATGAGCTTTAAGGCGCGAACTTGGTATTTCACATTCTTTAAATGTTGTACTTTTACCAAAGTAGTAGTGTAATAAAATTGTTATGACTCGGGTAGACGGGCAACAAAATTTTATTTAGGGTACAGCATGACATAATTATGTTTTGCAGGAACAACTACCATGTTTTTAGTGGCTGTAAACCTATCACTGTTAAACTAAGGCTTCCTTATTATGGTCCATTGCGATAAACATTCGATATTATTGTTATTTTCACCACATTTGGCGGTATAAGGTTCTCAGGCGTTATGTGCATTGAATAATAACTGGCCATCTTTCTGACATCTTCATTTCATGACACAGCCGTCGGTTAAAGCAGTTAAATTTTCTTAAGTCTAAAATTAGGCTGCCAGTAACCCTACCACAGTTTAGTTGATTTAAAATAGATATTTACGCAACATATTTATCTCCCTACATTTTATTTACAGCTTCATTAACATCATAAAACATTGATTGATATGTTTGTTTAATTAAGTAAGCACAGCACGATAAAAAAATACAATATGCGGTGCTATACACTTAAGTAATGACTAAGCATTTGATAGTCATCTAGTAGAGTAAGTCTTCTTTCACATAAGGCTTGTTTCACACTGTTATGCGACATGCGTTAAATGTAAAGTGTATTGTTGTAGTCCTAAAGCATTTTTGGCTTGACTAACCTGTAGATAAGGTTCAGATAAGATCAAGGCTCAGGAATAATCGAAAATGAGTGTATGTAATAATTGGCAAAGAGACTTCAAATTTGGTCTTTCGAACCGAAAGTAAACTGGCCCAATGACGAACTACGCTTAATAAATTTGATCGTTGGATGCGGATTTAAATAAGGCAACGGACCAAATGTTATGATCTGTTTTGTTTTGATCGTTACCGCAAAAAAAAAAAACAAATTCTAATTAATTCAGTAGCCACCGCACAAACATCAAAACATTTCAAATTGAGTTCTAAAAAACCATCGACAACGCACCGAGAGTGGTACCGTCAAGTGTGAATTGACACTAATTGTTCGTGAGTCTAAGCTTTCCTTTCTGTCACGATGTTATCTCGGTTCTCGCACAAGCCGTACATGCGGCTTCACTCGCCGTTTATAGCTATCCGTTTTGTTATCTTAACGGCTAATGGCGTAGGCTTAATTAGGATGATAGACCGGATTTCTATTATAATTTCCATCATATTTAAATGTTCCGCTATGTGTCACTGTTTAAATTTATTGTTGCAGTTACGGACCTGTAAAAACATTCGACGTTTCGTTTACGATATCATTTATTGATATAAGTAGTAGGTATCAAACGTGTATTCATGACGAAATCTTACTCAGGTTTAAACCATATTTAACTAGCAGACATTGTTAAATATACTTTATAACAATCCCACATTTAGGTAATCAAATATGAATTTTGAACACTACACAGTAAAAGTTTCTTCCAAACTGCTACTATATCATAATACTGCTATAATAAAGACACAGACAGACGGCAAAACAGGTATGCATACTGGGTGAAAAATGTACAAGCTTCCACACAGCATCCATTGAACGATCAAATGACAGTTACGCCATTGATACTTCATACAAGCACTTTGATGGATCGTCGACTTGGGTCTTAATAATTTTATTTATTTAGTACCTTCCTTCCTATTTATGATGTATGTAAATATTTCATATTTACCACCTGCAGTGTAATTTGTAATTATGGCTTCTAACATGGAACGTCTACCAAATTGATATTACTGTTGTGTGATAAAAGACAGGAAGTTATTCTTTATGTAGGTACTATAGGTAATTTATTTTTTACCGACTTCAAAAAAAAGGAGGTTATCAATTCGATACGTATGTATGTAATATTATTGGAATTGCATTATATTCACATATGATGATCTATTAGGGCTTCCAAACAAATATACAAAATTTCATAGACGTATGTATGTATGTATGTATGTATGTATGTATGTATGTATGTTTGTCCACGCATATCTCCGGAACTATTAATCGGATCGTGACCATTTTTTTTTTATTGGCTTACATTTTCTTCAACTTAGGGAACAGTGCAAGTTTCATCAAGATCGATTCAGTAATTTTCAAGATATGGACTAATACGTGTAAGTGTGACGGCCTGGCTTATTGATAAGAGCTACGGGTGTAGTGTCAAAGGGAAAACATCTCAAAACCTTGGTCAAATACTAGTGCAAAAACTAAAAATTACGAAATAAAAAGTAATTTAAAAAAATTAAACCGACTTCAAAAAGAAATTAACTCAAAATTACTTTAATTTCGGAAGTCGGTGGCATAAAACTAAAATACAGATCCCAAGACACCGACTTCCGAAATTAAAGTAATTTTGAGTTAATTTCTTTTTGAAGTCGGTTTAATTTTTTTAAATTACTTTTTTTAATGATGTTAATGTTAATGTTGTTGTTGCGGTTGGTCTGTGGATGGGTGACCATCTTTACATACCGTGACCCCTCCGTGCCTCGAAAAGCACGTTAAGCCGTTGGTCCCGGCTGTCATTCGTGGAACTTTGACAGATGTTGCGGGTAGTCAGAAGCCCGAAAGTCTGACGACCAGTCTTACCAAGGGGTATCGTATTACCCAGTAACAGGGTTGTGGAGGTCAGATAGGCAGTCGCGCCATGTAAAATGCTGGTATTCAGCTGTTCCGTTTTTACCCTTTGGGTACGGAACCCTAAAAACGCTGCAAATGTAAATAGTGTGTCGGATTTTGGAGTGCTTACTGTCATCCATTGGGGAATGCAGATTTCAGTTGCTATAGTATTGTACTAGGTAGGTGGGCTCGTGGCTAAATGATAACAGCCGCATAGATCCTCCAAAGGTTAAGCTGCGCTTGCTGTGGTTGGTTCGTAGATCATCCATTACATATCGACAGGCCTCGGAAAGCACGAGAAGCCGTTGGTACCGGCTGCTATTCGTAGATCTTTGACAGTAGTTACGGGTAGTACGACTGGTAGTAGATTAGCGCGTTCAAACAAACAAACAAAAAATATTTAAAAAAAATTAAACCGACTTCAAAAAGAAATTAACTCAAAATTATGAAATAACTTTAATTTCGGAAGTCTTTGTCTTGGGATCTGTATTTTAGTTTTTTGCCACCGACTAAAAAATGGTCACGATCCGATTAATAGTTGCTGAGAAATGCGTGGGCAAACATACATACATACATACATACATACGTCTATGAAATTTTGTATATTTGTTTGAAAGCCTTAGTAGATTGTCATATGTGAATATAATGCAATTCCAATAATATTACATACATACGTATCGAATTGATAACCTCCTTTTTTTTGAAGTCGGTAAAAAAAAACATACTCTTCTGTTTTATTATCAGAATAGATATATGGGGTTATTGGAAAAACACCAACAACCTCTTAATTTTACTCATCATTATGAACAAACTTTATTTGGGACCATCCCTGAAATCGCGAAAAAACAAAATCTGCTGTTCCCTACATTTTGACGAGTTATACGAACATTAATGTAGGGAACAGCTGATTTTTTTTCGCGTTTTCAGCATAGGTAGTAAAAGTTGTTCATAATGATGAGTACATTGACCTCTTAAGGGGTTCTTGGCGTTTTTCCAATAACCTTGTATAGACTCAAATACTCTCAAACATTAATAACCTATATCTATACAAGATCTCAATTAATTAATTCTTAGCAAAATACATAAGTTGTTGATTTATCGTAAGTATTCAAGTTTTACTGAATCTGCCATCATCTTACATTGTAAGCTAGTGAATGACGATCAATTGTAACGTATTTATTGATTCATTCAACTAGATAGTTTCTACTTTATGGGAATTAGATAAAAGTGGAGTTTCACTTGAACATTCATATTTAGATCCTTTTCAAGCAGACTTCAATATATTTGTTTGACATCGTAAAAACTATGGCAAATTGCACAAGTAATTGTTAATGGAATAGACTTCCAGTAATGGGATAGACTTTCAGTAATGGAATATACTTCCAGTAATGGAAGTGGTATTCCTGAGTAATGATAGTTTTTAATTAAGAATTTCTCAGTAGCGGCATGCTATCTGGATTTATGCCCGGTTAATCGCGTCTTTCATGTGTCTTGAACATATAATTGGCGAAATGTCGGTGTACCTACTAAACACCTCTATACAGGGTTATTGGTAAAACATTAACAACCTCTTAAGAAGTCATTGTACTCATCATTATGATCAACTTTTACTATGGGACCAAACCGCAAATCGTGAAAAAAAATCTGCTGTTCCCTACTTTGTGACGAGTGATACGAACATAAATGTAGGGAACAGCTGATATTTTTTTCACGATTTCAGGTTTAGTAGTACAAAGACCTCTTAAGAGGTTGTTAATGTTTTACCAATAACTCTGTATAACCCTTTAGGAAATACATGTCTGATGTTATGTATCACCATAACTTTCACAGATTGCAGAATGGTAAATGGAATATCGAATAATTACCCAATAAAATTAACAGCATGTAATTATTGTGCTTTTGCAAAAGGCATCTTCTCATACTGAAGACTGATTACCATGCTTGCTCGCAGTTGGCTATTTAATTAATTTAGTTTATTATTTACTAGCTTCTGCCCGCGACTTCGTCCGCGTGAAATTTCACCATCCCCCCATTCACTTTCTTAGGGGTGGAATTTCGGAAAAACCTTTCTTAGTGGATACCTTCTCTTCACAAAGAACACACCCTCCAAATTTCATGTCTCTAGAACCAGCGGTTTAGGCTGTGTGTTGATATATCAGTCAGTCAGGACTTTAAATTTTTTACATAGGTATTAATAGATGTTCACATCTATGATTTTTCCTTTAATTAAAGTCCTTGGTGTCTCAAATTAATTTTCAATCGACAATTCAGAATTGTGGTTAATAATAATATCCTGCCGACCGATTTCGGTCACGGTGGGAATCTCAACGGAGATTAACCAAGTACGCAGGAGATATTATAGTGCACAAGTGTATGCGTAAACGCAGAAGCACTCTCTGTTCTACTCTCTACTCTCATAGTCCGATGTGACGGCAATCCGACCAGGGATAGAACGGGCGCAGGACCAACGGCTTTCCGAATCACGGGAGTATTAAGCCGCCAACTTCCAAACTCCGGGCTGTTAGGCGGACACATACCACAACGCGCCACGCGACGGGACGCAGATAACGTGCCCCGCGCGTGATTTTTTACATATAAATTTAATAAAAACGCGCTTTCGTGCGGGGAATTTAGCTCCGTTTCACGCACCCCGCTGCGTAATGCGGTACAGCCTTACTAAGAAATTCCTAATGGAAACCCAATAATACTTTGCCCAACCTGAGAATCGAACCCAGGAGCTCGCGCTCAGCAGTCGCACACGAGACCGACGGGGCAGTCAAAGAGTTGAGGTTACTCCACACGTCATATAAAATCGTCGAACCAATGAAGCAGGAAGATGATGATACATTGTCAGGGTGTAGATAATGCTTTTGCGTTCCTTCCTTGTTTATCGCGGTTGTGCAGCCACGCATGTTAGCCAATCTGATGGTCGCAAACCATGCTAGTTGATACAGGATGTTTACGGTATGTCACCCCAACTCAATGACTTGCTTGCGGTCTCAACAAGCTGACTCTACGCATTATCTGCAAACCTTATAGCCAATAAACACGATGTCACGGTCGAAAGGACCAAAATTGATAGATCTCATCGAGTTTGGTCTCAAGATGTGTTAGGGTTTTAGGGAGTCTGTTTTTAGGGAACTAAGGTTCTGCTGTCCGTCCGGCCTTCGGTCTGTCAAAGGCTGTATCGTTCGAGCTGCAATAAGTAGACACTTGAAATGTTCACACAGAGTGTGGCACTACTATAGCCGTTATAACAACAAATAGTAATAATTAACTAAAGAAACGTGTTCGGCGTGTCTTTAATAAGTAGGTATAGATAAAATAAAATGTTAATTATTGTACATAACCCTTTCTGTGCGAGTCCGAGTCGCACTTGGCCGCTTTTCTACTATACCATTTAGGTCTAAATCCTATAAGGCCATTGCACACTAAAAGTAAATAATATTTTATCTTCTGTAAGCATCGCCTTAATAAGATCTGTTTTCATTTTAAATGAAGTACTAACCTCAGTACTTAAGATACTTGTCAACACTTGACTTGACCGAGCAGTACCTCCCACGTTCCCCCTAGCACCTACACTTGAAACTTCGATTAAATTTGTTTGCAATGCAATCAAAAGTAGCTCTCTGGTAATTTGTTCTAATTTTAATGGAGTAGGTGTAATTTATTGTAGCATGATGACAAATAATAGGTACTTAATCAAGTTTTCTTTTGTTTTTCTCAACCTACTCTCAAACTTATGGCTTTGTTTTTGCTACTTTAGGGTCAGTTCACACCGAGACGCGACGCGACGCGCAGTTTTCAAGATAGAAATACAATTACAGACCTTATCTACTACACAAAAAGGTACACGATTCAGTGAGCTACGCCGCGCGGCGGCGGCGCCGCGCTTCGTAGCTCGACGTAGCTAGTAGACACTGAATTGTGTACCTTTTAGTGTAGTAGATAAGGTCTGTAATTGTATTTCTATCTTGAAAACTGCGCGTCGCGTCGCGTCTCGGTGTGTACTGACCCTTAGTCCTCTAGATCGAATTTCGCCCAAAATGGCGGCTAATGTCAGCGGAGACTTCATCGACGCGGGAGATATTATAGTGCACCCTTTTGGCGCAGCCGTGAGGTACTAACTATTGTTTGTTTTTTGCTTCTTTACGTTGTTATTTGTATTTTGTGTTTCACGAACTGTATCCAAATAAACGTTATTCTTTCTTTCTCTTGCACAAGAGTGTGCGCAGACACAAGTACACTCACTCTTATCTCATTTTCATAGTCCGATGGGTTCGCAATCTAGCACGACCTTTTCTGCACAAAGATGATACGTTCGCATAACATTAATAAATAAAAAAAATTGGCTACTTATCTGCAATTTAAAAACTAAAAGGAGACTGATATATTTTTCATCTTCATAAAAATTTAATTTAAAATACAGAAATCAATCAATCATGTTCTCACGTATAATAGAGTAGGTAACTAATCGAAAATTTCTTGAGAATGATTGAACTGCAACAACCATTTCTTCCCTGCAATTTACCACATCAAGCGTTGATGCCGCAGTTTAGGTCAAAGAGAACAAAGCAAGTTCACCCGACACTGCCAATAATAGTCCCAGAGAATATAATAACAATATTCTCTCAACATCACGTAGTTAGCGGCAAATCTCAACCGAAGTAACCATCAATGGACCGATGAAAAGATGAAACCCATAATAAAAATCATCGATCAGAAAATTCGAATAAAGAGACATTCTTGAGACCACAATTAGTACGTCATTACAAACCAATACGTGGATAAGAGCATAAGACAGATGTTCGGACACGAACGTGTAATTTATAACTCATAACATAGGCCATAGTGCGGCCGCGGCGGCGCGGTAGAAATTGAAGAAATAGAATGGGTAATCACTAATCATCAAATTATACGTTTGAAACGTGCGTTTAGCTTGTGATATTGGATGAAATTGGTCAAGTGCTAGCTGGTGTTGAAAATGTGTGGTAAAAGAAAAGAAAGAAGAAAGAAAAATTGTTTATTCTGCACAAAATTAAATGAGACGCACATTTTAAAGCTGGTAGGAAACTAGGTAGGTACTTTAGAGCTACTATAGATTGCTTAGCATAATCAGCTTAAAATGTTCCTACTGCTGGGACACAGGCTATAATCTACCACTCGGGCTTAGTGCGGGTTGGTAGATGTCACATGTCTTCGAATTTTCGGTTCTAGGACATGCCGGTTTCCTCACGATGATGTTTTCCCTCACCGTTTATTGATTGTTTGACTGCTTACGTCGTCTAAACTAATATTATAAAGAGAAAACATTTGATTTGTTGTATGTTTGCTTGTTACGCTTTCATGCTTAAACGGCTGAATAGATTTGGATGAAATTTGGCATTTTGTAGACCCTCACCTGGATTAGGAAATAGGATACTTTTTATCAAGATATTCCCACAGAATCGAGACTTATGCGGGTGAAACCGCGGGGCGCAGCTAGTCATGTATATGTACGAGTTTGTAGGTTGATTGAATATCATTTCAATGGCTCTAGTATCATCAAGTGAAGTAAAAGAAGTGATTGAAGCCGATGTTCTCATTTTGTACCAGTGCAATCAATCACTTTAATAAAATATTGTACCATATACCTATACCTAGATGTGTATGTACCTATACGATTTATTGAATTGAATTTGATTAAATTGTGAAAACAGATTTCGACGAAAAATGCAATACCTATAATTGATTGCAATTCTCAAGTCCACTTCAAAACATAAAAAAGTGTTAACACAATTTTTTGTGCTCACATTCAGCTTTAGTATTTATCTGAAGTACCTAGTATAAATACAGAATTCCACTTTAAGCAAATAAGGCTCGTTAAGACCAACCAAATATTTTAAACAAACAATATATTCGGTGAGTTCCGGGCCATCTTGAAATTTTTTCACGTCGTTAAACGCACCTAATTGATTGTGGCTCATTCTGATGAATGTAAAGCACTTTATCTTTATTCTCTCCTGGTATCTCAGACAGGATGTTAAAATGTCATGGCCCTAGATTCTGCCTTCCAAATATTTTATACAAATTGCAAGTTCGTCGAATTCTGGACCATCTTGAAATGTTTTCACGTCGTTAGCGCACTTAATTGATTGTGGCTCTTTCTGATATATGTAAAGCACTTTATCTTTATGCTCTCCTGGTATCTCAAACTTGATGTTAAAATGTTATGGTCCCTAGATTTTAGGCATCCAAATATTTTTTTACAAACGGCATGTTCGTTGAATTCTGGACCATAGCGCACTTAATTGATTCTGGTTCTTTCTGATGAATGTCATGACGGCTTTATCTTTATGTTTTACTGGTATCTCGTACTGGAGTATTGTAGGTATGCTATGATTTAAAGATTTAAATACTAGTAGTTACTTAATTTAACTGCTTCGTTGGTCCTGGGTTCGATTTCCGGGTCGAGCAAAGTGTTATTGAGTTTTTCTATCAGGGATTTCTCAGTAGCAGCTCGGAGTTTGGATTTGTGGCCGGCTGATGGCAATAGCGGGCCCCTAATTACGAGTACATGGGACCTAAACTTATCTGACGAAATGTGTGTTGGGGGAATACCGGCGTGATGTTATATGTTAGCTACTGACTCTTGCTCTTTTAGGTGATTGTTGACTCGTCAGCTTTTCCCGTCATATGGTTACTTACGGACATAACTCAAACCCTCTTTTGAATCAATGAGAACTTATATTAATATCAAGTTCTCTGGCTCTCCGGTCTATTGTTATACAGGCCCTTAGAAAGCAGAAAGGGTGAAAATTTTAACATAAAACCATTTTGTCATACAAGTAGACAGGAATATTTCAGTATGGTCTTCAACAACTTCAACGAGGTGATTAGTTGAAAATTAAAACTCTTTTGTTTAATAAATTCATATTGTTTACTAATTGAAATACTTTCACTGCTATAAAAATTCTTAGTAAATGCTGCTGTATTTGGGCTAAGTGGTGGTTACGAGGAAAGCATTCGCTAAAATCATGATTGTCTTTAATTAAAATAAAACTAAGATGAGATGAGAGATGAGATGAGATGAGAGATGAGATGAGATGTTTCAAAGACACTTTAATTTATCTGTTAGAATAAAATACCGATTGACGTACTGAGATTTAATGACGTTGATAACTGCTAAATTTAGCTTAATTTGTTTTTTTTTTCTTTTAATTTAAAACAAAAAAAAAACTAAAAACATAAAGAATACTGAAAACTTTAATTCTCCACTATCATAACTTCGAATCTTTTGGATAATATATATTATCCAAATTAACACAAACATCCAATTTGCCTTCTTGTCTTCAAAATGTTGTCGTTTAAATAACTATTATCATTATTTCCTCATCAATGCTAATAAATACCATTTCACGCACAAGTGTGACTGCATCAACCGGAATATTCTGACCAGGAATTTTATCCGAGTTCCGTTGTACATGATTGGTATCGTTCCGGACGTCGATAGTGAGTCTTTCTCCGTCAATGAGCTACATACTATCAAAAACCGGCCAATTGCGAGTCGGATTCGCACACGAAGGGTTATGTACCACAAGGCAAAACACACCGAAAAAACACGTTTCTTGTCTGGAGACCTCATTTAATCTTTAGCTTCATTATTTGTTGTTATAGCGGCAATTAAAATACACACTGAAAATTTCAACTGTCTACCTATTACGGTTCATGAGATACAGCCCGCTGTCAGATAGACGGACGGACGGACGCACAGACAGAGGCTTAGTTAAATCATAAATTGGAATTCCATACGAAAATTCCGCAAGCAACATTCCGTATGTTCACATCTACACAGCGATTCATTACTCCCATCAATTATATTATTGTTAGTTTCATAATTAACAAACGTCAAACAATAAGCGGTCCCATTCACACACGTCATCAAAACATT
This sequence comes from Oligia latruncula, assembly GCA_948474745.1. Taxonomy (NCBI): domain Eukaryota; kingdom Metazoa; phylum Arthropoda; class Insecta; order Lepidoptera; family Noctuidae; genus Oligia; species Oligia latruncula. Next base: position 5,559,113 of record OX419693.1, on the reverse strand, counting down.
TCGGACACGCGATTTTTTGTTGTTTAACAGTAAAATAATTATCTCTTGTATTCAATTAGTGCGGTGAGAAAATGACATGTCTATCGGTGGATGGACCAGCCTATCATTATCATTATGATACGACGACGGATGTAGAGTGTGACTAGATGTGGCATGAAGATCAAACGAGTGAATGTTCGAGAGTGAAGAAAATGTGGGCTTTATTGTAATTCGTTTTATTTTAATGAATGAACAATGTGTTAATATAAAAAAAATTACGATCTAAAAAAGAACTCGCACCCTATTACATGGTACTTAAACACAACTGACAAAATGTGGGTGTACCTGGGGATACTATTGGTACACCTCTGCCCTAACCTAACCCTTCGGAGCATACATTTTCTGGAAAATTGGCTTCAAAATTCATAGACGCATACATCGAGCTTGAAAACGGTGATGGAAAACATCGTGAGGAAACCGGCATGTCTTAGAACCATAAAATCGAAGACATGTGACATATTGGTATATGTCACATATCTTCGAATTTTTGGTTCTGAATTTTTTCGCGGGTTCGTACCCTCACTGGAGCCGCGCGGTTGATTACGGCCCACTTCCTCTCACCAGAGGAGACCTATGTCCCTGCAGTGAGAACATTATATGCTGATTATGTGTACATCGACCTTATATGTATTTTCTATAACAAGTGGTGACTATGTTGTTTCTATCTGTAACTTTAATTCAATACGTAGCTTCGCCCGATGCGTGTGACCTATTCGTGTCAATAGTGCTTTAGGCATATAGATGGGCTTATTAGCCAATTTAACAGCCGTTGTCTGGTTGTGTCAAACGGTATTTTACGGTGCTTTTAAATTGATTGTATGCCAAAGGCATACGTTATCATAGTCTTTAATCTCTTTGGTATTAACAGCTACGATTCTAGGGTTCTGATCATAAGGTATTGATTTCTGTTTGATGTATGTTTAAAACTGGATTACATTCCGAATAACGATTCCCGAAGCCCTTACGTAAGGTAGACTTAAGCTTTCTAAAGTTGACATTCGGTCAATTCCCCAAACCTCAAAGTTAAACAGAAAGAAGGCAACATTCAACCATAAAGTTCACTGAAGGAAGGCAATTCCTATGAGGTTACAAACGACAATATGTCTTATCGACAATAATTGAATACTATTACTTTAGCGATTGATAAAAAATCGAATTCAACATTCAACTGCGCGTCGAAAATCTTTGTGTCTACACCTTCCACAACTCTAGTTCCTCGTGAAAACCCACCTGGTGCGATGCCATTGAACCTGCCAGTGGCCGTAGTACCGACGACACCCGTGCCAAAAAACTTGATATACACGCGAGTACGTACGACCCGGTATTAATTGTGGCAACATTCTTCATTTAGAGTATTATGCGTGGTGGAGTTGTGTGAGATTTGATGATTGTAGTGAATTTGGAGATTAATTGCAGCTTGTGCGTTTTAGTGTAGTTTAGAAGTAGATTAATGGACGTGGAAGCAGACGATATGTCTGCGCCGACTCGAAATAAATTGCTATAAAGGCAAGAGAATGATGATGATGACATTAGAAGACGGTTAATAATAGTCATGTGAAGAATATAGTGGCTGTTCTACTAATTGAAACCTTTGATATACAGAATGGAAACCACATATATGCAATAAATTATACCACATACTTTATTATCGAATTTTCTGACGATATACAAAAATTTTACGAAATCGGTCGCAAAAAAAAAACAGCTGTTCCCTACATTTTATACGCATAACGCGTCAAAATGCAGGGAACAGCTGATTTTTTTTCGCGACCAATTTCGTTAATTGTTTGTATATCGTCAGAAAAGGCGATAACAAAGTATGTGGTATAATTTATTGCATATACATGCTCGTATTTGGTTTACATACTGTATGAGTAAATATTACAAATCCTTTAGCCAAGTAGGTATATTTTGCTTTCAAGATTTACAGAGTCACAAATAAGACAAAGTTTTTTAACTCATGTCAATCCCCATAAGACAATCAGTAGTCAATTAACAACCCACATGACATACAGCCTACTTTATGAGGCAGATAACAAAACTTAGATAATTTGAGGTGTGTCAAAATATATAGAACTCAATGACATCACCGTACACGTAGAATTAACTGCTGCTCGCAGGTGGCCGAGGTGATAACTTGATTTTGCGCGACTTGCGCATACACAGTGTAAACCCATAGGACATAATTATAACAGAAGTACCACTACACTCTCTATGAGTGATCCAGTAAACTTTCGGTACAGCCTTAACCGTTGTAGAAAACGGTCTTAGGACTGCTCTTCACAATCAGCATCACAGATTGTTAGAAATAATCAAAGTCAGCAAGAAAATGGGCAATTATCACCTTTTTTTGATATCAATTTCATATAAGGATCAAAAAAACTTTATTGGACCAACTGATATTTGAGTAATAATAAAAACATTTCCCATATATTTCGTAAAAAAGAGACACCAACTTACTATATGACAAAAATACCAAAAGGTGAAGCGAATGTAATTGCCGAACGAGATTTGAATGAAATAACCATACAATGAGCAGTGTCCATTCATGCGTAAATCTGGAAGTTAGACTGCAACAAATTAATTGACTAGGCTTGTCGTACTCCCTTGTCAGCTAAGTCTCTCCCAAGTTAAGCGTTTACACCTTCCGCATCAATTGACTTCAGCTGTTCAAGTAGTTTTCTCTGTTTGTCGTTACATCCAGTTAAGCGTCATTGCACGCTATGTTTGCCAACTGCAATTTCCACTTATAGAGGGTCTGTTCTTAAGTGAAGACCGCAGTTGACAAATTTATTTATGCGCCCCGCGGTTTCACCCCCGTAAGTGTCGATCCCGTGGGAATATCGGGATAAAAACTATTCTATGTCCTTCCCCGGGATGCAATCTATCTCTCTGCCAAATTGTATCGAAATCCGTTCAGTGGTATAGGCGTGAAAAGGTAAAATACAGACAGACAGACAGAGTTACTTTCGAATTTATAATATTAGTATGGATTAACACTTACATTTGTTTTTACAGATGGGAACCCAATACAACAATGTAGTCACAAAAAAAAATCAACGTTTGACAGTTTTGTCTCTTTTGAGTCTTGGCGACTTAAAACATTAATTGCTTTTCTTTTATTTTTTTATTTATGGCTGTCATTGGTAGATCATTGAATGTCGCTATCGGTAGACAGACGCCCAAAGGTCTGACAACCAGTCTTACCAAGGGATATCGTGTTACCCAGTAACTGGATTGTGGAGGTCAGATAGGCAGTCGCTCCATATATAATACTGGTATTCAGCTACCGTAATCCGGTTAGACTGGAAGTCAACCCCAACATAGTTGGATAAAACTTAGGCAGATTGATTGCGTCGACCTCGTAATTGCTTTACTACTTTTGATAGTAACTCCCAGTAAATTTAAACTTCACCAAGATTGAAAATATCTAACTATCACATTGGCTTTAAAGCAAAATGACCATTTGACATTGAAGCTTAGGGTGGTAAAGCAATTACGAATTCGACTATACCTTTATGTTGTCTAGCCGTCGAAAAATAATGGAACTGCTGAATTTATCTACTTGTGTCCACATAATCTCTCCGCGTTGTTGCTATGCCGCCGAATGGGCGTTTATTTCCGTTTATTATAAATCATTAAATGTTAGATGTGCCGCATCAGCTTCTTAAAACTGGTTTTTATTTATAATATTATCATAAAAAGTAGGTAAGCACTATGACCCGTTTTGTTTGGATGAAATTGAAGGATCGAATGATGCGACTGAATCTAGACTATTCTAGAAGGTGTAGTCTATAATATAGGTAGGTGTGTGTGTGTTTAGAGCAAAATGAAAATGTTTCAAGTGAAGTCAGTAGCTGTAGCGTTTGACTGCACTGAAGCTAGCTTATAGCTCTGAACATTGTTGTCTGAAAGGTTGCTGAAGTACGATGACCGGTATTTTGGGTTTTGTACACAAAGGGTCCCAACGGAACCTTATTACTAAGCCTCCAGTGTCCGTCCGTCTGTCTGCCACCGGGCAGCATCTCATGAACCGTAATAGGTATACAGTCGAAATTTTCACAGAATGTGTATTTCTATTGCCGCTGTAGTAATACAAATAAAAACAAAATCAAAATCGGTTCATCCGTTCGGGAGCTACGATGCCACAGACAGACACACACACAGACACGTCAAACTTATAATACCCCGTCGTTTTTGCGTCGGGGGTTAAAAATAAACTAATGATAAAAAATTGTAGTGTTAAATACCTATTTGTAAGGTGATACGGTATCCTTTGTTGCGAGTCCGACTCACACTTGGCCGGTTTTTTCATCTAAGTACAAACAAACCGTGTGAATCGAGATTTTCTTATAACTGATCGCAGCCAGAAAACCTCATTTGAAAGCGAAAAAGTACTTTTATTTATTTTCGTGACGCATTAACTATGGATTTAAAAGTTCTAATGTATATGCCATATAATTTTTCTACCACATCTCTAAATCCATCTTTTTATGTGAGAAAATAATCTATTATGATATGATGTTTTCTTAACAATCTCTTGTTCCGGATGAAATTCGCATGCCTCGCATTCCGAGGGCCAGGCAGTAGGTACGTCGTATTAAAAACCTTATTTAATCGTGACTCATGCGCATAAATCGCTTTCTTTTCGCATCTGCTGACTTCTTAACGTGTTTTTCACAACTTCATTTTGTTTTACTGAGTATTTTGATTGTTTATTTTTAATTATAGTCATTGATGTGCGTATTTTGTGAGATAATTTTCGCAATATTTATGTTTATTTTGTACAGTCACCAAAAGAGATAAGCATTCAGGGTCGTCCGATATAGTTGAAGTTTAGAAAGAAACCGATGGATGTTTTCTAATGAAATTTAATTTGATAAATGTTCTGTTTGTTTCCTATTAGTTTAATTTAATTTAATCCGAAAATATCCATCGGTTTCTTACTAAACTTCAACTATATCTGACGACCCTGGTTACTTATCTCCTTTGGTGACCGTACTTAGTTGGTTGACTACCGCATCGCAAGCCACATACCAACGAGGAAATTTACATCTGCCCAATTTTAAAACAAAATCCCGTGCACACGATGACCACATCTGTTAGCAAACGTTACTATAGCGGCCGAGCGCTGCTGCAAGCAAGAATAGACCTTACGGTGTATAGATGAAAGTTTCCACGATAGTACATGTAACTATAATAGTAATGAGTAATGACTCATAAGTTTTAAACTGTGAAAATGTGGGCGTAATAAATGTACCTCTTACTAAGTAGTGTACGCACTACCATTGGTCATCGTTCCTATCTAATTTGCAAAGTGACCAATGCCTGTTGAACAGCTATTCCAATGGTCTTCATTTGTTTTTTCTAGTCGAAACTTTTTTTGTCAATCCAACTTTAAATTAAAGCAAAGCGCGGCTACAAAATCACTACAGAATCATGACAGCATCTTTGGCAGTCGTTACGAGTCGTCAGAATCCCGAAAGTCTGACAATAGTCTTACCTAGGGTATCATATAACCCAGACCTGGATTGTAGAGGTCAGATAGGCACTCGCTTCATGTAAAATACTGGTATTCAGCTGCACCTGGTTCGACTGGAAGCCGACCCCAACATAGTTGTGAAAAGGCGAGGCAGATGATGACAGTATCGTCACCTTTGGATACATACTTATAAGCTCTTCATTTAACCGCCTAACATAAACTCTTTTAAACAGTCATGACACCGCCAAGAATGCGTAACGACCAAATACTTGCGATATTCGACCCAACCCAAGGCAAAGTGAATGACACAAGTCTTTCTCATATATGCTAATAGACATGAGTAATGTTGACGGTGAAAGTGGCCCCACTGTTGATTAGGAACTTTTTTTAGAAACGTTTTTATAGAGAGGACAATTATCGCTTGTGTGAACTGGGAGTAGAATGTCGGACCTTTGGAGTTAGTGAATGGTGAAGTTAGTTGATTGGTTTTTGACGTATTGGATGGTTGAGCTGTTTTGTTATTAAACGTTTCTGAAGCACATTACTCATACCCTATATATCTACGTTAAATAAACTCCATAGCCATACAATTCAACAATACAAAGGGATTTGAATCAGATTCGTCTGCGATAATAGATTCCATTCCGTTTTCTTGTTATCAAGGCAGCTGACATTTTGTTGAAGTTGTGTTTGTGTTCCGAGTGAAATACCTTGAATTTCGACTGATTATGAATTACTTTACATCTATTGATTGTATTAGAATTTGTATATGTATAGGTATCTCCATAAAAAAAACATTTGTTTGTAAACTCACAGATCACAGTTTAATTTCGACACATTCCACCTACATTCTTTCTTCTATAAATTGTGATTTCTGTAATACTGTGGCTTTCATAATTATTTTACAGCACCAGAATCCTATTACAGTTAACACAGTCACCAGGAGTGTTTGAACTCACGACCTTTCCAAGCCAGTTAACGATGACCGTTAAGCCATTCCCTGTCACGAATAATAGGGCTTAATATAAAATTATTTATTATATAAAAGCATCGTTCAAAATGTACAGTCACGAGCACCAATATGTCAACACTTGGCCACTTTAAATTGCGATTTTTTCACGAAATAACAATTGCAACGTTGAAATACGACATTTTACAAATACCTATGGGTTCGAAAATACTATGTTCCTACTAATATAAAATTTCATTAAAAAATAAAGGAGAAAATCGCCTTTGAATAAAGCCAAGTGTATACATACTTTTGCTCGTGACTATACCTTCAAGGAAACGTTAAGTACCAAAATCATTTAAATAGCTTGAGAAACAATTCTCCAAGATACTCCTTAAGAGGAAATGCGGTCAGAGAGACTTTTTGAAAAAGCCTAAGTAAAAAGTCATAATTCGAGGTTTGGCTCTCGCCTATTTTCTTCTCCAATATTGGACCAATTTAAGGCTTGTATTCATGCCAACGACCTTGTGCATTTGGGCGTCGCGTTGCCTAGCAACACGAGGCGCCCCGCACTGAATTCGTGGACGAGTGCGGGGATGATATAGACACGGACTTTAAACGATCGCATTTTTAATTTATTATATTAAAAATATACATGTTTTTAAAAAGTAACAAAAGCAAATCATTTTCGTTTGTATTGCAAAGCAGTAGATATTTTTTTTATATTCTTTTGATAAAAAATGAAGGAGTAAAATGGTTTCATCTCAACGATTTGGAGGTGATTTGGTGGTTTTTTTTTCTTAATAGGTGATATCGATAGAAAAATTATGGCTAAACCAAATTACGATTCATATCATGTAGATTACCAACTATTTTTTCAGATGTAATTTCTCTGTAAGTTCCGGAGAAAAGCTGCTTCATCTGCACGCTGTTTTTAAGCTTTTTTCGAAAGAGTAGCCTTAAAAGATATTTCATAAACAGAATAAGAAGGATATACACTGTGTTATTCACGTAATGCATAAACTTTGTCAAACGCTTCTATAGCTTTTACAAATTAAATCTAACAAAGGAAGTAGTACGTTAGTTAGTTCTTCGTTACAAAGATATTTGTAATTTCATTTAATGAAATTTAATTGAGGTATGGAGTAAGAAAGGGTCTTAACTTATTTTTGACAAGTTTCAGCCCGTCAAATCATATGAATGAAAATACGTCGTTGCCAATTCGGATAAAGAGGCATGCCCATCGGATGATTTACGTCAAGGTATTTAGTTTGAATGAAAATTAACAAAAAATAAGAATTCGTTAATGTGTCTAAAATGAAAAATGCTTATTTCCATGATCTGGTCGAAGTTTATGCATAGGTATCGTCCGGAACACGGTGTATACTGTGTCCCTATGTTTTTCTGTTTTCATTAATAGTTGTCAAATTTGTACACTAGGCAGGTTGACAGCGGCAATTTTAAGCATTTTTTGAGGGTTCTAGTGCTTATAAAAATACTGTATCATCAAAAAGGCTTATAGCAAGAGACTCCTCAAGCCATTACCCCCATTGAACTCGTCCCTGACTAATGCAAAACGATAAAAATGAAAAATCAACTAATCATTACTTGTCTTGCCATAACCTTTTGAACCTTCTATTAAGTGAACGAAGCAACGTACACCGCATTTGCGTATACCATCGCTAAGCTGTCAACTGCTATCTCGCAAACTTACAATTTACGTTGGAATTACAGTAAAATAAAGGGAATTAAACGGTAAAATTGTTTTTGTAATAACTTTGATGATGGGACAGGAAATGGTTAGAGGGATGAGAGTTTTGATTAGCGGTACTTTTGAGTGGGTATAAATTGCATTGCAATTAATATTCTTAATCATGTTTTCATTCAGAAAGACGTTTTGCGTATTTATCAAGACGTCTTTCGCATTTTACGCTGTGCTTTCGCGAACATCCCTAAGATTTAATGATATTTACGACTTTGTGATTTGAAGGTTTTTACAGTTAATTTTATCTATTTATCCGTCTTTTAGTGAAACTAGTCAATATTATGAATTGATCTGGATCGGTGAATTATTACATATCCATTCAGTAATCAAAAGTAACTTAGTCTGTTTAAGTGATGTTATCAAAATTACGTAACAACATCGATTAACAAATATTTCATCATTAATTTGTTGCGATGTCGGAAAATCGAGCACTATCACAAAACACAGCTTTTCACCACAACAAAAATCGCCTACCGACCAGTGAAACGATAAGAAACGCGTATCTAATGCTACACTTCTGCCATAATGACAGTCGATACAACAGCTGTGCACTGATTGCTGTATATTTTCTATACGATACGACGCCGACGCATCATTAATGTAATAGTGTGCACGCGTCCGTTTGTGAACTACCTACCTATAGTGATGCGACGTTACGATTTAATTACCTAGTCGATTGTTTTGTGTTTTGTTAGGACGTGGTTATTGCCTATATAGTTTACTCATCGGGCAGATTGTGTGGTTTAATTAACTCAAATATTTGATAACTAAGCTACTTTTGTGCTGACAGCATTATTGTAGGTACCTGTTACAAAATAACAGCTCAGTAAAAATTGCATTCTTGTAACTGTTCTTCTCAGACAGGTAAAAAAAGCTCTGAAATCCACAAAACAAAAAAAAAACTTTCTGTTTTTACTACTCAATTGTAACGGAAATGTTACATCCAGTGTAAAATCACTACAACGTCACACAAAGCACTGCTACATATTCTACCGCAAGCATCTGAGTGAGACAATCAGGTTACTCAAACAGGTATCTTCTATACAAGCACGTCATTACAGTAATGGTCTGCACGCGACGATGCTGCGCCTAATCACGCTCTAACATTAATAGTGACAATTTAATTTGTCAATAACGATTAGACTTCGATATAGATTTACTTATAAGATTAATGATGCAATTTTGTTAAAGGTTTGTTTTTGTATGTCCTCGGCATGTCTACCGATGGCAGGGTTATAGATTTCTTTTAGGAAAAACTATAAAATATACAATTTGATTACTTGTAAGTACTCGTAAATACAGTCACTGATATAATTGATAAGGAATTCAATCATGCCATCTTGTTAAAAATCACGGTATGTTATTTTGAGAGTTAGTTTTTTTAATACTAAAAACAACTGATATTTAAACACTGAGTATCATAATGTTAAAAAAAGTCGACATCACGTAAAAAAACATATTGATATATTTTTTTGTCACTGTTACCAAGCCCATCACTAGTGATTTGTGCGTGCCACCGTCGTCGCGTGTGCAACGACTAACAACTACTGAACATTAGAGAATAATAGAAAAACAAATTGAATTAACGAGATTTTCTCGTACCACATAGAAATGATGTCGACCGCAACGTGTATTGTTATTATGGTAATGTTATAACGTCACGTCAAGGTGTTCGTTGTTTGATGTTCAAAAGGATGACTGTTTCACTTTTCTGTTGGGTGACAGCTGTGACACCATTCGAAGATCTTTGACAATTGTTACTTGTAGTGAGAAGTCTGAAAGTCTGACAGGGTCTTACCAGAGAGTAGGTTTCGTGTTTTTAGCAATAAGACCGCCCATTGTGTCAACCTATTTTATTTATTTAACTAATGTACAGACGCCAGCAGGTCAACTTACCCGAAACTGTCAGATTTTCCCACTCAACCTTGAATCTTATGCTTTAGCAATAAAGTCGAAAATCTATTAAAGAAATCTGACAGATTGTAGTAACTTGATGTGCTGGCGTCTGTACACACCCCTCCGGCCGTTTTCACAACTGCAATTCGCAACCAGTTGCAAATTAAGAATTTTTATTCTTTGTTCGCAACCAGTTGCGAATCAGGAAAACTTTTACCGTAACCGCAACTTGGTTGCGAACAAAGAATAAGAACTTCGCAAAATTACATAGTTGCGATGGGAGAAAAGCATTTCTTAGTTTGCAACCAGTAGCTAAGATAATGAATAAAAAATTTAATTAAAACGAAAAATCGCGATGTCAATTACTTATAAATAGGCAAGAAGAAATTAACAGAAAAAGACGTACAAAGGTAATGCTTATCTCTAAAGAAAACTACCATACCTGCATACCTGCGATAGGAGAGAGAGTATAAACAACGCGTGTAAGAGTCGAAGGGAAAACAAAATACAAGGAATCAAAACAATTCTCTCATTTAAAATCCTAAATTCACATTTATATCTGTAATTTTTTATGATGTACGTAATAAATAATCTAACTACCCAGTAACGGGGTTGTGGAGTTCGGATAAAATATATGAATAATAAAATACTGGTATTCAGCTGCATCCGGTTAGTCTAATAGCCGAGCCGAGTAACCTAACCAAACCGAACCTCGGGGTGCCCTTCGCTAGCTCCTGCATCCTATGTCGTTCCTTTTCCCACATGGTTGGGAAAAGGAAAGTACACGTTAATAATAATATCGGTCATATTGGACCTTATCAAATACACGATTAAAAGGCTAGGCATGATGCGCGATGAAAAGGCTAGGCAGATGATGATGACTGTAAGTTGTGACATCATGTGATATCAATTATGATTCCTTGTTCTCGTATCAGCACGAGCTTATAATATTAGCTGACAGCTAAACGAATAAGTTTGGTAGCGGGGCAGCTCTCGGGGTGCGCCGGAAGTACCTGAAATGAGTATAGTCATTCTTGGATTCTTGATCGACAGGGAACTCAGTATCCGACAAATGATGGACCTCGTGCTCATTCCAAAAATATATAAAAGCCGACAGAGCGTAGCCGCAACTAGTTTATAATTACGATAATCCATCTACAAAAGAAATTTAGATATTGAAAAAATCTTGTTAAATCTGAGCAACATTAGAACTGACCCTTAAGATTAATCATACTTTATCCTTTCTAAAAAATAATGGGAATTCCTCTACGATATCTCATCTCATTATCCTAAAGCCACGTGCACATAATATTATTATATTGTTCATGACGTATCAAGTTACGATTCGATTAGGAATGAAATTGAAATAGTAATAAAATGTTATTGGATACTTATTTAATTTGTTTTATGTTCACATTGATCAACTATTTTATGGGATGAATATAGTCAATAATTTTGCAACTAGGTACAGACAGGTGTGCTTCCTACACAGAAAATTATAGGCACGTTGTATGGCTTTAGCAGCGTTTTACTATCACAACCATTAACTTGGTCATGTAACCTGTAAATCGTAAAAAATACACTCTTCTTGTTTCGACAGGAGCTTTACGAGAAAAGTACATGCTGAAGTTAACAGAACTCAAACTCAAACTCAACTCAAACTCAAAGCATATATTTCAATTAAACCAATTACAGGCACTTTTGAATTGTCAAGGGGTCGGTCAGTCAGAAAGGTGAAGCTAGTTGCCCATTCCAAAGCGTAGGTACCTATGGAGAAGAACGGACAAGAAACTCCATGGACACTCTTTTAAATCAAAATAATATGGTTACAAAGTCTTGTTTACATCATTCATGTTAAAAATTATGCATGTGAGAACGATGCAGAACGTTAAAAGCGTCCGTAATGAAAAAAACAATTCAAATATTAAATTAAATTAAAATAAGCCATGGCAGCAAAGAGATGACCAGTCCCTACTGACGGCGCCCGTTCACGAACATGACGCATGTATTAGCACCATTCAGCTCAACCATTTTATAGGGAGCTAAATGATCCAACACACGCGCCACCATCAGCGAGACATTTGAGTGAGCATGACATACTCTCAGCCGCCAGGGCACATTCAAGTCAATGAAAGGCGTACCCAGTAAATGGAAGCTTTATAGTATGTACATAGTACTCACACATGTGCTATGCAATTATACAATACTAGGAGATTGAATTTATATAATGCAAAAAGTGTATTTTAAAATCTTCAGCAGCTTCAACAGTATTTTCAGATTATCGATTATCAAGGTTGTATGTAAGTAAGGCTTGATGGTGAAAACTCTTTTATACGAATTAGGAGTTGTAGCGGCTAATTTAGGTAATGCACAAATATGAAGTAGTAAATATGCCCGATTGCCCAATAAGCGATCCTCATTTCGCTCCCTACTTTAACCACACACTTTTAATCCAGAAACCCTCTAGCATGTCTGCACGCACCTTTACAACACACGCATTAGTACTACTGACGTATAAATATAACGTCAGTGGTTAGTACGCACCTCAAAGGATGCAGCTATTATAACACGGAGGTATTATTACCGGTGCGTATCGACGGAGATCATATTATTTTCTCTAATGCGCTTAATGTGTTCTGACGATGGACGATTTCGAATAACGACTGCGTCGGTTATTAGAATGAATTGAGCTTATTATTTAGATCTTGTTAGGTTTTAAACGGCTTTACGTCTTGTTGTTTTTAAACGAGAATCTTTGATAACTATCTTTGAATGTGTACGGCTGTTTAAGGGAAACCTTTATCAAAATAAGTTTCTAAACATACTTCGTTGTTTTCTTATGTTCTTTATATTAGACAGTAGCTTCTGCCCGCGATTTCGTCCGCATGAAATTTCTTGTTTCAACATAAACAATTTTCGGAATCGGATGAGTACTTCCGAAGATTAGGTTTCCATTACATAAAAACTCACAAATGTTACCTATCTCTTTGTAATAATAATATTTCCCAAATTCTAAGACGATGAATACATTTTTATACAAAAACCCAACAGGTTAGTGTAACTAAAGTTACCAATTCATAAATATTCGAAGACGTATGCGTTTGTGCATATTAAGACACGTGCTGTCACTCTAGCTAATAACGATGCAAATAATTTTGACGCCTGTTTATTTATAGATGGTCTCCACCATGCACTGGCCAGTATATATGGGTTTTGTAACGCTTACTGTAAGATAGGCTTAGCTGAAGGTCAATTTTGGTAACTAGAAACGGTCAAAATCTAGTCGCAGTCTCATCTCGGCGACAAACCAATGTCAAAAATGTAGTATTTTTGACAGATTGAGACTGAGATCAGACTGTGAACGTTCTTAAAATTACGAGAGTCAGATCAAAACAAAAGTGGACGATATGTATGAGCTGATTTATTGAAGGAAGACCAAAAGTAATAAATTGAAGTAGGTAAAATTTTTGAATGAAAATATAAGAAAGATGCCCAAAGGATGCTTCTGTATTTTGACATTGATGAGACTGAAATTGAAAGAATTGGTCGTACTTATAGTGAATTGTCAAACATGGTATAGTGGTAGCACTAGAAGTACCTACCTATTATCGGCAAAATGAACGATTAGAAGAAGAATATGCGCCACAGGTAAATAATAAGGAACTTAAACATGTTAATTCTACTGTAAATCCTTCTCAAAGTAGCCAAGTTACTTTATTTTAACACCGCTAAATAAAGATAAATAGACATCTTTATTACACTGTAGGCTGTATAAGTTAAAGCATAGTACCGTGAGACCACACAATCATGATATATACAGCTAATGACAGCAAAACTAAATTCGTACTCAAGATTTACGATAATATTTACGATGCTACCATAAACATGATACGCGTTGTTCTACTTTCTTACAAGCAGCTCGTATTAACGCAATTAAAGACTAGCAAGTAACTGCCAGTAATTTCATTATTAACTGGGTACGGACTCTTTGGTTGCTGTTTATCGAGTTCGCGTGTAATTATTGGGGTGTTAAGCTTGATGATTCGAGATTGGAACTGTAGTTCATTTGAATCGGACGTGTGTGGAATTGAAATGGTTGGAATCCCGAAGTTTGACTCTGAGAGTCAGAGAGAGGTGGAGGATATTTTTTTTGAAGTTGAAACTTCTTTAGGCGCGTTGGACTCGCGACACTGTTGCTGACACCGCGCTACATTCGGATGTGTTCGGCTGTCCTCGGGGATGTAATCGGTTTTAAATCCGATATGTCAGTGAGTGATGGCAAAGTATTCTGTTTGTGTTTTGTTCTCACTTCTGTCGGCACTCCCGGAGTGCTACTATTTTTGTTTTATATTACAACAACACGCTTATAATCCCGAAGGATTAGGCAGAGGTGGAACTCCAGTTATGTTTAAATCTACGGGGCGACCCTATTGCCATCAACCGAGCACAAATCCAGACTGCGGGCTGCGACTGAGAAAATCCTGATGGAAAAACCAATAACACTTTTCCCGACCTGGGAATCAAACCTAGGACCTCATGCTCAGCAGTAGCGCGAACACTAGACCAACGAGACGGGCTAACGTATTTATCTGATTCATGTATACAGGGTTATTGGTAAAACATTAACAACCTCAGAGGTAATTGTACTCATCATTATGAACAACTTTTACTATGGGATTTTTTTTTTTTTTTTTGCGACCAATAATATTACCCTGCTATATAAAATTCAAAGTCCTGTGACTGATTGATATAGCAACGCACAGCCTAAACCGCTGGTCCTAGAGACATGAAATTTGGAGGGTGGGTTCTTTGTAAAGAATAAGTATCCACTAAGAAAAGGTTTTTCGAAATTCCATCCCTAAGAGGGTGAATGGGGGGAGGGTGAAATTTCACGCGGACGGAGTCGCGGGCAGGAGCTAGTATATTCATACAACTGATAATATGGCTGTATAAAATACGGAAATTAATTGTTATATGCCTGTACTATACATAATGTGGATAAGACAGAGATTAAAACAGAAGACGAACTAGCAGGGGATCGAGGAGGGGGATCAGACCGGAATAACTCGAAGTATGAACCTCTATCTTTATTTATCGTTGTTTGTCTATGTCATTCGTTAATGGAAATTAAATTTCACTTAATGGGCTTATTAACGTCCAAAGAAAACTGAAATTAATATTAATAAGAGCTTTATCGTGACTTTCACTAATATGGAAATAGTATCTGCTCGTATATCCGCAAAAGCATAAATTATAAACCATCCAGACAGCGTTCAATTAATAATATCATTGACGTTTACTGCTGGAGAAATTCATAGAAATATAAATCAGAGACTGATTTAAATGATGCTCTTGAGGCATTGACGTTGGCTTGGCATATCATGAGAAAGGTAATATAATTTATTGAATGAAATACATAAATGAATACGTCTCTTAGTAAACCTTTTCACACGTGGCATAATAAAGTAACACCAATGCATCGCAACCAAAAATCAAATTAAAAACAGTCTTGGTCGAATTTTGAAAACGCCTTTAGTAAGTACGCAAAAATGTAAATTACAACGTACTCCAAAATGTGAATCGTGTTGTCTCTTTCGTTCTTATGCATTTCTGTATTTCTCTGTCTCGTTTCGCGAATTCCTTGTTGACGCGTGGGAACGTAATGCGCCCGCGCCGTTCCAGGAACGTGCGCTCGCGATTCATCAAATCGTTTTTGTACATAGATTAGTCAATAAAGCGTATGTACAGATGAGATTTATTAATTAATTTTCTTTGAGATGTATGACATTACGGCACGAATAAATAATACGAACAAAAACTTGTATTGCCTTCAGGCACGATAATAATAATTATATATAGGAGAAAATTGTAAACAAAAATATAAAACTATTAAAAACCGCAGAACATAATAATTTAACATGCAATAAATGAAAGTGAATTCTTGGGTTCAACTAAAAATATTTACATAAATATTAATTTCTTTAACGTTGTTTTAATTACTTAACTGCTTCTGATTTTTAATTACGTATTCTTTTAAAAAACGGTTTTATTCATTCTCACGTGTCCCGTCTTCTTTCAACTCTTTGGCAACCGTCATCGTGCGCCAAGTTGCCAATCATCCAATTTTGGCGTAAACCCACCGCACAAAAATTGTTCTTTGTCCATTTATTATGTTTACACTGCTCTCTTTCGCGGAAACCTCATGTTACAAGTCCACGGCTCGTTGGGAACTGTACAGGAAATACAAAGATACATTGACTTCTCTATAATTATTTGTTGAACAAAAATCACTCTTGAATCAACCTCTTAAGGTGTATGAGGAGGGCGGTTGATGGCAATGGAAGCTGGTATCTATGAAAGGAATAATTATTCTCTTTTTACATAAAGATTTTAATTGATGTTGACGGAAAATTCAATGTTATTGTTTTGTTTTGTCATGAGGTGATCATTGATTGTGTTACCGAGAAATACTATCTCGATTGGAAATATTGTTTTAATTGAATCGATAGAGTTATTATTTGTATAATTGTGCAGTTAATTTGCTACGTGACATGTTTTTGCAATCGATTATTAGCTTTGGTTACTGTTTTGTTAAATACACGGAACACAAACTAGCACTTAGCTCATTCGCAACAAGCTCATTGATTTGTTTGCACTTAATGCTTTTATGATTTATTTTCTTTCATTCATTAATTTTCATGAGACATTTAATAGCTACTTCGATACCGAGGCGTTTATTTCTCGTTTTTAGAATAATTTGCGTTAAACGATTCTCTCTGCTATTGATTTAAGGTGATATATTAAAAAAAATGTGGTTTTTCTATTTCGTGTAACTTGTTAAGCATGTGGATTAAGGATTTAAAATTTTGGTATATGTTTTTGACTCTTTGGTCTAGTATCATGCAAAAGGAATAAACGATTCAATGAATTTTTCATTGAAAAGTTATATCTATTTTTTTACTTTTTTCGACATCATAGCGTAACGCTTAAGAGTTTTGGAAATTACTTTAAATCATAGATAATTTTCATATCAAAATTTACTCACAGTAGTTTTAAATTTAATTAGTTTATTTTGTTAGAAAATTAGTAAATTCGTTTTGGCACATACGTCGTTTTATTCCGATCGCACGCACACTATAGCCATCACTCTTCTTTTGCGTTTCAAAAGTAATTGCATCACTTTCGCTCGCTTAGTAGGTTTTCGACGATTTTAGATTTTCGAGGTAGTGCCTTAAGGGGTCCATCTCAGTATTTTTAAAACGTCCCACATTTTACTCAAAATGCCATTGGTTCACAGACGCGGGCGCGAGCGGGCGAGTTATGGCCGATGGAGCGGCCCGATGGCATGCCAGTCATACAGTCACTAGAGGTCATGTGCGGGAAGGATCACATGGACGTCCATCTCACGTTCTCTCACCCCTTCGAAGGCATTGTCTCGTCAAAAGGTATGTATTGTTTGTCAGTTTTGGTCACGAAGCTGTGTTTCATAATTATAGTACCCAATAAAAATAAGTAATAAAATTTAACTGGAGTTGCTAACCGATGAATGGATAAATCAAATGAGGTTGGACATCAAATTTTCCCAAACATTATGTAGCAAACGAAGTAGAAATAGCATCTCAAAAAAAATAAACCAAGACCAAACACTGCAGCCTTAATACACATCAAAATCAGCAAAAATAAATTTGACCTCAAAACAATTACATCGTATCAGCACATCTAAGAACATCAAAATAATGAAGACATACCTGCACTATAAACCACCAATACGATCAAACACCACAAAATAGCCACAGACTATATACACGAGGAAAATGTTAGAAACCGGTGTATTCAGACCGCCACTAATTGTTGCGGTAATTGCTAAGGTTTCACTCACAATTATGACGGATACATACTTAGTGCATTATTAATAACGCACGCTCCAGTTGCTGAGCTTTAAGTACGTTATACTGTTACATACTGTACTTGGATTTTGTTTAATTCAATTTATTGTAACGTAGTAATTTGTGATGATACTCGTATGAATAGTTTTTTTGATAACATCTTTTGGGAGGCTTATTTGTTCGTTTTATGCGATAATGAGAAGCGGTAAATAATTGTTGTTGGTACTGTATTTATGGTCAAAGAAAACAATACTTCTAATGTTCAAAATGCAAAAGAACGTGATTTTGAAAATACCATGTAAGAAATAGCTGCCAGTGTAACTGAACCTGAGAATATCACTGCTGATTTTCTTTTATTGTAAGAATAAAACGAGAAGAATGTTGTAAAACACGATATGGACAGGTAAACTTTCCGTTACGCAAAGTTCGTCTTAATCTACGATAAAAATAACAGTGAAATTACAACTGGCAACATGTCTAGATCTCTACATAGATGTCTGCACAACATACTTTAGTCTATTTATTTGTTTTTACATGATTTCTTTTGATTGCACTGGCCATAGTCTTTACTTTCATGTTCAAGTCTTACGCATGTTCGGATTATTTAGTAACGATAACTACATTTGGAATTTTATCGTCTTAAAGCTATCCTCTGGGCCCAATATTGATCCCATAATTTTTTTAACTCTTCTAGATACCCAATGCCTACTAAATTCTTCTAAGCCAAAAACACGTCACTAATAGCTTTATTAAATAGTAAAGGTACCGGTCATGAATAAAATATTACCCTCAGTACCTTCCATCTGTTACAAGTCTTACAACAAACGACTGCGTTTCGCACTTTCAAGAAGAATTTTAACACCAATAGCATTAGCATTCCTCGGCAATGGTGTCAAAACGTGGGCGTTTGCTATCTACTATTTTTAGTTATTGAAAGAAATGATTTCACCTTTTATGAGTATTAACTTTGCGTCTGTAGGTAGGTAAGTACTTCTGTTAGTGGAGCATAACTTTGTGAAACTTCATTCCCAACATATATTCCCCCAACTTGTTCTTTACTTGTTTTTGTGTTCTTTCTCTGTTTCAAGCGTATTTTCATTAATAATCTTCTTTTATCATCACCGTCATATACTGTAACATTATATTCTTTATTCTCAGTCTTATCATTCGATTGTTGTTCAACTACTTTATCGATAGTTTTAAACGTTGTTCTATCGTTCAATTATTCATTATCAATCGATTCAATTAAATTACCACTCGCCTCTACACGATTATAGACTTGAATCGATTGTCCGCGGGTCCATTCTAGTCTTCGAAACCGACTATAAACAGCGCTTTATTTCGAGCCCATTAGTACTGTTTATCTTGCTAACGATATTGCAATTAATGCAGCTAAGGTGTGCGCAAGCACATAATTAGCAATTAACATAAACTGAGCCTTAAATTACAGTATTCCGCTTTCTATTTGCTCTAAAAATATACGTAAGGTTTTAGTACACATTGTTTTTTTTTATTTTGACGAAACTGGAAACATTCCTACTATTGAAGGTTCTAATGTGGAATCTTCGGTGCATCATCTCAAACATTTACAATTATTGGAATTGAGAGATTATAAACAAGAAGATTGGCAGCTGTATTTGTAAACTAATCGTGGTCTTAGATATTTATCTCAAAAAATATTGTTTTCAGTTTCAGTAAACATTAATAGTCTTATTGGATAGCTTTATGTGGATTTATTTTTATCTTCTGCAGGCATACTTTGCAAATCATCATAATCAAGCCTTTTTAACTACACAGATATTGAATAGTATGTTCAACACATTTTTTATAATACAGAATCATTTTTGACATTCATTTTGACATGTTCCCAGGTCAACACGGTGACCCGCGATGTGTCTACGTGCCTCCATCAACGGGACAGACGTACTTCTCATTTCGGATCGCATACGCCAAGTGTGGCACTAAACCAGGTAATTATACAATTAACTATTAATTATAATAAGAGGGACTCTTGTTCTATTGAATGAAAGTCTAAACTGCAGGGTAATTACGTAACACACTGTCAGTAGCAAAGGGTTTCATTTTGACAGTTCAACAACATTCATTGCGTTATTTACGTTATTAAGTAGACACACTTTTCTTACATAAGGAGCAATGGATTAGCAATATGCTTCAAAATTATTCAAATTGAGAGTGTTACTCAATTAGCGTGCTGATTAATCATTTGTATTACGAATGTAAAGAGAAAGAAGTATGCTCCACCTCCCGACTTTGTTAAACCCTAGGAACATTTGTCTTCCGGGCGTGATCTGCAGTGGCCTATATGGAAAGCTCTCAATCGATTACGTACCCAAGTACGGCTGCAGATACAATTTGTCGAAGTGGGGGATTACTGACCCATTCAACACCCAGTGCGAGTGCGGTGGTTCCAATCAGATCATCACCCACTTGCTGGCGTTTCCTAAGTGTCCGTTCACCTGCACCTTGGATGACCTAAAGAATGCCACTGATGCCGCATTCAACGTGGGTTCCTACTGGGCACAATATAAAAAAAAAAGGCCAAGTGCGAGTCGGATTCGCGCACCGAGGGTTCCGTACTTTGTAGCTGTATGTAAATAGTTTATCACGGATTTTTTAATGTACCTACAAATTTACGGTTTTCGGATTTATTCCTTTACTTGTGCTACATGTCATGATCTTGCTTCTTGCCAAATTTCATGATTCTAGGTCAACGGGAAGTACTTACCCTATGAATTTTGATTCCCTTGACAGTGTCGAAATATACGTTTTTTGCGGCATAAACGGCCGCATCTTTTTTTACGTTAACTTAGGTATTTGATTTTTGATTTTTTCATAGCTTCAAGGGACTGTATAGTTGAGTATATGGTTTCAATTTCAACTCGATACCTCCACGCGTTCCCGAGATAAAGGGTCTTGACAGACAGATGGACGGACGGACAACAAAGTGATCCTATAAGGGTTCCGTTTTTTTCTTTTTGAGGTAGGTACGGAACCATTGACACGAAAAAATCTTAGTAAAAACATCGAATATTTCAATTAGCAATTGGAAAAAGTTGTATAATTATTTTAACGTGGGAAATAAATTTTGAGCAATTGCAATAATTGCTTTTTAATTCAGTTATTTTATCATCTTTTTTTCACCAAGGAACATGCCAAAGTAAAGAAAAATAACAAATTAAGGCAAAATCCACACTGTAAATGTAATTAAGCCTCGTCTCGGTTGGTTTACTATAAATGGACCGTGAGTAGTGGCGTGAAATCAATAAATATATCCGATGCCTAATGATGCGAACTCGAACAATTAGTCGATATAATAAATCGTTTAAACAAATCGATTTATCGTACATCGTTCTTGGATTCTTCATGCTCGTCCTTTACGTTTTGTTGTTTTTACATACGTAACGATTTAAGTAGCGCAAACTTGGTTTGGAATCTTCAAACGGAGCGCAAAATAAATATACGTGATTATTAAAAAGTGTGAGAGCAGTGGTGTCCCAGTGGTAACGGCCGCGACTTACGAGTTGTAGATCATAGGTTCGAACCCAGACAGGCTACTACTACTGCCTACTTTGTGTAAATTATATCATCACCACTGCTCTCAAAACGGTAAATGAAAACATCGTGAGGAAACCGGCATGTCTTAGAACTAAAAATTCGAAGACATGTGACATCTACCAAGCCGCTCTGGGGCCGCGTGCATAGTGGATTACGGCCCACTCTCTCTCACAGAGAGGAGGCCCGTTTCCCAACAGTGGGAACATTATAGGCTGATTATCATTATTAAAAATTACTTTGATTAACAATGCCACTTTAACGTTCGCTGAACAAGACCACAAAAATACATACAAAAAAAAATCTGTCTACAAATATAGGCAGTCGTTGAACTGTGTGTTTTATGTACCTATGTGTATATTATATTTTATTAGATATTTGCATACCTATTAAGGTAGGAGATGCTTTAAAGAACTGTTGTAATTATGTAGGTATCACCTCATGTACCTACTCATATTGAAGCAAATAAATGATTTGATTTGATGATTACCTAGATTTGAAAAAATTGTAAATGTGTACCAGAAAAAGAATTTGGCAACAAAATTAAAATACTTTCTGCGTATAACGTTAGACTAAAAATAGACAAGCCACCAGGCGAAAGTGAAGAATATTTTGAAGGTTAGGTACAGACACCAGCACATCAAGATCAATCAAGACAATCTGTCAAATTTCTTTAATAGTTTTTTCAACTTTATTGCTAAAGCATAAGGTTCAAAGTTGATTGGGAAAATAAAATAGATTTGACAGTTTCAGGTAGTTTGATGTGCTGGTGACTGTACGTACATGTAGTTTATAGTTTTCACGCTGGTTAAATAAAATAAGGCTAGTAAATATTGTAGGTTAGGTAGGCCTAAACGTTTACACACTTTTTGGTTTGTTCGCAACTATATCTCCAATTAAGAGACTATAATAACTAATAGCTTTTTAAACTACGTCTAGCAGTAATTAAAAGCATTAAAAGCTTCGATCAATAATAGATTAAAAGACTATTCCATTAGTTTTACGTATTGAAAACTTTTACGATCTTAATTTAAACTTCTGTTCTATGTATTATTTATTTGCATTTTAGATTTACGATTCTACTAGCAGCGCCCCGCGGTTTTACCCGCATAAATGTCAATCCCGTGAGAATATCGGGATAAAAAGTAGCCTATATGTTCATCCAGGGTGTTAGCTACCTTCATACAAAATTTTATCAAAATTGGTCCCGCCGTTTGAGCGTGAAGAAGTAACAAACATATAAACACACACACCCACAGACACACACCCCAAACACACCCCCACACACACACTCACACACTCACAAACTTTCGCCTTTATAATATTAGTGTGATAAATTTTATATCTTACAAATATCACTGTTTTAACGCATTCATTTTGCTTTCATATTATGTGCAATGATCTTTTACGTCCATTATAGGTATTACCAGGACTCTGTTTACTTTCTTTTTCAATTAATCTTTTGAATGTTGAAAACTTGAAAGTGATTGCTTAAATTGTTTTGATAACTTTTAAATGTTTATTCACATCTTTATTTTTGTTCAATAATTTTATTTATGGAGGGGTCCGTGGCTAAATTATAACAGCCGCACAGGTCGATCGATCAGGTTAAGCTACGCTTGCCGTCGTTGGTCTCGTTACGGGTAGTCAGAAGCCCGAAGTCTGACAACCAGTCTTACCAAGGGGTATCGTATTACCCAGTAACTGGGTTGTGGATTTCAGATAGGCAGTCGCTCCATGTAAAATACTGGTGTTCGGCTGCATCTGGTTAAACTGGAAGCCGACCCTAACATAGTTGGGAAAACGCTACGCAGATGATGTTTTATTTAGAATGGTAATACTTATTGAATCATTCACTAAATCATGTCCTATTAATCACGTAATTATATTGTCATTAGCAAATCTAGCAGTGTTAAGAAGTATTTTAATACATACATAGGTATGACTAAAATAATTGTTGATATAAACTAGGCAGGTTGATTTACGTATGCTCTAAATTTAGCAGATAACGTTAATACTTTTAATGTTACTGAAGCAAATAGGACCAGAAACCATGAAGATGAGGAAGATAAGAAAAAGACAAATAGTGTAAGGCTCGTAAATCTCACTACTTTAATAACTAATTGCTTGTTTACACTTCACTGCAAAATCGCGATCCGTCACGCCAATGAAGAGAAACGATTGATAACTCATTCCTTTAGTAAATCGTCTAAAATTGTGATGCGTGGACATTTATGAGCACAAGCAACCGTTGTAATTATTGTTCAGTCATTTGAGAGCTTTACAGAATTGCTGTTATATGCTTTTTAGGTATGATTGATTCCATATATGACTTTGCGTGAAGGTAGAAATATTTTTCACACAAATCATATGTTTTCAGAACGCAAATTGCCATATAAAGGAACAAAAAAATTGTCAGAAGACTTCAAGTAAAAAAACCTTTTAAAGCTACAATAATAATACTTGAATTGTGAATAAAAATAAATGACATTTTAGTGTTTCCAGCAAATGGAACTTTAAAATGGGAAAAAGGGTCAAGGGCAAGTTCAGCCTAGAATTACTGTAATTCCATCAGCGTTAAACCTGAGTTCTTTACAGCATCTAATGTTATGTTGGACTGGTTAGTAGCCTATTAAAACCTGGCATTTACTAGGCGTCAAATGCCAAACGACATCCAGCGTAGTTCAAAAAGTCACGGCTCAGAGGATATTATCGTTGTATAGTTCAAGGCTCAAAGAGACCATTGAATTAATACTCTTCGTCTTAACGCAGTTTCTTTGCAGAAGTTTATAAAACGATTACTGTTTTGCTGACCTGTGTGACCTTACAATTTACAAAAATATCCAGATTTACTTTTTTGACAATTTGTATCAAGCAGTTTAATTAAAGCACACCAATATTTTTGCTTGTCAAAGTCTTATTAAGATAGAAACTCGTTAACCATAACAACAAGGACGAGTTCTATATCACTCCCTGTTGTATGAATACGAAGTCTATTGGATAACAGTGACATTATGGGATCAAAGGATCATAACTGAGACAGGCAATTATTCAAACTGTCAAACGATACTGTCTCGGTAAGGACGATGTTATCACCGGAAAGTGCGAGGTCTACACCCACTTGTGAACGTGGCCATCTAAAATATTGCAATATCTTTATAGACGTACGTTAACCTGTGGGTCACTTTAAGGGACGTTAACCTGTTATATGGGGAATGGATGAAGTGATATAGTATACTCCTTTAAAAATCTCACCAATTAAACTTAGGTGACGTGAGCTGAGCTATAATTGCACCGGATGCTAGGGAATTGAAACTATTGACAGCTCACTTCAAGCTCACTTTACTCAAGTTTTCTCAGTGAAATTATTACAGAATAGGTCGGCTGACTGATAAAAGATAGTAGAAAATGAACTTCGTTTGTAGAAATTAAATGTATGATTCTATTAAAGTTAATAATTGCATAGTGCATGATCTTCTCTTACGTGTTGATCAATAGGATTGCTGTTGACGTTAATAACATTAAAACCATTTTCTGGATCGTTCAATTTGTCCCTAAAGTTAATAAACATTTTCAAGTTATAAGGTAGTATTGATCAAGCAAATACTTCATACTTCTTGCAATTTACATTTTTCTAAGTTCAGATTGACTTGAAGCGGACAATAGGTACAATACGAATTTTTCTTAGCTTTTGTTTTTTCTTAACCTTATCAAAGTTTTTGGGTTTTTCACGGCTGTTGTCATTGTTTCTTTGTAAGAGACCGCAGCAATTTAATTAATCAGGCGATCTTAAGATGCATGTAATTTGAAATTAACCAGTCATCGAACTTTCTATAATTCGTATTTAACGGTACTTAAATGGTATATTCTTCATAGTGATTCTACGATTTCGAGTTATTATGATATATTTAGTGCCCTGCGTTTTACGACCTCGTACATATTCCAATCATATACTGTTGTTGAACAGAAAAACTTTGCTTTGTTATGGTTTGTATTGATTTGAAATCGAGAAACCCTAAAAGGGAATTTATAAGATGCCATATAACATTTAACACTGTGTTGTTTAAGTTAGATCAAAGGTAATTTCTTTACGGGGTGTTATTGGGCTGTAAAACCTTGTAAAGTCTAGTCAGTCTCTCTGTCATTCTGTTCATTTATGTTCTTCGGTATTATGTCACCATATATCGTCAAACCCAATCTCATGTATCGCATTTAGATTCTCAGTAACTATCGGTAATTCGTAACAATTTCGCAATAAATCGCCAGCATTCAAGTTTTACGGCACATCGGTCCCATTTCAACAAAGTCAGAGAGTTTTTCTCTTGCCGATTCCTAGTCGCGTCCACTATGGCTAGTGTGGAGTAACGGACGACGCATGCGTCCCGCTCCTTCTGCGAACATTGCGCGCGCATTGTTTCTCGGAATCGCCACCCGCCGGACCACATAACACCGCACGCAAGGTCCATTTTCCTTCACAAACCTTACTCAAAGACGCCATCCCTCACTACTTTCAAGTGTATTTCCTTCCAGCTATGACGTAGTAATTTCGACTTTAAGTGCTTCTAGTGAAAAGTATTGCGGCTGACAATGTGAAAACGATTTTAAACCGTATGACATAGAGTCTGAATATGTCAGATGCGTGTAAACTTGGAAGATTAATGTCCTAATGGATCGCTGTTCTGAAAGGGAGTTAGCTAGAAGTCTTTAGGGGTCAGTTTTGCTTGTGTGATGTCGACCCGAGACCACTGGCACGATCCGCGTTCTTCGGGCGACTTCCACTTTTTGCGTGAGTACATCCGCGTAGGTATAGCCCTAGCAATAATAAGGATTTAAAATTAAATGTATTTTGTTTAGATTTGCTGATTTGTTCACTAAAATGTTGAAGAATTTAACAGATTGTTACAAAAAATGTTCTTATGTAACAATAATAAGTATTCTTAAGCGTATTGTTTACTTACTTACATAAAAAGCGGCTAAGATATTCACCGCTTACGCACTCTTGTAAAGAGTCGTTTGCTACAGTCTGGAATCCTCAAATCACAATCAGTTCCCAAAGAACTGCTTTTTTCCAATTCTTTATTAACGTGTCGTATCATAATCTCCACTTATAAACTTTGCTCCCGTAACAAAATTACTGTTCCTGTTTCATCGCTTTAAAAATATTACCCATGCAATTTAAGGTTTTCATCAGATCCCCGAATCTAAAGACCAACAATCTCCTTTTCCAGACCTCCACGGGCAGTTCTACGAGAACACAGTGGTGGTGCAATACGACAAGGACCTACTTGAAGTGTGGGACGAAGCGAAGAGACTGCGCTGCGAGTGGTTCAACGATTACGAGAAGACTGCCTCCAAGCCGCCTATGGTCATCGCAGATTTGGATGTGGTGCAGTTGGATTTCAGAGGTGAGGAAATGCTGAATATGATAAAAGCTTTCAAAATTACTAATAGCTGTGCCTACACTTTACGACTCCAGGTTTTAGTTTCCCAGTGTTGTCGTCAATGATAAGTTGGTTAGTTTTTGCTTCCCATTGAGCTCCGTCATTTGTACCTACTTTGTGTGAATGAAACAGTGTCTCTATGTTCTGTTTCCAATTTGTGATTGGGTTTTTCCTTTTATCTCTGTCAGCAACACGGAACACCCATATTATTTTGTTCTTTAAATAATAAAAATTGTGGAATTGATTATTTAGACTTGCGATATGTGCTGGCTACCATTATTCCCGAAGCTGTCTGTGTTTCCACAACCATCGCTTTTGCGACAGACTGCTTAAATTCTGGAGGAGCTGGATGAATATAATATTTCATATAAAATATGTACTTATACTGTATCTTTATTTGTAGGAGATAACGTGGACTGTTGGATGGAGATCCAAGCAGGGAAGGGTCCATGGGCGGCGCCGGTCTCCGGCATCGTCCCTTTAGGATCCACCCTAACCCTGGTGGTTGCCATCAACGACTATCGAGGTAAGCCTTATTCATTAGTCCTACATTTGATCGCTCGTTGAGTAAACTGGACTAAACCCCCTTATTTATAAACGATGCTTACACAACGATACAAAGTGTTTTTGGCGCATGGCCGAAATAAAAACTAACCCCATTGTCTCGTTATTTTCAATAAGTACAATTTTTGTGTCAATTTCACAAATGTTTACCAACAACCCTCGTTGTCCATGTCATTCAGGCGCCAAACGATCCTTGTAACACTGTAGTTAAGTAATTAACGTCCCTGTCACCATACATTTTTTGTCGTACCCTTAGAACGTGGATCCAACTACGCAAGGCACAATGACTGTTTAATTGTTTCTGTCAATTACGGCATTCAACCGGTTAAGCTTGCCTTTACTTTAAGCAACGTTTGTATGTTAGGGGGAATATCTTTTATAACACTGTGTGACCTAAACCCGCACTAATGTCACGCTTTTCTGTGACTTAAGCAGTCCTTTTTTATCCAGAAAAGCGTGACTTATGTGCGGGTTTAGTGATTTGTGACTTGCATACGTACACACGTATCGTAATGTAGATACTACTATTTATCGTAATCTTCATTTTTATCATCACCAATCCCTTTCAAAACGTTTTTCTTTAAAGCTATATGACGTAGAAAGTTGCGTTCATCTAAAAAGACTCCCTCAAAAAGTGCGTGTACGCCAACTCTTCGCAAAACCGTGTCAAAACTACTAAGGTAACAATCAAAATGTATAATACTGTTACTTGCTAATAACCACCCATCTCTTTCGTTTATAATTACTCCCAAGTTTATAAAGGAATCGTGTTTAGAATCACCTATTGTTTCTTTTCGAAACGCAAAAATTATTTCTTAAAATATTATTCATCAATTTTTTATTGCTGTCATTTCCACGGTGCGTGTAACTTTGCCTCGTTAGAGTTTTTCGTGCGTGGGAGTGTAAATCCATAGACATTTATGGTATTTGTCCAAATATGGTTTTACGGTGACGAATTAAGATGTTAAGCGCAGTTTACAACTGTGTTTAGTACCTACGCATATGTTGTCAAAATTATTGCCGGATGAAATTTAAACATGATTTTTTAGCTAGTTCTACGACTGATTGATTGTAACTGTCATGAATACGTATAAAACTTACTTAAGTTGGTACGGAAATGCGGTTGACGCATTCGTAAAAAATACATAATATTTGTTATGCCTTTGATATGATAATTTTATGAAACGATAACAAGGGCATAAACTAAGCTATAAAATCTATATAGTTGTTACAAATTAAACCGATGACGCTATAAACTTTTTGGAAATGTTTATGTGTATTTAAATAAACTAATTCAAAAACTTAGTTAAGTTAGAATTTAATTTTGTTATTTTTAGTTAATTATAAATAAAAAACTTTATTCAAAAACTACTGATCCTAACGTACTCATAGAAGTCGGTCCAAAGGACCGGTCCCTTTGGCAATCTTTGTGAAACAATTTGATTGATTGTTTTTTGTATAAAAAAAAAACAATCATCAACAATAAGAACAAATAAATAATAATCAGTAGCCGTAGGTTTCGGTTGAAATTGTAATTGACTAGCTGCGCCCTGCGGCGAAAGCGTCGTTTCCGTGGGAATATCGGAATAAAAAGTATCCTATGTGTTATTCTAATGTATAAGCTATATTACTTTAAAGTTTCATCAAAATCCGATCAGTAGTTTTTGTGTGTAAGAGTTACAAACATCCATCCATTCATTCTAACAAACTTTCGCGTTTATAATAGTAGTAGGATAATAGGATGTAGCATGTTATAGAGTAGAGCTTTAACCAAGAAAAAATACCTACAAACTAACATACTAGGTAGGTAGTTCCGAAAGTAAAATCATTCTTAAAAATCTCCATTTGTATTGAAGTCAGAACAATATCACTGCCACCAGTTACCAACACCACTACACATACACATTACAAACTATAATTCTACTACATACCTATATACTACAATATACCTAAGTGAAGCGCGTACAAAGTAAATAATGACGATAGAAATAGTAGTAGACTGAACGGTCTGCAAGCACCGCTTGGTATCGTTTTTAATTGCCAATATACAGCTTCAAATAATGTACGAAGTCATTACTGTTAGACTTTACTGCTGCATAGCGCACGGTGAAAATGGCCTAGCGTTAAGACTGGGTTTCATTTACACGAGCATTTTATGTGGCTACTTGGAGTAGGTCTGCTCCGTTGGTCTAGTAGTCGCAAGCGCTGCTGTTGAGCTTGAGGCAATGGGTTAGATTTCCGTGTCGGGCAAAGTGTTATTGAATTTTTCATCAAGAATTTCTGAGTAGCAGTATGCAGGATGCATATCCGGTAGGCTCTTAAATCCTTACCTATCCTACGGGCACGTCTTCCCTACCATTACCGCGCCCCCCGGTCTATTCCTTGATGGTCGCTGTAGCACCATGAACATGAGGCTACGAGCTAGTGCGAATCTTGGGGTTCATTCGATTAATCGAGTCTGGTTTAACCACGCTGGGATCGGTGCAATTCATTCATTCAGAATTTCTGAGTAGCAGTATGGAGTCTAGATTTGTGGTGGTAGATGGCACTATTGCTATTGGGCCTGTGCTCGGCTCCTATTAAATGGGACTTACTGTTACTGTTAGCCAGCATCCTCCCACTGCTGGGAAATGGCCTCTCCCTATGACTTCCAGCTCTTTCGATCCAGGGCTAAAGTGGATTACTGGTCGTTGGTTTTGTTTTCTCCTCGCATGGGACTTTCCTGGCGAAATGTTGGTGTACTACGTACACCTCTGCCTAACCCTGGATTACAGGCGTGATGTTGTTTGAGTAGGTAGGGTTCACTTTGATTGTGGATTAACACGATACTTACACAATTGCTGAGCATTCAAAGTGAAAATTGAAAAAGTCACACAGTCAAAGTGAAAATTGATTGCTATCTTTTTCTTTTCCTATCGTGATTTATTCATTCTATGAAAAACCTTGTGTGATAAAATGTCTTTCTTAATTTATAGAAACAAATTAAAATTAAAAAAAATTATGTTTATTTTATGTTGCTTCCGTCATTTTGTAAAATGAGTTTCGTACCCAGAACCAGAACGCGTAAATGGAAGGCTAGCTTAAAACCAATGAAAAGTAGTAAGAATTGTTAATGAGGAAATGTTACAGCTGCTTTGTGGTCGAACTAAATGAAAACTATATTTAGCACGTACAAAACTAAGAGCGTGCGTACAACTTTGAAATTTAACAACACCGTGGCAAGTAGATAATAAAAGATTACAAAGTAGGGAAAGACCAAAGAAAAGATGAATGGACTGTGTGAAAGATTATATGGCTAGAAAGCACTACCGAAATGATGACTAGTAGAGAAGTATGGAAGAAGACATGTTGCGCCGACCCCAAATAAATTTGGGGGCAAGAGCATGATGACTGCAGTGTTCTCCCATTCACTAAACTTAAATCGATTGAAAATAAAGTTTATAAATTGTTTGGCATAAATTCAAAGTTTTAACATGATCATAACTCAAATGTTAGTGCTGCAACTGTAAGTGGTTTTTTGTTCTCCCATTCACTAAACTTAAATTGATTGAAAATAAAGTTTATCAATTGTTTGGGATAAAGTCAAAGTTTTGACATGATCATAACTCAAATGTCAGTGCTGCAACTGTAAGTGGTGTTTCGTGAGTCTTGCTTTATCAAAGAATAAGTGAATACGTATTTAACCTTGAAATAAATAATCAGTAGGCCTTTAAAAATAGACAAATTTATATAACAGTAAACGAGAGAAACTTGAAGCAGTCACGTTCAAAAAATATTTAATCAAAGAAATAACATAGAGGTGCTATAAAAAATATTTTTATCTGGGCATGACGTACACACATTTCATTCATAGAAATCGTAGTTTAATGTTTTGTACAATCTTAGGAGTGCTGTTATATAAATTATTTAATATTTTCTATTAAAGCTAAACTTAAAAAGCAATTATATTTGTAGTAACGTCATTTAATAATTTGTAAAACTATAGTTTATTTCATCAAATATGATAACGGTTTTCTGATTGAATTCAGTACGTTTTTAATTTATTTTAATAATTGCTTTGTAAGAATGAAGTCAATGACTTTACTACCTAGTTAAGAATTTCAATGAAGATGAGCAAAAACTACAAATAAGCTGTGACGTAAAGTTGTGAATTAATTTGGCATTCATTCAAGTTTTACAAGTTTTGTAACAGACAGGCGACAAGCTGACAGAGAAAAACGACAGTGTTAAAAAAAATCTAGCGTCTTTCTCTTCCCTTTGGGCGTTATCACCAGGGTGGGCCTAAGAAATTCTGGAGTGACGATTTGAACATGTTCCTGACCGATTAACCCGAGAAGACTAAACACAAAACATACAGGAAAACTTTTCCGTTTTCCGACCCGAATATTTCCCAAACTTCCTCAAAACGTAACTAAACAACAAACGCAAACTTCCGCCCCCCACAAACATACACAAGTCGAGATAACACGAAAACTCGTAAAATCACTAGCAGGGTAATGACAGACACGACTTAACGGTACCCGGTAATTGTAAAAAGTGAACTGGACAAATATGTACGAATGAGTTTGCTTAACGGGCCTGCAACTATGGGGCTCGAGACGGGATCCACCTCATGGATCACTTTTAAACGACGTGCGAGTGTGGTATATATAGATTCTATACAGCTTGTGGTAGATGTTTTAGCAAATATGGCTGGGTTAAAAGGAATATTTTGATTGTAATACAATTTTGGAAGATTCGGAGAGAGGGAGTAAAATGATAATCAAGATAATATTTACATAATTTAAGCTAACAGACTTAAAATAACATTTACATGTGTATAAAAAAGAAGGAAAAGAATCATAGGGCGTCAAAAAATCACCATCGCCATACAACGTGGCAATGCTGCCAGCCTTTTGAGCACTGTTCCAAATGATAATTGAAAATATTCTGCCAAAAAAATTTGATTTTCTTGCAAGGATTCAATTTTGGAAGAATGTAATGTAAAATCAGAAGAACTCTATGAGTTCATGCGATGTCTCTATGCATTTGTTTTTTTTTTCTTCAGATAAGCTATGCGGAAAGAGCACTGCAGTAAATAAAAGTAATGCGGTAGGTCCCTCTTCGTAGGTTATCAGAAAACGATTAAACAATTTATAGCTACTAACTTCCGTGTTTTTCCACCGATATACATTTAATCCGCTGTACGAGACGCATAAAGTTAAGTGAATCGGATTCCTTTCCACCTATATTTACGTTGAATTTAAAATTTTATGTCGGTATGTATATTTTATCTCGTATCTCTTTGCGAGATTGCTTGCAGGGTCAAGGGTTAACTGGACATACACCACTTGGCATGTGTAAGTGCCCACCTACGTAAGCTTTGGTAACTTAGGCACGGCTTTGGATGTTTATAGACGTTATAATAGCTTTCGTCTCGGTCTCAGTATAGTGTACCTGCACATTGTTTTATATGTTATGTAGGAAATCTAGGTTCCGGCACTTCAATAAAACGAGTTATAGGCTTTTTATAACTGTAAGTATATTATTAGCCAATTAGAAAGTCACTAGGAAGGATATGCATCCATCTTTTATAAGGCTCAAAAGGCAAGTGAAGAATATTAGAGATGGCGGTTAAAGGAGAATTTTATTTTTTTTAAATAAGTACCTTCATATCGATTATTACAGAATCGACTAAAGATTGATTTTTGTAAATAAGTAAATCGAATAAATCAACACGCCCCCTCAAAAATTAATCTACCAATTGTACAAATAAAATAAATTAAAGTCAATACCCAATTGACCGGAACATATTCACTTCCTAGTGGCTGCTGGGAAATACATCTCATGGTCCAACATTTGTTGCTAAGGATTAAGGGAAACCCAGAAAACCTTAATCAGACCATAACTAAATAATAATTAAATTAATCACAACACAAAAATACTCAGAGTCTTATTCTAAGAGTTTAATTCTATTGGTTGGATTATTTGCAATACTTAAACAGTCATTGTTATCCTCATAAATTATGATAGGTTTATCAATGTCTATCTTTATACTAACTGCTAGTGATTTAAGCCATAATGCCTCAATATGACATACATTAAACATCCTATAACGTTTCGACATGGCGCGTTATATTTTTCTTTAGAGTTTAATGCGTCATAATTAAGTTTATTTTCAATGGGTGTATTAACAGGTTTACATTCGTGCATATTAAATTTATTTAATATCGTCTTCATGTATACACTTTGATCTAATGTAATTTCATTTGCATGCCTTTTAATTTTTATACCAGGAAATAATTTTATCTCTTTCAAATCAGTCATTTTAAATTTACTCAATAAATACCTTTTAAAATTATTCATTATTTCAATATCAGCGCATTCTATAACTAAATCATCTACATAAAGAACGACATAAATATTTTTTATGTACATCTCCATTGTCTTGCAAATATATATCTACACCTATCGACTGAAGAACTTTGAAAACCTTCTTCTTTATTCGAAAACTTCAAACCAACACCTAGCTGCCTGTTTCAGCCCGTAAAGTGCTTTATTTCATTTACACACATAATTATCTGGACAAGAGATACCCTTAGGGACTTCCACATATTTTTTTTTTGCTTTAATTCGCCATTTAAGAAGGCAGTTTTGACGTCCATATGATGAACTAGCAAATTAAATTGATTCGCAAAACTAAGTATAAATTTGAAACTAGCTATTCTTGCTACAGGTGCAAAAGTTTCATTATAGTCCGTGAGGTATTCTTGACTGAAACCCCTTGCAACAAGTCGTACTTTGTATCTGAATAGGTTTTCCAAATTCATCATTTTTATAGTGAATATCCATTTACAATCGACAATGTTTTTATTTTTATGTCTTGGTACGAAAGTCCAAGTATTATTTAACTT
This sequence comes from Oligia latruncula, assembly GCA_948474745.1. NCBI lineage: Eukaryota > Metazoa > Arthropoda > Insecta > Lepidoptera > Noctuidae > Oligia > Oligia latruncula. Next base: position 5,524,625 of record OX419693.1, on the reverse strand, counting down.
TAGAGAAATTAATTCATCCCTAATTGCGCTTTCCCACTGAGATCTATCGTCTCGAGTTTTGATCTCTTGTAATGAATTTGGTATTTTACATAGAATAGACTGAGCACACAAAATGACACAATCACACATCATCATCGTCTTCATTATACGAAATAGGTGGACGATTTTTGAGTATATTGCTTATTCTAATCTCAGGATTATTATCTGTGTTTTCTTTTGGTGAAGACGGGTTATCAGACTGAAAGTGTATTAACTATTTGTTCCGATTCAATTAAATTATCATGGTTTAATTTGCGAATTTTACTAGGACACTCGTGCCCATCAGGTTTAGATGTATCTGATATTAAATTATCAGAGTTATGAGACTTTACCGGCACTGACTTGGATATTACATCATCAGTTTTGCCGTCAGAATTTTTAATATTCCCTTCAGACTTGAGGTCTGGCCTGGATTTAAAAAAAACCAGTCTCATTAACAATAACATCCCTGACTTCTACGTATTTTTCGCATTCTGGGTTCCAAACTTTATTGCCGTTTGGTTCATAACCCACTAGTATCTCTTTCCATGATTTTTCATCAAACTTGGTCTTACTGATTTTATTATGAACGTAAACAGTTGAACCAAATACCTTCAAATATTTAATTTGAGGTTTTTTTATCATGCTACATTGCGAATTATTTTTCGCATTCTGGGTTCCAAACTTTATAGCCGTTTGGTTCATAACCCACTAGTATCTCTTTCCATGATTTTTCATCAAACTTGGTCTTACTGATTTTAGTATGAACGTAAACAGTTGAACCAAATACCTTCAAATATTTAATTTGAGGTTTTTCATCATGCCACATTGCGGATGGTGTTTTTTAATGTTTCAAAGCTTTAGTTGGGGTCAAATTAATTTTATTAAACAGCAGTCAGTACTGCATCGCCCCAAAACACTTTGTCTAATTTCGCACCGCTTATCATGGAACGAGCTTTTTCAGTAATGGTTCTGACCATATGTTCAGAAACGCCATTCAAGTGTGGTGTTCTCGGAACTATTAAATGTTGATATCCCTTGTAACGTTGCACCTAGCAAGTTATACTTTAAAAGAGTTTAGTCTAAGTATCCTTAATAATAACTAACCTATGTACACTTAAAACTATACTATTTACACATATTGCTTAAAAAAAAAATAACCAAGTATAATAATTAAAAGTAAACATAACACTTAAAAACAACATTAAACTTAAATAATACTATACGGAACCTTCGAGCGGTCATTAACTTAAAGGCACTCTACCCTTCAACCCTTTCGCCACGTCGTGGTTCCGGCGTGAAGGAGGACACTTGGTGAAGATCCTCTGCTGCAGAGTGATTCACGTCTACTAACTACCATACAGTGAAGTTTTACCACAGAACCTGGAACTGGACCCGGCAGTTGCAGACAAAGTCTGGGACTACCATCATCACCTGGAGACGGTTCAGGCCAGTGTTCCCTGCTTCATTACTACCCTCTGCTATCGGGACTTGAGAAGGCCACGGAAGTTAGGCAATAAATAATAAGTATACCTATATTCTAGTTCTTATTATTTACGAACCTCCTACATTCCTACCTGCTGGCAACCCCCCTAAGGGAAGAGTCACGCCCTCTCTCTACACAATAACTTTTCATTTAAGTCGTTAGATATTCGCCACCGTTAAGTATCACAGTATAAGTTGACTAATTTTAAATTAAACTTAGCCTCACTTTTAGCCACAAAATCTTTAAAAACAGCAAACACGCCTGATTTATAGGTTAATATATACGTAACGCAATAATGTATAGTATACTCTTCAACAAAAAACACAAAATAGTTTTTGTTGTTGTTAGTTGGGGGAGTAATAGGTCCACAAACATCTGAGTGCACAATATACATAATAATGGCCGTTTAACATGACTTTTATCTTTAACCAGATTGAATGGAAGTCGACTCTGTTTTCCATTTATACAGGCCTCACACAACTTATCATCTGGCATTACAGTTTCAATTTGGCTGGTGTCATAAACCATTTTATTAGTTTTAATTTCAATGAAATTATTTTTACTAATATTACCAAAGTTATGATGCCATAATTTGTACATATTTTTATTACTGCATACTTGAGAAACAGATTGACACTTATTTACAGATGCCATTAAGTCTACAGCAATTACATTATTTTTCAACATACCTTAATCATAATGGTTTTATTATCCTTACGTAGTTGGGCTCCTTGCTGGTCGAAAATGACTGTCAACCCAGCACTTTTCATTTTTAATACAGATAGCAGGTTGCATGGTACCTCAGCACAGAAGAGCACGTCCTCTAAAACTCCTTGAACGCCCATGTTGCTGGTCACATACATTGTTCCCTTTTTGGTACCTGAAACATAAATTCACCATTTTTAGCAATAGAATTTTTGAATGGCGTTGGTGACGGTGTGACTAATGAAAAGAACTTCCCGGTTTATAATATGGTCCGATGCTCCAGAATCCATAGGAAAGTAACTTTGCTTCCATCCTCATCCGCTTGATAGTCTCCCATCATAAAAGCAAATCCAGAAAAATTGTTTGTTGTGGTCCACTGATCTCCACTGCCTGGACCGTCCTTGTCCTTTCCGTATTTTTCTGCTGCTGCTGTTGTTTGAGCTCTTTTGAAGTAGAAACAGTCGTTTTTCACATGCCCCTTGCGGCCACAGTGATGACACTTCAAGAACTGACACTTCTTCTTCTGCTTGTTATCCTTCTGCTTGTAGCTATTATTCCCTTTATAATTTTGAAAATTATCGAATTTTCTTTTTCGAAATTCCTGTCCATTTTTCCACTCAACTTGCAAAATTTTGCCACTGGTATCACTAGACTCATTTTTGAACTTGACTTCATGATCCAAAAACCTTGTTTTAATAAATGCTAGCGTTAAATTATCCTCCGATAAAGTTTCGATCGCAGTTATCACGCCATCATAAGTTGCATCCAATTATCGGGTCTTCGTCAATAATTTTTATCACATCCATTTCACATAACAATGCCCGTATTCTAAACTTCTAGACACTGTATATTTCACCATCGAATGGCTTGATATTACGTTTGTTTATAGATTATCCATTTTAAAAAGTTCGTAACGGACTTACTTTTTGAACCACTTATATTGCAGTAAAAACGTAACCTGGTCCCATAACCTGTAGGAAATCTAGGTTCCGGCACTTCAATAAAACGAGTTATAGGCTTTTTATAACTGTAAGTATATTATTAGCCAATTAGAAAGTCACTAGGAAGGATATGCATCCATCTTTTATAAGGCTCAAAAGGCAAGTGAAGAATATTAGAGATGGCGGTTAAAGGAGAATTTTATTTTTTTTAAATAAGTACCTTCATATCGATTATTACAGAATCGACTAAAGATTGATTTTTGTAAATAAGTAAATCGAATAAATCAACATGTTACCTACCAGCAGACTTTTATAGAACTTCAAGACATTTATTTTCATTAGCCTCACCACCTTCTTCGTCAAATTTCATGTGATAACATGAAATTTGACGAATTTTTAATTGAATTTGTTTGTTAATTGAATTCGTTTCTAAATGCTTTTAAATAGCTGCAGCTAATCGAGAATTTTTACTACGTCATGCTTATTAAAAAGTTCCTTACTATTTATAACTTCGCTATTTTTATAACAGTTGTTTCAACCTCCGTTTCATAATTTTTTCTGCAAGCCTCCTAATGAACAATGCTCATTACAATGGAACTCCATTAATTTCGTCTCAATTGAATCAATAGCAGTTCTCATTCGTGCGTTATGAGTTCTTTTATCTAATTGACAATGATTAATGATCTTAATGTGAGCAATCTTCTACTTTATTAGTAGTTGGATCTTCGTGTGTGTTTTCATCTCCTTTGTTGAGAGGAAATTGATTTCTGCATAGCTAATTCAATTTCTAGGTTCGCATTCATATACTTTGCAAAACCTTAGAACTACTAGGTATGTTTATAGTTTCTATACGGTATCTTAAAAGGTTTGGTAGGTATTGATGACTCAATCAATTAAATACCATTTTGGCATAAATGTAGTTAAATCTTAAAGCTTTTTAGTAAGTTTCGAAATACCGTGTTACGTCTGCACGGCTTATTTGGTATATTCTTTGTTAGAACGGCTAGGGTTATAAACGTAAAAGTTTAATAGCTGTTGGAACTCTTCCATGTACCTTTAAAATTGCTATTGTGTTGACATATTTATTAGTTATATCATATTGATCAATTTAAGATTTTCCTTTTTATGGGCATTAGATCCATAAAGTTATTTTCAGTCATTGAGTTTTGATGGTCATGTCTTGTTGCATTCATTTCTTCGATAAAGTTTTGAACGTTCCAACAAGTAATTTCTAATGTTCTGGTAATAAGACTTTATATAAACTCCTTTCTGACTCGTATATTCCATTGTGTGATTTATGTTTATGTACTTTGTTGTACACCAGAAAATACTTAACAAAAATACAATTATCACTACAAAACATACAATGGGCGGCCTTATCGCTTTCAATTTACTTCTTGGTTTTTGCAAATGCATCTCCCGGATGTAGTCACCTTTCTTCATGTGAGGTTGTTTACTTAGACGCTAGACTGTCAATACTTTCTTCGAAGTCAATCGTAGACATTCCAACCACTCCACCAAAATTAATATATTCTTTTGTCATATCTTTTCGTGTGTGAATATATATACATTTTTGAATGAGTACTAAAAGTACAATGAACAATACCGGTAATATACTAGTCTCCAACATGACAAACATTACATGGTGCGGTTTGAACATGTGTAAAGCTTTCTTCGTTTAATGGAATATCTGTTGACTTACCAAAAGTGTTTGCCCATCCTTTAAGCTAAACGATCTTTGTTTATGTTCGCTGTTTAGTCTCCACTTAAGTGTAATAATATTGGGAACTTGTATGTTTGTCGTCCACTATGAGTGTTGGGTTATGCTATTGTTAGGTACCCTAAGCACAAGACGAGTGGTAAAGTACCTACTCGTCTGGTAAGGTTTTGCATTCTGATATTCTGAAAGTGCTTGAAGGTACTTTCATACTTCATTGGTACTTGAGCTTTGTGTTATCATGAACATGATCCTTGAGAACTTCAAATACATTATAATCTTCAGGAAGTTTACTAATGGCGCCGATTCTGTTGTTCACAAACTAAACCAAATTTAAGTTCAGGCATCTTTTTCTTTCTATTTCATTAAGAAAAGGACAGAAGATAAATATTAGTTTAGTCCTGTCAAATTAGTCAGCGCCTGACATAAATTGACGTATTTTTAATAGCCAATTTTTTAATCTCGTCTAAAGTTGTCTATGGAGTATCTTAATTTGACAGGAGTAAACTAATATTTATCTTCTGTCCTTTTCTTAATGCCATATAAAGAAAGAGATGCATGAACTTAAATTTTGTTTAGTTTGTGAACAAACAGAATCGGCGCCATTATTTTATCTTTTACTAGCGTACCCTGGCAAAGGCCTCCTTCCACTCCAACCATCTTTCGCGAGCCCGCGCGGCCTCCTTCCAGTTTTGACGGAACCTATCCAGCTCTATATTAGTATTGTCATCTATAATTTTAATTAAAACCTTCTTAATTAAAAAAGTTCTTGGGTGTATACCAGCAGTCTGGTACTATAATTTTAGTGTTTGCGGCAAATAATATCGTAAACCTCGGTCGGCAGCGTGAGGTCAAATGTATCGCCCCATCCAGTATTATTAATACTGGATGGGGCCATGCTAGTTACTAGTAGGTCAACAAGGTTTCTAAAATGTCCTAATACAGTGGTTTCATGGATAGTTAAAATAACTCTGGTAGCTTATTCGCTAATTGACACCACGCCTCCTTATCTACCGAAATCAACTAGTTATTTACCTGTGCAAGCTGCATTTTTAGAGTAATTTTTCTTACAATTTACGGATTACGGGAATCCGCCGTGACCGTAATCTAAGCAATAACATCAATATGCAAAGTCTACGTCAACACAATCTAATTCTCTAGTGACCACCACGCTATTTAACTCACCGAAATTCAACACACAATTACTTCTTTGCCTTTGCTAGCTGCATGTTTAGAACAAATCCCTTTATTCCTTCCATCAAAATCGTAATGAGCTAAATAACTTTTCTCCCTCAGATTATTTGTAGTCTAGGAGGTCGATTGTCGCCTCGCATTAGAAAATCCATCGCCATAAATTCCAAAGTGAGAATCCTCGTCGCAGAAAACCCAATAAAACACTAAGCAATAGCACCAATAAGTAACTAAACAGTTTCTAAGGACATATCTTCTTATCTTCCAGGTGAATTCGACATGAGAGTGAAGTCGTGTGCGGCATCAGACGGCTCCGGCCATGTGATTCAACTGTCAGATGAATATGGATGCGTGCTGCGACCTAAGATGATATCAAGGTACGACGCTAATGTATGAAGCTCTTATCTAGGTTTGAACATCTGTGGGCTGTTGGAAAGTTTGTTGGAGGGATTAGCTTTGCCAAAAGGTCAACATACGATAGATGTAACACTTGATTTAGCAAAAAGACATCTTTTTACTTTTGAACGTTAAATAATTTTGTATTTCGGTAAATGGGTTAAAAAACACTTTTACACGTCAAAAATAAATTTTGTTTTATACTAGATGAATTCGGTGTTTCTTTTACACGAAAATTACCGAAGCGCATTCTTTTTCTGGTGTACCTGTAAGTAATTGTACCAAATTGAAGATCATCATATGTCACACATGTGGCAGAAGGTAATTTTGTTTTGATTTGGGGGCATCGTACACCTTAAGTAGTTACAACTGATGAATCATAAAATCAAATTTTCCTTGACAGTAAATTAATAATTCAGGCATAATTTGCGAGAAGCTAAAACGAATTTATTACGAAAGTTTAATATGATGTTGCAACTAAATTCTATACCTTGAATTTTTTCGTTTCCAGATTCCTCAAAGCCAAAGCAGTAGACGAGCGAGCCACCGTCATAACCTACGCTTTCTTCCACGCCTTCAAGTTTCCTGATGCCCTCAGCGTCCATATCAGATGTAAGGTCGAGATCTGCAGGCATGGATGTCTGGACCACTGCCAGTTGGCTGGAGTGACCCCGCAAAGACATGGAGCCTTGGACAGGAAAGATGACAGGACTCATCAAGACCACAATGAGATAAAGTAAGTGTGATATTAGACCTTAAATTGAAAGATTGAAGATTGGAAATTACTTGCTTTAGAGTCACGATTCTTTTATAGCGAAAAAAATATTTTGAAAGACATTGTGGATGGCATATTCTTTAACTAGCAGGGGATCCAGAGGGAGAGGGGGGGGGGTTCAGGGGATCAGACCGGAATAAATCTTTTTAAACACTAGCGACCCGCCCTTGCTTTGCAAGTTTTTGCGATATGGCGAAACATCCAGATTTCTCTATCTACTTAAAAATGTAAGTTTACTAAGAATGATTATACCCATAAACTTTCTGAAATAATTTATCTAAATGATGGTAAAAACCGCATCAAAATCATTTGCGTATTTTAGAAGAACACTTGGCCTAGACCGCGTGGTCATACAGCCAACCAACAAAAAACGACTTTAATTTATAATATTTATAGAAATAGAAATCTTCATAACTCAAAAATACAGTAAAAAAACCGGCCAAGTCCGTGTCGGGCCACGAACAGTGTAGGGTTCCGTAGTAGCCCGTTATCATAATATAGTACGTACGAGTCTGTTGTTCTTTATTCTGAATATAAGTAATGGTAAAGATATTAGGAGTTAATGGTTATAATAACAAAACAAGATTTTTTTTTAATATTGGCAGTATTGTGAAACTTATGATAACTTATTATGGTTTGTTTTAGTTTTTTTATTTCATATTTTGTTTTTCAATGCAAGTCTTTACCCGCTATAAACAAGCAACTACTTCATCTTAGTCACTTTAAAGGATTAATGGTAAGGGTTTTGTATTTGGTTCAACGGCTATTACTGCTAAACTATTCCTTTAAAGTTCATTAAATGCACTATCATCGAGAATTTTCTCAGATTTTTCAAGCCTTTTAGAGGGGGGGGGGGGGGGGGTCTACTGGAACAAAAATTTGCACTTTAAAGTTTAATATTTCGTAAATGGAGCATTAAATCGAAAAATAATTTTAGCAACCCCCAAGTCATTTTAGAAGACCTATTAAACGATACCCCACACGATGGGGTAGACGACGAAAAACGATCCCCACTATACATGTAGGGGAGCTACCCTAAAAAAAAGATTTTCCAAAATTTTATTTAACCACTTTATCGGCGTAATTGATATACACACTCCTACAAAATTACAGCTTTCTAGTACTAACGGTCTCTTAGCAAAACCTCGGACAGACAGACAGACGGACATGACGAAACTAAAGGGTTCCTTGTCAGAATTACGGAACCCTAAAAACTAGACACTAAATACGCAAGTCACTCAAGTCCTCATTTCCGTTAGCTTTTCTACCTGTCACATGGAAAACGTGTCCATTTACGTATAATTGATGTTCACTTTAAGGCAATCACTACGAAGGCAGCAATTTGGGATCATTTAAACATCATAATAAATCACTATAAATCGTACGACTTGCAAAGCCATTTCCATCAATCAACATTTGAAACAATGAAGTGTAAATCATATTTGTTTATTTGTGCGATAATTTAGGTTTAGTTAATTACTAGTGTCCGACCGAAGCTTCGGCTTCGGCTTCGGCTTCGGCCACCTTCGGCCAAAAAAGCACCTTCGGCCAAATCTTCGGCTTCGGCCAAAAATTTGCCGAAGGTTTGGCCGAAGCCGAAGGTTTTGCTCAATTTGCTTTGCTCAATTATTTTATAGAAATATTTTGTGTTCGTCTGATAATTAAAAAAATGTGACTGATTATTTGATTATTTTTGTTAAAATTACTTTAAGTAAATAAATATTTAATTAACATTGTATATTTGAAACTTTTATTTTAGACAATATTTTATTACCTACTTGTATATGTTGGTCACTCGGCTCGTTATTGGGCTAAATCTCTAAAGCTCTCACAATATGTATCTAGTATATTCTGAGATCAAAGTAACTATCGTATTTCTCAAGGTCAATGACACCTTCGGCTTCGGCTTCGGCTTCGGCCGAAGGTTTTGGTGAATACCGATTAATCGGCTTCGGCTTCGGCTTCGGCCAGAATTGCACCTTCGGTCGGACACTATTAATTACGTACTATATCATAAGATGGTTTGTTACTTGGTAACAAACCTTATATGACAATGAAAGTTGCCAATGAACTAATAATATCGATCAGCCTGCCTTTACCCAACTTTGTTGGGGTCGGCTTTCAGTCTAACCGGATGCATTTGAATACCAGTATTTAACATAGAGAGACTGCCTATCTGACCTCCACAACCCAGTAACTGAGTAAAACGATTCCCCTTGGTAAGATTGGTTGTTTGTCAGACTTTTGGGATTCTGACTAACGATAACGACTGTCAAAGATCTACGAAAGACAGCCGGCGCCAATGGCTTAACGTGTTTTCCAAGACACGGAAGGGTTTCGATATTAGATGGTCACCCATCACTGAACCAACCGCGGCAAATGCAGCAGCTTTGAACGACCCGTGCGTCTGTTATTATTTAGCCACGTTCCCCTCCAAGCCAATAAACTAACAATTACCAAATATTTTTACAGCGATTCATCAGCTGAAGATGGAGGCCTGGACCTCTCAGATGAAGCCCGTCTTCCTCTCGAAGAAGCCTTTGGTGATGAAGTATCAGGAGACGTAGTTCTCGCACCAGCTCCACTACCGCAAAGGGCTCCAGCGCCTGTTATTGAACCTGAAAGTGATCACATGTCTGCTGTTGAAGAGCTGGTTGAAGCACTTGCTAGACCTTTCACTGTAAGTAATAATTTACAAAATTCTATGGGGATCCTTCGCCTCCTAAAAGACATTGACAAAGGGATTTGCTGGATAACAATAAAATTGTGAAATTGACACAGATATTGTATAAAAACATGAAACGTTAAAAGTGTTGAATATAATATGTATGTTGATGGATAATTGAAAAAAAAAAAAATTGCGAAAATTTTACGATTATTGAAAAAGACAGATTGTTAGAAACTAAGAAAGATTTTCGTAATTAGATTTTTCCACAAAACCTGCGACTTATGTTTATGTATATTATACAAGCTAGTGAAATTGACCAAATCGAGAATACAAACATCCCCTTTTTAATTGAAGACCATGTTCAAAACGTATATTTTTATTAATGAATTTTCAGGAACGCCCCACAAACATCGACCGCGAACGCTTCCCCCACGGACCTCGTAACCTTGGCACGAACATTAGCCCTGAACCTTCTGGCGATGGAGTAGTTCCACCCAAAGCACCAGGTCCTGCTGTAGCAGGACCCAGGTCTTTGCGTAAACGACGAACAGTTCGCGATGCAAGATCTGCTGATGTTGGTGTTTCGGGGATATATGAAGTGGTGTCTGAAGCAGATTTAGCTTTCGGACCTTCCAGGACGGAACCTGTCACTGTGTTCAGTGGACGGATTCGTGAAGAGGTAATGTTTGGTTTTGCTACTTCAGTATTTCTGGTTCGATTTTTATTATTTATTACGATTTTTTATTTTATTTTAACAATACCAAATATCTTAAGAGTACCAGATATTTTAATTTTCTTTTTAATTCATACTCTAATCTTAACTACTAATGACGCCCTAGAAGGTCATACCTTAATGATGATGTTGTTCAGAAAAGTCAGGTGCGTAGTACTCGTAACCGGCGTGCGTGTATGACCAGATGTATGAACGTAAACGAAGCAAAGGGAGTTTGTCAGGATCGTAGCACGTGGCGTCCTTAGTTTCTGACCACCTCCATCGAAAAAAGGGGTGAGTTTATATATGTATTACTAATGTTTTAATCTTTCATCAGGTCGTCTACGGCATTTGCATGGGCGCAGTCAGCTTCGGCGCTCTGTTCGCTTCGGCAGCAGGAGCTGCTGCGGGCGCAGCATTAGCTGCAGCAGTCATGCTCCAGAAGCTTCGCTCCCGGATGGCAGTCCAACCACCAATCCCAGTGACTCCAGCTACAGCGTCACACTCCCTCGCTGCGTGGATGGCCCTCAGACTCCTCGGGTCACAACCACACCCACATCTCTCCCGTGACGGTTGATTGGGATGTTGCCAATCAAAATCCTACCGAAGACTGTTCTTAGATGCTAAATATACAATTTATATTTCATAGCTCCTCATTATATAGTGTTTTATACAATGATATTATAAGTAAAAACGGTGGATAGGTTTACCTACCCAACATTTGATCTTCCAAAATATGCCATTTTTGAAGATCGAATATCGCACACGGTACCTAATAACTTAATATTCTAATGTCACACTATAGATGACAAGTGCAAGGAGGACCAATGATGTCACGTGGAATTAGGATGGCATGTTGTAATTATCTGAAGCGGAAAATGAGATAAGCATAATATATGTTGCTTCCGTTGATGCCCGCCGGCGCGACACTGTCTTCAGGTGTGCTACCTAGCCCAGTTTTAATGTGCCACTTGCGGAGAGCATATAACCTATCTATCCCTTCTTAATTTATAATATCATTGGTTTTATATCTCTTCCCTTCGTGTATAATATTGAAGAAATCACAATTTCTTCCAGTTAGAGTTAGCTACCTGATAAAATTTAGAATTTTACCCTTAATTGGAATTGAAAGGTCAGTTGCATCCATGTATTAGATGTTAGACTCGCAGAAAATTATTTTAAAATATGCTTATAATTTATGTTAGTTGTTAAGTAATGTTTCTAGATCGCCTTAAACAATGGTGCTAGGTCGTGCTACGGACGAAGTCCTGAGAAACCTGATATAATTGAATTTTCACTTTTGTGAATAATATACATTTTTACAGATAAGTGTTGTACAGAATTTTTCTACGTTTTTATTGACTAACTTATTATCATTGTCGTGTTCTTTAGTGTCTAGAGGATAAGAATAAACGTCGAGTCATGCCATTAGTGTAAGGTTTAGTTAATTCGTATAATTAGGAGTTTCATCCACTTTAGCATAATTTCATATCGTGTGTAATGAAGCTCCTAGATTCAAAATAACATCGATTTCGATAATTTCGGAATCAATGTTATTTGTTGTATTATCTTTAGGTACTGAAACCTCTGAGGCTTTAGGCATACTACATCAGTAGGTACCTGCTCAATGTTTATGATTTTATTGAATTGTTTTTAAATGCATTATAATTCACTAGTTTTATTTCATCCATCTTCATTTGGTTTTGCACAAGAAAACTCTTTTACGAAATTATTTAATTTTAGCTTATTTGTAATAACGTCAGTTTTCCAAATTTTTTTTATTGGAATTCAATTTCAAGTTAAACTTGTATCATTTAATTAAATTATAGTTATGCCGAATACTGTGCTTTACTGTTATGAGTAGCCTAGTTGTAAAATAACAGTTATACCAACTTTGATACGCTGAATTTAAAAAGTCTAATAAATAAAATATATTTTTTTTAAACTGCTTTATGATGGTAAAACTGTTGACATTAAGATATTTTATATAATTGTATATTACAATATTACAGATTTAGTTTAATGACATTACTGTATCATACGATTGTTCAGACACCAATGAGTTCTAAGTAATAGATTCTTCATTTCAAATGAAATTATTTGCATTTATGTAAGCATTTATTTTTATATTGCTCAATATTAATTGTATACATCTTTTAATTGCTATGACTAGATAAGTTTAATTAAGTTTTGTAGCTAGATTGAAATATGGTTTAAGAGATCGACAAGTTACTGTATTTTGTATCATCACAATGTCTTTACGCAAAATATTATTGACGCCTTGATTTTGAATATTTAGGGTCGTTTGGTACTTTTACCAAACGGGAACTCATCATACGTATGTCTGTAACTCTGTACCAAGTAACTAACAGTATTTTTTTTATACTGAAGTAAGGCTATAATCAGCTATTTAATGAGATGAAAGCAGCTCAAACATCCATCACTTGCTTTAGAAAAAGACATATAAAAAGTGCATTTGTTTAAACGACAATATTTTTTGGTGATTTCTGAGTGGGTAATTTGTGTACCATGCCATGCATGTAATATTTACTATACTTTAATGAAGACGTGTAAGTAAAAAAAACCGAAAAACCATTACTGGAGATACTTGTTGTCGATCTCGCAACCATAATAAAATATGACATGCCACCCAAAAATCTTGCATTTATTATAGAAAAACTATTATTATATAAGTTGAACAGAGTTTTCATCAGAAAACTGTCTCCCTAAGTGCAATTTTACTTTTTATAATTAATTAAATGTATTTTATTTTTATTCGAAATATTTTCTGCGGTTGTGGTACTTTTTGGTGTAAAGTCTCTTGTGGCACTATTTCTTTTATAAATAATATATTCTGGGGCGTATTTATAACTTATGAACAAAATGTTTAAGTTTCACTGTATGGATGCGGCGACGAAATGTGTTTTACTCGTAAGCACCTGTTAATTTGTTTAATGGATTAAAAATTATGTTGAAACATACTATTTGATTGTTTATTTTTGCAAGTTATTATTTAGGTACAGTCACAAGCACTAATATGTCAACACTCGGCAACTTTCAATTGCGATTTTTTCGTGAAATGACGACTGCAACGTTGAACTACGACACTTTACATAAACCTATGGGTTCGAAAATACTATGTTCGTTATAACATAAAATTTCATTCAAAAATAAAGGAGAAAGTGGCCTTTGAATAAAGCTAATTGTGTATACATACTTATGCTCGTGACTTGATTTAGGCTTTTTTTTTAAACATTGCCCCCACTAGGAATTTCTCCTGTATTGTGGGTGCGTTTACAAACATTTAAACTCACACACACAAACAGCCAGACCCGGAACAACTACTTGTAGGTCATACAAATATATGTGTTCCGTGCGTGAATCGAACCCGCGACAAGCAGCGCAGCAGTCAATCGCTTAACCACTGCGCCAACCATGCCGTCAATAGCTTTAATGACTGCCAGTGCCATGATGCAAGAAGTAAAACCTGTATCTCAGCATGCAGCATCAGTGTCACTCCAGAATGATACGACATCACCACTCTGTATCCACAGTAACTTCAGGCGAGAGCACAATTTAGTAGAAAATTATTATAAAGTAGTGCAGTACCTATTAGGTCTCATGTGCCCTTGAAATAATTACCTTCGGCTGCTCGGTAGATTAACACCATAGATAGATCATACATAAAATCTATGGTGATATAATCTATCATAATATACAATAATAATAAATCAAATTATAATGGCAACACCAACAACGTCAACATCGTATTTTGTCATCTCTATATATTTTTCAAATTTTTAATTTTTAGTAGCAGTGTACCACCAGCATTTATAATTTTTGTGTTTAATGAATCTAAATCGAATTAGCAAAACATTTAAAACGTACCTACAATGAATGATTTATATAAAAACCTATTTCAAAAACTGCCGAAGCGGACATGACAGATGTCACGTCACCCCCGATATATAAAAACAAGATGACAATATTATGAAAATAAGTATGTTGACGAGATTAGCAGCTCGCCGCGCACGCCTACCACCTCCGGACTCGTCGCTCAGCTCCGCCCCGCAACCGCCGGAACCCAGCCCCATCGAGAGTGCTGTGACACCGGCCGTAGCAGTTGCGTCGAGCTCGAGCGACGAGTATTTCTCTCCGCCGACGTCGCCAACACCTGTACGTCGGCAGGGGAGAGGCCGGCCACCGAGGAGCTTGGGACTTAGGGGCCATCCGGCCCCGAGTCGGGTCCCCGCTACCGGTGGTTGTGTGCAGCGCATGAGATGGACTCAGTCTATGAACGAGAACGTCATGCGCGCATATTACGGGTCTACAGAGGGGGGAATTAACCTCACTGCGTACCGCGATAGGATGCTGTCTCTGTTCCAGGAACTGGAACCAACCGTCAACGTTTCGGCCCAACGACTGTCGGATCAGGTGCGGGTCATCCAACGCAATCACAGGTTGGACGATATCGCACTTGATAGGCTGCGCTCAGAGGTACTGAGCAACCATATCGTCTCGACTTCGACACAAACTGCGGCACAGGCGTCAACTGTTGATGCCATCCCGCCGCGGTCCAATCATGTTGAAGAAGAGCATGATAGGGTTGACACAGTAAGTAGCCAGTGCAACGACCGACTGAGGAGCGCACTGGAGGATGCATTACGCGAGTATAGGTCCACTCCAGCCGAACTTAGACCCCGATTACCACGGTTACCCATGCACAAAAAAAATAGGGCGCTGGTGTGTGCCTTGGACTCGCAGCTCAAGAGTTTCTTCGAGAGCAGCGAGGATCTCGTTGATACACATTCGATCCTGTACTGTGCGGCTGTGGCGGCATGTCGTTTAGCTAACGTCAAATTCCCAAATTGTGACGGAGCTATTCGACCAAAACCAGCCGTACCAGCTTGGCAGCGCAGGATCGAACGTCGTATTGATGGGGCCAGGGTACTCATCGGCAAACTATACTGCTTCAGGGAGGGCAATACACGACCACGTGTGATGCGCTTTGTAAGGCGGGCATTCTCGGGGACTGGAATCAGCCCTCGAGAATACATGTCCCGTGTCACAGAGCGCATCGACTTCCTGAAGCAGAAAGTTTGTGCATGGGCGAGCCGAATTCGGCGGTATAAGCGGCGGGTTGATCGATACACGCAGAATCGCATGTTCCAGAGCGATGAAAGGTGGGTGTATAGAACTTGGGAGCGACCTGAACAAAATGTGACAGATGTATGCCGCCCGGATGATGCCGCCACAAGTGCATTCTGGTGCAGCATCTGGTCGGTGCCCGTCTGTCACACTGAGGCTGATTGGATGCAGGATGTCGAGCGAGTGTGTGAGTCTGTACCAGAAATGGAAACAGTCCTAATTACGCCATCAGACGTTGCCAGAGCGGTCCGTCCGTTACCGAATTGGAAATCACCGGGACCGGACGGACTGCACAATTTTTGGCTGAAATGGCTAATTAGTTCACACACTTGCCTGGCATCTCAGTTCCAGTCATCCTTAGAGTCTGGGTCGCTACCGCAGTTTCTAACAACAGGCGTTACCCACCTGCTCCATAAATCAGGTAGTCCCGCGGAACCCAAGAATTATAGACCGATCACGTGTTTGTCGACGGTTTATAAACTTCTTACATCTATTTTGAGAGCGAAAATTAATACACACATTGAGAGTAACTCGGTTATGTCTGCCTCTCAAAATGGATGTAGGAATGGGTCCCGCGGTACTAAGGAGCTACTCCTCATAGACATGGCCATTAGCCAACAGGTTCGTCGATCCCGCAAGGATCTGTCGACATGTTGGATAGATTACAAGAAGGCCTACGACTCGGTGCCACATACATGGCTCATGAGGGTGCTGGAGTTGTACAAGATAGATGCAACTCTACGCACCTTCCTTGAGTCGTGTATGAGGCAATGGAAGACGGTCCTTCGTTATCCAGGATGTCGACAGATCCAGGGGAATGATGAGCCTGTATGGATTAAACGGGGAATATTTCAGGGCGACAGTTTGAGTCCACTTTGGTTTTGCTTAGCCCTGAATCCTCTAAGTACACTACTGGAGGATTCAGGTCTAGGCTATCGGTTGAAAAGAGGTGGTCAGGTCATATCCCACCTCCTTTACATGGATGATTTAAAACTCTTTGCCCCCAACAAATTGCGTCTGATGGAGCTACTGAAGGTAACTGAAACTTTCAGTAGCGCCATCAGGATGGAATTTGGTGTGGACAAATGTGCAGTCATGCATGTAAAGCGAGGGGAGATTATGGAATCCGAGGGAATTCAACTCTCCGATTCCATAAGCCTCAGATCCCTCTCCTCATCCGAAAGCTATAAGTATTTGGGTATGTCGGAAGCGTTAGGCATCAACGATGCTGACATGAAGCAATCGTTGAAGGAGCGCTTCTTTTGTCGCCTGAGGAAGGTATTAACTAGTCTTCTTTCGGGCGGAAATAAGGTGCGCGCCTTCAATGGTTGGGTCATGCCGGTTTTGATGTACTCTTTCGGCATACTCAAATGGACTCAGACCGAACTCGACGCCCTGGATAGAAGAGTCCGTACACTACTGACCGCAAACCGGATGCATCACCCACGATCATCGGTAATGAGACTGTATATCCCGCGGAAGTGCGGGGGTCGAGGCTTTTTAAATGCGAAAACCCTCCACAACCGCGAGGTGTGCAGTCTCAGGGAATATTTTTTAAAAACCGAAGTGGGTATGCACCGTGATGTGGTCGCAGTGGACAAGGGGCTCACCCCGCTATCCAT
The DNA here is from genome assembly GCA_948474745.1 of Oligia latruncula. NCBI lineage: Eukaryota > Metazoa > Arthropoda > Insecta > Lepidoptera > Noctuidae > Oligia > Oligia latruncula. Next base: position 5,507,246 of record OX419693.1, on the reverse strand, counting down.
GGCTAAAGAGAACTGGCGCAAACCTGTAGTACTTTCTACTGATGACCGCAAGAAGGTATGGCAAAGCAAGGAGCTTCACGGGCGCTTCTATCGGGCTCTTCATGAGCCCGGTGTAGACTTCTTAGCGTCCGTATCCTGGCTACGTTTTGGTGACCTTTTCGGGGAAACTGAAGGTTTTGTCTGTGCAATTATGGACGAAGTTATCTTAACGAATAACTACCGGAGACATATTATGAAGGACGGGACGGTTGACGTGTGTCGGGCATGCCACCGTCCGGGTGAGTCTATCAGACATATTATCTCTGGTTGTTCTCGTCTGGCTAACGGCGAGTACTTGCACAGGCATAACCAAGTAGCTAGGATTATTCACCAGCAACTTGCTTTGAAATATAAACTTGTGGATTCTGAGGTACCGTATTACAAGTATGTGCCCGACCCAGTTCTTGAAAATGACCATGTCACATTGTACTGGGATCGGTCTATCATTACTGACAGGACTATTGTTGCCAATAAGCCTGATATAGTGGTGATAGACCGATTAGCGCGCCGCACAATGATTGTCGATGTTACCATTCCACATGACGGGAACCTCGTGAAAGCTGAGAAAGAGAAACAAATTAAATATCTCGACTTAGCTCACGAGGTTGTTGACATGTGGAATGTGAGCTCGGCTATCATTGTGCCGATTGTCGTATCGGCCAATGGACTGATAGCCGAAAGCCTCGATCAACATCTATCGAGGCTCTCGTTAGGCGGTTGGATCAAGGGCCTGATTCAGAAGGCAGTACTCCTTGATACGGCTCGCATTGTGAGGAGGTTCCTGTCTCTGGAGCCCTAACCACCGGTAGCTTGGACCCTGCTCCCGACACCGGCGGACAACTATTTTTTTATATTTTTAAATGTTTTTTATACTTACTTTTATTTATTAAGAAATATTTAAAAATACAATAAAATAAGATTTGTAAATGAATAAAGGAGATAATAATCAAATTAAATTTATTTCATGCATACACTCATATAAAATTTTACCAGATTACAAATTACAATCAAAACATTATAAATTGTATCAAAAATTATTAAATTATTACAAAACAACACAACAACAAAGGAATAGATAAGTGTTATGCCGCTGGAATATTAATTGCAATAGTTCACCTCGTATATGGGCCCTCAATATTCCATTGTCAGATTTGTGTATACGGTTCATAAAGGAGGCCTGTGACTTTCTCATGACTGCGTAAAAGTCGTCAACCCTACTTTCGGCAAACTTTTAAAAAGAGGTAGAATTTGTTTGTTTATACGTAGGGGGTACCTAATTTGTTAGCCCAATTCTTGAGGATGGTTATAGGCAATTCAACATCACGCTATAATGACCCTTAGGAGCCGAGCAAAAAGAAAAGAGTCAGAAAGAACGCTAAGCGAAAACGAAGTGATACCGCGGGCAGGCGATGCGATGCGACGGGTTGAGTCGGGGAACAAGAAGTTTACGCGGACGAAGGCGCGGCCTGAAGCTAGTCTATGAAGACTTTGTAGGCCTTGTAGACTAGATCTGTAGACCATTATTAATTCCATAAAGTACCTACAATCAACAGCAAAAGTAGATGATCAAAATCAGAAATTCAATAGGAGTCAAAACTGATCACGAATATATGGCAGCTGTACTAGTAGGTAGTAAATGTTTGGTATAATTTACAATCACATACTTTTGAATCACTTCGACGCCACACAGTTCTGACGCGAACTCCGTTCATTAGTATTGAATTTCTGATTTTGATCATCTACTTTTGCTGTTGACTGTACCTGGTACTTGTTGACAGGCCTGCGCTGTCCTCCCATACCTACTGTAATTTGATAACATTGTAAAAGCCAATTATTTTTAAAAAGAGTAACCGTGGAGTTTCTTGCCGGCTCTTCTCCATAGGAAACGACCAATTGGAACCGTGCACCTAGCTTCAGACTTTTCATAAGTGCCCATGTAGGTTTGTGTGAAATAAAATACTTTGATTTTGATTTAAACACGCACTTAGGGTTGCCCACTGACTGTGTCTCTTGGGTTCTAACTGTACCTACTTTGTAAGGACGGAAAATTTAATGATGGAAGAGCATTATTTTTTTTAAATTTTGCGATTTATTGTAGGTAGTACTCGTATGTCCTGTACATTAAAATGTATTTGACAAATCCGATAGCTCGTGGTGTTAGGTTTTTTTACTAGCTCGTACTAAGGCACGAAATTATCGGCTGTATTGTTCAGTGATTGATGTTTAAATTTAGCAATATCGAAACCAGAAATAACATTTTTCTAATTACCTTCTCAGTCGGCAAGGTGAGCCTATATATAAATATGATATATGAATATGATTGACGTGTAAAAACTTACTTAAGTACAGAAAATAAATCATTTATCATTTATAAAAATTACATTAATCTAAGTTTTTATTTATTTATGTTTTGTTTATTTATTGACGCGTAGCTTGCATAACTTCCTTGACAGGTACCTAAGTAGGTACTAGTTGAGTATCTCTCATTTTCTATGCCATCAATGCCCGATAGAAGGTACACGAGAAGTATAGGCTTAGAGTAGTTACGAACGTGCCTCACTGCGATACCTGTCAATATTTACTTCAAAGATAATTTTCCTAAGCACACAATGCGACCTGTCAGGTGAGGCATATGATATGACACGGGACAGAACTGAGCGAGGTTTGACCTGATGTCGGTGAAACCAAATAGATTTTGATGTTGTTCGCTTTGTTTCATCCATTTCAATGTTACCAAACAGACAATTTCATGTAAAGGCTTTATATTTAATGTTGGGCACTGTGGCGGCATCTACAACGCTACATGCGAACTACGCATCACACTAACATCACGCAAAAGTCTGCATCGCGCAAGCGGAATTACGCTTGCGATTTTCATACCTATACCTACAAACATCCCGACATCTACCGTCGGGCCAGTAACTCACTAAACACAACGCCCGTCTGGTTGGAGAATTCTCCCTTTTCTATGGCGGATTAGGAACTTTTCACCCCCTGTACCTCTATAACACTATTAGTCGATATTATGTCGCATAGATAACTCTTTGATAATGATAATAAGCGCCTTAAAGTAGGGGAGGTACTGCTCGATTTTTGCGACCAATTTTATACCGGATAAGTTCCATTTCTAGTAGTTGTTTAACATTCATTAATCATGAATGTGAGAGTCAGTCGCCGTATCCAAGGGAGAATCCAAAGTTACAGAATGTCAAAGTTGTGAAAATATTATACTTACTAGCTGACCCGGCAAACGTTGTTTTGCCATATAAATTATAAAAAAATAATTTTATACCGCGCAAAAACCTTATTGGGTAGTTTTTGGGAACATTTTCAAACCACCCCCACTACTGGAGCTGCTGACGCTCAGATCTCTTAAGCAATAAAGGAAAAATTTTATTGGTATGATTTTCAGCCAGTATAAAATGTATTTTTCAAACTAACGCCACTGCCCGTTTTATTATGTTTTTGGATAATGTAACCGGTTAGGAACAGAAGATAACCATAATATAATTATAGCCACCGGTAAAAGAAAGCATAGAAATGATAGTAATAAAACCAAATTCTATACCTAAACTCAGTTTATTTATATAATTTAACTTTATGTCAATTACAAAATAAAACTACAACATGTTCTTGATAAAAGTTTAATTTTTCAACTGTTACAAATTTTATAAAATTCATCAAACATTTGATATGGTACAAACTCGGTATAAATAATTCAACTCGTTTATAAAATAAATTAATATGAAACATTTTAATTCCATCGTAACAATCAATAAACTTTTAATAATAATGCGAAGAAAAACAATAAAATAAGAAGAAGAGGTACTCAGGTGGTATAAAAATAAATAAATCGCTATACGTACTCGTAATAATGACTAAAACTTAATTAAAAATAAATATATTAATACTAATGACAAGTTATTTTAAATTACAATCTAGCGGTTCACCTAAGTTGATATTCCGTATTTATTTTCCGTTGCCCCTACTTCGAATGAACATTCGAGAAGAGGTAACAGAAGATTGTACTTAAAATATTTTAATACTACAATTTGTGTTTATAATTTGTTCTAACATCGTGAAAACAACTAAAGGAAATATTCAACAACTCAACTCTTCAGTTTAACAACAAAGTTGAAACAAACACGGTTGAATTAAATGTCAACTCAACTGTTTCAAGATAGGAATCAATACGATTTAACTGAAGTTCAACGGTTTGTTAAGCTACACATAAATTGAATTATTACTAAATAAGGGTTCCCAGATTAACTACATAATATTCATTTGAGCACTCATATTACACGCAAATAAATAATTGGCATGGTCTATATACTTCAGTCTCATCACACTAATATGTACAAATTAGGTTAAACACGCTCTGTTACGAGTAGAAGCGACTCTTTGAAATTACATGTGCGGTTGGTGGGTGCGGCCGGGCTATCGTCGTCACGGCAGCAGTCTTCTTCTTCAGAGTCTTGATTGGTCGCAACTTTAGGAACAGAACTGCTGACACAGCACAAGAACATAATAACGTAGCGAGAAGAGCTCCTAATGTTGCAGCAAATCCAGGAGTAGTCATACAAACGAGACCCGGCGTGGGAATTACTTTAGGTGCAGTGTTTTCTTCTGTAGTATCCATATTTAAGTCACCGGCAGACACGACACGAATCACTCTGTTTACTCCAACTTCCTTCTCAGGGGAAGTTGCTCGTCGTTGCCTCCTCACTCTCCTTTCATCACGTCTAGCTTCAATACCAACTTGTTGGTAAGCGTCAATCTGCGGAGGTCCGTATTCAGCGTGAGGCGCGATCACGTTAGGATTTCCATCTGAGCACTGTTCTGGGCATCTGTATCTGCAAATCTGAATAGTACATTGGAAGTGCACTTCCATTGAGTCAGGGAACTTGAATGCTTGGAAGTGAGCATATGACAATACACTAGCGCTGGCTCCGAAGTTTTTGATCTTTGTGAATCTAGACATTAGCTTTGGTCGGGTTACACAGCCTCGCCTATCGACTAATTGTATAGGAGCGCGTTGACCGTCGTGAGCAACACAATCTCGGACTAACATATCGAATTTCGCGTCATCATCCTTGATTGCGAGCACCATTGTCATGGTTTGTCCAATCTTCACGAGACCAGATACTTCGGAAGCCCAAGGTCCTTTGCCCACTTGAATTTGCATCCAGCAACCAACATTGTCACCAGCGAAGTCAGCTCGGACAACATCCAGCATATCTACAGGGAATGGTCGGAAAGTGACTGCCTTTTCATATTGATCGTGCCACGTACACCTTAGCTTTCTAGCTTGATCCCATACTTCCTGTACTTGTGGGTCATATTGTATAACTATGACGTTTTCGAAGTAAGTTCCAGCTGCCGCTACGTCTCCTCTATATCTTGGGTCTCCGCTGCCAGCGGTTCCACAAGCATGGGCACCAATTTCGAAAGAAGCGGAAGTTCTTCCTAGATTCGGTGGGAGATGTACGCACTGATGGTTGGAGTAGTGTCCCTTAGAGAATACAATACCGAAGAATGGTTTGTCGAAACTGAGGAAAACTCTCATTGCATTCTTCTCGCATTTTACGTCTAGGGACACAATTTTGGGCATGTCAGGTGCGGGAGCTGGCCAGACATCACCAGCTCCACTGAAGACCTTGTCGCTGGCAGCAGTCTGGGCGTCAGCAGGAGGTGCGGGTGGGGGTGGCGGTCCTCGGAATCCAGGACCGACATCGTTTTTATGGTGGTTCACTGGAGGTCCAAGAGCGAACGGTTTCGAATGGATTTGATGGTGGTTCGGGATTCTCGGCATGCCTGAAACGTGACAAAAGTTTTGGTTACTTATCTGCACTGAATAAATCTTATTTAGAGTCAAAAGCTCTTTTCACTAAACTCTAGAATTTTAAGATTGTGAAATAATAATTGACAATCGACTTGGAGCTTGAAACAACAGACGTACAGGTTTTAATCCGAAGATAATTCTTTAAACTTCAACTTAGATTTTTGGTGGTTACGCCTTACCTAATGGGTGATGTGCCTGATGATGCGGTAAGGGGTTCTGTCTTCGGTTGTGAGGCGGCGGCGCGGGCGGAGGAGGCCCGTTGTACGCGTGGCTTGGGGTGTCTCGTTCCGAAGACTCCATCGCTAGCTGATCTCCCGAAGGTTCAGCTGCACTGCTGGTATCGGGGCCGGCGCCTCCGCCACCGCCTCCGCTTTCATTCGATGATTGGTCACTGAGAGTGCCGCTCTGAAAAATATTAACAAAGTCCATTAATTATCTTGAACGATTTATATCTTTATGTATCCGCATTTTTATCTTGCTCACTCATTATTTTGAAGAAGTGACATTCATTGTCAGTAGTTTTCTGTGTAGGTATGATATTGCGTTTTTGGCAAAATTTTTTATCTTAATTACCTGCACTTTCTTTACACTATCTACCATCCATTAAGTGATGCAGAAGGTGTGTGAAATTTGAAGTGATAACTTTTGGAGTATCACTTTTCATTTCGACCCAATTATAGAAAACCGTAACGAAACTAGTAGGTTTGTTAACCAAAAGTAAATGGGCTTCTCAAATCTTATAACTTAACGGACACGAAATATTTCTTGTTTTTTTCTCGTTCACGCCCAGCTTTCACTATACAAAGTAGACATTATTTTAAAATGTTATTTAATACGACACACTGACCGTTTTACGACACATCAAAGGTTATGCGACAAGTTAAACAGTTGTTCGAGGTCATGAACAAAGAATGCAGAGGACTGTGCGTTTTACGGACACACTGGACATAAATTGGACGACCATTAAAATAAAGAATTCTTGACAAACTTCTGAATGGATTCCTGCCATCTCTCCGTCTCTCCATAAATATGTTCAACGGGATTTATTACAGCTCATCAAAATGTAAATGGCAAATTAATTGACGTGGACAAGGATTAAAAGGAGAGATTAGGGCATCAGAATCCCTTTCATTACTTTCGCTAACATCAATAAATCTGCCACTTTTCCTAGTTATTACCAACTTCCTTAATTACAGATTCGAACAGCAATTACTCTTGTATCAGCTTATAGTATCAGAACTTTAGTAATACAACTTCCTGGGTCCACAAATAGTAATATGTGAAAGTTGTATCATAATTCGGTTCCCGTTCTAAAATCATCGGGTCACTCCGGTTTTCAAATATTTTCCATACCATCAGGTTTCCAAAATTAGACAAACCGGCTGCACGGGATTTCTCGTTTTAATTGTCATATTTTATTTCGCTTTTTTATTTAGGTACGGCTTTTAGCTTTTTGGGTCTTTATGTTGTATATTTTAGCCATTTGTAATGCGAAAATCATGTAGACGGTAAAAGACTGGGCGGCGCGGCGCGGATTTCTTGTGTATTATAAATACCTCTTTTCTTAATAGAATTTCTATTCGTGCCCATTTGGAAGTTATAGTAAACTTTTAATGTTTGATTGGTCATTTCACATTGTTGCGAAACTTGTAGTTCTATCTTTGTTTCAAGTCGTCAGTCGTGTTGTTGTTGTAGTTGTGTGAAAAAAAAAAAACTCGCTATCATTAAGAGCCTGGTGATCACTTTAGATAAACATTTTAATCATAAAATTACATTTCTCATCTCAACAGCTGTCCTCAATATCGATAGCTAAGTTATTAATATCATATAAAGTGGGTGTCACGTCCACAGCCACCATTTTATTAGCTGGATCGTCAACGGTTTTACAACTCTCATTTGTTTTGCCTCTGGCTATGAAATTAGAAAGTATTGATCTTTAGATACGTTTTTCGATAAAGATTTATTCGAGGGCTTATGCCTCCAAGTGATTCCAGCAATTATTTCTGAATGGGATAACACGGATAGTTCTATAAAAGATTGATACGCATTACGTAATGTAAGGAGAAAGTTGTTGGGAGATTTTTTTTATTGGGTTATAGATTGGGAACGTCTGTGGTAAGCTTGTTATTGGGTAGTTAATGTTAGGGAATATTATTTTATTGGTTTATCTGAATGTCGTCATTACTCATGACACAGCAGTTATAATTCTTCATTGGGACGTATCATTATGTGTAGTGTTGGGGTCTGTTGGAAATTCTATCGAAGTCTGTATGTCTGTATTGTGTTTTCTATTTTTATGTCAAAGTCAAAGTCAAATCATTTCAAAGTCAAATCATTTATTTCAAATAGGCACATTAAAGGCACTTTTGAACGTCAAAAAAAACTAAATAGAAATGATTCTAGTCGCCCATTCCAAAAGGTAGTTTTCGTATGGAGAAGAATGGGCAAGAAACTCCACCGTTACTCTTTTAAAATGTTTTACAAGGTCTTGTATACATAATAAAAATTATATGTGAACACGATGCATCCATAATAAAATTAGTCTACTACAAAAGGTAAAAATAATTAAAAATTAAGCAATGACAGGTAAATCAAATAAGTGATAGATACATGGTGCTCACATATTTACAAGTTATTTAAAAAAAAAAATGCAAAAGTAGTTGAACTTTAACAAGTGTGTGAGCCACTGTAGTCGCAGATTGTATGTTTGTAAATGGCTAAAGAATTTGGTACATACATTATTGACCTCAAACATAAGAAATTGGTACGTCTGCATAAGCTAAACGCTGACTAACATCCGGTTACGCATGATATCAATGGTTGAAAGGCTAATTGATCTAAGCGACATCATGTAAAGTTGTACTTATTTTAAGTGCTGTCTAAAATATTTTTTAACTAAGTATAGTCATAAACAATAAACAAATAAATTGAAAAAGTTTACACTACATTTCTGAGCCGATCTTCAATCATAGCTATCACTGTATTGTGATACTTCGTTGATACTATGATATATATTACCTATATATTTGAAATATCAATAAGTAAACAAACAAAAAAGAATCTACAAGAAATCCATAAGCTGCCGAGAGCGTAGATCCCGCATCATATAAGGCATTGTGATTCAGGCCTGACTTAGGTGCGGCGAGTCAGTGTGTCAGCCCGGTCATTGATCCCAGCGGACTAATTTTACTTTCATTAAATTGCTGAACACAGTGAACAGCGTCTCCGGTGGCTAAGTCACGGTGCTCTTGATCTAATTTGTTTTGCTGGCTTGTTGGGTAACACGCTTTGCAGGAATTAGCTACCTATATGGAGATTTTGTTGGAATTTAAAGGGCTTTTGATAAACTTCCGGTTCAGAGGGCCGGGACAAGTGGCAATCGCTTTCAAGCGTTTCGTATTTCTTCATCGACTTACAACAGGATTGACTTAAGCTTTTCGACAGCTTATGTCAATCTAATTCAATTTAGGAATGATTTCCGCGTTCCGTCTGCTTTTATTAAAACACTAGCTACGCCTCGCGGTTTCACCCGCATAGATATTGATTCCGTGGGAATATTAGGATAAATAGTAGCTTATATGTTAATCCAGGTTGTCAGCTACCTCCATACAAAGTTTTATCAAAATTGGTCCAGCCGTTTGAGCGTGAAGAAGTAACAAACTTATAAACACACCCCCACATACACACACTCACAAACTTTCGCCTTTGTAATATTAGTGTGACATACCTACCTATTTATAAAGATTTTTTAATTTTATATGATAGAATATTTGTGAATACGTAAATACCTACCTACTGTTTATTTTCAGGGACATTGATAAAGGAACAATCAATTTCCCGTTTCGTCTCTTTACTTAAAAAAATCAGTCATTTATTTTTGTAATTTATAACCCTGTAATCAGTACTGATTGGTAATATTATGATGTAATCTGATAATAGGTTTTTCTTGGAAAGCTTAACGAACATTTTTACGAAAATCTTAATAATTTTCCTTCGTTATTTTCAGGTAGATTACGATTTAGGTCATTCTAAAAACGTATGACTCCCGTTTTAAAACCGTATCCAAAAACGTTTTCCAATATCGTTTCCGATATCGGCAAACTCATAACAAGCGTATCACTAACAGGGTGAAACAACCAATTGTCATCTGCAACAAAACTGAGCAGGATTTCAAGTCCGATGTGTGCCGTCGCTGTAGGTCGCACAACGACCGACTGGGAAAGCCAGCTTTTACTCTTTCCACGACACCTGTCTATTGTCATAAACCGTCATGACTAGTGTGCATTTCATTAGGTGGTGTATCTTTAAAATCACGACCAGAACTTCTTGTTTTAAGGGCCGGTCCATAATTTCTAATTTTACTTTGTAATTATGGGTAACCGATTCTGAATGAGTATCTGCTGGTTTCCATCTAGGTGAGTTCTTTGACCTTTATTTAATTACTAGCTTATGCCCGCGACTTCTTCCGCGTGAAATTTCTTGTTTACCCGACCCACCCGTCGCATCTCATCACTTGCCCGCGCTATTACCTACTTCGTTTTTGCTTAGCGTTCATTCTGACTTTTTTCTTTTTGCTCGTCTCCTAAGGGTCATAGCGTCATTGTAAATAGCCTATAGCCTTCCTCAAGAATTGGGCTATCAAATACAAAAAGATTGATTCAAATCCAACTGGTAGTTCCAGAGATTACCCCCTACATATAAACTTACAAACTTTACCTTTACTTTATAATATTATTATAGATTTAACCAGTCAAAGCATTTATTTCAAGTAGGCACAATAAAGGCACTTTTGAACGTCAACATATACATTAAAATAGAATTGATTCTAGTCGCCCTACACCTTCCTTACCCATTTATGTACATAAGAAATCTCTTCCAGTTTTATAATTTAAATAACGTTTTTTCCATTTAAATAATTTTTTTCTGATCTATAAAGACTACATTTCGAATTTATGCCCCCTAAACATAAAAACAGTAGCTGTAAATCAAAATTATATTTATTTAGGGCGTTAAACTTCTATTGAAGACACATTATCACTCAATGATAACATTTCTTACAATGTATGTTTTGTGATCAGGTTCAGTAGCCTTCTTACTTTCCCTTCTTAGGGTAAACAGGTAAATAGTGGACATAGACGGAACTGGCTACGTCCGTCAGCGCAGTGGGTCGGTGTGCCCATATTTGGGGGATCTACCTGGTGACCGTATTAGATTCTATCTCGAACTGTTTTCCGATATGATACGTGTGCTGTACCGATTTTAATATTAAAGGCTTTTAAAGATTATATTGTTTGCGATATTTGATCCGAAACTGCAGACTATAGTAGGTATGATCTCCTATCATCTGCCTGCCTTTTTCCAACTATGTTAGGAGCGGCTTCCGGTCTAACCGGATGTAGCTCAATATCGGTTTTTACATGGAGCGACTGCCTATCTGACCTCCCAACCCAGCTACTGGTTAATACGATAACCCTCGGTAAGAATGGTTGTCAGTCTTTCAGGCTTCTGACTGTAACGATGATATTTCATCGCCTTTAAACAAGGTTATTGGTAAAACATTAACAACCTCTTAAGAGGTCATTGTACTCATCATTATAAACAACTTTTACAATGTATCTTTTATATGTAGGTCCCATAATAAAATTTGTTCATAATAATGAGTACAATGACCTCTTAAGAGGTTTTTAATGTTTTACCAATAACCCTGTATGATTAGATTTGAACTGAAACTGAGTTTTCAGTCTTTATGGAAGTTAGGTGATGTTTTAAAGACTGGACGTATTTCCAAACAATTAATGTTTTTGGGACGGGGGTGTGCTGTCAATATATATTTACATTTTCTTCAAATCTTGGAAGATAGCTAAGTTATTTTTATGATAGAAAACTTTTAAAACTATTGGACGAAGTTACTGAGTATATCTGACTGTTTTAAAGTACCACAAGTTCAATTTAAACACATTATATTCTTAGTATAATGGCTTCTCAATTACAAAGCCAAGGCAAAAATAATTTTACCATACATACACATCACTGAAACTACTGACTAGAAAACCGCTCGCATTTAACTAAACGACTCACATAAATTATAGCAATTTTTGTGAAAATCCGAAACGTTAACAGTCAATACGGTGATTTCTTGGCGGTCGCTAGTGATGTGCCATAAACGGAATCGATTAAATTAATTAACTTTCCACTGATCTGGGAATTAAATTAAGAGAAAAAATGTGAGTTTCCGCGTGTCGTAAAAGTCGTAAATGGGTCAATATCAACAAAGTGATTTTTTGTTCAATTTTGGTGGCGAATTTTTTTCTTCAGTTTTCGTGAAAAATAATGACCTGGTATAATAATAGAAAGTCCAAGCTGGAAGGATCTTCAAGAGGTCTGAGAATATCTCGATAACTTTTTGAGATATTTTAGTTCAAAGTCTAATGTGGCCACCAAAATTGAAAATCGCCCACCAAAATCGAAAGTGCCCACCAAAATTGAAAATCAGTGGCACCAAAATTGGATTAGAAGGTGAATCTGAAACAATGTGTAAGGTGGATATCTCGGGAAATATTATTTCAGCCTGTTCGGGATTGCTCTTTATTCTTGCTTTTCTTCTTGACCCCTGTAACACAGGTTTTGCCTAGCACGGGGGTCATTGGTCATTTATTTTGGACCAGGATATTCGCATACTTAAATTGTCACTCTGTATTTGTGTACTTACCTTTTTATGTCAAATAAAATGTATTATTTCCTTTATTCATTTACATAATCTTATTTTATTGTATTTTTAAATATTTCTAAAATATAAAATAAGTATAAAAAACATTTAAAAATATAAAAAAATAGCGATCTGCCGGTGTCGGGAGCAGGGTCCAAGCTACCGGTGGTTAGGGCTCCAGAGACAGGAACCTCCTCACAATGCGAGCCGTATCGAGGAGTACTGCCTTCTGAATCAGGCCCTTGACCCAACCGCCTAACGAGAGCCTCGATAGATGTTAATCGAGGCTTTCGGCCATCAGTCCATTGGCCGATACGACAATCGGCACAATGATAGCCGAGCTCACATTCCACATGTCAACAACCTCGTGTGCTAAGTCGAGATATTTAATTTGCTTCTCTTTCTCAGCTTTTACGAGGTTCCCGTCACATGGAATGGTAACATCGACAATCATTATCTCGTCTATCACTACTATATCAGGTTTATTGGCAACAATAGTCCTGTCAGTAATGATAGACCGATCCCAGTACATTTTCAAGAACTGGATCGGGCACATACTTGTAGTACGGTATCTCAGAATCCACAAGTTTATATTTCAAAGCAAGTTGCTGGTGAATAATCCTAGCTACTTGGTTATGTCTGTGCAAGTACTCGCCGTTAGCCAGACGAGAACAACCAGATATAATATGTCTGATAAACTCACCCGGACAATGGCATGCCCGACACACGTCAACCGTCCCGTCCTTCATAATATGTCTCCGGTAGTTATTCGTTAAGATAACTTCGTCCATAATTGCACAGACAAAACCTTCAGTTTCCCCGAAAAGGTCACCAAAACGTAGCCAGGATACGGACGCTAAGAAGTCTACACCGGGCTCATGAAGAGCCCGATAGAAGCGCCCGTGAAGCTCCTTGCTTTGCCATACCTTCTTGCGGTCATCAGTAGAAAGTACTACAGGTTTGCGCCAGTTCTCTTTAGCCATGGAGAGCGGGGTGATTGTCTCTTGTCCACTGCAACCACATCACGGTGCATACCCACTTCGGCTTTTAAAAAATATTCCCTGAGACTGCACACCTCGCGGTTGTGGAGGGTCTTCGCATTTAAAAAGCCTCGACCCCCACACTTCCGCGGGATATACAGTCTCATCACCGATGATCGTGGGTGATGCATCCGGTTTGCGGTCAGTAGTGTACGGACTCTTCTATCCAGGGCGTCGAGTTTGGTCTGAGTCCATTTGAGTATGCCGAAAGAGTACAGCAGTATAGCTTTCGGATGAGAGGAGAGGGATCTGAGGCTTATGGAATCGGAGAGTTGAATTCCCTCGGATTCCATAATCTCCCCTCGCTTTACATGCATGACTGCATTATTATTATTGTTATTATTTACTATTATTCTTCTTTCTGCCATTCTCTTTTTAAGCAGCCTCTCTTCGGTGGTCTGTTTTGGCATTCTAAAAATATGAAGCTAGGTCCTTATAATAATAGACCACTTAGGTACTGCCAAGTAGGTACATAATATTTATTTATTTGATATTCAAACTGACTTGCAACTTAAAAACTGGCTTTATAGGTACAAACAATACTTACAGTATATACTTAAAACTTGGTGGCTAGTTTTCAATTTTGGTGTCGTGAAAACGCCACCAAAACCACCAAAATTGAGCCACCAACATTGAAACCAGATATAAAAAAAATCTTTAAAAATAGGGGTTTTAAGTTACAATTTATTTAATATCACTGATTTATGCGTAACCCAAATCACTACCTATAATGTGTACCTTATTATTAAAACACTTTAAAATTAACAGCAAATCGATCCACCAAAAATTGAACAATTCTTGTCCCCCGTGCCACCCAAGATGATACTTACGTTTTTGGCGGAAAATCAGAGCACTAATCACACACCTGTTACACGCAAGTGCCGGTGCATGACTGAAAGATGTGAAATAATAAAACGCGATTGATCGCACACGCACGAAACTTCATTTTATAGTATGTTGAATATGTGCCACCAAAATTTTGATTTTTGCTTGGACAAACTTTGATCGAGTATCCTGTGCTTTTAAATTAGATTTTCTAATACAGTTAATTGTTTTTAGATAATGTGTCATAAGCATACACTAACGAACTTGTTTATTTTTTATTGTATAGCAAATTGTTACATTGGTGAATGCAATTATATCAAAAAATGGAACTGGGACAAGCCACCTAACTTGAATTACAAGGCGATTTTTTTTTTCCTGATTATTTAAATACACAATTATAAAAAAAAAATGTGGCCCTAATTGAACCAAGTTACGTAGTTCACTATAAAAAAAAATAACAAACATCCTATCATTTAACACCTCGATTCTCAACGTGGACGCGTAAAATTTGCTGTGGGGATATTCACCCAAATGGTTTGTAGTTGCTCGTAAGTTACTGGTCTGAAATATCTGATGATTTATTACAGGCATCACTTCGCTTATTCATAGCAAAGTCCCGCCCCATGAATTTAATTTATTGAATGCATAGATATCCGAATTGAACGAGTGGTTATATCTACTTGTTCAAATGCACCTAAATACTTTAAACAAATCGGGTTTACCTGGGTTTAATCGGACGGAGACAACCATGATAAAGATTTTATCCTTCTACTAGTGTTTAACTAGGTTTTCATTTTAGTTTTTTTTTAGATTCTTTTTCAATGTACACAACTAACTATTTTCACTAGATACCAAATTAAATGACTAACTAACTATACAAAATCAAAATGACACGTAGGCGTCGAAGTACTCGTCCACATCCCGGTCATCCGGAAACGTGCCCAGGAACTGGCAGCATTGCCACGTTGAATGGCAATGCTAATTCTTTGGCCAAAGAACGAGCCAGCAGCCAGCCCTCTGGCCACATATAATTTTTTAAAGTTAATTTGGATTTTATCAAGACGATGTGTTGATTCTAAGTACAGTTTTTACCACCATTGCAGTCTATCATATTTTCATCCATGCTAATATTATAAATTCGAAAGTAAGGGTATGCGCGCACTACGAAAATAAATCGTTGCGAAGAAAATTCGTCAATCTGTAGACAATACCTACTAGAGTCCGTGCACTGCGGAAAAAAATCGCATGCGAATTCGCTTGAAAAATTTTCGTGTTTTCACGCCTAAACCACCGAACAGATTTCGCTAAAATTTGGCAGAGAGATAGATTGCATCCCAGGAAAGGACATAGGATCGTGTTTATCGACATACCTCGCGGGCGAAGCCGCGGGCGGAAGCTAGTAGGTATTATTGTATTTCTTCCTCAAACATCTGATGAGTGTCTATTAGGAATTCATAAATACTTAAATTGAAATCGTAATAACGGAACAGTATTTTTTTTTTAAACATTGCCCCACACTAGGAATTTCTCCTGTATTGTGGGTGCGTTTACAAACATTTAAATTTCAGGATCTTTGACAGTCGTTACGGGTAGTCAGAAGCCCGAAAGTCTGACAACCTGTCTTACCAAGGGGTATCGTATTACCCAGTAACTGGGTTGTGGAGGTCAGATAGGCAGTCGCTCCATGTAAAATACTGGTATTCAGCTGCATCCGGTTAGACTCCAACATAGTTGGGAAAAGGCTAGGCAGCTGATGATATTCTTTCTAGACAGTGCAATACTATATGAACTTGAATTTGACTGCGAAGAAGGGTTTTTTTCACAAGTGTAGGTACCTTTTTAGCATTTTATCTATTGCACTGCTCACCACAAACCCACAATAGCGTGATTCATACTTTCTTGTCAACGCTCCACTTCCACGATACGGTTTACTATTTCAATTAATATATTTGTGGTAATTAGCTGTTCTGTTGGAGGTGCATCGAGTTAAATAAAGAAAGAAATAAACGCTTGGTCAGTAAAAGTCTCTCTTTTCTCTAGCCTGTGGTTTGGATATCAAATAAAGTGCGAGTGTACGTGTCATAGTTATAATGGATATTAGAAGTCATTTCGATTATATTGCTTAAGACGGTAGATTATTATTACTAAAGTTGATCTTGACTTACCTACTATCTAATATTCTTAAATACACATAATTGAAGCTGATTCTATAGGTACTAAAAAAACGCAAACACAAAAGACTTAAATGTCAGATTAGTCTCTGGGATAATTTTTATCCCGCTACACATACCTACTTAGGTACTACACACTATATATACACACACACACATTTACTGTATACTTTGTTACATCCCTAGGGATATAACAATCAATATTATATCTAATTAATCAGAAAAAACAAAAACAGTGAAATATATATGAATCAAAACCGATAAGTATATATGTCACAGTAAGATTACTGTGACATTACTTAAAAGAGCGTTTACGCCGTACGGCATTTCATACAAATTTTCAAGCCCTTATTTTTCGAAATGAATAAACCGATTTTAATGAAACTTCATACGCATAAGCAGGATACAAAGGTCTAAAAAGTTAGTAGAGAACATTTTCGAAAAATAGTGTTACAGCCAAATTAGACCGATTTTAAATTTTCTATAGAAACAGAGATTTCCAGTTATCTTTTTTTAAATAAGACATTTCGAAAATGTTCTCTACTAACTTTTTAGACCTTTGTATCCTGCTTATGCGTATGAAGTTTCATTAAAATTGGTTCATTCATTTCGAAAAATAAGGGCTTGAAAGATTGTATGAAATGCCGTACGGCGTAAACGCTCTTAACGGTTTTTATTCATATGCTGCGATTAGACATATTTTTCTTTCTTTCTTTTCTTTGTGTTTGGATAGCGAAATTATGCGTTTGAAATTAGTTTTGTATATTTCACTGTTATTATAGGTATATAATATTCAATTATTCAAATCACGCGTGATGTCGCGCGCTCATTAGCAGACTCATAATACGTTATTACAATCTCTCATTAATAGAGATTAATGCCATACGAAATTATGTTTATTTTAAATTCCACGTGCCATGACTCTGAATATTAGTTAGGTGTTTCCATTAGTAAATGAGTAGGGGAAGACCAAATAAATTATGGATGGACTGTATGAAAGATGATATGGGTAGAAAGGGAGAGATTACCAACACGCGTAGCATGACGACGTTTTGTCGACGGAAGAATAGACAAAATGGACACTTAGACACTGGCTTAGACTTGCTTGACTGGCTTAGACACTGGCTTAGACGCGTATAATGCGTACAAATATTTCTACAATCTGTCATTTTGTCTATTCTTCCGTCGACAAAACCCGTTTCTGCGGCGCTCATGCTACGCGTGCAGGATGAAGACTATTATAGGAGTATGGAAGAAAAAGACATGTTGCGCCGACCCCAATTATATTAGGATATGGGCAAGAGAATAATGAGTTACTAAATTTATGTGAAGACTTACTAAATCAATTGACTAAATAAAAATAATAGTCTACCTAACTTATCGTATTACCACCCAGTAACTGGGTTGTGGAGGTCAGATAGGCAGTCGCTCCATGTAAAATACTGGTAATCAGCAGCGTCCGGTTAGACTGGAAGCCGACCCTAACATAGTTGGGAAAAGGCTAGGCAGATGATGAGTCTGCCTAACTAAAAATATTTATGTTAAAAATGATGAGTTATCAAATGAATGATGAGTTACTAAATTAATGTGAAGAATTACTAAATTAATTGACTTAATAAAAGTAATAGTCTACCTAACTTAAAAATCTTTTGTTAAAAACGATGAGTTATCAAATGAATGATGAGCTACTAAATTAATGTGAAGAATTACTAAATCAATTGACTAAATAAAACTAAAAGTCTACCTAACTTAAAAATCTTTTTGTTAAAAATGATGAGTTACTAAATAAATGTGAAGAATTACTAAACCAATTGACTACATAAAACAATAAAGTATAAACTCTACGGAAATTAAAAATATTTTTGTTAAAAAAACAGCCATACTTTTTCAAACAATTGCCGATTAGCAACAAAATATAATGTATCAAGTAACGGATACATACAATTTTCCTCGTTTTCAAAAGCGTACTGATCCGTTGGTACGGTCCGATGAAATCTTAATCACACCAATCTTACATGGTCTGTTAATTTACGTTTAATCATCTATATGAACTTGTGTACAATTTGAAATCGACCGTTGAAGACGGATAGCGGTTACAATGAAAAAGATGTTGGTAAGCAGGGTAACAATACACTATATTGAGAAAGATTACAAGGGATCAGGACAGACCCTCTATAAATCGCAAAATGTCTGTTCGTCTTTATTATGTTGGACTTTAAGGATTGAAGTCACATACGTGCGGATTTCTATAATGTTTTTGATTTGATTTTTAGAAAAGTTGAACTTGCACAGTTAGGTGTATACGAGTAAGTAGACTTGAAGTAAGGGCTACGTATGACAAATAATGAAATGAGTTACTGAATTAAATCCATCGATGTTATTGCGTAACTCACTGACGGTAGCAATGACTTACATTTTGGCAGTTCAATAATATTCATTGCGTTATTTACGTTGTTGAGCAGACAAATTTTTCGAACATATGAAGCAATGGATTAGCAATGTCTTTCAAAATGGTTTAGATTGTGATTGTAACAGTTACGAAATTAGTGTGCAGATTTGACTTAGGTATAGAATTAGGTATGATGGAGAAAATATATCAGGACTAAGATAGGCAGGACAAACATGTCATGCTCATTTTCTGAGAGCTTACGACATTACATGCATAACAGTTGACTCGAAAGAGATGGTAAAAAACCTTCATACACGTAAAAGGATCCGAGATTGTAAAAAACCGTATCGTATCAGCTTTGAGCTTACTGACCTACTCGAACGGACTAATTAGCATTAGTAGGCTAAGGATTTGTGACTAGACCTTAATGGCAATGAGTTCTGCTTATCCCATTCCGGGCAGTAGTGCAATATAGGTATGCGAGAAATTCTTGTCTCTTTTAATCAGGCTTCGAAAAGTTATTGATTTTTGCAAGCATCGAAAATATGGTTGAAGTGGCGGTGCTTGGGGGAGGCCTATGTCCAGTAATGGACGTTTTCTGGCTGAAATGATGATGATGACGATGATTGAAAATATTAAGGCAGTCTGTCCTCAGATCTGTAAGGATCTCTCAAGTTTTAGAATCACCTGCCTAGCCTTTTCCCAACTATGTTGGGAACAGCTTCCAGTCCAACCGGATGCAGCTGAATGATCTCCACAACCCAGTTACTGGGTAACACGATACACCATGGTGAGTCAGGTTGTCAGACTTTTGGGCTTCTGATTACCCGTAACGACTGTTACTCACCTCACCTCGACAAGCGCTGCTTCCCTAACTTCTCATTATAAGAATATGATTCTAAAAAAATAATCGAGATTCTTATTTGACCTACCTTCTATGACCAAAATTCAGATTCCAATATTAAATGAATTTAATAATAGTTTCATGTGTGAAAATATTTATTAGGCTCGATTGCAACGGTTTTACCTGGATCATAAGCATTTTGCTAGAAAAACAAACCATTTGCAACAAGAATAGCTTACTTTTTAAAATCTAGTTACGGCATGCAACACTATCGGCTTGAGCATCATTCATTATTATTTATAACATAGTAAAGCGTTGTCCACTCGATATGCACCAGCATAAACAATAGATTTGATTTAACTGAAATCCGGCAGCTCTATTATATACACACACGGATACAATTTACAAAACCGCAATGCTCCAGATATTCAATTTGTGCACCGCTCTGCCGAGGAACGGAGTTCGCTCCATCCGATAACGTTTACATTTTTATCGATAAATGGAGTCGTGGTAGCGACATCCCTATTCAAACTTGTTTAAAAAAAGAAAAGTTTATTTTTTTAAATGTACCTACTTTTCACAAACTTTTTTGATACCTACTGGTTAAATGTAAATAGAACATACTGTAGAACAGTTGCTACTATTGATAGCAATTTAATCGTTACGGAATTTACATTTACGATAATTTGTTAATATCATTTCCGTTATATCAATTATTAACCATGAATTGTCAACCACCGAATGTGGGCAAAATAAACAAAAAATAATACAACAATCAAAAGGAATAGTGATTAGGAATTCATCATGATCATCCACAGCACGACTTTACCTACTTCTAGGCAACCTCATCCAGGTTTTACCCGTGAAGGCAACAATGTCGTCTGCCCATCTCTCATCCCGATTAGACAGAGTTGTAATGGCGGAGGAAATAAATACTAGGTATGTACAGACGGCAGCACATCAAGCTACTACAATCTGTCAAATTTCTTTAATAGATTTTCAACTTTATCGCTAAAACATAAGGTTCAAAGTTGATTGGGAAAGTTTGACAGTTTCGGGTAGCTTGATGTGCTGGCGTCTGTATCTAATGCCGGCCACTCACGATCAAGTTCACTTGTCAAGTTTGCAGGGGACTTGAAGCCGCGTCCAGTAAACTTGACGGCGTATGGCTACTTATCATGCATACCCATAGCCATACACGTTCAAGTTTACCGGACGCGACTTCAAGTCCGCTGCAAACTTGACGGTGAACTTGATCGTGAGTGGCCGGCATTATCATGCATATCCATAGCCATACACCGTCAAGTTTACTGGACGCGGCTTCAAGTCCGCTGCAAACTTGACGGTGAACTTTATCGTGAGCGGCCCGCATAAAGTATCTATATTTGATAGTGGGAGGTATCCTCCCGCCCAAACAATAAGAATTAGCATGAACACATAGAGAGTCCCATGTCATTCATAACTATTTATTAAACAATAGACCTTTCTATTGGCTGAATTAATTTGGTAAGGACTACGTGATCAGATTATGTTTAATATCATTTCGGTTTTTATTGGTACGTCATGAGGATTTTGTTTAATTTCTGACCAATAGCTATTGTTTATTTGGATCCAAATATGGGTCCAGAGGCTCCACTAAGCACTCAGAAAATGCTGATTAGTTTTAGCCAGATCAGAATAAATTGTATTTACTTACATTTGATTTATAAATCTGAGTCGAACTCTTTCACAAAAATAAAAAAAGAATTTACCTTAAAAAGAGGTTACCTTCATGTAATAGAACTAAAAAATCGAGGACCACAGGAGGAGGAGGATGCTCTGGGCTCGCATGGCCCACTTACCTCTCACAGAAAGAAGCCTAAAGTCCCATCAGTGGGAACATTATAGGCTGAACATTTATGTATAAGAAAACAATGCAACCTCACCATGTGTAATATGAGCAGGACGCCTATAGCCAAGCCCCGTCGAAGCCGCATCTGTGAACAAATACATTCGAAACATTAGTGGATAGTTTCACTTCAAACAGTGCTTTAACTAAACAGCGTGGGAAATGTAGAAATTAATGGCAGTATGGTCAACCACAACGTGTACCATATATAGCTGATAAAGGTTTATCGTACATACACACATAGTTAGTATCCAATAAATCTTAGTATATGGAAAAATACATTTTTCCGGAAAAGGTGTAGATCATGATTTATTCCGGTCTAATCCCCTGAACCATCCCCCCTCTCCTCGATCCCCTGCTAGTTCATCTTCTGTTTTAATGTCTGTCTTATCCACCTAACGAGTATCTAGGTTACTCTTTTTGACAGGTAAGTATCTAAGTTTGTTTTTACTATGGTACAGTTAAGAGAAAATAAACATTTCATGATTTAAAAATGTAATAATGAAACGACTTTCTTTTTGTATGTGTTTTTTTATTTGCTACTGTGAATTTAATTAGCATTTATCATTACACATTTATTTTTCTTCCTAATTAGTAACAATTGTTACTTGAAACATAGATAAATTAAGGTAAGCAATGAAAAGTAAAGTTACCTTAGTGCTTTAGCTGCTGGTATTTTACTTTGGTAAGTATATTATTTCAAAAAATACATAAGACATTTTTCATGATGAGACACTTTTTTTTTGGCTAAATAATAACAGCTGCACAGTTCGATCGATCAGATTAAGCTGCGCTTGTTGCGGTTGGACTGTGGATGGGTGACCATCTTTAGTTTTTTTTTGGTTTTGGTTCCGGCTGTCATTCGTGGATCTTTGACGGTCGTTACGGGTAGTCAGAAACCCGAAAGTCTGACAACCAGTCTTACCAAGCGGTATCATATTACCCAGTAACTGCATTGTAGAGGTCAGATAGTCAGTCGGTCTATGTAAAATACTAGTATTCAGCTGCATCCGGTTAGACTGGAAGCCGACCCCCACAATGTTGGGAAAAGGCTAGACAGATGATGACATAAGACATTTTTCAAAAACTCTTGTTTAGACATAGTTTTATGTCCATTAGCACTTCGCTCGGAAAAGTGCATTCTTATGTTATTTAAGGCTGCTTATTTCTACCTAGATTTTGTACCTAGGATATAATTTGACAATGACCCACTTAGTCCTAGACCGAAAAATATTTAAAACAAATAGCAACAACAAGTTGACATACCTACATTTTATAAAAGTACCTATTTCTTAAAACAATGTACTTATAATGTTGAACATATTCATTCATGAATAAAGCCTAAACGTTAAAAGAAAACTTCTTTTTCCTTGAGATTTTTCCATATATTTTTCTAGTCAAAATATACCAGAGTCAGCTGAATATATTACACACATGGTGACAGAGGGTTTATGCTAATATCGCGTAAAATACACACGTGAGACACAGGACAGATTCACGAATACTTCAAACAATATAAGTACACAAAGTAAAAGTAGCTATGTTGTTTCCTAGGGTTTCAAGTATCCCCTTACCAAATTTCATCAAAGTCGGTTCAGCGGTTTCGGGAATTAGCCGGAATAAATAGACAGACAGGCAGATAAAAAAAATAGTATTGTTTTTTTTGCTATCAGTACCGTATATACTTTCATATGCGTTTAGTAAAAAACTGTTATTTTGACATTACAGACATGACAGACCCTTAATTTTTTTTTATTTGAACCACACGAAACCTAACTACTATCCAAAGATTAAGAATAATTAAAGTATTAAAATGACGTGTAACTCATTATTTATAACAATATAGGAGCAATTGACGGCAAAGTTAACACTGAACAATCGTATCATTATCTCATTCAATGTTCATTACAACGACTCATCAAGCTTTAATTATCCAGTATTAGCTGACCTGTCATTGTACAAAAAGGCTATACAATCCGAGGTCAGCTTACACTGGTACTTTTTGACATACCGTCGTGTGTACACCCGTCATCACCAGGCTCCCATAATGGACCCAGTTTGTCAGCAGCTCGGTACAGTTTCCAACGATGTAGGACGGAATCTGGTGCCGTATTGTGATTTTGTTTCCACGATAGTATTTCTTTGTGAACGGTACCAACATACCTACGATCTTTAAAGGTCATAGCACACGTAGCAAACCGGAAAGGGATCGTTACCGTATCAACTCGAGCCGTTCAGTATTCTTTGTATGAAACTCCCTACTGCAACGCACACTACTCGGAATTGTAACGTAATCGCCTCGCCTCGGGACAAGCTCACGAACCGCGGTGCGGTGCTTTACGGCTCGTCGTCCCCGCGCTTACGGCTCGTCGTCCCCGCGCTTACGTCTCTTCGTCCATCCTTGCCCCTCTCACCCCTTCGGCCTGCCTCCTGCACCATCAAGCAGCGGTCAGCGAGCCGTAAGCGCGGCGTCGCCTAGCCGTAGCCGAGTCGACGTATCGGAGCTTCTGATCCGCATTGGTTACGTGCTTACGGTAGGTCCGGTGGGGCCTGTTTGACGGCGAGGCGAAAGGCGATACGGTGCCGATCGCTTATACGTGTGCTACCTTAAGTATGACATATTAATTATCATTTTAATATTCACATAATATGTAATTCGCATTTTAACAATGTATAATAATAATAAAACAAACTCTTCGTTTGTCTGAACGCGCTAGTCATTGGAACTACTACTCGGATTTGAAATATGTTTATCAGAAAGATGGTAGCTAAACTGCATTCGCAATTTATTTGCCAAAAATGTAAACAAATGTGAGTACAACTACAACTTCAAACATTTTTATAACTTTTCAATAGTGCTAGTCACTCTGAAATCAACTTAAGTACCATTGAAATAAAATTGATGTTTGTTTATCTTGAAATAATATTAATTTGAAACATAAGTTTGAATAGACTTTAGGACTGCTGTTCCGTATTTCCCAGGGTGCAACAGAGGTGTCTACATGTACATGTGTATGTATGTGTGTGTACTGCCTTTCGTGGGCAAGCCTCTTTTTTCAAAATTTTGCAAAAAAAAAATACGCGAAAAAAGAACCTTTTAGATCCTGGCTTCATTTTAATATGGAAATCGAAAAAGTTTCAAGAGTAATTCCGGAAAGCATGTTACGGACTTTTTAATGGTACCTACATTATAAGAAGCAGGAAAAACATTAAAGAATCAAAAGACCGAAATAAGTGAATTACTTTTCGATAGTGAACTTGAAACGAGAGCTGTTGTGGCTTAATAGAATGGAAAATTTTGGTTAATTACCTACATTAATTAATTGAACAAACCAATAAAAATATCATGTTGCTTGATGGGACATAACTGATGAAATGTGAATGTTAGTAGACATTTTTCCAATTCAGCTGTGATACTGTAGCGGTATCTACAACACCACATGCGAACAACGCGTCATACTGACGTCACGCAAAATCCTGCATCGCGCAAGAAGAGTTTACCGCGCAACTATACAACGCCGGGCCGTTGTATAGTTGCGCGGTAAACTCTTCTTGAATGATGAATCATCGGGCAATTGTCCGTCAGACACAACACCCGTCTGGTCGGAGGATCCTCCCTTTCTCTTTTTGTAATAGATACCATCTGACTGATTAATTATCATATTTTTTTAAATTTTAAATCATAATTTGGCATTAAATCTGAAATTGAAAAAATGTTAACGAACTTTTGGAGGGCACGAAGGCACTGTATGAACAAACTGAATTCAAAACTAAAATACGTTTAACCATTTGTGACTTTCAAGTAACATGAAGTAGGTAGAGCTGTACATACTGATAACCGAGAAAATTAACAAAGTTTTTGCAACATTTCAAAGTTTTACCAGCTAGCCGAAATTCCGCCCGGTATTACCCCCAACGCACTCCTCCACACCTCTACTCTTTTGGAGAATAAGGGTGTGAAAAAAGATAAAGTATTTATTGCGACTCGTATAGGAAGATCACAAACTAAACTAAACACAGTCAAAAATAAAAAAAACCAAATTATATTAAAAAAAAGGAACAAGGTAAGGTGTGATGTTCTGTAAATGTTTAAGAAGATATGCCGATACTAGCAGCGCCCCGTGTTTTCACCCGCATAAGTGTCGATCCCGTGGGAATATCGGGATAAAAACTACCCTATGTCCTTCCCCGGGATGCAATCTATCTCTCTGCTAAATTTAATCGAAACCCATTCAGTGGTTTAGGCGTGAAAAGGTAGATAACATACAGACAGAGTTTTTTTTTTTTTTTTTTTTCGTATGGGAAATCATCAAATGACCCCCTCCCGCTCTGGGTGGAGCGGAAGGGAGTGTCAGACTCTTACTGACTAAAACCCACCCGTGTTCCTTCCTTAGCCCTTTATGTTCCGGGCCAGCGGTAACCCTTTCGGACAATCCCGCTGACCAGACAGAGTTACTTTCGAATTTATAATAATAGTATGGATGTGCTATTTATTCATTTGATGGTTTATCTTCCATCTTACATACATTTTATTTTAACTAGAAATTGTCACATTTTCTAGATTCTCAATAACACACAGGTATCAGTCGTGCAATAAAGAAAGACATTCAAACGCTAGATAAACAACAATTTTATATACCGCTACTTTCTTCAGAAAATAATCGCGTAGGTATAGGTATGTTTACATTGTTTTATAATTTCTTTTATTTCTGATATCTTTATAAGTTTTCTCTCTAGCGAATGACTGAATATGAATAACTTTCATTATTATAATAATATAAAGTTTATTCTTAACTATAGAATAAATAAAATATGGTGGAATGAGAAAGTGATGTTCGCTTCGTCATGACGTGTTTAATTAGAGTCAGGGGTGCGCACAGTTAATAAGTTAAGATTTTACACATAAAATGTATGTTAGGTATGTAAGAGAAACTTTAGGTTTTGATTAGACCATTAATCTTGTCCAATTGGAAATCAAATTAAAGAATATCATCTGCAAATTAGCAAAAAAATCATAACCACGAAAAGACTAACTTGTTTATACATAAATATGTCCATTACATACTTATGTATAAACTGGTCAGTATTTTTCGTTTCAATGGTTGGAAAGACCACGGAATAGATAAATAAGGTTATTTATCTATTCCGTGGGAAAGACAATGCACTATGATCGTGACCTTTTGCAAATCATCTTGCTGTTTTTTTTTAGCTCCAATATAATTATAGTTTATTTAAAATATTTGAAAAAGGGTTAACAATGCATTACTTAAATAACTTAGATCCTTATAGTAATTAGGCTAAGTAATTACATCCTCTATTTTGTGAATCTCCTAACAATCTGTGCTGTAATAATCTCACCGTTAAAACTAAGGTGAAGCGAGCTTGAAGTGAGCTGTCATTCCACTTGACACTATTGACAGCTCACTTCAAACTCACTTCACCTAAGTTGTCACGATGACACTCTTAGGTGTCAGCAAAGATTGTGATTCAATAAAAAGTAACACTATGATTTTTATTGGAACATTATCATCCGTATTATGACATGCAATATTGAACATTTGTCATTAACATGTTCACAATTGCATATCTTGGATATTTTTATAATTATTTAACGCCAAGTGATTAGTGTATATGGCTAATTACCACTGGAACTGTGGTCATCGTCTTAAATTACCCAGAACCATTGAGTTACAAGTACATACATGAATATGGATGCTCGGAACTGAATTTCTATCAGTTTGTGAATGTGTATCTTGTAATAGAATAGTTTGAAGATATAATGAATAGATACCTTATTTTAATATTATGAGTTATGTTATGACAGGTCTATAAAGGGGACGCGACTCTAGTAGAACAATTTCTATGAACATGGAAATTGTTCTGCTAAAGTCGTGTAGCGCTGTTTTTTAATAAGGTAGGTATGTCGATACTAATTTATCAAACAAGGTATCTAATCCGAACCATCATTTTTGGGGTGACCTAGGATCATGAAAGGAGATGGCATTTTTTGGCATTACTAATTTTGGAAAGCTACAGAATACAAAGCTCTTTTAAAAAAAAACGCTTATTTTTATGTACTGACAGCCAGATTAACTTTATTATTGACAACTGGGATAAAATCTCGATTAATATGAGTAACTTGATTTGATTTAATACAGAGCGGCCGGATACAAGGCTTTTAATTTTTTTTAATGATTAAAAAAAAAAGGAGGTTATTTCAACCTCCTTACCCTAAACATGAACACCCACTAAAAACCATAAACATGACTCTTTAGATGATGACATTTCACGTCATGTGTTATTTATTTTATTTCGACATTTCGACAACTTCATAAGTCACATTCGCTCGCTCGCTACCACAGACTACAATATAATGCAGGGTATGCTTGAGAGTACTTTTTGATAGACTGTTGCTACTGTTTTGTGCTGGTGTGAATGTTTTGTGCTCCCAAAGTTTTACGTGGATTTTTACAATGACCTGGCTTGGTTTTGGACCTTTCTGAACAACCGTTGCGAGACTTGGACCTCGACGTTTCCTACTTTTACCAGAATACACTTAGACTGCCATTAGGTCTATGATTACTGATCAGTGAGTACTTAAATATTTGAATTAAACAAACTTCAACAAGGTAGTTATCAATTTTCAAGTCATTACAAAGCATAACTAGCAATAAGTTATGCATACATTAAACATTTATGCGTTAAAATAGTAATAGAGGTAAAATCATCTAAAATTAATGCACTTAACCTCACTTTTACAAAAATTAAGATTTCTCTTTAACCCCATTGTTTTTATTTTTTGTTTATTTTTTTAACATAAGCTCTTATTATTCCCTTTCAAACCATGCCACTTTTATTTTTGTAGAAACTAAAAAAGTTTAATGTAAAAAGTCTCCTTTGGCAAGAAGCAAGGTCATGTAGCACAAATAAAAGAAATAAATCCAAAAACCGTAAATTTGTAATTACAGAAAAAAAAACCCGTGATAAACTATTTATATACCAACAAATTTGTACGGAACCCTCGGTGCGCAAGTCTGACTCGCTCTTAACCGGTTTTTGGTTATTACTGCATCTTTTATTTTAGTGTTCTTCTCCATAGAGATCTACGTTTTGGAATGGGCAACTAGCTTCAACTTTCTGACTAACTGACAGACTATTTAATTTTGACAATTCAAAAGTGCCTGTACAAGTTTTAATTGAAATAAATGCTTTGAGTGAGTGATTATACCAACAAAAGCATACTATAGTATTTGAAAGAGCTTAACAATAAGAAAAATATCATTGCCAGAGCAAAGTGTCAGAAAAATATCATTGCCAAAGCAAACCATAAATCATAGACACGCCAAGCTAAGCATAAAAAATTACGATCACGCACATTACATCAAAATGCCATCAATAATTTCTAAACTCCAAACATTGCATCTGTAATGATGTTTATTTCACTGCGTTCATAAATCAAAGTGGATCCTTATCAGAGCCTCAATCTGCCCACTTTCGATTGCCGACGTTCGAAACGCTCAGACATGTACAGACGTCATCGCGCCAGCACATCAAGCTACCCCAAACTGTCAAATTATCCCAATCAACTTTGAACCTTATATTTTAGCAATAAAGTTGAAAATCCATTAAAGAAATTTGACAGATAGTAGTAGCTTTATATGCTGGCGTCTGTACCTGCACATTTTAAATAATGAACCATCTCCCTCCATTAGAAACTGTGGTTCAAGGGTGAATGGGTCAACTTGCCTGCAAGCCTGCGATCGAATCGCGAAAGGAATTTACCTACTTATTTCCCTTTTGGTTAACGAAAAAGGGAAAGTTTGTGTTTCCGTCTTTCCTTACAGAACGGGAATGCCATTTAGTTTTGTTTCGTCCCCTCCAACTATCTGTGGCATGTTATTACGGAAACGTATGGTATGTTTAATTAAGGTCCAACAGGATTATTGTTTTCCGTATGTAATATTGTTTGTGCTTCCGAAATCCGACTTACGTTAAAAAGTGAATACTTCCTTCGTATGTGTGAGAAAGATATCGTTTTCAATTCTCAGAATTAAGTACCACTTAGGTACTTTTAGTGTTTACAGTTAATTTTGTGGGTACTCAATTTGAAGAATCTGAATAAAGGGTTTATTTATTGATGCACAATAAATAACAGCCGTTATTTAAACGATAAAGTTGCAAAATAACTGCCTAGGCAGTTCAATCTGAAACATCTCATTTAGCACTGTAATAAAAACAAAACACAGTCGGCCTCCACCGCTTAATTGGCGGGAGATCGCGAAAGTAAAGACGTAGCCACACCGCACCATTTTAATCACCGAATTTTGGGCGTTCCCGCTGAACAAGTTGCTTTTCGGGGCAAGTGGGCCGTGGGAGCACCGGGAGAAAGTACTAAAGCACACTACCGGAACTCTTTGTACATGCCACTTTAGAGTTTTTGCGGTGCATTTTCGCTTGTAAAGTATGCGGTCGCAGTGCGTCCATTGTATAATTACAGGGTGCGGTGGGCCCAGGCAGAGCTTTATTGCACCTTCGCTGATCATTGCGAAACGTTTTTCACTGCGACCGCGGCCTGTGTTTATTTGCAGATTAACAATTAATAAAACGATCCATTATTTTTATGACTACACGGTTGTTACGAGTTATTCTCGCGAGTTTAAAAGGTGTGGCGATAAAATTTAATTTTAACGTTCCTTTATGATACTGTATTATGTTTTTGGAGAAAACAAACTGTTCAGTTTTACTTTTATTGGGTCGCTAAATGCGTATGAGTGAAAAGGTTTCACTTACCTAGATGGTGTGGAAAGTTGTTTAGGTATTAACTGTGTACCAACGATTTTAGGAGGTCTGTCATTTATTATTTATTTAAAGTTACAGTTAGTTACGCAATATTTAACAATACATAATTATAATTATGACCATAATTACCCTATAATATTTCCACTGCTGGAACACAGACCTCGTTCGAGATCGGGTTTGTAGATGTCACATAATATGTCTTTGATTTTTTTTGGTTCTAGGACATGCCGGTTTCCTTACGATGGTTTCCTTCTCCGTTTTTTGGAGCAGTGGTGATGAAATTATTTACACAAACTATAGCGCCTGCCTGGGCTCGAACCTACGACCGTTACCACTCCTCTCTGCTTATTATGAACAAATCGTCATAAAGAAAACGTAAGTACACACATCTAGCCAAATGAATTTCATAACCGGTTAATGTCACTGATCTAATTTAATTACCTATCAATTAAGAACTCTCCACGAACATAAATCTTTAAAAATCCTATAAAATCTCATGACCATCATTTATAGGCGCGGCCATGACTTATCTATCTTACATCAACTATCATCATCATATCAGACCAAAAATATCTATTACCAGATGTTACATTTCTGTATAGTGATATAACAAACTTTCTTATTTCTCACAAATTGACTCCACCTTGGTGTGTACTTGACTCCACATTGACAAATATCTTGAGTGTGACATGTTCTAACATACATACATAATCAGCCTATAATGTTCCCACTGCTGGGACACAGGCCTCCTCTCAGTAAGAGGGAGTAGGCCGTAATCCACCACGCGGGCCCAGTACGGGTTGGCAGATGTCACATGTCTGCGAATTTTTGGTTCTAGAACATGCCGGTTTCCTCACGATGTTTTCCTTCACCGTTTTGAAAGCAGTGGTGATGAAATAATTTACACAAAGTAAAGCGCCTGTCTGGGTACAAACCTACGGCCTACCACTCGTAAGTCGCGGCCGTTACCACTGGGCCACCACTGCTCACATGTTCTAAGCTAAGCTATAATCCTCTTAGTCTTAAAGCCTTATCCTACTTACATAGGCAAACAGTCGATCTTGTATTGTTAATTTATGTAATCTATAAAGTCTAACTAAGTATTACAGATTACATTAGCCCGTCTACTCTAAAGCATTGTAGACCTAAAAACGGATTGTCATGATGTCCAATCAAAATTGTTTGAAAAGTATAACTTGTCCCTTGTAAAATTTCATTATAGGGCCAATGATTAATTGAAAAGGGTTTTAGCAACAAAGAAAAACTATTCTTCGTTCTTAGGGATATCTACTTTTCAGCCTTCATTGTTTTTTGCCCACAATCGGGTTCAAGTTCGATCTTTTGCTTCTCTATCATAATAATAATAATAATAATATCATCATCACTGACAGGACTATTGTTGCCAATAAGTCTGATATAGTGGTGGTGGATCGATCAGAGCGGCGCGCAATGATTGTTGACATAACCGTCCCGCATGATGGGAACCTCGTGAAAGCCGAGAAAGATAAACAAATCAAGTATCTTGACTTGGCTCACGAGGTTGTCGACATGTGGGATGTGGACTCAGCGATCATTGTGCCGATAGTCGTGACAGCCAATGGTCTAATAGCCAAGAGTCTCGACCAACACCTGAGGAGGCTCTCGTTGGGCAGCTGGATCAAGGGCTTGATCCAGAAAGCGGTACTTCTGGACACGGCCCGAATAGTTAGGAGGTTCCTCTCTTTGGAGCCCTGACCGCCGGTAGCTTGGACCCTGTTCCCGATACCGGTGGGCTACTATTTTTTATATTTTTAAATGTTTTTATATTTCTTTATACTAATATTTAAAAATATAATTTATAAGATTTTAATTGAATAAAGGAGATAATAATAATAAATCGTTTATTTCTTAATTAGAAGTTACATTTGGAGGTATCGTATCATCCGCTCAAACTTTCGCGTTACTTCAGGATGGGACCACCCACACATCACAAATTCACACCAAGGCTTCACTGAAAGTCATGGATGACCACAAAATAAATCACGTGGCTATCATTGCTTTGGTGTGCGCGCTTTCGATCCAGCCAGGGAACTGTAAGTTTTTGATCGTCCAGAAGATGTCCTAGACCACACACGAATGAGGAATAGAAAAGGGATTTTTCTTTAACGAAACGCGAGGCTTACTTTTTATTTCTTTTATGGGTTTCTACCAGCCGTTATACTACTTAAACCTGCATATCATGGCAGGGCAGTTCATATTTCTACACAACAACACCATTCTGAAAGTCATGACCACCGACCCACGTGGCCATCATTACCTCCAGCCAAGCCGGTATCATTGGCTCCGTGCGCTCGCGCTTGTGAATCTCTCGCCCACCTCTTACTTTCACTACGGACTTGACACGATTTGCCCGAGCCCTTCAGTGAATTTATTATGTGAAAGAATTTTGTGTATCTCTGTCTAGTTGGTAGCGGTTACTATGGGACATGGAAGGAACGACTGTCGCAACCCAGCGCAGGGCACGCCGCGATAGCGGCGATAAGACCCCTCTTTGAGGAGTGGCTAGGGAGGCGCCACGGCGCCCTCACCTACCGCCTGACGCAGGTCCTCACCGGACACGGATGTTTCGGGAGGTTCCTGCACATCATCAGGCGGGAGGAAACGCCCGGGTGTCACCATTGCCAGGATCGCCCAGAGGACACGGTGGAGCACACGGTGGAGGTCTGCCCCGCTTGGGCGGAGCACCGCCGTGTCCTCGTAGAGGCGATCGGCAGCGGCGGCGACCTCTCGCGCCCGGCCCTGGTGCAAGCCATGGTCCGGGGCGAGAGGGAGTGGGAGGCAGTCACCTCCTTCTGCGAAGCAGTCATGCTAGCGAAGGAGGTGGCGGGACGGCTCAGGGAGAGAGCCTCCCGTCCCAGCCGCCGCGGGAGACGCTCCGGGCGTCGGGAGCCGCGCGACGACTCCCGGCCACCGTAGGCGCGGGCCTGCGGGCGGAGAGTAATGGGTAGCTCACCGTCCGATCAGGACCAGGCCCGTGCCGGACGGCGCGTACGTGTTCCACGCGCGCCTCAAAGAGATGTCAGCATCGAGGAGGGGCCCCATAGGGCCGAAGCCTGCCGGGTCAGCGGGATTGTCCGAAAGGGTTACCGCTGGCCCGGAACATAAAGGGCTAAGGAAGGAACACGGGTGGGTTTTAGTCAGTAAGAGTCTGACACTCCCTTCCGCTCCACCCAGAGCGGGAGGGGTCATTTGATGATTTCCCATCCGCAAAAAAAAAAAAAAAAAAAAAGCCGGTATCATTGGCTCCGTGCGCTCGCGCTTGTGAATCTCTCGCCCACCTCTTACTTTCACTACGGACTTGACACGATTTGCCCGAGCCCTTCAGTGAATTTATTATGTGAAAGAATTTTGTGTATCTCTGTCTAGTTGGTAGCGGTTACTATGGGATCGGTTAGTGTTATTATGGGAATGAGTTGAATGGTGTTTTGTGTTCTGTGATAATGATCTGTGTCACGTGTGTTGACTTTGTTTTTTGTTTTCAGTAGGTACCTACTTAAAATTTAGGCCGCAGGAACCCGTTGGATGCGAGAAGCGCAGAACCGGTTGAAGTGGAGGTGCTTGGGGGAGGCCTATGTCCAGCAGTGGACGTCTTTCGGCTGAAATGATGATGACTTTAAATTTAGAGAGTCCGTAAAAAAACAAAATTAAGATTTCACACAAAAAGGTTCAAATTAATTATTAAATATGGAAATCTAAAATTAAAACACGTATTGAAGAAAGTACCTACCAACGTTTACCCATTTACCAAATATTTGCATAAAAATCATAAAGCATTGGAAAGCAACTATCTCCCATACAAACAAAACTACGATTCAAAAGCCTTAGACGAATCAAAATACAACTGTCGAGTCTAGACTAAAAGTAAACAATATCATTGAGTAAGAAAGCTATCGCGCACTAGATCTTACCGAGCATTGACCTGCGCAGGGGCACACAACGAAACTGAAAGTAAATCGCGACAATGTAAACTGAGGTACATATACCTACCTACAGATCGCGGTACGAATAATTTTAAAGTGATTTATTATTCAAGATTAATCAAGAGATTTGCCGAGGTCGTGTTCAGAGAAAATTAAAAAGGTTTCGTTCGGATTAAAAGCTTTGTGCTGAAGTATGTAACAATACTGAAAGCTTTTAAAACAGAATGGACTGAAGAAGAGAAAATTAAGGTGGTAACAGAAGAGGTGAAATAATTATGAAAGGATTGGAAAGATTATTCAATTATAGAAATCATGAGAATGTTAAGAATGAAAAGCTGAAATGAATCATGCCCTTCTGCACTTTAGGGTGAAAGCACTCATGCACATGAACTAGCTTTATAGGAGCAATAATTCAAAATTCAAGAATGCTAGCTCATTAATATCTACTACTGATTATGACCTAGCAGATATTATATATGGGTTTTAAGGTCTTATAATTTAAACCCACGCAGAAAGCTCACGATTAAGCATTTTATAGGTTAACACTAAGGTAAGTGTCTACTTCTTCAAGCTGATAACACTCGTACAAATAACGAAAATACCTTTCGCAAGTCTGATAACAACTGTTAGTTTCTACTGCATTTGATTTAAATACAGGGTGGCAGGGTGGCAGGGATATCAAGGCGCAAACTGTAACCATGACTTCAACACATGATTCTAGACCCTCTGGAGTCGAAATTTTACGTCGGTTATTAAAAAAAAATCCGCCTTTTCATAGAAAAGTGCAATACCTCATCATCATCTGCCTAGCCTTTTCCCAACTATGTTCGGGTCGGCTTCCAGTCTGACCGGATGCAGCTGAATACCAGTATTTTGCATAGAGCGACTACCTATCTGACCTCCACAACCCAGTTACTGGGTAATACGATACCCCTTGGTAAGGCTGGTTGTAAAAAGTGCAATACCTACGCGGTCAAAATGTACTGAACATTTTTTTTTTAAATAGGCTTCTAAATTTTTTTAACGCAGTACGGTTCAGAATCATGTACTGAATATGGATTCACTACATGATTCCTGATGATGTTGATGATGTCCTGCGTGCTTGGGGTAAAAGGTTGTGCGTGTCATTCCGTATTTTCCATGTATATGAAGGACAACGTTTGTCATTGAGTTTCATAAACTTGACATTGTAAGTTATGATTTAGGTCTGGAACTCTATAACTTTAAACGTCAATTTTGCAGAAGTTACGGCTGTTAGGTTGTTACCATAATGTTCGCGTCCCGACACTATCTCATAAAACTTGGTTCTTGAAAGTTTCAGTTGAAGTTGGGATGACATCGCTATATTATAGACTAGTTTAGTAACTGTTATAGCAGTTCGCTAACTAGAGATAACTGATGTTGTAGTGGCCATGATTACTACACATTATAATTAAAATGGATTATAATATTCAAGCCAGATAGATCAAATATGTGAAAAGGCAACTGAAGCTAATGTGGAAACCTTAGAACTACTACATCACCGGAAAGACAGAATCGTTACACTTCGGTGCGTAAAATTTGTAAGTACCTTATAAATAAACAGGCCGTCCAGTTACCCAAAAATGTAGCACTTCCCTACAAACCAGGAAAACAAATTAAATTATTTTTAAAACACACAAAACGCTCTCGACCGAAACTCTTTATTTACACTTTCACCAAAGCTGGCACTTCTAGGATTTCGAGGATCTCATGTCAACCTGTCAGAGACGTGTCACGATTTAAAAAGAGACAGACTTACATGTCAATCAATCGTGCGACAAAGACAGTTGTATGTTACGTTTTCAGTTACAATTTCGTCAGACAAAACTTTGCGGTCAACGACACTCGATCTCGTACTTTTGCTTTCGCTAAAACCAGAATTACCTTGGAGTGTTTTAATTGGCATATTAGCTTCGCGATGTTATATTGAATAAGTGTGCTACGGCAAACTAAATATTTGCTTGGAAAGTTATCAATATTTACCTACGTGCCTAAGAATCCAGTACTATTGGGCACACACGTTTCTCAACAGATCTTACTTTTGTAAAATTCTCTTTTTGTTTTCCTTTAGCTTTGCAATATTGAGGTTTGGTTGTTGACAGAAATAATAGTATTACCTCGTTAACATTAAGATATCTTTTCTACTACTCCTGTACTCTTACTTGATTCTAACTTGTAAAAGCTTGAGTGCTTTCGAAGTGGGTTAGAACTTATTCGATTAGCGCGAACTTTGATCCAAATTAGCCGTATCTTCTAATGAAAACACTATATAATCGTAGCAATGAACCTTTACTGTAAATGAAGAAAGTACCTACAATTCCCAATAGAACTTCCAAAGATCATAAGCATACACATGAACAACAACACAAGCCAGATACAGTTCTTATCACAACAACAAATAAGAGAAACAATTATAATAATTAAATAAGTACAACAATCCCTATTGACGGAGTATTCACATGGAATCCTAGGAAACGTTGACAGTTAGAGTTAATTGCCCCACACAATGAAGGCACCCACAGCGGCTGAGAACCTGTGGGGCTGCATCATAAACCCACATTGAAGACCCGCTGGCCCACATCCAACAGAGGTCGGCGACGAGACGGTTAGGCCTTAGAATAAGCGAACGATAAAAACATAATATCGAGCTTGGATGGTTTTATGAAGTGTGAATCGTTTGAATTGGTTTTAACGGTTTTACGAGAGCTTGTGGGATATGACAGTGTCGATAATCGGCGTTTTGTTCATAATCTTCTAATTTAAAAGAGTTAATCTTTTTATTTAATTTGTCAACCTGTTTCTCAAACAACCATAAGAGATATATACGGAAACTGACTTCGACGTTGACGGCAAAATCCCATCAGGGACCTAAATCACTATGACCACTCAATGATTCCTTACTTCGAAACCACGTCAATTCCGTAGCTAATCCCGCCAATCTCGCGTTCGTTTCGCGCGGTTTTTTTCATTGTGTCATAAAGAAAACGGCCCCTGTAGATAGAATGTGGAAAGAGATATTTTGATAGTAGTGAAATAGAAACGGTGGGAAGGGGAAACATTTTAAGATGCACAGTAAACAGGGGCCCAAGTCTGCTATTTTTATAAATTCGTCATTCCAACACGATCCCATTTTCATTTTGCTAAAAGTTCGTAATCTGCTAAATTCATAATGGTCGATCATTGGTCGGTCAATGGCACAGAACATAATATACTCGTAACGAATTAAAAGCAATGACTGCACAATGACGTTCTAATGGTAGGTCACTGATCAAAGGAACTGTCAAAATTTTAGCAGATTACCGCCTAAGTCAGTAATTCATTTGTCATTATGTACGAGATTACCATTCTATGCCATTTCTTTCAATGGAGTGTCAGTGGTTGCCCATTGGAAAGTCATAATGACGCCATTATATTAGTAGATTACCAAACCTGTCAAAATCAACAATTAAAAAATCAATGATAGACCATTCTGACACTATTGTAATAGCAGACTTAAGGCCCAGCTCTCATTCAAAATGAGGATGACATCAAAGAGCCTATTGTCGAATTAAGAAACAAATTAATATTACTTGGGCTGTCTCATTCGCCGCCTTCAAAGCCTAACCACAAACAGCCGCTTCTCACCGAACTAATCAACTTGACGGGCGTTTTGGTTATTTTCGTCGACTCTTTAATTGACTGTAATTCATATCCGATTAACTACATCTTTTTCATTTTTATATAAGCAGTTATATGATCAATCACATTCGTAAAAGCTATTATTTGCATCGAGTTGTGGCATAATTTGCTCATTCAAATATTTTTTACCAAAATATTTGAGGTTGTTAGTGATGACGAAGTGTCGGTAATTGCTTGATTATGTTTGAACAGATGTATCGATTAGATTGTGACATTCCAGTTTTATCGATAAGAAACCCAAGGATCTTCAATATCACTTCACTCTCATTTAAATTACAACGCCCAGCGTAGATAGTTATTAATGAATAGCAGCTAAAATTAATTAAACCCAAACCCGAAGCAGCGAGTGACTGACCGGATCGCAACGAATCAATAGCCAAACGTATAATTACATCTATGTAACGTAAGTACGAAATAAATCATACAATCGACTCGCGGTGAGCGGTAAGTAAGAGTAGTCAAAAACGAAAGTAGAATCGATCTAGAATCGACACAGCCGAAACATCGGACTCGGATTGTGGTCAGTCGGTCGGTAACTTTCACCGGCTACTAATTAGTGATACCGAGTATCGATGTTTACAAGACCACCGCTGTGAATATCGATATCAATGTTACGCACCTTATCTATCAGCGGATGATATTCCATCTAATTTGACATGGGAAATGAATTGAATGTACGGAGATAAGACTGGAATGTCTAGCTTCTGACTTAATTACTTTGTAAAGCTCTGAAGAAACTAATGTTTTAACTCTTGAATTTAAAAAAATTACATAGAAAAAGCCTAATACAAGCCCAAATCAAGTTATTAATTGATAAACTAACTATGCAGTCATAAAGGTTCAATATTATTCAACCATTAAATAGAGAATCAGTTTTAAAATATTTAACGACCTTCAAATCAATTCAATGACTGCTAACAATGCAAACATCAGTTTTATAATAATTGTTAACAGCTGTCAATCAAACTCTTCATCCAATTTGCGAATCTTCTAAACAAACTTCAGGTTTACTTTTCGAATCCGACAAATATTAAAAAAATACTTTTAAGATGTATCGATGTTTTACCACGAATAAATGGCACATCACTATCAAAAGCTCGCCGCAGACCGGCGCGTACGCATGCCCGCCTTTAATCGATTGGGCGGGCAGACAAGATACATGACATTACAACATACATACTTATATTGAAGCAGTCACTCAATATTTAAAGGAATTTCGAATCGGAATGAAAATAAATAGACTACTTAAACTTAATTGGTAATTTGAAGAAAGGCGATAACTTAAAAAAAAACATCCTAATGAAAATGAAAATAAGGAAAAAATATATTTTTGTATATTTAAAATGCCGTACGGGCCCGCGTTATAGATTATAACAGCCCACTCCCTCTCGAATAGAGGACACCTGTGTCCCAGCAGTGGGAACATTCTAGGCTGATTATATGATATATTCTTCAATATCACACTAAGTTCAATCAAACTATCACTGGAATAATCATGTCACTGATAATAAAAATTACTTTATACCTTCGCAGTTAAATAAAGTTTACAAAACATTGCAATCCAAGGTCAATTGCTTTTTTCTTCATGCCCACATTACGCCGGAACAGACAGTAATAAATTTAAAAATTACGTGTAACGCGCAATCATAATAAAATATTTCCGTAAAATTGTATCCATACAATATCTAATACCACGCAAGATTGATCACATGCACGACCAATTCTATTGAGGAAAGGGAAAACTATTAAAAAGAAATATTTAATTATAATTGCCTTGTTCGATCCATTAGCTTATCTCATTGTAAAGAACTCATGATCGTCTAATGAATGTGACGTTGAATAGACCTACAGTCTGGCCGTTGAAAGAAGGCGTTGCTGACACCTGTGCGACAATTCAAGTAACTAATAAAGATCAAATTCGCCAAACACGTGTTCATTCATCAAACTACACCTGTCAGTTTCATACAATGGAACACGTGATTTTCAGGAAAGCATTCTCCCAACGGGCGCACTGCCATTCGCATAAGGGTCAGTTCACACCGAGACGCGACGCGACGCGCAGTTTTCAAGATAGAAATACAATTACAGACCTTATCTATTACACTAAAAGGTACACAATTCAGTGTCTACTAGCTACGTCGAGCTACGCTCGACGTGCCTCGGTGTGAACTGACCCTAATCGATAATGTAGTGACGCAACTAAAGTAGGAACATTTATCTAGCAGCATTGAAATACGGTAGGCTGAGTTGATTGATTGATCGACTCATTAACTATAGCTATTGATAAAAACGAATGACTAATGACAGAAGAAAAGTTTCGATCACGCAGAGTTTACTGATCAAGTACCTTATTGTTAATAATTAATTAGCAATACGTCTTCCATGCGAAAACGAGTGCGAAACGATAAAATAATTAAGAGATATTAAAATCAAACAATGAATAATGACGTGCACACATTGTTCGAAATATCGATACTTGCGAGGCGAACAAAAGATCGTTTGTAAATGTCAATTAGAGGCTTGCTTCGATCGTGCTTTCCCTGTAGATATGTTCCCATGCACGTTTAGTAAAAAATGTTCGCCTTTTTTGAAGTTTCTTATATCGAGAAACTCGATTTAATTTGAAGGCGGTTGTCATGCAGCCTTTTTTGTGGAAAGTAGGAATTGATTTATAATAGCGTCATGTTTATATAAACGCATATCGAATAATAATAATTTTACTGTCTGTGTTAATAATAAGGTGAAGTTGATATTAAATAAATTGGTCTTTGTTAAAATTACCTATGACGTGTTACTGCTGCTTTTCCTTGACTGCATAAACAAAATTAACTGTACTTAATGAGTACCTACGTCAAATATTTACGAAAACAAAATATCATTAATCAAAATTGACCATATTTTTAAACTCAACCCCGACATTGACATCGGCAAAGGCGGCCGAAATGTCAGTGAGCAAATTAAAACACTTTCGCTGTCAGTGGCCTGCGCCCGCACCGCGATCGACTCGTTTCGTCACTGTTCCGGTCGCAAGCGATTGTTCTTTCAATCACTGACGTAACAAAGCTGCCAGTTAGTTAAGATTAACATTGAACATTCATTGAGTCTGATAAGAATCAACGCGTGGGGTAACACTGAACTTCACTGAAGGGATTTCATTGAGCTGTTTGAAAAGGAAACAAAACTTATAATAGTATTTTGAAATGGTGATGACTTTTCGACGCATCTTTCAAATCATGAGCTTTATTGCGATCTTAAATGAATTTATTAAACGCTTTTGGTTTAAAAAACAACCAAAATCAAGAACTTAATTATCCTATTTCATTCATTCGAAGTCAATCATCCGATCAAAACCAGACTAGGCACCTTACATTCAATATCGACCTGTCAAAATGTCAGCTTGCTCATCAACGCACAATCGGTACAACAATCTACACATTTTTTTTTCGATACATCGATCAAGTTTATCTATCGACATAAATACCGCTCACACACAACACTATTCCGTTCCAATTAACGCGAATGACGTCGAAAACGAAATGAATTGACGTTGACATCGAAAAAAGATTTATTTTATCTTCTTTTTCGCTGTCACTGTTTCGCGTAAAACCTTTCTAGTGGGGACATTGTTGGGACATCTCAATTCGATTTTCATTGTGTTTTTTGTAGACGTGTTTTTTTGTATTCGAATGTGAACATCGCAATATAATGCTGTTTTTGTGTGAATGGGTGATGTTTTTTTTGTATTAGGTCGTATATGGTTTTGAAAATTGTGTTTGTTTAACTTGGCGTAATTTATTTTGAGACTTTTTATAGAGCCTGTTTCACTACCGGAAGCTTTTAGGTGGGTCGAATCTTCTCCATACAAAACTACTTTTTGGAAGGAGCACCTAGAATCAATTCTATTCTGTTGTACATTTTGATCTTTAAAAGCCTAATAATGACCCAGCTGAAATAAATGATTTGACTTTGAGTTTGGTAAAAAATCTCACTTTTAAAGTCAACCAAAATACACAATGGAATGAAAGCTCTATCCAGGTTATCACTTAAGGGCCATTTCACACATATCATCCCGCATCCCACGGTATCGGAAGTAGAATCATTGGTTGTAATTTACATAAAGGTTGCAGACGCCACGTCTGCCGCTAATAGCTCTTACACGAGCCGCTAACGAGTACATTGGCCTTATTTATATATGGTGATATCTATACTAAAGAAAATAGGGCCAAAAGCGTGTTGAGTTTACGACATAAATACCTGGATGAGGAACGCATGGAACCTGGAAGTGTGGCAGAAGAAAGGCTCCCCTTTCTGGGTACCCAGCAGTGGGTGTTACCGGGCTGAAATGATGATAATGATGATATGATATATTTTAACCAGCTTCAGCCCGAGCCGGGAGGGTGAAATTTCACCCTCCCCCCATTAGAATAGAATAGAATACTCTTTATTACCTCCCATTCACCCTCTTAGGGGTGGAATTTCGACAAACCCTTTCTTAGTGGATGCCTACTCGTCATAAAGAACACACCTTTCAAATTTAATGTCTCTAGGACCAGCGGTTTAGGTTGTGCGTTGATATATCAGTCAGTCAGGACTTTGAATTTTATTTATATAAGATTTGTACCAGATTTAGAGGGATAAAGATCTATTTTAAAGAGGTTTTGTTGAATACATAATCTTAAGCTTTCCAATTTGAACAAAGTGCACATCGTTGCATGTCTTTTACGTCGAAGTGGTAGTATTTTTAAGTGGCTTGAACACACATTTTTGATGCAAAACCTATGCGGTATTTGCCTAATGACGTCACTTTTATCGCAGTTCCGTGCTAGTTCTAAATATTTAGATTACCGTAGAAATAACTAAACCGATTCCAACAACTCATACATTCAACCCACAACCATCTTTGCGTGTACCCAATTGACTTAATACGTACCCTCTAATTATACCAAATGTATCTATCGTACAACAAATTATCGTTATTTTTATATATGTAAATGATTGTGATAAATCGTCGGTCGCCTATAAACACAATCTATTAACACCAATGGTATGTGAGTCCGTCGTAAGTTGACCCCAGACAACATGAACTTTCTCTATACTGGTTCCAATCTGACTAGACGTCTTCATTTTACTATACTAGTTGTTGTTTTTGGTTGGGGCCCGGGGCTAAATAATAACAGCCGCACAGTTCGATCGATCAGGTTAAGCTACGCTTGCCGCAGTTGGTCTGTGGATGGGTGACCATCTTTACATACCGTGCCTCAGAAAGCACGTTGAACCATTGGTCCCGGCTGTCATTCGTGGATCTTTGACAGTCGTTACGGGTAGTCAGAAGCCCGACAGGCTGACAACC
The DNA here is from genome assembly GCA_948474745.1 of Oligia latruncula. Taxonomy (NCBI): domain Eukaryota; kingdom Metazoa; phylum Arthropoda; class Insecta; order Lepidoptera; family Noctuidae; genus Oligia; species Oligia latruncula. The sequence goes on along the minus strand of OX419693.1, from coordinate 5,463,695 downwards.
ATGTCTTACTAAGGTGTATCGTATTAACCAGTAACTGGGTTGTGGAGGTCAGATAGGCAGTCGCTCCATGTAAAATACTGGTATTCAGCTGCATCCGGTTAGACTGGAAGCCGACCCCAACATAGTTGGGAAAAGGCTAAGCAGATGATGGTGTTGTTTTTTTGATTATTCATGTTTAAAGCTTTATGAGAAACCTATTTTTTACGGGTGGATGGTTACAGGGTGACGATAAAGGACTGTGAAGTAAGAGTGCAGAATCTCTGCATCGTATAAACTAAATCTCCTTTGTATTTTAAACTTGCATAGCACAGGTCTCACACCTGTGCTATGCTATGCATACTAATATTATAAATGAGAAAGTGTGTCTCTGTCTGTTACCTCTTCACACTAAACCGCTGATCCGATTTAGATGAAATTTGGAATAGAGATAGGTAGTTTCAGTCCCGGGAAATCACATAATAGTTTTTATCCCGATACTCCCACGGGATCGACACTTATGAAACCGCGGGGCGCTGCTAGTATTATAAATGCGGAAAGTGTGTCTGTCTGTCTATTACCTCTTCACGCTTAAACTGCTGAACCGATTTAGATGAAATTTGGTATAGAGATAGTTTGAGTCCCCGGAAAGGACATAGAATATTTTTTATCCCGATATTTCCACGGGATCGACACTTATGCGGGTGAAACCGCCGGGCGCTGCTAGTGTACTATAGAGCTACGATTTACCGGGTAATATGTCTTTCATTGACTTGAACGAACATACTTTGCTTTGAAATGGGCAAATAGCTTCATATTTAGGACTGACCGAGTTCTTGACAATTCAAAAGTGCCTGTAAATGGTTTTATTGAAATCACTGCTTTGAGTTTAAGTTCGAATAAACCTGCTTATAAAACGATTAACGGAAATATTCGCTCTTGGCGTAAGCTTTACTGCAAAAATGATTGAATATCTCGTTCTTTTTTCACTGAATAATTCATTTATTTTAATGTCCCGCGGGTATTCGCAGGCGTTTTGTCCTCTTTATACGCAATATTCGGCAATGACGACCCACAGTCAACGGAAGCGAGGTTTTGGCTATATTCAGGTTAGAATAAGCAGTAAAAGGTAAGTGATAATCATAGGTAATCGATGGATAGAGCAAAAATATCATTTTTGTACCTACACTTTTGTAGTAAAATTATATTTTTGCTCTAAAGAGTTGACTCTTGTGTCGCAGTTCTGTACCCTAATTGCGTACCACACTATCAATGACAATCTAAATCATTTTGAAGGATATTGCTAATCCATTGCTTCATATGTTCGAACAAGTCTGCTCAACAAATTAAATCCGCAATGAATGTTGTTGAACTGTCAAAATGAAAATCATTGCTACTGTTAGTGTTTTACGCAACTACCCTGCTGGGTAAAAGCCCCCCCCCCCCCATTTATTTTGCTCCCTTTATTACCCCCAACTCTGTCAAAAAAGTCTTGAAAATATGAACAGTAAATTATTCAACACCATAGAGATAGTTTGAGTCGCACATAAAAATAATTATTCATCGGCACGTTGGATGATAATGAATAGTTTTTAAATGCGGTTACTTATTGATTGCATGAGGCGGTCGGTATTAGCTTAGTCATGTTGCAGAGGAGGAGTACGAAGCTTCGAAGCCAAAACGTGTTGTGCCGACCCCAAGTAACAAGGCCAGGAAGAAGAAGAAGCTAAGAAGAATGTTGTAAATAATGCAAAGAGAGTCGGAGAGTAGGTATATTTTGTACAGGCGACAGCACATCAAGCTACTTCAATCCGTTTTAAACTTTATTGCTAAATTATAAGGTTCAAAGTTGATTGGGAAAATTTTACAGTTTCGGGTAGGTTGATGTGCTGTCTGTTCTTAGCTAAATTACTAAGCTACGAAGACGTTCAATGTATTCTCAGTATCAGGGTGATTTACTAAAGATGTAAGTAATTTGACTAATTAATGACATTATCTAAGGGTATAAAGGTAAAATTTCATATAGTTGTGATCATTAATTTGCTAGTTATCCTTAGACAACTGGAATGGCTAACGTACAGTCAACAAAAGAGATAAGTTTGCAGGATCTTCGGATAAAATTGAGGTTTAGTAAGAAACCGATGGATGTTGTCAACTGAAATTTAATTTGATAAATGAGCTGTTTTTTTTTTCTATTAATAAAATTTAATTTTATTCGAGAACATCCATCGGTTTCTTAGTAAACTTCAACTATATCCGACGGTCCTGCATACTTATCTCTTTTGTTGACTGTACATAAAAACAAGAGGTTCAATATCCTGAAAATAATAACACGACCATGTTGAAGATTCTGAAAAGACAAATTGGTAGAAAAGAGAGATGGTGATTTTTTTAAATGTTAAAATCATGTGAAAGATGACATACCATTATTGAAAAACAAAAGATGATCGATCATCCCTCTCTGTCGAAATGTTCCGTGAAAAGATGACACTGATGTAAATAATATATATAACACTAGCTTCCGCCCACGGCTTCGCCCGCGAGGTCTGTCGATAAAAACTATCCTATGTCCTTCCCCGACATGCAATCTCAAATTTTATCAAAATCCGTTCAGTAGTTTAGGCGTGAAAATGTAACATACAGACAGACAGATAGACTGACAGAGTTACTTTCAAATTTACAATATTAGTATGGATAATATGATAACGTAATTGCGATATCCAATTAAACCTTTTGTAAGGTGTAAGATACCTATTATATATGTAGATATAGATGGGCCCGTGGCTAAATAATAACAGCCGTACAGGTCGATCGATCAGGTTAAGCTACGCTTGCCGCGGTTGGTCTGTGGATGGTTGACCATCTTTACATACCGTGACCCCTTCGTGCCTCGGAAAGCACGTTAAGCCGTTGGACCCGGCTGTCATTCGTGGATCTTTGACAGTCGTTACGGGTACTCAGAAGCCCGAAAGTCTGACAACCAGTCTTACCAAGGGGGATACGTATTACCCAGTAACTGGGTTGTGGAGGTCAGATAGGCAGTCGCTCCATGTAAAATACTGGTGTTCAGCTGCATCCGGTTAGACTGAAAGCCGACCCCAACATGTTGGGAAAAGGCTAGACAGATGATTTAAGATACTTCCTGACAAGAAGCCATTAGCATTTAAGTACTAGTTATAAAATCAAGGCTTGAAAACCACCATCACTTATCACTCAAGCAAGAAAATCGAGCGTGAAGCAGTAAAAAATAACTTAATTGCTCTGTAGATCAATAACTTAAATAGTTGCTCCACTACTTTCCATTTTACAACCAACAAATATAATACAAGATGGCTCCCAACATTAAATAGAAATTAATTTAAAACGGTCTTCCCACGGCAGCAAAAAGTTTGTATGAACGTTCTCATTATGTATGGAAGATGAAACTTTTACTAGTTTCTCCATTAATCGGATTAGTTAGGGATTCGTGGAATGATACAACAGGTGTAATGAAGAGCTTTTTGTTCGCTTTGACTTTATAACTGTAGAACTACAATTGTTGAGTCAAAAAAAAAATAGGTAAGAGTTTATCATATTTTTGCGGGTAACGTTATTGGGTTTCCAAGATCATCGTTAGTTAAGTAAGGTTTGGCATCTATGGTTGAGTGGTTTGGTATACAGGGTTATTGGTAAAACATTAACAACCTCTTAAGAGGTCATTGTACTCATCATTATGAACAACTTTTACTATGGGACTAAACCTGAAATCGCGAAAAAAAATCAGCTGTTCCCTACATTTTGACGAGTTATACGAACATAAATGTATTGTTATATATAATAAACCTGTATAGGAACATCTGGGTGGTCTCCTAATTGCTTCATTTTTTTATTGAGCTGTACATCAGTTCTCACAGGAAAGAGGAAATCCATCTTAGGAATTATCTTCCTTTTCATTTATTTTTTTTCATCTTACAATACTGCCGTACGTTACTTAAAACACGGTTAAGCCTCAAACTGCCATTTTTTAGTTTTGAATCACACATTACGTTTTGAAAAATTCTCTATCTTTTGTGCTGGGTCCCATTACTGTTACAGTAATGGGACCCAGCACAAAAGATAGAGAAGAGATTTTTATATCTTTATTCGTTTGGAAGAGACATCATTTCGCAGGTTTTTGTCCGATATCTCTGAAACTACTTTATGGGTTTAACCGTATTTTAAACAATGTACGGCAGAATAATAAACTTAAAATAGTATCTTAAACTCTTAAAATCTTATTGGTTTACAAATCGATCAGATTAAAAATATACCATTTCATATTTATCAAACTACCAAACATACCACCCACCATTCCACAGCTAATCGATAAAAAAATCTCCAAGTTCACGGATAATCGATGTAATTATTCGATTACCCGACATAACATGATTGTGCAGGGGGTTTCCCCTTTAGATAACGACGAAATAAATTCAAATAAATTGTATTCAATTAATCAGTCCTTAACTAGAGAAAGTTTTGTTGAATTGAATATAAAAATGGAGGTCGATTAAAAAGTCGACATTGCCCTGTGATTTAGAGTTCAGTAAATTTGAATGTAAGTAATAGTAATAAGTTTATTAAATATTCATTAATTGTAGTGTCAAATCACACTAATATTATAAAGGCGAAAGTTTGTGAGTGTGTGTGTGTTTAATGTTTGTTACTTCTTCACGCTTAAACGGCTGGACCAATTTTGATAAATTTTGTATGGAGGTAGCTGACACCCTGGATTAACATATACTTACTACAATATATTTGCTACTTTTTATCCCAATATTCCCACGGGATCGACATTTACGCCGGTGAAACCGCGGGGCGCAGCTAGTCTTCTATCTATCTTCTTCTATCTATATATATAAAATGGTAAACTGACTGATTGTTGATATATCAACGCACAGTCTAAACCGCTGCTCCTAGAGACATGAAATTTGGAGGGTGTGTTCTTTGTGAAGAGTAGGTATCCACTAAGAAAGGGTTTTTCGAAATTCCACCCTTAAGAGGGTGAAATTTCACGCGGACGAAGTCGCGGGCAGAAGCTAGTATATGATAAAGTCTAAAGTAATCAAGTCGCCTAAAAAATGTAAAATATGTAATATCTTCTTTGCGCGACCCATGTCAAAATATGTAAATGGCTTCATTTCCATGCAACGAGTTGCGTCAAAAGCTAGCCTTTAGGATACAGGAGCTAATGACGGGCGTCATGCTGGGTTCATAGTTGTCACGTTTGATAGTAACTGCTTTCAAAGGGTTCTATATTGCTTTCTTTAGAGTGACGAAGGCTGTGTTTTTTTCTATAAACCTAAAATAGATGGATAACCCAGGAGAGCTCCAAACAGTTTCTAAAATCTTGAATAATATGTCTATCAACATCGCTCATGGCTCAATGATTTTTCCTAGAAAGGGGGTTAATTTAATATTGTCCACTGGGCTGCGTTTGTGACTATATTTTCTGACCCATCGACAGTTCAACCTAAATCATCATTATCTGCAGTTAGAATCTAAGTACCTACCAACTGTAGATCTTTTCGTAGTTTATGATTCCTGTGCGATGTAAAACTACAAGTTCTCAACTCGACCATTGCTGCATCGTCCAAACCAAAATTATCTTCTAATCAAAATTGTGTGACTATCTACCTACTGACACATATGTTTCTTGAAACATCGCGATAAACATAACCTACGAATCCAATAAATCGGTAAGTATCTAAACGGGGAAAGTGCGAGACGGACCAAACAAAAACAGATGGGTCGGTAAGGACTGGCCCACATGGTTATAAGTATATTTCATAGTTCTCTTACCAAAAAAGAAATTTCACTAAACAAGGCAGGGTACTAGCTCTTTAAAACCTCCAGGTAGTCTTGAAGAGCTATTCTTTTAAAGCCCTAAGCTCCAAAACAGGACATACTATTGTCACTACGCTTGATAATTGGCGGAAATACTAAAATATCCGCAAAACAAAATCGTGCAACTGTGCTTACACTTCTTTACCTTTCAAAGATCACGACGCGATTTATTAAGTCGGATTGGACATGTTTATAACCAACTTAAATCGTATCCAATTAATCCGTATCTAAACGGGGAAAGTGCGGACGGAGACGGACTGAACAAAAACACACAAAAAGCAATCCTTCAGAGTCCCCGAGACAAAAACGGTGATATTACAGTCAATAAACTAGACGAAGGTTCAGTTAATGCTCATTGGATGATCAGCAATGATTTTGTCCAATCAAAATCGTGTACACCTCAAAGATATCCAACTAAAAACGTAACCTATTAATCTGTATCTAAACGGGGAAAGTGCGGACGCGTACGAACTAAACAAAAACAGATGGGTCGGTCAGCGCGGAGATGAGTTTCACCCATTAACGGTAACTATTAAACTGTGATTAAACGAATACCGACGCCCGAGACGTTTCCTGTTTACTTAATTAGAGAACCTGTGCCTTATTGTAATTATGTCGGTTAGTAGTGTTAAGTTTCGTGATCTGTTTAAAGATTAGAAATAGTGTTAATGCTGTGGGTTTTGTTGTTGGCAGTGAGGACACACTCAATTTAAGTTATTTATTTACTTATTTTATTGTAGATATTAAAACGGTTTAAAACCAAGTACAACAATTATAGACACAGTTGGTATATACACATGCACATAAAGAGAAAATATAAAATCATAAAGAAAAACAGAGAGATTGAAATAAGGAAAAAAGAGAAAAAACAAGATAAGAAAGAGAGATTTAAAGTTCAAAGTACAATATAGCTTTACGTAATGAGTTCACTAAAGCTGCTTGGTAAGAATTCGACTTCAGAGAACGCATTATTGATCAAAGCTATGATTATGGGATTTTTTTTTATAGTAATAAGTAACTTCACTGCTGCACAAATTTTAAATTAGGTATTTATTTATTTATGTACACACAACACAGTTAATAGAGAAACATACATCAACATTTTAACGTTGTCCTATTTTTGATTCGAAACACACGTGGCGCCATCTATTTTCATAATAACCTTATTGTTGTTTTCCTCGGGAACAGCACTTTTTTTCGGGATGAAAGGTACCCTATGTCCGTTTCTGTACACCTGACAACGTATATGCAAAATTTCAGGATGATCGGTTCAGTGGTTCAGGCGTGAAAAGGTGACAAACAAACAAACATACTTGCGCATTTATAATATTAATTAGGATAGGATTTAAAGGATTTTCTCAAAGTTATTACGAAACCTGGAGGACGAAATAAGCTACACTAGGCAGGCAGAGACGTCCCTAGGTCTCTAAGCTCGTTAAACCATTCCCTCGTTACTAATATAAGTAAACCACGATATATCGACCAACTAGATTGCCTTTCTTGGTATTGCAATAATAAAGTCAATAAAATTACAATCTACACAGATAATCTATAACATGATAATGTCTACCAACATTTCTAATTACTTACAATTCGAAAACGTCTATGACCAAAAGTTAATTTAATTATTATTTTCTTATAATATTATATCCTTATATTTAGATAAATATTGTTCCACAATTTTCGTTATTGCACCTACCACTGTTTGTCTCTGCATCACCTAAAGGTTGAGTGGTAGAAAATGTCTATGGCATTAAGTCCGCCTCTATACATTTGTGTACATACATAAGGTCTGAAATAAATAATAAATTACCGAAAAGTAAAACAACTCCTCTTAAACTTCGTTATTATTTAATCAGATTAAAGGGTGCTGGTTTTGAGTTCTGAACCCTTCCCTTCACTTCTCGACTCGTTTCAACTTATTTTTCACGAACACTTTCAGCCGACATTTTGAAAACAACTTTCTCTGAATATAAGGCAATGCTTAATATCCCATTGTTTGACTAAGTTGTCAATTGTATAGGCTGGACGTGAGTAAAGTATGAAGCTGTGAATGTTCTGTGTACGTCTTTCAAGTGATTAAGAGCATAATAAAACTTGAGTAGTAACTTGTTTACTTTCCTTTGTGTGATATTAAATACAAATGATTGAGTACGGTTCTACATGTCTTGCTCAAATAATTATTTTATTGATTACCAGCTGCGCCCCACGGTTTCACCCAAATAATACTTGATTCCGCGAGAATATCGGAATAAAAATTATCTTAAGTCCTAAACCAGAGGTACTATTCTTTAAAAATCTCACCGTGAAAACTTAGGTGAAGTGAGCGTGCAGTGAGCTGTCAATAGTGTCAATTCCTAGCAAAAACAAACTCACTTCACCTAAGTTTTCATGGTGAGATTTTTACAGAATCGACCGGCTGGTGATGGTCCACCCATATGCCAAATTTCATCCTAATCTGTTTAGCTGTTTTTGCGTGAAAGCGTAACAAACAAACATACAAAAAACCTTTTTTTTTGGTATAGTTTAGATATTGCGAACGAGATTACTACATTATAGAGAGATTATAGACAGACGTAACAACGGACAACGACAACTACTAGTTACTGGACAACGTAATAACGTTGGCCAGTAAAACAGTATTTGTCTGTTACTAGATACTATTATTCAATTGAACCACTAAAAGATTCGTCACAATCACTTCACGCAATCGATTGAATGAACGGCGTAGTAAAATGTTCGCTGAACTAATCGAACCGATTGCCCTTGTGAAATTGACCGTGGTATTCGCTGTGAAATTGTAAGGTCTTATTTAATTATATTGTTTAGGTATAGACAGTGAATTATTCAATATACTATAGGACCTATGCGGATGATGGTGCGGAGGTCTTAAAATCAAAAGTTAAAATAAAAAGTTTTTGAGAAATGTAAGAAAGAGAGAAATCTTTATGCGGATGCTCTGTAGTTGTGGATGCGGATGCGGATGTCCATTACATCCCTGCTGTAGGTACACCGCTGTCTAACCCTTTGGTGAATGCAGGCGAAATATGGCATATTATGTGATGATCTACTACACTAAAAGGTACACGATTCAGTGAGCTACGCAGCGCGGCGCCGCGCGGCGCAGCGCTGCGTAGCTCGACGTAGTAAACCCTGCATTGTGTACCTTTTAGTGTAGTAGATAAGGTCTGTAATTGTACATATTTCTATTTTGAAAACTGCGCGTCGCGTCGCGTCTCGGTGTGTACTGACCCTAAGGAGATACTTATTCATAAACGTTGCTTAAAGTTATGTAGGTAGTGATTAGCGACTGTTTACCATATATTTTTGACGTTTAGACGTCACTTAACTTTAATCATCCATACTAATATTATAAATTCGAAAGTAACTCTGTCTGTCTGTATGTTACCTTTTCACGCCTAGACCACTGAACGGATTTCGATAAAATTTGGCAGAGAGATAGATTGCATTCCGGGGAAGGACATAAGATAGTTTTTATCGACATACCTCGCGAGCGAAGCCGCGGGCGGAAGCTAAGTTGTTTATAAATAAACCTCTTAGTATCTTTTTAGAAGTAAGAACGTAAGCTGTGGTAGACAGGTGCCTAATAGATTCTTGAAGACCACATTGATAGTTGTATATTCGTAATTTCTAACTTTCTTCTTTTCATTTCCGGTTTATTGAGTAAAATCAATTCAACAAATCTGTTGTTGACTGTGTGTGATTAAAGTACGTACAAAAACTCCAAAACAGATTAATTAATCTTCCATCTTTAATAACATCAGGAGAAAGTTTTCAGTCTCGAGTTGTTACCTGAATTTTCTTGTTACAAAATCGCACGTCATGTCAAAATGGATTAAATAAACCTCTTAAATAAGTACCTATTTAATAAATATGCAAGCACCGAAGAAACCGAACTTCGTTACAATGTAACACCATTTCTAAATTGCGAACGTAATTTCGTAAAAAGGACCTCATTATTTTTGTCGGCGGCTGAAAGGGAAAAATATGAATGAGTCAGCACTTTCCACGTTGGATATAAAGGATAGAGGATCTCTCATATATTTTAATAACGTTAACATAAAATAAGGCGTTATATTTAAATGAAAAGACTGATGAAAATACATTTTGATGGAAAAAATAGAAAATCGTCCTCCTTGTGTATTGCTATATTTTTTTCTTCACCATTGCTGCCCGAGTTATTCCGGTCTGATCCCCTGTACCCCCCTTCACCCCTCCTCTTCGATCCCCTGCTTGTTCGTCTTCTGTTTTAATCTCTGTTTTATCCACTATAAACTTTCTCATTCCGGTTTGATCCGCTTTTTGGTTAACAGTTTAAAACAATTGAAATGACCACCCTTGACCTAAAGAGATTCATTGCTAAAACCATAGGCGTTTGATTACTTATAAAAATACAAATCCTATAGCCGTAATTAATTACAGATTGAATGCTACTTAAAACTCAAACTCAAAGCATTTAATGCAATCAATCCATTTATATGCACCATTAAATTGTCTAGGAATTGGTCAGTTAGAATGTTGAAACTAGTGTGGATCTCTATAGAGAAGAACGGGCCAGACACTCCAAGGAAATTCTTATAAAATCAAGATATTTCAAAAACCTATTATAAAAAACTGATCTAGAAGTTGCTACCCAAATAGAGTAAGTAGTTTTGTCAGCTTATGCTAACGCTTCAGTTACAAAATCTTCCAAAATTGGTGATCCATTCATACCTAAAACAAAAGATGACCCACTGACTCAAGACTTTTTGGACTAAACGCTTTAGTGGTCAATGTCAAGGTTGCGTGCTACCAATGCAACGTCTGCGCTGTTTACGCAACGCGCAAGCGCGGAACGGAACCGTGTTATCTACTGACAAGTAGCATTGAAGCTAAGAATCATCATCAAATAAACAATCGAGAAGACCCTAAAGTCACAACCACCAGTGCCTTAAGCTTTAGTTTCCTAATATTTCCTAATATTTAGTTTCCTAATGGTTGTCCAAATAGAGCGTTTTTTATCACCTTATTGTCATATGTCTGGTGAAAATAACAAATTTTCATGACGGAACCGCGTTGTAGGAAACCAAAGCTTTACGCTACACGACGAAACAAATTTAACGCCTTTGCAGTATCAAAATCTTCCAAAAGTGGTAATCCATTGAACCTAAACAAAAGACGACCTAATGACTCCAGACTTTGAAGTAAACGCCCTAGTGGCCAATGTCAAGGTCGTGCCAAGTCGCGTGCTACCAGTCTGCGCTGTTTACGCAACGCGCAAGCGCGGAACGGAACTGTGCTGTACCGTTGACGGGAGCACCAATAAATAATGCGATTGGATGGCTGCTATTACAGTTTGTGAATTCATTGTAGGTATTTCTGTATTTGTAGAGATTTCTTAAAACTGTTGTTTTTGTTATGACCTACATTTGAGAAGTTAATTTTGAATGCTTTTGACTATTCTCTGATGGTCGAACTACCACCGATCTTCTCAACCCTACAGAGTGTATGTTCCTGCGACATTTTACTTTTACCCCAATTTCACGATAGGTATTTTTATCTCTAACATGCTTTGGCACTTCGAAGATAAATGCCAAAAATTGGTACATTTTCCTTAAAAACCTAAAACCACCTAGAAACTTAACAACATAAAAATGTAACGTCATCAAAAACATAAAAGTTATCTTTCACCACGACGTAACATAGAAAGAGATTTCCGTCAGAGGGCGGCCACCTGACCGGCCCACATCGGCGATCCGCTCTGAATACTGCAGTTCCGCACCAGACTGGTACAAGTTTGTGTACGATTAGCGTAACACTGTGTTTTATTCCTTGGCCTGTGTTTCTATTATTAATATCTGCTTTTCTTTTGGAAAACTATGGGAAAACTAGCACAAGGTAGGATAGATGGTTTCGTAACAGACTCGTCATTCTCCTGTGCCCTTTCCCCGTTGCGGGGCAACATGGCTCTTTCATCCATACCTATCTATTAGTAGTCATCCCTCTTCCAGCCATATTACCTTTCACACAATTCATCCATCGTTTCTTAACAGACTATAAATACAAATTACTTTATGTACGATTATTAACACTTGTCATTTACTGCCTGTTTTTATTTGATTAATATCTGCGTTTCGTTCGGAATACTCTCCTCCTAATTCTCTTTTGAATTCTATTAAAGGACCTGACTAGACTTGCCTTGAGTAAAGTTCAGTTAGGTAAGGTCAATCTTTCGCTACAGATTAGTACAACTTTGCGTACGATTATCGTAACACTGTGGTGTCCTTTGGCTGTGTTTCTATGATTAATATTCGCTTTTCTTTCGGAAAGCCGTTGTTGAGCAAAGCTTTCTTCACCAGTTTCATGTTTCCGCGTTTCGTAGATAGTTCGTTCTGGTTTATGTTCAATTATTGTAACAATGTGTATTCCTTTGGTTGTGTTTATATTAATTATATCCGTTTTTCTTTTGGAAAATTGTAGGCAAGCGAGGTTTTCATCGACAATATCAAGTTATCTCGTTGTCTCGATGGTTTCGCACTAGACTAGAGTTCTGCATGATTATGATTATCGTATATCCTTTGGCTTATTTATCTGGTTTTCTTTTGGAAAACTGCCGCAGTAGACTAGTACCAGTTAGTCTAAAATTATCGTAAAACTATTCTTAATATACCCTTTCCTTTGGGAAACCTATAGTTGTACAGACGCCAGCACATTAAGTTACTACAATCTGTCCAATTTCTTTAATAGATTTTGAACTTTATCGCTAAAGCATAAGGTTCAATATTGATTGTGAAAATTTGACAGTTTCGCGTAGATTGAGTTAGGCAGTCATGCGAAGTTTTCATTGTCAATACTTATTGTTTGTCTACGATTTTTTTTTAATAACAGCTCTGTTATTATTTCTACTTAGGCATAAAAAATTATAGATCAGCTTGAGTTTACATCATCGATTTCAATTTCATGATTTTGTGATAACGAGTCCTCTAATGTAATCGTGCCTTCTCCCCTGGACGCAGCTGGACAGGAACTGCTATGAAAATCACACGACACAACATGTAACTAAAGTTTATGTTCTTCGTACTATTACGAAGTATGTAGAACTAGTAAAAAACTAGGTCAGCGAAAGAAAATTCTATGATGTCATACTCGGTAAGCGGATGAACGAATTTCCTTTGCGAGATAAGTGCAATTTACAAGTCATGACATGAGAAAATTCTAAGATATGTCTGGATTTCGGTTGATTGTATGCAAATTTCACATGCTACTACTATGTAGTTTTACGACTGTAAGTTGTATAATCTTTCTTTTCTTTCATTTCTTCACTAAAATTGTAAAGATTTGTTGACATAACTCAACAGGAACGATTTCAGTATCTCACGAAAAGAGAAGGCTTGATCCGTGACCTAATTAGCCGCCTAGTAGATTACAGTCTTTCAAGATTTCATACAAAAAATTGGCATTATAAATTTTTCACAAAAGTAAAATTACATATTTATGGAAAACGGCGTAGTATTGTGTTGTTATCCATAAATATGTATACTTTAAGCATTATTTAATGCTTGCTATAAAATTAAATTATTACATCATTTAACAGGTTGTTATAAGCAAGATTCTTGAATTTATAGTATCGTCGAAATTATCTAACCATCGACAAAGCTGGTGATGGCGTAAAGTTTAACAGCTATATTGTTCTAATGCTCACCGCCCTCCATATGCCGTATTTTATTGAGCCATTCGAGTTCTGTCTTATGAATATTTTGACTTATGTTTCGTGCTTTCAGATCCGAGCCATTTGCATAGTATTCCACAAGGCATAACAATAGGACAATATCAGTTATTTGCCAATTTCGCATTATCTTTGAAATGGTTGTAAATCGTAGGTCACAGAATAATAATATAACACCACATTGGTCCAAGGGCTGCAAGGGCCGCTGTCGAGCATGAGATCACAGGTTCAAATCCAGGGCAATGTAGATTGGGCTTTATGTTCAGGAAGTTATTAGCATCCAGGAAACTGCTGTTAGGCACACACCCAAATACATTGAGAAGAATACCATCATCACCGAATTGGAGGACGAGGCCACTGCCTATCCTCTTAAATAATGGTCGTAACTATAAAATAATTAAGTATCATCAACAAACATACCGTAGTCTTCGAAACACAAAACTGGCAAACAGCAAACGAAAAGTCAAGCAATGTTCCAATCACAACACAGTTCGCACACAAAAACGTTCCACAGATTTTTTTTCAAAAAAAAAATAAGTTGTAAAAGTAAAGCGCACGTGCGCGGGAGTCGCGTGGTTGTTCGGACGCGGCGGTGCGCACGCGGCGGTGGGAGAGTGACAAGTGGATACTGCGCAGGTGCCAAGCCAACCTCCCTCTAACAAGGTCGCGTCCCCCTCTCTTCACACCCATTTCACCCGGAGAAAGTCTGCCTACATACATACCAAATTTTCGAACCGATTGAGCTGACTGAATTAACTTGGTACGGAGATGATGAATGAAATGTGTGTAAGGTCATCGTGTGCGATCGCTTTATCTCGGGTTGTTTCGGCTCTAATCGGCATGCATCAATGCGTATTACAACATTCATCTTGTCTGTCAAAGTGCTGGAGATGATATCTTCGGCAACAATACATATTTCTATATTAAGCTATTGGGCTTGGCGCCTATCAAAATTTACATTTCGCAAAGAGAAATTTATAACTTGATGCTAAATTGTGATTATATGGCACAGTACGTTTATTTCTTATTTGAATACTGTGTTTAACTTCACAAACTTTGATTGACATAGCAGGTTGTAGTTAGATGAAACTGTTAAATGCATCTAAAACGCCAAGTGAGTCATTCATACAATCACCAACATCTTTGATTCCATATTCATTATTAACTTCTTGAATCCTAATTGTAAATTCATATTGCATTCATTATCATACGTAACCCACTTACGCTCTCAACACTACTAAGACTACTTAAATTCAAATACATATTCATAATTTTAATAGGCTTTGACAGGTTGAAGGCCCTTTTCCCATTTACTGCTAGTAAAATCACCCCTGTCTATAACCTGTCCTTTCGACTGGCCATAAGTTGGCTATCATAACAACTAATGTTGAAGATGGTAGTTTTACGTTTTATAGCAGTTAAGGGGCAATCACGGGATGTAGCTTTCCATATTCTTGAAGTAATCCCTGTGACTGTTGAAAATTATAGATATTAAGCTCCCGCAGCAGAATGATTAGAAATTAAAATATTTTATTTGGGACACGAACTGGAAATACAAATCATAAAAAGATTTTTAATCTAAAAAAAAACATGAAGACAATAAAAAAATAACGTTAAAAATCATAATCTATTATTTTGCGGAACTTTACCCGACCGCCAGGCTTTTTAAGAGGAGTCTCTCGATGTTTTTTTACTCTCAATACGTTAAGGCAGAGCCCAAAATAAAGTGCATGAAGAAACCTAAAGGTCACTGGGACATATGCAAATCTATTGGGACACAAACAACGTGTACATACTATCATCGTCAACATTATCCTACACACATACATAACATAATCAGCCTATAATGTTCCCACTGCTGGGACACGGGCCTCCTCTCGGTGAGAGGGAGTGGGCCGTAATCCACCACGCGGGCCCAGTGCGGGTTGGCAGATGTCACATGTCTTCGAATTTTTGGTTCTAGGACATGCCGGTTTCCTCACGATGTTTTCCTTCACCGTTTTGAGAGTAGTGGTGATGAAGTAATTTACACAAAGTAAAGCGCCTGTCTGGGTTCGACCCTACGACCTACAACTCGTAAGTCGCGGCCGTTACCACTTGGCCACCACTGCTCCCGCTCCTACACACCCGTTCCTAATTTATTAGGGATCGTCGCAGAATGTCTCCATGTTACGTCTCTATCGATCATCATCTCTCTAGGAACCGCCTTGTTGGTCAACAAGATACCAGCTTCTCCTTCGAAGCTGGTATCTTGTTGACATTCGAAAAGAAACTTCATTCACTCACTAATCGCTTAGCTGTTTAGTGTGTGAAGTATTATTCCCATAACTCTGG
This sequence comes from Oligia latruncula, assembly GCA_948474745.1. Lineage (NCBI taxonomy): Eukaryota > Metazoa > Arthropoda > Insecta > Lepidoptera > Noctuidae > Oligia > Oligia latruncula. The sequence goes on along the minus strand of OX419693.1, from coordinate 5,447,797 downwards.
ATTTATAAACATGACTGTGTAAAATATCATCCGCCTTTCATTTTCTCGCGCGAGTCTGAGATAAATTCTGCCTCTTTAATAATTTGAACCGTGGCTAATACTTTGATATACGCCTTACATGTTGCTTGGCTTAGTGCCTTGTTGTAAAGTGACAAAACACGTGTTATTATCTATTTTTATGTTTGGGTAGAAGACCCATCTGTTGAATTTGTTCACAACCTTTCAGCGAATTTATTAACGTCAGTAGAGATTGGTTAACAGCCAAACAGCCTGAGTGAGGAGAAAAATGGTGGACTAATGGTAACGGCCGCTGCTTACCAGTCGTAGTTCGTAGGTTCGAACCCAGACAGACGCTTTTTTTTAATTATTTCATCACCACGGCTCTCAAAACGGTAAAGGAAAACATCGTGAGGATACCGGCATTCCTAGAACCAAAAATTCGAAGACATATCGACGATTCCTACGTAGATAAGGTCAAGTCAAAAACCGAGGTTTACAGGAGAGCGTAATTTGTGTTCAACACGCCCTAGAAATAATTCTATGACCAATAATAAATATTTTAAAACAAGTAAATAAATAAAATTTAAAAAAAAATCGTATGTCGCATAGATAATCTAAAGCCAATGATACAATAAAAAAATGCCATTTTCGACATGTCTTTATATACGTAGGGACCGTCGATATATATATATGTCATATCTACCAACCGGCACTGGTTCCGCCAGGTGGATTACGGCCCACTCCCTTTCACCAAGAGAAGGCCTGTGTCCACGGCAGGTGTCCAAAGGCAGTGGCAAATTTTTTGCCACTGCCTTTGGACACCTGCCGTGGCTACTAACTGCTGGCTGCTGCTGTAAAGAAGGGATCGATCGCTGAAAAGTCAGGGTGAAAAGGGTCAGCTCAATACATAATGTCTACTCGTAGTAGAACTAGCAGAGACTTCTTCTCTTGGTTCTGTCGTAGAACCATCGGTACCGCTCTCGTTGGCAATAAAATCACTTGCGGTTTTCTTGTACAGACGCTAGCACAACAAGCTACTACACTCTGTCCAATTTCATTAATAGATTTTCAACTTTATCGCTAGAGTATAAGGTTCAAAGTTGATTGGGAAATTTTGACAGGTTCGGGTAGCTTGATGTGCTGGCATCTGTACATACCTATGGTCGATTATTTGATATTTATGATAGCCATCTAACACTAGACAGTGTTGATGACCCTCACCTTACACAAAAGAAATTAGAAGACAAAAAATGTCCCACATTTTTTACATTCTTACAATACAATAAAATAATAAGTACGTAAGTATTCCATGTCGAATTGTTTTGGACAATGGCGAAATAATGAACTATTGACGGGTCAACAAAAAAAAAAACTATTAATCGGTGACTTAAAGATCGCTAATATCATAATGTCTTGAGAATACCTAACTTAAGATGACGTATTGATAAGATTATAATGTATTGAGTGGTAGAAGATCTTTAGTAGTGTCTTTATTCAAACTAGTCTTCAGCGAAACTTTTTGGTACATTCGTTTTTATAAAATCTAAAATCATCGATATAGTATTGATGATTTTTTCATTAGATTTGTGAAACACAAATTACTTCCATCCCGCGCCGCATGTCACCTGCACACTTTTTCAGAAATCATCAACAAAAGTTACATTAGTTCCACTATCGGTCAAGAGATGGCGCTGACATAAAACTGCAATATTCTTCACCGCAGTGCACAGTGTTAAAATTCTCTGATGAATATAGGCCTCACCGATGAAAATTTAAAAACATATGATGGTACGGAACCCTCGGTGCGCGAGTCCGACTCGCTCTTGCCCGATTTTTTTATGACCGCGTCAGTGAGCGAAGTTCCCGCACCTGAATTTTAAGCCAAAGACATTTGAGCTTTTTGCTTTGAAGAAGATGCATCTCATACCTAAACCACTAAACATGTTTCAGTACATAAAATAATAATAATAATACCTACCTAATCAAATCACCGACACATCCTCATAGAAGATAATGAGACAGTATTATCGACAGTACCTAATCTTCAATAGTAATCGCGAAATGATTGCGAATAAATAATCCCCACGAAGTCTTGTACACAATGACATAAGTCCTCGGCTTTAACAAAAGACGATCAATCACCATGACAAGATGCATTTGTATGATACAATAATCGGAATTCAATCTTCTATTCACAGCAGCATTGAGTACTGTAGCAATATTGCGAGGCTGGGATGGATTGGTCAATTTAATTTAAGAAAAGACAAATACAGATATATTATTTTCAAATGATTCTGGAAAAAATATTATAGTTCTCTGTAACTGCGATGTATTGAAACACCATTGCGAGCGGGTGTATGTCAAATCGTTCAGGCGTTCCAGCCAAACAGGGTTTAGTTTATAGTCCTATGTTTAGTTTATAGTCTCGCTAGTTTTTTACTGTGTTTTGTGAACTGTGCTATGTGCGAGTTTTGTGAATACTAATATATAGTATCTACTGGTATATCGAACAGATCTAAAGACTTGAAACCATGGATCGGAAGAATGTCAGTAAGACAGTCCTGTGCAGACGAAAAGCTGATATCCAGACAGGATGTACGTTAGGTAGATAGAAGCCTATATCGAAAACAGAATGGGTTTGAATCTAACGGCTTCTAACAGTTGTAGGTATCTGTATTGCAACTCTGAAAGTGTCCAATAACGTTTAAAAAACACCTATCAACATAAACAAGCAAACATTTCATAAATTATTTTTAGAAAATGATGTAAATTTTTATTAAAATTGACGAATATAATGGATTTCTTTTGTTCACCTACAGGTTTCTTTGCTATATTTGTGTGACATTATGCAGGAATGTGACACGAAATTGGACAATGCTTATTATATATATTGATTTATTTGAAGATTTTGTTTTGAATGTTATCTTGAAGTATTCACATGGTGTTTTCACTTTCTTTACAAATCATATTAATTTGTAGAATATAAGGTTTTGTTTATTTATTTAATAGATGTATAAATAAACCTTTACTATCTGATATTCCGACTGAGATTTTAATTGCTTTAAAACTTGTAAGGATTTGGTAGCTATTAATAAAGGGTCTAAATAGGTCACCCCTTTCCCAGCTGGTGGTCTCATAAAAAAGGACTTGGTTAATTACTCCAAGGGAAAGGGAATGTTTGTGTTTGTCACAGTAAATTATTGTCTGCAAATAACAACAAATTCAGGACACCGATACAACGTCCACTTTATTTGTCCGTAGTGGTCTTAGGCATTATTTTTCTTAGAATGTCGATGGAAATATATATTGTGGCAGCACAGAACTTAGCTACGATAATTAAATTAGGTATCAGTAGCGCGAATAATTAGGTTCCTTTGAACGAAATTAGGCTACACATAACCATTGTCCATTTATTCATCACCAAACTAAACATTCATGTCGTAACTAGTTTTTTGTAATTAGTGCCATTTTAACCCTTTAATTGGCAGAGTAATCATAATAATAAAATTTTGTTTTTGCCACCATGAGTAAATTTTCAGTATACTCGCTTACAAATTTAGTTTTTATCAACGTCCAGCCAGCTTCACTCTGCCAATTTAAGGGTATAGGATGTACCCTGGTTTTATGTAACTTTTCATTTAAAATATGAACTGGCGCTAACGCCCCCACATATCCTGACAGTACTATTGTCAGGATATGTGGGGGCGTTAAATAATAATTAAATATTATATTTATTCCATTTATTCCAAAGAATCGTGTTAGGTTCTACGCGCCTATTAAATCCCTGTGTTTTTTTCGAATCAGAAACCTATTAAAAATAATTTGAAACAATTCTAAATTCACTTGAATGCAACCAGAGTTATTTTTCTGCGAGTCTGCACGACTTATGGGCGCCTTTTGCAGACAACCTTTACAGTACCTAGATAGAGACTTAGATTAATTCTACAAATTATATATTTAAGTATAACTAAAACTATACAGAAACTAGAAAATAGCGTCGAAAAACTCATCCGCATCGCTGTCGACTGGTAATGTACCCAAGAGACTGGCGGCATTACCACGTTGTATGGCGATGCTTAGCCTCTGGCCAAGGTAAAAGCCAGCCCTTGGGTCACAGGAAGTGTCAACCAGCCGTTTCGAAATATCTTTAAAAAGACCATGAGCACTCGGACCCCACGGCCCGAGGGTTTCAACCCCAAACGGCTCGAAAATATAATTTCCGATGAGGTTATTATATTTTCGCCGCTTGAGGTTCTCCGCAATATTCTACATATATATTAGAGATCGAAGGATCGTGAGTCGTAACCTCGTACACCACTTTCTCTAGATCCCGAGGCTCATAAAAGATATTTTGCACAGTATGTACTTGTGATTAATTTATCTTTTAATGGCCATTGTAATGGACCGGAACATTAAAATCGTTCTAAAATATAAATTGTTATTGATGCTATAAATCTTTATAGGATCGAGACGTGATGGATGTCGTCTATTGTGACAAGTCAAATAAAAGCTGCTATGTACCTACCTTTTTTTCCAAAGTTCTTTGAATATTCCAAATAGCATCCTCCTGCCGTAACTCGATTTTAGTGTTAAAAATAGTCGGTAAGGATCATAGCTTACTTTTTCATGCTTGGAAAAATTTAATGAATTTTTCCTTCGCCCTGGAGCGACCGGACTGGAAGAACTGTCAGACTTTTACTGACTAAAACCTCACGATGCTCTTCAGCTACCTCTGGTCGGGTCGCTGGAGTGCTTATGTACAGACGCCAGCACATCAAGCTATAAATCAAAAATCTATATCTATCTGTCAAATTTCTTTAATAGATTTTCAACTTTAAAGCATAAGGTTCAAAGTTGATTGGAATAATTTGACAGTTTCGGGTAGCTTGATGTGCTGTACGATGCTGGCTCCTCCTAGAGCTAAAGAAATAAAAAATTTAACCAAAAAATGTGATCTATATGAATCGATGACTTAAATTACAGAGACTATATAAATAAAAAAAAATGTGGGGAAAATTACCTAAATTGTAAACAAAATCTTAATTTGTACTAAAATCTGTTATCCTATGAATTCTAAGACTATGCGTAACAATCTCCGTCATGCGTGCATTGATCCGTGACAGTTGAGACGTTGCTTTCACGGTGGATGACGTACCTACAATCGAACATAACACTGTGTTGTGTGTTGCGCCCGCGCAGTCGCGTGTCATTGTCGTATCCGTGTAATAGCATTCGTGTTTTGCTCATGTTTTACATTTACCGCATTTATGGGGCTTACTCGAAACGTAAATAGATTTTATACGGAGTCAGATGATGAATGATTACATTATTGAAATCTTAATTTAGACTTGTAAAGAAATATATGATAAAGATAAAAAAAATATGATTTTATATTATTTATAAATTTAAAATTTATAAATCAGACCAAAGTAAATCCATAAGTTGTTAGTGGTTAGAAAAACTGATTGAGGTTTTATTAATTTTTTAGAAGACGTGTAAATTACTATGGTTATGAATTAAACAGAAATGAATATTTTAATTGTTAACTTCCTACAATAAGTAAGTATGGTTACTCCCAAAAGGGAAGCAAGACCGTAATCATTCGTTCTGAATAAACCGCTAATAAAGAAGGGTCCCAAAGTTAAATGATTTCCCTCCGGAATAACGTATCTATAAGTAGACATTCTATATTTTCCATTCGAAGGAAAAGGCTAGCATTAAAGTGTTCGACAAGATATACGCACGTAGAATATGTTCCGAAATACACGACGGACATGCTAACTTCAATCCCCTACTGATAAGTCAATTTGTGACCACCTTTATTTTAAGTATTTACTTTCTAAGCAAATAAATAATTATGATTATGATTCTGCCATAAGATAACATTCAATAAGCATTAGAAAAGTCTCCAAAGATTTAAAGATTGTTCTCGTAAAAAAAAAAATTTTTTTTGTTTACTAGCTGACCTTTGTACCGCCTCAGAATCAATAAGAACGAATGTATATGATCATTAATTATCTTCATAATTTTTTTTTATTGGTCCCATGTTTTAATAGATATTCGGGGCGGAGACAAAGCGAATAAATCAAATATCATATAATACGGTCCAGCCGTTCAAGGTTATAAATGGTGTATCTAACCCGACTTTGTTTTATTTATATAGATTATGGAAAATATAGGGTTTGTACTATATGATTAGGGACTTACAAAGTATGCTTTATTAATTACATGGTGAACCGTAGGTATATACACGAATTGTTGGGAGAAGTGCTGCTCTCCTAGCGAGATGAGATCACTGAGTACCTAATCGGTATTTACAATTATCTTACATGTCTGCATCTCTCATATCGTCATGACCTTTATGGGAATAGCTAATGCCATGCCGTGCTAAAATATTAGCCAGTAAGGTGCAAATACCCAAAGTCATATACATAAATCTTTCTTTACTTCAATATTAGATTACAGGCACTGGTTAATATTATATTTTTAATAATTATATTATATTATATTATTAGTCAGTGATGTCCCACTGCAGGACAAAGGCTTCCCTACTCTGTTTCCACTTCTCTCTGTTCAAAGCTACTTAGGGCCAGTTCTTGTTGAAGGAGTCCAGCTCATGCCGCCATCTGCGTCTGGGCCTGCCGCGGTGTCGCTTGCCACTAAGAGGGACCCATTGGGTCGTAAAGGCCCATTGGTCGTCTGACATACGGCAGATGTGTCCAGCTCAGTTCCATTGGTTAATATAATGCACAAGTTTAAATAGAGTAAGGTGTCTGAGATAAGAGGGTTTTGAGTTACGGATCAGTGGCTCTCTTAGATAGGACATGTTAATTTACAATATAATAAAAGTTTAAAATCGGAACCTACAAAATTAGGACAAATTAAATAAAAATATAAATTGTTTTTGGAGCGCAGTGTGGTGTTGCGAATCTGGTCTGTCAATTTGACGCCTCCACAAACAGATCACTGACGTTACTCAAAAGGCCGCTAAGGTGAAGTGGGACAGGGCTGGCTACGTCTGCTGTATGTCCAATAAGCTGTGAGCCAAAATAACCACCACGTGGAGCCCTGACACAGCTAGAAGGCATCGCGGTAGACTCTGTAGAAGATGGCGGGACGAGCTGGACAAAACAAAAGACCAATGGTCCATTTTAGCCCTGGATCGAAAGAGCTGGAAGTCATGGGGAGAGGATTTTGTCTAGCAGTGGGATGATGCAGGCTGACAGCAACAGTAACAGACTGTTTTTGATACTCATAAAACTAAAAACGTTTATAAATTAAAGTATCGACACTATTTTCACTATTTTATAGATATCTGATACAAAAAATTAAAGACTAGTGGACCTATATGAAGAGCAGGGTGTAAAGTTCGCTCATAATCCATAGAAAAGGGAGGATCCTCAGACCACACGGGTGTCGTGTCTAGTGGGCAACTGCCCAACGATTGATATGGGGACGTTGTATATAGGGTGGATTTTTGAGACGGGGCAGTTAGCTTTTATCTGCATTCGCAGATTTTGAAAAAAAATTACAGTCAGCAAGAATATGGGCAATTTTCATAAAAACTTTTTTGATTCTAATCGATCCTGCTCCAATAAGGATTACCTATATACATCTATCGGACCAACTGAGGTTTGAGTACTATAAAAGTCAGATACACAAAACTTCCCATACATTTCGTAGGAAATGAGAATCCAAATATTTTTTTTTATTGCGTAGACATGACTGCTACAACGAAAACTGGCCGGAAATAAACAAATAAAAACTTAAACTTCGAATTTCGAACGAATACAAGTCATTGTGTTATTTGCTCTGTAAACAAAATCTTGATAGTTTGATGCGGCTTCTAACATTCGCTGACAAAAAATATCTCAAATAACTTAGAACGTTTAGACTTGTAGTCCCGTAGATAATAACTACGAGACATAGTTTCCAAGAACTCACTAGATGGCGTTGAACTGACTACGTTACTAGGTGCCAAAGCCAAAACGCTTGGAAAAAAAAAACATTGCGTCACGTCACATACGCTCGTTGACTGACACTTTCGTTTGCTTTCGTTTTACGGTCCCAAAATTACATCAAAGTGAAATAATCAAAAGATTATGTGACGTTCCGACTTCCGTTCCTTGCAGTAACTTACCAAGTTCAGCGCCATCTATCCAACGACTAGAGAAGAGTTTTAAAAAAATCCCTCATTGAACATCAATGCTGTTGAAATAATAAATACATTACGTACTGTACCAAAAAAAAAATTGACAACGATAATTCTCATATTCTCCGATATTACAAGTAAACTCATGTTCATAAGACACTTAATTTCCTTGGAACAGTTAATGTCAATAGAGATGATGTTGCAAGTTTGCGTAGGCGCAAACATGTAAGACGTCATATCTTCATTACTTGAAGTGCTTACATATCTTAGTTTCAAAACGAAAGTCTGAGATAAGAGACATTTCTCGATTATTTATGTTATAAACATAATTTCCCACGTCTAGTAGGTACATGTTCGGAGGATATGTTTTCACCGGATATGGTGTGTTTGTCAAAAATTTCTTTTCCTTCGCATGTCTAATACAAACGTAGATGTAGACACTGCGGGATTACGGTCTTAGGGTTATTGCAAGTGTCGTAGAAAGCTGAAATATTATTCTAATAAAACAAGTAGGTATTTATTTCGCTTTTGTTTCTAAGGCACACAGAGAAGTTCAAACACTGTCACCCTTTACTACTTGAATAGATTCTACACGAATCTTAATTTGTGATATTAGGTAAATACGGTAGCATACGATATCTTTAAGGATGATGTTTAAAGTTACTTAATTCTCTATAGATATACCTACATCTACACCGTGCCTCGGAAAGCCGTTGGTCCCGGCTGTCATTCGTGGATCTTTGACTGTAGTTACGGGTAGTCGAAAATCTGACAACCAGTCTTACCAAGGAGTAACTGGGTTGTGGAGGTCAAATAAGCAGTCGCTCCATGTAAAATACTGGTATTTAGCTGTATCCGGTTAGACTGGAAGCCGACCCCAACATAGTTGGGAAAAGGCAGGCAGATGATGATGAAGATGAGTTTGTTCGTTTGAATGCGCTAATCTCTGGAATTAACGGGCAAATTTGAAAGATTATTTTTGCGTTTGATAACCCAATTCTTGAGGAAGGCGGAGAGAGCCGAGCAAAAAGAAAAAGTCAGAAAGAACGCTACGCGAAAACGAAATAATAGCGCGGGCAGGCGATGTGATGCGACGAGGGTTGGAGGAACAAGAATATTCATGCGGCCGAAGTCGCGGGCAAAAGCTAGTCTCCTCTGTGGGAACGTTATAGGCTGATTATGTACACGACCATTTTATATACAAAAAAAACCTCAACATTCCAATATCATAGTAATCTCACACACACTTCCTCCGCTCAGATCAAAGCGCGTTTGATGAAATTTTTTCAAGCTCGTCGAGAGGAAGTGAAACCTCCGCGCATGTCGCATGTCGGTCGGCAAGGTCGCGAGTAGGATGCTCGCAAGTGGGCTGTTGTCACTGCCAGATACATGTATGTACGTATGGTGGTGTACGCGCGGTGACAGTGCGAGCTTTGATCTGAGTGAGTTTTTTTTTAATCGCCGGATTTGCCATGGATTTGATGGCAAGATGTGATGTGGCTGGATGTGAGAGCAGTGGTGGCCAAGTGGTAACGGCCGCGACTTACGAGTTGTAAGTAGGTCGTAGGTTCGAACCCAGACGAGCGCTTTACTTTGTGTAAATTATCACCACTGCTCTCAAAACGGTGAAGGAAAACATCGTGAGGAAACCGGCATGTCCTAGAACCAAAAATTCGAAGGCATGTGACATCTGCCAATCCGCACTGGGCCCGCGTGGTGGATTACGGCCCACTCCCTCTCACCGAGAGGAGGCCTGTGTCCCAGCAGTGGGAACATTATAGGCTGATTATGGTGATGGCAAGCAGACAATCGAGAAGGAAGGATGTTGTACCGTTCATTTAGAATACAGAATAAAAAATATCTAGTTTTCTATAACGTGTATGAGGACAATAATTATCCTTAGACAGGACTCTTCTGTACCCTACATAATGGTGCAGTTGCTATGCCGCAGTTGCTATGCCGCAGTTGCTATGCCGCAGTTGCTATGCCGCAGTTGCTATGCCGCAGTTGCTATGCCGCAGTTGATATGCCGCAGTTGCTATGCCGCAGTTGCTATGCCGCAATTGCATTGATTGACTGGTTGAATGACTTTTGATTTAGATTTTTTTGATGCAGTCTCTCAGTCAATGATCCAATGGTTGGTGGTGGGTTGTTTGTTCTAATAGGAAGTATGGACGTAGACAAAAAAAACACGTATTGAGACATGAATAACAGCTAAAATTTAAACTGAATGTGTGTACTAGAAAAAAACGAAAAATTATTTCTAGAATTGTCCACAGAAACATCATTTCACCCTGATGATATCTCCTAAACTACAACGTCCTTATGAACACAATGATCCACAGCAACCAGAATGAAAAAAAATATTTTTAAGCCCCGCACTCTCTTCCATCGCACGTGTCACGTCTCTGACTGCGCGTGCGCGCGTCGCGTGCCCATCGCCCCGGATGCGACACATGCTTTTCTAGGAGACCACGCTATTTATCCTGCTACTACCTATCAAGTGCTATTACACTTATTTCTTTATGTTCATCGTTATTTACAAATCACTGCCAGTTTATTGCTCGAGTTTCGAGCTCAATCAGTCTCGAGTGCCAACTCGTAAATAGGACGAAAAGATAATCTTAAAAGATTTATTTACTTCTAATGATTCTGTCATCTTCCGAACTTCTTGTTTCAATTTCTGATTATTCAACTGCTTCGATACGAAATGACGTGTTTAAAATGTCAATTAGCTACATAATAGGTATACGTATAATGTTCCCACTGCTGGGACACAGACCTCTTCTCGGTGTGAGGGAGTGAACCATTACCTATCCACCAGTATGGGCTGGTAGATGACACATGTCTTCGATTTTCTTGGTGATAGGACATTCCGGTTTCCTCACGATGTTAGTCTTCACCGTTTTGTGAGCAGTCGAGATGAAATAGTTTTCACAAAGTAAAGACGGCAAAGACGGCACGGTTGGCGCAGTGGTTAAGCGATTGACTGCTGCGCTGCGTGTCGCGGGTTCGATTCCCGCACGGAACAAATATTTGTATGGCCTACAAGTAGTTGTTCCGGGTCTGGCTGTTTGTGTATGTGAGTTTAAATGTTTGTAAACGCACCCACGATACAGGAGAAATTCCTAGTGTGGGGCAAAGTTTAAAAAAAGAAAAAAAAAAAAAAAAAAAAAAAAAAAAAAAAAAGCGCCTGCCTGGGCCACCACTACTCGTAATCGAAATATCAATTAAACAGGACAAAATGAATATAAATATTCAAGTTTAACAATAGGATTGCCCCTTAATTCATGGGATTTCAACATAACTGGCCAAATTGTGGGTGTACCTACTAAGTACACCACTGCCAATCCCTATCGCGAATACATGCATGATGTTAACTTATGCTACACACGACAAAATAAATGTATTTAATCTGCATTCGCGACTTATTAGCCAAAAATGTAAACAAATATAAGTTTATGGAAAAATAACTTTAATTTATACACAACTAGCTTCTGCCCGCGACTTCGTCCGCGTGAAATTTCACCCTCTTAGGGGTGGAATTTCGAAAAGCCCTTTCTTAGTGGATACCTACTCTTCACAAAGAACACACCCTCCAAATTTCATGTCTCTAGGACCAGCGGTTTAGACTGTGCGTTGATATATCAACAATCAGTCAGTTTACCATTTTATATATATAGATAAAGTTCAGTTTACGCTACAACTTCAAACATTTTCTTTTTTCTAGAGCGCCAGTCACTCTGAAATGAACTTAATTACCATTTAAATAAAGTTGATATTTGTTTAACTTGAAATAACATTTGAAACATTTTGAATAGACTTTAGATACTCTCATTCCAGTCCATAATTAAATCAAGTATATTCAGTACAAAATTATTAATTACACCAATCAGTCAGACTAGTTTGTTTTCTAATTATTGCCCAATAAAAAAAAAACTATTGGCCAGCGCGACATCTATAGAACCCAATCCATCAAAAACTCGACCACATCAAGGCCTCAGAACATGTTTGCTTTTTAAGCATAATTGTAGACTAAGTAGGTTTACTATCTCGTACTAAATGTACAAACAGATTGAGCAGTAAAATTGAAACATGTCCAATTTGATGTTGATCACTTACAGGCCACCGTGGAACTGGTGTAATCACACATCAGGTCCAGTTGAAAACCAGCGTCAGGCACTAGTTGTCTGGTATTTTTGCTAAACTGGGCTTTTTTTGGCGCAGCCGTGAGGCACACATTCCTGCTAATTTCTTACATCGGACTTTGCACTTTTTATTTTTATCCTTTTTATTTTTATCTTCTGATGTACGACTATTATCTGACTATCTGGTGTATTGTGTGTCTTTTAGTCTGTGCTAAATAAATGTAGGTATTTTCTTTCTTTCTTCTATAAATTAGTTCTTAGTTTGTTATGGAGTAGGAGGTAAAAAGTAAGGACCGTTCTGTCTAGATACTTGAATAACATAAGCATATAATCAGCCCCTGCTGGTACACAGGCCTCTGTGAGAGGAACTTGGCCGTAATCTACAACGCGGGCCCAGTGTGGGTTAGATGATTTCACATGTCTTCGAATTTTTGGTTCTAGAATATGCCATTTTCCTCACGACTCTGTTTGTTTGGATACTAGAGTGCAGTGGCGAAAGTTCCATACAACTCGATTCCTACCGGCTTCCTTTTGAAAAATGGCACAGTCAGTATTCTATACACAAATTATATAATCATACTAAAGATATCTACTCCGGCTTACCTCTTACAAAAATTTACCCTTCGCTACTGCTAGAGTGTACGTTCTAAATCAATATTTGTATAAAATATGACGACTAAAAGAGATATACCTTACATTTAATTCCCGACCTAAGAATTATCACCACAATCTGACAGTTGTCCCTACTCGAGATGTGTTTTTACCCGTCGAAAAAATAAAATATTTGACAATCCGAAACTTGGGCACTCCGAAATAACGAACTACTTTCGGTCGTACCCGTATCTTCGTTGACGGACTTAGGGAGTAGGCCCCCAGATTTGTTCTTAGCTTCTGGGATTATCTCGAATTCTTCCAAATAGTAAATTCTTGCAACTTGTTAGGTAAGGCTTTCATGTTTATTAGTACCGGTCCGAAATACAATAAAAAAAAAACTCATACTTGAATTTTAAATATTACTCATTCGTTAATACTGAGTATGTGAGCGTAGTGATGAAAGTATCAAAAATTTATCGTTCAAGCTTCACAACCCATGATTGAATTCTTGATTGAATTCTATATTTTATTCGACTCGACAGACCTAAATAAACAGTGAATAATCGTATGGAATTAAATCTTCAATATTTATTTGAAGTAATGTGAAAAATGGCTCGAATGATAACGTGCGGTCCTATATTAATAATTTTGACAGAAAATAAAAAATAATAAGGTGTCTGAAAATGAACCCTGACGGCAAAAACGTGAGAATAATTACTGCGTGCCTTAATTAAATCAAAAATTGGTATTCAAATAATATTTGAGTTATGATAGGGAAACATTCCAATCGTCTTGCTTTACTTGATGTGAAAAATCTTATTCTTTTTGGTTAATGGCACTTTTAGTTTTGTAAAACAATTCCTCATAGAGAATTTAGAGCGTTTAAAAGTTAGTAAGGAAATTTTTTACGCACTGTCGGATTATTTTATTATTTTATTAAAAAAGAAACAATATGTATATCTGTCGGATTAACACAAAACTAATACTTACTTAAAACAAAAAAAAAACTATTTGCTCCAGGGTTTTTCAAAAATCAACTCCTAACGGAGTCATTATCATCTGCCTAGCCTTTTCCCAACTATGTTGGGGTCGGCTTCCAGTGTAACCGGATGCAGCTGAATACCAGTAATTTACATAGAGCGACTGCCTATCTGACCTCCACAACCCAATTACTAGGTAATGCGATACCCCTTGGTAAGACTAGTTGTCAGACGTTTGGGCTTCTGACGACCCGTAACGACTGACAAAGATCCACAAATGACAGCCGGGACCAACGGCTTAACGTGCTTTCCGAGGCACGGAGAGGTTTTGATATGTAAAGATGGTCATCCATCCACGGACCAACCGCGGCAAGCGTAGCTTAACCTAATCAATCGACCCGTGCGGCTCTTATTACTTAGCAAGCCTCTCATATCTCCTCACAGAGTGGCAAAGGGTAATTAAAGTTTAAGGAATGGATTTTACTACTTGCTTCAATTAACTCGAAAACGGATATAATCGTAAATATTGTTTAAGTCTTAGGGTATGCGCGCACTACGAAAATAAATCGTTGCGAAGGAAATTCGTCATTCTGTAGACAATACTAATATACTAGAGTCCGCGCACTGCGGAAAAAAATCGCATGAGAATTCGCTTGAAAAATTTTCGTGTTTGCGATTTTATAACTAAATCGCAACGATTAAAATCGTAGTGCGCGCATGGCCTTTCAAGGAGGGGCTGATATTTTGTTTTGAGGAAAGTACTAAATCTACGCGGACGAAGTCGCGGGCAAAGTGCTAGTTTTATACAAGCAGATTTATAGTCAACCTCGCTTTACCACTTTTGACAACAATTCCCTCTAGTATAAAACGTTACTAAGGTAGAAACGATGTCACATAGATAAATAAACCTTGTCGTTTTATGACGTGCAAGTGAAATTCAACCTTAAGGTAGTGAATCAATTACGAGATCGACTATACATAGGTAGATAAAAACAACTTGGTCTTGGTCTTGCCATCATACGACGTGTACAGTCACGAGCAAAAGTATGTATACACTTGGCTTTATCCAAAGGCGATTTTCTCCTTTATTTTTGAATGAAATTTTACATTAGTAGGAACATAGTATTTTCGATCCCATAGGTATATGTAAAGTGTCGTATTTGAACGTTGCATTTGTTATTTCGTGAAAAAATCGTAATTTAAAATCGCCAAGTGTTGACATATTGGTGCTCGTGACTGTACACTGTACATACCTAACCTTCGTCACATGCACACATGTTTTACATAAGCTAAACTTTCTTACAAAACTGTCTATCCTGCCATTAACAAATCCAAGCCAGTAGGTAGCTATACAGTCAATATACATATACCTATACGATTCAAGAGATAAAAGAAGTCGAAATAAGTAGGTTATCATGGTAGAACATAACGTTAAGGGGGAAGCGATGGCCCGCGAAACTTGGCTTGAATTTTAATTTGGCGGGCTACCCTTTAGCTTCCCACTTAAAGGATCTCCTCAAAAGATAACACAAAAGGATCACTGTCAAGTGGCCAGAAATGCGAACGATTTTCATTTGTCCTTGAAGCTGCGCCCCAAGAATACGGCAGAATAAGCATAAAGCCGTAATAAACTTAGAAGTGAGCAAAGTCAAGTGTATAGTACGACACACAATAGAGAAACTGAACAGAATGACGCAAAAGGCTTACTCCGGGACTTGAATGGGAAAACGGAACCCGGAAAAAATTGCCGAGATTCCCTTCACGGACTACGTAATAACGCCATTCGGCAGCAATTAGCAATTTAGGGATACAATTATTTTTGAATTTCCTTTTAAAGTGAGTTCAATGTGGGTTGGAGGAGTCCTGTGTCCCAGGAGTGGGAAAAGTTATAGGCTGATTATGCTATGCTAACTTTTTAACTGCCTCGTTGGTCTCGTGGTTGCAAGCGCGACTGCTGTGCGTGTGGTCCTGGGTTCGATTCCCAGGCCGGACAAAGTGTTATTGGGTTTTGGGAAAGCACGTAAAGCCTTTGGTCCTGCATCTGATCTCTTCGGTCGTGTCGGATTGCCGTCCCACCGGACTATGATAGTAAAGGAACAGAGAGTGCAACTGTGTTTACGCACACACTTGTGCACTATAATATCTCCTGCGTACCTGGCTAATCTGCGTTGAGATTAGCCACCGTGACCGAAATCGGTCGGGAGACTGTATGCTATGCTATGTGAGTTAAACTATTTATTTTATCATCATCGTTTCAAACTAATAACCTCCACTGTTGGACATAGGCCTCACCTAAGAACCGCCACTTCGACGTATTTCTGCGACCTTCACCAGGTCACAGAAATATTTCCGTCAGTGAAAACAGAAGACGAACAAGCAGGGGATCGAGGAGGGGGTTGGAGGGGGGGTTCAGGGGATCATATCGGAATAACTCACCAAAAGTAGCGACTATTGCAATTTCAAGAACGTTAGGTAGTAACATCTCACTTGTTTGCAAATACCAATTTACTTCTATGAGACCGATGGTCAAGGAGATAATTTTACCAGTCTTGAGCGTAGTGATCAATACTCCTGCCATCTCTTTTTGAGAAGAGATCCTGCAGTGAGACAATATTAGGCTGGTATTATTAAGATATTTATATTGCAATAACGATAATGACAAATGAATATAATTACCTATTAAGATGAATATGAAGAGTGAACCTTCCGTATCCATCTATCTCATGGTAAACCCGAGTCCCAAGTATCATCGACTGTATTGCAGAATATAAAGATGACTTGCCTTGAAACTGCCTATACCATTTGAATAGGTAATATTTGGAAAGTTTGCGGATCTTACTTTAATTCCCACGTCTATGAACGAAAGAATTTCGAGTGCCAATACTTTTAGAATTACGCAACGCTCAATATTTGACCTAGAGGAAAGGATCTGTAATTGATGTCAACGACTAGCTAATTATTATTCAAGAAAAAAGGGGCTCGTTTAATTAGAGAGTCACCAAGTAACAAGCTAAAACATACTGAAACATGGCAATCAGATTTGACGACAAAATAGTGTAAGAATCAGCGGGATAGTTGCTTAACATACTAACAGTAGGAACGGCTTTCATTTTGACAGTTCATCAACAATCGTTATTTAGGTACGGAGTTGAGCAAATTTTTCGAACTTATGAAGCAAAGTGATTAAGATTGTGATTGATGTTACGCAATTAAGATGCAGATAGAAGAATTAAAAAAAACTGAGAAACAGCATCTTCTGTGAAACTCTAGAAAAAAAACCTTGATAAATACTTACAAATAGGTAACATGGATGTTATCTGAAATAGGTACGAATAAATACTTTTTTTTTTGTGGTTGGGAAATCATCAATGACCCCTCCCGCTCTGGGTGTAGCGGAAGGGTGTGTCAGACTCTTACTGACTAAAACCCACTGTTCCGGGGCAGCGGTAACCCTTTCGGACAATCCCGCTGACACGAATAAATACTGTACAAAAGACTGTAAAAAGACTTGACAAGTACGAATAAATACTTGTCCAGTCTTATTACATTTTAGGTATAATTGGCTAGTCTAGGCACAACAAATTGCTTTACATTATACATCTGAAAAAATCATGATCAAGAATTACCTTGGTACAGGAATTTACCAAATGGAACCAATAAATCGTGAAGAACCAAACCAATATGTTCGCTGAAAAACAGCCACTATAGGGAAAAGTATCATTAAAATCATTTAAAAAACAAGACAAATTATGTTAAATAAATCTATGATTGCTGCCAGATATTACAATACTTCCTGTAATCCGTCGGAATTTCGTCGGTCATATAGAATGCTACACCTTGCGTGAGCGCATGAGTAAACACGATTCATTGCAAACCTCAAGAATTTCTTACTTTAAAAGAAAACTACTCATTTCCCTTTGTGTTTTACACAACTTTTTAATGGCTACAAATCATTGGTACATCTGTAATTACATTTATGAAGGCTGATAAACATTATTTGAATCCAGTAGATTGGATCAGTAGGTGGACACTGAATGGTGGACTGGATTGAAAAGTGTTTATCTTGGTCCAGTTTCGATACAGTGAAATTGGATTCCAGCGCTGGCATGAAATACACCCGTATTTCTTGCAATACTCCAGTTATTCATGCCAGCGCTGGAATCCAAATTTAAATCAGCCTGCATCTTTTGTCTTTCCCAAAAAGGGGTTAGCATATTTATTCCCACTGCTGGGGCACAGGTCAAATGGAGTTAATTTCAGCCTTATGTTGGTTGAAGAAACCCTAAGATTTTCTGGCGCTGCTGTCCGTGACAGGTGAATACTTCAGAGTATTGGTAAACTTTTAGCCCCATATCGAAAGTTTCTTAATCAATGGGTAAGCACAGTGAAAATTGGCTGAAGACTTGTTAATTGGTAAAGTTGTGAAACTTAAATGAATTCTGTGAACTTCGTTGTATCTGTGCGGATGCTACATGCATAAACAGCGGTTGTAAAGCACAAAGATGCTTTATTGTCACCACTGCTCTCAAAACGGTGAAGGAAAACATCATGAGGAAACCGGCATGTCGTAAAACCATTCGAAGATATGTGACATCCACCTTCCCGCAATGGGCCCGCGTGGTGGACAACAGCCTACTCCTCTCATAAAGAGGAGGCCTGTGTCCCAGTAGTGTGAACAGCTGCGCCCCGCGAGCTACTCGAAGACACTACACTCGAAGAGGTTCTTTAAAAGCATAACATAACATATTCGTACTAACCTCTTCGAGTGTAGTGTCTTCGAGTAGCTCGCGGGGCGCAGCTAGTACTGTATACATCGTGTATACAGTACTAGCTGCGCCCCGCGGTTTCACCGGCGTAAATGTCGATCCCGGGGGAATATCGGGATAAAAAGATGCCTATATATGTTAATCCAGGGTGTCAGCTACCTCCATACAAAATTTTATCAAAATCGGCCCAGCCGTTTGAGCGTGAAGAAGTAACAAACATATAAACACACACACGCACAGTCACAAACTTTCGCCTTTATAATATTAGTGTGATGTGATATGAGCCGTGAGTGACAGCCATTTTAACATTGCTGATTGACAAATTGTTTCACTTCATCATGAGTCTACTTGTACAGACAGATAAGTACGATAGAAATAGAATGAGACTTTTACAGGACAAAATTTCACGCTAGCCATTAATTTTAACATGTCTTTTCAAAGCCGCTCATTTACCATAAACATCAATCACTATAGCCCGAGATCTTGAATACAGTCATAACTATCAGGTTTAAAATGTATAAATAAGCAATTGCAGTAACATTTAAGCAGGTAATGAAAATATTCTCCGTCAATATTATTTGAAATTAGTCTCAAATGGCATCAATTGAAAGTCATCTGGTTGGTTTTAAGAACTCATATAATATAGCAATAATCCTTCTTTTGCGCGAACATGGATCCACGCGAGATACAACGGCGTTTTAATTGTTACGGCATACAACCGGTTAAGAAAAATAATAAGACTTAAATAGATCAATTGACCCATTCATTAATTAATATAAAACTTTCGACTACGTCTTGATTTAATTTCCCAATACCAATTCATTAGGTGTCATTTTAAATCAGCCATAAAACAAACTGATCCGAAGTGATCCGTCAGTGAATCTCCACCTAGGATCCGGTTTATTAACGACGTTGATGCGACCAACTTTTGTTTTAGTACAAGCCTCGTGGCCGATATAAAGTGTTAGATGGATATCAGATGCCTTAACTGATAGAAGTACAGGCAAAGAACTTTCAACTTAAACTAGAGCAAGATAAGATGCATGTTACAATGTACACGTCGGAATTTCAAGTGACGATCCAAAGGCACAAGCAGTCGAAAGCCTCAACCAAGAATAAGTCATAACGAAAAGGAAGAAAGAAGACTTTTCTGTACACTAAGCTATTACAACAGATGCTACAATATTACCACAACTAAATAGAAGACTTATTGTACTTGCGAATGAGCCAACAGAGGTTAATGTACGCATTGATTTTGCATGAAAATGTCGCTTTGACAAATAGAAATTGAGTGAATAGATTATGGAAATGGAAAATTATGCTGTGTTCTGAAATAAGTGACAATAAACAATATACACGTTTAAAACGGTATTTATTTAAATAACAGATTGATGTAACGGTCATAAACGAAGTAAACCAATCGTATTGAATTACGAAGACAGTTTCAAGATTTGCATCGATAAAAAATTCAACACATGTCTTTAATATGGCGAAACGGAGTACGAAAAATGTCGGAACTTCAATGATATACAAAAAGATTGATGCACCTGAAGAAGTACGGGGAATTTTATTGACGAGCACTCAACCTAAATGTCCAATAGGCGATAAGGTACGCCTACAGCCTGATGGTGTTCAACAATCTTATGATTACCATCCCCGAAGACTTTATCACTAAAAGAATACAGAAGAGAGTTGATTGACAGAGCCACTTAAAAAATGTAAGGTCTCCCAAGTGCGGCTACTTTCCAACGTGTCAATAAGAGCTTTCGCTATCTGTGACCGAAACGCATGTTTTGTTTGTTTTGCTTATTTGAACATTCTTTTTTCTGGGCTCCTTTTGATATAACTTATGACGCGGTACTTTCGATAGATGTGTTAATTTGTTTGTACCTACTAACAAGGGCATGTCTTACCACACCTCTGTTTGTTCCGAACAATATTATGGATAGATTTCAAGACCGCAAACGAAATCGAGTTTTATTTTAGCAGATCTTCATTATTTGTTAGTCTACATTTAGACTTGTTTCTATAACCATGCACCTAGTTTTAGATATGTAGATGATCGAGATTACAAGCTAGAGCATCAATGAGTACAAGTATATATTCCAACCGTTCTTTTTCTCACGCAATACGAAGAATTGACAACGGTTCCTTACACATATATTGTGACACTGTTATTGCATTGTATTTATGGCGTGTAAAGCATGCACAAGTATAATCATGCTTCAGTACGATCACAAAACAAAGCAATAATAAATAATGATAATCATCATCATCATCATCACTTTAGCCGAAAGACGTCTTCTGCTGGACATAGACCTTCCCTCAAGCACCGCCACATCAATCGGCACACCCTCCCCCAAAATGTCAATATAATCAGTTACAAGGAAATTACAAGTTACTCAAATGAATTTGTATGGATGTCAACAATTTAAACCAAAACCAAATTATGGACCAAATTACTTGTAAGGTCAACCTTTAATCAAGCTCCCTACAGTGACCACCCAACGACAAACGTTGCGAAAACAAGAAATGATTTACAACAAAAACACTACACTTTCGTTTCACAGTTCGTAAAGCCAATAGCAATAATTAAAAACAATTTTCTCATTCAGCAAGCGTCAATATACGAATTAAAAAAATATAAAAATGTATGGCTATCTGAAATTGAATCAGCATCCACAGAACGAAAGATAAAAATTTACGACGTTAATTGACATTTTAAAAATTGAGAGCCGGCCATGATATTCGAGATGTATGCGTTCGGGGAATGGGACCGAAGGGAAAACTTATGTTGTGATAACTAATAATGGTGGTTGTCGCATAACTGATGGAGGTGAAGTGCACTCCGAATCCTCTGATGATTGTACATTTGTCAGGCAACGTTATTGACTTTTTTATCATACCAAAGAAGAAGTAGAAACATATCAATCCGCCAATAAACTCAGCTTATCGCAGTCCACTGCTGGACACAACACCCTGTCATCCGCCTTCCGCACCCAGTCTATAACATATCACACTACTATTATTGTCTATATATCAGTAAGAAATTTAAATAATACTTTTAAAGTAACAAGTACCCAGCCCACTTAAGTTTTGTATCGATGCACAAAGTCAGAAGATCTAATTAGATTGCCTCTGTTCAGTCTTAACAGCAAATATCTTCAATTATATTATTTCCTAATTCAATTAAACACCATGTTCACTAAATT
Organism: Oligia latruncula; assembly: GCA_948474745.1. Lineage (NCBI taxonomy): Eukaryota > Metazoa > Arthropoda > Insecta > Lepidoptera > Noctuidae > Oligia > Oligia latruncula. Next base: position 5,425,945 of record OX419693.1, on the reverse strand, counting down.
AGAATCCTAAATGTGTGTGGTAATAAAATAAAAGTATACAGAAAAGACATTCTAAACCTATAATTTTTTTATTATAGTAACTTGTTATCCTAAGCTTACTCTCCCACATTTTATGTCATAAATGTTAAATATTAATGACAGTAATGTGCGAATAAAACGCGTACGGATTACCGCCATTACAGTTTTAATCCCTGGCTTCGCAACGTAAAGAATACCTTTTACTTGTAAAAGAGCGTCGAAATTTTGTACGCTCGTTTCGTGCCGCTTTGTAATGTTTACAGATAATTTTGTAAAAGTTCAAATAATATGACAGGTGAGAATCAAAAGACTCCTAAACATCTGTTTGTTTAGTAGGGCTGGTTGCAGGGCTACCACAGAAGTTATACCAATACCAAAAAACAAATTGCGTGCAACATCATGTAATAAATGATCTGTCAACGCATTATCTGCTTCAGTGATCTGCAATAAATCAGTAGGTAATCAATTTGTTATTTTCTTCACTAACTAGTTATGGTTCAATATTTTCCTTTTCTACCCGTACAACTGTTAATTGAGCGTAGCACGCGAGATGCCAATCAATAAAGTGTATGGAATCTATAGCCTTTGAGGATTGAAGGAGTGGCAAAATTTCTTCTGGAGTAGAGCAGTTTTCAAAAAAAGATGACATATCTAATGAGTTCGCTGGCTACATCTCTAAAAAAAACATAACCAAATAATCATTATTAGGTAAAGAATGATACACATCACAAAACAGCCAACCATTCCCATAGCGAAGCAAAAATAATCTAACTTTATTAAAAAATGTGACGTCCAACCAACCCTAGTACCTTCGAAGCCGGACGACGCTTGCACTCAACACACTGACACACATTTTTGTAGCTGCGCGCAATTTTATTTATTTACACGTATTTAAGCATTCGGCGCTCGTCTCCGTCGATTAGCTTTATGTGATGAATTAGGAATCACTGAACCTGTTGTTTAGGAAGCGGTTTAGTCAAAGAATAAAAAGAATTCGTTTAAGATTATCTGTTTTATTCAAATTTTGTGGCATGGTAAAATCTCTAAATTCTAGCTCTTGTTTCTAATCTTTTCGATCTTCGCCAAGCCCAAAATCATTTACGATTTCATTTCCTTTTTATTTTTTAACACCTCCTAAGCAGTCTCCCTTGTTTCCTGTGCTCTTAGTTTTCAGTTTGTCGTGTGATCCACCCGAGTCCAATGAAATGCGTGAACGTGTGAACTACTTCGTCGATATCACAAACCCACTAGCCAAATGGCCTTGCGTATTATCGGTCCTATACATGATCAGTTTACGAGGGTAGCATCAAGTTCGCTGCGCACAATATTGGATATTTTCGGGGATATCACACGGAATATTCGAGGCATACCTATGTATTTCTCACGTTCGGCGCTCCGTAATGTATTAGATATCTCTTGACTTGTTTTTATGATACGGCATCAATATTGGGTATCTTTTTCCAAAGATTTATTGATATTAATATTGATTCTAGTTTTAAAGCTGTGTGGTCGTCGAATTTGTGGTGTATTTATGCTGTTCAATGCCCTCCGGGCGTGGTTTGGCTCACCTCGTTCGGCTGCCGAAGTAAGAGTTATGGACTAACAGTATATCGGTTTGTTATTAAAATGTGTCGTAAACCTCCTTGAGATCTAATTGATCGAATAAAAACCATCTTAAGTTAAACCTTAGTCTGTTAATGTCTAATATTATATTATTAGACATTTTGGTTTTGCAGACCTACGTTAGCCTGTACTGTCCCACTGCTGGGCAAAAGCCTATGATATATGTATAAAATATTCTGCAAAGGTCTTCGCAATGTCTTTAAAGCCTTAAAATAAAATTTTGAAACTTGTAAATTTATGAACGAAAATTAGCACCACCTGAGCCCTAACATTAAATAAATTAAACTTTCGATTATAGCCTATTCCGAGTCTTTACAAGCTATATAAGTTTATACCTACTAATCATTATAAACGTGCTTCAACTTAATCAATAGTTCGATTAAATGTATCCGCCAGTAAAAATTGCGATCCCATTACACATAACCAGTTCGAAGGTATTCACAACAAAATCATTCACTTTCTCTTAGGAAATCTCTCTATAGTTGTACCTATCGTGTTTTAAAATTGGGTGGTAATCATTATTTTGATTTATCGATAGCGTAACGTTTTGAACGCGGACCATTTTTGGAGTAGAGAAGAGTTAATCTTGTTTCTGAATTATGAGAAGAAAAAGTGAAACAGTTTTGTTGCTACTCGGAGTTTTTGATACGAATATCAGCGTGGTTTGCCTCTCTATCTGTTTAGAAACCAACAGAAGAAAGTGAACTCGTTACATCATTAGACTTATATAAAGCATTTTCAAAACTAACAACGTTTTGTTACTTTACCTTAGCATCACCTTATTTGGTTCTTTATATAAACTAATAGAGAAAATATTTGATTTTTTGTATGTTTGTTTGTTACGCTTTCACGCTAAAACGGCTGAACGGATTGGAATGAAATTCGGCCCACAAATAGACTATGACCTGGGTAAGGACATATGCCAATTTTTATCCTGGATTACAAATTAATTCTTGGGCAACAGCTAGTTAAAAATCGTTTAGATAGTAACAGCTGGATTTCTACTATATTTTTTTATTTCCGTAGTATAGTAACCGTAACCGTAAGAGCAGTGGTCTCCCAGTGGTAACGGCCGCGACTTACGAGTTGTAGGTCGTAGGTTCGAACCCAGACAGGTGCTTTACTTTGTCTAAATTATTTCATCACCTCTGCTCTCAAAACGGTGAAGGAATACCTACATCGTGAGGAAACCGGCATGTCCTAGAACCCAAAATTCGAAGACATGTGACATCTGACCCGTACTGGGCCCGCGTGGTGGATTACGGCCCACTCCCACTCACCAAGAGGAAGACTGTGTCCCAGCAGTGGGAACATTATAGGCTGATTATTATAGCAACCATAAAAAGACGTCGATTACGTCGTAAATACGTAATCTTAAAGCCTATATTCACATGATCCATTAAAGCCTAGTAAGCAAACATGGGACAAAATATGCTCCTAATGTTACTTTAGGTGATTAATTACTTTCAGTGGTTTCTGGTTGTGTCATCGCGCTTCTCTTTCTTTTCTATGCAGTCCGACAGTGATCGCGCTTTAGGTCATGTAAGCCCCTTAAAAAGCCAGGATAAAAGGCGCTCCGCCGACCGCTCACCGTGGTCACTAACTGTAAGCTACATTGTTGTTCGCAGTTAAAGGCCTACAGTTAATTAAGAATAAGTTAGCTGAAACTTGAAAGCTGCTGTTAGAATGCAAATAAACTTGTCTGAACGTTCCAAGGGTTAATTAATATTTTATTTAGCAATCCAATAAAATTACCCTCTACGACTTCGGAAAAATGAAAACTCATTTTCTGTACCTACCTTTCTGATTAGTTTACGTGATTGAGTTGTTCTTAGTAAAAGTCGAAAACATTTGACATGCTAAGTAAGTTCAGAGTAGAATGAGGGAAACCAACTTCTGTCATACACAATGAGACAGTCGATGCCCACTTTGAAAATTAAGTTCATGCAAATGAACCTCCAGTAGATAGTACTAAGTCAAAACCAAAAGCTGCAGTACATACCAATTAAAAATGGTCTTCACAAATACTTTCTACTGGCGGTATGTTTAACCGGCAGTTTTCTAGTTTGTTTTAATTTCTAACTACAAATAAATGGTTATCAAGTAGGTCGGAACTCTCCAGAAACAATATTGACGCTCATAACAGACGCTGGAAGCTTGCGAGAGAATCTGTTTGCTAATTAACTCAGTTTTTATAGTATAGTTTTCATTTCAAAGTTTAATAAGGTTTGGTTAAGTAACGTTTACTTAGTGGATATTCCAGATCAAACTTGACATAACTTGAACATGATTTGAGTAAGCTTAGTAGGTATATCATGTGTTTCTGAATAAAATATTCTCATTGAATTTTTTTTACAAAACTCAAAATCCAGGATTTCTGACGACCCTGGTCCTTAGAAATCCTGGATTTTGAGTTTTAACATGACCCAAAAACAAACAATTTATATTCCTTGAAAAAAATAGAAGCATCTCAACGTCCAATTATCTCTGACAGTAAAAATGCGGACAAAAGCCTAATCGTAAGCCAAGATTTTGGTATAAAACATGAGATAGGAAAGCGGAAAAACGTCGTAGGGCTCGCCCACGCTTGTTCAAAACATAATTACTAACCGGCTGGAGAAAAATGCTAATTAAAACCTCTTGCACGCATGCCAACATCGCCCTAGTGTCAAACGTGTTTTTCTTTTTTATACTGTGGCGGCCGAAATAATCTACCCACCCAAAGATTTTTTTATCAGTACCAAGTTAACCTGAATCATCTTCCGCTTTATTTATAAACGTTATTTAAAGTTAATTACTGATTAGCGACTGTTTAACCATACATTTTTGACGTTTAAAAGTCTCTTAACTTTAACGCTTACCTATAAATAAAACGCCTTAAGTTTCATTCTTATTTTAGTGCTTTCTGGTACTTACATGCATAATTAATAATTTAATTATGTCACTCTGCATATTATTATTTATCCTACGAGAATAATCTTTCTTGGGCCATTATACACGGTAAATTATTAAGGAATCTTTTTTCGAAGTCAGGTGATAAATAAAGTTCATTATAATATTTTGGTTAATAGTTACTGGTACCTATACTTAGCGTAATATTGTCTAGTATCAAATTCGCGTTATCAATAAGGGCCGTGTTTGATTTGATGGGAAAACACGTTTATTATTACGGATAAAATTACACTACTTCAATAATCGCATAGCACAACGTTGTATCATCTTGCCGTCTTTGTTCTGTCAAATTTGACATTATCATCAATCAAATAAAAATGAGATCGTTTGCAAATTTTGACAGGAATATAGGCCATCTCTTCGGATTTTTTTGTCTAATACAATGGTGGAATTATCTTGTTACGATTATAATGTGGTGAATTATACAATTGGCTTGTCCGATGTTAGCTAGGTCGTTGAATGATGTGCAGCTTTATTTTCTTACTTTTGTTTGCAGTTTTTGCTGTTGAATTATCATGACGTTCTTCTCAATGAGAAGTGTGTAGGCGCATATTTACATTTGAAAGTGCTTCGTTTGTTCGTATATTATTATAAGAACGATCAGTGGTTATATTACAAACAAAATAGAGTGTACGACAAAAAAACTGAAGCATTCAAATAAAAAAATTCTTAGTAATACAGAATAAGGGACCGGGGTCCCTTATTCTGGCCAGCTGTGTATAAAAAAAAATACTATAGGTGGGCAGTTGGTCAAGTTCGTTTGCGGCGTCCCATTGACATGGTTAATAATTAAATTAAAAGAAAGAATCACTCTCTTTACCAGACTTCATAAAACAATTGAAGAACGGTGTTATTTCATTTCACACTGTCGTAATTTCTCGGGTTTCTTTGTTAACTACGTTTCCATTGGGCCGTTAATTAAGACTTTTACAAAATGAAAGAGGTACTTCGGTATTCATTCGTTTCATTAGATGAGGTAGATAAACCATCCAGCCAGCTTCTGCCTATCCTTTAAATTAGGTCATTTTAACATGTTCTTCGATAACTATCTTCTTCAAAAAACAGATTAGTCAAGAACCAAATTTAAAACCGACGTTCGCACTAATGCAAAAGTAACGCGGCGGGATTTTATCACGCATTGGATTTTCAACTGTCGGCGCTAAGTAGTGCAATGAAAATCCCGTCGCGATATTTTTACGTCCGTGCGTACGTGGGCTAAGTAAAGTTCGTCAGTTATAAGTTTCAATATTCTTACCTATTTTTGATCTTCATGCCTGTGGGGTTGGCTTACAGTCTAACCGGATGCAGCTGAGAGTCTTTCGTCAACTGGACCCACTCTAACTGGACCCGCGGGTCCAGTTGACGTAATCACATTTTAAATACGTCGACTGGACCCACTGCCCAATTTCATCATTAGTACAATCACGGAGTAAAGCCGAATCTTTTAGTTTTATTTCTATGAAATACCAGTATTTTACATGGAGCGACTGCCTATCTGACCTCCACAACCCAATTACTGGGTAATACGATACCCCTTGGTAAGACTGGTTGTCAGACTTTCGGGCTTCTGATTACCCGTAACGACATTCAAAAATTGTCGATGACAGACAACGTTGGTACATAATTTTGCTAAACGTATCTATTGTGTCTATACTATCTATACTAATATTATAAAGCTGCAGAGTTTGTTTGTTTGTTTGAACGCGCTAATCTCTGGAACTACTGGTCCGATTTGAATGATTCTTTTAGTGTTGGGTAGTCCATTTATCGAGGAAGGCTATAGGCTATATAACATCACGCTACGACCCTTAGGAGCCGCGCAGCGTGTGACACCGCGGGGAACAGCTAGTAATATTATAAAGCTGCAGAGTTTGTTTGTTTGTTTGAACGCGCTAATCTCTGGAACTACTGGTCCGATTTGAATGATTCTTTTAGTGTTGGGTAGTCCATTTATCGAGGAAGGCTATAGGCTATATAACATCACGCTACGACCCTTAGGAGCCGCGCAGCGTGTGACACCGCGGGGAACAGCTAGTATAATATAAGTTTGCAACAAACGTTTCTGTGCATGTTAATCGATTAGCGAGCTAATATTAGTAGAACAACAAAATCGATCAGCCGTCGTAATTGCCCTACTATAATGTACTTCGGTCACGGTATAGTGTACACTATGCTTCGGTCGAAAGGGTCGATAGCTGTAATAAGCATTTTAGGCACGCCTGCAATATTAGTTATTAGGTGAAACGAGCTACCCGGTTCGGGAGTGCTGTCGTCAGCGAAGCAAATTAAAATTAACAAAGTTCCTTGTCGGCTGCAGAATAGAAAGAATGCTTAATGAATGTCCTTAATGACATCAGTTACACTTATAACAAATTGGTTTTTTTTTTAACAACAGTTCGGGGCCCTTTTTAATCATCAATTGCCTCCTCCCGCTCTGGATGGAGCGGAATGGAGTGTCAGACTCGACTGTATTCTGCATAATATTGGATGACATCCCCCCGACATCAGCGCGCAAACTGTACTGTAACAATCAAACCACCAAAATTAATGTTCAGAATTATTTACTGATTCCATGGTAAAAGGTTGGGCGTCCCTGCCACCCTGTATACGTCGTTAACCTTAATAAAAAAAAAATCTGCTGTTTCATACATTTTGGTCAAGTAGGTATTGAACTTTTGTATGAAACAGCAAATTTTTTTTTCGTGATTTCAGATTTGGTCCCATAGTGAAAGTTGTTCATATTCATATGGGTAGAACACCCTGTAAAAATTTGGAACCGGTAAAAAAATCACCCTGTTTATGGATTAAGGTCAACGAATTCTTAATCATCTATTGTGTGAGAAGAAATTAAATTTCATATGCGGACTATGAACCAGGGACATCAGGGACTCAATGATAATAACTTAATCACCCAATAAAGAGTTCTAAGAACCCACCGATAAGGCAGGAATTACCACTTTGAGAAACTTAGATAATAAACTAGTAAATATTGATGCTTATTCAAAACCATCCCATGCATATTCACAAATAATAATTACTTATTGTAGATATTTAATTAGATAATAACTACACAATAATGAAGAACTTTCTATCAGTTGTTATTGCTATCTTTAAAACTCTATTGCCATCTAATGAAGTATTCAAACCTCGTACGAAGTTAATTTATAAAATTATTGCCATAGAATATTAATTCGAACACATTTAGCGGGTTCAGTAGCATTTTATATCTTCTAAGCCCAGGACAACATCATTAACATATAAAATCAATAAAATACCAGTTTACACTGACCTCTACTTACTAACAACTTGTTTGAAAGTAAGGGTCAAGTTATCCTGGTTGTTTTCTTAACCTGAATTAACTTGGTAGCTTGGCTGCCCGGATGCTTCTACTTATGTGAATGACGGTCATCTATCGCCGTTTTTACTAACTTACTGTGTCTTTAATATTGGGATGATTCGAATAGGTTATTATTCGAATCATCCCAATATTAAAGAGTTTCGTGTTAACGGTTATTATTCGAATTCGTTAATAGGTTATTATTCGAATCATCCCAATATTAAAGAGTTTCGTGTAAAGTTTCGTGTTAACGTTTACGCCGTACGGCATTTATACATGTTTTTTTTTACAGCCCTTGTTTTTCGAAATGAATGAACCGATTTTAATGAAACCACGAACGCATTAGGCAGGATACAAACAATGATATTATAAGTGTAACACTTATTATATCATTGAACACAAAGGTCTAAAAAGTTACTTAAGAACATTTTCGCCCCCTATCACAGAGAGGAGTTCTGTGTCCCAGCAGTGGGAACATTTTAGGCTGAGTACGAGTACGTTTGTATTGTAAGTTAGACATTTTTGACGATGGAAAATCTCATCAGCTCACGCCATAAATGGAGCTTATCATAGAAGCATAATTATCTTATCATAGATCAAACACATTCATTAACATTAGTTGGCAAATAAATAATCAAAAATTTATACAGCTTTGTACATCATATCAATAATTTTCTACTTCTGTTTCCATGTCTTAGCTTTATAATCTGCAAAGTTGAGTAGCAAGAGCATTATTTCTGAAACAAACTTTTTATTTCAAACATTCCAAAAACACTCGAAAAAATTCCCCAAGAGTGTCATTCGGCCTTGTACAGACGCCAGCACATCAAGCTACTACAATCTGTCAAATTTCTTTAATAGATTTTCAACTTTATCGCTAAAGCTTACGGTTCAAAATTGATTGGGAAAATTTGACAGTTTCGGGTAGCTTGATGTGCTGGCGTCTGTACTACAAATTCTTAATTCACTCACTAGTCTATACATTTGAATGCATATGAGATCGTTTATATGCCTAGAGTCTACTTTTTATACAGATGAAGAAATTACATCATTTAGACTGGTTAATGTGCCTTTAAAAGGCTTTCACTTATGACCAAGATTATTTTAGGCTTAGGTTCTATCGGTCAATTTGTCTTATGTTTGTTAGTGATAACTTCATCCGTGTAATGTTGAACAGGAGTTACCGACATCGCTTGCAGGTTAAGCAAACTAAAGTGGCAGTGGGCTGGCCATGTTTGTCGAAGAACCGATGGCCGATGAAGCAGACGAGTCCTGGAGTGGAGACCGCATGTTGACAAGCGTAGCGTGTGACGCCCCCCATAAAATTTTATATGGAAGTAGCTGACACCCTGGATTAACATAAAGGCTACATTTTATCCCGATATTCCCACGGGATCGACATTTACGCGGGTGAAACCGCGGGGCGCAGCTAGTTACCATTTATACACCGTTTAGTAAATTACCAGTGTTGTGTCATCGCGCTTCTCTTTCTTTTCTATGCAGTCCGACAGTGACGGCGCTTAAGAACATGTAGTCCCCTTAAGAAAGTGACTGGGACGGACTGGATGCGAAAGGCGGAGAACAGGGACAGGGTGTTGTAGCCCAGCATTGGAGAAGTCCAGCAGTGGGCTGGCAAATAGGCTGAGTTGATTGAATGTTGTGGGACAAAATCTTCATTTTGAAATCATGATAATTATCTGCAATCAGAAAATGGTTATTTACTAACACTTAAAACTACATAAACCTACTGTAATTTCTTCTAGCTGACCTGCGACAGACGAGAAGGATGAAAGACAGGCAACATATTTATGAAGACACTGTAAACAGTAGGTAGGTACACAAAGACACACTGACACACACTCACCTGACCTGTCACTGACTTTCTGTGTTCAGAAAGTATACTTAAAATGCTCTAAACTCCTAAAAATGGGTATCTCATACATCTACCATATCAACAAAGGTGCATGTTGCCTGCTTGCCACATAAACTGTGGTTCATAACTTTTTGTTGGCAAGCATAAACACACGCAAACCTAACACTTCGATTAAAATTCCCGATGGCAATATTTTGAGTCCCCGACCTTTACATAAAGTCGACGACGCGACGCGCCCGATTTTCCAATCGAATCTCTACCAAGTGGGGTGTTAAATTAGGATGCCAACAATTTCCCTAACATCGATGGAATTAGACGCACTACCTTACATACTTATACGTCTATTTTCGTAGTTAGTTTTTGACCCATAATAACCGAGTCTTCGGCCAAACTGTTAATAGCTAATAATTACTTTGATGAACAATACAAGAGACTGCAGCTAGGTATGATTAGTACGTTTAGCAGACCGATCCGTGACCCTGATATGTTTTAAATGACATACGTACTCCAACCTACGCGTCCACACATATAGAATAAGGTCAAGGTGAACTCAGCTTATAAAAAAATCCAAAAGCATTACTAATAACCTTCAAAAAAATCGAACACACTCCACCAAAAAGCTCGAATCTCTTCATCAAAGTCTTCCCCAATAAATAACTCAAAAGCCAATCTCAATTACTATTGGAAATACCTAAAGAGGTAAGTCTCACGTACTGAGGAATGCTAGGAAAGTGTGCAAGTAACCCCGGAACGTGATCTGGTTACTATGGGAAGGTACAAAAAGTTTGCGATTGTGATTCCTTGCGCGCAAACTAATTTAGATTCGCCGGAGATTCTGCGGCGGCGTTGATTCGAGACTTTGTTCGTATAGAGGTGGCAGGTTTACTCATATTATGGTGATGATGGTGGCGGTATTAGTGGTGATTAATTGTTGATTAATCATTCGACGAATCACAGCTGATTAGGCGCGCTTAACAATTAGTCACATTAATTTTGCGATAATTTTCGTTCGAGAAACTGGCCCTTAGTTAATTCAATGGAGGACGTATTAGCTAGTTGCAATTATTTCCATAATTAATAAAAACGTTAAAAGTCTAGTCTCATCTGAACGACAATAAATGCCTAAAATGTGGGAAAGTTAGAGGTATTTTTGACAGATTGAAACTGGGATCAGACTGTCCTCAACTGACCCCAAATTTTCTATAGTAGGTAGTGTTAAAGAAGAATGTGATATGAGTGTATGTACAAACTTCAAACTTGACATGAAACTAGTAGACAAGCTTAGAGATAGCAAAGATAAAGAAAATTCTAAACAAAACAGCAAATATCTAAATATCAATGTAAAATCCAAATCTGTTCTTGATAATAAACTTTATAAAAACGAAAAAAATCAATGAACTGTTATCCATAACTGTGCATTTATCGTTCACGCGTGAACTTTGCTGCAGAGAATCACATTTGTAACCCAAAAACTAAACAATTTACGAGCTTTGCCAGTTCTAAACCTTCCCAAACAGTCACAGGCAGAAGTACAAATGTGCATGTTGAAGTAGCATCATGAATAACAAAATCAACGCTCCCCTGACCGCTTTTGTGATAAGGAGACAAATCGGTGAAAACCTGTACAATGACCGAGAAAAGTAAAAACACTTTCTGTATATATACCTACACGTATTATTTTGTAGGCCGTTTCTTTCCGGATTCTGGCGGAACTTGAAACACGTCTGCAGTCATGTTATGCCATTGAGAAAGATATACGGCTATGAATTTGATACCTAACATGAGAATCCGGAGACATGTTACGTTTTGTTTACTATTATCGTTAAACTGAGAGGAGTTATTATTGCCAGAAGCTAGATATAGATAGTTCATTTTATGGTTGTTTATCGTTATTTTGTATCCGAAACACGATTAAAAACTTGCAACATTGGATCATTATCATCATCTGCCTAGCCTTTTCTTAATTAAGCTGAGGTCAGCTTCCAGTCTAACTGATTGCAGCTGAATACCAGCATTTTACATGGAGCCACTGCCTTTCTGTCCTCCAAAACCCAGCAACTGGGTAACAAAATAGGTACGCTTTGGTAAGACTGGGGGCCTAAAAAGGCCACTTTGGCAGAATCATAAAAGGATAACATTATGAATCATAATATGGCGATACACGCCCCTGTTTTTCTTTTTTTTCACTACATTTCGTAGGTATAATCAAAGAGATTGGGATTGGATTTGGATTGGATTGATTGTTATTTTAGCACAGACAAAAAAACACTTAAAAATTCTTTACCAATGGGATTTGATACGATTAACTTAACAGTTAACTGTCCATTATGATTCATAATGTTATCAGTTTATGATTCTGCCAAAGTGGCCTTTTAGGCCCCCTGATCAGATTTTCAGGCTTCTGACACCACTTGATCCTACTTTCATCATTACATAGTCAAAGTTTTCCAAGAATAAAAAAAGAAATTAACACTTTGCATAAAACATCTCTGGTTGTAAGGTGACAGCTACACTAAAATAGTCAAAGAATTTAGCAACAAAGGAACGGTATGCGTGGTATGCAGAAAAGCGATAGCTCCGGTCGAGGACGCTGTGAGTCACAGTTCCGACACCGACTAACATAGTCCATTGGTAAAGGTCTGTGACAGTAAGCCGTTATCATGACGCATCTGCTTAAAGTTTCTAATTAATAATAATATCTATTTATTTTCTCATCACAATATCCTTATAAAATAATACCATAAAAAATATTGCCCAGTCATGAATATTGTGGGAGACACCTATATGTATTTAGTTAATAGTCTGAATGCAATGATGCCTAAGCTAAGCCGAAGCCTGTATTTCAGGCCAACAGGTCTCCACCCAAAGTACATAATTTTATTATTTTTTCCCGTATACTAAAACGAGACAATGATTTCAATTTTACTTATAGGTAGGAGTGTTCGTGTGGTCTGCGTGGGTGTGAGTGTGAAAAATCTGCTGTTTCATAAAAAAATGCAATCGTAGGTTTCACTTTTCGCTTTTTTGCACAACATTTTTGGCACATAATTTTAGAATCTTGTGCTGAATTCATGGTTACAGTTTGCGTGTCGATGTACAGACAACAGCACATCTAGCTACTACAATCTGTCAAATTTATTTAATAGACTTTCAACTTTATCGCTAAAGCTTAATGTTCAAAGTTGATTGTGAAAATTTTACAGTTTCGGGTAGGTTGATGTATGCAGACTCCTTGCTGCTACTACAAATTTCCTAATGAATAAACCTTAAAGTACTAAAACCCAGGACCACGCAAAGCAGTAACTTAGTTCCAATTTGAATCATGTCATGAAGAAGATTTGGTGCTCGGCCTTTCGAATGCGTTCCAGCCAGCTTCAGGTATTAAGTCTATCTAGGTAAGGAGGCAGACAGGCTAATGATAGAACCTCTATTTAATTTAAATGCGTACCTCGTCGGGCTAGGGCTCGTAGGTCACGTTTATTAAGGACCTGCCCTACTGCCACTGCATGCGCATATCATGCAAATACTAAATTCCAAAGTTTACATGGAACCTTATTTATATATTATTTTATTTAACCTCTTCTTCCTACTGCTGAGCAAAGGTCTCCCAACAGGTATGATAAATAATAACTGTATTTTTTTCTTGAATGAGAATAAATGAATTTACCTTTATGTGTATCAAAAGTCACGTCACATGCTCTAGTACTTCTGCGAAGTACTGCATTGCGTTCAGACTATTAACTAAATATTTTTTTTTTATTTGTACATATTTTATTCCTAACATGTTTTGCAATAAACCTACCTATACGGCATGGCATAGCATATTCAGAATATAACGTTCCATTGTTCCTCCATACGTTCCCCTTACAGTGAGGAGGTCTGTATCCCCATACAGGCCTCCTCACTGTAAGAGGGAGTGGATTATAATTCGCCACACGCGGGTCCAGTTTGCGGGTGCGCACGTGCGGTTTGGTGAACCTAGACGGGGTAGATCAGGGTATCCCGTCTAAGTTCACCAAAGCAGTTCAGTCTAAACGTATCTACTTAATACGTATATAATACTTAAACTACATCGAATCTGATCAAGAAACTCTTACTTTTCCATAAACTATTTGAAGGTGAACAATCTTAATTATATACTAAAACTAGCAGCACCGCGGTTTTACCCGCATAAGTGTTCATCCCGTGGGAGTATCGGGATAAAAACTATCCTATGTTCTTCCCCGGCATGCAATCTATCTCTCTGCCAAATTTTATCGAAATCCGTTCAGTGGATTAGGCGTGAAGAGGTAACATGCAGACAGACAGAGTTACTTTCGAATTTATAATATTAGTATGGATAACTCAGTGACACACTTTTTGGCGAGATTTGCATACGACCTACATGTACTTGGTCATTAACATAGAAAAATACATAAATCACTTCTCAATGTCACTAACCGCGATAAATGAATTTTAATCGATCGACAAAAAACGATCTTTGGCATACGCAGACTTAAGTCAAGGCTGTCTATAAAAAGGCTATTGCTCTATATGAAAACTATGATGGCGAACACACACACAACCAAAATAACTGTCTTATAGTCAAAGTTGTCAAAGATCTGCTCAAGAAACCTTGTCATTGCTTCGAAAACGTTTTTGACAAAACTGCAACAGACAATACTGCATTGTCTCTGAAGTGTGACTCTAAAGTTGATCCAGATTCGACACGCATTCCATGAATATTCACTTGTTTATCTAATAATAAACATATTGAAATAATAACGAAGCCGTAAGCCCTTTGGGTATATGAGAACCACACAGGGCCCAAGAGTACAGTGTTGTGCAATATGCCTTAGAGAAGGCTATTTTAACTGCAACTGTACGTCGTCGTCGAGAGAACCTGCGGGCCAGCATGCGTTTACAGTATTCAATAAAAGACTTTTCCGGAAATAAAGTGTTTTTCAATACGTCATATCTCATTGAATAACACTTTATTTCATTATATACACTTTGTTCTCATGTACCACAACATAATACTATTGGCATTTAATTTATGTATTCAGATTATATTATATGGGTCATACAAAGTTTTCCGGTGTTGGTGCGGAAACCCAACCCGAATCCGGAAGCGGTCGCGGGTCGTCCAACCGGTGCTGTCGAAAATTAACGTATAAAGTACTTACAATTTCATATAGGTACTTAGTTACTAAGCATTTTATTGAGGTTAGCATTAAACTGTGGCTACACAGTTCAAATATCTTTATTATAAAGGTAAGAAGAATTCCACAAAACTAGGTAGACAGTGTCAGGGGCCCGTGCCTAAATAATAACAGCCGCACAGGTCGATCGATCAGGTTAAGCTACGCTTGCCGCGGTTGGTCTGTGGATGTGTGACCATCTTTACACACCGTGACACTTCCGTGCCTCGGAAAGCACGTGAAGCCGTTGGTCCCGGCTGTCATTCGTGGATCTTTGACAGTCGTCACAGTCAGAAGCCCGAAAGTCAGACAATCAGTCTTACCAAGGGGTATCGTATTACCCAGTAACTGGGTTGTGGAGGTCAGATAGGCAGTCGCTCCATGTAAAATACTGGTATTCAGCTACAATCGGTTAGACCGGAAGCCGACCCCAACATAGTTGGGAAAAGGCATAGGCAGATGATGCAGATGATAGGTAGACAGTGTCAGTGATAGTTATAGGTCCCATAGTAAAAAGCTATTTTTAAAATCTCAAGAATGAACAAGATTTCCTTTCAAGGTCTTATACAGACACAACCAACGACAAACCAATAAAATAACCCACACTTCCACTGTGGAATGAATAATCTATGCTCTATACTACAACACGTATTGTATGATCTCCTTTTTCCTCAAAAATTCTATCGAAGTACGTAGGTATCACAAAATTGCATCTCGTGTCTCGCCACAAAATTGCAATTTCTAGCAACATCACATTTTAAACACACTGCAAAGTCTACAACGATGAATTAAATCTCGGTTACAGAAACACGTATAAGTTGTTATAACGGTCCGAATTGCGCTAATATCTATAAATAACCTGTCTCAAATCACACCTGTACTATGTGGCTCGAATAAATAATTAAAACATGTTTTTTGGGTCCCATAATTATAATATATTATCATTATTGAAACGATACAAAAATGTTTCAATCATGGCGGCTGGCATGTTGGCCTGACACGGTTTAAAAATGGAACACTTTTCTTATTGGCTGTTAATTTTGCCCATCAATCATTTATGATGGAAAATGGTGTTTAGCGGCTTGATAAATATATAATTTCCATGTCGGAGTAGGAACACCTCTTGGTGGTCTTGTCATCTTGTAGTAGCTTGCTCGACTTCTAATTTTCGTCATAAGTTTTATATCCTTACCAACTTTCGCCCGCGGCTTCACCCGCAAGGTACTTCGATAAAAACTATCCTATGTCCTTTCCCGGGATGCAATCCATCTCTCTGCCAAATTTTATCGAAATCCGTTCAGTGGTTTAGGCGTGTATAGGTAACATACAGACAGACAGAGTTACTTTCGAATTTATAATACGAGTATTAGTATAGTACTTTAAGTGTGCATACACACGAGCAACGACATGGCAGAGGCAACTGCAACTGTGTACGCCGTCGACGCGTCGGTGGTTGACGTCGCCAACGTGCAGCACGCGTAGCATGAGCACCGATTTGTCGACGGAAGAGTAGACAAAGATGACCACAGACTAAGAAAGAAGAGAAAGATGACGTTCCGTGTAGACAGTACGACGGCAGCAAAATAGAAAGATTCAACTGCACTTTTTACGAAATTCACTCTTTTACATAATAATTCTTTGTTGTCATAGGATTTTTTTTTGTTTTTGATTCTATACTTTGTGGCCGTCGAGTACAAAGTTTTCTACTGCATTTTGTAGTCTGTGGCGATTACAAAATCTCTTAGACAACTGTCAGTTGTCAATGTGATTTTGACAGTTGGGATAGAAAACTTTCTTCTGAAATAGTCTACATATAGGACCTAGACAAAGATCGTTTGAAACGAAAGACAAAATGACAGATTGTAGAAAGATTTCTAGGCGGTATGTCAAAAATGAAGAAAAGAAATGTCACTTTGTATAGAAAGCAATGTGTCTTCTCTTCGTAGAGATAGAAAGTGTTCATGCTACGCGTGCTGCTAGTGTATTTAAGTACGGTGCTCAATCACACCACGAGCTAATTCCGATACAGCTTGTCCCTAGCTGCCCTCTCCCAGCGACCCCTAAGCCGAGGTCCGACCCACACGGGGATGCACTTAGCGTGTAATCGCTTAGTTTTTAAGTTTATTTATGCCCTGGCTGGAGGTTGAACTGCGAGATGACATTTTCAAAAAAAAAAAAAAAAACACCACGAGCGGTATGTTGTCGACGGCTTCTGTCGTTGACGCGTGTCGGTCGTGTGTATGAGCACTTACCCCGTTTGTTAGACTTTACCCCATTTCAATTTTGTGTATTTAGGTAAAACATTGTTTGCGAATCGTGTTATCACACGGGTCGGGCGGTCGAAAAAACGAGAAGATACTCAATCATACAGAATGTTTTTTTTTGTCGGTATGAAAAGTGCGTCGTCCTCGGCGTCCATATTTGTTCAATAGGTAAAGTAATATTACGCACATTTGACCTAAATTCTACAGATGCTTTCATTAATTGGATATCCCTCGAGCATAAAAACACTTACCCCGTTTGCTAGACTTTACCCCGTTTAAATTTTATGGAAATGAGTTAAAAACTTTTGGCGCGTCATGTGTTTGCTGTCCATTTTGTCCGACTTAAAAGTGCGCCGTCCTCGGCGTAAGGCCTTATTTGCTCAATAGGGCTGATACTAATATTACGCACATTTGACCTAAATTCGATATTACCATGGACAATAATAGTACAGCTCTACTTTCAAAGGCCATAGGTGAGTGATAATACCTCTACCTAACCTACTATATACATAGGAATGTTCGATACATAGTGCTCTCTCCACCACGCCTGCTTTTAGTTAGAATACATAATATGTTCGGCCTAAACTTGTCACAGTTTCATTCAACTTCCTACTTAATAGATTTTCAACGTTATACGGGAAATAACTATTTTAATAATTAATACTTAGGTATTAATGTTGTGGTTTTGACTAAGATTTAATCGTTTAACTTTTACGGTAAACCGAAAAGGAGGGTTTTGAATCTCTCACACACCTAAGTAAAACTGCGTTCCTGGATTTTCGGCTTTCGGCGCTGGTACAAGAGTTGAAAATCCAACAGCGCGCATTTATTTAGGCATTATTGGTGTCGCCTAGTTTTAGTGAAAACGAGCATAGTGCACATTGGAATTATTAAGTGAATACTTGCATTAGCAATCACATACAAAAATATTATTTGTAACTGCTTAAAACACTTCGACATGGTATTGGATTTTTTCAGGTACAGAATTTATCTAAAGCTAAATTCAATATTGCAGGCCGTGAACTAGGAATTTCTTACCTTTTACGAGGTTGAATTTACTGAAATTCTGTTAAGTTTATAGAATTCCGTTATAAAGTTCATAAAGATTCCTTTTAAATTGATATTTATTTATCTATTTGCCATTCAATACAGCTGCAGTTAGCTTGGTGCACTGTTTCATGATAATTGTGTGTTGAGTTCGAAGACACAGACATCATGTCACCATTTTATGCATGTTTTGTGAAATATTAATTTATTGTAGTCAAGATTAAATAATCAGAGCTAACCTTGATTAATATCTTCACATTTTGGATGATACAAGAGCACCCTGCGGACACCCCGCGGTGTCCTGCGGGGGACACCCTGCGGTGTGGATGTGGAAAACACTTTCATCTCATTTGTCAAATCATAACCTAAGGCATCACCAGGCACAAGTCAAGTCATAAAATTTGGTGTCTTATAGTTTTAGATTTAAATCTAGGCTTTCCGTCTAGTCTACAAAATAATTTCCATTAAATTAACAGACCCGTTGAGTGGTCTCGACGTGTTATGAATTGACATCATTATATTGTTATCTGCATTCGTGTGATCTATGGTATCCTAGATTGAAGACAGTTACAATTTTTCTTTAGAAACTTTTAGTAGGTTATAAAAAGAAATCTGTTGTTTCATAGAAAAGTGCAAAGCCTACGCGGTCAAAATGTAGTGAACAGCATTCTTTTTTTTAAATAACCGATAAAAAATATCAATAAGTTGCGCGTTAACACCCTGTATAACAAAACAACCGGGATGAACATCCCTAAAACGCTTCTTGCACGTACATACCTAAACCACGTAAGGAAAGGATTCCCCTGAAATCACTCAACTTCAAAGAAGGATCTAGTTTTGGTAGATATATTATTATCTCTCTAAGCTCGTCATCTGTTTATCTTATCATCTTACAACATTCACTCGAAAGTGATAATTTTAATGGTCAATAACAAACAAAAATACAACCCATCAAAATTACCGATATCGATATTCCGAATACACATCCCACTTCCTTAATTACCGGAATTCCAATCATAACATTAACAAAACTATTTAAAACTTAAAAAAAAAACAAGATGGTCGCCATTAAATATTTATAACAAAAACAGTGAGTCATAGCGATAATGGTATGCTGCCAGCATTCCCATTTACTTGTGTCCCATACAAAATGATAACAATTCCCTTTTTGTTAGTGCGATACCAACACTCGCTACACTAATACGTTTAAACGAAATTCCGTGATTTAAAAACTAAAATCGACTATTAAAGAGATCAATAAATAAATCAATAAGAAGTTTGATTAATAATAAAAGAAATAATTTTGTCGCATTAAGTTTTTGAAATCATGGCGAAAGTGTTTTATATTGTGATGTGCTTAGTGCTGGTGCATTTAATATCGGCAAAGTATGTCGATAAAAGGAAATGTCCTGAAGTGAGAGCAGTGCCGCATTTTGATTTGCCACGGGTTTGTAATTTTATCTCTAAAAGCTTAAATGCTTGTTATTCGATCTTTTAGGGCCATAAAAACGGCCCTTGCTTAGTACTACTGGTACTACATAGATGACATCATTTTGCGATCACTAATCACCTGCCAAGCATTGTGATTTTGACATCAGTAATTCTCTAGTAATTCTTTGTAGTCTGCTGTTTTAACAGACAATTGTTTTTACATAATTATTCTAGTTTTAACCAATATTCAAGCTATTTAGGGACATCTGAGTAGATAGAAAGCCGCCACCTACATTTATAGGAAAAAGCTAGGCTTTTTTTCTTGCAAATTCCTAAGCTTAGACACGAATAATATCAAAAGCTAGTTTTTAATTAGGGAAACATAAACATTAATTAAGTTCTTACTATCGACATTTTTATCGATATCGATTTGATAATTTAGTGCAGAAACGAGTTATGGAAAAGTAGGACATTCTATTAGTAATACTTAGTAGTTCACGGTTGCTTATAATAACCGCCCTGGCTGTAGGTACCGGCTGTCATTCGTGGATCTGTGACAGTCGTTACGGGTCGTCAGAAGCCCGAAAGTCTGACAACCAGTCTTATGAACGGGTACTCAGTAACTCTGTTGTTGAGGTCACATAGGCAGTCGCTCCATATAAAGTACTGGTATTCAGCTGCATCCGGTTAGACTGGAAGCCGACCCCAACATAGTTGGGAAAAGGATAGGCAGATGATGGTTGCTTAAAAACTTAACTTAACCCATGGTGTGTGGTCCCTCACTCACGGTAAAATACCCCTTTTAACGTAAGGGGTTTAATGAGATAACATTATTGATACGACTACGTAAAGATGAACAACTTAACGACTACCGTACTTGCAAGGGACAGAAATTGCCGTAACCTAAATCATTGTTCAGAATGGGTTATAAAACTAACTTCTAAACTCGGTGAAGTGCGGTACTTGCCAACAACTACTTGGTTGCAACAATTTAAACAAATGTTAGATACGATACGGTTCAATTTGGTTAGTCAATTTTCGTGTCACAGTGCTAAGACTGAATACTATGTAGGTAATGCAGTTGAAGACGTCCTGCTTACTAAATTGTTGGTAGGATAACAAGTTTTAGCTGTTAAAGTTACTAAACTAAAATGTGAGCTCATGAAACTCCATAACCACTTCAAACCAGTTTTAGTCTTACAGAACACTTTGTTCTTGTAATAAAACAGCATAAACTTGATTCTATGTTAACTGAAAGTCACCATTTACTTTATTGTCCTGTTCAGAAAATACGAGCGTGTTAATAAGCCTGGTCCTGTTTCCGTGAAAATTAAAGTGAAAACCGGATCAAATAGAAACTTTGTTTCGTGTATTTTGCGTGGAGAGAGTAAATGAGAGCTTCCTATGTTTTGAGTAAAACAAATAAATATTATCCCATAACGAGCTTTTACTGATTACTATCAGTTTTTAAACACGAGCTTTTCCATTCATAATCAATGTCTCAGCAATGATTTTATAGTTGGTACCAAACCATTGTCGACGTTAGTAAGTCCCTTTACGTAAATTGACAATGGTGATGTTCTTAAAAATTAAACTTAACTTTCTTGCGTAATTATAAAAGAGCAACAACTCGCCTCTGTTTAAATATTATTTAGAGACGGGTCTAGTATGCATCCCTGTCGCACAACCCTACATATTGGTATTTCTGGCACAAGTAGGTAACCTGATTTTCGAGTATAATGTATAGATTACATGACTTTATTTTCGGCCTGGTATCGCAAAGAACACTCACGTATTCTTACCACAAAAACATACAGGATAATCGATAAACTTTTGCGAACAACGTGATCAAATGCTTTTTCGCAATGAACTGTGTATAGATCTCTGTTTACAAAGTCCCTACGTTTAAGAACAAGAGCGTTCATCCGAGATTAAGCGTACTGAGTATCGGCACAAAGCTTTGTGAGAGGAATGGAACAAGTGTGCGAAAGTATCTGTGAATAAAACTGGGTTCGATAGCTAAAATCGCTTTAGCGTAAAAAAGCGAGGTAGTTTTGTCGTGCAAATTCCTTACTGCTTTTATACTTTTACTAAGTCATCATCATCTAAGGCAATAGAGCCGCGGTTGGGCCTTAGCCTGGTCAAGTATATTTCTCCAACGTGACCTATTTCCAGCTTTTTCTCTCTAATTTCTCACTCCAACAGTTCTTAAATCCGCCCCCCTCCGCTTTCGACTTCTCCGACCATCCGGTTTACTATCCAGTAAATGTTTGAGTGCTCTGGTCTAGTCCATTCTTGCGACATGTCCTGCCAATCGAAAATGTCCTTCTTTTACTAAATACCTAGCGACTATTACGTAGTTAGTTTAACAAATTAACTCTTCATAAATATTTATGATTAGTATGAGTGTATGAAAAGAATACCTATACATAACAATAATTCTGTCCAATCGACATAGAGCGATATGGTCGGTCAGGTCCTCATACTCGCATATGCGTAGGAGCCGGAAACTGGCAGATAAGCAAACGCCGTTAATTTACTCAGTGAGCAACGAACTTATTGAATAACAATTTATTATTGAACATACAGCACGCTGCCTGTAATAACTCCAAAATTAATATTATCCTAGAATATATGGGTTCAATACAATTAGTGTTTGTTTGGTGTCCATTCATCCGCAATGTATGCCAAATCAATTAATTATAAATGTTCAAATCGTATAGGCATAAATTCGTAATTTAAATATGAATACGTGATATTGGTGAATGTGTATTTTCCAAACACTTATTGCCTGGATTCACACGATGATTTTAATAGATTATTTTTTTATTTCGCTCCCATACTAGCAGATTATAAATGGTTCATTTAGGATTTCAACGGTTTTCCGAATAAATATTAATTAAATCCTCAAATGATAATTATAAATGATATGAAGTCGGCGATTAAGACGAATATTTCTTCCCCAAAAGAATTAAATAAATATTTATTTACGTTATTCGGACTCGGATATATTGGTAGTAAGAGGTACCTTAATATCTTCATAATAAAGTTTTAGTATTGTTTTCGAGGAAAGGTAAAATCAATCAAGGTTTATATAACGAAGGACTTGTTTGAGAGTGAAGTTGACGTGAAAAAAGGTTCCGTTGATTCGACGAGAGCTATTCATCAAAGTGAGTAAAGAAAGTTTTCGGGCCTAATTTGATTCTTGTTGTACGTTTTTCGGCACCCTCATTCTTCCCAAGATCCTGGATTGGTTCGCGCAATAAAAAATCGACTGTTTTGATTATAGCAATTGTTTCCTTAGCTATGCTAGCTATGCTATGCCTATATTTAACAGTGGATTGAATTCAACTTTACCAACCCTCTGGTTACATGAAGAGTCGACAAACCACTTGGCAATGTTTCAATAAACTAAGTGGACACTCTGGGCTAGCCTATTTTTGAACAAAGACTCAGCGTTGCAACGTGTCAACGCTGCCAGCCTTTTGGGTCAAAAATTCGTCCGCATCGTTGTCAACAGGGATATGTTGACAACGATGCGAACGAATTTTTGATAGGTAGGTAGGTATATGATTCTTTCCTTTTTTATATACCTACCTTTACATATTATTATTATTTAAACTGTTAGCTTCTAAATTACTATATAAATATTTTAAGATAATTTGAAACGTACATTTATAGGTGTTGAATTTTTTAACAATTAACGGTTTACCAACACCATTTACATACCCGTATTTCCTCACCATCATAGTAAGATTACCTCCATTATGTCTATCGGTAACAAGACGTATTGTTGCTTAAACAAGATCTGTCATCTCAGCAAGTGTAACTGAACCGACATCTCAATAGGCATTAGCATATGAATAGGTACAATGATAAGATACTTTGAAAGTCAATATTAAATTTGATGACTCAATACTGCTACTTAGACAATTTCACTTTCCATTTCAAAAAGATAATGTTTTCTAATGAATTCATAACGTCTTATAAATATTACGATTGTTTGAACTTTGAGATTTGATGTTGAGATGTGCACTTTCTTATGCGTTATTGAAATGGATGGTTTGATGGTCAGTCCCAGCTTGGGGTTAAAAGCTATGGTAATACATAACATTGAATTGAAGATCGAACAGTCATCATCTGCCTAGCCTTTTCCCAACTATGTTGGGGTCAGCTTCCAGTCTAACCGGATGCAGCTGAATACCAGTATTTTACATGGAGCGACTGCCTATCTGACCTCCACAACCCAATTACTAGGTAATTTCGGGCTTAGCCACAAGGCTCTCAATTGAAGATCGGACAGTGTAAGCTTAAATTAGCTTATACTGCTGGGGCGTCTTATTACCCTCCACTATACGACATGTTCAGCGCTGCGGCTAATATTATCCCGGAACTATTCGGGACATGACATTAAACGTTTTCCTACCACCCTTGAAGGCCTTGCCTTTCACGACGGAAATCTTTAGACCTTCATTAGCTCTTCCGATCAATTATGACCAAAAAGCATCAAGAGCATGCTCATGTTGCTATTTCAA
The DNA here is from genome assembly GCA_948474745.1 of Oligia latruncula. Taxonomy (NCBI): domain Eukaryota; kingdom Metazoa; phylum Arthropoda; class Insecta; order Lepidoptera; family Noctuidae; genus Oligia; species Oligia latruncula. The sequence continues at coordinate 5,401,685 of OX419693.1, read as the reverse complement.
TTGAATCAGGCGCGAGCGAGGCGAAAGGAGGGGTGGGAGGGGAGGGGTGGGGGCGAGGTTTAAAACGAAACAAAGCCAAATTTTTACTGACATTTTTTTACGAAAACAAGTTTTGACGTACCTAATAACACCATTTTAAATACCCCCACGACCCCTGTGCAGTTCCATGCACCATAACCACAATGTTTTTCGTGTGTTACATTGCGCACTACCGCAAACAGTAAATTTTCACACTAAAATTAAAAGCCGTTTCCCAGCAATTATTTATTACTCAATAATTTTTGGCATTTTTTGTGTAATGTTACTTAATTTGATGTGCAGAATATGTAGCTGACGGCTATGTGAGGGTCTTTACACCATTTATACTCACCTGATTCAATTGAAATAATTGATGTAACTGCGGTTTCCCATTAGTTAGCAAGATGGGACATTATCGGGTCTAGATAGAAACTGAGTTATAATTACTGTTAGGTACTATTAAAATCGTTTTTGTGTAGCCAGGAGAAATTCATTACATAAATGAATTAAGATAAATACATCTCATGTTGTCTAAAACTAATAGCAAAATCTTGTTAGAGCAACTTTTCCTTTTCCACAATTTTATACGCCTAACTTCAAACTAATAGCAAAATCACGCGACACCAAATGTAGTAATAAGTTAAGGCTAGGCGCAAAATTACGCGGACACCAATCGTAGCAAATTGAAACATATTTCGCAAGAAATAACGCTCAATTTCGTTCACAGATGCTGGGCGACTGGTACGTAGTGGAATATTATGCGAGTGCTGAAGAGGCTCTTTCGTACAGCTGTATGAAAGCAGTTTTCACCGAAGACGACCACGTTCCTACCGCAGGTCTATAAAATAGTATTTTTTCTTAGAAATCTCTATGACTTTGAAACATATTGCCACCATTCGTTATGGACGTTCGATTCTGCTTGTTAAAACTAAGTGTCAAGTTTTGCTTTATCGAACACATCTAATAGTTTATATTCAGAAGTTAGGCTGGCTTAGTAATTTTGTTATCTATTAACATTCTATTGATATTATAGAAGTATACATGTTTATTTGTATGTATGTAAGTATATTCTCATATTATTTATTTTATTAAGCGAATAGTTGTTGATTTTATGTAAGTATTTCATTTACTCTTTAACCTTACACACGCTGACTACATCTATTATCTACTTTCCTATCGCAATGCTGGAAGAGATTTCTTTAAGAACAAGCATCACCTTTTTATGTACCAATTTTTCTGTCCTTTTTTTTTCTTGTATGTTTATATATATGAATAAAATTAAATAATAACTAAAACAAAGCTGCTGATCGGTTCTGTAGAAATCTCACCATGAAAACGTAGGTGAACTGAGCTGTCATTATTGTCAATATCTATAGCATCAGGTGGAATTACAGCTCACTTCACCTTCACCTTCACGGTGAGAATTGCCGGGCCCTAATTCACTATGACCACAATAACGATTCCTTACTTCGAAACCACGTCATTTTCTTAGTTAATCACGACATGAACTGTCAAAATAAATGTTGTCATTTAAACTGTAAAATAAATACCGTGAACAAGACACGATATTGAGGTGGCTTGTACGTGGTAAGATTTCGTCGGAATAATACAGAATTGGGTCCCCGATGTGTAATGTTACGAGACGACACCAGCAAATTATCAACATCATATTTTCTTCCACAAGGTGGACCGATGACCTGGTGAAGGTCGCGGGAATTCTTGATGCGAAAAGCACAGGACAGGGGATGCCTTTGTCCAGCAGAATACGCTTTTCGGCTGAAATGATGATGATGAATCAGTCACTATACCTATTAATATTTCAGATGGTTCAATAGAATTTACTCCAGGAGTGACCATGAACTTTACGTACCGATTTGCTGACGATCCTCTTGGGGAGAATCTACTTGGCAACATCACCTGGAGAGTGGACTTGAATGAACCAGCCCATTGGACTCATGCTGAGAGGACATGTAAGAATATTGACGCAAATAAGATACTTAATAAAAAAAACTATATTAACTAATGTAGACACCAATTACCGGAAAGTACGTAACATTAGCAAGATTCTGGCGTCTCTTTCTCAAAACCAATAATAAGTTGTTGAAAATGAGTAATCATAGACGATGCTATGAAAATATTGAAAATACATACGAGATATTAAAATATTTAGTCAAAAACAATTTCGTTCTACGTCCTATAAAAGAAGCACGTCGAAGAAAAACACGCCAAATCTGTTTATTGTATAATAACTATATTATTTACGTTAATCATACCATCTGTATATCCCTTAAGGATAATACGGTACCCCAATTATCCTTTTACGGACAGTTTTCCTGTTCGTCCTCTTAATATAATCCCTGGGTTGCCTCGTACGCACGACGCTCATTATTCTTAGCTACCACACGTAACAATTAATTAAGATAAGTCCCTCCGTGTTTGTGGCCTTTCTTGAAGACATACATATCTGTATAATGTGGCGACATCATGTTGGTCATTATCCTTTGTTGGAATTAACAAACGTGATGTCGGGAGTTAGTGGTCTGCCCTTACAGTATAGAATTACAAATGTGGTGGCAGGAACACCGAAGCGTAACATGTTACCATGAATTTAAGTAGTAAATGATTCTGAAACGCCCTGCGTTATAAATAAAATGTTGTCATATACATTTTGACTGTGCATTTTGACCACGTAGGTCACTTTTGTATGAAACAGCTGATTAGTTTTTTGATAACCGACGCAAAATTTATACGCTTAGCGTATCCGGGGGGGTATACGGGGTCTAGAATCATGAGCTTATTTCACGTGTAAACAAATGCCTCGCATTAGATGTTGGTCAGCTATGATAGTAAAAAAGCAGTAAGTCGGGAATAAGAGTTGACAATATTTAATAGCTTATTTATTAAAGATCTATAGTTCTGGACGACCTTCTCCAATTTCACACCTCTCTTTCAACGGCCTTATCCAGTTATTCTCCCAAAGGAGCGTTAACTTTTCCTGAGCTAGTAGCCCCACAAAATTTTTGTTAGTTATTGCTAAGGATGAAACGTAACAACCTAAATCTGCATAACAGTTTCGTTGTTCAGTAAAAAATGCTCAGGATGTTATTTCCCATAAGACAATAGTAGTACCTACTCTTTTTTTCTGGCTTTAATTTTTGTGTATAAATTGTTCGAAACTTGAATGAAGTATTTTACCCCAATACATATACCCGTAATTCTATTTACCCTTCCAGATGACGGCATATACAACACATACGTGCTAGACACTGAGTACAAGACCTGGGCCCTCCTCCTCCATTGTGCAGAACAGCTGGAGGGCGCGAGGTACTTGAGTGCGTTCGTCCTCTCAAGGACCACGACGCTGCCGAAGAACGTAATGGCTTACTTACGGGATAAGCTGCCGAGGTAAGGGGATAAGGGTCATTTGAGTTTTTTATGTATGTTTATTTTGGGTTGATGTATGTGGTATGTAAGAAGAAACAAAATTGCGCGGTAAATCTGCAGGCAACTGACTGCTCTAGTTGATCGTCGGAACGCAGCATGTTGAGCGACTGAAATTATTGAGCTATATTACCCAATTGGTTAACTGGGTGCACGTTATTCAAGTTACCTAATTACATTGACATCCAATCAAAATCGCGTAAGTACCTAATCCAAAAAAAAAAAAAAAAGTTTTATCCGCGGGGTCCTTTAGTAACGTAGATAAAGTTCAAGGACCGTTTTTAGGGATTTGCACAGCTGTCCACCAAAAGAGAAGTACCTACTTTTAAATAGAAATCTACCCAATCCTCGATCGGTACCGGCTGTAGCTAATGACCAATATATCCCGTTTATTTCGCAAACTTTTTAACCTTTATTTATTGGCAATCATGTCCTAGTTTCCAAAGAGCTCTCCTTTCAAATTAACGGTATTGGGCCCTTACGTAGTTCCGATCTTGGGCCATAATTTAAACGTACTTAGTAGTCTGGACTTTGAGACCCAAAGCAAAAGGAAAACTTGTGGCCAGGCCTTTTACTCCATCTCACTTAGGTTAAATCAAATGAAAGTTTTTCCTTGAAAATATTTCCAAGTTTTCTAGTAAAAAATAGGTATATATGTTTATTTTATTTTCTAGCATGTATTTTATATGCTGCTTATGTAGGATATTGGGTCGGAAATACTTAACAAAAGGTAGTGTTAATAAAATCTTTGTAATTAAAAAGATTCATTGCAACACGTACATTTTAAAGAAACTGCATGTTCCTTTTGTTATTATGCTGATTTTGTAACCTATACCTACATTTATTACCTATCATAATTAATACTCCGGCCAAGGCTGACAAAAAACGCATAACTAAAGCCACAAACACACAACACAACCCTACACTTTTATTCGATTTTTTTTTCGGCCCGTGCGATAACGAATTTCGTTCCAAAAAAACGTTGAACTTTTTCCCCTGAAAATTGCAAGCATGGCTTTAAAGATAGTACCTATAACCAGAACCAGGAGTCTTAATCTCTAATCCATAACCATTTCCCGTCTTGGGAAAACTAAACAGGATAAGGCAAGGTACTTATGACACCACAGAGCCTTTTGAAAGGAAAGAGATTCCTATGAATTTGAAAAGAGATTCCTATGAATTTTTAAATCCCATTTAAAAAAAATCTATTGCAAAAGACTGAAGATAGAAGATAAGGCCGGGAATTCGTGCGAAGCAAATATCAGTAAAATGAACGGTTACCTCTGAAAGATATTTGTTTCTTATAAAAACGCTCGGTGTGTGAAACACCGAGTGCAAATTACAATTCTAATTAATGAGCAATCAGCAATTCTAATGTGTTCCCACGAGCAAGCGGTACAACATGTAAATCTTACAAAAATAACAGTTAAGTAGTTGACTAGTCTGTTTAACTTTATGTTCAGGGAATAAGGAACAAAATATTTGATCGCTGGAACCTCCTGCTTTATCTATCTATACTAATAATAAAGCTGAAGAGGGGACCGTGATTGGATAACAGCCGCACAGGTCGATCGATCAGGTTAAGTTACGCTTGCCGCGGTTGGTTTGTGGATGGGTGACCATCTTTACATACCGAGACCCCCCGTGCCTCGGAAAGCACGTTAAGCCGTTGGTTCCAGCTGTCATTCGTGGATCTTTGACAGTCGTTACGAACGTTAGAAGCCCGAAAGTCTGATAGCCAGTCTTACCAAAAGGGGGATCGTATTACCCAGTAACTGGGTTGTGGAGGTCAGATAGGCAGTCACTCCATGTAAAATACTGGTATTCAGCTGCATCCGGTTAGACTGGAAGCCGACCCCAACATAGTTAGGATAAGGCAGGCAGATGATGACTAGTAATAAAGCTGAAGAGTTTGATTGTTTGAACGCGCTAATCTCTGGAACTTACTAGTCGGATTTGAAAATTGTATTTGTATTTGATACCCCAATTCTTAAGGAGGCTATAGGCTATTTAACATCACGCTAGGACCATTAGGAGCTGAGCAAAAAGAGAGAACGAACGCTATGCGTAAACGAAGTAATAGCACAGGTAGACGATGCGATGCGACGGGTGGGTCGGTGGAACAAAAAATTTCACGCGGACGAAGTCGCGGGCAGAAACTAGTAAAACTATAAATAAATAAAAAATAATTTGTCTTATGTGTTACAGATCTTTTTCGGCGCTGCTAATCCTCTTGTAGTTGCTTTTTACTATGTGGGTGAGAAAGGAGTGGCCTTTTCTTTTTCAGAACCGAATGTTTCCCGATGTTACATATTTCCCGATGTAAATATTCAAATATATTATTCTTTCCAGATACGATGTTGATGTCAACTACGTGTTCCCGATTCCACACAAGGACTGTTCTACCAAACCGGCTAGATTCGACTACACACCAATTTTAGTTGAAGTAGGCAGTAAAGTCCCGAAGAAGCCGGGTGTCAGCTACAAAGTGGCTTTTGGAAATTAAGTCCTACAGAGTTAAGAAAAAAGAGTTTAAACATTACATGACAACGATAGAAAGAACATTGCGTGTCCTGCAAAGTGCCTCCAAAAGATGCTATGGCAAAACCGAAAGGCGCGTCCTAACCAAAAGCGATCGTCGCAGGATCGCACTCTTTTATAACAATAATTATGAATATGACATAGTCGCGCGACCAATCAAGTCGCGTGTGTACAGTCACGAGCACTAATATGTCAACACTTGGCAACTTTCAATTGCGATTTTTTCGTGAAATAACGAATGCAACGTTGAAATACGACACTTTACACAAGCCTATGGGTTCGAAAATACTTTGTTCCTAATAACATAAAATTTCATTCAAAACTGAAGGAGAAAATCGTCTTTGAATAAAGCCAAGTGTATACATACTTGTGCTCGTGACTGTACGTCAAAATTCAAACAAACTATGGTGTCAATCGCGAACTCGCGCGACTATCGCTTTTGGTTAGGACGCCTGCGGGGTTATAGGTACAGATCTGGAAACACGTACAAAAAAATCGCTGTCGCTTGTCATGTGATGTTAGCCTTAGAAACATATACCTACGCTATTTTAAATAAAAATTGTAATATCATAACGTGCCATAAAAGCTTCATTACCGATGAATGAATGTCTTAAGAAATTGTATATATTATACGGTATGTAAAGTAAAGCAAGGTTTCAAAGTGATGAAACAATAAAGACTCTTTTTGTACGTGGGTTTTTCTTTTACTTCAAACATCTGCTCTAATATTTAACCATTCTATTCTTATAGAACATTTTTCACTTATACTTAAATATCTCATAATATAATAGCTGCAAATCAGCCATACAAATACAACTATGTCTTCGTACGAAGATAAACAAAAGTGTACAAACTCCCCCAAGTCTACTAGGTTTCTGATATGATCCTCCAAGGCAAACTCAAACCCAAACTCAAAGCATTTATTTCAATTAAGCCATTTAAATGCACTTTAGAATTGTCAAGTCGGTCAATCAGAAAATATAAAGCTAGTGGCCCATTCCAAAACGTAGATACCTATGGAGAAGAAAGGGCAAGAAACTCCATGGACACTCTTTTAAATTATATTTTTACAACATTAATGTTGAATTTAACATTATATGTGAGAAGGATGTAAAAAAGACGTACGCGTTAAAAACTAAAAGCACTTAATGATTCTAAAACTTTAGTACTAAACTAAAGCGAAACCGATAATATTGACAATAAAACAAATCTAGAAGACCTAGGTCTAGAGTAACCTCCATAAATAGGTGGATAAGATACGGCTGACATTAGTCATAACGAAGTAACAATTAAAGAAAAAAAAAACCTGACCATGAAACAAATACAACAACGCAAAGTAGAGCACCTAAGCCGATAATTAATATTTTTTAATATACCATTAACAAAAAGGACAGAGATTTTATAGTTTCACAGTTCAACGATTATTGCAAATTCAATGTTGAGAATGCCTTCAGAGAACTGATAGGGCACGCACATTGTTCTAAAGAGCAATTAGTATGCAGCGGAGGAAACGTCTATACTCTATACTCAGGACAATAAACGGGCACATTCATGTTATGACATTCAAACTTGACCGTGTCTAATAGAGCTGATAATAGCCAAGCAAAATTAAAAGAGACATACGAGGAGGACGTCATTGTAGTTGTGATGTAAGAATTTCCACAGACGAAGGTTAAGATGGTGAATATGAAAATCTAAAATTTGGGAATGATGATTTGGTAACATAAAGTTCCTAGTTAGAAATCTATAGATTATAATAATAATATGATTGTTACGGCTAATTGGATATCCATTTACAGTTTGAGCAAACCATTAAGTTTGAGTAAAGACAACGATGAGAATTGTTTCGATACATGAATGTACAAATAATTAGGATATACAAAATAGTGGATACGGTTTACATACTGAGTAATAAGAGCTACAATCAAGTTCTGATATAGTCAGTAGGAGATTAACCTACTGACCACTGTTATGAGAAGATCCTGCAGGAACCACTTTTGGACTTGAGACTTCAGTTTGATATATCTCGATGACGCAGTGTAGTATTATGATATGTACAGACGCCAGCACATCAACCTACTACAATCTGTCAGATTTCTTTAATAGATTTTCAACTTTATCGCTCAAGCATAAGGTTCAAAGTTGATTGGGAAAATTTGACAGTTTCGGGTAGCTTGATGTGCTGGCGTCTGTACTACTCTATCTAGTCTTCCTCTATTACTTATAAAGTTGCTCGTAGTTTTAATTAAACTATCTAAAGCTTTTGTGTACAATATGATTTTGATTTCAAGTCTGGCAACTGTCATTTGATTTTCAGGGGATCAGCTTAGTGAGACTTTTATTTATAGCGATAACTTTTATCATAATACAAGTTTCTGAGACTGGCTACTGTTGAAACCATGGATCTTGTATAATGAGGGGTGAAAAAAGAGAAAGCTTCAAGTCAGCACTACTACACACTATCAATAACAATCTGAATCATTATGAAGGATATTGCTAATCAATTGCTTTATTATGTTTGAAAAATTTGTCTGCTCACCAACGAAAATAACGCAATGAATGTTATTATACTGTCAAAATGATAGCGATTGCTACTGATAGTGTGTTACGCAATTACCCCGTTGGTCAAAGAAGCTGAGAGTTGGATGGATATCCAAGAACGGGTAAAGTGGCGTGCAATGGAGAAGGCCTACACTCAACATTGTGTGGATACGGGTTGAAGAAAGAGAAAGAGAGAGAAATGACTATTAGCGTCTTGTTGACCATGTTCTTGATGTATCACTGCTTATTTTCTTGTGAACTTTGAGAAAATTAAAAAACTTCATGTTATGAAACTTAACAGAAATATAGTAAACAATGACAAAAACATCCCCGGCAATGAGCAAATAAGCATCGTACTTTACGCATATCCACTGAAAATAATGCATATATTCTGTGGCAATGTATTAGTAATTCAGGCGTCTTGCGCAAAGCCTTCGTTATAAGTATGAAAGGAACTGAGCGCCATTTTTTTCATGATAACATCACAAACATGGGTGAGGTGCGAGCGTGTGTCTATTTTTCTGTGATTTTCCTGTTCTTCCAAATTTCTGCTGCTAAGGTTAGTATTAATCGCAAATCTACCTAATTTATCATTAGCTCTACTTTACATAATGATTCATAAGATAATTAATACATATGTCATGTAATTTGCATGAAAGTTGTGGGAAATAATAAGATTACGAAACGTTATTTAGTATAATAAAAATTATTGCAACAGCGTGATGTTTATATATTTATCAAAATTCGATTTGATTTACAATCAACTTCAGTAAAAATTGTGCTTTTTTTGCCCAGGATTCTTATTTTAATTTTAATCATCGTTTTTCTCCAGCCCTTCTTCGGGAACCGATTCTGGTGCGACCTATTATGTGACGACGACGATGGCTCAACAACGACCACTGCCAGCTCCGAGGACTACTTCGACTACTCGTGTGACGACTGCCCCACTCGCAGACCCAGACCTGTAACTACTCAGATGCCACCAGCCTTCCCTAACACCTGGGTGTTTGGACCGCCAGGAGTACCTGGGCGGCCTGGATCTCCTGGAACGCCAGTTAATTATATTATGATGGGCCGTAAGTGTATTTGAAACTTTAAATTAATATCTTCACTTTTTCCCAATTATTACTAGAATCGGCACTCTAATTGCGTAACACACTATCAAGCGCAATTTGAATAATTTTAAAAGATATTGCGTCATATGTTCCAAAAATTTGTCTGCTCAACAAAGTAAATAACGCAATGAATGTTGTTGAACTGTCAAAATGAAAGCCATTCCTACTGTTAGTGCGTTATGCAATTACCCCGCTAACCAGGAATTCGATACCATAATTATGCAATATTATAAGTATAACACATTACTAATAGTAAGATCAATAATTAGACAGGTACACTTTTGGTCCTTCAACTGTGAACAAACAGTTTCACCATGGTTCGCTATAGTGGCTATGAGGTAGACAAGTCAACGAGCCCCAGTGATCGAATCGCATTCCCTTGCTTTTTAACTTACAGCAGATATTTTAAAACATTCAAAATATGTAAAATATATATATAATAATTATTTGAGAACGATCCTTATTAAACAGCCAGCAATGCTTACAAAGGCTTATGGGATACGCTTCGATGAAAATGCGTTTGTAGTTTGTCATATACCCTTTGAGGGGTCATTAGAAGTCGTTACTTTAGGTTTTTGGATCTCTAGATTAATTCTTCTTTCAAGATGAATTTCATATGTAGACGGCCAAGCCTCATATTTTGACTAAGGTGTAGAGTTTGTGAAGTTAGGGCGTGTAGAGTTAGAAGCTTGGCTCTACATGAGATCTGATAACTTTTTGGCAGTGCGAGCCATATGTGGTCTCGTCTTGGCAACATTTTACATGAAAATGTTTTTGGTGGGATCTTATCTTCCTGACCTTGTCCCATGTTACTTGGGGTCGGAACAACTCGTTTTTTTCTTCCAATTTCCCCTGTCAGCCATCACTGTATCATTCGCTCCTTTTTTAGGGTTCCGTACCTAAAGGGTAAAAACGGGACCCTATTACTAAGACTTCGCTTCGATATCCGTGCTTCACTCTCTGTCCGTCCGTCTGTCTGTCACCAGGCTGTATCTCAAGAACCGCGATAGCTAAACAGTTGAAATTTTCACAGATGATGTATTTCTGTTGCCGCTATAACAACAAATACTAAAAACAGAATAAAATAAATATTTAAGGGGTGTTCCCATACAACAAACGTGTTTTTTTCGGCGTTTTTGCCTTGTGGTTGAACCCTTCGTGTGCGAGACCGACTCGCACTTGGCCAGTTTTTCTTTTATAACATCCCTCACACAATCCATTTATCATTTCTTTGGTTTTCCTTTCCGTCTACATTCATCTACGTTAATACTATTGTCCTTGTTTTAATAACAAGTCTATAATCATATCCCATAATGTAAACTTGATATTAAAAGAGTGACGTAGGTATGTCGTGTGTTTCGGTATGGACGTGTGATGACATGCCTACACCGAGACATACGATTCCTTTTCATTTCAATTCCTTTTTTATATGTATATTGAAATGATTACTACTTGCTAGAATATTCCGTTTTTATACGTAGAAAACTCAAATATGCTCGTGAAGTAGTCGGTTTGACTGCGAAATCGGTTATAAATGGTTCTGGACCTTTGAAGGCGGCGAATTTCACGATAACATATTTCTATGTATGGTCAACTGAAAGACAAAAAAATAATTATCAAGCTTGAATGATTGATGGATTGCTGGTAACAAACGTTACACATACTTGTTGGCAATTAATCGCAGTTTGTACGCTCGCATTTTAATTGAAATACTTACATACCTAGGTACTTCCTTTTCTTTATTTTACTACTGGTTGGAAACGTAAATAAAATTACAGACGGAAATTAATAAATAACTTATTATAATTGAAGCAAAAGTTTATAGAACGTATAAATAATAAATAATCATTGCAAGTACCAACGCTACGATTGCTAGAATACTACTAATATCCGGCCTGTCGCGTTGTTCTAGTGGTTGCAAATGCTAACGCTGAGCATAAGGTCCTGGGTTCAATTCACGGGTCGGGCAAAGCAATAGTGGGTTTTTTCGTCTGGAATTTCTCAGTAGCAGCCCGGAGTCTGGATCTGTGCCCGATTGACGGCAAAACACTCACGCCCTGTTACATGAGACTTAAACATAACTGGCAAAATGTGGATATACTATATGTAGGTACACCTCTGCCTAATCCTTCAGGGAATACAGGCGTGATGTTAGGTGTAATACTTTTATTTGAAAATGAGGTGGCAGTAGATACTGTAGCGGTATCTACAACGCCACATGCGAACAACGCGTTATACTGTCGTCACGAAAAAATCTGCATCTCGCAAGCAGAGTTTACCGCGCAACTTGCTTATATACAACGGCCTGACATGAATCATAGGGCAGTTGCCCGCCAGACACGATACCCGTCTGGTCGGAGGATCCTCCCTTTTCTACGGAGCATGAGTGAACTTTACACCCTGTTCCTCATACCTCTATAATACTTCTGTCATTCGCTCTTCTTGATAAAGGTTATTTTCAATAATAGAGTAGTTATATTCACTGAGATAGTTACTTACCACTCTTGTGTCACTGTGTCTGCGTTTGTAGACTATTCAGTTCAGATCTTCTCAAAATGTTTTCATCATCGGCATCGATAACGCAAATTTAGCGTCAGAAGTAGCCTGCAATGAGACAGTTATAGGCTGGTACTGTTGTTATTATTAATGTCCCAAACATAATTTTGTTAATCGAAATGTTTCACTCTTTACCTTTGCACGGTTTTACCTAGATACTGTACAAAGTTGCCAACAATATAGTATTTTCCAAGTTATATTATTTAACCTTGGTCTTATCTATTCACACAGCTCAAGTTTTATGATTGACAAGCATACATTTTGTAATGTAATTTATTCTAATGGCATTAATATCATTTAAATTTTCTTCGTCTGTAATAATGTATATTCATCTGCCGTGTGATCTGAGTCACATTTATCTTATGACCACAATTCTATTCGGAGACCATCTCAATTCATATTATTACAGACATGTCGTTAAAAGTGACTTGGTGATTTCATTAGCAGTATAATTGCAATCAATAAACCAATTACGACGTTACGACGACGTTGACGTCAACACGTCAATACCGGCTGTCGCTGAAAACCAGACGTTTTCGTGTTGGCAATAAGTATATCCAAAGAACTCTAGGTAATTATTGTAGCCATAAGTTAAGTAATGCGATAATAGTCATTCATCTTCTTCGTGTCACTGGCACGACAATTATTTAAATTTTAATGCCTCAAAACTTCGCCACTTCCATGGCGTTATCGGTGGCTGCGCAGAGGTTACTTTGGCTGCATGTTTTGGGAACAATCGGCAGGATAGGAGGTGGAGCACAGTTTGTGGCACAGATCAGCTTCTGCCGTTCCGTCGAGGTAGGACTTTACGAAGTTCGACTTACATCTTCCCACTTGAGTTTGTATATAGACCTTTTTATTACTATTATTGAAAAACATTACAATTTCAGCTCCCCAAAATGGAGGCGGCTTCAGCATGGTTCCAAATCCAAACAGCGGCTCGTGGAGCTTCTTCTGGAACCCATTCGGTGGTCCAGGTAGTTCGCCACCACCCAACGCCACACCAACACCTGTTTCACAACCAGCCAGTGCTGCGGGAGCACCTGCAGCACCAGCAGCAGGAGCTGCCCCAGCAGCTGCAGCTCCCCCAGCAGCCGCAGCTCCCCCAGCAGCTGCAGCTCCCCCAGCAGCTGCAGTTCCCCCAGCAGCTGCAGCTCCCCCAGCCGCCCCTGCTGCAGGCAAAAAATAATTTTCCGTATAGACTATCCGCTCAATTAGTGACGCACTGAATTTAATTTAAAGAAAGTACAAGACGCTTGCTGTAAGACTGAGGGCACAAATACGAGCGCTGGTTGTCCTAAGCATGTTCTGTTGCTGGTGGACCTTTTGTGCTGCCTTTGTCACCACAACAGGGGGTCTACTCCGAAGCGGTTAACCACTGTATCGGCCGAATGTTCGGTCATTTTCTACTACCATTAATTTCCTATATTGACTATTGGTCCCGACCAAACTGTGCCAATCCGAACCTTTTTAGAAGCCTTAACCCTTTTTTTACCTTTTTTTTTTTTAATTCGTAGTAGGACAACAATATTCGAATCAGAAAATGACCGAATATTCGGCCGATACAGTGGTTAACCGCTTCGGAGTAGACCCCCAGGATTCCCCCAAAGCTGTAAGGGACGATCTAGAATTTAGACATTTTACCGTTATATTTAACTTTCACTTTGATTGCACCGATACGAGATGACAATATTACATGGACTTGGATGTGTACGTTGTTGGTAGCGTCTGGTGGCATATTCGGCGGTAAGCGCCCTGCAGTAGTTTTCCAAGTGCGGCACTATTTAAGCGGATAACTTTGGACTTTAATAACCGAGATTGTGCCTTTTTTAGTTCATAAGATTTGCTTTAATCATTACTATGATTGAAGGGTAATTCGTTAAAAGGAGTATCATTAAAATCATTTCGAGTCTATCTGTGCTTGATGGAGATGTGAAATTGTTGAGATAAGTCTAGTAAAGAAATATAGTGGTTAAATAAGCAAATCCATTAAGAATAATAAAATTATGAAATTATAAACTATAGCTTTGGAAAAGATTGTAATGTGCATTTTACTTGCATGTTGAAATGATACATTGCAAGTATAAAATCAGTATTCCATAGAAAAATATAAGTACTTTCTCATAGATTTCACAGAACTAAACAGAAGTCTCAAAAATGATAAAACTGATTGAAGAGGAGTGATGTTACCATAAATATTATTTACGTTTGTTATACGTTTTGGGTACGACAATCGATTTAAAATAGCAATAATGGTGTTTTAAAATAAAATAAAAACCAAAACATTGGTGGCGAATTAGTGTCTGAGATGTTATGAATATTTCATTATTTTATTATATAGGATTTATGGCCATATACCCAGTAGGCACTTGCCATAACTCAATAAACGTAAATTAAATCATGTGTTCTCGTACTAACGACATAATTCGAAGAATAAAAACGAAATTTTGAACTGTTTTACTAAATTGATGTAAATTGGTAGGTACTAAATAAACATTCTGTAAAGAACCGTGTTTTATTAAAAACCTGATATCTATTTTAAGAAGAATTGCCAAACTTAAGTGGCAGTGGGCAGGGCACATTGCTCGCAGAACAGTGATGGCCGATGGGGCCGAAAAGTTCTGGAGTGGCGACCGCGTACCGGAAGACGTAGCGTTGGAAGGCCTCCTACAAGGTGGACCGACGACCTTATGAATTCCGCAGGAACCCGTTGGATGCGAGAAGCACAGAACCGGTCGAAGTGGAGGTGCTTGGTCCCAGGCTTATGTCCAGCAGTGGACGTCTTTCGGCTGAAATGATGATGTTGATGATGATGATCTATTTTAAAATGTTAGTTATGTAAGTATACCTAAAGCTTGATGGTGGATGTGACGCATATTTTCCCCCAACTTGTTAATTTCTGTGTTCGCGTTCTTTCATGTTTACCGTAAGTAAGGTATACAGACTTAGTACCCAAGTAGGCCGCAGCAAGGACAACCTCCACAAGTGGGGGTTCATGGAAGGCACTGACCTCCGGTGTGTATGCGGTGTCTCTCCACAGACAATGGCCCACCTCCCATTTTGCACCGCATGCCCTGTCACCTGCACACATGAGGACCTAATGGCTGCGTCAGCGAACGCTATCCGCGTTGCTGAATTTTGGGTCAAACAAATTTAAGAAAAAAAACAATATTTTTGCCGTCGACAGGCTAAGAAGAAGCCCGCAAATAAACATATTTTCTTTCTTACTTCTTCTTTCTTCGTGGCCCAACTACTTCACTAAAATGAGATCAGCAGCACTGCTAGCAGACTAATAGCACAAACTGAATACAATCTGATCTCAATCATTACATTTAATACTGCTCGCATAACGCATCGTAATGTTACATTTAATTTTGTTGTTAAGACCACGACTGCGACTGACATACAGTTCTATAACATAGTCATATTCATTTATTGCATTCCATATTGTCAAGAAGAAGTTACAAAAGGCTTAAAGCTAGGTACAAAAATTATCTTCACCACCTTCACTGCATCAATCAGCTGCCCTTACCACATTTTATTTGGGTTCGGCTATGTTCTTGATATCAATTTATTTAGGTTCGACTATGTTCATCATAGTAGAGGGAGTACTGGTAACCCAGTGGTAACGACCGCGACTTACGAGAATAGGTCGTAGGTTCGAACCCTGACAGGCGCTTTAATTTGTGTACATTATTTTATCACTACTGCTCCCAAAATGGTGATGGAATACATCGTGAAGAAACCGGCATGTCCTAGAACCAAAAATTCGAAGACATGTGACATCTACCAACCCGCACTGGGCCCGCGTATGGTGGATTACGGCTCACTCCCTCTCACAGAGAGAAGGCCTGTGTCCCAGCAGTGGGAACGTTATAGGCTGATTATGTATGTTCATCATCTTGTTCTTCCTTCTATTTCTGTCACCCCGTCATCTCAGTGTTCATTTCCTTTCCAGCCATGTCATATTCCACGCAAACCATTCATTTATTCTTTGGCCTGTCTCTTTTCTAATAGCAACCAAACGTATAACCATCTTAATCTATAGATTTTAACTTACCACCCAAGTGTGGAAAAATCTCCATGTCCTTGGAATTTGGAGCAGTCTACCGACCTCTGCTTTCCTGTCTTTGTCTAAAGGATTTAATCAAATCAATTAATCTGCCTTTTTTAATAACCAGTATTTACCTACTTAGAGAGCAATAGAGTTGGTATCCTTTTATTGATATTATTATTGAAGGTTTTGTTAAAAAAGCCACGAATAACAATACGAAAAATTGTCTATCATAAAAAAAACAATAGGTGTTTGCAAATTGGCACAGGAAACGATATATCATAACGCAACAGTTAACATTCGATGCTGTCGATAGCATTGCTGAAGCATTTATAGTTTTTTCCTCTAATTAGAACATTTGTAAAGGCTTTATTTATTTCCAAGTTAAAGGTAAGGCCGCATACAAATGCAATATGCAATATCTGTATGCAACAATAGATCCTCAGGTAGATTAGCCGTTTCCTCTGTCACTTAGGTAATTAATTCTGCTGCATAAGGACTATGGTGCTTCAAATGAATATAAGTATTGATAGTGAATTACGTTCCCACGTTCTGGAATAAACTATTTCTTTGGTATTTCGTGATGTTACAATCATTGGTTTTGATATCCTGGGTTAACTGGGTTGTGGAGGTCAGGTAGGCGGTCGCTCCATGTAAAATACTGCTACTCAGCTGCATCTGATAAGACTGGAAGCCGACCTCAACGTAGTTGGGAAAAGGCTAAGCAGATAATGATGATCCTAGGATCCAATTATAACTTTAAACTCTAGTTTGTCTAAAAATATCAACTGACAAAATGACTCTTTTTTATTGGCAGACAGTGTAATACTTATCAATACCTTAAACATTTTAAAAGAGTAGGTAACTATGGAGTTTCTTACCCATTCTTCTCCATACGAAACTACCTTTTGGTCAGAAACAATTCTATTTTCTTGTAAATTTTGACGTTCAAAAGGGCCTTCTCGAAATAAATGATTTTGTTTTTATTCAGTCATATTGTTGTAAGAACACAAGAGGTTGATGCTGTCCATGTTATAGTTATAATTTTTTTTGTCCGGCCAATGCTAATTTTTTTCCGGGGACCACATCTTACCTAACCAATGTATGGGTCAATCCCAAATGATTAGAATACCTAAACATTGTTTACCCATTACAACAAACGCAGTATCTATGTCATGGGCAATTCAAAGTAAAAAATGTGTCTGAGTGGATCTGGAATGCTGATCACGTAAGGCAAGCGCCATATCTGGGCCCCTTGCCCAGATGGCATGGCGAATTGCTGTATCGGTTGTTTCAAATGAATAAGTACACAATACTAAATATTTTACGCTTGTTATCATTCAAGGTTGGCGTTGCATTTGTTTTGTTCGATGGCATTTGTTTCTACATTCTTTTGTTCTGGCCCAATCATTTGGGAATGTAATGTATGATTTGTTGAATCCGAAATGTGATTTATATTGATGTTGGACTAGCATGGTCCACATGGAAGGAGTCGTTGAGTATTTGTCTGCTTTTATAGATGCAAAATTGTTTAATTTTATTTTAAGTGCCTATCCGTTAGCAAATTATTAATTTTATAGAGACCTATATGTCTTATTATAGTATGTTTGTGCTGTGCCTGCCTAGGGCCAATAAATTTCTTACTATGATTTATGAAATAGCCTTTCTCGACATTTATTTTACAAGTTAGGTGTTCCGCTCGTTTCCCTCCGTAGCTAACCAATAAAATTTGATAAAGCATCATTCAATAGCAGCAGGTACGTACAGGACCAACAACAATGCAAGGAATAATAGTTGCATATATGCATATAATACCGGTTGCATGCAAAATATAGTGTAACAGGTAACACCGGTGTCAAAACTAGTTTACCTTCCAAGAGACCATGACGAAACTCTCGGGTTACCACTCCAGTGCTCTGATTGTTGCGTTGCATCGTAAAGGAATATACAACGTTTTTGTTGATATTAATATAAGCTGGAACACTGTAGAAGGGCTTCAAGTAAAAAAAGACTATGTAAAAATATTGAAAACTGATCAAGTTATTCGTTAAAAAAATAATGCTGTAAAGAACTGCAAGTGGAGTACAGTAAGTCTATTGGCGGTTAAGTTCGAATAAAAGATGTTCGATATTAAATTGATTCACAGAAAAATATAACTAAAACATGGGCAAATAAAAATTGCCAATTCTTAAGAAAAGTCGAAGTTCGACAGCTTGATTCGAAGAAACACTCGGAAATGGGGAAAATAATAATTGAAAATCGGGGTTGCCACCTCCAACAAACATAGGGCTTCAAAAAATTCGTCCGCATCCTGGTTAACAGGAAAAGTGTTCAAAAGGCTGGCAGCATTGTCACGTTGTAAGGCAAATAATTGAATTGATTCGTAGTCACAGAACATAATACTCCGTAGTAATTTTAGTTCGATAGTGTAGGTCTCATAGACATTTATTTAAAAAGGGTGAAATTTATACAGTGGATAAACTTCTTAAACTAAATGAATAATCAAACTATTAAAATAAAAACTTAATAATATCCTAACCTAACTAAACCTATTAACAAACTAAAACTATACTAGAGATCTAGTATAGGTAGTTTAGTTACATTATGTTACATTATAGGTTAGTTATATCGGTTACGTATAAAAGGCGTAGTGGGTGTATGTAGGATATTAACTCCTAGTCTTACTAATTAAGTAACGGTGCCCTTCTTAGCACGTAGTAATTAACATACGTTCGCAACATTTAGGTAAAGGCTAGTGTGGAACTATGAATCTTACCATCTTGATTGATGAAATTTACAGTATAATTAACCAAAACCGAAAATTGCTCCAGCACATTTACGAGTGTAATTTTTATTGGATACAGGGTGGCTCGTGAAACTATGTAACAAAGAAACATTTTAGAGACCTCTCTCCAAGGGCTTCCCGAAACAGCCCCATGTACCTACATATGTTCAGCGATGACTAGTTTTTTAATATTTTTTGGGAAATCCTCACTTGACTTTTTATTTTTCTCTTTCTGTGTCGCATTTTTTTTTCTGTATAAATAGGTAAAATGCACGAATCATAAAGGCCGATTGAACGAGGTTAATCTAAAAATTCCAATATTCTGGATTTATCGTTTTAATTTCCTATCTAAGCACTGACCTTTAGAGAATACTAATTTATCCCAAAGAATTGGACGTATTTTTATATAATATGGATGGTTATTGGATCAGGAAATGTCGGGAGGAAAGATATGAGTAGGTATGAATGTGTTTGGCTATAAGAGTAGGGAAAGACGAAAAAAACGATGGATGGACTGTGAAAGTGAAAGATGATATGGTTAGAAAGGGGGTGACTACCGAGATGACGACTAAAGGCCGCAGCACACTTGTAACACCCGATGCCATCCCACGCTTACATATTGGCCAAATGACGAAAATAGCTCAACGAGATGAAAAATGTGGCCAATGAGCATGCCCAGAAACTGCCTGTTCACTCTCGGTTTGAAGGCAGACTTAAGGGTTAATTGTGAAATCCCGAACACAGACGCTGGCAGAGAGTTCCACACTTTAGCTGTGCGCATAATAAATAATGAATGATGGATAAGGGCAGGAGAATGATGATGATTTGATCATCTCTCATTTTGTTATTAAATCGAAACAAAATCACTTCACACATTGCGAAATCAGTTAGTGCTTGGCCAGACTGGCAGCGCGGGCGCGGGGCGGGCGCGGCGCGGCGTACTCAAACATAAGAAGTTCATTCGAGTGTCCATCCATAGTGCAACTCACGCCATAGCTCGTTCATAGAAGTAGCTGAAGTGGGTGCGCGGGCGGCCCGCGCGGGGAACGGGGTTCTTAAACTAGTTTGAGCTTTTTTCTAGTAAAGATAAGGCTTCTTCATCCATATTATATTTTGAAAAACACTGGACACGACAACACGCAGAACGCAGCCGCGCTCGACTGCGGACAGGCAGATCTCGCGCGTTCCCGCACCCGCGACGCTCCCCGCCCCGCGCTGCCAGTCTGGCCAAGCACTTACTTACTGTCATGCAATCACTTACACCGTTTTTGTAATTAACATATTGTTATACTTTGTAATTACAGAGTTTCCCACCTACGTGTTCCTGCTTTTAAACACAGAATAAACATGAAACGACCACACGGATTAACATAAACAAACTGTAATTACTTACATCGCTTTATCCGAACCGCGTAATTAAGACGAAAGTGTTTGAAGTAAACTCCTATCGGTGTTAATATCCACGTGAAACACGTATAATTTTATTGTATGAATTAACACTAGCTGATAAAAGCCATCACACGGTAGAAAATGCCTGTGGCATTAAGTTTCTCTGCACATTTAATTATGTGCTTGACGATACGATACCCCGTGAATGAGAGCCGCGACCAACGGCTTAACGTGCTTTCCGAGGTACGGAGGGGTCTTGATATGTAAATATGGTCACCCATCCACGGACCAACCGCGTTAAGCGTGGCTTAACCTGATCGATCGACCCGTGTGGCTGTTATTTCTAGGCACAAGCCCCTCAATTGAATAAAACTAAATATCATTTTAAAATTAACTTCCTATTTTTAGGCATCACTAATAGCTCCATAAATAGCTCCCTATGGATTTAAAAGTAACTTATCTTAATATTTAACGAGGATTCCGTGTTCCACTCCATGATTTATTTGAGAGTGAAGAGATAAGAAACCTGTTTCAAGAACAAGGAGTCTTTTTTTTATGTCACTATCTTTGCATATTTCATATTATCTTTGTTACTCCTGCAACATTTTACTAGGTACCATTCAATAGTGAGGTTATTAGACACTTATCAGAAGTCTTTTTTGTATCTATAGTACTTAATTCATTTGTACGGTAGGTACGTTCAAGATTTCATTTAATATCTGCAAAAGATTTTGATTCAGTCGATAAATTCTTGGACTGTCTAGAACTTTTATTAATTATTGAATGAATCGGAATTCTGTTTGTGTTAATAAGGCGTAAGCTCCATTGAGTGGCTGTACCTAATATTATATTTTGCTTAAATATAATAATCAAGACTGGAACTAATCTATACATATTAGTATTCCAAACTCTTCATCTTTATTATTATAAAGCTGAAGAGTTTGTTTTTTTGTACGCGCTAATCTCTCTGGAACTACCAGTAGGATTTGAAAAAATATTTTTGCATTTGATAGCCCAATTCTTGAGGATTTTTATAGGCTGTTTAACATCACGCCACGACCCTAAGAAGCCAAGCAAAAAGAAAAAAAAAGCAATAGCGATGCAATACGATGAGGTGGGTCAGGGAAGCAAGAAATTTCACCCGGACGAAGTCAACGTAACATAATAACGTAACGTAATTGGAAGCTAGGTAAAAAATTTTAATAAGCTTTCAATTCATCATCATCATCATCATTTCAGCCGAAAGACGTCCACAGCTGGTCGCAGACGGAATTACCTAATTATTAGAATGGCGCCAATTCCGTCTGCGACCTAATACGAGGACAGAGCATTGTTCGTGCAAAAAGATTAAAAAATTTGCAATTGTAAATGTCTATAAACAAGCTTTTATTTCCCTTACAGAGAAATACTTCTCAAGAAGATTAAGAAACGCAAAATTTATTTATAAAGCTTGAAAATTTTCACCAAAAAGTTAAGGCCACATTTAAACTGCATATTAGACCACAAGGACACACCGTTATTGCTTCGCCCGTGGTTTCATGAGCGCTACGGATTTTGTTGGTAAGCCTTAGTTATGAGCACTAGCATTGCGAAGCTGCGAAAACCTCCAAATAGAACCTTAAGACTTAGGTACTGATTTGCTTGTTGTTTGCCTTTAATTTCTTAAGCTATGAACTTAGGATACTGATATGGTGTTCGCGAGTTTAAATAAATTATACTTTTGACGTGAACCATGACGAAATAGACGAGTTATTTTGAATTTATTAGTTGTTTTACTGTGTTTTATGTATATTGAACGAGTCCTGGAGAG
The DNA here is from genome assembly GCA_948474745.1 of Oligia latruncula. Lineage (NCBI taxonomy): Eukaryota > Metazoa > Arthropoda > Insecta > Lepidoptera > Noctuidae > Oligia > Oligia latruncula. Next base: position 5,379,435 of record OX419693.1, on the reverse strand, counting down.
GTGTGGGACACCACCCAGCTAGTTGGACCGAGGACCACAAAAAAGTGGCTCGGACAGAGTGGATGCGGAAGGCGGAGGACAGGATATTGTGGCGTAGCCTGGGAGAAACCTATGTTCAGCAGTGGACTGCGATAGGTTGGGGTGAACACTGGACAAACATTTGATTGCTAAAATTCATAATACCAAACATCACTTTCTTTAGTAATTTTGATATCCATTTTCCATTCCTTGAAAAAAATATAAAAATTACTTTAATTAATAGGGACTTCAAAATGGATGAGTTTCGCTTATAATAAGCTCTTAATAAATTGCGTGGTCACGGTCAGTAAACATCTTAAATAACATAAAGTACAAAGGATTCTCAAAGTAGGTAAGTGGAAGTGGGGTGGTGATGGTAGGTACTGGGAGAAGCTTTTGTACTTACGAATAAATTAATGGTCGCTTTCCTGGTAATAATGGAACAGGTACCTACGGAAGTTTCGGTTTAAAAAAGAAACCTAATTTTTTTACGAGTATGTACACTATCGATCGGTGCAGCGAGGTGCTGAAATATCTTTATGACAACGCCACTTAGGTGAGTCCACACTCATCATCTGCCTAGCCTTTTCTCAACTATGTTGGGATTGGCTTCCAGTCTAACCGGATGCAGCTGAATACCACTATTTTACATGGAGCGACAGCCTATCTGACCTCCACAACCCAGTTACTGGGTAATACGATACCCCTTGGTAAGACTGGTTGTCAGACTTTCGGGCTTCTGACTACCCGTAACGACTGTCAAAAATACACGAATGACAGCCGGTACCAACGGCTTAACGTGCTTTCCGAGCCACGGAGAGGTCTCGGTATGTAAAGATGGTCACCCATCCACAGACCAACCGCGGCAAGCGTAGCTTAACCTGATCGATCGATCTGTGCGGCTGTTATTATTTAGCCACGGGCCCCTCTCGAGTCCACACTATCAATTATATCGGTAACAATGGATTTCATTTTGACAGTTCAACTTCATTCATTTCGTTATTTACGTTGTTGAGCTGACACATTTTTCGAAGATATGAAGTAATGGATTACGACTAGCAATGTCCTTTACAATGATGCAGATTGAGATTGATGTTACGCAAAAAAAAAAACCCCACCCGTGTTCCTTCCTTAGCCCTTTATGTTCCGGGCCAGCGGTAACCCTTTCGGACAATCCCGCTGACCCGGCAGGGCGTTATCTCTTGGAAATTGTTCACCGCTGCACTGGAGGATGTCTTCAAGGTTCTGGACTGAAAAGGGGTAGGCATCAACATCAGTGGCGAGTACTGGCGAGTCTATCACTCACCTTCGGAGCGCCACCGATGTAGCTACTTATTAGTCATAGCTGAGACTATGGAGGACCTAGTAAAGAGTGGGTTTTAATATTAACAAATGCATGGGCATTCATGAGTCTATGATCTTCATTGTGGTGGGTGTTACATGGGTTAGACCCACCCAGCTCGGGGCACCAGAGAGTACTTGGAGAAAACATTTGTATTGCCGTGGCCTCAAATTCCATCGAGCACGCATGAGACATTTAAAAAAAAATCTTTATTTAATTTTGTAAATCATGAAACTTTTGTTTTCTTTTGACTGTAGGTACTTACCTGTCAAAAAGAGTAAACATACATAATGTGGATAAGACAGGGATTAAAACAGAAGACGAACTGGGAGGGGATCGAGGAGGGGGGGGGGGGTGGAAGGGGGGTTCAGGGGATCAGACCGGAGTAATTCCATCTATCTTACTTTCTTTTTTTTTCTATCTTTTTACTCTTTGTTTTTTGGTTCACTTTTTTTGATGTTTTTTTTAATACCTGTATTGTGTCTTTTGTTGCAATGAATAAACATTTTATCTATCTATCTATCATGAAGATCGTAGACTCTACATTTAAAGTTGTGGGCGATTATGTTTATCTGGGACAAACTGTCCAGTTAGGTAGGTCCAACTCAGCTCAAGAAAGAATTCCGACTCGGCTTGGCAGCATCGGGAAGCTACGCAAAATCTTCTTGTCCCACATAACGCAGTGTCTCAATACAAAAGCTACGCAATATCTTCTTGTCCCACATAACGCAGTGTCTCAATACAAAAGCTACGCAATATCTTCTTGTCCCACATAACGCAGTGTCTCAATACAAAAGCTACGCAATATCTTCTTGTCCCACATAACGCAGTGTCTCAATACAAAAGCTACGCAATATCTTCTTGTCCCACATAACGCAGTGTCTCAATACAAAAGCTACGCAATATCTTCTTGTCCCACATAACGCAGTGTCTCAATACAAAAGCTACGCAATATCTTCTTGTCCCACATAACGCAGTGTCTCAATACAAAAGCTACGCAATATCTTCTTGTCCCACATAACGCAGTGTCTCAATACAAAAGCTACGCAATATCTTCTTGTCCCACATAACGCAGTGTCTCAATACAAAAGCTACGCAATATCTTCTTGTCCCACATAACGCAGTGTCTCAATACAAAAGCTACGCAATATCTTCTTGTCCCACATAACGCAGTGTCTCAATACAAAAGCTACGCAATATCTTCTTGTCCCACATAACGCAGTGTCTCAATACAAAAGCTAAAGCATAAAATATCTAGGTATACATATATGCAATAGTAGGTACATAACCTTGTTTCAAAACAGGAAGAATTGGTTCGTTAAACGATTTTGCACAAATTAACAATGCACAGATAACTGATACAAATTAAAACAGTTAATCCAATTTTCGTTGTTATATAATCGCCTGCGCAATGCTTCAGTGCTGTTTCGTGCTTAATAGTCGTAACTGTTAAGTACAACCGAATCTTGTGTGAAGTCAGGGAAATTAATTGATAAGCAAATTGACTCACCAACTTAAATTGTCCGTATATTTAAACCACAACTGTCATTCTTTGACAGTCGTATGAAGTGGCTATAATGCCAAATTGAATTAGGGTGTCAATTTGCTTAACAATTATGTTACCTGACTGTCGATCAATAACTAGGTTTTATCAGTAGATTACACAAGAAGTAGAGCGTTTTTCTACCCGGTTGAATAATTGAATATCTTTAGTTTTTATGCTAATTAAGCTCACAGTTACGCTACGTTAGTTTATCTAATCCTAAAGCTACGTAAAACATTGAGCAGGATTGTAGCTGAATTTTAATTGAAAGCAGCGGGGTAGTCGCGTAACACGGTATCAGTAGCAATGGCTTTAATTTTGACAGTTCAACAAATGATCAATTATGGATGGCTTATGAGCCATCAGCTAAAAAACGAGATAGGACTTTTAGTCATGCGAGCGACAATAGGTATGTGTCGCTCGCATGACTAAAAGTCCTATCTCATTTTTTAGCTGATTTGAGTTAGGACAACTACATTTTTCTGTTCGTGATTCTTTACATTTTGATATATGACGATATCTCAAGTGCGTATCTCCCCGCTGACTGAGGTCCACTTTCCATATCTCGCTGCACCTGGGGCCCAAGTCTGCTATTTTTATAAATTCGTCATTCCAACACGATCCCATTGTCATTTTGCTAAAAGTTCGTAAATGGTCGATCATTGGTCGGTCAATGGCACAGAACATATTATACGATAGGTACTCGTAACGAATTAAAAGCAATGACTGCACAATGACGTTCTAATGGTAGGTCACTGATCAAAGGAACTGTCAAAATTTTAGCAGATTACCGCCTAAGTCAGTAATTCATTTGTCATTATGTACGAGATTACCATTCTATGCCATTTCTTTCAATGGGGTGTCAGTGACCATTGGAAAGTCATAATGACGCCATTATATTAGCAGATTACCAAACTTGTCAAAATCAACAATTATGAAATCAATGATAGACCATTCTGACACTATTGTAATAGCAGACTTGAGGCTCTGTGCGCTTGATGATCTTATGACTGCGTCAGTGAGCGGTGGCACGGAGAGGTCTCGGTATGTAAAGATGGTCACCCATCCACAGACCAACCGCAGCAAGCGTAGCTTCACCTGATCGATCGACCTGTGCGGATGTTATTATTTAGCTACGGGCCCCTCCTTAAAATTAACAACCATCTGAATAATTGAGCACCCCGTAGCGAAAAACAATTTCGCCATCGCGACACTAATAAAGTCTCACACCTCACAGTTTTTATCACCAGCCATTTAAGTGAAACATTTTAAAAATTGATTTTAAAGACTTTCAAATTACCTTCTCGTAAGTTTATGGCGGCCGTAACATTATCTTTACTGCATAAATGGCGAAGAACCGTTTTAATAAATAAATATCAGCATTTTATTACTTTTTAAAATTCAAATTGAGCCACTGAGCGTTATTTGCAAATTTAGCTATAAAAAGTTCTTTATGTTACTATAGGTAGGTAGGTACCTACCTACTTTTAATGTCAGTTAACTTTACAAGCAAGTCGTTTCAGTAATTATTTTAATTATTCTGAGCTTGTTCTGAATGAAATATGAGTACAACACTCCGTCCAATCATATTTTTTAACCGACTTCTTAAAAGAAGGTTCTGTACATAATGTTTTGGTTGTAGAGTCTTAGCAATTGTAAATTTTTGTTGGTTAAATACGTAGCTTTGAACATGTTGCGCCGACCTCAAATAAATTGGAATAAGGTCAAGAGAATGATGACGGTTACTTAAAGCGGAACCAGTGGGAACAAGCTTACATATGTACCTAAATACTAGCAGTGCCCCGCGGTTTCACCCGCATAAGTGTCAATCCCATGGATATATCGGGATGAAAACTATACTATGTCCTTTTCCGAGACTCAAACTATCTCTATACCAAATTTCATCTAAATCGGTTCAGAGGTTTAAGCGTGAAGAGGTAACAGACAGACAGACAGACACACTTTCGCATTTCATAATAATTAGTATGGATATAGATTAGCACGAAGCAACTTGATATACATTCTGTGATTATTTTACCTCACACACTGACTTATTAGGTACCTACTTGTTAAAATTTTAGGGAAATCGTATTCCTAGTTTTACAATGTTTGCAAATATGTGAGCACCATTGTATTCTATCACATGATTAATTTATCGGCCATTACTTCATTTTTTAGGGTTCCGTACCCAAAGGGTAAAACGGACCCCTATTACTAAGACTTCGCTGTCTGTCCGTCCGTCCGTCCGTCCGTCTGTCACCAGGCTGTATCTCAAGAACCGCGGTAGCTAAGCTAGACAGTTGAAATTTTCACAAATTATGTATTTCTGTTGCCTCTATAACAACAAATACTAAAAACTAAATAAAATAAAAATTTAAGGGGGGCTCCCATACAACAAACGCGATTTTTTTGCCCTTTTTTGCTCGATATCAATAATAGCAACAGGTAGGCACTTGAAATATTCACAAAATACTCAGTTGTATTTTTACTTTAATAATAAATAATAAAATAAATATTTAAGGGGGGCCCCCATACAACAAACGTGTTTTTTTCGGCGTTTTTGCCTTGTGGTACGGAACCCTTCGTGTGCGAGTCCGACTCGCACTTGGCCAGTTTTTTATTTTTAATTATTTTTACATAATGTGGTATAATTTTATTCTAGGTGTATAGTGTTCACATATAATTTTATAATTAATGCCTATAATAAACAATATTGTAAAACATTTTTAAACAGTAACAGCGGAGTTTCTTGCTCATTCTTCTTCATTCGAAACTACCTTTTGGAAGACGAACTAAAATCAATACTATTTGATTGCAAATTTTGACATTCAGACTTTTAAGTGCCTATTTGAAACAAATACTTTGACTTCAGCGGTAAAGCCGATGTTCCTAGATCATTAAAGCAGCCTAATAAACTATAGTCCGCGCGGAACTAGGTGGCCGCGCCTTAGGTGGGGACGGGGGGAAGGCGGCGGGTACCCTAGTTTTCGCAGCGCACATGAGATTATTGACAGCAAGCGCCCCCGCCCCTCCGTCCCACCGCTCACTTACCTAAGGCTCGGCCAAATAGTTCCGCGTGGACTATAGTAACAGTTGTGAATGAACTCATCTACTAGTGTAGTATCGTTCCCATCACCTATAACATTTAGGTATGTATAGTTTGATGTAAAACTTGAGTCATATATACCGGCAGGCACGTAAACATCTAGAATTTCCATAATCCTACTAGAATGAAAGTATCCGTCATATTACTCATGCTGGTCAAGTATCGAGTCTCCTTTGATCAACATTGTTCATGTTGATTTACTTAACAGGTACTATTTTTTTTTTATTTTATCTTCTGTCCTTTTCTTAATGAAATAAAAAGAAAAGGATGCACTGAACTTAAATTTAGTTTAGTTTGTGAATAACAGAATCGGCACCACTGTATGAAATCTGCTAAGTACATTAATTACTAACTATGCAGAAAAAAAAACATCTCATATAGGAAAGGATACTGGGGGGTAATTGCGTAACACCCTAACAGTAGCAGTGGCTTTCATTTTGACAGTTCAACAATATTCATTGCGTTATTTACGTTGTTGAGCAGAGAAATTTGTCGACCATATGAAGCAATGGATTAGCAATATCCTTCAAAATGTTTCAGATTGTGTTTGAAAGTGTGTTATGTAATTAGGGTGAGGTAATGAAGCTCATCTATTTTATTAGGTACCTACAAGCTAACAAACTATAAAAATTTATAACCAACAACATTTATAAGTATTTTTCTCTCCGTTCCCTTTCTCAATCTTCCTAATCCTGAAATAGAAATCTCCACATGATTTACGGTCTATGAACTATTTCTGTTCTTCGTTATCCTACTTAATTACCGTGCATCTATTTATGAGAATATTTTTAATCTCAGTAGGTACCTATTCGTGAACAGTCGAACAAACTATTTGGTATACAGGCAAAACTATTTATCGGACCTACGGGGTAATTGCGTAACATACTTGTGTGCTTTAGTAGCCAGGGCTTTTATTTTGTCAGTTCAACAACATTAGGTAATTGCATCATTTACGTTGCTTAGCAGACATATTTTTCGAACATACGAAGCAATGGATTATAATTATCAATATCCTTCAAAATTATTCAGATTATGATTGAAAGTGTGTGCAATTAGGGTGCTGCTAATATTAATGTTCTGTGTTATGTTCTGTTATGTGTTTGTTATAGGTCAAAGAATCAGCATTGCCATCCAACGTGGCAATGCTGCCAGTATTGACACGAATGCCTTCCGTAACTTCAATATTTTGTGATTAAGACGTTAGTCAATTGAGATTCTTTCATCGTAGCAAAATAATGTTACTGCTGCTTTTAGCTGTTTGCTAATTGCCGTTGAACGGGCTACCATTTGCTATCAATAAACGGAATTATAATAGAAATAAGTTTTTAATACAGTTGCTCAAAAAGTGGTGTATTGCAGGGACGTATAGCGTTCGGGAAGTGGGCTATTACATACTAGTGCTTTTTTTTTACCTTCCCCGAACTCGTGCGTGTCTCTTTCCCAACTGTCAAAATAATGTCTATTAAAAAGAAAAACCAACCATGAAGTTTTTACTAAAGAGTTTTTGTGATTCATACAAATACGTATATTTCTAAAAAGAAGCTACTAATTTATTTCAATATCAGATTTAATGATTTAATTGAATGAGTTGGGTTAGGTTTCATTTCATCTCATTAAATTTCATTTTCATTTCATATCAATAGAAAAAATATACTGAAGACTAAGCTGTATGGATAGTTCCCTTTGCCTACCAAAATGGGTGAAGAAAAAAGAACTCTGCTTATATTCTACGGTTGGCGCCATTTTCCAGAAATTTTCTTTGCGAGTTTAGTTGTTTGTTGCACAAAATGAGTAATTTCGACCCTATTTTTTTTGAATTAACACCTCCGGAACTCAGTATAGGTAATTGCACAAAATGCTTCGGAGAACATTTTACCGGAAAAGTCAAAAAGTCGTTACATATCCACATACGACTAATTTTTTGCGTGGAGAGAAGAGAAAAAAGCAATATTGTGTTTTTATTATTTTATTAAATTGCTTCATTTTTTCGCAACTGTATTAAAAATAGTCGTTCAGTACACCTGCGGAACCGTCATTGCAACTTGTTCCGACCGTCAACCCTCGCCTTCGGCTGCGCCTCGGCTCGGGTAGACATTTGTCGGAACTCTTTGCAATGACAGCCTTTCCGCACTTGTAATGAAATATACTATTCTCTAAGTACTTAAATAAGTCTCTACTCGGTGGGTACCTGAGGATGGACAGCGCTTCCGAAGACTGCCCAGGAAGAGGTGGCGAGAAAACCTAGACACGTACCGCAAGAGTTGGATCGAGGTGGCTCTAGAAAAGGATTCCTGGAAGGATTTGGGGAGGCCTTTGCTCAGCAGTGGGCCCGTGTAGGCTAATAAAAAAAGGAATTAAGATTCTATACAATATTATAATATAGGTAATGTTTAAAAGCAGTTCTAAGTTAACTGCCTGTACACCAAATAGCTTGTTTAACTGTACCTACTTATAGATATACTGCAGCTCTAATTAAGCTCTTGAAGGGCATCCGGCGCAAACGCACCGAGCAATCAACCGGTCGTTGATTCCTTAGCTTCTTTGTGAACGATTTATCTCCGCCATTTTGTTTTATTAGCTTTTTAAAGACGAACGCCTAATTAAATCGATTGTTTTCGTTCGATTCGGTGAAGTCGCATGAACCGCTTCTTAGAAGTCGGAGATTATACGGGGAAAGGTTGCCTCAGAGAGATGAGAATAAAAAATAAACATGGAGTTTTATTTGTCTAAATGCTTCTCACTAAATTATTCTTAATCTCAGCATTTAGGTAATTAATTAACTAGATTTTTCTTTAAACACGTGTAAATCCGTAGGTTTAACGAGGGTTAATTCAACTTAACGTTGTTTCGGAATAACTCCGCAAAATTATTATGAATGACTAAATAATTAATTTTTATTCTGAATTAAAACGGTCATAAACATCACTGAGTTAAAGACTATCATAACATTACCATTCATCACCCCAATTTAGCCTAATATAGGCGCTATTCGGAATCGTTTAAAGTCGAATATAGCGTGCAATTTTTTGCCCAACTTAACATTCAATTAGATGCACGTGCAATTAAAGCACTAACTGTTTACGATTCACGAAACAGACGTAGACTTAATGACGACGATCGAATAGCAAACTGCGTACTCCAGGAAGACGCCGAACATTTTTTTAATTAGGAAACCGGCTCGGTAAAAGCAGCCTTCCGTCATCGGCGTACAGACACAGGAAAGCATCATCGATGTGTATTAATGAAGCCGAGACACGGATCGGCTGGGTATGCGCGCGCGCACCGCCAGTGTTACCGCGCATTTCAAACGATACACTCGCGAACTGCAAATGTATTTTCCAAAAACCCCCGAGGTCGATGACACAAGTTCGGAAGGACTCGACATGTTACGTTTTTAATCGATTCTCGTATTGATGATCGATTCGTTGTGGTGGATATCGATATTGTAGTGCTTTGTTTTGTTTTAGCGAAGGTAATCGGATGAGAATAGCGCGATTGTTTAATCGATATACTTTTACTTGTTTGTCAAACAGTTGGTGCTGTGTTTTGGTTAATCTATCATAGGGATAGATCTTAGTACTTACCTATATAAACCAGGCTGGTTGAAAAGAAAACTATTAGTTCAGTTTTTAGTTTTATTGCGGCTGGTAGTTCGTTTGCATATTATAAACTTTAAAACGGTTGTGTGTACGGAGTTACCGCTTTAAATTATATTCATAAAAGGGCATTATAACATAATTTTAATGCACTGCCCATTACTAGATTATTTTAAAGAATAAGGTAGCTTTTTTTTTAAAGCAAACTTTTTATCAGCACATCTATTGGATATCAGAAATGTTGATAATGTTTTCCCAAAAACATTGAGCATACTTGTTCACAAACAAAATATGATAAGATAGTTGAGTTGAATCATAAAGGATTTCATTTGAGTGACGAGGTTCCATAAACAATATAGATTTACGCCTTATACGCCCAGTTTGAAGAAAAAGTTAAGTAAATCTCATCAAAGTTTGGGCGAAGCAGAAGTTATTTCAAAGAAATTAAATGTTTCCGGTGTACAAAAAACTTAATTTCATTCATCTATAGATTCTATTTGGTAACCGAAAATACAAATAGATTCAACAAAGCACTAAAAGTTTGACATAAACCAAAAATAAATTTTAAAGTAAGCAATAATGACGACACGAGCTTGACGCCTGTAGACGGCAACACTAGCTCAAGACAGAGCGGACTGGAAAGAAGAAAGGTCCTTTGCCCTGCAGTGAAACAACATAGGCTACAAATATAATAAAACAATCATAAAACCTGACAAAGAAGTGGAAGGAGAGTAGAGAAGCCCTGAAGTAAGAACGGAAACATACAAGCTAATAATAATCAATAGTAATAAAAACAAAGTATAATTTTCAGATGTTAAACGCATAAACACGAAGACTATATGACAAATAGTGATAATAAAAAGAAGACAGTAAAGATGCATACAAAAGTGTTAGTGGTATTGATGGCGGTGTCGCTGATGCCCGTGGTCCTGTCGAGGACAATGAGGTATTCGAAAATGCATTCCAACACATTGAACAAGATCAGATGTGACCTGAAGTGTATTGATATTAGTAAGGAGGACAAACCTATGGTAAGTGTAAACTTTTTGTAAATTTTGTAGCAGATTGACGAGCAATGGTAACTTACGAGTTGTAGGTCGTGGATTCGAACCCCAGCAGGCTTTGTCTAAATTATGTCATCACCATTGCTCTCAAAACGGTGAAGGAAAACATCGTGAGGAAACCGACATGTCCTAGAACCAAAAATTCGAAGACATGTGACTTCCACCAGCCCGCACTGGGCTCGCGTGATGGATTATGGCCCACTTCCCTTCACAGTGGAGGCCTGTGTCCCAGCAGTGGGCACGTTATTGGCTGATTATGTTATGTATATACCTACCAGATTTGTTAATACTGAACCTTAACTGCATCATCACAGGTTCTACTTATTGAAAGTAAACTGTAAAAATATTGAGGAAAGAAATAAGGCTAGTAAAGATTGGAAGATCCCTTGTAGCGAAGTAGGGCGCGAATGTCTTCTAACACGCCAGGACGATCCAGCTTATAAAAGTTCTGAGCTTATGGAGCATTTTTTTACTCCTGCATTTGTTTATTTTTCGTTTAAAATGTACGTATAAAAATAACAGAGCCATTCAATCCAAAGAATATTCAGCTTGCTTGAATCGTAACATTGAACAAAATAGCATGTAAGTACTCCACGAATTCACCAAGTAGTACCAAATTCTTGTTAACAAATAGTACTCAAACTTAACATAATTCATTAGGTACTAATTAGCAGTAAACTCAATTTGCGTATCTAGATCAATCGATAAACAACAATGAGGAAATCGATAATAAACAATCAATACAATGACTTATGAGGACAGGAAAGCCCAGTTTGCCTCAACGCTAATAAGAAGTAAACACTTGAAAATGTCATAGGTAGGTACACTAGCACCGAACTTCAATGTGCCCAGCTGCCAGATGTAAGAAGTCTTGACACCCACAATTGCATGCTTAAGCTAAGACACAAAAGCTACGCTTCACGTAGAGCTGACAATAGCTTACGTTACAACCTAATAAAAAAAAAGCCAAGATAGCTGTTACAGTGATCACGATTTTACAAGTTCGCAGAACAGAAAAACACGATACTACAAAAGGAAACGAACGTAAAACGAAATACAATCAAGATTTCAGCGAATGTAGTTAGCAAAAATAATTGTGCGGCTTCGGAGTTAGTTTGTATAACCGGAGCACAACAGGCTCTGGCCTGAAAGAAAAGGGCACATTGTGCTAATTTGTGAAACGCAAAAAGGACTTAAACGGGCTTGTGTCAAGGCAAAAAATTGCTTGCGACAAGATGTAGTGACACAGGACAATCGTATTTTGATCGCGTCGTATGTCGAGAGTTAACGAGCTTGAATCCTAAGCTAGATTTTTTCGTAAGTCAACAGCAGTTGACCCGAGACTATTTTTAATTTGTTCTTACAAGAAACAAGTTCTTACGACTTTACATAAAACTAAAAATAGAAACCTCGAGATTTCATCAAATTTATCAAAAAAAGAGACAAATCCTTAGAACATAACTGAAATAAGCTTTGAAGGTAACATTAAAGCTATAAAATGAAAGCCAAACTCATTACTAAGACATGGTTATGCCGAAGACTTCCTCTTTCTGACTGAAGATAATAAATTATTCTATTTTAGAAACACTCCAGAACTCTCTGCTTGGATTACACTAGGACCCACAAACGATTTTCGTCCTTAATAGGGTGAAAACATACCTACTATAGAAATTAACATCCAAGCCATGAATCACACTGCACTTCAAAGGAATTGTTATTTTGTAGCTATGGTGTACTCGCTAATTACCTGAAGCTACTAATGAGTCTGCAAGTAACAGAACTTTACTAAATGAATGCCCCTATTCACAATACGGCGTGACCTGTGTCTGCACTACAAGCATTATAGTTCTACCAGACAGGGCAGAAAAAACTGAACTGTCTTCCTTCATGTCAAACAATGCTGTCTGGTCTAAAAATACTTTGAGAATACGCTCTTAGAATTCTATGAAAATCATGATTTGTTGCTAACATTAAATACGACAACATCTTCATACCATCTACGATTGCATACATTTTAATAAAGCTGTCTCAGTGTGATTCATCGTCAACATCAGGCCTAATTCCAGTTTATGCAGGAATATCCAAGCATATTGTCCTCTTTTGCCAATAACATCTCTATCAACTATCAACTCGGTCATCAAAACCGTATCATCTTTCAAATACCCCGTCCACCGTATATATATATATACCTTTGGCCTTCGTGTCCCTCCTGACACGTACACCGGTCGATTACAAGCCATTACAACAATTTTCTACGTGATATAAGTTCAATTGCTTCATCTCCATAAAAATCTTATTCACAGTGCAAATCACAATGCCGTACAAACGAGAAGAAACCGGGTACGTGTCCTATATCCGACACGCCGAAGTGGGAAGCGGCGTGTGTGGAGGCATGCAACTCTGACTCGCAATGTGACGGCACGCAACGGTGCTGCCGCCATGCTTGTGGGTCGACGTGCAGCGAGCCTGTCGATCTTTTGACTGTATCAGGTAATTATAAATGCGGAAGTAACTCTGTCTGTTCGTCTGTTACCTTTTCACACATAAACCACTGAGCTTATTGTTACGAAATTTGACAGCCAGCTTCTATGTTTATATCATACTTCTCCAGGTCCCAGCCTGGAGAAGTACATAGGCTACTTTTCATCCTAGTTATTCGTACCACCTAACGAAATATAAAATACACGCAATCGTGGACAACAGCTTGTTTTCTTAAAAGAAGAAGGTTCTATGTTTGAAGATGATTGAACTGATATTTAGGATGCTAAACTGAGACCTTTTAAATCAGTAGCGATAATATTGAACTTATGTGAGTTAGATATTTCGACAGCTGGATATGAAGATACTGGATAACTGAAAAAAATACTCTTTTTGTAGACAGTGTAGATATGTTACTATTTTGGTAGGGTGGCAGGAACAGCAACGCACAACCTGTTATCATTGATTCTGAACTCACCTGCTGCGTTGAAATTTTTCGACGATTATTAAAAAAAATTGCTCTGCCATACATTTTAACCGCGTAGGCCCTTTTCTATGAAACCGCAACAACCAACGAAAAATTTCTACGCCGAAAATCATGTCCTGGATTCATGGTTTCGGATTTGTCCCTGCCACCCAGTATAATATTCATAATGAATACGAACAAGAAGTAGTATTAGCTATGCTTCGATTTAAGGGTCTTTTGTAAGCAAATAATAAACCATGACGCAATTAAGCATGAAGCAATTATCTAAAAGACAAGATGAGAGACGTCTAAATAACGACTAGTTTCAGATAATAATTCTTCAACAATGCAAATAGTAACAAGAGATACTGAACTAATTCATTCAATCTCAATCTAATAAACTCAAGGCCTGAATCACTTTAGCACTAAGTGCTTCACGCGTAATCTTTGACAGCTCAATGTTTTTAAGTTAGATTTGTAGAATGAAATCAACGGACTTATATCATTAATCATTCTAAATATAGAATGGCTTTATGGATAAAACATGTAGCTCAAAACACCACAAAAAACCATAACAAAGATGCACCAGCAGCCAAATTGCGTAACAAAAGATAACGAACAATTTTGAAGGATATTGTTAATCCTTATGTTCGAAAAAATTTTCTACTCAACAACGTAAATAGCGCAATGAATATTGTTGAACTGTCAAAATGAAAGCAATTGCTTCTGTTAGTGTGTTACGCAATTATCCCTTATTCTAACTATTATCTTCATTTTATGGGTTCGTTTCCGATGTAGGTTTTTTTCTTGTTAGTTGTATTAAATGTATGAGTAGGTACAGAAACATGACGCATAATGGATTTTTACTTCGAAATGTTGATGAAAAACGCATGGAAGCAATGAGTCTGTCTTCAGTGTCGATACAAGTCTCCTAAACGTTAAGCGAGGCAAGTATTATTATTACAAGAAACGATCATTGATGAGGTTCTTATGCTCCGGCTACCCGGCTACATTGTCCACATTATTTTTACTACATTGTATTTTCTACATTTACTACATACTACACTTCACGCGTTTTAATTAATCATAATTGTACTTCACGCGCTTTTTCTCGCACACCGCTCGACGTCGTGTTTTTCAAGGGTCCATTAGCATTTATTAAATGAAAGATTCCAAAATATCTTGCAATGGTTTTCATTTCCCAGGTCTCCCAGCCCTACCATCGATTGAAGAGCCAAAAGAGAGAAAACGATCAGTAGTGATCAGATGGTCTGACGGCGTGGGAGACGCTGCGAGAGCGGTTCCTGGTCCAGTCTTCTACGTGTTAGAGGAACAACACCATCTGGGACCGAAGTATGAGGAAATGAGATTAGGAGACTGGAATTTACTGTTGAAGACGAATAAGTAAGTACAGAAGAAGATGTTCTTCTCTTTTTTTAGGGTTCCGTACGGTCGAATGAAATAAGGAACCCTGTCCGTCTGTCACAGCCAATTTGCTTCGAACATAATTGAGCGATTAAGTTAAAATTTGGTACACATATATGTATGAATTTCTGTGACCCAAACACGAATGTGTAACATAAATAAATTATGTTTTAATATGGGAGGCAGGAGGCCCGTTGGATGCGAGAAGCACAGAACCGGTCGAAGTGGAAGTGCTTGGGGGAGGCCTATGTCCAGCAGTGGACGTCTTTCGGCTGAAATGATGATGGCAGTTTTGGGAAGCAAATAAGTAAATTTAAAAAACGAGTTGTATATGCTGTACCGTGGGACATATTAAAAATATGAAAGGGCTTATTTTGAGCCTCAAATTATTGTTATTTTTTTATAATTTTAAAATAATAGTACTTAGAAGATTAATAATCACTTTTAACGTTGTCAAAGCCAGAGTCTTGCAAGTTGCAGGTGAATCTGCAGGCATTAGCCCAAAATAGAAAATGTTGTAGCTTAATCCAAGATTTCTACAATATTCTTAAAAAAAATTCCCAACTATAAAATGTTATGTATGTAGGTATTATGTTGGAAGGAAGAATCGGCGTTACGATGGAATTAGGTATCCATTTCATTGTTATCACGTAACGCTGGCGCGAAGTAGAAAGTAGGTACCTACCTAATCGAGTTCTCTATTATACATGTACAAACGCCAGCACATCAAGCTACTACAATCTGTCAAATTTCTTTAATAGATTTTCAACTTTATCGCTAAAGCATATGGTTCAAGACGATAGCGACGTTAGCGATAAGATCGCCCATTGTATCATCCTCTGTACAGTTTCTATAATTATGTTTGTAATTTATATGGTGTACATAATAAAGAGTATTCTATTCTATTCTATTCTATTCTATTCAAAGTTGATTGGGAAAATTTGACAGTTTCGGGTAGCTTGATATGCTGGCGTCTGTACCTACAGAATCTAGTTTATCGCACCAAGTCACAGTATATTACAATTTGAACGAAAATCTTACGTTCACGTAACGTGTAACAGTTCGATAAATAATACCAATCAGACTAATATTATGAAGCCGAAAGTATGTGAGTATGTTTGTTACTTCTTCAGGCACAAACGGCCCGACCGATTTTGATGAAACTTAACAGTCATATAGCTTATACATCAGAATAGCACATAGGATACTTTTTATGCCGATATTCCCACGGGATCGACACTTGTTCGGGTGAAACCGCGGGGCGCAGCTCGTTTTGCCATAAAAATGTTACACACTGAAGTTTTTTATATCGGACCAATTACTACCTTTGTTCAACCGTGACTTGGTGTAAATTAGTACACATAAATATTTACGACATTGGATTCCATTTCCGT
Organism: Oligia latruncula; assembly: GCA_948474745.1. Taxonomy (NCBI): domain Eukaryota; kingdom Metazoa; phylum Arthropoda; class Insecta; order Lepidoptera; family Noctuidae; genus Oligia; species Oligia latruncula. The sequence continues at coordinate 5,363,003 of OX419693.1, read as the reverse complement.
CTTTCTGAAAAAAAACCCAACCAACAATGGATGGAATATATAATTATAAGTCATCATCCGAATTATTGGCTTATGCTCAGTTCCTAAAAACAAAAACGATTTTTGAAGTGAAAACTTCTTTAGGCGCGTTGGTAATTTTTTGAGATGGGGAAAAACCATTGAATTCGCGACAGTGTTACCGTAACCGACACCGCGCTACATTCGGAATATTTGGATGTGTTCGGTGGTCCTCGGAATGTACCTACTCGGTTTTAATGTATGTGTATATATAATATATGTCAGTGAGTGATGGCAAAGTATTCTGTTTGTGTATTGTTTATCACGTCTGTCGGCACTCCCGGAGTGCCACTGTTTTTTTTCTTGCTTACCAATCAATGGTAGCACTTTTTTTTTTAAACTGCCAAACACCGCGCAAGAACCAAACATGCTGCTGCGTCCAGCAATCCCGACAACGACAACGTACGTGTCCAGACTGCACCACTCCACGAAGGTTGAGGAGATCGTACAGTAAATGCGTGTGAAGACCAACTGGACTTTGAGGGTCGAGAAGTTGGAGTCGCGTCACAACACGAACTTCAAGTCGTTCGTGGTACGTGTTCCGACACATCACCTCGAGAAGTTCCTCAAGGAAGAGTTCTGGCCGAAGGGTTTTGTGTACCGCCGGTTTCATGGCTGACACCAGGTAGCGAAACACGACGCATGCAGACACTTCGCGTGCGTTAGTTTGTTAGTTTTTTTTTGTGTAAGTAATTATAATGTTATATGTATATAGTGTATTTTTAAGTTATATTAATATTGTATTGTATGTGTTTTATATGGGACTTGATGCCTGAAATAAATGGATAATAATAATTCCTAGTATGCAAGCTATGAGGTCTTTGCTTCTTTATTGGTAAAGATACAAGAGAATATTGTAACCAATAACGGCCCTTAAATTATAGAAATAGGCCATTAGTAGTCGATTTTTGGAGGTATTCCACTCAGAGTACTGATTTCAACCGCACTTGGACGAACCGCACCTGAGCACTTCCACTAACCGCACTGAAACAAAATTTTGTAACGTGCGGTTGGTTCCAATGTTGTCAGATGCGACAGAATGTTAATATTTTTCCTAAAGCAACTGCGATCTTGACCTTCACAACCCACTTTCCAGTAGGTAGCAATTTAATGGAAAATAAGTACCTATGCTAATTACAACAGCTATCATTATCGTCCAAAGTGCGTTAACTAGAGCAATTTTCCATTTCCAACCTCAACAAAATTATAGCAATCGAACAACTCTGAAGTGAAAACGTATATAATTTTACTTAACGACTTACGATCATTTACCTCGCTTCTCACGAGAAGTACTTAATGAATGTTACATGTCTCCCTGTGAGTACTTTTAGTACCGACAAGACAAAAACTAGAGAACTTTGTTAATTGCTCAACAAGGAACCGTTTGAAACAATATAATAATGGAAAATATTTTCCATGACTTTCTATTTTATAAAGAAGGCTTTGTCTTTCTAATGTTATGATGACAATCATTATAACCACATTCATTGATTAGTTTTATAATATAATAACTAGCTGACTCGGCGAACTTCGAACTACTTCCGCCTCAGAATCAATAAATACTTACAAAATGTATGAGAGAATGAATTATCTTTTTTTTTTTCCTGAATTTGTCCCATGTTTTAATAGTTAGTCTGCTATTCGGGGCAGAGACACATCCAACAAACCAAAGATCATAAAAATCGGTCCAGCCGTTCTAGAGTTATTAAATGGTGTAACTAACCCGACTTTGTTTTATTTAAATAGAACAAAATAGTAAAAATATGTTCCCTGTCTCTTTGTGAGCACTTTTAGTGCAGACAAAACAAAAACTAGAGAACATTGTTAATTGCTCAACAAGGAATCGTTTGAAACAATATAATAATGGAAAATATTTTCCATGGCTTTGTATTTTATAAAGAAGGCTTTGTTTTTCTAACGTTACGATGACACTCATTGTAACCACATTCAATTGATTAGTTTTATAATAATAATCATTGGACAATGGAGGCATAGGCTAACTACATTATTATTTATTTAACATTTGTAACTACATTTTATAATGTGATAACCTACTGCCAACTTAGGTTTACTTTACCATTTACCGGATAATGTCTGTCATTGACTTGAATGTGCCCTGGCGGCTGATAGTACCTACCTATGTCATGCTCACACAAATTTTATGTCTCGCTGACGGTAGCGTCTGTGTTGGATCATTTAGCTCCCTTCAAAATGGTTGAGCTGAATGGTGCTGATCTATGCGTCATGTTCGTGAACGGGAGCCGTCACTTGGGGCTGGTCATCACATAGCTGCTTCGGCTTATTTTTAATTATTTTATTTTTGGATTGTTGTTTAGTTAGTATATGCTATACCTACTCTGGACGCTTTTAACGCGTACCTACGTCTTTTTACCGACTTTACAAAAAGGAGGAGGTACTATGTTCGGATGTTTGTATGTTTTTTTTTTTTTTTTTTTTTTTTGTATGTTTGTTCATCGAATACGCCGCCAATTATCGACGGATTTTCAAAATTCTTTTTTTGTTCGAAAGTAGATAGTTCTGAGGTGGTCCCATTGTCACCAAGTTAGGATCTGATGATGGGATCTTAGAGAAATCGAGGGCAACCCTCAAATTTTATATGCTCACTTATTGTTTTTCGCATATTTTATGAAGTATCTTGTGTATTTGTGTATGGTTGTCACCATCTCAGGTAGCTGGGCTGATGATGGAAGGTACAACTCCTTAACAGTAAGAAGTTACTCGAACAGGCAAGGACTGTTTTAGTAAATTGTTTTGATGTTTGATAGGGCATTTGCCACATTTGGTCTCATGATCATCAAGTCATGACCTGATGCTACCTAACTCCTCGACAACTAACAGCAGATATATCGTGTTTAGGCTCATAGAAAAGGGCTCGATGTGTGGATAAACGTACTGTTACTGAGGAACACCGAAGACCTGATGCTGACGCCAGGAGCATCAGAAAAAGTACAAACCTTTAAATTACAGCACCGTAGTCGTGTTTGGGCTCATTTTAAACAGGACTAATTTTAAGTTCAATGCAATGTTGACATAAGTCTGGCCTGATGTTGCAGCCAGGATTATCAGCATCTAATCTAAAAACTAATAAAAGGAGAACTCCTCAACAATTAACGTCCCTGCATCGAGAAAAGGAATATTTTATAAAAAGGCGGTGGGCAAGTTGACTTTAGGCTATTGTAACTTAGATAAATTATAAATAGACCCACTAAAAAGCGAGAAATAAAAACTTTTTAACAAAAAAAAAAACCGACTTCCAAAAAAAAACACTACAAACTGAAAAAAAAAACACTACAAACTGAAAAATAACTTTAATTTCGGAAGTCGGTGGCAAAAACTAAAATACTGATCCTAAGACACCGACTTCCGAAATTAAAGTTATTTTTCAGTTTGTAGTGTTTTTTTTTTCAGTTTGTAGTGTTTTTTTTTGGAAGTCGGTTTTTTTTTTTGTTAAAAAGTTTTTTTTATATCGTTCTCACATATAATTAATTATAAATTCAACATTAATGATTTAACTAGTATTTTTGTAAAAATATAATTGAAAAGAGTGTCCATGGATGGACTTTCTTGCCCGTTCTTCTCTACTTCATCAAAATATACTTCGTCGTTTCAACTTAAATTTTTGAACACATTTGTCCTAATCTATAATATTGGTAGTTTAAACTACAAATATATAAAATCGAAGTGTGTGTTTGTAATGTCAAAATAACAGCTTTTTACTAAATGCATATGAAAGTATGTACTTACGGTATATAAAACAAAAAAAACTTTTTTTAATTTTTGTATCTTTTTGTTTCGGTTAATCTCTAAAACGGCTGAACCGATTTTGACGGGACTTTCACTTAGGTTTAGTTAATTATTTTTATTTTAGAGAAACGAATTAGTAAAGAGACATCATTATTGCATTCCACAATGTGAGCTTATGTGGTAGGTTCAGATAAAAGCTCGTTCACTGAGATAAAGAACAAAAATACTACTTCAATTTACAGAACCAAGGTATCTCTTCGCAACGCTCTGAAACCGGGTCGTTGGTACCGGTTCCGGGTAGCTGCCGTCAGTTCTTCCGGCACGCGAGGGTTTTCAGCGGCTAGTCCGGCTTTCACACCCCGCAGAGGACCTCGTCCACCACCATCGCCGAAGAAACTAAAAGTTCGTCCTGTAAAAGAAAGCAATGGTAAGTGAAATTTCTCCCATCGAAAAACGTTATGAAACCAATCAGCAGCCTGATTGCATAACACACTACCAATCACAGTCTAAATCATTTTGAAGGATATTGCTTATCCATTGTTTCATATGTTCGAAAAATTTGTCTTCTCGACAACGCAAATAACGCAATGAATGTTGTTGAACTGTCAAAATCAAAGCTCCTAATGTTGGTGTGTTACGCAATTACCCCGCACAATTTATAACAGGCAGATATAGATGATTAGTCAAGGGTAGTACCTAGGTACCTGCGACCAAAATCTTCGTACCTAGAACATTCGTAACCTTGTGCAAGTGACGAGCACTAATATGTCAACGCTTGACAACTTTCAATGTCGATTTTTTCGTGGAATAACGAATGCAACGTTGAAATACGACAATTTACACAAACTTATGGGTTCGAAAATACTTTGTTCGTAATAACATGAAATTTAATTCAAAACTTAAGGAGAAAATCGTCTTTGAATAAAGCCAAGTGTATACATACCTACTTATGCTCATGACTGTACCTAGGTACACCTTAAGTACAAAAGCACTTGTTTATATTGCGTGTATAACAACAGAGGCAGCCCTAGACAGATAAGATGGATGGATTGTGTGGAAATGCTAAGGAAGGAAGTCCATACTACAGAACGTCAGACTGTCTCTATTCTGTGCTACCGAGATAACGGCAAATATATAGAACGGAAACTAAAGACACACTGTGTACTCTTAGAATAAATAGGGGTATGTAAGGGTAGTAGAATGTTGTATCGTCGTAAACAAATAAATCATCCCCAAAACCACTTTATGAATTTAAGGCTTATTATTAAGGCTTATTGGCACGTTTTGAAATTGCTAATTGCCTAATATATATTTGTGGAGTTGTCGACTCGCCCGCAAATAAATGAACTTCGTGCGAATCGACTTTAGAATAATCGTCGTGTGCATTATTCCGGTCTATTAAATATCCATTCTTGCGAAAGCAGTCCTTAATTTAAAATGTCAATAGTCTAGGGTCACACCGAATTTCAAAAATACATGTACCTACCTTTTCTGGGAGCATACATGTTTTTGAAATTCAAAAACATGTACACCGAATTTAAAACCTACATTTTTGAAATTCATAAACATGTACGCCGAATTTAGGTAAAACCTACATTTATGTACATGTTTTTGAATTTCAAAAACATGTATGCTCCCAGAAAAGGTAGGTACCTACATGTATTTTTGAAATTCGGTGTGACCCTAGACTATTGACATTTTAAATTAAGGACTGCTTTCGCAAGAATGGATATTTAATAGAACGGAATAATGCACACGACGATTGATCCCAAATATGGTTTTTAATTACGGGAATAGGCCATTTGTTGTTTCAAGAAAGTCTGACACTATTTGAATTAAGAATTAGAGATAATTTTCAAGCTAAGGAACAACAAACTGAAGGACATAATTAACAAAGTTCAAATTCCATTGCAACCAAAAACTTATTAGGACCTTTTTGTTACAAATCCTCACTCAAAAATCAACTTAGAATACATTTCACTAAAGTAGATAACTGATTATGAGGCGATGGAATGTAAATTATCTGAGATTAATAATATTATCATTTTTGATAAAATTAACTTTTTCAAAATCTATCATCTGGCCTTTGATTATAATAATCAAAGCATCTGGCTATGGATTTGGTTATGACAATAATAATCAATAATAATCTGCTTCATTTGTTTCGGCCGTACCATCCTTTTCTCGAAGCAGTTCAGGCCATTTTCGACCCCCTATAGCTTCGTTGTGGATAAAACTAGAGACCTGAATTTTCAGCAGGTATTGTATAAACACGGTATATATCAAATTTCATTCGATTTGAACCAGTAGTTTAAGAATTATAACTAGTCAAAGTTTCTTAATTTTGTCACTCACTGACTGACTGACCGATCATCAAAACTCTAAGGCACTTCTAGCAGACATAGAAGCTTCAAATTTAGAATTCAATTAGTGTTTAGTGTATAACTCAAGGAAAAACTAAAATATTTTGCAATTTCGTTCCACTTTTCAAGATACATCAACTGCATAAATAACTTTGTAATCCCATATAAATATATAGAATTACAAAGTTACATCTGCAGTTAAAATAATCAGTGTATGTTCGATTGTTTCAGGCACTGTCACCGTGAAACTCGAATGGAAGGAGCCGCATTCAGACTTGCCAGTGATGAGATACAAAGTGTTTTGGAGTAGGCGTGTCAAAGGACTAGGAGGAGAATTGGATTCAGTGCTCGTCAACCACCAAACGGTGCCTAAGGTATGGTACCGAATTTTAGTGCCTAAATTTCTTCTTTCTTTAGAACCCCTACTTAAACTAAAGGTACTATTACACGAGCCACTGCACGAGCCAGGCATGAGCCGCTGCACGTGCTGTCGGCAGTTGCAGTTGGCAGCTCGGTTCCAAATAGTACCTTTACTCTTATTCACTGAACCGATGCTAGGAAGCCTGTGATTAATATTTTTTTCAAAAAACATTTTATTTTTACAGGATCAAAACTTCATCGAAATAAAGGACTTGCAGCCAAACTCGATGTATTTCCTCCAAGTGCAGACGATCAGTCAATTCGGTCTGGGAAAACTTCGCAGTGATAAGGCGTCCATTTTCTATAACACCACGAGTATAGCACGTAATGGTAACTAAAACATAATTTTCCCTCCCTTGGTACGGCCAAAATGAAAAACAAATCATATCCTACCTCATAATAATCACATCACACTAATATTATAAAGGCGAAAGTTTGTGAGTGGGGGTGTGTGTGAGTGTGTGTGTGTGGGTGTGTTTATATGTTTGTTACTTCTTCACGCTCAAACGGCTGGACCAATTTTGATAAAATTTTGTATGGAGGTAGCTGACACCCTGGATTAACATATAGGCTACTTTTTATCCCGAAATTCCCACGAGATCGACATTTACGCGGGTGAAACCGCGGGGCGCAGCTAGTAATATTATAAACCCGAAATTTTGTGAGGATGGATGGATGGATGTTTGTTACTATTTCACGCAAAAACTACTGAACGGATTTGGATAAAATTTGGCACACAGATAATTTATAAGCAGCCCCCTAATTGCGTAACACACAATTAATCACAATCTGAATCATTTTGAAGGGTATTGTTAATCCATTGCTTTAATATGTTCGAAAAAATTGTCTGCTCAACAACGTTAATAACGCAATGAATGATTGAACTGTCAAAATGGAAGCCATTGCTACTGATAGTGTGTTACGCAATTATGTACCCCGCTGAGTAATATATAAATCAATGTCCCGCTGGATTAATACATAGGATACTTTTATCCCGGTATTCCCACGGGATCGAAACTTATGCGGGTAAAACCGCGGGGCGCTAGTAGTCGTAACATAACATAACATAACATTACGCCTGTAATCCCCAAAGGGTTGAGCAGAGGGGGACTTATATTAGGCGATTCTCACACAGCACCGCATCACGCAGCGGGGCGCAGATAACGGAGCCAAATTCCACGCGCGTGAGTGCATTTTAGGGTTCCGTACCCAAAGGGTAAAAACGGGACCCTATTATTAAGACTTCGCTGCCTGTCCGTCCGTCCGTCTGTCTGTGACCAGGCTGTATCTCAAGAACCGCTATAGCTAGACAGTTGAAATTTTCACAAATCGGGGGGCACGGGAGTGCCCCCGCCAAGACGAGCCAAGCGAAGCGCAAGGGCACTAACTACCTTTTCTCGAAGCACTTCGTCGTATTTTTGAACCTTCTTAACTTGGGTTTGGATTATACCAGATAAATAAAATTTTCGGGATATGATGTCAGTGGTTGACTTATTAAACCTATAAAGTATCAATTGCATAGCTCTGATATCTACTTTAGATTTTATTGTTAGCTAAAATACCCCGATTTCGTCACTGACTCACTGACACACTAATGATCATCAATATTCTAAGAAACAGCCAAGCCTCATATTTTGACTAAGGTGTAGAGTTTGTGAAGTTAGGGCGTGTAGAGTTAGAAGCTTGGCTCTACATGAGATCTGATAACTTTTTGGCAGTGCGAGCCATATGTGGTCTCGTCTTGGCAACATTTTACATGAAAATGTTTTTGGTGGGATTATGTATTTCTGTTGCTGCTATAACAATAACAATATTTAAGGGGGCCTCCCATACAACAAACGTGTTTTTTTCGGTGTTTTTGCCTTGTGGTACGGAACCCTTCGTGTGCGAGTCCGACTCGCACTTGGCCAGTTTTATTGTATTTGTATGTAAAAAATCACGCGGATGGGTGCGTTATCTGCGCCCCGCTGTGTGATGCGGAGCAGTGTGAGAATCTCCTTACACCCTCGTTTCGCCAGTTACATTTAAGTCCCATGTAATAAGGAGCGACCCTATTGCCATCAACCGGGCACACATTTAGGCTCCGGGCTACTACTGAGAAATTCCATTTAGAAAAACCCAATAACACTTTGCTCGACCTGGGATTCGAACCCAGGGCCCAGGACTTCATGCTCAATAATAGCATTTGCGACCAATAGCCAAACAAGGGAGTCAAAATTAAGAAAAAAATCGTCATAATGGATAACTCGGGAAAATCACGAAGTAATGTGACCAAAGGGAAAATACTGGAACGGTTGAACCCCTGACGAGTTACTCGAGCAAATCAAAATACGAGGAAACTCCCTCTAAGGAGGTCGTTCTGTCTGTGATTCAATACCAGATCGTTAGGCCGTCCGTACCTATCGAGTTCCCGCTAATATTAATTAAATAATCAAAAAATTCCTAGAAAACCCATTTAAAATGTATATGTACCTCCTGGAAAATTGGCTAGACTTAGAAATTCAACCTGATTCGTGGAACGTGGCAGCAGCGACCTAGTTCCATGCTCCAATAGACATATAACAGGTAACGAAGTGCTGTACCGGCGCGCCATCTAAATAATTTAGACAGTCATTCCGCCGCCGAATTACAAATTGAAGAGGTTTAGGCGGAGAACGTAGCTATCGTACACACCAACGACAAATAGGTTTGTAGCTAAAATCTGCTTTTCATTTTGACAGTTCAACAACATTCATTGCGCTATTTACGTTGTACCTACAGCAGAAAAAAAAAACGAACTTATGAAGCAATGGATTAGCAATATCCTTCAAAAGTATTCAGATTGTAATTTAAAATGTGTTGCAATGGGGCTGCTTAGCTATTCACAACCATACGACAGGCTATCGTATCGAAAATGACATATTTCTATAACCTGGGGGTCTACTCCGAAGTGGTTGATTGTCGTGTCGGCCGAATGTTCGGTCATTTTCTGATTCGAATATTGTTGTCCAACTATGAATTTAAAAAAAAAAAGGTAAAAAAAGGGTAAGGGTTCTAAAAAGGTTCGGATTGGCACAGTTTGGTCGGGACCTATAGTCAATATAGGAAATGAAAGGTAGTAGAAAATGACCGAACATTCGGCCGATACGGTGGTTATAAGCGCTTCGGAGTAGACCCCTTGATCTGCCTTGCCCCCGACAGATAAACAGCTGTCGGAAAAATAGCGGTCGTCTATTTGATTTAAACCGACACATTTTTCGGGTTTTGGACTCGCGGAAAGCGTTTAGAGGATTCCTAAGATATTGAGTGACCTATTCGATATGATAGAGAAGAGTATCGAGTGGTTGGTACCGAATTAGTAGTTGTTCCGGGTCTGGCTGTTTGTGTATGTGAGTTTGAATGTTTGTAAACGCATCCACAATACCTACAATGCAGTTTTTAAAAAAAGAAAGGAAAGAAAAGAAAGAATTCAGAGAACAGTCCTAAAAATATTTTTTAAGTCTCTTGTGTAAAGACGAATCGTAAGTAAGAGTAGTGCTAATGATCGTGACAATGATGATGTATTACGAAAAGAAGAAAGACCTTCAAATATACCTAAAGGTTGAAATTAAATTAGTTCGCGAAACTTCACAAATGTGGTCGTTATCGATAAAAACAAACTCAAAAACTTATTTAATTTCAAATAAGTAAGTTTACTACCAGAGGCCGTTGGCCCCGTAATCACCTGAAGTTACCTATTAGAAATTTCAATTGAGAAAATATTTTTTGTTTGTTTTATCGTCATTATAGATCGATAGGTACCTACCCAAATAAATTGGGATAAGGGAAGGAGAATGATGATGATGACCCGTCAAGTGAAGTTTTGCTAGCTTATTTTATATGACGACCTTTTTGATCAAAGAAACATAGACCTACTTCAACGTTAAAAACCTTGTAGAGAACCTATTCCTTATCTTTATCTGTCCGTTTTATTAATAAAATGCGTAGGTATCATTATACCAAACTTTTCAATACTTACATTTCAGAGGCCGCACCAGAGCCGCTCCAAAGGCGTGAAAGTAAAAAGATCAGAGGTCTCAGCCTACACAAAATTGTATGGTACAACCACCACATAAAAGCCAGAATCGCTTGGCAGCCTCTTCCTAACGTTTACGAGCAACCCGGAAGGTATTTTTTATTATCAAAAATGAATAATTGCCTTCAGTATAATTGGGTAGGTACCTACTGATATCGAGACGGGTACCTACCTATTTCAGGAGATAGACTATCTGGAGTTAGGTACAATCAAAATCGGTGCTACTCACCTACGTACCTACCTACCTACTATGCTAATGAGCAAGCGTGTTCATAAAGTTTTAGATAGTCCAGTCTACCTGTAACATATCTGTTTCACCGATTCATATTTTTTATTTAAAAAATATCTTATCTATGTTGGTTTCCAATAAGAAAGTACATTATGTAGTTCTAAACTTCTAACCTATCTGCAGGTCCCTAATAATTGGCATATTATATAAAGATAGAGATACAGGTAAAGATAAGCAAAGACATTACTTTCTTATCGCTAATTTACTACGTTGCAGATACTACGTCCACTGGAAAGCGATTAAATGTAACAACCCGAAAAAATTACGAAAAGAAGGCCTAACCGCTACTACCGAGGTAATTATTATTGTTTCAATGAAACCTAAAAATTAATGAATTCAAGCAAAACACTGCCGTAATAAATAACTGTTATTTTCCGAGTTTAGGTTTACGCGCATTTGTAACATAATTTTTTAATTAGGAATAGTATGAAGTTAGGAGCAAGTAAAAAGTGCGGTAAAATTTAGTGTTGCCAAACGCAATGGCCGAAACGTTTTAGTAAAAAAGAGTTTATAATAAAAATAATTTATTTTCTGTTTACAGCAAACTACGTTTGAACTTTATGAGTTGGATTATCAATGCAGTTATAAGGTGAATGTCAATTCATTGCCACGAGTAAAAACACCGGATTCAGAACTTACTTTGAATATTCCAGGCTGTGAATATTTTAAACGAAAAGTTAATACTACTACGATAAACTGTGACGCCTGATTAAAACATTATTGCAAGTAGAAGTACCTACTGTCTGAAAATGAATATTTGTGTTGAATCTATATTCTAAAAAACGTCACATTAGTATTAAGAAATCTCCTGAAATTTTTTCCGAAACATGTTTTTAGTTATTTTGTATTATTACATGAACATTCAGAAGCTCTTTAGATAAGTGTTTAGTATTGTAAGTAAAAATATATTAGCAAGTAGAACATATCTTCTTTTAAGTAAAAAAAACATTCAATATTTTTGACGTGACAACGTCTTAAATTAGGTTGCGGCTGGGAGTCACTTATGAAAAAGTGTAACGCTCGGTAACGTTACGATGAGTCACCGAACGAGAGAGAGGCCCGCCGAATGCCTTGCGTCTCTCTCCCACTCAACTATTTTCATTCAATTCCTTGTTCCTATTGTGCAATTTAATTATATTCATATCAATAAATATTCTACCGAGAAAAAGACGTTGTCACGTAAAATCTTCGCCCGTAAAACCGACTTTACAGGCAACCATTTTTTGACGTGACAACGTCTTAAATTAGGTTGCGGCTGGGAGTCACTTATGAAAAAGTGTAACGCTCGGTAACGTTACGATGAGTCACCGAACGAGAGAGAGGCCCGCCGAATGCCTTGCGTCTCTCTCCCACTCAACTATTCTACCGAGAAAAAGACGTTGTCACGTAAAATCTTCGCCCGTAAAACCGACTTTACAGGCAACCATTTTTTTTTTAATTAAAATGTTTTTAAGAGTGATAGGAATGATTAAATACAAGATTATGATTTTTTATTTATTAAAGTTATTGTACCTAAGTAATAAAATTATTACCTCCGAAATGTTTTATTTTCTTGTGCATATAATTACAATAAACAGATAATGGTGTCAAACCAGGAGTTTCAATAGTGATAATCTATTGAAACTCCGTACTGAACTAGGCCAGCTCAAGTTCAAAGTGTGACCTACTGAAGGTTAACACTTAATTGCGTAATCTGCATAAGTAGTAGGTAAATCAATGAAACACAACGTTATTAATCATTATTATTTCCCTTCTGTATTAGAGTAAAATGCACTCGGACTACTCCTAAAAATAAGTCATTAAAAATCTCAGACTCAGACGAAACGTGGTCATTGTTTGATACAAATCAGTCCTGATTATTATAGATGATATAGTAGTGTAAATCTAACATGTTAACCGAATGCATTGAAATAAGTTTTATTTATTTAGAAATGACTGTTAAGAGGAGAATCTACTTATATAGAATTTATGCGGGAATGACACACTATTTTTTAAAGCAAGGCTGGACTAGGAACACGTTCTTTAGCCATAACTTATTAATAGTCAACAGGGAATCCCATAATTACTTCTGTTGGTAAGCCAGAATCTTCCTCTAGATTCTGCTGCCATTGGTATTGAAAAGCCAGGTAAGTGACAGATAACCTCATCTGTTCTAACTTCTTACCCACTATTCTGTTATTTGTCTGTCTATCGGAGCTTTTACCTCTTCTACATAATTAATTATTAACAAACGACCTGATCATTTAAACCGACTGGTATAATTATTTTAAAATTATTTAAGATTTTTATTTTTTTGCACTGGCAATAATTTTGCTCCAGCAATTCGCCACTAGTGACTAACTTCATTCAGGACATTTGCAACCCTCAGAATGTCAAAAGTAAATAAAAAGAATATTTTGTGAAATAAATTAGATTTATTACAATTACACTTTTTGCTAATATTTACTGACCTGCACCTATTGTGTTTCATTTACTATCTTTCACGCCTTTAGTGTTTTTCAATAGTGCCGTTTACAAGTCTTATTGGAAAATTTCGCGAATGAGATCATTTTACTGTGTAAAATGAACATTTTACATCTGGGCTCAGATATTAATATCTTAGTACAGTTTCAAGTACAAGACTTTCTACTGAAATATCATTGGGTGTTCATTTAATATTTAGTGTTTCCTTATAACGTGCGATAGTCTGAGGGCGTAACCACGGCTCAGGCGGGTTGAAGGCTGTGTTTAAAATGATATTTTCTAATATTTTCTGAAACGTAGCTAACTGTGTTTGTGTGAAAAATGGCTGAGGACGAAGTGCTTTTCGACGATGTGTACGAGTTGTACGAGGTTATTGGCAAGTAAGTAAATATTGCATTTAACTTCGTATGTAAGGGAACTGTCGTGTGATGTGCTTCGCGCTCGCTCAGTAATCGTCTATTTTTCGCCTCAGTACTTGACCTGGGAAACTGGGAACTTTTCCTGCATAAAACAAACATTGTAGAACTCAAACATTAAAATTATGTTTTCAATTTGAATTGTTTTTTCTGGTTTTCATCAGAATGCAAAGTACCTACATAATCTGAAAACAGAATTACATACACATTCTAATTGGAGTTATTAATTTATATACAAAAAATAAAATTATAAAAAGTCACATTGTATGTCAATTTTGTTCTTCTGAGATTATTAATCTTCCTGTAAGTACTTGGTTCATTTCAATTCCAAGACAATCATTTTACCAGAAACACTTAGTAGGTAGATCAAGAAACATTCTTAGCTATTAATTACTTTAAAAACCTAATTCTTACTCTTATTTTATTTGTTTTTGCTGGTAAATGTTAAGTTTACCATAATTTTATGAGAAAGTGTTTACTCAAAGACTGAATAATCTGTTGGACATTTAGATTTTTTTTTTACTAGTCAAACATAATATGGACACTAGTAAAAGCGCTGCACACGGGCCAGAAAAATAAGTCTGATCAGATTTTATGTGACCCATCAACTGTAGAAGTTCTAAGGAGTTAGTTAAATCTTGGCCAAGTGTCAATTGCTCTTTATCATTCGTAAGCACATTATACTTTATATTAAAATGAAAAAGAGATCATAATTCCATGGAAATAGACAGTTGTAAGGTACATCAGAAGACTAATTCCTGTAATTAAAAACATTTAAAATCTAGTCGCAATCTCACCTCAGCAACTCAAACTCAATAGTTTTACGTACTTAGTATTTTTGACCGAATGAGACTGAGTTTAGATTCTGAACATTCTTTAAATTACTAGAATAGCCTCTCTGTTCATGTTACATATTCACTCATTTCATTTACAATGCGATTTTACCAAGTAATCATATTCAGTTGCACCAATTAGATTGTAAATTGGCCTAAATTCATACCTCATTCATGACAGAACTAATGAATATTCATGTTGATAAATGCTGGAAAGTGATACCCAACCAGTTTATTGAATTCTTCAACTACTATTATTTTAGTGCTCAAACTTCTACAGGTGATATGTCATGAATATCACAAAAAAAAAGGAATTTTATTTTACTGAAGGCGTTCATAAATTGACTTATTCATTGCTAATATTGTTGTAAGTGGTTCACACTTAAATATTGATGTACCTATCTGGTTAAACATTCAACCACTTGTTTCAAGAACTTAAAAATGCAAGATCAACAAAAAAAAAAACTAACTGACTATAGTGTTTAAATTACATTGGTGTTTTAAATTACAATGCTGAACAGGAAAAGCTATACATTTTCTTGTAGACACTTTATGATCACTTTGTATGAACTCAAAATGATTTTATAATCTATATTCTTTATGCCGTAGTGAGAGAGCTGTGAAGAAGGCATTTTATTCGTTAAAACATTTTTTTCAAATTAGCCTGATTATTGAGAAAAAATATTGCATACATATTAGTTTCTCCTGCTGAAAGCACATCTACTTGAATTTGAACTGAAGTTCCACTTTATCCTTCTACTTCCTCTATTACTGCAACTCTTAGCCAATCTCAAAAAAAGCAACTATTTGTGAACGAAATAGTTTGCAATAATAATGAATTATTTTTAAACTCTGATTTTTATTTTGCTAGAGTAAACTGATCAACCTTTTTTGTCAACATGACATTATTAAGTATATAATAAGCTATATCATGGTTTAATATACGATCATTTGTTTCATTCAAGGGGACCATTCAGCCTGGTCCGCCGCTGTATGCACCGGCAGACGGGCCAGACATTTGCTGTGAAGATTGTGGATGTGGCCCGCTTCACTGCCAGCCCCGGACTTAGTACTTCAGGTAACATTATTTTTATGTATTTTATTTTGTATATCATCATCTGCCTAGCCTTTTCCCAACTATGTTGGGGTCGGCTTCCAGTCTAACTGGATGCAGCTGAATACCAGTATTTTACATGGAGCGACTGCCTATCTGACCTCCACAACCCAGTTACTGGGTAATACGATAGCCTTTGGTAAGACTGGTTGTCAGACTTTCGGGCTTCTGACTACCCATAACGACTGTCAAAGATCCACGAATGACAGCCGGGACCAACGGCTTAACGTGCTTTCCGAGGCACGGAGGGGTCTCGGTATGTAAAGATGGTCACCCATCCACAGACCAACCGCGGCAAGCGTAGCTTAACCTGATCGATCGACCTGTGCGGCTGTTATTATTTAGCCACGGGCCCCTCACTAGTATTACATATAATGCAGAATATTGAAGTAGGGATTTAATAGTTATGTACTTATGTTATCAAAAAAGGGTTTTGTTACCAAAAGAATTATAGCAAAAATGGAATTATTCCATCATTGTACGTGTGATTAAAATGGGTATGGTTATGCGTCAGGGTAACCCGCGAAATTCAAGTTTTCTTGCAAAAAACGCATCCCTCTTATGTCTGGATCCTGGGTTTTATTGTTGATTTAAGTTGAGGGAAGTGTGAGGATATCTTTCAAACAAAAAATATTATTATTATATTATAATTAGCCTGTGATGCAGGGAAAAGGCCTCCCTACTCTCATTCCACTTCTCTCTGTTCAAAGCTGCTAAGGACCAGTTCTTGTTGAAGAAATTCAAACAGAAATAGTCTGTATTTATTCTGATCTTGTTCTGTGATAGATAAACTAGAGGCAATTTAATTATAATCCATACTAATATTATAAATGCGAAAGTGTGTCTGTCTGTTATCTCTTCACGCTTAAACCGCTGAACCGATTTAGATGAAATTTGGTATAGAGATAGTTTGAGTCCCGGGAAAGGACATAGGATAGTTTTTATCCCGCTATTCCCACGCAATCGACACTTTTGCTGGTGAAACCGCGGGGCGCTGCTAGTTTCTAGATATAATACAGAATATTGAGTTATTGTTCAGAATCATGTACTGAATCCATGGCAACTTTGCACGTCAATTTCCCTACCACCCTGTATACTAACACTGTTTATCAATAAAATGATTGGATTGTGCTTTCAGATCTAAAACGTGAAGCTACAATATGCCACATGCTGAAGCATCCTCATATTGTGGAGCTGTTGGAAACATACAGCTCCGAAGGAATGCTCTACATGGTGTTTGAATAGTAAGTTTATTTTTCAATACTTTTTTTTTTCATTGTTTATCTTGCAATTGGTTGTAAACCTTCAGCAGATTTTTTGTGTGGATATTAACTGCTGAGGTCCATTCTTCCAGCGAAGAATCTGCCTCAAAATTGTTTAGGCTTTATTCAATAAAGTTCCATAATATGTGGTGTTGTTTGAAGCTTTTGATTTGTCGTTGGCGATGTGTGCAAACATATATTTTTTAACGACTTTCGGGATTTTTTGCCTGTAACATGTCATGTCAAGTAAGTTTTCTTACTGTTCGGTTACAAAAATAGACTAAACAGATTCTTTAATATTTTCAGTATGGATGGCTCTGATCTCTGCTTTGAGGTGGTCAACAGAGCCACTGCTGGATTTGTCTACAGTGAAGCTGTTGCATGGTGAGTTGTTTTATTATTTCATGAATAAGTATTTATAGAGTAACTTAGAGCCTTCTTGTGGATTTCTGTCGAGCGTCTTGTTATTGTGTATTAATAATAATAATTAATCATTAAAATTTCCTAAGGAGCCTCTGCGAGTTGGCTTCGTCCCCTCATACGCCTTCCAAAGGACCGGGACCCCATTGTCCCGAGATACGTAAAGACAAAAAAAAAAAAAATTGTTTATTTTCACTTCAAGACACAAACATCAGTGTAGCCGTGACATCAGTGTATTATGTAGATACTTTTCCTATCATGCAAGTATGACGCGGGGAGCAGTGGTGGCCCAGTGGTAACGGCCGCGACTTACGAGTTGTAGGTCGTAGGTTCGAACCCAGACAGGCGCTTTACTTTGTGTAAATTATTTCATCACCACTGCTCTCAAAACGGTGAAGGAAAACATCGTGAGGAAACCGGCATGTCCTAGAACCAAAAGTTCGAAGACATGTGGCATCTGCCAACCCGCGTGGTGGATTACGGCCCGCTCCCTCTCACCGAGAGGAGGCCTGTGTCCCAGCAGTGGGAACATTATAGGCTGATTATGTAAGTATGACGCGGGGAGCTTGTGGGTGCATCACGTGCGGAGTCGTGGTTCACCAGGATGGGTGAGGCACGCGTGACAGGAGAAAGGACCAAAAAATGTGGTTTTCAGTGAAATTGCTACAGCTAGTCCATTTGTCAAGGATGGTGATAACGAAAATTGCAATTAAACCACTGCCAACCGAAGCTATATTGACGGATTCCACGGAATATTATAAATTACTATTTGCAAGATTATGAATAAGTCTATTGCATTCCATTCACCAATCTAAACTAATGTTGTAAAGAGATTATTTTTTTTTGAGCGGGGAAACCTTCAAAAGGCACCTGACCTCCGGGGGGAGGTCGGGGAGTGTGGGATTTTTACCTCACTAAAACCACCCGGTGATCACCATCACCACATAGGGGTGGTCCGGTTCCTGGAAATACCTACTGACCCGATTCTTTCAATGATAGAAAGCTACACTATTGGCGAGTGCCAGAGTATAACTATGTTTTGATTATGTATGCGGACAAAGTCGCAGGAAGATAATTAAGATTCTGTCAATACATCTTTGTTACCTACTGTCGCGAATCATATTTTCATCAACATACAATCCGACCCTGCAAAAATCGTAAGAAATACTGAATTTCCCGGTTTACCTTAGCGCTTCCTTAACATATAGTATTCTTCTTTGTATTTCCAGCCATTACATGCGGCAGATTCTGGAAGCACTGCGCTACTGCCACGAGAATGACATCGTGCACCGTGACGTCAGACCGCAGTGCGTGCTGCTGGCCGGGCGCGACAACTGCGCGCCGGTCAAGCTGGGAGGGTTCGGCGTGGCTGCCCAGCTTCCCGCGCCGATCGCCAACCGAGTCCCGCCTGGTAAGCAAATGCGTTATTTTGAACTATTTCTTAGCTGAGAATCATGCTGCATTGCAGCAAGTATTGTGTTGAGTTTTAAAATGGGTTGGTGTCGTTGAAAGTAACGAGAGGCACGTATTCTTTCTCCTTGTCAACGGACTGCTGCATTATTATGACATTCTCCATTGACATTCAGACCCAGGGGCCGTATTACGTAGTACTAACGCCGTCATGATTCCAGTGCGAAAAAGGGATGGTGCTAGTGGTCGGCTGGGGCTCTGTCTTGCATAATGCTGAGCGATAGCCGTTTTCCGTGGATGTGACGCATGTTTCCCCCTACCTTTTTTTATTTTGTGTTTATGTTCTTTTTTGCGTCATGTTCTCCGTCTCTCGCTTACGCTGGAATCATTATGGCATTAAACCGTGAAAATACGTCACCAGACATACAACAAAATTGAGTTACTAATTTAAAAAAAAAACAGACGCATTTGTCATGTCGCAATAATTAAAACGCAACTTGAGCTTGTCCGATGCGGCGTGATGACTCAAATAAGATTTTAATCAGTTTTAATTTTATTGCTAATAGACCATTTACTACCGTAAAACTTATGGACATGATAGTTGCAAGGATATGTTTTGAAGTAATAGCAGTAGGTACTTGCAACCATTTCTGGTTCGTATGTAGCTCTAAAGTACAACCAACGAGACGAGATCACATACGTAAACAACTTGACCTTTACTGAGTTGCATTACGATATCGAGCGATTATTATCTCTGTCCTTATCTCTCGCACGCAATAATGACGTCAGTTGGTCGGCGACGGCTGTCGCTGTGGGATTCGTGGTACAGGACAGCAGCTATCAACACACAAATACGAAAACGAAAAAAATCGTATCACTTCGAACGCAATCCAAACAGGAGTCAGGAATGAACAAAAAGTTGTTCCGCACTTTTTGTTCATTCCTGACGACGATTTTTTTCGTTTTCGTATTTACTTAGTTTTTTTTTGTTATTAATCCGTTATGAATAATAGGAAGTTTAAATTTTGTATAATATGATTTCTTTAAATAAAAATGTTATGAACTCCTGAAAGTTTGTTTACATTCAGTATCTCGTCTCGTTGGTCTTATTTTGATTTAATTCATCTATAAGACTTGGCCAACATGCAATGTGATCAGTGCAACAGGTCTCGAAATCAGAATCACCAAATTATCTTATTTAGGACTAACACACGCCAAAGCAAAGCGACGTCGTGACGCAAATATTAAAAAAATATAGGTACTACCGATCACATTGTACATTTTAAAAGTCTGTTCTATTACTTAGCATTAGGTATTATTATTTATACATTCTTTACCTACCAAGTTGATGACAGTAGGTTGTATTATACAGAACTGGTGATGGACACTCGCCCGCTAATGGGTCCATTGGGCCAAGCGTATCTCAAATCTGACGAGTACGGTAAGACGAGGAGACCGTGCACCAACTGCATGGACTATGTGTCTATCATTAGCACTGTGTCTTCATATTATCATCACGGAATAGAGGGATGTAGAATCAGAAACAATGCGTGATAAATAAGCTTACAAATTCAACAAAAACTCTAAAGTATCTGGTAATTGGGGGATGAAAGTTGCGCAACATTGTTTCACCAACACATTTTTGTTGTGGAACAAATGTTGCTGGCAACATGGAATTTTGCAGTGTCGCTGGAACATGCTAGTGTTCGTGGTATAATATTGGTTGGACGTGTTTGCAACCAGTTTATAAACATGGCTGTAGCGTGGAATATCTACAGAGATCACAACAGCACTACTTACGCAAGCAGCATTTTGACGCAGACTGGCGTGTGGACAAGACATCCGTCCATCCATACTAATATTATAAATGCGAAAGTGTGTGTGTCTGTTACCTCTTCACGCTTAAACCGCTGAACCGATTTAGATGAAATTTGGTATAAAGATAGTCTGAGTCCCGGGAAAGGACATAGGATAGTTTTTATCCCAATATTCCCACACTATCGACAATTATGCGGGTGAAACCGCGGGCGCTGCTAGTATTGATATAAACTTTGTTCCCAGCAACTTTATAGTTGACAAAGTTGCAGTTGCTCAGCAAAAGTTTGCTTTGAATACGGGGCTGTAACATCAAATGTTGCGGGAAATAATGTTGCGCAATGGGTTGTAACATCAAATGTTGCAAAAAATAATGTTGCGCAATTTTTGCTCAAACTTGCTTCCACTCAATATGGGTCTTGTCTACAATTTGTTAAACAAAGTAAATATCTAAATATCTCTGAAGTAGTTTGAGAATATGATTAAATAAATCTTCACTAAGACTTTAATGAAAGACGTCTGTTAATATTAGAAGATAGTGTTAACACGCGACAGTCTGCTCATAAAAGCGTGCAGTGTCAATTCCATTTAATTCGAAACTGAATTAATTTAAGTTTGAATTTCTCCAATGCGGGAAGCTGCATTTTTAACTTGCAAGTAATATAAGCGTTTAATACCGACGTTTTTTTTTTTTTTTACTTTTGGTAGGTACACCTTATTTCGCATTTTAGCTAGTTAATTGCCAGGCAAATTAACCCCATCCCAATTTGCCGTGTCTATAGCCATTTAATTAAAGTGCCAAAGAATGACAGTTGTGATTTAAATGACAGTGTCAGTTAGTAGTCAATTTGCTTGAAAATTATTTACCCTGACTTTGCCTACTATTATTTAATCGATGTTAAGCCATCGAAGATGATACGGGATAGCACATATTTACAGTATTTTTGCCTCACGAAGCGACACGCGCTTTACTTATGGTAACTAAGTGTACAAAACGCTGTGGTTGTGTGCGTGAAGACAAGTAGCGTCAGCACATAACATACAGTCACTTCCCACTTCGCTATTGTCTCGGACGGTACCGAGAGCTCCTGCGCTTACACACACATTCACAGCGTGTTTGTACACTCGGTAACCACAAGTAAAGCGCGCGTCAGTTCGTGAGATAAAATACTATACAGCTATCAGGAAGCGCAGACTGTTCCATCCTACAGTATTAGTTACGCCCGGCGCCCACTATCGGCATCGGCACGGCTGAGGATTTTTATGCGACGAATAAAAATGTAACTTAATTGTGTGACGATATGGATCATAGCAACTTATCGCGCATTGTTATAACTGACCTATACCTTCTAATTCTGCGATATCACCATGTGTCTCGTAAGACAGACATGTCGCTTCCAATCACAGTATTAACCGATTTTACGTATTGACACTTTTTGTTCATCACACATTGTTTTTCATCATCGCTCCCTGTTCTAGTGTTGATGTTGCCCACTCGCAAATTCAAACTGATACCACAATAGGTATATCTACTGCTTACATTGTTTCATCGCCCATACATATTATAAATGTGAAATTTTGTATGTTTGGATGTTTGTTACTTTATCACGCATAAATGGCTGAACGGATTTGGATGAAATTTGGCACACAAATAGTTTATACCCTAGATTAACACATAGGTCACTTACAATCCCGGTAGTGAGTTCCCGTAGGATATTTTCCTACATCCAAAAACTAGTTGTTGTATACATTTGACAGGACTGAGAAATGTCCAAATTTATGACATAGGTTCCGCCCACTTCCCCCTGCTACCCTCTTCAAAATTGCTCTTTGAACGCTCCCAAGTTGGCCGACTGTAAGCAGTGCAAATAGATAAACTGCTCACATTGTGGTTTTAATACTATCCGATGACGTATTATCGTGCAGTCGAGAGTATCACGATGAAGCAGTATCATTAGTACCTACTACTTTCACGTACATAGTTTGTGGTAGCGTCATAAAGTGACAATTGACGTCACTAACCCGTATGATGTCCTCAATTAATGCTTAAGAGCCGGCACACATATGGCGGAGCGCAGCGCAGAGTTTTCACATGAGGCGAATTTCCACTGCGCGCGGATGCGCCAATATTTTAAATATTATTTCAATGAGGACAATGTCGATAATGGTTTGATAGTGAAAAATGATCTGCGCTGGGCTCCGCCATATGTGCGCTGGGCTCCGCCATATGTGCGCTGGCCCTAACACACGAGCTTTGAAGTAGCAATAAGTGGTAATTGATGTTATAAAATTAAATGTGCTTGTAAATAAAATAAATAAATCAATGTAGGTAATATTTGTACAGACTGATGTTGTGATACAGAACGTAGTAAAACACGCAGCCAATTAATTTCTGCCCTTAAACTCGTATTAATGTTATTAATGCACTTATCATACTAGAAAATACATTATTTTATTAAAGCGAAAGCGTCAGGATAGCCCGCGAAATTCAAATGGGATTGAAGATTTTTATAATAATTATGGAGCCTGGCATACCTGCTGTCGCGCCATTTTGATTTTTTATCAAAATGGCGAGCTACGCATGAACTTTTCTACATCTTGTTGATTAGATATTTGAAATAATCACACTGACAGTATATAGTAATCAAACGTCAATGCAGCAAGTTAAAAAAAATAGATGTCACGTGATCATTTGAACGTTACTATCTCGGAAACGTGATCCTACAGATATAAATCATGACATTTGAGGCCAATTCTAACCCAACATGCTGTATGGCTGATTCTAATGATTATAATTATGTAAATTTATATTTTTTACGGTCCTGAATTATATCTGAATCAACATACAACCTGTCACTGACCTGCAAATTGCAAAAAACGTAGATAAGATAAGATTTCTTTAATTGTTAAACATTGTATACCTACATACGAGTGCTCATGGTCTTTTTAAAGAAATTTCGAAACGGCTGGTTGACACTTCCCGTGACCCAAGGGCTGGCTTTTATCTTGGCCAGAGGCTAAGCATCGCCATACAACGTGGTAATGCCGCCAGTCTCTTGGGTACATTACCAGTCGACAGCGATGCGGATGAATTTTTCGACGCTATTTTTTAGTTTCTGTATAGTTTTAGTTAAGTTAGAATTTAATTTTGTTATTTTTAGTTAATTATAAATAAAGATATTACAATTTTCCTAACATACAAGAGAATGCAAGATATTACATAGTTTGAGTCCAATCATGTTTAGCCGTAAGTATCGGCGTACAAATATTTCCATAACAATGAAAATAATTAACAATAAGTACTAAAAATCTAAAACAAGCAATTACTTACAAAGTTTTAATTCAGAAACTTGACAAATTAGAAATTATTTTTATGCAAGTAAATTATTTGAATTTCACGGACTACCTTAGCGCGTCCCCCTTAACTACTCGTTTTTATATTGTTTGATGGCAGAGAACTTGCTACTGCGATGGTTTTCATCTCCATAATTATTTTCTTAAATTTTATGTACGGACGCCAGCACATCAAGTTACTACAATCTGTCAGATTTCTTTAATAGATTTTCGACTTTATTGCTAAAGCATAAGGTTCAAGGTTGATTGGGAAAATCTGACAGTTTCGGGTAGGTTGACCTGCTGGCGTCTGTACTCAACATCATAATTCAGTTTATCTATTTAAAATGCATAAATAATATTGTCAGGGAACGACACTAACATACTCGTTCTATGTTATTCAAAAAACCGTCCAAGTGCGAGTCGGACTCGCATACGAAAAGGCTCCGTACCACAAGGCAAAAAACGCTGAAAAAAAAACGCGTTTTTTGTATTAATTTCTCGTTGAAATACACACTGAAAATTTCATCTGTCTAACTATTCGCGTTCGTGAGGTACAGCCCGCTGACAGACCGAAAGTCAGGTGGACGGACGGACAGCGGAGGCTTAGCAATAGGGTCCCGTTGGCAACCTTTGGGTACGGAACCCTATAAATTAATAAATAATCGAATTATCAGCCTATTTATAAAAATCATTCACCTCACTAATTCATCCTACTATACTGCCATCAAGTTTCGCAGTCGCAAGTAATTGAAAAAAAATTACATAAAATAATAAATTCCTTGTCAGATAAGTTCACATATAAATGTTTTGTTTTAACCCTGTGAAATTTTGATGTTAACATACACACCATATACATGTTATGAATACTTTAAATATATGTTGGTGCTCATTACAGGAAAGTAGGTTCAGTGATTAAAAAAAATTGTTTACGAAGATTGAACATTATCATTACACTATAACCATGTTTATAAGACTCCACACTTGGAATCTGTCGTTTCTGTAAAGCGTATGAAAATGTATTTTAAAGCATAAAATATTATATAGTAAAGCTCTTGACTCAACACGCCTAAAATTAGTACCACCAGATTGTTTCTTACCTATAATTGACCATACCTATGATGACCAAATAAATACCATACCTCAACTTAAAGAATTTCCAGGTCGCATCGGAACTCCTCACTACATGGCCCCGGAAGTGGTTTCCAGCCAGCTGTACGGCAAGCCAGTCGACGTGTGGGCTGCAGGCATACTGCTGCACGTTCTGCTGGTCGGGTATCTGCCTTTCACTGGGACTAAGGAACGACTCTTTGAAGCTATATGTCGAGGACGTTTGAGGGTAAGATGATAATTATTTTTTTGAGGGTTTTTGTCGTTCTACCTTATGTAATCAGTCCATCACATTCTAACGCACACCATATCCTTGAGCTCTGCCAGAGTGGTGATTACTTTATAATATTGCAAAGAAATACCACCCTAATTACGTAACACACAATTTCTTTCACAATCCAAAAGATTTGTAGGAAATTTCTAATCCAGTGCTTCATTTGTTTAAAAAATTTGTGTGCTTAGCAACGTTAATAACGCAATGAATGTTGTTGTACTGTCAAAATATAAGTTTTTCACACATTACTCCGGAGGTGGTGAGGGAATATTATCCTCGTCTCCAGAGTTTGCAAAAATTAGATTTTCTCCGAATAATACTACTTATTTTGCTGAAACAACATTGTGATTAGACGTGGAGTTGCGAATATCAACCCGTTATACCAATACTAATGTTGTAACCGTTTCATTTGGTATACATACATATCCATGAAAATAATTTTTCATTGCTGACAATCACAACGTACGGGTATTGTTTAAGTCAATGTTGTTTATATTCTTGGCAGTTCGATGCACCTCTCTGGGACGACGTCAGCGACGCTGCTAAGGATCTGGTGCAGCGAATGTTAACAGTGGATCATACTCAGAGAATCAACATACAGGAGGTCCTCAATCATCGTTGGATAAGGGTACGTTTTAGTGCCTTAGTGCAATAATTGTCCACCGCTGTCGTGACCGGGACGTCACTGAAACGAGTTGACGGTACCGAAGTAGCGATACATACATGTATTATGGCTGCAAGTCCGTCACCCGAGCGCCTTTATTCCGGCCGCCGAAGTATCGAGTAGCTCGGTGCGATCGCTAGAACTCAACCCGAGATTGTGACGGTCCGGTGTGCCGGCAATACAAAACACGTTTGATCTGGTCCACTCACTGCCGTCACCGGCCGCCCGGTTTTGTTTTGTCAATCATAACATACTGAACCGCCGAGTTCGGTTGCGGTGGGCACCGGCCGTCACCGGGACTTCACGCTCGGTTTGAAAAATCTTGTTTCTCGGTGACATCCTAGTGACGGCTGCGGTGGACAAAGTTCAGACCGAAACGATTCAGAGTAGAGGATTTTTTTTTAACATTAATATTAGTGGCATAAAGTTCAAAGAAGCCAGTCAGCACTAGTGCATCTGTGGATGCTTAACATTTCTGCGTCGTTGTTTCTAAAACTTTGCACTAATTATGGAACCGAAAGACTTCAGAAGATTGGCTTTCGAATTTATAGCAAACATGAAAATTGATACGAAAGTATAAACATGGTTTTTACCATCTTGTGCTATTGGTAACTACTTAATATTAATAATATAATACTCCCCAGGACCGTGAAAAGCAGCTCCGCAACCACCTAGCGGGAACTGTGGAAGAACTAAAGAAGTTCAACAGTCGTCGCCGTCACCGCGCCACAATCGTGACTACAGCGAACGCTGATGACGAAGAGGACGAGGAACAACAGCCCAGACGAGCTGCGATGTTCGAGGAAGCTTGTACATCTGGTAAGATAGGAAAAGAAAAGCGGAATGCGCTAAGGTAGCCCGTAAAATCCAAATTTTCTTACGCTTCTTGCAATTTGCAGGACAGTGTCAGGTTGTATGTTGATTAAAATATGATTCACGACCGTAATGTGTTTACAAAATTATAATAATTAGTGACAGAACTTCATGGTATTGCCTTAAAATTCTTCGTTGTGCGTAAAAAAGATGGAGCTATTATAATATGTTAAGCGCCATCCCTTTCTCGCAATGGAAACAATGCATGCTTTTAAGCTACGATTTCATAGAAAAGCGGTGACCTCACATAACGGCCGCAGTGACGGCTGTCATGAAAATCATGACAGCGGCAAAGATTTACATCGTTGGACTACTCGTTCTGGCGATCTTTACTTGACTTGACTGTCAAGGAAACGCTATACAGGGTTATTGGTAAAACACCAGCAACCTCTTAAGAGGTCATTGTACTCATCAATATGAACAACTTTTACTATGGGAACAAACCTGAAATCGCGAAAAAAAAATCAGGTGGTCCCTACATTTTGACGAGTTATACGAACATAAATGTAGGGAACAGCTGATTTTTCCTGTATCAAATGAGTTCAAAGTTGCGACGATGAAATTTTTATTGTGTCGCCATCTAGTATTTCGAATTTTTTTTAGGTAGTGCCTTAGGAACGTATTCGCAACCAACATTCAGAATTTGTATTTACTAAAATTTGCCTCTAGATGGCGCTAACTGAAACTTAACATTATCTTAAGTAAGCGCCATCTAGTAACACTTTATGAAACAACTAGATATGATGGTATCCTTCTAAAGATGGCATTAGTATCTAATGGTTTTTTAACAAAGAAAATTGTCGTTTCATTTCTTCTTTTTCACATAAAAAATCTGTTATTTTATTAATTAAAAAAAAATCTTTAAATTTTGTAGTAATATCATGTAATAATAATTTCTATAAATAAATGTTTGTTACAGCTATAGGTATGATCATCGAATCTCTGGACGATGTATCAGTCCTGCAAGACGGTCCCATGTTTATGGACCCCGATCTGTTCCATGGCGTTCTTGATGACCTGCAGCTTCGAGCTTTCTTAGAGGTAAGCTAAACCAGAAAATATAACTTGTACAAGAATTCAAACTTTAAGTCAGAGGTATGAGGAACAGGGTGTAAAGTTGAGTCATCCTCCATAGAAAAGGAAGGATCCTCCGACCAAACGGGTGTTGTGTCTGGCAACTGCCCGATGATTCATGTCGGGCCGTTGTATCTATGCTAGTTGCGCGATAAACTCTGCTTGCGAGATGCAGGATTTTGCCTGACGTCAGTATGACGCTTTGTTCGCATGTGGCATTGTAGATACCGCTACAAGAATAACATTAAGTTTCAATGTCATACATTGTTTGTATTTGTATTTTTTACCAAAACTTGAAACTGAACACAATTCTGACTGAAAAAAAAAACGTATTTCTTCACTAGATATACGACCGCATCGCGAGCACGGTAGTCGTCACCAGCGGCCGCGCGCCCGCCGCCGAGGGCCGCCAGCGCTGTCGCCAGGCGCTGGAGGCGGCCGCGCGCCCGCGCCACGCCGGGCCCGGCCCCGCCGCCGCCGCGCCGGCCACTGCGGCGGCCATACACGAGATCCGGAGGCTGCTTGCTCTGCCGCATGTCAAGGTAGGTGGCCGGCAACAACACTGACGCATTAGATATACGTCACCAGCGGCCGCGCCACGCCGGGCCCGGCCCCGCCGCCGCCGCGCCGGCCACTGCGGCGGCCATACACGAGATCCGGAGGCTGCTTGCTCTGCCGCATGTCAAGGTAGGTGGCCGGCAACAACACTGACGCATTAGATATACGTCACCAGCGGCCGCGCCACGCCGGGCCCGGCCCCGCCGCCGCCGCGCCGGCCACTGCGGCGGCCATACACGAGATCCGGAGGCTGCTTGCTCTGCCGCATGTCAAGGTAGGTGGCCGGCAACAACACTGACGCATTAGATATACGTCACCAGCGGCCGCGCCACGCCGGGCCCGGCCCCGCCGCCGCCGCGCCGGCCACTGCGGCGGCCATACACGAGATCCGGAGGCTGCTTGCTCTGCCGCATGTCAAGGTAGGTGGCCGGCAACAACACTGACGCATTAGATATACGTCACCAGCGGCCGCGCCACGCCGGGCCCGGCCCCGCCGCCGCCGCGCCGGCCACTGCGGCGGCCATACACGAGATCCGGAGGCTGCTTGCTCTGCCGCATGTCAAGGTAGGTGGCCGGCAACAACACTGACGCATTAGATATACGTCACCAGCGGCCGCGCCACGCCGGGCCCGGCCCCGCCGCCGCCGCGCCGGCCACTGCGGCGGCCATACACGAGATCCGGAGGCTGCTTGCTCTGCCGCATGTCAAGGTAGGTGGCCGGCAACAACACTGACGCATTAGATATACGTCACCAGCGGCCGCGCCACGCCGGGCCCAGCCCCGCCGCCGCCGCGCCGGCCACTGCGGCGGCCATACACGAGATCCGGAGGCTGCTTGCTCTGCCGCATGTCAAGGTAGGTGGCCGGCAACAACACTGACGCATTAGATATACGTCACCAGCGGCCGCGCCACGCCGGGCCCGGCCCCGCCGCCGCCGCGCCGGCCACTGCGGCGGCCATACACGAGATCCGGAGGCTGCTTGCTCTGCCGCATGTCAAGGTAGGTGGCCGGCAACAACACTGACGCATTAGATATACGTCACCAGCGGCCGCGCCACGCCGGGCCCGGCCCCGCCGCCGCCGCGCCGGCCACTGCGGCGGCCATACACGAGATCCGGAGGCTGCTTGCTCTGCCGCATGTCAAGGTAGGTGGCCGGCAACAACACTGACGCATTAGATATACGTCACCAGCGGCCGCGCCACGCCGGGCCCGGCCCCGCCGCCGCCGCGCCGGCCACTGCGGCGGCCATACACGAGATCCGGAGGCTGCTTGCTCTGCCGCATGTCAAGGTAGGTGGCCGGCAACAACACTGACGCATTAGATATACGTCACCAGCGGCCGCGCCACGCCGGGCCCGGCCCCGCCGCCGCCGCGCCGGCCACTGCGGCGGCCATACACGAGATCCGGAGGCTGCTTGCTCTGCCGCATGTCAAGGTAGGTGGCCGGCAACAACACTGACGCATTAGATATACGTCACCAGCGGCCGCGCCACGCCGGGCCCGGCCCCGCCGCCGCCGCGCCGGCCACTGCGGCGGCCATACACGAGATCCGGAGGCTGCTTGCTCTGCCGCATGTCAAGGTAGGTGGCCGGCAACAACACTGACGCATTAGATATACGTCACCAGCGGCCGCGCCACGCCGGGCCCGGCCCCGCCGCCGCCGCGCCGGCCACTGCGGCGGCCATACACGAGATCCGGAGGCTGCTTGCTCTGCCGCATGTCAAGGTAGGTGGCCGGCAACAACACTGACGCATTAGATATACGTCACCAGCGGCCGCGCCACGCCGGGCCCGGCCCCGCCGCCGCCGCGCCGGCCACTGCGGCGGCCATACACGAGATCCGGAGGCTGCTTGCTCTGCCGCATGTCAAGGTAGGTGGCCGGCAACAACACTGACGCATTAGATATACGTCACCAGCGGCCGCGCCACGCCGGGCCCGGCCCCGCCGCCGCCGCGCCGGCCACTGCGGCGGCCATACACGAGATCCGGAGGCTGCTTGCTCTGCCGCATGTCAAGGTAGGTGGCCGGCAACAACACTGACGCAGCGACTACAACACACAGTACCGGCGGGTAATGGCTTTCATTTTGACAGTTTAACAACATTCTTTAAAAGTTTAGACAATGACATGAATATTTACTGACGTGTAAAAGTGTTTGTACAAACCTACTTACAGAAAATAAATCATTGATCATTTATCATTCATTGCGTTATTTACGTTGTTGAGCAGACACATTTTTCGAACATATGAAGCGATGCATTAGTAATATACTTCAAAATGATTCTGATTGTGAGTGATAGTGTGTTACGCAAGTATGGTGTTGGACCCGCCTCTGCTACACCTGCTACTGCGTTGGCGATACACGAGATCAGAAGGCCAACCGAAACCAAAACGTACAAAATCTAGTCACAATTATGACTATTTCATGAAATCTTGACATTTGGGGATTATACTAAACTATGTTCCCCGCGGTGTCACACGCTGCGCGGCTCCTAAGGGTCGTAGCGTGATGTTATATAGCCTATAGCCTTCCTCGATAAATGGACTACCCAACACTAAAAGAATCATTCAAATCGGACCAGTAGTTCCAGAGATTAGCGCGTTCAAACAAACAAACAAACAAACTCTGCAGCTTTATAATATAAGTATAGAAGTATAGATTAACAAGTTGTATTACTGATTGTTATGATTATAATTCTGTAAATACATATTTGTTACGACCTAGAATCATATTTTAATCAACGTACAACTTAATACTGACCAGCAAATTGCAAAAAACGTAAGAAAATTTTAATTTCGCGGGCCACCTTAGCGCTTCCGCCTTAATAAAGTCCGAGTTTTATTAATTTCCTCGCAAATATGTTATAAAACTTCGTATGACATACGTGCGCTTTGATAATTACAGCACTTATATCATAATTACTATTACAACGGCTGGAATACATTATAGTTTACCGATATGAAAGAAGAATTATACTTTCAAACCGGAACCTGGTCCCACTAGTGGATCCCTCATCCACTAGTGGGACCGGGTTCCGGTTTACAAGATGACGGTAAACAAGATATATCTTCTTAGTTTGACACTAACTTCTTATGAGATAAATATTTTATATTTGTTTCAAACTGACGAAATAAACCTTTTAAATACAATACTTCATAATAAAAAAACTAAAATAACCCGATTGCGGTAAAAAACTTAAGGTAAAAAAACTGAAAAGCTAAAAACAAGTCTATTTTAAATTAAAGTTGGAAACAGGCGGGACCCATTTGAATTTGAAAATATAATAAAAATAGAATAGGTCCCACCTGCTTCCAACTTTTATTTAATTTAAAATTAGGTTTTTTTTTTAATAAAAAAAAACGTAATTTTCGTAGTAATAAAGTAATAATATTATACGTCAGGGAACAAGAAATAATTATTTTATTATACATATTTTTTTATTTTATTGTACGTGTCTTTTACAATTTGTCACTTCGAATTACTTTTAATCATATAAGTTGTAGGTATGTATATATTTTTGTAATTACCTTGAAAACCCTTCATTTTGATAGGTATCCCACTCGATGGTATTAGAAGAAAAAAAAATTCAAACTCCACAATATGGCACCCCAAATCCGCCACTAGAATCAATTCTATTTTATCGTAATTTTTGACGTTCAAAAGTGCCATTTATGTGCCTATTTGAAATAAATGCTTTGATTTTGACTTTGCCATTTTACTTTGTTTTTGATTTTAATGTAGCCAGTGAAACTCGCGCTGCCAAGACAAATCTAAAGACGTATAATTTATCCAAATCCGCTCATTTGTTTAGTTAGGAGTTACGAGGGAACAAAGAAACGGACATACATACTGGTCAAACACATAATCCTCCTTTTGGTTTTCGCCGCAGTCGGGTAAAAACTATCCATACTAATATTATAAATGCGAAAGTGTCTGTCTGTCACCTCTTCACGCTTAAACAGCTTAACCGATTTAGATGAAATTTAGTATAGAGATAGTTTGAGTCCCGGGAAAGGACATAGGATAGTTTTTATCCCGATATTCTCACGGGATCGCAACTTATGCGGGTGAAACTGCGGGGCGCTGCTAGTATTTTTATTATAAATTGATGTGTTGTAAAATCACAACAAAACAACAAGGTTATCTGACGTTTGACAAAATTACAGCTTCGTGAAGTAACGGTTACCGAACAAATAAATGATAAGCCAATCCACCCTCACAGGGATATCCAATACAAAGAATGTTTTCCTCAAACGTATAGCCAACATCAGCCCAATAACCTCTCAAAGAGAAGTCTCACATCCTACCTTCAAAAAAACGATAAATACCTTCGCACAACTCACGCTTTATCTCCAGATCACGTCCACCGCAAAATCGCTGAACAGAAGCAACCAATTTTATCGACCTTACGTATGTTTACAAAATATTTCATTCCATAACAAAAGTTTTATTCGGGTGCTATCAGACATGCTACTTTAGTAACGGCGATTTGGCCATCAGTAATATAGTAGCATATTTATAGTGCATTGATGTGAGCAGTGGTAACAGCTCCGACTTAAAAGTTGTAGGTCGTGGGTTTGAACCCAAGCAGTCGCTTTACTTATTGTAATTTATTTCATCACCACTGCTCTCAAATCGGTGAAGGAAAACCGGCATGTCCTAGAACCAAAAATTCGATTACATGACGTGACATCCACCAATCTGCACTGGGCTCGCGTGGTGGATTATGGTCCATTCCTTCTCACCGATACGAGGCCCATGTCCCAGCAGTGGCAACGTTGGGTGACTGTCACCGTTCTCTCAAAAGTCGCGATAACAACATCGTTCATTTTAGCGATTACTTTCAAATCGCCTTTTGACGACTCGCTGCGTTCGAGCGCGGTATCAAAATTGTTTCCTCGCTGTTTTTTGCCTGTCACTGTAAAAAGGAGCAGGGGAGGGAGCTTCTGTATAACGACTTAATCGGTGATGGCTGATGCTAAACAAATGCTGGGTGTA
The DNA here is from genome assembly GCA_948474745.1 of Oligia latruncula. Lineage (NCBI taxonomy): Eukaryota > Metazoa > Arthropoda > Insecta > Lepidoptera > Noctuidae > Oligia > Oligia latruncula. Next base: position 5,329,440 of record OX419693.1, on the reverse strand, counting down.
GTGGACAGTCGCTTTCTGTATCAAGCTTCCGAAAATCGGCTAAATCGCTGTTCGCCGATGCTAAAATCAGCATGTCTGCTACGGCCCTTACAAAAGTTTTATTAGAACACACGTGTTCTGAATACACAACAAGGTATTATTCAGACAAAATTCAATATCCACATCCTTCGTTGTTTATAACTTGAGAGCATAAACAACGAGTCCCGGAGGTAACTATCCATAGACTAGATGATAGAGTTATCTTTATTTTGTAGATAAACTTGATACACTGTGCACTGGTTTGTTGTAAAACTTTTATTTGTTTTGAGGTTTTGAAATTTTATTGTCTTGCTTTTGAGACGTCGATTTGTTTGTTGTTATATAAGTATGTGCTTAATAAGCATGGTTGACCATGTTTATTGAGAGATATTTTATTTTAGAATACCTAGGAACACTTTTAGGAATCGCCTTGGAATATCATCAACTAACTTCATATTTCTGACTCACAATTCAAAAGTGCCTGGTTTCATTGAAATAAATGCTTTGAGTTTGAGTTTCATCATCAATTTTCCTTGGCGTCACTATTAATGCGCATTATGCAGTATGTTTATTAGACCGTTAATATTTTGAGGGTAAACTAACCTTGCCACAACAGAGTAAAGATATAACGAATAAAAAAAAGAACCCGGAATAAAAAAAAAGGCTTCATAAAGACCCAAAAAATATCTGGTCTTTTAAAAAGATATATTATGATAACAACGCACGTACAAAGCGAATACGCATATGTGTATCAAATCATACCTTGTACAAATGTAGGTACCTACCTACATACGATATTTACTTACCCTTGTAAAAGTGTTATACTATACAGTATACACCGTACCTCGTTATCTGCATGTTTTAGTGGGGTCACCACGATAACTCACAATGACGGACAAGCTTCTTAGGTGTCTTGTGTAACTTATTCACGGTGAGACTGCGAATAGGAAATGCATTGTACAAGACTGGAGGATGGAGGATGAAACTTTACGTTTATTTTCGAGGGTTTTCGTATTTATAGTTTTTTCCTTTTACGGAGAACCTGGCCGTATTTTCGATAATCTTGCGGGGCGAGACTTGTGACCCCTCGCGTTTTTTGCACGTTGTGAGAGTAATGTGTTTATTTTGTTGACACCTTCGTTGTTTTCGTTGCTTTCAAAAGTTGCTGTTATAAATTCCCCTAAAATTAGAATATTTGAACGTTGCTGATAAATTTAAGCCTAAAACATACTTAGAACAACCGACGCGGCCTTACGAATGACCGCATAGTGGTCTTTGAGAACGTGTGAGATTGAAATCGGGAGTAAAGAGTGTGTCGGGGTCATTAATGTTCTTTTCCATTGTTGCGTCGTCCTTTATTCCACTGCAGAACGACCATGCTTCTAAGGGTATTACATGAAAATGCAACATTTAGACGGCTTGTGGTTAAATCGTAAGCCCCACTAAGTAATAAATCCTATGTAATGGATCTGGCTTTCAGAATCCTAAAGTAAACCAGCATTTGTAACCCTGTTCTCGTACAAAATACAACAAAAGGAAACTGGGACCGCGTTCTTCAAAATTCATGGTAGCGCGACTGACTGCTTCTGAAACGTAGATAAAAGTCTGACTCGTGGCTCTGAATCTAAATATTGGTTCCTTTTTCTTTGTTGTGATAAAAGAACATCATAAAATTTTACACCAGTATCGAATACCTGTACTCGGTACCTGTAAGATATTGGAAAATATACGCAAAATCTATTGAGTACTTTGAACGTATACAGGGAAACGAGCTTCGTCTGCTTTTCTGCTTCATTATAAAGAGTGTTTTTAAGAAAATTGAAGATGTTACGTGAATACTCTTCGGAAATAGAAGACAATTTAGTTGCTAAGTTGAAATTATATTTACATACTTGCTTTTGTACGTATAACTAACTAAACAGAAGCTACGCAATTTTTCCGATAAACAACAACCTTTGCAAAATCGATGACGATAAATTAATTTCCTTCCCTGGAACAGACAAGCATATACTTAATAAACTATTGTTGTACTGCAGTTGGTTTACGAGGAAATTGGCTCATAAAAATGAAGCTGAACATAACTCTCAATTTCCGAGTTCTAGAATTTTAATAAAACGATTCTACGCAACTGGGGCATGATCCGGGCACTCCCGAGCATGTTTTTCTTTATTTCGAATCCATTCTATTGACACCTCTATGCACTTACAGTCCCTTTGATTCGTCCGAATGGCGTCCGTGCGCCTGCTTCGACTCAGTACATTCGTATGAGTATCAGTCTAGATTTTATTGTGTAAAAGAGTATGTTTCCCCTGTGGCCAGTCCGTAACACGAAAAGCGGGAGGTATTTGGATATATTTGGATTTATATCTGTATAAATAGCAGAGGATTTTGCAGCACAGCAGAGCTACGTCCGCTGAATGGTTTCTTGAACCTCGTTTTAGCTTTCACCTGATCTATAGCCAGGGTCTTCTTTACACTGAAAAACTGCTTTCGACTAAAAATAAATTCTGAAGTAAGAAAATTTTAAAATATATTTCGTGCTTTTATTTTTACGGAGTGATAAAAATCGTTCAAAGAGCGTGGACCAGCTGAGCGCTAGCCAAACATCTCGTAAACCCGAACTAGTAAAAGTTTGTAGTTTTCAGATTATAACTTTGTATATCGTTCTCTTTTCTAAACTAAAACCGTACCGTACCGTCAGACGTCACACACAGAACTAACTTGGATTAAGATGTTTTTTCTACTGTAGTATGAAATCCTACTAATATTATACATGTGAAAGCTTGTGAAGATGTTTGGATGTTTCTTACTGAATCACGCGTAAATCGTTGAACAGATTAGACCATTTCCTGGATCAACACAGGATACTGGATCGAAACTACGCGGTTGATACCGCGGGGCGCTGCTAGTTATACTTATGTAATTATGATAGTGAATCCAAATTGTATTATTCTGATTAGGTACTTCACTTATTGGGAGTAACAAGAAGAGGTGACCTATGTGATCCAAAACTCTCAACTGTTTGCTTTGATTCTAAAATAATTATTTTGGGTATATTTCTTATATTAAGCGGTTGAAGCACACTCGGATCGCGTAGATGTCAGGTAACAATAATATCTCGCTTAGAGGTTTTTTTTATTGCAAAAGGGGCCGCTCTTGACCCCGATCACGCCTGATGGAAAGCGATGGATGAGGTCTATGATGGAACGAGCGTGCTCAGAAGATGCCAGTTCACTTTCGATTTGAAGGCAGACGGGTTAAATGTGTGAGAGAACACAGATGCCAGCAGAGAGTTCCACACTTTGGCTGTGCGCATAATAAAAGTGCAGGAGAAGCGCTGAGTACGACTCGTCGGGATATGAACCAAGTGTGGATGATACGCTGCAGTACGTCTGGTTGTCCGTTGTTAAAAGGGCGATGGTGGGATCAGGCCGTTGAGCTCTTTACACACTTCTCCGAAGTACAGTCTGTAGAAGATCTACAGGCAAGCAACATTTCGCCGAAAAGCCAGGCTGTGAAGCGTAGCTACCAACGACTCGTCGCCTATTAGCCTTTTAGCTCTGCGTTCCACCGAGTCAAGTGCAGCAAGCTGGTATTTTGCTGAGCCATCCCATAAGTGGCTGCAATACTCCATACAGGAACGGACCTGTGCTTTTACAGACTTAAAAGCTGTCCTAATGTGAAGTATCACCTTATGTAGGATGCCCCGCTTCTTGGCTGCGGTCTGAGCTTTTGACTCGATTTCAGAGATTCGCATGAACAAACAGACAGACAGACAAACATATTTTAAAATTGTTTTTTGTTATGTACCGTTCTTATATAAGCCTTTAATGTTCCCACTGCTGGGACAAAGGTCCCCTCTTGGTGAGAGGGAGTGGGCCGTAATCCACCACGCGGGCCTAGTGCGGTTTGGTAGATGTCACATGTCTTCGAATTTTTGGTTCTCAGATATTTTTTCCTCACGAGGTTTTCCTTCACCGTTTTGAGACTTACATACCTACTTTTATAATATGCATTTACTCGTAGTAAAACTAAAAAGCTGTTATTTTGACATTACAAACAGACACTTTCATTTTATTGATTTTTGTATTGTATAATGAACGATAATTACGTCTGGTAGCGTTAAGTGTCCCGCTAAGTGTTAACCTACCAAATAGTATTGAGGTACTTTTTGTATGTATGGATTGGATAGGTATCAGCAAAGAAAAACAAGTACTTACTTATTGTGAGTAGGAACGGAGAAATGACGTCATTCGTCCAAATACCGCCTTCTTGTTTCCAATAGACCGTCAGTTCTTTGTAGTGGCCACAGAAAATACAAAGATACATTCAATGGATGTACAGTCAACAAAGGAGTTAAGTATACAGGAGCGTTGGATATTGTTGAAGTTTACTAAGAAACCGATGGATATTCTCGAATAAAATTTTAGTTTATTAATAGAAAACAAACAGCTCATTTATTAAATTAAATTTCAGTCCAGAACATCCATCGGTTTCTTAGTAAACTTCAACTATATCCGACGCTCCTGTATACTTAACTCCTTTGTTGACTGTACATGGAATCTATTCTCCGTGCAGGTAAAGCTCCCTCAATCCTCCTTTGATAAAGTACCAAAATATATTACCGTGATAGAATGTAATGTTACTACATTATCTGTGCCGTGTTGTAAAGCAGATGTTCGCGCGAAATGGCTCATTCAATTGAATTACAATACAATACGCGAACGAAATAACATTCGAGGTTGTGATTTATATGGGCGGTAGGTATTCTTCATTCACTGCAGGTAGGTAGGTAACTATACTCCATTGGTTTAGGTAATTAATTAAAGGTAAACAAATCGTAAAAACGTTTTTTTTTATAGATGACACTTTCTTGTTTAAAGATTATGTTAAATCCAATTACTTACATTTAATTTCGATTTTTACGAGTTTCCTTTTCCTCTTCGTATACTTAGATGTGATTGCTTCAGCAGAATTTTTAATCTGTCTATTGTAAAGATCCCAAAAAGACAGGTTCTCTGACGTATTAAAAATAGGTACGACGAATTAGACAACGTTGCTAATTTGAAGAGTACAACTGTGACGTAGCATGACAACTTAAGTGACAGGTATTATTACGTTTAGTCAGTTTTACTTGTTTGGTATAAATTTACTCAAAACGTTGCCGAATCGTGTGAAACTTTTGACGTTTTCATTTAAAATGGTTTAACTTCGTAGAAGTGCGTGTGTATAGGCTTCGGTGAAATTCCGGTATTTGTGCTTGTAGCTCTGTGTTCAATTAATAAAATTCTTTTAAAATTAGTAATAAAAGGTTTAGCATCCATGAATCACGTGTTTCTTTTGTTTACCTTTAGTTAACTACCTAAACCAACGGAGTATAGTCGGTATAAAGTTAAGAGATATCATGTGTGGCGTTATCTTGAGCATAAAGTGTACAGTTTATGAAAGTTAGTGTTAGTAGTTTTCTTTAGATAAAATCCTTGTAGTAGGTATTAAAGAAAATGTTGTGTTGTAAAACTCGAAATCGTAGAGTAAATTAAGTAAAGCTTACAAAGCGATTAGAATCCTTGCAACATCTATTCTTGTTATTTTCTTACTGGACAATATATATATAGTTATTATAGGGTTAGAACATTAAGGAAGTATTAATTTTATCTTTTTTACTTACCTAAATCCCGGCCCCGCCCGCAAGCCTGTTCGATGGCGATAGGCTCGCCCCCTATTACATGGGACTTAAACATAACTGGCGAAATGTGGGTGTAGGTACTTTAAGTACACCCCTTCCCAACCTTTCGGGGAAATAAGGCGTGATGTTGGTCATCATCATCTGCCTAGCCTTTTCCCAACTATGTTGGGATCGGCTTCCAGTCTAACCGGATGCAGCTGAATACCAGTATTTTACATGGAGCGACTGCCTATCTGACCTCCACAACCCAGTTACTGGGTAATACGATACCCCTTGGTAAGACTGGTTGTCAAATTTTCGGGCTTCTGACTACCCGTAACGACAGTCAAAGATCCACGAATAACAGCCGCGACCAACAGATTAACGTGCTTTCCGAGGCACGGAGGGGTCTTGATATGTAAAGATGGTCACCTATCCACAGACCAACCGCGGCAAGCGTAGCTTAACCTGATCGATCGACCTATGCGGCTGTTATTAGTTAGCCACGGACCCCTCTCGGAGGCGTGATGTTGTTATCTTATATCAATATCTATAATACCTAAGTATGTAGAAATGACAATGAAAGCTGAACCCTTCTACTGATTAATAACCAGCATTTTTTACACCACAGACCTCAATTTTTTGTCCCTTTTAACAAAAGATTGGCGGTTCCGTGGTTCCTACGAACTATTAAACAGAACCCTTCCTGTCCCCACATGCCCGCGAAACTTAACACATTATTAATGAATACTGCACTCGTCGCCCGCAAATATAATTTATCTCGACAAACTTTCCAAAGTGTCAACCCTATTTCATTTAATGAATGGGATCAAGTTTGGGTGCCTTATCATTTGATGTTATTAAATGTTTACTCCCCCCGTGTTCCAGTCATTTTGTGTGATGTTCTAACTGTATTTGAACAACGATTCGAAGTTTTAAGAGCTTTGGGATTAATGTCTTTGAAACCGTATCTTGGAAGTTAGAATTTATAGATAGAAAGTATTGATACTGTTGATAGAAATTGTGTTTAGACCGAACCTGTTGAGTGAATTTGAAAGCTAATTAGGTCATAAACCACTTACAGAAAAAAACCGGCCAAGTGCGTGTCGGGCCACGCACAATGTAGGGTTCCGTAGTAGCCCCATTATCACTACCTATATAGTACGATTATCGGTTGTTCTTTATTCTGAATATTTTTCAAGCCAGCAGTTTAGCTTTTAGAGGGGGGGGACGCCCTATTGGAACAAAATTTTTCACTTTAAAGTTTAATGTTTCGTAAATGGAGCATTAAATCGAAAAATATCTTTAGCAACCCTCATGTCATTTTAGAAGACCTATTCTACGATACCCCACACGATGGGGTAGACGACGAAAAAAATATTCATTCCCACTTCACATGTAGGGGAGCTACACTAAAAAAAATTTTTTTCCAAAATTTTATTTTACTACTTGGTCGGCGTAAGTAATATACACACTCCTGCAAAGTTACAGCTTTCTAGTACTAACGGTCTCTTAGTAAAACCTCGGACAGACGGACGGACATGACGAAACTATAAGGGTTCCTTGTAGGTACTACGGAACCCTAAAAAGTAAATAATTATTATGTTGCTACAACTAAATTGCGTGACCCGAAAATATTCGGTAGGTTCAAAACGTTCGATCAATTAGAACGAACAAAAAATGGTGCAGCCTCGTACTCTTGTGCGAACAGCACAGTTCCAGTTTTTCCTTAACCTACTTAGTTCTTTCCGGAAAATTAATGGGGCGTGTTTGTAGGTTTTTGTGGGAATTGAAAGGCGACCAACAAGCTTTCGGAAGGCTGGCTTTGAATAAGGTAATCATCCAATTTTCAAACGAAAGTAATCATGTTATTCGTGAAAATGAAAGGATGGCACAATTTTGTCCGAAACGCTGTCCAATATTTGATTTATATTCCTACAATTCCAATACATTTTCTTGGCTTCAAATGTACGTATTACATGATGGCAGAATATGAAAGCATAGAGTCCTTCTTTGCATTCTCACGAACTGTTTAAAGTTTGTCATATCAGGCGTGGGTTGAAAGAATAGGATAGAGGGATAATGTAAAAAAATTCCAAGTAGCATCTGGTTGTAACACGTTCACGAGAAATATGTCTTGAAGTGCGTCATATGCTGGATTCTCATGTCTCCGTTGCATTAAAGGAACGAGTTGAGAAATGTGCACGGTACGTCCCGGTGCTAAACTACTTTTTTATTGTTTAAAATTTTAGTTTTGCGGGTACGTGTGGTCGCGTACCTACACGGTAACATTTTGAGGTTATATTCCATTTGTTTTAGGTAAATGTTTCTTTTACTATATTTCTAGAGATATTCTTATATGGCAGATATGAGTGGAAATGCCGGAGGAGGACGCCCTAGAATGACATATAGTGACCTTAGAGGGTCAGAATACACCGCGACGCGACGCAGCGCGCAGTTTTCAAGATAGCAATACAATTAATATAGAACTTATCTACTACACAAAAAGGTACACAATGCAGTGAGGTGGGCCGCGCAGCGCCGCGCGGCGTAGCTCGACGTAGTAGCCACCACCTCACTGAATGGTGTACCTTTTACTGAAGTAGATAAGGTCTATAATTGTATTGCTATCTTGAAAACTGCCTCCGCGTCGCGTCGCGGTGTGAACTGACCCTAATTGGTGATGTTCTTCAGACAGGTCACGTGCGTAGTACGTAGGTACTCGCAACAGACGTGCATCTAGGTATGACCAGAGGAGCAATTCTCGTAATTTTAGGAACGTACAGTTCGATCTCAGTCCCAATCTGTCAAAAATACCTCTAACTTCCAGACATTTTTGACAAGTTTTTCACATTTGTGTCGCCGAGGTGAGACTGCGACTAGATTTTGAACGTTTTAAATTACGGGAATTGCGCTACAGATGTATGAACGTAAATGAAGCAAAAGGAGTAAAAGATTGTATAGCAGGTGGCGTTCTATAGTTTCTGCCTACCCCATGGGAAGACGGCATGAGTTTATGAATGTATGTAAAGTCTATTCAAACTTATGTTTCAAATTTTCAAGTTAAGCAAATATCAAATTTATTTTAATGTTAATTAAGTTGATTTCAGAGTGACTAGCACTATTGAAAAAGTTATACTTATGTTTGAAGTTGTAGCGTAAACTGAACTTTATGGTGTAGCATTTAAAGTTATTTATCCATAAACTCACAATTGTTTACATTTTTGGCAAATAAGTCGCGAATGCAGATTATGTATAGGTACCTATTCTTACACGTGAGCCACGTGTTAGCTTATAGAATGTAAGTGTCCTATTATTGGCAAATATTCACTGTTATGGGAATCGCTTGCAAAATATTGATTTTACAATAGACTGACGTATCTTCGTTGCAGTACACACTCACTGACGTCAGTCCACTCAAGTTCAGATAAGTATCGACTATTTTCATCACTTATTCAACAATTCTATTTTCATCCTTCTATTACCTACACGTTCGTCTATTTATATTGAATGGCAACTGCAGCTTTATTATTCAAAGGTGTACCCATTCTGCGCCCTAAATTGTCTACTATTCGTTTCGAAAATATTTTTGGACTAAAAAACATTCGCTATTATAACAACGGCATTCCACATAAAAAAGTCCAACATGAAGTCAAATAAACTTCGATAGAATTAAAAAGTACAACCACGTAAGTTTTATTACTGACGTAAAACAAAGGTAATTCATTCTCAGTAGTTAATTTCAGCTGTTTAATATTCAGCTAACACTCTCCATCCCTTAAATTAAGCATAGAGAACAAACTCTAAACTTTTCCCGGAGTATAAAATTTAAAAGTTTGAAAAAAAAAAAAAACCGTCTTGAACGAAGCGACGCTAATTTTCATTTGAGATAGGATGTTTTTTTGCGGAATTAGCGCGTAATCCCCACTCGTCGGGTCATTAATCAACCGCTAACGACTTTAGATTGCGGGCCACAAACGGGCTGAATGCTGACCTAAGCTCAGATACTGCGTTTGCCTTCGCCTCAAATGCACTTCGAGATTAGTTTGCCAGTTGGGATCGTGGAACTTGAATTGAAAGAGTTTCTTTGTGGTGTCGGAAATCGTTCCTGTTCTTTAGATTTTCACAAAAGACGGAGAACTTATCAAACATAAGTTAAACGTTTTACAGGAAGAAGTCACTAGGTACCTAATACATATAATAATAATAATAATAGGGTCTCCAGACCGAATTTCGGCCATGGCTGCCAATCTCAGAGACTGGCCATCTACGTAGGAGATATTATAGTGCACAAGTGTTATTACGTATTAGTAGGTATTTGTCTGTCAAGAAGAATCTGCTCTAACTACCTAATCTACGCTAGAGTAATTCAACTGGATAGGGCGCTACACAGTCAGCAACTGTACGTTACATGCATAAACGAATCAAACATGCCTTCTGTTGGTATCTAACTCACCCTAACTGCATAGTAATCCGAACCTGATTTCAGCTGACATCTCCAAACGGAATCCTTTGCTAGTTCTGACCATAAACTAAGTCCCTAACCTAGCTCCTTTCAATAAATTGATTTTAATTTAACTTATGTAACAGAAGCAATAGGAAACTGCCATCTCTCATTTAATTGTTTCCTAGCAAACTAAAATCTAATTTTAATTGGATCACAGCGCAGTCATTGTTCTGAAGTAGATGAATTGAAACGCGATTACGCGATGGAATTTATATTCGATCCTACAGTTAAGCATTGTCTTCGTTAGGTATCCGTTACTGATTTGAAAGTTCACGATTGGGGAGATCTTATTGGATTTTTTGAGTATCATTGGATTTCATCGATTGGAACATAAGATGATTGGTCTCCTCAAATTATTTTTAGAGCTTCGATACTTTATATCGGAAATACTTATCTCCTTGGTGTTGATGAGTTTTGGCTTTCAACGTCAAACCCTAAACTGGAAGTGTCAGACTATGTTCGATACACTAGTTCTATTTTCGTTGCTGCGTTGTTTACCGGGAAACGGGTTAATGTGGTGCTTCCTAGGCGATGGCCTCGTATACTCGTATGTAGTCAAGCCCCCCCACCCAGCCTGTAAATGTACTATACTTCTGAAACATCAACCTCTCCAAAACTTCGAAAAATAAATCTGTGATAACGAAAACTTGCTCGAATGTCTATCCAGTGTAAAATGTTCTAACGAAGATAATATTTGCGCTATCTTTGTTACTCGTACTGTGCCATAATGCCTACTGCAAACATGCTTTATTATAATGTATTAACAATGATTTTGAACTATAAAAAATAAGTAACAACAATAAATACGTTGTCATAACTCCCTCCAAAAGCCATAACTAGTCGACCGGTTTTAGTGTAATAAAAGGAAAATAGCACGAAGTAGCGCTGCTTATAGCTAGTCTTCAATAATACAGCGTCGTTAAATAAGAAGCTTTGTTCGCGGGACATGTCGGCAGTGGGACTTGGGCTTGGGCTTAGATTCGACATGATAAATGTTGAGTACGCGACTCTATACAAAGGCAATTTCAGTGGTCATACATCAGAATTTAAGAGTTTTAGCGACAGCGACACCACGTTCTTGCAGTTTTATTGGTGAATGGTGATACGTTTTAATTGCAAAGGAAATTCGTCCTGCAAAGAACAATTTGCATGAGATCCTCGTTAAACGCAGGCTCGCGGTAATGAAGTGACTAGAGCAGACTTGCGCTGTTCATACAGATAATACATAATAAATCATAACAGATGGAGGAAGGCGAGTAAAGTTCAGCACTATTATTTAAGGCAATAATCGTAGTTCTGATATACTTTTATTCGTACGTAAGAGGAGAGGTTTTGGGAAAGAAGAACGTAAAACTGTCAGAAACTTTTATAACAAAGCTAATATTACGAAGATAACATTAGGTATACTGGCCAAATAAACGTTGAAATCGTTTGACTAAATAAAACTTGTGGTATTATGGCTGTTGCTTAACTTCAAGTCGTTCCTGTAGTAGGTAAGTATCGGTCGCTAGATTCTTTGGTTTTCAGGCTATCGGTTGATTTATTGCTGATAATTGATTTAATGCTATTGTTTTCTTAATTAAGTCAGATTCAGGTTGCGCTGAGTTTTTATTTGTTTGTTAATTAGGCTTCTCTTTATGAAATGCAATCACAATTATAGGTCGGTTATCTATAACGAGGACGATGACCGTATTAGCTATTCTGTCACATTTTTTTTTCACTTTATCTCTCGTGAAATATACCATGTTATTATCTCGGTTCCGCATACCGAAACTAATCTGCACGTTTCCCAGAAATTCCTTTTGACAATTCTCTGCGCTTGGAGGATTACGATATGTCACATTCCCTCTTGCCGAATTCATAATTTTACGGAAGAGATTTTTACCAATCGGCAACGTCCCTTTTAATATGCAAATCCGATTTGGAAAATTTTCAAACAAAATAACAGCTTAAGTAAATAGGCTCCCGGGTCCAGTGTAATCAAATTCAAATAGCCAAATCGGTCGGGAATAACTGAACTTACTTTTCTGTGGGGTTTTTAATTTGGACAGTCCTGTCCAAATTAAAAACCCCACAGAAATGTCTGTCGGGTTAGCTAGTAGGAGATATAGATGAGATTTCAAAAGTGGCTTCCTTCTAAAGTATTAAATCGACATCTTTTTACCAAAAACGTTCAAGCAGAAAAAAAACTCACCAGAAAAATCGACTAATTAAGGTCTGATCATGCAAGCAGTTTAATTACAGCCGAGAAAACCAGGAAGAAGACGCGTTGGTATTAATATGTCATTGTTCCTGCATGAGACACTAACTAGATTCTCCATGATAAATGTACTGCACGAGGTACGCGCCGACCGCTAACAAGATTAACGTTGATTAACCGAACAATATGAACTGGGTCGGAGGAAAATTCAATTTTTAAAGTTGCAGATATGGTGGTGGTGGCTATGTAGGGATGGGTGAGTTAGATGGCTTGACTGCTCAACTCTGCAGTACAAGGTTTGGACTAGTTGAGCTGGTTATGAGTAATGCGCTTGATAGCAACTAAGGGGTTTATTTATAAACGATGATTAAAGTTAAGTGACTTGCAAACGTCAAAATGTATGATTAAACAGTTTGTTAACCGCTACTTAACTTTAAGCAACAGAAAATCAGAAGTAGTTATGGCACACGACATGCAAGTTACTTGCATACTTTCGTGCAAGTTTTACAGCCTTACAGCCATCTGTATTCCGGGTTTTAAAAAAGTGTGCACTACCTAAGGAAGTATTTATGGACATTCATTACCTAATGTGGCTAAATAGGGGATAAAAGTGTGTATGGAAGTTAGTCATTTTTTCTGATATGAGTCCCCATTGGGCACATGGCGTGAATTTATTACAACATCATTTTAAAATGGTCTATGAATTATTATTTGAAGTGTTTTGCTGGTTGGTTTTAGACAAAGATCTTTAATTGAAAGTGCATTGGCACTAGCACACAAACAATCTCAAACCCGCCATCTTGAAAAATCCAATCTCCAAAACAAAACTTTGTTCATGAACTGAAAATACATGTTTATTTCGAACTACTACTACTATCCATTTGAACAAACTCCTATAAATTTTAAAGTTCTTTGTCGATACAGTTACGTGTCGCAAACAGGAAAGCTTTTATAATCCTGGATGCAAAAGTTTCGCTTGTTAATCGGATTCACTTTTTACGTAGGTACAGGTTTTTGTTGATTTATACACTACGTTGGATAAGTTGGATTTTAACCCTTGCTAAGTTTTATATTCGGATATTGACTTGGTACGTTGCTTGGCAATGGTTTCAGATAGCATAATCAGCCAAGCTAAATAAATGTAGGTACTACAAAATATTTTCAGTAACCTTTTTTCGTAGGGCAAGTAGTTTTGCTAATATTTCGCGAAATAAGTGAGTAAAACCTGAAAATTTAAATTTTCGAATAAAATTGGTCATCATTGAAGTGCCATTAGCTTGGCTCCTATGAGGTCAAAAGAGCTGCAATTGTAGGCAATTGAATGCAGTTTATAAGTGTAGTAAACATCGTTCGCAAAAAATGCATAGTTTTAGCCCTGGAGAGCAAAATAGTGAAAAAGGTCCCAAAATTCCGAAGTTTTTCTCGATTTTCTCAGTTTCCACATTTTTTTTTAAGTTTACAAATTTGAATCCACACTACCCTAACAGCAGGGGCGTGCCTTTCACGAAAGCCGAAAAGCCCGGCTTTCAATCTAACGTGAGCCTAACAAAAAAAAAAAAAAACTACACAAGTAAACTTGTAAACATGTCGCAAGAATTGATAAGAATAATAATAAAAAATAAACTCCGCGCGTCCCGGCCGTTCGCTATTCCTACGTTTGCAAGGTTGCGAGGTTTACATGTCATGTGCAACGTTGCCAAACATCTCCCATGCATGCTGCTTCGCGAGAACGCAAAAACAAATATCGTCCCGTCTCGCTCGCACTAGCTGGCTTCAGATTAGGCTTCTAGATCTCGGACGATTTGTATAGAAATTGTTCACTTTCTTGATATCATTAGTATGTACTCATTTCGAAAATTGTACTGATTTACAAGCCTGGCTTTTGATTTTTTATGAATGAACGTGTAACGAAGCGTGTGTGTGTAAATAATAAGTGCGCGGGGCGCTGCGCACAAGCTTGAATTTCTCTATAATGATGATGCAATAATGCAATTTCAAATTAGTTTGAATTCGTTTTGAGCGGTTACTGGTGCATTTTTTTACTTTGATTTTGTTTTTCTTCATTTTCTGTGAAGTTAAGTGTTGTGATTAGTTTTTGCGGTGATTACCTTTGTTTTAAAGTGATTAAAAAGTTTCTTATCATTAAAATGAATTCGGAAACGCATGCAATTGTTCCTTGTGATGGATTAAAGTGTGTGCAATCGTTACTCGGAAAGGTAAATACTTTGAGTTTTACAGACAAATATAATCTCATTACTTCACCTAAACCTAGTCCCGATTTGAGTATTTCTCAGAAATCTAAATCACGTAATAGGCATTTTAGTCGATCAGCGTACAATACTCATTGGATTGTAGGCTGCTCTCATATTAACAAATTATTCTGTTGGTGTTGCATATTTTTCTCAAAAGAAAATACCGCTTGGAATACATCAGGTTACGATGATTTAAGTAACTTCGCTGGTGCCAGTAAAAGACATCAGAATTCTCAAAAGCACATGAATGATGTTATTTCATTCTGTAGTTTTGGTAAAACACGAATTCACACATATTTAAGAAATACTCAAGAACAAGAGCGGCTTTCCGAATTATCGATAATTGCCATAGAAAAACAGCTGTTGGTAGAATTAAACATGACTGACTCGTAGTCACACCAGATTGTAACACCAATGTAAACGTTCACCAACTTTTTACGCTGATGTAATGAAATCATTTTTACAGAAAGATAGACGTTTTGAGTTAGAATACAGTAATATCATGCCTTCCGTGTGCTTTGATGTTTGTCATCTGTCTGTGGTTAAGAAGCGAAGAATGAAGAGTTATGGCTGTTCGCATTGTGAGTAATTCAAATTAATAAATATTATCAACATCGTAAACAATTGTGTAGTTAGAAATCAATCAATTTTGTTTGTGCGCCATCTAGTGACCACTCGGCCAGATTGTAATATTTTACGTATAGCGACTGTTGCGGGCGAGTGAAATATGAACTAACTCGAAGGGCTTTGTTGTGCCAATATTGTTAATAGATGGCTCTTAGACATCTTCTCATATTTTACGTGAAACTGATAACTCGAAAATGAAAAGTTACGATTTTGTAAAGGATTACCATTAAGCCATTAACCAATACTCTTAGTAGGTATTTAATTTATAAAAGAAAAAAATAGTGCTATTAAAAACATTCATTTTAATAGATATTAGCAAAAATCTACAATTAACCTAAGAACTAAAACGACTCGGTCGACTCAACTTTGACAGGCGATACGGTAGGTTTTTTTTTTTTTTTTAAGTTGGCTTGCCCTAAGTTTGACCCCTAGGCACGCCACTGCCTAACAGACCCATACAACAAACCAAAAATGCAGAAATCACGCTTTGCGAAGTTAGCCACTTTTTTGTCTTTATCCGACGGCCTACCTACCTATATCAAGGTCTATCTATATCTGTTCGTTGGTCTAGTGGGTGCAAGCGCTACTACAAAGCAAAGGGTGGGGCAAAGTGTTTTTGGCTTTTTCTATTAGGAATTTCTCAGTTGCAGTCCGGAGTCAGGATATATACCCGGTTGACAGTAATAGGCTCGTCCCCTATTACATGAGACTTTAACAGAAGCGGCATAAATACACCTCTACCTAACCCTTCGTGGAAATGGGCGTGAGGTTGTGTTATGTTACTTGTAATTGAATTTATGTCAGTATTCATTAAAATATTAGTCTCACGTGACAGGTTTTTCTTCCTACTTATCCAGTGTTGACTCTTTTACTAATGTGTGGCTTCTAACTGGAAAATTTTACATCAATTTGCATGATTTAAAATATCCTATAGTTTGAAAAGAACCGGGCTAACATTACCTTGATTGGTAATGCAAAACCCGCTTTTTCAATTCCTTTGTTCATGTGCCTTTGAAAACTGAGCTTTCATACGTAAAATTTTAATTACTAAGACTAGGAAGGTCTCAAAGAGAATGATCTCATAATTGAACCGTGAAAATAATTCCTTACACAAGGGATTTTGGTACTTACAGATGCTTTTAAAACCTCACAGAAATTTTGTATGTGCTGATGTTATATGTGCTTGTTCGTGAAAATATTTCTGACTTGGGATGGAATAAAGCTGTGAATGTGTGACTATAACGTATTAGGAATAAAACTTTCATGCTCCGGTGTCGTAAGCTACGGTCAAAATGTTACAATTTTTTTTGGGAAATACCGTTTCATGTCGGATCGACGTGGCTCTAGAAAAGGATTCCGGGAAGCATTTGCTCAGCAGTCTACGCTAATCAAAAAAAAAAAGTTTCATGTCTGACTATTCTGCATTAAAAAATATTCCTGGAAATAACTAAAATCTACTAAATTTACTAAAATCTACATATAACATCCAAGTGAGCAAAAAAACATTCTTCCGACAGTTTCGGCTAAAATCTGAAAAATCTAGCGTATGAAGCTTAACACACGGAGAACTAAATCGATTGGAAAGCATTACGAGTCTTACCCTTATCACAAGTTTCGCCCACCTCCTTATGTTTTAAACCTTCATGAAAAATAGTATTACTTTGTCTCGGTAAGTATCGGTTTTTGTTTTAAGACCGCCGCGCCGTAAAACTTACCTAGTACCTAGGCACTTGCGAGAAATTCTCGGGTCTTTAAGATAGTTTAACCGAAACCGGGAATTTTAAATTCTGAAATATTCTCAACAATTCTTCAAAATTCTGTTATAACTGCTGATGAACTGAGAAACATTATTAACCTCAGATTATGTTAAACTAACGCCTTTTGGAACAAAACAATTGCTAATACCTACAGCGGATCCTATTAACGTTACCTCAATCATCTGTCACCGAGGATTGACGGACGTTACAATCTGATTGGAATCCCATGTTCCATTTACCACTATTGCATTATTGAACACCACACTTGATTTGGGAACAAAACCTGTCATCAATGGTCTCTGTGGACAATCGCTGGAGCAATGAGCTGGTGCTAGCTTAATTATATTAACGATCAATTAGTTGAACATGCTCCAAGGCCATTAGATGGCACAATACAGCACAACAATGAGGTCTGGAAGCGAAATACTAAGCTGTTTACATCCCAAAAACACTGAAAAATAAAGGCTTAATACTAACAATAAAATAAATATCCCATTCATTATAATTAACGGAACAATATATTTGAATAATAAATGTATATTTGATGTCAAATATATTGATTAACATCCGTATAATTCTATCTCAATTTCCATAGTACCGAATAAAATTAACCTCGATACTCGTACCGCTCAATATTGTTTTGACCAATATTCTATCAGCGGATGCCAATATATTAATATAAGATTTTCTACAACGTTCTCGCCCGGGTTACTTACAAAATATTAAGTATTACCATACAACAGGCTCGGAGTTGCCAATATAACGTTATTAGCTTTATATCAGGGATCGCGGACTCTTCCTTTGACACGGGTTTATAGGCGTGAGAAGAGCAAATATAAGCCATCTATATTGATTCTATAATACTTACTGCTTCATGTTTACATCAAAAGTATGTGTTCGGTAGATTGTGTAAATGAAACCAATACTATAAGTAATTACCATTCCATAACTCGTGCGTAAGAGTCATATTTCATGATATAATTATCTGACTTAATCTATTTAATGTTTCAGAATAAGGCTAATTAGAATTTGGACGTTATCATAATACCCCTCAATGTCCCTTTATAGATTGAGGGGTAAAACAAAACGAGACCTAGGCGTAATGCCTAAAATAATATCAGATTGAATTTGCTTTGTTTAGACGATCAGTTTACAAGCTTTTTTTGTTCTTAGGACGATTATTTTTTCCATTACATATTTATTTCAATCCGAGTCACAATGTTAATCCATATATAATAATCTTGTTTCATTTTTGAGACTTATTGAACATAGTATACCTAATCGGTGGTCGAATTTATTCAAATGAAAAAGGTTTTTATTTCTAAAGTAGATACTGAATAAACTTGTTTCACAAAAACTTTAAAGGTAGGTACTTAAAACAGATAAAAGAACCTAACCTCACTCTATGTAGGAAATGTAATTGTCCAACTCATTCTCAGCTCAACTGTTTGCAGCGTGACCAAGCGAATCCTTCTGATTTTAAGACGACTCCGTATAAAAGCTTATTCATAAAGACGGTGTTATTTTAAATTGTATTGTGGCCTGCAAACTCAACTTTCTTCGCTTTTCCTCTTTCTACTTCATTATCTCCAAGTTTACCATAATTTGAATGTAATTATACTCGTGAAAAGGTCTCTAAGTAGATTTTGATGTTTAATTATTTTAGGGAAATTAATTTTGCATCTCTGATTACTTTGTTCGTTTCATAGATTTCATTGGTGAGTTTAACATAAAGTAATATTTAGTGTTATTGAACTATTGTGATTCATTTTCTACTCTACATTCCTTAAATATGCACTTGCACTACACAGGTCTTCGTTCACAAAGCTTAATATATAGTAGCGTTTTTATGTTACTGGCTCTTTGAAATATCTGCAATATTCATTACGATCGCAGGCCTTTCTTTGCCGCGTGAAAAGCAGCTTTTGCTTCCAAAGCACTATGAAGTATCCAGAATGTGTTCAGACCAGACTAAAAAATATTGCGCCACAAAGTAAAAAAGACGTAAAAAATAGCGCAATGAAACATGCTTAGAGGATTTCTCTTCACAGTAATTCCGGTCCATTCAAAAGTTTCGTTCTCCTTTTGGGAAGCTTTATGTCCGGCCCGTGGACAGTTTTCGAGATTTCATTTGATTGGCCGGCTTTTTAATACTAGAGAAGATTGGCCCTATTTTCCGCTTAGAACTTAAAATAGTTTTTGAATTAAGGCATGTGTCTTCCTTTGCGAATGTGTTTGGAATTTTAAAACGGTGAACAACTTTTTCTACAGTTTTTTTGCCTAGTAATTAGTAAATTAAATATTCGTGTGTGGTTTGATTCCAGAGGTATTTTCGTGTTTAACCTAAAAACAAAAAAGGTTTAAAGTGTGTAGGGCGTAGGCACTGAAATTAAGCAGTGACCTTTACGTCAATATGGCTTCAAAAAAACTTATTCTCTTTGAATTTTTAACTATTTCATGTTCATGTTTCGTTTTATATTTTATTATTTCCTGTCTTAATAGAAAAACCTTTTTGTTTATTCCAGGTAAGTTTTCCATCAGACGCCGGTCGGTAAGTACGACAATTTTATATTCATTATACTTGCGAACCATAGTGAAACGTTAAAAGCAGAGCATTACAGGAGTCCATTACTTTAAATCACTCCCGTCATCAAAATCGATTTCGAGGATTTTATTATATTTTAACGACATACCCCTGGCTCCATTTCCATTATTGACACTTACTCGGGGTATTTTACTAGGTATTACCTACCAGACGTTAATTGAATCCCAAAACCTTACTGTTTCAACTCCAAATATTCGGAATATATCTAATTTCCAGCCCAAGTCGTCCTACATTGCCGACGTGCTATAATTAAGGTACACCCACACCTAACAGTCGTATTTGAGGGCTAGGGGTGTGTTGTGGATGTGAGGGTGTGGGTGTTCGTCACAAAGCACTTTATCATTCTCTTCATTGAATGCATACTCCATTTGCTATTTTAGACCTGTTTATACACCAAATGAACTTAATCATCTAAAATTATCCTGCCTTCGCTTTGATGATTATGAATGATTATTTATGACGTCATAACGAAAAGGATTAGCCCGTCTCAGGTACGGTGACATTAATTCTTCCGTTTAAACTCCTTGTAGCTACGTAAACGTGTTTAGACCAAATAGATTGAAATTTAAATACCGTTATAGCGCGCATCGGATACGCTGACAGGGGTTCGTACTCACTAAACATGGGAACCTGAAGCCTTGACATAGATTGTGTAATCCTAATTGCTTGTTAGTAGAGATTGTTAATTATGCCCCTGAAGCAGGATCAGGGAAATACCTACTAGATTATATCGGTATTATTTATTGCATTAACTATATTGTAATAGTACTTCTCAAAACGTTATTTCTATTGACATTCAATTCGAAGCAACAATATATTGTTTGGAGAAATATATTATTTATTTTGTCGGCTAGAAATAAAAAAATCATCGTCTACAAACACATAAAGAGTTCGCCTCCGCGGTTAACACAGACGACCTGGAGCCCGGGGCGCTCGCAATTCAGTCTCGACAAACATACGGGCCTCTATTCAGGCCTTCGAACTCAACGGCTACAGAAATATATCGATATTGCATGTTCTGGGGCGTCCTGGCGAAATGAGTCTTTTGTTTTACGATCTATTGTTCCTGTGGTCCTCTGCATGCTTTATTGTACCCCAAGACGCGTTTCCATGTGTATTTTAGTTTATTATGATGAAGTCGCCTATAGTTTAGGTACATGAATATCCATTTCATTTTGTTAATGATGTTTACTGGACGGTCACTGTTGTTTACTTTAGGAATAGTAACTAACAATCAAATTATTGGACTGAAATACAATTAATCAACAACGTTATCAATATTGAACATCATTTACTTTAAACTTTGTGTTTTGATATGTCATATATTTGCAACTTGGTTTGGACATGAACTGTGCGATTATGAAATCATCTATGTAGGTATATGAGGTATCATCTAATCGACATTGTCGTTAATATTTAATCTAAAGTTAAATATAAGCTATTTATTTTGCCGGTAATGCTAGACATGCACAATATAACTACCTATGTCACTAAACGAGCTTATACTTTTTAAATCTTAAAAGTCAAATATCGATACCTGGTAATATGCCGAGCAGAGATCCCTCATCCGACTCTATGGGACTGGCTGTAACACTTCGCTGCTCCCGTTTCTGCCGTGTGCAGGGAAAAGTGAAAGTCACTGTTAGTAAACGGCGTGATTGTGTTCCTGTTAGAAAAGTTATTGCTCCCCTACAATGCATCAGATTGGCTTTTACGTTAATTGCATTATGTGGGATGACTTACAATGATCTAAAACTATTTTTCGTTTGTAGTAGAACTATTATCACTGTTATTAACGTTTGTCCCGTTAATCTGGAATGCCGAAATGTTAACAACGGAAAGGCTTAAATATTCTTCATCATTAGTTATCCTTTTGTATTTACTGAGGTTGGTCTCATTTGCATCATTGTTCTGTTCCAGTAACCCCAGCTTTTGCGCGCTTAGCTAAAATTTAACTTAATATTTGCCCTCGCAAATATAGAACAAAAGATTTTGTACGTGAAATTTTCCTTTCGCGAAATTTTGCGATGTTTCCGCACATGTTATGAGGCATACCTACGTACATAAATATTCTTGTGTGTAGGCCGTAAGCCATCAGTGCATACGGCTGCGGAATGCCGAGTGTAATGTACGATATGCCTGTGATTTGTACTAAAATCCGCTCCAGGATAACAACTTACCCATATGTTTTCCATGTGAATTATTACCACTATAGAGAGTCCAAAACAGTGCAATTGATTGGTTGCATATTTGCCTAATGGCGTTTAATACACGTGGTCGTCATGGTTTTAGGCATTTGTTATAAACCGCAATTTTGCATCTGAAATATGATTGTAACTTATCAAGTTTTATATAACCCGTCGAGTTATTTATTTATTCTTGTCGTTTAAAGCTTAACATTATGAATAAAAAAATCATAAATTTTAGAAAAAGTGTCCAACTGCCAGAAAAGCAAGACCAGCCCGGAGCTATATTTCATGCTGCACTTTAAAACGTCTCTCTAGATTGCTTTGCTTTTGTTTTTTAGATTTCTCTCACTATAATGTTTTAAATTATATGGCATAGTTTATTTAAAAATGAACTAAGTACTTAAATATAATAAGAATTATAAGTAGCTAGGTATCTGAAACTTCTGTACATAGTGAAAAATATTAATATGTTTGTCACAAAACATCGATTAGTGCGTAAATGTTACAGAAAATTGAAAGAGGAAAAACATGACATGTAAAGCTTACCTGCTACGAGAAACTAACAGTCGGCCTCTCCAATGACCCTATGGTGATTAGAGGCTTTGAGCTTTGGAGGTATTAAAGGCCTCGCAAAGGTTCACTTGGTGATTAAAAGGGGCGTTAACATCGTAATTCGATCAACGGATTGATGGAACCGATTTGTTGGGACGCCCTTACATATTTGTCTCTTTCGCATGTCGGTCAGTCTTAATACCTTTGGCTTTACGTCGAAAATGTTTTGCATTTACAACACAATCGACTATTTTATATCAGAAGTATCATTTGACCATGTGATTTCACATGCAGACTTTAGCATTAAAATAAAGTAGTTGGTACGTGGTATTCTACTATATAATGTTTTGCAAGATATTTTTCAGGAAAAACATGAACAATAAAAATAAACTCCCAAGTTTTCTACCGAGTTCTAATGGGTACACGAAGGCACTTCTCTTCTATTTTTGCATCCTTTTCTCTCTTGCATTAAATGAAAAAATACTTGTAATACTTTCAGAAGTTACTGCTCCTAATGCATTTGCTGTAGCTCTGTCCTTTTCGCTCTCAAGTAATGAGTGAAGTAGTTGCATCCCAATGTTCGCCTTTTGAACGCTCGTAGTCCTTAGCCTGTAAAATATAGGGCGCAACCGCGGTTAGTTTCCTTTTTAAAAATCTCATTTCTGTTTCCTCTTCAAGTTTATAAAGTCTTTTGACTTTTGATTTGCATTTATAATTTATCAAAAAGTTGGAAAGGCTTCAGAGGGTAATCCGTTCTGAATAAATCTATTGGGATAACTCTTTAGATAGGTACCTACTCGATTTTCACCAGTTTTCGCAGAAGTTTGTAAACTGTTTCGTGGAAAACGAATTTGAAGCTTATCTGATTTTAGAAATTTTGGCAAACCTACTAAAACCAACCAACGATTATCTATTTGAAATAACAGTACCATTGGCTTTACCCGTATAATGACGAGTATTATTTCAATACTATTTTTTTATTGCAGGCAACTTACAGAAAACATAAACACTGCAGACTATTTAAAAGGAAATGATAAAAAAGTCCTCGATCGAATATCGGCTGGTTGCAATAGCCAGCTGTCGCTTGACCCTCTTTTCAATTCGCGATTTTATTTTGCGAAGGTGGCTTAATTTGCGTCGGATTAAATATTTTCCAATGCCATGATTTATGACGTCAAAATATCCTTTTTTTTGGTTAGCATCTTAACGATTTATCCGGACAGATTTATACCCAGGTGTAGTAAAGTACCGAGCCGGCTAGGTTATCCCCGGGTATTTACGTTGAGTTACTACGCTAGCTCTGACCAGGATTAGATTAATACAAACGGGAAGCGGAGACACTATTTCATTTTATTAAACCACCTGGCAGAGATGAACTCTTGCGTTATTATTTTATCTGCGTTTGGAAATTAAGACAAAGACAATGAATGGATCATAACATCATACTAATATTAGAAAGGCGAAAGTTTGTGAGTGTGTGGGGGTGTGTTTATATGTTTGTTACTTCTTCACGCTCAAACGGCTAGACCAATTTTGATAAAAATTTGTATGGAGGTAGTCGATATCCTGGATTAACATTTACATATTAGGCTACTTTTTATCCCGATATTCCCACGGGATCGACATTCAGGCGGGTGAAACCGCGGGGCGCAGCTAGTAATACTATATGATGGAAAAATGTAATTTATTTGAATAATAACCTTTCTAAACATTTTGCAAACAAATATTTATGTTGATGATTGTAATTAAACAAACACAGCAAAGTTATTCAAAATGCAAAGCTGAATGAGAATAAATAAAACATATAATTTCGGCGCAGAACTTTGTTTTTGAAACATCTAATTTTAGACGTCTGTCAGTCTCATTTTCATGCATCATCCTCGTGGCAGGGAGGCGTAGCTTTGCATAATTAATCACCCAATTTTCTCCTCTTTTTGACGTTTTCTTTTTTGTATTTTTCAATCAGGGTATCCCTTGGATAAACGCACCTGCGGAAGGCTCAAATCGTCACGAATATTGGTAATGAAGAATTATTGAATTTTGACAACGAAATGAGTTCGCGTTTTAGTAAGACCGATGGGTCTGGCAATCAGATCGAATATCTGGAAGGAAGTTTGATTTAAGTGGCCGTTAAACATACAGCAAGAACTGCTGAAGCTTTCCCTTTATGTTTTATGATCATCACTTATCCCTTTTTACGGTAGTGCACTTACAAATGAAAAGGCCCCGGTTTACTTGAATTATTGTAATTCGATCAACAAAGCATTTTTACTAACGTAGTATTAGACCGTCTGTTCGGTTGGAAAAAGCTATCAAGTTTTAGGGTACGTCGGATGTTTAAGTGCTTCTAAAGTCAATATCAGTTTGCTAATTATTAGAAACTAGCTTCTGCCCTCGACTTGGTTCGCGTGAAATTTCTTGTTTTAACATAAAATAATATATCGAATGATACTCGGCAATAATGTAGCTTCCCGTTAGTGAAATAATTTTCGGAATCGGATCAGTAGTTCCGAAGATTGCCGCCTACATAAAAACTCACAAATTTTACCTCTTTATACTATTCGTTTTGATAATCAGAATTAAAGTTAAAGTTATCAAAACCCATTTGTTGAATCGCACAAGGCATTAAGCTAATTGCTTTCTTATTGCCTTTATTTATATCACCTTTTACATTAACAATATTCAAATGAACAGCAAATGCAATAGAGATAAAGCTCGCTGCAGCGCTGTTTAGTAGGTAATAGTGAACATTCAATTTTGCTCCTCGAAGTTTGTGCAGCGCTGGGAATAATTGATTAATGAATGACGTTATGTATGCAGCACCTGTGCCACCTATTAGTTTAGGGTCAGATTATCTAAAGGCGAAGTTGAGGCTTGAATAAATTATATGGTAGTTTGTTGTTCACGGTCAATATCGAATTAACAATAGCAGCTTTCGCAGTTGGGTCGCAAACAGTTCCTGTTTGAACATCACCCGCATTGTGATGTAATGTGAAAGTGAGTTGCATCTGTAATCTGCGTCGTTTGCCGCAAGGAAATTTTGGAGATGAATAGCATCATGCTCTAGAATATTGATCCAATGTGGTAAATGTCTTTAATGACGCAATCTGGGTCTTTGGTCCATGTAAATCTTATGCCAGGTGAGATCCTGCAAAACCTACCTAACTGAGCATTCAAGAGGTTTAATAATTAGATTATTTAGTTTTTTAGGGTTACGTACCCAAAGGGTAAAACGGGACCCTATTAAGTACTAAGACTCCGCTATCCGTCTGTCCGTCTGTCACCAGGCTGTATCTCATGAACCGTGATAGTTAGACAGTTGAAATTTTCACAGATAATGTATTAACTGTTGCCGCTATAACAACAAATAAGTACTAAAAACAGTAAAATAAATATTTTGGGGGCTCCCATACAACAAACGTATTTTTTTCGGCGTTTTTGTCTTGTGGTACGGAACCCTTCGTGTGCGAGTCCGACTCGCACTTGGCCATTTTTTTTATTATATTTGTGTCGATTACTTTATCTATATCTATCTATACTATGAATAAAGCTGCTGGTTGTTCTTTTGTTTGTTTGAAAGCTCTCTGGAACTACCAGTCGGATTTGAAACATCTTTTTGCATTTGATAGCCCAATTCTGGAGGAAGGTTATAGGCTATTTAACGTCACGGTACGACCCTTAGGAGGCTTAGGAGAAAAAGTCTGAAAGAACGCTAAGCGAAATCGAATAATAGCGCGAGCGGGAAATGTGACTTCATCATCATCATCATCATTTCAGCAGAAAGACATCCACTGCTGGACATAGGCCTTCCCCAAGCACATCCACTTCGACCAGTTCTGTGCTTCTCGCATTTAACGGATGAGACTGAATGAGATTGTTATTTTAGATATGTTATATTGTGAGGACTTCCACGTGAACGAAGTCTCGGGCAGAAGCTAGTATTACTATAAAACTATGTCGTAACTTGCCCTTGTGGGCAAATTGTTTCTTTTTTGACAAAAATTAATATTGTGAAACCACAAAGCCGTTTGCCAAGAATACGCGTTGAAACGACAAAAAACAAATTAAATCATACCCTAACGATCTTGGCGTAGAATGTTGTATCTGTTACTCGGAAATACTCTTTTATACGTCCGTCTGGAAATAAAAACCGTTGATGAGTATAGAAGTATGAGGAACAGGGTGTAAAGTTCACTCATACTCTATAGAAAAGGGAGAGGATCCTCCAACCAGACAAGTGTTGTCTGGCGGGCAACTGCCCGATGATTCATGTCGGACCGTTGTATCTATGCTAGTTGCGCGGTAAAGTCTGCTTGCGAGATGCAGGATTTTGCGTGACGTCAGTATGACGCGTTGTTCTCATGTGGCGTTGTAGATACCGCTACATGATTAATGAAAGTGCATTAAGATAAAATTTAGTTATACTTACCTAAGTTTATCGGTGCGTTTACTTTAATAGTGTCGTTCTCTTAAACGCTTGTTAAGGGCGAGTTTATTGCATGTGAATTGTCGATAGCTTTCAGAATGGTGCTCAAATGATGATGATGATGTGGTTTTGTTTACTTATCAGTTTTTACTTATTTATACAGGGTTATTGGTTAAACATTAACAACCTCTTAAGAGGTCATTGTACTCATCATTATGAACAACTTTTACTATGGGACCAAACCTGAAATCGCGAAAAATAAATCAGCTGTTCCCTACATTTATGTTCGTATAACTCGTCAAAATGTAGGGAACAGTTGATGTTTTTTTCGCGATTTCAGGTGTGGTCTACGGCAGAACTAACTTTTAACATGAAAAAAACTTAATCTCTAATATTCTTTAAACACTCTGGCCTTTACATTAATTAGGTCTGAAAAAGGAATGACTCAGTGCAAAATTAATTTATTAAACATAGACATCTAAACTAACATTATAAAGAGAAATCCTTTTATCCCGATATTCCTACGGGATCGAGACTTATGCGGGTGAAACCTCGGGGTGCAACTAATAAGTTAATAAACATAACAAGTAACATGGGCATGAAATTCTAATTATTAGAAAACTAAGACAGATTTAACAGCGAGTCCCAAACTAGGCAAGGCCTGCATCTAAAACCAACAAAAAACATTAACACCAACGCCAAAAAAAAAGAAAGGAAAAATCAACAAAGAAAAGTAGTATAGTAGTCAATGATATGATGAATGAAATGAAAAAGTGTACATAACACTGCTTCGTAACTTCTTAGTGCTTGGCCAGACTGGCAGCGCGGGCGCGGGGCGGGCGCTGCGCGGCGTACTCAGACATAAGAACTTCATTTGAGCGTTAATATTGGGCACACGGCCCGCGGGCGCGGTAAGCGGCGCGGACTGCTCGGCGCGGAGAGTAACTCACGCCATAGCTCATTCATAGAAGTGGCCGCAGTGGGTGCGCGGGTGGCCCGCGCGGTTACCGGGGTTCTTAAACTAGTTCGGGCTTTTTCTAGTAAAAATAAGTCTTTTTCATACATATTATATTTTACAAACACGCGCGGAGTGCGTTCTGCGTGTTGTCGTGTCCAACGACAACACGCAGAACGCACTCCGCGCTCGACTGCGGACAGGCAGATCGCGCGCGTACCCGCACCCGCGCTGCTCCCCGCCCCGCGCTGCCACTCTGGCGAAGCACTTATACTTCCAGGACCCTTTTGACAAACTAACAACCTGTCAAACTTCTTCACAACCACGCAACAAAAACGCCAACCAAACTTACGTCGAGCATAGCAACTTCTTCTTATTACATTACTGTGTAACGCGTTAGCTATCGCTACTCGAGTTTCATTCGTCGAGGCGCCTTCTTACATCCAAGAGAAACTGATGAGGGTTGTGAGTGTCGGGGACATGCCGCAAGCCCACAAAAGCACGGTGGTGTGAAATGTATATGGGTATAGGAACATAGAACTGTCTGACTTCTTAGACGAGACTGTAGCATGTAGTTGTAATGTTTGAGAGACTTTTTGGAAAACAAAAGGCTTTTTTGGTTGTTGTGAAAAGATATTGTGGTTGCGCTACGATGAAAATCAAGATCGATTTTGACTTAATAGGCTCCCAACAAAAAGGAATACCTATGTCACTTATGTACAGATGCCAGCACATCAAGCTACCCGAAACTGTCAAATTTTTCCAATCAACATTGAACCTTAGGCTTTAGCGATAAAGTTGAAAATCTATTAAGGAATTTTGACAGATTATAGTAACTTGATGTGCTGGCGTCTGTACATTGAAAAAAGTAGCGCAAATTATTGAATAACATCACAAATTCCTAACGACCATTTTTTTTTAATGAATGTTAAGAATATTTCTGTAAAGAATGTTATTATTTTTTTTAGAGCGTAAGTATTTGCGTCTAGGTATATTTAAACCCAAATTGTTTTAATTAAAGGTCCCAGCAGTATCGGGCCAATTACAGTTAAAATTAAATCGAGTTTACTTTGGGTACCGCTACCTGTGTAGTACCTGCCTACTTTTAGTAAAAGCTCATATATTTTATTTGTATTAGAAGTGGTGCCCAAAGTCGAGAAATAATGTATGGATTTACGACCAAACAATAAATATGATAATTCACCTGTTCGCTCAGCGCCGTCGAGTGAGTTTCCACGTGAAGAAACATCGTGAATATGAATTTCCCTTATGGGAATTTTATTTTAGGTGAAGTCTTATTTTGATATATTTTTTCTTGGAACGTAGGTAAGTAACATTTTAGTTCACTAGCCTTTGAGACCTTAATTTCCATTTGAATGAAGTAGCTTCTGTTACAATTTGAAATATTAACGATGCCTTAGCAGTAGATGATGAAAGATAATAGAGCTGTTTTGCATTAAAACAAAACAGTTATTATGTTATGGAAAACACATAGCATTGGGTTGAAGAAGCAGTCTAATAATTCTACCTTTAAAGCGAGAAAACAAGTGGTATATATATCAGAGTACGTACCTTTCTCTAAATTACCTGTGGTGTGATCTTTCAGTTTGGCAGAAATGGTGACAGCTGTGCTGTCACTTCCAAGTGTCATTCATAGAAGTCTTCAAAACTCAACAGCAAGCAAATTGCTCCAATGCTATGTGTTTTCCATAACATAATAACTGTTTTGTTTTAATGCAAAACAGCTCTATTATGTAACTTTCAAACACATAGCATTGGGTTGAAGACCTGTTTGATATCTGCTGGTGAAAGAATACCCGAAGGATGTAGACGCTATGTGAATTATATATTAAAATAACATTAATGAATATTTCTGGATGTATTCATTAAATGTTCAAACCAAAAATTAAGATCTTTCAATCTATTATTCTAAAAAATTCTAAAATTAACAAATCTATAAAATGTTATAGATTATTAACAAATGTATTTGCCTTGCTTGCCAAGGGTGAACATGAAATATAAGGCCATAATGG
Organism: Oligia latruncula; assembly: GCA_948474745.1. NCBI lineage: Eukaryota > Metazoa > Arthropoda > Insecta > Lepidoptera > Noctuidae > Oligia > Oligia latruncula. The sequence goes on along the minus strand of OX419693.1, from coordinate 5,299,654 downwards.
TAATTTAAATCAATGAGATTTAAACTGAATTAAAATAATAATCTCATTACTAAGGGATAATTGAATCACTCATTTCCTTAATTAATCAAAAGTACCAATATTTTTGCACCTTAACTTTTATAAAGATGTGGGAAAACAAACTCAATGTCTTACATAATAAAGTTAAAATTCCATTGAAACTGAAATTTATTTAGGACCTTTTATATTACTATGGTTAATAGATTAACCCTCGCATGTAAATGAAGTATAAGTCTCTTTATTTATCAATTAAATTGACTTAACATATGATTCATTTACCCAAACATATATAGATAGTTTCAATGGGAATTAAAAATTCTCATAATTATGATAAACCCTCATCCCCCTTCACAGAGAGGAGACCTTTGATCCATCAGTGGGAACATTATAGGCTGATCATTCTAAATACTCTTGAGAGATAGCCCTCTCTTTTACTACTTTACAGAAGTAATCATTCTGTAAGCCTAGTGGTTCTTTCAGTTTAATTTTATCTGATGAACTAATCACCAGTCAGCCTCCCGAAGGCTACCACAGACCTCTTCTTCTAACTTCATGAGGCTCCTTTATCTTAGTTTGTTTATAAATCTTTTGAGCAAGCTTTATAGACACACCTGTTATTGTAAACCAAAATCAACAAAGATTATGGTAGCTTTTAGGTAAACTCTTTGTGTCTTTGAGCTAAACCTTGGGCGCACTGTTATTACTTACCCTACTTTTAACATCTCTTGCATGCTGACAATTTGTGTTGCACATATTGTACTCGTGTTTGAGCAAATCAATGATTGTCTTATTCAACACTTAAAAGTTGTGAGATATCTTACAATATAAGGGTATGTAAATCTCTGCTAATCAAGGGGTAAGCAGTGGTTTAGCTAAGAACAATGATTTTTTAGACTTTCTAAATGGACAAAAAACTGTCTAGATGTCATGCAATCTACACTATGACATTCACCTCTGAATACAAGCTTTATAAATGATTATTGTGGATCTCCACTACATATTAGCAAGTTCCTTGCTCCTCTACCAACCACTGCCCCTCCCAACCTGACTGCTTTCCCCCCCCTAAACTTTCCAAGCTAGGAGTTGCAACTTGTCAGGTCCAAGAGGTTTTTACATAGATCTTGTAAGGGTACTGGCTTTCTGAGACCTCTCGTCTCCAAATACGAGAGCCAGGCACACTGGGTCCAGTATGGGGCGATTTCTAAATAGTACGTCCCTGCCCCATTTTCGAGTTCAGATGACTGAGCACTCGGTTTTAAATTGGGTGAAGAGAAACATACAGGTTCTCAATGTTGTCACTTCTTAACTGAAGGCATCGCAGAAGCTTGCCAAGCCATAATTTGAGTCCCCTGTGATGTACTGTCGCACAGCGGCTGACTTATTTGACGCGAAAAGGTCTACATCGGGGACGCCCCACTTTGAAACATGGCCTCCGAGGCCTGGGGCCTGGAGCAACAGGAGCCAATCCGGCTGGTCTGTTCTTAGATAAGCGGTCGGCTAAGCCGTTATAACACCTTTAAACTCCCCGGGAGATAAACCGCTGACAGAGTGATTCTAGTGTTCAGCTAATCTGCTAACTTCGTCATTTTGTAGGTTAGGTTCAGGATCACTAGGGATGTATGTACCCTTGTACATCCTAAGTTTGTCGGATTGAGCTAGAATATGTGCACTCTGAAGACTGGCTCTTTGGCTTGCTTATTACTGCGTATATGGCAAACATCTCTCAACTTAGAGTGCCATTTTTTTTTCCTGGTTTGGTCAAGTTCCTGGCAAGAGTAGGGTAGAACAGAATATTCTTTGTTATGTACACCATACGAACTACAGACATAAGTGTAGAATATTATACATAGGGTGACCCAATGGGCGGTCTTATCACTAAAAGCGATATTTTAAAGACCGGCAGACGGCATGTGTGGACAGGAAGTGGGTTACCCGTATATAAAGGAACTGAGTTGTGGTCTATCAATAGCCTCTGGCCACCACATTAACTCTTGACAAACCAGTGGAGCAACCATTTTTTCATTTGCCTTGGTCTGCTCTTTTTTTTTTTTTTTTTTTTTTTGTTGAGGACAATCCATCAATCAGTTTATTTGTGACAAGCTTGTGTGCTTGTGACAAGCTTTCCCTCACAAGGATAGCAAAATTTGGGTGTTAATAAGCTTTGAACTTGTCTCAGAGAACAAAATCTCTTTATTAGAAGCATTGATATTATTATCTTCCTTTCTACCTAGCCTGCAGGCAGGGCCTTGTGATTAGGCCTACATATTCTAACACCTGATTGAGATTTAGAATTGACTTTGGAAATTCATTTGTCACCCAAGCTTTGTTATGACCCACCGTCTCCGAGACAGCTTTTGCTAGTGGGCCAGCAAAGAATTATCTAAACTCATCATCATCTGCCTAGCCTTTTCCCAACCATGTTGGGGTCGGCTTCCAGTCTAACCGGATGCAGCTGAATACCAGTATTTTACATGGAGCGACTGCCTATCTGACCTCCACAACCCAATTACTGGGTAATATGATCTGATAAAATTATCTAAACCAAATAAACAAAATATTGCAGTTTACATTATTACATGCAAATACCACAGGTTTGCAAATTCTCTGCCACTTACTTGGCTAATGCTGCAATTGTCCAGGGAACTGAAGAAAAGCTAAATGGGTGTGCTGTCAATTCCCATATTTTCTTGGTTCTAAAAGACTCTCCGGAGTTGTTCGTGTAATCAGCATGAACAGCTACCCTCCAATTAATACATAATTACTTCCGTTTGACTTTTTAGTAATACCGGAGTGTAAACAATAGGCTATTTGATTATAATATCATAATCTTAGAAATTATCCTATCTAAAGATACTTATCTCAAAATATAATTGTTTTGAATATAAATCTTTGCCAGATTTTAACTTCCTGTTATGATTTTCAGTATGAAACAGAAACATGTTTGCCGTCTTTAATTCCCAAGCTTTTACATGGTTATTTAGACAGCCTGAATCTTGTCTCTAGTATGAATCTTGGCCTAGTTATTTTTGGTATGATCCTCATTTATCATGTTTTTAAAATAAAATAACTATGTTCTTATATTAAACAGCTTTTATTTGCTCCACTGCAAATATAATAAATATCTATATGACCCTCTGATGAATGCCAAGAAGATCCTGATGGTCCTGCCTGACCATAACTATACAATTTACTTAATTATTACAAAACAGCAAAAACTGTACAGTATAGCATAATAAGTTATAATGTTGTTTAAATATTTAACATTTCTTATTAGATAAAGAACTTATGTAATTTTTTATTATTCATCTTAATGTTCTAATTGCAAATTAGACTTAGAGGTGTTGAACTTCTTTAATGTAAGTAACAACACATGAGAGCAATGAACTATTGTAAGTACATTCCTGGATAGGAGTGTTCAGACTACTTCCAAAAGGGACCGTAGGGTAAAATCTTAGTGGGTATGTTGCTGCTCAAATAACAAGTGTCTGTAGACCTACTTTAGCAGTTAGCACTTTTTGCTCTCGACTCACGTTAGAAATCCAAGCCACACCTCCCTCCGCGGGGGCTAAAGTCTTTAGTTTTGTTTAGTGGCATAAGTACTCACTCTACTTGCAATTCAGTGTGTGAAACACATGGGATAGGTGAGCATACATGTACTTATAATGGATTGCTTTTCATGATGGGGTGTCATAGAAAAGAACCTGCTTGAGTAATTTTAGCTCAAGACATTCAGTATTTACTTTAGGAATTACTACCTAATCATCATATTTTTACACTGAAATCCCTTTTCATAAGTTGTAATATTCTTTAAACACGAAAGGGTTGTTTGTAAAACAACACTGCACTTCTGTCTGAAGTGATACTAGCAAGAAACAGAAATTTGTTGATAGTATTTTTGAGTAAGGTTAGTGATATAATGTCATAATAACAGATATTCAGCACTTACTTGGCTTATTGGCTACTCATTCAATTATAAATGCGTAGGTCCGACTTACAGGAAATCGTCTCGATCTCTTTGCCCTGTCGTTCGGCGGTAGGAAAAAGGGGTGCCTCAATCCTCCGAGGATGAAGAGGGTTTTTCCCCGCTATTGCGCTTAGGAGAATCGTGGCGCTCAGGGTCGCTAAACACGGTTCCTCAAAGTAACCGGTGACTACGAATCTAATTTGAACTTCCGATCTCCCTTTCGTCATTTCGGTGACTAACGATCAGCGCACCACTATATATCACTTACCACAATCACTATTATTTACTTTCTATAAAGTTTTACTTGAAACTTTACAAATTTTCTATGAAAATTAACGAGAGAAAAATTTTCCCGTACGTTGGCGGCAAAATTTTTAGACGCTATGAATGACACTTGGAAGTGACAGCACAGCTGTCACCATTTCTGCCAAACTGAAAGATCACACCACAGGTAATTTAGAGAAAGGTACGTACTCTGATATATATACCACTTGTTTTCTCGCTTTAAAGGTAGAATTATTAGACTGCTTCTTCAACCCAATGCTATGTGTTTGAAAGTTACATAATGAACCATTCATATTATCTACTCACACTTCATGGCTGCAGAAACGATGGCATTTGATCAATATCACATTCAGTACAATTGTAAATGAAGTAAGTATCTTCAAAATAAATTACCTACCAATTCTGAAATGATAATTAAAGAACAATAACTTAATCTCCCTTGCATTGAAACTGTCTAAATTTGAGCATCATCTGATTGGCGTAATCAGCCTCATTCATCATATTGCGCTTTAATGCTTTGTGAATGTTGATTAATGACCACTTTAATACCCTCGCCTCGAAAATTCAAATGCGCTAACTTCGTTCTAGGCAGACTTTCTGTTGAGTTTGTCCCTAAATTATTAACGTTGCTCGAAATTCGATTCAGAACAAAAATATGACTGAATCCCATGTGATTTCGACATTATTTTAGTTATTCTGAGAATGTTGTACAGTCACCAGCAAAAGTAGATGATCAAAATCAGAAATTCAATACTAGTGAACGGAGTTCGCCTCAGAACTGTGTGTACTTAGAATACTTACTACGTATGATACTTTTGAATCACTTCGACGCCACACAGTTCTGACGCGAACTCCGTTCATTAGTATTGAATTTCTGACTTTTGCTGTTGACTGTACACCGTTTTGTGAAGCGTAATTTCACAAAATGTTATACCTTTTTGTTGTAAGAATGTGTCTTCACACGAAGTCGCAGCAAAAATACAGTTTCTCAGATACTACACCTTGTCTACCCTACATTTATTAATCTCGGTACTTAGTAGTTTTTACTTCTGCGTTATTAATTCCGCTCTCATAGCGCTGCTACGGTAAGCGACATTAGTTACAACTTTTTACCGACGTACGAGCAAAAAAGTTGAACGAAAATGTAATGAACTTAGGTATCTGGCCATCATGATACCTACTGGGGTATCAAAATAAACAAAAAAGTGTTGGGAACTGCAGTCGTAGTCGGGGTTGACCGCAGTAAACCGAGCAAGCGGAAAGAAATTTTCATTTGATATTCCGTTTTTATGGGGCAACTTGGTTGTTGGACCGCCAGCATCGTTAAAGATCGTGGTGTGTATGAAAGCGGACACTGAATTGACTAGTACTTGTACTTGTTCCAAGAATTAATTGTGATTGAGTTATTCAGTGATACGGAACCAATTCCTATCATTATTGAGTACCAATGAGAACGCCTTTGTCTTCCTATTGATTGCGGAGAATGCCTTATTCAGGCGGTTGGTCAATAATATAGACTATGACAATTACTTGAGGTACTTACGTTCAATAGATATACTTATAAATTGCGTTTTACATTACGTATTGTAAAAGTGGCTAAATGGATCTCATTACCAAGAGTAGTTGCCAAAGTAAACCACAATAATTATCGATTAACGATATTATTCATGACGTTATCAATAGAGACTTAGAAAGGTACTAAAAAAAAATACAATTTCAAAACACCAGCCGGTCGATTCTGTAAAAATCTCACCGTGAAAACTTAGGTGAAGTGAGTTTGTTTTTGCTAGGAATTGACACTATTGACAGTTCATTCCACGATCACTTCACCTAAGTTTTCAAGGTGAGATTTTTACAGAATAGCACCGCTGTTGGCGTTTGACCTTTCCTTCAAATTCAAAGTTCATTTTACATTTCTTGCTCTGCATTTCATGCATCGCCCACAGACACACCGCTGCCTTACGGTACTAAGTCCCTGTAGTAATGTTGCAAGATTCCGCTAATGTTGCCATATTTTGAACACCACATATGTTACGCAATACCATTGTCGCAGGCACGTGACGTATAATATACCTACGTCAGAACGTGAAGGAAACAATTTTGTAAGCTCTGGCTGTGTCAATGTCTCCTTTTAAAAGGTCGGTAGAATGATCTATCTTCCTTTCCTCATTAAGTACATTTCCGGGCATGTTATTTTTGGTAGGCTTTACTTTCACTGACCAATTCTCAGGAGAAAACAGGTCTAATGAGGATGTTAGTCTATTGACAAGATACTTTGAGAAACCTTCGCAGTGTGTGGCACGTACGACGAACTCAGATTTAGGAATTTCATCAAAAAATAAATTTCAGACTTCCATTTGCCTGTGACTTCTCATAGTCTGACAAAGCTAGTAAAAAAACCAAGGCTGCTGTCGGACTAACAATTTTTTTAATCCTGAATGTGAAGACCTTCTACTTTTGGTCCTTCTACTCTTAACTAATACCACATTATCTACATGTTGATGTCGCCTCTCTTAATAAAAACCATTTACAAATAAAATAGGAGAATCGTTAATAAATTGTAGGTTTTATTACACTCTGATACGACCAAGGTACTATCATGTTGACTTAATTTGTTTGTTTGGTCATACACCCCCCGTTTAATCAGATAAAATGGCTGCCGTTTAATAACTACAAGTATTTTAATACACCAGCTTTAATGAAGATTCCTTTCACTCTGGTTGTTTTCTCTGAATACTCGTCCGAGGTTTTTAAATAGCTTGCTAATACTTTAGTCATTTTCAAGTTCTCCAGCTATGAACTGAAAGTTTAAATATTTTACAGCTTTCCATTTTAGCGTTAATTTCAGCATGAGAACAATTTATCTTTAACAAAAGGCCGGACAATCAAAGCAAAATTATAGTTTAGTTTAAATAGCGCACTGAACTTGCGAATATGCCTGACATTACCATAGAGATGAGACCGCACTTTCGTTCCCACAAAAGTTAGCCGCATCCGCAATAGGGAAGTCGGGTTATTTTTACGAGGTAACTTCGTGTGTGGCTTTCACAATAGCGCCAGTTGCCTCTAATTCATATACCTATCGTTATTTTATAGCTATCGGTTTAATAGTTTTACACAAAGGTTCTTTATTATCTAGAGCAGGGGTGGCCAACTTGGTTAGACCCAAGATCTACTGTTCACTGACTGGTCACTGGCGATCTACCAATTACATACTTCTTGAAATCTTATATGAAAACAGCATAGTTTAGTACACAATTATGTAGTATTTTTTATTTTATTTATTTACTTTTAGTGGCTACTTATTTATATTAATGTGAGCATTGCGTTTGAGCATCTTTCGCTAGATTAGCAAAGTAGTTGGAAATATTTTTTACCTTGCCACGATCGACTGGACTAATAGTCGATCGACCGGTTGGCCACCCCTGATCTAGAGGCTTGAGTAAGTCTTTCATACAGGGTAGCAGGGGCATAGACACGCAACCTGTCACACTTGAAACAAAAGTCCAGAATCATGTAAGTACATGATTCTGGACTTTTGTTTCATATATTTTGACCGCGTAGGTATTGCCCTTTTCTATGAAACCGCAGTTTTTTTTTTATAACCGACGAAAAATTTCCACGCTAGCCGTTTAGAATCATAAGCTGAATTCATGGTTACAGTTTTGCGTCGATGTCCCCGCCTCCCTGTACAAAATAGTTGTTTAACACTTTGTGTCCTTGACTAGTTTTTTTGCATTCAAATACAAAGATTCCTGTGACAGAAAACGCGTCGTTTTACTAACGAGTGGTAGCTTCGTTTTGGTAATGCGAAACTGCTCCTATGGAAAGCCTGAAAGTTCAGCTTGCGAATATTCCATGAAGCATTCGCTGCTACTACTGCCTGCACTACATTCAGTACGCTTTGGTACATTTGCTTCAGTAGTATAGACGGCGAATCTCAGTTGTGAAAATATTTGTATGATTTGATGTTAGTGTCTGATAAATGTGAACACTGCTAGTAGTTCTTAACGAAAGTGTGCTCCTGTACTTATATTTGCAAATGAAAGTTGGGTGTGCCAGATGAGGTATGAACTTCTTTTTGCATAAATAACAGAAATTTTCTTTGTGCATAAATAACAGGAATTGCGCGTGTGTTTATGAAAGTTCATGAAGGTTGTAATGACAAAAAGTTGGCACCTACAATACGATAATTTATGCTTAGGTCGTGTAATTTCATTAAAGTTTTGTAACTGCCAAATGTGGTATATTGGACTCACAATCCAAACGTGATTTATCTACTTGATTTATAACTCTACTACTGGTTTTACGAGTACAGAATAAAAAGCCATTTAGCATAGCATAGCTCAATCAGCATATGTTTCTACTGCTGAAACACAAGCCTCCTCCTCCTCCTCAAGAGGGAGTGGGTCGTAGTGGCATGTCCTAGAACCAAAAATTCGAAGACATGTGACATCTATCAAAAGCCATTTACCCAAATCCAAATCAACAACAAACTCAAAAAAAGATATAAATAAAAACACCTTATTTATGGTCAACTAGGTATAGTAATCGGCTTAGTAGCGAGTATTAAAACACTAGCTTTAGGGTGGTTTGAATAAAGATTATAACGCCACACAGGAAGGTCCCAAGGTCACCATGAATATTAATATGACAGTTTCCATCTCGGAGAATATTCTGCATTAAAATATATTTTCCCTTCCGCTTTCCTCCCTTATTTTTCTCTCGGCTATTACTTTCGTGTCATCTACTCATATGTTTATACCCAAAAGGGACCCGATATTAAGAAAGTTTGTGCTTTTAATATCTACTTGAAAATGTCGCACTAGTGCGCGCTCGTAACATCTCATTTAAGTTCCCAATGTAGAAATGAGCTTAATTGCTAATTCCTTGGAAATTTTCTAACGAATTTATCCATGCTGGGGGTATTCGCGTGCCAACTTTAGAAATAAAATTAGGCACTTATCCTAACTTTGTGGATATAGCACACGAAGCGGTACTATTAAAAACAACTTTTAATATGGTTTTTGTACTAGATTTTCAATAAAATTGTGTTTTTGTATTATTCACTTCCTCCAAGTCTCCACCATTCAAATTCCGACCTCGTCTGGAGAATATTTCCCTTCAATTGAAACAAGCGCATCACGGGTCAACCGCTAGTCTCCGGGCAATTTGGGTCAAGGTAACTGTGCCCCTTATAATCCTATTCAGCGTTCGTGCTCCGGATGGTCTCGAATCAAACAAAAACGGTATCCCCGTTTCAAATGCAATTGCGACGAGGAAATTTGGATGCATGTCTAATTTGTCCAAGTATATTTGTAGAGGCAAAATAATGTATTTCTCTGAAGATGTCTTTCTGAAGCAACATTACATATAAGCGTTATTTGTGTTGTATAGAGATTACTTATAAATGATTGAGCAATATGGCTCCATGTTTCTAAAAACTCGTCGAATATACGGCTGACATATTTTCATTTCATTTCAGCCCGGAATGACCCACTCTTGGGTATGGGCCTTTTTTCCTGCCATACTTTCCTGTTCCATGCGTCCCTCATCCAGGTGTACTCCGCTACTTTTCCGAATTCATCAACCGAACGTTCTTTTGGACGTCTGACGTTTGATATAATTTGGGTATTCTTGATACCAAAATAATAATGATGATGTGTTAAGTTGATAAATAGCACTACATTAAGAACCGCAACGAGGAATGATGACGTGTAGAAATAGCAGTGGAAATGTTAATGACAGGCAGGTGAAGGCTGTTGAGAAAAGCCTCTCTTTAGTTCTTGTGTCAACATTTCGCTAATTAATTCTGTAGGCGTAAATAAACCTTCTTTGTAAGTGATTTTAAGTACCTCGTTCTGCACACACATCTCAATGCTCAATTCAGTGAAATATCTTTTGAAAGGAAACAATTTTCCTAATACAGTTAAATGTAGATATTTTTGTAATAATTCTGAATTACAGGCTTTTCAAAGCATGTCTAAACGTTACTATCGAATATAACATTTTCTGTAGCGTTTTCTTGTTGTTCTTGGGTGCGAGTACACTTTATTATATCTTCGGAAGCAATTGCTTACCATCATACTGCCCCATGTTCCATCCAAGTCAAGCAAAATATTTGCTGAAAATGGACTATTGCATAATTCACTCGATGTCTTACAATATTCAGATCTTGCAAAAACAGCGGAAACTCCACTACTTTACGGGCGTCAGAATAAATTAGAGGATATTCCTGCTGAAATTGAATTTATTCCTGATCAGTTAGGAGTGAGCATCATAACAGGCTCTTGATCGAATCACATGGAAACCTAGCCGTAACGCACGATGTAGTAGCGTGCTCGGTTTCGTTGTTTTATTTATGAATAAATCGGAGGTTGGTTAGAGAGTGCCCGCTCGTATGATCGGTCCTAAAATTGAATTATTTCCAGCTCGGCTCCCCTTTCGGGTGATCCCAGAATGTCGAACATAGTATCCTCAATTTGCATAGCTGCGCTGTTACGATGCAACAACGAAAATTTGATTTATTTAGAGGCGAAGCGCATCCTCATGCATTTTCTTTTTGGTTTTCCGCAACAGTTTTTGCCATGGTTAGGTCAGCTATCTGTAATGTTTTGTATTTGTTTAACCAAATAGCCAGATGTTGTCTTGTCATGTTCTTGTTGGTTTGTTTTTTCAGCTTTTACATGTTTTTAAGCGCCTTTTAAGTTTTGAACATTTAGCAGATTTCATTATAAACGTTGTACCTTTATAGGCTACGATAGACTGAGTTTGCTATGATATTCAATATTGCGAATCCAGGTCTAAATTTAGTTTCTCTGATAGATCTATTGATTACTCTTCTCGGTAAACCCAACACTGAGCGGTTCAGCGAAATCAATTTAATATTTCGATAGAAGTAAATCAATTAAAAAAAGGTTTTCTTTAAGGTTAAGGTTTATTTTCTCTTCTTTCTTTTAGAGGTTCTAAACATGTGGTTTTTAAAGACAAGAACTTTTTCTGAGATTTGAGGTCTGGTCTCAAAATCAATTATTTTACATTAAAAGGTATCACCAAAAGAACTCTTCGCCCGTTTCTATTGGTTCTGCAGTAAAAATTGGTTCGTAGCTAAATGTACCTATGTCTCCTTAACTTTCGAAATTGGGTTAAGGATAGAATGAAGGTAAGTAATTTACTTGGCGCATAAACACGTTAGTCTACTTGTGCAGTTAGATTCTGTATATCTACGGGAAAATTTCTTTGTTGTCCGTTACTAGATTTGTTGAATGGAAAAATACACAAATCACGTGACTTTTGTCTGGATCTATTCAAATTCAAGCAAATTGGGCAGCGACCGTTAAGACCTTGCGATATCATAAATCCTTTTTCAGCTGATCTTGAATCTCTAATGCTGACACGAGTTGGACCTCTGTTTTGTGTGAAAAGAGCACATGCCGCATTAAAAGTCCGGCTGTTTTGAGCTGGGCCTCGACAGTGGAGTGAATGAAGGCGGGGGAGGCTGGTCCGCGCAGCCTCCGAAGCGCCCGGCCGACTGCCAGTCGACGTCGCGCCAAGCGGGAACCACCACGCGCTACCCGCTCATATTACGCTCAACAACTAACCAAATAGTGGCATTTTTATGTGCTAAACTACAACATTGTAAGTAACGTCACCACATCATCACACGTTAATTAAATTTGGATTCAGTGCCTATCATAAAATCGACCTTTCCAAAAACATCATCAATTCAAACGTTGACGCTGCCGGCGATAGCTTCTTGTATCTTTTTTGTTCGTTAAATGGCAATTACATTCGTTGCCGTGGCGAAATGTGATGTATTTTCTAAGTACGATTCGCCCGTAGTCACCTGAGATGTCTAGAGGTCGCCGCGTAGACGATGTCAGTGAGCTACATTAATGTGCGCGCCAATCACGTGTATTGTTCGGACTGCCTTGATTTTCTTCGCATTTGAAACATTCAACACTCTCTCTACGAACATCAGACAGTATAAAAAAAAATGCTTCACTATTACAAAAAAGCGTAGGTCGACCTAGTGATAAATGTACCGTGAAAATTGGTATTCAGAGTACGTACATTTTGTCATGCTTATCTCACAAAGGGGTGGCTTTATCAATTGTTACAAGCTGTTGCTGGGCAGGTTTTTCTAATATTACGAAATGGGTTTTTATTTAGTACCTACCCGGTACATTTTGCAAGGTTTTATGTAGTTCATTTTCTGTATTCAATACTTTCAGTAGTGAAAGAAAACGAATTGAAAAAAAAAAAGCAGCATAGCAGCCAAAATGTATATACGTTAATTCTAGTAGTTGGCAAGCCGCTGACATTTGGTACTCTCTTTGTAGATCGCCTACATATCGAGTGGGATCGCCTCTAAGTCCTTGTTAACTGCCGTAATCCCGTCGTATAAGCCCGCTCCTAGTTTATATTAGATGCCTTTTGGGCATTCCCGAAACTTTCGTTCAAATGAAAGAGTTATTGATTTAAGTAAAGGTAGACGTGATTGGTTATTGTTTGTTTAACATATTGTGGAGGTCACGCCTATTTCTATATGTGTATTGTTCTTTTGTGGTTTAGTTGCTACATCATTGATAACAAGTCTTTTTGGATTTTAGGGTTGAAGCATTGTTTTTTGGAAATGTATGTTACTAATGTATGACAATGAAGAATACATAATAATGATCTTAATACTCATTGACTGTTGCGCTCCACACACTACTATTTATAGCCCCTCGTTAACCCTGGTTCTCTTCACATTTTGTTCATTGCTTTTGTACCAATCGCACCAAGGTCTAACCTTCCTTATATGTTAGTACCAAAGTAGGTAGGTACTTGACCTGAAATGGATTCAACGCTCTTATATTACAGCACTTCTTCACCGAAATCTGTAATTACAACCTCTAAATTAATTTGATTAAAATGAGCACTTAAAATTTTCAAATTAAAATTCCTCAGCGAACTTAATTCGGCTCGCAAATGTATAAACCTCATTTCGTTACCCTCTTCATGGGAGCTTTCGTTGATACGTTTCCGAGGTATAATCTAATGCTGACCCGTCTCAGTCCTCTCATTTTCTAAATTTCGGCGTTAAGTGTGTCTGTGGTTCCGTCAAGGCTTTGCTTAAATCCTTTTTTGCTGGGATTAGGAAAGCGTCCAGCTTTTGATGGGTCAGTAGGATTTGAAGGTGACACGTGAAAATAATTCATTTTTCTATAAGATGATATTGTTCAGAAAAATAATTCATGAAGTCATGGAAACCTTTTTTCCTTGATTGTTTTGCGTAGGGATTTCGGACGATAATATATTATTATCCTATTTCCTAGTTGCAAGAAATGAGTGCTGTTATTGTAAAACTTTTACGAATTTCCCCAAAATGCCGCTTAACAGTTTTGTAGACCATCGTGTTCACTCGGCTCGTTTGCCACAACCAAGTGCTATGGCGAAGCGATTAGCGTTCGAGAAATTGAAAAGGATTTAGTTAGCGCGAGGGAGCCGTTTGTAGGATTAAATTGGCTTAGTTTCTGAACCGAGAATTGCCCGATAGGTAAAACCAAGGACCATCTTGTATTTCATTTCTGTCTCCCAAAAAATCTCCACAAATCCATCTAATTAAATTATTATCTTGAGAACTGATCTGTTTTCTATTTTTGCAAGAATTGATCCGCTTCGTTTTCATTTCGAGAATTCAATACTTTTATTAAAACTTGTTTGATGATAAAAACGCAACTCATCCATTAATTTATCTTGTTACTTTTCACCGGTTTAAAATTGCGTATTGTATAAAACCGTGTCGTTTGTTAGTACCTACTAGCGTATCTGATACTAGTGGGTTTCACAGTTCGTTAATTAAAATAAGACGTATATCTAATAAAATTGGTTGTTCATTATTTATTGTTCCTCGAGGCTATACTTTGATCAGTCGATCCTTTAAAACCTTAAAATATACTTAATTAATTTCTTCATCTGTTCTCTCTTGACCATCATCAGCCTATTGCACTCCATTGCCTCTCCAATTGTTGCCACTGCTAGTCCGTCTTATCCATCATTACTAACTAACCACCTTGCGAATTATCGCACCGTCTAGCCTGAAAGCTGCGACACTGTTTGCCGATTCGCGGTCTTCGTAGAATACGTCTGCCTCTACGGCCATCGGTTCGATGTGTAATATTCGTGACCATCCTTTCGACGACTTTCGTTGTCAGGTTTTCCACCAACTAACAATCAAATCTTACAATCGAATTTCACTTCATCATTTCAGCCGAAAGACGTCCACTGCTGGACATAGGCCTCCCCCAAGCACTTCCACTTCGACCGGTTCTGTGCTTCTCGCATCCAACGGGTTCCTGCTGCTGGTTTAACTTAGGGAAAACCTTTCATGTTTAATCATGTATAATCTTTGAGTGACCAGTGAAAACTTCAACAAGAGTGCAGTCTCTTGGGTCATTCATTGTCATATTTTTACAGCTGATGGTACATTTGCCTAACTGTGCCATGGACCATGACCCATTTCCCCTACCGCCTGAGGCGACACCCCGTTTCAATACGCGACCGACATAAAGTGACTTTTATGCATTGCTGTAAAAATAAAACTTTTACCGTACCCGCGTACCTGTAGGAGCTTTATTATTTTTTATGTGTCACAAGTGGGAATGGCCGTTTTAATTCCTTCTGTGATATGTACCCTTATTGCTTTTATGGGACATCATGCCCATTGCCAAAATTTATTTTATTTTAAGATTTTTGTTATTTTTCCTAAAATGTTTCATGTTATTAAGGGTAGTGTTACGTTTCCAAAATGTATGACTTTAATTCATATTTAAGATTGTATGCCATTTAAGCTCACATAAGTACAACGAAACCCACATTTCAAGGGTAAAACAAATAAAGAATAAACACAAGCCCTCCCGCATCATTTTCTGTTTCGCGGCCCAGAAATAAAGGTACCTCATACTTATGGCCGTATTAGGTTTCCATTAGAGCTTGTTGACTTAACCCTCGAAAAACGAACAGTGACTGCGGTTTTTCCGCTTCTCACCGAAGTGGCCCGGGCACGTATCGAGGTTTTACGATGCAAAGGCACGCGGCGTTTCGCTGATTTATTTTCATTATCGTGTTCAGCTGTGCCGGTGGCCATATTTTTCACCGACCCAGATTGGGAAGGGAACCGTGACTGAAATTAATAAAGTGATGTCGTCACCGACAGTTGTGGACATTTTTGAAAGAAAATTTCATATTCATCGTTAGCGAATCCAGCTGCCGAAACTTTTTTTTTTCACCAAACCTCGTGCCAGGGGAATTCGGCAACGGACAGCTGATGCAAAACCGGTCAGCTCTGCAGAGATATCTCATTGTATGACAGCAACTGCGAACTGATGACCCACTGACCCAATTCGGGATTGCAGCAGTCAGCGATCTGTATACCTTACTATTTGTTTCGAGTTCTGGCAGTGATTCTCACCCAACTTATACATACATATTTATGCTGTTCTGCAATTCTTGAGGGAATTTTGCGGTGTTTTAGTAGCAAGTCAATTTAAATTGGGAATATCAAATATCCATCGTTTATTTACCTCTTTTGTGTAAGTTCTCCTTCATTTATTTTCTATACCGTTTTGAATAAAAGTGTGTTTTAATATAGGCCTACAGGAAAATCAATAATAACACGTAGACCTTCTGAATTTCATTTCACCTAAAGCCTATGCCATTTGCAATAACTAGCTGGAGTCTTGTAAACATGTTTGTTTCCATAGATATTAATAATAACATACATTCATTATTGTTATGTGGATATTTACATATAGAAAAGGCAAAACAATTTTTAATTTTTGCTATGTAATGGCTGTCAATTTTTCTCCCAATACTTGACTAAGTTATATACCAGCTTCATTCCTCCAGTAAATTCAAGACTTACGTGCAGACGGGAGCTTAGCTTGCCAGTTTAATTTGGAGAACTTTCTTCTTGCTTAAATGGTGTGATTTTTAAAACTAATCAAGATCTACTTTTACCTTTATCATTCCATTCATTATTGTTAACAAGTTTAGTCAGAGTATATGCACATAGCTTAAACGCATGTATTAGTGTCTCGTTCAGTTGATTAGAATCAATGAATATTAAATAGCAATCACTGCGCACAACTTATTTATAAAATAATCGCAATGGATCATATTCATAGAATAATTGATGCAGAATCGACTATACTCTGGAATTAGACTCACGGAATGTAACACGAAAGACTCCGTGGGTCGAATATGAAATTCAGGACCGCAATAAACAAAAGAATATTCGATTCGGTAACCGTTAGTGTACCTTCACCGAAATTGTTGTTTGAAGACCTAATAAAATGAGTATAAGGATAATAAAAAAATAATGTTTCCAGTCTGCCGTTACTCCCAAGGTTCTCTTTAATTGTCATTCAGCAATTGGCATAAGCGAGGCAGTGAAATTTAATGAACCACATTCGGGTCAAGGCTGTCTGTAACAGGAGAACCGACGACACTTCAGTTTGAATTTTGCATCAAGAATTTTGGAATATGGATAATTGCTTTAATTGGAATAGTACAATAGACTATTGTTTTAAACATTCATGAGTTCTCCCAGCAAGTGTACTACACAATTAAATTCACCAACTGGGTGAACTAGACTTGTCGTATTAGGTTGGTCAGCGTAGTGTTGAATGCTGTCGTTGGTATTAGTCGGTTCAATTTTCTCATGTGTTAACACTTCACTGACAATTCTTAACTTGACTAATTTATAGCTCGGCCTATACTCGCGTAGGCTGGTGTTTTCATTTTTTCCTTTTTCCAATTAAAAACGTGCACCACTAGCAAATTCTTTCGCCTGTGCACGACTTGAATATTTTATGCCTGCAGTCTCGCGGGAAATTAATGCTGGGTGCACTAACTCATTGTGCTTAAGATTTTTCTTTGGTGCGGTTCGTTAGATTTTTTATGATGCGTTTTTGAAATTTGGACTAGATTAATTGACCCAGATTTTGCGGTTCCTTGCAAATGTAAGGTAGTCTTCAATAATCAATCTTCATTGTCTTGTCCCTAGTTTATTTGTCAGGTGCTTTTATAGATACCTACAGTCTCGTCTGCATTCTTCTTGGCAGATTCTTGTAGATGATTTGTGTGATTGTGTTTTTCAGGCATTTTCAGAACTTCCCTTATATTATTACCCATAACAACACATACAAAGGAAAATAAACGAAATCAATATTTCACAGTACAAACAAGATTCCAATCTATTTGTAAAGGTTACATGCCCTCGGGAGTTATATCAAATAGGGAATTGGTTTCGTCAGGTACGCCCAGCCGCTAAGACCTAAACTGCGGCTTACCGCTCGCAAGTCGCCCGCCTGAGGGACTCTCGTAACTCCGTACCCTATTATTCCACTATCTCACTTTCAGCGTACGTGAGACCCTTATTTATTGACCGAACCTGATGTAACAACGATTTGCTACGTAAACTACGCAATCTACTGCTTGCTTCGATACATATTTAAAGGTGACACTATCTTGTTGCTTGTTTTAACGTGTGCTGCAATATAATCGTACCTACCTGACATTGCATTGAACCTTTCGTAGTACGAATACTAGGAGTAATTTGCTAGATCTCATTTAAACATGCACCCTGAATACTTCGGCGCACATTGCCTAGATTTGTGGAAAATATCAAATAATGTGCGTAACAAACTCTCAATTTATTTCATTACATCCACGGTTTTTATTTTCCACCCAAGTTAACCGTGATCGTTTGTAACTGATATTTCTTTATTCAATCTTGTGATTTGATATCCCCTACTCATTTTTCCTGCGCAATAAATCCATCAGTTTTATGAGAAATCGTCAACTTTTATTCTGTTCTTCGCGCGGTTATTCAAGTAAAGGCCGTTGGAAACCGGATCTGAAATCTGTAACTAAGCTCCGGGACTTGCGACAAGCCTGAGCCAAGTTTCAGCCTAAATTCTCATTTGTACACCTCTTGCTACGAAATAAATGCTTTATATTCCGTACACCTGTATGCTCCACATAAATAATTGCGAATTGCCACAACGCCCAGTACTTGTACAATTGTTTCTTCTTTATTTAACTTGGTTTCCATTCTTGGATTTACTTCTTTATTGCCGAGTTTATATAATTTTTATTCCGTATTGCCTCCAGTATTTCGAAAATAGTTTCTGGATATACTTCTTCAAGAGCTTTAAAGCTTTAACTATTAAGTATAGTAATGGCACCGCTTTCAACTTTTGTTGAACTAGCTGAATCTAGACGTTTTGATATCGAACCTGAATGCGGCTTGAAGAGAAACTTAGGGAGCGTTCTGGCGAATATTGTTTGCCCTCGAACTGGAACAGGTCTCCGCGGTTACTTCCTGCAGTGGAAAGACAAACTTAAGCCATTGTGAACATTACATGGAATGCAGTTATTAGGTTCTCTATGCAATTTGCAACTACACGAAACTCGGTCTTTGTTTGCATCGTTTAAGAAATTTGTTAAACTTCCCCTAGTTCCTTCCTTGTTCCTACTGAAAATAATGTACTTAATCATAACAGTCCAAAAGTTGTTTTTGAAAAGGTCGAGGAAATCCGAATTAAGATTAAGTGATGGAGTCTTGTGAATATTATTGCGAGAATCGTGTTGCATTAAAATGCAGAGCTTGTGAAAGGACTACTCGCAATTGAATTCGTAAGTGAAGTGTCTTAACAAAGAGTGATAACTATAAACGTAGACGTGTGCAAAAGCTGGACGAGTGTTCTGGCTTTTTTGTGCGAATGAGAGGATGCGCGGCTGGCGGTTGTCCGCTCAGCGGAGACGCTAGCGGAGGAGGTTACGTCGATCGGAAAGGGTGTCGGGCCGCGAGCGCGACGACTGGTGCCCGCACGAGGCGCGCCGGCATGCGCTGACGTGTGCGCGGCGCTGCGCGTGCTGCGGCGCGGCGCGATGCCCCCCTGGGCCTGACATGGAGGAGGGTGGCTACTGGCGGCCATCTTGCTCGACGCTGTCGCTCGCGGAGCATCATGGCAGCGCAACGCACCTGTGTGCGCGCCACGCGCCCCAGCCGCGGCTCGCACACCGTCATCCCCCCCATGCGCATCATTCGCACGCGTATCAGCACGCGCACGCTCACCATCTGCAACACGCGCAGCACTCCTCGTGCCCCGTGCACAGCCCGTTCAGACAACCCACGCCGGAGTACTGTGCCGCTCATTCACAGGTACTTTTTTACTTATTCAGTATAACTTACTTCTAAGTAATTGAATATTTGAATCAAATTGATTTGTTAGTATGTCCAAAAAAAAAAGTCTAATCTATACGTTAACTAAAAACCATTCTGTTTATGAATATGCACATAAGGTATTCGCGTACGGCGTCGTGATTGATGAGTTAAAGAACCCATCTAAAGAAAGAAGTGCTGACGAAGTAATCGATGCTATCAGACCTGATAGGTCGTACGCGCGAACGATTTGTGAAACCGAGTCACGAGGTGACGGCACCTGCACCTAATTTATTACAAGTGGATGCCTTCGACGACGGAGAGCATATTTTCAATGACACAGATTTGCATCTTGCGATTGCTCTTCTTCGCTCGACGTGAACGATGTCGATAAAAAGCCCTATACGTGATGGCAAAATTCTCCCCCTCCTTGTGACGTTAACACCAAATCAAATGATTTATGAAACTGCTGTTTAATGGCGATAGATATTTTCGTTCGTTACAAATACATATTTTATAAGTAAGTATTTTTCACGTCCGGCCTTGAAAAGGTATTTATTATTGGTTTGTAGTACGGAAACGTGAGGGGAATGTAACACCAGGCAACGGAAATAGGTAGAGCACGAAAAATAGCGAAATAAAAGGAAACCAACCATGTGTCTACATCAACTAATGTAGTAATTACTTTTGAACACAAAAGTAAACCTAAGCTTATTAGCGGGTAATTGTCTACTTATTTCGGTAAGACACGCATGTAATAACAAACTGCTACTCTTGAGAAAAAAACAACTGAAATATGCTCAGGAGTTTTTCTTTCCAGGTTTAGGACGTGTAGTCAGGTTTCTGGCACAGGTTGAAATGTATACATACGTTTAATCAGAAAAAATGGCGTTAACAAAACGATAGATTACCAACATGTCATGATGACAAACCATATTCCGCGTGAATTTATTGAGTCGCCTTTGATGTTAACCGTATTATAGTCTATACTAATACTAAATACTAAATTCTATATAAAGCTGAAGAGTTTGTTTGTTTGAACGCGATAATCTCTGGAACTACCGGTCAGATTTGAAAAAAATCTTTTTGCATTTGATAGCCCAATTCTTGAGGAAGGCTATAGGCTATTTAATATCACGCTATGGCCCTTAGAAGCTGAGCAAAAAGAAAAAAAGTCTGAACGCTAAGCGAATACGAAGTGTTGCGACATTTCTTGTACCCCCAGTACAAGAAATGTCACGCGGACGAAGTCGCGGGCAGAAGCTAGTTCTAATATAATACCAGAACTGTATTGCAGCTGTTCTTGATTGATGGGGACTTAGTTCATATTATAGCGTAATGTGAGGAGATTGATGTATTTAGGTAGCCACTCTGACCGTATGAGGATGGATGGCGTTAACATGGACTTGTAGCTGGTAGTTTTACGCTTAAATATAAAACTGTTTCATATTTTCCGAAACGAAATAAGAGATAATGAACATTTTCTAAAACTTTTGTTGTAGGTAGGTACTTATTTAAACCTCTTTCAGAAATAGAAAGTTCAATTTTTATTCAGGTCCTTCAAATACTCCAATTACACGTTTCCGATTTTAACACGGCAAGTCAAGTAAAAAGTCCTTTAACGGTAAACTTCAAATGGAATTAGGGGAGGCTTTCATTGAAATCAAACGCGTATAAAAAGGGCGTGGAGCTAAAATAATCCTTTTTTAACGTTTCCATGAATACAGAAGGGCGTGTGGACATTCAAATTGGTTTTTGAGAGTACGAATGGAGAAGGCAGGAATTGTTGGTGACGAGAGGAAACATATTTAATTCGTAATTTAATCAATACAGTACCAATTCCAATTCCTGTAAGTAATTAAAAACGTTCAAAATCTAGTCGCAATCTCATCTCAGCGACAATTTGTCAAAAACTTGTCAAGAATGTAGGGTATTGTTGACAGATTGAGACTGAGATCAGACTGTTAACGTTCTTGAAATTACGGGAATCGCTCCCCTAGTACTTGTTGACGGGCCTACATTGCCCTCCCATACCTATTAACACTGTAATTTTTAAAATCCAATTATTTTTAAAAGAGTTAGTTACCGTGGAGTTTCTTTCCCGCTCTTATTCATAGGAAACGACCAATTTTTAACCCTGCACCTAGCTTCTGACGTTTCATAAGTAGTAGGGTTTAGGTATGTGAAATGAAATATTTTGATTCAGATTTTTTTGATTTCGAATATTAAATCAATAAACCGCTAGTTCCATGGCTCAGGAATTCTTCACCAAAGCCAAAAGTGCTGCAGACGTTAATCAACTTATACTTAGATGATATTCGATTTGATCATATTCGATTTCATCAGACTCGCCTTTTGGATTCTGTATTCGGTTCCATTAATAATTCCATGGCGTGTTCCAGAAAGTTACTAGCTAATTTAATGAGTATCCGCTTCTTCATAATGAATAATGAATTAATGTGTGGCTCATATTTTCCTTGTCGGGGCTAATATTTTTGTGGATTAATATATTGGAAGATTGGTTCCGTGTTATTGGATATCCTTTTTGGAAATGACTGCCCATATAAACTAATGTCTAAATTACTACTTACCTGGGGGTCTGTCCCCTAAGCACGTAATCCGTAGTTTGGTCCTAAGTTACGGGCGTTTCCTACACCGTATCACCTACGGACATAAGATTAGTTCGGAGCCCGAACTAAGAATGATTGACGACACAATTTGACTGTTGTTCCTACTCGTGATGTGTTTATGCTCGCCCGGAACATTGAATTTGACACTAGTTTTTACGGACAACTACTTTTGGACGGACCCGTATCTTCGTTGACGGACGTAGAGAGTAGACCGCTGGTCATACGGTCAATATCAAATCTATATCATTCTATTTTGATAGTTGTAGTAGCAATACCCCTCAAAGATTCCTAACACAGCTAGTGATTGAATTATCTATCTACAGTTATAATAATAAAATCTTATTATAATTCTATAGCATACTCTCAAACCTCATAACAATAATTGTTATTTGCTACTGTTAGGTTAACTTCCTTAATCGTAACACCTGAATTAGAATAAATGAAACAGCAAATATTTTCAATTTTACGAGCATCGAAATAATTCTGAAAACAAATGTTCTTGACAACGTAATGGTATTTAAAGGCGAAGGGATATTTAAAGGTTTTATTTTCTTACGGCAAAATATTTCCTTTGCTGCCGCTACCAATTTCAATTTGGATTGTAAGTAAGCAACCCTTAATTTAAAAGTAATCGTTCTGTGCCTTCTTCTGTTTCACAGAAAATAGTATCGGCATAAAGATAATGTACAAAATATTATATTGCACATGTGTAAGCATGTAGATGGCCTTCCACCTTACCAAAGCTTACGCGTAAAGTCTGTGTATCGCCAATGTATTATCAACTTGCTAAAAAAATTGTTAAAAACTTAGTGTTTTTCCATTGTGTTGGGTTTGGCTCCCAAAATAGAATCATGGATTCGATTGGCAATAACCTCTTAGCTTCCATTTTGTAAAGAAATTACGTACCCAACACAAAAACTCAATTATGTAAGTTAACAAAGTCAAACTCCAAGCATTTATTTCAATTAAACCAATAACAGGTACTTTTGAACTGTTGAAGAGATAATATGAGGAACAGGGTGTAAAGTTCACTCATACTCTATAGAAAAGGGAGGATCCTCCGACCAGACGGGTGTTGCGTCTGGCGGGCATACTGCCCGATGATTCATATCGGGTTGTTGTATCTATGCTAGTTGCGCGGTAAACTCTGCTTGCGAGATGCAGGATTTCGCGTGACGTCGTTTGACGCGTTGTTCGCGTATGGCGTTGTAGATACCGCTACACTGTCAAATAGTCGCTCAGTGAAGCTAGTTGCTCGTTCCAAAACGTAGATCTCTATGGAGAAGAACGGGCAAGAAACAATAAAAAAATAAAACTCCAAGGACTCTCTTTTAAATCAAGATATTTCAAAATCTTTGGTAGGAACATTATTGTTGTTGCTTCTTTATGTGAGAACAATGTAAAAAAATCAAATGAAGAACATTAAAAAAAATAGGATTAAAAATAAGCCCTGAAAGTCCTGAAACTAACATGAATATCAGTCGTGGATTCGTGACGAGCTCGACCTTTTAGATTTATTCTTATTACGCGAATTTGTGTCGTTTTAATACCTTTATTAAATTTATTTTGACCAATTCAATATTTTTGCGTCGTTTTGATATTTTAATCTTCACGGAAACTAATTAGATGGCAGAATGGGTGTCAGAATCTAATATTTTTTATAAAATCTCCTCAGAGGCAAGACTTGGAGTATAATTAATGAATTTTTTGACCGTCAAGAGTATTTATTTCTAAGAAGTCATATAAGAAGTCAAATAAAGAAGCGGCTATTATTAGGATAAAGGCGCAAGGGATTTCAGATTGATGTTATTTAAATTTTCAGGTAGGTAAAGTTTTGAGATTTAGTAAGACTTTAGTATACATCTAAATTAATTTCATATTATCGAACTTTCGTGTCATGTAATAAAATAGCGACGGCCAAAATAATACCTAAACTAAATTAATCAGTTTTTACATAATTTACTAAATTGATAGATCGATAGATAAAACATTTATTCAGTGCAACAAAAGACACAATACAGGCATTAAAAACATCAGAAAAGGTGAAAGAAAAAAAAAGTAACAAATATTAAAAAGATAAATTGACCCATAGACACCTAGCTCAAAACATCTATAACGGTCGATCACTACTGGGCGGTGTATGTCTCATGGTTGCACCAAATGGGAGTCCAGCTCAGCTAAATAACAATTTAATTCCCCAATTTGGCTCCACGAAATTGTTATTCAGTAAATGATAAGAAAAACCCTCCGTTATTAAATGCCAACACTTGTCATGTATGAATAATATGGAGAAAAGTTTTTGTACGTACTTATTTAATGGTGGTCACAAAAGGCTAACTAAGATAGACAATGGTGCCGATTCCCTTGTTCACAAACTAAACTAAATAAGTTCAGTGCATCTTTTTCTTTCTATTTCATTAAGAAAAGAACAAAAGATAAATTTTAGTTGAGTCCTGTAAAATTAATCAGCGCCTGACACTACTACATACTTGCCTACTAAAATTGCGTCAATTTACGGCCAGGGCTGATTAATTTGACAGGACTAAACTACAATTTATCTTCTGTCCTTTTTTTAATGAAATAGAAAGATAAATATGCACTGCACTTAAGATTTTTCTTTAGATTCTGTTGTTATGAAACTAGTTTAGTTTCATAACAACAGAATCTGCCTCAATATCGATATTACAGAGTGTACTAAATTCTACCAAACAAAGGTCATGACTTCTTCTAACCCTTAAGCTCCTTCAAGCGGAACGAGAGTATGTCCTCAACAAAGCAGAAACCCTTCCTTTAGGAATCGCGTAATCTGACAATATGGAATACAATAGCCACAAAGAGGCAGACGAAGGAAGCCTCTAAACGGAATCAGTCTACGACCACGGAATTGACAAAGAAGATTTTACCATGCATAAGATCTACGTAGATACTCATATCTCATGTTATTATCTTTTAACATGTCCTCGTGGGGAATTATGGTCACGAATTAAACCTATTGTAGCGATATTAAAAGGAAACACAATTCTTCGCCACTTAAAAAACGTATAATTTAGCTGTATAAAAAATAACCGAACTTACAAAAAATAACAAAAACTGATATAAACGTAGAAAACTTGTGTCGATACTTAGACTGGCGGCTGATATCAAAATTAAAAAAAAAAGGAAATTAATACCTGAGGTTTTTGTAGTTATAACAAATTATATTTTAAAATTAAGGTCCGCACGCTGATTTTAATTGCAGCTGCAACCGGATTATCACGTAATTATAGATAAACAGACGAAAAATGCAATTAAAATTCGCGTGCAATTTAAGGCCTATTTTTTCGCCATTCGTACTGGTTTTCTTCGCTTCATCGTGGCAATCGTACCTTTGGGAGCTGTAAAGACTGTTAGTTTTAAGCTTAGCTCTCGTTCTGCAGTGATGTTGAATTTTATTTTAAATGGCTGTTCATTTTATAATTGGCCATCCATAATTCACTAGTCCTATAAGCTGAACTCTGATTATCAAGGAAATCTGTGTAGATTTCAGAGCTGTTTAAAACAATTTCTGTATACACCAGTGGTTTTCAAGGTACGGTGTACGTGCAATTCCTGTCCTAGGCGAAAAGTTAATGTAACTTTATGTGCCCTCGCGGGAAATTAAAAATCTGCCCACAGTCATCACTCAGACGTACATTTCCTTTATTTTAATGCCCGTTAATCGAATTGTCATAACCAGGTTGCTGAGTAGACTGTACCCAAGTTCTAAATTAATTTCAGATGCAAATGTTGAAATTCTGTTTGCGATTCATGAGTGAATATCTGAAGATTTTCACTTTTAACTTAATATTGGAACAGTTTGAAAGTACTATTCTAGAATAGCTTGTATTTCGCCAGATGTTCGTGTTGCAATTCGTATTGTATGCAAGCTGAAAGAGAAACTGAAATAGAAAATACCTGACATCTTGAAGTCACCGGTACCAATACTCCTATTGATTGCAAAACGATTGTGTAGATAGTAGTGCATAGCGAATGCAATTGTATACTTTCCCTGTAGACTACAATCGTATTGTGTTTACCCTTGGAAAGAAACTCTACTGATAGTGAGGTTTTACCTACTTTGTAGACACTTTGTGTACTTTGAGTGAAAATTAATTCCATAGACAATGTGGTCACATTCATTTAAACTTCTGCTGTAGCAGCCACAATACTAAATCCTTTAAATTAATTCAAAGATTACATAAGTCGCAATCCTGAGTGGTTTAATGAAAATCAGATGTCGTCTTATAATACTTTGATCCTTTTAATTCTTTGCAGTTAAATTACAAATTAATATTTTAAGTACAGATCTGCCTTTTTGGGTTAAACAGACGATAATGGGGTTAAAATCTCAGCGAAATAAAATAGTGAAACATTGTTTGGACCGATCGGATAATGTTTCTCCTACAACGTCAAGACGTACGTCAAGACTGGACACTGGTGGGCTTCTCTATGTTCAGTCTTTTGACTAGTTTTTTCTTTTTTCTTTGCTTCAAACCTCTTACGCAAACCTTAATTGATATATTTAAACTAACTCTTTGTTCACCTTTAATTGCAAGTCTTTCTATTACGCTTTAGCGAGGTTCTCTTGTAACCGTGTTGCTATTTTTTTTATTTATTGCTCCCTTGTTTTCATTATACTTTACAAGAAAATAGAAACATCATTATGAAACGGTAACGATAATAATTGTCAAATTACTACATTGAAAGCGCTTTTCTCCAGCAATAAAACCGTCTGTACTAAACAAAACAGTTAGGATGAACCCGCTCCAAATAATTTCGGTTAATTAAAGTGACAGCCGTATTACACAGAAGGTTACAATTTATTAGTCTGATTTCACACTAATCCCAAATATTTACTAAACATTTTATCGTTCAGAGCTACGTATTAAAAGGGCGTTTCTATTACAAATTATTTTCATGTAAGAATTAAGATTATTCCTTGGCAAACTCCTATCACTAAAGCTGATTTAAAAATGACAATAGAAGAAAGAAAACGGCCACATACAATAATAACTTTTCGCAAATGTGAGCGAAAACTTCACTTTGTGTGATAAATGACGTCATTATACTGTTTAAATGGCTTAAGATGTAAAATAATTTGACTTTCTGTACGGCTTTTTAAGTACATTCTAGAAAGTAATAATGAAATTTTAGATGGATTCTGTCCTATTTTTGGACCGTGCAAATTCAGTATTTGTGTACTTTCATTTTGATGTGAAATTCAAAACAGAAACAGTGAATAAAATTTCATTATCTCTTCCTGAAAGAACGGTGATTCTGAGAATCATTTTTACAAATTAATTTAATAATAGCGCCTGTTTGTATATTTTACGAAGAAAAAAGCTGTTTATTTTGACTCACAGTATACTATATTTTTTTACTAAAATCGTACTCGGTTTCCGGTACCCCCGCACATTTTTGTAAAGGAGATCCGCCAAAATTGCCCCACAAAAGAAAATGTATCTCAGATTTCAGACTACAACAACCAATACAATATTTCTACTATTAGTCTAAAATCATTACAAATTCAGTGCAACAACAACATAGTTCTAACATAGTTTTTTTGCCCGGAGAAGTTTCATAAACGCTAGATGTAACAATTACACTTAAGGAAAATTGCATTTCTTAACCTTATAACCTCCACACGTCAAAAAATCAAAAACGTGCCCTCGGCGTCAGTCTGTCATGTGGACGAACAGTGGCGTGCTGGACACATTTTGGTTTGTCATCTATACATGACTGTGGCGGTCAAAAGGTGCATGAATTTTTGTATGTGGCATATGTTTTTATTTTTATACGTTTAAGATGTTTACTATATTTTTATTTATAATAAAGGGTACCTATATATGTTACCGGCCAAACCCGATTTTAGGATGAACTAGTTTCGCCTAGGCCAAACTAGTTCTCTCTCGCTCTTGCATCCTATGTCGACGGAGCCCCGCCAACCCGGGAGAACTGGTTTGGCCTAGGCGAAACTAGTTCATCCTAAAATCGGGTTTGGCCGGTAACATACACACCACATACACATGGTGTTAATGTTAATTAAGTACAAGAGGATTAAGTTTTCCTTAAAAGTGTCATTTTTACATCTAACGCCTATGAAACTTCTCCGGGCAAAATACTATGCTAGCCACCCAAATTTGGTAATAGTGATACTTTACAATATTTCTACTATTATTTCTCTGAAATCTGAGATACATATCTTTTTCACCGGGCCTGGGCTTTTTCCAAATGGTAGATTTCGTTGACTATCTGAAAAATGCCACGGATAACGTAGAGGGTAAGATTAATAGCGTAATGGTTTGTTTTATTAGACATCTTCAATCTTACTACATGAAACAGAAATCCTAGTAATAAAACTTACTTAGTTGTGCAGCGTAGGTAGTACAAAGTCGTACTAAATATTAACGTGTACTCGTCTCAATTTAACATCTGCTTCTATTGAATTATATTACCAGAGAGAGCAAATTGCCTTAATTCCATCGCGTTGATACATATTAGTATTCATTGTATGCATTTCCGATAAGCTTTAACCAGTATTCCTACATTTTGAACTATATATTTTGTCTCAGGATTTCTACTTTATAATTGGTGCGTGTAAACTACCCAAAAAAATTGGGCCCTAAATTAATTTAGAATATTCTTTTTTTGTCTTAACCTATGGTGCACAAACTTGGTCTTTGACTAACATCCAGAAGTCCAAACTCAAGGTCTGCCAACGAGCAATGGAGCGCAGTATATTAGGTGTTAAGTTAACGGATCATGTTCGAAACACAATACTGCGCTCCAAAACAAAGATAGCTGACGTGGCTCAAAAGGCTGCTCAACTTAAATGGGACTGGGCAGGACATGTCTGCCGCATGCCGGACAAACTGTGGGCCCAAATAGCGCAGAATTGGTGTCCTGACACAGTGAGGCGGGGTCGTGGCAGACCACGTAGGAGATGGCGGGACGAGCTGGATAGGTTCCACCAAGACTGGAAGGAGGACGCACGGGCTCGCGAGAGATGGAAGGAGTGGAGGGAGGCCTTTGCCCAGGAGTGGGACAGCGCAGGCTAATAAAAAAAAAAAAAAAAATTCTTTAGGAATAAATAATTAGGTAAGCAAATTCAAATCGTTGATGTTACCCGTCACGTTCTGTCACAGCTTTTTTTTTATTTCTCTGCTAATCGATTGATTACTATGCCTGGTTTTCGTCGTCATATGGACATGGAAAGCGCAGCAAGAGCTGTTGCTATGCTTCAAGAGGGAGGCTCTCGGAGATTTGTAACAATTCGTCTCGGTGTGTCGCAACGAGCTATCCGAAACGTATGTAAAAGCTTTCAGGAGACCGAGAGTGTAGCTAGGAGGCCTGCATCAGGAAGAATTTGAACCAAAATTTCCCAGGAAGACCGGTACATCAGGTTAACTGTACGAAGAGAGCGCACCTTAACCGCCCGGACCTTACAAAACCGGCTGCGACAATCCTCTGGTATACCCGTGTCCGTGATCAAACCATTCGTAATCATTCCACAAAGATGGTCAACGTTCCCGAGTGCGCGTTGTTTGACTTAAACTGACAAGAGCCCACCGAGCAGCGCGCTTAATGTACACTCGCGAGTATTTGAACTGGGCAATGGATAAATGGTGGGTTGTACTCTTTACAGACGACTGTAGGGTCAAGATTTCCAGTGATGATAAACGAATCCGTGTGTGGAGAAAACAAGGTGAAAGTTTTACAGAACCAAGCATCTATGGAACAGACTGGTTTGGGGCTCAAGTGTAGGTATAAACGGGAATAAGCTTGGTAGGCAAAACAGAGCTAGTAATACTGAATGAGGGTACTGTAACCGCCGCCTTTTACGTTGAGCGGGTAATCCAACCTCATGTCATCCCATTTTCGCAAACATACGGCTCGTGTCATCACAGTTTTGCCATGGCCAGCTATGAGTCCCGATCTCAATCCCATTGAGCATTTATGGGATCAATTGAAAAGAAGCCTTTAAAAGGAAACAACAGCCATGTTTACAGTCAACAGGAGCTCGTAAACCGGCTAAAACTCTGTTGGGAACGAATTCCGGAACAAAATGTTACCCATCTTATTTAAAGTGTAGCAAATAGGCTCAGAGCGTAGGTACATACAGAGCAGAGGAGGCTTCACTCGCTGGTAACCATAACATTGATCATCAAACGGTTTCAGCAAATGGGCAATAGCCTAAGTTTATTTTTCAAGTTAATTTGAGTTTTTTGTTTATTTCCCTTACAAGTTACAAGTGTTTTTTTTTTTGTGTAAATCAATCAAAATAAACAAATTTTATCATTGACTATGTTTAAACAATTTTTAAATCCCTACTCCAAACATATCTATTCCTAAAAGTCACTTACCCATTAATATTTTAAAATAACAGCATAAAAACTATGGGCCCAATTTTTTTGAGTAGTTTATATGGAACGGAACAACTATCTGCGAAATAGGTATAAATTCAATAACAATCACTTGATTGTGTGTTTCCTGGATTTGTATTCTAGACTTTGGTCACGATACTGTTCTATTTTGTCAGTTATTTACTCCGGCCTCAGAAAGATATATCTTCTGTAATTTGTACAATATTGTGAATACTACTTATTCCTCTGGCGTTAGACAAATAGCAAGATTCTCGCTCCAGTAATTAGTGTTGTGTTTAGCGAGACGCAGTAATTTTTCTTCCTTATTTCTAGTTTGCTTTCTTTACTATTTTCACTTTGTTTAATATTTCATTTGTTCCTTGAACTGGATATGTCTACATTTATGCATAGACTTTTAGAATACAGTTTTGACTATCTCTCTCTTGAAAGGCGCTACTCACGCCATAATGGAAACTCTGCGGGACCTGTTCAGCAAAGTATTAGATAAGGAAGAAATACCTCCTCAGTGGTCAACTTCAACGATTATCTTACTACACAAGAAAGGCAGTAGGGACGATATCGGCAACTACCGCCCGATAAGTTTGATGTCGAACCTATATAAGATATTCGCTAAGGTAATTCTGGACAGAATTACAAAGGTATTAGACGAGAACCAACCAAAGGAACAAGCAGGTTTCCGCAGTGGATTCTCCACGGTCGACCACATTCATACGATAAAGCAGGTTATTGAGAAATATAACGAATACCGATTGACGTACTACCTTGCATTCGTAGATTACAACAAGGCTTTTGATTCTCTAAAACATCCGTGTATCTGGGAAGCATTACTGAATCAAGTTGTACACAAGAAGTACATAAGAATAATTAAAAAAATCTACACAAATATGACAGCAAGGGTAAAAACAGAAAGAGTGGCAGAAAAGTTCGAAATAAAGAAAGGTGTGAGACAAGGAGATCCACTGTCGCCGAAACTCTTCTCTGCCACACTGGAACAGGTATTTAGGAATTTGGACTGGGACGGATACGGAATTAAAATAAACGGAGCAACACTCAACCATCTGCGCTTCGCTGATGACCTCATTCTCATCACCAATAACCCGAAACATCTACAGGAAATGCTAGAACAGCTAGTAAGAGAAAGCAACAAAGTTGGATTGCAGATGAACACAACAAAAACTAAATTAATGACCAATGACATAAAAGTACCAATCTCAATTAACAACGGAAGCATCGAATATGTTGAAGAATATCCATACCTCGGGCAAACTATCTCCCCAACACAACTCACAAACAAGGAAATCCGTAGCAGGATCAACTCTTCATGGAAAAGGTACTGGTCGTTAAAAGAAATCTTTAAAAACCCGTCTATACCTTTCAAGCTAAAAAGGCAAACATTCAACTCGTGCATTCTTCCGGTTATGACGTACGGATGTCAAACATGGCCTCTTACTTCCGAAAATATAAAAAAGTTAGAAACATGCCAACATAACATGGAGCGTAGCATACTGAACCTGAAGAGAAAAGATAAAGTTAAATTGCAACTTATAAGGAAAAAAACACATATTACGGACGTGACACTCACAATAAAAAAACTAAAATGGCAGTGGGCAGGCCACACAATCAGAAGCAGAATAGAGAAGTGGGCCAAAGACGTCACTGAATGGTACCCGAGAGAGGGGATGAGGAAACGCGGAAGGCCAGTGCGTAGATGGGAGGATGACCTCAGTTCGACAGCAGGCGCCGCGTGGAGGAGAAAAGCACAAGATCGTGGAATTTGGAAGGATCTGGGGGAGGCCTATGCTGGTGAGCAAGACAAACCAACCAATATTTGCTATTCACACAGAAATATGTAAAAAAATGTTTTTTTTTAGTTTGTTAATAAAGGCTATTTGAATTTGAATTTGACTATCAATTATAACTTGTTTTCATTTTGTCGATGGCCATCGATTTCAGTTTGTGCTTTTAGTTAAGTATTTGTGTAGGTATTCAAAGTACATGCGACCAATATTCAAAGAAAAACCTTTACCTTTAAATCCGACTTCACCACATTCATGTAAATCTCAAGAGACCTTATGAATACGCGTACTCGTATGAGACAAAGAATAATATACAGAAAAGGGATCGATACCACGGCAACATAAGACATACGACTAGAAACGAAAGATATGAGGACAATCGCATTATTTATAATCAGACAGACATATCTTGAAGGTAAGTAGCTACGTCTGGACACTTCGAGCAATAAATCAATGACCGAGTTGTTGCCAAATCTTGTATTGTTTTTTCCAACTTCATTTAATTTGTGATGCTATCGAATCGAACAACTTTCATTGGGCTTATGAAGCAAAGAGAAGCAAGTTGTCATCAATGTCAATATTCGCTTATGATCATCTGCAAGAGTAGAAAACACATCACGCGGAGAAAATATCAAGTTAATGTATCCCTTGAAAAACAAGCATGCTGTAGAGTCCTAGATGCATCTATGTGAAACTGATGCTGAAAAGAACCGCCTGGAGTGGTGATTTTTAATCCAAAGTTTCACGATCCATTTTCCTGCAGCTGTAGCTCATGAATAAGTGCCCATTGAACAGAGACACTTTGATTGGTCTTAAATTTTCTCTTGAGAAATATCTTTAAGGAAACCATATTGAGCTTTTATTACAAAATGCTTGAAAGATGGAAGCAAATAAGGGAGTGGTAGTAGAATAGCTCGGGGAGCATTCGAGGAGCGAGTGAACCTAACACAAAAATTCAATTCAAAATAATTTCTTACTACACCACATTAAAACGATTTCATTAAGACTTACTGACTTTATACAGTAAGAAGAAATTACCATAGCCTGTAAGACGCTCCGTGGCACTATTGACGCGCCTGATGTACATGCTGTGCTGGCTCGCTTCTTTGTGCCAGACAACTACTGCCGCGGCAGAATGCACAGGCTGTTTGCTGTGCCTCCATGTCGCACAGTTGCGCGTGCTTAGTCCCCAGTACCACGTACTCTGGCCGCACTTAATGATCTCTTGGACTCTAATCCAACAAACGATCTGTTTGCGGACGGATGGACGAAGATTTTGTCGGCATGTCAAGAGTACTGTGAGAGGGATGTATGAAAGTGTTGCTTGATTTTATATTCAATGTTTTATGTGTATGTGTAAAATGTCTTTAATTTCTGTAATTGGTTGTAAACCGTTTTAATTAAGAATAAATAAATAATAATTGTAAAACAATAAAAGACAAAACAGTAACTTTTAATGATTGAACATACTATTTACTGAAAAAAAAAAACAACAAAAATAAAGGAAAACGACCATTACTGTAATGTAAGTAGATTTCAATGGTTTGAACGATATCACCAAATGAATAAAACGGTTAATTTTGTGACCTTTTAGCTACTTAAAACGTTTACATGTTTTCGGATCAGTAAAAAATATTATTTTGAACGTTAGGCTCATATGGAACTGTTTAAAGCAGTTCAGATCAATGTTTTTTCATTTGTATCTACTGCTTATTTCTTTCAGTGACACGTTGATAAAATACTCGGTGGCAAGTGATATTACAGCTAGCCTGTTAGTAATAGTTTCATACCTTGCTGCTTTTACGAGCACCGCCGCTGGCCTGCCCGCTCGTTATTAAATTATCTGACAACTTGCCAGCTTTATGTACGTTGTTATAACATAAAAGGGCAGCATTGTGGTCTCAAAAATTTCGTTGCCAATTTACATAATACGTGGGTTTTCCTCAAATATGCTGTAGAGCAGCTCGTATGTTCCAGTCTGTCAATTTGCTCATCGATTTTGGCAAGCTTGCCTTCCTGCCACTAATGAGAAAACATTGTTGATTTTTGAGCTAAATAAAGAACTCAAGTTAAACTGTAGTGCTCTGTTTATTAGCAAGGCTTTTCAGGTTGTTTCAAGACTGCAGGTATAGCCTGTTTTTGTCCTACACAGTTCTTGTTTTCTCCTTACTACTTCAAACATTTTCTTCAGTTCCGTCGACTGCCATCTTCTGGGTTTCGGGTGCTTCTTTGTTTTCACAAGTTTTAATTCCGTCATCAATCTTTAACCCAACTTCATTTAAAACTCGTCTCGCAATTCATTTAATTTGTAACTCTTCCCACTTGTCATTTAGTGCTCTCTGGAGTGTGTCTCACTATCTCCAAGATACCGTTTTGTGTATTCTCAATTATTTGCACAATGTTTGTTTTCCGTTCAGTTTTCCGTTCGATTAAGCTTAAACAGATACATATTGTCTGTCCGTTGATTCAAGTGTCTTTGTACCTACCGGCGATACCCTTGGGCTTTACACTCTCACATCTTATGTCAATATCGTATGAAACTTCGTATCTACGTATACGGGAGTAGCTCGTACTAATAACCTGAGTTTCAAGGGACATTACAGAAACTCCATGTGGGAAGATATGTTGGACTAATAACTTTCAACTCCCCATTCACATCAGTTCTGCATTAGTGCAACACTCAAGTTATTAGTTCTTGAAGTATTCTAGTTTTCTTGGGATCTTCGTTGAACAGAACAGAAATTAAAGAGATAAGAACCTTCTCGATATTGCATTATCGAGAAGGTTCTTATCTTTTTAATTTTAATATGAGAATCCTGCAGCTTAACTGGGTAACACATTTATCCATACTAATATTGTAAATTCGAAAGTAACTCTGTTTGTCTGTCTGCCTGTATGTTACCTTTTCACGCCTAAACCACTGAACGGATTTCGATAAAATTTGGCAGAGAGATAGATTGCATCACATGGAAGGACATAGGATAGTTTTTATCCCGATATTCCCACGGGTTCGACACTTATGCGGGTGAAACCGCGGGGCGCTGCTAGTTATATATATTTATATTGCATTGCCTGTGACAATTGAGAAAATTCAACTATATTCATAGCGTTATTTAGATTGTCGAGCAGACGAATTTTTCAATCATATAGCAATGGATTATGAGTTTGTTTCAAAATCCTTCGGATTGTGGTTGTGTTACAAAATTGGGGCTCTGGGCTCTTATATTAAAATTTCGTCTAAAACCTCATCCTGATAACTTTCTCATATTTTTGGTTAACAATGTAATTAATTTTGAAGTGTACCTTACCGATGCAAAATTTACTGCAGATTACAACAAACTCTGACCCTTATAACGATATGAATGAAAATTAATGATCCTTGAACTGCCGGGTGGCAACGGTCATCTACTACTACGATAAGGGTAATATTACAGATACCTTTAACTTTTACTTGTGAAAATAAAACTGAATGATGGATTTGTGGCATAGTAATTCTTATTTAGTGATTTATTATCCTGAACTTCTTACGAAGAAATATGAATTAGGTATGTAATTGGGTTTATTGATTGGTGTATAAGTTGGTAGTTTACCAAATACTGCGAATAAGGAAGTAGCCAGAGTAGAGTCTAACTTCTATAAACTTGCCTAAAGTCAAACAAGTAATTTATATTCCTAATTGAACGTACAACAAGAACATAGAACAAGATCCATATCAAATGTATGATGATTAAGCTTTAATAAAGCAACTTCTTTTGATCTCAAAAGGGTCTAGCCACTGACGTAGGCGAACGGGGACAACCAAACTACATTTATTCATAAACAGCGAAAATATTCTGCCTTCAACTTCAGGTAACTGAAGGGGAATAAAGCTTGGAACGTTCGAGAAGAAAACTTTTAATCACTACATTCGTTCGGCTCACAATCAGTGCTTGTACAATTTAATTTGTACGTTTATTTTTATATGGCCGTTGCCATGACAACCGAAGGGCCCAGATCCTGTCTTATTGATTAATTGCTGAACATGTTGCCCTTGATAAACGGCTTGTGGATTTCTTTTGTCTTATTTGTTCGTGGTTTTTGCTGTATTCGCTATATTGTTGTATCGGGATGTGCTTGCTACGTTAAGGAACTTTTCATGTCGATCAAGATATTTACGATTGATTCACTGACCACTCGATTTCGCTTAAGATTATTTAGCAATCTCCAGATAGTACGGTCTACCTTCCTATCTATTTTTCTTCTTATTGAAATCTACTATATTCTTTAGTTTTTTTTTCGATGTTATTTCGTATAAGTAATAGTGTTATATTTTTATGG
The DNA here is from genome assembly GCA_948474745.1 of Oligia latruncula. Classification (NCBI taxonomy): domain Eukaryota; kingdom Metazoa; phylum Arthropoda; class Insecta; order Lepidoptera; family Noctuidae; genus Oligia; species Oligia latruncula. Next base: position 5,263,028 of record OX419693.1, on the reverse strand, counting down.
AATCTAGTTATTTGAGAGTTGTCACAAAACTCCAAAAGGTCTCGGTAGGACATTGTTGTACCGACGATGATAATTTATGTTATTTTACGTTCGAATTGGGAAATATAGCCTTTATTCCACATTCACTTAAGTAGGTATTGCACTGTTACGCGCACGGGCTAATTTTAAACTGTAATGTTTAAACTCTGTTTAATCAACGCTATCCGTTCTCATTTATTTGATATTTTATCTGATATTCTGTTGGAAATTTACATGTTCAAACTTTCCTCTGAATGCGCAGATTTTGGTATATGAATAATGATTTTCGGTATAATGTTGTATTAATGTCCTTGGAAATTGCTGTTTGATGATTACATTGATTCGAAACAATACAGGTCAATTCAATTTTATGTAGGTAGTAAATACCTTCCTACAAGCATTTTGAAATGTATTTTTCCTAAATACCTACCTAATAGTTTAATGGTTTTTATGCTTTCATCACTATACTCTGATAATTAGGTATGTCATAGATAGGTATACTCCCATGTATGATGCTAGTTTATCCCGTGTGGTTTCACTGGACCGTGATGAGCCAACAAACAAAACGGATTCAACCGGATTAAGTGACAAGAATTTAAACTGTAACTGCAAACCGACGCTTTATTCCTTTACAAAGCGTGAGAAAGCACACAACTGCCTTCTTAAATAACAGAAATATCCAAGAAAATATACTAACGAATTTTAAAAGAGCTTAGCAAAGAAACACCGGTATTAAAGTTACATGCAAATGGAAAAAAGTTTTAAATCCTCCCAAAGCTGGGAAACGAAAAAGATTGATCGCTTTTTTGAATTGAAAACTGAGCGGTATTGTATGCAAGTTGTGTAAATATAGTACGCAATAAAAGAGCAATCTTCCTTTATCTAAAATTCATACAGATTGCGGTAATAAAACTGGCAACATCAATATAACGCTTGATTGTTTCTGATTGCGGGCAGGGTTGGCGAGCTCTGCAATTATGAGGAACTAGCTGACCCGGCAAACATTGTTGTTTTGTTTTTCGTTCGCGTGGTGTTCTACCCCTTACCCTACCCTGCTCCAACTCTATTCCTACACTACTCCTACCCTACTCCTACCCTACTACTACACTACTCCTACCCTACTCCTAAACTACTCCTACACTACTCCTACCCTACTCCTGTATGTAAATAAAAGTATTACAAAAAATCCGGTTAAAAAGTATCCTACGTCCGTCTCCTGGTTCTAATCTACCTCCCCACCAATTTTCAGCCAAATCGGTTCAGCCGTTCTTGAGTTATAAACAGTGTAACTAACACGACTTTCTTTTATATATATAGATAAATAAAAATACAATAAAATTTTGACCTTATTGGTGATGTTCTTCAGATAGGTCAGTCAGCGTATGTGTATGACCAGATACATGAACGTAACAGAGGCCAAAAGAGTTTGTAAGGTTCATAGCAGGTGGCGTTCTGTAGTCTACCCCCATGGGAAGAATGCGTGACTTTATGTCATCATCATCTGCCTAGCCTTTTCCCAACTATGTTGGGGTCGGCTTCCAGTCTAACCGGATGCAGCTGAATACCAGTATTTTACATGGAGCAACTGCCTATCCGCACTGGGCCCGCGTGGTGGATTACGGCCCACTCCCTCTCACCGAGAGGAGGCCTGTGTCCCAGCAGTGGGAACATTGTAGGCTGATTATGGATTTATGGAACTGCCTATCTGACCTCCACAACCCAGTTACTGGGTAATACGATACCCTTTGGTAAGACTGGTTGTCAGACTTTCGGGCTTCTGACTACCCGTAACGACTGTCAAAGAAATTATTTTATTATTATATTATAAATGATTTCCTTTATTTCACTAAATAAATAAAAATTACACTTTGAATATTAGTATAAAAAAAATATAAAAACATTTAAAAATATAAAAATTTGTATAATATTTATTATATTATATATTATTAAATTGTTATATTTTTATTTACTTTATGTATGTAAGTTGTAAAAATAAAAAAAATGTACATGAACTCGTTGGATGCGAGAAGCACAGAACCGGTCGAAGTGGAAGTGCTTGGGGGAGGCCTATGTCCAGCAGTGGACGTCTTTCGGCTGAAATGATGATGATGATGTAATTAAAAATACTTTACTTATTTGAGAAAGAAAACGCTGAAATCAATGCGATTATGCTGAAACACTTGTATTTTTTAAAAGGAAATAGGTACCTACTAAAAAATGTTTTGTTGAAAGCAGTCCCTAGATGCCATTCGTTCGTGAAGTACGAGTAAATGTTTACTCCAGTAAAGTCTCTTTGTATTACAATAAAGTATTTCCCCGCATTTCTTACATAATTTTGAATATTTTATTTCTATTTTGATCTTTTTATTAATGTAGCGTGTTGTAACCGTGTTGTGGAGGCCAGATAGGCAATCGTTATTCGTTAAATGGTTTTCAGCTGCATTTGCTTAGACTGGAAGATATAGTGGGGAAAAGGCAAGATGACATAATTTTGATTCATAGACGAAATACATAACTTCACTGGTAAGGAGAAAATGCTAAAGCGCCATTTGAGCCAAAATGAGTTATATAAATATATCGTTGGATTCGATTTTTTTTCCCGCGTCGATCTGTTTAGTTTTCAAGACAATCTGACTGAATGAATTGGCTCAGATTGTCTCTGCGGCTTGTGTCTCTGTGGATTGTGGCTATCGTTGAATCCAACGATATGTTATATAACTCATTTAGGCCCAAATGGCGCTTTAGCATTTTCTCCTTCCCAGTGACGATAAGTACTAATTAAGTTAATAGAGGAAGCCCAAAGAATGGATGAAAGGTTTGTTTGAAAGATGCTAATGGCTAGAGTGTAAATACACTTGAGATTACGACTGATAGAGATGGAAATGTATGGAAGGAGAAAACATGCTGCGTTAAACTTAAATAAATTGGGTTAAGGACAGAAAATAAAACGTTATTCAAATTGATAAAGTCAAAGTCAAATCATTTATTTCAAATAGGCACATTAAAGGCACTTTTGAACGTAAAAAAAAACTAAATGGAAATGATTCTAGTCGCCCATTCCAAAAGGTAGTTTTCGTATGGAGAAGAATGGGCAAGAAACTCCACCGTTACTCTCTTAAAATGTTTTACAAGGTCTTGTATACATAATATAATTATATAGGGTGACTGGTAATTAGTGACCGATACTTAAACACGTGATTTTACTCATCATTATGAACAACTTTTACTATGGGACCAAACCTGAAATCGTGAAAAAAAAAACAGCTGTTCTCTACATTTTGACGAGTTAGACGAACATAAATGTAGGGAACAGCTGATTTTTGTTTCGCGATTTCAGGTTTGGTCCCATAGTAAAAGTTGTTCATAATGATGAGTAAAATCACGTGTTTAAGTATCGGTCACTAATTACCAGTCACCCTATATGTGAACACGATGCACCCATAATAAAATTAGTCTACCACAAAAGGTCAAAATAATTAAAAATTAAGTAATGACAGGTAAATCAATTATGTGACAGATACATGGTGCTCACATAATTACAAATTATTAAAAAAAAAATGCAAAATTAGTTGATTTTCCTAGAATTTTAACAAATGTGTGAGCCACTGTAGTCACAGATTGTAAAAATGAAATAAAATAAAATGTCGTAATTAAAAAAAATATATAAATTAAATATTCAAGTGAGATGACCCTGATTGTTGGCGCGTTTGATTGCAATGCCGAGTTGCCAACATGTTTGCACCACGTGCCCGCCTTAGACGAAATTGGATTAGACAATGCGGACGTTACACACAATACTTTGTTTATTGACTATAAATGTTGTTCAAATAACCCCCAATTTTATGCATGACTACGTGAAAGATGGACGTGAGTGTTTTTTTTTTTAATTTATAATAATTATAATAAGTTATAATACAAACTTTTCAATATAAATAGATTAATACACGGTAGAGTAAGCCACAGTTGAGTAAAGTACTGATAATGTTAATAAAACATGTATTGAATCCTTTCTAGACCAATTTAATTCCATACGTTGTATGCAAGAGGTAATATTTGGGTATTTCATAAAGCCGTTTAGTATCTACCAACAATGCAACTTAGTCTCCTATATCAACTACTAGATTCTAAAAGGAACGTGCTACCGGGACAAAAAGTAGCCCGTGTCCTTCCCTATGACACCATCTATCTCCTTGCCAAATTTTATCGAAATCCGTTCAGTGGTTTAGGCGTGAAAAGGTAACATACAGACAGACAGAGTTACTTTCGAATTTATAATATTAGTATGGATGGATTAGCAACTTTAAAGCATATTACAAAAATTCATGATATTCTAATGATAATATTTCACCCACTAACAATGGTAAAGTGGAACAAATTTTACATAGAAAATTGCTTTACAATAGCCGAGTATGCAATTTGCATTTCGCATAATATGCAACGGAAGATGAAAATTTAAATTCACTCATGTAAATGTAGAACAAGAATGTGAGACTTGTATTGAGACTACAATGCGAATCAAATTGGAGTTTGTTTATGTAACTAGCTTCTGCCCGCGACTACGTCTAAGTGAAATTTCACCCTCTTATGGGTGGAATTTCGAAAAACCCTTTCTTAGTGGACACCTACTCTTCACAAAGAGCATACTCTCCAAATTTCATGTCTCTAGGACCAGCGGTTTAGGCTCGTGCGTTGATATATCAGTCAGTCAGGACCTTGAATTATATATATATAGATTTTTAAATAATTCTATTTATTTTAACCTGTAATGTCACACTGCTACGCAAAAGTACGCATTTTACTCTTTGCCTTCACACACGTCTATAAAATTACTGAAGATAATAAATAGAGTTAGGATTTTAATGTTGATTGGAGACAACCTAGATTATTATCGATCTTCTTATTGTTTTATATTTTACTAGCGACATGCTTTTGCTTTGCACGGGTGCAATGGCGACTTTTCAAAACGTCGAGTTTCCTGTGCTATACCTACCGAGTTAAATGTTAGGTACTGTTATATATAGGGTGACTGAACTTTTACTATGGGACCAAACCTGAAATCGCGAAAAAAAAATCTGTTGTTCCCTTCATTTACCTATGTTCGTCTAACTCGTCAAAATGTAGAGAACAGCTGTTTTTTTTTCACTATTTCAGGTTTGGTCCCATAGTAAAAGTTGTTCATAATGATGAGTAATATCACGTGTTTAAGTATCGTTCACTAATTACCAGTCACCCTATATACATATACCTACCTTCCGGAGTAAAAGCTCTAAGTAAATGATTGTAAAAACCGAAATCCATTGTACACTTTAGAAAGATCTAAGTGGTTACATAGACCGACACTAAAAGCGACTTTGTTTTATATTATGTACAGACGCCAGCACATCAAGCTACTACAATCTGTCAAATTTCTTTAATAGATTTTCAACTTTATCGCTAAATTATTAGGTTCAAAGTTGACTGGAAAAATTTGGCAGTTTCGGGTAGGTTGATGTGCTGGCGTCTGTACCTACCTATAGATTCATGTTTTGTTGTTTGGTACTTAGAATCACTCAATTTTGTTGTTATTTTCAGGCTCTGTAGATGGACCTTTCCCATCAAATCTAAAGAATATGCCATACATGTGCTACCAAGTGCCTCTCAAAGGACCATGCAATTTCAAGGAAATGGTCTGGTTCTTCGATGTTGTCAGAAGAAAATGTGTGAGGATGTTTTACTCAGGTTGTGGAGGCAACGAAAACAAATTTACCACTCAACAGTCTTGCGAGACGACTTGTAAAACAGAAAGACGGCTATAACGGAAAGTGTCTTATTAGAATATGCGCTTTTACATCTATTAACGTGACGATATTATCGTGAATTTCCACGTCCATAAAATGTATAGAAATACTTACACGTTATAACGTTATCGTGGACGGAAATTTAAAAACGTCTTCGCATATATATTTCCATACTTACATTTAACTTCCCTGTGTTATCATGATGCCGTAAACGTCCACAATAATATCGTCACGTTAGAAACCCAATGTCTTGGAAAATATCTAAGAGCACAGCAAACATCTTTGACGCCTACATAATTTCAGTTACAGTGCGTATCTTATTCAATACTCTTATTTCAATATTCAGAACAACCATCTGGCTCATTTATTTAGGCAGGTTTTTTTTTCGATTTTGGATAATGAAGAATTTGGAAAGAAAAAAGAATTCCTGTACTTACAATATGCCAAAATTGATTTCTTAGGTGTATTAAGTGTGCCTGACGCTAATGTGATAAAAATTTAAAAGTCAAACCGTCGTAAAATAGTCCTCGTGAAAAAAAACGAGACGGGAAGCACTAACTTTCAAAAAATATATTTTATGACCGTTTATGGTAATCTAATATTATTATACCTAAGCATACTTTTATGATTTTCCGACTCTGTTGGGTTTTATCGACGTCATAATAAATATGTGCCTATTAGATAACACACCTTTCTTTTATTTACGCCTGAGGAAAGTTAGTGAACTAAGACACCTCTCCCACCGCCGCCGACGAATAAACGACTAGCTATTAGATCAAGAAACGCCACATTGCTGGCGAGAACACACGCTCCACTAGTACGTCGCAGCGACAAAGAGCTTTCAAAGAGACTATTCACTCAGCGACACTCGCTTGGCGGGCAGAACAGTCGCTGTGAAACTCACGCTTGGTACATACACATACCAGCGAGTAATCGCCCGTCGCGGTCGCGCACTCGCCACTCGTTGCTCGCCGACTCGTTTTTCGTTGCTAGTTTTACTCTCTTCTCGTTAGTTTTCGGCGGTGGGACAGGTACCTTAGATAGTCGCTGTGAAACTCACGCTTGGTACATGCGCATACCAGCGAGTAATCGCCCGTCGCGGTCGCGCACTCGCCACTCGTTGCTCGCCGACTAGTTTTTCGTTGCTAGTTTTACTCGCTTCTCGTTAGTTTTCGGCGGTGGGGCAGGTACCTTAGTCAAATAAGCAACACATATAATATACAACGATCAAACTGTTGTTACATCAAAAGAGACTGAAGCGTAAATACATACCTCCCTACCCAATGTTCTCCGACATAACCAATTAAACCATTGCCAATAAATTTTTCACACAATTTACTACCCATCTCAGCTCAGAAGCGGTTACTACCCAACCTGTCCCAATTGAATACCTCTCCTTGCCAAATTATTCCAATGAATTTCTATGGAAGTGAAATATCGATGGTAGAACTTTCTATTAGGCCGCAAATAATGGAGCAAATATTAATTAATGAAAGCAAATAATGTGTCTCATTACACAAGTCGTGTATTTACCTATTCAAAGTCAAAGTCAAATCATTTATTTCAAATAGGCACATTAAAGGCACTTTTGAACGTCAAAAAAAAACTAAATAGAAATGATTCTAGTCGCCCATTCGAAAAGGTAGTTTTCGTATGGAGAAGAATGGGCAAGAAACTCCACCGTTACTCTTTTAAAAATGTTTTACAAGGTCTTGTATACATAATAAAAATTATATGTGAACACGATGCACCCATAATAAAATTAGTCTACCACAAAAGGTAAAAAGAATTAAAAATTAAGCAATGACAGGTAAATCAAATAAGTGATAGATACATGGTGCTCACATATTTACAAGTTATTTAAAAAAAAAAAAAATGCAAAAGTAGTTGAACTTTAACAAGTGTGTGAGCCACTGTAGTCGCAGATTGTAAAAATGAATTAGATTATGATGTCATAATTAAAAATATATATATAAATTAAATTAGGAACAAGTTTGATTTTGTCTAGACTTTTAGATTGTCCTATGGAGCAGGACCAGCATGTTTCCAAACATTCTTATCTTGGATATAATCCTCTAATTTGTAATATCCTTGTTTACAAAGTGTACTTTTAATATGAGTTTTAAATTTTCTTTCATTTAATTGCAATATGTCACAAGGTATTTTGTTGTAGCATTTAACACAGTACCCCATAAAAGATGTATGTACTTTAGATAATCTAAAAAAAGGTTGATCTAATTTATCTTTATTTCTAGTATTAAAATTATGCCTATCACTTATTTTATTAAAAAGATGTTGATTTTTTCTTACATACATAATATTTTCATAAATGAATTGGCAAGGTACCGTCATGATATTAACCTTTTTAAATAGTTCCCTAAGAGATTCGCGACGACGTAGATTGTAAATGGCTCTGACAGCTCTCTTTTGTAAAATAAAAATGGATTCAATGTCAGCAGCCCGACCCCATAGTAAAATGCCATATGACATAATACTGTGGAAGTAACTAAAATAGACCAAACGCGCGGTTTCTACATCTGTTAACTGTCTTATCTTTCTAACAGCATAAGCGGCGGAGCTTAGCCGCCCCGCAATAGATGTTATATGAGGTCCCCATTGTAATTTCTCGTCTAGCGTGATTCCTAGGAAAACTGTCTGATCAATAAATTCTAGTTTTTGGCCATTCAATATGATTTCACATTCGCTACTTCTAACATTCGGTAATTTAAATCTAATGCATTTGGTTTTTTTTTCATTAAGTACTAAATTATTTACCGTAAACCAATCTTGGACCTGAAGAATAGAGTTATTCACGTCGTCAAGATTTTGTGACCGTCGGTCTATTTTAAAGATTAACGATGTGTCATCTGCAAATAACACCATCTTCGGTTGATTTTGAAGTAATTGGGGTAAATCATTAATGTAAACTAAAAAGAGGAATGGACCCAATATCGAACCTTGAGGAACACCCATTGTCATTTCAGACCCTAATGAGTTTACGCCGTTTACTTGAACTTTAACCTTTCTATCTTTCAGGTATGATCTTAGCAAGTCAAGTGCTGCTTTTCTAATTCCATAGTGCTCCAGTTTCATCAGAAGTGTCTCGTGGTTTACGCAATCGAACGCCTTAGAGAGGTCGCAAAAGATTCCAATGGCATCTTGTGCTTCTTCCCAGGCGTTAAAAATGTTCTTTATTAGGGTAACACCGGCGTCAGTAGTGCAACGCCCTTTGGTGAAACCGTACTGGTGTTCATGAAAGATGGAATTTTTATTAAAGTGACGTAACATTTGATTGAGCATCAACTTTTCAAACACCTTACTGAGAACTGGTAGAATTGACACAGGTCTATAATTGTTAGGATCTTTACTATCACCGGATTTAAACAATGGTACTACTTTACTATGTTTCATAAGATCCGGAAAGACTCCTTGGTCAACACTGGTGTTAAATATGAAAGCTAAATAGGGCGCAATAGTTTCGATAAAAGATCTACATACTTTTACAGACATTCCCCAGAGATCTTCTGTTGATTTAATGTTAAGATCTCTAAAAGCTTTTATAACAGCCTGGGGGCTTGTATGCTTAAACCTAAACTCCAAAGGGCATGCCTTTACATTCTTTTTAAGTAAGGCAGCAGAAAGCGTGGGGGATGAATTTAAAGCTTCAGTAGTTTTAAGGGGAATATTAGAAAAAAAGTTTTCAAATTCCTGAGCTATTTCTACATCTGAGTTGATGGGGCCATGTGCAGTCTCTAAATTAAATTCAGTGTTAGGCTGTTTTTTCCTACCTGTTTCATTATTTATTATTTGCCAGGTAGTTTTTATTTTATCATCAGCTGATTTTATTTTATTGCTAATATAAAGAGCTTTAGCTTTTTGGCACACACTTTTAAAAGTTTTTGAATATTTTGCAACATACTGATGAAAGTTTGTATTATTCATATGTTGCTTTAAGCCATAGAGTTCAAAAAGTTTTTCCCTGCTTTTACGAATACCTGGAGTCGCCCAGTCACTAAATAAAAACTTTGTGTGAATATTTTTAGTTTTTAGTGGAAAAGTGTCATTAAACTGCGCGTTTAATATTGAAAAGAACTCGGCGTAGAATTCATTTGGGTCACCTATATTATTAAAATTCTGATCACATAACTTACTGGCCAAAGAATTATTTAATTTCTCTAACTTTTTACATGTAATTGTCCTAAACCTTATTTGAATTTTTTGTAAAGGCATGTAGGAGCTAAATGTTATTTTTTGTCCACTGTGATCAGATGGCAACTTATTTACAATTTCTTTGTGTAAGTAATCACAATTACAAAAAACATTATCAATACAAGTGGCAGAAGAAGCTGTCACTCGGGTTGGTTCAATAAAAACATTTGACAAATCAAATGACCTAAAAAGACTTAACAATCTGACAGTATTCGAGTTATTTTCCAATAAATTAATATTAAAATCTCCACATACTATTATTGACTTACTACTAGTACTAAGTTTCTTTAACACATCTTCCATTACAGAATCAAACACCGATAGATTCTGGTAACTTGGAGGTCTGTATACACATACTATAACATGCTTATCAAGCTCAACACAGGACAATTCAATGGTGTGTTCAACAGACAGTCCGATTATGTCTTTTCGTTCTTTTGATTTAATAGAATTTTTAATTAATATTAATGCTCCGCCATGTATCATACGTTTTCGGCTGAAATGGCTAACTACACAATAATTTTCATAATTAATTGACTTTACTTGATGATCTTTCAACCAATGCTCTGTTAAACAAATGACATCAAACTTGGTGTTTTCCAAAAACAATTCTATTTCCAATAATTTGGAAGCGCAACCTTGGATATTCTGATTAAATAATTTTAAAATATGTTGCACTCCCTTTGGTTTTTTATTATTATTAATTATATTGCCAGAAGATACCTTTTTATTATTCTGTAATAATAATTTGGTATTTGAAGGGGTAACTTCTGTTGTCTCACTGACTAGTTTAAATAGTTATCCGGAGTGACCTCCACAACTACAACTGGAGAGTCTGGATTGCCCGAGTATGTTCCAGCGGGAGGAGAATATCCTATCTGACTGGTAGTAGTCTCCAAGGATGTTGGTATTATAGGTGGTGGTGGTGGTGGTGGTGGTGGTGGTGGATCCTCCTTCGTACAACATGACGATCCATAATTAATCACCATGTTGTTAGTATAACTAGGCAACACGGACTCGTCACTAATACTAGAACTCGTTATATTAGCTATAACCTCGTTAATATTATATGCTATCAACATAGCAATCATATGTCTACATTCCCCAGACAGAGATATAGTTCTCTGAGTTAACTTAATACCACTAACAAACTTGTTAGTGTCAAAAAACAATAATTTGTCTCTATGACAACATGTCAGATTGTGAATAGTATTATTCAACTTATAAATATAATTATTTTCATTGTATGATAAAGTATCTGAGTAAGGAAAAGCACACAACATTAGCTTACCTATGTTTAACTTTAATAAGGTGTTTACACCATCCACTATGTCCTTTCTGGTAATACCAGTGCTATTACCTAATAGCAAAACCATAGTACAATAATTATCAAGGTTTGCATTGGCAATTCTTTTTATCATTTGTTTAAAACTTATGTTATGGTAACTATGATTGGTAAAACTATGGCTTAGGTAATTGAGTAGAATTTTTCCAAAGCCAGAACCTAACTCGTCACAAAAAAATATTGATTTGTTTATCTGTGTGGTCTCTGCTGGAAGAGCTAACACCGGAAGGGGTAAGTCAGACTGAGGTTGAAGAGGTGGTGGTTGGTTGGCACCGCTGTATGAAAGATCATTTGTCAGAGACTCATACCTCTCAGCATTGTACTTCACCAAATCCAGGAGTTCTCCAGCCTCAAACAAGCGGTCACTTAGTTGTCGTTGTGAACTTTCATATTTTTCAAAAATATCCTTCAGCAAATGCTCCTTGTGTAGTATATCATTATAGAGGAGCTGGATATCAGTGTCATACTTTTCCCTACATTTATCTAACTCAATAGTACAAGTATTTAAACTTTTCGATAAGACAACACGTTCCTTTCTAAGCAAAAGATTTAATTTTAAGAGTTTTTGTTTTTTTATTACTCTCTGTGACCGTTTAATTAATTTCTTGATTTTAATATATTTCTTTAATTTGTTGTGACTCATAACAATAGGACACAATGGTATGGTATCATCACCAGTCAAATCTATAGTTTCAGCTGGCTCACACACTGATTTTGGTTTACTACCTACCAACTCATCAAAAAGATTACTAGTGCGAACAACCTGGTTATTGACCTTGATACACTCGGAGATGGATAGTGCTTCTTGGGCTTCAGACAATCTCTGTTCAAGCTCTGTGATACGATTCAGTGCCAATTCGTGGGTATCACTGCACTCTTGAAATGTTGACACTGCGTGTTGTAATTGACTGTGCTGGTCAGTTAAGTCCATGTGTTGGATGTGTAGCTGAGACAGTTCATTCTTGAGGGAGGTGTTCTTTAAAATAATGTTTTCCACTTCTACTTCGCTGTCTTCCCTTTCGCGGAGCAGTTGTTTACACATCGCTTCAGAATTCTGTAGCTCCTTCAAGGTGGCTCTTAGTTTAGCTTCCATCTCCTTGATTGTAGCACTGCGGGTCATCATTTTCTTTGAAGTATCAGTCACCTGGAATGTGTGAAGTTATGCAGCTAAATAACAGTGTGAGAAAAAAGATGTTCCAATATTTAGATTAGTAGGAGGTAGAAGGGAAAAATAAAATAAAATTAAGTTAAAAATAAGTAATTAAATGTTAACAAATAGATTTTAAAGTTAGGTCAAGTTATTAAGAAATTAGATGGGAATGTTAAATAGAAGTGAAGTTACAAGGAATACTGCTATTATTGTAAAAAACAAAAAGAAACTTGATTGACAATAACAAGTTTATAACACATGACAGGTTTTATATTAAGTATGAATCATTTAATCAATAGGGTACATAAAAAGAGCCTATTTTTGTGTAGTAAATTATGTAGTGTTTATTGTCTGGGCGAATGTTTTCGTCGTCGATTTTGCTTCCACTAGTTGTCAAGCAAAAGGAGACATAAACCGTGCCAGTGTGTGATGGACGTAGCTCAGAGACCTGAGCAGTACTCTGTGATGTTCTGTGTTCTGTAAATATTAACTACAAGCACATAAATAAAACAAAATACTCCCCGGGATCGATGATAATTTGAAATCCGTCACCGTTGGTACGTTGAGTTGACAGCCGGTTTTGAATCCTTTGTTTTTACGAAGTTTTCGCGACAAAAAACACTTTGTAATCACTGTTTAGAATACTTAATATCTAGGTTTGACTATATTACACTAATTTAATACATTTAAAACACTTTTATTAATTTATTTAAAATAATTAACCTAGAGATCAGTATTCGTAACTGATTCAAAATATAGGCTGGTACTGTGAGGGTCTATAGGTACAGTCAACAGCAAAAGTAGATGATCAAAATCAGAAATTCAATACCTACTAATGAACGGAGTTTGCGTCAGACCTCTGCCACACAGCCACACAGTCTCTGCTCATAGCTCAACAATAACAACAGCTCTGCCATACAGTTCTGACGCGAACTCCGTTAATTAGTATTGAATTTTTGATTTTGATCATCTACTTTTGCTGTTAACTGTACAGACGCCAGCACATCAAGCTACCCGAAACTGTCAAATTTTCCCAATCAACTTTGAACCTTATGCTTTAGCGATAAAATTGAAAATCTATTAAAGAAATTTGACAGATTGTAGTAGCTTGATGTGCTGGCGTCTGTACCAGGGATTACCAATTAGTTTCATTGGAGGTTCGTTTTATAACATAATATGACTGTCGCGGCCCGTTTGGTAGACGATTATTGGCAAGATTAAAATATCAATATTTTGTAAGGAACAAACATAACAATGAAAGTGATGTGAAAAAGGTAATTTTTAGGGTTCCGTACCCAAAGGGTAAAAACGGAACCCTATTACTAAGACTTCGCTGTCCGTCCGTCCGTTCGTCTGTCTGTCACCAGGCTGTATCTCAAGAACCGCGGTAGCTAGACAGTTGAAATTTTCACAAATTATGTATTTCTGTTGCCGCTATAACAACAAATACTAAAAACAAAATAAAATAAATATTTAAGGGGGCTCCCATACAACAAACGTGTTTTTTCGGCGTTTTTGCCTTGTGGTACGGAACCCTTCGTGTGCGAGTCCGACTCGCACTTGGCCAGTTTTTTACTTTGAACTGTCTGTACACAAAAAAGCGGGCTAAATTAAATTTCTGTAATTTTTTATATTCTAATATTTTTAGATGAAGTTTTAGTTATTTTTACTGTTTAGTGAAGGTCCTTATAATACCTACGTATAATATTTTGAAACTAATATAATTATATTGAATCAGTTAGGTACTTACGTAGGTATAAGTACCTAGTTGCTGACCAGAGATACAGATGGGCTTAGTACCTTCATAATATGTAACATTTGCACTTTGCGGACCTTAGAGCTTTGAAAGTTTTCCTAAAAGTCAGTCGTCAGTAAGTCTAGTCAAATCTAATTATATAATGTAATGTCCACAATATTGCTAAATTCATGTAGGTAATATAACATAGTTAAGGCTAAACGGTATTTAGTTGTAAGCAATTATTTTCAAATACAACTAACGTCTTTGCAAATACATATAGGTAGATTTAAAAAAAATTAAATATAATCACACACCGACTTACAAAGATATATACCTATATAATTCGGTATCATCATATAAATGCAATTTAGGTACTTGCGGTAGGTTCCGCATACATTGAAGAAAATAAATCTAAAATTAAAAAGTTTATTAAGAGCGTTTACGCCGTACGGCATTTTATACAAACTTTCAAGTAAAAAAAATGTCAACACACAACATTTTGCCTGTACCTACCCCATTGATTAGGAAGAGGTACTTGGTACACCTACCTACATAAGTACTTCATATTCAATTCAATATTCTGCTTCATTTCGAGGTTACAAACGCGTAATTTGGTTCAGGATAAAAATACAGAGTCATTACATTAGCTAACAGTATATTAAGCAGTCCGTACAAAACAATGACTTGACTAAAATCTATTATTTCCTGTTAACAAATGAGGCTTCAAGGGAATATATTTTGTACCTGTACAGATAGATGTGTATGTAATAAATAATGAGAGTCTGAGCAATAGCAATGACAACAGAAATATCAATAAATTCGGATGAAAGTTAATTCTTTCGATGTTTAGGCGGATCTCACACTACAACGCGCCGCGCTTCGCTGCGCGGGACACGCGCCCCCACACGTCATTTCTACACTTGAATTCAATAAAATCGCGTTTCCGCGCGAGGCATTTGACTCCGTTTACCGCGCCCCGTCCGAGAGATCCGCCCTAAGCTAGGTGAAATCTGAGTCCTGGAGGTATTTAGACAGAATGAATACGGGGTTAATCGTAATAGCAACATACAACCAAACTGATTCTCTTTTTTTGAAAGGCGCCGAAATTAATGGTCTGACTGACATTGAATATTTAACATAATTTAATTTGGTCGAATTGAAGGGATGAAAAGTAAACTGTGTTAATCCTATCAGCAAAGTCAATTATCGAAAGTGAATTGTCAAAAGTTTGTTTCCTGTTTTCCTCCATTTACTCTACCCAAACAAACCCTTACGTTATAGCACTCTCCTAAAGCAACAGAATAAGTAAATACATTTACTAACATTGTATCCGTTTAGTTCTGGTTGCATGCGTTTACTGCGCCAGTGGGATCGTTGTAATGACTGCATCAGTACGAATTGTACTGACTGCTAGATTTGCGCTATTGCCTTTGTTCCATCTACTGGATTAGTGTCGGCGACCGTAACCTGGTCATTTAATAAGTGTATTATCAGCCTCAAGTCAAGCCAGTTGGTGCTATTCATTCTTAGATTTTGGTATCAATTTGATCCAGTTAGTTAAAATGACGGTAAACAGCCGATCTATTCTGTAAAAATCTTACCGTGCACTTATTGTCCGACTTTTAATTAGGTGGAGAAAAATTACACTTCTTACTGTCATTTCGTTAAATAAAACGCAATGAAACATCGTTAACACTACTCGCAGCAGACACGCATTACCAGTAAGATACATGAACAAGATGGAATTATCCGTTACAAGACTTAACTTCTGCTGATTTGTATCGATATGTTTTGCTTGGTAATGCTTTGAACGAAAAAGTATATCGCATCACTAAAAAAATAACGATAACAATAACGATAAATTGTTCCAC
The DNA here is from genome assembly GCA_948474745.1 of Oligia latruncula. NCBI lineage: Eukaryota > Metazoa > Arthropoda > Insecta > Lepidoptera > Noctuidae > Oligia > Oligia latruncula. Next base: position 5,246,920 of record OX419693.1, on the reverse strand, counting down.
CGAACCGCACGTTACGAAATTTTGTTTCAGTGCGGTTAGTGGAAGTGCTCAGGTGCCGTTCGTCCAAGTGCGGTTGAAATCAGTGCTCTGAGTGGAATACCTCGTTTTAATTTAGATAGGTATTCGAAATTGACCAATTTTGATTTAATCGTAGACAATCAAATATTCTTTGTATTGATCTGATAAAAATATATGTTAAAGTTTCAAATCAGCGTAAATACATAGTGTAGGTACTAAAGATAATTTTGTTCAAATTTTTCTCTAAATCTCCCACTATATCGATTTAAGAAATCGTTTTTTTTTTAAAAGAAATTAAAGTTTTCTTTAGGAATAACGTTTACTACTGTACAGGGTTATTTGCAAAATACCAAAAGCCTCAAAAATAAGAATATTTATAAGAAATATTTGTGGTTAGAATTACCTAATGCTTTTTACCGACTTCAAAAAAAAGGAGGTTATCAATTCGATACGTATGTATGTAATATTATTGGAATTGCATTATATTCACATATGATGATCTATTAGGGCTTCCAAACAAATATACAAAATTTCATAGACGTATGTATGTATGTATGTATGTATGTATGTATGCATGTATGTATGTATGTATGTATGTATGTTTGTCCACGCATATCTCCGGAACTATTAATCGGATCGTGACCATTTTTTTTTTATTGGCTTACATTTTCTTCAACTTAGGGAACAGTGCAAGTTTCATCAAGATCGATTCAGTAATTTTCAAGATATGGACTAATACGTGTAAGTGTGACGGCCTGGCTTATTGATAAGAGCTACGGGTGTAGTGTCAAAGGGAAAACATCTCAAAACCTTGGTCAAATACTAGTGCAAAAACTAAAAATTACGAAATAAAAAGTAATTTAAAAAAATTAAACCGACTTCAAAAAGAAATTAACTCAAAATTATGAAATAACTTTAATTTCGGAAGTCGGTGGCATAAAACTAAAATACAGATCCCAAGACACCGACTTCCGAAATTAAAGTTATTTCATAATTTTGAGTTAATTTCTTTTTGAAGTCGGTTTAATTTTTTTAAATTACTTTTTATTATAAATCCAATCGGATCACTGATGTGATGACAAAACAATAATTAGGCATTGCGGTCAGTGGTCGTCTTAGGGGCGGATTTTTGTGTTGTAAACTTATATTATCCTGAATTTCATTATCATCCTTTAGTAATATTATCCTCTTTTATAATATCAATTTAAAATGGATCGATTTTAAACTGAATGTTACTTGAATGAAACGATTCTTTTGTCACATCACTATTTCAATTTCGTTAAAAAGTGATAACATAAGCTGTCATTTTACTGCAGCTAATAAGTCCGATAGTAGGTAGGAGCTTTAAGTCAGTCCATCTGATATGCTAGGTATTGACACTATTGACAGCTCACTTCACCTAAGTTTTCACGGTGAGATTTTAAAAGAATTGATCGGCTGATCGAATATGCGAAGATTGAAAAATGGGTGTTTCAGATTGATGGATTTTTGCATATTGAAATAATTTTCGTCAGTTCTAAAACTGACACCAAATTGATGGTGTCACTTCCAAGGAGAGCCTAAATTGACAGTGTCAAATGTTGAACGAATAAGAGTGCTTCAGATTGAATTAATCAAATTATATCCCGGATACGGGCTGATAACTCGGTATTATAATGGATAACATATTTGAAGCAACAGTGTTATTTTTGATGAAGGAATGGCACATTCACGTTACTTTCGAAAGTAACGAAAGGCGGATGAATAACGAGCGTTCACGTTCAGCGTTTAGATGATTGGATTGATTTATTAAGCGTCATTTTACATCTGAAAGTCAATTACCTAAATTAAAAACGGTCAAACTCTAGTCGCAATCTCATCTCAGCGACAATCAATGTCAAATACTTGTCAATATAGGAAAATTAGAGGTAGGTATTTTTGACAGATTGAAACTGAGATCAGACTGTGAACTTTTATAAAATTACGAGAACTGACTCTATGGTCGTATTTACTGATAGCACTATATTTTTTGAGTTTATTTTCATGCCATTTTGTTTTTTTTTTTTTATTTCTTTTTTAATTCCAAATTCGAGATCTAAAGACGATATTATGAAACCAAATAAATCCTTTGAAATATTAATTAAACTTCAACCATAACCCTTTCATCAAGTTGCCTCTAAGAACACACAGAGTATTGAACTCAAAACACCAACTCGATATTTAAGTAAACGTATGAACTGAATCGTACGCCGTTCCCAATCCTATCGACTTTACAACTTTCCACTCAAGATTATCCTTGTTGCCATCAGTCTGTAAAGTTGGAAGTTACACGCAGTAAGCTTGTACATGTTGCAAACTTTGTAATGTTACGTTTTAAGTAACACAAGGTGTTTTTTAAGTAATTCAACAAACAAGTAAGTAATTTGTGGATTACCAAAAAACCACACATTCCTGATACTTATGTATAGGCTTTATAAGGGAGGCGTGTGTGAAGTGAGTACCACAACATTAATAAAAAAGTCATTAACTATTGCCCTTTTAATATCCTCGGAAATCGAATTCCTACATTGTCGAATAATGATTTGAGAATTCGCCATATTCCTCGTAGCTCACCCACGCGAGTGGAGAGCTACGATAAAGTTCGACCGGCTCAAAAACTAGCTCAACTGCGGATACCAGTTTTCATGCGGACGTAACGCCTAACACGTGTCTTGGCACAGGGGAGGTTAAAATTTCTGCCATATTTTACTACCGAACTCCTAGTGGGATATAAATTGTGTACCTAAAGGTAAAATTACTAATCGCATGAAATGATGGTAGGGAAATTTTGTGTTCCCATTAAAATTTTAATAAAAGACAATCTCCTATATAAAAATTAAATGCTGAACTGATTTGGTATTTTTTTAATGTTTTTATTATTCCGAATAAGGTGTTTAGGGAAAGAAAAAATGGAAATATTGCCCGGAACATATGAAAACTCGGAAATAGTTCATCTCTAACTCAAACTTATTGAAAGGACACGACAACGAATATCCGGTCAGCTAACTGACCGGACATTCCCGGATTTTCCGGGATTTTCTATTGAATTTAGGCACTAATGCCTAAATTCAATAGAAAATCCATTCGCACGAACAAAACACATTTCACGAAGCACACTAATTATCTCACGTATTCTATAAAGTAAATAACTCTTAAACAACCTAGCAGAGTTGCGAGCAATGTCATCACGAAAGTAATTTGATTCAGTTCTGAGTACAACATGGGACATGCGACATCGTAAACATTATCTTAGAGACGCTCATAACGAATTTAGTCTAGATTTTCAGAGTATATAAGTAATGGTAGTTTGTGTTGCAACGATAAAATGTTGGTGCAAATTACGTAAGAATTAAAGTGGCGAAACTCGCGTTTGTTGTAGCTCTTGTTAGTGGATTGTGTTTCAAGTGGAAAGGAAACTGAGAATTTGATATATGGTTAGGTACTATTTAACTAAGTAACACTACAAAAAACTTTAGGGTTGTATTTTGGAAAATGTGGTGATTATGGGCGGGACTGGAAGTTTGAAAGGGCGGGTGTGGTATAAATATCCTAGGCATAACAAAACCTTAAATTATTTGAACTTTAGGCATGAACCTGATTAATTCGAACTTCAGGCCTAAATTATATGCCTTAAAACAATAACTAACTTATTTAGTTCTAAGTGTTCTAACCACGGAATAGAAAAAACGAGTGGAAGTGCCCTTAGACTTCCTTAGTACGGGAACCAGTGTCGCCAAACTCACACAATTGCAAATTAAAATAAACATTTCAATACACAGAAAACGATGATATAATTGGCTACTAAATATAAATGCAACTATGGCGAAAAGTTTATTTATTGTTGTTCAAAATTAAGTCTTATTACAACTACTGAATGTTGTTTTTATTTTACATGTCAAAATCAATGAAGTACATTTTTCCATGTATCAATCAAATTCGAGCAATCCCCAACGAGTTCAGCTACTCAACGCTAGAGGGCGCTGTACTAAATTACTCTATTTAGCACGCTAACATCATTGAAATAGATGTCATATTCGTATGCACCTGTTATCTATTTTTCTACTCAGCTAGGGATGAGGACAAGATATCTATAATTAAATTCAAATATCTCGAAAACGGTGCGTCCTAGGCAAAAAATAACCAAAATTTAACCCCCCCTGTGTTACCCCCGTGTAAGCAGTATCCCAACATGAATCAAGGAAAAAAAATTTTTTCGACCGACAAAAAATTTAAAAAAAATTCTCAAACGTTTTTTTTTCAATATTTCGCGGATTTTTTACATCAGTCCTCATGGTTTTCGACTAGAGCAACAATTTCTTTCCAGAAAAGATTTTCATCCGAGCCACCATTTTGAAAATACAAAGCGTTTTATATAAAATAAAATTCGGAGGCCCATAATTCGGAAACGGTGCGTCGTAGGACCATGCTTCTTAGAATCTAAATAGTTTCTATGGTCAAGGTTAATTCGAAACTGCAATAAAATTGGGACAGTTTTGAAAAAAAAATCGAAAAGATTTACCCTTGGCTTTCAACCGGACCCAGTTCTTTACCTGAATTAATAACAATAGAAAACGTATCTACTGGTTAGTTAGAATGTTCTCCTTGTTTTTGAAGTCGGTTAAAAAGGAAAATGAATTCAATTAGTGTACTCTATTAATAACATTAATTATTATAAATATTTCAGTCGTAAGGAAGTCTCAGACTTTTGTCTATCTTCTTCGAAGTTTAGGCAATTAGGCACTAAGTACCTATTCCTATCACTGTTTATTAGTATTAGTTCTTGTTGAGGCCTACGTCCAGCTATGAATGAATGATTTTGGTTTATTTGTCAGAATATAAATACTCAAACTCAAACCATATAATTCAATTAATCGAGAAGAACGACAACGAGTTCATAATATGTCATGGTAACGTTTAACGTTTCACTATATAAATACACATTTTATTGTTTTATCGATACCGAACTATTTGAATGTGTCCCATCCCTAATCGAGTAGCGTCGAATTTTCTAGAATGTATACGATGATATTCAAGACAGCGAGCAAGTTGATTTAGACTTTGAACAATGGACATAAGGTAGTTTTTAGTTCGCAACAAAGTAATAAATATGGTTTTGTCAATAAAAACAATTATATTGAAATATATCATAGTTTTATACTTTCCGGTGATACGATACACCTCCGCAAGATAAATTTTTTGTCCTGCTATCGTTTTTGCATGTAAAAATTGCACAGTAAGGCGTGTTTGTAATATTTTTCGTTAAGTTCGAGACGTCCTATCACAGCAAGTAGCTAATCGCGACTGAGCCGCCTCAGAGCCGGTGTTGCGGAGCTCCGCATAATTGTGACACACGCGCGATAGCTGCGTGGCACTTCCACTCGTTTTTTCTATTCCGTGGTTCTAACTCACTTATCTACACAGTGAAGACTATTCCTGTCAGACCTAATTTTGCTTTTAACAAAATAGGGTGTAAAGTTTAGTAACTTTACACCCTATTTTGTTGTAAGTTGTTAGTCTCCTCGACGATGACCTGCTTACATAAAATATCTGGAGCCAGACGTCAATAGTTCTACAGTACCTACTTATTCAGTACTTCTCTCCTTCAACACGATATTACCTACACAAAACAGACACGTTTTGCTTGAAAGCATTTTAGCTTCTAAAATGTAAATAAACGGATACGATTTTAAAAATAACTGCAGCAGTAAATCTTAAGTAATGAGCCCCACAATGAGACGCTTGCATTCCCATTTGACTAAATATTACAAAATTAACGTAGCTGGGTAATTTCACGTTCATATCGTCAAATAAGCCGATTCATATGAACATTTTTATGCGCCGCTTGCAATGCATAAATTCGTATGTAATGTGAAATACTACGTGTGTTCTAATTGCGTAATGCGTCGAACAATTCATGTTCAACAATCAGAAAAAAATCATACAGAAATTCACATATGAAGCTGCTGACAATCCCTTACAATTACAAAATGTTCATTTTTTATTGTTAGGTATGTTCCTCTCAAACAGAGGACCTGCCATTTTATCTCACCCTTGATTCGATGGTCCGCCTTTATACCTTATTTGGGTGCAAGAAGTTTAAATACATATTTAAATGTACTGTGTTCACTGTTTATTCTTTCATCAATGAACGTATAGTTAAAACAAAAAGAATAGAAAAGCTGTAGCACTCCGGGCTTCACCACGTGATGAGAGCATAAGTATAATAAAGAGCTCCGGTCGAGTTTTAGTCAGACAAACCAGAAATACATAAGTAAATAATACATGAACAATAATGAACATGTCTCTCGAGCGTTATTACAAAAAATACTGTGTTAATAACAATCTTCAACTCAAAAGATGTAACTGAATGATCCGCATGAAGCTTTTCGCAGAAAAACTTCGTCCAAACAGAAAGACAGCGCTCAAGGGACTTGCAGTTTTGCTTAAGTTAAATACAGGACCGTTGTCTGTCGAAATGTTCAACTGTATTTATAAGAACTAATGAACATGTCGTCTCTATATTGTCTGCATATAAAATCCGTTTGCGTCCTTGAGTTGTGATGCTTTAGCTGCAGAGTGCAAGCAAACAGACCTCTAAGTAACATGGGTTGGAATGATTACACCGGCCAAGTTTGCCTTGTGGTCATCCGTTGTAGTTTCCAACGGAAGGCTTGTTACTCCTTGACTGCATGGGCTTAAGTTGCTACTTAAAATATATTGATTTCATAAAAAATTGGTTGCTTTTCTTCGACGTGTCCCCACAGATGGTGATCGCGACCACATACGATTCGTCGTCGCCAAGTTAAGCGGTCTTCCGCAGTGTAGACTGCTTGGTCTATGCTGCCTTCAAAAGCCTTCCTAATCGCGTCTGACCATCTGCCGATCTGTTTCCGTCGAATGCCTCGAGAAGAAAGAAAGAATTAAAAAAATGTTTTCGTACATTATAAAATACTTGCTTTTGCTCGTAGTTCGCCCGCGTGGATGTCGGAAATTATGTAGTATGCATATTATGGATGAACACGAGCCAGTATCATGAAATCTTCGGTGCATGTACCCCGCATTTCCTATTTCATCTACCCCTACTGCGTGGGTAGTTAGGTCGTCCGTCATCTTCTATTATTCGAGATATCTTTAACGTAAAAATAACAGCCACCTTTTATCCAATAAACAAAATATTAATTAATTTCTTGCGTTTAATACGCCCAGCAGGGCTAGCATGGGCTGGGGATAAAACTTTTGTCCACCGGTTATTTCCACTGACAAGGGATAAAATTCATTTTATCCACCTGCCAAAGCACGGCAACAGGGGGAAAGAGAATTATATCACTTTTTGACATTAGACGTGGATACTCGCCCCCCGCCTATAGCATGGCGACTAGTGGAAGAGAAAAATTACAGATATTTTGACATAACAAAGGGAGAAATTTGTCCTCGTCTTTAGATGGTGGGTTTAAGTATATCTCTTGGAGAAAATATAATTGATTGTAATATAAAAAAGTCTCGTGCTTACTGGAGCTTAGTGTTGTCGTCGGAAAGGGAGAAAATCGAGCGAAAAATACACCGGCGTTCAATTCGCGATTCGAGCAAAATTGACAGAGGGGAATAGTATTTTGTCCTCTCCCCGTGGATAAAATGTCTCCGGCCATGCTAGCCCTGCTGGTTTGTCCACCGTGAATAGTTTATCCACCCATGTCGCCATGCTCGGAGGGTGGACAAAATTGACAGAGGGGAATAGTATTTTGTCCTCTCCCCGTGGATAAAATGTCTCCGGCCATGCTAGCCCTGCTGGTTATATTGTAAATCGCTGCTGCGGTGTAGTTAAAATTTAATAAACCATGTCCTACGTAACGTTGTTTCCTGCGACAGACGCGGCGCGCGTGTATCGGGCTTCTAGGGTTATTAATTTATTTTCATATATTCTCCAGCTCGAGTATGTAGGTAATTGGACAATATGGCTTCTAATCGAATAACTTTCACTATGCATATGAGTTTAGAGAGTATCGTATAGATTTATCCTACCTATTCGTCGTATTGTTATATTAACATTACCTGAATTTCCACCTGTCACATGAGTGACAACATATTTTTTTCCCGTTTAAATACCAACAAATCAATCAACAGAAATATTACACGTTTACCTTTTTATCAATCCCACAAACACCCCAATACGAATGCTTACCCGAAAATATCAGGGCAATAAATAACGACTAATCGTTTGTTAAGTCCCCCGGCAAATACACATAGCATTCACATCCGTAGCACTCGATTTATCTCCGAGGCAAATTCTCTAGAATCACTGCTTCCGCACTACCATTTAGTAGACACCTTCGTTTCGTACAGAATGTCACACTCTCCCGCTCAAAGATTTATTACTATACAATTTCCTGCTCACACTTCGGAAGTGCAAGAGGATGTTCAAATATTGGAATCTAATGGAATCTGATCTATCAGCACCATACGACGACGGATTCCGTTTATTGTTGAGATAAATTTCACTTTATCGTAACCAGAGGTGGATTTATTGCGGGATCCTATTTTAGGAGTCCGTCTCTTGAGAGTTTTGTCTTCGATGTATTTGTTGGAATTGACAACATTAATTCTTTGTTGAAAGCGACATCTTGCTTTGCGTATTTGTAACTATCGGGATACCTACATATATCCAAACTTATCGATTGTATCAAGATTTCTAGTTCGGGTTCGTTGAATGTAAATCTAAGAAGCAATTTCCTTTATTTTTCTAGTACGGATAGTCTGTTCGGGATCTCCGCACTTATATCAGCAAGATATTTGTGTTTGTATTCTTGGGTATAAGCAAAGAGCACTGAGCCAAGAACCATCTTTATCTTTTATACAAATCTTTGGCATGTTTGCCAGTAACGACTGGTATTTTATATGTTTGATCGGAGATGTAATCCTAGGTACCTAATCCCTAAGTTTTTATTCAGAAATAAAACTGAGACTGACAATTAGGGATTTTGTGTTTTATTGATATCACTTTGTCTCCAATTGTGCTGCGTCATGCAATAAAATTTATTGATACCTACTTCGCGTTTAGAGCCTTCTAATCTGTCTATTTAAATCGCAGTAAAAACTCTTCGCATAAATACTAAAAACGTAAGACACAATCCAAACCCAACTTCGACAGACTTTTATTTTAGTTAGGTATTAATACTTAGCGTCGGTTTTCATTTAATACTTTCATTGTTAGATCACGACGTCCCGTATCGCATTAAAATTTATCACACGGAACTTTGTAAATTAATCCATAAACGTCTAAAATATAAGCGTTCCCGTGCAGCGATTTAGCTGGTACTTTAATGAATCCGCGAGGGGGCGCTGACTCCGCCGTGACTCTGTGACCCAATTCTGTGCTCATTAACGTGTGGCCACGTTGCACCGGACACCACAATGCAATGGTTTACTTATTCAGCGCACGGAGGGTTTTTTCGATGCAAAGCGCAACATTCCACGGAAGTGACTGCAGTCAGACACGAATTTTTCATATCGGATTCGAATACAACGTACAGCTTTTGGGAAAATTAGAGGTTTTTGGGAATGCGAAAAATTGCCTTGTATATTGCGAGCTTGCCAGCTCTGTCTACATAATACAAATTTCTCTTCAGCAAACCAGACGCCGCAGCGAGCTAATAGTCAAGTCCCAGATAAACTGTGTGATTAATCTATGTGCTAAGACAAGGATTAGTTAAAGTGATTTTGTAGTCTCGAGACAAACATCAAAGTGGGTGTCTTTAACAGTCTTCAGACCACTTTAGAGCTTTATGAACTTGACTTTCTTTTACCAATTGAAACAAAGCCTTTTAAATACAGCTGCCTTCAAAACCTAGTTGAATTTTTTCCCACCTTATGATTTATAACTGTAGTGATCCAAATGTTTGAACTGCTATAACGGTTTTATTGACTAATTCAACTACCTTTGACTCATCATAAAACAATATCAAGTAGGTAATCTCTTAGGAGCATCGGGTTACTTTTTTTATTTTAAATCAATATGAGGCAACACAGCTGAAAAGGAAAAATGTCTACTAACTTTTGGAGGCCACTGTATGTTTGTGAATATTTAAAAATGACGAATGCTTTAGAAAAAGCCGCTGATGGTGGTGCTTAAGAGTAGTTCAATGTCCTCAACATGTTATTATAAAAAGTAATTTAAAAAAATTAAACCGACTTCAAAAAGAAATGAACTCAAAATTATGAAATAACTTTAATTTCGGAAGTCGGTGTCTTGGGATCTGTATTTTAGTTTTAGTTTTTTGCCACCGACTTCCGAAATTAAAGTTATTTCATAATTTTGAGTTCATTTCTTTTTGAAGTCGGTTTAATTTTTTTAAATTACTTTTTATTTGGTAATTTTTAGTTGTTGCACTAGAATTTTACCAAGGTTTTGAGATGTTTTCGCTTTGACACTACACCCGTAGCTCGTATCAATAAGCCAGGCCGTCACACTTTCACGTCTTAGTCCATATCTTGAAAATTACTGAATCGATTTTGATGAAACTTGCACTGTTCCCTAAGTTGAAGTAAATGTAAGCCAATAAAAAAAGAATGGGCACGATCCGATTAATAGTTACGGAGATATGCGTGGACAAACATACATACATACATACATACATACATGCATACATACATACATACATACATACATACATACGTCTATGAAATTTTGTATATTTGTTTGGAAGCCCTAATAGATCATCATATGTGAATATAATGCAATTCCAATAATATTACATACATACGTATCGAATTGATAACCTCCTTTTTTTTGAAGTCGGTAAAAATTAGCCGTCTAACATAAGACATAACAGCACCGCTCTGACCGTGATTAATATGACTACAACCTCTAAACCTTTGCTACAGACCTCTAGATAATTTCTGATAAATGTTAGGTGAATATTGTAGCCGTTCCAGCAACTCAAACCCAAAACGGTCAAGGAAAACATCGTGAGGAAACCGGCTAGTCCTAGAACCAAAAATTCGAAGACATGTGATCTACCAACCCGCACTGGGCCCGCGTGGTGAATTACGGCCCACTTCCTCTCACAGAGGAGGCCTGTGTCCCAGCAGTGGGAACATTACTCATAGGCTGATTATGCTACCCGTAACTAAGGTAATAGCAATACCCACATAATAAATATTTTTACATACATACGTCTCTTCACAAGTCACAATTTACTATAAGTACCGCTAGGTCAAAAGATGGAGTGGCCAAAGTTTTGCAGAGGACTGTATGACCGAGAGTTTGTCAGGGGTTCAAAATACAATAATGATACTGCAAATATATGCGCTGCCAGAATACATGGCCAAGTTTTTTTTTTTACCGACTTCAAAAAAAAGGAGGTTATCAATTCGACACGTATGTATGTAATATTATTGGAATTGCATTATATTCACATATGATGATCTATTAGGGCTTCCAAACAAATATACAAAATTTCATAGACGTATGTATGTATGTATGTTTGTCCAAGCATATCTCCGGAACTATTAATCGGATCGTGACTATTTTTTTTTTATTGGCTTACATTTTCTTCAACTTAGGGAACAGTGCAAGTTTCATCAAGATCGATTCAGTAATTTTCAAGATATGGACTAATAAGTGTAAGTGTGACGGCCTGGCTTATTGTTAAGAGCTACGGGTGTAGTGTTATAGGGAAAACATCTCAAAACCTTGGTCAAATACTAGTGCAAAAACTAAAAATTACGAAATAAAAAGTAATTTAAAAAAATTAAACCGACTTCAAAAAGAAATTAACTCAAAATTATGAAATAACTTTAATTTCGGAAGTCGGTGGCATAAAACTAAAAAAATACAGATCCCAAGACACCGACTTCCGAAATTAAAGTTATTTCATAATTTTGAGTTAATTTCTTTTTGAAGTCGGTTTAATTTTTTTAAATTAAATGTAGGGAACAGCTGATTTTTTTTTCGCGATTTCAGGTTTGGTCCCATAGTAAAAGTTGTTCATAATGATGAGTACAATGACCTCTTAAGAGGTTGCTGGTGTTTTACTTACTTTTTTTTACAAAAACAACATCATCTTTTCTCTTTTCTTTGTAGACTTCCACAGCTTGGTTGGGAATACAAACAGCTGATAGGTACTTTATCGTTTCTTTTTCTTTCTCACCGCGGAAAGTAAAGATTTTCTTAATTTGTAATTAGCTATTTAGGAAATTCTGAGAAATCTTCGTGCGTAGGTGCTCTACTGTAATTGGTTGCGTGGGCAGCAATTAATGAGGCTGGCTGGTTGTAGACCACAACATTTGCCGTAAATCAGCAGTGGGTGAATGTGGGCCGAACTAATAGATATAGTAAAACTGCGCAGTGCTGCACAGCCCCACCCTATTACCTACAAGTACAAATATCAACTTAATTTCAATGACATTTAAGTAAGTGGATTTCTGAGTGACTAGCACTATTGAAAAAGTTATAAAAATGTTTGAAGTTGTAGCGTAAACTGAACCTTATTGTGTACCTAGACATAAAAGTTATTTTTTCATTCATTCATATTTGTTTACATTTTTTGCAAATAAATCGCGAACGCAGTATAGGTTTAGGTAAGTAGTGTAATACACGTGTCCAGTTATACATAAATAGCTACGTTTGTGTAAGTATGAAAAAGAAAAAGCGGCTCGGAATAGCGGTTGCCATCTGTCGACATCGACAGGGCAAATTCCAGAATTTTTAAAATCTAAATACACGGACGTTTATTTAGTCACTCAACGTGGGCTGTTAGGTACTTCGTAAAAACGCTTCTACATGTATAATCGCCTTAATGTATGTTCTATGTAACAATTAATTGTCAGCTTATTCTTCCTTCCCATTCCACTTGTAACCATAAATGACTAGCTTCCGCCCGCGGTTTCGTCCGCGAGGTATGTCGATAAAAACTATCCTAAATTTCATCGAATTCCGTTCAGAGGTTTAGGCGTGAAAAGGTAACATACAGACAGAGTTACTTTCGAATTTATAATATTAGTATGGATGGATTGCTCGATATTGAAACTTGTTACAGATACAAAGTATGCTTATTAAAACATTACAACAGTTATCATCTTAATTAAATAAATTTTATACTTACACTAGTTTTATACGCAATGTTTTTTTTAAGACGCGCTAACTGTAACCATGTACTAAAAAGCGATAAAAATCGTCGGTTTAAAAAAAAAAATTGTAGGTATTATACTATGAAACAGCAGTTTTTTTTTATTACAACCATCGAATAATTCTACCCTAGGTGGTCTGGAATCATCAGTTTGCGCGTCCAGGTCTCAGCCACCCTGTATTAAAAAAGTTTTACCCAATTCTTTCCCAATTTTAGTTAAAAATTAATTTATCCTTTTTTCTGTGCCCTACAAGGTCCTTCGCTTTTACCTATTGTAATATGGAATGCAAATAAATATATGAATATAAATGAATAAATTCATCCAAATTACGCGTCACTTACTTAATAAAGGAACAGCATAAATCGACACCACAAAAACAACTAGTTTGGTCGTGTTCTCCACCGTAATATCCACTCAACTGACTTGGTACACCACTAATCCTCAAATAAATTACACCGCTCTGTAGTACTGAACGTTTAGTGTCTGTATTCGCGGAAATACACTCGATGAAGACGCTTGATATATGATACAGAAAAGCTCTCTAGCCAATTAGATCTTAAGGGTAATTCTCATCGACCATTTTGTATCTACATGGTACCTACTTTTCGTAAATGGTCTTTATGTACTTTATTTTGTACTGAGAACTAGGTTATTCGGTCAAGAAGAGTGTGAATTTTATTTGCTTTACATATGCTGTGTTATGTTGCAGGGTTTGGAAATAATAGACCTTTTTGAAAAATAACTAAGTGCCTTTCAATATTAAAGTCATTGAAAAGACTTGAAGCGAAGACCAATGCAAAGTAATACTACCAAGCAAAAAACGTGGTGTGCACAGGCCCTTTCGTTTGCATCTTCCAAAATTACGCACATTTATCTATGAAAACAACACATTGCTCCCGGTACATAAAAGGAGAATAATGTAACATAATATTTTATTGTTTGTTTCAGGTAATGGCGCGTGTAAAGTCTCACTTGCTGTTATTTATGTACGTATTGGTTGCTTCATTTCCTGCTAGGAAACCAGCTGTATGAATAATACTTTTGTTTTTGTCTTTATAATACTTTTTTGGGGTTTTACTTTTTCAATGGGCCTTATAAGAAGGCTAAAAGTCACCCAAAGGGCAATGAAGAGGGCTATGCTTGGAGTTTCCCTGCGTGATCGAATCAAAAACGAAAAGATCCGCATTACTAAGGCTCCACTGTCCGTCCGTCGTCTGTCACAGGGTTGTACCTTTTGAACCGTAGTATGTAGAAAGAAAGAAAGAAAATAAGTTTATTTGACCCAGGTTAAGTAAGACACACAATATTCACACAAAGACAAAAACACTTAATACAGTATTAGAAACATAAACACACAAAACAAACTTGAAATTTTTACATCAAATAATAAAAATAAGATAAAGCTAAACTTAATGGGACAATCATCCCCATAAGAGAAACGTGTTTTTTAATGTGTAGTGTGAAATATTGTACGGTGGCACGGAACCCTTCATGCGCGAGTCCGACTCACCCATGGCCGCTTGTGTGAATAAAAGAGCACTGAGAAAACTCGCAATCATAAAAGAGGTGAATTCAGCTTAAAGTATGATGAATTCACTCCAAGGACGGAGCATAGTGATTCACCAAAAAGAACGATGATAATACTGATGTTGATGATAACAGCATTTAAGATGACGTAGTAGCTTGATGTGCTGGCGTCTGTAGATTAGGGGGAGGTCATCGTATTTTTAGAGATACTTCTTCATAATAAACTATGAAATCTATTTATATTACGGTGACTGTCATTGTGTTTTATAATTAGAATCTTATTTATAATTATCATTCTAATCTAAGGGACAGTGGACCATTTTCTATTACATAGTGTTATTATTTGAAGAAGACAATGTTATTTTATAATTACAGTTTTTTTACGATGACAAGTATCATAATATTGCATTATTTACCCAAACAATTCGATTCCATCTTAACACATTTCAGTTCTAACGTAATATTGACTTATTATCAACATATTTTAGGACAACGCATCTATTTTAAACCAAAACGTCACGATATTTTAATATTATGCCAAAATGACATTTTTCTCAGTGAGATATGTTACGTCTGTATTCCCGGAAGGGTACACATTGTCGATGACAGTACCTTTTCAGTCCCATGTAAAGAAGGGCGAACGTGTTGCTATTTTTCAAACACGATGCCCCAAATCTCGAAGCGGGCACAGAAGTAAAATATTGCAAACTCAACTAGGACCTCACAGTTCCTAAACTCCTGAGTCTTTCGGTTTAAAGACATTTATTTCTCAAAAAAAGAACATAACGGTTCACTTACATAATGAGAAATGTATAGAAAATATATAAAAAAGTAGATACAGTCTCTGTGATCACTGATCACATACAAAACAACATAATTAAAAAAATTATTGGTGACATTCAGGTGTTACTACTTCGTCCTTATGTATTCTTCTAGGGCTTTCTTATATGTATGACATCTGTTACTGTTAAACACATCATCAGGTATTTCATTATAAAGTTTTGCTCCCTCATATAGTATATTTTTCCTACCATAGCCTTCGCCTTTCTCATTCAGTTTGCCCCAGGCACTTCCTTGTGTCGTGATCCCTAGAAATAATATGTAGATCCTGCTGGATTCCTTAAAATGTTCATATATCCCTCAACAATAAACCTTTAACTATCCTCCATGTCAAAGACAATCTCTGTTTATATGTATGTCAGTAGCAGTAAAACAACAAAATATCTTATTCATGACGTCGTCATAACACGTTATCCATACTTATAAACTTGGCCCTTATGTTACACAGGCTTTATTTGTGACTGCGTCCGCACACATTTACTTTTCGGGTATCTTATGTATTTGTTTAATGACATGGTAAGGGAACGGTAGCGGTTCTGAACGTTGGTAGGCAGCTAGATACTATTATTAAGATATTGGAGAAAATATCTTATGCTAGCTTATGTCCGCGGCTTCGCCCCCCCTCGGGTCGAAAATTATTCGACAGGATCGTGTTAGCGGGATAAAAAGTTCCAATACAGGTCATGGTATAACCGTGTGCCAAAGAATAAGGATCAAAATTGACCCACGTTCAACAGCAAAGAGGGAAAAAAATATAAAAAAATTGGTAAAACATAAAAACAGGATATATAGACTGTATGGATGGCGTTCGAAAGCATGCCATCTTTTTATACTTACTTACTTACTAAATATCATTATTTTGAGATATTTTTCTTTGCTGAAGGACGTGGGTTAATTTTGTATGGACCGTGCCCCTTCTTCTTTCATGTGTTTCCGTGTGCCAAATCCGTTCATCAAATCAGAACTATTTCTAAAATTCATTATTGCAATATGGCCGCGTACCTACTACTATACCTAATTAGTATTTGTTGATGGTTCCTCCCTACATCAATATCAATCAAATTTATTAAAATGTCAGTGTTTGGTCTGAACTCAAATATCATAGAAGATCTTGGCGCCGCCGTCTTGCCATGATCAGTCGGTCTTCATTTGTTTTGGGACTTATGATCTCCTCGAAGTTTTGTATGTGTTTGTGTAAGTTCCGTGGTCTCATTATTATGTGAAAGTTATTAACCATCACTGTCAGAGATAGTTGGAGAGGCACGAGTTGAACACTTACTACAGCCAAACGTACTTACTTACGCTTATAAGTATCGGTCCTACTTATGCAGGTAGGTACCGACTGTAAGCGCTATGCGCACTTATAGTATCGAGATTATCATTAAAAGGTCTACTTATCTATTTATATTAATCTATCATCATACCTAATTATTTCTATAATTATATCTTCTGATTTTATATCTAGGCGTCCGCTATCAGCTCTTCGATCTGAGGGGCAATTCTCATAATTTTAAGAACGTTCACAGTCTGATCTCAGTCTCAATCTGTCAAAAATACCTCTAATTTCCCTACATTTTTGACATTTTGTTTGTCGCCGAGATGATACTGCGACTGTATAGATTTTGAACGCTTTAAATTACGAGAATTGGCCTTCTGATTATAATCCTTCTTTCTATCTCTCTAAATAGGTATGTTTTTCTCATTATACTTTCCATCAACTTATAAAAATATTCGGGAAGGTTGCACGGTAAAGCCATGCAGACTAAACCCTCTACAGTACTACAGTACCTCTACAGTAGTACTAGGTTTGTAAAATTGTAAAGGCTAACAATGAAATTCAAACCAGTATTAGATTTCGTTCTCAACTGTTATTCTAAAAGCTAGGGACAAGAAAACGAGAAACCTTTAAAACGTACAAAATTCGAAAAGCTTTTTCATTCCTTTTCATAATACTTTAGGGACTCCTTTCAAATCTAAACGTTTAGGTTTTAATAACAAAACTCAAACTCAAACTCAAATCATTTATTTCAATTAAACCTTGTACAGGCACTTTTGAATTGTCAAAATTAAATAGTCTGTCAGTTAGTCAGAAAGTTGAAGCTAGTTGCCCCATGGACGTAATATATAGAAGTAACTCTATATATTTACGTCCATGAGTTGCCCATTCCAAAGCGTAGATCTCTATGGAGAAGAACGGGCAAGAAACTCCATGGACACTCTTTTAAATCAAGATATTACAAAATCCTGGGTACATTATTCTTGTTGCTTCTATATGTGAGAACAATGTAAAAAAGACAGAAATGAAGAAACAATTCAAGACATAAGATTAAAAATAAGCCTTGGCAGTTAAGAGATGACCAGTCTCAACCGACGGCGCCCGTTCACGAACATGACGCGTGGATCAGCACCATCCAGCTCAACCATTTTGTAGGGAACCGAATGATCCAACACACGCGCCACCATCGGTGAGACATTTAAGTGAGCATGACACGTTCTCAACTGCCATGCTATTTCAAGTCAACATCAAAAAATCATAATAAACGGAAACATGGTTCTTACATTTACAAAATTAAAAAAAATGCTTCTAAATTATACAAAACTACAGTTTGCAATTTAAGAGGTAAATAGAATTTTATTACCTACCAAACAGGAAGAGATATTTAATATTGAAGTATTCAACAATTAAAACTTGATTGAATAAATTAAAAAAAGTTATGTTCGTAATGTCAGAAACACAAAAAAAAAGAAAAAGGGAAGCACCTCTTCCAAATATTGAAATTAACTACAAAGATAGTCTTACAATCTTCAGCAGCTCCAACAATACTTTCAAGTGTCAATCAATTAGTTGTGGTTGTGGAGCAGGACCAGCATTGAGCCAGGCATTTTTATCAGCGATGTAATCCCCTAACTTATAATATGCCTGACTGCATAGTGTGCGTTTTATACAAGACTTGAATTTTGTCTCATTCAGTTGAAGAATGTGGGGAGGTATTTTATTATAACATTTTAAACAGTACCCCATAAAAGATGAATCTACTTTAGCCAGTCTGAAACCTGGTTGAACTAATAGGTCCCTATTTCTAGTACTATAATTATGTCTTTCACCTCTTTTACTAAAAAGATGTAAGTTTTTCCTTACATACATGATGTTTTCGTAGATATATTGACAAGGCACCGTCATGATGTTAATTTCCTTAAACAGTTCCCTTAGAGAATCGCGCCTGCGGAGATTATATATAGCTCTGATGGCTCTTTTCTGCAGAATAAAAATAGAATCGATGTCTGCAGCCCGTCCCCAAAGTAAAATACCGTAAGACATGATACTATGAAAGTAACTAAAATAGACTAGTCTCGCGGTATCTACATCAGTAAATTGACGGATTTTTCTGACAGCATAAGCTGCTGAACTTAGCCGTCCTGCAAGAGATGTTAAATGAGGACCCCATTGTAGCCTTGAGTCGAGCGTGATCCCCAGGAAAACAGTTTTATCGACGAATTCCAGTTTCTCTTGATTCAATATTATCTCACAATCACTACTCTTGACATTTGGTAAAGAAAATCTTATGCACTTAGTTTTATTTCCATTTAATACTAAATTATTAGCAGTGAACCAATTTTAACACACTATAATAGAATTCGAAGAAATAATTCGACTCATGGATCGAACTTAAATTTTATCTACTATTTGATGACCTACCTTTTAAGCAGTTTCAATAGTAAATAGAAATCATTTTGTAGAATGCCGACTGCCGATGTATACTGATTCTATACCTAAATCAAAGCCCAAAATCTAAAGGACTAAAAGATTAACTCAGCGAATTTAGTTTGTTAAATCCCTTTCACTCTCGGTACACAAAATAACAGCTCATTTTCGAACTGAACTGAACTGATATTAGGTAGATAGGTACCTATTTACCTAATATTGCGAGCTTTTATTCGTTGATCGGATTAACATAATGTGAAAGGACTTATTACGGCTAAATTGGATTAATTTGCAACGGACCGATTTCGTGGTTACAGAGTTTCGCTTGGCTTGGCTATTTGATAATTGAAATTAATACAAACATCAATGTTACTGCCGTCGGCCATATTTGTATGGTTTTCATTTCACAAAGTATATGAAACTTCATTATAATCAATTGCAGAAATTAAAATTATACTTAGTTGAATGTGTATCATCGAATAAATTCGATCACACCGAAAGATCTTATTTTTATATCAAAATTATATCACTGAATGACTGTTTGCAATCAAAGGACACAATCGGAATAAATGTAAAAGAACTCGTTTAAGATCCGGCATATCGATTGGGTATTTGTTAAACTTGTCCCACTTAATCAGGCTTCCAGAAAGTTCCAAGTAAGTTGTAAAAGTGGGAAAAGCAAATTAACTTAAGGTAGAAAAGTTTTTGGGTCTTACGCGCACAATAACTGTATTTCAAAGTGAATGTTATGCTAAGTAGGGAGTGTGTTCGACGTATCGATTTGCCAAGTTACGAAGTCAGGATAGCTAGAAACATGCTTTTAAGAAGTTTTCATTGAGGAGAAAAACCTTTGAAAAGAAGAAAATTTTAATAAAATAATTCTGCTCAAAGTAAAAAAACATCTTCTGAATTAAACCGTGTTACGACGGAAACTTTAGTCTTGATCTAATAATCCAAGCTTATTGGGAATCGAATGCAATGAAAATAGCCAAGT
This sequence comes from Oligia latruncula, assembly GCA_948474745.1. NCBI lineage: Eukaryota > Metazoa > Arthropoda > Insecta > Lepidoptera > Noctuidae > Oligia > Oligia latruncula. The sequence continues at coordinate 5,226,695 of OX419693.1, read as the reverse complement.
TTAAATCGAAGTCAGAACTATAAAATGCAAAGCACACTCAAAATTGAATTTCCGCTCACATGTTCTCTTAACAAAACGTTTGTTGCTGCAACGTTTAATAAGCAAGTCTTGTGCAGACGCGCCGCCCTCATTAATAATTCGGGTCCAACGCCCTCGGTTCTGTTACGTTCCACTTTTCAGCAACAGTAAACGTCAAATTTCCTTTAACAGTAAGAAAATTAAATACGTAAATCGGAACGGAAGATGTAAACGATTTTTTATTTTCTAAGGACGCTTTGTAGTCATCGTTTTGAATAAACGGTTCAATTAAGAGGAAATGCGATCTAAAAGACTTAAAAAGTCATAATTCAAGGTGTGGGTCTCGCCTATTTCCTCCTCCGATATTTGACCAACTTAAAAATCTATACTAATATTATAAAGCTGCAGAGTTTGTTTGTTTGTTTGAACGCGCTAATCTCTGGAACTACTGGTCCGATTTGAATGATTCTTTTAGTGTTGGGTAGTCCATTTATCGAGGAAGGCTATATGCTATATAACATCACGCTACGACCCTTAGGAGCCGCGCAGCGTGTGACACCGCGGGGAACAGCTAGTATTTCATAAACTGAATAAGAAGGATATGTACTGTGTCGCTATATTTTCCTATTTTCATTAATAGTTGTCAAATTTATACACTAGACCTCTGTTGACAGCGGTTTAAATCGGCATTATTTGGTCTAGTGCTTATAAAAATAATGTATCATCAAAAAGGAAAACATAGGGACAGTCAACAAAGAAGTTAAGTATACAGGAGCGTCGGATATTGTTGAAGTTTACTAAGAAACCGATGGATATTCTCGAATAAAATTTTAGTTTATTAATAGAAAACAAACAGCTCATTTATCAAATTAAATTTCAGTCGACATCATCCACGGGTTTATTAATAAACTTCAACTGTATCCGATGATCCTGCATACCTAACTCTTTTGCTGACTGGACATACAAGTAGTTGATATTTATTATTCTGTAAAAGATCATTGCTTTATGGTCATTAACCAGAAAGAAAACAGGCGAGAGCTATTTCTATGGAGAAACGACCACACGCATTACCTCTTAACTGCGTTTATTTGGTACTTAGTACTACAGTCTTTTGCAGTAAATAAATACAATATCTTTTTGAAAGTATGTTGCTAGTAATATTCTGACCAATAGGTTTATGATTTAAACGAACCCTGACCTTTTCTGTATTTCAAAGTTATTTGGCATTCAGATACAGTGATATTATCTGGATGCAAAACAAACCCCAACGGAGCTAAAATTTTGGCCGGCCCTTATCTCGGCGTTTAGAATTAAAATTTATGAAGTAACCCGAAACATTGTAGTCGTCTTTGCTCTTTAAAATGTAATTTGTTTGAGACAATTCAGATTGTCGTTTGAAAGGAAAACTCAAGCGCAACGCTGTTCGCCGCTTTTCATTGTAGAGTAATTTAACCCTTTGTGATTTTTACAATGTAGTTACCAACAAACAGGGCATTTTAATTCGTACTTCAATTATTTTTACATAAAATTAAAAATAACTGACCTTTGTCGGGGAAAATTACCTACCAATTACATGTGTTCGACTTATTACGATGGGTATCCCGACTTACAATATGGACCTACAAATGATGGCCTAAAGGCGATCCAAATAATTCCCACCATTTCAATCAATAAGAAAAATGCGTAGGTAACAATTACAAACTATTCGCGAGGCAAAATTCCGGACCGGAATTCAATTTACGTAAAGTCAAAGCGTTGAACATCGAATAAATTATGTTTAAAGCCAACCGAAGGAGAGAGAATTGTTGCGGCTTCCATTGTTTACGCGACCTGATTTTTTCTCCTCTTCAAATAAAACTGTTGCGTCCAGGCCTTACAAGTATTTTCTTCGTGAACACTCTACTGAATTTTATTGTCCTTAGTATCTCGTTTGCAATGTTTATAATATCGTGAGCTGGGATTGCAATCGCTTTGAATTCGTTTTGCACTTAGCTGCTGCACAGCTTTTCATTAGAGATATTGCGCTTTAGACTGAAGTAATCTTGCGGATTAGTTGTTCTTTCTTCTGTCTGTACCTAGTCCTGGTTGGATTTGTTATATTGTTACCTGTTTAACCTTTTTAACCGACTTAAAAAAAAGAGGAGGTTTTTTAAGACAGTCGGCGAACATGGAAAATTGAATTATAATCAAATTGGGCAATATTATTTAACCTTTTGTCCGCCACAGTCATGTATAGATGACAAACCAAAATGTGCTCAGCACGCCACGGTTCGACTACATGACAGACTTTGACGCCGAGTGCACCATTTTGATTTTTTGACGTGTGGTGGGCAAAATTTTAAAGTCTTGTCCAAAACTAATCAACTATGTTGGGGTCGGCTTCCAGTCTAAGCAGATGCAGCTGAATAGCAGTATTTTACATGAAGCGAATGCCTATCTGACCTCCATAACCCACTTATCTGGTAACACGATACTTACTCTAAGTCAAGACTGGTTGTCAGACTTTCGGACTTCTGACTACCCGTAATGACAGTCAAAGATCTACGAATGTCAGCCGGAACCAAATGCTTAACGTGCTTCTGGAGGCACGGAGGGGTCTCGGTATGTAATGGATGGTCACCCATCCACAAGGCGACCGCGGCAAGCGTAGCTTAACCTTTGATCGACCCTTGCGGCTGTTATTATTTAAGCTCGAGCCCCTTAAGACTGGGACTTTATTAAAAACACGATTAATTAAAATTGCCGCTAGCTACGTAGGTATGTGCCGTGTTTGTATTATTGTACGAAAACTTTCCACCGGTTTGACTTCTGACTGCTCGAAGTTATGAACAGTTAACATTATACGTGTTTCTTTTACAACCGCTACTGCAGTAGAATGGTCGCCAGGGAAAAGTCCACTCTCGCGGTAACGAATAAACTAGTTCTCAAGGATGCAGTGCACAGTGGTGTAACAGTAAAAGTGGCCGTTCCAAACAATTTATTTCGAAAACGGTTGTAAACACTCTTGCCTTAAATGTGTAGGTATCTTCTATACTGAACAGAACTGTTCGCCTGGTAGATTGTGTATGCATGTGCTGGTTTTATTAATTTACTAGCTGCGCTCAGCGGTTTCACCCGCGTAAATGTCGATCCCGTGGGAATATCGGGATCAAAAGTAGCCTATATGTTAATCCAGGGTGTCAGCTACCTTCATACAAAATTTTATCACAATTGGTCCAGCCGTTTGATCGTGAAGAAGTAACAAACATAAACACACACACACACCCCCCCCCACACTCACACACACACACTGACAAACATTCGCCTTTATAATATTAGTGTGACAAAAGTATTTATTTGTCAGTTCTCGCCTCAAATATTTACGGATCGTTTCATTTCCTTTGGTTTCGACTATAACTCTGAACTGCACTGCACAGGCTTGCATTCAAACTGGAACCAACAACAGTGCATAAGTACGGAGCAAGCTGGAAGTTCAACGAATATATTATATGAAGTCAATTGTTCCTGGATACTTCCAAATAATTGAATATTAATATGGATGTGCCTAGAATTCGACATAAATGACTTTTCCCTTAATATCCGTTATTAGCCCCTTCATTTCCGAACATACAAGCAACGTTATGTCCTTTATTACTCTCAACCAACTCTTATTAGTCGTAAAATTATATTGTGTTGCAAAATACATTCACAGCCTCAGAAAGTGGCCAATGCTTAAAATGTGACGTTTAACCATAGAATAGAATAATCTTTATTAGGTACCTAAATACACCATACAGATTACAGATATAAATGTATAAATTTTACGTAGGTAGGGTGACGCAGTGGGCGGTCATATCGCTAACGGTAATGAGTTTCTTGATATTATAATATCTGATTAAAATCTATCCTTTAGATCGGCTTTATTGCAACACGATTGTGATACAAGCGTTTTTATCGTTTTGATGTCAACTTTGGAGATTTTCGTGTCGAGAATCAGAAAATGTTTTGAAATGTTTAATCTTTTAGAAATAAATACTTATATATTTTTAAACAGGTGCATTACTTATGTCACCTCACCTTGTTGGTAACCCAATATGTCACTTTGTTTTGAGACCACAAGATAAGGAACTAGCTATGTTTCCTGTACAGAGTAGTTATACATACCTTACTTACATTCACTTGATTTTCCTGAATGATAAGTTAATTTTGTAGCTTTGAGGCTCTTACTTAGTTGGGGGTGGGTAATTATTATTTCAGATCTACATTGTATAATTGACCTCGTAATTTCTGTACCATTCTGAAGGTTAAATGTCACTTGCACGTCGTAAAGCGACACGGTCTACATGCCTATGTGACAGTTGAGTAGTTTCAACCTTAGTGAAGTTTCAATGTGTCTACAATATGTTGAAACGTCGTTTACAAAATCGAAATTAGAGTTCGAGTAACGTAGCTTCAAACTTGCAACGCCCCAATTTCTGTAGCACAATTTGCTAGTACAACCTGACAACTATTAACAATAATCTGGTCTCTAAACGGTTACGGTTCCGATTGTAACAACCGCTCTGCTAGTTAGCCGGCTGCCGAAAATGTGTCTACCTGCTTTACGATCCTGGTTTATGTTCACGACGATGAATTTATATTGGAAAATGTAACACTGGTGGAGGCGCCGCCGCCGGTGACAGAGTAAACTCTGGCAACGCTAACTTGTGAAAATATCGATTGTCCTACTAATATTGTAAATGTGAAAGTTTGGATCTTTGTTAGTGCCCATACACGCGTCGACGGCAGAGGCAACTGCGGCCCTCGTCGCGTCGGCGGCGGCTGCCGTCAACGCGTCGTCCGGCTGTCATCGACAACATGCCACTCGTGTATTTGAACACCGTACCTACTCAAATACACGAGCTGCTCGTGTTGTCGACGGCTGCAGTTGCCTTTGCCGTTGACGCATGTCGCTCGGGTGTATGTACCACACTTACTCAATCACGGAAAAACGGATTTAAAAAATTAAATTTGGCTGGTAGACGATGACCTAGGTTAGGACATAGGTTCTTTTTTCCGGGTAGTACGTCGTTGGCGGATTATTTCTGACTTCCACGTGGACGAAGCCGCAAAAGCTAGTTTGTATATATTTACTTAGCCTTCAGCTTAATGACTTAATAAAGGCCATTAGCAAAAAGACCGTCAGCAATATTAATTAAGATCGTTACTTGAAACTGGCTTTTCGTAACAAAAAATGCCTTTTTCGGTCCATCTGCTGCTACACGCCAAACGTCATTAATCCCGTGCAATTGCTCATATTTTACCACGTTATATAACCGAAAATATTAAACGAGAGATCTGAAACAGATGGCCGGCAGCATCATCCACAAACGACATCGCTCGTTTAACATAGAGACAAACTGAATTATAACAAGTGGAACAGTTAACTTGCTTTGTAAACGAACGTTAATTAATAACTTTGCAGTCCTTTCCCCGTTTGTGGGTCGACTGTTTTTTCTTTGTTTTGTAGTTCTCAGCTCTTGTCGTGTTTACTTTGTTTTTAAGTTATTTCGCACCTTTTTATTTAAGTAGGTAGGTAGGTACTTGCTTCACAATTTTCACGGGTCTATAGAATTCAGTGTAATGAAGGTTCTTCACAAAATATAATTGGATCGATTCTAATTGCTGGTTCCTAGAACTCGAATAATATAATTTCAGTGGAGCTTTTATGTCAATGTCACAACTTCTGCCCCAACATAAATAATGTAATTTTATTGAGTCCTCAATTTTAATGTATTTTGCTTTATAATATTGTTCTTCTACCTACTGAAACTATCGATTGTATAAACTAAATCATTGTTTTGCATATTACATTATTCACTTGTCCAAAAACACATGACATTCAAATTAACCCTGTTTGAATAATGAAATTGTACCAATTGGGTATGTATATTCATTCCGGAATGTTCAACACATCACTCTCATACATTCGGTATAACTCCTATACATTTCGCCATAAAAAGCAGCAACATGAAATAAAATACTTTAATATCACCATGTGCAACACGACCGTCGAATCCCAAATGACGGTAACCGTACGCCCAACGCGCGTGGTATTGGAAGGAAACTAATAAAAAATAACGCCATATGGACGGGAACAAAAGCCAACGATTTCGTGCCCTGTGTGACTCTTTTAACAATAATATTTTGGAATATATGGGCTACAACCACAAGCTTTTTCCTCTAGAGAACACTACGTAAGTGTGATAAAACTGCACCTAAAATCCTTCTTGCAATTTCCAACAATGCAAATTGAACCTTACGTAATAAAACATTACAGTTCAGTAACAGAAAGCTTTCCAACATAAGTAGCAGCCACTTGGTACTTGTAAATCTATCGAAGAACGTAGTGACCTGTTTACAAAATACTCAGGGACCCAAGCATTCTACACAATACATTCTCTCCTTCATTCCTGTAGGTAGGTATATCTTTACGGAATTGGAACGTTGTCAAGTACCCACCTAACTACATACCAAATAAAGGTAGGTAACTATCTACTTATTTACTGACTATTCAAAAATAACTGTAGGTACCTACCAGTCAACTGCCTCTGCATGTTAGTTAAATGTATTTTATAAGGTTTTATATATGTGGGAATAAAAGGGAAAAAGAAAATGAATTGTTAAACTGGTTTATTCTTCTAAATATAAACACATAAAAATACATCTTTTTTGCCTAGTACTTACCTCCGGGCTCCTTTAGCTACAGCCAGACAATGCTGGACTTACACTATGATGGGTGGGGATTGATAACCATTGAGGACCAACGGCTTCGGAAATCACGGTAAAGCTTGTTCGCGTTAGTTAAAAATCACGTCGTGCTCCGTCATTCAAAGAGCCAACTGTCATTCTACCTTTTTATATACCTTCAACGTCATCCCAAACATACGTCTTTGGCATACGTCATCTGTCTCACTTACACCTTAGCATTCAGCTCTTTATTTATTTATTTAAACTTCTCGCACACAAAAAACGTACAAAGGCGGACACAAGAAACATAAGTCACACACACGAGCCATGCATTCATCAATGTTCCATTCCTACAAGTATGCAGAAGAATTCATGAGAATCTTGGGAAGTTGTAAACAGAACCACCAAGTTCTTAGATATTAGACGTGTAAAGTTATTTCTTATAGAAATATTTCGTCTTTACCATTTCAATCTCCTATTTACTGAACAAGATTTACTACGACGCTCTCATAACTAGGAATGCCTCGAATATTGCAAGCACGCAGCAATAGATGGCTTTCCGTTTCCGTAGAAGATTGTGATTGAAAATCAATCTTAGTAGGTAACACGTAGGCAGGCATTGCATGCAGTCTAGATCGAAATTCGCGACATAATGTCTCGATTTTCACGGTTTTACTCATGTTCATGTTTTGGCATCTCCTGAATAGTTTTGGACATATAACGGCAAGATAGAGAGTCAAATTATGTTATTATAAGTTATGGAAGAGTGGGGTCTCCTACCACAAGCTTATCTGCTGAAAATGAGGCTCCAGTCACAAGTTCTTAAGTACACTTGTTTAAACAATATACAACTAAAAGAAAAAAGAATTAAGTATAGGTAGATTACCCATTACACTTTTATTAAATCTAAATAGTAAAAGCAAGGTGCAAATGAGATTTGTTCACTGACTCCATTAGTATTCACTAGCAATAAACTCAGTTTCTGCACGTATACATTTCCATATTATTATCATTTTACCTTCTAAAATTCGTATCTTAAGACGTGATTCCGAAATGGGATCCTGCTTTTTATCTTGCCCATTTGAATTTCACATCAGCTTATTTGAGAAATAGTGGTCTCAAGTTCTGCCAATGGTATCGTTAAATACTCCATCAGACGCAAAGGTTTGTGTCTAGCTAGTAATTAAATGAATTATTTTGTCGGCCGAGGTCGCGTCTGTACAAAAGAGACTACCAGCCTCCTTGATACTGCTAATTAGACAAACCTAGTGGCAAACAAAGCCTCTCCGGCTTTAGGCCTTAATGGAACCTGTGAAATGGCACGTTTCCGACGTCATTTTAACAAATAATAATGGGCAGGTGCCCGATGAACCTGCAATTTGTATATCCTCGCAATTTCCAAACCTGAAATGTACTGATAAGAATAGGAGTCCTTTTGTTACAAAGGATTTGATAAATGTTTTACAGTTCATGTTTACAAGGCCGATTCTTGGTCGGAAATCGTCGGATGTCTTAAGAATGTTTTTCATGAATATAAAAAATATTAAAATAAAGAACAAAATATGAAATAATTATTTAGGTACAATAGTAGAACTAAAGTGGTAAAGTCGAAGAAAGAAATATGTTGATAAATTAAATTAATAAGGTACGGTAAGTCCGAAGCGTAGGTAACTCAATAAAATATACCTATCTTAGAATTATTTCCAAATTAAGAACCTCTCTTTTTGAAATTGAAGAAAAAAAGGGAAAGTACCTTAACTCTCTAAATGTACCTAATTTTTATTTCCGTTTCATATTGTTCTTCCTCAAAGTTTAACATCATTAAAAGTTTTCCAGAGCTTCGATACGGTTCTTTCGGTTTTTCTTTTAGTCCAAGAAAAAGGTACATATTTGGATAAAATGAATTATGTTCGTTATTTATGTCCGTTATATTTCTTATTCTGTAAAATAAAAACCGCCACGCTTTTGTGAAATAATAAAAATGTAGAGAATTCATTATGCCGATATTCCGCTGCTGCAATGTATTCGCATGCTTTATTACATACATGAGTGAAAGCCTCATAAACCTCTCGAGGGCGCTTTACAAGCTTTGCTCTAGCTAGCTCTCAATCGTTTTAATTGTATGTTGCTATTCTGTATTCTGTCTACTTTTACCTTTATTAAAAATGGCTTCTGCCCTCGACTTCGTCCGCGTGATATGTTCTCCAGACCCAACCCGTCGCATTGCATCGCCCGTCGTTGCTTTTACTTCGTTTTCGCTTAGCGTTCTTTTTGCTCGGCTCCCAATGGTCTCAGCAGGATGTCAAATAGCCTCTTGCCTTAAGAATTGGTATATCAAATGCAAAAGATTTTTTTTTAATCCGACTAATAGTTCCAGAGATTAGCGCGATTAAACAAACTTCAGCTTTATTACTTGAATAGTATAGATATAGATAATGACTGAATATTTATTCGAATCAGGGCGTGTCGCTTCAAATTCGTTAAGTCAGGTAAAAAGAGTTTCACTAAACGCAGCATTTTCTCGGCTAGTCTTCGTAAAAACACGAGAATTTGTCTACTGGTGAACCTTTTAACCTTCTCTCGTTGAGAGAGGTCAATCCAAAGGGATTGCTTGATAATGCTAGATAGTTAATTACTAATTCTCTGGGAATTAACTCTTAAGGAAAGGGAATTTGAAAACGCGTTGGTATTTTACACGTTACGCTGGTATCAAGGTTTTAGTTTAAGTAATATTTTAGTCATAATAAGTAGTCAAATTATTTATGGTACGCTGAATATATCGTCGCTAATCTGACTAACTGACGTATCTGACATTTTGGACTAAACCGACCTAAATAGAGTAATTTGATACATTTTCCAAGTCGAATCGATCTGTCTAATCGGCGTATCCGTATGCCTTACCGTTCCCATGATAATGCAAAAATCGAGACCGATGTATCTACAGTTTACAAAAAAAAAGATCATAATAAGGGTCCTAAGTAACATAGGTCTTTTAGTGAGATTCATAAAAATTCAATTGTTACTTAAATTGGGGTCATTTAAGTGACTTAAGTCGTTTAGTATCCCTCAGCTTTCTATTATCTCGTGATCAAAAGGGCCTGAAGGTCACTTATTTATTCGCTGATGGTTGCAGTGGTCAGAACCGCAATTCAATTGTGGCTTCAATGTTATTGTATGCGATTAACAATGCAAGCAATCTTATAGAGATCACATTACAATTCTCTGTGCCACACCATAGTGCAACCGGCTATGCTTTAAAGAAAACTGAAGATGTTTTTGTGCCTTCTCAACTAATTTCAATATTTAAGTTGGCACGAAGAAGTAAACTTTATCATGTATCGGTTTTTCGAGCTATCTACGTCTACTATCGGTACGAAGTGATGACCAAGGATTTCCAGTGAACTGGACCGAAATGACAGCATTGTCTGTTCGTAAAAGTGACCCTACGACTCTGTTCTTTAAAACTAGTCATACCGAAGAATCGTACAGACTTTAAATCTGAAACGTCAAAGATCTTCTTTTCCGCACACGGAAATTCGTATTTTAAATGAAACAACCGAAAATAGCCAAAGAAAATTATGAAGACTTAGTTTCTTTAACTACTAGTGCCTGTACCTGTGATCTGGGGGCCTAAAAAGGCCACTTTGGTATAATCATAAAAGGATAACATTCATCATCTGCCTAGCCTTAACCCAACTATGTTGGGGTCGGCTTCCAGTCTAACCGGAAAATAAATAAAATAAAAATAAAAGGATAACATTATGAATCATAATATGGCGAAGACAGTACTCTTACTAGTAGTAGTGTAGTAGACTTGTACTCTTTCATAAAGAGTACGAGTACAAGTTCGAAGAATAAAAATAAATTTGTTCTAAATCTGTTTTAATTTAATAAAAAGTATAATTGTGTGAGTTAAATTTATTGCTAATGTTGAGTAATTACAAGTTATATGTTTTATGTGATGATTAAAGCTGATTTTCCTATAATACTGAGTAATATTTCCTATCTGATCATGTATTCCGAACAAAATAAAAACAAAGATCTCACGAAGTGACGTATCTGTTTATAATATTAATTATTAAAACAATATTAACACGATAACAATAGTAGTAATACCAATATAAAGATCTTAATCAGAACTACACACGTACTCAATTTTGTATTAGTAGAATGTATATAGAGCAAGCTACCCTCAATCATAGGTACCCCTCAACTGCAAATAGCTTGCCCTGTAAAATATGCTTCGAGTCAGTTACGTCACTTAGTCAGATTAGCGACGATATGTGTGAGCTCAAAAAGCTTGTCTGTAAGTAACCCTACCTATCATGTAAATATATTTACCTTGCTAGGTAACACAGACAAAGAAGGTTACATATACAATTGCTGAAGGTATGATTTGGTCACCGCAAATGTCTGTCTCATTGGATAGTCTCTCGTTCTCTATCGCCAATCAGCGTCTTAGTAGTTCGGTAATAGTTGCTTATTATGAGATCTTCGGCCTTGAGTAACAGTAGCAACATTGTGCCAAATGACATCATTGTATATAGAATTTATAGGGCCATTAAGACCCTTGCCAAACCCGTAGCAATACCTTAAAATTAATAATTCCGTTGCATTGTCAAACTAAATATGGGTAATGATGATGTAAAAAGCATATCTCCTTTTTGTAATAAAAGTGACTTAAAAATACGATCTTAGGTATAGAATTCGACAGACAGACGACTTACGCGTTTCAATTCTTTCATATAAAAATCAAAATCATGTTAACCTTAACATACACACGACATTATTGAGACTATTTTAATTTAAATCTTTTGAAACAGCGAATATTCCACCTCGCCTCATGGAAGAAATACTTCAGATTCAGATATTGAAATTTCGTGTTCAAACCGGAGAGAAATCAGCGAAGTATTTGAAGAATCCCCCCAGTGAGTAATAACTGAGTGAGAGTTGATTAATGACCGTCGCTCGGGGGGCCGGGGGGCGTCAAAATGTTCCCCTGTCCCTTCACTGTTATGACACTCGTTCCTTTGTGTTATGACTTTATGGTCACTAAGCGCCATTGTTGGTATTTGACTTTTTTTAAGAGCGTTTACACCGTACGGAAGAACATTTTCGAAAAATAATGTTACAGCCAAATTAGACCGATTTTAAATTTTTCATAGAAACAGAGATTTCCAGTTATCTATTTTTAAATCAGACATTTCGAAAATGTTTTCTACTAACTTTTTAGACCTTTGTATCCTGCTTAAGCGTATGAATTTTCATTAAAATCGGTTCATTAATTTCGAAAAATAAGGACTTGAAAGTTTATATGAAATGCCGTACGGCGTAAACGCTCTTAAGAGATTGTGAAGGTGACGTAAAATCTCACCTCCCAAAAGACTCCGCACCAAACATTTTCCCTCTTCATCAACAAAGTTTAAACATTATTACATCTTTACAGAGGATTTACACCTCGTCAATCTAATTTTATAGGCCCTAAAACGAGTAGTTTCATAATTGCGCGCCTGTGATTTTACGAAGTTCATAATTACAGAGATGAACTATCTTCATGAAAGGTCCTCGTAAAATTAATAAGGCTAATGAAGGTTTCACTCATAATTTTTAGCCCAAAACGTGTGGAGCCAAAAATACGTGAGAAAATACGTTACACAAAAATTTGTTACGTTTTCGCTGATTTGGACTTACTCCAAGTTCTGTCAGAAGACCTTGTAACGAATTTGCAATGCCAAGTAAAATATTACATACAGCAAACCCAAGGAGCCTTGAAGGCATTTCTATTTCAACCGCTACATCTTAAAAGTAACAGCAATGTTACCTTTGAGTACTACCGCAGCATCGGTAAATATTTGCACTTTCAACTTGGTATGTTTATTTTACGTCTAGGTAGATGTAAATTAGCCTGGATGATGTTCTTGAGAGGCACTCTATCTTTCAGTAGTTATTTGCGAATAGGTAACAAATCCGTTCAAGTTGAACACTTCTCAAAAGTATAATGTTGTATACAGCTGCATAATTTCGAAACAGTTAATTCAATAACATGGACCGACATCGAAACTACAGTAAACTGCATTAGCCTGAGCGTAATCGGTTAATCTGCAGTTCGCCCCGACTGCACATGGTGCATGATCCACAACTCCAACTACTAAGTAATGCAGGTCTTTAAATTGAAATCTATCCTGATCTAGCGCCAACTTAAACTGTTTGAACTGATTCGAAAAGTTTCGCGCTAGTCGACGTCCAAAGTCTTCGCTTATTCTTTTATATACATTGTAAGGTACGGACTTCGAATGAGGTTTTGGCAAACGAATAGACGAACTACCTGAACTTATTCCAGCGACAATAACTTTTGCATTTCGAGAAAACTTCCGGATGCCATTGTCGACTTTGACAGCCGGTTTCCATTGGAAATGCTCACAAATATTAAGTGCATTACAAATGGAGGAGTAGTAAAAAGAAACTTAAACTTATTTACCTAGAACTGAATCATCTGTCCCTATCTCTTCTTCCACCCAGCTCGAAGTGCTAAATAAACCAATGCGACTAGTAAATACACTGAACAAACAAAATAGAACAATAGAAGTACACCAAATTCAAAGAACGACTAATACTTTTCGGTTTTTTGTTTGGTACTGTCCTCGTAACCCAATTCTAGTCCCGCTGCATTCGGTATTTTGTACAAAAAAGGTACAAATCTACAGTCGCACTAGCCACAAAGATAAATACACGGACATCGAACAGTCAACACGTTTTTAATGGAAACCTGTTGGTTTATTCAGAGCGATGTAATATTCAGCTTTGGTAAATGGGTTTGCTATGTAAATGAAGAACGAAACAAATTGAATACATTTCATCTTTGAACATAAATTATTCTATTAGTCATTATTTGGAAGAGGAAACAACTTTTAAAATGGAATATTGGTTTAGATTTTAATCTGGATAATGCTTTCTATAGGTACTCGTTTTTGATATTCCAAATAATGGCAAGATTCTAAAAGGATGTAATGCCAAGAAATGCAGTTCAACATTATAGGCTTAGTTCGTTTCCCTCCCAAGCAAAAAAAAACACATTTTACAAAATAGCAAACGTTTGAAAATGCCCGCATATTGCACATTTTTACTAACCCACAAGTACTCGACATGGAACTTGCTGGGTTTTTGCGCCACAACTGATTTTTGTACTAACAATTTAAAAAAACTGCACAGTTGTTTTAACACAACAACAACTGACAACTGCTTTCATGTTGCTTGAACAAATGTTTGTATGTTTTGTCTTGGTTGGCAGATACTTTGAATATAAAATCCTTTTCATAAGGTGAGACAAAACAAGTATCTTTGGATAATCTAAATACATACGAATACATTCAAAGATTAAGCGAAACTTGCATGTACACAATATGTGCAATTTACGCTGTATTTGGAAACTAGAACATCACAAACACGATGTTAGGCATTGTTTCAACTATTTGAGCATTATGCTCTCCGATAGACTAAATTGATATAAATGCTCTGCCGTTGTGTTCGCGCTATTGTTAGCTATATTCAAATCGGTGTTTTAGTGTCTATCTTATTACACTGTTCAAATATCGTTATACTGGCAATATTCATTCCAGTAGTACTTCGACTCACTGCAACTTGACCGTTCTAATCAATTCTACACCAAATTGATTCTTGATGAACGGTGCCGCCGGTGTAGACTAACAGTACTACGCCCCTACTTTAGCCGCTTTCAACCATGACGCTTCAAATCGACCCTGGCGCAATCATAGCACCGGTAAAGCTTCCCTTACCAGCTTCATTATAAAACCCCATCCTCTCTAGAGTAATATTGACGAAATCACTTCCAGTCTGATGATTTTATTCGGCAATGACCTCATAACGGAGCTATCTCTCCCAAAATGAACGTATTACGACACCATTCTCAATCTACCCTTCAATTCAATTCGCCTAATTCTAAATAAAATCTCAACGCAAACAGGTGAAGGGAGATTCAATGAATTATTCCTTCCTTTTTATTCTCAGGCCGAGGGAAACTGGGTCAAGGTGCATGACAAATTATATCACGGCACAGAGCTCCCGGGCTGTGCAAATAAGTAAAGCCTTTTTCCAAATGTTACGCTTTTTGCTGATGTACCAAGATTGTATGTTTCACTGCTGGTTTTGCTGACTGAGAAATATGAACATTTATGTGCGTCTTCAAGAATTTTGTCTTTTACCTCTTCTGTGTTCTGCTTTGTATCTTCGCTGTCGTTTTTGTATTTTGTGTTATTATTTTTTTGACGATTGTTCCTTCATCAAAGCGAACTTGTTTAGCCTATACTGCATCATCCTTCTGGTCTTTGTCCTATAATCTTGTCTATCTAGCGCAGCTAAATAAATAAGTACCTACTCACATGTACGTCACGTTTGCTTACGACTTCATTACCAAAATAGAACATGAATGTCAGGCTTTGCCGATACGGACAAAATTACCAGCCCACTCCAAATAGCATCCACAAGGCAATAACTGACAGTCTGGTACCGAACCTCTCAATCTGTAGTGTCGGTTGTTGTACGACGAAATTTTACCGCAAATTGGGAGTCACGAACCGAAGTGAGACCATCAAATTAGAAGGAATATCTGAATGCAACAGTTTCATGGCGGATTGGTTGAATTGGTGTGAAAGAGAAAGAATCTGAGGGAAATGTTGTAAAGATAAAATATTTATTTTTAAGCATGTTAGAATGGTACTGATGCCGCAATCAATGTGGTCACGTACCATCGACACGAAATTAAGAAGAAGAAGCATGTTAGTTTGAATTCATGATATTAGTCGAAGTTGGTAGAATCATTAATACTGGAACGATGAGATCTTATCAAACTTAAAGTTACCACTGTCCCGGGACAGAATCAACCCACCTGCTAAAGCTGATATCTGCCAAATCCCTCTTTGCTTATATCCCAGAGAAAAATTACTCACTTCCACCTAATTACGGTATAAAAATTAGAATTAAAGTTCTTCCTTCCATGTTAATCTATCCATCTCTTCCAAGGTAATGATTAATGGTCACATTATACCCTCGCACATATGTTGGTCTCTAACAATTACCCCTCACGGTCGACTAACGATAATTGTGGGTAATACGCGTAATGTACGGTATCATTATCTTTGATCCTTTACTGTTCAGGGAGCGTGATTATATTGATACTATTGAATTTTGATATCAAACACACTACAAGTTGTTTTTACTGTCGAATTTGAGCTTCAGAAGAATAAATTGTTTGATCGTTTCAATGGCAAAATATGGGATTGACGAGCGAACGTGTTTATTTTCCTTATTTCTTTTGATAAAAGAAACGCATTGTTAGACTGCTGTAAGGGATTTCTGCATAAATAAACATTTCCTTACCTTCTTTTCTGTTCCATGTTTCTTCCTATTTTGTTTGTTATTGAACTATTTAAAAAAATACTAAAACAATACCTTCTATAAATTTAATGAGGTTAGAAAATTTTAATTTATTTAGTTTTATTAATTGAGTGTGCGGTTAGCAAACAAAATAAAGAGACACAAACTTTAAGTACTTACATACCAAACAAAGTGAAAGATATACCTACCCTTATAGCACCATCAAATGTAATACCGAAGCCTACGCAAAATGATAAACAACCGTCTAAGAAGATTACTAAAGAGGATACAAAAAATAGAAAACTCTGCGTACTCAGTAACGACACACAACGAGACATGCTACAAGCTATCGAAGAAAATTTTGCAAAGGTCTTTAATTATTGTAGTTACACTTCACCAAATTCAAACATTAAAATATTATTAGCGGGTTTAGAATCAAAGTTAAAACATTTTACAATGAATGATTACTGTATCATTATGTTAGGGACGGCTGACATTAAAGCCAACGATAACCAAATTGACCTAGTAAAATTAATAAGAGAATGCTTAATGAATGTAACACATACTAACATAATATTATGCGCACCCACATATATCCGGGGGGCACTCATTTATAATTATAAGGTTGAAATGTTCAATAACCTACTCTGTATGGACATCCAAAATAATAAGTATGCATATTTTTTTGACTCCAACTATGGATTAACATTTGACATGTTTTCAAATATATCAGGAAAATTAAATAAAAATGGAATACAATGTATATTTAGGGACATTATGAATAGAATAAAAATTGACATGGAATTATTTCCTGATGAATTGACCTGTGACGCAAATGGACAAAACTCACAGTTTTTTCTTTTATAATAACATACGTATTCTCCACCAAAACATAGCAGGTCTCATAAATAAATCAGATATATTGACGGTACACTTAGATGAGTTAGCCCAAAATAATAAACCCATAGACGTTATCTGTATAACCGAACACTTTATGACGGCCGACCAGGAAAACACTCTTTACATACCCAACTTCCGCCTAGCAACAAGTTATTCTAGAGACGTAAAGAGAGGAGGGGCATGTATACTAACTAGAATTGGACATGAATACAAAACACTTAAAATTAACTGTTCTATTAAAGGTATTATAGAATGTAGCGCCATAGAACTAAGTGAACATGGACTCGTAATAATTTGTGTATACAGAGTACCAAATACATGTATAAATCTATTTTACGATAATTTAGAGAAATTATTACGCCAGATATGTGACAATACCAACAAGAAAATAGTTCTATGTAGGGATTTTAACATAAATATACTCAAACGAAATCGCCATGCTCTAGATTTCGAATATCTTTTGGAAAGCCACAATTTAAAATTAGAAATTAGACATCCTACCAGGCTCAGCAGTAAGTCTTGTATTGACAACTTTGCACACAATATCCCTAGATGTAAAAGTGAAATAATTGAATTTGGTATGTCCGACCACACAGCTCAATTGTTACAATGTCCCGTCAAAAAAACCTGTGTGATAAAATCTTGGCGTATTAGAATACGTCACGTATTCTAATACGCCAAGATATATAGTACTGAAAATCTGAGTAAATTTAAAAAATGCATAAACAGCTTGTCGTTTTCTGACATATACAATACTAATGACCCGGACGAAGCATATAATTATTTTCTAGACCTTTTCTTATGTTTTTACAATTTATGTTTCCCTTTCAAAATTATAACAAAAACGCTCGAAAAAAAATCTAAATGGATATCCAAAGGTCTTAGAAACTGTAGTAAAATTAAAAGAAAAATGTTATGGCAGTATAGGATACATCCAACAAATGGAAATAAAAACATCTTTAAGCAATACGCCGCTAGACTTAAAAAAATAATATCACTAACTCAGAAGTCGCAAAACAATTATTACATAAATACGTCGCAAAACAAATCAAAAGCGACATGGTCAATTATAAACAAGTCTAAATTGAATTTCCCAAAAGAGCCTATTACAGAAATAATTAAAGATGACATCAAGATTACAGATCCTAAATCTATTGCGAATCATTTTAACGAATTCCTAATTGACCAAGCTTCAGAATCAAACCAAACAAATAATTTAGGGAATGACAGTCAAAACAAAACCCGACCTTCATATGATAAAATCAATACAAAAATTAATTCAATTTTTCTTACTCCTACAACACCTGCAGAAGTAGACAGAGAAATAAAGCAGCTGAAAAATACCCATAGCGTGGGCAACGATGGAGTCTGCACCAAAGTCATAAAATATGTATCTCCGGATATTTCAGCTCATCTATGCTACATAATTAACTTATGCATTTCTAACGGAATATACCCAGAAAAACTTAAAACGTCCATTGTCATTCCACTACACAAGAAAGAAGATAAGAGAAAAATGGGGAACTATAGACCTATAGCGCTGATCCCCATTTTCTCAAAAATATTTGAAAAAATTATTTATAGCCGGCTATACAGTTATTTAGAAAAATATAATATTTTGGTAGACGAACAAAAAGGCTTTCGCAAGGGGAAATCAATAAATATGGCCATTTATGACCTACTGAAAACTATTTTGGTCGCCATGGACAAAAAAATACCAACGTGCGCTATCTTTATGGATATGAGTAAAGCCTTTGACCGAGTTGACCATAGGATACTAATGCAAAAATTAAGCATGTATGGCATAAGAGGTAAAGCGCTAGATCTCATCTTTTCATACCTACATAATAGGAAACAAATAGTAGAAATAACACAAATATGTCAAAAAACACGAAATGAAATTAAACATAAATCAAACTCGAAAACTATAAAATTTGGAGTTCCACAAGGTAGTGTCCTAGGCCCTTTACTGTTCTTGATATATATCAATGATCTTCCTAAACATATAAATCGACCAATGGTACTATATGCAGACGACAGCACAGTAATAATAAAAAACGACAAAGAAAATGATTACGAGCACGAAATCAACCAAACATTAAATACAATAATACAATGGTTAACTGAAAATAATCTAAAAATAAATGTGGACAAGACGAAAATTATACACTTTCACCAGAGAACTCAATTGACAAATATAAACGTTAGTTACCAAGGCGAAATAGTACATCCTGTGACAGACACAAAGTTTCTAGGAATTAATATTGACAATAAACTGACATGGAAAGCACATTTAGAATATGTCTGCAAAAGAATTAATAAATCCTCATTTGCTCTGTACAAGCTCTCAAAAATTGTTACAAAAGAAGCCGTATTAGCTGCTTATCACGGACTTGTTGCACCTGTCCTAAGATATGGTATTGTATTTTGGGGCAACTCAGTCGATAAGGAATCTGTATTTATAGCTCAAAAGAAATGCATTAGAGCAATGTGTAATGTAGACAAAACAACCAGCTGTCAACCCTACTTTAAAAGCTTAAAAATTCTGACACTGCCCTCGTTATACATACGTAGGTCACACTATAAGTTTTGCGTAACTTAAAAAAACAACATGTTATAACCAAAATTTTATGTTTATTGCTTTTCAAAATAATCTCCTTTACATTTTAAACATTTTTTCAAACGATCAAACCATTTTTTAAAACAGGAGGACCACAGATCTGAATGCATGTTTTCTACGTGTTGATGGAACGCTATCACTGCCTCTTCGGAGTTGGTAAAAGTGAAACCTCTCATCAAATCTTTGATTTTGGGGAAAATACAAAAATCACAGGGTGCTAGGTCGGGGCTATGCGCAGGATGGGTGACGAGTTGTACTTTTTCGGAAGCTAAAAATGACTTTGTTTTGTTGGCCGTGTGTGAAGAAGCATTGTAATGATGTAGGAGAACGCGGCTTTTGGGTCGTCTTTCGCGAACTTTTTCTAACACCCTGGGTAAACAAATGGTGGAATACCACTCGGCATTAACACTCTTTTGATCTTCAAGTGGAATTGTACAGATGGGACCCGTAGCTGAGAAAAAAAACGCGATCACTTTTTTACCAACGTTTCTCGCCTGCCTTACTTTTGTTGGCCTGTTCTCATTTTCAAACACCCATTCACAAGATTGCTGTTTTTTTTCGGGTTCAAAACAATAAATCCACGTTTCGTCTCCTATGACAATGTCATAAACAGCATTAGAATGTCCGTGGTCGTACTTCAGTAGCATCTGTGAGCACCATTCCACGCGAGCCCGCTTCTGCTCCGCTGTCAGTTCATGAGGGATCCAACGACAACAAAGTTTCCCAGTTTTCAATGCTTCGTGTAAAATTTTCTGAATTTGGCTCATACCAATCCCCAATAGTCCTCGAATTGTCTCATAGGTAATCCGCGGGTTTTCTTCAATTAGCCGCTTAACAGTAGCCACATTATTTTCGTTGACGGCAGTTGAAGGCCGCCCGTCACGAAATTCGTCATGTAAAGAAACTCGACCTCCCTCAAATTCAGCAAACCATCGGCTCACGGTGCTCAAACAAGGTGCTTCTCTCCCAAAAGCATTTTGAAGACAAGCGGCACAGTCTTGCGGAGAGAGAGAACTTTTAAAATCATAAAAAATCATCGCTCTAAAATCTTTTCGACTTAATTCCATTTTCGTTGCGTACGTAGAACTTTGATGTGTGATAAAAAACAATTGACAAATGATTTCCCGCCAATTGTTTTTTTTTATTACTAAGAAGGTTGCAACGTTTAAAAAAATATAACATTCGAAATTCAAATAGTTCCGATTAGCTAGAAGTGCAAAACTTTTAGTGTGCCCCATGTATATGAACTTAATGTTTTTGTGAAATTAAATCCTAATTATTTTAAGACTGCTGTTAAAAGCTACTATAGACAATTACGAGACAAAAAAAGATTAGAAATTGATATACCGTATGGAAAAACAGCACTAATCAATAAAAGTATTATTTGTATGGCATCATTGATTTACAACAAGTTGCCTGATGATGTAAAAAAGTTACCTGTTCAACAATTCAAGTCGAAGCTGCAAAAATTCCTAGTGAATAAATGTTACTATAGTGTCAAGGAGTACTTACAGGATAAGAATATAGATATACACTAGTAATTTATTGACCTTGATTATTGACCTTGAATAATATGACAATAAAAATATAGGATGACATTCTATAATAATTGAACTTGGCACCTGTATAGTTTTATTTTAATTTGGACCAATACCTATCTTAATTTAATTTATTTAAGTGTTTTTTTTTTTTTTTAGTGTTAAGTCTATGACATGAATTATATTATATAGGTAATTCATCTGACAATTTTTATTTATGTTTAAAACTTTGACATTTGTAGCATTTTGAATTAATTAATTTATTTTTTATTATAATAATTTTGTAATGTCATTTTAATAATTGTTTAATCAAATTAATAATAATAATATAAATATTTGCACACCTTATTAGGTAATGATACAGTGTACTTTATATTTATTTGTAACATCTGTTTATACCTACCTGTATTAAGCAAATAAATGATTTGATTTGAAAACTACTAGACAAGAGTCTTGCGATGAATAGTGGCCTTCTATATAGCAGATACAGTCCATCCATTTGGGACCAATCGCCTTCACACTGCTACAACAAATCTAAACTTGAAAATGATGAGTTTATCCTCAAGTCCCCAATGACCGTTGCTCATAGCGATAATGTTTTCATCTAAGAGCCAATAAACTTGGTTGGGAAAATGATCGATTTCGACCAGCGATCCTATGGGACTACATACACTTAGAGCCTATTTAATCATTATGTAATAGGCGTAGAAAAATCCTGACATTTTGGTCAGTGTCCCAACATTAATATAAGTGATCGAAGGTCGATATCGGTGACACCTGTCAAGGCGACCTACATACTTGACAATAGAATTTTTGCACATTTTTGCGGGAAAAGAAACGAGGACGTGAATAGTTTTTTTTTTCTTCAAAAAGATGGAACACCCTGTTATGTAAAGGCTATTAAAAGCCAAAATGGATATGTCGGAAGTTGCCTAAAAGCACGTTAAGAAAGAATTTAGTTTTTTTTTTTACAGCGGTTATGTTGTTTTGTTAGGTCATTATTAACAAAAAAAAAATTTTTTCAAACAAAGTGCATCATTTTCCTTCAACGATAGCTCTAATAATATTCTGTATTAATATACAATATACATATTTTATTTGCTCTTTACATTCCATTTTCTTTGTCATTTTTGCACTTCAGTATATTTGCTTACAACCCGCAGTTGATATTAGAATTTCCAATAGAGTAAAATAAGACATTCTGCAACTTTATACGCTAGTAACGAAGGCAACCTTACAAAGAAACATCGTTAGATCTCTCTGATCTATTGCCAACCTTGTATAGCAGCTCATATCGCGTTCAAGGATATCAAGTGCTTTAAATCGCGTTTCAGACAATTCCTTTGAAGTACACGAAGAAAATGATCTTTGCGCAAACGAAGACTGCTTTAAAAAAGCGGAGGTGTTTTTTTTCCACGGTGTTCCTTTTTAGATTGAATATCGAAATGTAAAAGTGAAAATATATTTAAGCGTGGAATACCGTTTTCATCGCCTCGGTGAGTTTCTTTTTTGTGGTTGTATAATATTGATATCTTATACTACACAGTATGAACAAGCAACATAACTGTATACCCAAGATAAAATATGTGTAGTTGACGTGATATATTTTGATAACATGCAAGTTCCTAATATAGGGACAGGCTGTTACGATATTCGAGGTCCATACGAGCCCGTTAATAGTAAATATACAGTCGGAAGAAGATGTAAGCAAGATCACGAGATGCAATAATGGGGGACCCTTCTCAAACAACTTGGGTCTCCTTTGGGATTATTGTTTCTCCTTTTACACCACTGCGATAATGCGCTTCCGGGGCTTTCAGATGATGTTTATTTGTTTTCATGGCCTGTTCTGTTTTAAAGTATCGTTGGTGATTTTATTCCTTTATGGACTATTTTCTTTACGCTTCTTAAATGTATCTGTTCTATAGTACCTTACTGCTAGTTATTTGTCTTGTCTATTTTAAAATCTTAACGTCAGCAACATTTTCTCGGATCTGGGTAGTTTGGCAAAATCGAAAACTAATCTTGTTGCATCAGATATAGATTTAGCAAAGACACTTTGCATAATGCCAACATTTAGGTGGCTGTTTTCTTAGCCTTGCTTGTTAGAATCGAATTGTGTTCAGTTTAGTCTGATTTTCAATGTAGTTGTAATCAGTACTGAACCGAAGTTCAACAGTTTAACTTGCCTAATCACATACACAAACAAACTGGATTCACACCCTTTTCAACAACATCATCATATCTCACTTAACTTTTGAGCCTCATCGTGTTACTTGCATGTTTCCTCAACCCGTTGGTCACGTCTTAACACAAAACTAACTTCAGTTCAAACTAAACTCCTTAAGTTTTCTAAATTAACAAAGTTTCGTCGAGTCACTTGGGAAGCCGTTTTTGAATACACATGTACTTCCGTTCCTGGTGAAAATACTGGATTCATTATAATAACATGTTGAAATTCAAATCGCCGCAAATCCCATATGTGTGGGTACAATGTTAGATGTGTAGTTTTATCCCCAGCGAAGGTTAACGCTTAAATTCGCTTATTAAAATGCAGCAAAGAGCTGTACGTGTCGCATTTTATACGCTTGAAGGTTTACGTGATCCACGTTTCACTTGTTTCGAGGTTCGTGTTTACTGAACATACAATGTGAGCGAAATCGGAAAGTAACTTTCAATCAGACCACATTGTTTGTTGTTTAGACTTTCATGGCTTCCGAAATTTACGGTTCTGCATTTCATTCTACTGTTTTTTTTTTTTGTTTTACAAATAAATGTTCAGACATTGTTGAAATTCACTTCAATTTTCCACAATTGTTCAATTTCTTACCCGGTCCTTTAAAACGTCCCTTGCAGTAATTCTGCACGTGAAAGGACTTTCATAATTATAATTGAAATTAATGTAAGCAATCTGATTTCGAGTAGAATTTTGAATAATTTGGATTTAATCAGAAGGCCAATCCGCATAATTAAAATCGTGCAATATCTAGTCGCGATCTCATCTCAGCGACAATCAATGTCAAAAACTTGTCAAAAATTTAAGGATTATAAGGTATTTTTGACAGACTGCGACTGTGATCAGACTGTGAACGTTATTAAAACTACGAGAATTGCCCCGCTGATTTCGTCTTCTCAATTATTGAATAATTCAAACATATACATTTTGTTAATAAATACCTATTATAGTTCTATGTTATTTGTGACTCTTTTTTTCTTTCTTTCTGTTTGCACCTTTATGCGAGTGTAAGTTTTGATTAAAAGTATTCTAATCATGATCAAGGGGCTAAGCAATAACAGCCGCACAGGTTCATCGATCAGGTTAAGCTACGTTTCCTGGGGTTGATCCGTGGATAGGTGACCATCTTTACATGCCAAGACCACTCCGTACCTCGGCATGCACATTGAAACATTGGTCCCTTCTGTCATTCGTGGATCTTTGACAGTCGTTACGGGTAGCCCGAAAGTCTGACAACCAGTCTCACCAAGGGGTATCGTATTACCCAGTAACTGGGTTGTGGAGGTCAGCTAGGCAGTCGCTCCATGTAAAATACTGGTATGCAGCTCCATCCGGTTAGACTGGAAGCCGAACCCAAAAATAGTTGGGAAAAGGCTAGGCAGATGATGTTATTGTGACTCCAGATCATTCGCATACCCCACGCAGCTACGTTTCGACATTTTGTCACCATTCGTAGCGCAGTTGCTACGACGTGCTACGAGCCTACGACACAGCTACGATACGCTACGACAGTAATGGGAACAAACAAAATGATTGAACGGTTACGCAGCATCGTTGAATATAGAACACGCAATATTCCGGAAAGATAAAAAGTTAAACGGCGTATTGAGCAATAGAAGGTGACAAAGTACTTTCTCTTAACTTGATTTGTAGCAGAAACTTTGTAGGTAATACGGACTGTGTCCGCAGCTCCACGTCAATGCGTGTATTTTGCGTACGAAGAAACTTATTATTTGGAACTTGTATTAAATTAGATTTCGAGCCCGACAGTATATTACAAATGTTACCCACCGCAATACTTGAGAGTTACTGTTTTAGTTCTGTACAAATGAGATTTTCGTTTAAATCTCTTGGGTCGTACCCCAGCAAACGAAGTTTCGTAGCTTCTAATATCTATAAATGTGCTGACATCATTAGTTCTGTAATTTAATTTCCGAGTTTATATAATTCATAAGCTGTTTTTACTTGAGCAGGCAGCTGATCCGGTTGAGCTACGGAAAGCAGATTTTGCTTTAATGTTGGAAGGTAATACGATTTAAAACCAGTCATAGTGACACAGAAATAGGGCCTAAAATATATCGGCATTGAAATTACACTCAAATATATGAAATACTAAATATCATAGATTCGAAAAGCAATTTCATCTTGTCAGTATCGCACAGACATTAGGTACTGCCACGGCTCTAATCCCCGAAAGCGCGCTTGCTCCAAACCCAAGTATTAAGAAACTTCGGTATAATATTTACGAAAGAAGAAAATATTTTACATAAAATGGAATACCGTATTTAGCTATGTACACTGCTAACTTGTCGCTGACTAATTTAAATATGTCTGCGTATCCCAGAGGAAATAACGAGCGCTTTCAAATATTCGCTCGCAAATGAAAATGTAAAACAATTTGCTTCTGATAGTATTGATACTTCTACTTTTTTTTCTGTTGTGTGCACCTTCATGCGAGTGTAAGTTTTGATTAAAATTATTCTTATCATGATCGAGGGGCCTGCGGCTAAGTTATAACAGCCTCACGGGTCCATCGATCTGGTTAAGCTACGCTTCCCGCGGCTGGTCCGTGGCTGGGTGACCATCTTTACATTCCAAGACCACTCCGTGCTTCGCAAAGTACATTGAACCATTGGTCCCGGCTGTCATTAGTGGATCTTTGGTAGTCGTTACGGGTCGTCAGAAGCCCGAAAGTCTGACAACCAGTCCGTAAGGGGATTCGCATTACCCAGTAACTGGGTTGTGGAGGTAGGATAAGCAGTCGCCCCGTATAAAGTACTGGTATTCAGCTATTTCAACTGCTTTCGGTTAGACTGGAGGCCGACCCCAATATACTCGGAAAAAGGCTAGGCAGATTGTTCTTTTCATTAGCACTCCACCAATTATCAGCACCTCGGCGAATAAGTTAAAAATAAGACATTACGGCTTCGTCTCTAACAACAGACGCTTCTAACTGGCTTTAATTACCTAACAGTTAGTAGTTAAACCAATTGTCTCCTCTACACTTTTTGTACCCTTTGGTCGCTCCAACGTCGAACGAACTTCTATTTCCTGTTAGCGATTGCCACTTGGTAGTCAACAATCACATTAAATGGGGCTTTTTTATGGCAGGCTGGTCATTCAGTGCACCTAATGTTGGCTCCAGCATCGTAAATGACGTTCACAATATTTATTTTTATTATGATTACGATTGGTAACGCAATTTGGTGTGAAAATCTGTTTTGATTGATGTGCCTTGGTTGTGGGAGATGAAATTGTTGTAACATTATATCATTGCGAGGTTCTTCATCTTCTTCGTACCACTTTTGTCGGAGAGGTGTGCACCTCATGTAGCTTCTTGTCTATGGCTAGAGCTGATGTAATTCGCTTCACGATTTCTCGCCACCTACTCCGATTTCTGGTATTGCGAGTTTAAATGCAGCGAGAACATGGGGCGGGTTGATTATCGTGTTATTAAACAATGAACAGCGTATTTAAACAATGAACAACGTATTAAATAACATCATTAATATCCATTAAGTGTGTGTTTCACACTTAATATGGTGCCGGTAAGTAATCCTAATATTAAACTTGATTAGTATTTACGGATGAATATGCAATATGTAGTATAATCAGCCTATAATCTTCCCACTGCTGGGACACAGGCCTGTTGTTTGTGAGAGGGAGTGGGCCGTAAACCAACACGCGGGCCCAGTGCCGGTTGGTAGAAGTCACATGTCTTCGAATTTATGGTTCTAGGACATGCCGGTTTTCTCACGATGTTTGCCTTTACCGTCATGCAATATGTACTTACCTAGTAACATTAAAGACAGTAATGTCAGGCATATTAAAGAAACTTTAAACCTCATGCAGCTGCTATACCCGTTATAATAATAAAGAACATCCTAGACTACAAGTAAAGTTATCACATTTCCTTTAGTTCACTTTCCCAACTTTACTAAGAAAAGCAATCCTTGTTTTAGATTTATTCTTGAATTTTCGCTTAGAACAAAATGGTGATACAAGGATATCTTATATTGTTTCAGCATAATTGACTCGTGTGCATCTGACACAGTTAATTGAATACTGAATTGGTTCTTGGTGTACCGTCGAATGCAAGTGCTATATAACCCTATATTATAACTATAGAAATACCAATACTATAATCATATATAGGTTTCTATTATTGGAAACCCCGCTGATATATTTTTGTTGTAACAAAGCACTCTGTGACGTAGCTCGTCCGGGTAAATAACAGCATAACTATGTATATCTGCATCTACGTAACGTTGCTCTATACCGGTTAAAAGCTGCCATAATTCTGTAACTATTAGTCGTTTTATCCTTAATAAGTTCAGGCACGATTTAGAAGAGTAGAGGGAAAAAGACGTCTATGCAGCGAATCTCTCTGGGTAATCTATGTAGGTCTATGTAAGCATATTACTTTAATTAACGTCTGATGACATGCCTAAACCAATTTGAATAAACTCATTGTCTAGCAGTCTTCTAAGTCTTACTTAACTTACTAGCACATCAAAGGCTTTTATCCTAGATAAAGTCGAACATATAACCTCCTCCTTTTTGGATGTCGCATGTCGGTTAAAAATGGGTCGTCGTTGGTAATTATTTTAGTCGAATAAAAATTATATAATCATAATGAGCTTATAACGTTGGGACTGACTGCTGAGCTACAGGCCTCCTCTCTGTGAGAGGGAGTGGGCCGTAATACACCTCACTGGCCCAGTGCGGATGGGAATACAAGTCCACAATACCAAAATTTTTTACTCCCTATTTCTATTCAGCTTATATCATTTACGCGATAATATATGACAATGAATTTAGACCGAAGCGCTCACCGATGTTTCCAGCGCCCAAATCCGTCTGTCACGCATCAGAATCGAATAGAAATCGGATTATACCATATAGTACCAATTGTTGGAAACATGGAAAATGAATGCAATCGAACTGCTGTATAATTCCAATATTGGCAAGGATAAAAGTTGTATCGGAACATGCTTTTCGGTATATTCTCCGTATTGGTGACAAAATTCGTAAAAAAAATCACGATTTTGGATAAATCAGTGCTCTTCGGAAATGGATGGACGAAACCGTACCTACCTGTTTTTATGACTTTTACAGCATTTTGATGAACGATTTTCGTAAATAATGTCTGATATTTATGTGTTTTTTTTATTGTTACAGGTATGTACACACACTGGTTGGAAACTTTAGCTGCTAAGGTTGGGTATACACTTACGAAATGTGTAAAAAAGAAGAAGATAAAATTAATCTGCTCATTTCGTAATTTTCGAATTATGAGAGTGATACTAAGTAGGCTTTTTGTAAAGCATTAAATGCGATCAATGACTAATTTAAAACTATCAATGACGCAATTTTTTTATACAAACAGGTTTTGTTTTTTTTTTTCAGTAAAACTGTAAACTTTTCTTTAATTCCAGGTCATCTTAGTTGAGAGACTGATTCTCAACTAAGATAAAATCTATGTTTAGGTACCGTTAGCAAATAAAAAGAAACGAACTGTTTGCACGACAACTAGTTAGCTTGAACTCTGGTATTGACAGCAAACAAACCTATTAAAGCTCTTCACTGCAACTTAATATTCACCGAGAAAAATTGTATATTAGACATCTTAGGAGAAAAAGTAGTTCTTTTCCCTTATTTTTATTAAAAAAAAACAATATTATTTGAAAAGATAAAGTACCTATTATGTTGACGAAGAACAGAATACAATGTTCTGTCTATTCTT
The DNA here is from genome assembly GCA_948474745.1 of Oligia latruncula. Lineage (NCBI taxonomy): Eukaryota > Metazoa > Arthropoda > Insecta > Lepidoptera > Noctuidae > Oligia > Oligia latruncula. Next base: position 5,197,539 of record OX419693.1, on the reverse strand, counting down.
TATCAGACAAAAGTTCAAAACTTACATAGTTCTTTCATGCACAACGTATCCGACATTATTTTAAAATTTCTTCGTTCTTGAAAATTCTACTGTGTGTAAACGGTGAAGTGGAACAATGAGCCGAGCCAAAAAGGAAGCACACTTGTTTTTCGTAGCATCGTAGCCGCGTAGCATTGTTATAGACTACGGCGTAGCACTTCCATACGTCTAATGGCCTTTACATACTGGTTCGCTCACGGGGGCTAATTCCGTCGGTTTTGATGCCAACATTTAGCTTTACGATTATTATATTTAGCTTACTGACTACTCAAAGCGCTAGTAATTCAGCCACGGTAAAGGTCTCTACAGACTTGTAACTACCTAATTGTTCCATCCACTGTTTTGCAGTTCACTTGGTCGCTTCTCATGCGATAACTATGGCTCGTGCTACTAGATAACCCGCGGGGGCACACAAACTGTATGCAAAGTGTCAAATGACAAATAAAGTGGCTCGAGTCGCCGCCGGCATCGCTCGCGGTTCCGGCCGAGTCTACAATGTCTACACCCCATAAATACGCCTTAATTTTACACAGTAACACACACAAATATTCCCTTTGAAATCCTGTTCCATTTCATTTTATATCCGGCCGTAAGTATTCTGTATTCATACTTTAGTTAATGATTAAGTTAAATTTTCATGGAAACTGTTACTACGTAATACAGTGTTAATTTCACATTCCTTTTGGTTAATTAATTATTATCACACGTCTCTCGATGAAATGTTTGTGTTGGGTAATTATGTGGAGTACAATATTAATATCTCTACATGGAAGAGAACATTGCTTCCCTAGACATTCACGGCTGAGGTCATTAACTTGCTTAAGCTACTAAGAATTTCCAATCGCGTCTGAGGTGATTGACCTATTTGCCAACCTAAAAAAATAAAAACCCTTTTTCGTGTATTGTTTATAGACCTTCCACTGTTTCAGAACTTTCAAGGGTAGAAAAATAGTTGTAAACTCAATTTAACCGTTAACCTTAATATGCCACTACAAAATACGGATCGAGACAACCAGGTAAAAAGATAAATAAAAGAGTGCTATACAATCAATTAGTTCTTTAAGTGCTTCTGTTACGTTTTATTTCTTTTTAAGCACTTTACCTGTCTCAAGTGTATTTCAGTTTCGCGTTAGTCTAGAAAACGAGCACATTATTTTATTCTTCTTCGTCGTATCGATGATGGTATTTTGAATTAGGATTTTTCGGGCCAAAACTTCGCCTCTTCCACGGTATCGTCGGTGGCAGGCGCAGAGGTCACTATGACTGCCTTTCTTGGGGCATAGAGGGCAGGATAAGAGGTAGGACATAGTTCGCGGCACAGCTACACATCCACACTCTGCTGCAAACAACCCTTTTTCATTAGAAACGTGGGATGGGACTTATATTTTCTCTGAACAAGAATTAAAGGAAAATTAGAATTCATAACAAGTTTATGTTCTCGTGGAAACATGCAATAGAAACTGATTTAAAAGTGTCCCTGGGTTCTTCTTAAAACTTGGTAATGTTCCGACAATCCGACATTTCTTTTTGGCACAGAAAGTTGATAATTTTGTTATCATAATTTTATACGTCGAATCTGGTTGGATGTATACCTACATAGTATGATGTTATCAAATCATTAATAGCAGTAGCCTTGCAGATACTATCAAGAGACAAAAAATTGAGTGCTTAGGAATATACTATTTACAAAATCATAATGAAAACGCTCAAATTCAAACCTATTCGAGTATCGCTTGAAAACTACCTATTTGTGCATACACACGAGCGGTACGCGTCGACGACAGAGGCAACTGCAACCGCCGACGCGTGTCGGTGACACCTGTCTATGCGTGTCAGCAACAGCCGTCAACGCGTGTCAGCAACAGCCGTCAACGCGTGTCAGCAACAGCCGTCAACGCGTGTCAGCAACAGCCGTCAACGCGTGTCAGCAACAGCCGTCAACGGGTGTCGGCGGCTGTCACCGACAACATGCCGCCCGTGTATTTGAGCACCGTACTCAAATACACGAGTGATGCGTTGACGGCTGTCGCCGACACCCGTCAACTGTTGCAGTTGCATTTGTCGTGGAAGCGTGTCGCTCGTGTGTATGCACACTTATATACATACCCCCTTACTAATAAACATTGTATAGCGTCTGTATAGTTTACACAACGCTTTGTCTTCTTCTTTCGAAAGAAAAATTACTGACGACTAAAAGAGAAAAATCGGTGTGTAACTATTCATCTGATATAATACGTTTATTAGTAAGGGGGTTAGTATCTATCTTAACAGAAGTAGAAATATAATAAATTTTTGTAGCTGCAACAAATAAAATTGGTCGAAATTAAGAAAGTAATTATCTCTACTACATTATTGCTCTCAAGCATCACTGCTACTCAGATATCGACATATTTAGAATCCCTTTCTTTTTTATAAATGTCAGTGCGACGTATACGTTCACTTTTGAACTCGCTAACTTACTATTCCGCAAAGCTATTATAGTGATATTTCCCCAGTACAGTCACGAGCATAAGTATGTATACACTTGGCTTTATTCAAAGGCGATTTTCTCCTTTATTTTTGGATTAAATTTTATATTATTTGGAACATAGTATTTTCGAACCCATAGGTTTCTGTAAAGTGTCGTATTTCAACGCTGCATTCGTTATTTCGTGAAAAAATCGCAATTTAAAGTTGCCAAGTGTGACATATTAGTGGTCGTGACTGTACATACACAGCATCTAGTTTACATACCACACATAACTACACAATAGTTGAGGTTACGAATGAATTTACATATTGCATTCTAAACACGATGCGACCGCAAATATTACATATATCTGCGCAAATATTTGCACTAGTGATGCCCCACGAGTTTTCCCGCTCGACACATATTTGCTTGCTGCAGTCGACTCGCTAAAAATTTATAAATTGAGGCATAGAGAGACATGTAACGTTGCGAGTAAAATGATACAGTTTCACGGAAAGAGGAACCAATATTAACACGTGTCTGCCTGAAGACGTAGTCACGGAGGCATCTTTCTAAACCGAGCGTGCCTCGTAAAATATTTGAGACTAAAAGCTTGAGGTTATATTTATTTCCTTGTAGTATGTACCTTCAAATGAAACACTTTAAAACTATGCTTTCGTCAGAGTAGTAAGTATCAACATTTATTCATGCTCAAATATTTTTTTTACAATATTACGAATAAAATTTGTTATAATAAAGACATTTCTATTCAGGAACATAATGAAGCCGTCTTCCTGAATGTATAATTAAATATTTCAATTGACTTTACAATCTTTCAGCATTATCAATGAATAAGGGGTCACTCGAGCAGAATGTCAAGCATCCCTAATCCACACAATGCAGGCATTATTAAAATATTAACAAGTATATAAAGTGAATGTTATGACTCGACCCGGAAACAAAGGGTCAGGGTTGTAATATGAAGATATTTTATAAGGGTTGAACGTGAGTAATAGTTTAGGGGTAGTGTGAACATGCATTTGTAGGTAAGTCGGTCAGTAAAAACTTAGGTACTTACGAATAGAGTATTTTATGTTTATTCGTTAGTTTTATCTGAAAACTTTTCAGGTTTATATCAAAATTAAAGTTTGTCTGTAAATGCTGCTGGAAAGGGTATTTTTCTCATAGACCATTGTAATAAATAATTTAGTTAAAGTTAGATATGTCAATCGTCGTCAAAGATTTCTTGGCATATTAAATCAGGAACATGTTACTTGCGTAAAAATTACAAGAATAAAAGTTTGTATTCATTTTAGCTTAGAAATTGTTCACGTTTTCAGCAAAAAAGATCACATTTTCAGACGAAGCAAGAACTATTACCTACTTAATAATTTCAAGGAAAATATGTAAAGTTTTCAGCGTCCTCCACTCACAACATTACGTAGAAGTCGCGCTCCATCGAACACTGAAAGCGTTGAAACAGTTTCAAACATTTTGCTCTCTAGTAAAGTGGAATAGCTAGCTGAACTTAGTATGATAGTCAAATACGAGACTGAATTACAATACTTATTAAACGAAAGCGTTCAACCAGCCACTGTGAAATTTCATTTGGACCAATTAACTGTTTTAGACAAACGTAGCAATGCTAGTGCACCCATATTTGGCGTAGCACAAATTGGGACATTTGGTCTAGTTGGATTTTATTATCGGCTTATGCAGATGCGGCAATTTGACGGGGCAAAATCTTCGTAATTTTGTACCTAATGATATTATTTTTACCGACTTTACAAAAAGGAGGAGGTACTATGTTCGGGTGTTTGTATTTTTTTTTTGTATCTTTGTTCATCGAATACGCCGCCAATTGTCGACGGATTTTCAAAATTCTTTTTTTTTCGAAAGTAGATAGTTCTGAGGTGGTCCCATTGTCACCAAGTTAGGATCTGATGATGGGATCTTAGAGAAATCGAGGGCAACCCTCAAATTTTATAGGCTCACTTATTGTTTTTCGCATATTTTATGAAGTATCTTGTGTATTTGTGTATGGTTGTCACCATCTCAGGTAGCTGGGCTGATGATGGAAGGTACAACTCCTTAACAGTAAGAAGTTACTCGAACAGGCAAGGACTGTTTTAGTAAATTGTTTTGATGTCTGATAGGGCATTTGCCACATATGGTCTCATGATCATCAAGTCATGACCTGATGCTGCAGTCAGGATAGTCTGCAGAGTACCTAACTCCTCGACAACTAACAGCAGATATATCGTGTTTAGGCTCATTGAAAAGGGCTCGATGTGTGGATAAACGTACTGTTACTGAGGAACACCGAAGACCTGATGCTGAAGCCAGGAGCATCAGAAAAAGTACAAACCTTTAAATTACAGCACCGTAGTCATGTTTGGGCTCATTTTAAACAGGACTAATTTTAAGTTCAATGCAATGTTGACATAAGTATGGCCTGATGCTGCAGCCAGGATTATCAGCATCTAATCTAAAAACTAATAAAAGGTGAACTCCTCAACAATTAACGTCCCTGCATCGAGAAAAGGAATATTTTATAAAAAGGCGATGGGCAAGTTGACATTAGGCTATTGTAACTTAGATAAATTATAAATAGACCCACTAAAAAGCGAGAAATAAAAACTTTTTAACAAAAAAAAAACCGTCTTCCAAAAAAAACACTACAAACTGAAAAATAACTTTAATTTCGGAAGTCGGTGGCAAAAACTATAATACTGATCCCTAAGACACCGACTTCCGAAATTAAAGTTATTTTTCAGTTTGTAGTGTTTTTTTTGGAAGTCGGTTTTTATATCCTTTACTATGAAATGCACTGTGCTTGCTACCCGTACTTAAAAATGTTATCTTTTGGTTGCCGTGAGTTTAAAATAATTAAAACCAAGGGTACAAAAGGGTGCTACGACCCATACCTACTTCCCACCTGTTTGTTACCTTAAATAACAATTATTCAAGCTTTTAATTCTAAGCTAATACTTCAACACGATCCTCGCATTAGTGTTTATCTAAGGGAGTTTATTTTTTGCATATTGTAATAAATTTTAATACCTACGTAAACTGACATAATACAGCCCCCACGCCCCGTTAGCAGTATTGTTGTGCTGTTTATAATACATAGCCCACGTTCGCCCGTTTTGGGAAAAGTTAACAAAGATATGCACACATAAAAATACTGTATAAGCTGATATAGATTGCGATAGTACGATAAGTAGCTATCAAGTATCGTGTATTGCTTGTGAGAAGGGTCAATAAAAGTATTCACTTCACGTGATTCTAATTTTGTTACGATTTAAACAACCAACGAGCAAAATACAGGGATGACATCGACTCGCAACGTGTTAGTATAGATTCAGGACCCCCCCCTGCATTAAAAATTTTAGTCGATTATTAATAAAAAAAATCCGTTTAGGTATAGCACGTTTCTATGAAACAGCAGAATTTTTTATAACCGACTGAATATATCTACGCTTGCGTCTAGAATCATGTACAATTCATGGTTTCAGTTTGTGCCTCGATAACCGTGCCACCCTGTATTTTTGGATTCACATTCCAAGATTTCAGAAAGTGTGGTTGCCCTAAACAAAACTAGACGACAGCGTTTTGTCTAGCACTACCAAATATTAGGCGCTCTTGATACAAAACCATTAGGCAGAGGTTTTGTTGAAGGCTCGCTGGGAATCGTTAGCCTCCGACGTTATAATAAAATGATAAATAGCTTAAGGTTAGAAGTCTAAGCTAGGCTATGATTCAGATTGCAAACGAGATAATACGTAAACATATTAAACTTGACATTATGTCAGATGAATGTACAAAATTTTGAGTTTGAAGAACCATACACTATTTATGTCCTTAATTCCGCGATTTTGTTGTGACTTTAATAGTCTTCGGTATCATTGCAATGTAGGAAACTCCTTTATTTAAGCTAGCTTGCTTTACGGAACTAACACGTAGAAAACCAGATTTTATTGAATATCTGTAGTTTTGTTTTTTAGGCTGTTTGTGTATGTGAGATTAAATGTTTGTAAACGCACCCACGATACAGGAGAAAGTCCTAGTGTGGGGCAACGTTTAAATTAGTAGTAATTAGTAACTAGTTTTATTGCTAAGCAGCTTTGAAAAGGATTCTAAGAGACTTTTGATCAGCACATTAAAATACTTTTTGCCATTCTTAGGACATCGCAATTCATTTGTATATTTGAAATACTGTTTCAAAAATTAACATTTTAGCAGACGTAATTCGTCATCCTCAGAAGACCGCGACGTTAAACTGACACGTTCTCCTTGAGTTCTAGTTCTAGTGAACGAGTTTTCCTATCCTCCTCTTTAATATTCATGGACGGTTCCTAGGCGGCTGGCGTACCTAGTTCCTTCAGCCAGAGGAAACTCCGCGTCTTAATTTTTTCATGAATTCTTGATACGCGAGTTAGGTACAGACGCCACCACATCAAGCTACTACAATCTGTCAAATTTCTTTAATAGATTTTCAACTTTATCTCTAAAGCATAAGGTTCAAAGTTGATTGGGAAAATTTGACAGTTTCGGGTAGCTTGATGTGCTGGCGTCTGTACTTTCGCCCAGAAATTCTTACTAAGTCTTCAAATGTGTTTCTGAGAGAATATAAATTTAGTTAGTACTGAAACTTTGTCTGCGGTTTATCTGCAAACTAAAATGAAATAAATCCATGTGCTCACAATTCGTTCGTTCTCAAATTGTCTTCGTACGAATCTGAGCTCTCTATAAAATTGTACTTAAAATCTAAGCGTCTGTGGAGTTCGCATTAAAATCCAATGCTTTTCGAATTTATCCCGAAGAGATGAACGTCTTCCCGGATTTTTATAGATTTACTGGCAACATCGTCAATGCTTATTTATAAGGTGAACCGGCAGACAGGCTTTGTTCTTTCAGTCATATATTGCAAAAATCATATGTGTGCGTATGTTTTATAGTTTTCAAAGTATCGGTATACAAAGTAACGTCTTTAGGCATTTGTGTAAAGTATTCTGGATAACTTTGGCTCTTGCTTTTTTTGTTGGGAAAAATACAACTAAATTGTATTTTGTTGGAGCATTATCTGCCTTAGTAATCATTATCTAGGCATAAGTGAAAGAAGTAAATTACAGTTTCTTTAAATACCCGCTCAACTAGAAGGTTTATTTAACAAATAAAAGTGTGATTTCTAGAAGAAGAAAAAACTATAATTCACAAAAAAATGTCTTGTCTTTTCAGCTACTAACATTTAACTACCACAAAGTGCATTTGACGGCTCACCACACTGCACTGCCGTCACCACACGACGCTCGCATAATATTCGACATCGGCTCAGTTGCCGAAGAGAAAAAAAAAACTATTTCATTACATTTACTTGTCAGTACGTGAACAAAGTGCACCCTGTCAACATCGGAAACCGAAATGCAATTAATTGGACACCATGTCATATTGCATTCGAGTCTCCATCCTTTCCCACTGAGGGATGAAAACACGACTCATATAAACATAGGAAATCTCTGATCTTTCCGACGTTGACGTATATAGGTGTATCCGTAAACACACTAGTTTCGTATATCTATGTTATGTAATATATCGAAAGTATCCGATATTAAATCTACCAATGACGTGACTCGATGCGAGGATACAGACTTTACCTGACATTGCCTCAAGATAACGTGTTATTTCTTCGTCTTATAAAATATTAGACTTGTATTTTCCTTGTGAACACGAGGAAAACAAACTGACACTATCTACAAAGTAGATTATATTAACAATATTTGCCAATTAATGAAGGCTTCACAATTAAATATTTCTGTGTTTAAAATTATGCGCATTATTAACCATTTCAATTTAATTGGGTTCACCGCAATTGTTCGTCGCCGGGACGAATTTTCGGTCTGCAAAATGTCTGTGACTTACCTGCGGTATTTTATATTATTAAAGTTAAATTCCGATGGACTCCGCGCTATCTCTTATTTAGAAAGGATTCTTAGGAACTAAAAGTATTACCTACTCACAATGAAAATTTAGTTTTCACTATAAATAATTTTCGTTGCAACGAATTTTTCTGAACGCAAAAATAAAGGAAATGGAGAAAGTTATTTATTTCTATCTGTCTCTCTTTTACAATAAATTAATTTAGAAAGAAGCGTTCTCAAGCTTCATTATAACACTACACATACTCGTATACCTATCGATCTCTAACCGCGACATGAATCTCCGAAGGCTTACCCGACTTAGTAGGTAGGAAGGTACAAAGGCGATGTGTTATTATTTTCGTTGTGTATCACCTTTTGTCTCCTTCCGCTTCAAGAATCTTGTTGGAGTGTTGGATGATCCGTCGTATCAGATTATGTATTAGATGGGTAGCTACTGATTTATCACTTTTATTTCTATTTGACTTGTAGTCGAACAAAAGAACCTATTACTTTTTTTGTTTCAATGGGATTTACATGTAATATATACAAATATGGCGGGGCAGTTACGAGTACCTACAAACCACACAGAAAATATTGAAAGATCTTTATTTTTTATCCTTATCTTATTAAATTTTCGACTTTTTTTAATATTTACTTTGTCACTGTATCGAAACCTAAATTTAATGGTCGGTTATTTACTTCGTCAGCTGCTGAAGTTTCAGTCCCACTTCTATAAGAAAAGCACACCGCAAAGTGGCACTTAATGCCGCAAGGCAAGCTCAAGTCACGTTTAAAATATTTCCAATATGAAGTAGTGGTAGCTGAAGATGCAAGCGTGCTGTTGACGTCAAATATTAGATACCATGCCGTTTTGAAAACTTGTATTTATGGTATAATTAATTTTTCGTATGAATGAAGTAATCGGAAGCGGTTTCTGCGGGTTAGTGTATTGTGTAAACGAATGACCTTTTCGAATCATCCAACAATTATTTCATATCATAGTAGGCTCTAATTTACTGAAGTGTACATTATTAAAGCTAATGTAAATCTATTTTCAAACTAATAAAGGGTCAGTTTGATTTTTACAAAATAACATTTTCAAAGGAGAAATTTTTGTAGCAATAAATGGTATGAATGATTTTATTTTGTTTGTAGAAACACTTTTCCACGACAATCATAATTTTAAAACTAGATGAGGTCGGCGTTTCCTATCCGACTACTCTGAGAAGAAAGGCCGAAACAAACTCGAGAGTAGATACTCGCCTTATATGATCTTAAACTAGTCCCTAAGGCTAAGCATTTGCATTTCCAATACATAGTTGCTATACCCAAGGGTGTGATCACAGTGGATAAGGTCGTGAGAGTAACGCGACATCTTGCAACTCTGTTATCGATCATACTAAGTAACTTGCAAGTTCAAGTCCCCTGAATATAAGACTTAGAACGTTGTAAAAAGTTTTTGTTATGAAATATTGGATATGTTATATTATGGATATATGTTGGTATCGTCATAGCTGTTTACCCAAAGAGGTAGGTTTAGGTGTGAGCACACCCAATTATCTCCAGTTACGATATAAGCCCTATGCAGTAGGGGGCGACCGGCGAGGCTGACTAATAATCGGGCTCGAGGAATCTGGACTCGGGATTTAATACTGAGAAATTTCTCTTACAAAAATTCGATGACACTACCCGTCCTGTTGATTGAACTCGGGAACCTTCGCTCAGCAAACGTGCTTGTGTTCACTAGACTAACGAAGCAGATATTATGAATATTTACCCTCTTATTAAATTAGTCCTTATTTTTGAAATTTCTCAATTCCCTCTGGTTTAGTTAAAGGCAATTTAGGGATGACGTGTGCGTAATTGATAACATCATTCTACGATTACCGGTAAGTCTGACAGGATTTGTGGTTCTGTCTGGTCTGTATGGAGATTGGGATGTTCATTCTGTAAAGCGGATAGATATAGGGACACATACTTAGATTTTGACAACTTTATGCCTCAAAGTCAACAAAGAAACGTTTGATTGTTGAAATATTAAGCCATTTTATGATACAGAATTCACATACGAATATATGGCATCAAAACATTTTTCTACACCCTCTAATCACATTTTGTTTGCCTAACCCTTTGAAAGGCAATTTTAATTAAAAAACTTAAGCAGAATTGTTTGTTTGTTGGAACGCGGTAATCTACCATACGGATTTTTTTTTAATCTAATTTTGTTTAGGGGCTTTTATCAAACATATGTCAGCCCCATCGTAAGTACCCTTTTACATTAATTGGCTTACTTAAACAGTATTACTTTATAATATTCTTAATAGTTAATAAATTTCGTGGAGAACCATAATTAAATGGCACAAATTTTTAATAATCTCCGAAGATGGTACAGGATGGATTGGATTATAATAATAATAATAAACATTTATTTCAGAATTATTCATCATTATCATTATTATTATTTTTTATTTATCATTTATTTTTGAATTACTTCCATAGTTGTTAGTAACAAAGTAAACTGACGAACGATGACGGACGACGACGACGATGACGGACGACGGACGGACGTTGATGACGGATTATGCCTACATCAAATTTATTTATTTTAAAATCCTTTACGAACAACTCGCGTTCTACGCATTACGACGGATTAAATAAAATATTTTTGCATTTGATAGAATAATTCTTGAGGCAGACTATAGGCTATTATTATTATACGTTGGGACCAAAAGGAGTCGATCAAAAACAAAAAAGTGAGAAAGAATGCTAAGCGAAAACGAATTAATAGTGACGGGGAGTTTTATAACAGTGTGCCTGTTATTTTAGTATAGGCATTGTGTATCTTACGACTTCCACGCGAGCGCAGTCGCGGGCAGAAGCTAGTTAAAAATATATTTTATAGGTACCCTAAAACTTCGCACATTAAAGTAGTCCGAACGACACATAATCCCGGTTAAGTATGTAACTTACGGATTCATCAGAATAGTTCAGTTCATATCATGCTACGATTAACTGAAGCCACGAGCAGCTTTATTACTGAATTATTAAGCGTTAATCTCTGAAACTGTGAACCGATTTTAATTAAACGCACAATAAACATTAACCTGTGATCACACTATTTGTAATTTTATCCACACACTTATATACAAGAGAACCAATTTCAAGATCCATTAAAATTTCAATCTTGTAAGGGTTTTCCGGGTCATTCATTATTTACTCCCTATTGAACCCGGGAGTTAAAAGCGTCTTTAGAAGTTATATGGATCCTTTTATGAAGGTCAGGTGTTCAATTTATTTTTACGCCAAATAACGTGAATGGTAATTTCGGGATGAACGAAAATTTCAGATAACTTTGCTTCTAATGCATACATTTTCGGTGTATTTTCTGCTATACTTGTCTGATCTTGGCAGGTTCTCGAGAGTACAACATTACCACGTTCATACTACACACAATATCATTTAACTCGTGTGTCAGTAACTTACTCTACTTGAAAATTAACGTCACTCATTCACACACTCCTATAACTAACATAGTACGTATACTCCAAAGTGGGTAAGTACAATGCCTTCACAAAGACGGTAGTCGTGAACTAAGACACCTATTAGAATACTCAGCACTTCGCACTCGTATGAACGCTACGTTAGGTTGAGGGGCGAGGCTCGCGTTCCGTGCGACGTACATTCGCATATCAAGAATTATGTGCGGTCGCCGTTGCGTATTATTCATGTGTAGTGATGGGATTATGTCGACGGAAATGTGACGATGTTTTTTCAAAACATAATAAAAAAACTTTTGGTTACTTTTTAATGACAAAGTATTTTCAATAATAAAACACTTTCGTTTAAAAAGAGAAATAACGTACCTATTTAATAAGATACCCCTTGCCTACTCTAGACGCTAATTACAAAATTCTTAAACAAAAGACACCGAGCTCTACCGACGATTCTCTTTCCGGAACTGCCAATTATTGCGCCTTTAGATGCAGTAACAACAAAGTCACTGACGAGTGAGTCCATTTAACTTAAATTAACCTTAATTACATCGCTATTGGCAAGATGCTTGCCAAATTTCCAAGTTAATGTTTCGCAAAAATATGCTGTCTGGAGGTGGCAACAAAAGTTTACCTTTTTGTACCTAGCTTGGACTGCAGTTTGATAATGGCAACAAACTCTTAATTAAACTTCATGATGAAGAAGTCACGGTATAAAATGCACAGTGGTTAATTATTTTCTACAAATATTTCTCTCTTCTCTATTCTTTTAATATAAATTCTCGTGTTAATTTGCCCTTTAATTAAATTTTAAATGAAATTAAGTAAACAGAACTAATTAGGATGAGTAATTAGTTCTGTTTACTTAGTTTGATACATTATGATATTTTTAATGTAAATTTACACGGAGTTATTAAAGTATTTAAAAAAGTTTACGTATTACTGTTTAATGTAAAATGATCTCCCGTGCACAACGTATTCGCTGTAACCACATATGAAAATGAAATTTAAACTAAAGATTCAAAGAGAATGATAAATCATTTATTTTCACGAAGTGCTCGAGTTAATTATTTGGCAATGATTTTATTGAACTTGTGATGACTCACTGAGTTTTAGCCTATGAGACACCAAAATAACACTTTCATGTGAATTTACTGTATGTATGTATTAGTTTGTATGTATTTAATTGTATTATTTATCATTCAATTGTCGATGATGAACCTACCAGTTGTTAGCTGAACAAGTGGGCAAAAATCCGACCAATAAATTATCGATATTCATAACTACACATCGCTACTGCTACATCCCATCAATTGCAGAGTTACTTATCAACGCTCGTATTCAAATCCAACAGTATCACTCAATATCACTAGGTTTATATTTGTTTGTGTAAATCAAAATAAGAAAAAAATATTGTGTAAATATTGGGATAGCATACAGACGTGCGGGTAACGACTGCCAACCCAAGTCTCCCCTTAATTTAATCAAATTCAAGTTATTTAGAATAACGTTATACCCAAAAGCCTTAATACAATGAGTTATAGACAGAACATAGTTCCAGTCATTCCAAATACCTAAATTAGAAGACCGTCATTATCAACTCTTTAACTGAACGCTCAAATTAATCTCCACAACATAAAGGGTATTAAAACTAAAATTTAATACTGTTTAGTGTAGGTAAGTTTATTTTGGGGCATTAGAGATAAACTTCAGGCATAGGCAGACAATAAAATTGTAGTAAACGCGCGGCCATAATTAGAGAGCCCTGGGAAACGGCCCGGGAATCAAAATTACAAAGGCGTTTGGTGCGAACCCCGCATCCGAGATGAGACCGCAAGCGTCGGTACATATGGTGATTACGAATGAGTCTGGTACACGAATGATGTGGCATTAAGCTTGGAGGGAGCCGCGGGAATTGTTCCTCAGTTCGATGAAATACAAATAACTATGTTAGAAGGCTCAGAATATATTTTGTTAGTGTGTGTATAAACTCTTAACTAAGAATTATAACATGTTAAGGAACGTGCTTCCCATGAATATTGATCATGTGTCGTTCACCGCCTGGCTTTTTTTGAGCAGTTGAAACATAAATATGAAACGGGGCAAACTCTCCTAGCTTTCTGCTGACTGGTGATTAATTCAGAAGGTCGTTTCCATTTAAAAGGTTACTTCCACTTCCTATCTGACTACTAAACATGATAAAATGTTTAAAAAAAAAAACGAATTCGCCAAACATTTGAACCCAGGCACGCAAAGATAGACTAGGAGACATTATGCGGGCTAAGTCCTCAGTCCTACATTACCTCGTTTCGTCGTTGAATCTCGCACCCGGCACAAGGGAAAAAAACAAGTTCTAGTGTCCTAGAGAGGACATCTTTCTGCAAGGTGGGGTAATGTTCTGACGCAATTTGTGTCCGACAATTACTCAAGGTGTCAGGAACTTTATTTGGGTTGACCGGAACTTACCGTTTCTGCAAGTTGGAGAAGCTGTACAATCCTTCTGTGTTTAGATTTTTGAAAGTGTCGGCTGACTATTATTATCGCATAGATAACATTAATGTCAAGCAAATATGAATCTCATAAAAGAACGTGTCGGTTTTTAAAAAGAATGAAGCGAGCAGATAATATTTTCTGTTATAAAATCATGAAAACTGAAGATCATTTCGTAAAGAATACGAAATGAAAAATCATATTACGGGCGTCTAAGCTACAAGCCAACTTACCGGTCACTGCACAGTGTGTGTCTGTGTTTGAAATCCAATAAATTCTCGCCGTACATAGTTGGCTGAACTGTTCGAAGCCTCAATTTCACTTTTAATATCAAAAGCAGACGCTGAGCAGATAATAGTAGAAATGTCTGCACTAACACTCAGTATAACTTCGATTCACTTTAATTATTCCGTTGTTTTGCTTGTATACACAGTAAATTGCTTAGCGTTTTCGCGCTTCAGTTAATACGATAGTTTATCTTGGGTGAACGTTTGTTTTGGCATACTAATTGGACGGAAATTGGGCCCTAGTTACGTGTGCCATCATCGTTTCACACGTAGGAAATAGTTTGTTAGCTCAGGTAACGTTATTTTCGTTGCTGAAGCTGTTGTGTACTGTGTTGCTGTCTTCATATTTATTTAGATGGGCTCTGGTTATCATTCTGACACTACCCTTGCTTTTAAACTGTACTTAAGTTGTTTTGAAAGTTCAGGAAAGCAATCCTTCCAATTTGAATCTATGAATAGAAATAGTCTAGTAACTCATTAATGTTGCCTTTTACATTGTCATCAGGAAAATTGTGGTTACAAAGTTTCAAAATGTATCTACAGAATTCTATTTTCGGCTTAAATAAGGTATAATACAATCGTTACCCGTTAACTATGTATATCTACATACATATTAAAGGGGAACCAAAATTTCGGCAAATGTATTCCAAAGAAATCGTTGCTTTAATTAAATCGCCCACAGAGGACGAATGAGCATTTCTTGAATGCCAAAGAGAAACTTGACACCACACGTTGCTTGACTAAACTAACATTCATTCGTTGGCAAACCCGTTCAGAATCTAACATTTTTCAATAGAACTAATTTCATTCACTCTCTAGTGACAGTCGCGACTGTCGGTTCCAACTTTTAGTTACGACCATTCGTCTACTTCGCTTGGGACCCAACTGCGGGTCGAACGGAATTCAAAGTATGCAAATTTTCCGATTGTCAATTCCTCTCGCGTGTTTTTCATTCCCCAATATTCGTCAGCATTCCAATCGTATTCACAAATTTTTCTTCGCCTTTCGTCAACAAATTCTAACTTTCCGTTAAAATGTTCAAGTGTAGAACCCTTAGGATTCAGGGTAAAGGATAGATTCATTGCATAAAATATGTGTTCAAGGCCACATTCTTCAAGGCTTTTCTTCTTTTTAACAATACTGTTATATTTTGAAACCTGAGTTTCCTAACGCCTTATAGGTACTTTTTTTCTTTTACTTTCTTCAACTTTTTTTCTTTGACTTTCTTTTGTATAAAAAGTTGCGGGTGTTTCTTTTATCCTAACAGAGTGGTCAGGTTAGCGCACCTGTTAATATTTACACACCTTTTCGTTTAATGGACCGTTTGAAGTGTCAGAATAAATAATACCAGCCAATTTGGGATCAGTCACGCCTTCGCCGATAGATGTGCTATGAATAATTGTAACGATTAGAAGGCTGGAGTGAGGTGTTACATTATTTCTAAATTGTCGTGTTTATCGAAAAGTTTTATATATAACAGTTTTCTATACTTTGTTCTCATAAAACGTTGTATAAACCTACGATTAAATTATGCCTTACTGACCCCAGCTTCAGTATCACCCATTATAAAAACCAGATTCTGAATATAGGCCGTTTCCATCAGTTTCAGCAGTCAGCACTATCAGAACTTTAGAAAATATGTATTTTACCAAAGTTAACATGGTCCAACTCCGCTTGTTTTGCATTTAAATCGAGTTGAGTGATAAATTTGGCGTATAGCTCGACGGGCGGACCGTTATGGTCTTTCCAACTTGCCCATGTGATAGACTAATCGATTAGGAAACTTGGTGCATTTTTCTACCAGCACCGAAACGATTTTTATTTACTTCACTTTTGAAATTGATTTAAGGAACTTCGTGTCGAGGTCTTGAAAAATAGTGTTCTGATATACTTTCATAATAGTTTTTCGCTTTCCTAGCTGGACTTACGTTTATACTGTGGTTTTACTAAGTTTCTAACTAAAACAGTTGTTCGTCTAGACGTCTATATAGCTATGATCGTTAAAGATATTCACTCGGTATAATATTATCATCAATCTAATTAAATAAATCCGACAACAAAGCAACGTCTTCTTTTTATTTGCCCGCATCTACAAAGCGTTGTATATTTTAATAATAACTACTAGGGACCTTTTTCCACTAGCTGATTTCATTAATTAAATTTACTCTGCTACTCCACACCGTCATCTCATATCTTTCCCTCAACAAAGGACAGACTACCATTATTATGTAAATTTTTACTACATATTCGCACGGAGTTTTACATTATTTTATCTTTTTAACATTTTCAATTCTAATTCTATCTGTCTGGTATTTCATTTTGAAACATTCCAGAATATTTCTTATGAAGCAAATACCATCGAGGAATGTCGAAGGATTATATTTTATGAGCGGTCATATTAACGACGGCAACTGAATTAAGAAAATATTTAGGACGAGCTTCATTTCCTATCTCGTTACACGCATACCACATTTTGAGTAGCCCATATTGAATGGAACTTTCATATTTGTACCACATGCTTGGAACGAAACCATTATATTTTGGTCGCAAAATATATTTTGTACACGTACGCATACGGGGATGTTTGTTGTTTATTAGAAAACGCTCGTGTTCCACTGATATAGATTTTTATTTCTACTGTGAAAATGTTACCTTTTACCCTCATAATTCAAAGAAGAGTACCCTTATCAAAGAACTGAATGTGAACATATTTTGTCGAAGCAAAAATTGTTTAATCATTATTTATTCACGTCATGAAGTTTTTCATTTTGTGAAGCCCAGCTTTTATTTTGGCGGGCTTTGATGAACTTTGTTTTTTGTTGTCGGCTTATTTCCAATCAATACTAAAACATCATAGCTACAATTTATTGCTGAGTTCATGTTGGCTCTAATACCTACGTGTTTGGTGAATTTTCAGCCGAGTGCTTTCTTTGAACATCAAATCAAACAAGATATTTTTTTTTATTATGTACTCTATTTTTTCACTTTTAATACTAAGTTTTCCAGTTGTGAATACTGTCCATAGTGCCATCTTTCTTGACTTCACCGCAAACTCAGTTAATGAAGCTGTGCTGTTTTCCATTTGTGACATTGTAAATAAAATAAAACCTTAAAAAGCTTTAATAACCAAAAACACCAGGACCCAAACCTGTTGTTTTTGGTTGTTAAAACTTTGAAAAAAGTTTTTCCTGCAATCCGATTCCATTTGTGAAAACAGAGATTTTTACGGTCAGCCTTCTAAATAAGAATTGGAGCAAATATATAGTCCGTTCATTTCAATTGAATGGGACGTTTTGTCGCGTCATTCAGTCTATTCCATTCAAGTACTTAAATCATAAATTGTGTTAGAATTGATCAACAATTTTGTTGAGACAGCGATGTATTTTCCATTTTATTCATAAATTCAATAAATTCATCTACCTTAAAGGAATATTCTCTATAAGTTGGTTTTGTAATAACTTTATTTGCATACAATTCCAATTTATGTTCCAAAATTACTTAAGCTGCAATAAGCTTTTTGTCTTCATTTAATACATTCAGGGCTTACCCAAAAAAAAAAACGAAATACAAGTTTGTTTTTAACAGTACACATAATTATTCATGTAATTTTTTAAATTCGCTTTTTGTATCAGTTTCTGCACACACATAGACACACACACACACATCGATAAATTATTTTAGAGTCGAATGTCGGGCCCAGCGCCAACAATTGACTTTCCGTCGGTGAGGCTTTTAAGGAACAATCGTGGGGATTAGCCCGTGCTTCACCCGCACTAAGAATGTTAATGGTTTCGTATTTACGGCTATATATACGCCGTTTCTGGGTGTGCCTTCATGGATTACCAACTTGTGTGGTGCGATTTTATCTTTCCCTCCCTAATTGCGAGTAAATCCGACGTCTCTTTTGGCTTGTCAGGCGTTTCTTTTGTTGGTAGAATAGTTTTTATCAGATTACTATTGGCTTGCCGACGGGTCTTGTCTGTTTATTGGACATACTTGTTTCTCTGAATCAGAAAGTATTTAGTAATCGTCCAGACCGTTTTGAATGTCAAACCCAGGCAAACAATATCTTCTAACCTTTTAGACCACTTTACTGATTAAATCTTTAAGTTTTAATAGGTACGTTTTCCCAATTTAAGCTTTACCTTAATTGGTTCATACCTTGATCTTATAATCCTGTCAGACCTTTGGTAACCCCTGTTACTTTAGGTATACGATTTGTAGGTACTATACACAAATGTTCTACTTACAAGTAATGTTCCCCACGTCATCTAATTTAAAACATGGTTTCACGTGTCTTTGTTTAGGATTTCGTGTATTAAGCGAACGAATTGAAATAAGCAAACATATCTGTTTACTCCCCCGGTGACAGAATTCAAGCGAGTTTATAATAGGTTACCTACATTTTGTCATATAGCAAACATGAAATATGGCGGTCGGGAAAATAAATTGGTGTTTATTTTTAGAAGTAAATTTAGAATTCGATTTTACCTACCTACATTTTCTGTTTTAAATAATAAATATTTGTTTATTAAAGAAATTTTATTTTGTATGCTTGGCATTATGTGATAAAACCATAAGCAAACCTTCCAACCAGATGTAATAACGAAATGTAACGAATTATTAAGTGTTAATAAAATTATCTCATAAGTATTCGTTTTCCATTCAAGAATTACTTATTACCGTGTAAAAAAATTCTCAAAATGGAAGTTTGGAATTCCTAGAACTACGGGGCTTGTGAATCTATCGATGCTGAAGTTACGTTGAAGTAGTCACTAGCTTACTACGCCTTCTAGTCTAGCTAGGGTCAATACCAGGGTAACCCCTTATTTAATCTTTGCCAGACGACCTAGTTCAATGGTGAAGATTTACGGACCATATATTAAGGTATAATTGTGGGACTTGTGAATCTATCGATGCTGAAGTTACGTTGAAGTAGTCACTAGCTTACTACGTCTTCTAGTCTAGCTAGGGCCAATATAAGGGTAACCCTTATTTAATCTTTGCCAGACGACCTTGTTCAGTGGTGAAGATTTACCGACCATATATTAAGGCATAATTGTAGAGTTCTCAGCTTTTTTCAATTCAAGGAGATATAGGTAAAATAAATCTGGAACTAAGAATTTCTTTCGACGTCTATGTTAACCAACCCTGGATTTATGAAGGTTTCATATGAAAGCTGTCGCTATTGTACATAAAATATGGTTCAGAATCGTTTGGTGGCTGAAAATATTGGGTGTCGATGTCGGCAGGATCAGACATATTGAGGAGTGCGTTACAACAACCACGGTCTTTTGAAAAATAGACCGCTTATGAATTATTCAGATATTGCTTTCGGCATCTAGGGTCCACCGTAAACGTAAATTGGTATCCCTTGTGGAAACCTTGTTTGGGTTAAAAAAAAAGGGTTAAAGAAAATCCAAAGAAGTTTTTGATAATCTACACAAAATATGCTTTGTCCCAGAGAAATGCAACGAGAGCGACAGTACCTACAGCGTTAATTCGAAAAAAATCTACTCTTATAAAACTTCTTGACATAGCAACGAATAAAATGGAAGCTAATTAGCATAATTACCGCAGCTCTGACATAACACATGCTGCTTACAATTCGCGGATCCAAAGGAAGGTTAACAAAGAAGAGATGTGATTATTTCATTTGCCAGGAACTTATTCCGGTAATTTATGAGGCAGATGTTCTATTGTTTGCGTTGTAGAACGTAAGCTTGTTTTGTTCTATTTTTTAGCTCAAAAACGTTGTACCTTTACAGCATCATAATGTATACTCGGTTTGTGTTTCATAAATTAACAAAACAGTTTTAGTATTTTTCCTATCGTTTTTTTAACGTAAGAGACGATATCTTTCTACATTCTTAAAGGTCTAAAAGATTAAGAGAAATTAAACATTGTTCCTGATGTGTATTCATCGTATATTTCCTTCTTTTTCCACTGAGCTCCATAAAGTACCTTAGTACAGATCGAAAAGTCACTGAAGCGGATGACTTGGCACATCAGGAGCCCATCAGAGCGAATATTTAATTCTTCGCTTGCGTTACGTTTCCTTTTTACGATGAAGTTTTCTCTTTTTCCTTTCGATTTTAATTTATTAGGTACTAGAAGATTATTGTTCAAAAACTTTAGTTCAGTTACCGCTTCTTCTTTAGTCTATCGAAGCAATTTGCAAAAGAAAATAACTGCAGTTCAAAATCGAGTACATCCCATTTTCTCCAAACCGTATCATTTATTGTTTGTAGATATTGAATGAAAAATTTAACGAATCACCCGCTTCTCTAGAGAGAACTATCGTTTTCCAATACTATAAAATTTGAACAAACTTTAGTCCGCCACGCCTCGCTCATTCAGTTAAATCTTTTGTTCCTTTGTTGGTCGATAGCATATTTCACTTAACTTAATTTCTTAAGTACCCTCTATATGGTTTCCAATTTCTTCGCAGATGTTTATTATGATAAAGCTTCAACAGCTATTTATTTTATTTTCCTCGTGCTGGTTTCGTCTCCTTTGTTATGTTTTGTATCGCACAATATTGCATTCTATTTTTGCTGTCTTAAATTAAATGCATTCGAATTGCCAATTGGTGAAATTTCGATATCAACACTACCCTTTTAACAAGAAATTCTAATCAAATCAACTTACATTTCGGACGGAATAGGAATTTCAAAAATATCTATTCGTCCAAAAAAAGATTCGTATATGTATTTATATAGAGATGTTTCTATCTAATCGAAAATAATCCTCACGATTTCAGTTCTGGAAATTGAAATAGGGAGACCTAGACACAGTTTTAATCAAACTTGATGAAGCAGTGCGTAATTTTGATGCTTCGTTTATTAAGTTTCTACTATCACGGTCATGACGTTGTCATGACGTTCTTATGTTATTATTCACTTATGAGATTCATTTATCTTTTTTATCAATCATGGCTTATTTATCCTCACATTATTTTTGTTTATAAAACTACATTCTAGTTTCATTAGATTTAGGATATCATATAGTAAAATTGCAACGTCACCATCGTCCATCTTTGAGGTTTCCGGGTAGCACGGTGAATGCTTGATATCCCAAGTATGCATATTTAAAATAACTCTATCGTCACCGGCATGAACTATCCTAGATAGGATGATAGTTATATTTCCTGGGAAGGTGTGAATATTGTTGGTATTCAGATAAATTACTATGAATTGCATTAACTACAAGAAACCTGGGCGCCGGAAAGTAGATTAAAGTCTCATGTTATTGCTGAACATTCACCGATCTTTATCTTCCAGTCACCTTTAAAGTCATAAAAAGCTTTCATATGACACAATCAAAAGCTACAGGCCACATAGATAAAGTATAATACAGTATTCATATGACCCATTATATCGATACTGCATCTCATTCATAACTTGCCTTGTCCAAGCGCCTTAACAGCTTGCTTTAGTGGTTTATAAACCCAAATATTACAGGTACTAATTCCTTTTGACGCTGTCAGCTGATTTTACAAGCTGGCAAATCATTATAGCTCACTGAATGAAATACTTTTAATAATGAAATTCCTCTAGGCGCCCCATTTTGTTAGGCAGCTTGGCTACGTGCCATTCCGTCAGTTTTGGCCCAGTCTCCCGTTCCCTAGGAAATTAAACTGCAAAAACTAGCTTGTCAGGAATATATTGCGTCTGCTACATTATCAAGTGTTGAAGCGTCGACGGCATAGCCAAGTGGTTTCCGTAAAAATAAAAGATGGACTAGATCCAAGTTACGAGATATGATCTTAAATATGTACTTTTTGCTCGTTACCTAGCTTACGAGATTTCTCTAAATTAAGTAACAGGAATTTGCTAACTTTTTATGCTAGGAATCTTAAAGTTTAAAGTAAAATTATTTAAAACCCAAAGAAGTGGGTAATTTAAATTTAACACGTGGGTGATGATAAACTCATTTCGATTGGAAATGTTAAACAATGTTTGTTAGGTAGGCAACCATTTGCTTACTCTTGTTACATTGTTAAATTGTTACCAGTAGGAGCTTATTTAACCACAAAATGTTGTTTAACAACAGCAAGGTGAGTACATATCTACTTTGATAAAATTACCCTGAATAATGTAATTCGGTTCTACAAAATTCGAAATGTTGCTGCTTTATTGAGGTGAATACTGAGCCAATAAGAGCGCAGGTGCGGTTCGTCGAATTGGCTTCCACCGTAATTATTTTTAAGAGCAGCGGTAGCCCAGTGGTAACGACCGGCGGACGCGACTTACAGAGTTGTAAGTCGTAGGTTCGAACCCAGACAGGTGCTCTGTGTAACTTATATCATCACCAATGCTCTCAAAACGATAAAGGAAAATATCGTGAGGAAACCGGCATGTACTGTATTTATTTAACACTAGCAGCGCCCGCGGTTTCACCCACATAAGTGTCCGTGGTGATGCCGTGGGAATATCGGGATACAAACTATCCTATGTCCTTTGCCGGGACTCAAACTATCTCTATACCAAATTTCATCTAAATCGGTTCATCGGTATAAGCGTGAAGAGGTAACAAACAGACAGACACACTTTCGCATTTATAATATTAGTATGGAAAATGATGATTACCGCAATACTCTTTTCGTTGAATATTGCTGAATGCCACGTAATTCTGATAGTGAGAACTACTTAATGTTACCACAGAACCGAGACCTCATAGCAATATTTCAGTACCTTTAAGTTATTATAATTTCTATTAGTTTAAAACAAGGATAATATTTTGAATCCGTAGTATTGTTTACTTTACAGCCCATTATTGGAGTGTTAATGGAAGACCTTTATAATTAAATCTAAAGTGAAAGGAAGTTGTTCTGTATTCAATTTAAATAAGTACTTTAGGTGTACCTTGCAGGAAGGAAAAGAAATGATGGATGGAATCTGTTGAAGATGATATAGCTATAAAATAATGTGTAAAGGTAAAAGGTGTGTGTGGGTAGGTAATGAATGAGATGAGGGCTGATAAGAGTTACCATACGGAAGAATATAATAAGCTGCTCTGACAGACGTATTGGCATAAGGCTGAACGATGATGATCGTGCTGCAATTTGAAGAAAGTCACAATAATCGAGAGCAGCGGTAGCCCAGTGGTAACGGCCGCGACTTACAGAGTTGTAAGTTGTAGGTTCAAACCAAGACAGGTGCTTCACTTTGTGTAAGTTATATCATCACCACTGCTCTCAAACGATGAAGGAAAATATCGTGAGGAAACAGGCATTTCCCAGAACCAAAAATTCGAAGACATGTGATATCTACCAACCCGCACTGGTGGCCCGCTTTCGTCTGTGTCCCAGCAGTTGGAACATTATAGGCTGATTATGTCTCAATAATCTGTCCATAGATATTTGTCTTGCGGTATTGAGGTATTGTGTCGGTCTTCCGTGACAACAGCTTCGAATGTTAAAACTGACAATGACTGATGTCTCACGAAAGATCTACGCTAAATAAGAAAACGTCCCGTACTGAACTCATTTGTCTTATTTTCAAGAATGCTTAGTGCTCTAATTAATGCTAACGTATTGAAAGCAAAACAAATTTGCTGGGTGAAACCTACATATTGTACCTAATTAAGTTTTGTTATACTGTATTTACGCACAACGCTGTAATTAGATATTTTATCTTGCTTGAATTTATGTTATACGATAATAATTGAAGTTTATTGTGTCATCATCTGCCTCGCATTTTCCCAACTATGTTGGGGTCGGCTTCCAGTCTAACCAGATGCAGCTGAGTATCAATTAAAGTTAATTGTGTATGTTAAGAATATAAGTTAATTGTTTATTCTAAATGTATCTTTAATCTTTAAAAACTTATATAAAGAGCTACAGAGATTTAAGTTGTTTTTACTTAAATCTCTGTAGCTCTTTATATAACTTTTTCGTTAATGTCGATAAAATATTCTTAATCAAATTTAGTTACTTAAGTGTTTTCCCTTTGATTCTCATTTCCCCATCAGACTCAACTCCAATTTGTTTAATTGGCTTCGCTGAACAAAGTAACGGACCTACCGAAATGAATTTGCACTGGTTTGAAAAAAAAATCGGGAACAAAGCTACCGTAGCAACGCGTCCTGTTGTCGACCAGAATTTGTATGAGCATTTTGTTTCAGTATTCGTGCTGCATGTCCAACAGAAAATAAACCTGTGAGTTTTATGCGAAACGTTTTGTTTTAAAGTAAATAAAATACAAAATACTTTAATTGATATGTAGAAACCCTACATATAATGTATCGCTTAACAAAAAAAAAAACCAGTGGTATTCCAGGAGTGCCGACAGAAGTGAAAACGTGAAAAAGCATAGTAATTTTATAAATATGTTTGAATGTCATTCGTCTCAAAGAAAATTTACCGCGCGTCGATGTCTTTATAATGGCCAAAACTTAAAACAGAGGTGTCGGTTACGGTAACAGTGCCCCGAGTTCAATGGTTTTTTCCCATCTCAAGAAATGCCCAACGCACCTAAAGAAGTTTTCACTTCAACAATTGCGTGACAGATAATAGTAAAATACACCAATACTTATTGTTGTATAAGCCATAAATCATGCATACAAATAATCTCGAAATCAGCTGTTATATTCCGTCAATATTTCGCGGTTCTCTCTGTATATCTGACGTATTTAAAATTGTCTGTGCGCCAAGTTAAACACGGACCGATTCACATTTTGGCGCGAAGCGATAAAGTCGATAGTTTTGGGTGCAATGCGGCTGCCAGATTGGGAGTGTTCTTTTTTCAATTCACTGCATTCTTTCACCGAAAATAATGGGAAATTCGGAATTCATAGACAGTGTTGAATTGTTTTAAGCTTTCTGAACGAAATTTACCGCCTCAAGAGTAGAAGAATAATTTCGAAATTGTCTATAGAAGCAGAATTAAGTTTCATAACATACCCCACGGACCCACTGCATTCACATGAGAAAAGGTAGGATGAAATTTTCTGGAAACATGAAAATCTTTCCATGCATAAAATGTCCATAAAAGACTAAACGTCGCAATGTTATCTAAACAGAAACTCCTTTTGGCTACCGTCGGTTCTATTCATCATACAAAAGTTGCAAAATTCATGAAACGTAAAACACTTATCATTTGGACAAGGTAATATTTTATCTTATGCGACACAGCTACATTTGAGCCAGCATCATTCTTGCTTAGAAAGAGGTCTTACGCTGTTGGTGCCTTATTTTTAGTTTCTTGGATTTACAAACTTCCCGAAGTAATTTTACAAAGTGGAAGTTAAATTTACGGGGCTTCAGTTGAATCTTTTAGCCGAGTCTAGATGTGTGTAATGTATCGTGGAATGTAACGTGAATTCTGCGTATGAACACAACAAGCATTACAAGTAACGCTCGGGCTGGCGCTCGCGCTGATCCGTCAGCTGTCGGTTTTAGCGCGACATAAAAGCTTTTGCAGTCGAACACATACAGGATTCACGTTGAGTTTGTATACCGTCCACACTGCGCATTATACATTACACACGTTTGGGCCCGGCTTTAGGTACATAATATTCAAATTCTTATTTTTCTTATCTGCAAAGTGGTTTCGCTACCAACTTTTATTTTTAACTTCTCCTCTTAAAATTATTTCAATTTTGTAGAAAGTTGCATCATCTCAACTTTGTGTTTCATTAACAGAAGCCTTGAATTACGAAATTGTTTCAACAAAACTGTACCATCGTCTGACCTAAAGTTATATTATAGTTTCCATGTAAAATAGAACAAACTACTCTACAACGTATTCAGTTTCCAACTATAATAAGTTTATAAAATACCTTTCTACTTCCTCTTTTCTAATAGCTATTTTGTATTCCGTTCACGTTACCGTGGTATGCCACAGCTTACCGTTGAAATTCGATGTCGATTCGATTACTCGTTTCCCGAATACACGAAAAATCTTGACATATTATATTCACGGCAGCTCTAAGTTCTTCGGAGGTGTTCGTGCGACAAATAGAAATGTGAGAACTCCTTTCATCCGTGGCGTGACACCCCCGTCTCAAAGCCGCTTTGACTATAAAATATTTCTTATTGTGCCTACGTTTTACTTTAGTACAAATCTGAGGATGTCAGCCTTTGTGATTTACTCTGTCGAGCGAAAAAGGCAAGTGTTGCGATGGTTGATATAACCAAAAGGAAGCTTCATTTTATATTCTACAATTTGAAAAGAAAAAACGAATATTGGCTCAGCGATTCTTCCCTCCCCAAACCCTCCATTTATTGTGGCGTTAGACATAATATGTCGCATTTTAATGATAAAGAAACAATTTTGTAGAAAGTTTGTTGTAGGCAGGTAAGTATATCTAAATACGCCTCACAAAGCTTTTGTTATGTTCAAATATTTCTCTGAGAGAGATGAATGCTTACAACTTAGGTTTGCATTTACCTTGCAGCAGCCAAATAGCCCGCTGTTATTTTAAACAAATCATTCTTCCGAGGTTCTACTTCAAATTCGGACGCAGTTCGAAAATTGGCTCCCAACTACGTTTCGGTTGGGGCTTTAATGAAAATAAATGAAGGCATTTTCCCAACAAATCGATGTTCTCAAAGTACCCACAAACATTTTGCTCTATTTACGTGGCAACGCAAATAGATTTTGTGACCGGACCCACCAGTTCGCTGAAAGCTCTCTTTCTGATGCTCTTTATTGCTTCCGATGTCAAATGATTGCTCTGGTTTCATTTTAGGATTATTACGTGAGTGTTTGCACATTCTAGGAAATCATCCAATGTCAAATTAGCACGTAGCCACAACAAAGATCCTAGCAGCTATGCTCTAAAGTTCTCTACAATTAATCTATTATGCTTATCGCGAACACCAAGGACTTGATTGTATTATTCGCAAATCCTGATCGGAGAAATAATTAGATGTGTTTATATGGAAATTACTGGCATACAAAGCTCTTTGCACGAGATCAACAATAACTTTGTATTTACATTTTGAAATGAGATTCTCGCTCCGTTAGCAAACATTTTATTATGAAAACAAAATGAAACATGGAAGTAAGGCGTTGTTTTCAATTTCTAACTTTACCGAATTGTGGTTCGAGACTAGAATCAGAGATGCATT
Source organism: Oligia latruncula (assembly GCA_948474745.1). NCBI lineage: Eukaryota > Metazoa > Arthropoda > Insecta > Lepidoptera > Noctuidae > Oligia > Oligia latruncula. Next base: position 5,169,784 of record OX419693.1, on the reverse strand, counting down.
GATTTATTTTAATTTCACGGTCCGAATACAAAAAGCCGTGTGTAGCGGCGCAACACGAACTCCCGACGTCAGTACCACAAGTTATATGCGCGCCTAGAATATTGTATGAGAATGGAAAACATTTTTCTGCCATTTCAAAACATCTCGGTTCTAATATTTCTAAGCTCTAACATTAGGCACTTTCACAAATACCTCAATTGACTTCAGGCGTTTCTGCGATATCAAGTCACATTCAAGTTACGCAACATAGGTTTGTAATTAGTTGTGTTATGTTGTCAGGAATGTTCTTATTAATTTTCTTAACATGAGTTGTCGTTGTTTCAAATCTCCTTTGCTTCAGATATATCCAATCTAGTTTAGGCTTTTGACTACCTATATGTTGCGTATTTCCATCGTCATTGTGCTAAAATTTGTCTATCTACTTCATTATAACAAAAGAAAAGTAAACTTCCAACAATCAAGTATAACGCTAAATACGTGTATAAATATAGAAGAAAAACTCTCTCACGAGACCTTCATACTTGAAGATTCCCCAATAACCTTGTCCTTTATTCGTCTTAAAAATACCAAGTCCCACTCTCTAAACGTTACATCCATAAAAATTGAAGAGGCTCATGACGCGAGTAAAGGTTTTCATAAAGAAAAAGAAACGTGCCGATTTCCGGCGACGGTAACTTTTGACAGCTGTTGTTGATATGGGATTGGGCTACTGGGCATGACACGCACGGAAATTGGATGATCATAAATATTCAACCCTTCATTTAATAGTAGATAATAGGCGGACATGTGGGTGACATAGGACATCATGAGGCTCAATATTTAAGTGAATTCGGGGAAAGAATCCCGAATTTTCGGTCCTTCGTAAACATTGCGGTTAGAGTGATCTTGCTCCAATTGGAAAGGGTTCTATTGTGTCTGGGTCTTTTGCAAATGATTTATTTGTTAAATAATTATGATGAATAAGGCGAATAACTTATCCAAGAAGACCTACCCAACTAAAAATGTTGTTACTTTTGAAAGAAATCTCTTCCAATGCATAACAATTTATTATATACCGGGAAGAAAATTAATCATTCAAAAGACGTTTAACTTCTCATTAGACTTAAAACTTTTGTTATAAATTATTCATTCAATTAATAACCGTAGTATAACGGTACACCTTCATTTGACAGGAATCTATAAAACTGATTTAAAGTTTGACATTTTAATAATTTTCAGGATTTAATGAGGTAGATTTAACTCTGACAATGCCGTGGTCATAAGTTTTTAACCATTTTTATTTCGTTCGACCATCTTCGGAGGTGTGATGAAACTGTAATTGGTTTTCCATTAGGCATTTCTTAGTAACAGCCCGAATTCAGAATTTGTGCCAGTTTAAAGGCAATAGGCTCGCTCCCTATTACATGGGTCTTAAACATAACAGGTGAAATGTGGGTGTACTACAAGTACACCTTTACCTAACCCTTCAGGGAAAGAGGCACGATGCTATGTTTTGTTATGTGTTTCCTTCCGTAGCTGCACTGATCTTCATTAATGTAGTTCTTGATGTAGCTACACTGCTCTTAATTCATGTAGTTCCTGATGTAGCTTCAATGGTCTTCATTAATGTAGTTTTTGATGTAGCTACACTGGTCTTCATTAATGTAGTTTTTGATGTAGCTACACTGGTCTTCATTAATGTAGTTTTTGATGTAGCTACACTGGTCGTCATTAATGTAGTTTTTGATGTAGCTACACTAATCTTCATTAATGTAGTTTTTGATGTAGCTACACTGGTCTTCATTAATGTAGTTTTTGATGTAGCTACACTGGTCTTCATTAATGTAGTTTTTGATGTAGCTACACTAATCTTCATTAATGTAGTTTTTGATGTAGCTACACTGGTCTTCATTAATGTAGTTCCTGATGTAGCTTCACCGGTCTTCATTAATGTAGTTTTTGATGTAGTTACACTGGTCTTCATTAATGTAGTTCTTGATGTAGCTACACTGGTCTTCATTAATGTAGTTTTTGATGTAGCTACACTGGTCTTCATTAATGTAGTTCTTGATGTAGCTACACTGGTCTTCATTAATGTAGTTTTTGATGTAGCTACACTGGTCTTCATTAATGTAGTTCCTGATGTAGCTTCACTGGTCTTCATTAATGTAGTTCCTGATGTAGCTACACTAATCTTCATTAATGTAGTTCCTGATGTAGATTCACTGGTCTTCATTAATGTAGTTCCTGATGTAGCTTCACTGGTCTTCATTAATGTAGTTCTTGATGTAGCTTCACTGGTCTTCATGAATGTAGTTTTTGATGTAGCTTCACTGGTCTTTATTAATGTAGTTCCTGATGTAGCTTCACTGGTCTTCATTTATGTAGTTTTTGATGTAGCTTCACTGGTCTTCATTAATGTAGTTCCTGATGTAGCTTCACTGGTCTTCATTAATGTAGTTCTTGATGTAGCTTCACTGGTTTCATTAATGTAGTTCCTGATGTAGCTTCACTGGTCTTCATTAATGTAGTTCTTGATGTAGCTTCACTGGTCTTCATGAATGTAGTTTTTGATGTAGCTTCACTGGTCTTTATTAATGTAGTTTTTGATGTAGCTTCACTGGTCTTTATTAATGTAGTTCTTGATGAAGCTTCATTAGTCTTCGTTAAACACAACGATCTTAGAAACTGTATACTTTTCCAAGGAAAATTACACCACGTTACAATTGATCGTCTTACGTTAATCTTAGTCTTTCTCAACACTTTTCCTCTCCATTATTTGCAATAATAAATTATTTTTATTTAAGCGCTCTTAAACCTTCTCCGGCGATATATTACCGACATAAAACGAGACTTCCGAGTTATTTATCGATCTCGTACGGCATCGTTTGGCTTAATTAATATTTGTATTAATTTATTATGTCGTTGTTGCAGGTAATTCAGATAATGATCAGCTTAGAGAGTTGCAGGTTTGAACCAATTTTGTAAGTACATCACTACTGTTTATTAGTTTTGAATTCTACGAGAAGGTGAAATTTTATGAAAAATTTGAAAATGAAAACAGTCTCCACGAAATTATCTACATACCTACTTATGACCAAACTTCATCATCAGCATACAGCGGTACAAATTACCAAACTTAAGTTAGCAAATATATGTCAGTAAACATCCAATTGTTTTAGACTTAAAGATAAGGAATCAATGGTGATTTATGTGTTTCGTTATTGTGGATCGCCAGTCGATCGCTCTTTCGGAAACTCCCATCATTATCTCAGCTTGAGTGTACGACTTTGAAGGCCTTTATACAACTTAGTCAATAAATCTAGTTTGGCAATTTCCATAGAATTATTATTCATTGCGACCTAGTATCATGGAACTTGCTCAATTCGAGGCCGGAACTTTTGTACTTTGGTCTCGTTTAGGTACAGTCTTGTTTAGGTCCAAGTTTGAGCTCAATAGATTCGTCCCTGGACCTTTTACAATTAACACGCCCAAGTGTACCTAATGAAGAACTTTATTCATCTTTTGTACTTTACGGGTAGCATTCCGCAAAATTCCATTTAAAAGAGACAACAAAACTAAAAATTGTTGAGTTTGTTCCTTTGTTCGTTTGAGTGAAATGGAACATTAATATCCGTTCAATGAAATCGGCTCACACTTATTTGTATATCACAGGAATGACGGAATTAATCAACCCATAGAAAAGCTTCATGCCGCCGGCTATGAATGTAGGTACTGCAACGACAAAAAAATCTCTGTCGATTTTGTATTTTTTTTACAATCAACTCTTTGTGTACTAGAGCATAAATGAATTTTGTCTACGGTATTTAATCCATATCGTTTTAAATTAAAATTGTACTTTCAATGCGGTTACTGCTTTCGGATTTGTGGAAAAGAAAATATAGCGGTGAAAGTGATAAAGCGCTTTCAATATTAACCGTTTTGCAGCCCGCATCTGTGCTTTTCGTTTTGTCTGAGGGATTTCTCAATTTGAATTGTTTGTTGATTATTTTTGACTTCCAGCTATTTGCTATAATGTTTTACGACTGTTTTAATATTTTGATTCAGTCTTGCGTTTTTTTGCACATTGCACTTTTCCTCATATTGGGATATACTTTCTCCATAGTAATGAAAATAGCTTAGGTGCTCGATCGTAATACTTTTCATCTCGAAAGACATAACTTTGTTACATGTTTTGAACACGTTGTATCTAAGTGAAAGTTGGGAACAAACGTGATATCATGGAGGCGGAATGTTGAAGCACCCTCGAGGTAGCGGCGAACACTCAAATTACATTGTTGCCAACATGCCTTTAAAGGCCTCGTTATATTAGCAATTTTTTTCCATGCTTGTGGCTTAAAGAAAGGTTTTGAGATGAAACCAACGACGCTATTAAAATGTTATTATGATTTTGTGTGGTATTTGGCCGAAATCATTATGTTCGGAATTTATTATGAGCAAAGTCAGTATTACGAAATACTAGACCACTTTGTCTGCGACTTCGTCCGCATGGATTTCGTACTTTACCCCTATGATCTTTAACACCACCTGTGCCCCCTTTAAAGGGTAGTTGTGGAAAGTGAATAAACTTCAACTAAACAGGGTTCTATTTGTAATGAGCTCGATTAAAATGAGTATTTTTTTTACTACTATCATTCACTGGTTATAATTATCAAAATAAGCGTAAATTTTATCGCGATTCCTTTCCATTTCTTTGTCTCAACTTTCTTTCAATTTATACACTAAACAAAGTTCGTAGCGCCTCTGTTCTTATCATTTCTTCTAAAGTGATTTAAGAAAGTAAAATTGTGCCGCGAGGTTGACATTTTAAGGCTCTGAAGGTAACAGTGAATGAGAGAGGAACCGTGTCCAAGATCAAGTGCCTAGAAACTAGATTTTATATGAAATCGCTTTAATTTTTCACCTGGATCAGAAAGAAGTACTTAGCAGATAAAACATATTTTTTTCTAGAAATGTTACGACACCGCTTTGAGTCCTAATTTTTCGAAAAAATTAACTTCCCCACGCGTTATGTCATAAGTTTTCACTACTTAAATACCTATTGAATTGCGTCTCGCATAAAAAAAGGTCTTCATGTTACATTATACGTAGATCCACCAAAATATCCCCAAAAATCACCTTCCCTTAAAAATCCCTAAACACCATTCAACCTTACGACTATAAAAGAAATAAATACCCCACAATGCTTATTATTATTACCATCTAAGAACACTGTCATACCGGTATACATAATATTACACAGGATTACAAGCTCTGCGGGATTACCCTGGAAGTAATTACTTGGACAGTTCGCCCGCTTGGCGTGGACACGGCAGGCGTTTGCAGCTGAAATTAGTTAAAATTAAGGACAGGAGGGGAGCGAAATTTTTCCACAGGGGTTACACGCGCCACGGCGTTGGATGTGACGCTTTTGTTCCGTTTAGTTTTGTACTCGTTTACGCTTTGTTTACGTTTTCAAATGTTTTTGTTTAGTCCATTTTTACGAAAATGAAGGTGGTGAGGGCTTTCTACTTTTTTCGCTCGTGTATCTACAGTTGCAAAACTTAAATCTAAGTCTCTATTGTTTTATTCTTTAAGATGACACCATTCTGCTTGTCTGGCAACGAGATTTATTATCGCCTTAAATTTATGAATTCCTGAGTCAATATCGATAATTCATTTTGCCCAGTCATTTTTAGTATCCCCTTGGTTTTAATACAATTTTCCCGGAGCTCGATCATGTCAATATTAGTAATTAACTTGAAGTGACACGTAACACTAATATGTTCAAAGTTCGTCGCGAGCTGGGAGAGATTTGATTAGCCGGACGAAGACCCCGACAGAATTCGATTAACTCAGACAGTGCCGACTAAAGTTTGGACCTTCATAAATCGGTTACCCACTGGAACAGTTCGTAGCCGAACTCTAAGGCATTCATAAAAACTTGTCCGTAACATTAGGCGTGAAATATACAATATTCCTGTTAATTTCGACCTTTACAATGATTTCCTATCTGGGGGTGAACGTGGAAACTTTGTAGACATTTAGCTTCAAAACTCGGTTTGTACAGCATCGTCAACTTTATGAACAGGAATTCATGGTTTGGCCTTTACAGTACAACGGATGTTCCCGTATTAAAAGTTTTGATGAAACTACGGAAGTGGTCTGCACACAGTAGTAGGCTGTAGGTACGCCTTTCTCTGTTTAAATGAACTTGTAGATCATATTATAATATTCTTTATTGATGCATTAACCTTTTTTGTTATTTGTAATAATAACTAACTAAATAAATACTTAATACTTATTTATGACATTTAGTCACTATTTGTGAAATGTATGTATGTACAATGCCTGAAATAAAATGATTTATTTATTAATGACTACTCCTATAAAGCGAATCAAAGATTTCTTCAACATCCTGAAAGTCAAAATTAATTCCATTTATTTCTGATATTAAGAGGAAATGCGGGTGTTCGTTTCTCAGAAGAAACGCTCTCGCCTGTTTTCTTTCTGGTTAATGACCATAAAGCAATGATTTTTTACAGAATATACATCCCACCAAAACATTTTCACGTAAAATGTTGCCAAGACGAGACCACATTATGGCTCGCACTGTCAAAATGTTATCAGATCTCATGTAGAGCCAAGCTTGTAACTCTGCGCGCCCTAACTCTACAAGCCCTAACTTCACAAACTCTACAGTTATACACCTTAGTCAACATATGAGGCTTGGGCGTTTCGTCCAATATTGGAGGAGGAAATAGGCGAGAGCCAAACGACTTTTTACTTAGGCTTTTTCAAAAGTCTCTCCGACCGCATTTCCTCTCAAGGGGATTGCAGGACCTAAACGCAAAAAACGCAAGTAAAAGTATATGATCGATTACAGTAAACAAAATCAGAAAAATACATATAATAATATGATATTCTTCAGGATATATGCTAGGTAGATAGTGTGTTGAAAACATAATACAACTAATTTGATACGATAGAAAAAAAATCATGGATACCTCTAAAAACTTCCATTTTACAATAAGAACCATGCCAATATACATATAATCATGTTGTTTTTTTGTCAGATTATTTTACAAGCAACTTACTAAAGCACTAGTGTTTTAATTTTTTAGTCCAAACAATAGATTTTTTGTAAATAGATAATTGCTTCATATTTTGCAATAAATTACCAGCGTTGTGTCATCGCGCTTCTCTTTCTTTTCTATGCAATCCGACAGTGACCGCGCTTTAGGTCATGTAGTCCCCTTAATTTGTGCCTTAAGACAACATTTCAGGCCAGTTTTTCTGAAACCATTAATTTTTTATTGTAATGTTAGTACCTACCTAGTCAAGGACTTTTTGGCTTAGTCCAAGTTAAATGAAATGGAGTTTTCTTTGTTACACACTGAAATGAAATTTATTTAATAAAAATATTCCTTGGGTACCTACTAAAGTTAAATGTTGTAATGCTTATAAATATTGGTCTCGAAAATGTTACTACAACGTAAATGAATGTTTCTACAAGTTCATTCTTAGTGTAAATAGTAGAATATTACTATATTAACAAAGAACTACAATTAGTTCAAATTGTGAGATTATTAACTACCTATTATTTGCTATACTTACCAAGGGCATATATTATATCTCATACTTGAAACCTCCTATCTTACTTGCATATAGGCTGACAATCTGCAAATCCATTTACTTTTAGGCAGTTTAAAAATCGATTATAGAGTTGTCTCTCCATCAAAACTTTCTGCTTCGTAGTTAAGCCTTCATTTTTTTTTATTTATCGATTGACAATAGAGCATACTCTTTTATGTGGACGCAAACAGCTGTGTAGTTATTAATGTTCTATTGGTATTTCATCTTTATTTTATTGCCTTTATATCAATTCAAATTAACGTTGACGCAGCATGACTTCTTCATCTCTATCAGTCATATCAGTATTCATCCCATAGATATAGATACACCTAGATAACGCAAGAGCAACTACTTCGCGTGCCAAAAATCGCACCAGCTTACGATAAAGAATCATAAGCCGCCACTTTCGCGCTCAGTCCTGTGTACTGCTGGCTGAGTGAGCGTGAGCGAGAGCGCGAGCTTTTGACGTCATAGTAGGTAGTCAAAAAATGGCACGCTTGGTTTTCATACAGTTCGTGATACTTGCGTTATACAGGTCTATCTATATCTGTGATTCATCCTCTTTTCGCCGTACGGCATGTTTTATGCAATCTAACCATTTTCTTTGTTTCTTTGGTCTTCTCCTACTATACTTCGGTATTTGTCTAATAATTATCACACTATATAGCATTAGTCATTAGCCTACTCGTATTTTAGATATCTATATGTTGTAAATCACTTTAATTTTTTACTAAGTACAACCTCATTTGTTAAGTCTCCTATCTACATTTTTTGATCTCATATACCTACACCTACATTATGATTGCTTATTATAATTAACACTATAAATACCTTTTTAACCTTCGACCTGCTATTCAAAGGCCATTGTTAAGGTCGACCAACAATCTCATTCGTGCATCACAATATAAATAGATATCGAGTCTTAAACTCAGGAATTTATTAAGCGTTACCTATATCCTCCCCTAAATCTATTTCATCGTCCATTTTATGGCCGTTCTTTTGCATAAGCACCCTATAAAATTATGCTGCTCAAATTTTTGTAACAAACTTCGATATGAACTTTTTCACAATAAAATATTGCTTGGAGACAGTGGATACCATTTTCCTCTTGCGGGATGAAATGGGATGATATTAAATACACTCTCAGCTCTCATAGTAAGCGTGACGAAGACTTTTGCGAAGGACTGCTATTATACGCCAATTTGTGGAGGACAGATAATGATGAACGATTGATACTTATGAGATTGCCCTGCTGGTTTAACGTACACATATTGTAGGAACATACGAATGAAGGCAATTACGCATATCGCTCTTACAGGTCAGGCCAGGCTCAATTCACTTCACAAATAGATTACACGTCATAATCCTAAAATTGATCAGCCCAAAAGGCACTTCATTCAATACGGTTTCTGCATTCAGAAACGTAACGTTGTCTGAAATGCCTCTGAATATCTCATCTCATCTTCACCATCGTATACCACCCACACTATTCTCAGATTAAACAGATGACTGTAGAACTAGAAGTCTCAATACATCATTGCTCTACTTAAATTTCAAAGAAAGGAAAATGGTCTTCTACACTTTATTGAAATCGTATTACCTTCACATATCGAACCGTATTTCTTAACACATTTATCTTGAAAAGATAGTCCATATTTCTCAACGAAATCGTTTCAACACTCGATAACAGTTTCATACTCAGTATCGATCATTTTCCGATACAGGAACGGAGGCATTAAGATGTTCTAAACCTTTCTATTTTTCAACGACGCCCGTTTCAAATGGTTTATATTTCAAGTAGAATATACAATTATTCTTCGGTAAACTCGTGTGGAGAAAATATTTATCTCAGACACCTCATGTTTTACGGGACAATAAATCCCTAGAGCAAGAAGAGTAGAAATGGTTTTTAAACTTGAAATAATGTAAAACATACATAAGTCATAAGCACACGATGTAACTGACATGTCTAGAGGGTAAAAGTTCTTTAAAATGGAAAATATAAAGCACAATTCCCTGCCTTGCATAAAAAAACAACCATTGTTCAGTATCTTCAAACACTGTATTATTTTACATCGACAATGACTTCGTTACGTTAAAGCAAGTGATACATTGTATCAAATTAACTTAATAAAATAAATCTTGTAGTCTAAATATTTAACAGAATTTGTTATTGAAATTAAAGAGTACCTATCATTATATATGAAATCTTCTCAATATTTTCACCTCACGAAATATCGCATGCCTATGGGCTATAAAAGCGTCGACCACAACATAAATGGCACTTAGATAAGAGCAAACGACACTTACGCTGCATTTCAACGCTTAATACTTTCCATATCAATTGTTAGTGAAAATACTCTCCATTTGATATAGATATGGAATTCTTATAAAAAAATTTGACAGTGTCTATACATTTTGTATATCATAAAATCCTTTGGCATTTATTTTGTCTATTTACAAGCTCTACAAGGGCATAAAATGGTTAATTTTTTTTTTTTCAATCATCTGCCTAGCCTTTTTCCAACTATGTTGGGGTCGGCTTCCAGTCTAACTGGATGCAGCTGAATACCAGTATTTTTTACATGGAGCAACTGCCTATCTGACCTCCACAACCCAGTTACTGGATAATAAGATACCACTTGGTAAGACTAGTTGTCAGACTTTCGGGCTTCTGCCTACCCGTAACGACTGTCAAAGATCTACGAATGACAGCCGGGACCAACGGGTACGACAACGACTTTTTTCTTCAATAAAAAGTGAAAAGAGAAATATAAACAAAAAAAAATCCCTTACGTAGTAGGCACCTAAAAGCAACTTATCTCTGTATGTGATTTAACTGTATCCGATTTCCGTGAATTCTAATGCATACCTAGATCTAGTCCTCTGGTTAGGTTTGATCGCAATGAGCCTGGAAAAGCGGAGTGTGGTGGCACAGCAATCACATACTAATAAATATAAATATGGCATCTTATAATATTTGGCACAATTACCTACGGAAAGCATAAAATTGCTTAAAATAACATTCTTCGAATATGAAAATGATTCTATTATGTTTATAGGATACCAAGTAATTCACAAGGAAGTGGTTTACGCACTGACACTTTATTCCTTAAAACAAGTGAGAACCCCGCAGGGCTTCTGTCAACATGACAGTTGTCACATTCATAACCAATAGCAGCTATGGCTGCGTTCATGCACAATAACTACGTACACAACAGATTCATAAAGAAATACTTTAAAACAACCACCATAACCACCATTCTCCTTCAAAATCGATAACGAATTTATATTGCTCTTAATACGGATATTTTATTGCATTGAAAGGGATCTTTTCGACCTTCCGATTTACAAATTCACCTAGGCAAACGGTTTCCCGGACCGGTCCGTTTTCTATTGTACCGTGAACATTTTATCTTACTCTGTTCGCAGCAGCAGGTTGCCTTGTAATTTTAAACATGGTCCTACCTATCAGGCCTTCCGGAAAATCGTTACATGGGTATTTTTACTTTGAAGTGGTTTCGTTCGAATAGATTACAAAAAGGAATACATAAATGGTAGAAGACTGAAATGTTGATATAAGTAACATAATCAGCCTATAATGTTCTCACTGGCCGGGACACATGCCTCCTCTCTTTGAGAAGGAGTAAGCTGTAATCTACCACGCGGGCCCAGTGCGGGTTGGCAGATGTCACATGTCTTCGATTTTTTTGGTTCTAGGACATAACGGTTTCCTCACGATGTTTTCTTTCACCGTTTTGAGAGCAGTGGTGATGAAATGTACACAAAAGTAAAGATCCTGTCTGGGTTCGAACCCGCGACCTACAACTCGTAAGCCCGGGGCCGTTACCACTGGGCCACTGCAGTACTGAAATGTTGATAAAAAATATTTTCTATGAAAACAGAATAGTTTTGAATAAATTTTCGTAAAATATCTACATAGACCTTCATAAATCTTTTTTTTTTTACTTCCATATTCCGAATTTTTGTTCAGCTGCTGGGTTTTAGTGGTGCACATTAGTTTTGAATTCTGTGAAATGAATGATTGATGTTAGTTCGGCTTTATGGATGTAAACTTTCGGCCGAAAACTAATTTATTTTGTTGGCACCGAAATATTAATGGATTTGGATAGACATTTATATGTTTACAATAAAAGTAGAGGCCAGAAGAGAGCTTACGATTTAGCAGACCTAAGGTCCTTATATCGGTTTAGAGACCGATACAGCCAAGACTTTGTTAATTTTTCATTATCATTTCAGCCGAAAAACCCACTGCTGGACATAGGTTTCCTCCAATCATCGCCACTTCGACCGGTATTGTACTTCTCGCATCCAACGGATCACCAGGCCATCGGTGCACATTATGGGAGGCCTTCCAACGCTACGTCTTCCGGTACGTTTTCGCCACTCCAGAACCTTTCGGCCCTATTGGCCATCTGTTCTGTGGGCAATGTGCCCTACCCACTGCCACATAAGTTTGGCAATTCTTCGGGCTATGTCGGTTACCTTGGTTCTCCTACGGATAACTTCATTTCTGATTCGATTGCGTAGAGAAACTCCAAGCATAGCTCCTTGGGTGACGCTCAGCCTTCTAATGAGGCCTATTGTGAGCGACTACTGTTAATTTTTTACCGACTTCAAAAAAAAGGAGGTTATCAATTCGATACGTATGTATGTAATATTATTGGAATTGCATTATATTCACATATGACAATCTACTAAGGCTTCCAAACAAATATACAAAATTTCATAGACGTATGTATGTATGTATGTATGTATGTATGTATGTTTGTCCACGCATTTCTCAGCAACTGTTAATCGGATCGTGACCATTTTTTTTGTATTAGCTTACATTTACTTCAACTTAGGGCACAGTGCAAGTTTCATCAAAATCGGTTCAGTAATTTTCAAGATATGGACTAATACGTGTAAGTGTGACGGCACGGCGTATTGATACAAGCTACGGGTGTAGTGTCAAAGGGAAAACATCTCAAAACCTTGGTCAAATTCTAGTGCAAAAACTAAAAATTACGAAATAAAAAGTAATTTAAAAAAATTAAACCGACTTCAAAAAGAAATCAACACAAAATTATGAAATAACTTTAATTTCGGAAGTCGGTGGCAAAAAACTAAAATACAGATCCCAAGACACCGACTTCCGAAATTAAAGTTATTTCATAATTTTGAGTTGATTTCTTTTTGAAGTCGGTTTAATTTTTTTAAATTACTTTTTTTAGTTAAGTAAAATTACGATCTAAGTACAAAAGTAAGTAAAACTGACGACCCATTTCTGTTGGTTTACTTCTACGTGTAGAAAAATAGCGACCATATTTTATTCCATAACCGAGACACGGAAAACCACTTGCTCTTCTAGAATAATCCTGTTATTAAATATTGCTCAATTTCTGGTATAAAATAGAAAGAAATCATTCCCAAACCAAACTGCTGGTTTCTTAAAACAACATAAAGGCGTTTCTGAATATTGTCCTCACTGGCCAAGTTGAGTCGTTAGACACTACGAGTATTAGTTTAACTAAATTGTCTGTATAGCATTATATATTATTCTTTCCACGTAAATTATTGCGTCTATTGAATATCTCGATGTACTCTCTGAACCCCCGATAACTGACGTCATTCACGTATTGTGCGGTCTGTCAAAGGAGTCCCTCGTACGTACGGACAATAATTTAAGAGCGTCCCATTCAATTCCTCCTGTCATTGTCTGTATATAGGTCAGTTTAGCTAGTTTGATGTGTATTCACCGAAGTGTATTTTGTGGCATTTCTCTGGCTGTCTACTCTGTTTGAGTTTGGTTTTCGACACCCCTTTGTGTTTTGATGGGGGAATTTATAATAGAAATGTTTCATTACCTTCAAGTGGCCGGCTTGTCATCATCTGCTTAGCCTTTCCCCAACAGTTGGAGTCGGCTTCCAGTCTAACCGGATACTGCTAAATCCCTGACTTCCACAACCCAATTACAAGGTAACCTTTTAATGGTCATTGGGGCTAAATAGCAGGGTAGATTTCAATCGAATCTACTTGAGTAGTTTACACCAACTGAATTGAGAAAGACTTTTTTATCATTGCACAATGCACATTGCCAAGAAAAACTCCTATTTCGGTTCGGATAAATCAAAACATGCATTGAAGACTCATAATTATAATTGCATGTTTGTCCTACAAATATATGCCCAGACAACGTTACAGAACGCCACAGTCGATCACCATGTGCCAATTATCTCATGATCCATTTCCTGGAGAGATAAACCGAGATATCTAATCGAATGTCTATTACAAATACAGTGGATTACCACTTGATGTACTCCGCTTATGCAACTCAAGCCTGTATTTCATCCCCGTTGACAGGTACAGTTGTAACTATAGACGTTTCCAGAACATTACATATATACGTAGCAGCGCCTCCATCTAATGTACCGCTGTTACTTGGTAGTGATAAAGTGACTAAATTTGTTTAAGAATCTCGTGAGGGGCAGGGAAAACCAGGGCTCGGAAACCGGTTGAAATTCTTAACCGGTTACGGTCATTGAACCCAAACCGAAATGGATTTCGGTTAAGGTTTGCACTTTACCGGGTTTTACCGGTTTATGCGGGAAACCGGTTTTTCATGAATTTTGGTTTTGATAGTGGAAATTAACCGGTTAAAACCAAGTTTGAACCCCCCCCCCCCCGGCCTCCGCCACTCTCGCGAGCACGGTCTGGACGTTGCGATATCATTTAGTTAAAAAAAAATATTACGGAATTAACCGGTTAATTTGGGTGTCAAAACCGTTTGTGCTAAAGTAACCGGTAACCTTTATCATTTGGGTTTCATAAGAACAGTTCACTTGTTTAACCGTTCACGTGTTTAAGGAACGATATATTTACCGGTACTTAATCGAAATTAACCGCTCTTTTTAAACCGGTTCAGAGCCCTGGGGAAAACAACTACCGATATTTTAAACGTTTTTGTTTGACACCTAAAACCGGTAACCGGTAACGTTAGTTCCGGCCCTTCGTTGTTTTTCCTTTATGAAGTTACGGTGTTTTTTGGTAGAATCCGAACGGGGTGAAAATTGGAAGTGATATGTTTTTTACGTAACACAATGGACTTGTAATTCTTAGGTAGAAAATGCAAAAATCTTCGTCTGTTACTCCAATGCCAATCTTCATTTATGTCAAAGTTTAAAAAAAAAATATTCAAATTGTGTACTTTCGTTAATTAGAAAAGAAGCAGTTAAGCACATTTTATGCCAGCCCACATAAACCGGTTTCGTTCCGGGAATTTTTATACCCATGGAAAGGTTTGGCTTCGCTTTGGGTCTTAACTTTTCCCAACAACTAAATAACACCGCCCTTTGTGTACATGACCTTATTAAAGTTTCCTTAAGACTAATTTTCTGCCGAATTATTAAAACTTAACAAAACTTCATAATTAAAATTCCGGAGCGTCTTATGAATCTCTCGTCGTAGAAATCTTTTTAGCGATCTTTCTGTTTGAGCCCTCCTTTCCTAAGAAAACTTGTAAACAGACCTAATTATTTTCGGCTTTTTAAAGGTGCTGAGATAAGGGACACAAAATAAAATTATATTCTGCTTTGGAGAGGTTCGTGAGTAAATTGCGGATAATTATTTTCCTTAGTATAAAATTGTTGAACCCGTGTCGGATTTATCAAAGGCTCTGAAGATAGTGGCCGAAATAAGTCTGAAGGTTACTTAGAAGTTAACGAGCGATCCCATCACTAGGTACTACTTAGTACGTAGATACGTACCTACTTAGCTATACCATTAAGAATAAGTATGTAAAACAAAATTGCAAAATGCTACGTGGCTCCGATGCTTATAATGTGTAATCTACTAGTGAATAAATTTAATAGATATGTTTAGACCTAAACACGATCTCGTGCACATTAGTAATTTTAAAACTAAAACTTATCACTGCACCAAGTCTCTCGTCCAGGCACTGCTTCACTTTCAGTTATTTCCCGCCATTTTTAGTGGTGGTGATAGATAAGGCATTGTAGTGACATACTCAGATATAATCAAATACTGGATTAACAGGATTCTACAGGTAGGCACTTATTTCGCCACTTTCGTGCATCATCAATCTTCATTTATATGCTTACGTTCTTACGTTTACCCATGACCTTTTTGGACACAATTAAGATTAGAATAAGTAGGTATCTACCTACCTTTTTTTTCTATGTCATAAAAATATGCAATCACTACAAAATTACTCCATTCAATAATTTGAGTTAGTAGATACTTATCTACATAACTGAATAAAACAATTTCTCAAGTCTCTCTTTCTTATAAGCTTCATTCGCGCCTCATTGCAATGTACCAAGTCATAAATCTCCGACATAGCGCTATTAGTCACGTCATATTCTGATGTTGCCGAAAGCCCCTCCCTTCGGCAAACAAATGAGGCGTTTAGGAAGATAGAATATCTAGAAGTGATAGGTCTAAGTAACCGTGAAACGAAACCTCCTTTAAGAAACTAGGTTACCTACCTGATATTGTTATGTAAAACCGGTCTTTGAATATTTAAGTAGATAGTTGTTTGTAGAGGATAGGTTTTTCGAATAAACTTAGACTTGGTAGTGTCTGTGGAGATCTCAAAGGAACAATAATATGAGAAGATTTGTAGTGCCCACCTCTAACAATTATGGTCGAAGGTGTAGAAATTTTTTAGTCCCTACTATTTGTAATAACCTTCCAGTCGATATAAACAGTTGTATCACAAAAACCGCCTTTAAAAATAAAATACATAAGTACCTCTTTAATGTTTTTTGTCAAAGCCTCACTATAGAGAATAACTAAACATAAAATAAAAATGTCTGTTTTTTTAATTTAAGAAATAAAGAAATAGTTTTAATTACATGTAGGTATGTGAAAAAGTGGTAAAAAATTAAATATGTTAATAGTTACAAAAAAAAGGAGCTACGTCTGCCAACAAACTGTTTTGCAGTTTGGCGGAGGTAAATATAATATGTAAAAAATTGTTTCTGTGAATAAACACTTTTTCATTTTTTTTTTTTTTTTTTTTTCTTCTGCATTGAAAAAAAAACGTACGGTGCACTTAGTAAAAGTGCGAGTCGAAAAAAAAACATTTGTTTTCGTTCAACCCAAAAGCTGTAAAAAGTACGATCGCATTGGTTGAGAAAAGTTGGCGATTTGGGACACTAAATCTCTTAGATTATACTGATCGAAACTTGCAAGTTGAGCTTTACTCACAGGACAGCGAAATAAGGTATTATTTGGAATAATGTTTCTAAGACACGTAAATTCAATATGAAAGTTTTGAGATTTTATCACACACATAAATGCTAAGCTTTATCTAGTCTACATAGTTTCAAAGTTAAAGTAGATGAACCTAGAATGATAAAACAACAGTTTTCTCTCTAGGGAAAGGTTCGCCCATTTACATTTTACAAAGAACGGGAGGGATGTAATTGATAGCCCTGAAAATCAGCGATTAAGGCCTCGGTTTAAATTCATTTTCAGCGGAAAGCGAGGTGGATTTCACCGAACGCACCCGATTTCCCTGTGGGGAGCCTTTTTACAACGCGACTTTTGAACGACGAACAGTAACATTTTAACTCTGAAGTGTGCCTGCTGCGTGGCAAGATTATTTCAAGTGCCGATCTTTTCGTTTAATATTTGGTTGACTAAACTAACTTTCAGATGATTTTATTGTAAAATATATTACAAGAAATCTATATCTATACTAATAATAAAGCTAGAGAGTTTCTTTGTTTGTTTGAACGCGCTAATCTCTGGAACTACCAGTCAGATTTGAAAAAATATTTTTGCATTTGATAGCCTAATTCTTGAGGAAGGCTATAAGCTATTTATTTTATCACGCTAGGACCCTTAGGAGCCCGGAAAGAACGCTAAGCGAAAACGAAGTAAAAGCGATGCTATGCGACGGGGTAGGTCGGGGGAACAAGAAATTTCACGCGGACGAAGTCGCGGGCAGAAGCTAGTATTAAAATAAATACTTTATATTTATTTGGTTTTTAACTAAATCTACTTGTTTTCGGCCTTACATAAAACCTCGGCCTATATGCAAGCAGTTTTCTTGGCAACTACTGCCTCGTTACACACCTCTAATTATTCTCTATGAAAAAATTTAAGAAGGATAAGCTACTGACATATTATGTAGGTAAACGTAAGCAGGATTACAATTGTATTAGCCTACTAACTGCCCAACAATTGTTCCGGTAATCAGGCCATTATCTTCCTAATGATCCCTACAAAAGCGCTCAGTAACAACAACAAAAATAATACGATTTTGTTACTTTTTCTTTTCATGGCCAAAGTATATACATCTGTTTTATTCCCAATTCTATCTCTAACACAGACAATTATGTACCGCAGTCGGAACAAACAACTAAGTTACAATCGAAGTTTAACAGCTCACTCAGTAACTTGTAACGCGAAAACTTTTATCAAATAGATAGTGTCTTTGTGTATAGTGCCGATAAATTAATGATGTCTTGTAGATGTTGTGTAGTGGACTGAGCACAGGCAGTTTCACACAGCTGTTGTGTGTTGCCAGTATTGAAAACTATTTACCTTGAACTGGTCATTTTCTTCTGGTCAAAAAAGAGATTATAATATCAACCAACTCTTCATGAAATACGACTTTGTAGTACTATTTGTAGATGAAAAAAAAACGTGTGCGATCGGAAGAAGTTCCGTGCGCAATACTCGCACGCACACACATACTCGTACATATAACAAAGAGACAGAGAGTGAAAGAAAGTCGTATGGAGGGGTATAGCACTTTTTCCTAACATGAAGATTTCTACCAGTCAGCTCCTACCACAAGCCGCATTAAGGAATTTCGTTCCAAAAAACTTCATATCTTTGTGCAAGCAGTGTGTATACCTACCTTTAGCACATTCCACTTAGCACTCACTTCAGCGTGCCTTAAAACCAAAATAAGCAAGCAAAGTTTCATGTTTGAAGTCACAAATAGGTTTTCGCATAAAAAATGCTATAAAAATTACGTTTCATAAAGGAACACGAGTGCTACTCAGCTGTCGTCACTAATTACCTTACAACAGCTGTCCTCAAGCGTTAACTTTTGCTAATTAAACGACATAACATGTTGTTTAAAAAGGGTTCACACCGCAGTCTACCTTTTTTATTCCCTCAAGCTTTGGTTTCCTTAGAGAGCGGTGACGGTCACACAATAATGGCTGTCCAAATATAATGCGTTTATGACATCTTAATGTCAAATACTGGTGAAATTGACAGATTCTCATGTCGATCACCGCTCTTTTAGGAAACCGTACCTTTTCTCTTATCAGTAACACATTATTTTAGATAACCTCTGCATTATCATGGTCAGTCGTCAAACTTTTTATGAAAATGAACATTATCTCTATAAATACCTATTTCTACGTTGGCAACACCAAGAGACTACCGCCTGAAACAAACTGCACGATTGGATTACGATTGTAATGGAATCTTGACCTTTATATTTAGTGGCCTTTGGTACTAAGAGCCCTTAACTATATTTGGACAAAGGGATAAAGGTCGCCACTAGAAGTAGCCGTTAGGATACTCAAAATGTATTCATTTTCGGAATCCTTTGTATTATCAGTAATAATATGACCTACTTCTTGCGATAAATGTACGATAACGTCTGCTGCTGAGTCTAGTCTATAAACTTCTACAACCGATGATCTGAAGACGACATTGGGATAATCACTACCATTCGTAGGCTGACAGTTAAAAGCAGTTTCATGTTATTAGTACATAGTTGTCACAAAGCTTATTTAGTATAACGTAACCATGTTATTCCAAAAAGAAAGAAAAAAATATCGAGAGCGCACAGTCGAGTTGGAATTTCAAATTCCAATTCGATTGTCTTAGTATTTCGGAATCGCCGAAATCTTTAGCGTTTTTGTAAAACGGTAAAACATTAAAGTACAAAAATATCGTTGTAGGATTCACATTTACTTTTCTTTTATTGCTGAATGGGCCCGCTCTTCGACCTCGATCACGCCTGATGGAAAGCGATGAATGAGGTTTATGATGATGAAACGAGCATGCTCAGAAGATGCCTGAGGCACTGGAACTGGAACTCCCACGCATCGACGAAACACAGCAGGCTGCTTGACGCCGACTCCGGTGGGACGGTGGTCGCAAACCAGGCGGACGTTAGCCCTACCACCGCAAGGGAAGAATTGACCAGTAAAATAAGGTTTTGGGTGTGACTGTCCAGGATACGCCAAGCGCTCGGTTCAGTTGAGTAACTGGCGGAACAAACTGCGCTACACGAGGAGGCTTTATCATGCATCCCAATCGAATCTTTGCTCCAATCGAAGTATTGTTTCCGTATTTTTTTGGGTTATGGCTGTGGAGTATTCATGAGTCAATAATACATATATCATAACATAACATCACGCCTGTGGTCCCCGAAGGGTCAGGCAGAGATGTACCCACATTTCACCAGTTATGTTTAAGTTAAATAACAGGGGCTCATGCTCAGCGATTGGAACCACTAGACCAACCAGCGGGGTAACTGACTAATTGCGTAACACACTATCAGTAGCAATGGGTTTCATTTTGACAGTTCAACAACATTCATTGCGTTATTAATTATGTTGTTGAGCAGACACATTTTTCGATCATAAGAAGCAATGGATTCGTAATATCCTTCGAAATTATATATAATATAAAACAGAAACAATGGCACGAATGTGTTGTGTCCAGATCGTGCAATGAAAAACCCAATCATTATCAGGGACATGACATCTTTTATCATTGATATTGTATATCACGGACATTCCATTTTCCGTTCTTTCCCACAATTTATACGCGACCTTGGTGGATTAAATCCGATATGTTGAGCTTTTTTGGCAGAGGTGCCAAATGTGGGTGACCCGCAACTTGATAATAAATATCGGACATCGCACCACGTGTATTCAAGTGTTCCGTAGCTGTTGTATTTCCGTCACAGGTCGGAACGAAAAACAAACAATAAATGGCCTTCTTATTACCTTTATTGCCAACATAATTTTCCGCTAACTCACCCCATCTGTGGGGCGCCAAATTGAGACCAAGTTGAAGTGCCAAGCTAGCAATGTTAGTTACTTTCACTTTTTAGATAAACGCGGAAAATTTGTTTTTGACTTCCACAAATTTGTGATGTTACAAGTTAGACGTAGTATTTTAGTTGTTCAGTCAACCAAACAGATTTCTATACATACAGAACTACTTTTTATCGACACAAATGCAAAGCTTTTTTTACGAAGCTGTCACTTAAGGTCTTGATTGTTATGTGACCTCAATAAACAACTCATCTCAGTTCAGTATTCTAGGCAGAGGCCTGTCCCGGCCTCCGTGGTGAGACAAATAATAAATAGAAAAGCTTCTCACTGACTTTTATGAGTAGGCACACCTACCACCACTGGTGTGAGATTTGTAGAATTCATTGAATCGTCAAGTTGGTCAAACTTCGCTTTGACCGCACCCGCACCTTTTAGAATATTTAAACGTGTTGGAAAATCTGTTTTACGGTCAGTTAAAACCAGAGCTGCCTAAAGGTTCCAAGGTCACATTAAAAATTAAGTTGAAGTCGGTCTTCTAGTACCAACCTCGATCTTTTGAAATTCTTATTTTCCATCCCAATGCACATATTGGCACTGGCCCAACAAAATATCTTGAAAAATTCAATCTGAGGGTTAGGAAACGACGACGAGGCGTTAAATTCGTTTGAGCCTTTCAATGAAATTAAAATGTACGAGCTACGAACATAACATAATTTATCACAAAATGTATTACTTATAAATTGGCAAACTAAATGGCATGCCTTCCAGAACAAAGTTTCAATGTAAAACCAGCATTAATCTATTATGCAAGTAGTTAGGTTTTACAATCTACAAAATTAGCATAGTTTCAGAACATCCGAAACTTCCTCACTTGCCTCATCAATTACATGGGTTGGACAGAAGCAGTTTGCGGGCTGCCAGTTTCTTTGTTTCTGTCGACTATACTCTGTATTATTTCACTGCCCCTTTTATACTATTTATGGGCAATATGTCACGGGACGTTCGCCACAATGGATTACCTACCCACGCTGAAGTGGACCATTTGCTTAATGCCCAAATCTTTTTTACCTTTTCAACGCTAAAGTCATATCAATTTCAACAAATCCTTGTTGTTTTACTACCATGGGTATATAAAAGGATATTATATTGCCCCATTTTCATAAACTTCATAACGCTTATTTCATGCTATATGTTTAGAATTAAACAGTACGGAATATTCTTCTTATATTTTATGATATGGTCGTTTCTTTTTTTAATGTTTCTTGTTTCCTTTTAATAGTATGCAAACTTCTACGACTATTAAAAAGTATAATATAACAAAGGATTCACGGTCTAATCTCCAGATGCCTTGCAATATTTACTTGGTTTATTTTTGCATTACCCTCAACCCTTGTAAAGTTAGACCATAAAAAGAACCTTTTGCAGAAAAACGTGAAACGATTAAAACATTAATTGCTTTTCTCTCAAACTTCGTAATTCTACACTAACGTTATCAAAAATTTAAGTCCAAAGTTCAGGAGCTGGTTGAAATTAGGTCTCGATAGGGACATGTGTGAACGTGTTCTCTTGATTGAATCCAAGATTGACGGGCGAATGGAGCAAGTCTCAACAACTCGTCGATGGGTAGAAATTGCGGGTACGTGATCGAGAGCCTGTTCCGTTACTAGAAGACTCGATGGAGCAATTTGGAACGAATCGAGAGCGATTTTGCCACGCTTTACCCTAGTCAACTTTACATTTTTATTTACCTTCGGGAAATAACTGTGTACTAAAATGTCAATCCCGACCGATAGGTTGTGACCCAATTTAGATTTGGATCTCTAGTGAACCGTAGTTAAACTTGATGTATGGTTATTTGGCAAAAGTTATGGTTATGGAGAATAGGTGAAAATCTGTTAAACCGTTTCATTGCAGTACTTTAAGACTTGACTTGCTCGTACTTGAGAAATATGCTTGATACTAAAAACCCCATAAAATAAAAGGAAAATATAAGCTTATTAATATTATATACATTGTAAACAATGTGGGTTTTTAAATATACCATTTTGAGGATGGCCTGCAGGCTTTCTTTGTCTTATCGCACAAGGCCTGTCTCTAATAAATTGCCAAAACCTTAAGATAATGTTTTCAAATTAACCCCTACTACAGCCACAAACGACTCTTGAAAGGTCCTCGTGGTACGAGGTCGTTTTACCCTTTCAAGGATAAACATTAGAACTTCTCAGTAATCTAGGATAAGACGTGAATATTTATGAATGTTATTATTTGCTGCGTACAGACAAAAGAAACTTGGAGATAGTTAAAGCTTAATTCATTAAAATTGTTGGGTTGGTCTCAACTTGAAGTACCAACCTGCTTATTTTTGTTTATTATACCAGAAAACTTTACAAGTCTACAATTCTACAAAATTGTTAAATTGTAGAAAAAAATTGCGTAACACGGAAATACAAATTATGCATACATAATTTGTATTTCCGTGTTACGCAATTTTTTTCTACAATTTAACAATTTACAATATTGTAGACGTGTCACTATAATTTATAAATTTGTAAGGTTTTTCCGTTGAAATTGTGTGGCTTCAGTTTTGTGGTACACGCACTCATGAGATTTACAAATTTGTAAATTTAAAGTTTTGTTTTATATGGCCCAGGTCCTCGGATGTTTTATTAACGCTACCAGTTTTAATAAGCTTGTATTGCTAAATTATAGGACAACATATCTGCATAGATATGCCATATGAATAGCGTTATCACAGCAATTAAAATTCTCAACAATATTCCAAAAAAAATAAGGGAACTAACTCCCTCTAAAACGCTTTAAATTTAAACTACACAAATTGGTAATTGTTTTTATAGAGCAAAATATTTTTTTGATAAAAAAAGTAGCCGTTAAATATAAGATATGATGCTGAGATTTTATTATAATTATTACTTTATATACCTATTATTCTTATGTGTTCAAATAGATACGAAACCCTAATAACCAATGTTATTAAAATTTTTATAATTTTAACAAATTAATGTGTTAAATTTGTTACATATAACATGTTTAAATATTTGTATGCCAGTCCATGGGGAAACATAACTTTATTTGTAAGACCTTAATGCACCATGTTTTAAAGCAAATAAATATATTCTATTCTATTCTAGATATAGAGAGCAGTGGTGGCCAAGTGGTAACGGCCGCGACTTGACGAGTTGTAGGTCGTAGGTTCGAACCCAGTCAGGCGCATTACTTTGTGCAAGTTATTTCATCACCACTGCTCTCAAAACGGTGAAGGAAAACATCGTGAGGAAACCGGCATGTCCTAGAACCAAAAATTCGAAGACATGTGACATCTGCCAATCCGCACTGGGCCCGCGCGGTGGATTACGGCCCACTCCCTCTCATTGCGAGGAGGCCTGTGTCCTAGCAGTGGGAACATTATAGGCTGATTATGATGATTCTAGATATGAAATTACTATCATACCGTATAATAGTAAGTTTTTCAAAAAGTTCCTCGGTCCTTTTCCTACAACAAATTCCTACCGCTTCAATTTGTATTGATACATATTTCTAAAAGCTTACTGATAGCACTTGATCTGTTCCAATAGCGAAGTACCTCCATCCATCATTCCGTCGAAAATGCCTTTTGTTTAGCATAGAATGTCCACGGAGAAATAAGGCGAGACCTTCTTTTTTTTTTTTTGGATAAGGAATAGGACTCCTTGAGATAAAATAGTAATTTATCTTTTTCTTTTCTTTTAAAACGCGATGGTAATTACCTCTCGGATATAGTTGACGAATACAAACCGATTCTTTTGTTTACTCTCTGGATATTCAAAATATGAACATCGTTTTAACCAATTTTAACTTTGACAGATTAATGTGTTCGTAATATCTACGTGTCGTTCGGGAAAATTGATAACTGCAAATTACACGATGCAGTCATAAGTTAATTGGACCATTATTTTGTAATTAAGCTGTCGTTTGTCATGTCGTTCAATTGCCTTTTAATTTCACTTTACTTAAGGATCAGAGTTACGTTAATAATCTGTAATAGTTTTTAAAATATCGATGGATTTCATCATCATCATTCTCCTGCCCTTACCCCAATTTGTTTGGGGTCGGCACAACATGTATTTTTCTTCCATACTTCTCTATTAGTCGTCATCTCAGTCTCGGTCATTGCGGAGCACCGCCGTGTCCTCGTAGAGGCGATCGGCAGCGGCGGCGACCTCTCGCGCCCGGCCCTGGTGCAAGCCATGGTCCGGGGCGAGAGGGAGTGGGAGGCAGTCACCTCCTTCTGCGAAGCAGTCATGCTAGCGAAGGAGGTGGCGGGACGGCTCAGGGAGAGAGCCTCCCGTCCTAGCCGCCGCGGGAGACGCTCCGGGCGTCGGGAGCCGCGCGACGACTCCCGGCCACCGTAGGTGCGGGCCTGCGGGCGGAGAGTAATGGGTAGCTCTCCGTCCGATCAGGACCAGGCCCGTGCCGGACGGCGCGTACGTGTTCCACGCGCGCCTCAAAGAGATGTCAGCATCGAGGCGGGGCCCCATAGGGCCGAAGCCTGCCGGGTCAGCGGGATTGTCCGAAAGGGTTACCGCTGGGCCGGAACATAAAGGACTAAGGAAGGAACACGGGTGGGTTTTAGTCAGTAAGAGTCTGACACTCCCTTCCACTCCACCCAGAGCGGGAGGGGGGTCATTTGATGATTTCCCATCCGCGAAAAAAAAAAAAAAAGTCTCGGTCATTCCTTCAATTTAATATTACACCCAATTAAGAAACCTTGGTTTTCTCAAAAAACTGTAAGCACTTTGACTTTGAAATATATTCCGATTATGAAAATCCGAAATCCGTTTCCAATAACGTTACGGCGCTGATACAAAAGCGTGCACTTCACGTATTACAGACAGCCATTGTGGCGTTGCGTTTTCAGCTTGTATTTGTTGGTGGCATCGTGCACAGAGGAACAAATGATGAAGCCTGCATTGTGCTCCTTGTATGAGAGGCAATCTGCACTAAACATTACCCAGAACATAGATGCGAGCGTGATCAGACCAGCAGTGATAGCGTTTCAATGAACTTAAAAGGAGAGTGATTAAAATATATAAAAGATTCTTGGTTGCATTATTATTTTTCTAGTTTATTTCTATTGTGAGTTAGATAAAAGCTGTGCCCGCGACTCTGTACTCATCTATTGTCTTCCTGGAATAGTAATTTGATGTGTACCGGAATATGTTGTGACTATGTAAGTACGTGAACGGAATGAATTAGTGGGAAATGTGCATTCAAAACGGTGAAGGTAAACATCTCGAGGAAACCGGCATGACCTAAAACCAAAAATTCGAAGACGTGACATCTACCAACCTGCACTGGGCTGGCGTGGTGCATTACGGCCAACTCCCTCTGACAGAGAGGAGGCCTGTGTCCCAGCAGTGGGAACATTAGAGGCTGATTATTGTGCATTCAAGCCTGCCAGCATTTAGGTGTCTGGGAAAAAACCGACCACAATCAAGATTTATATTTTTGACATGATGGGCTGCATCAGTGGATTTTTCTTGCTTTCTTCGCAAAACACTGATGGCGGTAAGCTTAAGTGCTAGGCCAGACTGGCAGCGCGGGGCAGGGAGCGGCGCGGGTGTGGGAACGCGCGCGATCTGCCTGTCCGCAGTCGAGCGCGGCTGCGTTCTGGGTTTTGTCGTGTCCAGTGTTTGTCAAAATATAATATGGATGAAGAAGACTTATTTTTACTAGAAAAAAGCTCGAACTAGTTCGAGAACCCCGGTCCCCACGCGGACCGCCCACGCACCGACTGCAGCCACTTGTATGAACGTGCTATGGCGTGAGTTGTTTGCGCGCTCCCCGCGGCAAGCAGCCCGCGCCGCTCACCGCACCCGCGTGCCCACTAAGGACACTCAAATGAAGTTTTTGTTAGAGTACGCCGCGCCGCAACCGCCCCGCGCCCGCGCTGCCAATCTGGCCAAGCACTTAGAGAGATGAACGCATATGTAGAAATGTGTGGTCTTGCTATTGTCACTGTAACTGAAATACATAATTTTGATATGAGAGATAATGTATCTCTGTCAGCTCGAATGTTCACTGTCGCAAATTCAAACTTACTCACTCGTACTCCACACAATTGTCTCGTCCACTTAAAATTATACGCTTGGAGGTGCAAACAGCCTGCTAGGATGACCGTACATTAATGAGGACATGCAAACGTGTTCACATGTCTGGAATATGTCCATAGTCCATACACTTAGTTACGTACAATATTTGAACATGAAACTTGAGCGTTAAATATGGAACTGTTTCCGAGAATGATGCACATTTTTTTTTTTTTTGTTAGCTTAGTTTGTGTCCCACTGCTGGGCAAAGGCCTCCCCTTTTTCCTTCCAAAACTCCCTGTCTTGTGCGATCTCCGGCCATAATGATGATGATGATGATGCACATAATTACATTATATTATGTAGGTATAAATTGACATGTTAATAGGTTACCGTTTTCTCTTTTGATGGAATCTGCTTTACTTGTGTTGCCAACCAACGTAGACAAGTTTTTTTTTTAAATAAATCGGCAACATATTGCAATGTATAGCTAATATGCTTTGTGGTTCATTTGCATTATGGCATGGGACGCTTAACGACCTAGTTTCATCTGTTAATGCTTTTTGATTCGCCTTGAAACCGAACTGCACAGCACATTGCGCATAGAATTGCATACATAGTAAATATTCATGCATGTACCGTCGAACCGAAAGAAGAAGAAAAATATTTAAATCATGTACGAGTATATAATATGCTGCCTATATACTGACCGTACGCAAAATACGCGCATTGACGTGGAGTTCCGGACACCAGCCCGTATTACCTATTACCTTTAAACTGAGTCTAAATCGATTTTACATGCCCGTCCAACTGACAAAAGGAATTTCATCATAGTCAGAGTTAAGTTGACTTGATACAGAATGAGAAATCTTTAATACAGATTTATGAAGCAACCCTAATCCTCCAAACATCAAAGCCTTATTGAAAAAAAACCTTCATTACAGTCACTATGGGAACGATCCCTCATTTTTCAAAAAAGCTATTTTTTCGTCCAATCGTCTTTACTTACGGGGATCAGCGGGGTTCCTGAGATCAATAGATAAGTATGTAAGTAATAAAGGAGGGAATGAGGAAGGCGTGTTTGCCATTCTTATACCTATCGAATATACATTTCTTACAAAAAACGCAGTCAATTTACCTCATAGAGGCGGACTTGTTTGAGGAACAAAGTGCGGAGTTTCTCTTGGTGTTCAAGTTTTATGGGTGTTTGATATGTTCCCTTTGCTTCTTGGAAATTAATAGCGTTCTGTTTGAAGGAATAATAACCGCAACACCGAATGTTTATATCATACCTATCTGTACCGTACTGTGGGTGTGGGTGGGCACGTGTCGAGAGCTCATAATAAACCACTTCGTTCAAGTTTTAAGTTAGTGCTGCAGTCTCCGAATATGCACGACAGAACTGTGCATAATCTTGCAAGATTTTCCACTTGGCGATTTAAGAGACTTCTCATAAGCATAATCTTTAAATTCTGGGAGACATCGTGCAATATAAACACATGTTAAAACGCCAAGAAATAAACCATTTTTTATATTAACACGTCCCCTTTTTAGTTGCAACAAGCCAACTTTTTGTACAAAACGAGATCGCGATTCTTTCAAAGCAACATAAAGCATAACTTCCAACGTCCTTACGATTGCATCATGTACTTGGGAACATGTTTTCCTCCCTAACGATGCTTATTCAGCATAGTTATTCTTTTACATAGGAAGGTACTTACTTCAAGATTCTTGTTAGAAGATTGTCGAGAGAACATGTTGTGCAAGTTATTTCTTTTTTGATAAAAGTGAAAACTAAATATATAAATTTACTGCCGCATTAGTCTAGTGGTCGCAAGCGCTACTGCTGAGCAAGAGGTGTTCCAGCACCGCAGCAGATTTTTTTTCGTGATTTCATTGTTTGTCCCATAGTGAAAGTTGTTCATATTCATGGGTAAAACACCCTGTGAAAATGTACGCACTGCTTAAAAAAATATCCAGAACAAATAGGTAGATTTGGAGCTCTTGTGAGTTACCCTAATAAAACAAGAATTAGTGTTTATATTTTTCGTCTTTGTAAATAAATATTATTCTATTATTGATATTATTATAATTACCTATATATGTTTATTATGCGCACAGCCAAAGTGTGGAACTTTCTGCCCGGCATTCCCATTCCCTCCCTGCTGCCTCTTCAAAGTAAGAGTGAACAGGCATCTTCTGAGCACGCTCGTTCTATCATAGACCTCATCCATCGCTTTCCATCAGGTGTAATCGAGGTCAAGAGAGGCCCAATTAGCAATAAAAAAATATAGTCAAGCAGATTCTAAATAAATTAGAAGTACCTAAATATCTTAAAGACGTGACTTTAAGACCTATTTATGTACTTACGCGCAATATTTCAAAATTCTTAAGATTGTATAATTGATTCATAAGATGAGCTTCTCATTAAGGCTGACTTTTATAAAAAACTACCAAAGAAAAGTCTGGAATAGTAACTAAGTAAACAAAATGAGAACGAAATACATTTTGCTTAAAGCGAAAGCTTTGATCTATAAAGATATTCTTAATTCAATTCAAGATACGGGCGGGCAGATTATTTTTTGGAACTCTTTCCAATATAGCTTCGTAATCTGCCAATCACGGACAGTATTGCGAAGTATATATATAGGTATGTACTTATGTAAAAGGGTATACATAGGGATAGGTACCCACTACATTCACTGTACTTCTACCCCTTTGTTCATAAACGTTGTTTAGAGTTAAGAGACGTTTAGACGTCAAAAATGTATGATTAATCATCGCCAATCATTACTTAACTTTAAACAACGTTTATATATAAAACCCCGTAATGTTGAGTGGTAGTAAGACGGTGGCACAGTGATCACGTGCTGCCGTGCATAGCGAGGCTCAGGGGAGGCCCCTTAACAGTCTCCCCAGGAATGTGCCTTTCACGCGTTGCACGGGGGAGTTCCGGAATTGGTATTTTAAGAGGAACCGAGACCACCTCTATGTGCTGATGGTGATCACCGGGGTGGTTTTAGTGTGGTAAAAATCCCACACTCCCCGACCTCCCTCCCCAGAGGTCGGGTGCCTTTTGAAGGATTCCCCCCGACAATAAAAAAAAGGGAGGTAGGTACTCCAATTTCACACTTAGCAAAGGACCAAGATGGTGTTAAATCTAATGAAAATTTCATTTTACCATTTTGAACAGAAAAAGTGTTCATCATATCTTTCTTTTAAATGATGATTAAACAACCCTTAAAATAGATTAAAGTTAAGAGCTTTGTAATGAAGTATCTACTAAATTATTGATAACGGAGGTGCATAAACGTAGACTGGAATCTAAGCTATAAACACCTTAACAACCCAATCCCGCCATCTAATTTACATTTCACGATCATAGGCGCCCGTCACCCCATATTTTTTTCCCATTCACCTTCGCAGAACCGTTCTAAAAATCCCGTTTATAACAATACCGCCCATTACCGCCGTACCATAACCATACCATAATCAGCCTATAACGTTCCCACTGCTGGGACACAGGCCTCCTCTCAATGAGAGGGAGTGGGCCGTAATCCACCACGCGGGCCCAGTGCGGGTCGGTGGATGTCACATGTCTTCGAATTTTTGGTTCTAGGACATGCCGGTTTCCTCACGATGTTTTCCTTCACCGTTTTGAGAGCAGTGGTGATGAAATAATTTACACAAAGTAAAGCGCCTGTCTGGGTTCGAACCTGCGACCTACAACTCGTAAGTCGTGTCCGTGACCACTGGGCCACCACTGCTCTCCGCCGACTGATTACCGCCGAAATACAATCAATATACCCTCAATATCCAAGTACCATTAATTAATAAATAACACCAATTAAAGGCGTGTTAGAATTTATTGGAGTTACTCTGGCTGCTATTAATAACGTCGATCTAGTTAGCCAGACCTTTTGCCGGGGTAAGGGAAACCCAGTGTGGTCCGGCCTTTGTGTTGTTGGAACTCAGAATTTATTCATTTAGATCGCTGATACGAAGCAACAGTTATCTGATTTGAGTGCTATTAGCTAATTTGATTCTTGTTCTACTTAATTGGGATTTTATACTGAATAAGGTCCTTTGCCCTTTGTGGTTCTTGCCGCGAAAAACTACGGTTTATTCGGTGTAGACACCGCAGTGTTGCATGGATCACTATGGAAGCTTATTGTCGACAGACACGTTTTTTCTTCGGCGCGTTTTCTACGCCGTGTGTAGACACGGTCGTCAATATTGTAAGAATCATTATGGGGCGCGGTTTATTCGCCGTATTATTTTTACTATTGTTGTTGATAAAGTCAGAGAGATTATTGGGACAATCTACTGCAATCGTATTTAAAAACATATTATAAGTAAATAATGTTCATACTTTCCTCGTATCGGTACCATTAGGTACCTACTCCAAAATAAGCTTTAATAGACTTGCGTGCGAACCTCGAGTCTCAAGAGGCTTAGTAACAAGACTCAGAAAATGAGGCTATACAATTTAAGTGCGGCCCACCCAACGGGTCGCTCACGGGTTAACAATAATGCTTACGATTCTGATATTTAATGTCGATAAATAGAACTCTAGCCTCCATAATTTTCGTGTTCGGGTCTTGAGTTTCATGTTTATTAAAACGAGGACTGGACGTCTCTGTTAAAGTGAACGTGGAATACAGACCTTCAGGCATATGTACCTACCTATAGGGCTTAAAAAGGCATGGAGGTTCCATGCCAAGGGTTAGACATAAATATACCTATTACACCTATAGAATTTGAGGTTTATTTAGAAACTAGCTACACCCCGCGGTTTCGCATAACTCTCGATTCTGGAGGCATATCGGGACAAAAAGTATCATATATCGTAACCAGGTCATGGTCTACCCATGTGCCAAATTTCATCCGAATCCGTTCAGCCGTTTTAGCATGAAAGCGTAACAAACAAACATACACAAAATCAAATCTTTTCGCTATTAGTTTACATATATGTATTCCGAAAACTGGTATGCATTATTTATTATTATTATTTATTTAGGGACAACAAACAGTAGTGTAATAAAAAGTAAACTTAGGTTAGAACTTAATAATAGAGGTAACAATTAATACACTACTCACAACGTTATCCACGTATTACCTACTAAACAGATTTACTAGTAATAGAAAGAACGATAATAATAATTAAATTTAACTAGATTAGCATTTATTTCTAAAGTGATTTGGCAAAATCCAGTACCTGCCTACTGATAGTATCTTACCGACCTCCTCATTCAATAACATTAATAAACTAATTTATTCTCGTCTTCTCAAAACTAACACTGTTATCAACCTAAACAAGACCACAGAAAACGGGCTATGATAGAATCACAAATAGGTGCTTTGAAGTTACGCTCCAATCAACCAGTCGATATCGTGCACGCTTTGGGCAATACGATCATGTCCGGTGGATATTGCCTCATCTTGTGTTTACATATTTATTGAGAATATGGTAATGGAGTTGCTCTGGACAGCTGTACGTCTACGTGTACTAGTCCTGGAACTAGTAGGAATATGACACACGTGATACTTTCATAACACAAACGCCTTGTTTCACCGAATTGTTGGGCAGACCTATAGTACACCCACATTTCGTCAGTTATATTTAAGTCCCATAAATCCAGACTCCGGGCTGCTATTGAAAGTTCCATATAAAAAAGCCCAATAACATGTGATACTTATTAGCACCAACGAGACCTATAGTGCAGCAGTTGTCTCGTGTAGAGTTCCATCATAATAAACTATCAACTTTAATCTCCTAACAAAAATCTACTATTGCCTAAATATTGTAAGTATACTTACAAGCCCCAAAACGCACCTGTCTGCCAACCAGCTTCCTACTGTCACCAAACCAATGAGCCGAAAGAAGAACACCTGTTAGGTAAGTCATTGCGCTGTAACTACACCGATTCTGTTAGGCGTTGCTACCAAATTTCAAATACTGTAGGTAGGTACTGTTAGGTACTTTTCTCGATCGAACTAGGAAAAACGCAAAAATGAGTAAATTAACATAATATATACTTTCTCGCTCAAGTCCGAAACAAATAAAACAAAACAACCCGTTTCATAAAAGAATTCATTAGTAAATTCCTTCGTATTGTGAAGCGCCAACCTATCGGCGTATTCCAACTTAATGATTCAGCAAAATGTTTCAAAGAAAGGAGACCCATTAAAAGAGATATTTATTTCCGTTAAAACCTTCGAGAAAATTCTTCTGTGTTCCTGTAATGAGTACCAGTAAAGCGGGGGCGTCTACGTATCATCGTGAATCGGAAGGCAAAGGAAACGGCCTGAGAGTGCCAATAGTCTTTGAAAATTGATGCCAGGGATATTCTGCTGTATAGTTGCCTCGGCTTATTTTTAATTATTTTATTTTTGGATTGTTGTTTTCTTACTTGGATAACGATGGTTATTGAAATAAGAACCGTTTTAGAAATCACGAATGTCTCAATTCCAATATCAGTCTGGGTAATAAAGAACCCACCAAAAACATTTACATGTAAAATATTGCCATGACGAGACCTTAAGGCTCGCACTGTCAAAAAGTTATTAGATCTCATGAAGAGCCAAGCTTCTAACTCTACATGCCCTAACCCAAACCAAAATATGAGACTTGGCCGTTTCGTTATACAAGAACTATTGTATACACGGACATCTATGATTGTATAACAGAAAAGTAATGAACAGTGAATAAATTTTTCACCTTACGCCCATGTGATGGTAGCAAAACGGCCAAGCCACATATTTTAACTAAGGTGTAGAGTTTGTGCAGTTAGGGCTTGTAGAGTTAGAAGCTTGGCGATCTGATAATTTTTTGACAGTGCGAGCCATATGGTCTCGTCTTGGCAAAATTTTACATAAAAATTTTTTAGGTGGGATTTCACTTCTTTTTGTAAGTTGAATATGAAAAAAAGGTTTTTTTTTGCTGATTTACTAAAAATCCTAAAATATGTATTTTATTATTTATAAGAAGGAGTATATCAATTATATCAATATATTATCCCTATATCAATTTTCAGACCTCTAGCATTATTTGCGGTTTCAAGTCTCATAAAACTTCCATCCCCTAGTTTAAGGGGTTGGGGGGTAAAAGTTCCAAGTTTTAGAATGTTTATGTTGTTTGCTTACTAATACTAGCTTACATACCAAATTTCAGCTTTCTAGGACTTCAGGAAGTACCCTAAGAATTTTGATGATCATCAGTGAGTCAGTGACGAAATCGGGGTTTTTTAGATATCAATAAAATCTTAAGTATATGAGCTATACTATGCAATTGAAACTTTATATATTTAATAAGTCTAGACTATTGACATCAAATCCCGAGAATTTTGTTTATCTGGTATAATCCAAACCTAAGTTATGAGGGTTCAAAAAACGATGAAGCGCTTCCAGAAAAGGTAGGTATACTGCCCTTGCGCTTCGCTTGGCTCGTTTTGGCGTTATAGTTAAAAAAGGTTATAATATTTTTACAGAACAAGAACTATAAAGATATTATTTTCATAATACGATTACAAACATGCTACACCACGGACACTATGGTAGCCATTGATTACACCTCACATTTCGTAGTGCCCTAACATAATAGCAGATATTATTGTAAGGTATTGCGTATTTTAGAAGAAATCATCTCTAAATCATGAGGATGTTACCGATTACGTATATTGTTGGCTAAATCGACCATGAAAGATTTTCCTTATAAATTCTTTTATTTATTGTTTTCGTTATAAAGTAGCACAGTTTGTGATACTTACTTTATTTACATTACAATCTAGCCTATTAGCTAATAAGTAATTTAAATATAGCTTAAACTGCTAAGTAACTAAAAAATTAAGAAATTTATAACTTCTTGAAATTATATTCTTGCTTCATAATGCCTATAATCGTTTGACGGTATCCTGAAGTCATTAATTTAATACCGTCTTTACCTGCATAGTCTCGGGAAGGTAATTTATTATCCACACATTATTAATTTACGTTCATTAGCTTCCAGCGATTGCCTACACCCCTTCGTATGTAAACCTATTTTATATTGTCAAATGTAAAAATTTAACAGAACTCTTTGCAGCGATCCCTTTTTGGAACGGCGAAAAATGCTAAATTCAAAAATAAGGGGGAAAGAGGCTTATAATAATTTATGTAAATCCGTTGATATGAGAAAGTGGAGGTTAAGACGTTGCTTTGATGTTCCTACATAATATTATATTAAATGTTCTACTTTGTATTTTACTCGTCTTTTTCTGGTTATCAACATGATTTCTTCAGTAACTGAAAAATTCAAGGATTGAGGCTTTACTTAGCATACAAAGGGTTAATCAGTTGCGGTAAACATTTCTGCCCATCTTGAAGCTTTAAGTTAGGAAAAATTATAATAATAGTATCGTATGACTACTGCGAGATTTTCGTTGTCTTATAATTAACAAGAACATGTTTTCTTTTTGTTTCAGGTAAAATGTCCCAAAAATTCAGTGAAAACAGTAAGCAGATCAATCTTTTTATATTGAACAAAATGTGAAACCTGTGCCCAAAAGGTCCAGTGTTGTATTTTATATTTTTACTTATCATCATGCACTAACCAATTTAACATAGACTTAAAAATAATCTGAAACCAAAACCGGAGTACAACGCCATCTATGAATTTTGCGTTACATCTTCACCTCGCATAACAGCGCCACCTAGGCGGTGTACTCGCAAACAGTAGCAATGAAACAACAGCGACATCTTTTGGGTGTATTCAAACATTTGTATAAGGGTTGTTTACTCCTACCCTGCCTGGTGGGGTGGTTGAGCGAGTATTATTTAGAAGAGTCGGTAGATGGCGCCTGAATGTACTTGAGCATTTAAGTAATATCGGTGCTTCTATCAATTTTCGTCCAAGTGTAAGTCAAACTTACAGGTTTTTAATAAAAGTATTTTGGGTCGTTCGTAATTCTCATGAGTGTAGCTTCTGGTTATTTATGTAGGTATATCTAGCAATCGTTAACTCTGATTCATGTAATTTAACACCCATTTTAAGATTGAATTAGTTTTCTTATTCTTTACAAGTTTTAATATAATTCCCAAGTTCAAAACACACAATTACATCTCATTGAGACTTATCAAGTATTGCGATGCAAAAGCAATAGGAGGGACTAACAAAACCGCTGACCTGCCGTTTGCAAATGACAACGCATTTCCACGTCGATGCCAGATACTTTATCCTTACCACGTTTTATAGGTTTGTTTCTTTCTTGTCAATGTTACGCTTAAATCATGCATTCGTTTTGTTGGAGTACAAAGGCTTGCGGACTTAGCTGGTGAATAAAAAATAGGCTTTCTCTGTAAGTACCTATCAAATTCACTTTCGAACCTCTACTTGTTGCAGCTTTTAAATCATAGAAGTTCAAGTACAAACATTACGTTGGATTTTCAGAAAAGAAATAAGCATCTTGTCTCTCATAATGTTACAATAGGTACTTTACAATTCTTGATCCCATCATCCGTGGTTCCATTCTGCGAGATTATAGTAAATTGACAAAACACAACCTATCACAAGATCTCTACGTGGCAAGAATAAAAATAGTGAAGTAACACCCGCAGAGTCCGCAGACCCAGTCGTAAATAACTTTGCTTACATATGCATCCTTTATTCTCTCCATTTGGTATGAGATGATACGGACTCCTTGTAAGCCCGATTAGTATATGCCATCATCATAAAATATTTATACCTTGTCATACCGTTGCTTAAGAATATATTCCTATATTTTATGATCTAACACGCGTATCTTAATAATAATGTCAAACTGCGTACTGCTGGAGTTTATATGAAATCAATAAGAACATCTAAATGAAAAACAAATATTAGAAATATCAAAATGAAACTCCATTTCCCATTCGTTGTTATTAGCACCAACGTGCCAATTTGACTTCTCATCGATCCTCAAACATGTCACAAGTTACCAAAATATATTAACCTGCAGACATTTTCTTGAAGGAAAAGAAAACATTAAACTGCCGTATTTTCTCCATATTATGACGAAGGCAACGAAAGGTAGGTCGATACTGGCGCGAGAAACAAAGTTTTACCAAGTGTAAGGAGTTCGTCGAGACACTCTGTGTAATAAGATACGAATTTATGGCAAATTTATATCTTTGTTATGCCGAAAAAATACTTTATCATGGGAGATTTACGCTTTTATCCTTGTTTTATGTCAACGTTTATTTGAACATATTCAGAAAATTACATGTTCGAAGATCTCTACCAGTACTTTGCAGACAATCTCGTCAAGGCAGCTATATTCTCCAGTAACTTATCTTATCTAACTTTGGTAGTAGGTCACATAAAATGTTGGTGAAATACGAATACCAGGTATAATAAAACCGGCATATAACTGTATAAACCTTGAAGTAAGGGATTAAATGATTGCGACAAAACAGTGAAGAAAATCAAAGTAAGAATAATTTCAAAAGGCGCATAAACGAAGTCCAATACAGACACTAATTGTGACCCAAGAGCCATTATCAAAGAAAGCAAGTCGAAGAAAATATTAGTTATACTCATCATTATGTCATAGATGGAACAAAAGCAATTTACCAAGCCTGCAAATTCGTTGATTACCAATTCTTCTGTGTTAAAAGTAATTTGAATGCAACAAGGCGTCGCGGTAAGACTTCATCAGTTCTTATTAACTTAGCACTCTTCACTCATTCACTTTCTTATTAACTTAGCTTTGAAGTTTTCAGGAGTATTTGAGAGTTTAGATTTTAGGTTATTGTTTTTCATTTTATCTTTGCAGAATATATTTGCTCTTCATTACAATTGCAAATTGTCTATCGCTATAGGGATTACTTTCGTAACTTTTTGGATGAGATTCGGTGTAATTTGTAATTAAGCGTACCGATGCTATTAACAAAGAACAAAATAAAAACGGAAGTGTTAAAGCACACCTCGTAAAAGCAACGAAGCCGAATTTGTCAGCTAAAACACTATAAATTCTTCAGTTTATTACTGGACTAGGCATTACTCAGCTGAAGTATCACAAGATGTATTAAAACTTCCAGACAACGTGTTTTATAAGCACTTTTAAAAATTCTTTGAGTCTAGAACTGCCGTGTGAGCCGTGTCCCAAACCTCTTAGCATCATCAACACATACTTCATCTATGAATCTTGACACTGGCTTAACTCGTTCCAACATGGTCTGTCGCAGGTTCTTAAGCACGTTTCCAGCTACCACGATCGCTTCACTACTTAAAGAATCGATATCGGTCCCTTGTCCTTCTCTAGTCTCTTGAATATTCTCAATGTCTCGGAGAAGTCTGCGTCAGGAGATAAACTTTCTTAATTAGTTAGACGGATTTTAATAAAGTCAACCGTTGGTGTTGATTTGTTCACAACAGAAAATTATTTTTAAACAATGCTGTTTCATAAAAAGACCAGACTTCTGTAATGGAATAGTTAGCGTAAATAAGTTCTTTTGTAACACCAATTCTACCCTATGATAGGCATTCAACTTCACCCCTTACTCGCGATCTCAATCAACCTTTCCTGAACATTCAATTCAATTTACACACACACATACACTCATACGTACACACACACGCACAGTACACGCATACACACAATCACCGTTACAGACGTTAGCCTTTATTTTTTAATCTTCCTCGTTAATGTCTGGCTCGTGTAACACAGATTAACCACCTAGTACAAATGTCAGGGACTTCACACAATTTGTATCCACTTTCTTATATAATAAAGATTTACTATTCTACTCATGTTTACAATATCTTAAGTTGGTTGGATGACCTGAAACCAAACATGAAAATTACTGCAGAAAAATAGTGATAAGTAGGTAAGTAACCTAATTTTGTGCCGTTTAAAGTTTTTCCATGCAGTTTCCTTTGAAATACACAACATTTAGGTAAGCAAAGGCGCTTAAAAAAATTAGGTGGAAAAATCCAATCAAACTTTATGAAATTTCAAAATAAACCACTTCAATCTTAGTTTAGGCGTACTTCAGTGGCTTTCGTAATGATTCTCTGGTAAAGT
Source organism: Oligia latruncula (assembly GCA_948474745.1). Taxonomy (NCBI): domain Eukaryota; kingdom Metazoa; phylum Arthropoda; class Insecta; order Lepidoptera; family Noctuidae; genus Oligia; species Oligia latruncula. The sequence continues at coordinate 5,130,976 of OX419693.1, read as the reverse complement.
TCTAGTCTCAAAGTCAAAGTTAATCATAATATTTCAGCTACGTTGAATAGTAGTAGGTATACACCGTTTTTATTAAGACTAAGCTACGTGTTTGTAGGTAAGTAAGTCTTTTTACATTATAACACTAGAGGTTCTTAAAGGCGACACTTTAAAATATTAGGCATTAGAAAATAATGAGTAGACAAGAAGAACTTAAGGGCCTTCCAAAGTAATCTTTGATTTGATACAGAAAATGTTGATTTAACAGAAAGTCAAGATATTCAGTCATTTTTCTCTTAAATTAATTATATCGCCTCTTGTCTCAGTTGTTCCGTTTTGTTTAACTCCTGCTTGAAGATTTTTATTTATGTACCATCCATAAAGGTCATGTCGCCATGGTTGTTAATAGCTTACCTACTTGCCTACACGATGTAAGCCGCTAGATGTTGCATGAAATATTTAAGGCACGTGCCGACGAACATGTGTTACGTGACAATAACTTTGTATCGCACATCGCACATGTTTTATGTAACGTGTAGAACTCGTACCTATTGTTGGATTTAATTTACAAGTTCTCGCTTCCCGGAATTAATAATTACCGAACTTTGGCTTTAGTGCACAAGCAGAGATGTTATTAAGTCCTGTAGTATTGTCCAACTTGCGGTGACTACTAGAACTAACGACTGAAACTTTAGAAATGGTTGTAAAATTATAGACACTCAGGTTTCCGTATATTAAATCAAAATTCTCGGGTGCTATTGTGTTCCGCCTTTTGTCAGACGTTCAGCATTTTAAAGCGATCCTCTTCTGTCTTTTTATATTAGTTTTCTGAGTTGACACAATGAGTTATTACGGTCACATAATTAATCATTGCCTTAGGGACTTCTTTCTTTTTTAATGTAATTTGCTGGATTATTTATTTCGCAAGAGTCGCCATTGTAGGTATAATTAATGGGTCGAAAAAACTATGTCTGTTTTGTATTCTATTTGCATCTGCAACTATACTTGCCTAGTTCACGATAACGCCAATATACTAGTAGCAACCGTGCATCGTATGACAAATGATATTGCTTTGTGGGCACGGCTACAGTTGGAATGCAATATTGTTCTGTCTCTCGTTAAGAGTTCCTGACATTTCTGTTGTGTTGGTCTGTAGGTGGTGCTCTGTATAAAAATAAACGTCGCATGTAAGCTCTAAGTTTGAACCTACTTCTACTATTAAAGATCCTTGGAATTGCTGCTTCTAAGCAATTTTAAATTGTATGAGCATTGTAGCACATTTGTCATTCTTCATTCATAATATATATTCTGCCATCATTACATGAGTTCCAAAAGATTTAAGCATAACGAAAGCCTAGCAAACAAAATTATTATTCCATTTTCGTACTTTTCACAAGATGGCTTGAAGACCCATTTTATTATACCCCATCCCCCCATTATAACTAGAAATGTTTGCCAACCACAAATTAAAATGTCTTGTTATATCTTAATTATACTTAAATTATATTCATGTTCTTTGTAATAACAATAAACTTAAGATGACTTCTATTAACGTAACGTCCACAGTTAATTGAAGCGTACCTACCTCAGGGGAACATACTAGGCCCCAAAAACTTATATAGGTACCTACGTATATATCTCCTAAAGAATTTTACACACACTTAAAATGTCAAGCGAAAGAATATAGTAGTGACTACTGTGGTTTTCGATTAAAGTTTCGACAGAACTCGTTATTGCACGGATGTGAAAAATTGTGGGAAAGTCTTCCTACATTATTTACTTGTTCTTCATGGACGTTGCCGGCTCCTTAGATATAAAAACAATTTTACTAACTTTCCTAAGTAGATATCTCTTCTGTCGCTAAGCAGATGACAGTTAAATCAGTCTTCCGGAAAGAGGTTAACTGAACAAAGACATAAACAGTCACCGTATTCTTTTAACGAATGCGCGACAGCACTATCCTTGTAACAGATGCAAGACATGTTTCTAAGAAAAGCATTCCCGTTGAACCAATTGCAGGTTCGTTCCCGTCGTGCTTGTTTGACGTTAACAGACTGCAAAGATTAAACGTGTCCCGTTTTTTCGATGCAAAGAAAACAGAGCAGTGTCGGCGCATGGACGGGAATATTACATAGTGTGGTGAAGTATGATTTTTTACTAGCAACTGTAATTTTGGATCGGGTTGATTATACTTGCTCATATTGTAGTACAGACGTCAGCAAATCAAGCTACTAAAATCTGTCAAATTTATTTAATAGATTTTCAACTTTATCGCTAAAGCATTAGGTTCAAGGTTGATTGGGAAAATTTGACAGTTTCGGGTAGCTTGATGTACTGGCGTCTGTACTTAGAAGAGCAGTGGTGGCCCAGTGGTAACGGCCGCTACTTACGAGTTGTAGGTCATAGGTTCGAACCTGGACAGGCGCTTTAATTTGTGCAAATCAGTTCATCACCACTGCTCTCAAAACGGTTCCCATGTTCTGGCACTACAAATTCGAAGATATGTGACATGTACAAACCTGCACTGGACCCGCGTGGTGGATTACGGCCCACTGCCTCTCACAACAGAGAGTCTGCAGCCTGTGTCCCAGCAGTGAGAACATTATAGGCTGATTATGCATATTCTAGTTAGAATGTTCAGCTGATCGGTATGCAATATTGATTCATTAAAGGCAAACGAAATGATAAAACTGAACTCACTGTATTACTTCTTCTGGCCGCGACTTCGAACACGTGAAATTTCTTGTTTCTCGACCTACCCCGCATCACATCACCCGCCCTTATCACTTCGTTTTCAGCGTTCTTCTGACTTTTATTCTTTTTGCTTGGCGCCTAAGGGTCATAGCATAATGTTAAATAGCCTATAGCCTTCCTCAAAAATTAGGCTATCAAATGCAAAAAAAAAATTCAAATCCGATTGGTAGTTCCAGAGATTACCCCCGACATACAAACACACAAACAAATTTTACCTCTTTATAATATTAGTATAGAAGTATAGATTACCTTACGTGGTACACGTTCTTGTTTTGTCAAGTAATATTCCTATTTGTGGTGGTTATCTATTCATTTCATTCATGCGGTAAAGGTAAAGCGAGGTTATGTTAGCTGAAAGGAACCTGTACTCAGCAGATTAGATGTCAGAGGCTGTTAATGACGATTTGAGCGAATAGACTGACGAGCATTTTGTAATGAGTGTGATCAGCAAAATTTTGTGTTGAGTTCTTAAGAACCTTGATTACTTCTTTAGTATATATTTTGCTTTACTTGTTCACCGGATGAGGTAGGTATATTTATTCAGAATTTATTTCACTACGCTACAGGAATGTTTACTTGTTTACAAATTGAATCCATGACGTCATCAATTTTCGGTTTTTTTTTTTCGTGGTCAAGTGCTCCTCTGCTCTTCTTTAGAATTTCGTCTTTAATATCTGGTGTCTCCAATAACAAGTACAGAAGTTATGTCGTGTTAAAGTTTGTAAGTTTACTCCCAAGTTAAGACCAAGTCCACACTGCACTTTACTGTACTTAGTTATTTCGCTATCTACTCGCACTACTGAAGTCGTATAGGGATTTTATTGCAAACATTCTCTTGTCTTTACTGCATTGTTTAACTGCAACGCCAGGGAGTATCGTGGAAATTATTCACGAAAAGTTTATTATCTTATTTTATGAGGGAGTTAACATAAAACTTTAACTATTATTTTTGAAATTTATTTTAAATATTATTTTTATGACAGCCAATAAATTTTTCGGGGTATAAAAACACATGCCTACCTAATAGGTTGCATTTTTATTACAGTGAAAGTGTTTTGTAGTAGGTCTGAACTAGTTGGTTACATTGTCATTTCCATATCCATGAACAATATAACTAATGTAGGAACAGCATATTCGAACGGCTACAAGCTGTGAGCCAAATAGCTTTAAAGGTAATGTCTGTGCACTGCAACTACTGCGAGGTAGTAAGCCCATAGCGTATAAACAATGCAATATCCCATTTCTCCGGCTTAGTGAACACGACATGGTTGGAAAGAAGAATATATCGCATGTACTCACCTTGCAACAATGTCGTATGAGAAGGGCAACTTCAAAACTAAACATACTGTGAAAGACTGCGCAATTGAGTCGATAGAAAAAGACCAAAGAATAATTTTAAGTTTTTACAACGTGCATCAGAAAGGTGTGGTACAGACCATCAAATCGAATCACTTTCTCCATTGAACCAATATCGTAATCGCGAAAAAAATATCAGCTGCCCCATAAATTTGAGTCAAGTAGGTATTGAATTTTTGTAAGGAACAGTTAATATTTTTCGTGACTACGATGTTGGGACCCATGAAGAAAGTTGTTCAGTGTTATGGTCTGTAGCACACGCTTAGATAAATATGATATACACATATATTTTTTATATACACGCTATATTTGGAATTCGCTTACACTTTTTAGCTCTTGATCTTCTTTTTTTTTTTTGTGGAAATTGTGCTCAAGATCTGTTTTGGTAATGATTGATCGAGTATGTAGAGAAAAACGCAGAATGTTTTCTCATATATGCCACCTTTTACAAATTGTTCGATCACTTTTGATAGATAGTTGCGGAAAAGTGCGAATATTTCAGAACGTAATCCGCTTAGGCGTGTGATACTTGTGTTGGCAGGAAAATAATGTTAGGTTCTGAAATTAATCTATTGCCTGTCTAGTTTTACTAGATACATGACTTATTTACTTGATATATGCATAAACATGAAAATATTTATTTATTAAAAAAATATTATTATTAAAATGTTTAAATTTATTTATTTATATATATATTAAATATTTTTCGTATATCCGTCATCCGGTTTATTTGTTAGCTTTAAAATTACCTAGATATCTAGTAGGTATACAGGTTGGCACATGATTCTAGCGTATATATTTTTTTATTTAATAACCGACGAAAAATTTCAACGCTGGGAGGGTTCAGAAATCAGAATCTTGTGATGAATCCATGGTAACAGGTTGCACGTCGATGTTCAGACGTCAGCACATCAAGCTACCTGAAACTGTCAAATTTTCCCAATCAACCTTGAACCTTATAGGTACTGTAGCGATAAAGTTGAAAATCTATTAAAGAAATTTGACATACCTATTGTGGTAGCTTTATGTGCTGGCGTCTGTACCTGCCATCTAGTATAATCGACTTCCTAAAAATGTCTTTTACTACCAACAATAATAATAATTGGTACAAAACAATAATTACGTGTAACGTTCTGGCTTTTGGCACTTATTGAAAAACAAACTGCAAAATGGGTCACTCCGACCTGTCACTAGTTCTGCAATATTGCAACTTTTAAACGAAAATTGCTGTTATTGAAGTTTGTAGCTTCATCAGTTTCACCTTTTTGTAAAGGTACCTTTACAAAGAGCAAAATCAGTTGTAAAATTACTCTCGCAGGTTAATTCATAATAGTGCCGATTCTTTTGTTCACGAACTAAAGTAAATTTAAGTTCAGTGCATCTTTTTCTTTCTATTTCATTAAGAAAAGGGCAGAAGATAAATTTTAGTTTAGTCCTGTCAAATTAATCAGCGCCTGACGTAAATTGACGTAATTTTAGTAGGCAAGTTTTTAATCACGTCTAAACTTGTGTGGAGTAGTGTCAGGCGTTGATTAATTTAACAGGACTAAACTAAAATTTATCTTCTGTCCTTTTCTTAATGAAATAGAAAGAAAAAGATGCACTGAACTTAAATTTAGTTTAGTTTGTGAACAAGGGAATCGGCACCAATGTCGATAAGTAATTAAGTATGAATATAAGATACATGACTATGGAACATAAACTTCTGCGAATCAAAACATTTAGGTATAGGTTTATTTTCTTACACAAACTCACATCTTCTTCCCATGGGGGTAGGTAGAAAATACAGAACGCCATCTGCTACGATCCGTATCCTCCTTTTGCCTCGTTTATGTTCATAGATCTAGTTATACACCAAAGAGAATATAGTGTTTGTTATACACGCACCGTTTGTGTGTACTACGCACCTGACCTGATTTTATTATTTATTTCAATAACGGTGACAACAAACTTACACATGTCATCATCTGCCTAGCCTTTTCCCTATTATGTTGGGGTCGGCTTCCAGTCTCAACGGATGCAGCTGAAATACCAATTTTTTACATGAAGCGACTGCCTATCTGACCTCCACAACCTAGTTACTGGGTAATATGAACACATGCACAAACAAACACCAAACTCACATACAAACTTACAGATACCAAACACACACAAACTTCCACATTTATTGTTATAATACATAGCATAAAAACACAAACTCTTGTCGCTTGCCCAACATAGGCCGCTCAGCAGCATCTACAACAACAAAACCAATGAAACTGTAACAAGTTTAATCACTCCTTTATTGGTACAGTTCGTAAAATAAGCTTCGAAACACAATTTAATTAACATAGTAATCGGCCTTCAGATCAGTTATTTCCGTAAGTTTGATCATTATTGATCAGGCACGATAAGATAAGAAACTTAAGTAGTCTGTGGTAAGCGGCTATACTTGCTGTCGGTACCAAAAATGTGGCTGTTATTACTTAGCCACGAGCCATTCTTGTACCGAATATTGGCTGGATATACGTTTTGTTCGTAGAATGCATCTCTGTGGTCTTTCAGAAACTTTCGTGTCCCTACCACTTGTCATTCAACCCACATCGGATTAATTAAATAAAGTTAAATTCCCTGTAGGTATTTTACATGTATCTCCATTTGTCTGGGTCCTAAACTTGGAAAACTAAGTTACTGATTGTTTTTCTTGCTTTCCTGATTGCCTGTGAAATGACACCGGGATATTTGAATTATAAATTCAGTACCTACCTACATAGTTGCATTTTACAAAAAAAAAGCTTTGCAACATTTATTTTTCATTTTTAACACAATGCTAAAATAAAATAAAAATTCGCTCACAACAGGATATCGGCTTAAAAATCAGGTCGTAAACACAGATTTTTTATTTAAATTTTCAGCAGCAAAAAATTAAGCTTACCAGCGCAATATATTGTGCAACATTTACATCTCCCGCTAACGTTAGCTTGGATCCATTAATTTATTAACAAATAAAACCTCCATTAATTTATTAACAAATAAAACCTCCATTAATTTATTAACAAATAAAACCTCCATTAATTTATTAACAAATAAAACCTCCATTAATTTATTAACAAATAAAACCTCCATTAATTTATATGGGCATTAAGTAGAGAGGTGTACCAACAACGTCACGCTTCAGCAGCTCAGTGGTCGAACTTAATTCTGAACAAGCATGACGTGAATTATGAACCTGTATTTATTTTATTACCGTCCGTTTTACCAATACCTACACTGTTCCAACATTTTCTGTGCCGAGAGGTAAACTTGGGAATCATTCAGAAAAATAGTTCAAAGAAAACTCGACCGGCAATTAAAGGAATGACTACGCACCCTGTTAATGAAACAAAGCTCAGGATCAATTTTATCTTTATTGCGCCAGACTTTATCTAATACCTTCAACTACCTACCTCTCATAAAGAAAAATATCTCGTATCCTGCTGAGAAAACACATCTGAGCTCCGTCTTTAGGTACTTTGTGTTCTTTAATATAACAAACATTTGTAATCTTTTCACATCCGTCTCATGTCGCTCACAGAAAAATAAGTTAAAACTTACATCCAATAAACGTTCGCAATCTATTTTTTAACACTGTTTCCATCAAAAAACTCATTTGACGTCACACTCTTATAGCTGCCAGTTACACAGAGAGGCAATTTTCGAATAGCAATTAGTTCTAAAACGTCCTATACACGGTTGAAATTCGCTGAATTGCAGCAACAATTTGACATGAATAGGCTGTCTTGTTAGCTAGCACTGGTCATAGCTTTGTCAGAAGACGTATTCATGTTGTCCCCATTAGTCGCAATCCCAGTCTGCACACCTACCGTGCAACCTTAGGGCGGGTTGTTTCAAAGCATCGGTTACGTCGCACGTTCGTTAAAATTTTACAGTTGAAATCAGTTTGCTTGCAGTTGTCGTACTAGTGCTTTTTGTGTATCACTCGTTAGTGCAATGCCGTTTATCTGAAGTAAGGTGACGGAAATTGAATCAATTGCCGTTGCGTGTTGATGTGTTTTTGATTTGCAACGTGACAGAAGAAGCCATTTGTTGACGTATCGTGTTATTCGAGCGTACTTTTAGAATTTATACCTTATTTTTCCATATCATTTTCTAAGCCTCGCTACATATTTGCTTATCTGGCATAAAAGTAACACATCATAACGTCTGTTGTAAATGATTGATGTTTTTTATTAAGGTATAGTATACAATACCGTGCTTATATGACACATCGATACTAACGCTGAAGTATTTTCTGGACTCTATTAAATGGGTACCATACCAGCACGCGTTGACCACCATAGAAACGGGTTTTGTCGACGGAAGAATAGACAAAATGACAGATTGTATTCTTGCTAAAATATATGGACTATAAAAAAAAAAACATTGTCGCTGCACCTTACTTTCTTCTCTTTTAAAACACTAATCCAGCTTAAACGCTACTTAAAAAAACTATTTGGATGTTTTTAAGCTGTAGTGTAAAAAAGTCTTTAGTAGTTTCTTTCTAATATAGGGCAGCGGTGCTCCCGAGGGATGGTTGTTGAGGCCACATTCAGCGATATTCAGTCCGTGTTTGGAGACGAGCCGGGAGGCCGCGTCGCGCGTTGCGCGGATGACTTACGATAAACGTTACAACTTAGTAGAATTAATTATCGTGAAACTTGCTTGTATATTTTAATTGTAATTAATAAATACATAGAAAGTATTCATTCAAAATAGTTTCGCTAAATAATCATTTATTCAAATATAAAATAATTTTAACGCGCGCGGGTTAAATGTATTTAGTCGATTTTGTTTTTTTTTTGTCTTAATGAGATGATTAAGGAAAGGTGGACTTTGTATAAAGTGAAACAAATGGATTCTGACGCAGTGAAATAAATGATTTCGAAATGCTTTGCTATGTAAGTGCATTTTTTCCTAGCTTTTATTATTCGTTTTATTTAGGGCTAAGTTTTCAATCATCTGAAAACTTTATTCGAGAAATAATTTTGACAGTTAATTCATATAGAAACTGTCAAATGTCAATTTTATTCCTTGAATAAAAGTTAAATTGTTATCCATAGGTATGTACTTGATTTACTTATACACTTCCTGTGCCAGTACAATACGGAAAAAGGAGAACCCAGGATTTATCAGCTATGTCTCATCCCTTAGAAGCCGTAAAAGTCCAAAGGAAAGTTTTATGTCAGTAGATAACAACACTTGCTGCAATCTTTCACATAATAGTGCAATAAACTTTCAACTTTTAACACCTCATACATGCCAAACATGGTTTGAAGTAGTACTTTGGCATTCATTTAATCCATTAAAAATAGAAGCGCGTTTTTATTAACGTTTTTATGTATTTTTTTACACACTACAATTAAAATTGTTTCCCCTTACTAATAAAAACATATTATATGAGATGAATAGTTACACGCTGATTTCTCTCTTTTTTAACCTCAAAATATACAAAAAAAACTGGCCAAGTGCGAGTTGGACTCGCACACGAAGGGTTCCATACCACAAGGCAAAAACGCCGAAAAATATTTATTTTATTTTGTTTTAGTATTTGTTGATAAAGCGGCAACAGAAATACATAATTTGTGAAAATTTCAACTGTCTAGCTATCGCGGTTCTTGAGATACAGCCTGGTGATAGACAGACGGACGGACAAACAGCGAAGTCTTAGTAATAGGGATCCATTTTTACCCTTTGGGTACGGAACCCTAATAAAAAGCACCTTCGCAAATAGATTACCATAAAACAGGTTATAGTGAGTCAACCTTAAAAGATAGACATATTCTGTCGTGGACTTTTTTTTGAACTTTTAAACGGGAACAATTCCGTCATACATGATTTTTGTGTAACTTTAACCGTTTACGCAGCGTACGCAACGGAAGCTCTCAAAAGGAATAATTTTTCCCGTTTTTGCAACATTTTTCATTGACACTCCGCTCCTATTCGTCGTAGCGTGATGTTATGGTCTATCGAACACAAAAATATTTTTTTCAATTCGAACCAGTAGTTCCTAAGATTAGTGCGTTCAACCAAACAAACAAACTCTTTAGTTTTATAATATTAGTATAAATAATGCTTGTTTACAAACTGTATTTTTAATATGAGTTATTAACCATTCATTTAAACGCAAAATATATAACAAGGTATTTTGTTGTAACATTTAATAAAGAACCGGATAAAAGATTTATGTACTTTAGATAATCTGAAAATGGTTGTTAAGCATACTTACATTTTGGAAATTAAGTATCGGAATAATATTGAACGTGGGAGGTACCTACAATATTTTATAAAGGAATGTAAACACGGAAAATCGAATAGTCTTTGTATAGGTAAAAAATTTTTATAGCTTATTTAAACTTACCATCAATGTACTCATCATCTGCCTAGCCTCTTCCCAACTATGTTAGGGTCGGCTTCCTGTCTAACCCGATGCAGCTGAATACCAGTATTTTACATGGAGCGACTGCCTATCTGACCTCCACAACCCAGTTACTGGGTAATACGATACCCCTTGGTAAGACTGGTTGTCAGACTTTCGGACTTCTGACTACCCGTAACGACTGTCAAAGATCCACGAATGACAGCCGGGACGTTCGGCTTAACGTGCTTTCCAAGGCACGGAGGGGTCACGGTATGTAAAGATGGTCACCCATCCACAGACCAACAGCGGCAAGCGTAGCTTAACCTGATCGATCGACCCTTGCGGCTGTTATTATTTAGCCACGGGCCCCTCTATTAAAATATCATCTTGTCTTAACTATTTTATAGTTTGCAAAATTGATAATCCCTAATTAGTTCCAGCAAGTTAATCTCGAGAGTCCGCTCTTCAGTCCAGACAAGATTATTCCAACGTCTTCCTTTGAACGCAAAGGTATTTTATGTTCAATATATTTAAATATCATCTTGTCATAATTATTTGATAGTTTGCAAAATTGGTAATCCCTAATTAGTTCCAGCAAGTTAATCTCACTGTCCGCTCTTCAGTCCAGACAAGATTAGTCCAACGTCTTCATTTGAATGCAAAGGTATTTTCTGTTCAAAAGATTTAAGTTGCGGGCTACTTACTAATTATAACCAGAGATTACTCCATGATTATTTAGAGATTATTCTGTACATAATTCCTTTTTGTAAAGTTTTATTTATTCTCAGTAGCAGCCTGGAGTGTTGATTTGTGCCCATCATCATCATCATTTCAGCCGAAAGACGTCCACTGCTGGACATAGGCCTCCCCCAAGCACCTCCACTTCGACCGGTTCTGCGCTTTTCGCATCTAACGGGTTCCTGCGGCCTTCACAAGGTCGTCGTACCACCTTCTGGGAGGCCTTCCAACGCTACGTCTTCCGGTACGCGGTCGCCACTCCAGAACATTTCAGCCCCATCGGCCATCTGTTCTGCGAGCAATGTGCCCTGCCCACTGCCACTTAAGTTTGGCAATTCTTCGAGCTATGTCGGTTACCTTGGTTCTCCTGCGGATCTCCTCATTCCTGATTTGTGCCCGGTTAATGGAAATACGCTCGCTCCTTTTTACATGGGACTTAAATATAACTGGCGAAATGTGAGTGTTCTATAGGTACATTTCTGTCTAACACTTCGGGGTAACAATACTTGATGTTATATTGTTGTTTGTGTCTTATAATTGCCATTTAAAAACTTCCACAAATTAAAGTATAACCAGAGAATGCTCTATAATTCCTTTTTAACCCATGTTGTGCTGCGTAGTAACATTTTTGACAAGTATAGTTCGTCAACTGTGACTTTGTGTTTAATAAGACATTTATAACCCATTCTATAAAACAATAATATACAAACTCTTTTGTTGACTGTAGGTCAGAATTAAGGCAGAAACAGACTTGTAACATAGCACTCCACGCGACCTCAACATAACGTGCTCATTGGCCACATTTCATCTCATGAAGCTTCGTCATTTAACCAATGAACACGCGTGGTTGTGCCGGATATTACAAGTGTGTCGATCCCTTTAGCGTAATTAATTTTCAAGGTAAGTTTATAATTTCGTTTTACACCTGAATTCTGCGGCGCTGCCTTCAAAGAATGTAATAATGACCCTTTGTTGATATGTTTATGATTCTGTTAGGCTTCTAAGGCTTAAAATCTTTACTTCATTAGTATTTACATGTTCAGTCTTGAAGTTCTTAAGGTCCGTTGAAGTGTTTAGTTCGCCTGATTTTAACAAGACCTGTTTTCTTAACACTTTAATGTGTGTATTTCAATGCTTAAGTCCTTTCATCATCATCTGCCTAGCCTTTTCCCAACTATGTTTGGGGTCGGCTTCCAGTCTAACCGGATGCAGCTGAATACCAGTATTTTACATGGAGCGACTGCCTATCTGACCTCGACAATCCAGTTACTGGGTAATAAATACGATACCCCTTGGTAAGACTGGTTGTCAGACTTTCGGGCTTCTGACGACCCGTAATGACTGTCAAAGATCCACGAATGACAGCCGGGACCAACGGCTTAACGTGCTTTCCGAGGCACGGAGAGGTCTTAAGTCCTTTGGAGAAAAAAATTATGTAGAACCATTACTAATCCTAAAATTAGGCTACGCTACATATATATTGATGGTATCACTTGAAATATTAAAATTTTCGAACAGTCGTTAGCACAAAATATATTTTCTACATACATACATAATCAGCCTATAATGTTCCCACTGCTGGGACACGGGCCTCCTCTCTGTGAGAGGGAGATTTTCTACATAAATAAATAAAAAAGAAATTTGGTAAGCACATCCCCTTAAAAAAGGCTGGACCGATTTGGATATTTTTTGATTTCATATGTTCGTAATAGTCCGAATTAGGTCTTCATGGAAAGAAACATTGGAAAAGATGCTCCGGAAATGTGGAAAATTCGTGAAAAACTGAAGTTGCTTTTTTCTATGCGATTTTAGTATGACCATATTGAAATTTTGACAGAACAACGTCTGTCGGGTCGGCTAGTTGGTAAAAAAAAGACAAGACGATACATTGTAAGTTTTTCTTCTCTTTAGGGACCTATCGGATCCGTACATAGAAGTTAGACCAGTTATAGAGTTAGACTAGACAATTTACGAAGTTGTTTAGTTGAATTTATCTTGTACAAAGCTATATGTCCTAACTCCTACCCACGATTGCCTCAATTTGAAGCTCCTAAGCCCTTATACAGGCGCCAGACTTATCCTTATCTATAGGCTTAGCTGAAGAAAATGTATGAGTGCGTAAGTAGGCTAATGATAAGAGTCTTTTCAAGTAGAACATTTATTACTATTACGTGTCATCCTAAGTTAGGTATCTGTCAGTTCAAAGCGGGGCTTAAAATATCAGTATTTTTACCATTGACCTTGGTGTGATACCGGTACCGGTACTATTAGTATTTCTAATCAGTATCGGTACTGTCCCGGTACCAAAAACGGTACAGTAAGAGTGAGAAAACAGATATAGTAAGTAAAAAGGATAGTTAATAGATATTAGAAAAAAATAACTTCAACCGTATGAGGTTCCTCGTACAAATATGAAATTTGGTGGTACGCGCCGGGCACCGGGACTTTTGGTACCGGTACTTGTTAGGAGGAGTACTGGTACCTGTCTGGAACTGGTACTCAGGTACCGAAAGGGCAAGAACCGCTAAAAATCGGCACGGTACCTGTACTTTTCTGAGTGATACTTGTACTACGTTTTAAAAATAGTTAATAATAGCTGTGAGTGGAAGGTACCAAAATATCCTGGCCGTCTTTTGTTTCTATATGAACCTAAAGATTGATTCACATTATTCCAATATTTGAATCGAGTAACACTGGATCTAATTTGGACTAATTAGTGGCTACTTATTGAAATCCAGTTGGCTGGATTACAAATAAATTGGAGGTGTTTACATTGGTCCAATATCGATCGAGTGTCACTGGATTCTGGCGCTGGATTAAAAATACTGGACCAGTGAAAATCAGCCTTACAGGTCAGTAAACAGTCTATATACCAATATAACGAAATTTCCCCCCTCTAATGGATTTAAATTAATATCACATTTACTACATTGGTCCAATATCGATCGAGTGTCACTGGATTCTAGCGCTGGATTAAAAATACTGGACCAGTGAAAATCAGCCTTACAGGTCAGTAAACAGTCTATATACCAATATAACGAAATTTCCCCCCTCTAATGGATTTAAATTAATATCACATTTGCCTGATATTCCCAGTTGAATCCAACACTCAATACTTCGTTAATATCGTTATGATGAAACAGACGTTGATATCCATTAATCTTTAATTGATGAAAATTTAATTATTACACATGGCAGGTAGACCTAGAGAATTTCAGTTGAAAATTATTCGTGGACGGAAGTAGGCAAGTAATTGATGAGGTATTTATTATTTTTGGAATGTCATTAGAGGAACGTGAAGTTTGTGATTTATAGAGTAATTAGTCTAAACCGTAATTAATATTGAAAGGTTTTTTGTATGTTTGTTTGTTACGCTTTCACGCTAAAACGGATTTGGATGAAATTTGGCATATGGGTAGACCATGACCTGGATTAGGACATAGAATACTTTTTATCCTACTATTCCCACGAGATCGAAACTTATGCGGGTGAAACCGCGGGGTGCAGCTAGTTGTTGATAACACGACCAGGGTGCTAACTCTCGAGTTTAATTCCGATAGATCGACATTGGAATTGTGACGTTTCGTACTATTGAGTTCGATGCTAGCGCCAATTGATTTTTATATTGGGTGACCATTTTGGGGAACTAAGTGGAAATGGGAACGGGCTTGGCGTGGCGTAAACGGTACTCTTGAGTGTATTTTGACAGCTGTGTATTGCGTCAATATTGCGTTGGGATAGTTTGTTGATAGTGATTTTTCCAATAACAAAAGTGTAACTTTTTAGAAATTATTTTGCGTTTTAAGTGGTTTTTTGTGGGTTCTATGAGTATAATATGGCACGATAGGCAGTAATATATAGTGTTTTACGTAATTCCCATAAAAAACAACTGAAACAAAGACGAGAAGAGCGTCAGATGATGCGTTATATGAACAAAGCGTTTTCTATGAATAAATACGAATTTAAAGGAAATTACGGAGTGAGCAACGATTTTACTCCTCATTCGTATTACATAACAACATTTTTATCCTATCTCTATACAATAAAAACTTTCTAGAACATTAACTTAATAAAATCGGACTTCGGCATGTTTTCATTATACAAAATTCTTTCTATCTCTAAAACCCGTAGACCGATTTTCATAATTCAAACTAGAATATCAGTTTTGAACATAATCCTCTCATTTGACACTAAAATCTCGCAAATATTCCTTTAAACAAAAATCCTCGTTTTCAAGTTACGTAATTATTCTATAATTTTTCTTCGTACATTAAAATTATCAAAAATTCTACGTTAAATATTGATATCAGATTCTTAAACGAAAACTAATAATAAAAACCAGTTAGAAAGCTAATTAGAGCAATACAAACACTTAAAATTTAGTTAATTAGAAAATCAAAATCTTACTCAGTAAAACAGTAGTAGCACATATCGACTCCCACGCTAGGTATTTTAGGGTCTTAATTATCCTATTCTAACTATCACTTTTACATATTCTAATATCACTTCACTGGTATCTCAGTAATGTTCACTATTCACATAAACACGTTCGGCGTTCGTTACAAAAACATTAAGTACTTTATGAAGCAGTTGTTTATCTATTTACTTGGTATCATTTGTATAAAACTGTAATACTAATTAGTTAAGTAACTTAGCGGACAGTAATTATTTCTTACTAAAAAGAACCAAACGCGAACAATATTTTCATAAACAAACAAAAAATATGTTTGAAATTGGAGAACTTACACGCAGTCTTTTTTTTTAGAAGTGTAGGCAACGATCCTACCGCATGCAGCCAAGGTCATGGTTAATTTTATGATTTTAATCATTTTCTTACGCCCAAATGAATTAAATACTTTATAATTAATCAATTAAAGAACTATTTATATAATTTTTATTTATTAGCCTTGTTATTTAAAGGATAAAGCATTTTAAAGTCCCATTACCGGTTTATCGTAATGAGTTGAACCACACTATTGCAGCCCGTTACGTAGCTAACTTCACGTGTAACAAAATAATGGCAGACCAATGTCAATTTCATTTCAATGGTGACAATATTGTTTTCAAGAGTACCGAATCACGTGACTGTAAAATTAACATCGGAATCGTATTGGCCTTTCATTAGAATTAAAATTAATTTGGAGAGTTAGCCCCCAGCACTCCAATTTCATAACACTTTCTTTACAATCAATCTGATGGTTTTTGAAGGAAATTTCTAATCAATTGCTTCATTATATTTGAAAAATTCGTCTGCTTGACAACGTAAATAACGCAATTAATGTTGTCGAATTTTCAAATTGAAAGGCATTGCAATAGTGTGTTGCGCAATTACCCTGCCGGTTTTTTTTTTTGCGGGTGGGAAATCATCACATGACCCCTCCCGCTCTGGGTGGGGCGGAAGGGAGTGTCAGACTCTTACTGACTAAAACCCACCCGTGTTCCTTCCTTAGCCCTTTATGTTCCGGGCCAGCCGTAACCCTTTCGGACAATCCCGCTGACCCTGCCGGCTACGTAAGAATATATGTAGGTATCTACAAATAAGGTATGAAAAGCTCTTTGGAAAAATTATAAGATAAATCAGGGTATAAATAAGTTATCCGGCGTTTGGCAATGATTAGGTTAGGGATGGCTAGCTAGTACTAATTTATTTAAGGCTCTTCTTATATTAAACGTTTGAACTTGAACATCGTAATTTGCTTGATTTTATCTGGTTTGATTAAATGTTTGATTTAATTTATTTTATCTACAGCAAGCTACACCAATGAACCTTCTCGTTAAGACAAAGTTACGAACCTTTTATAACCTCTAGCTGGCTCAGACAAACTTAAAATCTATTATAAACTCTAGCTGTCTTTGTCATTCTTATAGCAATAAATTGAGATAACCATATATTTAAACCTTTTCACATTATCCTTCTGTGCTTTTCATAATGTACGGTAGCAGCTACTATATACAGGGTGTCCCGAAATTAATGGATAACCTCATAAGGTCATTGGACTTATCATTATGAACAACTTTTACTACGGGACCAAACATGAAATCGCGAAAAAAATCAGCTGTTCCCTACATTTATGTTCGCATAACTCGTCAAAATGTAGGAAACAGCTGATTCTTTATTCGCGATTTCAGGTTTGGTCCCATAGTAATAGTTGTTCATAATGATAAGTACAATCCATTAATTATGGGACGCTCTATTTCTTCAATAATTTTAAAATCTATGTTAAATATTTTGGTGCCTTCCAAAAGCTTTGTTCATATGTGATTCTCCCCATACATCAACTACTTGTAATCGAAACTTGTGTACGAAAATGCCATATATTTCAAATTGGCAACCGTTCAAATTCTAACTAATGATTTCAATATTTTTCTCTGCGATAGTCGACCACTTGGAAATCTCATCTTCGTAAAATAAATTAAAAGTTCATAGCAACCCGTAGTTCAACTCAAGCCATATATTGCATAAAATAAATCATCTTAAATTAAGTTTGTTCGTTCTAGTTATTATGAAACCGCTTCACCTTTAAATTGCCGTGTGCTACGACGCTTGAACGAAATTCAGATTCAAGCTTCTTAGTTTTATGAAGCACTTGCTGCTTGCTTGTGGTTTCGCTCGCATATAAGGGGGAATTTCTTCATGTACCTGGACAAAAGATACACTATATTATGCTAATTCAGATGAATTTACTTTTACGCTATAATTCATTAAAAACCGTTGAGCCGTTTATGCGTGATTGAGAGACAAACATATTCACATTGTATACTTTTACGTTTAAAATATAGTGGGATTCCGGATTTGTACAGTCAAGGTAATTAATTGTTTATCAAATTACCACTCAATTTGCCAAGTTATGGTAATTTCATACAACTGCCAAAGAATTAGTGAATGAATATACCGACAATCTAATTTTGTAAACAATGTCCCTGACTTTAGAAGCACTTTTTTGGTGGGCACCTACTACGTAAAAAGAAATATTGGCGTCGATCGATCCACCTAAACGAATCTTGAGATAACTAACGACCTTAAAGTTTGTTAGAGAAGAAATGACACTGCGCACTGATAGTGAATTTAGTCCGATCCTTCCAAATGAGTTTACAGAACTTCTATAATAGGGTTTCTGCTTCAATAGAAAAGTTTTAAAAGGCTTTAATAATACGCAGTTAGATATACTAAGTACTTACGCTGTTATTTCGCTAAGGAAAATAAATCACCTTTCAACGGACTGAGATGCAAATAGAAAGCAATTACTTTTAGTTTCGACGGTGCCCAGCAAATTTGTTTCCAGTATTAAGCACAAAGGTCAAATATAATGAAAACCACGTATTTTTTTATAAGAACAGGAAACAATTTCATTTTGTATTATCATTTTGTCCGTAATTTCTTTCTACTTTTCCTTGTCTCCATTTTGATGGATACTATGCGAGTGGTATCATAAAATTGAAGCTTATGGGACACCCTGTTTCTACATTGTTATTATTTATTACAGTATGGAATATCTGGGACGCCTAAGCTTTCGTAATACGGTAAAGTCCTCTCCGAGCCCGTCTTGAAGTATAATTAATTAAAAATCTTACGATATTAGAGGAGATTTTGTTATTTATTAAAAACTTTTTCTTTAATTTCTTGGATAGCTGTATTCATTTATTAGTTTCTTTAGTTTTTATTTGGTCTATAGGACAAACCTGTTTCTATATCTGGGATGCCTAAGCCTTCGTAATACGGTAAAGTCCCGTCTTTAAGCATAATGAATTAATTTACTTATCCAATATTAATTTATCCGAATCATCAATCTTATGATATTAGACGCGATTTTGTTGTTTTTTTTTAAACATTTTCTTTAATTTCTTGAATGGCTGTATTTATTTATTAGCTTCTTCAGTTTTAGATTGATCTATAGGACAAATGATAAAATTAGCAAATCGATACTGACAATATTTAAAAACTAGATTGTGACTTCTATTAGTAAGATTTTAGTTTCGATAATATTTGCTGAACTCATCATGTAGTAATTTGTTAACCGGATGTTAGTTTGGTGAATAATGGTAACACGATATGTCTCCACTCTACCGATAAATGTACGTCCAATTTGATGGCTTCCTAATGCCTCTAGGCTCTATGAGTAGTTGACATATTAAACCAAGTAGGTTTAATACGTCAAGTTGAGCCTTGTCGGAGATCACGAACATCAGAGCATTTGTTAACCAGTAAAACTGATTAGATTGTTTGTAAGGTTGATTCAACTGAAAAGAACCAGTATTGACCCAACTTGTTTAAAAAGCAAGGTCTGTCTTACGCAACCAATCACAAACTAGGTAATAAGGCGTTAGTTAGTTGCGTCGTGCATATACAGTATAGTGGTGGCCCAGTGGTAAGGGCTGCGACTTACGAGTCGTAGGTCGTAGGTTCGAATCCAGATAGTTAGGAACCCAAACAGGCGCTTTACTTTGTGTAAATTATTTCATCACCACTGCTCCCAAAACGGTGAAGGTAAACATCGTGAGGAAACTGGCATGTCCTAGAACCAAAAAATTCGAAGACATCTGACATCTACCAACCCACACTTGACCCGCGTTGTGGATTACGGCCTACTACCTCTCACCGAGAGGAGGCGTGTGTCCCAGCAGTGGGAACATTATAAGCTGATTATGTGTATGTAAGTCGCATCATGTACGGCCCACCATTGAAATTTTAGTGCTGTGACATTCTGGCTACTCATTTACTTTTGAGGAGAGTCGTGGGCGACAGGCTTTACTGACTGAAACCACACATTTTGTTTCTCGAATAATCTTTTGGCCTGTGGCAAAGGAGTCGCTCGCGAATTATCTACATCGCTACATGCGAACTACACATAATATAACTGACGTCAGGTAAAACCCTACATCGCGCAAGCAGAGTTTGCCGCGCAACTAGCAACAATATAACGCGCAATCGACAACGTCCCGACATCAATCACCAGGCAGCTGCCCTCCAAACACAACACTCGTCCGGTCGGAGGATTCTCCCTTTTCTATGGAGGATGAGAGAACTTTACTCCCTGTTCCACATAGGTACCTCTATAATATCCATATCTTGATCCTTATCTACTCGTATAATCGCATCAAGGTATCTATTTCTATTACATCTCCCGAACTTCTTTCAGCTATCATGCATTGTTAAAGTTTTATTATAGGTAGATTTTTTGTAAAAACATGTCTGTTATGTAGCAGGAATCGAGAACAAAGTGTGTTGTTTTCCCAACGAAACCAGGTCGGGACCTAGCGTGGCCAAATAGTTGATGTGCGAAGCTTGTTAAATATTTTAACTCGCAGAGCTATTGCGGAATTTGATCATAGTATACTATTCCGTAGTTATAGACTACAGTCCTTTCGGAATGATTTTACCTCTGACAGCAACAAGCCAACAGTAACCTTAATGTAACGCAGATAAAGACCACTGTGATTTTGACAAACTTGTCAGTGGCAGCAATCTAACAGCAACTTTATTGTAACGAAGATAAAGACCATTGTGATTTTGACAGTGATGCTAGATCAGTCGTAAAATACATCAGACCTTACAGAGTTTTCTTACCTCTTACGCCAGCAAGTCAACAGCAACCTTATTATAAAGATAATAAAGATCATTGTGCTTTTGACAGACTTGTAAGTAGCAGCAATCCAACAGCAACCTTATTACAAGGAATATAAAGACCATTGTGGAGGGACCCGTGGCTAAATAATAACAGCCACACAGGTCGATCAATCAGGTTAAGCTACGCTTGCCGCGGTTGGTCTGTGGATGGGTGACCATCTTTACATACCGTGACCCCTCCGTGCCTCGGAAAGCACGTTAAGCCGTTGGTCCCGGCTGTCATTCGTGGATCTTTGACAGTCGTTACGGATAGTCAGAAGCCCGAAAGTCTGACAACCAGTCTTACCAAGGGGTATCGTATTACCCAGTGACTGGGTTTTGGAGGTCAGATAGGCAGTCGCTCCATGTAAAATACTGGTATTCAGCTGCATCCGGTTAGACTGGAAGCCGACCCCAACATAGTTGGGAAAAGGCTAGGCAGATTATGATAAAGACCATTGTGCTTTTGACAGACTTGTAAGTAGCAGCAATCCAAAAGCAACCTTATTACAAGGAGTGTAAAGACCATTGTGCTTTTGACAGTGATGCAAAATCAGAGGTATTAAAAAGTAAGTGTCAATGGACTTAGTTGAAGTTATTGATTCTTTTGTTTAGTTCGACGTGTCATAGCGCTTTTGAAAGTGCAAAGTAATATTTTTTACGCCTGTTCTATTCAACGTGAATCTATTCAACGAACCGCATTCCTAACGTTGGACAAAAGCCTTTTTCATTCAAATCGTGCTTCTACATATCCGCTCCGTATTCACATCCTACCTGTCATAACTACCTTTTGTAGATCGTCAGTAGCGACTCTTGAAAAAATAAGTACATCCCTTACAAAAACTGGCCAAGTGCGAGCCGGACTCGCACACGAAGGGTTCCATACATCAAGGCAAAAACGCCGAAAATACACTAAATAATAACAGCCGCACAGGTCGATCGATCAGGTGAAGCTACGCTTGCCTCGGTTGGTCTGTGGATGGGTGACCATCTTTACATACCGAGACGCCCCCCTGCCTCGGAAAGCACGTTAAGCCGTTTGTCCCGGTTGTCATTCGTGGATCTTTGATAGTCATTGCGGGTAGTCAAAAACCCCAAAAGTCTGACAGCCAGTCTTACCAAGGGGTTATCGTATTACCCAGTAACTGGGTTGTGGAGGTCAGATAAGCAGTCGCACCATGTAAAAATACTGGTATTCAGCTGCATCCCGAGACTGGACGCCGACCCCAACATAGTTGGGAAAAGGCTAGGCAGACGATGAAGCCATTACGTCGTAATCATCTTGATTCAGACCAATTTATCCTTAATCCGAACCGAAGTCTAAACCTCTACAAGTACTTACCTCTTTGTGTACGCACTCATTTATTGCCACTTCACTGCTTTACTCCTTACAATTTCGCTCTCAATAATACCGTTATAATCCTTATGAACACAAAATACAATCTTTTGTTTATCTCTCTATCCGTGAGCCTATTGCTTTTGTTTACGGCAACATATTAAACGTGGCTAAGACATTTCTCGTATTGTTCAACGAATTATACAGGGTCGGATTTGCTATTTATTTATTTTATTTTTAGCCTATGTTGTCCCTCTACCACCTCAGACATCGATCTACATGGTCTTCATATAACCTGACCAAGATTATGTCTGGACTTTAAAAGAGACTGTGACCTCTGAGTTTGTTTCGGCCTTTCTTCTCAGAGTAGTCAGATAGGAAACGCCGACTTCATCTAGTTTAAAAAAAAACATGATTGACGTGTAAAAGTGTTTGTACAAACCTACTTACAAAAAATAAAATCATCAATCATCATCATCATCATCTACAGAGCAAAAGCTAGAGGCTTCGGTGTTGATCAAAGGATTAGCTAGATGACTAAAAATCGTTTGCTTTCGAGGAACGAAAAAGTTGAGTAACTTTTCAATGGTATTCATGGTTCGTACATGTCACCTATTCGACCTGTAATTTAGTTTCACAATGTTGGCAGTACGTATTCTGAATACTAATGTCTCGTGCACGGAGCAAATATAAATTGACCTAGTAGTGCTAAACCTTTTCTTTCCAGGTTAAGCAGCCGACAACCCCCTAGGTTGACCGGCGAGGTGCCATTCACAAAAAAAAACTTTTTAATTTTTTGGTCCGTTCTCTTGCCGTCCGTCACCAGTAGCTCTTCTGTAGCTACCGAACTCATTTATATTTAGTAAAGAATAATTGTTTTGTCTAACTCATTAAATACAAAGCACTAGGCTGTTACGAAAGGTCCAATCTAGCAACTTTAAAATTAGGTAGATAGCCAAATGCTTCACTGCCAAAGTAGGTTCAGAGGTCGGTGCCAATTTACTGTGTAGTTATCTATAAAGGCATTCGTTACCCACCTAACAGTTTTGCTCTATTTAATATTTTATTACTGAAACTGCTAGTCAAAATTGATCAGTTCAGGAATACTACTTACTTGTTCGGGTCGGCATGATTCATGAGCACCATGCCGCCCGACTGTGCCGATTCATGCCGAGCCGAACAACTGTGTACACACACCTGACTAAGCATAAAAACGGTTAAATGTGAAATATTACAAAACATAATCCATCTGCATTACACTCACCTCAAAAACGATTTAAACAGTCCGGATGTTACGTAATAATGAGGTGGTTTGGTGTGTTCATTAGATCAAACAGTAAGCATAAATAAATAGCACACAACATTTGGTCGAAATTTAATTAATGGGTGGTTATGAAATGAAAATGTTGAGGTTTTGTATGTAAATAATACTTGACAGACACAAATTTTGTTTTTAACCCAATCACTACAAGCCCTGGACCTACATAACCAATAATATTAAATGTACAGGTTATAATGTGGTCAGTAGTGCCAGTTTAGTCATAAGTACAGTAGTCAGACACCCATTTAGACAGACACAGTACAGATACAAGCACGCACACAAATATTATTAATTAAGTCACCCTCTGCCAATGTTTGAAAGAAAGAAAATATTGTTATTTTTCTGTTTACTTTGTTATTGGCGTAATGTTTATAATAGTAATAATGTTATACGTACTGTCAGCTGTGAAGCAACCTTATATATTTTTGTTTAGCATATACTGTCGAATTGCTGGGCACAGGCCACCCCGAAGTCCTTTCAGGAACTCTTTTCCCGCGCCACCTCGAACCAACCTCGCGGTTCACGTCCAGGTCATCTCGCCACCGCTTTCTGGGCCGATCTTGGCGGTGCCCGGGTGCCGTCCATCTTCAGGCATCCATTGCGTGGAAACTTTTGCCCAGTGGTAATTCTGCATGACATGACCAATCCCATTGGAGCCTGGCAGCCTTCTTGCCTACGTCTATTATACCCGTTTTGGAACGCAGCATTGTTCCGAATTTTGTCCTGTCTTTTTACACCCAGAATGCTGCGCTCCATCGTTCTTTGGCAAACACCAAGGCGGAACTTTCATGACCCGGAGAGCGACCAGGTCTGAGCACCATATGTTAGGACGGGCAGGATACCTACACATGTCGATGAGTTTGCGCTTCAGGGAGATCGGCAGATCACCCTTCATTAGCGTCTTCATGGACCAGTAGCTTTTCCAGGCGTTTTCAACTCGGCGATCGATTTCCCTTTCCTGCAATCTTATTATAGCCAATCCCAACGGAGATTATAGCAGGAGATATTATAGTGCACAAGTGTGTGCGTAAACACAGGTGCACTCTCTGTTCCTTTACTTTAGTCCGATGGGACGGCAATCTGACACGACCGGGGAGAGAGCAGGCGCAGGACCAACGGCTTTACGTGCTTTCCGAGGCATGGGAATATTAACCCTTAGTATGCCGGGAACATAGATCCACGCGAGACACAATGGTTTTTAATTGTTTCTGTAATTACGGCATTCAACCGGTTAAACCGCCAACTTCCAAACTCCGAACTGTTACTAAGAAATTCCTAATGGAAAACCCAATAACACTTTGTCCGACCTGGGAAACCCCAGAACCCCACGCTCAGCTGACGCGCTCTCAATCACGAGACCAAAGTGGCACTTAACAAACAGTTTACAACCTTACATAAAATAAATAAATACAAAAAACTGCGATAATAAATTATTATTATTTGATTACAAACTTTTAATTACGACCTTATATGAAACAGACCACAAACTAGATTCGCTCTTGGTACTAAATAGATGGCAATTTATGAACGGTTATTATGATGACGTCAGTTCCTGGCTACCGTCGATTAGTGGCAAAATTCAATTTATGGCAACCACTATTTCATTACCTACTAGCGGCAATTTACCGAATAGATGATTGAACTAGCCAGTCCATTTCAGGTCTCACCATTGTTCACAAATATTACCAAACTTATCTATACAAATTATCTATACTATAAATAAAACTGAAGAGTTTGTTTGTTTGTTTGAACGCGCTAGTCTCTGGAACCACTTGCACCGGTCGGATTTTTGCTTTTCTTGTTTCTTTTACCATCACGCTAGGACCCATAAGAGCCGAGCAAAAGAAAAAAAGTCAGAAAGAACGATAAGCGAAAATTAAGTAAAAGCGCGGATAGCCGATGCGATGCGACGGGGTGGATCGAGGGAATTAGAAACATGCGGACGAAATCGCGGGCAGAAGCTAGTCATACATATACTATTAATATTAATGAATTCACTTTTCAATGCTACGAAGCTAATGAGAATTCAATAATGCAGTTCCATTGTCGTTTTATTATCTTTCGACAGCACTAAAGTATACATAATTATAACGTTGATTTTAATATAGGACCTCGCTTTGTCTCTTTTAAATGAACTCGTGAATTTGTGGAAATAATATAATTAATGAATCGGTATAGGTATTTATGGAAAGTTATTTTGTTAGCATGTCCAGTGCAGACCCAGTGGTATTGGCCGCGACTTACGAGTGAGACCACTGCTCTCAAGGCGGTGAAGGAAAACATCGTGAGGAAACCGGCATTTTCTAGAGCCGAAAATTCGAAGTCGTGCTGGGCCCACGTAGTAGATTACAGGCCACTCCCTTTCACCGAGAGTCGGCCTGTGTCCCAGCAGTGGGAATATTATAGGCTGATTATGCATTGTGCAAAACATTGTACTGCACGTCATTAAATTCGTTGGCACGCTCCCCTATTTTTTTGCACGTGAATCACGCACTTCTGCACACTTAACAGAATTTGATACTATTTCAACATTTAGACCGTTCACGCCAAAATTTATGTTCAACAAAAATGGAATTCTGCGCACTATCAAGATCGGTCGCTAGTGTAAAAATGTTTTATAGAAATATTTTAGTCTCGTCAGGAGATAATCCATAAATCTAATAGTGATATTTTATCACAGCTCTTCATGAACCAGTAAAGATTTCGATAGCGTAAGGATATCCTGCCTTTTCATTAGATGACATACTCGATATTATTTATGTTGACGAACCGGATTTTTGTCGATAAAGCCAGCCTTAGATCCCTGGATAGAGAGTTTATGTCGGTTGACTTTTTACCGTCTGGACAAAAACACGGCATAAAAGGTGAACGGAGTAGAAGAACCATAGCACAGAAATTTTCCTTTTTTTTTCAAAAACAATATTGAAAAATGTGATTGAATCATAGATATCCGGATTGAAGCAAAGGATTAAATGTCGCTCCGAATTTATTGATAATTTCCGCGCGTAGAGACGGGTGATTCTTATATTATTTGTCGATATACTCTATTTTTTTTTTGTAAAAAAAAAATCTAATGCGGACATACAGTTCTAGTTTTTGTGTTGATAATGAATGCTTGTTACATCTTTTAATTAAGAAAAAATTTTGATTACAGTCCATTCTTTTTTTTTATTAATTTTTAAAACACCCCGATAAAGTAAAAAAAAAAAAAAAAT
This sequence comes from Oligia latruncula, assembly GCA_948474745.1. Taxonomy (NCBI): domain Eukaryota; kingdom Metazoa; phylum Arthropoda; class Insecta; order Lepidoptera; family Noctuidae; genus Oligia; species Oligia latruncula. Next base: position 5,104,297 of record OX419693.1, on the reverse strand, counting down.
TTTCTCATAAATGGTTCACTTTTGCTCGGAGAATTAATGGTCTCATTCATCAGTAATAACCACCCCCTACAACCTCCTAACAGGAATAGGTCGATTAACCAGTAACCCTGAATACAGGGTTGCAGGGACATCGACACGCAACCATGGGTTCAGTACATGAACCCCTGCGTCGAAACCTTTCACTGGCAATGAAAAAAAAAATGGCTGCTCCATACAATTCGACCGCGTAGGCATTGTAATTTTCTATGAAACAGCAGTTTTTTTTTATAACCGACGATACATTTTCTTCTAGAATCATGTGCTGAATTCATGGTCACAGTTTCCGCGTTGATGACCCTGTCACCCTGAAGGTACTTAAAATATAACGCCTTTCAATGGAATCCTTACATACTCAGCCTATAATGTCCCCACTGCTGGGTCACAGGCCTCTCTGTGACAGGGAATGGGCCATAATCCACCACGCGGGCTCAGTGCGGGTTGGCGGATTTTTGGTTCTAGGACATGCCGGTTTCCTCACGATGTTTTCCTTCACCGTTTTAATAACGTACAAATTGAACCGTTTGTAATAAGTACTAACAATTTTTGTTTTTTCGTTTAGATAAAAATACACCTGTATTTCCTTAACTAAACTTTAATACTCCCAACTTTAAATGAGTAGCGAAAATCCCATCAAAGCGTGCTTCAGTAACTTCAAATTAGCGCAAACACGAACTAACATTAGCTCTTCCCTAAACACGATGCATTTAGATTTTAAGCACTAATGTTGTATGCTAGTCACTTCCTAAGCTACATAAATCATGTAATTCTTGTCGCCTCGCGCTTGCGAAGTTGGAGCGCCAGAAGTTAGTGCTTGTCCCGAATTAATTTACAGTTCAGATCCGGCCCTGGTTTTAGATTTATTGTTGTCGCTATTTCGAAAGCCGAGCACTCACTAGGTAACGATCGAGTGGTCTGTAAATAGGGGCTGTGGATTTTGCTTTTGCCTCTACTGACAAATGGCTATAGCAATCCGAACCGATTCGCATTCCACCAAGTTTACTAAGGCTTAATCCCATTGATTAAAAGCTTAGAGTTTCGGATGTTGGTAAGCTTGAACTTCGTCTTAGAGTTTATTGGTGTTGGCTTAGTGACCTTTAAATGTAGTCGTATCTGCGTATTGGGGTCTAGTTGTGTCAACTGGAAGTTAGACACTTAAACAAGAATAAAACTAGTTACTAGAAGGATGCAGTCTACCTTTTTTGGTATGATTACCTATTGTTAATTCAGTAAGCAGTGCGTACCTATTTGAGTTGCAATTTTGTTAGCGTGTGGCATTTGCTACGCCGATGCTACGCGCTGGCTACAGACGCTACGTGTAGCGCTACGCCATTGCTACGCGCTGGCTACAGACGCTACGTGTAGCGCTACGCCATTGCTACGCGCAGTGCTACGCCATTGCTACGTATGTGCTACGCCGATGTTTATATCGAAACAAAGCTAGCTCACGAAATTAGATTAGATGATGAAATACAAATACTTGTATCTTTTTATTTTCTCCGAGTAAATAAGTAAAAACTTCATAGCACCACGACATTTTCCAAGTGAAGATAACAGTAACTCTCTGCAATGAAAAAGACTGTTATCTGAATTTTTTTTTTTTAATAAAAAACATCTTAAATACGGATATACTTATCCTTATAAGTTTCCTTTAACAAAATATCAAAGCAGGAAACTAGTAATTGGGCATCGTTAGTACTTTAGCGCGGCCACAGTAGCAAAGCAAAGGCGACATTATAAAGACAAACTCCTGTAAACTTTGAGCTGATCATTAACAGTGTGTCATTGCCCAGTGAACCAACAGATCTGAAACTGGAAAGTGGATGATACACCTTCGGGGTTGACGAAAGTTAGAACAAAATTATGCCGAGATCGTCGTTGTAAAGAGTATCGATCGATACAAAACTGTTGACTGAATATAAATTAAGGGCCATTGACACGATAGACATGGTCTCACCGCCTTTATCTCGGATGAATTTTATTTTCATTAAGTTCAGGAGTGCGGTGTCCTTAATTTTCATAAAAATAAAATTAGTGTTCTTCAAAAATACTTATCATTTCACTATTGTAGTATCTTGCGAGGAGTCAACTGTTCGTCAGAGATATTACTTGAACTACGAAAAACATCCTTACGTGCGGTTGACTGTTCAGAGCGTGAAAATATCACTAATTAAATCGGAGGCTTATAAAGATTTATAATACACATTTCCGAAATAAATCACACCGTTTCTGAATCTTTAAATCTTAGTAACAGTCGTCAAAACGCCTGAAATAGGCTTTCGACGAACAAAGCTCCCGAGTTTCTATGAAAACAGTCAACTACTACCATTATTCTAAATGTTACTGCTTGATTATTAACTAAATCTTACGTCTTTATAGGTCCAATGTATTTGAAAGTTTGAACTCCGGAAAATCTAGTCTAATTTTAATAGAGTTGAGGAGACTTGTACCAGCTTCAAATGTCTTGAAGCTGATACTTTAACTCGCACAAATATTTTAAATGCACAAGTAAATATGTCTGTTTGTTACCTCATCATGACTAAACCACTGATCGTTATCAATTTTGACGAGGAGGTAGCCTGGGACCTGGAGACCGACATAGACTACTTTTTATGTATAGGTACATAAAATTAAGTCTAAAACTGTACATTGAATATTTTTGAAAAAAGGTAATAGGTAGCTACGAGGTGTAGGAATGTCTGATCATCTGATGCCGAAAATATCATTTTTAGAATTTTTGTCCGTTTGTCTGGATGTATGTTCTGGATTGGCGCAAAAACGGCTGAAGGGATTTGGATGAAATTTGGCACACAGATAGTTTACAACCTGGATTAACACACGGTACTTTTAATATCGGTAATACGTTGCCGTGGAGTATTTTCCGGCATCAACGCGGGCGAAGCCGCGAGCAAAAGCTAGTCCTAAATATTTATAATGAAATGCAAAATTCTCACAGACAAATTTGCGGGCAACACATAGTATCTACTCCATAAATTCGTCTGTGGCGTCGAGAAAAAACCTTGATCTTACTTTTAATTAAGTTTTTTTAGTGTAGTAAATTACTCTTCAGTTGTCTCGCAGTCTTATCGGGTAGAATTAATGATTAAAGTTTTTCAAAGTAATTTTAAATCCTTCGTGAGAATGAAACTTGAATGTTTTTGGCATTAGATTTGCATGAATTATAATTTAAAATGTTTTTACTGTGATATCTATCAGTAGGATGTCTTTGGGAATGTAAGAAAAACATAAATCTTATTTTGTTATCAGCTTTAAAAGGTTGCAGTACAGCAATCTTGATACAATTTGCTGTCAGTATTTATGGTTTCGAATTGTGCCAACCTTTCTTAATGACCCGCACGGAAATGTTTCCTCCGGGCGAAATAAACGACATGCTACTTTTATCTTTGAAAGAGTCACAATTTTTTTATCCTTTATTACTAGTGCCTGTGTTCGATAAGAAAGTTCTAGATTAAGTACTTAACTTAAGATTATAGCACTACTTTTACCATTTATGTACACACTTAAATAAACAGACAAGAAAAAAAAACAGAACTGAAAAGTAGGTATAAAGGTGATGCTTATTTCATAAATTATAAGAAATCGCTAAAGTTTAGTACTTATACAATAACATTAGACGTTTGTCAGCATAATTACATCGTTTATGCCGAAACAAACCCAATTCTAAGTAACAGGTATCATTATCATATCATTACTACTTACAGCTTATTTTATAAAGGCGATAATAAATTAATATAACTGAAACAAATATAGGTACAAACAGCGTCAAAGAACACGGACTAGTGCTTAAAACTTTTATTGTAACTTATTTGTAGAAAGTTACAAAGTTTCACTATTTATTGGATCAAGTAATACAAACGGGAAGTTCCTATATTACACTATTAGCTCCATACAAAAGTTTATAAAACCCCCATCCAACTACAACTTTTACAGAAAATATTAAATGACGGGGAAAATGAAGTGGAAATTCCTGCGAACTGCACACTGCCATTTTAGTTTATTTTGCTGAACAATCAATCATTTTATGAAAGCAAATAATATTTTTGTAACGCTACAGAAATTGCTGATCGTTTACGGCTTAGTTCTGAAACTACATTGTAGAGCGAGCAACATTTTAAAAGAGAAGTTTTCTCATTAGATTAGGAAGTTTTGACGCGACAACGTCTTAAATTAGGTTGCGGCTGGGAGTCACTTATGAAAAAGTGTAACGCTCGGTAACGTTACGATGAGTCACCGAACGAGAGAGAGGCCCGCCGAATGCCTTGCGTCTCTCTCCCACTCAACTATTCTACCGAGAAAAAGACGTTGTCACGTAAAATCTTCGCCCGTAAAACCGACTTTACAGGCAACCATTTTTTTTTTCAATAGGTATATATCTACTTACTAGATAAAAAATAAATAAAATCTTATTTGCAATATTTCTATTAGTAAACTAAATAATTTTAATAAATTAAATAATGTTTAAAATTATAAATGAATTAATACTACTGTGATTTCAAACAAACGTCTTCAGCATAATACTTGAAATATATACATTGCTAAGGGGGCCTGGTGACTTACAGGTTTTGTAAAAAACTTAATTTAGGCGCCAGTCTTCCACAAATTAAGTACAAAACTGTATCTGTAGACTAATTTAATTTTAAACTGTAATTTGTAATAAGAAAATAAAATCTATTCTATTCTACTTACCTTAATTACACATCGTTAAAGATTTGAAAAATGACAGTATTGTTTTTCTTATCGGCGGTGAACGGTACACGATAAAACAGTTACTAAGAAATAGTTAGCGTTAATTCGGCTTATTAGTCGATTTGCATGAATTTACTCGCCCGAATCGTGTGAATCGTCACTTTTAAATAATATTATTTTTTTATATAGGCAACTCGCACAAAGTTAATTTATTTGTGTCGACTCGCACGTTCCGTGCGGGTAAATTCGTGCGATTCGACTAATAAGCCGTTACTTCGATCTAATGTTTCACCATTAAAATATGAAGTGAACATCCCCATCTTTTGTGAAATGTTCCGGTAAAAAATAAAAATCGTTAGTACGTCCTTTCTTCCGGAAGTGAACCATCTTAAAGTAGTTAAAAAAAGTAAAAAATTGTAAGAGAAGTTTCAACACTTCCGGTAGTAAAAAACGTCTTATCTGAAAACAAAGAATTCACAGATATAAAAGAAAGAAAGTTGCCGCGTCCCTCAAATAAAATAGATCCGGTTATCGTAATCCTATTTCATAACACGTAGTGAAAATATAAGTAAAAAAAGGGGTGTATGCTTATGAACACACGATAGAAGGGAAACTTACGACTGGACCCGAGTATACGCGATTCAGCGCCGAGTACAGTCATGAACAAAAGTATGTATACACTTGGCTTTATTCAAATACGATTATCTCCTTTTCTTTTGAATTAAATTTTATGTTATTATGAACAAAGTATTTTCGAACCCATAGGTCTGTGTAAAGTGTCGTATTTCAACGTTACATTCGTTATTTCACGAAAAAATCGAAATCGAATCAAATTGTAAGTTGCCAAGTGTTGATATATTAGTGCTCGTGACTGTACACGTAATTCAGAGTCACCGACCGACTGGAGCCGAGTATACCCGATTCAGCGTCACCGACTCGATCATGACGATTCAGTTTCGTTCACTGTTCAGAATGAGACCAAAGTGCGCCAAAAGAAGTTGTTACTTCAAAAATATAAGGTGGCCGAAGTCAACAACATAGACCAACACGACCAACAACTGCGACAACGGTCTTGATACTTACATTCATCATCTGCCTAGCCTTTTCCCAACTATGTTGGGGTCGGCTTCCAGTCTAACCGGATGCAGCTGAATACCAGTATTTTACATGGAGCGACTGCCTACCTGACCTCCACAGCCCAGGTCTTGATACTTACATTATGAAGATAATTATGTCCGTGTAACCTTTTTCTCATCACAACGTCGTGTACAGCCAGCTCTGCACATTCTCCTTTATGACGAGGTTGTAGGATAATGTGTTAAAATTCGAAACTAGAGTTGAGTTATAGCGGGGCGTGCTTAAGTGGTGCGGACAGGACGCGGTAACTTTTAACGATGTACTGTAAAATATGCTATGTTTGCTCGTCGCGACGGATTCATTTCAATGATTCTCCATTTGACGCTGCTGTAACTTTATAGAGGTATGAGGAACAGGGTGTAAAGTTCACTCATACTCTATAGAAAAGGGAGGATCCTCCGACCAGACGGGTGTTATGTCTGGCGGGCAACTGCCCAATGATTCATGCCGGGGCCGTTGTATCTATGCTAATTGCGCGGTAAACTCTGCTTGCGCGATGTAGGATTTGCGTGACGTAGTATGACGCGTTGTTTGCATGTGGCGCTGTAGATACCGCTACAACTTTGTCTCTTGTTGCAATCTGTTGAGGAACTTGGAACTATATTTAGCAATTTTAAATATATTCAACGTTATATCTATTTTTATTTGGCCTTGATTTGGTTAACAATAGCAAAATGTTATTATTTTTATTATACAGAGTCAGAGTATTTGAATACACTGATTTTATGGAAATCACAGTGTATGTCAAATACGATTAAAACATCAAACAATCGAATGCAAAACCTGAGGGACAATTTATTCTCGTAATTTTAAGAACTTTCACAGTCTGATCTCAGTCTCAATCTGTCAAAAATACCTCTAATTTCTCTACATTTTGACAAGATTTTGACATTTGTTTGTTGCCGAGATGAGACTGCGACTAGATTTTGAACGTTTTTAATTACGAGAATTTCTGTTATTGGAATCTTCGATCAATAGAAGATTGGAATAGGTAATTTTAAAGACCGTGTATAGAAAATCGGTTTTCATCATTTTATGAGCCGATCCTTTTTGTAACAAAATGAAAACATCAACCCATTTTCACCCCTCCGTCCGTCCGTCACAGAGGCACTAACAATAATAAACTCCAATTAAGAACACAACGAAATTATCAAACAACACATACCTACACGAAATTAATCAAATTATAATTACACAACACAGAAAAACAAATAAAAGGAAAATATTCGATTATACAAATTATTTCATCAAGCAAAGAGCATTTTCGTGTCGCGTAAAATGCGAGATGACCTTGTTACGTGGGATCAAATTTGCTGAATATTTGCTTGTACCATAAAAGGGCAGATTACTGGGCTTATCACTCTTTTATTATCCGACTTGTACTGAAATCTACTCTATCAGTTGTGTTTTGGTAATGTCAAAACAAACCACAAACACTTTTTATTGCCCCCATTAAAATTACTAACCCGTTGGTCTTATAGTCGCAATCGCGACAGTTGAGCGTGTGGTCCTGAGTTCGTTTCCCGGGTCGGACAAAGTGTTATATACAGCCCGGAGTTCGGAAGTTGTCGGTGTGATACATCCGTGCCTCGAAAAGCACGTTATGCCGTTGGCCCTGCGCCTGACATCTCTCTCCGGGTGTGTTGGATTGCCGTTCCATCGGACTATGAGAGTGAGGGAAGAGAAAGTGCACCTGTCTCTGCGCCCACACTTGTGCACAATAATATCTCCCGCGCAGAAGGCTGGTCTCCGTTAAGATTGGTCGCCTTGGCCGAAATTCGGTCAAGAGTTGAGGGGACTAAATTCTCTGCTCGTTATGGTGTTATGGTAGTAACCCCCTCGTCATTAAAACAATTAGTGCCTAATCTTTATAGCTTGCCTACATAGCATACTTTCTGTGGTACCTACGTTTTTTAATTGGCTTGCGAAACATCACACAAATTCTCCCACGTATCCTAGTGGTATAAGATTAGGCACTAATTGTTTAATTCTGTAAATGGAGGAAATAACTGTTGTAGGTAGAATTTCAGTGGGTGGAGCCACTTGTGCTACACGTAGACACATAGGTACTTACCTATGTAAGAGTAAATGTTACATTTGGAATAAGCTATGTAAATATATTTGAGTCCTTGTATTTTAGTGTAAAAAGGAAAATTTTACCGCTAAATAAAAAATCCTTTGCTACGACGACGTTGTCCTTACTCAGTGGTCCTTACTTTCCAGAAAAGACGAATATAATTTAATTCACGCTTTCAAAACAAAATGGGGTCTAATAAAAATGCCTTTGAAGTAGTCTCGAAAATATGCTGAAACAAAAGGAATGCGTATTGTTGACGCCTTGCATGTGTGCGTGACCAAGGACTACACACACACGCATACGGCACGGCGCGGGAGGCGACGCGCAGAGGCAGCAGCGGCGCGCGGGGTGCGCGGGGCGCGGTGCGCCGAGCGGCGAGCGCCCACCATTCGTTCAGTTCGACAGAGACACCGTTCGACATGTGTCACATTCAAGTATTTTTTTGTCATTATTCTTTACTTTATTGTGAAAGCAAGTAAATCTACATTATTTGTACTTGGAGCATCATTTTATTGAAAAGGCCCGAGTCCACCCCTTCGCTGCCAGCATTCTACAGTGTCTTCATTTTGGTCCTAACGAGCCGGATTACGGGCGACGCGACGCGACAAGAACAGAGAATCTGCGCACGAGGCGGCCATTACGTGGACTATCATTAATTTGGAAAATACATCATGCATGGATGGATGGATTGATCATCATAGTGCCAACCTTTTTAGTGGAAACAGAGTGCAAAGTCTATCCTTATTATCCTTAACCCATTCCATTAAAAATTCTCTATTTAACGTTGGGCTAACCTACGTAATTATCTATGTACTAATTATTATTAGTACGACGCCCCTAAGACGACCCACTGACCATTTATTGTGTTCATCAACTCATATTTTATTAATTCGTGTTCACAGCTCAGTACATAAACTGTGAGAACGTGGTCGCTGTTGCCTTCCGCTACTGGGCAGCTGGGCTGGCCGCGTGGCATGTTGGTGTGCCGTGGGGCTCTTACGAGCGCGTTGCACTCGCTTGCTTGGTGTTTGTTTGCCTGTGTTTCATGCGCACCCTCGCTGCTCCCTTGCACATAACAATTAAGTATAAGCTTGCACTTTTTACTTTAAAGATTTTCGTAGCTTGTTGTCGTGTTATAACTTTAATTTCACTAAGTGGATCGCTAACATGGATTTCAAATCATTAATTAAAAAACGTGGAACCTATAAAGCTAAATTAACTCAATTCAATTCATATTTAGAAACAGTAACAAGTTGTGATACTTTGAGTTCCTTACAAACTAGTGAATTAAAAATAAGGTTGACAAAAATAGAGGAGTTATATCCTGAATATGATAGCATACAAAGTGACATAGAGAATGTATCTGATATTCCAGAGGACCAGTATAAGGAACGCGAAACCTTCGAGATCCGGTATTATGCTGCGATTGCTGTTGCCCAGGAGCTGTTGAGTAAGCAGGAGCCCTCTGCGGGCAATGGATCGGTTACAGGTGCTAATACTGTTTCTGGAAATAAAGGTGGGATAAAACTTAAACTTCCTACAATACATTTACCTACCTTTTCGGGTCAATATCACAACTGGCTTGAGTTCCATGACACGTATGTTTCATTAATACACATAAATGACACTATTCCAAGAATTAGTAAATTCCATTATTTGCGGGCTGCATTAAAGGATAGTGCTGCTTTAATAATAAGTTCCCTTGACTTCTCCGATGAGAATTATGATGTTGCATGGCAGCTACTATGTGACCGTTATAACAACAGACGGCTTCTAGTTTATAATCATGTTCAAGCTATCATTAATATTGAACATGGAACACAAGAATCCTTTCATGTTCTGCGCAACATCATTGATACAGTCAATCGTAACATAAGAGCTTTGAAAACACTTAAGTTACCCACAGATGGTTGGGATGTGCTCATTATACACTTAGTCTCAAGTAAATTGGATTCAGTGACAAGTAGGGAATGGGAAACTTACCGTAATGCATTAGATGACTTAGCTACGCTTGATGATTTTAACAAATTTCTTAAGAATCGAGCGGATTTATTAGAAACTATTGCGGAAGTTCATAACAATGGGTCGAAAGGAACACATAGTGGCAGTACACACAAACAAGGTGACAGTACACATAAGCAAAAGACATTTACTGTCAACTCAGAGTCTTCAGTCAATAACAGACCGTATAGTTGTCCATTATGTAAGGGTAACCATGCCATTTATAAGTGCTCAAGCTTTAAGTCGCTTTCCATTGAAGCTCGTATTGAGAAGGCAAGATCCCTTAACCTGTGCCTTAACTGCTTACGTAATGGTCATAAATCATTTAAGTGCAGGATGGGTGGCTGCGGCCACTGTCATAAACGACATAATACCATGTTGCATTTGAATGGGCCATCCAGTACACAGGATACAGACAATGGTAGTACTGATTCTCCATCTACTTCTACACAACCTACACCTGACACTAGTAGTGTAGTACTCTGCACAGCCCAGTCAAACACACAGTTGTCAACAAGCTCACACGATAATGTGGTTCTGTCAGCCACTCATAATCCTCAATGCGTTATATTGCTGTCAACGGCTACCATTAATGTTACTGATCACAGTGGTCAAAAACATAGAGTCCGTGCATTATTAGACAATGGTAGCACATCAAGCTTCATTACTAAAAGCTTATGTGACAAACTCAAATTACTAACTCATTCAACCTCGACATTAGTTGAAGGGTTAAATCGACAATCTAGTTGCATATTTAAAAGATGTGATGCCGTTATATCATCACTCATTAATTCTTATTCTGAGAGTATACATTGTTTAGTGGTTCCACACATTACTCAAGCATTACCTTGTAAACAAGTCAACCATAAAGGGCTACACATACCCCAAAATATTACATTAGCGGATCCTTTGTTCCACACACCGTCACAAGTAGACATGCTGCTTGGAGCGGACTTATTTTGGAGTGTATTGTTAAATAATAATATTTCATTAGGCAAAAATAAGCCCACATTAAGTGAAACAAAGTTTGGATGGTTGATATCTGGGCCCATACATTCATTACAACATAGCATTAATACAGTCCACTGCAATCATGCAAGTACACATTACGATGATCAACTTCAGGATCAATTAACCAAATTCTTTGAGCTTGAAACGGTCACAGTGCACAAACCTGTATCCAAAGAGGAACAGGAATGTGAAAGTAATTTCATACAAACTACTACTCGTGGAAATGATGGTCGATTCATTGTAACAATTCCATTAAAAGAATCGCCTCAACAGCTGGGTAGTTCATATGAACAAGCACTGTCTAGGTTCATATCGTTAGAACGTAGATTCAAGCGTGACCCTTTATTCAAAAAGCAATATGCTGAATTCATTAAGGAATACATATCTTTAGGTCACATGACTGAAAACACAACTCCAGATAAGGATGAATACACATACATTATGCCACATCATGGAGTGTTACGTGAAACAAGTTTAACAACTAAATTAAGAGTTGTTTTTGACGCATCTGCAGTAACATCATCCGGGTTATCGTTTAACAACATTCAAATGGTCGGCCCTACAGTACAAAGTGACCTCATTAGCATATTAATTAGATTCCGACAGTTTAAACATGTTGTTACTGCAGATGTCGAAAAAATGTATAGAATGGTAAAGGTAATTGAAAGCCAACATAATTTACAACAGATACTATGGCGTTTCGAACCTAATGAACAACTTAAACAGTACAAACTCAACACTGTCACGTATGGTACCGCATCTGCACCATATCTTGCAACACGATGTCTAGTTCAGCTGGGAAAAGAATGCACTGATAAGTCCATTTCAGATGCTATCATTAAAGGATTTTATGTTGACGATTTTATTTATGGGGACAATGATATGTCTAAGCTGGTAGACATCTGCAGAGGCGTCATTAACCAACTTGAAAGCGGACAGCTACACTTAAGAAAATGGAATTCAAATAATCCATGCATTATACAGCAACTCATAGGTGAAACTAGCAAAGATGAATTGCTTAATTTAAGTGACCATGAGTATTCAAAAACATTAGGATTACTCTGGGGTTGCAAAGAAGATGTGTTGTTATTCTCAGCAAACATTAAGCAACATGAACACATCACAAAACGCACAATCTTGTCTACCATGGCTCAAATATTTGATCCACTTGGACTCATTAACCCTTGCATATTGCAAGCTAAAATTATCCTACAAAAATTATGGTCATTAAAAATAACATGGGATGAAAATGTTTCAAGTGAGATTCAAGCAGCTTGGTGTAACTTTATTAAATCATTGTCACCTGTGACTATCCTGTCATTTGTGAACTGCATGCCTTTAGCGACGCATCAACACAAGCTTACAGTGCTTGTATTTATCTACGGTCTGTGTCCCAAAATAATCAAGTGACAGTGAAGTTGGTGACTGCAAAGAGCCGTGTAGCTCCACTGAAACCAATGACAGTGCCACGGTTGGAATTGAGTGGAGCTCTATCAGCAGCTCGTTTAGCTGATAAAGTGAAGTCTTCGTTAATGGGACTTCACAGTTGTACTTACTGGTGTGACTCGACCATTGTGTTAGCTTGGATTAATACTTCCAAGAGCAATCTATTAAAACCATTTGTTTATAACAGAATTCATGAACTGAAGTCTCTTACAGAACCAGGTACTTGGCGTTATGTACCTACAAAGTTGAACCCTGCTGATATAGGTTCGCGCGGCGCAGATGCTCGCCATCTGGAATCCAATAGCTTGTGGTGGTCGGGACCAGCATTTTTAAAAGAACCAGAGTCTAACTGGCCTGGCCCACCAACAAACATTAAGGAAGATGACTTGCCGGAACTTAAGGTTCAAAGTCATTTAAATGTCTCAGAGCAACAATCAGTCGAATTCGTGAGACGATTTTCCGACTTTAGTAAGCTACAGCGCATTACAGCTTATATATTGAGATTTATATATAATTGTCGTTATCCAAAGAGCAAATGTATGGGGTTGTTAACTTTACATGAACTTAATCGGTCTTTAATTACATTATGTAGAATTTCACAACATGAATCATTCCATCAGGAGTATAAGTCATTAAAAAATAAACAACAACTGCCATTAAAAAATAAATTAACTAATTTGAATCCATTTTTACATTCCGATGGTCTGATTAGAGTTGGAGGTAGGCTCTCTAATTCTCATTATAGGTACGATACCAAACATCCCATATTGCTACATGCATCTAACTACATCACAGTACTTATTTTTAAACATTATCACAAATTACTCATGCATGCTGGTCCACAATTACTGCTGGCAAACATTCGTCATAAATTTTGGGCATTAAATGGTAGAAATCTTTCTAGAAAAACAGTACATAGCTGTGTTACATGTTGTCGTTTTTCAGGCAGAATCACACAGCCAATAATGGGCAACCTTCCTGAGCAACGCCTACATGCTGATTATCCATTTATAAACACAGCAGTAGACTATGCAGGACCAGTGATGATTTTGAACCGAAAGGGTAGAGGTAGTAATTTAATTAAGGCATATATTTGCATTTTTGTGTGCTTGGCTGTTAGAGCAGTACACATAGAGCTTGTGACAGATCTCAGCTCCGAAACCTTTATTTCTGCTCTAAACAGATTTATTGCCCGTAGAGGAAAACCTGTCAACATCTTCTCGGACAATGGTACATGCTTCGTAGGAGCATGTAGTGAACTGGCTAGGTTTTTAAAATTAAATGCCAACTATTTAAGTGCACACGCTTCAAATTTATCAATAAACTTTAAATTCTCACCAGCCTATAGCCCACACTTTAATGGCTTAGCTGAGGGTGCCGTGAAATCAGTTAAACATCACTTGAAACGTATACTTGCTCTTGCAAACCTCACTTACGAGGAAATGAACACAGTACTTACTCAGATAGAGGCTATCTTGAACTCAAGGCCTCTAATTCCTTTATCTTCTGATCCTTCAGACCTAGTAGCCCTCACACCGTCACATTTCCTTCTGGGACGAACATTAACTGTTTTACCCTCTCCTCAGGCACAAGATTCCACAAGGTTGAGCACTTTCTCACGATATATGAGAACTCAACAATTGAAGACCCATTTCTGGGATAGATTTTACAAAGAATACATTACAGAGCTGCAAAAGCGACAGAAATGGTGCAAGGAGGGAAGAGACCTACGACTTGGAGAGATGGTGCTGGTCAAGGATGATCGACTGCCGCCAAACAGATGGCTGCTCGGGCGAATAACCAGCGTGTATCCAGGCTCCGACGGTGTGAACAGGGTAGCAGACGTGAAGACAACATCGGGTACTCTTCGGCGCGCCTTCAATCGGCTGTGCCCGCTACCAGTTGAAGATCGGCCTGATGTGTCCTCAGACCACAGTCCCTTGCCGAGGGGGGCAACTTGTTGACGCCTTGCATGTGTGCGTGACCAAGGACTACACACACACGCATACGGCACGGCGCGGGAGGCGACGCGCAGAGGCAGCAGCGGCGCGCGGGGTGCGCGGGGCGCGGTGCGCCGAGCGGCGAGCGCCCACCATTCGTTCAGTTCGACAGAGACACCGTTCGACATGTGTCACATTCAAGTATTTTTTTGTCATTATTCTTTACTTTATTGTGAAAGCAAGTAAATCTACATTATTTGTACTTGGAGCATCATTTTATTGAAAAGGCCCGAGTCCACCCCTTCGCTGCCAGCATTCTACAGTGTCTTCACGTATAAAATATGAAAAGAAGAAAAAGCGTAATAATAACATTAGGGAAAAGCCTACTTGCCCAGTTTTAAAAACTATGTGAACAGTGAAGAGAACTGTCCGTCTTTGTGTTATTTAGCCAGTTTATAGAGGACACCCATGTCAGGAACCCTTTTTCAACAATGTGTCACATTAAAGGGGTAGGTAAATCAGATGTAGATTTAACGGTTTAAACGCTCTTGAATGTGCATTGTTTAGTTTTTGTAGAAATTAAGCGGTCATATCTTCATACAACAGGCAGAATACTTAATTGTAAACAAAATTCTGTACTATTGACGTAAACACAAAGCATAATTATTTCTACTCAAGCGATTTAATGAAAGTCAGAATGAATGGCGTAAAGTCCATAGAAATGGGATTGCAACAATTGCGGGTCATCCATTTACATTATATTAATCTGTCTCTGAAGCTCTCATCAGATCTTCCCTGTGTTTTGGACCAACGAGGCAGTGTTATCAAAATCAGTTCAGATTTGACGGAAATTGGGAGAAACAAAAGCAAAATACGTGTCGATTTCTGTAGTTGTGGATGTTTAAAAGTGTTGCAACTGCAGAGTTTCGAACACTCCCATTCAGATTTTATCGTATCTGTATAAAATATCGTTGCATAAAAGATTGAACGTCGTAGTGACAGGACTGTATCGTATCGAAGAGAAAATCAAACACTCGATATGAAAGGTTGAATGTCGGAAGAGCACAATGCGATATTCAAAATATCACTTACTACTAGGTACTGGCGCCTTTTGGACTGTAGTTTAATGTCTGCTGGTTGGCATAACGTTCTCAGAATCATGAATTTGTAACCTTTTATTCTCTTTGTTGAAATGAAATTATAAATAAAGAGAGCAATGAATTCACAATTGTTCATTGAATTTAAATACCAAGTGTCTGTGTCCAATTTAATTATGAATATAATATTCTTCGTTTTATTTCATTCTTTTTTTTCAGTGAAGTATTTCCTATTTTTCTTTTCAAAGAAATATATCGTTTTCCCTAGTACCCTTTAATTTTCATGTGCCAACATAAATAAATATACATATATTAATATCTAAGACACTATTACTCGTGGTCATCCATCGATAAAAAACTTATGTGACACAAAACATCGATGACTCACGTCTGTTTGTTTACTTGTAAATCACCGCCCTTTAGTATCTGCACTAACGCTATCCATTAAAAGCACTCATCCATCAATGTAACGTGATACCGCTTATAAATAAGCCGCAAAAGCTTGGGGACAGAATAAATCCGACCGCGTTCCCGATGGGAACCAAAATCTTCCAATATATCAAATAAGGTTTTTTTTCGCCAAAGATTTTCGTGGTCCATCGCGTGGTTCGCACGATTCGGTAGTCTTCACACGAATGAAAGTGTGTGTGGAAACCTGAACTGTTTGTCAACTGTGCCAATGATATTTGTCTTTACCAAAACTTCCCTTTGGTGTACATGTCGAAGTATTATCGAGAAACTTATTATCCCTATGTACTGTTGTGTCAACATTTTATTTTGACACACCACGATGTAACGCCAGTTAAGACTACTATGTATATATACTTTTCAATGATTTACTTTGTATGTGGCACAAAGCAATTCGTTGAAAATTATATGAAAGCTTGTATCCTAGTATAATATTATAATTGTGAAGATGTTTGGATGTTTGTTACTCAATCACGCGTAAACCGTTGATTTAGATGAAATTTGGTATAGAGATAGTTTGAGTCCCGAGAAAGGACATAGGATAGTTTTTATCCCGATATTCCCACGGGATCAAAACTTACGCGGGTGAAACCGTGAGACGCTGCTGATATAAGAATAAGCTTGTCCTGTTAATGCCTATAAATGAGGGAGTGGCCTTTGTCTGCGCCGTTTTGTCAGCATCACTCTTCTGCGCTAATCCATCAACCGATCTTAGGCTTGCTACGCAGCCGTATATTTAGTGACGTAACACATTTGTACGAATAATTCATTATTCAAGTACTTAGCTGATTTATTAAATAATATAAACCCCGGTGTTACCTCACACGATACCATTATGAGACTAGTCCTGTCACATAGTTCAAGTATTAAAAGGGGATAATAACATTTCACCCTGGCGTACAGAATAGATTTTTAAGAGAAAACTCCTCTTAAAGTGTCCATACTTTTCTTTAATAGTCGCACATCCGGCCAGTTTTCTGAAACAGAAACTGAATGTTTTCACTCGGTACGTTAAACATTTTAAAGTTATATATTTTGGCCGGTAGAAGCACAGTAAAATTATATTCCGTAACAATTTTGTGCACACCGTTAATTGGTAAGAAATACCGCACTTTATTCAATGTTAATTAATTAATTCTGGTTGTTTACAATCTGAATTCCTTGTAATCGCGTTTCAAAATTAAATTTAAAGTAATCCAAGTGAAATACGATATTAATTATGACATCCGTTTGTGTAAGTACAACTGTTTCAACAGTCTTGAAACAAAAGCAATTATATCGGATTACTCTTGTGGGGTTTCAACAAATCTCTAAAAATCGACAACAAACATCCAAATCCGCTTACAAATCCCGCAAAACTGAATCGAAGCGTATTATTAATGCCACAAATTCCCTTCACGCAAACCCTTAGCCGCTTACGACACCCTTGGGGGATGACAGGATGGCCTCATTCGTAGTCAGGAAAGACATTAAGACATTAATTAATGACTGGCTTTATGCAGCGAAGGTCATCCGTCAGTACGATGACAGTGGACACGTCCTATCTAGTTTCGCGATGAGTCCCGTCTCCCCTCTTCACTGCAGCCACTAAATCACTCTCAGATGTTATCCATTACATTTTCCGCACCACGAAGTTTATAAACCCTTTTAACCACGATGCAATATTGTTTTAAAGAAATTGTTGCTGTGAATCTGGACTGTGTTTTAAAAGTTATATAAGGTTACATTTTCCAGAAAGTGGACATATAAAATTATGACCACAATCTAGTTTAAAAGTACCGACTTACCGAGGATATCGTTAGATGACTAGGAATTTGTCAAAAAGAGCGATCAACATCAATCAGTGCTGGGCGATGGTTTTAGGTCAGTCTCCCGTTAGTAAAATAACGCGAAAATATCAAAATCAACAAAACATTGAAATTTACTCTAAAACAAAAGACTGTAGAATATTTCAAATTTTTGTTTAGGAAATCAATATTATTGTGATGGTGTATTGTTTGTGCCCAAAAGTTCGCAGTCCCAAACTAACAAGCATATGTTTTTTTTTATGTTATTCGGTTATTCATACTATTTCGTAGGGAGGTTGGGCCATGATTCATGACGTAACTCCGTTAGCTGTGAATATTTTATACCCAGCAGATTCAATAGGAAAATTATTTCACTATTTTCATACGGTTTTGATGGACGATTCCACATAAAAGCTTTTAGAGTATGAATTGATACATGGATTTTACAAACTTGATGAGAATTAAAGAGAAACGTTTCTTGGGAAATTAAGGTGTCAAATATACCAGTGCCCTAGAGAGAGAGACACATTGCTTAGCTTTATTGCTCTTCACTACTTAGTTACAATTAATCACACACGCTCACTCTCACCTACACATTCACACACACACACACACACACACTCACTCTCACCTACACACTCGCATGCCTGCGTGCGTGCTGCATGTTTAGCTCTAATTTCTCTATTCTTTTTTTTTGTTTTTGTATTATTATTCCTTTTAGTCTTGCATAAAACAAGTACGTATACGATACTTATTATGTTATGGAAGAGCGGAGTCTCCTATCACAGGCTTATCTGCTTAAAAGGAGGCTCCAATCACTAGTTTTTAAAGTTTACTTGTTAAAATAATAAACCATTTTTCATTTAATTTTCATTAATCAGTTCCTTGAACGCGATCACATTTAGAAGTAGGTATAGATAAAAACTGTTTTACTGAGGGGAAGTCATTTTTTCCCCACTATTTGACTAGAGTTTCCTTTGAAAACTGTGGCTGGTGAATGGAATAGCGTCAAAGAGCTTATTACTATAAAAAGCGCAGAACCTCCTTTGCGTTGCAACATTTTATCGATCGTTTGAAGTTTTTGTCGTTTGGTAATTTGGCCGGTTCCTTGTATTAAGAGAATTCTTGAAAACTTCCCTGCTTTAAACCTCCTTGGAGTATAGAATAGAATACTCTTTATTATGTACACCATATAAATTACTGACATAATTATAGAAACAATACAAAGGGTGACACAACAATGGGCGGTCTTATCGCTAAAAGCGATCTTTTAAAGACAACCTTTGGAGTATCTAAGCGCTTTGCAATTTAGACAAGGAAAATCTATTTGAAAAACCCACAGAGGATCATTGGATTACCGTAAAACCGTAATATTTTAATGATCTATATAATTGTTTGCTGCCCTAAATATAAAACACAATTTTGGAGAGACAAATCAATTCGGATAATTCAAGTTTTATTCGAATTCCCCGCAAAATAAAATGGTTGGTAGAGTAGATATTCGGTAATAACAAGGCTATCAAATAACTAGGCTAAACCCCGAAAGATCTTGGCAAAACATCTATCACTGAGCACCGTAAACGTGATTAGATTCTCACAAAAGGATACCTAATCAAGCGTAGCTAATCAGAGCTTCGGCTGCCTTTGACGAGAAAAGCAAAACAAGGCTTAAAGCACATATTAAAGCAATGAACAATCGGGCAAAATACAGCATAAGCAAAACGCCTTTTGTTCTCTAAATTAAAAAGAGAGAATACCCGCTTTGTGTAATGAAAGGAATTCTTATTCCGAAGTCAAATAAAACATTTCCGCACGAAAGATATTCCATGAAATTGTACTGACCAGTCAGCTTAATTGGTCTGATTTTATAAATAAATATTTATATTATTAAGCAGCAGAGAGGAGGCCTGTGTCTCAGCAGTTGAAACAATTTATGCTGATTATGCTTACATTAAACTTTGTCTGTTGTGTACCTACCCAATCGTAGAATATTACTAACATCACACTAATATTATAAAGGCGAAAGTTTGTGAGTGTGTTTGTATCTTTGTTAGTTCTTAACGCACAAACGGGTGGACCAATTTTGATAAAATTTGGTATGGAGGTAGCTGGATTAACAGATAGGCTACTTTTTATCTCGATATTCCCACGGGATCGACACTTATGAGGGTGAGGCCGCGGGGCGCTGCTAGTTGGTAATAAAAGCTTATATTTAAGGTAGTTTAACAACAGAGGTCAAACGTTAGAAATGCTAATACACCTAACTGCTAGCGATTGGTTTTCGATATAATTTTGTAGTTATAGGATCGTCATCGTCCCGAAATTACCGAAGGCAACTTTTACTACTATTATCATAGATATCAAACATTTTCTTAACCCGTCAAAGGATCGCCTACTAGAACCTGTTTGCATGTAAGCGCTCATCTCTAGTTCATACGACATTTTTCGGGTTGAGCATTTTTTTTTATCAGCCTGTAATGTTCCCACTGCTGGGACAACTTGAGCAACTTAATAGTTTCCTACTGTAAACGACCAAGTATTACGAGCAAAAGAAATCTCCTAGATTCTTAATTTCAACTTTAATTTATCAAGCGAACTTTTTAGAACACTTAAGCTTCTTAGCATAAAGAAAAATGCAATTTCCTTGCAAAAAAAAAAGTACGTAATTTCTTTGAGAAAAAATCATGGAAGTTTCTTCTGACTTATGAAAAATTCTGAATATTTGACTGCTCCATAAGTATACCCACCATACTCGTATGAATTTTGAATTGATGTTTTGATGTATGAGTAGTTTATACAGTTTGACGTGTGCGGTGTTGGATAGAAGCATTAATTTTTGCTGTCATCTATCAAAAAGGTTATGTACTCCTGCCACCTGGCTTTATTACACGGTCTCGTACAAAGGTAATCTAGAGTAACGCTTTAGTTTGCTAATTTATTGGTAACTAGCTGTTGCCCGCGAATTCGTCTACGATCCCGGATCAAAACTAGCCTATGTCCTTCTCCAGGTCATGGCGTACCACATTTCATCCAAATTCAGCCGTTTTAGCGTGAAACCGTAACAAATAAACAAACCTACACATTTAGGTATAATATTAGTTAGAATTAGGATTCCATTTGCCAACACCTATAGTTTTCATATTAAAGTTTTCTATCGGTTCGCCTGAATGAGATATTTTTGGAATCGAACTACTTAAGTTCAGGACCTCTTTTAGGTAAAGGGGGATTAATTATACATAAGTAATTAAAACTAATTAGAATGAGCGACGATCGATGGACAATTCGCATGACCTCATGGCCAGGTCCTACAGGCACTCGGAAAAGAGGAAGACCTGTAACTAGATGGGCAGACGACATCACACGAGTCGCTGGCAAAAACTGGCTGACAGAAGCAAAAGACCGAGATCGATGGTGTTCTCTGGAGGAGGCCTTCACCCTCACTACTTTTACTACTACTGGTTCATGCATGCTATTTATTTTAAAAAAAATATTAACATTTTGATTTTTAAATTAACATTAAAAAACTTAAATTGAATTTGAAAAAACAATTTTTAACTCAAATTGAATTTATACTTTTTTAACTATTTTAATTTATACATTTTAACTATTATTATTCTTTAATTATTATGTAACGATAGTAACAACTTACTCATCTATCAATTAATTAACATAATACTACCTACTTAGCTATCAAAAATCTCATCTTCGTATCTCGTTTCTTAATAAAAACTTTCGTCTTTTCCTAATGAGCCCGCACCTTCAGATCTCATTCTTTTTATGTTTCTTTCATACTTTTAAGATGATCCCAAGTTACTTTCAAGGACGACATTGAAAACTCAAGTACTATTTAGCGGCGTCGGTTTTTATGTACACAGGAGCCTTCATAAAATGATTTTTATAATAGAAGATAACATCTTTATTGTAAAAACACGTGCACATTATAGAGCTATAAATTATAGCTATAAGTAAGTAGGTACCTATATAAATTCACTGTTAAATATTGGTAGGTAACTTTTTATCTCTATACAAATAAAGAATACTATTCTACACGGATTTAAAAATCTTATTTAAATTAGAACAACCAACTTCGTTTCAAATATTTGAAATCAAAATTACGCTCGGAAGAGGGAACGCAGGATCAAAAACCGTTGCAATCGTATACAGGGCATTTTTTTTGCATCATCCGTGCAAATCTGTTATTTTGCACAGTTGATGCAAAAAAAAATGTGTTTCTATTGGCCGGGACCCAGTCACAATCGCTTAATCTTCTTTTTTGCTAGCTCCATGTTTTCAGTTAAGTTTTATTGACCCGTTGGGCACACGCGGCCAACCCAATCAATCATTATTGGCTTACCACTCAGCTACGTTTAATTTCGTCCTCCACCAACCCGTCTATTTGAGCGTCAAATTGTCGCTAAAAATTGACCCTTCCCAAGATTCGAGTTGTTCATTCGGTTAACCCTTAATTTAATTGTTTTAACATTGCTGTAAAAAAGTAGTGGAAATGTCAACGTTTAAAGGCTCCTTCAAATACCTAGGCGCGACACGCGATAAAATCGCGCGCGACACAAAGGCACCGCAAGTCGCGCAACGAGCGGTGCCTTTGTGTCGCGCGCGATTATATCGGGTGTCGCGCCTGTTTCTAGCAGCCTTAACGCAAAAAAAAGTAGGTACTAAGCACAGTAACTCGTATAAAAAAACATCGCCAGTCACTTTCCAAGACTGGCACTTATAAGAACGCTAATATTCACGTCTTGCTAAAACAGTAATATTTTAAAGCCATTTAACGTCCCTCTTAAAACACGCCATAAGCTCATTTACAAACTCGCAAAGAATATAAATAGCAAAGAAATAACCAGGCGGAGGCAACAAGTCTATTAAATATTCACCACAATAACTGACACATGACATACAACTCACTTACCGTGATGGCGGCTCACAAGTACTTTTTGCAAACTCTTTAAATATTTAGGTACTAAGAAGACAGGCATTAAGCACATGACACGTGCCTGTTACTTGCACAAGAGCATAAAAGCTTACATGCCATTGTAACATTCACTAATCAGAAGTGTCAAGGCACACTGATAGAAAGAAAGAAAAAATACGTTTATTTTCGGTAAAACATGATGAAAAATATGCGTCAGATCTACGCAAAACGGCCATCGCTCAGCATAATGCTGTGATACTACGCGGGATTGAGCCAAAGAGCTAGTTTTCAGTGACAGCCGGTGTTGACGTCATAACGTCAACCGTTGCAGCATAAAATGAGACAAAGACAGCAAAATAAAAAAAAATTGCGCATGCAATAGGTACCGTTTATGTGATAGAAGCGAAACTTCTTAGTTAAAAAATAAAGAATAAGAGAGATTTAGTGTGAGAGACAAAGAGAGTTATATCCTTCTTCTCTTATGTAACAAAATGTACCTAAACGTGACTCGTCCTTGAAATTTCACTCTCAATTCTCGTCCAATTATCGAATCGTCGCCTAAGAAATTTCACTTTAAAAATAAAATAAATTCACAGTACAAGTTACACTGGCATGCAAGTTGCTTGCATACTTTTGTGCAAGCTACAGGCATGTGTAACAGCTTTATCCGCGTGAAAAATGTTTTTTTTTCAAGCATAATAAATTCAAGTAACATCGGAGTCGGAGAAACAATGCTTTGTGATGGTAAACTAACAACGTAGTGTGGCTGAAATATACTTGCAGTGTTCATTATTATTTGAATGTATCAAGGTTTTATTGTTTATTATAGGTACACTTTATTCAATCAATCATTTATTTCGTTAACATAGGTATGGTTACAGATAGTTTGTTGTCTAAATATGTGCACTATGCTTGCCAATATATATGGCGTACAAAATTAACACAAGCAATTACAATTAAGGTGGCATGTTATTTATTATATCTAAGGTAAACTCACAGCTGACAGTTAGTATAACATTATTAAATAACATTACGCCAATAACGACGAGTACACAGAAAATAAATAATGGCGGAGAGTGACATAATTATTAATATTTAGGTATAGTGTGTTCGTGTATCTGTGTGGGCGTCTGTAAGTGTGTGTACATATGTCTATGTACGTATGCCTAAACTGGCACTACTGAAGTAGCTGAGTATTATCATCATCATCATCATTTCAGCCGAAAGACGTCCACTGCTGGACATAGGCCTCCCCCAAGTATTATAATTTCAAGTAATGAGCGAGGCTGTCCAGGACTTTTATAATTGGTGGCAGGGCTACCAATCGTAAATAATTTGCCAACCCTTTGAAAAAACGTGGGGACTTTTGCCCATTGATTGATTTTTTCGGGTGGTCCATGTACCTACTTACCCAGTAAGGACGCTCTCTATTCACTTTGTCTCATTACAATTCCGCGATTCGCCGCCACCCTTTTATTTCTGTAATATAGGTAACGAAAAAAAAATTTTTTTTTGTGTTTTTTTATTACGCTTTCACGCTAAAACGGCTGAACGGATTTAGATGAAATTTGGGCAAACCATGACCTGATACTTAGGAAGGACATAGGATACTTTTTATCCCGAAATACACACGGGACCGAAAATTATGCGGGTGAAATCGCGAGGCGCTGCAAGTGTGTTATAAGCTTAGTTTTATGATTTTTCAAGTCCCAGTTTTTATAGCGATTGAAGATAATCGTATAGGGCCCATTATACTCAAATGGCACACATTAGGCTTATATTCAAACCACAGATCTTTATCGCCACAGAAAAAGTATTATCCAGGCTATTAAGCCAATGGGATAAGATTTTATCAGGAGCAGTTGTTTTTTAGCGGCCGAGATAATCTTATTACAATATTGAACGCAATGTCTACTACAATAAGAACTCTTTTTCATATAATTAAGACCACAGACGGACACTGTTACGAGTTTTGTTTTTAATTTCTAGACCTCACCTAGCAAATTGCTATTTTAATTATAATATGAAAAGTTTATACAGCCCGTATTTTCGACATCGAACACAATTTGTCAAAAACCATTTCATTAGTGCATGTACGTTTCGGTGTTTCGTGTCGTTTCCAAAACTTGATTTAAGTACCAACTAAGAAGTTCCAAACTCGCGAAGTAAACAGTCGTTAAATGACTTACTCACACAGCGACAAGAACTGCCGAGTGAGTTACTTATAAACTAATTAGTTGAGTTTATAACGTAATTAAAAGCAACCAACTTACGTGCACGGGTAAATGTTTCATCATTACTACTGTCACTTATGTAGGTATTTGTATTTACTAAAACTACGCGACACCTAAAAGTCTTGCCTAATTTAAAGTACTCTGTTGGATTTTCAACGCTTGACTCAGCGCCGAGAGTTGAAATTCCAAAAACCCTAAATTGCATTTTGGTGTCGCGTAATGTTAGTGAAAACGGAAATTAGTTTAAAAGGAAACTTGACTGTAAACAAATTTTTCAACCAGTATACATTTTATAGAACATCCCGCAGTTTATTTTTAAACTTTCCTGACCTTTCACCCACTCGGTTCGGGCAATTTTCATGCTATGTTCATTCAAAGGTACGAACTTTAGAGTTCTGAAGCACTTTCTGTTTTTATTCGACTTCAAATTAGTTCGTTCATTTTATTTCTTTACTCATTCATTCGACGACGTCGGCTTAGCGGGAAATGGAGAGTTATTTACGTCCCTACGTATGTTGGTGGCATCTTGGATATTTCTTGTTAACTTTACTATTTACCATATACTGATTTACTGCGGCATGTTCCTAACAACAACTGACAAATACGGCGAACGCATCGACTTTATTTATTTTTTCACAAATACGTTGCCAGAGGGGATCACATAAAACAGAGTTACGCCGTATTTTAGTCGAGCAGTGTGCTGACAATTCGTTTTGCACTGTCATTGAAAAACGAAATATTAAAAGACAATAAACCAAAATTTAGTTCGATCATGTTTACACAATTCGGCGCGTTTCATATCCGCTATGGTAGTTCCGCGAACTAAAACGTATATATTCGGAAAATGTATGGAATACATAACAAAGCATATGAAATATTAGCACCGGTTTAGGCGTGGTTTCATTAGCGGGGTATTCAGTGTTCGAATTCGTCGCTCAATGACTGCCTGCCCTTCTGTTTTAGCAAATATGCTATGGTTAGGTGGGCTATTAATAAAATTATTTCAGAAATATTCTGTTCGTTTCTGTGTAGAACAGTGACGCATCAAACATCAGACGATTCACCAAAATTTTCAATCCGACAACCCTTAAATATACTTTCCATCATTAGCCAAGGATTACGAAAACTTATAACTTCCCACTCAGTGGTTTCGCGACCTCCACACGGTCGGAGTCGCGAGCACATCTAGTTAATAACAATGCTATTTTAATCCCGCGTTCGGAGATTTACCGAAGCCAGGTGTAGCAGGAACACCCATTAAAATATTACTACGTCCGTTACACAGTGACTTACAATCGCTTTTTGTACGTGGACAGTGGACTTCGTACGAGGAATTGCTTAAAAATGCAATAATTCGCCCAAACAGTTACAGCCCACTGGCATATTGCCAACACACATTTGCCTCGAAATGAGCGTATAAGTAGTCTCCACATTGTATAGGTGTTCCTTTCATTGCCAGATCAGTTCCACATAAATGTATTTTGTACTTCGCGCCTCTGTGGCGTATATCAAGTCTAGAGTTGTTGATGATCGCTGTTGGCTACGTTTATAGTTCACTTGGGATCGCAAACTGTTTGCTTTGTCACTTTTACATTGTGTAATATGGTATGAGTTAGGTCCAATATTTTTTTTTTTAATAAAAAAACATTTTGAAATAAAATCTTGTTTGTGAAACCCCTCTGGCTGCAATCGCAATACAATATAATAGGAATAACTAAAAAATGTGTTTAAATTTTACATTTTCATTGTGGCCTTGGACGACCGAGCGTGGCTTCAAGCCACACTACCCATCCGTTTTGGTGGCCTCGGCGTCCGCAAAATTACCAGTATTAGCTTACCGGCGTTCCTGTCTTCTGTCCACAGCACTGAAAAGTTGACCGGGAAAATTTTAGCCCCTTGCCTAGTCGACTCTGAAGTGCCGTGCTTGACCGACGCGGTGAACGCCTGGAAAGCGGCTTGCCCGGATACAGATCGGCCCGTAAACCCATCTTCCCAGAGACAGTGGGATGAGCCGCTCTGCAGGTTGGTACGGAATAATCTTATTAATACGTCCACCAATTCTGCTGAGCGTGCCCGCCTGCTGGCTGTGGGTGAGTGGGAGTCGGGTCTCTGGCTTCAAGCACTTCCGTCACCCAACATAGGCACTATGCTGGGTGACACCACCTTCCGGCTCGCTACCTGTCTGCGTTTGGGCGCTCCTTGCGGGGCTCCGCATCGCTGTCAGTGCGGTGAAGCTGTCGACTGCCTCGGGCACCATGGCCTATCTTGTAGTAGGAGCGCAGGCCGGATAGCACGGCACGCCAGCATTAATGACATCATCCGCCGTGCTCTTGTCACCGCCGGGGTGCCAGCTGTTTTAGAACCCAACGGTCTGGCACGCGACGATGGGAAGAGACCAGACGGAATGACCATAATGCCCTGGAAGTTAGGCAGACCTTTGGTGTGGGATGCAACATGTGTCGACACCCTTGCGCCATCCCATCTTCCTAGCACGGTGGGCTGTGCTGGGGCGGCTGCTGCAGGTGCAGAAAACCTCAAACGGCGAAAATATTCCAACCTGATTGGGAGTTATATGTTCGAGCCGTTTGGGGTTGAAACACTAGGGCCATGGGGTCCGAGTGCCCACTTGGTTTTTCGAGATATCGCCAAGCGGTTAGTCGACTCTTCACGTGACCAGAGGGCTGGCCTATTTCTTGGCCAAAGAATTAGCATTGCCATACAACGTGGCAATGCTGCCAGCCTTTTGGGCACTGTTCCTGTTGACAGCGATGCGGACGAATTTTTTGATGCCCTATGATCATTTTGCTAATTTTTTTTTCATATAAATGTACATATTATTATTATTTTAAATAGGTATTAGCATAAATTATGTAAATATTAAATGAAAAGTAACAAAGTAGAAAATAAATAAAGTTTTCAGATACCATTAACACTTCCAGATAGGTATAAAAACGTTACCGTTAATAAATTCGTCTAAATTGTTCGATTTCGTAGGAAATTACCACCAATGTATGTATGTACCCACATGAGTGTGTATCTGACACTGATATAATAACCCAATCTAAGCAATTTACGATTTAGTTATTGCCTAACCATTAAAATACGCTCCATTAAGAGCAATAACGCTCTATAACCTACACTTATTAAACACATAAATAAAAGTACGGAGCCTAGTTCAAACAAACTGTCAGCTATATTTTACACTATAGCTATTCCATTAAAATGATTGCAAACCACATTACTCATCTTCATAAACAAATATTCATATACACGTTTGCTTTTGCATTATTGGAAATCTGTTTCTATTTTATTTAAATGTGGGAACTACAAATATTAATATAGTTTGTTGATTTCATTTGATAATTATGTTTGGATGTAATAACACTATCACTGATTCGTCGATAGCTTTCAATCAGTTGGGTTCAGCCATCATCATAGTTTAGCTCGATATGCTAGTAATCCTACTGAATTATTTGTTTTTGATACGGGTAGTGTGTCAGTGTTGCTAAACTACGTTGTTACTAATAAAATTTGCATAACTCGGCCTCCGCAAACGACGCTGCCCGCCGTCACCACCTGGAGTGGCGAACCAACCTCTGTTGCAACTTTTATCAGCCTTAACCTCAAGAGGCAACGGCAAAGTCTCTACAGCCCTCTATTTCGTGTTGTAAAATTTTTTAATGGATTTTTTACGTCGCTCTAGAGAAAAACTTCCATATTTTAGTGCTCCATAAAACTATGAGCAAGCTTATCGTCGGTGTCGTTTCAGGACTTTCAGGTACTCAAACTAATACGTGAATTCGTGTTATCATTAATGGCCGACCTAAACGTGTTTGTCTCTCCAATGTGTTTCTACAATTTCAAGCCTCATAAGCTTTTTTACCTCTTGTGTGTGTATGTTACAATAAAACCTCTCCTTATTCCTTACGTGCACGTTCTCGTCTATAACTCATTCACTAGCTGAAACTTTGGCAATACTTTAAAAGTTACCACCTTCATCTCTTCATTTAAAATTCTACGTTGTTGAATGGCACAAAATTTTCTCGGCAGCCCCTCTGCGCAGCAAGACCGAATTTACTCCAAGTTTGACAAAACAAAAAAAAACAAACCTGAATACTTTAATACCTGCCTCTGACCTCTTCGTAATTGAATTATGTCTACTTCTAAATTGCAAATTGACTCATTTATTTCTCTTCTACTTCGTTACGAATTTCAATCATTAGATTTTTTGTTTTCTTTGTTTAGAAAATCGTATTTAATTTTGTTCAGTTCTTTGTTACTTAGGTCCTTGATATTTCCTTTTACTAGTTGCGAGACTTGCGGTATCTCTGTATCGTATTTCAATTTGATGTCCTGTTAGATAGTACTATCTTTATCTTGATCTTGCAAATCTTTGGGAGATAGGTTTTTAATTCTTATCAATATCTCAGCCGTAGTAGTAGGTATAGAACAGGTTTTCCGATTCCGTATTCGGTATTGGCTTGAATCCAAAAAAAACGGCACTGGTTCAGTTGCTGCTCGCTTCCGTGTATTTATGCCCATAAACGCGTGTGTGAATGGCATTTCTTGCCAATATATTTACACACACCGCTCTGTGTCGTTTCGAATCCATCTTCGTAGTACCTACATTTGAAATGAGACTTCGTTTACATTTAAATGAATGTAGGTCATCGCTTAGGACTTACAAATCGTGTCTTGCGTGGCTTATCGTAGGCGGATTTGGTTCTCAATATTTTCTTTTTGAAAATTTATTTTGTATGTAACATAAATAAATGGTTTAACTGAAGAAAAACGTGCGTCAATGCAACTCAAAAAGCAATTTGGCCCATAGTTCTCTCAGACAGCCACCACGAGAGGCAATTTTAAAAGATTAATGACAATGGAATGGCTTGTGACATCAAAACCACTGTTTCGGTTCAACACTTGGATAATTAATTCTCTTCTCATTTGACTACTTGTTTCCATGACATCCGACTACAATTTGGTTAAATGGCACCGCTTGTCTAGTTAAATTATTATTTTACTTCCATATTTAGAGCGAATGAAAAATGTTGAGCTTAGCAGTTGTTTACGGTTTGGCCTATTTTCACTGTCAACTGGGCTGAGTAAAGCTTTCGTTATCATCGTAGACACACAGGCTTGGCAATTAAAACTGGCTCCACATTCGTTTGCCTCTACTTTGACGAAAATATCGCAAAAAAATATATTATTTTTGCTAGAAGTTTCAAGATCAACCTTTTGAGTCATATAATTCACAATTTATTTTTACGTAATGTTTAAACAGTTACTGTTACTGCTAGTGTACTTCCTTTGTATATTTTATTTGAGGCAACAAATCGCCTAACAACAATCTCGTATGTATCCTGGTGCTACCCTTTTTCATAAAGCCCTGTATCCCTTTCAAATACTCAATTTTCATACATCGTATTTAGTTCTAAGAAACATTCATTTATTTGATGTTTATTTACTTTTGTTGTACATTTTAATTATATTTATTTCTGCTTATTTCATTTGTTTATTGTGTTAAGTAAACCCCGTATCCTTCCTGACTAGTCCAGTTCAACTGTTTGTACGAATTTCACTTAGGAAGCGAAGTTTGTTCGCACACTATTCTCTGTTCTTCAACAGTTTCACATTTTAAGTGCCCCACATACGGGCCACGAGCAAACTCACTAGGCTAAGCTTTCGGAATAGTGCTGCTAAGTGTCCCGATGTAGTCAAGACATACGGGCTTTAAAAAAAGTTACGTGGAATGGGTAAAGTTCAACTGTTTAGCTATAAAAATATCTATAATATGCCATTTATATTTACTACTACTACCTTTAATACCAGCCTGTAATATTGTCCCATTGATATTGAAACGATTATGTACATAACTTTGAATGCCAATTAATCACAGTGACGGGCTGTCAATTAAATATGTATCTTTATCTAACAAGGGTAATAGCAATTTAACTTAGGTAAAGCTTACTTTATAATGAGGGATTCAGAAATATCAATATTTGAAAATATTTTAATAAGCCCTTTAGGTTCCGAGTGGGTCCAGTTGACCAAAGACTCAGTCGTAGTAAATGGTCCTTTAAACAGAACTATTACGATCATTAATTTTTCTTCTTCCAACACTCACTTTGCCTAATCTGTAGCTTCCTTGGGATCTGCTAAAAGTACTTCAACGAGTTAAATTATGGTGCTTACTGTATGTAAGAGCCAACCGTTATCTCTTTATTTTCAAGTTCTTTTCATTGTCAAGTTATTTTATCGTTACACTCCACTGCCAACACTATTTCTTACGCGGGCGCACTAAATGTAGAAGTGTTCCCATTGTTCTGAAACCTTTGCATAGCCAAGGGAAGTGGAAAAACAAATGCTTCCATATCTGAGCCACTATAACTTAGACACATTTCAATGGTTTAAGAAAGATAACTATGAAACTTTGACTACTTCTTGCTTTTGAATTATTAAGAATTGGGTACAATTATGTAAAGTTTTTTTCAGGTATTGTTTTATATTTTTAATTTATAGATTTCGTTATTTTAAGCAACTAATTTCAATATTTTGGTTTTCTAAGCAGTCATTAATTTGAAATAAATTTTATAAATTCTACTTCAAAAGTAGGCTGCAATGAAGAGTTCAATATCTTTGCCACGTTATAACACAATAATAAAAATCCTAAATTTGACCTTTTTTGCTTCACATCAGAAACTTGATGCATGACACTTGACAGTTTTAGAGGTGGGAATGATCGTCATGAAATTAGTAACTCGATTAAGTATAGTTACTAATTTTGTATATTAATATGTCCTTACTAGTCGTTAGATATGTGAGTTTAGTAGGTACTGTTGCCGATTGAAGACGGATAGTATCTAGGTATCTACTATGTACCTAGAGGTGTACGACTGTAAGTGATTTCTTTCAAAATAAAAAAAAAACAAATTATTTTATTTCACATAGGTAAACCTACATGGGCACTTATGAAGCGTCAGAAACTGTAGATACTTTCAAAACTATATTCGCGTGGAGAGAGACACGTTTGTGGTTATAGGGAATGCATTTTATTTCAGAACTTGTGATTTAGATTTTTTGTGTGAATTGTTTTCAACGTTTGATTTTAATGGATTCAATGGCCGACATTTTCGCATGACTGCATTATAATTATTATGGTCATCCCTATAGTTGACATTATATATGACTTGAATTTTTTATCATAGGATCCAATCTGCTTGCTTACCTTTGACGTCATTTGGAGGTCAAATGAAAGTCAAGTGGTATTATGTGTTTATGTTAAAACTCCATCTTAAAGCGCTAAAAATAGAAAAATAGGGCTATGAAACCTAAAAACCCGAAATGGTTTTGGAATCAGTGTAGGATTTTTCTTCTTTACATACCAATCAGTACCATTTATAGGTACTGCTGTTAGCATCACGATCTGTGATTATTTTCGTGTCGTAGTATTTTGGCTACTCACTACCCCTCACTGCTATGATCTTGAAGAGAAGTGTTACTGGTTTATTCATAGTGAAGACATAGCAAAATAGGATTGTGACGATATCTACGCACATGCGTAATACTTCACTCACCTCAAAGGTCAAATGAACCATACGTGCAAGTTGGAATGTTTACCTACATGAAAACATGTTTTGGTTACTTTACGCACTTAGGTTATTTACTTAACGAATGCGGGTATTTTACTACCCCCGTTATAAGACCCGGTTTCCTTTGTACTCTTGTTTGTTCGTACGGGTCTTGTTTTGTCGAATATGATAAATGGGCGCCATATTGTTGTGGTTTATATATGAGGGATGTCAATAGACATGAAAAGGCTTATGTTTACTTTTAAGCCTACTTTTGTTTATTTATTCTTTTTTTTTTCTTTTTCACGGAATCGTCTGTTTCAAAATTACATTTTGTAGTTCGTTTCTCTTATGTTTTGCGTATATAATAAAGAGTATTCTATCTTTTTTCCTAATGCTCTTTCTTTGTATTTCGAATTGTATATTTTCTATTTCTTTGTTCAATGTTTTCAAGTAAATCTTTGTATACGTAGATACGGCACCACATCGTTAAGTTTCATACCGTACATCCGGGCATTGGAGCACTTTAAGAATTGGTCGTGTTCTTTCTACTTCAATTGAAAACTAAAATAGATGCGCTATTGAAATTGGTTTCATTTCAAATTCAAACTCAAAGCTTTTATTTCAAATAAGCCAATTACAGACACTTTTGAATTGTCAATTTTCTGTTTATTGTTGTTTCTTCTTTGCCACAAATTAATTAATGCTACGTCTCTCGTATACACGCTGCGCTGTAAAAAACTACAAGACAAAGTAAGAAGTTTTCCTGGTTGTTTTAATGTGCAAACCTGCTATAAAAGTTCACAGTTCCCATGTGGGAAATGACATGTTAAAATTTTCGCTTTGGTACAAAGTCGAGCTGAACTTATTCTCGTTTTGCATACTCTGATCGAAAGAGTTATGATCGTACCGTCCAAAAGTCTGAATGTCTAGCTTCAAAACACATTCATATCTACTTTTCACACGAAATCCACAAAAAAAAGGAAGAAATCGAGTGTCTGGAAACTAATGAAACTATCTTGCAAGTTCTGACGGCGTCGTATATATAAACTTCTGAATTTGCATGAGTTATATTCTCAGTTTTGATCTTACTCATACCGAAACTTTTGCATGGCCCCTTCATAATTTATTTACTTGTGAAATCGACTTTGGGATCGACATCATATATGTATTAGGATACTTACATAAACACGCCGAAACTTTTATCATTTTAGCTGACGTACGGTATGTAATGTTCGTGTTTGTCAATCTAACCTTTACCGTTACTCTGGTTCTTATTATTTCTTTTAACCTTTTCGTATTATTACATAGATTCAGTCGCATTAGTTTATAACACGCTGGTACCTACAACAGAATATACAAGCAGGTGAAGCTAAACTAGATCCCTATTATCTAACGAAGTATAAAATCACTTCACAGGTCGCTCAAACGTAACTGCTCACGACCACAGTTTCCCCGGTACTTAATGAACGTCGAAAATCGTTTGAGGAAACTCTGCAAAAACTTTAGTGCACTTAAAAACTTAAGGACTTTCGAGTCCGGCCAGGTTTGTCGAAGAAAATTCTGCCAACATTTTGACAAGAAAAATACATTAGATGTTGAATGTTTGCATTTTGTTCAAGGGGCAAGCACTTGCCATGATATTTGTGTATTTGGCATTGTATAAGAAACCATCCAAGGGAGTGTTACTTTTGGCGCCATTTCTTGGCTCATGTAATTGCATGGCCTCGTTTAGCTTTATGTCAGCAATTCAAACATCACGCTTACACACATAAAAGCTCTACAACACTTTTAGGTACGGAAATTAGATATATGCTATGGTAATAGACAGCGTAGATCAAGTTTTATTCCCACATACTTATTTATATCAAATGTACTAAGGATATTTACCCATATGCCTATATACGTTCATATTTTTATATACATTCAATCTCAGAACACATTACCCTCCTGTTTGACTTCGTCGCTATCGATCGGCTCCTTCACATATAAATGTAATTTATGCAATCCCAACCACCATCATTTCATTCCTGAAAAAGAGTTTTTCTCCAAAGTGTTTGCCTTATCTCATCAGACTTTCATCGTTAGATAAGAAGACCAATAACGCAAGACTATCCCCAAATGAAATCTCTCCTTTATTCCGCCCTTATTACATGTCGGGCCCAGCACCAAAAGTTGGAATTTCTAAATAAGCAACAACTATTCATAACCCGCTTTATTGTCACGCTAGTACTTGCGTAAATACTCCCCAAGGTTATATTACGACGGCACTACCTACGAAATTATCTTTCTCAGTTAATCACCACACCGTGACAGTGGTTATTATACAAATTAGTGAGATAACGTCAAGGAATAAAGCAGTAGAAATAAACAAAAGAGAAACTCTGAAGACTAAGGCCATTACGTGTCACAGGTAGTAAGAACATGCTTATAAATAAAATATGTATATGGATGTAGATATTTGTAGCTCCAACCAAGATTAGAGGCACAGTGTCAGCGCAGGAACTTTAGAAAATATAAAAGGTAGCAATGTATAAAATGCACGAAAAATACGAGGGTAATGTCGAGGTACCACGTGGCATAACTCCTAAGAATTTAAGCAGAGAGGAATTGAAATCTTTATCATTCAGGGCTATGCTCTCATATTTTCTTTGACTGTGTAAGATATTATTTTAAAATGTATAAGCTGTGAGTTTATTAATGTATTATTTTGAGAACAGAATTTATTTTTATGGCCCGTTAACAATAATAAATATGTTTTAAGATTTATGGTGTCCAATATATTTATGAATTTGCTCTATTTTTTTTAACACGCTTGACCTATTATTACCATTTAACACTAAAATATACATATATAATATACACTAAAATATGTATATAATAATAATAAAGAAAAAGACAGGAGCTCATTGGGCATCAAAAAATTCGTCCGCATCGCTGTCAATGGCATAAGTGCCCAAAAGGCTGGCAGCATTACCACATTGGATGGCAATGCTTATTCTTATGAATTACATTATGAATTAATTTATGAATTTTAAATACTACTTATGAGCATACTTACACAAGAATTTGACATTGTAATTAAAACAATAATAAAATTTACCTTTTAACTTTTAACATTTCTCTCACAAATCATCCCTTTTTTTTTTTTTTTTGCAGATGGGAAGTCATCAAATGACCCCTCCCGCTCTGGGTGGAGCGGAAGGGAGTGTCAGACTCTTACTGACTAAAACCCACCCGTGTTCCTTCCTTAGCCCTTTATGTTCCGGGCGGGAATCATCCCTCATCCCAACTTTGATGAGCATAAAATTATATTTAATAAAGAATGAGCATAACTTGTTAACGAGTTTAAAAACTTTATTACGGGGTTTTTGCTAAATTAACTAGCTAAGTATATCTGTTGTAACGACCGACGACACAAGGGAATTTGAACTTTGAAACTTTTTATTGCTTTAATATTTGCATTCCTCTTCTATGGAGTTTCATCTTTTATCTCAACGAAAATGTGAATCTTATTAAATTTGCGCTCCTTGTCTTGTTATATTTTTCACACGAAAATTTTTAATCAAAATTCGACAGATATCGACATCGAATCAATATTCTAGGTACACTTCTCATCTTATCAGGAATTCCAATCAGAAGTTCCAATAAATTATTGAACTTCGCATAAAGAGCCCGTAGGCACTAAAAATCCACGCGAATTTCAAATTGAAAACGCTTCACTAGAAGACGGAGCAAATGCTAAGCTTTATACTTTGTGCAACTGCTCCAAAACTTCCAGTGCAAACATTAGACTGTAACCACTTATCCCTCTTAACTGTTGTTGCGATCGCCGAAATAAATACGACTTACCCTTGTTAGGTGGAGCTTTTGTCCAAATATGTCCCTTGGAAGACTTTTATTTTCCTATTTGTTTTTTTACCTCCTGCGAGTAATTAAGTGGGCAATTTAGGACATTTTATGTGGTCGGGGTTAGGTCATTTGGAATCTTGTTTAAGTAATTAAATTCGCGACAATTTTATGTTTTAAGTATAATTTTTGTGAACGTACTCGGACAGGCTCGCCTCGTCGTGTACTCATTTGTATTAGCCATTCCTGTTTTTTTTCATGTGTAACTTTTCATTCCCTATCTAGTTTTACAATAAAGTGCCGGTCATTCGACCGTTCTGCAAACGGATTACCATACAGGCTTCAGTTTTTAGCAATGCTGGTTCAACTAACTACGAAAAAGATACGAATTCTGTGTACTACGACAATTGCTTTTACATCGTATCTAGGTTCCGAAATATTTTTTTATTGTCCCGCTTCCCAACCTTTTTGTGGAGATCCACACATGTGTGCTCTATATCAAACTCTCAGCAACAATGTTTTTGACTGTTATTTATGTTTTTTTGTATCAAACAACGTGAAAGCATCATCCGACCTTTGTCGCAGCTCGCAAACACATTAATAAATCTCCTGAATTGGTTCGTTGGCTCCGTCTACTGTCCTCTGAAGGCTAATAATGTTAGATAGCTTGTTTTTTTCGACTGTCATGGACAAAGTCTGAATAGAATGAACATAATAGAACCGATAAGATCCACAGATAACAAGGTAATTTTCTTGAAATATGATAGATGTTATAAAGCTTTCCGATCGTAATTCTTATAAAATCCTAATAAATTTTAACACCCCTTGAGAAATATTAGAAGGGTCATCTTTTTGGATCCACACCCTTACGATGATTTATCGACCATATAAAGGTAATGAGCTCATTTCTCGTTTATTTCAACACCCCGGAATCGTTTCTATCATCTGGGCGTTTTATATCTGTCATGATCATCAATGTTGGCATCCTTTGAAACATTTCATTCATTGTCTCAGTTGAAACAATGGTGAATTTCATTGTTTGTATTTATGATGAAAAAAGTAATACAAATGTAGCTTTTTTTCGCTTCTTGGGCGGAATATTGCGGTCTTATATCTAGTAGATTTATGGCAACACTTTTACTGTGCTTACGCATAATACCAAAGCGGTGTATTTGAGCCTTTTCGTGCCCTGCGCCGGAAGTGCCGTAATATGCAGTATTTGTGTTATATCCCATTACTATTTCGTCGGCGTGAAGTAACATTCTTGCTGTACGCTGTTTCATTTTTCTAGTGCGGTTCAGCAAATTCGCAATCTCAAGCGGTTAGTACTTTTTGTCTTGATTCTCTTTAGAATTCAATTAGGACTCGTTTAGTTTCAATAAACATTTTAAAAATCCTTTTAGAGCACGAACACACGACAGCATTAAGAAATAAAAAATAAATCGAGACCTATACCTATACAGCGAGAAATTGAGTGTGCGACCGTGCTACCTAAATGGTACTTTGCATTGAATTACGACGAAGAATATTTTTTATTGCCAAATTTTGTGACGGCTGTTGTTTATTATGCACCTTTTGGTAACAATAAAATGAGTGGAAACCTGTTTGTTTAAACGTTTGTATAACGTCTAATGTGTTGAATATGTTTGGTACTTTTTACCATATTTCACAGACGAAATGAAAAATAATTCAATAGCAGTAAAATTTCAGTTATGAATTATCTTTTTTCTACCATTCCCTGAGGATTTTTTTTTTGTTTTTTCCACGCATTCAAAAAAGTTTGGACTGTTTAAACTGTGCAATATTTAACCGCTATCAAGATTCAATAAATATAGGTAGTTTCGATTTTTATTTTTGAACTATACCTACTAGTTTTTAGATGTACAGAACATCTAAAAACTAGTAGGTATAGATATCCGATAAGTTTGCCTTAACGCTATTTCAATTCCCCGTGGTCCAGTTTAAGCATATTGAATAGGCTGATGACACAAAATTGCTTTAGCATCATTACCGTAAATTTTCAGTGTTGCAGCCGATACATCGACTGAATTGACCAACTAAGCTGTCTAACGGATATTTATGAACACATTGTTTTCATGGCGAATGAACCTGGCTTAGCAATGTTTATAGTTACTGATATTCCCTTTTTATCCCTTTGTTTTTATGCTCAAAACAACTTCATTTGTTATTCGTGCGTGATCAAAAAGATCTTACTGGAATGAAAACATATTGGTTTTTACTTGTTATATTGCAAGCCACGTTTTATACTTTTGCTGTCTCTAGTATTTTCTAACGTTCTTATTACTCTACATCAGCATGAAAAGTTTGTTCGTTTCTAGATTTTATGCATTAAAAACCTCCGCAATTCTACGGGCGCCAAAACACAAAATTTTCTGGAAAAAGTTTCTGATGAATGACAAAATTATACATTCTCTGAGTTTACATTTCATTCTTTTGGTCATACAACTATAAATTAAATGCACGTGTGCTGGAAAAAGCTACAGTAACCACACGAAGCAATTTTTCGTCCACAATGTCCAAACATTTACATTGCTTTTTTGATCCTAGTCTTTGCGGAAGTTTATTAACATCTGACTTGTTAGCAGTTCGCTTTATACCGCTGCAGCGCTGCCGAGGCGGTATTACGCTGTCACCGACTGTCATACCACCCGACTGCATCGGGCCCGACTCAACTGTAATATCAAAAGGATTTATTGTTTAACGTAACACAACGCCGAGTTTATTGTTTTATCTGTCGAAAGTTTGTTGGCTCTGTAATTTTTTAGTTTTGCAGCTTAAATGTCTGTTTCTGAATTTACTGGTATGTTCTCCTCTTCATTATAATATACAGCTTATTTCTTTTATTCGACATACATTCAAGTTGTGTATAAATACAGCGCTACCTAAATTGGACTATTCGTCTTGTTGGTTGATAACATTGTAATTATTAATAGCTATCCCAACACCAAAGGCCCATTGTTTTGCGCGATCCTCATAGGGGTTTAACCTTTAGGTTATAAAATACCTCCCTAAGCAGATATTACATTATTCAACAATAACAGTGATGCTAGGGATCATAATAGCAATACTCATCAAAAAAACAGAAATATGAAAGTATCGTATTAAAAAAAAAATCTGCCAGAAATATCATAACCTTCGTTGTACAGGAGGCTTCTCCATAACGCTATCTTGGGAATTGATTCTCTCTTCAGTACCTTTAGCGGAACATCTTTCACCACCTACTTCAGAAATCACGACATTCTACAATTGATTTCGAGAGGAAACCCGTCCTTAAATCTAAGTGAGCACATAAAACAATAAAGTGCGTATCCCCAAGAGGATAAGATACCCTAAAACCGCAGGGTTTGCCGTTTTCGGGTTATTTATTGCTAATGTTTTAGTGGGTAACGTCGAAGACGTCTTCGTTCATGTAGTGACAGGTAAAGATTTTACTGGGGTTAACATTTTATTCCGTAATCCCTTAATCCCTCAGCTGAAACACAGGACATACGGTCTGGATTTAAAACGCGCTAAGACAAGCTTTATGCCATCGGCTACTAAGGACGTGATAACAAAATTCAATAAACATTTTTATGAAGTTAATATTTTTATATCAAAAATAAATTCACGACCTTTATCAATGTGTCAATGTGAAGGTTTTAATAGGCTTAAAATAACTTCCACATAGTATTGTATTTCTAGTTATTATTTGTTTGATAAATAAATAATAATAATAAACTGTGTCCCAGCAGTGGGAACATTATAGGCTGATTATGGTTTATGGTTTATTTGTTTGATTGATTTCTTTTTGTCCTTCAGCTTGATAAAGCATCTAACGAATGTCCAAAGGGCGCGGAACCATTTCAAAATAGATATCCGTTGCTACTTGATCTTTGTTTAATAGAAATTCAATATCCGTAGCTACATCCTGAGTCCCTTCTTAAGATCATCACGGTGTAGTCTTTATTTTTTCCTACGTTTTGTTACATTTTTGGTGCTTTTTTTTTTTTTTGAGAATAATTCCTTTGAGTTATCGAGTACGATTTATAATACCGGATTGTTTTTGTCATTTGATCCGTTCGAGTTTAAGCAGAGCGGATTTCCTTTCGCGATATTTGGTTTTGTTCTTGAACTTTTTCAAATTCTTTCTCCGACTGCTTTAGTATTGACTTTACGTGATTTAGTGCTATGAAAGTTAATGAAAAAGTTTGACAGCTATTTGTAAAATTACTTCTCAGAATATTCAATGAGTGAACGAGAATAAAGACGAAGGATATATTGTTTTTTTTCTTGCTGAATGGGCCTGCTCTTGACCTCGATCACGCCTGATTGAAAGCGATGGATGAGGTCTATGATGGATCTTTCGCCTTTTACAAATGTTTGCCATCTAAATATCCAACATTTTGCTGCATGTGTATACCTACTGCTTATAGAATAGAATAACTCTTTATTATGTACACTATATAACAAAAACTTTATTATTAGTATCATAAAGTGATATTAATTGCAAAAGAGCTGAGGTTTTAATAGATGCTTCTAAATCAGGTTGATTTATAGGTAAGCATCTATTAAAACCTCAGCTTAAAATCAAGTTGATTCCATGTAATCCTGTCAAGTATAAACAATGCACATTGGATCCTCATCACTCATGTTTAACTTTAAATACTTTCAATTTATCACTTAATTGAATTTTCTACTGCAATCATGAAGCAACGAAGTAATAATAACGAGTAAAAGAGCAACGAGAGTAACGAGTAGTCGAGTAATTCATCAGTCTGAATATTAAATTGTAAGAATATTCAGTTTATTGTTGATGATGGCGGTCACATTTTCACAAAATGGTTGGATCTTTTCAGCTTGATTTGTAAATTATTTACAAAATCAAGGTCAAGTAAGTATTGTCTTCTTCTTCGTCCTGTCGATCGCACCACACTGGATTGACAAAGACCGGTTCCTACCATTGTGTTGAAAGGATTGATCACCTAGACTCTGCGTTACCGAGTGCTAGGTGTCTTGGGTGAGCAAGACGTTTGGGAGATAGGTACGTTTAGGGAAAAGGGATATTTGATGATATAATAAGACGAAGACGAAGAAGATATTATTAGCCATAAGTATAACTTAAATAGTGATGAACCACGACCAATATGAAAGCTAATACAATCATCAATGCGATTCCTATTTCTTATTACAATCTGAATACGCTAGAAGCAAAACTTAATCAAGCTACTTTGCTCCTACATTCCTTGCCTCGCAAGTTCTCGTGTTCCAGCAAACCTTTTAAAAATCAAGTCACTCCGAGAGATGAGATTAAAAAAAAATCTCAAGCTTCGAGCGAACTGAAAGATATTTGATTATCTATAGAAAAAGGTTTCCGCTTCTGACGACGTCTGACAGAATGTATGAAAATATTCTTAACTATTAAAAAAAATTACAAGCAGAAGGTTAATATTGTGACAACTATCATTAATCCATTATTTGGAGAAGAAGATGCTACGGTAGCTAAAATATTCTTTCTAATAATCATCATAATCATTCTCCTGGTTTAATCCCAATTTATTTGGGGTCGGTGCAATATATATTTTTCTTCTATACTTTCCAATAATATCCAGATTAAATGAATCATTTACGAAGCCTACACCACATCCCACTCCTATCTGCAATTATGATCATTAAATCACTGGTAATGATATTAAATAATCAAGTTACCAACCTAAAGCCGGTTAACATGGCAGAATATCTAATAACATGGCGGAAACGTGCTTGTCATTTAGCTCTTTGACTTCGTCTCAACAGGTAACAATAATGTACGTCGGTGTTATATTTCGACCTAATACCTGCTTGACAAACGTACCTACTGCTAGCGTCTGCATACCCAGAGCTAAATGGATGTCATGCACAAATGAACATACACGCCGAGTGCTGTCAAACGCGTACCAGAGAACCAGGAACGGAACCTGATTGTCGATCAATTGACATACCGGTAGCAATATCGGGGAACAGAATGCTTATTGTAGCCTGATTTGATCAAATGGTAGTTTTAAATGGGCAATGGCGCTAACTCCAGCCCGCTAAACGCGTACAATGCGGGTCGTCTAATTTCTAAAAACGGATTTCTCTAACGGGTTGATCTAAAATAGATTTCGTATTTTAAAACGATCCATATCGCTACGAAGATGCCAAAAATAGTAGCAATCTGATGTTATTTGTATCCACATTTTGGCGCCTCCCTAAAAATGTTGTCATGAAAGAGAAGCTGCTATATTAAGAGTTTATTCATAGGTACAGTGTTTCTTTACCCCGATCAAAAGAAGTACATTTTAAGTGGCTATCATATCGTCATTTGTATTGGAAACTCGATATTGGCTCCGTCTGGGCTCAGTGAAGCATGACATTAATCTCAAGTTT
The DNA here is from genome assembly GCA_948474745.1 of Oligia latruncula. Lineage (NCBI taxonomy): Eukaryota > Metazoa > Arthropoda > Insecta > Lepidoptera > Noctuidae > Oligia > Oligia latruncula. The sequence goes on along the minus strand of OX419693.1, from coordinate 5,061,604 downwards.
CGAATAAAAATATTGGGTCATCGCATCGCAAAATTGGAATAGATATAGATATATACATCGCGGTTCGCAGTCGTGCAGGTCACATGAATACAATACCAAACCCACTTTACTATCTGATTCGTATGTGAGCTTTTCAATACTCTCTAATAGTTTTATATAGCTTTTGATATCAGATGCAGCATATAACCACATTGTATAAATTGAACACTCCAAACTTGAGTCATGCTACGATTTAAATCATACTGTCTTATTCCATGAGGTAGTCAAAACCCCATATGGTGCGGTTGTCGGCAAATTGGAAATGCTTGAAGCGCACATCCGCAGCACACTGGGCTTGGTAATACTGCATAATAATATAGTACTGCAGATTAATTATATTGTGTGCCAGTAGCATAGCGTGAAAGCCATTAACTTGACTGTTAACACTAATGTGGATAGTTGAAGAACACCTATTGCATTATGTTGATGCAGCTATTTTTGAGAGGAATTGGATTTTTTACCAAGTTGTTAATAACTTTGCTTTTCACAGGTCGTATGAATACCTACAACATTATACCAGGGAATTAATACGATTATAGTCAGATATAATTTCATCAACAATACCTTTGTTGTCACAGCAAACTGAGTCCGATACAACTTTGTTTGGACCCTCGTTATACGGAGTATTGTACGATTTAATAGCATTATTTGTTTCCTCTGTATTATGCGTTACAAGTATAAATTAATGTGACTTGGCTTATTTGCTATTCATTCGTTTCTTTACCGGTTACGTAACTAATGATGCCTTTATGTGGCCTATATTAGGTTGTATTGTATTTCCTTTATAAAGAGGAAGTGACCCTTAAGTAAGTATAAAATTGCAACGCATAATTTTATTCCATTATCCGGTTTGTTCATTCCTTTGTAAAATATTTTATATAAGATTACGATAGAACAGTCCAAAATATTTTCCTTGTCAATTTCTCAAAGTTTTTTTTTTATTTCTTACGATGCGTCAATTTTCTTCTCAATAATTGGTTCTCTTAATTCATGATTTATCTTGTCGCTAGTTGTTTTAAGTGTTTTGTCATCCATTAATTCCTAATTTACACCAGTTCGTGCCGGAATATCAAAATGTATGGTAATTTCCTTATCATCTTTGCATGTATTCGTCACTTTTACTGAAAGCTTACTATATCTCAAAATTAAGCGACAGGATTCATAAGAGATATTCATATAAGCCTCGCTTAGGCAGATTTGCGGTGGAGCGTTAGCACGTAGCGGAGGATTATCTATGTTTTATCCAAATAAACAGAATTCACGGAACAGCTCGGCTACAACAATAGTAGCACTGCACAGTTCCTGCATTACCATACGAATGGGCACTGCTGTTTTTGTGATAGGAATTAGTGTAGCAGTGAATAAAGGGACTTCGCTTGACTGTTTTACTGTTGCATTTACAGTTTTGTTTTAATTATTCAGATATTTCCTGAAGAGAACTGGTTCTACAAGCAAATCTGCTGAGATGAAAAGATTTTAGGAAACTTAAAGCTATTTTTTGTGCCTTAGACTGAATGGTAGCTCTACCTACAGATGAAAAGTTTTAACTTCGCTTTTAATTAGTTTAAGTACTTCGACATGAAAGCCATGACTCGCTCCTCTCAAATTTATTGTTTGCAAAATTTGTGGTAAAATTACGCATCCAACTTTTGATCATAAAGGCATAATAATTTGAGTCAAAACTAATTAAGGTTCGTTCAATTGCGACGCATTAGTTAAGGAAGCTTTCGTGCAATTACCAGATTATACAAACACATGGCTGTAATTATCAGAAATTAACTTGATAATGCGGTCTGCAGTCAAAGGCAAGTGCGCTACCTACATTATATTGCTTCTTAATATTCAAAGGAATATTCACTATTAAACTAAAATTAGTTCTGGAATACCTGAATGCTTTTGATGCTGAAAGCATTCCAAGCGCTTCAGATGCCATTGTTATAACTTTAGACATATTAGTCTCAATTACAATAATTTTGAAATTAACTACTGAACACAAAATAGGTCATAGTTTAAATCACAATAGATGTGTACCTACCTAAACTTATGTCGAGAATAAAAAATAAAAATTGTGTCTGCAAAACAAGTACCTACTTATTTTTAAAATCTATAAATATTACAGTACTTTACCATATGAATCACGCTCTAAATTCCAGACTTAGTCGCCCATGCATCAGTTTTTGCTAAAATGTATGGGTTGTTGAGCAATTAATACGGATTGAGAGCTTTTCGTCGTTCCCGATTCAAAATCTGAGGAAAATTTGTTGCGGTCACGAGTACATTTGGTGAATTATCAGACTGCCGCAATATCGGCATCGGTTGTTGGGGATTAACCAGAAGCCGTCCACGGACTCGCGCCAAAAGCGCTCAAACGTAAAATGAAAGAGGCTCAGAGTGAAGTGGTGTATGAAAGCAGAAAACATTTTAAATTCACCATTCAATATGCAGCACGTGTCTACTGAATTGAATTTGGATATTAAAATATTGAAAGTCGAACGTGAATCTGGAAATAAAATTGAGAGATATTAAATTGTTTGAATTATTGGTACAGATGTAACTCCCGATTACGATGAGGTGTTGAATAAAATTCATTACTTGACACAGCAATGTGTCAAAAAATCGATTTGTCGATTTTTTTAATTTGCCATAAATAAAAATAGAATAGATTTTCTCGTATAGGGTCTTAGCATTATGCTGGGTGATGGCCGTTTTGCGTAGATGTGACGCACATTTTCTCCCAAATATTTTATTTTTTATTTTTATGCGTCATGTTTGCCGCAAATAAGCGTATCTTCTTTCTTTCATATTTTTAATGTTTCAGATTGATGATGTTTTCAAGGATTTTGAAAGATTTCCTATGTCTATTCAGAGTTGGAAATATAATGAGTGGGTTCATAACTTTATTCTAATCCCAAAATCTTGTTCGCAGGCCCTACTCCAGGCGCACGATGTGGTCGCCCGCGAGGTGTACGGCGAGGAGTCTATACGAGCATCTTCGCCTCCGGTCAATGGCCGTACCACCGCACCGCCGCCTGAAGATGAAGAAGACACTGAACCGGAATTCGAGAACGTGACCAGGGTGCGCCTCGTGCAGTTCCAAAAGAATACCGACGAACCGATGGTAAGGGTCTTGAAGTCTTGTGGTTAGGGTATTTTAGTGGTGTGGTTCTTTTCAAAGGGTTGGCTCAAAATTGTGGTAGACTTAAAAATGTGGAATGAGAGCAGGGTATTACATGTCCCTGCAGTAAAAAGTGTAAGTTTATAGAATAGGAAGAAATTATAGAATACTAGCAGCGCCCCGCGGTTTCACCCGCGTAAGTTTCGATCCCGTGGGAATATAGGGATAAAAACTATCCTATGTCGTTCCTTCCCCGAGATGCAATGCCAAATTTTGTCGAAATCCGTTCAGTGGTTTGGGCGTGAAAAGGTAACATACAGACAGACAGAGTTACTTTCGAATTTATAATATTAGTATGGATTTTATTATATTCATAGTGGTAGTTCATAAAAAGAAGTAACACTACTGCTGTGAATAGATAATGAATCCAAGCGTTTAAGATTGTAGGGACCAACTTGAAATAAATATTTAAGATTTTAATTAAAAACACATAACCCTCCTTTTGGGCTTCGCCGCAGTCGGGTAAAAAGCAAGACCTACATACAGTCTGACACTCCCTTCCGCTCCACCCAGAGCGGGATCATTTGATGATTTCCCATCCGAAAAAAAAAGGACCTACAAAGTTTATCCTTTATTTACTTATGCTAAATCTGGCTTAGCTGACTAATGCTTTAAAAATATTTCAAAACGGTAGTCTAAAAAAGTTTGATGAATGGACTTGCTTTTGTTCAACCAGAACTGACAGCCGCGAGACGAGATAAAACGGAACTGAAACATTTTTTACTCCCAAGGTGAAATCCTAAAATCTAAAACAAAAACACGAAGCCGAAACCAAAGGTTTCGTAACAATAAATATTGACTCTCGTCTCAAAGCGTTTTGTTCTTTTACCCTGGTTAGCAAACACACGAACTGTCAACTCAGCGTTGTGTAGAAACAGTTCAATCGTTGAAGATCGGTGAACATATCCATATCCTTCGAATCGTTTACACGTGTTTCTGTGACTATACAATGTTCACTATTCTATACAAATAGTATTATTATAAACCCATATTATGACGATATGTGATGAGGATTTATGTTAGACTAGCTGACCCGGCAAACGTTGTTTTGCCATATAAATTATTTCTAGCTGCCCGGCGCTACTTCGTTCGCGTGGTGTCCTACCCCTTACCCTACCCTACCCCTACCCTACTCCTACACTACTCCTACACTACTCCTACCCTGCTCCTATCCTACTCCTACCCTACTTCTACCCTACTCCTGCACTATTCCTACCCAACTCCTACTCTACTCCTAACCTACTCCCACACTACTCCTACCCATAAGTAAATAATAAAAGTATTAAATACTATGTCCGTCTAAAACCGGATAAAAAAACCGGATAAAAAGTATCCTATGTCCGTCTCCTGGTTCTAAGCTACCTCCCCACCAATTCTCAGCCAAATCGGTTTAGCCGTTCTTGAGTTATAAATAGTGTAACTACGACTGTGTGACTTTCTTTTATATTTATAGATTACAATCATTATCATTACTTTAATAATTGTTAATAATACACATAATAATATTTTAAAGATCACAATATGTTTTCGTTAGTACTATATCGCGCCAATAGATGTCGTTACGTGTTTCCACTTATTGCAATAAAAAGTTGTTATAGAATGCTTTAAATTGATTATATCTTTTGATTGACTGAAGCGATTGCGATGAAACAAAGACTAATCACTACTCCGAGTTCTACACTATATTTGAGTATAAAAATGAACCATATTGGTTTGGTACTTTTTTCGTTGAACCTGTTCAAATAAAAAATCTGTCACATCACAACAGACAAACAGACAAAAATTGATGAAATGGCATCTGTTAGTTATCCTTTAACATCCCACCAATTTTTTATACTTTCAATGTACAGAAACGCCTCGTCTACAGATTTATTATATGTATAGATTTTGCGAGTTTCTTATATCACAATATGGAAGTGCATAAGCCACACGCTTATGGTGCCAAGATATGCTACCATATCTTGGCTTTTTTTCTCATTGTCTAGGACCTCTGAATTTGTTTCGGCCTTTCTTCTCAGGATAGTCAGATAGGAAACGCCGACCTCATCTAGTTTATTTTTTTTATAATATGACGTGTAAAAGTGATTCCGATATAATATTTACAGAATAAACAATTTAAGGTCATACGATTTTTCTACGGTGCGGTTAAAACCGCGTACCGTAAAGAATATAGATACCATGCCGTGTACAAACGGCCATAAGGTAATTATACAGGGTTATTGGTAAAATATTAACAACCTCTTAAGAGGTCATTGTTCTCATTATTATGAACAACTTTTACTATGGGACCAAACCAGAAATCGCGAAAAAATATCTGCTGTTCCCTACATTTATGTTCGTATTAACTCGTCAAAATGTAGGGAACAGCTGATTTTTTTTTTCGCGATTTCAGGTCACCAAGCGAAAGTCAGAAGAAGTCACGCGAAAGTCTGACAAACAGTCTTACCAAGGGGTATCGTATTACCCAGTAACTGGGTTGTCGAGGTCAGATAGGCAGTCGCTCCATGTAAAATACTGGTATCAGCTGCATCCGGTTAGACTGGAAGCCGACCCCAACATAGTTATGATGAATTAGTGATTCAAATATTTCTGGGATAGAAATTGAGTTCCTGGTTTATTTTGTAATTACTGCGTCGCCAACGGTAGGTACTTCCATGACGGGATTATTCCAAGAAACTTGAGTAAATCAAAGGCTCTCTCGACATTTAGGAATTAAATAAAATTTGCTGTACATTTTCATTAGATTTTTTTTTTGTTTGAAGATATCCTTAGATAGAATTAGCTTGAATGAAAATGTCACGAACCATAAATTTTGAGAAAGTCCTCTTGAAATATTTTTTAAACCTCAAAGGCACTAACTTAACTAAAATGCATTTTACAGGGCATAACACTGAAATTAGCAGACGACGGACGATGCATCGTAGCCCGCATCATGCACGGGGGAATGATACATAGACAAGCTACCCTGCACGTCGGGGACGAGATCAAAGAGATCAATGGCACGCCGGTCGCAAACCAGTCGGTGGCTCAGCTACAGAGAATGCTGGTACGTATTGCGAAAATTACGAAATAAAGGGTATTTGATTAGGAGATGGAAATAATTTGCCTTTTCGAGCATTGAGATAGTTGAATTTACCTAAGCATTCTTGTAAAATGATAAATGATAAATTTTTAAGACAATTTTAAACAGTAAGTAGATCTCCGCTAACATCAGAATATTATAAATTGTTGTATTGTATAATTTCGTTAGCGATAAAATAATATGATTATTTTGCATTGTACAGTACAGTTTTTACCTATAAAGTTGTGGTATGTGTGTAAAAATAGAGGTAAGTACGTACTTCGAAAGAACTATCATGTCGTCGATGTAAACAATGTGTGTTTTATTGTCAATTTATTGGAAACATATAAAAATTACAGCGCGAAGCTCGTGGATCGGTGACATTTAAGATCGTGCCCTCATACCGCTCAGCGCCACCACCCTGCGAGGTAATACCTACTTTATGTCTTACTTATCCAATGCTCATAAGGATTTGATGATATCCGTTAGTTCATCCCAAGTTTTTGTCAGTGTGGTTTTTAAAACAGTAGATGTAGCTGAGTTTGTATTAATACTAGTTTGAATTAAAATTCAATTAAAAATATACATAAATATTGTTTTTGCAATTAACACGATAGATAGTAGTGTGACTCTAACGCTTGTTTTTACACTAAAATAATATAGCAAAAGTCGACAAGCGCACACAAATCTTCACTACAATGCTTGTCTTGAAGCATAAAACAATTGGTCACATAGAAGACATTAAAATTTTGTGTTTTTGTTCTAACTAGCTTTTCCGGATAAAGCCTTCGCCCGTGCTAGTAAGTAGCGAGACCAGACCAGTTGCTACTTTGTAATATGTTTATGTTGTTCGTTTTATGTTGTGTTATGTTTATGTTATGTTGTATTGTCATCTGGGCATGGCTGCGCGTCCCCGCAATCTCCTCCGTTTCTGTGCGCTTGTTGTTCTTTTATCATTGCTCCACTCTCATATCACTCTCTCACATCACTTTTTCACCTAACATTTGTTTCATTCTATTCATTTTGTTTGCCCGTTGGTTTCTAAAATTAATAAATTAACTGCTACTAAATTGGCATTTATCATAATCATTTTTTATGCGCATTTTTCATTTATTATCATTTGGCATTATCGTAACTTCTCACTTTTGTTACAGTTTGTAGCCCTATTCATCAACATCTTCATTAATCATTATTTTTGTCATATTTTTTTTGCGAGCAGATAAAAGACTTTGTAATTCGTTTTAATTCTTCCAGATTTTTGTGAGAGCGCAATTTGATTATGATCCATTAGAAGATGAACTGATTCCTTGCGCTCAAGCTGGCATCGCTTTCACCACAGGTGACATTCTGCAGGTACCGTAAAAATATAATTATTTACTATTGCATAAATGTTGAGAACAATAATGTTTATAAATGAGAAAATAAGACCTCTTTTTTTAAAAGAAAAGTTGCAACGAACTTTCAGATCATCAGCAAAGATGACTCCCATTGGTGGCAAGCACGTAAGGATGCGTCCGGTGGTTCAGCCGGTCTTATACCAAGCCCTGAACTCCAGGAATGGAGAGCAGCCTGTGCTGCTGCGGAAAGATCGAACACCGATCAAGGTAATGCAGTTACTAATACCGTAGATAGAAAAAGTCTAATATCTTTCTTGTTTCGAAGGCATATGGAACTCCAAGGTCTGAAAAATAGGTGCTTTAAATGTTAGAAGTACAATTTTTGTTCGTTTTCTTTATTTTCATTTGGATGGTCAGCGTATAAAAGTATTTCATGATTCATGAAAATTGATGTTTTACTGTGTTTAGTTTTTGCAACTTTGTGTATAGCAGTTTCATTTTTCCGTCAATAGTAAGTTATTGAAAATCTTCATACAGATCATCCGTTGCTATGTTTGTCTTAGATGCATTTGTGTCGCATCTTTGTGAATGTCGTATTCATGTGATTCTCTACTAGATTCTTGATTTAAAATGGTTACTGGTATAAGAATCAAAATTATATTGGAACGATTACGTTATCAACCGAATTGGCAGTCGTTTTGAAGACACGGAACTACAGACTACAGTAACCGTTAAACAATGTCAAATACATTACAGTTGTCATCTAACATCTCTCTCTATTCTTCATTTTGTTGTAATATTAATAACAGAATGATTCATACCTGAACTGAAAAGTAGCTTTATACATATTGATGTCATTATCTACCTAACGTACATTAATTTCGTGTTATGCTTTCAATTTCATCATTGGACGAAGCAGTCGGTATGTAAAATTGCTTTTTCTTCCTGTTTTTGTTTATGAGTGATACAAGCTCCCATAATTATATGCCAAAATATGCTAATGAAAGTGTACCTATACCAATTCTGCATGGTACAAAACCGGGCTAAGATTTCCCAAAGTAGAAATATGATATTTTGGACTCCTTAATATATATAACCGCCCATGTATACTGATGAAACGCTCACTCCAATATTTCGTAGTATTTATAGAATACCGAAAAAAATGATTTACAATATCTACTTACTTGTATTACAAAGGGAGTTTGTGTAACCCTAATATTACTGTATTGTCATTATTAGGAAATGATTTGTCAAAAGTATACCTACTCCAGTGAGTTTTGAAGATAACAATATCATTAAGTATCATACAGTGTGTAAAAAGACCCATCACGTAGCCGTCAACTATGAAACAACTTTTATTTTTGGTGTGAAAAATTGCTCTTTGCGGTAGTTCGCAATGTAACACACGCAAAACATTGTGCTTATGGGTGCACGCAACGGTACAGGGGTCGTGGGCATTAAAAGTTGTGGTATAACATTAACAACTTGTTTTCGTAAAAAAACGTCAGTAAAAGTTGGAATTTTGACCTTCTTTATCCTCCCAGGTATGGTTCAGTGCAAAATAATGATCACAATGACGGGGAGTACAAGTGACTCTCGGTTTCATTAAGCGTCCTATACACCCGTTATTTTGCCCCAGAACAAACTTTATTTATAACTCTTCTATGTTCACTTCCGTCTTTTGAACTGCTTTGAATAGCGCTAGTGGATATTAGAACAATTAAGTTTCGCAACTAGGAGCCTTACTTCACAAGCAGTTACGACGAGTAATTAACAGTTACGACCAAACTTAAGTATAACTCGTAGATACAGTCATGAACTTTAATAAAAATAAGACCATCCTTTAAGAGGAAATGCGGTCGGAGAGACTTTGAAAAAGCCTAAGTAAAAAGTCATAATTCGAGGTTTGGCTCTCGCCTATTTTCTTCTCCAATATTGGACCAATTTAAAAGATATTTCATAAACAGAATAGGAAGGATATATACTGTGTCCCTATGTTTTCCTTTTTGATGATACATTATTTTTATAAGCACTAGAACCCTCAAAAAATGCTCAAAATGGCCGCTGTCAACAGAGGCCTCGTGTACAAATTTAACAACTATTAATGAAAAAAGAAAAACCTAGGGACACAGTATATATCCTTTTTATTCTGTTTATGATATATCTATGCATTGGCGTAGATTCCCTTTTTGATCTTGACGAACTCGTGTAATTTAGATTGATATTAGATCTGTCTCCGACTATATGAGTTGCTGTACGTAATTGCTCATGGTTTAAAAAAAAAACATATTCACCTCCGTGGACCGGACTATAAAACGCGGGCCCAGTGACAGTTGATGTCCACCAACCCGCACTGGACCCTCAAGCGTCAAAAATTCAGTTTTCTCTTATTCCCCAAACTTTTGACACATCATTCCCACTGCGTGTGACCCAAATCGTGTAGATCCGTTACTACCATCCGTTCCGTTTGCATGAACCGTGTTGTAATGTTGTGCGGCTAGGAGCCGAGGGCTGCGTGTCCCATACCGACGGTTGTGAGAACACAGGTATTACCTACGTTTTTAGTTTCTAATGCAGCCGCCATTTTGCATTGAAGTGAAACTGGTTTTATGGAACTCCGGGTTTCGCCAGAATTAACCCTCTTATTTTGTGAAAACTTTTTGGGGTCTCCAGAAGCCCGAAAGCCAGTAATTGGATTGTGGAGGTCAGATAGGCCTTCGCTTCATATAAAATACTGGTATTCAGCTGCATCCGGTTAGACTGGAAGCCGACCCCAAAATAGTTGGGAAAAGGCTAGGCAGATGATGATGATGAGGATTTGTAAAAACTTGTCGTTAATGCTTTACTCGTATATTGACGAATGAAGTGGAATGCCAATAGACTGTATGAATGAGAGGGTTAAAAGATCAATTTTTTTTTTGTGAACAAGAGACTTTTAAAAAAAGCCATCCAGAGAAGACCTTCTCTGGATGGCTTTTCACGAGCACAATATAAATGAACATAACGGTCTGGTTTTGGGCATCTTGCATTGTTTATAATCGTAGGTGGACTGAGTATATTTTAAATATCCACCTATGGCGACTGCCTTGAACACTGCAAAATGGACCTAACTTCAGTTTGAGCTTTTCGTAAAACTGGTTTCATTTCAAGTGTCGCCTCAAGCTTCCATTTCTAAAAACGTTTGTCTTAACTATAGATTTGATGTGTAATGGTTGAAGTTTTTTGAGTCGATCTTTAGAGGGTTTGTTTAGATTTCATTATTTACTGTGTTGAAAGATGATGACGGAGTGATCTCCTACATCGTCTTCATTGATTCATTTCTTAACTCGTATTTTAATACGAGAAATGTTCTAATAAACAACTTTTTGAAATTGAGACAACATTTTGTTTATTAACATAACTTTTACAGCATTTCAAGATTCTAGACATTTAATTGTTGATTTTTTAAAAAGAAACGGCTTCTCTATGAATGAAAGTCTCGGTTTGAAAAGGTCTATATTGTGTTTTACTCCAGGTTATACTCGTAATATTTTAAACGTTATAATGATTTAAATAACTCGCTTTAAAATATCTTTGATGACGATAAGTGCTTATAGGTGACGCACATAATGCTGTTTGTCTCTATCAAATTATGCATGTAATACAAAATTATTTTTTCAATTATCTGTTAATTAAAAAAACATATTTTGTTAAAAGGCACCCAATAAAATATTTTGAAAAGCATGTTTTAATACAAAAAGTAATAACAAAAAATAGAAAAAAAAATGGCTTATAATTTTTTTTTGGTTGCAACACCAATAAATCCCCCGTCACACGAATTGATTTTTGTTTACTTTTAACTTTGTTTCAGTGAACTGTTCCATATTTGGACGGAAGAAAAAGCAATCGAAAGACAAATATTTAGCGAAACACAACGCTGTTTTCGACCAACTAGACGTCGTTACGTACGAGGAGGTCGTCAAATTACCATGTAAGTACATTTTGATGACATATTTTAATGGAAACATGGCATTGAGCAACACAACTTATCACGTTAAAAGTATCTTACAAAACTTAAAAAAAAAAACAGTGGCACTCCAGGATTGCCGACAAAAGGGAAAACTTCAACAATTACGTATGCATTTTTATAATCGTCTTATAAACAAAACGCGCGGTGTCGGTTACGGTAACAGTGTCGCGAGTTCAATGGTTTTTTCCCATCTCAAAAAATGTCCAACGAGCCTAAAGAATTTTTCACTTCAAAAAAACAAATATTAAAATGACTAGAGTACTCAAATACTTTAGTAGCAATCTCAGTCAAAGTATGGATTCTTGCATGATACTAAGATCGCTCATATGACTTGTGTACCCGAGTTCAGCTTTATCTCTGGGATGGCAACAGTATTAAAAAAAAACAATAATGACGGTGACCACTTCCTATCAGATGGGCCACCTGATTGTTTGCAGTTAATTCAAAGAGGAAGGGTCTCAGGAGTCATAGCATATCATTAGAGACTTTTTATCCAGCAGTACATTGCTGATGATAAAGTTATCCTGATAATCTAATGATGAAGTCATCTGATGGTTTTATGGCGAAAAGTAAACTCAATTCTTAGATTAAATATGATCTCAGAGAGCGAGATACATAGGTTTCACTTCGACAGCCATTAGCAGAGAGCTAGTTCCGTAGACAGAGTAAACTATAGACTGCTGCATATCTTCTTTTTCATTCGCACAAGAAAAAGAGATATATTAACGTCACTTGCAAAGAAAAGAGACAGAGTAAGAATATTTCTGTCCCTTACTGCGTGTCGGCTAAGCACATCAATGTGCACAACAAGTTTGACGTTTATGAATGAAATAATAAAAATTATGAATTAATAAAAACTACACCGCGATTAAACGGAAAATAAGATCTTTTTCGTGCATAATTGAATAATAGTACATTTGCGCAACTGTGAAAATGGTAAAGTGTAGTGTAATAAGCTGTAAAAATGATAGTATAATGAAGATTGCCGGAATTTGTTGTCCCTTTCGGTGACACGGATACCATGAGTCTATAGATTACTCTGTCTACGGCTAGTTCCGTCTCAAACTTCAAACTCAAATGACATAAACTTGAGATTTGACAGATTGTATTCGTTTACATAGAACGCTCCAATAAATAACAATCCTTGCTAAACCCAACCACGAATCTACAATATAATTTCAATAATTGTGTTCTATTTACAGCGTTCCAAAGAAAAACCATCGTGCTTCTGGGCGCACACGGCGTCGGTCGTCGTCATATAAAGAACACGCTCATCGCACGTCATCCTGATCAATATGCTTATCCAATACCACGTGAGTATCTATTTAACTTGGCCCTTAGGTATTAAGGCTTGTATTCATGCCAACGACCTTGTGCATTTGGGCGTCGCGTTGCCTAGCAACACGAGGCGCCCCGCACTGAATTTGTGGACGAGTGCGGGGATGATATAGACACGGACTTTAAACGATCGCATTTTTAATTTATTATATTAAAAAATATACATGTTTTTAAAAAGGAACAAAACCAAATCATTTTCGTTTGTATTGCAAAGCAGTAGATATTTTTTTTATATTCTTTTGATAAAAAATGAAGGAGTAAAATGGTTTCATCTCAACGATTTGGAGGTGATTTGATGGATTTTTTTCTTAATAGGTGATATCGATAGAAAAATTATGGCTAAACCAAATTACGATTCATATCATGTAGATTACCAACTATTTTTTCAGATGTAATTTCTCTGTAAGTTCCGGAGAAAAGCTACTTCATCTGCACGCTGTTTTTAAGCTTTTTTCGAAAGATTAGCCTTAAGTACTTGGCATTTGTCTCCAAAAACCACATACAAAAGAGAACCATAACCCTGCAATTGTTTGTTAATTCGTGTGACACGCCTGGTTTAACCCCGTAACCAGATATACCATAACATACCATAATCAGCCTATAATGTTCCCACTGCTAGGACACAGGCCTCCTCGCAATGAGAGGGAGTGGGCCGTAATCCACCACGCGGGCCCAGTGCGGGCATCATCAGATATGGTTGCGTGAAATGATGGGTTTAAAATATCTTTTATAATATTTTTATCTCACGCGCGCTTTAGTGGTTGTCAAGTGTACAAATACGCTGTGGATGTGTTTGTAAGCGCAGGAGCTCTCGATACCGTCCGAGACTATGGCGAAGTCGGAATTATGTGGTGTGTGTGAGGGGGTGTGTGTGTGTTATGTGCTGACGTAACTCATCTTCACGCGCACATTCACAGCATGTTTGTACCATAGAGGAAACTTAGATATATACACCGTAAGGGCTATTCTTGCTTGCAGCGCTCGGCCGCTATAGTAACGCTTGCTAACAGATGTTGTCATCGTGTGCACGGGGTTTTGTTTTCAAAAAGTTTCCTCGATGGTACACGTGGTTACGACGAGTAGACACGCATCGCTTCGTGAGATAAAAATACTGCACTTACTTTATTATCTTAATTTTTCTTAGTGACTAGAAGCTGGTAGGTATATAATAATTTCAGTGAACGAATTAATGATGCTGCAATTTTATTTTCTCTTTTCAGATACCACGAGACCATCGAGAGCTGATGAAGAGAACGGTCGGAACTACTACTTCGTGACCCACGAAGAAATGATGGCCGACATAGCAGCTAACGAATATTTGGAATATGGTAACTATTCCTTTATTTTGTCGTCGTTCCTCTCCGAAGTAAAAGTCGAGAAAGCCACATTCTACTAAGGCGATTCCTCGAATGTGGCTACAACTTTTCAAAGGCTGAATAGAACGTGTGTCCTGGGCCCAAAAAAAATTGATATCTCTGTCAACTTCTTACAAACTTGCAGTTGTATTTTCACCTGAACTTCACAACCAGCAGAACCCATTTTAATATCTAATCGCGCTCCAAGGAGGCATGGATAAGCTCTTTTTTAACCAAGAACAACCATTTGACTCGTGTTTCAATGTTAGTTATCTGTTCTTCCGCAGTGACGGTCGTGTCACCGTATTTAGATGTCTTAGTCCCTTTGTACACACACGTTTTTCGTGTCGTGAAGAACTACGGTTCATTTGCCGTGTGTAGAAACGGTCGTCACTGTTGTATGGGTTACTATGGAAGGTTGTTAACGGACAAGTTTTTGAAGTGAAAACTTCTTTAGGCGCGTTTGACGTTTTTGGAGATGGGAAAAAACCATTGAACTCGCGCCTCTGGTACCGTAATCGACACCGCGCGTGTTTTGTTTATAAGACGATTAAAAAAATACCCGCTTCGGATGTGTTCGGCTGTCCCCGGTTTTAATGTATATCCGATATGACGTCAGTGAGTGACGGCAAAGTATTCTGTTTTGTTTTCACTTCTGTCGGCACTCCCAGAGTGCCACTGTTTTTTTTCTACGGCACTGTTTGTACCCGTGCCGAGTACAAAGGGCATTAACAACAAAAGAATGTTAGACTACTATAAATAATTTGTAATTTTTTCTCTCTTTTCCCAGGTACCCACGAAGACGCGATGTACGGCACAAAACTGGAAACAATTCGTCGCATCCATTCAGACCGAAGCATCGCCATACTAGACGTGGAGCCACAAGCTCTGAAGATACTGCGCACGGCTGAGTTCGCGCCCTACGTCGTGTTCATAGCCGCGCCGCCGCTCAACAATGTCGCTGATGTGAGTATGAACTATACTATAGTGGCCATAACCGTTTGGCAAGTAGTTCAACCTCAGGGCAGCACCCTAATTGTGTAACACACTATTACTCTCATTTTGAAGCTTATTGCTAATCCATTGCTCCATATGTTCGAAAAATGTGTCTGCTGAACAACGTAAATAACGCAATGAATGTTGTTGAACTGTCAAAACGAAACCCATTGCTACTGATAGTGTGTTACGCAATTACCCTGCTGGTCGAGCTGACAGAAATAGTTGAACCGTACGGCGCACATGGTTCAAAATCGGTTAACACTGTTAACAATGCCCTGCCCACAAATAACGCAATATTGCCTGACCGAGTTTTGCATAGTAGTTTGCGCAGACTGCGCGGGCGGCTCAATATAGTTATTTACGCAGGCTCAATTTACTATTTCATGCAAACTTTTTTTTTTTTTTTTTGAGAAATCATCAAATGACCCCTCCCGCTCTGCGTGGAAACATGCAAACTTCAATTTTAAGTAACTGTGTTTGAATACAAGAGCATAACTCTTGGTGATCGGGGTCAAGAGCGGGCCCATTTAGTAATAAAAAAAAACTTAATTTTAACGTTTTTTGTATCATTGATTGCGGTCAATCAATCTTACAGAAGAGTATTATCAGCTTTCTCATTTTAAAAAGGCGGCACGGCAGCCCAAATCGATTTTAAATGCAACAGCGGTGCTATTCTGTAAAAATGTCACCGTGAAGACTTAGGTGAAGTGAGCGTGGAGTGAGCTGTCAATAGTGTCAATTCCTAGCAAAAACAAACTCACTTCACCTAAGTTTTCACGGTGAGATTTTTACAGAATCGACAGGCTGTTGTCAAGTTTTAATTAATTATTTAATAATAATGTTTTTTTTTTCAGTACGACGGCTCCCTAGAAGTCCTAGTCCGCGAATCGGAACAACTCCGCCGCACCTACGGCCACTACTTCGACTTAACAATCGTCAACAACGACATTGACGACACACTCAACCAACTAGAGTCGGCCCTAGTCCGCCTTCGCTCCACGCCCCAATGGGTGCCCGTCTCCTGGGTCTACTGACAATCTGACGACGAATCTCTGTAAGATACACTAAGGAATAATGGACTTTTGATCAGTTTCAGGTTAATTTTCTTGCTAATTTGCTTCTATTATGGACTCACCATTGGCCTTCCGAAAGGATTTTTTAATGGAAGTTTTTGAACCGACCATTTTCTATTTAAATTTCTTAACACAGCTATGTACTTAATGTATCGATATATCGATATTTGAAAAGACACATCTCTAGAATAAGATTTCCTGAGTGCACTTCGCAATACAGGACTTTTACAGTCCATTTTCCTTTATCTTACACCGATTATGAATAACTATGAAACCAAAGACCAAAGTTTACAACAATGACACCAAAACATCACAGGATATAAGGTATTTAAGATACCTTTTAAGAAGATTTAAGATACTTTAGTGACGTACAACTCTGTTTAGTATAAAGCCGAAAATATACAGGCCGGTAACTTGTATAAACTAATGCAAGTATCTTTCCTTAAGCTACGGTTTCCTTGTCTGTGGTGGCAACCACATAGCATCTGCAATTTACCGGTGAATGACGTCACTGAAACGTTATTTATGAAATTAAGCGAGTATTCCTAAAGAGCGTGTTTGACACCTTAAAGTCAAACTCCGCTGCCCAAAGATTTAAATTGCTAGATTTGCCCTCACCGTACTTAGTCACGCGAAAAAGTGTTCATACTGAGAAGAATTAGCTCACACATTATTAAATAGCGTTTCCATGACAATCAAGTCAAGTCATTGCGCCATTGTGTGCCAGAAGTGTCAAAAAGAAACAGAAACGCTACTACTATCTTATGACGTGGTAGGTCGAATCTAACGATTTAAATCGTTGCCACTGCCATCATTTTTATGACAGCCGTCACTTCGGCCGTTAATGGCGGTCACCGTTCTTCTATGAAACGCTTGACAACTTCTGATTGGTGAACATCACACTGGCATGCAAGCTACTTGCATGGATTTGTGCAAGTTATAGGCAAGTGTATTAGGTGCTTAAATATTGCATAACAATAGCATTATAAGTACTTTATTTCACGTTTGATAAGTATATGACACAGCTCTGAATACTTTGCTATCCTATTTTGATTAGAGCAATATAATTCGTAATTAATTAAGAATTATTACGATATCTTTTATTGTTTTTGCTGTGGTAACAGGCTATGGCTCAATTTTGATCGATATTACTCTAAATTACAACGCAACGATTTTGTAAGAAGCTATAAGAATGGCAACAGTAGCTAAAACAAATGGCAGCATTTGTCTTAAGACTTTGAGGGATACTAAACCAAACAACAATAAAACAAAAAAAAAATAACAAAACAGCACAAACAAACAACAATAACAAAATAACTGCAATAAAACTTCTATTTTGTCTCGTTCAGTGTCCTTCAATCGATTAAGGTCGATTTAGACCAAACGAGCGAATACACATTCTATCCCCACTCTACCAAGTTCTTCTTGAGCAAGCAGGGATAGAGCCTTCTTTCGTTTGTTTATGCATACTGAAATATCAAAAAAATAATACACCTGGGGGCCTAAAAAGGCCACTTTGGCAGAATCATAAAAGGATAACATTATGAATCATAATGGACAGTTAAATGTTAAGTTAATCGTACCAAATCCCATTGGTGAAGGATTTTTTAGTTATTTTTTTTTGTCTGTGCTAAAATACCAATCAATCCAATCCGAATCACTTTGATTATAACTACGTAGTGCAGTGAAAAAAAAAAAACGGATTCTCTTCGCTCTAATATGATTCATAATGTTATCCTTTCATGATTCTGCTAAAGTGGCCTTTTAGGCCCCCAGTTTTGGTTCTATGTTCGTTCTGTCCCTGCCAAAAACGATCAGCCTGTCAAAGTCAGTTTTAAATAGAGTAATTTAGGTCACAACAATCAACTTAATATACAACGTAAGGTTTAGGTCACAAAAGAGTTTATAACTCTGCGCTTCTTATTTTAGTAAGGCAATAATGTTATCTGCAATTTTATTAAAATACCTTAATTAATATTATTTACTTATCAAGTATTAATTTTGATTATTATTGTGATAAATATAATTGCTTAGTTATTACTCTAAATATTCTAAACAGTACTTTATTAAGGGCAACACAAAGTCTAAAATTGCGCTTGCATTGTTAATTTGGTGCATCTTAGCTCAACTTCACGATTACGTGCCAAATGTACTAAGATCGAAAATTACGCAAAAAAAATTCAATTTTCGAATATATACCTGCACTCGACACTACACGATTTTTGGAACAATGTACATATTATACATTAGGACGTAATTTATACTTAACAAAAAAAAAACTAATTCTCTAGAAATGTACCGTAGCTCAAAATGTTTACTTCAACATTTAAACTTAAGATCTATTCTACCTTTAGTAAACTATTGTAAAATCTTGTCGTTTTCCAACTAAAGAAGTCGATTTTATTGCACTGTGTGATAGTCTTGAAAAACAATCTAAAAGTAGGTGCGGCAACTGATTTAGTAAATTGTAAAAATCGACTAAAACTCATATGAATAGCACCATTAAAACCGCCGCTTTATTAAATCTGGATTGTAAATAATATGCAATTCATAAAATGCAGTCGCCAAACGAAGTACAAAATAGACCCTGTATAACTCCTATTGTTGCTATATGTAAAAAATTTAGGTTGACCAGTTACTGTCACCTGAAATATTGTTATTGTTAATTTGCAAAGTGGGGTAGAAATTTCTAGATTTTTTAAAGGAGTCTGCTATTTTTTGGATTTAGAAACTATCTAACACAGTGCCCTTATATTCCTTAGTTGGAAACCGGTCTATTGACTATATCACAGGATTAGAATTCACAGGGTTGCAAGAATCATGATTAGTCTTTTTTTTATTACTTAATATAGTTTATACTTTTTTATCCGTACTTATTGCTTTTATTGTAAGGGTTCTTTGCAATTGTTCTAATTATAAGTGTTTGATTTGATATGGTGCCATGGAAAACTAATGTTTGATGAAAATTATGAAAGTATTGACGAGTTATATACTCATTTTTATTACTCATTGTTATTGTTTTTAAATTAGCATTGTTTTAGACGTTTGTATGAAAACGAAGTTAGGAAAAGAAGTTACCAATTCGCTCAAGGGGAGGTGCGATCTGAGTCTTAGAAAAATGAAAGCATTAGTAACTATCTTTTGTTTTCATTATTCTTGAGGAAGTGAAAGAGGGGTTTTTGAACGGTTTGTTTTAAATAAAACGGTTCCGTAATCAAGCCTCAGGGCTCAGGTGTGGGAACCACATTGTTCTCACATCACGAGGCTAACGTATGGAACCGTTCGTTCAAGTCCTCCGTGGCGCCATCTATGAATAGTTTTTACTAAAGCTTGTCACCAGTAATTTTCTCGATTCTTCTTCAAGTTTGATAGGCGAGTTCAATGGAAAAAGACAATATCTTCTGATAGTCGTTTTTAAAACGACTGGTAACACAAGGGAACCGCCACATCGAAGTACTTCGTTTTAGTTTCTTTTCACGCCTGCACTAATACATTCCTGTATATAAATATAATAAACGAGTAGTCGAATTTTACTATATAACTCTCACTGTTTCACTATTTTACTTTTAAATATAATTAGGTTAAGTAGGGTTTGTTGTAAGGGTTGATTATTATTATTAACGGATGTTCGTTTTTTTTGTTCATTTATGGAATAACAAGTATAATGTGCATGATTGCTCAATAAATGCTCAGAATAATGAAATGTAGCATCAAATAAATAAAGAAAAAATAATAACAAATGAGTGAATGAATGAAAGTAAGTTGATAAAAATAACGGCTAAAAACAAGTCGAAATAATATAATGATGAAAGTGGAAGAAATACTAAATGGTACTTTAAATTCAGTACTTTTATACTTGGTATTCCATAAATAATATTACAATGGATTTGTTATTCGTTATTATATTACATTTGCGTTTTTTCATAAGTTTGCAACCACTTATGACAAACAATTAAATTATAAGATATTATAAGTAAATTAAGTAACAAGTTTGGTTTTATAAACATTTTGTTATTAATATTATTTAGAACTTAAAAGTTCGTCTCATCATTTTATAATTACGTTGCTTATTCTTTCTTCTTGTAATGTAAGATAAAATCAATCAATAGTAAAATGAATGTAGTTAAATTAATCATACAATATTGAATTTAAATAGTTATTTATTGTAACGACGAGACGATGCGAAACGACGCAAATGGCGAGTAGCACTATTGTCTATGTTTTGTTAAGAATGTTTAATGTTGCCAGTTGAAATATCACAATTATTTAATGAAAATACATTTTATAGATCAATTACGTTGCTATTTAAATAAAACGCGACATTTAAGATTTTCAAGTTGATTTCATAAAGTACAGTATGTTATATTAATGAAATATTGCGTGCAAAATATAGAGATTTGTTAGTAAAATTCATATTTAATAAAATATAAGAAGTGTTTCTTTTAAAATATTTATTGTAATAGGATTAGATTTCAAATTACACTGATTTCTTCGAAAGAAATGTGTGACGATTATGTGAAAGATTAATTGTAGACTCTGATAATAGTATTAATTGGGACACTACGATATTAATTATATTGATGGAAGCATACAAATGCATGTAACAACACCTTTATTGAAAAGTTACGTCCCATTTTGATTTACACTGTTAACGCTAATATAAAACCGAGTTTAATTTATTAGCATAAAGTTATTGTTTCAAAAATATATATTGTTGATTTTCTATAATAATAAAATGCTTTATGGTTATTATTAAATCAAATAGCGAATTTATTTAATTTTCTCTATTCTTAGTGGCTAGTGCTGCTCTTGAGTGAGTGTTCGAGATTATATCTCACAGTATATTAATATTATATTATGTAATTAATAATATATTTGTCAAAGATCAATTTTAACGATAAAGGCATCACAATAAGCAACACCTGATCCCCATACATTCCATTTCTTTTTTGTTCATGTTTATCTTAAATTATTTTAAAAATTATTAGTGTCACTAAAATGTTATATTAATTTTAATCATGTGATTTTTAGTTTAGAATGTGTTACTTCGTTGAATAGGTCATCTTTTTGTGTACTTATCTCAGTTATAGCACTAGGTATCCAAAGGGTTATTTTCCTGTGGTTTTATGTTCAAACTTATCTTATTTGTATCACATCAATAGGAATGGTATTCCAAAACAGTAGGTAATATTAAGCGTAATTGAAGTTTAAATGTAAAATCACATGAAATGAACGAAACTTAAACTATAGTTAAATGTAATATCTACCTACTAATTTAATTCTTAAATTGTAATGTTTGATTTAAGTCGATTCGTTCTTCTAAGTTCATTTGGACGATACAAATCGACTTATTTCATACATGTATCCATAAACTACAATGAATGAATTTGATGTACCGGTACGAAATCAAAACACTAGAAATAAAAACTGACGAAATGTGGTTTTATCTGATTCAAATAAAGATGACTGACGTAAAATCTTATTATAATAACTGTTAACAATTGAATAAACGGCACAAAATATTCACTTGTTTTATTTATTTATTTTTATCCATTTTATTCCTCAGGAATTCTCCTCATAGACCGGTGCTATAATCTCGTTAGCAGGCAGCGGCGCCATTCTTGTAAACTTCAGCGCACACTGAGCAGCCCCTCGCGCTGCCGGCTATAATTCTCTAAATACTGCTGCAGCAGGATCGAGAGAAGTAAATGTTTACATACTGCCCTATCACTCATTTCGCTCGAGTTTCGGCAATGGCAGACGTCAAGGCGCTCGGCGATTATATTGTAGTCTTTGGCTCGGCGAGAACTGAGCGACGACGGAGCAGAATGTAAACACGCACTGTCGGTGACTTCCGCACAAAAAACCGCTCTTTTGGGGAGCGCCGGGCAGAGCGAGTGGCATGTAGTGTATCGTGTTTACACACTCGTCCTGCCCTCCGCCATGTTTTACATCTGCCAGGCGTCCCGTGACGGCCACATTTTTATTCGAATGAGTGATGCTGCAATCGATAAAATCCGAATAAAAATAATTTTGGTATTCATAATGAAGCTCTGAAACCGTTCGCGTTCCTAACCAATCGTTTCCTTCTCTCGCTCCCGTTTATGTTCTAACTAGCGCCGACCGAAGGTTTATTTTCGGTGTTAGCCAGTTTCACCCATAAAATTCGGGTTTAGGCTGCAGTTTCGGTTTTGGCCGAATCTAGGGACCGAGCGAAACTCGCCCGTTCGTGATATTTCGGTTTTAATAGAATAGATACACAAAAATATAGGACAGACTGCGCAGCATACCTAATCAATCGGCCTATGATGTTCCCAGTGTTGGGACACAGGCCTCCTCTCTGTGAGAGGCTAATCCACCACGCGAACCCAGAGCGGGCCACCACGCGGACCCAGTGCTGGTTGGTGTATGTCACATGTCTTCGAATTTTTGGTTCTAAGAAATGTCGGTTTCCTCACGATGTTTTCCTTCACCGTTTTGAGAGCAGTGGTGATGAAATTAAATACAAAAATAATTATAGTGCCTGTCTGGGTTCGAACTCACGACCTACAACTTGTAAGTCGGGGCCGATACCGCTAGGCCACCGGCCACCGGCCACCATTGCTCTAACTGCGTAGACTTAGGCGCTTTGCAGATGGAGCAACTTTAGCTGAAGCAACTATCAACGTTTTGAAATTTTCCTTTAAAAGTTGCCAGTTGCTACAACGTAATAGTGTTCTGTGGTCACTTCTTCCCAGGAGTTAATTACTTTATTTGCAACGTGGACTACAGGGGTACATTATTACCTAAAAAAAAATATCAGTTTGTACGACGACACGGGACAAAACATCGATAGCTCGCTACACAATCAGCCTTAATCTGTTCGGCGTTAGACTCGTTCGTTAAATTCCCATAGATGCATCACAATATTTGTTTATTCTTCTTTTACATGAGGACCACTAAGCCACCAATCATTATAGTATATTATTAACAATAGATAGATTGCTAATCAGATTTTCTAAATAAAATTCGACCAAGCATTAACTTATAATTTAAAAATAACTAAGATCGAGATCGACTTAAATTCACTATAATCTCACCACTCAAAGATTTTACTCAATTAAAACTCCTGCACATGCGAGACTGGGTATTGTTCAAGACAACAAAATATGTACAAGTTGCGGTTTAGCTAATGGAATTAATGTTGATCACATCCTATTTGACTGTCCAAATCATAAGCTACACAGACTGATTTTAGCGAGTGAAAGTGATGTGATGTGTTAAATAAAACAAGTGGCCGAATTCTGGGCCGAGTATATTTAGATTGCTATAGACACGCCAAGAAGAAGAAGAATAATACCTACCTCCCGCCGCTTGACCGGATTATTAAAAATAGGACTTGTTATCGAGCAATTTAAAAATATACTAAAAAACACTTTCGAAGAGTGAAGAAAATGACTAAACTCAATAGATTTCAAGATTTTCAAGTTCCTAATAAATGTCAATGACTATACCAAATAAAGACTAAAAAGTCTCAGTAACCAGGCCAAAAAAAAAAATTGACACACTGACACAACACTGAACTGACAGATAAATTTTCTATCTGTGGTAGTAGCTGGTTTATCTTGCGTGTGAAAAATTATTTATTTTTTCTCATAAATAAATTGTTACATTTCTTAAAATAAAACAGTGAATACTGAGGGCACAAAATGGATAAAAGAGAACGTCGTTCTAATGCGGGTAACCTTCTAGCTAAAGTGCTCGACGAAGAGGAAGAGGATGAATTTTACACAACAACTTACGGAGGCTTCCAAGAAACGGAGGAAGACATCGATTATAAGTATGTTATTTTACATATTATTTGCCGTTAGGAGCCCTAATTGAGCTAAACTTAAACCTTATTTACCTAGCTCGTTAAGGAACAGTGCTATTGTCGCTTGTCGTCAACTTTGGTAATTGGTTGTTGCACTAACAAAACATTTCAAACAGATTTTGCCGCTACCAATCTCTCCTTTTCCTCTCCCTCGTCTTTTACGATACCCTTGGACAGATCATTATTGTTGAACAACTGTATTTCATTGCAGTAAACACATTAACAACAATACCCTAAACCTGAAGCACTCAATAGTAATCATGCTAAACAAAATAAATGAATGGAATATTTTGAGTAAACATTACATTGCTTGTTTTGTTCAGTCAAACAATTTAACCACATACTGTTTGTTATCTCTATAACTATATTAGAATAAGAAGAATAGATCATTGCTCTAACATAATTCTGCAGAACCAGCTTAACTTTGTCACATTTGTGGAAGAATAAGAACTAATAATTTTCTTACTGTATTTGTAGGCAAGAAAAGGAAATAGATGATGAAGTGGACTCGGACTTTAGTATTGATGAGAACGATGAACCAAAGTCTGATGATGATACTGAAGAGAAACGGAAAAGGGCAACGGGTACTAAAGTCTATAAGGTGAGGTTTCTCAAGATAATTACTAGCTTTATGAAGGAAAAATACATATAACATCATACCTGTGATCCAAAGGCTACGACAAAGTTTACGGACAGTATACCCCCATTTTGCCAGTTATGTTTAAGTCCCATGTAATGGTGGGCGAACTTGTTGCCATCAACTGGGCACAAATATAGACTCTGGGCTGCTACTTAGAAATTCCTGATGGAATAACCCAATAACACTTTCGTCAGTTGTGTTGGATTGCCGTCCAATCGGACTATGGGAGTGAAGGAAGAGTCCACCTGTGTTTGCACACACTTGTGCACTATAATATCTCCCGCATAGATGGCTAGTCTCCATTGAAATTGGCTGCCATGGTCGAAATTCGGTCTGGATGACTAGTATTATAAGATCAGCCACAATAATGCCATTCTAGTATTTGTATGACAATAATAGCTATAGTTTTAGAATTCTTCCACCCTGATTTTTTTTTTATTAGCCATTAATATCCATATGCTGGGCAAAGGCCTCCCCACTCGCTTTTCACCCCGCTTTGTCCAGGACCAATCTTTATCAAAGGAGTTCATCCTGCCATCTCCGTCTAGGGCCTGCCGTGATGTTGTTTGCCCTGCTTATGAGTTTTATATATTATATTTCAACCTTTCCTATGTTTTAGGATCCTAACAGAAAGAAAAGACCAGGAGGTTCCACACCAGGCCCATCTTTGGGTGATAAAGTGAAAAAAGCAAATGACAGAAAACCGAAGGAACAAAAGGAAACTTCAAGTTCAAAGCCTAAACTGGAGAAAATTGAAAAGATTGATAAGTCTGAAAGAATACCGCTTGACTCATCTATAGGTAGTCTATATACTTTTTATTATTTTCCTATTGCTGCTAAGCTATGTTTAGCAATGGATGTTTACTTGCTACAATGAATGATACTAGTTTAGGTAGTAAAATAAAGGTTAACTAAAAAACCACGTGACGCGATTAACCAACCACACGTAATACCAGTCTAGTCAGTTGTCAATTGTCATGCTACGTCACAGTTGTACTCTTAAATTTAGCAATGTTATTAACTAATAGGCTATTTGACAATGTAAAAAATAAGGTCATAATTATTGACACTCATATAGATTATCGCTTTTAAAATCAATTTGCATTAATTTTACTACAAAACAATGTATTATTTTATAAATAATACATTGTCTTCATCTTTTTAAATCTGGCGCCACGTAATCGAAAACGGTCTGGATTGGCTGAACTTAAGATGACGTCATGATTTAGTAAATTTCTGTCTATCATTGACAGAACAGATGACTTTTGTCTAGTATCTCGACCGTTTCAACGTTTGTTTACGTGAATCGTGACGTGACGTCACGACGCCATATTGTTAAAGATAGCGTTTTGGCGGCTTATTTAAACAGTACATTTTTATTTACAATTTTTTAAAAGAAATACATTATGAAATTTGAAGTAATAGGTTTTTGTGGGCTCGTTAGACACCATTAAATAATCTGAGATGTTTATCAGAAACCAGTCAAATAGCCTATTATAATGTTACTAAATTGAAGAATACAACTGTGACAGGGTGGCAGGGTGGGTGTAT
Source organism: Oligia latruncula (assembly GCA_948474745.1). Lineage (NCBI taxonomy): Eukaryota > Metazoa > Arthropoda > Insecta > Lepidoptera > Noctuidae > Oligia > Oligia latruncula. The sequence continues at coordinate 5,035,175 of OX419693.1, read as the reverse complement.
ACAGGCTGGCAGGGAAATCAACGTGCAATCTCTTACCATGGATCCGTTACATGTTCTGAACCACCCAAAGTAAAAAATTTTCATTGGTTATTAAAAAACATCTGTTTGATATGTTTTGACCGCATTGGTATTGCACTTTTGTATATTGCAGGTGAATTAATTTTTTGATAACCAATGAAAAATTTCTACGCTACGGGGTTCAGAATCATGTGCTGAATTCATGGTATCAGGTTGCGTGGTCATATCCCTTTCACCTTTTATTGGTATTCGATTTTTTTTTCTTGTTCAGTATGATAGATAAATCTTTTATCTCATTTTGTTGTTTAAAGCAATTATTTTTCTTTGAATCTGTGTAAAACTGTTTTTTTCCGACCTCTTATCATGTACTAAGTTAGATATCTTCCAAAAAATCAATTAATATATCTCCTGACATCTGATTTCAGAGCGTAAATCTATTAGGCAGAGTACAGCAGTGAAGTCAGCAGAAACGCAACAAAGAATTAAGATTAGGTCGGCATTGAAGAAAAAGAAACCCAAAAAAGTTGAAGACAGGTTGCTAACACAAGAGGAATTGTTAGAGGAAGCACTTATTACAGAAAAGGAAAATCTTAAAAGCTTAGGTATACTTTATAGTATATTCAATATTTGTTATACTGATGGTGACTAATAGAGAAAAATGAAAGAACAATACATGTTGTACCAACCCAAAATAATTTGGTATAAGTGCAAGTGATTCATTTGTGATTTACTTTTATTGAGGCCAATTTTACTTTACTACAGTGAGTTGTAGGTTGTGGGTTCGTAAAGTATCTGCCTGGGTCGCGTTACCGTTTTGAGCGGTTCACCACTGCTCTCAAAACGAGGAAGGAAAACATCAAGTGGAACGTACACTTACAATGGTCCATTGAAGGACTAAGTCCGGAAACCAAACCCATAACATAGAACATAACATCATTTGTGGAAACCGGCATGTTCTACAACCAAAAATTCGAAGACATGTGACATCTACCAACCCGCACTGGGCCCGCATGGTAGATTAAATCCACTCCATCTCGGAAGAGGCCTGTGTCCCGGTAGTGGGAACATTATTGCGTGATTATGCTACAGTGCCTTTCCTAGAAATCTTTATTCAGGTAAAGGCTTCCCCGCACAGACTGGCACTAAAAGATAAATATGATCTTGTTTTTCAGAGAGATTTGAACAAATTGAATTGGAAAGGAAAAAGATAAGACCTACAAAGAAAACCATCACAGGACCTGTGATACGGTAAGACGCCATCTTTTTAATGACCCGTGGCTTCACCCGCGCGGTTTATCGATAAAAATTATGTCCTTCCCTAGGGTTCAAAGTGGAGATACTTTGAACCCTAGGTAAGGACATACTTTTTCCCAAATTTCATCAAAATCGGTTCAGCCGTTTCGGAGATTAACAAACAGACAGACAAAAAATTATAAATTGTTTTTTTGTTATAAGTACCGTAGCGTTCATATGCATTTAGTAAAAAATACATTTTTTTTTACATTACAGACACTTCTTGTTTATTTGTATAGAATAGATATTAAGAATGTTTTGAAATAAGTCTTAACTTTATTTTGCAGGTATCATTCATTTGCTGTACCAATTATCGAGGAAATATCGCCAGCAGAGGAAAAGTCTAGCTTATTAGAAGACCTCAACTTGAGTGATTTAATAAAAAATGAGGAAGGTAAAATAAAACAAAAAATATATGTACTAACCATTTACTATTGAAATAAGAAGTTCATCTTTTTCCTTGATGGAAAAATGTTATGCATACACTTTGTGTAGACTGCTATATTTGATTGAATATTTTTATGAACAACTACATTCCGCCCGCGGCTTTGCCCGCGAGGTATGTCGATAAAAACTATCCTATGTCCTTCCCCGGGATGTAATCTATCTCTCTGCCAAATTTTATCGAAATCCGTTCAGTGGTTTAGGCGTGAAAATGTAACATACAGACAGACAGACAGAGTTACTTTCGAATTTATAATATTAGTATGGATTAGTATGGATGTTGTTATTAGCAAAAAGGAGCAAACATTTTTGCAAGTGAACAATATAGTAAACCAATGTCATCTGTAATGATTTATAGTTTCATCATTTTCAAAGTTATTAAAAATGTCTCGAATATTCCCATTATTTATTAGTATTGATTATTTTTGTGTATCGAATATTCTGAAACATTTCAGCTTTACTAACACCAGGGGACATAGATATGCCAGACGTGAAGAATGAGAGTCCGGACGACACTGAGAAGGTGGAACCTGAAACTAAGATGAATGTGGACTTCATAGGACCTGATGAAGAACCGCCTATTGACATTGTGGCGTAAGTATCTTTCATGTTTCACTTACCAGTCCGTACCTCTGCTACAAGGAATTGTTAGCGCTTGAATGACATTTACAGGGAGCGTTGTTGGTAAACATCTGTAAAGGTGATTGAAGATTTTTGGCATGCCTACCGGACCGCCATTTTGATTATCACATCTTGCTACATATGTGTTTAAAATAATCAAATATCTATGCAACAAGATTGACATTAAGATTATTTAACATTGTTAATAAACTATTATTATGATATGACTTGATTACAATTTTCCCTTGCATTTCGATTTCATATTTTAGCATAGGTATATTTATCCATATTGGGCGCTAATAATTTTTGTTTTCTTTATTTTCAGTAAAGAAGATAAACCTAGTAAGAAAAAGGAAAACATAAAATACCATGAACGAACTTTGCTATCGTTTGAGAATGACATCAAAGACAAAGCATTCAAGTCTTGCTTCCCGAAGTCAAAGGTCAAGAAAAGGAGACAAATGCTGTGTGCTGTTACTAAGTATGTGTTTTGTTAATTTTGTTTCCATTATTATTATCCTTTACTCGTGGCTCGTGGCGTTGACTGTGTACTTGTGTAGTCTTTTGGCATGATAAGTTAATGAAAACGTAATAGTACATAACGAAAAGTAATCCACTGAAAGTATTTTTGCAAGTGTAGGCTTCAGTAGTAGTAGCGGAGGGTAAATTTTTGTAAGAGGTAAGCCGGAGTAGATATCTTTAACCTTTTAACCGTTTGTGTCGCATTTATGCGACACATATTTCCGTGTCCCTACCGCTTAGTCGTATTTCTGCGACAGATAATATGCAAGATTTTTTCGTTCTATTCAACGATTGCTCCTGCTTATTTATTGTAGGTATTATTTTATAGATTTGTAGCCGCGGGCTATTTAGCCAAGCGCTTAAAAGGTTAATATGATTATATTATTTGTCTATAGAATACTGACTGTGCCATTTTTCAAAGGGAAGCCGGTAGGAATCGAGTTGTATGGAACCTTCGCCACTGGTAGGCTTGAAAGTTGCAAGATTTTAAGCCTTTGCCCTGCAGTGGAATGATGCAGGCTGACAGTGACCACTGCTACCCTACGGGTGCCAGTGTCATTAGGGGCAGTTGAGACATTTCAGCTTTGTCGATTATGCCTGTGGTGTTACAGATGGTGGTCACTTACCATCTGGGGGCCTAAAAAGGCTACTTTGGCAGAATCATAAAAGGATAACATAATATGGCGAAGACAGACCGTGTTTTTTTTTTTTTCGCTGCACTACGTAGGTATAATCAAAGAGATTGGGATTGGATTTGCATTGGTTGGTATTTTAGCACAGACAAATCCTTCACCAATGAGGTCTGACAGTTAACTGTCCATTAAGAATCATAATGTTATCCTTTTATGATTCTGCCAAAGTGACCTTTTTAGGCCCCCTGGTAAGCCGTTGGCTTCTTTGCCATCCGGTAAAACTTTCAAAAGGTTGATAGATGACTATCTGGTTGGTCTAGTGACCGCAGGGGCACTTGCTAAGTGTGTGTTCGATTGCCAGGTCAGGAAAAATGTTATTGGGTTTTCCTATTAGGATTTTCTTAGTAGCAGCCTGGATTTGTGACCAGTTTACAGCAAGTCTCGCTTCCTACTTGGGTCTCTACTGGCGAAATGTGGGTTTACTATACAATTCAGAAAATAATTTAAGGTACTTGTCTAACATCATCATCTGCCTAGCCTTTTTTCCCAACTATGTTGGGGTCGGCTTCCAGTCTAACCGGATGCAGCTGAATACCAGTATTTAACATGGAGCGACTGCTTATCTGACCTCCACAACCCAGTTACTGGGTAATACTGGTTGGTCCCCTTGGTAAGACTGGTTGTCAGACTTTCGGCCTTCTGATTAGCCGTAACGACTCAAAGATCCACGAATGACAGCCGGGACCAACGACTTTTCGAGGCACGGAGGGGCCACGGTATGTAAAGATGGTCACCCATCCACAGACCAACCGCGGCAAGCGTAGCTTAACCTGTTCGATCGACCTGTGCGGCTGTTATTATTTTAGCCACGGGCCCCTCCCGGTACTTCCTCCTTCCTTTCCTCAAGGTACTTCTCTAACGTAACCATTATTTATTTCTTTTCAGGAGGCCAGCTCGCTACATAGATCCTATAACCAAGCTACCATACAGAAGCGTAGACGCATTCCGGATCATTCGAGAAGCGTACTATCAGCAGTTAGAAGCAAGAGGCGATAGAAACGACCCACAGTTGAAAGCTTGGCTTCAATGGAGACGGGCCGACCATGCCTCGACCTACGTACAGATTCATATTAAGTAAAATTGTAGATAAAAATTCGTTGCTTCGACGATAGGTTCACGTATCTTTACAATTTTACCCAAAAATTTTATTTGTAACTCGAAACTTTTATCGTAATAGTCGCCATCGACTTTTGTAAGGGTATTCTAGCAGCATTTGGAACGAAATAATTAAAAGCTCGGGAATTTATATTAGCTTTCGGATCAAAATGTTTAATAGTAGTGCCAGTTAGTAGTTTTTGTGTCACATTATTAGTATCGTATAAATAAAAAGGGTAAATTAAAAGTGTTAGCGAAACTGCAGACGTGATAGGACATCTAGAAAAGATTTACAACGTGTAACATAATTAACGCAAGACCTCACACACCCCAATTAGAGTATTGAGTTAAGAGCACATTACAATGACCAAAACTTATTTTTTTTAATGCTAACTATTATTATTAAGAAAATCGTGTTGACTCTAGCATTACTTTACGCATTTAAATTTGAGTCTTATTGCCTTGGAATAAGATTTAATTTTCTTTGCCTCAATCGGCGGTCAGTATAGCAAAATACATAATTTTTGAAAAAAATACCTATATTAAAAGTTACTGAAATCGATTCACTAGTCAACTATGAACAAACTACTTCCAGGACTTGCGTTTATTCTATTACACCTTGTATATAAACAAAAAAGATTTGAAGCTCATTTTTTGGGTCAACGAAAGCTGTTAGAATAGTAGTTACTTGAAGTACCTATGAGTTGAGAAAATCAGTTTTTGAAGTGAAAACTTCTATAAGCGCGTTGAGCATTTTTTGAGTTGAACTCGCGCCACTGTACCGCGCGTGTTTTGACAGATGGCTGCCAAAATTTTTTTAACCCACCTCTAGATGTCGCTGTCGTCTATGGAAATGATGACAGTGTTAAGTGTGCCCCCCCTGGAAGCGACTCGCTTCATGTTCCGAACCGCCATAAATTTTAAATCAGGCTATACTGTACGGGTTCATTCAGCTTGTATTATTTTTTGTAAGGATTTTTCTATAGCACTTGGATTAAGATTTTTTTTAGAGGTATATTATTGAAGTAATGACAAGCCAATTCCTGTTTCAAAAGTGCTGCACTGTATTAATTTCAGAGTAAAATATTATGGATTCTTTAAGTAAATTATGTCGAACAATGCAATAGAATATTGATCTTTACAGTCCGGCCGTCGAGAGTATGCCGCATGTTGAATTGTCGCACTGACGCGCCTGTCAGCTAATAAAGATCAAATTCGCAAAACGCGTAGGTATTCGTTTGTATGATACTGACAGCTGGCGTCAAGAAAGCATTCTCTCGTCGGTCGCACGGTAGTTTATTCTATAATTTTATGTATAAATTCGACCCTCAATAAGAATATAGCTCAATATATTGTAAATATTGCTTTTAAGAATTTTTGTATCAATAAATTACGTTTGAGACGGATATATGTATGTTAATTTCAATTTACCGGTAATATGCATAAAGCTCTGACGAGGGGCCCGTGGATAAATAATAACAGCCGCACAGGTCGATCGATCAGGTTAAGCTACGCTTGGCGCGGTTGGTCTGTGGATGGGTGACCATCTTTACATACCGTGACCCCTCCGTGCCTCGGAAAGTATGTTAAGCCGCTGGTCCCGGCTGTCATTCGTGGATCTTTGACAGTCATTACGGGTAGTCAGAAGCCCGAAAGTCTGACAACCAGTCTTATCAAGGGGTATCGTATTACCCAGTAACTGGGTTGTGGAGGTCAGATAGGCAGTCGCTCCATGTAAAATACTGGTATTCAGCTGCATCCGGTTAGACTGGAAGCCGACCCCAACATAGTTGGGAAAAGGCTAGGCAGATGATGATGCATAAAGCTCTGACCGCACAGACCAATCCCACGCAACACGCGACTATCCGTGTCGGCTATTTAATCGGTTGAATACCGTAATTACAAAGACAATTAAAAAGCCATTGTGTCTTGCGTGGATCCACGTTCCCGCATACGAAGGGTTTATCTGGAAGTCACGCAACTTTCACACCAGTTGGAATACCTCCATACGTTGACACAATCGGTGCGAGCGCATTTCGATGTAGGTACTTATAGTATCATGATTTCTTTTGCATACCCGGCGCGGGATCGTTTCAGTTGGCCAGAGCTTCATACAGTATATAAAGTCACAAATGAGTAGACAAAAGTAGACGAATTATATTTAATGTAGAATAAATAGTTACAGTAAAATCTTAAAACTTAATAATTAGATTCAATAACTGTACAAAATTGTACAACACTAGCAAATACAATACAATAGCGAATTAAACCTTGCCTCAAATGACAAAAAGTCTCTTAGTAATTCCAATTAAAAGAATATTTAAATTTCATTCAACATAGTAAGTACTTACTATTAATGTCGTTTAGCATTCAAATCATAATTATTATTATTCAATGTCGTTAAAATACACTAGTCTACGAACATGTAAAAAAACTTGAACGAAGCAACGTAAAAAATACTCAAAGAACACAATCTACCTAGCCCATTCGATACACTATGACTTAAAATACTTATTCTTACAATCGAACTGAGTATTAGCTACGTTTTTAGGTACTAGTAAATACTGTAATTACTATGATTATGACTATGCTTCCTTCTAAAGACTATGAAACATAAAAGACGATAATTTCTCCTCTCAATTTCAAAACAACTGAATTTTGAGATAACTTGTCTTTTATCTTTCGCAGTGGAAAAGGAACTTTAATAACATAATCTAAAGGTCTACTGTGAATTTAGGATTTAATCTTAAGTCAGGCACACTATTCCTTCGTGGTCTTGTTTTCTTCAACTCTTTTAATGAGATAAGGCCGGATGCTTTTATATCCAACCTTGAGTGATACTTCGAAGGATCAGTTGTTGGTAAATATGGATATTCGCTAAGATAAGTCTGTGCATTCTTCACCGTATGCTCTTTAGCGAAATCTGTCAACTGTGATTCTGCAAATTCGTACGAATTGATCTTAGTATCAGTAATGTTTTCCATAGATCTAAATGCTTCTAAAACTGCTTTCTTATGCGGTATTCCTCTCAAACTACCCTGCCGACTCAGTTTTCCTTCAGTCACGTCAGTGAATAAATCATCCACGTTGAATTTCTCTGATATTTTTACCAGTTTCGTGGTTGAACCACCTCCTTGACTCTCTTTCAATTGATTCCATATCTTTGATATCTCTGATGACGGCATTGAATGAGACTTGATGTTCTTCTTTACCCTCTTCTGTGGCCTTTCTATTTCAAGAGATTCTGTCGACTGCTTTTGCAAAAGTTCTTCACATTCGTTCAGTTTTCGAGGCTTTTTAACTTCTCTTAGCTCTTCGATAGATTGGAAGTATTCTTTTGCTAATTTGAATCTATTTTTATATTGTATGTGGGCTGGTTCGGTTTCTCTTTCAGGAGATGACTCGCTTGATTTGTTTGGACTACAATCTATGATCTCTAGTTCAATATCAGAGAGACTTAGATACGTTGTTTCTTTGTTGTCATTTGGCAGCATTTCAATGTCAAAGGAGCCGGATGTTCTTGTTTCTATACTAAGATTGCTAACTGTTTCTGAATCCTTGCTTGTCCATAGATTTGTAGGGGTTACTCCTGGAGTAGTCCTTTTTGATTCACAGTTCGAAACACTCCCTTGTTCTGCACCACGTCTTTGCACAGCATCTGCAAAAATAATCATTTTATTAACATTTTCATTTACCGTTTCTCCTAATACTTAAATAAACTTTTTTTAAACTATACACACCTGAAGTTATGCTGTAAGATGGTGACACTTTCTGTGAATCAGCAGAACTGGTCCTAAACACCCGTTTGGCTGGTTTAGGCGCTGCAGCAGTCTTGGTAACGCTTTCGTAAAGCGATATAAAGCTCTTTACATTATTCTTAGGCAATTCGTCGCATGACTTGTGTTTGTCTAAACCGTCGTCAGTTGTGTCGTTTGGAAGTTTATTAAAAATGTCCATCTCTGATTTGCTGAATGACTTCTTTCGTAGAATTTCAACTTTTCCACTTTGTTGACTTCCCTTATTGATTTCTTTTAATGCCATCCTAACCTGTTCTTTTGGTTTTGTTGTTACAATTTGTTCTTGTACAGGTTTCAAATCAATGGTTTCATCGAAGGTCTTACTATTCGTACTGCTGTGAACCATTCTGGCTCTTTTAGTTTTTAGATTTACATTAGTGGCTTCGTTGATTCTGTTTACTACAATTTCAGTAGGAGTGTCGTTCATTGGTTCTTCAAATAAAACTACGCTTTTATCACTTTCTCTTTTTTGACTTACATTTTGTAAAGATTGACTTTTCCGTCTCGCCCAGGGTAACTCTTCCGTGTTAGACATATTATGGAACAAAGATATTCGACTAGAAACTAGACCACTCTCATGACATTCACCGGTAATATCGGCTTTTGGAACATCGACAGTAGCTGGTTTTCCTAAGAATGTGTCAATTTTATTTAATATTTGCTGCCTTGATGTGCCGAAGAATCTTTTAGGACTAGTTTCGAATGCTTTGAAAACTTCTTCTGGCAATTCTTGTTTTACTGGCGGTTGCTCATCACTTGAAGACGAGTCGTTACCGAAATGCTTTACTACTTTTATTTCAACCGGGTTCTCTACTTTCGTGTAATTTGAAGATGGGCTCAGTGTGCTTACTTTATTTTTAGGAGATTTCATTCTTACCGCAACAGCCTCAGCTTCTACCTGATCTGTTTCTAATTTTTCATCCCAATATTTCTTCCATCTTCCAACACATTTTTCATTTGAATTTATTTCTATTGAAGTTTGTTGATGGACTGGTTCATGTACTTTAATTCCTAAATCTTTGTCATCAACCTGATTAATACTTTTAACTTGACTGTAATCCCCTGAATTAAGGAAATTCTTAACTATCTGTTTACCCTTTCGCTTGGTTAGTGAATCATGTTTTAATTGTTTAGAAGAAATGCGCTTTTTCTTTGGGAGTATGGACGTCTCTGCTGATTTAGCCTCTATTTGTCGGATTCTCTCATCCCAGTATTTCTTCTTTTCAAGTACTATATTACTGCGGCTTGTTTCACCGAATTGCGTTTCGTCTTTATTTTCTTTGATGTATTCGAAGGGTTGGTCGCTGTCAATGCGAAGGGGTTGACTTACTGAAACAGATTCAGTGACATTTGTCTGAACCTCAGAAATCGTTCCTTCTAATTCTTCAACGTGTCTTTTCACATCTGTTCTTTCAGATGCAGAATCGACACTAGTGTCCTTGGTTTGTTTAACGTATTCCTCTTCCATGCTATGAAGCCTATTTAATTCACCTGCAATGTTAATAGAACTGGTTTCTGAATTAGGAAAGTATTCTTGGTAAATGTCGTTTAGTTCAGCAAATGCCACTGACACTCTTTCAGTTTCACAGTCACCCTGTTTCGTACATATTTCACTCCTGGAAATATCTTTTGTGCCTGATGATATGCTTCTGTCACTTTCTTCAATGATAGGTGTAAACATTGGTCGTTTGATTTCCCATTTATAAGGTTTCGGTTCTTCCTGAGGTTTAGAGGGTTCGATTTTTAATTCGTTGCACGTTTGCCATATTTCTCTTTCAGCTGGTCCCATGTTTGTTATTTCCTCTTGCTTTAACCCGAAATTGTCGTCACTAGGAGAAAACTTCTGTTTACTAAGTGTCTCGGACAGTGTTGTACTTTCGTTATTATTGCTATCTGGAGAACTGTTATTATCATCGATACTTACGTACGCAGAATCCCATATATCTTTCCTGGGTGTAAGATTTCTGTCTGAGTCAATCTGATAAGGTTCGAACTGATTATCGCTCGTAGTTGACGCATTCGAATTGTCTAAAGTAGTTTCTGTTAAGTTGGAATCTAAACTATGGAATGTAGATGATACCGCAGAAATATTTTCCTTTTTTATATCTTTAGGCGAGGTCATGTTAGTTTGCAAAGGCGTTAAAAGGTCAGATTTTGAGGTTTCTTCAGATTTTTCCCCTTGTCTTTTACTAGTTTGTATCTTTTTCTTGCATTTTTCATTACCTGGTAATACTAAAGCTTTTATTTCTGGCTCAGGTGACCGAGCTCTTAGAATAGGAGGTAAAGAAACTGGTGCTCCAATGATAAAATCTGTCATAGGTGGCGGCTGCTCAAAATGACCAGATTGGTGGTGATGCATAAAGAATGGATTCACAAATTCATTGCCAAGAGCCTCTTCATTTAATATTTCAGATTTCGGGTCTAAGAACATAGATTCATCACGATTAACTTTTTCGCCCGAAATGATTTTGAAAATTGGTGTCTTTGGCCTTTCAAATACAGTAGTGTCTGGTTTTGATAAACCTATATCTTCTGTCTCCATAAATGGGTTCATATTGATTGGTGACGGTGTCAGATTAGGATCGATTATAATAGTTATCGAACTATCTCTTGTTTCCTCATTTTGCGAGTTATTGGTTTCATATTCTGAAGCCACAAATGGTCCCAAATTCTTAGAAGCGACGTAATTTTCTTCAAACATTTCATTTAGGAATGGATTGTTTGTACTTGAAGGCGTCATCCTATCAACGGAAACGTTATCTTCTTGATCTTCACATGACATATTAAATCCGTCTAAGCTATCGGGAGTATCATTTCTAGTAGATTCCATCATGGGTATATTTATTGTCACATCCTCAATCGCACTCCTAGAGTTATTTAGTTCGCTTTCGTAATAAGTTGTAGATTTTTCCGCCCTTAGGGACACTGAAATACTTTCCGGAACGATGAACTTTTCTCGCAATTCTGATATTATGTACGGCTTTATGTTTGTTTCTGTAAGAGTTGAATTAACAATATCGGGAATGTCTTGTTGGCTCCTTGACCGAATGTAATTTTCTTTCTTTGCAAAATGTAATTGTTTTTCAGCGATGAGATCATTGAATATTTTACAAACGCGATACATAGCTAGAATTTTATAAGCTGCTTTATTAAATCTTTTGCTTTTCACTACTGTTATCTCTTCACTGTTTTCAACGTCAGAATATGTTTCGCTATCGAAATTCGGGATATCATTTTCGGTATCGGTTGTCATCAAAATCTTAGCTTCGTCGTCACTTATTTTCTCTAAACTACCGTTTTCTTTTAGTAACATTTTCTCAGTAACAAAGTCAACAATCCGTAGGACAACTTTTCTGTCAGTTTTGATGTCAACTATATCTATTTCTTCACCGTCTTCTAAATAGAAATTGTCCTTTTCAAGAACACTTAATATGTTATTGGAAGTTGTTATCGTGAACGGTGAACCAACAATGTTTTGACCCCTGCTTGTTATTGAAACCAAGTATTTCCCTTCTATATTCAACACGTAACCTATTTTCGCGTGATCCGTCCTGGCTTCTACTTCGATCTCAATATCATATTTCGTTTTCGGTATGTAATAAGTTTTGTTCATGTCGTTCTTTCCATACGATCTCAAGTAAGTGGCTCCTTGTGTTATTGGCAGAACATTTTCGGTGAAAGTCTGTTTAGATTGTAGCCCCAAGAGTTTTTGCCGGATCATCTGTGCTTTGCCCAGAATCGGTGGTAGAACTGTCATGCCATACGTATCTCGGGGTCCTCTGATTAAAATGATTATTTCTCCTGGATCTAAAGCTTGTTGTGCTGTCGGGTATATCTTGAAGTTTGCTTTACGATTTACTTGAGCTGCTGATAATCCTGAACCCTTTGCAACATAGTCGAGAGTAAACTGTGTGGTTTCAGGAGAAGTTCTTTGAGATACAGGTTTTGAAACAGGAGGCGTTAGTTTGGAGAGTGCTTGGCGGATGCGGTCTAAATAAGTAGCGAGCTTCCATTCTTGATGTCTGCTTAACGAGTCGTTTGACTCCAGCTCTTGGCGGGAGAACACCTGGAAATGAGAACAATGCGGATGAGTTGACTGTTTGCGGGATACGGGGATTGGCTTAAAAAAATAGATTTAGTGGTAGAAACGTTAAACAAGAGTATTTTATACGGAGTGAGAGGAGAGCCACTGATAGATACACACGTTTGTAAGTTGTTAACATTTGGTAAGCAGTGCAATATTTCGGGCCAAGGAACATACGCACTTGGAATACTCAATAATATTTAAATCTGCCATAGTTAATAATGTTAGAACTCTCTAAGAGAGACTAGTAGGACCAGCTACCATTTAACCTCGCTTGTGTTACAAATATGAACCATACAGAAAAACGAACTCACAGGTTCAACACCAAGATAATGATCCGCTATAGCCTGCGCGTGCTTCAGCGACAGTCTCGTGGGGGGGTGTCCCGCGCATGCGCCGGGTAGTGCCGCGTCTAACACGCCACATAACACCCAGCCGTGTCTCCACACAGTGTCTAGGTGTTCCACTCTCACGGGACCAGCTTCGGCCAGCCATTTTAGGACGGACTGCTTTTGTTCCTCGCTTGAGAAGACTACTGTGGAAGAGGAAAGGGGCTGAATTAAATACTTTGTTTCGAGTTTCGTCACCATCACCACACTCCCTGGTTATGGTGAAAAACCGAACAACAGAACTTAGGGTAATTATATGCCGAAGATGCCACACTAGCTCGCTACCTCGTATCGCATCGTGCATCGCAATGAGGGAATGAAATGAAATTGTTTATTCTGCAAATAGGATATCAGAATCACTTTTACACGCCATATTATTATTATAAAATAAAAATAAATAAGCTAGGTTATGGGTCAAAGGATCAAAGGGTCGGCGTTGCCTATCTGACTACTCTGAGAAGAATAAAATAGAATACTCTTTATTATGTACACCATATAAATTAGACATAATTATAGAAACTGTACCAACAAAGGGTGACACAATGGGCGGTCTTATCGCTAAAAGCGATCTTTTAAAGAAAACCTTTGGAAGGATTAAAAAGGGGAAGGACAGACAAATTCTGTAGGAAAAAGAAAGAAAGAAAAAGAAAGAAAAACCCAAAAGAAATAAAATAAAAAAAGAAAGAAATTCCGATTCAAACTCTTCTTCATCTTCTTTCCCTTTGATGCGCGACTGGACTTCACTGGACTGTCTGTCGCCTATTGACGAGTTTTTTAAATTTATATTTGCATTAAATACCTACATCAGAATAGAATACTCTTTGTAGCAGTGTACTTTGCACTACCTAAACTATATCTAAACTAATATAACAAAGAGAAAAGATTTGATTTTTGCATGTTTGTTTGTGACGCTTCCACGCTATAACGGCTGAACGGATTTGGATGAAATTTGGCACTTGGGTAGACCACGACCTAGATTAGGACTTAGGATACTTTTTAGCCCGATATTCCTACGGGGTCGAGATTTATGCAGGAGAAACCTCGGGGCGCAGCTGGTGTTGAATGATTTGAACAAAACCGAGTTTAGAATTACTTGTTTGTTGTGTTTGTACATTTCTTCGATAGATACCAGCATTATCGTATCTCCATCAATTTCGAAAGATAGGAATTTTGGTCAGTTTTATAGTCGATAAAAAAAATTTTTGCTAAGATGATACGGAAATCGGAAGATAACCAATCCGCAAGGTGAGTTTTGCAAGTCAGCTGAGACTTTTATGTGGCAAAGGAAAATACCGTGACGTAACCTAGATCATCTTAGGCCCGGCGCCCACTATCGGCATCGGCACAGCTGAGGATTTTTATGCGACAAATAGAAATATAACTTAATAGTATGACAATAAAATTTAAATTTCAATGACACGGTATGTCGGATAGCCTACCCTATTTTTATTATTTTTTTATTATCTACCCTATTTTTATTTTTGCACCTACGATGATGATTATTATCATTGAAATTTCAATTTTATCGTCATACAATCAAGTTACATTTTTATTCGTCGCATAAAAATCCTCAGCTGGGCCTTAACCACAATGAGAACTACACGATTGTCAGTTGTGAAATTAGCAATGCTGGCTGTCGAAGAAAATGACACTAAACTTATCAATACAGTGAGAGAACAATTGATTATTACAACACCATTTTGTAAGACTTGAATGAATCTCCAGTAGGTACCTATTCATTCATTAAGTTAAACATCATAATACCTACTTATTAGGAAACGCAACGGCACTTTGTCAGTTTGTTACTCCACATAAAATCGAGAACTTTTACGCAATAACTAGGATTGATTACGGTATATTTTTTTATTATAACTTAACTATCTATTGGGCATTCAAGAATGTTTAACATACCAATCGGACAAAATAAATGACTCCCCACTTCTTTCATCAAGAATTACAACTCAAAAAACTAATTTACACTGGAGTTAAAAATAAAAGACACCACTTTTATAACCACGTTAGTTGCAATAAAGTCCGTTATCTTTCACAGACGAAAGTCTTATTTATTTGACAGTAGGTACGCAGAGATTAGACAAAAACTGACTATAAAGTGAGTGAAATTGTGTTATAAAAACAATTTTATGCACACAAGATAAAGATCGAGGCAAAGGTTAACGGTTTGCATGTGAAGTGTTGGTAAAAGTACGCGTAAGGCTGTGTGCACATTAAAAGTGATAGATTGCAAAGAAACTGACCTCTTTGGGATATTATGGAGGAAGATAAGCGGATTAGAGAGCTACGCAGGTAAGTGAGAATTAATTCATTAAGCTGTTTGTAAACATGACCTAGTGATTAAATGAGTTGTACTTTACGTGTGTATAGAAAACGAAAGTACGCTATTCGACCAATAACCAAAATAAAAATATCTGGCTAATTATTTATGAATGTTGCGCCGACCGGACCCCATGAAAATTGGGATATGGACAGGAGAATGAGCATTTAAAAATATTTCGGAATTTCGTACTTTTTGAGGCTCGAAGGAGCCTTCTATCATGTTATTAGGAAAATGCAAAGGCATACATTACACCAAAAGAAATATGGTACGTTCCAACCAGACCTACCTATGTACTTAGCCTTTTATAAAACGTGCCTTTTTTGCTCTACGCTGGCTCCTAAAAATGGGAAATAAGAAAGTCATTAATGAAGACCTTAACTGTCTTTGTATCTACTCTCCTCCTAAATTTCGCTTTCAAAAGATACTAGGTCGCGATAAAGCTGTGCACTAAATTCTTTCAACAATAAATAAACACTTGGCAACTAATTATTTAGGCAAATTTTACTTTTTGTGCATCTGAGAACTCTGGGAAATATTCTCACGATTTTTTTCGAATACTAAACAATGTGTGATAAAGCGATAAAACAATGTCGGAAACGAGCCGAGGTTGATATTTTGTTTGAATATTAAACATTTTTTTGGTCATTTTATTGTAAGGCAAAATATTTCAATAATTTTATACCTTTTCCTTCGTGTCTCAAGACGAAAGTCTTTGACCATTGCGTGTTGCCAGTGATGGATGACTTATGGCACTGAAACGTGGTCGCTCACAATGGGCCTTATAAGAAGGCTAAAAGTCACCCAAAGGACAATGCTTGGTCCTGCGTGATCGAATCAGGAATGTAGAGATCCGCAGGAGAACCAATGTAACCGAAATAGCCCGAAGAATTGCCAAACTTAAGTGGCAGTGGGCAGGGCACATTGCTCGCAGAACGCCGATGGCAGATGGCCGATGGGGCCGAAAGGTTCTGGAGTGGCGACCGCGTACCGGAAGACGTAGCGTTGGAAGGCCTCCCACATGGCAAGGTCCGACGACCGTGTGAAGGCCGCAGGAACCCGTTGGATGCGAGAAGCATAGAACCGGTCGAAGTGGAGGTGCTTGGGGGAGGCCTATGTTCAGCAGTGGACGTCTTTCGGCTGAAATGATGATGATAATACCTTTTCCTATATCTATAAAACTTCCACATTGCTGGATATATTTTTGCGTAGCCATTGTAGTTAAGACCATAACTTAGGTACAGTCAACAGCAAAAGTAGATGATCAAAATCAGAAATTCAATACTAATGAACGGAGTTTGCGTCAGAACTCTGCCACACAGCCACACAGTCTCTGCACACAGCTCAACAACAACAACAACAACAGCAACAGCTCTGCCATACAGTTCTGACGCGAACTCCGTTCATTATTATTGAATTTCTGATTTTGATCATCTACTTTTGCTGTTAACTGTACCTACTTTTGTCTTAGCTGTCCTAGCTAAGATACATTAAAGAGAGACAACAACGTTTTATTCTATGCTCTAGCATAGCTATAGTACTAACTGTACTGATCTAGGGGCCAGATTCACAGATCTTAACACCGACTTTGTTCGAATATGAACATTAATCCTATTCTTATACGGTTCACATTAGTATGCGGCGCTTACGTCTCGATCTGTGAATCTTTCACTAGGATAGACTTTAATCCTTCGTGTTCTAGCCAGAGTGATCTCTATCGTAGCTTCGTAAAAGTGTTTTACTGTTCTAACAGAACCGTTCCACGTACAAAGTGTTTCTAGGGAACGAAACTCGACTTCAAGACTCAACAAAATATTGATCTTCACGATTTGTGTGTTTCTACAATCATTGAATTAAATAAGTAAGTGTATAGATACTTACTAGCTCTAAAAGCCGAGTCGATATGCTTCAGTATCTTGAAGAGGAAACTCTGCTGACCCCAGAAGAGCGTGAGCAGTGTGGCCGGCGCGAGGTACCTCAGCGTGGTCAGTATGGCTTCCAGGGCCACAGACCACATGCCTCGGTTCGCTTCGTATTCGGGATACTCCGGTATCGTGAACAACCCTGAAAAGTAGAGAAAATGATTTGTTTAAACTTTTTTGAAGCAAAAAGGTTATGGGTAGTCTAGAACGTGGTGAACGTGACGAAACTCCAAGGGCTGATGACATTTTGTTTTTTTGTTTTTTAAAAAACGTTGCTCACACTAGGAATTTCTCCTGTTTTGTGGGTGCGTTTACAAACATTTAAATTCACGTACACAAACAGCCAGACCCGGAACAACTACTTGTAGGTCATACAAATATTTGTTCCGTGCGGGAATCGAACCCGCGACACGCGGCGCAGCAGTCAATCGCTTAACCACTGCGCCAACCGTGCCGTCAAACATTGCTAGCATTGGCATTGTTAGCTGTCTAATAATAAAATGATTATTATTTTTATTTTACATATCTCGGGACCATGGGATCCCAGTCCTTTGGAAGGCGTACGAGGAGCCGAAGCCAACTCGCAGAGGCCCCTTAGGAAATTTTAATGAAAACCGGATTATTATTATTATGTAGGTACTTTATTTCAATAAATGCATATTATATTTTTAAATATTAGAATATAAATTAATTTAAAAAATATAAAAAATAGTAGCCCAACGGTATCGGGACCAGGGTCGGTTAGGCCTCCAGAGAGAGGAATCTCCTGACAATTATTATTTAGTATTATTATTATTGCCGCTTTGACACTACTGGTTGTATGTTTCAATTTTTTTGTGTCAGGGGATAACTATATGATGTTAAGTATGCATGTAAGGCTGTGTCAGACTAGGTTCTGGGTTAAAAATATAATTAAAAATAAATTGTGGAAAACACAATTTTATCTCTGCGAGCCATGATTTCTTGTCAGAGGTATAAGATGGTTATATTAATATTGTCATTGTATGTGTTTTATGTGGGCCTTGATGCCTGAAATAAATGGATAAATAAATAAGTAAGTATCAGGGCAGGTTGATTTTCCTTCATGCCTGCTGAACATAAGCTAGCTCCTAGCAAAAGCTTATTCGTTACTCAGAAATCCTTTAATTATCTCAGTAACTCAGCTATGCAACCTGAATCCCTACTAGAAATAAAAAATGGTTGCCTGTAAAGTCGGTTTTACGGGCGAAGATTTTACGTGACAACGTCTTTTTCTCGGTAGAATATTTATTGATATGAATATAATTAAATTGCACAATAGGAACAAGGAATTGAATGATAGTTGAGTGGGAGAGAGACGCAAGGCATTCGGCGGGCCTCTCTCTCGTTCGGTGACTCATCGTAACGTTACCGAGCGTTACACTTTTTCATAAGTGACTCCCAGCCGCAACCTAATTTAAGACGTTGTCACGTCAAAACATGGCTATTATTCCAATTAGTGCTAAATAGTCTTCAAAAGGAACTCATTTATAAAATGCTACTGAAAGATTGCTTGAAATCTTCCCTCAAAGACTGTTGAAGACTGTTGAAGCTCCTAGAAAAAATACTGACCAATGCTTCGCGGGTGCTCCTCTTTGGATACATTTTCATTGTACCGTTTCACTAAGTCTTCGATGCTGTCTGACATTTTCTGTCTATGTCTGATACTCCATTATTTGTGTTATTTATATTATGCTATAAAAATAACGTATTTTTGATAGATAATAATTCCTTGTTTCAAAGTTGGTGTGTTGATTTTTGGTCGCATATAATAATATATTAAACTCTTTTAATTATGTATTTAATCTCTTCATTTATCTATTATTGTTAACTAGTAACGTAACAATGTTTAGGTAACGTTCAGTCCACCATTTTATTTTCATTTGGAAAAAACCTTACGAGAAACAAAAAGCAGTCGTAGATTATTGTGCTAACAATTATTACCTATAAAATTATTCAAAAAGTCTAAGATATCATCCTTTAACTGTAGCATATTTATATGATCTACGCATTACAAATCGACAATTAGCGAAATTCCATCAAATTTCGGCAAATCAATTGAATTTTAAGATAGGTAATCGGCCTAACCAGTCTATCTACCTATCCGTCATCTATTATGTAAATTCGGTAATTGGATTCATAGATAATATAATTGAATACCCACCTAGTCATCGAATTTCTCAAAAGGTTTAAAAAACTGGCCAAGTGCGAGTCGGACTCGCACACGAAGGATTCCGTACCACAAGGCAAAAACGCCGAAAAAAACACGTTTGTTGTATGGGAGCCCCCCTTAAATATTTATTTTATTTTAATTTTATTATTAAAGTAAAAATACAACTTAGTATTTTGTGAATATTTCAAGTGCCTACCTGTTGCCATTATTGATGAAAAAATTGCGTTTGTTGTATGGAAGCCCCCCTTAAATATTTATTTTATTTTGTTTTTAGTATTTGTTGTTATAGCGGCAACAGAAATACATAATTTGTGAAAATTTCAACTGTCTAGCTACCGCGGTTCTTGAGATACAGCCTGGTAACAGACAGACGGACGGATGGACGGACGGACGGACGGACAGACAGCGAAGTCTTAGTAATAGGGTTCCGTTTTTACCCTTTGGGTACGGAACCCTAAAAATGATTCATTTCTTTTAATAGCTTCGATGACAAATATAAGAGGTGTGTTGTTTTTCTCGAAATAGTCAAGTTATCAAGATGAGGCACCTATGTAGGTGTGTTAGAAGTGAAATCACACACAGTACCTAGTGATAACGTGGTCTTAGATGTTGTAGTAGGTAAGTATAGTAGATGAGTAACCGTAGGTACCTATGTTACATCATTTGTAAAAAATCACGTTTTCTCTCTGCACAAAAACGGGATTTAAAAGCTGTAAAAGTTCAATGGTCAAGATTCTTAAGAAGAGGTCGTCAGTTCGTACCCCTCTTGTATCAAAATCGATTCTTAAAGAGGATAAAATAACAACATCTAAAGAACCAAAGAAGACACTGCCAGCTTTTCTGTCCATGTTCAGCAGTTTATTAGGTACCTATACGATGACCTGCAATCTAGAGATTCTAGATCATCATTGTCTACGACCTTGACGATCATATTTCCAATTGAAATGGAAAAACAATATCAGTAGGGAATTGGTTTGGAACGTGTTGCCATTATGTAAAAACTAAACGGAACCTATACATTCTATGTATTGTAGAATAAACTTCATGGGTTATAATCGCGTTATACCTACCTATACATGTGCGAAGGTCATGGTTACGACTGAAGAATGCAGTTCTAATCGAATCGATGAAAAAATACGCAACAATATTAGAAGCCTAACCACTGCAGATCTACCATCATCGGTGAGCAACAAAAGTCCACTTTTTAAATCTTAAATTCATCTGCCTAGCCTTTTCCCAGCTATGTTGGGGTCGGCTTCCAGTAGTCTAACCGGATGCAGCTGAATACCAGTATTTAAATCTTAAATATTGAACAAAATATTATACATAAATAAATCTGAACTGGTATAAAATTTAAAAAGTATTAGGTAATTAGATGATGATGATGAGGTTCATGAAATGCTGAAAAGCAGTGTATCAAATCATTTTGTTTCAATTTAGATGATAATTATGTTAAAGCAACATTGTTATTCGAGTTTTATTGCTGACTGTAGGTACCTACAGTATAAAGGTACAAGCTTATGCTTACCACTGGTTATCTTAGTGGTAAACCATGTATACTAGAAAAATTTAAGAAATAAATAAGTAATAATATGCATTGAGAAAGTAGGTATTATTCGCCACTCTACCTCTGAAAGCGGTGTGGGTGCTGAAACTTATGCAAGACTTTGTCTTTGTAACTATTTCCTGGCGAGACTTTCGGCGAATATTCCGGAAAAGTCATTTGATATCCGGATATAGGATACATTGTATGCCGGAAACGGCTAACCGCACATCTCATACGACTACACTTTCGAAAGCAGATCATCATAGAATATTTTTCTCCATGATCAAAAGAAAACGTCATTTCCGAAACAAATCACACTGGCCCACACAAACCACGCGTTCCGATAATAGCGAAATTAATTTTATATACACAATAATACTGTTATCTACTTACTAATAATCTGTTTTATCACTATTTGCATTTTTATCGCTGGTAATATCACAGACGAAATTACCTACGGTCCGTATGAAACTCTGCGCACGGTGACCATTAGGTACTATCAACGTTCCGTTTTTTATTAGCCATCTCTGTAAATATCATATAATCTTATCTTGGCTATGAGTGTATGTATGTCTAGTACTTTGTCATCTAAGCTGGTGTTAGAAAATTCGAGTGTGAGTTAGTTTGTTGCGCGTGACACACTTTCCATCACAATTAGAATTATTTTGAAGGATATTGCTTATCCATTGCCAGAAAGGCCGAAGAAAAGATGGATGGATTGTGTGGGGAATGATATGAAAGAGAAGGGAGTTAATGATAGCGTGACGGTTGACAGGGGAGAATGGAAGAAGAAAACGTGTTGCGCCGACCCCAAGTAACATGGGATAAGGGCAGGAAGATGATGGAGTGTTTTACCAAATTACCACGCTGATCACAGATACTTACCTACCTAAACTACAAATGGAACCTTTTTGGACAGACTTGGTGTGTTACGCATATACCCCGATGATTTGTAAAAGGGATAATAATGCTCTATAAAAGTTTGAACGAAAATTTCTAATTACTGTTTTTAGCTTGGATGGTTACCTACATAATGAAAATTATTTAAATATTTTGTGGAAAAACCTTTTTTTACAAATTAAAATGCAAATCATATTCATAGATATCTGCCTTTTTTGGTAGCTTTAACGAACTTTATTTTTATATAGGTACTCGGAATGGACCATAAATATAGGTAATTTAAATTCTACGTTAAAGCAACACCGTGGGACCACTTAGTGTCACGATAAAACAAAGCATTTATATGAATCAGAGATAATTGCGTATTTTTAATCAGTAAATAAACACGGAACAAGTACCTACATTGTATGCGCTGAGATAGGTAATCTAAAGAATTTAACGCTATAAAACGTTATTTTAAAAATTTGTACTTGATTGATTATAATTGATATTGCCGGCAATGTAAATCATTATCATCATTTCAGCCAAAAGATGTCCACTGCTGGACATAGGCCTCTCCCAGGCACCGCTACTTTGATTACCGGTTCTGTGCTTCTCGCATCCAGCGGATTCCTGCGGCCTTCATCAGGGGGCCTAAAAAGGCCACTTTGGCAGAATCATAAAAGGATAACATTATGAATCAGAAATACGACATACAGCAGATAGTCGATGGGGCCGAAACTCCGAAAGGTTCTGGAGTGGCGACCGCGTACCAGAAGATGTATCATTTATTAAAATTTAAATTATTCTGAATCAATACTAGTCCATTACCAGCGTCGGCAAAAGGTGTACCTAGATATGTACCTACCTACCTACAAATTTTCCAGCGATATAAGGAAGTGTAAAACCCATTTTTTTAAGAGGACTACATGACCTAAACCGCGGTCACTGTCTGACTGCATAGAAAAAAAAGAGAAGTGCGATGACATAACGCTGGTAATTTATTGCAAAATATGAAGCATTTATCTATTTACAAAAAAATCTATTGTTTGGACTAAAAAAATAAAACACTAGTACTTTAGTATATTTCTTGTAGAATAATTTGACAAAAAATCAAAATGATTGTATGTATATTAGTACTTATGATTTTTATTGTAAAAAAAAAGTTTTTAGAGGTATCTTCATGATTTTTTTCTATCGTATCAAAATGGTTGTATTATGTTTTCAACACACTATCTACCTAGGATATATCCTGAAGAATATCACATATTTTTCTGAATTTGTTTTCTGTAGTCGACCATACATAGTTTTAGGCATTATAAAACTTGCGTTTTTTGCGTTTAGGTCCTGTAAAGTTTTATTTATTTATTTATTACACAATGTACACATACATAGTTATAGGCTAGGCTTAAACTAGTCAGTACATGACCCTGTTAGGGCGCAGCAAGATTACTTAAAAACTAATAATATTGTAATGAGTATTAGTAGTATTAGTAGTAGTATTTAGTATTAGTAGTATTCAAATTCTTTATTTCAGACTATATAATTATTAAGTATTATTATTATTAAGACTTTATAAATTAAGATATTATTATTAAGTATTATTAACGTGGCAATGCTAAAATTTATCACACAATATACAATTATAATATTTACACACAGATATAAATAATTATATTTGATATAAATATATTTTTTTCATAAGATACGTTCTTCTCTGCACATTCTACAAGTTTGATGTAGTATGTGATAGTGATGTATGTAGCTGATAACGTATTATCTCGCCGACAAAACCTCGTTGGGCACCTGCCAGATAAGATATGATATAGGTTTATTCATTAACAGTGTGTTTACTCTTAATGATTGCATTCATTTTGGATTATTAATATCCTTCACCTTGATTGAGTTGCGTAAATGCAATCAAAATTAAATACGTTATTTTAAATAGGTTTAAAATAGTGAATATATCTATTATTTAAAAAAGAGGTGTTTTTCCTTTCATTAGGGGTAGATAGGTATAATTTATTTATATAAATAAATAAAATTGAAGTATCGGTTTGTATTGTCAAAATAACAGCTTATAGTTATAACAATAATATAATACTACTACTATAATACTATAGGTAGATATATTTATTTATATATACTTTATTGTACACCACAAAAATACATAACATGACAAAAATACATCAAACACTACAAAATATACACGAACAGAACTAACAAAAAAAATCTCGATATTCCCACGGGCGGGATCGACATTTACGCGGGTGAAACCGCGGGGCGCAGCTAGTCTAAATATGAAACACGGAGGTTTGTTACTTGAGTTTATCAAATTCAGGATTTTTTTAGATAACATTTTATAACGAATTTCACGAGTTTTTACCTGATTGAACGGATTTAAAAAGGATAAAAAGGTCAGGGAGATTGTGTTAAAAGAAAAACCGGTCAAGAGCGAGTCGGACTCGCGCACCGAGGGTTCCGTACCACTTCAAATTTTTAAGACCTCCTTTCAGTCTATGTTGCAAAAAAAAAATTCTTTATTATTTGCAAAATAGGTGGGCAAACGTCATGTAAAACTATTTCGAATTTCAAGTTGATAGGATTAGTAGTTCTTGAGATATCCAGCTGTGACCGACAGACAAAAAGACTGACTGAGTCGCACCTTATGGGTTCCTTTTTACCATTTTGGTACGAAACCCTAAAAATGGTATTCGATCGTAGTTTCCTGGACACTGGCGAATGTGGTCACGAAGTTCAGCAGCCAACAGGAATACTCTGCACTACGTATTAAAACAAAATATCCCCTACTTTATAATGCTTTGCCGAAGTCAATTACCCAACTACCCTTCAAAAAATTGTGTTCGGCAATACGGAAGTGGTTGTTGTAGGAATGTTTTTATTCAATTCACGAGTTTTTTGTAAAATGTCCCTGTAAATTTTTTTCTCTTGATCTGGCATCAAAATATAGGCCTAAGTAATTATTTAAGTTAAGTGATAATAACTGTTAAATGTATTGTTTTATTTATTAATAATAATATGGTAAAAATGGAAGTACGAGTATATAGGTATACAAATATAATAATAGAAATAATATTTAAATTTTAAAATTAATAATTCACAGTTCTAATTTTTTGTAAGAACTGCATTTAAGAGCGTAGACGGGCTGCATTTTTTCCATACAAACGTATTCCCCTATTCTCTTCCTGGATAATGCCTCTAGAGTAATCATTTTTATTTATAAAAATCTAGGTCTATTGAAGGCATGCCCCTGTCATTTTCTTTTTTCAATAAATATGATTTTCCGAAAACCTAAAAAAGTGCCCCGTTTTTACCTACGTAATCAGACGACTACCAAAGAAAATTGAAAAGTTTTTAAGATAAAAACAAATGATAGGGGCATAGATCTATTCTTCATTTAAATTTTGGTACCAAAAATATTTTAATCGGCTTAGGTTTTGAGGAGAAAACAGGGGAATACGAAACGTCGATAGGTCATGGTTTTTTCTAGGTAAAATCGTTCTGAGCTGCAGTTGTCCCTATCGCACTCTACGGGGGGAGACGAGACAGAGAGAGACGGCAATAGTTTCTTCAAATACCTACTTCGCAATTCTCGCACAGCCCGTCTACGCTCTTAATTGTTAATTGTAATTTATTTTTGCATACCGTTAAAACGGTGAGACATGTAGCACTATGCAATGTTATGAACACCGTTGTAAACACCATGTTTCTGGCAAATAAATATTCTATTCTATTCTATGAAATGTTAGAATGAATCATGTTTTGAAAAACTGAAAATTATGACAGTACCGTATTAGGCACCGTCTAACTAAGGTGTTTCAGAAGTAGGTATTTTTACGACCTCTATGTTAATGTGAATGGCAAAAATAAATTGATAATTCTCGAAGTTTTCGTTCCGCAAATTTTATACCATAACCCGAGACGAAAGCAACGGGCACTGCCATTATGTTCAACTTAACCACAAAAAACAAAGGTTCTACAAAACGAAGTTCACACCCAAATGTTTGACCCACATCCCAAACATTAGCATTAGCTTTAAAACTAACTGAATATGAGACCGCCCTTGATCCAGAATTCTACTTCTCAGCGTATTATAACCTTATTTTAGAGACAGAATACTGAGAGACTCTCAAACATTGTAGATTGTGGGATTTGTGGGTGTAATACAATATGTATTATCTGCCAACACCTATCTATACATATTATGTCAATTGTTTCGACAGGTTTTAATGTTGCCACCACAAGGTGGACCGACGACCTTGTGCAGGCCGCAGGAGCCCGTTGGGTGCGAGAAGCACAGAACCGGTCGAAGTGGAGGTGCTTGGGGGAGGTCTATGTCCAGCAGTGGACGTCTTTCGGCTGAAATGATGATGATGACACATTTTGTTTATTGAATTGTTTTTGGCTTGATAGTGCATTTATTACATGCGTCTTCTCAGCACAAGTTTAAGAACTGCCCTGTCTGTCTATTCTGTAAAAACCTCCCCGTGGAAATTTATTTGAAGTCAATAGCACTACTTAACTGATGTTCTTCGGCGTGTAGGTACCGACTTCCAAAAAACTGGCCAAGTGCGAGTCGGACTCGCACACGAAGGGTTCCGTACCACAAGGCAAAAACGCCGAAAAAAACAAACACGTTTGTTGTATGGGAGCCCCCCTTAAATATTTATTTTATTCTGTTTTTAGTATTTGTTGTTAAAGCGGCAACAGAAATACATCATCTGTGATAATTTCAACTGTCTAGCTATCACGGTTCATGAGATACAGCCTGATGACAGACGGACAGTGGAGTCTTAGTAATAGGGTCCCATTTTTACCCTTTGGGTACGGAACTGCAAAGTAAAAAATAACTTTAATTTCAGAAGTAGGTGTCGTTGGGTTCGCATTGTCGTTGTTTGCCACCACACCACAATTAAAATGCTATTTATCTGTAAGCGCAAGGGCAGAAAGTGCTTTTGTTTTGAATAACCAAGTAGAGAGAGCAACAGTTGGCACAACTCATTCAATAGGAATTGGCATTTAGATGAATCGAGAGTACGGTATTGAAGTAAGTATACGACATTACCTACCTAAGCTACTCACACACGTTTGAAAAGATTTTCATGTGGCCATTGCAGAGCTAATTTACAAAATATGTTTAGCATAATTAGCTTATACCTAATGTTCCCACTGCTGGGATCAGGGGGGGCCTAAAAAGACCACTTTGGAGAATCATAATAATGAAAAAAAGAATTATAATAATGGCGAAGACAGGCCTGTTTTTTTCTTTTATTCGCTGCACTACGTCGGTACAATCAAAAAGATTGGGATTGGATTTGGATTGGATTGATTGGTATTTGAGCACAGACAAAAAAAAATAACTGAAAAATGCTTCACCAATGGGATTTGATACGATTAACTTAACAGTTAACTGTCCATTATGATAGGTATCCTTTTATGATTCTGCCAAAGTGGCCTTTTTAGGCCCCCGGTCTCTTCTCTTCGAGGGGAGTGGGCTATAATTACCACGCGGGCCCAGTGCATGGTTGATAGATGTCGCATGTCTTCGAATGTTTGGTTAGAGGACACGCCGGTTTCCTCACGATGTTTTCCTTCACCGTTTAGAGAGCAATGGTGATGAAATTATTTACACAAAGCAAAGTGCCCGCCTGAGTTCGAACTCACAACCTAAAACTCGTAAAGGCTCCTACAAACAGGCGCAACACTAGATATAATCGCGCGCGACACAAAGGCACCGCTCGTTGCGCGACTTGCGGTGCCTTTTGTGTCGCGCGCGATTTTATCGCGTGTCGCGCCTGTTTGAAGGAGCCTTAGCCCCCGACCCAAAAGTAGGCCACCACTGCTCTAAACTGTGTAGGTACCTACATTTGTTTCTAAAGATAAGGTGGTCTTAAAAACCTTATTTAAGAGGATTTAACAAAATATTCCAGCATCTGTTATCTTGTACATTAAATTGAAGGCCGTATGGCAAACAATCATGAGATAAATGCTTTATGGGAGTTAATTTGAACCTTATGTCAATGGAGTAAGATCCATGGTGTTTCTGTTGATTGAGAAACGATAAAATCATGAGATAATGTCGAAAGATGAATGATTGTAAACTGTATTTTTATGTAATAGGTACTTATTGGAAATCACATGAGTGAGTTTGATTTCACTTGACAACTAAATCATAGACTGCTTTCTAGAATAATTGTTTAGGTATATCTAGCTTAAAAAGTAACCCCATAGCAAATTTTATCAAAATCGGTCCAGCCGTTTCATAGATTAGCCGGAATAAACAGACAAACAAAATAAAAAAAAAACTTTTTTTGTTAGGTATAAGTACAGTATACTTACCTAAACTTTTATATGCATTTAGTATAAAGCTGTTATTTTGACATGATGAACATACACCTCAATTTTATTTACTTGTACCTATAGGTTATTATTTAATGATTAAGTGATGGATTAGACAACCTGTCTTGAAGATCGCATTTTTGAATGGACCCTGAAAATGCCTGAAGTTTTCAAAAAGGGACATTAATAGAAGTCCCTTCAGCCAAATTAATTGTAATGTCCGCTTTTGACCATCCCACTACCTACAAGGCCTGAGGCTACTTACGCCTCATTCAGAGAAAAAAACTGGCCAAGTGCCAGTCGGTCTCGCACACGAAGGATTCCGTACCACAAGGCAAAAACGCCGAAGAAATTAGTTAGAAAGTATTTGTTGTTTGTTATAGCGGCAACAGAAATGCACATAATTTGTGAAAATTTCAACTGTCTAGCTACCGCGGTTCTCAAGATACAGCCTGGTGACAGACAGACAGACGGACGGATGGACGGACGGACGGACGGACGGACGGACGGACAGCGAAGTCTTAGTAATAGGGTTCCATTTTTACCCTTTGGGTACGGAACCCTAAAAACTACCATGGAGCATTTTGCATACCTAACTATAACATTGACAAAAGTCTAGGGGCGTCAGTCGTCCGACGAGACAGGCCCGAGTTGGCGCCGCAGTGTTCCACGCGCACCACTCGAGAGTGGGTGCGGGTGGTACGAGTTCCAACCCAACATCTACAGACCTGTCTGAAAGAGGACTTTTGGCTGAAAGTTGTCGTATTTCGACGTTTCCGAGGACGCGGACGGTTACGCGACACCACGCAGCGAAACACGACGCCGACAACGTTACGTGTGTAGTCATAGTTTTAAGGTTTTTAATAATATGTATTAGTTTATTATTGTACCTATAAGATTATTTGTGTATTTTAACATATGGGCCTTAGTTGCCTGATAATAAAAAGTAAAAAAAATGTTTGAGGTGGGACCCGCTGAGGGGGAGCGGCGAATGCTTATGCGAATCCCGCACCCCCGGCCATAGGTAGAGGTGGAACACGGCGGTGGTTGTAGCTGGTAAGAGTCCGGCATGCCCCTCTGTCACCACACGATAGAGGAAGCCCATGAGGATTTCCAACAGGCACCAAAAGAAAAAAAAAGGTAATTTAAACTACCTATAGAAATACGGGAAGCTAAAAAAAGTTTCTATGTATAAATATGATGTAATTTATAGGTCTATTTATAAATAAATGGAATCACAGTCTAATCAAAATCACCTTATCAATTTAGCAATAATTGTTATTTTAACCTTGATACTAATTTAATTAAGTAGTGCATTTTCCCAACACCGATTAATTATCAGAAAAATGTACATACATCATTAGCTTCTGTTTGATAATATTATATTTAAATTAATGGTTATTTTTGGCGCAGTGGCAGTGGGTTGTAGATTTAAATCCGGGCAAGTGCCAATTTGACTTTTTCAATTCATACTGCATTCGCGACTTATTTGCCAAAAATGTAAACAAATATGAGTTTATGAAATCTCCTTATTCAACATTAAAAAAGTTGATATTTGTTTAACTTGAAATACCACCAATTTGAAACGACACGAAAGTTTGAATAGACGATAAGTAGGTACTTTCTGTTTTCCATAACCGATGTCGGTAATACCTAAGTCGGTTTAAGTAAGGTTATAGATCTTACAAACAATGGCATAGTGATGAGATTGCAATGGGTTCCATCTCATGTAGGTTTGAGAGGTAACGAAGAGGCTGATACACTAGCAAAATTAGCGGTCAGTCAAGGTCAACAATTTTGTATCCTACCTAATTATTTAGAACAATTAAATTATTGCAAAACAATTTGTTATGATAGGTTTAAGGAGTACTTTGATGAACGAAGTAGGGAAAAGGGTATCTGGTACAAAACTATACAATATCAGCCTCCTCGAATACCGTGGTTTGCTATCAAGGAAATGAGTAGGTATCATATTGTTCTGCTTCACAGATTACGCTCTGGTCACTACCCATCCCGCAAGTTTGGTTATTTGATGAATAAAGTTAGTTCTCCCAATTGTGAAACATGCGGAACGGTTGAAGATGTTCACCATCTACTTATGGAGTGTACTAAGACAAAGAAGGAAAGAGAGACACTGTTCAGTAAAATAAAAATAAACGAATATGACATCGGTCCTTATGTGAAAGTTTTAGCGCAGCCTTCACCCGAGATAGCAAACCTACTTGCGGATTTGTTCCGAAATTAACAATGTACCTATTGTACTTGTAGATGTAGTTTAGAATAGTTTAAGGTATGATGAGGCTGACATGCCACTGTGGATAAAAGCCTCTAATAAAATCTAGAATAAAAAAAAAAAAAAAATTCGGTAATAACCAAGAGTTTATCTTGAACATCGGTGAAGGAAAACGGAATCGGAATCGGTTTCATTTTGACAGTTCAACAACATTCATTGCGTTATTTACGCAGACAAATTTTTCTAACTGCTTGTGAGATTTTCAGGCTTCTGACGACCCGTAACGACTGTCAAAGATCCACGAATGACAGCCGGGACCAATGGCTTAACGTGCTTTCCGAGACACGGAGGGGTCTTGGTCATGTAAAGATGGTCACCCATCCACGGACCAACCGCGGCATGCGTAGCTTAACCTGCTCGATCGACCCGTGCGGCTGTTATTATTTAGCCACAAACCCCTACTATTTTAATGTCAATTAAAAAAATCGTTGAAAGAACTTTCCAGTTAAGACATTTGTTATCATTATTAGTAAAAGTAAAAAGTAACAACTATTGTCATTAATCTAGAATAAGTACCGACACATAACACATTGTCATCAAATCATTAACATACTATCATTAAATATTATGTAAACTGAAATAAATCTTGCAAAACCGCTGATTGTTTACTATTATTATTCCCTCAATAGAAATCTTGATACTTGTACCTACTAAAAGAAAAAGTGAGCTAACTTTTCCATTTATATATAAAATAAGTAGTTAATTGCAATTGCCCACTTTAACCACTTTGCGTAAAATCAGATATTCTCCATTACCACAAAATACAGATAGTATCTGTATTTTGTGCCATTACTATGGGCGAGGGTACGTGCCGTGAGCTTGTTAATGAGGGCGTGACCATTTTAAGTATACCGGCCTAGTAGAATAAGAAGAATTTTACATTCGTTCTCTGGATATTTGGTAACCCTATGGTTATATCGTCTCTTACACCGACTGTAAATACCTACCTACTTTACCGCCCTTTCAATTCTGCCGGTTCCTAAATACAGAAACGCATCGTTTTGCTTACCAATGGTAGTATTTTTTTTTGCCAAACTGCCCGGGCCTATAAATAGACTAGCAGCGCCCCGCCGTTTCACCCGCGTAAGTGTCGATCCCGTGGGAACATCGGGATAAAAAGTATCCTATGTGTTAATCCAGGGTGTCAGCTACCTCCATACAAAATTTTATCAAAATTGGTCCAGCCGTTTGAGCGTGAAGAAGTAACAAACATATAAACACACACACACACTCACAAACTTTCGCCATTATAATATTAGTGTGATTCGTAAGCTAATTTTACCTATGATAGCCACTAGTTCCATATGGGAGGGTCTACTATGCACAGCTATGAGATTTTTGCTTCATCATTGGTGTAGTACAAGTCTTAAATTTTACCAATAAGGGTCCGTAAAATATTAGACCAAAGTTTGTGAGTGTGTTTCTATGTTTGTTACTTCTTCACACACAAACGGCTGAACGGATTTGGATAAAATTTTGTATGGAGGTAGCTGACACCCTGGATTAACACATAGGATACTTTTTATCCCGATGTTCCCACGGGATCGACACTGTTTATAACCAGAATTAACACACAGGACACTTTATTATTTATTTAAACTTTTTGCACAAAAAGGTACAAAGGCGGACTTAATGCCTTAGGCATTCTCTACCAGTCAACCAAGGGTGGTGAAGAGATTAAATGATAGGTGCTTTGGTTGAGAGGAACAATGATATTTTTGATGCCGATATTCCCATGGGATCGACACTTATGCGGGTGAAACTGCGGGACGCTGCTAGTTGAATATAAGTGACAGTGGGAATCCGCTGGAAGCGAGAAGCATAGGACCAGTCGATGTTGTGACACTTTGAGGACGCCTATGTCCAGCAGTGGACGTCCTTCCGCTCAAATAATGATGGTAGATAGTAGTACTGTTTGTTTGTAGTATTTTTTTCTTCGTGTAAAATGAGAAATTATTTTAAAAGTTAATGTACCGTCACATTGTTTACTATGAGCAAAATACACACATTAGATTTGCAGTGAGCCGTTTCGGTACATAAATATTTCATAAATACCAATTTACATAATTATGTGGCACTATGCACAAATAATGAAAAAAAAACAGAACTTTACGCTCTTTTTACGTAACACACACTGTTTATTTAACACATATAATATGGTAATACTTTCACTGTAATTTTAAGTTTAAAAATTTTGTTAGAAGAATACGACCAAAAATCAACACACACTGAAAAACGTATCAAAACTTGTTTTGTAATGTTTTTTTTTCCTAAGTATAAATAATGTACAACACTGAACAACTTTTCACGCTAGTGGAAAGAACACTGACTGAGGTGTTTTAAAATAATCACTATCAATTGTTTTATATCAGTAGGCTCAGCTCAGACGGGGCGACACTTGAACACCGAGATAACACGATCACTTATAACTCTTTTATTTACCTACTCTTCAATAAATACCTCCTCAGGAATTTGTAACGAGATTAGTTTATGGGGTGTGTTAAAGAGCCTTCACAAGTGGAGATAAGTGAAGTATGTCTGGCGCACCCGACTGACTAATATATATTTACATACCACGGTTTAAGCTGTTTTCCTATGACTCCTGCCACGAAAACTTGAAAAAAAAAACAAGAATTTAAATTGTGTTTCTTGTTGCCTTTCGACAGGTAACCAACACCCTAATTGCGAAACACTTTCAATCACAATCTTAATCACTTTGAAAGATATTGTTAATCCATTGCTTCATATTTTCGAAAAATTTGTCTGCTCAACGACGTAAAAAACACAATGAATGTTGTTGAACTTTCAAAATAAAAGCTACTGTTAGTGTACCTTTTAAGCAAATACCCCGCAGGTATCAATACTTAATTATGTTTGCAAGGAGTCTCTTTGTTTTGTTTTTCTCTAAATATTTACCGTAAGAAAAGAGAGTTTTCAAGCTGAAAAAAATAAATATAAGACGAGACATGTTTTTTTATCCCGGAAAAATCTATTCAAGAATACAAGTATCAAGTGCGTAGAGTCGCGGTATACTTTTAGGTTGCTATTGTTAAAGAAAAGGTTGGTCATTATAATCACCTTTGCTTTAGTAATCTGTTACAAATTTTAAACACAAAAAAAAGCATTGTAAAGTTAAAAACCGAGACATTTTACGTGTTTGAAACACGGAAACAATTAACTTAATGTGAGTGGTTTTGTCTCTTGCTAAATATTTAGATGAATGGAATAATTAGAATGATGGTTGCACATATTTAGTTACAAAAGTAAGTGCTTTGTTTTTTGGTTTTTTCTTCGCAAATGTGAGATTTTGTCCATGATTTTGATAGATCTTGAGATTATTAATTTAGACATTCGAAATAGGTATTGTGTGTTACGGAAGAGAAGTGATTAAAAAAACTGAAAAGATTTGTAATGGACAAATTACACAACCATAAGTTTTCAGTTGAGCTGCACGATTTCTGACAAATGCGTGCACTGACTGGACAGGTCCACTCAATCTTGGTTCTTTCCTCAGAAGACCATCTCAGACACTGATACTACATGGTCATTACATGATCTTATAGAGGTATGAGGAACAGGGTGTAAAGCTCACTCATACTCTATAGAAAAGAGAGGATCCTCCGACTAGACGGGTGTTGTGTCTGGCGGGCAACTGTCCGTCGGGCCGTTGTATCTATGCTAGTTGCGCGGTAAACTCTGCTTGCGCGATGCAGGATTTTCGTGACGTCAGTATGACGCGTTGTTCGCATGTGGCGTTGTAGATACCGCTA
Source organism: Oligia latruncula (assembly GCA_948474745.1). Taxonomy (NCBI): domain Eukaryota; kingdom Metazoa; phylum Arthropoda; class Insecta; order Lepidoptera; family Noctuidae; genus Oligia; species Oligia latruncula. Next base: position 5,000,927 of record OX419693.1, on the reverse strand, counting down.
CAATCTGACCAAGATATTCCAATTTATTTGGGTTCGGCGCAACATGTCTTTTTCTTCCATACTTCTCTATTAGTCGTCATCTCGATAGTCACCCCCTTTCTAGCCATATTATTGTTCATACAATCCATCCATCGTTTCTTTGATCTTCCCTTCTTATAGTCTACATTGACGACATTCTTACTCAAAACTCTCCTGACGACATTTTACTCATAACTTTGTGTGAATATTTAAGAATAATTAGTTAATTAATTAATATAAGTATATAATGATATTAAATAAAGAGACTGTCCAATTAATTTATACAATATATATATAATACCTACAGCTTTGTGATAATGAAGCGTAAAATTCTAATTTCATCTTAGGTTCTCAACCTATTAATTAATGTATGTTAATATTTTTTATAATAATTCGTCTTAATAAGTACCTATTACCTACCCACACTTAGTTTATTGAAATAATAACCTAGAGACGGGCATTCAATATTCTATGAAGTAGCTAATTAGTGTTTTAGTAAATTGCTCAATATTATCAAGAAAGCTTGAAGAGTGAGATTATAAATATAGGTACCTACTTATTATTCAGCCTATTCGAAGTATTCTCCGAAATTAACATGTCTGGATTTACAATGTATGTAAGTAGGTAAGTGTATAGAAACAATGATGTTCGTAAACTTGTGTTTCAAGATAATTAGCAACAACATTAATCATATAGGTAAGTTCATAGAAATCCGAGGTAAGTTAATACTACAGAAAGAAAAAAAAAACGTTTATTTGCGGTAAACATGACGCAAAAAGAAAACCAACACAAAAAAAATAACAAGTTGGGGGAAAACATGCGTTACATCCACGCAAAACGGCCGTCGCTCAGCATAATGCTAAGGCCCCTATACGAGAGTTACGAGACAGAGCCTCAGCGCTGGTTTTG